>OU612059.1:209206032-214206032 GCA_914767635.1 Melanostoma mellinum
CAAGAAAAAGAATGTCATTGTATTGAAAACACTGAATGCGAAATGAATTCCTTGAATAAATTGTTCCTCCACTTTAATATTTGTTTAAACTGAAAATATTCAACCTCATTCCTTCTCGTTGTGCCAGTGCCATCCAACACCTCACACCAAAAGCCATTAAGTCACCCTTTAACCCATAATTCTCTTTCAAGCTCTTCACAGCCTGAAACTATTTATTTTATTTGCTTATTGAGCTCAGAATAAATATTTACTTTCCGTATATTGACAACTCAGCCATTCCTCCTTCCCCGTTCTTTCCCCGGGTAGTTCATGGCAACATTTTATGCAAAATAATATTGCTATGCGAAACAATTAACTTAAGTGGTTCCTGACTGCTGGAGAAGAGTAGAGAACAAGCAGAAGTGTTCCACTCTTGGTACCACAATCAACGTGCAGATTAGTAAAATATATTTACAGAGCCCTCACTCAATGCCATTACCAAGACTTCAATTTCCATTATCTGACTCGGACTCGGACTCGGACTGCAGTTTACTACATAGGTTTAGATATACTTATAGATATATACATATAGGAGGAATAGGTATAGATACGAGTCTCTAAAAATCTCACCTAGAACCGATAATCCTCTTTGATGATTCCCCATCCCGGTCGGGATTGTCCTTCTGTTGTTCCTGTTGTTGGACTGTTGCAGTATCTACCTCTCCATGGGATGGATGACTTCGACACTGATGCACTATCAGAGTCAGAAGTAGGATAATGCGAATTCGCATTTTCGTTTCGAATTGTGTGTGGTTTGCCTCGCTTTTGTATCTACAAAACCAAATGCGTCGTTTGATGGCGCTTCTTTTGCTTTATGGTTTTACACAGCGAGAGCTGTAGCTTACTCTTTATCTCCTTCTATCTCTTCAGATTTGCTGTTGTTCTGTCTTCCTTTATTACCGGAATTAGGGTCTATCTGCAAGTAGAAGAAAGCAAAAGAAATAAAGTTAGGAAATGTAACATGCATTAACAGCAGGATGCTTTTATTTGCTTTATACGCTGTGTATCTCCGCCTTGTCTCTTTCGAGTGGCTATGTTAGTGTGTATGTTGGTATGTGCGCATATTGGACAGATAGACAGGCTTGGAGCTTGATTTGATGAATCTCTACATACATTTTAGCGGATAGTTTTAATAGAGAGACTAGAATTAAGGACCATGGATAGACAGTGTGTCAACTTTACCGTGGGGCTTTTAATGGGCATAATGTGGGTGTGGGTGTGTTCTCAAACAATGCAGCAGAAAGAACATGAACACAAGTTCAAAATTACGTATGTGCTTTAGTACACAGACTCCAGGCCTGTTATGGAAATTAAATAGACTTAATCGTTTAATGCCTCGAGGCTGAGTTGATGAAGGACAATGTAGTTCGGTGTTAGTGATTTTAGTGATTTATGTGTCACCTTGTGAGAAATAGCTCAGCACCCAGTATATAGCTCTTGGAACACGGTATTTATATGTAAAGTGAAAAGTACCTTCTGGGCAATCGTGTAGCAATAAGTAAACGAAGATGGGAGGGGGTCGGTTAAGAAGGTTGTTGAGAAATATGATGTTCTAAAGAAAAAGGAGTTCAAACGAGAACTAAGAGCAGAAATATGGAAGACAAGGTCTATAACAAAATGCTCCAAGCACGACTCTACCAAATACTCCCGAATCACTTTGTCAACTTTTACTTATGAAGCTTTTCATTTTAAAAACTCAAAACTTTGCATTTTTATCCAGTTTTGATCTTGAGTAGCAACACAAACCAGCGCGCCGTACAGTAGTTGCAAATGATGTGTAACAACTGACTGATAACAACAAGACTGGGACTTTTTTGTCATCTAAATAGCGATCCCTTGTGTAAAACGAGTCTGTATAAAGACAACTCAAAAATGAGAGAAAACCCTTCTCACCAATGATCCTTTTAAGCCTTTTAAGGGATGAACTGATTATGGTTAATCCAGCTCGGCACTTTGAGTGTGAATCGTTTGAACTTAGATTTGATCGAGTATTCCATGTTGCACGGTCAGTGTCGAGTTCGGTTCAGAGCTATATAGATATATTAGGAATTAAGTAACACTTGATATTCTGCACAGTTTTTTTCGCTAAGCTCAGAACCTGGAAGCAGCTTAGTTAGTACACGCACCTTGATTATAGCAGCAGCTGGAAGATTTGCTATAAAAACAGTACCTGTATTATGGCGAAAGGCTGTGTTATTTGTTATTAGATCTAGCAAAAAACGGTCACCAGAGATTCCTGGAAAAGTTAATTTTATAAAGGTGCGTCTACACTATGCCAACCGTCTTTCGGAATCATTTCATGCAGTTCAAATTCGAGTCGGCTTTCGTAATGGAGGGAATCCGATCGCTTCGTCAACACTTATTCGGCATCTTTAAGGTGCGCTAACGATGTGCAGAACGGCACTATTCGGCAACACAGAATTACCTCGGTCTTACTAACAATAGTATGTCAATTTGAACTCAAACCGAATGAAATAGATCCGAACCGATCAGTGTGGCATTTGAATTTGAAGCGAAGGACAACATTGACGGAAATTATGTGAATTGCAAAGCCGCTGAAAGCCATTCTTTGTTCGTTCACCTACTCAATTGAACGGACATCAAAAACGAATGCAATGACAAATTGGAAAAACATCACATTAGGTCCATGGGTAAATGTTTCCATTAGACGCTCAACAGTTTGGTAGAAGAACTCCTTTAAAGGTGCTCTTCCAGAATGAGTCAAATGTCAAAATAGGCGTAGTTGAATACGGTCGGGAATGGTTCCTTTGTTGTTCAAGAAGCCGGGGATAGTTTTCAGGTGAATTTTCGTTGTAACCACCGCCGAATAATTAGGAAGACACATTACGAGCCAAACATTCACCTTTTTATTGTGGTTTCAAAACTGAGTGAGTGAGTAAGTGAGTAAAACTTCTTCCTTTCTTCTTGGTTTCTTAGCACATAATTTTGTAGGAAGACTTCCGTTCGTCACAGTTCAATCCCATTGCAGAAAGTCATTTCTTCTGATATTTAACAGAAAAGCGAGAGGAAAGATGCAAACTTAAAAAAAATCCACCTTTTTGAATAGTCCGAGGCAGAACGCGTACTATTTACAAAGGGATTTTCTTTTTTAATTCCAAAACAGTAAACTAAGCTATAAGGAACGTGGACATATCTCTATTTCACTAAAGTCACAACATAGGGTGGCGAAAAATAGTTGCCTGGTGCATTTATCTTAGCCATGCCATGTAAGGAAATCGAAGAGACCTACAATCGAGAAAGCGTTTATCGTGGCAACGAAATTGCTATTTGAGGTTTAACCAATTCCTCGCGAAAGGTAACCGATTTTTAATATTCGAACCTCGAACCTCCCACGTAACTGGTGGACACTCTAACTATTATGCCACGCACCACTCGTTATTATTAAAATTTTTTTTTTTTTTATTTGAAACACTTCCAAAGTCTATGTGCTCAAAATTTTTATAGTCAAAAGACGAATAAGAACAAGAAACTGAATTCAATCAAATTGCCACGCTCAGTTCAGGATGCGTTCACATTCAGTTTTCAGTAAAGTACTTTTTTTGGAACTGAAAACGAGAATGCCTTCAGATTCTGTGAAATAGAAATGAACTAAGTGAATAGGGCAGCGTAATAAGGCGCAGGGAACCTAAGCTCCAAAGGTATTTCAAGGACATAATGTGAGAAAACGTTTGGCAGTCAGTGTTTTACTATCGAAGACTTTGTAATACTTTGCGAAAGCCAAATAATGCATAAAATAATTGGATGCTTATGGGATTCGAACCATAAACTCTCACGTAATATGCAAAGAGATTGGCTTTTTCTATACAACAGGCCCGGATACACCATGTGAGCACGATATGCAAATGAACAAAGCGCAAAGGTCAGGGCGTGCATTGTTTAGAGTAAAATAAAAATAACTACTAATAAGCCACCAGGACAATAAAAATTAATTCTATCCTGTGGGAACAAATAAACTGCCATTAGCTAACTCTAATGGTGTCTGAACATAGAGTGGCGCAACAAAGGAGGGATATCCACAGGTTCGAGCATCATTCTCTCAACCACACCTTGTGAGGGAATTTTCTCTCGATCTCAATCGACTAGTCGAGAATGCATTTTTTATTGCAATAAAATTAGTACCGAAGGACTTGCCAATTGATCGCGAAAGGCGATTGCAATTTTTTTTTTATAACGTTTTTAGGATTCGAACTTGAATTTCGCACGCAGACACGGTTACTACTACGCCAAGGGCAACAGAACGTCTGAACGCTCGACATTTATTTCTTTTCTTTTGCATCACTAAAAATCTCGAAATACAATGACGATGCAACTGAACAAGAAGTTTAAGACGCGTTCGCGTTCAACTCTGTGATCTTTTTCGGACTGAAAACGAAATCACAGACACTGTGAAATAAAAAAGGAACAAAATAAATAGGGTTGCGCAACAAAGCTCAGAGCACATAGGCTTCAAAAGCATTTCAAGGACCGCTAACTTAATGCCCATTTCGAATGGCTAAAGTGAGAAAGCGCTTTGCAAGTCAGTATTTCGCTGTCGGGAAAGACTTGATAATACTTTGCGAAAGCCAAATAAATGAATGAATGAAACAAATGAAACTCGAACTTCCACATATCAGGCAAACAGACAGGACTAACCATATGAATAAGATATGCAAATGAAAAGACCGCTAAGGCCAGGGCGCGCATTGTTCAAAGTAGTGATGTGTCAACTCGGTTTCATAAACCGAGTCAAACAGACAAGCAGACCGAGTTCACTTGAACATAATCAAAACACCCTCCTTTAGTTGCGGTCTGTGCCAAACACAATGCACTTATACATATAAAGTCGATAGTCGACTGGTAGTAGTATGTAAAGCATCAAAGCAAGTGAGTTATTTGCGCAGGCATACAGAAACACACACATCTGTTAAACTTGACTCGGAATATTTTACAGAAATTTAATTCCTAACTCGAGTGGCAATATGTACCCAAAACATTCAAACCGTCTACCTATCAACAGACGACAATGGAAAAACCGAACGGCAGTCCAACTCGGTTTGACTTGATTCGAGTTAGGAATTATATTTCTGTAAAATATCCCGAGTCAAGTCGGTTCGGTTCCGTCCTGTATGATTAATTAGTAGGGACGCTTATTGCTTTTGGTTTTTTTTTTTTATAAACTCATTTTGACTAAATCCGTTTATTTTGATTGAAAAATTTGTTTGTTTCTATTTTTCAAAACATAGTATTGAAGGAAAAAGCGCAAATATTATTTTTGTAAACCGAGTTAGCCAACTCGAGTTACAACTCGGGTTAGTCAAAATCCAACTCGGGTTAACCCGGTTTGTAAATTTTACGATTTGGCACATCACTAGTTTAAAGTAAAAAAAATTACTGCTTATAAGCCACCAGCACAAAGAAAAATTAATTCTATCCTATGCGAACAAATACTGCCATTTGCAATATAAACAAAAATTTTGTTCACGTAATTCCAAAATAACGACGTTTATCACACGTGTGCTGAATTATTACTTCCACATCGACTTTCATTGCTTGCAACTCAACAAAATCAAAGAGAATTCAGCTCAAAACAAAAGTTAAGTGAAAAAACTTACTAGGTACACCTAAAAAAGAAGTTGACCACGTACAATAAGGGTTCTTTTCGTAGATCTTACACTCGGCGCTAGTTGTACCTAAAGGCGGCCTTGTCTTGAAATTTGGACGGTATTGTCGTCGCAGAATAGCGTATTGCAATATCGTCTATTAATTTTAAAATGACTTATTGACCTAAGTAATTATATTTTTAAGAAATTCAAGATGCCCCCGCCTGCTAGGTCGCAGAACTTGATTCACTACCATCCCAATATGTGTGTTTTTGGGTAATCATTTCTATTGCTGATGTACAGCCAACTTCAGATGCTAAGTAAAGTTCGTTTGAATAGGTATAAAGACTATTGTAAAACATGCCCCTTTGGGTCCAACGTAAGCTTCCGGGGGAGCAATTGAACTAAAATTGCAATTAGCTCAATTTCAAACTCATTTAGCAAATCGGGTTTTGAAGTGAACGTGATTCCCAAGGGAAGCACCTAAAGCAAATGCTGATTTTCAATAAGCTTCGAGGCCACCACTCACGCCAATTGAAATCAAAACCAATGCAAGTTAGCCCCAAGGCGATTGTTTTTTTTTTTTTCTATTTTGTTGTTTTTATCTTTGAATAAAAAACTATGTTACGCAAGTTGTCGCTCATTCTGAGCAAATTCGAAAATATTCCAGTGTCGAGCTCTCACACGCCACCACCGACCACACGGTTCGTGTATGTGCAGCTTCGTTACTGTTTACCAACGACAAGACACATTTCTCATTCGGGAAGAAAAAATCGCTTCTTTCAGTGTCATCCTTAAAATTACGAAAAACACACACGCCATACCACCCCAAATTCAAACCATCAGTCTTTAAACGCAGATTCCGCCCTCCGCTGCTGTTGTGTTGGCAAAATAATGAAACGAAATGGTTTGGCGTGTTGAAACGGTCGTCTAATATGTGTCAACTAGGAAACTGACATCAGAAATCCTTGCTTTGATTCTCCTTCTTGTTTTTTATCTCTCTCTAGCGCTGCTTTTTTTATTTTGTGTGTCTTTGCCGCTATTTTATAGCATTTTCCTCTTCGAATTGCTCGACTTAACAAGACATTTCTCCCGATTTTTTCCGCAACTTTTTTTTTGCTATCGTTCGTTTAGCTAAAGCGTTCCCTTTCCACAACTGAAGTCCTTTGTTCGGAATTGGGCCTGGTGTACGCTGCTGCTGTATATGAACACGGATCCTTTTCGGTGGCCCCTCGAAGGTTTGTCTTCTCTTGGCTGTCGCATGCAAATGTTCATTGGGTGATTTGCATTTAATTTAAAGTCAGGTGCTTAAGCTGATTATATCTGATGCTATCGTGTCTATACCTATCTATAACTACATACGTATGGCAACCGGAAAGACTGCTAAACAATTTTTTCTAACGTTTTAATACGATGCTAGACATTTTCACAACCACTGACAGCAAAGACGAAGACGAAACGACCGATGCCGACGTCGACTGTGCGACCAACCGTGCGCCACCGAATGAGCTAGTAGTGTATATTCGAAGAATATGAAGCAAACATCCCTTTGTTATAAGGATATGCAATTCTGACAAAAGAAAACTTTTCTTATCAAACGTTGTTTGAGTCAGCTTTGCTATAGCGGATAAACGGATGAAAGGAGGCAAGCCCACTATTCCTGCAATAAAACGATTCGAATTGGGTCAATACTAGTGAAGGTCGTTTATGAGATCAAGTTATGCAATTGTCAGTATCTAAAGAGCAAAATTGGAATTGGAAAATCGTTTCTTTGGAATCACACGAGGGATGGGATGTCTAATGTGATGATGCCAGCCAACAATGCTAACTTGATTTTTTTCTCTCTTTTTCTCTACCTAATGCCTTTTGAACATGCATTTGAATGCTCGAGGATTTCAATTCGAGATTGTCAGGATTATTGTAGATTTTATGAGAAAACGGGAGGTGAAAACAAGACTTGATGGGTTCCGTTTGTGTTATTCTTTTCAATTTTTATGTTTTGAATCCGATTTCAATTGTAAAAAGTTATAAGGTTGTAAGCATTAGGTTTTATTTTGCATCAAAAATTTGAGTTGAATTGAAGAAAAAAAAATTAATGGCGTGTGTGTTGTGTTTACTTTTTGCCATCGAGATATCTCTCGTATGTTGTCTTGCAGACAGACATCAGATATTAAGATACGAAACTGAATCTCTTGTGATCTTTAATAAGCCTGCATCATTAAATTTTAGGGTGACTTCCAGACTCGGTATTAATTTCGAATTAAAGTATCATTGTAGACAGGAAGTTGATTGTGTGTTACAGACAAAGTGAAAAGCTGCAGTAGCAGTTAAAAATCTAGGTCGTAGAATATAAGAGAGCGATATCATTCCAAAATCGTGCATTAGATCGATAAAACCAAATCTACCTACAAATAGTGTCTGTTGCAACATGATGCACCGTTGCTGCTGCGCCGCTGTGAACAAAAGTGCCAAGACCAAAATAGGTCCATACCACAAAAAATTTGAGTAATTCCCTCTTATTTAAACCATTTTGAGCTTTCAATAAAGCGGTGAAGACTATGAATGTCTTTGTTTCTGAGATCACTTGGATCTTCGAAAAAGTACTCTCCCAAGCGTCTTTGAGAGAGGGCAGATCATGTACAAAGAAGATGTGAAATGGTTTCCTCTTCTTCTTCATCCATGCAGCTTCCACAAAAGTCGACGGAATATTGAGCCTTGAGGCATGTCTACCTATGAGCCAGTGTCCGGTTATGACAAAAATTTTGGAGCTAAAGTGCAACAACGTACTTTTGGTACGTTTTGGTAGCCATGCAAGTCGTGGTGATTGTCCATCTATTATTCGTTATCTTTATACCTTCCTGCTTTAGCATATAAGTTTGCACGTAGCAATAGGCATGTCAATTGTAGTTTTGCTTGGTGATATTAGGATGAGGATTCTTTTCCTGGCGAGTTAATCGACTTTGCAGTTTCCTGGAATGGCTCTATGCCACGGCACCCAAACGAAGTGAATGTTAAACGGTTCCGTCACCTCCATAAGAGACGATCGACAGTCGCAGGCGGTTACAGAGTTTGTAGAAACATTATCAAATGATTTAAATGCTGCTAGGCTATCCGAGAAAATACGGATATTTGTTGAAGATAATTATCACGTTTTCTCTGAGCCACGATAGAACCTCTTTGATCGCCAGGATTTCTGCTTGGAACACGCTTTAATGGTTAGAGCACCTAAAAGATTGACTTATATTTAGATTTTATGAGTACATACCGCCTCCTACTCTGTCCTAAGTTTTCGAGCCGTGCACCTGTGTAAAAATGAATTGAATCATTTTGTATAGGAAATCCGTATAGTTCCACATGCTTCTTTGTCGGAAGTTCTTATCGAAAGTAACTTAGGGGAGTGGTGTAGTCGTAGTGGTATTGGTACTGGCAACTGCTTAGACAATAAAACACTGCCGTGAAAAGCGTTATCTCAGTTAGCCGTTCAGAATCGGAATTAAATTGTAGGTCCTTAAAATGCGTTAGGCCCTTCAACAACTATTCTTTTGGTTTTCCGGGCGCCAAAATACGTCGGTTGTGCTTGGTGGCAATGAGTTTCATCGAACTCTGATTCCGAATAACCGCACACGTTATCAAGTGATACGTGACGGAATTAAGTGAGCATGGTAATATCACTCACATTATCGAGCAATCTAGTAACGTAACTTAATTTGATATTCTCTCATCAGTAACCGAATTGTATTTGAACGGATAAATGAAAAGCCGATTGTAATTTACAGCAAATTTTCAGAGAAAAAAGTCACTCACTCACTCAAGCACCGATGCCGTAATTCCATCCCTGCTTTTAATGTTTTCAATGCGTTGTTGTAGTATATGACCTACAATTTTCAATAATTGCGTAGTTTTTACCCGCCATCGGTCAAGTATTGACAATTTATGTGCCATGGCAACTCTCTACTAGTCAGTTGACACCTTGAGAACATTGATATTGCAAACTGACACGTGTCGTCTTTATCATTTTCAGATATAAGACATCAATCAGCGTTAAAGGAATTTGCCTTTCTACTAACCACCAGCCTATACCTTTTTTTCCTGCATTAAAGAAATATTTTCATCTCAAGGAGATTGTCATTCTACCACTAGTTTGCTACAAACTACTAACTCTTCTGTGGAGGTAAAGCGCGTCAAGCCCTGAAAAGTACAGTGTTCAATATGTTTTCCGACCTTAGGAGCGTGGAGGTGAGCGGAAGAGTCGGGATAGGAAGTAACTAATAGGGGAGAATTGAGTCGATGACTAGATTGACTAGAGATAGATAGCTATGAACCATTAAGAGCCCTGAACGAACTTTAGGATGATGTTCAGCCCAGTTCGTCCAAGAAGTTTTCCATGAAGGTTTTTTCCTGATGTGAGTTAAGCTGAGGCTTACTTACTGACTTATAGGAGAAGTGGAATGACCCTTCCTCTGCCTCTTTGTCTTGGCATATTCCAAATAAGTCGGATGTGCTTGTGTCATTCTTATCATAAGGGTACCCAATGAGTGGTGGCCCGTGAGAATATCAACTAACGGAGAGACCTAATCGTATGCATCAGGTTATAGGTTTCTGGAAACTCTGTATGTTTCTAAAGATGACCATCTCTCATTGGCTGTTTTTATAAAGTTTCGTGGGATTATGTTTTTCTTCCTCGGCTTGAGTACAGAGGCGTCTCGATGGGTTCGAGTTATGACCCGATTTTGCTTTTTTCCTTTTTCTCCGATGTGATTCCGGCTGAAGTAAAACTTGAATGTTGCGGGCTGTAGTCTGCTGAGAATATGTTTATCAGTAATGACAATAATGCCTTTTTACCGGTATTCTCTGGTTCTCTATGTTGATCTTTACAATACCCAGGAACGATCCACTTTCTGTACGAGTAGACATATCAGCATAATTTTAAATTCAATAGATATTAAATAAAACTAAATAAAAATTCTCGTAAAAACTCCCAGATGTGTATCCGTATCTTCAAAGAAACAGTGGGCAACAAGTTACTAGAAGTGCAAGGAAATTCACAGACTTCAATTTTGTGTTTTTTGTTTAAACGCAACACACCCGCGGTGTATTCGGTTACATGTCTGCTTCCAACGTCAAAGTGCGAGGTTCAAAACCTCGAAACATAAATGTTTTCTAACAAGTCCTCAAAGAATAATTACACTGCCTGCCATAAAAAGCGTATCTCAACCGTTTGCAATCGTAATAGAATTGTTGGTCCTTGAAATAGACCTTGGTCCTGAAAATAGAGAAAGCTGGGAGGAAAACAGGGCTATAAAAACATTTCCGTCTTCACAGATGGTTCCAAAACGGATGAAGTGGTAGGGTCAGGTCACTTCTGCAGTTACTTTCATACAGAAATACTTGCAGTGTGCGAAGATGCAAAACACCTAGTACGCAAAACTTGGTCAACAAAAATATTGACTTCTTCATAGACAGTCAGGCTGCCATTAAAGCTATCTCATCCATTATCACAAAATACAGATTAGAAGACAGCTGTCGAAGTAATCTTAGACTGCTCAGCGAAACAAACACCGCAACTTTAACCTGGGTTCCAGGACATCGTGACATAATCGGTAATGAAATGGCGGAAATCGGGGAAGCACTCGAATCCAGCGAAACAAACACCAGAGTTCTAACGCCACTAGAACAAGAAAAAACAGAATCAAACATAAATTTCAAAAAACCGTCAATGACAGGTGGTCATCTTAAGAAACATGCCGAGTATCCAAAATTCTTTTGCCAGATATTTCCCAGAAAAAAAACAGAATTTCTACTCCAGCTTAGCAGACCTCGGCTTTCTCTGTGGATTGGAATTTTCACGGGCCACAACTCGTTGGGTACCTTCATGATGAGAATGGCATTAGCATATCCGACTTATGTAGAGCATATCCCAAGACGAAGAGGTGGAGGAAGGATCATTCCACACTAGAAAAAAGCCCTCGGAAAATAATTCTTCGACGAACTGTGCGACATCTCTGGCCTCCCATTGGACAACGTCCTGAAATTTACTCAGAGTTCCAAATGGTTCAGTGTGGGCTCTCTACCCCAATAAACCAACCAGCAGCCCAACCCTCTACCTCTCCAATCTTTCCACCTCCTCATCCTCAGTTTACCCGGGGAGCACAATGGATCCTTGAGATACGAGTGAGGTACTGCAACTTGTGGCTGCACCTCCCATTGGTCCTTGAAATGCGTAAGGCTCTGATGTTAGCCGAGTTTTTTGGCACCACCCTATTCATTTATTATTTTGTGTCTATAAAAATTTACAGAATCTTCAAATTTTATTACTGCCGTTGAACAGGCGGATGGTCAATTAATGTCCCAAGACCAAAAAGATTTAACTCTAAAATTCGTTCTTATAGAAAACTCTTTTTCATCATCCATCTTCCACCCAAGAGAAGATTGTCCAACTGGAGACGAAATAACTGACCCAATTATATTAACAACTTAATTCATTAGCGATTCCATAAATCAGATATTAAAACATCCTATTCATAAGATACACTCTCGTAATGATGCTAACTACACACTGTGTTTATCTCCCAGTCGTTTTATTGAACCCTCAGCTGTGGCACACATTCTCCAAGACGAATCAATTCAACAAAAGACCACTAATTGATTGCGCAACCTGTGGTTCCGTACCAAGTTTATTGACCCTTGACAATCGCCATCATCACCGCCCAACTGCCATAACCACCATCGGCATACCATGGTCGGATCTAATTTTCTGTAGCTGATAGTACGGGTGTATAGAATATTTATTAATATGCTCATGTTAATCAGAGTGTAAACGAAAAGCTCGCACCGCAACACGCAATGTAATCTATTCGATTGCTTAGTTTAATTCGAAATCTAAGATCACGCACGTTGTTGTATGAGAAAGTGCGCGTCCTTATATGTCCTCGAATTATTGCACGGAATGTTGTTGTTCTACCACAAAGCTTTTAGTCCCAGGAAGCAGGGAAGCATATTAATGTCGAGGAGAATTTAGCCGTGGTGCTTCACTTAAAACTGAGTCACGGACTGACTTTTGATCCAAATCAAATTGAAGTGCAAGTTTCAATTGACCAATTGACCTTTTTAACTTCAAAGCACATCTCACATTTGATGTATGGCACATGCTTCGTTGGTATAGCTTTAACTGTCTCTCTGGTAAAATTCACCTTGTCTCGAGCAAACAGCATCATTCAATAATAAGTTCAACGAATTAATTGTAGACACACATTCAAACACAAACACTGGGTTGCGGCTAACTCCACAAACATATGAAATGAGAGATTATGGCTCCAGGTCGGTATCACAATGACGGTAATGACGTGCAATATTCAATCGTAGACTCAATATACTAGGATAGCATTTTAATGAGGCTCGTCTATTTGAGGTTTGTCAGTGAAATACTGGGATGGCTTCACCTTAGATTATGCACTTTTGGTAACTTGCGGTGAACATGATTATATTGCATCCGATAGACGTCTGCTGATGCTGCATGGAAACGAGTCTTTCTCAAGATACTCACAACAGAAGGCTTGTCAATGGATGAACGTATATTATTTCTGCGTCGAATATAACTGAGTTGGTTCAGGGGTCGACGAAGATATGCAAAGTTTTATTGGCATGGCCATGCCGCTTTTACCAGATTATATAACTATGTGATGAAATCTTGCTGCGAACATCCTTCAGGGTAAAAGAAAATGCCTCGCTGCATTGATGTTTTAATTGAGACTGTTGCATAATTGTTTATTTTATGTAGATATGAAAAAATGTTTTACACTTTTGGGTTAAAAGGTCGCCAACAAAACTTCCTTACACCACAACGTTTTAATGAGACATTTCTACACAGTAAAATTATGCCGACAAGTGAGTGGAAAGGTTAAGAAATTGTTATCACCGGGGGTGCGCTTTTAGGTAAGTCATGTTTTCCTTGGAATGATGGAGTATGATGACACAAATTTAAGAAAGATGTTTTTCTTCCTCTATATTGAAAAATTTTAGTTCGAGAACATATTTTTAGAGAATTTCAAATTAATTTCCTTTACTAAATTGGCGCTGAACAAAAAGGGAACAAAATATTTACATAAAACCGATTATTGTTGTCTTTCACCACAGTTCACACTTAATACAAACAGAAACATCAAGAGAGACTTTCATGAGTTTGCCCGCGATAAAATTGTGTTTTTTTAAAAGGCCAGTTATGTGGAGGATCAAATTTACAGAATGGAAGTCATGCCTTATTTTCATTTACGTGACTTTGGAAGTACTAAGGGCCTGTAACATAAAACAACAAGTATACTGTAATACAAGTGACTTATGACAGGTGTTAGAAACTTCTGAGTGCTTGATATTCTACAAGTGTAATGGACATAATGCACTAGTGGAGATACAGAAGGTAGTTATACTTTTATAGGAGGACAAGGCAAATCGGTCATCGACTACTGTGCAATAAACAATGACTGGCGCAAATTCATAGGAAATTTCGAAGTACAAGTTAAAAACTACTCAGATCACATGCCTATCGTCGTTGAATAGTCTGATAATAAAATCGCAACAGAAAGGAACCTTCGTCTCATCCCCAGGATCAAATGGAAACAACATAAACTTAACTTGTATCAAAGCAAACTAGATAACAACCTCTCTCTGATAAACAATACTTTTGTCTCGACCTTCAAACCAACTTAAAACATGCATTAAAAACTCCACAAGCAAGACTATTTCGAGTGGCCAAAAGAAGTTTAAAAACGAATGGTTTGACAACGAATGCATAAAAGCAAGAAAGAAATCTTTTCGTCTTCTGAATGCAGTCCGAAATTCAAACTCCAAAAATTTAAAAAAAAATGGTACATCGAAGAAAACTCGCGATATAAGAACTAATGTTTTCACAAGAACACAGAATATGAAAACCAACAAGCATATTCACTTGGTCAAACGAAAGACGCAAAAGAATCTTGGAAAGTGACGAAAAAGATAAACGGTTCAAATTTTGCATTAGGGATAAAAGAAACGGCTGAGGTGCACTTCCAAAATATACTATGTGCCGGATCAGATGTTAAGTTTTCGTTCGCTGAGCCACTGCTGTCCGACGAAATACTTGATTCCGAAATTACATCTGCCGAAATAAATGTTGTTATTCTTAAAGCGAAAAATAGAAAAGGCGCCGGGAGAATATGGAGTCACATATGAATTTTTCAAGCACGGTACAGAAGGACTTACTTCCCGACTCAAAGCTTTATTTAATGACATCCTAAATAGACAAGAAGTTCCAACATCTTTCAAGAAGGCAGTCATTTTTCCGGTCCATGAAAAGGTGACAAAAATAATGTTGAAAATTATCGATATCAAACGAGTATGAACGTTATTGCTAAATTATTTTGTGGTATGCTTGCCAGCAGGCTTGAAAAGTGGGCTGAAGGTAACAACATAATTTCAAAGTTTCAAGCGGGTTTCAGAAAAAACTTTTCCACTGCAGACCACATCCTTACCTTAATATCTATAGTTAAGGCATCACAAGCTAGAAACAAGAAGACATTTATGCGTTTTTTGTGGACGTAAATCTGCCTTCGATCTTGTCAACCGAAATGGTCTTTTTTAGAAGCTTTCCCTGTTAGGTATGTCAACGAAGTTCATTCATGTGATAAAGGAAATTTATGCTCAATCAAAAGCAACTGTGTGGGATGGGGCAGAACTATCAAATCGGTTTGAAACGGACACCGGAGTTAAATAAGGGTGCCTTCTAAGTGCTCTTCTTTTCGCACTTTTCATCAATGATTTTGAAACTTGTCTGCCTGATCTGATCATTAATGTTCTTTTGTATGCCGATGATTTGGTTATTCTCGATGAATCGCCTGAGAACTTACAACTAATGATAAATCGACTATCTGACTATTGCATTAAATGGGGGCTTACATTCAGTATTAACAAGTCCAAAATAATGACGTTTGCTAGATCTACCCGAAATCATGCTGCATATACTTGGATGTTCAATGGAAAAGTATTGGAGATTGTAAGAAAGTATAAGTACTGTTAATATTAACAAAACCATGGATTATAATGAACATATAGCAATGAAATCTACTTCATCACAAAGCCTGCTTAACATGTCATGGAAAAATATCTTTTCGAATCAGCGTATTGCACTGTCAGCAAAATACAAGATATTTAATGCTGTTGTTAAGTCTTCTCTATGTTATGCTGCGCAAGTTTGGGGAATAAATGATTTTGAGGCAATAGAAAAATTTCAAAGGTGCTTTCTGAAGAAACTGTTCAATCTTCCGATAAAAACGCCAACTTATGCTCTACATCTCGAAACGGGTCTAGCTTAAATCTACACATTCACTCTCAAGCTGCATGCAGACTACATCTTAAGGGTACTTGCTCATCCAGAAATTCGGCTAACCAAACAAATGGCATTGTACGAACTTAGAAATGCAGACTGGTGGATGGCGAAGTGGAAAGACTTAGGAAATTATTATGGAGAGACCTTGGAACTGGATTATAGTAATTTGTTACATTTTAAAGAACGGCTCTACAAAATAATCCAAACTCAGGAAGATATAGTGAGGATTGAATTCATTAAAGAAGCTCAAAAGTCACAAAGCAGAATCCTTTATTCGCAATTAAAACTGAACTTAATGGAAGTAAGTCATTTTAACGATGCGTACATTTATAAGGAAATATCTCTGATTTTCAAGACAAGATGTGAAGTCCTTGGAATTAATGGAACACCATACAATAACAGCTTCCATCAATTTTGTTCATTGTGTAATCTGAAAGCTAAAGAAGACTTCTTCCATCTCATTAGTGTATGTCCCATATTTGCACAACATAGACTTTCATACTTCGGAAAAAATCACTTACATTACAAGAAACAATAACATTGTTAAACTATAGTGCTTGGAAAGACATATTAAAATATAGAAAGTTACTTATAACAGGATTTGAATAGATAACTCTCCTATTATTATTATTTTTTTTTTCTATTACAAATAGTAAACCCCTTTTAATTTATTTGCCAACCGAGCTGAAGGCAAAGCCAAGGCCTTAAATTTATTATAAATATTTGTAAATGATGTAATAAAATACCAATAAAATTAATACTTCACTTACTTCTTACTTACTTTACTTTACTAATGGACAAAATTCTACATTTTATTAATTTTAAACAATAACAAAAAAAATTATGCTATTGTCGTGTTGTTTTGTCCTGGAGTTGACAATTTAATTTGATTAATGATGCTAAGGCACCGTTTTTTTATACTGTCGAAAGTTTGCTTCTCAGCTCTTTTGTTTCAGCAAAGTGCTTCAGTTGTTATTAGATGTTTTTCTTAACTGAAAGCAGTTTGAAAGTTTTTTCGTGGTAAGACTAAACAAATAAATCAAACTGATGAAAAAATTGACTTCCCAGAAAATACTCAAAACTTTAATCTTTTTAGAATTCCCATCACTTACCCAAGTTAACACACCGAAAACCTTCCCAACAACATCAGTTTCTATGATAATAAATAAAATTAAAAAAAAAAAAAGTGCTAACAGATCTCCTCGTTTCTAGGTAAACCACAACCAACACACGCTGAAAACTAAGACGAGTTATTTTACCATGGCCATCCACCACTCACAGCTAGCAATTCAACAAAGTGGTTGCAAGACAAATTGAATTAATTTGATAATTAATCCATCGATTCGCTCACCAAATCCAAAAAAGAAACAAAAACAAAATTCTTTATCCGCGTTGGACGCTTCAAGGTACCAGAATGCTTAGATAAAAGGATTCCTGCTCATCCATCACCGTTCGCCGGAAACGGTAAAACATCCAACTTTAGCAACCAACCCTTCAATTGGTAAATCCTTGAAAGGTCGAAACCGTAGAACATCAAGTTGCGAATGAACGAAAAAAAAAATCCAAAAACAATGAAACAAGAGAAACGTTAGTCGAAATAACTTCTGGGGAAGGAGCCACCGGTCACCGGAATGTTGTGCCACACAAACTTATCAGAAAACGTAACAAACGTTGAAGATGTATCGAAAATGGAATTTCATTCGTATAAGTCTACCGAGTGGCGGCGGGTGTACAAACGGGAATCATCGTTGTATAACAAAGTGTTTATGAAGACACAAGGGTATTCGTTTCCTTTCTTTTTTTTTTGTCTTTTTTATTGTGGTTAGACTGCGGCGAAACACAAAAATTTCTAAAGTGAGGTGCTAAAAGATAAGTCTTCCAAAATAAAAGAGAATGTACACCACACCGTGGCACTTTCCATTAAAGAAATTTCTTCAATGTTTTATTTTGAGGGAAGCCAAGAAGCCTGGAGTATGTATGTATATTTCGGTTCCAAGTGGTATTTATTTGGTTGGCAGTAGAAAAAAGAAACAAAGACTTTAAATTTATGGGAATAAGCGAAAACCAACAAAATATTTGCCATAACATTTTGGTTAACTGTGCTTCTGTGCTTATGATGAATGAACACGCAAACAAACTAAGAAAATAACTATTCTGAAGTTATTTAGGAAGCCAGAGAAACAAAATTATTCGAAAGAAAAGGATACAATTCCAATCTCACAACGTTATCTAGAAACAGAAGAAAATTAAGGCACCAATCATAATTATCGTATTCAACATTTGTTTTTTGGGTCACCATACACTGTCTCCGCGAGTGAAATTAAGTATTTGATTTTCTTTATCAAATTTAGAAGTCTGTTAAAAAACAGTTCTGTTACATACACATTTTCCACAAATTCACATAATGAGCGATTGAGTTTCCACCCACGCAGCCGAATATTCAATGAGGAATAGTTATGTCGATGAAGTGTTTCCGTAATTTCCAGTCAAAGTTCATCTGCATTGAATTAAGTTTCATTACGTCAAGAGATAGTTCAAGTAATTGCATCAGCATCTTGAAAATAGGTTTAGGTACTTGTTGAAACTTGGAATGAGTTAATTGGTGTTTTCGAATTTCTATTTTAAAGTTTTGGACAGGGACATGGGAAAAGACTACAATGTTGCAGTTGATTGGAACACGAGGACGTTCTTCTTTTTATTTCATATGGATATCATTGTAAGTTGGAAGTTAGCTTAAACTAACCCCAATTTTTGTTCACATTCATCGTTTCTCTGCCACAATTTTAAAGGAGTCGTGTTTTACACAATTCAAATCCAAATTTCCCAAAAAAAATTTCATAGGTTACTTTCTGACTTCCAATAGTCACAAATTAATCTGAATAAGTTGACTGTCACTTGCTTGAGTCATGTTTTTACTCAAAAAACACAACAACTGTACTAAATCGCCCCCTTTTTCGATTTCATCGCTCAAAAGGCCATTCCAAAACTGTCAACATAATATTTGCACAGAAAAGAAACTGTCCTTGAGCATCGTCAAGTTTCTATAGAACTGGAATAAATCTCTTGTACTTCGCCTCCCAGCTTTATTGCTTGCAATAGAACACCCTTCTTCTTGCTGGAATGCCATTCATCTGCGCTTTCGAATTGAAATAAGTGAACGCAATTTGATATCAGACGATGACACTTAAATAGCAAAACATTGTTGGATCTCATACAAATATACATAGGGTGGGGCAACAAAGTAGGGATCCCTGGGGCCTATCGAAATTGTGTGAGGAAAAGTCGGGAAAAAACCAATACCAACACGAAAATAGATAAGCATTCATTTATTGCAATTGGTTTCAAGCCGAGGTAGCGAATCCCTTCGGCTACTTCCTGTTAAGCACTTCCATTTATAACATTGACGTCCTCTTTCACGAGATCACTCCCACACGTTATGCGATTCCAAGTGGAAGAATGTTCCACTTCAAAAACCTTCGTTAGGCCCCTACCGATGGTGGTGATAGTTATAAGATACTTATTTGCGTTAAGCACCAAATTAAAAACGGCAAAAGTATTGATGTGCAAAAACAGTTCTTATGGCAAATAAATAGGGTGACGTGACAGAGCGAGCATCCCCAGGGCCTAGTGCATGTCTCACAACCATTGCCTTTGTGAGGAGGGGATCACAATTTGTTACTGGTTGCACTTTACATTGCAATGAATTTACTCTTTTAGGTCTTGCCAATGCCCTGCGAAAGGCAACATCGGTGAAAAAAATTTTGTGCTTCTGTTGGGATTAGATCCACAAACCTGCGGGCTAACAAGCAGACATGTTTACCATCAGGACACAGGTACCACGAACAGCTCTTACAACTGAAACATTTGGTTTGTCAGCTCCTTGTTAGTTGTTCTTTTTCTCATAATTGTTTGGGATAGGACGTCTAGTGGTATTCCTGATCGGAATGTTATGGCATTTCAACAGCGTTTCAAGAGCTATGCGAATCGGTAAAAAGAGTACATAGAATAATATTTTGACACATAAGTTGCCATTTCCTGGATCAAGTATATATGAAAAAGTATTTAAGAGTAGTTTAAAAATAACATCAGAAAAACTATCAAGGAACTGATTTTGAATTACCAATGGATGAATCATTTGAAGTAGTTTACCTACTTTACGGAATAGTTTCTATTGATATTGTTTCCGGTCAGTCATTCCTTCTTCTTAGTCACATTTGGTTCCTGAAATCAATTCAGGAACTATTTCCAATGTGAAGCAATATAGCCGTATATTTCACTAATGAATAAGACATCAAACGTGATCTAAATAGCCTGTAATCGTTCGAAAACCTAAAAGAACATGAAGCCAGTAAATAAAAGCGCCATGAAGGACTTGTCAATTCGCGAACAAAAACAAATTTTGATTTCTGTCGGTCTCGAACCTGCTTTTTAGGCAGACACGCTAACCAGGGCACTTCTCTAATGACTAATGACTTTCGGGAATGACAAAGACACTTCCGAAAATTTAGGAAAACTTATAGAAACTTCTAAGATTGTGTAGAATAAATTAAAGGGACCTAGCGCATTTCTCACAACCATACCTTGTGATTGATGGAGGGGACCTACAACTTTCTGCCGGTTCCAAACTGCTAGTCGAGAAATCGCTTTTTTCGGCAATGAATTTACTGTCGGAGGCCAATTCCTCGTAAAATACGATACCCGTGGAAAAATATTTTTGCTTCTGTTGGGATTCGACCCACGATTCTCTGGGTCAACAGCAGACATGCTAAACATCACGCCAAAGGTACCACAGATTGTGTAGAATTCTGGCAAAATGCTACAAACATCTAGAAACTTTTGAAATTTTTTTAAAACTTCTGGAAGTATTTTTCTGAAGCTACTGAGAGCTTTTATTATTATTGGTTAACTTCTAGAAAATTCTTCAAGGAAGTGAGAATTTCATAAGACCGTTCAATGTAATCTTAACTTTTCTTAAGACTTTTAGAAACTTCTTCAAAACTACTAATTTATCTAGTAGCTTCTAGAAACTCTTAAAAGGTTTCGAAATCACATTAGAAATTTCAAAGATATTTGGAAACTGTTTAAACTAAGAACATTTCAAAATTCAAAAAACTTCAGAGATTCTCCCTCATAACTTCGAAAACTGTCTAGAAACTTCTACTAACTTAAGCAATTTTTTTTGAAACTACAGGGTTTTCCATCGGGGACTATCCATTTCGTTTCTTTAATGTAAACGCACCCTTAAGGTCTTTTGACATTCTGTAAACGTCAGATTGCTCATTAAGGTCTACCATTTCATCATGGTGAGTTACACGAATCAACAACGTTTCCAAATTATTAAAGCGTACTATCAAAATTTTGAGTCAGTCGCTGCAACTTTAAGAGCGCTAACTCCGATTTTTGGTCGTTGTAATCGTCCCACCCGTGACGCAATTCTTAGTTTAGTGCACAAATTTGAATCCACGTTTTCGCTGCACAATGTTCCCGTGCCAGTGAGACAAAGATTAGGACGGAGTGCTGAAAATATCGCGGCCGAAAGCGCATCCGTTCAGAACGACCTAAATCAGTCAATTCCACGTCGTTCACAGGAATTGGGCATCGCACAAACCACATTGTGGCGTTTTTTTGGCGTCAGTTGCGTGGAATGGATATTAGTGACATGTGGTTCCAACAGGATGGAGCTACAGCCCATACAGCTCATGCAACCATCAACATTTTGAAGTAGAAATTTGGTCAACGTGTTATCTCAAGAAATGGACCGATCAATTGGCCGCCGCGCTCGTGTGATTTGACACCTTTGGATTTCTTTCTTTGGGGCTATGTCAATTCGTTGGTCTACGCCAACAGGCCAGAGACTTTGGAGGAGCTTCAAGCCAATATTGAAAGCGAAATTGCCGCAATACCGGTCGATATGTGCGAGAGAGTGGTCGAAAATTGGGTTCAACGTATCGATCGCTGCAAGCGCGCCCGTGGAGGACATGTGAACGAAATAGAGTTCCATTCGTAATGGTATTGGGTGTACTTTAATATGAAATAAATGTTTTTTTGATATCTCAAATGGCTGGCGTTTTTATTAAAAAAATAAAATGGATAGCTCTTAATGGAAAACCCTGTATGAATTTTTAAGAAAAAATTTTTTCATTTGACTTGCTTAAAATCTTGGAGTTGATTCGTAGCTCCAAATTCAAAAATTCCGGAACGATCTGCAATATTCCTGAAAAGAAGTTCATCTTAGAACCTATAAAACTTTTGAAAACTTTTAAAAACTTATGAAGTCTATCAAACATTTTTAAAAAATTTCTAGACACTTTTTGCTACATCGCAAAACTCTTTAGGTCTTCATTTTACTTCTAAAAAGACCCTTAGACCCAGAACCAAAAAAAAACCGTCACCTCCTCAGGCTAATGGACTCCCCATTTTCGTAACTTCTGGAAGATGGGTCGCGATTGAACAAGCTACACCAAGCTTAAACGAAATTACATTTTTATATTCCTAATCCAGAACAGCATTAAAAATAATTCCTGAGCTACTAGAAAAGAAAAGTATAAAAATATAAAATACAAAAAGTAAATCCAAGCTTTGAAGGCTCCTTTCTTAGTTAGTTAGTGAACCAATGAGTAATGACAACGCAAAATCGAAATCTTAGAGCTCACATGCTTAGATGCAAATCAATGCGGTTGAATTTTTCATAGCATTGAAATCACATGGCTTAAAAGATGGAGTAATGGTAGATCCTTGATTTAAAACACTAAAGAATCAAAAATTTATATCAAGGTTCTACCTGCACCCCTCTCTTCAAAGGCGAAATACATACAATCTTTTGGACAGTGTTCAGAGAAGAGCCTTTAAAATGGTTGGAGATATGAACACTACTGAAACTTTCACGACACTCGAACATAGTCGTAATGTTTCTTGTCTCTCCTTATTGTATCGTTTTTTTCACAGATAGTGCTCTGATGAGATTGCCACCTGCATTCCTCCTCTTAAACACTTCAACTGTAATACTCGCGCTTCTAGAAATGCCCATCAGTTTACTCTTGAGTCCTATTTTGGACGTACTGTTAAATACAGAGATTCCTTCCACAGCCGTACTAAGCGAATGTGGAATGTATTGCCCAGCTCTATTTTTCCTTCTCATTACAATCTTCAGAAATTTAAAACTAATGTGCATCGGTATAAAAAATATTAAACAAAAGCATTGATCGAGTTCGATTCAAATAAAGTGAACTGAACTTCTAAATGAATTTCGCCTATGAAATCTCTACTCAAGCAAATTAAAATTTAAAAAATTTTTCTTAATAATTTGGTCTTCACTTTATTTTCATAAGCAACTTCATGCGCCTCTTAAGTCCACTTTATTTGTTATTATATCTACAGCAGTGCGGAACGAAACTTCGAATTGTAATGCAAGTTTGATAAACTATTCGATGGATTCCAATCACGTACTCGGACTATTTCAGTAAATGTGTGAAGTTCTTGTGTTTCTTTTATTTTTGGCCAGATATACGATGGCGACCTACATTCGTTTCGTTCGACCTTATATTTCCATTTTTCTCTCTTTATTTTCTTCTTTTTCTTTCAGGCGTAACGCAAGTTGTGGATTTCAGTTTACGTTGAGATTTGGATGTTTTGCACACACAACAACAGAAACTTGGAATAATTCTTTTGAAAGAAGAACAAAAAAGAAGAAAAAAGAACATAAAAAACTCTAAACACGTTTGACGATTACGGTCTTAGCAAAGTTGAGGCCTAATTGGGAAGAACTTGTCTTTTATACGACGAATGTATGTGTATGATGATAAAGTGACAAAGTCAAAGCGAAAGTGGACGACATCTATAGCACTTTAGTGTAGATGTGTTGTCATCATTTCTTTTGCAAGCACGTAACCACATTCATCGCACATAAACTGAACTGGCTGTCTTTGATTAACTTACTATGCCTACCAATTATTTGTGAGGGATTGGTGTCAAAACTGAAATGAATATCGTTTTGTTTTGCTCAAAAAAGAAAGAAGGACAACAAAACAACAAAAAAAAAAGGAAAAAAAAGATTGACATTGTCACGTATAATTGGGGGGGACGGACGTACGCTTTCTGACAGAATTGGGTTTTCAAGTTTAAATCGCTGTGTCATTTAGGATGTTGTGTTGGCAAATGCCACCAATAATGTCAATTATACCTTTGTCAAGGCAAAACGTCGAGATGGGTCTTGACGCGGGCTGGTATGTTGACATACGACATACGACCTAGACTTTTGACATTCCAACGCAATATTTCAATTTTTATTTGAAAATTCAAAGGTCACCTCAAAACCTACATTTTTTTGTATTATGGTCTATGTGGAGGTGCAATAGAGGCTGTTGCAATCTAATAAATTGGAAAATTCTATTCCACCTTTTCCTTTGCTTAAATTAAAAAAAAGTAAGTAGGTGTGAAGAAATGTGTCACCTGTTCGAAGGACCAATCCCTTCAGTCCGAAATGTTAAATAGGTTTCAAGTCTCACTTCCCTGTTGTTCAAGTTTTTTAATAGCCACTTAAGACATTGGTAATCGCAAGACAATGACAAACTTACAGAAAAAAGCAGTATTTTATGAAAATTTACAACACGAAGAGTTCTGCTACCAAGGCACCAATAATGTAGTAAGCTTATATTTTGCTTTAAATGAAGAATGCCCATTTTTGGAGTATTGAAATAGAATAAAAACTTTTCAGTGCTCAAAATCTATAAGCAAATGAGGTAACAAAAGCCAAGAGGAGTAATGAGAAATAAGGCTCAATTAATCGAGGCCTAGCAAGTTAACCAAAACATAAGGGTACGATCTCTACTTATCCAAAAATCAGGTCTTATGAAGACACATTTCGTAACGTTTAGTCAAAAGCCAAAAGTGAGTCATCTTGGCCCCAAGCTTTTCGTTGTTGCAATAAATGATATATGTAATTTCTGGCATCTCCTTCAGTGATATTTTAGTCCTTGCTGTTGATATGAAGATTTTTGAAAACATCAAAAATGCTTCTGATCGCTACTTCTAGCAAAAAGATATCAACAGATTTGGTGTATGGTGATAGAATCGGACTTTGTATTCCATATTCAGCTGGATCATTGGTCTTTGACTGAACTTCCAAGTTTGGGCTAAAAGTAAGACTTATGAGCATTTCTACCAATAGCGCGTGTTGCGACAAGATTGTTTTAGCAAAGCAATGCACCATAACCTTCTTTTTTAAAAACAAAATCGAAAAAAGAGGGTGAGACAGCTGCCAATCTCACTCAACAGTTTAAAGACTCAGGTCTTTACCCTGCCAAACAGACGCAAGGACAAAAAAAAAATGTTTTCACCGAAACTGCCCTCCGTGAGAAATTTACTAGGATTGATTGCACACTGTTCATGGCTTTCTAATTAAGCCGCTTGGAATTGACATAAAATTGTTTAACGGTCTTTTAAAGAACAAGTGATGAATAAAGGATGAAATGCGTTATGCTACGATGTTTCCATAACTTTTTTGAACGACCTATTATTTTCTTATTTGCTATCCTCTACTTAATCATGATTCTCAGTCGTGTTAGCCCCGGCATCTGCATAACAGAGAGTGAGACACGGAATATAACAGCCAAACAGTTTCAAAGCTGAACTCTTAACCTTATCAAGCAGGCACAAGGACATTTCAAATACTTCATCGTGAGGAAGTTTTGAGGTGCTACATATCACGAACGGCTCAATCAAGAATCACATCTGCACAGTTGCCATCAAAGTGAGTCTAGCGGGAGTAGACTCTTTTTGATTTTATATATGTAGATGTGATTGATTCGACCAGTCACCTCTTATGCAAAAACGAATAACTATTGCAGTCACATTTCAAACTGTCTCAGCATAAGGAACGCGATAATTTGAACATTCAACATTCAGCACATTTTAATGGTCATTGTAAAAGTCAACTTAGTTTCAGTTTATGGGAAGTTAAGTGTTTAAAGAAATTACTTAAATTAAGCTGAACAGGGTGAGCCGTAAGGGCGTACGATATTTCAATAACTATTACGTTGTTACGAAAAGCGCTTTCTCGATTAGCCGCTCGGAATCGAGATAAAATTGTAGATCCCCTGAATTTCCACACAAAGGCAGAGGTTGTGAGAAATTCGCTAGGTCCTTAAGCTCCCCGCTCTATTGCGCCACCCTATTTATTTTTTTTATTTCGTTTTAGCGGTAGCGGAACGCATGAGTAGCTCGGTTTGCGGAAATTTAGTCTACCACGGAGTAGTTTACGTCCAGCAAAAATAACGCTTCAAGCAGTGTTGCTCTGAGAATGGGTTACACGCCCTAAATCTTTCCCCAAAATGAAATGTGCTAAGGTCTTGGTTCCTTAAGTTCAAGTCTATTGGCCCAACTCTCAATCTTCGGAACGCCCAAGGCCAGCAAGAACAGAAGAATAAATTAACAAAATCCGTATTACTTCGAAAGCGAGTCAATCGTTGACAGTAAATTCGAATTCGGATCAATACACAAGAATGTCACGAGATTTTTGTCTTTACAGAACCGCAAGAGTTCAAATGAAATACCCGTGCGACATGGTTTGAACAAGATGGGGCGGTATGCAGAACCTGATTCTTCGATAGAAGTCGTGAACGAGAGGTTTTAATGAAAACTCATATCGCAACGAGGCGAAATTCCTTGGTCGCCAAGAAGCCTGGACTAGTTTATCACAGTAAGTTTATCTCAATAGTCCAACTCAGTTGAACACCAAGAATCAAATAAAAAATGGCGATTATTACAAGTCCTATTGGCCAGCGAGTTTTCGATATTTTAAGGTCCAGATTGGAGGACATTTTGTAGCGCGATGGTTCACATCATAAAGTTGTCATTTTCAACAAATAACTTTCCCGTGTGCCTCTTTCTATTACATACAATAAAGACAAAAAAGAACAACGATTATACAAATTGTCCTTTTTTATAATAAGCTTGTTCGTTGAAGACCTAGGGTCGCCCTAGGGTTCCACAAAGCGTTTTTTGAGAAACCTAAAGTCGCTCTGAATGTCAAATTTAGTGTTTTTTGACCCCTAAGGTTGACCTAGGTCCCTCAACCGGCCATAGGCTTTTGTTGTGGCGAGTTGAGGGCTGTCAAATGGCATGTACTTTTTTTTAATGACAGGGATGTTTGGTGATTTGTGGTTTGGCGTTTTTTGAGGTCTGAAAAACCCAGGTTTTTTTGACAATTCATAGGGTCAAGAAAACCTGGGTCAACCCTGTGGGCGGAAAGCTCAACGAACGGACCTAATTTCTTGGTAAATTCATCCAACTTTCTGGGGCCTGTAACACAGAACTACAAGTACTTGTAATACAATTGAATTATAATAAGCGCAAGAAATTTCTGTAACACAAACCTACAAGTTTGCTTTGTATTCTACAAGACTATTGATTTGTATGACTTGAAGCTTTGTGTATTGTGTTACAGGACCCTGGCCCCAACATATCGTAACTTCCTATCGCCTTACTTATTCTTTGTTTTATTAATACAGTGGATGAGCTTCTTAGAGTTCGGTAGTGATCGTGGGCATATAAAAATGCAATGCCCCATGCCCCGACTAGAAATTACTTGGGAATTACCCAGCGTATACATCTTTGCCCAATTGGGTCCCGAAAAGGAACGTCCAATAGGGAAATATCTATTAAGTCCCAATCAAGAAAACCCATCGTAAAAATTTAAAGTTTTAGTCAATTTTCCTCGATTGGGGCCGGCAGGCGGCGAAGGTAGGAAACATCAAAATAAAAATAGAGAATTGTTAGTCAACTTTTCCCAATTGCAATCGGAGTGGAAAACTGGTGTTGAGTAAGACATCTCAGCTTCGAATCCCATACTTCATAATACAAACACTACCTACTTTTCTCTAACTGGGATCACCCATTTTGGGTCCGCAGAGGGCTTTGCATGATATCTCTTTTTTGGTCCCTATAGGGCTATTTAATGGGGATCCAATGGGGGCAGATTAAAAATTCTAGTGATTCTTATTTAAAAAAAAACTTCAAAAGCGTTCAAAAATACGCTAATCAGAGTTCACTAAAGAGTGAGAAGCGAATAGGAATACGTGACTCATCCACCGGCAATCAGCAAGAGCTTTTAAAAATAAAATTTAAATGAACGGAGTATTGCAACAGAGTTTGGACCACGGGGCCTTGCTCATTTCTCTCAAAAATACTTTGTAAAGGAATGGCAGAACCTTGAAATTTTTTCCGATTTCGAAAAAAGCACTTTTCATGGCATTGACATCGGAGAAATTGCCTATTCCTTACAAAAAACGATGCCAGTGAAAAAAATTCCTTTTCTCCTTGACGTTTTTTAGAATTCGAGCTTCGAACCTTAGCTAACCATTGCGCCAAAGACACAACAGCAAGCAGGGAGCAGGGAAAACTCACAGCATTCTTGATAACAGTCGTTCTAGTTGACTTCGAATACAAAGTGTTGTCTGTTTAATCTGTTTTTTGGTGATTGAGTAACAAACATCCAAACACGATACTTTCGCATTAAGAGGGTCATCCAGAGAAAAGGGAAAAATGAATTAACACGTACTTACAAGCTTCTTCAGCCGTTGAAAATCCTGCAAAAAAAAAAGAAAGAAAAAAACATTATTGTTATTTTTTATTCCACTTAGGTACAAAACATCAAAATCAAGGGAAAAGCCTTAATAAAAATTATGATTAATGGAAACACATCTCGACTCGGTCTCGCACCAATTGAGAAATACATTTTCGCTCTTCGAAGAGTCCTCCAAGTATAAATTGCTCAATTATTAATCAAAATCAATCGCATAAAAACAAATTTCGACCAGGCATTATAAATTCTATCAATACAACCGGCAAAATGAGGAAATCCTTTCCACCCACTCGTTTTTTCAATTAAGTCTAGCAGTGGGTATACCTTTTCGATTGGGTTGAAAATGAAAGGTCTAACGCATACTTTTTGGGAAATTTTCATGAGAGATCTGAGATAATTTGGAAAAAAAAGGCACAGAAGGTCGTCGTGCAGCAACAGCAACAGAAAAAGCAAAAGCAAAAGCAAAAGCACCCTTTACAGATGAATAGATTTTATAAAACCAATCAAGTTGAAACTTTTTTTGCTTCCTTTACTCACAACTTTGGTGCGAAGTGGGTGTTTGCTGTTTCCTCAATGGGCTTAAATGGGCACTTTTCAATTTATAAATCGAAACCATGTTTGTTTATGAAGAAGGTATGAGAACAACTACGACGCCGACGACGGACGATAAGGCCATTGTATTTTCGGCTAACCAATTTACATTAAAGACCAAACTATTATGTCATAAAAAAATTACAAATGGCAACATCTGATTGAATTGGCAACGATTGCGACTCAAATCCCCGCACCTTTACTTAAACTTCAACTCGTTAAAATTTAAGTTGGGTCGTTCTGTTTTTTTCTCTTTTCTTTTTTTTATTTTCTTCCCTTTGCTATCAGCACACTGACAAAAATACTTCATCCGAAAATAAATCGTTTTATGTTTTACCCTGTCACCTTAAACGCCTATGCCTTGTCACTGTCGCCTGAACACACATCCAATTTCCTACGAAATTCATCACAAACACATGTGACATTTAAATTGAAATGGAATGAATTTCTCCGAGTTTTGCGAGATACGACAAACGACACCGAGACGAATGAAGCAGATATAGCACTTAGATATTATTATCCCTTTCAAGGAGAGAAGGTTTGGATGATGGTTTGCTTTGAGAGCAACCCCATTCACCATTCACCTTTCTTTTACTCTTAACCCATTTACCATTTAGCAAATGACGCATATCTAAGTAATCACGTTTTGTGATTGTAAAACCCCGAATGAATATTCTATTTCGAGGAGATGGAAAAAGGAAACACCTTTACCTACAACTACATCTCTCTCTACAGCACCTCTTTAAGTACAGCACAGCATGCTGAAAATGGGATCGGATTATTCGAGTGAAGTGTTATACTTTGATGTTGATGATGTCGATGTAATAGATCGCTTAATGGACGAACACAAGAGTTTCGTACGCCGCACCGGTCGCACAAACCACCACCATATATATCCAAGGCCAATGAACTCTTAATGTCCATTCGCGAATCCATCTAGAGAACGTGTTGTCACACACTAATGCGGCATCTGAAATGGGGACATTCAACGGTGAGTGCTCTTTGCCGACATCAATTCGTCGCACAATAAACATTAATGTTCGCTTACTGCACTTGCTACATACGGGCCAGGCCGCCATCGCCATCGCCAGGGCTAAATCGTCTGCTGGCTCGTCCAGTCGACCGGCCATTAAGAGTTGACCTATAATTTGCAAAGTTAAATGTTCATTTCTTTTGACAAGTTATGAACCGTCTTCTCGGGAAAAGTGCTATTCCACAAGCACAGGGTGTTCTTCTCAGTTCGGACAATTTATTTGAAGTTTTTATGGATTCGGGCGTATGTTTCCGAGGGGGCAGAAAAAACTTTAAACAAAATGGCTGCTTGCAATTGTAAAACGGATAGAAACCAGCAGAGGTCATTGGTGCAAGGTGATGTATCCTTAGAATAATTATCTCAGCTAACAAAAAGCTCTTACATTCACAAAATTGAACTAACTTTAACAAGAAACTCTATAGTTCACAAAACTGAACTGAGTCTAACAAGAAACTCTTTAGTTCAGAAAAACTGAACTGACTTTGACAAGAAACTCTTCAGTTTACAAAACTGAAGTGACTTCATCAAGAAACTCTTCAGTTCAAAAAAACTGAACTGAGTTTGACAAGAAACTCTTCAGTTTACAAAACTGAACTGACTTTGACAAGAAACTCTTCATTTCACAAAACTGAACTGACTTTGACACGAAACTCTTCAGTTCACAAAACTGAACTGACTTTAACAAGAAACTCTTCAGTTCAAAAAAACTAAACTGAGTCTAACAAGAAACTCTTTAGTTCAGAAAAACTGAACTGACTTTGACAAGAAACTCTACAGTTCACAAGACTGAACTGAGTCTAACAAGAAACTCTTCAACTTTGACGAGAAACTCTTCAGTTCAAAAAAACTGAACTGAGTTTGACAAGAAACTCTTCAGTTCACAAAACTGAACTGACTTTGACAAGAAACTCTACAGTTCATAAAACTGAACTGAGTCTAACAAGAAACTCTTTGGTTCAGAAAAACTGAACTGACTTTGACAAGAAACTCTTTAGCTCAAAAAACTGAATTTACTTTGACAAGAAACTCTTCTGTTCACAAAACTGAAGTGACTTCGTCAAGAACCTCTTCAGTTTAAAAAAACTGAACTGAATTTGACAAGAAACTCTTCTGTTCACAAAACTGAACTGAGTCTAACGAGAAACTCTTTAGTTCAGAAAAACTGAACTGACTTTGACAAGAAACTCTACAGTTCACAAGACTGAACTGAGTCTAACAAGAAACTCTTCAGTTCAAAAAAACTGAATAGACTTTGACGAGAAACTCTTCAGTTCAAAAAAACTGAACTGAGTTTGACAAGAAACTCTTCAGTCCACAAAACTGAACTGACTTTGACAAGAAACTCTACAGTTCACAAAACTGAACTGAGTCTAACAAGAAACTCTTTAGTTCAGAAAAACTGAACTTACTTTGACAAGAAACTCTTCAGTTCAAAAAACTAAACTGACTTTAACGAGAAACTCTTTAGTTCAAAAAAACTGAACTGACTTTGACAAGAAACTCTTCTGTTCACAAAACTGAAGTGACTTCATCAAGAAACTCTTCAGTTCAAAAAAACTGAACTGAGTTTGACAAGAAACTCTTCAGTTTACAAAACTGAACTGACTTTGACAAGAAACTCTTCATTTCACAAAACTGAACTGACTTTGACACGAAGCTATTCAGTTCACAAAACTGAACTGACTTTAACAAGAAACTCTTCAGTTCAAAAAAACTAAACTGAGTCTAACAAGAAACTCTTTAGTTCAGAAAAACTGAACTGACTTTGACAAGAAACTCTTCTGTTCACAAAACTGAACTGACTTTGACAAGAAACTCTACAGTTCACAAAACTGAAGTGACTTTAAAAAGAAACTCTTAAGTTCAAAAAAACTGAACTAACTTTGACAAGAAACTCTTCTGTTCACAAAACTGAAGTGACTTCGTCAAGAACCTCTTCAGTTTAAAAAAACTGAACTGAATTCGACAAGAAACTCTTCAGTTCACAAAACTGAACTGACTTTGACAAGAAACTCTTCTGTTCACAAGACTGAACTGAGTCTAACGAGAAACTCCTTAGTTCAGAAAAACTGAACTGACTTTGACAAGAAACTCTTCTGTTCACAAAACTGAACTGACTTTGACAAGAAACTCTTCTGTTCACAAAACTGAAGTGACTTCGTCAAGAACCTCTTCAGTTCGAAAAAACTGAACTGAGTTTGACAAGAAACTCTTCAGTTCACAAAAGTGAACTGACTTTGACAAGAAACTCTAAAATTCACAAAACAGAACTGACTTTGTTAAGAAATTCTTCAGTTCAAAACACTGAACTGACATTGATAAGAGAATCTTTAGTTCAAAAAAACAGAACTGACTTCGACAAGAAATTCTTCTGTTCATTAAACTGAACTGGTTTTAACAAGGAACTCTTTAGTTCAAAAAAACTTCTACAAGAAATTCTTCTGTTCACAAAACTCTAACCACTCTCCTCAAAATGCAACTAAATTGCAGATAGCTTTAAGCTAAACTAACTAAAACTTCATCAGACTAAGCCCAAAACATTTACTTGGACACCCTGTGCCATTAACCTTCGTTCTTGCAGCACTTTAAGGAGAAGATAAAAATATGAAAATATACGTATCCCGGACCTTACAATATGATGCGACGACCACTTAGAATGTTGAAAATAAATGCGAGGTTTTTCCATCTCCGATTGTAGGCAGACGACAGCCACTCTCGAAAGTATCTCAACTCCAGTGCAGTCTCTAAGTCAAATTTATTTTCGTGCTACATTCTCTTAAAAAGTCAAAAAAAAAAAAAAAATACATATTGCGATACATTTTTTTCCACAGGCGAGGTAACTTGTGTGTCCTGATGGCGTCTGTAAGTGCGCGGTTTTTTATGTAAGTTGACCTTAATGATAGAAAGGATGTCAGATTCTCTCGTATCTTCGAACAGCAAGCCATTCAACGACCAAGACAGCAAAATAAGTGACTACACGGGTATCTTGGTTGTGCAGTGGTAGCACAAAAGCTGTGCCGCACAAATGACTCCCACACATTCAACCCAAGTAGAGATGTAGTGAACTGAACTGAACTAGCATGCAACCAAGAGCTTAGAAATCTTTCAGCCATGGGCGATATTTCATCAAAGTTTAGCATCTTCACAGAGAGAGCGAAGAATGTGGAATTTCATTCGACAGGGTTTTCCACTTCATTATTATTCAACAGAAGCGACAGCTTCAGTGGTCGTGATCAAAAGGAAAAACATCCCGCAGCAATTTATCGTTGTTGTAGTTGCTATTGTGATTATATATTATGGTCGTCATGTAAGTGTGTTGTGTAACAATTTTCCTACAGCAACCAATGCGATATGCTCTGGACGTTTTCGATGTAAATAGAGACATTTGTTTACCTGTGCCAGAGCAGGGGCTATGGGTGTTCATCCTTTGATAGTTTCAAAAGCTTAACAACATAAATATCCACATGAGATACACCAAAACAGAGATACTTTAACAGATAGTTGATCAGTGTTCCAAAGCCGGTGTTCAGCCCGCTCAGCAGGAGATTTTAATTACTGCTGTGTCACAAGTTTTATCTAAACAGAAAAGATTCCAGTAAATGAATTAGTGTGGAGTTCCTGATATTTTTTTTTTATCTTGTTTTTGTATCAAATTTAGTTATCACATTTGTTTTACGCCGGAAGTACACATTTGAATTGAAAATCATAATCCGGTTACCAAAAACAGAAGTGCATTTTTCAACAATACCTGCATTGGATTAAATAAATTAAATCTGCTTAACGCACATTTCAGTTGAATGCGGGTGCTAAGATAGCAACGCAAAAAAAATAAATACTTTTTCGCTCGCAGCTTTATTTATCAGGTAAACTGTTGTGCGAATTTGTTTGTTTTTTCAAGTTGCGGTAAAAAAGCGTGGAATTATATTTTAATGCAAAAGATAAACAAGAATTATGTTATGTTAGTTTGATATTTGTGGATTTTTCATAGGCCATTCCATTGAATAAAAGAGCTTAAGAGTGGGATTTGATGGGTTGTGGTCGTTTTTTACCAAATAGGGAATGCATCAAGTGTATTGAGTGGATTTACCCGTTCAGGATATTCGGATGTAAGTATCAGCGCTATAGTGGTTTTTGCAGATTGAAAACCGATTGTGTATAAACAATAAACAAATTTTTTGGAAATTACTTAAAACCCATCGTGGAAAGGAACTATCTACTTTCATATCTATAAAAAAAAAAAATGGAAGCAGAACTGCTCACAACGCTTAAAACGAAGTCGAAGCTTAAATATGCAAAACATTCTTGCAAATACATACATCCTTTGTCTTTGAAGCAAAATGCTTACTAACTCAGGAAATCTTGTGAAACCGCTCAGTCTGTCTTACGATTACGTCCAGCAATGAGTAGATAATGTCGAAGCGCCTTAAAAAAGGAAAACGAAAATATTGGAAAAGTGGCAAGTTGTTTTTCCACATAATCCAAACCTATTCCCGACGGATAGTTTTTAAGGGTTGGAAACAAAAAGTAGTCACACTGAGCCAAAACTGGAGATTTGGGTGGATAAGAGAGCAGTTCGAACAATTTGACCATGGCGACGGCGCGGTGGAGGTGTGACCCGGCCAAAGTGGAACAGCATTTCTTTTGACCGACACGCTCGCTTCCAAAACCTTTCAAAACAATATTAATGAAGGGAATCGGCTGAAACTTTGACAGTCGGGCGGTGAGGCTAGTTACTTGTTGAGTGACCCTCGTGTGTCAATTATGGTCACTATGGCACCATTTACTTTTTTCATACACTATGCTAAGTGATTGAAAGTAAAAGCAAACAAGGATCTCTTTACGATTCAAGTGCACTTAAGTGATTGAATAAACAAAAACGTCAAGCAGGAAATTTAGCTGAGCACATAGCAAAAATGAATCGCCAAATGTGTTCTCAAGTTCAAACTCGAAAACGTAGCAATTTGGAAATTTTTAAAGCACGGGTCAAACAAGGCTGCTTGACAGCGCGAATAGAGTAGCCGCTACTGCCAGCCTATGATCAGCTTTGTATGACCACGAAATTCACCACACTCGTAGCCAGCCGGCGAGTAATAAGCAGCGGCTGTTAAAAAAGAAAATTACTGCTACACGCTCTGTTTAGTTGATTTTTCATTTAAAATTTGTGTCAAATATCATAAAGAGGTTTAAAAATTAGAAATAAAGCTCAAAAGCAAGTTTTGTATGTTTATGTTTCTTGTAGCTGTTTGCTGAGAGACGCTGGCGAGTAGCAGCCGATAGTGTGATCGGGCTGCCTGCTTCTGCTACTGCCAGCCACTGATATGAATCAGGTACCAAGCAGCACTGTGACTGTGTGACCCGAGCTTTAGCTATTAAAATTGACAGAACAGAGTTCATAACTGCAAAAAAATCAAATCAATTATGTACCTAACACTTCAAATTTCACAATGAGTCTCAATTAACATCCTAGGTGCACCTTTATGGGAAACTATTGGTTGTGAATTTATTGCTTGAGCTCAAAGAGGGATAGTTTTAATTCGCAAGAGCTTTGTTGCTGTAAAAGAGTGATGTTTCATTGACTTTTGAATAATTGGAAAGGACATCGTTTATGAATTAGCTGAAATGTAAACCAATAATAGCAAGTTTTATACTTTTCGCAGCGTTGTTTATCATGATTGCTAATATGCGACAAAAAAGGAACCTGTATTGTGGTACGCAAAGTAAAAATGAGTTTAAACTGAGCTAGGCCCTTTTGTTCCAAGGTGTTATTCTTAAGATGCGACAAAAACTCAGGACCGAGAGATTGAGTGAAGACAAGAAAAAATTGTAAGGAATGGGTTTATCTCCCTGTGTTAAGGCGGAATGGGCTGTTTTATAAAAAAAAAATTAGCTATTCAAGCCTAATACTAATTTGGAATGGTTATATTTTGTTATTCAAAGAACATTTTAGTTCAAATTAATTTAGTTCATAGTTTATGAGTAATAAGGCCAAAAAAGGCTTTATTACTAAGGCCGAGAAAAAAAAATCCTTGAATAAATTTTTACAAAAGTCACAAGGGACACTTTTTCTTAATAATCAATTCTCTTATTAGTTTTGAGTCGAACACAAAAAAATGGACGAAAAAGTTTATGAGAAATTGAAAAAAAAAAAACGAAAAAAACGAAAGCGATTATTCCACAGAAAATTGAATTTTGTGGGTTTTCAGCAGATTGGACTTCATTTTCTGAGCAAAAAGGGGCTTCGTTGGAAAACCTTCTTTTGGGTTATTAAAATTCGCAATGTCTACAATATGAGAATATTGACCTAAATTTGAAATTAGATGCAGGTTTGGAGATGCAGACCTGAGGAGTCACACACTCTATGTCACCCAGGGCTACCAACTCAAAATTTTAAACACGTGCTTATCGAAACATTGTTTTTAAAATCAATTGTCGAAAATTCTCTAGAACTAGTCAACGGATTCTTATAATGAAACAATTGTTCGGAATACAATTCCCAAGAGTTTGGACGAAGTTTTTTTTCGTGTCCCCTTTTGAAGCACCCTTTTCCAAAAGACTGACGGAAATGACGTCACAATGGCGAGGTTTGGAATATTAAAAAAATAAATTGAAACTGTGAATCAAATGTGTATTTTAAATACTGTAAAAAATTCGAATAAAATATGTTCACTTATATATAAAAAAAAAAAAAATTTTATAGATCGTTTACGCCTTTGCATCCCATGTAAGCGAAGATGATAAGATTAATCCATCAACTGGGATACATAGGAATGTTGTCATTCAATTTTCAATTCAAAAATAGAGCTCAATCAATTTATATGCTTGTCGTCTGATTGTTCGTCAAAACGTGTGTGTGTGCTTTGAATGGACTCTAAAACAGCTGAACCGATTAAGATAACATTTTCAGGTACTCGTTGTTTGATGGTTAGCATGTCTGTCTGTTACGCGAGAGATTCGTGGTTCAAAACCAAAGAGAAACCAAAAACTTCCTCGAGTATCGCGAATCGTTCGCGAAGAATGTGCAATTCCTCTGATCAACTGATGCATCCGAATTACTTTCCCACATTAGTTTCAACTATCGTGGAGGATCTCACCAACATTGCTCCTACCACAGAACTAACTATGGCATACATGAGCCATTAGCTCGCATGAGTAGGTTATCTAACTGCTATCCTTTTGTTTCCGATTTCAACCTGAGTAAAAATAGTTTAAAATTTAAACTAAGAACCAGTGTGACACCAGCATGACTTATAATTTGATATTTTGTTATTGTTATTTAATTTCTGTTCTTATTTATAGTTTTTGATTAATAATGTTTCCCTAGTTTATTTTGATCTTTTCATGAATGTACTTTCTATGTTTTTTTTTTTTTTTTTTGTTAAAAATTGTAATGTCTTTTATTTATTTCCTCGTATACGTTCTCCTTGTGCTTGTTTTGGCGTTATTTACTAGCCACTAACACTTGCATTAATGATGAAGAGCGTAGATAAGTGTGAACAAATGAGATTGCTCTAAGTTCAGTACCGCTTAAGTCTCTGAGATGCAAAAAAAGTGTTACTCGTTTATACGTTCGGAACCTGCAGAAAATTGTAGGTCCCCTCCATTCCCTCACAAGGCATGGTTGTGAGAAATGCGCTAGACAATAGATTTATTTATTTATTAATCAATCTGCTGAATAGTCTTACAGACATTCCTTAAAATTTTGGAAGTAATCGGGTCAGCAAAAAGTTTTTTGGCTTAGATATTGGGAAATCTGGGGCATTAATGTTTGAAATAAGTCAGACCCGAACAACGCTGGCCGGGTAGATCACCTACAATTGAAAAAATGTTAAATGGACTGAAATCTTTAAACTCTAAAAACTGGACCACTTTAAGGGCTCTTTCCAGGTATAAAGACAACTTATTTAGACAAAAATCAATAATAAAAATAATATCCGTATGAATGAGTGCAGCGAAATCAAAATAAAGAACCTGATTGGAGGATCTAAAGATAAAATTGAACAACTTCAAAAATCAGGAATTTATTCTATCGGATGTATTGATTGTGCAACAGAATATTTATAGGACAGAAAAGAAGACATATTCTAAAAAGATTTAAAGAACATTTTGCACATCTTAAATATAATGAAAAAGAAAAGTCAAGTGTTGCAGAACATATGCTAGAAAATAGTCATAACTTTAGCTTGCAAAATTTAGAATTAATAAGAAATGTAAATAGCAATTATGAATTAGATGCTTTTGAATTATTTTACATAAAAGCAAAAATAATCTAATGAATAGTGATGATGGACTAATCAAAGATTCAATATTCGAAAAATTTTTTAACAGATTCAACTCAACGTAACTGTAATTGTGTTTAGAAATATTTTTGTTTATTTTTTGACAAATAATTTAATTTAATTTATAAATCTCACTGACGGACGATGGAAGCATTGCTTCTGAAATGTACATCTGAGGAAATATAAAATGTGTTTTGACTATTAAAATTTTTACTAATCTTATCATTTACAAAAATCAGGTGATATTTCTTTTGAAGATCTTCATTGCGGGTAAGCGAATAGATCTGGATTCGGCCTAAGCTGATTCAAGTACAGATTCAGTACAGATCTAGGTAAGAGAAATATGGCCTTACCTTAGAGTCTTAAACAAACTAACAATTTCTTAAGCTGAAATGATAGGTAAAATCTATACCCAGGCATCGGTTAACATTTTCGATGTTTTTCCTTAGGTGTGGGGCAGTGGCCATGTTTAGCATGTCTGCAATGTCTGCCTGGTACTCCCAAGTTTCAAGTTCGAATGCCAGAAATATCCAATTTTTTATCTACGCATTTGGCGAGGAATCGGCAAGTCCTCCGATGGAAATTTCACTACCACGAAAAGCGTTTTCAGCGAAAATTTGCAGGTCTCTTCCATTCCTGACAGAGTATGGTTTGTAGATCTTTTCTATTCCTGACAGAGTATGCGCTAGGCTCCAGGGCTCTCCGAGCTCTGTTCTGTCACCCTGTTGATTTCTTTGTTTAAATATATTACTCTGGGCACCTCTTACGCATATCCATACGCTTCCACTTCAATAAAGCACAACTTCATCATTTCAATAAAAAAAAAACTCATTTCTTCATATCTCATTAATGAGTGTAAAGAATTTACTCGACTCTTCATTCATTGTATAAGTTGAAGATATGCGTTAAAACAGTGCCTAAAGCTTTTTCGTCACACTTTGACCATGGACAAAGAAATAGTATCTGACAGCGTTTTTTATGGTTATTTTGATTGCCACTAAACACTAAAAGAATTAACATCGATAATGGCTGACCAACATACCAACCTGCCCGACTACATATTTTTTACTTCTAACAAATGCAATAAAAGAATTTCGTTCTGGATGAGTGATTTTCGAACCACAAAAAAAAAAATTGAATAAAACAAAAAAAATCTGTCTTCAAAAGTAGGTCAGTGGACATAAGAATTCACCAATTTAGAATAAATTTCTTCTTTCACTTTCTCATTTCGACTCTTTTTTGTTTCTCTTTTTTTTTCTCAACGTTTTTTGAGAGAAATATCAAATGTAACGCTAGACTTTGTCTATAAAAACCATGAAAGCAAGAAAATGATGTTGAATAGCATAAATTACTTTTATGTAAATTTTTTTTTTATATATCTGCAGGAAATTCTTGTATCTATAGTCAATGCTTGACAAAGCATAACCAATTTGTGAATAAGAACGAGATCAAAGAGACAACACCGCAATAACAATGGAGAGGTGATGATATGACCAGATGGGATTCTTCACACTTTTTCTGGCTATTGTTGGTTTTGTTTCTTTTAGTCTTTAACAAATGAATCGGTCATGACTTGTTCTATATGACAAGTGAGTGCGATTGGGAGTGTGGTGTAAAAGGAAAGTTAATTGTAAAAGTGAACTCATTTTGGTTTCTTCTTATGAATCTGAGAGTTTGAATCCGTCAAATGAGAGTGTGCCGATCGAGTGTTTTTGGGTACCTACATGTGTGCAATTGTTTGACATAGTAGTGACCTCATCATCGGATCATAATTAAAACTGTTAGTTCCACAAACTTTCTTGAAACAATTCACGCAGTTCTGATATTTCAAAGCCCTTAATTATAAACAAATGAAAAAAGGTCCTCCCTATTCTCATTTCGGAAAGCTAATTTTCTTCGTAGAAGATTTATGACACCATCACAACTTTAGGTACCCTGAGAAATCTGACAGAATGAAGTTCTAATCTCCAAAAATTTCTTCCACATATAGCATTTTATGGTACAACAGACTACTCGTGTGTATGCTTTCCTATAAATTTAAGGTTTCATTTACCTTGACCAGTCAGCGTTAGCTGAACCACGGCTGTACCTATAGTCTATGTTAGGTATGTGGCATCAGAAGAGAGTTTTCTGTATTACAGTCGACTGGAACTCGGTGCAATTTCATGCACTCTGAACCTCAATAAAAATTCACAACTACTCCCTGTTGCCTTTTATAAATGTATAGGACTGTGTCGTATGGTCAACTGCATAGCAGAGTTGTATACACAGAGTTATAGGTAACGAATCTTTTTAACTACTGCATCACTGTTTCAGCAGAATTAAAAATGAAGCAACACAATCTCCAATGATAAATTGCTGAATCGTGATTTAGGTGGTTCAGTTTTACATTTGTCTGAGAACTTGACTCCAAGTCAAGAGGGTAAGTATTTGCAAGGCGGTAAATGAATACAAAATGAGGTAGGTACAAAAAAGTAGGTTTCATTTTGAGAATCTTAAATGTGAATTTAATAAGTAAAACTGGCCTATAAGATTGTCAATTTTAAGAAGGAGTAGCATAAGCTGTAAAAAGTTTTTTTTTCAAGTGCATCTGCCCTGGCTACTTACAAGGAATCAAGCATTCATAGGTTTTTTTTTTTTTTTTTGAAGTTGAACTGAAGACAGTAGGTATAGATTCTGTGAGAGTGAACGAAAGGCTTATGCCGATGGCAAATGCGACTTTTTTATTCTTGGGGAGCAAAAATTATGTTCTTTTCTAGCAAAACTGAACTCGCGTACAAAAACAACATCAAGTACAGAACTGACTATCACCAGGGATGGATCAACTGTAGCGTAAATCATTAAGATCGTCAAACATTTTCGTAATTCTCTCCCTGTCGGTGGAACTCCACCCCGGGCCCGGCAAAGTGGTATTGAATTGAAACGTTATCAACCCCAAATTCCTCTGCGAACTCAAAACGGACAAAGGCGTACATAACATGTAAACGTGAAACGAGAAACCAAAAAAACCTACAGGCAAAGCAGAAAAGCGTGCTTATATCCAAGCTTAAACAAATAGTGAAGCAAAAGGAATAAAGCAAGCGAGAAGAAGATATTTCGTTATTGTCAAGCACCTACTCGATGGCAAAGAGTCCTTGCTTAAATGTGGACAAGCTAAGCTGTTTTGACATTTCAGTAGACAGACGCAGAGTTGCCCAAATCAATTTTAGCCCACCAGTTGCCCACCCAATTTTAACACCTGATTTATTTTTCCCCACATTCCCCTACCCATGAGAAAAATGGCACACCCAAAGAAGAATCTAACGAGTTCTCTGATCAGATCTGGGAATTGTCCCATGGCTGACATTAAAAAAAATTCCCGGAACATATTCATATTGAGTAGCACTGCATTTATCTCTTCTTGGTTTCAATAAAGGAACTTCGTGGTCTCCTAATCATCGAATATGTAACCAAATCAACCCCCAAATATCATACCTGGAGGGCGAACGTTCTCACTCGTATGGCCAACAAAACTGAAAAGCTTAAATTACACATAAGAAGCAAAATTCAAAGTTGAAAGATAGCAATTAGTTGAAGCGACCCCCAACCAACTCTCATTAGAGATTGAGAGAAGCCCTAACTGTCAGCCATTCATTAGGGATAATGCAAAATAAAAGCTTAGATTTTCACAGCTACTGCAAAAGAACCAAATACGAGGAAAAGAGAATCCTGTCAGTTATAGGTTGACAGGAGGAGGCAAAATATCTGGTTTACATAAAAAGCCATGAGCAGTGTGACGTCCGTGGTTAACCAGAAAGCAACTCTTCTGTAGAAGATTTCTACATCAATGAGAAGAAAACATGAGGAACAAACAGGAAGGAACCACCAAAGAGGAAACGCAGTCGATGTATGAAATTTGTAGAATTGTAACTGTGACTTCTCCTTCATCGTCTTTTGTTTATGGTGCAACGATTTTTGGTCCTTCGTAACAATTTCATACTAAGAATTCCAAAAAGCACGCCCTCGGCACTGTTGATAAAATTATATTGACAAGTTCTAAACAACTGCTGCAAATCTTTCATCAAGAAGATGTTTTGAGTTCTTTATGTTTGGCATTTGCAGTCTGGGCTGAAACTACTAGTCTTGTGATAAGGCTGATTGGAATCTGGATCAAATTACAAATTCGCAAAGTCAAGTTCTTATTGCACGGGTGTAAGATAAGCCCTTTAGAATAAAAGAACAATTAAAGTGCTTTGGTGTTCGATACTATGTATCTCAAACCTAACTGCTTCCTTCGTATTCACCAACTGTTCCTTGGAAAAGAGCCGTGACCTCAGCTGCAAATTTTGTGTTTAACAGTGCTCCATTGGTACAAATCCTTAAGCATTCGCACACAAATCTCCGGAACTCTTCGTTGTCTTACGGCCAACCACACCACACCATCCTGTTGTCGGTCAAATTTCATTTCCTTTTTACCATGTCCCGGTGTGTCTCGAAACGATCACAGTTCTCCCACCTATCTGCTTCACACAAATGGTCAACTTGTGAGGTACACCGCTGTTTTCATATGATGCAGGAAATCTTAAGAGTTTAAGTGAAACTGTTTTTTCATTCTTCGACATATATTGAGTTTGATCTCTCTTCTATTACTACACCAGAGGTATCCCCTTGTAAACACGATCTCTGTCGTTAAAGCCATGAAATCAGCATTCTCACTTGTGGGAAAGACTCCAGATGTTACGGGTGTCGCTAGACTTTGATATTGATTGTCTAGATTTGATTTTTTCATTTACTCGATTCCAGCGGAAAGGTTCTTTCTAAGCCATCAAAACACATCAAAAATACTTTTAAGAACACCTAACACAACTCGAAATATCTTTTTGAGATCCAACAATTGTGCTTTTATGTATTGAGAAGCCCCAAACGAGCAGATGGGAGATCGGTTTCTTCAGAAACGAAAAGAGTGCGCCTTGTCATGAATAAGAATAATACTAATCAATAAGCTGTCATTATGTAGAATCAATTCCCAACTTAGAGTTTATCATAACCTGACCATCGACAGGCATTAAATTGGAGTTATTCGATACATTCACCTATAGGCACTGCTACATCTTAACTCTAGCATCAGCTATGAGGTCAAGCGTACAACACCTTTGTTAATCGCGATAAGGAATCCGTCTTGTCGAGACGGACCAAGTACATAACGACTAAATCAGCGAATTGGAGACCGCAAGCTAGAGATCCAGAACACTTAAGACCCATGATCTCTCAAGCCATTTAAAATAAAGTAAAGTCAACGGAGCAGCTAGTCACTCTGACTCAGGTGATCTCAGGTATCTCTAACGACAATCAAAATGAGCAGAGTTTTCAGTCATTCAAAACTGAAATTCAATAAACTCTGAGCCAAACCTAAACTAACCTAACTAACCACCCTACGAAAATCGCCGTAAACTCTGAGGAAACTAATTTAAAATCCATCTCACGCAACATCACTCCACTTCCGTGTCAACATGATCCATTGCTCTTCTCATTAGCTGACAGATTCGTAGGAATAAGCAGTGACCTTGCGTTGAATAGGTTATTGATCACCGATCTGTCCGACGAAAAAAAAGGCTTTCATCTAACAAAAAAATACACCAGATCAGCAGATCGTCATTTCTTCTTCTGAAACTTCCACCCACCCCTAACAGGATCTCAACAATTATTTAATACGGTGCTCCAAAAACAACTTGGAGCTGAATTTTTCCAAGTGCCAGTCAATCATCTTGTCAGGTAAACGCATTAGGTTTCTTCCCCGTCTCTATCTTCTACAAAGTCAAATCATTTCCCCAGTTCAGGTGATCCGTAACCGTGAAATTACTAACTTACGACCGTGAGCTGAAATTTCTCAAGCATATATCAACGATATATTTCTTAATGCAAATTCGGCACTTGTTTTCGTGAAACGATGGTCCAAGGGATTAGCAGACCCCTTTTTAACCCGATCCATAACATTTCATTTGGTTCCACTTCTTGAATACGCTTGTTAAGTCTGGTCGTCTCACCAATTAGTGAACATTTCTAGAATTGAGAACATGCAACGACGTTTCTTTCGATTTGCTTTTCGAGGTCTAAATTGGAATAATTATTAATTATCAAGACCGAATCAAACTTCTCAACCTGAATACGCTGAAAGATCGAAGAGAAATATTTCACACTCTTTTCATTCACCAAAGCTTTTCAGAGCCCTTAACGAATCCATCACTCTGAATACTAACCCTCGTAGCACTAGTAGTCTTCGCCTCTTCTATCTTCCCACCCATCGAACCTCGCACCAATGAACATATCTCCTGAATGCTAAGGAGTGTCACTCTTTTTGTTTTTACATTGTATTAAGCCAAATAAATCGGGGTTCTGCTCCCGCCAAAATCAAGCGAAGGAAAGCTTTCCGGTCACATTTTCTTAACCAAGAGCCTACCAACTTCAGGTGCATATCATAAATAAAGGATGTTTCTTTTAGAGGTATAGAACTTTGAAATGAAATAAAACAAATATGATTTTTTTTATAGGTATGAAATTTACTTTATTCGGAAGACAATCTTCTGGCATTATAATTTAAAAATGATATCTGGCATATGGCCGCCATGGCTGGCTCGGACGTATACTAATCTTGAGGTCCAATTTTCGATTTTTTTTTTCCAACATTTGTGGCCGTATATCGGCAATAACGCGCCGAATATTGTCCTCCAAGTGGTCAGTCGCTTCGGGCTTATCGGCGTAGACTAGCGACCTCACATGTACTCACAGAAAATAGTCAAGCGGCGTTAAATCGCAAGATCTTGAAGGCCAATTCAAGCGTCCGAAACTTGAAACTATGCGATCACCAAACGTTTCCTTCAATAAATCAATTTTGGCACAAGCTGCATGACATGTTGCGCCGTTTTGTTGAAACCACAACTCCTGCACATCATGGTTGTTCAATTTATGAACGAAAAAGTCAGTAATCATCGCTCTATAGCGGCCACCATTGACTCTAACGTTCTGGTCAGCATCGTTTTTAAAGAAGTACGGACCAATCATTCGACCAGCCCATAAAGCACACCACAAAGTCTGTTTTTCTGGATGTGACGGTGTCTCAACAGAAACTTGAGGATTATCATTACTCCAAAGTCCAAATACGGCAGTTTTGTTTATTCACGTATCCATTCAACCAAAAGTGAGCTTCATCGCTAAACAAAATTCGCTCATGAAAAACGAACTATGATTTTCAAAATAAGTTTGCACAATTTGGAAGCGTTGTTCAGACGTCATTTTATTCATGTTAAAATGCAAAACTAAACTAAACATAAATCACTTGACAGCTGACAAACTGGCCGCCAGTTAAAAAAGTGTTGCCAACTTAAAGTGTATACTTCTGATTAGTTTTGTAGTAGAGATATTCCACGTGTTTTTTATTCTAATAAATAAATAAATAATCTAAACACTTATTTTATTTCCTCAAATGCACATTTCAGAAGCAATGCTTCCATCGTCAGTGAGATTTATATATTAAAGTAAATTAAATTATCTGTCAAAAAACTAACAAAAAACAAAAATTCTTCTAAACAAAATTACAATTGAGTTGAGTTGAATCTATTGAAAGTTTTTTTGAATATTGAATCTTTGATTGGTCCATCATCATTATTCATAAGATTATTTTTGTTTTTAAATATGTAAAAAGACTCAAAAGCATCTAATTCATAATTGCTATTTACATTTCTTATTAGTTTTAAATTTTGCAAACTATATTTTGTATACTTCTAAAAAAAACACCCGTTACAAGCGATATACCGAATTGAGAGGGCTTGAATGCCTCCATAGGTGATTAAAATTCAAAATCAAAAGAAGCTGCTGAGAGGCATTCACTGAAATTTCTGTGCAAATCAAATTTGATAATTTGATTGAAATTTAGACCTAAGGCAGAACATAAAAAATGACTCCTGAAAAAACTCCCTGAAATAAAAGCCAGTTCGAATTCCTTTGAATCCCTCAAATCCACGAGTAGGCGACCTGGCAATTAGCCCGATAAACAGATGGCCGACCCGCAACAAAAACTGCCTTTGCGCAGCCATGCGTTTCTTTTTTTCGCTTTTGTATAAGAACATACGTTGGCGATCTGAATGCACATTGAGGAATGAGGAGCTTGCTTTAAAAACTTCAGCATTTTTATAAAGAAATCAATGTCATTCTATATGTGTCCTTCTTCATCCTTGAAGCGTCACACACAATTTTCCATTCACTTTATCTTTTGAGTCTTAAATCAACAAACATCAGACTTCCACAACATACTCATAAAAAGAAAGACTTTCTTTTTTCCGACTTCCACTTCCGAATATAGGCTAAAAATGTCATCGGTCTCTACCTACCTACCTCACATTCACGAAATCTGTGACAATGACCCTGAAAGTGATGAATGCCCAGGTAAATCCACAGCCATTGAATTATAATTCTTGTACCGTCTGGTCAGAAAGACATTGCCCGAACTGAACTTTCATTTTGGCTTACGAATGCATAGCACACTTTGTCCACTGTCTGTACTCATTCAATAAAGAGAGTGTCGCTGCTGTCGTCAATGCATTCAAGCGATATGTGAATTCTGACACACGCACTTCTTGATTTCGTGGGACATATAAATTCAAGCGCATGCAAATATACCATGTCACGTAGGGAACATTAATGTTCGGCATCGGCAGAGACGTGAAAACAACGACGATTAACCAAAAGTGAAGACGGTCGATAAATAAGTATAACACGCTGCTGCGTATGACATTTGGACATCAATTTATTATTTCTGATTGAGTGGGTGTGTTAACAGAGAACATAAAAGTTCCCCCCAAATAAGGGCGCTGAAGTGGTAAGAAATCAAAAGTGACGTCTTCGAAGCGAAAGTAATTTTCGCTGATTCCACACGATAAGTCAATGTTCTCAGGCAGTGAGCATTGGTGAAAGTGTTTCGATTTTGCCCGGTGAATTCAAAATGTTTTCTTGTAATTAATTGCAGTGAGAGTGTAATAGATTTTTTGGTCATTTAGGAATGATGTGCGAGTTTTGCCATAAAATGTCCAAAAATCTAAGGCAGTTTTCGTTGTTTGTTCAATCAAATGGCTCATTTTTAAGACGGTTGATAAGCAGAGAAGAAATTTCTCAATTTAAATTTGAATAGAAAAGTACAAGCTAGCAGAGACTTCTCAGAAGTATAACAACAGAGCGGTATTTTCTAAAAAAAAGGTTCGGTTACAGGCAAACTCTGCCCTAAATCAATTTTCAGTGAAATTCTACCTACCGTCGCTGTAGGCGGCCATAGAAGGTTGTAAGCTTCAGTCAGGAAGAGTATAGTGAGAGTCTCAATTACAAAACTGCTAAACTACTATGGAAATTCCCAAACATGACTCCGTTCTCTACACACCAAGTACATACTCACTCGTACAATGTACTTTATCAAGGATAACTTGGCGCTAACTAAGCAAACTAATTGGCCTGGCCACTTTCCATCCCGTATAATATTATTCTTCAAAATAATTCAACATCACTCCTTTTTTTTTCATAAAAAAAAAACTCTTCTCTGAAAACAACGAAGTATACCTTCATTCAACAAAAATACAAAGACTAAAAACCAGCTCCATATACAGCTCGCTCAACTCCATGCTGGCATATGATTTCCCATTGAGCCCAAAACCTTCCACACAAAATACTGAATACCACACTAAGTTATTCATGTATTCATGCTCTCGCTATATCCAGACTCCCAAACGTAATATCCAAACGAAAAATAAAATTCCTCATGTTAATTCATTACACCCGAAAAAGTAAAGACCAACACAAAAAAGGATGAGAAGAATATTACTTAGCTTTAACAAAAAAAAAATCATTCATTTATTCCTGGCACTTCATGGAAAATCCTTCGTCAAAAAATACCATCATTGTATGATGCCAAACCAGCTACCCTAAAAACCCATACTATACTCGTACTCTATACCACCACCACCACCATCATCACCACCACCACCGCCCACATAAAAGGATTGAAAAGTAAGGCGAAGAAGCTTTCATTAACTCTCAACATATACAATAATTTTTGTGTTTGTACGAAGAAGCACCTATGTATAAACCCTATCCATCACCAGCTTCTATAAAATATGAGAACTCGAAGACTGCTTTCCAGCAAATAAGTAGAAGTATAGAGAAGTCGTATACGTACGATCTTTCAATGGAATTTATATTAAAAAATACCATATGAATGCGTGTTGACTGTTCATTGGATGGATACGGCGCTCTTATAAAAACATCATCGTTATCAAACCCGCAGCTATACGCGCCTCACTTTAAAAGAACCTTCATGTGGGGTATTCCGGTCAGCCAAAAAAAAGAGGGACCATTTAAATTAAAAGAGGGTAGGGATAGCATTTGACATCCTTTAGAAGTTGTTAGAAATCCCTTCGCATTAGAAATGAAAATGACCATTTTAAGTGTCCTGTATTAGGGACAGGGTCAACTTTTGACCCTAACACTTATACATACATAAAGAGTTCTGATAACTTTTAGGGATAAAACGTGATTTGTTGGAGGACGCATGTTGGGATATCAGAATTCATAAGCAAAAAAGGATTCCTTTTGCAATAATTTATCCTGATTGTGTTTTTTTGGGGTCTCGGAATCTTGCAAATAATTGCGGAGGTGTTGCCTAATGGTGACAAACCATCTGATTTTGTAATATTTATTTTTTGTGGTATTTAAGTAGTAGTTGTGGTTTATAGTTAGACTATGCTGTGAACATAGTTTGCAACATCTAGGTTGAAGCATTAATATGTTGTTTCAAGTTGATGTTCAACTATACCTTATAAGAGAAAAGGGTGACTTTATTTGCCACCCTGTATCCATAGGAGTTGATTTAAATCAGGTGCTCAGTGTCATCTCAATCGAAAGTACGAAAGTGTTAGAGTTTGAAAATGGAATTTTATAATATACGTCGTAGAAAGAAAATGTGGAGAAACCAATAGATTCGCTGTTAGTGTAGTGAATAAAGTATTCCCCAATGGGCTTACATAAAAAAAAAATTTGATACCTGGGACCGAATTATGGCATCAGTGATGGAGTGAGTGAATGCTATTTTTAACATTATCCGTCTCCTGTCCATTTATTACGAGTATTTTCAATTCGTTCAAATGCTTAGAAAAGAATGCCAAATTGTGGTACTAAAGTGCTCGATAACGTAAGAAGTAATTCAAAACTCATGTTATTCAGTAACGTATTACTCGATCACGTGTGCGGTAGTTCGGCTCATTTTAGTCTGTAACTTTGTGTTAGATTCCAGTATCAAAAAAAGACGAAAAGACAACAACTGAACTTCTTTTGACAAAGGACAAATGGAGAGTGTAAGATCTTATACAAAGTACATAGCCCGTTTGTATATAGTTCATAAGAAACTAAGAAGAAATACAACATACAGTGGTGCTCTAAAAGAGTTATCCACTTCAAAATTTTTCAAGACAAAACTGTAAGACTTTAGCCAAGTTAACTCTAGAATTCCATTGGTGAATGAAATTTAGAGATCGGTCCAGTGGTTAAGATCCCAGCTTACTTCATCATGTCACTTTTTGGCTGTCGGTGCACTCGCAAATATTGTTAGTCTGTTACCCTCATAGTTTTTCCAAACGTGCAGAAAAAGTGAAAGCGTATAAACGGTATGAGTCGTGTTTTGTTGTGTAACACGACCTCAATTGAGTAGTATAATGGAAAACCAAGTCGTGTGACTCGTGTTGGTTTGTTTGAAACGAAAGCATGCAATCATTTCTGATGTAAAGAGTTTCCTATTTTTTAATCTAAAATGCGCAGCTCATTGTAGTCAAATAAATAAATAGGGTGGCACAACAGAGCGAGTCACCCGGGGCCTCGGCAATTTCTCAAAGCCGTGCCCTGCGAGTAAATGGAAGGGATCTACAATTTTTTGCTGGTCCGAACGGCTAATAGACAAAGCGCTTTTCATGGCAATGAATTTATTATCGGAGGACTTCACAAATTTTCCTTGAAAATGGATACGAGTGGAAAAACATTTTTTTTTTTTTTTTAAATTAGAACTACAAATATCAAATTAAATAAAAAGATTAATATAATTTTCAACAGTTAAAAAAACTTATTTTATTTCCTCAAATGCACATTTCAGGAGCAATGCTTCCATCGTCAGTGAGATTTATAAATAAAATAAGTGTTTTTAACTGTAGAAAATTATATTAATCCTTTTATTTAATAGATTTAAAAACACGTGGAATATCTCTACTACAAAACTCATCTACAAATATTCCAGGTTACACGCCGACATGTTAGCCACTACGCCACGGGCGTCACAGCCCGTTCCAGTAGTTCAAACGACTTATAATGTTGCCAGATTTCATGAGAATTTTAACTGAACAATAAATGCAAGTTACTTCTTAACCAATAACAGATAGAAATATTGTGCTTTAAAATTTAGACTGCTTCATCCGACTTCTAACTTTAATGACATCTATAAGCACGTTTTAGATTAATCAACGGAAAATGCAATGAACTTTTTCTCCAGAAATAACTAAGTGATTTCGTTTTAGAGGAACCAACACAAGTCGCATGACTTACTATTTCCTTTCAAACTGCTCAAAAAGGTCGTGTTAAGCGCACGAGCAAGAACTACACGACCCTATTTTACTACTCAATTGGCTCTAGTAAATTCTAGTGGGTCGTTACAAAAAAATACACACCCTTGTTTCTAATGACTACGTAAGTGATGTGATAGTATACTTGGTCTGATAGTCTGATTGTCTGATAGGAAGACACGCCATAAGACTTGGCGTTTTCTCTAATGACTTCTGCAGAAGTTGCTTAGATGAAGAGGAGGAGGAGACAATCCCACACCTCCACTGCTCATGTCCTGCACTCTCTTTTAAAAGAAAACGGAATCTAGGAAAATATTTTCTTGATGTTCCAAGCGATCTGGCGAACACAGATCCCCTGCATCTCCTTCGCTTTATTAAAAGCTACAAATGGTTTTGTTAAGTGAGGTACTCCCTCGCATAATTTCTACGGTATCACAATGGACCTAATATTGGTCGAAGTGTGTCAGTTTGTTTTCCCTGACAGCCATTTTAAACCTAACCTAACCTATGCTTAGTTTTCTATTCTTACAATCATTCTTGACTAACAGAAATGCCAGATTTCCCGATTACAACGAGACTTCCCAAAGGTTGTAATCATTGAAGGCAAATTGTTCAAAAAAGGAGAAAAATCAGGCATTTTGACAAAAGATGAAGCTCATTTTATTATAGCCATCATCTAAGACAGCAAGATTTCATTTACGAGATAATAAGAAAAAAACAGATTTTAAGGCAGAACTCTGCTTTCAATTGCTAACGCATAAAAATTTTGGTGCCTAAGCTTAGTAGTGAACGTGTCGAAATGCTACGAGAGAGATCTAGACTCAATTCCTAATGGTGGTTGCTAAGTCCACCGAAAAATAGTTTCTTTTCATTTGATCATTAGGGTAAGAATTCATTTCTAATAAAATGAAAGTCGAATTAAAAAAAACTAACTGAGTTAACACAGATCATTTTTTATTTCTAGAAAGCCTTGTACCATGTACTTGTACATACCAGAGCAGCTAATATCAATCAACGACGTTAGCCTTAAATCACTGAATCAACGCGGTGGGTCCTTTATGAACGGGAGTAGACAAAAATGGTTTAGTAGGGCGGACTCATCTTGCATTCGTCTTGACGTTGCAAAAACTCCATTGAGTTCTGGTGGTTCTATAAGGCTAACAACTTCGTCAATAAGCAGAACACGAAAGTCTCAATCCCACAATCGCAACTGGTCTTCTATTGATGCATAGGTACCTACTCTTTTAGCAGCGTCTGTTATTTTATCTCAATTTGCCAAACTAAGCCCCCACATAACGTCTCATAAATCGTTTACAAGCTGTGTACTCGGTCTGTAGTAATATTTTCTACCGTTGCATCAGCTTGATTGTTCACTCTTATTTTGAATGATTCGTGGCTAGTTTTCTCTTCTTTTTTTTGCTGGATATCAAATAAATAAATAAGGTTGTACAACAGACTTCCAAAAGCTCAGGAGCCTAGCACACTTCTCTTATGTCGCTTTCCAATGGTTTCACTCGGGGAAGCACTCATTTTAAAAACCAATGAACACCAAATTTGTTTCTATTCAGTTAAACATAATTTCCTTTGTGTGAGTGAAACACTTATGGCTCTTAAAAAATATACCTTAAAGAAAACTTTGTTTTTGACATTTGAGTAACATGTGGTAGTGCGAGTCGATTCTCACTTCAAATCGAGAAGCGGCAGTCACCCCTTAGAATCATGAGAAGCGATTTTTGCACCAATAGCAATGGAACGGTTTGAGAATGCTTCTGAACGCTCCTGGACGGTTCTTTTCGTCTAATGGAAAGTGACATTATTCTCACTTTATATCGATTCTAGGGGACCCACAAAATTTTACCGATACCGAATGTTGAAATGAGAAACCGCTTTTCAGGCAGTCTAATAGTCTTCGAGAACTTGCTGGTTCCTCACGAAAGGGGATACCGTAAAAAAAAAAAACAATTAAATAATTTTGACATTCGACATTCCCCAAATACCACTCACATAGCAGACAAAGCACATGTATCATTATCAGAATAAATAAAAATCGATTATTTTTTTCACACTTTTTTTACATTTTACGTCGCAAAAGAGTTTCATACACTTTCTTGTGTTGTGTTTGTTTTAGTTCTGAGTTCAAAAGTTAAGAAAATACAGATTTTTCGAGGCACATCATGGGTAAAACAAAATTTTTATCTAACAGGACGATATCAATTACACTCTTCTGAGGCAGCTTTCTAATATTATCGTTTATAGCAGAGCCCTATCTTTCAGCTTTATCAAAAAGTTAAAGCTTCTTCAATTAATTTTACAACTACTTCTACTTCTACAACTCCCTTGATTATCATAACTGGCTTTTCTCACCAACTTCTAAGTTGCAACTACAAATTGTAATTGTAAATTGTACATGTGGTCTACATTCACAAGTTTGCAATCCAGCTTTGTTCTTAAATCACAAACTGAGATCCAAGTGTAGACAGTTGTAGAGAAAACTATCATAGACCACGAGTGCTCAAAACTACTGATGTACTCGGATCAATAAAAAAACTTGTAACCAACAACTTAACTTCACAAAATTGTTAGACCCTGAGCAGGAAACATTAATATGAACAAGCATTGTTAAAACGTCATATTTTTAACTGATATCGCAGCTAAGAATTACATTTTTTCTGTCTCAAAATGAAGAAGAGGCAAACTTGTAAGAGAAGTTACAAGTAATTGTTCGCCTATAGAATATTCTTATACAATGTGAAAAAAAATTGGGATCTATTTTCTTTAGTGAAATGGAAATTGTAAACTAAGTTTCAGTTTTACAAGTTTGTAAATTGTAAATTACAACTTTAATTTTGTGTTGGTGACAACAAAAATTGTAATTTTCTCCCAAATTTGCCTCTGTAAAAAACAACCACAAATTGTTAACAACAACGATCGCGAGGCAAAGTGTGTAAATGAAAATTTGAAATGGCCAAAGGGGTGGACGACATGTTTATTGATATTTTTGAATAAGCTTTGAACTAGCAGCCGATAAGAGAGTTTTCTCCAAAAAATCGATTTGGCTTCTCTGTTGGAAGATGAAATTTAGCTTCCAAGTCCTTTTGACGGGTGTTATATTTGATCCATAACACCAAAACCAATCTGCCTATAGATGCTTATGACTCCAGTAGTCTAGAATATAAGAGCAAACTTCAAAACATTTCGAATGTAATCAACTATTACACTGCTTTCACTTATTCTATGGAAAAAGACATGCAATAATTTCAGCACCACATGTCACAGTCCGAAAAATGTAGTCTTTTTAAATGCGGGACAGAAAAGCAAGTCTAAATGCTAAGTGTTCAAAATCAAAAACAAATAATCTAAACCGCCGATTGAATGACCTTAGACATGAAACAATCCGAAATGGGGAGGTTTGCTGAACCGTTTTGACGTCAACTCGACCTACCCCAAAGACCCCTTAGAGGTAAGTAGACAAATAGTAGAGCTGTAATCTTTCAAGATCACAATACTCGGTAGAACCTTAAATGAAAAAGAGAAAAAGCAGATTTCCAAAGCAAACAAAACCCGCCTTAAAGCCTTACATCGTAATGCATTAACCGTCTTAGAAAATTAAACTCACCAGGGTTTATTATTCCTTATCTTGAATGGAATTAGTATCTTCTCAAGAGTTCTAAGCATTAAATCCTGTTTTGATTAAACATATACACAAGAAGAATGAGCACATATAATTCAATGCCAACAACAGCAACAAAAAAAAAACAACTCATATCATAATAACTGGGAATTTTTATGTGTATAAGCCTATTTGCACAAGAAGTAGCAAATTCATATGAATCTATTCAAGGGCTTTGTGTGTTTCATAATACCTAATGTGTATCAATATATGTCTACACACAAAATCATAATCATCACCATACAAAACTTATCCATAATCTCTTTGCTTCGTGTGTAAAGCACATCTGTGACATTATAAATAGAATCATAGAATTTAATTGTGGATACATCCTGCAAAGTTATAAGGAGCATAATAAGAAGAAGAAGTATAAAAATATCGACAAGTTTGTGTGTTCTGTGGCCGGATATTCGCTTTAATCATCTTTTCAGTCGTCTGCTTGTCGGTTTGTGTATGTCTTTTGTGTACCAAGTATCCACCTTTTCTTACACCGCAATGAATTATCATAATAACTCATATTCAAGTGTGTTGTTGTACACGCACTTGAAAAGGATCCTCTGCTCCCTATTTTCAACAAGGATGTGGTATACGTTTTGCTGTATCAAAGGCCTAGTTTTTACGTGGAGGTATCTTTGTATAAATGGCAAAAGGGATCCTTTGTGTATGGCAATGGCTGTGGCAACAAACGGCGCGGCGAAGAAATAAATTTTATCTATCTCCTCTGGAGGAACACGACACTCGCATGGGGAGCCAATTGGATGGAAATTGTATGAGAGTGTCTATGTGTGTGTGCACAGGAGAACACCCAAGAGAGGAAACGCAAACATTTTGATTTTGAATAAATAAAAGAATTTAAATTTCAAAGGACCTCGCTTGCTCCATAATGCGAACATCTGAATCCAAGCATATGCACACGCCATATTCTCGGTTCACATCCTCGTCGGAGCGGAGGATGTGGAAGAAAAATTAAATAGATAAACAGGCAACAGTCCTAACAGACTCTGTATTTTTTGTTCTTCAAGCCTTGACATGCGTGATATGGTAATGGTATAGTGGTAGCTACTAGCCTACACTATAAACGTTGACAGATGGATGTGATTTTAAAGAGCCGTTGAGCCTTTCATTTAATTTTATATGCCAGCCGTACAGGAACTATACTTGTAGCAGCAGCAGCACAAGGCACAAGCACAATATAAAGTATTACACTCGAGTAACGCGCAATTGAATTATTCGTGCCGCATAATCGAATTAAAGGATCGCTACCGTAGGCGAATGTTCCGATATATTCAGCCTCGATTTTATTTACCAATTGCTTTATTGATTCATCATTGAGAGGGGAGGTTCGGTTGCTATTTAAACGTTTGACTGTATACAAATTTTAAAAGGATACGAACTCACAATCAACAGTGTTTATTTGATGAGTTGCCATTTCCTTGTGTCTGTGTAGTTGTTTCCCGAGATAAGTCAAAGTCAAATAAACATTAACCCATGCATACCTAAGCCGAAAGGGGAGTTTTAAAAACCTTACCAAGACACAATGCTGACCTAAAGCCAAAATTGACAAAATCTAAAAAACAATTAAAGAGTTCCACGTTTTAGAAACAGTTGTTACACATGAGACATGAGGCGGGATACCCTCGTAATTTATTCAGTGAAAAGGTTACCTTTGATGAGAGCTTGTGTTTCAGATCGGAGCAAAGTGTTTTTTGAAGGATGAGTGCCAAGAACAACAAACAGTTAAAAGGATTTATGCGATAGTTAAAAGAGGGACCTACGTCACTTTCGCAGAAAACATATTTAGGTCTCAATCAATGCTGAGGGATTACATCCCAATCAAGCGTTTCTACTTCAGCTCAACGGATATTAAACAAATTATTTGATTTTCGCAAATTTAGTTTCTAAGATCCTATTTACGCGGATGCAATGTATTGGAATAAAATCTATTTCCTTTGAAAAGTTATTGCGGTGTGCAGTGAAGAATGGGGTGCCAATGGTAAACGTGTCAGCCTTTTATTCGGTATTTCGAGGTTCGATTCTCGGAAACATAAAATTGTTTTTCACAAGTATGACGAGGTAGTGGCAAGCCTTCGGAGAGTTATCAAATTGCCATGAGAAGCACTTTCTACCTTAGCTGTTCGAAATCGGAATCGTGGTTCCATGAAATTCGTTAGGCTTCTTAAGTCTCAAAATCTTTCATCTAGGAATATATGATCGCTCAAAGCTCCAAGGCAATTTGAAAAGATATATTTTCTAAAACGTCTCTGCAATCTTTCAATGTGATCAGAATGCGAAAAAGAGGACGGACTCCACCTAACATCAGTTTATTCAAGAGCTGATCTAACTAAACAAAAATGTAGAGACACAAAAGTGTAAGGATCACAAAAGTCTCTAGAGTTCCTCTTGATAAAGCCCAGAGAGAAAATTTGCCTTCGCAACAATGTAATCTATCTGATAAGTAAAAGAAAGCTTGTCATCGATAAAAAATGTACCAAGATCTTTTGTTTAAGTAACCTTCGACAAAAGGACTTGATCAACACAGTAGGTATAGGTGAGAGTAGATTGAGATCGTATACAGAATAAACAAAATATTTACGTACGTTTAGCATCAAACAATCATTAGCATACCATGAATATAAGCTGTTTATGTAGATCCGTTTGCACCTTTAAGCAATCTTCATAACAACATATAGTCGAAAAAGCTTGAAATCATCAGCATACAATAAAAAGTTTCAGTGATTACACTGATGAACACTGTCATTGATAAAAATTATAAAAAGCGTAGGTCCAAAGTGGCTTCCTTGTGGAACTCCTGAAGCCCAAGAAATCACCCAAGAGGAAGTATTGTCAAGCAAAACTTTTAGAGATGTAAACTAAGTATTAAAGATGGAATTCAATAAAAAAGAAGAATTTAAAATAAAATAATATAACTTTCTTATTAGAAGTCGATGAGTCGAAGGCTTTACTAAAGTGAGTGCAAATGGTGTCAACTTGAAACTCTTTCTCAATGGAATTGATGGCAATATTAGTGAAATGCATCAGATTAAACGCATTTGGACAGTGCCGTACCATATTCCGGCATATGGTCTCATTTGTCGCTTTGCAACAGTGTGTCAAATAACCCCTACGGCCTAGTGGCACCTTCTTATAATTTCTTTAACTTGAAAAATCTTTCAAAGAAAAAAGTTGAACTTGCTAAAATGTCAAAAACAATGGAATTTTCGAAATCGTTGAAGCGGTTTTCGAGAAAGTATTATCATCATATGTTGTATGCCAGGTTCCGTTACTTCAAGACCCAGAGACTAAATTCCAAAAATGCCTCTGTAGGCTGCCCAACAGACTCCAACTGCAAGTTTTGAAGAAAATTGATCCATCGGTTCAGGCTGTAGATCCATATTCGGACAGACAGACAGAATCACAGGACCCACTTTTTTCGTATTCTCTACCATCATGTTCAATTGTTATCTCAAATTTTTTTTCTGCACGATTGCAAAACTTGCCTTATCGTACCTACAAATCAAAATATAGTCTAACGGCAAAAATAGAACGACTAATAAAAAAACAGTGGTGAAGCTCTGTTATGTGTTCCTTGATGTGAAACTCAAATTCAAATTTGACAATACCTTCTTCCAAAAATCGTCCAAAAAAACCTTAAAGAAGTGAAAGATCTAAAATTTTGAGCAAAGGTTTTATTTATTGAGCTACAACAATTTCTCAATAAAATTGCTGGGATTTCATCTTCTCCAGCCTTAGGATAAAGCTACATCATGGCTACAGGCTCATGAGACCAGTAAGGGCAACAGAAAAAAGAGGGGTGTCCAGGTTACAATCCCCTGCAATTCTTGCAGTCGGAGGGTTTAACTCGTCGGCGCAATGAATAAATTTAACTGTAGTTTGGATAGCCTTTCATAAGCTGATCCTCCTGCCCGGATCAGCCTTATAGGCCTGTATAGCCATGAGCTTGTATCGGTGATCTACTAGGGGATAGATGGTGGTCACTTTCGTTGCACACTCCTTCCTCTTCGCGATCCACAACTTCTTTACACAGTACTCACTCCCTCCTCCACCCGATTGTTCTGAAACGACGCAACGTTAAATAAGCCCTCTTAGACGGGATTTTAATATGACAATAACAGCCCTAATTTTTGTATCCAATCCGTTTTTGACTTGAATGCTAGTATGTATTTAAGATTCAGTAGCATTACGCATATTGATCTTGCAACCTGCCAACCCCTAAGTTCGTAGACGAGAATTGTGTCTCATCTGCACCCAACTTCACCTCCTTTAAGAAAAAAAATTCATACTATTCTGTGTGTTTAATCCTCAGTAAAAGTTTTCAACTTGATCAGTAACTTTCACAAAATATGAATTAGTTCAATTACTTCCGTAGCATTGGATGCTGCCATTTGAAATTATCAGCCTTTTTTAAAAGACAGTCACAATAAAGTCGTCCTCCAGCATCGCTAATATAGTAATCCCTTCCAATCCCACTTAGCACCCCACTTAAAAACACTAAAACAGTGTCTACAAAAAAGCTAAAGTCTTGAGTTCAAGCAATGATCTCATTTGCCTATATTGTCCAAGCGAAGAAAGAGATAAATGGTTCCCCTTCTCACGCGTCACGCCAATCATAAAAGGGGAAATACCCCATCGCCCAATTCCGCTGAATCTAGAACAGTTTTCCATTATTCAACTCTACAAGAGATTCCACCAAAAAAGGCAAAATAATCGTTTCCGAAATTGCATTTAAGGATGAGAGCGAAAAGGGTTCAGTAGTCAGTGACGGCAAGCGTCTTTTTGACAGACAACGTGTTCTATGAATTATTAAAAAACCTTATAGCTATCCAACGTTATGTAGTATCCATTTTCCGACCCTAATATTTCTTTTCAAAGAAAGGGCATCGTCCAATTTGACTCGACTCTCGACATAGTCGACAAACTGTACGATGTACCTACCTACCCAGCCATCTGCGGACGGAATTAATTGCACAATGAATTAAAAATGCCATTACAAGTCACGGAGCACGTACCTATTCATTTTTCTTTATCCTGGCAATGAATATTTCACCAGCAAAACGGAAAAAGGTTGAAGTGATAGGTGCGATTTAAGGTTGTCCTGCCAAATTACAGGCATTTCAAATCCAAAACGAGGGTACAGCACCTCCGTTCCATTGGTGACTAAAAAAAATGGCTATTTTTGGAAGCTGTAATTTTTGCTCACAATACGATCCGATTCAACCACAAGCGTCGTTTAAGCTTGCCCCTAACTTCCAACTTCCATTAAACCAGTCGGAGTAATTTTATTCCACGAACGACCTCTAGTTGCAAATTTGAATTCGTAAGGTAGCGCCAAACATCGGCTATAGAGAGAACAAGTCAGAGAGAAAGAGAGGGAGAAAATAGACCTGTGTTGATTGCACACATATTTAGCGGAAAATAAAGGAAACGAAAATTCTGAGCGCATAAACGTTTTGGCTTTTGGCCAACAATTTTCAACTCTGGATTTTATTGAGGGCGGGAGATTCAAATGGCAGAGGCAAGTCGTTGGGTCGCTTATTAAATGAGGTAGCGCATGTATAGCTGAATTTTTTTCCCATCGCCATCAGCGTCGAGGTGGTGGGCATTGTTGACCCTGTTTATAAGTTCTTCCTTCGCCTTCGTCGTAGTTTGTCGTTGTCGTGGACCAGTCACCAGTTGTTTTTTTCTTCGACTGACTTTTTCGCTTTTTTTCTATCGCAAATTGCCAAACAAATTGTGAAAGAAGCGGAAAAAATTAATAAGCGAATGGAATTGACGTAAACGAGGACATGACTAGCGAAATGTCTTTAATTGATTTTTAAAGTTGCCAAAAAGTTTCAAAGGCTTTCCCTCTCCTTTTTTAGAAATACATAATCGAAACCTTTAACAGGACTGCCACCGACAAAAAATAAAAAACAGATGAAACTAAAAACAACCCGAGGGAGAAACATTCAAAGTTTTGTGGTTGTGCTGCTCTTGGGAAAAGGAAAAAAAAATAAACTTTTCAGTTCATATCGAGGGGCTAACGTTAAGAAAATTTGTTTGCACACAATTTTCTTTTTAATAGAAAAAGGCCTCTCAAAAGTTCGAAGGGTAAGCAGATAAGAAGTATGAAAAAATCTCAGGGACTCATTAGATTATGGTGTGGCAAATGCTGAATCAATAAACATGTTTGCCAAAAAGGCTTATCTGCTGTCAGGAGGGAGAAGAAAAATCCTTTGCCGTTCTACGTGCTTAATTTTATGTGCCACGTGACTTGGAGCAAACGAGTTCGTACGAGTATTCCCATATTAATAAACGACACAACCACTTGTAGGTGATAGGCACACTAACGTGCATGTTTGCGTTGATATTATCATTACTGTTAACGGCAGATGGGAGCTCTTGAAAAGGGGTGTTTTGGTGTGTCTTTGAAGTTTTAGGAACTTGAGTCATTTTGTATGATAACACGACGACGTCGCATACAAACCTGATTTATGGCACTTTCAGGGGCATGAGTTTGATTTATCATAGAAGGTTCTAACTATACGCAAAAGGAAACCATCGAATCAAAAGATTGAGAATAATTTTTGAAAGCAGTTGGGATGAGTATGATAAAGTGAAGTCATGTATTCTGGAAGTTGCCTGGGTTGCATGGAAATTAATTCATTTGATTACAGGCATTTATAAGAAGCCAGCAAACAAAAAGGCTCGCTTTGTACAGAGTTTTGCGTATCAGAACTTCGAGGGCTGAGTTTTGGATCCCAAACCAGTGGTGGTCCACCACTACCAACTACGATCGAAATCACAATAAATACATAGAGTGGAGCAATAGAGCTAAGAATTTCTACCACGTATACCAAAGAAGCATTATCATAGAAAAATGTGAAACTTAAGCTATCTCAAGAAATTCTACAGTGAATGGTTTCCTGAAAAAAGCCAGTACTGCTGATATTCACCTTACTCACATTTTTTAAGTAAACAAATTAATAGGACGGTATGACGGTATAATCACGGGAGCCCTAACATGTATCAGGGCTACATGAGAAAGAGCTATTTATGGCAATGGTTAGGGTTACTCGAGGAGGACTTCGAAAGCGTATAGGTACCCGTTGAAAAAATTGGATGTTGCCGGAATTTGAGACTCGAACTTTAACGTATCAAGCAGATTTATACCGTATTTTACAGGTATCTTAACTTCTTCCAAAGACTACTTGACTCAGAGCCAGTTAAGATTGTCCTTCCACAAAAAATTTCGATCCTAAATACACAGTGCTGCCTTACATTTTGTTGAAAGTGGAAGAACATGGCAACATTCTTTTTTCAGCCGTCGAATAACTTAACTTTTCTGGGAACTGTATGGAGTAAGGGTTAATATAGTGAAAGCCGCGCGCCAGTCGTCTCTTTGAAAATACCCCTGAACTGACGGTACATCTGTTTCGTTTGGGTTCGACAAAACTGAGTCCAAACGATTCTTTTAACGCCAACAGCTGCGATCGACTATACAGGTTCCGACTTGGCCTTTAACTTGATACATATGGCCATCGTAGACTTTAAATTTGTCGAAGCAAAATACAATACGAATTCTATTACTCAATCCCTTTCATTTGAAACCCATATTAAAAGGCTAGTGAAAGGAAAAGTAAGCCTGCCATTATTTTGGCGGCCATATTGAGTATCCATTTTAAATTTTATAGAAAATTCTACTCTGTCAATAAAGTCCTTTCATCTAATATTCATGTTTAGCAAGCAGTGGTAAAATATTCAAACCGCTAATTTGTAGCTGCGGTCATCTTGGAATTGCAATGGTACCGAACTACCGAATACAATGAATTTTATTGGCATCGGAACTAAAGATGCGTACCAAATTTCATATCAATCGGGTCACCGTCGCTTGCTTTTTGGATGTCGAAAGAGCATTCGACAGCGTATGGATTGATGCTCTCATCCATAAACTCCATCTACTAAATTTTCCAGCTCCGCTAGTAAAAATAATTTTTTCCTTTCTCTCCCACAGGAACTTCTTCGTTCAAGTCGGAAGCGCAAAATCAGCCACCAAAAGTATCAGAGCAGGAGTTGCTCAAGGATCGAAGCTAGGGCCATTCCTCTTCAACATAATGACGTCGGACCAACCTACCCCAAGGGACTGCGAAAACTTGCTTTACGCTGACGACTCCTTAACATTCTGCACATCTTTTTCGCCTTCCATAGCTGCACGGAGAGTGGAAACTCACATCCACAGACTATATGCCTATTATAGTAAATAGGGTATACGGGTCAACTCAACCAAATCTGAACTCGTCTGCTTCAGAAGGCCTTGAGTATATAGAGGCTGCCGTACCGCTGGAAGATGCAGAGCAACATCACTATCGCTACCCGATGGAACCAGACTGACTGCCCAACTGAACGCGAAGTATTAAGGTATAAACTCTAATGAGGTGCTTAAACTTAACCCGCACTCATGCGCTGTACTGAAGAAGGCCAACTTCGCTTTCCACCGACTTTACCCTTTGATGAGAAGAAAAACAGGATTAAGTCAGTCAACGAAACTTCTGATGTACAAGCAACTGCTGAGACGCGTAATCAACTACGGCAGCCCAGTCTGGTTTGCCATCTCCAAGACAGCGATGAAGGAGCTTCTACTTTTCGAAAGGAAAATTCTGAGACTCTGCACCGGCCTCACTTTCAACCACCAGCGCCAAAGACACTGCAGCAACCGGCTTGTGTACGAGAAAGCCAAAGTGATGCCCTTAGATCAATACGTGTTATTGACAGTAAGGAAAACGGCTGCAGATATCAACAACCACTCGAATCATTTGGTGAGAAGGATAACCAGTGAGGACCAACACCCCGAGCCAAGATACCTAAGCGTGATGAACACTTTGAACGAAGAAATAATACCAGCCAACGACGAAGCCACCAATTTCTACGCTGACCCTGGGTCAGCATATTTCCGTGGCTAATGCCACCCCCTACGACCTCCCCATGCAGAGGGACGCCAGCGACAACCGGGACGGAACATCCCGAGATCACCCAAGTCAACCGATTTATAATTAAGATTTTTCTTTTCTTTTCAGCTATATAATATTAAGTTATTATTTCAATTCTAGACAAAGTATTTCGTTAGGCCCCCTATGTGCCAACATTCTTACATTATCAATTTTTAAATTCTAAAATTATCTAGTATAAGTATCAATTGTATATATCTAACGTTCAATAAAATAATTATTATTATTATTTCATATCAATCCAATTCTGGAAATTGTAATTATGAACTAATTATGACCCACAATAATTTTAGAGAATAAAGCATGTTACCAAGTAAGCTCATTAGTGTAAAATAAGCAATCCTGCATTTCGAAATAATAAAACATATTCAATAAAACAGTTTTTCTGTAGAATTAAAGTATTCGTGTGGTGCCAAATCAGAGAGATCGAAATGAAAACAAAGCCAAACAATTTCAAGTTGCTCTGGAGCATACTTTTATCGTTGACTTTTCAATGAAAAATGATTTAGAACAAAAATTTGTTAATTATCGTAGCCTGAAAGGGGATACATAACTTTCATGGAAATACATTGTTGAAAATTTTGATAAACAGAGAGAATCATGCTTTGAGTTTATTTTAAGTTTAACACAAAACAAAGTTGATTTCTCATTGTACTTAAAATAAGAAAAAATTATTTTCATGAAAAATTTAAATTGGAAATTAGTGTTTTCCAAAATTGCTTAGTTTCATTCCGATGTGAATTAAACCCAACATTTTGGCCTGATGATTGCATAGTGTATCGTATTGAAATATTTTGCTACAAGGGACAGGACATTTTTTTTCGACGTTTTTCTGACAAACTAATCGGGACGAGATACAGGGAAGGGAAAATAAAGTAAAGGGTTCTGCAAAACTAAAGCGATTTTTTGAATTGCAACAGCGACAGAAATGTTTTTGAAAGCATTTCGGTTGCCGTAAAGTGTAGATATGGGAATGCTGTGGCGTTGTTGTTCCGTCAGTGTAGCCATTCTCATACATCGCTATGTAAACATATTATACCAAGTGGATAACCTTAATATTTTTTGGGGATGCATTTCAATGATAGCCTCCTCAAACAAATAATCAAGTCTGTAAGTTTCGGCTACAAAAATTATTTAAAAAAATTGTAAATGGTAAGCTTACCCTTACATGTATCTTCAGGGATAAGAGAAACAGACTTACCTGCAATGAAAAAAAAGAAAAGCACAATGAGTAGGAATATATTAAAATACGAAAAGTTGTAACGAAAACTTAAATTTAGAAAAAAATTATCAAAATAAAAAACAAAACATCTCAAATGTTGCAGTGAAAAATTCAGACTTTTGAAAATTCTCAAAAAGTAGATATACGAGTAGGTAAAATCGTTTAACTAGTAAAAGATTTCGGTTCGGCTTGTATAAACAGTTTGTTCGAAAAGAAGTAAAACAAAACAGCTAGCGGCAGGTAGATTTATAGCAATGCAAGGTCCCAGGCCACGAACTTGAGCCTTTAAAGACCAACAGAAAAAAAGGGTAATAGATTTGTTGCTGCTAGTGAGATTCTAAAAAGAAGCAGAACTGCTTAACTGTGATGAAGACACAAACTTCGCTGTTGCAGAAAGCCTTTGGACAATGATCAAGAATGCTGTCCCCTTGGCCTAGAAGAAGTTAAGCGTGACATATGCCTGCCAATCATGAAATCAAACAAAACTCCAGGCGCAGATAGCATTCACGCAGAGTCTTGCAAAGTACCTTTAAATCAGTTAAATCGGAGCACGCACCAGTCTTAGAGCAGTTCTGCTTAAGATGACATTAAAAGCCTGCAGTCATAGCAATAAAAACAAAGTGAGTTTAGTTTATTCGTTTATTTTAACAAATTAGTTTAAAATTATTTCATTAACTTGACATACCTTTAGGTAAGATGACATACATAGTGTATGGATATGAGACCATAGACCATACCTCAATTTATTAGTCTTCGTTGCGGAGCTCAGAAATAAATTGTTTTACTATGTTGTGTCAAATCCAATGCTCTCCTGGACGTGAAAAACTATCAAGCTCATTGCAGTAAATACAAACCACTTGAGAATTCCTGCGGAGTCACATCATTATCTGGTAAAATCGGACGTTTTGTATTTTTCAAGCTCTACGGCTTTTGCGGTTCTCTTTTTAATTTTTGACCTGCACCTGAGCCCTTATTTGAAATCACAAGATGGTAAGATGGCATATGTCAACTTGGACGGACGAGCGTCATGTCATCTTGCCCGACATAACCGAAAACGTTTTCAATATTAAATGCGCAAACACTTCATGATCGAGCAATTATTTCACACAATAGACAATGAACCTGTTAAACACTTCTGACTCAATACAGTAAAGGCGAATTCACATGAGCACGACCAACGAACGACGAATAAATAAAGAAATGTGATTTTAAGTACCTTACAAGCATAAATTCCTCACGAATTTTTTAGGAAACGATGGAAATATAGTTCATACTTAGTTTTAGGTGGACAAACTGTTATTTATGTACCTAAGCTTTTGGGAACAGAGAAAATAAATTTATTCGTTACGAATAAAATTTATTCGTAACGAATAAATTTCTTTTCTCTATTGCTTTAATTGTAGGCACACAAATAAGAGTTTATACACCTAAAAATTAGTATGAACTATTTTTCCATCGTTTCCTAAAAAATTCGTGAAGAATTTATGCTTGTAAGGTACTTAAAATCACATTTCTTTATTTATTCGTCGTTCGTTGGTCGTGCTCATGTGAATTCACCTTAACTCACCTTTGCAGAAACTTCTTCGTTAACACAATTGAGAAAAAAAAATTATTCGACTCAAAATTTTTCTCCACGTCCCAATAGAAAAACAATCGCCTACTGAAAAAATCTGCAGCATGCTGTTTGTTGCTATTGTAAAACTGTAAATTTGGACGTGTTCAAGTAAACTGTACCAGTTATGGTTATTGAGAAAATGCAAGTATGTCATCTTGTCAGGTATGTTTTCTTAAGCAGATCTCCCGTTTGGCATGCCCGATTAACCTAAGTATCGCACGTCTGATCTTGTCACAATTGCTCCAATTAAAGAGAAATAAGCCTTCTTAACGTCGCGTATAAGATCTCGTCTACTTTAACATGTGAACGTCCGAAACCTCACGTCAACTATTTTACTGTCTCTTGCTCACATTGATATGTGGTTTAAGACCAAAAAAGTCCACAATCGACCAAACTTTCATATCTAAGGAAAACCCGGGAACCACCATTTTTCTTTCGATTCCATGGCCGCTCAAAACAATATTTACAGAGGCCAGCTGTACAGAGCCATGTCTAGTTTCGATATCCCTACAAAACGACTATGCAGGGTGACATTGGAGAACTGACGCTGCTCTTTCAATGCCGGTAAAGAACTCACCGAGACCAACATCAGTGCAGAGATCAAACGGAGAATCACTCTTGACTATAGCTGCTTCTTTAAGTAAAGAAGGCAATTGAGAAACAAAACTATAATTGAAAAAACCAAGGTGATCTTTATTGGACCTTGATCATCCTACTCCTGCAATACGGCACGGGAGGATGAGCCACATATAAAACGGATGAGGAAACTTTTTGGCATTTCGAAAGAAAAATACTCCGAATGATCTTTGGTCCCGTATGCGAAAGCAATGTGTGTAGAAGAAGATTTAAGAACGAGCTATCTGAGCAATACCGCGACCTAAGCAAATCTTCTATCAGGATATCATGAGACTACGATGGCTGGGCATGCATAAAACGGATGGACATTAACGCTCCGGCTCGACGGGTTTTCGACGGCACATTGCAGTGAAATTACGGAAAGGAAAAACCACGTCTCAAGTGGCGCAATTAATTGGAAGATGACTTGAAACGAGTCAAAGTACAGAACTGGATCGAAAGATCTCGGTTGAGTCCTTTTTCCCCCCTCACTGTAATGCCCACCCAAATAAGAAAGCAGGCTTTAAAAATCAAGCCTTTTATTGAAGCTTAACGACTTCATTTGAGCAGGTGAGCGTTGTAATTTGTGTGTGTTCTACTTGCCAATGCTTCATTTGAAATGCAATTCAATGATTTTAAGGCCATTCAGAACAGCATGATTAAAACAAATACTGAAACCGATAGTTGAAACTTTTTGTATTGTTGTTCACTTCATCTGACAAATATTTGATCAAAGAGTCTCCATGGGATGGGCGTTGTACTTTTCGGGTAGACTCTGACTGGTGCCAACTTGGCGGCCAAAGATTTTGCAACTTATAGTACACGTTAATTGTGCTTACTATACCTCCACGCGGTATCCACTAGGCCTTGGGATGCTCCGTCCAGAGCTGACCAGCTAAACTAGTAAGTGCGAGCGTTGACAAAGGAATGCGGAACAATAGAATTGCGAACAATGACTGACTGCCGGAATCTCAGTGGTCGACGAGAGCTTTAGCGTAAGAATTCGAATGACAGAATCAACGGTGGACTTCAGCAGTCAAAAAAGCAGAAACTCCTGAAGGAGCTACTCCAACATATTTGGTTTAAAGGTCTTTCAGGGTCTTTCAGGGTCTTTCAATACTAGGACATGGTATTGAAGTAGAGATGGTGGCGAATCAGCTCCTGGTGAGCCAACGGCAGCACTAACACCCCCGCAGCAGGGTACTGACACGTGGAACGTAACATCTCTTAACGGACTAGGTGCAGCTGGAGAATTAGCGGACGTCCTGGACTGCTGCAAAGCAGACATAACCGCCATCCAAGAAGTAGGATGGAGTAGACCGGGCATAAATAAGATGAAAAACTGTGACATCTACTACGGAAGACTCAGGGATAAGGTGATTAGCCAAAATCCAGTCAATGAGCGTAAAGTTCGGGGTGAATCTGGGCCTCAACCAACATCCTTCTATAACGACTTCGATTTCGGCCGATCTCCCTCCAGTTTTGTACTCTTAGTCGATTGAGTTCTTCTTCCACTGGTTTGCGCTACATAAGACGAGGTCTTCCGCTTCCTTGATTTTCCTGCAATGTACCTTCGAATACCAGTCGTGGCGGAGAGTTAGTGTCCAAGCGCTTATGGCCCAAGCATCGTTCATCGCAGCCTCGCGATGCATACTCTTTTGGCTATACGCTCATGTCGCGGTACAGCTTATAGAGCTCATTAATGTATATTCTTCTCCACACATTGTCTTCACATACGGGACCAAAGATCATTCGAAGAATTTTTCTTCGAAACAATCGAGGGTTTCCTCATCCGCTTTCGATGAAGTCCACGCTTCCGCGCCGTAAAGCAGCACTGGTATGATTAAGATCTTATAAAGTGTTACCTTGGTTTTTCTAGAAAAACCCAAAAAAAAATACTGGTCGATATCTCAAACGTGGCACAACTCTAATTGGGATCATTTCAGTCAAGCACCCCACACAAAAACTTACACATCCTGTAAGCACCAATAAATCCAATTAAATCGAAGTGACGTTACGCGGCTTGTTGTGTCACTTCCTTTCAAATCTATCTTTAGCTTACGAAATCGAGGAAGTGTTTTTTTTTTTCAAAAGATTAGAAATGACATTGCGTAAAGAAATTAATTGACATCATGCTCCATAAAACATACCAAATTGCCAATTGTTTGATTACCTTGAAAAGTAACACCAAATGTTCTAGTCCCAAACGTCAAACCTTATCTGACATTATGTCTTGATAATATAATTAATCCAACAAAATTTGTTGTCTGTCTCACGTCATTTCCATTCAGGCCAACAAAAGAGTAGTTTGGTTCCTCATCCACCACAAACAGTCATTTTCAGACGACAAAATCTCAAAAAAACAGAGACTCAAGTTCATAGCCATGAGTTGCCTTCAACGATATTGAATGATTGTCTTAAGCCTCATTTCTCAAGGCTCCCACAATACACATGTTCAAGTCAAATTTGTAATGTTCCAATCATTGCACCCGAAAATCACTCCACTTAACTTTAGTATCACTCTTAACCTTTTCTATAACTTCAATGAATAGAAAAAAAAAACAAATTGCAACACAAAAGATATAAATCATTCAAATAAAGCTTTGCGAATCTCCCAGTCATAAAGTCAGAGGTCAGTTTTGATGTGTGGAGGTTAAAATTACCCCAATAATACTTCTATCGACTGACGAGGCCCATCTACATAAAACCTCCTCACCGCGAATGCCCATCCCAACCTAGTTTAGAAAGAGTTAATTGGGATTATAATATAATTGGTATTGTTTACCGCACCAGACCGTCTGCGAATATAATTATTTTCGTTTGTGCATAATTTTTGTAATTTGAACAAATATTAATTAGGCGATTTTTGTTTTTGATAAATTTTTAAACAATTGGGTGAACCATGCAATGCAACCGACCAAAAACGGTGTTGGTGAATTTATGCGAACCCAAAAATGCTGACTATGGACTACACAATGTATTACGTATAAGTAGGCACATTGTCCATTGTGGTTTGGATACTGGTTCATAAACAACAATTATAATACAATTCGGCTATCTATCGGCCTACACAACGCATCTACACCACTGTATTCGGGTGAGGTTTGGTTTAGACGGTTTTTTAGTTTTTAACTTTGGCAAAAACCCTTTTATCTAGGCCAACGAACTCTTTGTGGTAAAAGCAAACATTGCGGTTTTAAAACAGAAAAAAAAACTGGCAATTAATTAAAATGGCAATGCACTCCTTTGGATGTCTCTATACACACACATCCAGGTATTTAAAAAAGCGAAATGCAAGTAAAATCAATATTTATTCAGGACAAGTTTGTTGATTTGAAAGTTCCTCACTACTTTTTTGCCGACATGTTTGATTTGTTATGGTCACTCGTGGTCATCTGGATGATTCAGTAAAAGAAAAGCAAAAGAAGAAAAAATAGAGCGCGCCCAATTCAATTTGTCACGATGAAGTAAGTGAAAGTGCAAAGGAAGCCATTCAGTATAGACTCGTGTTCTTATTTTACTGAAGTTAGATACCAGTTTAACGATGGTGGTCATGACCTCACACGCGATGACCTGACTTGACGTTGTATTGAAATTTACGTTGATTTGTGAAGCTGTAGGTATCTGACGGCTTTCCAACAACAGGAAAGTGAAAGATATCACGTCAGATGATTGAAGTTTGGAAAGAATGCAAAAGAAGCAGAGCAGTGAAAGCAATTAAACTTTCATGACATTTGTAAAATCCACGCTTTTTTTTAAATTAACGCGAACATCAAGGGGTTATACCCTTATAATGTTATAAAAACACAATGCGAGCATTTAGAAAAATAGGAAAGGATTTGAAAGGCGACACCGATGCACGTTGCTTTTGAATCTTTGTGAATCGTAATGCAGGAGAAATACAGAGCCAGGTAAAGCATTCCACATTCGGGTGGTGAGACTGAAATACGAATCTCTATACTTGACTGTACACCTGAAGTTGGGCTCAAGGTACAACTGATGAGTATTCCTAGCGAGGCGGGTGTTGCGGCTAAATTGTTTCAGGGGAGGAATGCCACTGGCTAGATATTTCACTAGAGCACTGCTTGTGAAAAAAGCGATAAAAGAAAGTGAGACAGGCAACGTTTCGACGATGTTCAAGAGAATCAATTGATTCTACGATTGAGCTATCACCTATCAATTTTAACGTTCTATTTTGTACCCTATTAAGTAGGCGCAAAGATGTTTGAGGAGCACCTGACCAGATATGGGAGTTATACTCCAGTTTTGGGCAGATTAAGGCCTTATAAATTGTAGCCAGATCAGAAGGGGTCAAGAACTTCCAGCATCGTCAGAAACCTAAGCATTTAGTTGCGTTTTTGGCGACTTCGAATATGTGGTCAATCCAACGAAGATCATCGTTTACACAGATGCCAAGTACTGCCAGCTTTCCGGTTTCTTAAATGCAGGTACCATTCATGGATCATGGCAATGGGGAAATGTTAAGCTTCAACGACAAGAGACAGCATTAAGTTTTCGAAGCATTGAATTCTACTCGGTTTTTATGACTCTATGTAACAATGCTGTCTAGGTCAGAATTCAATGAGCTTATCATACGCAACCGTTCCAGTTCCACATCCGAAGAGCAGGGACGTGAATTTTGAAACGAATATGAAAAGCTGAGGGTCGAGTCGTCAGCAAAACAAAAGATGAGAGGATTAGAAGTTTCAGAGAAGAGATCATTTATGAAAACGAGGAAGAGAGTCGGAGACAAAACGGAGCCCTGGGGCACACCAGCATTTATGAAGTGGGTATCAGACTTGAAGCCATCCAATACAACTTGTATTGAGCGGTCTGAAAGGTAGTTTCTAATCCAACGAAGAAGAAACTCATCGATACCAAAAGCACGCATTTTCGATAAAAGAGCCTGATGTCAAACTCTATCAAATGCTTTAGAAATATCAAGTGCAATAATCTTACTTTCTCCAAAACAATGTAAAGATTGGGTCCATTTTTCTTGAGATAAGTCATCAAATCACCAGTGGACCGTTTGCTACGAAAGCCTAGGATTAGTATTTGTGAAACTGAGGGGCATACCAGATGTCGAATTATCAAATTATGACTCAATAACATAAAGATACTTTTGGCTTCTTCACACAAATAGTTTCTGAGAGTTTTGATCGAACTGCGATAGAATCACTGAAGTAGTTGAGAAATCTCTTTAAAAATAGAGTTTTTACGGCGATCTTTGTGACAGGGCTTGGAGGTAAGACTTAAACCCTTTTGAAATACTTTAACATATCCCTGCATGATCTGTAAGATAAGGACATGGCTGCAAACTGCAAAGCCATAGCGACTGGGGGAAGAGTTATTGGTATCATTTTGCAAAATTTTTACTTTTATGTCACATTAGGAATCCAAAAGCCTTCTAAGAAATCCCGGCTTTTTGATCTCTCCTTTAGATTTCCGAACGTTTTGACGATGGCATCATCTGTAGAAAACACCTTGAAGTGTCTGAATTTTTTCTTTACACAAATTAGTAGAAAAAACGTTTAATCTTTTCTATACCTGATCCAGCACGACACTCCTACAAAACAAATACGTATCCCCATTCAAGGTAAATCTAGCTACAATAGAAAGGAAAACTAAGCCACTAAAATAGAACAAATATCTTATGCCACTCTATTGGTATTATAAAAGAACCACTCAGGTATATCATGCTAATTTTACCTTCCTTTTCCTTGTTTTAATTTTTCATTTCAATAACTCAGCCCACTCACAGCCCATAGAGAAACATTGGACATAGTAACTAGAGATAGAAAGAAGTATGTATCTCACCAAGGTTATCTATCTTCAGACGGTCGATAGATTCTGCAGCATGACCAATTTGCAGCTGCATTATTCAACGATAGAAGTATCATACCTTTAGTGATATAATATAGTTGCAACCAAATGGGATCGGCAGCAAGAAATGTTGTCACGGTTCCAAGAGCTCTTTGTAGTGTTCAAATAGTTGTGGAACAATTAATTTCACAAGTGCAATATGAAATTTCTGTTGATTTTAATTGCAATGGGAAAACCCAGTAGATATTAGCAGCAATTAAAAGATTTTGAGCAGAGTTATTTCTATGGACATTTGATTCGAATCATTTCAAGTTGTCGTTCATTTCATCCACTACCTCAACTTTCTTAAAAAATGTTTAAAGTTATTGAAAGTAGGATAAACATAAAAATAGTGCACGGAAGAAGTGAAGCTTCCTAATGTGGAAATGAAAATAAGAAGGGGTAGAAATTGATTTTTAGTGAACTCATATTGTTTCTTTAAGACAAACTTTTGATATAACTGTTATATCACCAAATTGCGAGCAGTGCCGAAAAGTATGCAATCGATAACCCACGTTGAACGTTTAACGCAACCTTGTTGGAAGTTGCATAAGAATTTTCACTTCAATAAACCAATAATTGTGACCCAAATAATGCAGATGTAGCACAACACATGCTAACATGATGTAAACATATGGCTCCAAGTCTCGAGATAAGCCGAAAATATTGAGCCAGAAATATGGTATCGCCTTATCATACACCGCAAAAGGAATGGTTGAAACACTCTGTCTAAATATTTACATATATAAAGAGAAGGAGAAGGACAAAGAGGACGAAGAGGATGAAAAAGAGGACGAGGAGGAGGAAAAAGAGTCAAATAGAAGAAAAAATTGGACGAGCATTACAAGTAGGAGCACGAGGACCACTAGGAGAATAAGGATGACGAGGAGGACGTAAATTACGTGTAGACGTGTAGGGCAAGGAGGAGGACGATGACGACGACATGCAGGGGACTAATTGGTAGGACCAGTAGAACGAATAGGACTTGGGAACGAAGAGGGATGAGGAGAAGGTGAAAGAGAAGAGGAGGAAGAAGGGAGGAGGAAGAGGATGAGAAAGATGAGGAGGATGAGGAGGATCAGAAGGATGAGGAGAATGAGGAGGAAGAGGTGGAGGAGGAGGATGAGGAGGATGAGGAGGATGAGGAGGATGAGGAGGATGAGGAGGATGAGGAGGATGAGGAGAATGAGGAGGATGAGGAGGATGAGGAGAATGAGGAGGATGAGGAGGATGAAGAGGATAAAAAGGATGAAAAGGATGAAGAGGATGAGGAGGATGAGGAGGATGAAGAGGATGAGGACGATGAGGAGGATGAGGACGATGAGGACGATGAGGAGGATGAGGAGGATGAGTAGAATGAGGAGGATGAGGAGGTTGAGGAGGTCGAGGAGGAGGTAGAGGAGAACGTTGGTGAAAAGAGCGAGGAGAAGAAAAATTACCTCCAGGAGAATTACGAGGAACAAGAAACAAGGAAGAGGAGGAAGTAGAAGAAAACATTAACGACGAATAAGAAAAGGGAAACTTTTAGTGTCATTCGGTCTGAAAACTGTAGGAATCTGCTACTTTTGCAGAAAATCAGTTTTACGAAGTGTAATTAAAAAAAAATTAAAACGAACCAATCGAGTCATTTAAGGTGACAAAGCAAATCGCACAGCTCGCGGCGGTTTGTTAAAAAAGAAACTAATCAGTCATTTCTAATGAAAAAGGTATTTGTATATCATATTTGTCAATGCAAGACGAGCTTATTGAAGTCATTCGAGTTGAAAGTCTCATGTTGCTGCTCGAAGTCTTCGCATAGCAAAACTCGCATATATTTTAAGCTACTATAAGATTTATGATTTAAACGCAAAGCTTAAAGAACTAAAAACACTGAAAACGGTTGTAAAAGATATAGAACCTTCGAGTTCAAAAAAATCCATTCGCTCAAAAATCAACAAAAGTAGTTTTAAGAAGAACATCATTATATTTTCTCACTCAATTGCTACTATAAGCTTGCTCCAGATTGACAAAAATGAGTGAGTTATCCTCCATTTTAAACGAATTACTAAAAAAAAAAAGGTCGTGCTAAACGAAAGAACACAAGCCACACGATCTTTTTCATCCCGACTCGTGTAACCTCGTGTTGAGTGCATATAGACAAGTCCTAAATCAGTGAAAGCGGTAAAGAGAGCTTTCATCCTCAAAGAGAAAAAAAATAGAATAATGTCTCTTTGGCACTTAGGGTCTGCAATTTCAAAGTAAATAGGCAGTGAGCATTTAACGTAACGTTAAATTAATTCAATGTAATCATCCCATAAACTTATTTAATGTCAATCATACCTCATTCAGCAAACAGGTAAGACAGTCTCATTAAAACACTTCAAGGACCACGGTTTTGATAATCACTGATTTTTCTAAACAGTTAACGTAACGTAACGTAACGTAATTGTATTGTAACGTAACCAAAAGAAATTCCATTTTCGTTCGATAAAACGATTTGCATCAAAAAGATAGTATTCTGAGTGATGATGAAGACCAACAGTACGCTATTAGGTGGAGGTTATATGGCCATGCATGATGTAGCCTTACTTCGACAAGGACTTTCGAAAGATAGAAATGTGAAAGATCTTTCCTAACAGACTTTTAACTTTATTGGAATACTTAAAACTCAATGAAACGTATCGTAAAGTAACAGTAACATTCTTTATTACTTATTTTTCCGATCTAAATTTTGAGTTGTAAGTCAAAAATAAATGAGTCCTTCATCAAGGAAAGATTTATTTCAATGAAAGACTTCATAAATAAGTCTTGTTGTTTGTGCATTTTGCAGAAGATTCATCACCCACGCGAACAAATAAACTTGATCCTCCCCAATGTTCATTGTCATGGGTACAACACAATGCACTGTATAATAACTCCAAAATAAAGCAAACATAACAGATAGTCTGTTTTTCTCGCATCAAAAAAGATTTTTCTTTCAATCTCCTTATTCCATAAAGCTATTAGGCAACTCTAAATCTGAACAGCCGTAATAATCCATTTTTCGAAGGAAACCTTTCCTTTGAAGGAATACGAGTATGTGTACAAAACACATAATCTTTTGTGAACATTTCAATGAAGAAGAATTTCAAACGCATTGTCAACGCCTGCAACCATAGTAACATTTCATTCCTTTCAGCCCATAGATCATTTCAACACTCTTCCGAATGTATCTTTTGATTTTCGTTGGCAAAATCCGGTCACATTGCAACGTGTAACCAGTAACCACCCCCAAACCTAATAAGTCTCAAAGCATTATTCAATCTTCTATAATTATGTGTATATTCACTGCACAAAGAGAGATGCTTGAGTAAACGAAACAACACTAATTACGGCAGCCAACGGCACACCCATGGAGCAAAACGAATGGAATTTTTTTTTTTGTATCAAAGTGCGGTAGCAAATCTCAAAGGTATTTCTTGCACCGATTCTCCAACCTGATATATTTTGCCATTATTTCCTTTGCTTACCTCTTATTCATCTCAAAGATGGTTAATCTCTATTCTCCATCATTACAAAGCTTAGTGCACGGAGTATTATTTGTGTGCATTCGTGTTGTACAATGCACTAACCGTTTTACTACATAAATGTAGGTTGTGTAATGATTATGGATCACTTAATCTATGCTGTTCGGTCGGCGCATAGCATGGTATAAGAGGAGTTTGATTAATTGCTATGATTTAACTATGATTCAATCGTCAGCAAATCCATCTCATTGACCAAGATATGCATCCGACCCCAATCATCAGAAGCAAAATGAAAAAATAACCAAATCCGAGTCAGACGTTTTTAAGTACTGAGTCACGTTCTATAATGAAAGCAAAATCATTTTAATCAGCAGCGCCGCCGATTGGGATTGCTGAATGAAGAATTTGTCCGTTTGAGGTAATTTGGAAAAAGAAGTCGAATAGAAAAACTTTGTATAGACTAATCGAGTATAGGAAATAAAAAGCCAATTAAATCAGGTCTTGAAATCGTCTAGCTGAAGTTTAAGTAATGACGTCCACTGAAATCTGAGGTCATTGATGAAGAAATACGCTCACGTTTGAAAAACTACTGATGAGCTTACCACCGATAAATAAATAGGGCTGCGCAACAGATCGAGGAGACCCAGGGGACAAGCGCATTTCTCACCATGTGAGGGAAGGAGAAAGCACTTTTCATGGCAATGAATTTAGTATCAAAGGACTTGACAAAAGCGGTACCCCGTTGAAATTCGAACCACGAACCAAAGGGTTAACAGGCAGACTTGCTAACCATCACGGCACGGGTACCAACAGTCAGACTGGCTAACCATCCATGGGTTTTTTTTTTTGTTGGAGTTTTTTAAAATACCAGCTGGAGCACTAACCTAAACCTAAATACGGGTCCATTGTACTACCAGATAGCAAGCTTCTATTTGTTATAGCTTTCCAGATGTTCGGAGAAAATCCAAAAGACGCTGCAATGATAAGGAGCCTAAGTTACCAGCTCTCACGATGTCTGCGCTGAGTATCTGTAACCTCATGCGAGAACAAGCAGGGCATTCACAGAGGAAGTGCTCAGCGGTGTCCTCATCTTCTCCACAAGATTCACAGGGTGTGGTATCACTTAAGCCTAACACATTTATATGCTTGGCAAAAGAGAAGTGCCCGCTGGCAACGCCAATAAGCTTTCTACAGTCTTTTCTGCTACGAGCTAGCAAAAATGTTGCAGTCTTCTTACTTACATTGGGGAGCATACGTTTGGTCTGTCTGCATCAAATGGAGACATGTCATCTACGGTTGTGCTCTTCCCTGATCCAATCGTTGATTGAAGCCCTCACTGAGGACGATGGCAGACCTAGCAACGATTCAGGTCCTCAGAAAGCTATCTGAGATCCTCGCTTGGTAAGTTCATCAGCGATCTCATTACCAGTTATGCCGTGATGGCCCGGAACCCAAATGAGACTCAAAGAATTCAATCTTTCAACTGCATTCAGAGAGCTCTTGCAATCCTGGATCACTTTCGAAGTGGTTGGAGGGTTAAGAAGGGCCTTGAGCACAGCTTGGCTATCACTGCAAACAAAGATACCTCTCCCCGTCCATCCATTGTTCGTAACGTGGCTCAAAGCCATTAGGATAGCATATGCCTCCGTTTGGAAAACGGATGCGTATGCGTGCAGTCGTATGTCGTCGTTCTCAACAAAGGCACCAGCACCAGAACCCTTGTCGGTTTTGAAGCCATCTGTGAAGATACGATAACAGTTCTGTCCAGGTTCAGATTCCGGAGCGAATCAGTCCTGAACCGAAGGAAAGTTGACTGAGTAATTTTGACGCAGTTTTAGCCTTGGGATCATCGTGTCAGACGGCATGTCCATTAGACGTGAGTCAAAAGATATGCTGCTTGCGAATTGTGCCAGAGACCACATCGCTTTAAACGAGAAATGGTCTTGAGAGTACACCCCCATGATGTAGGTATCAAGGGGAGGAAGATTCAACAGTGCGTCGAGAGCAGCTCCCGGTGTGCTGGGAAAGGTCCCAGTAACACCAAGACAATTGTCAGAAGTTTGGCAAACGAGGCAATAACGTATTTACGCGAGAGCTTATTCCACCAAACAACTGACGCATAGGAGATGATTGGTCTTATCATAGCCGTATAAAAGGATGCTTTTCGGTGAAAGAGCCCATGTCTTGCCAAAGCCTCCTTTACATTGCCAGACAACTGACAGTGCTTTAGTAGTTTTAGACTCGACATGTTTAGACCAAAGAAGTTTGTTATCCAGGATTACTAAAAGATATTATTTAAAGAACATTTTAAAAAGAAAAAATTTTATTAAAAAATGTATGTTGAAGATCGTAAAGATCACCTCAACTCCATATTGCGTTTCGCCCAGACACGGCAATTGGGCTCATCAGTTAGATGATTGCCGTACCCTTCTAAGACGCAATTTTAGTTCGGAATACACCGACACTTATAAAATTCACTGCGCTCACATGCAGTGAATTTTAATTTCTAAGCAAATGTACAAGACATTATTAAAAACTTAGAAAAGTAAACAAAAGTTTTCCTTGGTAAGGTATAAATTTATTTAAAAGAAAAATAACAAACAAGTGTTTGTTATTGTTTTGGTTTTGTCCTGGAGTTGTAATTGATATTATTTAAAGAACATTTTAAAAAGAAAAAAATTTTATTAAAAAATGTATGTTGAAGATCGTAAAGATCACCTCAACTCCATATTGCGTTTCGCCCAGACACGGCAATTGGGCTCATCAGTTAGATGATTGCCGTACCTTCCGTTTGTTATTTTTCTTTTAAATAAATTTATACCTTACCAAGGAAAACTTTTGTTTACTTTTCTAAGTTTTTAATAATGTCTTGTACATTTGCTTAGAAATTAAAATTCACTGCATGTGAGCGCAGTGAATTTTATAAGTGTCGGTGTATTCCGAACTAAAATTGCGTCTTAGAAGGGTACGGCAATCATCTAACTGATGAGCCCAATTGCCGTGTCTGGGCGAAACGCAATATGGAGTTGAGGTGATCTTTACGATCTTCAACATACATTTTTTAATAAAATTTTTTTCTTTTTAAAATGTTCTTTAAATAATATCAATTACAACTCCAGGACAAAACCAAAACAATAACAAACACTTGTTTGTTATTTTTCTTTTAAATAAATTTACTAAAAGATGTTTGACATTTTAAAAGGGGATGTTTACGGCTTTAAGCGTGAGTTGGATCAGACCAGTCAATTTTCTACGTCTCGTGAAGAGGACAATCTCGGTTTTAAGAGGATTGACGGAGAGACCGTTTCTAACACACCAGGTGTCAATCATATAAAGCGCAGCCTGTGCTCGGGAACAGACAGCTTGGAGGCTGGAACCAACCCAGAGCACGGCGACGCGACGTCGTCTGCATATGCTTGGTCATGAACGTTAGAACCATTGAGCATTACGAGTAGAGAGTCGATCAACATGCACCTCAGAAGAAGAGATAAAACGCCACCTTGAGGACAGCCCTTATTCACTCCCGTTGCAACATACTGTCCACACTCCGCCTCAGCGATTACGGTTCTATTCACTTGCATTGCTTTAATCCACAACACTAATGACACGTCCACACCATGTTCTCTGGACATCCACGGATACCACCGATGGTCAAACGAAACATGGATTCCCTTTGTTAAACGACGCCTTAACGAAGAATTGGCAATTTCTCCCATAGTATTTCCATGCCATGAAAAACAATCTCTCGATTAGCCGTACGAGATAGTCAAACAACTGTAGGTCCCTTCCATTCTTTCACATGGTATGTGGTTGAGAGAAACGCGCTAGACTCTGGAGTTCCCCACTCTGTTGTCAATAAAGTTGGTTAGAAAAAATGTCAACATTTTTCCCACTTTTGTCGAAAAAGTACTTAATGCCACTTTCTTTCAAATATTTTTATAAGTCTTGACTTCAAAAGGAAAAACTTCATTTTAAAGACGAACATAACCAATACCTGGTGAAATTCACCCTAAACCCAATCGATCCCAACAAGGTTGAGACCTTATTTATTAATTTTAATTACACTCTTCAATACACTTCATTATTTGCTGCAAGAAGAAAAAGAATGAAGAAAAAACTAAGAAGCCTACAAGGAATCGGCAACCTCATTCCTCGTTTCGCTCGATCTTCTCGAAAGGTTGTAATTAAAAATTGATGCAACAACTGTTGCGTGGATTGGCATCATTCATTGCACTTCTCTTGCACTCCTCTCCTTCACTGTCTTGATGCTCTGTATTTTTTTTTTAATCATTTTTCATGGCGTCATAGAGGTGGAGAATGTTCAGTTTTGAATGAGTGTTAGTGTGATGGTGTTGTTTTATGTTGCTTTTTTTATCTTACTCACATGGGAAAGACTGTTCTTTTATGATTTTTTGATTTGGCAGGTGATAAAACAGACATGAATCATGAAACGTTATGATTGCCAGTGAATTCCAGTGCTCTGGATCTGGAGGAGTGTTGAATAGCGTGTTTGCTCATAGCTGATATTGTTTTTATACACATATGAGTACCTATATATGGCGCATGTTAATATTTTTTTATTGGTTGTATGTTCCTTGTTATTATACTGTTGGGAATTATCTGATGGGAACTCTTTTTATAACCAGCAATTTAAGTACTTCGTTTCATTTTTTTTCTTTAAATATCCAATCTAGACCTATCCGAGGAGTGAGATATTATGAAAGTATCTATGCCAGGCATCTCGTTGTACTGTTTAAATTTTTATGAAACCATTTATCACATTATCACTTCAAATTTAAGGCAGGCAAATTAATTATGACAGTCAATTAGAAAGATTTTGATAACAGATTGTAGTTATTTTTTTATGGAAAAAAGTAGATTGATGATTAAGTGAAATTAATAAATTTTAATGCAGATCACAAAGGGCCATGATTCATTTTTGTTTTGAGCCCATAAAATCAAATTTGCAACGGATGTTTTCGTGTGTTCTGTCAGAAGGTGACAACCAGGAAGGGTTCTTCCTGGTTCAAATGTGGGTATAAGTATTAGTTTTAGTCTGAACACTGAGGGGGGTAGTTGTACTCTTTCACTTTTATTGTTGTATTGACAAACAATATGAAGCTATAATTCTCTGCCAACAGCACCTCGTGCATCATATTGAAGTACAAAAAAAAATGTTGTGGATAGGAGTTTTAATAAAAGGAAAAACCAGGATGGACTCAATGAAATCATGTTTGAACTCATGATTTGGCAAAGAATATTCCAGATATTGTGATGCAACTGCAACAAGTTACAGTATTTATTTATTTATTAATTTATTTCATCAATGGATTAAATCTGCTGACTACTTTAATACATTTATATTATTAACAATACTCTGATAATATTTACATAAATAATTAGATTTTTCTGGTATTTGCATACATACATTCATGAATCATGAGTTTACAAGTAAAGACTTAGCAACTCTAAGACTTTTCGTTTAAATTGATCTCTATTCATTACAATGTCGACTTCATTGCATACGGAGTTGTACAATGCTAAAGACCGCGAGATATGGGCTCATTTAAACCATAGTTAGTTCTATGACTATGTGTATAAAAAAGTACATTCCTGTTTCGAAGTATTCTTTCCGGAACATAGAACGTAATTAAACTCAATAAATCGATGGAATCTATTTTATTGGAGAGAATATCTTTAATAAAAATTATACATTGAGCATTTCTTCTAATTTCAAGCGTTTTTAAATCAATTAGTGCACATCTTGAAGAATAGTTCGGCAAATCACCTATCCAATTCAAATTTCGAAGTGCAAATCTTGCAAATCTTTTCTGAATTCGTTCAATTCTTTGTATCTCATTAGCATAAAATGGGCACCAAACTATAGAACGGTATTCAAGATGAGGAAGTACTAAGGAATTATATAGGGTTTTAAGAGTGTAAGCATCTTTAAAATCTTTTGAATTACGTCTAAAAAAAACAAGCATTGAGTTACCTTTCGAAATGATAAAATCGAAATGGTGCCGAAAATCTAACTTAGAATCTACGAGCAAGATCCTTTACCACTTCAGCTCTTAATAATATGTTTTGATTGAATTTATATGTATAATTGATAGTGTTTAATGATCTAGTTCCACTAAAAATCTTACATTTGGAAAAATTCAATTCTAGGTGATTGTACTTGCACCAGCCTAGAAAAAGATCGATCTCCATTTGAAAAGTAGAACAATTATCGATCTGATAGAATAACAAATTTTAACATCGTCGGCATGCATTAGACAAATGGACTTACAGAAGGTCAATGGTAAATCATTAATAAAAAGGAGGAAGAGCAATGGACCTAAATGGCTTCCCTGAGGAAGACCTGAGCCAACTTTAATTGGTTTGGAGTAAAGTCAGCAATTGTCAGTAATTGGAGAAAGTAAAGTAAATTTAATATGATGACGGTATACAACAACCTTCGAGATCACGATATCCTCAACGACGAAAAATGAAGAAGGAGAAGAGAAAGATCGTGTGTAATGAAGTCATAACCAAAATGAAAACTGTGTTTAAGGTTTTAGGATTAACGGACGATATCTTTCTATCTAAGGTGTAGGTGGTAGAAACAGAAACGAGACAAAATTCACAAATTGTATGGCTTTAGTTTTAGAAACAACGTGGTGTGTCTGTCGATTGGATCTATTACACATCTAGTGCACATGAAGTCATGTAGTGCTTGTACAATTGTAATTGTAACAATTGTAAGTAACAAAGCTCTTCTTTCCAATATTTTCAATTTCATTTCTTTATAATTATCTTTTACAAAAAACAAAAGCATAGAAATTTATAGAGGCGTCTCGGTATCTATGATTATCACCAGACAGATTTATTTCTTCCAACCATACCTTCTGAGAAATGGAGGGGACTTACAATTTCTTATCGACTCCAAACGGCTAATCGAGAAAACGCTTTTCATGACAATGAAATTATACAATCGGAAGGCTTGCTAGTTCCTTGCGAAACGCGATAACTGTGGAATAGAGTTTTCTGTTGTTATTCGAACCCCGAACTTTCACGTAACAATCAAACATTCTTACCAATACGCCAGGGCACCATTTGTTGTACTCATAGGTTCAAAAAAAAAAAATCTTTGATTAAAAACAAGGCAGGATTTCGCACTGACCACTACATCATCCATCAAATTTAGGTTCTAATAAACAGTGCAAGCGCTTTCTTTAGCAAGAAGAACACATTTGTATCGATCTCAAAGTGTTTTTGATTAAGTTCTACAAGAAATCTCTTATCTGAAAATTAAACAACAATGAATACGTTTCACTTTTTAAACAGTTTCGAAAAATGGGTACGACTTGATCGCACGAACTTGCGATTGTTTGTTAAGTACAATACCAAAATTTTACGGCTGATTACAAAGTGTTTTATAATATATTTGGTGGAACAGGGTTGCCAGCTACACATTAATTATGAAAATTGAGTTAAATCACACAAAATATTGAAAACAAATTAAATTTTATGTTCCAAAGGTTTCAAGCGAAAATCTAAAAATGCCATTCTCTTTCAATCGCTAAATTTATTCAAAATCGTTGGAGCAAATTTTTCGAAAAATCGTTTTTCATTTATCATTTTTTTAAATGAGTTTTTTCGAAATCCTATTAAGATCTCGACAAAAGTTGGTTTCAAATAATAAAAAATTTTCAAAAAAAACTTATAGAAATTTCAAAAATTTAAATATTTTAACCTTACCTAAGGTTGGTATTCAATCTTTCTTAAGCAGCTTAGAACTTCTAAAATACAAAATTTCGTCAATATCGTGTGAGCCATTAGCTCAGTTCACACTGTACAATTAGTTGGACAGACTTCGTTTGATGGAAGTTGAATGGTTGGATGAAGTTTGCGTTCACACTTATCAAGCTTTTCGTTCAACTTTATGTCACACACACTTCCACTCCGTCCAGCTTCTAGATTTTCAAAAATATTTGAAAACCATCCAACAAGTTGGTCAAGCGGTCGTCTGAGGGTACACACTATCAAGCATTGGTCGTTCAAGTTAAAGTCTGTCCAACTAATTTTACAGTTTGAACTCGGCTATTAACGAGAAAGTCAGTTTTGAAAAAAAAGGTACTGTGGGAGGTACCGTTTTTAGACTTTTTCTCAAATTTTATTTTACATCATAAGAAAGACAGTCTAAAACTAATCCTTCACATACAGTTTAATTGAAATCGTTGAAGCTGTTTTGGAGAAAAATAAGTATTTTAATATCTGTTGTATGGCAGGTATCGTTATTTCAAGACTTAAAGACTCAATTCCAATAACTCCTCTGTAAACTGAGGCACACAGACCCTAACTGCAAATTTTGAAGAAAATCGGTCGATCGGTTTAGGCTGACAGATTTGTAGGACCCACTTTTTTCGTGTTCTCTGTTATCATGATGTCATGTTTAATTGAAATAACGGAAACTATAAATAGAAAAAAATGGGAGTACCACGAGGTGAGCTGACTAATCATAGAAGTTCACATCTCACTCACATACTCATTCATTGCAAAATGTGAAAAAACGATCGATCAACAAAAAAGAAGCAGAAATTTGAATGTTTCAACTTTCAATAGAGCCAACCTGCACTGGAAATTGGTGCGAAGCAACATTGTCATATAGTCACATAACATCGCAGTTAATTTATTAATTTAAACAATAACAAAAAAAAATTTTTGTTACTGTCTTGTTTTTTGTCCCGGAGTTGACAAATTTAATTTGATTAAAAATCTAAAAAGAAATAAATTTTTTAAAAGACAAGATTTTGGTCGTGAAGATCGACCTCAACTCCTTTTTGCATTTCGCCCAGGTACGGCAATGGGCTCATCAGTTAGATGTTTCCGTACCCTTCTAGGACGCAAACTATGTTTGGATTACACCGACACGCAGTTAACCCTGAAGTGCTACACTACAAAAAGCACATAGGCATCTTCTCAGATTATGCTACCGTAAATAGACAAATAAAACTCCCAGACTTTTGCAACTTCATAAATGGTCAGGTGGTCATGAAATCTTACATTAAAACAGGTCTCGGAACTCTCCGTTGATTCATTCGCATTCACACGGGTCATAGCTCACCCAAATGATTAGAATCTGTCTTAATAAGAACATACCAAGACGAAGAAGCACACACATAGTTATTTAAATTTCTGTGACTGCCCAAGCTGGGCCACAATGGGGAAAAAAGCTCTTGGAGAATATTTTTTCGACGAACTGTGCGGTATCTCTAGCACCCTCCACTGATCAGCATCCTTCAGTTCATTCAGGTCTCCAAACAGATTGGTGAGGTTCTCCAACGCAGCTAACTTTGTCACTTAGAAAATCACTGCTTATCAGCTCCTCATCAACCACAATCCCGGAGATCGCAATGGTTTCTTGAAATCCAAGTGACTTGTTACCGCTATAGCAGAAGCACCCCCGTTCACTAGTACTTGAGTACGTCCAAGACTATAAGCTATAGCTTCTATGAACACGCTCAAAACTTGAAAGAGAATCATTTAAACGAAATCTACAAGCCATTGACAACAACAAATTTGTTAACGAACCTACGAAGACCAATGTGGATCAAGTCTTTAAAAGATGGAGAGCCATTAAAAAACAGTATTTAAGCAATTTTGTTAACTTTAGATTTAAGCGGATGTTGGTTGTGTTTACCACTAAGTGAAAATTTGACAGCTGCGCCGAGCATATGGGTGAGAGCTTGATACCACTTAGTATCAACCAAAAACGATTTGAATGCTGTACCGGCCAGGATCCATGACCTTCACTAAATCTTCAAACCTTAAGCGCTGGCTGTTAAAAAAAAAAGAGTTCCGAAGCTGGTCGTAAATTGAGTAGACAATTGGTCAGACTTTAGCAGCTATAGCCAAAGGCCCATTATCCAAAAACATAAAAAAATGTAAGCCTTTTGAAAGTCTGCAAAGCCTTATAAAACGACAGCATTTAACTCCCATAAACTGCACGTAGAACCAGAAAATTCTCAATGTAATTGAATGTTCTTTCACGAACGTTGTGACTGTGGATTTCAAAATCATTTTTGTACTTCCCATGTTTGATTACATTTAACAGTTTATAAGTTTATTAAGCTCGCTTAGTAAATGCTTCGAAAAAATAATCAAAATTAAACTGGTTACCTTTACCAACTCTCGAAACATCATTCCTCCTGAACAATTTGGTTTCAGGGAATTCCATTGTACTGTGCATCAAGTACATCGAATTACAGACCATGTTAAAAGACATTTTGCACTCGGACAAAGCACTGGTATGGTCATACTCGACATTGAAAAGGCATTTGATTCGGTATGGCACCATGGTCTTTTACATAAGCTCCTTACCCTAAATTTTCCAATGTACATTATTAAGATCGTCCAAGCGTTTTTGTTGTCTAGAAAATATATGGTGTCTGTTAACAATTTTTTGTCTGAAACTTGTGTCTGTTCTGCAGGAGTTCCCCAAGGATCTGTCCTAGGCCCAATACTCTATGTTCTATACACTTCAGACTTCCCTCAGTTATTCAACTGTGAAAAAGCTATTTTTGCTGATGATACCAGTATCTTTTCTTCTGATTCGATCGGTTTTAATATCGAAACCAATCTGCAATCAGCTCTTAACGTACTTCAAAATTATTTCAGCAAGTGGAAAATTAAAATTAATGCTGGTAAGACCCAGGCTATCTTTTTTACTCGCAAAAGAAAAGTCTGCTTCTTAACAAGCAACAATCTGCAAATTGATGGCATCAGGGCTGAGTGGAAAAACAGCGTTAAATACCTTGGAATTAATCTGGATAGTAAACTTACGTTTGGTATACACATACAAGGAATCATTAAAAAAGTTAACTCCACCATTAAAATTTTGTATCCATTTATAAATCGAAGATCCAAACTAAGTAAGGATAACAAGATTATAATTTACAAAGCCATCTTTCAGGCGATCATGTTTTATGGGTCACCGGCGTGGGGTAATTGTGCAATAAGTCATATACGTAGGCTACAAATTTCGCAAAACAAACTATTGAAAATGATTCTTAATCTCCCATGGCATTATTCTACCGTTGAACTACACTCAATTGTGAACATTGAATATGTTTCGGATAGAATTCTTAAACTAATGGAAAAATATAACATCTCCTGCCATTCGTCTGACAATGCCTTAATTTCAAGATTGTCTTCTTAAAGCAAATACACAATATATTTATTTAGTTTATTTATTTATTTGTTTATTTATTAATCTGTTGATTTATTTATAGTGTTGTTGTTTATTTATTTATTTTTTCTGTCAATTTATTTATTTGTTAATTTATTTATTTGTTTATTTATTCAATTGTTAATTTATTTATTTTTTTATTCATTCAATTGTTAATTTATTTATTTGTTTATTTATTTATTTGTTAATTTATTTAACTATTTTTTTTATCTATCTACTTGTAGATCTATATATTCATTTATTTATTTAAAGATTATTTATTTATTTATTCGTTGAAAAAGACTGATTTATTTTTTTTACTTTTATTTATTTATTTATTTATTTATTTATTTATTTGCTAATATTTATTCAAATTGTAATTATTAAACTATTTGTTACTTAGTTATTTATTATTTATTATTTGTTGCGCCATAATGTAAAAGAAATTTTGAATCTGGCATTGTTTGGCACCACCTCTTCTCTCTCAGGCTTGCATAGTCCGTGTACCTTATCAATTTTCATATATCACCATATTCGTGTTATTATTCACCGTTTTTTTTTTTTTTTTTTTAATGAAGGTTTTAAATTGTAGCTTTCCTTCAATATTTGTTGATACATTTTGTAGATTATAAGACTTATTATATCTTGTCAGTTGTAAGGTAGCTTTTATACCAATCACTGGAAATTGTGCAATATCTTTTAAGAAAAAACAAAAATGTATAATTTTGCTACAATAAACAATATATATATAAAAAAATGTAAGCCTTTTGAAAGTCTGCAAAGCCTTATAAAACGACAGCATTTAACTCCCATAAACTGCACGTAGAACCAGAAAATTCTCAATGTAATTGAATGTTCTTTCACGAACGTTGTGACTGTGGATTTCAAAATCATTTTTGTACTTCCCATGTTTGATTACATTTAACAGTTCACAAGCTTCCTCTTCATATCTCGAAAACCATTCATTGAAAAATTCCATCACTGCAAACCTTACATGAGTAAAGTGAAGTAATGGAGTAGAATCGACACACTCGTTTAAAAGTCAGTCACACTATCGTACCATCAGTAATAGGTTTACACACGACTCATCAAAAATCAATAAGTCTCCAAATTGAAAAACAAACCATCATCATCATCTGCATAAAGAACTGAACTGCAGATGTAAGTAAATCGTTTTGAATAGCCGTATTGTTTGGCCAAATTTCAATTAAACTGACATCAACATTTCTCGAATGCCTCTCTAAAAAACAGTAACAAAACCTAAATGAAAGCTGGCCTACTGTGAGAACATAAATTCCAAACCTTACACCATACTTACCTACTACCCTTTTGAGGGCCTTAAATTCGAAACCACAAATTTTCAATTTGTAATTATTATTGTTTGATCTTATCTAAAACTTCCTTATTGCCTTCGAAATAATTTAATAGCATGTGACCTCATAGAACTTGAATAGAGACTCCAATGCTATTGCATGCCATACAATAACCCAGCATGATGGGAACAAGTGCAAAGACCCAGAAACTTGTTTCACCTGATTACAAACGAGGAAGCAGAGGAAAATATAAAGTCTGAAAATGAAAAGAAAGAAAAACAAAGCAGCATCAGCATGAAACCGAACAAGAACGAACCAAAGGAAAGAGCGTTGAGAAAACAAAAATAAATTAAAAAGAAAATAAAAGATAGAAAATAGCTCAAAGCGCAAATCTACACTTTTTTTTTTGTTACGAATCCCAGTTCCAGCCTCAGCAGCACCAACACCAGCACCAGCAGCACCATAACAAAACCTGATGTTGGTGTTATGTTTACATCGACTTGGCTTGGCAAAAGCAGTTTCCATTCCATGGTGTTACTGCCTTTGGCGCAGGTGATTACGTTTTCCTTAATAGACTCTCTGTCCACTTGAATCAACGAGCCACAGCCACAGTTGTTGCCGCATCCCGTCGCGTTCCTGTCTTGTTGCAGCTTCTCGTCATCACCTGTTTGTTGATGTACATTTTGATTTCTTTTGGAATAATATTAACCCATCTAGAGTAAGAACTTCTATAGACGTGGGGATTATTCTAGATTTGCTTTAATGGCAAGCCAGTTGAAGAAAGGAAAATATTTGTTCTAGCAAATCCGTTGGGTATGGCTACAGGGTTCTAACTAGTGCAGCCATACTTGGTAGAGCTGGGTTTTTTTTCTTTTGTAGTCTGTTGTAAGTAGAACTTAAACAGGGGGCTTTGAGTGTCTCATAAAGGGGTTATTGTAATCATCGGTTATGATATTTTCTTGTTTCAAATGAGAAGAGGTATTGAGAACGGTGAACTGTGGTTTGTAGAGTCCTTCTTTGAGAAGTGAGAAGGTTTTGTGTAACAAATGGAAAAATAGGTTGAACCGTAAACAGCTTGACATTTCAACTCATCTTTAAATGCACCAAACAACTTTTGAGTTGACAAAGTTTGTCTGACGAATCCATTCAATGCAATTGCAGGTGCACACTTTGAAGACGTGTTTTGTCATTTTAGGAATCATTCATTGCTTTTATGGAAAGCAATGGTGCCTGTTTTTTCTGAATTTCTTCTTTTTTTTCAAAGTATGTATTGGGCAACGAGTCGCCCTGACTGATATTTGAAATATGAAAAGTTCAACTTCTCCAAAGAAGAAAGATTTGCAAAACAGAATGTGAGAGGGAGAGAGAAGTGAGAGTTTTGAATGAAACTAACGTTTGAAGTCTTAATCCTTTTGACCGAAGTTTAGCAGCTTATTTTTTTGTAACTTCATAACAAATAGCTTTTAGAAAATTTTCGACACATAAAAGGTGTTTCTTTTTGACCACTTTTGAACAAAAATATGTTTTCTCAGAGAGATTCACATCTCAAAATGGAGGGGGAAAGTAAATTGAAAGAAGAGCAACAAAAGAATGCTCTTGGGAGTATATTTTTTTTTTTTTTTTTTACATGAAGCGTCTCCCATGAAAACAAAAAACAAACACCGCGCTCAGCACTTTAACTGTTTCAGGCAATTAAGTACCAAAATACATCAGAAAAAAAAGAAAAAAAATTAAAGGGTAGCAAAATCATGGAAGCCATGGAGTCGAAAGCATTGCAAGGACCTAAAATTATACACCGATTCCGAAAGGTTAAGTTAGAAAGCCCTCTTCCTGACAGTGCGTACTCTCGGAGGACTTGTTATTTTCACACAAGAAACAACACCCGTGGAATACATTTTTATGTTCCTGGAATTCAAACCTCGAACTCATGCAGAAATGCTTACCATTACATGGACTCAAATGTATATTTTGAGTAATTTGAGCGGTGAAGGCTCGTGTGGGTTCGTTTGGCTCGTTTGGAGTAATTTGAGAGTAAAAAGTTCGTGATGGTTCGTTCAACGCCGCATTTTGAGTAGATTGAGAGGTGCTGGCTAGTGTTGGTTCGTTTGGTTCACTTAACACCGCCTTATTGCAGTCGTTCATGTTGAAAATCTCATGGCATTGTCAGAATTCACGCGAAATCTATGTGTTATTAGTTTTATCAATGAAATGAAAATTTAAAATAATTTCATTTTTTTAATCACACTACTTGCAGTTAGGACTTAGCACGTCAGTGACAAAACTAATAACATCTTCAGTTTCACGAAAACTCTGCCACCGCCAGGAGATTTTTAACTGAAACTACTACAATGAGTTTATTTTTAATTAACCAAAGGGAAACCTCTTCTTATCAGAAATGAAGGAGTTGTTTCGTTTTAAACGAGCCAACACGATGCGTACTAGTTTTTTTGCCTTCTAAATACTCAAAATGCGCTGTTTAACGACCCACACCGTAAGGGATATAGACATTTCCTGCTGATGTCAGCCAAGCTATTCAAGAAATATGACAAAAATATTTAAATAAGGTCGAAACCATAATCAAATCAGCAGCTCATAGAAGGATAACCACTCACGAGATTTCTTCGCCGAAGTTCAATAACGATGCTCAAGGACAGCTTTTTGTGGATGGCGACAAGATCCTGCGCAGTTGCCTACAGAATCGTGTTTTTTTAAACTTTCCGAAGGCTGAACCGTACTAATATCCAACATTAAGTCGAAAAAAGTGAGGTAGTTGAAAATTTGAAGAAAAAAAACGGAAAGGAGTGCTGGGAGAGCACATTAGGAAAAAAATTGAAGCCAGATGGCTCCAACGATCGTCGTCTCCAAGGTATAGGAGCTGCGACTGTCTTTCCAAGCAATGAAGGGGAAGCCACCATCAAACAATTTAATGTAATGATACAAAGGGAAGGAAGGAGTACACGAAGCTGTGACAATTACTTTTTGATCAAGCTAATTATTCCATATGGGTATTGGAATGCGAAAAATAATAAAAATTTCTGATAAGCAACGTATATATTTCAAACTATAGCCACCAGAGGTACTTTTTTATCAAATTACTTATTTGCGCAAGCAGTTTCTTCCACAATGGCGAATAGAAACGTATATACGAGTTTCCACAAAAATATAAAAAAACCTACCACTAACAATCGCATGACTCAATGACAAAGAAAGTTTATTGATGTTTTTGACCGCTTTACCCCGCAACTTTCTTTTTCTGCTTCAAATTGTCTAACTTTTCAATCAAACTTACAACCAGTTGTCTGTCTGTTCAGCGTAGAATTTTCTTTGTTAAAAGGAAGGAGATTCTTTAAAAAAAAAAAATGGTACTAAATCTAAATCTGTGCCAAGAGCACAAAACATTTTTCAACAGTAGTCACCGTAATCAATCAATAAGACATTACTGATATGATTTAGAAGGCATTCAGTCGATTTACTTCCACGCCTTTAGTCAAATCTAGGAATTTTTTTGTAAGCCTTTTTCTTTGCGATTTTTAAGGTTCCTTACGGATACGCTCATATGATAACTTTGCCGTCTGTTTGTTATTTATTAGTTTTTCGAATACCATATTATATAAAAAACTAATGCTGATCAGCCCGGCGTATCTCGGGCCAACGTAGAGCATCGAAACACGGCACCATTTATTGGATGCAGGGAGTATGTGATTTAGAGACTTTGTTTATAGATAAGGTAAGATGTAAGTAGCACAGATCATTTGTGGTACTTTAAATTGGCAGCATTTGTTCTGTGATTTTACTTCAAGGCTAGAAAATGAAAGTCATCGACTTTGCATTTAATAAGAGAAAAAGCCCAATCTCCAAAGTTGGAACAGTACATTTAATTCGACGGATAGGATTTTGGATTTTTTTTAGGACCAAATCGTCACATCATGTCGCCGCATTACAGCTTATTTTTAATTGTTATGAGACTAGAAGATTAAACTTCATTGATAATTCTATGGTTTGAGACGATTTGATCAGTAGATCGAAGCTTTCAAAGAGAAAACCTTAATTTAACACGTTCAGTGGAATTCGATTTGTGATACGGAGTTATTTTTGTTTAAACTTTCCTAAAATGCATTCGAAACAGAAATTGATTCCTAAACATGTTTGAAATATTTTAAAAAAATTTCCAATATTTGAAGTGGTTGGAAAGTTGAATCAAGTGTTTGGATTGCCTAAATAGACTAGGTTGGACACCTGCGAGGTTTCGACCTATTACTTGAGGCCTTCAAATTTGTACTTATAAATATAATATACATATACCTTCAAAGGACTTGGAAAAAGGTTTTTTTGTAAGCTTTTTTTTGACAGCTTATATTATTTATGTCTCGCTTGGGCAACTCAGCAAAAAGTTTCAAGAATCACGAAACAAAATTCAAAATTCATTGTAAGGAAAGTTTCTCAAGGAAAGTTCACCAAAATAATTCTCGAGACTAATTCCCCAAACAAAAAATGTCTAATTTCGTCTGAATCGAGCGAGCACAGATCTCGTTTGAGTGTCAGAATTCGATCGAAAATGGTGTTTGTCATTAAAACTATCGGTTCTTTAAAAAAAATAGTTTTGGCCTGTTTTTTATTATTTTTTGAAAAAGAAAACTAAGTTATTGTATTTGACTAGCAACGAATGTTAAGGTGAAGATAAAATAAGGAAGAAAAAAGTAATTTGGCGGTATACAAAACGGGGAAACGCAGAATCCCGCGCATTTCTCACTATCATGTCTTGTGAGGAATGGAAGAGGTCTACAATGCTCTGCCGATTACGAATGCCTTATTCAGAAAGCTCTTTTCATGGCAATGAAATAACTATAGGAGGACTTACTAATTTCTCGCGAAAGGCGATCCTTGCGGAAAAACACTCTTTCTTTTCTGTTGGGATTCGAACACCAAAACTCGAACCTTAATTTGATGCTCTAACATGTCACACGCCTAGGTGAATAGAGCGTTCTTTTATATTGTCAAAAGGAGGAACAACCAAATCACTTCTGGCAACAAAGAGAACACACAAATTCTAGAGTAGAGTGAGGACAAGGACCACAATGTACATTCACTTTAAATACATCCCGTCTGTAGACCTTTCTCTTCTGTAGCTAATTGAAAACCGATCAAACACAAATATACATCTCCAAAATGCAAAAAAAAAAAAATTAATTGGGACTCGTGAAGAGCTCAGTTCAATTGAAATTCACTTCATATGGACATAAAGTTTGATTAAAACTATTATGATGAATTAATGAGTAAATTATTGAAAAACAAGAAAAAAGTTCAAATCACAGAAACATTCAACGTTTTTTAACAGAAATCAACTTTCGCGAGGAAAATCATTACACAATGTCATGAAAGACTCTTTTCACTTAGCCTTTCGGAAACGGCGAAAAATTTTAGGTCCCAGAAAAAGGTTACGAAGCTCGTTAAGCAGTAAGAAACATCTAACACTTTGAAAAACTTGCGTAAAAAGACGAAAGTTTCGCCTTTTCAGATGCTTGGCGTAAGATTTTTGAAAAAGAAAATCAGGAGCCGAATCACCGCACACGTGATCGAGTAATACGTGACTGAATTATGTGCTTTTGGCATTACTTCTCGCGTTATCGAGATCTTTAGTAAAAGTATTTGAACAAATTGAAGTTGATAAATGAACAGCAGACTGATGTTGTGAAGTATATAACGAATTTTAAAAGAAAAATAGTACACACTCACTCGATCACTGACGCGGTAATTCGACCCCAGATTTCGTTTCTCAATTTTTATATAAAATTAGAAAATGTTGAAAAGTTTCGACACAGTCGGTGGGTCGGAAGCCCCAATTTTTCCGTTATTGAGCCCTAAGTTTGAAAATCAATCAATGAACAAGAAAAACTTCATCTGATCTGCACCAGGTGGAGATATTTTAGACTTTTGTAAGGAAATTCCGAAAGTTACCATCAATACCGAAGCATTCTAAAAATATTACTTATTCTTTTTTTTGGGAAGGATAAATCCTTAAAAATAGAATATTTTTAACTGAAAATAGAATTTGAACGTTCTTAGAAATACCCACCGAAATCATTTCAAAAACGATATCTACAACAGTTAGTCTGGCCGCTTACATTCATTTTCATAAACGACTTAAAAGCAGAAAAAAATATGGGAGTAAAAATAAATCTACGACTAAGGTTGCCTATATTTTCACGACCGCTACGACTTATCCACATTTGCTATCATCCGTAAACTAAACACGGAACTATGAAACCCTCCACAATTTTCATTTACATTAACAGGTCTCCTCTTCCAATAAATAGCAGTCATACCGATAAAACAACATCTCAACTTACCACTCTTCGTTGACAACTACTGCGATCCAACAATGAAATCTCAAATTCCTCACACAATCTAATCAAAGCACCCAACCGTCAAGAACACTTCTTAGCAGAAAAAAAAAACAAACACTTTTCCTTTATTTCTTGACTTTTCCGTTTTCGAATTCAAATACGTATTCATAAAATCGTATGTGTGTATGCTTACAATTTGCACTTAATACCATGCATGTGCCTGTGCACTTTTCACTTCACTCTGACAAGACAATGCCAAGAGAACAACAAACAAGTAATCGATTTCACGAGCCTCAAATCGAATCAGGACACTTATTTTTTTTTTCTTAGTTGTTCCTTTTTTAGAACACCAGCAGCTATCGCCGGATTTGAAAATCACTTAACCCGCTGCACGTCTTCGTTTTCGTTCGCTCGATTGATCTTAGTGCGAGATGTTTGCAGTCGTATTCGCGGCAAGTTTTAGAATCAAAAAGATAAAAAAAACAAATCAAATTGCACGTCCTTGTTCCGTTTGTTTGAAAAGAAAAGTTCACAAAATAAACAAAAAAAAAATAAGAAAGAATATCTTTTTGGCAGCAACTTTTATCTAAGTAGGTACATCTACCTATTCAATTGAGAGACAATCTTAAACTGAATCGCAGTTCTGGTAACTTTAAAGACTTAAACCGTCATTGCCCCAAGAAAGTGTCGTTCGGTGTGGCTTGGCGTGATAGATATAAATAAGTGCTGGCCAAGATCTACCACCAATCTACTTACACACAGATGGTAATATGGATACAAACCACAGTCAGTGCGCTGCGCTATATTTCTTCTTGTTCTTCGTCTTTGCCGGCCAGAAAGACCATTACACGCCTTACCATCACTCCACCGACCAAGAGGGTCTCAATGAGCTTCTTTCTCTTTTATTTTTCCATCCTCTTTGCTTTGGACTCCATAAACAGGGGGGGAAAAGCAACCGAAGATGATTCCATTCATCTGCTTGCCGGTGGTACTACCTGTTGTAACATTTGCCGGCAACGATCGTGAAAATGACTCAAAGAAAAGCTACTTCGAGTGCAACAGAGGACACCACTCGATAATAAACTCAACTCAAACACAGTGTCATACAAAAAACAAATCAAAAGATCTACTCGTTTTTGGTGTGCCACATAACGTGTGTGTCCCATTACGGTTCGAGGTTATTATGCGATGGCAAGAGTGTTATGATAGTTAGCATTCCGGTGGCATTAGTTTTGCTTGTTTTGACTTAAGACTTATGTGGTGCTGTTTGTGGGTAAAGTGATTTTGTGTAGGTTCTCGAACCCACTCTAGGTGCACTAGATACAGAATTTCTGTATATCTAACGGGAGACTTTATTTTGGATAAATTTATAAACTAAACTGGATTGTTGTCAATGCTGTTGACCAGCACAACAACGTTTGGTATTGGATTCTGTTTTGAAAGGTAAAAGTTCTACTTTGGTTTAGATGCAGACAAATGGAGAAAAACAGGTGATGGAAGGTATCGATGTGTGAGTCGTAAACAAGGTCATAATGCAGCACGATTTTTCATGGTGAGACGGCTGAAGGAAAAAGTCAAACATCCCCAAAGCGAATGAAACGGGAAAACCGCTATTGTTTTTGAAAGATTGTTTTAAGAGAAGGATCGCTTTGAAGAAGTTGGGCGATGCGATGCCCAGATAGCAATGAGATTCAAGATTCAAGACCAGCAGGTGATCATTTTGATGGAATCGCAGTTGCTACTGAAGATCTATAAGACCACTTCTGCAGACTGCTTAACGGCGATGAAGACACTAACTCCGCTGTCAAATAAAATGCCCCATTCAACTTCGACGATGATCAAGAACGCCGTCCTGCCGATTTAGAAGAAGTTAAACTTGCCATGTGCAAACTTAAACAAAAATAAGACTGTTGTTGCAGATGGCCTTAGTGCCACGCTTTTCAAGGCAGCAGGAAATCAATTGGAAAGAAGCATGTCCCAAGTACCAGTCTATCTGCATGAATTGGTCGGAAGAAAGCATACCCGATAAATGGAACTTAAGTATCGTATGCCCGATCGTAAAAAGTGAGGCCCTCACAACTGCGCCAATTGTTGAGTAATAAGCCTCCTCAACGTCGCGTCGCCTATAAGAGCTTATCTAATGTTGTATGTGAACGGCTTTAACCTCACAACTACAATTTTATAGGCCCTTATCAATGTGGTCTTAGAAAACCCACTATAGCACAAATTCTCACGTTATTTCAGATCTGGGAAAACCGGGGAATATGATATCGGTATACACCACCCTATTATCAATTTCAAGGCCGCGAATGACAGTATTTATAGAGATGCGCTGTAGAGAGCCATGTATAGTTTCAGCACTCCTGCAATGAAATGGATGACTTTCGATAAAGAGCTCATTTGCATTGATTTTTGATGTCGAAAAAGACTTTAGGTAAGGCGACGAACTGTCATGCGATTTCTTCAACATCGTGTTTCAAAAGATTTTACCAAACTCTACACTACAGGAACAATCTTTCAAAAGTCTGTACAATTACTCGCGAACGCAGACGATATTGCAGAAACGGGAAGAAGGAAGCGTGATGTCATAGGTGCTAATGCGAACATTGAAGCAGAAGCACCTAAAATGCATTTGAAGGTAAGTGAGGGGAAAACGCCAACATTATGTCATCAGACAAGGAAGGACACCGAAAATCGACAAGTTGGACAAAACGTCACAATAGACACCCATAATTTCGTGTTAGTACAGGACCCCTATGTCGACTTATGAATTGCTATGGACACGGAAAACAACATCAGTGCGGAGATCAAACGGAGAATTACTCTTGCCAACCGCTGCTTCTTTGGGTTAAGGAGGAATTATTCCCCTCTTTCTTCACGGCGTTGAAGCTTGGGTCTTATCTAAGCGAATGGTTGTTTCGAAACAAAAATATTCCGAATGAACTTTGGTCTCGTATGATAAGGCAACGAAGGTTCAGCAACGAACTTTATACTCTGTATCCACCGCAGCTTGGGCATAGCCAGACTACGATGGCTGGGCCATGAAGAGCGGATGGACCTAAGCCCTCCCGCTCGACAGGGTTTCGAAAGCTTGTTGCAGGAAAATCACAGAAGGGCAAAACCTCGTCTCAGGTGGCACAAACAAGTGGAAGAAGAGCTCAACCGACTTAGAAGGCAGAACAGGATAGATCTCATCCGAAATCGAAATTGTTTTTGTAAAATTTAGGTCGAGGATCAAGTTCACCCCGAACTGCAATGCTTTCCCTAGTAAGTAAGCTTCAAACAGGGCTTCCAGAACTGGCAAAGCAAAAATCTTTCGATCTAACAAGAACATGGTACAATCAAAGTCTGCCCCTTTTACTTTTCGACGTTACGGGTATCGTCATCTCAAAGGGATCACAGCTCTCTTACTTAATTGCTTCTCACTGGTAGTGGTCAATTCGTGAGCTTCTTCACTTTAACCTCAGGAGGCGTCATCAAAACTCCCAGTTTGGATTGTTCCATGTCTGAGGACATCCATATGAAGATGTCGTTGCTTTTCTCTGAAACAGGAGTGTTTTGGTCTGGTTTTTTCTTCTTCGCAGTAAAGTGTCTGAAATTGTATGACATTGCCTTTTTTATGGAGTCCTCTAGATCCTCCTTTGAACATGACAATACCAACTGAGCCACTATGGTATTTTTGACGCGAAGTCTTCTAAGCTAATTCGTACTTTTGATGCAATTTAAGTCTCTAATGACTAAATAAGGCACGGATTGGATGAAAAAACAACAGATTCCTGGAATCTGCACACATACAGACAAAAAAAAAAACATTTTTAAAAGCATTGCTACTAGTCAAATACGTTTTTTAAATTGTACTTTTTCTACCGACCAAATTCACATGCACTAGTTTACCCAGTGATAAGCAAATGCACAGACGCCGCAGGCGCCAGCCGCCGCCAACGATATCCCGACCAAATCCAATACCTTTGTGCGTACTGTGCCTTAAACTTAGTTCATATTATGTAATCGATTTCTGTCTCAACCCAAACTACAGCCAGTTCTTCTAAAACACAAATGAGAACAATTTACAAACCATCGCAAAAGTTTCGTATAGTTGTGGAGTTGCGGAGTTGTCTGGCAAACAAAAACCTTTTGACCTCGAACTCTAAAATCTTCAGCCCCAAAAAAGAAAGAAAATATGGTTTGTCGCAACACTTCTAACTTTGCGAAATGTTCCTTCTTATTTACACATAATCATGTGCCTGTTTTTAAGACTTGCTAAGCAGTTCTTCGTATGCGTGGTCATTCATTGCATAATGCCCCATTTAATGTCTTCATTACTTTTTATATTTACGCATAACTCTGGGTATAATTTCGCAAAATGTATTCAACTTCTGGTCAACTGGTCATGGGACAGAAAAACAAAAAAAGATTTTAAACGACTAGCAGTTAAGACTGTTTCTAGTTCCCTTTATTTCCGAGTGAATGACTTTGACACAACGTAGACTGTTTGTGGAACAGGTCTTCACATAAAATTCTATATATCGTAAAAGGCTAGTGATTTCATCTCATAAAAGATTACCAAAGTATATAGTCATAGCCCAACCATCCCAGCCCACGAATGAGTTTATTATTTTATTGGTAGAAATGCGTATCGGAAAAGTACTTTTCCAGATAGAAGGACTTAAATAATAAAAAAAAACCTTTACCCTTACCAGTCCTTTGAGTTTTATTGAAGCGAATCGCTTCTGTGGAGGGACAAGTTAGTGTAAAACTTTATTACGAGTATGGTAATACATTTCATTTTTCATCGCAGATGTATGTTTTGAATTTCCATCAGAATGAGTTCTCTAAAGATATTTTGACCTTGGTTGGATAAAAAAGCCAACCCTTTGAAGTAACTTTCTCAGTTTTCCTTTTTTTAATTGTGTTTTTGTTTCCTTTTCATTTAATTTCTGTTATTAAACTCTTGATCTTCACAAGACAAAGCATTATGAAGGGTGTGATTACCATCGTAACGTAAAGTGGTTAAGACAATTTCCTATACACACTGGTTGATAAACAAAAAAAGAAAAACAAAACAATCTCGACGGAGTAGCGAGGGGTGAGAGGAAAGTTGAAGTTGAAAAAGGGCAGTAATTTCCATTTGCTTAAAAATTTAAAAACGTTTTGAATAAAAGCGTAATTACTTTTTGGCTGCTTTATCTCAATCTAGGAAAATATAAACGAACCGGAAAAGAGTTGGGTGAATGGGTGTGTAAATAATTTCCATACGAACGGGCGCGTTGCTGCGAAAAAAAGTAATTTCCTGATTTAACATCAAACCGCATTTTGGTTTTTTTGAAACTAAATCGGATCAAACAATTTTTTCGATTTTTTCTCTGTCAAAAAAGGAATCTCTGGAGATAGTCTCATGAATCTTGGACTTTTCTTTTTCTCCTATAAATTTATATTTTGTATAGGTAATTGGCAAAAGTAGAAGATCCTCGAAGTTCTATCTTTTTTTTATAGACGCGACGGATAATTGGGCTATAGAAGAAAGATTTTTAGGGATGTTAAAATGTATTGGTATTTGGACCTAAAGAACGGGAGCGGTTGGTTGGTAATACGCTGTTTTGTTTTCCCAATTTTTTTCATATAGTGAGAAACAAGGCTTTCAAAATAAATAAAAGTACAAATACAACACAAACAATCGTCGTAGTTGACAAGACAACTTTTGCCATTCAAAAACATTTCTCTTCGCATTTTTCTTGGCAAATAAATGTTTATTAAAATGGCTTATTCTTGTCCTTCAGTTATTTCTGTAATGCAGTCAATTGCAAGAGATGTAGATGAGCACGACTGGAAAACCTACATCAAGTTAAATGCAAATAGCAAGAGCGCCTACGCCTACATTGGACTTTATCGCTAAACACCGACGAGGGATGGAGACAAAAACCAACAAAGAATGGAAACAAGTTTCATTTTACTGTTTCTTGGACGAAAGTATAACTACGCATTCTCTAGCAAATGCTTCGCAACCGAAAGATACTTTTCCCAGGACACCTCTCCGAAGGTGGGGGTGGCTCTCGTTACTTTTAAGGAGATTATTGTCTTAAGGCTAGGAACTAGAAACAGCCAGCTGCATTCCTGCCCTGAAACAATTTACCTGTATTTTTATGGGAATGCTCAGCAGTTTTACCTTGCACTCAACTTCGAACGTATAGTAAAGTAAAGAGATTCATATTTAAGTCGCACTTCCCGTATATGGAGTGCTTTACCAAACATTGTTTTTTGCCAGCATTACGATTCGCAAGGGTTCAAAAGCGACGTGCATCGGCGTCGGTGTCAAAGTCCCTCTCCTATTTTTCCCGGACTATTACAAAAGTACTTATAGCCCCTTGATGTGCGCGTCAGCTAAAAAAGGTGCATTATTGAAAAAATACATATTTGCTCCCACATTAAATTGAATTAATAGCAGAAGAAATACCGATTCATCAGAGATAATTTCATCGCTAGAGACTTGGATACGATAGATGGAGGAAAAAATAGGTAGGCAGTCTTTGAAATGCGTTAGACCCCGAGATTTCCATAGCTTTCTAACGCCACCCTCTTTGTTTATTTACTCTTTGGTAGAAGTCAAGTCAACGCTAACTTTTTCGAAGACAGCCGCGAAGAGCAACTACATCATCGCCCGAGTACAATCTGGTGTCCATCCTCACCGAATTGCGGAACTACGTCTGGAAGACAACCACCAGCGACTCGGACTACGAACCCGTTTTCCTGTCTACCAACCAGATCACCAAATAATGTCAAACACGAGGTGGGCTTCATCAACTACAGAAAGCAAGCCGTTGTCAAGCTCCAGAGTGTCTTTTAACGTACCCATCATCGCATCGTCCAAAACTTCCGAAATGAGGAAATTGTTGCAACTTTGGAAGTTGTCAGTCAAAACTTCAAAAGTAAACGAAACAAAGGACATTTTGGGATGGATAAAAGCACTTTAAGAAATTACTTCAACGTATTCAGCAACGAGAGCAAAACAACGCCAATAACAAAGACTTGCCAGTCTACAGTCGTAAAATGAACTTCACTTATTCCAGGATTCCTAACAACAGCATATAGCGAGGTATTAAAACCGACGAAAATAAAGCGAAGAGATTTACTGGCTTCTAAGAAAGTCACTTTAAACTGAGTCCAATCTGTGCTTTTTGAATAAGTCGACCCCTCAAATAAACTTTGCCCGGGGAGAAACCTACCCATTTTTTTGTGGTGCAGTAGATGGAAAAAAGATGGTTAAAATTAGGGTGGCGCAACAGAGCGAGGAGCCCCTGGGCATAGCGCATTTCTCACAACCATGCCTTGTGAGGGGTTGCAGTTTCAAATATTAGCTCAAGGGCGGCGTTCAGATCCAAGTGAAAATAGGAGGCTGCAAGAAAAGTAGATGCACGGAGCGGGACTCAAACCGACCTACCTACTGAACATACTAGATACTACCACAGCACCACGACCGCCTTAAATTTAAACACATCGAAGCCACCCAGATGGTCATATATCTAGGCGATGAAATTCGGTCCAGTGATCCCACAGGCAGCCATGATCTCACCACACCAGAAGAAATTGAAGAAATTCTTTGCAGAAGCCATCAAAAGAAGCAAGCGGCTACTGACGGAATCACTTTAAACAGTTCAGTGACGATATTTCTGGCAACCATCTTAAATAATCAAAAGAATAACAACTGCTTTTGCGGCCAATGTAAAACAAGATTATTATTATTTAAGAAAAAATGAAGAAGAGAAGAAGCAAAATTATTCCAGATGAGGGAGATTTAATTCCTGATGAAGACACACAAAGCACTACGCATTCTTTCTTTAAGTTTCAGCATGACACCCTGCCCTCACTAAGTCACAGTTAGTTTTATTTTTCGACATCAAAAAAGCATTCTACAATGTTTGAATACAAGGACTATTTCATAGCCTCTTATCAAAAAGATTTCCACAAGCTCTAAAATTAAAATCATGAACATTTTTCTATCTTAAGAGGATCAAATTGATCAATCAACAGCAAGTACAACCAATTCCGGAGCTATACAAAGATCCACACAAGGCCCGTTTCGGTTCAATATTTAGACGTGTCGGAAAAACCACAGCCACAAAACGCGATGACTCTTATGATATCCGAAGATTCCGTACGACACATATAACATATCCCTAATATACTGTTTGTTGAAGCACCTAGATCACATTCACCGATGGAACGCAACTAACAGTCAAAAACAGAGTGAAAAACCTTTGAATCCAAATGATTTTACACCCATGCAGCTACTAGACTTTTGTATAGAGGTTATTTCGACTATCACCGTGTTCAGCCACTTATGCAAAAGCAAACGGAATAAGGGGAACACGTGAGATAACCCTTTGAGTCAAACCGCTGGCTGTCAAAAAAGTTCTACTGCATATTTTGGTCTGAGTTTTCGTACTCGGGAGTTTTTGGAGTCGCTGAACATAAATCTGAGGTTATATTGACGGAATTCAAAATGGCGGATCCAAAATTGAGGGCATAATATGTGAAACTGAACTAATAATTTAGACTAACCACACAAACATTATTTCACTGCATATTTTAGTCTGTACACGAGGGTTTCTAGGTTCGTAGATGACAAAACAAAAGTTATATTAGCAAAATTCAAAATGGCAAAACCCAAGATGGCGAAAAAATGTGTGAAATTGGACTAATCATTTCGACAAACCAATCAAACTTTATTCTACTGCATATTTTAGTCTAAATATTTGTATTCGGGTTTTTTTTTTTTTTGCATCTCAGAGACTAAGTCGCACAGAGTTTAGAGCAAACTCATTTGTACGTACTTATCTACGCTCTTCATAATAAATGCAAATGTTAGAGATTAGTAAACACCAACACCAGCACAAAGAGAACGTATAGAAAATATATTATGTATATAAAAAAAAATAAAAAAATACAGATAGTGAATAATAATTAAATGAACTACTAGAAATAAAATAAAACATAAGCTACAAACTAAGAAACATTGAAAATCATGCATGCGGAGCACTGGTTTTAAATTTTTGTTTTAGACAATTTTTATTAACATTGAAATCTATAAGTAGGGATTAGAATTGTATAGCCTACTCATGCGCGATAGCGGCTCATGCATGCCGTAGTTGGTTCTATGATGGTGGATATGAATCAACTCTAAATTACGCAAGTGGTGAGATCCTCCGCGGTAGTTAAAACTTATGGACGAGAGCAAGTAGGGAGCATCAATAAAGCCAGTCATAAGCTGATGGAAAAATATTAGGTCATTGTTGATACGTCTTTGACTAGGGGTTTGTAATTGCAAAAGTTGAATTCGATGTTCATAAGGAGGTAGATTGAATGGATCTTCCCAAGGAAGACCCTTCAAAGCAAAACGTATAAATTTGTGTTGTACTGCCTCAATACGATGTTTATGAATTTCATATAAGGGAGACCAAACTTGTGAGGCGTACTCGAGATGAGGGCGAATGTAGCAGTTATACAAAGATAGTGTTACATAAGGATCATCAAATTCTTTTGGCCACCTCTTTATGAAACCCAGCATAGAATTTGCTTTCCTAACAATTGAGTTTATGTGCTCACTAAATTCAAGGTTAATATTGAAGAAAACACCTAAGTCACGAAAACTTGAGACATTACACAATGAATGACCAGACATTAAATACATAGCTCTACTGGGTTCACGTTTTTTCGAGAAAGTCATAGTTTGGCACTAAGGGTTAAGACTAAGACCATTCTTTTCACACCATGTTCCAAATCTATCGATATCTTTTTGAAGAAGTACGCGATCAGTAGTATTTTGAATGGATTTAAAAAATTTCATATCATCTGCGAAAATCAGAATTTCACTATACGAAATGCATGAAACAACGTCATTGATTGCGATAATGAAAAGCAAAGGCCCAAGGTGACTGCCTTGGGGTACACCTGACAGAGCATTGAAGGGACTCGAAAAGCTGTTACGAAATTTTACTTGGTACGTTCTATTTTCGAGATAAGAGCAAATCCATGCAATAAATATTTTTGAAAATCCAAAAGCTTTGAGCTTATATAATATTACATCATGAGAAAGTTGATCGAATGCTTTGGAAAAATCAGTGTAAATACAGTCGAGCTCATACCCATTTTCAAGGGCATTAGAACATATGTGAAGAAAAGAAAGAAGGTTTGTTACCGTAGATCTTTTCTGCATAAAGCCATGCTGCTGTCTGCAAATAATATTTCTTGTAAAGAATGAGAGGCTGTCGCAAACAACCTGTTCAAAGAGTTTGGGGATGCAAGATAGCTTGGATATAGGCCTGTAGTTTTTTATTTCTATCTTATCACCCTTTTTAAAAACCGGAGTGATAAAGGACTTTTTCCAAAGACTAGGAAAAACCCCTGTTTTGATTGAAAGCTGAAAGAGATATTGAAGTGGGAACATTATTACGGAATGGCATTTCCTTAACAGAACTGGCGGGATTCCATCCGGACCGGACGAAAAGTCATCTTGCAAAAGTGATAAATATTTTAAAATGTTGTCACTATGAACAGGGATATTATTAAAATTTACTTGAGAGCAGTTACGTAAATACGTAAAGTAGTTTTCATCTATTACTATGGAGGTATCACAGAAAGAGCTTTGAAAATGATTAGCGAAGGCATTACATATATCGTTAGTATTCTCTAGCGGAGTATCACCAGAAATAAAGCTCAAGTTTTTTGAGGCTGTTGATAACAAAACTGCTGTTAGCTTTGGAAAATTCAACCTAAATACAATATGGGTTTTCGGGATCACGAATCAAAGGTTAGATTTGAAAAAAATGAAAATGACAGAAAATGAACTCAGATTCGTGATCAGCGACCCCAAAAATCACCGAGTACAAAATTTCAGATCAAAATATGCAATAGAAAAAAGCTTGACTCAAAGGGATAAACGTATGCGCAAATGCATGTGAGTGGGCGCGTGTACCAGTAGGTACTAGTAAGTAAATAAACAGGTTGGTGCAACATTTCATTTCATGAAAGTGCAATTCTTTGCCAATTTGGAATGTCTATTCTAGAAAGCGCTGTTCGTGGCAGGATAAATATTTGTCCACGGGGAAGAAACATTAAGCCGATTTCTTTGACTTCCTTTTCGACGCGGCGGAGTCAAGTGATGTTTTTTTTTTTTTATTATTATTATTATTATTGAAGACTTTAAGATGAAGACCTACAAATGAAGCGGCCGAAGAAGACAAAACCGCGTTCTACTCTCACCTTAACTCGGTTTACAGTAGTGTTCCGAGAGGCGACATCATAATCGTCATGGGAGACCTCAACGCTCAAGTCGGTGCAGACAATTACGGTCTGGAACGAGTTATGGGAAAAAATGGCTTGGGGTCGCAAAATGAAAATGGTGACATGCTCGTCGACTTTTGTAACGCAAATCGTCTTGTAATTGGTGGGACTGTATTTAAACATAAGACGTGCAACAAAGTCACCTGGGTGCACCCAGATGGTCAAACCGAAAACCAAATTGATCACATCATGATTCAGCAGCGATGGAGGAAGTCTATGTGTGATGTCCGAAATATAAGAAATGCCGATGTGGGAAGCGACCACCATTTGGTTGTCATGAGTCTCAAATTAAGAACCGCTGCTGTATTAAGACAAACGCAGAATGCAGCAAGAAATCCAAAATTCAATACGAATGCTTTAAGTGATCCCAACATAAGTCGTAGCTATATCAACACCCTTAACTACAGAGCTTCGTCATTAAATGTGAGTGCTGACTCAGATGTTGATGAGATGTGGGGTGAAATAAAAAGTGTTTTTATGGAGGCTGGATCCGAGACTGTACCTAGGCGTACGAGAGCTAGCGACTCTTGGATATCCCAAGACACCTGGGAAAAAATTGAGCTTCGTAAATCGTTGAAGCTTCAAATAAACGCCGAGACAGACGCTCAACGAAAGGCTGAATTGCGAAGTGAATATCGGACTGCACACAAGATGGTCTATCGTTGTGTGAGACGTGATAGGAGGGTGAGGATAGATGGACTCGCTGAAAATGCTGAAAACGCTGCAAGAAGAGGAGATATCCGAGAATTGTACCAAATAGCCAAAGAAGTTGTCGGGAAAAAAAGCAACAACAATCATCCTGTAATGGATGTGGATGGGACACTATTGGTATCAATTGAAGATCAGCTTCGCAGGTGGAAGGATCATTTTTGTGCCCTGTTAAATGATCCCGTTGAACAGAGTGCTGAAGTGCCCCAGCTCAACGAGATGCGCAGATCCTGCAGGGGTATTGACATCGAACCCCCTTCAGAAGCGGAAATTGAAACAGCGATTAATCTCCTCAAAAACAACAAAGCAGCGGGACTTGACGGAGTACCAGCGGAATTCCTGAAAGCTGATCCCGCCACAGCAGCTAGTATCTTGCATCCGCTTATACAAGCTGTTTGGGAAAACGAAACCTATCCCAGGGATTGGAAGGATGGAGTCATTGTTAAGTTGCCAAAAAAAGGTGATCTCAAGAACTGCAACAACTGGCGTGGTATAACCGTTTTGTCCGTTTTTCCAAAACTAATGGCAACTCTAATCCTCGAACGGATAAAGGCTAGAATTGAGACTACACTCAAGAGGCATCAGGCTGGCTTCCGTAGCGGTCGGTCGTGCGTTGACCATATCAACACCTTACGCATTGTTCTTGAGCAGTCTGCAGAATTTCAAACACCGCTAAATCTCATGTTTGTAGATTTTGAGAAGGCCTTTGACCGAGTTAACCGAGAATCTATATGGAGATCACTTCTTGGTAGAGGAATTCCGCCAAAAATTGTTGCCATTATAAAGGAGTCCTACAACAATGCAAGGTGTTTCGTGTTGCATAATGGGCAGCTATCCGACTCTTTCGAGGTGCGGCAGGGTGTGAGACAAGGGGATGTTTTATCGCCAATTCTTTTTCTGCTGGCGATAGATGATGTTTTGACGGCGAGCGTCGGTACAACTGAGAGGCAGGGTATTCAATGGAGAACGTTTCAAAGGCTTAGCCATTTAGACTATGCCGACGATATATGTCTCATGGCAAATAACATCAGTGGGCTGAACGAGATGTGTCAAACTTTACGGGTGAAAGGAGAAGCGTGCGGTCTTAAAATAAATAGCAAAAAGACAAAAATAATGCTAACAGGCCCCCCAACACAACATCGTATTATTCTGCATGACACGCCCGTTGAAGAGGTCGAACAATTTAATTACCTCGGAAGTATTGTATCAGCAAACGGTGGTACGGATCTGGACGTAAAAAGCAGAATAAATAAAGCTCGCGTTGCCTTTGGTGCTCTGTCCCAAATTTGGAAATCCAGTCAAGTCTCCTTACGCACTAAACTGAGATTCTTCGAATCCAATGTGAAATCCGTGCTATTATATGCTTGTGAAACATGGAAAGTCTCGGCCACCATCTCGAGAAAATCGCAAGCTTTCGTGAACCGCTGTCTGCGTCACATCCTGAGAATTCGCTGGCCACAAACAATATCCAATCAGGAGTTGTGGCGTAGGACAGGTCAGAGGCGCTTGGACATCGACATCAGAAAGCGCAAATGGCAATGGATTGGTCACACACTGAGGAAACCAAACGATGATATTGCGAAGCAGTCCTTTGAATGGAATCCTCAAGGGTCACGGCGGGTTGGAAGACCAAGAACAACATGGAAGTCTACAGTGTTATCAGAAGCTAATTCCCAGAGAAAGACGTGGCCACAGTTAAGGTATCTAGCTGCTGATCGAGAAGGATGGAGACGTTTTGTTGACGCCCTATGCCCCGAGCGGGGTTACAGGACCTGATGATGATGATTAAGATGAAGAAGAAGATGATTCGTAAAGAGAGAGAAAGAATTCCCTTTCTGCGATCGCTTATTAATGTCAGTCTCCTTGGAATGAACAGTATAACCAACTTAGAGAAACAAAATAACTAAAAATAAATTATGTATTGGCGCAACGGAGCCCCATTCGAACACGAACCTTAAACGTAATAGGTAAACTTAAACAGGCTAACCATTATGACACTGGAATCACACTTAGGGTAAGTAAGCTGAGCTTTCAAATAATATTGCCAAACTACAACTGGTCATGTCACTCAAAGATGAAATTTTGCGTTGATTGGGCATCATAAGCTCTTCCAAGGACCCAGCCAAAACGAATTCAAATGTCTCTTTGTGTGTTTAAACTAACAAAATACAGAAGAGTCTTTAGGCCTATATCGGCATAGGCCCACTCAAGTGCCCGTGACTGACTGAGCCAACAGACATAATTTCTATAACTATAACATTCCTATTACAGAACAAAGCTAGACTTATTGTGAAGTTTCTTTCAAATTACAAAGCATAGACAATAAAAAAGAACATTCTCAAAATAAGCTCCCGTCATATGCGACTGAACAGACCTTGAACAAGCCCAAAAAAATCTTAACAAAATATTTAAAATAACCTTTTTGTTACTGAAGAGAAATTCTTTGCTTCCACGAAGAACAATCACAAATCATAATCAAATCTAAGATAAATCAGTTGATATCTTTCATTTATTATGGAGAAAACTTCTTGTGTTCCCATAGTGAAAATGGATGGCACCCAACATCCAAAATGACAATTCATGTTACTTTAGGAAGCATGAGAATATTTCGTAGAAGCTCTCTCATAACTTTTCTAGTTGAACCTTTAAAGGAGGCTTAAAAGTGCAGTCAACGAGCCTTCCTCAGGATCAAGAACATAGTTGAACGTCCAGTATGTCTGGCACCAGGTTACAGGAGAAATTACGTATTCAGTGATAAAAACGTTTTGAGCTCGATTACATCCCACAATACCTAAATATAAAGCAAAATTTCTTCTTCGAAGCGGATTTTCAATTCAATAAAACAGCGGTTCCCACTAAAATACGACTTCACGACTGTCATGCCCTGTGTAAACTTCAAAGTGTTTGGGCTATCAAAACAGTTTCCCATGTTTACTATTTCTTCAAGCGAGATAGTTCACGTCAACACTCTCATGCCTCATTTGACTGCATCTGAGAATTTTTCTTCTTTTATTACCTCCAACTAGTGCCTACATCTTCTACGGGTTGAGAACATTCTAAAATGATTTCCCTGACAGTTGACACATTTAAACAAACCAACTTTGTTCTTTACCTGTAAACAAACCCACAAGTAATTGTTGGCTATTAGAGCCAGAATTATATACTCTTGAAAGTGACCTACATAGATTGAGATTGCTACCGACTTATTTATGATTAAAATTAATACTTTTTCGCTATTTTAAGATTCTTCCTCAGACAACAGGTCTTTTGTTGCCCATTTGTTTTGGAAAAAAAAATTAAAAACACAGCAAAAATTAATGAGTTAGAAGGTAAATTGCTAAACACTTGAGTGAGAATGGTTATTCCAGATTTCACCTAATTAAGTGAATTGCTACTTCTGTGTAATTAGAAAGGGATTCGGCGCGGCCTATGTGGCGTAGTGGCTTCATTCCCGGGCAACAAAGTCTCATGGTGCACGTTGATACGTTGATATGCATATTTGGTAGTTAGCCAACTAATTATAGACCTTCAAGACACAGAGCTGTTGTAATTATTTTTGATAGACTGACAGTCGTTAACAGTAGTTAACAACTTGCAGAATACCCTCCAAACAAAGGACTTCTCAGAAAAAGTAGAGTAGACAATTGGCCCTTAGCCACAGTCTCAATTCTCATCTACCCTCCTTCAAACTTAAGCGCACTTGAGACATACATTATAAGATTGTCTTTTGAACGGTTAATTAAAGTTCAGCTCCACTAATAAATGAGTACTCTCGCCTACGCTGTACAAGTCCAGCATCAGATTTCCCAATCAAAACACAGTCTGTGAGCGTGTGAGAGTCCTAAATACGAAACCAATCGTGTCACCAATTAGCTTCTCTCCTTTCATTCAAAGATATAACTTTCACATAGCCTATACCTACCTACCCACAACATAGGATTCGAACTTGAATTGAAATGTCACCCAAGCAAAAGCTACAAATCGTCTTCCACTTTGCTTCTACATAAATCAATCTCATGTGACACAGTAATCGGTAATCGCTGAACGAGCGTGTGTCATTTAATCCCATTAAGGGAAATTTCAATCACATATCAACCACAAACAAATACTCGTACATCACAAAATTCAAATCCACAATTACCCAGTTTCGGTTGTTATCAATTCAAATGCAACCAGCTTAGCTTTTCTCTTCTTTTACACTCGAAACTGTCCCCATTAACAAACGGAAACAGAAAACAAAATGGCTAAAAAAAAATACAAATCCAAAACAAGGTTAAACTGCTCAAGATTTTCAGATCAACACCATTGAGGCATAACTAAACAGCAAAGCGAGCAAAACCACATGCAAAACAATATCGTTCGCCAATGATGATGATGCTCAACTCTGTGACTTCCCACTTTTCAAAACTGGAAGCTTCATATCGGCACAAGATGTGCTTCCTGATGCTTGCACATCTGAATGCGGTTTGCATAGATTTAACGATTGTGTATATTTTTACTTTTTTTTTTAATATGTCTTCGCCGCCGCCTCCGGCAGGCGAGGGTAGACTTCAGTATCAGTGCAATCGATTTCTGTGCGATGTGATAGATGCACTCAGCATCTACCACCGTTCTAAAGCAATTTGGCTTATGGAAGTGTATCACGTTCAATTTGCGGAGTGTAACAGCACAAAATGATAGCAATCTACGGCCACAATAATTTAATGATGTAGTGTGTTTGCAGTGCAAATCTATTTCTAGTTTCTGTCGAGAAGGTGTTTATCTTTTGTTTTAAGAATAGGGTGACCAGAGGCTTGAAAAACAAAATTTGAATAAAAAACTATCCTATTTTCTCTAAAGAATTAAAATTTGAAAGTCTTTGTGCTTTTCCATCTTTAGCAAACATATGCAAACCCTGTTTGGCAGCATATAACTCTATGCAGAATCCAGAATAACAAAAACGTATCGAAACTAAACTTTTACAGAACCCAAGAACTAGCAGGAGTACGAATGTGATCAACTCTTGTCATACAACAACATATGCAACACTCGTATGGTTTGCAAACAGAGCGGGGAACGCCGGGGTCGACATTACTTCAAAAACTTTTGCTCCGACCTTTGCATTTGGCGACCGTATGCATGCTCAAGTGAAGAATTTAGGAACTTTTAATAGGGAAGCATCAATATGTAAAATTATCAGGGTTTTCGTTACTCGTAGGTGTCCCACAACACTTTATGTAAGTACTTTTTCAAGTCTAACGGACACAGAAGGGTATTTTCATAGTTAAAAAATTGCTTTGTTACTTTTTTACAAATATGTCTGCCTTAGTTGAACTTATGTTTACCTACTTGAAATTATTGAACATTTTTGTCAGACTGAGGAATGCTGATAGTCGTTTGCTGAGTCCGATGATAATGGAGATTGTTTAGTTCAGGTCTTCGTTCCAGTTTTGGTACAGAGACCAGACAAACTAGGCCCTATTATAAGACCCTTGGGAAGTTCCAGCTGAGATGCCATTGTTACCCCATTTGTACCTCACTTGAACTTAAAACTTGCGATTTGTAAGAAAATTGTGAAAGATGGGAACAAAGAGTTTTAGCGACTGGAGAGAAATCAACTTAAATAAATAAGACCTTCAATCACAGAATTTGATGCTTTTGGAACTTCTAGAAACAGCTTTCAGTGGTTTCATTTTTATTAAGACCTAAGGTTGTATTGACGTGAAGAAAATTTCAAATGTAGATAAAGAGTCTATAAAACTGAAATAGTTTTTGCTGCACTACACTTAAAAAAAGAGTTATGGTAAAAATTTGAAGGGCCTAGCTGAAGTTTGACTATTAGCATAAGTTAATATCGACCCATTTCTCTCTTAAATGGGTCGATGTTAACTTTTGCTAATAGTTCCAGATTTTCTAGAAATTTTTTCAGCTACCATTTGATTGGAAGGCAGTTATTAGTGGTCTTGAAAGAAAACAAATCTGCCTAAAACTGAATATAAAACGCAGGAGACACTTGTTATCCATTACTAGATTGCACATCATCTTCACAATATGTGTCATTCCACCGGACATTGCCTCATAGCCAAACACACCATAAGACTCAGCGTTTTGTCAAACGACTTCTGTGAAGAAGCTGTTATTACGAAGAATAGGAGCAAATCCCATGTCTGTTCATGTCATGATTTCTCTCACAAACGAAAACTTACATCAAAGAGATGTCTTCTTCAAAGATCCAAGCGGTCTGATAAACATATATACACTTCACTCTACTATTAAAAACTTCAAATATTTTAGTTAATCGAGGTACTAACGCAAAATTTCCGTTTGGTAACACAACGGACTTAATATTGGGCAAGTGTGCCAGTTGGTCTTCTGACAGCCTTTTAAAACTAACCTTATGTTTTCATTACTGAGACAATTATTGATAATAATTTCAATAGGCGTGTTTTTTAAGCTAGTTTAGCTAGCTAGCTAAAAAAACGATCTGTCCACAGTATTTTCAGTTCTATTTTCAGCAACAAGATGGAGCTCAACGTCAAAGCTTGTTGCTACTTTTCAAAGCTCTCTGTGAAATTCAAAATGAAATAAAATCAAATTCATACCAGGTTTGTTTCGTTAATTGTTCTATCAAATGAATAACGATACAAAGCCAGGTATGAATGTGTACTTTTTTTCTTATTTTCCATACATCAGATTCTCTCTTACAGCTCTTTTTTACTATTTTTGGAGGCATCGTCCAGCAGTGAAGAAAGCTCTATGTCAAAGTCAGCTGTTTTGTTGAAAAAAAACTTTCGGGTATGTTCGGGGAGTATGTAAAAAGATATTAAAAACCAATCTTTGATGAGATTTTCCATTGGAAAACAGAATCAATTTATTTTTTATCCAAACCTGTGGTAAAGCAATTTTACACTATTGACCAGTCTTTTCGATAGGTTTAGAAAGAAAATAAGTTTATTATGTTAACAAAACCGTGAAATTGAACTATAATATTACCGCACAAATAAACACAACCCAAATTAAATTAAGTTGAAACACGTACTGCTAGTCCCAAACTTGAATTTCTATTGAAGAATGTTTAATTTTCATATATATAATTTCACATATATATTTCCCTTTTGACCACTTTTTACTGCTTCTTTTGTTTGTTTGATTTGTTTTTTTCTTGCATTGGGCTATATTTTTTATTCAAATAATTCCATGAGAAAAGCTATTATGTAGCTTCAGCAAAAAAGAACTAGTGCAAAACCCTGTATTATATACACCACCAGGTAAGAAACAGGGCGAAAATTCAATATGAATATAGTTTTTATTTCTTATATTTTTAATCGAGAGAAAAAATTTCTTTGCAAATACCACATTTTTTTGAACACGTCCTTTCGAAAAAGCTTTGACGAACTGAAATCATTGGTGGTGCCATCTTATTTTCAAAGCTGGAAACTATCAATTCACAGCAAAGCCATCCCTGTTTTCACTGTGGAAAATTACGACACTAAAATGATTTGTTGTTGTTCCCCAAGGGAAATTTTTACTGTACTATATACTAGCATAAAAAAACACGCCTAATGATTGCGATTTGTGGAATTAGGTCAATTACGAAATTAGAAATTTTGTCTTGTCCAAGTCCAACAGACCTGGAATTCAACGAAAGACTCGTTGGATGATTTTGAAAGCTTCGCTGGTGATCAGGGAGATTTACGTGGTTCTTTTAACTTTTTTAGAAAATATACTGTCGACAGTATCGATCTTAGAATCATTTTCTACACTGGCTAAGCTAGTAAGAGATTGATGGCCGGAACATTAGTGGAAGATTCACATTTTAAAGCTCATGTATTTTTGCTATTGAAAAGCAAGTGCTTTCAGGTCAGGCAAACTGAGAGTTGGAGGAAGGCAAAGTGATATGAATCAGAGTTGCATTTTAAATTTATAAATTTTGGTAGCCTACAAACAAAATTATGAGATCATAAGCCTAAAAGTTAAAATTTCGCCTTGCTAGTGAGACAAAGAAGTGTCCGTAGTGTCGAGAATATTGCTGCCGCTTAGGTTTCAGTTGCAGAAAGCCCAAATGTGTCTCTCACAAGTCCTTCTCAAGCGTTGGGCATCTCTGTGACGTCGTTGTGGCGAATTTTGCGAAAAGATCTTGTCCTACATCTTTACAAGATTAAATTGACGCAAGAACTGACCACCAGAAACGTCGTATGTTGGTGAATTGGGCTGAGCAACAACTTGAAAATGATTCGGATTTTTATCGACAAATCATCTTCAGCGATGAGGCTCATTTCTGGCTGAATGGCTTCGTCAATAAACAAAATATGCGGTATTGGTCAGGCAACAATCCACACGTACTCCATGAGTCATCATTGCATCCCGAAAAAATTACGGTTTGGTGTGGTTTATGGGCCGTACTTCTTCCGTTATGATTAAGACCGGCACATTACTGTGAATGGGGATCGCTACCGAATATTTTCGGCCCCAATTGGATGATATAGACTTGGAGTACATGTGGCTACAACAGGACGGCGCCACAAGCCACACAGCGAATGTCACAATCAATTTATTGGAATCCAAGTTTGGATAAGCTGTTATCTCAAGAAATGGTCCAGTCCCTTGGCCGCCTCGGTCGTGCGATTTGACGCCGTTAGACTATTTCCTACGTCAAGTCTACGGTCTATGCCAACAAGCCAGCGACGATTGATAAACTTCTTACGAATATCGAACGTGAAATTGCAGCAATATCGGTCGATTTATGCTTAAAAACCGTCGAAAACTGGGTTCAGCGTCTGGACTTCTGCAAGCGTGCCCCTGGTGGCCATGCAAAAGAAATTGAGTTCCATACATAATGGCATCGAACGTACTTTCACAAGAATCCAAAACCGTTTTAAAAAAAACTTTTGTAGCGCTCTTATTGAAAAACCCGACATTAAAATCTGAAACGACATCAATTACAATGATTCATTCTCATACGGTATGGCAGTACCTACAACTCAAAACAACAGAGCCAGACTAGACTGAGCAGCAATAATTCGGCCATTCTTCAAAGACACTACGGTTTTACAACTGATCAACATGAAAAAAAAAAGACAAAAGGTCACACCAATAAACATATTCACAACAGTACTTGCATAAGATCAACATTTCACTCGGCATCTTCCTGTTCATCGTTAAACATCCATCGCCAAGTGGACTCCAATCTCCAAGTCTACCTTAATGGAAATAAATAAATAAATCTTCTCTTCCTCGAAGACGCACAAAGTCTCCGACACATCACGACCACGGCACATGTCTAAGACGAGTGTTAAATGAGCTTAAAGAACAACACACGCCTTACTTTGTTGTCGGTTGCCAATGAGGTATGCATTCATCACAAATGCGGTATTCTGAAGATCGCCGTTCTCTGGAAACACATCCTCAAGATTGTAATGTATGTACATTCTTGCTCTTGTCCCATCTTCGTCTAATGGAGCTGTGTGCGACTTGAACTTTTCGGTAACAGCAAAGTCGAGGTTAATGTTTGTGCAATGAGACGGACGATCTATGAAGATAGAACAGAAGAGGGATTCCAATCGCATTGTTGATTGTTCAATCAAAGACGGCAATGGCTCGATGATGCCATGTTGGCGCAAACGCACAATAAGCATGAAAAATACTTCTTCGAAATAAACCTCTAGCTGTAGCTGGGGTCTTAACTGTTATTCTATGTCTCTGTTGATGTTCTATTGAAATTACAACCGAAGAATGACTGGAACGCTAACGAAGATTAGGTACATTCACAGTCTGTGTCCACAAACTAAGCTACCTACATAGCGTCTGGGTCGATTGTACCACACCAACCAACTCTAGTGTCTACTTCGATAAGAGGAAGTTGTTATGGATAAAGGGGACGAAATTACTGCAATTCATCCATCATACCAGTGAACGTATAGGATTTTTGAACATAAAGGGTATGGAGTTCGATGAAAACTGTGACACAATCTCGATTTTATTATTGGAAGACGAATTAAACGAATGATTGATTGAAGTAGTTGACACGTCGGTCGTTCTCAATCAATTATAAACGCTAGGAAGTGTATATTCAATCTGATACAATCAAGCCTCAGGTTACACTTATTGCTTTGCTTCGTGACAAATAAACTCTTTCGAGGCCCGCTCCAATTGTCTATAGAGTGACCTTGGAGTCATCACAAGTTCGATTTGTATAGAAAGCCAAGTCAAGCTCCACTGATTCCTGTTGTCGATATGCACTGCCTACTTGTAAACAAAGAAATACACAGCAATGGCAATCCCTCATTCGAAGGTTAACATTCGAGCTTTCGTTAACAACGTTTGTGTGTCTTTTTTAAAGCCTGTTTGACTATTTGTGCTGAATGACAACATTCAATACCATTTCACTGACCCAGAGCCAATTTTGTTCACATTTCGATTCTCTGGGTGATACATAAAGGGAAAACGAAATGTGTACGCTTCGGCTCACAATCACATATACTGCACCCCTTTGCGGATTTCATTTTTCATCGCCACCACATCCACCCAAACGTGCAACGCCGCAATACTCGTGCCTCGTATACGTCTCATACAAGTGAAATTGAAAAACGTTGCAGGAAATGTGTTTCAGCGCTCGTTACTCAGTATGCATCACATATCGTATTGGGAAATTGAAATTTTTCGACGACAAGAAGTGTTCCAGAAAATAAATACATTTAAATAAACAACAACAACCAGAAAAAAATAACACCAAAATAGTGTTTCACTAAACTCGCACTCTATATGTTTTGTGTATACTCTCTCCATTCCGGGCGGTAGATGGGGCTATAGAACGCATAGGTTAGATACAAGTACATCCGTGAAGCACAAAATGCAAATAAAACCACGTAATGTTGTTTGGGAGAGTGCCTCGCAAAACCTATTCACCAACTGACTCAGTCACTCAATGTTAGGGTAAGCTTGTCTGTGGCGGTGATGGTGGCACGGCAGCGATGGCGATGGCGATGCCAATGACAGTACCGCTTTTGCATACCAAATATGCGATTTTTTTTAATGTTTCCCTAACTAAAATCGATGTTGCTATTGTAAACAGTTTACTTGATGCACACAAAACTACTCCAGATTAGAGACGGATTCTGTTTTGGAATAGCAATAAAATGGCTAAGCAAAGCAAACAAAAAAAAATGGGGAACTGAGACTGAGACCTAGTTACGTTTGGGATTGATGGTCAATGGCCGACCGTGCCGATTGTTTTACTAGTAAACCTTAATAGTGTATGAACACAATGCCATTTGGGAGGGTGGAAGAGTAAGAGGAATTCCTTCTGAGCCCAGTTTATTTATAGGAAACATTAGAATGGGAAACAAACCAATTTTTGTATCATGGCTTCTCTGGAGGATAAAACAGAGAAAACAGTTTCTGCTTTGTAAATTGCTTCAACTTTCAAAATATTTTGAAGATAAAGTCTTGGATTACTAATTTTTGAAAGCGTAATTTATAGATTTTTTGTTTCATCGAATAGCCTTATGAGAGTAAGAAAAAATAACATACTTTTTTAAATTTTAAATTGTAAATAATCACCAATGTTAACAGGCTGTGGCAGCCATATTGTTCATCTGGAGATTGTAAGATCTGGAGCAGAATCACGTTATCGATTGAATGAGTGGCATCAGTGATCGAGTGAGTCAGTTAACTTTTTAGATTACAGCAAACGTGATCTCACGTAACGTATAGCTATTTAAAAATCACTAGTATATTACGAGTCTGTAGTACTTCGCATATGTCGCTTTATCGTAACCCTGGTGAAGAATAAAAGGTACCTACAAATTTTTGACGATTCCCACCAGCTAAGTGAAAAATCGCTTTTCGTGGCAGCGTAACTACTCTCAGGGGACTTTCTAACTCGTCGCAAAAGGCGATATCCGTGGAAAAACAGTATGATGTATTGAAATTACGTATGAAAGAATTGGAACTAATCTCGTACTCCCACATAACAGGCAGACATACTACTAGACATCTATGCAAAGGGCTACACACCTAATTCTTCAAACAAAAATTCGTTTAAAACTTTAACACAGCAAATCTTTCGGTTTTTTGTTTTCTGCTGAAATGCCTTCCCATAGGTTTCTTGAAACCTGGAGAGTTCCCATAAATAACCACAAGCCGTTGACAATTCTCAGATAATTTCGTTGAATTCTGATCTTTCCTTGCTCTAGTGGCTTAGGTATTGATCTCATCTCTATCCTCTATGGATTTAAATGATAGCCTGATTTTGGGCTACTTATCTGCGATTCCTTTCGTAATCATGACAAGGTGGGCTGGAACCCTAATCAAAGTGATGGTGTTCTTTGTTCTGAGCATATTTACATTGCCAATTTGGATTTTGTGACAATAGATGAGTTAGCTTAACCCTTTTAAATTTCCTTACTGGTCTGATTTATTATAGTTCTTTGGCCTGATCGGTCTTGTTTCTGATTATTGCATTGTTTGATCAACAGTCCACTTTTGGCTGCCATCTTTTTCGTGAAAAAATTAAGAAGAGCTAGCGGAAGGAAAGTTTTCAGAGCTGTTTTTGGTGTTGTTCTGATATTACTGGTTGAGCTAACGCAAACAAGTCTTTGGAGTTAGGTCAATGCCTAAAGACATTCCACATTTCTTAAAGATTGCCGCAAGATCAGACAATCGCAAGTGAGGAACGGGAACGGATTCAACACGCAACTGCAATTCCACAACTCTCCTTTGCAAAGAATTAGCGAGTCCTCCGAGAGTAATTAACTAATTACTCCGCCATGGAAAACAGATTTTGTTCTTCCGTTCGGTCGAAATCGCCAAAACACTTTTATAGATTCCAATTATATTTATTGAAGGTTTGGTTGAAGCTGGCGCCGAGACTCTCTAAGCTCCGATGTGCCACACAATCTGATTATTGAGATTAATTAAATTGTTTACCATTTATGGTAGACTGGGTTATTTCCGGAATATTGAGCCTTATCGTGAATAAAATAAGTTGTGTTAACAATTAGGTTAGGTAAGGTGGAAGTGGCTGTCAGCCAAAGGGTAATATCTACATACATTGCCTGACACACTTAGACCGCAAGGGTCCATTGTAATACCACAGAGATCAGCAAGTTAATCACCTACCCCAGTTATTGAGAAAACCGATAGTATCGTCGAAGAAGAATTCACCGATATGAGTTTTCCTTCTATGAAGTAGTGCAGGGCTTGAGCAAAGACTGTGTTGAACGGTTTCTTCTTCTTCTTCGTCCATGCAGCTTCTGCAGAAATCATTGGAAAACACAACAAAGCTTCTTATGGCGTGTCTCCCTATTAGACAGTGTCCCGTAAGAACATCTATGGTAGAACCTAGATATAGACGATTCAAGGCTAACAAACTCTTCGAGCGGTTTGAGTCTACACACGGCCAAACTTTTTCGTTGCAAGGCAGTTGCTACTCTCAGTCCATCTAGCGTTTGTCATCCTTGAAGCGTCTTGTCTAAGCAGGAGTTTACATGTAGCGATAGGTGTGCCTATATTGTTCCATTCTGAGCGTACGGAAGTGGTCGTGCCCTTTTGGGCTAGTTCGTCCTAAATACCGTTGTCTGGTATGTCCCTGTGTCCCGGCACCCATGAAAGGTGAATGTTGAACTGATTATGACTCACAGAGACATATGACAATTTTGGACCGCGATGAATTTTGTAGAGACAGAGGCAAGAGATTTAAGGGCATAGCTTGGGTGTCTGAGAAGATTCGAATATCCGTGGAGGATATGACGTTTTCTTTGAGCCAAGACAGCACCTCCTTCGTCGCCAGAATTTCCGCTTGGAACACACTACAATGATCGGGTAGGCGGAAGAAGGACTGAGAATCAGTTTTTCTGAGTAGATTCCACTTCCTACACCTTCGCTGGTTTTTGAACCATCGGTGTAGAAGTGTTTCGCTTCATTTTCCAAGAGAATGCGATTTTCCGTAGCTTCTCTGTGTTGACATTGAATCCACATTTTTTACTGTGACCCGGTTTGGATTTAGTTTAACGAAGAGGTGGCCAACAATGAAAACCGATCGTCAACATTGACGGAGTTCAGAGCCAGGGAAAAACGACGGTGTTTAACATTGTTGAAGGCCTCTTCCATGTCGAGAAATGTCGCCAGCATTTATTCAATTCATTGGATTGATTGTTGGATTGTTTTGACTGCTTTGTCAAGTGCAGTGTTGACATTTAGGTACGCGTGTCGGGAAGGAGGGATTAAGCTGTCACAAAGCTCTATTCTGATATGGGTTTTTGTAAAATCTTCGTCTGACAAAGTCCGTTGTAAATAGCCGTTTAATTTTGGAACAGAAAGGTTTTAACAAATCTACCTGTCAGAATCTTGCAACTTTTGATCGATTTCCAGGGGCTGTAACACAAAATTGCAAGTAGGTACTTGTAATACAAGTAAATTATTAGAAGGCTAAAAGCATTCTTTGGAGTACTGCTTTCTGTGACTGAGGGTTTTTTTGAAAATTAAGCAGAAATTATAGCCCGACTCCACATCGTCGTGAACTACTCCTAAGCGGAAATGCTGGTCAAAATTGTAATTCAAACTTGCTGGTCGTAATGTTAAGGCTGAAATTAAGTAAACAAAATGAATGTGCCTCTGTTTTCCCAGCTTTTGGAACAAATACAATTTTTCTTAAAGATTAGGTTTCCTAAAACAACTAGGCGATATTCTAACATTTCCTCAAAATGAAGTGATGTGGTAGAGCCATCGCTTAGAAGATTATGAATCAACCCGAATACGAATGAAACAAGCAATAAAGCAACGCAATCATCTGATAGTTAAGTTACTTCAATAAAAATGTAACCACGGTTGTGAAACAAAAGGGTACAAAGTGATGATGAATGTTTTTCGTTTATTGTGATGTTATTTCATTTCAGCCTCTAGGAGCCTAAAGCCAAAGCACTTTTGACCTTTCTAACAAATGCTGAAGCAGATGCCTATACTGAAGTATCTACACGTTTGTACCTTCATAAAAACTGTAGTAGTCTAACGAAAACTTCTGCCCACATTCGCGGCCGAAAATAATGAGCCGCCTATGCAGCCTCAGAGTTTGAGTAAAGAGACTGTCAGTCAAAGAGCCTTTGCTATGGTTGAATGTTCATTTCCCTCTATGGCATCCCAGCTATGTTTAGTGCCAATTTTGTGACTCGAGATAAATGAGAGAACTGCGTGGAAATAACACCTCACTCGAGGCCCTGGAATGTTTCTCTTTTTTAAAAGCCCCAATTGACTACAAAAGTTTCTCTGATGAAGTTACCTCTAGTACATTAAATTTTCGGGTAATAAATCTTTCGCTGTGAGTTCGAGCGGAACAGGCATATAAAAATAAAGGAAATGTAAAAAAAAAAAAAAATGTAAAAGAAAAAAGTACGGAAAACACTAAAACGAAACACACATCTCGAACAAAGTAACCTACAAGAGCAGCTATACCAAAGATACGAGTATGTCTGAATGTATGTGCGCTAGGAAACGAGGTGTGTATCTATCTTATTGCACGTTTGAGAAGGAGGCGAGATGTGCTATTTGTTTAGCAGTGTTCTACGTGACTTAATTATGTAATTTTGCGAAAAATCTTACCCAAGTATGTGGAAGATGTGTATTATTTTTTTCTTTTATTTATTTGCCTCTGGTTTTGGAGAAATGGTTTCGTTTAGGTCTCGTCTCGATAGAGATACGACCATCATCAAATTGATCAGGACTTTTGTGTTCAAAAAAGGTGTCACTAAAGTAGAGTAATGCTAGGAATTATGTTCACGCCACATGGGCTTACAAATTGCCTTTAATTTACTACCTACACACTTCACCTGATATCTTGCTTAGTTTTTTTTTTTTTTTGCGTGAAAATGAGTAGGGATTTTTATTGTTCATGGAAACTGAGGAGGACAAATGAGACATGGGAAAATGTTACTCCTGTAACTTTTATACATCGTCGTCTTGAAGGGGTTAATCGGATTTTTGGAAACAATTTGAAGAATGGCGGAATAAGCACTCTTACGGTCTATGTGGTGAAATGTTTTACCGGGTTTGATTTTTAAACTTGAATCATGACAAGAAATGGTAAATGGCCCAAAAAATGGAGTGGGGAGTGAAATATTTCTCGATCATGACTCAGACTGTTTAGGTTTAGGTGCCTTTGGCTTCAATAGTGACTATTATACAACTTACACGCTAAGGAGAGATGAACGTCAAATAGCGAAAGTGCATGTTGTTTTATTGTCTGATCTTTGAAAACTGTTTTTACGATAAAAAAAAATAACTTTCTAATGTGCTCAGACGGGTATTATAGTTTGGGCTTCGAGGAGAATGGGAGTTTCAAGTCTCAACCAACATCGTTCGCTCTTATGTGTGCTGTTTTTCACTCTTAGTCGGTTGAGGTCTTCTTCCACTCCATTAGGCAACCTAAGACGAGGTCTGTCTTTTCTGATCCCCGCAATGTATTTTCGAAAGCCCATCAAGCAGGGGTGTCGGTTTTTATCTGCTCAACATGTCCCAGCAATCTTAGAGTCTTACTTCTAACTATCCATTTGTCGCAGTACAGTTCATGTAGTTCGTTTGAAAATGCTTCCTCGACTTATGTCTTTACAAACATAAGCAAAGTCCAAAGCACATATTTTTCTATCGGAGCGACAAAGGGTTTAATCGACAATACTTCTGCGCAGAACAGCACAGGACTCGAATTACCACTTTGGTGGTGGATTCTCGTTTTGATCACCGCACTGATGTTATTTCCGTGCTTATAGCGAATCCTAGGCAGACAAAATCCTAAACTACCTCAAAGCTATGTCTGCCTTTTGTATTGTTTTTTGCTATTCGATATGCTCTGTCCTTGCGTGATAACAGCATATATTTGCTAATCCTATCACAAGCGACCAAAACATTGTTGAACTGAGAAATGAAAATCTATCTCATGACGCTTTCTGTTTTTTTATTATTATGTTGGGGAAGCAATTTTCTCCGTAAGATCAAAGTGTATTGGGCTGAACTGTGTTCATCCCGATTTCATCAAAATTTTGCTGCCCAAAGTTCTCTCACGCATAACTTTTATCTTCAATTAAATTATCTCGACAAGCCAGTACCCTATGGATTGGAAAAGTGCGGAAGTAATCCCAGTACCAAAGAATTCAGGTAAGAACTCAGAATATAGACCGACAGATATTTTAGCGTTCACCTGAAAAGTTTTTGAAGTCATAATCAGCAATCACACTAAAGCGTATGTTAATAGCCTAAATTTACTCAACACTTTCCACTCTGCCTTCAGGAAAAGTCACATCCTTATTGAAAGTCAGCGAAGATGTTCGGCAAGCTTTAGAGGAAAGTAAAATAACAATTTTAACTCTTTTGGACTTTTCTAAAGCTTTCGATTCGGTTGAACCAACTTTGCTGTGTAATAAACTATGTAAGCTTTTTATTCTCTCGCTGCAACCGAACTTATTTTCTCTTACTTGTATCATCGATCACAAGCAGTATACAACAAAGGTAAACTGTCATCATTCCTTAACTTAAAAAGAGGTGTGCCACAAGGTTCGATACTGGGACCCTTACTTTTTTTCATTATTTATAAACGATCTTCCATCTGTTCTGAATCACTCCTCCTATCATATCTATGCGGATGATGTTCAAATTTATCGCAGTTTCCGTTTGGGGCCTGTCAAAGACGCAATAGCAAGAAATAATGAAGATCTTGCTCCAGTTTTTCAATTGGACAGCTGAAAAGCGGCTATTACTTAATCCGACTAAAACTTAGTGCATACCGATAAGTACCCAACAACTAGATTTTGATGATTTTCCAGACATAATCCTGAATGGTCAGGTGGTCGAAATGGTATCGAAAGTAAGGAACCTTGGTATCATTTTTAATAATAATCTTACTTGGAGTGACAATATCAATAAAACAGTTTTAAAAATATATGCCTCACTACACAGCTTATCGAGTTCTAGATTCTTTCTACCCATCGAAATCAAAATGAAATTGGCCAAGTCTCTTATCATACCAATCCTTATTTTTAGTTGTGAAATCTTTGCTGACACGGACTCTGAATCACTTCGAAAAGCCAATATAACGTTCAACTCTATAACTCTATATAACTAGGTTTGTGTATAATCTACGTAAATATGATCACGTTTTAAGCTGTGCGCGTCAAATTCTGGGATTTAGGTAACCTTCGCTGCGTCAAAATAATGAGAAATAAATCGCCGGGTTATCTTTTTGCTGTGTTAAACTTGTCGGCTTCTGCTCGAAGCTTAACGATACGACCCAAAACACATAGTTGCGTCACCACGCGTCGCCAGTTTTTTATTAATGCTTTGGAAGCTTGAAATCATCTCCCTTTGTTACCTAGGAACAAGATTGGACACAAACAGTTCTCTTCGTTACTATGTTCATATCTATCACTGGAATCTCCTCACTAAATTTAATTTTAATTTGCATATATGTAATATTACAAAATTCACGATTTTGAAACACTTTGATTCATTCTCTCTCTTCGTCACATCCCTTTAATTCTTTATTATAATTTTAAATAAGACATTACTTTAAAACTAATTGTAACTTAAAACACTACCTTTATTATTATAAGAATTTATTCTTACTATACAGCGTTTTCTATTGAAATAAATACTAAAAATAAAAATATAATTCTTTTAGCCCTCACTAACCATTTAACCCTTTCACATCACTCTTACTTCATCCATCATATCAACATCTGAAAGACTATGCCTCCAGTCCGCATGGTATAGTTCTGAACCTTGAAATTAGTTTGATATTAAAAAGGCTCACATGACAGTTTGACTCTTTGTAAAAAGCTTTGCTTACATCAAAAGTCTAGGTGAGTTCTTAACTGCGATTGACGGAGTAGCGTGAGTCTTCTAATTATTGGAATCTAGACTTTTATAAAGGCTGTTTTTTAGACATGTGGTATTCAAACAGGAAATAAACGTATATAATTAAATATAACAGCAAGGATTTTCAGCATCATATGGGGCAGTATTTAAAAGTATTAAAAACACGCCGAATATTATCTTCCAAAGCGTCACTCTTCACTTCTTAGAAAACCGGTTTCACAAAACCCAAAAAATATACTCCAACGATAGTAAATCGCACGATCTTGGATGCCAAGTTACAGGCGCAAGACGCGGAATAATAAAGTCACCAAAAGTTTCTTTCAATAAATTGATTCCTTCGTTGGCTGTATGGCATGTAGCATCAACATCCTTCAATTCAGACATAAAAAGACATCAATCATGGCTCAATAAAATTCACCCTTATGACGGGCTTCATTTTTGAAGAAATGTGAGCCAATAAAATCCTCTGCCCATAGAGAACACCAAATTCTTATTTTTGAGGATGTAAGGGCGTCAACAATGGATTCTGGATGCCTCCAAGTGCGACAATTTTGTTTATTAAATTACCCATTCAAACAAAAGTGAGCTTCATCGCTGAACAAAATTTTCTTGTGAAAATCGGTTTCGGTGGTCATCTTGGTTTTGGCCCATTCACCGAATGTTTGACGCGCTTGATGGTCCTTCGACTTGAACGATTTGGATTTTGAAATACAGTAAACCGAGAAACTTACGCACAATATTCCATTAAGAGAATAGGCGCAGCTGTAATTGTTCCGTGCGATGGCAGGCGGATGCATTCATTCGTGTCTTCTTCGATACTTTGTTCCACAGTAGCAACAGCTTCTTGGATGTGCACTGCGGTATGCATTATCTACTAGAGTAAACGTGGTGTGAAACCGATCCATGTTCACTCTAATTATCGAATCTGCTCTCCGATTATAAATGAAATAAATAAAAAAGATGGCGCAACAGACCCACGGGACCTAGCGCTTTTCTCAAAACCATTGCGTATTAAGGGAATGGAGGGAACAAACGAATTTTCTGCCGATTTCGAACGGTTAATCGACAAAGAGCTATTCATGGCACTGAATTAACTATCGAAAGATTTGCTAATTCCTCGTAAAAGCCTATACGTGTCAAAGAACAATTTCCTTCATTTAGTATTCGATCCATGAAACTCCTGGTTAGCAGACAGACATGGCCACGTTTCCCTGGGTGACTATGTCGACCAAATAACGGACGTATCGTCCTAACAGAACCATTGCTTTGGTAATGAATTCCACCATCTGCAAACTGCAAACGTTTTTCCAAAGTAAGTCTACTCATTATGAACCAGGAAACTAAGCTGAGCATAAGTCAAGTAAAAGCTGTCAAAAAGAAGAACTTCGAAAAAGGATTGCCAACTTGAAAACCCCACTTAAAAAAAAAAACACAAACTGAAATAACATTAAAACATCAGTGGAAATCGACAAACGTCCTTTCTGTCATCAAAATCCCTGACATCTTGTGGGTTTTGGATACCATAAATGGTTTACGTGTCACTAAAACTCACGGTTTCTGCCATAGGCAAAGCATCAATTGATTTCTGAAGCAACAAAACAATTTTTTCCTCATCAGATGTAATGGGCAGAACTCCTTAGCACACCCGATTAAATGATAGCACCCTGAGAACTTCATTTATTCGGCATACAAAAGCTTATTCAATTAACTACCACCACCCGTTCATAATAACTCCCCTAAAACCAATTCCCAACTCCCTAAAGTCCAATTCATAAAAAAACAATTTCAGTAGTAAAATTGTGCAAAGACGACAATGAATCGCTCATAAATCTGGCAAAGCAATTAAAAGCACAAGCTGTCTTATCATTACTTTAAATCTTTTCATTAAAAAACACAATGTTCCAAAGCTCCAAAATGCCTCACATTGTCTATTTCCTACTCAGCCTTAAGTTATTTGTAACATCATTTTAGAGTTGATCTCATTTAAGACAATTCAAAGCGATTGACGACTCCAAAACAAGGCCCACTGAACTCAAGTCTAATAAAATAACAATTAGTATCAAATTGTTCATCCATCTGTCCCTAATTCCAATTCCCCGATAATACACTCTCCAGTTGTTATAGCCAAAGTTCAAAATGTCAAAACACTAAGCATCATTTCCATCATTCTGTTTGGGCAATTAATTTATAGACGAGTGTCAAAAGTTCTACGAGCTATTAATTTATTAACATCGCTTTTCGATATTTTTACAACTGCCAAAGCACCTAAAAGCAAATCATAACCTATTCTGTGAATACAACATGACCGACAATGCGGCAAGAGCGCCATCACTACACTATTCAGCACCATTTCCGGTACCATCGTTTATCGAACTTGTGCTGTTGCGGTTGAGTAGCTTAATTTTTGATAAACATAAATGCAAACGCCCTCTACACAGATATACGTCATTCTTTCCACAGTGACTGCCCCTTACACAGTGTTGACAATCACTATAAGTCGAGGCTTTTTTGTTGCATAGAGTTTTGTAAAATGCCAGTCCATCATCGGATTATGCCACTTCTATGACTTTCTGTGCAACTGAACAGAGCACCCGATGACACCGCATGCTTCGTGTTAAAATATGAAATCCATGAACTGGGTTACCATTTACCAATATTGCTTCCTCAATGTTGTCTTTGGTGGCGGTAGGGCAGAGGCTGGCATTGTTGGTAGCATTTATCGTGGTTGTGATAGTGAAACATTGACATCATAATCATCGTTGAATGAACCAGCAGCGACCACTCATTAATCAATTAGTTTGGTGGAAAATCCAATCCTTAAATTGAATATGATCCAGTGGGATGATTTTTGGAAGAGGAAAGGAAATGGATGTAATGAAGATGGTATTCATCCCTTTACCTTTTTTCTGGAATTTAAAACCAAAAGACTTCCATTCTCAAACTTGGATCACATTGAGTAGGCTTTTAAAAGGTCACAAAATTATCCACCAAAAAAAAGCAAACCATGGCTGCTGCGTCTTCAACTTCAGGCTGAGACACGTGACAGAAGACCCAACGTCTTTTTGAATGTAACTTCTAGTAACAGAGAGTGAATTTAAGCCTTTCGGATTGTTATTTTGTGGAAAACCCCTTGTAGCTACAAGGTTTATAACATAAAGCTTTTGAAAAAACACACTCACGAGATCGCTCTTCGACGATCATTCACCTTGTCGTGGTGGGGGGCTTAAGTAGTTTATTTGAACCGCATCCATTGCCGAAAGGTCTACGTAGGGTGGGGAAAGTAAAAGAAACCAGGGAGTGAACAACAAAAGTATGGAAGATAACAAAAGGAATTAGGCGACAATAAACAAGTAGTCTCCTCGATTACATCCGTAGTTTTTACGGCATGGCAGGGGCACAGATTCAAGAGGCCCTATCCTACACACAAGTTGCGTTCATTTAAGGTGTGTATAATGTGTATTAGATGGACAGCTTTCCAAGCGTCAGCAAAGAGGGGAAAGAAGTCTAGCAGTGAATACTAAGCGCAAAGAAGACCCTAGGATTACCAAAGGCACTGAGTGTAACGGCAACCTATTGGTATCGGCGTCTAAAAGGAACAGAAGGGACAAGATTTACCCTCCCTTTGAGGACATTTTTTATAATAAACGCGCACATCAAGGGGCTATGACTACCCTTATAATGTTGTAGAACACAGTGCGAGTATTTAGGAAAACAGGAGAGGATTTGAAAGGAGACATCGATGCACGTTGCTTTTGAATTTTTGTAAATCATAATGTAGGGGAAACACAGAGCCAGGTAAAGCATTCTACATACGAGTGGTTCGACTGAAATACGAATCTCTGTACTTGACTGTAGTAAAACTGATGAGCATTTTTAGCGAGGCGGGTGTTGCGGCTAAATTGTTTTTAGGGGAGGAATGCAACTGGCTATTTCACTAGAGCACTGTTTGTGGAAAAAGCGATAAAAGAGAGTGAGACAGGTAACGTTTCGACGATGTTCAAGAGAATCAATCGATTCTACAATTGAACTTTCACCTATCGATTTTAAAGCTCTATTTTGTAACCTATCAAGGAGGTGCAAAGATGTTTGAGAAGCACCTGACCAGATATGGGAGTTATACTCCAGTTTTGGGCGGATGAAGGCCTTATAAATTGTAGCCAGATCAGAAGGGGTGAAGAATTTTCTGCATCGTCTCAAGAAGCCTAAGCATTTGGCAGCGTTTTTGGCGACTTCAAATATGTGGTCATTTCAACGAAGATCATCGTTTACACACATACCGAGTACTGACAGCTTTTCGGTTTCTTCGATGCAGGTACCATTCATGGCTAATGGCAATGGGGGAATGTTAAGCTTCAACGACAAGAGACAGCATTGAGTTTTCGAAGCATTGAATTCTACTCGGTTCATTAGACCCCATGCAACAATACTGTCAAGGTCAGAATTCAATGAGCTTATCATACGCAACCGTTCCAGTTCCACATCCGAAGAGCAGGGACGTGAATTTGGGAACGAATATGAAAAGCTGAGGGTCGAGTCGTCAGCAAAACTTTAAAGCGGATTAGAAGTTTCAGACAAGAGATCATTAATGAAAATGAGGAAGAGAGTCGGAGACAAAACGGAGCCCTGGGGCACAGACTTGAAGCCATCCATCACAACTTGTATTGAACGGTCGGAAAGGTAATTTCTAATCCAACGAAGAAGAGACTCATCGATACCAAAAGCACGCATTTTCGATAAAAGAGCCTGATGCCAAACTCTATCAAATGCTTTAGAAATATCAAACGCAATAATCTTACATTCTCCAAAACAATGTAAAGATTGGTTCCACTTTCTTTAGTAACCGAAGTTCACCATCCTTTACGAGGTTCTGCTAAGATTCTTGGTGATCCAATCGAAACTCTGGTGAAAACTGGAATGTCAAGTCGAAAGGCCTGCAAATTCGGTTCGCAGACACTATAATTGGACGGAAAAACCATCACGCTTAAAACAAATCGGAACGACGCGACGATGAATGAAACCGGGTCCTCTAGTCAGTCTGGTTCACGGTCCAGAAACTTCTGAAAGTTGACTTCAAATTAACCTCGAGCACTCTAAAGCAGCTGCTACACTCCTAAGTTACAGGCCTTCAATGCTGAGTACAAAATCACACGTCGGCGTAGCCTTTCAGAATGCATGGGCCTGGAAAGGTCAAGTTCTGGGTGGTTTTATAACATACTCTATGATGAGCGGTCTTATCTCGAACAAGCCTTATCATATTAAGTTTCTTTCCAGCAACTAAACTTAATAAATTTGCGGTCAAGACTTGGTTGTGCCGATTTTAAACTTCGAAACGGACGGCGAGTCGCAAGCTTTCATCGCTGCATCAGCTTACTTCCCTTGGAATATTCTCCTTATAGACAGTGACAGACTACGGAACTGGTGGGGTTCTGTGAAAGCTGAAAAGTCAGGCATGTCATATGCTGCGGCCTGCGGTGCTAACGGTCAACACCATGCTTACAGGATAAACTACCACTTAGCATACGAGAACTCTAACGCCTCTATTTGGAAACATTACATGGAATTTGAACAAAAGATCAATAGAGGATGAGTCAAGAGTGGATGCTTAAGTAACTTTAAGAGATGATTGTTCAATCTTCTTTAATGGCCCCCACCGGTCTACTGACCGTAGAGGGTTTGGATTTTGCAAATTTATTTCTTAGGTAGTGCAACGGAGCGAGATGCCCCAAGGCCGCCCGCAGTTCTCTTAACCACAAATTGTGACGGAATGGAAGGGGTCTACAGATTATTGCCGATTTTGAACCAATTATCAAGGAAGCAATTTTCGTGGCATGAAATTACCATCTGTGAATTTGCTAATCAATCGCGAAAGGCGAAAAACTTTTTTCTTTGGTGTTTCTGGGATTTGAACCTCGAATCTTCCATCTTCAACAGGCAGACACGCTAACCATTACGCCACGGGCACCATAATTTTGATTCGATATTTGTGTGCTTTTGTTTTTATTGAGAGGGAGCTACTCATGTCGAGCTTGCTGAGGTCAAGATGTGTGCTTTCATTTTTATAGATTTTCGAGAGGGGGAGCTACTCATATCGAGCTTGCTATAAAGTGAAGACATTATTTATGACATACGGATAAAAACATGGATTTCCATGTTTTGGTCGGAATTCGGAGGGACTTTGTTTTTCGAATTGGAAGTTTGGCCAGAGAAGAAAGTCGTTGTAAATGGTTTGAGAAAAGCCTAGCCTACCAAAATATGCACTTTGGTATCTTATCACATCCCAGAGCAAGATGCCACAAGCCATCTGTGTTGCGATTTGCCGTTGACCACTGTAGTTCTTACGACCCATGAAGGTAATTGTGGCCATTTTCGGTCAGTCTGGGTAGTATAACACTTTCTCTTTGCATACATTCAACTTTAGCTAGAAGCATTAGTGATGATCTGAAATGAACTAGAGAGGGCATTCTTTCTGCTGACTTCGTTAGGTTTTTCCAGATTCTTCTGCAGAAGGTATAACTTCTCATTGAGAATCAACAGACTCCAAGTGCATTTTACTGACTTCGTTATGTTTTCCAGATTCAACAGACTTCGAATGCATTTTTGATTTTTTATTTTTTTTTTTTGAAAGTTGCTCCTTTTCTTGAAGCGAAGGTTTAGTATAGGCAGCTATTTCTTTTATAACGCCTATCGTTCATTCTGCTCACTGCAAGAACTCATGAACTTGTCAACACCAAAGTGGTTGGCCCAATTACTCCACTTTGAGAATGCTCTTGATGCTGTTCTACTTATGTTAGTGTCTGATGCAAGCTCAAGTAGATAGAGAGAAGATGGTTCCGATGGTCTATAACAGTAAATCAAACCTCAGGACTCGCCTTTTCCTTAGTTTTTACCACACACTCATTACTTCAATCGATAAATGTACCCAAATTCACTTTTTTTTACCCAGCAAGCAACTTCTTATGAGAAGTGCCAATGTCCTTAAAAAAAACAAGGCCTCTATTGAACTGAATAAAAATTAATCCGTACAAAGCTGGATACCTCAACATTTTACGTCAAGGGATTGCCGTAGTGCCTTGCGTAAGTCTGACAAACTCTGATGGACATGTCCTAAGTACTTTCAGATGGCCTCTGCTTCGTCCCAAAAATGTTTTTATTTTTTCTCCCAGGTATTTTTCGCTAAAGTCATTGGAATTGATGAGGTGGCCATAAACACAACATGACACTTTGGGAAACTCCTTCATTGTCGTCATCGTCATGGTAATGCATCAACCCCCCAAACGAAGGACACGAACACACGCTACGAATGACCAAAAATAAGAGAGAGAAGAAAAAAAGAACATTCTCAGCAGAAAAATCGACAGGAAATGAAGACTAAGAAAAAGAAGACCAATGACAAATAATAAACGATGAAGAATGATTGCGGTCAATCACAGTATTAGGAAATATCACAGTCACAAGGCCACTCCGAGTTTTTGATTTCGTTTCACGACGAGTATGACAACAAACGACCGACGGACGACGTCTATGATGAAACACCCAAGATGTACAAAAACCAAGAAAAAAGAAGAAGCAAATTCAGTGAATCTGTGTGGTACCCCATCATTAATGTCATCGTAGCGCAATAAGTTCAATCAGCCACTGGAGAGGCCACATCACACAGAGGCTAAAGGTATTTTTCTTAGCTTATATTCAAAACCTAAGTCAGTCAGTAGCTCAGTGTAGTCATTCAACCTAGCCTGTGATTATTATAGACAGCATGATTGTTTATTAAGATTACGGACAGACAGACCATCAGTATGGCCGCAATTCGGAAAAAGAACACCACAACAAGAAATTTCATGCGGAGTTCCTATCCTACACAAAACTGTTGGATGATGTTGGCACATTTTGGTTTTTTGTGCTACTAATGTACAGAATAATTCAGAAGACGGATAAGAGTTATGTGCCTGACCCCATGGGACAGTGAACGGATGACCAGGAGTTCTTTGTTTGGCAAAAACCAAATTAAATAATAATTGACTGCTGAGTGTTTATGGGAGGTTTTTCTTGAAAAGGCTTTTGCCTTGGCTCAGCACATACCTCATACTACACTCTACAAGACTGACATGGATGATTTGGAGTTTTTGCACTGCTGATTCATTGCTCTATTGAAGAGCTAAACTACAACTGTACGTGTAGGTAGAGGTATAAGATAAATGCTTACATCTCGTGTGGTGACATTGGACTCTCAGCAAATTGCGTAATTTCTTCTCTTTTTTTTTTGATGAAGTAAAATGTCAGTGACACTATTCAGGGTGTTCGTATTACGGAATTGCGAACGCCATTGGAAGAGATCGTCTTTGAAGATATTAAGTAATAAATTAAGAAAAACGACACAAATGAACCAAACTAAATTAAAACGAGCAATCACTTTTACGGGAAGGAAACCAGCACAAGTAGAAGGAATCTACTAGTGGTGTACGCTGCAAGTCCATTTTAGATGGTGCACCTGTTTCAAAATTCAATGTATTCTTTGTCTACTACTTCTGCTTATGAAACATTAGTCTTCATCTCTAAGATAAATCACTTCTTCCAATTCCATGACTAAATAAAATAAGTGACCTTGACGCGAAGCAGGTCAGTACATTAACAATGGACTTTTATTCAACCCATCGATTCACATCATTATCAGCGTTATGAGTTATGACCTCCTCAAACAGCTGATAAACAATGAACAAAGCCAATTCATAGAAAAAATTTATGACAAATGCTCACTAATCCCTTTTTAGAGCATCCAATAAGAATTTCCCAGTGCTATATGACTCGCTTAATGACTTCTCATCATATGAGAAAGTACTTTCTAACATCTTCTTCCTTATTCTCTTTGAAGTGATTGGGGTTTTTTATTCTCTATTGTTGAAGAAGCAGCTTACTTCCTTTCTTTATTTCTTAGTTTCTAATTTAACCTCAATTATTATAACCAAATAAAAAAGTACAAAGATACAAAGATACGATACACGAAAAACTATGTTGATGAAAATAGCTCACATGAGAGATTTTGAGAGCCATAGCAAAAGTCAATATCACACAACGTTCCAACACGATCGCGAAAAAAGAAAAATAAAGGTTGGCCAAGACACTCTTTCTACAAGCAAATGCAACGGTACCAATAGATCGGTTGGCCTCAGACGAAGTAACAAACCGGAAGGGCTTAAGCTGACGATGAGATAAACGCGGGAGGCCCAAAAGACGCTTACTAGTAGTAGACGCTTACTAGCAAGCCTGGCAACGCCGTATAATAAATTTCTCTTCGCAAGGTCGCTATCCTTTTACGATCAGCCATCTTTTTTATCTTTGGCCATCTTTTTATCTTCGGCTATCTTTTTTATTTTCGGCCATCTTTTTAGTTTCTATAAATGTCATATGGTAAATGGGCAGAACAATGGCAGACAGCAGACGATATAGACGCTTACCAGTTCACCACCGTCAACTTAAAATTAAAGTAAGAACTAAATAGAAAAAAGAGAACAGAAGAAAAAAACCAAACGTAAGTGAAACTATTAAGAAAATTGTAAATTGAATTAAACACATTTATATCCAATAAAAGTCAAACAAAATTAAAACACTGTGTAGTTGAACTTTGGCTGACTCGTTAGGAAAAAAACTTTAAAGTAGCACTAATGAGGGGAAAACGCTTTTATGCCCACCTGCCGTCTTCAATGGATGGACGTTGTACTATTCGGGTAGGCTCTGATTAGTGCCAACTTGGCGGCGCCCAGATGCTGTAACTTATAGTACACGTCAATTGTGCTATATACTATACTTCCAAGCGGTATCCACTGGGACCTGGGATGCTCCGTCCAGAGCTGACCTGCTAAACTAGTAAGTGCGAGTTGATAAGGGAATACGGAACAAAGAATTGTGATCGATCAACACTATAATTGCTCTGCGAGCAATGACTGACTGCACGAATCTCAGTGGTCTACGAAAGCTTTCGTGTAAATGTTCCAGCGGATCAATTCGAAGGACAGAATAAAGGGTGGACTTCAGCAGCCATAAAAGCAGAAACCCCTGAAGGAGCTACTCCGACATAATTGGTTTAAAGGTCTTTTGGGGTCTTTCAATACTAGGACAGGGTATTGAAGTAGAGATGGTGGCGGACGAGCTCCTGGTGAGCCAACGGCAGCACTCACACCCCTGCAGCAGGGTACTGACACTGGATATTCCAGCCCTTTGTGTCCGAAGGGATCCAAAAGGACCTGGCCCTCCAGGTTGGGGGTTGTGCGTAGGGTTAACTACCCAACTTCGTAAAAAAGACCTTGTTCCGAAACAACAAGCAGCCTCGGATAACGATAATGATTTCAAAGTTGACGACCCATGCAAACGCAAAAAGGACAACGACCTCCGGATCTGCACTTGGAACGTAAGATCTCTTAACGGACTACGTGCAGCTGGAGAACAAGCGGACGCCCTGGACTGCTGCAAAGCAGACATAACCGCCATCCAAGAAGTGCGATGGAGTGGACCGGGCATAAAGAAGATGAAAAACTGTGACATATACTATGGCGACTGCTACAGACAACAGAAACAGCGTTTATTTGGGTGCGGATTTGTCATTAGAGGAAGACTCAGGGATAAGGTGATTAGCAAAAATCCAGTCAATGAGCGTATAATGACCATCCGCATCAGGGCTAAATTCGCCAACATTAGCCTTATATGCGCCCACGCCCCCACAGAAGAGAAAGACGACAATTCGAAAGACTGTTTCTACGAGCTCCTCGAAGAAACATATGAGCAGTGCCCTAGACACGACGTGAAAATCGTTCTTGGCGATTTCAAAACTAGGGAAGGAGGACATCTTTGGAAACACAATCGGTAAGCATAGCCTCCACGACAAAACCTCCGAAAACGGATTGAGGCTAATCGATTTTGCTGCGGGGCTGAATCTTGTTGTAAGTAGTACACGCTTCCCGCATCTCAAAATTCATAAAGGTACATTGCGATCCCCAGATCAATTAACCGTCAACCAAATTGACGATGTTGCGATCGACGCAAGGCACTCTTCCAGTGTGCTAGATGTCCGAACTTTCCGAGGGGCCAACTTTGACTCGGACCACTACCTTGTTGTAGCCAAGGTACGAATGAGGATATCTTGTTCACGACCAGCACGAACTAACGCTGTGAAGAGATATGACGTCGGAAAGCTACAATCGCAAGAGATTGCCAATGTCTTTTCCAATCGAGTGTCCCTTCAACTATTCTTGAATCCCATGCCGCCAGTATTAAACATTGAAGACCAGTGGCAGCAATGCCAAGAAGCCATCAGAACCGCTGCTTCTGAGGTTCTGGGTTTCACTCGGCCACCAAAACGAAACCCATGGTTCGATGAAGAATGTAGGCAGGCAAATGCAGCCAAGCAAAGAGCACGACAAATGCTTTTGCAAACACGAACGAGGGCTGCTTACGATCAGTATAACGAGATTTACAAGGAGAAAAGAAGGGATGAACACCGACTTCTCAAAAAGAAAAAGAAGCAGCATGAGAAGCGCTCGTTTGAGGAAATAGAGAGGTGCCATGACAGGAACGAGATTCGGAAGTTTTACCAAAAGATAAAAAGATCCTGCCAGTGTGGCAAACCCCGAACTCAAGCCTGTAAAGACCAGCAGGGAAACATAGTTATAGAGTCACAGTCGCTACTGAGGATCTGGAAAGATCATTTCTGCAGACTGCTTAACGGCGATGAGGACACAAATTCCGCTGTCAGGCAGATTGCCCCATTCAGCTTGGACGATGATCAAGAATGCCGTCCTCCCGACCTAGAAGAAGCTTGCTATATGCAAACTTAAATCAAATAAGACTGCAGGTGCAGATGGCCTTGATGCCGAACTTTTCAAGGCAGCTGGAGATCAGTTGGAAAGGAGCATGCTCCAGCTGATCTGCATGATATGGTCGGAAGAAAGCATGCCCGATGAATGGAACTTCAGTATCGTATGCCCGATCCTAAAGAAAGGAGACCCTCACAATTGCACCAATTATAGAGGGATAGCCTCCTTAACGTCGCTTATAAGATCTTGTCTGCTGTAATATGTGAACGTCTGAAACCCCACGTCAACAACTTGATAGGTCTTTATCAATGTGGTTTTAGACCAGAGAAGTCCACAATAGACCAAATTTTCACATTACGGCAGATCTTGGAAAAAAACCCGAGAACGTAATATCGATATTCACCATCTCTTTATCGATTTCAAGGCCGCATATGACAGTATCTACAGAGACGAGCTGTACAGAGCCATGTCTAGTTTCGGCATCCCTGCAAAACTCGTACGACTATGCAGGATGACTTTGGAGAACTCACGCTGCTCCGTCAAGGTCGGTAAAGAACTCACCGAGACCTTTGATGTCGAAGAAGGTTTTAGGCAAGGCGATAAACTGTCATGCGATTTCTTCAACATCATACTTGAAAGGATTGTAACAAACTCAAACGTCAACACCAGAGGAACAATCTTTCAAAAGTCTGTACAATTACTCGCCTATGCAGACGATATTGACGTAATTGGAAGAAAAAAGCGTGATGTCATAGGTGCTTTTGCGAGTATCGAAACAGAAGCGGCAAAAATGGGTTTGATGGACGAAGTATATGTTGTCATCAAACAAGGACACAGAACATCGACGAATTGGACAAAACGTCACAATAGACAGACATAATTTCGAGGTAGTACAGGACTTCGTCTACCTAGGATCCGCTGTAGACACGGACAACAACATCAGTGCGGAGATCAAACGGAGAATAACTCTTGCCAACCGTTGCTTCTTTCGGTTAAGAAGGCAATTGAGAAACAAAACCCTCTCCAGAAAAACCAAGGTAACCTTGTATAAGACCCTAATCATCCCAGTCCTGCTTACGGCGCGGAAGCATGGACCTTATCGAAAGCGGATGAGGAAACCCTTGGTCGTTTCGAAAGAAAAATTCTCCGAACGATCTTTGGTCCCGTATGCGAAGACAATGTGTGGAGAAGAAGATACAACAACGAGCTGTATGAACTGTACCGCGACATGGGCATAGCCAGAAGAGTACGCATTGCGAGGCTACGATGGTTGGGCCATGTTGAGCGGATGGACCCAAACGCTCCGGCTCGTCGGGTGTTCGAAAGCACATCAAGTGGAAGAAGACCTCAACCGACTTGGAGTGCGAAACTGGAGAGAGCTCGCCCGAAATCGAAGTCGTTATCGAATGATGTTGGTTGAGGCTTAGGTTCACCCCAAACTGTAATGCCCACCTAAGTAAGTAAGTAAGCCGTCTTCAATAATGGCCTTAGCGGTTTTGAAAAATTAACTTTTTTATTTTGACACATATGGTTTATTTATTTTTCTCATATGCTTTAATGTTGTTAACACTTTTACGAAACAATGCTCAGTTCTCAAAATATTGCAGAATTATGCGTTCCACATGTTCTACAATTCGCTTTTTCCGATTGGTGAAAGTGATGCATACAACAAAGACAACAAGTGGAGATGAAAGTGTTTTCCCCTCCATGGTGCTATATAGTTTATAAATGCAATGGTCAGAAGCAGACAAGTGAAATAGTGCTTAACTTTTGAAGAGCACAAAGAAGAAGTTGCCTTGTTGATTGTGTTAGTTTTGAAAGTAAATATTAGTTTTTAAACGGCGCCCGGTTGAGGACCTTTTCAAAAGATTGCTTCCTGGATCTTTTGACTGCGAAACCACATATGCAATAGAAAACAAGAGACAGCTCTTTTCAAAATAAGAACCTTAAAACTAATTATTCAATCCAAATCGTCCTGTTATCAAAGAGGCGATTCTCCGATTTTATGCAAATCAAAAAAATTTTAACGCATATTAATTTAATTTTGTGGCTAGAACTTAGCATTTTTGAATGAAAACTTAAGTTTTCGTTGCAAGTCTCTCATCTCCCCTAGACAACACGGGTTCCTTAAAGGCAGGTCAACAACAACAAACCTCGTTGACTTTGTCTCATTTTCCCTCTCTGCCTTGGAGAATGGAAAGGAGGTCGATGTAATTTCAACTGACTTTAGTATACAGCTTTCGATTAAATCTCCCACAAACTTATTCTTTTTAAACTTTCTACCCATGGCCTTGCACCCATTCTGTTGAGATGGATTTCTTCTTATTTAGAAAACTGTTTTTACAGCGTTCGGTTCAGATCCGCCTTATCAAGCCGCTTTTTAGCTACATCCGGTGTTCCCCAAGGCAGTCATTTAGGCCCCCTCCTCTTCATTCTCAGTATTAACGACATTGAAATGATCATCAAACACTCCTCTATCTCTCTATGCGGACGATACTAAGTTTTGCCGGCTCATTTCTTCTTCTGAAGACTCTTCCCACCTCCAACAGCATCTCGACAATTGTTGGTCAATAAAACTACCTGGAGCTAAATGTTTCCAAGTGCCAATCAATAACCTTCTCAGGTTAACGCATCAAATCTACTCCCCGTCTCTATCTTCTAAACGTTCAAATCATTTCCACCGTTGAGGTGATCCGGGACCTTGGGATTATTTGCGACCGTGCGCTGAATTTCCTCAAGCATATCGACGATATAATCCTTGAGGCGAATTCAGCACTTGGCTTCGTGAAACGATGTTCCAAAGAATTTGCAGACCCTTACGTAATCCGATCCCTTTAAATTTCATTTGTTCGTCCACTTCTTGAATACGCCTGTCAAGTCTGGTCGCCTTTCCAACAAGTGCACGCATTGCCAGAATTGAGAGCATACAACGCCGTTTCTTCCGATTTGCTCTTCGAGGTCTTAATTGTAGTAATCTTTTAATATTACCTCCTTATCAAGACCGAATCAAACTCCTCAACCTCAATACGCTGTAGGATCGAAGAGAAATATTCGACATTCTCTTTATTCACCGAATCTTTGCAGGTACCATTGACTGTCCATTCCTTAACGAATCCATTTTTCTGAATACTAACCCTCGTTACACTCGGAGTCCCCGTCTCTTCTATCTTCCCACCCATCGAACCTCTTACGGCTCCAATTAACCCATCTCCCGAATGCTGAGGATTGCCAATTCTCACTCTTCTTGTTTTGACTTCAATATGAGTACTCCCAGCCTAAAACCTCGTCTCCTAAACCCTTCAACTAGTTAGGTAAGTCTTAGCTATTAAGTTTCTTAGTTTGTAAGTTAACAGCTTGTATTAAGCCTAATAAATGTTTTGCCCCCACCAAAATTTAAAAAAATTATTATAAAGATATCAGTTTGCCATTGTGCTTAAGAAATAATTTCGACCAAGAGGCCACCAAATTTCAGCCGAGGGAGGGGTCCAATTTTCGACCAGTTTTCGCAGCATTTTAGATCGTATGTCAGCAATAAGGCAACGAATATTTTCTTCCAAGATGTCAGTCGTGTCGGGCTTATCTGCGTAGACAAGCATAATCCCACAAAAAATAGTTTAGCGGTGTTAAATCGCCTGATCTTAGAGATAGCTCACAGGATTAAAACTCAAAACGTGATGGTTAGCATGTCTGAATGTTGACCAAAAGGTTCGTGGTTCGAATCCCAGCAATAGCAAAATTTTTTTTTCACGGATATCGCCTTTCGCGAGGAATTGGCAAGTCCTCCGAACGGCGCTTTCTTGGTTAGCCGTTCGGAATCGGCAGAAAATTGTAGGTTCCCTCTTTTCCTCACAAAGTTACGGTTCTCAGAAATGCGCAAGGGCCCGGGAAGTCCACGCTCTGTTTCTCCACAGATCATCTATCCAAACAAACATATTCTTATTCCAATATAAATATCAATAGGCTTCCCTTACTTTTAACTTTAAACGATTCAAATGTATGTTTTTAAGCGTAATTTAAGAGGGGAAGCTGGTATAGAAATTTGAAGAAACCGAAATTTTTTTTGTCTTAAGAGGTACTTTAGGGTCTTAAAAATAACATACCAAAGGATGGATGCCGGCAAAAAAGTCTGAATGTCCAAACTTTCCATTCTGCGGCAGCGCCACTAAGGTATGCCGCGTTTTTCTGAAAATCACTTTTTTTGAACTGGCCGTACATAACTGGTAGTACTTAACTTGAGCAAATCTTCACCGATCTATACGAAATTTTGACAGTACATTCGAAATACCTTTCTCCGGAGACGTACGTAGGACTTTTTTTGTATTGCATAGTTCTTTTTTAATCAACAATTTTGTCGTTTTTTATAGTGAAAGTTTTAATATTTTGTTCAAACGTGCACTATATCGCGAAAACAACAAAATATCGAATCCTACGTACGTCTCTTGCTGTTGTTATTAGACACTAAAAATTCAGGAACTTGTTCCAGAACCAAAATTAAGGAGGTTACATTTTCGGCCATGGACCCGTCTAAAAAATGAGGCGCCTCGGAAGAAATGCTGGACAGCCACCATTTTGAATTTAATTGGCACGAAAAAATGTGTATTTTCATATCGAAACCTAAATTATAGAACCTCTTTCACAGATTTTCGATTCATCTTCTTGTTGAGTCACAAAAAATTCATAAATTATACCCATTTTTTCACGCTCTAGAACAGCTTTCCCCCTTAAAGGGTGCCTTGAATGAATATAAGTAAAATACTGCTTTACCAATACGTAAAGAATTTTGTTAGACGTGTGGTTTCCAACCTAGCAATACTTTTTAGGAGTTGGCCTTTTCATCAGCTGTCACTTAATTCATGCCAAGTTTTGGGTGCAATTTCATAGTGGAAGAACTGAAGCCGCACAACCTGCGTACGTTCCGTAAATTGTCTCGAAACGAAATCGCCGTTGACGCCGATTTTTACTTAGTTACACACACAAGTTAAAAATATCTGAGTTACCATCAAGATAGAGCGATTTAGCAACACTATACTAGTTTTTGTAGGTTATGTCTACGTAGATGCGCCCGAGACGATCGACGCCTTGATTTATTCGAGCCAGCCGTGGTGGTCGCTTGGCCGAAATCACAATGGAAATCTTTATAACAAAGTTTGATTTCATTAAATCTTGAAAGCCAAATGTTTTAAAAAAACACCACACCCTTTATTAAATTTTCGTTCGAGTTTCATAATATTTATTTTTAAGAAGAAATCTAGAAAACATAAAAGATGCGATGACAATGAAATTCACTCTTCATGAAGGTCCTTGTCAAAAAACTTTTTACTCAAAGAAGCTGTGTGCAATTTACTTGGCACAAAAAAAAACACGAAATTATTCATTCGGGGTTGTAGGGAAGAAACAAAACAGAAGTACATATTCCATATGCCATATCCCACACTCCATAAAGCTTTCTTTATTTTTGTCAACCAAATTAATCAAATAAAAAAGCATTCCAACATCCTACATCGTCCTCCAACGTCAACAAACAGCACAAGAGGACCAGAAACAGAAACCGTATAGGTTTTGAATTCTCAACTCATCCTTCACAACACAAAACACAATACAAAGTTCAAATTCTATGGTCAGTTTTCTTTGTCTTTTCGAATCCAATGCAACTGACGTGCTGTGGGGATTGTGGCATTTATCCCACAGAAGAATCCCGCTAGAAATTAAAGGACACCATCACCATTATGAGGCGGTTTGGGAAAATTTATTCTCTTCTTTTCTTTTATCATTTCTTCAAAAAAATGTCCTCTTCCTGCATTACAAATACATACACTCGTATAAACACACATCTAAAGAATGATGCGCCAAAAACTGTGTTGAGTTTAAGGAATTTTGCTGTGGTCAAAGTTTCTTTTGTTTAATTTTCAATTTTGTGGATAGTATTAATAAATATGTAATGCCAGAAGGATATTGAAGCTTATCTCTCGTCGGTAATATGATCCAATTGGCTATGTTCTTCTATTTTAATCAAAAAACTTTTGGGTTAACTCTTTACTTTTCTCTTTTCATTTTTGCTTCAAAAAGTTTTGTTTGCAATTTTTTTTTTTTTAGTTTTTGAAGCCAATGGTGAAAGCAATTTTCTTCGGTTCATCAAAGTTAATTTACAAAATTGGGTTGTTCTGTGCTGGCAGCAACAGAAAAAAAGTTTCTTGTTCAGAATTTATCAATTATGAGGATTAGGTTAAGGAAATGAGAGGTGAATTGATTTATTAAAGTCCTTAGTTCCGGGTATGAATTCGAGGGTGTCCGTTTGTTAAGAGTGGATAGGTTATATATAAATTTTTATGGAGGAAAAGGTTTACCTTGTTTGGGGAGGCCGTGTGACTATAAACTGAAACCGGAGATTTTTGAAAGGTTTCTCTGGTCCGCTTTTAATGGGTTGCAGCAAAAAAAAACGGAGTGCCGGTCGTGAAAATAAAGAACTTAATAATTAATAAAAGTAACACGCTGTGAAATTTGATTGAGAAAATTTGCACTGGATTTTATATTTAACAGTATTCCACAAATAAAGGCTTTAGTTTTTTCCGTGAAAAGATCGTCCAATATCGAAGTTACAGCCCAAATTTGGTCCGTCGGAAAAGATTGCATTTTCATTGCTGTTCATCTTAAAGAAGCCATTTTCAACTCACTGTTACTGCTATGAAATCCGACTGGCCTAAGCATTTCAATCACAAAACAAAAATTTTTGTGGTATCCTGATACGGGGCAAGGGCAAACGTGATGAGTATAGATAACGTGACCATGACCATGCGTCCCGCTTTGGGCGGGACATTCCCGCTTTCAGGCAGTCTGTCCCGCTGTCCCCCGCGAGGCTGAAACTGTCCCGCTTTTGCAATTTTTGTGAGGGTTGAGATTCTTTTGATTCGATAAAATGGAAGCAAACAATTTTTCATTCTTTTGTATATTGCTATCAACTCGGAATGCGTTCTAGCAAAATACTCAAGGTTAAAATTAAAAAAAAAAAAATTGAGTGTAAAACAAAAATATGTTTCAAAAATCCCTTTTTTGGCGAGGTGAAATTTGAAGTGTTGGTGACATCTGAAGTTGTGGTCAAAGCTGACAAATCGGTTTTTTTTTTTTTACTAACTCAACTAGTGTAGGACAAAGCGAAACGAAAGGTGCGCAAGTAATTTTCGTGAAGTTGTGTGTGAGCAGCTTGTGGGCAAATGCCGCCATGGCCAGAGATTGTCATCTTGTTAATTAGTTATCGATGGTTTTGTTTTAGTTCTAGTAGTGTTTTGTAACAAAACAATACTGCCTAAACGCAAGTGTTTCTCTAATATTAGTTTGCAACAGAGGTATCCATTTATAAAACAAAGAAAAGATGAAACCGCAGACGTTACATGCGAAAAATGTCGTACAGATTTTAGTGTTGGACATGGTGGTGCCAGTGATATAGAAAAACATTTAAAATTAGGAAAACATAGACTTGCCGATCAAGCCGTTGCTTCAAGCTCGTCAATGCTTAGTTTTTGTAAGAAAACCGAGTCGCCGACTTCTAAGGGTTGGGATTTAGCCGCAGCTAGGGGTACGTGGGCGTTATCGTTATCACAACGTGCAACATAATCACAGTTTCCGCTTAAATGAATGTTCTTCTTTTCAAGCTTGTGATGTGTTTTTTTCTTTAGAGCTGGGGTATGCTCGTCGGGTCCAGGGTCGACCAAAGAAAACACGTAAAACTTCGGTTATGAAGACCTTTTATTGGTCTTAAAGCTAATCTAATATAATATTCATTAATTCTTATCACTAATTCTGGTGGTGGTTCCAACGCTGGTAGATCCTTACTCCTATGCTGGCAACACGGTCATTACTTTAATCGCTGGCATCAACAGGAAAATTCTGGCATCAACAGTAAAAATACTGGCATCAACAGGAAACCTCGCATCAACAGTAAAAATACTGGCATCAACAGAAAAACGCTGGCATTAACAGGAAACCTGGCATCAACAGTAAAAATACTGGCATCAACAGACAAAATCTGGCATCAACAGGAAACCTGGCATCAACAGGAAACCTGGCATCAACTTCGTTACAAATTCAAGCATGTCTTGAGCAAACAATTAGATGTGCAAGTACAAAATCTCAAGCTATTGTGGTGTACTGTCAACCATGGCAACCGAAGATTTAAAAGAGCATTTGCGTAAAGCCAACTGCATAACTTTGTTAACGGATGCTTCAAATCATGGCTCAATCAAATTATTGTCAGTTTTGATTCGCAATTTTTTATCATACGAAGGCGTGAAAGTTAAGGTTTTAGAGTTTCGGGAGCAGCCAGGCCAACATTGGATATTATTGTACATTATTTGAAGGAAGTATTGTCTTTTAATAACTTAAATAAAAAAATTGTTGCATTTTGTGGAGATAACACGATCTCCAGCTTCGGGGGAAAGAATTGGAGAGGAAATAATAATATTTACTCAAAGTAGAACGCGATCAAAACTTCCGCTGATTGTATTCCTGTGGATTTCGAATGCATCATAGTTAAAATTTACAAAAATCTACATCTACAGCGTTCGAGTAGAAGCTTAGAAAGAGTTTTGTATCTCTACCGAGACAGAGTATCACAAGCTGCTGGGCTATAGTAAAACAAGGTGGCTTGCGCTTATGGCCGTGCTTGAGAGAGTTATAAAAATATTTCAGCATTTGAAAAATTATTTTCTAAATATCGACAAATGCCCAAATATTTTCAAGACGTTTTTTGAAAATCCCAGCTCAGAATTGTGGTTATATTTTTTGAACGCACAAGCAGTGACCTTTCATGAAGTTGTTTTGAAAAGTGAAGCGCAAAATCTGTCGGCTATAGAGTCTGCCAAGGAAATTAATCGTCTCCGAGGTAACCTGGCACTAAAAAAGATTACGATTTTCCTTCCTGACATGGTCCGTAGACTGATGGTAAAATTACAAGAGAGAGCAGAATAAAAAGCAGCAGTAAGCCAGAACGTAGAAACTATGGTGGCTGAGTTTTATGAAACAAGCAAGGAATACTTGGACCAGTGCCAGTGTTGTCAATTTAACACAGAACTAGAAGTGTTTGAATGAGCAAATTTTAACAGAAAATGGTTGATTTACTAATCATGCAAGGATTTATTAGCAGCAGCCAAGATGCTTAAGTCTTTGACGAGTTTTCACTCATCTTAAACTTTGTGACAGATGGAAACATTTCTGTCTGGAATATCGAGAATGTTTCAACTGAAAATCGTTGGGTCGATTTATTCCAGCACTTTCGTGCCAATAATCTAACATTAACACATTTTTCTACGATTATTTCGTACGTTAGGTTTCTGCCTGGAAGTAACGCACCAGTGAAAAGAGTTTTTACTAAAATGACCAAGGTTCGGACAAGTGATAAAACACAGTTGAGTGTCTCAGTAATGAAAGCTACTTTGATAACGAAGATAAATATAAATAAATCATGTACTGAGCTTTACACTTTTCTAAAAACAAGTCCCGATATTTTAAAACAAATTTGTTCAGCCGATAAATATAAAAATACAAACTAGAATTCACGCCACTACTTATTTGCTTTGATTATATAAAAATAATAGTAATAACAACAGAAAACCTTGTAAAACACTTGTTTTACAAGTGAAGATAATGTCCCGCTTTGACAAAAAAAAAATAAATGGTCACGTTAAGTATATACGAAGGTGTAGAAGTAGGTGGTTCACCTTAGTTTTGAAAAAGAAATTCGTTTTTTTCCGAGTTTTGAAACGATTATTCGTATGAGCCAGATTCTAGGCCCCCTTGTTGAGAAGGGAAGTTCGATTTCGCAGTATCACTCGCTATTACGAAAATGGTTTGGAGACCGAGTCTACTATTTTTTTTGAAGACGATGAGATGATGGCTCAACGAAGCACATAATACCATCAAAAGGAACGTGACAATTCTGGCATGGAATCCACTTACTTATATAGTCTTTCAGGAAAGAGATGTTTTTAGTTTTCAAAAACAATTAAAATTGAAAAAAAGCCATTAAAAAGGAAGCATTTGCAGCTAAACTAGTTCGCGCTTTTAAAAGTGGTGAGTAACCCTGCACCAGATCCCAAGCAATGAGTACCTTGCAAAGAGTTAAATCCTTTTCTTCCTCTCAAATCTAAGCTTCACTGATGATTGAATGAATAGGTCGCTGTTGTCGTCATTGTACTTATACCCAGTCTACTAGAGGTGCGCAGTTAAGATATTGCACCCAAGCTCCTTGTTCTAAATCTTGTTTATTAAAAAGAACCAACATCTATGTATGCACAAGTGCATGCAAATACTTCACTCGCTCCCTCTCAGCACAAAGAGCACAAAACTTAAAGAATCACCATCCTTCACGTTACTACCTATACAAATAAAAGTAGAGAAAAAAAGAATCCTTTGCTCTTCAAACAACATTAATGGCTCTACAGGGTGATTCGCTTAAGTGCAGCACAACAATTCCAATTACTCTGCACAATGCAAGCGGCAAATAATTTTAAAGCGTCTCTTGCATCTCAGAAGGGAATTCATCTTAAAGAAATAAAACTCCGTAGTTAAAATTACAACCACAATTTCATTTCTACTTGCAACCAAAACGAATACCATTTTAATTTAAGCTAAGCTCATTAAGTTTGAATGAAAAACAAAACAAAAAAAGAATTGAGAATTACATTTGGAGCAAACAACAGAAAAATGAAAAGAAATGCTTTCGTTTCGACAGCATGATTCCTCAAGGACGTCTCCTTAAAGCCCTTCGGTATTTTCTTGTTACAAATTTTTTTTTTCGTTGCAGTTGTGAGAAAAGTCTTAATTTTCAAACTCTCACACAACCTGCCATGCCACTGACAGACTTATTGCACCACGTGGCCAAAAAATGAGTTTTAATTAATTTCTCTGCTTATAAAATGTAACACCAGAGAGTGTAATGGAAAAAATATACTCTCATTCCTCGACACAAGTCCACACATATAACACTTTGGCCACATCTCAGAAGGGCCACCAGGATGTGAAAATTCGGCTTATAGAAAATATCTTACACAACAAAAAAAAAAACTTTAAGTACACTGAGTGGAAAATATGTGAACGAAGAGCATGGAATCCTTAAGAATTAAGTCCACCATCGCCACCATCAGCAGAACACGAAAGAGAGGTCCGCATTTGGTGTACTTTGTGTTTAAAGCGGCGCGGAGGGCCCTGAGTCCATCGAAGAACGTTTATATATATTTTAATTTTATTCCATCTAATAAATAAATAAACATGTAAATTAGAAGACGCAACAAAGTTATGGAAGCTTCAGGGCAAAACGCATTTCCAGGACTTACAATTTTATGTCGATAGAACGAATGGCAGTGTCTCTTATTCTCGGGACCTGCTCATTCCTAGTAGGTATAGTGAAAAACACTTTTCTCCTTGATGTTTCTAGGATTTAAACCACGAACCTCCCACTTAACAGGGATACATACTCACAATTACACCACGGGCATAGTGGCAAAAATACTGGCTTCTATTTTGGGCGCCCGATTGAAAAACAAAACTGTCTTAACTTTGCACTTCAGAAACAAAACTAAAAGCTAATTAAGGTTCATTCAAACACTGGCAACAGAAGGAGGTGTTCAACTCAACCGACGGCAATGATCCCATCTAAGGAAAAATTTTCATCATAAAATACTGAATAATTTCGTTTCAAACGAATCGACACGAGTCAAACTGTGCGGTTTTCAATCCAAACATCTATAATAAAGTCGTTTAAGATTGACCAATAGGAAATCAAACTACTTTTTCATCGGAAATGACTGAGTGGTTTCGTTTTAAACGAACAAACACAAATCACATTACTTGTTTTTTTCGTTTGAAATTACTCAAAAGATCGTGTTAAACGAACTTTGAAGAACTACACGACCTTTTTTATCCCTCGAATGACCCGTTTATGTTCGTGTTGTGTCAATATAGACACGTCCACAGCTAAGTGTCTTTGTATTCGAGAAGAAGGAGTGTCACACAGGGACAATCATATAATCCCACATTCGTTCCTAACTTCTTCTTCAAACCAGAAAAAACTGTTTTAAAGGCCTCATTTTGCATAAATGCGGTCCAGCAAGAGGATGCAAGGACCATGGGACCATTAAAAATTACAGCAGAAGAAGGCAAAAGCACGACCACGAACGACGACGACAACGTCGCGATTTATGGCATTCATTGTAAATTTTCATGATGACCCTAAGAAGAATTATATGTATATAAAAATGTGTGTATCAAAGTGCATGTCCTGGAAAAACTTCCATTGTATGATTGTACAAATCACAGAGTTTCCTTTTGATGAAGTGTGGGCTGAGGCTGAGAGTTGAGAGCTTTAAGGGGGGTGGCAGAATCCATGAATGTGAAGAGAGAATAAAAAAAAAAAAAAAGCCAACTAATGCTGTACACGAAGTCAACTGTTCGCTTGCCTTTGCACTGCAACTCTGGCTGCATATCCTTACACAATTACTTTTCAGTTTTCTCTTTTTTTTTTGCAACAGAGTGTGGGCTGCCGCACCGTTGCCACAGAACGACAGGACAGAGAGTATCATTAAATTGCATAACTTTTCACTATGGTTTTTCTTACTTTACCGTTCTGTTCGGTTCGGTGTACATTTGTATGTAGTGTTTGGTGTGGTGGTGTATATCTGTGGCTACTGGCTACAGTAGTTCTGAAGTTATCATTTTTATCGGCCTGTTCTTTCACACACTCCCATGCAATTGCAATAAATTCATTTCAATCCAGTGAACTTAGTGGCGGTTTATAAAGGCACAAATGGTGGACAGCAAAAAAGGATATTTCTTACACATACAATGTTTTTTGGTGAAGTCAAGAGAAAAAAAAATACACATACATTACAACAAAAGTTTTCCCTTCCTTGTTTCAGAGACGGGCTTATAGAATTGAAAAGTAGAAAAGAGCCTCATTATACAGGTTGTTATTGATAAGTGAGGCGTGGGTTTAAGTGGATTGAATTATACGAGTAGGTTAGAAGGATATTCTTAAACTTTTTTGAACTAAATCAATCGGAGTCATTAGATTTTTTTTACCAAAGGAAATGGCCATTGAAGGTTTGAGCGGATGCGACATGTCACGCATAGGCGTAGCAATAAAGAATAAAGAACTGAAAATGACGTCTTGGTAACTGAATCTCAATTAAAATATTTATTTGTTTGTTCTGCAGTAGAATCAATCTGATCTCATCCCTTAACTCACTTTCGCTTAAGGTTTCACTGACGAAAATTATTATTAACTATTAAATTATCAACTAATAATAGATGCATATGGACAGTTCCGACAAAAAACAAGTTCATAGGTCAAACTTACGATGATTATTGCAGTGGTTCTGAGAATTTTGCTGTCATTTGGACAGTTTTGCGTTGCAAAAGTTCACATCAATCGCCATAATTATGCAACACTTTTTCCGCAGCTTCGGTCATTTTGCGGCACTTGCAAAGCTCCCGCAAATTCGTCAGATTTGTTGCGATTGCGACACATTTCTAGGAAACACGGCTGATCAGTTGAGACAACTTTGCTGCAGCTGAGACAAATTTATTGCGGTGGCGACAGATTTGCTGTAACTGCTACAGATATGTTGCAATTGCGAAACTTCTGTAATATGAGCGGCAGATTTCTACATTTGCGACAGATTCAATGCAACTGAGACAAATTTACTGAAATCGCAACAGCAATATGCAGTAGTGGATCCTTTGTCACAGTTACCACATATTTGCATGCGATGAAGTGGCAAGAAACTTCGTAACAGGAAAATAGAACGGAAGATTAAACACCGAAATTATGCGTGCTATGTAATATTTTCAGTTTTGCACTAGAAAACTGTTTATTGTGATGCCCGTGTCGTAATGGCTCTTATTGAATTGGCAACTCCTCCGACGATAAATAATGTCATTGCAGTGAAAAGGGAACCGGCAGAAAATTGTATGTGACTTCCATTTCCTCACTTTTTAGACACCTAGTGTCTCGAAAGACTAAAGGAAAATTTTGCAGTGACAAATTAAACGAGGATGGTTTTAGGACTGAGATAAATCAAAGCTTCAATTAATCAACAAACTTTGGAAAAAATTTGTATAACTAGTTGCGGCTCTCTTCTTATGAAATTTTACGAAAACAATCACCCCAATAAGAGCTATGAATGTTTATCAGCTTTTATGAGTAAGGATTTTCTTGTCTGGAAAAAGACAACAGACCACCACAAAACCATAGACTGCCGTGCATATAGATACGAGGAGCAATGAAAATCTGTGTAACCGCAGCTTTGGAAGTATTCCTAAGCTTGACACTTCTGCGTTTAGTCAAGGAAAGTAAAGGAACAAAATGTGTCCTAAAATCGAGCGAAAGGTAGGTATGTCAAAAAATGTACCACTCATAATCATTCGATATAGCCATTGCAAAGTTAGGAAAATACATAATCAATTAACCCCCCACGTAATAAATTTGTATACAGATTGGCTCAACAACAGCAGGAGCCACAGGAGCCGGAATTTTTAGGCCAAGAACAAAAATGGCAGTCCCAATGAGAAGGCTGTGAGCCCAGCCTAAAGTCTATGCAAAATGCAAATTTGCAATGAAATCAACTCTCTAAAAAGGGGTCAAGCCAAGCTTCTAAAAGGAACGTTCAACATGAGCCGACACAAAGACTTTATAAGCCTAACTGGATATCGCAGCCTATGGAAACACCGTAGATACTATAATTAACTGCGATGCTCTCATGCATAAAAAAACTAAAATCCCTAAACGTAACAATTATCCTTAGTTTCATCGAAGAGATTAATCTGGATGAGGAACTATAGTTTAAGACTCCCATTTGATAAGTACGAGGGCACAATAGAAGTCAAAAAGCAGTACAAAACTCCAAATTATTCATTTATTCACTTAAGTCTCAGGTTAACTTTCGATTGAGACAGTGGCTCACATTCGACTCTTTTTTTCCAATATCATTGCGATTCTATAGAGTTTCAATGTGCAGCTGCGTTTCTTAAGATGTTCACGAATATCTTAAACTTATAGCATTTATTCAAAGTCCTTTGATGTACGCTCAGGCTATAAATGAAATTCGGTAGGTTCTCCAAAAAAAAATTTACGATTCCTGCGAATAGATGCATATGGACAGGATTCACGAAACGAGTGAAACTCAAACTGAATCGTGACGTTCAAATTTTTTGCTCCCGGAGTTTAACGTTTAGTTAACGAAATTAAGCTAATTAAATAACAAAAATTAAAACATCTTTTAGATCTTTGATTAAAAAATCTAATTATTCATTAGAAATTCAAAAATTACAGTGTTTTCGTGAACTAAACAACTTTAATAAAGTCATTTTTGCATAAATACATTTGTTGATTTGAGTGAAAATGGAAGGCAATTGTAGTGGTGTAAATTGTGAAAAAAGAATAAACCGAAATGATGATTCCGTACTATGTAGCGGGACGTGCGGGAAAAATTTTCATATTAAATGTGTTGAAATGAGTAAATACGACCTAAACCTCATAAAAAACAACCCAAGAATAAAATTCATGTGTCTCGAATGTCAAAATATTTTATCCACCATCAGCAAACATTTAACAGAAATAAATAAAAATAATATAGAAATTAAAAAAAGTTTAGACAGTGCAAAAACAATCAATACTTCAACACCAATACAGACGAAGACCTCATATGCACAAATACTAAAAGAAAAAAGTGAAGTAATAGTGGTAAAACCCAAAAGTGACCAAAACAATGAAAAAACTAGAAGTGACATAAAAAGTGTAATAAATCCATTGGGCATGAAGCTAAAAATTGATGAAGTAAAAAATATACAGAATGGTGCAATATTGATAAAGTGCGACAAAACATCAGTAAAAAAAATAGAAGCTGAAATAAAATCGAAAATGAGTGAATATGATGCTAAAATACATGAACATCGGAATCCGCGTATTAATATAGTGGGTATGAGTGAGACAATCAGTGAAGACCAGCTGATAGAAGCCATAAAGTGTCAAAACCAAATTAATGACAGTGAATTAAAGTGTGTCAAGATATATTTCTCCCACAAAACAAAAAAATACAATGCGATTGTTGAAGTTGACAGTGTGACCAACTCCAATATTATGAATATGGGAAAATTAAATATTGGTTGGGACAGATGTCGAGTTTACCAATATATAAAAGTGCTAAAATGTTACAACTGTTGTGGATACAATCATATCTCTAAGTTTTGTACTAAAAAGAAAATATGTATTAAATGTGCCGGTAACCATGATGTTAATGATTGTACTAGTGATGTGTTAAAATGTACGAACTGCATGAGTCTTAGCGAACAAACGAATCAAAGAATAGACTTCTGCCACGCGGCATCCGACAATAATTGCCCAGTATTCTTACGAAAACTCAAAGCTGCTGAAGATCGCGATAGATATTAGCAATTACAAACAATAAAATGCTTTTTTTCTAACATTGAAGGTCTATTGAACAATTTTTCTATTCTACAAATAATCATAAATGAAAATCAATGTGATATAATCGTACTTACTGAGACCCATGTAACCAAAAATCATAATATTGAAGAAGTAGAATTAGAGGGTTATTACATGTTTAACTGTGAAAGTGAATCCAGTCATACTGGTGGAATTGTATTTTATGTCAAAAAAACGTTTAAGTGTTCTCTTGTTAAAAGATTTGTCATAGCAAGGCAATATTGGTGTCTTATTATTAAAGTGCAATATGAAAATACATCTGTGATTTACTTAAGTGCAATATATCGATCACATTTATCGACAAAAAATGCTTTCTGTGATGATTTAGAACAGTGGATAGACTTCCTGCAACAGTGCAATTCAAATTATATTATATTAGGAGATTTTAATATCGACTGGCTAGACAGAAACAATACGTACTCAAAACGATTAAATCAAATTATCACTGATAATAACTTATTTATGCTAAACACGGAACCAACGAGAATCACACCAACATCTCGCACCTTGATTGACTATGTCTTATCAAATAATAGTACCATTTGTAGTGCTAAAGTCGAGCATAATCTCAAAGTAAGTGATCATGAAGCACTTGAAGTTTTCATTCAATGCACACAACCAAAAAAAACCAACAGAAAAACATTCAGCTACTGTAAGTACAATAAAGAACACTTTTTATATGAACTTAGAACAAATAATTTTTTTGCCAACTTTGACCCAGAATACCCTCACAACATACATACATTAAGTGATAAATTTGCACATGAACTAAAACAAATAGTGAACACTATGGTTGTAACAAAGGTTGTCCCCTATCAAAACTGTGAATGGTTCAATAGTGAATTAAACAATTACAAGCATGCAAAAATTAATTTGTACAAAAAAGCTATTCTAACCAACACTCTTCTTGATTGGCAAACATACCATCAATACAGAAACTTTTATAAAAAGCAAATTGATAAAGCTAAATCTACATTTATATCTAATAAAATACATAACGCGCATAACCAAAAAGATATGTGGAGACAATTGAAAAAATATGTTCTAAAATCAAACAAGGATGAAATTACTGAAGTGCAATTTAATAATGGTGATAAAGTAACTGATAGTGCAATAATATCTGAGAAACTAAATTATTTTTTTATTAAAAGTATACATGACTTAAGCAATACTGTGATATTTTCTGAATATAGGAATTTAGTAGATGAGTGCAATATAGAATTTAAGTTTAGTGCAATAAATAATGACGCATTAAATAATACTCTCTCTGTGATAAACTCTAAAAATGACTTCAACTACATGAACACCAAAATGATAAAAGATGCTTTAGAAATTATTGGTCCCGTCCTTATTCGTATAATAAACAGTTCTTTTTGCTCTGGTATTTTCCCCAGAAACTGGAAAGAGTCATTTGTGCTACCCAAAAAGAAAGTGGCAAGTTCAATTAATCACTGTGATTTTCGACCCATCAATATGCTTCCACTTTATGAAAAAATATTAGAAAAAATAGTGTCAAATCAACTCCAACAACACCTAAGCACCAATAACATCATAAGTAAATACCAATCAGGCTTCCGTAGTAACCATTCATGTGAAACCTGTGTTAACTTTGTGTTTAGTGACTGGAAGAAAGAAATAGATAGTAAAAATTGTGTTATAGCAGTCTTTCTAGATCTTAAGCGAGCTTTTGAAACCGTTGACCATGTGATTCTACTAAATAAACTTGAAAAATATGGAATACGAGGCACTGAGCTTAAGTGGTTTAAATCTTTTCTGTGTAACAGAACCCAAAAAACTTCGGTTGGCAATACAATGCCTACTCCAGCAATAGTGGCGACTGGAGTTCCCCAAGGATCAATTCTGGGTGTTCAGCTATTCCTGCTGTACATTAACGATATGGAAAAAGTGGTCAAAAACTCAAAACTTGTACTATTTGCAGATGATGCGCTTCTCTATGTAACAGGAAAAGATGTTAAAACCATTTCAAACTTAATTCAAAGCGACATTAATGAAATCAACAATTGGTTAAATATGAATAAGTTAATATTAAATATAAATAAAACGAAATACATGACAATAAACAAATCCTCCCTTCAACAACAAGTTATCATTAAAATTAATAATATACAGTTAGAAGAAGTATCGTCCATAAAATATCTTGGTGTTATTCTTGACAATAAACTCTCCCTTAATGAACATATAGACTATATCTGTAAGAAAGTTTCAAAAAAATTAGGGGTGTTAAGAAGAACTCGAAACAACATTTCCAAAAATAGTGCAATAAAAGTGTTCAATGTAACTGTCAAGCCCCATTTTGAATATTGTGCAAGTCTTTTATATGTCTGTAACAACACACAAAAAAATAGACTTCAAAAATTACAAAATAAAGCCATGAGAACAATAATAAAGTGTGATCGTTATAACTCAATATCAAACATGCTTGAATCCCTAAATTGGCTTAACATAAATCAAAGACTCTACATGATGGCAATGGTATTTGTATTCAAAATAAAACAAAACATATGCCCCGAATATCTACAGTCCAGTATACCCGAAAGAAGAAATATACAGTACAATTTGAGAAACGTGGAAGAATTCAACATAATACGAACCAGAACATCGAGAGCACAGGCCAGCATATTGTATATGGGACTACAAGCTTTCAACAACCTTCCAAATCACCTTAGGAATATTACCAACTTAAACCTATTTAAAAATCAAATTAGTATATATGCAAAATCCCATTATTAATAATAATTAAACTCTAAGAACAAATTGAATGTCATATAAACTTTAAATGTAAATTATACGCAGATTTTAAATGGCTAATAAGCCAAATAAATAAATAAATAAATAAATAAATAAAAGTACTCTTCCACTCCATCCAACTTCTAGATTTTCAAAAATATTTGAAAACCATCCAACAAATTTGTCAAGCGGTCGTCTGAGGGTTCACACTATCAAGCATTGGTCGTTTAGGCCCAAGTCTGTCCAACTAATTGTACAGTGTGGATGGCTCTATTGTCAATTTTTTCAGCAAACTCAACATTTTCTTCTGCAAATTATAAAAATTTCTAACCGAAATTGCAATTCGGTGGCCGCAAATTAGAGTCTACATATTCCTTGTGGTATCCGTTGCATGATGGTTGGCATGTCTACCTGTAAACCGGGAGGTTTGTGGTTCTAATACCAACAGAAGCTAAAAATTTTTTCACGCGTACCGCCTTTCGTGAGGAAATGGCAAGTCCTCTGATGGTAAATTCATTGCCAAGAAAAGCGCTTCCTTGATCTGTCGTTCAGAACCCGCAGATAAATTGTAGGAGTAGGTCCTCTCTATTCTCTCTCAAGGAACGGCTGTGAGAAATGTGCTAAACCCATGAGGCTCCTAGCTCTGTTGCGCCACACTGTTTATTTATTTTATATTTGTTGTGTGATGTTGCCTCGTCAGTGTGACAACGGCTTGGTCAAAGTGTCGAAAATGTCACTGCCGTTATGATCCAAAATCCGATCAGTTTCATGGCGTTCTCAAGAATGTGGCATCGCTCAGACCACATTGTGGCGTATTTTACGTATAAGGATCTTGGTAGAAATGGGTGTACCATACAAGATCAAGCTGACTCAAGAATTGAAGCCAACGGACCATTTGAAGAGACGCGACCTACGTCCTCCGTTTGGGCGCTATTTTTTGGCTCAATAGGTTCATCAGTAGGCAATATAATATGCGTTACTGGTCAGGTGAAAATACACATGTATTTCATAAATCACCACTTCATCGAACATCGAAAATTGGTCCCTACGAATCTACCGCTTCCAACGGTCATTTCCACAGTGGCCATTGGCACAAAGTCGAGTTCCGTACAAAAATTATTTGATTATGCTTTGTGTTTTTGCAGTTTCTCAACTAGTTTGCGTTATATTTAAAAAAAAAGTCAAGTCCTTATTGCAAAATTCGATATTTATTTATCTAAAAAAAGGTGTAGGTCAATTCTAAGCCACTCCTAAAAGTCCATAATTATGGTTTCCTAACTTCCAAAAAAAAACTTCAATTTGAAGGATTTATCCTAGACCAAAATCTCAAGGACAATCGAAAAAAGAAAAATCTGGCATTTCGATTACTTCCCATTTTTATGGGAATGGCTCTGTGTAACATTAAAAAAAAAAACCAAATCAGAGATCATTTGACTAAAAAAACTACTGAAAGTTTGAAAGAAATGAACATAACCATCAAAGGCGTTGAAAAAAAACCAACCAAAAAAATACATAACCACCAAATGACGTACGCCAAATTGTTTGAGTCACTTCCATCACCACCGAGCAACCGCACTCCTGATTCCTTCCTTATCCTTAATACATTGCTTACAGTGTCATCTTTTCCTTTCAAAAAGTTAATCTCATACTTCTGCCAAAGCTAATTTAGTGCTCATGACTCATATAAGTGGTTTGCCTCGAGAAACTCAGACGAATACATGATTGTTTGTTTTTGATCTTTAGCCACACCATAATGCTGTTTTCTATGAACATAAACAGAACATTAGGGGCCACTTCCATTAGAAAGCACATAACAGACTAATATTTCGCACCAATTCCTCGAAGGAACTCTATCCTCGAAGCTCTCAAAAAAAAGAAAGGAAAAAAAAAAACATAAGTAGTCACTGCTTTCAATAATTCATGAGTAAAAGTAAATTTACTCAACGCCCTGGAATACATGAATGTTAATATCTTGAATGTTGTCTTCTTGTTATTCCTTTTATTTTCCACTTTGTCTTCTCATCCCTCCCGCTCTCTAGACAGACTCAAAAAAGGATGAAAAGACTTTAGCGTCCACACACCAAAGTGTAAAATAAAAAATTTAGTGAACCGGGCAAAGTTATGAACCTAATGCTGACGGTACACATAAGATTACCTCTTTCTTCTTCTGTTCAAAAAGAGGGTATCCTATGCACGCTTACCGCGCTATACGCTTATTTGATGTTGATGATGATGATGATGATGGAGGCTAAAGCCATCTCCCTGTGTCTTGTATGGAGAAAAGTTAATCCCTTGCACAATGTAAGGTAGATCAAGTCGGGAGAGTTGAATTGAACGAGGACACGCCAACGCGTCAGAGACTGACAACAACTACCACTACAGCTACAAAATGAAAACTTACATTAACTACCTACAAGCTTTAAATTGCAAAGTACAAGAACATAGGAGATAGGAGGATAGGAGCACACTCCAACGGAATAGAGTTTACGTGAAATGAAAAGTAATGAAGCGGTTCGGCTTTTGGAAATGCTGGCATTATGCAAATTAAATGCAGGACCTGTGCAATAAAACAAACATTAAACATAATTTTAAAATAGAAAACAGCTTCGTGTGTTGAATGTATTTTGTATAAAGTGGAGCAGACAGGCTACTTCAGCTTGGCTCCTCTGTTTCAGTGGAAACTTGGTGGAGATTAAAAGGAATAATTTGCTATTTGGGTTAGTGAAATATGCATAAAGTAGAGATGAGTACGCGGGAAGGTGTCCAAGGTCTAACCGGTGTTTTTCAAAATTGGATTAAACTCGGGCGTTGGTGTAGTCGGTCGGAAATTCTGGAAGACTCCCAAGGCGCGAATAGATGGCTTTTTGAAACATTCAGTGGTGGTTGTGATGTTGAAGTTGTAAGGGTTAGGGGTTACAATTTCTAACATTAGAAGATTAATTTCGGTTAGTTTTAAAAACGCCATGAAAAAAAAAAATTGTGTTTAAGTCTTGGAGCGTATGGCGGACTCTCCTCTTGCTAATTAAGGCTTGTGAAGAAAAGGCAATAGATTCTGAGATTCCTATCTATGGCTTTAAGCATTTCATTGAGATAAATATAAAGCAAGATCAGCCTAAGCCTCCATACAAAGACCAGGCTTCACCCGTCTTATAGATATCGTTATATCCTTATGTTTGTGAAGAACCAACTTACACCACATTTCAGGGCCAATTCGTCCTACAACATTAAGGCTTGACACGTTCAAACTATAAACTTTACTTGTGCTGGATTAACAATAGGCTGTCAATGCTGGGTGTTAGACAGACGATAAAAGCTGTCTCCATTAATTTCATCGCAATTCATGAGGAGCAAGAGTTAGCATATCTGCTCGCTCATTCTGCTTCCTGTTCGAATCCGTAAAACACATAATTGTTTCTTGACGGGTATCTCCTCATCCGACTGGCAAGTCCTCCGAATTGAGCTTCAGGAGACCTTGACGTAACTGGAAACGAAATGACGGATAGGACGGCCAAAATCGGGTAATCACTCGAATACATCGAAGCCAAAACCTCTCAAGCAAGAAAAAGACAGAATCCAACACAACTTTCCAAAAACCGCCAATGAAACGTGGTCATCTTAAGAAATATGCTAGTATACCTGATTTCCAGAGGTTAATGGCCAGATATTTCCAAGAAAAAGAAAAAAAACATTCTACTTCACCTTAACAGGGATTGGCTCTACCCGTTGATTGTCGTTATCACGGGTTACAATTCAGGGAATACCCACATGATGAAAATGGGCCTAAGCACATCAGATCTATGTAAGGGATGCCATTGAAGGTGCTTTTGGCAGTGCTAGCTTCGATAGTATGTGCAATGCTGCCAGAGAACACGGTGTGGACGAGTCATTAGTGTTGTGGATTAAAGCAATGCTAATGAAAAGAACTGTAATTGCTGAGGCGGAGTATGGACAATATGTTGCAACGGGAGTGAATAAGGGCTGTCCGCAAGGTGGCGTTTTATCTCCTCTTCTGTGGTGCATGTTGATCGACTCTCTACTTGTAATCCTCAATGGTTCTAACGTTCATGCCCAAGCATATTCAGACGACGTCGCCGTGCTCTCGGTTGGTTCCAGCCTCCAAGCTGTCTGTTCCCAAGCACAGGCTGCGCTTTTTATGATTGACACCTGGTGTGTCAGAAACGGTCAACTCGTCAATCCTATTAAAACCGAGGTTGTCCTCTTCATGAGACGTAGAAAACTGACTGGTCTGACCCAACTTATACGCTTAAAGGTGTCAACATCCCCTTTTCAGATGAAGACAAACATCTTGGAGGGATCCTGGGATAACAAACTTCTTTGGTCTAAACATGTCTAGTCTAAAACTACTAAAGCACTGTCAGTTTTCTGGCAATGTAAAGGAGCCTTTGGCAAGACATGGGGTCTTTCACCGAAAAGGGTCCTTTGGATCTATACGGCTATGATAAGACCAATCATCTCTAATGCGTCAGTTGGGAGCTGCTCTCGACACACTGCTGAATCTTCCTCTCCTTGATACCAACATCATGGGGTGTACTCTCAAGACCATTTCTCGTTTAAAGAGATGTGGTCTCTGGCACAATTCGCACTGGAACTTTGATGAGCTCGCAAGCAGCATATCTTTTGACTCTCGTCTAATGGACATGCCGTCTGACACGATGATCCCAAGGCTCAAACTGCGTCAAAATTACTCAGTCAACTTTCTTTCGGTTCAGAAACTGTTATCGTATTTTCACAGATGGCTTCAAAACCGACAAGGGTTCTGGTGCTGGTGCCTTTGTGGAGAACGACGACATACGACTACACACATCTTTGGGATCATGCATCCCTTTTCCAAGCGGAGCCTTATGCTATCCTATTGGCCTTGAGCCGAGATACGAACAACGGATGGACGGGGAGAAGTATCTTTGTTTGCAGCGATAGCCAAGCTGTGCTTAAGGCCCTTCTCAACCCTCTAACCACTTCGAAAGTGATCCAGGAATGCAAGAGCTCTCTGAATGCGATCGGAATATTAAATTCCTTGAGTCTCATCTGGGTTTCGGGCCATCACGGCATAACTGGAAATGAGATCGTCGATGAAACTGCTAGGCAGGGATCTCAGACAGCTTTCTCAGGACCTGAATCGTCGCTAGGTCTGCCAGCGTCTTCAGTGAGGGCTTCATCAACGATTGGATCTGTGAAGCGCACAACCGTAGATGGCATGCCTCCATTGGATGCAGACAAACCAAGCATATGCTCCCCAACTTTATTAAGAAGACTGCAACATTTTTGCTAGCTCGTAGCAGAAAAGACTGTAGAAAGCTTATTGCCCAAGCATTCAAACGTGTTAGGCTTAAGTGATAATACACTCTGTGAATCTTGTGGAGAAGATGAGGACACCGCAGAGCACATCTTCTGTGAATGTCCTGCTTTTTCTCGCATGAGGTTACAGATACTCGTAAGAGCTGGTAACTTAGGCAGCGTCTTTTGGCTTTTCTCCGAACATCTGGAAAGCTATAACAAATAGAAGGTTGCTATCTGGTAGTGCAATGGGCCGGTATTAGTGCTCCAGCTGGTATTTTTACAAACCTCCAACAGAAAAAAAGGGATGCCAACACGAAGGTAGGATGGTTCATTTGACTTTTTCTGTAGATGCCCAAGCTTAGCCCAAAACAAGAAAAATTAAATTCTTCGAAGAATTGGACGACATCTCTAACCTCCCTCTGAATATTTAGTGAGAGTCATGACGCCCCCCCCCCCCCACTCCTCTACCACAATGGATCATAGAGATTCGAGAAAGGTGTTCTCATCAACACATATCAAAGCTTTAAATGACTCAATGAGGGTTCAAAACCCCAATAACATAGTCACCAACCCAATACTCTGCTATTCACAATAAATCGATCGATTTTAGTGAGATGTTGCGGCCAAGCTAAGTTTTCTGAGAGCAATTACAACCTTCATTACTTTTTCACTTAGTGATCGAAATCAGCAAAAAGTTGGTCCTCTCCGTATGCTCCCAAGGTACGATGATAAGAAATTCGCTACTCCTCGAAGCTGCACGAATTCTGTTGCGACAGCTTGTTGGACTATTTCTTTAAACAATCCCAAAACCAACTAAGTTCATTCAAGCCAAGTCATTTCATGCAATGGCCACAACCGATGGTTCCCACGACTCCTCACTCGAATTGTGCTATGATAGTATTTTGTTGAAAAAACTTAATCAATCACTAAACATTTCAATTATCACAGCTTCGTCTACACTCTCATTGTGTATCTAGCCAAAGAATCTTCAAAACGAACACCAAACAACTCTTTAGCTTGCTGATGAGTTCCTAAATCCTTCTGCAACACAAACTCCCATACAGAAAATTCAAAAGGATTTCTTTCATTTCTGCACAGTCATAAAACGATTCGCTCCATTACAGTTGCCCAGTGGCTTGCTTCAATAATATATGAACTCATTTTCTATCTTGAGCTTTCCACTCGGTTAGTTCAATACAAGTCGACATAAAGACTCTGTATGCTGTGCATGAAAGCCACCCCCACCACCACCAGCCTGCCTATTCCTATATTTCATGTACCTACACAAAATGTACCTCATTCAGTTTATTTGCTTTAAAACGATTCGAAAAAGTCCACCGACCAGCAGTGATGTGTTCAGAAATTTTGCTCAAAAGTCCTACGTTGGGCGCCATTGCCATAAGAAAATTAGGTTTCGGGTTCGGTCCCTGTTTCTAGTTGACTGCATTCCATGCCATGTATCTCTATAAAGTATGCAGATTGCGTGAGAGAAATTCTTTCTCAACTTAATGTAAAGTCAAGTCACACAGGAATGGAAAGGAGTATAGCACGAGGATAGGATGAGGCTGGGGGAGGAGAGGCTGAAACTTTGAAAAGACTTCACCCCCTCATATCAGCTTCAATATGCCATAGATTGCATACAGTATAACATTTCCCTTGGGTTGAATTCCAAAACGTATCGCTTCTTTTGATTTTCCAAGCAAACAGAAGCATGGCATTCAATCGAAAGGACCGAGGACCGTAAAGAAAGACCAATGCCAAGCCATATCATTATTCAATGTATAGAATTTCGATATGACAATTAGACATTCCGGTCATATAAACATTTAACAGAAAAAAAGTCATTGCCAAATTGAAATCGTTACTTCTGATAGATTGGAGATTGGACTAATATTTTGCCACAAAGTCTAGCAGGAAATTATTTGGGTATTCCCATATACTTTGTCATGATGTTCTGTTCCGTTTCTTCTTGAAGAGATATATAGAGTAAAAGTTGTCCCTTCCGTCCGGCTCATAACCATTTTGGAGCCGGAACAAATGTAAAAAGCCAATCAAAGAAGGTAGTTGTTTGAGTGGAAACATTTGAAATTTACTCTTCGTTTGTGGAGAAAAAAGGAAACTTTCTTTGACTATGGATATCTACATTTATTTCACACGTATTTTGAATAAAAATTTTATTGCTTCAGTAAAGCCTTTGTTAATTTATATGACAAGAGGTGATACGTTTTGGGAGAAATTATTCAATAAATTTAAGAAAACTTTCAAATGTTGAAGATGAAGTCGTTGCATGCAACGAAAACTTTATATGAGAAACAAATCGAAGCAAAGAACAATAGATGTTCCGTCGAACAAGTAGTCAAAGACTGTAATAAAAAGTAAAGGCCTCATGATGCTTCCTTGGTGAAAACCTACACTGTACACCAAGGAGGTCTCCAGGGTCTTTTGGTCTTAATTGCGGACCTTATAAACACCTTGCTGGAAGATAAAGTACAGAATATCAAACTAACGGGTTTGCCATCTATCGTTTTTTTTTTTTTTTCAACTAGTGCTTATTTCGTGAATGGTAACACTTCGCTTATGTCTGGTTTGACAGATAATTAGTTTTATCCTTACGCTGAACGAATATGTTGCGTTTTCGCTTCGCTAAGTGGACCTGCGATCGACTTAGAGAAGATGCCGATTTTGAAAAAAAAAAAATATCATCTTTTCAGATGAAGCTCATTTTGATCTTGGCGGGTATGTAAACAAGCAAAATTGTCGTACCTTAATTATTCCTTGCTGAGAATGGAGCCCCAGGTAGTGAGCTGTGAGGGCTCTACATCCCAGCAAAAGTAAGGGTAAAAGTTTTAGAAGGCAAAGGGTACCGTATAGATTCAAAAAAGACTGAGTACTTGTGATGGGCGTTTTCTGATCCAGACATGCCTACTTCAGGCATTTATTTGAATGAAATTGAGCATCATAAGTGTGTGAAGTTTAAATATCTGTGATCTTAGATTATTGGTAAAGCAACTTGTGATAACGACATACATCATCTAGTAAGAGTAGGGTAGATTAAGTCGCGAGAATAATCCGCCATCTTCTAAAAAGTCCATCACTGAAACTAAGGAAAGGCTTGATAAATACTATGGGGACCAGACACCATCAATTTCAATGGTAAAGAAGTGTTTTCCAGAGTTCCGTTGTGGTGATCACTCCAGAAATTGTCGATAAAATCCATGAAATGATATTGCATGATCGGAGAATAAAAGTGCGTGAGTTGGCTCATACTGTAGGTATGAACGGGTACATCATATTTTACACAAATATATATTTGGACATGAGAAACCTCTCCGCGATATGGATGCCGCGATTGCTCACACTCGACCATAATCGCAATCGAAAAAAATGGTGAAAATCCACGAATTAAGATACGAACTGCTACCCCATCCAGCATATTCTCCAGATATAGCTCCCTGCGACTGTTATCTGTTTCTAAACCTAAAGAAATGGCTGGGCGGTAAGAGATTTGAGTCGAATGTAGAAGTCTTTACCGAAACAAATGCGTATTTTGAGAGCCTTGAGAAAACCTATTATGATTGTTTTTATGTAGAAAAATAAAATAGTTATTTGCCGCAATATGATTGTTTTATTTAAAAAGTCATGGCTCTCGTATCAGACAACGCTCAGACAAAATTGTGAAGGACAAAAAAGAAAAACAGACCAAAACAATTCTAATACATACAAATACAACAAAATCAGCATTTGGTTATATGGTTGGCCTCAGACATTGAACACTCCAAAACCGTAGAGCTGTTCAGTAGTGTGAAGCAGATTAGTGGAGGATTTGTGAACCTTTCGAGATCACGATGCTCGTAGCGTTGAAAAAAGAACAACAAAATGAAGAAAAAAAGAAGAAAAGGAAGAATGACTCTTCATCTTTTTTAATAATCACCCAAGCATCATTCACATTTCTGATTTGATTTGAATTTTTACTTCAGTTTCTGTGAATGGCATGCAGACGTCTGCCAAAAAATTGTGTCTAATGTGATCCCATATTGCAACCATACTATAAATAAATAAAATTTTCATGTATTTACGAACACAATAAGCAAAAGCTGTAGATTCGTGTATTTCTTCAGGTATGAGAGGACTTTCTCCATCCATTCTCTCAAAAAAAAGTAGACGTGAGGTGTCTTAGGACACCTCTTGTGTGCAACGAAAGTCCTTAGGCTTGAACTATAATCGCGGTTTCATTCAATTTAAGCACATTCATTTTTTCACTAAAAGACTTAAATTTCCATAAGGAAATTCTTATCTCTTCAGAATAATGATTTTTCAGAAACCCCAATTGCTTTTTGACCTATGGTGGTAATGTCCTGATTCTCTATCTACATTTTCCATATGAATCGAAGTCAAAATGTTGATTTTTGTATGTGAAATTTTCACTGTCAAAAGTTTAAGCGAAAAAATCCATAAATTTTTGTTTGAAATTTGGTCGATTTGAAATTTTTTTTAAATAAAAGGCATAGACACAAAAGCTCCATAATCAGATGCCCTAAATGTTGTCACCAGCAACTAGTCATACATAAAGGATAGAAATTAGTCATGACAATTAAGAATCAGGAGAGACAGTTACTATCCGTCACAGACCTTATCTTCCAAAATTGTACGGATCAAGAAATAAATTCTTTGGTGCTCAATTTGCAGCAGCGAAAAACAGAATTTCGTCGGAGAAACTTACATCAAAAACAACATCAGAAACCAATACAATCAACGTCAGTTGTATAAACGACATGGTGCTTCATGCAGCGGCATCAAATTTTTCAATAGCAAAAAAAAAGATGGTCTGCTGAAGAAGCAGTCAGTTGAGAATAGACCTAACCCAAAGCTAACTCTTGCCAAATCTAACGCTAGAGATTTTTTGTTCAGGGAATCCTTGATTCCAAGAATTTTCAAGCATTTTTTGTGTCAATAAAATAGACAATATGTATATAGTATATAATATATAACATATTTTCAGTCGTCATTTGTTAAATATCAGATTTCATCTGTCATCCAGTCACTTGCCATCTATCATCAGTCATCAGTTTGTCATATATCATCTATCTTCTGTTATCTGTTATCGGTCAACTGTCATCTTCCATCTGTCATGTATCACCTGTCATGTCACTTTTCATCGTGCATACGTCATCTGCCATCATACATACATTACATACACTAAATCTCAACAAAAGAAGTAACTTTTATTTTGTAATTACAAAGTATAAAGTTTTTCTATATTTATGTTGTCTAGCATTTGTTAAAAGTATCGTTTTTAATTTCTTAAAAATGACAACAAAGCGTGCCGAAACTTTGGAATAGTAAATGAAATAGATTACAATTCATTGCGCTAACCAGTGACCAAAAAAAGCCGAAGATTAATGAGCTTATTAAACAACACACACACACGTCATCTGTCAACTGTCAACTATTATATTTCATCTGTCATCAGTCATGTGCCATCTATCAACTGTCATCCGTTTTTCATCTGTCATCTGTTATCTGTTATCTGTTATCTGTTATCTTTTATGTGTTATCTGTTATCTGTCATCGGTCATCTGTCATCTATCATCTGCCATCGTAGAATTTAATGTCGGTAAATTTTGTGAACTTAATGCCTCTTTGTCGTTTGTATAGGTTTTATGTGATTGGATCAGTTGGTAATGTAATTCAATTTCTGATGTTTCTGGGTTTTTGTTGGAAATACTTCCGATAACGAACTTCCTTCTGGAATTTGTAAATAGAACATTTGCAAACAGTAAAACTCCACATGCACATTTGGTTTTTCAAAAGACAAGTAGATCTATTAATACTTTCTTCACTGAAGAGTGAAGCATTGATTTTGAAGTAATCATCTGTGGAAATATTCAAAGCGTTTCTATCTAGTGTTGCAATCCATAATCGCAACTATAAAATTAATGAAAAAAGTGAAAAAATTTTTGGTATAAAGAAAATTTTAAAGTCTTAGCGAGAAATTCATGAAAGACTTTCAAGGGGTAGATGTAGTTTAAGCCTGGAAAAATTGCTAGCGCAACCAACCTTCACAAGTGGGTACTTCGGATAAATTTTTAATCGCACTTTTCTCTCCTTTTTTCGAAGCATTTAGCTTTACCTTTTTTTAATGGCTGGACTAGATAGCTATACACATAGCTGTAAAAAAAAATAATCAATATAATTTAAGGAAAACTTTCAAAGGCTCAATTGCACAATAACCAAAACAATAAAAACCACTGGCAAGGCAGACAACCCATAAGTCTGCCTAGTGGTTTAATTATGATAAATGTTTTAATCGATATCACAGCCATAACTTACCACCTTGGGTGTAAGAATCACATAAAATTATCTGGCGACCCACTCTATTTTAATTAGCTGAGAGTATATCCTATCAGCAACAAGTTTCCAATAACATGTATACATTAGTAAAATGTCTACCGGCCCGACAAACACGACGACAATCACTTTTAAACTAATGGAATTTTGATCTCACACAGCCAAAAATATAAATACGAACCCCACAATCCAACCCATACTCCACATCTTACCATCAAAAAACGGATAATTAATTATACGATGGTGTTTTCGATGGAAGTCAACGAAAGTCTTATCGGTCTCCTCTTGGCTATATTTACAATCATATAAGCGCCCAAAGTACCTACCATCCATAGTCGTCGTACTTCTGGGGCTGGCAAAACAAGCTGAAAATAAAATTAATTACTCAAATGGAAATTAATGTTCCCAGACTTGCGTAAATCTTCTATGAAGACAAAAACAAACAACTCTCCCTCATTTAGCTTCTCCAATGATGACAATAGTGCTTCCACACAAGTAAGTAGAAGTGCCTGCCTAGTGCCTTGCCTACCCTCAAAGACTAGGTATTTGAAAAAAAAAAGAATAGAGGCTCGAATGCACGTATGTGACCCAACGACCGTGCAGTACCTATACACCAACGACTATGTTAGACGGATATTAACAGCTTGTTGTCGTTGACAACAATGACTATACGAGAAAGCCTTTACTCACCTCTAAGGAAGCACTGATTTCGAGAGTCTTTGTGTGGCTATAACAAGCTCTGACTGAGGAACGGAAATGTACCCGAAGAGAAAGCTCTAGCAGCTTCAACAAAGCTTCTACTAAAAGTTAGGACAATGAAACTGCACTCGAAGTCGAGGATGATGATGGTTAACGATCCACTGCACGGATATGGAAGGGAGTGGGTACTTTTCATTTATTTATTCTGTGATTCTAAATCCGAATCAAATTTTCATAGAATACCGTTCGCTCGTTAAAAATAGTGATGTGTGTTGTGCTTCCAGGATGGCGAACAACGATAACAAGCAATGGGGTTACCTCACTCTTTTCCACTTTAAATTTACTGCCGTATTGAATGAGTGGCTACATGTCGGCGCGACTTGGTGAACTTCTTTTTTTCTCCATTTATCTGTCCTCCAGGGCTTTATTTTCCCAGGAAAAGCCATCCATCAGTTAGACTTATGGGTGGATATTTATAGAAAAAAGCGAAAATTCAGATCGAAAGTCGTTTTGATGATGGTGGGTTGAAATAATTTTTTTTTTTTTTGTGAAACACATGGCAAAATAAGAATTGCCTTCTATCAAAGCTGTGCACTCAAATAAATAAATCGCAGTATGTCGATATAGTTTTTAAAAACAAACAGGAATTTACTCAGGAACTGAGTATTAATAATCTGGTTTTGATCGAAATTTTCATGATTTTCAGCAACGCTACCGAAAGTTCCTTTTCGGGCTTTTAGTTCCTCTGATGGAAGAGTGTTTCCACAAACCTAAAAGTCCCTAAAAGAATTGTGTGGCAATGGCAATACGAGAAAGCCAATTGGGACGGCCTGAATAATTTTTTTTCGAAATTTTAATTGGTCAATGTCCTTTCTCGACGGAAACGTTGATGCATCAGCTGATATGATATCTAACGTAATTCTCAACGGCATGAGAAATTTTGTTCCTCACAGAACAAAAAGTATCATCCCCAAAGAGAATTCGTGGTTCGATTAAAGCTGTAAAGAGGCGATTAGGGATCGAGAAAGTAGTTTTCGAAAATTTAAAGACAACCCTACAGTAGAAAACCGAAATTTGTTCAAACAGGCCATGAACAAAAAGTACGGCAAAAAATACTGTTGTGTCCAAAAGGAAGCAAAAACTTTTGGTCGTTTGTTAAGAACGTTAAGAACTCGAACACGTCATCGGTCCCAACGCTCGTTTTCAATGACTCTCCATATGTCAGCTCAGTCGATAAAGCCAATTTGCTACTAACTCGACACTTCCTGATAACAGGCCCCACCTGAGCTTGAGACATAGTAAATTCTGCTATGAAGCAGATATTTTTTCGAACTCGCTCGGTTGCGAGAGTCCTCAAAGATCTCAATATACATAAATCCGCTGGTCCAGATTGTATCACCGCCGTTATGTTCTTCTACGCTTGCAAAGCCAATGCGTAATCTTTTCCATCTTTCCTATTCTGCTGGGATTTTCCCGAGCAGATGAAAAACTGCATTTGTCCAGCCGGTCCCTTAAAAAGACGAGTCTTCCTCCCCTTCCAATTACCGTCCAATTGCACTAACTTCCCTTCTCTCCAAGGTCATGGAAATTTTTTCAAATTGGAATTGATGAACTCATTAAAAACGAAATGCAAAAAAGTAAGCCTAAAGAGAAGTGGCACGCGAGAAATATATGATCACGAGTGTTTAAAAAAAACAAACACTGTCCATTTAGTGCAATACCGTAAAATGCGACGAAATTTATGTGTAATAAAAAAAAAAAAAAAACAAAACACTGCCGAAAAATCCCACTTTTCCTCTCGATATAATAAATATGTTTAAAAATACGTCGGTTTTAAATCAATTTGGAATTTGGAAAACTTCGCAAGAATTTTTTTTTTTATTTTCACCCCCCAAATTGATTTTCTCTGGGGCAAAAAACAAATTTCCGCTGCGCGAATGTCGATTATTTTTTTTTTCAAAAAAATCTCCACAGGTAAAAGGCAATAACACCTACGGTTTTTATTGCCACATTAAAAAGGAAATAACCTATGCAGGGGCTATTTCCTTTTCGTTTGGGAAATAACCTCTGCAGGGGTTATTGCCGCGGGTGTTATTGCACTGCGCCGATAATCCGTCAACTTATGAAATATCTTGAAGAACGAAAGCTTCTTAATGAACGTCAGTACGGCTTTCGTAGCAAACGGTCCACTGGTGATTTGATGGCATATCTCACCGAAAAGTGGAACCAATCTTTACATTGTTTTGGAGAAAGTAAGATTATTGCGCTTGATATTTCTAAAGCATTTGATAGAGTTTGGCATCGGGCTCTTTTATCGAAAATGCGTGCTTTTGGTATCGATGAGTCTCTTCTTCGTTGGATTAGAAATTACCTTTCTGACCGTTCAATACAAGTTGAGTTGGATGGCTTCAAGTCTGATACCCACTTCATAAATGCTGGTGTGCCCCAGGGCTCCGTTTTGTCTCCGACTCTCTTCCTCATTTTTATAAATGATCTCTTGTCTGAAACTTCTAACCCTCTCAACTGTTTTGCTGACGACTCGACCATCAGCTTTTCATGTTAGTTTCCAAATTCACGTCCCTGCTCTTTGGATGTGGAACTGGAACGGTTGCGTATGATAAGCTCATTGAATTCTGGCCTTGACAGCATTGTAACATGGGGTCATAAGAACCGACTAGAATTCAATGCTTTAAAAATTCCATGCTGTCTATTATCGTTGAAGCTTAACATACCCCATTGCCATTATCCATGAATGGTATACCTGCCTCCAAGAAACCGAAAAGCAGTCAGTACTTGGTATGTGTGTAAACGATGATCTTCGTTGGAATGACCACATATTTGAAGTCGCCAAAAACGCTGCTAAATGCCTAGGTTTTTTGAGACGATGAAGGAAGTTCTTCACCCCTTCTGATATGGCTACAGTTTATAAGCCAGATACGCCCAAAACTGGAGTATAACTCCCATATCTGGTCAGGTGCTCCTCAAACATCTTTGCGCCTACTTGATAGGGTACAAAATAGAGCGTTAAAATTGATAGGTGATAGTTCAATCGTAGAACCGATTGATTCTCTTGAACATCGTCGAAACGTTACCTGTCTCACTCTCTTTTATCGCTTTTCTCACAAACAGTGATCTAGTGAATAGCCAGCTGCATTCCTCCCCTGAAACAATTTAGGCGCAACACCCGCCTTGCTAGGAATGCTCATCAGTTTTACCTAGAGCCCAACTTCGGGCGTACAATCAAGTAAAGAGATTCGTATTTCAGTCGCACCACCCGAATGTGGAATGCTTTACCTGGCTCTGTGTTTCCCCTGCATTACGATTCACAAAGATTCAAAAGCAACGTGCATCGGTCTCCTTTCAAATCCTCTCCTATTTTGCTCACACTGTGTTCTATAACATTATATAACCCGTTGATGTGTGCCTTCTTCTTTTTCATTTCCGGCGTTACGAGTAGTGATCTTGAAGCGATCACAACTCTCCCACTTTTCCGCTTCACACTAGTGATCCGCCTGTGGGGTACGCCGCGTTGACCTCAGAAAGCGTCGGCAAGCCTCCCGGTTTTGGATTGTTCCATGTCTGAGGCCAACCAAATGCTGCTGTTTTTGCATTTGCTTGTACCAGGATTGTTTTGGCCTGCCTTTTCTTTTTCGTCGCGAATTTGTTGAAACGTTGTACGATATTGCCTTTTGGACGGGGTTCTGCGGATCTCTCCTTTGAACATAACAATACCAACTGAGCCGGTCGCGCTGAATTTTGTCCAAGATGGTACTTTTGACATGAAGGCTTCCACGGATCTTAGTACTTCTAATTCGATCTAGCTTTGTTACTCCTGCTGTCATCCGAAGCATCATCATTTCGGCTGCCGTCAATTTGCTCTCATACTTTTTGTACATTGTCCAACATTGTGAACCGTATGTCAGAGCTGGACGGACAACTGCTGTGTAGAGTCTTCCCTTCAACTTAGGGGGCAATTTTCGATCACAGAAGATAGCGGAGTTTTCTCGCCACTTCATTCACCCTACGCTTACTCGATGATTGATGTCGTCATCACAAGATGCTTCACTATTGATCATAGATCCCAGATATTTAAACTTTTCACACTTGGGAAGCACATTTCCATTCAAATAAATGTCTGGAATAGGCTTGTCTGGATCAGAAAAATGGCAGCACAGGTATTCAGTCTTTTTAGCGCTAATACGGTACCCATTTCCTTCCAGAACATCAATCCAAACGTCAAGTGCTCGTTGCAGGGATGTAGGATCTTCGCTTATGATGGCTCCATCGTCAGCAAGGAATAATTGTTGTACTTTATTGTCCGTTACTTTTCCTTCGAGCAAATAATCCAGAACAGCAATAAAGAGCAGTGGACTCAAGACACTTCCCTGATGTACACCTACTGTTATTTAGAATTCTCCGGTGACTCCAGCTGGGCATCTCACTTTTGTAACTGCTCCCTCGTACATGTCCATAATTATTCGCACATAGGCTTCAGGAACTTCTCGGTGTCTGACGGCCACCCATTTCAGATCTCGTGGTCGAATGCTTTTTCGAAGTCAACCAACACAATATGCAAATTCTCTAAGGCATCTCGGTGTTGATGTGCGCCTTAATTATGAAAAAAAAAAAAACTTAAAAAAAACTCCTCACACCACACACAAAAACGACAAAAGAAACAATCCAGAAATAATGGACAGGATCGCATAACTAACACTGTCGAGTAGAAAAATACGTAGGTACCTAACCTTCAAAAACTTTTCTTTGCTTGATTATATATCCTTTAATATTAGGGATCTTTCTTCTCAGAGGAAGCACCGTTCAATTAGTTCCAAAATTTTAGTCATTAAAACTAAAATTATCAACAACAACAACTCAATCTCACCTCTCAAGAGATTAAAACTTAAAAGATATTTTGTTTCCTTATTTTTTCTCGGCTTCTAGTCACAGTTTTTTATTCATTTTTTTCCAATAAACTTGTGCTATACACTTATACACTCTCCATGTTCGTTTCTTTTAATTAGACAAAAAAAAACCGAGGGAGAAAAATGCAATCCAATTTATTTTTAAAGGTGCTTTTTTATCCTCTTCGTTATTATGTCCGTTCAATTGAAAAAAGAATTTTCTATTAAGGCAATGTCCTTTTATTTTATACTTCCGCGACACTTCCTTCATCCCCATTGTCGACCATTCATCTAAAACACCACCAACATGAAAATACCACCCGATGAAAGGTATGCAATGCGGACCAAAAAAAAAAAAAAAGACAAAGCAGGAGGACAACGAGGAATCTATGTCTATACAACACACAATCCCTTAAAGACAAAAGCAATTACAACCAAAGCGGACTGGCCTCTGCAGCACTGACAAACACATTATTCACTTGTGCGAAAAGCTTCAGAAGTCAACAGTAGAATAAAAATGTCACCACCTCTCCTCTACTGCTGCTGCTACTGCCACTCATTGTTTTAAAAATATTTGGACAATATTCCTCCTTTCTTAAAACGAAACAACAGCGAGCTGGTGGTACTCCAAAAGCCAACCATGGCCAAGAAGAATAAAAGCATAATAGAACCTTCTGTGACCTATAGAGATTTTTGCCAAGCGCATTATTTGTTTGTACTTAAATTACAAGCACAAGCAGACACTAAACAATATAATGGAAGCGAAATAGAAAATTGAAAATAAAATGAGCTACGAGGAAAGTGCACAACAATGGAGCGACCAAGTCGCCAACGCCTTGCCATTGCCATACTCACGACAATGGCACAGGCATAAGAGAAGCACAAGTTTTTGAAAGCCTTTAGGCTTCTTGCGTCCGTCGGTTGGTTGGCTGACAGCCCTTGAGGCAAAGAAGCAGCCCACCAAAGAATACGATGATGGTCACAAGACGCAAGGAGTTAGTCCTTATCCTGGTGAAGACGAGAAATGCGCAAATGGAAAAAGTTTCTCATTAGTGCCGGCGTGCAATTAGGGTAATTATTATTAAAACCGAATAAATTTTTTTCCTTCTTCATAAGATGAAGTGATGGTTGGTGTTCCACTGAAAGGCATACCAAGTGCATCGCAGCTATTTCGCTTTGCCAAATGTTTAAAGTCGGTCGAACGATCGGTCTCCGCAGCCGCGCCGCGCCGGTTGGTCGGCAGCATAAAGAAATAAGAAACGAGAAACGAGAAACTTAGAAACGACCCTCCATCAGTCTAATAAACTTCGAAAACTGCTAGAATAATGATGATAAGTTTCAGTGATTTGTTTCGGTAGCAATCACAAGCAGACGAGCATTAACGACATCATAGCAGGAATGTAAAGTGCTGTAGTTATGTTGGCGCAAAGTAGTTATTTAAATGCTTCCTTTCCTTATTTGCTGTGTCCTCATTTCCTCCCTTTTTCTATAGTGGTGTCTATCGTCTATGTCCTTGTCCATTTGCGGTGTACGCGCAGAACTCTAGGGAAAGTGCACTACTTTGAATTTGATTGTTTTGGTTAATTTTGTCAAATTGCTTTGAAATGTCTTAGCCAAGAGTTTCTTTCATTACTAAAGCAATTATTCACTTTATAGCAGAGTTACTTGGGAGCGATTGCCAACTTCTAATGTTGCATAAGCAACGAAAAGTGTTTTATAAAATGCCCGCGAACAATTGCGAAACTGTTTTATTATTCTGCCAAAAGCTTCAATGTATAATGATTCTGGAATGCGATAGAACATTAATTTTAAGTGTTGTGGGTAAGGAGCTAATTAAAATGACAATTAAATAAACCGGAAAATAATTTTTTTTTAGAAGCTTTACAGGTTCTGAAAATAGATGTCGTGAATAGTAAAAATAGATCGCTGCGTGAAATATAAACTGGGAGAATACGATTTTCTGGAATAAGGGTGCGCTTCATTTGGCCTTATAATGAGTTTGGAAGACCACCTGGAACTGATGTGTCTTAAAGGACACGCACGGCATATCGTTCACCTCTAAAATAAACGCGAAGAACAAGCAGCAATTCCAAGCAACAGTTTAGATTTGCGGATATTAAAGTGATTCCATTGCCATCCAGGATGTAGTCGAACCGATTTCTCTTTGAATTTGTGTCTTTGTTAAGGCGATTTTCAAATTTAAATCTCTAAAACGTGGTAAAAACCGATAAATTGTTATCATCTTTTTAGTTGGATGTTCCCCGTTCCCTCTCTGCTTCGATATTGAACATTTAAGTCTTTTTTTAGAGCAAACAAAAATGATAAGAGCTCATCATAACTCTTAAAATAGACAGGGTGAGGCAATTTAGCGGGAACCCAGTGGCCCATCAAACATTATGAGGGAATGGAAGGGACCTACAACTTTTTACCGAATACAACCGGCTAGTAGATAAAGTGGTTTTTTCTTACTGAAAGTTTCTGAGTAATTTAATTTTTTCGAACATAGACAATATCATTTGGTCCTTCGAGCCGGATTAATTGGGACAATTGGTAAAGCTGTGATACCAGAGATCACTAACCCCGGGGCTACAAGGTCATTTACAATACATTCGAACTTTTTTACATACACAACCAAACTTTTCGAAATTGAAACCCAACTGTTATGGAATATTGAAAGCCACCCGAGAAGCAGTTTCAGTAGCCATGAAATTGACAGCTTCGTCAAATACCCTCAAAAAGAAAAAAGAGTGCCTGGAAAAAACTTTGAAATTCAAATTTCTTGTGGGTGCCATTTTGAAAATATATAATGACATGTCGATTGAAAGTCATTTTCCTGGCAAATTGTAAGTCACCTACGTCACAGCCGAAACACGAATAGGAAATTGACAAAGTGTATATGTAGGCTGATGGCTTACCATATCTTGATTGTGTAGCTGCAGGGTAAGTTACACTTTTAAAGGCAAAGAAAAGAGAAAAAAAGCACACTAACATGTTGTTTAAGAACCATTTTGGATAGTTTATACAATCAATAAGCGCCGTGGCACAAATGGGTGTTATTTACTTTTTGTTTTAGAAGCAAGGCCCACGTGGGTAGTTCCGTAACAAAAGAGGCAGTAAGAGTTTCGGGCCTTAGTACCTTTTCTTCACACTTAAATAATATTTCGAAATGGAAAGAACTCTCACCATTTTCAATGTGTGGCACAGGGACGTAACTCTACGAGACATAAGTCCATACTATGATTGTGGACCAATTCCATACCAAAGAGTAACACAAGTTAAAGAATAATATCTACAGAATTATATTTCATTTTATATGCTTTCTAGCGCTGTCAGTATGCGTGCGCATTTTTTATTTTAAGAAACAAACTCGTACTACCTGGAAGGAATTTCTGTTCGCCTTCAATATTCACTCACGGAACGGTTCACGGACAAAATAAATAAAGCTAAGAGCGAAGAAGAAAAATTTGACGATGAAACTATGAATGTGTGGTGTGTGTGGTTCACAAGAAATTACAGTTCTGATCTGTTCTTATCTGAACAATTAGACTGGCCAAGTTTTTGGACGAGCTCAACGCTTTGTGGCTAATTGCCTTTGATGGGGAGAGATCGCAAAGTCTGTATAAGCTTGCAGTCAGCCGTTTAGAAGGTCTCTGGCCTGGTGCAAAGATCGAAGTTGTAGCAAAGGAGGAAATTCCTTGCAGACCAAGAGCTCGCATCAGAATACCAGCGGAGCTCTCCGACAAAGACATAATTCTTAAGATGATCCAAAATCAACCGTAGCCCTGTTTTCCTGCAAAAAAGCCATTGGCACAAAATGGGGCTTCTCCCCCCAAATCACCCACTGGCTCTACACCGCGGTCATCAGACCAATACTCACATACGGAGTAGTGGTATGGTGGACCGCTCTTGATAAAAGGACCTACTGCGATAATCTGAGCAAAGTCCAACGAACAGCCTGTTTATGTATAAGCGGAGCACTGAGATCAACACCCTCAGCTGCCCTAAATATACTCCTTAATCTTATACCACTAGATATCTTCAGTAAACAAATGGCCGCAAGTACGGCCACTCGTATCAGAGCTATCTCCCAATGGACCGATAATAACATCGGTCATGCCACAATCCTGAATACATTCAGATCAATCCCTTGCCACTCTGACTACACCATCCCCCAATTGGTTTTTGATAATAAGTTCCATGTCTCAATCCCAACGAGAACGACCTGGGAAGACGAAGAATTTTTGAGAGATGATTCAATTCATTTCTATATAGATGGGTCAAAAACCGAGGAAGGGGTTGGCTGCGGGGTGTACTCAAAACGACTAAACGTAAGTCTCTCTTTCCGCCTCCCAAACCATTGTAGTGTGTTCCAAGCGGAAATTCTGGCGATCAAAGAGGTCCTGTCATGGCTAAAAGAAAACGTGATATCCTCAGCGAATATCCGGATTTTATCAGACAGTCAGGCAGCCCTCAAATCACTCGGCGCCGTTTCCACGAACTCAGTAGCCGCCCTTAACTGTCGCCTGTCTCTTAAGGAGATGGCTGAACAGTTCAATATTCACCTTATTTGGGTGCCGGGGCACAGAGATATCGCGGGCAACTGTAAGGCCAGTGAACTCGCCAGAAAAGGAACCGTTCTACCGATATCAACCAGCAGGTTGAATATCGGTATACCAATCGCTACATGTAAACTTATGCTAAAGCAAGAGGCAATGGATAGAACAAATCATTGGTGGAACAGTATCACCACGTGTGTGGCAACAAAACAGCTATGGCCGGGACTTGATCCAAAACGCACAAGGCACTTGCTATCCATAACCAGATTGCACTTTAGCTCCGTAATCAATGTCATTACAGGACATTGTCTGATAGGCAGACACGCCATAAGACTTGGTGTTCCCTCAAATGACTTCTGTAGAAGTTGCTTAGATGAGGAGGAGGAAGAAACTATTCCACACCTCCTCTGCTCATGTCCTGCACTCTCCATTAAAAGAAAACGGCATCTTGGAAAATATTTCCTCGATGATCTAAACCAGTGATTCCCAAAGTGGTCGATATCGACCCCTTGGGGTCGATATCATCTTCTCGGGGGTCGACAAAAACGAAATCTGAATTTGGGGGTCGAAAAGTTTTGCAATCGACCCCCTTACACATTTTCTTATCTTAAACTTTAAATATTGTGTTGCGTTACTTTTGCAATTCTATAAATAAAAAAAAATTCCTTTTCGTACCTGTGCACTGTTTCGACAAATCGGTAGTTATGTAAATTACACTTTTATTGAGGTACATTTGGTTTTCCAGTCCTAACTCTTTTTTCCCGGAAACAACAGTTGGTAGGTAGTTTAATAAAGATTATTATTAAAGATTTTAGGTTAGTGTATCTAACGATCGAAGTGCTGGGAAAACCTATTGTGTGTACTTCAAATTTTCGCAATTCCAAAAGGGTTGTTATTAATAATGTTGACCTGTTTTCACTGATTGTGGTTTTATTTTTCTATTTTTTTGCTGTCCATTATTAAATAAAATAGTAGGCGTTGCATTTGTATAGGTAGTGTCCCTATTTAGTATAAGATAAACTTCGGTTCAAACATGCTCCTGATATTTCACTATATAAGAAGCTGGTACCTAGGGTGAGAGTTCATTTGGATTTTGAAATTGGAAGATTTTAAAGTGATAATATGCAGTTAAATAAATTGAATAAATCAAAGTGAATAAAATAGAATATACAAAGTGTATAGTTAGAGTTACCTACGTAATTACCTAAATTGCGTTACCATATATTTCTTTATTAAAAATATATCAGGGTAAGTAAAAAAAATGTGGACAATACAGTTTGGACTACTTAAAGTTTGGATTTATTTCGTCTCCATCAAATCAACACTTGCCGATGTGCCTCATATTTGAAAAAATATTTAGTAACGATGCCATGAAGCCTTCAAAAATGAAGGACCACTTATCAAGAGTTCATATTGACAAAAAAAGTTAATCATTATCATTTTTCCAAGCACTTAAGGAAAAACTGGAGAAAAGGCCGTCCATAACATCGATGTTTGCATCATCTTCTATGCAAGACGTTGATGGCTTGAGAGCGTCCTACAATATATCTCTGCCAATAGCGAAGTCGGGGAAGGCTCAAACAATTGGTGAGCATCTTATTTTTCCAGTCATTGCAATGTTTTGCATAAGCCCGCTCAGGATATTATAAAAAGAATACACTTGAGCAATAACACCGGCACAGACGAATAGACGAGATGGGTCGCGACGTGGAAAACATTTTATGCAATATTGCAGACCAAGAGACGAGTCTATATTACCCGGCAATGAAGCTCTGTTGTTAGGATACGTGCGATATATCAAAGATGAAAATATGTGCTAAGAGCTGCTTTTTGCCATTTATCTGGAAACTTATACCAGAGGAGAATCCATTTTTCAGGCAGTGGAACGTTTTTTTTTTACCGAAAAGCTATTCCATGGAGAGACAATATTTCTGTTGCGACCGCTGGAGCACCATCTATGGTTGGTCGTCATCGTGGCTTTATATAGCTCACTTAAAGCGGCAATCGCCTGATATACTGGTGATTTATTGCGTGAATAACAGACAAAATATAGTAGCAAAAAATCTGAGTCCTAGATTGCACCAGTCTTTGCAATACGTTATAAATGCTGTCAACAAGATTCGAAGCAATTCATTGAACTCTCGGTTATTTGCTAAGCTTTGTGAGGATAACGACGGAGTCTTTACTAACTTACTTTTGCTTAGCAAGATTTTCAGCTATTTTCGGGTCTGTGTTGGAGTTTCTGAAAAATTCTATGACGGATACTTATAACATGACTGATATCTTCGACATATTCAACAAAGTCAAGTTGCAGCTGCAGGGTGACGATCTCAACTTGATCAAAACAAAATCCATTAAAGCGGCTTTTGTGGGGAAACTTATTCTTTCTATACAAAATTTAAACAGAAAAGAATACTCACAGTTTCCGTATTTGTCGAAGTCAGCAGAAATCCTTCAAGACGATGTTATTTTATCATATGTCACTCACTTGGCCGCGCTTCATAAAGATTTTTCCAAAAGGTTTGAGGATCTTTAGAACTTACAAATTCCTGAGTAGATAATAAATCCGTACAGCATAACAGCCATTGAAGAAGCCAATGTGACAATGTTGATCACCATCCAAACTGACGAAGAGCTTAAGCTAAAGTTCAACGAAAGCTACCAGAAGTTCTGGTTGCAGCGCATCATTGAAACTCAATATACTGCATTGTGGAACATTGCTGAAAAATATCTCATCGCTTTTCCATCATCATATTTAGTTGAAAAAGGCTTCAGTGTGGTTGCAAACATTTTGACGAAAAACAGAAACCGTTTGAAAGTCAACGAACGCGGAGACTCGAGCCTGCAACTTACCAATATTAAATCAGATCTAGCTAGATTGGTAGAAAGTCACCAAATTCATCCATCGCATTAATTCTTAAAATCCAGAAATAATAATTTATTCTCAATTAAGAGCATGATTTTTGAAAACTTGCATTAATAAACTTTGAACTACACTTCATATTTATTGAATTTCATACCTGCTATCATCGTAATGTTATGTTTTATTGTTATCTCAAAAACTTTTCTTTCTGCACTACCGCAAAACTTGCTTAGGTACTAGGTACCTATAAGAGTAACCTATAAAAGTAAAACTTGAGACAGGATTTTTAAAATGATTTTGCTTTGGGGGTCTACGGTGTCAGTTCATTTTGGAAAAGGGGTCTATGGCTCAAAATAGTTTGGGAAACCCTGATCTAAACGATCTGGCGAACACAGATATCCTTCATCTCTTTCGCTTCATAAAAAGCTCCAAATGGTTTTGTTAAGTGGGGTTCTTTCTCACTTAATTCTTATGGTATCACAACGGACCAAATACTGATCTAAGTGTGTGAGTTGGTTTTCCTGACAACCATTTCAACCTAACCTAACCTAACGCTTTGTGGAGGTACGTCAAGGCAGTATTCTAAGACCTAAACTTTTTATCGCAATTAATGACTTCATTTATAGTAAAGTTCTGATCTTCACAAGCGATGTGAACATTTTCAAGTCCACATAATTAGTAAATAAAAAGATTTTTACAGTACATCTCAGGAAATATAAAAGGTGTTTTATATTCCCTGACATGTACATTTCGGAAGCAATACTTCTATCTTCAGTGAGATTTATTAATTAAATTAAATTAAAAAAATTGTCAAAAAACTAATAAATAAAAAAACAAAAATGTTTTTAAACAAAATCACAGTTGAGTTGAGTTGAATCTATTAAAAAATTTTTTGAATATTGACAGTCGTATTTATAATCCCATTCCAAGAGATTTGGAAAAGCTGAAACACAAAGTCAAATCAGCTGTTTTTTCAAGTCAAGTTCTAGTCCTACGCCACCCTCTTTCAGAGCCTTATAGTTGTTGTACTCGTATACCAAAACACAGACAATGGTACTGCACGGATACATCATGAACGCTGCCATTTAGTTTTTCATTCGAAGTTGACAGTTTTAGGGGTTGTTTAGACAACTGTTGGAATGCATTCAGCCCTATCACAGATTCCATCGTAGAAAACTTCCACACAGATAGCTAAGTTACGAACTACGAAAATTTGTGATCACAAAATCCGAATGGAATCGAAGAAAGCGTATCCAGTTGCCTCAGCTGTTTTACGACAAATGTGCAAGATCATTCACATTTTTCTGCAAAGCACAACTTCTTTCGTATATAAAGACGACGATTTACATTCCACTTGGATTTGGTGATACCGAATTCGAAATTTCGAAAATTCGTTCCGCTCCGAATGGATTATGTGATAGCTACATCGGGAAACTTAGACTTTTTCCGATTACGATGGAATGTGTGATAGGGCTGATTTATAAATACAAAATAAGCTAAGACTTGTCCAACTCTTCAGACACCGTCTAGCTGGACAAGTGTATAAGGATGTTCTAAGCAAATTTTATAAATACGACTGTGAATCTTTGATTGGTCATCATCACTATTCATTAGATTATTTTTGTTTTCAAATATGAAAAATGATTCAAAAGCATCTAATTCATTACTGATGTTTACATTTCTTATTAATTTTAAATTTTGCAAACTAAAACTATGACTACTTTATAATGTTCTGCAACACTTGACTTTTTATTTCATCATATTTAAGATGTGCCAAACGTTCTTTAAATCTTTTAAGAATAGGTCTTCTTGTCTGTCCTATATATTCTTTTGCACAATCATTGCATCCGAGACCTTGGCGTTAAGTTCAATTCAATTCAACACATAATTGCAATCATTACGAACACAAATTTTATACAAGATTGCAATAAAAGTTGACCTGTAAAATTTAACAATCCTTATTTTTGTATAACTGCCATCGTCTTGAATATGTTTCTTAAGTTTAGCATTCCTTATTTACGACGGTGGATTGATAAGTTTCCGGCCTGACCAAGAAAAACAACGATTTCAAGAATTTTTTTATTTTATTTCTCAACATAATCTCCTCCAAGGCTGATACATTTCTCATAGCGGTGTTCTAGTCAAACAATCCCATCTCTATAAACTGATTCGTCAAGCTCCTCAAAATACCCATTTACAGCTTCGATTACTTCTTTATTGTCCGCAAATCTCTTAACGCCAAGCCATTTTTTGAGGTTAGGAAACAGATAATAGTCACTTGGGGCTAGATCTGGAGAGTAGGGAGGGTGCGGCATCAATTCAAACTCCAGATCGTTGATTTTAGCCATCGCAGTGATTGACGCGCTGGTGCGTTATCGTGATGAAACAAGATTATTTTCTTCGCCAGATGAAGTCGTTGAGTTTTCACTTCGTGGCTCAAACGTTGCAATAAGTCTGCGTAGTATTTACTAGTGATAGTTTTACCCTTTTCAAGGTAATCAATGCATATATGTAATACCTCTTGCATAAACAGTAGACATAACCTTGTTCTCCGAAAAAATTGTTTTTGCTTTCTTTGGAGTAGGTCCCCCTGGTCCAAACCACTGTTTAGACTGTTCTTTGGTTTAAGGAGTGTAGTGGTGGTCCCAAGTTTCGTCAACGGTTACGAATCGCCGCAAAAATTTGCTTGGATTAAGCTTATACAACGCCAAATTTGATGACAGCACGATTTTCCAGCTTTTTCATTTTTAAGTAAAACACAGAGGCGTCTTGTTCATTGTGCTCTCAAACCTAAACTAACATGGCAATCGGGCTGAAACTATAGCTACAAGCTATCTTAGGATGGTACTATAGAACGCCACCTCAAAGTAGGCCGAGTGGCGCCATCTCTTGGTCAGGCCGGAAACTTATCAATCCACCCTCGTAATGACAAGTTTATACGCTTTGCTCTAAAAACCATCCCTATCATAACATAGCAATCAGCTTTGAGAACAGCAACTCCAATTCCTTACTCAAGAAAAAAAAACCTATCAACAATGATCTAAAATTTGTAATCATTTGTTAGCTGGTTTTATTGATTTTTCTTACTCGCTCTCGACCACAAACTTCAAGTACCGCTGAGCTACTAAGCATTTACGTAATTAGCACGAATTAGCGGCCATACAGCATTTTTACACCGTTCTTGTTCGACGTCTTCAAACAAATACATAAAAAAAGAGAAGCGCGCAACAGAGCCATTGAAACTTCGGGGCCTAACACAATATAAGGACCTACTTAGTCAAGAAGATCTTTTCTTGGCAGTGTGTAATTACTCTTAAAGAACTTTTTTTCCGAAAGTTTCTGGAAGTTGAATCACCTCTCAAGTTACAGGCACATATGCTAACCATTACGCCAATGACATCAATCGAAGCATTAAAATGGAAAAAAAAATTTTAAACTTTCATTCAAGGCAACATTAGATATAAACAGATACTTTCATAAAAACATTAATTCCTGCCTTAGTTCCTTAATACCACAAAAAGGAGCACACTTGAATTAGTAAACTTGAGAAAGAAAAACTTATAAGGAACGCAAATTAAATTTTGGTATTGCTATTTCGTTAAGATACTGCGAACTAAACAAAAGAAACCATTAACCACAAACTTGAAGACAAGTTTCTTTATCATTATCCCCGTAGCATAGTGGGTGATGAGTGGCCTTCAATGAAATGTAAGAGGATCTATAAGGCTAAAGAAGCTTAGATATACAAATGATTTATCATGATGATGGTGTTATTGATTGGATATTGAGCGCTGATGAAGTGTTATATTTTCGTGAAAAAAGCTTCCTACCATATACGTGACAATAGACCGTCAAACTATTCCTTTTTTTTAATAATCCGTCGTTCGATATATTTCTATAATTCCCTGCTTGGGCGCCATTGACGGAGATATATTAAAAAATCACTAAGCGAATAGTGTACAAGTAAAATAAATAGGGCGGCGCAGCAGAGCGGGTAGCCTCTGCGACTAGCGCACATCTCACAACTATACTTTATGAGGAATACAGAGACTAGCCGATCCCGAAATGTTAATCGAGAAATTTCATGGCAGTGAAATTACTATCGGAGGACTTTGAACTTACACCAACTTCTCGCAACAGGCAGATTCCCTTACCGTTATATGCCATGGGAATTATTTATATGAATGGTGATATAGAATACGCCAAAAAAAGATAGAATGGTCAGCAGTCAGCCAACTATCTACACCTACTGCTACAAAGACGTAACGGTCTCGTCGCACTACTCAATCTTCCTCTTCGGTCAACTTTTCTTCGGCTCACTCTAGAATCTGAGTCCGGAAAGAAATATTATCAAATCGTCAGAGATGGTTACTTAACCAATGATGGACCTGGCGATGGCGACCTTTTTGGAGAGCGTAACATACGACCTCATAAGGCCCCCACTCATCCGTCGCGTAGGATTATACTATCCAAATGGCTTTATGCTACGTTACGAGCAATGGCTGGATGGGAAGAAATATTTGTGTGCACTGTGCTTAAGGCCATTCTCAACCCTCTAACTACTTCGAAAGTGACTTAGGTATGCAAAACCTCTCTGAGTTCGGTTAGAAGACAGATTTCTTTGAGTTTCTTTTGGGCTCCACGCCATCACAGCATAACTGGAAACGATATCGTCAATGAAGTTGCAAGGCAAAGATCTCAGACAGTTTTTCAAGACCTCAACCTGCGCTTGGGCTTCCAGAGTCCTCAGGGAGGGCTTCAATCGAAAATACGATCTGTCAAGAGCACAACCGTATATGTCATACCTCCATTGGATACGGGCAGATTGAACGTACATTATGCTCTCCATAGTTAAAAAGAAAACTGAAATTCTAGAAAGCTCGTTGCCGTTGCCAAGAAGAATTCCCTTTTCGCAAGCATTTAAATGAGTTAGTCTGAAGTGATACCACACTCTATGATCTTGTGGAGAAGATGATGACACCACGGAGCACTTTCTCTGTGAATGTCCTGCATCATTTCGTATCAGGTTATAGATACTCAGAGCAGACATGGTGAGAGCTGGTAACCTAAACTCCTAATCATGGCACCGTCTTTTGGCCTTTCTCCGGGCACTGGAGAGCTCTAACAAAAGAAGCTTGTCTTCTACATTACAATGAACCGGTATTTAGGTCTGAGTGCTAATTTCAAAAGTTATTATCTTAAAAACCTCCGACAGAAAAAAAATTTACTGAAATACAAATTTACATAAGAAAGGAAGGGAAATATTTGTTTAAGCACAGACTTGCATCTCCCTCACGAGGTTTCACCTTGACGTGGTGGGGGAGCTTACGTTTCGAAACTCCAGCAATCCAGTTGCAGTCAAACAACCAAGTAAACCTCAAACAGAGATGTCTATCTAAACATGGAACAAGTAAACGAAGAAGAGAAAACTCGAGCGGGGATATACGCTCAAAAGTCGGCAGTAGTCACGGCTGTCGGCGATGGCTTGGCTTCGAAAGAAGATAAGTCGCCAGTGACAAGAAAAGAAAAGATAGACAATGCAGAAGATTGCATTCCTGGCTGCAGCAGGAAAGCCGCTGAAACCAATGAGGGACTCTCGGAGAACCTCATGGATTTCACAGACTCCGATGATGGAGAAGGAGGAGCAGGTGGACGAGAGATAACGTCAGAAGAGGAACATCGCATCCTCGAGGAAGACGACTATCAATCTTTCACCAGTTCTGACGACTCTATCGCGGATGTCACCGTGGCCGAAAATCCTGTCCCAAGGCGGCCAGAGGCCAAAAGAGGCGAATTCCTGGCGAAAAATGAGATTTCGGCCAAAATGACCTCAACGCCAAACAAGGGTCCGGAAAAAAGCGCAAATCCTAAAGTCTGTGAGGAGAAAGCCCCAACCAAGAGCCATCGCTCATCAGAGCCGGCAAAAGGTAAAGGCCCTAATCCGAGGGTACAGAAAAAGGAAGACGCACAAGACCCAGGTCAAAAGAGGCTCGAAAATGCCAGAAGGACCGTAAGAAGATTCGGTAAAGGTGACACCTCAACGCTGTGTTTCCGTGATTGGAAACGCCTAAGCTGGGCTCGGAAATTCATTAATAAAATGGAAGCCAAGACCTTGCCCTTGGCAGAACCCAGAGGTAGAGTCACAAAAGAAGAAGCAAAAAAGAAAACCATATTGGCAAAGACTGCGGTGGAAAAAAAACCCCAGGGAGACCACCACTGGATGGTCCTAAACCCGAAAGGTTTATAAAGCCCCAAGAAAGCAGTCAAAGAAAGAGAGCCAGACACAATGACTCGACACCCCCTCCAATGTCCGTGAACAAAAAGCCCAAGACGGCCAGTACAACTGACAAAAAAAGTACTGTAGCGGAATTGATAAAAGAGAGCCTTCAGGTGGCCATTATCAATGAGGGGAGTCCAGAAAAAAGGCTAAGCGAAGAAGACTGGACTCGAGTGGAAATAAGGCTACTCGAGTGCATGACTGACGAGCTTCCCACGTCCTCGGGCGCGGTGCCTGATTTTGGACCCATCTCGACGTTAAAGGGTTTCAAAATTCTCATGTGCAATGATGAATTTACCCTTAACTGGCTAAAAACAAAGATATCCGAAATGGCGGATTTTATAGAAGGAGCAACGCTTAAAGTTGCCTTAAAAAAAGACCTCCCCACCAGACCCAGAGTCCGGATAAACATTCCTGGGCCGCGCTTGAAGAAGGAAACAATTGAGCTTTTCTTACGAAAACTCAACCCAAGTTTCCCAAGTGCTGACTGGGAAGTACTGGAGATGGAAGAGCCTACGAGCGCAGGCCAAGAAGTCGTAGTCATGCTCAATCATGAGTCAATGGCTATGCTTCCAGAAAGGGGATACAGACTAAACATTGGCCTAAACAAGGTTAGGGTGAGGCCGGCAACGGCTGCCAACTTACAAAACAAAAATGACGAACACAAAAAAGACAATGAAGGTGCTACAAATAAACCTGCAGCACAGTAAGTTGGCCTCTGCCACCTTGACCGCGTTGATGTCAAAAACTGACATCGACTTAGCCCTAATTCAAGAGCCGTGGATAAATCATGGCCGGATCTGCGGACTGAAATCCAAAGATCACTTCCTTTACTTTAGCAAAGGGCCTACAGAAGGTAACTATCGTACATGTATTTTATCAAAGGCAAATTTAAATCTCTTCCTTCTAACCCCTCACAGTAGCAATGATCTGACAACAGTGAAGTGCGAAAGAGAAGGGGCTCCACCCCTAATCCTAGCCTCCGTTTACATGCCGGGCGATGCAACCTCCAACCCCCCGCCGGCAGCTGTTGCAGAACTGGTCGCCACTACAAAAAGGAATGGCTGGGACCTTCTCATGGGCTGTGATGCTAATGCCCATCACTTACAGTGGGGAAGTACAAACACGAACGAAAGAGGTGAGTCACTTTTTGAATATATTATTGAGAACAACCTGATAATTATGAATAGAGGTAACGAACCAACATTTGTAACAAAGGTAAGAAAAGAAGTGTTAGACGTTACACTATCCACCAACTCTGGTACGCTAGTAACCAGTAATTGGAGGGTCTCCAACAACGTAACCTTCTCTGACCATAGAATGATAACATTCGAAATAGAACACAAATCTGAAAACTGTATCCCTTATAGAAACCCTAGGAAAACTGACTGGGGTCTCTATAACCAAAAACTGGCCCTAACTCTCAGCCAAAACAACAATCAGCCTTTGCTTAACTGCTCAGCCATAGAGACACAGGTAAACAAGCTTACGTCAGACATAATCAATGCCTACGAAAGCTCATGCCCGTTATCCAAAGGTAAAGGTAGATCCAACCCCATATGGTGGTCAAGCGAACTATCGACCCTTAGAAGGAACTCTAGGAGGCTCTTCAATAGAGCAAAATTTAGCAACCTTTCGGCTGACTGGGACCTATACAAGATCAGTAAAAATGAATACAAAAATAGAACTACCTACGCAAAAAGAGCAGCCTGGCGCAACTTCTGCTCAGATATTGAGTGTACAAATGACGCAGCAAGGCTAAGAAAAGTCATGTCCAAGGTCCAAAATATCCCTAGTTTTCTTAGGAGACCTGATAACACATGGACTGACTCATGCTCTGAAACTCTAGAGTCACTCATGAACACCCACTTTCCAGGGTGTTCTCAAATGACATCCCCAGAACGCGGAAACCCTAGCGCTAACGTTAGATCCAACATAGGAAATCTATTAGTAGATAATAGGAAGGTAATGTGGGCCATTGACTCATTCTCAGCATACAAATCTGCGGGTCCGGACGGTATCATTCCAATGATGCTCCAAAGTCCCAAAGACTTGATTGTGCCGATACTAGTGGAAATATTCAGATGTTGTCTAAACCTCACCTTTATTCCAACTAGTTGGAGAGAAGTTAAAGTCATATTTATTCCCAAAGCCGGTAAGCCCTCTCACACTGAACCCAAAGATTTCAGACCAATAAGCCTATCCTCCTTTCTACTTAAGACTCTAGAAAGAATTATAGAAACGCATATCCGAACAAAACTGAATAACAATGTGATCTCTACAGCCCAACATGCATATATAAAGGGCAAATCAGTTGAGACTGCACTTCATGAAGTAGTCGGAACCATTGAACAGTCAATCCAATATAAAGAGTACACGTTGGCTGCATTCCTCGATATAGAAGGGGCAACGTTGTATTCAACAACGTTGAATACAATGCTATTCGCATGGCATTAAGTTCCATAAATATCGAGCCAACGCTATCAAACTGGATCGACTCCATGCTCCAAACGAGAATAGTAAAAGCAGAAATGGGTGAAAGTACCCTAAAAGTAAAAACTTGTAGAGGTACACCTCAAGGAGGAGTGTTATCCCCGCTACTCTGGCTCCTAGTAGTTAACCAAATCCTGGTTAAACTCGACAGGAGCGGAATAAAAGCAGTAGCCTATGCTGATGACATCGTCATCATGACTTCGGGAAAATTCACAACCACCCTTTGTGAACTTCTTCAGACAGCTCTAAACAAGCTCACCAGCTGGGCGAAAAACTGTGGGCTAAACGTCAACCCTACAAAAACAGAACTTGTTCTGTTTACGAGAAAACGTAACATTCCAGATATACTTCCTCCCTCCATTAATGGAATACCAATAAACTTATCTGGTACGGCAAAATATCTCGGAATAGTCCTTGATCGTAAACTTAACTGGAAAGAAAATTTAAAAGAAAGAGAAAGGAAAGCTCAAATCGCTTTCTACACTTGTAGTAGAATTTTTGGTAAAAAATGGGGACCTGGTCCCAAAACCATTCACTGGATGTATACATCCATAATAAGACCAATCCTCACATATGCCTGTCTAGTCTGGTGGCCATCATTAGAGAAGGCTTCAAACCTTAAGACCATGACCAAAATCCAAAGGCTTGCATGCATTGGTTCAACCAGTGCCATGAGAACAACACCAACTGCAGCTCTGGAAACCTTCCTATCGCTAGCCCCCCTAGAACTCTTTACTAAGGAGATGGCGGCCAAAAGCGCACTGCGATTCAAACAATGCAACAATTGGAAAATAGGCATATCAGGCCATAGAACCATCATGAACCATACAGATATAGACATCCAAACAGACTATACCCCCCCGCATATTGATTTCAATCCAGTGGCCCTAACAGTCTTTCCGACTAGAGAAAGCTGGGAGGAAAACAGGGTTATAAAAGAAAATCACATTTCCGTCTTCACAGATGGTTCCAAAACGGACGAAGGGGTAGGATCAGGTATCTTTTCAGACTACCCTAACATGAATAGATCAATAAAGCTTCCCGACTTCTGCAGTGTCTTTCAAGCAGAAGTACTCGCAGTGTGCGAAGCCGCGAAGCACCTTGCTACGCAAAACTTGATCAACAAAAATATTGACTTCTTCATAGACAGCCAGGCGGCCATTAAAGCTATCTCATCCATTATCACAAAATCCAGGCTAGTAGACAGCTGTCGCAGTAACCTTAGACTGCTCAATGAGACAAACACAGTTAGTTTAACCTGGGTTCCTGGACATCGTGACATTATCAGTAATGAAATGGCGGATAAGCTGGCAAAAATCGGGTCAGCACTCGAATCCAGCGAAGCGAACACTTCAGTTCTAAAGCCACTAGAGCAAGAAAAAAGCAGAATCAAACACAATTTTCTAAAAATCGCCAATGACAGGTGGTCATCTTTAGAAACATGCCGAGTCTCTAGAAACCTTTGGCCAGATATTTCCAAGTAAAAAACAGAATTTCTACTCCAGCTAAGCAGACCTCGGCTCTCTCTGTTGATTGGCATTCTCACGGGTCACAACTCGTTGGGTACCCACATGATGAGAATGGGCATTAGCACATCCGACTTATGTAGAGGATGCCAAGATGAGGAGGCAGAGGAGGGATCTTTTCACTTCCTCTGTGAGTGTCCTAGCTTAGCCCACACTCGGAAAAAAACCCTCGGAGAATACTTCTTCGACGAACTGGGCGACATCTCTAACCTCCCACTGAGCAACGTCCTGAAATTTACTCAGGGCTCCAAATGGTTCAGTGGGAGTTCCCTACCACAATAACCATCCACCTCTCCAATCCTCCCATTTCCTCATCCTATGATTTCCCGGGGAACACAATGGATCCTCGAGATCCGAGTGAGGTGTTGCCACTTGTGGCTGCACCCCCCATTCAACCTAACCTAACCTAACAGACTTGCATCCGTTCACAAAAAAGAGAAATCATTGAGGTCAACTAAAGACAAGTTAAGAATAATTCTATCAAGGCCACTTCACGGGGGCGAATTCCATCAGTTAACACTCCACTAAATTATTGACGATAGACTTCCGGCAAAGATGTACTGTAGTATAAACATACAGGGTTGACCGGGCATCTGGAGAGCTCTAACAAAAGAAGCTTGTCTTCTACATTACAATGAACCGGTATTTAGGTCTGAGTGCTAATTTCAGAAGTTAGTATCTTAAAAACCTCCGACAGAAAAAAATTTTACTAAAATACAAATTTACATAAGAAAGGAAGGGAAATATTTGTTTAAGCACAGACTTGCATCCGTTCACAAAAAAGAGAAATCATTGAGGTCAACTAAAGACAAGTTAAGAATAATTCTTTCAAGGCCACTTCACGGGGGCGAATTCCATCAGTTAACACTCCACTAAATTATTGACGATAGACTTCCGGCAAAGATGTACTGTAGTATAAACATACAGGGCAGACCTAACATAAGAAAACACGGGGTTATAAAATCCACTATACCATTAAGGCCATCCCCATTGGCGGCGTATTGGGCATTGAGGACAAACCATAACTTGATTAAGTACAAGGTTGTAAGGGGTTTGGTGTTATTGCAGCTGTTGCGTATCTTATGATAATACCGTGTTCTGCCTTCCAGTCGCATAATTTCGTTGTCATGATACTCGAATATGAACCTCCTCGCACAACTCTTCTTGTCTCATGATAATATGATTATAATTCACGTTTTCGAACTACGCCGACAGATTTATGAGCCTTCAAAGGGATATAGCATATAGCAGTTAGTCTTGATGCCCGCCGACCAAAGCAGCTACCGTTGCCATCGACTAAGAGCAATAAACGAGGAACAAGTCGGTCATGCTGTAGACCATTTGGCTTTTATTTTGATGCAAGACATGCAGAGCACAGCAAGCAGACACACAACGCACTATGTCAATGCCACAAATTGAATTCAAATCCAGATGACTGTGGGCACACACTATTCAATGGACGGTAGCCAAATGTACGAAAGGTCGGTTACACTCAGCGCACCGACTAAAGATGACGAACGCTGTTGCTTGCCAAAGGACGACAACCAACCATTCCCATAAGTCTGTTGTAAACTGGCCTCATTAATACGCTGGAATGCGTTCACTCGCAAAGTGGATGCTAGAAATAGAACTCAACCATCCACCATTCAGCCTCCCAGCTTCCCAGCCTCTAACCAAACATCCGTCATCACACTCTACTTGAGTCCGTATAGTCGAATTGCGCTGCTGCCCCAAATGTGTTCGCAAATTGATTGATTATTATGTGAAACGTGGTCAAATTGTGTCCGAAGGACCAGGAGGGCGAGAAGGTGGTGTTTTACAGCTTCCTGTCAGTGCAATAGCCCAATTTTCCGTTCGGCTCTATATAACCGTTCCGTTTTCGTTAGTCCTTCTCTTTTTTTTTCATCTTTCGGATGAATTTTCAGGTCCAGTGTGTTGATGGATTTTGTTTGAGTTTCGTGAATACAGGACAGGAAACAGCTGCCGGAAATCCATTAGGTACTTGTTTTCGAGTTTTAATTTTTCTTTTCTTTTCTGGGTTTGGTTAAGAGCGCCGTCCGGCCTGATGGAGACCCGGAACCATTTCTCTCCACCCGCTGCCGTTCGATGTACCGATGATTTTAATTTGTCGACAACGTCGGCGTCGTCGTCCAACGTTTTCTGAACCCGACTCACATCTTAAACGTGTGTTTGTGTGCATGTACGTACATGATTCGCTACAAACAATTGAGGAGAACCATAGTGTTTTTGGACAGAAATTTTGCGCAAATCCAATTACAACTTTGTTAGAGAATTTACTCTTCTGGATATTGCTTCGTAATTTCGAATTATGACTACAAGGCTCAACAATGTGCAGATCAACGGGGAACGGGCATCATTTTGAGGCTGTGATAAGTTTTCGATTTTGTGTATGCTGTTTGATACTACAAAACACTTTACATCATTCTGCTGGTCATTTTGATTAAAATGTTTCCCGTCTGATTCTCATCGTTATACATGTAAAACCTACTGGTCGATCGATGGTTGCTTCATCGAGCAGAGTTGGTTGAGACTCGGGAGGGTGAAATTAAACTTTTTAAATGGAAAACAGGAGTTTGTAATGGTAAACTCAAGTGCTGAACAAACTTAGGAGAATGTTAACGACAGCAATTAATATGTAAATTTTTGAAGTTTGTAAACAACGAATACGGATGTTTGGATTCATAGTTTGAGGAACGCAAATAGACCCGAACCACTATTTGTTTTCAAATAAAGCTTCTTGTTGTTGTGTCGCAATGATTAATATTGTTTCGTCATTTAATTTTATAGAAAAAAAGTGTGTTCTCTGGCATATTAATATACAGGGTGTCCCGTCATTCATGTTACATACTTTGGGATGTGATACTTGGTCATATTCTAAGAAAAAAATTGTTTTAGTAGAGTCCGTTTCTCAACTTTGACAACACTTTTTGACAATTTTAAAAAAGGCTAACTTTGGTGCATCCTGACCTTTGTTAATCTCGATTTCTCTGTCAACGCTGATGGAAGAGACCTAATTTTAGACTTAATTTTTTGTAGAAATAATAATATTTAAAATTGTGTTTAAATTGGGTTCCTATAGACTAAGGGTTCCCAGATTTTCAGTTCACAGTCTTAAAAATTATCTTAAGACAGTCAATTCTTGGAAAACTACTCCCATTGCAAGGTGTTGCTTGACCGTTAAAAACCCTTGTTTTATAGTTTTCCAAGTATCATAAAATTCATGGGTTTTTGAGTGCACTAATTAATGAGTTTTTTTATAATGGTTTGCTCATCTGTTAAAAATAAAGAAACTCTATGTTTCAAAACTTTGCTGAGGGAAGAAAATTTGAACACCATTTAAAATCTGGCAACCCTAAGCCTACAGGAGCCCAACTTAAATACAGTTTTAAGGATTATTATTTCTACAAAAAATTAAAGTTTAAGATTAGGTCTCTATCAACAGTATTGACAGAGAAATCGAATTTAGTTCAGGTCACGGCACACCTTTAACCTTTTTTTAAATTGTCAAAAAGTGATGTCAAAGTTGAGAAACGGATTTTACTATAGAACAATTTTTTTCTTAGAATATAACCAAGAATATCATCCCAAAACTATGTAACACGTATAACGAGGGCATCGTTATGTTTTTGTGAAGAAAAGAGAAGAGAAGGGTGTTTCTCGAGAACGCAATGAAAGATGTGTTTATTACAAAACGAAGCCTGACTTTTCCCGCTACACATTCCAGGACAGAACAAAAGCAGTTTCTTTCTTAACCTTTTTCTTAATAAGATTTGATAGACTATTTTTCGTCTCAGACACAAAAGTTGTTCTTTTGAATCTTCAGTATTTTTACAATTTTCCCGCATTGTATCACCAGTATTGACTGATAAAAGGCCACTGATTATGAAACAAAAATGAATGTTCCGAGATTGAACACGATTCAAAAATACAACATAATAATAAAAAAAAGTTCGGTTTGGTTCGCTTTGACGACACATTTAACGCCCGACGTTGGGCGCCATTTGCACCAGGTTTTGAGGGTTATTGGGTCACTGCAAGTATGACAGCAGTACGCCAATGGCCAACAAAAATAATTATACTAACACACAAAATAATAATAAAATTGCTTTGATCTGACAACACGTGTTGTAACGCCCCCGTTGAACAACATTTGAAACTGAAATTTTGTTGGCCATTGGGTCACTGCAAGTATGAGTGAGAACGAAAATAATTAAACTAACACACAAATTAATAATAAAAGTTTAGACTGGTTTGCTCTAACAACACGTGTTGTCTGTTGTAACGCCCCTGTTTGGCACCATTTGTGACTGACATTTGGTTGGCTTTTGGTCACTGAAAGTATGACAGTAAAAATAATTGAACTAACACACAAAATAGTGGCTCGTGCCATTGTCCTAAGGAAAAGCTCGGACAGTTCCGCTCTGACAACACATGTTGTAAAGTCTCACGTTGGGCGCCATTTACAACTGGCTATTGGGTTACTGCGTGTATGACGGCAGTGATCCAATTGCCAACAAAAATAATTGAACTAGCAGACAAAACAATTACCCGTGTCATTGGGAATCGCCTTTCGAAAGAAACTGGCAAATCTTCTGCGAGTAAAATACATCACCATGAAAAATGTTTTCTAACACTAACTTAGCAGTTCGCGATCGGCATGAAGTCGCTGGCCTTTCAATGGGCTAGTCCACTGTACTACCAGTTAGCAACCTTTTATTTGTTTTAGCTTTCCAGATGTTTGGAGAAAAGCCAAAAGACGCTGGCATGATAAGAAGCCTAAGTTACCAGCTCTCACCATGTCTGCGCCGAGTATCTGTAACCTCATGCGAGAAAAAGCAGTATATTCACAGAGGAAGTGCTCTGCGGTGTCCTCATCTTTTCCACAAGATTCACAGAGTGTGGTATCACTTAAGCCTAACACGTTTAAATGCTTGGCAAAAGAAGTGCCCGTTGGCAACGCCAATAAGCTTTCTACAGTCTTTTCTGCTACGAGCTAGCAAAAATGTTGCAGTCTTCTTACTAACGTTGGGGAGTCTGCACGTTTGGTCTGTCTGCATCAAATAGAAACATGCCATCTACGATTTTGCTTTTCACAGATCAAATCGTTGATTGAAGCTCTCACTGAGGACGCTGGCAAACCTAGCGACGGTTCACGTCCTGAGAAAGCTGTCTGAGATCCCTGCCTAGCAAGTTCATCGGCGATCTCATTTCCAATTATTTCCAGATGGCCCGGAACCCAAACGAGACTCAAGGAATTTAATCTTCCGATCGCATTCAGAGAGCTCTTGCATTGCTGGATCACTTTCGAAGTGGTTAGAGGGTTGAGAAGGGCCTTAAGCACAGCTTGGCTGTCGTTGCAAACAAAGGCCATTAGGATGAAAAATGCCTCCGCTTGGAAAACGGATGTGTATGATCCCAAAGATGTGTGCAGTCGTATGTCGTCGTTCTCCACAAAGACACCAGCACCAGATCCCTCGTCGGTTTTGGAGCCATCTATGAGAATACGATAAGAGTTCTGTCCAGGCTCAGATTCTGGAGTGCACCAGTCCTGAACCGAAGGAAAGTTGACTAAGTAATTTTGACACAGTTTGAGCCTTGGGATCATCGTGTCAGACGGCATGTCCATTAGACGTGAGTCAAAAGATATGCTGCTTGCGAGCTCCTCAAAGTTCCAGTGCGGATTGTGCCAGAGACCACATCTCTTTAAACGAGAAAAGGTCTTGAGAGTACACCCCATGATGTAAAAAATTGGAGTCTTCGTTAGCTGACTATTCCGTACCTACTTAATTTCACTAGAAGGAATAAAGATTTACAAACTGCTTTCTTCTGACAAATTCATAAGTGAAAGTAAAGAATTTCTAATTCACAAGCCAAACCTTAACTTCCGTCTGAAATCAAAGCCATTAGAAATAGTGACAACATCGATCCCCAAGCTCGTCTGCCAATTCATTGATTTAAACATCCTCTTAAGGATTTTTGTTTTTATTATTTCAATCGCTGTATGTAAAGACACGCTTCAAAAAAAATTCCACAAAATCTCTTTCCAATCCCATAAGCACGTCTGATTGTATAACAATCAGCAAAAGTCCCAGCCAACTTCCAACGAAACTATGTTCATTTCAGTTACTTGAGCCCATAATTTTCTTGCAAAAATCAAATCTAATGGTTGTGTGATATGCCCAAATGGGCCAGAATGATATTAATCTAGTCGACAACCGATTGTCCCAATTGCCCTAAAGATATGGCCATCTTGCGACCACACACGTACATCGTCATTCAACACCCACATTACCTCACACCCCTATAACTTTTCTCACAACCAAACTGAAATCAATGATGCATGCCATTATTCCAACACATGCATACTAACACGAAGCCGGTCACACATCCTTTAAATAGAAAATAATTCAATACCATTAGGATAACAACGTAAAGTTATATCGTGTTTGATATTGAAATAATTGGGTTACATTGCAACACGCCTGATTCCGGAGTAGGTACAGAGTTGTTATTGGTGTATATAATATAGAACAACCGACTCTGACGATGACGACGGCGTCGAATGGATAAGGAAGCTCTTTAGATTCACCGTCCAACTCGTACAATAAACAGCAAGAACTCAGACGGGTCGTGGACTTAATAAATCAAAGAAAATGACCTTCCTCTCCTTACGCATAATAAAATTGTTATGCACCACGTAACACTGAGAAACGTATTCTATGGTTACGGGATGATATTTATCCTGATCTAGTAGGGGTTGATTACCCTACGTTTTATGGGTATCATGAGGAGGACAATAATAATTGAAGACATCGCATCGTCCCGTTCAAAGCGGCGCTGGCTGTTGCTTCTCTACATTTGCTTCATTCTACAGCAAACTACAGTGGAAAAAGATATCTGCCAACAAAATTATATTATCAATAAAAAGAGAAGTACGCTGTTTATTGTTTTTCCTTTAGAGGGTGTTCCCTACTGTGGATGCAACGAGGCTAGTGCTTATTACACTGAAAAGTGGTAAGGCATTGTAATAATTAAGCTGTGATAAGGAGTTGCATAATGAATGAGGCAATGTAATAAATCATGCCGTTATTTCCGACAATTGTAAGTCAGTATTTTGTATTAGTTCCGTTCATAGTGTGACATTAGTGGAAGAGCAGTTTTTTTTACAAAAAAAATCAGTAACCACACAAATACAGGTCATTCTCTACTCGACTTATATGTATAATTAAAGCCTTTCCTGTTACGTAACTTATGTGGTGCAAAAAATATGTCAGAAAAACAATGGAGCTTCAATTCAAAAGCTACGAAGTGAACTGATTTGATGATTCCCGCTGTGTTACGTTTTCCTTTTCGTAAACAAATTTTTTAGAGTCACGTTCCGTTGTGTTTATGCTCTGTTCGCATTGCGTCACGCTTCCTAAGGCTACTTTATATTTAAAGAGAATCTATAAACTTCATTTGAAGTGTTAGGTTGTGTAAGGTTTTCTTTTTCATCAACAAATTTTTTAACGTGTGTTTATGCTGTTTGCATTACGTCACGCTACGTAAGGCTACTTTATATTTAAAGAGAATCTGTCAACTTCATTTGATGAAAACTCTTCTCGTCTCAAAATAGTTTCGAAGCGCGAAAAATAAGTTAAATCTAAGTCGAGAATTTTCCCATTGTATTCACGTTACATTCACAATACGAAGGCACACCTCAAATAAGCCACCCTGTGTTTCAATGTATGTGTATTTCAATCCCCTCTCTGCAATAGAAATATCATAGACTTTGTGCGTAATGGAAAATCACCAAAAAGAACCCTACGCAAGCCCCTATTTGAGTATGGGGTGGTTTGGGTGGTTCCTTATCGACAAGTGGGTACGGTAATAATTTACAGGCTCAATGTTACACGAATAATTCGCTCGTAATTCTACCCGTATAAGGATGCTCTCCACTTCAAACGGATTCCTTTCTTTGCGCACTGAAATAAAATATATCTTAAAATAAATAAAAAAAAAAATACCAGCCATCTCCAGGTCTTCCAGTAAATGCGACACGAAATATAAATTTAGATAGCAAAAAAAAAACTGTATATACCCTGTGTGCCTTAAATTGCCATTACACTGAAGGATAATAATACTTTAAAGTGAAGCCATATGATTCACCGGTGGGCATAGAAAGGGAAGACTATACAGCTATAGAGTGTGCAACGGCAGAGCATCTACCTAACAGCTAACACATTAGCTGTTCCATATCACTGGCCTGAGGTTGGTTCATCCACCTGGATTTTTTTGTGATTTTTTTTTTTTTTTAAGCGCTACGGGTATTCTTTGTCTTATCGTTCCGATTGTGAACAAAATTTTACTTTTTGTTCGGAGCTTTTTTAAAAGTTTAATAAAATTTATATGAGTTTGCTTTTTATGGCGCCTTTTGGACGCAAATTCGAGGATGGGGTGGATATAGAATGGGCGTATTCATACTCATTTTCGATTTACGTTCAAGAAAAGTGGAAAATGTCAAGCATCGGTAGTTTTGTGAAAAGGTGTACCGTATACAGTGGGAAAATGTACTTTGGGAGGAATGAAACGATAAATCGAATACAGCAAAGGCGCAATAAAAAAAATTTAATTTGAGTTGGAATGGCTTTTATTGGCTCGTTTCAATTATGGGCATTTTCGATGGGACGTGGATCTGTGGAATTTCGTTTCCTGCAAATAGGCTTATGCGTGTGGCGTAATAAATGAATTTGCTTTATTTGATAGGATGCATTCAATGAATAATTTAGTTTGACTTCAATTGGATAGCATGAAATTTTTGGAAACAGCAAACTTCATTTTTTAAATTCCCCAATTGTTGCTTTAAGCAGGGAGTGCGTGTCGCGTAGTGGTTATCATGTCTGTCTGTTAAGTGATAGTTGAGGTTTGATTCCCAGAAAAGTTTTGTGTCTCTCCACAGGTTTGTCGCGCATTTTTCAAATCTCCCAATTACGGCGTTCAGAATAAGTTTCAAGCTAGGAATCTGTTTTAAGAATGCCAATAAGGCACCTGGATACTACTGAAGTTCTGAAGGGATAGCAAACTGATCTGTTAAGCTTTACTTGGACATTAGATTTATGAGATTGATGTGAGTATCACAGTTCCTGAAGCTCAAAACTTTCTTAAATGCCCACGGCCTATTCTCTGGCACAACAATGCTCCTCGTCCCACAAAGACAAGATCATTTTACTCAACCGTTCCTTGTGAGGAATGGAGAAGAAAGGCAAGCTAAGCAGTTACGCAAGAAATTTTTTTAATAAGCCGATAGCCGTGAAAAATTAATTGGATTTTTCTGGTTTTCGAACGAACCCCCGGGACTTGAGCGAACCTTGAACCTAAGCGTAATAAGCAATTTACGATTGAGCCACAATAAGTTCAGTGGTATTCTGTGTGTGACATGACAATCAGTAGAAAGGAAAAAAAAGCTCAAGTTGACTTTTTTTAAAGTAATTTTAAAATGTATAATTTACACAAATAGATATTTGAGAGCCTACTCCATTATAAGTGGGAGGTCCCTTCAACTGGAACGAGACAGGCCAATGAGAAATCTGATCTGAAGTAAGACAATTGACTTGAACGAGAGTTAGATCTTTTGAGCGTCCTTCTTTCCTCCATTTGAAAATAGACTCAGGTAGGCACAGAGACCAGTGGACAATAGTCATTAACAAGCTCCAGGCCTCCTATTGGACTCTCATGATGGAGAATCCAGGGGAACCTGCAACCTTTGAGGACGCAGGGTGGTACCAGGGGCGAGTCAAACTTATTGCCTTTGAGGGAGAGAGATCGTGCAATCTGTATAAGCTTGCAATCAGCCGCCTAGTAGATCTCTGGCCTGGTGCAAAGCTCGAGGTTGTTGCTAAGGAGGAAATCCCGTGCAGACCAAGAGCTCGTATCAGACTACCAGCAGAACTCTCCGACAAAGAAATCATCCTCAAGATGATCCAATTTGGCAACCCATCCCTACCGACTCATGACTGGAAGGTAGCAAAGGTAGAGGAACCTGACGGCCCCCACAGATCGGCTATTATAGTCATCAATAAAGAGTCGATGGCCCTTCTAGCTGCAACCCAGGGAAAGATTAGGTTCGGATGGGCGACCATCCCTCTCAAAATATACAAAAAAGATGAGGAAAGCGCAAACGCTCCTCCAAACACAATAAGTATGGAAAGTTCCGAAGGTGAAAAACTCCCAGAGATGGAAGTGGATCCCTCTAGTGCTTCCTCCGTAACATCCGAAGAGGATGAAACCGACTCAATGTCCGAAAACGGCCTAAAGGAAGATGATCTGTTACGATCAACTTCAGGAAGTGAGTCCGAAGACGACCTAAACCGAACCGTGGTGGGGGTTAGTCTGCTTAGCTGTTGCCAAGATGGTGCAGTTAACACAGATTAATCTCCAACACTCCAAACAGGCCTCGGCCTCCCTTCTTCTCCGCCTGAACAAAAGAGGGGAAGATGTTGTCCTTATCCAAGAGCCATGGATCAACAAATCTATCGTTCATGGACTAAGGGCTCCTGGATATACTCTACTGTATATGAAGGACAAAGGTGAACCCAGATCCTGCATATTGGTAAGAAGTAGCACTAATGTATTTTTACTCCCTGATTACAGCAATTGTGATGTAACCACTGCAAGATATCAAACCTGTGATAACACCTACTGGCTGGTATCAGCATATCTCGGCCATGACCAGCCTGGCTCTCCTCCAGGCGAATTAATGAAAAAGATTGTCGCTGCAGCAGTACGGCAGAAGATCTGCCTCATCATTGGATGTGACGCAAACGCGCATCATACAGTATGGGGAAGTACTGATATAAATGAAAGGGGTGAGTCACTTTTTGATTTTATTTTGAGTACTAACCTTATAGTAAGCAACACTGGCAATGAACCAACATTTATTACCAGAAATAGACAAGAAGTTCTAGATATAACTCTTGTCTCCGACTCGGTTCATCATAGGATCACTAATTGGAAAGTATCGACTGAACACTCCTTTTCGGATCATAGATACATTCAATTTGATCTTAATGAGGAACCTCCTAAGCAACCAATCTTCCGAAATTACCGGAAAACTGATTGGGAAAAATATCGGGTAACTTTGAAAAAGTTTATTAAACCTGAACTTTTACAAAACCCTACAAACAAACATGATCTAGACAAAAAAGTCAATGATCTTACCACTGCCCTTAACTATTCACTACAGAAATCCTGTCCTCTTATAAAAATAAGAGGAAAACAGAAACCACTGTGGTGGAGCTCGGGGCTAGAACCGCTCAGGAAAGAATGTAGAAAATTCTTCAACCGAGCTAAACAATCTAAAAGTTTAATAGACTGGGACTCCTACAAGGAATCCCTCAAAACTTATAAATATCAACTGAGGAAAAATAAAAGAACTTCCTGGAGAAACTTCTGTGGAAAAATAGAAGATACTTCAGAAGCTTCTAGATTAAGAAAAATCCTCTCAAAAAGTCCGACCATGCCTAGCAGTCTGAAAACAGCTGACGGCTGGACAGAATCCTGCGAAGAAACGCTCAATCTGCTTCTGGACACTCACTTTCCAGGTAGCTCCAAGAACTTATGTAACTATGATTCCACAGAATCAGGTAGCATAATAACTAACACCCCCGATCTGATTACAAGGGAAAAACCAACTTGGGCCATTAACAGCTTTGACCCATACAAATCCCCTGGACCTGATGGTATAATTCCAGCCGAACTTCAAAAGGCCGCGGACATTATTATCCCTGTCCTCGAAGTAATTCTTATCGGCTGTATCACCTTGAACTATATCCCCACGCAGTGGCGAGAGGTCAAGGTTGTGTTTATACCCAAGGCTGGGAAATCATCCCACGTAAATCCGAAAGATCTCCGACCAATAAGTCTATCATCATTCCTTCTTAAAACTTTAGAACGACTGATCGATATCCACCTGCGTATAGCTATAGATCCAAAATTGCTATCTACAGCACAACACGCCTACTGTAAGGGAAAATCTGTAGAAACGGCCTTACACACCTTGGTTCGTACTATAGAATATTCCCTCCATCACAAAGAATTCACTCTGGTCGCTTTCCTCGACATAGAGGGCGCCTTCAATAACGTCAGCAACTCTGCAATTACAAAGGCACTGACGAAGCTCAAAGTAGATGGTTCTATAGTGGAGTTGATAAATCTAATGCTAAAAAGCAGGAGAATCAACTCTACTCTAGGAAACTTCTCTGCAAAGAGATCTGTCAGTAGAGGAACACCGCAAGGCGGAGTCCTATCCCCTCTTCTATGGAATCTAGTCGTCAATGAACTTCTAGTTGACCTAGAAGCTGAGGGATTCAAAGTGATTGCTTATGCAGATGACGTCTCCATTGCGGTATCCGGCAAACATGCTCACGTCCTTATGGATCTGATGCAAACCGCTCTAAATAAACTAGTAAAATGGGCGAGAAAAAGTGATCTAGGGGTCAACCCTCAGAAAACCGAACTCGTTCTCTTCACCAGGAAATACAAAATTACTCAACTAACAACTCCATCAATAAATGGAATCCCACTTCAACTCTCCAACGAAGCTAGATATCTTGGTATCATCCTAGACAAAAAGCTAAACTGGAAAGCCAATATAGAGGAAAGAATCAGGAAATCTACCGTAGCCCTGTTTTCCTGCAAAAAAGCCATTGGCACTAAATGGGGTTTCTCCCCCCAAATCACCCACTGGCTCTACACCGCGGTCATCAGACCAATACTCACATACGGAGTAGTGGTATGGTGGACCGCTCTGGATAAAAGGACCTACTGCGATAATTTAAGCAAGGTCCAACGTACAGCTTGTTTATGTATTAGCGGAGCACTGAGATCAACACCCTCAGCTGCCCTAAACATACTCCTTAATCTCATACCACTAGATATCTTCAGCAAACAAATGGCCGCTAATGCAGCCATTCGTATGAGAGCTATCTCCCAATGGACCGATAACAACATCGGTCACGCTTCAATCTTGAGTTTATTCAGATCAATCCCATGCCACTCCGACTACACCGTCCCCCAACTGGTTTTTGATAATAAGTTCCAAGTCTCAATCCCACCAAGAATGGCCTGGGAAGACGAAGAACTTTTGAGAGATGATTCAATTCACTTCTATACAGATGGGTCAAAGACAGAAGAAGGGGTCGGCTACGGAGTGTACTCAAACCGACTTAACGTAAGTCTCTCATTCCGCCTCCCTAACCATTGTAGCGTGTTCCAAGCGGAAATTCTGGCGATCAAGGAGGTCCTATCATGGCTAAAAGAAAACGTGATATCCTCAACGAATATCCGGATTTTCTCTGACAGTCAAGCAGCCCTCAAATCACTCGGTGCCGTTTCCACGAACTCAGTAACCGCCCTTAACTGTCGCCTATCTCTTAAGGAGATGGCTGAACAGTTCAATATTCACCTTCTTTGGGTGCCGGGGCACAGAGATATCATGGGAAACTGCAAAGCCGATGAACTCGCCAGAAAAGGAACCGTTCTACCGATATCAACCAGCAGGTTGAATATTGGGATACCCATCGCTACATGTAAACTTATGCTAAAGCAAGAGGCAATGGATAGAACAAAACATTGGTGGAATAGTATCACCACGTGTGTGGCAACAAAACAATTATGGCCAGGACTAGATCCAAAACGCACAAGACATTTGCTATCCATAACCAGATTGCACTTTAGCTCCGTAATAAATGTCATCACCGGACATTGTCTGATAGGAAGACACGCCATAAGACTCGGCGTTCCCTCTAATGACTTCTGCAGAAGTTGCCTAGATGAGGAGGAGGAGGAGACTATTCAACACCTCCTCTGCTCATGTCCTGCACTCTCCTCAAAAAGAAAACGGCATCTAGGAAAATATTTCCTCGATGATCTAAACGATCTGGCAAACACAGATATCCTGCATCTTTTTCGCTTTATCAAAAGCTCCAAATGGTTCTGTTAAGTGTGGTGTTTCCTCACTTAACTTATTATGGTATCACAATGGACCTAATACTGGTCTAAGTGTGTCAGTTGTTTTCCTGGCAGCCATTTTAACCTAACCTAACCTAGGCACAGAGAACCTCATTCAAAAAGAATGACAGTTCATTCAATTTGCCTTGGGCTTCGATTGGTATTTCAACCCGTTATAGTTGCCTGCTTGGGCGCCAGTTAACAGAATCTCGTTATTTTTTCGGTTTCACAATGCAACAAAAGATAGTTTGTAGGTCATCGCTATTGGAAACTAGATAAACATCATTGCCTCCGGCTGACATTCCCTTGTAAGAACATTAGTTAAAAATTAAGACGAAAGCTCAATTATTTTTTTCAAGTAAATACTTTTTGAGTAAGAGGAGAGAAATACAAAACGTCTAGTATACAAGCAGATAGTCGATAGTCGTAATTCGATTGTATCGTAGTCGATAGTCGATAGTCGATAGTCATCTTCATACTTGGTCAGAATCCTTTTTAATAACATCGAGACTGGTCAATGAGAAATACTGTTAGAAGTAAGTCCATTAGCTTCATTTCGTGTTGGGTTTCGAATGTCGGGGGATATTTGAAAAAAGATAGTGGCGCAGAAACAGGACCTCTTTTAAACAGAGGAACATCCAACTGTGCTGATTTGATTATTTTGAGTTGATTGGCTTTGATCGCTATTATGAACTTTTGAAGGTCCCTGATTGGGCGCCAGTTAATAGAATCTCGGTTTTTCATCTTCAGTCTCATAAAACATAACTAGAAACGAAATACAACTTGCAGGTCATCATTATAGGAAACTAAGTTATTGCCTTACAATTCCCAACGTTCTTTTTTAAGAAGGCTTAAAGTAGAATCAATTAACTGAAAGGCTGTGTCATGCTTTTGTTATATACATACAAAGGGTGGCACAGCAGAGCAAAAAACCTAGGGCCCAGGGCATTTATCACAACCATGCCTTGTGAGGGAATGGAAGAGACCTACAATTTTCTACCTGTTCCGACTGTCTAATCGAGAATACCCTCTTGATAGTAATTTACTCTCGGAGGACTTGCCAATTCTTCTCGAATGTTGACACGTGGAAAAAAATTTTTGATATCTTTTGGGATTCGAACCACGAACTTTTCGCGTAGCAGGTTGACATGCCAACCAATATGTCACGGGCACCACAGAATATTGTTATGTTATCTCCACAAAATGAGCTCATTCCTAAGAGCTTTTCTACGGAACAAGATGTTTTCTTTCGTCCTCCGAGTGAACTAAACTAATGATTACTTCATACTTCATACTTCAAATTCATATGCACTATACAGTATACACGCTCCATGGCAACGACACTTGAGTCCCATTCAAACTTCTTCGGGTATTAATGACTATAGCTATGAACTTACATACTCTTCTTCCCTCTACTTCTTGAAAATATTATATTCCAGGATTCCAGCAATATTAACACAAAGTTCATTGAAGGTATTCGAAGGAAATCTTTGAGTTGAACTGAAAAACATTCCCAAACAATTTAGCAAAACTCATACAACAAACAACAGAAATACCGTCCAACTTCAACAGAAACTTTTCAATACAGCCCCAAGCAGGTAAGAGAAATTTTTCCCCAGAGCATGTAAAGTTAAATGGTATTTAGTTACCATCATATCGCTCTCAATCCATACAACTACACAAACATACCAACAAGAAATACTCATTTCAGCTAACGTTAGGAAAAATTAGTTTGATTCATGTAATTGGGTTTGATTTAGGGAGAATTGCGAAATATAATCCATTGGGTTTCATACCTTGCTATAGAGCTTGGAGCTTGTGCTTGAAGAGAAGTGAGAACCATTGTTTGGCCGACCACATAACAAAAGCTAATCTGGTCATTGGTTTCACTCATAAACAACAATGGTTCAACAAAGGACGCCAACGCATTCGGATAAATAGGGATTCTGGTACTTACCTGGGGATTTTGAAACAAAATATTTTAAAAAGAAAATGATGTTTTTGATGGAAAAACTTTTTCAATCCCCCCAGAGAACTGTCAGTCTGAGTTTGGAGTTTTCCAGTCATTTTCATTCATAGCATGGAGTTAGCGTTTTGATGTAAACCTGGACTATTTTACGAAATTAATTATAACTCTCTGATTATTTTGTTATGTTCAATTCAAAGTACAATCACGTACTTCACAGTCGTGTGGATGTGATTATTACTGTGAGGCTTATGAGTATATGCAGTTAGTTTAGTTAACGTATGAACGTTTGCCAATTACCTCATTTTAGTGTTAATTGTGAAAGTTAGTCCGAAAAGTTGGGCGTAAATATAATGATTTATTATATTTCAACCACAGAAAAAACTGATTACGGTCCTGCTCTTTGAAGTATGATGACGATCGAAAGTAAAAAAGGATTTTTTTCATAAGAAAGCGTTACTAACTAGGAGGATCAGCTGCCAGGGTAGACTGTTTCGCTTGTCCAATCTACCCTTGGCAAAGCGAAACTTATATGATAGAAGGTCATGTTGATGGAAGCGCTTTTCGACATCGAAGTTCTCGCTGAGCTAATTGCCTACCTCAACGAAGCAGCGTGCGTTTAAATTCGATTGAGTTTTACTGGGATAACTTAGACAAATAATCTCTGTAAACAGATCTTCTCTGTAAAAGCGAACTTGAAATATTTAAAACAAAAAAACTTTGCACCGATGTCAAACTCTCGGGTTTTTTATATTTTCCAAAATAATGTCAAAATTTGGTGCATACTGGACTTTTCTGACTGAGACAGTCTTAGATAGATGCAATCCCATATTGCAGTTTTGAATCAAGGACACCGAAGTAGATTTTCAGAAGCAAATTAATTGAGCAAACTTTGCTAAACTAATAAAAACTTCTGAGCGATGAGCGAAGATACTTTCTTAAATCAATGGATATTCCTAGATATTTAATTTAATATCAATGGTTGGTCCTATATATTCAAACTCATGTACATTTTCCATATGAAAACAGTTATCGCTGTATTTTTTTTTTTAGAGAAAGGGCAAAGTGAACGTGCATGTCTCGACAATTGACACTGAAAAATGAGATCTGCAACTGAGCGTTTTTACTTGACAAGTTTAAAAACATTCCTTAGCCTAAGAACTTATTACAAGTTTATGCTCAGCTAGCCAAATCCTTAACAAGCTAAGATCCCGATTAATATCTGATACAAGGTTCAAATAATTATCAGTGCCATAACTAAAACCAATATCTACAGCAAAAGCTCTCAGAAGGCCCTAAAAAGGTAAGCTAAAACAATGAATTGATATATTTGAAGAAAAGAATAGGCTCCATAACAGAACCTTGAGGAACCCCAAGTTCCCTTAAACCTTAAGACCATGACCAAAATCCAAAGGCTTGCATGCATTGGCTCAACTAGTGCCATGAGAACAACACCAACTGCAGCTCTGGAAACCTTCCTGTCGCTAACCCCCCTAGATAATTTTACTAAGGAGATGGCGGCCAAAAGCGCACTGCGACTTAAACAATACAACAATTGGAAAACCTGCATATTGACTTCAATCCAGTGGTCCTAACAGTCTTTCCGACAAGAGAAAGCTGGGAGGAAAACAGGGTTATAAAAGGAAATCACATTTCCGTCTTCACAGATGATTCCAAAACGGACAAAGGGGTAGGGGTAGGGTCAGGTTTCTTCTCAGACTACCCTACCATGATTAGATCAATAAAGCTTCCCAACTTCTGCAGTGTCACTCACAGTGTGCGAAGCCGCGAATCACCTAGCTTCGCAAAACTTGGTCAACAAAAATATTGACTTCTTCATAGACAGTCAGGCGGCTATTTAAGCTATCTCATCCATTATCAAAAAATTCAGACTAGTAGACAGCTGTCGCAGTAACCTAAGACTGCTCAGCGAAACGAACATTGATTGGCATTCTCACGGGCCACAACTCGTTGGGTACCCAAATGATGAGAATGGGCATTAGCACATCCGACTTATGTAGAGGATGCCAAGATGAGGAGGCAGAGGAAGGATCATTCTACTTCCACTGTGCTAGCTTCCTAGCTTGGCCCACACTCGGAAAAAAACTCTCGGAGAATACTTCTTCGACGAACTGGCCGACATCTCTAATCTTCCATTGAGTAACGTCCTGAAATTTACTCAGGGCTCCAAATGGTTCAGTGTGGGTTCCCTACTCCAATAAACCAATTACCAACCCAACCCTCAACCTCCCCAATCCGCCCACCTCCGCATCCTCTGATTTCCCCGGGGAGAACAATGGGTCCTTGAGATCCGAGTGAGGTGCTGCCACTTGTGGCTGCACCCCCAATGCAAACTAACCTAACCTAACCCCAAGTTAGATTGATTTTATATCACTACAAACATCAAGTAACTTCCCCCTTTGTGTCCTATTTTTTAAATTAGAACTAAAACATTCAATCATGGAAACTTAGAACCCAGCATTTTCAATATTTGTTAGTAATAAGTCATGGTTAAATGTCGAAAGCATTTAAAATATCAACAAACAGACCTGACGTATTTTTTTTTTTTATCAAGATAAGAGAAAACTGAGAACAAAGGTTTAGTAGGGCATCTTCGGTAGATTTGCCACTTCGATTCCAGAGGGATTTGTGTTTTTTAGTGTTCCACTAATTTTGAGCAGTTCGGGGTCAGTGATATGATCAAAAAGCTCCGGAATATAGAGTGTTATCCTAAGTGAAGCTCTATTGTCTTTATTATTGTTCAACTTTACATGAACCGTAAAAAATTACAACACCAAAATAGGTCAAAGATCTTTAAGGGTGCAGTTTGGATGGCTTGTTGGCATTGGCATTGGTGTTGTTGCCTATAGTCTCCGATATTTGATGATGGCAGTATAGTGTTACAGTGGTGAGCATTGCTCGATTGGAATGGGCATTTATTTTAGCTTTCCAATGTCAAATAGTTGCATTCTATCTGAACCTGATGGGGTGAACATATACAGTGAACGAAAGCTGACCAATGGTTTCACCATTAACCACTATTAATTTCCCCTAAAATAGAATAGATAAAAAAGAGGTGCAATAGAGCGGGAATATCGGAGCTCAGAGCGTTTTTTACAACCCTTGTTGTAGAGCGTTTTTTAAACCTTGTGAAGAAAGTAAAGGGCCTACAATTTTTTGCCGATTTCAAAAGGCTAGCCCAGAATAACTTTTCATGGCTGTGAAATTACTATAGAAGGATATGTCATAATTCCTCGCGAATATACCGTTGAAAAAACATTTCTTGTTTTCTGTGTGTATTCAAACCTTAAACCTACCACGTAACAGGCAGACCAGCTAAGCATTACTACAAGGGCACCACACTATAAAGCTCTGGAGCTGAAAATAAGTCTTTAACAAACACCGTAGCACTACGAATCTCTCTTTTTAATTTTCAATACCTAAAGTCACTAAACCGAAAGTCATTTTCTAAATTCTCACCAGGAAATTTAACAGAGAAAAAAAAGTCCTGAGAACATGATAGATGTGTATACAAATACTTCAAGTGATTATTGCAAATCAAATAGTTCTCAAAACTTATGAAATGTATACCTAGCTGCTATCCATCGTTCTTCACAGAACCTCAAATGCTTGAAAATCTGTTCCAGCTAATGCAAATGCTTTCTGGCTAACACACAAACGAACATACCCACACGCAAAACATCCATCATCTGTGAAGTTAGAGAGTAAAAGGATTGAGTAAAGGTATTTGCCTGGTTGAAGTTGGATGGAAAAAGCCACCAACCACCTCAAATTGTATGCTAATCACAATGCCAAACCGAAAACCGAAAAATCATTCTGTGTTAATTCAAATTGCACATCCAGAACTGCTTGCAAATTTTCTCTATGAGTAGACACTTCAGTTTGTGAAGGATTTTTCCAACAACAAATTATTCGTTAAAACTTTTGTGTGTTACCAGTTCCGACCAACCCTGCATTTGGCTCCAGCATTAAACTTCAAATTCATAAAAGGTGGCTGAGATATTCATCTGAATCTCTACTCACCTCATTCGTTTTCTTTAGCATTTTGTGTTTGCGTATTGTGCACCCCCCAAAAAGGTGTACCTACTTCAACCATAGTCACCATTAATATTGCAAGTGGAAGTGGAAGTTGAAGGCGGGCGGGGGAGGAAAAAACGTTGTATAAACTTCAGGGACGTTCAATAATCCCAACTGCATTTCGTACATTCGTTGCTTATCCTTCTCTGTTCTTCTCCTTTATCCACTCAAGCGTCTTGCATTTCTCCCATTTTAAAATCATGTTTAAATCGAAGAAAATGAGATCGTGGAATGAGATTGAAGAAAAGAAATAAACGAATGGATTCCATTTCCATTCAACCCATGGTAGAGCATTTACATTCCGCTTAGAGAGTGATTTTCTTTATGCACCGGGTTTTATTGATCCGGTGAGGTGATGTTAACATAACTTTCCACCTTTCGTGGAAGATGCATTGTGAATGGCGTCGATTTTTTTTTCTTCTTTCATTTTTTTTTTTTTTTCGACATGCGAACCATAAAAAAGAGTGGTAAAAGCATTTCGTATTCCGTTGAACTTATTCAATGTGAATTTTTATTTCAAAATCTAATTTTAATGGTTTCTTGGCAGACTCAAAACTTTTCCAGGTTGTCAAAAAGAAGGTGTTTTCTTGATAATTTGTGAAAGGAGCTCACGCTCATGCTCTTTTGGATTGTACCCAAATCAAGAGAAAATAGACTTCAAAGTGCAAAAGAACATAAGATTCAGGAAATGACTTTGTGATTTTTGATGAAAATTTGAACTGAATTGGTTCTTAATCCGTATGCTGTCAAATTCCCAGTTCTGGTTTTTGATACCATGATGTTTATGAGGTTTTTATCCATAGCTTGTCCAATTTGTATTCTTATTTGTATTCTTATTTTTCCATGTTTTGACCGATTACTACGTATGAGTTTCGTAACGGACGTACAAAAGTAGAGCGACAGAGACAGCAAACGGCACCATATTTCTTGCCGCTCTTGACATTTCTCTTCAGTAAGGTTTGCCATTTCATGATGGAAAGATATACGAGCCACCAACGAGTCGAAATTATTCAAATTTACTACCGAAATTCGGAGTCAGTGGCTTTAAAGTTAAGAGCGCTTTGTCCAATTTATTGTCGTCATAATCGTCCTAGTAGATCAACAATTGAGCGTCTAGTGGAATTTGAATCCACAAGCACAGTGCAAAATGTTCCCGTGCCAGTGAGACAAAGAAGTGCACGCTATATCGAGAATATTGCTGCCGCTGGGGCTTCAGTTGCAGAAAGCCAAAATTGCAAAATTGTTATGCTAACTGCTCATTAGACCTGAGATATAACCTTGTTACATGGTATTTGTTTTCAAGCACAGCTTTTTTCGGGTCTTGTCCTATGAGAATTCTATTTCTATGCCTCGTTCCCATCACAATGTACATACATTTTCATCAAGGGCCGAACTACCGTACAACGTGATCGAGTAATACGTGACTGAATTAGGTGTTTCTGTAATTACTTCTCGTGTTATTGAGCTCTTTAGTACCGGTATTTGAACAAACTGAATTTGATGAATGAATAGCAGACTGATGTTGTGTAATATAGAGCGAATTTTGAAAGAAAAATAGTACTGACTTATTCGATCACTGATGTGGTAATACGGTCCCAGATATTTGTCTTTTGCGTTTATTGTAATTTCCACTGTTTGACATCTTCTCAAAACGATTTCATATAACACTTTTTTCTTTTCAGATGATGATCTTTAAAATCTGGTTCTTGCCAGGTTTTTCAATTTTGGTTCGAAATTGCCAGTCGCAAGAATAAACCACCATCTTAAGATTGTTTTGGCCTTAACCACATCCGTTGATGACTCATGGCCTTTCACAAGTTCATTGTTTAGGCCCGATTCGTATCAATTTTCAGTAAGGTTCGTATAAAGAATGTTTTGCTAAGTCTCAGAAAGAACCGAAAGATCTGAGGTGTTTTAAATGTTGGAATGGCTAACGATTGAAAAAGTTTTTGTTTTGATGGTAGATAGTAGCAGGGCATTCACATAGGCCCCAATATTGTTTTGTCTTCCATTTGTGCTAACACTTATATTTTTGAGTTGGCAGTTGAGAGACCCACGACTCATGAAGAAATCCATGAGCAACTTGGCGTGACGTTGGAAACTGGTACAGGACACAAGTACTTGAATACAAAATCGTCCTTCTGAACAGAATTCGGCTCATCGACGCGACGCGCAGAAGATAATTAAGTTCTGGTTTTATGGTTCTATGCAATTATTCGCCGACGCAGACGATATTGACGTAATGGGAAGAGAAAAGCGTGATGTCACAGTCGAGTATTGAAACAGAAGCGGCAAAAATGGATTTGATGGTTAATGAGGGCAAAACGAAGTATATGTTGTCATCAAATGAGGACACAGAACATCGACGAACTGGACAAAACTTCACAATAGACAGACATAACTTCGAGGTTGTGCAGGACTTCGTCTACCTAGGATCTTCAATAGACACGGAAAACAACATCAGTTGCGGAGATCAAACGGAGAACAACTCTTGCCAACCGTTGCTTCTTTGGGTTGAGAAGGCAATTGAGAAACAAAACCCTCTCCCTAATCATCCCAATCCTGCTTTACGGCGCGGAAGCAAGGACCTTATCGAAAGCGGATGAGGATACCCGTGGTCATTTCGAAAGAAAAATTCTCCGAATGATCTTTGGTCCCGTATGCGAAGACAATGTGTGGAGAAGAAGATACATCAACGAGCTGTATGAGCTGTACCGCGACATGGGCATAGCCAGAAGAGTACGGATCAAGAGGCTTCAGATGGACCCAAATGTCCGGCTTGGCGGGTTTTCGAACCACATTGCAGGGAAATCGCGGAAGGGGAAAACCTCGTCTTATGTGGCGCAATCGAGTGCAAGAAGACATCAACCGACTTAGAGTGCAAAACTGGAGATAGTTCGAAATCGAGTTCCGAAATCGAGGTCGTTTTAGAAGGATGTTGGTTCAGGCCCAGGTTCATCCCGAACTGTAATGCCCACCTAAGTTAGTAAGTAAGGTAACAAAAGAACTGCTTTGAAACCTCACACTTCAGAGTGATTAGAACAAAACCATGGCAAGTCGGTCGCTTAGGGTGTTTGACAGCTCAATCGGTGGCAAATGGAAAATATGTTTCGACATCATCAGTATTCGTATTCGATGGTGGAAGGATTTGTAATTTTGCTACACCACCGTTGACCAAAACGTTATTCTCATTTCAAAAGACATGGTCCAACGATGCCACAACTCCTACACAATACACACCAAACTGTCACTCTATGTGCGTGTATTGGCTTTTGACAGAAACGTGCAGGTTTTCGGAGCCAGAAGCGGCAAGTTATATGTTAACGTAGCGGCCGAGATAGTCTTCAATTTCTGAGTCAATCGAACGTTGAAGGCTAATAATACAAGAGCTTTATCGAAAAATGTTGTTCAGGCCAGTGCGTGAAATATTGAGTTGCTTAGCTGAATGGCTAAACGATGTTTGTGGATTGAGACACACAATCTCGGCTACAGCAGTCAGACGGAGACGATGAGTGTTTTTGTAAGCCAATCTCACAAATTTATTTAAAAAACTGACAAACAGAAGACGCTGCCGAGTCGTAAGTGCTGCATTTCGGTCCAAGCTTTCTTTTCAAAAAACGGGGCTACACAGCACTAACTTTGGAAATAAGTTTTCAACATTTCCCAAAGTTGTTTAAGCGCTAAGCGACTATCATATCGTTCCCCGCAGGTATGATTCTGTCTTTCAGTAAAGATCTCGAGGGGGAAACCGCTGTCGGTGTCAAAATCACATATGCTTTTAAAACTTTTAAAAGAAACCAATTTATTAACACAACAGACTAATAAAACAAATGCTATTCTTGAAAGGATGAATATGAATAATTCAAAATGGACGTACGATTTCTGCAAAACAAAGTGAGATCCAGCCAACTAAAGTAAGACCTTAAGGAGCATACTTGCTTGTAGAATCACTTTCTTCTCAATATCGTATCATTGAAACAAGGAATCAAACAATCACTTCAAATTACAAACGCATCGTAATCCTTGAAACTTTCAAAAAAGAAAGGATGCATACAATTTTATTCATAGATATCCCCCTAACGGGTGAAGTCTTTTGAAGTGAATTTGTTTAGAATAAAACACAGTAATGCACATTTCGAATGAAATATTTGGCTGGGAGTAGTTTCTGTGCAAAAACACACATCAACTGCACTGAGTTACGGAAAACAAACAAAATAGAAGGATACTTTCAAAGCAAATATTTATTATTAAAATGAAATGACTACAAAATACATTCAAAAAAGTAGACAGCCTCCGGCCTAGTTTTTGAGAGTGCTTTCCAAAGTTTACAATTAAGTAAGCTTCGTTTTAATAAAGCCTTCCCTTTAAGTTACATGTTTTAAGCTTCTCGTTTTACTTCATGTTTATCGTCCGGCTTCATCACTCATCTGTCTTTTATACAAATAATTTTTGTTTGCATACAACTTTTCAGGTTTTCAATTACTTATGTCTTATACTTTCAACAGCTTGACTTTCTCTCTATATTTATTCAAACTTAAACCAACTTTACTACTGAGATTTGTCAAGTTGAGTTGTTTTGATCTCAGAACTACAAATAGGAGCTATGCCGTTGACTTATCTCTAAAAACCAAAAATGAGTCCTACTCACAAATACATATATGCAATAAAGATCCAAAGTTGGTTACTCTACTGTCCAATAATACAACTAGTTTCGTATATTGCACTCCCAAAAACATAATCAATAAACTTTACGTTCCACACACAGATAAACACTCTTACACCTACAACAAGGTGCACTGCAAGTTGTAAGAACAATAAATGTTTGTGAGGTTATGGACGAAATGGGTTCAGTTGATGTGAATCTCGAGTTGCACATTTGCATTCAATTTTCTATATTTCTGAATAAGGAAACTTGGGTAAATGCATCTATCCCTTAGATGTAACATTTTACGAAACTTTTCCTGAAAAGGTTATGGCCTTCACATACATAACAGTACGTAAAGGTACACACTACACATAGCTATGTTTATGTTGGTGTCGAATTGGGAAGTAGGTACAACCTAACTTCCTTATAGATAGAGGATTTGAAATTTGATTGCATAACTTTATTTGTAAAGGTATCAAGGTGGCAAAAGGATATTGTGTAGTATAAGTAAGAAGCAAATAAATTTAGTACTGCTCTCATGTAAGAAAATTTAATATTGATGGATGATCTGCTTTGGCGTAGCATCCTCACGAGTTAATTTTTCAAATATTTTCTCTTACCTATGAGTGTGAGTTATTGGAAGATGCTTTTATTATTTCAGGGAAGGTTAGTGTGCAAGTTCTGGGAAAGCTGGCATACCGAAAATTTGCATTGAGGGATTGAGGAAGTCCTCATATTTGAAGCTGATGAAATAATTAGAGATAGTCCTTAGTTTCTTTTTACTGATTTTACGGCACCAATGGGCTTAGTTGTGATATGTCAAACATTTGTAACGTCAATGTCGGGCATAGAAAGGTAGGGAAGGGCTGCGGTCCAGTGTATTTTTCTAAATAATAAATTTTGAAGAAATGAGGGTACCGAACATTTTGCCATGGCAGTGTAATTACTCTCGTTAAACTTGCTTCTTTCTCACGGAAGCGCTGCTGATGGAAAAACAACGTATGGGACAATATTTCTGAGACTCGAACTCCCAGGGATCACAGCTCTACATAGATCCCCAACAAAACCCATGGTTCGATGAAGATAGCAGACAGGCTAACTTCACCAAACGCAGGCTTTTGGAAATATAACGAATTAACAAGGAGAAAAGAAGAGAAGAACACCGAATTTTCAAAAGGAAAAAGAAGCAGCATGAGAAGTGCTCGTTTGAGGAAACTGACAGATGCGACGATAGGAATGAAATCCGGAAGTTTTCCACACGGTAAAAGATTATGCCAAGGTGGCGAGCCCCGAACTCTAACCTGCAAAAACCAGCAAGGAGAGATACTACTCGCTAGGATCCAGAAAGGCCACTTCCAGGTGCAGATTGCTTTGACTACAAGATTTTCGAGATAACTGGAGATCTGTTTGAAAGGGCATGCACCAGTTGTTCTGCATGTCGAAAAAAAAGCGAGTGCCTCAGAATTGTGCAAATTAATAGAGCCACAAGCCTCTTCAACGTCGAGTATAAGAACTTGTCTGCTGTATTATGTGAACATCTGAAACCCCACCGCAACAATTTGATAGGGGCTTATGAGTGTGGTTTAAGACCAGAAAAGTCCAGCACAGACCAAATTTTCACAATACGATAGATTTTGGACGAACCCAATGAATATAGTGTAAAAATCTTTTTATCGATTTCAAGTCCCTGTCTTAACACCGCCAGATGTACAGATCCATGTCAGGTTTTGGCATCACTGCAAAACTCCTACGACTATGCAGGATGACTTTGGTGAATTCAAGCTGCTTTGTCAAGATAGGTAAAAAACTGACCGAGACCTTTGTTGTCGAAAAAGGCTTTAGACAAGGCGACAAACTGTCATGCGATTTCTTTAACGTCACATTTGAAAAGATTGAACAAAACTGAAAAGTCAACAGCAGAGGTGTAATCTTTTCACCTGTAAAATAACGCGCTTGCGCAGTCGATAATGAAGTAATGGAAAGAAGCTAGAGTGACGTCATAGGTGCTTTTGCGAGCATTGAAACGGAAGCGGCAAAAATGGGTGTGAAGTCATCAAACAAGGACACCGAACCTCAACGAATTAAACAAAACATCACAATAGACAGACATCACTTTGAGGTAGTGCAGGGCCTTGTTTACGTACGATCAGCTATAGACACGGAAAACGACATTCGTGCGGAGATGAAACGTAGATTTAATTTTGCCAACCGCGGCAAAGGCCGGGTTGAGAAGGCAAATTAGAAATAAAACTCTCTTTTAAATAACCAAAACCTAAACGCGGAAGCATTAACTTTCGTCATTAAGTCAATGGGGAAAGGCTTGTTTGTTTTGAAAGCAAAACACTCAAACAATCTTTCTTTTAAGTGAAGACAATATGTCATTTATTTCAAGACAATATGTGGAGAAAAAGAAACAAAAACGAACAGTATGAGTTGTACCGCGAAAAGTGCATAGCTAGAAGGAAGAAGTCGCGAGACTACTATGGCTGGGACATGTAGAACGAATGGACATCAACGCTCCTGATCGACGGATTTCCGACACCACATTTTGGTCAACTGATATGGCCACGTCGGAGTAAGGCTTGGTAAAAAGAAGTTAAAAAAAAGTTGAGGGATGTAACTGAACTAATGCGGAATTGAAAACGGTTGTATATTGCTATATATATATAGATTTTCCTGAAAAAAATCAATAGCAGCAGTGGACAAATAAGAGGAACTCATTCTAATACTCGAGTAAGAGTAGGACTCCGGTACCGCCAGTGGACCAACCAGGAGCAGAGGATAGGAAGTATTCAAGACAAAGACTCAAGTAAATAGTATCCAACGCTAACTCATTGTAAATTTGGTGTCCAAGGCTGCCTCGTTGTGAATTTAGTGTCCAACGCTACCTAGCTATGAATTTAGTGGCTACTGCTAACTCAGAGCAACCATTAACTCTCTCTCTCTCTCTCTCTCTCTCTCTCTCTCTCTCTCTCTCTCTCTCTCTCTCTCTCTCTCTCTCTCTCTCTCTCTCTCTCTCTCTCTCTCTCTCTCTCTCTCTCTCTCTCTCTCTTTCTCCTCTCAGATCAGAATTCACTCTCTCTTTCAGAATTCAGATCTCACCATACCAAGAGAGAAGTACCAAGAACCAACCATTACAACAAGTCCGAGCCCAAGAACTGGAAGCACACAACCCAAAACGGGAAACATTCACCCGATTAACCCGAAGACCAATCAAAAAAACCTGCTCAAGAATCCCGGACTATCCAACATCCCAGCCGAACCCCGAGTAAAACTTCCCTCATCAGAAGAGGACTCACTGTAACCTACCAATACTTTGAAAATAGGAACCTGAATTAAATTTATAGACTTAGACTATTATATAAAATTTATGAAAGAATACTATTTTGAATATCAGAAATAAAACTAGATTCAATAATCTAAAGTTTTGCTGTTTCTTTAGAAGACCCTGGATCCGCTGAGCCTACCTCAGCCTTTGATAAAAAGTTTCCTCACAACTTAAAAAAAAACCTCACTCTCCCGTAACAAGTGTAAGCTTCCTTTTTTATTCGCCTCCAATTTCATGTCAAAAAGAGAACTCTTCCGGGTTCTATTGAATCGAAATGAATAACTATCGCGTCATACACCATCATTCCAAACATTCAAATCTCATCACGAAATACCTTCGTGCCTATAAAAAGCGAATATTATTATTATTTAATTTATTATTTATTATTATGGTACTTTATTTAATCACTAATAGGTTTTCATTTACATGTTTTTCATTTGGTACATTTAAGCATGGCTTTAGCCGTCTGCCGAGAAATGACAACAAATTTAAAAAGAATTATTATAAGTTAATACTATTATTCATAAATATTCAGTTCAAAAAGGAAAAAATTAATAGTAAAAGTAGCGTTACAAACATTTAAAAAGCGAATAACTTTTTCATATTCCAAAAAAAACCCTTCTCCTTAAAAAAACAACTTCATTATTAAAAATTAACTTTGCTTATTAAAAATTTAGTTTGAAAATCAAATTCCAATGAGTTCCAATTACTATCCTTCCTCGTATAAATTTTTCATTTTAAGGCAATTGTTTTCAGTGCGGTTATCATAAAAAAAAGACGGAAGTGGGCACACACAAAAAAATATCAATTCAATATGCAACTCTCCTATAACTTTAATTAACTTAAAACCGTTCGATGGTTTTCAAGTGTAAAGCTGACCCTTCATACGGTTGGTATTTGTGAAACCGCAAAACTACTACCGTAGTCGCGCAGTTATTTTGGCAAAAATAGTATTTTCATATGAAAATCCAAATGAAATCCCAGTGTAAGTGGAGTTTTCAATTAAGGACTTTCGAAATCATTTGCACCGCCCCTTGCTTATTGTCTGTGTGAGGCGTGAGGAGGCCATTCGTATACTTTATTCGTTTTTTTTTTTTTTTTGTAAATTTTTTTTCCTTTTTTATCTCAATTTTGTTGTGCCATTTCGCTGCTATTTGATTTCTGTTTTTGTGTGGCCGTTTTTGCCACGAGTTTTAATTAAAAAACTGTTTTGGATTGAAACTGGTTAATAATAGAGGCTGAAGGCCCGCATCTATATCCCATCCATTCACCAGGATTTAGTTAGTGTATACTCTTTGGTTGGCTGGTTATTTGGCTTTGTTTGAGTTCCGTTTGAGTGATGCAAATCCTGAGCTGGCCCCGTCAGTCGTTCAAGCAGAGTAACACAATAGCCAGTGGAATTTTTGTTCTTTATTTGTTGGAAAGATGTATAGCGGGAATGCATTCAACAGCGCAGCAACAGCAATGCACCGAGGAGGACGACACATGTGCGAACACGAAAAGCCTAAGATAATAGCCAAGGACTGATTTCTGTAACAAAAAGAAAAAAAAAAGTAATATCCTTGAGATGAATACAATGCATCATGTAAAGGAGATTTCGTTCATCAAAGCAGCGCTGACTGGAAGCAATTATTTGAATGCATCAGAGTGAAAAATTAATTACAAAAGTTCAGATTCGGGGAAGTTGTTGAGTTGAATTGAGAATGCTTGAAGATAGCGGTATTCTAATTGGAAAATCGCACGCACGCACGGTGGCTTTTGTTTCTTTTGACTGATGGATGCTTTGTTGAAACTTATGGAAGTGCCTTACAACAATGATGAAAGTGCGATACAGTTGGTTATTCACAACGATACGAAAAGTTTGCATTGAAATTTAATCATTGAAAATGTATCATGTGCTTCATCTAAATCTATCAAGACTTCCAAGCTTGAGTTAATATGAGCTCTATCTATGGAGTTCCATGAACTTCATGTAGGTGATCTTAGTGTTTCATTTGTAAAACTTGATTTTCATGCGCGATGTTTTCAACTTGCTCCACATTTTAATGGACTTCAGTTTTAACTACTGTTCCATAAATTCACAGACCATTTGTTCAAGTACTACACGTATGCCCTTGAGTCACATGTCAGACCAATTTTCGATCATGTTCTCTATGTGATTGTGTTCTGAGCGTAAAAGGTGCATTTGCATGAGTCATTCAGACTCTTTAAGAGCATTCTTTTGGTTGCGTATGGACAAAGTCCCCCATGTGAGCAAAACTAGCATGCAATTCCATAGTATTTTTAGCTTGATTGAGTTCTACGCTATGTTAGTATTTTAAGGCAATCTTTTTCAAGTTTTGTGCTCAATTCGTTCCATGTCCTCCATGTGTTTCATGTGCTCCATGTGCTCCATATGCTAAATTTGTTAAATGTGCTTCATGTGTTCCATATGCTTTATGTGTTCCATGAGGTCTATGTGTTCCATGTGCATCATGTGTTTCATGTGCTTCAAGTGGTCCACATGCTCTATGTGTTCCATATGCGGAATGTGTTCCATATGCTAAATGTATTCCATGTATTTCATGCGTTCCATGTGCTTCATGTGTTATGTATTCCATGTGCTCCATGTGTTCCATGTGTTTCATGTGTTACTTATGTTTCATGTATTCCATGTGCTCCATGTGCTCCATATGCAAAATTTGTTCTATGTGCTTCATGTGTTTCACGTGCTTCATGTGTTACATATGTTTCATGTATTCCATGTGCTCCATATGCACATGGAGGCTGAAGGCAAATGTAGGTGGACCATCCGAGAGCAAACGGAGACTTCTCATGGCAACAACCCATTCAATTCTGCTGTACGGAAGCGAGATTTGGGCTGAAGCACTTAAGCATGAAAAGTACCGGAAACAACTATAGACCAAGAGCTGGAAGTAAATTTTTGGAGTGGAGTGATAACCAAAAATATTGCTTATGTATGTGTAGATACACGCACCATTATATCAGATTCAACCGTCTGGCAGGTTTCTTTTTCAGCCGTGGGCGGGGGTGGGCGTTCGAAAATGGTAATTTTTCAGATTTTGAGGTCGAAGTGATAACCACACAAATGATACATCAAAAAATCAGAAAAATTCCCCAGATTACAAAAAACTCGGTCCCAGACGATTTGCTTTCAGCCTACTGCTCGCCAGACGCATTTTAACACTTTTCATGTGCATTTTTCAGCTTAAAGCACTAATAACTTTTTTCCTATTACATAAAACCAAGAAAGTGCTACGCCAAAAAATAAGAAAATTTACCCCAATTTCAAAAGAGTGTATTTCAGATAATTTAGTTTCAGCCTACTGCTTGCCAGACCATGTGCGTAGCCAGGATTTTTTTTAGGTCTTTATTCGAGGAGAAGGACATTTTTTTGAAAAAAAGTAGGACATATTTATTTTTTATTGGCAAGAATATGGAGTGATACTTTGAAAGTATCATTTTTTGGTTTCTCAAAATAGAGAAACATCGTTAGTATATGAAATGAATCAATGTGATTTTATAAATGCTTTGGGAGGGGACCCTCAATTTTCTGCCGGTTCTTAACGGCTTTTTGAGAAAGCGCTTTTCATGGCAATAAATTTACTAACGGAGGACTTGCCAATTCCTCGCGAAAGGCGATACCCGTGGAAATACATTTTTGTCTCTGCTGGGACTAAAACCTTGAGCCTCTGAATATGCAGGTGGACAGGCTAACCATCACGCCACGGGTACCACGACCAATGCATGTGATACAGCAGGAAAAAATGTGTCCGCTTCCGTGATTACGTCGCACACTTCCAAATCTTCGCTTCTTCACTAGCTGTTTGTCTTTCCAAAAATTGATGTTCACAAAGCGAAGAAAAAATTGATATTACAAGTCAACGTTAAAATCAATTAGAAGTATTCACACTTCCACTTTTATTTAAACTTGTTGTATAAAGCTGAATTGTTAAAACGATCAATCGCGACTAATTGTTGTTGCCGCAATGCCGCATTCAGATGATTCAGAATTTCTGGAGAATTTTTTGTTTCGAAGAATTATCAATATAAATGCCCAAATATCCTCGTTTTTCGGCAGTTTTGCGAATTGTCCTCATTTTTTATCACCACTTCATCACTTCACCACTTCACCACTTTCCACTTCACCACTTCACCACTTCACCACTTCACCACTTCACCACTTCACCACTTCATCACTTCACCACTTAACCACTTTTCCACTTCACCACTTCACCACTTCACCACTTCACCAATTCACCACTTCACCGCTTCACCACTTCACTACTTCACCACTTCACCACTTTACCACTTCACCAGTTCACCACTTCACCACTTCACCACTTCATCACTTCATCACTTCATCACTTCACCACTTCACCACTTCACCACTTCACTAATTCACCACTTCACCACTTCACCACTTCATCATTTCATCACTTCATCACTTCACCACTTCACCACTTCACCACTGCACCACTTCACCACATCACCACTTCACCACTTCACCACTTCACCACTTCACCAATTCACCACTTTATCACTTCACCACTTCACCGCTTCACCACTTCACCACTTCACCACTTCACCACTTCACCACTTCACCACTTCACTAATTCACCACTTCACCGCTTCACCACTTCATCACTTCACCACTTCACCACTTCACCGCTTCACCAGTTTACCACTCACCACTTCATCACTTCACCACTTCACCACTTCACCACTTCACCACTTCACCACTTCACTACTTCACCACTTCACCACTTCACCACTTCACTACTTCACCACTTCACCACTTCACCACTTCACCACTTCACCACTTCACAGCTTCACTACTTCACCACTTCACCACTTCACCACTTCACCAGTTCAACAGTTCACCACTTCACCACTTCACCAGTTCACCACTTCACCACTTCACCACTTCAACACTTCACCACTTCACCACTTCACCACTTCACCACTTCATCACTTCATCACTTCATCACTTCACCACTTCACCACTTCACCACTTCACCACTTCACCACTTCACCACTTCACCACTTCACTACTTCACTACTTCACCACTTCACCACTTCACCAATTCACTACATCACCACTTCACCACCTCACCACCTCACCACTTCACCACTTCACCACTTCACCACTTCACCACTTCACCACTTCACCACTTCACCACTTCACTAATTCACTACTTCACCACTTCACCACCTCACCACTTCACCACTTCACCACTTCACCACTTCACCACTTCACCACTTCACCACTTCACCACTTCACCACCTCACCACTTCATCACTTCACCACTTCACCACTTCACCAGTTCACCACTCACCACTTCACCACTTCAAAACTTCACCACTTCACCACTTCACCATTTCACCACTTCACCACTTTATCACTTCGCCACTTCACCGCTCCACCACTTCACCACTTCACCACTTCACCACTTCACCACTTCACCACTTCACCACTTCACCACTTCATCACTTCATCACTTCACCACTTCACCACTTCACCACTTCACCGCTTCACCAGTTTACCACTCACCACTTCATCACTTCACCACTTCACCACTTCACCACTTCACCACTTCACCACTTCACCACTTCACTACTTCACCACTTCACCACTTCACCACTTCACTACTTCACCACTTCACCACTTCACCACTTCACCACTTCACAGCTTCACTACTTCACCACTTCACCACTTCACCAGTTCAACAGTTCACCACTTCACCACTTCACCAGTTCACCACTTCACCACTTCACCACTTCAACACTTCACCACTTCACCACTTCACCGCTTCACCACTTCATCACTTCATCACTTCATCACTTCACCACTTCACCACTTCACCACTTCACCACTTCACCACTTCACCACTTCACTACTTCACTACTTCACCACTTCACCACTTCACCAATTCACTACATCACCACTTCACCACCTCACCACCTCACCACTTCACCACTTCACCACTTCACCACTTCACCACTTCACCACTTCACCACTTCACCACTTCACTAATTCACTACTTCACCACTTCACCACCTCACAACTTCACCACTTCACCACTTCACCACTTCACCACTTCACCACTTCACCACTTCACCACTTCACCACTTCACCACTTCACCACATCACCACTTCATCACTTCACCACTTCACTACTTCATCACTTCACTACTTCACCATTTCACCACTTCATCACTTCACCACTTCAACACTTCACCAGTTCACCACTTCACCACTTCATCACTTCACCACTTCACCACTCCACCACTTCACTACTTCACCACTTCACCACTTCACCAATTCACCAATTCACTACTTCTCCACTTCACCACTTCATCACTTCACCACTTCAGTACTTCACCACTTCACCACTTCACCACTTCACCACTTCACCACTTCACTAATTCACCACTTCACCACTTCACCACTTCATCACTTCACCACTTCACCACTTCACCACTTCACCACTTCACCACTTCACTACTTCACCACTTCACCACTTCACCACTTCACCACTTCACCACTTCACCACTTCACCACTTCATCACTTCACCACTTCACCACTTCACCACTTCACTACTTCACCACTTCACCACTTCACCACTTCACCACTTTTCCACTTCACCACTTTTCCACTTCACCACTTTTCCACTTCACCACTTCACCACTTCACCACTTCACCACTTCATCACTTCATCACTTCATCACTTCACCACTTCATCACTTCATCACTTCACCACTTCACCACTTCACCACTTCACCACTTCACCACTTCACCACTTCATCACTTCACCAATTCACCACTTCACCACTTCATCACTTCATCACTTCATCACTTCATTACTTCATCACTTCACCACTTCACCACTTCACCACTTCACCACTTCATCACTTCATCACTTCACCACTTCACCACTTCATCACTTCATCACTTCATCACTTCACCACTTCACCACTTCATCACTTCATCACTTCACCACTTCACCACTTCACCACTTCACCACTTCACCACTTCATCACTTCACCACTTCACCACTTCACCACTTCATCACTTCATCACTACACCACTTCACCACTTCACCACTTCACCACTTCACCACTTCATCACTTCATCACTTCACCACTTCACCACTTCACCACTTCACCACTTCACCACTTCATCACTTCATCACTTCACCACTTCACCACTTCACCACTTCATCACTTCATCACTTCATCACTTCATCACTTAACCAATTCACCACTTCACCACTTCATCACTTCATCACTTCACCACTACACCACTTCATCACTTCATCACTTCACCACTTCACCACTTCACCACTTCACCACTTCACCACTTCACCACTTCACCACTTCACCACTTCACCACTTCATCACTTCATCACTTCATCACTTCACCACTTCAAAACTTCACCACTTCATCACTTCACCACTTCACCACTTCACCACTTCACCACTTCACCACTTCACCACTTCATCACTTCATCACTTCATCACTTCACCACTTCACCACTTCACCACTTCATCACTTCATCACTTCATCACTTAACCAATTCACCACTTCACCACTTCACCACTTCACCACTTCATCACTTCACCACTTCACCACTTCATCACTTCACCACTTCATCACTTCACCACTTCACCACTTCACCACTTCATCACTTCATCACTTCACCACTTAACCACTTCACCACTTCACCACTTCACCACTTCACCACTTCATCACTTCATCACTTCATCACTTCACCACTTCACCACTTCACCACTTCACCACTTCATCACTTCATCACTTCATCGCTTCACCACTTCACCACTTCACCACTTCACCACTTCACCACTTCACCACTTCACCACTTCATCACTTCATCACTTCACCACTTCACCACTTCACCACTTCACCACTTCACCACTTCACCACTTCATCACTTCACCACTTCACCACTTCACCACTTCATCACTTCATCACTTCACCACTTCACCACTTCACCACTTCACCACTTCATCACTTCATCACTTCACCACTTCACCACTTCATCACTTCATCACTTCATCACTTCATCACTTCACCACTTCACCACTTCATCACTTCACCACTTCATCACTTCATCACTTCATCACTTCACCACTTCACCACTTCACCACTTCACCACTTCATCACTTCACCACTTCACCACTTCACCACTTCATCACTTCATCACTTCACCACTTCACCACTTCACCACTTCACCACTTCATCACTTCATCACTTCACCACTTCACCACTTCACCACTTCACCACTTCATCACTTCATCACTTCACCACTTCATCACTTCATCACTTCATCACTTCACCACTTCACCACTTCACAACTTCATCACTTCATCACTTCATCATTTCACCACTTCACCACTTCACCACTTCATCACTTCATCACTTCACCACTTCACCACTTCACCACTTCACCACTTCACCACTTCACCACTTCACTACTTCATCACTTCACCACTTCATCACTTCATCACTTCATCACTTCACCACTTCACGACTTCACGACTTCATCACTTCATCACTTCACCACTTCACCACTTCACCACTTCACCACTTCACCACTTCATCACTTTACCACTTCACCACTTCACCACTTCACCACTTCATCACTTCACCACTTCATCACTTCATCACTTCATCACTTCACCACTTCACCACTTCATCACTTCACCACTTCATCACTTCATCACTTCATCACTTCACCACTTCACCACTTCACCACTTCACCACTTCACCACTTCACCACTTCATCACTTCATCACTTCATCACTTCACCACTTCACCACTTCACCACTTCACCACTTCATCACTTCATCACTTCACAACTTCATCACTTCATCACTTTATCACTTCACCACTTCACCACTTCACCACTTCACCACTTCATCACTTCATCACTTCACCACTTCACCACTTCACCACTTCATCACTTCACCACTTCACCACTTCATCACTTCATCACTTCACCACTTCACCACTTCACCACTTCACCACTTCATCACTTCACCACTTCATCACTTCATCACTTCATCACTTCACCACTTCACCACTTCACCACTTCACAACTTCATCACTTCACCACTTCACCACTTCACCACTTCACCACTTCACCACTTCACCACTTCACCACTTCACCACTTCATCACTTCATCACTTCACCACTTCACCACTTCACCACTTCACCACTTCATCACTTCACCACTTCACCACTTCACCACTTCACCACTTCACCACTTCATCACTTCATCACTTCACCACTTCATCACTTCATCACTTCATCACTTCACTACTTCACCATTTCACCACTTCATCACTTCACCACTTCAACACTTCACCAGTTCACCACTTCATCACTTCATCACTTCACCACTTCACCACTCCACCACTTCACTACTTCACCACTTCACCACTTCACCAATTCACCAATTCACTACTTCTCCACTTCACCACTTCATCACTTCACCACTTCAGTACTTCACCACTTCACCACTTCACCACTTCACTAATTCACCACTTCACCACTTCACCACTTCATCACTTCACCACTTCACCACTTCACCACTTCACCACTTCACCACTTCACCACTTCACCACTTCACTACTTCACCACTTCACCACTTCACCACTTCACCACTTCACCACTTCACCACTTCACCACTTCACCACTTCACCACTTCATCACTTCACCACTTCACCACTTCACCACTTCACCACTTCACTACTTCACCACTTCACCACTTCACCACTTCACCACTTTTCCACTTCACCACTTTTTCACTTCACCACTTCACCACTTCACCACTTCACCACTTCATCACTTCACCACTTCAACACTTCATCACTTCATCACTTCACCACTTCACCACTTCACCACTTCACCACTTCACCACTTCACCACTTCATCACTTCACCAATTCACCACTTCACCACTTCATCACTTCATCACTTCATCACTTCATTACTTCATCACTTCACCACTTCACCACTTCACCACTTCACCACTTCATCACTTCATCACTTCACCACTTCACCACTTCATCACTTCATCACTTCATCACTTCACCACTTCACCACTTCATCACTTCATCACTTCATCACTTCACCACTTCACCACTTCACCACTTCATCACTTCATCACTTCACCACTTCACCACTTCACCACTTCATCACTTCATCACTACACCACTTCACCACTTCACCACTTCACCACTTCACCACTTCATCACTTCATCACTTCATCACTTCACCACTTCACCACTTCATCACTTCACCACTTCATCACTACATCACTTCATCACTTCACCACTTCACCACTTCAACACTTCATCACTTCATCACTTCATCACTTAACCAATTCACCACTTCACCACTTCATCACTTCATCACTTCACCACTACACCACTTCATCACTTCATCACTTCACCACTTCACCACTTCACCACTTCACCACTTCACCACTTCACCACTTCTCCACTTCACCACTTCATCACTTCATCACTTCACCACTTCACCACTTCATCACTTCACCACTTCACCACTTCACCACTTCACCACTTCATCACTTCATCACTTCATCACTTCACAACTTCACCACTTCACCACTTCATCACTTCATCACTTCATCACTTAACCAATTCACCACTTCACCACTTTACCACTTCACCACTTCATCACTTCACCACTTCACCACTTCATCACTTCACCACTTAATCACTTCACCACTTCACCACTTCACCACTTCATCACTTCATCACTTCATCACTTCACCACTTCACCACTTCACCACTTCACCACTTCACCACTTCATCACTTCATCACTTCATCACTTCACCACTTCACCACTTCACCACTTCACCACTTCATCACTTCATCACTTCATCGCTTCACCACTTCACCACTTCACCACTTCACCACTTCACCACTTCACCACTTCACCACTTCACCACTTCATCACTTCATCACTTCACCACTTCACCACTTCACCACTTCATCACTTCATCACTTCATCACTTCACCACTTCACCATTTCACCACTTCACCACTTCATCATTTCATAACTTCACCACTTCACCACTTCACCACTTCATCACTTCACCACTTCACCACTTCACCACTTCACCACTTCACCACTTCACCACTTCACCACTTCACCACTTCACCACTTCACCACTTCACCACTTCATCACTTAATCACTTCATCACTTCATCACTTCACCACTTCACCACTTCACCACTTCACCACTTCACCACTTCACCACTTCACCACTTCACCACTTCACCACTTCACCACTTCACCACTTCACCACTTCACCACTTCATCACTTCATCACTTCATCACTTAACCAATTCACCACTTCACCACTTTACCACTTCACCACTTCATCACTTCACCACTTCACCACTTCATCACTTCACCACTTCATCACTTCACCACTTCACCACTTCACCACTTCATCACTTCATCACTTCATCACTTCACCACTTAACCACTTCACCACTTCACCACTTCACCACTTCACCACTTCACCACTTCATCACTTCATCACTTCATCACTTCACCACTTCACCACTTCACCACTTCACCACTTCATCACTTCATCACTTCATCGCTTCACCACTTCACCACTTCACCACTTCACCACTTCACCACTTCACCACTTCATCACTTCATCACTTCACCACTTCACCACTTCACCACTTCATCACTTCATCACTTCATCACTTCACCACTTCACTATTTCACCACTTCACCACTTCATCATTTCATAACTTCACCACTTCACCACTTCACCACTTCATCACTTCACCACTTCACCACTTCACCACTTCACCACTTCACCACTTCACCACTTCACCACTTCACCACTTCACCACTTCACCACTTCATCACTTAATCACTTCATCACTTCATCACTTCACCACTTCACCACTTCACCACTTCACCACTTCATCACTTCACCACTTCACCACTTCACCACTTCACCACTTCATCACTTCATCACTTCATCACTTCACCACTTCACCACTTCACCACTTCACCACTTCATCACTTCACCACTTCATCACTTCACCACTTCACCACTACACCACTTCACCACTTCACCACTTCACCACTTCACCACTTCATCACTTCATCACTTCACCACTTCACCACTTCACCACTTCACCACTTCACCACTTCACCACTTCACCACTTCACCACTTCACCACTTCACCACTTCACCACTTCATCACTTAATCACTTCATCACTTCATCACTTCACCACTTCACCACTTCACCACTTCACCACTTCATCACTTCACCACTTCACCACTTCACCACTTCACCACTTCACCACTTCACCACTTCACCACTTCACCACTTCACCACTTCACCACTTCACCACTTCATCATTTCATAACTTCACCACTTCACCACTTCACCACTTCATCACTTCACCACTTCATCATTTCATAACTTCACCACTTCACCACTTCACCACTTCACCACTTCACCACTTCATCACTTCACCACTTCACCACTTCACCACTTCACCACTTCACCACTTCATCACTTAATCACTTCATCACTTCATCACTTCACCACTTCACCACTTCATCACTTCACCACTTCATAACTTCACCACTTCACCACTTCACCACTTCACCACTTCACCACTTCATCACTTCACCACTTCATCACTTCATCACTTCACCACTTCACCACTTCATCACTTCACCACTTCATCACTTCATCACTTCATCACTTCACCACTTCACCACTTCATCACTTCACCACTTCACCACTTCATCACTTCACCACTTCACCACTTCACCACTTCATCACTTCATCACTTCACCACTTCACCACTTCACCACTTCACCACTTCATCACTGCACCACTTCACCACTTCACCACTTCACCACTTCATCACTTCATCACTTCACCACTTCACTACTTCACCACTTCATCACTTCATCACTTCATCACTTCACCACTTCACCACTTCACCACTTCACCACTTCATCACTTCACCACTTCATCACTTCATCACTTCATCACTTCACCACTTCACCACTTCATCACTTCACCACTTCATCACTTCATCACTTCATCACTTCACCACTTCATCACTTCATCACTTCATCATTTCACCACTTCAGCACTTCACCACTTCACCACTTCATCACTTCATCACTTCATCACTTCACCACTTCACCACTTCACCACTTCACCACTTCACTACTTCATCACTTCACCACTTCATCACTTCATCACTTCATCACTTCACCACTTCACCACTTCACCACTTCACCACTTCATCACTTCACCACTTCATCACTTCACCACTTCACCACTACACCACTTCACCACTTCACCACTTCACCACTTCACCACTTCATCACTTCATCACTTCACCACTTCACCACTTCACCACTTCACCACTTCACCACTTCACCACTTCACCACTTCATCAATTCATCACTTCACCACTTCACCACTTCACCACTTCACCACTTCACCACTTCACCACTTCATCACTTCATCACTTCACCACTTCACCACTTCACCACTTCACCACTTCATCACATCATCACTTCATCACTTCATCACTTCACCACTTCACCACTTCATCACTTCATCACTTCACCACTTCACCACTTCACCACTTCACCACTTCACCACTTCACCACTTCACCACTTCACCACTTCACCACTTCACCACTTCACCACTTCACCACTTCATCACTTCATCACTTCACCACTTCACCACTTCATCACTTCATCACTTCATCACTTCACCACTTCACCACTTCATCACTTCATCACTTCACCACTTCACCACTTCACCACTTCACCACTTCACCACTTCATCACTTCACCACATCATCACTTCACCACTTCACCACTTCACTACTTCATCACTTCATCACTTCACCACTTCACCACTTCACCACTTCATCACTTCATCACTTCATCACTTCACCACTTCACCACTTCACCACTTCATCACTTCATCACTTCACCACTTTACCACTTCACCACTTCACCACTTCACCACTTCACATCTTCACCACTTCATCACTTCATCACTTCATCACTTCATCACTTCACCACTTCACAACTTCACCACTTCATCACTTCACCACTTCCCCACTTCACCACTTCACCACTTCACCACTTCATCACTTCATCACTTCATCACTTCACCACTTCATCACTTCATCACTTCACCACTTCACCACTTCACCACTTCACCACTTCACCACTTCACCACTTCACCACTTCATCACTTCATCACTTCACCACTTCACCACTTCACCACTTCACCACTTCATCACTTCATCACTTCACCACTTCACCACTTCACCACTTCATCACTTCATCACTTCATCATTTCACCACTTCACCACTTCACCACTTCACCACTTCACCACTTCATCACTTCATCACTTCACCACTTCACCACTTCACCACTTCACCACTTCATCACTTCATCACTTCATCACTTCACCACTTCACCACTTCACCACTTCACCACTTCATCACTTCATCACTTCATCACTTCACCACTTCACTACTTCACCACTTCATCACTTCACCACTTCACCACTACACTACTTCACCACTTCACCACTTCATCACTTCATCACTTCATCACTTCACCACTTCACCACTTCATAACTTCATCACTTCATAACTTCATCATTTCTACACTTCACCACTTCACCACTTCACCACTTCACCACTTCACCACTTCACCACTTCACCACTTCACTAATTCACTACTTCACCACTTCACCACCTCACAACTTCACCACTTCACCACTTCACCACTTCACCACTTCACCACTTCACCACTTCACCACTTCACCACTTCACCACTTCACCACTTCACCACTTCACCACATCACCACTTCATCACTTCACCACTTCACTACTTCATCACTTCACTACTTCACCATTTCACCACTTCATCACTTCACCACTTCAACACTTCACCAGTTCACCACTTCATCACTTCATCACTTCACCACTTCACCACTCCACCACTTCACTACTTCACCACTTCACCACTTCACCAATTCACCAATTCACTACTTCTCCACTTCACCACTTCATCACTTCACCACTTCAGTACTTCACCACTTCACCACTTCACCACTTCACCACTTCACCACTTCACTAATTCACCACTTCACCACTTCATCACTTCACCACTTCACCACTTCACCACTTCACCACTTCACCACTTCACTACTTCACCACTTCACCACTTCACCACTTCACCACTTCACCACTTCACCACTTCACCACTTCATCACTTCACCACTTCACCACTTCACCACTTCACTACTTCACCACTTCACCACTTCACCACTTCACCACTTTTCCACTTCACCACTTTTCCACTTCACCACTTTTCCACTTCACCACTTCACCACTTCACCACTTCACCACTTCATCACTTCATCACTTCATCACTTCACCACTTCATCACTTCATCACTTCACCACTTCACCACTTCACCACTTCACCACTTCACCACTTCACCACTTCATCACTTCACCAATTCACCACTTCACCACTTCATCACTTCATCACTTCATCACTTCATTACTTCATCACTTCACCACTTCACCACTTCACCACTTCACCACTTCATCACTTCATCACTTCACCACTTCACCACTTCATCACTTCATCACTTCATCACTTCACCACTTCACCACTTCATCACTTCATCACTTCACCACTTCACCACTTCACCACTTCACCACTTCACCACTTCATCACTTCACCACTTCACCACTTCACCACTTCATCACTTCATCACTACACCACTTCACCACTTCACCACTTCACCACTTCACCACTTCATCACTTCATCACTTCACCACTTCACCACTTCACCACTTCACCACTTCACCACTTCATCACTTCATCACTTCACCACTTCACCACTTCACCACTTCATCACTTCATCACTTCATCACTTCATCACTTAACCAATTCACCACTTCACCACTTCATCACTTCATCACTTCACCACTACACCACTTCATCACTTCATCACTTCACCACTTCACCACTTCACCACTTCACCACTTCACCACTTCACCACTTCACCACTTCACCACTTCACCACTTCATCACTTCATCACTTCATCACTTCACCACTTCAAAACTTCACCACTTCATCACTTCACCACTTCACCACTTCACCACTTCACCACTTCACCACTTCACCACTTCATCACTTCATCACTTCATCACTTCACCACTTCACCACTTCACCACTTCATCACTTCATCACTTCATCACTTAACCAATTCACCACTTCACCACTTCACCACTTCACCACTTCATCACTTCACCACTTCACCACTTCATCACTTCACCACTTCATCACTTCACCACTTCACCACTTCACCACTTCATCACTTCATCACTTCACCACTTAACCACTTCACCACTTCACCACTTCACCACTTCACCACTTCATCACTTCATCACTTCATCACTTCACCACTTCACCACTTCACCACTTCACCACTTCATCACTTCATCACTTCATCGCTTCACCACTTCACCACTTCACCACTTCACCACTTCACCACTTCACCACTTCACCACTTCACCACTTCATCACTTCATCACTTCACCACTTCACCACTTCACCACTTCACCACTTCACCACTTCACCACTTCATCACTTCACCACTTCACCACTTCACCACTTCATCACTTCATCACTTCACCACTTCACCACTTCACCACTTCACCACTTCATCACTTCATCACTTCACCACTTCACCACTTCATCACTTCATCACTTCATCACTTCATCACTTCACCACTTCACCACTTCATCACTTCACCACTTCATCACTTCATCACTTCATCACTTCACCACTTCACCACTTCACCACTTCATCACTTCACCACTTCACCACTTCACCACTTCATCACTTCATCACTTCACCACTTCACCACTTCACCACTTCACCACTTCATCACTTCATCACTTCACCACTTCACCACTTCACCACTTCACCACTTCACCACTTCATCACTTCATCACTTCACCACTTCATCACTTCATCACTTCATCACTTCACCACTTCACCACTTCACAACTTCATCACTTCATCACTTCATCATTTCACCACTTCACCACTTCACCACTTCATCACTTCATCACTTCACCACTTCACCACTTCACCACTTCACCACTTCACCACTTCACTACTTCATCACTTCACCACTTCATCACTTCATCACTTCACCACTTCACGACTTCACGACTTCATCACTTCATCACTTCACCACTTCACCACTTCACCACTTCACCACTTCACCACTTCATCACTTCACCACTTCATCACTTCATCACTTCATCACTTCACCACTTCACCACTTCATCACTTCACCACTTCATCACTTCATCACTTCATCACTTCACCACTTCACCACTTCACCACTTCACCACTTCACCACTTCACCACTTCATCACTTCATCACTTCATCACTTCACCACTTCACCACTTCACCACTTCACCACTTCATCACTTCATCACTTCATCACTTCACCACTTCACAACTTCATCACTTCATCACTTTATCACTTCACCACTTCACCACTTCACCACTTCACCACTTCATCACTTCATCACTTCACCACTTCACCACTTCACCACTTCATCACTTCACCACTTCATCACTTCATCACTTCACCACTTCACCACTTCACCACTTCACCACTTCATCACTTCACCACTTCATCACTTCATCACTTCATCACTTCACCACTTCACCACTTCACCACTTCACAACTTCATCACTTCACCACTTCACCACTTCACCACTTCACCACTTCACCACTTCACCACTTCACCACTTCACCACTTCATCACTTCATCACTTCACCACTTCACCACTTCACCACTTCACCACTTCATCACTTCACCACTTCACCACTTCACCACTTCACCACTTCACCACTTCATCACTTCATCACTTCACCACTTCATCACTTCATCACTTCATCACTTCACTACTTCACCATTTCACCACTTCATCACTTCACCACTTCAACACTTCACCAGTTCACCACTTCATCACTTCATCACTTCACCACTTCACCACTCCACCACTTCACTACTTCACCACTTCACCACTTCACCAATTCACCAATTCACTACTTCTCCACTTCACCACTTCATCACTTCACCACTTCAGTACTTCACCACTTCACCACTTCACCACTTCACTAATTCACCACTTCACCACTTCACCACTTCATCACTTCACCACTTCACCACTTCACCACTTCACCACTTCACCACTTCACCACTTCACCACTTCACTACTTCACCACTTCACCACTTCACCACTTCACCACTTCACCACTTCACCACTTCACCACTTCACCACTTCATCACTTCACCACTTCACCACTTCACCACTTCACCACTTCACTACTTCACCACTTCACCACTTCACCACTTCACCACTTTTCCACTTCACCACTTTTTCACTTCACCACTTCACCACTTCACCACTTCACCACTTCATCACTTCACCACTTCAACACTTCATCACTTCATCACTTCACCACTTCACCACTTCACCACTTCACCACTTCACCACTTCACCACTTCATCACTTCACCAATTCACCACTTCACCACTTCATCACTTCATCACTTCATCACTTCATTACTTCATCACTTCACCACTTCACCACTTCACCACTTCACCACTTCATCACTTCATCACTTCACCACTTCACCACTTCATCACTTCATCACTTCATCACTTCACCACTTCACCACTTCATCACTTCATCACTTCATCACTTCACCACTTCACCACTTCACCACTTCATCACTTCATCACTTCACCACTTCACCACTTCACCACTTCATCACTTCATCACTTCACCACTTTACCACTTCAACACTTCATCACTTCATCACTTCATCACTTAACCAATTCACCACTTCACCACTTCATCACTTCATCACTTCATCACTTCATCACTTCACCACTTCACAACTTCATCACTTCATCACTTTATCACTTCACCACTTCACCACTTCACCACTTCACCACTTCATCACTTCATCACTTCACAACTTCATCACTTCATCACTTTATCACTTCACCACTTCACCACTTCACCACTTCACCACTTCATCACTTCATCACTTCACCACTTCACCACTTCACCACTTCATCACTTCACCACTTCACCACTTCATCAATTCATCACTTCACCACTTCACCACTTCACCACTTCACCACTTCACCACTTCACCACTTCATCACTTCATCACTTCACCACTTCACCACTTCACCACTTCACCACTTCATCACATCATCACTTCATCACTTCATCACTTCACCACTTCACCACTTCATCACTTCATCACTTCACCACTTCACCACTTCACCACTTCACCACTTCACCACTTCACCACTTCACCACTTCACCACTTCATCACTTCATCACTTCACCACTTCACCACTTCATCACTTCATCACTTCATCACTTCACCACTTCACCACTTCATCACTTCATCACTTCACCACTTCACCACTTCACTACTTCATCACTTCATCACTTCACCACTTCACCACTTCACCACTTCATCACTTCATCACTTCATCACTTCACCACTTCACCACTTCACCACTTCATCACTTCATCACTTCACCACTTCACCACTTCACCACTTCACCACTTCACCACTTCACCACTTCATCACTTCATCACTTCATCACTTCATCACTTCACCACTTCACAACTTCACCACTTCATCACTTCACCACTTCCCCACTTCACCACTTCACCACTTCACCACTTCATCACTTCATCACTTCATCACTTCACCACTTCATCACTTCATCACTTCACCACTTCACCACTTCACCACTTCACCACTTCACCACTTCACCACTTCACCACTTCATCACTTCATCACTTCACCACTTCACCACTTCACCACTTCACCACTTCATCACTTCATCACTTCACCACTTCACCACTTCACCACTTCATCACTTCATCACTTCATCATTTCACCACTTCACCACTTCACCACTTCACCACTTCACCACTTCATCACTTCATCACTTCACCACTTCACCACTTCACCACTTCACCACTTCATCACTTCATCACTTCATCACTTCACCACTTCACCACTTCACCACTTCACCACTTCATCACTTCATCACTTCATCACTTCACCACTTCACTACTTCACCACTTCATCACTTCACCACTTCACCACTACACTACTTCACCACTTCACCACTTCATCACTTCATCACTTCATCACTTCACCACTTCACCACTTCATAACTTCATCACTTCATAACTTCATCATTTCTACACTTCACCACTTCACCACTTCACCACTTCACCACTTCACCACTTCACCACTTCATCACTTCATCACTTCATCACTTCATCACTCCACCACTTCACCACTTCACCACTTCATCACTTCATCACTTCATCACTTCACCACTTCACCACCTCACTACTTCACCACTTCACCACTCAACCACCTCACCACTTGACCACTTCACCACTTCACCACTTCATCACTTCATCACTTCACCAATTCACCACTTCATCACTTCATCACTTCATTACTTCATCACTTCACCACTTCACCACTTCATCACTTCATCACTTCATCACTTCACCACTTCACCACTTCACCACTTCACCACTTCACCACTTCACCACTTCACCACTTCACCACTTCATCACTTCATCACTTCACCACTTCACCACTTCATCACTTCATCACTTCATCACTTCACCACTTCACCACTTCACCACTTCACCACTTCATCACTTCACCACTTCACCACTTCACCACTTCACCACTTCATCACTTCATCACTTCACCACTTCACCACTTCACCACTTCATCGCTTCATCACTTGACCACTTCATCACTTCATCACTTCATCACTTCACCACTTCACCACTTCACAACTTCATCACTTCATCACTTCATCATTTCACCACTTCACCACTTCACCACTTCATCACTTCATCACTTCACCACTTCACCACTTCACCACTTCACCACTTCACCACTTCACTACTTCATCACTTCACCACTTCATCACTTCATCACTTCATCACTTCACCACTTCACGACTTCACGACTTCATCACTTCATCACTTCACCACTTCACCACTTCACCACTTCACCACTTCATCACTTCACCACTTCACCACTTCACCACTTCACCACTTCATCACTTCACCACTTCATCACTTCATCACTTCATCACTTCACCACTTCACCACTTCACCACTTCACCACTTCACCACTTCACCACTTCATCACTTCTTCACTTCACCACTTCACCACTTCACCACTTCATCACTTCATCACTTCATCACTTCACCACTTCACCACTTCATCACTTCATCACTTCACTTCATCACTTCATCACTTCATCACTTCACCACTTCACAACTTCATCACTTCATCACTTTATCACTTCACCACTTCACCACTTCACCACTTCATCACTTCATCACTTCACCACTTCACCACTTCACCACTTCATCACTTCACCACTTCACCACTTCACCACTTCACCACTTCATCACTTCATCACTTCACCACTTCACCACTTCACCACTTCATCACTTCATCACTTCACCACTTCACCACTTCATCACTTCACCACTTCATCACTTCATCACTTCATCACTTCACCACTTCACCACTTCACCACTTCACCACTTCATCACTTCACCACTTCACCACTTCACCACTTCACCACTTCATCACTTCATCACTTCACCACTTCACTACTTCACCACTTCATCACTTCATCACTTCACCACTTCATCACTTCAGCACTTCACCACTTCACCACTTCACCACTTCACCACTTCACCACTTCAAAACTTCACCACTTCATCACTTCATCACTTCACCACTTCACCACTTCACCACTTCACCACTTCACCACTTCACCACTTCACCACTTCACCACTTCATCACTTCATCACTTCATCACTTCACCACTTCACCACTTCACCACTTCATCACTTCATCACTTCATCACTTCACCACTTCACCACTTCACCACTTCACCACTTCACCACTTCACTACTTCATCACTTCACCACTTCATCACTTCATCACTTCATCACTTCATCACTTCACCACTTCACCACTTCACCACTTCATCACTTCACCACTTCATCACTTCACCACTACACCACTTCACCACTTCACCACTTCACCACTTCACCACTTCACCACTTCATCACTTCATCACTTCACCACTTCACCACTTCACCACTTCACCACTTCACCACTTCACCACTTCACCACTTCACCACTTCATCAATTCATCACTTCACCACTTCACCACTTCATCACTTCATCACTTCATCACTTCACCACTTCATCACTTCATCACTTCACCACTTCACCACTTCACCACTTCACCACTTCACCACTTCATCACTTCATCACTTCACCACTTCATCACTTCATCACTTCACCACTTCACCACTTCACCACTTCACCACTTCACCACTTCACCACTTCACCACTTCACCACTTCACCACTTCACCACTTCACCACTTCACCACTTCATCACTGCATCACTTCATCACTTCACCACTTCATCACTTCATCACTTCATCACTTCACCACTTCACCACTTCACCACTTCATCACTTCATCACTTCATCATTTCACCACTTCACCACTTCACCACTTCACCACTTCATCACTTCATCACTTCACCACTTCACTACTTCATCACTTCACCACTTCATCACTTCATCACTTCATCACTTCATCACTTCACCACTTCACCACTTCACCACTTCATCACTTCACCACTTCATCACTTCACCACTACACCACTTCACCACTTCACCACTTCACCACTTCACCACTTCACCACTTCATCACTTCATCACTTCACCACTTCACCACTTCACCACTTCACCACTTCACCACTTCACCACTTCACCACTTCACCACTTCATCAATTCATCACTTCACCACTTCACCACTTCATCACTTCATCACTTCATCACTTCACCACTTCATCACTTCATCACTTCACCACTTCACCACTTCACCACTTCACCACTTCACCACTTCATCACTTCATCACTTCACCACTTCATCACTTCATCACTTCACCACTTCACCACTTCACCACTTCACCACTTCACCACTTCACCACTTCACCACTTCACCACTTCACCACTTCACCACTTCACCACTTCACCACTTCATCACTGCATCACTTCATCACTTCACCACTTCATCACTTCATCACTTCATCACTTCACCACTTCACCACTTCACCACTTCATCACTTCATCACTTCATCATTTCACCACTTCACCACTTCACCACTTCACCACTTCATCACTTCATCACTTCACCACTTCACCACTTCACCACTTCACCACTTCATCACTTCATCACTTCATCACTTCACCACTTCACCACTTCATCACTTCATCACTTCACCACTTCACCAATTCACCACTTCACCACTTCACCACTTCACCACTTCACCACTTCATCACTTCATCACTTCACCACTTCACCACTTCATCACTTCATCACTTCACCACTTCATCACTTCACCACTTTTCCACTTCATCACTTCATCACTTCATCACTTCACCACTTCACCACTTCATCACTTCATCACTTCATCACTTCACCACTTCACCACTTCACCACTTCACCACTTCACCACTTCACCACTTCACCACTTCATCACTTCATCACTTCACCACTTCACCACTTCACCACTTCATCACTTCATCACTTCACCACTTCACCACTTCATCACTTCACCACTTCATCACTTCATCACTTCATCACTTCACCACTTCACCACTTCACCACTTCACCACTTCATCACTTCACCACTTCACCACTTCACCACTTCACCACTTCACCACTTCACCACTTCATCACTTCATCACTTCACCACTTCATCACTTCACCACTTCACCACTTCACCACTTCATCACTTCACCACTTCACCACTTCACCACTTCACCACTTCATCACTTCATCACTTCACCACTTCATCACTTCACCACTTCACTACTTCACCACTTCATCACTTCACCACTTCACCACTTCATCACTTCACCACTTCATCACTTCATCACTTCACCACTTCATCACTTCACCACTTCATCACTTCATCACTTCATCACTTCACCACTTCACCACTTCACCACTTCATCACTTCATCACTTCATCATTTCACCACTTCAGCACTTCACCACTTCACCACTTCACCACTTCACCACTTCACCACTTCAAAACTTCACCACTTCATCACTTCATCACTTCACCACTTCACCACTTCACCACTTCACCACTTCACCACTTCACCACTTCACCACTTCACCACTTCATCACTTCATCACTTCATCACTTCACCACTTCACCACTTCACCACTTCATCACTTCATCACTTCATCACTTCACCACTTCACCACTTCACCACTTCACCACTTCACCACTTCACTACTTCATCACTTCACCACTTCATCACTTCATCACTTCATCACTTCACCACTTCACCACTTCACCACTTCATCACTTCACCACTTCATCACTTCACCACTACACCACTTCACCACTTCACCACTTCACCACTTCACCACTTCACCTCTTCATCACTTCATCACTTCACCACTTCACCACTTCACCACTTCACCACTTCACCACTTCACCACTTCACCACTTCACCACTTCACCACTTCATCAATTCATCACTTCACCACTTCACCACTTCATCACTTCATCACTTCATCACTTCACCACTTCATCACTTCATCACTTCACCACTTCACCACTTCACCACTTCACCACTTCACCACTTCATCACTTCATCACTTCACCACTTCACCACTTCATCACTTCATCACTTCACCACTTCACCACTTCACCACTTCACCACTTCACCACTTCATCACTTCATCACTTCATCACTTCACCACTTCACCAGTTCACCAGTTCACCACTTCACCACTTCATCACTTCACCACTTCACCACTTCATCACTTCACCACTTCATCACTTCACCACTTCATCACTTCATCACTTCATCACTTCATCACTCCACCACTTCACCACTTCACCACTTCATCACTTCATCACTTCATCACTTCACCACTTCACCACCTCACTACTTCACCACTTCACCACTTCACCACCTCACCACTTGACCACTTCACCACTTCACCACTTCATCACTTCATCACTTCACCAATTCACCACTTCATCACTTCATCACTTCATTACTTCATCACTTCACCACTTCACCACTTCATCACTTCATCACTTCATCACTTCACCACTTCACCACTTCACCACTTCACCACTTCACCACTTCATCACTTCATCACTTCATCACTTCACCACTTCACCACTTCACCACTTCACCACTTCACCACTTCACCACTTCATCACTTCACCACTTCACCACTTCATCACTTCATCACTTCACCACTTCACCACTTCATCACTTCACCACTTCATCACTTCATCACTTCACCACTTCACCACTTCACCACTTCACCACTTCACCACTTCACCACTTCATCACTTCATCACTTCACCACTTCACCACTTCATCACTTCATCACTTCATCACTTCACCACTTCACCACTTCACCACTTCACCACTTCATCACTTCACCACTTCACCACTTCACCACTTCACCACTTCATCACTTCATCACTTCACCACTTCACCACTTCACCACTTCATCGCTTCATCACTTCACCACTTCATCACTTCATCACTTCATCACTTCACCACTTCACCACTTCACAACTTCATCACTTCATCACTTCATCATTTCACCACTTCACCACTTCACCACTTCATCACTTCATCACTTCACCACTTCACCACTTCACCACTTCACCACTTCACCACTTCACTACTTCATCACTTCACCACTTCATCACTTCATCACTTCATCACTTCACCACTTCACGACTTCACGACTTCATCACTTCATCACTTCACCACTTCACCACTTCACCACTTCACCACTTCATCACTTCACCACTTCACCACTTCACCACTTCACCACTTCATCACTTCACCACTTCATCACTTCATCACTTCATCACTTCACCACTTCACCACTTCACCACTTCACCACTTCATCACTTCACCACTTCATCACTTCATCACTTCACCACTTCACCACTTCATCACTTCACCACTTCATCACTTCATCACTTCATCACTTCACCACTTCACCACTTCACCACTTCATCACTTCATCACTTCATCATTTCACCACTTCAGCACTTCACCACTTCACCACTTCACCACTTCACCACTTCACCACTTCAAAACTTCAAAACTTCACCACTTCACCACTTCACCACTTCACCACTTCACCACTTCATCACTTCACCACTTCACCACTTCACCACTTCACCACTTCACCACTTCATCACTTCATCACTTCATCACTTCACCACTTCACCACTTCACCACTTCATCACTTCATCACTTCATCACTTCACCACTTCACCACTTCACCACTTCACCACTTCACCACTTCACTACTTCATCACTTCACCACTTCATCACTTCATCACTTCATCACTTCACCACTTCACCACTTCACCACTTCATCACTTCACCACTTCATCACTTCACCACTACACCACTTCACCACTTCACCACTTCACCACTTCACCACTTCACCACTTCATCACTTCATCACTTCACCACTTCACCACTTCACCACTTCACCACTTCACCACTTCACCACTTCACCACTTCACCACTTCATCAATTCATCACTTCACCACTTCACCACTTCATCACTTCATCACTTCATCACTTCACCACTTCATCACTTCATCACTTCACCACTTCACCACTTCACCACTTCACCACTTCACCACTTCATCACTTCACCACTTCACCACTTCACCACTTCACCACTTCACCACTTCACCACTTCACCACTTCACCACTTCACCACTTCACCACTTCACCACTTCACCACTTCACCACTTCATCACTGCATCACTTCATCACTTCACCACTTCATCACTTCATCACTTCACCACTTCACCACTTCACCACTTCATCACTTCATCAGTTCATCATTTCACCACTTCACCACTTCACCACTTCACCACTTCATCACTTCATCACTTCACCACTTCACCACTTCACCACTTCACCACTTCATCACTTCATCACTTCATCACTTCACCACTTCACCACTTCATCACTTCATCACTTCACCACTTCACCACTTCACCACTTCACCACTTCACCACTTCACCACTTCACCACTTCATCACTTCATCACTTCACCACTTCACCACTTCATCACTTCATCACTTCACCACTTCATCACTTCACCACTTTTCCACTTCATCACTTCATCACTTCATCACTTCACCACTTCACCACTTCATCACTTCATCACTTCACCACTTCACCACTTCACCACTTCACCACTTCACCACTTCACCACTTCATCACTTCATCACTTCATCACTTCACCACTTCACCACTTCATCACTTCATCACTTCACCACTTCACCACTTCACCACTTCACCACTTCACCACTTCACCACTTCACCACTTCACCACTTCACCACTTCACCACTTCACCACTTCACCACTTCATCACTTCATCACTTCATCACTTCACCACTTCACCACTTCATCACTTCATCACTTCACCACTTCACCACTTCACCACTTCATCACTTCATCACTTCATCATTTCACCACTTCACCACTTCACCACTTCACCACTTCACCACTTCATCACTTCATCACTTCACCACTTCACCACTTCACCACTTCACCACTTCATCACTTCATCACTTCATCACTTCACCACTTCACCACTTCACCACTTCACCACTTCAACACTTCATCACTTCATCACTTCACCACTTCACTACTTCACCACTTCATCACTTCACCACTTCACCACTACACTACTTCACCACTTCACCACTTCATCACTTCATCACTTCATCACTTCATCACTTCACTACTTCACCACTTCATAACTTGATCACTTCATAACTTCATCATTTCACCACTTCACCACTTCACCACTTCACCACTTCACCACTTCACCACTTCATCACTTCACCACGTCACCACTTCAAAACTTCACCACTTCATCACTTCATCACTTCACCACTTCACCACTTCACCACTTCACCACTTCACCACTTCACCACTTCACCACTTCATCACTTCATCACTTCATCACTTCACCACTTCACCACTTCACCACTTCATCACTTCATCACTTCATCACTTCAAAACTTCACCACTTCATCACTTCATCACTTCACCACTTCACCACTTCACCACTTCACCACTTCACCACTTCACCACTTCACCACTTCATCACTTCATCACTTCATCACTTCACCACTTCACCACTTCACCACTTCATCACTTCATCACTTCATCACTTCACCACTTCACCACTTCACCACTTCACCACTTCACTACTTCATCACTTCACCACTTCTTCATCACTTTACCACTTCACCACTTCACCACTTCACCACTTCACCACTTCATCACTTCACCACTTCACCACTTCATCACTTCACCACTTCACCACTACACCACTTCACCACTTCACCACTTCACCACTTCACCACTTCACCACTTCATCACTTCATCACTTCACCACTTCACCACTTCACCACTTCATCACTTCATCACTTCACCACTTCACCACTTCATCACTTCATCACTTCACCACTTCACCACTTCACCAATTCACCACTTCACCACTTCACCACTTCACCACTTCACCACTTCACCACTTAACCACTTCACCACTTCACCACTTCATCACTTCATCACTTCATCACTTCATCACTTCATCACTTCACCACTTCACCACTTCACCACTTCACCACTTCACCACTTCGCCACTTCACCACTTCATCACTTCATCACTTCATCACTTCACCACTTCACCACTTCATCAACCACTTCACCACTTCACCACTTCACCACTTCACCACTTCACCACTTCACCACTTCATCACTTCATCACTTCACCACTTCACCAGTTCACCACTTCACCACTTCACCACTTCACCACTTCACCACTTCACCACTTCACCACTTCACCACTTCATCACTTCATCACTTCATCACTTCATCACTTCACCACTTCACCACTTCACCACTTCATCACTTCACCACTTCACCACTTCACCACTTCATCACTTCATCACTTCATCACTTCACCACTTCACCAATTCATCACTTCACCACTTCACCACTTCACCACTTCATCACTTCACCACTTCACCACTTCACCACTTCACCACTTCACCACTTCACCACTTCATCACTTCACCACTTCATCACTTCATCACTTCACCACTTCACTACTTCATCACTTCATCACTTCACCACTTCACCACTTCACCACTTCATCACTTCATCACTTCATCACTTCACCACTTCACCACTTCACCACTTCATCACTTCATCACTTCACCACTTCACCACTTCACCACTTCACCACTTCACCACTTCACCACTTCACCACTTCATCACTTCATCACTTCATCACTTCATCACTTCACCACTTCACAACTTCACCACTTCATCACTTCACCACTTCCCCACTTCACCACTTCACCACTTCACCACTTCATCACTTCATCACTTCATCACTTCACCACTTCATCACTTCATCACTTCACCACTTCACCACTTCACCACTTCACCACTTCACCACTTCACCACTTCACCACTTCATCACTTCATCACTTCACCACTTCACCACTTCACCACTTCACCACTTCATCACTTCATCACTTCACCACTTCACCACTTCATCACTTCATCACTTCATCACTTCACCACTTCACCACTTCACCACTTCACCACTTCACCACTTCATCACTTCATCACTTCACCACTTAACCACTTCACAACTTCACATCACCACTTCACCACTTCACCACTTCATCACTTCATCACTTCATCACTTCACCACTTCACCACTTTACCACTTCATCACTTCATCACTTCATCGCTTCACCACTTCACCACTTCACCACTTCACCACTTCACCACTTCACCACTTCACCACTTCACCACTTCACCACTTCACCACTTCATCACTTCATCACTTCACCACTTTGTCACTTCATCACTTCATCACTTCACCATTTCACCACTTCACCACTTCACCACTTCACCACTTCACCACTTCACCACTTCACCACTTCACCACTTCATCACTTCATAACTTCACCACTTCACCACTTCATCACTTCATCACTTCATCAATTCACCACTTCACCACTTCACCACTTCACCACTTCACCACTTCACCACTTCATCACTTCATCACTTCACCACTTCACCACTTCACCACTTCATCACTTCACCACTTCACCACTTCACCACTTCACCACTTCATCACTTCATCACTTCATCACTTCACCACTTCACCACTTCACCACTTCACCACTTCATCACTTCACCAATTCACCACTTCACCAGTTCACCACCTCAGCAGTTCACCACTTCACCACTTCACCACTTCCCCACTTCACCACTTGACCACTTCACCACTTCACCACTTCATCACTTCACCACTTCACCACTTCACCACTTCACCACTTCATCACTTCACCACTTCACCACTTCACCACTTCACCACTTCATCACTTCACCACTTAATCACTTCATCACTTCATCACTTCACCACTTCACCACTTCATCACTTCACCACGTCACCACTTCACCATTTCACCACTTCACCACTTCACCACTTCACCACTTCACCACTTCATCACTTCATCACTTCATCACTTCACCACTTCACCACTTCATCACTTCATCACTTCATCACTTCACCACTTCACCACTTCACCACTTCACCACTTCACCACTTCATCACTTCATCACTTCACCACTTCACCACTTCACCACTTCATCACTTCATCACTTCACCACTTCACCACTTCACCACTTCACCACTTCACCACTTCATCACTTCACCACTTCACCACTTCATCACTTCATCACTTCACCACTTCACCACTTCACCACTTCATCACTTCATCACTTCATCACTTCACCACTTCATCACTTCATCATTTCACCACTTCACCACTACACCACTTCACCACTTCACCACTTCACCACTTCACCACTTCACCACTTCATCACTTCATCACTTCACCACTTCACCACTTCACCACTTCACCACTTCACCACTTCACCACTTCATCACTTCACCACTTCACCACTTCATCACTTCATCACTTCACCACTTCACCACTTCACCACTTCACCACTTCACCACTTCACCACTTCATCACTTCATCACCTCACCACTTCATCACTTCATCACTTCACCACTTCACTACTTCACCACTTCACCACTTCACCACTTCACCACTTCACCACTTCACCACTTCACCACTTCACCACTTCACCACTTCATCACTTCATCACTTCACCACTTCACTTCACCACTTCACCACTTCACCACTTCACCATTTCACCACTTCACCACTTCATCACTTCACCACTTCACCACTTCACCACTCCACCGCTTCACCACTTCACCACTTCATCACTTCATCACTTCACCACTTCACCAGTTCACCACTTCACCACTTCACCACTTCACCACTTCACCACTTCATCACTTCATCACTTCACCACTTCACCACTTCACCACTTCACCACTTCACCACTTCACCACTTCATCACTTCATCACTTCATCACTTCACCACTTCATCACTTCACCACTTCACCACTTCACCACTTCACCACTTCACCACTTCACCACTTCACCACTTCACCACTTCATCACTTCATCACTTCATCACTTCACCACTTCACCACTTCACCACTTCACCACTTCATCACTTCATCACTTCACCACTTCACCACTTCACCACTTCACCACACACCACTTCTTCATTTCACCACTTCACCACTTCACCACTTCACCACTTCACCACTTCACCATTTCACCACTTCACCACTTCACCACTTCACCACTTCACCACTTCACCACTTCATCACTTCATCACTTCATCACTTCACCACTTCACCACTTCACCACTTCACCACTTCACCATTTCACCACTTCACCACTTCACCACTTCACCACTTCACCACTTCACCACTTCACCACTTCACCACTCCACCACTTCATCACTTCATCACTTCACCACTTCACCACTTCACCACTTCACCAGTTCACCACTTCACCACTTCATCACTTCACCACTTCACCACTTCATCACTTCATCACTTCATCACTTCACCACTTCACCACTTCATCACTTCATCACTTCATCACTTCATCACTTCACCACTTCACCACTTCATCACTTCACCACTTCACCACTTCACCACTTCATCACTTCACCACTTCACCACTTCACCACTTCACCACTTCACCACTTCACCACTTCACCACTTCACCACTTCACCACTTCACCACTTCATCACTTCATCGCTTCACCACTTCACCACTTCACCACTTCACCACTTCACCACTTCACCACTTCATCACTTCATCACTTCACCACTTCACCACTTCACCACTTCATCACTTCATCACTTCATCACTTCACTACTTCACCACTTCACCACTTCATCACTTCATCACTTCACCACTTCACCACTTCATCACTTCATCACTTCACCACTTCACCACTTCACCACTTCACCACTTCACCACTTCACCACTTCACCACTTCATCACTTCATCACTTCATTACTTCACCACTTCACCACTTCACCACTTCACCACTTCATCACTTCATCACTTCATCACTTCATCACTTCACCACTTCACCACTTCACCACTTCACCACTTCACCACTTCATCACTTCATCACTTCATCACTTCACCACTTCACCACTTCATCACTTCATCACTTCACCACTTCACCACTTCACCACTTCACCACTTCATCACTTCATCACTTCACCACTTCACCACTTCATCACTTCATCACTTCATCACTTCACCACTTCACCATTTCATCACTTCATCACTTCACCACTTCACCACTTCACCACTTCACCACTTCACCACTTCACCACTTCACCACTTCACCACTTCACCACTTCATCACTTCATCACTTCACCACTTAACCACTTCACCACTTCACCACATCACCACATCACCACTTCACCACTTCACCACTTCATCACTTCATCACTTCATCACTTCACCACTTCATCACTTCACCACTTCATCACTTCATCACTTCATCGCTTCACCACTTCACCACTTCACCACTTCACCACTTCACCACTTCATCACTTCATCACTTCACCACTTCGTCACTTCATCACTTCACCACTTCACCATTTCACCACTTCACCACTTCACCACTTCACCACTTCACCACTTCATCACTTCATAACTTCACCACTTCACCACTTCATCACTTCATCACTTCATCACTTCACCACTTCACCACTTCACCACTTCACCACTTTTACTTCACCACTTCACCACTTCATCACTTCATCACTTCACCACTTCACCACTTCACCACTTCATCACTTCACCACTTCACCACTTCACCACTTCACCACTTCACCACTTCACCACTTCATCACTTCATCACTTCATCACTTCATCACTTCACCACTTCACCACTTCACCACTTCACCACTTCATCACTTCACAAATTCACCACTTCACCAGTTCACCACCTCAGCAGTTCACCACTTCACCACTTCACCACTTCACCACTTCACCACTTCACCACTTCATCACTTCACCTCTTCACCACTTCACCACTTCACCACTTAACTACTTCTTCACCAGTTCACCATTTCACCACTTCACCACTTCACCACTTCACCACTTCACCACTTCACCACTTCACCACTTCACCACTTCACCACTTCACCACTTCACCACTTCATCACTTCACCACTTCACCACTTCACCACTTCACCACTTCATCACTTCATCACTTCACCACTTCACCACTTCACCACTTCACCACTTCACCACTTCACCACTTCATCACTTCACCACTTCACCACTTCACCACTTCATCACTTCATCACTTCACCATTTCACCACTTCATCACTTCACCACTTCACCACTTCACCACTTCACCACTTCACCACTTCACCACTTCACCACTTCACCACTTCATCACTTCATCACTTCACCATTTCACCACTTCATCACTTCACCACTTCACCACTTCACCACTTCACCACTTCACCACTTCACCACTTCACCACTTCACCACTTCACCAGTTCTATATTTCACCACTTCACCACGCATTTTCTCCAAATGTCCTTGAGGACAAAGATTAATTTTTTTATATAAAACGCATAATTTTTCGAGGACATTTGGCTTAGGCTGGGGCATTTGCCCCTACCTGCCCCTACCTGGCTACGCCCATGTGCCAGACGCACTTTAACATTTTTTTAAACGCACATTTCAACTAAAAATATTGATAACTTTTTTCTTATCACATGTAACCAAGAAAATGGTACGCCAAAATATCACAAAAGTTCCCCCGACTACAAATAAGTGTGTCCAAAAGGATTGCGTCTGGCATGGAGAAGGCTGAAACCAAATCGTCTGATACCGACTTTTTTGAAATCAGAATAAATTTTCTGATGTTTTGGCATACCACTTTCTTGGTTATATGTGATAGGAAAAAAGTTAGCAGTACTTTAAGTTGAAGAATGCATTTTACTAAAATGTTAAAGAGCGTCTGGCAAGCAGTAAACTGAAACCAAACCGTCTAAAGCACACTTTTTTGAAATCAGGGTAACTATTTTTATTTTTTGGTGTACCACTTTCTTGGTTATTTGTAATGGGGAGAATGTTATTAGTGCTTTAAGCAGAAAATGCACTTAAAAATGCTAAAATTACGTTAAATTTTCTTATTTTTTGGCGTAGCACTTTCTTGGTTTTATGTAATAGGAAAAAAGTTATTAGTGCTTTAAGCTGAAAAATGCACATGAAAAGTGTTAAAATGCGTCTGGCAAGCAGTAGGCTGAAAGCAAATCGTCTGGGACCGAGTTTTTTGTAATCTGGGGAATTTTTCTGATTTTTTGATGTATCATTTGTGTGGTTATCACTTCGACCTCAAAATCTGAAAAATTACCATTTTCGAACGCCCACCCCCGCCCACGGCTGGAAAAGAAACCTGCCAGACGGTTGAATCTGATATAATGGTGCGTGTATCTACACATACATGTGCAACATTTTTGGTTATCACTCCACTCCAAAAATTTGCTTCCAGCTCTTAGACTACTAGCATCGGTACAGAGGCGCGGTGCCTTGCGAATAGCGAGCGCGTACCGCACAGTGTCTGAGCCAGCAATTCTTGTAGTTGCAGGTGTCGTACCAATTGACCTCCTCGCAACACAAAGACAATACATACATGAAAAGAAAGCAGAAATCGGCGTGGAAGCGGCGAGCGTGGAAGCGAAAGCAATCACACAGCAGAAGTGAGAAGAACGCTGGGAGTCCGAAAGCAGAGGACGCTGGACTGCTAGGCTGATCAGAGACATAAGCGAATGGAGTAACCGGAAACACGGTGAAGTGAACTACTACGTCACACAGTTCCTCACCGGACACGGGTATTTCAACGCTTTCCTGCACAAAATTGGAAAAAAAAGAAGTCCTTCGTGCCAGTACGGAGATTCGCCGACAGACGACGCTTATCATACAGTGTTCGAGTGTAGTAGATGGGAATCTCCCCGTCAGGAAATAAATAGAGTTATCGGAGAGCTCAGCCCGAATAATATCATCCAGGAGATGCTGAGAGACGAGGAGAGTTGGAGGCGAATCAGCCTGTCAACAAATCCTGATCCTGAAAACAAAGAAACAAGAAGAGGTAGCTGAGGAACAAGAACCTGCCACCTAGACACGGATCCCCCCTTGAAGAAATGCGCAAGTGGTCCCGAGGGGAATATCAGGGAGAAACTTTTGGAGTTTTAGTCGCTATGCCAAGTTTACGCCTTGGAGAGTCCGACACACGGGGAAGTATGGATACTTCCTTAAAAGCATTTCTGCAAAAGTAAATTTAAAAAAAAAAAAAAATTGCTCCATATGCTAAATTTGTTCCATGTGCTTCATGTGTTCCATGTAATTCATGTGTTCCATGTGCCTTATGTGTTCCATGTGCTTTATGTATTTCATGTGATCCATGTGTTCCACGTGCTTCAAGTGGTCCATATGCTCTATGTGTTCCATATGCTAAATGTGTCCCATGTGCTTCATGTGTTTCATGTACCTACTCCATGTGTTCCATGTGCTCCATGTGACCCATGTGCTTCATGTGTTACATATGTTACATGTATTCCATGTGCTCCTTATGTCTTATGTGTTCCATGTGTTTTGTGTTTTACAAGTATTCCGTTCGTTCTATTTGTTGCATGTGCTTCATGTGCTAAATGTTATCCATCATTTCATATGCTTGTGCTCTGAGCGTAAATAGAGCATTAGTAGTCCTTTCGTTGCACATGCGCCATGTCCTCCATGCCCATGTTCCTTGGTGTGGCCCAAATGTTCCATATGTTCAAGGTGTTCAACGTGTTTCAATTGATTCGTATGTTGCAAACTTTCCTTATATTTCCAGTGCTATATTTAGAGTCTGGGATACTTTAAACTTATGACAATCTACAACAACTTCTTAGCTCCAAGACTTCATGTGAGTTTTCAAATTACATATCCCAGAAAAAAAAGTTGAGCCACTTGTTCATTATTTTTTCTTTTCCTTCACTAGCTATCCGACTGTTTACAACTACTTCACTGCTCTTAGTTTCCATTTTTTCCACTCTTTTGGGCAGTAAAAAAATGTCTTCCAACTTTTATATATATTCCGGCATGCCTGAGTAAGCAGTACTTGTTGTCCGATAGAGAACTGTGCATTATCATACACGAAGTTCAGCAATATTTTACAAAAATGACTTTAGATAGCTGGCCGTTCTAGATATCCCTATCCTAAGCTTTACTCTACGACGTATCCCTCACATATAAATAGGTTAGCCAGTTAGTGTAGTAAAATGTAAAATGTTACCCACTTTCTCTGTTACAAAGTGTCCTTGAAACAATAACAAAATATTTTACGATTGAAATTCTTCAAAAACGAATGTTAAATATCCACATACACAAAGAACATCAACAACAGAGCGGAGAAAGCCCAAAAAGATACAAAAAAAAATTACAGAGATTAAATGCTGCAAGTAACGATGACTCTTTGTCTTTGTGTACTGAGAGCCGGATGTTGTACGTAATCTGCTGCTGCGGATAATAGTAAATTGCCTTATTTAACTGGATTACACACTGCAGAGCTATTATGCAAAATACCATCATAAAGTTGATATTTCACCCAAAAAGAAAGGACTCACCAAAAAAAAGGGGGGAGCGAGCGAACCAAATAGAAAATAGCTGCCCACAAAGGCTGTATACTCCAGATTCTTGTTGCTGCGGCTGCGGTTGTCGCTGCCACTGATGCTTGCTTATGTTTCCATTGAGTCAATTCTCGTAAATAAGGAAGTTGTGTGAATTTTTTTTTGTCTGTAGCTGTAGCACAGTTATCTCCGCAACGCTCACAAGCAGTCGCTACCGCCTCCTTTTAGCAGCAGGATGAACTCTCGCTTTTGTTCTCACGCTGTACTATTTATGAGATTGTGTGCGACACACGGAAAGGGTAAAGTTACACTCTATAAGAGAAAACTTCTCCAGCGTGCAACGAACGGTTCGGTTAAGAGGTGGGTTGGATAGGCGATGGCATCAGTGATGGCAAGGCAGTGTTTGTTTTATGTTAAAGCATTCAAGGTTAATGTGATTTCGGACCGACTAAGTTGTTGTATGAGCTTTGTGCCCCAATATATAGTTGGTGGAATCCCCGTTTGTGGAGCTCCTCGTGTCGTCATGCTTTTATTTATGAAAACCTAGGTTATATGTGGAGAACTTTTATATGGGTAGCCAATAAGTTGCAAAAACGAAGACCGAATACCGTTTTTTACCCGCACTTGTGTGCGGTAGCATTTTTAATTTCATGGATGTTGGCTGTGTTGTCAGATTGTATTTCCGCATCGGTTGTGGCTAACACTGGACACTGACTTTGCATATAAATATTTTGCAGGATGAAGTTAATCTTCAGCTGCGCAAAGTCGTTACGGGTCACATTTATGGCAAATACAATTCAAATCTATGCCCACTGCTGAGTTATGGCTGGATGGCAGGACCGTAATGTCACGAAGGAGTGTACTGCAGTAGAGGCACATAACCATCCCGTCAAAGGAAAAGAAAAAGTCATTTGCTTCGCAATAATTTTGTTTGTTGTGTTGTGTTTATCGTGTGTGTGTGTGTGAGTCGTCTCTATGGATCCCACCTCCCTGCAAGAAGCACATTACGTATGGGTAAAAGTCTTAGAAGGGTACCGTATTAGTTCAAAAACTGAGGACTTTTCCTTCTTCTGATGTAGACAACAACACTCCAGACATTTATTTGAAGCGCAATGTGTTTTCCAAGTGCGAGAAGTTTGAACATCTGCGATCAACGATCAATAGTGATGTAGCTTGTGATGACGACATCAATCATCAAGCAGCGCAACGTAGGGTGGATGAATTGGGTGTGCTCGAAAAATGCTCCCTATGCTGAAGGGAAGACTCTACACGGCAGCCCAGCACTCATCCACGATTCCCAATTATTAAAATTACCAAGATCCGTGGAAGCCTTCACGTTGAGAGAATACCATCGTGGAAAAAATAGACGACGACCGGCTAAGAAGGTATTAAATAAAATAAATAAATAAATAGGGTGGCGCAACAGAGCGAGGAGCCCCTGGGCCTAGCGCATTTCTCACAACCATGCCTTGTGAGGGAATGGAGGGGACCTACAATTTTTCGCCGGTTCCGAACGGCTAATTGAGAATGCGCTTTTCATGGCAGTGAATTTACTAACGGAGGACTTGCCAATTCCTCGCGAAAGGCGATACCCGTGGAAAAACATTTTTGCATTTTGCCTCTGCTGGGATTCGAACCTCGAACCTCTGGGTTAGCAGGTGGACATGCTAACCATTACGCCACGGGTACCACTAAGAAGGTATTGCCCTCTTCAAATGAGGAATCCAGTGAACCCCATCAAAAACGCAGTATCATACAATGTCCAGACACGATCGCAAAGAAAGAAAAAGAAAGGTAGACCAAAACAGAGACGGAACAATCCAAAACTGGGAAGTTTGCCGACGCATTCTGAGATCAACGAGGTGTATATACGAGCGGATCACCAGACTGAAGCAGTTTTGTGGGAGAGCTGTGATCACTTTGAGATCACGATGCTCATAACGCCGGAAAAGGAAGAAGAACAAGAAGATTCTCGTGGGTAAAAGAGTTTATTGCAAAGATAATGGCATATCTGAATTTAGGACACAAAAAAAAAATGCACGCGAACTCTGAACCTTTCTTTCTGGCCCAACCATCGTAGCCTTGCGATGCGTACTCATCTGGCTATGCCTATGTCGCGGTACAGCTCATACAGCTCGTTGTTGTATCTTCTTCTCCACACATTGTCTTCGCATACGGGATCAAAGATCATTCGGAGAATTTTTCTTTCGAAACGACCAAGAGTTTCCTCATCCGCTTTCAATAAGGTTCATGCTTCCGCACCCTAAAGCAGGAGTGGGATGATCAAGGTCTTATACAAGGTAACCTTGGATTTTCTAGAGAGGGTTTTGTTTCTCGATTGCCTTCTTGACCCAAAGAAGAAACGGTTGGCAAGTTATTCTCCTTTTGATCTCCGCTCCCTGTTTGATGAAAGCGTATACTTCGTTTTGCCCTCATTAACCATCAAACCCATTTTTGCCGCTTCTGTTTTAATACTCGCAAAAGCACCTATGACATTACGCTTTTCTCTTCCCATTACGTCAATATCGTCTGCATAGGCGAGTAATTGTACAGACTTTTGAAAGATTGTTCCTCTGGTGTTGACGTTTGAGTTTCTTACAATCTGTTCAAGTATGATGTTGAAGAAATCGCATGACAGTTTGTCGCCTTGCCTAAAGCATTTTTCGACATCAAAGGTCTCGGTGAGTTCTTCATCGACCTTGACGGAGCAGCGTGAATTCTCCAAAGTCATCCTGCATAGTCGTACGAGTTTTGCAGGGATGCCGAAACTAGACATGGCTCTGTACAGCTCGTCTCTGTAAATACTCTCTTACGCAGCCTTGAAATCGACAAAGATGTTTTATATCGATGTTATATTCTCGAGTTTTATCCAAGATCTGCCGTAATGTGAAAATTTGGTCTTTGTGGACTTCTCTGGTCTAAAACAACATTGATAAAGACCATGGCAAGCTTAACTTCCTCTAGGTCGGGAGGACGGCATTCTTGATTACGTCCAAGCAGAATGGGGCAATCTGTCTGACAGCGGAATTTGAGAGTCCTCATCGTAGTTAAGCAGTCTGTAGAAGTGATCTTTCCAGAGCCTCAGTAGCGACTGTGACTCTATAACTATGTTTCCCTGCTGGTCTTTACAGGCTTGAGTTCGGGGTTTGCCATGCCACCCTGGCAGGATCTTTTTACCTTTTGGTAAAACTTCGGAATCTCGTTCCTGTAATGGCACCTCTCTATTTCCTCAAACGAGCGCTTCTCATGCTGCTTCTTTTTCTTTTTGAGAAGTCGGTGATCTTTCCTTCTTCTTTCCTTGTAAATCTCGTTATACTGATCGTAGGCAGCCCTCGTTCGTTTTTCATCAGCATATGTCGTGCTTTTTGTTTGGCTGCATTTGCCTGCCTGCATTTTTCATCGAACCATGGGTTTCGTTTTGGTGGCCGAGTGAAACCCAGAACCTCAGAGGCAGCGGTTCTGATGGTGTCTTGGCATTGCTGCCACTGGTCTTCAATGCTTAATTCTGACGGCATAGGATTCAAGGATAATAGAAGTGTTAATGTAAGATTTCGAACTAGATACGAATTTTAGAACTACTTGTTACATTTCTACTTACTACTTGTTAATTTTTAATCTGTTGTTCATTGTGTTTTTCGTGTGTATAAATGTAAATAGCTTATGAAATATTATTATTATTAAAAAGAGGTTCATGAAAGATAGAAGTTTTATTAACAGGTTATGGGCCCAGAGAACGCCCTGCGTAATTGAATATTAAACTTTAGAACATTTTTAATAATCTTTATTTTAACAGAAGAAATACAGTGAAATGGCTTCAGAAAAATTGGACGTGATTCACATTAATAAATTTGATGGAAAGAATTTTCACCAATGAAAATTTCAACTCAAATGTGCTTTACGAGCTAAAGGCATTTATGATAATGTCTCTGGAGCAGCGGAATGTCCCGTTCTTTCTGCAGATGGAGGTAACGCTTCGACAATTAAGCAGTGGAAGAAAGATGACGCCTACGCTATGTTTCTTTGTACGTCCGCTATGGATTTCTCACAGATTACCCTTGTAGAGAATTGCGAGACATCAAAGGAAATGATGGAGAAACTTATTTCTATTTATGAACAGAAAACGGAGACAAATAAGATGCTGGTTCACGAACAATTTCACCAATATACTATGGAAAGAAATGACTCTGTTGTCCAACATATCGCAAAAGTGGAAAATCTTGCACGACGAATTCGAGAGTTAGGAGACAACGTGAGTGATATAGCTATCATCACAAAAATTATTGGATCACTCCCATCGAAATATAGAAGCTTTAGGCAAGCATGGTTATCAATGGAAGAATCTAGACAAACCCTACCGAATTTGACCGCACGTCTCATTGATGAAGAGTCAAATCTTACCTTGACTGAAGAAAAGGACATCGCCTTCTTTACATCTTCCTCATCTGCTAACAATCCGAAGCACAACGGTAAGCCAAAGACGAAGAGAAACGGGAGGTCTAGGCCAACATGCTACAACTGTAATAAAAAAGGCCATTATGCTTCCGATTGTTATACAAAGTTTAAAGAAAATGAAAAGGACTCAAAAACCAAAAACAATCATAAATCGCAAAGCAATTACTCAGCGTTTATCTCTGAAGAGTTTGAGCACGTCCTGATGTCAAACTTGGAGCCTGATGAAATCTGGACTCTTGATAGTGGTGCATCCGCACATATGACCTTCAGAAAGGAATTGGATTCCAGTTTCAAGAAGCTGGATCCAAAAGAAACAAAAGTGGTCAAAATTGGAGACGGAAGAACAATCCCAGTAGAAGGTATCGGATCAGTGAACATCAAGAAGCTACTTAATAAGAACTGGTATGATTCAATTATCACAGATGTATGGTATGTGCCTCAACTCTGCAAGAACTTATTTGCTGAAGGACCCCTTACGAACAAAGGCTACAAGATTGTTAAAGAGGCGAAACAAGCTAAAATATTCGATCAAGACGGAACATTGATAGCTACAGGAGTAACGGAAAGTATAACAATATCTGTCGGATGAATTTTCGATCAATTATGCCTCAGGAAGTTGAACATGCTTACGCAAATTCAACCTCATCTGAAACTCTTAAGACGTGGCACGAGCGACTAGGACATATCAACAATCAAACGCTTCAAAATATGGTTAAAAAAGGACTTGTTTCAGGAATTGATATCAAAGGAATCGAAAATTTCTTTTGCGAGACCTGCATGTTCGGTAAGCAACATAAATTACCATTTAAAACATCAACTTTTAAAGCTAAGAATCCTGGAGAAATTATACATAGTGATGTATGGGGACCAGTTGCAGAATCATCTGTAAAAGGAGCTCGATTCTTTGTGTTATTCAAGGATGATTTCTCAGGATATAGAGTTACGTTCTTCATTAAACACAAATCTGATGTTCTTGAGAGCTTCAAAGAGCTGACCAGTATGATAAAAACAAAATATGGGTATACAGTAAAAGTCCTTCATACTGATAACGGCACAGAGTACTGCAATAAAGAAATGAGAAATTTTATATCGAAAAAAGGTATAATCCATGAAACAACAGCTCCCTATACACCTGAGCAAAATGGTCGAGCTGAAAGAGACATGCGTACCATTGTTGAGTGTGCTCGTTGCATGTTGTATTCTGCAAATATTCCCCTATTTCTTTGGGCAGAAGCTGTTAACACCGCAGTCTACATATTAAATAGAACAGCGACAACTCAAGCACCCAACTCAACGCCCTTTGAGATGTGGACGGGGAAGAAATCAGATATTTCACATCTCAAGACTTTTGGTTGTGATGCATACATGTTAATTCCAAGAGAGCTGCGGACAAAGCTTGAAACTAAAAGCAAAAAGTACATCCATGTTGGCTATGACGGAAACTCGACAAATTATCGTCTTTTTGATATGGAAACAAAGAAAATTAAAGTTTCAAAGCACGTTGTATTTAACGAAGGGATCAATACAACACAACCATCGAAAAAATCAAGCCAGTCAACAATTTTCAAGTTCCTAACAGAAGAAAATCCTAAGGCCGAAATTGAAAATGCTGTTTTGGGGCAAGAACCAGCTGACGAATCTCAACAACCAGAAGATGAAGAGACAGTTTTACCAGAAAAAGGAAACAAATATGAGCTACGACCAAGAGCAGAATTAAAGAGACCCATACGCTTAGAGTTGAGTTTTGCTGAATTGGAAGTTCCACAAAGCTATGATGAGGCAATGCAAAGCAGCAACGCAAAGTTTTGGAAGGATGCGATAAGAGAAGAAATTGAAGCCCTCGAGAAGAATCGAACCTGGACGCTAGCCAGCCGGAAAGAAAACGATTGGATGTAAGTGGGTATTCAAAGTTAAGAGAACGCCAGCTGGGGAGGTCAGTCGTTACAAGGCTAGGCTATGTGCTAAAGGTTTTGCGCAAAAGGAAGGAATTGATTTCACTGAAACTTTTTCACCAACAACAAGATATGACTCCATCAGGGTACTATTGGCCATTGCAGTACAACGAGATTATAAAATAAAACAGTTTGATGTGAAAACCGCGTTCTTACATGGAGTACTGAAAGAGGAAATATACATGTCGCTTCCTGAGGGAGTCAACAATGATAAGAACGTGGTTTGCAGATTAAACAAATCGCTTTACGGACTTAAACAGTCACCCCGATGCTGGAATGAAAGACTTGATAGTGCACTTAAATCTCTTAAATTTAGTCAAAGTACTGCTGACCAATGCGTTTATAGAAGAAAATGAAATGGATTCGAAATTCTTATTGCAATTTTTGTGGATGACGGACTGATAATGGGTGATTCTGAAGCTGATATCGACCAATTGATTGAAGAATTAATGAAAGAATTTGAAATAACCACAAGTAATGCAGAATTCTTCGTTGGACTCGAAATTATTCACGACAGCAAAGAACAATCAATAATACTTCATCAGTCGAGTTACATTAAGCAAATAATAAATCGTTTCGATTTCATGATGGCAAATCCAGTGTCAATTCCAGCCGATCCACATACCGTGCTTACAAACTGCCCAAGAGAAGAATCTGAAGATAAATATCCATACCGAGAGGCTGTAGGTTCACTCATATTTGCTGCCACAGTAAGGGGCCAGTTATAGCGATCAGGAAAACGAATCAGGAAAAATTTTCAAATGGAATAATAACTATATTTTCGTTACAATTGAATAACAAATGTTATACCAATCAATAGTAAACAGCCCAGAGAATTTTTTCTGTCAAGAAAATGTGCAATTGAACAAATACTTTGCCGTAAAATTGTATTTTTCTATTTTCCTGATGGAATTGGAACAGGAAAATAGGAAAATACAAATTAAACAGAAAATATTTGTTCTATTATATCTTTTTTGGGCACAAAAAATTCTTTAAGTGATTTGCCATCGATTGGTAGAACATTTGTTATTCAATTGCAACGAAAACATAGTTATTATTCCATTTGAAAGTTTTTCCTGATTCGTTTTCCTGATCGCTATAACTGGCCCCTAAGTCGACCAGATATAATGTACGCCGTTGGAAATGTCTGCAGATATCTGGATTCTCACAACAGTAGTCACTGGAATGCGGTAAAGAAAATTTTTCAATATTTGAGAAAAACAGTGAACTATGGAATCCACTTCAAGAAGAAAAATTCTTCAACTCAGGGTCTTGTTGGATATTCGGATGCTGATTACGCCAGTGATCTCTCTACACGTCGCTCAACAACTGGATACATATTTACTTTGTGTGGTGGGCCAGTAACATGGAGCAGTAAACGACAGCAGTCTGTCGCATTGTCTACCACCGAAGCTGAATATATGGCAGCGTCTGATGCTACAAAGGAAGCAGTTTGGTTGAGACAATTACTGAAGGATGTCAAATATCAAGAAAACGGCCCAACAACTATCAGAATTGACAATCAAAGTGCAATTCGTTTGGTAAGGAATCCTGAGTTTCACAAACGGACCAAACACATTGACGTCAGAGTTCATTTCATTCGTGAAAAATACGACTGCAAGGAAATTGACGTGGAATACGTTTGTTCATCAGATCAATTAGCAGACATCTTGACCAAGGCTCTTCCTGGACCTAGATTCAAGACGTTGTGTGAACAAATTGGGTGTTTCTCAATTACCGATTTTGAAAAGTAGTTACCTGCTTGTTAATTTAATTTTATGTTTGTTTTTAAATTTGATCGAAATTTTATCTCAATATCGAGTTCTCATTTAGAGGGTGTGTTAATGTAAGATTTCGAACTAGATACGAATTTTAGAACTACTTGTTACATTTCTACTTGTTAATTTTTAATCTGTTGTTCATTGTGTTTTTCGTGTGTATAAATGTAAATAGCTTATGAAATATTATTATTATTAAAAAGAGGTTCATGAAAGATAGAAGTTTTATTCACAAGAAGGGACACTCGACTAGAAAAGGCATTGGCAATCTCTTGCAATTATAGCTTTCCGACGTCATGTCGTTTCACAGCGTTAGATCGTGCGTATCGTGAACAAGATATTCTCATTCGTACCTTGGCTACAACAAGGTGGTGGTTCGAGTCAGAGTTGGCCCCTCGGAAAGTTCGGACATCTAACACACTGGTGGAGTGCCTTGCATCGATCGCAAAATGGTCAATTTGTTTGACTTAGAAGGTATTGCCCTGTTGAAATGAGGGATCTAGAGAACCTCATCAACGTTCAGACGCACGATCGCAAAGGAAGAAAAAGAAAGGTAGACCAAAACAGAGACGGAAGAATCCAAAACTGGGAAGTTTGCCGACGCATTCTGAGATCAACGAGGCGTATTATACGAGCGGATCACCAGAGTGAAGCAGTTAAGTGGGAGAGCTGTGATCACTTTGAGATCACGATACTCATAACGCCGGAAAAGGAAAATGAATAAGATTCTCGTGGGTAAAAGAGTTAATTTATTGCAAAGATGGTGGCATATCTGAATTGAGGACAAAACAAAATCCACTCAAAATGGAATGTGTTGAGTTCATGTTAACGTGTTTTCTATTACCGCCGTATTAATAAACGCGGAATAGCCTTATTCCATGGATTAAGTTACCATTATACCATTTTCCATTTAATTAAAGGTACCATTATACCATTTTCCACTTAATCCATGGAACGCAGCTATTCCGCGTTTATTAATACGGCGGTTAGAGTTTCAATCTGCAGCTTAAGGATTTGAAGCGAATCCTTCTCCCGCTCAAACTCAAAATCTTTTCATCTAAAATAAACATTTCGGCAAAAGGTCCAACAACAGGTGGTGCAATTTTCATCAAACTAATTTCAAACCCCACTTTCTCTGGTTGAAAGTAAATCAACAATTCCACGCTCCAACAACCACAACCTGAATTGAATATACACTTCTTTTCAGTTAAAATCATTTATGATAAAAGGTCAAGTTTATCCAAGTTAAATATTATGATCTCCGAACCCATTCAATATAAAAATGTTATGTCTCTTCGTAGCCGTCGCTGATAAAGGACGTTCCATTATTATTTTTTTACAAATCCATTCAAACCCGCTAGCTGCAAAATGCGAACAATATTCTTACATCCCTGCCATGATACCTGGTATATAAAATGTTCTTCTTCTCACATCCCAATCACGTCATAAATTCAATTTAATATCACCAAAAACCGACCCATAGTCTATTGAAAGCCATTGTCGTCGTTCATATCCCAAGATACAAAACTTCATAGAAAGAGGATCAACATTCACAAATCCCAGGTATTCCAATGTATGTTGTACATTAGAGTACCTCCATCCTTGCGTTGTCGTCTGATGCACCAGGAAAAGAAAGCGCTTTTAAAAATTATTGACAAAGGGCGCCTAACGAACCAGTAAACAATCTGCTTGGTTTATACATACTTGTATTTTCCTTCAAAAAAGATGTCAACTTTTTATATCTTTTACTTTTTTGATATACTCATGTCAGGCAACAGAGCATGCCATATCCCAATTGCACACAATAAGAGCAATATATGAGCTTAGTGGGACACAACTTATATATGTATAAGGGCCGGCTTTAGGCTGATATTCAACATTGTCCCCTCAATAAGCCAATGTCGATCGTAAATATGGATAGGGATACAAGTAAAAGTAACCAACATTGGGATTCATAGAGAAGGTTTCCCAGATACAAAGTGTGCGAGTTTAGTATCTCGTTCGTGTAAGGTTCTATTGCTTGTGACATTGTTAGGTAGGTCGATGTGGGTGGTGAAGTGGTCTATGGTTGTGCACAAGGCAGGCCAGAGATAACACAAGGAATATTGGATAAATTTGGTCCGATTTGGCCAAACCAAAGTAGGCATAGTAGAGTCGAGTCAAAGTATAAGAACAGCTACACCAGCAGCTGTCGGAGGAGGGAATATATTGAGTGGGATTTATGGCAATCGATGGAAATCGTATATGCGGCTTGGTAGCTCACCTCTAACTTGTGTTTTGAAAACGGGGGGCTGCTTGGATATTATGTAAGTGTAATGTCAGTTTGAGTCCGAGAAGGCGATAAAATTATTCCATTGGGAATCGATATGTTATTGGACAAGGTCTCACCCATTTATTTCATATTTAGTGGTAATAGGTACGTTTGAGTTGTGTGTTCTTTAGTTTGGGTAGCTATGTCGGCAAATAAATCAGAACAGGATTAGTTGGTACTTTGATAGCGATAGCCTAATGGGTTGATTCGATTTCATTCGAAGATAAATGGATGGCTTGATTACTGTTGTACCGGTGGGAAATCAGGTTTAATCATGAATCAAAAGCAAGCCTCTAAGAGCTTTTGAATAAAGTGCTTTTAAACAAGATTATGAATCTTCTGATATAATTTGTCACGGCCTTTTTTCAGAGATTGAGTTTTTTTATAGAGACACAAGGATGAGCTGAAGTGAGAAGCTTTGTCCCTGAGCTTTTTGAAAGACTTTTCAACGATGGTGTATGTTTGTTCCAATTTTTGAGCCATACATCGCCGGTTTTCATTCTATGTAGAGTGAGCAAGAAGACTTTTTGGGAGTTTTTTCAACTCGTATCAATTGAAAAACTTATTCCATTAAGGAATTGCCAACCAAACATCGAAACGTTTTGTCAAATAAAACAACTTGTTAACAACTTACTACGAAGTCTTGAATTTTAAAATAATAGATAAGAAATTTAAGACATTCGTATGATGAAGTTATTCAGGACAGCAAAGCAGTGGTAAATTACTAAGAACAAGAACAAGAACAAGAACAAGAACAAGAACAAGAACAAGAACAAGAACAAGAACAAGAACAAGAACAAGAACAAGAACAAGAACAAGAACAAGAACAAGAACAAGAACAAGAACAAGAACAAGAACAAGAACAAGAACAAGAACAAGAACAAGAACAAGAACAAGAACAAGAACAAGAACAAGAACAAGAACAAGAACAAGAACAAGAACAAGAACAAGAACAAGAACAAGAACAAGAACAAGAACAAGAACAAGAACAAGAACAAGAACAAGAACAAGAACAAGAACAAGAACAAGAACAAGAACAAGAACAAGAACAAGAACAAGAACAAGAACAAGAACAAGAACAAGAACAAGAACAAGAACAAGAACAAGAACAAGAACAAGAACAAGAACAAGAACAAGAACAAGAACAAGAACAAGAACAAGAACAAGAACAAGAACAAGAACAAGAACAAGAACAAGAACAAGAACAAGAACAAGAACAAGAACAAGAACAAGAACAAGAACACGAGTTGTGTCTTTACCAGAGAACCTGGTCAAAATAGTAATATCAGTCGAAGGAACAAAGGCAGGCCGAAAAAACTCCTTGTTCAAAAAAATAGAACTACACTAAATGAACCGTGAACTTAGACATGGAATAAAGGGTCACCTGAACCAAAGCGTTTTTGCGGTCGTGACAGCGGCACTTGCAGCTGTCAAAATTGAAATATACAGTGACATATGAGAAGACCCACACCGAAACGACAAAAATGCACCTTTTCCATACAATTGTATTGTCGCGAGTTCGAGATTGTTCTAAGTTTGAAAGAATCTTAATCCTACGAGAAACATGGTACAGTACCGGCAGTACAGTACATGCGGATGGTTCTGAGACTCTATTCTAGTTTCGAATCATTCCAAAGTTATTTTTGGTTCTATTTTTAAATCCCAATACTTTTTAAATTCAATACTTCCAACTACTTAAAAAAAAAACTTCCGAGTTTTGTTGAAGTCCAACACATTCTTAAGAATTAAAAAGGAGGGATTTAAACCATTTCAGTTCCATAGCAGTCCCCTTACCTGTGATGCCGTCAAAACCACAATGGATAACATTTTTGATAAATTTGAATTGGAGAACAAAAAATAACAATAGCAATGCTGTTGATAAACATACATACACACAATTCAAAAAACAAGGGGAACATATAGCCAACAAGATCTCGACTCTCAAAAAGTTATCAAAGAGAAAAGAATATGATGCGGATGCCCTCATTTCAAACTCAGTTGCATAAGACTTTCCCAGAACGAGTTTCCATAAACGAAGTCACGGAAGCAAATCATAACTTCAAGAAAGCTCCTGAAACAACTCTGCTTTCTCCTGAATTTCCTTGAAATAAAAGTCCTTCAAAGTATTTTAAGATTTTACAAACAAAAAAAAACAAAAAATAACAGGAACGATTAAGATCTCCTCTCATGAACTTGCGAACCCCGCCCAACCCAAAGTGGTCCTTTTTAACAGTCGCAACGTTGAGTATTAAATGAGGAAGCATAAAAACATTTTTGTTTTAAGTTTGCAGTCCAAAAGAATTTATTTTACACCTCTGAGTTTTTGTGGCTGCTTTTGTGATTTTGCATTTAACTTCATTTACAAAAGCCAAAAGTCATAGGGACCAAGTTGAATGACATATTAATTTGATACGACATAACTGAAGCAGTGTAGTTGAAGAATGTTGCTTGGCAATGTACATACATAATACTCATGTAATCTTTGAACTATACAACTCCACTTCTTACGTTTTTTTCATCACTAGGAGGTTAGATCAAAGAATTCTCAAACCTTTAATAATTTGTTCAAGATGTTGCCGCGAAGTAGGTTGGAATGGAACTGAAGAGAGGCTGAAGGTATACCTGGCTGAATGCTCGGTTGAGTCGACAATACAAAAAAAAAAGACCAAAAGAAGGTAAGGAAAAGCTTAAAAGGGCAAAACTCAGAGTGCAGTCAGGAGTCAGGATTATTAATGACAGCAGGGTATAGAAAGCCAGAGCAGAGGCAAACGTTTTCTTTTGACTTTTTTTTTCATTTTTGATGACTTAAGTTTCAACGTGTTATTTTGAGTATAGGATAAAAATAGAAAAGGTATCTGATGAATTTTTCTTTGTTTAACCACTCATAATTTTTGATAGAATTTAATTGAATTTTTTAACAAAGGCAGACAGGTAAAATTTTGACCTTTTGTGGTCATAGGTATGTAGCGCCGTATGTTTACAAAAGGAGTCACACTCACGTACATTCTGGATGATTTTCGTCACAGTCTGGGATTACAAGGGTACTTTTAGCCCATTGAAATATATTTGGAGGGTAGGACATATCCTTGAGTGTAGGTCGTTGGACAAAGTATTTTAGTAAAAAGATTTTTTCATGTCCAGCCAGCAGGCAATGTTAGTTTCTTTTCTATTGTGTCCAAATGTATTACGGCTGTTGAGTGCCGATTGAGGGTGTGTTTAGAGCTATTTAATGATAAGCAAGTTTTAGTGTCGTTTTATACTTAGCGCCATTTTTCTTTAATTCTCTTGTGAGGAGCTTTCATATGATATTTTCGTATGTCGCGTGGCTAAAAAGGATTTCATGGTCGCCATTAGCCACTAAAATTGTCCGATTGTCGCAATTGTAGCGGTCGTGATAACGCCTTTGATGGTTGTCTGTCGTCATTATGATTGCTGCAGATGGGTTTACGACTTACGTGATCTTCAATTCGTTGTTACAACTTCGGCGATCGTCATTACAACTGCTCCGGTTGCCGTTACTACTTTCGTGTTCATTTTTAAAATTTTCGAAGTCAAGACTAATGTATTCGTCTTTACAAGTTTCGTGGTCGTTGTAACGATGAGTGTTGCGGTCACGATGTCGACCACAAATAAGAACTACGAATGTCGCGGTCAAGATGATGACAGTCTTGATTGCAGCTACTATTGCCTCTTTCTCATTTACGACTGTTTCAGTACTTCAGTAGCAATTCCGAAAGCGAATACAGCTATCGCGCCCCCGATTACGAATATCGGATTATCGGATATCGGATAAGAAAAACATCAGATTTAAAGATAACCCTACAGTAGAAAATCGAAATTTGTCCAAACGGGCCAGAAATATCTGTAATGCTCAAATAACAAGGCTAAGTTTTTGCATGACCAAAAAGTAAGGCAAAAAATACTGTGGTGTGCAAAAGGAAGTAAAAACTTTTGGTCTTTTGTCAAGAACATTAAGAACTCGACCACGTCATCGGTCCCAACGCTCATCTTCAATGACTCTCCGTATGTCAGCTCCATCGACAAAGCCAATTTGCTGGCAGCTCAATTTGCTGCCAACTCGACACTTCCTCATAGCATATTGGCTCCACCTGAGCTCGAGTCTGCAAATTCTTTGATGAAGCAGATATTTTTTCGAACTCGCTCGGTTGCGAGAGTCCTCAAAGATCTCAACATAATTAAATCCGCTGGTCCAGATGGTATCCCCGCCGTTATTCTGAAGAGATGTTCTTCTACGCTGGCAAAACCACTGCGTAAACTTTTCCATCTTTCCTATTCTGCTGGGATTTTCCCGAGCAGATGGAAAACTGCATTTGTCCAGCCAGTCCCTAAAAAAGCCGAATCTTCCTCCCCTTCCAATCACCGTCCAATTGCACTTACGTCCCTTCTTTCCAAGGTCATGAAAACGTTGATAAACCGTTCTTGAAGAACGAAAGCTTCTTAATGACCGTCAGTACGGCTTTCGTAGCAAACTATCCACTGGTTATTTGATGGCTTATCTCAGCGAAAAGTGGAACCAATCTTTACATTGTTTTGAGAAAGAAAGATTATTGCGCTTGATATTTCTAAAGCATTTGATAGAGTTTGGCATCAGGCTCTTTTATCGAAAATTCGTGCTTTTGGTATCGATGAGTCTCTTCTTCGTTGGATTAGAAACTACCTTTCCAACCGTTCAATACAAGTTGTATTGGATGGCTTCAAGTCTGATACCCACCTTATAAATGCTGGTGTGCCCCAAGGCTCCGTTTTGTCTCCGACTCTCTTCCTCATTTTCATAAATGATCTCTTGTGTGAAACTTCTAGTCCTCTCAACTGTTTTGCTGACGACTCGACCCTCAGCTTTTCATATTCGTTTCCGAATTCACGTCCCTGCTCTTCGGATGTGGAACTGGAACGGTTGCGTATGATAAACTCATTGAATTCTGACCTTGACAGCATTGTTTCATGGGGTCTTATGAACCGAGTAGAATTCAATGCTTCGAAAACTCAATGCAGTCTCTTGTCGTTGAAGCTTAGCATTCCCCCATTGCCATTATCCAGGAATGGTACCAAAGAAACAGAAAAGCTGTCAGTACTTGGTATGTGAGCAAACGATAATCTTCGTTGGAATGACTACATATTTGAAGTCGCCAAAAACGCTGCTAAATGCTTAGGTTTCTTGAGACGATGCAGGAAGTTCACCCCTTCTGATCTGGCTATAATTTATAAGGCCTTCATACGCCCAAAACTGGAGTATAACTCCCATATCTGGTCAGGTGTTCCTCAAACATCTTTGCGCCTACTTGATAGGGTACAAAATAGAGCGTTAAAATTGATAGGTGATAGTTCAATCGCAGAATCGATTGATTTTCTTGAACATCGTCGAAATGTCACCTGTCTCACACTCTTTTATCGCTTTTTTCATAAGCAGTGCTCTAGTGAAATAGCCAGTTTTATTCCTCCCCTGAAACAATTTAGACGCAACACCCGCCTCGCTAAGAATGCTCATCAGTTTTACCTTGAGCCCAACTTCGGACGTACAGTCAAGTATAGAGATTCGTATTTCAGTCGGACCACCTGTATGTGGAATGCTTTACCTGGCTCTGTGTTTCCTCTGCATTACGATTCACAAAAATTCAAAAGCAACGTGCATCGATGTCTCCTTTTAAATCCTTTCCTATTTTCCTAAATGCTCGCACTGTGTTTTATAACATTAAAAGGGTAGTCAATGATGTGCGCGTTAATTATAAAAAATAAAAAAAATACGCAATACAAGATTGCTTGTTTAGTAACTATCACTATTGTGATACTATCGACTGCCACCGTTGATCTTGTGACTTTTGCTGTCGAAATGTTGACATCGGGCCTGTGGATACGCTATTGCTAAGCAAACACAAGTTTTAAACGATGCACAGTCCTATTTCATTTGAAATTCCGTCTTAGTTCTCAAGGGTTCTGCATTCCGAAACCAAAAAACTTGACGCGTAAATGAACATCTCCTCTCTTCAATTGATCGTCCGTTTCGTTGCTACTCACTTACATACTTCTTCCAATTGCGATGTCAAAAATTATCCTTTAGATAAATGAATAAAGAAAATAAAAGAAGCAAGTCTTAACAATCAATCATTGTGGCAATCGATCCGATTGCCATTCTGTTTTGTCAAATTGTACACAATAAATGAGCTCATGCTGCTAAGAAGCTTAATGCTATGACATTTTAACAAGTACCAACATCTATCCATTTGCCAAACAGTTTTCATTTATCAACACTCCTCAGTCCTCACATCAAATATATTCCCATAAGGAACACAATAAATGTTCAAAGAAAGTGAAACAAAAAAAAAGAAACAAAAGGAGAATGCTCCGCAAAACAAAAGAAAGAATAAAAAAATCAAACGACTATATCATCAACATGTGTCCCTCTCTTCAGCCCCGATAAATGTTATTTTGTTAGCTAATCCAAAGTGGGCTGAAACTAACAATCTCATGAAAAAAGAACACAGTATGATAAATTTTCATGAATTAAGAATTTTACTAATTTTTTAGGTTCAATCTTTGAAAAAGCACAAAAAATGGCATTGACCTGAAATGTAGGTCAGTCTCGGCAAGGGCAGTTTTACTATACAATTCCAAAGTTTGGTTTTGAATTCAAACGCTCACTCAAAAAAACAATGATAGTGTCTCCCTGTAGCAAAGTTTCAAGGATCTCAGGTGTGACAATCTGTTCACTTCTTGAAAAGTTTCAGAACAATAATTATCATACAATTCAAAACAGGAAGCTATTGCAACGCGCTCATTCTCAAAATCCTAACGTGTGGCGCCCAACGTCGAGTCCCGACACAATCGAATTTCATGAACTGTACCGTTCAAGCAAAAGTATTTTCGCGGGAATATTATTTAAACAGCCTTTCTTCACCATTTTATTAGTCAGTTGTGCAGAAGAAAGTCAAAGAACCTCAACTCACCGTATTTTGATTTTTCAAGACTTCAGAACTGAATACAATAAAAATTCTTTCCAACTGCACCTGGTGCTGGTTTTGTTTGTTAATTATTCCTTCCAGACACATAGAAAGGTGTTTTGAAAACAAAAAAGAAATAAAAATAATAATTCGTAAAGACACAGTCAAGACAAAATCCGCTACTGAAAGTTAAATAGAACGGAAATCCATTTCCACAAAAAGAGTTTCGTTGTTCTTTCCGTGAAATAAAAATAAAAAAAAAAGTTCTCAGCTTTCTCTTCAATGGCTTTTTAAATCCTTTTTTGTGTCGTCACAAAAAGAAACATTTTTTGGGAAGACTAAACAAACAGCCAAGCAAACAAACAATAAAATAAAATAAAAAACAATCCTTGCGTGTCTGCTTCAGATTCCTTTTTTTTTTTCTTTATTTTTTGGTTTGATTCATCACATGAACTTGCAAGGAATGGTGAGAAGGAAGGGTGAAATCTTTGTTTTTCTTACAATTTGTCATTGTTTTTATATACATATTTATATATATTTTATTTTAGATACGAGGCAAGAGTAGATTCATATCACAGCCATGCCAAACAACAAAAGAGCGGAAAAAATATCTCGGTTGTGAAAGGATTCGAGGAAGAAATGTTTTAATGTAATTTACAAAAGTTGATCCAAAGGTATGGTGAAAGCAGGGTAGGTCATGAGTGGCTCCTTTCTTCATTGATTTTCTTTTGGCATCATTGGGATCTACAATGCTTGTTGCGAATTCAATTTTGGGGCACATGGTGATAAACGCCTTCCCTTCATTGTCAAGAATGTCAATGTTATTGAAATGTTGTTGTTGGGAGACGACAGGATTATTGTTTGTTCTGTTTAGGCGTTTGCATTAAAGGATATTCTATGACACTGAATGTCAAAGTTAAGATTCTTCAAGATTTGCTTAGGGTGCTTGCTATTCAGCCTTTCGAAGGAGACAAATAAAATTTTTACGAAGAGCAGTTAGATTCTCCTTGCTTACGTAATAAGCTATAAGATTATATAATTTTAAACACTCCATTACGTAAAGCCCAATCGATTGCCATGGGTACCTGCAGTTGGTATACCGTATAATGGCAACCAATGGCTCAACTCAAAATATTATTCCAATTTTAGGAACAGATTTACCCACACAAAGGATTTGTATGGAAACTGGGCGTAAGACCAACAGGATTGTTAAGTATCCGAAGGCTTATGCCGTACACTTCATTTGTTTTTTTGAATATGTGTATGATAAGCGTTTTCAAAATAGGGATGGTTAAAAGTTTTAAATGGGATAAAGCAATTGTGTGTGAGCTTACAAAAATTTCGATTTTGTTTAAGAGGTTTATATATGAAACCGCGTGGGAGTTATGTGTCGAGATTCCCTCGAAAATTCAACTTCTCTGTGGAATTTTCATTTTGATTCTGATAGCCCACTATTTTTCGTTGAAAAAGGTAAAAACAAAGCCAAGAATGCTGAATAAAGTTGGAAACAAAAATGTTTTCCCACGGATTTCGCCTTTCGCCAGGAATTGCTAAATTCATTGCTTTCTCGATAATTCGATCAGAACCAATCCCCTATAATCCCTCACAAAGGTAATGGTTGTGAGAAATGCGATAAAACCCAGGGCTCCTCGCTCTGTTGCGGCACCCTATTTATTTTTGTTAAATGAAATACTGAATTCTGACGAATTACTTACTTACACAGGTGGGCATTACAGTTCGGGGTGAACCTGGGCTTCAACCAACATCCTTCTATAACGACCTCGATTTCGGGCGAGCTCTCTCCAGTTTCGCACTCCAAGTCGGTTGAGGTCTTCATCCACTTGATTGCGCCACCTAAGACGAGGTCTTCCCCTTCCGCGATTTCCCTGCAATGTGCTTTCGAACACCCGTCGAGCCGGAGCGTTTGGGTCCATCCGCTCTACATGGCCCAACCATATCGTAGCCTCGCGATGCGTATATGCGTACCCTTCTGGCTATGCCCATGTCGCGGTACAGCTCATACAGCTTGTTGTTGTATCTTTGTCTCCACACATGGTCTTCGCATACGGGATCAAAGATCATTCGGAGAATTTTTTTTTCGAAACAACCAAGGGTTTCCTCATCCGCTTTCAATAAGGTCCATGCTTCCGCGCCGTAAGCAGGACTGGGATGATTAGGGTCTTATACAAGGTTACCTTGGTTTTTCTGGAGAGGGTTTTGTTTCTCAATTGCCTTCTTAACCCAAAGAAGCAACGGTTGGAAAGAGTTATTCTCCGTTTGATCTCCGCACTGATGTTGTTGTCCGTGTCTACAGCGGATCCTAGGTAGACGAAGTCCTGTACTACCTCGAAGTTATGTCTGTCTATTGTGACGTTTTGTCCAATTCGTCGATGTTCTGTATCCTTGTTTGATGACAGCATATACTTCGTTTTGCCCTCATTAACCATCAAACCTATTTTTGTCGCTTCTGTTTCAATACTCGCAAAAGCACATATGACATAACGCTTTTTTCTTCCCATTAAGTCAATATCGTCTGCATAGGCGAGTCATTGTACAGACTTTTGAAAGATTGTTCCTCTGGTGTTGACGTTTGAGTTTCTTACAATCTGTTCAAGTATGATGTTGAAGAAATCGCATGACAGTTTATCGCCTTGCCTAAAACCTTTTTCGACATCAAAGGTCTCGGTGTGTTCTTTACCGACCTTCACGGAGTAGCGTGAATTTTCCAAAGTCATCCTGCATAGTCGTACGATTTTTGCAGGGATGCCGAAACTAGACATGGCTCTGTACAGCTCGTCTCTGTAGATACTGTCATACGCGGCCTTGAAATCGATAAAGAGATGGTGAATATCGATATTATGTTCTCCGGTTTTTTCCAAGATCTGCCGTAATGTGAAAATTTGGTCTATTGTGGACTTCTCTGGTCTAAAACCACATTGATAAGGACCTATCAAGTTGTTGACGTGGGGTTTCAAACGTTCACATATTACAGCAGACAAGATCTTATAAGCGACGTTAAGGAGGCTTATTCCTCTATAATTGGCGCAATTCTGAGGGTCTCCTTTCTTTAGGATCGGACATACGATACTGAGGTTCCATTCATAGGGCATTCTTTCTTCCGACCATATCATGCAGATCAGCTGGTGCATGCTCCTTTTCAACTGATCTCCAGCTGCCTTGAAAAGTTCGGCATCAAGGCCATCTGCACCTGCAGTCTTATTTGATTTAAGTTTGCATATACCAAGCTTAACTTCTTCTTGGTCGGGAGGACGGCATTCTTGATCATCGTCCAAGCTAAATGGAGCAATCTGCCTGACAGCGGAATTTGTGTCCTCATCGCCGTTAAGCAGTCTGCAGAAATGATCTTTCCAGAGCCTCAGTAGCTTCACTGTAGCTCTACATTTATGTGTCCCTGCTGGTCTTTACAGGTTTGAGTTCGAGGTTTGCCACCCTGACAGGATCTTTTTACCTTTTGGTAAAACTTCCGAATCTCGTTCCTGTCATGGCACCTCTCTATTTCCTCAAACGAGCGCTTCTCATGCTGCTTCTTTTTCTTTTTGAGAATTCGGTGTTCTTCCCTTCTTTTCTCCTTTTAAATCGCGTTATACTCGTAAGCAGGCCTCGTTCGTGTTTGCATAAGCATTTGTCGTACTTTTTGCTTGGCTGCATTTACCAGCCTGAATTTTTCATCGAACCATGGGTTTCGTTTTGGTGGCCGAGTGAAACCTAGAACCTCAGAGCTCAGAGGCAGCGGTTCTGATGGCTTCTTGGCATTAATATGGGATTCAAGGATAATTAAAGGGACACTCGACTGGAAAATGCATTGGCTATCTCTTGCGATTGTAGCTTTCCGACGTCATATTTCTTCACAGCGTTAGTTTGTGCAGGTCGTGAACAAGATATTCTCATTCGTACCTTGGCTACAACAAGGTAGTGGTTCGAGTCAAAGTTGGCCCCTTGAAAAGTTCGGACATCTTCATCACACTGGAAGAGTGCCTTGCGTCGATCGCAATATGGTCGATCGCAACATGGTCGATTTGGTAGACGGTTGATTTATCTGCGGATCGCCAAGTACCTTTATGAATTCTGAGATGCGGGAAGGGTGTACTACTTACAACGAGATTTAGCCCCGCAGCAAAATCGATTAGCCTCAGTCCGTTTTCGGAGGTTTTGTCATGGAGGCTATGCTTACCGATTGTATTTCCAAAGATGTCCTCCTTCCCTAGTTTTGCGTTAAAATCGCCAAGAACGATTTTCACGTCGTGTCTAGGGCAGTGCTCATATGTTTCTTCGAGGAACTCGTAGAAACAGTCTTTGGAATTGTCGTCTTTCTTTTCTGTGGGGGCGTGGGCGCATATAAGGCTAGAGTTGGCGAATTTAGCCCTGATGCGGATGGTCATTATACGCTCATTGACTGGATTTTGTTTAATCACTTTATCCTGAATCTTCCTCTAACTACAATTCCGCACCCAAATAAGCGCTGTTTCTGTTGTCTGTAGCAGTCGCCATAGTAGATGTCACAGTTTTTTATCTTCTTTATGCCCGGTTCACTCCGTCGCACTTCTTGGATGGCGGTTAAGTCTGCTTTGCAGCAGTCCAGGGCGTCCGCAAATTCTCCAGCTGTACGTAGTCCGTTAAGAGAACTTACGTTCCGCGTGCAGATCCGGAGGTCGTTGTCCTTTTTTCGTTTGCTTGGATCTTCAACTTTGAAATCATTATCGTTATCCGAGGCTGTTTGTTGTTTCGGAACAAGGTCTTTTTTACGTGGCTTAACCTTAATTAAAAATATAGTTGTGTTTCAAACAAATAGGGTAATTTATTACCTAATCTCAGTGCCAAGCACACGCTGTACGATATTTTAGACCAGTCAACATTTTCACATCGCAAACACTACTTTTTAATTGCACTCGGTCTGGCAACAACGTTACGAGAATAGTATAAAAAAATTTCCTCTTCAAATTTCCCTTCAATCAGCTGTTTGTGATTTTGACATTGACAGTGACAACTGGTTTTGGTTTCTCACACACGCTGGATGGTGATGTTTTGGTTTTTGTTTTCAATTCGATCATAAAACATTTAAATCAAATTTATAATTTATAAAACCATTTCCGGCATGTTTAACGAGCAAAAATAAAGAGCCAAGTGTCGATAGCTTCCTTTTCCTCAAAATGTTGCGCTTACTGGTGTCACAATGCGGTGGTAAATCCGATATTCTAAGGTATGTAGGTATTTATTTTGTATATTTCTCAAGTTTATGCGACTTTGACCACTCAACCTATTATGTCACCGATTTATTAAAACTTGTTTGACTACTCTTAACTCTTACAAATCACAGTCGCTGCATTTATAATCTTCCCAAATTTCGATTTAACGCCAACACTGCCAAAGACTACAGTAAGTTCAAGCGAAATATTCATCAAAACAAAAATGGCCTGGAACCGACGAGGGGGACAACTAAATCGTCTACGGCAGGGGGACTAGTAAAAGCGAAAATACTCCTCTTAGGAGGGTGTGGTGTGTCACTTGGTCTTACAGCAAAATGTAAGAGTAGTTGGCTTGTGCATTGTGAGAGCAACAGATTGGCGGGTGTCCTGCAGAAGACCCTGCAACAGGAGGATACAAAATTTGATTGGAAAAAGTTCTGGGAATACCTTCAACCCTATCTCTGGGAGCTGCTTGGAGCTGTCTTTGTAAGAAGAACTTTCAATGATTTTCATCGATTCTTGTATCTGATTTTTTTTTTTTGTCATTTCAGGCCGCTCTAGCTGTTGCCTTTATAAACATAAAAATTCCCAACCTCCTCGGTGATCTAGTAAACACTTTGGCGAAATATACAAACACCTTCGTTAAGGATCCCCTTTCACGTACATTCCTACGTGACGTAAAGACACCAGCCGCCAATCTGTTGGGCCTTTATGTCTTGCAATCTGGTTTCACCTTCTTGTATATTTTCCTTCTCAGTCGTATTGGCGAACAGATGGCTACAAAGATTCGACAGGACCTATTCAAACAGATTCTCATTCAAGACATTGCGTTTTTTGATGAGAATCGGACAGGAGAGCTAGTCAACCGGCTTACTGCTGATGTTCAAGACTTTAAGTCATCCTTCAAACAGTTCGTCGCGCAAGGACTTCGAAGTACTGCCCAGCTAATCGGTGGCAGCATATCGTTGTTCATGATATCACCTCATATGGCAGCCATTGCCTTGGCTGCTGTGCCGGCTGTCGTCATGTTTATGACATTTTTAGGGAAGACACTCAGAGGATTGAGTAAAAAGTCGCAAGCGCAGGTAAGAACTGAGTTGCAAAATGTAAAGATGAAAAGACAATTGCTTATTTCAGTCAGAACGAGCAACATCAGTTTGCGAAGAAGCCCTTTCCAATATTCGGACTGTGAGGTCTAGTGCCTGCGAATACAGGGAAATCGATTTATTTGAGAAGGAAACTGATAAGGCAGCTGTAATGGCCCAGCAGTTGGGATACGGAATTGCAGTTTTCCAGGGCTTGACAAACTTCTTCCTTAACGGGTGAGTTTGCTTATGGGGAAACAAGAGCAGGAGCTTTATAAAAACACTTCTCCTATCTTTGCAGCCTAGTTTTGACCACCTTGTTCTTGGGCGGCCATCTTATGTCGACAGAGAGTCTGTCACCGGGTCAACTTATGGCGTTTTTAGTCGCCTCTCAGGGTGTTCAGCGGTCTTTAGCGCAAGGCTCTATTCTGTTAGGCACAATGATTCGCGGTCTTACCGCTGGCTCCCGTGTATTTGAGGTAATGTACAAATTGAACTGAAACTTCTTTTCTAACGAAACAAAATTTATTTCCCAGTATTTACAACTCCAACCCAAAGTGGATCTCTTAAGAGGCTACGAAATCCCTCCAGAGCGACTTTATGGAGAGATTCGGTTCGACAACGTTTCATTTGCATATCCAACGAGACCTGACCACGTAAAACAAATCGTAATTCCATTCTTCCCTTTTTTATTGAATTTCATTACCTTTAGGTAGTCCTTAAGGACTTCAGCTTAACCCTGAGACCGGGTGAGACGGTAGCATTGGTTGGCGCTAGTGGTTCAGGAAAATCTACAATTGCCTCCCTCATAGAGCGATTCTACGAACCAACGGCTGGCTCTATTAAAATTGATGGATACAAACTCTCCGACATCTGTCCCTATTGGCTGCGTTCGGAGGTCCTTGGTTTCATCGAACAACAACCGATACTGTTTGCGACGTCAATTTATGAAAATATCCGCTATGGGAGACCAGATGCTCCCGAGGAGGAGGTAATTTGAGTCAGAATAAGATACTTATGAACCAATGACAACATTCACGTCATAGGTATTCGAAGCAGCTCGACTCTCACAATCCCATGACTTTGTTAGCGACCTTCCAGAGGGATATGAAACAAATGTGGGTGAACGTGGAGCCCAGTTGAGCGGGGGACAGCGTCAAAGAATTGCAATCGCAAGGGCGCTTCTCAAAAATCCTAAAGTACTGATTTTAGATGAGGCGACTAGTGCCTTAGATGCTACCAGTGAAGCAATTGTCCAGAAAGCTCTTGACACTGCCGTTCTTAACAGAACAACTTTAGTCATTGCTCATAGACTGTCTACAATACGTAATGCTGACTTGATTGTTGTGCTCGACCAGGGCAAAGTTGTCGAAGTGAGTTGGTTGTGTTATATGCCGATTGTGGTTCATTTGAGACTTAATTTTTTTCAGAGCGGTAAACACGACGACTTAATGCAGAGCCAGGGTTTGTACTATGAACTCGTCCGCCAACAAGAGCGCCGTTCCAATAAGCCAAAAGAATTGACAACTCATACTTCTGAGGTACACATGACGGTACCAGCATCCGTCCAATGGGATGAAACGAGCACGAATGACAGAACAAACCTGCCGCAAGGATAGTTAAAAATTTGGCCAGGAAAGATCCTTTTCCAGAGGACAGTTGGATTAATTTAAATCGATTTTACTTAAGGACGGAACTTGATAGAGTGAATTTTGTTTTTTTTTATTGTTTTGTTTAAAAAGCTGCAAAGTATTGTGCTGCACTTCTGAGTGCGGCGTTGTTTAGAAATTCTTTTTTTTGGGTTGTAAGTTAAAAATATGAAGATAATATAATAACAAGGTCAGTTTTTTATTTTGTTTTCCTACATTCATCACCTTTGCGCCTTAACCACGCAATTTGTTCGGAAAGTAAAAATGCCACTAATTTTTTTGGATTCAAATTGACTTTGAGAGTTGGTAAAAGCAAAAGAACATTTTTAGGGACCAAAGCGACGTACAGATCAGAGAACCAAGAAGCAATGAAGACCAATTAGCTTGAATGTGGCTTACAAGAAACAAAATACCAAACGACAAAGGTGTGATTTTGTGTAAGGGCTTAGTGGGATTACCTTTTCTATTTACAAACCGGTGTAGAGAAACATAACAAAAAATAGCAACTTCCGAAAAGCTTAGCGCCACCGGATCAGTTGGTATTGTGTGGTTTAAAGGAGAGATCCAAAGCATTTTTACAAAAACGCAACGTTGCGACACTATTGCGGTAAAAAAGAAAGAATGGAACAGCAAATGAATTCCGTAACAGATCTTAGTGCCTCAACAAAGGAACAATCCAAATCCTGGAGGCCTGCCGAGACTCCTTTCGAGGTCAACTTGAGTGCAGACCATAAGGCATATAATACATATATGTACATATATACTTAGTTTTTTTTACATTCATCAAATCAATATGAAAATATATTTAATAAAGAGGTATATTAGACAATTTCACTTACCCACATACACTTGAGTTTGAACTCGAGATAGAGTACTGGTTTCATGATGTTACCGAATCCTTTTGGCCACGAACCGTTATTCGTGTAAATTTCCATCGCACAAAACTTTTTTTTCACTCGTTATGACAAACAAAATTAAACGAAAGTTTCAAAAACTACTTTTTATATTTGTTTTTTCTTCCCTACTTTAAAATTTGCTGATTTATTTTAAATTTAATTAAAAATCAGTTTTAACTTTGTTTCGAGAGATATTTGAACCCAACACTTTCAAATTTCACCATTTCACTGTCATAAGAAATGGGCAGTGTTCAGCAAATAGACATTTTTTTTGTTTGTGTTACACCGGGGCTACATCGCTACATGAACAATGGTGGCATTCAGAAATCTAGGCACTACGTAGTGAACTCTTCTGATTGGTTAGAATCGAATACAAAACGAGTTGAAATTTCCCCTTTAACGTAGTTGAAAAATTTCAGCTACAAAGTTAGTCTTGTTTGAGAATCAGTTGTTGGGTAAACACACGAAAAATTACAAAGTGCAAATTGAAATTTTTTCTACAAATTTTATCAAATTGAAAGCAGTGAAGAGATATGTAATTAAAGTTACTTAATTTAAAAGATAAGATTATTTAAAGTTCCCAAAACGCAAATGTTTCGTGTTTTTGAGTGCTCATTTTGACAGTTTAGGGTTGACTACATTTTTAGTGCATTTTGCATTCACAAAGCTAGTCGACTTTCCACTACGTAGTGACTAGATTCCTGAATGCCTTCAATATATGAGGAGCTATTACCTCCAGCAACTTGACAGTGCTATAACACGAAAATCGAATTTTTGTGCAAATAATTTGGAAAAATTTGAAAAAATTAAAAAAATCAATCAAATAAATCAATCTGACCACAAACATGGCTATTTTTTACAAATTAATTGTGAACTTAACTTAAAAAAAATTATCGTAATTGTGAGTGTTGCTTCAACAAATCGACCAGTATGAACATCGCCTTTTTGCTAATAAAAGGTACAGCGGCTCACTAGTATTATTTTTTTGCATTTCTTAGCAAAACTATAGCAGTCGTATTTATAAAATTTGCTTAGAACATCCTTAGACAACTGTCCAGCTAAACGCAGTCGTATTTATAAAATTTGCTTAGAACACCCTTAGACAACTGTCCAACTAGACGGTGTCTAAAGAGTTGGACAACCCTTAGCCAATTTCGTATTTATAAATGCATTCCAACAATTGTCTAAACATCCTCTCAAACTGTCAACTCCGAATGAAAAACTAAATGGTGGCGTTCATGATGTATCCGTGCAGTATCATTTTTCGTGTTTTGATATACGAGTGCAACAACAAAATGGCTCTGAAAGAGTGTGGCGTAGCACTTGAACCAGACCAAAAAAGCAGCTGATTTGACTTTGTGTTACAGCTTTTCCAAGTCTCATAAAACGATGAAATTTGTGCAATTAATAAATTAAATTGTTGAAAGTAGTATTTTTGCACCTCGAACTACTTATTTTTTCGATCTTAGAGCTCTCAACAGTGTTTTATAACATGTTCGACAAAATTGTTTTTTGCTGTAGCAAATGCCACTTTAGCCATAGTTTAGACAACCAATTTCGGTGTCTAAAGTTAGACGTTCCTTAGACAACGATGAAAGTGTTTATAAATACGATTTGGAGTTAGACACTGTTCTAAGAGCTGTCCAAAGTTAGACATACTTTGGAATGGGATTATAAATACGACTGACGGTGTCTAAAGAGTTAGACAAGGCTTAGCCAATTTTGTATTTATAAATGCATTCCAACAGTTGTCCAAACAACCCCTAAAACTGTCAACTCTGAATGAAAAACTAAATGGCAGCGTTCATGATGTATCCGTGCAGTATCACTGTCTGTGTTTTGGTATACGAGTACAACAACTATAAGGCTCTGAAAGAGAGTGGCGTAGGACTTGAACTTGACCAAAAAAACAACTGATTTGACTTTGTGTTTCAGCTTTTCCAAGTCTCATAAAATGATCAAATTTGTGCAATTTATAAATGTAATTGTTGAAAGTAGTATTTTTGCACCTCAAACTACTTAATTTTTTCGATCCTAACACTCTCAACAATGTTTTATAACATGTTCAACAAAATTGTTTTTTGCTGTATCAATGGTCACTTTAGCCATAGTTTAGACAGCCAATTTCGGTGTCTAAAGTTAGACATTTCTTAGACAGCGATAAAAGTGTTTATAAATACGATTTGAAGTTGGACACTGTTCTAAGAGCTGTCCAAAGTTAGACATACTTTGGAATGGGATTATAAATACGACTGTAGTTTTCCAAATTCGGAAAAGTGTTTCCCAAATTTTCCAAATTGTCCCCGATCGAAAATACCAAAATTCCTCGATTTCATCGCCAGCGCTGCGAAGTCTACGCCAAATTTTAAATTGTAAGTTCTCTTTTTTTGAGAAAATAACGCTGCCAATTGTCAAATTGAGAGTCGAAAACAGCGCAGACGTCCGTAGCAAACGATCCAAACTAGACAATTTCACGACATCCAATTGGGTTCACTGAATTAACCGCAATGAACGTACTCGTGCGGTTGTTGCGGCCATATGAACGAGGACAAGTTTTAATCATAAAAGTTTTGACTGTGCTTCAAATCCAAACAAGTCTTACTTCAATTGAAAATTTAATTTGCCAATAAAATTCTTTTTTTTATGTGCCATCGGTTTTTACTAAATTTGTCTTTGAAATCAAAATAAAGCATTATCATTAGGAGCGTTTTTTTGCACGCGGATATACGCTTGTTAAAATTTTTGCATGTTAAAAACAACAACAAAATAAGCGAATAGCGAGGATAAACATCTACGTTTATTTCTGAAGCGAATATAAACTGCAAAGGCTACCAAGATGGTATAGATGAATTTTCGAAATGTCAAAAAGTTCATTCAAAATTCATCCGTTTGACAAAACAAATAAAAACAAACTCCGATGTTTTTCTTTTTCTTTTAAATTTTTCAATGCCAATTCTGGGCAAAATATCTGTTCTTTTCAAGTACCACCAATTTGCAACGCATTGCATTCGCAAAACTAAAACTTTCCGCAACAAAAACTTATCGTTAGATCGGTCGATAGAAGAACTACCACGAAGCAAAATGTTTCAGAATCGTAAGAAATCGGAGGTAATTCCGCTTCGTCGGTTACCTCGATACGGCCGATTGACTTCACTTAATTTTGCCCGTCTCTTCTTACTCGTTTATCTTTAATTCTCTTATAGAACTGAATAAAAAGAAACGGCAAGTTGTTGATTGCATTTGTGCACTTAACATCCCATCCTCAGCACGTCTTTAAAGACGATTTACTATATAGGAGTAAGAATAAAGTGAGGTCAATAAGGCGGCTGATTCATAGATAAATACCACTGTTAGCTGTTATTATTGTTTACTCTTTAAAAGACTTTCGAACATTGCAAAAAAAATTAGTAACACTGCATGAGATCTAAAGTTGAATTAGTAAACTAGAAAGAACCCCGGACATAATGTTTTTTTAATAAAAAGCTAAGCCGGAAGAACGAACGCAAATCCAAAAATAAATAAACTGCTTGTGGATCTCTTTTGCGAAGAAAATTCGTATTGACTATGAACCCTCAATCTGTCGAACTTTGACATAGACTTTGGATGATAGAGCGGATGATAGAGGCTCCTTTTTCTCGGGAGTATTCTTGACTGTGTTCGCATAAGCACGGGTCACACACAGCTGCTGCCAGCGGCGAATTGACTGCCAGCCGCTGATCAGCTTTGTGTGACCACAAAATTCGCAACCAGCCCTGGCAGCCGGCGAGCGTTTAGCAGCGGCTGGCGAAGTTGAACATGTTCAACTTTTGGTAGCAAGCAGCGGCGGCTGGCAGCTAGTAGCGCAATCTGACCACATCGGCTGGTAAGTAGCAGCGAGTAGATTTGGCAGTTGACTTATTTCAAATCATAAATCAATAGTAATCGCGCGCGTATAAACTTTTCAATTATTTTAAATTAATAATGCTGAAAGGTTTATTTTTTTTTTTTTTCATTTTTTCAGATTTATTATGATCTGATTCTTCCTGTCAGCAAAAGTTAATTCGTTGCAAGATGAGCATTAGATTGAGCGTTAATGATGAGCAAGATTTGCAGTAAAAACCACAGATTTGCTCATTTTAAAATAATAAACTTTTTGTTTTTTAAGGGTGTTCCCGTGCCAAACAATCGTCATCGTCTTTCGCGATCTGCCGGCGAGAAATGGCTTGAACATCGGGCACCAAATCCAGTGCCACTAGGTACCATTCTACAACCGTACTCAAGGAACCGTAAATCAATTACAAAACTTCCCGACATAAAGGATCTCACCAGCTAAGTACTGCCTTGTGCCTCAAGAAGCCGACACCGACGGTGAAGTTGAAACAAAATTGTACAAAGGAAATGTGATTTCAACTTGTGCGGGTGGAGCGCAGGTGGTTTTTGACGATGATGAATGTCTGAAACAGAAGTAAGAAGGTAAGTTATTGGTTCTTATTTTTTCCAAACGTGGCTTAATAGTCCTTTTTCATGTACCTACAGGAAATGACGACCTTAGATGACTTACTTCGATTCACACACCTTCATCAACATATCAAGTTCTTACCGACCAACGAACAAATTTGTTTCCGTGACATGTAGACAGATGTTGACCAACTGCAAATAGTTGCATAGTGAAAAATATTTTTTGTATTTATTTGTATTTATATTCATTATCTTAAAGAGAATTTAACGTCAAGACATAGTATATTGCCTTTTATCCGCAATTGTAAGTGAATTTGTGCGACTATCAATAAACACTTGCATACTTTTAATTGCATTGCAGATTTGATTTGGGATTTTTTTTGCTTAGCATTAGACTTACATAGCAAAGCTTGCGTTTAGGAATTCACCCAATTAATAACAAATTGCCAGCTTGAAGTGAAATAATGTAGACAATGCGCCAGAGATCAGAACTACATTGCTTACTGAGCAAGGAAGATTTTGAACCAAATAGGAGATTTCCAACAAAATATGAGAAAGATAAGCTAGACCGTCATAAATTATAAAACTTAACCGTTCAGTTAAATATCTCAGACAACGAGTATACACTTTTTATTCTCTTATACAATAAGCAACGGTAATTTAACTCACATAAAATAATTATTATCATAATATCATAATATCGAAATCCACAATGGACTACTAGCTATTCCATTTGTTATACCACAGAACGTTTCTTTCCATTGATTCAAAGGCAGCGATTGTAGGAATTGTGTTTTCTCCACTCACTTTCAGCGTGTATTTTTAATGTTTTTTTTTAAACAACGGTGACAGTCCTGTCTGGATCATGATGAGTATGACCTCAAGTTTCTGCACACAGTTAGATGAAATCCTGTGAAAACTACTTGATCAGATAGATATTGTGTTGATTACGAGAACTCTAATAAATGACTTACTATTTGTGCGGCAGGAAAAGGACTTGGGTTCCATGTTGTTGGACGTTGTGTCACGGCTTCTTATTTTGCCCGAACGCATATTGCATATTGATCGGATTCCTTCAATGGGATGTCATGAACATGGATTCAGTCAGAAGTGAACAATGAAAAGAGAATTTTCCAATGCAACGCCATGAATCAATGTCAATTTTTAGCCAGCACATTAATGGCTTCCATTCAAAGTCCTACCAATCAATACCTTCATCCCAATTACGCCCGTCAGTTCATGTCGCAAAAACTCATGGTGACGGTTTACGCTAATGGAAACTTTTTCCCCCATCAAAACAACGAATCGAATTTGCTCATCGCGATCAAATGGTTTGGTTGTAGACAGTCCATTAAATGGCTTGTGATATCTAGAGGATTACCAAGACATTCGGATGGCGTATCAGTTGAGTGTTCTACAAACACAGCTGGAACAGACATTAGAACATAATATCTTCTATAAGCACGATCCATTCCTAGATAGACCTTCGCTCGCAGAACACTCTTTCCATCTTTTTCTTTAAGCTCATTTTTGGCTGGTTCAAGGGGCTTTGCTTGTCTCGTAGTTGCTTGGGGAGAACTTGAAGTAGAATTTGCGAGGTTAGTTTCTTCATTGGCTTCTTTCTGAACTTTGTTCTCGACAATTTTATCAATTGCCTGAGGATATGTTAAAATTTGAGCGATGAGTGTTTTCAGTATTGCAACCAAATCTGGTATTGGGAGCTGGTAAATGCTCCATGTCTTAAGTTTTTGTAGGACGTGTGGATTCTGCCTGCAGAATACCATTCCAGGATCTTCAATTAAATCACCATCAGATGTCTTTTTAACCCCAACACCCGATGCCAAAAGATGCAATCTCAGCATTGTTGCTCTCGTTCATTGTATCGCAAAGTGAAAGTGTGATACTGTTGTTGGATATACAGGCGATGGGAGCTCGAGACACCGCCATTGGAGTCTGGAAAAGAACCTTTTAGGAGCGAAACTCATTAGCAATTGCACTAATAGTTTTTTGAGAAGTCGAGCACAGATATCTCGGCCGTCTGGCTATTGACCAAGAGCGAATCTGTGGCGTAGCGAATTGGGCTTCAACCTCCTTGAGAGGTGTTTCGATTGACAATCTTGCTAATGGAGCTGCAACATTTGAAGAACATCGATTCTCTTCAATCGGTTTCAAAGGTTGTTGAAGCTTTGGCGCGGTGGTGGTTTTTGCAATTCACTAGAAAAGTAAAAAAAAAGTTTTCTAAACAGCAAATTAAAATAGAAGTATGGCAGCTGCTGTCAATCGGTTAGCTGTCAGCCTGTGTTTTGACGTGTGGCTAGCAGCTAAGTGTGACCGCACTGCCAGCCGCTGCTTGCTGCTGCTACTGCCAGCCGCTGGTAAGAAGCGGCTGGCAGAAGCCGTGTGTGACCCGTGCTATACGTGCACGGCATCGGGAATCCTAAAGTGACATCATCACCTGCTTTGAGAGTTGCAGCCGGTGTGAAATTGAGTTTGATCTTGACCTTGTTCGATTTCCGCCAAGTAATGAATCTAGAAATGAAATTTGTTAGTCCTTGAGTCTTGTTTTCTTTAGAAAAAAAAAAAAAAATACTTCGGCTCTTCTCGTTGGACTTGAACATCCTAGTGGAATTCAGTTGTATCTTCTCGCTGATTCAAGGCAAACGAAGACTCTAGCATTTCCAGTGTTTCTCCTGCTTCTCTTGAAGAACGACAGACTGATAGTCGTCAATAAGAGAAATCAAAGTGTGTTTGATGGGCATATTAGTTGTCTGACCATGCTCCAGTTTCAACCGTTTGATTGGGAATACCCACATCTATTGAGGTTCACCGACATGCCAAGCAAGACACATACAGTCGTATTTATAAAATTTGCTTAGAACACCCTTAGACAACTGTCCAACTAGACGGTGTCTAAAGAGTTGGACAAGTCTTAGCCAATTTTGTATTTATAAATGCATTCCAACAGTTGTCTAAACAACCCCTAAAACTGTCAACTCCGAATGAAAAACTAAATGGCAGCGTTCATGATGTATCAGTGCAGTACCATTGTCTGTGCTTTGGTATACGAGTACAACAACTATAAGGCTCTGAAAGAGAGTGGCGTAGGACTTGAACTTGACCGAAAAAACAGCTGATTTGACTTTGTGTTTCAGCTTTTCCAAGTCTCATAAAATGATCAAATTTGTGCAATTTATAAATGGAATTGTTGAAAGTAGTATTTTTCCATCTCAAACTACTTATTTTTTTCAATCTTAACACTCTCAACAGTGTTTTAAACATGTTCAACAAAATTGTTTTTTGCTGTATCAATGGTCACTTTAGCCATAGTTTAGAGAACCAATTTCGGTGTCTAAAGTTAGACGTTCCTTACCCTGCAGCTACACGATCAAGATATGGTAAGCCATCAGCCTACACATACACTATGTCAAATTCCTGATCGTGTTTCGGCTGTGACGTAGGCGACTTACAATTTGCCAGGCAAATGGCTTTCAATCGACATGTCATTATATATTTTCAAAATGGCACCCACAAGAAATTTGAAACTCAAAGTTTTTTTCTAGGCACTCTTTTCTCTTTTTGAGGGTATTTGACGAAGCTGTCAATTTTATGGCTTCTGAAACTGCTTCTCGGCTGGCTTTCAATATTCCATACCAGCTGGGTTTCAATTTCGAAAAATTTGATTGTATATGTAAGAAAATTTAAATGTATTGTAAATGGCTTACCATATCTTGATCGTGTAGCCCCCGGGTTAGACAACGATGAAAGTGTTTATAAATACGATTTGAAGTTGGACACTGTTCTAAGAGCTCTCCAAAGTTAGACATACTTTGGAATGGGATTATAGATACGACTGATAGTACCTACATCTTTTTGGTGATAACCTTTGCTTCGGATTCACTTTCTTTAGGGGGTTCATCTGTCTTCCTAAAAATAAGTATCTATCAAAATCTAAATTGAATATCACGACATGCACTTACCTTGGCAAAACAACTTTGATGGCTCTAGCCGAAAGACTGTGCTGACAGCATGGACAGTTGAAACAATTGGTGCATCGCTTTTTCATACGTTTTGCTTCTGATGAAGGTATGTTTTCCAAGCAATTCGAACAGAAATGCGACTCCATCGTGCAAAAACTAATTTCCTATAAATGGGAAGAGATTACTCACTTCGTGGCAGACGCAAAATCCACACCTTAATTTCACGCAATGTCTGCAGAAATATAAATGCATAATGGGATTTAAAATGCCACAGCAGCAAGCAAATTTGACTACACTATCTTGCATAAAGTTCGCCATGGAGTCGAAGAAATTTATGCCACTTTCCCAAAATAAAGGACCACCATTGTCTACAGCGTACAGCCAAGTACAACAGCTGTTAAAAAAAAATTTGTCATTTATGTCAAATTGCAGTGCTGTCAAACATTTGAATAACTTGGGGAAGACGGTTTTTGGGGCGAAGCTTATATTCGCGTGCAAAAAAACACGCCTATTATTCCATTTTAAAATTTTTCTTGATTTTTTCCCACTGCTTTGTTGAGTAAAATGTTTGATTAACGATTCGAAAGGAAACAGATTTTTATAGTGCCACCTATACGCCACAAATAACAGTTCCATTTTTCGTAGTAGACCATAAATTTACACAATCTACTCCAATCTGCCGCCATCAAAACAACAACACAACTGTCAAATAGAAACAAGAAAAAAAAACTTCTTGCCCACCCAGCTACACACCTTAGCGCGACTGGAACAGCTCTACTTATGTTGTTATTACATTCCCCACTTGCCAGACAGGCTACACTACACAAGCGACTGTCAAGTCAGCCATATTGAAATATCGCGCCCTGATTTTGTGAATGGTTTTTTTGCTGTTTGTCCGTTGTTGTGTGAAGAAATTGATTGATGCTCCGGATACGCGAATTTAATCTTCCATAATCATTCGTCTCAAGAATGGATAAACAATCGTCTTCAATAAACACTCACAGATAGTCCGAACTCACCAAAAGAAATCTTCTCTCCATGTCCAGTTTCGACACGACCAAATTCCAAGTGTAAACCTGCTGCCCAACAGTGTATAAAGTGGTGGTGCTCCAACAGGCCAACAAAAAAGTGCTTCGAGAGAAAAGAAATTTCAAAAAAAAAAAAAAGAAGTAAATTCATGTATCGAGAGTGTCCCACACATAATTGTTTAATTTTCATTGGGTTACGTTCGTCGCCGTGCAACGTTGTCGTCGATTAAAATTTTCCAAAAAGGAAAATCGTCGTCTTCGTCGTTGTGGTCGTCGCCGTCGCCGTGCTAGGAAAAGCGTGTGTACCAACCAAGTATATTCCCCCTACACCCGAGTGCATGTGTGTGTGTTAAATGGCGAACAACGTCCGTCGTCTTCAAGTAGTTGGAATCATTTTTTGCAGAATTTTCCTTTTTTTATTAACATCAAAATAAATTAGTCACTGTTTAGTGTTTGATTCAAGAACAGTTTTTATTTTCTTCGTGATATCCGTGATTGGTTTCCAAAAAATTGATTTCGATTTGAATTTTTGTTTTCACTCAGTGTTTTGTGTGTTCCTTTTTGGTCGGTGTTTTCTCTAAAGTAAAAAAAAAAAATCAGGCCAGACGCGTCTTTTCTCTTCTCTGTATTTTTTTTTTCTTATTTTAAAATCGTGATTTTGAAATTGTTTTGGTTTTGGTTTAGTTTTGTTGTTTATAAACGAAGAAACGGGGACGTGACAAACAGAGATCCTTTCACACATATCGAGAGCACATATTTTGAACATCCATCACAATGGGGAATTGCCTACGGAGCGAAAAACCAGACACGGATAAGCTAAACATCGATCGGACAAATCAACTGGAAGAGCTTCCAGTGCTGCAGAATCCCATGCAGCAGACACCACCGCAAGAGCAAATCCGTCCAGTGCCACAAATTCCAGAGAACGAGACGTCCAGCTCGAATGCAAAGATATTTGTGGCTCTGTACGACTATGATGCGCGTACGGACGAAGACCTCAGCTTCCGGAAAGGTGAACATTTGGAAATTCTCAATGATACACAGGTAAGTTGTTGCAAGGGGAAAAACATAATTTCGCAAGAAAGAAAAACGAGGGAAACTGGTTGGAACAGGTGTTTGCTTGTGTCTTAATGAATTGACTTTGCATCAATAGAAAAACAAGAGAGAATTAGGTCGTCGTTCGTTTACAGAAACATTACAAAACTCATCTCACTGAAATAATTTAGTTTCGGTGTTTTCATGAAAATGTTCTCATGTAGCTGAGCACCCCCTCCTAGCAACGTGCACAACCAGACAACTCCCATTAAGAATGTTTTTAAGAAGATGACGTGCATGCCGGGATATGACTCACGGCATTTGTGCTTGTTTATCGGAAATTAAGGAAATTCGATAATATGGTTGTTTAAGGTTCTGGCTGTCTGAGATTCTTCGTCTTTACATAATTGCATTGCCCGTATAACGGGCGCGATGGCTGAATAAAATTTAAATGGTGGGCAGGTGATTCACCTGCTTTCAGGTTTCTTCTTAGTTTCAGGAGAACTTAGAACCGATCTTCCCTCTGCCTTTGTAATTAAATAGGAACTCTTACATTCTGGAGTCTAGTTTGAAACATTTTTGGCTTTAGTTTTCCAACACAAAATGAACGATATATTAGGCATTCACAAAAAAAAGCAGACGTGTGGGTAGTTTACGTTTCTCGATTGAGACGTCTAATTGGATTGCTTGAGCGTACGATGCGGCGTTTGTTTTTTTTTATCGCAGCATTGTAAAGCTAAAGACGTTAAGATTCTAAGCAAAGGTTTCAAAAAGCAAACAATTTTTACATAAGTTTATGCAAAGATCATACTTCTGGAGAAAGCTGTTAAACATCTGTTTCATGTGCGAAATCAAATTAGGAAACCAAATTCAATCTTTCTTTTTATTTCTACATAAAATAGAGCCAGGGCCTAGCAAATTTCTCTCAACCATGCCTCGTACGGTACCAGTGGCGTGATGGTTATCATAGTTGCCTGTCAACCCAGAAGTTCGTGTTTCGAATCCCAACGGAGGCAAAAATTCGATTCCACGGGTATCGCCTTTCGCGAGGAATTATCAAGTTGATAAATTTATTGCCATGAAAAGCACTTTCTCGATTAGCCGCTTGGAACCGGTAGACAAAATTAATTGAAGGAATGAACAGAACATTCCTTCACAAGGAACTCTATATATTTTTATATTTTTTTTTTTTACTTTGCTCATACCTCGGCGAGGAATGGAAGTCAAGTAACCCACAACTTTTTGCCGATTCGGATCGGCTAATCGAAAAAGCACTTTTCATTGCATGAAATTCCTATTAGAGGACTTTTCGAGCAGTAGATCTACTGCGTGTAGACCAAAATGAAAATCTCCTGCGCAGCAAAACGAATCTGCTCACCTTTAAAGAATTTTTAACTAACATAGCATTGGTGCATTTAAAGAGTTTCAAGAATGTTTTAATGTGTGTTTATCTTCCACACTTTGGCCTTATACTGAAATGGCCAATTTTTGGATGAACCGGATAAATAAGCTGTATATATATGTGCTAAATTTAGTAAAGCAGAGTAATAAGCTTTTTCAGAGCGAATCAACGATCTATTAAGTCCGACCAGCTTTGAAGAGGGTTTCAAAAAAGTTTCATTCTATTACATATCCTTATTATATTTCGAGATACATGAGCGTCATAAAGGAGAACCCCAATCTCAGGTTGCCTCTGCAAACCTTGTTTTACCTAATTATCGTTGCACTGTGTGATTTACTCGACAAGAAGGCTACCAGACTTAAAAAATTGAAGCTTGTGAGGAAAGCGTAAAATTGTTGTCTCCTGAAGAAGAAAACGTTATTCAGAGAGATATCAAAAGAATTTTATTAAAAAAAAAAAAGTATTTGTCAATTGTGACAGTTACAAAACCTCAACTGCTGCTGTGTGGTTTTCCTATTATGGGTGTGAAGATTAATGTAAAGCAATGCGTTGATATTCAAGGAATTTTACTAAGGGCAGCTACTAGGGAAAATCCTTCAGATGCGGACATCAGCTGTCTGGAGCTTTTTTTTTTTTTTTTTTTAAAGAAGAGGCTTATATGATAACCTGGAGAACTCAGACTTAATTACCGGTCCATTGTACTACCAGGGTAGCAGCCTTCCCTTTTTTCTGTGTTGCTGTAGTGGAAATAAGGTGTTAGTTATTTCACATATAACCTCAAGGGCGGCGAAACTAGGAGGCTGAAAGAAAAGTAGATGCCCAGAGCGGGATTCGAACCCACGCATCCGGCCTACCTACTGTACACTCTACCACTGCACCACGGCCGCTCTCGTGTCTGGAGCCTAGCCGGTTCCAAGGAAGCTCTTAAAATTTTTCCAAAAAATTCCGAAAAATATCGAATTGTTATGTGTCTTGAAATAGATGGTTCTAAAGATGAAGATGAAGACAAGGAGTTAAAAACGTTGTGTCCAGCTTCTAATATTCCCATACCAGGGAAAATGGTTGGCATCAAAAGAGTAGCTTATGCAAATAGTAAGACTTTGCTAAAAGTTGTTTTGACAAAAATTTTGAAAAAAATCAATGCTTTAGTTTTGAAGTTATTTCAAAAAATAAAATTTTTTTTATAAAAATTTCTAAAAACTTCCAAAGTTAAGATTTTTCAAATATTGATATTGATATTAAAATACAAATACTTTTCAAAATCGTGATAGCCTTTAACGAGAAAGTTGGTTTTTAAAAAAACGGTACTATCGGAGGTACCTATCTACCGTTTTTAGACTTTTTCCAAAATATTTTTCAACATCATAAGAAAGACAATTCGAAACTAATCCTTCGCACAAAATTGTATTAAAAACATTTGAGCCGTTTTCGAGAAAAATAAGTATTATTGTATCGATTGTATGGCAGGTACCGTTATTTCAAGACCTAGAGACTCAATTCCAAAAACCCCTCTGTAGGCTACCCCACAGACCTTAACTGCAAATTTTGAAGAAAATCGGTCCATTGGTTTAGGCTGTACATCCATATATGGACAGACAGACAGACAGACGCAGAGACTCACAGCAGGACAGAGAGAATTGCAGGACCCACTTTTTTCGTATTGTCTATCATCGTATTGTCTATTGAATTGTTATCTAAATTTTTTTCTGCACGTTTGTAAAACTTGCCTTATAGTACCGTATCGTAAGTAAAAACTGTTTTCAAAGTCAACTTGACCATTTTAAAGATGAGCAACAACTTTTGAATTATTACTTGAGAACGGCAGACGAAAAAAAAATTTACTCTTCAGATAGGAAAATTAGGTACATACTTAGAGCAACTAATTCCTTTTTTTTTGATACTTTGTACGACGAATTTTCTATGAGTTATGTCTTGTTGTTAATTTTTGCAAATAGTGCACAGCACAATGTTTCAAACGACTTAGAGTGCAAAACTGGAAAGAGCTCGCCTAAAATCGAAATTGTTGCCGTAAGATGTAGGTTGATTTTCAGGTAAACCCCGAACTGTAATGCCCACCCAAGTAAGTGTATAATTTTTTTGAAAGTCAATACTTTTTTTTAATTAATATTTAAGTTCAATAGTGAATATTTTTTGAATCAAGTCTCAAAGATAAAATTTTGAAAAAAAAAAATTATTTTTTTTTTTCTAATAAAAGTTTTACAAAATTTTTTGTTATTAAGGATCACCTTTTGGTTAAGTATTCAATGCTCTTATTTGTTCTAACTTAAACACAGAAAACCGAACGAGAAATTCTATCCAAGTTTTTGAGAAGTTAAAATATAATGAAAGCTACTTCTCCAGAAAACCGAATTTTGTGTTTTCCGCTAACTGTCGGATTTTATTTTCTGAGCAAAAAGGGGATTTCTGTTGCAAAGTTTTTTTTAATTCTCAAAAACTCAGAAAGATTTCTTGGTTCGGTTTTCTGTGTTTTTAAGTACAAATTTTTTTTTTTAAACATGTTCCCGGAAGTGTAATTTTTTCTTTAATTTTTGCATTTTAGTTTTGAAAAAAATTAATTAAGAAACCACAAGGAATATTGAGAAAAAATATTTACTTTGTGGTTACCCCGCTGAACCACTAGAAAACAAAGGGCTTAGGAAAAAAAAATTGATTTTTTTTTCCTCTAAATTTTAACTTTGAGGCTTGATTACTTAAAATCTATTCACTAAATTGATTTGAAACAGAGTGAGGTAGAACGACCCTCCCATGCGATTTTCGTCTTGTCTTGACCCAATTTATCCGTCCTAAGTTTTTCTCGCGTCGTATGCAAAACACCCTGTATTGTGTTACATTTTTTTTGCAAAGGCAATATCTGCCTTTTGCGAAGAATTGGCTATTTCTCCAATAGTAATTTCACGCCATGAAAAGCGCTTTCGCCAGTAGCCGTTTGGAATTACAAGAAAACTTGTAGGCTCCTTCCATTTTGTCACAAGGAATGGTTAAGGGACAATTTTGTGCCGGTTCCGAACGTCTAATCGAGAAAGCGATTTTCATGGTAATGAATTTACTAACGGAAGACTTGCCAATTCTTCGCAAAAGACGACACCCGTGGAAAAACATTTTTGGCTTCTGTTCGAACCACGAACTTCTGGGTTAAAAGCAGACATGCTAAACATCACACCACGTGTACCAATAACACCTTAAACTTGCAAGAATTTTGGTATTGCCATGAGATTTTCGACTGGAATAAAACAATCCTAATCAAACCAAAACCAGCTTACAAGACCTTTTTTTATTGCATGTAGACACTTCCGATTCAGTATCCACTGCCATCGAAACTGCTTACCCAAAGGTCAGGAAGTGCTTATTGCTCAGAAGTTTTTTCTCATTTCTGGCAGTTTTATTTTTTCTATAAAAATTAACCGGAAAAACCTAAAAGATATTTTCGAAAACATGCAAAGTGACAAAAAAAAAACAAGAATTGTCCCTATTTTGGTCTGCAAATTCACTAAATACTTATGCCGCTTTCCATTGGACGAAAAAAACCGTAGCGTACAGAAGCAATCTCAATCCTCTTCCATTTGTGCAAAAAATCGCTTCTTATGATTCTGAAGAGTGACTGCCACTTCTCAATTTGATATAAGAATCTACACAAGATGCACTAATCCATGTTACTAAAATGTAAAAATTAATATTTTACTTTAAGAATATTTTTTATGAGCTATAAATGTTCCAATTACACAAAACCAAATTCTCAAAATTGAACAGAAATAATTTTAAGTATTCCATTGGTTTTTAAAATGAGTGCTTCATCGAGTGAAACCAATGGAAACCGACATTAAAGTTCCTAGCGGAGAAAATATCAGAACGGCCCTCTGGACTCTGGTACTAAACTCTCTTACTAGCACATCTTTGACTTCGCTTATCACAATTTCTTTGAAAATTATGAAAATTCGGTTCATGGTCCAAATCCTAACAGAAATAAAGAAAAACTGTTTTTACAAAGTGAAACGTAAGGTTCGCTACTTTAGATTTGATTTGCCCTGGAGGTCGCATTTCAAAAAACGTTAACTTTCGCTGAATGTCAAACTGTGTGTTTTGTGAGTTCAGAAGTAATACAAGCGCTTTGCTTGAGTTAGTCCTCGGACTATCGGAAGGCACGGCATGTATTCTCTTCAAGGGAAAAGATCGGTGGTGGTTTTGTGGAATCATTTTTTTTGGGAGTCAAACCCCATTTTTTTTAACAATTCAGGTGGTTGTTAAGTAAACCTGCTACAATCCTTGCTTAAGTTCCACAAACATTGCTAGTTATAGTGTTTTTCACGTCTTCTGTGTAATCCAAAGCAAGTTCTTTAGATGCTGCGTCAAACACCCTGACTTTTTTTTTTGAGATGCTGTAACATTGCAGATGAGAGATTGGTCGACAATATGTTGAGTAAGAATTGAACTGTGAAGAAAATTGATTCCATTCAGTTTTATTGTACACTGTCATCTATCAACTTCGACTGGCTCTGGCTCTAGGTAAGCTAAATAGTCCGTCTGTTAAGCAAAAAAAAAAGACAATCTGTGTAGATCCATTCAGGCTTATAAGATGTGAGTTCAATGAGGTGAAAAGTTTTTTTTTTCTTACTCCAATCTCTGTCTCAACAAGTACAACTAGACAAAATAACTTGTTCTGTATTGTATTGTGTTTTTCTCTGTTTGCTGTTCGTGGTTGTTGCCTTCTGTGCCTTTACTATCTCCGTCCCTGATCGCGTGCGGTGATACATCACTGCAAGTGGAGCTGTAATTCGAATGCAGCCGTGCACTGCAACCAGGCGTTCACTTGGTGTAGGTAAAGCAATATTTTTATTTATTTTTTGCATCTGTTTATCGAGTCCGAACCGTTCTCTGTGACTTTATGCGTCCTCGGCTAAGCCAACCGACGAATGTACAATTTTATTTTTCGAATAACTGAAATAGTTGGTCTCGCATCAATGAGGGCAATTTTCATTCTCTCTTTTGCTGGTTGCTTGAGTTGAGTTACTTGAGAAGCGATTTCACGAGCGTGTATAAGTCGTTTTGTTTTGTTATTGTTATTGAAATTTGCATAGGTAATCACGTAGATTTGAGTGGTGCCGGATGTTTTACCTCCCCGCATCTTTTCTCAAGTACACACACAGCCACTCGTGCAAGGCACCTTTCTTTGGAACCTAATTGCTAAAAACCCCTTCTTTTGAAGGTCAGTTTTTTTTTCTGATACGCCATCGCGTTGAGAACAAATATTGTCTTGTTCATTGATTATTATTCTTAAAAGAATGAAGGAGAACGGGTTTTATTTTTATTTTATCAAATTACTGTTGTGATTCATGTAATGGAACTGTTGTGTCTCAATCAGTGTTGCTCTTATCAGCTTCACCCTTTTTTGTTGATTGTGATTACATTTATCGGCGCTGTTTTTTAGATGCCACTCTGCATAAACATTCTTTTTTTTATCTGGTAGTGAGTGTGGCAATGGATATGTGGCTTGATAACGCGGACACTTGTGTGGGATAGTCTTCAGCAATGATAATAAAATATTTATAATTACATCATCGTATGTAAGTGGTTTTTAGTGATTTTACTGTTATATGGTTACACTGAGAGAATCAAATATGTTGAATTTTGACGGGTTCCTACTTGCTGTAGACTTCCATGTCAAGAAACAGCCAATCTGAAAGTATTTTGGTACATCCTCAGGTCTTCATAAATGAGGAAATAGTCATATTAGAACATTTCGAATGTGCGACAAATGAGCTTATTTGATTAACAACATGCTGCTCTAAGTAAACACTTTTGATTGCTTCAGCAATTGTCAATTTAATCAGGAACACTTGAATTTTTCTCTGTCAATAATTGTCGAATTCATGTCTGAAACATTATCTTACATTTTCAATTTGTTTGTTTATTGTAAAAAAGCATTGTTAGCAAACATGGTCCAACTTAATTATTTACAATCTTCAATCAGGAGTGTTCCTATTATGTAACACTCGACAGATACAAGTGTCGCTCTTGTTTTTGTCGATAATATAGAAAAGCTTTTCAGAAGAGAAGCAGACCCCTAGGAGTTGACACGCGTGTCAGACTTTTAAAACGAAATCCCCAAACGCAATATAAGCTTTGCGAAACTAAGAAATCTTAGCGAAAGCCCTGTTTTAAAGCTCTCTAATAGGAGCATCATGCACCAATCTAAACCAGAGCAATACTTTGAACATGGCTTTTTGCGGATGCATTTTTAATTATAGAAGTTCGTTTGGATTTGGCTTCTTTCTCTATCCTATAATTTTCATATTCGTTTCCAAATTCACGTCCCTGCTCTTCGGATGTGGAATTGGAACGTTGAAGTCGCCAAAAACGCTGCTAAATGCTTAGGTTTCTTAAGACGATGCAGGAAGTTCTTCACCCCTTATGATCTGGCTACAATTTATAAGGCCTTCATCCGCCCAAAACTGGAGTATAACTCCCATATCTGGTCAGGTGCATCTCAAACATCTTTGCGCCTACTTGATAGGATACAAAATAGAGCGTTAAAATTGATAGGTGATAGTTCAATCGTAGAATCGATTGATTCTCTTGAACATCGTCGAAACGTACCTGTCACCTGTCTCACTCTCTTTTATCGCTTTTTTCACAAACAGTGCTCTAGTGAAATAACCAGTTGCATTCCTCCCCTGAAACAATTTAGCCGCAACACCCGCCTCGCTAGGAATGCTCATCAGTTTTATCTTGAGCCCAATTTCGGGCGTACAGTCAAGTATAGAGATTCGTATTTCAGTCGCACCACCCGAATGTGGAATGCTTTACCTGGCTCTGTATTTTCCCTTTATTACGATTCACAAAGGTTCAAAAGCAAATCTCCTTTCAAATCCTCTCCTATTTTCCTAAATGCTCGCACTGTCTTCTATAACATTATAAGGGTAGTCATAACCCCTTTATGTGCGCGTTAATTATAAAAAAAAAGGTTACCATTCATACAAACGCCTTGCCGCTTTTAACTACTCATCAATTGACACACAGGACACAGGTGCTTTTTGTGTGGGAGGAGGGAAACTAAAAAACCACTTAATTTTGCTGTGAAAATCCAACTCTCCGACAAAACTCGGTTTGATAAAATTGTTGAGCTATTGATATTTTGAACTCAAATCATTATGAAAAAATTGTTGTACCACTATGGCGTGATGGTTAGCATGTCTGTTAACCGGGAGGTTCGTGGTTCGAATCCCGACAGAAGCAAAATGGTTTTTCACGGTTGTCGTCTTTCGCGAGGATTTGGCAAGTCCTTTGATACTCGTAGTAATTTCACTGCCACGAAAAGCACATTCTCTATTATTCGTTCGGAACCGCAGAAAATTGTAGGTCCCCTCCATTCCCTCTCAAAGTATGGTTGTGAGAAAGGCCCTATGGCTCCTCACTCTGTTGCGCCACCCTATTAATTTATTATTATTTAGCATTCCCCAAAAATTCTCTCTATAATTAATATCGGAAGAACATGATTTACAATAAATTGACCGAACTAAGCCCCAACCAATGAACCGTTTCTCGACTGGTGTACATTTGGGCATTATCCTGCTAAAAAATCCGAGATTTTTTATAGCAATGTATCAGAAAAGGAATTGAACAGCTTTGGAGCACTTGAGCATAGTCCCTGTTTTCGATTTTGATGAAGTAAACTGCATTTAGAGACATTCCGCTGATGAAAAAGCTCCGTACATCTTCATTGAATCGGGTCCAAAATTTCGACGTTCGAAAATTTGCGGTTGCTTCCGTAAACCACTCCAGTATCTGAGAAAGTCACCAGGAATAGCGGTTCTTTTGAACGATTTCTTTTTTTGCAATTTATTGAAAGTCAAAGTTAAGATTGAAAAGTTGGCTATAGTTATGAATCAAACTGTAGCTTAAATTTCGTGCGAGTTTTAAGCTAGTATTTTTAGCTGTGTATTGAAATACGTTATATGAATAAGTTATTTTTTATTAGATCAAATCAAACACGAAAAAAGGGTTGTGAAGGACTCAATGACTTCCTCAGAGTTGCTTAAAATATTCTAAAATTAAAAGTCTAGAATTTTTAACAAAGCTCTAAAACGAGTACTTTCTAGCATCACTTTAATCTTTCTGATATTTATCGCTTTCCGTTGGTAAAAACTTTTTAGTGATAGTTTTTGTTTTTACTTCAAACGGACGGAGACATACCCCCTAACAGCGGTAGAGGCGAGTACCTAATTCTTTAACAGCAACCTTATATAAAAAAAAAAAACACTAAAGACCAATATATGTTTATTTCTAAAGCTAACAAGAACCAACAAAATTATTTTATTCAACCGATCAAATTGAAAAATGTCTTCTTCTTCTTGTTCTTCTTTTTCAATTCCGGCGTTACGAGTAGTGATCTTGAAGCGATCACAACTCTCCCACTTTTTCGCTTCACACTAGTGATCCGCCTGTGGGGTACGCCGCGTTGATCTCAGGAAGCGTCGGCAAGCCTCCCGGTTTTGGATTGTTCCATCGTTCCATGTCTGAGGCCAACCAAATGCTGCTGTTTTTGCATTTGCTTGTACCAGGAGTGTTTTGGCCTGTCTTTTTCGTCGCGAATTTGTTGAAACGTTGTACGATATTGCCTTTTGGACGGGGTTCTGCGGATCTCTCCTTTGAACATGACAATACCAACTGAGCCGGTCGTGCTGAATTTTGTCCAAGATGGTACTTTTGACATGAAGGCTTCCACGGATGTTAGTACTTCTAATTCGATCAAGCTTTGTTACTCCTGCTGTCATCCGCAGCATCTTCATTTCGGATGCCGTCAATTTGCTCTCATACTTTTTGTACATTGTCCAACATTGTGAATGTATGTCAGAGCTGGACGGACAACTGCTGTGTAGAGTCTTCCCATCAGCTTAGGGGGTAATTTTCGATCACAGAAGATAGCGGAGTTTTCTCGCCACTTCATCCACCCTACGCTTACTCGATGATTGATGTCGTCATCACAAGTTGCTTCACTATTGATCATAGATCCCAGATATTTAAACTTTTCACACTTTTCACATTTCCAATCAAATAAATGTCTGGAATAGGCTTGTCTGGATCAGAAAAAGGTCAGCACAGGTATTCAGTCTTTTTAGCGCTAATACGGTACCCATTTTCTTCCAGAACATCAATCCAAACGTCAAGTGCTCGTTGCAAGGATGTAGGATCCTCGCTTATGATGGCTCCATCGTCAGCAAAGAATAATTGTTGTACTTTATTGTCCGTTACTTTTCCTTCGAGCAAATAATCTAGAACAGCAATAAAGAGCAGTGGACTCAAGACACTTCCCTGATGTACACCTACTGTTATTTGGAATTCTTCGGTGACTTCAGCTGGGCATCTCACTTTTGTAACTGCTCCTTCGTACATGTCCATAATTATTCGCACATAGGCTTCAAGAACTCCTCGGTGTCTGAGGGCCTTCCATATCAGATCTCGTCGATCGAATGCTATTTCGAAGTCAACCAACACAATATGCAAATATTCTAAGGCAAAGGCATCTCGGTGTTTTTCCATAATGATCCTTATACTTTGGATTGCGTCTGTAGTTGACTTATCCGCGACAAACCCGCATTGGTCATCAGACAGCCTTATTATTTTCCGCAGTCGGCTATCCAAAACCCGCTCAACGATCTTCATAGTGTGGGACATCAACTTGATCGAACGATAGTTGTCACAGCTTCTGGTATCTCCCTTTCCCTTGTACATTGGAAGAAGAATTGAAAAATTGAGAAATGTATCTGATTAAAATCGAATTTAATGGCTGGTCAATACGATCTAAAGATTTTCTACAACAAAATTAATATTAAGTTTTTTTTTTGATATCTTTGAGACCATTCCAACTCAAAGGGTTGATCGACGAAAGTTATTTTAAATTGGCACTGCCTTTTTTTCTTGTAAATTTAATTGGCACTGCCTTTTTTCTGTTTGCTTATCTATTTTTGACCAAATTCTTTATCAGCATTCTGATCATTAGGAAAAAGTATTTGCTCAAAAAATTGTTGTATGTATTATTATTTTCGTTGAATGTGTTGAATGATGTTATGAAGGCTTCTAAAGGGCATACATTTATATGTTGGCTAGTCCGCAAAACTTCCTGGAAATACTTCAAAAAAGTACATGGAAGCTGATGATCTCCTTTCTGAAACTTCTAATCCCCTTAATTGTTTTGCTGACGACTCAACCCTTAGCTTCTTATATTCGTTTCCAAATTCACGCTTCTACTCTTTGGACGTAGAAATGGAAAGGTTGTGTATGATAGGCTCATTGAATTCTGACCTTGACAGTATTTTTACATGGGGGTAATTAAAACCGAGTAGAATTCAATGCTTCTAAAACTCAATGTTGTGACTTGTCGTTAAAGCTAAACATTCCCCCTGTATCATCATCCATGAATGGTTCGTGCATCCAAGAAACCGAAGTGCTGACAGTACTTGGTATGTGTGTCAACGATGATCTTCGTTGGAATGGCCACATATTTAAAGTCGCCAAAAATGCTGCTAAATGCTTATGTTTCCTTAAAAAGTGCAGGACATTTTTCACCCCTTCTGATCCGGTTACTATTTATAAGGCCTTCATCCGTCCTAAGTTAAAGTACAATAACATCATTGAGCCTACTCGATAAGATTCATAACAGAGCATTAGGAATGATAGGTGATAGTTCAATTGTTGAATCAATTAATTCTCTTGATCATCGTCATAATGTTTCATGTCTCTCTCTTTTCTATAGGTTTTTTTTTACAAACAATGCTCGGACGAAATAGACAGTTGCATTCCTCCTCAAGCAGTTTAACCGCAATTCACGCCTCGCAAGGAATGCAAATCAGTTTTACCTTCAGCCCAATTTCGGACTTACAGTGAAATATAGAGATTCATTCTTTAGCCGTACTACACGGATGTGGAATGCTTCACCTGACTCTGTTTTTCCCTCTCATAGTAATACGCAAAAGTTTAAAAACAACGTGCATCGGCACCTCCGTTCTAATCCTTTCCTTCCTTCTTAACCTCTTGCACTGTGTTAATAACATTATAAATGTATTCATAACCCTTTGATGTGCGCGTATATTATAGCTCCATCTGTGCTTAGTCTAGAAGAAAACTTTTAGAAATGATTTAACTTCTTTTAACTAAAGAGGAGGAAAATGCTACGCTGAAGCACTCAAACAAACTGTCGATCAATAGATCCATAGATAATAGGATCCATTTTGTGGAAAGATAAAAAAACGTGTTTTCAATTTTTGAATACAGGGTGTTTTGCATAAAATGCGACAAAAGCGATAGTTTGGGTCAAGACAAGAAAAAATCGTACGGAGGGGGGATATCTCCTTCCCATACATTTGCATGTACAAACTCGCCGCAGAAAGCGAACTTTCACGATGAACTTTCTATAGTATACTAGTAACGCCATCTTTGTGTAAAGTCGTGTATTATTTTGTTAATACCTTTCGGTACCTTACCTTAATGGTACAATGAGTTGAAGTGAAAAATCATCATCTTAAGTTGGCTACTGAAGTGTCACAAGAGGCTACAAGAGGTTAAGGGTGGCAGCCATATGAAATTGTAAGCCTGGGAAAAAAAGACAACCCGATGTACGATTCGAACCCACATCGACAATCACTGCAGCACTCCCACCCTCTTTAGCTTCTTGCATTCACAGTTGAAACATTGAAAGTGCTTCACTGTTTGATCAAACATGACTTGTGTGCACTGCCAGAGATATTTTCTGTTTTTTTTTTTTTGACTTCCATGTTCACTTTAATTTTATTACCCTCGTTTCCCTAGTACTGGTATCATAAACAGAGTTAATTTAATTTTTTGTGTGTGTCGCACACGACGCATTAATCCAGTCAGGTTTTAACCGAGCCAAGTAAACGTTTTGAAAAGCCAAAATAAATTTTCTCTTAAAAAAGCATATAAGTCCTAGCTAGACAGCACAACAGAAAAGAAACTCACAATCAGATGCAATCAGACGACCCAAGAAACCATTAAAAACCCATTACCCTTATACGTATAAAGTGGTAGAGCTTCAAACTGCCACCGCCATGCTAACGACAACGATAACATAAAGTGAAAGAAATATGAATAAAAATATTTTTTTAAAAAATGTTAGTTTCATGTGCGGGACCTTTTCCGGTTCCTGCTCCTAACCAGCCATCAAAGCGAATGTATTTTTCAATACCCGCACTTTAAATTGGGTATAATAGTATGATGTATAGTTACACTTTAAATTGATACTCACAACCCGCCGAACACGCACGCTAGTCAACTAAATTTCCTTCATTAACAGTGATCATTGACTGGCGTTGGCAAAGTCAAACCCCAAGGGGGGTCTTCTGTCGTTGGTAGGTACATACCCACCACCTGTGATGGGGGAAGTGAAACAAATTCTATGGAATTCAGAATGGGAGACTCAAAGTAACTACACTAAAAATCATAATGAAAACAAACCTAACAAAGAATTTACGAACGTGGCGCGAGCTTGTATTTCGCGGATTTTACTACAAGAACAACACGAAGAAAGGAACAGCGAAGAATATAAAATTTTTATGCAAAATCGGAATGCATGCAAAACTGCCATTTGGGTGGGGCTGATGGCTATAATACGCTTTAGACCAAACAAAGAAACAAGTTTCAAGTCTTCTTTCTCTTAGACAAATAAAAAAAAAACAAAACATTAATGGGTTTACGGGTGATTGATTTATGCCGAATGTGGCAGGCTTTTTACTTTGTTTGCTGTTGCGGTGGCAGTTGCGGGCCATTCGAATTCCCGTGTGATAAAAAGTGAAAAAATCATTTTGTGGGAAGGTCTTTAACTGATGGAATTTAATTTTGAAATTAGAATCGCGTATCCGTGTTACGTGCTGTTCGTGCTAAAAGCTAATCAATGTTATTGTCTTCCTCCCCCCATCCTATCTTTTGATACACCTATTGCTACAAAATAAAGAAACCATCCCTTAGCATAGACAAGAAGTTATAATGCGTAAAAATGATGATAGGAATCTTGTGGAAAATATTAAAGTAATGACATCCTAATCCTGGGTTATTTCTACCTTGATCCTTAAATTTATTACAATACGCCAAACGGCCTATTGACGTGAGGAGCTCATTTGGCACATGGAATAAGGAGTCAATTCTATGCCTGGTGTGTGAGAGATGGCGTGTTAAGAGGCATTACCAACAATCAGAACTATTTTCGCAATGAGAATAAGCACTCACTTATACTTTCTCATCAAATGGCTTCATGGTTGACAATAAAAGACAAGAATTTTTGGGTTGTCAATGATAAGATATGTAATTTCAAATAGGCTGCCGTAAAAAAGGTACAAGCAGTGCTACAACTTTACGGATGAAGTCGTGCCCTTGCGTTTGGGATTATGTGTGAACACACTGAACACTGTATGTGGATATATGATGTATATGATTGAAAACTATGTGAATTCACTTTCACATATTTATTGTTCGTATTGCTGAAACTGGGAAGTGTTACGTATAGAAACCCATGGAGGAGTTGCCGCTTTGTAGCAAATTAAAATTGTTTCGAAGTTTCAGGATTTTTTGAGGATTTTCATGTTGGGTTGACAAGATTGAAATTTTGTTGACAAGCACTAGATCTGACATGAATTGCCCCCAGGTATCGATGAGGTCCGGAAGCTCATTTACGGATAATCGAGGGTTCGTTCAAAAGAGCAGAGATAAAAGTAAGTTTTCGAGCTGGAATCACCGAAGCATTTCAAGTGAAAGGTATAAACTGAGGAAGCGTCTACTTTTGACTTTCTGATCGAAGGTAAAAGTCATGCATCTTGTTATGACGATATTACTTATTGTAATTGTTGTAGAACCGATGAGATGGCGGGAAAATTACGCCATGTTCTTTGATCGAAAATATACACTTTAAGCAGAAGTAACTCTGCGCCTCGGTTATGCGTTCAGCTCTCACATATCGTTAACTATGTCGAGTAATGAACAAAAAGTATAATAGCAAGTTGAACGCGGCTAAGATGAAGATGCTTTGTGTGACAGCAAAAGTATCAAAGTACTAAAATGACAGAAAGTCTTAACGTCAAAAATATTCTCTTGCGGAAATTGGAACACGACCAGCTCAGTTGCTATATTGTCACATATAAAAGAGAAATCCGGAGAATCCTGACAAAAACAGGGGAATCCAAAAGATCAGAGGTTTAATTACCAAAACACTCAAGCTAAACATTGCATCGGTTCTTTGTATATTTGGGTAGCTATACATTTTTCTGTTTTGGCTATGCAGATCTTAGGCGATTTCTCTGTAAAGGACCTGTAAAATTTTGTCCAAGATGTCCAGGAAGTTCGCTGCAGTATATCTATCATCTGTATCCTGACTCCAATTCAGGCCTCATTAAACTTTTTCTTTGCATAGGGTTAACCAACTAAATTCAAAATACTCTTCGACGCACACCGCGAAGTCCTCACTTCGCCAAACTAACACCTGGTTTAGGTCCTGAGAAAGACGTCTTTGATCCTTTGTCGTCGGCCGGCGTCTTTATTTTTCTTCATGCCATGATCTTAGGGGGCGTTCAAGTATTACGTAACGCAATTTGGGGGGAGGGGGTCTCGTAAAACGTTACGGATTCAAAAATTGCGTTACGTAATACTTGAACGCTCCCTTAACAAAAAGTTTTGAATTACTTTTAAAGCTATTCATATAGATGTCAACACAAAATTTCCTTAGCTCAATTTCTGAGCCAAATTACTAATTAAAAGAAGATAATTGGACTGTAATTGTCTGTAGCTACCACATCTGACTTATCTATTAAAATTTAGCTCTCGAATATGCTGCACGTTAGTTCATCGAAGCTCCATTGCCAGTTGTGTGAAAGCTTTGAAAACAGACGTCGACCTTAAAGGGCGTAAAACTAGTTCAAAGGAGAGATGATGAGATGAAGTTTGATAAAATTCGTCCAGACAGACATCTGGTGTACTAGAAAATACATATGAAAGTTCGGATAGAGAAGCAATGGTATATTTACGTTTTCGAATTTGTTCCACAGAACAACCGCCCGCCGGCGCCGATCAATTAAAAATCTTGATTAAGAGCGATAGCATCGCCGGCCATAGTAAAGTGCAATTAGTTCTCCCTACGTTTAGGGGGAGGTGCAATTTTATAAAAAACTGACTTCATTTAAAAAAAATTATTTAAAATCAAATATGCCACCTACTTCCACATAAAGTGCTTTTTAAGGCTTAAGCTTAGTTCCTTAACATTTCAATAAGTGAATGGTTTTTTAGTAACTAAGTTTCAACCTCGAAATTAAAAAAAAAAATTACACTTTCCTCTTCAAATACAATTTTTACTAAATTTTGCTTAAAATTCTCTTTTTAACAATGTTAAATATTAGTTTTGACTCAAACGCAGAAAGCCGAACGAAGAAATTTTTCTTAGTTTTTGAGAAATAAAAAAATCGAAAGGTACTTTGTCCAGTAACCCCCTTTTTACTCAGTAGAAAAGCTATAAAATTCGGTGTTCTGGAAAAAGTAGCTTTCATTTTATTTTAATTTTTCGGTAGCTAGTAAAGATTTCCTTGTTCAGTTTTCTGTGTTTATATACCAAAAGTGATCCTCAATAAGGCAAAATTTTATTTGAAGAAAAAAAAACCCAGTTTTTTTCAAAATTTTTATTTTGAGGCTTGGGTTTTCAAAAAATATTCACTAAATTAATTTGAACTAAAATATTTATAAAAGATCAAAGTAAAAGTATTGGCTTTCAAAAACACTTCAGTTTGTGATAGTAAGGGCCGGTTTGTTCAAGCTTGATTATTTCTAATCAATGATTATTCCAGATGATAATCGTGGATTAGGTTTATTCACGAAATACTTAATCAAGAAATCTCTGATCAGAGCTTTTAATCAAAGATTTTGCTAACCAGTCAATTTTTCTGGGATAGCTCCATTTAAACAACGATTAACTGAAATTCAATTTGTTCAGGCTTGATTTTTGTTCAAATCACAGCTATCCCTTCAAAATGAAAAATTGTCAGGCTGACATATCATCTTGAATGAGGCATGCGGGCGCTGTAATTTTTTTTTTTTTTTTTTTTAAGTAAAATAAATAAGAACATAAATAAAAATAAGTGCAGGCTTGGCTGAAGTCGTATTTTATTTACTCATAAATGGCAGAATTTTCTTTGAGTTTTAACTCCGCTTCGGGAATCTTAGTTTTTTGGCGATGTTCCTCAGCGGCGTATTTAATTTTTTGTTTAATGTGCCTCCTTATGTTGTGCCACCTGCTGCCGTTTCTTTGTTCTGCAAAGCTTAATTCAATGTTCTCAGCTATGTGGTTGCTTGTTGAGCAGCGTGCATGGCAGCATTTACATACATGTTTTGTATGGAAGCAGTTTTTTTCTTGTACTACAACTTCAGCTTCGCGAACTTCATTTTCAAGTTTTTCGACAAATCGCTGTTTTCCAACCAATGCACCTTCTGCAGCACGAACAGCTTGCAAAATAAAATATAATGTTTATGTTTGTTCTTTGCTTAGAAGGCAAGTTATCAATTAATATTTACTTAAGGATTTTTTCGTCTTTCCTTTAAGCTGATGCTTAACGAATTTGCACAAAATACGCTGCTTTTCTGTGTTTGTTGCTATTGTGCGTTTTTATCTCTTCCCTTTCTTCACTGGAAGAAAACGAAGAAAAATTGAGTTCGTACTGCTAATCCTGCTGTTTTTTATCCCGCGAAAATTGGTTCTCGCCTCTACGTGATGGTTATGGAAAGTAGTAGATTTATTCTATTTATCCAGAAAGGGTCGACTTGTTTCACAAAATATATTTTTCTTATTCTTTTCTGGGTGATTCTAACAATCGAAACATATAACTATACTTCTATTGAGTTAGCTTTAAAATAAAATCCTCTCCATCTGATAACTTTTTTGATGATGGGGAGAGTAGGCCAATTCATTCTAAAGGTGGTGGTCTACCTTCGCGCTCCAATTTCGATCGTATATTTGACGATGGATTACCAAAAAATTACAAAAGGCATTGACACAAAAATTTATATAAAATCATTAAATTGATTTTTTCCGATAAACTTAGCCCTGAGTCTCCAACGAAACATGCGTACCCAAAACAAGCGTTGTTTTTGATGTCTCTAGTCCTTACCATAGTAGATGTTGCAGTATTTCATCTTCTTTAACGTCGCTTATGTATGCTTTGCAGCAGTCCAAAGCGTTCGCTAATCCTCCGGCTGCACGTAATACTTTTAGGGATCATACGTTCCACGTGCAGACCCGGAGGTTTGCTTTGGGTCGTCAACGTTGATATCATTATTTTTTTCCGAGGCTATTTGTTGTTTCGAAACTATACCTACAAATTTTACGTGGTTGGGTAGTTAACCGCAAACACAACCCCTAACCTAAAGGATCAGATCCTTTAGGATCTCTTTCAACATAAAGGCCTTATAATTCGATGTCGATACCCTTCTGCATGGATTGTGAGAGCTGCTCTTGGCTCAACGGAAAGAATTTCAAACCAAATGCGATGGAGTAGCTCAGGGTTTCTGCATTTTTGACTGCTGAAGTCCACCGTTGATTGCAGTGACATTCCCAATAAGCTCTGATAGACCAATGAGATTCGGGCAGATAGTCATTACTCGCAGAGTATTATAAGTGTATTTTTTTATTTCTTCGTCAACACTAGCACTTAATAGTTTGGCAGGTCCCCTCGCATTGGCTACTGCGTAAACGTAGAGAACCTAACACTTGACCAAAATTTCAAATACGAACAACACAGTAAACATGAAAAAGTTCTTTCCAATCCAAAAAGCAAAATGTTTTCCTTTTTTTTTCTTAAAGAGGTTCTCTTTTTTTAAGAACATTGTAAACGGCCGGCGTAGTGTTCACAACTATAAAAGTTAACTCTGTAAAGTTATGTAAATTCCAAGAGACCGCAAAAAAAAAAACTGTTAAATAAGTTTCAAAGCACAGGTCACTGCACGACACGAGATTAAAAATAAAAAAATCCCAACACGAGCTCTTAAACAAATTGCACTCGAAGTAATGACATTTTCACCAGCTAAACGACACGACGCATTACTCTACTAGAATTTGTAAGGCTCATGAGTCATGACACTTCGCGCAACAATTATAGATAACCAAACGGCAAGGCATTTCCCTCCAACAACTTCTGTTGTGCATTTTGTGCATAGCCATTTGCCTGTTTTTTTTTTTTTTTTTTTTTTTTTTTCATTAAAACCAAGCGGACTCTAATTGTTGCTGTTGAAAGTAATTCTAATGCCATGCCGGGTGTAAATTCTTTTTTTTGCATGCAAAACCTGGTGTTACGTCAAAACCTGCCCTATACAAAAATCAAGACAAAAAAGCAACTACCCAGAGACACTAAAAATATGCAACGCAAACCTGTAGTGTGGGTGGTCACTCACTATACCAACTGCAAACCACCATCTACCACATGATGCCGAAGTGCTACCGGGTGTATCAAATGTCTGTTTACACTTTTTTGTTTTGTTTTTTTTTTGTGCCCCTTGCACCTTAGCAATATTTTTGCATGTGAAAATGAAACCCAAGAGGAATTTTCTTCTTTTTCATTTTTCTTATTTTCTCATTCGTCCACTTGAAAGTGTATTTGCACTATTTGTCGCTTTGTTGCTTTTTTGTCGTTTCTTTTGATATTTTTGCTTCTTATTTAGCTCCTTGTCCTAGTTTTAAACAAACGAGTTTTTGCTGGTGAGGAACTAATTTGGGAAGCCCATTTTATCGTGTCGTGCCGTTTAGAGATTCTGGAGTTTTCTCGTTGTTTACACACAAACAAGGAGGCATTTTAGAGGCCGGGGGTTATGTATTACGGATTTGTGTATCCTTAGAGAGATTAAGTTTTTAGATACGTTTCAATTGGTGTACATGGCACCGTAAAGTGAATACTTGTTTATGGACTTTTTTTTGATACATATATAACATGGTGTAAGATGGCGATTGAAAGGCCATTCATCTTAGTGTTGCTTTTGAAGGGGAAAACGCAAAACGATTTGTGTCTCAAGCGTTTTTTTTTTAATTTTGAAGTAAAGTCAACATTTTTTGGCAATTGATGTAACATATGCGCAGGAGATATGAAACTAAGACATCAAATTATTTTAAAATCTTTAAAGGAGTCGTCTTCTTCGGCGGTCTCAAAAAATGTAAAGGATTTGTTCCAAAAAATGCTGGTTTAAATACAACCGACCTCCTTACCCAGCCCTGTACAATATACATACTTCATTTTTCCTCATTAATCCCATTTTCGCTTCTTCTATTTCAATACTCGAAAAAGCACCTATGACATCAAGCTTCCGTCTTCCCGTTACGTAAATGTCGTCTGCGTAAGCGAGTAATTGTACAGACTTTTGCAAGATTGTTCCTATGGCGTTGACGTTTGAGTTTTGTAGAAACTTTTCAAGTATGATGTTAAAAAAATCGCATGACAATTCATTGCCATGTCGAAAGTCTGTGTCGTCATCAAAGGTCTCGTTAAGGTCTTTATCGAACTTGACGGAGCATTGTTTTGCAGGGATGTCGAAAATTGGTATCCTTTTTCTACTTTCTCGGAATCGTCCCTTTTCTTTTATATGATAAGAAAAATTTTGCGTCTTAATGTAAAACTCATATCTTGAAATGAGCAACATGACAAAACTTGGCTTCTTTTCCCATCCCTTTCCTTCCTTTAATAAATTATCCGTTTCCTTTCGCCAAATAACTTTTTTTTTTTACTCAAGCACTAAGAGGATAGTTTTGAGGCAATTCTAGCAACAAACTTGAAGCTAACTTTGGTTTCTTTTTAGTTTAAAAAGCATCTTTGTTCTCATGCACAAGTACGTGTATCGAAACTTACTTCTACGAATGCTTTAAAATGTGACGCCCGTGTCGAAATGCTTGGCATTGTGTGCCTGTTAGGTGGGTGTTCTTGGCTCGAATCCTTAAATCATCCTATTATTTTATTCACGAATATCGCCGTTCGCGAAGAATTAACAAGTCCTCTGTGAACCGTGAGTAATTTCACTGCCATATAAAGCGCTTTCTCACCCGTCCTTTCGGAATCAGCTAAGTGACCACTATGTGATCACAATGGTATATGGTTGTAAGAAAAAAGCTATATTTGGGCTCTCCGAGCATTGTGGTGCCACCCTATTTATTTGCTTTTATTTTTAATTTTTAATTGTTAATAAATTGTGCTTTAAAAAATATAAACTAGCTGAGCCGCCCGGCTTTGCTCGGGTCTGTAGTTTTAAGGTTCCCGTTCTCGTTTTTCCTCTTCCGTGGGAATTTGGGGGATGAAATATAATCTTTTTTACTGTGGGACTATGTGGCATCCAAATGCTGAAAGAATTTTTGAAATCTGTGCAACAGCTCCTAATTTTCCTGTTGGAATCTTCCGTTCCAGTTGGAAATATGTGAATGAAATATAAATCTATGTCACTGAAGGAAAATGTTACACCCTAGAGTTGAAAGAATTTTCGAGATCGGTCAAGTAGCTTTAATGTTCCCGATCTCTTTCCTGTTTCCTGTCGAATTATAGGGATGAAAAATATAGCCTTAGTTACTGACAAAGGGTAAAAGGGGATAATGTAGCACTCTTAATGTTGAAAGAATTTTTTAAATCGGTCCAGGAATTGCTAAGTCTCCATTTCCAACCCCGTTTCTGAAGGAGTCTTCCATTCCTGTAGAAATATTCTTCTTCTCTTCTTCTTCTTCTTCATTTTCGGCGTTACGAGTAGTGATCTTGAAGCGATCACAACTCTCCCACTTTGCTGCTTCACACTAGTGATCCGCCTGTGGGGTACGCCGCGATTCCTGTGGAAATATGTGAATGAAATATAAATCTATGTCACTGAGGGATCATGTAGCATTCTAGAGTTTAAAGAATTTTTGAAATCGGTCAAGTAACTTTAAGGTTCCCGTTCTCGTTCCCGTTTCTATTCCTGTGGGATTATAGGGATGAAATATGGTTTAGGTTACTGATGAAGGGAGATAATGTAGCACCCCTAGTGCTGAAAGAACTTTTGAAATCTGTGGAGTAGTTTCTAATTTTGCGTTCGCAACACCGTTCCTGTGGGAATATGGGGATCAAACCTTGACAGGAACCATCTCTGGACTAAACTATGTATACCCTGAAAATTTCATAAAAATCCGTTGGGTGGTTTAGGAGTTTACCCGGACGTACATACATACATCCTTTTTTTATATGTATACAGGGTGATTCGCATAAGGTGTGACAAAAAGATAAGGTGTGTAGGTTGGACCTAGACAAGCAAAAAATCGTATGGGAGGGGGGGGTCCATTTTCCCCCGTTTAGGCGGGAGGGGCAATTTAAGAAAAAAGTCACTAAAAATTGGAAAAAAATTATTTAAAAATAACGGTAGTACCTACAGAGTCTTACTATAGCATTTTGAAAAGCCAAAAACTTAAACATTAATTTAAATTCAAAACTAAGTTGTTCAAGTAAATAGTTTTTGAAATATTAATTTTCAAAGTCAAAATTTTGAAAAAAAACATATTTTTTTTTCTTAAAACGTTATTAAGTAGTATTTTTTTGGCTTATTTTCAATGCTCTTATTTATTTTTGATCAAATACAAGAAACCGGATGTCAAAATAACTTGTAGTTTTTGAGAAAACCAAAAATTACAAAAACGACTTTTGTCAAAATTTTTTTTTTTAAGTTTTTTTTTTCGTTATTGGATTCTTAAGTGAACTTACGAAATAAAGGATGGATTTTCTCTTTACTTTTTTTATTGAGAATTCACTTAAAAGTCCAATAACGAAAAAAAAAAATTAAAAAAAAAAAATTTGACGAAAGTCGTTTTTGTAGTTTTTGGTTTTCTCAAAAACTACAAGTTATTTTGACATCCGGTTTTTTGTGTTTGATCAAAAATAAATAAGAGCATTGAAAATAAGCTAGAAAAATACTACTCAATAACGTAAAATTTGGAAAAAAAAGTGGTTTTAAGAAAAAAAATTATGTTTTTTTTCAAAATTTTGACTTTGAAAATTAATATTTCAAAAACTATTTACTTGAACAACTTAGTTTTGAATTTAAATTAATGTTTAAGTTTTTGGCTTTTCAAAATGCTATAGTAGGACTCTGTAGGTACTACCGTTATTTTTAAATAATTTTTTTCCAATTTTTAGTGACTTTTTTCTTAAATTGCCCCTCCCGCCTAAACGGGGGAAAATGGACCCCCCCCTCCCATACGATTTTTTGCTTGTCTAGGTCCAACCTACACACCTTATCTTTTTGTCACACCTTATGCGAATCACCCTGTATAGATTTTTGTTTTGTTTTAACTGTCGTAATTTTATAGCAAATACTCAATGCGCTTATTGGAGTTGAGGCCCCTTGTACTTTTATTCTTTTCTTTTAAACTTAAATTAACAGCTCTAACTAAAAAAATTCTTCTCTCCGAAATTTCAATGAAAAGAAATGTTGTAGTGCTTCATTGAATTCAAGGGCATCTTCAACTGTCTTCAATTGTTAATAATTTTTAAAGCGCTTACCATCATCACTCACCACTGGCAACCAACAAATAACTCGTTATATGCCGAGTATGCCTTCAATGTATTTACAAACTTATTATTTCCGCTTCATTAGTTTCTTCTGCTTCCATGTTTCACAGATCATGTTGCTTAATGAGCTGAACAAAACAACAGCTAGTCAAATTGAATACCTAGCAATTAGTTGTTGTTTTTTTTAACTACGTATTTCATTAGTTTTTTGGTGATTACTGATTTCAACAAATTTTTTTTCACTACATTCCTCTACGTTGTTACCGTTTTTTCATTTAGTCTTTATACAAACGATTGTGATCGTTGATGTTTTTGGTCGACGTCGTTATCGTGCGTCACAAGTGACATCAGGTAAACTTTTGTGTTCACACTGAACAAATTCAAAAGAAACGACATAGGAAGGTGGAAGATTTTTCGTATTAGTGGACATGGCGACATGGGTCAAGTCTTCAAGACTAATTAATTCTTCTTGGTTTCAAGAATTTAACGTTCTTTGTGTGCCGCCCGCTTTATTCTAAAAAATGATAAAGAGCTTTTTTGTGAAGAAATGAGTACACTTGACTGAAATTCCTTGACTCAGAGATTCAAACTACACTATCGATATTTTGTTGATATGAGTGTGTATGCAATCAAAGAATGATGCCATTAGCAACAAAGTAGGTAGTTGCCTAGTCTAGCAGAACAGTACAATCGAATGGAAACTTTTATTGAATTCGTGTACAGGTAAATTAAAATCGGAAACGTTGCATTTTGGAAAGAAAAAAAATATACACTTATACAAATATGAGGAAGCGCGTGATCATAAGCATAACGACTTCGCACGCGTCAAGAAACTACCAAAACCGGTAGATAATGAAATGAAAACGAAAAATAACACTCTCAATTTGAGTCAGCGAGCTAGAGACTGTGACTAAATGAATAATCACTTTACACATGAGTTAATGTGGGCCGTATGAGGTTATCCTGTAAATGTTACTTCAAAGCAGCTGTTGCCGAGTAAGAAGTAAAAAATGATGATATTATGTAAAGCAGATATCATTGTATGGAGTGCAAGAAAAACTTGTAACATTAGCATTTGAAAAGTTGTGAAAAATGAGGTTCTTTTATTCATTGTTGGGGTTTCCCTTAGAAAGTACCTAAAAGCTAGATAATTATGTATAACAATTCATGGCAAGATGTCTTTGACTCGATGGGGTGTTTCTTGCTGTTTCTATTAACTTTGGGTAGAAATTCTTCTTTTTAGCGACTTTTGATGTGCTTTTTTTTCTACAGCTGGGGTATGCCCGTCGGGTTCAGGGTCGACCAAAGACAAAACCTAGGCTGTGAAGGTCCAATCCTTTTATTGTTCTTAAGCTAGTTGTATAATGTAATATTTATGGATTTATAATATTTAATGGATTATGGTTTTAGTATGATATAATGATGGCTGTCGGTGGCTCCAACGCTGGCAAATCGGTCATCAAGTATAAGCTTTTAACAGCCCAATCGCTGGTAAATCAACAGTCAAATACTGGCATCAACAGTTGGCAGCAAGAGAAAAACCCAAAGCCTTTAAGAGGCCTATTGGCCTGGATAAAAACTTGGAATCTCTCGGTTCTCGGCACCCTATACGTAACCCTGGTTTTCCTGTAGTGGAATCAGCCTATACGCTAGATTCGTGTTTGTTCAACACGCCGTACTGTCGTATTTGCCTTACAAACTTATCTGTACCCAGTGCGTTTGGGTTCTATGGCAAGAGTTAAAAATTTGGTTTGCTGGCGGTAGGATTTGTATTTGTAACTTCGTTACAGACTCAAAGAAAAAGAAAGCGTTTGAGTTTGCGGAGTCTAACTTTGGTTCAATTTAAAAATCAATAAATAAACTTTAAGAAAATATTAATAATTATACCTGAAGATATCAATGAACTTAATGAACTAGCGAGAAAGGCCCTGCACTTGACTCTCATAGATCAATCAATCAGGATCTCATCTTGTGATGCAATTGTAGAGATCATTGGTAGCAAAATAATACGAAAGACTCCTCTGACATCTTCAGGAAACTATGGTAAAAATATGATAGAAACAGATCTGAAGGTCTCCTATCCCTGAATAGGCCTTCATAACGATCGCTTATCAGTATTTTAATGGGTCATAACCTCCTAGGCTGCTAAAAAAAAAAATGAGTTTTTGCACTGATGACTTATGTAGAGGATGTAATAATGAAGACGAAAATGAGGATTCCACCCACTTCTTTTGCCATCGCCCAGCAATCTGCCACACTAGAAAAAAATTTCTGGGCAGTTGCGTTAGAGTTAGAAGAATTATCAGATGCTTCAGACATCAACAGGCTGTTGAACTTCATTATGGCCACAAAATGGCTAAAAATTGACCAACCATAGACTCATAAGTTGTAAGGACGTTACAACACTCTAGGGTATCACAATGAATCTGATCTAAAGGTGGCGGAAATAAGATCAACCATCAACCCTTTGTGACTAAGCCTATCTCAATGAACTAGGCCAGCATCGTTGTCCTAAAATATTGCCTATTTATGTATTTTTGAGATAAACGATGATGACATCGCCTTTTGATTTATGCGGATTTATGTTTTCGGGTCATAATATGGCCGATTTGTTTTTCTCGGTCTTGATAATTTTGTCATTTGAAATTAGTCTTTCTGACTGTAGAAAAAGTGTCTTTTATGAACCCCTTCGCGTTGTGTGAAAACTTTTTTAGAAGCCATTTTCGGGTACCTTTGAATTTTGTCAACGATTTGGACCCCACGACTGGGTAAATGAGCTGGATACTATTGAATAAGTAACAATTCACAACCTTCAAGCTTCTTCTTATTTTCTTTGTTTGACTATTTCTTCCTTTTTTATTTTTCTAACACAGAAGATGGCGGAATTTTTCTCGCCACTTCATCCGCCCTAAAGTTTCTCAATGATTGACGTCGTCATTTTTTTATTTGCTTTACTGTTGATCATATGAGGTCTTGAGAGGCTGGGTTTATTGCACGATCGTCTAGAAAAATAAATGATATTTTACGTGAATAAAGAGAAAACCATTATTTCTTCTTTTTTAAGTAGAAAATATTTTTTCCTGTCTAAAACCTTGACGTATTACATGTATTTTTCTCCAAATGACGGAAATAGGTTGTGATTTCGTGGTTCAAAGATTTTTGGGAACTGAAAATCCAGGTTTTTCTTATACAACTCATCGGGTAGTCAAGGAAGCCTGGGTGAAGCTCAACGAACAAACCTATTATTTCTTAATTGCTGGTGTAACCCACAATCCACATTCTTCCTTTTCAATAATAGATGAAATGAAATAAAAGTGCTGCAAAAAAATTCTATATTTAATGGTTTTGCGCTAATTTAATACTTAAATATAAAACATTGACGTGTATTTTTTTAACAAAGCAAGTTGAATGTGTTTTTATTTTTCCTTGAAACCTTTAATCGCAAATATCTCGATTCTGCGAATTTGGTTTTATGCCACTTCTGCTCTCAAGAACTCATTAATTCCGGATATTGAAACTTTTCACACTTTCCATTCAAACAAATATTTGGAATCGGCATGTCTGGAATAGAAAATGGTCAACACAAGTATCAAGTACTCAGTTTTTTCAGACTAATACGGCACCAACTACCTTTTTAAACTTGAAGTGCTTCTTACAGGGATGCCGGTGCCGGATACTCAGTTATGATGGCTCTATTGACCAAAAAATAGCTGATGTACTTTGGTGTTCTGTACTTTATCTATCTTCAAGGTAATAAAGAGCTGAAAGCTAGCTTAACTGTTTCAAACCATTGAAAGAACTAATTCTTATTATTCGGACCTCCACAGTAAATTTTATTCGCAAAAGAAAAATCTGAAACTAAAAACAATCATAAGAAAGTAAGCTCTTTTTACAGGCCCTTGTACCCTACCCGGTTACGATACCAATATATTTGATGACGTACATCAGGGGTGTCCAAACTAGATGGGACCCAGGGCCAATAAAAAAGACTAAATACATTGGTGGGCCGCAAAATATTTATAAAAATAAAATACTGGTAATAATAATATCGTTATTTTATTATCTACTTTTTCATTAATTTGTCTTTTACAATTCTATCAACATCAACCTCAATACTAGTGGTAGCTAGGCGCAGTGCATGTTTAAGTGAAGTATCTGTCAATGAAGACCTGTATTTCGATTTAATAAACTTCATTGTTGAATATGCACTTTCACAAAGGTAGGTACTGCCCATCATCGAGCCCATTTTTTGCCCGAAATTCGTCAGTTTCGGGAAACGTTCAGCGAGGAGCTTAAAAAAATCAATTCCTGTTTCTGTTCTGCCCTTGTAAAAGGGGTCTGATTGCAGATCGCACTGTTCCAGTTGATAATCAATCTTCACACTCTCAACTGCGATCGTTAACGGATGAGTAAAGAGAGCTATATCACTCTCAATTTTTTTAAAATCTGCAAAACGCCGCTCAAATTCGACGATTATTTCGTCCATGTATTTGAGGTGATCCAAAAAATTACATTCTTCAAAATTTTTCATCTCTAAATAATGTTCTTTACAACTTGGAAAAAAAGAAAAATCATTTTGTTGTAGAGACGTTTTGAACAATTTCAGTTTACTTCTGAATCCATTCACATTTCCGTACATGTTGGCTATATTGAGGTTTTTGCCTTGCAATTTTAAATTTAATTCATTCAAGTGTTGCATCATATCAGTTAAAAACGCAAGATCAGCCAGAAACTGAGGATCTCGCATTTTATCTTGTAGTTCAGAAGTGTCAGATGATATCTCATTTTTTAGAAATAAAGGTATTTCTTTTCGTAAGGCGAAAAAGCGTTGCAAGCACTGGCCAGCACTTAGCCATCTGATTTCCGAATGCAATAGTAAATCTCCATAGTTTGCATCGACTTCACTTAAAAAGTCTCTAAATTTTCTATGTGTCAATGCCCTGTTTCCACCTCTAATCAAATTGGTTATTTTTATAACAACTTTCATAGCATTCATTTGACGCAAAGATTTTCCACACAAGGCTTCCTGATGTATGATACAATGCAACAACGGGCAATCAATGCCATTTTGTGTTAGAAGTCCCGCGAATCCTGTCACTGTTCCGGTCATAGCTTTTGCCCCATCGGTCACAATACAAGAACACTTACGAAATCCTCCATATTCTACTATAGTTTGGTTAACCGCTTCAAATATATCACTGCCTTTAGTTGTTCCATGAAATGGTATTAAATCCAGCATTTCTTCCGTGATTGTAAAATCTTTGGAAATGCAACGTATAAAGATTATTAATTGACTGACATCGGTCTGGTCGGTACTTTCATCCAAACATATTGAATAGTATTCGCAATCTACAAAGTAATCACATACTTTTTTTGTAATATAATTACCCATGTCCTCTATTCGTCGCGCCACCGTTTGATGAGATAATGCAACAGATTCAAACTTTTCCGCTAATTTCGGCTGCATAAAGCGTTTAGCCATTTCAACTGCGCATTTTTTTATTAAAACTCCATCACTAAATGGTTTTTTTGCTCTGGCTAATTGTAATGAAACTTCATATGAGGCAGCCAAGCTTTGTTCATTCTCAGTACTTACTTTTGAAAACATACTTGTTTGCTGTATTATTTTTTTTTTGTACTCAGCCACCATAACTTTTCTTGCTTCACCGACATGTTTTTTATACTTTTCTTCATGTAAAGAAGTATAGTGTCGCTTAACATTATATTCTTTACTTACAGATAAAACTTGCATACAAATCAAACACTGAATTTTATTGTTATTGTTGGAGATAAAGTAGTCTAACTCCCATTTCGCATTGAATGTACGATTTTCTTCGCTTAACTTCCTCTTCTTTGTAGACATGATGAAAAGTTCAATATACTCAAACACAAAGCGAACAACGTAATACCAAACTTTAAAATAATGTAAAAGTCTTTAATAACCTGAGAGTAACTTTGCGTAATCAAAACTTTCATTGCGTTGAATGACAAGTGACAAACAAATGCCCAATGAACGAGTAAATACCAATGCGCGGTAAATACACCGAAAGAAAAACCTTGGTAAAATCAAACAGGAAACTTGTTTGTTTTTGCGTCAAGCAGGAACATAGTTAAATTAAACAAGCTGGCATTGTCATTTTATTTACTGAAATGCTACAATTTTCATTGGTTAAATCAACAACGTCATTTTCAATTTCATTGTTAAACAACAACGGTTGTGATACTAGAAACATACATGTCCGTGATACTTTAACAACGTTTGTGCTTCGTCAACAATTCTGAATTGTTGGTAAAATATGAACATTGTTGATCAAGTATGCCACGTTTTTATTTGCTCAACAGTTTTAATGTAAAATTTCTATGATAAATGCCTGAATTGAATTGAAGTTTGACCTATCAAATGTATAGGTCAAACTTCAATTCAGGCATTTATCATAGAAATTTTACATTAAAACTGTTGAGCAAATAAAAACGTCTAAATTCTCACGAACATACTTGATCAACAATAAAGAATAATAAGTTATCCCTAAAGATAAAATGGTCACGAAACTGATCGTATTGAATTGAAGTTCCGTTATGCGACTTCACGTTTTCTGTGGGCCTAAGTATGAAAAATATTGGAATTCAAAATGTTACTGATACTTTAACTATTTTTATTGATTAAAGAAGTATGAACATTGTTGATCAAACATATTGGTGATAGTTCAACAGTGTATTTGATATTTCAATCACAAACGTGATGGTTTTTGTAATTTCAGCCTTAATTGTTAGTTAAATATGTTTGTTGTTGATCAAGTATGAAATCAACAATCACGTTGTTGGTTAAAAATTATAACAACTTAATTCTCTATGGACATAGAGTGAGTTTTAAAAAAACTTTATTCAAAAGTACCGAGTTACAAATATTCGAACTTAGTCGAATGATCTCTAATTTAAAACTGATCTTAACATGAACATGAATATCTTAAAACTACCTTACTGCATTCCCGAAGGTACTATGGTGGGAGTGGATGACATCAGCATATTGGAGTATTCCTTTGTTCTGCGGGTGTATGATGATTTCATTGTGTAAGCATGTAGTGTATGACTAACGCGTAACATAATCCGTTTGCTGCATTTTTATGATGATTTTTTATGATGATTGGGATCGTGCTTTTTTGGCTAATATCCCGTTATGTTCCAATGGGAATACGTGATGTTAACTCCCCTCTTTGTTTAAGAAGAACGTCCCGCTTCTTCTGTAAGTTCTTTTACCCGTTTTAAGAGGGTGCTGAATCTGACCTCTTCCTGATGTTGTAATCGCGATCGATAGGATGACCTTATTTTAAAATAATACATGATACCTATAGTTACAATGATAGTTATGGATATACAAACGAAAATTGTCATGATTGGGCTTTTCATTGCCTCCTCATGAATTGACTGTATCAAATTTATGTTATCGAATTTCAAATTTTCGTTAAATGATTCAAAGTAATTTCTAATTTCAAATTTGTCAATATTATAAGTTTTTAGATAATCTTGTATTGTAAATGTAGGGTTTTCATACAGTTTCCCATCTATTACAGTGGTATTCTCAAAAGTTACTAAATATGTTCCGTTTATAATTGTATTATTTACGGTATGTTTACCAGATACAAGAATCGATCCATCCTTTATTATTTCCAGTTCTTTGTTTTTTTCTTTAATTTTGTTACATGTTGCTTTTTTATTATTTAATATATTTGAAAGGCATGTTTCATTTCCTGATAGTTTACAAAAATTAAATATAAGTTCTATTTTACAATTTTCAACATTAATGAATTCGTCATTGCATTTTGCAATTTCTTTATTGATGTCTAATTTTCCATCATGTTGGCTTATGGCCCTAGCTTCATATAATTTACAATTTTTATTGATAATAGGATATTTAATAAGGGTGACAATTAAATGTTCGTTTTGAACGATTTTAAATGTAGATACGTCCATTAGGTCAGTTATTGTCATACTTCCATGTTCATGTTGTGTTATTTCTTTAATGTCTTTTAAATTTAATATAGCCGGGTTCAAGATATTTGATTTGGCTAATGTAATGGTTTGCACTATATTTTGGAGTTCTAGTATTATTAATTTATTTCTTTCTCTAGCTAATCTTAATAGTCCGTCGCTATCTATTTTGTGTAAATGTTCCGACAATTTCTTTATTGAGTCAAAAATTTCAGAATTTGTTACATACTGCTTGTTATTACTTTCTACTAATTCATTCAATTTATTATTAATAAGGGTTACATCATCATGGTCAGGTGATCCTGAAATCCATTTCCAAATTGTACCTATTTCGTTAATTCCTCTTTTATTTCTTTTTATTAATCTAAGCTGTCCTAAAAGTGTTTTAATGACGGTTGTATCCGTATCTTTACTTGGATTAAGCATGTCTTCCGCGGTATTTTCGCTAGCTAAATAATTATTTTCAATTTCGGACTCTGTTTCTTTTAATACTTGTTCAAAATAAGAAAGATGCGTTATATGGAATATGTTTCCATAATTTTCGTAAAGTGCGGTATCGCCATTTTCTATAAGTAAATAATTTTCTCTAGTGTAATCCACTATGTCTGCAGACGTCGAAATTACCGTTAGTAGTAAAATAAACGTTGAAACCTCCATTCTCTGAAACAATAAGAGTAATTTAACTTTTAATGTTTTCCTTATGTATAATTCTATTTCTTGTTTTTATTTTATTTCCTAAGTCTTCCTTAACTATTTGTTTCTTATATTTATTACTTATTTTGTTTTTGTTCTGAAACTGTAAAATTTTCTCATAAACAATGTCTTTGGGTTTATAAGTCTTAATTTTCCTTTTGGCATTATTTCTTTCCAACATTTTCTCTTGTGCTTCTTTTAATTTCGCAGGTACAGTAACGTGATTAATTTTATTATAAAGGATATCAAAAGGTTTGGAATTTGTAACTGAATGTATTGTTTGGTTATACTTTTGGACTGCTCTAAGTAAAGCTTCGGTTATGTCCATAATCTCATACTCGTCTTTAATACATCTAGTCATTTCCGCTAATGTAGAATGAATTCTTTCGATCTGACCGTTTGTTGAACAGTGTCCTGGATCGCAAAAATATAGTTCAATGTTTAATCTATCCATTAAATTTTTAAATATAATTGATTTGAATCCTTTCTCGTTATCTAAAGTTATTTTTTTACAATCGGGAAAAATTTGTAGGAATTCTAAAACTTTGTTTTCCAAATTCAATTTATCTTCAAGTGGTTTTATTAACACGAATTTAGAGTAAGCATCAATGCATGTTAAGTATTTTGTTTGTTGTACTGAAAAAATATCTATATGTAGGTATTCCCCTTCCCTTTTTGGAATTGGGGCCTCTCCAATTGGTAACTTTTGGGGGTGTCTGTCATATTTGTACTTGTTACAAATATCGCAACTTCTAACGTACTCCTTAAATTGTTTTCGCATATTGGGCCAATAATAAGTTTCGTAAACTTGTTTAATATTTTCTCTAAAGTTCCTATGTGCTCTTGTATGCGTTTGTTGAACTATCGCAGCTTGATCTTCTTTATTTGTTATGTCATTTGGAAATATTTTCGCATGAAGAAATTTATTACTGAAAGTTCTTAATAATTCTGACTTAATCTCATATAAATCTTCAGGAGATATAAATAAGGCTACCACTCCTGGACAAACAAATTTCTTTAGAATTATTATTAAATTTGGAACTGTGTTATATTCAATAATATGTCTAGTTTTATTAGGAAAGTTTTGTATTCTCTCATGAGCTGTGACTTTATAGTTTCCTTTTGTAATTACAAATTGTTGTTTAAAATCATTTAAGGGTTTTCTTGTTTCGATAATTATGACATTATCACTACTTTCTGCGGAATGTATAGTTGCATCCGTTGAGGAACTATCTGTGATATTATTCACATTCTGTCTGGATAAAGCATCTGCAACTACATTCGTGGTTCCCGGCTTGTATATGATCTTAGGCGCGTACTCCTCTATGAGCGCATGCCATCGCTTCATTTTTACGTTGGGGTTTCTCTTGGAAACTGCAAATGTTAGGGGTTGGTGATCGGTATGGATCTCCAAATTCGTAACTCCGTAAAGGTAATTTCTTAAGCTTTTTAATGCATAAACTATTGCATATAATTCTTTTTCGTTTGCCGCATAAGATCGCTCAGTCTTACTTAGTGTTTTACTGATAAAGGTTATTGGTTTATTATCTTGGGACAAAACTGCACCAATTGCATCATCGGATGCGTCGGTGGTTAACACAAATTTTTTGTCATAATCCGGCTGGTTCAATTCTGTTTCAGAAATTAGATGTGCTTTTAGTTTTTCAAAGGCTTTTATCGCCTCATCATCTAATGTAAGAATAGTCTTTTTGGCCATGTGGGTCGAGACTTGACCATTCTCATTTTGCAAATATCTAGTTAAAGGTTTAGATATGTTTGCATAATTTTGAATAAATTTCCTATAATATCCTATCATTCCTAAAAATGATCGCAACTGCCTCAGTGTCTTGGGCTCAGGATATTCCTTTATTGTTTTGACTTTATCTCCGTTTGTTTTTATTATGTTTTGGGCTATAACGTAACCCAAAAACTTTACTTCTTCTTTATAGAAGATGGATTTCTCTAACGAAATCTTCATATTCGCTTGTTTAAGAATTTCTACTATTTTCAATATGTGATTAGTATGTTCTTGTAAATTATTTGAGAAAATAATGATGTCGTCTATATACACATGACAAAATTTTCCTATGTATGGCCTTAATATGTCGTCCATAGCACGTTGAAAAATGGATGGCGCATTTTTTAATCCAAATGGCAATCTCATAAATTCATATTTGCCATTATTTATTGAAAAACTCGTTTTTTCAATATCTTCCTCTTTTACTTTAATTTGATGGAACCCTGACTCCAGGTCGATAGTTGAGAAATATTTCGCCTTCCCAAGATTACTCAATATAACATTGGTATCAGGTATAGGGTACTTGTCAGAGATTGTATATTCGTTCAACTTTTTATAATCTATTACGAGTCTATTTTTTTGGCTTCCATCTTCATTAAGACCTTTCTTTGGTACAACCCAGACTGGTGAGTTGTACGGACTCCTACTAGGTCTAATGATTTCATCTTTCAAAAGTTTTTGAATTTCCTTGTTAACGAAATTGTTAACACTGAACGGATATGGGTATTGTTTACTCCAGACAGGTTTTTCGTTCGTTGTGCGGATTTCCGCCGATACGTCTGTCCTGAATGGCAGTGAAATATTAATATTTCTATGTTCCCTATCTATTTTGTTAATTATCCGCTGAGTTAATTGCTCAATATTCTCATCTTCTGAGATATTATTAATTTCATCTTTCTCTATAAAATGTATTCTCTCAATTTTATTATTGTAGGTGATAGTTTTATTTTCAAAATTAATCTTAGCATTTACTCGTTTCAGTAAATTTGAGCCTATCAAAACATCGCACTCTAAGTCTGCTATAACATAAGCTCTGATATCCGTATCAAATATAAAAAGTTCGTGGTATTTTTCAATAATAATTTCACTATTTACAGTGAACGCCCTTTTCTTAATAACTAGGTTTTTTTCTTCTAAAAATAAGTTAGGTCTACAATAATTGCTTGTAGCTCCAGTATCTAATAAAATTTTAATTTGCTTGCCACCTATGGTTCGCAATAAGTGTGGCAATCCGTCGTTTGATCTAAAAAATGATCTGATTCCTCATTTAAGTTATTTATACGCTCGACCTTTGCTGGTGGTGTTTGTAAGCTTTGTTGAACACTATTGTTCCTTTCTCTCTTGAACACTGGTCTTTGCGGGTTATTATAAGTATTATAATTCGGCTTGTGCCATTGAGGCTGATGATGTTGAGGATTACCTCTATTATTTCCTTGCTGTCCGAAGGAATTGTTCGCACGATTAAAATTATTTTGTTGTGCAAAATTATTTCTATTATGATCGAACCTTTTCTGTTCTTGCCAAGTGATTGGCCTATGAGCAGAACTACCGAGTTCCATCGGTTCCGGCTTAGGGAAACGAGGCTGATTTCCATTATTATTTCTGGTAGGAAACCTTAAGTTATTGTGTGCATCTCGTTGATGAACAGATGAAGGTGCGTGAGAGCGTTGAAATTGTAGAGCAAAATTAGCTCTAACATTATTCGATTCCAACTCCTGTGCTTTTGCAAGAGCACTGGGTAGGTCTTCCGGTGAAAGAGAAAACAGTATGTTTGAGAGTGGTGCGTTAAGACCGGTAATAAAAATACGCAAAGCATTTTTACGATTGGCTGAATTGAGCTCTTGGGTCAGATTAGTGTCTGTTCCATGAGTCATTATGGTCTTATTGATAAGTAGTGTTAATTTAGTATTGACTAAATTGTAGTAATCTATTAGCGATGTGTTGCCTTGTCGCAACACGCTCAATTCTTGCTCGATTATGTGAGCAGGACGTTTATCCGCATAAGCAAAATCTAATCTTGCAATAATCGCGTCATAGTTTAGAACAGTACCATGACTCGTAAGAATATCGTTTGCGCTTGAAGTGATTTTGTTCCTAAAAATAGTTAAAGCGGCAAAATATCTTCTGCTGCCCTTCTGGTATAATTTAATAGAATTATTAGCTGCTTCTCGCCAGCTAACGTATGCTCCTGGACTTCCTGGGAATTCGGGCAGAGATTTCACAACGTCTAATGTTTCGTTACAGGCTATCTGCTCGTCTATAGTTTGGGTTTTATACTCAGTTACCAGTGAAGCATTGGTAACACCTTCTAAGGTTCTAGCCAAAGCCGCTACCTGAGCTTGCAATGTAGCAGTGCTAGCAGCTATAAGCCTAGTAACTGTGTCTTCCGTAATGTCATTACCCATTGTTAGGTTTGTAAATTTGTCAAGTAAGTCGTCCAGTATTAATTTATGAATTTTACAATAGTTTTATACCAAAAATTTATTTAATTAATGAATTATTATCATTACTTTATTATTAATTGCTTTTCTTTTTTTATAGCTAACATATAAATATCTTTTACTTACATAAAAATTTTATTTTATAATTATTCTGGAATATGGCGTTATGTTGATGCTGCTGTCGATGCTGCTGTTGATGCTGCTGTTGATGTTCCTTGGTTTTCCTTCACTACACTTTGCTTCGCAATTGTTCTTAATGTTTTTCTTTTAGATAATTTTTTCACTGTTTATCTACTTTCGGCTAGATAGCAACCTTTCCACTTCGTTATTTTGTTTCTTTTTTCGGTTCCTTTTTTTTTTTTAATTATTATTATTGAGGATGTCCTCTTGTGTTTCTTTAATCACTTTTTGGACTTTTCTTATTTTTTCTTTTAACAATTTTTCATGGGTTACTTGGATGTCCTCTTCTTTTAGTGCACTATGATTGTTTGACGCAATTACGTTTGCAATTTTATGAATATTTTCGATCAGGATTTTATCGCTTGTAGGCTTAACTCTGCTTTCTGCCATTTACATTTTTATATGATTCACTTATTTTGTATGTTGATTTTTTCCACTTTCTTTTTTTATTAGAGAAAAATTTCTTTATTTTTCTTTGAAAACCTTTTTTCACTTTTGTTAAAACTTTTCCTTTTTCCTTTCTCCTATCAGGTAGGATACTTTACATAAATTTTTTCTCCTTTCTTGGAAGGATACTTATTTTAAATTATCGCGTTTTATTCGCGTAACGACTTAACATTTACCATACTTTGTATTTCTGGTTTATTTCAAATGCCAGTTGTCCTGTCACGGTCGCCACTTAATTCTCTATGGACATAGAGTGAGTTTTAAAAAAACTTTATTCAAAAGTACCGAGTTACAAATATTCGAACTTAGTCGAATGATCTCTAATTTAAAACTGATCTTAACATGAACATGAATATCTTAAAACTACCTTACTGCATTCCCGAAGGTACTATGGTGGGAGTGGATGACATCAGCATATTGGAGTATTCCTTTGTTCTGCGGGTGTATGATGATTTCATTGTGTAAGCATGTAGTGTATGACTAACGCGTAACATAATCCGTTTGCTGCATTTTTATGATGATTTTTTATGATGATTGGGATCGTGCTTTTTTGGCTAATATCCCGTTATGTTCCAATGGGAATACGTGATGTTAACTTAACATATTCAAATCAACTACGAACATACTTAATTTAAACATTTTTATGATACTTACCTGAAAAAAAATTGATCACGGCAGCATACTTGATTTGAACATGCGTTCTTATTTGAATTCATCACGAAACTTGGTTAATTTCACAATTTTAGACGAATTGTTGATTAACAATGAAACATGTTTAAATCAACCAAGGTTTTTTCTTTCGGTGTACCTATTTTGAGTTCGGGGAATTCCCCGAATTCTCGAGTCAATATTGATGTGAGCGAGAATGACAATCATGACAAATCATGACAACCGTGGTTGGTTATCGATAAATGGGTGGCGTTCCTGGGTGCAACACTCTGTCGATGGTTATCGAAATGATGGGTTGCGTTCCTGTGTGCAACAGTATTTAAAACTTCAAACAAAGAAGATAATGAACTAAAATCTGAATAATAATTGCTTTCATACAAAATGTGACAAGAAATAAATAAAGTTACTAAGTTAAAGCTATTATTAATTAAAATGAAGTATTATTATATGCAGTGGGTACACCTACAGACCTTTTTGTAGTCGGTGTAACCGAACCGGACTTTTTTTTGAAGTCGGTTAAAAAAAGGTTCAATGGGCCGCAGTAATCTAAACCGCGGGCCGCATGCGGCCCGCGGGCCATGGTTTGGACAGCCATGACGTACATAGTAATCGTAAAACAAACATTTGCACACCTAAAATTCTAAAATTTCTGTGTAATGATAAAGCCTAATCAATATTATCAATGAATACCACAATCTACAACTCCAACATCATTAAATTACCTTTATCTTTTCTTTATCGTTGTCAACAGCTTTTGCATTAATTGAAAACATTTTTGGTTTTCAGTCAAATTTAAAATTCCCGCCGCCCAAACAAAAAAATTCAAACAAAACTGTCCTCATTCCGAAACTCTATGTTTCCAAGGTCCGAGAATAAAATTAATTCTGTGCGTAAAGTAAAACTCTTCACTGATTAATTAGAATTGATAGATTCATCCTTTTTTTATAATCATAATCATTTTAATTCTGTGAAATATTTTAAAACACTTTCCGAAGCAGTTTTGCATTTATCCATGAATATGCAATGTACAATATCAAGTTGAAATTCAAATATCTCTCAGTTAATTTATTCTATCGCGTTTAATTAACAATTAACAAAAGATTCTTAAAAATATTCACGCTCTGATTTCTCCTACTTAAGAGTTTTGCATTAAAATCGAGTTTAAAAATAAGTCAAACTTCTTTCTCCAACAAAAGAACTTGTTATTTGAGTGATCCAAAAGTTAATCAAAAGACAGAATGAGGTCTAAATTATAGAGTTTATGTACCCACACCTATTTAATGTTGTCATTTAAACCTACAACTTGGAAACAACAATTTTAATAACTAAGTAGTAGCTCTTTTCAAAATAAACTACCGACTCTTGGTTATAAATATCAATTTAATATTCACTACCTTACTTTTCAGGGTGACTGGTGGTTGGCACGCAGCAAGAAAACCCGCCAAGAAGGATACATCCCATCAAATTACGTTGCCAAATTGAAATCAATAGAAGCTGAACCGTAAGTACAAAAGAAATTGAAATTATAAAAACAAAAAAACAAACGAGTTGCACCAGTTTTCGTGCATTGACGTTGTATTTGCTAATGCACCACATCGCCTAAAAGTATGCCATACCTAAGTTACCCAGTCTGGCATTGTCGACTATATGTCGGTATTGCAGTTCGCTTTGCTTCTAATGACGATGTTACGTGTGTACAGAAAAGCAGACAGAAACATAACAGTGTTTTCATGACAACAAAAAAAAAGGGAAATTGATTTGCGTTGAATCTTTGCCAAAATTTAGAAGAAAAACTTCATCAAAAATAGGAAGATAAAGTGTTTGTAACAGCAGTGACCTACTTAAAGAGCAACTACAGCACAATTGAATACAAATCGATGCGAGATTGATGATGGGGATGATAGGACAAATTGCTGTAAATCTTCTGCTGGCAAATTGTTTTTAATGAATAGCCTGTAAAGCGCCAACTCTATGCGGTTCTGGCATTGAAATAAATGGAGTTTGTCTTTTTCATTTTGGGACAGGAAAAATAATTGCCATTGATTATGGTCGACTGGGTTGTTTTCACTTTTGCTTTTGTGTTTGAGCAATAGCTTAGACAGCAGCATTATAGTCGGCACTTATCTTTGGGGTTGTAACTGACAGAGTCCGCGCCATTTGTTTCAGAAGCTTTGGTTTTCCCTAAAACTAATTCATTACTTATGCAAATGGAATTCATATTTGAGCAGGCAGCAACAGTAAACGAAGTGGCATGAGTTGTTGTTAGCAAGAAATATTCTCTTGGTAAAAAGATGATTGAGCATTAGAGAGTAGAGAATTCAAAGAATTTGTTTAGCACCATGAAAATTACCTGGATATCATGTGCATAAGGCGTGTAATCAGTTTTTGAATGAATCAGTCGAGACTCATTCGAATCAGTAGAACTTTGAACATAAATTGTAACAATTTTAACAGTTATTATAAACGGGCTAATAAAACGGGCACAAATATCTAATTGGTTCTGCAATATATCTGAAAAATTAAAACAGGATAATTCGTATTAGCAAACGTATCAAAAAACGATGAAGACCTGGGACCAGATTCTATAAAAAGCGTAACGAAAGCGATCGAACGTTTTTCAATAGGAAAGACATTGCAAATCGTTCGCACACACGAAAACGTTCGTTGGCTTTTTACTTACAGAATGTCACCTCTGGGCTCGGATCACGTAGCTTTTCTGACGATTCTCGTCGAATAGTTTATCGTCACGATTGGTTGTAACTAAACTGTCAAGTATTTTAAAATAATGTCTAACTTTCTTCTCATAAATGTTAGCGACATTTTCGGGTCTTAATCGCGTTTTTCAGTATACATAAATGTTGTACAATAACCGCCTTAAAAGTTCACAATATGGGTCCTGTTTTGAACATTTGAATAAAACTATGTGAAAAGCTGTGCAGCTCTAGATTGTTTTGGAAGAAAGGGTGACTGGATAGAAAAAGAGAAATCGCATTAGGTTCTATTTCTGGGAAATTGGAAGCTTCAAACTTTTTCCCCTTCATTAATTCCATTTGCTTCAGTTTAGTTAGGTAGCGCATGGCTTTCTGGCATTGAAATTTTGAGATTGAATCAACTCAGAGGAAGTATTTGATTTTAAGAATTGCGAGAGTTCCATGAAAAGTATAATTCTGAACTAATGCAAATTGTAAAGTAAAAGTGAATGTTGCAGTATGCAACAATCACTCCAATAGTCCAAAATCGTAAGAGTTGTTTACGAGAAACAAACTTGAATGTTAGGAAGAGAATTAACTTCGTCTGTTATGAAACAGCTTTTATATCAAGTCATAGAAATATCTTTTTGTATGTACAAACATTGCCCCACGGCATACTTACTTACTTGCTTACTTAGGTGGGCATTAAAGTTCGGGGTGAACCTGGCCCTCAACCAACATCCTTCTGTAACGACTTCGATTTGGGGCGAGCTCTCTCTAGTTTTGCACTCTAAGTCGGCTGAGGTCTTCATACTCTTGATTGCGCCACCTAAGACGAGGTCTTCCACTTCCACGATTTCCCTGCAATGTGCTTTCGAAAACCCGTCGAGCTGGAACGTTTGGATGCATCCGCTCTACATGGCCTAACCATCGTAGCCTTGCGATGCATACTCTTCTGGCTATGCCCATGTCGCGGTACAACTCAAACAGCTCGTTGTTGTATCTTCTTCTCCACACATTGTTTTCGCATACGGGACCAAAGATCATTCGGAGAATGTTTCTTTCGAAACGACCAAGGGTTTCCTCATCCGCTTTCGATAAGGTCCATTCTTCTCCGCCGTAATGCAGGACTGTAATGATTAAGGTCTTATACAAGGTTACCTTGGTTTTTCTGGAGAGGGTTTTGTTTCTCAATTGCCTTTTTAACCAAAAGAAGCCCCACGGCATGGTTGTGAGAAATGCGCTAAGCACCGGTGATCACCGCTCTGTTGCCCTATTTATTTATATTTATTTATAAAAACAAAGCCTAATGCAAAAACAAATAAACAAAATCAATACATGGCATGTCCCTTTTACCTCTAAAATGGGAATCCTGGTTAATAAATAAAAGTAGTTAATGTTGTCTGTTCGTGGATATGAAAATACTCCATTTGGTATCATGCAAGGATTCTGAATACCCACATGAAATATATGTAATCTGAAACAAATTCAAGCAACAAGAACACGAAATGAGGACTAAATTCCAGAGTAGTGAAGCGCCTTCAGTTTGAATCGTCTTTAGAGTGTAAGTACACCTGAAAATGAATGTTGAGAGATAAAATTCGATAGAAAAACCCTGTTACTGTTATTGTGTGTTCCACTTATCAAAGACTCTGTGAAGTCAGTTTAAGGTCAATAAAATATTAAGTGGTTCTGCTTCTTTCCTGCTAAGAACTCAGGTTAGGTTAAGTTTAAATAGCTGTCAGGAAAACAACTGACACACTCAGACCAATATAAGGTCGATTTTGACACCGTATGAAGTGTGTGATGGAGTACCACAAGGACCTTTGTGATACTATATATGAAGTGTGTGAGGGAGTACCTCAATTAACTAAACTATTTGGAGCTTTTTATAAAGCGGCAGAGGTGAAGGATATTTGTATTTTCCAGATCGCTTGGATCATCGAAAAATTATTCTCCTAGATTAAGTTTTCTTTTAAGTTAGAGTGCCGAACATAAACAGAAGAAGTGTAGGGTTATTTTTTTTTCTCCTCATCCAAGCAGCTTCTGCAAAAGTCCTTTAAAGGAACACCAAGACTTCTGGCGTGTCTACATAAATAAGGCAATGTCCGGTAATTGTATTGGTTACGGAGCCAATGCGTAATCTGTTCATGGATAGCAAGTGTTTTGTGCGTTTTAGATCTAGCTTTGGTCATATCTGTCCTGTTGCAACAAAAGTAGTGGTAATGCTCCACCTGTTTTTTGTTGTTTGCTAAGAACTTAAATACATTTTTTTATAATTAAAAAACTAGAGTCTTGCAAAGCCTTCCACATTCGAGTGGTACAATAAAAATATGAATCTCTATCCTTGACTGTACGTCCGAAGTAGATCTCAAGGTAAAACTAATGAGCATTCCTTGCGAGGCGGGTGTTGCGGCTAAATTGTTTCAGGGGAGGAATGCAACTGGCTATTTCACTAGAGCGACTTTGTGGTACCCGTGGCGTAATGGTTAGCATGTCCACCTGCTAACCCAGAGGTTCGAGGTTCGAATCCTAGCAGAGGCAAAATGCAAAAATGTTTTTCCACGGGTATCGCCTTTCGCGAGGAATTGGCAGGTCCTCCGTTAGTAAATTCATTGCCCTGAAAAGCGCATTCTCAATTAGCCGTTCGGAACCGGCGAAAAATTGTAGGTCCCCTCCATTCCCTCACAAGGCATGGTTGTGAGAAATGCGCTAGGCCCAGGGGCTCCTCGCTCTGTTGCGCCACCCTATTTATTTTTTATTTTTATTTTTATTTCACTAGAGCACTGTTTGTTGGAAAAGCGATATAAAAAAAGAGTGACATGTAACATTTCGACGATGTTCAAGAGTATCAAAAGATTCTACGATTGAACTATCAGTTATCAATCTAAACGATTTTTTTTGCAACTTATCAAGTAGGCGCAAAGATGTTTGGGGAGCACCTGACAAGATATGAGAACTTTACTCTAGTTTTGGGCGGCTTTAAAAATAGTAGCCAGATCCAGCGTCTTAAGAAACCTAAGCATTTAGCAGCATTTTTGGCGTCTTCAAATATATAGTCGTTCCAACGAAAACCATCGTTTACACACATACCAAGTACTGACCGCTTTTTTTGGTTTCTTGGGTGTAGGTATACCATTCATGGATAATGGGAATAGGGGAATATTTAGCTTCAACGACAAGAGGCAGCATTGTTTTTCGAAGCATTGAATTCTGCTCGGTTTTAAGACCCCATGTAACAATGCTGTCAAAAAAATCATGATTTAACACAACTAAAATATCAAGTATACCGAAACGTACTGTCAAATCATTTGTTGAGTTGAAAAAAAGAAAAAAGAAAATGAAATCCACTACAGAACGCATATTAAACTACCTATGGTAGCAGCAGCATAGCACAACGAACTCAGGGAACTATACCTACCGAAGACGACATGTGTAATAAGAGTTCATTGACTCTTAAAGGTCGTTCCTTTGATTCATGAATCTCTGCCATCTGATAAAAATTTCAATGTTAGACATTTCCGTCCTTTTTTTTTTTTTTGATTTTTTGATTGATTCGTTTAATCAATCCTCGCATCACGTTCACAGCAATTTATAAAATATCTACAACTTTTGACTTCCGAATTCTAAATTCCCACAATTCTGGGTTTTTTTGTTTGCAAACGATAATATGTCACTTATCTGGTCGTCCAAATGGTTTAAAAATTCAAATCAAAACTGAAGGATTCTTCCGAAAAATCAAGAAAATACTTTTCAGCTGAAAGCACGACTGTAGAACATGCAACTTCAGGGCTGATTTGGCAGTTTACCCTTTTAATGTCAATAGCCCGTTGGGTCTATTATCGATTCATTCTGGCAGCGAGGTTGATAGAGTGTCTCTCTCTCCGAATTCCAAGGATACCAAAATATTTTGTTTGTTCTAGCGATGTGTTTTGAATGGGATTTTCTTTAGAGCCTTTGGAGGGGTTGCATAAACAAATCGCGCATTGTGTGTAGCTTACTACCATTTATTTTTTTTTATATATTTTGGAGGACACCACAGGTCGATCGACAAAGCAGCTATGCAGGGGATATACCTATTCAAAGTCAATGTTTGGATGATGAGGAAGGTGTGGCTGGCAAGTGGTGCGTTGTGCTGCGAAGCACACTGGCGACCTCAAGGCAGCGGAAAATTTAATATGAAAAATTCCAAACCATAGGAAGGAAGTGATATCGCACTTGCCGCACTAATGTTTTGATCGTTGAATATATGGAGAGCATCTTAATTAGGTGTTTTCTGTTTAGTTCGATGTTTTTATTGCCAATTGAGTGGTTATTCAGACGTGCGGTCGCCGTGAGGCAAGCGAATTCTAAGCAAGAAGCAATAAAAGTACTGTCATGCTACTGGAGAAGGAGGGGAGTATTTCGATACTTTGGACTTGCAGGCTTGCTACTTCTGCTTACTATGCTGGACATGGTTCTGCGTATGAATAAGCTCACAGCTGAAGGTCGAAGATTCTTGATAACGAAATGTGCTTTGCAGTTTTTTTTTGTTGATGTTTGTTTTTGTCGTTAATGTTACTTTATCATGCCGCTGTAAAACGGAACTTGGTCGGCATTGAAGCCTTAGGGCTTAATGACATTCCAGGTTTAACGATCTTACATTCTCACATGGGAAGTGTTTAAGGTTTCTATCACTTAGAGAACCTTGTTGTTTCATATCTTACGGTTTATAAGGGAGGACATGTGGATGTAGGTTTATAGGCGGGTTGTGATTTGGTTTAGTTATGATGACCAGATAACGGAAAAGTTCTCAAGTGCATGTGTTCTACTACAAGGTTTCTTGGGCTCGTGTGGGTGTTTGTATAGCTCTAAGGTCGTTTTGACAAAGAGTTTTTGACATTGAATGCCTCAATCAGTAAAACTTACTGTAAGATCATTTAAATCAGAACACATGTGCCCTCGCTTTGCAATGGGCCTTACTTCCGGTTCGCTGCCAAAAGATTGATTGGTGTTGCTTTTTAAATGAATCAGTGGACTTGGGTCCTTAATTTTTACAATGATTTCCTAGCTGACGGCTGCAAAAATAGGTTCTCTTCAGTGATATGACTTCAAATCAATTATCTAAATTGCTGAGTTGGATTGCAGTTGGGTGGGTCTGCTTTTAACACTTCGAGCTTACTTTTACTGTGAATAAAGGAAACTTAAAATTCACAGCGAGCAGTAAAAATCGTTTAGTGTTTTACGACTCTAATAAAATCTGCAAATAGTTGCGATGGCTTGTGATTGTTTTTGCACTTTTTATGCTTGTCGCACCTAGAGTTGCGAAAATGACTTGCTATGTGAATGTCCACTCGTTACTTCCGATATATGAAAATGGTAACGAAATTTTGAGAAGATGGTGCAACCAGTTCGATTGCTGAGTGATTTATCGACTTAATTATCTTGCTTCTTACACGAAATTGCGATAATTACCGTTGGAATATGTTGATGTCCCACACTTTATTGAGTGAGAATTGGGTTTTGCCGATCGCGAAAAGCATAAGGCGAGATTTTGAAGGTGTGAAACATTATGACTAATGAAGTTGCCGGAGAATCGCGATTGATTTGCCCACAGCTTGACTAAGATGGGTATTCCTGCTAAGTTTGCTATGAAATGTCATTCAGATTTATTGCAGTTAGAATATATGTATTGCAGATTCATTCTGCTTGATGTGGGAAAATATGAAAGATCACGATTTTTTTTGATTCGTCTTTGTTTTTGATGACCAGGTTTATTGATATTTTTTACATGTCTTCGATCAAACCCAGGGACCACTTTTGTATAGCTGAACTTCATTGGCGTACATGTGAACAGAGGATTTCCTTATTTGCTTGGGAAGCTCATTGAAAATTATTTAACTAGAAAAGAAGAGGTCCAAGGATTGAGTCTTGTGGAACTCCACACTGAGTGGAGAGAAAGCTGGGATATTCATTGGCTGCACAGCCAGTCTTTTTCTACTACGAAAGCATCAATCTTAAAGATCGATTGAATAGTTGGAGAATTTGTTACTCAATATACTATACAAAAAAACAAAACTGCGATCTCACCTCGCTTTTGTAATGACTGGATATTAACAATTTTTAAACGACCAGCATACGAAGGCAAGTGGTAACTATCATTTCAAGGAAGCTTGCTTCAATTCGTTTAGCCTGTGTGAATTGATAAGGTGATTTCACTTGGGAAGCAAATGCAAGAATTTGACTAACAAAAGTCACTTACAGAGATTTGAAGATATGTGGATGGGAAAATTCTTTCGGCCAATCTGTTATGAATCCAAGAATATCTATTATTAAATAAATAAATAAACAAATAGGGTGGCGCAACAGAGTGGCTTTGTGAGGGAATGGATTTTTCTGCCGATTCCGAACGGCCGAACGACCTGTAAAACAACCTACTCCTAAGTCACGAGCATGAGAAACATTGGGTGTTGGTTCAATATGTAAATAGTAGTATCGAGGAAGTGAGGGTAAACGCTTGCGAAAAAATTTATAGCGTTGCGTTTACTTAACCCTTAAACCCTTCCCATCCCGGGAGAAACACTTGCTACCCTGGGCTCTTAGGGACCCCAAAAAGTTTTTTCTCCAATTATAAAAAAAAAACAATTTAATCAAAAATCTTATTTACTCACATAAAAGATAGGAATGTTTAATTATGAAAAGTGTTTTAAATGTTTACATCAAGACAATTTTGTCACACTAAGTGGCTATGTTCGCCACAAAGTGGATTTCGGCAACTGCTGTATCGTATTTTGGTCTTGCGGTCTTTGTCTCGTTACAGAGCCATGTCTAGTTTCGGCATCCCTGCAAAACTCGTACGACTATGCAGGATGACTTTGGAGAATTCACGCTGCTCCGTCAAGGTCGGTAAGGAACTTTGATGTCGAAAAAGGCTTAAGGCAAGGCGATAAACTGTCATGCGATTTCTTCAACATCATATTTGAACAGATTGTAAGAAACAAACGTCAACACCAGAGGAACAATCTTTCAAAAGTCTGTACAATTACTCGCCTATGCAGACGATATTGACTTAATGGGAAGAAAAAAGCGTTATGTCATATGTGCTTTTGCGAGTATTGAAACAGAAGCGACAAAAATAGGTTTGATGGTTAATGAGGGCAAAACGAAGTATATGCTGTCATCAAACAAGGACACAGAACATCGACGAATTGGACAAAACGTCACAATAGACAGACATAACTTCGAGGTAGTACAGGACTTCGTCTACTTAGGATCCACTCTAGACACGGTTAACAACATCAGTGCGGAGATCAAACGGAGAATAACTCTTGCCAACCGTTGCTTCTTTGGGTTAAGAAGGCAATTGAGAAACAAAACCCTCTCCAGAAAAACCAAGGTAACCTTGTATAAGACCTTAATCATTACAGTCCTGCATTACGGCGCGGAAGAATGGACCTTATCGAAAGCGGATGAGGAAACCCTTGGTCGAAAAATTCTGCGAATGATCTTTGGTCCCTTATGCGAAGACAATGTGTGGAGAAGAAGATACAACAACGAGCTGTATGAACTGTACCGCGACATGGGCATAGCCAGAAGAGTACGCATCGCGAGGCTACGATGGTTGGGCCATGTTGAGTGGATGCACCCAAACGCTCCGGCTCGTCGGGTGTTCGAAAGCACATTGCAGGGAAATCGCGGAAGGGGAAGACCTCGTCTTAGGTGGAGCAATCAAGTGGATGAAGACCTCAACCGACTTGGAGTGCGAAACTGGAGAGAGCTCGCCCGAAATCGAAGTCGTTATAGAAGGATGTCGGTTGAGGCCCAGGTTCACCCCGAACTGTAATGCCCACCTAAGTAAGTAAGTAAGGTCTTTGTCTCGTGAACACACGACACATCTATTTTTTGTAGTGACTGAAGATGTTAACTCAGGCACAAGTCGCTTCTTTTTTAAAATATCTCCAATGAGGTCCTGGAGATTGGATGGCAAAGTTGGCCAAGGAAACCTCTCCTCCATTTGGTGTTTAATGAGTTCCAAGGCTAAGTTTTTTTTAAGAAATTTCGACTTATTTGAGTTTTATTGGACGCTATTTTGAGGAGGACATACGAATTCACACCAACAATATTTAAGATCCCATAAAACATAGCCAATGACCATCGTTTCGCTCGTCTTGAAACACTGTCAAACTGTTCAAAAACTTTAACTATCACTACCCTGGGGTCTATGGAACCCTGAAGCTCAAACATTTTCAACTGCACCACTCGAAAATTAATAAATGACTGATTTTTAGACACCTGCTGCGATAATATGAGAATTTAAAAAAATGTATGTTTGCAATGGCGCTTTATGACACCAAACAGAGAATACATCTAGTAGATTATCTAGTGAGATTCAAGAATCAGCGGGATATAGAATTGTCTTATCATCCGCGTATATTAATAATCGCTAATATAAAAAATAATGGTCCACTGTGGCTGCCTTGAGGTACACCGGAAGGCGCTTAGCAAGGAAAGGAGAAAGATGTCTGACTGAAATGGATGTGATGTTGTGTACGGAGATGAGAGCTTATTTGTTTTTCTATTCTTTTTTTTTAAATGTTTTAGATTAATAAGTGCAAAAAATGGGCCTGAAATTATGACCTTTACTCTACTGAGAATAGGCAATACTTTAGACTTTGGAAAAAAGAGGAATGAACTTCATTAATTCCCTTTGCATTTGTTTTAATGGACATAATACTCTCCCCATTATCTGTACAGTACACCCTTGTGACAGATTCTACACTAAGCCCGAAAACAACGAACTAACTAGGTAATGTCAAGTCTACAAAAATAAAGTTAATTTGGTGTGGTTTTAGACCGTCACAAACAACACAAAAGACCAAATTTTCACATTATGACAGACCTTGGAAAAAACGCGAGAGTATAATATTGATATTCATAATCTTTTTATCGATTTCAAGTCCTCATATGACAGTATTTTTGGAGACAGAGCCATGTCTATTCGACGACTATTCAGGACGATTTTGAAGAATTCATCTTGCTCCATCAAGGTTTTTTTTGTCACAAGTAAAAACAGTTTGTCCGCAAACATTCCAGAACTAAAACTTTAAAAAAGAAAAGTCGACTACGAAAGTCCAAGCAAAGAGGAGACGAAGATTATGGGAATTACTTGCATTCTACCTCGTTCTCTAGCAGTATAAATTTTATTGGTGAATATTTTTGACAAGAAACTGTCATTCCTTTAACATCAAACTTTGAAAACACTGTGCCAAACTCAAACGCCAGCACTAGAGCCTAGAGGTATAGTCTTTGAAGGGTTTTACTAGCTTTTAAAGACGAAGTTGACGTGATAAGGAGAAGGAAGCGTGATGTCATGGGTGCTATGTGTTTTTGCGAGCAAAATTGCGTTTGATAGTTGATGATAGCAAAATGAATTACATATACTTCAGCATACTGTCATCAAACAAGAAATCAGAACATCGACATATTAGAAAAATTGTCAGAATAGACAGGCGTAACTTCAAGGTATTACAGTACTTTGTCTACCTAGGCTTCCCTATAGACACGGAAAATAAAATCAGTGCGGTGATCAAAAAATCTGGCCAGCCGATAATTCTTTACGTCAAGAAGGCCATTAAGAAGTAAATCTTTATTGACATAATAGAGTCGAAAAATGAAACGAGAAATCGAAACGTGGAGATATGCCGCGGCTCAAATTTCGGCGCATTACAACTTCCCACTTGGAGGTGAATTCAAATCATTTGACTTTCAGCCTTTTCAAATCGTTGCTTTGCCATTGCTCTAGTGATGCTTTAAATTTTTAAATAATTATGACAACTACTGCAAACTAAAACGAATTCTACCAGTGAAGCTTCCACTCATTACTCATTGGAAATTTCCCAGTTTGACTTAAAAATGGATTTACATTTTACAAATATCACGTAATCTCCGCATGTCATGATACTTTTCTCATTTAAAATAGCTGCACTTTGAAAGTCTAGTTGCTAAGCGTGCCTTTCCTTAAAATAATTGATTTAAATATTTCCACAAATTAAGTTTCAGTGGTTCACAGCTGTTTGTTAGCAGCGAAAGCATCATTAATAATTTTATTTTATTCTCGTATTACCAAACAAGTAAAAAATTCTGCGAAAAAACTGTTGACAACTATTGATTTGCATTAAAAGTTATTAATGCAAATTAGGATGGCAAGTTTTCATTTGACGTATTTCACATTTCCTGTTGAGATTTTACGTAAAAACGTGATGTCAGCCTCTGACAAGAAATGCACTTCAAGCTGACGACCTGACAATTTAGAACAAAATGGCGTTTCTAAAAAAACATTTACGGTTAAGGAAAAAACCGACGTAAGCTTACGTTAATTCCAAACATTCTCCTATCGTATACGTTCTCGTGAGTGAACCTATGAAAAACATTCCTGAGTGTAAAATCATTATACGATCGACATAGCTGAATCGAGTGCCAAGAAAACGGAACGGCAACAAGACCGTCACTCACTATCTTTGCAAACACCTGATTTGAAATTGAACAAGTGCACGGATTTGGCTTCTTCTACTTTTTCCTTGTTAATCTCTGGTTTGGTATCTTGTTCCGTGAGTCCATCCATGGGTACTACTACAGTGCAGCACGTCCAAAAGGGATCCTGCCATTGTCCGTCAGTGGAATTTATATCATTCGACCATCATTTCTTTTGACGATGGTGTGGTGCTTTCTGTGGTCAGTTAGCTTGTTGTGTTCTGTGTGTGCCCAATTGAGAGACCATGGCAGCAGCGCCAATGTCAGTGTCTGTCCAAGAACACATATAGAATCCATTATTTTGGTTGTTGTTTCTTCTTTTTTTCATATGCAACGTTCTGTCTTCGTCTGGTGTTGCATTAAAGAAGAGTGCTATGGTGGTGACTCTGCTGTGGCTGTGCGATAAAAATTCAACGGAACGCGCAAACTTTGTAATTGGCTCCAAGAACATATTCAATAAATCCTTGCAGCAACATTGGAGTCTTGTGCCTAGTGTGTCTTTTCTCTGTTGGCCGTTCCTTGTTTTGGTGTTTTTTTTTTTTGTTATTTGTTTGGTTTTTTTTTGTGCTTCTGTGGCTATTTTGGCCAGATGTGTCTTGAGGCTTTCTTCCTTGTGCTGGTCTTTTAGTTAAAGAAAAGAGGTTTGAAGCTTGGAAATTAATGTTAGTGGGAAGTAATTTGAAACTTTGGTATTATAATGCATAATTGGGTTAAATGGCTTTTGGGTGCACAGCGCATGCACTGCACATTGTCCTTTTGTTATATTCTGAACCAAGAAAGAGTTCGATATTTCTTAATGTGTAATAAACACCTCGCATCATATCAGGAGAAGACATATCATTATGAGAAGAGAAATTTTGCAGGTGGTGTCAATTCGACGAACAATGCATGTGCGCTTAAATGACTTGCCATGGAAAATATTTATTCACGAAGAAACTGTTATTTTGAAATTGTTTGCTTGAAGCTTGCTAAAAGGTAGATACTAAATAGAAATTTAAGTTCTTCCAGCGTTAGAGTTGTAAAGCTTGTCTATATTTTCTGACGGAAAAGTTTTGAACGATGTCTTCATCAAACTATCAGACACTAAATCAATTATCGTTTTGTTTGGTTTGAAGAAATAGGAGAAACTTGAAAAGTTAAATATAAGAAGATTGTAAAGAAGCTACTGGAACAATCGTATACAGGGCAGTATTTAGGTTCAATCTAAAGCGCTAGTTTAGTATAAACTTAACAGAGCAATAGTTCTTTCTAATATATAGCTGAATGTTGATATTTGGATATTTTTATGTATCTTTAAGAGTGTTACGTGTGCATTACTTTACATGACTGTTTTCTCAGTATTCAAGTACAGTGCAGAAAGTATTTCTATTTGTTCTTGACAGTTGATGCCGAAGTAGTGCAATTTATGTTTTCTGGTTAGAGAACCAAGCAAACTCTGTTTATGAAAGAACTTAACGACCCATATGTTACAAAGTCTCTTTATGTTGGACTCGTACGAAGCTGCTTAGAGTTCGCTTGTCAAATTTGGTCACCTACATATGCTACCCATATTCAAAGGATAGAATCAGTCCAGAAACAGTTTCTACTATTTGCACTTCGCGATTTAAACTGGAATGATCGCTTTTTGCTTCCACCATATCGTCATAGGTTGTTGTTATTACAAATGAACACACTAGAAGACAGGAGGAAGGTTTTCAATTACTTAACAACGTTAAAAATCATCAATGGAGAAATATCGTCACCATATTTACTTTCCCTAATCAAATTTAACGTACCTGCCCGTCGGACTCGAAACTATACACCTTTACACGTCAGCTTCCAGAGATATAATTATTTAGCCAACGAGCCCCTGACAAGATGCTGCAGATTTTTTAATGATTACTATTCTGTTTGTGATGTTTCAACTAGTGATCTAACAAAATTACATTTGTTAAATTATTTCAAATTAAATTTCATTTAGTTAGTTTAAGTTTAACCAAGACTGTTAGTTTTTAAACTGTAGTCAATACAAATAAATAAATAAATAAATAAATAAATAAATGATTGACTTTGTTGTTGCTTCAAACTATAGAAAGCAAAAGTCATATTGGCGGAAACAATTCAAAAATAAATTTTGAATGTTTTTAAGCAAAGTCTGAACTTGCGTACTGTGTCTGAAACCTAAAGGCATAAAGTTAAAGTTCTTTGTATCTTTGTATTTGAAATGTGGCGGTCGGGATTTACTCCGGGGCTTATGTAAACTGTTCTAATAGACTGTTTTTCATAACTCAATTTTCCTATTGAGTATTTTAAAATACATATATGCTTTCCGAAATATCCGAAAAAGGATTTGACTTAGAGAGAGTATTGGGGAGTTGAAGAGGACGAATTAATAGTGGTTGGGATTTTAGGTTTAAAGACGCCTCCCTAAACCACTTGGAGTTTTTTTTTTTGGTATTCAAGGTAAAAAAGACTTTTTGCGAATTTTTTTCTTAAATATGGATTGAGTAATTTTATTCGGATCTTTCGTACATTATTCAGCATACTTTCGACAATAAAGGCGAATTTTTTTATGCAGGAATATTGAAGCATAAGCCGGTAGCACAGCTTCCCCCAGAACGTCTTGAGAAAAAACAATTTGCGGTGTTCACCATAACCCGGCTGGAATTTATTTGAAAATAAAAAACCAAAAAAATTAGTCAAATTATGAGCAAATCTTCCCCCCGACGTTCTCTGATAATTTCCTTTTTCATTTAAAAATGTTTGGCGGCCATTTAAAGTGTTTACTGTTGTTTTCCGCAAGAAATTCCATCATTTTGGGGGTAGAAAACACCCTTAATATAAAAAAAAATTCTAAAAGTTGGGGGGGGGGGGGGGGCGGTATTTTATATGTCAAAAATGTGTACAAGGTTTGAAATGAATGGGTCAAGTAGTTTTGAAATTACAGTGAAAACGTACTTTGAAAAAGTAGTTTTGAGAAAAACGCGTCGAAAAAATTACATAAAATCATCGATGAATATAAAATATATTTTTATGGCTTTTCTACCTGAATTTACCTACGGTCAGGACAATCAAAAAATCCTAACCCCCCCCCCCCTCTTAAATAAAAATAAAAATTAAATATTTATTATTTTTTTTTTTTTTTAAATTAGTTAAGTTTTTATTAAATTCAGGGGCAATGGAAAGAGATTGACACCCTCTCATGCGATTTTTTTATTTAGAATATGACCAAGAACCTCATTCCAAAGTATTTAACTCGAATTACGGGGTACCGTATATAAATCATCATCATGTTGGAACTCACAGAAGAAGTGAAATGTCTCTTCTCCTCTGTCTGCTAGTGGTAACATCCTCTACATAAATCAGATGTGGACACAGTCTCATCTCACATTGAATGGTTACCCACAAGAACGCCAATCGTTGTAATAGAGAATGTTTAGAGCTCGTATAGAAACTTCTCAAGTTTTTTTAGATGACCTCCTGTTGTTTGAAATTTAGAAAATTTTAGTGAATTCTGGTATTTTATTGCCCCAATGCAATAAATATTGAGGGATTTGTTCTACTGGATTAGAGTGATTTTGGTAAGCTTATTCGCCATTTTGTTCTCATTTGTGTTTGAACACCAAATCAGGGTCATGTGGTTCGTTATGTTGAGCACTCTTAAATCATTGCGACATGTTCGGATTTTATGTTTATGAATGAGATAAATTTTATGACTGCTTTGCTGTAGAGACAAATTTCAGTGTTTTTATTGCCCAATTCGCTCGTAGCGAAACATTTCGCGGTTTCCCACACTGCAAGTATTTCCACTTGAGAGATGATGCGAAAAACAAACAGCTGTAAGTTTTATTGATCTATATTAATGGGATAGTAATCTGAAAAGATGTCTGATTTAACACCTTTTTGGCACCATTTATAAAGACAGTGGCATGATTTGCTTTTATAAGCCTAGATGGGATGTCTGTTAGGGCCACAGGGTTGAAATCAACTGATGGTGGAGTACAGTTCTGGCTACAAAAAAAAGGAAACATAAACAAAATTTTTCTATATTATTTAAATCGAAAATGAATAAAGAACAGGCACCACTGGATGTTAATGTTAAGAGGCTTCTTTTTATACTTTCAGGAAGTATTTAGACTGTTTTTTTGTTTAAAAATAAAAGTTGCCCTAAAATGACACACCCTAATATACATATATCAAAAGGACAACTTTGAATTTAATTTGGAAACATACCCATTGCCGTGTTACTGAGACAAAGGCTGGTCGGAATGTCGAAAATATTTCTGCCGTTCAGGCCCCCGCCCGTAGCGAACGATCCAAATCAGTCAATTCAACGTCGTTCAATTGGGTTCAAATAATCGAATGCTGCGAATGTGCCCGCGGTGGCCATTATATGAACGAGGTTAAGTTCCATTCATAAAAGTTTTCATTGTACTTTCGCCATGATAATAAAGTTTTTGAAATATCTTAAATGGTTTGCGTTTAAAAATAAAATTATCAAGTCCTTATTGCAAAACCCTATATGTATAGGTCTTTCTGGGATCTGTAGAGGAAAAGAGGAAAGAACTATTAGTCTGACTTCTTTTTATCCAGCATGAGTTTGTGCTTGCCAGCGTTCGGGATGAAGATGATTTTATTACTTTTCCAACTATCGAGGAAGTAAGCGAAGTTAAAACAGTACCTAAAAATATCCACCAGGATCTTTACAATCAGGCTTTTAGTTGAAAATGATTCTCTTATTTCCCGTTCAGGAAAAGCCTAATTGTCTGAAGACAGGATGGAAGACAAAATTGCGGGTGTTGTTTTGCAATGTTGTTAAAGTCTAACATTTAATAATTGAATTTACATAAAGAGTGGTGCCCTTTGCGTAATGGTAAGCTTAACTACCTGTTACTTGGTATAGAATCGAAGTTTGAGTACCAACAGAAAACAAAAACGTTTTATCACGTCCTTCCCGAGGAACTATCAGAGTGTAGTAATTTCGTTGCCATGATATGTCCCGGAATCGGCAAAAAAAAAACTTAAGGTTCCCTTCATTCTTCACAAGGAATGGTTGTGAGAAATTCACTAGGCCCCGGGACTCCCCTCCCTGTGGGGAAACTTTGTTGATTTAATTTTTTTTATTTTACTAAAAAAGAAACTAAACTACTTAAAGTTGAATGAACCATTTCACTAATCCCAATTATTTTCCTGTAAGAACCATGGCTTATTGCCTGGTATATAGCGAACCGGCTCAAATGCATTTGAATATAATGAAAGCGCTTTGTTCATTGTTCTATAACGACGCGAAGGTGAAAAATTATTTAAAAAACCACTTTACTTGTATATATTCCTTCAACCCCGACACATTTAATGTTGTCAATTTGAGCCGTGAATTTCGTCTCATACTCCAATGGAAATGGACCAGATGATGCCAAGTGGATTTTCTTTTCCAAATTTAACAACGCCAACATATTATTCTTAAGTATCCTTCTCTCTTTTACAACTTCCCTTTTATGACTCTTCTCAGTTCTATGCCACATAAGTTTGCTAAACTAAGAGACTGCGTATATTGTGGATGCCGTTTCTTTCGATAATCATCCTAAATTTCTTCTTTTCTTCAAAACTGTAATATTTTACTGCCTAACAATTAAGGTTTATCCTTCGACGAAATTAAATATTTATACTAAAAGTGGTTCGTTCTTATCTTTCATGATAACATCGTTCTCCTCTTGCGAGGTTTAACTAAGACCTTGAGCTTGGTGTACGCACCACCGAAAAAGTTGTATTTCTCAGTTTATTTTAATTGCTCAGTCTGCGAACTAAATAAATAAGCCACCTATTGCCAGGCAACTGAACATTTTTCAATTTCCACCCCTGGAACTTAACGTCGCGTCGGCCTTCAGAAAAACCATCTGCTTAAGCAACTTGCTGCTGTTTATTTTTCAAAGGCAAAGTTTATCGAACCAAATTGCTCTCGTAAACTTAGTTACATTTTCAAATTAGCATTTTTAATGCAGAATGTCACGTACAAAAAGATAAAATCGTTTCCGGTTGATTATTTTATCAAACTTTTGAGAAGTAAAACATGTGTTCTCCATACCAATCCGCAATACTTGAGGTTACTTAAAAATCGTTTGGAAATGTGCTCTTAATGGTGTATGAATGTCATTTTGATAAAAAATGATTCGTTTTTTCGCAGAAGAGATAAAAAAGCAACTATGCAACATGATGACATCTACGTCAGTATCAATACCTGTAACAGCTAATTACGCAACCTTTGTCTTTGTTAAGATAACACACGAGTCAGAAACAAAACAACTTTTATCTTTTGCGTGAATTTTATTACCTCCTCCCGTCTAGTCGCCATCAGGGATTCTCATTAAAGCTTTTCAATTGGAGTGAAGAAGATCAAATCAAGTGTGGAATTATTGACGTCAGAGGTTTTTGGTTTTTCCACCCACCAACTGGTCGGATTCTGAGAAAGGCTCAGAGTGTGTGACCACAAGCATCTGAGTCAATTTCGAATTTCGTGGCTGAACGAAGCAATTTCACTGAACTGGTTTTTGAGAAGGACAAAACAAAAATGTGACCTACTGACTGGTGAAATATAAAGCTCTGGTGTTTCTGAAATGGGCTTGAAAATGTTGAATGAAAGTGTATAAAAGGACTACCTAAATCCTTATTTGTTTGCCCAAAACATCATCATCTGGTTTCGATTTCCAGGTCATTTAATCACATCTTACTCAGTACACTCAGGGTGCTAAGCTAGTAAGGACTTTCTGCATTTGAGTGGTTGGTTTTTAAAGCTACACTAAAAATAATCTTGCATTACACAGACTACAGTTCCTCCTATTTCTGCTCTGAATGTTTTTGCTGGAGTGCAACCAAAGGAGTTTTTCTGAATTATTTTTTTTTTCTTTTTTCCTACATTTCTGTTTTCACCTCATTGTTGTGGTTTTGTCTTCCATGGAAATGCAAACAATTTCCAACAGCAGGCACACTTTTCTCGGAAGTTAAAAGAGACTTGTGTGGTAGCGTTGAAGTGGTGATGCATCTGGCTTGCACACCTGAAAAGACCATCGCTCTTGATTGACCCACATTCACACGATCAATAAACAAACACAACTCAACATCGGAATGCATTTGTACCTTTTTTCCTGTTCAGATTGGCCCGTTGTTTATGTCGGAAAGTTGAAATATTATTTAAATCCAGATTTGTTGCTGTGGTCAGTTGGTTGAATTTTGGGGCTTTTATTGGACTGGTCGTAATTATTAGAAAGCCTCCCATAGTTGCATAGCCGATAAATAATCACATTGTGTCGGGAGAGAAAAAGATTTCTCCAAATGATGCAATTTAATGATAAAAGATGCTCACATGGAATGTGTCCAACCTTAATTCTCGATTCTATCCCACCATTCCATCAGTATTTTTTTTTAGTGCATTTGTAATGTGACGGCTGCCCCCATAGTAATCAGTGGCTGGAAATGGGATTTGAATTCGATTAATCGTATAGTCGCATGCCAGAGCACGTGCATGAATCATTTGTGTGAGATTGTAGTCTGTATCGACAGATTGTGATTGTGACGACGAAGACAATCAGACAGTGATGCAGTCTCTCGATATCGATTTAATTTGTCATCTTTGGAGCAGTAATTTTTTTTAAACTTTATTGCGATGCCTTCCTACTGCTGATGTAGCACTGATTGGGTTTTGTTGTGTTGGGTCTTTGTTAGTCATTGACGACGTAGTTTTCTGGGATTATGTGACGATTTGAGTTGAATGGAATTCGAAATGATGTTGTAATGTCATGGAATTTTGTTTTGTTGTTCAATAAAATGTTAGACAAAATGTCTTTGATCTCGCATTTAATTGACCAAGCGGAAATTGATTGGAAAAAGGTTAACACACAATTGTTGAGTTGTTTACATTTGAAGTTTGTAAGTTCATCAAGTTTTAAAGTTGATGAAGTGATTCCTGAATTCTGCAAATATCTTGATAAAGGTTCTTCTGAATGTTAGATCAAAAGATAAGCGAAGTGAATTTATCAAGATGAGAATCATGATTAATGTTCATTATTTCGGTTTATTGCGTTTTGTGTTTGATGTTTTTGCGAAGAATCAATTTATATCTGCTAGTGGTAAGGTAGCTAGCTTCCTCAGGTACGCAAGCTGACAAGGACTCATTTAATTTAATGATGGGGTTGTTTTTTAAAGTTTGACAAAATTGTTAATTACAATTGTTCCAATGAATTCAGTGTAAGTTAGGGTAATAACCTTTGACGGTTTTTCCTCAATTTAATTTTAATACTCTTATCTTCTTTCTGCTCCTGGTCTTGTTCAAATTATGGCTTAAAACCAACTGCTGATGATTGATTGTCTTCAATATGATCTGACCTATTGGGATATGAAGTTTCACTTTTCTATGGAGACGACAACCTGAGCAAACTTTATCCGAAAAATTAAGGTTGAATTACTGTCCAATGGTGGTAAAATGGTAAAATGTAATTCAATGCAGTCCCTGTCAACCAATTTTTACTTTAAACGACAAATTATAGAATAGAATGAAAGAGTAGATGGTAATGAAAAAAATCCCTAAAACAAGGGGCACCCTAATATAGTGATTTTTAAAGAGCTATCAGAAAAAAATTTATTTTATTTAGCTATAATTTGGTCAGTTTTTCAGTTGAGTGTTTTAATTGTTAAAAACTTTACTAATCTTTTCATTTACTATAATTTGGCTATAATTTAATGTTTGAAGATTATTTCATGCAAATTTTGGCCGTCGGAGCTTCTCAAACTGTCCAATCACGGCATACTCTTTCCAGCATTTTGGCCGGTATCTCACGAATAAATTCTTCAATGCTGGCTTTCAGAGCATCAACCGAATCGTACTTTTAGTTATAGATATTAGCCTTAGAATAGCAACACAAAAATTAATCTAGAGGCTCGCTGTGTGGCATGGGGCGCCGTCTTGTAGACCACAACTCATGCAAGCCCAGCTCTGCTCATATCACGGTAGCGTTGCTATTCGCTAGCCCATAATCCGCACCAATTAGTTACTTTTTTGGATGTATTGGTATCTCTTGCAACGCATTACAAAAATACGTAAGTTTTGCTTGTTCACGTATCCATGTTACCAAAAATGATTTTCGTCGCTAACCACAATTTTTCGATAAAAAATGGATCTTGGGCCAACTTTTTAAGATTCAATTCGCCGAAAATTCGGCTTAGTCCTTCAATTCTTCCATTAGCTCTATTTTGAAAGGTTTCACTCCTAAAGCCTTCAGCATAATTTTTATTTATTAGATAGATAGATAGATAGATGATTTTTATTACTTAAAATTGTTACATACAATATTTCGGTTACATTTGATTTGATTATAAATTTGGTAATAAAAGTGTTTTGGCTGTGGCAATGCCGTCTGCCAGATTGACTTTGTGTTTTCAAATTTTTTCAAAGAAATTGTTTGCTATTTAACAAAATGTAAATGAACAATCGCAAAAATTATATAAAGTTGTAAATAGGGCTTTCAGTTTAGCTAAAACAAAAATAAATTACTTAATAGATAATACCTATTTTTTTTTTGGCAAAAGAATTAACAGCTTTTAGTTTGGCAAAAAACAAAATTAAGGTTGAGTAAAAACTTGATTCAAGATTATAAAAAAGAGGGGCTTTTAGTTTGGCTAAAACAAAAATAAAGGGTATTTGAATCCATTAAAAGTTAAGCGTTATTTGGAGACTTTTAGTTTAATTTAAAATTTCAATTATTAAAAATAATAATATAATAATAAAGAATATACAACAAAAATATATGATAGTAATTACAAAAACCATGATATATAATTGTACCGTTCTTTATTTAAGTATTAAGAAAATTCTGTTATAATCATTTCTCTGTAACGGATTGATTTTTCAAGATAATTATATAGACTTTTCCAATTTTCACCATTTAAAATTGTCACAGTTTGCTCCATAGTTAGGGTAGGTTTCCCAAAGTAGAGGATTCTAAGTTCTTTATAAACTGGGCATATTGATAAAAAATGAAAAGTATCCTCTTTTGAATTCAAATTGCAAAGAGTGCAATGTGTAGTGGATGAACCCTTATATGGTGAGCCGTTTAAATTAAGTTGCTCACTTCTTGCTTTACAAATTAACGAAATTTCCCTTGTACTGTATTCATCACTAAAATAGTTATTTATCAGATCATGTTTCAAATCGGGGTAAATGACTCTGTTGATTGAAGATGACATTTTTTGTAAATTTTCATTCCGCTGGTAGGTGTCAACAGCCTGTAATAACCCGTAGAGTTGTTCTTTTAGTAGGATTAAATTAGTATATTGGAGATTTAGCTCAATTCCACACTTCGTTGCCCATTGTCTCCATTCTCCTATCCACTCTACATTGTTATCCATGATGTACTTTGCTATTGACAATTGAATTGAAGGGCTTATTGCAATAGTATGATAAGCCACATTTTCAAATTATCGAGAAAATTGCATTTTTAGTTAAGAAAAAAATAGACAAATTTGGGGAGCGTGATTTTTATCAAATTTGTTTTTTTAAATATATGTTGCATAGTATTCTTTAATACTATCCCCAAATAGTTTGGGGAAAAAATATGGAAAGTGCGAAAAAATAAATAAAAGAAGAAAGATTTGGTGGCTTATCATAATAATAATTATATCATTACACACTAAGTAACATGATAAGCCACAAGAAACAGAGACAATTTGTTGACTTTTGCTTAGAATAAGATGATAAGCCACAAAAATATATATTTCGCACATACCTTAGCTATTTCAAATGATATTCCATCGTCTGATGGTATAAAATATCGAGCAAGTATATTTTCATCAATATATTCCGAAAGATCAGAGTTTTCCATGCTATTAAACAACTTTTACGATTTTATAAGAAAAAACTTTTTTAAATTGATGTCTTTCATCAAGTGGCTTGTCATGTTATTACAGTAAAATTCAATGCAAAGTCTTAATGGAAAAAGTCTCTTTAATGCAGACTAGTGACACTAGTTGGAAAATAGATATATGCTTTAAAGTGTATGTAGATATTCCATTAGCCAATAGACTGAGCCAATAAAAACCATTTTTGAAAAAGTGTGGCTTATCATACTATTGCAATAAGCCCTTCAATTCTATTTGGTCTATATGCCAGTACTTTCAAAATGTAGTCAAAATGGAGTTTCAGAGTATGAATAAAAAGAGCAGGAAGGCCGGTTTCTAGTTGTAGTACATAGTTTGGGATATTGGATGGTAAGTAGAAAAGTCGTTTGAGGAAGTAACGTTGAAGTTTTTCTACTTCTTCGTGTGACTGATATCCCCATGTTTGACAGCCATAGCACATAACAGAGCGCATAACAGCGTCAAATACCTTGTACTTAGCTGAGGTTGGTACATCTTTGTTGTTCATAACATCTTTCCATGACGCGTTAATCATACTTTTTGATGCAATCAGTTTTTTTTCAAGATGTGGGGTTAACTTCATATTAGGTTTTAAAAGTAGTCCAAGGTATTTGTATTCTGTCACTATTTCAATGGCCTCACCATTAAAGAACCACTTTTCATTCGACTTAAGTTTTGATTGTGTGTTTCTTACTATCATTACTTTTGATTTTTCTAGATTAACCGTTAATTTCCAGACTCTACAAAAATCAACTAGCTTATTTATCATAAGTTGTAAACTTTGGGGCGATTCTGCTAAAAGCACAATGTCATCTGCGTACATGAGTACCTTAACGTTTAGACCTGCAAAACTTATTCCAGCGGGTAGATACATTGAAATATCATCAATGAATATAGCAAAGAGAACTGCACTTAAAAGACAACCTTGTTTGACACCAGATGTAGTTTCAAACCATTCAGACATACATATCCCATCCCAAACCGCAGAGCGAGTGTTTTTGTACATGTTTTTCAGGACCAAAAGAAACTTCGTCGACAATCCCTTTTGTGACAGTTTGTAAAACAATGCTTGTCGATCTATCGAATCGAAAGCAGCTTTAAAGTCCACGAAAAATATGTACAAACTTCTTTTTTGTCGAAGGAAATACTGTGCAATTGAGTTTAAGGTGAAAATGTTGTCAACTGTGGAGTAGCCTTTACGAAAACCAGATTGGAATTCACTAAGCACTTCATTATTTGCTAACCAAATGTTGATGCGACTAAGGAGTACAGATGCAAAAAGCTTCGCAATAGAATTCATAAACGATATTCCTCTGTAATTATTTGCCAGGTTAACATCGCCCTTTTTAAAAATTGGATAGACCAGAGAATCTTGAAACGCTTGTGGAACCATTCCGGTATTGAAAATATTATTAAAAAGGTGAAGAATTTCATACAAAAAATCAGTTGGCGCGTTTTTGTAAAACTCATTGCCTATTCTATTCGGGCCAGGCGCTTTGTTATTCGCTGCATAGTGCAATGCAGTTTGGATTTCTATTATTGAAATTTGACTATCGAGAGTTTGGTCTAAAATTAGAGGTTCCGCAAAAGAAAAATTATTGGAAATTGGATCAGGATTGAGTAAATTTTTGAAATAATCAGCTAGACAACTTGCTTTCAAGTTTGATCCGCAAATAAGTTTACATCCTTTCAATTCTTTGATATTATTCCAGAAACTTTTACTATCTTTGATAATTGAAAGTTCATGTGCTACTAATTTATAATATTCCTGGCGTTTTGATTTGCACAAATCCTTGTAAGCTTTATTTGCAGCAATATACTGTTTGGAGGCTGTTTCATTTAAATTTTTTTGATTTCTGGTTTCCTTTAATAATTCGAAGGAATTATTTCTTGCATCCAAACAGTCTTTATCAAACCATTTTTGTTTAAAGTTGACAATTTTTTTGTTGTTTCTTATATTTGTGGCAGCTTTTATACATTTACAAAGAGAGTCTAGTCTTGTATCGGGGAATAACGAAGTATCTGTTAGTTTCTGAAGTTCACTCAAAATTTTTATTTGGTAGTTCTCTTTTTGACTTTCTTTCCAAAGAATTTTGGGAGGTAAGGTGATTTCTGAGTAATTTAAGTTTGTGGTTTTATTTAGTGTAAATTGTACAACCAAGGGCATGTGATCAGAAAAAATCTGAGAGTCAACTTTAAAAGACAAAATACGATTCCTCCATTCCGCCGATGCAGCACAAAGGTCAATCACTGATTTTCCCGCTCCCCCTATAAAAGTAAACTCTCCATTGCTATCATGATTGGAGCAACCGTTAAGGATGAACAGATCATGATTTTGGCATAAATCTAAAAACAGACGTCCATTTTTGTTAATTATTTTATCTTTAGAAGATCGAGTTTCCCGAAACTCGGGGGGTATTGAATTCGGTTGGATATTTGCTGGAATAATTTGGTTTGTACCTACTCGAGCGTTAACGTCTCCTATAAGCAAAACATTTTGGTAAAGCGAAAAATTTAAAATATCTTCTAACGCAGCAAAGTCATTTTCCCAATTATTACAATTAAGGTACGTGGGTAATACATAAAAAGATAAGTTTGTGCATAATATTTTAACACAAGGTATGTTGTTGACATCTACAAAAACAGCGTTAATTTTTTCTTTTTTAAAACCATATAAAAGTCCACCACTAGCTCTTCCAAATTGAGTTGATTCTACTGCTGATACCCAACGCAATTCATACCCAGAGAAATATTTAGAGTGCTGTTCAAATTTTTCACTTGTTACAAATGTTTCGAACAGAAAAAATATATCATGTTTTTTTACAAAATTGAAAAAATCTACAAATAATAATTTGTTACTAAGCCCAGCAACATTATAAGCTAATAAGTTAATATTTATAATTTCATTTTTTTCACTACTATTTACGATACTACTTTTTTTGGTACTACTTGCTTTTTGACAGACGGCAACACTTTTTCATTGTTTTCCATGGTGGCTGCCAGGTGGCAGAGTTGTTGACATCCCTGGTATGACAGCTGCTGTTGACGTTGACATGAAGTATGTTGATCGTGAATTTTCTTTTGACAAGTTGACTTGAGTATCCACAAGATTTGATTTATATTTGTTTTTATACTCATCAAGTTGTAGCTCTCCAAACATCTCTCTCAGTACCTCCATCCCATCTCGATTATCACAATAGAGCTTTCCATCATGTGCTGTGTTTATAGTTTTATTGTTTATTTGCAGTTTGAGACCACGAACCAGAGGATTAGCCGATGGATGCTTTTTCTTGATAGCGTGTCTTATTTGCAACAAAATTTGTCGTTTTCTCTGCTCATCGCGTGTGTAGTCTGGATTTATGTAGACACCGGATCCCTTCAGCCTGCCAGAATTTTTGAAGATTTGTGAGGTTAATTTGTTGTTTCCAGTTCTCACAAGCAACCGAGTTTGATTTCCTCTTGAGGGAAGCTCTGTGACGTCTTCGAAGGTTATGTCTTGGCGGTCCAAAATTTGATTCGAGCATCGATTGATTGTTTCAAATGTGTTTTCTTTCAAATTGTTTGGTATAGAAAAAATGATGTGATTGGATTTGTATTGTTTTTCCATGTAGTCCATTTTCCTTTCCAAAATGATGTTTTTTTCTTTGACAGCCGACACTTCATTAGAAAGAAGTTCATTTTGTGTTTGCAGACTTTGTATCTGCTGAAACATACAATCAAAGTCCTTCTTTTTTGGAAGATCGGATAGTTTTTTTTCGAGCAGATTCACAAGCAAATTTTCTAGTGCAGGCACAGACAATTCAGCCACCGACATGGTATCACAGTTAGTTTTTTTATTTGAGTTTAATTGCTCAGGTGACAATTCCAAAAGTGGTCTTTTGTTAGAGCCCGACATCCGCACTTCTGCGATTATGATTTTAAGACTTTAATTTGACGAGTTTTGTAACTATTTTCTTAGTTGAACGGGAGATCTTGTTTCAGTTCGTTTATTAGATGAAATTTCTGAATTATTCGTTTACTTCAATTTATACAAAAATTTAAAAATAAAATAGCCGCGGAAAAAATTGCTTTGCGACCTTTGACAACTCAAACGTCAATCTTTTTATTTATTATATCTGATCGTTAAATAGTTCTTCCAAAATTTATCATTTCGAAAAAATTATGAGATAAAGAAAATTGGGTTGGACTTACTATCTATCCATCGCTCCCTTTTTAAGTTCTTAATCGAATACGCAAAAGACAACATTTTTTTGACGACATTAATAGGCGCCTGCCACTCAATTTGACATTTAGATGCCATAAAATTATAAAAAAGTCATAAAGACATGGAGGATCTAGAGATCAATTGACCTCAACTCCAAAAATTAGCGTTTCGCCATAAAATTAATTGCATCTCTTTTGAATTTACCTAAAAAGTAGAGAGCATGAAATTATTTTCCCTACTAATATTAAATCTCAAAAATTTGACCTTGTTTTGTTTTGTAGGTTTTTCAAGTGTTTTCTAGTGTTGAATTAAGTTCTTTTTAAACTGAGCATAAGAAAAAACCGAATTTCGAAAGCTGGTCGATCGGTCGATCTTTTAAATAGCCCAATTTTGAGCTCAAATGCTTCCCTCGAAAAATCTCTTTTCCCTTTTTTGCAAAGTGAAGAGGCCCAAGGTCCCAGATCCCTAATTTCAATACTTTTTCATTAAATTATAGGTAGTATGTACTGCAATACATAATTGACATCTAATGTTTTTAATGGCGCCTATCACAACACCCGTTGTTACAATTTCAGACTATGAACACCAAAAAAAGCATCATAAATACCCTCGTAGTGAATGTTTTGCAAAGTTGTTACTAAAATTGTTTACAAGTTCTAAATATTTATTGCCAAGCATTTATAAGTTTTTAAAATAAATAATTCCTATTAAACGTTTTATTTTGATTTAAAAAAAAGGGGGGAGGTTGAAGTATTAAAATTTAAATAAATGAGTGCATAATATCTCAAGAATATTGTTTTAAAATTTCAAGTCGATCGGAGTAAAATTTATGAAGTTTTTGAGCGTCTATTTCTCCATGCCGGTTTTTATACCTGGTCCGCAGCTGCGAGGCCCGCTATTGTATTTTTCGACCCCAAATATATACTTTCATAAACGGGCCTGTTCCGGTTTTGTTATTTATATTCAAGGCATGTTGCATATTAGATTATTTGTATACACACTAGTCTGTGAATCAGATGATGTTAACGACCAAACTCTTCTTCGTTTTTCAAACCGTTTTTCTGAGACTTGTCATATTTGAAGTCCGTGTGCACTATAACTAAAAATCTACTGGACCAATCGCTTTAAAATTGTGCACCGTATTTCTTCACATAATTCAGTGAGCCTTTTCGTTTTTTTTAATAATTACTAATTTTTTAACTTCCAAGTGCTACGAAAAATCGAAAAAAATCCTCCCTCGAAAACCATCTTCTTTAACGAATGAATTTTGATTGTTTTGTTTCAGATCATTCTGTTGTGAGTTTTGATTCCAATCTAATCAATCATATAGTCGTTATATCACGTCAGATTTTTCATAATTAAATCATTTGTTGTTTTTATTTCGAAGTGTTTTCACTTCTGGTTACTTCTGTGGCAGGATCTAAGATTAGCACACCGAAAGCCTTCAGAAATGGTTCAAATATACTTCCATAAAAAAAAAAAACATAGACTCAAAGGTAGGAGAGAACATCATTTCCTCGATGGGAACGTTTATTATCCCAGAAACGTTAGCCGTTGGGCTGAAAACACACCACTATTTGGGTAAGGTATCAACCAGAAAAAAAAAAGTTAAAAATCTATGCTCATTAAATAAAGTCCAATCAATCTATAATCATATGTTTCGTCACTTTTTACAAAACGTATCAGTAATTGTCTATCGCCATTGCCTTCATTTAGAGACTCCTGTGCAACTTCCATTCTCCGTTGTTTTTTGTTAAAAATTCAATATTTTTCGAACAAATTTTGTTGTAACGCCAAACTTTCGAAAAAATTCATGCCTTAAGCTCAACGATATGTCAAGATCTTCAGCAACTTCTCTGACTCGACGGTTATTCAGAACCATTGTTTTGACTTCTTTCAAGTTTTCATCGGTTGTTGAAGTGTTGGGTCTTCCGGTGAATTCGTCAGCTTCACGGCCATCTTGGAAAAGCTTTTACCATTCCTAAACTCTTATTTTACTCATAACCGAATCACCATAGGCTTCAAAATTTTAAACATTTCATACAATTCATTTTATTGTTTACGCAAAATTTGATTCAAATTCATTGATCGTCGATGATCGTCGAGCTCTTAAAAACACATTTGGAATATCTGTTGTTTTCTGCAAACACCTCCTATACCGAGAAAAATATAGAAAGAGAATACCTGTTCAGAGAATAAAGTCCAATCAGGGGAAAAGCCAAAAAAACATTTTCTGCAAAAAAAGTGCCTTTTTTTAATTCTTCAAAAACTAAGAAAGACTTTCACTTTCGTTTTTCAGCTCCAGAATTAGCCCCAGAACTAGTAAGCTTGAAACCATTAACTAAAACAACTTGAATTTGAAAAACTAGGCTTCTGCTTTTAAAACCATGATTGCACGTGTTAGACGATGTTCACATTGGTCGATTTGTTGAAACATCGCGATCGTGCGAATATATGCGAATGTTTTCTTGTTCTCCTGCTCTGTTACACCAATTTGTCGGTATTAACTTGCGGTCGATTCGTTGAACATAAATGTGTGTTGTTTAAAGAGTGTTGCTTCAACAAATCGACCAGTATGAACCTCAGTTGACAACTTAGTTAATTTAAAATATTCTTTTTAAATATTTTTGTTTAATTTAGAATAAATGGCCCCTACGAATGGAAATATCACACCCTAACCCCCCTCTTATAGAATTTTTTCTTGTCACGATTACGACACAACCTATCGGTACTGGGATTTAGGCGCATGTTATACAGGGTCATTTTCATAAGATGCGACAGGTCGAGACAAGAAAGAAATCGTATGGAAGGAGTGGAATACGTTACCGCGTTAAGGTGGAAGGGATAATTCTGTAAAAAATTGTTTTATTATCCTAAAAACATTTTTTAAGAGCAAATGAGCCACTTACAATCAGATGCTATAGTGTTTTTGAAAGCAACTATATTTCTGTAATTAACTTAAGGGGGACGCTGGTCTAGAATTTTGAAGAAACCGAATTTTTTTTTTGTCTGAAAAGGTACTTTAGGGTCTTAAAAATAACATACCAAAGGATGAATGCCGGCAAAAATGTCTAAATGCCCAAACTTTCCATTCTGCGGCAGCGCCCCACTGGTATGCCGTATGATTTTATAGTATTTAAAACTTTAAACGCGTTTTTCTCAAAATCACTTTTTTTTGACTGGCCGAAAACATAACTTGAGCAAATCTTCACCGATCTATACGAAATTTTGATAGTACATTCAAAATACCTTTCTCCAGAGCCGTACGTAGGATATTTTTTCTATGTTGCATAGTTTTTTTTTAATCAACAATTTTGTCGCATTTTTTTAGTGAAAATTTGAATTTTTTGTTCAAACGTACACCATTTCGCGAAAAAACAAAATATCGAAAAAATCCTACGTACGGCTCTAGCTGTTGTTATAAGGAAACTAAAAAATTTCGGGATTTTGTTCCAGGATCAAAATTAAGGAGGTTACACTTTCGGCCATGGACCCATCTAAAAAATGAAGTGCCTCCGAAGAAATGCTGAACAGCCGCCATTTTGAATTTAATTGACACGAAAAAATTTGTATTTGTTTATTAAGATTAAATGAACTACAAAATTTTGCTGACTGACGTTGTTCTGTGAGTAAAATCGTGGTTTTCTGGACAAAGTACCTTTCGTTTTTTTTTAATTTCTCAAAAACAAAACAAGGAATTTTACAATCGGTTTTCAGTGTTTGACTAAGAATTAATAAGAGCATTGATTATTATTTATTGGAAAAAAGTCACGTATTCTGCATGTTCCTTCATAAGTAGTTAATACTTCGTATTTCCTATTCTTGATATCCAATCCGTACGAGCCAGATGTGTTATTTTGTTTTCGTCTATAAATCTAATCTTAAAAAAAGTTCATAATTCGTATTGTCTAATTACTTGGCCCTTTATAAAATCAGCCAAATTAATTTCAATTTGATTACAAAACGAAATTCGAATCGCGTATTTTTTTTCGGAATAGAAATATTCCCACAAAATTCTCTCTACACGTCTTATGTCGAATTTGTGTAAGTACCTACTCCAGCTATCCCAAAAATAATCGTCCATTCTACTTATCAATTTCTTTGCCAGAGAACCTTCGAGATTTACGTCAGATTAAAATAATTCATTACCAAAAACATTTATTGGGAGAATACCTTCTGCTGGATGGTCAGCAAATAAAATAAAACAAATACTTTCATCTGTGGAAAAACACCAAACAACATGATGTACGAGTATTGATCGCATAAATTACTTTCTCTTGTCTCAGAAAATCTGATTCGTGCAAATAAGCCAGATTATAATTTAATCGATTAGCTAAAGGCAATTATTTAAGTATCTGAGGTAGAAAACTGTCAATGAAGCTCTGTAGCTTATAAAAGTGTTCTTCCAGAGACGAGAAGACGAGAAGAAATTCTAAATCGTATAAATGGGCCCAATTGTTATTTAAGCGGTTGAGTAAAAGGTTTAGCTAATAGCAATTAATTTATCACCTGAGAGTGGAAAACTTCCATTAAAGCTTTGTAACTCATAAAAATATTTTCTTCTAGAAACATCGACCGAATAATCATTGAGAGAAGACCGAAGTAATTGGCGTTTACTATACGATTTTTAATGATCGCCATATAATAAAAGATTGTGAATCCTTTTGTGTGCACTGTTTTTCTCTTTTATCTGAGTGTTTTGATTGTAATTGATTAGTTTTAATTGGATTTGATCACAATTAATGGCAGAATTGCGAAGACAACACATTACGAAGTTATTGTTATGATTGTTTGGTATTGTTTGGTATTATTCTGATATCTTGTTGACATGTGTTTTATTTTTGCCACCTATCCACATATCTGCTATACGGTTTATTGTCTTCCGGTTTTTTATGAGTTACAAACGACCTTCAAACCTTCACCCTTAGTCGAGAAAATTACCATACGCAAACCACTATTTCCACACTAATTCCATATTGCTCCAGCAACGTCAAACAAAAAAGAAGAAGAAGGAAAAACAGTTCAATCCATCATACTCAAAGTCATAAAGCAATTTGTCGCAAAACCAATTTACGACGGCAAATAATAATAATTTATGTGCAAAATCCAATAAAACGAGGAACTATCCGTTGGAAGTTATTTATTTTTTACAGCACTTTAGAACAGATGAGTTAACATTCTCTTCTCTGTAATGGAATAGCCCCGTATTGCTCATTGTAAAGATAAGCGTTTTTATTTGTTTGTTTATGATTATTTTTGTTCTTCTTTTTATTGCATTCATCAAGGTTTAGTACATTTTAAGAGCAATGGTTGTTTAAGTGCTTCGAGTGAGATTTTTTTGTAAGGACTTATGGTGATATCCAAGGAGTGTAGACTGTTTGAGTGTTGTTTTAATATACAACGCTTTGATAATTTCCATTAAAGTTATGGCTTCGTTGGTATGATATGTTTTGAGAACCAGCCTAAATTTAGCTTTTATTTATGGGTTGCATTAGCAATGGGGATTATTTTGTTTAAAAATAAAGTCTTCAATTCTATTTTTGTAGACAGTGGTTGAAAATATCTTGAGAACTCATAAAACGTTGAAGTCATTTTATTTGGTTTGGTATACCTCAAGGTTGCCTGTATGAGGCCACTTATATTTAGCGATCTTGCATTGTACTGCGTTTTTTTGTTGGAGATGTCTATGGGTCATAAGTTTGTACATTTATTTAATATTTACATAGCAGTGGCACCCGTGGCGTGATGGTTAGCTTGTCCGCCTGTTAACCCAGAGGTTATTCGTGGTTCGAATCCCAACAGAGGCAAAAATGTTTTTCCACGAGTATCGCCTTTCGCGAGGAATTGGCAGGTCCTCCTTCTCGATTACCCGTTCGGTACCGGGAGAAAATTTTAGGTCCCCTCCATTCCCTCACAAGGCATGGTTGTGAGAAGTGCGCTAGGCCCAGGGGCTCCTCGCCCTGTTGCGCCACCCTATTTATTTATTATTTATAAACTCGAACAAAATTAACTAACTATAGTTAATTAGTCAATCCGCCCCAACTCTTTTCCAAAGCTTGTGTATGACTATGAGGAATTTTCGTGAAACATTTTTTGTTGATGTTGTTGCACTTTCATCAACAATTTTCCCCCTGAATTTTCTCTAGTGTCATTTCATTAAATTTTATGTTGAACAAATTTTTCCATCTAACTATAGAATAATTAATGACAAAAAAGTCGCGATAATTTAACACGAAGCAACATCAATGCCACTTATTTTTCTCAGTAAAATCAATCGATATGGCCGCAATTTCTGAGAATCCAATCTATGCAAATGCTTTCATACAAATTATGAAATTTCCTTGAAATGAGACAATTCGTGTTTGTTGTATACAACCTGATGATTTCGGTATTATGTGATTTCTGGAAATGAAGCGGAAATAACTCTGTCAAGAGATGAAATAGCAAATCAAATATTTACTTTCCTCATCACACCCAACTTTCATTGTAAGTATACACATTACGGGTATAGTTGCGTTGATATATCGAGATCAATTAAACTGTATAGCTAAGTGTACTAATTTAGTGGCAAATTGTATATTTGGTTAATCATGTTTACATTTCCTGTCTCAATAAGTGTGCTCTCGTTCAACCTGCTTGATTTAAAGAGCTGTTTTTTTTTGTTATTTTCCTTGTAAGTTTATTTAATTGGCTCCGAAACCATACACATTAATTAACTGTGCATTGTTTTGATTGGGGAAAAGGATTTGTAATTAACACGTTGACAAGAGTCAGTTTTTGCAAAAAAGACCTTCAACTGATTTTTTTTTTAAATTAAACGGTGTTGTTATAAGGGCTTTTTGTCGTATATAGGGGTTATGAAAGTAGTAATTGTTGTAGAAATTATATTGTATTTGTTTTTGTCAATTAAGTAAGGCAATTATATAATCTTTGTGAATCTCAACAGGTGCCGTTTTGTGGGGAACTAAATTGCTACTTTTATACTTGGAAAAGAGGCAATTACTTGTTGGCTTAAAAATGTTTTCAACTTTCACATTGTTTCTGACTTTCAACAATTTAAAATTTGACTTGACTTTGTTTTCTTTGTATTCATGGGTTGAAAATAAATAAATAAGATGGCAGCAGAGCGGGGAGTATTGGAAGCCTAGCGCAATTCTCCCAACCATGCCTTGTAGGTGAATGGAAGGGACCTACACTTTTGTTGATTTCGAAAGACTAACCGAAAAAACGCTTTCCTTGACAATGAATTAAATATCGGAGGACGCTCCAATCAATCGCAAAAGGCGATACCGATGGATAAACAATGTTTTTTTTTTTTGTATCGTATAACGAGCCTCGATTCTAACCATCAGCACTGCGTCAGACTATCAAGTGAGATATTGGGGTGATTTTGTCTGGTAGCTAATTTCTCTTCTCTTAATTAGTCCTCTGAAAGTGCCTAATACTGCTGTTAAAATAATTCCTTTGGGCGGGGGTTAAAATTCGGCGCGAATTTGTGCCTCAACCAAGATTTGTCGCCAACAATTCCGAAAGCACATCCTCTCTATTTTTGTAAGTTGATTGAATTCTCCTTCCACTCGATTGCGCCAACTCGCACGAGGCTTCCTACTTCTTCAATTTCCTTATCGAATGTGCCTTCGAAACTCTTCGCGCATGACCATTTTTGTCCATTTGGTCCTACATGATTTGCAGCTGCCAATTGGTAAGCAAGCTCTTTCACCTGGGTTGTTGCTAGTCCATAGCACATCTTCGAAGATCTTTTCAAATAATCTGGTAGTTGTTCCACTTGTTCATGGGTGAAAATTCTTTTATTTCCAATATTTGGGTTATGAGTGAACGTAGTTGAAGATTCTTTATTAACAATATCCGCCATATATGATTTAGATATCTTGTATGCTGATGCAATTGACCGAATTGATTGTCCTTTTTTTAGTACTTCTTCCACAGCAGACTCTATAACAGCGTTTTCTGGACGAACCCTTTTCTTTGGCGGCATCTGATGGTTAGGAATAAATAATTTAAGATATAATATGAAAAGACCATAATAAGAAAATGCAGGAGTAATGAATCGGACAGTCACTGGCGCATTGAATCGGACGGCCGACTGTCCGATTCAATGCAAATCAACCTCAAAACAGTAGGACCAAATTCCAAACAATTAGGTTTTAATAAGGCTATAACTCACCGCTCCGTATCTTTTTGACAAATTTACACAACAGATAAAACCACCACAGTTTTTGTTTAAGATGAGACTGAGTTTTTAATCACTTTGCAAGTACACGCTTTTTTTTTTTACAAAATTACTGCGTTTTAAACATGTGCGAAAATGTATATGAAATAGTGGCGACCGCAGACTGTCATTATTGTGGGTTTATCTATGTTCATCAGTGTTGCCAACAACCAAAACGTAATGTTTTTTCGTTCAGAGGTTTTTGAGATATTTGCAGTGTCCGTTGCAATACCCGTCCGTTTCATTGCGTATTCCCCCTACATATGCCAGTCATTGTAGTATTTTTTATCGTTTCTACAGCTCATGTAGTTCTTTGTCTCCATACGTTGTTCTAATGAACGAAACCGAAGATCACTCGTTCTTTTGAAACGACCAAGAGTTTCCTCATTCGCTTTAGATAAGGTTCAGTCGTATGTTGAATGCGTTACCAGACTTTGTTTTTTCCCTTCATTACAACTCAAAAGCTTAAAAGTAATGTCATAAATACGGGAACTGTGTTCCGTTCTATTATATGGGTGGTAAAAATTCATTGATGTGCGCGTTAATTACAAAAATGGTCGATGCATCTCCACTGTATAGGAGTACTGAGTTCATCAGGGTCTTAAGAAGGCTGACCTTGGCTTTTTGAGAGATGGTTTTACGCTTAAGTTTTCCTATAAAAGATTAAGTTTGTAAAATGCTGTTTCTAAGCGTATCTGCCTGTAACGCGAGAGGTTTGAGTTTCAAATCCCAGATATCACCTCTTACGAGGATTTTTCAATTTCTCTGATGGACAGTTCACGCCAAGGAAAGAGACTTTTCGATTGACCGTTTGGAATTGGCAAAAAATTGTGGGTGCCATTTACTTCTCACAAGGTGTTCCGAAATTTCGGGGCCTAGGGCATTTTCTTAATTCCCCATTTTATTATCTCACTCTGTTAGTTTTAAAAAAGGTCCAGAGTGACTCCTTAGTGGTACTAATATAAATAGTCGTAAGTACGACCATGCTGTGTTCATTTTTTTTTATTTTGGTTATGATTCGCTCCATCTTTTTTTGAGCGAAAGTCAACAGATTCAATTCTTTTTTATTTAATCAAATGGTTTACTTCGGAATTCTCATTTATACAAAAGGTTCCTCATCAGATGTCTATGTAACTTGCCGAATCTACTACAGCGAAGACGTTGATTTATGCATTACTCTTATTTGAATAAAAAACTTGAAATTATTTTGATTAAAACTGTGAACAGCCTCGACGCTAGTCCTTAAAAGTCTATAACGCTTAACCTTATTTGGACGACATTGTCCAACTTTATGGAAGGGGCTGAACTTGCTTCTCTTTATCCAATTGTTGTGATTTCAATCTTACAGAATCTCACTTAACAATCAGTTGTTTTTGAAATCATTGTATATCGGTGACTTCTAGTTAAATCTCTCTGCCAATTTGTGCAATTTCTGCGATATGATATTTACTTTATTATATCAATTGGTTCAATTACAACAAAATGTCCTCTATAGACCACTGCTGATTGAAGTGGAAATTAATCTTGGGGCACGGCCACGTACTGACCAGCAAAGCTCCAAAATTAAAAAAATTGAAAACTAATTGACATCGCTCTGCCGCACAGCTTTCAATTTTGTTATAGTTTTTCCAATGTACCGCTTAGTAAATGGCCGTGTCCTTAAGGATGGACACATTTAAGGGAGGGGTAAACTGTTCATTCTGCCGGATTTGACAGCTACAAAATGGCGGCTTTTTTATGCAAAAAAACGACTTTTCACTTCAAATTGTCACCAAAATTTCAACATTGCAAAAAATACCTCGTGTTATTAGCTCACGAAATCTTTTTGGAATTTTGACTTTTTGATGATCCTGTCAAAAGTTATCTTGCACACCGCAAAAAATCGAAAAATGGAGGCGTCTCGAAAAATGCACTATTATCGCGCATCGGCTTGTTTTTCAATATTTTTGTATGAAAAGTTATAGAAGATACTTGAGACTATACTTAATAATGTAACAAATCAATAAATTAAATTACTTTATCAGATTTTTCATAAAAATTCGTAACAAAGCCCCTTTTCAGTCTCCCAGGGCTAACCCCTCCCTTAAAAGTTTTGTGATCTTGCCTATCATATATATACATATTTGGAAAATTATAAGCTTCATTATTTTTCCTATTGAATATAAAAATTCATTCCTTATGCCTTTATTTTGATAGAATATCAATTTCGTAAAATTGTAAATTTATCTTTAAAAACCACTAAATTTGTTTAAATGTTTTATTTTAAGTGTCATAACTTTATATTTAGTATTTAGTATTTATTTTATTTCGATAAGGCCATACACATTAAGATAAAATATCTTATAAACTAGTGTTAACCTATTAAATTATAGCAATGAGAGCTATTGGATGAGAAAAATAAAGAAGATAGAAATGAAGTGATATTGAAAAGTAAAAAAAGTAAGAAGAAAAGAAAAATAAAAAATAAAAAAAAGGAAGAGAAAAAAAAAATGTATATAATATGATGAAAAGTGGAAATGGAAAGAAATTTTCAAGATACTGATAGAAACTTTCGCAATTTTGTTTTAAAGCATTTATTGCTAATTATTTCCCTGATTGTAGGAGGTAACGAATTCCACTGACGTGTAGCATTGATGAAAAATTTACGTTCAGATATCAAGGAGGCGTATCGTGGGTGGATTAGCTGGACCTCGCAGAAGAGGCCCTTGTAATTCTTTCAAACAAATAGGGTGGTTGATGTGTGAACAGAATGTCTGAGAGCAGGGATAAAGTGCGAAACTTAAAGTAGCTCTCGAATGGCATATTGAGTAGAACATTTGCGAGATGCGATATTCTATGATATCTTCGCAGGCCAAAGATGTATCTAATAGTGTTGTTAAAAACAACATCAAGTTTTCTCTTGCACGCATAGTTACAACTCGAAAAGATTTCGCAACCATAGGTCAAAATGGGAAGAACTAAACTTTTTACAAGCATTGTACGTGTTTTAATAAGCGTGTATGTCTGAGATACCCAGAGTTTTCGTAACACTCCATATACCTTGCCAATTGTGCTGTTAATATGCTTGTCCCAAGTCAGATTGCGCGCGAAGATTATTCCAAGATTCTGAGCAGAATACACATAGTCAACAATGGAGTTATTCAAGATTATTCTAGGGAAGTGTGACAAGTCAAGAATCTTTTTAGATACCACCAAACACTTGGATTTTCTAGGATTTAAGTTCAGTCCATTGATCTGAGCCCAGTGCGAAAGTTTTTCAAGGTCCTGGTTCACTCGGTAAGCACCTTCTTCAATGAGACCAAGAGCGCAGCTGAGATACAGCTGAACATCGTCGGCATACATTTGTAATGAGCTGTTATGATTGACAGAGGGAATATCGTTTACATAAATTGAAAAAAGCAACGGACCTAGGATTGATCCCTGTGGCACTCCGCTAGCTACAGGAAGAAAGTCAGATAAACTATTACCTATTTCAACTGCTTGCATTCTGCCGGTTAAATAGGAAGAAATTAGCTTTATAGCCTCAGATGAGAAGTTCAACTGCTGGCGAAGTTTCTTCAAGTTTACTGTGAACCACTGTGTCAAATGCTTTGGAGAAGTCTAGAAGAACTAAAAAATTTACTTTATCTTCATCCAATGCTTGTCGAAGGTCCTCAATTACATTTAGTAGGGCAGTCTCACAGCTATGCTTTTCCCGAAAGCCACTCTGTCTGGTAGTCAAAAGATTATGAGCCTTAATAAAATCAGTGATTTGCTTTTTAGGATCTTTTCAAAAACTTTTGAAAGAAATACCAGGATTGAAATGGGCCTAAATTCAGTGCACTTAGCATTCTTGGGTATGGGTAAGACCTTTGCTAGTTTCCAGTCGGTTGGAAATTCCCCGGTTGTCAAAATGGTGTTGAAAATGTGAGTGATATAAGGCAGTACAATTGGAAGAATTATTTTTAAGAAAGAAGGGTGCATTTGATCGAGACCTATGGCATTTGACCTTACTGAAAGTATACTTTCAACCACTTCAGTACTGTTAACTCTAGTGAACGCAAAACTAGGGTTAATATTTTCAAATGAGGCTGGAGAGAGGTTAATTTTATTATTATTTTAGGCCTTAATTTTTATAGTTTACCATTAAAAATAATAAAAATAATAAAATTGACAATACTAATACCTCTCTCTCTTTTTTTATTTCAGGTAAGTCCATTTGTTAAACACGTGCTAGTAGTGAGTAAATGTTAGCGAAGTCTTATTCAAAAATAATTGTTCGTAATGTTATCTTCAAATATTTGATACTCAAGGTGAGAATGTTATAGTTATCGATACAAATGATACACACACGCCTAGTACAATTCAATAAAATTGTACGAATCAAACATTTGTGTAGAACGTGCCCGAAAAAATTTGCTCTGGATTAGGGTGGAAATAACTTCTATAATTTCGTCACTATGGTAAATTAAAACAGATATTTCGTTGGATTCTACATCTTTTGTTAACAAAATCTCGACGTGACATGTAAGCAAATGTTTCGTATGTCTAACGAAGATAAAACTAAGAAGCAAATATTTAAAAAAATTCCCACGTGAAGTAACATTTTTATTAATATTCTTATCTTTAAACAAAACAAACAACTATTCCACTTAATGCATTGCATGAAATTGAAATAAATCTACATCGCTACTTGAGTAGTGTTCGAAAACACTTTAAATGGCATTGAACAGTATTGCTGCGTACATTTATTGACAATTTGTTTTCTTCCGTACCGCATACCGGAAGAATCGGTATCGGTTCCGAAAAATTTGTTTGTTTTGTGTTGCTTCTGTTATTTTTTATTTCAATTGCCTGAACGTCGTTAAAATCAATTCAAATAGGAACTGGGGCCGCGTGCGATATTTATGTTAATTTTGGCAAATGAAAATGCGTTCAGAAGAGCAAATTAGATACAATTTGGTTTACCAAACCAAACAAACATAGATGCTGTTATTTTTTGAGGGAGGAAAGTCAAGTTCTTCTTTTTTATGACAAATTTCTCTGCTTAACTTAATAAACAAATAGAAACTCCACCACTTAGTCACTTGATAGGCTGGTGCTGATCTGAAGTGATTTTCTCGTTCGCAAAACTGATTCTACGTAAATATGCTAATTGATTGGGATCCCCCAGCGATTTCATAATTTTCGGTGTTTTTTTTTTCTTTCTTTAAGTCAATGCCCACACTGAAATAAAATGTCTTGATTTCAATGTTAACTAGTTTAAGTCTAACAAAACAGCGAAAGCAGATGTTAATTAATCGATTCTGAATCGGTTCATTCGTAAGCTTGTTTTTTATTGTAATATGTTTAATACATTTCTAAGAACTGCAACAGAGCTTGTATTTTATGGCATCAAGAAGCAGATTTATTAGCGGGAAATATGCTTTAGAGCATCTAGTCAGAGGCATTCGGTCTGATTCAAAAGGCATGTCTATTCCTTAATTGATGTTAGACAATTCCAGAAATTATAACATCACGACAAGGCAGAAACAACGCCAAGTCTAGCAATTACTGTCTTGACGACAGTACGTGTGTACGGCTAATTTTCATTTACACCATTATCCTCACTTTAATGGAGCATCCATTAATCATTTGCTTCATATTCTTTGTGTGTAAAGGGATTAAGAAAAAAAAGCAAAATAATAACCAGACAATAAAAAAGAAAAGGATGATGAATTGTTGAAGCATGTAACAGAGCAGCAGCAGCAGGCATGTAACAACAGAAGAGTTCAATGAACGAAAAAGTGGATAGCAAAGAATATTTCCGAAGGACTATAACAGTAAAATCTGTCAGATTGAAAAATTAAGTTGAAAAGCTGAAAAACAGATTAAAAAGAAGACAAGGGAAATACACACTCAGTTTTTACAGGTTTATTGCATTTAAGTTAACGGTTTTTCAAAAATGAGTGGCTGTCAACAAGCACTGTGCCTTTTTGTATGAATAAAATACAATCAAACAGAGCTTGAATAAGAGTTAGTAAATTGTGTTTACATTTTACTAAGTAGGAACTGATGTCTTCTTGAACAAAAATATAACTTGGCTTGAGACTGTCCTTGTTTAAATTGAAGCAAAACGTAAATGAAAAGCAACACAAAAACAGCAATGGGTGTCACATATCATCCAAATCGTTCGAAATTCAGTGGCCACAATTTGACAAGAAATCACCTCATAAAATAAAATCTCTTCTCTTTGCGGTTTTAATTAAAAGAAAGAAAGCTTTTGGTTTGTTCCGAAAATGAGAAGAAGTTTGAGACACATAAAGGGCAAATCAGTAGAGACTGCACTTCATGAAGTAGTCGGAACCATTGAACAGTCAATCCAATATAAAGAGTACACGTTGGCTGCATTCCTCGACATAGAAGGGGCCTTCAACAACGTTAAATACAGTGCCATTCGCATGGCATTAAGTTCCATAAATATCGAGCCAACGCTGTCAAACTGGATCGACTCCATGCTCCAAACGAGAATAGTAAACGCAGAAATGGGTGCAAGTACCCTAAAAGTTAAAACTTGTAGAGGTACACCTCAAGGAGGAGTGTTATCCCCGCTACTGTGGCTCCTAGTAGTTAACCAAATCCTGGTTAAACTTGACAGGAGCGGAATAAAAGCCGTAGCCTATGCCGATGACATCGTCATCATGTCTTCGGGAAAATTCACAACCACCCTCTGTGAACTTCTTCAGACAGCTCTAAACAAGCTCACCAGCTGGGCAAAAAACTGTGGGCTAAACGTCAACCCTACAAAAACAGAACTTATTCTGTTTACGACAAAACGCAACATTCCAGATATACTTCCTCCCTCCATTAATGGTATACCAATAAACTTATCTGGTACGGCAAAATATCTCGGAATTGTCCTTGATCGTAAACTTAACTGGAAAGAAAATTTAAAAAAAAAAGAGAAAGGAAAGCTCAAATCGCTTTCTACACTTGTAGTAGAATTTTTGGTAAAAAATGGGGACCTGGTCCCAAAACCATTCACTGGATGTATACATCCATAATAAGACCAATCCTCACATATGCCTGTCTAGTCTGGTGGCCATCATTAGAGAAGGCTTCAAACCTTAAGACCATGACCAAAATCCAAAGACTTGCATGCATTGGTTCAACTAGTGCCATGAGAACAACACAGCTTTGGAAACCTTCCTATCGCTAGCCCCCCTAGATCTCTTTTCTAAGGAGATGGCGGCCAAAAGCGCACTGCGACTCAAACAATGCAACAATTGGAAAACAGGCATATCAGGCCATAGAACCATCATGAACCATACAGATATAGACATCCAAACAGACTATACCCCCCCCGCATATTGATTTCAATCCAGTGGCCCTAACAGTCTTTCCGACTAGAGAAAGCTGGGAGGAAAACAGGGTTATAAAAGAAAATCACATTTCCGTCTTCACAGATGGTTCCAAAACGGACGAAGGGGTAGGATCAGGTATCTTCTCAGACTACCCTAACATGAATAGATCAATAAAGCTTCCCGACTTCTGCAGTGTCTTTCAGGCAGAAGTACTCGCAGTGTGCGAAGCTAGCTACGCAAAACCTGATCAACAAAAATATAGACTTCCTTATAGACAGTAAAGCGGCCATTAAAGCTATCTCATCCATTGTCACAAAATCCAGACTAGTAGACAACTGTCGCAGTAACATAAGACTGCTCAGCGAAACAAACACAGTTAGTTTAACCTGGGTTCCAGGACATTGTGACATAATCGGTAATAAAATGGCGGTTAAGCTGGCTAAAATCGGGTCAGCACTCGAATCCAGCGAAACGAACACCTCAGTTCTAAGGCCACTTGAGCAAGAAAAAAACAGAATCAAACACAATTTTCTAAAAACCGCCAATGACAGGTGGTCTTCTTTAGAAACATGCCGAGTCTCTAGAAACCTTTGACAAGATATTTCCAAGAAAAAAACAGAATCTCTACTCCAGCTAAGCAGACCTCGGCTCTCTCTGTTGATTGGCATTCTCAAGGGACACAACTCGTTGGGTACCCACATGACGAGAATGGGCATTAGCACATCCGACTGATGCAGAGGATGCCAAGATGAGGAGGCAGAGGAGGGATCATTCCACTTCCTCTGTGAGTGTCCTAGCTTGGCCCACACTCGGAAAAAAACCCTCGGAGAATACTTTTCGACGAACTGGGCGACATCTCTAATCTCCCACTAAGCGACGTCCTGAAATTTATTCAGGGCTCCAAGTGGTTCAGTGGGAGTTCCCTACCACAATAACCAACCACCTCTCCAATCCTCCCATTTCCTCATCCTCTGATTTCCCGGGGAGCACAATGGATCCTTGAGATCCGAGTGAGGTGTTGCCACTTGTGCCTGCACCCCCCATTCAACCTAACCTAACCTTGAGACACTTTAAGGGATCATTTGTTGCTCAAAGTTTCCACGAGTATTTTTGAGGATATTTACAACAAATTATTTTCAACTATGTGTTGTCATCCTTCATCCAATCTAGAAATGTGTGTTTATATTTAAAGAAAATTCAATTTTAGTTTCATGTAAGATTGAGTAGTCAGATCTGAAAGGCATTGGGTTACGATACGATTCAAGTTTCCTTAGAAATGATTTTGTTAAAGTTAACAAGTCCATAACAGAGAATCTTTTTGGCGTTAAAATGTTGTTGGTAGGTACTTGTGCAAAACAAGACCTTTTTTTCTCTGAAATATAAACGAGTTAGTTTAGTTTGCTTCAAAATATGTGTTTGTGAATTTTTGTATGCTAATATCGAATATATTCTTGAGCGATTTGTATTGACGTACCATTTTCGAAACCGGTTCACTTTTAAATTAGAAAGGCAATAAATTGTAGTTTTAGTTTATTTTATATTTTGATGTATTGAATGGTTTTGAACCAAATTTATTCACTGGAATGCTTCTTTTTATAGCAGTTGTTTGACTCTTCTATTTAGGAATAATCCGTTGAAAAGTATTTTTAGTTAAGCAAATCATTTTATTTTTATAGACCAGGGCAATAAGTTGTTCGCTATTGAATTTTTAATTTTTTTCAACTTCAATCGTGAGTAACTTCTGAAGAAAGCACTTTTTTAAAAGTACCTCCTAACATTTTTTTTTGTAAATCATTTAATTTCCTCCAAGAAATATTTTTGTAGTTGTGATTTATTTCTTAGTTAAAAAATTTCAGGTAAAATTAGAAAACTATACCGGTTTTTAAAGCTTGATTACTTGGAAACGGTTGGTCTGAGGAAAAACTTTAATAAAATCTTTTTTAAAGGAAATTCAATTTCCCACGAAATGCCAAAACTTAGTTACTCAAATTCTTCCTCGTTTGCAAACAAGTGCTAATTTGAATTACAAAACAGAGAATAAAAGAGTTTTCGAAATACCTAAATATACACCATTCAGTTTTATCCAATCGAACTAAAATTGTGGCTACACAAGGACTGATCGTTTCATTTGGTTCCCTGCCAAATTTTCGAAAATCGATTTTTGACTGAAGAGATAAGTTGGGTTTTATGATGTCAAAAAATCTTCAATAACTTTAGAATATTGATCCAAATTTTCCTGTTAATCCGAGTAATAGTTTTCAGAGATACATCTTTGAGAAGCACTCGATGTCAGGTAACCTTAGCGCTCAAAGCTTTCAACACGTTTTACTCAAAACTGTGTTTTTTAAGGACGGTGGACAAGACTCCCCTAAAACTATTCAACCGATCGTGATGAAATTTAAAACACGTCGTCGTAAAACAATTCACAAGTTGTTGAACAAAGAAATTTTTGTTTTTCCAATTACAACTTTTTTCAACAAAAAAAAAAAGGAAGGAAATGAAGAAATATTTTGACTGAAGTTGTAATTTTTTGTTAAAAAGATCTGCCAAAATCCAAATTTAATTTTTTGTTTTTCCTTAGTTCAACTTACGGTTTAACTGAAACTTTTGTTTTTGTTCACTACAGGTGTTACAGTAAATTGTAATCGCTCTGTTGTACATATCTCTTGTGGGTTTTTGTAACCAGTATGTACTGCAGTGTGCAAAATCTCGTTTTGTTTCCCTCGTTAACAGTTCTGCTGTCTACGTGGACGTGCCTTTTTATGGGGTGTTGCCGTAATTTATGTCTTAAAGGTGGAGTTTTGAATATTTTTTCAAAAAAAATTTCAGATACTGTTTTTTAATGAGAGAGAATCTTGAAAGCTGTATAAAATATTTAATTATTTATAATTTTTGTTGTTGTTGAAAACATGCTGTTTCTTACTCATTGCAGCCCATTTAACTCCTTGAATCTATTAATCGATTAAGTGAATCGATCATTGATCTTATTGGTCGATATTTTGCTTTCTTTGCTGCTGTCAACATGTTTTTAGACCTCATTTTTGTTAAACCTAAATAAAGATCAAAGTTGTATAGCTTTGGCAAATACTGTAACTGATGATTTTTTTTGCTATTATCTATGTATATGGCAACACTGGTAGTTTTGGGGGCTCATACACTATTCGTGTTTTGTGCCACTGTCAAACATCTTTAGTTTGGGCAATGATTTAACTAGGGTTCGTCTCACAAACGTAAAACGCTTGCAATTTATTGAATTTATGAAGAAAGTTCATCGCGCTTTGCTTCCATTTTATGGTCAGTTTAATCAACCTACTATTGGCTATTCGGTCCATTGTGATGTGACTAAATTTTGCCCCATTTACATTGTTGGACCATCACGCTTACGTAAACAGGGAGCTGAGGAAAATATCGCAGCAGTATCGGCCAGTATGTTAGTGATAAGACTGAATTATCGAGTCGGTGCCGTTCGCAGCAATTGAGCCTATATTACTACAATTTTTTTTTGGCAAAATGGAAGAGCTTAACTTGCATGACACGTGGTTTGAAAAAGAATGTCCCATACAAGACACATCACGCTTAACAAAGAACAAATTGAGACTCGAGTTTGGTGAACCATTCATTTCGCGTTTTAGGCCGGTCAACTGGCAGCCTAGATCGTGTTATTTTACGTCTACAGACAATTTTTTGTGGGGCCATATTAAAACTCATGTGTATAGCGACAACCCTGTAACGAGATTGAAGCATTTATTCGTGAAATACCAACCAAAGCGTTAGAAAGAGTATGCAAAAACTTTATTACGCGGATGGACCATTTGAGGCGTAGCAACCGTGGCTAACATTCGCATGCTTCAAATATTAAATTATATGACCGTAATATCGATTCAAATAAAAGTTTCATGCATTTTTCTGAATTTATTTTTTTAAATTTCTGATTGCTCTAAGAGTAAAAAAAAAAAATGTAAAGCTCAGCAAAAAATTATGGTAGTTTATTTCCATGGAAACAAACTAGACTAGGCCTATTGCATTTTTATCAATCATATCTTGTTAGGAAGTTTTAACCATTCCCGAACCTGTCAGTTAAAAAGCGCATTTCGTGGGAGTGTACCTACTTTCGAAGACTTGTCAACAGCGTTGCCAGACGACCCAAATTTTTCAACCCAGACCAACTCTAAAATCCCCCAGATTCAACTGTTTTTTTTTTTTTTTTTAAGGAAGTCATTTGGTACAAAAAAAACTATGCTTCGTAAAATAGGCCTAAAACAATATTATCTTCTTCTTTATCTTTTTTATATATTTGCTCTGAATTGATAATTTTTATCATTTGATCTGATAGATTGAAGTTGATACATCCCGAAATATTTTGGAGGTTCCTTGTTCTCATAATACATTCTATTTCTTAATTTAAACTAGTTTTGACTTCGGCCAGCGACAACTTATAAAAGAGAGTGAATCATTTCAGAAACACTTAGAAATCGTTAAGCCAAAGAAAATTTATCAAAGGGATTTGAAAATTATAAATCTAGAACAGTTTATATTTGCACATGTACTGATCTAAAATTCGAATACATCAGTAGTGTGTGATGTGGGTAATTGAGGCAACTTTCTTTGAAAATGTCTATACATTAGCACACACACATTGGACTAAATAAACTTCTGCTTTATTTTAAACTTCAGTTTTCACATTACAAAAAAAAAAAATACTTTAATCTGGGGGAAATCCCGCAATCTGGCAACGCTGCTTGTCAATTCCTCGTGAAAAATGACACTCGTAGAAAAACAATCGCATATTTCTCTGATTCGAACCTCAAACTCCAATATAGCCGGCAGATATGTTAACTATTACTCTATGGGCACCGTTCATTCAATCTGACTTATGTCTAGTTTAAAAATGAACTTTTGTAATCAATATGCTTTTAAGCTTTTAACATGCATTTACTGGACCGACAGTTAAATGTGATGTCAGGTATAAAACCCGTTAAGTACAAAAATCTATTACATTTATCAAACAGTATTGACCGCATTCAAATTTTGAAACCCTCAAATCATTTGACTAAGTCGTCGGTTTTCCATTGGTGTGTTGCTTGTGTTGTTATATTTTCCACTTCAAATTCGATTTCTCTTTAAAGAAATCTTTAAAAACAAATTTCACTAAAAATCAGATTACTATCTCAAAATTACTGAACAAAGTCGATGTAGAATTGTTAATTGCTTACTACAGGCTCTGGCAGTTCCAACACGCCCATTCGCCCATTTAGGTACATACTTATTTCAATCATGATCGAGAGAAAAAATATTAAAAGAAAATGTGTTCTACATGGCAACACACTTTTTTGTTTTCCAATCAGACGTAAACAAATACACAAATCTTCAGTTTGTAGATACAAATGTAGGTTTGTGTGTAAACGATCGTCATATGTCTCAAAAAACCTGCTTTACCTACGTGAAAGCGCATAACTTGAACCAAAACATTGAATTCCACGCATTTATCATGCTTTTCTAACAAAGGAGCAGACAATGTTGGACTTCAATCGTCATCAGTAATGCTTGTCACAAAGGTGAATTTTTACATCGTCATCGATAATTGGTCTGATCTTTGTCGGTCATAGGATGACATTTATGACGAAGAATCTAGACCCATAACGCTTTTGTTTTGATACATGCAAGCGATGTTAAGTAATAATTGCTTGCCGAAACGACGGCTTTCTACAGTTCTTCGAAAATGATTATTGTTTATCTGGTAACTCATCCGATGAGACCAACAAGTTTCTAGAAAAATCACTCAAAGGGAAAAGGCACTCATTTAAGAGAGCCCCTGGTTCTCTTGAGTGGGTTTATTTTTAAGAGCTTTGTTGTTCCGATCTACTGATTGGATCGCACAAGCCAAAGCCTTTCCCATCAAACATAAATCCTCTTCTATGCTCTAGCCTCTAGCCATTCTAGTAACTAACACCAAGTGCATCCTAAAATGTTAGATAAAAGCGCTTTTGTTTTGCTGTTCTTTCGTTGGAGTAGAGAACGCGAATGGAAATGTAAAGAGAACAGTATTGGCTAACACACACATAAACAAACTTGAGCTAAGGTTGATTGGAGCGAGCTCAGCTTTTTTTCATGCTTCTTGTGGGTTTCTATAGTTTTTCGACTCTGGTCTCTGGTCGGTGTACCGTGTACGGTGTGTCTGTCTGGTCATAGAGCGTGCAATGCAGTTGTGAATTGTGATTTGCTTGTGGTTTGGCGAGTGTGCTCCCGCTAACGTTCGTCCAACTGGTTATAACAAATAACACACTACCACAAGTAGGCGCTTTTTGTTGTACTTACTTATTATTTGTGTTGCGTGTTTTCCTTTATAAAACTCTTCGTACGGGAAAACTCTTTTTTTTACCTTCGTTTTATTTGTTTTTTATTTTCCTATAGCGAAAAACCCCTAAGATACATATTCGGTTAAAAATTTCTTTTGAGTTTCATAAGTACCTCAGTCGACATCGATATCGCGATAAATACGGACGCGTACAAAATATCGTCTTCAAATAAAATAATAATAAAAAAAAATCAAGCTTACTTCAACCGTCGCCGGATATTGAACTTTTTTTTTGTTCGATTGGAAGTGTGTTAATCTATTTATTTATTTGTAAACAAATTTCCCAAAAAATATGTCTTTTCAACGTGAAAAACTGTTTTGTTCTTTGAAAACGAAATGAAACGAAATACTTTTAAGCTACGAATGGGAAGACAATGCAAATAAGTGAATTGCATTTATATTTCATTTGAATACGAAATGCTTCAAGCCAACCAGGCATAAGTGTGGATTTATATATACATTTTGGCTTTTCAAAGAATTGCATGAAAGAAAAAAACTAAGAAAAAATAAGCCACTGAAGTGGAGCTGCCAGCGTGTTCTGTTTTTTTGCTGGTCACGGTGTTTCAATTCGTTTATTGTTCCTGCAAATGAACTCTAAAACTGCAAACAAAAGTTTTGATTGCAATTAAATAATTGTTTTACTAAAAAATAATTAAAACTGGTTAAGAGTGTAGTTGATATATGAATATACACCCACCGTTGTCGCCGTCTCGCCGCCGCCAACATCACCACCCAAACCGACGACCAACCCGTCGTCGACGACCGTCCTATTGCGTAAAGAAGTGATTCGTTGAAAATTAAACCGAAACAAAGTGAAATAGTGAATGTGAAGCATAGCGCGCTTAAAAAGTGATGATCTAGTTTCATTATTTTATTTTTATTTTATTTGTTTGCTAAATAATTGAGAGTGGTTGGTGTATTTTGCATACCTGATCAGTTTTGAGTTGATCAGTTAGAGTTGCAGCAACCAAATTGCAACTTGAAAAGAATAAAATTTTTTATAATTTTTCGTGGAGTGAATAGTGCGAGAGCCATTAACCCAACCCTTGAACAAAAATATCAACTTGAAGAGTGGCCTTTGCCCTGCATTAACCTAGGTAACTATTTTTTGACTTTTTATTTCACTTTTATCGTTCAAGTACTCTGCAGTAGGTACTTGTTTTTATTTTTTAAAGAACTTTCTACTTTTTGCTTGATTCTTCATTTCTCTCGAATTTTGGTTTATTTGTCTTGGTCTTCTTTTGGTCAGTGTAAGACAGTCTTGAGAATCTCAATGATATCAGCTGCTGCCACTTTTGGTAGTGTGGGGGTATGACCATGCTTAAAGAACCGCGTACGGTTTTTTTTGCAATTCTTTTTTTTTGCAGAACGGAATGTTTTATTCATTTTAGTTTAATGTTGATTTCGTTGACCTAGCTGTCTGTGAAAATGAAATTAACAGAAAGTGTTCTTTAGTATTTACATATAAACACCGGCTGATTCGGTGTCTCTAGTCAGGTGCGACCTGAAAGGATGTTATGGTTTCGTTTTCACGCGAATTGTGTTTTGTAAGCCTAGCATGTTTGATGCATTTATATTCTATTCTTTTATTTGGTTAATGTGACCTAGTCAAAGCCGGCTATGGTTCCGGTTGTCATAAAAATGGAAAAATTGGCGGATATTGTTTATGTTTGGCATTTGAAAGAATTTAGAGTGGATAAGAGGAAATAGGAAAAGAAAACTGTTGGAAACCATACATGAGCTTGTTCTATTTGTTGTTCTATGGTGATTGTTGAGGTATTATGCGATTTTGATCTGTCTCAATTCTTGTATTTTCTACCCCATGTCTTTGAGTCGACGAGGGAAAGAATCCTCAACAGTTTCACGACTAAAGGTCGTGTGTTACGGAATTTTCTTCTTTGAAGATGACTCTAGTGGATGCAATTTAATTTATTGTAAACAAAAATGCATCACAGTTGGGAGTAAGTCAGGTCCAAGCACATATTTTCCAATTATTTTGCTTGTGTCGTCTTTTCGTGTAATTGAGAAGAGTAAAAACATTTGGCTCCAAGAGCAATAACAATTGGCTCATAGAGTACTTCCACTGCTATAAAAGCTGCTTAAGCACTTAGCCATTTTAAATAACATTTGAAGGTCCCTCCAATAATCCTCGCAGTTATCGTTGAAAGAATTGTGTAAGACTCCACGTTTCTTCGAGTTTTTATTTAATTCTGATGTAAATGTTTCATAAAGGCTAAGAAATGAAAGGGACCTACAATTTTTCAGCCGGTTCCAAGTTCCAATTTTCATAGCAGAATGACTCCGGAGAATTTGGCAACAAATATCTAGAGTCTTTTCCCAAGAAAAAGATTTTTAGAGGCTATTTTGGTTCTTTATCTGGAAGTCCTGTGTTTACTTACACGTCTTGGTTTCCAAGTAAATTATCTCTCTTAAAAGTTGCCATTAAAAATTCCACGCCGTGGTGGATATTATCTTTTGACTTTTGATCCTGCTACTCATGCCAACCGAATAACTTATTGCTTTGATCGTGGTGTTCAGTTATCTAACACCAATCAGATGGATGATGAGCTATAACACAAATTGATGGGGAATGATAAATCATTTCGCTGGTGTTGGTATAGCAGTTGCTACGTATGTTTTCCATTTTACTCGCTTCTGGCAAAATGTTTGGTTTAATTGCCTAATTTTTAATCAGTGGGTTAGGCGCCAATTCTTCGTACACTACCGCAATTTTGTTTCGTAAATGCCATTTTTTGTTTGAGATTAGGAAGAGCTTATGGAGAAACCCTTTGAAGAAAGTAGCTGTGGCCTTCACACTGGTTTGATATAAAAAACCTTCATTAATATCCCCAACCGGGAATCTCACTTTCAGGTCAGGTTCTCTCATTTGGAAATAAAGTTGTGTCTCTTTTCTTACTTAGTTTACTCTGAAACCCTATTCGTGAATGAATGTGCAGCCTGAAAATAGTGTTCGCATTCGTTTATATCATTTTTTAAGTCTCTTACCTCAATTTCTGAACAAATTACTTAAGCAGAAATTTCAATTCGATTCCATGCCATAAAATTATGGTTTAAACTTTTTTTAGTTTGTGTATTTATTTGTGTATTTAGTACCCATGAATGGGAAAATGTAATGCTAAATTAAAGCGATTTTGATTCCCAAGCTAATTACCTAAGTGTTGCCATTGCTACCTCCCACCCGAGGTAGGGTGTTATTCAAAATACCTACACATTTTGGGCCAGCAAAGTTTCGTTCAAAAGTTTGAAGGTAAGCATGTGGGCCAACATTCCTTTATATTATTTTGTCATTTTGTTTTTACCTTGACATATTTACAAAGTACCATAGAGGGTATTTCGCTTCTTTTTACACAATTTAATGTGATAGAGTTGTAAACAAAAACTTTTTTGTGCATTAAACATGTATGAAAAAACAAAGTATTAATAGAGAATATGTTAACTAAAATAAATCGCTTTCGATTCCGTAGTCAATAACCTAACTATTGCAACTGCCACCTACCACACGAGGTAAGGAGTTGGTCGAAATACCTCCTAATTTTGAATAAAAAATGGTTTCTAACAAAACAACGAGTTTGAGGAGTTTTTACTCAAGTTATTCCTTCTTTTTTCTTTGCCTGATGGAAATTTCAAATTTATTCCCTTATGTTTTACATTTGGTCTTACACTCAGTGACATTGTAACGCTTTATCCAATGCGTATACTGCGTTCACACAAAACAGGATAACTTTGCTTATATTTTTTCTACAAATCAAAAACTTATCCAAAATCTACATGAAAAGATTAGTGACATCTGTAATTTAGTTCAGTGTGACACTACTAGGCGGCTGTCGTAAAATAAATGGTGTTTAGTGGTTACACTGGTGCTTACATTGGCTTGACTTCTGCTTGTCTGTTTTGCATTTTTTATTGCCTCTTGACCATAGCTTTATACTTATTCACATTGTATTGTCCCGTCCAGTTGTTTTTGGAAAAGTCAATTTTTTTCGTTAAAATGTTACTGTTATGAGGTCATAAATTGATTCTATAAACTGGCCTTTTTTAACTACACAAAAAATCCATTTTCATCTACGTAAGCTTCCAATAGCTGCAAAACTTTAACTTAAATTCGGAAAAAATCGTTATCGTTATGATGGGCTAGGAATCTAGGATCCCGTTCAAAACAACCCAAAAATAAATCTAACGTGAAAACGAACATGAATGCATCTCCTATAGCAACCATATTATTACTACGCCGAAGCCTATTGGGCAATAGTTTATAGTGTGGCGCTATCTCATACACAAAGCCAACCGTCTATAACGGTAGTCATTTTGGTTTCTTCTAAAACCTGAAATTATGAAAAATTATTCATAAATTCTTTCTTAAACTATTTCTCAAAATAAATTATTTGCATACATATTTGTAACATGACATGGAAAGGGCTACTTCTATGAATAACTTTGTCTATTTTTATTTTTGTCGCTAAGTGGGAGGGAATCAGTCGTAATTCGACGAGTTAGTAATTATTTTTAGGTGTCTTACCTCGGGAGGGATTATTTTGGATTCTTGTCAAAAGCAAACAGCTTTGGAAATTCTTCTTACACCAGATGCACAGAAGCAGCTTTCAGTTTTGCGTTTAAGGTTCTTACTATGAAATCTTCTTCTTGTTTTCACATGATATTAGATTAGCTGGTGGATGAAACGTGCTTCGTTCTTGTGGAAGAATTTTAATTGGACGTGGCGTGTTCGTCGCCCAGTCAGAATATATTACCGAAACTTATTCATCATTATATTCGAATTTTGTTTATCAGAATTGATTTGTATTTTTTTATCAATGAAACTTGTTGCTTTAAGGTAATGAAGCAGAAAAACAATTCGTTCTCCATTGTTGAGACTTTATCCCGGTTTGTGCTAGCGTCACCATGGTCACACTCAATTGAATTTTGACTACAGCACCTGAAAATGTCATATAAAAAAATGTAACAAAATAATTACAGCACTGCCCGGGTGATACACAGGAACGAAAAATTGAATTTCAAGGTTTCAAAAAACCTACGTAGGTAGTCATATTTTTTTTTAAACAACAACAGAGTCGATAGCATCTTAAATAATTTTTTAAATAATATTCAGTAAATAAGTGAATTTCACTTTTAACTACTGTAGAACATGCAAGCAATTTCGTCAACAAACGAGTAATTGTTCTTAAACATCCTACAGACCTTAGTTTGCTTTTTATATTCGATTTTATAAAGAATGAAAACAGACTTTGGAAGGAAGATGCGATCGGACTTAACAATTTTTCTTGCTTGATTTCCGCCACCGTGTCGGTTGGTTGTTGATTTATGGAACATATTGTTTGTTATGCTGTTATTTAGTTGTTATCATAATCAAACAGCACTGTTCGATTATGATAAATGCATAAGCGCTTGTTGTCAATACGATAAAACAACTTGATATAAACCGATCGATGGAGCTACGCATACAAGTTATGCTAAAAAATTGCGCTTGCTTCTTCAGGTGTGTGGTTTGCTGATTCTCGTTCAGGAAATCACAGTTCAAGTTATTACTGGCAATGGTTATTGTGTTTTTCACAATTTTGACGAAGACGCAAGAGAATATAACGACATCTCTTATCTCTAGCTTTTGTTTCTTCTCGAAAGTGACTTTTTTTCCTTTGGACACAAAAATGTGAAATTCACTTCCCCGTACAATAAGCAAAGCAAGACTTTTTTTTATTTCTTCGTTTTTCATGTGAAAAATTTATCGACTTGCTGCGCTCAATTCAAGTAATTCCAACGTGATTTTGAACTCAAATTTCAATGAGTCGATCGGCACGCGCTTATTGCATTTTTCACAATTTTTTCTTCACTAAATCAACTTACATGTGGTGTCATGTTTTATAAAAGCAAAAAAATAATAATAAAAAATCAATATAAAATGCGCAGAAAAAACAATCTTGTTGGTTTAATGAACTTTTGGTTTATGTTAAGACGATCGTCTTCCTATCAAACAAAAGAAGAACCTTGGCACACAAAATAATCGGAAAGCAACTAGTTGCTAAGACATTTTGCAAAGGCGCAAAGTAGAAAAAGAAGAAGAAGTCGAAATAAAATGCCCCATTGTTGAAGGTGGGTTGAGTGGGCTTGATGTGTACTTTACTAAATGATTACACCTATAATCGGATTCGTTCAAGAAGTTCAAATGGAAGGTAGTCCTCATTTCAAATATACTTTGAAGTGTACTTATATTTCTTCTTCTTCGTCTTCGTTATTTTAACTAATGGCGAACGCCATGATACAATTTTTATTCAATGACCCTAATTTGTTTTTGCGCGAATCGGTGGGTAGCGGAATTGCTCAAAACTATTTGATTCATTTGAAAAGTACTTGGTGGAAAGGAAGGACGTATTGTTTTCTTAATAAAACCCCGTTAAATAGAAAGGGAAACACCTTGAAGAAGAAGCTATAAATCATAGAATAGGGAACTACTCAACTCCAAGCGATGAATTTCAAATACCGTATTTTAAAATAAAAATTACTCCCATATTTAAAAAAAAAATATTTTTCATTTACTTCTACTGCCAATGAATCACTGAACTGATTTGTATGTGATTTTCCCTGTAAAAGAGAAAAAAAACTTCTTTCTGTTTCTGGCGGGAGTCTTGAACATCGTGTTCTGGTTTACAGTTCTCTCTCTTGACTGTTTGCTTCACTCAAATCAGTGATCAGTTCCTGGGATACTCAAATGAAAACAATAGGAAGAAGGGACCACTATAACAATAGGCTTCTGGGGATGGTGCTTTTCGTACTTTTTTGTCTGCAGGCTTAACAAAAGGGTGTTTTTCTTAGACGTTTGGTTTTTAGGAGCACAGAAAACGCATATAATTTCTTATAATGGCCAAGAATTTAGCTTTACTTTAAAGACAAAGCTTCGGGCAAGTGGGCGTCGCGGCTGGTTCGAATAAATTCCAACCGAGAGTCCCAATTTTCGATCACTTTTTGCAGATTTTGGGGCCGAATGTCAGCAATAACGCTCCGAATATTCTCTTCCAAGGCGTCAATTGTCTAGAGTTTATCTGAGTATACATTCGCTTGTATTCACATAAATAAATAGAAATAAATGAACAGAACGAGGAGCCCCAGGGCCTAGCGCATTTCTCACAGCCATTCCTTGTGCGGGAATGGATGGGACCTACCATTTTCTGCCGGTTTCGAACGGCCATCAAGAAAGCGCTTTTCATGGCAATGAATACTATCGGAGGACCTTCCAATTCCTCGCGAAAGGCGATACCTGTGGAATAAACATTTTTCCCTCTGTTGGGATTCGAACTATGAACCTCTCTGGGCGAACAGGCGAACATACTAACCATCACACCACGGGACTTCACATATCACAACAAAAAAAGTTCAGCGGTGTTTAATTGTCCAATTTTGGAAGTAACTCGTTGGCTTAAAATCAATCGTCGTCAACAGAGATTTGGTGTCAAGCCAATTCAGCGAAGTGATTGTACGGCTTCAATTCTTTCACGATGAAATGGCTAACCAAACCAAACCTAGCATAAATCAAGTGACGCCAGTCAAAAAGTCCAATTCCAAAAAAGCGTTGTCAGGTTGAAAACCACACTTCAAAAAAAACCTTTATATTCACATTGTCGGTGGGCAATGTGGATATGCAAGTGCAATCAATACTCACTTTTTTGGTCCAACTTACGTAGTCGGGTAGTTAGCAATCACAGTGCGTTATCATTGGCAATATGTGGCCTTTTTATCAGTAGTTCTTAAAATGCCTTTAATACATAATCACCTTTCTTACCCTGAGTTCAGCAGGAGACTTTGATTACTATCTCAATACGTATATGCTGGGCATATGGAATGCCCTCTAAATTCTAGGCACTAAAAAAATTTGTAAAAAAAATCTGAAAAAATTCCAAAATTGGTAAAACGTTAGTAGGTAGCTTTCCTTCAATTACTGACATCGAAATTACATGATACAATCGATGATAGACGATTGAACGATAACGTCTTAAAAGTTGCGAAATCTAGGCTTGAAGTACGTACGTAACTTCCCTGGTTTATGTTATGAACCGTACAAAACAACTCAGCTGGAGTTCCATCCCACCTAACCATTTAAAACCCACCCTAATTCATCTGTTCTAGACTATTCGAAGATTATTTTGTTTCAGGACCCACCCTAGTTGAATTTCACAAATTGCTATTTTGTAACTCATTGTACATTGTATGACTTTCTCCTAAACACCACTAAAGTAGGTAAGGTACTCTGCACTGCATATAATTACTGTTGCTTTTCATTTTACACATGTTTTCGTGTACTTTTCAAAGGTTTACAACCCGCACGCGCTTGGAAAAAATAAAAATAAACAATTTTACGATCATATTGCAGACATGGGTTTCTTTTTCGGTGTCACCTACGTGCAGACTGTTTTATGTCACTTTAGTCTGCAAATATTTTTTCAGGGTTAACTTAGAGAACCTGACCGCAATTTGTTATACTTAAAGTAGCCTTTACATGAATATTGCCACATTAAAAACACATCGGATGTTTGAATAAGCATAATTGGCAACAAAGTTGTTTAATATTCGAAAACAGCTTATTTCAAAGGCTACCTACGAATTGTGGATGATGTATTCTGTGAAGTAATTGCATCATTGGCTTTGTGTGTTTATTTATCAAGAGCTATTATATTCTTATGTTGACTGTCAATAGTCTGGTAACATGCTTCAAATTCGTAACTATAGCGAAAAGTAGTAAATGATGGTATATGGTTGATCTTTTGAGTTTTATTGTTCGTCACTTTGTGTCTGAACCTCTAAACAAAAAAGGTCAACTGTAAATAAAACGGTACTTCAAAAAGCCACTCGTAACGAAAGTGATGCATACATATGTGTTCATCTATTACAATTTTGAACTAAAACAATCTCTTAAAGCACCACAAGTTACGTTGTTCGTCAACTTGAATCTTCTTACTTCTGTGATAGAAGTATGCTTGCATTACGCAATATTTTATATAACGTTAACGTTACGATGCTAGATGTTGTTATTTGTATGTTAATCATCATCTGAGTTTCATTGCACGCCAAATTATAAACATATTAGCTGACTTCATCCGGAACAAAAGTAACCCACTATAAGATAAAAGTATATTAACAAGTTTCGCCTGTAGCAATTACAATGCGTTACAATATTTAACTACATTCAGCATTGTATTGAATTCACGATACAAGTATATCATTACTGGGCGGTGTTAGCTCACTGCCTGTTAATATAAGGGAAAATAAGAATTTTCGAGAGTTTTTTCGTTACGATTACGTTACGTTTTCAAATGCAGCTATTGTTATACTAGGCATTATCTGAATTTCGATATTTATCCTTCATTTAGAAAACGCCCTGCAATTTTCACCAACCATCATTAAAATCAAGATTTTTTAATGAGCTCTTAGTATCAACTGTAACGTAACGTGTCGTTAGAAAGCTACAATGTTGTATCAAACAGCGTTTAAAATAGAAACTAAGGAATGTCTAAGTAAAAATGGACTATGTTCTCGTTGCCACCTAACTATTGCTGCACTTCAATATTTTCATTAAAGTTGAACAAACTCCTAAACCAGGGCACATAATTATCCCCTTAAAATGTGATGATAAATTGCAAAACTCAAAGCGTGCCTTAGAGTTGTTTGGTTTTTTTGTTGTTCACATATGTATTTTGCTGTTCAAATTTACAGCGAAACTCCAGATGTTACACAGTACGTATACCTACATTAACAACACCTTAACCTGCTGAATAAACTACTCGAAGGCTTTGAACAAAACCCCATTGATGATAATCATAGAAAGTGTGTCGATATGATTGCAAATGTGGCTCATTAACTCTGAATTATCCCATAAACGTACCTTACTTAAAATGACATTTAAATTTCATTCATTAAAATTCATCGATCCCACACCAGTCTACACCAGTCAGTCAATAGCAAATCACTTAAACTTAAAAATATAAAAAACAACCAACCAGCAAAAAGCTCAAAACAAATCACCTGACCTTTGAATGGTGTTTATTATTTGTAAATGATGATCGGTGCGAAGTTAATTGCCATAACTAAATGCCCAATAAATTTAATTTACAGTACACAAAATTCAAATTCAATTGAAATTAAATTCGAATTCACATGAGTCACAGTAAAAAAAAAGAAGCAAAACAATCGAGAAGAGGTTCCTACGCAGATGTAAAAAACCCTCAACCCAACTTGAAAGGCTAACTCTTTCAACAGAGCAATAAACTGTGAATTCTTCTTCACCTCTTGACCTACAGTCTCAATGGGATCAATACAACTTCCCACACGCATACTCTGGCAGGTTTTAAAGATAAGAAAAAGAATATGGCTGCATCGTTTATACCTCCATTATCTACTTGGGTGTGCGCTCACAAAAGCACAGAGCACACCTGTTGTAAATTTTCTTCTTGCAAATTTATCCCAACCCAAGATGTTTGACAAAGGTAGAATCTGGGATGGTCACGTCATGGATGTATGTGCCTTTTTTTGTTTTTCTTTTTATTTCACTTGAAATATTTCGAGGTGCTGGACAGCTGCATGAGATTCAATACCCACTAAATAAAAATTTCGCAGAGGAATGAAGTAAAATCCTGTCCAACTCTACACCACCTTCTCCTCCTCCAATCAAGAATTCTTTTCAAATTGTGCTCAAATGTTAAATGCCAACCAATGGATGGTGCTGCCACATCAGAGATTTTTTACACGAAGTCCCTTTTCGCAGACGTTACTTTAAGAAAAGTGAACCGAGATGAGCTGCTTTGGTGAACATTTTTAGATCCAAATGAAAAGTTTGTTTGATTTGAGGATTTTCTGCTGGCGATATAATTAATGTGTGTGCAGGACAGTCTACGTACCTAAGGATTATCGTTCCTCATGGGTGTCCTATGACATATTCAGCCCTATCACAGAACCATCGTAATCGAAAATTCTAAGTTTCCCAATGTAACTATCACATAATCCGTTCGGAGTGGAACGAATTTCGAAGTTCGTAGATTCGGTATCAGCAAATCCAAGTGGAATGTAAAATCGTCGTCTTTATATACGAAAGAATTTGTGTTTTGCAGAAAAATGTGAATGATCTTAAACATTTGGCGTAAAACAGCTGATTTCGATAACCACCATGGCGGTATTTGGTGTGGCAACTGGATATGCTTTCTTCGATACCATTCGGATTTTGTGATCCCAAATTTTCGTAGTTCGTAACTTAGCTTTCCGTGTGGTTTTCTACGAGGGAATCTGTGATATAGCTGATTTTATAGAAGTCCTTGATGTAAGGAATAAACAGACATCATCAATATCGGTCTCATAGTCTTTGGTGTTGAAAAGGAAGAGAAAAGAAGTTTACAGACATTTTGTGGTTCTTGAATAAGTTGAATGTGGCTTCAGATGACTTTGGAAAGTTTTTTAGCTTCAATTTGGCTGTATGGTCTTCTTTTTATCTTCGAATCCTTACAACTTCGATGTTAATTTAATTTACATCAGAGAATTACTTTGTCTGAATTGATCTCTGCTGGCAACAAAGCCATGTAGACAAAACTCACACAGAACCCTGAAGTTCAACAACAGCAGACAAGAATTGCTTTGCATTGGAGTCTTGTTCTCTTCGCGGTGCGGTGGTATGACTATGCGAGTATACGTAACGTCATTTCACTTGTGCTTTATTGTAAGCGCACTCGCGTACATCTGGGGTGCGAGTTTGAAGGCTTACAATTCAGATACAAATTACAAAATATCCGAAAGCAAAAACAACAACACCAGCAGCACGCGAAGCACTACTGCACAATAAATAAACAATAAAACATGATTATGATGTTGATGATGATAATTACAACAGTAGTAGTGCATGGTTGGTTTTTTACGTTTTCCTATAAAATAAAAGAAAATGCTTTTTACAGAGAGATACACGATCTAGATACAATGCCAACAGATGCAAGAGAAGGCTTTTGTAAAAGCAAACATATTTTTTTCTTAGTTTTTTTTTTGTAAAATTAACTTTTGATTTTAAGTTTATAAAACCAACGGAGGTTGTTGTTGGTGGTGTTGTAAATTGTATCTGTGTGTAAAGAAGGATAGGTTGATTGACCTGTTTGACACTATGCGATGATGATGACGTCGATTATAATACACCAACCCTGTTATTTTTTTTTTTTTTGTGCTTCTTTTAGTAGTTCTGTGTAGTACGTCGTCGGTCGGGTACGGGTACTTGTAGAGCGTTTTGTTTCATTTCTGGGATAGTGCTTTTGTTGTGCCTAAGAGTGGTTTTAGTGTGTTGGTTGTATGAAAAGTGTATACCTATGCATGGAAAAAAACAAAAAGTTCCGACCCACTTTGGACCGGTTTTTGTGTTTGTGATTATAAGTCAAGGGGGAATGTTTTTTTTTTGCTTCTTCCAACCAACTTCATTCAAAGTATCCAACCATTGCGTTGGTTGTGCTGTAGCTGATGCTATAATAATAATACCCAGTGGATAGATATGTCGAGAGAGATGCAGAGAATAGTGAGGATACAGCGCAAGATAAGGTGGGTTTTGGGGTAACCAAAGAAGGTTGCATTTATGAGGTAATTCGCTCTGCTGAGGAAGCACAAGGGGGCTAGATAAGGAGTATAGATATTTCTTTAGCAGCAAAAAATTTCATGCTTGTGATCTGAGACTTGTTACATCACTTGGTCGAAGGAGGGTGTGTATTGACTAAGGAGCTGGAACATAAAAGCTGGCATTGATTTGGCGATGGTTACTCGATTGTTTCCAAGTGAATGCCCGACTATGTTTCATTTTATATTATCTCCAAAATTTCCATCGAAATGAGATGCTGATCATATCACATTTTGTTCATACTTATGCAGAAGTTCCTGGAAATGATTTGTAATCTTGTATGCAAAACTAGAAGTCAGCCACTAATTTGGAAAAAAGAGTGGGACTTCGGCATTCTTTAAAATTTGAGTTGAATTAAAATATTCATTATTGTGAAACCGCAAAAAATAGGTAGTTTACTGTCTGGGTGGGAGCAGTTCGAGGTTTGTTGAACCTTAATTTGTATTAGAAAAAAGAATGAATCATCTTAACACCAACACCATACTCATGACTTGCCAATTGAATGAAAAGTCTTTTTTGATAAAAACAAATTCATCACCAGTTATTACGAACTTATGACAACAATTTGTAGTTTCCAGCCTTTCGTACCTACCTACTAGCGTTTGTAACGTAACGTTAACTAATGGAATAACTGTTGCAATGTTATTACACTTCTGAGGTTATTTATGTCTCGTTATTCCTGTTTCTATCGCAAAAATATGCATTCCGTGTAAGCAAATTACATTTTCACAGTAGGCTCCTACATATATTAAAGTTTATACAAATTTTCTTGGTAAACCAACGTTACGTTACACGCTGTCGCTTTTGCAATGGCAGTAGTACCTAGTTTGATTCTGTAGTACCTTTCAATTGAAACTGCGTGTGTGAAGTTTCATGTAAGTTTTATATTAGTTTTCATAGAGTTCATTGGTGTAAGAAAGGAAAAAGTATGTATCACAGAAAATCAGCAAAATGACGTCGCCGTCGGTTGCAACTGTAGCGTATTGTTTCAAACTAAAATCGTTCTTACCAGGTGCGTCATAAGTTAATCGTGAGTTTCATGTTCGTTTGCAATATGGTCATTTGTTAAAGAAACGAGAAGCAATTTATTAAAGACAACGATCAAAATTAATTTTTTTGTAATAGTAACTTAACGTTTCGAAATAATATTGATCTTATTAGCTGCTTCATAAGTTCTTTGAAAGTTTTATGTTAGTTTTCCATGAGAGCAGTGTAGAAACCTTGTAGCAGGAATACTTGAGGCAGGACGGATATTGTATCAGTAACGTAACGTTTCAAAATAACATTACCCTTGTATCTTAGGGAGGTACCCTAGTGGTTTTACTCGCATTGACGCCTGCGTCTCTCTCGGTTCATTACAAGTTCGAAATGGTAAATGGTTAGGATAAGGACACATTAGATCCACTGTGGTATCACAATGGGCCCAACGGGCCTAAATGTAATAGCCGATCTAACAGCCACTTTAACCTAACCTAACCTTGTATCTAAGGTAAGATTGTATAAAATTTTAATTCAATAACTTTTTTCGACAGGATGTGAGTTGAAAGGTTGCACAAAATGTTTGTCATAACTTTTGTTTCACGGTAACGTGACGTAACGGAACTAACGGGCTTAAGCAACTAAATAAAGAAAGATAGGGTGGCACAATAGAGCTGGTTGCTTATAAATAAGCTCCGGGTCTAGGGTATTTTTCTCATCTATACCCTCGAAGGGAATGGGAGGGACCTTTTTCCAAACGGCTGATCGAGAAATTTCTTTTAATAGCATGAAAGTGCTAATTTCTTGCAAAAAGCGAGAGGGTTATGATACATTTTCGCCAATTTTTAGTTCACAGAGCCAAAAAAAAGTGGCCTTGGCTAATGTTGAATAAAAACTTCAAACGTTACGTTACTTACAAAATCTACATGCTGAACGCTTTTTGATAATCTTAGCTATCAATGATCAGTGCTAAACTTTTTTGTTCTGAGTTTTAGTCTTCGGAACCACGAACTTCTATTTTTTTTTTTTTTATTTATCTTTATCAATGATCAATGTAATTTTGTAAATCATTGTATCCATAAAAATCGCATTCGTTCTCTTCTTTTCTGAAATCGGTTTTAGCCATCAGATTATCGTTTTTGTTTTCCTACAGACGACAAAACAAAAAACTCACAACTCAATTCTTTCACAAAGAAATTCCTCAATAGGTGAAACAATTTACAACAAAAAAACAACTCCACAAAAGTAGTAGTTCTCCTTTGGTTTAGCAATTTTGCATTTAAACACTCCATCACTCCGTTACAAAGCTTCCATTCCAATCAAGAACCTTGGCAACCAGCAGCACCTAGTCTACGACACCTTTTAGCAACAACTACTATATCATAGCAGTAGTTGCCTCATGTGCACACCATATTCGTTACCCATATCTACAAGAAATAAATGTTTCGTGCAATAAAAAAGTTATCATACAACAACGTGTTGTGGAATGAATGCGGAAACTCTTTGTTTACAATTTGCTGTTATGCTCGCGAGTAAAAATTGTCAACTACAGTCCAATAAAATACAAGAGTTTCGAAGAAAATAAAATAGCAATACAGAAGAAATAAAAAAGCAGCACCCACTGACGTTTGCAGTTTTATTACTTTTTTTTATAGTTTTGTAGGTAAAGTTGTTGTCGTTTGTTGCTGACGACAGACGTCTGTAGTAGACCATCTTTTCTAATGCTCAGTTGACTTAACCCAGTACCAAGCGATAAATCGCAATTACCGATTCACGACAATTTATTTCATTCTCTTGGTGGAATTGGTACTTTTCGTGTACAAGCTAGCACTTATTTTGTGTTGTTATTGTCAACGTTGTTACTTTGTCTAAAGCATGAGCATTTTTAAAACTTCATTGAGCTTGTGTAGGTACATTTGTATATATACAATAGGAGAGAAGAGCAATAAACGAAATTCTATAGAAAGTTGTTTTGTGTTAATTTGCCATTGCCCTGAATTGTAACTTTGTTCCAACGGATACCCTAGCTTATGGATTCTTGTATATTGAAGGTGTTCACTTCTAGGTTTGTTTATTTTGTGCATTTCTGCGTGCAATTGTTCAAAGCCGAACGAAAATTTAAATTGTTTTTTTACGTCTAGGTGTATGGCAAGTGAAAAACACAGGGCTTTCATCATCGCCATCATGATTCTTTCTGGGGCCTTGGCTTAAATGTGCTAAATGGATAGTGAAACTACTAATAATATGTGTCTCAGTTCAGTCATGACGAGGGGTTTTTCCTTTTTTTTTTTTTGATTAGCGAGTAAAAGAGTTTATGGAGGTCGAGTATGTGAATCATGTACAGAAATGCAGGTATTCAGGAAGAATCATATATGTAAATCATATATGTTTTGTAGAAGTACTTGCAGCTTTCAATAAAATTCAGTCAAACGTATTGATTTGGTTGACTTTTTTGCTGGAAAATTGTTAATGTCAGTTTTTCCAAAGTCCGTGATGGTCGTGGCGTTGTGGAAAACATGTCTATCTGTTTCGTGCGGGTGTCGGGTTCGAGTCCCATCAGGAACACACAATTGTTTTTCCACGGGTATTGTCTTTTGCGGGGAATCGGCAAATCCACCGAACGTAATATCTCACTGCCATGAAAAGCGTTTTGTCGGTTAGATCTGCAAACCCTAAAATTGTAGGTCTAATGTCTTTGAAACACGTTAGCCCCCAAGGTTATTTTAGCTTCCCTACCCTATGTATTTATATTTTTTTTTGTCCACAGTTGCCACTTACGTGTTACCCGTGGCGTGATGGCTAACATGTTTGTCTGTTAGCCCAGAGGTTCGTGGCTCGAATCCCAACAGAGGGAAAAATGTTTTTCCACGAGTATCGCCTTTCGCGAGGAACTGGTAAGTGCTTCGATAGTAATTTCATTGCCATGAAAAGCGCTTTCTCGATTAGGAAAATTGTAGGTCCCCTCCACTCCCTCACAAGGTATGCTTGTGAGATATTAACACAAGGCTGTGTGACTACTCGCTCTGTTGTGCCACCATATTTATTTTGGTTATTTGGTTTTCATCTTCCATGCTAAGCCTTACTTTTGAATGCAAACTGATTTTGGTGAAATCAATTCAAGCTGATGCAACCCTCCAAATTATATCCTGTTGCTAACATTATCATAATTCGTAAATCTTTACTTCTTAGTTCTAGCTCTGCCACTTAAGAAAATTCTCTTAAACTCGTCAATTTTCATTCTATCCGATTTCAACTTATGACTTTGCAAGTTATCCCATTTTAATTCGTTTCATTTCAACTCACCCCATCCCTGGTTTAAAATCATTCCGTCTCGTCGACTGGTCACACTTTTACTTTTCCTATTTCAACTCATCCCATCAGTTCAACTGATCCCATTTCCATCTTTACCATTTCAATACATCTAATTTCAACTCATCCCATTTTAAGACATTTGAATTCAACTTTTCTATTTCAAGCTCATCCTTATTTTTCCTTTTTCAGTCATGCCATTCAGCTTAACCAATTTCGTGTTTGAGCTCAGCACATACTCAGACATCCCTTACAACCCAGTCCAGTTGACCTCATTCATTTTTTTCTGTTTTGAGTCATTCTATTTGAAGGGGGTGACCTTTTAAATGCTGCTATTTTTTTCACTCATTTACTTCTAGGTTATCTTGTTTGAGCTCATTCCATTTCCAAAGTCATCCCATTTCATCCCATTGGTTCAACTCATCCCATTTTTCAATTCATCACAACTCAACTCATCCCTTAGCTCATCTCGTTTCTCTTAATTTATCACATTTATCATTTCAGACCACTTCGAATCATCTCGCATCTATCAATCACCTTTGTATAATCGGATACATTAGATTAATTGAATCTTCACTCTGCGCAATTCTTTTTAGATTTTAAAACTTTTCAAATCATTTATTGTGGACTTGATTAGATAATTTTATTTTCTCTTTAAAGCTTGTGTATTTTTACATTTTCTCTCTTTGCTTTTATATCAAACTTTTGTTTCCTTGACCTCGACATTTCCTTTTGATTTATGTTACAACATGTGCCCTTGTTCATATCTTGTTAGATATTTGTTATAAAGAGAGGCGCCTTATTGTTTGCCTGTTCTTTTAACCTTTAAGTCTCAAAATCTCCGGAACTTAAATCAAATAAACGTTTTCCTAAGCTGACTTGCTTTATGATAAATTTGATTATTTGCTTAGCAAACTTACCCAGAAGCCAGCACTACATATACGATTGGCTATTCATCATTTAGATCTATGACATTTAAACTTACTTAGAACAAATATTGGCTGAAATCTTGTCTGGTTTTTGTTAACTGTAGATTTTATTGTCATGATAATTTATTTGTTTCAATAGCAAGTTTAAACAATGTGTTGTGTTGGAATTCAGTCGTTTTCTTTCTCTGTCTTCAGTTAGCTTTCAAAGATCTCACTTTTTGTACCTCAAATGAAATAATTCTTTTATGCGGTGCAATTCCTTGATAACTTAAATGCTGTACAACCCAGTAGCCTTAACATCAATTTTTTAACGATAAACTGACAAGACGAGGTAAAATCTATATGAAGTTCCCTTGTGTCCCAAAAATTTAGCTCAAGAACTCAATTTTATTGAATGCATTATGCATAATTTATACTCATATCGAAAGTCACACTTCCTTCAAAAATATAAACATCATCAAGGGACACCTTGTCCTCGTGTCATTATACTCGCACTCGTTCAACTCTACTCACAAAAACGATGATAAAAATTCATGTGTCATAAAATATCACATAGCACTCTTCCATATTCGGACATAAAAATATAAAATTTTGCACTAAATTGATAAAACTTTAGTTTGAATTTCCGCCCATGGGAAAGAAATACGCGGCGCCATCATTGCCAGCACATGCGATGCATCAGTAAAGAGATGCAACGAAAACATAATTAGTATCTTGCGTACGTGCAGAAAATCAATATTTAATGTAATTTGAGTTTTGCATCGGTTTTTTTTCTCTTAATTTCGTATTTTTTATTTTATTTAAAACTTACTGCCATGAACGGGGGCCGTACGCATAAAGGTCGCTATCGGCGAGTCGAATTAATAAAATTAAAAAACTTTCACACGATTTTACGTACATCAACCGAATCGTAAAAAAAATCACAACGTAACCAATTTTGCGATTCGCTATCGGTTAATCGCCCATCGAACCACACCATTCATAATTTGACAGCTTGCAGTTACTTACAATAAAAAAAAATAATTAAAATTATTAATCTGAATGTTTCCATTTCATTTGTCATGTGGAATATATTCGATATGTTAGTTTCCGGCCGTCCTCTTTTGGAATATTGCGTGTGTGTCCCGTCCCGTCCGCCGACATCGCATCGGCGTGGTCCCAAGCAACAGGTATTGGGTTGAAAATAAAACCCGAATCCGATACACTTCGTTAGATTTGCGTGTTGGTGAAGTTATTTTATTTTATTTCCCAAATGTATCCGCTCACACAGCTCAACCCTAATGCTAAAGTCTGAAAAGATACTTTATAGGTATTACCCATGGGAGGAGAAGAGGCATTGGCTGGCAGCTTGAATGTTAATAAACCAAATTCGAAGAATAATGTATGATGGCCAAAAGGACTTCATCTCTCTTCTTTTTTTTTTTGATTTCGTGCTGGGTTATAGCGGGATACAACTTATGCTAAGGGTTTTGACTTTTGGGACTAAAAGAAGAAGAAGAGAATACAAAAATGTTCTTCCTTTTCTTTTTGGTTGAGATATATGATAATGTGATATATCACTTTTTTTCCATTTTGGGATGACACATATGAAACTACTAGGCCAGCTGTTGGCATTGGCATTGAACTGAAGCCAAATATATTTATCAGATATGTAGGCGTACCATAAGTTAAGTCTTTGTCTCCATACAAATGAAGAACAGTTCTGAGAGACTTTAAAAAATGGATTTGGCGCAGATGACTATGTTGCATTAATGCTTTTTATATCTTTACTTGTGAAGTGTGAAAAATAGAAGTACTTTTAGCTGATCAGCCCAATAGTCACATTTTTTCTTTGTTGTTGGAGCTTAGAAATAGAAATAGGCGCCATGCTGGTCGTTCAAGTTTGCTTCACTTCAGTTTGCTAACGAGTATGATAGATGTCTGAGACTTATCGACCTAAAAGATTTAAGTAATCGAACGTCTAGCTTATTTCCTATCTGAGGAAGATATTGTATCTTGCTTAGAATATTTTGAATGTGTCTCGTCGATTGTCCCTATTGGTGCAGGGTAGAGGAATCTTACTTTGGAAGTCAATGACTATATCGTACGCTTTCGTTGAGTTGTGTACTTTGCGTCGATGATTTTAACTTGTTTCTCTTAAAACTCTGGTTCAATTGCATTCAACTTAATTCAACTAAATTCAACTTCATTCAATTGCTTTCAACTTCGTTTAATCTATTTTTTTAAATTATTAACTGGAGCCTTCAGATCTAAAAACTGGTCTATTGTACTACCAGAAAGCTTAAGTGTCGCCAGGACCTGGGGCATTTCTCTCAGCCATATATTGGGGGGGATGGATGGGCCTTCAAATTTTTGCTGGCGCCGAACAGGTTTAACGAGATAGCCTTTTCATGTCAGGGTAATTACACTTGGAAAGCGTACCAAATTCTCACGAAAAGTGATACCCGTAGGAAAGCAACTGGTTGTTTTGAACCTTAAAATTTCACGTAACTGGCAGACATGCTTCTCTCTACGCTAAAGACACCACTACGCTCTAACTCAAAAATTTCCAATAGAGTCCCAACATTTCTATCAAAAACATGAAGTTTCTTACCACTGTCGAACATATTCATCTTTTTTCAATTTGCTCAATCAACTTCGTCTGTCTTCAAATTTTCAAAGTGTTTTTTTTTTTGTGCATTACAAGTTGAACGGACTTTACTGTTCCTCTATTTGTTCAAATCACCGCACCGTAGGAAACAACATTTTGAACGGTTTATGTTTGTTTGATTCGTTAACGTACACAATTTTGTTAGCAAATAAGCCAATTTTAAAGATTACAAATCATTTGTCTTTTGATGAATGTAAATGCTACATGTCATCAACACATCATTAAAACCAAACACTTATCCGGCTCAATTTTCGAGCCACTTAAACGTTTCTTGCTTCCTGGACACACAAGTTTCAGGTTGATTATTGCATCAAGCTGTCGTTTCGTTAAGACTTTCACAAATCCGAAAAATAAATCGTCTACTGCAGTTAATTTCGATGACTTTTGACCAAAAGACTTGACTTACAAAGTTTTTTTTTTTAGTCATTAATGACACCGAATGGGTGCATCTGTGAACACACCCATCAGCTAAACATATTCAAACCTGACATTTAACAAATTCGTGTTAAATGCCATGCGACAAAGTTGAATACCTTCCTAAAATTTAGTGACAAAAACATGTTACTTCACCCTGAAAGGGTTACATAAATACACAGATGACAAACGAGCACAGATGAGAAAGATAACGACATCAAATGGAACCGTTTACACACCGCCAACGTTGGTCGTTGTCGTCAGTAGCAATGATAAACCGTTTAGTAAAAAAAATAAAAAAATCAAAGACCAGCACTAAAAAACGAAACGAAGTGAATGGACTTTTATTTCTGCACATTTTGAACCTTCGAATTTGAGTTTTTCCTACTCTTTCTTCTCTTGTCTTTTTTGGGCTGTGTTGCATAATACTCTTTATCCACAGTTCATGATTGAATTTGCTTTTGTATATACTTAGCTCTTACTTTTCGAATTGGTATTTGTGTTTGACATTTCATCTTCTCTTTGCCTAGTTGTGTGTTGTTTTGGTTGCTGAATTATTCAAACTTTATTAATATACAATTTACATTTTACAACGCCAGTATTACTGTGCATTTCGGTAAAACAAGATGGCATCGTCTCTGACCATCAAATCGTTAAAGTCAAAACAAACAACTCGTTTGCATATTCAACAACTGTCAAAGAGCCAAACTGCTTACAAGAGAAAGCAATTGAACATAGTAGGTGTTGTTTAAAGTTTCTTACAAATTACAATGTATTTCTCAAAATGGCGCTGAAGAAACGTCAAAAGAAAATCACACTAATAGAACAACCAACAGCGGATGTTGAATGGCCTTCTTTTGACATCGTAGCGTGCTTCTGGATCAAACATCAAAAACAGTCAGCATTGACCGACTACAGAGATTATTATTTGCACTTCTGTCAGACACACACAGTAAAACCACTAAAGTTGGCAAAGAAAAAAAAAAAAAAACGAAGAAGAATATCGGTAGTTCCTCTATACGCTTTACCCGACTCATGTCACAGCAGCACTATGGTGTCATAGAGAGAAGCGCATCATTGGAAATGAAGAGGTCTAGGTCTTGTTGACGTGCGCACATTTTCTATGCGAACATTGACATTTCACAAGTTGGCTCTCTTGTGATGACGGGAATGCAGTTCGTTTTTTAGAAAGACATAGCGAAAGAACATATAAGTGTCGATAACAACAAAAGAACACTGTCAAAATAAAAAAAAAAAAAAAAAAAAATTTGAAAAAAAGAAATCGAAGCTGATAAATAATGGAAAATGGTATTTGTCGTGTGTTATGCCAATATAGGAAAAAGGATGTCGCCACTTAACCTCTTTTTGTGTTTCGTGCCTTCTTCATCGGAACATCGCTCCTCTTTGTCGTCTAGAACTGTTTGAGAGTTATTGATCTTACCATTTGTAGTTGGCTATGAAAGTTGTTTGGTTGTTTTAGGTGAGTTGACTTTATGTTTGGCTTACATTGTGTCTCGGATATGGCTGTTAATTTGACTAGAGAAATAGAAACTATAACGATGTCTGGCCAATTTGTATTTCATTGGTGTTTCTTTTGTTTTGCTGTTAACGAATTGTAATTAGAAATTTGATAATTCCTGTACTCCCCAAAGAGAGTTTTTTATTAGAAAGACAAATATTTCATCGTTAAATGGGACTTGTCCGCGAGCTAAGGACTGTTACTCCTTTTTCAATACTTTTGTAAGTATTTCAACTAAGCTGGATCAAATTTTATGTTGACTCATGTCACATATAAGTACGGTGGCCATATTTTGAACTCCAATACATAAATAAAAAAAGACGCTTTCGGTTTTAAATGATTATGTTTTTATTTAAAAAAGCTTACAAACAGAGCATGTTTTAATAATGATGAAGGCTGTGTTCAAAAATAAAGTATTTGCACTACATTACCATTTTAATACTAATTCACTAAGACCCGTTCACATAATCATTTTGTTGAAAAAATTTTGATTTGGCTTGCTGCTTTTTTTTACGAAATTTTTTTAAATAAACTGAACAAATAATGAAAAGTTGCATAAACATAACTAAATCCAATTTTTTTCCTAACTCGCTCGGTTGCGAGAGTCCTCAAAGATCTTAATATACATCATACATAAATCCGCTGGTCCAGATGGTATCCCCGCCGTTATTCTGAAGAGGTGTTCTTCTAAACCTTTTCCATCTTTCATCTTTCTTATTCTGCTGGGGTTTTCCCGAGCAATTGTAGAATCGATTGATTTTCTTGAACATTGTCGAAACGTCACCTGCCTCTCTCTTTTTTATCGCTTTTTTCATAAACAGTGCTCTAGTGAAATAGCCAGTTGCATTCCTCTCCTGAAATAATTTAGCCGCAACACCCGCCTCGCTAGGAATGCTGATCAGTTTTACCTTGAGCCCAACTTCGGTCGTACAGTCAAGAATAGAGAATCATATTTTAGTCGCACCATCCGAATGTGGAATGCTCTACCTGGCCTTTTTTTTGCACTGCATAACGATTCACAAAAGTTCAAAAGCAACGTGCATCGATGTCTCCTTTCAAACCCTCTCCTTTTTTACTAAATGGTCGCACTGTGTTCTACAACACAATTAATATTGACTAGTCATATCCCCTTGATGTGCGCGTTAATTATAAAAAAAAGTTTAAGAATTTCACCCAAATTAACTAGAACAGATGATAATCACTGGCCTACATTGAACACATCTCCTCTACACTTAAACATCATTTCAGGGTCATTTTAGTTAAACGTAACTCGGCTTACATCCAACAATTAGTTTACGACTCAATTTTCTCTTAAAATCTGGTAAACTTTGACATACATACATGGGCGTTCGTGGGCCTTCATAGACATTTGTCCACTCAAGTGTGTTATTAAAGTCAATATTTCTTTTTGCCTCTTTCAAATGTGTCATATCACATTAGCCACACCTGTCGCACATCAAGTTTTACGTCTTCATGCGAACTTCCTTAAGTCTCATTCATAATGAGAATGAATGTCGTCTCATCGATGTCACCATAAGAAGTTCCGTCCTTTTGCTATTTTTCTATAATGAGCCGAAGAAGTTCTCACAATAAGCTAATAGGACAAACTTTTTCTTGGACACGGAAATTATTTTCTAATGCTATTTAATGAAAAAGTTCGATCAACAAAGTATTAGAAAAGGGAAACAACCAAAAACTTCCGCGTCAATGTGGGAAATACACATAACCCACAGTAGTTCAGGTCATTGTGATGGCCGCATTTCGAAAATGACCAGGGCTTTCTTCCGTCGTTAAAATAAATCTTCATCTTCTGTGTGGCACGATGAGACACTCATGTGCAATGTGGTGTGAAGTGATTGGATGTACACTTATGGTCTTGAGCTCTGCCAAGAGAGTATCTTGTCGCATATAAAACAAGTGTTTAATCATGTCACGCTCGTCACACTTATATTATTTCCTCAAGATACATTGCACATCAGAAGAGAAAAACAAAAAAATCGTAAACGATCGGTCAAGGAGAAGAAAAAGCACAGTGCTTGGCAACAAAAAACGTTTCTATATTCATTCCATCGTTGCCGTTGGCAGTATTAATACTCGAATGAATCTAATGAATGGAAATTTCTGTGACAATACAGGTAAAAAAAGTCAGTCAAATAAAATAAATTATTCCAATCGAGAGTTGTGTATATTCTTTTGTGAACGAAGCTGGAAATACAAACTGCAATCGGTGTTAATTCGACTGGAAATAAACGATGGCCAGTAGCACTATTGTCAATTAAATTGGCCATCGATTTTTGGATTGAAATTGGTTTGTTTTTTCTTTCATTTAACTGATTTCAATTCTCTTTTTTACGAACCTTGCCATGATTGTAAATATGTAATTATTGCACTTGAGTGGAGAGTGGATAAAATCTGAGTTCCACGAACGTGCAGAACTTTATATACTTGATGTTATATTGTGCTTTAGCTCAGGCCAAAAGTCATCCACCTCTTGCATGCATAAGCAGACGGAGAGAGATGAATGTTTTGATGTAATCGAATTATGAGATATCGTGTAGGTACTGAGTTATGTAAACGGACTTTTATTGAAAATTGGAGAATATCATGCCATCGTAATTAAAATCGCCGTATATGGGTTGCGTGTTTAAATTATAAAAACACTGCTAAGTGTCGTGTTATGATAACCGTCCAGCATGCGAGAAAATATATCAGAAAGAGTGGAAAAATAGAGAACTTTTTAAAGGAAATTTTCGAGAAAAGATTCGAAGGTAAAGTGTGAAATGTAGGAAAATGGAAAATGTAAGCTAAACAATGCACAAAATTGATTTCATCTGAAACAAGCTGAAGGTTTAACTTACTCAGCAAGCGCCGCTTTGTGAACTCTTTCTTTTATTCCCTTTTTTACTACACCAGAGTTGACTCTTCAGTATTAAGAGTTTCTTGTGGTGACATTCCAGGAACTCGTACTAGAAACTTGCCTTTGCTTTGTTCGAAATTCAGAACTTCTCTGATTTTCACCAATTTTGACGTACCCCTTTTCATTAAATAGTACGTACCCGTTCCGATGAGGTGTTCTTCTGTGCTGGCAAAACCCTTGTGTAAGCTTTTTTATTCATCTTATTCTTCTGGGCTCTTTTCGAGTAGACGAAAAAAGCATTTGCCCAGCTTGCCCCATAAAAGGCGAATCTTTCTCCCCTTCCAGTTGAAGAGCAAAAGCTTCTGAATGAACGACAGAACGGATTTCGTAGCAAAAGGTCCACTGGTGATTTGATAGCATGTCTCACCGAAAAGTGGAGCCAATCTTCATTCTGTTGAGAAGAAAGTAAGATTGTTGCGCTTGATATTTCTAAGGCATTCGATAGAGTTTGGCATCAGGCTCTCTTATGCAAAAAGGCGTGCTTTTGGTTTCGATGAGTCTCTTCTTCATTGGGTTAAAAAACTACGTTTTCGACCGTTCGGAATTGGACGGTTTAAAGTCTGATATTCATTGGGAAGCCCCCAGGGCTCCATTTCGTCTCCGAATCTTTTCCTTATCTTCAAATGATATTTTGATTGAAACTGAATTATTTTGCTGAAGTCCCTACTCTCAGTTTTTCATTTCGTTTTCGGATGTGGAACGGTTGCGTATGACTAACTCACTGGAGACTGACCTGGACAGCATTGGCATTGTGCCTTGGGGAGTATTTTATCGGAAACCCAAAGCTGTCGCCAGTAGTTAAAGTTTCTCTGTACCCAACTACCATTGTCGATGAATGGTACTTGAATCCAAGATACCGAAAACTTGTCAGTTCTCGGTATGTGTGTAAAGGACGATTTTTGCCATTCGACCACATATTTGAAATCTCTAAAAATACTGCAAAATTCTTAGGATTCTATAAACCATTGTGTATAGAAACCATAGTAAGTTCAAAACACGATTTAACAATGCTTTGAACCGGAGGAGCACGGTGTTGCAGCATTCGCTTCTCTACACACAATAGGGAAACAAATGGCTTGGACCGGAGACTGCTAAGTTGGCCCGGAGAAAATAGATTCGCTACAAGTCAAAAAGTCTACATAATAATACTATAGCTTCTATATACAGTGTAAAAACGATGCAAGAAGTTTTTCACCGCTCTAATCTAAATAAATTTATAAAGTCTACATACGTCCTTAACTAGAGTGTAATTACCATGTTTGGACAGGTGCTCCTCAAACATAATTGCGCCTGTTTGACAGGACACAAAATAAAGAATTTAAATTGATATTCGACAGTTCAATTGTTGGTTCAATTGATTCTTTGGAACATTTTCGTAACTTTTCACGCCTTTCTGTTTTTTATCACTTTTTGCAAGTCCACACACAACATCTTCCAGGAAATAGCCAGTTGCGTTCTTTCCCTCAAATAATTTCGACTCAACACCTGTCTCACAAAGACTGCGCATAAACTGTCCCTTCAGTCCAATTTCGTCCAGTTAAGTACGGAGATTCGTATTTTAGCTACTCAATCCCGATGTGGAATGTTTTACCCATCTCTACCATAATGCAAAGAAATTCGAGAATATTATGCAACGGGGTCTTCTTTCTCATCCTTTCCTCATTTCCTTACACCCGCGCTGTGTTTTCCAACATTATAAGGGCGCCACAACCCTTTGAAGTGCGCGTAGAATTAAAAAAAAAAAAACTCTCAAACAAATATGATCAAAAGCGTAACACCTTTTAAAGGCTTCTTGTGGGGTATGTGGGGTTTTGTAACTCACGACGCTATTACGGTAGTTAGAGTTCAAACCCCACGTAGATCCAAAATTTGGTTTCAATTATAGCGCAATGTAAAGCCCTTTCTCATTTGCACTCCGAAACCGCCAAGAATGTTTTTACACAAGAAATTAAAAGACTTTCACAAACCCCCAGTCCATACCGAGTTTGTTGCATAAAAACATTTTTTTAATTTCGCATCTTGAAATAGGAACTTAAGTTGTTATACTCTCTTAGTTTAGGCTTTTGACAATGCTGGAAGTCTTTTATTGTGTAAATTCTTTTAATTTGGAAATACATCAAAGTCTTGTAATCCCTTTTCCAAAATTATCTAGTCTCCTGATTATCAAAACTTCTAAAAATCCCCAAAAAATAAGGACATTGATTCGCACGACTGGTGATGGAACCAAAGCGTTGCGTCCAAACTGGTGATTAGAAAATGCCTTCTACTAAAACAATTCATTTGCCAAGAACGCATTTGAAGGCTTTTTTCGCTATTGATAAGATCCTTAACATGTCCAAGGAGACCCATCGATTCTGACCCGTGGGCTTTCAGTCCCCGAATTGTGTGTCTAGTCCTGCCTAATAATTCATTTATTTGCTAACATAAACAGCGTTCCTGCCCCTAAATAACAAAAAAAAAAACCGTTAAATTAAGAATCAAGCAATCAAGTTCGAAAGTTCAGCCTTTAAAACTCCCAATTACAAACTAAAATACTCCATTTTACTTTTCAGATTAAAAGAATTTAAAAAATAAGTCTTGCCATAAACACCCGAGATGGAAGTAATCAAATCAATTTTTTGCCGCTAACCGAACATACACCTGACAAAAGGAAAACAAAATCATAAAAATATTTACTTCACTCTCACACACGCGCATACAACATAAGCCATCAACATGACAGCAATGCCTGTAGTTTGGTGCACTGATCCGAATTCAGTGAACAATAAGCCAACAGCATTTGCACTCCATGGTATTCAATTACAAGGAAATGTTACAGAAAAACAAGTTCTTGCCCTTCGCGAGCTGGTGAATGCCGCCTCTGAGGGTCGCCTCATTCTGCCCTCCGATGGAACATTTGTTTTACTTGATAGTGGAATTAGTATTGAAAGTTCCATTGTTAAATCAGCATCAAATAATGCCAAGACAAAGTCTGATGGCTGTGACAAAGAGAATATTGACTCTGCTGAGGATAAGTCACAGAACAACAGTACCAAACCAAATAAAAACACATACATCCTAATGCCGGTGACAGCGAGCAATAGCAATGCCGATCAGGCAGTAGTAACGCCAACAAAAACATCAAAGCCACCGGATCTAGAGCCTAAGTATTCGTCGGACGCCTGTGACAATGGCATGGAAACCAACACGGATGATATACTCTATGAGTTTCTTTGTTGTGCCAAATGTATGAATGACAACTACTCACGGTGCCCGTCGAACTCTTCGAATTCACCGGCAAATAAACTGAACTCAGTGATGCTGCATAGGTATCTTAAAACGTGCTCGAGAGCATGCAAAGGCGATCAGGAACATGATCCGATCTACACAATTGCTAACAAATACAGCAAGCAGCGTCAGAGGCGTCACTTCAACATAGCGGTGGCAAGAAACAAACCGAAATTTGGCAAGAGTGGGCATTTTAAATCTCCTATTCATAACAGTAAAATGTTGCATCAGCATTGCTCTGGCAACCGAAGCACTACCAGCTCTGCTCTGACAATGGAATTCCCCATTTATGCAACAGTCAACAAGCAATGCAAGACCACAGATCAAGTTGCTGTTGAAATGCCATGTCAGAGGTGCAACCAAAGTGATATCGACAAGATCTTTACTATTGAGGAAGATGCCACGATCATGAATGAAAGTGATCCAACAATCTGTGATAGCAAAGAGACTGTTAATGTTCAACCCGACTTGATCATATTCGATGATGATGATGCGGTGCAAGTTCCAATAGCAGATGAAGAACACGTTCTCTCGGAGAGTATCAGTCGATTAGTCACCATTGATGAGGAGGAAAAGCCTACAGAGAACAATAGCAACGGTTCAAGCCGAAAGACAAGTTTTGATTCTACATGCACTATCAGTTCCATGGATTCGGGGTTCATTGAAATGCAAAACCGAATAGATCAACAACAAATGCATCCTCATATGTCGAGTATTGTGTTTGAGAACAGGCCATCGAACACCACTGAAAACCCTGAAGACAAAGGGGAAAAGATCGCTCGATTAAACTATAAAGAGTGCCTGACTCAGTCTCGAAATCGTCGAAAGTCCTACGAAGAGTTTAAAGCAATCTTCTCACCAAGCACCGCATCACCGACTTCTAGTTCCGCAGTAAAAGAAACAGAGAAATTAGAAAAACCTGCCTCTCGTCGACGATCATATCAAGAATTCCGATCTATGTTCTCCCCCGATCTTGCCCAGATCCATGAAGGACAATCAACATTCTCAAGCAACCATCAGCTGGAATCGATTCTAGAACAAAGTAAATGTCCACTCACAACGAGTTTAAGTAAAGAAAATGATCGTGCCACTGATCTTGAGCCACCGTCAGCGTCACCATTACCATCATCATCATCCACAACGACATCCGCCTTGGAAAAGAGAAATGCAAAATTGTCTAAAGAAACCGAAACCACAATACTGCGTAAGAATTCCGATTTCCTTTCAAAGATTCTTGATCACAATTTGATCGCGAACGACAAGGAAAAGGCACGCATTCGACGAAAGTCATATGAAGAATTTAAAAAACTCGTTAGGGAATGTGAGAACTTTGATGGAGCCGCTGCTACCTCAGCTCAGTCTACCACAACAACATCCTCCTCGCCATTCAAAAGACAAAACTCCCGCCAAAGAAAAACCGCATCATTCCTAATGCGAAGAAATCCAACCAAGGAGATCGAACGTACAACAGATGTTCACAATCTAAAGGCCATCATCTCTAAGTTGGATTCGGAGAACGAAGCAGCGGGAAAAGTACTCTCCAAATCCGAATCGTATAAAAGGAATTTTAAAATTTACGACAAACTTGTGTATGGAACGATCTACGACATAATCCAGCGCAAAAATGACATCTACAGTTTGACATATCAAAAGTATGACAAGTACATGACATATGGTACGATCTATGAGATTCTGCATCGCAAGACATCCCAATCAGATTTGTTTGATCGAAAGAGTTTAACGGCAATTTCAGAGAAAGCAGAACATGTGGTGATTGATAAGAAATCTCCCACCATGATCTACGATATCATTCAGAGACATCAGCAGCAGCAGAAGGAAGAGGGAAAGGACACTCTGAGTTCGAATTCATTAGGACCGTTGCCAAGTGGTAAGAAGTATGGAACAATCTACGACATAGTCAGGGAGGGAGAAGTGGTCGATAAAATGTCGAAATTGCCTAAAAATCGATTTTCTGTAAGCAAGATCGATGAAACAAGTGTCAAATCGGAGACAGTGGTTGATGGTGGCTCAATTCCAACCGATGTTTTGTTGCCCGTGAGCGAGAACATTGAGCCAAAAGGGATGAAGACTAAGAAACCCACAAGAATGAGGCGATTCTCAAACATTCTTGCCTACAAATCATCGTCACCATCGACACAAATTGCTACGATCAAAAAACTAACTACCGATGAAAGTACTGCAGCAGAGACTATGAAAATTGATGTGATTCAAGAGGAATCAAAGACTGACACCCCCAGTGTAAACATCCTGTCATTGGACAGTGATGAGCTGTACTCCCGCATAAATAAGGATCGATTCGATCCGACTCGATGCGGTCACATATTCAAATCGAATTCACTAGATGCCATTTCGACCTCAGTGGCAATATCGCCACCGTGCTCTCCTCTAATCCCGCCCAAAAGTCATTTGAAGTTAATAAACCAGCACCCGAAGAGGGTATCAAAAAAACTCTCGATCGATAACAGCGAAATAAGCCCAATTCATCGGCGACAATATCCACAGCAAAACTATTGCAAAGGACACATGCCGTGCATTCTAAATGAAAAACTCTGTGTTGACCCAGAGCAACAAGTTGCAGATGACAGCACAATGACAGTGAATGCCAACATTTTGTCACCAACAGCCAGTAGTAGTGTTGGTGGTCTGCCATCTCCATCATCATCATCAAAGCAATTTGAAAGTGGTTGCGATTGTTCAGTTGTTAAAACGTCAAACTCACGGACAGTTCCATCGAATACAACAATCAGTCAACAGGTGATGTTGGGCAACAACAACACAACCCTACCAGCTCAACAACCGATATTAGTCAGTGTACACCACCACCATCACCATCATCATAGCACCAGTAGCAACGACAGCAATTGTAACTCTATGACAGTCAATAATGGCGGTAACAGTAGTAGTAATATGCTAATCGATAACACCGCTAGTAATTTGAAATCGGATAAGAAATACAAACCAAGTTCATTTTTGGCAATCGATTCGGGAGTGGTTGGCGTTGGTGGTGGTGTCAGTTCTGGAACGGTATCATCACCGTGCACATGTCAATGTACCATTGTCGCCAACACCAATAGTAATAGTCCAGCAAAGAGTGGCAAAGCCACGAAAAAAGGCAAATCGCGAAGACTTTCCGAATTTACGAGAGGTGAATTCTTAAATGAAAAATCGTAAGTGATGTCTTTTTGTTTCTTTTCCTTATTATTTATTACTGTCTCTTTTTTGTTTTTTGTTTACAAATACACTCACAGGTTGAATTTAGCTTTGGGTATTTGCTTAGAAAATAAATAATAAATAATAGAAATGCAAAAGTAGTAGGGCTTTTGTGTTGGTTGACGTTGCTTAAAAATGCAAAAATTATGAGCAAGGTGTCTCGACTTGACGGCGGCGATGGTGGCGTTTGTCGTCAACCGAGGTATCGTGCAATGATCTTGTTACCAAATCAAATGGAATGTGACCGTTGGTTGTGATGCCAGTTGAAATACATTTTTTTTTTGCTGTGCTTTGACCTCCAGCAGTGCATATTTTAAATTATCATGGTCAGTAAAAGAACTAAATTATGAGTTTTGATGCCTTTTTAGCTGCAATAACAGTTCTTAAGGAAAAAATATACTTTTTTACCTCGAGGTGAGATACCAGTTGGAGAGGTCAAACTTCACACGAAGAGTCAAACTCTTTGGACTCGGGTTATGATGAAAGGTATAGGGCATACTGAGTTCGAGGTTCGAATTTCAAAATATTTTTCAGTTATAGTTTTGCACGATGAACTGGCAAGTCCTATGGCATCAATTTCACATCCAAGAACTGCGCTCTCTCACTTAATCTTTCGATATCATACAAAATTGTAGTTCCCTTGCATTTCTCACAAGTTATGGCTGTGAGAAAGGTACTCGAACCGACGCACGGACGCTATCTCTGCTTTTCATGGCTATATTTCTATTTATTTTAAAGATGAAATTGCTTTTTGTTTTCAAGACTTAAAGCTTGTACTATGGGTATTCGGACAGTTGCGTCGCTGTGTGATGATTATTTCAGTTATATTTTCTTCAAAATAAAAAGTCGTACTGTTTAGGCTACACAGAACTCGCTCACTTTTTAAATTAGTTTTCAATGTTTCCGAACGTTGTTCAAGAACAAAACGAATTACTTTCTGAAATATTTAAATTTAAGATTTCGGATTTCGGAATGCTGTACTCACCCCGAACGTTTCGCTACAAGTTCGCATTGAGGGTGGTCACTGGAAAACTGCTTTTGAAGTTTTATTTTCTTCTTGTGGCTACGCAAGCTGCAGCGGTGCGTAGACGGTTCTATTTGAAGCTCTTGTTGTTGCTACTGGGTAGAAGATTGGGAACGAACGGTGTTCACTATATCGCTGGATGTTTTTATGGCGATGTTGATGACGGAGTTTCATGTACGCGACAATTTTATGCTGTAATCGCGATTGAAATTTTGATGGCGTTTGATTTGATCAATCGCTTCGCATATAAGCCGAGGGATATAGTGAGACTCGTGAGATAAGACTTTAGCTTGGTCGAAGTGAACCCAGTGATGTTCATCTGGATTGTCTAGAATGTGCTCAACTATTGCCGACTTTTCCCGCTGTTTTTTGCTGGCAGCACTTATCTGTTCTTTTAAACGGGTGGCAACACTTCGTTGGGTTTGTCCCACATAAGAAGACCCGCAGCTGCAAGGGACTGCATAGAAGCCCGGAATTTGCAATGGAAAGTGATCATTTGGTGGTCGAAGGAAGTCTTTCGCCTTTTTTGGTGGTAAGAAGATGGACTTTATGCCGTACCTCTTCAACACTTTCCCAACTCTGTCCATTGCGCCTTTTACGTTTCTCTACTTCATCCTTTTCCTGTGGGCTGTGGCACACCTGGTACCTTTTGGAATACCCATTCGTTTTAAGGATGTTGTCCACGAACGTAAGTTCAGCGGCGAGGTAGTCATTATCACATATTCTATGTGCTCGCTGAACTGATGTACATCCAGAAATGCAATGGAATTATTTTTTTTTTTTTCCATCGTGAACTTTATTTTTGGATGTTGCGAGTTAAGATGTTCCAGGAAACTCACTACGGTGGAACCTTTAAGGATGCAAATTGTGTCATCCAATTATCTCAACCAGACATTGGGTTTTTCGACATCACTACTCAAGGCCCTTGTTTACTTTCTGTCAAGATTTCGAGCGAAAAAACTTACGAAGGTCAATATCATACCTTCCCGACTCCACGGAACAAAATGCGTCGCTGAGTTTTGCAGCAGTGAGTGTAAAAGTAACCTCTGATTTAAAAGGCAACCACTGGATGGCCCATAGAGTAGATGAGTAAAGTCTGTCATTAGGTTAGGCTAGGTTTGATTTAAGTGACTGTCGGTAAAATGACCGTCGCACTAAGACCTATAATATGTCCATTGTCCATTGTGATAATAGATAAATAGGGTGGCGCAACAGAGCGAGGAGTCCCCGGGCCTAGCGCATTTCTCACCACCATGCCTTGTGAGGGAATGGAGGGGACCTACAATTTTCTGCCGGTTCCGAACGGCTAATTGAGAAAGCGCTTTTCATGGCAGTGAATTTATTAACGGAGGACTTGCCAATTCCTCTCGAAAGGCGATATTTTTCTCTCCAGCCTCTGCTGGGATTTGAACCTCGAACCTGTGGGTTAGCAGGTGGACATGCTAACCATCACGCCACGGGTACCACATGTCCATTGTTATACCACATAAAAATTTATGCAATTGTGCACCTATTTAAACCATTTTGAGCTTTCTAAAAAGCGGTTAAGACTAGGTATGACTACATACATACATATGTTCCTGAGATTATTAATATTGTTGCAAAAGACCTTTGCTGAATACGTTTTATAGGCTTTTGTGAAAGGGAATGACATCGCCAAGTATGTTAAGTTCTGCTTGATTATCCAAGAGGGTGGATATATCTGACCTTTTGATCGCGTTTTCACTGAGTCATGATAGGACCTCTTTAATCGGCAGTATTTCCTCTTGAAATACATGGGACAGTGGTTCGTAACACTAATAATTTTGCTTCTAAACTGCTGTTTGAATGGTGCGATTTCAGAAAATCTCCTACAGTTGAAAATTGTGGGGCTTTTCATACCAATGAATTGGAGGGCTTGACAATTACTCTCGAAAGGCGATACACATGTGTTTTCTGTTAGTATTCGAACAACTTACCTCCCTCGTGTTTTCTTGATTGTGTCGTAACTTTTCCATTCAATAACGATTTTCGAAGTGTCGCTAAAGGAACCACATAAACAAGTAGTTTTTACAAAGAAACAAAATCATTTCCTGGGTACTCTCTGGAAACCCCACGCATTTTCCCGCAGATTATAATGTTAACGCGTGCTGTTTCCATGAATTTGGGGGATCTACGATATTGAACTTGTTCATATAACTGCTCTTAAAATAGAAACAACATAAAATCAAGTCTCTGCTTCAACATAACAATTTTTCTTGGAATTATGAATAATTTTTGTATTCATATTTTATTATCAGGAATTCAATGACTGCGAGTTAAAATACCCAGTTTCAATTATAAACTTCTTGTAAACATCTACCGTCTTCACTATAATCTAGTCTCTTCAGACTTATCCATAGCTTTCAATATTAATGACCAAATTAAGGTCAACAAGTATCTTTTTCCTAGAAAAACTCTTAATCTTTTTAACCATAAATGCCAAAAACTGCAACAATGAGTATAGCCAAGCCAACCTTGGGTAGCTCTACTGAACCATCACTGATCTTATGCAAACTGCTGCACAATCTCCTTGCATTGGATGATGATTCATTTTATACACTTTAGAAAAGTTCATTGTTAAGCTTGTTTAACTACTTTTTTTCTGTTCAAGGTGTTCTCGGTTGAGATCAAATCGCAAAAGAACAATAAATCGATCTTTAGGTTGTATACCAACAGCACAAGATTTGAAAAATATGGAAACTTCCACATATGGGACTTGCAAAGTAGAAACTGTTAGCTAAGTACCGTTTGTATGTTGTTCTTTTTTTTAAATATTTTTTTCTGTTGTTTTAAGAACAAGAAACCAATGAAATAACTCGTTTTTTTTTTGATTCTCTGCATGAATACCTACACACAGTTACTTTCAATCTCTGTGATTGTACCCGTTCGAGTCAGTCAACGCGACGGTTTTTGTCTGTCTCTCTTGGTGGCATTTCGCATCCAAATGTTGAGTAGTTAAATGTCGACGTGATCAGGTGATTGTATTGTGTATCCACTTTTGTGACTCATCTGGAATAATTTATTACCAGTATTTGAACGCGCGCTAGCTGCCAGCCGTCTCTGTTGGCCGTGTGCCGTGTGCCGCCATTGCAAACAAGAAAATTATAAATTTAAAAAAGCCCGCATTGCGGGAACCTGCTGTAGGTAAAGCAGTGCAAAAGGGAGTATAGATAGAAGAACAGCCGCCACACCTACACTCGAATCTTTGAAGTTGTCTCTCCAGTAAGTCTCTCAATAGACACAGGTACCTACATTATTATTGTCGACGGCATTGAAGCTTTTTGTTGTTGTTGTTTGTTCTTTTCTTACCAGCTGATGTTGGTTGATTGAAAGAAAAAATGCAGCTTGCAAGAGGGCAAGGGTCTGAAAGACTGTCCATTTTTACATAACGCCTTCGAATGCAATTACCTTTTTGAACAAAAAAGGAGGTATTTCTTGTTAAGAAATCCACTGGTGAACTTCTATTTTATGATTGCTGAAGTTTTCCACTGAATGCTAAATAGGCGTACGGTCAGCTGCTGTATATGTACTTGTATCTACCTGCAAATGGAGGATAGGTGGTAACAGTGTTTTGTTACTGACACGTGGTCTTTGTATCTTAATAGGCTGCTTTTCGCTTCTTTTAAGGCTTTGAGATTGTGAGAAAAAGTCAACTTTTTGTTTGTATGTTGCGGCTTTCATGTTTCATAACCACTTAAAGTCGTGTTATCGATTGATCGATTATTATTTTTCTTTATTCTGAGCTTGGGATGGACAGATTTGTCAGTAGTGAATTTATAAAACTGCGAGTGACCATTGGCGCGTGTAGATTTGGCATTGATTTTAGTTTTGTCAAATCGCGGAGGAATGTCAATGGAACATATCGATTTTTACGATTTTTAAATTACCACCTATTTAATGGTTTTTGCTCTAAATAATTGTAAAGCAGTTTGTGGACCTGAATACATAATTGGCAGTGATTTTATAACATTGGCATGTCAAAATTGGCAAAGTCCTATGACGTCTGAGATTTTATGCTGATTTTATAGCTCTTACGTCACATATGAAGCTTTCTTTGTGGCGATCGCGTGAGTTGAACTGACGAACATAATTGCATTGTTAAGATGTTGAGTTATGTCATTCATTCATTGTTGCAGAATCACTAAAGTCAGATGATCTCAAAATAGAAACTCAATGAATACCAATTCAAATTGTATCACTTAACCAAATTGTATTTGCACAACGGATTCTCATTGCCAGTTGTACCAATTTGCAACTTTGAGTGCCTTTCAAAAATATTTGCAAACAATAAATTTGGGAATTGGTAAGTAAATCTTCTAGCTTCTTTATTTCCTTATTCCCAACCCAACGATGCGTACAGTTTTAGTCTAATTTGGTATTCTGTGACTAATTTTTTTTTATATTTAAGCAAACACAAGTGTCTATGTCTATGTCTGTTGTTTGATTAATGTCTTCAGAACGAATTCTTTGACATACATACGTTTATCTTGTCTGAGCACTTTTTTTTTATGATGAGTAGGTTTTTAAACCGATTAATTTTCAGTTTAGAAAGTTTGGGGTTCATTGAACTTTTTTCAATGAACTCATTAGAGAAGATTGATGATGTCAATCTTGCACTAATTAAACTTGCTATCATCTTACTCAGTCTAACTTAGAACTTCAATTTGTCAAAACAACTTTACGATGCGTAGTTCGAAAGAACCAATTGAGGTTTTGTATTTGTTCAGGTTTTAAGAGATTGACAATGCAAGACATAACAGCTATGTTTTTGCTCACTTGTTTGTTCAAATTTATTTATTTACTCACTTAAAATTTGCGGGAATTTTTAAGAATTAATAACGTATTTGCTCAGGTTCGAATGAAATAACAGTAAAGTGTTTGTTTGTATGAGTTGTATCTTGTTCAGTTGAAATGAGACAAATTTGAGAACGGAGATAAGCGAAATTAAATTTTGAACCTCCATTCGTACGTTTCTTTTTTTGTACTTACATGATTTGTTGTAGGTTTTTTACGAACCGCAGCGTGTCTAAGCCAACATACAACACCATAGAGCTCGGATCCTGTCAAGTTTTCTCTAGATTTACAGTTTGTGTTAGTTGAGTCCCTTTCAACTACCACTTAAAAAGTAGCAGCCTTGAATCGTCTCGTAAAGCTTTTCTAGTTTTCATTTTAATCACCTTCTTATCAGTTTCAGGAATCAAGATTAAGTACATGTTTTTGGCAATGAAGCAAGCCGGGGTATTCGATTTAAGAATATAGATCAAATGCGGAGAAATGACCGTTTGCAGGAGTAATTCTTCGTTTGATCTCCACCCCCTGTTATAGGAGAATGTCTCGAGGATACGACTGTATTTTAAAATGCCCTTTCCATCTGAAAACAACCCCGCTTCGTGGTTTTACCTAACCATTTATTTGTTCTTTACGTTTCCGTTTCGAATCCTCGTAAGCGCACCAGCTGCTAGCCTCTGATAAATACACGTCGGCTATGACAGGTGTGGTGAATTTTGTTTTACACCAAGCTGATTAAAGGCAGACAGTATCGGCTTTTCGCATCGCCGCTCAAGCCCTGTGTGGTAAGAGCTTAACATACACAGTTGGAGAAACCAGAACAGTATTTTTGTCTTTTCTGAGTAAAAATGGGAGTAATAAAAGAATATTCTTTTTTGCGTCATTATTTTGTCTCATTGCTTTCTCGAAAGTGTTGCTTGAGACTATTCATATTAAAAACAAAAGCTTTTGAGGTTCTTCCTTTTTCGAACTTCTTAATGGCTTCAGGACAAGTGACTTCTATGAGCAACTATTTTTAATTACTGACTTACTTGATGGGCAATTAACACACTCAAAGGTGTACTAAGCTTCGCATACCGACTAAAACTTCAAAAGTTTCTCGCTGATCTTTCCCTCGGGACCACTTGCGCATTTCTTCGAGTGGGAATCCGTGTCTGGGTGGCAGGTTCTAGTTCCTCAACTACCTCTTCTTGTTTCTTTGTTTTCAGGATCTGCGTCAGATGCATGCTGATTTGCCTCCAACTCTCCTCGCGTCTTAGCATCTCCTGGATAATATTATTCGGGCTGAGCTCTCCGATAACTCTATGTATTTCCTGACGGGAAGATTCCCATCTACTACACTCGAACACTGTATGATAAGCGTCGTCTGTCAACAAATCTCTGTATTGGCTCGAGGGGCTTCTTCATTTTCCAATTTTATGCAGGAAAGCGTTAAAATACCCGTGTCCGGTGAGGAACTGTGTGACGTAGTAGTTCACTTCACCGTGTTTCCGGTTACTCCATTTGCCTATGTCTCCGATCAGCCTAGCAGTCCAGCGTCCTCTGATTTCCGACTCCCAGCGTTCTTGCCACTTCTGCTGTGTGATCGCTTTCGCTTCCTCGTTCTCCCACGCCTATTTCTGCTTTCCTTTCATGTATGTGTTTTCTTTGTGTTACGAGGAGGTCAATTGCTACGACACCTACAACTAAAAGAACTGCTGGCTCAGACACTGTGCACTAGCTATTCGCAAGGCACCGCGCCACTTTACCAATGCTAGTTTTTTTCGGTTCATGTCCTGTTTTATTGCTTCAGCCCAAATCTCGCTTCCGTACAGCAGAAATGAATGTGTTGTAGCCAGAAAAAGTCTCCGTTTGCTTTCGAATGGTCCACCTACATTTGACATCAGCCTAGATAGGTGACTTGCAATCTTGGATGCGCGTTCAGAAGCCGTTCGTGTCTGGTCCCAAAAGCTTAGTTTCGTGTCAAGCTTTATTCCCTAATATATATTACCACGTTTTTGCTTTTTATAAGTTCGGTTTCGATGTGGAAGTCGATAACCGTGTGATCTTAGCAGACAATAATTGCACTTTTGCTCTTTTTTTTTTTGTCTAAGCATGCCTAGGTTCCCTAATCTGTTTGGGTTTCTTAGACTTGATCGGCGTCAACCCAACTAAATAATCTTCGCCGATCGTTATAAAAGCCTTTGCATGTACGGGAGATCTAAACAAATATAATTATCTTCTAACTCGGCATCATAATGTCGAATCTACCACCGACTGCCTAAGGGGCACACAGGGCTCGATTTATGGACCACTTCTCTTCTCTCTTCATGTCATTGAACTTTTATGATTATAGGGACCCTAATTCAAATGTGTACTGATAACATTGCTATGCTATGCTATGCGATTAGTGGAAAAACGATCTCAGTACTTTTTAATAAAACAGCACTTCTTAATACAAATGGACATTACAGACGGACATGCTAACCATTACCATAGAGACGCTCCACTAGACCTACGATAGCCCAGCTCCATATGCTAGGAGTTTTCACCGATGGAAATTGCCTGAAAAACCGAGGATCATAATTATGCAATGGTAGCACTGGGCAAATGCTTAAGATCCAAGTTGAATTCCTTCTTAATCCCACTTCCTCGCATTACCAGCAAATGGCTTGACATAGTGGTACTGGTTGTAAATTGAAAAAAATTGCATGGTTTTATGCATTCGGATCAATAGAGTTTCCTATTTTGAACATCATGGATTTTAACATGCACAGTTACTGAAAGGTGGTTTTACAATGTAAACAAAAGAGCTGACGTGCGAACTTTATTTATAATTGAATTGAAGTCAGTTGACACTTCAATTGTTTTTCCACTGAGTTTAAGTTTAGTTCTCGTTTCTATTACTGAGTTTTTAGATTTGGTATTGTTTTTAACTTCAATTAAAAAGACATCATGTTTAAGCTGATCCAACCTGTTGCCATAAAACTAACTCAAATGGGATATTTATCTTTTCAAATCAGATCAATCTAATTCCAACTAAAAAGTCAATGTTCATGGGGGAGTTTCCGCTGAAATGACAAATGATGTTAAAAACTCTTATTAAATAGAAGTCGCCTTTCACTTGTGGGTTTTACTAATTGCTTGACTTTATTTTTATTTGATATGAGAAAAAAGTTCGCTGAAATATTAATCACAATTGCATTACCACCGCCAAAGCGTTGTAATTAAGTTACAATTAATTTTTATTACAGCAACACAGAACAATGCAAAAAGCAAAAATCATCATCATCTACGTGGTTAGACAAATGCGATACACATAACAATAAACCACAATTTCTGTTCTGAGAAATATTCGGATCCATGTTCCCCATCATCCTTACGACCATTCGACACCACAAAATCTTATTTTCAAAACCAAACCCCAAAACAGTTTGATTTAATGAATTGGTAATCGATATCCTTGTTAATGTAATCGGGTGAAATGTAATATTTATGTGTAAGAGATACACAAAACAAAGCACGTTGGAAAATAGAAAAACCCACAAATCATTACATAAATATATGTATCCTCATTGCGTGCAATTTTTATTTGCTTATTCCATCTCTCAGACTAGTGATGCAATTCAATAGAATAAAAGCAAATATAAATAAAAGTAAAGTTAAAAGAAAAACACTCCAAAATCGGCCGACGCGTGTAACCAGAGATAAATAGAAGCAAAAAAATCAGTTGCAAATGAATTCCCACACCAAAGTGTAGTGGAAATTCGCCGGCTATTGTGTGGTCTTACACAGATAGCGAGGCATATAAGAGAGTATCACTGTATCTCTTATTCATCTCGATATATTGTGTAGTTTTACTTATATATTGTCTAACAATTGTCAGATATTATATCGTTGAAAGTGTATGTAGATGTAGATCTGACTGTGCCTATACTCCACTGGAATAGGTGCTTGGTTTGGTTGAGCTTAGACGTTATAAGATACATAAGATACTCCAGAGGGTTTGACCTTGAACTACCTGCGAAATTTGATATAAAAGTACAATAAGAAACCAAATCTAAGCATAGTGTGGGGAGTTTTTTTTCTTTATTTATTTTTCTGTTTTATTAATGCTGCGTTGCTATATAAGCATTTGAAAAGAAAATCATTGAGTTAACTTTTGGCGTTACGGAGAGAGTGCGATAGGGAAAAATAAATCATAGCAAGACCAAGTTTAGACGTATGGATGTAGTAGCAGCAATAGAGGCTCGCAAAGGCGTACGTTTATTCATTTTCGTGCTAAGAATTTTAGCACGGCTTTTACAATGAAAGGTTGTTTATTGTTGAGCATAGTCCATAGGTGTTAGTGCATCATTAATTATTCAGTCACATGAAGCTGTTTATGTCAACGTCGTCGGTCGACGATGACGACGACGTATGCCGTATGGCTTAAGCTGAACTCATTAATTTATTTTTTAATTATTCATTTGAGATAGACATAGACACTGCTTTGATATACTGACGGCTGCTATTGGATCATTGGGCGCATTAAGGGGAGCGTTTTTCTGCGACAGTACTGATTTGAAATCAAATTTTTAATGAATGACTAAGATTTCTACGGCTTGACTTTATTGCTTTGGTTTATTTAGGTAATTTTTAGTGTGGGGAATTTTGAGTGTTTAGATGCGAGTATATTCATTTGAAATACCACCAGGGGGTTAGGAAAATAATTGACTAATGTGATAAAAGTTCTCATAGATTATGCGCCTTGAACTTTGAATGTGCTTATACCCAAAAGACAAAGAAGGCAGTGTTATTCGGAAATAAATTGTTCCCAAGCAGAGGTACACAATGTTGCTGGTAAAGAAGAGTAAAGTTAAGGTAAGGAAAAACTTCATCATAAACAAAGCAAACACTTACAATAGGTGAGTTGGGGAAAGCTTAGAGCCATGTAGTAACACTACTGCAGAGATTTTAGGGGAAAACTTCTTTGCTGTTAACTCGTTTTATGTGGAATTGAGCTACCGAAATCTAATTGACGTGTTAGAGAGGGGTGCTAACATTTTTTAAGGTTTGCATTAAAGTGACAACGTTCTTAACTTGAACAGCAGATATTTTTTGCCAGGAGTAGGAATGCAAGATATTGAAGAAAGGCATAGAACGTTCAGTATTTTTTTGCTCGCGAAATATTAGCTAACGATATAGGGTGTGCTGATTTGCTTGCCCAAATCAATAACCACCTTTAAAAACCTTCATACGACTAACTATGGGACATTCTTCTTTTAAAGCTTTCTGTTTATCAAGGAAGGTGAGTGTTTGCTTTGGTGAAAATGGTGTGACCGATTAATGAAATCCATCATAAAAGGGCAGTTTTATCGAGGCCGTAAAATTTCAGGTTGGGTGGGTACGGGCCTAGCTGTGTTACCATCTACATTGCTTTTGGTATGGTGAACGTCCGTTGGTATGGAAACGTCACATATTCTCTTATGTGTTAACTTTATGGCCTTATTTTTTTTTTTGTTGCTGGTGAGGTCGTCTCCTGGGGCAAGATCCCCCATTCCGACGAGTTGAGGCGCGCTTAGCAAGCAGGCCATGTTCCTCAAGAGCGATACTTTTCCCTACCTTTCACTTATAGATCCGTTTCCTTACCTCATCTTTCTTTTTCCGGCTAATTCGACATCACCTCCTTATATCCTCGCCCCTCCCACTAGCTAGCAACAAAAAAAAAAAAAAAACAATACAAAAAACAATGAGATATCCTTTGGCAGTAATTTTATATCTTTAGCTATATGATAAAGTAAAGTAGACAAAATATACAAAAAATTGGCACTATCTTGAAGTTTTTTTTTTTTTTTTTTTTTTTTTTTTTTTTTTTTTTAAATAAACTTTAACTTTAAATAAAAAACAAAATTTTGAGCATTCCTGAGACGTTGCCTTCTAGCTCGTTCTAGAAGTGTTATTTCCAAAGAAAGAGGTTCTGCCCTGTAGTAGGTACTTTTTTGAAGGTTTAATCCGGAAGTTTTCTTTATAAAAAAAAATATTAAAAAATAATACAAATGGAGGAGTACTTCTTTTTGAGACTCTAAAAATGTTATTTCCAAAGTTACCTTTTATTATTTATTTAAATTTAAATTTATTAAAATTAAATTTTTGAGCAGAAGAGAAAGGTTCTAAGTGGCTTTCCTTTGACACTATCTGAAAGTATATAAAAAAGTATGTTTTTCGGACAAAAACAGTGGTTCTAAGTGCCTACCTTCTGGCACCTCTTAAAAATGATATTTCCATAGCTTCCTTTATGCATAAATTTTTTTTTTACTCGGCTTTAGTAGGAACTTAGTTTCGAGACTTATATTTCTTGACCGATTTGTCAATCTTTACACACCGTGCACATGCTTAGCAGTTTCTACTTCAATAAAATTTGTCTATTTCATCCTTATTGCATATTATACCTCTGAAGTCCAAAAATAAGTATTCTTCGTATTTCAAATCACAATGGTTGCTTTCACATTATTCCATAAATTGGTCAATAAATCATCTTTATCAATGGTACCTTACTGCAACAACAAGTTTCATGCAAAAACCATGAAGCACAAATACTACATACACTTGTTGAACTCATACTCCACTTACTTTACCTACACAAAGTTCTTCTAACTTAATCAACCTATTAAATTGTTGTTAAATTATTTATAGGGCTGCTTGTTAGAGATCATCGCTCTCCGATCATTATCCATTCCTATACACAAACACAAAATGCAACTATTAAAAAAAAAAAAACTGCATGACTAATCCTACAGAATAGCGCATCGCAGCCAAGCCCAATGAAAGAAAACTCCATGGTAAATAAATAACAAGTCGATCAACTCCGTCGATATCATACCAAGAATTGAAAGTTATAAAATATCTAAAAATAGCCTTCCCACTGATATCTATTGCATTGCGCATCCATTGACATTTAACGACCACATCTGTGCGATCATCATCTTCATGTTGTGATATCCTCCATTATGCACATCCTAACCATAAATAAAAATTTATACTTATCCGTATAAGTTCGTACACCGTAAAGCTATAACATACATTTTTTCACACTGCAAACACGATTTTGTATTGCCCGTAGGCTTATGTGACCAACAACTTGTATAATACCAGAGAACTTCACTTAAGAAACAGAGAGAGGAGGTAGGGTGTCGAGAAGGAGGTAGGCTGGTAAGCCAACGATGATCAAATGGTCAAGAGGAATCCGAATACGAGCAACCAATTAAATTTCTTTTCCATTGAAATTCCAATCAAATACCAGGTATTTCTATGTTCAGTCCTCTCTATACATAAACAAGCTGCTTGTGCACACACAACAACAACTGGTCTGGCGGTTTAATTTGTCGATCCGTCCACATCCACAACAAAACGCTTTCCTCTCCTTATTCGCTTGTAATGATGATCGTTGATGGTCAGTTTATACCAATCTTGTGGTCCAACTCTATTATCCAAACAACTGTCTGTTGTTTTTATGTCCAACTCCTAAACAAAAAAACAAAAAGTCAAAACAACAACTCGCAACTAAACAAAAGAGGACAATTTAATAACTCGCCTAGTCAATCAAAATGAATATGCACGCATCGCCTAGATACGTTCAATTAACCAAGATGCTTATCAAAGATTTTTAATTTAAAACAAAGAATTCAATTAAATAGAGACTGACAACAAGACTACGAGGCAGATAGGCCCCAATTTCCAAAAACCCCTTGGGGGCTTTAGTCTAATTAAATTTCTTTTATTGGCGCCAGTGTAAAATAACTCTGTGCTCCACATATCCTGTCTGGCGAAGACAGCAGCTAGCAGTATAATGACACCCGGTTAATAAATAGTTGCTTCTCTTCATGTGTTGTGGCATAGCTATAGTCTTTAAACACTTTTTTTTTTAGTTTTTGTTATTGAAAAGAAAAATAAAATTGCTTCCGACACCTGATTTGAGCACAGTTAAATTGCACGCATGTCTTGTGTGATTTTCAGTCTTTTTTTTTTTGCTCTGTTGTCCTGGTGCCCTTTGTCTTCTAAGGAACATCTTTTTTTTGGATTGTGTATTAGTATTATGAATTTGAGTCTAATATGGAAATAAGTAGACTACTTTTAAAGTAGACTACTTTTTTGTATCAAAAAGGCACTCTTCATGTCTATTGATGCTTTTTAATCACAAACACTCGGACTGGAGCTCTGGAGAAACAGGCTGTAACTCGTGTGCAGGTTGCTGCGAAGGAATGTGCACTGAAGCTAAATTCGGACTTCTTTGAGCAGCCAAAGTTGGTATCAAGGTTGACTTAATATTTATTTGACTGACCGTACACTGTGGAAGAACTTGAAAGAAATCGTAAGCAAGCCTAAGTCTTTGAATATCGATGAGCTGGATTGCAACACTTTAAACAACAATTTTGTTTCGGCGATTCCTTTACCTTGTGAAACGCAAATGTTATCGACACACGAAATTTCGGCAGAAATGCAAATGGAAGATGTATTTCGCTTCTTCTATATTAGCGCTGAGGATGTAGTTGAAAGTTTTCTTTCGGTGAAGTCTAATGCTATGGGCTTCGACAATTTACACCCAACCTTTTTGAAAATAATGTTACCTATGATCCTGCCGTATATAACACACATCTTCAACTCCATTCTCACTAAGAGTGAACTCAATGGAAAAGTTGTTCAATCATTCCAGCAACAACACAGAGTTTCGACCAATCGCCAGCCTTCCATTCCTGTCAAAAGTCCTTGAAAAAATTATGAAGAAGCAATTATGTTGTTACCTCCAAGAAAACAATCTTTTTGCCCTAAAGCAATCAGGATTTCGTGCAGGCCATAGCAGTACAACGGCACTCCTAGAGGTTGTCGAAAGGGCGAGAAAAGCTCTTGATGCCAACAAACTTTCTTTTCTCATTCTCCTTGATTACTCAAAGGCTTTCGATACCATCAACCACAATGTTCTATGTCAAAAACTTTCTTTAATTTACAATCTTTCTTCCGACGCTGTGAGACTTATCTCTTCGTACCTCTATCATAGGCGACAGGCTGTTGTTTTGGGAAATAGAATTTCAAACTTTTTGCCTATAACTGGAGTTCCACAGGGTTCAATCTTAGATCCAATACTTTTTTCAATCTATGTTAACGAAATACTAAATCTTTTACACCATTGCCATGAACATCTAGTTGCTGACGACCTTCAAGTGATGAGTAACTGCCATGTAGACCAGGTTGAAGACTGTGTAGCCCGGATAAATGAGGATCTTACCTCAATTGGTCCATAAAATCTGGTCTTTGCTTCAACCCACAGAAAAGCAAATGTCTAGTCATCTCTAGGAAAACACTTGACTTATCTAACTATCCGGATATTCTGCTAGGTAACTCAAAAATTCAGTATGTTGAGCAGGCAAATAACCTTGGTATTTATTTCAATAGGACCCTTAGTTGGAATGACCACATCAATCCAGTTATTGGAAAGGCTTACGGAGTTCTCCAATTACTATGGCATACGAGATTTTTTACTCCCTTAAGAAAAATGCTAGCAAAATCACTGCTTATTCCCCGTCTTACGTATGAGTGCGAAATTTTTGGCAAACTTGACAGCATCAGCCATCGAAAGATGAACGTCTTATATAACAATGTAGCTCGCTATATTTTTATATATATTATATTTTATATCTCCCAGTTCTCTTATAGCATATATGGTATCTCACTAGACAACTTGCTTAAGCTTCGTATCCCTGTCACACTCTTCAAAATCGTCAGTACCCACAAGCCCTCATACCTTTATGATGCTCTTCAGTTTTCAATCTCAAGACGATCCAATCAAATAATTATTCCTCGTTTTTATTGCCTTGCGTCGGAGCGTCAGTTTTTTGTAAATGCTGCTCGTTTGTGGAATTCTCTCCCACGGCATGTTAAAAACGCTGCCACTGTTGGGAAATTTAAACTTTAAACTTTCTAAAACAAACCATGTACACTAAAACTTAATTTAAATTATTATATTATTTTACTTTTTATTTGAAATATTAGTATATTTTGTTCTCTTTTTTTTCCTTTTCTCTTCAACTAAAATCACAGTATATAAAATACTTAGCTATAAACAGGATGTAAATCTTAAAACTAAGTACCTTATAATAAATGAAATGAAAAATTAAATGAAACAGCTAGAAATAATTATATTTTTGGTCTTCTAATACTGCGAAACTTGTTACCCCTAAAAAAGAAGGTCTCTGAGAAGACAGCTGTTGGCTGCATTTTTTTTACTTAAAGAAAACCTTCCGGGGAGAGTACGATAACTATGGCGACAAAAAATAATAACGGTTTCTGATAGAGGGGTTCAATACAAGCATTTTTTACTATGGGAGGGGGGGGTCTATCTCCCCCCGTTTAGGCGGTAGGGGCAATTTTATAAAAATTGACTTAAAATCTAAAAAAAAATATTGTAGAACAACGGAAAAACTTACAGATACAATTTATACTTTTTATGAAAGCCAGAAACTTGCACTTTATAATAAAATTTAAATGAAGTGGTTTCAATTTATAGTTTTTGAAATAACTGACTTCAAAGTCAAAATTTATGAAAAAAAATTTTAAAAAATCACTTTGAGTACTATGTTTCTCGTGATTACAAATGCCAATAAAAAAAAATTAGATGCAGTTAGTTGCTTCAATAAATTTTTTATCAAACGATATAAATTACTTTTTTCTATGTCTTATAGTTTTTGAGATAATTTAAAAATAGTAAAACTATATTTCTTTTTTAAAATCAAAAAATTTTCTAATTTTAAAAGAAACTTTTCATATAAAAAATTTGCACCCCAAAGCTTATGAGCAGCTTAACCCTGCGGAAAAAGGGTTAAAATAATGAGCCCCGCGAAGCGGGCCATGCGGAAAGCTGTTGCATACGGAAATTAATTGCTATTTTCATATTTAGCATGAGCAGCTTAACCCTGCGGAAAAAGGGTTAAAATAATGAGCCCCGCGAAGCGGGCCATGCGGAAAGCTGTTGCATAAGGAAATTAATTGCTATTTTCATATTTAGCATGAGCAGCTTAACCCTGCGGAAAAAAGGGTTAAAATAATGAGTCCCCGCGAAGCGGGCCATGCGGAAAGCTGTTGCATACGGAAATTAATTGCTATTTTCATATTTAGCATGAGCAGCTTAACCCTGCGGAAAAAGGGTTAAAATAATGAGCCCCGCGAAGCGGGCCATGCGGAAAGCTGTTGCATACGGAAATTAATTGCTATTTTCATATTTAGCATGAGCAGCTTAACCCTGCGGAAAAAGGGTTAAAATAGGCCATGCGGAAAGCTGTTGCATACGGAAATTAATTGCTATTTTCATATTTAGCATGAGCAGCTTAACCCTGCGGGAAAAGGGTTAAAATAATGAGCCCCCGCGAAGTGGGCCATGCGGAAAGTTGTTGCATACGGAAATTAATTGCACATAAGTACCTGTCTTATGAATTTTTATACTTTCACTAGTCTATTTCCTAACATTATTGTAAATTCGTACGTATTTCCATAATTTTTTGAAAATAATGCATACTTCAATAGTTTTACTATTTTTCAATTATCTCAAAAACTATAAGACATAGAAAAAAGTAATTTATATCGTTTGATAAAAAATTTATTGAAGCAACTAACTACATCTAATTTTTTTTATTGGCATTTGTAATCACGAGAAACATAGTACTCAAAGTGATTTTTTAAAATTTTTTTTCGTAAATTTTGACTTTGAAGTCAGTTATTTCAAAAACTATAAATTGAAACCACTTCATTTAAAATTTGTTATAAAGTGCAAGTTTCAGGCTTTCATAAAAAGTATAAATTGTATCTGTAAGTTTTCCCGTTGTTCTACAATATTTTTTTTTAGATTTTAAGTCAATTTTTATAAAATTGCCCCTACCGCCTAAACGGGGGGAGATAGACCCCCCCTCCCATAGTAAAAAATGCTTGTATTGAACCCCTCCACCAAAAACCGTTATTATTTTTTGTCGCCATAGTTATCGTACTCGTGCCAACCTTCCTCTTGTCTTGTGACAAAAATGTTTTTGACTGTCGAAATGAAAGTTGCATAAAAAATCATCTCAGAATGCATATGCATTCTAGTCAAACGGATATTAATCATACCGCTGGCTAGTCAATTTGAAATTAAATATTGTTGATCTGCGTTTATAAAGAATATCGTCATTACCAGTATTAAAATAAATATGATGACTAAAACACAACCACAATTATCTCAACTTGTTCCATCAACCCTCGCTCAAATCCATATATCAGTTCTTTTCATCAAACCGGCTGCTTGCAAAAATAACTTAAGAAGCTGGTTTCGCATACCATCAGCTGGTTGCAAACAACAAAATAACATTTAATCATCTTCTAAACGCCGTTTTATAAATAAATAAATTTACATAATTTCGACCATTTAGATCAAGCAACCTATAAATTGCTGACCAATGCCAAAACAGATTTTTTTTTTGCATTTGAATAATTTTTTGCGGAAACAAATTGATTTGTGTAGCTTTCATTCTAATTTATTGTAATTGAACAAAACTCTTTCGTTATAAATAAAAATAAATGCAAATCAAAGCCACCCACACACACTGCCGTTGATCGTTTTTTGCTCATTTTCGGAAATGATTTAAATTTTCTTTTTTTTGTTTTTCTCTTACTTTACTGTTTTGCTGCCGGTCGATAAGGTCAATTTTAATTTATGGCTGTGTGTTTTTTTTGTCGCTCAGCACATGAATAATGTTTGTAGCTGTTGATGATGGCTGACACAGTTTTGGGTTTCAGGTTTTATAATTTTTTGTTTGCAGATGATAAATGTCGATGTAACAAAAAAAGAGAGAGAGAGAGATAAAAAAAACATCAAATGTAGGTTACTGAGAGCAAAGTCGGTGTGTCGTGTCGGCAAAATTACTTTACGGATGAACAGGACGTTATACAATGTTTTATTTTTGGCTTTAAGTAGTCTTTTGTTGGAAATTGGGAAAATTTGACAGGCAAAATGTTTAATTGTGCTAATGTACGACGATTGAGTGTATAATGAGTAAATTAGTTTTTTTTAATCATATCACGGTTGAAATTTATATAAAAAAGATTTGGTGGTTGATGTTGCTGTTTTATTCGATGAGTCTAAAAATAGGTACCTACCTAAAAAAATGAGGATCCATAGGAAAGTTCTGCGATTGGCTCAGTCTGAAAGGTTTTTTTAAAACAAGATGTTTTGCAAAAGTAGTAAAAAGTTGTCTTCAAGATGTCTTTGGATTTCCACCTTAAGTGTATAAAAATACAATCGAACTTCTTTATAACCAACATTTAAAAGGGCAGGGTTCTTTTATTTTCTTTATTATTTTTTTTATAAAATTGGAAGGTTTGTGCCTGAATCACAAAAACACTGGCTTTGGCTTCGACTCCGTTTACGTGAAAGTGCGTTGTACTCTCTTTGAATGGAAATTATGATTTTGTTGTTGTTTTTTTTTAAGGCGAGCAAAAGCTTAACCAAAATGAACTTCTTGCTTTGACATGCAGTCACATTACGTCGCGTTGTCTTGTACAAGAATCAGCTTAACATCGGGATCAAAGCGACATTGTGATAGAATGTACTAAAGCTGAATTACCGAACACGTGATCGAGTAATACGTGACTGAATTATGTGCTTTTAGCCTTACTTCTCGTGTTTTCTAGCACTTTAGTACCATAATTTGACATTCTTTCATCAATACAGCAGACTAATGTTGTACGGAATGTGCTATAAGAATTTAATATTAGAAATAAATCAACATCTTCTGTTTTTATTTTTTAAATAAAACCTTAGGTATGAATTTTGGATTGAATTTTTTCAATACAGCTTTATCGGCATGGTGCCTGTTACGCAATGGTTAACGTGTCTGCTTGTTATGTAGTAATTCGGGGTTCGAGGGCAAGAAACATCTCGTTGTCTTCGACTGGTGTCGCATCGAGGTATTGGCAAGTCTTCCCGAATTTTATTACATTCACCGAAACACCCAATTTAACATCTTTCTTTTCCGGTCTCAGTAATGGACAATCTCTTTGTGGGGACGGACCTATTGCACTTCAACAATTTGGATATGATTCATCCCAATGAACTTTTTGAAAGATGCATTCACCTTTTCCGCACACAATTTCCTTCTTATGTACATTCACTTCTGGATCTGTCAAGAGCACAACAGTAGATGACATGCCTCTGTTGAATGCAGACAAACTAAACGTTTGCTTTGCAAAGTAAATAAAGAAGCTGCAACATTGTTGCTGTCCTTTAACAGAAATAAGTACAGAAAACTTGTTGAGAGATCACTCATCTTTCGCCAAGCATTTAAACGTGTTAGGTTTATCCTCTGTGAATCCTGTGGAGAGAATGATGCCAATTCGATCCGCTTATGATTGATATTTAAATACAAATTTTCTCGACGAATTTTATTGAATTGAAAACTACAGCGTTTACTATTCCGGATCGGGTAATTAGTGCAGTCAATGAAGAGAAAAATAGGGCCTTACCTCCGAATTTTTTTACTGTGAACCGATTTGCATGAAATTTTGGAATTAGGCTCATCTTACCCTTAACTTCAAAAGTGAAAATGATTTGAACACCGCCACCACCCTGGGGGTGGTTGCCACCCCTTTTGGGGGGCGAATTTTTTTTCTTCAAAATAACATCGGATATCGATAAAAGGCCTAATTTTAAGCAAAAAATCAAATACAAAGTTTTTCATTAAGTCCAATACTTTTCGAGTTATTGGCAATTGAAAATTCGCAGTTTTTTCACGTTTTTCATCTATTTATTGCAAATATCTCCAAAACTATACGTTTTATCGAAAATTTTATAATGAACAAAATTGTAGCAGGTAAAACAATGAACAATTTGAATTTTTATAAAGTATTCTAAGAACAATATTAAGCTAGATATAAAAGATCAAAGCCATTTTTTATTTTGTCTGAAATTTAATCGTTGTGGTCAATGCCATTTAGCGGCGAGCAGATGCATTTTATGCATTCTAATACCAAAAGATATTTTGTAGTGCTTGAAATAAGCTTTAAAATGAGCACTATTAAAAGTCTTTTGCACGTAAAATAAGTGAGCTGTAGTGCAAATATGGAGAGCATCTAATGTTTTTTTCTTTTAAATCAATGAGTTTTTGGACCATAACTCCTTCAATTTTCATGCTATCACAATTTATAAAAAGCCATTGTAAAGGTAATTAAAAGAGCTACAACATGCTTAATTGCAATATGTAGTAAACAACCTTTTGCTAAAACGGTGAAGGGTTAAAGGACTAGAGAAGAGGCTGCGATTGCTCTGCCGCGCGCTCTTTAAACAATCATATCTCCATCAATTTTTGTCTGACTGAAAAAACTAAAAGACCAAATTGTTTGTCAGAAAAATACCTAAATTTTTTATTCTTACCTTTTTATACGTATCTGTCGTCGTTTTTGAGATATTATGAACAAAGTGGGTTTTTTAAAAATTTTAAAATTTGTTGTTTTTTTTTTTAATCGTGACTTTTTTGAAAAATATGTGTCCTAAAGCGTCCAAACTGATTATATTTATCAAACTCTTCATAACAAACTTAATTTTAGGCGGAATACGATTAAATTTAATTTTGGTGGAAATGGCACTTATGGAACCCATTGACTTAAAAGAAAAAAACATTAGATGCTCCCCTTATTTGCACTACAGCTCACTTATTTTACGAGCAAAAGACTTTTAATAGTGCTCATTTTAAAGCTTATTTCAAGCACTACAAAATATCTTTTGGTATTAGAATGCATAAAATGCATCTGCTCGCCGCTAAATGGCATTGACCACAACGATTAAATTTCAGACAAAATAAAAAATGGCTTTGATCTTTTATATCTAGCTTAATATTGTTCTTAGAATACTTTATAAAAATTCAAATTGTTCATTGTTTTACTTGCTTCAATTTTGTTTTTTATAAAATTTTCGATAAAACGTATAGTTTTGGAGATATTTGCAATAAATAGATGAAAAACGTGAAAAAACTGCGAATTTTCAATTGCCAATAACTCGAAAAGTATTGGACTTAATGAAAAACTTTGTATTTGATTTTTTGCTTAAAATTAGGCCTTTTATCGATATCCGATGTTATTTTGAAGAAAAAAAATTCGCCCCCCAAAAGGGGTGGCAACCACCCCCAGGGTGGTGGCGGTGTTCAAATCATTTTCACTTTTGAAGTTAAGGGTAAGATGAGCCTAATTCCAAAATTTCATGCAAATCGGTTCACAGTAAAAAAATTCGGACCTAAAATGCTTCATTGACTGCACTAAATCGAATCTAAATTAGTTTGAATGAAATTCCGAATCAGGTTGTTTACAGTGATCGGTGCATAAGCTTACTGTATAGTTTTAGTTTGCTTAACCGAATCGGATCGGTTAATTGAGAAAATTCAAGTGGGGTTCGATGGTGAGTGAAAACGAGGTTAGAGGGACGTTTCAGGCACTTGGCGCTGACATGATTAGAACTGTGCCCATATGCTCTGTATCTATTGCCTCGAAGAAAATATGTGTGTTGAAAAACGGTAAAAACTACCACTGTTTCTCGATCGCTTTTATCGTTGCGATAGTTGCAGAAGAGGGGAACTGGGAACTTGGGCTCCTTTTCGACTCGGGCTGATTTGAAGTGAAAATGATGTATGTAGAAAAACGTTTCCAGATTCGAGTCTTGTGTGGCTCTAAATGCTTTTGGTTCTCGGTTAACTGTTTTCTATCTGAATGAAGAAGGAATGAGCTGCAATCAGGATAATTGAAACTTATTTTGATTTATAAAAATGGAGAATGAAGAAAAGTGTGTTTTTGTGAATGTGCGCCTGTATGCAGGGGCTGTCAAACGCTTTTCAATATCCAGGAAGCAATCTGGTGGTTTTAGAGAATCCTAACGACGTCGTTTTAAATCCTTAGGTTGGTTTGAGAAGGGGAATGGAATTTATCCTTCCTCACATTGAGGACATTTATGTGATGTTTGCTTTATTCAATATCTTAGAGTCACGTTGTCTTCTGCAAGGCTAAAGAAATGATATTTCGAGGTTGTCTGTAGCATTCTACGGGTTTTCTTTTTGTCTCTGCGATTTTTGATAGCCTTTAACAAATGTAGTTTGATATTTTTATTTAACTTTACTTATACTAATCCACAATTAATTCTCTGATTTCTATGTTAAGCGAATATTATGGTTAAATCAGTGACTTAAGCCTTCAATTGACAGTTTCAAGTTGAATTTTCTTAACGATAATTTCCCAAAGAATGTTTTTTTAGACTTGTGGTTTTGAAAAAGAAAAAGAAATTAACGAATATAAGGGATAAGAGTTTGCTTTTATGTTTTAAAAATTATTTGGCTACCGCGGCTGACTCAAATAAATGCCAGCCGAGATCCCAACCACTTTTTGCAGCATTTGGGGCTGTCAACAATAACGTGCAGAATATTCTCTTCCAAGGCATCATTCATCTCATCTTTGAGGACAAGCGACTTCATATAATCCCAGCGGTGTTAAATCCTCCGATCTTGGAAGTAACTCACAGGCTTACAACGAAATTATGTAAAAATAGTCAACAGCGATTTCGTTACGAGACTATTTGCCGAACGTACACAGTGCCCAGTGGTTTGCACGGGTTCAATTCTTCCACGATGAAATAACAAACCAAACTGAGGATAAATCAAGTAACAGCTGTCAAAAGTGGTACCCGTGGCGTGATGGCTAGCACGTCCACCTGCTAACCCAGATGTTCGAGGTTCGAATCCCAGCAGAAGCAAAAATGTTTTTAAACGGGTATCGCCTTTCGCGAGGAATTGGCAGGTCCTCCGTTAGTAAACTCATTGCCATGAAAAGCGCTTTCTCAATTAGCCGTTCGGAACTGGCAGAAAATTGTAGGTCCCCTCCATCCCCTCACAAAGCATGGTTGTGAGAAATAGACCCACCCGGAATAAAAATATTGCCAGATTGAAAACCGCACGTCTATAAAAGAAAAACTCTTTAGATTAAAGTTTACAAATCATCAGAAAAACCTCGAAGTTTGTTTTTAGAATAGAAATCAAATGTAAAAGTCTCGCTTGCATTTCAGAAAATAGCTTTTTTTAAGCACGAATTTTGTTTGTTTTTGTTTCGGAATAATTTCATCGTTGACACTTTACTTAAATTCTCATCCAGAGTTTGAAAACTCCCTGAATGAAGTTAAATTCTAAATGGATTTGCACTGCACATTTTTAAAGATATATTCTTTAGACAGCTTTTAGCTTCCACTGTTCGACTCAAAAATTTTCAAAAATTGAAATAATTTTCAGAAAAAGGTGTAAAGAACTTCCTGGTATATCCTTCTTTTTGTTTTGCTACACCACTTTCGACGTTAAAAAAGCAAAATAAAGTTTACCTTAATCAAGCTAATAAAATTCAAACTGAAGTGCACATTGTTTCCCGAACTTCTCTTGTATGAAAATTTTATTCACTAAATCACATCTCTCTCCAAATCAAATGAATAATTTTAATCAACAGTCGCTCCACTGAACCAAAACATATTTCTGCTCACAAGCAAACAAGTTCCAAGTTTTTGTTTTGTTGGCAATTGAATTAAAAATAGATTTTCCGTGCAAAAATCACACATCCGAAAGCAAAAGAGGTAAACTTTATACCATCTTTGATGATATACCTACCTATCCATGGTGAATCCACAAATAGCCATAAACTATTTCTTGCATTATAATTGCAACATCGTTGCGTTTCCATTTGGACTTAGGGGCATAGAGTCAGAAAAAAAATAAGTCCGAACTTGTAACTGTTTGATATTTATAAATAGAAACCATGGAATGGCCAATGCCAAACAGCAAAGATATATAAACTGCAATGAAAAGCTCAATGCACTTTTGGAGCTCGATCTGAAATTGGGCAAGACTAGTATATTCTTGTCGCTTGTTTTTATTTATAAATACGTAGCCAGTGTATTTGAAAAAGACTGATTAGATGTTAAATCTAATTTAAAATGCACCATGATTGCCCTATATACAAAAGTTATACCGACATTTAGGCGCCGCGCCGCATCGGTACCGACAGCGATACTTAAACTGGAGTGAAAGTTAGTGATGCTTTTTTTGTCTTTTATTTTTCTCTTGAATTCAGTTTCGTTTTTTTTTTTTATCGTTTTTATAGTGGTAATAATAATAACCATTAAAAGGCCTCAGCCCTCATCATCTGCATCGCATATCGTTCTGGTCTTCCAATGCCAAAAAAATTAAATTTCAATGTCAAGCTTATAAAGCGAGCAATTTATAAATTTGCATTTGCATTCGAAGTTTGCAATAAAAATTCGGTAACAAGATTGAGTCACAATGAAACGTTTAACGGAAGTACACTAAAGAAGCGTTTTTTTCCAGATATGCTAAGTCATTACCGGAGGAAAAGACTTCTTTGGATTAACTCTCCCTTAAATAAAAAAAAAGAAAGAAGGAAAAGCCATTCATGTTTGCACTTTCAAGCTATAAAAGTTTTTTTTTTTTTAATATATTGACAGTGAAGCCATTCAGGCTTATGACCAGTAATCGGATTAAAGTTTCATATTGTTTGTAGGTGTTAAAATGAGTTGTAAATGATCTATGTAAACGACCAGCTATAGAATTACAAATTGTATTTAGCATTGGTTTATAAGTGGCTCCTTTTAGAGATTTGCGATTAGCTTAGAAGCTCTCTAAAGAAAGAAAATCTCCCGGAAGACGCGCCATAACGAGTTTCCAGATCAACAGACTGTGATATTTTTCTAACGTATTCATTTACTTGAAACATATGGTAAAGTAGTTTGGTTCTATTTTTGGGTGGGGATGTGTTTTTTTTAATAATTTGCATGGGAGTTCAGAGATTAAACCAACAGATGCAATTTGTCAACAAAGTTTGTAGTTGTGCGAATAATTGAAGATATCAGTGTTACCAATAAGTGTTCTTTTACACATTACACATTTTTCAAACGAAAACGCATCAATATTTCGATCTTTTTGAACACTGGAATTAACTTCACCTTTTGCTGAAATAATATTGACACCAAGTCAGAAGAGCGTTAATTCAACTCAGCCGTATGATTTGTGCAAATAGTCTTCAATAAATTGATTATCATGTGCTCCGTCTTAAGATGTCCACATTAAACTTCATCGTTATTTGAACAAGAGGAACTGAAGTAGGTATGAGAAAATATGAGTAAGTAAAAGAAAAAAGAGGTAGGTACTCGAAATTATGAGACCAATGAGAAAAAATCAAACTGAACATTTTCGTGATAGACAAGTCGTTGGAAGAATAGTGAATCACAACCGACTTAGAGTGCAAAGCTGGAAAGAACTCGCCCAAAATTGTTATCGAAAGTTGTTGGTTGAGGGGCTGATTCACCCCGACTTGTACTGCCCACCTAAGTTAGTAGATAAGGGATTCAATTTTGTTGCTGACAGAAGATCTCAATGCTTCTAAGCTCATACGTCCAACATTCTCATTTTGAGCTTATTACATTCTCTGATTTTAAGCATTTGGTAATTATTCAAAGTGAATTGTTCAAGTGACTCGAATACCTCACCAATGTTTATCAATCGTTCATTTTTTTGTATACGATTTCGAAATAAACAAGTCGTATGTAGTTATCAGCAGATTGTTAAATTTTATCATCAATAAAGTGGGCTTAATGATGTGTATATTGTAGAGTATGTATAACGCCGGGTCCTTGTTAAATGAAGTGACACCTGTGCCCAAATCACCGCTTCTGTGATCGATTGAGGGAGTACTATCTTCCTTTCAAAATTTTTTCTATACTGCACAACATCATTTATGAGCAGCTTTTCATTTATCAACTTCAATTCGTTCAAATACTGATGAATGAATGTGAACTTGTGGTACTAAAGTGCTCGATAAAGTCACGTATTACTCGATCACGTGTGCGGTAATTCGTCACCTGGTGTTTTGACTTTATATGAAATAACATTGCCCTCATTAGTGGATTACTCCATTCTATACTGACACCACCTGTGAGTACAGCCATCCTGTTAAAACCGCTTGAAGTTCACATTAATAACATCCTCTTATAGGCGAACTGCCATGGACAGTGCTTTTCGGAATTGGTGTCGATATCAATAAGTCCGTTCCATTCCTAACCAAGGCATGGTGGAGAGAAGTACGCTGGGCCCTGGGGCTCCTGGAAATGTGTTGTGTCTCACTTTTAAATCATGTGATTGATTCATAATATACAAGAAGTGATTGTGAATAAAAAAAATAGAGTGGCACCGCAATTGGCTACGGGGCCAAATGTATATTTCAGAAACCTAACATTTTGTTGCAAATTCCGAACGTCGATAAAAAGTCTTATGTTAAAGAAATAACCAACTTAAAATCTATCACAAAAAATTATGTTTCGTGCCCTTTATGGTGGATATCTCCACTGAGCATTTTTAACCAAAAGTTCTTTGGATGAAATGATCCTTAAAGGTCCTACTTTGTAGATACGATAAGCCTTTTCTCGAACTGCTTGAGATTTTTCGTATTGATACCGCAACGAAATTTCTATTTTAAATTTTTGTAGATTTAACCTATACTTACTGATCTTCATAGCGAGTAATTTGCGATGGAACCATGGAACACCTCAGGGTTAGGTTATAGCCTCTCATTTTTTTTTTAATTTGTATCTAAAAACATCCGGCCAGTCAGTCAAAACTTGGTTTACTTTCCTAGAAATGACTAAACTATAGCCTGTCATACCTATGCATTTGCTATCAAGTATCTACAAAATGCTTACTTTATCTTTGCACAACTTTTTCCCATCTTTGATCACACAAACATTGTTAATTCAGCAAACACCATCGTTTCACCGCAAACATTACGAGTAATCCATCAAGTTGTTACACTCGGATTATAAAAGGAAAACATCTTACCTATGACTGCTTTTTGCTTTCAATAATTTTATTTTAAGTGTCCCGCAGAAAAGAATTTGCTCATGAATAAAAAATGAATCAATGGCGCCTTACAAACAACATATTGCATGCTTTTTACACTATGTCGGCCTCTTTTTTTATGATTTTTCTATTCTCATACCTTCACTTATAATTCGAGACCATCAGACGAGTAGTTATTCCTTTTTTTTTCTTAATATTTCTTTTTTTGCTCATCTTGATTTTGTATCTTTTTTTTTGTTTACTTTAAAGTCTACCTCCAACTAGGATCAAGCATTTCCGATGGCTTTGAAGAGTTAAACATCTGAAATTTCTTTGACGTGTTCATTGGCTATCTCCTTCAAAGAGAAGTGGAAGATTCTTCGTCTGGACATGAGTTGATTTTTTTTTCGTTTGTATTTGCAAAGAATGTGGACAAAGTATAAAGAAGAAGAACGAAGAAGTTATATCCGACTAATGTTTTGCTTAGGAAAAAAAAAATAAGATACTAGACTCATGTGTCTGGAGATTGGTATTTTCCCACGTTGCACTCCTATACTCGGTCTTCTGAACGAACGAGGAGTTTCTAAAAATATTTTCGGTTTGGATGATGGTGCTTGGTTGCTTGGTTTATCCATTTGGGAAAGGAAGTTAGGAAAAGTTATTCGCATGACGTGTTCTGTGCAGATGAACATTGTGCTCTGTTAATTAATTTGAATTTTCTTGTCGGTTTAGTTTATACTAAGAAGCCCTTGGAGTACATCGTCATGAACCTATTTGAACTGATCTTAGGAAAACTTGTTGGTAGAACGATTAAGGAACTACTCTTTTGGGTTAGTTGCTTGGTATGCATAGCTGCAAGTAAAAAAGATACAATTCAAGGCTATCACTAGTCTTATATGGGCAGCCATTAAACCTAGATTTAAAGCCATAATGAAAAATCTATGAGATAAGAACTGAGCTCTTTCACTTTGCCAAAATGATCAAGAATGTGCTCAAACCATTATGATTCACCTTCATTGATCAGGCCTGTTCTGAATACATAAGGAACGCTAGCAGTAGCAGCACTTTATTTCAATTAATTCTCAAAAAGTCGTAAATGTCCGTTAAGACAGGGAGGATTCTTAACTCATTAGCTATGTGACAACGTCTGCGTTAAAAGTTTTTATATTCTGTATCTGTCGATCAGTCTCGTTAAAGCCTTATCAGTTCATAAATATTATAAACATGGAAATTTCCTGTTGAGCAAAATTTTATTAAGACATTTATGTGCAGACAGTGAGTCGCCTTAGGCATTTTCCTCATTCAATCCAAAACTTTCCGCTATCAACTGAAATTGTGCTCTATAATCGTCGTAATCGTAAACAACTTAAGCGCAATTAAAATTTGACAAATCGCACACAAAATGCATTAAATCCTATCGATAAAATTTCTACTTAAAATAACCAATCAATTTGTTGATACTTTATGACGATCATTTTCCTTGACAAAAAAAGAAGTCAGGTAGGCAGCAGCGATATGAGAACAAAGTCACTATCTAATTTGAGCTAAATATGGCCTGAAACAGGTATTTTGTTTGGTCGCGTTAAAATGCAGTGGAAAATTCATTGGCAAGCAAGCGTTAATGGCGGCTAGACAGACACATTTGTTTTTGATTAATGCACCTGACCAAAATACTTGACTTTTGGCTTCCTGCACCTTAATATGAGCCTTGTGGCACGCACTTGCTCACAAAATTTTTATTTATAGGTGTTCCCAGACCTTCTGTTGAAACAACGAAAACGTATCGTAGAGTGCCTTTTTTAAATTTTCGTTTCATACCTTCATAAGATAAAATGCCTTCAAATGCTTATTTCTCTTTCTATCTGATGTTCCAATTTGATATAAACTTTTCAAAATTGTAATTGAAATCTGTAATTGACTTTCCAGTCCCAAGGTTTGTATTTTTTGAAATAAAAATACACTTAAAGTTATAAGAACTTACAATTTTACTGTCATAACGTCTACCCATTTTAACACAAGCAGAAAAGTAAGTGAGACAGAAAAACTTCCAATGATTTTCCAGGTACCACATGGTTTTTCAGCCACAGTTTATAAAGCTGTATTTTTTGTTGTTTTTTTTTCAAGTATTTAAACTTAAAATAATTCTTAGTAGTCAAGATGTGCTATGGTTCACAAAAAAGATCAGTTCAAGAATTTACACTCCATAGCGTTTTCCAATGACTTTCCAGTCTACTTCTGTTAACACTGGGTTAGTATTTGAAATTGAGCTTGACTGCAATTCGAGACAAATTGTAGTATCTTATTCAGAAGAGGTACTCCATTGTGAGGAGACAAGTATTCCAATGGTTTTCCAGTCTCAGCATTGTTCCATTCGGTTTTGGTTCTGATTTCTTATTTCCAATTCTCTACATCGAAAGTAAAGGAGTCGTGAATTGAAAACACTCTTATGGGTATCGGATATCCAAACGAAAACGCCTTAAGTCATTTGAAACAGAATTCACCACAAAGTTTTCCAATGATTTTCCAGTCTCAGCTTTTTCCTTCCATTGATGGTTCTGCTTTTATCTATACTTTAGTTTTTTTTTAGAAGTTTTAACTGATTTTCATTTCCAATATGTAAAACTGCTGTTCTGTAAATTCAAATTAGCCTACAAGGATTGCGTACTAGCCGATGAATAGTCTTTCCAGAACCGAGAAAAAGACTTTCCAGAAGAAGTGCATCTGGAATCTATTTTGTGTCAATAAGTTTAAGTGCGAACAGATTTTTTCCGGATTTTTGCTTCATTTATATTTTCAAATGCGAAAAATTTGTTCCGAAAATCTATTCCAACCGCATCAACCTTCAACTTTCCAATGACTTACCAGTCTATAAATGTGCTGTGATTTTTGAAGAAAAACAGAACATAAAGTCTTTCAAATCTAATCGGTTTTAGGAATACTTTAACTTGCAACATAATCATTTTTAATCATAACAAAGAAACTGTCAGTATCAAGCATTTTAATTTTTCCAGTCATGTTTTGTCTGTTTAAAGCAGGAAATGCATCTCCTTCAAAAAATCTTTTAAGATGGTCACACTGAAAAATATTTACCACAAGACTTGAGGCAGCGTCATCATCATCACCAACTAGGAATCTATCTCGATTCGATTTTTTCCTATCATACTTATTGCAAGTTAGTACGAGATAGTTCCCGGTGTTCTAAAAATAGACCACTCGTCTGTGCGCATGGTGCAAGGAAGGCGTCTTTGGGTATAGAAAAGATTGTGAGCCTCACTCTATCTTAAAATCATAGCAATAGAGCTGGTCAATTAATTCCAAATAATTTGTTCAATTTTGTTACCCCATACTTGCAGATGATTGATTAGCAATTAGATTGGGCGGGCATCAGGCAGTTTTCTATTTTTAGACCAAATCCTTCTGGTTTGTCTATAACTCTAAATGTATTGCAGACTATGGTGAGCACTGAACGACGGACGATGTAAGGACATTATTTGTATGTGTTTCAAACGAGTTATTATAGTTTGATGCTATGCCTTGGGCGGTGAGAGAAATTGAACGGACAGACAGACGACCACGACAGGACCACTTATGATTAAAATTATTATGAAGAGTCAGTGGTTATGTCGTAAAATGTGTCTAATTTGGTTTGAAAATGAAACCTCACTTAATGACCTGTTATCTATTTTTGGAATTCAGTTCGAGAAATTTTTATGAGGTGTTATTTCGGGTCAGAAAAGGGGAGTTTGCCTCTAGCTATTTTTCTGAGAAAGGTAAGGGGTTAGACCTTAAATAATTGAAACGTTTTACATCGAATAGAGTAAATGTTTAATTATTAGTGAAAATTCTTACTTTCATTGTAACCAAAAAGGCAGACAAATCTTCAGCTCAATTCTGTACAATTCTCTATGTTGTTTGGAATGCTTAGATTCCATTTGGTGAATCTAAGACGCTAAAATTTTAGATAAACGAGTTGGCTTATGTTTCCAATTACTCATTTACGAATTCATACTCTTGAATTGATGGGAAAGAAAAGAGGAAAGAAAATTGTTAGAAATTAGAAAAGAAGATCAAAAATACAGACTTTCACAATATAACCCCGAACTCGCACCCCAATATCCTCTTGAGAATCTGCCTTGGGTTATAATGAAAAGTATGTTACGTAATATAACAACTGATATTAGCAAGTACAATATTTTAAATATTAAGCTCTCCTCACTTCATCGTCTCACGAAAAAAATCGCAGTGAAATTTTCCTTAAGTGGACAGCCCTACGATATGGCTTTTTTGTCCATATAAGAGAGTTTCGAAGCCTATGTGTGAATAATTATGGACATGTACGAGGGAGCAGTTACAAAAGTGGGATGCCCAGCTGGAGTCACCGAAGAAGTCCAAATAACAGGAGGTGTACATCAGGGAAGTGTCTTGAGTCCACTGCTCTTTATTGCTGTTCTGGATTATTAGCTCGAAGGAAAAGTAACGGAAAATAAAGAACAACAATTATTCTTTGCTGTCGATGGAGCCATCATAAGCGAGGATCCTACATCCCTGCAACGAGCACTTGACGTTTGAATTGATGTTCTGAAAGGAAATGGGTACCGTATTAGCGCTAAAAAGACTGAATACCTGGGCTGCCCTTTTTCTGATCCAGACAAGCCTATTCCAGACATTTATTTGAATGGAAATGTGCTTCCCAAGTGTGAAAAGTTTAAATATCTGGGATCTATGATCAATAGTGAAGCAACTTGTGATGACGACATCAATCATCGAGTAAGCGTAGGGTGGATGAAGTGCCGGGAAAACTTGCTGAAGGGAAGACTCTACACAGCAGTTGTTCGTCTAGCTCTGACATACGGTTTACAATGTTGGACAATGTACAAAAAGTATGAGAGCAAATTGACGCCAGCCGAGATAAAGATGCTTCGGATGACAGCAGGAGTAACAAAGCTTGATCGAATTAGAAGTACTAAGATCCGTGGAAGCCTTCATGTCAAGCACGACCGGCTCAGTTGGTATTGTCATGTTCAAAGGAGAAATCCGCAGATATTCGTCCAAAAGGCAATTTCGTACAACGTTTTAACGAATTCGCGACGAAAAAGAAAAGGCAGGTCAAAACACTCCTGGTACAAGTAAATGCAAAAACAGCCGGGAGGCTTACCGACGCTTTCTGAGGTCAACGCGGCGTACCCCACAGGCGGATCACTAGTGTGGAGCGGAAAAGTGGGAGAGTTGTGATCGCTTCAAGATCACTACTCGCAACGCCGGAAATGAAAAAGAAGAAGAAGATAAGAGAGTTTCTGCTCAAAAGTGATTTATAAAACTAAAAAACCGAAAAATAAAATACAAAACTAAGCTCACAATAACCTCACCAGCTTTAAGGTGCTTGCGTAGCTTATACGACGACGTGTAAAAACGAGCATCATCTGTCATCTGTTAATGGGACTAGCGATTTAGACGTCGCTTGTTGCGTTGAGTTCTATGACTCAATGTGACAAGTTTCTTTACAAACAAACTGATTTGTGTATGTAATTATATTTGCATTGAACATTGTGTTCGCATGTTTATGTAGTTTCCATAAATCCAAATAATAGAAAGTTTCTTACGAAACTTTTTGTTCCTTTTAGCTGAATGCAAGAATGAGACAGAAATAAAAACCACACTTATAGAAAAAATAATAAATCTTGTAGAGAAAAAACCTCTGAATAATATATAGTGTCCATCTTAGAGAAACTTCAAGCCAAAATCATGTCCTTTTAATACTACTATCCTATTGTAAAATTCAAATGCAATCTTTCTAGCCAACCTCACTCAATGTTTTGTCTGCTTATGAGAATTGTCCGCTTAAGGGAATCTGTTATGTTTCATTTTTGAGTATAATCGACTTTTTAAATCACGTTTTTCCACCATATTCTGTACAAACTGCAGATTCAGATATCTGTTGATTTTCATATATGCTCTCTAGAATTAAACTTAGACCAAAGACTCTTGAAAAGTACGGAATCCAGGCCCAAAAAATTATCCTCAAATGGTCTTAATTTATAAATTTCAACTTTTTTCAAGCCCTAAATAACCAACAACCATTCAAAATCATTCAAAAAATGATATTAACCAATACTGAACCACAAACCTCCTTCCATCTTAACCACCAATATAACTCATCTCCTTCCCAGAGCTATTTTTAGCTCACGAATAAAAATAAACTGTCAAAGCTTTCAAACTCTATCTACTAAATGCTGTGTAAATGTCCGTTTAAAGTAATTCCACCCCACAAGCAAAATGTCCAACTTGACCATGTCCATAACTTAACAGTAATTTATCTCTAAAGAAACTGGCTTGAAACACAAAAATAAAAATGCTTCCCTCCAAGCTATCGGTTTTTCTAGACGTTTCGATAGACTATTGCAATTGCAATTAATGAAAACTTTGTAGGTATCAACTTGTATCAAAAATAGAAAGAAATGCAGCAACTTCTCTCTGACTCTGTGTGTCCAAAAGTCCAAAATAAACGTGTAAGTGCGTATATGTCGCAAAAACCGTACCAGGTTGTCTAATGGCGCCATGGTCGCAGTCTAATGTCTGACTATGTTTGTTTTTTGTGTTTAGTCTTCTTGGTGATGTTGGGAATTACAACGTCCAAGAAGAAGGATTTCATGTTTAAAATTAGCTTAACGGCGCATGTTATCGCCGTGCGTCGCCAAGAGCTTCGTGTTGAGTTGGGTTTAGTGACACAAATCAATGCGAATCCAATGAAGACAACTACGATTAGATTTTCGCACTTATGTCGCGTTTACTGGTGTATCGTTTTCTTATGCGTTCATTCATTAGATCGGCAGAAATGTGGGTTTTTTTATACGTTGCATAGAGATTTTCTTGTGCAGCCTTGAACATCAATAAACGAGCACTCTCTTCTTATGTGACAATATCGATTAGACATCATCACAACGTCGTCGTTATTTGTGCAACTATATGCCATTAATTGATCAAATTGAATGGTGTGCGTTAGAAATTTGTTTTGAGTGGTCTGCGCATTGGGAATGAGAAATTCTTCGTGGTGATGAAGAAGAAGCCTTTTCAACTGGACTTTGGTGATTACTTTGCTTTGAGAAATGTGCATTGTCGTTGGCATCGAAAGAAGGAGCGCATAGTCTATTGCGTGAAGCTAACTGCTTCTTGTTTTGTTTATTTTGTCAAAGACACAATGACATATATTTTTTCTAGAGAATGTTTGTTTATTGAATTCGAGGTGAGGCTTCCTTCGCTACTTACAATGGCTACATGTTAACCTATTTTATTGATTGTGGAGTCAAATCAGGCGATGTTCTTTGCTAGGAGGTGTGTTTGTTATATAATAACGGCCTTTCAAATTCAATTAGTAGAAGATGTCAACGCTTGTGGGCTTATTATTGTTTGAGCTCATTTTCGACTAACTCACTGACCCTGTAACGCTCAATTGCTAAACAACGAATTCTCTGTAACGCTGTACTTTTTTAATCAACTGTCTTTTAGTTGCAAGAACAAATTTTTAGGCCCTTCCGTGTGTCCTACAACTAGAGCCTATGGTAGGAATCTATACCCGATCTATCGATCACCTCTTCACCTTAATCGATTTTATTGAAACGAGATGAATGAACCGCCCACAAAGGCACCCTTCGGATGGCTGGCGTTATCATCTGTTGTTTCAAAGCCTTCCTTTAATCTTGTCAGTTAAAAAACATAAATTCACTTTGAGAAATTCTTGTTGCAATCCAACCGATCAAGATCCACCCTATATGATGAAGATCCGTCACTGAATTGATTCATAAGCTACGCGAGCTTGATTATACTTCAAGATTAAATCACTTAAGTTATTTTTAAGTTTTCACGGCTTGTACAATTTAAATTGTCGCTATTATACTCCACAATTACTGACGATATTCCTAAACCGCAGTCAATTTGTCATATTTCAATAATAAAATTCCGACATCCTTTGCATCAAGTTGCGTAATTCCTAAACGTTGCTGTTTATATTTGTCATACAGTTCTCATCAGCATTTGTTGTCGTCTTCATTAAACGCAAAGTACTCGTAAACAATAAATCTTAGCCCCTTTCACTAAAAGCCAGCTTCTGGCTAATAGCTGTCAACTTTTTGCCACTTTGGAATCTAACAATGACAAGTATCATTAGATAATCGCTTCGCAATTACACATTTGATTCTATTCGATTGTTTGTGATGTTATCGCTTTTTTCTGTTATTTGTATAAACGGAGCTTAATCAAAGCGCCATCTCCTCTCCAATGTCATTAACCGTAGGTATTATTTTTGCATCTTCTCAACCGCACAATGAATCATTAAAAGCAGTGTGTGATTATTCTTCCGTATTTAGTTATGTTATTGTTATTGTGGGATTGTGGCTTCCATTTGGTCGCAGCACAGCACATACCAATCAATTGGCTACTGACCATTAAAAATATTTGCTCAATTACATTGAATTGTTTAATTAGTGTGAATGTTTTTTCACTGAAACTTAAATAACTTAAATGCTGTTTGATTGCAAAGAACGTGTTCACAATGCCGCCTCACTTGGTGTCATCAGTTATTCCATGGGCAGCCAATTTTTCTCTAAGTTATTGCATATCCTTCTATGGTTTGTAATAAAAGTGTCGACTTTTGGTCAGTGTGTGGGCTTGTCTTTGCCTCTTGATATGATACCCATCCACCCATCACGTCTAGCTGAGACTTCTGTTGAAATTGATAGTTTTCCATGGAAGAAGCGAATGGCGGAATGTGGTGACATACCTTCGAGGGCGTACAAACCTAGTTCAAGGGAAAAAGGTTCTATGTGCCAATTCATAGGAGGAAATGATTAAGTAATTAGGTCAGCTCAATTAAGACAATTGTTCTTTAAATGACACACTTTAGTACCAACCAACCAATTCGCTTTTTGCCGAATCAATGGAAAGTTTGGTCATTAAATTTGAAATTTGATTGATCGTGCTTTTGAGTTTGATAACCTTCTTTCACCGCGTAGATAACTATTTGTGTGTCACAATAATTGTAATAGAAACATGTTAACAAATCGTTGACTCGAAAGAATTGCGTCATTTCGACGATGCCAAGCCAGTGAACTACATTGAACCTCTAAAGTTGATTTGACACTTCATGAGAAATTATCAATATGTAGACAAAATCTAGTTGTTTTATTTATAAAAGCCTATTAATCACCATAACACTGTTTGGTAATTGTTTGTTGATATATGAACCATGGACATGCATGAAATTAACAATAAGCTAATTGGGTTCATAATTGAAATTCGAGGTAATTTCGATTACCTCCTCTTCGGTGGTTATTTAGTTTGAATCATCTACAATGTGTCAGAAGTAAAAGTTTGTTAACATTTTCAATTTATTTGGAACACGAGGGTAATTCACATGGGCTTTTTTCATCAGAAAAGTTTTTGTGCGATGCGATGACTTTCAGAGCATGACTTTTATTAGACACCATTCAAGTTAAAAGTAATAAGTCATCACTTATCTAACGCAAGTTTGACTAAACATCATTATTTTCTTTTATTTCAGATGGTACTTCCGAAAAATCAAACGCATCGAGGCTGAAAAGAAGTTGCTGTTACCCGAAAATGAACATGGAGCATTTTTGATAAGAGATTCGGAGAGCAGACACAATGACTATTCGTTATCTGGTAAGTTGATTTTTAATTTTTCTTAAACCAATGCAAAACATGCTAACAACGAATTCGGTTCTCCGTTAGTTTCAAAAAAAGGATTTTCATAAGCAAGCTTTTGAAAGAGAAAAGTGACCAAGTATTCTTCGTAAATATAATAGAAACAGCCCTCTTTTCAACTTCTAGAAGAGAGTTGCGAAATATTGTGAAAAAATGCGAATCATTATGCAACTTGTTTCTTTAAGTTTTCTGAACAGCTTTCAATCTGTTGATTCGGCTCTATTTCGTGCTTATGATTGATTCTCAATGCAGTGTGAATTTTGAATTTATCTTTTTGTTTTCGCAGTTGTTTCTTTGATAAGAAAACATTAAAAAGGCACCGCTCTTTCCCTATTGACCTTTAAGGTTATTTTAAACACCTTTCAGCAAAAAATTACGTTTCCTTTGCTGAACTCGCATATTTTCTAAACATATTTGGAATAAGTGATCCTTAAACTGATCACTTGTTCGAGAAGTTTCTCGAAGCGACCTCAGGTTTTCGATAAGATTATCAGGCCAACTTAAAAATTAAAAATTGCTAAAACTTGCGAAATAAAGTTCCTTCAAATTTTTTACAGCTTTCAATGAATTGTTCCGACTTTTCTGTGAAATTTTGTTTTCGTTTTTAAAAAGGATTACATTTTGCAGTATGGGATATTTTCGTTTTGTTTTCGTATTGATTTGTTCTTTAAACTCCAAAGATCGACAAAATGGTAGATTTTTTTTTCAAAATTCTATAAAATGTTGGCATTAGCCAGACATACCCATAGTCGCTTCCTTGATTCTTAACTGTCTGATTATTTTCAATCTCTCGGATTCTTTTCTGTTTCTGTTGTTAAAATCACTGCTTTAATTGTTGTTTTTTCGCATATTTGCAACTTGTGTTGTTTCCCAACAAAATTAGTTGAATTAATGTTGATGGTGTATTCATTCGGTGGAACGGAAGCACAAATCTGCGAAAACCTGCGAATCGTAGCAAAAGTGTTTTTACGAAAAAACAGAGCCAATGAGAATAAATTTGCGAGAAAATCCCACTCAAAGATCCTTGTAATTAATTTTTTGCGACACCCAATCTTTAGTTATTTCTTTAGTAACGAATGCACTTTGCTGTCGAGCATCCTAAGTCTATTCGAAGTGAAAAGCCTCTTTTTTATATTTTGCATAGTAAAAATTTACACCAGAGAGTTTCAAGAACCCTCGAAATCGAATTGAGATGAGATTCTGTGTAAAGAAGTAATGCCGGCCATTGACGAAACAATAAAACTGCGCAAATTGTAGTTTGAGTAGTTCATTTGTGTTGTGAATGAGGTTGTTTGTGCTGTTGGTGCAGTTAACTGTGTAAAAATCAAAACGATTTTGATTTTTGTTCAAGTCAGTTATATTGTGTCGTCAATGGCCAGCCTAACCAAGGTACCATCAATTAGTCTCCACTGATTACTTAGCGCTTCCCTTTCCTTTCTATCATTTTTATAGCGAAGTATTGCGACTCATTGAATTTTATAAGATTTCTTTGCTTAATCCAAAAAGTATCTGTAAAGATCTTGTGCCACTTTTTACAGGCATCTTCGCATCTAAGTTTGGAAAACGTCTTTTCTGATAGCTTATTAAAAAAAGATTGAATCTCATACTGTACATACTGGCTATGCATAGTCCTTTTAGTTTTTCACTTATTTTCTGGGAACTATTATTTTGGGATAAATCCTGTGTTCCAACAATTCATTTGGAGTTGTAGTTTTACAGATTTCAGTCTGATCACAATTGGCCAGAATCTGCATCCAATATGAGCGTGTTCAAACCACTCGCGTGTTCCCACTCCCAAAACTACTCTATGATTTTTCTAACCAAAATTACTGTTTATTATCTTCAATCAAAGCTAAAGAATAAATAACCCCTTTGTGGTTAAAAGGCAACAAAGACAGTTGACAACACTTCTTGCCAATAAGTAGTTGTTTCGTAAAATAATAAAATAATATATTACACAGCACAACGGAAAAGTACTCAAATTTAAACCCGATGACTGATTGTTCTCCTTCTATTTTCAGTACGAGATGGCGACACGGTGAAACATTACCGCATTAGACAATTGGACGAGGGCGGTTTCTTTATTGCACGACGAACAACATTCAGGTATGATATTATTGTTTTGTAAATTGATAAATATACATCTCTTTGGTTGGGGGAGTGTGTGCGACACGTGATGAAGGAGTTGATATGTCAGGCCTATGGCAAATTGAAATGTGGGAGCTTATCGTGGGAGATAGATAGGCTTTGAGGGATATGAGGCATGATATTAAATTACATCATCATCGTAGAGTGTTTTCATCTGCGTAGAGCAGAGCATTTTCGTGTATCAAAGCATGCAACTCATCACACACACCCTCATTGTGCGAATTGGTGGAATAATTGACACAATTTAGAGATGAGTGTCTATTTTTGATAGCAATTTGGTCTATATTGTGCTTTTAAGGCATTGCTTTATTCAATGATCCACACAGATTGAGATGTTAAACTCTCTAATTTTATGATTGTCAATGTTACCCTTGGATAAACGATAAATTGTGTAACTTGTTCATCAGGACAAAGGGTACAAAACTCGTTATCTCTGGGACTGGTTTATATGGGTTGGATATCAATATCAAAAGAAAAAAAAACATCACGTGGAATTGAAAAAGTAAGTAAATAAATAGGGTGGCGCAACAAAGCTATGAAAACATCATCGGGACCTCAAGGTCCAACAATCTCATTCCGACTCCGAATGGCTAAGTTAGAAAGAGCTTTTCAGTGCAGTGTTTGATTACTCTCGAAGGACTTTCCATAGCAAATTCATCGCTAAGGATGATACTCTGAAACACATTTTTTGAGGTTGTTTCTGGGATTCGAACCACGAACATACCACGTAACAGGTGCTAAATATTACGCCACGGGCACCACAATTTCTGTGAATTTGATTTGCAAAAATCGGAAAAGAAATCTACAAGAGCAACTATTTAGTGTTTGATTTCACAATCTCCTCCAACCGAAGATTTTTCTAGTTCCATTGAAAAAAATATTGAAATACTAACAACAAATTACTTTTTAGGACTCTCCAAGAGCTCGTCGAACACTACTCAAAGGATTCCGATGGATTGTGTGTCAATCTATGTAAACCATGTGTACAGGTAAGTCACAAGCAGTTCCTGGCTCACTCTTCTTCACACTAATTTCTGTTTTCTTTACCACATCGTACCCACACTTTTGTTTTCATCTCATCGCGTAATACATTCAGTTTTGTCTAATTTTCATCATCTCTCTTTCATTCAAACAACTCACTCAAAATTTTTCACACAAATTTATACAAACAATTTTTTTTTATTTTTTTTAGTCCAGGAAGTTTGAATTTATTTTCCCCCCTTGCATTTCTCATTCGATTTTGGTTAAACTTTGGATTTTCTTTTATCAAATCATGACAAATAATAAGAAAATCGACAAAAAAGAAAATGTGTTTCTTATTTCTTGTAATTTGTGTTTTCTTTTTATTCCTTCTCTTTTTTCTCCGAATTTATTTTTCTTGTATTGTTTGCGTTTTTATAGTCTAACCAATTCGTGGGTATATTTGAGGTAGGAATTTATCAATTTTTATTCAACAAAATACCAAACATTAAAATACAAAATAAAATACAAAAATAATGTTTATCATCTACTTTCTACATAATTTGTTGTTTATTTTTTAACAAAACTTTATATTTTTGTGTACTATTATTGTGTTTTTTTCTTTTACTTTGTACTTGTTTTGTATGATAGGTTAGTGTTGCTTTTTTCTTTCTTATAAACATTGGTGTATTTTATTATCAAAGTAAAACGCTAGTTTATTGTTGAATTGCATATTCATCCTCTCTAGGTGTACATTCCTTCAAGTTTCAGATTTTAGGAACGTTATCCAACATATCATGTCCCTTAATTTTGGCTCTAGTTGGCATTGGTTAAAAGTGGAATGTGTTCAAAGAGACCTGTAACCACCCTGTTATAAGTAGTTGACCCTCCACAAATTGCGTCACGCGAAATTCAAGTTTCTTAAACAAATTGTAAAACTCCTAAAAGGAATTTCAGCTTTTTCTATATTCTCTCAAGTGCTATTAGAAAATAATTTAAATTCATTGAATTATTTCTAAGCACACAAACCTCTAACTGAATCTTTTACGTAAAGTAGCACGGACTTAGCATAGAAAGCCACCGTTAAACAAATTTTTCATATGGAATGTAGGTAATTAGAGAAGCATACATAATTAACCTCCAGAATGTAAATAGAACACGAAAAAAAAATAAGTTCAAGGAACCCGACCAGATTGTGATTTGTAATTATATTATACATATTATCCTGCAGTATTAAAAAAAAGAACAGCGCTTTTAGTGAATTTGCAAATGGCTTTTACTTCTCCTATGATAGGACTGCGTTATGAGCAATGCGATCTCAAACGGATTGCAGCTCCTTTATTTGCCTGCTCCACACTAGTGATCCGTCTGTGATATCTCATGTCTTTAACCTTAGAAAGTGCCAACAGAATCTCGGTTGTGACTAATTCTAATTGAATATCCTAGGCTAACTTTTTGTCGGTGTATTTGCATTTTAGACGATTATCGTCCAATCGGCTGTGGTCAAGTACATCGTCAAAAGATTGTTTCTCGTGCATAACTCAACCTTTAGCAAATGAAAGATAGGTATTTAATACTGGCTCATAAATTTTGCTTATTTTCGAGTTTTGAAACAAGTTCTTTCGGTGCCTAAATTAGTCCTTTTTTATGCTACGTGTTTTTATGTTTAAACAAACTCAACCACTCCATCGCAAAGTCTATTAAATTGAGTTTAAAATTTGGACGAAACTTTTACTTTGAGCTTTTTGTGTTAAAGCACAGTTTCATCCCATTAAAGGAATATGTGTTAGGTGCAATATTTTAGGAAAACTGAAATTTTTAAAGATTTATGGAATTGAATTGAATGAAATTGAACGCTTTTCAATGAAAAATTTTCTGTTTTAGGTGAGAATAATTTAAAGCGTTGCTTTGAAAAATATTTTGGAAACCAATGTATTATTGTAAAACAGAGTTTTTGAAAAACTATTACGTTACGATTTTGAAGCGGAAAGCCCCTACTTGGCCGCCATCTTATTAATCAGTTGGCAAAGAGTTTTAAGTGAATTTTTGACGAAAGGTTATTTTTATTTAACTTTAAAACTAAAACATAAGGTTATTGAAAAAGTTATAACTTAAAATCTTAGTCGTTGGAAAACATCTAAAACCCGACATTTCATCCTCTGACTCTGACATTTCATCCTATTCACAGGCCTTCATTAGATTGCAGACGTTTTGTTTGTTAGTGATCGTTGATATCCAGCTGTAGCGCTGTAGGTAGGGAAGCAAAGCAAGTGTTAAACCGATCAGTCAAATACTTTCAGCCTTATTATGAGTTTCACATGAACAGCATTCTCCTCGAAAAAGATCCCATTTCACTTTCCCTTTATTTTGAGTTTCGGTGGAAAAATTTTCCATGTTCGAACGATATCGTTAAAAGATAGGGTTGCTCAACAGAGCGTGAAGCCCTGGGGCATAGCGCATTTCTCTCAACAAACCTTGTGAGGGAATGGAAGGGACCTACAATTTTTTGCGCGATTCCGAACGGCTAATAGATGAAGCGCTTTTCATGTCATGAAATTAAGAAGGGCGATACGCGTGAAAAAAACATTTTTTTCCTTGATGTTTCTGGGATTCGAATCTTCAACCTCCCACCTAATAAGCAGACATGCTAACCATTACGCCACTGGCACCACAGCCAAGAGATTGCATCACGTAATACCTCGATTTTTCAAATGCTTATTCATTAACTTATTTCGATCGATGCGATGATTCTCTTAAAAGTCAGGATGAGTTCCTTAGGGCACTTGCTTGACTGCAAGTGCAAGAACCCAATTGAATTGTGGTAAATAACTTCAAGGTCTGCTCAGATGGGCTTAAATATGCACCACAAAAAATATTCTACATTTTTTCCGGGACAGCAGAGATTTCTATGTGATGGAAGGGGATACTGAGAATTTTGCGAAATGTAGCAGCAGTTAACATCTTTAGAATTCTTGCTGATTTCAATTTGTTGAAAAAACTGACAATGCTTCTAGAGATTTGTTGAAAAGAATTTATGCGACAAATTGGTTTTTTTTGTCGTTGACACATTTTGGAGCGTTTTTTTGTATATGTCTTTTTAAAACTTTTTTCATGTCGGACTATCGTTTGAAAATTCAAAGCTTCATTACGACTAGCAAATATCGAAACCATTTTTGGTTATAGAAAATTCATTATGTTGCTGTATGGTTCGTCAATTGCATCTCATTGTTTCCATTATCCAATGTATTATTTGTTAAAAGAACTATGGGAGTTTTCAGGGCTTTTTTTCTTTGGTAGATCCATTTCTTATGTTTCCGTTCGATTGAAAGTCGTTTCAACCTTCTATTTTGCTTATGTCGTCAAACTGGTTGAAACTGTCCTCGAAACGAATTTCTTTCTAAAACTAAAACTTTTACATGCGAAATTTTGCCAAAATCACAACGCAAAACGTGGACTTTCTCTCTAATACTTTTGTTTATTTCACCCTCAAGTGACGTAAACGCGGTACTTAAATCAAATCAAAACAACTCCTTAAACAGTAAATCGACACCATAATTATACTGAAAAATGATTCACTTATTTGGAAAGCAAAATCAAAATACCATAGGGCCAGCCAGCTATGCTGAGTATTTTACTAACAAGTGTGAATTGCTTAAGTCTTGTGATTTTCCCCCCACCTTCAGGCTTTGGAAAGTCACGTATTTCTCTGGCGTTTTCGTTTGTTTAACAATCAATAAAATTACATTCTCATTTTTGTTCGTTCGAATGTTCTTTACATACCGCTGAGCTAAGCGTATGACGTTTTTCAATCAACGGATTTTACGCTTTTGAAAATCCAATAAACAAATCTATATAAATAGCTCATTACGAGTTGTCAAAGTAACAAACGAGTAGTTAGTGTTTGTATGTTCTTTGCATTTATCTAGCTCTTTAATCCACATCCCTATTGACACTCATTTCCCCAATTCGTTTGTCATCGTGATTCAATATTTCAACGCTGAATCATTTGCGTATAGCTGTCGCTTTTAGTTTGCCCGTCCGTTTCCATTGTTTTCTCATTTCCGGAAGCTTCACTTGTGCCGTGATTTCAATTGAAAGTAGTTCGCTTTATTGGTGGTACATTGGTGCACTTTTTGTGTTCCATTTGTTTGTGTATTTGTGCTGCCAATCAATCATTTCGATAGATCATGTTTTATTTAGTTTCAGTATGTCTGTGTATGTGTATTTGAAAACATTCTACATGTTCTTGATTGAGATGTGCAATACTTTGCGTACGAAATGTATCGTAATGCATGCTTTTAAGCGTGTAATACTATGGAATTAATTATTCCAATGTCAACAGAATCATTTGTCAAAAAGCTTGCCTTAATCGGACTTGCTAATTAAGCAACATCACATCACTAATTGTGACTGAGCAAGACCTTAAACAGTTTGTTCTAAGGAGGCTTTAGATGGAATATAATTTGAATTTAGAACACAGTTTTTGGCTCTTTTCTTAAATCCTGTCTATCACGATTTATTTCACTTGGCTTAGCACCCAACCCGCCATTCAAAAAGAACTGTACCATCTACAATTTACCTTAAAAAATCATTTTGGGTATGGAAACGACAAGTATTCGACACTTGATAGGAGTGTTGGTAATATTTATAACTATGTCCATATGCATAGTAATTTTAAAATAAAATAAAAGTGGTAAGACCATTTCCATAGGGCGTCAATTCGTTAACAACTGAAAGTTATCAAATGTCGTAGAAAAACGACGAACTTGATTCATTTTAAATTTGATTAAACTCGAAGTCGAAACTCTTTTCCATTACAAAAAATATCATGGTAAGAGTAAATGACGTATAGAGCCACATCCGCGAACAGAAGAACAATACCCAACTTTGCTTCTTGTTGTTGTCCTGAATGGAAATGAAATGTGGACTGGTTTTATTCGAAGGTTATTATCATGAAATTTCTTGAGATGCTAATCAAATTTGTTTTAGTGTGAATTCCCTAATATTGAGTAATGATTAAGTTATGGTTTGTGTGGTTCATCAGTGCAAGTTAATTCCTCGCTATGATATCATATCAATCTGTTCATTGAAATTGAGGGTATTGTTGGGAACCAGGTGTGAATTTGAATTTTTTTGAGAAAACATAAAAGCAAAAATGAGGTCATTGGGTTTAAAGAACGAAATTCCTAAAGGCTGCGATCAACTCATTTATTTTGTTTGTCTCCAGGAGTGGTTGGGAAATGTTGTTTCCGAAACTAACGGCTACACAGCGAACTGATCGCTCGAAGCTTTGCATAACTGACAGTAAAGTTCCTCTAGAAAAGCAAATCTAGTCCTTCTCATATGAAATGTTTCACTTTGTTGAAATAAAAACTGAATAGGGTTTCGAAATGCTCGGGGAAGTTCGAGGCGTAACCACTTCGTTTTCGAGACAAAAAGCTTTGTTATTTATTTTACATCCAATGAAAATGACTATTTTATCGATGCAAACAGTCGAAAACAATTTTTTACCACTTACTAAGTCAAGGGAGATGCTAAAGAACATTCCTTATTTCACTAATCCAAATGCTATGGCATAAAAGTCATAAGTGAAGCACAACTTCATAAAACTTACTTGAGCAGCGTTCTGACACAAACTTTTGCTTTTTAAAGCTTAAATATTTATTAAGACCCATCAAAAGAGCAATAGGATAAGACGTTCAGATAGATTCGCCAAGAAACAAAGTAGAAGGCAGACACAAAACACTCCTGGTACTAACAAATGCATAGACATGTCCCTTTCGTTAGTGTCGAAGATCAGTGATGCCTTTGAGATCACAATGCTCGTAACTCCGGAAATATATTCATTTAAACAATTTTTGAAGCCTGCAAAAACTGATTTACGCACAATAGTACATTAACTTTAATATGCTGGTTAGTCTGCCTCGGCTTTGTAAGCTTGAACAGGTCCTATTAGCGTTTATATGGTTTGAAAGGTTTCGTAAGCTTAAACTTACTTTGTTATACTGTACAGGTATCGTTGATCTTCTTTTTTTATATCGTGATGTCGAAGAGACCACAACCCTCCCACTTGTCTGATTCACAGTAGTGATTCGTCTGTTGGGTAGTAATGGGTTCCTATCCTTCTAATAAAATATGTTTGCTAAATATAAAATTTGTTGAACAAATTTGTTCATCCAGACTCCGTAAAAATCAGTGTGCTCCCAAACCCTTTGGTTGCCCTTATTTTCCTCAAATAGGTGTAAAACTTTTTTTGGTTTAAAAAAACATTCATTTTAGGGTTGAGTCGGATTGACGATTGACCGCTTTTTAATTCTTTCATCGAAATGCCACTCCTGGTCGTTCTATTTCTTTTATAGAAAGTTTTCGATGGAAAACTGAGAGATTAATAGAAACTCTTTCACTTTTTCAGTTGGCGATTAAATTTAGCAATTGTACAATTTATTTTAGACTTCTAGAAACTGGTATTGAGACAAAAAGCACAAAGCCCCGGTTTAATCCATTTGTAGAAATAACTTTTTTAGTGCTTAAACTGATTTTATAAAACTTTGTAAGTAAACGTGATACCTTTGTAACAATGTAATTGATACTTTGCACATCAGCTCACTAGTGACTAGTCATGCAAATCAAACCATTAATGTAAATCTCTGGTCAAATTCTTCCTCTAATGTGTTCCCACGAATCGTTTATAATCCCTCTTATCGTTACAACACATAATTATATGTATTTCTTCCCAGCACACACAAATATTTTATGTATCTATACCAACCAACCAACCACTCACACCCTAAGAAACCTCTAACACCTAACCAAACACTCAAATCAGTTGTTTTTTTCTTAAGTGTTCCTTATAATCTGGTTTTGATTAGAAAACAGAACACAACCAACTTCGAAAGTAATATTAATGAAATTTTTATAATTCGCAGATTGAAAAACCTGTCACCGAAGGCTTATCCCATAGAACCCGCGATCAGTGGGAAATCGACAGAACCTCCTTGAAGTTCGTACGCAAACTTGGCTCGGGTCAATTCGGCGAAGTATGGGAAGGTTTGTGGAACAACACCACACCGGTGGCTATCAAGACTTTAAAATCTGGTAAGTACCCATATTCACGTTCATATAATATAGCTTCTGTTTTTAAACATGCCTTTTTTTTAATTCAACTCAGGTACAATGGACCCTAAAGACTTTTTGGCTGAAGCTCAAATTATGAAGAAATTACGTCATAACAAATTGATTCAACTGTATGCTGTATGTACAGTGGAGGAGCCAATTTATATTATAACCGAACTTATGAAGCATGGATCTCTATTGGAATACTTGCAAGGTAAAGAAGATTTGTTTTTGTGTTCAAAGTGGGACGCTCATAATGGATTGGATGTTCTTTCTTTTTGTATATAGGTAAAGGACGAAGCTTAAAGATGCCAACTCTTATTGATATGGCAGCACAAATAGCAGCTGGAATGGCATATTTGGAATCACAAAATTATATTCATCGCGATTTGGCTGCACGTAATGTGTTAGTGGGTGATAATAATATTGTGAAGATAGCTGACTTCGGTTTGGCGCGGTGAGTTTTTGTTGTTGTTTAGTTTTGTTATTCAAAATCAAAAATGGAACATTATATACTAAACTGAGTATCTTCATGAGCTTAAGGAATAGCGCCTATTGTAGGCAACTTAAGTCGTATAATTTTTTATTTTAGAGTTCTAAGTCGTAAACTTATTTGGTTCTGGTAGATTCATATTTAAAGAAATGTATTCCTTATTTTAGGCCAAAAAGTACTTGTTCCTCGTTGTTTTCAAAGACATTGCAAGCATTCGGGACTAAAATTTTAAATCAGACTTCGCATTTTTTAAACAATACACAGATATGTGAAAATAACAAAAAAACAATTTTCGTTTTATCTTAGGAGCTCAATTTTTTGATTTGAATCCGAAATTCAAAGTTAAATTGATAAGCTCAATGTCGTACCTTTACGAATCACTCAATGGAGAAGCGCTTTTTAGCTTTTAGAAGATTTTTGTTTTACTAGGATATTTTGTGAACAAGTCGAACAATTTTGGAGATGTTTACTGTCAATTGACACAATAGGAGTCTTAGTTTTATTTTGGCGTTTGTCCTCCTAGAGTAACCATTTTGTTTGCAAGCCCTGCTACTTAAAAGTACCACTTGTTCTTTTGGGAATATGGTTTCCTTAGGTTTCTTGAAGTTTTTAAACAAACCAAATTATTGTTGAAATGAAACCACTTATCACTTGTAATGCGTTAAGGCAGAGGAACACCGTTCTATTGTTTGCACTTCGAAGCAAAAAAATTGAGAAGGCTGCGAAAATATTCTCATGTTCTTACACATTTATTCGGGCAGATCTTTGTATTAGACCTGTTCACACTGTACAATTAGTTGGGCAGACTTGTGCTTGAACGATCAATGCTTGATAGTGTGAACCCTTCATACGACCGCTTGTCCAACTTGTTGGATGGTTTTCAAATATTTTTGAAAATTTATAGAAGTTGGACGGAGTGGAGGAGTGTGTGACATAAAGTTGCACGACAAGCTTGATTAGTATGAACGCAAACTACATCAGACCATCCAACTTCCATCAAACAAAGTCTTTCCAAATAATTGTACAGTGTTAACAGGGCCATTGTCATTTGATAGTAAACCGCTCAAAAAATGTTGACATCGACTTGCTCACAAACAGTCTTATTCCAGTTTCCATTGGATGAAAAGAACCGCCCAGGAGCGTCCAGGAGCGTTCTCAAACCGTTCCATTGCATTGCTGCAAAAAGATCGCTTCTCATGATTCTGAGGAGTGACATCTGCTTCTCGATTTGAAGTGAGAACCGACTCAAGAAGCACTAACACATGTTACTCATATGTCAAAAGGAAAAGTTTCTTCAAGGAATATTTTTTAAGAGCCATAGGTGTTTCACTCACACAAAAGCAATTACGTTAAACTGAGTTAACAAAATGTTGGGTATTCCATTGGTTTTTAAAATGAGTGCTTCCCCGAGTGAAACCAATGGAAAGCGACTTTAGTAAAACAAAAAGATTTCGTATAGCTGACAACCACTCAACAACATACAATCTTCGAAAAGTGTTTGCAGACTCTAAACAATTGATAAGCAGGAATGTAATCTCTGTCCTTATTGTTATATAATTATCTTCTTCAGATCAGCAAACTATTTCGTTTACATGAATAGAATTTCAAAGCAGCGATTTGCCTTGACATTTTTCATCTTTTCGTTTGAATGTTTTAGTTGTTTTTCATTTAAAGGTTGTCACATCAAAGCTACATTATTCAATTTATTCAGAAATGTGTTGCGGATCATATGAACTCACAGCTTGCTTAGGAAGCACCAATCCTCCATTCCATAGCATTTATGAGGTGTAAAAATTTCCTTTCTTTCACCTGCTTTATAAATGCCATGTTACTTTTCCATATCATGTTAAATAAAATAATTACCTTCACTCAACGAAAGTTACACCGAACATTTAAAAACTTGTTTAGGTGAGCCCTACAGTCTAGAATGAACTTTGGCTTCAACCGACATATCTCCCCCCAACAAGTCCAATTCCTGACAAGCTTTTAGTGTTTTGAACTTAAAGTTATTCCTTTCAATGGTTGTACCTAAGGTTTCTCGTGCTGTGTTTTGAAGATTATTCGATCTGGATCATTGGCATCCATTCGGCCTATCCCAGCTTTGGCCCATCGATGGCTAAGACTCCGTTACTTTTGAGACGACTAGCGTCTAAATTCTAGCTATGTACTCAAAAACCATATTTAAAAACCTAAAAAGATACCGAAATTTGTAAGACGATATAAAATAGCTTTCCTTCAATCACTGATACCTAAAACAATCCTTGCACGTTACAATCTTCAATAGAAGATTATACCCTAATCGTCTAAAAGGTTAAGGAATGCTGGCTCATATTATTCTAGTGGTTCGTGCGTGCTCTTCTATCCACGTGTTCATCTCGTATACTTTCTTTATTCAACCTTTGCCTACGTACACCGTTCTTGGAAATATATGAACATTTGAGTGTAACTGGGTGAAGATGGCACAAAATGCTGCAAATATTTTAGAAATCGGGCACTAGTCTTCTTATGAATTGTATATCTGAAAAATCAAGTTTCATATTTCTGAAGTGGAGTGAAGTGGTTTCAAAATTACATTTTGTTTCGATACTTCTATCGGGGTAGCTTAGACCTAACAACCAGATCAGCCAAAGCTTCCATGATGGGCTGCCTAGGTCACCACCGATTTTCTAACTACAGAAAGACAAAATTGTCTTGTATTAAAGTAGCACATTAAATGTTGGAAAAGTGACCGGTATGCATGAGATTACAGCCTGATTATTTTCAATTACCCTTATTACCACAGGTGTTTTATTGAAACGCCTAGAAAATGACAGGGCCCAAGAAGCGAAGATTTGATAAAAATTGCTGTGCTTCAATTTTCTCTGTTAATCAGTGTTCTTGCCATAATTTCAAAGTTTATTTTACTTATACGGCAATTGAGGGACTCACAGCTATGTCATTTTACTGCCGTTCAGCTAAAACGCATGTTATAATAAGGATAAACAATCACAAGTCACAACGTTTTAATCAAACCACATGCTCAAAAAGTAAGTAGCAACGTTGATATGCGTGCTTCTTGCATTTTTTTAGATGTTAAGGTTGTTAAGTAGTCAGACAACTGATATATGACAAACCAAGTTAAATCTCTGAGAAAAATTGGTCTAATCTTAGACTGTAGCTGTAAACGACCTTTTTAATTCTTATCCTGGCTACTCTATTAAAAAGACTCATATCATTTTCGTCGACCCAGAAGTTGAACTGCTTACATAACTTACCAGAAGTCGTGTTCTAAAGACTCATTAAATCTTTGCTCTAAAGTCTCAATTTATCTTTATTTTTTTTATTTGATTTTGAGATTTCCCAATTGAAAACTCCTTTTTAATAATATTTAATTTTTTCCATTACAGGCTCATCAAGGAAGACGAATATGAAGCCCGTGTTGGTGCCCGCTTCCCAATTAAATGGACTGCCCCAGAAGCTGCCAATTACAGCAAATTCTCAATTAAATCTGACGTGTGGAGTTTTGGCATTTTACTGACCGAATTAGTTACTTATGGACGTATTCCATATCCAGGTACTTATCCTTCACCACATATTCCCTTGAATCTTTATTAAAATCTGTTTTTCTATCTCACAAAGGTATGACAAATGCTGAAGTATTAACGCAAGTCGAGCATGGCTATCGAATGCCAGTTCCACCAAATTGTGAATCACGTTTATATGAGATTATGCTTGAATGCTGGCACAAAGATCCAATGCGCCGACCCACCTTCGAGACACTGCAGTGGAAATTGGAAGATTTCTACACATTGGATCAAAGTGATTACAAAGAAGCTCAGGCTTACTGATAAATGCTTTAAAATGCAAAACATAAAAAAACAATAGTTTACAATGTACACAAAACAAAACAAAAAAGTTATTCAACATGCATAACATATATATTATATATATATTTTTTTCCATATACAGTAATTATATTTTCGAATTACTTCTTCTCCGTGCGATTCCGTAGTAAACTCAGAACCCAACAAGAACAAACAAAACGAAAAATACAAAAAAATAATATAATCTTTCTAGTTAATTAACACAAATTGTTTAAACTTAATAGCACAGACCACCCACGAATAAATAGATTTATAAATTGCAATAGACTTCTTTTTAAAAATAATTATTCATAATAAAATAAAACAGTTTCAATAGTTATTAAAAAAAAACAAGAACGAAAACAAAGTGAAATCATAACTATGACGGTAATTTTTTGTTATACATTCTTTTAATGATTTAGCCAAAAGAAAATGAAACAATTGCAAGTAAATTGCTTTATCTTTAACTTTATGTTTGAAGTTATTCCCATGGTTAAATGCATTATGTAGAAAAAATAAGTTTAAAGTAATTGAATTTACTTACACGGAAGCTGGTTCAAATATTTATTTCTATTTGTATAAATAAATTTATATTCTTCCGCGCGATTTGGCATTAAAAAAGGAACTTATTTATTTTTTGGCACAAATGACAATACTTTATTTTATATGAACAAAACAAAAAAGAAGAAAACCAAATGAATGAAAAACTTTTGTAACACTATCATTAAAAGAAAAAACAAAAACAAAAAGAAACCTACACAAGTATACCAAACACACGAAATGTCTTCAGATTATTTTATTATTTTTTATTTTCCTTGAAAAATGATTTTGTTTGAACAAAAAAGCTTTTGAACACACGCACGAATGTTAAAACAGTATTAAGTTTATTAAAAGAAATAATAATAATGATGATATCTTAATGTGACTCAATGTGTAACTAACTGAAAATATTTGCAGCGAACAAAATGTTGCTTTTGAAATAAGAACGTCCTAACTAAACGCCCACTGAAACATGCAGAAAAAAAAACTACACTGCCATTGTATATCTGTTAATGTTTCTTTTTTTCTAACAAAAGTCTCAGTTTGGGATTTGCCTAAGCTGCTTGCATGTAAAACTTCACGGAATAGAATTACTTAAGGTTTACCAGAGGCCTAACTGTGCTAAAACGTTTCTAACCACAGCAGAGGTCTGGAATTCACTTTTTTTAAACTTATTTCCATTTTATCTTCGATAGCGCTGATGATGTTTGCATCGATTCTCCAAACATAGTTTTCCCAAAAGAGCGGACGGAAGTTATTCGTTTTTAAATATGTACTCCATTTGTTGATTGCTATCTGCGACAACAGATACAATTATTTCACTACATTATGGTCGAATTGTTCAAAATGCCACACAATCTCCAATGGTTTTTCCTTAAAGTGTGCTTTTAAAAAGTTTAGCAGCTGAAACCTGAAACTTGTCGTAGTCTTTGACAAAGATTCCACAGTTCAGTCCCTTTGTATATTAATCTTCTAGAATCATTATGCATCTATGGCTAGTCCAAACTCGTAGGTCTACTTCGTGTAGGAAATAAAGGGGTACTAGCATTGTAAAATTGCGGCGGCTGCCAAACAATACTACAAACCTATCTGATACTTGAAAAATCGAATGGGTAGTAGTAATATATCATAGGATAAATTACGAATTTTTGAGTGGTCTACTTACTATCTTTGAACATCTAATGCTGCATAAAGCGTGAACATGGCCTGCGCGTCATCTTATTTAGACAATGCTTGTAAGTTATCTCAAACTCGATGCATTAAGGGCATTTTCGATGAACGTATCACTATTCACAAGTAATGAAATGTGTGGAGCATAAGGAACATTTTCGTTTCTCCATAAATATTCTCATTTGATTTTAAATTTCATTCGAAGTCATAAGCTTTTGCTCGTTCCTAACCAATCTTATTCGAAACTATGCATCTTCCAAAGACTTGTCGATCAGTCATTGGGATTGTTAGTGTTATTGAAGCTTATAATATTTTCTCATTGTGAAGACAACACATCCCATAGGATATCATAGTTCACAGACCCACTTCTGCTTCTTCCTCTTCATCGTTTCGGCATTACGAGTATCGCGATCTCGAAAGGAACAAAGCTCTTTCACTTATCTGCTTCACGCAGCAACCTACATGAAAAAGAAATCAACTGAAAACTGCAAAAAGAGATTGAGCTCTTAGGCAAAGAGAGTTCAAGATCCATCATAATCTATCATGAAATCTTGCTTATTTCAAATTGATAACTTAAAGTAAAATTAACGAGAGGATAAAACATGCCGATTGCCTCTGATTTGTAAGGCTTTACAGCAACAGAAGGTCCATTTTATAAAAGACGTAAAAACGGCTCCTTTTGTCGAGATGTTTAGTTTTGATGGTTAGATTGTTTAAAAGCGGAGGTAGTGCCTTTGAAAAAATACAAATTATAAACTTGAAACGAGTGTACTAACACCACACACAATTTTTGCTACTACAAATTTCAAGGAGCTTAACTCTTCAAATTTCTAAAATGAGGCTACTTAGTTAAAGAAAATTTTGTTTTACATGCAAGCATAATGATAACAGCATTTTAAACTACTTGTGATTTGTTTGTATTTTGTTTCCTTACTTTTTGATTTTAACAGACCCAGGAAAAAATAAAAACACACACGCTTTTATTAACTCCAACATTTCCAAACGATTACCTTCCATAGTCTTGGTTGTTATGACCATTGCTTTGATACAGAAATCAAAACATTTATCAATAATTCTGCATTCTTCTACAAATAAAATTAAAATATATGTATGTATAGTTCTTGTTTTGTATTCTTCGTTTAAACAAAACAAAACAAAAATCAATGGCTAAGGCTGATTAAGAATTATCTCTCTAAGGTAAAATTAAATATAAAAAATGAATTGTATTTGTATACTATCAACAAATGAACGTCTTTAGCAAACGCACACATATTTAAAAAATAATAATAATAATATTAAAGGCGTCGGATTCTAATAATAGTTTTTTTTTTTTAAATAATATATTTTATATTAGAAAAAGATCAAATGAATTTAAACCAATCTAATACTTTAACATCGATTGTTTTGTGCAAATTGTATGATATTAATTTAATTATATAAAGTATGTTGTGTGTGTGTACAAATTGCACAAAACACTCCTCTAAATGACATGTAATATTTTATTTTGCATTTGCATTTTGTTTTACTAACATTTTCAGTTAAATCATTTTTATGTGTTAAATTTAGAACGAAAATAATTTAAAAGTAAACTGAGAAAGAGAGAGAAACAAAGCGAAACGTATTAACTTAGACATACAATAATTCAAATAATATCAATGTGTATAAAAATAAATTTAAAAAAAATCATAAACATTTAAAATAAATATATATTATAATTAAATTTAAATAAATTGAGGATAAAAAAATACAAAGTTAAGTTTGACTGCATTTCCTTCATATGTTCTTTGAAAATTCTCTACATATTGTTTTTTTTATACATATATATATACTCGTATAAATACATAAATTATTTTTTCTCATTATTTTATTTTCTCATGATTTCTTGTATTTCATTTAAATTGCGATTGCGAAATGTATTTAGTAAATATTAAGGAGAAAGAGAGAAGATGGTGGGTGGAATAATATTTATAAAACAAAAAGAAAGAAGAAAATAGGATACCTTTTTTGTTATTGAATATTAAGAATGAATACAAATAATAATCGAATTATTTTGAATTAATTTCTTTTCTGTACTATAATGGGCATAATATACATAATATTATGAGAAGAAAAATAAAACAATGATTTACCAAATGTATGTATTGACTTGAATCAGAAAAGAAAGAAAATAGAAGGAAATACACTTATTAATATTATTATTATTATGATTATGAATTAATTAAATCAAAACAAAACAAAACAAAACAAAAAACAGAAATAATGATTAAATATAAACAGCAAACAATAAGAAACACGTACGTATTATATAAGATCCATGTATCGTAATCTTTTAAATTTATATTTTCATTTTATATTTTTTAATTAAATAAAAATAAATTTATCATATATCAAACATTTGGGTTTTTCAATTCTCCAGGCCATGGCATTTGGCTTCTGAATCAATTGTCTACTGGTCAAATTTGATTTTAAGAATATTTTATTTTATTATGAACGCATCATGGAGTGGTTGGTATGTCTACCGACTAGGTTTGAGCCTAAAAACGTCATATTGGTTTTTTTCCACATATCTCGCCATTCGAATTGGCAAATCCCCCGAGAGTAATTTCACTATCATGAAATGTGTCTGATAAAATCGGTCAAAAAATGGTTCTTAACAATTAGACAATGGCTGAGAAAAATGCACAAGTCTCTGACCCCTCTATTTGACATCGACTCGAAGTTTTATGGTTTTAAGCTGTTACAAGTCTTCTAGTTGAGATTTTCCACTTGTTTTTTTTTTATCTAAAAAATGAGAGGTTAGTAAGTTTTTAACAATAAAAAACACTTTTCATATTTTTCCTCAAATGCATACATTTCGGAAGCAATCGTCAGTGAGAAGAACTGAAAATTATTTTTTAGCTAATGAGGTAGTTTAAAGAAATTGCTCTTTTTATTGAGCTTACTTTTTTATCTTCTTTTTTAGCGTCCGAAGCATTGTGATCTCTCTTATTTGCTTCAAACCAGTGATCTGCCTCTTTGGCACGCCATTCAGTGGTTCTCCCAGTAGTTTACTCTTTTGTTTGAAAGTGCTATCTCTAATATCGGGAGAAATAAATCCCGTAGGTCTCTCCATTCCCTCATAAAGACAATTGTTGTGAGCAACCTATTTATTTACTTCAGCCTTGTTTTATTGGGAATTTCTATATTCACTTCACTTGCAAGTCTTAATAAAACGCTTTTTTGGCCATATTCACTTACCGAGTTCACTTTCATATAAATTCCATTTATGCTGGGTTTCCACATGTCACTAAAATGACATAGTTTGACAGATCAAAATCTTGTCAGTAATTGATACAATTGCCAGTTCATTTCCACTTGTGTCAATTACTGTCAAAAAATTGGTCGTCATTTCATTGATAAAGATATGTTGACAAAATGTTTTGTCAACTCAATGAGCGCTATTTCCACTTGTGTTGTCATTTCTGAACTGCTAGTGGACTGTCACTGAAAATTATTTGCCTCCTTGCTTCATCGAATTTTTCTTTTGTGTTGAAAGGTTTTCATTTTTTTTTAATTAATAAATTAAGTAATGTGTGAAATGAAAATAAAATGAAAATTAATTTATGTTATGCCTGCTGTGGCAAAGAAAACCTTTCAGGAGGAGGAGACGGGGTGCTTATATGCTTTGAGGATAAATGCCGAGGTGAACAGTCAACAATTAAGGTGAAATTAAAAGTTCATCTATCAACTGGTCCTGTGGCTAAAGAGTGTGCTGATTTATGGCCCCGTATCGCATCAAACGAAAGCTCGATTAGAGAGTTCCATCTGAAGATGGCTTCAGCCTTTAGAACTCAAACAGTCAGAGAAATGCTTTCCCGTGAATTATTATTCATGTCCCGGTTCTTATAGAACTTGCTGTTGGAGTGCTAAAGGCTTTCAAACACAACACTTCCACACTGCTTACAATTTTTTATGGAGGATTCACTCTCCACTTATGGAGGATTCACACCCCACTCCGTCGTTGATTTCCTCTTTTAAATGAATTAAAAAGTAAAAGGTCCTCTGCCTTCGATTTGTTTCCTTTTGAACTTTTTCCATACCATAGCATTATTTATTTATGTTTTCTCGTGTTATTACTCGTCACTTCATTGACAAAAGATTCAACACGATGCCAAAAAAATATCGATGTCAGTGAATGATGGAGTGGCATTTCGTTTGTCAATCAGCCAATTTCCACTTGTCATTCAAATTTGCTGCCAAAAAATGACCGACGCTGTTCGTCAGTTCAATGACTGTAAATTTTTGCAATTTCCACTTGTCATTTTTCTCGATGACAGAAAACTAGGTCATTCATCATTTAAAAAATGGCAAGTGGAAACCTAGCATTACTCTATTTATAACTCAAGAACGGCTGAACGGATTTGTCTGAAAATTGGTGGGGAGGTAGCTTAGCACCAGGAGACGGACATAGCATACTTTTATCGCTATATTCTACGGGAACGAAAACGGGAACCTAGAAACTACTGAACTGATTTCAAAATTTCTTCACACTATCACCGAGTAACATAAACTTTAATTCATCCCCATATTCCCACGGGAACGTTTCAAAAAATTTCAAAAATTATTTTTGCTCTACGATGCTACATTATCCCTCAGTAACATAGACTATTGTAATAATAAATATGCTCAAATGTGCCATGTAATAATAAATAAACTGATGCCGTTCTTTATTTCAAAGTTGTTCTTTATTTCAATGCTGTTCTTTATTGATAGCCTGTTCTTTATTGATTCTCTAAAATAACTAACTCTAAAAACTAAAACTATGACTCCACATTCATACATTAGTGGAGTCAGCAAAATTGTTCATGGGAATCAAATCAAGTGACGAACATCACTCGTCACTTGATATTGGTGCATTCCTTCCACGATACACAATGCACGTTGTTCATTGCGTATTGTGGGAAGCTTATGGTGTGATGATGTGCACAATATCACATCGCTTGACACGCGCATATATCGTGTGCACATAAACGCACTACACTATATTTCAGCCATATATTCCCATGGGAACAGAAACGGGAACTAGAACGGGAACCTTAAAACCACATGACTGATTTCAAACCTTATAAAACTATTTGACCAATTTCGAAAGTTCTTTCGAATTTTGTAACTAAAGAACGGCTAAGCGGATTGAAAAATAGTGGGGAGGTAGCTTAGGACAAGAAGACGGACCCGTTTACAAAATTTTTATCCCGCCACAGACATAAAATGTAGACGGAATGCTTAAAATCAGAACAGGAAAAGTTAACATTAAAAAAAAACCGACATTGGGCAACATCTAATTAATAAAAAGCAGTCTGCAACAGAAACTACACCAATGCAATGCGTTAGCTTTTGCTATAAACAAAACACTGTTCTTAAAAAAAAAAAAAAAACAAATAAAAGTTTACTTATCATGACAGTCTAAGCATAGTCCAAATAGCAGTAAGTTTATGAGTCAGCGGAGATCTTCGGTAAAGACCCTGGGCTGCTGTAGACATACTCATATACCCCTTATCCCTCAACAATCACGGTGTTGCTTAGGTCTGTATTTTTAAGGTTCCCGTCCTTTTGTTCCCGTGGGAACATGCGGATAAAATATAGTACATGTTACTTATCCCTCTGAAATGTTTCATCTAAAATTCGAAAGAACTTTTGAAATTGGTCAAATAGTTTTAAGGATCCCGTTATCGTTTCCGATCCGTCCTGCATTCGCTATGACCATAAATAAATCATAATCAAAAGTGCAACACATGCACCAAAATAAATTACTCGTAAAGAATCATTAAAATACTTGATTTTTTTTTGAATATAGTATTTATTATCCCAAAAAATTTAAATTTTTATAAAATCCCAACTCTGCTCATTTATTGCCTCTAAGACAGAGCAAAGTTTGCCGGGTCAGCTTGTTATTGAATAGGTAAACCGAAAAATCAATCGCGGCTTTTCTAATTCCGAATAATATCTAAAAAACAACCGGACAAGAATTGAAGTCCTTGCTCTAATACGTGTTTCTGTTTGATATTTGAACGAAAGTGATAACAAAAGTATACAGACTTCCTTCTACTCAAACTCAAAAGTTGTTAAGACCCAAACTAAAGTCAACATAGAAACCTTTCTTTTAAGCACTTCAAGCAATTTAAAAATGTATAACAGTTTTGAAATACTCACCCATGAACTAAAAGTAGAACCTAAAATATCACTTACTGTTGTTATAACAATAATTTTCAGAGACAACCTCTCATACATATGTATGAAATGAGTGCTTTTTTGATTGTGAATTATGATGTGATAGAAGATCAAATCAAATCAATGAGCATTTAGTTTGTCATTTTTCGTTGCAGAGTCAACACTGAACGCGAACGGACAGAGAAATCTTTTGTTAGCTTATCAACTACATTCACAAAAACAAAAAAAAAAAATATTAAAATGTCAAAAATAACTCGTTGTTTCCAAGTGTTAGCTCGTAGTGCATCGTCAAATGCAACTTCCTCAATCCAAAAAACAGCTCTCTACGACTTCCATGTTGAGAAAGGTGGCAAGATTGTGGACTTTGGCGGATACCTGTTGCCAGTTCAGTATTCCGATCAAAGCATCGTAGCTTCCCATGTGCATACTCGAAAAAATTCATCAATCTTCGATGTTTCTCACATGTTGCAGACATACGTGCGTGGCAAGGATGCTGTTGCATGTTTCGAGTCTATTTGCACAGCAGATATAAAAGGATTGGCTGATAATTCTGGTACTTTGACTGTTTTTACTAACGAAAAAGGAAACATTCTCGATGACTTGATTGTGTCGAAGGTTAGTGATGACCTGTTGTATGTGGTCTCGAATGCAGCAATGAAACAGCAAGATATGGAAATTATGAAAGCAGCGGTGGTAAAATCAAATATCTTTTGTGTGTATTTATAAAATTAGTACAACTCATTTACGCGTTTCTAGTCTAAGTTCGTAGCTGATAAAAAAGATGTTTCAATAGAGTTCTTATCAACGGCCGATCATTCACTTATCGCCCTGCAAGGCCCCAGCAGCGCGGCAGCGTTAAAAACAATAACAAGTGTTGATTTGGAAAAAATGTATTTTATGGAAACCACCGTTGCTGAGGTTGCTGGGGTCAGTGATTGCCGGATAACGAGATGCGGTTATACTGGCGAGGATGGATTCGAGATATCAGTGCCATCAGAGAAAGTGAAGCACTTGACGGAGGCTCTGCTGGAGGTCAGTGATGTGAAACTCGCCGGACTCGGTGCTAGAGATTCATTGAGGTAAAGATGGTGGATTCTTATTTGTAATCACTAATCAGTATGTGTTCTGCTTAACTTTTAATACCGAAACAAAAAACATTGTTTGAATGAAAATAGTGAAGAAATTTCTTTCCCTTTGCCTGAATTCCGTATAACGTTTAAGACGATACTGCTGTCAAAATTCTAGATTGAATATGATTAGTCTGAGAAAGTAACCAATATTTAAAAGACGATAGTAGATAAGATTAGATTTAGATTAACAAATGCTTTATTTCCTTTAGGTCTTACAAAGAGTATGTATGTATAGTGTATATGTATATTTAATAATAAACTAACATTTTTAGAGCATGGCCTAAGCCATCTGCCAGTTGACAATATAAACTTTAAAGTAAAATTTTAAGTAATTTTTTAGTTTAAAAAAGTTGAAAAAAGTTCATCTATAATTTTTTTCCTGTATGAAAGAGCAAGCTTGAAACAGAACTTTCCAATCAGCTCACTAAGTAAACTCTTCCCGAAAACACTCCTCCGAGATTCCATTAAGATCGGGCATCTGCAAAGGAAGTGGTAGTTGTTTTCCCTTTCTCCTTGGTTGCACAGATTGCAGATTTCAGGGCGTTCCTCTCTGTGCGGTATAAAGTATAAATGAGTGGCAGCAACTCTCCTCTTGTTTTTAAAATCAGTGACATGAGGTCGGAAATAATGAAATAATTTCTTGTTGAAAGATTGTAATCGAGCATTGCGTAAATACATCTGCTTGTTGACTCCCTCGCTCTTGTAACGAATTCCTCTCTTTTCTTCACATCAAATGCACTTATTACATCATAAAGTTCAGCTTTCCATTGTTCTGGTCTATTTTCGTTTAAAGTAAGCTCACAGTCACAAAAAGTAGATAAGTTACTCCAACTCTCGAACCAAGTTGATTTCCTTCTTAAAATGACCATAGTTAATTTTTTGGGCAGCCTGTTTTCGTTCATGGTTAACGTTTTAAATATGTAGTCTTCTTGCATTTTAAGTGTCGAAATGAATAGAGAAGGAACACCCCTCTCGAACATTAGAATGTGATTTGGAGTACTGTTTATATCAAAAGATGTTCCACCTCACTGAATTCTTTGTGGCCCCATACTTGTGCGGCGTAACACATAACTGCCTTCGCCGTTGTTTCAAAAATTCGAAACTTTGAATTGAAATATACGTCTTTGTTGTGTATAATGGACTTCCACGTTGCATTTAGCGCATTTTTTGATTTGGCCAGTTTCTACACAATGTGGTTTCTCAGATTCAGATTTCTTGATATTTTAACTCCTAGGTAGTTATAGTCACTAACTACTTCGATTTCCTTACTATCAAATCTCTACTTTTCGTTGCGACAGTTTGGGCCTCCACCGTTACGAAAAATCATAACCTTGGATGTACTGAGGTTTACCTGAAGCCTCCATTTGTAGCAGTATGCAGATATTCTGTTTATCATCAAATGGAGACTTTCAGGCGTTTCAGCAAATATCACAATGTCATCGGCGAATTTTAAGGATTTCACTTGAAGATTTGCTGCAACTTTTGCTCCACCCTGTAGATCGTCCTCCATGTCGTCTATGAAGAGTGCAAACAAAAGAGGGCTTAAGTTGCAACCTTGTCTTACTCCTATTTCCACTTCATATGATTCCGTTACATCGTTGTTGACTGATCCAAGTTTTCCAATTTTTGTTCAAACGCCCTTGTTGTATAGTTTAAGCATCAGAGCTTTTCTGTCGATGGTGTCGAAGGCCGCTTTAAAATCTGTGAAGAAGGCATACAACTTCTTTTTATCTTTAATGAAAATGTCCGCAATGGATGTGAGTGAGTAGATTTGATCTCCGGTTGAGTAATTCTTGTGGAACCCGGCTTGAGACTCACCAAGGAGGTGATTTACTTGAACCTAACCGTATAGTCTTTTGTAGGGAAGCCTTGTAAGAATTTTCATTGATGTGTTCAGCAAGGATATTCCTCTATAGTTTGCAGGATCAGTACGGTCACCTTTCTTGAATATGGGTGTGACAATGGAATCCTTAATAATTTGGTATGCGTCCGTGTTCATTAGCCTGGTTAAGCGCTATAGTAAAGTGTTCGATGAATGAAGGTGTGCTGAATTTGTCAAATTCCGGCGGCTTTGTTACATTTCAGTTCATCCAAAACTGCTTTTACCTCTGACATATAGAACGGGGGCGTTCTGTATTGACGATAGTACAATAGCTTAGCTATCACTAAAGCAAAGTAAAGTAAAACAATCTTTTGACAGTAGATTCCTCTGCAGATGATTGGGCTGTTATTGTTTTAAAAGTTACGGAATAAAGGCTCTGAAAGTTCTAATCAAAACGAAACTGTCAAAAAGGTGTTTTATAATTGAAAAAAGTAGACTATTTTCAAAGAAATGACAAAAAATCTTTACTCTACTCATGCGACTAGAATTTCAGGAATTAAGTTAGATCCAAGCAAGTAAAAGCTTAAAGACGAAAGAATATTCCGAATTTTACAGCAGTTGCTTATGTCGAAAGATTCACAAGTTTTCTCTTCTTATGATCAAAAATAACAAGAATATTTTGAATGGTGTTTCTGTGGAGAAAAAATTTAGAGCAGTTCACAATGTTGTGGAATGGGACAGGTTTTGGTCTAAATTACTAATGTTGGATGATGTAAGCCCTCAAAAAACCACTTGCTCGACTTGTTGGATGGTTTGTAAAAACTTTTGATATTTTTTATTTTTTTGAATGAGGTCAGACGACAAATCTGATAAGTTTTAACGCAAACTCATCTGACCATTAAACAGCTAAAGTCTGTCCAACTTACCAGTATTAAGCCGCCCAATTATTTCTTCGATCAAACAAATTCAAAATGCAAAAATCTGGAAAGTTATTAGTAATAGTTGATGAGTCCGAAGAATTATTATTTTTTTCAATTCTAATTTGTGATTTTTAATTTTATTGAAAAGTTGGAAGATGCTGAGTTGCAGAAAGCTGAAAGTTATTTTATAATTGTCTAACATCAAATATTGGCAATTTAAGTAGTAAACTGAAGACAATTTAAATTAGTTTGCAATTTGCTAGTGTAGGTAAAGCAAATTATATGCTGTTGAGGAATCGCTCATTCCAACAGTTTCGAGGAGTTTTAGCTTCCAAATAGTTACTGAGTTCGAAGTTCTAAATGCAGTTACTTTAATTAAGTCAAATGCTATCGGACTAGATAGAATGCAGCCAAAGTTTTTGAGAATTATTATTCATGCGGTGCTCTCTGAAATTACTTATATTTTCAACAACATTTTAACCTACTCCACATATCCGTCTTCCTGGAAGATCTCCAAAATTATCCCTGTCCTTAAAAGTACTGCCTCTAGAATTAAATCCTATCGACCTATATCGATTCTGCCTTTTCTCTCTAAGGTTTTTGAGAAACTTTTGAGCAAGCAGATGCACTCTTTTCTCAATGAGTTTAACCTTTTATCACCTGAGCAATCCGGTTTTAGACCAAACCACAGTTGTACTACGGCACTCTTAAACTTGGTAGATGACATCCGAATGGAACTGACTGAAGGTCATGTAACTTCTCTTGTATTGCTTGATTTCTCAAAAGCCTTTGACACAGTTCCTCACAACATTCTTATTCTTAAATTGAAAAATTACTTCGCTTTCGAATCCACAGCATTAAAACTTATGGAAAGTTACTTGACAGGTCGCTCACAAGCTGTCTACTGCAACCAAAAAATGTCAAGTTTTCTTCAAACGAAGGCTGGTGTCCCACAAGGATCCATCTTAGGTCCACTATTGTTTACCTTGTTCAATAATGACATTCCTTCAATTTTGAAATGCTGTAAGGTCCAAATGTACGCGGATGATGTGCAGATGCATTTTAGCTACCCGATAGGTCAAGTTGAGGATGCCACTGAGCGAATTAATGAAGACCTTAGCTCGATAGCCTCTTGGTCGAGAATGAATAAGCTTATGCTGAACTCCAGTAAAAGTCAAGCCATATTAATTAGTCGCTTAAGCATTGACACTCAAAGCTTGCCAAAACTCTGTTTAGAAGGATTAGTGTTACCCTACGTCACCAGTGTAAAAAATCTCGGTGTTACATTTAACCAAAATCTCACCTGGGGAAATCATATTATTAAAATAGTATCTAAGATATATGGATCCCTCCGTATTCTATACCAAATTGGGAACTGTCTTCCTTTCAGGACTAAGGCTATGTTGGTTAAGTCACTTTTATTCCCAATAATTTTTTATGCCTACCCAGTTTTCTGTGACCTAGATAGTGTCTCCTTACGTAAGTTGAAAGTAGCTATAAATAGTACAGTAAGGTTTGCCTATAACATTGGTCGACGAGAACATATCTCTGGTTATGTTAAGGCTTTCCTTGGAATGGAGTTACAACAGTATCTCGAGTTTAAAACACTAACTTTTCTTTTCAGTCTTAAAGAAAATAGAGTGCCCGAATATCTTTTCCAAAGAATTCAATTTGCATCTTCTTCCGGAAGAAGTAGAAGTTTCGTGCCACCTTTTACGAACTACTCTATAACTCAAAAACAGTTTTTTGTCTGCGCTATAAGACTCTGGAATCGCCTTCCGCTCAATGTCAGACGGTCTTCAGGTATGAGGGATTTTCAAGAAAAGCTTAAACAACATTACTGCTCATAAGCATATTTACAAAAGAAAAATTAAAAAAGTTCAAGTAAATAATGTAAATAATAATTTAAATCATAATTTAACTATAATTTAATAATATTAAAATAATTAATTTTCATTTCATTCATTAATTTTCAAATTCATTAATATTTAAACCCTGTTTATATTGTTCACAACTAAAAGATAATATTGTATCTACGTGTAACATAATTTCTATACCAATAAATACAAATACAAATACAAATAATATACATGATTTGCAACCGAATGCCACCACCATTGTTAATAATTTGTAATCGGGTTCGTAGCATTAAAACAAACACCAAAAAAGAAACAAGAAAATAATTCCCCAAAATGATAATCGGGTAGACGTTTAATTTTCATTCGGCACCAGGCGCACAGAAATGGCAGGAGGCAGAATTCAAATGCTAAAGCAAGAAAGTCAAGAAAAATATGATCATAGTCCCGTGGGATTATTGGGATGAAATATAGTTAAAGTTACTGATGAAGGGAAATAATGGGAGCAACCCAGTGTTGAAAGAATTTTTGAAATCTGTTGAGTAGTTTCTAATTTTCCGTTCCCAACCTGTGGGATAATGGGGATCAAACCTTGACAGGAACCATCTCTAGACTAAAATGTATCCACCCTGAAAGTTTCATAAAAATCCGTATGCATACATACATCCTATTTTATATATGCTATAAGAATAGATTCAACAAAAAATACCGGGGGCCACACAACTCTCTCATCGAAATCATTGAAAAATTTTTCTTTGCTACCAGGCGCACAGAAATGTTCAGGAGGTAGCAGCAGGTAGCTGCATAGCATTCATTTCAAAGCAGAAATCAAAAGAGGGAAATCTGTTTGACTGGTGTGAAATGAGGGTGACCAGATGCTCTCTTTAAAAAAGAAAAGTTTTTTGTTAAGCGAACAAAGCTTTAAAAGAAGTATGTACATATCAATTGAATTCACTGTTTCTGAATCAACAACACACATATTTGATTGTTTTTCTTTTTCGCTTTAATGTAATGGAATATATGAACATCTTTAGATAAGCCTTTTTGTTTCTTTGCTTATGTAAAGATTCCTAGTGATGTCCTCTTTTCAATGGGAAGTAATCTGGTCACCCTATGAAAAATGGACCGCCTCCGATTCGAAATAGGAAAGCCAATGGGGTAATCGCAAGATCTTTACACTTGTTCCGTACGCCGATTGGTCGAATTCAGTTCTTTGTTGCTTTTATAGAGAAATAACTCCCCTACTGTCTCTACTCGTTTGCTTTCTGCTGCTTTCTGAACATTGCTGTGCGCCTGGTATCAAAGAAAAATTTTACTATTGAAATTTAAGTTTCGCTGTTTTATTTTCACAACGTGTGCCGTGCCAGCGACTTCGTCCGCAAGAATTGGCATAACTTTTTTATTTATCAACCGATTGACATGAAATAAAAACTAAATTTTAAGTGAAGCTTACCACAATATATAACTGAAAACCCCATCTAGATAGGATTAGCCGTTTCTGAGATTAGCGTGCACAAACAAACAAACTGTTACGTTCTTATCATATGTATAGATATTAAAAAATTGAAAAAGTTTTTTTTAAATACTTTTAAAGGGAGACTTTTATTTTAAAAATGACTCTTTTTTTTTCTTCGAATGGAATCATAGATAATTTTGGTGGTGGCGACACTGTTTGCAATGAATACTTACGAATAGTTAATTAGTGGGTGTTGACAAAGAGAACTGGTTTTCTTTGGGTCCGATTCGGAAATGGCACCTAATTCTTTCTGCGATGTGTGTGCGCGTGGTGACCAAGTATGAGTTTACTTGCTTTTAAGCAATTCTTCTTTGCAGCATCGACATTGATTGAGCGATATTGTTTTAGGTACAATGTGTGCGTGCTTATCCATTAGTGGGCGTTAACGTAACGAACTGGTTTTCTTCTCCTTTGGTTACAATTAAACGAAGGCACTCACTGCTTTCTGAAATTTCTGTGCGCCTGGTACCCAAGTATGAAATTACTTTGATTTCATATAATTTTTCTTTGCTGGCACGCGAAATTGAATGGATATTTTTTAGGTAGAATGTGTGTGTGCATTTACTTGTAAAAGCTAGTGGGCGTTCGCTACATGAACAGGTTTTCTTTTTCTTTGGCACAAACAAACTAAACGAACAACATGCTGCTTTCTGAAATTTCTGTGCGCCTGGTAGCAAAATGTGAATTTGCCATATTTCCCAGTGAAATTCTTGTGGGGGCTTGCGTGTTACGGTTTTTACTTTCTTGCTGCGCATGGGCATAGGGTCAACGTTAATTTGATGCATTTATATATGTATTCATATGAAAACAATTACTAAACGTTAATCAATATAGAAATAGTCATTCTACGCAGAAGCTGTTTTACAACCGAGTACTTACCTAACTTACCAATGTTCTCTTTTCCTTTCTAAGTACAGCCAGAAAATGTTTGGACAACGAGGTAAAACATGCCGGCTCATTTCAAGCGTAATTTAGAAGAAGCTTCGTAGTGCTTCCAAGAGCTTCCGCGTGCCAAAAACAAGGTTTTTCTTACTTTTTCCAACCCTAAAGTCAAATTAATATTGGGTCTCTTTTATCTTTATTATGGAAACAGTCCTCTCTATGTTGTTTCTTTCATTTACTACAAAATTACTAATGATTTTGATGATATTTTCGCTGATCCCTTCCCTGGCGTCTCGGCCACGTTGCATTGTGTTCATATTTTGCAAATAATCAAATCTTATTTAACTTTCTTTCGACAAGATGAGGCTTTTATTAACTTGTTTTTTAATTTATTTAAGACACACGACACTATTGCCCATTTATAGAGATATTTTAAAATGTGATTAGCTTACGAAGCCTTTAGGTGGCCATCTTCTGTCACTTAGGTAGGCTTTAATCTAACCATCTTCGAAAGTTTATTCGTAGACATTACTTAGACCTTATAGATTTTTTAGCGGCAGATAATTTCGTCTTGTTCGGCCCTATCGAGGTAACCGTCGCGTCGGAATGGAGATTCAATTTTGCTTCGAAGTTTAGTTGTCGCCGCAAGAAATTTTTCACAATTGACGCAATGCATTGCATTTCCAAAACTAAAATCTACGCAACAAAAACTTATCGGAGAGCGTCGGATCGTCCTATCGTAGAACTACCACGAAGCAAAATGTCTCCGATTGGAGGGAATTCCGCTCCGACGCGACGCGACGGTTACCTCGATAGGGCCGATAAGGCTGCTGGCTGATATTATTAGATTCAATTATTTATTATTTACAGTCGTATTAAGAATTAAAAATCGACAAGAGCCTTAGTTTTAATATGGTTTCCCTATTTATATTTTATACTTTTCAGACTGGAAGCAGGCCTTTGTCTCTATGGTTCCGACATTGATGCAACCACTTCTCCAGTTGAAGCTGCATTGTCTTGGCTCGTTTGTAAGTTTTCATTGATTTTCTTAAATTATAATAAATTGAAAAATAAAAACTATTTCAGCAAAACGTCGTCGGGGCGAAGTCAATTTTCCAGGAGCTGCAGAAATAAACAATCAATTGAAAAACGGAGTTAGTCGACGTCGTGTTGGTTTTCGAATGAACAATGGCCCTCCAGCTCGTTCTGGCGTCGAGATTTACCACAATGATAGTTCAGTTGGAAAAGTAACTAGCGGTTGTCCCAGTCCTAGTCTTGGAGGCAACATTGCAATGGGATACATTCGCGAAGACCTTAAAAAGGTTGGTAATAAAGTCCAATTGAAAATCCGTGACAAATTCTACCCAGCAGATGTGGCAAAAATGCCTTTTACCCCAGCTAATTATTACACCAAACCCAGAGTTTGAAAATAAAAATATGCATTGGCAGCCTATAACTTGACTTTCTTTTTCTCAAAACTGTACAAGAGCCTTGATTTGTGTCCTTCAACAAAAAAAAAAAAAAAAATAAATAAGAAAAAAATTATTTCGAATTCCACAATTTTATTAAATTCTTTTGAAACCTGAAACAGAACAGGGTCCCAGAGGCCCGGCTATGTATTTTACTTTATTCTACTTTCGAACGTTTTGAAAGATTATTTTTGAGTTGGCTTTCAAATGATATGAAATAAAAGAGAAATCATATTAAAATGTTACCACTACCTTAATGCACGGCTACGCATTGAGCAAAATTAGAACGCTCGGCGTTCAAACAATAAAAAAAAAAAAAGATTGAAGTTCTGTTCGGTTTTCCCACTAACCTAAAAATCACAATGAAAGGACCTCACGTATTCGAGCACGTTGGAAATAGAATCGAGTCACAGAGTTTATTTCAGGACAACGGATATAAATTACTATGCTTCTTGAATCCCAAAAACTATCGGTGCATTGCACAGGTCGATGATTTATGAAACTGTAAAATTCTACTTACTACTTAAAGACAAAATATACCATCTATGACAAAAATATTATAATTTTATTTTTGGTTTGATTAAGTTTTACAATTTTTTCTTCCGCACATGTAGGTTTCTGTTTCAGCTTCTGTTTGATTCTTTGTGTTATTTTGACTTAAGTTTGTTTTATTTTGAGCATTCTCTTAAAAACTTTTCACTATGCATAAGATACAATAATATATCTTTGTCAATAAATATTAATTTCAATCTGAAATCAAAACAATCGATTCGATGCAAACTCTATAATCTACTAGTCTAGGATTATATATTATATTACAACTTTGACATCTCTTAACAAATACAACAATGGCAATTGATCATTTTACTAACAACTACATACATACAGTTTCTTTTCTTTTGCTTTTATAAAATACTCTTTTATGGTTTTCTTTTTTGAATTTCTTAAACAAATATCTAAAAACTATTTCTTTTTTTTTTATTAAACAATGATATACGGTTCTATGTGAATATACACAATTATCCTTTCTCTAATATGTTTTGTGTTTGTTCTTATTTTTAAAAATTGTCTGTTGGTTCAATACAAAATATTTCGTGTATATAATAATAACTTTTAATTTATGTTTTGTATAAATATTTTTTCTTCTTGTAAAATATGCGAACAACAAATAGTTTTATATAATATACCTACTCATGTAGAATTGAATGCGTTGCGCGATTTTTATTTCTTTAAATAGTTTGAATTTTTTTTCATTAAATATATTTTTAGTGATAGTTGAGAGAGAACGATGCATTCTGTTTTTATTACAGGTAAAGTTTAAGATATGTATAAAAGGGATTTTGCTATCAGGTTACAATTATTCTAGAAACGTGGAAGGATTTCCCATCATAAAATTGGAATTATTAGAATGAAATTCATCTAACAAACTGGCGAATAGCGATGGCATAGCACTCGATATATTCATACATTTGTTTTGTTTTTAATTAAAAAACACAAACTAATGTTAAACAAATATTGCTTCTCTATAATACTCTGGTTTTGTATTGTCAAAATTATCATCAATTTTTGTGTGTGAATCCTTTTTTTCTTTTAACTTACTAAACAAATTATTTTACTTATGATAAAAAGTTTGTGCTTGAAACATTTCTACGCAAACAAGGACTGATTTTAAGTTTTACTTTTTTTTGGTTCTCAGCTCGCTCATAAGCAAACATTCTCCATAATCAGCAAATACATCACATTTCTGTGATTGAAAGCTATAAGTTTCTCAATGATTAAAATTATGATATGCTAGGTATACAAATGTGATACCGTACTTAAAGTAAAGTTATAAATATAATTAAATTCTTAACTTTACATGCAACGTCATTATTAATTTATGACTTTAACAAAAAGTATCAAAAATATAATAAAAAAAATTGGCAGATAGTATTTCGAAGCACCAAAGTTAAACAAACAAATCATTTGCGTAATTCCTAAATAATTAAAATTATGGACAAGAAAAATCTAAAATTTGGTATACAACTATGCATTTTCTTAAAAAAAACTACTATTTCCCTAAAATAAAATAATGATAGCTTATGAAAACGTGTAACATGTGACATCGAATCAGGAAAGTAGCTGATGATGTGTCACATCACAAAGGACATTTTCTTTTTAAGTAAATGTTGCAAGTGTTTAAATAAAATTATGACTACAGCGGAACCAAGTTCCTAAAGGTTTGGATTTCAGAATAAATAGTTTTTTTATTTTTTGGTAAATTGTTTAAGTAAACATATCGACAATGAAAGTACAAAGATGTACCTAGTTTGTTTTTTCCAGAAAATATTTTTTCAAACTTTCTAAAGTCCGACAAATAAATTCAAGCAATGCAAATTTTTTCGATTTCAAGGCAGATTGTGTGGAATTTTGGAATCCTTTTTCTAGTTTCTTTCTTTTCTTGTTTTTGGGCGTTACGAGCACCATGATCTCGACGGGATCATAGTTCTTTCTTACACTAACAGGCTTCAAACCTTTGGCTCAACTTTGGGCGTGCACTCAAGTATAGGGATTCATATTTAGTATGTGAAAAGCTTCACCTGACCTTGTTTTTCCCCTGCATTTCTATTCACTAAATTTCAAAAGTAACGTGCATCGGTGTCTCCTACTAAATCCTATCCTATTTTTCTTAATGTTCTCACTGTGTTATTAAGGGTATTCATAGCCCCTACATCTGGAAAGCACTATTGAAACTTCCTTAAAACTGCAACTATTACTTGGTTTGCTTTTAGATGATCGTATCCATAGCGTTATATTAAGTGTGTTTGTCTGTTGCGTTAGATATTAAAGGTTCGAATCCCAGAAACAGAAAAAAAATGCTTCAACACAGATATCGCTTTTTGCAAGGAGTTGGCGATTTCTCCGATAGTAATTTCATGACGTCAAAAGCGCTTCCCTGACTAACCGATCCGAATCGGGAACAAAGGTTGGTAGGCCCCATTTATTCACTCACATAAATAATAATAAAAAGGGTGGCGCAACAGAGCGAGGAGCCCCTGGGCCTAGCGCATTTCTCACAACCATGCCTTTTGAGGGAATGGAGGGGACCTACAATTTTCTGCCGGTTCCGAACGGCTAATTGAGAAAGCGCTTTTCATGGCAGTGAATTTACTAACGGAGGACTTGCCAAATCCTCTCGATAGGCTATACCCGTGGAAAAAACATTTTTGCCTCTGTTGGGATTCAAACCACGAACCTCTGGATTAACAGGCGGACATGCTATCCATCACACCACAGGTACCACTCACATGGTTAAGAGAATTATACTGGGCTTTTTTTATTTCGAATTTAGCTTTCACAATTTTATACGTTAAAAGGGACAAATAACCAATAATACAGTTCTTCCAATTTGTTTATCTGATTTTTTATGTACCTGCTTTCTGTTTTTGGTTGAGTACATTACGTTCTTGAATCTTGATCAACCATTCAGTTGAACTCTAGTTAAACGTTGGTAGGAAAGTGATTAAAGCAGAACAAAATACTAAAACGAAATTCCCTTATTGCAACAATTTTGTTTTCGAATTTCGATGAGACAATTTCTTTAGTAACAACAAATTCGAGAACAAAGTAATTGGAAGGAATTGTGGAGTTGTCAGTGAAGTATGAAGTTCTCATTTAAGACGCATCATTAATAGATTCGTCTCTAGTTCAACGAATCCGCCAACAGAATTTAAAAAAAAAAAAAAATTGCAAGTAGGCTGTACATAACCTAAATCTGAATATTTCCGAACACAAAAGGGGGTCTACTATGCAACTCGATTCTACATTACAAGGGTTCGAATGCCTTATGGGAAACTTGAACAGAAACAGAAGTTTTTTGTCGAAAGCAGTTGCAAGAATTCAAATCCGAAACTACTTTCACTCCTATTGGCTATGCTTAGCCCGATTTCAAGGGGGTGAAGAGGTTGGCGATGCGTCGTTGGTAGTTGGTTTCTCCTGGCAGCAGTGATCGTCATCGGGAAACTCGACAACATGGCCGACCGAGTTCTATGGTTGGGTGGGCTACAGGCCTCACTGCCATTTCATCTTGCAGTGCCCGAAGTGTGGTAAGGCTTTTGTGGAGGTGGTTTTTTTGCACGATTTATGTTTTTGTAATGTGGTTTCCGTCTGGGGAAAGGGCAAGACCCTCCCCATTCCGGCGAGCTGAGCCGCGCATCGCAAGCGTGCCAGGTCCCTTCGTCACGACACTTCCTTTTCCCCTCCTTTTCCAATTTCCGTTTCTTCTTATCTTTCCTTTTCCGGTGGTCATGCATCCCCGCTTTCCTGCTTTTAGGTGTTTTTACCTCTCCCATCCTAATGTAATCCTTTTGTTAAATTTCCTTCCTTTCCTTTTCACTCTTTCCTTATTACCTTTTTGTCTACTTTTCCCACTACCTATCCCAATCCTTATCCTGCATCCAACAACTATATTACAAATTTCGAAAGATTAGGAAGTGGAACTGAGCCGCGTTCTATTGGGAATCCAAACGCAGCGCAGGTTTGAAAAAGATCGAAAGACATCGTACATGGGAAAACAACAACGACTAGTGAACATAAATAAGTCAGTGTTCAGGAAACAGGAGTAAACAACAGGGATCGCAGGTAAATGGTGTTTATGTGAAGTGAGTGAGTAAAGCGTTTTACTGAGACTCGTTACGGTACAAGCTATAAGATTCTCAATAATACGCACCTATAGTAAGGCTCCTGAAGTAATAAGTCACCTCAAGGCAACCGAATACAAAAACTCCACTTTCCATTAATAAAGAACTCCACGAGCAACGGTATTCTTTTGCAAGGTGTCAATTTAGGTGGACCAGATGACTGTGGTTATGTTGTTACTAAACATTAAAAGAAATGCTCAAAATATTTTTCAACAGAAGTTACAAAAATCAATTCTCAATTGTTCTCAAGACCGTTCTTAAAGTATCACTTAAATTGGTAAAACATTTCTAACTTTTGCAACATTGGGGATTCTTTGCAACAACATTAATTTTTGCTATCAAATTACGTAAATTTAGTTTTCACTGGCTCTAAGAATTTAATTAGCATTAGTAAGTAAGCATGGTGGCTCAACAAAGCTATGGAAACTTAAACTTCACGATAAAGGATATAAAATAAAAAAATAAATAAGGTGGCGCAACAGAACGAGGAGCCCCTGGGCCTAGCGCATTTCTCACAACCATGCCTTGTAAGCGAATGGAGGGGACCTACAATTTTGGGCCGGTTCCGAACGGCTAGTCGAGAAAGCGCTTTTCATGGCAATGAATTTACTAACGGAGGACTTGCCAATTCCTCGCGAAAGGCGATACCCGTGGAAAAAACATTTTTTCCTCTGTTGGGATTCGAACCACGAACAGGAATAACAGGCGGACATGCTATCCATCACACCACGGGTGCCATACGATAAAGGATATACCCGTGCAAAAACAATTTTATCGTTCTAGAATTTAAACCTAGAACTCCCATGTTCAGATATGTTAAGCATTACGCCACGGGCACCACATAGAATATTTGAATGCTTGTTTCTTAAACTGGAAAAAGAATTCAATGTATTTAGATTTGAAAAGCATCAGAAGCATCAAATGGGTTGCAGTTTTTCAATCATAGATTATTTTGACATTGAAAGCTGCTTCCCGTTCATATATCGGAAAGAAACAAGTTCTTTTGGTCTTCTTCCTTTTTCCCTAGTTTTGATCATCGTGATCTCGAAACAATCACAGCTCTCCCATTTAACTGCTTCGTATTAGTAATCCGCTAATGGGGAACATGGGAGCGGTTAAGAAATTTTGGAAAATTTATCTCCAAAGTGCAGCCTAAACAGTGATTTTCGTTTGGATTGTTTGCCGGGAGGAGTTGAATATGCGGGAACGCTCATAAAGGCCCTCCTTTTCGCGGACGATATAGTTCTATTTGCATACTCGCCAGAGTCTCTGCAACTGATGATCAACAAACTTAGCGAATATTGTAAAACATGGAAATTAGTTGTCAATTTAGAGAAATCGAAGGTTATGATATTCCGAAGAGGTGGAGGAAGAGCAAGTGGACGGGAACGTTGGACTTTTAACAATGAGAGAATAGAAGTAGTAAATGAATATAAATATTAAGGTGTGATTATTACAAAAAATAACAACATGGAGAAACATCTCAAAGAAAAATTACAAATAGCAAAAACCACCATCAACATTCCATGGACTAAAATATTTAATAACAGACATATAGCCCACAGCAGTGAATTCAAAATATTTGAAGCGGTAGCAGAATCCACAATGCTGTATGCAGCTCAAGTTTGGGGAAGTAAGAAATATGAAATCGCGGAGCAACTCCTCCGGTTTTATATCAAGAGAATATTTCGACTGCCATCAAATGCCCCTAACTACATGATAATGCTAGAAACTGGTATCTCTCCCGTATTTATTAAGACTTTAAAGCTACAAGTTGATTACATATGTAATGTCCTGGAAATGAGTGATGAACGTCTCCCGAAAAAAGCAGCACTGCAAACTATCAATAACAAATCAGGTTGGTTTAGAGATTTGACGGAATTAGCGGAAGAAGCAAATATAGAACTTGCGACAGATAATTACAGAATGTGGAAGCCGTCCTTGTATCAGCTCATTTCTAACGTTGATGATCGTTATAGAGCTATGTTTGCAGCTGAAGCAGAAAGTTCCATTTATAGGATGTTATACAGTAGACTGAACCACAACCTTAACCATAGGAATTACTTCCGTGATGAATACACGACTGAGCAAATTTCGACGATATTTAGAATACGAGGTGAACTCCTTAATCTCAATTTCATTCCGCATCGTGAAGATTTACCCTTGCAGTGTGAAATGTGTAACATGAGAGAACGAGAGGACATATCTCATTTTATTGGTAGATGCCCTGTATTGCGAGAAACGAGAAGACAGATATTTGGAAGTGATTTCTTATCTTATGAGCTTTTAATACAATATTTAAATGAAATTGAAGTTCCGGTAATATTCCAATATTGTAAGATAGCATTAGCGTATAGAAGCAGAATTATAAATGAAAATTTTTAAACTTTTATGTTAAATATATATAAAAAGAATTAAATTAAAAAAAGAAAAAAAAAAAGAAAAGTAAATGTTTGTAAATATAATAAGTTGTCAATCAGGCAGACGGCAAAAAGCCATGCTTTAAAGATATTTATTGTATAATGGATAATGTAAATATTATTTATGGAAATAAAAATCTAATCTAATCTAAAAAAAAATCTAATCTAAATCTAATCGTTTGGAATGAATTTTTGGCGAAAATTAAGCCCCCACTGCAATTGACCGTCTCGGAGCTGCGATTTATATTCTCTGGACATTTTTTGTGGGGAATCGTGATGGACCGATGTTATATTACGATCCAAACGATTCGAGCATTAAAAGCCTGTGTTATGAATTATGACAGCAAATCGAGAGCCACAGCCTGAACTCCAGAAGGAGCAACTGGGGCCGTTTATTCATTGGGAAATGGCAAAATGTACTGACCAAAAATATAACGCCAGTTGACAAGTTGATTAGATAAAATAAATAAATAGTTAGAAGGCCCTAGTGTATTTCTCACAACTATGCCTTGTGAGGCAATGGAGGAGACCACCGATTCCGAACGGTTAATCGAGAAAGCGCTTTTCATGGCAGTGAATGTCAATTCTTGGCGAAAAGCGATATATATGTGGCAAAAAAACATTTTTGGTTGAGATTCGAATCACAAACATCCCACAACAGGAACAGTTTTACCATTTCAAAAAGCAATGCCCCAAGAAATACACCCTTTATATTACGTTAAACTTAGTTCTTTTAAACAATAATCACCGTGACGAATTTTTAAATGAAATCAGGTATCTGTTTGCATTGCTTGAAGCCTATCATCAGATGTCTTAGTCGAACTCCTCTTATTTTTTCCTATTTTATATACAAAAAAAAAAACAAATTAACAAGAAATCTTATTGAAGTCTTAGCCTAAATCTATCATAAGCAACGGATTTTATACAAAATTTTTGTTTTCATATCTTGGACTGATTGTGTTCCCATAGTAACATGCAATACAAAAATTACAACAACAACAACACGAAAAACAAACGCTTACCTATGCTAGACGAAAAATAAAGATGACAAAAACTTACAAACTCTACTCATATAAAACAACAAAGTTATTTACAAATCTACAAATCACTCTTGACTTTGACTTATTGTGGCTTACACAGCGTTTTGTCTTTGTGGCGGTTTAACCAAATAACAGCAATCAGCACATTGTCTCGTTGTAAGGCGGATCCTTGTCCGATTCTGTGCTGCTCTTTATGTTCGAAGACAGTTTTGCAATTTCATCTTGTACCAAATTTGTACTGATCGTTGGAATTGGTAACTGTTGTGCATCCGAGTGCTGTTCGTCTCTGGACTCTTCGGTGCTGGAGCTACTCTCCTTAAGGATATTCATACCGAGTTTTGAGGTCGTTGGTGGTTTAAGTGAACATTTTCCAGCGGCGACAGTCTTTTGTGTGGGTTCAGCTCCTGTTGCCTTACCAACACTGCCACTTGTCGACGAGGCAGTCATTTGGGCAGCTTCGGTTTTGTCCGATTCTGAAACCGTTCGATGAGGGGAACTTTTGCTTTGGTCTATGCTGAATTGTTTCTTGAACATCACTGAGCGTGGTGGTGGCAAAGGATAGTCGGCCGAACCTTGTTTGGCTTTGATATAGTCAGCAGCGCCCATCGACGAGGTTCTTAGGGGTTGATAACGACTTTCCAATGTTGTCGTCGTTTGTAAAGTATCGACTATGTCCAGCGATAGCTCATTACCCAAAGATGGTGTATCAATGTTGTAGGAGCCTGTCATCGAGGTGGTTGTGTCGTTGGAACTTTGTTTAATGAATTTATAAGGATGCGTTGAGTACTCGGTATCAGTGCTTGAGTTTTTCTGTAGGCTTTCGCTGGACTTTTTGAATAGACGTGCTCCACTGGCGCTTACTACTCCTCCCAAACTGTCATAAGGTGGGTTAAGGTAGTCTCGGGAGCCCGTTGTTCCCGACAATGGCTGATATGTTTGACTTTCTGATGAAGTTTTTAACCACGTTCTATCAGTTCTGTGAGTTAAACCAGAAGAATCTCCAATGCCGATTCCTCCGCCAGTTGTTTTTGTGGGGGACAACTCGATAGCGGTCTCTCTACGTAAAGGGTGTCGATTAGCGTAGTCCAAAGGCATTCCCTGAAAATACAGAAAATGATTAATCGGCTAGGGAATTATTGAACAAAAAATTATGAAAGTCAATCGTTTTAACAAGCTAGGGTGAACATTTTTGTTTCAAGATTAACAGAATTTTAGATTCTGGTATCTCCGAGTTAATTGACCTTACTTTGCCCCTTCCTTTCCACATTGAACTGGAGATTGAAATCTTGACTCTACGAGCATTAAAAAAGCAGAAACCCCTGAATGAGCTACTCGGATATATAAATTTGAAAGGTTTTCCAGGGTTCTTCAATAATATGGTAGGATAACTGAAATAGAGATGATGGCGGATCAGTCAACGGCAACTCTCATACCAAATCAGAAGAGCACTGACACCAAAATATTTGGTCCCTTATATCCAAGAGTTTTCCAAAAAACGCATGCTGCTCTATGTTGGAGGTTGTGCGCGAACTACCTAACCCATTGAAGAAGCTCCTTAAAAGAACAAAATATGTCCTTAGACAAAACAAAGGAAAGAGGGCATCTTTGAAAACATTGTTGGGAAGCTTAGGCCTGCTAAAGCAGAGTCAGATTAACCGATTTTGTTGCAAAATTTCGCTTTCCTCATTCTCCATTCATTCCTCAAGTTTTTAAATCAATAAAACGTAAGCCAGATTGACCATGTTGCGATCGACACAAGTAAATCTTACAGAATTATTGCTGTCCAAACTTTCCACAACTTTGGCTCAAAAAATAAACTTGTACAAATGATGACATCCTGTTCACTGCCCATCCGAACAAACACTCTGAAACGGTATTGAAGTCGTAAAGCTTAAATCACAATACATAAATATATAGTGAATCTTTCGATAGAGCGTTTTTCCAAATATCTTTGAGTCCTATATGCCACCAGCTTTAAGTAACTGAAGATCTGTGGCAGCAACTCAAAAAATCCAACAAATCAAAGAACCGCAGCCTCTAAAGTTCTATGATTCACTGGACTGCCACCAAAAAGAAACCCAAAGTTCAATGAAGAATTTGTCACCCAAATGCAACCAAACAAAAAGCGCGAATTGTGTTAATGCAAAAGAAAACGAAGGCTGACAGGCAGCCACTACAAAGGGATAAGTAGTGAAGAACAAACATAGTGATCTCAAAAATAAAAACAAGTAACACGAGAAGCGGTCTATAGAGGAAATTGAGAGGGATGTCATGATAGAAACGAGATTCGAGAGCTTTATCAAAAGGTACAAAAGGTAGAATATCGTGCAATTTGAAAATTTCATTTCTCCAGACTGCTTAGCTGCGACGATGACATAAATCTCACTATCAGGCCCAATTGAACTATAAGACGATGATAAACTACAGGTGCTATCCATAAACAAGGACAAGGACAGAATATCGACGAATTGACAAAATCTTACCACAGACAGTCATAACTTAGAGATAGTGCGGGAATTCGTCGAATCAGTATCCACTATAAACACGGAAAATATTTATCTGTGCGGAGTTCAACCAAAGAATATCAAAAGTTAACAAGACGGCAATCGAGAAATGAAACTCTCTCGAAAAACAAAGCCAAACCATTATAGACCGTGCTCATCTCGCACATTTCTCTTTCCAAAAGCAGATGAAGAAGCCATTGTTGCCATTGTTATTTTGTCACATCTGTGAAAACGATGTTTGAAGACGAAGATTCAACAACGCTTGGCTGCAGTAGAAATTGTTTTTTTCTTTCTTGGAAATGTCTGGTCATAGGTTTCTGGAAACTCAGCAGGTTTCTAAGGATTATCAAATGGCAGTTTTTAAATAATGACGTTGGATTCCGTTTCTTTTTTTCTTGCCCTAGTGGCTGGAGTATAGAAGTGTCGATCTTGCTGTATTCGACTTATGACCCAATTTTAGTCCGTTTATCCAAAGTGGTACCCGTAGAGTAATGGCTGCCTGTTAACCGTTAGGTTCATGGTTCGAGTCTCAACAGAAACCAAAAATGTTTTTCCACGGGTATCACCGTTCGCGAAGAATGAGCAAGTCCTTCGAAAGTAAATTCATTGCCATGAAGAGCGCTTTCTCGATAAACTGTTCGGAACCGGCAGAAAATTGGGAATCCCCTACATTCCCTCACAAGGCATGGTTGTGAAAAATGCTCTAGACCGCGGGGCTCCCGGCTCTGTTGTTCATGGGTGACACAGGTTTATGGACCAGGCTGTCTGCTAAGATGTCGATATTGTTGTTGATTAAACTTGGCCTAAATGAGATGTATTGCGGCTTCACAGATTGCAAGGAATTTTGCGGGGAAGACATAGCAAAAGCCTAGGAGCTTTGGTGATATAGTTATAAGGTAGGATAATCTGAGAATCTTTTTTTCGTTTTGGAGCCGTCTGTAAAACGGAACTAGCTGGTAGTTTTTATAGGTTAGAGGGGGGTGAATATGCTCATTATAGTTGTAACGAGTTCAGCTACTCATAATTAAAATAAATACGAGGTTCCATTGTTCTTAGACAATTTTTCTTCGAGCTATCGTCAACCCGTGGTACCCGTGGCGTAATGGTTAGCATGTCCACCTGCTAACCCAGAGGTTCGAGGTTCGAATCCCAGTAGAGGCAAAATGCAAAAATGTTTTTTCCACGGGTATCGCCTTTCGCGAGGAATTGGCAAGTCCTCCGTTAGTAAATTCATTGCCATGAAAAGCGCATTCTCAATTAGCCGTTCGGAACCGGCGAAAAATTGTAGGTCCCCTCCATTTCCTCACAAGGCATGGTTGTGAGAAATGCGCTAGGCCCAGGGGCTCCTAGCTCTGTTGCGCCACCCTATTTTTTTTTTTTATTTTTTATCGTCAACCAAGCAACATAATCGGGAGTACAATGTGAAATATGGAGAAAAACAACAGCGCGTAGAGTGTTCACGTGGATTTTTGGACCTCTGCAATGAAGACGAGGATCGTGTATTGAGTCGAATTGTTACTAGAGATGAAAATTAGGTTCATCATTATGAGCCTGAGTCTAAACAAGACTCCATGCAGTGGTACAAAAAAGGCGCAGCACCTCCCAAAAAGTTTAAGGTGTCACAGTCAACGGGAAAACTCATGGCACCGCACCGGTCTTTTGGGACTCGGAAGGAATATTACTAATCGATTATAAAGATAAAGGTGTTTTTTCTATAACCGCAGAATACTACGCTTCAATATTAGAGCTATTAAAGGAAGCCTTTAAAAAGAAAAGACGGGGAAAATTGACGAAAGGTGTGCTGCTTTTGCACGACAACGCGCCCGTGCACAACAGCCGCATTGCGTTGGCTGCCCAGCATAAAGTGGGCTTCGATATTTTGGATCACCCACTCTACCGTCCAGACCTTGCCCTAAGTGATTATTATCTGTTCCCAAAAATGAAAAAAGAGCTTCGGGGTAAGAAATTAACCAATGATGATGAAGTCAAAGAGGCAGGTTCGGCGTATTTTGAAGGTAAAGACAAAATATTTCTTTATGACGCTCCCTCGTATAATTGAATAAAAAACAAACAAACGCTCCTCGTAAAAATATAAATAACGTGGTTAAAATCGTTGGACATTACAACCACATTATAGGTACAAACGAGTATATAAAAAAATACGTTTAAGTTTCATATCTCGATCTGATTGGAGGAAATTAATGTAAAAAGAAAGGTTTTTCAGACTTGTAAATGCAATTCGAGTGGGGAACCAATTAGTAGACTCAAAATCAGTTTTCGAGATCCATTTCCTTTTGCTTTATGATATTTTAAAACAGGAAATTACCTTACGTGCAATTTAACAAGGGTGTTATAGCTTGCATGAGTATGTTTAAAACATAAAGTCATTTTTTTTTTAATATTTGTTGATTCATTTCGATTCATGGCCCTACAAGAAGTGAGGAAAACTTACGAAATGTTGTAAATGTAAATACCAGCCCAGGTGTCCTTGTCAAACCTATGAGTTATCAGAAAAAAACTTGCGTTTTCGGTTCTCAAAAAACACTAAAACACACTCAAACATCCCTGTCATTCGAAGAAAAAAAAAAACCATTTCACAGCGCTGCTGTTCTCGCCACAGCAAAAACCTAACACTTTTTAGGATGAGTGGAAAATAAATTCAGAGATCAAAAATCACTCAGTTGACACTTGACAGGCCTCACTGCTGAATTGTTTAAGCCAGCAGGCGATGACCTGGTCAGGAGTATGCACCAGCTCATTTGCAAAATATGGTTGGAAGAAAGCATGCCCGATGAATGGAACCTTAGCATTGTTTCCCCGGTCCTCAAGAAAGGAGATCCTCTGAACTGCACCAACTACAGAGGTATCAGTCTTCTTAACATCGCGTACATAGCGTATGAAGCCATTCGTCAACAACCTGATAGGTCCTTATCAGTGTGTCTTTAGACCAGGAAAGTCCACCATAGACCAAATCTTCACACTACGGCAGATCTTGGAAGAACCCAGGAGCTTCAAATCGATATCTACCACCTTTTTATCGATTTTAAGGCCACGTATGACAGCATCTATAGAAAAGAGTTATATAGAGCCATGTCTAGTTTTGGCAAATCCTACCAAACTTGTCTGATTGTGTAGGATGACGATGGAGAACGCACGCTGCTCCATCAGGGTCGGAAAAGATCTCACCGATATATTCGATGTCAAAAAAGGTTTTAGGCAAGGCGATGCACTGTCATGCGACTTCTTCAACATCGTTCTTGAAAGAATAATGCAAAACTCCCAAGTCAACACAAGGGGCACAATCTTTCAAAGATCCGTTCAATTACTCGGATATGCCGACGATATTGACAAAATTGGAAGAATGCAGCGTGACGTCAATGGCGCGTTTATGAGCATTGAGACGGAATCGAAGAAGATGGGTTTAGTGGTCAATGAGGGCAAGACCAAGTAAATGCTATCATCAGGAAAGGACACCCAACACCGACGTCTTGGATATAACGACACGATAGACAGCTATAGCTTTGAGGTAGTAAAGGACTTTTTTCTACCTAGGCGCCGCTGTTAATTCAGACAACGACACCAGTACTGAAATCAAACGAGGAATAACTCTTGCTAATCACTGTTTCTTCGGACTAAGAAGGCAATTGAGTAGTAAAGTATGTCAGAATTGTGTTTGCATGTTTCTCACGGCAAATACTTCCAATTTAAGATATTGAAAATCCACTCAATAAATGCGTCTAAAGTGTAAATGTTTACCTATAGAGTTCCGGCAAGAACCAAATTGAGACAGTGAGGTGCGATACGGATTGTTAAAACTTTGGGCCCCTGTTTGCTGTTTATATATAAATTACTCTCCTCTCAGTATCTTCAATTACAAATAGAGAATTGAAAAAAAGTACGCAACGGTTTAGAAAATAAAACTCAATACAGAACTTCAATCTTAACGTCACCGTCGCGTCGGTCGCGTCGATCGTTTAGGTACCATTATTTTAATGTCTTTTCAAAATTAGATAAAGCATAAAAATTGAAAAGCTCAAAAAGATGATGAATAAAAAAAATGCGATGACTTTAATTAAAATAATTCAACCCTGACCATTTTCTTTGGTCTTTTCAAAGACTCTATTTTCAGTAGAATCACTTAAAGGACATCAGAATCAAGCTTGACAACAAAACAAGATAATTAATTTCACTTTAACGATAAGTAGAATATTTCGACATAGCAAAGAAAATCTCTACCTGGCATCTTCAAAACAAAAAGGATTTTTATATCTTTGAAGTGCAACGCAGCAATAAACTTCTCCTCTCATTTACAATCACACTTAAAAGTTTTGAAATCGTTAAACACTGACACTCCAAGGACACGATGAACGACATTCCCAAAGCCAAACGATAGATAAACTTAATTAAGTCAGTTCAGATTTTGATATTCTGTTTGGGAAACAGAGAAGTGCTTTCCATATCTATCCATCGCTTTAGAGTTAAACCTAAGAATCTTATTAAAATAAATACATCCACTTAAAATTTAACTCACTCCATTTACACACAAAACTTTCAGCTTTGTCTTTCTCCCTTTGCCAAGTGGATATAAATTATTCATCAGTTTCATGATTCACTGAATAACTTTTCTATTAAGAGATAAATTCTTGTTTTCTCACCTCATTGGAATCATCTGTGTCATCGACAGAAACTCGAGCCTGAAACAGTCCTTCTAACATCCTGTAATCGTTTTCCTCGCATTCCTTTAGATGTTGCTTTTCGAGTAGGGCAGCAAACTCAGCCTTCGACATAACGTGTTTGTAACGGTCAGTTTGTCCGACTTTGGGAGGAAAAATAAGCAAAATCATTATTGGGTGCTGGGTGCAAGAGAAGTAATTCATACCTTTGCCAGGCAGTGATGCTGTCGGAGACGTCATCAAGTGGCAAACACTTTCCAGCTCATCCGTAATTGAAGTGTATTCGGAGTGAAGTTTGAGGAGGATATTTCTATTGGGCTTTGCATGCAGCATTGATTTACCTGCTGTGGAAAATAAATATTGGCAAAATAAATGGTTCTCTTCTCAATCATAGACGAACCTGTCTGCTCCTTTTCACTTTCGGGTTCGGATTGGGTCAAACTCAGCTGGCGCTTGGACATCGTTATTTGGTTTAGGCTAATATGCGAACGATTGAGTTGGTCATAGGGAGGGGTGGTTTCGGAGTTCCTTCGACACAGGGAGACAGTTCGTTGTCGCATGGCACGGTGTTTGGCAGCTGCAAAAGAAGAGGTTGTTCACAATAGACTAGAAATATTCATTCATTTTACCTTCAAATGTACACTCCGGTGCGGTTTCATCGGAATCACCAATCAGCGTGTGATCATCATCATTGCCTAATGGCGTCAGAGTATCTTTGCTTTCCGTACTAGCTTCCGTATCTTGTCGCACAGTTACATAGGGCGTTCGTTTAACTGTTTCACACGTCGATGGTCTCTGCGACAATGCTGTTGTATAGATATCAGAATCCTCCGACTGGACTGAGATCTTCCGCACAACACTCTCATTGAGAGCCTCCCTCGATTTAACAATCTCATCAGGCTCCTCAGGCAGCGGAACTACTTCGAAATGTGTCCCATCGTCAAAGATATACGCATCCGGTCTAACTTCCGTCAGAGATCTGTTGAATTTCCTTCGATTTGTCACCTAATGACCACAAAAATCAATCGTGTAAATACCAAGAAATTCATAAGCCCTTGGCTTTTATTTGCCATTACTTGTAAATTATTCATGTTTTCTGTTTCCGAAACCGCCCGGAATCGTTGCATATCGCCAGGGCCGATGGAAATAGCGATATTTCCATTCGAATGATGAAGGTCCTCTTGGATTACGGTGTGGGTGGACATGAATCGATGAATAACCGCCAAATGCGAAAGTATTTGTTCGGTTGATTCCTCCATCTTCCGCAAGCGAAACTCAATGTTCTGCAAAAACACAGTTGGGGTATAATTATTGAAATGAGAGGCTTCGTGGGGTCTTTTCTATATTGACTTCTATAATCACATGCTAGTTGTGGTTTTGCAAATGGTGGTTAATTTTGTATTATTGAGATTTTATGAGATTAGCCACATCTGTTGCCATCAGGCATTGCGGTTTGCAGCAACCGCCACTAGCAAAAGCAATAGAAAATGTACAACAAACATCTGAAAGGAAACTTTCAAAAGAATTTAATTTTTCACAAGAGAGGTGCCTTAAACTTAGGCACACACAGTGCTTTCCTTGATTTAATGTGGGTTGAAGAAGGAGTTGCGGATTTTGTTTATCCTATGGTTGCGTGCTGTGTGGGAATTGGGATGTGATTCTTTTGAACGCTTCTTTAGGCAAAAGTGTAAGGATAATAAATGTGTTCCTAGAGAAAAATCCTTGCAAATAAATCTTAACCAGAGACAAGCACTTGAAAACTTTAATTCGATTCAATTAAAAAGAGTAGGTATCATTTGTTAGATGAATTGCTTAAATGGAAAATGTTGTTAAGTACTTTTCCGTTGATTAAAACTGCTTCTAAGATAAAGAGGTGTATTTATAAATCGCACTTAGATATTTCTGGGAAAAAAGTGAACCCCTTAGCGAGAACGATTCTTAAAGTGCTCAAATGCTTCTGCAGATATGTTTTTGCTACCGGTAATCATTTGTGAGTCCATTATGTTATCTTATAAATATAGAGCCTGCTCAGGCATGATGAAAGTTATTTTCACAAAAGAATATTTTTTTATTCATTTGATGAAGCGACAGAGGCCTTACTAAGAAAGATTGAGGATGGCCAAAAAACAAAAACTAGCCAGAGAAGAACTTTGACCTTATCTTTAATGTTTCCCATTATTTATGTGCATGTAAGGATATTCTTATTCCTTCTCAGTACTTGAACATGTGCAGGTTGTGATGTGATCCGATAAAGAATCTATTTGTGGGTGCGATTGAGTAGGTATAAGCTCCAAGCTTTATTTTTTTTTCTCTCTTCAAAATAACGAAAAACATTAAATATAACTCATTTACGTGTAAACTCTTTATCTTTTGCCTGTGTAAAAAAAGGTTAGAACATCATTGCCGCGCCTTCATACTTGTTGCAAGGGGTGACTAAATAAAAAATTCCATTTAGACAATTTACATCGAAATGAGTCTAGCGACACTTGCAACATATAAAAACTTTACTACAAATGAGTTTTGAGATATCAGAGCTTACACGACTCTTTTTACTACACCCGTGATCTCCTACTGCGTTCCAGGAACATGCACGTGTTAAAAAGTACTATGTACATACTTGCAAAAAATTAATGGCAGTACCTCACCAAACCAATTACTGAAGCCTATTGATACTGGACCGAGGAGAACAGCGTCAAAGTCACAAGGATTCCAGGGAATAGCAAAATAATGCGAAGGATCGGATGGATTTCAAATGAGTGGCCAAAATTTCGAACTGTAAGAGATGGTCACAACAACACAAGTAAACATTTAAAATAAATAAATAAATAGGGTGGCGTAACAGAGCGAGGAGCCTCTGGGCCTAGCGCATTTCTCACAACCATATGTCGTGAGAGGGAATGGGGGGACCTACAATTTTCTGCCGGTTCCGAATGGCTAATTGAGAAAGCGCTTTTCATGGCAATGAATTTACTAACGGAGGACTTGCCAATTCCTCGCGAAAGGCGATACCAGTGAAAAAACATTTTTGCCTCTGCTGGGATTCGAACCTCGAACCTCTGGGTTAGCAGGTGGACATACTAACCATCACACCACGGGTACCACGGGTAATAATTTGGTGTGCCCAAAAAACTAAATAGCCAAAATATAAAAGACTGGGCCTATTTTTTCGGCGCTAGGAACGGATCAAAGCTAAAATCGAATTATGACTTAAATTTTTCCTTGAGGGCAACTTGGCAGTTGTTGACTATTCCAAAGTCTAGTGACCGTTCGAAGTCTATTTAATTGGTGATACAAGGTGCATATGCTCCCCAAGTTAGGATTGAGCAGGTGGAAAAATGTGCATTTTGGCTATATTTCACATTCTAGGATATCCCAAAAAAGAGATTTGAACAGATATGTTGGGAGGACAAACGACGACATGGTCCGTAATGGTCGTGATACTTTAACTATTAGCAGGCCACCCGTTCCAATCGCAATGCTCATTAAGCCGTTCCAAGACCTTGTCAATTACAGCTGTGATGGAAATGAAACCCAAGTTGGTTACCATTTGGTAGCCAAATTTATGAAGTCTCGGGTAAAAAGACTGCAAAGTGATACTGGGAGAAGCTGTCGCTCAGTAACACCGCGAGGTGCTGCTAGAATTCTTTTACGGTCGTATTAAAACATATTAAATAAATACGAGAAGAATCGTAGAAGCAACTAGGAAAACCGCATGGCACGGTTTGGACAAAAAAAGACGTGCAATTTACTTCAAATCTAAAGAGTCTTCTTCTGTGTAACACCATCAAAACAGCACAAAAAACAGAGTTTTTAGTGTGTGATAGGATTGGCTGTTCGAAAAGACCCAAATTGTAGTTAGGGTTTCAAACCGACACAACCAATAAGCAAAAGAAATATGGTTCTGGAGTAATGAGCCTAAATCAGTGATAAGCCAGATTCAAACGGCTTACGAGGTACATATGGCTACAAATACTGAAATGAGAAGACTCGCATCGAAATGAAATACAAAAAATGTGATTAATGCTTGGAACAAAAAGTGCCCTCAACCTCAAATTAATTAAGAGATACAACAAAGCAGCCGTTAAAAGGGAGCAACAATCTTCAAAATAACCACTCAAAAGGAGAAATGCTTGCAGGAGATTAGTCCACCCATGCTCATTAACATTGACAGCTTCTTGTAGATGACTAAATTCTGCAAAGGTGGCGACTGTATTGTCATGGTCTTTTAACCCAAAAGTTAGTCTAACATTACATAAAAACAAAGAATCATAGGCAAAGAAGTTGGTGATGCAGAAGAACTAAAAAAAGGGCTGACCAGATAGGGAGATAATTACCGACCGTTCATTCAAGTTGATGATGAAAACTGTTGAACGGGTATTGGATGGACGATTGTGAAAAATGGGGATGCCAATGCATTAACATTGCGATTTTTTTTTTTTGAAAGATTTGCTCTATGTGTTGGTTGACTTTGAAAATTCGGTTGATAGCCACGAGATCTGATACGTGTGGCCCTCAGTCAATGAAGTTCCAACCAGAGGATTACTTGCGGACGGATCAGGATAATATAAAAGGTGTAGTGACGAAGATAAGACGTCCAAGTGGAGTCACTGAAAAATCCTACTTCACAGTTGGTGTATACTCAAGCAGTATACGGCACAGAAGCGTTTTTAAAATGAGAAAAATAACAAAATCAGATAAAGCATTTCCCATTCGGTTATGGTATATATCTCTATCCTTGACAGCACGCCCAAAGTTTGACCGAAGGAAAAACTGATGAGTATTTCCGGTGAGGCGGGTGCGTCGTGGTTACATTTTTGCAGGCAATGATGCAGCTGGCTACTTTGGTAGAGCACTATTTGTAGGAAAAGCGATATAAGATAGAAAAACAAGTAGTATTACGACAATGGTCAAATTGCAGCCAAATAAGAAAGAATAAGGAAGTTCCTGCACCACTCAATTTCAAGGCTCTTCAGCACTTTCCAGCATGTTTGCCGACTTAAAATATGTGGTCATTCCATTGAAGGTGGTCGTTTACACACATATCAAGTACCGACAGCTTTTCGGTTCCATTGAGGCAGGTATACCATTAATGGACAGTGGGCAAGTTAAGCTTAAGCGACAAATGAAAGCATTTAGTTTTTGAAGGTTTGAATTGAACTCGATAATAATGTGAGAATACTGTCAAGGTCAGAATTCAATGAGCCTATCACGCAACCGTCCCTGTTAATTAACCAAAGAACAAATACCTGAAGTTGGAAACGAATATACAAAGCTGAGGGTAGACTCGCCAGCAAAACAATAGAGAGGGTTGAAACTTCCCATTACAATTTGTATTGAACGTTCAGAAAAGTAGTTTTTCATCCAACGAAGAAGACACAAATCGACATCAAAATCACGATTTTTGGTAAGAGAACTTGACTAAACTCGATCAAATACCTCAAAAACATCGAACACAATAGCCTTGCTTATTCCAAACAGGTGAGATACCATCCCTTTTTAATGAGATACGTAAATGAAATCAATAGTGGATCTTTTATTTCGAAATTCGTACTGTAGAGTTCTGATAAGACTTCGTTATTCAAGGTATTTTGACGGTTTATTAACACTTCCATGTCCTTGTAAAGAAAGGCCGTTAGTGCTACTGGACGCTAATTGGAAGTAGAGGAAGACTATCTTTATTTAAGGAAGGACTAGACTAATGCTGCTTTTCATCTCCTTGGGAAGTGCCCAGAAGAATGTGAGGTAAACCCCTTCAGACTAACGGCACGGTGCTTCGTTTTGCTTCCAGAGAAGCACTCACAATAACAGCGAGATCTGAAGTCTTTAAGGACACTCGCAAAAGAGCGTATGCAATAAATGTCTTAAATATCTGATTCATCGCAGAAGCTCAAGCGGAGCCATTATGCTATTGAATCGTGTTAGCTGCAAATTGAGCTGCCAGCAAATTGACTCAGAGTCACTGAAGACAATAGTTGCTACCAATGACGTCGTAGAGTCCTTAAAAAAAGGTCAAAAGTTTTTGCTTGATTTTAGACAGCATTTTTGGCTTACTTTTTCGTCAAATGCAAAAACTTGGCTTTATTAAACCAGGCATTACAGATATTTCTGGCCCGTTTGAACAGTTTTCGTTTTTTTACTGTCGGGTCGTCTTTAAATACTCGAAAACTTACTGTTCTCTTTGGGGGGATAGTTTTTGTTCTTTGCTTCTGGTGCAGGCCTTCGGGAATTACGTTGGTTATCATATCAGCTGATGCGTTAACGTTTCCATCGAGAAAGCACAATGTAATTAAAATTTCGAATGAAATTATTCAGGCCTTCGCAATTGGCTTTCTCATATTGCCACAGAGTTCTTTTAGAGACTTGTATCCTTTTTTGTAGTACCCGTGGCGTGATGGTTAGCATATCTGCCTGTTGGCTCCTAGAAGTTCGTGGTTCAAATCCCTTTCGCGAGAAATTGGCAAGTCCTCCGTTAGTAAATTCATTGCCAAGAAAAGCGCTTTCTCAATTAGCCGTTCGGAACCGGCAGAAAACTGTAGGTCCTATCCATTTTCTCACAAGGCATGGTTGTGAAAATGCGCTAGGCCTTAGGGCTCCTCGCTCTGTTGCGCCACTCTTACATTTTTTTTTATTTTTTAATTTTTTTTTTTACCGTGACGGAATGCAGAAAACATACCGATATGACGCAATAAACTAATTTGTCTAGAGGAGTTATTTTCCAAGATGAGAAGTGAGAGTTGGTATTGGAATTCGAGAAGTGGTACCCGTGGTGTAATGGATAGCATGTCCGCCTGTTAATCCAGAGGTTCGAGTTCGAATCCCAACAAAGGTAAAAATGTTTTTTCCACGGGTATCGCCTTTCGCGAGGAACTGGCAAGTCCTCCGTTGGTATTCATTGCCATGAAAAGTGCTTTCTCAAATTAGCCGTTCGGAACCAGCAGAAAATTGTAGGTCCCTTCCATTCCCTCACAAGGCATGGTTGTGAGAAATGCGCTAGGCCCAGGGGCTCCTTGCTCTGTTGCGCCACCCTATTTATTTTTTTTTTATTTTAGAAGTGAGAATTAAGTCAAGAGTGTTTACCGCATGTCCTTCAATATCTGAAACCCAATTGGGCTCATCGACATGCTGCGAAGATTTCAACACAACTATCTTCGGTTGTTTTCTAGCCAGAATTTCGTAACCAGACAGAATTTCCTACATGGAAAAAGCACGCAATTGCGATTTCAGTGATAGGATAATGGGACTAAGTGACATTTAAGGGATGACTCATGAGACCTATGCCGACAGTCTGCAAAACTTTCAGCGGTTGCTGATGAGTGTTGCCGCAACATATTTCTCTCATATTGTCTAACAATTGTCAAGGATAATAACTATCAAATACTCATACAATGTAGCACATGATTCCTTCTTTTCGTTTTCAAAGTATCCCTACCAACTTTTGAGGATGGCAGCGATTTTACAAAAAGGTTGCACAGAGTCATTCGTCATCCTTAAGCATTTAATAAATCAACTTTAGGTTATTCCGAGACAAGAACAAATGATGCTTTTTCTTAAAATTTTGACAGCCCCTAAGCTCCCTAAACAACGCCATCCCCATTTACCTACTGATTCTTATCCACATAAACAACAGTCACCTACAGAAATATACCGCTCTTTTTTGACCTACTTTTCACCTGCAGCCATCAACAAAACAAAAAGCCAAAAATGCAAATCACTGTTAACCTACCTGTACAGTGACTGTCTGCAAATTTTCCTTTTGATTAATATCTTCAATTTTTTGCGACATTGTTTCAACGCGATCTGTTGTGTATTTGACACGTTCATCCGTCGACTGATTAAGTATAATTTCTTGTTCGTGAAAAAACCCTTCAACGCACTCCTCTTCGAAATCGTACAACCGCTCTAGGTCGTCCTTTTCCAAAAATAATTTCAATCCATTATCCCTTTGTACTTCGAGACCTGTGAATATGATGAAACGCTTCTTGAGTTTCTATTTTTCGCTACAATATACAAACACCCAGAGGTGTCAAAATCACAACATACCTTTTGCCTTTCGGATACAATACTTCAACAAGGAGTAAAAATGGCAAAATGCTATAAAAGGGGGCGGCAGCACGGGCTTTTGTTGATACTCCATAACGACGGTGAATCTTTGAAACATCCAAACCTGAAAATTATTACCGTTATTTTTCTAAGTTCCTTACTTTAAAGGAAAACATCCGAACTTACTTGATGTGAGACGGAATTAACTTCGTTGAAAATATTATTGAACACAGCTATGAGCAAATTGATGAGGAGAATGTTGGCAATCAAAAGGTACATTGCCATAGTAATCGGTGTCACCCAATGTCCTTAAAGGATGATGGAAAAGCAAACGATAATAATTAAAACTTGTATGCATTTCTCTCGTTAAGAGCGCAATTGATTAATTTATCAAAGTTCCATTAATTGAATTTTGCTGTCACTGACTATGACGGTGATAAGATGGAATAATGAACAAGAATGGCAATGCAAAAAATAAAAAATAAAAAAATAAAAATGTCATACCTGTAACACAGGCCGGCTGACGAGGGTCCTCTCCACACGGTGGATCGATATCATCGGCGAAAACTTCACCATACAACATGAAGTAGGGCTGGTAGTATACCTGTCAATGAGAAATTATGTTGAATTAACAGTAAGTTGGTAATGGACAGCGAATTTTCGCTTCTCCCAGAAAAAAATTTTCAAGCAGAATTGAATTTTCCTTTCAAGGACATTCAATGCTGTTCGCTCATTATGGGCACTTTGGAGTACAAACATTTAAAGAGTCTTTAAAAAGAGCTTAATGTTAAACGATTATTTCTAGGAAAAATATTTAGTTTTGTTTACACATATTAACAAGAAATGGAAATGAACCATGCACCTAAGACCACTAGAAAGGATACGTTTGTGACACGAGGTTCGTTGGTACCTAGTCTACAATTTTCAAATGACACTTCTTCTTTAAAGTACTTTTAGGATTTTATACCTTGTTGGAATCTTGTACAAAATGAAATGAAGGGTTTCATGTTATTGAACAAAAATTAAAGACAGTTTGATTGAATTGAACAAAAAGACTGTTTTCAATATAATTATTTATTCTGGTGGAAACCAAAATCAGGACACAGTTAATGGACAACAATCCCTGCAATCTCATAAATGAAATAATTAATTCCTGTATTTCAGAGTGGAATTGTTCAATTTGCGATTCAATGTTAATTCGAGGTAATTGCATGACTGAATTCAATGTCAAATTACCAGATAAACAGGCAGATTTTATTGAAAACAAGAAAAAAATAAATAGAAACTAATCTCGTTAATACGGCCGATGTGATTTCATGGTATGAAGCTGACACTGATACTAACCGAAACATTGAATAACCGAATAATGTTGCAATTAGTACAGAACATTTATAAATTAGATGTTTCTAAATAAAACAAATGTTGAAGCAGACAAAAAATGCGCATAATATTACCACTTTCTGCTTTGGTTTGTTTTCAGATGAAATTAATTTATATAGCTAATTTTGATTTTTGTTTTTTGTATACACTGCACAGGGTAAATTAAATAGAAGTATCCCTTAAGGGAAGCAGATAAAATTAAATTGCTGTTATATTTAAAGGAAACATTCTTTTTAGATATGGAACACAACGTCGTTCTAGTGGCAACCTCGGTTAGCTAAGCAGTGGGTCATTCTGTTACTCCGATTTCCCAAAACTTTGTTGATGGTTTCAGCTCACGGATTGTTTAGATGATATTGGCCTTAGGTGCTTAAATCTCTTCAGGTGCTGGATCCTTCATAGTTCCCACAAAAACTCCAAGGGAGTCAAAAAGCAGCCCCAAGCCGGGCAATTTACAACGCCGAGAGGCATGAATTTGGTGCCCAAAATTATCCTTGTCCATATCATCGATTTCATTTAAAAAAAGTCGCTTAACATGGCCATGTATGTAATGCCCACCATTGAGCGAAACATTGTTACCAATTCATTTCGATGAAAAACGGTCCAATGATGCATCCACTCCTTAATCTGCACTAAACTGTCACACTCTGTGGACACACTGGCTCCTCGACAGCAACATGCTGGTTTTCCGAGAGCCAGATGCGGAAATTTTTTTGGTGAACGTAGCAGTCGAGTGCCTTTTCAGAAAATATGATTTTTCACCCAAAATTGTTGTCAAAACTGAAACGCGATAACGAAGCGGATGGTGGACATAAATATTTAAACTTTTGAAAGATTTCAATCATATCTACTAAACTTGAACTTATGTAGACAATTTTAAAGTATGAGACAAATGCAGTCCAAAGGATTACCATTACTCCATTACTTAAAGTTCCCCAAAAAATTTAAACTTTACAGTGGCAATATATCAAGCTCAAGATCAATCCTTGAGTTCCAGTTGGTTTTAGCATGGACGACTGAATATAGCGCACTCTCGCTCATTCTCGCTTGGACAAGCCCAAAAATTTGTTTCTTCTGTGCCCAAAAGAAATTTTGCGAACCTTACTCTGAAGCAAGGCTTTGATACCAAAACCATTTTCACAAATTCTGAAAGTATCTACCACGTTTACCTAAATGTACTCAATTTAGAAGTCAGTTGAAAGGCATTGAGCTATAACTTGCGAAAGGAGAAGCGAGCTTACGATAAGATAAATTATTTTCGTTTCTGAAGCTAATGCAAGTGAAGCTGGTAGGCAAAGCTAATCAAATTACAGTTTTCAAATTCTCAAAGCTCCTCCATTACACTGCAGATTAGTTGATAAATCTCCGATAGTTAGAAATTTTTTCTTTTATGTTTTTTTGCCAAAAAATAGTTACACTCAAAATATCAAAAATCGTATGATACATATAGGCTATTACTAAAGTTCTAAAGAACAGGTGGCTAAAATTTGGTAAGGATCGGTTGAGTAGCTTCGGAAATTTAATCAACAAGCGAAAAAAAAGAAAGAAAGGAAAGAAAAACGGGTTTAAAGTTTTCTTTAACTGAGGTAAACTTCACCCAAAACTACAGTAAGAGTGCTCCAATCTTAATGAAATGTTAGTATGATTAATTTATATATGTTCACTTTTGAAAAGTAAAAAAAAACGATTTTTTTAAATTCTATAGAGGGTAGGCCGGTAGACCTACGTGACACGTTTACACGTGTTACACGTTTAATTAAATGATCCGTGCAAAAGCATATATAACTTTATACATATACTTCCCAATTTGTTTGAAAATGCAGGAAGACGTTAAAATGTGTGTAACATACGCATTATGCGTGTAGTAGTACCGATGAAGTCATCCCAGCTTTGAAGTGGATTCACTCAAGTCGTTAAATGCTTGTTTTGAATGTTGTGCTGTTGCAATAAGCTCGAAAAATTCAATAATAAAGTTGACGATTCAATAAAGTAAAATTAATAATAGTGGAAGTCCGTTAGACATAAAAAAGGCAAAACCTAGGAATCCAAGGCCAGTCCATGGATTTTCATGAAATTTTCGGAAATGTGTTTTGAATGGCGTATAGAAAAAAGTTAAAAAATAAAATTTCACCGCTCTCAATTTTTTAATTATTTTTAAAATTAATTATTAACTTTTAGAGTTTTATTTTATTTATTTAGGGTATTTTAGGTAAGGTTTTCCAAAGCGTAAGGATGGATAGGTTTGGTTAAGACAAAAAAAATTTGTATGGGAGGGGGGGTCTATATCCCTCCGTGTAGGCGCGAGGGGCAATTTTATATGAAATTTACTTCATTTTTTAAAAAACTATCAAAAATCAACTAAGCTACTTACTTTCTCATACTTTAGTGTTTTTGAAAGCTATTGCTTTGTTCTTTAATAAAAATTTTAATTTGAGTTCACTTAATGAAAAGTTTTGGAGAAATCAATCCTCAAAGTCAAAATTTTGAAAAAAGAAAATATTTTTTTCTTAATTAATTTTTTTTTTCATAATTTTGCCTCATAAAGGGCCATTTTTTCTTTTCGTGTTCAATGCTTTTATTAATATTTACTCAGAGCAAAAAACCGAACACAAAAATTTTTCTTGGTTTAAGAGAAATTAAAAAAAAACGAAAGATACTTTTTTCCAGAAAACAAAACGTCGTTAATTTCCCGCTAATTGAACTTTTTTCCTTGAAGTAAAATATGAAATGTGTCTTAAATAGCACATAAAAAAAAGTTAAAAAAAAAAAAATTTGTATGATCTTAATTTTAATATAAATTATAAATAATTATTAAAATTTTAGAGTTATATTTTAATGATATTAGTTTTAAGTTAAATTTTAAAACTAAGACCTATTACAAACTTGAAATTTCATTTCAAAGGACAGCACATATACTAATGTGTGCTCTAAATGCTGTTTCCTCTCAAACGAGTTGATGGAACCGAAAAAATGTGTTTTTTTGCCAAATTTTGAATTTTCAACCATTCAAAGAGACTTAAATCAGTTAAACTAAAGGCTCGAAGTTTTTTTTTAGATGGGGAGCATGCTGATGTGTAGTTCTTTCTTTTATATAAGAATTGATGCATCCCTTATTGATATATGTTTGTTTGCATGCTGAACGCACGTAGAAAAATTGGCGAGTATTTATTTGGCAAAAAACCATATTTATTTGGATCCATCAACACGTTTGACCAGAAATAGCATCTAGAGCACAAATCAGTATATGTGGTGTCCTTTGGGACCAATTTATAGGTCTTAGTTTTAAAATTTAACTTAAAACTAATATAATTAAAATATAACTCTAAAATTCTAATAATTATTTATAATTTATATTAAAATTAAGATCATACAAATTTTTTTTTTTTTTACTTTTTTTTATGTGCTATTTAAGACACATTTCATATTTCACTTCAAGGAAAAAAGTTCAATTAGCGGGAAATTAACGACGTTTTGTTTTCTGGAAAAAAGTATCTTTCGTTTTTTTTTAATTTCTCTTAAACCAAGAAAAATTTTTTTGTTCGGTTTTTTGCTCTGAGTAAATATTAATAAAAGCATTGAACATGAAAGGAAAAAAATGCCCTTTATGAGGCAAAATTATGAAAAAAAAATTAATTAAGAAAAAAATATTTTCTTTTTTCAAAATTTTGACTTTGAGGATTGATTTCTCCAAAACTTTTTATTAAGTGAACTCAAATTAAAATTTTTATTAAAGAACAAAGCAATAGCTTTCAAAAACACTAAAGTATGAGAAAGTTAGTAGCTTAGTTGATTTTTGATAGTTTTTTAAAAAATGAAGTAAATATCACATAAAATTGCCCCTCGCGCCTACACGGAGGGATATAGACCCCCCTCCCATACAAATTATTTTTGTGTAAACCAAACCTATCCATCCTTACGCTTTGAAAAACCTTACCTAAAATACCCTAAACAAATAAAATAAAATTCTAAAAGTTAATAATTAATTTTAAAAATAATTAAAAAAATGAGAGCGGTGAAATTTTATTTTTTAACTTTTTTCTATACGCCATCCAAAACACATTTCCGAAAATTTCATGAAAATCCATGGACTGGCCCTGGATTCCTAGGTAAAAAGCTTACGGTCCTCCACTATAATCAATATTTGCTTTACATGCTAGATTCATGTATCAAAACTGTCCTTATAGGACAACTAGGTTTAAATTCTTGTGAGTCCTTCGAATTTCCAATTCCAATGATACCTTAAATGATGAAGCAGAGCCAATTTTAAATAGTTTACGCAACTGGGTATTGTACTGTTTAAACGTTATTTAAAGCATGAAGTTTTAAGTGTTTAGTTGCAATGCTTGGTCAGAAACGTATGTATGCGACTCTCCCAGACGTATAACAAGTATCTTCAAAAACAGACATCATACTTTTTGAAAAAAAATTTATTTCAAACAAAAACACAGTAGGACTGTTGCTTTTGCGGGCTTGAAGAGGACCTCTGATGAGGAAATGATGGTGTAGTAGTGTCCAAAATTAAAGATATATAGCCTGATAATTAATGTGTAAGTTCAAAATATCACTTAATAACCTCATGACAAGAAGGCTTTAGTGAATTGGCAAAAAATTTAATAACTTCAAATTTTTAAACACAAAACTAATTTTAGCCCTCATTGCACATAAAATTATGTAATTTGAAATAGCACATTCGGCTAATTATTATAATCAAAAGAAAAGAAAAGAGAAGAAACACCTCTTTGTAACTACACGTGTACTGTTGTTTACACGTATATTATGAAAAACAGATGTCTATGCGATCAAATAGTCTCTTAATTCATTCGTTCATTTAGATTTACTTTGGTGGGGCAAATCGTTTGGAGTGAACTGGGCCCTCAACGAACATCTTTCGCGAACAATGTAACTTATTGTTTTGGTTTCAAAGCGGGGGCTCCATTTTCTGTTGCTTTTTTAACCCAAAGAAGCAACGACTGGCAGTTCTCCGTTTGACCTTTGCACTGATGTTAATTTCCTTGTTTACAGAGAATCCTTGTCCAATTCGTACATATTCTCTGGCTTAGTTGATAACGGTATAAACTTTGCTTTGCCTCATTCGACATCAAATCCATTCTTGCAGCTCAAACTCTTGGAAAATTAAGATTTGCGCAATCTTTTCAAGAATGATGTTAAAAATTACAAACAGAGACTCAGTGAGTTCTCTAACAAAATTGACGGAAAAGCGTGTGTCTGTCAAAGATAATCTGGAGAGTCCTTAGATTTTTACAGGAACAAAGCTCTGTGGAGCTCATATTTGTAAATAATTTCATATGTGGTCTTTAGATCGATATTCAGATACGGTTTGTTCAAAGATCTGCTGTAATGTCAACATTAGGTGGGTTACAGACTGTTCTTGTCTAAAAGCTTTTAGCGAATACGATGTTTTTACCTCATTTTTTCCCTGTAGGTCTCCTTGTTGTAGTCACAGACAGCCCTGGTTTCCTTTGCATCAACATTTCTATTTGACATTTCTATTCTATTTAGTTTTGATGACATTTTTATGGACTAATTTTCGTAAATTGCAGATCGGTTCATGTCGTTATCGTCGTTGTTTTGCAGTTTATTTTCTTTTTGCCTTTCGTTTCATTTCGAGTATTTAACTTCCCAAAGTAATATCATTTCACATTGTTAGTTCGCGTGGGTCGCATTTGTAAATTGGCAACAACAAGGTACCGGTAGCAGTCCGTATTAAAGTTGGTCTCTCGGGAAATTCGGAGATCCATAATACTGAAATAACTACATAACTAGATTGAGCCCTGCAGAAAAATCGATTCGCCTGAGTCCGAATTGTCGTGTGGACTATGCTTGCTGATAGCGTTTCAAGAGATGTCATCTTTCAATAGTTTTGCGCTAAAATCGTCAAGGATCATGTTTACATCATGTTTAGGGAATTTTTTTAGGGGCTCTCAGAAACAATTATAGTACCGGTGAGTAGTCTTAAGTATGACTTGTTACGTGAACGATGAAAGATCACATTCAAATATTTTTCCAGGAGTATCGCCATTCGCAATTAATATTGACAAGTCCTCTGAGAATAGTTACAATGCCATGAAATGTGCTGTTTCACTTAGCTGTTCGAAATTCTCAAAAACTTGTAGTTCCCTTTCACTTTGCACAAAGTTTATATGGCTAAGAGAAATGTTTTGGATCGCAGGGCTTCCTCAGCTCTGTTGTGCCAAAAGCATTATTTTCAGCAACAATTTCTGGATATTTTATTTTTGCATTCTCTGTGGGCGAAACTCAGAAAACTCACTTTGCCCTTGCGTTGATTGTTATAATATGCACGTTCAACCAATATTAGTTGACAACCTTATTCCTCACTACTACTCTTACGACAAATCCGCACTCAAACAAACTTTTGTTTCTGTTTTCTGTCGCCATGTTTCTGTCGCAGGTTTTCATCTTCCTTTTGGTTTGACCATTCCATTGCACTTCTTCAAAAGCGGTGATGACACTTTGCTGTAGCCTAGAGACCTCCTTTGCTAAGTTTTTTTTCATTCCACGTGCAGACCCGAATGTCTTCGTCCTAATTTTTGTTTCCTTTGGTGGTCAACTGTAAAGACATTATTTTTGTCCAAGGCTGTAAGTTGTTTCGTATTTTACCCCGCCCACAAACCTTAACCTAAAGAGCTTTCCATCGAGAGCTCTACTAGAAACGACATTATATTGTTCAGTTCGGGACAAATCAGATCACTTACTTACTTTGCTTAGTAACAAACGACACACAATAAATTAACATTGTCTTCTTTTTCATTTCAAAATAGAAAAATTCTTCCCAAAACAAGGACTCCCACGACTTAATTAAATTTTATCTTAGTAGGTAGTCAAATAAACTAGACACATCCATTGAGAATATTTCACTTCAGTCAGATACTTCTGCTTTCACCTTAAAAAATGTCGGCTAAGCCACAACCTGAGATCTTACCAAAACCAATTCACCTAAAGTTCAATAGTTAAATTTAGTTTTATAAAAAAAACCATAGTAAAAGCTTAATTTTAGAAAACAATATAAAATTTAGACTTCGGAAAATACACAGAGAACAGAGAAGGAGTAAAGAAGGAGAGACAGCAATTGAAAGAGGGGGTACATCAAGTTCTCATGCATCAGATCACCTAGAGTATTTTTTAGGTTCAAAGCACAGAAAAAAAAAATTCAAAAAGGCCGAATTCAATATGAAAATAAAAAAGTTATAAAAGCAGTATACAAGAGTACACACACTAATGATACATGCATATACTAAAATTTCTCGCTTGGTTTACATTGTTAAACGTCTGGTTTTCCAATTCATAACAGTGTTTTTTTTTTTTTTTTTGTACACGACATCAAATTGCTGTTTTTTGTTTTTAAATTTCATATCAAACCAGTTTACATTGTGATTTGCATTTCCGGGATATCGATTTAATGGATCGACTCTACCGTAACTTGCCGAACGGTGCAAGCCACCCTGTAAGCCAGTATTTCGAGAGTTATGGGTTCTTGTGTTCATATTGATTGCGCCAAGAAATCCAGGTGCTACAATGGAACCAGACAAAAGCTGGAGACAGAAGAAAAAAATATACAAGCTCATCGTGAGTAAAATTTTCCAAATATTTCATATGTATGTATTATTTAATGTATGTACTCTTATTTTAAACTAAATTTGATCAAAAGTATATCGCAGTTTATTTCCATATATATGCTAAAAAGAGATCTTCTAACACTTAAATTCTAACACTTAAATTTTGATTTACTTGTCAATTGTACTTACAAAACTGCTTTTTAAAATTAAAATGAAATTTTGAAAACTAAATTCATTTATGATTTGAGACTCCAGGCGAATCTATCAAACCCATAAGTTCATATTCAATAGTGATTATAAGGAACTGAAAAATATATATTCAACGCTGAAAAAGTCACAATTTTAGGATATATTACAAAAGCCCAATGTCAAATACGTATAACTTAAAAATGTTTTTATTAGAGCTATAAAAATTCAAATTGGCAGCACTGTTTTTATTGACAGCCATTTGATTTTATATGATTCGTTTTTAGTTAGGTTTGTCATAATATCATCGTGGAAGAATTGGAGCCGTGCGACCACAGGTGTTTGAAATACTAACTGGATCGATCAAACCTAAATATTGACCCCATGTACTGCGAAGATCACTGGACACCGCTGCGTACATTCGGTAAATTGGTTCGAAACCAAATCGCAGTTGACACCGATTTTTACATAATTTCGAGGTTACAACCATGTCGTGCGACTTTACACCACTACACGGCTTTCTATAGGGCTAAAAGAACTCAACAATCTACACCGATGAGCTAAAGACGATTGACGACTTGAAAACAACATTTTCCGCGTTATTGGCGATATACAATCCTAAATGCTGCAAGGAGAAAGTGGGACTATCATTTCGGACAACATCTGAGCCAGGCGCAGTGGTTATATGCCAGAAATCATATTTTATAGAAATATGGAAAAGACGTCGATTTTATCATAAAAAATTGGATTAAATCACGCGAAATAATGAAAAAATTAAATTAAATATTCCAAAGGTTTCAAGATAAAATCTAAAAGTGCCATTCATTTGCAATTGCTTATACATATGCATTATGAAAATTTTATCAAAATCGTTTTTTTCAAAAAACGGTTTTTATTTTTCACCTTTTTTGAAAAACTGTTTTTTAAAAGTCAAGTATGCAAAGTTCTAAGTCTTGCTAGAAGTTGATTTGACAAAAAATCTTAAAAAAATTCATATGTATAGTTTTGAAGTTATTTTAAAAAATCCAAAATTTTTTAAATATTGATATGCAGTCTTTTTAACAGTTAACGAATTTTCAAATCCAAAATCTCGTGTTAGCCATTAATGAGAAAGTCGGTTTTGAAAAAAAAAAAAAACCCTACTATGGAAGGCTTTTTAACCAAAAGGTAAAAAGATCCTGCCAGGGTGGGAAACCCCGAAATCAAGCCTGTAAAGACCAGCAGGGAAACAAATTGTAGAGTCACAGTCGCTACTGAGGATCTGGAAAGATCATTTCTGCAGACTGCTTAACGGCGATGAGGACACAAATTCCGCTGTCAGGCAGATTGTCCCATTCAACTTGGACGATGATCAAGAATGCCGTCCTCCCGACCTAGAGGAAGTTAAGCTTGCCATATGCAAACTGAAATCAAATAAGACTGCAGGTGCAGATGGCCTTGATGCCGAACTTTTCAAGGCAGCTGAAGATCAGTTGGAAAGGAGCATGCACCAGCTGCTCTGCATGATATGGTCGGAAGAAAGCATGCCCGATTAATGGAACCTCAATATCGTATGCCCAATCCTAAGGAATGGAGACCTTCACAATTGCGCCAATTATAGAGGGATAAGCTTACTTAACGACGCTTATAAGATCTTGTCTACTATAATATGTGATCGTCTGAAACCCCACGTCAACAACTTGATAGGTCTTTATCAATGTGGTTTTAGACCAGAGAAGTCCACAATAGACCAAATTTTCACATTACGGCAGATCTTGAAAAAAGCTCGAGAACATAATATCGATATTCACCATCTCTTTATCGATTTCAAGACCGCGTATGACAGTATCTACAGAGACGAGATGTACAGAGCCATGTCTCGTTTCGGCATCCCTGCAAAACTCGTACGACTATGCAGGATGACTTTGGAGAATTCACGCTGCTCCGTCAAGGTCGGTAAGAACTCACCGAGACCTTTGATGTCGAAAAAGGCTTTAGGCAAGGCGACAAACTGTCATGCGATTTCTTCAACATCATACTTGAACAGATTGTAAGAAACTCAAACGTCAACACCAGAGGAACAATCTTTCAAAAGTCTGTACAATTATTCGCCTATGCAGACGATATTGACGTAATGAGGGCAAAACGAAGTATATAACTTCGAGGTAGTACAGGACTTCATCTACCTAGGATCCGCTGTAGACACGGACAACAACATCAGTGCGGAGACAGAGCGGAGAATAACTCTTGTTTTTTGGGTTGAGAAGGCAACTGAGAAACAAAACTCTCTCCAGAAAAATCAAGGTGACCTTGTATAAGACCTTAATCATCCCAATCCAGCTTTACGGCTCGGAAGCATGGACCTTATCTAAAGCGGATGAGGAAACCCTTGGTCGTTTCGAAAAAAAATTCTCCGAATGATCTTTGGTCCCGTATGCGAAGACAATGTGTGGAGAAGAAGATACAACAACGAGCTGTATGAGCTATACATCGACATGGGCATAGCCAGAAGAGTACGCATCGCGAGGCTACGATGGTTGGGCCATGTAGAGCGAATGAACCCAAAGGCTCCGGATGGTCGGGTGTTCGAAAGCACATTGCAGGGAAATCGCGGAAGGGGAAGACTCCGCCTTAGGTGGCGCAATCAAGTGGATGAAGACCTCAACCGACTTAGAGTGCGAAACTGGAGAAATGCTTGCCCGAAATCGATAGAAGGATGTTGGTTGAGGCCCAGGTTCACAACGAACTGTAATGCCCACCTAAGTAAGTAAGTATAAGTGTGCACTCGTGAAACGCTTCAATTAAATTTCCCCGAATCGAGTTCTTCATTCACACATCCTGCGCTCCGCTACGTTATTCGGAAATCGTATGTCGTTATGGTCCACCCTGTACAGTACATCTTATCTGTGTTAAAAAAACATCCTTCACAAGCAAATTTATCAGTTCAATTTTACTTAATTTTGCATATGGCATTTAATTTACATGTTCGGACTTCCATTTTTAAAAAAATCAATTCTGAAAACAAAACACTTGAGTTTAAATTAAATCTTTTGAATTCATCCCCCCACATCAAAATGTACACCAAATGTAAAAAGTTTATCAATCTCGTAGTGAGTTTTCAATAAATGTCAACACATACCTTCAGCACCATTCCTCCCATCCCTCAGAGGAAACAAAAAGACCACAAAAGCTTACCTGTCATTGTACGATATGATTGATTTAACGTGTCAATCGCCCTCGGATGTTGTTTCACAGAGATACATACACGTTACGTGCAAATACACTGGAGAGGATATCAAACTAACATGAAATGAGAGTGGATTGCATTGTGCTCTAAGCGTGTTTTACGGTTTTCTGTGTGTTTTTTTTTTTTAAGTGGGTAGTATCCGAAAACATATTTGCAACATGAATTCGAAGTCGAGTTTGAAAAAAACCTAAAAATATGGGATTTTAAAGACACTTCACTATGCTGTTAATAATTTTTCAAATCATTTCATTGCTTCAAGCCTAAGTCAAGTACCTTAATTCTTTTATCTCCAAAAGTGCGTGTTTTTGAATTCATTAAAAATTACCTCCTAAACTGAAAAAGCAAAATTGAAAAATTATAGGCAAACAAAAATAAGCAACAAATCAGGTATTTTCCAATAGAAACACTGAAAAGTTTTGGGACGGTAAGCCGGCCGCCCATTAAATTCAGGGCATATCTACTTTTAAAATTCCAGCACGCATTTCCCAACCACAAATGCCGTACCTAATGAATTCAACCAGCGGCTAATTCAGGTGGTGAGATTCATATTTTATTATTTAATCCCATCTACCGAAATGCACAATTATCGCTGACGTGCCTGGGTAAATAACTTTTTAGAATAAATTTTATAAAACAAACCTAGCAGCTGTGTTCATAGTTCCGTTCATTTAGTATCCTGGGTACGAAATTTTTGGGGAGGCTTAACGGTGATTTGGTCGATTATCTTAATACCCCGCACAGGAAGTGGTGTGTCGGGTTGAGAATCTATTGATTTTACTTATTGATGACTGAGCGTATTTATAGACGGGTGTATATTTTTTTATTTTGTATTTTTTTGTGGATGCCCAGTGTTTGTGCTGTGGCTGTGATGGAACGATACGAAATCAATTTAAAGCCCACCCATGCGTGAGGCAACTTTATATGGTCGACGACAGGTAGTTGCTGTTGAAGGTGTTTTATTCAATTACGCTGTCGGCGAACTTGTGTAGGTGTGTGTAAGATGAGTTTCATATATAGTAGGCTTACCTCTTTAATTAATCGCCATGTGGGTTCATTATTGGGATACAGGATCGCCTGTCGACTGACGCCAAAACTCATTAATACTACAGCCAGTAGGACTACGAAATAAATCATGTTCTTGACCATTTTGCCCATCATAGTGACAAGTGGACCTGTGGAAGAGAAAAATTGAGACAAGGAAGAAAAAAGAAAACAATTTTTCTTATCAGGTTAGAAAGTTGTTTTACGTGTTACACTAAAATAAACAGGAAACATTTAAAAAAAACCCTCCCTGCCTTTGATGATTTGAGAATTGATTACTCCTCTTTGTATACTAATACGAATCCTGTCAGGAAGTAAGAACAAATTAATGATCAAACTTCCGCTAAAGATTGAAAGTCATTAAGGAGCAGAGTTATTATCTGTAGAATAATAATACGGAAATTGTTCCACAGACTATTTAAGAGAAGGTTGCAATCTAAAAGGGCGCTAAGAACACAAACAAACACAAATTCTATTAATTGAAACCTCTGTTGCTTCCAAGGACTATAGCTTACTCGCTTTCCTGTGTGTCGTCTGTCTGTTTGAAATTTTGTAATTGATTTTAGACGAACTTTCCGATGAGCTAAAGACTTGAAACTTTGACCATAGTTGTTCAGAAGTGGATAACATTGCACGACCAGGTCAAAAAAGAAATAGAAAAACGAAAAGGAGGAGAAAAGTTGAAAAAAAAAAAAACGAAAAGGACGAAAACAAAAAAGGAAATGAGTTAGAGATTTGAAATTTGGATCATAGAAGTAGAGAACAGTGTATGACGAAGTGAAAAAAGAAACAGGAAACGAAAAGAAGGAGAGAAAGTTGAAGAAAAAGCAAACGACAGTGTCATGACCAGCTGACCCAGCGATCTTCGTACCGACTATTATTATTTGAACACCTCCTAGATTTTTGGTTTACTTAACTTATCATACATTATATCAGGACAGCATAAGCAAACAAAATTCAATTTTCAAAAACTGATTATTTCAATGGCGTCTCATAAAGCCATTTGTTTTATTAAATTTTTTACTATATTCTGCTGTATTGGTGTCACTCGGGTTGATACCCCTCAGTGCAGAAACTTGTTATATACGTACTTTTTTATTTTACTTTATAGAAATTTGTGATGGTAATATTAACAGCTTGTTTGGTGTTGTTTATCGCCCTAATAAATATGTTGAACTTTTAAAAGTGTTCTTAGAAATAGAGAAACTTTCTTCGCTTTACTCAGAAGTGATCTTGTGTGGGGACCTCAATTGCGACTTGCTTCAGAAAGAAACTTCACAGGGCTTTGTCAACAAAATGAATATTTTTGGCTTAACCTCAGTTAACACTTAAATCCAACACATTTTTCAACAACCACTTCTACGTAACCAGACCTATTTCTTGTGAATAATACTGAAAATGTATTTCTGTACTCTCAACTTGAGGCACCTGGATTCTCTGAACAGGACCATTTGTTTGCAACTGTGAAGGTTTTTCCCAAGTTAATGCCAACGGTCTACAAGTATAGGGACTTCAATGCCATAAACACTTACACCCTTGAAGAAAATGTTCGTCAAATCGACTGGCAAATTATATACTCAATTAATTCGCCTGACGATCAGGGTGACTTTCTTCAAAGATCAATTTATCAACTCTTTAGCATGCATGATCCTCTTAAAACTAAAATTACTCGTGTTTACAGAAAACAAGAAATTTTAAGTTTAATAAATCAACGGAATTTGGCATAGAAAATTTGGAGATGGAAAAGGTTTCGACTCCCAGATATGCTCTCTACCTTCCGTGACTTCCGCAATTCCGTATCCAAAAAAATCAGAGAAGCTAAATGTAATGTATTTTCAAAGAGTTTGAACAAAAACCTTCCATCTAAAACTTTATGGAAAAATATTCGAGAGCTTGGTGTTGGTCGACAAAAAGAAATGTGTCCTTCAGATGTCTGTCCTGATCAATTGAATAGAGAGTTTGCAACAATTCAATGGAGCAACAATCAAAATTTTCCATCCTTTCAAAGCGTTCGGGTTGTTGACCCCGAATGTGGAGACTTACAAGGTATCGCAGGCTTGGATGCAGTCCATGAGGTTGTCGATCCTGATGTTGAGCATTCGTTCCAGTTTCAAGGGGTTGGTGATGTAGATGTTTTGAGTGCTTTATTAGAGATAAAATCTTCAGCTACAGGTCTTGGTGAAATACATCCTTTGTCAAAATAATGCTACCCCATATACTCCCGGCTCTTACACATGTGTTCAATACCATAATTATGACATCATCTTTCCCAGCCACTTTGAAGGTAGCTAAAGTAATACCGGTCCTCCGGCTACTCGACTATCAAAGCAAAGAATTCAGACCGATATCAATTTTGTTGCTCTTATCAAAAGTCTTGGAAAAATTTTTACATAAACAGATCTCAGAGTTCTTAAAAATACACAAATTGTTAAATGATAAGCAGTCCGCTTTCAGAGAATACCACAGTTGTGTTTCCGCTATTTTAAAGGTTTCAGATGACATCAGAAATGCCATTGACAGAGACGACGTTTCGTAATTAGTTTTGTTAGACTTTTCCAAGGCATTTGACACAGTAAATCATATGAAACTTAACACTAAACTTAGAGACCGATTTCGATTTTCACAATCTGCAGATGCTTTTATTCTTTTATATCGTAGTGATCGGAGCCAAACTGTTGTCATTGGTGAAAAAACATCCCAAAATTTTAAACTCCATTCTGGAGTCCCTCAGGGATCAGTTCTTGGTCCACTTTTGTTCAGTATTTTTATCAATGGCCTTCCACTTCAAAATTCCTGCTAAGATTTGCTTGTGGATGATGCCCGAGTTCGCCTTAGCTGTAAATTAGGCATCATTGAGGATGGTGTTGATAGATTAAACTCTGACTTAAAAAGAATCATTGGTTGGTCTGAAATGAATAACCTGAGGCTCAATCCAAGAAAGTCAAAATCATTAATAATAATTTACAAAACTAAACTCGATCATGGCTACTTTCACTGTTTATCGAAAACGAACTAATTGAGTATATTGATAAGGCTATGAACTTGGGCAATCTTTTCAACTCTACTCTTACTTGAGATGACCATATTCAAATGATGGTTTCAAAAATATATGGATGCTTACGTAGTCTATCTTTATCGAAGCACTTTACCCCTTTACAACGTTACTCGGTACGTTTATGGTCTCAAACGGTATGACCATATTTCTAACTATTCATATTCACATATTTGCAATATTTTTCCCTTAAAACACTTATTAAAATAATCATGAGCAAACAGCCATCATATCTTTTTGAAAGAATACATTTTACAAGTTCAACCCGGTCCTTTATGTTGCTGCAACCAAGATTTTCGTGCAGAAATTCTGAGCGTCAGTTTCTTATCTACGTCATAAGGCATTGGAAAAGATTACCCATCGTCATTAGAAGACTTCGCGGCACCACACAGTTTGAGACAGTTTTATTCAGACACATGTTATTGAATTAAACCAATAAGAAGATATGTACTATGTAGGTATTTTTATTTGTTATACTGATTATTTAAATTGAATTATTGAAAAAACGAGTAGAATTTCTATATAATTTACAAAACAATGTAACTATTAACTTTTACAGTTTAAAGTAGGTTTTTTAGCCCCAATATAAAAGATACTCCAAATAAATGAATTAAATTAGGGTTTTAGGGTTAAAGAGGGTTTCGTCGAGACGTGAACATGCCACGTAATTATTGATTATGAGAAAATCTTATATTTTTTTTTAATTTGGACCACAAACACTTAAGCATTCGCTTAATGATTTACTAGTCGTAATTTAGAATGGAAGACAAATCGCAAATTGATTTGAAAGGGCACATCGGTTAGGATCATCCTCATCTTCGGAAGAAATTTGGGGGATGAAAGCTTCCCCACATTTTTTGTGATCATTAGTTTCCTTGCCACCAAAACGCGTTCCTTTACATACTTTTGGTTGGTTTAAATTTCGAAACACGATGACTACCGAACCACTTCAGTTGTAATTAAATTGTATGGTGGTAAGTCAAACACAACCAATGAGTTTGAAAATTCAGTTGGATAAGTTGGTTAGTGGCTTTGTCTTTGCTTTGCTACACATTCAATGGATTTAAATGAATGCAAAGAACCAACAAATTTAATTCTGAATTGCGAAGTTTCAGCCATCCATATCCTTGTTCTTAACCGTCTGAATCACTCAACAATTTGTTATTTTTGTGTTATTATTTGCTAATGATGTTCGAGAAAACTTTTTCATAAGATCCTCTTTCGATGAGAAGAAATTGCGAAAATTCGGAAGAAACGAAATCAATTAGCTTGTTTCGCTGTTTATGTTAGACATCGGATTGTAGTATCGGTTGTTGTTGTTTCTATACGCAGACGTGGAGTATTTGGTTCGAAAAAGACTTCTATTAAGAAAAAACAGATTATTGGAAGAGAATAGTAAAATAAAAAATAAATAGGATGGCGCAACAGAGCGAGGAGCCCCTGGGCCTAGCGCATTTCTCACAACCATGCCTTGAGAGGGAATGGAAGGGACCTACAATTTTCTGCCGGTTCCGAACGGCTAATCGAGAAAGCGCTTTCAATGGCAATGAATACTAGCGGAGGACTTGCCAATTCCTCGCGAAAGGCGATACCCGTGGAAAAAAAATTTTTGCCTCTGTTGGGATTCGAACTCGAACCTCTGGATTAACAGGCGGACATGCTATCTATGACACCACGGGAAGATTTTTCTATTCCGAATGTTCTTTTATCATTCTGATTGTCGTTTTCGGTTTATTTTACATTGTCGTCGTCATTGCAGTTGTGTTTGTCGATGACGTTGAGTTGTCCTTTCAATTTTTGCTGTCGTTTCCGTTGAGGTTGTCGCTGTCGTTGACGTGTTCCCTTTCGCTGTCGTAGCTGTTGTCATTGTCGTTGTCGTTGTCGTTGTCGTTGTCAATGTCGTTGTCGTTGTCGTTGTCGTTGTCGTTGTCGTTGTCGTTGTCGTTGTCGTTGTCATTGTCGTTGTCGTTGTCGTTGTCGTTGTCGTTGTCGTTGTCGTTGTTGTTGTCGTTGTCGTTGTCGTTGTCGTTGTCGTTGTCGTTGTCGTTGTCGTTGTCGTTGTCGTTGTCGTTGTCGTTGTCGTTGTCGTTGTCGTTGTCGTTGTCGTTGTCGTTGTCGTTGTCGTTGTCGTTGTCGTTGTCGTTGTCGTTGTCGTTGTCGTTGTCGTTGTCGTTGTCGTTGTCGTTGTCGTTGTCGTTGTCGTTGTCGTTGTCGTTGTCGTTGTCGTTGTCGTTGTCGTTGTCGTTGTCGTTGTCGTTGTCGTTGTCGTTTTCGTTTTCGCTGTCAAAATTTAGTACAGTATCGTTGTACGGAAAAGTTTATACAGCAAACTTCCATTTAGTAAAAAGGACTACTTAAAACGCATAAATAAACTGTTGCTATTTGGTTTGTAATGTCGCAAAACAATCGCACTAGCGAAACGATACACCCAATAGATTAATTTTGCTGAACTAGAATTTGAAACACTGATATTCTTAAATTTTACCATAGAATTCCTTCAAGCACATACATTACATACCTGTACAAAGTAATTGCTTTGCACGTGTTTACTTACTACTGGACTTTCTACTATCGGCTTTTAGCTATGCGACTTTAATTTTATGTTTAATGAAAACTCTTTATAACACAATGAAAGAAAAATACCTGGTCCTTTCAATTTCACTATATATAAAGTTTAAACGGCAATTCTATACTTGTTGGGTTCTATAAGACTTGGAAAGCTGATTTCTACCCCATTTTTGATATTTTTGGAGATGAGGTCAAATTGGATTTCGTCCCGCCTTATTTCACAGCGTTCTATGATATAATGCTTGAAAAATAAACGATAACGTACTTTTGTAGAATTTTGATGAACAAATTGGACTTCGCTAGCGTTTGTATCGACTATGTCATTGTGATTTTTATAATACCAGTACCAAACGAAAGAATGTCTTCTCAGCTTTACAACATCGACAAGTCTTCAACAAATAAAGCCAATTTCCCACTCCTCCATAAAAAAACGGCTACAGCAACATAAAGTCTTATAGAACTTCGAACGAAATACGAACTGAAGCTGTCCATTACGAATGCATACCATACATATGTACATAACATACATTGACTGGTGAGAGAGTTGGTAGATCTTCCGACGAGTGGACAACTTAAAGACGTAAGTCAAACAAGCTACTGGCATTTCTCAGTATCAAATAAATGTGTAGCAATAAAATATTAAACATTTGAACAGAGAAACGAATTGAAAGAACAAGAGAGAAAAAGTTTCCGGACGATAGATTTTTGCTTGGGGGAAAGGAAGTATGTACTAGAAATCCTATATCCTTTCAAAAGTCGTATTTGCAATCAAAATTGTGTCTTCAGATCAAAATATCCATTTTTATTCGTCTACTTCAATTGACACCTAGTTAGACTAAAAAGTTCTAAGTTCTTTAATGTTTTGGCCTTACAATTGGATTTGTAGAACTTAATTTTTTCTAGCTTTGTCCAGTGAAAACTATTTCTAGTTTTCCAGAGAACGACTACATCTGCTTATGTTTTCAATTAAAAGAAGCTTCCATCTTCGGGTTTACTTTCCACACATATTTTTCTTGCTATTACCTTTAGCAACAGGAGTACATATATATTTTTAAACCAACAAGAGGCAGTTCCTTTCCAAAGAACACAGAACAAAAACACATCTGTTTTGAAAGAGGTGCTATTTCTAATATTAGATAAACACACTTTCATCACCCACACACATCCCACACATACAAGAGAGATCATCATTCTACTTTAACTATACAAAGCTTCCATTCAATAGAATCGTCCTTCAATTGCTTTGAAACAAAACGTAAGAAGATTTTGTTTTTGTTTGATTCGTCATTAGTTCCATTCAAATTAGTAATCTCTAAGAGTATTCTCCATTCAAAATCGTGTAACTCAAAACAAAACACTTGAAACGAACTAAAAACTATCAATTTACATTTTTTATTGAAATGGAAATATGTGCGTATATAATATATATGTATGCATGTTTAAACACTTACCTAAGTACTTGTTTACGCCCAAAATATTCAGGATCCTCAAGTACCAATATATGCTATCAACACAATAAATAACTCGACCAATGTCCATTGTGGCCGGACGGAAGCGCAATGAAAGTCCAATGAGAAATAATATAATGGCAGCTCCATCGCAAGGATTCCACATGTTCCAGGCCCAAACAGAAAATTTATGACTGTGTTGGAAATAAAAATGTTTTGAAAAGAGAGTATAGCAAATATAAAAATCACAAACAATAAAACAGAACAAAAGAAAGGAAACAATAATAATCAGTCACCAAACTCACAAGGGTTCGAAAAGGATGTTGTTAAAAAATTGTTTTGTTTGTTTAAGTGTTTTTCTTGTTTTTTTTTTGTCATGTTTACAATTCAAACGCGGTCATTAATTGTGCTGTCTCTTCGGATGACAAATTTGATGTGAATTAGAGTACGTTCGTCTTTCACTTCAAAATGTCAAAATCATAGTAAAGCGTCCGCCATCTAACGCTTTTTCAACTAGTGCTTATTTCGTGAATGGTAACATTTCGCTCATGTCTGAATTGACAGATAATTAGTTTTATCCTTCCGCTGAACGAATATGGTTGTAAAGGGTTTTCCAATAGGTATGATATGATTTTGCAGTGGGGTTTCGGCCATTTGTAGTATCTCATTATCTGCCATTTGTTTTTTATTGCATTCAGTTTGCAATTTCACCATTGGACCACCGTAAAAGTCGTGAATTTTCTGATTTTGCATTGGAACAACTTGAAAACGATAACGATTTTTTTAAGAAAATCATATTTTTCGATGAGACTCACTTTAATTTGACTGGTGCGGTAAATAAATACAACTGTCGATTCTAGTGCGATGAAAATCCACCAACTGTTCATGTAAGCCATTGCATTCACCAAAATTGACACTTTGGTGTTGTTTTTGGGGTGGTGGAATCATCGTTCCGTACTTCTTTCAAAATGAAGCTGGTAACACCATTACTGGCAATGGAGAGCGGTATAGATCGATGATAACCAACTTTTTATGGGCAAAATTGGAAGAAATTGATTTTGACAACATTTCGTCGGCTGAGTTCTATCTTGTTCAATGTCCAATTTTCAAAATGTTGGGAAATCGATTTTTAAGGTTCAGTTCAAAATTTTTTTATTATATTTGAAATTACTGTTTGGAAGTAGATTTTTTCTGCAAGCGTAGACAATTTTAGTTTTAAAACAGGTCACACTAGATGTTTTTCTTTTCTTTTAAAAAAGTTATAAATTAAAAATCAATAAGTCGTTTTTTTATATGGAATTTGTATTGTTCAACGTAATACAGAACGAATCAAAAGTTCGAAATGTGTCCTATTGAACAAAGCAGTTTTCCATAACTTGAAAACTAAAAGAGATAGAACAAAATGGTTTGCGCCAAACTAAAGAGCGCCCCCAAATTATGAAGACTGTATACCTAACTCAATTTCGTGAAAAATGGCCTATTGAACAAGATAAAACTCAGCCGACGATTTGTTTTCAACAAGACGGGGCTACGTCAAATACAACAAATGCAACAATTGAATTATTGCGAGAAAAGTTTGGAGATTCGATTGTTTCAAGAAATGGTGATATTGAATGGCCTCCCAGAAGCCGCGATTTAACACCATTGGTCTTTCAAAATAAACCAAATTCTCTTCAATCCTTGCAAGTCAATATTGAACGTGCCATTCATGATATACGACTTGATTTAGTGGAAAAAGTGCTAAAAGATTGGGTTCATCGAATTTGTTGCAGCAGAAGAAGTCTTATTGGAAAACCCTTTATATACGCTTGAAGAACGCTGGTAAAAATTGCGAAATTACTTTGAAAGTCATGGTAATGTTGCAGAATGTGTGCGAAAAAAAGCTCATTTTGATCTTGGCGGGTATGTAAACAATCAAAACTGTCGCATTTGGGACACAGAAAACCCGCAGGCATACATTGAAAAGCCGATACACCCAAAACGAGTCATTGTTTGGTGCGGATTTTGCTCCAGAGGCATAATTGGGCCATTTTTCTTGGAAAATGAGCAAGGAGTGGCCGTTGCAGTCGAAGGCGATCGTTATCGGGCCATGTTGAACGAATTTTTGTTCACAAAAAATGAAGAGGAGAATATTGGCAACCTTAGGTTTCAACAGAACGGCGCTACGTGCCACAGAACCGAAGCTACACTCGATGTTTTGCGCCCTGTTTTTGAAGATCGCATCGCAGAGCTGTATTTGTTTGGTCACCTCGGAGCTGCGATTTGACACCGTTGGACTATTATTTTTATTTGTAAGGTGCCGTAAAAGATAAGTGTTGCGCCGACAAGCCAGAGACAATTGACGCTTTAAAAAACAATTTTCGTGAAGCCATTGGAAATACAGCTACACACAATCGACAATGCTCTTAAAAATTGGACCGATCGTGTAGGCTACTGCATGGCCAGCCGAGGCCGCCATTGGAATGAAATTATTTTTCATTATTAACCGGCAGGATTGTACTTTCAAATAAAAAAAAAAAAAAAATTGAGAAAATATTTTTGTTTTTGTAACATTTTCAAAAAAAAAATTTTTTTGCGGACCCTTTCAGTCATTGCGAAAGGCACTACTGTCTGGATGTCGTTTTGTTGCTAGGCAAATTCAGCGAAGATGGAACCGAATCTGTCTAGAAATATCTAAAGTTGTCTGTCAAATTCGATAGACATAACAACAAGTTGTGAGCATAATGACGGCGATGAATAAACAAGGACATAAGGACAAATGATTACATTTTTTAACAAAAAATGCAAAATACATCGCATTGGCATTTCGAAAACAAAAGTCATGATTGAGCTGCTGAAAAAAGTAGTAATTGGCATTCAAACAACCAATAGATGCATTTTTGTCGCAATTCAGCAATCCTATAACCAGCTCAGCAATGCACCCAAACACAGACCATAAAAACAAATTAATACTGAGCACCATTATTGATTTGTTATGTTTTTAATGGTGGATTGCATTGCTGAGTTGACGATAAAACTAAAGGGTGTTTTTTTAGAGGTAGGTTTTTGAAATGGATTGAAACAAAGATGATTTTTTCAATTGATATGAAATTTACTTTATTCGGAAGACAATTTTCTGGCATTAAAATTTAAATATGATTTTTGGCATATGACCGCCAAGGCTGGCTCGGACGTAGTCTAATCTGGAGGTCCAATTTTCGCTGAATTTTTCTTTTTAAAGTGGATGAACACATATCCAATTCCTGTGCGCGATGGCGGATAGACTTATTCGGGTCTTCATCTACGCTACGCTCTACAGCAGCAATGAATTCTTCTGTACGCACTGTACGACGTCTCTGTGGATGCGTACTGTCATTTAGATAGAGTAAACGTGGTGCGAAAACGTACAATAGTTAATCCGTCATAATTGCTATGAACTATGATTTTCAAAATAAATTTGCACAATTTGGAAGCGTTGTTCAGGCGTCTGTCTATCCATGTTGAAATAGTAACCCAATCTTAACATCAATCACTTGACAGCTGACAAAATGGCCACCAGTTAAAAAAGTGTTGCCAACTTAAAGTTCTATACCTATACTTAAACACCCGTTACTTCTTTTCGACGAAAACGCACCTAATGTATGAGCCCTTTTTGCAAGGAATTTAAAGAAGAGAATATTAAAGCTAGGTTTTTACTAGAAACAGCGTTTTTTGCAACATTTAGTACAACTTTTCGTTGGAAAATAGAATAACGTTCCCTTTGAACTTTGTAGTTTCAAAATGAGGGGTTGAAAGCAGAACGAACCGGAATTATAGTCCTCTGCAATTTTTCATTTAATGTTGGAAACATTCCTTTCTAAATCTTCTACTCGCAGCGATTTATCTCTACACCAAGAACTATCATAAATTTTTATAAATTATAACTAAAGACCGAAACTAAATATAAAAAAGGGTTTTAAAACAACCCGACTGAAAATGAAATGTTTCTTCGATAAAAAAAAAGTCCCCCATTAGGTCTGCTGTCTTAAATGTAATGTCCGTATCATTCTTTCAAACGCAAAACCTCACAGAGTGTCAAAATTGATTAGGGTAATAAAACGTAAGAATATACCAATTTGCAAGTGACTCACGTTATGGCAACCGGTTCCGATGAAATGATTTCTCTTATCTTTTCAAATCCTAGCGTTGTGATATACGCAATGGAATAGACTTCCTGCCATCGGGGAGTTGGTCCCATTTTCACGAGCACAGTAAAGGTGAACATCACCAGGAAGAACATATATGCTATCTGAAAGGATATTTATTGTGAATACATAACAAGAAGTACAACTCCAACGAAATGTTCTATAACGAGCATTTGCATCCGTTTTACTTACTGAATCGGCCCAGAATTTCGTTATGGGCGCTGTGTAGAATTCATAGAACTTTTTTCGCAGTCTCAATGGTTGATGTTGTTTGATTTCATAGTCGGACATGTTGAAGAACTCACGGAACTGTGATGGATCCGAATCGGAAAGGGATACCTGCAAAAATGGGTGTTTGTTTGTGTATTGCTATTAAATTGGGTATTAGTTTTCATGTTTTTTTTTTTTTTTTTACATTTTTGTAAGAAGAATTGACACATCTAGATTTGCGAAACTAGCAAGAATAAAAACGAATAAGAAAAGTAAAAAATAAATAAAGAAAAATAAAAAAGAACCACTCAACTAAACTGAGGAAATAAAAATATGAGAACAATACTTGAATGAGCAATACAAATGAATTGGAGAGCAAGAAAGACAACGAGAAACGGTCTAAGGACGATAAAATATTTGCGATAAGCAAGACATTTTGAGTGAGAAATTACACGTGTATTTTTAAAAAGAAAGTGTTTATCAAAATTGGTGCAAAGCTTTTATTCTAAAGAAGGTGCAATAAAATTGTGAAGAAAAAAACTTCTTTTGGTGATAGGTTGGTTGAACTTTTGCTTTTTGCTTTGAGGACATGATATGAATTTCTAATATTTTTTAGCTTGAATATAACTACATAGTTGAGTATGCAGGAGAGATGGAAGGTGTAAATGTGCAGTTTGGATTCTATAGCTTTAGGCAATTATATGAATCTTCGCTCTATTGAATGACATTTATTTGTTTACCATTCGGAGACCTGTAATACAAAGCTACAAGTATGTATCAACAAGTAGGTGAATTATAATTAGCATAATCCAACAAGTGGCTCCTGAGTTGTAGACTTGTAGGTTTGTGTTACAGGCCCCTGTTCATTAAATTTGAGTGACAGAGTTTGTATTTAAGGGCAGATATGCTCATCAGCAGAAGTGTGAAATTAAAATACAATTTCAATAATATTAGTCCTATCCTAAGGATATGACAATTTTTCTTTTAAATATTGTTCTGTATTACCGACAGTTTGTATGTAAAGTGTTTTAAGGGTAAAATATGATCTTTTACAAATAAAAATCTAGAATTTCAAGTATCAAATACCATTTTCCGATCACGTGACTTATGTGCATTTGTAAATATTTATATGAAAATAGGTTAACATAGAAAGTGATTTTTTCACCGTATGGTATTCAATGGCAATTTTTTTCGGAGTTGGTCTTTTTGACAGCTGTCATTTGAATTGTGATCAGTTTGGCAAACCATATCATCTTGGAAGAATTAAGCCCGCACGACACCGATTTTTACATAATTTCGTCGTGCTACTAAGAAAGTTTGCGGGATGTTTTTCTGATCCGTAATTCAACTACCAAAAACAGAGAAATGGTACATGGTGCCTGGATATGGTACAGACGACTTGCTCCTTATCGAAAGATTCATCATTTCTTTCTGGGGGTGATTATCGTCAGGCTTTTCTTGCTATTTAACGCGCAGAAACAGAAGCTTACGAAAGACACCATATATAAATTAATTAGAAGCTCGAGGCCCGAGCCGAAATTGTGATTCCTTGAAGGATTCGCATAGTGTGCTGGTGCTGGTTGATTTCGAAAAAGCATTCAATCGAAAAGCACTAGATTTGATATGGATCGCCATCAGACAACGTTCCAGAGGTCTATGTGTTAGTGATTGAGGATATGTATAAAGGAGCCAGTGACGAGAATTTCAAGTCACAGTAGGTGTATTCCAAGGAAACGCTCTAGTACTCCGCTGTAAATTACACTTCTTGACTTCATGCTGGCAGATGAAGTAGAGAACACCAAAGTACAGCAACTATTCTCTGCTGACGATGGAACCATCTCAAATATGAGATCCCTACACTCCACCAAAAAGCATTACAAATGGGTAAAAGTCTAAGAAGGTTGTTGGGTAAAGCTTAAATATCTGGGATTAATGATGAATTTGGAAAGCAACCTCTGATGATGTCATCAAACATCGAATAAGGGTGACAAGAAAGTTCCAACATCTTCTGTGATAACAAAATCCTTCCTTAGCTGAAAGGAAGACTCAGAACTGCAGTTATACGTCCATCAGTTACACACGTTTTACAATATTGAACAATGTACAAAAAAGCATGAGCGTGTAACTTGGCGGCAGCTGATATGAAGATAACCCATGTGACTGCCGGAGCAACAGGGCTCAGTTAAATGAGAACTGAACCAGTAAAGGTTTGTGTTATAAAAACATCATTTACACACCTATCCAAAACGCTGAATTGAAAGGACTAAAAAGATCTTCGTAATGAATGCTTTATTGCAACAGATGTTCCTTGAGATGTTTTCAAAATACTATAGCTGGAAAACTCAGACCTAAATACCGGTTCATTGTACTACCAGATAGCAACCTTCTTTCTGTATAACTTTCCAGTTGTTCCCCTATGCACAAAAAAGGTCCTTAGTGCGACGTGAAAAATTATCGTCCCATCGGTAAACTATCGCATATACCTAACATTTTTGAAAGCATATTGTATGAAATTTCGTTGCAATTCTCTCGTTTCCCCTAGACAACACGTTGCTCAAAGGCAGGTCAACAACAACAAACCTCGTTGACTTTGTCTCATTTTCCCTCTAAGCCTTGGAGAATGGAAAGGAGGTCGATGTAATTTCAACTGACCTTAGTAAAGCTTTCGATAAAATCTCTCACAAATTTATTCTTTTTAAGATTTCCACCCTCGGCTTTGAACCCATTCTGCTGAGATGGATTTCTTCTTATTTAGAAAACCGTTTTTACAGCGTTCGGTTCAGATCCGCCTTATCCAGCCGCTTTCTAGCTTATAGCTATACGGTGTTCCCCAAGGCAGCCATTTAGGCCCTCTCCTCTTCATTCGCAGTATTAACGACATTGAAATGTTCATCAAACACTCCTCTATCTCTCTCTATGCGGACGATACTAAGTTTTACCGGATCATTCCTTCTTCTGAAGACTCTTCCCACCTCCAACATGACCTCGACAATTTTTCAATATGGTGCTCCAAAAACTGCCTGGAGCTAAATGTTTCCAAGTGCTAATCAATAACCTTCTCACGTAAACTCATTTAATCTTCTCTCCGTCTCTATCTTCTAAACGTTCAAATCATTTCCACCGTTGAGGTGATCCAGGGCCTTGAGATTATTTGCGACCGTGAGCTGACTATCCTCAAGCACATCGGCGATATAATCCTTAATGCAAATTCAGCACTTGGCTTCGTGAAACGGTGGTCCAAAGAATTCGCAGACCCCTACGTAACCCGATCCCTCTACATTTCATTTGTTCTTCCGCTTTTTGAATACGTTTGTCAAGTCTGGTCGCCTTTCCAACAAGTGTATATTGCCAGAATTGAGAGCATACAACGCCGTTTCCTCCGATTTGCTCTTCGAGGTCTTAATTGGAGTAATCCTTGGATATTACCTCCTTATCAAGACCGAATCAAACTCCTCAACCTCAATACGCTGAAAGATCGAAGAGAAATATTTGACATTCTCTTCATTCACCAAGTCTTTACAGGTACCATTGACTTTCCAGCCCTTAAGGAATCCATTTTTCTAAATACTAACCCCCGTAACTCGCAATCCCCGTCTCTTCTATCTTCCCACCCATCGAACCTCTTACGGCTCCAATGAACCCATCTCCCGAATGCTGAGGAATGTCAATTCTCACTCTTCTTGTTTTGACTTTAATATGAGTACTCCCTGCCTAAAACTTCGTCTCCTAAACCATCCAACTAGTTAGTTAAAGTCTTAGCTATTAAGTTTCTTAGTTTGTAAGTTAATAGCCTAATGTGGGGGTTTTGCCCCCACCAAAATTTAAAAAAATTGTTCGGAGAAAAGCTACGAGACGCTGCCATAATAAGGAGCATAGAGTTTACCAGCTCTTACCATGTCTGCACCAAATATCTGTAACCTGATACAAAGAAATGCAAGACATTGACATAGGAAGTGCTCCGCGGTGTCATCATTTTCTCCGCAGGTTTACTGAGTGTGGAATCAAGTAAGCCTGAAACGTTCAAATGCTTGGCAAAAGAGAAGTGGCCCTTGGCAACGCTAACAAGCTTCCTACAATCTTTTCTGCTACGGGATAGTAAAAATGTTGCAGTTTTCTTATTAACGTGCATTTAATGGAGGCATGTCATCTAAGGCTGTGCTCTTGACAGTTCGAATCGTTGCTTGAACCCTCACTGAGGACTTTTCATACCAAGCACCGGTTGAGATCCTGAGATTCTTGTCTGGCATTCCTGGATCACTTTCGAAGGCTATAGGGTTGAGTAGAGCCTTAACAGCCCGGCTGTGCCTAAGAAGACGTACAGTCTTATGTCACCCCTCTCCACAAATGCACCAGCGCCAGATCGATCATCGGTTTTGGACCCATGTGTGAATATTCGATAGCAATCCATTCCTGGTACAGGTTCTAGACTAGAGTGAACAAGTCCTCAACCAAAGAAAAGTTGACTGTGTATATTTAACACAGTTTGAGTCTTGGGATCATTGAAAACAGATATTTAGAACTTGTCAATGATTTTATCAACAGTGACAAATTTCTAACCGAAACATTCACTACAAGGGCATCTATGATGCTTCACTTTTGACATTTTTAGTTGGAAATTGTTGCGTATGAATTTTTTTTTTACAGAGAAAACAGTTTATAATTCACACAAATTGAAAATTTCGCGTTTAACAATTCCGAAAATTCTTAAGTCATTTGCAATGAGTCTATGGTCGTCTACATTTGGTGATCTACCACCTCTTCTATCTTCTATTAAACTCCCAAGGCTGAACAGAACACGTTCCTTAGTCGGGCAAATAGTAGAAGTAAAATGATTTATTTGTTACTTGAATACAGTTTGTAATGATATTTATATCTCATAACCAAACATTAATTTCACTCGAATTCCAATATCAGCTCAGTTGCCTTAAATTGTCCAAAAGTTCGCTGACACTACGTCCCTTTAGGAGACAAAAAAAAGATGTGCCTTACGCATTTGGACTAGAAAAACATCACCGCATTATAAATTCAGGATCAGAAAAACATTGAATCACCCGCGTTTATTTTGCAACACATTTTGTAGACGTTTCTGTTTTCTTGCTAATTCTGTATAATCGACAGATTTCCCCAAAGCTAATACAAAAACCTCGACACTACTGTTAAGACTTCTTGTTAATTAATTTCCCTTCAATTGAAAACCATATGCTTACTTTGGGAATGGACAATGGTATCCCAGCAACAGTAAGCAAAGACAGAAATAAAATAAGGACAAATGTGCCTGTCGCTCTGTGAGCTGGATTATACAGGATCTCTGTTGAGCCTAGCGATTTTTCAAAAGAAGAGAATTGTATTTATAGGGGGATTAAGAAAGCTTTTAGGACATTATCTCTCCGCTGAATTTCGATGGACAAAATTTTCGTTAAGGGAGCTCTTATCATCAGATAAGTTTGAATAAATACCAAACACAAATGGACCTTGACCACTCATTCTTTCAGTGACCAAGATTGTGGTGATGTATTTAAAGGTGCATTGAAATGAGGTCGTAAGTACCAAACCTAAGTCGACTTTACATAATCTCCACTGAGAAATAAAAAATGGAAATTAAGTGGCGAATGAAATTCAATCTAGTTAAAAAATAACCAATTGGACCTTATTTTACGGCACCTTAATTAAATATACTCAAGGCAGTAACTGCCATAAGCGTATAATGAGTAATCAGAGCAACAGGAAAATTCAGAAAAAAATGGCTAAAATAAGGATTTGATAAGACTTGAATGTCTGCGATGACCCAAAAGGATGCACGTAGATTCTGATCAACTTGTCATCAAATCTAACTAAACTAAACCTTCTTCATTGCCATAAACAACGACCACTTCGAAATCCACCGAAAATGTTTAATTAGTGTTCATTTTAGTGCTTAAACTCAATCAACATTACGTGTCATTTACAAAGTTAACAACAGGATTTGTTTAAGCCAATTAATAAAGCTCAGTATGAATAATGGCCGGTGACAACCGCTGGTCATCATCAATGACAAACATATTGGTTAAGGCAATACCACATTATTATTTTATCATAAATTTTTTATTTATTCAACACGCATGGTGTCAACCTGCAGGTATTGGAATATCTATCCGATTTATTTACAATCTTTCGTGATTGGATTCGAGACCACATCAACAGAGCTTAACCTGGTGTAAGTCAACATTTGACAAGACATAAAAATAAATAATTAAATTAAATTACTGTCATACATTCACAAGGACTATTATTGAATGAAGTGAAACTATGGGAAATTGTTTTTACTATGAAATGATAAGTGAACGAAAAGTTTTTGTCTTACGAGAAAATATTCGGAGACACCGATATTCAATTTGCCGTATAAAATATTGTTTACCTTTTGCTGTAACTTTTGCGACAACAATGCGTTTCCCTTCATAAATAAACTAAGATAATTTAGTGTTAGTATTTTGTTCTTTCGAAATGATTTTAAATTTTTAAATTCAGCACTACTATGACCTCCATATCATCCTTTGCTACCTTAATTTAAAAAAAAAAAGAAAATACTTGTCAGACTTTCATAGGGAAGCCAGAGGAGGCTGTCATGGTAGGAGCCATTAACAAAGGCTCTTACCACGAAGTGTCTATAAACTGCTTTCAGAAAATGTAGGACAGTTGTAAGGGAAATACTTCACAGTAACATCATTTTTTCACACAGGGTACTTCCACTTGAACCTTACACATTTTGATGTGTAGCAAAGGAGAACAGGCAACGCTAAGAATCCCTTTGCACCAAAGGATAGCAACAATTTTGAAGGGCATACTTTAATTCTGTATAAACATCAAACGGATTCTGTTTACGTTTGAGCTCTCAAAAAAATCCAGCCGTTGATAATAGCCCTCAATGAGAAGCTTTGCATGCATAACGTAGGCTCAGGTCCCTAAGAACGTGTCTGAAACCCACGCTTGGCAGGTTTATCAGTTATTTCATAACCTGGATCCCAAATAAGACAAAATGAGTTTAGAATTGAGTAGTTTGAGTTGCGAAAGTAGGTACTATTTTCAGTAACTTCATTTATTAATTACTCAAATTTCATTTATTAAACTTGGAAAAGTTGAAACCATAAAGTCAAATCAGCTGTTTTTTTTTTGTTTTGATTTTCTGTTTTAAATTAATAGCTGGAGCACTCAGACCTCAATACCGGTCTATTGTACTACCAGATATCAACCTTACATTTGTTATAACTTTCCAGATGCTCGTAGAAAAGCCAAAAGAAGCTGCCATGATAAGGAGCTTAAGTAACCAGCTATCACCAAGTCTAATCGTAGTATCTGCAACAATATTGCAGTCTTTTATTAATATTGGGGAGGATACGTTTGGTCTGGAGAAGAGCTTTCCAAGCGCCAACAGAAGAAGTCGAGCGGCAAAGGCTCAGTGCAAAGAGGACACCAGGGTGGCCGAAGGCACTGAATTAAGTTGCAAACCTTTGGTGACGGCGGCGAAAAGGGACAAGTCGGAAGAGGTCTCACCCACCAATTCAGGACGGTCTCCCGTAATAGGGCCCATACACTACACATGCATGCATGCGCAATCAAGTGATTGCGCATGCCGATTTAAGGTGTATGGTGTTGACTGAGTGGTTGTGCATGCGGCATGAGCAAAATCAGAATTTTCTGATATTTTCTTGTTTGCGCATGCATGCATGTGTGGTGTGTGGGCAAAATTGCTCAGTCAAGTGATAAAATTCGAACGAAGAGAAGGACAGCAGCGGAGTTTTGGCTTGACATCCTTACAACTTGTCTACACGGCTATAAAAACACGAATGAAGATTGCGGAGTTTGCATGAGTAGTGTAGGGCGAAAGCAATATTGCGCAATCTTCTAATTGCGCATGCATGCAGTGTATGGGCCCTATAACCGAAGTCACCCCAACTTCTGCAAACGCAAACAGGGTCAAAAGGAAGAAGGTGTGCGGCAACTCTGCGAATCTTCCTGTTGGTCTAACTGGAAAGTCGGTGAATGAAACTGGAGGAACAGGTCGCAAGACTTGCAAATTTGGCCCACGGACACTGACTGGAAAGGACGAAGCCGGCATGGTTAAAACTCCTGGAGGTCCAACCGATACGTTGGTGAATGAAACCTTGAGTGCTAGTCAGTCTGGTCCAAGGACACTGACCGGACTGGATAGAGCCACGAAAGGAGCAATGATAATAAATCAAAATAACCTTCTACATTCTAAGGCTGCTACTGCACTCCTATGTAGCAGGCTTTCCGTGTTGAATACCAAAAGTCACCTCATAGCAATCCAAGAGCCATGGGCCTTGAAGGGCCGAGTTCTTGGTCTTGGAGTGCTACGAGGGTTCAATATTCTATATGACGAACGGTCTGACTTACCCCGAACCTGTCTCTTCATACCGAACTCTTTTGCAGCAACTAAACTTGATCATTTCTGTGGTCAAGACATGGTTGCGACTATGGGGAACTACGAAACGAACGGTGAGTGGCAAACTTTCATCGTTGCGTCAGTTTTCTTTCATCACTCGCCAAGAGCTTTAGACCCATCAGTCTTACCTCCTTCCTGCTTAAAACGGTCTGTCTGTATCCACTGGAGGCATGCCACCTACTATTGGTGGTCTTGACAGATCCAATCGTTGGTTGAAAACTTCACTGAGGACCCAGGTAGACCAAGCGACCGTTCAGGTCCAGAAAAAGCTGTCTGAGAACTATGCCTCGCAAGTCCATCGGCGATTTCATTTCCAGTTGTGCCGTGATGACCTGGAACCAAAACGAGACTCAAAAAATTTAGTCTTCCGATGGCATTCACAGAGCTCCTGCATTTTCAGATCCTTTCAAAGTAGTTAGAGGGTTTTGAAAGGGCCTTCAGCACAGCTTAGCTGTCGCTGCAAACACAGATACTTCTGCGTAGCTGTTGTACTTGTATATCAAAACACAATTGGTAATGTACGGATGCATCGTGAACGTCACCATTCAGCTTTTCATTCGAAATTGGCAGAATCCAGATACGTCTGTGATTAGGTAGGTAATTGAGGGTTTATTTAGACAACTGTTGGAATACATTCAAAAAACACGAACTTGGATAAGGCATGCCCAACTTTTAAGACACCGTTCAGCTGAAAAACTGACTTAGAGGGTTCGAAGCAAATTGTATTAATACGACTGACAAATATACAGCATCGACAAAAGGGACTATTATTTGCTCAAGTATCACAATAACAATTGAAGCGCTTAGAAGATAAAAGTGCCAATTGACATTTTCAAAATTTTTAGTAAAATGCGTTCAAAGTTTAAACTGCATGCACTTTTCATGCAAATAACACTTTTAGCTTTAGTTAAATCGTCATTCTAGAAAAAATTTAGAAAAGCGAATGAGACATAAATTTATGATTTAATACAGAAACTCAAAGAAAAAACGAAAACTTTAAAAAATGGCCCTTGGCTCTTTCATCTTCTAAGCGCTTCAATTACTTCCTTGCACGTCATGAATAAATACGAAAATTATATTGTGCACTTCCACTCCACAAAACCTCCGCAAAAACACAACATTCAATTAAATAGTTTACCTTCGACGCGGATAAAAGGGTTTCATTCATTTTTTCTCCAAGCGGTAATTTTTATATAAAAAAAATTCAGATTAGCTTATTAAGAAAATGGCGAGTAATAACACTGACCGAAGGAGTTTTGCCAAGAATATTTAACTTATTTGTGATAAAAATAATGCTTAAACTACTTTTCTTAATATTGAAAAAAATACCATCGATTAAAGATATTTGTTTGTATTTTCTGTCTACAGTGCAAAAAACCACCACCATTGTGTCAAAATAAATACTATCCAATATCGCACTCAAAAAGAAAATACTGATTAAAGATGATTACCTTTCGAAAAAAGTTTACATAATATTCTACATGGCACTAAACTCTAAAAGTATCAACAAAAATCATACGTATGTACAGCAAACTCCATAGTTGAAAAGCAATTAAAATAATAACAAGAAATGAAATCAGAAAACACACAACACCACTTAGATATAACGGCAGCTAAAGAATTCTCTCTTTTTTTTATGAATATTAATTTGTCTTGCAGTAGAGGTATAAGAACAAATAACAAATGAGAAACAAACTAACTTTTGCGGGTTCTTCCGCTCCTGACAGGTCGACCTGTATGTGTGAGCATTTAATAATGAATATGAAAATTGGAAAAGCGATATTTGTTTTTAAGTGAAAAAAATCCCACAGACACAGAAAAAGGATACAAATGTTAAATATATATTACAGTAATGAGTGTTATGTTAAATATTTTTTCTTTTTTATTTTCATAATAAGTGATTTTAATTTTTTTTGTCTGTCGAAATAGCTATAAAATGTTTATATGTATTTATTTTTACACTACCGTAAAACTACAAATTCAAATATGGCAAACGGGAAAATGTATTATACTTTTGATTTTTCCCGACTCATAAATGGAAAATTAAATTAAAAAAAAAAAAAAAATGAAATAAAATAGTAAAAAGAAAAAAGTTACTTAAAATCATTTACGGTACTCACTTTTCCATTTTCTTGTACTTTGGTTTCACGAAGCGAAAACGTATCTGCCAAAAGAGCCTGTAAAATTTTACGTGATTTTCTTCGATTTATTTTCTTTCATTTATATTTAGATTTGTTTTTATGTTTAAGTAGACGTATACAAGTAGTAATGTGTGTAGACATTTAGAGAAATTACACAAAAATCTGGGGATAGCACCGAATGTTTTACTGTCTGATGATTTTTGTTTGCTGTGTCCTTGATGCTTTCTACTTATCCACACAATAATATAAGCACATATGTATGTTGTGTGTGTGTGTGTTTGTGTGTTTAATGATTCTGTGTGAGTTATTATTTTGTGTTTGAGATTCCATGCACACTTTTAACATGAATTCATTAGGTAAATGAAAATACTAAAAGGATACACACGCACATGTGTAAATTGAAGACACCATGTTAATTTTGGTTAAAGTATTAGACACATATAACTTCATTTGCCACGTTTCTACTCTACTCTACCAACTGCTACAGGGAAAGGGATTAAATAAGAATAAGAGTCTCCTCAGCACAATTTATTTCAAGTTGGACGATATTCCCTCCTTCCAATAACTTCAAATCAAACTGAAACCAACTGTTGAAGTTGAAGCGGCCATGTCAATTACTAGCAGAAGAAAATACATTTGTGTATATACAAACCCAACGTTTTTGCGTGACAAAAGAATATCTCTTACCTCCTACTATCGAAATAAAATAAATTAATGACAAAGAGAACATTTGTTCATATTGTCGCAAGCAAAAAAAAAAATATTTGAAGGGCTCACTTCTTGCCTCGTTTGCCTTTAAGATGTGAAAAGACGAATGTTACGACCACAGGCAAATCGAAATACAGGCTTTATACACGCAACTTTGTTTGATTGCCTGTAGACATTGATAATAGAAAACCAATAACTACTTTTCTTTAACAGAACCATAAAAGTATTTCGTAGAAAAAGTTCTAATTTCAAATCGGAAAACCAAAAGCAACAAATATTTTTGGAAGGAAAAATCGCTTAAATCAATGACTGATATCGACTGGTAGTTATTAGCAAGCCACCATTTCCGTTCAAGTTGTGACTGAGACTTCTATTATCAGAAGTCAAAAATAGGGATAAGCAGACCTTTCAGTAGTCGCATATGACGTGTAACATCTAACATCGTTCCTTCATAATAAGCATCATTGCTAAAGTAAACTTTCTATTCAAAATATCACCTGAATGTCCTAGATAACTTTTCAGCAATGTGTTGATTTTCTGCACGATCCTTAATTCGGTTTTTTATTAGGTAAGTGCTTGATTCTTTGTGTTGGATTCAATTAGTATTGATAAAGGACCCTCATGCGATTATGTAGGCAATGAAGTGAAATAACGTTCATCCAATACACAAACCAGTACGAATAAAAACCTCCACTAGCATTAGCTTCGTCCCTTTCAACAAAATCCTTCAAAAAAAAAAAAAAATGCAGAAAAGCGAGAAGAAAGGTGTTTCCAAAAAAGATTCACTTTTTTGAATTTATTTCAATCAACTAATAACTTTCTTGATTACTTGTAACACACTTATGTCTCTTTTCAGTAAAAATTTTACATAGATTGTTAAACAGTTAGGCGAATGCTCGAGTTAATTTGCACAGAATTCTTCAAAGTTTTTGGCTGTTTGACTAGGTAAAAATTAGTAAGATTGAAATGGTACGATTACTGTCAAACGTAAGACGATGACCTTATAAAGGGTTTTCCAATAAGAGTGATATGATTTCTTTTTTAGAAAAACCACACTTGTTGTTAAGGAAATTAAATTTTTTTTATTTAATGTGCAGTTTAACCAATAAAATTATGTTAAAAAAAAACGTCATTTAAATGGCCACCACTACTTCTTCTGCTGCAACAAATTCGATGAACCCAATTTTCGAGCACTTTTTCCACTACATCAAGTCGTATATCATGAATGGCACGTTCAATATTGACTTGTAAGGCTTGAAGAGAATCTGGTTTATCCTGAAAGACCAATGACTTCAAAAAACCCCACAAAAAATAGCCTAATTGTGTTGAATCGCAACTTCTAGAATGTCACCATTTCTTGAAATAATCGAATCTCTAAACTTTTCTCGCAATAATTCAATTGTTACATTTGCTGTGTGGCACGTAGCCCCGTCTTGTTGAAAATGAATGTTGTCAAGATCAACACGTTTCCAACTTCGGTCATAAAAAGTTGGTTATCATCGATCTATACCGCTCTCCATTGACAGTAATGGTGTTAAAAAAAAGGTGTTACCAGCTTCATTTTGAAAGAAGTACGGACCGATGATTTCACCAGCCAAGTAAATTTAGGTGAGGGATTTTCATGAATATTTTGTGAATTTTCATCGCACCAGAATTGACAGTTTTGTTTATTTACCGCACCAGTCAATTAAAAGTGAACCTCATCGGAAAAGATGATTTTCTTAAAAATCGTTATCGATTTCAAGTTTTTCCAAGGCAAACTCACGACGTTTTCGTTGGTGCAATGGTAAAATTGTAAACACTTCTGAATGCAATAAAAAACAAATGACAGATCATGACATACTACAAATGGCCGAAACGCCTGTCGCGGTAAAATTTACCGCTACAAAAAGTATCCTTAGGATCCTTTCTCGTATCCCTTCCTCTTCTTCGTTTTTGGATGTGGCTGCATAATTCTGGGAGAGTTAGGGGCAACCAAGGTTCCATCAGCCTATGGTTTACTCACCCAGCATTCTGCAAAAACATCCCACGTAGGGTGATGATGCAAAATTGGTCGAGGTTAGACCGACAAAGGGACAGGCGATCCCCAACGATGATCAAGAAGCGTGCAGACGGGCGGTCTCACGCAAGACAATGGAAATGTCCGGTGTGAACACACACAGGTTGACACATCAACACAACTACATCATCAATGGTAGAAGATAAATGCCTACCCAACGATTTACGTCACTTTGACAAAACTAGTATGGCCTTCTGCCCAACCTAACTTTAATAAGGTACCCAAAGGTTGAAACGTTAAAGTTCTTCCCTCCTCCCCCAAATCTGCAAAAGAGGCCACCAGTGTAGGATAGGGATTTTCGGTTAGCTAAGATTTCCTCCTCCTATAGTTCTCCCGAAATAAAATGTTAAAAATGTTTATTAGGAATTGGTTTTGTTGACTTACTCGATTCACTCTCCACGCGAGTAAAGGTAACTGAGAGAATGCTCAGCGATAACTTATTTTCAATTTCAGCATAGTGCGATGTTTTTCACGAAGGTTGTGAGATTAGGTGATCTAGGGGTCTGGACTCACCCATCAAGATCGGCAAGTGTTGGATGACACCAACCACTTGTCGAACTTTCGAACTTGGTGAATGGCGAGAGAGAGGGCAAGTTTTGGACGACACCAACAACTTGTCGAACTCTATGTGTGTAGTGGTTGAGCATGCGCACTTTCGTTGGAATTCGACAGCGATGACACAGCACACCACCGGCGGCTGATGTCGTGATACTGAATCCACGAAAGTGATTGGTTGAATGTATGAATGTGTGGGTGTCTGAGAGCGGGGTTGAGGCCAGACAAAGAGCTAGGCTTGAAGTGGTGGACACTTCTTGGCTAGCTAGCAAGGAGATAAGAGATAGTGAAAAATTTTCGAGAGTTAGAAATTGAAAATAAGTTTTGTACATTGAAAAATTTTGCGCCATATTTTTTTTTTAAGTGAGTTTTAGCTCTTTTTCTGATTTTGGGTTTTAACTTTGGAAAGTGAATCGAGGAAGAGTTGTCCTTTCGACGAAGGATACAAAAGGATATTGGTGGAGACCAAAATTGAGAAGACGAGATTGATCAGGGAGCAATAGGAGCAGGAAATTTGATTTCGAAGATAAGTACAGTGAGATTTTGTGATTCGTGTCATTTGTTACTGGTGAAAGAATTTTGTAAGTGAAAATACTGTGTGGCCCCTTTTTCCTTACGAATTATCCAGGGAAATTGCCTGGCGCGTGACCCCCTTAATTTTAAACCCATCTTGGGAATTTTCGGGAAAACCCCTTTAACCGTTCAACCTTCGGTAACCTTTATTCTTTTCTTCTACTTTCAACGGTCCAACTGACCATCTTAGAAATCTATACTACTTCTTTTTCTTACCTTGCTAATTTACAAGTTACAGTACTTCATTTCTTTTTTACTTTGCTATACTCGTTTACCAACTTTTATACTTTCCTTTATATCGAAAAGACTTGGGTTTTTAATCCCGTCTTTGACAAGGTTTTCCCAACACAATAAAATCATTTCAACTTCCCTTCGGGATTTCATAATACGTTGCTTCTTTTATTATTTACACATCGCTGTTTTCTTTTTTTTTCTTTCTTTCCCGGTCGTTATTTCTCTTTATTACTTTTCAGCTTCAAGGTTTGGAAATTTAACCTTTTTTTTTTAAAAAAAATTTTCTGGCGCCCACGATTACGAGGACACCCTGTCCTCCAATCTGATTATTTATCCCAACTTTAATTACATCTTAATTCATCCACCCTCGATTAAATTAATTGTTTTCACCTGACCTATCTTACCCAATCATTATTTGCAACATCGAACACACCCCAGCTGAGCTAGTCGCGGTGGCAGCATAAATTTGTTGCTGGATGCACCATTTTTCTTCTTGCCGGCATTTCTTCTCAACTCGTCTGACATTTGACATTCTTGCCGCACGCCAGACGGCGGTGCATAAATTTCGATTAATTTCTTTTATTTGTTAGTACGCGGTTTTTAAGTTTACGTGAACGTCCTAAAGTTAGTTTATTTGATAAAATACATAAACATATAATTTAATTAATAACCCCAAGAAGGAAGTGCCGCCGGTGGAGAAAAAGGTGTAACAAATTGGCGCCCAACGTGTCGGGCTTGTGGAGTTCTGTTTTTGTCATTGCATTCTGTGTGGTATCGTTTTGATTTTGTGTGAGATTTACTAGTTTGGTGAACATTTCATTCGTGCGTTTTTTCTTTTCCTACAGGTTTCAACAAATAACAACAAATTCATATCATCATCATCTGTGTCTGGCTGCAATCTTTCAAGTGTTTTTTTTCTGGAAAGTGCGTGTGGTAAAAGTATACATACGTTCAGTTGTATACCCCCAAGTAAGGTTTCTTTTGCTTTTGATTTTATTCTTATTGTTTTACTTTTATTTACATTACATTTATTTAATTAAACCCACATTCATTTGCCCTTTTTATATATATATATATTGCCATATCGTGCGTAAGAAATTAAGAAAGATTTGCATTTAACTTCGCGTATACCTAAATACATACTTTTACCTACATACCTTGTGTTGTGTTGTGCACTAATTGTGTACAGCGTACCGGCGTTAGTTTTTTTTCTGTATCCAGTACATTTGCGGTACACACAATTTTCATTTGATATCCCTTCGTGTTTTTTCTTATTAAACGTAGATCATTTAGATCAATTTACCTACGATTTTGCAAATCTTCATTCGTTCGGCCATACATATTTACATACGTACTTACATAGAGTTAGTGTTTTTGATTTTAATATTGCCTGCTACTTGGCCTTCGGTTTTGTTTTTTTTTCTTTTCTGCCTTACTTTATTGTGTATGCCAGTACCCATACAGTGTTGCATTGCATTGCTAGAACTTAATTTTTTGTTGCTAGTGAAATCCAGTGGCTGTCAAACTTTTTTCTGGGGTTGAATTTATTTTTGAAATAATTTTGTGGTGTCGTACATTTGAATATTTTTTTTAATTTTTGAAGTCAGAGATTGTGTGGGAGTTTAAGATTGTGAGTTTTGTTGTGAATTTTTTTTTTGAAAAAGTTTTAGACAGGGTGTTTTTTCTTGTAAATTTTTTTTTGAAACAAGGTGTTTCTTTTTAGTTCTGTTTTGCAATCGAGCTACTGATTGCATTTTGAAATCGAGATTGTGAGTTGTGGTGTAGAGTTTTTTGGTAAAAGATTTTAATCAGAGTGTTTGCTTTTTGGGTTTGTGAGATTTTGTGTTGGAAGTTTTTTTTGAGGTGCTATCTTTTGTTTTATTCGGTTAAAACTTAATAGTTTCTGTGGGTTTTGTGCAATCGTGTTGAGATTTTGAAAGCTGTTGAGCAGAAGAGGGTAGATTATTACTGCTTTTTTTCTCTTTTTCATTTGAAAAGTGTTGTTGGTTGTTTCTGATTTTAACATAAGTTAAATCGTGTTGAGGGTTTGGAAGTTTGACAGTGGAAGTTGAACTGTTTGTTTTTTTTAATTGAAAAGTGTTGTTTGCGAATAGTAAACATGAATATTGGTCGTTTGGCTCAGGATGAGCTTGCATATGAGATGCAAATTCGGGGGTTGAAGGTTAGTACGGTTGAGGTGATGAGAAAAGCTCTCAGATCCTCAAGGGTACTAGAGTCAAGGGGTTCTTTCGAAAACTCAAAGAGTTACCCATTTAGTTTTGAGGAAGATAGTGAGGCCGTGAGAGCGAAAATAGAAGACATTAAGGTTTTATTGAAGGATCCTCCAAAGGACCCGAAATCGTCTGAATGCGTTAAGTTAGTAACAAAGATTGAATGGGCGTTAGGTCGTATTGGCAGGGCGATTTGTGAGAATGATGATGATGAGGAAGTACAGAGCGAGTTAAAGAATGAATTGTTGCTATTATTGGGAGTGCTTTTAGGTGATAATGGGGATAGTGATTTGGAAGATGAATCCCCAAAGAAGAATGTAAGATCAGGAGGTTCAGGTGGCCGCTCGGTGAGCGTAAGCCCATTGCCAGTAGCGAGTGGTTCGAATGTGAGAAATGCAAGGGCAAGGGAACAGGGAACTGAAAATAATTCGGTTAGTGAGCGAAATGTTGCTCTTGCTATGCGTATGAATGAGCAAAGAAGTGTTGAAAGTGCGAGTGAGTTGAGAATTAGAGAATTGGAAAGAGAGTTAGAACGTGAACGAAGAGCGAGTGAAGATAGAATGGCAAGAGAAAACAGAGTTGATCGAGAAATTAGAATGGATAGGGAAGATAGATTTGAAAGGGAAAACAGAATGGATAGGGATAATAGATTCGAAAGGGAAGATAGGATGGTAGGGAACCATAGTGTGTACGAAAGGTATGAGAGAAAAGTTGAACGTGTGGGAAAGTGGGGTGTGAAATTTACGGGAGAGTCTGATGGTTCGTCTGTGAATTCATTTTTAGAACGGGTCGAGGAGTTGCGTGTAGCGAACGATGTGTCTGAGGCACATTTGTTCAAATCGGCGACGGAATTATTGAGTGGAAGAGCCCTCTTATGGTTTAGGACCGTAAGGAGTGAGCTGAGGAACTGGCAGGAGCTAGTTCAGGAAATTAAGGCGGAGTTCCTTCCTGCGAACTACGATGATCTTCTCTTGGAGGAGATTAATCGTAGATCCCAAGGGAAGGACGAAACCTTCGGCGCATACCTCGCCGTGATGAGGACGTTGTTTAGGAGGTTAGGTGAGCCGTTGAGTGAGAGTCGAATGCTTGGTATTTTGAAGAAAAATGTGGATCCATTCTTCCAAAAGCAAATAGCTAGCGCTAAGCCGACTACGGTGAAGGAGCTTGCGGTGCTTGGAAGAGAGATGGACACATTGAAGGCGAATGTGGATTCTTTTACCCCCCCCCCTCTCGTGGAAAAAATTTGTTGGAACCGGAGTGTGGTTATCAACCTGGTGCGGCAGGTCAACACCGAGTGGCGGTTGTTGAGTCGGCACCAGATAACCCATTCCGAAGGGTCGTTAGGTGTTTCAATTGCAATAGAGAAGGTCATTTTTCGAATGCGTGTTCGGTTGCTAAGAAATGTTTTGGTTGTGGTGCGTCGAATGTTTATCGTAGAGATTGCAAGAAATGTTCAGGGTCGGGAAATGGGCAACGGACTCTCGGATCAGCAGGACGAGAGCTCCGTCGCAATTAGTTAGGTCGTCTGCTGACGATCAGCTGGTGGACAGGGTTGAGTTAGGGTTTACACTCGTTTCCTGAAATAACTGTTCTAAAAGCCTATCTAACTTTTCCCTATCCTCACTACCTAAATCAGATTTTTCCCTAATGGACCCTACATCTATTATTGAGGCAACTGCTTCCTGTTCTGAAAAACTCCACACACCTGATCTCAAATCCGGGACTATTCCCGATAGCGCCCAAAAATCTGCGCCCAGGATCAATAAATGTGGGAGGTTTGGTATAACTAAACACTCTAGTAGTATGGATTTGCCCTCCACCTCCATTGGAAGCGACAATGATCCAACTACTCCTACTCCCGCCCCATCCGCTAGCGCAACCGAACCTATACTACTTTTCCCTAATGTTAAACCTAAACCCTTCAAAATTCTCCACCCATCCCTACCTACTATTGTGCGAGAAGCACCAGAATCTAAAAGCCCTAAAAACCTAATGCCAAAAATGTTGACCTTCAAATAAGTGAGGATAGGGAAAAGTTAGATAGGCTTTTAGAACAGTTATTTCAGGAAATGACTGAGGGGTTAGGCTGTACCAAGTTAGTTGAGCATAGGATAAGGACGACTGCAGAACCGATCAAGCAGCGGTATTACCCTGTGTCACCCGCAATCCAGAAGAGTATTGACAAGGAGCTTCAGGAGATGTTAGATGCTGGAGTTATCCAGAAGTCTACGAGCCCTTGGGCATCTCCGATTTTGCTCGTCAAGAAAAAGGATGGAAGCTTTCGGTTTTGCGTCGATTATAGGAAGCTTAACGCTGTTACAGATAGGGACGCTTATCCACTTCCGTTTATCTCAGCGATTTTGGATAAGCTTAGGAACGCTAAGTTTTTGTCATCTCTTGACATTAAGTCTGCTTACTGGCAGATACCCATGGAGGAGGAATCGCGCAAGTACACAGCCTTTACAGTGCCTGGCCGTGGTCTTTTTGAGTTTTTAAGGATGCCGTTTGGTCTCCATAACTCCCCGGCAACGTGGCAAAGGTTTATAGACGACGTTTTGGGTCCCGACCTAGAACCTTACGTCTTTGTGTACTTGGACGACATCATCATCGTCACCGATTCCTTTGACAAACACTTAGAAATTTTGCAGGAGGTTTTTAAAAGATTAGTAGGAGCGGGGTTAAAAGTAGGTAGGGAAAAATGTAACTTTTGTAGGCCTTCTTTGAAATTTTTAGGGTATGTAGTGGACAGAAACGGACTCCATGTGGACCCAGAAAAGGTCGAAAGCATGTTGAAGATTCCGGCCCCGAAAAATATCAAAGAAGTTAGAAGTTTTATAGGGACTATTTCTTGGTACAGAAGGTTTGTTCCAAATTTTGCAATTTTAGTTAGGCCTCTTACGGATCTTCTTAAGAAAAGTAAGAAATTTGATTGGACCCTAGAGTGTGAGGAAAGTTTTAGGAAAGCCAAGGAGTGCTTGGTCACGGCACCGATTCTTACGTGCCCGGATTTTTCTCGACCGTTTGTTGTTCAAACAGACGCGTCACGCGTCTGATTACGGGATCGGAGCCGTGCTTTCTCAAGAGTTTGAGGAAGGAGAAAAGGCAGTCTGCTATATTAGTAGGTCTCTCAATAGAAGTGAGAGAAATTATTCTACGACAGAAAAGGAATGTTTGGCAGTTTTGTGGGCAGTTGAGAAGTTGCGACCATATATCGAAGGTGTTCGGTTCACGGTCGTAACGGATCATTACTCGCTCGTGTGGCTGAACAATCTGAAAGATCCGCAAGGTAGATTGGCTAGATGGGCCATCCGCCTACAGCAATTCGACTTCAAGATCATCCACAGGAAGGGGAAAGAACATGTTGTTCCAGACATGTTGTCGCGGGGAGTTCCAGTAGTGGCTGGTATCTCGGATGCGGATACTGATCCTTGGGTGGAGAAAATGATCTTGCTAGTCGAAAAGCAACCGTTAGTTTATCCATCTTGGAGAGTAGAGAATAGGAGACTATATAAACATGTGAAAGCGAAACATGTTGTAGTCTGTGAGAGTAGTGAAGAATGGAAGTTAGTAGTAGGGAAAAAGGATAGGTTAGATATTTTGAAACAGTGTCACGATAGTCCACTAGCGGGACACATGGGGGTTAGGAAAACTTATGCTAGGGTATTAGAAAAATATTATTGGCCAAAAATGAGGGTAGATATAACGCGTTACGTGAAAAACTGTAAAATTTGCCAAACAGTGAAACCAATCAACGAGAAGCCAGCTGGTCTTATGTCTGAAAGGGAAGGTACCTCCAAACCGTGGGAAATGGTATGTGTGGACTTGGTGGGTCCACTACCAAAATCATCGAGGGGTTACATCTACATCCTCACCGTTGTTGACTACTTCACCAAATTCCCCCTCTTATTCTGTCTTCGTTCTGCAACTGCGAAAGCAGTGTGCAAAGAGTTGGAAGATAACGTCTTCCTACTCTTCGGCGTACCCAAGTGGATCGTATGTGACAACGGTCCCCAGTTCCGTAGCAAGGAACTGAAAGCGCTTACCGCAACCTACGGGTCACAACTTCGTTTTACCGCGCACTACCACCCGCAAGCAAACCCCGCGGAGCGCATAAATCAAATCATAAAAACTACCCTTCGTGCATACGTGTCGGAAAATCATCGAACCTGGGATTCGCAATTGGCAAAAGTGGCTTGTGCGATTAGGACATCCCAGCATGAGGTTTTAGGAGTTTCGCCATATTTCGCCAACTTCGGCAGGAACATGGTCACATGTGGCCGTGATATAGGATATAGGGATAGCGATAGGGACCAATCAGGAGTACTAGATAGAGAGAAACAATTTAGGAAGCTACGAGAAGAGATAGCTAAGAAGATAGGCGCGGCTACCAAGAAGTCCGCGCAAACGTATAACCTTCGCAGGCGTGATGTCCAATATCAGCCTGGCGATTTGGTTTGGCGAAGAAATTTCGCACTTTCGGATGCCGCAAACTATACTGCAGCTAAATTAGCTCCTAAATTTGTCGGACCCTACCGCATATCGAAGCGGACGTCACCTTGGACGTATATCCTAACCGATGAGAATGGCAAAGATCGCGGAACTTGGCACGCAAAGGATTTAAAACCCTATTGCGATGTTTCTGACACTTAGTCTAAAATCAAGACCCCACAGTAACATAAGTATCTTTACTTTCTTTTTTTTTTTTTTTTTGAAACGTCACCTTTTTACAAAGTCCATTCTTCTTCTTTTATAAATCGCTATTTTAAAATTCCATTGCCTTTTTAACTTTTTACTTTTATTAAACTTCTTACTTTACTTTCAATACTACTCTATCTTTAGGTTAACTTCAGTTTTAACTTTCATAATGTCAAATTGATGGAAAATCGTTTGTGTTGTGTTGTCTTCCTTTTCTTCGTTCCTTTTACCTAGTTTCACCTTGGGAAATGGTTTATATTTCCTTGAAATGTAAACACATTTCCTGGGAGGTAAGGGTGGGATTTGTCGCGGTAAAATTTACCGCTACAAAAAGTATCCTTAGGATCCTTTCTCGTATCCCTTCCTCTTCTTCGTTTTTGGATGTGGCTGCATAATTCTGGGAGAGTTAGGGGCAACCAAGGTTCCATCAGCCTATGGTTTACTCACCCAGCATTCTGCAAAAACATCCCACGTAGGGTGATGATGCAAAATTGGTCGAGGTTAGACCGACAAAGGGACAGGCGATCCCCAACGATGATCAAGAAGCGTGCAGACGGGCGGTCTCACGCAAGACAATGGAAATGTCCGGTGTGAACACACACAGGTTGACACATCAACACAACTACATCATCAATGGTAGAAGATAAATGCCTACCCAACGATTTACGTCACTTTGACAAAACTAGTATGGCCTTCTGCCCAACCTAACTTTAATAAGGTACCCAAAGGTTGAAACGTTAAAGTTCTTCCCTCCTCCCCCAAATCTGCAAAAGAGGCCACCAGTGTAGGATAGGGATTTTCGGTTAGCTAAGATTTCCTCCTCCTATAGTTCTCCCGAAATAAAATGTTAAAAATGTTTATTAGGAATTGGTTTTGTTGACTTACTCGATTCACTCTCCACGCGAGTAAAGGTAACTGAGAGAATGCTCAGCGATAACTTATTTTCAATTTCAGCATAGTGCGATGTTTTTCACGAAGGTTGTGAGATTAGGTGATCTAGGGGTCTGGACTCACCCATCAAGATCGGCAAGTGTTGGATGACACCAACCACTTGTCGAACTTTCGAACTTGGTGAATGGCGAGAGAGAGGGCAAGTTTTGGACGACACCAACAACTTGTCGAACTCTATGTGTGTAGTGGTTGAGCATGCGCACTTTCGTTGGAATTCGACAGCGATGACACAGCACACCACCGGCGGCTGATGTCGTGATACTGAATCCACGAAAGTGATTGGTTGAATGTATGAATGTGTGGGTGTCTGAGAGCGGGGTTGAGGCCAGACAAAGAGCTAGGCTTGAAGTGGTGGACACTTCTTGGCTAGCTAGCAAAGAGATAAGAGATAGTGAAAAATTTTCGAGAGTTAGAAATTGAAAATAAGTTTTGTACATTGAAAAATTTTGCGCCATATTTTTTTTTTAAGTGAGTTTTAGCTCTTTTTCTGATTTTGGGTTTTAACTTTGGAAAGTGAATCGAGGAAGAGTTGTCCTTTCGACGAAGGATACAAAAGGATATTGGTGGAGACCAAAATTGAGAAGACGAGATTGATCAGGGAGCAATAGGAGCAGGAAATTTGATTTCGAAGATAAGTACAGTGAGATTTTGTGATTCGTGTCATTTGTTACTGGTGAAAGAATTTTGTAAGTGAAAATACTGTGTGGCCCCTTTTTCCTTACGAATTATCCAGGGAAATTGCCTGGCGCGTGACCCCCTTAATTTTAAACCCATCTTGGGAATTTTCGGGAAAACCCCTTTAACCGTTCAACCTTCGGTAACCTTTATTCTTTTCTTCTACTTTCAACGGTCCAACTGACCATCTTAGAAATCTATACTACTTCTTTTTCTTACCTTGCTAATTTACAAGTTACAGTACTTCATTTCTTTTTTACTTTGCTATACTCGTTTACCAACTTTTATACTTTCCTTTATATCGAAAAGACTTGGGTTTTTAATCCCGTCTTTGACAAGGTTTTCCCAACACAATAAAATCATTTCAACTTCCCTTCGGGATTTCATAATACGTTGCTTCTTTTATTATTTACACATCGCTGTTTTCTTTTTTTTTCTTTCTTTCCCGGTCGTTATTTCTCTTTATTACTTTTCAGCTTCAAGGTTTGGAAATTTAACCTTTTTTTTTAAAAAAAAATTTTCTGGCGCCCACGATTACGAGGACACCCTGTCCTCCAATCTGATTATTTATCCCAACTTTAATTACATCTTAATTCATCCACCCTCGATTAAATTAATTGTTTTCACCTGACCTATCTTACCCAATCATTATTTGCAACATCGAACACACCCCAGCTGAGCTAGTCGCGGTGGCAGCATAAATTTGTTGCTGGATGCACCATTTTTCTTCTTGCCGGCATTTCTTCTCAACTCGTCTGACATTTGACATTCTTGCCGCACGCCAGACGGCGGTGCATAAATTTCGATTAATTTCTTTTATTTGTTAGTACGCGGTTTTTAAGTTTACGTGAACGTCCTAAAGTTAGTTTATTTGATAAAATACATAAACATATAATTTAATTAATAACCCCAAGAAGGAAGTGCCGCCGGTGGAGAAAAAGGTGTAACACGCCACTGCAAAATCATATCATACCTATTGGAAAACCCTTTAGTAGGAATTGTTAGGGCTTCGCGCGTATTAGAGTCAACGTCGGTCGTTTATACTTTGGAATTTCTTAAAGTCATCTGCGTCCCAGGTGTTTTGGAGAATGGTATTAAAATAAGATATTCTGTCTGGTCGTGGAGTTTGCAATGTGCTTTGCCCAACTCGTCTGCTATTTTTTATTTTTTGATCTCTCTAAATTTTCTACAAAGACATCTAAAATTTTTCGATTTCCTTTTGCATTCACTAGGATAAACGTAGGCACTTCTTCCACCAGGCAATGCGAAAGGTTGCAGTGGTCGTGGGACGATCAGAAAAGCAGAAATGTCAGAGCATAGCTTGATGGATTTCATGGGATAGCAAAACAATGCAACAAATAGGACGATGTTTAGATGATGAGAATGAGGCGAATAAACATATTGTGTGAAGTAAAAAGGGACCTATTTTGTAGAAGATGAGTGAAATTCTATAAAAGGTTGATTTTCCTAAATCAACTTGAAGACATCTTAAAAGAAAAGTTTTCGATTTTTGGCGATTCAAATAAACATGTCGCGAACACAAGCCAGAACTATGAAGAATGACTTAGCGGTATGGGATAAGGTACCAGAAATCCTCCTGGTTTAAATATCTCTAGCCTAAACAGGCCACAACTTATCTAGACTAACATTAAATTCCTCAATCAGTAACGAAATATTATCACCTACAGCTGTTGTAAAAATTAGATATATATTTACTATCATTTGGAAACTAAAAACCATGAAGTGTCGAGAGAAAAACTGCAAATTAGCTGTGTACGACTATGAGATTTTGCTGACAGAATCTTTCAAGGAGCCGCTAAGGAAAAATAAATAAACAAGGACAACAAGGTTCATTTGATTAGCTGTACCATCAACACTGTGGAAAATGCAGGGAGCACCTCACAACCACAAGGTATGTGTGACTGGCTACAATGGAATGATGTAGCAGTGATAAGTAAGAAGAAAGCGGCTTTCAAAACATGGTCAAAGATTAAACTATTTTCCTTGAAAAATAGACGCTTAAAGAAGCAGACATGTTCAGGAAAATTCTTTGCCGAAGCTCATTAAGGATGCTCAAGGACAGTTTCTTGTGAACTAGAAAAAAAAACTCTGCACAGGGAGCTAAAGCACTGTGATGCCTTGTCCAATGACAGTTTCCTCGAAAGCACTTTACAGAAGCTGAATCTAAATGAACGGAAATACCTCATAATACAGTCGAAAAAGTTATGGAAGCAGTCAAAAACTTCAAAAAAGTTTTGAAAAAATACGAGAGACAGCTGGATTAGATGGCTCAAGATTATAAGACCCATATTTACAGGACGTTATAGTCAACCTTAGCAATGAAGAGAAAGTCACCTTCCAATAATATACAACGGCAAAAGAGCCATCCGATGTCACGTCATGATAACTACTGTTTGATCAAGCTGATGTCACTTTGGGTAGCAGTCTGCGAGAATTAAAAAAGCTACCGGACAACCATTGCTGGTCTATCGCGAGGAAGTCAACAACAGACGCAGTCCGAAGCATTGGAAAAAGATCGTGACTTCTTAGAAGATTTGCGTGTGCTAAATGAATTAAAAAAGGACAATGGGAACAATTGCACAGATCTATGTGCAGATGATCAATAACGTGTCGAAGGACAAAGTTGATATGTTCAGCAGGAGTAACCCTATGAATTTCATGTCAAAGTTGGTGTACGTCGTACACCAAGGGAGCGTTTAGGGTTCTTTCTTGATGATGAGAAATCATAAACGAGGACACTACGTCTCTACAAGAAGGTCATGACGTATCGAGGTGAAAGTTTTGGAACGCAGTGGGCACCATGTTATTCCAAAAAAAGATAAATTGCTTGCAAGGGCTCCTCCTGACCTTGAAATGCCCATTCCAGACATTTTTTTGAATGGAGATGTGTTAATCCAAGTTCTAAAAGAATAAAGATTTGTGTTATATGAACGATAGTAAAGCAATTTGTGATGATGACATCAAAGTTTTTTCAAAAACTTTCAAAGGTTGAAAATTTTTAGGAGCAAGCAGAAATGAACAGAAGTCTCGTATAATATAATCCAGGACAAAAAGAAAAAAAAAAGAGGAGCATTGCGAGCAACGAGTTAAAATTATTCAGGCTTATTATGAAAATTGGCGTTCAAATCAAAATGCATATCATGCAATTCGTGATTTTTTCGGTCAATTAAATCGTTCAAATGTGCGTCCAATCGGAAAAATCGTGCAAAAATCTGAGCAAACCGGGTCTGTAGGAGATGTGAAAACACCAGTGCATGTACGTAACAACAGCTCGTACTGCAGAGAATATAGCTGCTGTTCGCGATAGTGTGGCTGAAGAGCCGTCCACCTCAACTCTTCGTCATGCCCAACAATTGCACCTCTCACGCTCGTCGTTGATGAACATTATGCATAAAAGCTTGAATTTACACGCTTACAAGGTGCAATTGAGTCAATTCAAGGGTCGTCAATGGTTAGAATAAATAAATAAATAAATAAAATAAAAATGGTTAGAATGGTGGCAAGAAATGGCAGCAGTTGATGATAAATTTCCGAAGATAATCATATTCGGTGATGAGGCACATTTTCACCTTAGTTGATTCGTCAATATTGCCACATTTGGGCCAATGATAATACAAGATTGATTGTTGAAAAACCAATGCACCCAGAGTGACTGTTTGGTGCGGTTTAAGAACTGGCTGCATCATCGGGCCGTATTTTTTACAAAATGAGAGAGTTTTCGGCAGTTACTGTGAATGGTGTTCGTTATCGTGAGATAATAACCTACTTTTTTTAATGGCCCGAATTGGAAGATACGCGAATGAGGACGATATGTGGTTTCAACAGGCCGGTGCCATTTGCCATTCAGCAAATGAAACGTGGTGGCGAGGTCAATTGGCCACCAAGATAATGTGATTGAACTTCTTTCCTTGGCGTTATTCGGAAGAAAAAGTGTACGGCAACAAGAAACCAACAATTCAAGAGCTAAAGGATGAGATAATTCAGCACATTGACGGCATGGAACCTCAATTTTGCCTCAGCGTCAATGAAAATTTGGGCCATCGAATGGAGGTGTGCCGCCGAGGTCGCCGCGGTAGTTCGGCCGATATTTTGTTTAATACATAATTGAACAAAAACGTTAGGCGCCGTGATCTTAGGCGATCACCAACTACGCCGAGGAAATTGAATGTTGGACGACTTCAATCGATAGAGACCGCCGCTGCCTATGCCGACCGCGTATCCCTTGAGCTTGCGAGGAATCCTTCGACTGATGACATGAACCCGGAAGACCAATGGCAGCTATGTCAACAAGCCATAAGAAGTGCTGCGTCAGAGGTTTTAGGTTTCTCACAGCCACCCCCTAGAAACCCTTGGTTTGACTCCGAATGTGCTCAGGCAAACAAAGCAAAAACGGAGGCATACAAGTCATGGCTCCAGAGAGCTACTAGAGCGTCCAGAAATCTCTACGTTGAGCAAAGGAAAGAGGAAAAACGCTTACTCAGGAGGAAGAAAAAGGAACACCAAAAACGCGAAGTCGAGGAGATGCAGAGATGTTTTAGTAGGAAAGAGGTGCGAAACTTCTATAGAAGAGTGAGACAATCAACATCGGGTTTCACAAGTCGCCCTGGACCCTGCAAAGATCAGGATGGAAACACCATAGTGGAAACGCAGGCGATTGTAATCATCTGGAGAGACTACTTTAACCAGTTGTTAAATGGCGATGACACCAAAATCCCGCCCACGCTGGAGATGACCTGGTCAGGAGCATGCACCAACTCATCTGCAAAATATGGTCGGAGGAAAGTATGCCCGATGAGTGGAACCTCAGTACCATCTGCCTGATCCACAAAAAAGGAGACCGCCTACTCTGCGCCTAGTCTTCTTAACATCGCCTATAAAATCCTTTCGAGCGTATTATGTGAACGTCTCAAGCCGTTTGCTGATGATTTAATAGGTCCTTGTCAATGCGGCTTCAGACCTGGAAAATCTACCACCGACCAAATATTCACATTGCGCCAAATCCTGGAGAAAACCCAAGAGTACAACATCGACACCCAGCACCTGTTCTTCGACTTTAAAGCAGCGTACGATAGTGTTAACAGAGTTGAAATGTATCGTGCTATGTCTAACTTTAGAATCTCTGCTAAACTGATACGCCTTATCAGGATGACGTTGGAGAACGCTAGCTGTTCCGTCAAAGTTGGTAGAGACTCTACTGAAACCTTCGAAACCACCAGAGGGCTTAGACAAGGCGACGCACTGTCATGCAGCTGTTTTAACATTGTGCTTGAAAATGTAATACGTAGCACCCATGCCAGTACATCGGGCACCATTTTCAATAAATCAACACAATTACTTGGGTTTGCAGACGACATAGACGTGATAGGAAGAACAAAGCGAGCAGTAACTGGTACATTCACTACTATGGAGTCAGCAGCAAGCCAAATGGGACTGAAAATAAACGAGGAAAAAACGAAGTATATGCTCTCATCAACAAAAGTCCAATCCCACCACCGACTTGGTCAAAATGTCACCATTGACAGGTATAACTCAGCCAACAACATCAGCGCTGAAATCAAACGCAGACTAACTCTTGCTAATCGCTGTTTTTTCGGGTTAGATAAGCAATTGAGGAATAAAGCCCTATCGAGAAGAACCAAGGAGACGCTATACAAAACACTCATCATCCCGGCCCTGCTATATGTTGCAGAAGCATGGACCCTCTCCCAATCGGATGAAAAGTAAATTGGAGTCTTCGAGAGAAAAGTTCTGCGTACGATTTATGGTCCTGTTTGCGTTAATCGAGAAGACAACGTTTGGCGAAGAAGATACAACGACGAACTATACGAGCTGTCCAGCGACATAAGCTTAGCCAGAAAAATTAGAGTCCAACGACAAAGATGGCTGGGGCATGTAGAGCGAATGGACATCAACGCTCCAGCGCGTAAAGTCTTCAACGCCAAACCAGAGGGAGTCAGAAGCCAAGGTAGACCTCATCTTCGATGGAGCGACCAGGTAGAAGGAGATCTCCGCCAACTTGGAGTGCAAAATTGGAGACGGCAGGCTAGAGATCGAGCCGGCTGGAGGGGCATATTGGACAAGGCCTAGGAGCACCACGCTCTAGTTGAGCCACCTAAAGTAAAAAGTAAGTACATAACTGAACCATGTCAATATTATGATAATTTCTAAATAGTTTGTGTTGTATTCAAAATCAACATCGGCCCTTAAAATTTCACCACCCTTTATGAATATGTTCCCATAGCTGTTAAACTCTGCTATACGTGTCACATTTGACACGGAAATCAAAAACGAAATTTGAAGACTTAAATTTCATATAATAGAAATAAGGTGGCTGAATTGATTTCTTTGTGCGATTTTTTCTTTTTTTCATTTTTTCCTTCTTTCGATTTAATTCACCAAACCATTGTTGTTCGGTTTAGAAAGATTATTCCTGACGGCCGTTTAAACAAAAGCAATATCCCAATAAGGACGGACATACATAGGTTGACTTCTCTCATAATTTGCAAAGTAGTGAACGATATATTTATATTTTAAATTTACTAAAAAAGCAATAAACCTGACTTAACTATTTTCACTTTTCGCTTCAAGCTCTATTTTGATTTTATACCGATAATAAAAATCAAAAGAAAAGCTAAAAATGAAATTGTGACTCACTGCAGCCTTCAGCAAAAAATAAAACAAAACACAAATCAACCAAATATGAATTTCAAAACTGCTCTTAGTTGTCATCTTACCTTAGTAGCACATATACATATGCAAATGGGGTTGCGGTTTTTCCTGACAACAAAAGGTTAAACGGGCACCTTAAGCTTTTAGCAACATAATATTTTATTTAGATTTGAGTACCACGTTGACACTTTGACAAGCAAAATAATAATTTTAAATAAAAACCAAGCACGTGTATCTCTTGTTATAAAAAAAAAACATCCAAAAATATAATGCTGCTGCAAGCACGAATCTGTAGTACTTTCCAAAGTTATTGTGATTTGCATAAAAACTTGAGTTTTCACATTCAAATAATAATAACAGTAGGTAAGGTTTTGTTGTTCGAACTTCCAACTCCCATCAAACACAATAAAAATGAATCTGCACCCTCCCTACAACCCCAACAAAGTAAAAACAAACAAAAACAAAAAAAAGGAAAAGAAAAATGTCGCTATATATTCACATTCCAATTCACTTTTTCTTAAAAAAAAACTTTGCTCTCAGTGAATTCCATTTAGCATTTCATCTGTACAAATATGTTTACAACATCCATTCAACATCAGCAAGCTTTTTGAATACATTCAATCCGATGCAGAAAAACAATATTCTTCTTTTTTTACGTTACTTTCTGAATACACACCACATCAATATTTAGAACATCGATTACAGTTTAATTTAAATTGTCAACACATTCTAACTGGTTATTGCAACTGAACAGGTTAAAGGAATTAGTTTTTTTTCTATTAGACTAAGGGATATAGATATTTTTTTGTTTGTTTTGTTTTTTAATATTTACATTGTCTACTACCTGAGCCGAGTTATTCCCCATCTTATATTTAAGTGAAATTGATCTTTTCGCTTTAGTGAGAGCGTTCTATAGAAAAATTAGTTTTTATTTAAAAATTGCTTTATGTTTAATATGGAATAATGTATTTTTTTAAATTGTATTTTCGTTAAATTAATTTGGTTATATCGAAGCTTTTGTACAAAACAAAAAGACTAAGGAGAAAAGGATGAGAAATGAAATTTTGAAAATACAAACCTCAGCATCAGGATGGGATCTATCGGAATCGTCATAGTCCAAGTTTTGGTTCTCCAAATGCTCCTCCTCAGTCTGTGGCATTTGTTGGAGTTCTTCTTTGGATTTGAAGTCCAGGCGTTTAATATAAACAGGCACTAGTAAACCAAGTATGACCTATGAGGGGTATAAGGATATGAAGTTAAGAGAAACACAAACAAACACATTTATTTTGATGAAGGTTTAGGGAAAATTAGATTCTTTGTATTTTGAAATCTTATTAGAGGACTTGATAAAACGAGTAGAAATTTAAAACATTCCTTAATATGATTGTTTTGGTTTTTTTTTTTTAAGATAACAACAAAACTATGCGACAGTGATTTTGCCACAGAGGGCGAACTATATTTTTTTGAAGGCTTTTTTTTTGTGTTGAATTTAAATCGGGCTTTAAAATTGCTCTGGCAATTCACGTTTCCGAGACATAAAGTTTTTCAGCCTATGTTTTAACAGGAAAAACAAACCATTGCTTTTCCAATGGTTTGCTAAGCGCTTAATCCAAATCTGGCCTCAGAATAGCTCTTTTACATTACATCTATTACAAATTACTGAGATATGCAGCTTCAAAATTTGAATTACACGGTAATGCGTTATTTTGAAGCCTAGGTAGAGTCTAAAATAAATAAATAAATAGGGTGACGCAACAGAGCGAGGAGCCCCTGGGCCTAGCGCATTTCTCACAACCATGTCTTGTGAGGGAATGGAAGGGACCTAGAATTTTCTGCCGGTTCCGAACGGCTGATCGATAAAGCGCTTTTCATGGCAATGAATACAAATGGAGGACTTGCCAATTCCCCACGAAAGGCGATACCCGTAGAAAAAATATTTTTGCCTCTGTTGGGATTCGAACTCGAACCTCTGGAATAACAGGCGGATATGTTTTCCATCACACCACAGGTACCACAAGTAGGTTGAGTCTGGGACAGAAATTTGAATCAAATAAAACATCCTTTAAAATTCTTAGTGTGCTGTCAGAGAATTGAAATAGCCAGAGTAAGGTCGGGACATCATTGATTTACTCCTTGAAAACCTATCGCTGTCAAGTAATTCTCTGATTGGATACGAATTCAGCACACTAAAGATAGAGCACTGACTTTATCTACATTCGGCAAAGTTCCAGCCTCTAAAAACCCTGCAACATAAGTGCGTCAAGTGCATTGTTCGTATTACAATTCCTCAGCTAATAAAAAGTAACTAAACCTTGCCAGTAACCAAGGCAAACTATTAATAAATATTATAAAAAGAATGGGCCCCAAATGACTTCCTTGGGGTACACTAGGAGGATTTTACGGGAATGCCATTTCATAAAATCTTATACACTGAGTTCTTTGAGGCAAATTTAATGCAATAAACGACCAATTAGTTCATACTCATGCAGTAGGGTAAAGCATATGAAATATATGCAAGTTGCAATAATCTAGAATCAATTGAATTGGCAAGTCCTCCGATAGAAAATTCATTGTCATGAAAAGGGCTTTCTCCATAAGCATCGAGAAACCGACAGAAAATCGTAGGTCCCCTGCAACCACTTACAGGGCATGGTTGTGAGAAAAGCGTGGAAGTTCTATATGGTTTCATTAGAAGTTGGATATTTCAAATACTAAACATGATAATGGGTCCAACAAACTTAAAGGACAAACTCCATGACCATCTTTACCCAAACCGACCCAACAAGACAGACAGTTTGTAAGGATAAAATGGCTTTTGTCATGAGCTACAGGAAAATATAATTTGCTTATCTAAACGAAGAGGTGTTCTAGATTGTAACGATTAGGCCATCTGATGATAGTTTTCCAAAGTATAAAGTAATGTGTTTTTAATATGTCGCCTACTGCAAGGACAATGTCAATGTCAAATGCTTCGTCATTTGGGCGTTTTGGTAAGCCGTGTCATACCCAACATCATCCTGTGGTCGATAGCCGACAGTTTAATTACCTCACCCCCGCAAATAAGTTTTAGTATATTCCTTTCTCGTTACAACGATTATCTCCTAAACCAAAAAGGTTGGCAGAGGAGGCTTACTACTCATTTATTTTTAATCAAATAATAAAAGGTCAATCTTAAAATAAAACCACACAAAAAGCCACTTAAACAAGAAAAAAAAAATAATTCAAGGCCAATCCTCAATCCTAAACTCATTACGTTCTGGTATTTTCTCTCTCTGGGTTCACTCTTCAAATTAGTTCACCAATTAAAATCGCATTAATTTTCAGCTCCGGATAATGAAACCTGATTACAATTTGTTGCTAAACAAAATTAAGAGCCGAAACTTCTCGGGAATTTTCTTCAAGTCGAATGCATAATCAACTTGGTGTCCAATGAATTCCAAGTGAAGAAAACTCGTAGAGAAATTTCATTTCCATTTACCCCCCCAAAAGCTTACCTTCAAATTGGTATTTTTTCTGGTCCTCAAGCCACCCATCCATAAATCGGCTAAAATAACTTGACTACAAGGATGCGCCAAAAGAGCTCGATGATTAGCAGCCACAGCTAATCCCAAACAACTTTGATTTGACCATGAATGTAATTCGCATGTGAGTAATCGTTGAGCTTTTTCAGCATCTTGGCGATAGCTAAAGTCTAGTAACTTAATACCTACGCGAAAAAACGATTGAAATAAAAAAAAAAAACAACAAAACGAAAAAAAACAGTCAAACAAGCAATGAAAATAATCCAAAGTAAAGAAAATGTACTGAAAAATGACAAATTATAAAAGACCAACCCTTGCTTTCGAATTCCTTCGCGTAGGCTCGTAATTCGTCATAAATTTCCGTATCCAAATCGTCCTCAGCCGCCTCATGAGCCATAGCCTTGTAGAGCTTGCAAGCTACCAGTGATTTAGCCAAGGCCTCCTCGCCATGGGTCCACATTAGCAGTGACATTTGTTGGCGTTTTGTAAGGACAGCCCAAATCTACATATGTATGCCGGAAACAATTCAAATAAAACCAGAAAACCAAGGATATAAGCACGCACACCAAACATATAACAAACATTTGCAATAAATTTTCACTACAAAGGCCAAAATTTGTGCCATTGATTTATCGACTTATCGCCCACTAGGATCAAATTAATTTTCAAAGTTTTGTATCCGAAAGTGAACTTACCAGCAATTCATTGAAAGGAAATTCAAAAAGCGCCATATCCGTTGTAAAGGGCAGGAGTCCGGTGACAAGAGAAAGGGAATTGGCACCAGCAAATCGTTGGTAAGTGCACGATTTTCTATGAGCATTTGCATAGCTATTCATTACTTTGGCATAAATTGGTCGAAATTTTCGGCGAGTGTAATAGGACCTGTAAGTGAAAAAATATAAATCATAAATAAAGATATAACCCTCTGGTGGGAGATCATAATTCACATAAACTTTCTTTAATTACTTTATCTTTATTATACCATAATGCTAAACCTTTCTTAGAAGAGCAGTATATCTAACGATTAGAAGCCTGGAACGATTCGCTCGGGGTGACGCATTACGTGGGAATAGTTGTTTTTAATTAAAACATCACAAAGGAAACAATTTAATTGAATATCAGTTTTCGAAGCCAAGCGGATGAATGTCTTGGGTATGAAAAGCGATAACACTACACTAAACAATTCACTTTGAAGGAAAAACATCCTCTACTGTTGTACTTTAATAAATAACAAAATAAGAACAAAGAGTTGCCCTTTGAAAACCAAAAAAACCAAACATAATTTGTTTTGTTTTCTTTATTTAAGTCACCTGGAGGTTGAAATGTTAACCGAAGCACGATAGGTTTTCAACCTGATTCATTCAACAACATAGAGTTGCAAGTAATGATGATGGAAAATGAAGAGCGTGTACCTAGTTAAGTATCTAAACAACGAAAACAATAAGTGAATGAATAAGGTTTAACTAAATACTTTAACATTAAACTTATAGTGTTTCAATATTGCGACAGAAAGACAGTCATAAATTTTGTAAATTTAAGGAAATTTCGCATTTAATCGTGTTTTCATTTTCAAAAAATAGATAAGAGCCACCATTGAAATTAAATAAGATATTTGTCATGCTTTGCGAGATGTGTCGCCATAGTATCTTTGAAAAGTAATAGCGAATGCTGGCTTTTTTTCTCCAAAAATGGTCTATTTTATAAAAAAAGAAAAAAATTAAACGAAAGGAAAATAGCGCCTTAGGACACTTTTCTGTACGTGTGTTTTCATTAGGCGCTAAATGCTGTCTTTTTTGTGAAAATTTATGAACAAGGTTCCTTCTGGTAGAGTTAAAATAATTTTAATGTGCAAAACCAAAATTGAGTCCAAAATTTGGCCACATCAATTTAAGTATTTCTGTCCAAAAAGCCTGTGAAGAACAAGGCTAGGAAGATAAGGTTTAAATGGCTGTCAGGAAAACAAGTGGTACACTTAGACTAACATCAGGTCCATTTTTTGTTATTATTTGTTTGTTTTTTTATAAAGGAATGAGTATCTTATTCTATTTCAAGGTGTTTTCTTTCTTGTCTCCTTATGTATATATTATTTTATGTAGAATACGTAGTCTATTAATCATCATAAGAAAAATTCAATTTCACTCACATTTCGTTTGAGGTAGTACCTCACTTAACCAAACCATTTAAAACTTTTAATAAAGCGATAGACAAAGGCGTAGCGAGGGTCCAAGCCATAGGGGTGAATTTTTATGAAACGCCGACAAGTCTTAAGAATTTGCCGACTGCATCAAAAAATAAATCTATATACATATATAAAAAAAAAATTATGTATGTTTGTATGTATGTCCGTTATAGACTTCTAAGCCACACAACGGATTCTTATGAAATGTTCAGGTTAGACATAATTTCAACCAGAGATGGTTCCTGTCAAGGTTTGATCTCCATATTCAAACAGGAACGGGGTTGGGAACGGAAACTTAGAAACTACTGGATAGATTTCAAAAATTCTTTCGCCATTGGGATGTCACATAATCCCACAGTAAAAAGAAATTATATTTCATCCCCATATACCCAGGAAGCGGAAGAACGAGAAAGGGAACCTTATAAAACTATTTAAAATCGTAAAATAGTACATTTTACAGAAATCAAAAAAATCAACTTATAATTGCAATATAACGAAATAACAATAAAACAAAAAAAGTCATAGGATTGGAATACAATATTCATCACAGAAATACTTATTGATTGAAGTGTAGTTATATTTTTTTGGGCCAACTCTTCTCCAGTCTTTTTTGTTAGCACGACATCCATTTCCAAAAGGCGTTCAATAGGGACAGGTTTCTCGTCGCGTCGGTTTGGACTAACTAACTAATATCGAATGTTGACAGCAAGTCGATCTTGATGCGATGATTGAGGAGTTGTGTCCACCATTACAGAAAAAATACCAGCTTTATTGATCTCATGCACGATAATTTTTTGAGTTTTAGTACCCAAGAGATCAATAAATTCATTTTGGGTAGTCGGACTAAGATACGTCATACCTCACGGCCCTTTTGAACCATTTCTTCATTAATGGGCAATGTCGTGAAATCAGTAAAGTGATTTGTCGAAAATTTCCATCGTCCTCGTCGGACTCCTTATGACCACGAAAAGGTAATCCCTGCCTTCTCAAAGTTTTCCCAACATCGACTCAAATTTGCAGCACTTTTAAATGGTATGCATTTTCTTGTTATCCTTGAATGCTTTGTGGTCTTTCAGTAGTAGTGTAGTGTTGTATTAACTGTGAAACAGGCCCCTGATTAAAGAATTGCTAAGTTGAGACAAAAATGATTCCATTCGTGTCTTTTTGGTTAAGATCACTCGACTCGGCAGTTGGGAAATCTACTTTATTTTTCTACCTTAATTTGCCGACTTGTTTTTTTCTTTTGGGTAGCAAATCGACTAGCAAACAATTCCACTCGTGCCTTTTAGGTTGAGTTGACTTTACTACTCCACAAATCTACTTCGTTTTTCTTCCTCAATTTGCGGACTCGGAAAAATCAAAAAATCATGTGGGGGGGGGGGGGTGCTACACCTCCCCTCGCTACACCCCTAGCGATAGAAGTGAAGGGTGTGTGTTCACTAGATCGCTTGAATCATCAAGGAAATATTTTCCTAGACGCAGTTTCATTTTGAGGGAGAGTGCAGGACATGGACAAAGGAAGTATGAGACTGTCTCTTCCTCCTTCTCATCTAAGCAGCTTCTGCAGAAACGCAGAGTTCTATGAGTTCTATAGCGTGTCAACCTATCAGACAATATCCGGTAATGACGTTTATTACGGAGCTAATGTCCAATCTGGTTACGAATAACAAATGTTTTGTTCTTTTTAGATTAAACTCTGGTCATATCTGTTTTGTTACCACCAACGTAATTTGTTCTATCCATTGCCTCTTGACTAAGCATGAGCTTTCATGGTAGCGATTGGTATACCAAGGTTCAACCGACTGGTTGAGATCGGTAAAAAGGTTTCATTTCTGGCGAGTTCATCGGCTTTGCAGCTACTTACGATATTTCTGAACGCCGGAAGCCAGATAAGGTGAATATTGAACTGTTCGGCTATCTCCCTGAGAGTAAGGCGACGCGACGATTGAGGTCGGTTTGTGAGTTCGTAGAAACAGCACCGAGTGATTTGAGGGCTACTTGACTGAAAATCTGGATATTCACTGAGGATAACAGGTTTTCTTTTAGCCACGATAAGACCTCTTTGGTCGATAGAATTTCAGAAGAAGTCAAGAAACTTGTATTATTAAAAAAAAAATCTAATCCAACCACTGTTACAGAATTTGACAACGGTCCTATCAATATTGCGACTCAGTTCAATCAGTTGCAGCTGTGGCGGTGTGGAAACTTAAAGCCATTCAAAAATTGCGATTCAGACTGATAAAAGAAAAAGAGCACATTTCTCATCCTCCATCATACAGTCCGACTTAACCTAACCTAACATTGTTGCAGTGGGACAGCTACAAACACTGGTTGAAATTTTGGAGCTATCCGCCACATGGAAAATACTTTGGGTAAACCTTGTTTTGGCTTATATGTTAACTCCATTCCTTTTTTAAAGAGGAGATCAATACTTATCTCTAGAACTTAAACTTATTGCCGGCCCATTCTACTACCAGGGTAGCAGCTTTCTCTTTTTTTTGTGGTGCAATAGATGGAAATAAGGCGGCGGTACGCGTCCTAAAAGCAAAGTAGATGCACAGAGTGGGATTCGAACCCACGGCATAAACTGACTACTCTACCACCTGCGTCCGCCCTCTAACTCCATGTTTACAAAAAACCTCTGTTTCTTGCCAAATTAATTGAATGAAGCGTTAGTTAAGAACCTAAACTTTGTTGAGCACTGATTAGGAAGATGCAAGCCAGTTTTACTAATTTCCTGCTGTTGAATTTTGTTCGATTCCGGAGAATCCATTTACTTGGGCAAGAGGTGCCCAATATTAATTTAGCACAGATCGAAAATAAAATAAATGAATAGGGTGGCGCAACAGAACGAGGAGCACCGAGCCAAGCATATTTCTCACAACCATGGCCATGTGTGGGAATGGAGGGGACCTACAATATTTTGCGATTCCGAACGGGGAATCGAGAAAGCGCTTTTCATGACAATGAATTTACAATCGGAGGTCTTAACAATTCCTTTCGAAAGGTGATACCCGTGGAAAAACACACCTTAGTTTCTGTTGGGATTCGAACCACGAACCTTCTCGTTAACAGGCAGACATGCTTACCATCATGCTACAGGTACCGATCAAAAATATACATTTTACAAATAAGTGACGCAAAGACATTGCACTTTAGATCTTTCTCATGAAAGTCCAAGAAAAACAACACAATCTAGATAGTTAACCAAAGCTAACTTAAGGTTTGATGTAGCTGCATCTTCTCAAATAGAAAATTTGAAACTACTGTGCAGATCACGTTCTTTAGATAGCAAATTTGTCAAGATGACTCAGTTCCAGCGGAAAACACATAATTGACGTAATTCTATTTAACAGCAGAACCGACAGAATTGAAGTTTAAGCTAGAATCCTTAAGCTTTCTTAAATCTTTAATTTCAAAACAAAAAGAACAAGTATCCTGATTTTATGTCACGAATCTCAAGTCAGACCACTCCCATTCAAAGAGTAGGTGTTAGAAAAACGTGCTACCCGTGGGGTAGTGGTAAGAATGTCTGCCTGTCAAGTCAATCCCAATAGAAAACAATTCATTTTTTTCCACGGTTTTCGGATTTCGCCAGGAGTTGTTGCCATGAAAAGCGCATTCTCGAAGCCGTTCAGTGCTCGGATGCCGAAAAAAATTGCAGGTCCTCTCTATAACTCACAGTGTATGGTTGTGAGAAATGTGCTAGGTCCTGGGGCTCCACATTGAGTTGTGGCACCCTCTTTGTTTCTTTATTTAGTTAGGAAAACATTTACACCAAAACTGGTTCATCAACAGTACATAAGTGGACTGTCATACTGAAGCTGTTGAACTTTCAGTAACGATGGCGACCGAAGCTAGCGAAATGACATAGGCTCCGAAACTATTGAACTGATTTGAGCACTGACAACAGTTTGGTTAAGATGACGAAATAATTATGCTGAAGAAACGGCTGTTTTTATTGTTCAAAGGAATTAAAAATTGAACAGTAATTACGAAAGTGTTGTTTTTAGTTATCTCCTCACCTCAAAAATAAGCAAATAACAAAGTGTGAAATAAATAAGATTCTGTGTTAAGAATTCCGTCTTTTTTTTATATAAAAAGAGGAGGCTTATGCTTATCTGGAGCACTCAGACCTTATTTCTGGTCCATTGTACTACCAGGGTAGCAGCCTTCCCTTTTTTTGTGGTGCAGTAGATGGAAATAAGGTGTTAGTCATTTCACATATGTATATAACCTATGGGGCGGCGTCAAATGAAACTGAGAGGCTGAAAGAAAAGTAGATACCCAGAGCGGGATTTGAACCCACGCGTCCGGCCTATCTACTGAACACTCTACCACTGCACCACGGCCGCCCCCAAGAATTCAGTCTTCCCAGCCCTTCGTCTTACTTACACTCCATTCCACAATAACCGGCAGTTTCCTTTCACCTTTTTCAAAAAGTTTTTTTTAAATAAACAGTAAGTATGAGTATGCCTAAATTAAAAGATCACGGCTTTCAAAACATGTGCCAACATCAAGGACAACCAAAATACGTCGCATTAGACAGTCTTGAATAGAAACAGACAATCGCCTTACAATTCAAAGGGAGTATACTTTGCAATCTCGAGCTTTAGAGTCTATCACTAAACGTTCAAAACGTTTTGGCAATCAAAATAAAAGAAATTCACAAGCTCGCGTATCGGTGTCTACTACCAAGCGTTTTCAGCGACTTTAGTATCAAAAAGCCAAAATATCACGATCTTGTTTTACGGAGTGTAGCACGGACGCTTTCAGCGACTTGAACATTAAAATGCCAGAACCTCACAAGCCTACTTTTTAGAGTCTAGCACGGAGCGCAAAACAACTTTGCTGAATTCTTTCAACACTAGAATGTTTCTTTTTCTTATTCAAATATTGAGAGCAGAAACTATGCTATACAACATACTAGGTCGAAGTAGGACCCGAGCTACGCCGGGGGGGGGGGGGGGGGGGGGGGGGTCTGCTAGTTAGTAATAATTTAAAAGGTTAAGATTACTCCTATGATTTAATAAGCCCAATATTTCAATATTTTTAGTTTTGAGCCATGAAATTACATATGTACTTTGAAAAAAAACTACACCCAAATCTATCAAATCAAACACTGAAAAATTCAATTCAAAGAAATGAAACAAAAGGGAAATATTCGAAGCGATTACAAAACAATTTTTTGTCCCAATTTATATTGACGACCCATCCTTTATTAAAATCATAAAACTCAATCAATAATTCACCCTCTTTCACTCCCCTACACTTTCCCAGCATGCTTTTATCCCTGACTTCGCAAAGCACAATGAATTCTTTGAGATTAAAGTCCTAACGTAAGTATTGGGCTTCATTTTTATGTGTCATAATTAAATTCTTTCTTCTCCTTGACAAATCTTAAATTTCAAAGCAGACCATTTCTGTAGGTATAACTTTTTACAAGAATCATCCTCTGAGCGAAATAATAATGCCTCGCTTAGGACATCTAATGTCATGCCTCTGTGGTGCAATGATTTCCATAAAATAGCTTAACCCATACAGAAGACACATCCACACGTTGGTTTCACTTGTGACAGCAAAAACTTTAATGTTTAATATTTTCCATGTCGTGAACAAAGATCACGTTAACAAATGATATTCTTTGAAGGAAGTAAACAATAACAACAACCTTTATTACTTAAGCCATAAATTCCACCTCGAATGTCAAATAGATGCTCTAGTTAAAATTTCCAAACCATTCGGCCATCCCCATCATCTTTTGTGTTAAGGCTTAACTTTCGCTTAGTTGTTTTGAATTTCACAAAATGGTTTCCCTTTATGTGGCACAGTATAATACATTCATAAGAAAACTTCTTAAAAAGCACTCTCAAAGGTAAAATCTTCTCTTATGTTACAGGACTCTCATTTTTCATAGAACTTCGTGAAGCACTGCAACTTGTTTTCAAAAGCAACAGAGTCATACAACTTCGTTCCTTTGTTGCTTTAAATATAATACTCTGAAAAGAACTTTGTCCTTTAAATTTGATTTGAAAACTTAAACAAAAATCGATTAAAACCCTGCTGATATCCACAACTCCCTGAAACGCCCATAAAATCTTTACTGAATGCAAGTGCTGTTGCAAAATGTCTTTCATGATCACACTCAAAAAAACCGAGAAAAACTTATTATAATTTAAACCATCACCCATTCAATGGGTTAATTTTTTCTCTTAGGTTGGTAAGATTTTGAGTTCGGTACACAGGACTTGTGGAACCATACCAATTTGTCCCTCACCATGTAAAACAAGTTAATTACACTGCCCAACCCCCCCGAGCCAAGTTAAAAAAGTCTCTCGAACATTATGTAGCTGAGTAGAATAGGAATCTTTTCATTATAATTCAAAGGAATTACGGCGGGTCCTGTGCAATAAATTTTCGGCTCATAGCGCAAAGTTGAATCAAAGAAATTCATGCCAAATTGCTCACTTCAAATGACATTTCTCGTCAAAATAATTAAAAACAAGAAAGGTTTTTTTCAGCTAACTCGGTGGACGACATTCCCCACGCCTTGTGTCAATGTAATTAAAATAATTTGTGCGTTCCGTTCCCAATGCTTACTATTTGATTCAATTTTATTTTGAGACAAAAATAGTGTCACTGACTGATAAAGGGCTTAGGTTATACACACAACCACCCTTTGACCTAATTTGACAGCCTAATGATCACCAAGAGAAATTCAATGACAGTTGAAGATTTTCAATGAATTTTTCGAGTCCTCCTTGTCGTCGCATGAAATTGTGACAAGAATTCCAAATAAAATCAAGGAATCATTACCGTCTTCAGCTACTTAGAAAACCAAACAAAAACTGTCAGAATGAGGGAGGCAGGCAGACATTCCCGTTTTGTTCAAAAAACGATTGGGAGCATGGAAGTTGTCTGTTCAAATATTATTAGATTACAAATAAGTACAGATATTTGATTTCGTTAGCTCACGTAACAGTAGCTGTAGTTGTTGCTGTCATATCTGCCTGCAAATGATATCCTTTCTGATAGTGGTTTACAAAGTTAATACATAAAAGGATAGCACCTCTATTATCTCTCAATTGAATGTCGGAGTAAAGGCAAATCGGAGAGTTCTCAGATTCCTACAGCTGGTTTCTCAAAGCGGTCAATGGAAAGATATGGTAATTTCGTGGAATTGGTATACTAATGGCCTAGAAGGTCCTTTGTGGGTGTTTATACTTAAATGTTTCTGGTTGTGCCAGATTATGTGTTGTGTAAGGATAGAAATGGTATTTTGTAAATGCATTTTATTGCGGTTGTCCGACAATATGCCTCCTACTGGTATCGATCCCTAGCCTGCCATGGACTTAAGACCTGTGTATTAAGAAATGTAAATTAAGTTGGAATAGCTTTTTGTGGCTGTGGTCGAAAGTTTTGTGAGATGGCTTAGCTTGTGTAAAATGATTATTCAAAGTAAATGGAATATCTTTGTCGTCACGTTGTTTGTTCAAAAACAGATCCGCTTTGAGATTTTATTCGTTCCACCTAGAAAAACCAAGCTTTTGTGAATATTTGCAGAGTGTAATTGTGGTTTTACTGGTGGACTATGGCACTCAAATGATAGCTTCTTCAACATCTTTTGCGTTACCTTGGGTAGACAGATGAGTGGAATTGAATTACATTGCAAATATGACTACTCAAAGTCCTTGTATTGTCGTTGCACTTGGTTTCTTTAGACACAAAATCGTGGTAGCTTCTTTTAGGGCAACTGGATTTATGCACGACGATGTTTTGATTTTTTTTTTTTTTTTTGAGAGGTCGAGTCAAATAGTATTTTGTACATCATGACTTGACATTTTGAGAGCAACATTTATTTACCCTTTTTGGAATCGTTAAGGTTATCGTTACAATTCCGATCTAAGGAATTGAAATCACCTCGCGGTTCGCATTTTTCTTATAGTGCTTATAAGCACTCCCGAAATAGTGCTGTTATGGCATATTCAGCTGTCTAAGGTTACGTGAACTCTTAGCATTTTCACTCGTGCTTTTTAGATGCTTCTCTTACTATGCAAGTTTTGGAAGGAATATGATACCAAATACCAAAATATTAAAGAAGGTATTGCCGCAATGCCTGTCTGTTAAAGAATTGACTGATTTGGATCGTTTCCGACTGCAACATCACTCATCGAATATGAATAGACTCAAATTTTTAAACTAAACTGTCTACTACTCTTAAGGTTGCGGTCATCGAGTCTGGATTTCGATAGATTTTTTTTTTTTTTTAATTTGCAGACGTTGCTCTTCTTTGTACATGGTGAATATGCTAAGCTTACTGAATCAATTCACAATGACTGTTCGATGATGAAAGAATGCGTTAACAAACTTAATTAAAAGATGTTAAGTCCCGACTGGAAAACCCTTAATGACTACTGCTTTGCGAAAAATTCCCAGAACGTCAGCAGTAAGGCAAGGATGTCTGTCTGTTATGTGGGAATTCGCGGTTCGAAGCCAAGAAACACAAAATTGTTAAAACGGATATCACCTTTCGTGACGAAAAGCCAAGTTGCTCGAGTTAAGAACTAAAACAGCCATGAAAAGCGCTATCTTTCGTTGGGCTCAATTGGACGTCGTGGAATTTAATGTTTTTGATCGTTTCCGACGGCAACATTCCACATCGAATATGTAGACCAAAATTTTTGAACCAAACTTATTAGAACATTCTACTAGGGTCCGAATTGCGACCGAAATTTTAAGTGAATGCAACGAATTTTTTGTTGCAGCTATCGAGTCTACATTTGGAAATTAGCAGACGTTACTCATTACCATGATGGAAATGTTAAGCTTACTGAATAAATTGAAATTCTTCGATGACTAGTGAAAGAATGCGCTCTCAAACTTTTTTCAAAGATGTCATGTCCCAATTGGAAATTATTTTATAGTTGCTCTGCAAAAAATTTCCCAAAACGTGAAAGTCCTATAATTCTATTTCAACCAGCTGTTAGTCGAATTTGTTTTTTCGAAATTTTTTTGTTTTTGAATTGAATTTTCATTTTCGTTTTCAAAAGTGTTTAAGGGCCAGTTGCTCAAATCGAATCATAAATTTAAGTTCTACATAAAGTTCTATTTTAGTATGGGGATTTTATGTAGAACTTAAGAATTCCGGAACGTCCCATACAAAAATGAAAACTTTATGTAGAACTTAAATTTATGATTCGATTGAGCAACTGGCCCTAAGTCCCGAAACATTTCTCACACAGGACCCGAATTGCTTTTTAGAATGCAGCTGAAGTTTTAGTTTCGTTTGAAGTAAGTTTTGTCGAAAAAGCGTTTTTTCGTAAATTTTCATTCTATTTTCGTAGAGGATTTTAAACCTGTCACCGTCAGTCGATCTCATTTATACAAAAGCGCAAACGACAAGTTTTTCGCTGCCATACAATCGCTGAAAAGACTGAATACATGTGCTGCCCTTTTTCTGATCCGAACAAGCCTATTCCAGACATTTGTGTGAATGGAAATGTGCTTCCCAAGTGTGAAAAGTTTAAATATCTATGATTAATAGTGAAGCAACTTGTGATGACAAAATCAATCATCGAGTAAGCGTATGGTGGATGAAGTGGCGAGAAAAATCCGCTATCTTCTGTGATCGAAAATGCCCCCTAAGCTGAAGGGAAGACTCTACACAGCAGTTGTACGTCCAGCTCTGACATACGGTTCACAATGTTGGACAATATACAAAAAGTATGAGAGCAAATTGACGGCAGCCGAAATGATGCTTCGAAATGATGCTTCGGATGACAGTAGGAGTAACAAAGCTTGATCGAATAGAGTACTAGGATGTCAAAAGTACCATCTTGGACCATCTTCAGCACGACCGGCTCAGTTGGTATTGTCATGTTCAAAGGAGAGATCAGCAGAACCCCGTCAAAAAGGCAATATCGTACAACGTTTCAATTTCAACAAATTCGCGACGAAAAAGAAAACCCAAGTAACATTTTTACTCTCATAAGACTCTCCAAGAGCTTTACTACACTTATTTCTGAGAGTTAAATGTAATCTTGTAGAGCTCTCCGAGATTGTTATGAGACTATTATAAGCCTTAAATGGCCTAGTTATAGGAGTCTCTTGGCTACTCATAGCAAGAGCTAGACTCTCTTTGCGACACTTGTTGTTTCCTTAACAGAGTTTAGTTCTTCTTATGAGATGACAGATTTTAAATCAAATGCCTCTGGTAAGAATCTTATAAGGCTCTGCTTACTCTTGCTATGAGAGGGCGTCTCTTCCTATAGGAGCAACTAAAACGAGAAGGGAATATTTCTAAACTTCAAAAAGTCATATACCTTTCTCATTTTACATTTTTTTGCAAGAAAGAAACAAACTACTATTTAATTTTTTGTTTGTATGCCTTGTTCAAAAAGAGATGAAAGAAAAAAACATACTTCTATTTAATTTTTGTTTGTATGGCTTGTTCAATAAACTGGTAATAGTGCGTGAAAATACTTAGACTTTGAGATGATTCTGATAAGCGATGTATTAAACATATTTTATTTGTTTGAAACGGGAAGCCACAAAAAATGCATGCGGTTGAAATTTTATCTACTATTTCAAACAAACTATTTCGAAAAAAAGCAAAGCCCCTTTCCAATGATGCATATTTTAAGAATATTATTTACAATTTTAGTTTGAAAAAGGGTTACCATTTCTATTAAAAAATTCTGCCAAAAATACCGACACTTACCAAGTAATTAAAAATGTTCTTTTTTTTTTGCTTCCATACCTACTGGCAGCGTTTTACATCAAGCTCTCTATCAGTATTTTGTCGTCAGTAATTTTTGACAAAGCATAGTGATTATATGACAAATACTTTTATTGACAAAAACTACAGAAGTTTTGACAAAATGTAAACCGTGTAAATCCAGTATGAGCCAGGCATTATGTAAATGTTTGTAACAATAATGCCTTAAATAAATATTGGCAAATGTGCCAAACCTTCTTCAGTTTTTCCCGGTCATAATTTTTACAAGATTATGGATAATTCCGGCATACCATTAACACTCTATCAGTTTCTGTCAGAAAATACTGACAGCCTGCCAGAAAAAATGAAAATTTCATTCCTTCTGGCAGCATGTCAGTTTTTGTCATACTGTGAACTGATAGCATTTTACATCAGGTTCTCTGTCAGTATGTTGCTGTCATTAAATGAGTGGCAAGTATTTTCACTATTTTGATAAATAGTGACGAGAACAGACAGGCAAAATTGACAAAATGAGTCAGTCGTTACACGACCAGAAGTGGTGTGCCAAAAAAAATTCATAATTTTGTAAAATATTGTCTTCAAATAAAGACAGATTTCTCACACCTGTAAAAAGACCAACGCATGGCATATAAATGGTAAACCAACAGAAACATGTTCATCTTTTCATTACAGAAAACTAACATTTATTAAACTTTATATTATGTTGCAACACAAAATGAAAACATAAATAAGCTAAACAAAAAAGTTTAACTCAGTGAAATTTGAAAAGTCTGCTAAGTAATTTCATCGCATATGCAATTTCTTCGGATGGTAACTCTAAAAACACATCTAAATATTCTGTTTGCATTTTGTAATATGGCTACCGCTGACAAGAGCTTAAATCTTCCATTTACACCTTTATGGGATCTAATTTATCTTTACTCTTCTTAACAGACTATTATGAGAGCAGAGTTTGTAAAAGTCAAGAGTCAGAGTTTCGCTATGAGAGCAAAACAAGACTTAAAGCAATAATGCTCTCATAAGGATCCTATAACAAGACTTTAAACAATTATGCTCTCATAAGGATCCTATAACAAGACTTTTGTTACTAAAACTCTTCACAGCTTCTTGTTATGAGAGGTTTAAAACGGAACTCCTATAAGGGTTTCCATATAAGCGTAAAAAGACTTAAGCTCTCAAATAAGTCTTGTTATGGGAGTGTAGATACTTCAAAACAATGTTAAGAGCTTAACTCTGACAACAAGATTGTTATAGGAGTGTAAGTATAGATACTCCTGTTACAAGCACAAAAATTGCTCTTGCTATAAGATTTAAGTACTTATAAGCTGCAAAAATTATCAACTCTTATAATAAAACTGTTATGAGAGCCATTTAAGTTTCATAACAAGATCTTTATTCTTAAGTCTTGCTATGAGATCTAAAAGAATCTTATGGGAGCATTTTTCAGATTTCAAGAGTTTAGCTCTCAAGAGCTTGTTAGTTGGGAAAGGCAGGCCAAAACACTCCTGGTACAAGCAAATGCAAAAACAGCAGCATTTTGTTGGCCTCAGACATGGAACAATCCAAAACCGGGAGGCTTGCCGACGCTTTCTGAGGTCAACGCAGCGTACCCGACAGGCGGATCACTAGTGTGAAGCAGAAAAGTGGGAGAGTTGTGATCGCTTCAAGATCACTACTCGTAACGCCAGAAATGAAAATGATGATGATACAATCGCGTTTGCTTTTGATCGTTTTCTTTTCCTGTTTTCTGCATTTTTCAGCCACACCTTTTAAAAACTTAAAATAAATAGGGTGGCGCAATAGAACAAGGAGCCTTTAAGAGGGTATGGCAGGGACCTACAGTTTTCTGCCGAGTTCAAACAGCTAATTGAGAAACCACTTTTCATGGAAATGAATCTACTAACGGAGAATTCGCAAAATTCCTCGCGAAAGGTGATACCCGTGGGAAAACATTTGTACTACTTTTGTGATGCAAAGCACGAACCTTCCAGATAAAAGCTAACCATCGTCCCAATATACAATTGTCGACAGTAGAAACTTGATCTTATTTTTGATGATTTGGTTAAGATTTAGGTTGACAAATTAAAAAAAGACTTCATCCAATTACAAGTCGATCAGGAGCTTCCTTTGAAGCAGTTTTGTTCAACGCAGTTATAAGTAGTCATTACTTTCTATTTATTGAAAGAATACGATTCCACTGATCAAAACTGCCACATTTTTATTTCTTGGTCTTAACCAAGTAATAAACAAATGCTCTTCAACTTGCTGCGATGAGAAAATTGATAGATTCGTTCGTTGAGCCATTGCTTTCACTTGCATTAACTATTTGGATCGCCTCAAAGATAATTTGTAAAATCTCACCTTGAAAGTCAAACTCTTTTGCCTTAAACTTGCCCTCAGCCATAAAAAAGTAAGGCTTCGGCTGATTCGAGTTCAGGTAACGAACGGGGTTGTCAATGAGCATTGCATGAATACTTCTTTAACAGCCACTACTACACTATGGAACTTCCAGTTGAAAATTGGCAACTCATAAATTTGTCAAGGAAACCCTGCGTAAGGTTTGACGAACAAACTCAATATTAATTTCACTGACTTTGAAGTCAATAGAAAATGTGGTAAAGAGAATGATTTGAAAATAAATTTCAAACAATTTTTGTATTTTTGCGTCACGATGTTACTGCAATTTAATAAATTTTAGAGCATATTTACTGTGCTGCAATATAAAAGCTTACTTCCGTTAGCATAAGGCCATGATGATTTCAGGCATACATTTCCGGTTTTCAGTTAGAGGGAAAAGAAGGAAGAAGAGAATATTTTTTCCTACAAAACTACAAAAAAAGAAAAACGAAACGACGACGAATAATCAACATGGGCGACAAAAAAGGAATTGCATGTTGTCAAAATCTTGTAAGAAACAAATCAAGTGTATAACAAAAAAAAAATATAAAACAAAAAATACATCTACGTCCACTTGCTTCCGCAAACATAAGATATCTGCTTTTCCACAATTTTAAAAAATGCGTTTATTCAATAATTCATCGAAAGATGTTTTGTTTATCTAAATTTTAGTAAAAAAATATTCAATAAAATTTTCTTCGCAAAGACTTTTAAGAACTCTTTCCTGTGAACAGATATTTTCAAAACACTACCTTAGTTTTCAAACTTGAAGCTTATACTTCCAATCAAATTTGATTTTATGTCTTGAAAAAAGTACACACAGCCTCAAATATAATTTAAAGATAAAAAATTCAAGACGACTGTAAAGTAAATCATAAAAATAGCGCGCATTTTGCTTACCATGACAAACATTTAACTTTTATTGCAAAAAATAAACAAAAACACACTTCCATTTGTAGCAATAATAATTCATTAGATCTCATGAGGAAATGTGTGACAATAACAAATTAATATACGCGATCCAGCTTTGCCTACTTTTTACTGAAAGCCGCTCAAATCCACCGAAGCTAATGCTTTTAAACCTAATTTCCCATTCATATGAAGTCATAATTTGTCACACCGTAAAACAAATATCGGAAAACCACGACTTATTCCACAAACGCACTGACTAAAAAAAAGTCATGAAGTCCATTTATTATGCCGTTAACACAGGATAAATAACCAAATCAAATCATTCACTAAAAGAACACACAAAAGCTACGATTCAGTGATAAAATAATTCACTTCCCTTGCAAATATCTGTAGACATATATTCGTGTAATGGGGCAGTAAAAAAACGTTGATAGGAGTAAATGTGATTTTTATTGAAATTGAAAAGACAGCTGGAACTGGATGTTTCATTCTTTTTTTGTTTTACATTTTATTAGGGACATCATAGGGAAAGTGTTATTTTTTTGGAAAGAGGCAAAGTAATTTAGTGGCTCAAGTAAACAGTTTCATTGATTTATTTTTGAATTCAGAACGTAAACAAGAAGTGGTCGTTGACTTTATTATTATTTTGTTTTTCACAGGAAGCACTTTCAACACAAATAACAATCTAACCCTGTCGGTTTGTTTGCAACAAGAAAATGGAAGGTGAAAGAACTCAATTAAAAATTTCCTTTGCGTTTTGATATTTGCAGTAAAGTCGGCAATTCCGATCTAGAAAGAAAATTAGAGTTTCTAAGAGGTAACCTTTGTTTTCATTGTACAAGGAACAGCAGTTGTCGATTCAAAACAAACCCATTCTTTGGTGAGGAGTACAATAATTGAAAAAAATTCCGTCTTATGAGGTTAATCATAAAGAAGCTGTGGCGAACAATAGTACATGAAGGGCTTTACATTGTTATGTATGATTGTTCTCAAAAATAATGTAGAAAGCCAGCAAAGTTGATTTTGATTTATTTAAAAGAAGTAAAGACTTCCTCATAAGCAAAACAGAAAATTGTAAGGATTACTAAAGGCCACGATGATGGGCACAATTTATCTAAAACTACATCTTAGAAAATTGATATAATTTAAGGAAGATAATGATAGGCTGTCGTTTAGTTATTGCATAACACAGCAAATAAGTGGTTATTTTAAAATTAATTGTGTCAGGCCTCGCAGTGTGACAAACATAGGGGCATATGCATAAAAGAGAAGTACTTACTAGTAGTATAATGGTTATAGTATATACTAGTACTACCAGTAAAAGCTCAAATTTGGAGTATTTACTTCATTTGGTATGCATAAAGTTAAGTCTATACTGGTAAGACAATACTAGTAGTATATACTGGGTTCATCCAAGTAAATACTACCAATTCATCGGACATTGGCAGTAGGTACTAGGTAAGTATATAATTTATTAATAATTAAATTTGCTACGTGATGCACAGCTCTGCAAACAGCACTCTGATGGAAGCATGTGTCTGTGTCAGATATTTTCATCAGGGGTAGTAGATGCTCTCCTTTTTTAGTTTTTTTCATTTTTAAATTCACTTTTTTTTATTGGGTCTCTAGGTCTTGAAATAACGGTACTTGCCATACAACCGATGTGATAATACTTATTTTTCTCAAAAACGGTTCTAACGATTTTGATAAAATTTTACTAGAGGTATTATTTTTGAACAGCTGTTTTAATGATGTAAAAATGTTCTTTGGAAGAAGTCTAAAAACAGTAACACCCATAGTACCGTTTTTTCAAAACCGACTTTCTCACTAATGGCTAACACGATTTTAACGAAATTTTATATTTTAGAAGTCCTAGATAGTTTAAGAAGGATTGCGTATCTACATTTGAGAAATTTAGTTTTCGAATTTTCGTTAATTTAAAAAAAAAATTGTTTTTTCAAATATTTTCAAAACGATATATATGACCTTTTTCAAAATTTTTGTCAATACAAATTTCAGCAAGATCTTAAGATTTGTGTAGTTAAATTTTTAAAATTTCGTCTTTAAAAAACATCAAAAATAAAACACCTATTTTTTAAAACATGGTTGTAATGATTTTGATTAAATTTGCTAATGCCTTTCGGCCTGGAGATAACTTATATATTAACAATCTAGACTAAAATTTTAAACTTTATTTTTTTTCAGTTTGAGTACCTAAATGTTTATATCACCATTATTATTATTATTTTTTTATTACAAATAAATAAGTTATTTCTTAGTTTAATTAAATTTTAAATAAATCAACGTTTTCCTTTTCAAAACAGTAAAGTATTTTGAAATTGTTATCTCCGGAATCTTTTCGCTACTTATAATTTTTTTCTGCGATTACACTTAAAAAAGAGGCAATAAAAAATTCTACCGAATACTTGGATATAAAGCTGCCGACTAAAATGGACATTTAACATGAAAAAGTATTTACTAGCAAATGTTCAAGTTGGTTTTCAATAGCTTGAAAAAATTCCAGTATATATTTGAACAAAATAGTTTTTATGCATACCGATTAAAGTATTTACTGGTTTAATTCATCCGAAACCAGTAAATACTTTGTTACCTAGTAAATACTTTTTTTCCAGTATTTACTATGGTTTTATGCATACGAGAATTAGTATATACTTTAGAAATTTACCAGTAAAAGCATTTACTAGCCTTCATGCATATGGCCCATAGTGATTGAAATCGGACATACGTGAAGCTGAAATACTGTTGTTTTTAAAGTCGATCGTTAAGATTTGAAGAATTTATTTGTTTCGGTATTGCCATATGCCTGCGGATGCAGTGACTACACATCTCCAAAGAATTGTTTTAATGACGAAAAATTGGCTTACCGAGAAGGAACTTCTTTGACTACAAAAAAATTGTCGGAATCACAAAAATTGTCTCAATTCTCGATTGTGACAAAATGGTCCCAATCACTGTAAGACTGTTAATCACTTCAAAAATATCATAACCGAATGGAGTTTATCGTTTTTGGTACAAGGTTGACGCCAATACAACATAATTGTCTTAATAACAACAAAATTAAGAGATCAAGTGACTGAAAATTTGCTTATTGTTTAGACGCTGTCGTATCCTCTAAGACGTAAACTTTGCTCAGGCTGCACCGACACTAAATACAGAACCCGGAATATAAACGTTGTGAATTTTATATTCTAAAGTAATGCGCTACAAAATCCATGCAACTAGATGTATGCCATGGTCTGGTTTGGTTGGTTGTTTTCATTTTAAGTAACGTTATCTCGAAAGGATCACGGCACCCCACCTATGGGGTACGCCGTGGATTGTTTCATCTTTGAGACCGACCAAATGCAGATGTCTTTTCGACTGCGTTCTCTGGATCTGTTTTTTGAACATGACAATGCCAACTGAACCGGCCGTGTTCTACTTTTAAAAGATTGTGTTTTGATGTGAAGGCTTCTTTCTTCTTCTGGATTAAATAAATAAAATATTGCATTTCCCACAACCATGCCTCTTGAGGGAATGCAGAGGACCTACAGGTTTCCTGCCGATTCCGAACGGCTAATCGAAGAAGTCCTTTTCATGGCAATGAAGCTAATTATCGGAGATGACTTGCCAATTCCTCGCATTAGGCGATACCAGTGGAAAAACATTTTTGTTTTCTGTTGGGATACGAACCACGAACCTAAAGCTTAACAGGCAAGCGTGCTAATCACCATACGCCACGGTTACCACCTTCCTCTGGCTTGGTTGACTTTAATGTAACAATATATGGTAAAAGGGGGAAAAAGAAAACAAAATAATAGAGAGTAACAGAAAATTATTCCTTAGTAAGAAAACCCAGGAAATCACCAATTGACTTAAGCAGCAAAAAAGGTGTTACGCCAATCAACTCAACTTCGAAAATTAACACATCAGTTAGGTGCTGGCACCCTTTAGAAGCATTTCTTGGAGTTGAGGTCAATTGAACTCTTGAAGTTCCTTATTTATTTATTGAATTAAAAGCGAATCAAACAAAAGAACAATTTTCAATAACTCTGTGTTGTTTTTTCTCTGTTTCCACATTTTACGTACATACAAATATGACCAATTTTCTTAATCGTATACCTCAATAAGATGTATCGAGAAAAACGTTGGTATGGCTACAAAGCTTAGGAAACTGAGACACGATAAAATTGTCGTAATGGCGCGGTCATTTCAGTCAGAATTACCGAATAAATTTTGAGAATAAATGAGAATAAATTTTTGAAAAAAAAAACTTTAGGATTCATGAAAAACTCAACGTTTTCATTGTACAATTTAAGTAATTGCTGCAGAGCTGTTTCAGAAGCAAAAAAATTTTGCGTTGCTGCAACCGAATTTTTATCAAGAAATATTACTCGTTACTGCTATATAATTATGTTGAAAAACAAGCAATCGATTTGATATAAGTAATCAAATTAATTTTATAAATTTTTATTACGAATTCAAACTTTGTTCAAATAAGTTCTCAATAAATATTCTTATTGATATTTTCATTTTCGAAGCCAGAGCATTATTAATCTCAATAGGTTATGGGCGACTTTAAAGATTTTGTGCAAGGTATCCCACAATTTAACGGTTGTGGATACGACGACTGGCAATTTCGTATGAGAATACAATTGGAGTCGAAGAGTTTATGGGACGTTCTGACCGACGAACCACCGCAAGAAGAAACACAAAGAAGCGAATTTATGAAGAGGGATAGAATAGCCAAAAATTATTTGGTTAATTTTATTCATTCGGATTATCTCAGTTACATAAGAGATCAAGAAACTGCAAAATTGATGTGGCTTAACCTGAAGTCAGCATTTGCAAAGCCTTCCATGGTAAACCAACAATTAATACGCAAGCAAATATCGAAGCTTCGTATGAAAAGTGGAGATTCAGTGACTTCACATTTGGTAACGTTTGAAAACTTGATCCGTCAACTCAAAATGGCAGGAGCGAATGTGGAAGATAACGATGTTCTCACACAGTTATTTTTAACGTTGCCAGAAAAGTTTGATCCATTGGTAACAGCCCTTCAAAACTTAGATGAAGATAAGCTTTCATTACCTTTAGCAAAAGAAAGGTTAAAAGCTGAAGAATTGAAAATAAATGAACGCCATGCTGAAGATTTTCAAGAAACAACGGCTTTTTCGAGTAAAAAGAAAAACTACAAGAAAAAGAAATTCAATGGAAAGTGTTTTAAATGCAACAAATTTGGACATCAAGCCAAAGACTGCTACTCAAAAGAAGCTCCAACCGTTAAAGCTCAAACCGTACAAAGCAGAGGTTTTTGCTTCATGGCAGATAGTCAATGTTCAAGAGACAACAAAAGCAAAAAGATTATTTTTAAGCTTGATTCTGGAGCTAGCGATCATCTTGCTAATGAAAAATGGTATTTTTCAGAGATTTCCGAATTGAAATTTCCCATCGAAATAAATGTTGCAAAAGAAGAACAGTCCTTAAGAGCAAATAAAATTGGACAAATCAAGGGATTGAGCAATACCAAAACCGAGCTTACGATTAAAAACGTGTTGTATATACCAGAGTTGAGAGATAATTTACTATCTGTTAGTAAATTAACTAATGCTGGAGCTGAAGTCAAGTTTTGTGGAAATAAGGCCTTAATCTTGAGAGGTAAGGAAGTTATAGCGACAGCATTCTTAAAGTCCAATCTATATGAACTTGAAATTGAAGTCAAGAAAACCCAAGCAAATTTATGTACTAAAGATGAATCAACATTATGGCATCGTCGTCTAGGACACATCAGTAAACAAAGAATGGATGTCCTTTTCAAAAACAATTTAATTCCTAACAAGATTCAAGAACCTGATTTTTGTGACGTTTGCATTGAAGGCAAGCAGGTACGAGAACCCTTTAATGGAACCCGCAATAGAGCTAAGCGAGCTCTTGAGAGAGTACACTCAGATGTTTTTGGTCCATTAAATCCAATTGCTTATGATGGTTCGAAATACTTTGTTTCCTTTATTGACGATTTTAGCCATTTTGCCATGGTTTTCTTGATGAAGAACAAATCAGATGTGTTTCAAGCATTCAAAGAATATGAAGCCTTATCGACCGCTATGTTTAACTGTGCAATTTCAAAACTGACTATAGATCAAGGACGAGAATACTTATCCAAAGACCAAATTTGTTGGTACAAGCAAAAGGGGATTCAAGTTGAGCCAACAGTTGCATATTCCCCTCAACAAAATGGGGTTGCTGAGAGGTTTAATCGAACTCTAACTGAAACAATAAGAGTTTTATTAATCCAATCGAGTGTTCCAAAAGAGATGTGGAATGAAGCTGCTCACGCTGCAGTTTATATGATCAACCGGAGTCCAACCCGTTGTTTGGATAATTCGATGACCCCAGCTGAATTATGGTTTGGAACGAAACCAAATCTTAATAAATTAAAAGTATTTGGTTGCAAGGCGTACGCTTGGATTCCAAATCAATGTCGGAGAAAACTCGAACCAAAAAGCAAGAAAACAGTGATGATAGGATATGCTCCAAATGGATATCGACTCTGGGATATGGAAACAAGAAAAATTAAAATATCTCGCGATGTAAAATTTTATGAATTCAATTTTCCATTTAAAGTCCTTGGAAAACAAATCGTTACAAAAGATGAACCAAAATTTATCCTATGGAGCCACGAGCAAGAGGGGCAAGATGAACTTGTAAGTAATGCTGTGGCTAATACATTAGAAACAGAAACTTTGCAAAATGAAGAAGATGCAAGTGAAGTAAACCAGTTGCTAGAAGAAGATGATCCGATAACTGAAGAAGCTATTAATGCGCTCCCATCACAAACAAATAACAATCACCAAAAAGAGATTGTGAGGCGCAGTGACAGGGAGCGCCGACTACCAAGTAAGTTTGATGATTTTATCATGACTTCAGAAGCAAATTCTGCTGCTGTTTCTTTATGTACAGATTTACCTGAATGTTATAACGACATATTGAATCGGCCTGATTCAGATTTATGGAAGAAAGCTATTGATATCGAACTTAAATCAATGGAGAAAAATTATGTTTGGAAAGTAGTCGATACTCCTTTGAATAAGAAACTCCTACAATCAAAATGGGTGTTCACTATTAAAGAAGATGAACATGGCAATCAAATCAAATACAAGGCGCGTTTGGTTGTGAAGGGATATTTACAGAAATTTGGAATCGATTACACCGAAACATATGCTCCAGTCGCAAAGTTGACAACAATTCGTGTTTTGTTGGCAATAGGCGTACATAGAAAGTATCAATTTCATCAACTTGACGTAAAAACAGCGTTTCTTCATGGTGATCTGAACGAAGAGCTTTATATGGCTGTACCAGAGGGCTTGCCAACCAGAGAGGGAAAAGCATGTCAACTTCTTAAGTCCATTTACGGCTTAAAACAGTCTCCTCGTTGCTGGAATCAGAAACTAAATGAACATTTAATTTCTATTGGATTCGAGCGATCAAATCATGATTACTGTTTATATACAAGATTTAAGAATGAAGATGTTTTATTCTTGTTAATATACGTTGATGACCTTCTGATTGTGGGTAAACCAATTTCATCGATAGAGAAATTGAAAGATGAACTCTCCTCTCGATTTGAAATGTCAGACTCTGGACCCTTAAGATTTTTTTTGGGTATGAAGATAGATGTTCTTGGAGATGGTTTACAAATATCACAAGAAGCAAGCATCGATAAAATTCTTCAGAAGTTTGGTATGATGGAATGTAACTCTGTTAAAAGTCCTATGGAGAAGGGCTTGCAACTTCAAGCAAATAACAAAAATGAAAAACTTGAAAAACCTTATCGTGAACTTCTGGGAAGTATTATGTATGTAATGCTTTGTTCAAGACCAGATATATGTTTTGCAATCAGTTTTATGGGAAGATACCAACAAAATCCATCTGAATTGCATTGGCAACACCTTAAAAGAATAGTACGCTATTTAAAAGGTACAAAGAATTTGAAACTTAACTTTAAATATGGTCAATTTCAACCAATTATTGGATTTGCTGACGCTGACTGGGCATCTGATATAGTAGACAGGAAGTCAGTAAGTGGGTATATGTTTAAAGTTTATGGAAGCACAGTGTCATGGTGTAGCAAGAAACAAACCACTGTTGCTACTTCTTCCAGTGAAGCTGAATATATAGCCTTAAGTTCAGCTACAGCAGAAGGAATATGGTTGCGAGGACTATTACAAGATTTACATGAGATCACTGACGAACCAACTTATATTTTTGAGGACAATAGAGGATGTATTGGAATGGCTCATAATCTGGAAAGTAAACGAGCAAAACATATCGATATAAAACATCACTTTGTAAGAGACAGTATTGCGAAAGGATTAATAAAAGCTGAATCAATCGGCACAAAAGAACAACAAGCTGACATCTTTACCAAAGCTATGGATCCTGTACACTTTTTGTATTTACGAACTAAAATTAATTTGACATAATAATGGTATTCGATTGAGAGAGGGTGTTGAAAAACAAGCAATCGATTTGATATAAGTAATCAAATTAATTTTATAAATTTTTATTACGAATTCAAACTTTGTTCAAATAAGTTCTCAATAAATATTCTTATTGATATTTTCATTTTCGAAGCCAGAGCATTATTAATCTCAATAAATTATCATTACAGCGATAAAACTGTCGGTCGTAATCGTGAAAAAAACATTCATAATCGCTTGCAAAATTGTTGGAATCACAACAGAACTGTCGTATTCGAGACGAAACCATTACGGCGGTGACAATAGTTGCAATTGTGACAAAATGTCGTTAAACCTGAGAGAACTGTTTCCATATACGGAACGAAATCAAGGATATATCAACTCGAATCATTGCTCTAACAAATTTTATAATTAATTTTTTTTTCTAACGAAGACTCGACTTTGAAAGCTTTTTATTTAGTTAATATTAATGCCATCTGATTGCACTCGACTGAGCTGAGCAACGGAAGAAAAAAGTGATTGGAAATTCTACCTCCATTGCAAAATAAGACTCAGACAGAATGATATTCTTTGAACGTTGACTGGTGAACAGAGAAGATTTTCGCATTTCTTACATATATTTCATTGGATTTCCAATAATTGCTGTTGAACACTTCTTAATGAAACAACATTCCATAGAATTGATTTTTTTCTGTTACGTATACGCCTGAGTGAACAACAGATTAGGTATACTTGGAACTCAGAATAAGTATGAAGCTATTTGATTTGAATGAATTGAAAATGCAATTTCGAGAACGAAAACCTTCAAGCAGTATTCTTTCGAAGCCATTTGCTTAACAAAAATTTTCAAGGCTTTCTTAAAGTATTACCCATCCATCAAAGTATTAAATTGTTTTCTATACCAATCTCTGAAATATTGTTTTCCCGAGAATTGTTTTTTTTACAAGGAAGAAAAAAGAACATTAAACTTTTTTAATGGCGTCGTGCCACGTTGGTCGCTACGATACGCACCCCATTCAATCATTCTTAATCGCTTTCACTTCAAAAAGATAAATAGAGAGAAATGGCGGTATGGTTACAAAAGCTTAGATTTGTCGTGTCGCAATTTACACGACAAAATTGTAATTGTAACGAAAATGACGCGGTTTTGCTGTAAATTCAAATCACAATAGAATTTTCTACAAAAAAAACTTTGGATTCATGAAAAAACTCAGCAATTTTTATCGTACAACTTTTGAAACTGTCGGTCGTAATGGTAAAAAAATCACTATTTATTTTACGTAATCACTTGCAACATTGTCGCAAATATACAAAACTGTCATATTCTCGACGAAATTATTACGAACGTGACAATAGCTGTAATTGTGACAATTTGTCGTTAATCCTGAGAGAATTGTTTCCTTATTCGTAACGGAATCAACGATTTAGTTTGGCCTCAATTTCGAACGATTTACAAGTTTGTTTGTTTGTTTCGGATCAACCTCATCATATTCTCAATCCAGAAACTCAGCAAGAAAATAAATCTGACTGAAGTCTTTGTTTAATGGTGAAACAGACAGTTAACTGGCTAACATTATCTCCAAGTGTTCAGAACACACCACTGCAATTTACCACGAGACCGAATAATTCCAAATTGATTCGCTCAGTTCAGGACACGTTAGCAATTTTGAATCTAAATTACGTGCTCTGCTTTGTCATTGTAAACAAAAAAAAAATCCAAAAAAGTGAAGTGCTCTAGGGCCTGTAACACAAAAATACAAGTACTTGTAACACAAGCGAATTATAAAAAGTTTCAAAAATGTTTCTAATACATACACTGTTAGACAAAATAAAGAGAAAATACACTTGACTCATTTTAAAAATGGAGAAAATGAACAATGAGAAAGATTTATCACTCTATTTCATATTCCTACGTTATATTTTATCATTTTTCATCAAACCTTTAAAAATACTTCCTTATTTTTGTTCTCTTTTAAACATGAACTGCATTAATTTTCAAGCAAATGACATTGAGCTTGGACAAAATAAAGTGCAATTTTTGAATACCTGTGAAAAGTATAGCTAATAATAGTTCCATAAAAAATATAAGCCAAAATGATCAACAGGTGAGGTTATATTATGACCGTTTGCAAAAATTTTGCTTCAAGTTGAATTTTATTTTCATAAGCTTTGACATGGAACAACTCTCACCTGAATTGAAAGAATTTTTAGTTTCGGACGTGGGTTGAAAGGTAAACTAGGAAAAAAAAAAATGGTCTGTCAATTCTTGGGACCAAGAACATTTATTTGAACTTCATTGAACGGGGATGTGCTGTCAGTTTTAGAAATCAAATCGGAAGAAAGAGGTAAACAACACCACCTGGTGAGCGCAGAATTAAAATAGAGGCTAGGAAAAACCATTATCCACAGCTAGAAACATTAAAGAAGACAGACCTACAATTAGACGTAAGACCAAGGACATTCCAAAGGTGACTTAATGAAAGTGGACTACGAAACTATTTGGCAAAGAAAAAACCTTTGCTATGCCAAATAACTATATAAATAGACTTGCTTTCGCAAAAAAGTATTTAACAATCGTTTTGGGAAATCGTTATTAGGTCCTATAAGTCTGAAATTGAGTTAAATAAAATCTAAATCATGGAAAAGCGTTTGGTGCAAGCCCAAGGAAAGACTCCACCAAAGATGCATTCAAAAAATCATCAAACACGGTGGTTGGTCTATTATGGGGATGTTTTCCTTTGGTGACGTTGCGAATATTGTCAAAATGGACACCAAAATGACGAGTTTTCATTACGTCAACATTATTAGAGAAAACTAAGATTCTCCGGTGTCAAAAATATCGCTGGACAACTAAATTTTCCAGCAATATAATTATCCGAAGCATACTTGCAAAGTGGAAAAGCAGTTTTTTTCTCAAACCAACGTGGAAGTATTGGAATGGCCAACTCCATCCCCAGATCTCAATCCAATAGAGCATCTTTGGTCCATATTAAATGACAGAATTTCGTTAGATGGTCGGCGAAATATACCATCTTTTTGGGAAAGCCTCCAATTTGAATGTAAGAGGATTCCATCGGAAATTTTGAGATATATGGTTCGCAGCATACCAAAGCGACTTGCTGCTGTTATGTCAAAATAAAGGAGGAGTTACCAGTTACTGATTTCCTATGAAAATATATGTTTTTTTGTTGACATTTTGTGTAGCTACACGTTCGATTGCTCTTCTACAAGAAGTAGAATGGGCATGATCTTAAAAGTGATTTTTGACTTGTAGACTAGTAGCTTGCAAGGACCAGGGTCTGTAACACAAAGCTACAACCAAGGGCCACTTGTAGAATTATATCCATTGCAATTGTAGTAAGCTTTTAGCTTTGCGTTACAGAAATTTACTACAATTTTCATTATTCACTTACATTACAAGTACTTGTAGTTTTGTGTTACAGTCCCCGGATCATCAAAGCACACATTCAAATCACTTCTCCAATGTTTTCTATACTTCAGAAATTTTTTAAATCTTAATTTGAAGTTATGGTTAGTGGAAAAAGCTAAACACTCGAACCCTTGCTCTAACAATTTGGCTGCTTTTAATTTTGTTTAAAATAAAGCCATCTGATTGCACTCGACTAAGAAATGATATTATTTGAACATTGGCTGATGCAAAGAGAAAATTTTCGCATTTCTTACAAATATTTCATTTAATGTCCAATAAAATTGGTGTTCAACACTTTTTCATGAAAAAACGGAGCAGTTCTAGGAACCATAGCACTTATAAACTATGTTACATCATTCACATAACTTTCTGTTCCATAGAATCGAGTTTTTTCTGTTACGTATACGCCTGAGTGAACCACCGATTAGCTATACTTGGAACTTAGAACAAGTATGAAGCTATTTGATTTGAACGAATTGAAAATGCAATTTCGAGAACGAATTATTGTTTTCCCGAGAATTGTTCTTTTTATAAGAAAGAAAAAAGAACATTAAACTTTTTTAATGGCGTTGTGCAACGTTGCCGTTGGTCGACACGATACGCAACCCAATCAATCATTCTCACAGCCGACATAACCCGCGTGTGTGCTTCAAGAAAACATATTTCATCACAAATGTTTCAAAGCAAAACATCGTGGGACGTACAATTATGTCACAGACCGAATTAAGCACGCTTAAGTAGCCATAAATCTGGAAAACAAAGTCTGAAGCCTTTTGCAAACGGCGAACAAACACATAATCTGAAAGATACATTGTTGCTGCTCTGAGATTTGAAGTGGCTGTTTTTCCCCCATTGCAGTAAGACCACGATACATAATTAAGTTTAATAGATGAAGCGAATATACATAAAAAAGGATTGAATTATCGTGATTGTAAAACTTGCTTTAGTTATTCAGGCTGAATTTCATTCACTCTCACAACCAAACATCACTTACCTATATGCACCACCCATTAATTTGTTGATTACTAATCCTATATCGTGCAGCGTGTATATGTATCCTTTCGGTATATGTGGCCTCACATCTCTCAGGATATACCTAAAAACAAACAATAGAAAACAAACAAATTCAAAGAGTCCTGTTGTTTTTGTTTTCATTGCAACAAGACTCAAAAAAACAAACATACCCCAACGTGTTTGCCGGACCATGCTTTGTGTTGTATAACTCTTCCAGTCGTGGTATTGTCAAGAATTTTTTCATTGAAACACCGTTCTCTAGGAGCAGTTTAACGAAATCAATTCGGTCATGTTCCAGTGCTTGCATCATTGCCTCATCAAGAGCACCTGTGTGCACGAGCACGAAGCAGATTCAAAAGAAATGAAAGAACAGAAAATAAAAATCCAATAAAAAATGCCAACGATGGATTGAAAAACATCCTCATGTGGTGGATAGCAAAGCTGGACAATAAGGAATTAGAGAGAATTTCACTTACCATTTGGCCATTCTTGGCCATAGACAAAGATCTCAGTTCTTGCTATATCTACACGATTCCACGTCAAGGCTAAACTTAATTGTTCGGGCGGGCTGAGGTGTTGCGATTTGAAGAGGGCGGTAAGGATGGTTTGATCCAGTTCTTGTGCTTCACCTTCAGGTTTCTCTTGGATTCGGAAAACCGTTATCTGAAATTAAAAATCAATAGTTTATGTTATCCTTTTTTGCACCACAACGCCTGGCACACTATATGATTGTGCACGTGCAGGTGCACGTTTCGCAATGAGTGCTCAGCTTAATTTAAACAACATAAAAATTTATTTCTTTTTTACCGAGCCGCAAACCATTCGCAAGTTTGTGCTATCAATGTGGCAATCAGCATGATAACGTTACGTAACAAACATGTTGACTTGAGATTTGGTTTCCCAAGGACAGCGGTGGCGTCATATGGTGATCATAGCATTACGGTCGCTTTATTTGAATTGTCTTACGGAAAGCTCCACGGCTAAAGAATCACACCGTCACTCATCTTTAAAAAAAAAGTTAAACGAGGCCCCATCGCATCCGTGAGAGAAATGGAAATGGACGACCATGATTTATCCAAAACAATCAAGGAGGCTGAACTGTCATTAGAAGGGGAAGTCTTGAGGTGGAAGATTATTTATTCAAAGACCGTGATGCAGAAGGTGTACTTAAGATTCTCTGTATTCTTTGCTATTCACATTTTGTTGTTTCGTAGAAAATCTATTAAAATCTCGCCGTTTTCGCTGCTCCAGTTGTTGTTGAACCACAAACACGAAACCATCCGACAACGAACAAGACGGCCGCCATGCAAAAAGCGGCACCGTTTTACAACAATACGGTGTGAATTACAGCTCTCTAGGAAACTACATCATTTTATTTTCACAGATAACGTTACCGCCATATGACAACACCGCTATCCTTGGAAACTAAAGCTTTATTAATGCCGAGGCAAAGATCTTCTTTTCGTTTTTTAAACACGAACCCGACAGATGTGCATGTTACAATTACGATACGTCCCCAATACTTTACGTAAAAAAAATTTCAAAGAATGGGAGACTCCTCTGAAAGACAATATGGCTTTAGGAAGGGACGCTTAACAATAGGAGCAATAGAAGAACTTGTAAAGCCTGGCGAGATATTTGGGAATAAAGCTTGACACGAAACTGAGCTTTATGGACCAGATACGAACGAAGAAGCCACCTATCAAGGCTGATGGCAAATGAAGGCGGACCATCCGCAAGCAAACTGATACTTCTGCTGTACGGAAGCAAGGTTTGGGCTGAAGCACTAAAACAGGAAAAGTACCGGAAACAACTAGCATCGGTACAGAGGCCTTGCGAATAGCAAGCGCGTACCGCACAGTGTCTGAGCCAGCGGTTCTTGTAGTTGCAGGTGTCGTAGCAATTGACCTCCTCGCAACACAAAGAAAAGAAAGCAGAAATCGGCGTGGAAGCGGCGAACGCGGAAGCAAAAGCAATCACACAGCAGAAGTGGCAAGAACGCTGGGAGTCGGAAAGCAGAGGACAATGGACTGCTAGGCTAATCGGACACATAGGCGAATGGAGTAACCGGAAACACGATGAAGTGAACTACAACGTCACACAGTTCCTCACCGAACAGGAGTATTTCAACCCACAAAATTGGAAAAAGGAGAAGCCCTTCGTGCCAAAAGGGAGCTTCACTGACGGACGACGCTTATAATACAGAGTGCAGTAGATGGGAATCTCCCCGTCAGGAAATAAAAAGAGTTATCGGAGAGCTCAGCCCGAATAATATAATCCAGGAGATGCTGAGAGACTAGGAGAGTTGGAGGCGAATCAGCCTGTATCTGACGCAGATCCTGAAAACAAAGAAACAAGAAGAGATAGTTTAGGAACTAGAACCTGCCACCTAGACACGGATCCAACCTCGAAGAAATGCGCAAGTGGTCCCGGAGGGAAGATCAGCGAGAAACTTTTGGAGTTTTAGTCGGTATGCCAAGCTTAGTACACCTTGGAGAGTCCGACACACGGACAAGTGTGGATACTAGTAAAGCATTTCTCCAAAAGTAAATAAAAAAAAAGAAATACTTTATGTAGCACAATCTTTCATCTCTTATCACTGTATGTTAATTAACAGGTATGATAACGTTACGTCAGTTTCAAGTTACGTCATATGCTCAATACAACTTCCAATCTTTAGATTTTTGTGTGTGCTGCACGAGGTAGAAGAAGCTAAAAAGCAAAGCCTTGCTTTGTGATGAAAAGATAATATCATGATAATGTTGCTCAACAAATAGGAAACGTATTATAGACACAAAAAGCTTCTGATTTTCAGACAGAAATCTTATCAAGTAGATCTTTCCTTTCTCTGTTTGTTGAATAAACGTAACATCTCGTTACGCGACACTTGTAGAGTAATTGTTAGAGAATTGTTAGTACGAGTTTCGAAACACAAAAAACGCTTTTTCGCGAATTGTGGCTTTTGAGAGGAGTAAGCAGATTCTCGCCGAGAAAAAGTGTCACGAAAAACGCAATCTCAAAAAGCCATTCGATTCTGACCAAAAAATTAGGATCTTATATCCTCACAAGAATACAGGGAAAAAAATAGAGGTCCCAGACCGCCCAGAGTCAGTTGTGATACAATATTAAATTATTTACGTAAAAAAGGTGGTGCAAGAGTTTGGGCCGCAATATATTTTGTAAAATTCAGTCCGGCTCGTATCGTCTGTGAAGTAAACAGATGAATACGTACACTCCTAAGTAACGTGAAGCAATTGTATCGATTAAAAGCGGAATAATTCCTCAAGTGACAATTTCTAATCGGCATTAGAAGCCTGTCTGAACCGAGGGGAGAATATCTTGAAAACTTACAAAAATGCGACCACCAAATGTGTAATTGTGAGCTATTATTGAACAGCTGCCACTTTCCTTAGTTTGATTTGCCTATCGGGCCAAACAAAACGAGACAGTGTTGAGAAATGACATGAATCAGGGCAACGAATATCTCTTCGCAAGCTCCTTTCGAACATGCCCCATACTTAAAGGTTACAAATTATTTATTCAAAGAACTCTAAAACTCAATCAATGAAAACAATGAAAATGAAAATGAAAACAACCAAACTTTCCAATTTATATGCTCCTCCTTCACATCCATCAAAACTCTAAGACCAACAAATTGCTTCTTAATTCCCAAACAACACTCACAGACTTTCAAAACTAATCAACTGAACCATTTTCTTCACAGACCCTCATTACATACCTTCACAACACATGCTGTCAATTATTCCGTATTAGTGGCACCAACTAAGTAGTTCTTGAAAGCCCAGAGGCCATGCTAAAGTTCATTCAGCCATTAAGAAGTTACACTTGGTTAAGCACAGACGAGAAATCTCCTCGAACGGAAAAGAATCCTCATTGCACCAAATCTCATCTTCAAAGATTTTCTATACCAAAAACATCATAAGAGAGACACCTTCATCAAATCACGTTAATGGAAACTCAGAGACATAAAAACAAATTCGAATGGAATAGAATCTTCTCAAGAAGGTTATAAAACAGACTCTCTCTTTGTCAACCTCTCTCTCTGCCTCAAGTACAATAATACAATAACTTCCTGTCCTGATGTTGGTATAACAAAGTAACTACGGTTGCCTTGTCGGGCTTATTTGTTATGAACGTCTTTAATTCATACCTTGTTTGCGAATCCAATAACATTTACGATTCAATAACTCTTCCTCCGCCTGAATACACATGTTTGAAATACCAACGGAGAAGCAACAGCAGCAAATAAAAAATAGAGCCACTTTAACAATCAATTTAAAAAAAGGATAAATATGTAGGTACTCTCATTCCGAAGGATTCCTCTATGGACAAGCGAAGCATAAACAACCCTAAATCAATTTCCACCCACCCACTCTTAGTCTCACAGAAGAAGAAAAAAACTACTTACCAGATTTTTGCTGCGGGTACATTGCAGAAGTTCATGATAAAGTTTCTCCGACTGCTCCTGTCCGACTTCGAAAGTTTTCTGAATCGTTCCAATCAAGTACTCTCTCATCGATTCCAGTACGGGCTGTTCGTCCCCATCCGATGCGTATCTAAAGCAAATAAAAAATGTACAAAAAAAATTGTTTGTTTTTCCTGTTTCTCTTCTGTTTGCTTTGAGCCTTGTTTGTGTTTACAATTACATTCATTTTTTCGAACCACTGAGAAAAACCCATCTCATTCGTTATTCGAACTGATATCGAAGATCATAATCAAAATCACCATTTGGTAACCGTGGTCAGTTTAGTTCACAAAGTGAAAGCCGGTTTCTGTAGCCGCAGTTGGGACTAAATTATCACCACAACCGCACTGGATCTAAAAGCTCTGAGTGGTAGGATATTGCCTTTGGGGTAAATCCTTTCCCAAAACCACGAGTAGAGGGAACATGTATTTCACCAGCCAGAGAGCTGACCATAAACGAATGCAAATGGAACACAAATCCTTATCCTGCCAAAAATCTCTTATCTCAACGTAGAAAGGTTCTTGTTATTTAGATTAAGGATAAAACGCAACGATCTACCGAGCCATTCCCTCGAAAAGAATCATTATTGCGTCTCATTTTGGGTTGCAGACTCATCCTTCCTGTTGCTACCTTAGGGGCCAGACATCATTGACTATGTTTTGCAACAAAACTGTACTGTCAGTTTATGGCCGAGTTTCTTTGAACTCTTATTCACCAACTAAACCCTACTGGTGAATCCGTTCATTTGATGAACTCTGCATATTTCAACAGTGGCAGAAAAATCCTCAAACAAGGACTCAAGTCAAGACTCTGCAAATAGAAGGGAACTTACTTATGGACGAAAGCTATTAAATCGGCTGCACGACCAGATCCGTCGCATACCACAACCGGAACGGGTGGTGTATCGGTCACGTATTCAAGCACTGCACGAATTGTGTTCGTCCCACCCTCGATAACGAGGCAGACCACTGGTGTACTGGAATGTGTAACTGAAAAGAGAAAATTTAAATATTGCATTTAGTATCCTATAGGAGAGGTCCTCACAAGCAGGATGTGGGACGAGTAAGAATTTGTCGTCGTAGTATCCCCCCTCACTGGATAACCAAGCTTTTCCCTGACAAACTGTATGGAAAGGATAAGGCAAGTTCAACCGCAAAAAAGTGGGGTATAAACTTTTGTCCGGTGTCAACTACTGTTTGTACTAATTAGCCACTTAATTTATGTTTGCCTGTGAAACTAAGTATATTTTCATGAGGTTAAACGAGAGTGATATTGCCTGAATCCGTTTGCAATAATGGGTTGGAAATTAATCAGGTAGCCCATTGTTTGGTTTTAAAATATATCCAATTTAACAATTACATGCACAATTACTTTAGTGGATGCATAATTTTTGGTCACAGATCGGGGATAGTAGATAAACTTTATAGTGGAGATAATTGATAATTGAATTTCAAAAATAGTGAAAAGTCTAACAGGCAGAGCCTATTTTAGCTCATTTAATAGGCGTTGTTGTTAAAGTAAATTTATATAAGCAATTGATTAAAGTAATTACAACACATTGTCATTATTTTTTGTGACGTTTGCACGGCATTGATCCATTTAATCTATTGTTCAACAGTATCACCGCATTTAATCTAGTTTTTTTTTTCCTCGTCGTAGTGAAACAAAAGCTGTGATATAATCGAGCACTTGATAAACACTACACCACGTGAAGCAGAGTGCTTATTAGCATCCGGTTCGAATAAAAAAAGTGCTTCTAAGAGAAATCTTTTGTTTTAGTTATTATTTTTTACGTAAGGTCAACATCATCGAGGCGATCCGTGAGTTAAAGACTGAAACAATCAACAAGGTCTTTGCAGCGTATCCCACGATCGAATCACTAGTGTGAAGCAGTTAAGTGGACGAACTGTGACCCTCTCGATATAACGATGCTCCTTACGCCGGAAACAGGGAAAAGAAGAAAGAATTTGGAAAATTGTAGTGAAAAATTCTCTACTGCAAAGCCAGCCGAATAGCTACTTAAGTAATACAATGACAAAATTCAATTTTGTTAATTTTATTGCATTTTTTAAAAGAAACTTGCATTTGAAGCAACCTTTCGATTTTACATACCTTTAGATCCTTGAACAAACCCTCAATATGAATGACCGAATAATTTTCGGTTCTCAAAAGCTAATAATGCTAATAAAGGACGAGAAACAGTCGTATTCGATTTATGTAAAAACAAAAGGTCTATTTTTACCCGATTTAGCACGAGGACTAATTTTCAAAGGTTGCTTTTTTTAGATAACTTGATATTTTTCAAGTTATCTAAAAAAAGCATAATGACGAACAATTTGATTGTTGTCCTTTAACTGATTACATTTCGGCAAGTATTTTTTATAGAATTTGTTGTAGTTATAAGTCTAAAGAAAAAAAGTAGACGCAGTTATATTTAACCTACCCATGGCCAAGTTACATTTGTTTCGCTTCTAAAATTTTAATATATTTCTATAACACAATTCGCATGTTAAAAACCATTTGAGTTAAAATTCGACAGAAATTGGACATGTAATTGATTTACGTAGCAGGACAAGAAAAATTCTTAACACCATGCGAACAAAACGAAAAATAAGCCCTGAAATGGGAGAGTTTAATGTAATTCTGTCCTAGTTAACCTCAATTTAACCCTCGGATGAACAAAATGGGTTTAGTATCTTAAAAGAACTGTATCAACTAACATCAAATTTTGTTATCACGACAAAAACTAGCATTGGGTCTCTGAAACATTAAACTCAATTACTTCATATGAGAGGCAAGTTAACGCGATCAGGGAAAACGAATCAAAAATAATGCTCAATTGGAATAATAACTAAGTTTTTTAAAATGGAAGAACAAATGTCACACCAATCAGCAAAATCGTTCCATTTAATTGGGTTCCATTTTTCATGTATTCAGAGCCGTTTTCAAGCATACGAAGAATACACTGGCGACAAGAAAGCATCAAATGCTTTAGAAACCTCAATAGCAATCAAAAGCTTCATTGTAAGGATTACTTCCACTTTTTTGTGAGATAAGGCATCCCCATCAAATCACATGTAGACCTTTCACTATGAAACAAATACTATCGGTTATTTAGAAGCTCATGTTGTTCATGATATTTCATAAGTTGACAATTCAAATTCATCAACGTTTCCATGACCTTTGAAAGAATGTACATTTGCGGAATTGAACCGTAATAGGAAGGGAATGAAGGTCATTTTATATTGAGAGTGCTGCTTGCGTATTGGCTTGGCAAGTGTGAGAAAACATCTCTCCAGAATGATGGCGATGATACTCGTACCATCTGAAATAGTGGATAAGTGGAAAATTTCAGTAAGGACTCTAGCGACCGAATGAGTGCTAAAAAAATATCTCCTTCAGGGGGTATTCTGATAAGTTTTGTAGTAGAGATATTCCACGTGTTTTTTAATCTAATAAATAAAAAGATTAATACAATTTTAAACAGTTAAAAGCACTTTTTATATTTCCTCAAATGTACATTTCAGAAGCAATGCTTCCATCGTCAGTCTAGAAATTAAAAAAGTGTTTTATTTTCAAGTTCCTGGGAAGTTTCAAAGTAACAAACAGAATTGGCGGATTGAATGAATATAAGTCTAAGATATCACTTCAAGGCGTCCAAGCCAGAAGTGAGAAACTTTACTTGAAACTTTTAAAGCGCGTTTTATTTTAAAACTGTCTCTCGAGTTCTACTTAATCAACTTACTTCAAATTTGGTTGTTCTTTATAGACTTCTCTATCGCCCTTCATCAACTGTTAACTTAGTCTATTGATTATGTCATTTCTTAAAGAACTCGAAAAAGGGCGGATTTTTATTGCATGAATCGATTAATGGGCTTATTTTGGAGAAAAACCCGAAAGTGCTATTAAATTAGAGGGTGCAAATCGGAGATATGGGCTCTAAACCATCTTCATTCGTTTTTTCAATGTAACTCAAAAACGAAGTAAAATTTTGATGCAATCCCAAGAACAGTTTTTGTAGAGACCGAATTTCCCATCAAAAAACACTTTTCGAATAGTTGTAAAAAAAAGTTTTCTTTCCAAAACGTTAAAATTCCCGACGAAAAAAAAAGTCAAAATTATTCAGTTCTTTAGTTTTGTCAGTTTTTTTAATGGCATTTCTTTCTAGTTGCAGATAGGTATATCATAGACATTTATCAATATTTTTCATCCTTTTTATACTGCATCAAAATTTTACTTCGTTTTCGAGTTACATTGAAAAAAACGAGTGAAGATGGTTTAGAGCCCATATTTTGATTTGCACTCTCTAATTTAATAGCACTTTCGGTTTTTTCTCCAAAATTAGCCCATTAATCGATTCATGCTATAAGAATCCGCTCTTTTTCGAGTTCCTTTATATGCCCTTTTTCATGACATAATCAATAGACTAACTTCATGAATTCTGAACTCTTTAATTTTTTTTACTGTGATTTTGAAATACTAAAAAATATCCTATAAGAAAATGAATAGTCAAAATATTGATTGCCTTTCTAATGGCACTTCAAAAATTGTGTTAAATTCGTACCTCTATACTAAAATACCCTTGTAATAACATATTAATACTTTCACAACAATCAAGGAGCCCAAGAAGTTGAGAGTTGAGACCGATGATGTGATGATTATAGATCAAAAACGTTTATTTCCTTCTGGGTGCAATAATATTTCATGTCGTAATGCAAAAACTTGGCCTTATGTATTTTAGCACCAAAGGGTTTACTGACCCGCTTCAATAAATTTGAGTGGAACAAAGTTATTCATGCAGTCGAGGACTACGGTAGATATCATATCAGCTGATGCATCAACGACTTCGTAAAGAAATCATTACGGCTCATTAAAATTTCAAAAGAATTTTTTAGGGCGCACAGTGGCCGAAATTGACAAAAGTGCTTGCAAAATTCATTTTTTGGGTGGGTCTCTAATGCAAAACTTTTAATTTTTATGAATTCACAAATGTTTGGAGCTTTAGTAATCGAAAAAATTATTTCATTTGAACGATCGGTTCGCCTTGTAGAGGTTGTCAAAGTTGACAAATATTTAAGGTGAGAAAAAACATTAAAAAAAAATATTTTTTTTTTTAACTTTGAGAGTAAAATCTAGGAAAAGAGGGTTAGTTAAACCTTGTTTTGTTTTTTTTCCTTGATATATGTGTTTATTGCTATGATCAGAAAAAAAAAAAGGTATAAATTTTTTGAAATACTAAATTTAATTATTTTCGAAACACCACTTTTTCCGCACTTTTTCAACCTTACATTGAGTTAAAAAAAAAGGTTTCCAAGATATCAAACCGAAATGGACGGTAAATGAATCCTTATATATCTCCTTACTTACAACCAAAAACTCAGCTGCATTAACTTGCATAACACTGAGCTAGAGAGATTTGATTTCAAAAAGTCAGTCATTTTTCTGAGTTTTTTTTTTTCAAGTGCAAGAAAAAGTCATGGAAAATGTTATTTCTTTGTTTTACTGGAATGGATCCTTAAAAATATTTCAATAAAATACTTTACAAATATTTATAAGTAGGATTAAAAAAAAAAAAAAAAAAAAAAAAAAAAATACAACATTAGACAAAAAAATTTTTTCACAAAAATTTTTTTTTTTTGTTTTTGTTTTTTCCCACTGTTTTACTTAAATCATACTCAAATTACTTCATAAACTGACTTTTAACCTTTTTAACATAATATACTAATTATGTTAACCACTTTAACTAAAACTTTTTATTTCAACAGCAGATTCTGAAACACCCTGTAAATATTTTTTCTTCAAATTAGCAAATTTTATAGCCTTGGAAATTTCCAATAAGGTAAAAAAAAAATTGAGTCGATATCTTAATTTGTTTAAGAGATATGATTTTTGCAACCAAAAAAGTCAATTTCGGCCACTGTGGGGCGTCACAATTGGTTTTTCTATATTACTACTTATTCGTGTATCGGCATAAAAATGTAGGTCCCCTCCATTCCCTCACAAGGCAGAGTTGTGAAAAATGCGCTTGGCTCCCCCCTCTGTTGCGTCACATTATGTATGTATGTCGATGATACTTTATTCTTGTATTTTTTGGGATGAAAAATAAGAAATAATTCAAAAGTGCGGGCAGCTAAGCCTACAATTTTTGTAGCCCGAATGGGTTCGCCACAAGCCTATTTAGGATAGAGCTCGGTGAAGGTCTCATTATACCTACTTACGTATGTTGTCTCGCTAGAATATTGAAACCAAACAACATCTTTTTTAACGTTTACAGCATAAAATGTTGTGAATATTTAAATAACACCCTGAAAGATCAACATCTTTGCATTTACCCGGCCCCGCAAAAACTTTCTGAACTGAGACAACAGGTATAATATAAAGGATTTTTCAAATTTGACTAGACAACCTTGGATTTGATTTGTCAACGCACTCTTTCACTTATCATTGAACTTATCATTGAACAGTCCAGCAAACTCAACATTTTCATCTAAATAAAGTGAACGAAGGAAAAAAAATTCTCTTGGAACTCGGAGTACAAGAGTACGCAGTTCTCGCCCTAGTAGACAGGCAATAACGATGTTACCGTGTCACTGATACAATTGATTGGTTAAAGTGGTGAAAACATGGTTGACGTTCAGGTGTTTATGTCCGTAGCATACGATCCAAATCACTCAAACAATAGTTGCAAATTACGAAATTGAATCCAAATTCTTGAAAATTTTAGGCACGTAGATAATTTCGAACAAGGTGGTTTTCAAAGCATTTCTAGCTCAATTGAAAACCAAACGAGGATGCAAAAAAATAAGGCTACCCAGCTCAAAGATTCAACAACAAACGGTAAGTACACCACTAAGCAATTACTCCACTGAAGTTTAGAAAAAAACAGTTGCAAGACTTTTAAAATTCACATGTTTCTTTTATGTTCGTTTTGCTATGTGAATAGTTTTAAGGAGAATTTTTCTATTCCGTAAAGCAAATTCACTATTCCGTAAGGCTACAGTCATTTCAGAATACATTATAAATTCCCAGTTAATTTAAAAGTCTTAAGCAAAACAACCGGCCATGGGTAAAGTCAAAATCAAAAACTAGGTATGATAACCCCGAAACCACCAAATCTCCAGAGATCACAAACAAACAAAAACTACCACCAATCAAATGTCATGTTTCAAATTCACTTTAACAAACTAAATGACTTTTTAAACTCATCCTAAATTCATTACGCTCAACAGCAATAGCCAATTAAAAATATCAAATTGAATTCCAAACCCAGAATTCCGTATACTTTATTCAATTTAGTATAAAGTGAAGTATGCGGGTTGGTTATCATCTAGCCTCGAAAACTTGTGTTGAAATTCTGTCGTGCAACCACACGTTTCAAAACAAAACACGAGTATAACAAGAACAATGCAATGATGACGGTGACGCCGACAATAGCATCAAAATAAAATTTAATTTCGTATGCTTTCATGCGCTTGTTTTAATTGAATGCAATTCCATAATTAAAAAGTTAAAACCTCGCTAGTTCGCCTCACATGAAAAGCCAAACCCCTGTGCGTGTGTATTTCAATTCTCGCTTGAAACTCATTTTCTTTCCCGGAAAAGTCCTTTTTTATTTTCATTAACATTTGGACGTTGGTGTTGGACTCAAAGCAAAAGGAGAAACTCAAATCCAGAATCGCATTGCACAGAGCATTAATGAACTCGTTTACCGCGTAGTTCGTTATTTGATTTCCATTTTCTTTTTTTTATTTTTCTGACAAAAGTCGATAATGGCTTTACCTCGTTTAACGGTTTCACATGAAAAACTAACGCAATAAATAAAACTTGAATCTTTAGCTCCCCCCTTATTTTTTTGGCTCATTCAACACGAAAAGCCGTAAACAATGTTGAACTCAATCGAAGTGGAACGCCTCCTATTTTTAAGCAGCAATACCACTTTATCCCAGCAGAGTGAGCATTAAATGAACCAACAAAATGGACATCCACTGCTCGAAAACTTTTTTGAAAATACAAAAAAAAAATATAAAAGGACAAACTTCAGATTTTTACTCGCTGCCCCCATTTTTTTTAAAAGAAATTCCACTTTTTATACTTACAAGGATGAAGTTTAAGGTTGGAAATGAATTTCTCCAGCTTCCTTCTGAGTATCAGCTCGGCGCCGTATTTGGCCATGGTGCCATTATCGACAAGCAAAAAGTAAGCATGACGATTGTTGAGCACAGCCAATTTGGATCTGTAATGAGAGGAGAATGTGTGTCATCAGGATAACGAATGTAAGTTTTTTGTATAAGTTTTTACCTTGGCGAACTGATGCTGTGGCATGGCACCTCACGGTTATGTCCCAGAAGCTCGTGATTTCTCTCCACAATTCCCCAGGGTGCAATACCTATGCTAACAACACGTCCGGTTCGTTGCTGGCCTTCCAGCAATAAAGCGTCACCTACTTGTTTCGTCACACCTAAAGGGAAAATAAGAGAGAAAAAAAACAAGAAATAAATGATAATCCTGCGGAAAGTCCTGTGAATTCACAATGGTGGTCAGTGTCTTATCAACACGACTTAAAACTAGGAACACCTAGGGATTTCTTTACTTTTGTTTTATTTTCCCATTCTTTTTTTCTGTATAACTTCCCTTTGAGGAGCAGCAGGATGCTGCCCTGCGGATGGGTATGCTACAACAAAGGATTATGGTCGTGTCACGTTGCCGCTTAGCACGTACGTGACGTGCTCTTGGTTAGCTATTCCAATGGTCACAATGGTTACAGGAAGTTTTATTTACTTCCTTTAGTGCAAAGGACGAGTACGTGGGCATAGCTCGAAATGAATTGGAATTGATGACGTGCGAAAGAAACATCAGTGTAGAATTTATGGGGAACGAGTTATTGGAAGTGATTTGAGATGCAAATGGGAACATTGAAACAGGAAAAATGGAGTGGTGTAAGCTGTTTTATTTATCAGGACATAAAGCAGCATCCACTTCCTCAGCAGACTGGTAAACACTTTTAAAAATCAACTCACACAGAGAAGATAAAAATAAAAAAAATCCTTTTTCTACAGAATTAGCATTCCCCACATGTCGGCAGAGTAGAATCTGCAATCGGAGGTATCCTGAACCCCAACAGCGGAGGCATTTCATTTGTATTTTAATATTTCACCTTCAATTAATTATCATGAGTCCGACACTATGCCATGTCACGAAAAATTAATTTTTCAATCGGTGCACAACACGAGAGGAAATCTGTCTTAAGCTTCAACAATGAAAACATTAGTCATCCCGACATCAGCATACCTGTATTCGTTCCGCCAGTGAAAATCCATGCACCTGTTGTCTTAGCTGCCTTGAGTAAGCCTTTCCTGATTTCCTGAAACAAAAAAAAAAACAAATTACAAAAGCATATGCATTTTAATGGGATTCCGTTAAAAATGTTTTATAAAGTGCTAAATCGTATCCGTGTCCTGGAACAAACAACAAGCATCCATTCATACTCATGAATATTTTGAAAGCATCCCTCATTTGAAAACCAACCCACCCACCAAGTAACATGTTTCATACATTACTCACTCCCACACACACACTAAGAAAAACGACTTCCGATCGATTTCAGTGCGAGAATTTCAGAAATGTACTCGAGCTTGAATAAGTGTTGTTGTCTCCCATGTTGAGGGACACACACAACACGAGGTTCATGATTAATTCAGAAGGAATTCATTTCAAAATATGACATGGTTATCTATCCCATCCTTACCTTCTTAAGCTTTGGCTGTAGTTCAAAATTAGCTTTGCCTCCCTGGACTGTTATCAGCAACTTTGGCAGTTCTAGATTCCATTCCTTGTTGAATAGTTGGACAAGCAGTTCGGGTCTGGTGTCAAAGGACAGTCGCACATACTGTGTGAAGGTATAAGGTAGTGTAACCGAAATTCAGGAAATATGTTTACAAATTTAGTTTTTCAATATTGTGTCATATGTCAATTGGCGCTAACATGATGAGAACTCTGAACACTAACCTGAGCTTTTGTTGGATGGGCTCCGCCCTGGAACTCAATTGTGCCATACGCGTCGGTGGGTTGGGCGCGGGTGTGTTTGTAAGGTAGCCAAGAGTCACCGGGGGAACCAGTTTCGATGCCTGGAATTACTTGATGTGTTGTGCGGGAAAGTCCACAGCAGCATCTAGAACAAAATACAACACAGAAATGAGAGAACAATTTAAAAGGACACGACTCAATTGCTTTGCTGATAGATTTTGAATTAGGATTTCGAATAATCTAAAACCGGTGGCAGAAGGGGGGTGGTCGGAATCTGTAGCATTTCAAACTTCAAATGAGTTTATTTGGACAGGTATTTTTTTCTACTGTACGTACACATTTCATTCGTATCGTCAGCAATGTGGGGGGAAAAGTTTTGATGGATTAAAATCTACGCTGGTTTTTGATTTGATATGAGAGGAAATTAAATTGGAAAGTGGTTTTTTGTCGTTTGCCATTTGGAAGCCGGAAATTGAGTTTAAAACTATGAGCATTTAGGAGCGTTGTTGGAATATAAAACGAATTGCCTTCAATGATCAGGTGAAAGCTTTGGTTCAAATTGCCTCATGATGGTTTATTAAAGGTGGGCTAGGAAATTTGTTTACTTTTAGTCCCGCTATATTCAAAGGGAGCTCTGTAAGCTTTACTATCCCAAATCATATGCACCGAACATGATGCATCTGTGAACAAAAATCCTCACATGGATGGCTTCTTTCTTTCCCACTGTAAATGAAGTTAATCGACATGTTCCTCCTTCAACAAGTACACGGAACTGTAAACGAAGGATTTTCTATCTCTATAAGCGACCGCAGACTTCGTCCATAAATGTGGATTTATGAAGACTTTGTATATTAAAAAACATTGCGAGGTATTTTTTTTTTATTGTGAGCATATTTAGTACGATAAAAGTTAATTAACAGATACATCTGTAAATATATTTTGTACATCAATTCAAAGGATAAAAGCTCCTTAAAGCTGTAAAGCATATTCGTTCAGCATCATAAAGGTAAACTTTATATGTACTTTACTCAAAGGCTAATGGTGTTTTTTTTAGCTTCTTTTTTTTACGTACGATTTGATGAGAACCGGAAAAACATAAGGAACTAGAGGCACTTCGTAAAAATGTATACCAAACAGTTTAAAGTCTTTATTTAATAGAAGACGGAATACACCTAGCCATTTTTATTCGAGTTTAAAGTGAAAATTTAAGCGTAGTCATAATGTTTGTGTTGTAATGGAAAAGGAAATTACCATTTTTCAGATAAAGCGTTTGATACGAAGATATAACAACACTGGTGCTATTAGTGAAATATTGTTTAATTTTTCTCCTTCTCTTTCAGGTAAAGGTCTTATGAGGAATGAGACGATTAATTGGTTGAGATAGGAAAGAGAAAGTTTATTGAAATTCTTTTTAAAAGTGATGTTTTTATGAATTAAAGGCACATTATTCAGTAGTCTAATATCCTGCACAGATTGTGAAGTAACGGCTAAGAATATCAGTGCAGCCCCTCCACGATTGTTCTTAAAAGCGACTAAGGCTACGGACATGTACTGAGTGGAAAAGCGGCAAAATTAGAACAAAATTGAAAGCTGAGCAGAGCGATGTCGTTTTATTTTCAATATTCGTTATTTCGTTAGCTATTCTGTTTAAACGTGGCCGTGCCCCAAAGAAGACTTCACATCAAGATACTAACCTCTAAGTGGACCTAGCGACATCCGCAACAACTGACAACTTTCAAACAATTGGGCCTGCAGATTCCAGGGCTTGCAAGACTTCAGATCACCGTTGTAGAGAAAGAAAAATCAAACCACAAAAATATATGGTTGAGAGAAATGCGCTAAGCCCCGGAACTCCCTGCTTTGTTGCGCCAACCTATTGAATTCATTAGTCGTACGTCGTACTGGCATCAATGAAACGCAAGGGCTTGCGTTACTTGGAATGTGTGTAAACGATAATCTCCTTCTTAGACTTCTTCTTTTTTGCTTAATGGTCGCATGATAAAGCTTATTTTGAAATTCTATTTCGATAGAAAGTCGAATTCGAAAGAAAGTTTACGTGTTAACTTTCAAATCGTTCGAGTCTTAAAGTGCACTTCTTTTGAATTCGACAAGCTTTCTTTGAACTACGAAATTATTTTATGAGGTCGTCGACTGTGGTCCGAAAGCTTGGTAGTTGAAATTGATAGTCAACATTGAAACTTTCTGATTTAAAAAGAAGTCATAGCAGCATATGGAAAACCATGAGAAGTAGCTGTTCAAAGAGAATTGCATAAGATGCGTCCAAGAGCCAAGAAGTCAAAGAGGTGAAATATCTACGGGTAACCATGGACAGCAAACTCAAAACCACATCTAGACAAAGCTATAGGAAAAGCAACTAATGCTTTCTGGGCTTGTTCTATACTCTTTGGTAAAATATGCGTACTTAGGCCAAAAATAATTTGCTGGACATACCTCACTATCATAACCTATGCTTCGCTGATCTGGTGGCAAAAAACAGAACTAGTTTATGCCCGTAAGGCTTTACAAAACTTACAAGGATTAGCTTGTGTGGGTATCAAAGGTGCAATACGCATCTGCCCAACTTTAGCTCTTGAAACTCTTTCTTTCCTGGGTATCTATCTAGTGTACATGGTAACGAAGATGCTGACCGTCTAGCTAGACTTGGCTCTCAATCCCAATTCAAAGCCACGGAACTTTACTGCGGTCTCTCAATCAGTAACATTAATCGGGACAACGGAAGAACATGATCTACACCTGGAACAACTCTAATGGCTCCCGAAAGTCAAAATTATCCATCGAATTATCTCAAAGACGTTTGAAAGAAATTCTTGGCATGAGCAAACTTGGCGCAAAGTTACTTACGGACTTCTTCACTGGACCACTGCTCTCTTAGATATCATTTTAGAAACATGGGCATCAGCCGGGATGATACCTGCCATCTCTGTCTCGAAGACACAGAAAGAACTGAGCACATTTTATGTGAATGCCCTGATCCAGGCTAAAAATATTCAACAAAGGATTCACGAATCACTAGTCCCCTTGATATTAGAAACATTCCTTCTTCGAATATTTTTAGGTTCTTACATGACTTCAACTTCGATTGAATAGCTCTACACTTTATGTGTTTAAGCCTAAGGAAAAAGCACAAAACATCTTTCAGATCGACGTGCTAGTAAAGTAGTTTTACCTTCACCCTATCCAATTAAAAAAAAAAGAATCCTGAACGTCTCGCCCTGTTTCGAGTTGTATCAACACAAAAAAAAAAATTAATGGAAGTCAGGGGTCTATCCCCTCCTTATGGAAGGGGAACGTGGCACGATTTTCCGAAAATCTAAATTTATATAAAAATAACTTATCAAAATCAGCGGAAGGATGTACGTTGGTATCTAATAGTTCGCTGTGAAGCTAAGACTATACTGTGCGATTAAAATTAAAATGACAAACTAAATAACGCGGCACTGACAGAAACGAATCAAAAATTTAAACAACTTCCTTCAAGAACAAGGTTAAATAAAAGAGTTTTAGCCCTCCGTCGAGAGATAATACATCAATGTACGTGCTTCCGTTGCTTTTAAATGAATATTTTAAGTCAGTTTTTTCAGAATATTGCACACCTACTTAACAAGGTAAGATATACCCTCCTTTTCCCCTTCAGTTTTCACCCATAGAACTTTTTTCTTGTCACGACCCGCTTTGGTCTTTTGATTCATCTTATGGCCATCCACCCTGTCTATACCAAAAGCGGAGCCTACTCACTCAAATCATTTGCCTAGAATCCTTACAAATCGCCTTCGTTGTTTTGAAAAATGTTCTTCTACCCAGGATGTTAACTTCAATTTATATTTGTAGTATTACCTTTCCGAGCCTTGAATCTCTTTTTCATTTTGACACTCTTTCTTCTTGAGGTTTTAGGTTTTCATCAGCAAGATACAAATAAGCAACCGTTTTCAAATGAATTCTATGGTCTGAACTCGCTCAAAGAAACTACAAAGGACATGTTTAAAAAAATGTTCTTAAATTGATGTAATTAAAAAGCTAAAATGTGCTAACATAGGTCTCAAGAATTTAATAAAATCAACTATCCCTTCAAAAAGCGCACGCGAAATGAAAAAATAAAAAGAAATTCTGTCTTTTTGTTTTCCCTTTTTTTATTTTCTTCGAGTAAAAAAGCCTGAGAAATAAATTTTTGGAACTTCATGTTCATAGAAGCTCTTCCGGAAGGATATTCTTCCTCTTGAATTTATTTTCCATGAAATTACTTTCAGCCCTTGTAATTTATTATATCTCCTAACAAGTGCACGAACGTTACAGTCCTTCAACCAAAGGAATTTACTTAAAGCCTCGTACGTATATGTATATACTCTGTTGTTATGGGAAGAGGGTGAGGTGAATTCGCTGGCAGTTTGCTCTAATTTCAACAGTGACATCAAAATAATACAAACACTCAAAATGAAAGACGCAAAAAACCTTTTTAATTATTTTCGCAATTCCTTTGGATATTTAAATTTTGTGCACAATTAATTGTTGGGCGATGATGGAGGGGATTGGTGAATTTTCTTGTACTTAGACACTAAGCTTTATGCAGTTTAATTCGATATTATAAGGACTTTGACACTGCAAAGGAAAATTCCTAATTCGATAGAAATTTGATTGAGAATCTATTGAATTTCTGTTTGTGTCTTGAGAATGCAGTTCAGTTTATAAGGATATCAATTTGCCTTATCCTACTCAATAGGACTTTGCGTAATTTAATTGTTTTAAAGAAGGACACTCTCCATCCAACGACGTCACTACGAAGAGGGGGAGAAAAGGATGGTTTGAGGAACTTTTTTCGTAGATAGAACGAAGTGTACGTTGTCTGCAGCTTAAGCAAAGAAGAGTGAAGTTGAAGTGTTATTTGGTACGTGTGCCAAAGTGTTTTAAGAACACTTCGTTTATAGCTTTTTTGAAGGGATGTGTGTTGAATGATAAGTTTTTTATTTGTTTTAACAACCAGAAAGTTTTACATTGAATTTGTTTTTCAGAGCTTATTTTAGCTTAAGTTTCACATTTGGTAGTTTCTTGTTCTCCAGAATGATAGAAGAGTAGTCAATGGAACGATGGAATTGTTAACTTTGAAAGTTTTAAAAGTAAAGCTTAATAAGTCACACATGTATACAGACACTTTTAATAAACATTTTACTTTTATACAAAGTTTGATTTTTGGCATTTGGGGAAAAATATCATTCAAATGGCTGAATAGGGAGTATTCACAGAAAGTGATTCTTTTGAGAAAATTGACAATGCATATTACAGTTTAAGGATAATTCACGCAAACTGGGCCACTCCCCAAGTTTCAGCGCAAAAATCGATTGTAGTAATTTTTTTTTTTTGGGAATGGAAGGGACAAATCCAAACTGTTAAGTCAGAAAGCTCCTTTCATAGTATGAAATTAATGTCGGAGAGATTGTTGAATAAACATTTTTTTCTTTGATGTTTCTGGGACTTGAAACTCCCACGTAACAGGCATACACGCTAACCATTCCTTTACGGGCACCACCAACGCAGATACCAATCAAGGATTAATGCAACGGGTAACGTTGAATTTTAACGACAACTGGCAACATGCAGTCCCTGAAGCATTTGATTTGACTCCGTTCTTTCTACCTCATCGGTGCACTCCTGCCTTCGGTGTCAAACTTCAATGAGCCAATATACACCAACGTTCCAGTTTTATAATCGAAGAACAGAAACCTGAATTAGCAAAGGAAAACGTGTTGAAAGTTGAGTTGTCAGCAAAGCAATTCAGAGGTCTCAAAGTTTCATAAAAAAGATCATTAGAGAAAATACGGAGGAGATTCGGGGACAAAACGGTGCCACATCAACATTTATAAAGTGAGTACCAGACTAACCATTCAACAATACTCGTATAAAGACAGGTAATAAACTCACCGATATCAAACGTCTAAAAAAAAGATGCAGAACTCTTCACAAACGCCTTGCATAAACCATAATCTTACTATCTCCATTACAATATAAGACTTACTTTCAGTTTTAGGTAACACAAGTCGATTCTTTAACCGGTGGACCTTCTGTTACGAATTCGTACTACCGATCATTTGGAAGCTTTCGTTCTTCAAGATATTTCGTGAGTTAACAGTTTATTAACTTTTCAAGGAACTTAAAATAAAGGCCCGCTAGGGTAATTTGACGGTAATTAGAAAGGGATGAAGATTCGTTTTTAAGAACAGGTGACAAATGCAGCTTTCCAATGGCACAGGGAAGAGTCTAGAAGAATAGGATATAGAGAAAATCCTACGCATTGGTTTTGCCAGCGTGGAAAAACACCTCTTCGCGAGTGCGAAGAAATATATGCTTCGTAACAGGATTCCCAGACTGAAGCTTAGTTGGAGTCCAATGCTAATCTATAAGGAAGTGACAAATCAGCAGTTGACTCAGCCATCAGTAAATTGGCATTATCATTTGAGTTGACAAAAACAAACGGAGAGTCATTGAAGACGAGCATTGATGACACGGTGGAGCTTTTGTAGCTCTTAACAAAAAACCAAAAGCTTTTGCTTCCTTTTGTACACAACATTATTTTTTGTCCAATTTTTTCGTCATGGAAAAACTTTGTCTATTTATATTGGATTACAAAGATTTCTGACCTTTTGGAACAAATTTCGGTTTTCTACTTTTGGTTCGTTTTTCTATTTATGAAAATACGTTTCTCTATTCCCAGCCACCTCTTGTAGCTCGAATCGAATTCCCATTTTTGGGATGAAAATATCCGTTTAGTGAGGAGCAGCGTTCAAACCTCAAACCTCCGACCATAACAAATTTTCTAAACTCTTGAGGAAAAAATAAAATCTACTAGGGCAGCGGTCCGATTAAGTTCCGAATTCGCTTCACTGTTCTACATAGACAATTTTGGATCCATTAACTCCAGACAACCGTGGATTAGAATGCTTGCAAAAGCGAACTTAGAGTTTTTATTGAAAAGGCTCCAAAACTACTGAGCCGATTTTAATGAAATTTGGAACAAAAATAGTCCAGAACCTTAAAAATGAAATATGCTATATTTTCTTTCCATATTACTTCGGGAACGGCAACATAACCGTAAGCTTGGAAAATACTTAATCGATTCCAAAAATTCTGTCACCGTTAGAGTTCTTTATTGCCTCTGAATAACATAGACAATATTTATTCCCCATTTTCCCAGTGGAATGGAAACAACTTTACTTAATCAACGTAGGGCCTGAGCTACACCGGGCGGGTCACCTATTTTTAAATAAATAAATGAAGAAATTTCAAGGACCTACAATCTTATTCCGAATTTGAACGGCTTACTGAGATGGAGCTTTTCTTGTCAATGTTTTTCTCTAGTCCTGCCAGTTCCTCGCGAAAGACAATACGTGTTGGGAGAGTTTCCGCATTGTTGATATAACATCGGTCCTTCACAATTCCCACAAAAAATTGTAGAAATGATGAAATTGTAACACCGAAACGGCCAATTGATACCACCAAGATGGCTGATAGCACGATTTTAAGTGCAAAAGATTTATTGCGACATAGGCTGTGAGGCATAGCACACCATCTTGCATGATCCAGAGGTCTTCTTGGCCCATGTCACCAATTTCATTGAAAATAACAGCTGTTTGGCATCTGCAACACCGTAGCATAGAAACGTGTTCGTGTATTGGGTCTCACACGCCAGCCACAATCCAGTCGGTGGGGAACCTCGGGAGTTGTCTATCATCATTATTTGCAGAAACTTCCTCACAGTAGGGTGCTTCATTTTGGCCAAAACTTCTTTCAAAAAATGCATTGTTTGGGCACACAGCAGCAACTTTGAAAATAACATTTTTTAACAATTCCCAGCCCTGTTCAAGCGTAGACCGACTTATTTCATTTCGCTGATGTGTGATACCGACTTTCTGCAGTTGTCACTGTCAAAATAACCAATAATTGAAAAAAAACCATAAGATGGCCTACCATTTATGTCAATAAACTTTTTCTAAAGAAAACGTGAAAATTTTCTTTTTGTTAGAAATCCACTCCAAAAAAATTTGAATTTACTCCACTTTTGTTTCAAATTTACTCCGAAGTTTTATGACGGAGGTTCGAACCCTGGTTGAACAAGAAAGTTATTCATGCAATCGAGAATTACGCAAGATATGATACCAGCTGATCAGCTGCGCTTTCTTATATTGCTACACAGTTATCATAGACATTTTCTTTTCATTACGTAAAGTTTACTGATAAGACACATAGGCTGATTCCCCTCTTGAGATTACCAAAAAACTTTGCCAAAATTGGGGTTCTACAGCTGGATCAACATACCCTTTTTTCGGGTGTTGTTTGACCAGAATGTCGAAGCCAACTAGAAAAAAATCGACTGTTACTGTGAGGATAATGGCAACCGATTCTTTATTAACCCTCGTTTACAAACCGGCAAAAGTCGTGTCCACCCGAACTGGGGTCCAAATGGACCCCACGATTTTTTCTTCGAAATTTTTTTGATTTCTGACTTATATTGTTCAGTTATAGTTCTTCTGGCTATTGTATGAATTGTTTCTAAGTATTATATGTAGCAGGGATAAAGAAATTTAAGCAGAGATGTCATTATGCAGGTATGTAGGAGGTCAGCAATAAAATTTTTCAATTTCAAAAACGATGAAAATTGCCTAATTTCGCAAATCTGGGATACCCGCGTATCCTTTTCAATATGTCTTTTTTACGTAATTACTGATTGTAAAATTCATCCACATCAATTGTTCCTGGCAGGTATGCCTATCTCAAAAAAAATAGTCATTAGTTCAGTTTGGTCAGGTCATCAAATAATTTTATGACCTCAAAAAGGACTGAATTCGCCATAATTCTCTGTAAGCCTTCACCAAATTCATCGGAATTATTTCTGGATTTTCCTCCATCCCTTTTTATATGTTAACTGGTAGCTCTGACCAAAGTACAGGACTTGGTCGTGGAGATGATGTGCTGATGTCGTTGATGCCATCATATTTCAATTGTGGACGCAACCTCACTATTGATAATTTCCTTACGTCGCGTCGGTGGATTTGGTATTGAGGTTGCTGGATAAGGAGATCACTATTCTTGGCACGATTCGGTTAAACAAAAGAGATTTGCCTAAACTTTTTGTAGCGAAGGAGGTTCTTGATAACCAGAATGAGCCTGTAAAGGTCAATAAAAAAAGCAGTATCGTCCAGTCCACTCTTTCATCTTTGGATTTTCTGGAAAAATGGCGTTGGTGAGTTATGTTCCGAATCCAAACAAACAAGTGTTATTGCTATCAACACAACATAACTGCGAGAAAGCCACTTCCGGTCATCAAAGTAAACCTGCTATGATACTGGATTATAACCGCACCAAAGGTGGAGTCGATGTATTCGACCAAATGGTCTCAATACATATATTCATGTACACGTCAAACAAATCGCTGGCCGATGGTTGTATTCTACAGCTTACTGGACGTAGCAGCCCTAGCAACTGTCATAATTTTCCGACATCTCAATCCACCTAGAAGAAACAAAAATTTGCTGAGAAGTAATAAACTCATCGAACTAGCGGAGGAACTGGTTGAGTCAGAATTGAATAACCGTTCACAACCTGCAACACAATCTGGCATTGGAAAATCTGCATTGGATGCTCTCTGTATTTTGGGGAGAGTTCAGGAAAAATTACCAACAGTCCCCGAAAGGCTGTCTTGTAAAAGAAGCAGATGTCACCTTTGCCCAAGAGCAGAGGACAAGAAAACCAGAACCAACTGCGATGAATGTGGCAGATGTTGTTGCCCTTGCCACATTAGAACCTTATGTGTTAAATGTCTCCCGGAACTGCCAAAAACTTCAAACTAAATCCTTCTAAACATAAACTAGGCTGCTTTTAAAATAAAATAATTATTTATTAGAAAAAATATGATTTTTCATAGAATTTCAGTACTGGGGTCCAAATGGACCCCAGTTCGGGTGGACGGGTTCTTTTCACAAAAAAATCGCAGAAAAATCTGTAAACATCTGATAATCGTTTCAACTTAAGAAATGAATAAAAAATTGAATTTTGTTCACTGAGTAAAAATCCCATTTAAAAAAAATGAAAAACAAAAAAGTTATGAGTGTTCAAACATGCTCTGGGGTCCAAATGGACCCCAGTTTGTAAACTAGGGTTAAAGGAGTCAGATAGCGCACTTAACTCATTAAAATTTGAATTGCTATTAAAATTAGACTTCTACAAACAAAGCGAAAGTGGATGAGATGGTTGCAATGCTTAAGTTGTTGGATGATCTTACAAATCCTTGCATAGCACATTTTAAGTAAGTAAGTAATTTATTATTTCTTAAAATTCATTACAAGAAAATTTTTGTCCATGAAAATGGTATAAAAAAGAAATATTTAAGTAACAAAATTATTTTTATATAATAAAAATAGAGTTATTGTCACTACTAGGCAAAAAAGTTTAACACATAATTAAAAATGGGTGGGGTGACCCAAGATAAAACTAAGATGTTTGTACTCCAAAATATACATAATTTCATAAAGAGTAAGATTTAAAAAGAAAAATTGAATTAAAACCTACTATTTCATCAGAACATCAGAGGTTACTAAACTAATTATTCAGCAAATATTCGATACTCTGCACATCAAGGGAAATAAGCCATTGTTTTACATGTTTCAAAAACAACAAATGTGAAGTTAGCACTCTGGTAGGATGAGGAAGCTTGTTGAACAGGCGACAAGACACGACATGGAAAGATCTACGAAATGCAGTTGTACGAGAAGCTGGTATGGAAACTTGGTTTAACAAATTCCCTCGAATATTATAATTCGAGATGATTCTTACATTACGGTTACCTGATCTTTTAAAAAATTCATTTAGAACCCTAAAACAGAACAAATGGCGAACTGGAAGAATTTTCAAATCCTTAAAAAGATGAAAACTAGGATACAAACGCGGCTTACGGCAAATTGTTTTCAGAGCAGACTTTTGCAGTACCAACAGGGGTTGAATTTTGTTAAAATAAATTCCTCCCCAACATGAAATTCCATATTGTAGTTTCGAGTGAAAGATGCCGTAATAAATTTTCAAAAGGAGCTGGAACGAACAAACGTTTCTAAGATAGTAAAAATATCTTAAAGTTCCACGAAAATACTTTCTCAGACTTTCACTGTGGTTATAAAAGGTCATATTCGAATCAATTATCAAACCTAAGTATTTAAATTCACTGACATTCTCAATCCGGAAACACCCATCGGTGCATCCACCATGACTAAGCAAAGTGCTAGGAGTGAAATTTAAGCCACAACAACAATACAAAAGCTTGAACTTTTGGCAATCTGTAGCATGAAAATAGATATCAGTATCATTTTTCTGACTCCCTAATAGATTAAAAAACATAACCTTAGTTTTTGAACTGATAACTAATCTATGCACAGCAAACCAAATCCTTAGTAAGTTGAGATCCCAATTCAAATCAGCTGTGAGATTGAGTGAACTGTTTGCACCATAACTAAAACCCACATCGTCTGCAAAAGCCGTCAAAGTGCCTTGAAAAGGCAATCGAAATAACGAGTTTATTTATATTAGAAACAGCACTGGTCCTAAAACAGATCCCTGTGGGACTCCTAAATTAATTGACTTGACATCACTCTCAATGCTTCCTAATTTTACTCTTTGCTTTCTGTTTTCCAAATATGATCTGAACCATTGAAAAATAAAGCCTCTGAACCCTGCGTTTTCAATTCTATTCAGCAGTATAATGTGATCTACCGTGTCAAATGCCTTTGAAATATCCACGAATAAAGCAGCTGTACTCTTTTTCAATTCAAGGTTAGCAAAAATTTGAGAGCAAAAGCGTAACAAGGCATCTTCGGTAGATTTGTGACTTTGGAACCCAAACTGAACGCCGTCGCTGAAAAACTTTGTCTTATCTAAAAAGCTGACCATTCTATTTTGTATAGCCTTTTCGAATACCTTACTTATCGATGATAATAGCGAGATAGGCCTATAATTCGATAGTTCGTTTATCGCTCCTTTTTTGAAAAGGGGTAAGATATTAGCGCATTTGAGAGCCTCAGGAAATCTACCACAAAAAATACTTTTATTGAAAATGTGAGCTAGAACATCAGTTAAAAAGCAAGATACATTTTTTAAGCACAGATTGGAAATACCATCATTGCCCGAAGAATTTGATTTTTTTAATGTTCCAATTATTTTTAGGATCTCAAAACCAGTTATTGGTTCAAACACAAAGCTTTGTCTTTGAGAAGGTTGACTTCGGATGCATTCAGAAATGCAAGGACAAGCCGCATTTGTGCCCGAAGAAACTATTAGGTTGTGCGACACTGTCGAGAAATATTCATTGAATGCATTAGCATTCCAACTTTATCATTAACAGAGCTATTATGGATATTGATTACCGATGGTAATTTTTGAACAGACGTTTGCAAAAATATTCTGTTCTTTATTTGGATTCCCAACTACATAATCTTAAATGGCAATTGAAAAAAGTGGCGCCAACAACGAACAACTTAAAAACAAAGGGGCATATTCATAGACATTTTTAAACTGCTGTTAAACTGTTATTTCATTAAACTGAAGATTAAGCTATTCATAGTCAAATTTAGTACTAGGATTAAGACGTAAACTGGAGTCTAACTCTAATCATGGGGGATACTAGGTTTAAGCTGCTTCTTTTCTATTGACTGTCAAAAATTATTTCGCAAAAATTTTATAAATACCCATTTTGCATAGTTTTTGAAAATATTTTCTTTTTATTAAAAAAATCTCCAAATATTATTTAATATTTACTCAAAAAAACAAAAAAAAAAAAAAAATTAACAATGCGTAGTTCATTTGCACATTCGGTGTCACTGTTCCTTCATTTTCTGGGGTGTTCTGTTGTAGCCGGCAGCTTTCATCTCACCATCAATATCCCTCCAAGCAACTTTCTTCTTCTCAATCATTTTGACATCATTTTTCTTGCTCTCTACAACAGAGAGATGCTTTCGAACGAGTTCGCGGAAAAGGTCTTTTTCGAGCTGCGTCCAGTTCTCCTGCCTTTGTCGCTTCACATTTTGTTTGTCCATCTAACCCAAAAGAAAACAATATATTGTTTGAATTTCATTTCAACTAATAATACTTACTTGTAGTACGCTATGAGATTGTATCCAACCAGCAGCTCGAAAAACCAAAACAATAAAAAGAAGCGTTTTTTATTTATTTTATTTTGACGTTTCTGATTTTGATGTCTTCGTTTGAAGCATAACTGTAGTAGAATACTGCAATAAACTCTAGTTTAGTTAAACACAGCATGAAAATCGTCTATGAATAGAAGCTGTTTTTTCCTAAATGATTTAGCTTAAACTGTGAACTAAGAAGTTACGACTTTAGTAATTCTCTATGAATATGGCCCAAAATGTCATCGCTCCATAAGAACCTAATTGCTTTGAGCATACTAACGACTTTCATGATTAAAGCAGGGTTGCAAAAGCTTAAGCTAATTTATAGCTTAAGTGTGAATTTAATTCACAAGCTAGTTTGTGAATTATGAATTGAAAAATATTCAATTCACAAGCTAATTTGCGAATTATGAATTGGAAAATATTCAATTCATAAGCTAGTTTGTGAATTATGAATTGAGAAATATTCAATTCATAAGCTAGTTACTGAGTTATGAATTGGATAATATTTAATTCATAAGCTAGTTACTGAATTATGAATTGGATAACATTTAATTCATAAGCTAGTTTGTGAATTATGAATTGAGAAATATTCAATTCATAAGCTAGTTACTGAATTATGAATTGGATAACATTTAATTCATAAGCTAGTTACTGAATTATTAATTGAGAAATATTCAATTCATAAGCTAGCTTATGAATTGGAAAACATTCAATTCATAAGCTAGCTTATGAATTGGAAAACATTCAATTCATACGCTAGCTTATGAATTGGAAAACATTCAATTCACAAGCTAGCTTATGAATTGGAAAGCATTCAATTCACAAGCTAGCTTATGAATTGAAAAACATTCAATTCACAAGCTAGCTTATGACTTATCCACATTATGAATTGGAAAACATTCAATTCAAAAGCTAGCTTATGAATTGAAAAACATTCAATTCACAAGCTAGCTTATGACTTATCCACATTATGAATTGAAAAACATTCAATTCACAAGCTAGCTTATGACTTATCCACATTATGAATTGGAAAACATTCAATTCACAAGCTAGCTTATGATTTATCCACATTATGAATTGGAAAACATTCAATTCACAAGCTAGCTTATGACTTATCCACATTATGAATTGGAAAACATTCAATTCACAAGCTAGCTTATGACTTATCCACATTATGAATTATAAAACATTCGATTCACAAGCTAGCTTATGAATTAAAAAACAAATTTCAATGAATTTATAATATATATATGGTGCGGGTGCATAACTTCACAGATCATAACTTCACATGGGTCATAATTTCACCTATAGTGGGTTATAATTTCACTTTTTTCGGGAGAAGTTATGTCCCACCTTAGGTGAGCAACAATTTCACCTGAAATTTGTGTGAAATTATTTCCCACCTACATTGTAAAAAATCTTTAGAAATCCAATCAGTCAAAAGCCAACAAAAATTATAAATTGTAATCAATTTATTGAAACATTTTTACTAACAAAAAATATCAAAAACTGTTATTTATAAAAAAAAAATTATTCTTATGAAAGGTACTTTATATCATGAGCAGAGAAGGTTCTTGGTTGATGGAACATTCAACATTGTTCCAACATCCACTGGCTACAAACAATTATTAATTGTGCACTTTGCATACGCAGAACATGTGAGTATTTAAGGCTGTTTACTTTTCAAAGTGATTGTAAGTTTTTGAAATCATCTTCAAAAACTAATAGTTAATCATAAAAACTGACAATGCATAAGTTTTTATAACAAAATCTTATACATATTCCGTTATACTGCACAATATAAATTAAAACTTAGAAATATGTTCAAATATAGTGTAGCTTTCATAAATCAATTATTGAAATTACGAACTTCGACATCATATATTTTCAAAAACAGATCTCTCGTTTTAGTAAATTATATTATATAGAAATAGGCAGATGTCTTTTAATTTTTTGGAACTCTATCGTTCACGAAACTTGCCCGTGTTCAGAAAACTTTACTCTGAGGCAAATAAAGAGTACAAAAGGATTTGCTTTGCGAAAAAACAAATTTTTGAGCAAAAAACTGTTTCTGTTATCAACCACACACGCAGTTCCGCTGAATTTTGGAAAGCTGTTAAATTCCTAAATGGATCCACAAATATAATTGCTCTAGGAATACAAGCAACAAGCCTAAGTAACCATTTCAAAAGTCTCCTTAATATAGAGATTAACTCTCCACCAATGCAGTATGCAGTCCCATTAATCTTTAACGATTATTTAGATGCACCATTTTCAATTCATGAAGTCAAGGAGGTTATTGAAAAAACTAAGTTAAATAAAGCACCTGGAGATGACCGCATTCCTTTTGAACACTATAAGCACGCTACAGAGAATTTTTTATTCCTGCTTACGGATGAATTCAACCGAATTTTCCAAAGTGCGATAATCCCCGATAGTTTTAGGAAAGCAATAATTTTTCCACTTTTCAAAAAAGGTAACCACGATGAAGCCTCAAACTATAGAGGAATATCTTTCCTTAATACTTGAGCTAAGTTGTTCGCAGGACTTATTGAGAACAGACTGTCCGAATGGGTAAAGGAAAAGGGCATACTAACAGAGTTTCAAGCCGGTTTTAGGAAAAATTATTCCACAACAGATCACATATTTTCGTTGTACAACATTGCTGATACCTATATAAGGAAAAAGAAGAAACTGTATGTGTTTTTTGTTGACTTCCGTGCTGCTTTCGACTCTATTGTGCGTGAAGCGCTCTTCTATAAGTTGCATACTATCGGTTTATCCAACAGAATGATAGAAATCTTAAGATCTTTGTACGCAAATAACACAGCATACATATGGGATGGAACGACAGTCTCAGAAGAATTTCATACTAAAATGGGACTCAAGCAAGGATGCATCTTGAGTGCGCTGTTATTTATATTATTTATTAACGATATAACAGATGTTGTCAAAGGAGGTATAAAGTTCGGCGGTGCAACGATACCAGCTCTCATGTACGCAGATGACATTGTTTTCTTTGCAGAGACGGTTGAAGGGTTGCAGCTCGCAATGAATAGGCTTAAGGAGTATTGTGAAAGCTGGAATCTCAGCGTCAACCTTTCAAAATCGAAGATAATGGTGTTCAGAGGAGGAGGTGGCAAGCATGCGAATAACGAGAAATGGACCTTCAATGGCGAAACTGTTGAAGTTGTTCGTGAATACAAATATCTTTGTGTTTTATTGACGTCAAACCTCAACATGAATAAACATTTTGAACAAAAATTGGTAGAGTCAAAGAGAGCAATATCATCCGTTTGGGAACGTTGTTTCAAGAATGATGCCATAGAACTAAGTGCCAAACTAAAGCTCTTCCAATCTACGGCAGCCACAATTTTATTATATGGATCTCAGGTTTGGGGATACAGCTCTTTTGATGCAATTGAAAAGCTCCTTCGATATTTTATCAAGAGAATTTTTCATCTTCCACGAAACACTCCAAACTATATGTTGCATCTGGAAACAGGACTGCCACCAATGATATTGGAAACACTTCAAATCCACTTCAACTACATAATTAAGGTTTTTCAAATGAACGATGAAAGAATACCTAAAATTGTATTAAAAAGCGCGATTCAGGCAAAAGGACACATGGCAGCAGAATGGCAAAATCTGGCGAATACTTGCAGTGAAGATATCATGATCACAGTTAATGAGCAGCCTGTTTTACTGAGAGCAAAGTTTAATGTTCTTTTAAGGAAATTTGGACATTTCTTGTATGAAAAAAATGTAGCAGAAGCCCGTTCATCAATCTTCAGAAGTTACTATAGTCGTCTAGTCTTCTACCTCGGTGACAATACTTACTTAAATAACTTCAATTCACTAAAGAAAATCAGTGTCATCCTTAGAACGAGAGGCGAATTACTAAACCTTAACTACATTCCCCACCGTCCCGATTTACCACTACTATGTAGCCTGTGCAATTTAAACGTCCATGAAGATGTATTTCACTTTATCGCAGTTTGTCCAATTATGAAGGAGTTCAGAGTGAGATATTTTGGAAAACAAAATCTTAATGAAGTCGAGATGTTTGAGATACTTAACGGAAATTTGGGTTGGACTGTTCTTTATAATTTTATTAACGCTGCTCTTAACTATAGAAATTGTATAATAAATGAGAATTTTTAAGTCGAATAATAGGTGACTAACTTTATTTTATTATGTTACAATTACTAGTTTATGAAAAATGTACCTTAGTGTTTTTTGAAACTTAAAATTGTAAATACTGAAAAATGTCAGTCTGGTAGACGGCCATAGGCCAAGCCAAAAAGACTTGAGTTGTATAAATATAGTATATGCTATTATGAAATAAATAAAAAGTCAACTAAAACTAAAACTAAAAAAACTAAACTATAGAAATAGTGTGAATAAACAAGCGTTGTTGGCGCTAAGCAGTAAAGCGACCGAAAAAAAAAATTGCAATTTTTTTTCGGTCGCTTTACTGCTTAGCGCCAACAACGCTTGTTTATTCACACTATTTCTATATAATATAATTTACTAAAACGAGAGATCTGTTTTTGAAAATATATGATGTCGAAGTTCGTAATTTCAATAATTGATTTATGAAAGCTACACTATATTTGAACATATTTCTAAGTTTTAATTTATATTGTGCAGTATAACGGAATATGTATAAGATTTTGTTATAAAAACTTATGCATTGCCAGTTTCTATGATTAACTATTAATTTTTGAAGATGATTTCAAAAACTTACAATCACTTTGAAAAGTAAACAGCCTTAAATACTCACATGTTCTGCGTATGCAAAGTGCACAATTAATAATTGTTTGTAGCCAGTGGATGTTGGAACAATGTTGAATGTTCCATCAACCAAGAACCTTCTCTGCTCACCAGAAGGAATATTATTTGAGTTTATTAAGTCCACAATAATTTCTTGTAACTGTAATAAAAAGTGAAATTATGTCCCACCTTGTGTGGGAAATAACTTCACACAGAAGTGAAATTCTGGCCCACAAAAAAGTGAAGTTCATTCCCACCTAAGGTGGGACATAACTTCACCCGAAAAAAGTGAAATTATAACCCACTAGAGGTGAAATTATGACCCATGTGAAGTTATGACCTGTGAAGTTATGCACCCGCACCATATATATATATAATAGTTCAGTTTGTCTGTCTGTCTGTATGTTCGCCCATAACTTTTGAACCATTCACCGGATTGAGCTGAAATTTTTTGAGTGCATTTGTATGACTCCGAGGAGGGTGTGCTAGTGATTTATAGATAGGAAAATATTGTTTCTAGAACTTGTCAGCAGATAACTCCAAAGTGTGTACGATCTACAAACTCTGAGGAAAATACTTAGCCTTATGAACTCGATTTGAAATAAAACTAAGCTTTTGAAGTAAACATTTAGATTTTTTATTCCAAAAAAAAACGTAAACCTATCATAAAATAAAATTTATTAGTAAACGTTGTTAAAAATTACATTAAAACTATTTACCATTTGTTGTACACTCATAAAAATTTTTTCTGTGCATTAGCCTTACAAAGCACCCTCATTTCGAATTGCTCATTTCCCAATCTGTTGTTTTTTGGTAAGTCTAGCAACGTGACGTATGAAAAAAATCTTTCCACGGCTGCTGAAGAAGGCAGAGCGGTATTGTATTTAATGAATAATCCCTTGACCAACGGAAATGCTTCCAAATCTTCCATAGTAGTGCAGTTGCTGGTAAAAAACCTCATCATCTCACTTTCATATTGCCCTTGAGGAATCAGTGAAGATATTATGTGATTGCTCGATAAATCACCGAAGTCAAAAAAATCGTCACTGCTTCTAAGACTATCGTTCCGTTCATTTTCTGCAACTGGCCTCCGGGTCAGTGTTTGCGCAAGATTCTTAATCTTTTCTTGCTTTTCGGAGTCAAGCAAATTGATCCAAGCAATTTTGAACCTGGGGTGGGTCATCGAAGCTATCGCTGCGCACTCGCCTCTATCCCTTATTTCAAAATATTCTTCAAACCGCCTTTCTAAGGAAGCCTTTAATTTTTCAACAACTGGAGCAATGATTTGAAGTTGGTTGTTCCTCAGCAGATACTCCCACTTCTGCTTTATTGTTAGAAGGGTTGGTAGAACGTAACCAAAATGGCAATCATATTCTCCTTGAAGAATATCTATAGCTTTCGCTAAGGGAGCAGACCAACTCAGGTACTCAGCTATATAATCAAAATCGCTGTCAACAAACATTATTAGATTATTTGAAATGCTCATCATTTCGTACGCCATGAGTTGTTCTTTCAAACCAAAAATTTGCTTCAAGCAATCGAACAAACTGTTCCATCGGGTTATCGCTGGTCTTTTCAAGCTACATTTTAGGAAAGTAGAAAGCCGTTCTCGAAGCTTTGGCGATCCCAAACACTTCCATAGAGCTTCGCATTTTGCCATCACACTTGAATGTGTCAATTGAACGGACAAACATTCACCTATAGCCTTGCTTGCATCGGTGCTTGCAACTAAATTTAGTGTGTGGCTGACACATCGCAAGTGGTGTGGGAGTTGTAGGGGAAGAGACTCATTTATAACCTCATCCTCTTCGTTAAAAAAATCAGCTTCATCGTTGGGAACCTCATCTAAATCATTGCCATTTTCGTTGAAATCTTCAATAATTGTAGACGGAGTTATTTCGTCTGAAAGCAATGTTCGTATTTAAAAGGAAATTCTTATTTTAAGTTATTTGTAAGGTGTAGAGGGGCAAAAATAAGTTATTTACAAAAGTTTTACCTTCTGTACAAGGATCGAAAGTATTTATTCCAAACTCTCGAAAAGCCTTAACGAAGTTGGCACCATTGTCTGTGACCGTTGCAGTAATTTTTTCATTTGTCAACCCAAACGACCGATGAATTTCAGACATGTGACTAGCAACGGCAACATAGTCATGCGTTCCGTAAAAGCGTTTGCATGCCAGAGCTGCTGATTTCCTACTTAAGTCCTTCTCATTGATCTGAAAAGTAACATTTGAAGTGTTGCACTGTGTAATCATGTTCAAATTTATTTCTCCCGACTCTTACCCAATGAGCTGTCATCCCTAAAAACCTTTTCCTTGAACTTGTCCACACATCGACAGTAGTGCAAACATAAGAAGCACCATGCAGAGCTTCTTTGATTTCCGACATTAGATTGGAGTAGAGTTCACTCAATTTTTTCCCTGCAGTGTATCGACTTAAGTGTTTAAGTGGTTGGTTGCCATGTTTTATATTCAAATCTTTAAAAAAAGCTATTTAGTGGTATCCTAATAATTCCTAAAAAATTAAATTATTGAAGTAGGGAGAATTGCTCTCATCTGAGAGGCAAAAGTCCGTTTGATAGATCCCCAAAAATATTTTTGGTCATACAATTTTAGGAAGAGTTAAGCGGATCTCATACTCATGAAAGGGGACAACTGAGTGGACAATTTTTTTTTATGATCTATGTTAACTGTTTCAAGTACTCATAGTCTCTAAAGAAGCCTCAAAAGTTTCTTAGACAGTCTTGAAACTAATATGCTGGTATTGCAATACCAGCATTTCCATTCTCAACAAATTTTAAAACCGTCGTCTACACAATTGTCCCCCCTTACTGATTTGATGGGAAGTTTATAGTGGTATCGACATAGTAGTGCCTGTGCATCTATTATTACAAATAGTCAGTTATATCTTTTTGGAGATCTTAACAGTGCTTTAAGATATTGTCATATAAAATTTTTCGAAAAGTTGTAGTTACCATTAAAAATTTTTTGAAACGCAGAATCTTCTACGATGCGCATTGGTAGTTGATTATTTAAAATGAAAACAATTTTTTCTGCTTTATGGGTTTGATACTCCTCGAACTTTTCATGGTGTTTGGCCTGTAAGTTTTGATTATATATGTAGATATAAGCACATAAAAAATTGGGGGATATTATAGCAATCTTTTGTGTAGCGCAACGAGGCCTGTCAATAAATATTTCCTCCGTACAGGGTAGTTGCCTTAAAGGCCTCCACTATTAACGGTGGGCTATAAGCATGCAAGCTTGGGTAAGAATTCAAAATTTATAACCTTAAAACTTCAACATTTATTCAAGAATGAAAACAGCTGATAGCCAACTCACCAAGAAAATAGTCTAGTCATTTTAGGTTTCATCTGCACAACAATTTCTAGTGAACTGAATTTTATACACACCTTTATTACGACATTGTAATATTGTAATGAGGATGTGAAAAATGAACATTGATATCGTGCCGGCTAAAAAAGCTATAGCAGCCGAAAGGTCACATAAATCAATTTTTCGCAAATACCTCGTTACCTATTGCTCGGAGGTCAATAGAGGTCATTACAGAAATTGCTTGCCTTGAAAATCCCTTTTCCGTTTTTCTGTAAAATTAACATTTTTTGCTGCAGAGCTCTGAGAAAGCGCGAGTATGACGTTTCCGCCGTAGACATAATCCATGATATGTATAGAGGGTGTTTTCGATACGATGAGACAAAAGTTCAGAACAGATAGATTGGGTCAAGTGAACATTCAAGAAAAATGTACGTATGGGAAGCGAACCTATCTAACTCCGTTTATAAAAAATTGACTTAGTTTTAAGAAAATGTATTGATTTAAAATGCTTATAATGACTAGATTAACAACTGACTGAACTTTGCTCCTACGAATCGTTTATGCCTCGTAGTACAAAACTACGTTGTGTACTTTTGTACTTGATGTGTAATATTCACTGCCTAGTTGCGCTACATTGAATATGAATACAAAATATAAGATGTGGAAGCCATAAACATACCTTTAAATGACGCACATAATTAGATGAAACGTTAAGAGAACCACATAATGCCATTGAACAATTATTGCATTTCGCAATTATTTTATTCTTAGCAAGTGACTCCTTGGTGTCAACAGTAAAAAATCGACCATCCAAATAACTTGTTCTCTCACAACTCTTTAACAAGTTCATTTCTGCAGAACTTAAATTGCTCGAAGTGTCATTACTGCAACTAGCACTATGACTACTTTGCTGCGGGCTGATTTCTTCAAAACTGAAATCGCCTTCAATGCTGATTTGTCGAAAGCTTTCGCTTCCAACTGAATCCTCACAAATATCCATTTTCCTTTTTATCTATTTAAATACTTAAAAATATGAAAACTATTAATCAAGTAGAAATATTTAACTTTTCAAAGAATTCAAAACGAGTTTCATATTAAGGGGGTAAGCTGGTCTAGAATTTAGTGTCATAAAAATAACATACCAAAGGATGGATGCCGGCAAAAATATCTAAATGCTCAAACTTCCCATTGCCATTCTGTATATACGCATTGAATATGATTTTATAGTATACTTAAGGGGGTATTCTACAGTAGAATTTTAAAAAAATCGAAAATTTTTTTCTTTCATATTTTCAAAGTTTAGATAGATACAATTAAAATATGTCATAAAAAGGATTTTTCAAAACTCCTATTATTTCATGAGTTATAGTTTTAGTGACGTGGCATCGGTTCCGGTCCGACCGCTAAGTTAATCAAAGACGGTAGGCGTTCCCGAGTCCCATTTATGTCCCTTTCTATTGTATATTGTATAGTTTTGAGCTAACATTTGTACTGGTTAAAAAAAAAAAAAGAAATATGTATTCTGTATCATTCTATAAGTAAAATTGTCGAAAACTTGTCTCAAAACTTTGAACGCGTTTTTCTCGGAATTGCTTTTTCGAGCTGGCGGGCGGTAGGGATATCTCTAGTTTTAATGAACTGATTTACTTCAAATGTGGAGAGGATGTTCTCTAAAAGAAAAAAAAAATTTTTTTCAAACTGCCGCCATTTAAAAAAATTTTTTTTGACTTGTCCTAGGTTCATATGATAGCGGCATCTATAATAATTAATAATCCGTCTGTTTTTTATGTTTCAGATCATCAGGCGGGTTGAAATAATCCACGCCAGGACACCCTCTTTTTTTGTGACCCTCCTAACTTTGTCAATTTAAATTTTTTTTTTTTATAATTTTTTTATGTAATAATTAAACATCAATAAACAAAGGATAAAAAAGTGTATAGTAAAAATATTTTTTGCTTCCTTTGTACAGCGCTTCAAAAACTGGGCAAAATTCATGCCTCTACAGTAGAATACCCCTTAAAACTTTAAACTTTGTTTATAAAAATCTAAATTATAAAACCTTTTTCACAGATTTTCGATTGATCTTTTTGGGTCCCAAAAATTTGTAAATTATGCCCTTTTCACGCTCTACACCAGCTTCCCCCCTTAAGCAATAAACACCTAGGCGAGCTCTTATAGCATGAATGGATACATGGTGTATCTAACAAAAAAAAAAAAAAAAAATACCAGAATGGCATTTGATTTTGAACGAGAAAATAGCACTCTGCGTAACAGTGATTTTGTCACAGGGAGCAAAATACATTATGAGGGAAAGCAATTCTGAGACCAGATTTGAATTCAAAGCAAAAAAAACCTTCAAAATTAAATAATTTGCTCCCTGCGACATTGAAGTACAAAATATTTGTGGCATAATTAATTACAAAGAATGAATACCTTACCTCTTTCCCTTCAAACAAAAGCCCTGATTTATTTTTTAGCACTTTAAACTCACTAATTCACTTTTACAAACTTGTGTCACCAACGTGTTACTCACTGAAATCAAAAACTTTGAGTGACCAAATGATGACTTTTATGCATTCATAGCAGCTGCGTCGGCATTGGAGGCAACGGTACTTACCTTTCTTGAAACTAGTCTCTGCCTTTTTACGGACCAGAGGCGGCCGACACTGGGGGCTGCTTGTTTCCCACAGGTTCAGCTCAGAGCAATTGAGCTTGACGAAAGTACCTACCTGCTACCTCTTATGAATAATTTGCGATTAGCTTCTTCTCCATAGCTGAAGGTAACGTTTAAACACATTCAACTTATTCGAACAAGACACTGCAATGCTAGCTAGAATGAAAAAAAAAACGATCCCACTGCTGCTTCTTTATCTCGGCGCCTTTGTCAACTATACACTTCCCTGAAAAATGGACAGTGGTCACTGCATGTATATCAGTTATTGATCGAACGGTCTATTCAATATTTGTAATCTTTCTGATAATCGTTTTGCAATTTTTTTCCAACTCGTTGTCGATTGAGAAAAATTATTTTTTGGCTTCAATTAATTTCATCTGACCACTTACTTTGATGTTTATTGTTGTCAGAATAAACATGCCGAATCAATTGAATTCTATACCTAATAATGACTTTAGGTATAAACTGTGAGAACCATAACTTTTCGAGTGTGTAACTAGCTTGAATATATTCCAATTCATAACAAACTTATAAGCTAGCTTGTGAATTGAATGTTTCTCAATTCATAATGTGGATAAGTCATAAGCTAGCTTGTGAATTGAATGTTTACCAATTCATAAGCTAGCTTGTGAATTGAATGTTTTCCAATTCATAAGCTAGCTTATGAATTGAATATTTCTCAATTCATAATTCACAAACTAGCTTATGAATTAAATGTTATCCAATTCATAATTCAGTAACTAGCTTATGAATTGAATATTTCTCAATTCATAATTCACAAACTAGCTTATGAATTAAATGTTATCCAATTCATAATTCAGTAACTAGCTTATGAATTGAATATTTCTCAATTCATAATTCGCAAACTAGCTTATGAATTGAATATTATCCAATTCATAATTCAGTAACTAGCTTATGAATTGAATATTTCTTAATTCATAATTCACAAACTAGCTTATGAATTGAATATTATCCAATTCACAATTCAGTAACTAGCTTATGAATTGAATATTTCTTAATTCATAATTCACAAAGTAGCTTGTGAATTAAATATTTTCCAATTCTGAAGCTAACTACTAGCTTATAGCTTATAGATTTTTTAATTCATAAACTCGCAACCCTGGATTAAAGGCTCAAGTACAAGTCTCAAGTGCAAGAATGAACAACACACACAAACACCACTGAAAATGCTCTTACAATTCACTTAAACCACATGCAAATTACAAAACTCAAAGTGTCTCAAAGTGTTAGTCGCTGTCGTGAAGAGCTCTTCTGTGGGTGATGTAAATAGTTTAGAACTTTTCTTCGTATTTAAACTCAGGCAATGTAAATTTACATACAAACACACATAGCAACATAAAATGCGCATCGAGGTGTGCAAACAGAAAAACCACAATAAGATTAGAGAAAACAAAGCCTTCCCTAATGTCACAGTCACTGAATGGCTGCTTAACGTAATACTTATGATGACAATTGTATGTGTGTGTGTGTTTACACGATTTAAGTTGATTTGTTAAGCCCTAAGAGTGTTGGCAAAGTGATTCACAAGTCACTAAGTGATAATAAAACTTTGATACACTTCGACTAGCAGTAAATTGGAAAGGTATTCAATAAACCGGAGAAAAATTAAGTCAACCCTTTTTGAATGGCAGCACCATCAGCAAAGTTTAAAGTGAAGGGATGGTATGACAGTCTTCTCAATTTATTGCATTCCATTTGGTAAATGAAAATGGCACCATTCGCAACCGAAGCGTGATGTTGATGAGGGTCCAATTTGTCAGTTTCCCATCTCAATTCAATTTGCATCTGTCAGGCAATGGATGTGTAGATAGAAAAAGTCGACTGAAACCACCTGCGAAAAAGTAATTGCCCCTAAAACAACCTCAACCACTTTCTGCATATCTACACATTGTCCTGAAAATATTTTAATTTCATTCCTTAATGAGAAACACTTAATTTTTTCGCCTCGGGTAACTTAAGAGTTTCTATCGTGTGTTATGCCAAAAGGCTAAGCTTCTTTTACTTTCTACACAGAGCAGAAAATGATAAACAGTGTAACAACCTCCATGGGCTACTGGCCCGATTACAGTTTGTGTGTATGCCTGGGTGTGGGTGACACCAATTGCCCGTTATGCTGCCAAGGTATGTTATTCATGCACATATTTCGGTTAATTGCTTTTATAGCCTGAGGATGTTGGCAGGATCTAGACGATGTGATTGTCTGTAATTGTCGGGCTGGTGATTATTTCTTAAGAGATGCTGGATTATTTAAGAGTGGTTTGGTTGTTTTGGATTAATTACTAATATCTACTTCAGATTGTTGTTTCAAAAAATGTCTAGGTTGGAATGAACATTTAGGATTCTGCTTGGTTGGATTAAAATAAACGTTTTCTCTTTATCGACAATTAAATTAATCTGTCTGTGAATAAATGAAATATCCTTCGCTTTAACTTGGAGAAATACATTTTTAGACAAATAATCGGGAGGAAAGAAAGTGATTTTTAAACAAAATCAAAAAGGACTTCGTTGCTGCAGGATTAATTACTATGTAAATTCAAATTTTCAGTTGTAAAGTGAAACTGATTGAAAGAATTCAATCAACTCAAGTTGGTATAGGTAGGGTGAGCCAATCGGAAACCAAAATAAACGTAGAAAATGTCCTTGGAATGTAAACGTTTCTGATTGCGTGGATTGTTGAAGATTTGAAACTGTTTCATAACAAATAAAGTCAGTCGCAACTTTCCTTTTGCATTTGCCACAAACAGATAGCCGGCTTAAAATAAATTGTCTTTGTGAGACATAACTATGAACATTATGTAAACTTACTTTAAAGATATACAATTTTTTAATAAAGAGAATAAGTTTGCTACACCAAAGCAATTTTTAACAAACTATTCAATTGTTATAGTAGGGGAGCCGAAGATGCTAAATTTGCAGTAACTAAAGCGTTATTGGGACTTATTGGACTGTGAAGTTTACGTTCTAAAACGAAAAAAAGTGCATGGCAGTTTTCCATTTTAGTGGGGCGATGAGCGTGTATGAGCTTTTAAAAATGTAAAAAAAAGTCGCATTGAAATACTCGAGCGCGTCCGATATTCATAGAGTATACGCCCTTTGTCTTTCTGATAACCGACAAATATTAATCTGACGATTAACTGGGGGCAAATGGGAGTAAAAAGAGGTTGAAAAAAAGTTATTCGAACGTGTCAGATTTTTAAAGTACTCAAAAAAGTTTATATTTCAATAATCTGACAATTTGAGTGGGGCCATAAGTTATGGCTGATTTTTAAAAATGTAAAAAACACGTGAACTTGGAATACTCGAGTGCGTCAAATTTTTTATAGACGTGACGTCTTTGTTCTCCAGGAGGATAATCTGACAATTATAATGGGGCGAACTCTTAGTCTCACAATTTGAAGGTAACAATTATTTGTTGTTTTAATTTATTACTAAATGCAATAAAAAAATGTGTACACATATTATGTATTCACAAATTTCGATTTGAAATTTTGTTGAAAATAAAATAAAAAAACCCTGAAAGTTTGAGCCCTTAATATTAATTTTAATATTATATATTAATTTTTTATATAATATTAATTTTTCTTAAAATTGAACGCTCTACAAAAATGTTCCTTTGGTAAAGTCGTTACTCATACCGGCCAGGTGGTACGAGCCACTAAACCAGATTTTTCCATAAAACTCACGTTTTGTCGCAGTTATCTCGTAAATTACAAAAGCTACGTAAAAATTGTAAATTACAAACTTGTAGAGAATTAAGTTTTCTACAAAAAAGGTCTTTTGGACCAAATTGCTAATATCAATCTTAATCGAGATATTAACCATTAATTATCATACATTTTATTGACGATTTTACCTAAATCGCCCCAAGCAAAATGTCAGATTATATGTTTTCCGAAATCCTGATAAAATTACCTTCAAAATAAAAAAAAAATTAATCGCACTCGAGTATTTCAAAATGTCGATTTTTTTTACATCTTTGTGACTCGCCTACTTATTAAGGCCCCGCTAAAATTATCAGATTATTGAAATATACACTCTTCTGGATGTAATCAATCTATCATCTCTAAATCTGACGCGCTCGAATATTTCCGAGGATCGACTTTTTTTTTTACTAATCTGACGGGCTGCTCTCAACGAACGCGCCAACATTAAGGTTTCATATATGGTAGGAGTACATTACAGGGTGCAATATTTCTCCCCATATGATTTCCTGACGCGCTCGAGTAACGCGCTCCCCTACTATTACCTAAATCTTCCCCCACCAGTGGTAGGAGATTTATAAATATTTACCTTACAAAAAAGACGATTAACTAAAACTAATCGTTTATTGACACCACTCTATTTAAGATGGTCGAATATTCTTTTATTTTTTCAATTCCTCTTTTGTATCAAAATGTTTAAACGCTTAACACTTTCTATAGCTTAAAGACCACCTGAATTTGCTTATGAAAGTCTCAAAACATTGTATCGTACATTTGAAACAATCCCCATTTCGTGGTGAATGCGACTGGAAGAGATGATCAGAAATAGTTAGTTACATATACATCTTATGTGTCCAAGAAACAAAATGGAAGTATGCAGGAAAAAGGACCCTTCTTGTCGACGTAGAAATAAAAGCCTTTAAGATTTTTTTTATGGGAACCGATAAATATATAAACGAAATCGTTATTATCATTGTGGAAGAGCTATTTGGCAAGAAACTGCACACTTCGAAGTCTAGTTACCGTTTGATGTCTTTCTAATTAGTTATGCAATAAAAGGTGTGGAATATTGTAAGTGCGTATATTTTTTGAGTTGGATGTGAACAGGTGGAAAAAGACGTATTTTGGCTAGATTTCCACAACCTTCTTAAACAAAGCTCAAAAGATGAAATTTATAGACTCTCGGACTCTTTTGCAGCCGCACAGTGATACTATGGGAGGCTGTAGCTTAAACGCAGTCTTTGGCGGACAGAATTCTTTAATTAAGCGGCGAGGGAAACATACAAGGACTGCTAGAAGAATCAGGTATTTTGGTGTGAATAAAGAAAAAGCTGAACGTCCTTAAAATTCCAGAGTTACCTGCTGAACACCATCAAAACAACACAAAATGCAGGGCACAAATTACCTGGAATTGCTTCAACAACCATAATAAGGCTACGCGCACAGTAGTGCGAGAAAGCGATGCGATGCGAGAAGCGTTTGAATGCGAGAAAAGTGTTTACATGTATTCTTATCTACGTGCGTACAGTGAAGCGATATTGGATGCGACACTTGCGAGACTCTCGCAAGGTTCTCGCAAGCTTCTCGCACGAAAACTGCTCCGACCACTTTTTCAAGCGATATTGTGCGAGAAGTGTTTGTTTTGACGTTTAAAGAAAAAAAAAACAAAGCACTTCATTTCAGTTTTTCTATTGTGTGGTGCAGTTTAGAAATTATTTTGAAGGTAAAATTACAAAAGAATAAAATGAATTACGGCGATGAACAAATTATTCTGTTTTAGTTAAAAAATGAACTTGGAAGTTCTCATATCAGCAGTTTTCGAAAGGCCTCCACTTTGGGACCAAACAAATAAAAATTACCACAACAGAATAGTTGTCGATAAGAAATGGGACGAGATTGCAGCGGAATTAAAAGAAAAAAGTAAGTTTAATGCATCTATATGTAGGTATATATATATATATATCATATTTCTTACGTACATAGCTACATAACATTTCATATAGGATTAGAATTAAAGAAATTTCGAAAATTATCTCTGACAAATCGACCTCGTTTTCGCGATGACTGATTTCCAATCAAATTTGTCTCTTCTGATCTCGAAATGGATACAGCTGCTTCTTGTGCATAGTTTTTAACGTTTTCAATGTCGATTATTGTATTGTGAAGAATACATATAGCTTTCAAAATTGTTTCTGCGAACATTGGTGAGGTTTCAATGGGTTTCCATAAGATACGCCACTTGGAGTTAATTATTCCGAAAGCACATTCTACACATCTTCGTGCCCGAGATAAGCGTTCATTGAAATATTCATTTTCTTGACAGAGATCTTTGCGTGGATATGGTCTCAGAAGCCATTCTAGCAACGGATATGCTTCGTCTGCTAAAATTACATGTGGCATAACGATAGAAGAGTTTGGTAAAGACTTGTCGATCGGAAACATAAGTTCTCTGGAATTTATCATTTGAAATAAATCTGACGAATTAAAAGTTCCTCCATCGCTTTGCTTCCCATATCCTCCGACTTCTATTACTAAAAATTTACAATTAGCGTCAGCTAAAGCTTGAAGCACAATCGAAAAAAAATTCTTGTAGTTATAAAACATTGTTCCCGAATGAGAAGGACATTTGATTCGAATATGCTTCCCATCTAGGGCTCCCACACAGTTTGGAAAGTTCCACATACTCCAAAACTCATGTGAAACATTTTCCATGTGCTCTATTGTTGGTTGTGGCATATGAATGGGTTGCAGAGTAGTAAACATAGCTTCAGAGACTTGTCTCACTATTTTTCTAATAGAACTTTCTGCCATCCTAAATGTGAAAGACAATGCTCTAAATGAGGACCCCGTCGCCAAAAACCTGAAATTTTTAAGAACGTAAAATAGTTTATAAAATGTAGATGTGTAGATTTAATGTTATGTTGTATAATTATTCGCAGAACTCCTGTAGATTGAAAACATTTTATTTTCAGGAGACGTTGTAAAAAAAAAAATGGAAACATCTCAGAGACCAATTTCGAGTAGAACTAAAAAAAATTCCAAAAGAACGATCTGGAGATGCAGGCTGTGATGACAGTGTATGTGCTTGGCCTTATTTTAAATTGATGCTCTTTTTGAAAGATCAAATGAAATGCCGACCATCATCTGGAAACTTGAAGAGAAAAATAAGTAATGAGCCGCATGAAGAACTTTTGAATACTTCCAGTTTCTCAGAAGACACAGAAAATGTGGTTCTAGAAAATTATGAAGAAGAACAAGAAGTAACTTTCGAAGAAAATTTAAATACTTGTGAGCCGGAATGCTCGGAAAACTACACGTCAAAAAAGAACAGAGCAAAAGTATCTAGAAATGCTCAAAACAATGAAGCTCAAATTATTGAAATAGAAAAAAGGAAACTGGAGCTCCTTGAGCAGAAGCAGAAACGTATAATGTCTGCTAAAGAGAAGGATGAGGACGAATCATTTTTTGATAGCTTGCTCCCTCATGTGAGAAGGCTACATCCATTTCAAAAACTGAATTTTAGAATGGAAGTCCAAAGAACTTTAAGCGATTTGCTTTACAATAACTCTACAAATATTCACCAACATTTGTCATCAGATTCCTTGAATTCTATGATGCACGAGTCAAGCAATTCCATGCCACGCTATTCTCCAGTAAGCGAGTCCTCAACTTCTCCAGCAACTTTTGTTATAGACAACAACGCAGCACAAGCAACAGAAGAAACGGTTATATTTTTCCAAGAAAATTATAATCAAAAAGAAACATGAAATGAATCAACTTCTTAAGATTTTAATAAGTTATGTATTCTCAAAGTTTGAATAAAATTGTTAAGAAATGTAAATGTTTAAGTTTACCTCAGTGTAACTACAAGCTTCTCACACGCTGTTATAGGAATTCTCACAAAATTACTCCAGTTCCCAGTAATTAGAGGCTCAATTTTTTCCAAAATATAATCGAACGTTTTGGTTGACATTCTCGTATACTGGAAAAATTTTATTTCATCCTTTCTTAATTGGAAGTATAAATGATGAAATTCTCCAAATTCTTTCCTCATTAAGTAGATTTGGTTAATTTTCATCCTTTTTCTTCCTCTTAAGAGCTTGAAATATAAATTTTCGTTTAAAAACTCTTCTTCAGATGATGAATCCATATTGTTTTGACATAAAACTCAACCGCACGTAATCGCTTTTACTGTGCGCACTTTGTCGCATCTAATATCGCTTGTCGCATCGCTTCTCGCAACGCTTCTCGCATCGCTTGTCGCATCGCATCGCTTTCTCGCACTACTATGCGCGTAGCCTAAGAGTTTTAAAACGACACTGTCAACAAAACAGAGAAACATTGTTGTTGAATAATGAAGCTAAAGCAGTCAAATGCAAAAAGAAAGGACCGTATAAACAATTCTCATGTGGTCAAACTGTCCCTCAAATAACAGTGATGAAAAGGTTGTCCTCAAAACGGAATTTAGAACCTGCAAGAAAGGCGAAATGCTGAGAAGTGAAAGCTTCTAGCAAATGACAACAAAATTCAGACGGCGACCTCATTCTTATTGCCTAATGAACGACCAGTTTCCCGGAGAGAGCCTTACTTGAATGAAATATTCGACATCAAACGTCAAAAAAGTTAATGAGGTAAGTAAGAACTCCAAAAAGACAAAACGGGGGCCACACGAGTTACCATATTCATAAATGCTGGTGTGCCCCAGGGCTCCGTTTTGTCTCCGACTCTCTTCCTCATTTTCATTAATGATCTCTTGTCTGAAACTTCTAATCCACTTAACTGTTTTGCTGACGACTCGACCCTCAGCTTTTCATATTCGTTTCCAAATTCACGTCCCTGCTCTTCGGATGTGGAACTGGAACGGTTGCGTATGATAAGCTCATTGAATTCTGACCTTGACAGCATTGTTGCATGGGGTATTATGAACCGAGTAGAATTCAATGCTTCGAAAACTCAATGCTGTCTCTTGTCGTTGAAGCTTAACATTCCCCCATTGCCATTATCCATGAATGGTACCTGCATCGAAGAAACCGAAAAGCTGTCAGTACTTGGTATGTGTGTAAACGATGATCTTCGTTGGAATGACCACATATTTGAAGTCGCCAAAAATGCTGCAAAATGCTTAGGCTTCTTGAGACGATGTAGGAAGTTCTTCACCCCTTCTGATCTGGCTACAATTTATAAGGCCTTCATCCGCCCAAAACTGGAGTATAACTCCCATATCTGGTCAGGTGCCTCTCAAACATCTTTGCACCTCCTTGATAGGGTACAAAATAGAGCGTTAAAACTGATAGGTGATAGTTCAATCGTAGAATCAATTGATTCTCTTGAACATCGTCGAAATGTTGCCTGTCTCACTCTCTTTTATCGCTTTTTTCACAAGCAGTGCTCTAGTGAAGTAGCCAGTTGCATTCCTCCCCTGAAACAATTTAGCCGCAACACCCGCCTCGCTAGGAATGTTCATCAGTTTTACCTTGAGCCCAACTTCGGGCGTACAGTCAAGTATAGAGATTCGTATTTCAGTCGCACCACCCGAATGTGGAATGCTTTACCTGGCTCAGTATTTCCCCTTCATTACGATTCACAAAGATTCAAAAGCAACGTGCATCGGTGTCTCCTTTCAAATCCTCTCCTATTTTCCTAAATGCTCGCACTGTGTTTAACAACATTATAAGGGTATTCATAACCCCTTGATGTGCGCGTTAATTATTAAAAAAAAAAAAAAAAAATATTAATTTTGAAAAAAAGATAGGAGACGACGAGTTTAGTAAGCTCACGACTTTCATCTCCAAGATTATAAGATGTGATGCCTTAGCAATGAAGGAAAAGTTACACCTTCAACCAATGCTCAAAGAAAAGGCAAATACATGAAGAAATAAATTAACCGTTCGATGAAGCTAATGGCCAACACTTTGAAGATCGTTAAAAGGGCTGTCTGGTGTCGTATGCAGCCTTATTGCAAATATGTCAGTCACAAATGTAAACATAATTACGAGAAATGGAAATGGAAAATCATTTGCATGTGCTATTGGTAGATTAATTCTATCGATAACCACGAGTCCTTAGGTGGGTAGCGATCAAAATCTGAGTAATTTTAGACGTCTATGAAAGTAAGGATTTGTATGAAGAAGCAGCGACAGTAAAAGTGCATCTGCATTTGGTTGGCCTTAAACATAGAACAATCTGCCACCAGGAGGCTTGACGAAACTGTTGTGAAAAAAAGAAGAAGAAGTTTAAGAGGCAGTGTCAAAGGTAAGATATCTACCTGGAATCACCGATGTATTCCGAAAAACAGTTGGTGTATACCAAAAAAGAGTCTTTACTCTTCAGGCAATTGCATTTTACTATAGTTCTGACCTACTCGAAGCTAAAGTGTCGGAGTACATCACTTATCCACCTTTTAACGTAACTCAACTTTTAGTTCTCGTTATGCTACCATTTTGTACAACGTTACAGTTATGCGGACAATTTCAAAAGGAATCAAATTCACTCCTGTTAGTTTCAATTTTTGTTTAAATTGAGTGAGCATTTTGTTAGCAAAACGTTACAGGTCCATAATAACAGCGGCAATAATAACTCTGTAGCATTTCAAATCTAAGAAAAAGGAAATAATAATCACAAGCTGCGAGAGTACTTAGTACACTGAGTACACTGCACCTTGTTTTAAAACTAATGAAATTATTTACCACTACTTCTTCTGACACCTTTCTACTGCATTAACATCAGGCTACCAACGCTTCGGTTTTCTGAAGTCCCTCCCAGTGATATCCTTTCGTATCCTTTCTGCAAAACTTTCATTGAAATACAAAATAAAATAAAATATCCAACTGAAGAGTATTGCGGCATTGTAAAAAAAGAAACCTAATGCGATTATAGATTTCATATCTTTGCATAACCGACAGTGAGTTTCCTGAGTTTGTGCAAATCCGTGAATTCATAAGCTATAAGCCACACCTCGGCAATGTTTATCTCTGTATTCCGAATGCTCTTACGATCTATTGTTCCGCATGCAAATTGTTTTGAAAACTTTGCAAAATATTTCCCATCAACATCATTATGCAGATAACTAACTTTAGCACACACACAGTAGTGTTTGCATCGTGGCTCCTCACCGATTCTAAGCCCGTTTTCGCAATAACAACAACGCCAAGGGGATGCACTATAATCTCTTACCCATCATCATACCCATCCTAGTGTCTCATTAGCTTCAGAAAATCACACATTCCGCAAACAACGTAACTCGACAGCGGCGATAGTGCGAGGGTTAAGTGAGCTAAAGTTTTTCGTAAAATTCAAAAAAGGAGCTTATATCTCAATTATTTCTACAGAACCTTATATAACCTATCCTTATGAGAAAATCTATGTATACTCACTTGGATTCGTCCTTTGGGCATGGTATGAATTTTATACATTCTCGTTTTTGAAAATTTGTTTCAATCCAGCTGCGAGGTTGATGCTGCAAATAAGTTGGAATTTTTCGGTTAAGTATTTAATTAAAAAAAAATGTTTATACACAGTTATATAAGAATAAAATAAAGCAACAATAAATAAAAAACTCATTTTTCTGTTCTGACGAGAAAGAGTTTTTCACTTCTCAAACAGAACATCAACCAAAACAACAACGAAACTGAATAAAAAAAAATTACAATAAAAAACTTTTAAAACAAAAGAAAAAAAAAACATTTTTAATGGAAAAATAAAAACAACTTATATGAATATAAAAAAGTGTTAGCTGGGGTCAAAGGATAACACAGAGGAAAATACCAGGCATGTCATATATTAAACAACACAACAAATTTACTGGGCAACAACATTTTGGTCGTCGCATTTTATTTTCATAAGGAGTTAAGAGGAAACAAAAAGTTCACAAAAAAATTTTATATAAACACACGAAAGAGGTCGATCTATATGTAGAAAAAAATATTATATTTAAATAAAGCAGTAGGAAAAATAAAGGAGATAGAGACAGAGAAAGAATAGAGAGCAACACAACAACGAAAAGAAGTACAGAGCTTGTGAAACAAAGGAAACTCACGATTAATGGTTATAGGGTTTTGTATTATGGTTTACTGTTATACCTACGAGTATAAAAAAAAAACGGCATCGAGTTTAATGTAAGGGTAAAAATTGTGGACAGTAACACTGAGAGCTATGGTTGCATTCACCTGCAAAGGGTTTCCATGGAAAGGGTTTTCTTTTTTCTTGTGGTTGAAGTAGAAACGAAATAATGTATGGAAAAGCTTCACGACTTTAACCATTTTAATTCCAATTTTTTGTATGGAAAGAGTTCAGGGTTTTTACAGATTTTCGTACTAATTAGGATTACGTATATGGATTATGGATACATCAACATGCTGGCTTTCAACTAATTTCAACTGAAACTAGTGGTCTTTGCTACTTCTTTGGCAGTGGTGCTTATATTTTAATACGATTAAATTTATGAAACTCAAAAAAAAAAATTAAGCAGGCTCTCATTGATATATAGAACATAATGGGCTACCTTACAGTCCTAATTTCAGCAAATATTTACTCACTCCTATCACAAAGCCCGTTAAAACAATTTCGGAAAACGAATACCAAACCAAAAAGGACTTAGAACATTTTCGTAGTGAATGATTTGCAACAGATACTTGAAACTTGTTAATAATTTTATCAAAAGTGAGAAATTTCGTAGCAGAGCATTCAGTACGAGGGCGTTCATGATGCTTTAAACATTCGTAACGACAGCGCCGGCGGCGGCGTGGCGACGAGCCTGCTGATAGGGAGTGTTAATCGGGAATGTCTTATTTCATTCTCTTTTTTAACAAATTATTTCATTGAAAATAAGTTTTTGATATTACCAGAGAACTGTCTGTCTCAAGTGATAACCTTATCCAAATACCGCATGCTATGCTCTGAACAAAACAAAAAAGCCAACCTAAGTTGGCAGTCCATTTTGGCAATCCAAACTCTTTGGATGTCGAATCTATGGATCCAGGGAAGAGCCGTATAAATAATAATCAAAGTAAACAGGATGGCGCAACAAAGCCTTGGAAGCTTCGGGTGCTAACGCATTTCAAGGATCTATAATTTATTGCCTATTCCGAGCGGCTAAGTAAGCGCATCGATTCACTTTGCTGGTAAGTGAAAAAATTGTTGTATAGGCCGTGCAAAAGACAAGGACTTGCAAAAAGAGTTTTTTGGGAAAACGAAGATATTACTTCTGGCAAAACTGAAACACATTCACAATAGCTGTGTTTTTCTTAAAGTCAGTGATAGTTGAAAAGCATTCACTGCATTTAATACTATGACCATTTTATTCATATTATAACAGCCTCTGATTTTACCATAGTACTTTTTGACAGGAAAAATTTGTGTTTGTTTTTTACTGATCAAAGATCAACAATATTGAAAACTTAATTCCAATGTGAGCATTGTGTATAGCGTGTAGCACAAACAATACGTTTTTTATACCAAATTGTGTTATTAGCCGTCTTGGTGATGTCAATTGAGCAAGTCAGAGCTGTGATCTTTTCGACTTTTTTTTAGTAAACCGAACTAGAGGACCGATGTTACGTCAAAAATTTAATACAATGCATTACTGTGAAGCCACCTAAACGGCTTTGTGTTCCGCAATTAATGACGATATTTACTCTTGCTAATACTCTATGATGGGAAAAAACAAAAATTCAATCCCAGAATACAGCTGCTTTTAACAATAAGCCATTACTCTCACAAAGGGATTCAAATTTGATGCACCTTGGCGGAAGTGGAGGATGGGGAGGGAAATTCTCAGACGAAAATCACTTGATCAAGCAATTATTAGCAACTTTTATAAGCTTATGCATTTATAACCAGGAAGGTTAACGAAATGGGAAGATATAAAATTATTAAGTTTAATTAGGTTTAAATGGCTGCCTGGTAATAAACTGACACACTTAGACCAGTTTTAGGCTCATTGTGGTAACAAAAAAAAAAATATCAAGAGGAACGAGAAAAATATCCAATCGCTCATTTTTACCACAAAAGTCCTGTGAGACATTGAATATAATGGTATGGAAACTTTCCCAGGAATTGATATTTGTTTGAATTTTAGTAAGTTTTGAAACCAAAAATTCACTATAAGCTGGTTCTTGTCATACAAATGGAATATTTGGAATCTTAAAAAACAAATGCTGAGAATCCGCAAGGAAGTGATAGGCCAGTCATGTTTGTTATTAAAACCCAAGATGTGCATGTCAACTCAAGCTAAGTATATGATAAAATTTAAGAAATTATAGCACTCGATTAAACTGAACCAGCAGGCTGCAAGAAACCTAAAGCAAAATCTCCGAAAGAACAAGAATATGGCTATGGTTGATTTGAACGAGCCAAAATCAACACCCGGCAACTTTCCATTGAAAAAAGTGTACAAGACACAGCGGTAAAACCTTGTTCTTATTTGCTAGTTAAGAGGTTATATTACAGATACATACATAGTCTTCGAACATTTTTTTTTGCGGCGTAGTGTTGGCATGTGGTTCAGTATTAAGAAAAATGGAAGTATGTACTTGTATGAATTTTTTTTTAAGTTCAGATTGAAAATCAAAAACGTTTTTTTTACTAAAAACAAAATTCTGTTCCATTCCTTAAGAAATGTCAAGTTGGAAAAAATCTATTTAGATAAACATTGCTTTTTTTGAATTTTTTAATGTTTTTTCTCACTTTATATACTCCTTATGTCACCCTACTTTGCAATGAATAAGTCTATGAAATGCAATTTTTTTGTACCCAGTCACTATTTAAATACTAAAATCGCAGTGTGGCTTTTTTTGGATACTGAAACCGCAGTGTAGTAGCCAAGTCGTGTTTCGTTTACCCACGAGTCCTGGCAGGTTTTTTTAAAAAAGAACAGAATGCTTCCAAAGAAAACATTGAAAATATAAACAAACAACTTTAAAAATACTTTTTTTTGAATAATAGTAAATACTTAACAAGTTACTTAAAATAAAAGGTAAAATAACTCTTAACATTTGACATTTGAGTGATGAAACCCATCTTCCCCGAGGAGTCTACGTTACGAGCATAATTGTAGCATCTCGCGCTCAGAAACCCAAAATCCAATAATCATTGTTGTAAACTCTCTTCATTCTTCACGTTTGTGGCTTTTTGGTGTGCCTTTGGTAAGGCGAGTTCATCAAACCTTATCAACTTTTTCAAAAATTGGGCTGAAATAACTATTTCAATGAATACATTGCCCTATGAAACGATGATTAGTGTTTTACCTGACACACAAGAAGCAATATCATGGCCCTTTTGAGTGAAAAGTCTCTTGACCGTGTGCTTTCTAGAAGAGGTGATCACAATTTGCCCCTTAGATCTTGTCATTAAACACTTTGAGCCTTTTTATTTAGAGATCCGTAAAAGATAAGGCTTATCCCAATGGCCCAAATTTGATCTCAAAGAAGAGAGTTGTAATGTTATTGAGGAAGTACAGCAGCTAATGCTGAATTGGTAGTAAATTATTTCATGAAATGAGTAACGCAAACGCAACCCTTAAGGGCCATTTGCTCTACTTTGCTTTCTATTGTTATAGTACATAATAAATTACTATAAAGTAATCACTAGAAGGTTTCCTTTGACAAATGTTCGTTTTTTATATAAAAAAAAAACTCATATTGGAAGATCTGTATGTTTGAATTCGATGCAAATTCCAAATGGCGAAGAAGCATAGTAAATTAAGTACAAAACTAGGCGATTCAAAACTGTAATGAAAAACTCAAACCAATACGAAAACACAGCTCAATAAGAGAACGAATTAAGAAACATAGAAATTGAAAGATTTCAACAAATTGAGTAACAGGCTGTTTACTTACAAACCAAGTTGCAAGGCCTGTAAGGTACCTTAGGCTTAACTAAGTTTTACGCACCTTCCCGCCTTCCTGAGAACAACAGCGACCTATTTCTCTTTTTCTTTGTACAAAAAATTGTTTAGATTTTTTGAAAGGAGATACAACGTGTTTTATATTTGCAAATGAGTTGATTTAAGATTAATGGATCATAGGGTTTATTTATTATTCTTACTCATGATACAAAGTGTATGTGCTGCCAAAGCGCTAAAACTCTTAAATGCTATCATTATTCATAAAAAAAGATTTATTTCTTTTAAGCCCCTGATCCCCTTGCAATACCCGTGACGCACGCCCCGCAAGTCGGCTAGAGACGCTACTAGGCCATACGCTCCAAGGCTTTCGGGATTTACTTTGCCTAGTTACAGACAAAATTTCGCCGTCTTAGAAGACCAATGTAATGAGAACAATGATTGTGAAGGCACGTGGTATATGACAAAAGCGATAACCAAAACAAATTTGAGCCGAACACAGCTTCTGTTGAAGACTAAATAAAAAATTCTAAACTGCAAAGAAGTTTTCAATGAAGAGCAATTAAATTTTTCGGTTCAGAAAGAAAAATTTATGAATCTATAATTTTACTTCAAAATTATGTCTCCACGTAAGACTTTTCCTTTCCGTTTGTTTTGCAATAATAACACTACTTTAAAAATAATAATAATCAACGAAGTACGTTTGGTTACTGACGTTCGAGTCCGAACCTCCTTAAGTAATGAAAAATTGCTTCGATCAGTTGTTGTGCTTTGGAATTATAAGAAACTTGTTCGATTTGGAGCAGGCAGACAATTTTAGGGCCCCTCCATTCCCCTACAAGGTAATGGTTCTGAGAAATGAGCTAGGCCGTGGGGCTCCTCGCTCTGTTGCACCATCCTATTTATTTGTTCATTTTACGGCTGCCAATATTTTTTAAGGATAAAACTTTACAAAACACTCTATACATTTTCTACAACGTCAAATACCGACAGCGGGTTTTGTATTTTTTCATGTTTTATTTTACTCTCATTGAACAAGATATCCTACGCATAAAATTCCTGGAATTACTTAATGCAAAATGCTCTTCTGATCCCTTTCCTTCATTAATTTGATCAGAATATTTCCCCAAGCTCATTCACATATCTTTGTGCTGTGAACAATTTCTTTCAACAAATCCACTCGAGATTCAATTTTTGCAAAACTGAGCCACTCTGTTTTTCTGTGATTGACGACGGTGAAAATTTCCATCACTCGAATCCCATTGGAAATGGCCGCAAATAAATTGACTTAAACTACTTCTAGCATACGATGGCAGTCTTTTTGTTCGCAATGGTAAAATGAATAAGGATAACGAATCAAATTTGTATGCTTCCCTTTGGTATCCTTTCATTCGATATAGTGAATTACAAATCAAAGAAATAATGAAATCAAGTTTAATAAAACTTCGATAAGTTATACCGACATCCCACATTATGTACGTCTAGGTACACAGGATGAATCGTTTTCATTTCGGTTTGAAGCGATGAAGAGGACGTTCCTTCTCCTCCTGTTGTTCTATCTGATATTTGCAATTAGTTCAAAGAGATACGAGCATCCAGAGGGTTTCGAATTAGTCAGAACCATTGAAAACTTAACAACACTCTTGAGTGAGAAAAGATTCAACGTGATTTCTCTAAAGCACAGAAATGGCCAACAATCGAACGTTGATTGCTCGTCCTCACTGTGATTGATGGCTTATGACCCAGATGTGCCACATCAGCCAGTCAGCCAGTCAGCCTGTCAGAAAGCAAGCGAGCAGCACACATGTCAAGATTAATACATATTTAAAAGCAATATAAGTTCTTTGATTTTTCTTTGCAAAATTCCAATTAATTTGACATCGATTTGGGAATTGGTTGGTTCAAACAACAACAACCTAGACCCACATCAAAGACAAAATGGAATATAGACGAGTGTACGGAAATCGGCCGGCGAGAGCCAGATTTAAATGACAGCCTCCAAAAGTAATTGCATTTTGTGGGGCTTGGTAGTAAATTTGATTTGAAATGCTAGTGTGTGCTTTGCTTGTGACGGTGAATAAATCCATTTTATAGCACAGATTGAATGGTTAACCTTATTAGCGCCAGTATGTAGAATGGAGGGTTTATGGTTTTGGTGTTGTTTTGTCATGACATTTGATTTTCGGCTTTGGTGACAACTTGATACTGCCAATCAAAGAGCATTGACAATTTCAATTTGTCACTTGTATGTCAAATTGGAGCAGCATGTGGTAAGTTTAAAGCTTTTTGATTTCGATTCCAGATTGAATACTTGAAAATGTTGTATGAATTTTTCCATGATTTCGAATTTCATATTTAAGGCAACTCGAAATGCATAAATTTGTATCCCAAAGCCAGTAGAATGAGCTCTAAGTGGTTGGTACATTGAGGTCGAATGTAAAACCCGTGTAGATGGATTTGAACTATTAAAAAGAGGTAATGGTTAGGAAAATCGACATTCTTTTGTAAAAAGAACTCCTAGAATTAGGTACGTTATGAAAAAATTCAAAATTGTTTGAATTTGAAAGTATGCCAGCTGATTTTCCGTCAAAATAGCAGTCCTCACGAGATTGCACAGGGTCTTTTACCAATGAAAATAAATAATTTCTTTAATCAACACTTGGGCCTAGCGACTGAAAATTGAGGATGCAAGAAGAACAGGGACATCACTGAAGACTATCACCATCAAAGAAAATTATTGTCAACTACGACTTTAAAATTTGATTCGTTCGGGTTGAAAAACTCAGTGATCAGATTGCTGTGAGCAAAAATGACCTGTACCAGCACTGTTCATGGCGTTTTTACCTTCGGGAGGTTTGCCATTTCTTTAATTCAAATTCTGATCTACTACTTCTGACGGTCTAAAACGTAATAACACCACCGATAAACTAATGGAGTGGCACAACAGTAAGCCTCTCGATTATGCTCGTTTCTTTCTATTCTTTTGAGAAATAGAGGAGCCCAAAAATGGTTGCAGATTCCAAACGGTTAATTGAGAAAGCGATTTCATGGCGATTCATGACATTATTTCCTATACTCACGAAAGGAAATGCTCGTAAAAAAACAACTTTATCTCTCATGGGGACGAACCTGTAACTCATTTGTAACAGGCAGACATGTTCACCGTTACACCATGGGCACTATTCGAATGAAGAAAAGGCTGACAAGGGATTAGGTCAGTAAAAAATAAAATGTAAGGTGGGTAATGAAAGCCGCTACAAAAACAAACTTAACTTACTTTTCTTCTATTTAAGTAATCTGCATAATTCTTTTTATATTTTTTACATTGAGATTTCCCCGATTCAACAAAAATGGATAGCTGGCACAATGAAACAAGAATTCGGGTTGTCCGCCGCCACTAAAGTTCGTGGTTTCGGTACAAAGAGAGTTTAGGCGCACGTTTGAAGGCGATCCTCCGAGCAGATGGACCGTAATGAAGCTTGCTTACAATTTTTCTGAGCATTGGACAATGGCAGGAAGACCTTAGCATCAAAATCCTTCAGTTCGAACGCAAGTTACTATCGCTGTTGTAACTGCATCCAAGAATATAATCCAAGAATTTCGATAAGGAGCTTATCTATTCAAATGAGTATCAGCAGGCGGTCAGTGCAGACAATTACGCTCAATGATTTGAGCTTGTTTCTGTTGTAAAACAGCAATTTTACATGCTCAGACTACTTGCTTAGTGATTACTTAGTTTTCAATAATTTAAATTTTTCATCAGACAATAATTTTATGTCAACTATTTGGTTTCCCAAACGCTCCGGCTCAACGGGTATTCGAAAGCACATTGCAGGTACATAAATCGCAGAAGAGGACGCAATCAAGTGGAAGAAGGCCTCAACCGACATAGAGTGCAAAACTGGAGAGAGCTCGACCGAAATCGAAGTCGAAGTATGTTGGTTGAGACCCAACTTCACCCCGAACTATAATGCCCACCTAAGTTAGTAAGGCTTAAAAGGGTTTTAATAAGAAAGTTGGTTTTTCAATCCACTGCTGAATATTTATTAGTTTCCCTATAAAATTCGAATGGCTAACAAATTAAATTCGGCAGACATGTCGATTCGCTTGGAATTTTGCCAGAAGAAGCATTAAGTAGCGTAAGAGGACGAAAACATGTTGAGCTGCCTTTTATGTCTGACGAGGCGAATATTGATCTAAGCCTAGAAATGTAAACAGAGAACAGACCCAATTATCGAATATAGAGTGTGTCCAACCCAAAGACACTCCATGAGATGGAATTGCATCCACAGTTCAATTTCATCACGGTGCATTGTGGGGGCATACTCCTTTTAGAAAATGGTCACACCGTTACAGTCAATGGAGATCGTTACTTGAGCATGTTGAGAAATTTTTTCTATCCAGAACTACGCAAAAAGAGAATTCCTTTCAACTCTGTGTGGATAAAACAGGATTGCGCTACTGCTCACATATCCCAGCTTGCCATGACAGAATTGTGAAGAAAATTTCCCAAAAATTTCATTTCGAAAAACTCCATACTCCGTTGGCCCCCCATGTCGCACCTGAATTCTGTCCTGTAGAGTTACTGCAAACAGAAAGACTGTAAATGGTGGTGCCTATAAGGCGTAATGGACAGAAGCCAAAAATGTTTTACCCCGGTTATCACCTTTGTGGCAAGTTCTCTGTTAGCCAATTCTTTGCTATGAAAAACGCTTTCTCGATTAGGGGTTTGGAACCGGCAGAAAATTGTAGGCTCCTTCCATCCCCTCACAATACGATAGGCCCCGAGGCTCTGTTGCGCTACCCTGTGTATGCATGTACATATGTCTACAATCAAAAACCCACAAATTCGGATGAACTAACAAAATCCATTCGAACAGCGATTGCGGCTATTCCTGTCTCTCCAGGCAGTAATGAATCAATTTTTGATAAGACGACGGATATGTGTCAACGAGCGGGGGAGGCATTTAAACTCAATTGCTTTTGAAACTAATTAACAATAAATATTTTAATAAGCTTCAACATAAAAAAAAATTCACTTCATACACTAAACAAAAGTTATTTGATTTTCTTAATGTCATCCGCTATCCTGTATAAGAACCTTGCTTCCGTTTAGCTTTATATCAATGACATCTTCAGAACTCACTGTTGCATCAACAATGTCCGACCTCAATCAAAGTTTCGAACGAAATAAAAATGAAAGAAATTAATAAAAAAAAAAAAAAAGATGCTACCTCGTCGTAGTCGGGATCCTGTTGGGGGTCTGGTGCTTTCAACAAGTCTTGAACATTTAAAATTAAAACCTTTGTCAAAGTCGATGACAATGATGATCGCTTCCGCGCACTTTTAATATCATCGGGTAATTTACTCAAAACTGCACTGGACTTTGGCATTCTTTCAACACAAAGTTTACAACAAATCTAAACACTGAAAATCGAACAGTTTCTATGAAACAACTACTGATATGTCAACACTAAGACACACTATTCAACAGTTCACAAATTTAAACTAGTTAACACTATTAACAAATTAGTAACATTGAAAAAGATAAAATAAAACAAAAACCGAACGGCGACAAAAACTACAATATGGCTGGAGTATTAACAATTAGACACTGCAACCCTTAATGTTTCATGTTCGTAAAGTAGTTAGGTACTGAGAGAAATAAAGTATCTAACCAATACTAGCAAACTGGAGAATAGAGAATTTATTTATTTTTATTTATTTTTTCCCTTCTCTTTGCCTTTTATGTTTGTTTCTTAGATGGCAAAATATTTGTCTTTTTCTTGAAAGACAGATTTGTTATGATTAAAAGAAGGGTGGAGAATTTTCCAACGTTGGACTGAGAAACAAATAAATTGTAAATAATTTGCGGACAGTTGTTGTAGACTAGACAACTAGATGTGCTTTTGTAGTATATGCGTTTTGTTTTTAATTACTTGGTGGAGGATTGTAAATTAATGCTTTAATTTATTTGTATTCTTAGTTTGTTGTTGTTTTCTGTTGATGACGGCTAAGTGATTAGCTTTGGAGTCAAGAATGAGAATGCAGCTCAAATTAATTTGATGTCACGAGTGCATTTCATGGGGTGAAAAAATTTGCTTTCACTTTTTTTTTTTTAAGACAAATTAGCACATGGGCAAGATAATAATTCTTGGAAATATGTGACATATTTTATTAGAAAGTGTTTACTCTGCGCATTAAAACTTTATGCGGGAAGAAACTAAAAGTCAAATGGAAGTTTTATAGTTTTTAACAGTGTTGAGTGGGATCATGACTTTTTATGCGATGTTTTATTTGAACACGGCGCGGCACCAGGGCAACCTTGCCAACGTCAAATCAATTGCTTGGTTGGCCGCTGTCTAAGACAGCTTCGAACCAATCGTTAAAAGAGTAATGGTTATGTGTCTTGAAGGACTCCAATTGGCACTCATTGGATAGCCGCGGAAAGTGGAATCAGACATTTTGGATATGTCTGCACTTTTTGGCGGTGAATTAACAGTAAGTACAATGGGACCGCATACTAGCTCATAAGCAGCCCCCCAAAGTTGAACAGGTTTCCCAATCATCGAAATGTGTAGATAATGGATTCTAGCAGATTTATTAATGAGCAAGTCTCACTCATTTTGTGGGAACATTGAGTACGGAGTCGGTGGTCTGTCCAACGTTTGAAGAGTGAACCTCATAATAAATGTAAGGAGTTCGTGGATAGCGTGGTGTCAAAAAAGTGTTTAAAGCTTCACTTTCGCCCAACAGTTCCATTAAATCGGTCTGCTTTTGCAAGGCCGAGAACTGCATGAAAATGAGAAACACATTGTTATAAAATTCAAAATTAGTGGTACTACATGACTGTTTGAAAGTGAAGCCACGTTAGAAAAAACCAAATCTACCCTCAGCTGAATGGCTAACGCAAATGCCAGAAATGCTGGGTGGTTTGAACCGAAACAGAAATTTGCTGACGTCACAACAGTGGAATATGGCATTTTATTCCAAGCTATGAATGGAAACCGCGGAGTAACCGCAAGTCTTAGCGAGGCGCTTGTAATAAGATTTACGAATTGACGTCAAATGCTGTATTTATCGACACTGTTGACACTCACAACATCGACATTTAGTTGTGTTTTGTCCCTATTTAATTTAAAGAAGAATATTTCGCAATTTTGTCGGCTACTTTCAGGATGGCCACTGTTGTCGAAGTATTGGCGGTGCCCGTGGTTTTTTGTAAGATTATGATGCATAAGTTGAATGCTATTTTAGACTCTTCTTCTTCTAAGATTGACTAGGATTGCGAGATCTAAAGTGGAACTTTAAAGAAGAGTTGGAAACAAATTCGAAGCACAAGTCATAGTCTAGTATAAATCTCTATAAGAGAGAATCGGTTCGTATTCAAGCGCGTATACGTCTCTACTGGAAGAAGTGATTTCATCCATTGATTTGACTGATTTCGCTAGGGGAATAGTTCTGCCCTTTCAGGGACGCCGTCGGTCGCCGACACGAATTGCAAATAGGTTCACCGTTCACCGTGACTGTGGGTCCATAAAGGAAGTAACAACGAAATGCTAATTCAATTGACTTGTTAACAGTGCAAAATTTTACTTCAATGGGTAAAAAATAAAACACTGTCCTTGTCTTAGGCTTCCGTACGCCTATCTCCTACTTGGGCTCGGATCTGATGATTGGCTCGGTGACTTAGGCCTCGGCCACGCAGTAAGCGGCTGAGCGGCAGCTCTAAGCGACGTATGGCCAGGCACTGAGCGACAGCTTTTGAGCGATTAGTAGTTAAACGTTAAAATGGTCGAGATAGCACAGACGAAATTAACAATTCAATGTTTACTTTGGCCATCTTTACTTTTTGCCGCTCAGAACATTACTAAAAATTAAAACAGGTTTGGTTGCTGAGCGGCACGCGCCGCTCAGAATTTTGTTTCGCCGCTCCCTCATAGCGTGGCCGCTTCTGTGTGATTTCATATGTTTTATTATTTTTTCCGCTCAGCCGCTTACTGCGTGGCTGAGGCCTATGGCAATGACAAAAAGCCAGGAAAAAAACTACTGCGAAGACCAACGTTGAGAGACTTCAAGCCTTCTCCATAAGCTAAAATATCTCTTAAATCCGCATAAAGAAAACGGTTTGTTTGACTGCGTTTGCAGACTTGGAATGACTGATATTTTCACTCCAGAGTCTATGAGAAAACATTTCTTCAGAGATTTTTTACTGACATAAAGGCGACTTATGGTGTCATCGAACTTGCTAGTAGCTTATTGTTGCCGTCTGAAATCGACAAGGCTCTTGTTTCTTTTTTTTTCTTTTTTCTTCTTTGTCATATTGAAGGTGTTTGAATTTCTGGATCTCAATCTCTTCTTGAAGGAATGCTTCGAACGTGAAAAGCTTCGGCTTCGTAGGTACACGAAGTTGTTCGATTTGTTTTTGAAGAACAGAAATCTGATTTGGTAATCCAGAAATTCCGCAACACTGGCGTTGGTGTTGAGATAGAAGCAACGTCTGAATATGAATATGCATCAGACATTTTATCTGCAACGCATCTTACAAAGTTTTGGGATCTTGAGTTTCACTGCTTCATCCACAAAGTTCTAAGGACGCCCCACGAAATTGTTGATGACCCAAGGTTTCTCATCATTCTCAAGAACTGAATTGGTCGTCTTAAATCGAGAGTGATACCACAGGAAGGGTCTGGTTCCGATTCCTGGAATGCTAACAGAAGTCGTGTCTTTTAGTGGATTGTATTTCTCAATAGCAAGAGGACATGAAACCACATCTCAGATTTCAGTAGGCATATCTCATTTCAGATTTCTAATCAGAGTGCAGTATTTCGTGATGCCCAAAGGGAGTCCAATGACAGGAATCTGCGCCTGAAGCTGGAGGAACCACATGCCTGGGCTACACTAATGGCAACCTTAAAAATGTCTATTTCTGTGATTTTTTTCGGAGTCTTTTGCCTGTAGGTTGGCACCTTACCATTTGTTGGGGGATACCTTCTTAGCTGCGTGTGAATGTGAGTTGAAAGACACCTTACTACGGGCGGGGGCATACTTTGTAGAGATTGTGATAGTGTGGTATATTGTGGCACCAGTTCAAGTATTTCAACTCAAGATCAACAAATTAGTAACTTCAAAACTAGGAGAATTTCACTTTTCAAGCACAGTTCTTACCAAAAGTTTGTTTCCAATCGGCAAACAAACAAATGATTTGAAAATGATCGTATTAGTAATTAAAATATTTTCTTAATTGAAAAACTAAATGGAATATCGGCAGATATAATTTGAAACAAATGAAAAGATCGCCACAACAGCAACTTAAATTAATATGTTTGGCAAATTGACTATATGGGCGTATATCCTGTGGAGAAGGGTCCGTAATGGTTTTGGGTCTCGCTTTTCAACAATATAACGATCTCAAGTGCTTTTCAGATTATTCAAAATCTTTGGTTATATCATATACAGTCAAACCTGGATAAGTGAGAAAACTCTATAAGTGAGAGTAATAGCCAGGACCCGACATTTTAAACTCCCAAAACCTCTATTAGCGAGAGACAGAAACCTCTGTAACAGAGAGTCGTTTTTCTCTCATTGACCTCCGTAAGTGAGACTGCTTTTAACTATACCTCTCTAAGCGACAGTCGATCAATTAAATTTAACATCTGCTATTTTATGACTCGTTCTTAACTTTCGTGGAACTTTCTACCATTGTTTTTGTATTGTTTCCTCGTCAATATTGTACCCATTCAATTTCGTGGAACTAAAAATTTTTTGTTATTTTATCGTATTCTTTTCGAATGGACACGTGTCCCTGTGTTTATGTAATTTTATCATTAGTACATATTAACTACATTCGTTCTTGCTGTTACTTGATATTGCTGCGTACCTCTATAAGTGAGAAACGCTACCCATGTACCTCAATTAGCGAGAAACTCGGGTTAGTGAGAAACCTCTATAAGCGAGAATAAGATTGTCCTCCCTTGAACTCTCGCTTATCCAGGTTTGACTGTATTACCCAAAGTTATAAAAACGTCTGCACAGACAAACTTTTGTCCGATTGTGCATAGGAGACACGAATGTCACACTATTTCTCTCTCAGGCACAGAAATTAATGGAAAATTCTGGCAATCTCGACACATCTTAATCCAACCATTGAAAAACAGCAATCTTGCGACTGCGACAATCATTTCAATTCTCACAACAACATAAAAAGCTCTTATCCGTCTACATAGTCTTCCTTCGGAAGACTTATACATTGCATTTTTAATCCTTTAATCTTCCAGTGTCTATTGCATTGAAACCAAGAACAGTCTGCGAGCACACAAAACTACACATTTTTCTTTAGAACATATCTTCTGAAAGCACAAGAATCACTTCTTTTATCCAAGAAAAAGTTTCATTTCATTTCATACGTGTGCTTGGTATCTTGTTTCTTGCGTCTTGTCATATCAAATCCAATTCAATTCAATGTGAAGAGGATAAAGGATATGAGCTCCTTTCAATTGGTACGGTGAGTGTGGGTTGCAGTCTGCGTGCACACACATGTCAGCTCTTGATCCTATTGTTTGTTGGAAATCTGACAACCACAATGATTCACTCTGCATGAGAAAAAACTATGAATTTCAATTACTTATACCTACCGAGTAAAAGGAGTTTGGTTTATGTGAATGTAACTCAATGCTCTCAATATGCTGCCTACATTTGCGTGTATTGTTCCTTTTTCAATAGCCAACAAGGCTTCAGGCAACAGGCAAAAAAGTCAGGTATGGTACTCTTTTGAATGTACTTAAAAAAAGAAAACAACAGATAGAGAGATATGAGTGAAGACCGTATAGAAGGCCGTTTGGGCGCGTGTAAAGAACATACGTTTCCAACTCCCGCTTTAAGCATAAAATTCTTGTAAGCCACTAATTGTTTATGTTGATTTTCTGCAGCAATGTAGCCGAAGCAAAACTTGATGTCCTTCCATTAAATTTAATTGCCACCAGACATATTTGTAACTTTGACTCATTAAACTACCTTTCGCCTTCTCCCCTTCCACGAACAAAGGACACTATTCCAATTGATGGTCAAAGTTAATGCACTGCGCTTAACCATATATGCACCACAGTGTTGTGTGTTGGTTGTTAAAAAACATGCAACATTAACCCTGACCGCAGCAATAAATCAAATGCGCCACAGGATATTTTGACATACATACTTTCTTTCCACATAGAAAGACTGTAGAAGTCAGGTGGTGAACTTGACTATCAGTTTATGGTCGCCTGTTAAATTAACTGCAGAAGGTGACATTTATTGTAAATGTAAGACATAAATTCCTGCTACACAACTATACAACTGCTCTAGGACACATGGAAAAGTTTTCCACCTTTGACAGAGTCATAAAATATCGAAGGTCGCACAGACAAACAAGTCTTCCGGAGAAAAAGGCATAAATATTGTTGCGTTAAGTTCCAAAGTTTAGTCTAGAGAATGCCGGACAGAAAACTAATGAGGTTTGCTGATTGATCTAAAATAGGAATAGCAGCGTTGAAGGTACTTTGAGCTGTAGGTTGCTCAAGTGGCGACCTTTTTAGAAAAGGTGGGCTCCATGGAGAGAAATATAATAACGTGAAGTAAATTTAGCTCTTATCAAAGGAAGATTTATAAATAGGAAGTTTAAATTTACAGAAATAAATGTCGGCAACCGATCTCTAATGGGAAGCTTCTTGTGTAGGCTAAATTAATGAAAAAAGCAGTTACACATTTTTTATCTCAATTTAAAAAAAGAAATCTGTTTGAGCATTTGGAAGTTTTTCAATGGAAGCAAATTTTTCTTATTTGTTCGACAAATTTTATGAGTGAAAAGATTTTATTTGCACACTTGCTCATCAAAGCAATTTGTGTGTTGCCAAAACCCCCACCGAATCCAAGACAAAGAACCAGAGATATTTATTCTATTATTATGGAAAAGTAAAAAGTAAAAGAATGAGCTTTTAGTTTGTGCTAGGTTCCGAACTCGAAACTCCCGCGTAACAGGCAAACACGCTACTACAAATGTAGCACTACAAATGTGGCAGCTGAGAAATAAAAAGGACCGTTTCGCACACATTTTACATCGATTTACAGAAAGGAGGAAAAAAACGATAAAAAAATAAGCTGAAATGAGTGGTGGGAAAAATGTCCTCGGGAGAATCAACAACAAAAATTGAAATTCGACTTCTATAATGCAATCCGTCTTCCCTAGGTAGGACCGAATTTAAACACAAGACTTGCAACAAAATCACCTCGGTAGATTCAAACGGTCAAAATGAAAACAAAAAACCATCATATCATGATACAGCATGAATGTCATGCTACAAACTGCAGCTATCCAAAGTCAATCAAGAAATTCAAAATTCCATACGAATGCCAATATGCATTCAGCCATTGATGAGATGTGGGGTTAAATAAACTTCGTTTCAATGGGTACAGACAGGTTCTAAGGCTGTGAGTAGGCAGACGAGAGGTTGAAGCACTTGGATAAACAACAACATCACCGAAGATGCAAATAAATGCCTTAATTAAGTAGCGACTATGGAAAAACAAGTGTTAGTCTACCGCTGTGTGAGCCAAGACAAGAGGGCCAAGTTGGATAGACTTTGGAAATTGCTGCGAAAAAAGGTGGTATCGATTAATTGTACCTACTATCTAAAGGATTTGTCGAAACAAATATATCTTCGACCGTATCAATATCTTGCGTATCGCTCTCGAGTACTTTGAGGGATTTTATCACCACTTCAACTCAAGTTCTTTTGATTCCGAGAAGACATTCGAACGAGCTAATCCAGGTGGAACAGCTCCGTGGCGAATAGTCAATTAGGATTTGCAAGTTGCCTCACACATCAGCGTACTAGGTTGTAGCAGAGGCCAGTTGATGAAGCCTTAAAGTGAAATTACCTAAGAAGTAGCTACTGTTTCCCCGACTGTTGATACGGTTTAGAGAACGACTAAGACTAACTACAATAAAGAAGTCAACTGCCGTTCCAGGAGCAGAGTATAATAAGACCACAATTGAAATATCTAGCGACAGACCATGAAGAATGGGAAAGTTTTGTTGATCCTTTTACCTCAACCGGGGTTACAGGGGGCCAACTATGTAACTCAACAGTAAAAGCGTTTTTTTAAAAGCAATTTTCTATTTTATTAGATAAGCCCAAGGACGATGATGATGACGAAAAAGATTGACTTGAGCTCTTTTGTCGTCATAAGGGCATTGAATTTGTCTAACCTAAAGTCAAGCAAAAAAGGAGTAAGCGTCTGAAAGTCGGTAGGTAAGGCTTTTATCCTCTTCACCAACAAGTCCTTAAATGAAAGATTTATGTAAATTAAAAATAGAATGGGACTAAGAATAGATCTTTGAGGTACACCAAAACTGGTTTTCTCTGCATTCATTGAAAAATGAATAAGCTGCTGATTTTTGAGCATTGATAAGAAACCGAAAATAAACAGCAATGCATAAGATTCATGAAACAAATGTTTCGAAGGAGCTTTGTAGATAAACAGATTGAAGACTGTTGCCACCTATTTTGTTTACAGAGGTATCTCATAGTTTTTCGTCGATAAATTAACAAATATGTAAATCAATATATGGGCATAAAATGATATTGGTGGGACAGGCCCTAGGGCACGACAGAGCTTGAGATGCCCCGAGTTGTAGCACATTTCTCTCAACCACACCTTGTGAGAAATGGAAGGGGCCTAGAAATGTTTGTTGATTCCAAACGGCTTAGTGAGAAAGCGCAATTCATGGCAGCTCAGTTTCACTCGGAGAACTTCTTAAATCTTTGTTAAAGGCCAGGGCCGTAAAAAAAACCTTCAGAAATTCATGGTATTCGAACCCAGTTACAATTTTGATCAGTACATGTTTTTCACGTCAACAATTTGATAGGGCCTTATCAAATTGGTTTTAGACCAGAAAAGAACACAATAGACTAAATTTTGATATAACGCAGATCTTGGAAAAGCCCAGAGGATATATAATATCGATATACACCATCTTTTTTCGTTTTCAAGTTCGCGTATGACAGTTTTTACAGAGCCGAGCTGTACAGAGCCATGTCTGGTTTCGGAATCCCTGTGAAACTCGTGCGACAATGCAGGATGACTTTTGAAAACTCAAGCTGCTTCATGGAAGTCGCTAAAGAACTCAGCAGAGCTTTGATACCGAAAAAGGCTTTCGACAAGGCGACAAACTACGTACGATTTACCATATTTACCAAAATTTTTTACCAGATTTACCAAAAGATTGTACAAAACTCAAACGTTAACAATAAAGGAATAATCTTCCAAAAGACAATTTCTCGCATGCGCAGACGATATTGACGTATTGGGAAGAAGGAAGCATGAGGTCATAGGAGCTTAAGCGAGCATTGAAACAGAAGCGGAAAAAATAGGGAAAATTGTTAGTGAGGACAATAGAACATCGACGAATTGGACAAAACATCACAACAGAAAGACATAACTTCGAGGTAGTGCAGGATTTCGTCTGCCAAGGATCTGCTATAGACACGGAAAAAACATCAGAGATCAAATGGAGAAGTGCTCATGCCAATCACTGCTTCTTTAGCCCAAAGAACAAAATGGGGAAAACCCAAAATAACATTTTGTAAGACCTTAATCATTCAATTCTTGGTAACCTGCGCGGAGGCACGGACCTTACCTAAAGCGAATGGGGAAACCCTTGGTCGCTTCAAAAGAAAAATACTCCGAGTGATCTTTCGTGCCATATGTGAAGACAATGTGAGGAGGAGAAGTACCAAGACATGGGCATAACTAGAAGAGTACGCATCGCGAGATGTCTAGGACATGTGGAGTGGACGGACATAAAAGCTCCAGCTCGGCAGGTTTTTAAAGCATATTGTAGGGAAACCCTGGAGGGGGGGGGGGGATATTCGTCTTAGGTGTGTCAATCAAGTGGAAAAAAATCTCAACCGACTTAGAATGCAAAACTGAAGAGATCCGAAATGGAAATCGTTATCGAAAGATGTTGCTTGAGTCTATAAAAATTTTTATTAATTTTTATCAAATAAAATTAAGAAAAAAAAAACCAATTTAATTTCCGTTCGCTTTTCAAAAAATTACGAAACTTATTTGGAGCCAGTCTTTTCTTACACCAATAACAATTTTATCAACAATCATAGAAACAAAACTTTCAACATCAAGCTGAACATCAAAATATGGCAAATATTAAAACTGTACTTTACTTATTGAGATGAATTTCAATAGATCAAAGAACTAATTAACTTATTTATCATATCAAACCAACTTCTTTTCTTTACGTATACCTAATCCACATAAATCTCTGATAGAAATACAAAAACGACTTTGGTATTTCCTTTATGAAGTGATCCTTTCACAAGCTATGAACACATACCATATTCTAATGAAAATTCCTCATCAAATAAATCCCAATTTACCTTTTAAATTAAGTTTTCATCTTCGCTTCACTCCTTTTAAGTTCATAACCGAAGATATCTTCGTTTTACTCAAATTACTTTCATGCCATTATAGCTCGTCGTTTGAGCAAAGGCCATAGCCTTGTTTGGCAAAAGTATGATTAATTAGGACGCGGATGACATATCCACGGCATTATCAAACGAAAGTCATACCTGTAACATCTAACAGAGTCATTAACATGGCAAAGTTCTGATGCAGTCACTTGTATTAATTGCCTATTTAAGGCAAACGTTGTGTAGGTGGATACGGAATACAGTATACCTCACACAATATATAAATAAATGCAGAGAGATATCCTTTCACGTAACTTGTAGCAGGCAGCAAAATTTTTAATTTCGATTGCACGCTTTGTACTACAACTATTCGTGTTGCATTTTCCTTCGAATGCCTGTTGCTCTGATCTGGTGTTTCTCTTGTTTAACTTAATGAATCCTTTTTTTTATTTCTCTCATACCGTGGAGGCGGGCAAACGGGAATGGAAAAAAGAATTACCTTGTTTAGCTGTTCATGCATGCTTCGTTAAAATCAGTAGCGCATTGAGGCGAACATTTATTTGTATGTCGTGTGCAGAAACGTATATGCATCACACTAGCATTGTGTACCTGTAGGTATGTTTATACATGCTCATAGTTTTCGACTGCTATCAAATACTGAGGAAAAAAAGCAAGAATCAATATTATGCCCAACGGTGATTAAGCCTTTTATTTGCTCCAGTTAGAACAGGTATTTGCTGCCAGTTGAAATAAATGGAAATATGTAATTTGATTTTCACGTAAATGTGTGTGCCTGAAAAGCTGTCACTTTCTAGGAAATAGCAGTTCTTATACCAATCAGGCGACCATGTAGTGTTTCTTGTTTTTAGAACTTTTAATATCACCTAACATAGTCCTACTTACTCAAATAAATTGAAAACTGCAAATAATAGTTGGGATACCCCACGGTTCGGTACTGGAACCGCAACTATTTAGCTTACGTAGCTAACGAAAACTGAATGAATTTTCGGTAAGGTTATAATAATGAATAATGAATCTGGTCTACCCAATTTTTAAAAAGGGCGATGTTAACCTAGCAAATAATTACAGAGGAATATCGTTTATGAATTCTATTGCGAAGCTTTTTGCATCTGTACTCCTTAGTCGCATCAACATTTGGTTAGCAAATAATGAAGTGCTTAGTGAATTCCAATCTGGTTTTCGTAAAGGCTACTCCACAGTTGACAACATTTTCACCCTAAACTCAATTGCACAGTATTTCCTTCGACAAAAAAGAAGTTTGTACATATTTTTCGTGGACTTTAAAGCTGCTTTTGATTCGATAGACCGACAAGCATTGTTTTACAAACTGGCACAAAAGGGATTGTCGACGAAATTTCTTTTGGTCCTGAAAAATATGTACAAAAACACTCGCTCAGCGGTTTGGGATGGGATATGTACGTCTGAATGGTTTGAAACTACATCTGGTGTCAAACAAGGTTGTCTTTAAGTGCAGTTTTCTTTGCTATATTCATTGATGATATTTCAATGTATCTACCCGCTGGAATAAGTTTTGCAGGTCTAAACGTTAAGGTGACATTGTGCTTTTAGCAGAATCGCCCCAAAGTTTACAACTTATGATAAATAAGATAGATAATAGATAATAGAGTCTGGAAATTAACGGTTAATCTAGAAAAATCAAAAGTAATGATAGTAAGAAATACACAATCAAAACTTAAGTCGATTGAAAAGTGGTTCTTTAATGGTGAGGTCATTGAAATAGTGACAGAATACAAATACCTTGGATTACTTTTAAAACCTAATATGAAGTTAACCCCACATCTTGAAAAAAAACTGATTTCATCAAAAAGTATGATTAACGCGTCATGGAAAGATGTTATGAACAACAAAGATGTACCAACCTGAGCTAAGTACAAAGTATTTGACGCTGTTATGCGCTCTGTAATGTGCTACGGCTGTCAAACATGGGAATATCAGTCACAAGAAGATGTAGAAAAACTTCAACGTTACTTTCTCAAACGACTTTTCTACTTACCATCCAATATTCCAAACTATGTGCTACAACTAGAAACCGGCCTTCCTGCTCTTTTTATTCATACTCTGAAACTCCATTTTGACTACATTTTGAAAGTACTGGCATATAGACCAAATAGAATTCAACTGTCAATAGCAAAGTACATCATGGATAACAAAGTGGAGTGGATAGGAGAATGGAGACAATGGGCAATGAAGTGTGGAATTGAGCTAAATTTTCAATATACTAATTTAAACCTACTAAAAGAACAACTCTACGGGTTATTACAGGCTGTCGACATCTACCAGCGGAATGAAAATTTACAAAAAATGTCATCTTCAATCAACAGAATCATTTACCCCGATTTGAAACATGATCTCATAAATAACTATTTTAGTGATGAATACAGTACAAGGGAAATTTCGTTAATCTGTAAAGCAAGAAGTGAGCAACTTAATTTAAACGGCTCACCATATAAGGGTTCATCCACTACGCATTGCACTCTTTGCAATTTGAATTCAAAAGAGGATACTTTTCATTTTTTATCAATATGCCCAGTTTATAAAGAACTTAGATTCCTCTACTTTGGGAAACCTACTCTAACTATGGAGCAAACTTTGACAATTTTAAATGGTGAAAATTGGAAACATCTATATAAAATATCTTGAAAAATCAATCCGTTACAGAGAAATGATTATAACAGAATTTTCTTAATACTTAAATTAAGAACGGTACAATTATATATCATGTTTTTGTAATTACTATTTTTGTTGTATATTATTTATTATTATATTATTATTTTTAATAATTGAAATTTTGTTTTAACTAAACTAAAAGTCTTTAAATAACGCTTAACTTTTAATGGGTTCAAATACCCTTTATTTTTGTTTTAGCCAAACTAAAAGCCCTTCATTTTTTTAATCTTGAATCAATTTTTTACTCAACTTTAATTTTGTTTTTTGCCAAACTAAAAGCTGTTAATTCTTTTGCCAAAAAAATTATGTATTAACTATTAAGTAATTTATTTTTGTTTTAGCTAAACTGAAAGCCCTATTTACAACTTTATATAATTTTTGCAATTGTTCATTTACATTTTGTTAAATAGCATACATTTTCCTTGAAAAAATTTGAAAACACATAGTCAATCTGGCAGACGGCATTGCCACCGCCAAAACACTTTTATTACCAAATTTATATTCAAATCAAATGTAACCGAAATATTGTATGTAACAATTTTAAGTAATAAAAATCATCTATCTATCTATCTATCTATCTATCTAATAATGAATAATAGAAACGTAAATGTTTACAAGGGTTCCCAACTATAATCGCAAAAACAAAATTCACAAGTGAGCAGCTAAGATTTTCCAAAGTCTTCTAAGCTTCAAGCGTAACGCTTCTATACTTAAGTTTAGGAACAAATTGACACCAGCTCCGCGTATGGTCTGAACTTAAGTTTATCAAATATTTTTTCACGTAAAATAAAAAAGAGAAGGCCTCTGATTAAATTTTCTTTTATCTTTAAGAGCCTTCAAATAGCAAATCAAACAATTTACCATCAATGGATCTACATATATGTATGCACAGATGATGCTACAGTTTGTACACAAAAATGTGAAATACATACACACTCACGATTAATTGGATCCTTTTTTCAACACGTTTTAACTTAATCTCATTTCTGCTTTTAATTAATGAAATGGAATCACTTCGATTTTAACTTGAACACGTTTCCTTTTAAGCAGGAGCACTTCTGCTCTGCTTCACATCTGATTTAAATTTACAATATCTCTATGTACTGACACATGTATCTACATCTACATACATCTGTAGATGAAATACGCAAAAATCAAACAGCTTCTTTTGCAACTGCTTTTGACAGTCGCATTTGAGGAGGAATAATTTTTTCCTCTAGTTAGGCAGATATTTCGTGTAATTGGCTGAAATAATTTCATTCGTTAGAATGGCGAAAGTTGCTTTGAGCATCAGTTGGAAAAATTTCGAAGCACGAATGAAAGTCAGGTGGAAAGCTTATGTTCAGCACAATGGAATTGCTATTTCCCAAAAGAAAAGAAAACAGCATCGGGCCCACGGTTGCTACTTGCCAAAAAAATATGTGGCCAAAATAAAAATAAAAATGACCAAACGTAGCTTGAAATGCCCAAAACTATGATTGATTCCGATAAAAAAAGAAGGGAAGAACACCAAGTTCTCAAACGAAAAAGGCAGCATGATTAAAGCGATTGATTTGATATCAGTGTTTGCTACTTGAATTCTCCCCGGCAAAATCCTAGGTCTACTTCAGGGCGAGCGCAGAACTCAAAAAACACCTAGCTTGGTATTGAAAGTAAGCTAAGGTTTTTCAAGAGAACTCATTGCGGCTACCTCAGAGCAATCGTTGGGCTTGGACGAACGAACTTGTTGATGCACTTTTTACATAATTCGATAAGAAAACTGCTTTACGTATGCATTTCAATTTTAAGGACCTATAAACTGAAGTATTTCTCTTATTTCATTTCGTTGAAAAAATTACCAAATGGAATAAAAAGTGACCATGTGACCAAGTGAAAAAATAATGACCAGATTTGGATATAAATAACCAAACTGGCAACCGTGGTCGGGCTTCATTTTGTATGTTTTTCTTTTCTTATTTTATTTTGTTTTGAATAAGATAAATCACAAACAAAGTAGAGATGAATCATATTCGCTGGAGGCCGTCTTAGGTGGTGGCCAATGGCCTCCTGTTAGCAATTTCATTTTTCTCGCTTTTCAAATATTTCTCTGGAGAATTTCCGGAGATTACACTTTCCATAATATATGAAGTTTTTCATATTTCATTTTGCAGACGTTAAGTGGAAGATTGAGAAAAGAACAACTTGTTGATTATGGTACTCAGTAGGGTAAAGCAGGATTTGAATGGGAAGAACAAGAATTTAAAAATAATTACAAGGAATTTATTTGGAGTTATGCTTAGAAGCAAGAGTCGCTTGAAAACCAAAAAAATGATTTAACTGAGTGGAGGTCAGACGCTTTACAGTCCTTTTTGTGAGTAAAAAGGGGATACTCTGAACTTCATTAATTAGAGTAGAGGAAATACGTTCCACAGCTTCGCAAATACACTGTGGCCCATATTAGAATAGTTGCCGGGCTGTTGAATGAACCAAAGAACGTTCTATTCTAATCTTCACTTGTTAGATTTTTAGAAAGAGCTTCATATGTGCTTAGAGTAACATTTAATCAATTTTAGTTAGACAGTCTTTGTTTGATGGATGTTGAATGGTCGGATTTAGTTAGTGTTCAGACTTATCAGACTTGTCGTCCAACATTATGACATATATTTCTTCGCTCCGTCCAACTTCAAAACTTTCAAGAATATTTGAAGACCATCTGAAGTCGTCTTAGACTTCAGGCTTTCCAACACTGTTCGTTCAAACCAAAGCCTGTTCAACTGATTTTGCAGTGTGAACTCCGCTAATTATGACAATCTAAACAAAGCTTAATATTGGAAACTAGGTGAAAAATATTAATTGAAAATCTAGCTTCAAAGTCGCAAAATATACCTTTGGTGTATTGTGATGTCAAGAAATAAGCTCAATCAAGTAGGCCGACAACATGCTCACGTCCTTACGGATCTGATGCAGACCGCTCTAAATAAACTAGTAAAATGGGCGGGAAAATGTGATCTAGGGGTCAACCCTCAGAAAACTAAACTCGTTCTCTTCACCAGGAAATATAAAATTCCTCAACTAATGACTCCATTTATTAATGGAATCCCACTTGAACTTTCAAACGAAGCAAAATATCTAAGTATAATCCTAGACAAAAAACTAAATTGGAAAGCCAGTATACAAGAAAAAATCAGGAAATCCACGGCAGCCTTATTTTCCTGTAAAAAAGCAATTGGTAGTAAATGGGGTTTTCTCACCTCAAATCACCCACTGGCTCTATACCGCGGTCATCAGACCAATACTCACATACGGAGTAATGGTATACCGCTCTTGATAAAAGGACCTACTGCGATAATCTAAGCAAGGTCCAACGAACAGCCTGTTTGTGTATAAGCGGGGCACAGAGATCAACATCCTCAGCTGCCTTAAATACACTTCTTAACCTCACACCACTAGATATCTTCAGAAAACAAATGGCCGCCAGTGCAGCCATTCGTATGAGAGCTATCTCCCAATGGACCGATAACAACATCGGTCACGCTACAATCTTGAGTTTATTCAGATCAGTCCCTTGCCACTCCGACTACACCATCCCCCAATTGGTTTTTGATAATAAGTTCTAAGTCTCAATCCCACCGAGAACGACCTGGTAAGACGAAGAATTTATGAGAGATGATTCAATTCATTTCTATACAGATGGGTCAAACACAGAAGAAGGGGTAGGCTGCGGGGTGTACTCAAACCGACTTAACGTAAGTCTCTCGTTCCGCCTTCCAAACCATTCTAGCGTGTTCCAAGCGGAAATTCTGTGATCAAAGAGGTCCTAATCATGAAAACGTGATATCCTCAACGAATATCCGGATTTTCTCAGATAGTCAAGCAGCCCTCAAATCACTCGGCGCTGTTTCTACGAACTCAGTAACCGCCCTAAACTGTCGCCTATCTCTGAAGGAGATGGCTGAGCAGTTCAATATTCACCTTATTTGGGTGCCGGGGCACAGAGATATCGTGGGTAAATGCAAAGCCGATGAACTCGCCAGAGAAGGAACCGTTCTACCGATCTCAACCAGCAGGTTGAATATTGGTATACCAGTCGCTGCATGTAAACTTATGCTAAAGCAAGAGGCAATGGATAAAACAGATTATATGTGGAACAATATCACCACGTGCGTGGCAACAAAACAGATATGGCCAGGACTAGATCCAAAACGCACAAAACATTTGTTATCCATTACCAGATTGTAAGTTAGCTCCGTAATCAATGTCATCAACGGACATTGTCTGATAGAAAGACACGCCATAAGACTAGGCGTTCCCTCTAATGACTTCTGCAGGAGTTGCTTAGATTAGGAGGAGGAGGAGACAATCCCACACCTCCTCTGCTCATGTCCTGCACTCTCTTTTAAAAGAAAGCGGCATATGGGGAAGTATTTTCTCGACGATCCAAGCGATCTGGCGAACACAGATCCCGTGCATCTCCTTCGCTTTATTAAAAGTTCCAAATGGTTTTGTTAAGTGAGGTACTCCCTCGCATGATTTTTATGGTATCACGATGGACCTAATATTGGTCTAAGTGTGTCAGTTTGTTTTCCTGACAGCCAATTAAACCTAACCTAACCTAACCTAAGTAGACCGACGCATTGGCATGTAATTCCTTCAGCATCATTTTTGAAGCATTTAAACAACTCATATGTAGGTACACATGTTCAGCTGCAAGCTTATGCTAATGTTTTTGGGCTGAAAACCTAGAAATTGTCCAAACATTTGATTTTCCTTTCCGGGATACGGGTAAAGACATGGAAATTATCACAGTTGGATAAACATCAACTGAGTTGCTGTGATAGTTATTTTTTCCGTTGTTCAGTCTGAATCGATAGAATATAAAGGAGAAAAAGGAAATTTTTGACAAAGCAGCAACGTAAATCTGGACAAAAATACAGAAACCTTACATTTAAGAGCTTGAGAAAACAACGTCCAGTCCGTAAAAGGATGTGGAAAAGCAAAGCAGGAAAAAACAAATGAAGGACACAGCAGTGATTGACACTACCCTAGGTGGCGCTATCAAGTAGAAAGGGGCTCCAACGAATTCAAATTCTAGGAAGGAAAGCGATTTTAAGCAAATTATCCAATAACTTGGCACCCGCGCTGATATAGTTATAGTGTTTGGTTGTTACGTTTGAGGTTCGAGGTTCGATTCTCGAACAAAATCAAGTAAAAAGATGTTATTCTACGGGTATAGCCAATTGCGAGGAATTGGCAATTTCTTGGATAGTAATTTTAAAAGCCCATTTTAGGTCCCTTTCATTCCCAACAATGTATGGATGTCTGATAGTTTGTTCAAGCTTTAGTTTCCTTTTCAGAATCTTTGTTAATGTGGTGCCCGTGGCTTAATGGACAGAGCGTTAATCTTTGAAATAAGAGGTATCTATATGCACTCAAGGTGTGTGTCGTGTCGGTTTGTGTAACACAACCTCAATATAGCCATTTGATCGTAGTCATTCCAGCAATGTACAGAAATACTAGGCTAATATCAAAACAGCTTTTCAATTTTACCAAGCGAAAACGATATCAGAAGGATTTAAGTGATGCCTGATAGAAGTTTTTTGTGCTGTTTCGCTAACCATCGATTTTAGTTACTCATTTTTTTTTAATAATTTTCTTTTTAACTAGAGAGAAGTCAAATATTTCGAGTTTTGCGATTGGAATATGTAAAGTTAAATAACTGGCATCACTTAAATCTTTCTGGAATCGCTTTCGATTGAAATAAATGAATAAATAGATTGGCGCAATAGAACGGGCAGCTCCCGGCTCAACAACATTTCTCTCAACCACAACTTGTGATGGAATAGAAAGGCCCTAATAGTTTTTTCCGATTTCGAACGGCTAATAGAGAAAACCCTTCTCATGGCATAAAAATATTATCAGAGAAATTGCCAATAACTCACTAAAAGTGAAGGATTCGTACCTCGAACCTCCTACCAGCAGCGCTTCCCCTTGCTAAAAGCGAAAAACTGCTTTGGTTTTAGTCTGATGTTTATATACAACGCTAGAATGAGAAAACGTCAATGACTCGATTGAGTTCGTGTTAAAAAAACCCAACACGAATCACACCGTGGGTTCATATAGCAACTTACAGATAACGATCGATTCATTAAAAAGTTTCAAAATGATCTATTATAAAGATATCGCATCTCTTCTCATAAAAAATTAGCTAGAACAAATTTTTTCACCTAAGCTTTTGATGGCCGCAGCTGAGAGTAATTACGCTGCCATGAAGGTGAACTTGCCAATTACTCGCGAAAGGCGACACCCGTGGAAAAACATTGTTGTCTTTTGTTGGGATTCAAATCACGAACTCCTCTGGGTTAACAGCTGACATGCTTACTTTCACGTCACGGATACCACAATTCCTGTTGCAAATAGTATAAGGAAAAAAGGCAAAAGACTTTTTTTTATGAAATATAAGAATTGAAAATTCCATAAAAATGTTTTTGTGGCTGTCGAGACTTCTCTCGACTGCCCAAGAATTGTATTGAGTTAAATAACCTTTTTCAGCAGCCAAAATGGAACGAAACATGCATCAAATACACGCCATAAAAATCTTTATAGCTAATTTTTTTAAGGAACCGCAGACAAATTAAATTTTCCAATATTCATATGTCAGTGATGACAAAAATACGAAAAGGTTGTTTTGTATTTTTAGCACTTTGCACAATTTAAATAAAAACAAAATCAAATAAAAACATACAAAGATTCAAAACAAATACAGAACACACTTTCTGGGTACATTAGATTTCCATTTAAACAAATTTATTTACAATTTTGCAAGAGAATATCAATTTTGTTCCAGATTTACATGCATTTACAACAGGGGCTTGTTTACCGGGATCTCTGCTGGGGTTGAAGTTCCTATACACACACGCCTGATGGATTCGTTATAAAATATATAAAAAAAAAGCTACATATATGTACACTTATCGTGACTTTGGAACTCTCTTTTTTTTTCAATAACACAAAAGTATACAAAAGCAAACATAAAAACATCAAAGCAAAAAAAAAACTGCATCATTTTTTAATTTAAAACAAAATTAAATCAAACAAATCGGACAAACAATAAGGAAAAACAAAATTTAAAACAAAGCAAATACACACACAAAACAAAAAAAGAATTCAATATATTAGCTTACCCTCGGTACAGTTATATTAATCAGCCCCCAACAGATTTTTTTCAGGCCCCATGGTATCTTTATTTGAGACAAGTATAGACACAGTTTTGTATATTTCACGTTTATTGTCGTTTTATTTATTTATTTATTGAAACAAAGTACAAACATAGAAAGAGAGAAAGAGAGAAGAAAAAAAAGAAAAATAAACACAAAAATTAGAAGAAAGTCTTCACCCAAGGCATCTAACACACCCGCACGCACACACACCATTAAAAGCTTAAAACTCTATTGACAAAAATTAAAGAAAAAAAAGGTTCTATACATACTATTTAAACTTTTATTTATTTTATTTAACTAAAACTACTTTATTTGATTGAAAATTGTGTTAATTTGAGTATAATTAAATGGAAGATGTGTTCATCAACTAATTGAAAGCAAATAATTGGGTGGCTCGTTTATATTGCAATTATTGTAATATTTTATTTTGTGCAGAAAGGATATCTGGTGGTCAGTATTTGAAGGTTGACAGATACAAAATAAGGTCTTAAATTTATCAGAAGAAGGAAAAATGAAAGAAAATTGTGAAAAACGCAGGAGTGTATTGTATATACTTATCAGGAAACTACAACTGAAAATGGAATATTTTCGAAAGGATAAAATAGATTCATATACAAAATTTGTTCTACGAAAACATGACAGCAATTAATTTTTTTCTTTTACAAAAACTCGATAGAATAGGGATGAGCCAGAGAAAAATTTAAACTTATACTACGTCAAAAACAAATTTGTTTGGTTAAACAAAAATAGTTGTAAAAGTTAACGTAAAAGCCAAATTATTATAATAAAACATATAAAACATATTTAGGGTTCGTTTTTAGTTGGATTCAAATGAAATACATTGAAACATAGAAACATAAGTTCACGACATGTGATCGAAAATTAGTATTTGATCAGATATATTTAGATTACTGCCTGTGCCAATGGGAACAAGGGTGTTCCACCGTATAAGGCAAAGAAAGTCAAAACTGAAATGCCACCCTTAATTTTGTTACAAACTTCAATGCCATAATGCCCTTAGATTAATGACATGAGGGTGCTCATCACCTTTTAAAAAAAATGTAAAGTCAATTTCTTCCAAAAAAAAGCCTGGTGTTTTCGGTTATCAAACAACACTTAGCCGTAGAACTAAGACACCTGATCGCCATTTGAGGGAAGATTCATATCGCAGTAATCTTGGCAGCTTTATTTGTTGCCTAAACTCGTTAAAGCAAAATCTACATATCAGTGCTAACTTTGAGTTCAACATAAGAGTAACTAAACTTTTACCTATTACCATCAACAGAGAGAAATGGTTAGAGTCGTTAAGCATTGTGTTTATGATTTGACATTGTTACTACAGTATGGCACAGAAGGAGGGACATGGTTCGACTTGTTCATAACTTCATAGCAAAGTACTCTAATAACATTGCCAAATGCATTCCACCCCCCCAAATAATTTTGCTGCGACACCCTCCTCACTGAGAATGCTCATTAGTTTTTACTAGAGCCATCTTTGAGAAGTGAAGAAATCTTTGGGAATTCAATATGAATAGTTACAAAATCGAACAGCCAATCAGAGCAGTTAAGAGCGCTCATGTGCGAAGCAGAAAATGGTAACACCAATACCAACTTGTAACATTCGGGTAGCCCTTACAAACATCTTCCTTCGAACACAAGGTCCTTTTCCTGGGGCAGAATGACGAAAAGTTTTGGTTGACTAAAAAAAACTAAGAAGAGAACTGAAATGAACTGAACTGACAACTGATTAGTTAAAGATAAAGTGAACTTCAATAGGGCAAAGTTTTGTAAAAATGTTAACTAATAATTTTTTTAAACTTGACTTTGAGACTTGATAACTCAAAAACTATTCACTAAATTAACTGGAAAAAAATGCTAATAAAGGAACAGAAGTTTTGGTTTTCAGAAACATTGAAATAGGTGGTAGTAAAAAGCTTAGCTGATTTTTAATAATTTTGTTTAAAAATAAATTAAGTTTCTTTTGAAACTGCCACTCCCGTTTACACGGAGGGAAATAGACGCTCCTCCTATTAGACTTTTTTCTTGTCCTGACTTATTCGACTTGAGCTTTTGTCGCATCTCATGCAAAATACCTCGTATATAGTAGGTTTCTAAGTCCTACGCCGATTTCTAGGTTCTAGGGCTTTTGGAGGTGATATAAATCCAAGTTCGAGATTTTCTGATTGAAATAGGGCAAGTAAGTCTGTAGTGTTTTTGTCATACTTTAGTCAATATAATGATTTATTGTTCTTTCTACGATCCAATCATCGCAACACATACCCTCTCATCTCTTAAAAAAATTCACTGACCTTTTCATCTGCTCGCATAAAAAATTTCACTTTCCTACTATGGCGGCAACCCGTGCCGACTTTGATTAGAAAACTGCTTTGGTAAACTTGTCAGCGGTTGATGGTTGCTTAGCATATCTCAAATGAAAACCAATTCGATTTCTGTGAGTTCATGGGTTCCTGTCACAATCAAAAGAAATAGAATCCAGGCAGTAGATGTCAAAAACCTCAAAAATAAGGGATACCCTAGGAAACACACACTACGGCAGAATGACCAAAAGTAGGCATGAAATCAACGACCTGGGTTTGTAACGTAAAATTTGTCAAAACTGAGAATGATACCAATTTTAATTGATAGTCAAAAGTTTCTAATGACTACTAACGCTACATCGATACAACAATTTTTAGTTTTTGAATTCCTCGAAAGGTTTTAATAAAATTTTGCAGGAATTTCATGCAAGTTTTTGTAAATTAACACGAAGTGTCACTGTAGCCATGGTAAGACAATCATTTTTGAAAATTAACCTTAGACAGTTGAAATGTTTATAAATGAAATTTGAAGTTAAACACTATTCTAAAATTAGCTAAAGTTAGACTTGCTTTAGATTGGGATTATAAAAACGACTTTGACTTTATGAAATCCCTAATCCTCCCTAATGGCCATTGTAGTCAAAATCACAGTGTATTAAATTAAGATAACGCTTACAGGTGGTATGATTCGATGTTGAAAGTTTTATACAAGTGTAAGTGCCTTTTTAGTGATGGTGGCTAAAGTGCTGGATGACTTATCTTTACAATGCTACTTTCTCTAATTGACCTACTGTAACGCATTTAGCAATTTCACTACTATACAATTGATTCTCTAATTTAGTTGAATGAACTCAGCTGAGATAATCGAGAGTCTAATTTTTAAATGTAAGCTTCAAATGATTATGAATAACTTTATCGAACAAAGCTGTAGACTATTTAATTGTTTTCTTCGTTTTTTTATAATACGAACCTCGCTAGATAGAAAGCTAGCCAAAGTTCTGGGCGCCAGCTTAGTAGCCTAAGGGAAACAAAATATAGTAGTTTTGCATTTAAAAATAACCAAAGCATCAATATGGAAAAGTTAAAAACAAATAAAACAAATAAAACGTTCGTTTGGATTGTGTTTTTTTTTTTGGTTGAAGAACAATTTTATAGCCTAAGATTTAATTGAACTTTATATTTCTTTTTGAATCTTCAAGCATTATAAAATTAAACAAGAAATATACTTTGTCTATATGCTACTAAATAAAGAAAATAAATATATAAGAGAAGTCTAATTAAATTGGACGGCAATGTTTTAAAGCATTTAGTGCTTCATAGTAAAGCAGTAAAGAAAACATTTGCAGTGGAAGAGGATGCCTTGATTTTTCCAAGGAGCTAATTAAACCTGGTGATGGAAATATAAAGCCAAGGCAGTAACAAGTAAGAAAAAAGCAGTTTTCAAAGCAAAGCCAAAGTGCATCCAAGTAAACAAGACGAAGAGGCTCGCCCCCAAGTCGAATGCAAAAACAAAGAAAAAAGCGATAAAGAAGCGTACAGAGGCCATGCGCATGAGAGCAAGATTAAATTTTTGTCCGGCCACTGATGCAAATTCAAAAGGATTAGGGAGTGACCGTCTTCAAAATAGCCAAAGCAAAAAGAAATGCTCGAGAGATCCACTAGCCGAAATTCATTAAACATTCTCAAGGCCTTTGCACCAACAGTTTTCACGAGAGCACTTTCCAGAAGCTAAGTTAGGTTGACGATACGCGACTACGAGTAAGAAGTTAGTGAGGAAATTAAGAACCAAATAACTTAAGGTGCTGGCCCACAAGACATACCACGTGAGTTCTAGAAGAAGATGGAGAGCAAATTCTATAGCAGCTACTGTTCCATCAAGCTGATAATCGCTGAGGGAGTGTTCGGTAGCCAACTAGGAAAAATAACTAGACCAATCCAGATTTGTTGTGAGTAACTCAACAACAAATCCAATTTAAACAAAAGATTCATAAATAAAAATAAAAAGCTTCACTACAAATTTCAGTCTCTTTAAACACAATATTCGACAAGAATATGAACAAAGCAGCGGATTTTTTTAATGGGGAGGCTTATGCTAATTTGGAGCACTCAAACCCGATTGCCGGTTCATTGTTCTACCAGAGCAGAAGCCTTGCATTTTATTGTAGTGCCGTAGATGAAAATAAGGTGGTTGAAACTTCACATATGAACTCAAGAACGGCGTCTACAAATTTCAGTCTCTTTAAACACAATATTCGACAAGAATATGAACAAAGCAGCGGATTTTTTTAATGGGGAGGCTTATGCTAATTTGGAGCACTCAAACCCGATTGCCGGTTCATTGTTCTACCAGAGCAGAAGCCTTGCATTTTATTGTAGTGCCGTAGATGAAAATAAGGTGGTTGAAACTTCACATATGAACTCAAGAACGGCGTCCAGACGAAACTGGGAAGCTGAAAGTAAAGTAGATTCTCACAGCGGGTCTCGAACCCACGTGTCAGGCCTATCTACTGAACACTCTACCGTTGCACCAAGGCCGTCCTTAAACGAAGCTGATATTTATGGATTAATTGAGGAGTGTCATTGGTTGACAGCGTGCGTCAGGTTGAAATTCGTTTACATCCTCATTCAAACGTGATATGAAAACTCAGTCCATTTTAAGAAAATGAATTTCGCTTCAACTTTGATTTATAGCATAAATCGTTGTAGCATCATTGCAAACATTTAGTAGCTCAATACTACTTAAAACTTAATTAAAAACAGAAGCGGACTTAAAATAGACCCTTGAGGCACACATCAATTAGCTGCCGACAGCTTTCGATAAAAATAAAACGAATAAGGCAAAAATTCAAATTCGAGAAAGAGAATCTGGTGAAACTGTCTAAAGCTTAAGAAAAATCAAGAAGGCTGGATCCTCTAATCCTACTAGCTATTTTGCTGACCACTCAGACGTCAGCTTCTCATATTCGTTTAAGAATGTAAGCCCCTGCTCTTCGATTGTAAAACTGCAACGGTTACGTATTATATGCTCATTCATGGAGCTCATGGAGACAGAGAGAGAGAGAGAGAAGTGAAAGTCAGAGAGAGAGAGAAGTGAAAGTCAAGTCTTTTAAGTGCTCTGGTTTATTTATTTATAATTTTGGTATTTAAAATAATAAAAATTAATATTAACACTTTAAAAAAAAACACGAATATATGCTCCGTGAATTCTGACCTTCACAACATTGTTACATGGGCTAATAAAAACCGAGTAGAATTCAATGCCTCAAAAACTCAATGCTGTCTCTAGCCGTTAAGGCTAAACATCCCTGCCTTATCATTATCCATGAATGGTTACTGCATCCAAGAAACTGAAAAGCTGTCAGTGCTTGGTTTGTAAACGATAATCTTAGTTGGAAGTAAACAAAAATGCTGCTAAGTTCTTAGGTTTCTGAAGACGGTGTAGGAAATTTTTCACGCCTTCTGATGTGGCTACAATTTATAAAGTTAAACACTTAAACTAGAGTATACTTCTTATATATACTCAAATGCTCCGCGTTGGTCTTTGCGCCTACGTGATAGGGTACAAAATTGAGCATTGAGATGGATGGGTGGTAGTTCAACCGTAGAAACGATTGATTCTCTTGAACAACGTCGAAATATTACATGACTCACTTTTATTCATTGCTATTTATACGAAAAGTGCTCTAGTGAAGTAGCCAGCTGCATTCTTCCCTTAAAACAATTTAGCCGTGAAAACCGCCTCGCAAGGAAGAGTAAAACTTTTCAATTTTACCTTGTCATATTTTAGTCGAACAACTTGAATGTGGTATGCTCTCTGTTATTCCCGCACACTCAGATGATGTTTGGTTTTAGAAAGTATGTCTACCTATAAGACGGTTATACGTATAGACCATCAAACAAAATTCAACCCATCTCCCTGCAACACCTTCAGTAGTCGAATCTAATAGAAAAAAAGGTACCAAACAGGGAGATCACTATTGGGAGTAGTGGAATAAGTAAAGGAGCTGTATAATCCTTTCGCAACGACAGCACTAGTTATTCAGTAAAAGGATGTCTTTTTAAACTTTTAAATTTCATGATTTTGACTTTAAAAATTACAGAAACCAAAACTCTACAGTTAAATGTACGAAATAGGGTGGCTTGCAGCAAAGAAGCCTCTCGACTTTGAGTCCATCTACATTAGTAATGCAGATTCCGAGACAATTTGCCAGGAAATTTAAAAAACAAACACTTTTTTTGAATAAATCAGGAAAAAATGTTTAGAAATCAGAAGCGATTTTAAGTACGTGCGACTCTTTTATTTTCCAATTGTCAATACAAAACAACCCAAAGCTTTTAAGCATTGCTACATTCCATGCACAAAGCTTTTAGCACCGTGTCTGGTGGTCCTTCTGGCTAGACATCCATTTGCCACTTCCCAGAAGTCAAGTTGAACTCTCCAAAATACCGAAAATATTCTTTCCAACAGGCACTTTTAAATTTCCAACATGACTAATTGATTGTTTATGTTTATTAAGCTTAGCAAAATATTAAAGTCCATAAATCCTATCCAAATGTGATTCGTCAGTTAATAGGCACTTTCATTTTTCAACACAACGATGTGAACAGGTTTTTGGAATTAAATTCAAATGTGTTTATTTTAACAGCTGAGAAAGTTGAAAATAATTTTTTCCAAATCATTCACTTCCCCATAAATTCTGCTAAAGCTAAAAATATTACATTTTCTAAAAACCAATTAAACAACAATTTTACAGTCATCATAACAAACAATGAATAATTTTTCCCCTTTAATCTTACGACATTCATTTATTTGAGTGTAATGAGAGTCGAGATTCATATCGAAGAATCACAACGTAAAAAAGTTTAATGATTGAAAAGATTTGCTACCCTTGCGAACTTGAAGACTGATTGGTCTATATAATCGCCAATCATCCACCCTCGGGCTAATAAACCAAAAAGGGATCGACTGATAATCCCTTCAAAACGTAACATCAAGGATTATACCAATTAAGGCAAAAACAAACTGTGTACCTACTTCTGAAAGAACTTAAACGAAGTTAATTACTTTCGACCGAAAGTACCAAACTTCTAAGGACACGTAGAACGTCACATACTCTGATCCAAGGCGAACATCAACTTGTTTGTTTGACTATGTCACTTTACTGCTAATTGTAATCCATAAAAAACTTATACAGCTGTTAGTTGGGGGAAGGAGATTACATAACTCTTACATTAATTCTTTTCTAAGACTTCGGACACACGATCCATAACGAAATTGCTATCCGACGCACAAGGAAGAAGGGAAAAATATAAAATATCCTCTGGATTACCTGGTTGCCATGGAAACATTTTAGAGCAGGACTTTGAATCACTGCAAGAGTTCAATAGACAAGTAAAAAAACTCTCTGAGCGTTTAAACTTGGTTAACTCGATACCAAACAGCTCCCAGCGCACGGGTTGCAGAGTTCCTAAAGTAGGAACAACAATTTACAACCAGGTCTCCATTTAAAATGAATTTGAGTTACTGAAATAAGTCCCTTATTCAATTTGCTCCCACACATCCTCTTTGTATGTGAGTGAATATGAAAAACTAGTTACACACTCAATGAACATGCCACCTACTACATTCCCTTCCCTCGCTATTGACACATCTGTTGAGAGGGTTTAATAGCATTCGAAAGTTTACAAAGCTGTCATTCCCATCGGAGGTAAGGTTGCACCGCACTTACACATTTGTTGTGTTGGAATTCAAACGATATGTTACATCAAGTGGTCCTTTTCCGTTCACTGCGATAAAAGCATCAAACAAAACCGAAGCAATTTGGAACTAATATTGTGTAAACACGACTGTACTCGCAAAAAGGAGGGACCGTTTTACGAGTCAGTGTCTAGAAAATTGCATATTCTTATCACTTTTCGAAGGATCAAAGCAGCTATCGTCGCATCCCCAGTGAATGACTGAGCAAACGACGAGAAATATTGAGACTGAAGTTGTCTACAAACGCAAATAGGGCGTTTTGAAATTAAATTTTCGTTTAGTTTCCCGTTCAATAATTTTTTAGTGTCAGTCATATCACTGTGACGGAAAAACGACAACACACACCACCTCAGGGAACGTTTGTGTCCTTTGTCTCTATCTCTACGCCGAAATGAGTTTTAAAACCAAAAATATGTACATACGCAATGTGCTAGCTTTTTCTTACTTCGCTGAAGTTTATGTCTACATTTGCATTTCAAAAATGGCGAGAAATGCCTGGCACTGCGATAAGCAGATGATAAGTTTTCTAGGTTTTTTTTTTTGTTTACTTTAAACTTTGTTGATGTCATCACTTTTTTCTTAAAAGAAAAGCGAGGATAAAACTTTTTATCTCTTGTTGCTGCCGGGACAACAATTTTTTAGCAAAAGTTAAAGTTCAATATGAGCATATTTTGATTGCCATACATGCACTGTACCCGGACGTCATCTTGGACTTGGTTTGCGAAATTAAAAGCCGAAAACACAGCTCTTTGTCAAATGAGTTTACTTCCGTTGGGGAAACTTTTGATGTCACATAAAATTCAATAATACAAAAGCTGAATCGGAAATCTGTTTATAAAATGGAAGGAAGCAAAGGCATGAAAAAATTCGATTTGAAGTCGACACATGTGAGTCACACAAGACCCACTCGTATGCTGGTGACGTGACTGCAAATCCGTTTGCATCTCTATATGAGTCATGCATGAACTGCGTAGGCATAGAAATGGGTGTTTTCCGAAAAAAAGAATAGCCCTTTTCAAATATAAAACACAATATCATTGACACATGTCCAAAACTGAGTTGTTTTGTTGGAGTACCAACTGAAAATGTCTGCTTTATTATTTAAGAGTTCGAGGTTCGAATCCCAGAATTGTTTTATCACGAATATCCTCTGTGTCTTTCGAGAAAATGCCAAGCAAAGTGGTTTCACACTTAGTAATCAGCTAAGAATTGTAAATCTTTTCCACTAAACTGCCCTGCTCGTATAAACAAAATGTGAAAGTTTAAAGTATAAGAGCGAAATTCAGCAGATATTTTTGAAAGTTGTAAATATGTAGTTTTATCAAAAGTAACAAATTTCGTGGCAAAACACTCACTACGATGACGACTATGATTCTTCCTTTTTGTTAAGACAGACCTTGTGATAGCGGCCGCTGTATCTGGCTGGAGGAAATTAGAAATTATACCTACTCAGTATGTATTAACGGCTAGAATTTTAATATTAGTCTATCCTTCAGACTCCCGAACCATTTTAACGTGTTCCAACCGGAAAAACCTGGCGATCAAACAGGTTCTATCATGGCTCAGAGAAAACGTGATTCTTCTTCTTTTTCTTTTTCATTTTCGGCGTTACGAGTAGTGATCTTGAAGCGATCACAACTCTCCCACTTTTCTGCTTCACACTAGTGATCCGCCTGTGGGGTACGCCGCATTGACCTCTGAAATCGTCGGCAAGCCTCCCGTTTTTGGATTGTTCCATGTCTGAGGCCAACTAAATGCTGCTGTTTTTGCATTTGCTTGTACAAGGAGTGTTTTGGCCTGCCTTTTCTTTTTCGTCGCGAATTTGTTGAAACGTTGTACGATATTGCCTTTTTGACGGGGTTATGCTGATCTCTCCTTTGAACATGACAATACCAACTGAGCCGGTCGTGCTGAATTTTGTCCATCTCGGTGTTTTTCCATAATGATCCTTATACTTTGGATTTTGTCTGTAGTTGACTTACCCGCGACAAACCCGCATTGGTCATCAGACAGCCTTATTATTTTCCGCAGTCGGCTATCTAAAACCCGCTCAACGATCTTCATAGTGTGGGACATCAACTTGATCGAACGATAGTTGTCACAGCTTCTGGTATCTCCCTTTCCCTTGTACATTGGAAGAAGAAAACTTTCCCTCCATTGATTAGGCAAACTGTCACCTCTTATAAGTTTGGAGATGAGAATCGTGAGCCATCTTAACCCGATGTCTCCCATATTTTTCCAAAACTCATATGGTACCTCGTCTGGCCCGATCGCTTTGCCTTTTTTGGAGTTCTTAACTGCCTCCCAGAGAAAACGTGCTATTTTCAACAAATATCCGTATTTTCTCGGATAGTCAAGCAGTACTTAGACCACTTGATAATGTTTCTACATTGAATGAAACGTAAGTTTCTTCCATCGAATTCGACTTCATAGTTTTTTTTATCAACCTCTAAATTAAAGTGTCTTAAAATCACCCCTATCACAGATTCCATCGTAGAAAACTTCCACACGGAAAGCTAAGCTACGAACTACGAAAATTTGTGATCATAAAATTCGAATGGAATCGAAGAAAGCATTTCCAGTTGCCACACTAAATACCGCCATGCTGGTTATCGAAATCAGCTATTTCACGCAAAATATGCAAGATCATTAACATTTTTCTGTAAAACACAACTTCTTTCGTATATAAAGACGTAGATTTTACATTCCACTTGGATTTGATGATACCGAATCTACGAATTTCGAAGTTCGTTTCACTCCGAATGAATTATGTGATAGTTACATCGGGAAACTTAGACTTTTTTCGATTACGATGGAATCTGTAATAGGGCTGGATATCTGTCAGGTTATTCAAAGTTGCTCATTTCGCAGCTTGCAAAAAAACAAGAGTTAGAGTTATAGCCAAGAACACAACTGCTATACTTTCAAATAAAATAGACACAGTGAATGGCTGTGTTCATCAAGCAGAATAAATGTTCTAATTGCAGGTGGCATTTATTGAGAAGAGTTGGACATGCACAGAGGAGGTGTGAGAAAAGGTCTCTTCTTCCAGCGACAGTCAGAAAAAGTGAATGTTAAACTGTTCTGTCATCTGCATGAGACATTATCGACAGCTGGGGTGGTTATTTAGCTTTTAACATTAAAGTATTATGAGAGAGGGAACGAGTGATAGCATTTAGTCCATCAGACTACACACCAACACCCATTCCTCTGCTTCTGAGTAATTTGTGCAGAAATGCATTGAATTATCCCTCAAGTGTTCCACGTCAGTCGTAATATGCGGATCTTAAAAGAATGGTCATTACGTATCCATAAAATTTTTTGTTAGATGCATTTATGTAAACTCAAATATGTATGGCAAATTCATAATTGTAAAAAAATGAAGGTTTTTTTATAATTAAAGCGCACATCAAGGGGCTTTAATGTTGTAAAACACAGTGCGAGTATTTAGGAAAATAGGAAGGGAGGAAGGGAAAAAAAGACACCGATGCACATTCCTTTTTAACCTTTGTGAATCGTACTGAAGGGGGAAAAAAGAGTGTAATGTCGCTGCCTTCCGACAACCAATTCGCCAAGCATTCACTGTTGTAGGCTCAGACCTCTTCGCACTAACTGCAAAGTTGAGGTATGGTAGTGGAAACGACTTTGAACTTCTCTGGAATGGTTGTCGGCTCAATGCCTTATATTAACTAAAACCAGGGAGTATGTTCGATCGAGTCCACGATCACTAATGACAATTTATTCTCAGATTCATACCCTATTTATACAACGTAGTTATGCTCCAATTCTGGTTATCGAACAATCGACCAGACTTCGATATCCGATTAAACGCTTCATCATCACATTCTTTTGCTCATACCCAAAGACTATTGCTGTGACATAAACAGCGCTTATGCAGTCAAAGCAATATCATCACTTATTACTTCTGTCGGCTGGAAGTAGCCTGCTGTTGGAAATCATATTGTTTTGAGTACAATGCACTCCATGGATACACAAGCAAGTCAAGTGTTTTGTATTTCTATGCAATGCAACTGAATTTGAGAGGATCGGATATCGAGGCACAGCCGAGGGTTGACAACCTGTTGATAGTAATACTAGAGCAATTAATTAAGAGGTCGTTGGCTGTGACTCCTTCACAAGAGTCAGGTAGAGCATTCCACATTCGGGTGGTGCGACTAAAAAATGAATCTCTTTACTTGACTGTACGACCGAAGTTGGGCTCAAGCGGATTAAGCAGATTAGAAGTTTCAGTCAAGAGATCATTTATAAAAATGAGGAAGAGAGTCGGAGACAAAACGGAGCCCTGGGGCACACCAGCATTTATAAAGTGGGTATCAGACCTGAAGCCATCCAATACAACATGTATTGAACGGTCGGAAAGATAGTTTTTTAATCCAACGAAAAAAAGACTCATCGATACCAAAAGCACGCATTTTCGATAAAAGAGCCTGATGCCAAACTCTATCAAATGCTTTAGAAATATCAAGCGCAATAATCTCGCTTTCTCCAAAACAGTGTAAAGATTGGTTCCACTTTTCAGTGAGATAAAGCCATCAAATCACCAGTGCTACGAAAGCCGTACTGGCGGTCATTAAGAAGCTTTCGTTCTTCAAGATATTTCATAAGTTGACGGTTTATCAACGTTTCCATGACCTTGGAAAGAAGGAACGTTAGTGCAATTGGACGGTAATTGAAAGGGGAGGAAGATTCGCCTTTTTTAGGGACGGGCTGGACAAATGCAGTTTTCCATCTGCTCGGGAAAATCCCAGCAGAATAGGAAAGATGGAAAAGTTTACGCAGTGGTTTTGCCAGCGTAGAAGAACACCTCTTCAGAATAACGGCGGGGATACCATCTGGACCAGCGAATTTATGTATATTGAGATCTTTGAGGACTCTCGCAAACGAGCGAGTTCAAAAAAATATCTGCTTCATAACAGAATACAGACTCGAGCTCAGGTGGAGCTAATATGCTATCAGGAAGTGTCGAGTTAGCAGCAAATTGAACTGCTAGCACATTAGCTTTATCGATGGATTCTACTGTAGGGTTATCTTTAAATTTTCGAAAACTATTTTCTCGATCCCTAATCGCCTCTTTACGGCTTAAATCAAACCACGAATAGTCTTTGGGGATGATACTTATTGTTCTGTGAGGAACAAGATTTTTCATGCCGATGAGAATTACGTTTGATATAATATCAGCTGATGCGTCAACGTTTCCGTCGAGAAAGCACAAAGACCAATTAAAGTTTCGAAAGAAATTATTCAGGCCGTCCCAATTGGCTTTCTCATATTGCCACACAGTTCTTTTAGGGACTTTATCTTTTTTTACCGTGACGGAAAGCGAGAAATCTACCGATATGACACAACGGTCCGATTTGCCTAGAGGAGATGATACTACAACCCTGTATTTTTTGGGATGAGAGGTGAGAAATAAGTCAAGAGTGTTGGCCGCATCGCCTACAATATCTGGAACCCGAATGGGCCCATCAACAAGCTGAGTTAATAAGGTTATATTTCACATGATGCTACATTAGAGAGGAGAAAGGAGAGAGGTGTTAACAGGGAGCAGAGAGAGACAGAAATGAGTCTCACAAAGGCTATTCCTATTGGTGATATCCCAACAATCCTGATTTGATCCCAAATCATTCTACCAAGCTCGAGTATGCTACTCATGACCGGAGAATCTCAAAGCTAGAGAGTTTATATGGCACTTTTATATCGGCAAAAGCATCAGAAAATGTTTGCTGGTTCAAGGTGTGGTCAGAGTCAGATAGTTAATCATTACAATAGAAGTATCTAAAAAAAAGTTGAGGATATTTTTTACATCGTCACATGTAGGTTTTGCAATTCTTCGGTGAAGAAACTCGCTACTTGTGTCGACCTTCCAATCATAGAAAATGACCCATCAAGCACCTCTACCACAGAGGCAACCTCCCCATCAAAAACGATCTCTAAATTCAACTTAACAAAGGTCACACTAGAGAACATGCTCATCGAAGATGATGTTCTTGTACTCACATTCTAAGAATAAGTTTGAAAACCACCTCAAGCGGGATGTGGTAGGAGCTAGTCTTCTAGATGGTGCAGTAAACTTTAAAAAAAATCTTGTTTCAGAGACAAAGAAAAGTTTTAACACCGACCCTTCTTCTCACAGGACCTTGCTCTCATAGAACCGATTGCGGAGTTACTGTTACCATAAATTTTACCTTTGAAAGTTCTAGATGGTTCTAGCCTGTAATATCCAAGGCGCGTTTTTATTAAGAGCGTCGGTGCTGCCATTAAGAGCTCAATTTTTTAATTTGGGAACGTTGTATTCTTCAGACTGAAGTTGAAACAAGGTAAAGCAGTAAATTGTAGATGATATGTGCGGCTTAAACAATTGACACTTTCAATTAAAGAAAAAAGTACTAGAACTAATAAAAGCTTAAAAAGAAGATTTATTTGTCAAAAGCCGTCCCAAGTGAAAATATGACGACTTAAATGAGCACAGAGGGAAAGTAACTGAGTTGCCACTAAGTTACCCACTGATAACCTCCACCCCTAGGCCCTAGCACACTATCTTCTCTCTCCAGAAGTTACAAATGGCTAAAGAACACATACCTGATAAAATAAAATGCATTTTTTTAAAGTCGCCCAAAGATAAAATATGACAACTTGAATGAGCACAGTGGCAACGTAATTGAGTTGCAATTTCACCCACTGACTCCTAGCACGATATCCTTACTCTTAGAAGTTGCAAACGGCTAAAGACCGCATACCAGATACAGTCAACTGCTATAAGCCTGTTTGAATAGAACACATGGTCCAACTCTTTCTTCGAGGGCACTATGAGCATTGCGATCTCAAAAGTATCACAACTCCCTCAATTTTCTGCCTCACACTGCCAACTTTTGAACTGTACACCATGTAGGAATATGCCAGCTCCTTTCAAATATTTATACATATTTGTTGATACCTCCTTAGATCCTTACAATTCACGTTAAATATAATGTACGTACTCGTACACGTACACATATCTCCTTGAAGAACTTATTAATTTTTATATCCGATTTTCCTTTTGAAACACACAACGATGCACTGTGCAGATGATGCCTCAACTCCACTCTTCCCAAGAAACTGTTTCGAAAATCCTCAAAAGAATTTCATTCCTTGCGGGTGCTCGCTGTCAGTTCACATTTGTATTTCAATCAATTCAATCGTACACAAACGATCTCGTTTTGCTATACGTGGCTGGTGGCGATTCAGGTGGGGTACAAAGTATAATGTTTAAGGCAGTTTCATTTTGTGAATTCTTGAAATGGTTCCAAGAGATACTTGGTTACCCACAAAATGACATCATTCCGTGCAACTACATAAAAGCACTGTGTTGCCATTTCCAGGAACTGGGAAATTCAATTAATTGAGCAAATATGACATTGCAACTGCGAAGAGGTTGGTCTAAAATGTCTTGTGCGTCTTATGATGTTGGCGGTTATATTTGATAGGTGTGCCTGTGCATGTCTATATCATAAATACCATCACACAAACCACTACCATGCCAACTACAAGGGCCATCCGGAACGCACCTTATCATTGGGCTATAATGTCTTCAGATACAGATATCCATAGACAAATTTGAATGGATCCCAAAAATATGCAATGAAGCCAATCTAATTCAAACAAGACTTGTATCTCTTTTTGTATATCCTGTCTGCACTGCCACTATGCTGCCAATAAAAACGAACTACGAACTGCTTCAGTTATCCTCATATCCCTTGGCAAAAGTGAAAACTTCTGAATTCTTTGAATCACTTCCACTCGTCGACCATCGTCATGCTGCGCTTTAGTGGCTTCTGGCTTTGATATTCTTTGGGAAAACTTTTCAGTTTACCACACCAACATTTTATTGCGTCATTGGGAACTTTGACCAGCACAGCGGCGCGGCACCACCACTGGCTCTGTAGTGATTGGATTTGAATTAAGTTTTCGGTAGTTGGTTGAGAAGTTGTAAAACAAGTTGTTTTCTTAATAAAAAAAAAACATCTTTTAGTTGAAAAGCTCAAGAAAGAGAGTTGAGTTGAAACAAGACTTTTCTTAACCACATACGACGTAGTCTTGATGCGAAGCTATCATAAGCATATTTCCGAAGTTTTCGAAAATTGCATTCAAACTCTAAAGTCGATAAGAAATTTTCTGCTCCTGGCATTGATTTTTGCATTTTCAAAATTTTTAATGAAAAGGTTTGTGAGGTTTTTCGAGAAGTTGAGGGATAGATATTCGAATAGGGAAAAAAAATATGTATGTACGTATGAAAGTTTTGAAAAAAACATAACGGAGGGGTGGAAGACTTCTTCGATATATGTATTCCAACAACAGCCGCAGGTGTGACTTCGAATATTCTGTTTTCATTAATCTTGCGAAGGACTTACTTGCAAAACACATACAGAAGAAAATGTATTTTAAAACGAAGCTATAGCTTCAGGAATAGGACTTCAGTAGCACATTTGCATTGAATATTACAGCTTAAAGAGGATTACACACTCATGTAACCCAGCAGGCTCTAAATCAGAATTTCAAGAGTGTACTGGCAGCTGGTTTTCCTTTGAATCTTCGGAAGTGAAAATCCTACGAATTAACAACAACGTACCTTTTCGATAGAAAATATCGTTTTTAAATGAAGAAAAGGTATGAACAACAAATGAATAAGAAATGAAAAATAAATAAAAGGATGACGATTAATCGAATGAAGATTGAATGATGAATGAATAACGAATGATTAATGTGAACGAATAATGAGTGGATTTTTAATGAATCATCAACGAACAATGAACGAATAATGTGTGAAGGAGGAAAAAAAAATTAATGATTCAAAAATGATTTCTGGATGAATATTGACAGAATTGTGAAAAAATAATGAACGAATAATGAATGAATTAACAATGAATTATGAATAAAATATTTAATGAATAAAAAATTAATTCGAATGAATATATAAAAAAGCGGATGAATTCGAAAGACAGAATCCAGATAGAATTCAGCAGCCATAAAAGCAGAAACCCCTGAAGGAGCTACTCCAACATATTTGGTTTAAAGTTCTTTCAGGGTCTTTCAATACAAGGACAGGGTATTGAAGTAGAGATGGTGGCGGTGAGCCAACGGCAGCACTCACATCCCTGCAGCAGGGTACTGACACTGGATATTCCAGCCCTTTATGTCCGAAGGGATCCAAAAGGACCTGGCCCTCCAGGTTTGGGAGTTATGCGTAGGGTTGACTACCCAACCACCTAAGAAAAGATAAAGTTCCGAAACAAACAATAGCCTTAGATAACGATAATGATTTCAAAGTTGACCACCCAAGCAAACGAATAAAGGACAATGACCTCCAGATCTGCACGTGGAAAGTTAGATCACTTAATGGATTATTTGCAGATGGAGAATTAGCGGACGCCCTGGACTGCTGCAAAGCAGAAATAACCGCCATCCAAGAAGTGCGATGGAGTTGACCGGGCATAAAGAAGATGAAAAACTATGACATCTACTATGGCGACTGCTACAGACAACAGAAACAGCGCTTATTTGGGTGCGGATTTGTCGTTAGAGGAACACTCAGGGATAAGGTGATTAGCCAAAATCCAGTCAATGAGCGTATAATGACCATCCGCATCAGGGCTAAATTCGCCAACATTAGCCTAATATGCGCCTACGCCCCCACAGAAGAGAAAGACGACGTTTCCAAAGACTGTTTCTACGAGATCCTCGAAGAGACATATCAGCAGTGCCCTAGACATGACGTGAAAATCTTCTCGGCAATTTTAACGCACAACTAGAGAAGGAGGATATATTTGGAAATACAATCGGTAAGTATAGCCTCCACGACAAAACCTCCGAAAACGGCCTGAGGCTAATCGATTTTGCTGTGGGGCTGAATCTTGTTGTAAGTAGTACACGCTTCCCGCATCTCCAAATTCATAAAGGTACATGGCGATCCCCAGATCAATTAACCGTCAACCAAATGGACCATGTTGCAATCGACGCAAGGCACTCTTCCAGTGTGCTAGATGTCCGAACATTCCGAGGGGCCAACTTTGACTCGGACCACTACCTTGTTGAAGCCAAGGTACGAATGAGTATATCTTGTTCACGACCTGCACGAACTAACGATGTGAAGAGATATGACGTCGGAAAGCTAAAATCGCAAGAGATTGCCAATGCCTTTTCCAATTGAGTGTTTTTCAACTATCCTTGAATCTAATGCCGTCAGCATTTAGCATTGAAGACCAGTGGCAGCAATGACAAGAAGCCATCAGAACCGCTGCCTCTGAAGTTCTGGGTTTCACTCGGCCACCAAAACGAAATCCTTGGTTCGATGAAGAATGCAGGCAGGCAAATGCAGCCAAACAAAAAGCACGACAAATGCTGATGCAAAAACGAACAAGGGTTGCTTACGATCAGTATAACGAGATTTGCAAGGAGAAAAGAAGGATAGAACGCCGAATTCTCAAAAAGTAAAAGAAGCGGCATGAGAAGCACTCGTTTAAGGAAATTGAGAGGTGCCATGACATTAGGAACGAAATTCGGAAGTTTTAATAACAGGTTAAAAGATATTGCTAAGGTGGCAAACCCCGGACTGTAAGGACCAGCAAGGAAACATAGTTGTAGAGTCACAGTCGCTCCTGAGGATCTGAAAAGATCACTTCTGCAGACTGCTTAACGGCGATGAGGACACAAATTCCGCTGTCAGGCAGATTGCCCCATTCAGCTTGGACGATGATCAAGGATGCCTCAAAACCCTCTCCAGAAGAGGTAACCTTGTATAAGACCTTGATCGTCCCAGTCCTGCTTTACGGCGCGGAAGTATGGACCTTATCGAAAGCGGATGAGGAAACCCTTGGTCGTTTCGAAAGAAAAATTCTCCGAATGATTTTTGGTCGCGTATGCGAAGACAATGTGTGGAGAAAAAGATACAACTACGAACTGTATGATCTGTACCGAAATATGGGCATAGCCAGAAGAGTACTCATCGCGAGGCTACGATGGCTGGGTCATGTTATGCGGATGGACCCAAATGCTCATGCTCGACGGGTTTCCGAAAGCACATTGCAGGGAAATTGCGGAAGGGGAAGACTTCTTCTCAGGTGGTGCAATCAAGTGGATGAAGACCTCAACCGACTTGGAGTGCGAAACTGGAGAGAGCTCGCCCGAAATCGAAGTCCTTACAGAAGGATGTTGGTTGAGGCCCAGGTTCACTCCGAACTGAATTGCCCACCTAAGTAAGTAAGTAAGTAATTTTACCTACATGCAGCTACAAAAGCTATTGAAATTCTCTAGAGCCTTTTTAATAACTTGACATAATAATAATAATAAAAAATAAATTAATTTAGTAAAGAAAGACAAACTGGGTCACGAAGACTACAAGGATCCAAGTTAGGACCATTATTAAACATTAACTATGCGTTATAAGAATGATCTTATGTAAGCAATCAAAAACACATAATGTTAAAACAATTGTATAGCACCTAATGAATCTGTAAGAATTGAGACACCAGGCAAAAGATCTCAGGAGCACATCAAAAAAAAAAAAAAAAGTAATAGAATGCTACTTTTTCCAACAGCTGCAAGAGTATACGGAAAATCTATAGAGTTTTAACCAAAGATCAAAATCCAGCACAAGTTGGCGCTTAGATTGCAATCAAGAATGAAATGATGTTTTTGTCAACCATTCAAGCACATTAGCTCATAAAAACATAGACACTATACTGATAGTATGTTACTCTTTTGATGGACAATGAACCCCTACCGTTTTCTTAAAAGAGACAAAAACAACATATTTCTTCTTAATATTTGCGGTCTATTGATATCGATACTCTATCAACAAAAGAAAATCATAAAAGATCATAAAAACTTGACTGCAGAGCTTTTGCACGTATGTGTTGTGTATGATGAACATCAACAGGCCCCATTTCCCAGAATGACAGTAAATCAGGTTTGACATGCATAAAACTCTTTCCAGATAAAAACACTTGATCCAGACACTAGGCAATTATAGTAACTTAATGCCAATCAACTTTATTAGTCTACTCCCAAAGACAAATAAAATGGATCCCCATCTCGAACAGCCACACGCAAAATAAACTATGTATGACAGATTGCTTTGCTGGTGTCCGACCGTTTGTAAACACTATCCCAATTCGGAGAAATATTTATAGATTCTATTGATCAAACAACAACAAAAAGAACTCATCGAGGCATTAACCCCTCAAATCAAGATGTCGATTGTAGGCACCACTAGAAGAACAGTGTGTGCAATTTATGCTTACACAGAAAGACTACTGGTTAAGCTAAGGTTTGTCTTTGCTGACAAGTTCACTTGTTAACAGAAACAAGATTTTATCCAAAACAATAACACAAAACAGAACCAGACGAAAGCTATAACAATAAAGTGGCACCGGACAATAACAAAAACAGTAGCGAGCAGAGTAAACAAATATCAATGGCAGCATTTGTCAGATGCCTACGGAATGTATACTTCGCACTGTAATGACGGCATAAACGTCAAATGACGTGATCACATAGTCTCATTCGGAGAATATAGAATTTCACACTTTTTTCGTGGAAAAAACAAAAAAACATTTGGTAAATACTCACACCGGGCCATTCCGTCTCGAAAAACATTATTTTCGTTGAATTTTATTTCACAAAACAAAAACTTAACACAAAAACCACTGTCATTTAACTCTCACTGATAAAACACACATAGGTAGGTATTTTCGATACATTCTCTCGGAACTAGTTCCAGACTGTTGTCTACTCTGTCTGTCATCGATTTGTTGACTGATTTGGTAATTTACACGAGCGACAAATGTATGATAGCGCAGCAGAGCTTCTATTGAAAACCAATAAATATTAAACTAACTGAAATCGAAAACACAATTGACATTGATAAATTACAATAAAAAATAAAGAGACTACGCGCTTTTAGTCACAGTGCGAGTGGTGTGTTCTCTTTAATGGCTGACGACCGCGACGCGACGTGTCGTTGAAAAATAATAATACTCCGCAGTCCGCAGTCCGCAATATGGCACAGTGTATGAAGACGGAGAGATAAGAAATAAAAGCAGGTTCATTGTCGTTGTGCGGTTATGGTGATGGCTAAAGCTGAATATGTGAGAAATTCTATACACGATACACGAATAAGAAAATATCTGCGTTTTATTTGTAACAAAGTAATTGTCGCAGCAACATGTAAATGGAACTCAATCAGATAGATTTATTTGTTCTAAATAATTCTTAGGAAAAGGGTGTGCAAAAGATTTGGCTTTTCATTTTGGTTTTTTTTTAGTTTGAAATAAAAATTCCTTTGAATATGAATCATAACTGCGCTTGTCTTTGGAAGTGCCTATAGAGTCAAGTGTGGATTTTTTGGCGTTTTTTAATGATGAGTTGGTGTCTTAGCAATTAAAAGCTGTACTAATTTTTTATCCAATATTGAATTCATCCAAATACATTCAAGTGCGAGCACACATCACATTATTTACAATTTTACAAAAATAGCTCATATCGGTCACACCACCATCCAAGTGGACTTAACTTTTAAGGAAATCAATGGCAGCAATGAACGTAACGAAATACTCTTAGTTTCATATTCAGAGCAATAAAAATGCGAAATGAACTTTGTGAATTTGACATACGCGCAGAAAAAGTATTGGATAATGCTGCGCATACGGTAATTCATAAGGCTGTGCAAACGGCATTGGACTCGTATACGGCTCCGGATACGACGTTAAACGCACCCTAAACCAGCCGTGCATATGGGTCCCAATATGGGTGCAGATGCAGATACCAGTGCGAAACGGCTGAGGGGCTGATACGGCAAACATACGACTGCGGATACAAGCTCTTCATACGACTGTGTCTGTATACGGCTATATAGAAAGTAAATAAAAAGAGTGGCGCAACAGAGCGAGGAGCCCTAGGGCCTAGCGCATTTCTCACAACCATGCCTTGTGAGGGAATGGAGGGGACCTAAACTTTTTTGCTGATTCAGAACAGCTAATCGAGAAAGCGCTTTTCATGGCAATGAATTTACAAACGGAGAACTTGCTAGTTCCCTGCCAAAGGCGATACCAGTGGAAAATCACCTGCGGGTTATCAGGTCGACATTCTAGCCTTCACGCCACTGATACTACATAATGCTATACACAGATTCAAAAATCGATACGGCTGCACCAACCAAATGCTTATGGATGCAAAGTATGTGGGTAATGTGCGGTTATTGAAGAGGTACAGTGACAATATGAAGATTGACCGTCATTAGCACCACGGTCTCTACATGAAGTGCGAAGTTAATATCTTCAAGACAAAGGGTGTCCTTATGGAGAAGCATGCAGGTGCGTGAGGCCTGCAAGCGACGTGGTGAGACTATCGCCAACAAGAAAGAGGAACTTGTGCTCATTCGAGCCAAAAAAAACAAAGTTTCAGTTTTGTCTCAAATAAGAAATAGATATCCTAGCATGGTTTGTATTTAATTCCATTAAAATAAACATATCTGAAACAAAAGAACTAGCAAATCAAAGGCTAGAGAAACTTCCAAGACTATAAACAATATGCATTACGGTATGAAAGCGGACCACACATAAATTTGCTCACACACAACGTTATTCTATGGGACTATCTCCAATTTACCTTCTTATCAAAATGAAAGCAAGACTGGCAAGGCATCGAACCTTCCATCAAGAGGATCTTCCCTCGAATCCGAGTCATAAGTATCATGTCTCGAACACTTCAGAATGTGCTAGGATATTACTTTTCGCGTAAAGACCTATAAACTCAGCTTCTCCACAATCATTCCCTCTAGGGAAAACTGGAAAAACGCAGAACTCCATCCTTCAAGGCAAGAAATAGTGTCCGCTTGCTTGAAAAACAAAACTATCACTGGTTCCAGCATTATCAGCAACTTATACAGAACAAACTTTTCATCAAGTCTTGGTAGAGTCATTGGTTTATTTTCCAGAATAAGTATTTAGCATGCCGTCAAACAATGTCCAAGAATAATAATTTCACCGAACATTAAAAATAAAGCAACTTACATCTTCTACATCTGGTATACGGACGGCTCAAAAATGGAAACTGGTACAAGTTCCGGCATTTTCAGCGACTGTCCCAGAACGAATTTCTCAGTAAGTCTGGATAGTCACTCGTCCATTTTCCATTTTCCAAGCTGAAGTCTTTGCCATTAAAGAATGTTCATCGAACACGAAAAACAAAACAATATTCATTTTCTCAGATGGCCTAGCTACACTAAAAGCTGTCATAAGATCCAAACTAGTCCAATAAACAGTGATATCACTCTCTGAACTAGCAAGGTAAAACACTGTAGTCTAACACAGGATGCCAGATCCCAGGATCAGACATCTTAGCTAAAGACGGCGCGGCGCATCTAAACCATTCGACTGAGCAAACACTACCCGTCCACTATCTAATCTGCATCTTCTCAGATACCCAAGCTATTCATAAAGCACTGAGTAAACCTTTTATTAAATCGAACTAATTCAGGAGACTATCATTATTCTCTCCGAATTATTATAATATGCTGCCAGTCTCATTTGTAAAAACGTTTTTTAAAGAACAGTTTTGACCAGAATGTTTGAAGCCGATTTAATTAGAGGAGCTACGCCAGACTTTGTTTGATTCTTCCAGTAGAATGTTCTTTGTTGTTCACGAGTATTTGAATTAGGTTCTCTCTGTTATCCCCCGTCGGATTCCAGCACACAAACACTATAATGGTAACCAAATTTCAGACACTCTTGCAAAAGACGGTACCTTTGAACTATTCGTTGGCCTTGAACCATTAAGTGGTGTAAAAAGCCAATTCAAATACACAGCCACACGTGGTACCCGTGGCGTGATGGTTAGCATGTCCACCTGCTAACCCAAAGGTTCGAGGTTCGAATCCCAGCAGAGGCAAAATGCAAAAATATTTTTCCACGGGTATCGCCTTTCGCGAGGAATTGGCAAGTCCTCCGTTAGTAAACTCATTGCTATGAAAAGCGCATTCTCAATTAGCCGTTCGGAAGCGGCGAAAAATTGTAGGTCCCCTCCATTCCCTTACAAGTTATGGTTGTGAGAAATGCGCTAGGCCCAAGGGCTCCTCGCTCTGTTGCGCCACCCTATTTATTTATTTATTAAATACACAGCCAAGAACATTCTATTAAAAAAACCAAGAAAAGCTTGGCACAACTCCTAAGCTAAAACCAGTTCAAAACTTAGTGGTAAAAACTGTTCTTTAAAGAACGCCTTAAACCAAATGAGACTGGCAGCATATTATGCCTCGAAACTATGCCTGCATATCATAGCAGAATGTCTATCACAAGCAAATCTTTTGTTACGAGATCATGACAAAGGATGAACTTAATTAAATTCACCCACAAACAGGGTTTCCTGCTTTCCTTAACTTCCACGCCGGCTCGGGTGCTCTGAAACTGTTGGTTTCAACTAAGCACCGACGCGCCGGTGGTCGCCGTGCCCATCGCTGTACAAGCTCAACCCATTACTTAATCTAATTTCTAATGTAATCAGATCTACAGCTGCGGGTATGGCTGCCGATGTGACTTTGGATATGGCTGTTGATATTGGTGCTAAAATAGCTGCCGATATGACTCCTGTTTGTATGACTGGCAATATGACTGCCACAATATGGCTGCCAATATGGCTGCCGATATGGCTGATGTGGATACGGCTACATATAAATAAATAAAATAATTGGGTAGCACAACAGAACCCTGGGAGGGAGACCACAGCGCCAAGTGCTTTTTCAATATTCACAATTGTATGCCGATTTCAAGACAGCTCATTGAAAAACTTCCATTCATGGAAGTGTAATTACTCTCGGAGGACTTGCCAATTCCTCGCGAAAGCCAATACCCTTGGAAAAGCATTTTTATTCTTCAGACACTCAAACCTCCATGTGACAGATAGATATGCTAACCATTACGCAACGAGAACTTTACATATACGGAAACACTACATATAGGGCTGCCGATATGACTACAGATGCGCCTGTGAATGTGACATTTTAACGTATGTTTCCGCATTCCTATCCGCAGTTGTATCCGTTGCCATTTCCACAGTCATATCCACAGTTAAGGTGAAAGTACAATCATAAGATTATTGTATAGGAAAAAACTATCGCTGTAAATAGCACAGAACATCATAAACATGATACCATACGAAAGATGTGGCGGAGTACCTCAATCAACTAAACCATTTCGAGCTTTTAAGATCTTTCGGATCATAGAAAAAGTAATCTCCCAGATAAAGTTTTCGCTTAATTCATAACGAGTGTTTTTTTTTAAGGTATAGAACTTTTACTTGGCAGCACTTTTTTAACTGGCGGCCATTTTGTCAGCTGTCAAGTGATTAACGTTTGTTTTCGTTTGGCAATTCAACATGAATTGACTGACGTAATACGTATCGCGCACTATGTATTTTTTACGGTCAACATAATCGTGCATCAGAGCAATTGATTCGAGTAACTATTGAACGTTTTCGCACCACGTTAACTCTAAATGATAATACGCATCCACAGAGACGTCGTACAGTGCAGTGCGTACAGAAGAAAACATTCAATCCACAAATGTTGGAAAAAGTCATCGAAAATTGGACCTCCAGATTAGACTATACGTCCGAGTCCGAGCCAGCCGTGGCGGTCATATGCCAGAAATCATATTAAAAATATAATGCCAGCAGATTGTCTTCCGTATAAAGTAAATTTCATAGCATATCAAAAAATCATATTTGTTTTAGTCCATTTCAAAGTTCTATACCTCTAAAAAAGAACACACTATACAAGAACGGAGGAGCTGTGGGACTGTCTCTTTTTCTTCCTCGTCTAAACAGCTTCCTTAGAAGTCATTAGATAGGACGACGAGTCTTGTGGCGAGTGTGTCTATGAGGCAATGTCCGGTTCTGACACCGATTACAGAGCCAATACGCAATCTGCTTAACGATTGCAATTGCAAGTGGCTTGGGCGTTTTAGATTCAGTTTTTTTTGCCAGAAAAGTGGAGTGAAAATTAACCCACTAATACCAAGTACATATTGCGCAGCCGTGTTTTGCAATAAATTAAATGCTAAAGCAATTCATCATTAAATTCATCATCTACTGAGAAGAAATAAAATGTACTTCGCAAGGCCCAACAGCTAATAAGCAACGAAAGCTTTTTATAGTGTTTTTATGGTTTCATTTAATGAACCATTTCTGTTTACATCTTGCACATCCCGTAGGCCTCATGGCAATGGTTTTAATGTTCATAAAACTCAAAACTTTTTGAAGTTAAAGTCTTCACTTTTATGAACCACGGAGTTTAATTATTTTCTCGCAAACAAAAAATTACATATGAACTATCAAAGAACCGTACAATTTCGTTTTATGGAAAACTGCTATTCCAGAATTAACCCATAACATGGAGTCTCCTTCCATGTGAGCAAACATCCTAAAAAAATCCTCGCTCCACCTGCACCTGTTCCTGCTTCCACGTTTTTGCAAAATCAAGTAGCAATCTACGTTACCTGCATTAAGTTACATTTTCTTATTAAGTCCCATGAATATGAATGACTGTCTCTATGGTGCTGGTATCCTGATGGTTGTTTCCACGTTCAACCATTATCCTTGACTTTAGTGGCAGGAGCATTAAAATTTAAGCGTATTCTTCATAGGGTAGTTCTTCTTTTATATAATGGCTGAACCTTCTTTGACGTGCCTAGTGTGAGATTATTAAGTTTCTTTTCTAGTTTATCTTTCGTCCCAAAAGGACCGTTAAAACAAATGCGAGGTTCAACCACGCTAATAAATTCCACTACCGAGTGACATAAATTTTGTAAGTGTTTTTACTTGTTACGGCTTCACCAACCAATACCATTTTAAGGCGAAGGCTGTCTCTACACCTTTTCCTTTTTGCAGAGCAATGCCGTTTTCAAAGTTCATATAAAAAAACGGCTTCAACTAAACTCAAAAAGTATCAACAATCAGATCCCTCAGGTCTTAAAATGTTTTACTTTAACGTTGTCTTTTTGGAAGAATCTCAACAACGAAAATACCTCAAAAACTTTGGCAAAAAATATGCCCGAGAGTCCAAAATAGCATCAAAAAAGCCCAGCAGCAGTTAACCAGTTGATGAAATGAGCATATAAAGCAGATCCGAAATTTAACAGGATTTTACGAACTCCCAAAGCTCACAATTCGATTCATGAAACATAATAATTAAACGCAATGATCCGCCTCATTCGTAATTACGAAGTTAAAGAACTAAAAACTTATACAAACACATACTAGAACAAAATTAAAATACATTTACACAGAAAGTTAAATTGCAAACTTTCGCCGGAAAGCATCAAAGTTTCTTTTGCCTTCCCAACCTATAATCATCTCATCTAACATGAGAATCAAACTCAAAGGCTACCAAAGCCCTACAAACTACTCAAAGGCAAAAGCAAAAGCAAAAAAAAAGAAATCAGAACATTTCACAAAACTCATCCACTTAAATAAAATTTATTCAGAAAGTATCTTTCCACTCGATATTCAAACAAAATTCAAGAGCTACCCAATGATTTGCCTGTGTGCGCAATACCTACTTTCAACATATCTACAAAACGAAAAACTTTCCAGAAAGTTTTACAGAAAAATTCAAAAAGAAATCTAAGAACAAAAATCAAAAACTACTCTACCCTTGTTTAGCTTTTACTATATGTGTAGTGCGAGCGCAAAATTAATTAACATAAAACTAAAAAATTAACTTAAAAGTATTTTTAAAAACAAAATCTAAATTAAAATATAAAATTATGAGACTTATGAGAACAAAACAAAAAAGAAACACCCACTTCATTGCGACCTTACCGGTTTGGCTTTCGGCTTCTGTTTTGCTTGATGTTTCGGCTTAAACATATTCCACCGGACACCTAGGTTGGTTTTTTTCAGCGCCTTCACCGTCGCGTTGTCGTGCCAGTTGGCTTTCACTTTGGATGGTTTATCGGAGATGGGTTGGTGATGATGATGAGGATGCTGGGACGACGATTTTGGAATGGTGACTTTCTGCTGGAGTGGCTTCAGCTTGCTTCCTACAAAAATTCACGAGGCCGCGTAAATAGAAAAAAGGTTCGTGAAAATTAACATAAAGCCAGATGTGGGTTATAAAAGCTGGGTCGGGATATAAATTTACTCGATAGCAAAGAAAAAAAATCAAAAACAAAAACATAATCAAACGTAAACACACACTCAATAGAAGACACTGACACAAAAGGCTTCTTCGTTATCGAAATCAACAAGTCTAGATATGGTGTCCTAACGATGTGGTCGCTTCGTCCTAAGTGAAGCGTGCATTAACTGCTTTTTACTGTGAAGAATGATAATGTCCTCCGCCTGGAGGACACTTTGCTTCACAACAATGTCAGGGGAGAAAAAATCACATAAATGCGACACCTGGTTCTCCTTCTACTTTTTTAATTTTGTTTTTCTGTTCGGAAACGTAATAAGATCCACTTTCGGTTGGATGAACCTTTTTTTACCTTATGAATGCGTCCTTTCGGCCGTAGAAGGTGTGGGTTACAGCAACAGCACTGGGACAAGATGAGTTTTCCCAACATGGATGTTGGCTTTCTGGTTTTCCCTTTTGTTCGTTTGCCCCTTTTTTTTTGTTGTTGTTTTTGGTATTATTATTTGAGCTGTGTGGATTCCTTTTGGATGATTATGAAAAGTCGGAGACTGGATGATTATTCAAATCTAATGTTCACTTTTTTGAATTTCTGAAAAGATAAGAAAAGAAATGAAAAGCATTATTCAATTTGCTGAATCTATTCGCAAATATTTGAATTATGAAAACATCAAAGAGTGGGTGTTCTTTCTCCTGTTTCGTTTTTACTGCGAGAACTTTTTAAATCCGTTTTTCATGATTGGTACGTCTACCCTTTTTAAATCCTAAAAGGAAATTCGGGTTTTGTGTCGAGATAATTAAATCTAAAGTCTCGCAAAGTTTATTAGAGGAAAATATAATCTGACAGGTGAGGTAATAAAATAATCTCGTTACGAATAACGTAATATCGATGATGATGGATGAAGAACCTCAATTGATTTACTAGTTCTCACAGACACGCACAATTACCTCTGCTCTTATTAATCTCCTTTGCAAAATGCGAGAAACTAGGATGAGCTGGGATGAGATTACCAAAAGTGTTTGATTTGAAACATTTTCGCTTTCACATCTTATTCTCAATTGAATCAACGACGGAGCTTTAAATTGGATCTGACTAGCAAAAAGCACATAAACCGACTCGGTAGAGATAAGAATGCGTCTTATCGAGGACTTATTTTGTAGTGATCTGATTTAAATACGGAGATTTGTAACAGAACCAGACATACATTTTTTTTTATAGAGGTGCGTCGCAATTCACGAACGACAATGGACGGCGGGTTCTTATTTTAAACTTCTCCATTTATATTCATAAAACCAACTGCGTACACAGTTTGATGTTACTTTTTCAATTTATGGTAGTTTTTCTTACATTTGGGATTCTTTTAAAAATATAAGACGATAAGTAAAGTAAGATGATAAATAAGTATGTAAATGTAAAGTGGACAAAAAGACATCAGATATGTGAATATAAAAGGCAAAGCAATGGGTTTTACTTGACATCATTTAATTTTCAAATGAAATATATACATTCAATTACAAGTAACAAAGAAAGCACCAACAACAACAAATACGATATCGAAGATAAAGATGTTCGTTCAAATATTCCGTATTTAACCGCCTGAAGGGACTGAATAAAACAATCACTTCGATTGCAGCACGAAATTGGTGTCACATTGACTTCGTCTGGAAAAAAAAGGAGTTTGTTTAAGCTGCGCACTCGGCACCGAACAACGAAATGGAAACTTACAAGATTGCCAAGACGGTGGTATGTAAAAGAGTCTAGTGATGAAAACTGGTCATTCAAAAAGGCTGCATAGGCCATCTATGTAAGACCACTACAGGGACTTCACAAAGTTTGAATTGGAGATAATCAAAACTTAGTATGGAGTTCCATGACCAGAGGAAACATATCAGATTCTCTGTGTTATATAACGTTAGGTTAGGTTAGGTTAGTTGGAAGTGGCTGTCAACCAATGAGTACATTACCTGACACACTTAGGCCGCAAGGGCCCATTGTGATTGTGATACGACAGAGATCAGCAAGTTAATCACCTATTGATCTCAGAACCCCGATGTAAGATTAACGAATTTATCATCCATTTATCTTCCACTACGGGACTAGCCGGTAAATCACCCGCCAGTTGAACCACGCGGAACTTTTAATGTATTTCGAAAGACTTTTAGGGTCTATGTAAGCTAAGTCGCTAGTATCATCGAAGAAGAATTCACCGAGATGAGTTTTCCTCCTATGAAGTAGTGCAGGGCATGAGCAAAGAAGGTGTTGAACGGTTTCTTCCTCCTCTTCGTTCATGCAGCTCCTGCAGAAATCATTGGAAAACACACCAAGTCTTTTGGCGTGTCTTCCTATCAGACAGTGTCCCGTAAGAACACCTATGGTAGAACCTAGATACAGACGGTTCAGGGCCAACAAACTCTTCGAGCGTTTTGAGTCTACACAAGGCCAAACTTTTTTGGTTGCAAGGCAGTTGTTACTCTCAGTCCATCTAGTGTTTGTTATCCTCGAAACGTCTTGTCTATATGTAGCGATAGGAACACCTATGTTGTTCCATTATGAGCGTAGGGAAGTGGTTGTGCCCTTTTTGGCTAGTTCGTCTGCCATACAGTTGCCTGGTATGTCCCTGTGCCCCGGCACCCATGGAAGGTGAATGTTGAACTGATTTGACATCTCCCTCAGAGGCATTTTACAATCTTGGACCGTGATGGATTTTGTAGAGACAGAGGCAAGAGATTTAAGGGCAGCTTGGTTGTCCGAGAAGATTCGAATATCCGTGGAGGATATGACGTTTTCTTTGAGCCAAGACAGCACCTCCTTAATCGCCAGTACAATGATCGGGTAGGCGGAAGAAAAGACTGATATTCAGTTTTTCTGAGTAGATTCCACTTCCCACACAGTCGCTGGTTTTTGAACCATCGGTGTAAAAGTGTATTGCTTCATTTTCCAAGAGACTGCCATTTTCCCAAGCTTCTCTTGAAAGTATGGTTACTTGGAAATTATTATCAAACACCAACTTGGGGGTGGTGTAGTCGGATCGATTCGGTAGGAATCTAAAGTTATCTAGAATGGTAGTGTGGCCGATTTGATTATTGGTCCACTGTGATGTAGCTCTGAGTCGAGTAGCTGAGCTAGATGCGACTTGTTTGCTGAAGATATCTAGGCGTGTGAGATCTAGTAGTACATTGAGGGCGTCCGATGGGGTTGTCCTCAGTGCGCCACTAATACACAGACTTGCCGTTCTTTGAACTTTGGCCAGCTTGTTGTAGTTGATCATCTTGTCTAGTGCGGTCCACCAGACTATCACCCCGTATGTGAGTATGGGTCTAATTACCGAGGTAAACAGCCAATGGGTGATTCGGGGGGAGAAACCCCATTTCCCACCAATGGCTTTTTTACAAGAGAAGAGTGCCACGTTGGCTTTATTAACTCTTTCCTCAATATTGGTTTTCCAGGTCAGTTTTTTGTCAAAAATGAGACCTAGATATTTAGCCTGATTTGACAGTGTGAGAGTTACCTCTTTAATAGTTGAGGGTCTGAAGTCCGGAATTTTCTATTTCCTCGGAAAGAGAACTAATTCCGCTTTGTGTGGATTTATGTTCAGACCACTTTGTACAGCCCAATTGTTAAGCTTATTAAGTGCTGTTTGTAGCAGTTCAGCTAGGGTTTGTGGGTGCTTGCCTGAATCGGCAATTGCTACATCATCAGCATAGGCTTTGGTTTTGAAACCTTCGTCCTCTAAGTCGATTAACAATTTGTTAACGACCAAGCTCCATAGAAGAGAAGATAGAACTCCTCCCTGCGGGGTTCTTCTATTGGCCATTCTGCTTGTTTTGTAGTTCCCCAATTCGGAACTAATGATTCTGCTGCTGAGCATTGTTGTTATATGTTCTTTATGTGTACTTCTAAGAGCAGCCCATCAAGACCAGAGGAATTTCATCAGATTCTCTGTGTTTTTTAACGTACAACTGCTGCTCGCCACCTAAACGGCAGCCTATTTGACCAACCCAATGAATAATTAAGATATGAGTGTTTTCGTTAATCTTTTTCTTTAACGAGATACAAAAACAATCGCATTCTTATTATTCTTTGGTTTTCAAGTAGGCTGCCGTTTAGTTAACCAGCAGTTGTCTCAGAACGTCTCGCATCAGTACGTCTAGTTATTTCTTCTTCTTTTTTCTGCTTTTACAAGATGTAACCACTTGTAGTTTCAGCTTTTTGTCTGCAACGTTTTGATAAACTAACCCTACCTCCGGTAAGGGTAGATTAAATTGCATCAGTGTAGTATCATTGCTATGCACAATGTCCATTTTGTGCTCTTTTTTTATTCTTAAGATAAACAGAAAGGCATAAGCCGTGTTTTATTTTCAAAAAAATATGAGAACAAATTTCCCCCGCCAACGAATTTTTGTAAGCCTAGATGGAATCAATTATGGAGCATTGTGAGTACGATTCACGAGGTGGTATAAGTAAAAGGAAGATGCTATTGGTGGGTTGGTAAATTATCAATTTTTAAATTAGTTTCGGACGAGACTTTAAATTCATTTAAGCTTCTGATTATTACCCACGCTAGCTCTTGCACCAAAGCAATAACGCCGACGAAAATCAAACATTTGTGTCAATCATGGGAAATTTTCAGCCAACAGCGAAAAAAGTGCAATAAAAGTACAGCATTTACTTTTCCAAGCCGAACATTCAAATATGTTACACTCATCATTATAAAATCGACTCTCTATCCTTTCCCATGAATCCTATCACTCACATAAACTCAAACAAATGAAAAGGACTACGAACATCCATTTCCAAAATTAATCCACACCAAATTTGAATTGAAATAAGGACTCATTCGTGAGATCAAATGTCAAACAACAGCACCTATCAAATTGGACGCATAGCGCCAAGAATCCATAAATTTAAGCACCTCCCTACAAATCGAGTCGAAGAAAAACAAAACAAGAAAACACACACAAGTCCAATACTTCAGGCAGGAGCAGTGGTGGCAAGCGTGGGACAAATGATAACAGTTCTTGATAAATTGGATATATTTATGCGTACATTTTGTGAGATGCCTTCCAGAAATTATGTCAATAAAATCAATTGCAGAGTATTAAACCGGAAATAATGTGATCCAGCTGCCGAAGAGAAAAGCCCCACAGAGTATGTGGCTTTAAAGGCAAAAGGGAAGCTCCGTGTATGGTGTACATATGTATGACATGATAGGTTTGCAGAAGGGTGTTGTTTACACAAATAGATTCCCTCAATGCCTGTTGAAATGAAATGTTATACAGCAAACAAACACCCCCTCAAGTAAGATTCAATTAAAACAGTGAAAGTGGAAAATGAATAATGAATCCAGAGTGATATTAACGGAAATTGTCCTTTGATTTAAACCAGGAAACAGGTCATTGAGTTAGAATTCAAGAGCAACTAATTTGCGCAAATCCGCTTTGAGTTGTTGGTCGTGTTGTGTCATTTATTAGGAGCAGATAAACACGTTGATTGTGCTTTGGGGATTATTGTCGAGTTATTAATTATCACCAGCAGTGGTAGGGTGTTAATCCTGACAGTTGATGTGCTGGGCTTGATGGAGTGAAATACGATTGTGATTTCTGTCAGAACAGAAACTCGTATCTCAAATACGACACCCAAACATGTCAAGACGAAATAGTAAAATTTTCTTTTGTAGGAAAACCAACACTCCTCTTTGTTTGTGTGCTCAAACAATTTCAAGATTAAAATGTTTCAAATTCCATTTTAATGTACCAATTCCATCCGAGTAAATCATTTTGTTAGGAATTTTCAATATCCAGAGAACAAGGTTTGTGTGTAATTCTCGAAATTGTTCTGTAAACAAAAGAACCTATTGATGCACAGATGATAATAAAAAGAGTCGTTAAACTGTCATCATCCATCGAGGGAATAACATCCAGTACGTATTACAAAATATCTACGACTGTATTCATCCCACATCAGTGTACCCATAAAACACTGCCCACACGACCCAGAAGAGAATACCTCTACTACACATTTTTATACATCAAAAGCATCGTTGGGGTGATGGATCCGATGCATCACTTTATGACCCACTAGATGCCTGGTAGGAAGGAAACTACTACATAGAAAGTTGATGAGTTTTGAAATGAGTGTCTATAATGAAGTTCGAAGAACTTTGATGACAGGTGAATCAAAAGGGTTGGTTAACCAATTATTTTTTCTTCAAGAAACTGATATTGTACGGTGATTCAGTTCAGAGTGTCCTTAATAAAGTTTTGGATTGACTTTTTTGCGTTTTTTGGAAATAAAAAACTTTCATTAAACTTGGAAAATATTAATCAAAAGGAACGAAATGTGTTGTTTATGTTTGTGCTGCTTGTTGTTAATTTTCATTTGGCCTTGATAAATATTCATTTTTCAAAGGTGTGCTCACTTGGTAGGAAGGCTTTGATATTTTTATTATATTTTTTTATGCATTTAGCTCAATGTCATTTAGTTTTTTCAATGACTTCAAAAATACAGACACCACTTGAAAGGATTTTTGTCAGAACTTTAACCAATATCGAAAGACATGTATTTGTATAGTATGACTTTAAAGTTAGTGATTTTTATGAGCTTACAAAAAATATTAAATGCAGAAAAATGCATGAAAACTTTATTTGGTACGGCCGATATATTTAGTTTAATGTTTGAAGAACTTTTTATACAAGTGTTGGCCGAAGCTGCGCCTCAAAGGGTCTATTCGCTTAGTTCAATTTTGGCATACTATTTTTGGTGATATCTCACGAATAAATACTTCAAAGTTCGCTTCCAGCGCGTCTATCGAATCGGATTTATTGCTATGGATATGCGCTTTAGCATAGTCCCACAAAAAATGTTCTAGAGGCGTTGAATTTTACCATATAGGCAGCCAATTTACGTTACACATCACTGAACTCTACTCTAACAGTGTAAATTTGTTGGCAAGACATGGGGTCTTTCACTGAAATGGGTCCTTTGGATCTATACGGCTATGATAAAACCAATCATCTCCTATGCGTCAGTTGTTTGGTGGAATAAGCTCTCGCGTAAATACGTTATTGCCTCGTTTGCCGAACTTCAAAGAACAGTTTGTCTTGGTGCTACTGGGGCCTTCCCCAGCACACCGGGAGCTGCTCTCGACGCACTGCTGAGTCTTCCTCCCCTTGATACCTACATCATGGGGTGTACTCTCAAGACCATTTGTCGTTTAAATAAATGTGGTCTCTGGCACAATTCGCACTGGAGCTTTGAGGAACTCGCTAGCAGCATATCTTTTGACTCACGTCTAATGGATATGCCGTCTAACACGATGATCCCAAGGCTCAAACTGCGTCAAAATTACTCAGTCAACTTTCCTTCGGTTCAGGACTGGTTCACTCCAGAATCTGAGCCTGGAAAGACCTGTTATCGTATCTTCACAGATGGCTCGAGGGTTCTGGTGCTGGTACCTTTGTGGAGAACGTCGACATACGACTGCACACATCTTTGGGATCATACGCATCCGTTTTCCAAGCGGAGGCTTATGCTATCCTAATGGCCTTGAGCTACGTTACGAACAATGGATGGACGGGGAGAACACAGCCAAGCTGTGCTTAAGGCCCTTCTCAATCCTCTAACCACTTCGAAAGTGATCCAGGAATGCAAGAGCTCTCTGAATGAGGTCGGAAGATTGAATTCCTTGAGTCTCATTTGGGTTCTGGGCCATCACGGCATAACTGGAAATGAGATCGCGGATGTTGCTAGGCAGGGATCTCAGATAGCTTTCTCAGGACTTGAACCGTCGCTAGGTCTGCCAGCGTCCTCAGTGAGGGCTTCAATCAATAATTGGATCTGTGAAGAGCACAACCGTAGATGGCATGCCTCCATTGGATGCAGACAAACGAAGCGTATGCTCTCCAACATTGGTAAGAAAATTGCAACATTTTTGCTAGCTCGTAGCAGAAAAGACTGTAGAAAGCTTATTGGCGTTGCCAGCGGACACTTCTCTTTTGCCAAGCATTTAAATGTATTAGCCTAAAGTATTACCACACTCTGTGAATCTTGCGGAGAAGATGAGGACACCGCAGAGCACTTCCTCTGTGAATGTCCTTTTTTCTCGCATAGGTTACAGATCCTTACCATGGCAGCGTCTTTTGGCTTTTCTCCGAACATCTGGAAAGCTATAACAAATAGAAGGTTGCTAACTGGTAGTAGAATGGACCGGTGTTTAGGTCTGAGTGATCCAGCTGGTATTTTAAAAACCTCCAACAAAAAAAGAAAAAACAGTGTAAATTTGCTGCCAAATTCAGTCACAATAGCCCGGTTACCCATTAAATGCAAGTACGGAATGAAATGGAGCGCGTATTTTGATTATATCATTCAATAATTTACAAACGTTTTTCGTTTTTTAAGACGATTCATGTTTAAGTTTTAGATTAAACTGAAGAGGTTTGAATTGTAATAAGAAATAAAAAACGTGCGTGAGATGTCAACACCAGTATTGCCAAAAAGAAAATAGCAAAAAATCACATACATATTTCATTTGAATTGGGGTCAGGCAAAACCAAAGCAACAGCGTGATCACGTTTCAGGCACAAGTACCACCGCTTTTTTCTATTTTAAGCATTTTAAGAAATTAATTTTTTGGCTCAAGGAACAACTGTTTGAATTTCTGTTTGTATTTAAATTTATATTTATATTTATATTTATATTTATATTTATATTTATATTTATATTTATATTTATATTTATATTTATATTTATATTTATATTTATATTTATATTTATATTTATATTTATATTTATATTTATATTTATATTTATATTTATATTTATATTTATATTTATATTTATATTTATATTTATATTTATATTTATATTTATATTTATATTTATATTTATATTTATATTTATATTTATATTTATATTTATATTTATATTTATATTTATATTCATAAGAGAAAGGTGAATTTATGGAAAGCTTTCACTGAAATTGGTTTGATCTTCAGGAGATTCCACCAGAGCTTATCTGACTCAAACATACAAGTTAAAGTGTACTCCTGCGATATAAAAGTATGATGAGCTACTTTTCTATAAATTAAAGTGTCATCCTATAAGGATAACACATATAAACTTATACCAGCAGTCAATATTTTTTCATACACCCTGTTTCTCTTATCCATCTGGCCGAACCACCTCCCTCCATTATCGACACTTTTCCAATAATAAATGTAATGGCTTTGTGAGTTTCAGTTCTGTTTGAAGTTAATGGTGTGGAAGTAACAAAATCTTCCCTTAACTTTAGCTATTTATGAAGAATATTTCCATTTGTTTGATAAATCTGGTGAGTTCCTTTGACCTCGAACAAGCCTATTAATACCAAAATTTTCGATAAAGCCCTCGTTTATTTGTATATTAAGTTATTTAGAAACTTTTGAGAATTCGCAAAGACACACAACAGAATTTAATCGAAAATGTGGACTGATACCACCATTCAATTCGACTTCCATATAATTCTATGTTGGTGCTCCATACAAAGTTATTGGCCTCATTCAAAAACAAATTATTCAAAAAAAAAATGTTCAACACGAATTGTGCGTGTGCAAAAAAAATCCATGATGAATTTAACTTGAAATTGCCTTCAGGGGATTGCCAGACACATTATGTTTCACATCATCTTGCTTTGGGGTACAATTAAATCGAACACAAATTTTCAAAGACATTTCCATTTAACACGCACAAAGGAGGAAAACAATAAAATTAGTTTGATTGCATGATATGGCGAAATTCAAAATTGGCTTGATTGCACTTCCAAAGGGAAATACTGAACATTTGAGGCCCAAATGTTTCGGTTCTCCTATGAATCTCTGTCCTTGTTCCGTGAAATTTCATTTTCTGCTTTCTTTCATACATAAGCCAGCCATGAGCCATGTTGGGCGAACAGCATCAATCCAAAGTAATTAAATAGCCATAAATGGAAAACATTAATCCATTTGTTATTGAAAACCGAACGTTATTCCACCGTATCTGCATACAAAACTTGGGTATTCCTTCAATGGACGCTCACTCAATCTGCTTTATATTAAAAAATGGATGACTTTTCATTTCATGTTTGCCGTTCTGCTGGAAACGATTTTGCTGCAAAAAGAGAATACGAGCAGTTGGTTTAAAGTAAGCGATTCACTTAAAAATGAAAAAGAAAAACGTTTTTCAAAGTTAAAAGGCAAACGTTTTTTGTGGAAATTGACACAAAGTCATTGAAATTGTTTCATAAACGAAAGTGCTTGGTGAGTGTATCAACAAAACTCGTGGCAATTTCGGATGCCTCAGATGTGCAGTTTCCGTTTTTGGTTGAGTTCATTTGACAAAAGAAAAAATAAAAACGTGGGCGTGGGTTGACTAAAAAAAGGTGTTTTCTATTAAGAGTAACTGCTACCAAAATTAAGAACTTTATAGATCTCATGCAGGACGAAACCGCAAATTTTAAAAGGCTCGAAAAGCATTTTTGACAAAAACATACTAAAATTTAGTACTAACGTACTAAAATTTAGTACTAGCTGTCGATGAGCAAAAAATAATCCTGTTACGAGTGTCCTCATTAGTTTTACTGACAAACAGACTTTTTCTAACTCTCAAACATAAAGAATATTGTTCTAAATGAAAATGTCTAATGCTAGAAAGTCTACTCTTGTTTAAATTAAAATTGAAATCCTAACAAAATAAAGGAATGAATGCAATGCAAATTTTAAGAAAAGGACATCTATAATATCCCTTAACTCTTCGAAAGCATTCTATAAGAAATGTTTTTTTTAATGCAAGCCAATGAAAGCTTCCAACCAGGATGGCTTTTGTGAAGCATGGACCTTATCGAAAGCGGATGAGGATACCTTTGGTCCTTCGAAAGAAAAATTCTCCGATTGATCTTTGGTTGTTGTCATTTCTCGGCAGACGGCTAAAGCCATGCTTAAATGTACCAAATGAAAAACATGTAAATGAAAACCTATTAGTGATTAAATAAAGTACCATAATACTAACACTCCGGCTCAACGGGTTTTCGAGAGAACATTGCAGGGAAATCGTGGAATCGTGGTATATTCCCAACTTAGCTTATCTAGTTGAGTTTGACTCCGTCTCACTTTTTCGATGGAAAAAGGAAACGAAGTAGATTTCAGTAGATTGACTGAACTACACTTTCGAGAAAATTTGAAGTATGGAAAATCCTTTTAAGCTTTCTCTCATAGGCTTCACAGTCCTTTCCTACTACAATTTCTCTCTTCATGTTTCTTTTTTCTCTTTTCTGTTTTTGGCAACCTACTTTATGCTTTTGCCTCAAAGGTAGGTAAACTACAAGTTGCATCCAATATGTAGGGATAAGAAAAAGTTTCGTATTTCCTTGGGATTGCATAATAGTATACCCTTATCTTAACTGTAAGAGCGCTGTACTGTGCAGTAGGATGTTTGAATCCTATTTGTTTCTTAGGAAATGGAAAATAAAACAAATTAATTTTATAGTGGAAAATATTAATAAAAAACCACTTCTATTCAATTTTATTAGAATATAATAAATCAACTTTCCCCTATTTATACTCTTTCGTCTTTCCTTTTATAAACACTAGGTCTTTCCTCTGCTCCGTCTGAAATATAACTCTCCTCTTTCGATAAGAACTCATATATTTATAGAGAAACTTTCGATAGGAATAATTTTCGTTCTCTTCATTCTCGTTCTTTTCAATCATCGAACACGAGAGTTGCCAGCTCTCGTCGTTCGATACAGTCCCGGCGAAAACCTACGGTTTTCCATCGTTAACATTCGATAATCATATTTACTCTTGCGTTGGAAGGATGCAGATCTTCTGTACCGGCTTTGTCAGCTGATTGGTTGCCGTAGTCACTACCACATTCCTAACAAGTCCGTCTTTACTCCGAATCAGCTTCGAATGCGCCCCAACGCCCACGCAGATGGTGGGAAGTTCTCGCTCTTCATTATGCACAGCTGTCCTTCCTGCAATCCATATTTTTCTTTCCGCCATTTCTTTCTTTCGAATAGAGTAGTCAAATACTCTTCTTTCCACTTAACCCAAAAATGGGCAAGCATAGTCTTTCGCTCTTTCCACAATCTTACTCCATTTGAGTTTGGCAAATCGCCAGTGGTGAATGGTAAAGGTAATACCAATGGTTCACCGACTAAAAAATGTCCCGGCGTTAACGCCTGTAGATCATTTGGATCGTCGCTGATAGGGTTTAGCGGTCGAGAGTTCAGAATCGCCTCTACCCCTGTAAGTAAGGTTAACAATTGCTCATACGTCAAAATCTTCGCGCCAATCACTCTCGTCAAGTGGAACTTCATTGATTTGACCGCTGCTTCGTATATGCCACCCTGATGTGGCGCTGCAGGAGTCATAAACTTCCATTCCGTCCCTTTTCTTCCTAAGAAGTCAAGGGTTTCTTTCCCATGCCAAATCTTACTCGCTCTTTCCAGTTCTTTCGCGGCTCCGACAAAGGCCGTGCCGTCGTCACTGTAAATTCTCTCGCATCTGCCCCTGCGAGCTATGAATCGTTCATAGCAGGCAATGAACGCTACCGACGTAAGATTGGATACTACATCAATGTGCACTGCTCTTGTCTTAAGGCAAACGAAGACTGCGACCTAGCACTTCTGCCTTATGATTTGTTGACCAGCTCTGTCTATCATCTTTATCTCGAACGGCCCTGCGTAATCTACTCCTGAGTGTAGAAACGTCTTTCCTGGGGTTACTCTTTCCTCTGGTAGATCAGCCATCAATTGTGTTTCGAAACGATGATTGTATCGCACACATACCAGACATTTATGCAGAAACATTCTCAATTCATTTCTGAGTCTCGGAATCCAATATCTTTCCCGTATGTGCTGCATCATAATCTGAACAGCCCCGTGCTTTGTTGCTCTATGAGCACTATCCATGATCAACCATGCTAACCGTGAACCTCTAGGTACGATTGCTGGGTGTCGTCTTTCATATTTCATCTTTGCTCTTTCCAGTCGTCCTCCAACCCTTAATATGCTCTTATCATCTAGTATGGGCTTCAAGGATTCAATGTTGCTTTTCTCTGGTAAGCACCCGTCTTTCTTTATATGTGCCATGTCTTTCCTATAATATCTTTCCTGTTCTTTCGATAACATGTAATCAATTGCCTGACTCTTCTCAACAGATGTCAGCTGAATACATATTCTTTCTCTTCTTTCCATCAGACGCTTAGAGCGTTTATGCCTCTTTCCATATTTTCTTTCCTCTTCCTTTCGTCGCTTCATATTCGCTTTTAGCGAATCGACAAAACGAAATATAAATCCAATTATATTGATTGCTTTTTCGAGCTTGTTAGCATATTCAATCACTAAGACACTCTTTCCATCTTTCGTAGGTATCGATAATGATTCTGTGTATGTCATTACCGCGAGCACTCTCATCTCATCCCTCCCCCCATCTGCAACATTTGGCACAAAATGTTCAGATTTCCAACTTGATCGCGGTTGCTGTAACCAATCTGGCCCGCCCAGCCAAAATTTGTTGTCTACTAATGCTGAAGGTTTGATACCTCTGCTTAACAGATCAGCAGGATTGTCTTTCGTACTCACATGTCTCCATTTTCTTACCTCCGTATTCGTCTGGATGGACGAAACTCTATTTGCTACAATAGTTTTGAGACTGCAAGGCAACTTGTTAATCCAATGCAATGTGACTAACGAATCTGTCCATAAATTATATTCGACGTCTTTCCATTCCATCGTATTGATCACACTGAGGATTAATCTTCCCAAAGGCTCCGCTGCGGATAATTCCAACCTCGGAATCGTTACTGTTTTCAACGGCGCTACTCTCGTTTTTGCTACGAGAATGTTCGTTGCTATCTTTCCATTCGGACATTCCGTCCTGACATAAATAACCGCCCCGTATGCTTTCTCCGAAGCATCGGAGAAACCATGCAATTCTTTCCGAACGACCGGTGATGTGCCCAACCATCGATCGATTCTAATCTTTTCCAGAAATATTATGTCTTTCCAAAAGTCTTTCCATCTTTTTTGTAACTCTCCCGACAATTCTTCGTCCCAATCGACATTTAACCGCCATATATCTTGAATAATGATCTTTCCAGTTATTGTCGCCGGTGCTATGAACCCATTTGGGTCGTACAGCTGCGTAATACAACCGACAACTTTCCTCTTGGTCATTTGCTCTATCGCTGGTGCCTTCACTAGAAATGTGAATTGATCTTTTTCCAGAAGCCATTTTAGCCCCAGAATAGAAGTCTTATCGTCATCCTGAAATACTACCGATGATTGTTCTTCGTAGTTCATGCTATTCATCATGAATGGAATTTGACTTCCACTTTCTCAATTCAAAACCTGCACCTTTAAGCACCTGGTCGATCTCTGCCGACAGCGCTATTGCTTCTTCTTCGGAATCCGCACCTGTTGTACAGTCATCCATGTAGAAATCTTCCATGATTGCCTTTGTGGCTCTCGGAAATTTCCTCTCTCCGTCTTTCGCACACTGCATGAGCGTTCTTACAGCATTGAATGCTGAAGAAGTCATTCCATATGTAACGACAGTTCACCAGCATTCTTTCAATCTTTCCTGTGGGTTCTCTCTCCAAAATATCCTTTGCAGGTCCCATTGCTCTCTTGCCACCTCAATCATTCTAAAACATCATCTTTATGTCTGCGTTTATCGCAATTCTGTGGCGACGGAAACGCATTAAAATGTCAACCAGATCTTTCTGTAACTTCTCTCCGTTTATCTACATTTCATTCAGCGTCAAAAACGACTCGGAATTTCTTCGTCACACAATGATGTGGTATGTCGTATGTGATAGACGATCTCTCCTTGGACTTCACCTTCTACTGGTCTCATATGTCCTAGTCTTTCGTATTCTCTCTTGAAGTCAATATACTACTCTTTCAATTCACTATCGCCACATAATCTTCTTTCTAGCGCGAAGAATCTTCGTTTGGCTATCTGTTCGGTATTGCCTATGTCTTTTCCAAGTTCCTTTAATGGAATTGTAACTATATATCTTCCTTCTTTATCGCGCTTGTATGTCTTGATAAAATTTTGTTCAACTTGCTCCTCCTCTTTCGTTCTCATAGACGCAAACCCAATTTCGTCCATAGACCAGAATCGCTTGAGCAACTCATGCAGTTGATTGTTATCTATACAAGCTACCAAGGCTTGTTGACCATCTTCTTGGGCTTTTAATCTGTCCTGCTCACCGAGAACAATCTTTCCAAAATCTATCTTTCGTATCCATACATAGGACCCCACATCGATACCGTTCTTCCACTGAAACCAACATTTCAGCCAGGAATTTGTACCCAAGTAGTAGTTCGATGCGACCCTCTTTCCAATATTGCGGATCGGCCAGCAACGACTCTTCAAATATGTCTTTCTGTATATCGATCGCATTGTGGTTTAGTTGCCATTGACTATCCTTTAGCAACACCCAAAATACTTGTTCGATTGAATCTGAGTCTTTCGTGTCGAACCAAGGAAAAATCTTGAGAACGCTGATATGGAAGAGCTCTCCTTCTATACCAATAATCTTTCGTGTTACCTGCATTGGTGGAAGCAACAGTCTTTCCCATAGCTGATAAGAAATCAAATTCGGCTGAGCTCCAGTGTCCAAGAGCGCCCTGAACTGCCCAAATTTCTTTCAATCAATTTCTATTCTTACTTGCGCCGTTGGAGTCAAAACTAAACCTTCTCTTTCTCTATCAATAAAATAGTTCGAATAAACCATTGAACATTTTTTATTATTCTTTCTCTTAAAATTATCCCATGAGGCGACACTGCCTTCATTGGATAATGAATCACGTCTTTCCCATCTAATCTTTCCTGCTGTCTTTCCTTCTGTCTTTTCATCTTTCTCTGTTGAAATGCGGGCTCGTTTCACCGGCGGTATGCCTAGCCATTCCCTCTTTTGGTTTGACTCTCTCGATACATTTTTCCTCTTTCCACTTTCCTGGACCCGGAACACAGTCGCCTCTGCCTTTTGCAGTTCCTTCATCGGACATAATATGCTATTGTGCATCTGTCTACCGGGGCATCTGGTGCACGGTCCCTGATAGCAGTCTTTCGCCATATGTCCCAGTTTCAGGCAGTTGGGGCACAAATTCTTTTCTTTCACCACACGATTCCTTGCTGCTAGGTTGAGAACCTGGAACTCCGGGCAGTTCCAAATGGGGTGTTCCATGGAGCGACACACATTGCACGGCATCCTTTTCTTTCCAAAAGTGCCTTGCTGGCCTGCTCTGACCTCTAGCCTTTTGTAAAACTGCTTGGCCTGTTGAGACGTTGACGGTCCTTCTTTCACATTTGGCTCTGCCAGCCTCACTTGCTGTGGGGCAGACGGCTTGTCTCTCCATCTTTCCTGTACGCTTTCAAGTGCCGTCGCACGTCTTCTCAAGAAAACACACATCTCTTGCTCTGTTGGAAACTCTGAAGTTCTCTCTCCTCAAGCGCTTCTATCCTCACCTTGATTGCTTCCAAGGTGCTGTTGGCAAATATCTCTGACTCCACGAATGCCACCATGCGGAACATGGCATTGCACCCTTCCTTAAAGGTATATTCATGGTTTTCCATTCTTTAAACAAATTCACGTCTTTCCAAATTTAACAGATTCACGTCTTTCCAAATTTAACAAATTCACGTCTTTCCAATTTTAACAGATTCACGTCTTTCCAAATTTAACAAATTCACGTCTTTCCAATTTTAACAAATTTACGTCTTTCCAATTTATGTTTTCTTTCCGCTGGCTTTCTCACCAAACTACCATTTATTCTTTCCAAATCTTCAAATCTTTCCAAATCTTCAAATCTTTCCAAATCTGCAAATCTTTCCAAATATTGTTATATAATTTGTCTTTATGTCAACACTACTTCTACTACTAGCGATCGCTAATAATTTTATATCTACGCTACAACTTGTTTTCAAACTACAAAATTTATTTTCTTTTAAATCTTTCACCTGACAAAGAAAACACGACAAACTAATGAATGCCGCTCACAGTAGCAACAACCAACAGAAGCAACAGGCAATGGCATGCATATTTCTTTTGCACCCCTTTTCGCATGTATAAACCTATGTAATCGCATATTTGCTTGCTCCCTTTTTTTTTTTACTCATTAAAATATTTGCAGAGAAGTAAGCAAAGAAAAGAATCGAACAAAAAGAAGCGTTACCTGAGGATGAGTGTGTTGTTATTTTCTTGTTTCGTTGCCACGCAAATGTTCATTTCGGTCTCTCCAAAATTGTCTTTCGTCTTGTGTATCCATATGTAATGTGTGTGTACACTCTGTTAGTTGTAAAAAATGCTGAAATGAAAATTCTTTCGTCGCGACCACAGCTGTGCTGTGTTAGACTTTTTTTTTTATGTCTTTCGGTGTGTCTTTCGTTTGTTATTTTTGTTGCGTACATTCAGACCGTGTGTACGTACGTGCCTTATGTAGCATTGTTTTTCTGAGTAGCGGACTGTATTTTCTTTCCTTCTATCGCTTTTATATTTTATTTTTTCATTTTGTACTTACATATTCTCTCCAATTTTGCGCTTACTTGTATTGTCACTAAGTAACTTCTTTCCTTATGTATGCACTAGATCTATCCGGCTTCGTTATGGACCAATGCTTCTTAGGAAATGGAAAATAAAACAAATTAATTTTATAGTGGAAAATATTAATAAAAAACCACTTCTATTCAATTTTATTAGAATATAATAAATCAACTTTCCCCTATTTATACTCTTTCGTCTTTCCTTTTATAAACACTAGGTCTTTCCTCTGCTCCGTCTGAAATATAACTCTCCTCTTTCGATAAGAACTCATATATTTATAGAGAAACTTTCGATAGGAATAATTTTCGTTCTCTTCATTCTCGTTCTTTTCAATCATCGAACACGAGAGTTGCCAGCTCTCGTCGTTCGATACACTATTAAAATTGAAGAATTTTTTTGACCGATACAGAGAAGGCTATTTTGACACTGACTGCTATTTATTTCACGTATCAAGTTACGTTACATATTTTTTCAAGGCGATTTTTTCCTGCTGTTAGGAGTGATCAAAGATAGCAAAAAATCAAAGTTTGAGCGGTCGAGTTTGAGTGTCGTTGAGTTGTCCTTACGTGATGTAAGGAAAGCAATATTGTTATGAAATGTATTGATTTTATTTTACTGATTTTCCGAAGCAAAAAAGAACTTATTATGTATTGTGCTTTGTTTTGCTCTGAACAATCAGTCCAAAGCGTTATGACTTATGAGAATTGAGTAGGAGTTTCTTAAATTCAGCCGCTAAAATTGCGTATTACAATGCCATTGCCTTTGCAAAAGGAAAAGTCTCGTATAATGCGTCTTTGGTGGTAACAAATTGCTTATATTATATGGGTGTTGGCTAATTCACTGTGTGAAATGCACTGCACAAAATTCAGTCTTCTATACTATAAACTCTGAAGGACACTCCACATGACGGACATTTCACTGTTGGGACCATTGACTATAAAGGACAATTCACTTTCGGGTAAAATTGACGGTGAAGGACAATTCTCTGTGGTGGTCATTCCATTGTGCACAGTTCATAGTGCGGACAATTCAATCTGAAGTAGGAATAGTCCCGACAGTCTTGTGTTGACCACAGTAAAGTATGCGTCCCAACTAATTGATAAAGACAGTAAATTTGGCACAGTAGAATGCTTCCATAGTGAACTTTGGTTAGTAAAGTGAAAATAACGAATTCTAATTCTGCACTGTGAAAAACCGGCTGCGCAAATTTGTAGTTGATTGTTGCTGTAAAAAAGGAGGAAGTTGGCTCTCTCTCGCCGGTCGTTATAGTAAAAACACAAATCTCGTTGGCTTAAGTTATTTTCTGTCAGTTACTGTTGAAAATTTCTTCAAATTTAATTCCATTTTTAGTCACTCAGCTGCCTAAAGACCTTAATTTCCTCTGAATTCTCCTTCGTCCTCGTTGTCTTGTCCTTACAAAAAGACATCGACAAAAAAAGAGAAACTCAATGTCAAGTCCGTTCTAAAGGTTCCACCAAAGGACACTTAACTATTCTATGTCAACTGCATTTTCTTTCATAATTGTGGCCAAAACATACCACCCAAAATAGCAGTCAAAACATAAAATACACTCCAACAATCCACAAAGAATTATACCTCTCCAGCTAGTTGCTGGTTAAAAATAGCTTGTCAAATAAATTAATGGAGCGACATGGCAAAACAAAAATAAGACCTTAAAAATTATTGCTCTAAACCAAGTTAGCTCAACATTCTATACGTTGCATGGTACAACAAAATTTGAATATTTCACTGCAAACACGCAAAAACGAAGCATATCCATGTCAAATGTGTGCACCTTGTCCAGTTGCTTTCGATTCTTTTTCCAGCTGACCGAACTAAACATACCAAAAAAAAGGCCAACCAACACGAATTGACCTAGTTCTTTGCGGGACTTTAACCTACCAATCCAAGTGCGAGTGATGACGAGTTACGAGTATAGTAGCACCCTTAATGCCACACCGCACAGCCATCAAAGCCATACTTAACTTATATACCATCATCATCAGCACCCAGTAATAAAGGCAAAAACTGAAATGAGGACCAAGGACGTTCGTTATTTAGAATTATTACATGGCTCTCCCCGATCGTTAACTGGCTGGGAGTTTTGTGTTCTGGTTGTGACACACGAGTTGTTTATAACTCGTTCTTTTTTATATACCTTCTGAAGGGCGGTATCATCCCATGGTATGAAGGTTTGAGTTGGACGAAGTGCATATGCATAATCGTCCTGTCTGTCAATGCAATCGATAGTCAACTTGATTGAGATGTAATTTATGGTGACACATATTCGACACCGACAGTCGATTAAATTGGGTAACAATGCAATGAAATTAGCAAACTCTTACATGTTTTTTTTTTGTCGCAACACACAATGTGTTGTGTACGTGTGTGTGGAAGTAAAACTCGTGATATTACGGCCTGAAGTTCAGGGTCGACATTGTTGAGCGTAAATGTGCCAGTGCCTGTGCTTTACAATGCAATTAGAATAGTAAGTCTCGAGGACGTGCTTTGTGTGTTCGTTCCTAAATGTAACCTTCAAATAAAATTTTATATCAAAAGTGAGATCATTGTGGGTGGTCTTGGGCCACTAACATATAAGTAAAGGTGGGCTGGTATTACTTTTCCCTCTGGAAATTTAATTCAGCTGAGGTAGAAAATTTGATTTAAGATAATTTGAATTTATTTTATAAGTTGGGAATTTTTATCTTAAACAAAAGAGAGAAAAAAACTATAGAGATAGACTGCGAAGTTATGGGGAAGACAACCTGCTGGAGCGTAGGGGATGTAAATTCATTAGGTACTGTAAATTGTGCTTACTATGGGAACGAAAGTTTATGTCATAATTACATTCAATTTCTGTTGGAACACACGTTTTTTTCGTTTTATTAAAACTTTGCTATGCGACGCGAGGACTGGGAAGTGGGTTTGTGCTGGAACTATATTGTGACAATTATGGCCTAGGTTGTGGTTTATCGCATACTCGTACTAATTTTGTTGAGAATTGAGGGCCTTCGGTGATGATAAAAAGAAAACGCTCTGAGTCTACGAAATAAATTCAATTTAGGCAAAGTTTGGGATTAAAAATTTTATGCCTGTGGCGTTTGATTATGAAAAATAATAAATTGTGAAATTATTTGGGTTTTCAGTGTAATTAAATGTAAATGTGTAAAAAAGAAAGTTCAACATCGATTGGGATGAGCTGTACGGCGATATTAACATAGCTAGATGGGTACTCATAGCGACACTCCGCTGGGATGGAAACCAGCGCTTCTCGATGGGTTGTCGAAAGTACTTCAGGGAAGTTGCGGAGGGGAAGACCTTGTCTGAGGTGTCACAATTAAGTGGCAGAAGCCTTCAGTCGTTGAAGGGAAAGGCCACGTGCTAAGTGGCAAAGTGACAGATTGGCAGAACTATGCCACTCAGCTTCAATTTTGCTCTGATTTTGTCGCTCCGACACTTTGTTTGTCGTTCCGTACGTGGTCGCGCAATTAGAGTGTAAAAGTAGGGAAAAATTTAGGTTGAGTCCTAGCATCACCCCGAACTGTAAAGCACACTGTATGAAAGTTAGCAATTAAATGTATTTTAATTCAATTTTTTTATTTCGGTGAGGCTAACATAATGTTCAAAAAACAGTACTAAACTTAAGAACTTTTTGAAGACTAAATTAAATCTAAAATGATGAAAGACTGTTTAGAAGAAGGTCTCTTAGACAGAGACTGGGCAGGTTCTAATCGAAATGAATAAAATCTATAAATAGGGAAGCGCAACAGAGCGAAGAGACCCGGGCCCAGCACATTTCTCTAAACAATCGCCTTGTAAGAGAGTGTAGGGGACCTACAAACCGAACCTGTCGAACCTGAACGGCTTATCGAGAAAACGCTTTCCATGGCAATGAATTTACTATCGGAGGACTTGCCAATTCCTCGCGAAAGGTGATACCCGAAAAAGTTTTTGGCTTCTGTGGGATCCAAACCACGAACCTTCTGCGTAACGGGCAGGTATGCTAAGCATCACGTTACGGGTTCCAGACATTAAAATGAACAGAGATACAATTAATCTTACTCAGCATGCGGGTTAAATGTTCGTTGAGACCAAAGGATAAGTGATGATCAGGAAGGCGAAAAATGGGGCTTAGTTTTATAGGAGATAAGATCTAAATAGGGTGAGCAGCTAGTGTCACCAGCAAGAAGCCGGTGAATGCAGACGATGTCAAAACAGATCCCTTCGGGTCTCTAGAGGATTGAGATTCATTATTTATTGAGAGACGTTTGTGGTAGGGAGGCAGGATTGGAAAGTTTCATACGTTGCGGCGTCGTAGGTATGAAGGGCAATGAGTAGAAAACGACGTTGAATGCTTTCAATCCTCGAGATGCAAACCGCTTGATATGGAGCCCAAAATACATATTCAAGGAGAGGACGAACATAGGGGATATAGATTGGTTTGGTAACAACCCCTTTTAACCATCTCTTGATAAGACCAAAGGTTAAATAAGTCATTGATATAACTTCGTCAATATGAGACCAAAAATTTGATTCAATGCCACAAAGAATCCCTAAATCACGGATTAGTTGCCCACGACTTAGGGCAAAGTTCTGAAGATGATACTATCTGACAGGATGTTTTCTACTTGTGTGAGATAAAGTTGTTGCCTCAAATTATTAAATTTAAGAAAATTTTTACTGCACCTAATGTCAAATGGATTAAGGATAGATAGATAGATAGATAGATAGTTTTATTAGTTTTCATTGTTCTATTACAAAGTTTACAAAAAAAACAAAAAGCATGGCATTTTTGCCGTCTGCCTAGTTGACAAAACATAAAAAATAAATCAATAAATATAAGTAAGATTTTCCTTTCAGTTAATTACCACAAGTTTTTAAAAAAGAACTTTCAGTTACAATATGTGACAAAGTTTACTTCAAAAATAAATTACCAAATATATTTTGCATTCAAAAGTTTTCATTTATAATACATTTTCTATAAAGAGTAGCTAGTCTGCAGAATTGGAATAACTTCTTTACATCCATGTCATTCAGCAAGCCTACGACTTGGTTTAGTGTTAGAATGTCGCTTCCAAAAAATTCCCTTCTTATTTCCTTAAAGATCGGACATTTTCCCATAAAATGAGCAACATCTTCTCTTTCGTTTAAGTTGCATAGCGAACATATAATGGGTAGTTCTTCTCTATGCGGTATGTAGTTCAGTGGCAGAAGTTCTGCTCTCAGTTTTACCATTGTTGATATTTCGGCAATACTATTCTTGTCATTGAAATAGTTTTTGTCCCCCAGATTGTGTTCTAATCTGCTGTAGATTTGCCTATGCAGAGATTCAGTTGCATCATTCAAAAATTTTTCTCGTTGTCTAAGATCTACTGCAGAAATTAGCTGGTAAAGCGACGTTTCAAGCTCTTTAATGTTGGTATAATTTACGTTTATATCTATTCCACATTCTGTTGCTAGTTCTATCCAATCAGCATACCAGCCTGTTTTGTTCCTTATGGCTTGCAGAGCTGCTATCTTTGGAAGTCGATTATCATTCATCTTTAGTGCCTTCAATATGTAATCCACCTGAATTTTCAAAGTTCGTATGAACAGCGGGGATAAACCGGTTTCTAACATGATTACGTAGTTAGGTGTACTATTCGGCAATTGAAAAAATCTTTTGCAATAGTATCGCAGAAGCTTCTCGACTGTATCATACATCTTTGTTCCCCAAGTTTGCGCCGCGTAAAAGAGCACCGATTCTGATACTGCTTCAAATATCCTGTACTTGCTGCTATGGGCTATACTTTTGTTATAGAAACATTTATTCCAAATTGAGTTCACTGCACTTTTAGCTTTCATGAGTTTTTCTTTTAAATGTTTTTCCATATTTAGAGTTCTAGTGAAATTTACTCCTAGGTATTTAAATTCTGAAACAACTTCGATGAGTTCACCATTATAATTCCATTTTTCATTTGCGCAATTGCGTCCTCCTCCACGTTTGAAGATCAAAACCTTGGATTTTTCCAGGTTGACGATTAAATTCCAAAGTTTGCAATATTGAGACAGACGATTTATCATTAGCTGTAGTGATTCTGGTGAGGCTGCCAAAAGTACGATATCATCCGCGAACATCAAAACTTTAATTATCATTTCACCGTACTCGACACCGCACGGTAAAAGGTCCGCAAGGTCATCAATGAATAATGCAAACAAACTTGGGCTCAATGTGCACCCCTGCCTGACTCCCGATTGTGTATTGAATCCTTCCGACAGCAATTCTCCATTCCATACTTTTGCCGTAGTATTCTCATACAGATTCTGTAAAATTCTTCCAAACTTCCATGACATGCCGTTGTTGAAGAGCTTGTAGATAAGTGCTTTTCTATCGATCAAATCAAAAGCAGATTTGAAATCTACGAAAAAAGCATATAGCTTCTTTTGTTTGCCAAGAAATGATTCTGCAATGCTCTTGAGGGTAAATATATGGTCCACCGTGGAATATCCTGACCTGAATCCTGCTTGAAACTCTTTCAGGAGTTTGTTTTCATCGATCCATTTGGTAAGACGTTTTTGCAAAATAAGCGTGAATATCTTATATGACGCATTAAGAAACGATATACCTCTGTAGTTGGATGGTTCATTCAAATTTCCTTTCTTGTATATCGGGAAAATAATGGATTCCTTGAATTCCTGTGGTATAAGACCAGTTTCCATTATATTGTTATACAGAAGTGTCAGCTTGCTGATCAGTTCCATTGTACCATACTTATAAAATTCAGCTGGTATGCCATTTTATCCAGAGGCTTTCCCGTCTTTAAGTTTCTCTAAAGTTGAGGTCACTTCTCTATATTCTATCGAAGAATCAAGAACTTCGCAGTACAACGATGGAGTTGCATATTGAAAAGAAAGTTTTTCTTGTGCTGGATTCAACAATCTTTCAAAGTGAGCTGCTAGAAGTTGCGGACTTAAGCTTGAATGTATTGTATACCTTTTGCCATTAAGTTGCTTTGCCAGGTTCCAGAAATCCTTCGAGCTTCTACATACTGCCAATCGTCTCGATTCAGCTTCAAAAAACGCAGCCTTTTTTTGCTTACATAATTCCTTGTAATTCTTATTGGCAAGTAGATATTGGTTTTTGAAGTGCTCATCATTTGAAGATCTATAGGCTTTTAGCCAACCAAACGATAAATGTCGCATTTTTTTGCAGTCTGTGTCATACCATGGCTCAATAAAGTTCTGCCGACAGCTATTATTTACAGCACTACCCGGACGTGAGACTTTTATAATTGTATCAAGCTGTGAGAAATCACTAATATCTTGTCCATTAAGTGCTCTATTCAGCCTTGATTGATATTCGGTCTTAAACGTAAATTTCCATTTCAATTTTGGCAAAGTGTTCATTTCTCTTGTTTCCTGAGCATCTCTTGAAATAATCCGAAATGACAAGGTTAAAGGAAAATGATCCGAAAAAGGGACATTTTCCACTTTCAAATCTGTGATACGATCGTTCCATTCATTGCCCACCAGACTATAGTCTATCACAGAACTTCCTTGTCCCCCAACAAAAGTAAATTCGCCATTCGTATCGGACACGCTTGTACCATTTTGGATCCTTAGACCGTATGCATCACATAGCTCGATAAGCTTAAGTCCCCTTGAATTAGTGATCTTGTCCTTTGAGTTGCGTTCTATTCCCATAGTCGCGTTTTCATTTCCTAATTGGCTTCCCGTTCGGGCATTCAAGTCCCCTATCACCAGTAAATCAGATGTTTTATCATTAGAGATTATTGCTTCCAATTTCTCAAAATCGCTATTCCATTGATTACAATTAAGGTAGGTCGGAATGATGCGAAAACTTTTTTCCAAAATGCGGAGCTTAACATACGTAACCCCTTCATATGATTCCAACTTACAAAACAGGTTTTTTAAGGTCTTCTTAAAGCCAAAAAAACATCCACCACTAGCTCTTCCTCTTGAATGTGTTCTTACTGCTGGTATTAGTTTAAATTCAAAACTCTTAAATTTACATTGAATACTCAAAAAATTGTTTTCCATAATAAATGTTTCATATAAAAAAACAAAATCAAATTGATTAACAAAATTATAAAAATCGACAAATAAAGCCTTATTACTTAACCCTGCAACGTTATAAGAAAGAATTCTGTAATTCATTTGATTTTCTTCAGTAATTTGATTTTCATTTATAAAATCTAACTTAATTTTATTATGGCAGACGGCATTACAATTAAATATGTCTCGTGTGAACACCTCTCCTTGTTTGAGATGTTCCGTTCTCATCTTGTTCACGCTGCTCACTAATTCGGGCCTCCACTGTTGTCAAATCATATTTGTCACCAGCCAGCTGTTCAAGCATAAACAAACCATCTGCTGCATCCGAAATTAATTTGCTGTTTTTATCGAAATAAAACTTTTTTTCATCAATAAAAAGTGTTTCACCTCTTATTTGGCTTTTTATATTTTTGTTTTTAGCTGTGATATGCGTTCTTAAGGTGATTAATTTTCTTCTTCGTTCTCTAGCCGCTGCTGGATAATCTTTGTGAATTGATGTGCCCGTGTTTTGCAGTTTATTTTTCGTTCTAAGTATTTTGAGTGCATCTTCCTTATCAGCCATTTCAATTATGACATTTGCAGTGGACCTTCCAGTGCTTATTTGCCTTGCCGATGTTATTTTACTTGCGTTCGTTGTTTGTAAAAGATTTAAACAAATTTCTTTGGCCGTATCAACAGGATTTTGGTTATTTGTCGTCGCCGTTGACGAATGCAGATGAACGACCAAGTTTTTTTCATTTGCCCTTTTTTCAATGAATTCTACTTGTTTTTCAAGCAAAACACATCTGGACTCCATTTTGCTTAGCTGATTTGTCAGTTCAGCGTTTCTTTGTTTAAGAGTGGAAATTTCCAAGCTTATGCCTTCAATGTCCGATTTTGTCGCAACTTCTTTAAGTTTTTCATCCAACAATTTTCCCAAGGTGCTTTGAAGAATTTTATCCAGTTCACCGATTGCTAAATCACCGACCAAGATTTTGTTTACATCGGGATTGAACGTTTTTGGTGGTGACATATCGGTGTACAATCGTTTTGCTGGATTTTGTTCTTTTGTGTTCGGTGATCGAGGTAGGGGCATGTTTATTGACGATTTTTTATGATTTAATGGGACTCACCTCGTACTTTTTTTTTGCCTTAGTAAAATGTAAGACTGAATGCACTTGGTATAGACTTTTTTGCAAAAAAAAACACAGTTTTTATATTTAAAAAGGAACAATTTTTGTAGAGCTCTTATTTACACCAACTTTCTTTCATTAGCCAGAGTTGCCAACCCCAAATGGATTAAGGAGTTTTTGAAGGAGGAGAGAATCCCGACTAGAGGTGATAACGTTGAAGTTTTGTGTCATCAGCATAAAGGGAGACAGATATATATTTAAGATCTTTTCGGCATTATTAATGACAGTTTTCTTCATTAGCCGTTCGGATTGTAAAAAATTTTAGGTAACCTCCATTCCCTCACAAGGTTACGGTTGTGGTCCTCGCTCTGTTGCGACACCCAATTTATTGACTTATTTTTAGTCAGGTTCTGCCATAAAATGAGTTGCGGTTGTTCGTAATACTTTGCTGAAGGTCAAAGTCACAAAAACTGACGAGAATAACTCTTTACTGTAGACAAAAGTTCAAGCTCGCACCACTTGCGTTGTGTTGATAGTATGTGAAAACCAATCCCATATTCGTGACCGGCAGCAGTTAACACAACGTCCCTGAAAACGATTTGTAAATTTCGTTATCGCGTTCCAAGCCCTCCCTATATTGGCTTTAAAGTTGATGTAAAAAGTCCTTTATCATGCAAAGCCCCCTTCTTTCTGTTACTTTAACAAGTTGGTATCTTATACGTGACAGCAAAAAGCAAATTGAACTTGAACTAGTTTCAAAACCTTACGACAACAGCAAATGTAGTTAAAAGCTTTTGTGAGAAATTAAACTTGAACAACACGAAGGACCATCTCATTACACACATTAAATATTTAACGAACTCTCTGTTCTCTGTTGTCCTCAGCCAGTGACTTTATATACACAAAAAATTTCAAAACAGATTAATTATTATTATTTGCAAGAAGGTTTTGTTTCATTCCTGGTGTTTTTTGGATTTTGTTGATTCGAGAATGACGTGTACTACTCAAAAAAAAGCGTACTCAAGAACACTTGTTGTCTAGAGAGCATCCAAGCAACAATGTTAAATAATGACGTTGGCGATGACGACGACGACGAAGACTACATATGATGGCAAAAGACGCAACGCACGTAAGCATATTTAATTTTGAAGAGATGCGCCAGATCTCTGTTCTTTAATTAGCATTTCACCTTTTGTCATTTTATTTTCCTTGCAGTCTAGTGGCAGATGCGAAGATTCACCTTGACATTATGCTCTTGAACGAATGAAAGCACTTTGCTAGTTCAGATATGAATATGTATGTGACTAACAATCATAAAGTGCGGAGATGTACTTTGCATTTGTTTGCTGAAGAGTCAAGTAGTGCAGTATTAGGATTGCACGTACAAGCATTGTTGAATAATCAATTTTATTTACAATTCGTGTTCTTTTCTTTTCAAAGAATTTATGTGGGGAAAGGTTTTTAATTTTGCAATTTTTGAGATTGTGGATATTTGGATTGGTGTGGAAGATATCAATTCAAAATGTTGCTTAAAGGCGTAATACGAAGTTGTCACAAGCTGCAAAATCTCATTTCAATCTCACAGGTTTCAAAGCCTTTCGACGAGTGTTCATCAGATCATTCATTTTCATTTCAAGTTCATTTTGCAACCACCCTGCTATAAACCACCTGCTACAAAAAAGTCGTCTTGTCTGATAAAAAGCTCCTCTAGCCCTTACCAGAGCCATATCCATATGTTTGTTAAAATATAGACTCTACAGATCTAGCCAGATACCGATGTAATTGACTTTGCTTGGCAAACTAGCTTTTACCAGTCCTTTCTCGTATCCCTTGAAGTCCAAGCCAACGAGGTTTTAATCCCAATTGCTTCCGATTGCTGGAAGTTTATTTGCAGCTTTCATTCATCGCGAATTTCTCAATCTTATCAAGCAATGTTACAAAAAGACTCTGATGGCTTTGATCTTCGGACGCAGTAAGGTCCTCGGCGTACGCTATAGCATGGTGAAGAGAACCAATTAGATCGCCGGGGAAAATGATAAACAAAATGGGCGAGTTCACCGCTTCCTGCTGCAGACCGTTCTGAATATTGATGGTAGAATCTGGTTGAAGTTAAATTGATACTTTCGAAACATGTCATTGAGAACATATAGCAGTGCTGTACTCATGCCACATTTGTACAACTTGCAGAAAAGGCCGTCTATCCAAAAACGGTATCGAATGCCTTCTCCGAGCCAACCAGACATGCACCCGTGCACTGCTTTTTAGCTTTCGTCCATTGAATATGTGATGCTAGTCTAGACACGGCATGTTTGCTATCATGGCCTATTTAGGTTAGGTTAGGTAGAATGGGCTGACGGTTGATCTTATTACCGTCACACTTAGATCAATGTAGATCCATTGTGATACCCTGGAGTATTGTAATGTCCTACAAACCTATGAGTTTATGTTTGGCCTTAATGAAGTTTAACAGGCTGCTTCTTGAAGTGTGTGATAATTCTTCTAGTTCATTGAAAAAGTAATTGCCTAGAACTTTTTTCCTAATGTGGCAGATTGCTGGGCATTGACAAAGGAAGTGAGTGTAATCCTCATCTTCATCTTCGTCATTGCATACTCTGCACAGGTCATCGGTGCAAAGACCCATTTTCTTTTTGTGGTAACCTAGTAGGTTGTGTCCAGTTATGATACTGATAAGCATTCGTAATGAAGGTCTATTCCATGATAGCAGCTTTTCAGAACCGTTCTTATCGTATTTGGGCCATAGTTTCCTGGAAGCAACACAGGCATCTAGGCATTCCCATCTTTAATTGGATTTTCCCATTATTTTGTTGCCAATGATCTGTTTAATTTCACAGGGTGGAATCCTGATTGATTGACCAATGAGAGAAGGGTCAAGTGCTGATCCTTTTCTCGCTAGTTCGTCCGATTTTTCGTTTCCCGGTATACCACTATGACCAGGAACCCAGCAGAGTCTAACGCTATGCTGTGTGCCAAGAACCTTTAGCTCTTCGCGACAGCAAGAAACAAGCTTTGATTTGACAAGAGTGGCAGAAATCGCTTTTATTGCTGCTTGGCTATCAGTGATATCAGCATGTGATAGCGCCATCATGCACACCTGTTTTGCAGCGTTTGTAATTGCCAAGATCTCGGCTTGGAAGACACTGCTGTGATTTGGAAGTCTGAATGAACTGGCTGGGTTTAGACTTTCTGAAAAGAAGCCTGCAACCGTTCCAACTTCCATTTTTGAGCCGTCGGTATAGATTGATATAGACGTCTCGTTCAGGTAAGGTGTTTCATTCTCCCAATCCTGTCTATTGGGGAAGCTGGTTGTGAAGGATTATTTAAAGTCCAGGTATAGAGTTATGTAATCTGTGCAGATATTGTTATCTGCGTGTCCTGTTTGGCTGGTTTTCCAGACATTACACTGATTTAGTCTAAGTGCGCTGTTTGCTGCCGATTCTTGAACATAGAGATCAAGAGGTGTGAGATTGAGGATTACTTCCAAGCTCGCGGTTGGTGTAGTTTGCATTGCACCAGTTACGCAAATAGAGACTGATCTTTGTACATTGGTTAGGGTTTTTAAATGCGTGGATTTTTCCAGCGCCTTCCACCAGACCAAATTGCCATAAGATAGGATTGGTCTAACAATGGCAGTATACATCCACAAGATGATTTTGGGATTTGGTCCCCCAGCCAAAATCCTGCTGCACGAATCATGGCCTATTTAAAAACCCAACTATTTTCTTGCAATTTTTTTTTTTTTTTTTTTTGTTGTCCTCAGCCCATGTGGACAGTGCTCCACTGAGAACCTTCTCGAATAACTTGCTAGAAAGCTAATTTCTAATTGACCGGAGATTTGCCGAATTTTAATAATCCAATTTTCTCTTAATAAAAGTAGGCTTCTGTAGTCTTCCAACGCACAAGTAATATCCTCTACTCAGAGCAGGGAGATTTCTCCACACGATGTTCGGCATGTCGATTCCTTCTGATTACTTTTTCTTCACTGTGTGGAAAATCCTTTTGAGATCCATCTTAGACAGTTACAGGATATTGTGCTGGAATGACTGCATTTGCAAGTCGGTTGTCATTGAATCAATCAAATCTAATGATTCTCAGATCGCCATTTTGAGATCTCACCTCTCAGACAGAAGTCTCTGCCAAACGCTCGGTTCTAAAGGCCGTAATTCAAGTGAGTGCTTTAATTTACCTTATGGTTATATTAAAAAACACGTTTACACATCATCAATAGATTTCAACTGACTCATGAACAAAATTAAACCCAAGAACAAAAGCTACAAATATCCCATTTCTGATTGGGCCTCATTTACTACAAAACTAAAACTCTATCATTTTGTTAACACTTTTACAATTTATCCTGTGTAATATCTCTTCTCCAGTTTCTACAAAGTTGCATTTGTGATGTGAATATTTTCTCAAAATAACTCGAATTATGAATCAAATTGATTTCAAATTTTCTATGCATATAATTTTCAATTTTACTCACGTTGAATATTTAAAAATAAGCACACAATCAGGAAAACCACAAGGTATACAATAGTTTCCATCCAATGCCAATATTAAAGGCGTTTATAGCGTGTAGGCCAAGGCATCTGTTTTATTTCAAAAGTGCATATTGGCGATTATTTATAAGTGGACATTTATTATTGAATTCGTTGCGAACAATTGAACTTTTCTTCTTGTTACTTATCGCTGATAGTTTACAACTTCCATGAAGCCCTAAGCGTCGTGTGATGGGTGTTTCATTTTTTTTCATTTTCATTTCCATTCCCTCACAAGGTATGGTTGAGAAAAATGTCACTGGATTTCCGCGCTGTTGCGCCACTGAGTATTACACAAAATTGAAATCGCCCAACAATAAAATATAGCTTTTCATACAACACAATTCCATTACATAATCTAAAACTAAAGAGAGCTCAGTATAAGCTGAGACAGGACTCTTTGGAGGAATATAGACGTTTACGACATAGATACTTTTTAACTGTACGGATACTTTGACACATAATACATCAATAATTGTAAAGGAAAAAGGAAAAGTGATTTGAGACGACATACTCGTATAAATATTTCTTACAGAAATCAATGCACCACCTCCCACATCATCAGAAGGGGGTAATTCTATTTAGTTTTTTGGTTCAGGTATCCGTTCAGTTCTAACTGCTTTTTTCTTGCGTAATGTAAACTCTTTAATGAGTGTACCATCAGGCCAAGAATCACTATTCAGTATAGAATTAGAGAGGGAGGGAGGAACAACTAACTTAAATGAAGAAACAAAGGTATTGTTTTTACTGATTTTATCACATTTAAATGACGTAACAGAGGGGATACTCTTTTTGTCAACCAAATGACGCAAAACATCATCTGATTTGATTTCTGGTCTAAGTCGTGAGACAAAAAGGGATCTAGGTTTGGGAACTGCTTCCATAAGGACATTTATTCCCAGAGCAACAGGTTCAATTACATCCTGCGTGTCCATAGAAAGCGAGTTTTCGATCATTGATGTAGTGGATTCTATTGCATCCAGGTTACAATTAGAGATGGGATTTTTACTCACTGACGCATTGGACTTAGGAAGAACGAGTAAACTGTTCAGTTGATCTTTGGAGGAGGACTAGAAACTTGATTAGCTTCTGCACCATCGCGGTTTTTTTTTTTTTTTTTTGAGTTTTTGGATAGTGCTATGGCCGAGCTGGTAGCTAAGGAAGTCGATTACGATTGAAGGATTACTAACAATTAGGGTTTTTCAATGATTAAAGGCCCCAATTCATCAGTTGAGGTTGAATTATCAACGGAACAACGGAAGGAGATGGAAATGAAGCAAGGTTAGAAACACTGTCATTGAAAACCTTAAGAAGTTCCTCAAAAAAAATGTCTAGTTTAAAATTGGACATTTTAATAGCCAGTAGGTACAGTGATATCTTTTTGCATTCTGAGCAATACCAACAAGCAATCTTTGACGCACTTATTTTGTCCAAAAATGCATTGCTTATGAAACTAAATTTTTGTGCCCGTGGCGTAATGATTAGCATGTCTTCCTGTTATTCGGGAGGTTCGTGGTTCGATTGAAAACAGAAACCAAAAAATGTTTTTCCGCACGGGTATTATCTTTCGCGAGGATTTGGCAAGTCCTTCAATTGTAAATTCATTGATTAGTGAACTTGACTATTCGCAATCGGCAGCAAAGTTTAGGTCCCCTTTATTTCCTCACAAGGCATGGTTGTTAAAAATGCGTTGGGCCCCGGGGTTCCCCGCGCTCTTGCACCACCCTATGTATCTACGTATGTAATGAAACTAAATTTTAGCTCTTTCGAAGAAAACGCAGTCTTTGATTTCCTCTCAGAAAAAAAAAAGAATTAGGGTATTTCAGGCAAGCAGAGTACGAGTTGATATATCATAAACGGAATTTCAGTAGCCATTTTCACTTATGTCGAAATACAAAAAAACCTAATATAAGCTGTGCTTTCACATCATTGAAGGTGGGTGAATATTAGACAAGAAAGGGAATTTTATTTTCACCCGAACAAGAGAGCGAATGGAAATGCATGTTACACATATTGACATCCCTGTTCAAATCTCACCAATTGAGTCACCATCAAATTTAACTTTTGTAGAATTCTTATCATCAGATCTTACTTCCGTGCATTTTCTTTATATGCAATTGGACCAAAACAAACCAATCTGCACTACTTATATCTTTTTCGCAGAACTGAATTCAATCCATATTTTTAACTTAACAGGTATGTAACCCACACCGAGATCTACTCCAAAAGCTGACGTTAACTCATCACTTCTAAGCAGCAAACCAAATTAAAAACATACCAGCATAGTGTGGCTCCCAACTATGAGCATCAGCACAAACAGAGTCTACGCAAGACAGCCAAACATTCACAAAAAAAATACCTAGCCATTTTTAGTTCAACTTCTCGTTTGACGTCGTCGCGTCAGTCACATTCAGTTTTTTATCTTCTTCTTTTAACCATACTGCATTGTATTTATACTTTTTTGTAGGTACTGGAATATTGCACTGGCGAATGCCTTGGAAAAAAACACGGCCATTATTGTATTGTTTAGATATTAACAAACGTTTTCAGCTGCAATCGCAAGACTTTGAATAATCACAAAATAGTGTCAGAACATGGAACAAAGCCTTTGAATAGAAACATTATATGGAGGCCATTAAGCATTCGTTTGGCCTAAAAATATACTAATGGATTCTAAATATATTTAAGATAACAAAAAAAGGAGCAAATGACCGTAAGCTTTACTCCTAAAGTTAATTGTTGATTAGATTTGGATTCGAATTCATGGGGTCATTTACAAAGCCAACCGAAAGTGAAGTACATAATACCTGAACAACTTTAATAATTAATTGGTTCAGCATTATAAGTCTAAAAAACAAAGAGTTTTTCCCAAAAAAAAAATCTGGGGCAGTTCTAAATTGATGATGTGTCGTTGGGAAAAGTTCAATTAATATAAATAGCGGCGCAACGGAGGTGGAAGGGCTAGGGCCTGGCGCAATTCTCACAACCATACTTTGTGAAGGATGGAGGAGACCTACAATATTCTTCCAATTCCGAACGGCTTAGCGTAAAAGCGCTTTCCATGACAAAGAAACTAGCATCGGAGGAGTTGACGATTCCTCAAAAAAGGCGATATCAGCGGACAAACATTTTCAGCTTCCTAGATTCGACTCTTAAACGTCTCACTTATCTGGCAGACGTGCTTATCATAACGCTATGCCCACAACAAGGTAATATAACTAATTTCCACAACCACGCTCCCTCGAGAAAAAAGCCAAAACATGTTTTTTTCTTTTAGGCTTATAAATTCTTTTTGGTGGATTTTGACAAAAAAAAAGAAGTTTTTAAAAGCTTAAAAGATACAAAATTTGGGTGAAGAATTTATACGGCCAATACTCACAAAACAATGACGCTCCAAGAAAAGGGGTCTAAGCCCGATTTTATCATTTTGAAAAATTGTTTTGGGATAAAATTAGAAAAATGTAGTTTTCTTTATAAAGGTAAATAACTGCCTGTTACGTGGGAGTTCGAGGTTCAAATCAGTACAGTCCAATTGATTGCCTTTTCCGAGGAATTCCCCTGAAAGTAGTTTTCCAGCCATGGACAGTTTTTTCTAACTTAGCCGTTCGAAATCGGAAAAAACTAGCATTCATCACCTTGGTATGGTTGAGAAAAATATGCTGGACCCAAGGGCTTCTAAAGCTCTGTTGGGCCACCCTATTTACATTTTAATAATTTAAGCTGACTAAGCAAATACCTAGATACTAACAAAAGAGGAATTTTCGTAAGATTGATAAATATACAAAGGCTCTGAACATTATTGTCGTATATCCAAAAAGGAAATATAAGTAGGCGGGTACTTAGCAATGGCCCGGGAAAGCATTCAACACCCACAAATTCACACTCAGAAAATAAATTAAAAGAACGTTAATACGGCCTCAGCCCTCCGTTCCTTAAATTAGCCCATTTCCTTCTCCTTATTGAAATTTCTCATTATATAGACACTATCATCATTATCCATTCATGCATACATCCGCAACCTCGGAAAAAACAAAAAAACAATAAAAAGCAGGCGAGATAATTTATGAATAAAAATTCATAAATAAACTTTTACTTTTCCTCGTTCTTAATTTATTCACAGAACTTCCCTTCACCTTGTTTTTATGTCTTCATATCAAAAGTACATTTGTATCCATCCTGTCGACTTCGTGTACCCGTCAAATTAAGTACCACCACGGTTTCGTCGTATAGTCATTAGCCTGTTACACTGATACACATAAAAAACCGAGAGTGTGAGTTCATGTCCGGCAGTCCATTGCTTAAAGCGGCAAAGTTTCATTTCCTTTGTTAAAGAACAATAAAAACTCAAACCCAACTATGGTGTGGGATTTTCCATTCAAATATGTTGCCGTTCCTTTTTAGGTCATCATCATCGTTACCTACGCAATTGTAACGGTGCAGAGTGAGTCTGTAAAACACTTTAAACAATGAATCCAATTTTTTATTAATTTAGAAAAGGGTCGATCGACGGTACATAGCCGCAGTTCGCCATGATGAAAATGATTCAATTTTTCTTACATTGAGTGATTTGAGAGGTGGAGGAAATCCTATCATTTGATAACTTTTCCTCTAAACGAATCGGAATTGGAATTTTCGATGAAATGCAAAAATCCATATAAACTATGGTTTAAGTCTGTTGAATGTTACTCATCCTGAAGAGTACACCCCTGCCTTAGAGTGGTTTTGCCTTCTTACAATACAAAAGAACAAACACACAAAGACATTGCCTTTGAATTTATATCACTTGAGTCTTTATAAGCCCACCAACGCAAAATCAATTTCGGTTTTATTGCCTTTTGATCCAGAAAAGTTCTGTTTACCCAGAAGATATACACACCGAATACAGAGGTTAAGGTACCCCACATCCATCAGCTCACTTAGGGATAAAGCGTTTTGTCCTGAAAGTCACTTAAGCCAAAAAGGGATGTTGTATCTTTGGGCAACAACAAATACGATTAAAAGTTCTTCTGCTTTTTTTGTAAGGGGGCCTACTTCAGCAATGTCCATACTTTTGAGCGACCTGTAAAAACGTTGAGTGACCTTTTTTGAAAGAGGTTCACCCCATCCCCATCCATCTTCACTTAACAACCGAAGGCTTTTGGATTACTCTGTATATGACTGTGAATCAGGAGTTTTTTTTCTATTCCTTCTGATCATTTGAAAAGAAATTAATCAAAATTCTGTGTGGTGTGAAGACATAATTCTTTTTTCCCTTTCCTCATAAACCTTTAATCTGTTAAGTCCTATGTAACAGGATTTCTTTGGAGCATATTTTGGGTAAAACCAATACCAACTGAATCTTAAAAAGGAAATCATCCGACATGTAGTGTTTCGATAACGAATGGTCAAAAAAAAATCATGAAGGAGCAAGATGACAGATGGGACACAGAGCGTAGTGTTATTATTGGATCACATTCTCGTATAATTTTGTTCAAAATATTTCCATTGAGTTCGTTTGGTGACGTTAAGTGAGCGATTGCTCTGAAAAAAATTAAGGAAAATCTTTTATTTTTTTATTGCCTCTTTCCTGGAAGGTTCTCTCAATCATACAGCATGGATATTTTGAGTGAGCAAGTGGAAGTCAAGTAAACCGTAAGTTGATAATGCGAGCATAAAAGAGCTTAAAATAGATTTTGTTCAATAAAGCTTGTAAAGACTTATCCACTTATTTGTTTGTAATGTGATCGAAAAGGACAGAAATGAAAGCAGTCATGAATATTGAATAGGGCTGAAGGATAACTTTTACCCTTAAACTTATACGAGGAATGTTTTGACCGGTTGACTATATTACGAATGATGTTCAAGTTGGTAAGTGCTTTAAAAAATTTTAAAAGCATTTTACTGAAATCCCAATAACAAGTAAGAAGAGGGTAAACCATCGCCACAGACAGGTCATAACTTTTATGAAGTGGAACGAAGTCTAAAAAAAAAAAAAAAATCCAAGCTGCCAATGCTATGCGGAAGAGTAAATTACAGCTGTTCTGATTGACAGTTCACAAAATCCGTCATTGAGTTCGCTATTCTACAAAACCGTCGAAGCTCTTTCCAACTCATTTTAAAGGTCTTCTGTTGGTCTGCGGCCATATCATCTCTCTGACAGGGTAAGCGAGTTGAAGTCATGTTGTGCTCTGCAACGGATATATCATTGAAATTTAAGATCGTGTGACCAATTCATCGTCACTTACGCACGTGTCTATGTGAAAACACAAAACTCGAGCTTACACTAGTCATTCGAGGGGTAAAAAAATGATTACGTAGTTTTTGTTTCTTTGTTATTAACACAACCCTTTAGAGTAATTCGATAAAAAAAAAAACAAATCGTGTAACTCGTGTTGGTTCGTTTAAAACGAAACCACTAAGTAATTTATAAAACCTGATGTTGCTGCTAAAATTGGTTTAAAAAGAAATCAATCAGTAAATTGAGATTGATTTAATATTGGTCACTCAAAAATGAGCTTACTGCAGTGGTTTAAGGCACATGGTTTTGCCAGAATCACATATTTCTGACAACACCATTAAATTTTTAACTCAAACGACTTCAATAAGCTTATTTTGTACTGATCAATAGGAAGGCCTTATTATCAGGAATGATTGACCGATTTCGTTTCAAACAAATTAACACGATTAACACGACTTTTTTTTTGTTTTTCAAATGACTGAATTGAGGTCGTTTACCCAACGTAACTCTATCAACAATGTGGTTGCATATATAGACACAGAAGAAGAAGAAGAGCTAAGTTCTTTACTCAACTCAACGATACGTATGGAAGAAAGGTGCCCCAGAGTTGAAACAAATGGAACTACAAAAAGCTCATTTGGGAGATATTTGGTCAATATGACTAGCCACTTCAAACTAATCTCACTACTTTCTGCTGTTCGATCTCCTCACAAGCCATTGTCTAGTAGCGTTTTGCTGCTTCTTCACCCAGTGTAAAGAATCGTGCTTCTCGTGTTGTACACTACGCAACTTGGCACTTATTTTAAGTCTGTAAAAGCCTACAAAGATTTAAGTTCTCGTTTCTCTACCACTGGGTAGCAGCAATTTGAGTACTTTGATTCCTCTGCAGGAATATCCAAATCGCCATGTGCGATTGATGAATTTCTTAGCTCTGTGTAATTGCAACCATCACAGTTCTTCTTCTTCTTAGGTGGGCATTACAGTTCAGGGTGAACCTGGGCCTCAACCAACATCCTTCTATAACGACTCGAATTTCGGGCGAGCTCTCTCCAGTTTCGCACTCCAAGTCGGTTGAGGTCTTCATCCACTTGATTGCGCCACCTAAGACGAGGTCTTCCCCTTCCGTGATTTCCCTGCAATGTGCTTTCGAACACCCGTCGAGCCGGAGCGTTTGGGTCCATCCGCTCTACAAGGCCCAACCATATCGTAGTTTCGCGATGCGTATGCGTACCCTTCTGGCTATGCCCATGTCGCGGTACAGCTCATGCAGCTCGTTGTTATATCTTCTTCTCCACACATGGTCTTCGCATACGGGACCAAAGATCATTCGGAGAATTTTTTTTTCGAAACAACCAAGGGTTTCCTCATCCGCTTTCAATAAGGTCCATGCTTCCGCGCCGTAAAGCAGGACTGTGATGATTAAGGTCACCTTGATTTTTCTGGAGAGAGTTTTGTTTCTCAGTTGCCTTCTTAACCCAACGAAGCAACGGTTGGCAAGAGTTATTCTCCGTTTTATCTCCGCACTGATGTTGTTTTCCGTGTCTATAGCGGATCCTAGGTAGACGAAGTCCTGTACTACCTCGAAGTTATGTCTGTCTATTGTGACGTTTTGTCCAATTCGTCGATGTTCTGTGTCCTTGTTTGATGACAACATATACTTCGTTTTGCCCTCATTAACCATCAAACCCATTTTTGCCGCTTCTGTTTCAATACTCGCAAAAGCAGCAATGGCATTACGATTTTTTCTTTCCATTACGTCAATATCGTCTGCATAGGCGAGTAATTGTACAGACTTTTGAAAGATTATTCCTCTGGTGCTGACGTTGGAGTTTCTTACCAAGTTTCCTTTCAAGTATGAAAGGAAGTATGAAGTATGCCTAAAGCCTTTTTCGACATCAAAGGTCTCGGTGTGTTCTTTACCGACCTTGACGGAGCAGCGTGAATTCTCCAAAGTCATTCTGCATAGTCGTGCGAGTTTTGCAGGGATGCCGAAGCTAGACATTGCTCTGTACATCTCATCTGTGTAAATACTGTCATACGCATCCTTGAAATCGATAAAAAGATGGTGAATATCGATATTATGTTCTCGGGTTTTTTCAAAGATCTGCCGTAATGTGAAAATTTGGTCTATTGTGGACTTCTCTGGTCTAAAACCACATTGATAAGGACCTATCAAGTTGTGGACGTGGGGTTTCAGACGTTCACATATTACAGCAGACAAGATCTTATAAGCGACGTTAAGGAGGCTTATCCCTCTATAATTGGCGCCATTGTGAGGGTCACCCTTCTTTAGGAAACCATCAAAGTTACCCAGTGGTTATTCGCAAATGTTTGCTTACATCTGCAAATGGTTTTCACTCCCAAGATAATGTGTTTTTGAATTGTTAGAAGACTGTGGCCGTGTGGGGTGAGCAAATCTGTAAACTAAATGCCCTCGGTCATGGGTGTAGTGAGTTGGTTGGCAAAGTCTGGGTATTTATGGGGAAGTCACGTCGAAGGCACCCACCGCCGCGCCATGTCATAAGAAAAGTATAAGTTCGGAGCCTAGTCAAATTGTACTATGGTAAGGCGAACGCTGGTGTTATCGTATAATAAAAACGATTTGAGATATCTTAACTCAAGAACCCTGTCTGAATAAACACGAAGACGAATCTTGATGCACTCAAAAATCAAGGAAACAGTAAAAAGGAGGTCTCAATTCCAATTTTACAACTACAATTACAGTCAAAAGGAATACAAATACAAAAAAACCGACAATGAGCTTAAATAGAAAGTCACCTTAGTCTGATTTTACTTCTTGTCCTTAACGTACTTCAAAAACATTAAACTTAAACAATTGAATAAGTGAAATCGAGGTAGAAATGTGTTTCGAATTTCATTTATTTCATGTTTATCACCGTACTATTCAATGTTACAAGATTTCCAATTCATTTTCTTTCATTTATCTGCAGCGCAACTCATACACGTAACTCATTTGTCCTGCACCACTATACTTAATTTCAATTGCTCGCCATACCATTCCCGTTTAACCTGGATTACTTTTAGAAAACCATTCAGTCCGATAAAGTTCAGTCGCACAGCGTATACCGAATATCAATTGCGCTGCAACTTGCTAAACTCAATCGATACTCACACACACAGGACTTGGTTTTATGCACTTAACAGACTTTCCGGTGAAGTGTGGAATGCAATGTTTAAACAAACTGCTTCCCTTTCATTACACCGAAAATGGTTACGAGAAACGAGAATATATCCTTCTTTAGAGTGTCATTTGATCTCAATGTTGACTTTTATGTTCTCCAACACGAGGCAGGATTGAGATTGAACCATAAAACCGAAAGTCATTAAAGCCACAGCTAAGTTGATGTTAAACTGTTTGTTTGTTGTTCAGTACCTTGTTGATTTTCGGTTCGTGTACATCAAACGAAAAGGGCAAAAGAGTATATGTAACCCAGTCAAATGGTACTTTTGTGTTAGAAGTTTAAAAGACTTAGAGGAAAAACCCCCTCCATGGCAGTGTAATTACACCCAGATGAGAGATGACTTTCTGCGACTCCTCGCGAAAGGCGATACCCGTGGAAAAACAATTTCTTATTTCTGGGATTCGAACTTCGAGCTCCACCCAAATAGACACAAAGCCACTATGATTAGCTGATAGTTACCATAAAAGTCCCAAGAATTTTACTTACAAAAAAATCTGCCTTATTGAAAATACGGCGGCCATTTTGATTATTTTGTTTTTCGACCATAATTTTCGAACCAACCGACCGATTTTCTCCCACACATAAAAATTTATAGGATTCGGTGCTGGAATTTTACAGTCGGTATGGGATTTACTTGATCACAATCTCGCTCTATTTCTTTTTCGGAGTATGACTTGCCTTCTACAGTTTTACGTGTCTATCGTTGCACAATAGAGCTTCCAGCATTAACAACTTGATATGTTGTCTGTGCTGCTACTGAGGTGAACCGTAAGTTTAAGCGGAGTTTTGATGGAATGTTCTACCCCTAAAAAGGAGCAGTAGATTTCAGGCATTGTTGCAATCCTGAGCAATATCACAGCCGTAAAATGCGAGTAGCAAAGTTCCTCCAGTTGTACGATGCCCTCCGTGTAACATTTGCTGTTTTTTCTTGAAATTCTTGTAAGGTACCTATTTTTCTTTCTTAACTTTGCTGAAGTGGTATCATGGCTAAATGCTGCGTAGAAGAACAAAAGGTTGTGACAAGATCTCCGTCTTTGATTCTGCATTCTCCATCATAGGTCTAACATCGTCATATCGCTAGATTTTTCGTTTTCCGTTACGGTAAAAAAATATAAAGTCCCTAAAAGAACTGTGTGGCAATACGAGAAAGCCAATTGGGACGGCCTGAACAATTTCTTTCGAAATTTAATTAGTCATTGTGCTTTCTCGACGGAAACGTTGGTGCATCAGCTGATATGATATCTAACGTAATTCTCAACGGCATGAGAAATTTTGTTCCTCACAGAACAAAAAGTATCATACCCAAAGATAATAATTAATTCGTGGTTTGATTTAAGCTGTAAGAAGGCGATTAAGGATAGAGAATGTAGTTTTCGAAAATTCAAAGACAACCCTACTGTAGAAAACCGAAACTTGTTCAAACGGGCCAGAAATATCTGTAATACTCATATAAAAAAGGTCAAGTTTTTGCATGACCAAAAAGTAAGGCAAAAAATACTGTTGCGTCCAAAAGGAAGCAAACATTTTTGGTCTTTTGTTAAGAACGTTAAGAACTCGACCACGTCATCGGTCCCAACGCTCGTTTTCAATGACTCTCCGTATGTCAGTTCCATTGATAAAGCCAATTTGTTAGCAGCTCAATTTGCTGCAAAATCAACATTTCCTGATAACATATTGGCTCCGACCTGAGCTTGAGTCCGTAGATTCTGTAATGAAGCAGTTTTTTTTTCGAGCTCACTCGGTTGCGAGAGTCCTCAAGGATCTCAATATACATAAATTCGCTGGTCCAGATGGTATCCCCGCCGTTATTCTGAAGGGGTGTTCTTCTACGCTGGCAAAACCTCTGCTTTAACTTTCCCATCTTTCCTATTCTGCTGGGATTTTCCCGAGCAGATGGAAAACTGCATTTGTCCAGCCGGTCCCTAAAAAAAGCGAATCTTCCTCCCCTTCTAATTACCGTCCAATTGCACTAACGTCCCTTCTTTCTAAGGTAATGGAAATGTAGATAAACCGCCAACTTATGAAATATCTTGAAGAACGAAAGATTCTTAATGACCATCAGTACGGCTTTCGTAGCAAACGGCCACTGGTGATTTGATGGCTTATCTCTTCAAAAATCGGAACCAATCTTTACATTGTTTTGGAGAAAGTATGATTATTGCGCTTGATATTTCTAAAGCATTTGATAGAGTTTGGCATCAGGCTCTTTTATCGAAAATGCGTGCTTTTGGTATCGATGGGTCTCTTCTTCGTTGGATTAGAAACCACATTTCCGACCGTTCAATACAAGTTGTATTGGATGGCTTCAAGTCTGATACCCACTTCATAAATGCTGGTGTGCCCCAGGGCTCCGTTTTGTCTCCGACTCTCTTCCTCATTTTCATAAATGATCTCTTGTCTGAAACTTCTAAACCTCTCAAATGTTTTGCTGACGACTCAACCCTCAGCTTTTCATATTCGTTTCCAAAATTCACATCCCTGCTCGTCGGATGTGGAACTGGAACGGTTGCGTATGATAATGCTCATTGAATTCTGACCTTGACAGCATTATTTCATGGTGTAATAAAAACCGAGTAGAATTCCATGCTTCGAAAACTCAATGCTGTCTCTTGTCGTTGAAGCTTAACATTCCCCCATTGCCATTATCCATGAATGGTACCTGCATCGAAGAAACCGAAAAGCTGTCAGTACTTGGTATGTGTGTAAACGATGATCTTCGTTGGAGCGACCACATATTTGAAGTTCCCAAAAACGCTGCTAAATGCTTAGGTTTCTTAAGACGATGCAGGAAGTTCTTCACCCTTTCTGATCTGGCCTTCATCTGCCCAAAACTACCATATCTGGTCAGGTGCTTCTCAAACGTCTTTGCGCCTACTTGATAGGGTTCAAAATAGAGCTTTAAAATTGATAGGTGATAGTTCAATTGTAGAATCGATTGATTCTCTTGAACATCGTCGAAACGTTACCTGTCTCAGTCTCTTTTATCGCTTTTTCTATAAACAGTGCTCCAGAGAAATAGCCAGTTGCATTCCTCCCCTGAAACAATTTAGCCGCAACACCCGCCTGGCTGGGAATGCTCATCAGTTTTACCTTGAGCCCAACTTTGGGCGTACAGTCAAGTATAGATATTCATATTTTAGTCGCATCACCCGAATGTGGAATGCTCTGCCTGGCCCTGTTTTTCCCCTTCATTACGATTCACAAAAATTCAAAAGCAACTTGCATCGATGTCTCCTCTCAAATCCTCTCACAGTGTCATTGATTTTGATGGTTTCGGAAGTACTAACAAGAGTTGAGTGACTTTATTCGTCTGTTTTGAGTGAATATCACTGAAAGATTAGTACATTCCATGGTCTTTATATCGCTTTGTATCAACAAATTACATTACATTACACATTCTTAATATTCTTTGATACATCTCATCGCTTTGCGTAAATGAGTGTTGGAGATGCTCAAAAATCTGTTCTTTTCGGAAAAAAGATTAGGACTCATAATTCTATAGAAACTCCTTAAGTTTATTGGTTCCGTGTTGCTGTTGCTGTCGCTTACAGTGTTACTGTCGCTTTAACAGTCGCTATCGATTCCCTATGTCAAAGCTTTGCATTTACCAGCACTGTTGTTTCCAATATCACATTCGCTTTCGCTTTCCGCTCTTGTTGTCGCTTCCGCAATATCGATCGCAATAACTATCGCTTTCGCTATCACTATTCGAAGCCTTTTCACTATCAGAATCGCAACTGCTGCCAGCTGTCGCAACCATTGTCTTTATCGCTACCGATGCGCTATCAGATTTTGTGATTATAACTTCTCTTTTATTTAATATGTAATGTGGAAATTTTATGAAATCCGCCTTCGACCTAAATCAAAATGCTCATAACAAAAACATCTGGTTTTTGCCTTTTGTGTGTACCTCACGATTTGACTAGACTATCAAGGAACTTATTCTTTGACCTCTTGACCCAGAATTGAAGGCAAAACTCCTGCTAACCCGAAATAGAATTTTTGCATAAGCCAAAGTAGGTAGGTACATATCTATGCCAACCTTACATTGGCATAGTGGATGTCAGACTGCAAGTGTGTAAGGCTTAACACCTACCACAACGAAAGACTGATGTTGCTTGTAACTCAATGAATTAATTACGAACACTAACCAACGTCAGAGGTTTCCTTGTGTGTCGGCCTTGCTGGTTTGGCACGTGATTATCGCAATAATAATCATCCTAATGAGCATGCACCACCAACACCATCGACATCACACTATAATATTAAGTGAGAGACCTGAAGGATTCTGCACAACACCACACGAGACTATTAATTATTGCCAGCGATTAAGTTGTTGGCGGTTTATATACTCGTATGCTATATCGATCTTGCATTTCCATAAACCCAAGAGCCAAGATATTGTTTTTGTTTTTTTTTTTTTTTGTGGCTTCAACAGTTGGGGGCAAGTGTTAACATTGGTTGCGTTCTATAGACTCCTATATATAGGACGAATTAATATTTACATACGCTTCAGGGCCTGTTCATTTTCTCAATTCTTGCCGACACAAGGAGTCTTTTTGGTTGTTGTTTTAAAATGAACTTAAAGTATCTCTCTAACCCTGTTTCGACATGAACAACAACATCTTTTTTTATTGGGAAAGGAAACAAAAGCAAGGGGGCGATGCAGGTGGTAACTCGCATCATGGGGCTTTTTGTGAAGCCAACTTTCGGATGAGTTTGTTTCAAGTTGAGAGGAAAACTGGAAGTTTGTAAAGAGTTTTGAAATGTGAGAAGTCTAGGCTCCTTTTTGTCATAATTTTAAAGCGTCGACATAATTTATGGCAATGTGGTTTGAGGAGGCACTAAAACTTTTCATCTTTCTTACGGGTCCTGACAAAACCTCTTCGTCTATGTTATTTTATATGGCTTTTAAATTAAAACGCGAACTCATATGCTTTGTGGTTTGTGGAAAGCAATTTGTTAGAAGGGTAAATAATTAAGAGAAAGTGTTATCCTTGTAAGAGGACATAAAATATAAGAGCCTTGTCTTGATTTTTGATTTTTAACTGTGAATGTGTGGTGTAAATCACATGGACTTATTAAGTTAATCAGAACAGAGTAGAGGTAGAATGGGAACTCACAACGATGGGGCTATGTTTAAGAAAGACACACGAATCGATTTTAGTGGTTCTTCTAATTATTCCTGAAATTGATACAAAGGCATCGGAATAGTAATAAAGTTCTTACACACGCACTTTAATATGAACTCCAACCCGTGAGGAGGCGACGGACGTGTGTTTATTCATGCAGAGAAGAGGAGGAAACAAGGAAAATTATCTACTTGATAGCATGTCACTTCTTTTATGTCTCCATGTGGGTGTGTGTGAGTAGGATTGATTGTAAAATCGATTTTTTGTAGATTGTGTAAAATACAAAAAGCAAAAATGATTGTAACGCGGGATCCAGTTTTCATATAGGCCCGGGGATTAGTCGATGTCGATCTAAAGACTTGTGACCGTGTTTTTTCGCAGTTCTAAATAAATGTTATTTGGAAGCAAATTTTATTTGTGCATTTTCTTCATAGTTTTCTTACAAGAAACCCGTACCAAGCGAGAGATGCCAACTTTTTCCATTCCTCTAAGCATATTGTGTGGAAATGTACTCGTTTCGTTTTTATCCCAGAGAAATAAAGAAAGCAGATTCCCTCAGTGAAAAATAAGGTTTCTGTACAAGCAATGAAATCAGGTTGTTCAACTGGTTCAAGTTTTGGACATTTCGTGATGTGTTGTGTCGCATAGTCACGCAAATTCGATTTTTGTAATACAGAGTTAAGGAGTTGTATGGATGAAGTAGTTAGAGGTAAACTTTTCCCTCAAACCAATTTGGACGTTAAAAGAACACTGAATTGTGTTGCAAAGCTGCAGCTAAAAATCAGTTTTTCGGGTAGAATCAACCTTTTTCAGCTCGGTTTGCATCCAAAATGTCTACCGGTTCAACCTATTGAGTGCCGATCACTAAAAAAAAGTAAAAAAAACAATATGCGACACTGAGCGACACTAAGTGACACTGAAAGACACTGCATGACACTGTATGACACTGAGCGATACTGGACAGAAAACGAAGCGGAAATGAATCCTTTCATTTTGAAATTGAATGGAAGTATTATGTAGATTTGACAGTCTTCGCCGCACTTAAATCTTATTACACGCAAGAGCAGAAAAGTTTAAATATCTGGGATCTATGATCAATAGTGAAGCAACTTGTGATGACGACATCAATCATCGAGTAAGCGTAGGGTGGATGAAGTGGCGAGAAAACTCCGCTATCTTCTGTGATCGAAAAATGCCCCCTAAGCTGAAGGGAAGACTCTACACAGCAGTTGTCCGTCCAGCTCTGACATACGGTGCACAATGTTGGACAATGTACAAAAAGTATGAGAGCAAATTGACGGCAGCCGAAATGAAGATGCTTCGGATGACAGCAGGAGTAACAAAGCTTGATCGAATTAGAAGTGCTAAGATCCGTGGAAGCCTTCATGTCAAAAGTACCATCTTGGACAAAATTCAGCACGACCGGCTCAGTTGGTATTGTCATGTTCAAAGGAGAGATCCGCAGAACCCCGTCCAAAAGGCAATATCGTTGTTTTGTAGTAAACGGACAGTGGAAATGAACTTCAACCAAATGAGAGTGCCAAGCTAGTTGACAAGATATGTTGATTAAGGACTACTTTCCTATAATACTGTGGTACCAAACTTACTTAGTATGAATGAACCTTTTCCTTTTGATCCTGTTTGCTTGTGCAGAAAATGAGTAGCGACAGCTTCGAAAGACTTGTCGGACCTGCCTCAATGGAAAGGTTGTATCTGTGCTTCTTCTTCACTTCTGTTTTGGAAGCTCACTTTTTTCGTCTATTAACGTTTATATGGGTGTTCACTTTTTTATAATTAACGCGCATTTCAAGGGGTTATGAATATCCTTATAATGTTGTAAAACACAGTGCGAGTATTTAGGAAAATAGGAGGGGATTTAAAAGGAGACACCGATGCACGTTGCTTTTAAACCTTTGTGAATCGTATGAAGGGGAAAAACAGAGTCAGGTAGAGCATTCCACGTTCGGGTGGTGCGACTAAAAAATGAATCTCTGACCGAAGTTGGGCTCCAGGTTAAACTGATGAACATTCCTAGCGAAGCGGGTGTTGCGGTTAAATTGTTTCAAGGGGGGAGGGATGCAGCTGGCTATTTCACTAGAGCACTGTTTTTAGAAAAAGCGATAAGAGAGAGTGAGACAGGTGACGTTTCGACGATGTTCGAAAGAATCAATCGATTCTGCTATTGAACTATCACCTATCAATCTTAGCGCTCTGTTTTGTACCCTATCAAGTAGGACCAAAGATGTAAGTGAAGCACCTGACCAGATATGGGAGTTATACTCCAGTTTAGGCCGGATGAAGGCCTTATAACTTGTAGCCAGATCAGAAGGGGTGAAGAACTTCCTGCATCATCTTAAGAAACCTAAGCATTTAGCAGCGTTTTTCGCGACTTCAAATATGTGGTCATTCCAACGAAGATCATCGTTTACACACATACCGAGTACTGACAGCTTTTCGGTTTCTTGGATAATGACAATGGGGGAATGTTAAGCTTCAACGACAAGAGACAGCATTGAGTTTTCCTACGCAGTGCCGCCTCTGTACCCAAATACATCTACCCTTTGGGATCATCGTTTGATTACACTTTGTTCACTTTGAATGTTCAATACAGGCCTCCTGGGAAAGCTCTTTCTTTCAATCAGTGACGCCTGTTAGCTCTGTAATGACGCTTTTCAAGGAATATGTATGTAAACCCATTTCAGCAATCGAGTACATCCCCTTACAACTTTTCCTGATGATCATTTTGATGCAAATCAACCCTAAATGAGGGTTTGTAAAATGAGAATTGCAGTATTGGCATTAAAACAATGTTCCAAAAAAAATTTGATTTCTTTATTGGGTTTCCTTGTGGAATTTTGAAATTTAAAGCTTTTTTCGAAGCTTTCGAGAGCGATCACTTAATTTCAGTGCGGAAAGTGTTGCCAAAAATTTGCTTTGTTCTGTAGGTTTTCGTTTTTTTAATGTAAATATATTAAAATTCAGTTGCATGGTTTTCCATAATTTTCTTGTTGCAAAAACCATCAAACATACCTTAGAATGTGCTATTTTTTGTTGGCTAATTCCGCCTACTTTTTTTACGTAATTACTGAACCAGAAATCCATCCGCATCAGTTATCATCAGGTATTTGGACAAAACAAAAAACTAAGCAAGTACCTAGCTTGCGGAAATGCATCTTCCTCCTTTTTATCGGAAGGAAGAAGACTTATTTTTTTGTTTTACTCAATTTTTTCTTGTCCGTGTGGGACTTGTCAACAATAAAAATTACAAATTTGATACTCTACAAATCAAACAAAAAAAAATTAAGGATAAGACGATGTGATGCTCAAGGCGTGATTCGATCGAATAACATTTTACTTTTCTACCTAACAGTTGAGGCTTTGTGTTATATTTCTGAACATAGAGGCCTCAGTGTCAAAAAATTGTTTCACAAATTTCAGTATAGAGGTCTCAAAGATAGTTTGACGGACTTAAACATAGTTGTCTCAAAGATTCATGATACTTGTACAGTGATTCGGTTAATTACTGCTACAGTCTCTGAACTACTTTTTTATTTTTATTCATTTTATTTAATTCTAGTATTCTTGAAATCAAAATAAACACTTGACAACCTAACTGCCATTTGAAGAACAACATTGCCAGTTGCTATTGTTCGCTACGGCAGTCATGTGAAAACTTTCAAATGAAGATGAAATCTTTCATAGTAAGGGTTAAAATCAAACATCGCATCTTCCCTGCAATGAATAACCAAATCCAACAGAACATAGAAAGAGCAATTAGTGACAAATAGGTGAGAACCCTTTGGGACTACGTTTGATCAGCATTTGAACTAAAAAGAACGTTTAGATTTCAACGCAGGAGCTTTGAGATCCATTCTTCATATTTTCAGCTCAGTCTTAAAAGCCCGTCAAGAAACGAATATTCGAAAGTGCCGGTAACTTCACATTAAGATTTACAAGAAACCTTAGATTCTAACTCGTGCAGTGTTTCGTTCAAAACCCTGAAATATTCATTGCCTTTCAATTTTCAAAAGATTTCACCTCTTAGTTCTATTTGACAAACAAACACTCTGACATTACATTTTACATCACATCATTTTCGAAGCTAAGGCTGTAAAACTGAACTTACAAACATTTCATCTAATATATTGATAATCACCATTTTAACACTCTCTATAAGCCCTGATATAATGCGTCAATAAACCTAGGTAAGCCTCGAGGGTTTAAACCCCCATTATTCAAGTATTTAACAATACTTCCCTGCGTCAGATATACGTGTTCGTATCAGTCATCATCCAAAGGCTTAGTTCTATAACAGTTTGGTGGTAAAAGCTATCGAAATCCGTGCAAAACCACGACCAATACCAATACAATTATCAACATCGCTTATAGCCTTTCCAACGAGGGATTACAAAAGCGTTGTTTGCATTCGCTGTACCTACTTATTAATTAAACCCTCCGACAGCAGCTTCTATCTATAGCCTAACCTTACCGTTTCCATGTAATCAAACCGCTTTAAATTTCAATTAACTTCAAAATAGAGACCATGCTGCTTTCCAATTATTTAGTTTTGTTTACCGATGATGATGATGATTGCAGATAGAAGGTATTGAAAATTGAAAAGAAACGTCTTCCTCAAACCACATCATGTTCAATAAATTACTCTCTTTACAAGTGGAATTCATAATCATAATTTAACCAGGATAATTTCTGATAGAAAAAGGCATTAAATTTTAATGACTGCGAAATGAAATGCGTATCTCATTAAGCAAACACTAAACTATTCATGACGCGAACGAAAAAGAAGAGAAATGAAATGAAAAAAAAGTAAAACTATGAAAAAACCTATGCTAACAATCGATCAGATTGCGCTGTGTGCTTTCCGACACAAGGGCACACAATACATCCTCGATGGAAATGCGCAAAGCCTCAAGTCATAGGGGATGTGAATTTGTGAAGTGAAATAAGCAACGGATGTACTCTCACAAGACGTACTTGAGAACTCAACTTTTCTCATCATGTACACATATCCTCTGTGTACGATGTATACGTTCGCTATACCCACATACTCGTTAGTCGCTACATGGAAAAATAATTCAAAAATTCCATTTGAGTAGAGAAAAAATCGACAAAATATAAATATCGTCTCCTAGCAGACAACAACTTCAACTTTTTGCAAAAGACACAAATGCACACACTCAAGACGACAAAGTGGGGTGATTTTCTCAACGTAACCTTGGGCAACATTTTATTGATTCAAATGCATACAATGATGGTCAAATGTCACACTTTGTTGACAGGCTTATCTTTCCTCCTTATGGTTGTCGAAAAAAGATAAAATTAAATAAGAACAATTTTCTGGAAGAGAAAACACACACACACATTCTGCCGTCATTCACATAATTTGACAGGTATGTACGCTGTGCTTGAAATGTGTGACACTTTCAAAGAGACTTTTATCTTTCCTTATTTTTAATCAAAGCATTCATTGTTGTGTGAGAGGAATGGGGAATTTCATCAACAGAAGTGTAAACGTTAACACCAGCCAATTTAAAGGTGCGCAATACGCCTCAGGGAGGCTTTTGATAAAAACAAAATTAAACAAAAGGAATCTCAAAAACGAACGAAAACAGCTCACTTCTACTGATGTGACTTTTAATATTCGTCCTAGGAGTGTAAGGTATACGATAGCTACCTTCCATCCCTTCTAGAGTTACGAAAATTTAATAAGTTCCTTTCAAAATGCCCACCATCCGGAAGAACAACTTAATGCCACGTGCAATTCCAAGAAACGCTTGGCATCACTTGAAAATGAGAATGATCTTTCTAAGGGACAACAATTTGAAACTGGCTTTTGTAGAGCTAACCACTCCTGATTCTCGGATTTATTAATGCTCCTTCAAGTGAACTACTCGTAGAGTGTCAGTGACGTTAACAAGTCTTTCAATTGGATGCGTTTTAACAGACACCGATGTCGTTATCTCTGACGTTTGTCTTCTGTCATAGCTGCCAGAGAGAAGGAAGACTTTTACCAACGTGTCGAGAGACAGAGGATTAATAAATTTAATGTGTTCCTTGTTATTATCTCTTCTATTAGAATGGAACAGAGCATTTCCTTCGGGTGCTGCGAGTTGATTGAGTGCACATCAGTGGAATTGTATGCTATAACATTTCATTTAAAAGAGACATTGAATTGATCTACAAAAATGTTAACGGCGGCATAAATTCAATTCCACTGATGAGTCTTCATGGAATAAAGAAAAACTAAGATTTTATTGGGTATCCTTGACGAATTTGAGTTACAATGTTGATGCAATGGGCAAATTTATATCAGCCAAAAACTTCCTCGCGAGGAATTGGCATGTCCTCCGACAGCAAATTCATTGCAAAGAAAAACTCTTTCTCTCGAAAGAATTGGCAGAAAATTGAAAGTCTCCTCCATTTCCCCGCAAAGGCAAAGGTTGTGAGAAACGCGCTAGGCCTCGGGGCTCTTCACTCTATTGCTATTTACTTATTTAATAAATTCCTATACCAGTAATATAGTCTTCAAATTGTTTCCACATGATACGTTCCAATACTTATGACAAAAAAGGTAAGATTGGCTGGTCTGAGATTTTCAAATAACAATTTTTTGTCTTATTGGAATTATCTTAGCCATTTTTCACTGCTGTGGAAACTTCAGTTGTATGCATAGCGTTGAAAACGTGATTAAATTTTACTAAGAACGTCCATTGGGAAGACAGGGCCGGTTAGATTAAACAGAAAGAATGTTTTTACAACAGCAAGACCGTTTACTTTAGTAAAACTGAAAGGATTTTCTGATAAAATCAAATTTCTGGTTGAACTCGTTGAAAACTAATTGCTGAAATAAACTACCTTGAAATGGAGGGAAGTCAAAGCTGTATTCATACTAAAAGCAGCTTAAGGCTCCCACGTTAATCCTAAAGACCTTTGTCCGACACTCTATCTTCATTTATTACTAAAACAGTAGAACAACTGATTGATATCCATCTGAGAAGCCATCTCTCCGCATCACAACATGCTTACCGCAAGGGATAATCGGTAGAACCTGCCTTACATTCGTTGTAACGTACTATCGAATACTCCCTTTATCACAAAGAATACACTTTACCTGCATTCCTCGACATCGCAAGGAGTCTGTAACGCTGATAAACTTTGACGTAGACAGCTCTCTCGTGGAACTGATTAACCACTTTTTTTTTAAAGACGAGACTTATGTTATTGTCATTGTACTACCGAGGGTAGCAGCCTTCCCTTTTTGTGGTGTAGTAGATGGAAATAAGGTGTTTGTAATTTCACATATAACCTCAAGGGCGGCGTCCAGATGAAACTGGAAGGCTGAAAGAGAAGTAGATGCCCAGAGCGGGATTCGAACCCACGCGTCCGGCCTATCATGCTAAAAAAAAACTGTATAATCAGTTCAACCGTAGGAGACTACTCTACCACAGGAACTGTCCACTTTTTTTGAACATATAGTTTTCAACAAATTCCAAATGGACTTGTAAGAAGAAGGATTCAAAGTAGTCGCAAACTACTTAAATGCATAAAAAATGTGGATGCAAATATCCACAAAACTGAACCTGTCCTCTTCACAAGGAAATATAAGACTCCACAAATAAGTGCACCTTTAATAAATGGAATTCCACTAGCTTTTGCAGACGAAACGAAATATCTAATATCCTACATAAAAAGCTAAGCTGAAAATCAAACAAACGGGAAGAAGCAGAGAAGCCACTGTGGATCTCTTTTCCTGCAAAAAAGTTATTGGAAACAAATGTAATGAGTATTCCTACAGATCACCCACTGGTTATACAGAGCATGCATCAGACCGATACTTTTATACGGAGTATAGCAGTATGGTGGAAAGCCTTGGAAAAAGTGGTATGGCGACAGACTAAGGCCAACTCCTATATCTCTTACTACTAGACATTTGCAGCAAAAAAAAGATGGGAATACGGCAATGCGTATCTGAGCCTCCTCTAAATGCACCAAAAACTCAATTGGTCATCCTACCATTCTGGACCTACTAAGATGAATATCAAGGCACTCCGATCCGACTAAACGATTCGGTTATAGATAATAATTTCTAAATCACCACCACGAATAGTAAGATACGGATTTCTTACAGAGCGATTCAATTTTTTTACACTGACGCGACGGCTCAAAAGTAGATACTCAAAAGAACTAAATATTAGTCTATCATTCCGGTTCTCAAGCCACTGAAGCGTGTTTCAAATCCTGACGATCAAAGAGGTCGTATCATGGCTCAGAGAAAAAATGATATCCTCGACATATATCCGCATTTTCTCGGATAGCCAAACAGTCGTTTTATCAATTGATAATGTTTCTACAAACTCTGTAACCACCCGCGACTGTGACAGTTTAACATTCACCTTTTTCTAGTTGCCAGGATACAGAGACATTCCGGGAAACTGAAAAGCCGACAAACTCACCAGGAAAGGAACTTCCATGCCAATGTCTCCGAACAGAATGAAAATTGGCATGCCTATTGCTACGTGCGAATTATTCTACAGGAATAAACTATAAAGATAACGAACATTTGATGAACAAACAACACTACCTGTGCGGCTATCAAAAAGAACTGACCAAGCCTTGATCCATAAGCAGATTGCATCTTAGCTCCATCATCGGTGTTATGACCGGACAAAGACTCATAAGTAGATTTGAAATAGTGCTAACTGTCCCATCGAACGACTTCTGTGGAAGCTGAATGGATTCCACGTCTTCTTAACACATGCCTTGTCCTCTCTCAAATAAGTAAAATACATTTGGGAGACTCTTTTTCGACGGCCAAAATGATCTTAGTAACACATAGTCATTCATAGTCTTCATTCCTTTATAGGAAGCTCAAAATGGTTAAAACCAAAAGGCAATTTCTCAAAAAAGTGGTAGCCGTGGCGCGATGGTTAGCATGCATGCCTGCTACGTGGAAGGTTTGTGGTTCGAATCCACAAAGAAGCTAAAAATATTTTTCCACGGGTATCGCCTTTCGCAAGCAATTGAAAAGTTCTTCGAGAGTAAACTCATTGCCGAGAAAGCGCTTTTCATGGAAATGAATTGCCATTTACTGTAAGATGACATGCCAATTATTACTCGCAAAAGGCGATAGCGTGGAGAAACACATTTGTTTATGTTAGGACTCGAATTCGAACCTCTCATGTAACAGGTAGACACACTAACCACCACGCCACGGGCACCACGGCCACTATTGATATTTGAACAGCAATACTCAAAAATTCTAATGTTTTCATTGAAAACATCACTTCGTCGTCGGGTGAAGGTAAGATGAAGATATTTTCCCATGGTAAAGAGGGAATATGCTGCATGAAAACTTGGAAACTTGGCATTCCAAGCCTTTTTGCAAATAAATAGCAACACCAAAAATCTGCACTTAGTGTCTGTAACCATTCAATGCAAAGGAGCATCCCTAAAGTCTAAGGAAACTCAAGTTTCTAAAATACTACAGAAGCACGCAGTTAATATTTAAATTCATAGGTAGTACCTGAACTAGTTTTCAAATGAAGCAGTAGATACCTTTGTGAATATCAATTCTTTACTCAAGACGAAATATAAGGACTCATCAAAAGCACATTCGGCACATCATGATGTCATTATATTTGCCTTCAATGTACACACTTTAACAACATCATGTTTTTGTACAAGAATACCTAGAGACTTAGACAGTTTTCAACAGAATTTCAATATCTACTGCGTATTACTGAATCCTGTTGTTTATTTAGAGAAACCCCTCTTTACCACCATTGCTGACTCTGTCTTTAAAGGACATCAAAAATCCTTTATTTAGATTTGGTTTAGGGGAACCATTATACTGAAGTCAATTTAAACACATCATATCTTCGGTATGTGTTAGTTTAGCAAAGCCTAGCTGAAAAAAAATAAACAATCAACTTACACATTCCTCCGTACAGAAAAATTATTTTGTTTTTTCAACTGTTGCGAGGACCCAAGGAGAGACCACAACCTATGACAAAGGCTTTTACGCAGAAAATCGCATGTTATTAGCTAAGGCCCAATGAAATACCAAACACACAGTCAAACAAAAAAATCACCCCAAAAGAAGAGACAAATTGTTGCTATATTTAAATATTCAAATCAGACTTCTACCCTTATACTCGCACAATCTGCTTAATTTATCAACCGACATTTGTGCTCCGACTGGTTTGGTTTCTTCCTTAAATAATTCAAATTATTTACATCCACTTTAGGAAAAAGAAATGTGTGTGTGTGGATTCACGCAATAAGTAATGAACGGAAAGTAATGAAAATAAAATAAAAATGTATTTATGCTGATGTGCGTAACTTTACAGATTCGATGACCCATACGAGATAAAAGTTGTTGCTCAACAAATCCCCAATTAATTCAACAGATTTACAATAAAATGGAAATGAAGGGTTGAAGCGAAAAACTAAAGCCAAAAGTAGGATGATCCGTTTTGTGTCCTACGTAATGACGAGACGAGGTGCCAATGGACGGCGTGTAGCAATTTTTAACGTTAAGCCCTCTCATTTTTGTTCTGTGGAAACAAGGATTAAACAGACCCGGACCGAGAGAGAGGGCAGCAATTTTTCGACGGAAACCATAAAACGAAACAATTCGTCGTTATTTTCGCACATCAAATTCATTAACTCAGCCGTGTCTTACAAGCTTTTGAACAAACTTCACCAGAACATTCGATATGTCATCAGAAACTCAAATTCTCTTAAAATTCAAAATGAACTCTGTGCTCAAATTCCCTATGAATTCCAAATGAACTCTATACTTCTGTACTTTGTAAATTGACAGAATTTTACCTTGCACACAGCTTTCGGGTATTAAAAGAAGGAACCTTCTGGGAACTCCGCATAATTGCTGACTTTACTGAGAAAGCGTTTGAAGGCAAAAAAAATTTTAACAAGCTAAGTACCAGTAAGGCTTAAAATTCAAATAAAGACTCACTCAGTCCAAAAGGGTCTTACTGATTCTAAAAGAATATCATGGAAACAGACTTATTCGTGTTAAACATGGAAATGAGGTTGTACTTCAAAGAAGCTTTGACTGGAGCCCCACAAGGCAGTATATGTATACTAGTGCCTACGTTTAATTTGAAATAAAAAAACTACCGCAGATAATTTTACTGACGACACTGCAGGAACAAAACGGTAGACCCGTAGCTACAATTAGCTGGCAGAATGCTCCTTTAAATACCAATGAGTGGAGAAAAGCATGGCTGACAACGGACATACTACAATCAGTCTACGTAGACTGACTTACCCAATAACTGGCAAGGCTTTACCAAATATGATATCTCTCTTATTTCTGTTGTTGGTTTTTGAAGTACTAACTGGACCACTCAGACCTAAATAACTGTCCATTTTGTTGCCAGATATCAGTCTTTTGTGCAGATGTTCATGGAAAAGCCAGAAACGCTGCAATGAATAGGAGACTAAGACTACCCCCCAAGTGGTAATTAATGCCAAGTGCCTTTAGCTTGAGTCGGGCAAATGCAGGCAGCTCACGTAGAAAGAGCTCCGCGGTGTCGTCATTCTCCACAGAATATCGGCAAAATAGAAGTGCCCGTGGCTTTCGACAGTCTTTTCTGCTATCATATAGCAAAAGTATTGCAGTGTTCTTATTAACGTTGGGAAGAATACGTTAACCTTTCTGCATCCAAAGGAAGCATGCCACCTAGGGTTGCGCTCTTGACAGATCCATTCGTTAATTGAAGCCTTCACAGAGGTTCCCGGCAGACCAAGCGCTGGTTCAACGCTGAGAAAGCTGTCTGAGATACTTGTCCTGCAAGTTATGGACGATCTAATTGTGCTGTGATGGCCTGCAACCTAAATAAAACTCAAAGAATTTACTCTTCTGACTGCATTTAGAAGGCTCTTGTATTCGTGGATCTTTTTCGAAGTACATAGTTAGAGGGTTGTTTAGAGCAAAGCTTGGCTATCACTGCAGACATACATATTTCTCATCATTCAGCCATTCTTCGTACCGTCGCGTCGTTCACCTTTTTTAGCTTTTCGTTCAGTTTTTATCATTTGCTACACTCAAACTTCGTAGTTCTGCGACGAAGTAAAGAGTTGCAACAGATTTATAACGGAGAGAGTCTTTTATCTCTGTTCATAACCTGATGAAATAGTTATTGTCGAGAAGAGGTAGTTCTTCCTTTGATAAACAAATAAATAAGGTGGCGAAACGGAGCGGGAAACCCCGGGGGCTAGCCCATTTCACACAACAATGCCTTGTGAGGGAATGGAGAGGATCTACGATTTTCATGGCAATGAATTCACTTTCGGGAACCAATTCTTCGCGAAAGGCAATACGCGTGGAAACTATATTTGATTTTTGTTGAGATTCAAACCACGAACCTCCCGCGTAACAGGCAGACTCTAGAAGAGCTCTTCAAGAGTTCATCAGCCGAGATTTCTTTTACAATTAATATTTAAAACCTTGAAGAGTCTGTGGTCTGGAAACAGTACTTCATTTAGAAATCCTCTGAATAGGCAATCCGGACATATTTTGGACTTTTTAAGTCGAATTCATCTGCTATCAAATTCTCTAAAGTCAATGTACTAGGTGACTTAGTCTAAAGTGTTAGACTTAGACTAGGTCACCCAGTCAATACTCGCAGAACATTATAGAGTTGCTATTTTTTCCTTGGCCAGTACTGCCAATAATTGTTAGTTTGTGGCTAAAAAAAACTGTAGGTAGAAAGTTTTCACTGTGAATTTTTATAAGAGTAGGAAGTTTTTTTTCTGTTGGAGGTTTTTAAAATACCAGCTGGAGCACACAGACCTAAATACCGGTCCATAATGCGAAAGAGTAGGAACTTGGTTTAGACTCATGTTTAAGTGGTATTTAGGTACGAGCATTTAAAGTTGCCTATTTTCTGAAAGCATTCGTTAACCATATACGAAACCAGGCAATTTGTTTTGTAATTTCAAAATAATGAAAAAAAGAAATTGCCTGGTTGCGCTTTTAACCAACCAGCTAAAGTGTCAAAGAATTTACAGAACTGTCAGGGGAAAAAAAGTTGTAAGTCTATGCCTACATATTGTAACGTGCGCTTAGTTCGCAAAAATAAAACTCTACTTTTCAATTTAATTCTACCACTTTATTTACTTTCGATATACACTTTATTGAACTCAACTCGACTTTTGGACTATCACTTGTATTTACTCTTAACTTTATCACTCTATAAACAAAACTGACTCCTGGTTGCCTCGGGCGGGCTATTTATATCGAATGACACGCCATCTAGAAATCTCCAGTAACTTCTACATTGTCACCACATTTGCTGTCTACTCTCTGTGTGTCTGTCTCTCTACACTCACACACACTGGCTTACAAGCAGCGCCTGTCATTTATACCATTCCATTAAAGTGTTGCCAGTTGTGTTTTCGGTTGAACGTTTTTCGATTAGGAAATTGGTATAAAATGTTGGGTTCACGTTACACTGCCCCCTCCTTAGGATTGTTCGTCCCGAATAATTCCATCTGCAGCCTCGCCACTATATCGATGCAGCCTGTCACAATGAACTACTTTTAACTTGCCTCTTAGTCCTCTTTGGATGCGGTAAACCACGTCGTTAATCCTCGTGACTACAGTATAAGGACCTTCCCAGTTTTGCTGAAGTTTCGGTGACAATCCCTTTTGACGATGAGGATTATAAAGCCACACACGATCTCCTGCTTGGAATCCTGACGTTGTCGCTTTTGTGTCGTACCGTGTCTTCATCCGGTCGCTGTAGGCTTTCATCCGTTCCCTTGTTCTTTTATGGATGTCAGCGAGTCTCTCCTTGAGGTCGTCCACATACTCGTTTGTGTCCTGTGGCTCCTCTGTGGGGCATCCAAATTTAAGTTCGCTGGGCAGCCGCATGGTTTTCCCGAACAGGATGTCAGATGGTGTTTGTCCTGTCGAGCTATGTACTGCACTTCTATAGGCCATCAGGAATAGCGGTACGTGCCTATCCCAGTCTCTTTGGTAGTCGCCTACGACCTTGGTGAGGTGTTCTTTCAAGGTCCGGTTGAATCTTTCAACCATCCCATCAGATTGTGGATGAAGTGGTGTGGTTCTCGTCTTCTTAATGCCAAGTAGTCCGCACACTCCTTGGAAGATGTTTGACTCAAAGTTCCTCCCTTGGTCGGAATGGAGTTCCATAGGCACGCCAAACCTACTCACCCAGTTAAACACAATCTGGTCGACCACCGTTTTGGCTTCTTGATTTGGGATGGCATACGCCTCAGGCCACTTGCTAAAATAGTCCATTACAACCAGAATGTATTTGTTTCCAGCGTTGGTCTCTGGAAAAGGCCCAGCCACATCTACTGCAATCCTCTCAAAAGGCGATCCAACGTTGTACTGATGCATCTTACCTTGAATCTTCCTACCAGGTCCTTTGGTTGCAGCACACTTGTCACATGTTCGGCACCACTTCTCCACGTCATCTCTAGCATGTAACCAGTAGAACCGATGTCGCACCTTCTCCAGTGTTTTGTTTACCCCCAGGTGGCCTCCAGAAGGTCCGTCGTGCATCTCCTGAAGAACTTCACTGACTTTCGATTGCGGTACGATCAGCTGCATCACATATGACTTACCGTCAGCGGATTCCCATCTTCGCCTGAGGACACCTTCTTGCACATATAGTGAGTCCCACTGTGCCCAATAGGCTTTGAGAACTGGACTCCTGTCAGAAATGTCTCCCCATTCCGGTTTCTCTTCATTTTCTTTCCATGCGAGAATGGGTTCGATATCTGGATCTTCCTGTTGAGCAGTCCTCACTTCCTCATTGCTCCATCCGCTTATGGGGTCAGCTCTTAGTCGCTGAGCGGTAATGATTTCTTTGTCTTCTTGCCGCTTGCAATGCTTGCAATCCACTTTGCAAGGTCTTCGTGATAGTGCATCGGCGTTTGAGTGCAGCTTTCCTCTGCGGTGTTGGATCTGGTAGTCATAGGTCTGCAATCTTTCTATCCACCTTGCGACTTGACCTTCTGGATTTTTGAAGTTCAACAGCCAGCTCAGAGCACCGTGGTCTGTCCGCAGAAGGAATTTCTGTCCATAGATGTACTTATGGAAGTGCTTTGTTGCCAAGATAAGAGCTAGCAGCTCCCTTCTGGTCACGCAGTAGTTCCTTTCGGGTTTCGATAGGACCTTGCTGTAGTATGCCACCACTTTCTCTTCGCCATCATGCACTTGGGATAGTACCGCCCCGATTCCAACGTTGCTTGCATCTGCGTCGACGATGAATGTTTTGCCAGGTGTTGGATGAGCCAGCACTGGAGCGTTACAGAGGCGGTATTTGAGTTCCTGGAAAGATTTCTCACACTCACCTGACCATTTAAACTGCTTCCCCTTTTCGGTGAGCTGATGCAAACTCTTTGCAACTCCAGCGAAGTTCTTAACGAAACGTCGGTAATATGTGGCAAGTCCCAGAAAGCTTCGGAGTTGATGTTTGTCCTGTGGTGTTGGCCAATTTTTGACGGAGTCAACTTTTTCAGGATCAGTCTTTACTCCTTGGGATGAGATGATGTGTCCCAAATACTTGACTTCGGTTTTGAAAAGTGCACATTTTTCTGGATTCAGTTTAAGGTTAGCCTCTCGAAGTCTCTGAAACACGGCTTTAAGGTTCTTACAATGTTGGTCAAATGTTTTCCCGTAAACAATGACATCGTCCAAGTAGACTAGGCAAGCTTTCCACGTCAGTCCTTGAAGAACACACTCCATCAAACGCTCGAATGTTGCCGGAGCGTTGCACAGCCCAAACGGCATAACCTTAAACTGCCAGAGCCCATTACCTGTAGAAAATGCCGTCTTTTCCCGATCATCAGGTTGGATGTCAACTTGCCAATATCCACTCTTCAAGTCCAGCGTCGAGAACCACTGGGCTCCCTCCATGGCATCCAGGGTATCACTGATTCTGGGCAGGGGATAGCTGTCCTTTTTAGTCACATCATTCAGCCTTCGGTAGTCCACACAAAAACGAGTGCTTCCATCTTTCTTTTTCACTAGCACCACTGGTGACGCCCAAGGACTTTTGGAATTTTCGATAAGACCATCCTTCTTCATTGCTGTTATCATGTCCTCAACCTCACCTTGTTTGGCCAGTGGAAGGCGTCTTGCGGGTTGACGAATCGGTCTTGCATCTCCTGTGTTGATGCGATGCTGCACCAACTGTGTCCTACCATATTGTCCCTTTTTCGATGCGAAGATGTCAGTGTACTCTTGTAGGAGATTTTCAGCCATCCTTGTTTGTTGGTGATCAAGGTTGGATGAACTCAGTATCTTAGCTCTGATGGTTATGAGCTCCTCCGGAGTTAACGTTTTTCTCGGGGCCTCGTCCGTGATCTTCGTAATTGCTGCAACCGATTCGCAACGTCCAACGACTTCTCCTTTCTTCAACTTTACATCGTACGGTCTGGTGTTCAGTAATCGTACGGGGACCATTTTGTTTTTCGGTGCTACCAGTGTTTTCCCAATGATGACGCTTTGGGAGGAACACTCTGGGTCTGGTTCCACCATGAGGTATCGAAGGCTTCCAAACTCACCTTCCAGTTTTGTCCAAACGAACACTTCAGAAGAAGGAGGCAGAATCAGATCTTCCGTGATGACAGTTCTCAGTGTTGACGTATTTTCATTCGAATAGGTCATTGGAATTTCTTTATTTTGGTATTTCAAAACTTGATTACCGATATCCAAAATAACTCCGTGCTGTTTCATAAAGTCGATTCCAATGATGCACTCGTCACATATATCTGCCACCAGGAATTGATGAGTAAACACTAGATCGGCCAGTCGGATCTTGAGACACACTTCTCCATATACTCTTGCTGCTTCTCCCGTTGCGGTTCTTAGACGGTAGCTATTGGTGTTATGGAGCCACGTCATCTTTACCAGGTCTCGACGTACTATGGATGCTGTGGCACCGGTGTCAATGGTAGCCACATGTTTGTTCCCGTTAATAGTAGTCTCCACAGTCAGACTTTTGTTGTCGCGTTTGGTCTGGGAGACCTGGATGGTGGTTCTGGGGCCATCGATACAAGAAACCAGCCTCTGCCCCTCGAAGTTGGTTCTTACTCGTTTCCCTGATGGGAAACGGGCTGATAGGCAACGCTGGTGTTGTTGTTACCTTGCTCTGGGTTGGATCTCTTGCTTCCACAATGTTGACAACTGGCTTTGTTTGGTGGTAGTCGGCATTGACGCTGTAAGTGCCCGGTCTTGTTGCAGTTCCAACATCTTGCTAGTCCGCTCCGGTTCTTTTGTATTTCAGCTCTTTGGCACGAGCATTCTTCGACTATGGCCTCTCTAAGTCGATGTACTCCCTGAGAAGCCTGTTCTGCTGCTTCTATTGTCAATGCGAATGCTAAAGTTTCAGAAAGAGTACGTGTTCTAGCAGTTCGCACAGACCTCTGAAGATGTATATCAGCAATGGCACGAACAAAGGACTCAACAGCAAGCTGGTTGATGATTTCTTCTCCAGCATCCGGATATGCCAGGTGAACCAGTCTTTCGACGTCTGCTTGGAGCTGCTGTAGACTTTCACCCCTTTTCTGGACTCTGTTATTGAGTTGGACTCGGAAGACTTCTTTCAAGTGGCTATCTCCAAAGCGTTTATCTATAGCTGCCACGAGAGAACTGAAATCGCCGCTCTTACCAGCTGGAACTGTTTGAAGTAATTCAGCTGCTGGTCCTCTAAGAGCAAGAGTCAGTGCAATGTACTTGTCTTCGTCATCCCAGCCATTTGTTGTCGCGGCTGCCTCAAATTGTCTCTTGTAGACTGGCCAAGAAGACTGTCCATCAAATGTTGGGGGTTTCATCTCCTTTTTCTTTGCATACTCCCCAGCAGACTCTCGAATTTTTATTTTCCGGATCTGGTCCAATTCCTTGGTCAGAACAGAGAACTGTTTATCACATCGGGTTTCTACGATTTCGAAACGATTCTCTACAACAGAAAGCTGCTTCTCCACACCTTCAACGCGTTCATCTAGGGCACATACATTTTTCTCAATGTTACCCAATTTACCTTCTAGAATGTTTTTCTGACCTTCCAAAACATTCTGTTGCGCCTCAAGTCTTTCGAGAATATTCTGTTGTTCCTTCTTTTGTTCGCTTCGTTGTGCTTCCAGTTGTTCGAGAACATTCTGCTGTTCTTTCTTTTGCTCGCTTCGTTGCTCTTCAATCAGCTTCTTTTGCTCGTTTCGTTGTGCTTCAAGTTGTTCGAGAACATTCTGCTGTTCTTTCTTTTGCTCGCTTCGTTGCTCTTCAATCAGCTTCTTTTGCTCGTTTCGTTGTGCTTCCAGTTGTTCGAGAACATTCTGTTGTTCCTTCTTTTGATCGTTTCGTTGTTCTTCCAGACGTCCTAGAACCTTCTGTTGTTCTGTCTTTTGTTCTAATAAAAGCTTCATTATACTAGAAAAATCTACACTTTCACTTGCTTCCTCTTCTTCCACTTCTGTTTCAAAAACAAAAGTGTTTACGTCTTTCCCTTGCTGTTCCAAATAGTTACGCAAGCGCAGGACGAGCTCATTTTTCGATCCCGCTCTAGAAAGATTTCGCTTACCTAACTCACTTTTAAGCTCAATGCAGTTGAGCTCTTCTAACAACTTACCCATTTTCACTGTATAATTTTTATTTTTCTTTTTACCTTTTTTTTTTTTTTTACACTTTACTTCAAATAAGTTTTATTTACACTTCTGACACCAATGTAACGTGCGCTTAGTTCGCAAAAATAAAACTCTACTTTTCAATTTAATTCTACCACTTTATTTACTTTTGATATACACTTTATTGAACTCAACTCGACTTTTGGACTATCACTTGTATTTACTCTTAACTTTATCACTCTATAAACAAAACTGACTCCTGGTTGCCTCGGGCGGGCTATTTATATCGAATGACACGCCATCTAGAAATCTCCAGTAACTTCTACATTGTCACCACATTTGCTGTCTACTCTCTGTCTGTCTGTCTCTCTACACTCACACACACTGGCTTACAAGCAGCGCCTGTCATTTATACCATTCCATTAAAGTGTTGCCAGTTGTGTTTTCGGTTGAACGTTTTTCGATTAGGAAATTGGTATAAAATGTTGGGTTCACGTTACAATATCTACGACACCTTGTACGTGTTTGTGCTCATAATAGAATCACGTACACCGATGAATGATTACTACGACAAGTAGTTCGGGAAAGATCCTCGTAGAAAAAATGTATCGCTGTTTGATTTTTCCTTGTTTATGGCTTCGTGTGGTTTGGATGCAATATAAACTTTTAAAACGTGTAAGACAGTGTCACATTGGTCATTAGAGTTTTGTGATCAAAAATTTTAGAAAAAAACCAATTTCCAAACTAATCATTTCAAAATTTATGACAAAACTTCAGAAAATATTTTCATAGGATCAAAGTTTAGTCAGTTCAAGGTGAACTCTGTCAAATTTCGTTTTGTATTTCACTGCTAAGGCTTACTTCAAATCTACGTCCATGAAAAAAGTTCTCATAATCACAATTGCATTCATCAACTGCTTTTAGAAGTGGAAGATATGGTCTATTTTTGTAGGACAATCATCATACCTTTCATTGGAAGGGCAATTTAAACTAGATTCGTTTATCATGTGGATAACTTCGTTGCTGTTATAACTAGTATATTGCTTTTCATGTAACTTGTGCTCTGCAGTCAGTGTAGTTCTACAAATATATCGTTAACACATAAAACAATTCATTTTCCTCATTCCATTGCAATAAAAAACCATTTAAACCTCATATACTAGTCAAGAAAAACAAGTCTTAATTAATGTACGAGTGAGTATTCAAATTTTTCTCATGTATCATTTTTTTCTTTTTGTTCTTTTTTTACTACAAAATATGCACAAGTAAGTAGAACTATTGAATTATAGACGTAATTTGTTTTTCACCTAAACACAATCAAGAATCCCATTCAATGTGTTTATTTAAATTTGTAAAAAAAAAAATGAACTCTAAATCAGCTTGGAATATATGTACGTACTTTTTAAATTCAAAGCAGTTTAATGATGATACTTGATTAAAGTTTATTTTGTTTAGAAAGAAATTCATTCGTTTCATTTCATATAAAAAAATTTCATTCATATCAATGCTCATTTATCTAGATGAAATTATCAACAAGGTGGAAGTTTATGTTATTTTGGAGTGGGTTCTTCAAAAACACACTTCACATTTAAATCAGATAATGAGGTAGGTTATTTTAAATGTGTGTGGTATAGGCAATAGATAAGTAAGTACATAATGAGTACGATTTCAAAGTTATCACCGATATATTGACGGCCACTTTGAAGTAGACTGTAGTATTGGGTTTCTTAACAATAAGGCGTTAATTTGATATGTAATTGAAGGTTTTCAACAAAACTCAAAGGAAAAAAATTGTTTGTCATATAGGTTATAAAACTAGATGCTTTACGAAGAAGGAAAACTACTCCAAGTTTTGAAATATAAAGCTTCCGCAAAAACTTTTTACAGCTTCTAACCTTTGAATGGTTTCTTTTTTGTTGCTTCTGTTAAAAATAAAAGCAATGACAATGTTACATGCCAGCACGCAAGCTGCAATAAGTCGAAACTTTGATACCTTATCTTAAAGGGAAGAAGCTAGTATAAAAAGACACTGAAATAATAATGAAGTTTTGAAGTTTTTGTAGATAAGAAAGTTTACATAAAACCAGCTAGCAAGATTGTCTTCCTGCTCGGTGATGTACTAAATCATTTTTGCTCATGAATCGGAGATGGTTCGGCGTTCGATGGCTGCCTCACGCCTCAATTGGTCGACATTCATACGCTGTTGCTGGAGTGTAGATGACATTACGAACATTACTGCTGTCTCTGAGAGGCCTATGATGGAAAGTTTTATTTTTTAAAACAACGATTCGGATCGTGAGGAGGGCAAGAAGAAAATTGTGTGTGCCAAAAAAATTCTGCGAATGCGAAGTCTTATTCGAAAATAGTACCGGTTAGACAGTGTTCATTTTTTTCCCTAATATCTGAACAAAATTCACCGTCCCAGATTTGTGAATTTAACTTTTTTTATAATTATATCAGATCACTCCAAATTTTAAGTCGTCGAAATGTTTATTAATATTTGGCATCACTTTAAGTGAAATGAACAGGGTTGTTGTGAATTTTTTGCATAAGACGTTTCTTTAATTTTTGTACAGTAGGTCTCATAGATTTTTACCCTTACTATTGAAAACATTACAAATTGTGAATTTCTGTGCACAAAGTATAAGGACAGAACATATCGTTTAATTGCCTATTGTCAACAATATTGTCCAAGGCACATAGAAGGTCAACTGAAGTGATAAAAGCTATTATTTTCCCTGGAAGCTTATTTCGAACGAAAAGACCCAAATGGAAACACACATTTTATAGTGTCAACAATTTCAAAAGGGAACGTGTAGGAATAAAGCTAATCATTTTTCCCTTCTTCGAGTGTAAAATGAAGAAAACTTCACAGTAATAAGTACTTTTCATCATTTAAGTCAAACATTTCACTAACTAAATTAAATGACGAAAATGTTTTGTGCTGCCTTATTCGTTTTCGTAGTCTTAGTCCACACCATTTTAGGGGGTAGTCAGATGCACTTCATTCGGTAAGATAGGAAAGTCGGATCGATCTAATCGGGATGTCCGCACTAATTTAAATATTGACGATTGGTGGCAATCAACATAGCGTTGACACAGCTTAAGACCAAGTAGCGGCCGGCGCGGCGCGTTGGCAGGGAGTATGTATGTATTTAAAAAGCAGAAAAACCCACGAGTATGAGACGATATCAAAAAACTTATCTTTGTATTTCTATCGTTCTATGGTATGAAAACTTTGTACACGAAGCAACGTCTTCAGAACTATTTCTAGTTTCTTTTTTGTGTTACGCGAAGCAGTGCTATCGTTGAAACTACAGACAGTGTTTCCCAATAGGAAATTGTCAATTTTGAATTTAATTTGCGAACACATCTTTCACTAATCATCAAACTGTCACTGTCAATTTATTAAGTAAATTCAACATTTTCATCATTGTACACGAACGAGCAACGCTGTAGACCATAAAAATTTTCCATCGGAATTCGGATTCGGTGAACTTTAATAGTGTTAACTCCAATTTTTTGTCGTAATACCCGATAGTAGAGTTTTTAAAATATATCAAATGTTTTGCTTTTTAAAAAAGGTTGTCAAGTTCTTTTTGGAAAACACGATATATCGTCACACTATCTCACTTTCCTCACCGCCATGAAAAACGCTTTCTCCATTATCCTTTCCGAATTGGAAAGCTTTCTTGCTTCCCTAATGAACTATTGGATATTTAGATTTACATGAAATTTAAAATAAATTGGCTTTCATCTTAAATCATCAAAAAATATGACTTCCGCAGCTGAAAAACATCTAAGTCGAAATACGTTTTGTGGTTTGTGACTGTACATTAATCATACCACTTATCACTTTATGCCATTCGACCCTTGTTTTTAATGCTAATTCGTTTCAAACCACAAAAGACGAGTGGAGTCAGCTGAAGTGATAACCGATCGTTGGGGTCAAAATCACAAATCTTGCAGCATGTAAGATGATAATCAAATTGACCGCCACATTATGGCAACTTTGTAGAAAGGTGAGGCAATATTTAGAGCATTGAGAAACCGCGTCAAGAAGCAAAACTCGTGTGACCATTTATGTAAACGTAAATTGTAGGAAAGAGAATTAAAGCTTTGGGGGCTTATTATTTTTTTTATTATAAAGAGTTTGTGGTACCCGTGGTGTGATGGATAGCATGTCCGCCTGTTAATCCAGAGGTTCGAGTTCGAATCCCAACAGAGGCAAAATTGTTTTTTCACGGGTATCGCCTTTCGCGAGGAATTGGCAAGTTCTCCGTTAGTATTCATTGCCATGAAAAGCGCTTTCTCGATTAGCCGTTCGGAACCAGCAGAAAAATGTAGTTCTCTTCCATTCCTTCACAAGGCATGGTTGTGAGAAATGCGCTAGGCCCAGGGGCTCCTCGCTCTGTTGCGCCATCCTATTTATTTTTTTTATGAAGAGTTTATAACATGCATAAAGTCATCAGAAAAAGAGAGAACATGCATTGAGGAACTAATAAGAGGGAAAGCTTTTACTTTTCTCGGACACCAATTTTCATTTTCATTGTTGCTTTTGTAATATGGAGTCTATCTGTGAATATATGTAAAGTTTTTTTTACTGAACTTTTGCTGATTACAAAGGGTGTTCTTTTTTAGAGGTCTGGTTTTAAAATTGGCAGCAGCACTTTTTCTAGTGTTTGCCAGTTTGACAATCTATGGTATGATTGAAGTCAGTATACGTTTTGCCATTTTACAATGAACAGACTTACTTCGAGAAAACGCTTGCAAAATTTTTATTGAGTTACTTTAAAAAAAATTTCGAAATTTTAACTTTTCGATTATGCCGATTATGAGAAAGCTGTGAGGCGCACATGGCTTAAAAATGTCTTTAATATAAAACAAATACCATGATAATTATTTTTACGCGATTATTCATTTTGAATTTGTTTATCTCGAAAAAAAAATCCTATGCCAAAAAAACTTTATGTCTGGATTTCAAAACAGATTTTGAAGTTTAAATTTAAAGTGTTGTGTTCTTCTTATTATTGTCACTCACTCTTCAAAAGAAAAACCAAAGCAATCGCTTTTTGGTGTAAATGCTGCCAAGTTTTTTTTCAATTGATCATCACAAACGACAACGAAATATCGGAGAATTTCTTTTTTTTTCGATTAACAGATTCGATTGATTCGACTAATATGATATGTTCTCATTGACTGTCGAAATGGAATCCAGAATTTTTGCTCCGAGTAAGAATATAATAGGTAAACCATCCGTAGCGTAGCTTTTTTTGTTGTGGTTTACATGTAACAATTATGCATTAAGGTGTAATTTTCATACATTTCGCAAGTGATGATTACTTCTTTTGGACGAATTTTGTAATTTGTGGGTATCATCAGTAACTACGCTTTATACCGTTTTTCATTGGAATCCGAAAGATTTCCTTGCAAAAGAAATACTCTTTTCAATTAAATGTTTTTAGATTTTTCCCTAGTATTGGAAATTAATCTAATGTTCACATTTTCATATTTTGTAATTTGTTTTATCCATCAAATAGTTGAATTCTAACTTAGTTGCTCGTTTCCTCATAATTTATTGCAATTTTTCAGCTTGGCGCTGGCATAAATATTTTTTAAGTAAGCCAACTAATTGCCAATTAACGTTTGACAGAATAAATGTTTTTGCATAGTGCGTGAATTTAGAGTAGATTTTCTAACCAAATGCAGTTTAAAGTAACTCTAGATTTCCTTTTTTTTTTAATGAAACAATCATAGAAAATTGGAAAGAAGTAAATCTTTTCAAAATAGCAGCAACTCTTTTCATCATAAAAAACGCTAAAAAACTTCACCTCAGATCATTATGAAACATAAAACATAAAAAGTGCTGCCAAGATAATGAAATAGTCAAGAAGGCTATACCATCTGTAAACTATTATCTCGGAGGGTTTTAAATGTTAATTCCAATAAAAAATTCTCATTGGAAAGCCATAGGTAGACGCTGCAATAATTAGCTTGGATCACATCTACTCTAATTCATAAAACACTAATTCGATAGAATACAGGATAGTTTTGTGAATTTTATCTGTCATCTTACTGCCGCCATTTTGGTACACCTACTCTAGCTTCCATTGTCTATTTAATTCACTTTCAAAACTACTTAATAAATAGGCTATATCACAGTAAATAAATTGTTTTCCAAGTTTATTCCACCATCAAAGTTGATTAAATATTCCCAACAATGGAGTTGAACTTTTCTGAAAGCCAATTTGTTAAACAATTTATAAAAAAAACGTTGAACTCTGAAGTTGCTATAAAAAAATTTTGTTTAGTTTGAAACAGAATAACACAAAAAGTAACTTTGTTTGTTGTTCTTTTGATGTACCTCTACTACAACCATGTTAAAAAAAAAAGTTTTTATCTTCCTAGCTTTACTTGCGTCTGGCTTTCCATTGATTAATATTTTTATTTTCCCATTCGAAGCCATAAATAACACTGTCCGTGTAAATTTATATTATACAAAGTAAATGTAAACAAAATAAAAATATTTATGCATCCAAATCAATAAAAAAAAGGGAGGTAGGTAATAATAAAATTGATTTTCCTCATTAAAACTCAATTTGCTTACTTCCTGTAAACCAATTTGGTTTGCCTGGCAAATTTGAAATACATTACGTAAGAACTATTGTTTTTTTTTTCTTTTCTTTTTTCTAGTGCAATTATTTGTTTGGTTGAACTTTGAATTTGCTTAGCCATGACGGCATACTTGTAATAAGTAACTCATTCAAAAATACTATAATAGTGATGGAATAGTAATATTCATTTGAAAGCCATCAATGTATTGGGAATCATTGGAATGATTGAGAGATGCTTTTTATGAAATCTACTTCTCAATTTATTCAAGAAAAAAGAATAAAACTATTGAAAAACACATAAAAAATAAATGAGGGAGGGACGTCTCCCTTATTTTCTTCTCTTTTAATTCGAGGACACTGAATTTGAACATTGTTGAATTTCTCAATTGTTTCAGGGAAATTTCAGATTTTTCGAGTATTTTCTACTTCCTTTACATTCACTTGTATTTGCTTCCTGGAGGAATTTTATATTTTTGACGTAGCTATTTCTGTTGAGAGCTTGAGATCTATCTAGTCTTCCGCTTGTTGCATCCTCTTATTCAAATGATTTTCTTATGTTTTGTAAAAAAGCTATCTCAAGTTCTTTTTTATTAAAAACTAAAAAAAAAAAAAACAATAGATGGAAGGATAAGATTTTACTCTCTCGACTGACTTGGTACTTCAATAAAGTTAACCAACTTTGCAAAAGAAAAAAAGAAAACACAGACAAGTAATTGAATTTGGAATTCTTCAGCTAGACAAAAAATAGGAAACCCGGTAATGCAGATGAGCCATTCGACCTAACTTTTGTTATAGATATCGGATTCGAAAGCATAAAATATAAAATGTATGAATATCAATGGTAGTTTGCGCGCTACACAAAAATACTGTTCTCATTTGTTTGTTTTTTGACGCTGACGACATAGTATGGCTTCGAGTTTCAAATTTGAATCAGAATTATTTATTTATATATATTTTATATATATATGTATATATGAACGACATTAGGTTTGTTCGATGTGCGCACTGGGGCGCCCTAGTGCGCACTGAAATCGCACTGATGCGTTCGATGTGACATTTTTTTTGCCCCAGGGCATTTGCACTGTGTTCGATGTTCGTCCGGTGCAAGCACTCAGTGCGCACTGCCATGCCCCAGGTTTTTTCTGGGGTTGAGGCACGGTTGCCAGTTTGGTCATTTATGTCCAAATCTGGTCATTATTTTTTCACTTGGTCACATGGTCACTTTTTATTCCATTTGGTCATTTTTCAACGAAATGAAATAAGAGAAACCCTTCAGTTTATAGGTCCTTAAAATTGAAATGTATACGTAAGGCAGTTTTCTTATTGAATTATGTAAAAAGTGCATCAATAAGTTCGTTCGTTCAAGCCCAACGATTGTTCTGAGGTAGCCGCAATGAGTTCTCTTGAAAAACCTGAGTTTACCCTTAATACCAAGCTAGGTATTTTTTGATTTCTGCGCTCGTCCTGAAGTAGAGCTAGGATTTTTCCGGGGAGAATTCAGGAAGCAAATACTGATATCAAATGACACGTGCTTTTCTTCAAATGACCGGCATGTGTGGTGACTTCGTGATTCAATCTGTCTTACGAACTGAAAACCAAGGTTTTTTGGCAACTAGACATGATGTTGCACAGCTTGTTTCTGTCAATACTGTCGTACGCATGTTTTTTCCAAGATCTCCCGTGTGCTGCACGAATTCGTTGACGTGGGGTTTTTTCAGACAGTCACAAAGACAAGACATCGCATCTGACGTTAAGGAGGAGTATTCCTCTATAATTGGTATAATTGTAAGATTTTCCATTCATTGAACATGCTTTCTCCCGACTAAACCATGCAGCTGGTGCACTCTCCTTTCAAGCTATAATCACTAGCTTCCTTGAAAATTTCGGCGTCGGTCGAAACCGTCTGGAAATCTATTTTTTGATTTAAGCTTACATACGAGTTTGCAACCCTAATTCTTCTGATCTATAGAGAATGGCATTCTTCTAATCGTTTAAGTTGAGTCTGCATAATTAGCTTTTCAAGATCTTCAGAGGTGAATGCGGTTCTACAGCTATGTTTGCTTGGTGGTCTTTACGGGCTTGGTTATAAGATTTCCACCCCGGCAGGATTTTAAACTTTTGGTGCAAACTTTGAAGCTCATACTTTCAAAAAATTTCTGTATTTCCTTAAACAAGCGCCTCATGCGGCTTTTTTGTTTAAGAACTTGGTTTTCTTCCCTTCTTTCTTCATCGGAATCAATCATAGTTTTGGTCATTTCAAGCTACGTTTGGTCATTTTTATTTTCATTTTTGGACCACATATTTTTTTGGCAAGTGGCAACCGTGGGTTGAGGTTTTCAGAGCTGTCAGTTGGAAATCAGCTGTTTACGCCAAAAAGATTATTTGCAAAGCAAAGTATATTTTGTTGGCAATTGGGTTATAAACGGAATATTTGGGTTTCATTTTGATATTTTATATCTTTTCATACATCTATGAAAGAAATAAAACCATATTTATTGCCAAATGGAGGAAACTAATTTATGAAAGTCAAGTGCTACTTGAGTCTTAGCTCAACACAGCTTAAAGAGTAGAACCTTTGTATATTTATTCTATAATACTATCTATGTGATATGAATAAATATACAAAGGTAGAACCAGAGACTTCGTCGGATTGGTGTCATTTTGCGTTCAAGCATTGAATATAGAAACTATAGTAAGTTCAAAAGAAGTTTTATTAATCTAATGGCGCAGCAATTGCTTTTATACACAGAATGGTAAAACCAATAGCTTGGAACGGAGACTGCTAAGTTCAACTGGAGACAATTGGTTTGCAACCAGTCCAAAAGTCTACACATTCCTACTATAGTTTCTGCAATGGTTCAAGCTAAATTCTTCTGACAACCCTCGAACGGGAACCCTCGTCGCCATTGTTTTATCAGTTGGTTTGAAGTCAATTTAAAAAACGTCTTATGACATTTTTAAGTTTGTTATAGAGAAAAATGTAGAAAGCCATGCAGAAAAATAAACTTAAAAATGTTAAACCGGATATAGCCAGCCGTTAATTCAAATAAAACGGATTCTTTGATTCAGATTCAGAAAAAAATGGAGGTTGCTCAAGGCAAAGGAAGGGGAAGTTGACTTTGTACTACCAACTCTGTGACCCTGATGCTGACTCATTTTGCTCCTAATGAGCTTTTATTTGTTATTTTTGTATTGTTAACACACTAAATTCTGAATCTATTGGGTGTAAAAAAAACAATCAGTCGCGCATATGGAGACACAGCCGCAGGAGTTAAAATAAAGTATGTAGTATAATGTAAGCACACTCCGAGCCTAATATTATAGTTTGTTTATTTTTGAAAAATTCAAATTATTCAAATCAAATTCAAAGTGAAGTGCACTTTCGATACTTGATGTGGTAGTATCACCACTTGAATGCTTAAAGTTTTCGCACTTGAAAATTGTGTACTTAACAGAATAAACACTTTGCTGATTTTAAACAGTTATCGAGTGTTAATTTGTTATTTAAAGAAAAACTTTTATATTTTGAAGCCTCTTTCTGCCGAATAACTTCTAACATTAAAAATACTGCGACCTTGGATTAGTCTAGTGGGGTTGCCGCAAAGCCCTGAACTTCAACTGGCCTTAAAATAGCATAAGACGGGAAGTAATGAGCAGGACTGTTAAATGTCACGTATTTTTTTTTTTTTAAGTTACAAAGACATTATGTAAGTAAAAAATAAAGAAAAACTTAGGTTTTATTTTTCCAGAAGTAATGAATTTTTCAAGGAAGCAGGAAAAAGCTGTAGGAATGAAGCAACAGGCAGTAGGCTTCATGTTAACTTTCATGAATCAACTTTAAATAATCCCCAACGGGCGGATCACTAGTGTGAAGCAGAGAAGTTTGTTCGTTGAGAGCTGTGATCTCTTTGAGGAAGATCAGAAGGAGGAGAAAGGGAACTCTATCACATTTGGAAAAAAAAACTAGTATCATACTTATTGAAGAAATGCATATCTACTGCAGTACAACACCCAGAAGCCCTGACTTCGAAATCTCATACAAACAAATGGAAAGTTTGGCATCAAGGCCATCTGCACCTGTAGTCTTATTTGATTTAAGTTTGCATATGGCAAACTTAACTTCTTCTAGGTCTTGATCATCATCCAAGTTGAATGGGGCATTCTGTCAGACAGAGGAATTTGTGCCTTCATCGCCGTTAAGCAGTCCGCAGAAGTAAGTGATATTACCAGATCCTCAGTAGCGACTGTGACTCTATAACTATGCTTCCCTGCTGGTTTTTACAGGCTTGAATTCGGGACTTGCCACCCTGGCAGGATCTTTTAACCTTTTGGTAAAACTTACGAATTTCGTGCCTGTCATGGCTCATGGAACCTCTCAATTTCATCAAACGGGCGCTTTTCATGCCGCTTCCTTTTATTTTTGAGAATTCGGTGTTCTTCTTTTCTCCTTGCAAATCTCGTTATACTGATCGTAAGCAGCCCTTGTCCGCTTTTGCATCAACCTCTGGTCGTGCTTTTTGTTTGGCTGCATTTACCTGCCTGTATTCTTCATCGAACCATGGGTTTCGTTTTGGTGGCCGAGTGAAACCCAGAACCTCAGAGGCAGCGGTTCTGATAGTTTCTTGGCATTACCGTCACTGGTCTTCAATACTTAATGCTGGCGGCATAGGATTCGTGGATAATTGAAGGGACATTCGATTGAAAAAGGCATTGGCAATCTCTTGCGATTGTAGCTCTCCGACGTCATATTTCTTCACAGCGTTAGTTCGTGCAGGTCGTGAACAAGATATCCTTATTCGTACCCTGGCTACCACAAGGAAGTGGTCCGAGTCAAAGTTGGCCCCTCGGAAAGTTCGGACATCTACCACACTGAAAGAGTGCCTTAACATGATCAATTTGGTTGACGGTTGATTGATCTGGAGATTGCCATGTACCTTTATGAATTTTGAGTTGCGGGAAGCGTGTACTACTTACAACAAGATTTAGCCCCGCAGCAAAATCGATTAACCTTAGTTCGTTTCCGGAGGTTTTGTCATGGAGGCTATGCTTACCGATTGTATTTCCAAAGATGTGCTCCTTCCCCAGTCTTGCGTTAAAACTGTCAAGAACGATTTTCACGTCGTGTCTAGGGCACTGCTCATATGTTTCTTCGAGGAGCTCGTAGAAACAGTCTTTGGAATCGTCGTTTTTTTCTTCTGTGGGGGTGTGGGCGCATATCAGGCTAATGTTGGCGAATTTAGCCCTGATGCGGATGGTCATTATACGCTCATTGACTGGATTTTGGCTAATCACCTTATGCCTTAGTCTTCCTCTAACGACAAATCCGCACCCAAATAAGCGTTGTTTCTGTTGTCTGTAGCAGTCGCCATAGTAGATGTCGCAGTTTTTCATCTTCTTTATGCCCGGTCCACTCCATCGCACTTCTTGGATGGCGGTTATGTCTGCATTGTAGCAGTCCAAGGCGTTCGCTAATTCTCCAGCGGCGCGTAATTCGATAAACTGTCATTTATCAGTTTTAAAGCTCTATTTTCAACCCTATCAAGTAATTTAAGGGATGTTTGAGAAGCAAATTACCAAAAATGAGGATTGTGCTTCAGCTTCGGGCGGATTCAGGTTTTATCAATTGTAGCCAGATCAGAAGGGATAGACAATTCCCTTCCCTTCATCATTTTAAGAAATCTAAGCATTTTTGGCTACTTTAAATGTGAGGTCATTCTGGCGAAGATGATCAGTACCAACTACTACTAACTTTACGGTTTCACTGAGACAGATACTATTCATGAAAAATGACAATGGAGCATGTTGTGCTTTTGCGACAAAAAAAAAAAAACACAAAGGGTTTTTGAAGCATCGAGTTTTACTAGGTTTTTACCAAGCTATGTAACAATGCTGTGAAGGTTAGAAATCAGTGAGCCCATCATAGGCAACTTATTCCCGTTAACGTCCGATTCGGAAGCGAATATGTAGCCATTGCAAAATGAAAGACGCAGATACTTATGACGTATAGGTGCACACCCATGTGAGTCTATGTCTTCCCTGACTTCTTCATTTTTCGCTCCCTAATGAAGAGTTATTAAACCTTTTTACGACCAAGTCACCAGTCACCACATGACATGCAACAGCCCAACAGCGTATAGGTACCTAGTATTCCTTTCCCGCAAATTTTTATTTTTTTTAGCAATAAATCGAAATGGGCAAATCCCAAGTGAAACCAAACAGTAGGTAATAAAAAATTTTCAATTTCAAGAATGAAGAATGCCTGCCTGCTTGAAGTTTATTGGCGATCCATCTTTTCTTTCCAAATGAGTGTGGGACGGAAAAATTAAAGAAAGACGAAAAAGTAAAGCAAACATCAATTTCAAGGCAAGTATAGTAATGAGAGAATGAACTCATCCACCCCCTATAGAAAGACAGAAAGCTTAAGCCTATGAACATACCTGAATGCTGTACAGTGTAGACGTGTATCGAACGTTATTTTCCAAATTCTTTGGTTGATATTGGCTCATTCCAGACCAAAACACACACTCCCTTCCTATTTGGACTTCTGCTTCTGATTTGAGTTGTTTCTTTTCGAGGAGAATTTACCCGCAGCAACTTGGCAAAACATTTTATTTTCTTTTTCACAATTAGTAGTATGAAATATACCACACACAGTCACTGCCCCAGAAAGGCAAGATTAATTTCCATCTGGAGTTGATTCATGAAACACTCACAACTCAATTAATTATATTATTGAACCGCGACCGTAAGAGTAAGAATCGCAAAAATCTGAACTGCCCACTTTGGTGGAGGAGCACTGGGGATTATTGACTTTAACTTCCACAATCAGGGCACCGAATCACTTATGAAATGCGAAATAATCAGCAAAATTTGCACTTGAAAAGTAACCTCCAAGGGGAAAAAAAACAAACGCATCCAAGGAACGAGTAGGAATTAGACACTTAAAACACTTGAATATCTCATTGACAATAGCCCAAACAAAAACACAACACTGATCACAAAAAACACAACCAAAGATTTTGCTATTTCGTCACTTTTTTTTGCAAAAATTTCAGCCGCGTGACTGACACTCGAAAACGATTTTATTCATAACACCACCATTGAAATCAAATTGCGCACAGCACTGCGGAATGCCATAAAAAACAATTTTTGTTTGACAGCAATTCTCTCGAATGCATTTTCCGATCCAATCACATAATATGAATAAAATTAGAAATAAAATGAATGTGTTGCTGGAAAGTAAAAGCTCGTTCCTCCTTCACTTGTAACACACAAAAAAAAACTATATTTATTTTTATTACACAAACGACAACTATATCGGCGACGAGACAGATGAAAAATAAAAAAATAAAAACTAACACCAAGTGTTCAGTTTGACAGCTGAGCGAGAATGCAAGTGCCTGTAATTGTGGCCGAGTATTTTGTAGTTGTGTGATAGAGAAAAACAGAGTTGTGTACGAGAGCAAGTGAGATAAACTTGAGACTAGATAAATTTTGAAAAACGCACGTGGAAAGAGCTAAGCGAATATCAAAACACAACCAACGTCTAACAAGAACTCGATGCAACTGAATGGCGCAGTTTGGTTTGACTCGAACGAAGGCGAAAATTTCGAACTTGGAAAAAGAGCGGTTGAAGAGTTGCATATGTTTAGGAGAATTGAGTGAGGATTTTTTGAGGTAGTGCGCAGAAACCGTTAACATTTGAATTCGTTCGAAAACATCTTGAGTGGGTTATTAACATGCAATTTGTTAGTTAAAAAGACGCTGAGACAATAGATTAAGAGAGCTACAAGAATTGTTGAATGATTTAACCATTTTTTGGGGCTTTTGTTAGAAAAATACAAACATCCAGCATTGTTAAAATTAAAAAATTTAATTTTTCTTCAGGGATGACAGAATAATAATTCATGTTAAAGAAACTAAAGGCAAATGCCTTTGTCACACAATTGGTTGAATCTTGTTTGTCCAGCGACAGCTTAGTATATCCGTTTGGTGCATTTCCGGTCATCGTAAGTGAAAACTAAAAGAGACAGACGAAGAGTAGACAACTGACATCAAAGTGAGTCTATTTTTTTTTTTTTTTTTTTTTTGTTGGAGGTTTCTTAAATACCAACTGGAGCACTCAGACCTAAATACCGGTCGATTACACTAACCTTCTTTTTGTTATAGCTTTCCAGATGTTTGGAGAAAAGCCAAAAGACGGTGCCATGCTAAGGAACCTAAGTTACCAGTTTTCACTATGTTTGCGCCGAGTGTCTGTGACCTCATGCGAGAAAAAAAGGACTTTCACAGAGGAAGTGCTCTGCGGGGTCTTCCTTTTCTCCCAAAGATTCATACAGCGTGGTTAAGAGTGCTAAGCTTAAGTGATGGCAACGCCAATAAGCTATTCACAGTCTTTTTCTGCTACTTTGCCTTGGAACGGACCTGGGCAAAAATGGAATCAGTACCATCCTTGACCCGAAGAGCTACTTCTGGCAGCGTGTTGATCATTTCAGAGAGCCTAGTTAAGAGTATACAATTAAAAGTTAATTAACGAAAGGGAACGGTCTTCTTTTTAAAAGAAGGAAAGGGATGCCAAGTTTTGATTGAAGACGCTTTGGCTGTCTTTGTTGGCCCGAAAAGACATCGTTCAAAGACGAATCATCTGAGTGGGGAATCCTCTCCACTACAAAGGTAAATTACTAAGCACCAAATTAGTCACAAAAAGACTGAGTACCTGTATTTTCAACTTTCTGACCCCGACATGATTATTCCAGACAATTATTTTAACAAAAATGAGCTTCCCAAGAGCAAATATAAACTTAAGATAACGCCATCAACCATCCAATCAGGGAAGAGAGTATAAAGTGGTGGGAAAACTTCGTTTTCTTCTGGGGTCATAAGTTGAAGGGAACACTCTAAACTAACTCTAAGCTAGTTCTGCGCTTACATACTGTTTCCAATGCGGGACAGTGTGCAAATAAAACTTATATGAAAATTCTTTTAAAAGGCCAGCTCAAAGTTGGAGTGGCAAAGTCTAATGGCGTCAGAAGTACTCAGATTGTTTGAAGCCGTCATATCAAAAAAAAACTTTTGCAAAAATACCGACCTAGATCCCCACAACTCTCTCAAAAAAGGCATCATACAAAGTTTCGACGTGATTTTGAAATGAGAGAAGGAAAGGCAAACCACAACACTCCTGGTACAAACAAATGCAACGATATCGGCCTTTTGTTCATCTAAAACAACTCTGCGTCTGCGTATATGAAAGAAGGTATCATTCCAAATGAGCCCAACCTATCATTATTATACATACATATTTACCAAAGTAGGTCTGATGAGCTTTGCATTGTAAAAATCTCATAAACTTCCTAATTTGAGAGCACTTGAATTAGTTTGAATGTATCTCGTACTCCATACTGAAGAAAAATATTCAAGAGAGCTGGAAACCTTGGTCAACAGTGTGGTTTTGGCTTATGCTATACGATAGCTGAAAGTCTTGTGAAGTTTTTAACGAAAATGAAGGTTATACTAAATTAAGCAAATCATCATAAATGAAATGCATGAAATCGTCATAAGAATTGAAGGTTATTCGTGATATACTGAGCCATGTGGCACACCAGAAGTAGGGGAAGAGGGAACGATTCATTATAACTTCAAACTTCTTTATGTGATCTCAAAAAACATTCATACAGCAGAATACCATCAACATTAGAGACCGTCACTTGCGTCCTACTTAAAATGATTTCATGACTAACTTAATCAAATGGACAATGGAGTTTGCGATTGAAAGCATTCACCTTATCATATGATAATTAAAAACACTGTTAACCTATTTTTATAAACCATGTAATTTTGAGTAGAGCAAAGGTCTTTCTTATTACAAAGAAAGGTAACATTAAAGTCAAACCTTCAAATTTGAATAGCAATATTACTGTGCATTCCCTCATTAATCTTTAAGCCACATTTCTGAAGAAGTCAACCCACACAATATTCTGTTGTTGTGTTTAATATATATTTTTTCATTTCCTTTGAGTCGCTAAGAAGTCCTTATTCCTGGTTCCGTGGTATAAACCACAACACGTTTCCGATACGGTGTACAGATATAGAACAGACCCACACTACTACGTCAAAGGACCAACCATTAGAGATACAACACACGAAATAATCAGTCGGATGAATAAATCGGTATCGAAATTGAATATCTTGTGCCCTGAAAGCAGTCCACAAATAATTCAATAGACCTCCGAGAGGAAAGTTCGTGTACTTTTCGTTTGTATAGATTATTATGCTCATTGCTCATACCTATTCTATCCCCGCATGGAATGTGTGACCTAAGTCTCTGATGATAAATTCCCTAAAGCATTCCAATGTTGATAATCAACGGGAATGGATGGACGAAGGTTTTTCTTTGAAGTTCTGTTAGATTCGAAAAGAATTCTTCAAAAATGCCACAAGCATTTTTATTGCGATGATGGTTGGGAGGGTGCTATTTGTTAATGCTTTAAAGGTGTAAGTTGATGTGTTGGATGATTGGATCTGCAAGAACTGTGTGATTGATTACTTTATTTCCTTTCACTGCTTCATCTTGTTGCTGATTGGGAAAATGTCATTCTAAATGAAGTTATATATAGATTTCTCTTCACAATAAAAAAGTCAATTATTGTATAAGGGTTTTAAAAGCTTTTTCTTGCTATCTTCTTTGTCATTAGTCAACAACACCAATTTCATATGAAAGCCTTGGAAAAATTGGCTAAACTAATTCCCATTTAAACGGATTGAGTATAAGGTATACAAAAAAACACTCAAAGCCATGAAAAGGAATTTCCTTGGAGAGAATTGAGTCAAATCATCAAACAAACACATGGCAGTGACACAGAGCACAGATGAAAGCACGTGGTTTTCGAATATCCGAAAACTCCAAACCATGACCTATCTTAACCCGGCCACTCTCGTCAAATGAAATTAGAAATCTGGGTCAGCTCTTTGTCGATGCAGTTTTGTATGTGGCTGGCAGTTTCGGTATAATATGGCGAAGGACTAGAAAATTCCGGAATTGTATGTCAAATCCGAATTGTCTGTTTTGACTTTAAACAATGAAACGACAAAACTGCGCAGGGTTCAACTTCACTCTCATTTTATTGACTCTCAAGGGTTGTGGTTTTATCTTCTTAACGCAATATGAGACTAGCTCAGCGTGAGTATAGGAACAGTATTAATTTTTAAATCTTAGGGTTTGTTGGTTTATTTTCCTGCAATTTTAATGGTCGCATGTCTAGACAATGGCCTTTAAACCGAACAAGGTTATTGTTTTGGTGTAGGTTAAGTTTAAACAACAAGTACTCGTACACGAGTAGACACTCTGTCTGGGATGTTTTAATTTTAGATTGTGAAGAAGCGATGTTGAATCAATGTGGGAGAGTTTCGAGGTATCGCAATATCTTTCTTTGAATTATTGTCGGTTCATTTGTATCAGAGAGAATTTCCAAAAAGATTCGGGTTCAAAATTTTCCTGTGTCTGAAATGATAGCATTTAAGGCGTAATAGCAACAAAGGCGTAATGTTTCAGGTCTTGAACTGCTTTACAAAAGATTTAAACATTGGAAACTTCAGTATATTTAAAACCTTTTTGTATGAGTCAAGTTCTATATCGAATCGGTGGCAGCTGGCAGGGCAATTAAAAGGTTCATTCGTGGTTGCATAAACCGTCTGAATATTTTAAATCTTCAGGTACATAATCAATGGCATTATTGGGAGAGAATTTTCAGTTCTAGCATAGTTGGACTGGACTTTTTTAATACTGAGATGTGTCTTTTTCGTCACAAAGGCACACCCTTAGAACGTACAATGTAATGTTTGTGAAAAACTGTAAGAGTCTTACAAAATTTTAACGGAAGTAGGTATAACTATACCTTCAATTTTATTTTCAGCTTTACTACAGATTTTTTCTTGCTCAACAGGTAAAAAGAGTCCACGAAGGTCAGTACAACAAAGTGTGTGATAAATGTGGAAAAGTATACCAAAACACTGCAATGTTTCTTCTCGTCATCAAATGGAGCATGCAAATATACTAAAACCTACTACTGAATGTGATTTATGCGGACAAAAACTTAACAAATCTTTTTTTTTTAGATTGCTGTAAGTTTAAAAACAGGTTGTTTATAAAGTATTCATCAAAACAATTTCATTCAAAGTTAATTTCATTTGAATTCGTGGTGCAAGTATCTAAAGAGGAAATGTTGTTTCCAATAAGTTGTCAAAGATTTAACTTTGTTCCCGTTACTGTAAGAAGATATAAACCAAAAAAGATCTAGAAATGCAAAACCACCCTCAATGTCATCGCAAGGCTAATATTCTTTGAGTCCTCTTTTAGTTCCAAATCATCACGATGTATATTGAAAATGAGATTGCCAATGAACTTCCTTGGAGAAAACCTCATGCAGATTTCTCAAGACCTGAGCGGTTGGTCTGCTTGGGTCCTCAATACGGGCTTCCATCAACGATTGCATGCCTATGTTGAGAGCAAAACCGTTGATAGCATGTCTTCCTTGGGTGAAGACAGACTAAACGCATGATTCCTAGAGTTGAGAAAGCAGTAACTTGTGTCCTATCTCGCTAACACAATTGACTGTTGAAAACCTTTTGGCTTTGCCACCAGGTACTTCAGTTTCATAAAGCATTTGCGATTCCACAACTATGAATCTGCGGAATGAATGCTGAAACTGCGGAGCTTTTTGCTATGTGACATTCTAGAATGACATGATGAAAACTGGTGAACTAAGATCCCTCTCATAGCTGTGTTTTGGCATTTTATACAAAAGATTTTGTCTGGTATTTCAATGTCGTAATTCAGTAGGAGATCCCAACAAAAAAATTCCCAAAACTTCGAGATCTAGTGAACACCCAAGCTTCAAAAGGTAAACCGAAACCGGAAACTTCTTGCGAGAAGCTTAAAAAGTTTGCTTCAGTGTTTTTTGAATATATTCACGTATATATTCAGAAACTGCATTTAGCTATTTGAATGCATTTTTAATTCCAAATCTCACGCAAAATAAAAACAATCCAATTGATTTCTTCCATTACAATATCGGTTCTCGAGGTGTCTTATCTCCTTCAATGAATATTATGCACCTTAATTTAATCAGGTCAGGGTCCCTTTCTGTTGTTATTTTTAAAAGCGGAAAAAGGACCAATATTCGGTTGGCATTTTCTGATAGTGAAACGGTAAAACTCCCACACATTTTAAATGAAGCTGCCAAGTGCCAAGTTCCTTGCAGAAAAAATCCAAACTCCTGGAGGAACTGTGTCAGCGCAGATGCCGACTTATTTAGTTTTCGTTTAGTACAAATCAGATCGCTTTGCTCTTAGAATAATTTTGTTGTAAATTTCGTTTTTGTTGCAAGGGTTTGTTGCTAGGTTTGTCCAAATAGCTGTTTTTGAAAAATCTCAACCTACCCTCGATGTTGAACTGAGTTTTTTTATTAGGTCCGTTCGTTGAACTTTCCCCAGGGTTGACCCAGGTTTTCTTGGCAACCCTATGAGTTGTCAAAAAAAAACTGGGGTTTCCAGACCTCAAAAAACGCTAAACCACAAATCACCACACATCCCTGTCATTTAAAAAAAAAAAATACATTCCATTTGACAGCCCACAAATCACCACAGCAAAAACCTAGGGCGAGTAGAGGGAAAACCTATGTCAAATCTAGGGCTCAAAATGCACTCAATTTGACATTCAGGGTGACTTTAGATTTCTCAAAAAAAAAACGCACCCCAGGGCGACTCTAGGGCTTAAACGAACGAACCTATTAGTCTTTGATTGACACTAGGACCCTAATGTCGTTTTCCAAAAACAAATTCACTCTTTCACTCCTTTTTCGTTTTATTTTGGAAATCGTTTTAACCGAAGTGACAGATTTTGAGTGATTGCATTGGTAGTGGTTAGCTTGCTAAATTTTTTCTTTCATGTTAAAGCAGAAAACAACACTAAAAATCGTTCACTTTAATTTTAAAAATTATTTAATGGTTTTCTGAAGATAATTTATTAAACTATCGCGTGCTTTGTGAGCTGACAAAAAATAAATAGAAACTGCGGCTTGCTTTGACAAGCAGTCAGATGACAGTTTGTTTATGTGTTGGTGTTCACTCCCTTGCACCTAAACTGAAACGGGAGTGAAAAAATCACTCCAAAAAGTGTCTCCAAATCGCATTTTGGAAAACGTTTGGGAGTGATTATCTGTCAGATCTGACAGATAATCACTCCCAATTGGTTTTTGGAAAACGACATAAAAATCACTGCCACAAAAATGTGAATTCCTCATTTACAATTATTATTATTATTACCTCGTTTCCACTTAGAATCGGGTAATCGAATCGGATTATGATTCAGATTTCGATACAGGTATCTACTTACCCACTGAATCGAGTAATCTAGGTATAAAACGCACTCCTTTGAATCGATCCAGCTACAAGAGATGTATCGGATCGGGTAATCCTATTTCAATTCGATGTAGGTATACACTGGCACTAATTCGAATTGAAGTGTGATTCAATTCTAAGTGGAAACGAGGCATATAATATAGGAATATTCACAGTCATATGATTTGAATTTTTTGTTTTGGATATAAATTGTGCTCGTTAATCGTGACAAATGTAAAACACAAATGTGAATGAAATGTCAAAATCAACGAATATTCGTTCATTCGTCGTTCGTTGGTCGTTTTCATGTGAATAATACTTAAAACACAAATGATATTTAATGCTGGACTTACATGCATCTGCAACTACAGAAGTGCAGAAAAGTAAAGCGGTTTGGATAAAGATTATTAAGCACAAAAGTTAAAAAGAGAAACGAATACAATGAATGAATATGGCTGAAGATGAAAAATTATAGATGATAAACATCTTCATCTGCACCTATAATTTTTTTTTCCGCATCCTATAACTAGACGTCTTCTCTCTCTATCAAACAAGTATGAATTTTACATCTAGCGTCTATTTTCTTTTTTCATCTGCACTTGCAGATGCATGTAAATCGAACATAAATCTCTTTTTAAACCTACTTCAGGAAATCGAAACTCTATTAAATGTGTAATCCAGGCCTAAGAGTAAATCTAGATAATATTCTTTTTGATTTGGTCTCACTTGCACTTTGCCACTTCCTGCTTCTTTTGCTTTTGTCAAGAAATGCCAATTGTCAAATGTTTGTTGGCATTTTTCAATAAAAATAAACAAAATATTGGGTTTTGGTTGTGTTTTGAAGTATTCGGTTTCGTAATTCAATATCCAAAATGCGGTGCATTTTGTGTTTCACAACATCTACTGAATTAATTGAAGTATTTGGTGCCCGTGGTATGAATCTGGACATCAAGACAATCATTTCCAAACACTTTTGGTTTGAGGTACGCAGCAGATCAGAAAATTGCGATTAAATTATTAACTAGTTTTTTAAATTTTTCAAGCCAAATCAAAAAGACCCTGCCACATGTCACATATGTTCATCTTGCTGGGAAACCGTTGAATCATTTCATAAATTCTACAGTGAAGTTGAGGCTGCCCATTGCTCACTTGGTGATGTTAAAACTGTGTTCGGGAAGAGTTTCGAGGAAAGTGCCGATGCGGCTAACCTGCCTAATAGTAACGGTATGATTAAATTTTCTGATAATTTGAACCGCAAAGGATTGCTCTAAATTCATGAAACATGTTTCGAATTGAAAATTCAACTTTTTCGCAGACATAAAAATTGAGAATTGTAACGATGAGTTCAAAAATGAAGAACCAGAACCGGGAGAGGAAGAAGTACTGTGCAGTGATAAAGAGCTTGACACATCAATGAAATCTGGTTCGGAGTCAGAGGTTCCATTATCGCTGTTGGTGAAACCACCAGGACTGCATAATTCTGTTCGTCAAAAGAAAAAGAAAACCACAGATACAAAAAGAAAAAAAAGAAAACCCAAAGAAGAACCGTTTCATATAATAGACGGAAAATGGCTAGCTACTAGTTTTAACGAAGAAACTAGCAGGCGGAAAGTAAGCCATGAAGAGCTGGATAAATTTATCAAAGAAAATATAGAGCTCTCATGTGGAATTTGTCTTAAAGCAATGACAAATTTCAAGGTTCTTGAAGAGCACTTTAAAACTGCCCATGCTTCAGAAAAGCCTTATGTTGAATGCTGTGCGAAAAAGCTTTGGAATAGAGCACTTTTAGTGGATCATGAGTTGTTGCATAAACTGCCTGAATACTTTACGTGTGTTATTTGCTCTAAGGTTTTTTGTTCTCGGACAACTCTTAAGGGACACATAAAATGGCATGACCGCAAACGCATCTACAGTTGCGACAAGTGTGACTTGACTTTTTATAATGAAATGATTCTCTTGCGTCACTTGGACACACACTTGGAACGTACATTCAAATGCAATGATTGTGAAAAGCTGTAAGTTTCATACTAAATGTTTATGGAACTTATTGCTAAGATTCAATTTTCAGTTTTACCACAAATACATTTCTCGCGGAACACGTAAAAAGAGTCCACGAAGGTCAGTACAACAAAGTGTGTGATAAATGTGGGAAGGTATACCAAAACACTGAAATGTTTCTTCGCCATCAAATGGAGCATGCAAATATACCAAAACCTACTTATGAGTGTGATGTATGCGGCCAAAAAATTGCAACCAAGAAAGGCCTTCAAGCGCATAAAAGAAATCAACATCCAAATGATGATAGGGAACACGTTTGCAATGTTTGTGGTAAAGTAACAAAAAGTCTCATTGCTTTGAAGAGTCATACTGCTTATGTTCATAAATACGAACACAAACACAAATGCACAATATGCGACAAGGCGTACAAAAGAGGATCAAGACTTAAGGTGAGTTGAAATCATTCTTTTTCTATGTTGGTATCTGGAATCGTTTAACAGATTGCATGGTGACTGTCTTTGCATTATTATACAATATTATTATTATATATTCGATTACGATAACAATATCCAAAGAGGAGAGTGCATCTCAAAAAGTCTTATGTCGGTTTCTGTATCTATCCACGAGAGCTCGGTTCCGAAACATCCCAAAACGTGTTTCTTAACATTTGTTTTTTTTTTTTACAAAAAAGGCAAAGCTTTTGAGTTTTTCTTTCTCGTTTTTCACTTAGCCTCCAATAAGAATTCACCCGAACAATTTGTCGGCCACTTTCTGTTTTTCAAATCGGCTTGCTTGTAATCTACTGATTAAAAATTGAATGAATTCAGACTTCTATTTGAAAAAGAAACAAAAAATGTTGACTATATAGTATACGACTATGATCTCATTTAAAAATCAAAATCTTTACAAATGTATATAATTCTACTGTACGTGTGTATCTCACTGCACCTTTCCTAAACGGCTGGACCGATTTGAATGATTTTTTTGTGTTGGTTTAGCCCTGGATGGTTCACTGCAGTCGGTATAATTTGCATTTGTCTATACTTCAACTTAAAGCTGGTTCGATTTGAATGAATTTTTGTTAATGCATTCAAGTGCTCCGGTTGATGGCGCTGTAGTCGGTATCTTCGTTATTTGTCTATATGGTTTTCCGCGGTTTGTCTCTATGTTGGCTTAGATCTTTAAAGCTACGCAACAGATTTTGATGCGGTTTTTTTATTGATAGAGTGACCTAACTGTCTTTTACCTATGTATATTTTATCACACTTAGAACCGCTTGAAAATTCTTTCACTGCTACCTTGACTACCTGGTCTTTGGATGAACATAGGGTACACATTTCATACTTATAATGCTCATAGTAAGTGGATCTGGAAACTGAAATTTTTAGATAACTTTCAGCTAAGCTCAGCGTCCCTGACAATTTTTGGTTTTTTGGCAAAAATTGTCTGCAACGTTAGACGGAACAGCTAGTTAATGTTTATCATTATGGGTTTGTTCGTGAAAGCCCTAGGGTCGCCCTGGGGTCACCACAAAGCGTTTTTTGGGAAACCTGAAGTCGCCCGGAATGTCAAATTGAGTGTTTTTTGAACCCTAGGGTTGACCTAGGTTTTCCATCAACTCGCCCTGTCAAATGGCATGTATTTTTTTTTTAATGACAGGAAAGTGTGGTGATTTGTGGTTTAGCGGTTTTGAGAACTGATGGAAAACCCAAGTTTTTTTGACAACTCATAGGGTTGTCAAGAAAACCTGTGTCAACCTTGGGGAAAGTTCAACGAACGGACCTGATGTCTGCTAGAGCATTGCAAATATCACAGAGCCAAAAATATCCCAAAATGTTTTTCTATATTTTTCAATTATGAATACAAGTACAAAATCTCTATCCCAAACTTTTTCTTCAGCTTTTTCCCAAACTTTACTCGGAAAATAATGAAAGAGACTTATGTCACTTTCCATTGGACGAAAAGAACCGTCCGTCCGTCCTCAAGCCGTTCGATTATCGATTGGTATAAAGAGATCGCTTCTCATGATTCTGAGAGTGACAGCCACTTCTCGATTTGAAGTGAGAATTTACTCAAGAAGCACTAATACAAGTTACCCAAATGTTAAAAGGAAAAGTTTTCTCAGGGCTCAGGGAATATTTTTTATTTATTTAGGTGTTTCAATCACACAAAGACAACACGTTAAATTGAGCAGAAACAATTTTAGATGTTCTATTGGTTTTCAAACTGAGTGTTTTTCCGAGTGAAACCAATGGAAAGCGACATTAGCCGCGTTTTATTATCACGATGATCCAGATCGGATCATTGATTTACTTGCATTAAAACAACAAAGCGAGATCCTGCTTTTTAGTTGGATCTATTTTTGTGATCTAAAAATTAGTTCTTCTATTTGACACAAGAGGAGACTTTCCATTGAAACGTTGGTATCATTTCCAATATTTCCAATAACAACAGCATTGCCACATGAACATTTTTATCTGTGTGAAATGAAATATATTTTAGATAGATAGCGAGAAACTTCACATTTATTCATTTTTGTATAATACATGACATAATGAGAAAGTTTTACAAAACAAAACATGTATTCGTGAAATTAATAAGAATTAGTGCAAAAAAATATATATTTGACAAAGTGCATGAGTATCATATTTCCCTAAAAAAAAAGAACAAAAAATTAACCATTGAAAAAAAAGTTCGTAGGGCAACTCTGCAACTCTTTTGAAAAGTCAGTTGAAAGAGCGAGTCTCTCACAACTTCCAACTGGAAATATGATGATCCAAAGCTGTTTTATTATCAAGATCTGATCCGGATTGGATCATTGTGATAATAAAACGCGGCTATTATAGGTTTGTTCGTTGAAGCCCTAGGGTCGCCATAGGGTCGCCACAAAGCGTTTTTTGAGAAACCTAAATTCACCCTGAATGTCAAATTGAGTGTTTTTTGAGCCATAGGTTTGCCATAGGTTTTCCCCAAACTCGCCCTAGCTTTTTGCTGTGGCGATTTGAGGGCTGTCAAATGGCATGTATTTTTTTTTTAATGACAGGGATGTGTGGTGATTTGTGGTGTAGTGTTTTTTGAGGACTGGAAAACCCAGGTTTTTTTGACAACTCATAGGGTTGTCAAGAAAACCTGGGTCAACCCTGGGGAAAGTTCAACGAACAGACCTTATAATAAGCTGTTTTCTCGATTACGATTTCATTGTGTATCTATATGGTGCCCTATAAAATGTCCTTATTTTCAACAGCGTAATAAGCTAAAACTCAATGGCTGCCGGCATTTATTAACGTCCTCGCAAAAAAGAAACACAGAGTAGATAATACAAAAAGTCAAATCGTATCCCCTTTGCCTGAAATACTCTGATTTTTTTCTGATGATGATGTGGTGAAATCAAAGTTTGTTTGTTATTTAAATCAACGGCTATAGCCGACCCCAATTTAGTTTTATTCACCCTGATTATGGAATCCGATAAGTGGACTGCGAAGCTATCCGCAAGAGTTTTAAGATTTTTGCTATTATCGAATCCGCATTGAATCCGGCGGTGTGAAAGTGATTGTCGATAACATAGGTTAAAAAAGGCGTATTACCGAATCCGTTGTTCATCCGCCTTCTATACAACTTTTGGCGTTTCTCATCCACACCAAAATTGTTGCGGATATTTAAAAGTGAATGTAAATTCTTGTTGTACGTTCATTTGTATAGGTTTTTTTTCCAGTGTTTTGCAACGCTATTCGAAGAATTCGAATAAATGGATTTAATAGTTTTGCTTCGACTTCTTACAATAGGCACATCATCAACCCCTGAAAGAATCGAATTAACATGCAAACTCAATTTCGATCTGAAGTAGTAGTAGTCAAAAAGTCAATGTAATACAACGTTCAAACACGATCGTGACGAATCAAAACGAAAGGCAGACCAAACACCAAAACATTGCTGGTTTAGATAAATGAATTATGTACTTCTTTTTATTAAACTTTTTCTTTTTCAATCAAGCTAATTTCACACACACAGAATTAGGCAGCTCAAAAAGTTGTCGAGACTTATACCTCACGGTTTGTCCTCCGGGACCACACATCGAATTTCCTTCCAGTTTCAGTTTAGTTCATCCGCCGGAGTGTTTAATGCGGATGTGGATGCCTTACGGATCGGATGAGATCCGCGAGAATAGACTATTGCGGATTCCATAATCGACCTGATTATTTTTCATTATTTCACAGTCACAGAAAACTATCGAACCAAATTTCATTTTTCTAAATTTGATTACAAGCATTAAAAATGGACACCGCAGTTCCATGGTCTAATTAAGCTTCTGGCCTTAACGGGCAAACGGCACTAGCTTTAATTAGTTGGTTTTTTGTTCTTCTGCTTTTCTTATTACTTTGAAACACCCTGCTAAAATTCCACATAGGCTGGCATGACTGCTTTTTTTAGTTTTTTAATAGGTTTGTTCGGTGTACGCACTAAAAACTCACTAAGGTGACATTTTTTGCTCCAGTGCATTTCCACTGAGTTCGATGTTTCTCCGGTGAAAGCACTCACTGCGCACTAAACTGCCCCTGGTTTTTTCTGCAGTTGCGGTTTTCATTATAATATATGAGTAGTAAGGTTTTTGCTGAAAAAGATTATTTTTAAAACAAAGCATGTTTTTTTGAAATTGGGTTCAAAATAAAATTTTTTGGTTAGATTTTGGTATTTCATGTCTTTTTGTAATCGAAGAAAGAAACTCAACCATTTTTATTGCCAAATGAAAAAAACCAATTGATGAAATTCGAGTGCTACGTAAATTTTACTCTTAAGTGTTCCATGTGAAATCAAATCCAAAGAAGGTGTTCAGTGCATTAACTAACGAACTAACCTACTGAGATTTTGACATTTGACAAGCAACTAGCAAGCATTCGAAGGCGGAACTTTTGTCAACAAATGTGTGTACAAAAATTGTATTAGGTTTGTTCGTTGAAGCCCTGGGGTTGCCCTATGGTCGCCATAAAGCGTTTTTTGAGAAACCTAAATTCGCCATGAATGTCAAATTGAGTGTTTTTTGAGCCATAGGTTTGCCATAGGTATTCCCCAAACTCGCCCTAGCTTTTTGCTGTGGCGATTTGAGGGCTGTCAAATGGCATGTATTTTTTTTTTTTTATGACAGGGATGTGTGGTGATTTGTGGTTTAGCGTTTTTTGAGGACTGAGAACCCAGGTTTTTTTGACAACTCATAGGGTTGTCAAGAAAACCTGGGTCAGCCCTGGGGAAAGTTCAACGAACAGACCTATTAATTAACTTGCAACTCGAAGGTATAAAATATTCAAAACTTAAAATGCATTGCACTTTGTGTTTAAAAACACCCGATGGCAATGAGTCAATAGAAGTATTTGGAGAGAAAGGACTAAGCCTGGACGTTAAGAATATAATTTCAAAACACTTTTGGCTCAAGGTAAGCAAAGAAAAAAAGATATAGTTTGGAGTTTAATTATTGAAGATTGTTTTAATAAAATAAAGCTAAATGAAGAAGAGCACAATGACAGTATAATTTGTTGTACGTGCTGGAATATTGTCAATACATTTCACATATTCTACGAAGAAGTATCGAGAGCCCACCATATGTACATAAATTTCAAACCAAATGATAACGAAGATAAAGATAACCTCGACGAGTCTTTTACATCTAGCAACCTAAACAGTACATCTGATTTATTGGATGGAGGTTCTTGTGAAACAGTAATTTCATGTTGTAAATTCCTAAATTGAATTGAATTTTGTAGGGATCAAAGTTGAGTTGAATGACGATGCCAAAAGTGAACTACAGGAACTGGAGGAAGTTCAGCTTGTTGAATACCCATTGGATGTTGATGTGAAAAGTGATAACACAACAGACCACGACCCCGATGTGTCAATGAAATCCGATTCGGAGTCTGAAATACCACTTTCTGTATTATGTTCCCTACTCCGTGATGTTCCAAAACCATCTTTAAAGAAAATGATCCGTGATGATCCCAAACCACTTGCAAAGAAAATGCGCTCAAGAGAACTTAAGAGAAGGGCAAGATATGAAGGAATATCTCATATAAGAGATGGGAAATGGCTTGCTTCTTGTTTTAACGAAGAAACCATTAAAAAGTCAGTTCCCACTGAGGAGCTGGATAAGTATATCGAGAAAAATATAGAAAACATGGCTTGCGGCCTTTGTCTTGAAAAGTCTTCAAATTTCGCAACTCTAAGACGACATTTTGAAAGAGCTCATACTGGAGAGAAACCATTTGTTGTTTGCTGTGGAAAAATGTTCCACACTCGTGCTCTTTTAGTGGATCACAACTTGCTGCATTCATTACCTGATTACTTTACGTGTGTTATCTGCTCTAAAGTCTTAAAATGTCGGCTAACTCTCAAATCTCATATCAAATGGCACAATAGAAAACGTGAATTTCAATGTGAAAAATGCAGCAAGACGTTTTATGATATCAAACACCTCCAACGCCACATGACTACACACATGGAACGTACCTTTAAATGCGATGAATGCGACAAGTTGTAAGTTATACGAGCTTAGCTTATTTTTATTTTTAATAAGTTCAATTTTGATTTTAAGCTTTACTACGGACTACACTCGTAAGCTACATGTCAATCAAGTGCACAGAGGTTGTTACGACAAAGTCTGCGAGCAATGTGGTAAAATATTTAGGGACATGGAAATGTTTTCCCTCCATCAAATGGAACACGCTAATCAACCTAAACCCACTTATGAATGTGACAAATGTGGGGTTAAGCTTTCAACTACCAAAGGGCTGAGAAAACATTTTAAAGAACAGCATTCGGAGGATGTGAAGGAGCACACTTGCGACATATGTGGAAAAATAACAAAAAGTCTAATCGCCTTGAGAGGTCATATCGCGTATGTGCATAGATATGAAAGAAGACACAAGTGCACTTTGTGTGACAAAGCTTACAAGAAAGCAAGAAGACTTAAGGTAATTAATTGATATTTGGTGCAATGATAGAGAGTGGTCATAGTTTTATCACAATCGAGAGAGAAGTTTTTTTGAAACAACGAATTCAATTAACAACCAAAGCAATTACTTAGTCTAGAAACGTAATTTTCTCCCAATCGTTCCTAGATTTATCTTTTGAACAGATACAGCTGCGGTCAAAATAATAGTGGTATAGAGCTTAAGAAACAACAAAATTGAAAAAAACTTATCCGTCAATTCTAATTTAAAAAACCAATAACGTGGTTTTCATAGTGGTGTTTTAAGCTTTTATTTACTAAAAAAAAAACATTAGTTTAATATTGTAATCCGATTGTTGCAAGTTTATTGAACAGATGTTGAAATTCAGCGGTCAGAAAAATAGTAGTGATAGGAAAATCTACCTTGAAATGTTACGAAATCAAAAACTTAGGTCAAAATTTTTATTACAATATGTGGCTGAGGGTTCGTACCTTTAATTAGTACTTAGTTGCATGTCCCTTGTAAGCTATAACAGCAGTACAAAGACGTTAAATAGAGTTTATCAGGTTTCCACACCTTCCTGTGCTTATCGAACTCCATGATTGCTGTAACGCTTCCGAAAGGACTGTGTTGTTGCTTGGTTTACATCTAGAAGCATATTTTTTTTACAGCGCTCCATAGGTTTACGATGGGATTAAGGTCCGAAGACTGTCGGCCCTATCGTGGTAACCGTCGGACCGGAACTTTCTCCGCAACGCATCTTTTTTCTAAGATTCAATTTTGCTTCGACGTAGTTGTCGTCGTAAGAAATTTTTCACAAATGCGGCAATGCATTGCATTCCCAAAACTAAAATCTCCGCAACAAAACCTTATCGGAGAACATCGGATCGTCCGATCGGAGAACTACCACGAAGCAAAATGTCTCCGATCGGAGAGAATTCCGCTCGCGCCATGTGCGGGCCACTCCATCACATTTACTTTACTTTCCTGGAACCATTGCTTCTTACTGAACGACAATTTCAGTGGCATTTCATTTTCAGTATACGGTAACATTACTTCCTGTACTATCCTAACATAGAGATGTTGATCCATAATGTCTTCAATCCGCATTATGGGTCCAACTCCATAGAAGAAAAAATATGCCCATACCATTATGATTGTAAAGTGTGGATCATATTCGGTGTCTTCTTACATTGAATAATTGACAAAATAAGTTGTTAATTAACTCCTTGCCGCTGGTGGGAGGAAGTCAATGAAAAAAACTTAAATGTCGTTTTGCTCGCTGGTTTACTAGCAAGTGATATTTATTTCCTATCCAAGATATTTATACAATGTTTAAAGTCGAAACCTCTTTTGATATCGACTGGTTGGTTCTTTCTTGGTTATTGTTCCTTACGACTGGTGCGGGGTAACAATAGAAAACAACCTTTTGACTTGTGAATGATAAGTGACTTTATTCTTAACTTATTATGAGTATTTATACTAATTTACATAAATGCAATATTCATCAATAATTTAGTTTTGCGGGAAAAGAATTGTAATAGGATCGTGGATTATATTGCAACGAAAAGAAATAAACAATATCGAGAAAGAAGTGCAAGTATTGCATTTTTTCGTGAGAAACATATACCTCGTTTCCACTTAGGATCGGGTACTCGAATCGGATTATGATTCAGATTTCGATGCAGGTATCTACTTACCTCACTGAATCGAGTAATCGTATGCAACACACACTCTTTTGAATCGATCCAGCTACAAGAGCTGTATCGGATCGGGTAATCCTATTCCAATTCGATGTAGGTATACACTGGCACTAATTCGAATTGAAGTGTGATTCAATTCTAAGTGGAAACGAGGTAATAGTATGAGGTTGGGAATGTGAATATTTATTGGAAGTAGGGTGTTTTAGATTTGGATTGGGTGTTTCATACAATATAAATTACAGGGAAATTATATATATATCAAAACCGTGTGTCAACTTAACTGCTAACTCAATAAATAATTCGAAATACAGACAAACAATATATACATAAATGAAATGAAAAGAAATGCAATGCAGGCAATAAAATACAATGCACATGCCAACTGGTGGTGTCGTTCATTAACTTGTTGGTCATTCACCTGCTGTTGTTTACTTAGTTTGTAGTGTAGAATTCGGTCGTTTGCATTTGTTGTCACAACATACATATTGACGAGATCGTTTTCCACCATTTCAAACAATTAAAGTGTAACGGGTTTTCAGTATCAACGCAATACAAAGTGGAGAAATACCAATCTGTGCAATGCTTTTACTCACACTACTATTATTTGACCGCAACTGTATGTTCCAAGGAATCATTCCTTTTTTCATGTTCACTCGTTGAGCCATACCCACGACTTAAGTTTTCCTTCAATTCGCGTCAGGTGTCAAAAAATGGGATTTTCAGTCCTTAACCACTGCACCATAATGCACGTTTGACTCCTAAAAATAAGCGTATATTTTAACATATTTGTTTGTTACATGATCAGACCGTATTATTTATACCAAGGTTAAAAAAAAAACGGATTTTGAGCGTTAATGCGAGCTAGCTTTTCTTATTTTGGCGACTCCAAAACTTCAGAGCAAGCACATGACTGTAGAAACGTAGGGTTGAAAATGATTTTTGTTTACTTAGCGACTTTTTAAAGTAGTGCCTAAAATTAAAATTCTTACGATAGTTAATCACATACTTAGTCCGATTTCCGTTGTCTTAACAAAACACGGGTAAGGCTCGTGGACCCTTCAATTTTATGCTGATTTTGTACTTAGTGAGAAAGCGCTTTTCTTGGCAATGAGGCACCTGCGATACCCGTAGTAAAACAATGCTATGCTTCTGGGATTAGAAACTCAAACTCTCACTCGGCAGGCAGACGTGCTAACCATTACGCCATGGAAACGGCACTCAATATTTTGGTAACTTGATTTGAAATGTGGTTTTTGGTAACCATCGGCTTCATGGAGAATGGAAATGATATTGAATTAAATGCGATTCCATAATATCCTGTGTCAGATTGAAAAATTTGTCGGTCGGCTGTAAACAGTTCCAATAAACACAAAAATTTTATTTCCAACACGTTTTTGTGACAAAAAATCAGTAGTGAATCCGTTCGGAAATAAGAACACACTGTTTAAATCCGTACGAATTCAATTTCGGTTTCCGTTTTGAATCCGTACGAAAATCAGAACAGCCATGATTGTCAAGTTTATCAAATTTCTTATTGTCTAGTCTCCGATCAGAGCCACTTTAAAGCATAGCTTCTTTGACGTGAAAAGAAACATTGTTTTTCGTGTTGCCTCTTGAAGTAGGTATGTAAACTTTAATTTAAAGGAGTAGCAAGTAGTCAGAGTAAGGAGCGAGTTCTTCCGGTTTGAAAACTACTTAACTTCCTGATAAAAAAAAACTTTTTTTTGCAATACAAATGAGTCTGGGTCTGCCAATTCGTCTTGCACTAAAGGAAGTTGAAAGAACAGCTTTCTTTTACTTTGGAACTATAATCTAGAAATAAATCGCAAAAGATTGTCTTTGATTCACTTTAAACAAGGCAACCGCCTGCAGAACCAACCAAAACTTATAAAAAAGGTAATAAGTTCAAGGGAACTAGAAATCCTAGCACCTTCTTTCTGGAGTTAATCCAGCTTTTTCGGCCTCAAACGGACATAGGAGAACATAGCATTATGTTATGTCCCCATTAAGGCTATGTTATGTCTCCACTTAAAGTTATTTTAGGTTGCATTCCTTGATGATTTGAGTCTGTTTAGTTGGATGACAGTAGTTTCCTCATATGAATACATATAAGGATCGTTTGTTGGACTTTAGCTAGGGTTGACCCAGGTATCTTTGAGATTTATATGAGTTGTCAAATAAAAACCTGTGCCCCTGTTCTGTAACTATCGCCTCGATAAAAGCAGGCGATAAACGGTGCAAAATGGAACGAAATCCTACTAAATTTATAGAAAGTCGTTCCATTTTCCACCGTTTATCGCCTGCTTTTATCGAGGCGATGGCACGAGTACGATAACTATGGCGACAAAAAATAATAACGGTTTTTGGTGGAGGGGTTCAATACAAGCATTTTTTACTATGGGAGGGGGGGGGGGCCTATCTCCCCCCGTTTAGGCGGTAGGGGCAATTTTATAAAAATTGACTTAAAATCTAAAAAAAATTATTGTAGAACAACGGGAAAACTTACAGATACAATTTATACTTTTTATGAAAGCCAGAAACTTGCACTTTATAACAAATTTTAAATGAAGTGGTTTCAATTTATAGTTTTTGAAATAACTGACTTCAAAGTCAAAATTTACGAAAAAAAAAATTAAAAAATCACTTTGAGTACTATGTTTCTCGTGATTACAAATGCCAATAAAAAAAAATTAGATGTAGTTAGTTGCTTCAATAAATTTTTTATCAAACGATATAAATTACTTTTTTATGTCTTATAGTTTTTGAGATAATTGAAAAATAGTAAAACTATTGAAGTATGCATTATTTTCAAAAAATTATGGAAATACGTACGAATTTACAATAATGTTAGGAAATAGACTAGTGAAAGTATAAAAATTCATAAGACAGGTACTTATGTGCAATTAATTTCCGTATGCAACAGCTTTCCGCATGGACCGCTTCGCGGGGCTCATTATTTCAACCCTTTTTCCGCAGGGTTAAGCTGCTCATGCTAAATATGAAAATAGCAATTAATTTCCGTATGCAACAGCTTTCCGCATGGCCCGCTTCGCGGGGCTCATTATTTTAACCCTTTTTCCGCAGGGTTAAGCTGCTCATGCTAAATATGAAAATAGCAATTAATTTCCGTATGCAACAGCTTTCAGCATGGCCCGCTTCGCGGGGCTCATTATTTTAACCCTTTTTCCGCAGGGTTAAGCTGCTCATGCTAAATATGAAAATAGCAATTAATTTCCGTATGCAACAGCTTTCCGCATGGCCCGCTTCGCGGGGACTCATTATTTTAACCCTTTTTTCCGCAGGGTTAAGCTGCTCATGCTAAATATGAAAATAGCAATTAATTTCCGTATGCAACAGCTTTCCGCATGGCCCGCTTCGCGGGGACTCATTATTTTAACCCTTTTTTCCGCAGGGTTAAGCTGCTCATGCTAAATATGAAAATAGCAATTAATTTCCGTATGCAACAGCTTTCCGCATGGCCCGCTTCGCGGGGACTCATTATTTTAACCCTTTTTCCGCAGGGTTAAGCTGCTCATGCTAAATATGAAAGTAGCAATTAATTTTCGTATGCAACAGCTTTCCGCATGGCCGCTTCGCGGGGCTCATTATTTTAACCCTTTTTCCGCAGGGTTAAGCTGCTCATGCTAAATATGAAAATAGCAATTAATTTCCGTATGCAACAGCTTTCCGCATGGCCCGCTTCGCGGGGACTCATTATTTTAACCCTTTTTTCCGCAGGGTTAAGCTGCTCATAAGCTTTGGGGTGCAAATTTTTTATATGAAAAGTTTCTTTTAAAATTAGAAAATTTTTTGATTTTAAAAAAGAAATATAGTTTTACTATTTTTCAATTATCTCAAAAACTATAAGACATAGAAAAAAGTAATTTATATTGTTTGATAAAAAATTTATTGAAGCAACTAACTGCATCTAATTTTTTTTTATTGGCATTTGTAATCACGAGAAACATAGTACTCAAAGTGATTTTTAAAAATTTTTTTTCATAAATTTTGACTTTGAAGTCAGTTATTTCAAAAACTATAAATTGAAACCACTTCATTTAAATTTTATTATAAAGTGCAAGTTTCTGGCTTTCATAAAAAGTATAAATTGTATCTGTAAGTTTTTCCGTTGTTCTACAATATTTTTTTTTAGATTTTAAGTCAATTTTTATAAAATTGCCCCTACCGCCTAAACGGGGGGAGATAGACCCCCCCCCCTCCCATAGTAAAAAATGCTTGTATTGAACCCCTCTATCAGAAACCGTTATTATTTTTTGTCGCCATAGTTATCGTACTCTCCCCGAGGCGATAGTTACAGAACAGGGCCACTGTGTTCTCCAGTCCTCAAAAAGCGATTAACCAAAAAATCACACACATCCCTGTCATTTGAATAAAAATACAGGCCATTTGACAGCCCTCAACTCACTCCAGCAAAAACCTAGGTCGAGTTGAGGACAAACCCAGGTCAAAGCCAGGGTTCAAAAAACACCTAATTTGACATTCAGGGCGAGTTTAAGTTTTTCAAAAAACGTTTTGTGGCGACCACAGAGTTTCAACAAACGAACCTATAGTTTTGATTTGATGTTTTTTGTCTTATGATGGAAGGAAACAGAAATAAAGTGTAAGCAGGACGTCAACGACGTATGAAAGATTATTCCATTGGGCCCACTCAGTTTTCTAGTGACTATGTAGTGAACTCTTCTGATTGGTCGAAATCGACTACAAAACGAGTGGAAATTTCCCCTTCCACGTAGTTGAAAATTTTCAGCTCCAAAGTTATGTCGATTTCCTTTCACCAATTTGCAGTCGACTGCAGTCGCTACTAAATTCGATTCTTTTTTGGGCATTTAGGAAATTAAAAAAGTAGCGATTTTCTTTTTTATGAATGTATGTGTGTCCAACTGACTAATGAAGAAAAACAAGCACCATGGAACAAAACAATTACATTCATATTGATAAGCACAAAATTTTTATATTTTTTTTCATCAATTGTTTTCAAAATTCACAACTAAATACTAAAGAATCCTGCTTCCTTTAATTTTTTTCATATACTGATGTTTTTGTTTGCCATTTTCGATCTGTCAAAATTGTTGTGTGTGTGAAAATCCGTGGGCAAATCCGTCTCAAAGAAGAGATCGACTGCAGTCGATTTTTTTTCCCTCCTAAATGAATTCCATTGAAAAAAAAATTGACTGCAGTCGACTGCAGTCGATTTTTTTGTTGAAAGGAATTCGACATTAGTCTGACGTTTGAGAATCAGCTGTTGGGTAAACACACGAAAAATTACAAAGTGCAAATTGAAATTTTTTCGACAATTTTTATCAAATTGAAAGTAGTGAAGAGATATGTAATTAAAGTAACTTAATTTAAAAGATAAGATTGTTTAAAGTTCCGAAAACGCAAATGTTTCGTGTTTTTGTGTGCTTATTTTGACAGTTTAGGGTTGACTACATTTTTAGTGCATTTTGCATTCACAAAGCTAGTCGACTTTCCACTACGTAGTGGCTAGAATCCTGAATGCCACCATTCTCTCTCCACTCACTTCACAGGAATATTGGAAATAGTGCATCATTGATGAATGAAGAACAAGAGGGAAAACCTACTTCTTTTGCCCCTCAACTTCCATTGTTGCTTTTGTAACACGAGATCTATCTGTGATACACGTATTCAGCTGAATATAAAGTTGTGTCAGTGAAATTACTTACACCAAATACAACAACAAAAGGGCAAACCACACACAAACTAAGGCATCTATCCTCAAACTGACTTGACAAACACCATTTCATTTTCCAGCTTTCAAAACCAGTTTGAAATCTGAAAATAAAGTTGTTAGTTATTTTACTGCCACAACTTTATACTCAGCTGAATATGTGTATCACAGATATATCTCGTTTTACAAAAGCAACAGTGTAAACAAATGAAAGTTGCGGCGCAAGAGAAGTAATGATTTTCCCTCTTGTTCTTTATTCCTCTAAGGTTTCTTATGAGTTAAAAAAATCTTGAATTCTTTTGAAAAAAAATTAAATTTATTCTTTTCTTTATCAATGGAAACTCTATTAAACACCCTGTATTATGATTAATTTTCTATGTGATTTTGGCATCACTGGTTGAAATGTTTTTGTTTTCAAATAATCCGTCAAAAGTGAAATGTGTGTTAAAAGTTATCAACGAATAAATTATTGAAAAAATAAAAATAATAATAACAAAACAATAAAATGAAGTGTATTTTGTGTTTGGAAACAACAAGTGAATCAATTAACATATTCGGAGAGGATGGAGTCCATCTGGATATCGAAAATACAATATGCAAACATTTTTGGCTCCAGGTAAGCAATTGCAACACCAAAATACCTTCCTTTTTGTTATTACTATACAAAACAACTAAAGTCTTATTTTTAATCAAGCCGATTCACGAGGATATCAATGCCAGTGTAATATGTACTTCTTGTTGGGAATCTGTTGATTCATTTCATAAATTTTACCAAGAAATAGAAAAAATACATTGTGAGCTTTTGAAAATAAAACCCCCGGACGAAGACAGCGTCGAAGAAAAATCACCCTCGAGAAAAAATGAGTTTGAAGACCAGTCAAACAGAATCAATGCAGGTGTTTTTTTAGAACAGAATATGTATAAACACAATTGCTTGAATATGAGTTCAATTTTGCAGACATTAAGCTCGAAGTAAGTGAGGACGAAAAGACTAAAGAATTGGAACCAGAATCGCAGTCTGACTCTGAATCAGATATCCCACTAGCGAACTTATCAAAAATACCAAAAACTTTTGACTGTCGTCTTACTTCTCAATTGGAAGATGATACCAAAATGGTAGTTGAGGAAAAACCTCATATCATCGATGGGAAGTGGCTAGCATGTTGTGTTAGTGAAGAAACCACTAACAAGCCGGCCAGTCCTGAAGAGCTCGATAAATTTATCAAACAAAATATAGAACTATCGTGTGAAATTTGTCAAGTGGCAATGGCTAACTTCACAGCCCTCCAAGTACACTTTAAAGAAGCTTGCCATTCTGCTAAACCTTTTGTCACGTGTTGTGACAAGAAATTCATGCTACGAAGTCGGTTAGTGGATCATATTTTGCGGCACAAATTACCTGATTACTTTACATGTGTGCTCTGTTCAAAAGTTCTATCATGCCGACAAAATTTAAGAAAACACATGATAATACACGATAAAAAATTCACTCATCAATGCGACAAGTGCGACAAACGATTCTATCGAAAACAGCTCCTTGATCGTCACATGGATGTACACATTGTCGACCGTACATTCAAATGCGACGAATGTGCTAAGCTGTAAGTTTCTAACAATTTTTGACTACTGTAAATCTTATTTGATTTTATTTGTAGATTTGCTTCGAAGTTCTCACTTGGTCAACATATCTACTCTGTGCACAAAGGTGGTTATAAGAAAATCTGTGAGCAGTGTGGCAAGGTATCCCCAGATCGAGAATCATTCCTCCGTCATCAATTGGAACACACAAATCAACCAAAGCCCTTTGTTAAATGTCATAAGTGTGGCGTTAAGCTTGCAAACAAAAATGGCCTCAGAAAACATTTACAATCTCAGCATTCAGAAGATACAACGGAACACGTTTGTAACGTTTGTGGGAGCACTGCAGCAACTATATTCGCATTAAAACGGCATATAACCTATATGCACAAGTATCAACGAGTCCATAAGTGTCCGATGTGCGATAAGGCGTTTAAGAAAGCTCTAGTTCTTAAGGTAAGTTCATTTTGAGAGTTACTTTTTCTTTTTGTTATTCTAAATTATGTTTTTGTTTTGTTTATGGGTCTCTGAAAATTCTTCATCTCCTCTTTTATAAAATTTTTGTGTAATTTTTCATTTATGATTACCAAAGTTTGTTTCTGCAAACAGCTTCCAGCAGATATTTAAAATCTGAGAAGAATTTTCGTTAGAAGCAACGAATTTTTTGGTTGTCTATCGTCGATTGTATCATGTAATTTTGCTTTCAGCGGTGTTAAGCTATTCTTCTATCGTCTTACAAATTTTGGCAATTTTCTCAAGGTTGTAAAAGTATTTTTTAGTACCTGAAATTTAAACGATAGTCGTCTTAAACTTAACGGCAACAAACCCCTGTTGTTCAACAAATAAATTGATGGATAACGGTTTAGCCATGCTCATGTCTCTTTCAATGGAATGATAACCTTGATATAAGAATCCTACATTTCGTATAGTTCTCATTTATTTTAAATCTACTTACATTCTACACTCCCTAAGTCGTCTTACACGCCGAAACTATGTTAGCTGACTCGCTTTCAATATCAATCATCTTATTGAAGCGCAGGAGCTCTTCAACGCATCCGCCTACAGCAATGACGTTTCGGTTATAAAAGAGCTGCCACTCCACTGACGAACAACAAATATAATAGATCAGCGGCAACGCCCACTGTCCTAAATCAACCCTTCCATATCAAAACAGAAAACCTCCGGTAACAAAAATCATCTAAGACGCGTTTTCTTCGTATCAATATTAATATTGCGGTCATAAGCTCCAAATATCAGGCCTGACTGACCTCAAGTCAGTTCTATAATGAATTCGATTCTGTTCATTTGAGTCCCGTTGTAAAAGACCCAATTAGGACAAAAGTGTTTGTACTCCTCTGGTGTTCTGTGCAATCCTAGATAGGAATGCAAACACTGTCTCTTAAACAGCCGAATCTTTTGCACTGTAATGTTGAATCACGCATGGCACCCATAGACAATCATTATGAAGCGCACCCTGCGCTCAAGTTGTCTATATAACAGTAGCCTTATTAGAGCAAAAGTTCTAAAGCTATGTAGACCAACGATCACCAACTTGAAGCACGAGCCATGGGGGTTTCCGATTTCTGGGAGTTGATTTTCAATTTACAGTCATGGCAATATTGCTGAATCCCATCGAAATCTCGCTTCAAAAGATTTCTGATGACTTGGGTTTTTGGACCTGTTCCATACGCTACAGCATGGTGAAAGGAACCAATTAGATCGCCGCGCCGGTGTAAAAAGGTAGATAAAGTAGGCGAGTTTACCGCTTCCTGAGGCAGACTTCTAACTTGACTCTTGAAATTTCTGGTAGAATTTTCATTGCCACTTTTGGCAACAAACATTCTACCTTAAAGCATGGCATTAACAATATATAGCAGTGTTTTATCATGCCATATCTAAAAACTTACAAGAAAGGCCGTCTTTCCAAACGGTATCGAATGCGTTCTCCAGGTCAACTAGACATGTACCTGCTTTTTAGCTTGGTTCCATTGAATATCCGAGTTTAGACGCTGCATATACGGTATAATAACCCATCTTAAGACCGAACTGATTCTTCGGACAATTTTTTGTTCTGAGCCCGTGTGGAGATTGCTTTATTGAGAACCTTCTCGAATGCCTTGCTGATACTCGAAAAAAGATTAGTTGACCGTATATTTGCCGGATTGGAACCATCCTTTTCTTTTGAACTAGAGAATAGACCACTGCCGTCTTCCAAAGCACTGGGCTATATGGATTATTCAGAGCATTGAAGGGATATTTCGCAGCTCAATATTGGGTATACTGAATACTGTGGACTCCTGCTGATTTCTTTATTTTATTTTGTTTGAAAGTAGATATTTCGTGTTTGAGACTCATTCTGGAATGACTGTTTTTCCTCAAATATATTTGACAAATAAATTAACGTTTTTTTGTTCTTCGAATCAGAGCTGTTTTTGAAAGGAATTTGTTTCCGCTTTCTCGATTAAACGTTCGGAATCGGCAAAAAATTAGTTCCCTTTTATAATTCTATCAAAAAATATGAACATGGCTGAAAGAAATGCGTTAGAAAACGAGGTTCCCCACCCTGTTGCGGTATCCTCGACAATAAATCGATCTGAAATTGGATAACGAAAACCCTAAAAAATTCAAGATGTTAAATTCTCTTCAATTTCATGGGTATAATAGGTTCCTTCGTTGAACTTTGCCCAGGGTTGACCCAGGTTTCCTTGACAACCCTATGAGTTGTCAAAAAAACACAAAATCACCACACATCCCTGTCATTTGAATAAAAATACATGCCATTTGACAGCCCTGAAATCGCCACATCAAAAACCTAGGGCGAGTTGAGGGCAGACCCAGGTCAAGCCTAGGGCTAAAAAAATCTCGGTTCGACATTCAGGCGACTTAAGGTTTCTCAAATATAAACCCAGCTAAAGGAAACTCTTTTTTGATGAAGAAAAAGAGAGAAAATCAATAACTGTTCAACTGAAAAAAGAACCAAAATAAATCTGAACCAGCACAATTTTAGAGGGTTTTAACAGATTAGTATCGAAATTCCAGTCCCAGGAACTTAGTACAACACATCGATGTTACATTTCGTAACTTTCTGCATTTAGGAACGACGAATGTCAGTACATGTTACATCGCGTAACATCGAAGGCAAAAAAGAACGCATTACAAGTCTGTGTGTAAAATTAGTTTGGCACCACTTATTATAGGAAGAAGTCAAGTGCGCACGTCACAAAATTGACTGTCAAAAAGAATAACATCAACAAATTTGTTGAGAATCATTTCTGTTTTACAAAAATTCAATATAAATTAAGTTTCTAACAATAAAAGCAAACATAACATGCGTTGCATTTTGTGTGTTTCATCGTCCGAAGAAGTAATAGACATTTTCGGTGAAAACGGTATTCAACTAAATATTGACTGCGTCATAACCAAGTATTTTTGGTTGCAGGTAAAATTTTTATATTTTTGAAGTTATAAACACAGTTGAGTGGGTATTTTTCTATAACAATAGCCAAATGCAAAAGAAATCAATGCTAAATATATTTGCTGTACATGTTGGAATAAAGTACATTCATTCCACGAGTTTTACCAATTTGTGGAAGAAGCGCATACTAACCTTAGTACTCTCAAACTTCCACCTGAAGAAAATGATCCTGAGACCAATACTTTTGATGCCTACTCTGACTTCTTTGATCCAGGTAAAATAAATTATTCAAAGCTGTGCTGGCAAGAAACTTAATTTGCTCTTTGTAGACATCAAAGTCGAACACTCTGATGATGATGATCACTCAGAAGCTGATGCTGGTGAACACGCAAGTTCGCAGAATGATATAAAAGAACTTATGAATTCAGATGACTCTGATAGTGATGTTCCTCTTGTAAAGTTGAGTAACCGCGAAAGCAAAAGCGAACAGCTTACTGATAATGAAACTTCCTCTGTGCACGATCAAGAGATGTCTGAATCAGACAACGAAAGTGATTACAAGCCGACGGCGACGAAGAAAAAAACCAAACAGAAAACCGTACCTTCAACAAACAAAGATTCAACTAAGACTGGTGTTTCTTGTAGAGATTTTGATGACTTTATAAAAAAACACATGCAATTGACGTGCCCCATCTGCAAAAAGCCTTCGAAGAATTTCGTTAGCCTCAAAGAGCACTGCCAATCCGTACACAAAGAAGTAGCTTATGTAACCTGCTGTGACAAGCAGTTTTCTTCGCGTTTTTCCTTAGTACATCACCTAATGATCCATCAAGATCCTGATTTTTTCAAGTGTGGTCAATGCGGACGAGTTTTGGCAAACAAAAAAAGCTTTAAAAATCACATGAAAAGCCACAAAAATAAAGAACGCGTTTATAAATGTCCGAAATGTCCAAAAAGCTTTCCAACAGAGCAATGGGTTGAAAAACATTTAAAGACACATAATATTCCCCCTCTTGAACTTATATGTGAACAATGTGGCAAAGTTTGTCGCAGTAGACAAGGCCTGAAAGCGCACCAACTACGAGAGCATACAGATTTTCGCAAAGAACGTGTGCAATGCAAGATATGCGGTGCATATCTGGCCGATACATCAACTTTACACACTCACACGAAATATCAACATCCAAAAAAAGAAGTATTGAATGTTTGCAATATTTGTGGGAAAATATCAGCTTCAGGCTATGGACTTAAGCGACATATTTTGTATATGCACACTATGGAGAGGCGTCACAAGTGTCATTTGTGTAACAAGGCGTTCAAACTTGCCCAAAACCTCCGGGTAAGTCGATTTTTTTTTATCGTAAAGTATTCGGTCCTAGCTAGGTATTCATTCGGATTAGAAAATTCCTCGGTTTTGTGTGATTTGGAGGTTTTGCATCCAGGTTTTTTCCGATATTGTTTTGGCACTCTCGGCGAACTGTGTTGAAGTGCCATCGAGTGCTCTATTCGTGAAATTTCAGGCAGGAGTTGTTTTTTTTTCGATTTCGCTCAACGTTGCGCACGATTGCGAATGGTTGTTTCACTAGGAGCTGTTTTGCTTCGTTTGTTCTACTTTGCTGGTTTTGAAATCAAAAGAAAAATATAAAACTTGATGTTAAGTACATTTTGACCCCCAAAAAAGGGATGTGATGGAATCGCATCAGCTTTCAAGCCTTAAGTGGCGACTTTATACCTTCTCTCATTGGTGTAATTTAAAGAATTTTAAGTTGCTTTTTAATTTGGTGTATGTAAAATGCATTTACCTTATCAACGTCTAAAAGCAGATGTTAAAGCTTCACTTCTTGCTTTTCTGTTTAGTTGATCATAAAAGATTATAGTCAATTATTAAGTGTAATGCTGAATGCATCTGCAACTGCAGAAGTGCAGAAAAGTAAAGCGGGACGGATGAAGATTTTCAAGTACAAAAGTTAAAAAGGAGGCGAGTAGAATTATGGCTGCAGATGGTCCCTCTATATCAAACAAGTATGAATTTTACATCTTGTGTCTTTTTCCTTTTTTCATATGCACTTGCAAACCCTTGGTTCGACTCCGAATGTGCTCAGGCAAACAAAGCAAAAACGGAGGCATACAAGTCATGGCTCCGGAGAGATACTAGAGCGTCCAGAAATCTCTACGTTGATCGAAGGAAAGAGGAAAAACGCTTACTCAGGAGGAAGAAAAAGCAACATCAAAAACGCGAAGTCGGGGAGATGCAGAGATGTTTTAGTAGAAAAGAGGTGCGAAACTTCTATAGAAGAGTTAGACATTCAACATCGGTTTTCACAAGTCGCCCTGAAGCCTGCAAAGATCAGGATGGAAACACCATAGTGGAAACGCAGGCGATGTTAGCCATCTGGAGAGACTACTTTAACCACTTGCTAAATGGCTATGTTAGCCAAAATCTCGCCCAAGATCATAATGTACCAGTTAATCTAGATGACGACCACGAACTGCAGCCGCCCGACCAAAATGAGATCAAAGTAGCCATCACCGGACTAAAGATGAACAAAGCAGCTGGATGTGATGGTCTACAACTGGAGCTTTTTAAACACTCTGGAGATGACATGGTCAGGAGCATACACCAACTCATCTGCAAAATACGGTCCGAGGAAAGTATGCCCGATGAGTGGAACCTCAGTATTATCTGCCCGATTCACAAAAAGGGAGACCGCCTACTCTGCGCCAACTATAGAGGTATTAGTCTTCTATTCTTTCGAGCGTATTATGTGAACGTCTCAAGCCGTTTGATGATGATCTAATAGGTCCTTATCAATGCGGCTTCAGACCTGGAAAATCTACCACCGACCAAATATTCACATTGCGCCAAATCCTGGAGAAAACCCAAGAAACAACATCGACACCCACCACCTGTTCGTCGACTTTAAAGCAGCGTACGATAGTGTTAACAGAGTTGAAATGTATCGTGCTATGGCTAACTTTAGAATCCCTGCTAAACTGAAACGCCTTATTAGGATGACGTTGGAGAACGCTAGCTGTTCCGTCAAAGTTGGTAGAGACTACTGAAGCCTTCGAAACCACCAGAGGGCTTAGACAAGGCGACGCACTGTCATGCAGCTGTTTTAACAGTGTGCTTGAAAATAAATCCCTTTCGAGAAGAACCAAGGAGACACTATACAAAACACTCATCCTCTCCCAATCGGATGAAAAGTCACTTGGAGTCTTTGAGAGAAAAGTTCTGCGTACGATTTATGTTCCTGTTTGCGTTAATCGAGAAGACAACGTTTGGCGAAGAAGATACAACGACGAACTATACGAGCTGTACAGCGACATAAGCTAAGCCAGAAAAATTAGAGTTCAACGACTAAGATGGCTGGGCCATGTAGAGCGAACATCCACATCAACGCTTCAGCACGTAAAGTCTTCAACGCCAAACCAGAGGGAGTCAGAAGCCAAGGTAGATCTCATATTCGATGGAGCGACCAAGTAGAAAGAAATCTCCGCCAAATTGGAGTGCAAAATTGGAGACGGCAGTCTAGAGATCGAGCCAGCTGGAGGGGCATATTGGACAAGGCCTAGAAGCACCACGCTCTAGTTGAGCCATCTAAAGAAGAAGAAGACTTGCAGATGCTTGTAAACCCACCATAAGCAATTTTGCCATAAAAATCTTGAGCTTGGCTGGTCTCCGTATCGCATATACACTTTTATGGAAAAAATTTATAAAATCATCTCATTGATGCTGGATTTACATGCATCTACAACTGCGGAAGTGCAGAAAAGTAAAGCGAGACGGATGAAGATTACAAAGCACAAAGGTTAAAAAGAGAGACGAATAGGATTATGGTTGCAGATGAAAAATTATGGGTGCAGATGGACATGTTCATCTGCACCCATAATTTTTCATCTGCAACCATAACTAGGAAGTTCGTTCCCTCTCTATTAGACAAGTATGAATTTTACATCTTGTGTCTTTTTCCGATTTTCATCCGCACTTGCAGATGCATGTAAATCCACCATGAACCTTACCTTAACTGCAGGGTGTACCATAACTATTTTCAAAATAATGAATAAAAACAGACGATATCACGATATCACACGATATACAAAATGTAATTTATCTGAATGTTCTCTTTCAAAAATTTTATTTGAAAACAGTCATTTTTTTTAAAATAATTTTAAAAATCACTAATCAGGAGCCTTCCTACAATTTTACTATTCTTGTACACCACTTAAGTAAAAACACAAACTTGGCACCATTCTATGAAATTTTGTTGGCCTCCGAAATCTGTCATCTGCTGCCTGACAGATATAAAACAAGAAAAGTCAAACGCCGCCGTCTAAACAGAAATGCATTTTTTTGTTGATTTGTTGAAGAAAACTTGAAACTTGAAAAGTATTATTGAAATAAAAAGTCTTCCACCTCAATAAACATTTTAAATTTAAGGTTATTTAAAGTTTTGTTTATTATGTTGTGTATTTTATGTGTTACCCCAGCCAAAAATGTTATAAACATATTCCAAGATGAGGGAAATACCCTCAACATCAACGAAATTATCATTAAACATTTTTGGATACAGGTAAACAAATCAATTGAACTGAAAAGTAGAAGGAACCTTGATAAAAAGAATTATAAATTCAATCAACAGCCTAACGAAGAGGATGTAAATGCAAAAGTTATTTGTAAATCATGCTGGACAGCATTGCATGCATTCCATAAATTTTACTTGGAGGTGGAGGAAGCGCATGCTAGACTGCAGAGAACCATTCAGGAAGAGGAGTTGAAACTAGAAAATGAAACTGTTCACCTGGAAAGTTTTCCCGATGGCGAGCCCAATGATGAAATTGCATCCGATTTTTTGAAGACAGGTAGTGTAGGGTTAGCCCCTTAAATAAATTCAGATTGCTGAACACGACGTTTGGTCATGTTGTGATGCAGTTGATTTTACTACGTTTCAATTTCCACAGACATCAAATTGGAAGTTAAGGAGGATGCAGAAGTTTCTTTGGCCGTAAACGTTTCCTTATGCGAAAATTATGAAAACAAATTGGAACCCCAAACAGAGCCCCTGTATGAGTGCAAGGAAACTCCGGCTGTAAGATCTACCAGAAGTCGTAAGTCAACAGAATTGGCTTACGCAGAGAGTGAGTCTTCGAGTGATGATGAAATAGACTCTGACCATGCGGAAACTAGAAGATCCAATTCTTCGTTAAATTGGCAAGGAGATGAAAGCTCCGACAACGTCGATGATGACAGTGACTATGAAGATAACAGAGTTCCGACATCAAAGAAATGTGACGAACCGTCAAAAGAAATTAAAAAACGTGGTCGTCCGAAAAAAGTTGGAACCAGATCGTCACCGCATAAGAAAAAACGATTCTCTCAAGAGCAATCCACAAAAATGCAGCGCATTCAAGAGTACGATGAAACGATTGCAAAGAACATGAAACTCTCGTGTGCCGTCTGTCTGGAAGTATTTTTAAATTTTGCTGTTCTCAAAAGACATTTTCGTTCAAAACACAACGAGTGTGGCTATGTGGCTTGCTGCGGCAAAAAGTTTCGCAAGCGTGGCGTTCTGGTTGACCACATTTACACTCATCAAAATCCCGAGTACTTTAAATGCGATAAATGCGGGCGAGTTCTGGCAAATCGAAAGGGATTAGACTGTCATATGCTAACTCATAATACTGAAAAGCAACGTATATACCAATGCGACCAGTGCACACTGAGTTTCTTTACCAGACCGCTACTAACACGTCATTTACAAACGCACATTTCTGAACGCAATATCAAGTGTCCAGAATGTGACAAGTTGTAAGGATCTCGAATTTTATGTTGAGAGGAGGTGAAATTTTACATATCACTTTCTTATTACAGCTTCTCAACACAGGACATCCTCCGCACGCATATCAACAACGTACACAATGCAGCGTACACCAGAATTTGCGATCAATGCGGGAAGTCATTTCGCAGACCAGATGCATTTCGCCGCCATCAGCTGGAGCACGATGGTATAACTCAACCAATGGTTCCTTGTGAAAAATGCAATGTTAAGTTGACTAGCAAGTACGGCCTTAAGAGGCACATGGAGTCAATGCATCCGGAAACAGATGTCAAGCATGTGTGTAATGAATGTGGAAAGATTGCGCCAAGTGCAGCTGCTTTGCAGCGACATGTCTCGTATATGCACAAAATGGAACGCAAATACAAATGTCCCATGTGCGATAAGGCTTTCAAGAAAACTGGCGGACTTAAGGTAAATCAGATGCTTAGTACAAAAGAACATATTTTTTTTTTTTTTTTTTTGACTAACCAAGAAGATGTTTGTGTAAGTAGGTTTTGTTTGAAATGAATGGGGCCTCGTTTCTAGTTGATTGTTCTCTCAACCGTTTAGAAAATCGCTGTAGACGAAGTCCCTCACTACTTCGAAGTTATGTCTGTCTATTGTGAAATTTTATCCAATTCGTCGATTTTATCTGTCCTTGTTTAAAAATGCTCAATTTTTGTGCATGTATTTTGCTTTATTCATTATGAAATACGACGTCGTTCAAATTGCTTTTTCGGCACACTTACAGTATCGCATTCTGGTACTCCAATTTTCGAAGACCTTGTTGATGGCTTCGGGCTGTAGTCACAAGTTGGCTTAAACAATATTGGCCTTAAGTTCTTAAATCGTTTCCGTATTCTTGGCTTAACTTCGGTCATTCACGGTTCTTCACAAAAAAAGGAGAGAGGGTTCGAATCGCAGCTCGAGGTGGCCGATCACGATGTGAGCTTCTTTTCTAAAACGTACTGTTTTGGGCTTTACCGCAGAGTAGGGTAGCACATTAGCTACCGAATAGTAGTAGGACGCAGCTATTAATTAAAAAAAAAGGTTCTACTAAACCAAATCGTTTTTGCAAACGCGATGGCATGGCGGTAGAAGCGATGTTGGCAGCTGCGTTTTTATTTATTTAAAAAAAAAATATTGTTAAAGGAAACACGAATTTACCAATTTCTAATAAAAAGTTGTCAAAACCGCCGTTTCCCTTATGCTCTGGTAGAGTCTAAAAAACCCCACAGAGGAAGTGAATCTCAATTTGTTAACTGCATTTTTATGGAAGCTGACATTATTAGAAGCAAGTATTTAGCGGCTTGTAGAGTCTGTGCCCCGGATCTGTAACTATCGCCTCGATAAAAGCAGACGATAAACGGTGGAAAATGGAACGAAATCTTACTCAATTCATATCGTCGAGGCGATTGTTACAGAACAGGGGCACTGGTTACACTATTGACTCCTACTAACTTAATTCTATCACAGACTCAAAAACGTATGCCAACTTCGATTTTTAAACTTTATTTGCAATGGAACTTTATTTTTCAATTCCTGAATCTACTTTACACCCCTATTACAGATGACAACCCAACTGAGAATTGGGTTGTGTGCCCGTTTTATATAAATGAGAAGACAACCCAATTTCAGTTGAGTTGTCATCCATAATAGGGGTATTAATGTTAAAAAGAAAATACCTTAGAAAATGTATGTAACCCGTGCTTATAAATAAAAAAAATAAGGGTGGCGCAACAGAGGAGCGAGTAGCCCCAGGGCCCAGCGCATTTTTCACAACCATTGCCTTGTGAAGAAATGGAGAGGCCTACAATTTTCTGCCTGTTCCGAACGAAAAGCGCTTTTCATTTAAAAGCAATATCCGTGAAAACACATTTTTGCTTATGTTGTTATTCCAACCACGAACCTCCGGGTTAACAGGCAGACATGCTAATCACGCCACGGGTACCACCGTGTAGAATGGATAATTTCAAAATAATCTTTTTTCATAAGCAAACAATTTACTAAACTAAGTAAGACCACAACCTAACCATGTACTTCTTTTGTGCTGTGCATTCATGCTGTTCTTAAAAACTTCACACATCACAAGGATATCACATCAAATTGTCTTCAAAAATTGGTGGTTATTTTAAACTAATGCAGAGGTGTGCCAAAATCGCCATACAGTTTCAATGAATAAAACATCAGTAAAATACTCTGATGGCAACTCTCTATAAAGCAAAGGGAATTAAAAATAAATTTGGCATCACCTATTTTCCATTGACAAATGCCAAAGCAAAACGACGGTCAACAAAACTCTTGTCAAAAAAAAAACTACCGAATGGAAAAAATTAATTTGCAAATAAAATCCCTCGGAATTGTTTTTTAAAAAAATCTAAAAAGACCCTCACTCAAAGTGAGTAAAATGCTTTGCATTTTATGTGTTAATTTCCCCGACCAAATAATCGATATATTTGGTGAAGAAGGATTTTCTCTGAATGTCTGTAGCATAATTGGGAAGCATTTCTGGATCCAGGTAAACAAGATGCAATTAATAAACATCTGTACATTGAAAATAATACAATTGAAAAATTGTTTGCTCATTAAAGCCGAATAAAGATGATGAAAATTCAAGATATATCTGCGGATCCTGTTGGAATGCATTGTATTCATTTCACAAATTCTACAAGGTAGTTGAAGAGGCGCATATATCTTTGTTGAAAGCGAACACCTCTGTCGAGGAGGATTTAAAACCTGGAGATGGACATGTACAGGTGGAAGTTGAAGTTGAGTTGATAGACAAATATGATCCAAATGCGGATTATTCCAGTGCAGGTAAGTCAGAAGGAGTAGATGAGCTGAGAACCACCAAAGTGGGTGGTTGTGGGCTCTACACCCAATTTACCAGCTCATTTTCTGACTGATAGCCACTTGCTTAACCAAAGTTCATATTGCAGCCGTCAAGGTAGAAGTGAAAGAAGATGGCGAGATCGTCTTTCCGCAGTTGGAAAATGATGCAGATGTGGAGCGAAATGTTGATCTAAATAAAACTCAACAGCGTTCATCGAACTCTAGTGATTCTGATGACTCTGAAATCCCGCTTTCTAACTTGGCTAAGACCAGGTCTAGCAAGAAAATTAAAACAACAGAGTCTAGCAGTGATGAGGACGGATCTTTAACTGAATGGCAAGGTCATCATTCAGAGGTTGATGATGAAGATGACGACGAAGATGAAGACGAAAGTGACTACGAAACCAAGAAAACAACATCCAAACGTAAAACACAAACAAAAGCTGGCAAAAAACGAGGTCGACCCTCAAAAGGCTCCATCAAAAATACAACTCCCAAACAAGTTACCGAGGAACAAATCAAGAAACGACAACTCTCCCATGAATACGACAGTATCATTCAAAAGCATATGAAGTTGACGTGCAATATTTGCCAGATTGCTCTCTCCAACTTCTTTATTTTAAAGAAGCACTACCGCTCTAAACACAACGAACGAGGCTATGCTTCGTGCTGTGGCAAGAAATTCCTGAAACGCGGCATCCTTGTCGATCATATCTACACTCATTTGAATCCGGAACACTTCAAATGCGATAAGTGCGACAAGGTTTTGGCTGACAGACGATGCCTTGAGGTACACATGAATATACACATAACGGAGAAGCAGCGCATCTATCAATGTGACCAATGTTGCAAGAGTTTCTTCAAGAAGCCATTGCTTACGCGTCACATGCATATTCATATACCCGCAGAGGAACGGAAGTTCCACTGCGAGGAATGCAATAAGTTGTAAGCTTGCATTTCCCCCCGTTTTACAGAGGGTTCCATTTTTTGCTTTTACTTGCAGTTTCCCATCGAATTACACTCTACGGGCACACATCAACAATGTCCATCAGAATGCATATGCAAAGATATGCGATCAATGTGGCAAATCAATCCGCGGGCGGGAAGCATTTCAAAGACACTTGCTGGAACACGCCGGTGTACCAATACCCACTGTACAATGCGACAAATGTGGAGCAAAATTGAAAAACAAGTACGGCCTCAAGAGACACATGAATGCGATGCATGTAGAGCCGAGCGTACCACATGTGTGTAATATTTGTGGCAAGGTAGCACCCAATCCGGCTGCATTGCAGAGGCACTACTCATATGTACATAAGTGCGAACGCAATCACAAGTGTCCCATGTGCGATAAGGCCTTCAAGAAGGCTGGAGGTTTGAAGGTAAGATTGTGGATGAATGAGTTCTTTTAAGGTGTGTAAATAGATTCTTCTTTTTTGGAAAAGAAAAGAGTGAGTAGGATTTAGGCATGTTCTAAGCAAAATGGTCTTTTCTATTAGGAGTCCCCGAAGAGTTTTGAAATATTTATGATTAAAATTTTCATTTTGTACTTGGCAGATTAAAAAATGTATTTTGTTTTTTTCTTTTATTTATTTTTAGGAGCACATGACAACACACACCGGAGAAGTTCTCTATACCTGCCCACATTGTCCGAAAACATTCAATTCGAACGCCAATTTGCACTCGCATCGTAAAAAAATGCATCGCAAGGAATGGGAGGAGAATCGGAGGCATCCACACATGGGAGCTTCTACAAACGCCACCGAGGAGAATGCCCAGCAATAGTTTAATTTATTTAATGGTTAAGATGACTTTATTGCGTTTGATTTTGTTTTATTTTTAAATCGAGCGTGGAACGGTATTAAAAACAAAAATATCTACAATTAGAGTTCTTGTAGACATATAAAAGAAGAATGATTTTTTCTTGTTCCATAACTTTTTCAGATCAACCGAAATAGAAAAAGAAAAAGTTTCTAATCCCTGATTCCCGAAACATAGCAAGAACCTCACCATGTGACTCATTCAGTTAAGCTTGTGTCTTTGACGTTACTGGAACATTGTTAGGTTCTTGGCAGAATCAGAGGGTATCGGAACAATCTTCATAACTTCCGCGTCGCAGGCAAATACTGATGAATGATGATAATGGTGAACTCATTCGTTTTCATCGGAATGATGTTTGTCGTTCTCGAAATTTTCAATTCCATGCCAATTGAGAATGAAAAATTAATTTCACTTATTGGATTGTTGTTCATTTAGATCATCGATACCATCGTAACCAACCAAGAAATTTACAATCGGAGGAGGTTACTTGGAGGAGATTCATTTTCTTGGCGATTCTGCAACTCTTCCTAGTCGACAATATTCGGCTCTTTCGAGGTAACCGTCGCGTCGGAGCGGAGTTTTCTCTGCAACGCATCTTTTTTCGGAGGTTCAATTTTGCTTCGAAGAAGTTGTCGTCGTAAGAAATTTTTCACAAATGCGGCAATGCATTGCATTCTCAAAATTAAAATCTCCACAACAAAAACGCATCGGAGAACGTCGGATCGTCCGATCGGAGAACTACCAAGAAGCAAAATGTCTCCGATCGGAGAGAATTTCGCTCCGACGGTTACCTCGATAGGGCCGATTGCCTAACTAATTCATCAATGTGAATAGTTATCACGATACAAATATCTTACATTTCGTATAAATCGGAGAAAATTGACCCCCCATCGGTTAGGGTGGTGGGACCGAATGAATTTGACGGCAACGGGCCAGACCTTTATTTGCTTTTTAAATGCCAAATTATTTTTTCCCGCTGGCGTTTTTGCCTTAAACGTTTTCCAAAAGTAAACCGTGTTTTGCAATAGTACTTTCTTAACACTAGATGTGGTCTACGTATCTTTCACTGTTTGCTTGTCTTGTCGGTGTTTTTAGGATGAGATACAGATATGTGAATATATTTTTCTTCAATCACAACAAAGTGGGAATTCATCATTTTAGAGAACACATGGTTTGTTTTTTGTGCTGAAGTCATTACATTTATGACTTGTATAAATTCTTATCCGTGAAAGGTTCTGAGGGCGTCTATCGCAGACAGTTCATCATAATTAAAAATGCTTCTCCCGTATTTGATAAACTAAACCCATTGTTTCAAAAATATAAATATGACGAAAGCTGATTTGGTATAAACAAAATAAAAAATACAAAATTAATCAAATTAGTTCCTTTTTCTATTTGTCTTTTAGGAGCACATGGCAACACATACTGGACAAGCCCTATACCATTGTCCGCATTGCCCTAAAACATTCAATACGAGTTCCTATGCATGCTCTCATAAGAAAAAAATGCACTACAAAGAATGGTTAGAGAGTCGCAAGCAGGCTAATCGTAGTAACACAGAGGAGGACTCTAAACACGCCACCGAAGAGAATAGTATGGACGTCGCCGAGGATAATAATAAAATGCAATCATGTAGTTAGGTTAATGTTCAGATTAGTGTACAGGTGGCCAGGGCCCGTATTACGAATAACTAAACAAAAAACTAAAGCCATAACATAAACCGTTTGTGAAATACGAGAGTGGTTCCACGAAAATGTCTGAACGATAACAAAACGACCAAAAGCAGTTGTAAATAAGAGCAAGTAATCGAAGTGTAACGATAAATAAGGAGTTACGATTTAAGGAACGTGTTATGCGACTTTTTGAATGTTAATAAAGTTGCCTTTGAGCAGGCTCAATTGACCTTGAGCCTGCTCAAAGACAACTTTAGTAAGGAGTTACTTTTTTTGAGAGTATCGTTTTTTGTAATACGGGCCAGAGGTATAAAAAAATATTGAAGAAAAAGCATTTACGGTAGAAATATAAAAGTTCAAACAGTTTTACCATCAAAGATAATTAAGGAGTGATTCATTTCAATGACCAACAGTTTTTCTAATCTCTGGTAAGAATATAAAATAACGCAAAACTTGTGAATTTCTTTAAATGGTTAAAGGGATTCCTTTCTATGAACTGTAGACTCATATCATCTTAACCGATCGGAAAACCTGCAATCGATGGAACATAATATGATCTTGGGGAATTCCGACGATAAGATTTATTTCCTTCGTCGTGTCTGCAACTAACTTGACTGTTGAGAATAAAGAAAAGACTGCAAATATCTTACATTTCGTAAAAATAGGAGAAAATTCCATTCCGATCGGTTACGATTTCTGTAGAAAGAAAGAAATATCCCTTGGAGTAGACGATTTGATAGATTGTTTTCTTTTTCCCCAAAGACAGCAGTGTTTTAGTGAGATGGAAGCCTTTCCTTTGAAACAATAGAGCCGATTAGCAAGATCTGAAAAGTATCGATTGAAAGCAGACTCATGATGAATGCTCAAGTATGTTTAATCAATGATATGCCTTCCCAAAAACTCTAATCATCTAAATCCTTCTTCCAAAAAGGTACACGACTCTGAAGATGCAGATTCAAAAACTGCTATAAGAACCTTTTCGAAACTCAAGATCAAGCATAACTCAAGACATGAAAATTCTAAAGTAAGTACACAATTCATACATTTATTTGAAATCTTCTTGAAACCTTATCATCCAACAAAAATGATCACTTGCTATCTTGAGGTATGTCTATCGATATGGTCATGTTTGGTTCTTTGTGAGTTTCAGCCCATCTGTGAGGCAAACGAATGTCAATAGATTTCCGAAAAACCATACAAGTTATATGTGGCAGCTTTTCAAATTTAATTCGATTAAACCCAAGAGTCGCTAATGTGTACCTCCAGTTCTTCATGATTGCTGCATTTTTACCAACATGCTGTGAGTCAGGTGTGATGATGATCAAAATTCCTTCAAACTTCAGCAGTGTGTAGGCTTTCTGACAGCATTGTAGTCTTTGTTCTGACGATGGTATGTATTCTAGCAGCAGGCTAAATATTACACAATGGAAATAATTTGCTGGTAGGTTGTGAATTTTTCCATTTACTGGAGAAACTGTTGTATCTTCTGGGTGGATATCAATTTTAAGAAAGTCCCCTTGGAACACAGTATCCGTTGCAGGGCATAGGTCAATAGCTGTAACATCAAAGTACTCCATTGATTTGAATGGATTAAAACAGCTGCCAACGTCAAGAACTCGGAGGTTCTTGCTTTCGTTGTGATATTTACATTGAGTAGTGGAGTACTCTAGTGATTTCAGTAGGCGTTCTTCTCGTGCTCGCTTTTCTAATAGAATTCCATTTGCCAGAAAGTACCTCATACAATAGTCGATGGTCCATTTTATTCTACTTTTCACTTGCAAGTCAATATTGGTAGAGTTCTCTTCCCATATGGTAGCCAACTTTCGCATTGCATCAGCGTACTCCTGAAGCATTTGTGTATTTTGTACATGGCACTCCCATGCATCAACCGGTCCAATTTCATTACTCAAGACACGAAGGGACTCATGGACGTTTTTGATGATGGTAGCTAACTTCTTGTGCTCCTCTGTAGCCATGATTTTCTTTGAAAATACTGCTGCACACAACTCTTCGACTTGCCTCAAAAAAAGGAAAACAAATAAAAGGTGTGTTTCTTTACTGAAAATTCACACGAAATGCGCCGAAAGTCGGTGAAAGTCAGTCAAATGTCGTTCCAGCACAGCGATTTTTCGTAGCAGTGCACAAAAGAGAGTGCTCACGAGAGAGTAAAAAATTTCCCCACCCTGCGAATTTCTGCCACCTAAATTTCTGTGGGCAGAAATCGTGCACAGCCAAAACAAATACAACAACTGTCAAACAGACGTTTTTCCAAGCGTTGCTGCGAATGTTTGTTAAAGACCGTTTCTTTACTTTTGAGACAATTACGCTCTTTCAGAGAGTTTCTGAGCATTTTTGAGAGAAATTTACCCCCACTCCTTAAAATTTGACAGATTGTGAATTTCTGTGCACAAAGTAAAGAAACAGACCTAAAATGTGACATGAGATGACAGCTGAACCAGTTTAAACAGGGATGATATATGGCAAGAATTCAATGTCCAATCATACGCGAAAGAAAAACTCGCAGCATTTTGATCTAGTCATCAAAGAACGCGGTTCTAGACTTCCTTCACAGTTCTGAAAGGAATAATGTAAACTTGCTCACCCTTTTGATGATTGATGGCAGTATATGCTTTAGATGAAAGCTAAAAGAAATCGTCCATCGACGGTTTCCTATCTTCTATTAAATGCATTCAATTTCAACCTTTCGAAAAAATTATAACGTCGCTGTGTATGACTTCCGACAACGTAATCAATTTATGCAAATGCTAAAGTAAAAAAAAAACTCAGGTGTTTTAAAAATAATCGTTTTGTATTTTCTTGGAAAATTGTAAGTAAAAAAAAAACATTCTAGGAAACTAAACTTTGCTTAGAAAACCTAAGGTTTTTCAGGCTTATTTTGGGCTGCAGCCTTCTGCTGAGCTTTTATGAATTCCGGATAATCAATGTATCCATCGCGTCCAGTGTCGTCCATTGCGAGTATGGGATCTATTAATGCGACTAGTTCTTCATCGGAGAAAATCTTATCTTGGTGGCCTTGATGATGAGCATCATCGGAATGGTGAGCCTCGTCCTTGTTAGACTTTTCGTGCCAATGGATTAGAGACTTTATGAGTTCACATCCATCCAGCTTGTTGTTCTGATCGGAATCGTGCATTTTGAAGTAGTGGAATTGGAGTTCTTGTTCAGACATCTTACTGGTGTCCATGGGGACATCCATGTGCTCTTGGATGTGCACTTTCTCACCTTGGATATTTGCTGTGTCAAGTATAGGCTGATGTGGCCTGTGTCCTTGAGGGTGAGGTGGTGCGTTCATTTGTTGTTGTTGGTGTATCGCATTTGGTTGTTGTTGCATGGGTTGCTGATGAACAGGCTGTTGATGCATTTGCTGCTGCTGCTGCTGTTGGTGAATAGGCTGTTGTTGCATTTGTTGTGGTGGCATCTGGGGGTGGTGCATTTGCTGATGCTGCTGCATTTGTGGCTGAATGGGCTGCATGGGAACTTGGCCTGGCTGGGCATATTGTTGTTGTGGCACTTGCTGTTGGTAGTGTTGTTGGGCTTGGTAATGTTGTGGATTAACTCCGGGAACTACTTTTTGAGCCAAGGCAATTGTGGTGGTAGCCAAAAGTATAAAAAGACATTGGAGCCGTTTCATAATGAAGAAGAAATTGATTGGTTTGGAAAATCCAAAACCGCAAAGCACAGACGTGTCACAAAAACAAATTTAGCAAGAAACTACAGGTGAAAGTTTATCTGTCAGTTTGGGAAGGCCAAAAGTTTGTATACCAATTTGTTTCAAGTAGTGTGTGAAACGAACACATGCTAAGAACTGATTTGACGTTTGACTGACGTGTTAATAGTTTTAACAGTGAAGTTGGTTGTAGTTTTGCGACGAATAACAGGAGAGGTGTGTTTGATTTGTTTCTCAATGTTATTTTTGATTGCACTGTCCCACACATTTGTATCATCATTTATATGAATCACTAATCACACTAAAATGAATTTAAAAAAAATGAACTTGTTTTCCATATTTTTGGGATTGAAATAAGGTGACACCATAACCACTTAATAGTGCTATAACCAGAAAAAAAATTCGATGTTTTTGTCTTTTTTTTGGAAAGCATTTGGAAAACAACTTCCGCAACTTGGAAATGTCCACAAATCCACAAAAAAAATTATTAATAATTTAAATTTGGCGCTAGCAATAGGTTCGTTCGTTGAAGCCCTCGGGTCGCCCCGTGGTCGCTACAAGGTTTTTTTTTTTTTGAAAAACCTAAACTCGCCCTGAATGTCAAACTGAGTGTTATTGAGCACTTCCAGGTTTGACCTGTGTTTGTCCTCATCTCGCCGTTTTTTTGAGGACTGGAAAAACAACGTTTTTTGACATTTCATCGGGTTGCCAAGGAAACCTGGGTTAACCCTGGGTAAAAGTTGAACTTTATGAAATTGAGAAATTTGGGTGTCAATGTATCGAATCTCATATGTAAAATTTTACAAAACATTTTCCCGAATTTGGAAATAAATACTTTTGTTAAAAAAAGCATAAAACATAGTACAAGTAAGCTGCTGTACTTTTGGAAAGCAACAAATGGAAACTGAACTCCAGGAAAAACCTGGGGCTACTTTACAATGAACTTTAGTGTCTTACTTGCTTACTTATTTAGGTGGGCATTACAGTTCGGGGTGAACATGAGCCTCAACCAACATCCTTATGTAACGACTTCGATTTCGGGCGAGCTCTCTCCAGTTTTGCACTCTACGTCGGTTGATTGCGCAACCTAAGACGAGGTCTTCCCCTCCCGCGATTTCCCTGCAATGTGCTTTCGAAAACCCGATGAGCCGGAGCGTTTGGGTCCATCCACTTTACATGACCCAACCATCGTAACTTCGTTCTGGCTATGCCCATGTCGCGGTACTGCTCATACAACTCGTTGTTGTATCTTCTTCTCCACACATTGTCTTCGCATACGGGACCAAAGATCATTCGGAGAATTTTTCTTTCGAAACGACCAAGGGTTTCCCCATCCGCTTTCGATAAGGTCCATGCTTCCGCGCCGTAAAACAGGACTGGGATGATTAAGGCCTTATACAAGGTTACCTTGGTTTTTCTGGAGAGAGTCTTGTTTCTCAATTGCCTTCTCAACCGAAAGAAGCAACGGTTGGCAAGAGTTATTCTCCGTTTGATCTCCGCACTGATGTTGTTTTCCGTGTCTACAGCGGATCCTATAGGTAGACGAAATCCTGTACTACCTCGAAGTTATGTCTGTCTATTGTGACGATTTGTCCAATTCGTCGATATTCTGTGTCCCTGTTTGATGACAGCATATACTTCGTTTTGCCCTCATCAACCATCAAACCCATTTTTGCCGCTCCTGTTTCAATACTCGCAAAAGCACCTATGACATCACGCTTTTTTCTTCCCATTACGTCAATATCGTCTGCATAGGCGAGTAATTGTACAGACTTTTGAAAGATTGTTCCTCTGGTGTTGACGTTTGATTTTCTTACAATCTGTTCAAGAATGATGTTGAAGAAATCGCATGACAGCTTGTCGCCTTGCCTAAAACCTTTTTCGACATCAAAGGTCTCAGTGAGTTCTTTACCGACCTTGACGGAGCAGCGTGAATTCTCCAAAGTCATCCTGCATAATCGTACGAGTTTTGTAGGGATGCCGAAGCTAGACATGGCTCTGTACAGCTCGTCTCTGTAGATACTGTCATACGCGGCCTTGAAATCGATAAAAAGATGTTGAATATCGACATTATATTCTGGAGTTTTTTCCAATATCTGCCGTAATGTGAAAATTTGGTCTATTGTGGACTTCTGTGGTCTAAAACCACATTGATAAGGACCTATCAAGTTGTTGACGTGGGGTTTCAGACGTTCACATATTACAAGTACAGCAGACATGATCTTATAAGCGACGTTAAGAAGGCTTATCCCTCTATAATTGGCACGATTGTGAGGGTCTCCTTTCTTTAGGATCGGGCATACGATACTGAGGTTCCATTCACGAGCGCTTGTCATGCTGCCTCTTTTTCTTTTTGAGAATTCGGTGTTCTTCTCTTTTTTTCTCCTTCTAAATATCGTTATACTGATCGAACTTTAGTAGTGCTCTAGCTTACAACCCTATTACAGATCCAACCCAATTGAAAATTGGGTTGTGTGCCCGTGTTATAGATATGAGAAGACAACCCAATTTCAGTTGAGTTGTCATCCATAATAGGGGTATTAAAATGAGCATTGACTATACTTATTTATAATTAGGTTTGTTCGTTGAAGCCCTAGCTTCAATTAATGATCCAGCCAAAACTCTCATGACAATGAAACAGAAACTCAAAAATATGGTTTTCGTCGTACCTTCCGTCTCAACAGCTTTTACCTGTTCACATTTTTTATGTACAGGTACCCGTAGCATGATGGTTAGCATATCTGTTTGTTAACCGGGAGGTTCGTGGTTCAAATCCCAACAGAAGCAAAAATTTTTTTCCATGAGTATCGCCTTTTGCGAAAAATCGGCAAGTCCTCCGATATTAGATTCATTGCCATGAAAAGCGCTTACTCATTTAGCCGTTCGCAACCGGCAAAAAATTATAGGTCCCCTCCACTTCCTCAAAAGTCATGGTTATGAGAAATGCACTAGGCCGCGAAGCTCCTCGCTATTATTATTTGAGTTTTTTGATTTTTTGGGTCTTGATATTGGACACAACTTTAAAGAAAATTGGAACAAACTTTCTTACACTTTTTGAATGAACATTTAGAAATAAAAGTATAGACTGTTTTTATTAAAGAATTATTCTAGTTTTTGGTTTAGCACAAGTGTATCACCAGACCTAAATAACTTTTCATTGTTCTACCAAATAGCAACCTTCTCTTGGTATAGCCTTCCAGTAGTTGTTCTTTGAATAGCCAAATGACGCTGACTTGGTGAGGAAACCTATAAGTTAACAGATCTCACCACGCCTGCGTCTGCGCCGAGTATCATTGTATTTTTTGCTTGATTGCTCGAAAATGCATTACACAATTTCAATAAATTTTTTCAAAGGTTTTTGGTTTTTGGAAATTTTTTGTTTGAGGATGTAGATGCCTTTTTTCTTCATTAGACCGGTAATAGACGTTGAAAATCAAACAACAAAACAAATGCTGTTCATTTTTTAAACGTTCCTCTCTGGTTTCTTAAAACATCAGAAAGTATTAACTACCTACGTTCTTTATATTTTCTTCAGTACATTTTTTTATTGAAATATAGCGACGCTAAAAAAGAGAAATATCTTTCGCATATTAATACAAAATCATTTCAAAATCTTATGTCTGTCCAGTGTTTTCGACTCCACACAGTCTACAATACGTGGCGACTGTCTGTCTGCTGAATACTCATCCCTTCAATTCCTTCCTAGAATTTATGGATAAATTAATTGCTCTATTAACACGAACTACCACACTTCTCCTATTACCTACAACCACTTTCCCAGTTGCGCACTTCAGTTGCATAATAGTAACCCGCTGAGTGTGAACCTTTTGAAAAAATAATGAAGTTGTGAAAGTGAAACAAGACCACCAAATCCCATCTGTGCCTGTGCACAATAAGATTCATAATCAATCATATAGTATACTGCAGTCTGCAGTGGTTGGGAAAGTCAGGAGGTTGACCAATGTATACACACGTCACACGAATCTCTGTAAACAACCACTTGAGTCTTGGGATGTCGTGATATGAATACGAGGTATGCTTTCCAATGAAAGTTGACAGTGAGAGAAAAGTTTCTCAGAATAAAATACTATAAAATTTAATATTTATTTTTCGTTTTTATTGTAATAAAACGCAGTACGTTCGTATTTTTTATTCGTAGTTTCCTAAGATTCTTCTACCCTCAGGGTCGAACGGACTTCGAATGTGACAATCTGCTTCATACATTTTTCCGAGAATATCGATCTGATACTTTCCTGATGTAATATAGTCAGCATCTATAACTGCTCCATCTTTTCGACTAAGATATGCTTGTCCGATCGATTTTTTGAGATAATAAGCATATTCTGCCCTGCGGAGAAAACCCACAGGCTCGCCGTTTCGATAAACACCCTCAAGTCCCCAAATGGGAATCTGATCTTTTAAGGTGAAATAGACCAATCTTTTATGCACCCCATTCTGTCTTTGGTAGCTAATGGCTTCTTTTCCTTTATACTCTCCATCTCTGCGGCATGTGAATCCGAGATTAGCTTCAATTGGTGTATCATCAGGGCGTAAATCGAAACTCCACAAATGGTAGCCCTTTTCACTGCTCAACGAGTACAAAGCTCGATAGCCAGCATTCCTTAAGTCATTTGTTTGACCAGCCTTCATTAGTGATCTGTAAACGTCAGAGCAGTACGCTTTTGGGACATGTAATTCGTAACCGAGTTCCCCTATGAAGCTAACTCTCATCAACCGAACGTTATGGTTGTCCTTTTCATTAAAACCACGAACTCTTGTTAGGAGAGTGCTGTTGGGTGGAATTTCACTTTCTGATAATTCACAGTCAATAATCTTTTGGAGAATTTCTCGACTTTTAGGGCCTTGAATTGAAATAACTCCCATATCTTCGGTAACATCACGTATTTTGGCGTTGAATTTGAGCTTGCGTAACTCTGATTCTATTGACTTGAAGGTGTAATAAGCTGAAGCTCCTCCAGCTACGATGTAATATCCCTGCCCATCAAATTTGGGGTTGTGAACCTCACCTGTACCCGACTCAAGACGCGTTATTGTAACATCAGCTTCCACCCCACCTCTCTGATTTAATGCGCATGTGTAGACAGTCCTAAGTGGAAAATTTGAATGAAAACAGTTATTGATTGTAATGGAGTGGATTAGTTTGTTTGTAAGGTGTAGGATTGTATTAACTCAGTCAGAAGAATCGTTTTGAAAGCGGGTTTGTCGAACTCGAAAACACAACGAAGTCCCATATAAAAAGAATTTTATGGCATCAATGGTGGTGCCCGTGGCGTAATGGTTTGCATGTTTGCCTTTGAAGTGGTTTGAGGTTCGAAGACAGAAGACCAAAAATGTTCTTCCACGGGTTTCACCTTTTACGAGAAATTGTCTAGTCTACTGATAGTAGTTTCATTGTCATGAAAAGGGCTTTCTCAGTCAAGCTAAATTAATTAGCGATTGTTGAAAGGAAAAATCATAAATATGATACACATAAGGTGAAACCAAGAAGACCGTTACATTTTTAACGGCGGATTTCATGTGACACTGGTTTCGGTGTACTTTTGTGTTCTTTTTGTCTCCGATGTAATCAATAATTTTGTTCTTTGAAGCCCGGGGTCACCACAAAGCGTTTTTTGAGAAACCTTAAGTCGCCCTGAATGTCAAACGGATTGTTTTTTGGGCCCTAGGGTTTACCTGGGTTTGCCCTCAACTCGCCACAGGTTTTTGCTGGGACGAGTTGACGGCTGTCAAATGGAATGTATTTTTATTCAATTGACAGGAATGTCAATGTGACTAGGGCTTCAACGAACAAACCTAATGTTACAGATACCGAAAACTAGCAAATGTATGAAAAGAATACTAAGAAATACCAACAAAGTCCCGGTAGAAAAGGTTGCTCTTTATGCAAACATGAAAAAACAAGGGCGTCATACACCGTTAAGGAGCGAAAAAGAGTTGCCAATGAATTTTGTCAGTGAGATTGGAACAATGAATATCCGAATTGTATTGCCCTTTCGGGTGATAAAGAGTTTAATATTGGCAAGCCTGATGAATAGAATTTCTTAATATGTTTTCAGAGAAAATAATTTTGTGGAGACATTTGTAAGACTTCAGGCAGACTATAACCTATTAAAGCATAAACGCGAAGTTTGTGGCACTATCTGCAAATCCTAAAAAAAAACGGAATCTTTGTCAACTCAATAAACTCCGTCAGGAAAAAAGGAAACTGTAAAGACAGCAAAAAACTGTAAAGACACAACTGCAAGATGGCAAGATTGTGTTACTACAAACAAATAAGCGAATGGCAAGTAACACGGAGAATTCGAAGAATACAAAAGAATGCAAAACTGCAAAAGAATACAAAACCGGAAAAATGGGCAAGGTTGCAAAGAATCGAAAAAAAATTATTAATAATGCCTGTCTCGTTGATACTAAAAAAAACTTTTTGTTTGTATTATTTTAAGGCGAAGACTCAGAGTGGGGTCACTGAACGTAATCTTTAAATTGAATTTAATTAATGCGCTTTAAGAACTGCCTTCACAAAAGGTTGATAGAACAGTGGCTTCAATCAAGTGATTCCCATCATAGTGCGTCAGAAAAAAATTGATTGCTCTCAAAATCTGACGAGGTTTGTCTTCTTCTTATTCTTCCAGCGTTATGAGCATCGTGATATCAAATGGATCATGACTCTCTCACTTCACTGCTTCACACTAGTGATCCGCTCTTAAGGTACGCCGCTTTGACCTCAGAATGCGTCGGCAAGCCTCCCGATTTTGGATTGTTTTATGTTCGAGGCCAACCAGGAGTGTTTTGGCAAAGTTTATGCTTTCAAATATCTTTTTTTCCAGTTTTATGTTAAAATGCTCTCTTGTCTGTCTTTAAATTATTTTAGATTTCAAACTCGTAAGAGCACTTTTTTCGTACCTAGTATGTGACTTTAAGGTTTCACCACATATGTCCACACAAAAATTAACCTCACACACATCCGCCCCTCGCCTAATCCACTCACCAAAAATAATAGACGACAATTAGCCACTTAATTTAAGAAGCCATCATCAAGCAACAAGTTCTTCCCCCATTCCCATACTTACTTTTTCACATCACGATTTGTATTGGCCGTGAATATCCAATCGGCAGCTTCCTTCGCTTGTGGACCCTCCAAAAATAGTTTACAAAAATAGCTCATATTGAATACAGCGGCGTTATTCCGACAAGCAAGTGCTTCTTCTCCAATCTGTCAAAGTGCAATCAACAACGGGCGGGCGCGGCGTTGGAAATTGAAAAAGAAAAGAAAACAAACGATTAAATGTAAAAGGAAATGATTCAGATCTTTGTTTCCTCACCAATGAATGATGATCGGAGAAGCTTCCATACTTGAGATCACCTTCGAGAACCTTTTCATAAGCAGAGTCCACATTTTTGATGTGACCATAGGCGCCATACCAGTCATAATGAAGTGCATCGGCTTTGTGTGTTTTCAAAAAGAATCCAGGACGCTCCCAGCCTTGTTTTTCCTCCATAAAAGCATTATACGATAGCATGTCTTCATGCAGTGGATCCATTTTGAAATTCCGACCAGCCAGTGGTTGGTCATGTTTGAAAACCATGCTGTAGTTTTTGGCATAGCTTTCGTGTGACTTCTGTGTGATCCACCGGACGTGAGAATTCTGTGAACTTGTGAAGCGTCTCAAATCAAAACTGAACATTGGGAGATCTGGCTGCCCATTGATGATCCATAGGGCTGTTTGTTCTCCACATCCTCCACCAAACATCATTCCTGCAGAATTGAAGCCACAGTTATGGTAAAGTCCATTAACATTAGTGTCTGGTCCCATGAGAGGCTTATGGTCTGGAGTGAAAGATTCAGGTCCACAAATTGTACTTTTCACACCATAGTCTGCGTACGATGGACAGAGTGCAGTTGCACCTCGTATGTGCGGCTCAAACAGACTCCAATCCAACTCATACAAACCAAAATGAAAATCTTTTGCCACTGGATCCAAAAGAATCGGATTTGGTTCATAGCCACCCATGCAAATGGCATCGCCTTGAATACGAAAATAGGTTGAATAGTCATGATCCCGGATGTTCGGCCGACCACGAACTCCAGGGATAGACACGGATATGATATATGAGTGCTTCATTGGGATCAGTGGTAACTTGGATCCATGTTTCTCACTCAAATCCCTTCCCCAAACACCTGTAGCATTGACAACAGTATCTGTCTTGATATTACCAAATGGTGTCTTGACACCAACAAGTTTCTTTCCACTTGCAGTGTCCTCGACGAGCAGATCGTCAACCGGGCATCCTTCAATAACCTTAGCTCCATTTTTCAAGGCTGCTTTGGTCAGTGCGGAGCAGAGCATGGCTGGGTCAACGACTCCATCACCGGGCGAATACAGTGCCCCATTGAAAGCCTTGGGATCTAGCATCGGAAAAAGTTTCTGAGTCTCTTCCGGTGACAGCATGTAATTTTCTATTCCAAGCGAATTACCAACCGATGACAGCCGTCTGTACTCATCTAAACGGTTCTGTAAAAAAATGGTATAATAAATTATGAATGACCCCATTTCCGTCTTACATCTGAATGAGCAATAAATATCCCTCCGTTCTGAATCCATCCCGGATCCAGTCCAGTTTCCTCCTCTAGGTTCATTAACATATTCCGAGAATTTGCCAGCAACTGAATATCGACATCGTTGGGACGGAGTCTCCATACCAAACCGGCTGTATGCCAGGTGGTTCCAGCTGTGAGTTTGGCACGCTCTAAAAGAACTGCTCGGACTCCGCGCTTAGCCAAATGGTAGAGAGTATGACAACCTGCCGAGCCTCCACCGATAATAACTACATCGGCGGACGAGGGTATTTGTACTTCATTTGAATTGAAACGGATGCTTTGCAAAGGACTTCGTCGAGGAAGAATATGTCTGCCCAGCTTCCACATTCTTGTTCAAGTTCGTATGATGTCTGCTTAATGTAAAGACACTTTCATAACTGTTCGCACTTTGAATTTTATGTTATAAACACTTCATCGACAAATAGAATTTGATAACATTATTTGACCTCTGTATACCCCCATGCGCCAAGCTAAGTAAGTTATCTTTTGATGACGGATTTAAAAATAAACACCGATTGATTTTTTTTTTTCATTTGTAGAGAGGGCAATCCACTTTGGTTTTGAATTTTTTATCACTTTTCTCACTCAATTGGTAGTTTTTGAAGTGGCTCCTTAGATGTTACGACCAACCGTTAAAAAAATGCCTTCTCTCTGGTGTTGGAATGGCTTAAAATTTTACTAGGTTTTCTCTTTTTAACTAAATCTAAAGAGAAAAGGTTTTTTGTCAGATCTGTAAAGCACAACGCTTCTATGTGCATAACAGAGTGGGCATAACGTCATTAAGTCATTTTTTATAATGAAGATGATAATACTAAGCTGGAGCACTGAGATCAAGTGCCGATATATTGTACTATGAGTCTAATTTGTAGTTCAGCGAAATGATTTCAATTTCGGAGGTCAGTTTTTGAATGAGGATTGAATCTAAGCGTCTAGTTAAAGTTAATACAGAGGTACTTAGGTTAGGTTAGGTTGATTGAAGGGTGCAGCCACAAGTGTCAGCACCTCACTCGGATCTCAAGAATCCATTGTGCTCCCCGGGAAAACAGAGGATGAGGAGGTGGGAGGATTTAAGAGGTAGATTGTTGGGCTGGCGATTGGTTTATTGGGGTAAAGAACCCAACACTGAACCATTTGGAGCCCTAAGTAAAATTCAGGACGTTGCTCAATGGGAGATTAGAGATATCGCCCAGTTTGTCGAAGAAGTATTCTCCGAGGGTTTTTTTTCCAAGTGTGGGCCAAGCTAGGACACTCACAGAGGAAGTTGAATGATCCTTCCTCTGTCTCTTTATCTTGGCATCCTCTACATAAGTTGGATGTGCTAATGCCAATTCTGATCGTGTGGGTACCCAACGAATTGTGGTCTGTGAGAATGCCAATCAACAGAGAGAGTCTGCTAAGCTGGAGTACAAACTCTGTTTTTTTCTTGAAAATATCTGGCCATAGGTTTCTGGAGATTCGGCATGTTTCGGCCTGTTATTGACGGGTTTTAGAAATTTATGTTTGAACTAAGGTGTTCTTTTCGCTGGATTCGAGCGCTGACCGAATTTTATCCAGCTTATCCGCCATTTCATTACAGATTATGTCACGATGTCCTGGAACCCAGGTTAAACATACTGTGTTTGTTTCGCTGAGCTGGATTTTGTATGATAATGGATGAGATAGCTTAAATGCCCGCCTGAGTGTCTATGTAAAAGTCAATATTTTTGTTGATCAAGTTTTGCGTAGGTGCTTTGCGGCTTCGCACACTGCGAGTACTTCTGCTTGAAAGACACTGCAGAAGTCGGGAAGCTTTATTAATCTATTCATGGTAGGGTAATCTGAGAAGAAACGTGACCCTACCCCTTCGTCCGTTTTGGAACCATCTGTGAAGACTTCTATACTTAGTTTTTATTTTGGATTGGGTTGATCTGATCTCATCAGGAAAATTATACAAGATGCTTCTGCCGTTTTCAGCCGCGTGACTACGTTTATGTCATGTTGTCTTTAAGTACGCCAGTTCCGATTTGACTGTGTTGATACTGATACCTCAATTGCTGGGGTTTGTGGATGTGACCTTTTCTGACTTTTCGCTCCGCTATGACCGCTTTGTGTGCCAGAAAATCATCTGTTTTGATCGAAATGTTGTATTCGTCTGATGTTGTCTGGATTGATGTCAAAATGTTGTTTAGAAATAATTCATGCTTCCAACCTTTTGCCAAACTCCATCTCTGATGTAGGGTCTGATATACCTGACTGTTAATTTGCAGTTTCGCAGTTTGACATTGAAGTTTCTGCAAATGAGAAATCAAAGTATAATTTTTATTAGTCTATCTGTATCTATAGGGTGGCTCGACAGAGTGGGCAGCCGCGGGCCTTACGTGTTTCTCTCAAACATACCTTGTGAGGGATAGAAGAGACGTACAAGTTTTGCCAATTCCAAAAGGCTTTTGTGAATATGTATGAAATTTCCATCGGATAAATTGCCAATTCTTCGCAAAACGTGATAGCCGTGGAAAAACTTGTTTTTGTCCTTAACCTCGAATTTCCCACGTCATAGGCACACACGCAAACCATTACGCCACGGGAATCATTTATCAGTAAGATGGGGAATTCCAATAAGTGGTTAAGAAAGGAAACTATTTCGCATTTATATTTACCTTCGAACTTGGCAATATGTCTGATTAGTATGCATTCACTAAAAAAAGTATTTTATTAAATCTTTTTACGTTCTGGAGATACACATTTAATAATTTAACTTTTAAAAGTACCGTGTTTTAGTTAAGATCATAAACTAGAAGTTGAAGAGAAAAAATTTAAAATAAAAATTAGATTTTTGGCTGAAATTTACACAGAAAATGAAAATTTCGGTCTGCATTTTTTTTTGTAAAAAATAAAAAAAGCTTCGTCTAGGACTCTAGGTCCTTGTGGATTGTATTTCGACAAACAATGTTAAATTCATCAAGATCGGTTGAGTAGTTCTCGGGAAATCTTGCCAACCTATTTTAAAATCACGTGTTCGTGTTCAAAGTTTTGAGCGCTAAGCCTAGTTGACCTCAAGTGTGTATCTTAAAATTATTACTTGCATCAACTTAAATAGCCGTTAATAGTAAGCTTGCAATTCGTACTCTTATATATGTAGTGCCTCTAATGGTCAACTCAACTTTTTCATGATTCTCGCATTTTAACCAAAGATAAAGTTCATTTTTGTGTGAAATGATTGTGAAAAATGATTGTGATGAGTGGCTTATAAAGGATTACTCTGGGTTTTCGATATAGAATTTTATTTTTCTAATTTGAATTCTCTACAAATGTAAATTTTTTTGATTAAGGATCGTTCTAAACAATCGCCCGAATGTGGAATGCTCTACCTGACCCTGTCTGTCTCCTGCTGTACGATTCACAGAGGTTCAAAAGCATCAACGTGCATCGGTATCTCCTTCGAAATCCTCTCCTATTTTCCTAAATGCTCGCACTGTGTTCTGCGCGTTAATTATAAAAAAAAATCGCTTAAGTTTTTAACATACTATTTGTATGTAAAAGATTAAATTTAAGCTACAAATTAACCTCGCTATTAAAAATATATTGACGCTCCGTATTGCTATGAAAGAAAGTTTTTAATGACAAAATTCTTTAAAGCTAAATAAAAATAAATTGGGTTGCCTAGTGCATTTTTGTGATTGATGAGAGGACCTACAATTTTTTTGCCGATTCCGAAAGGCTAATCTAAAAATTTCTTTACATGGCAATGATAATTACTATCAAAGAACTTGCAAATTACTGCCGAAAGACAATACCCGTTTAAAAACATTTTTTTGTAATCTGTTGGGATTCAAACCTCGATCCTCCCACGAAACAGGCAGATTTGCTTACCATTACGCCACCGGCTCCACAAGAAAAAATTGTTTTCATTTCATTCTATATGTTTTTATTCTTATGTAAGGACATCTGTATCGTTTTTTTTACAATGGACCTTTTTTAAAAATAGTTGAACATAAGTCTTCTTAAAGAATTTATAGTAAAAAAGACGATTTTTCTCAAGTTTTTGGATTTAACGGCAAATAATTTGTAATTTTACTGCCCATTTTTCTTTTGCTTTGAAACAAGCTTTTCGATAAATTGAGCTAGAGTCAAACTCATTTTTGATATCTTTCACACTAAAATAAATAATGTTCCAAACATTTATTTTGCTTTTAATATGATAACTTATTCTAAGTCGTTGTTTTGCATACAATGCCTCATTGTGTTTACATCCTTAAAATCAATAACAAACTTAAAAAACGACGCAAACATATAGCCCAGCCAATGGAATGATAGCTATTTTTTAAATTTTCTTTTGAAATGAAATGAAAACATGAATTTTCAAATGAAAGGCGTGTCTTTGTTAATCTTTTTATCCAAACATTGGAAAACTGCTCTAGGCAATGCGAACCAATGGAAATTCGAATATCGGAAAATGTACGCCCAGATGTTTTAAAAATAGTTGTACTTCTAGTTTAAGTAAAAACCAAAATGATCAGATGCGATTCATAAGTGATCCTGTTGCGTTGTGTTGATGAAACATTACTGTGCGTCGGAGTGTTGTGAATTTTCTAAAAGTGTATTACTATCTGAAAGTCTTTCAAAACACGCTTATATTGGAAAAGTGTACCAGTCTACAAATAAGTGAACTGATATTTAAAAAAAAAGAAGTGCTCTAGTGTTTCAAGCTATGCCAAAATTAAAGAGGGCAGCGAGTCCGTTTGATGTATTTGATGAAGATTTCGACGAGGAGGATGCTAGTTCAAACAGTAAGTAATATTTTTTGCTCTGGAAACTCAAACATCGATCAAGCGTTGAGTTAAACAAAATATCTATACTCAAAATACAAATTGGAAAGTAGGAGATGATCCTTCTTACCTAGGAGCTTTTCTGTTCATTTTACTTGTGTGTTGATTTTGGACGTTAAGGAGAAAGGTATTCTGTCAGAAGTTGCAGTTTTAATGCTTACCCTTACTCAATTGTTTTCGTAGTTGCAGCATTAAATTCAAATTCAAATTATGTTTACATAGCAATATAATATGAGAGTGCCCACACCGACGCGACAAGAACGGGATCGCAACTACGGCCGAGGCAATCACGTCAGCTCTGTCGTAATTGCAATAGTTTTGTTGAACTATAAGAGTTTTTGTCGGAATTGCTATAATAATTTTATCGCAATTGCTATGGGCTTACAAAATTTACAATTCTGTCGGCGCAACCACACCTTGTCGTAAGTTCGACAGTTTTGTCAGAATAACGTGGATTTCGTCACGATTGCGACAATTTATCGTATATTTACGACATGTCGCAATTACGATAGTATGATTGTATGATTTGAAAGGTATTTTAATCAAAGTGAAGTTTTATGATTAAAATAGCTTCGCAAATAAATTAAATAAAGCAAAGCGGTGCAACGGAGCGTGGAGCGTGAGGCCAAGTTCATTTCTCTCTACCATGCCTTATTGTAAAGGAACCGAAGAGACCTACAGTTTTTTGCCGATTCCGAACGGCTGATCAAGAAGATAGAAGTGATCTTATTTTCATGATGTACATAAGTCCCGACGGGCAAAGTTTTGATTCTTTGAAAAAAAAAAAAAAAAATAATAATAATAAAAAGAAGAAAAGTGACAAATGGGTAATAAGGTGATGGTGGAATGAAAAATTGTAAGAAAGTGAATTTATTTGAAAAATTTGGTATACCCCTCAAAAAGAGTGGGGATCAGAAAATCTCAAATGACCGGCGGAGATTTCTGAGACACAAAAGTTCTTCTTGTTGACATGGATCTGAATTTTTAAACAGTGTCAGTTTCTGTTGCGTATTCTTTGTTTGGCGAAGATGGAAAAAGATTGCTACCGTTGAAGTAAAAAGCATTAAACAATGTTTAATGCATTTGAAACAGCCAATATGTGAGTTAAAGATTCAAAGAAATGTACACTCATAACAAAAAGGAAGTAAAAAAAACATGTGTTTGGTCCACGGTAGCGGATCCGTCAAGTAGACATGGGAACCACTGATACTTTATTCACATGAGGTATGCTCATTCTTAAAATCTGATAGTTTATGAAAATACACTGAATTAAAATAAAATAGGTAAATAAATAGTGTGGATGAGTAATGTTATAGAAACCTCGGGCCCTAAAGCATTTCCAGGACCTACATTCTTATGCCGATTTAGCTAGAAAGTGTTTTTTTTTTATGGTAGCTAACCTATTTACTCTCAGAGGATTTGTCAATTTCTCGCGAAGAAAGTACCTGTGAAAAGTATTATTTTTCTTTGACGTTTCTGCTTCCCGAACTTTGAAGGTACTACAGGCACACATGCCTACCATTGCCCTACGGGCTTTTTCTTAAATAGCCCGATTCTTCCCAAAAGTCAGAAGTCGTTGTGTCAACGTTGTGACTTGCTACCTTCGAAAAAACGTCGAGCGTTTTGGCGTCCTCAACATGTTTCAGCCATCGTGGTCTCACGATCGTACACTTCTAGCTATGCCCATGTCGCGGTACAGCTCATTGTGTTATCTTCTTCTCATCACATTATCTTCGCATACGGAGACAATGTGATGGGAAGGAGTGTTTTCCTTTCGAAACGGCCAAGTATACTTCATCGGTTTTCGATAGGATCCATTCTCCCGCACCGCAAAGCAGAACTGGGATTAAGGTTTTATAAAGGGCTACCTTGTTTTTTATAGAGAGGGTTTTTTTTCTCAATTGACTTCTTAACCCAAAAAAGCTACGGTTGGCAAGATTTATTCTCCGTTTGATCTCCGCACTGATGTTGTTTTCCGTTCTAAATCCTAGGTAAACGAAGTCCTGTACTACCTCGAAGTTATGTCTGTCTATTGTGACGTTTTGTCCTGTTTGCCGATGTTCTCTGTCGTTTTTCGATGACATTATATAATTAGTTATGCTCTCATTAACCATCAAACCATTTTTTGAAACGCTCCTGTTTTAATGCTCGTAAAAGCACCTATGACATCACGATTGAATCATCGGCGTAAGCGAGTTATTGTACAGACTTTTGAAAGATTCTTCATCTGGTTTTGACATTTGAGTTCTGTACAATCTTTTCAGGTATGATGGTAAAAAATTCGCATGACAGAATGTCGCCTTGTGGAAAGCCTTTATCGACGTGAAAGGTTTTGGTGAGTTCTTTACCGACATTGACAGAGCAGGGTGAATTCTTCAAAGTCATACTGCATAGTCGTACGAGTTTTACAGGGATGTTAAAACTAGATATGGGTCTGTACAGCTCGTCTCTGTAAATACTGTCATACACAGCCTTGAAATCGATAAAAAGATGGTGTCTTTATCGGTGTTATGTTCCCGCTTTTTTTCCATAAGATTTGCCGTAGTGTGAAAATTTGGTATATTCTGGGCTTTTCTGGTCTAAAACCACATTGATAAAGACCTATCAAGTTGTGGACGTGGGGTTTCAGACACGTTCGCATTCCTTTATAATTGGGGTAATTGTGAGGCAGCTTGGCGTCAAGGCCATCTGCACCTGATCCAGATAGTTTTATGATTAGAATTTGAAAAACATATGTATGTGTCATAAAATGGCATTTTTAACACACACCCACATTGATGAGATCCCACTTAACTGGCTTCCCTCTCTACTTCGCATTTCAATCGTCACAAAAATATTAAATGTATCCTGGTGTTCTAGTACCACGGTTGTTGGTCTGACTGCTCCAGCTTTTGTCACTCCATATTATAGCAAGAAAAGAAAAGAACAAAAAATAATTTGAAATTCTTTTATTTTGAGAGCATTGGATATATGCTTTTTATCACACATTTTTTCCATACTCACCGTTATAAAAAACACTTTAACTTCTCTTTCAGGCTCCAAAAATGGAAATCCTCCAATTCAGCGCAATGCAGCAAACGCCCGCGAAAGAGCACGTATGCGTGTGTTGTCCAGTGCTTTTGGACGACTGAAAACAAAACTTCCAAACATTCCGCCAGACACAAAACTTTCCAAGTTAGATACCCTAAGACTAGCCACAATTTATATCAAACAATTGAAAACACTGCTAGAAGGTGGAGATGAATCAATGGATATTGAACCTGCTTTCAGATTTCATCAAACACCCACAAGCATGGTAAGATTAACATAAATCTATTTTTAAAAACAAAAAACAATTTTTGAAAAACGAACGCATGGTAAAGTGACATCTGTAAATTTTGGCAGCCCTATCTCGTACCGATAATTTGCGTATGCCTATTTGCCATGGTGCCAATGGTACCGATCCTCTCTGTTGCTCATTGCCAACAGTAGAAGTTGGGACCAGGTGGACTATGTCAAGTGAATGTTTTGGGGGATACCCAAAACTAATACGTATAGACACAACCATGGGAATGAGAATGAAAATGGTATTATTTTTGGATGAGGTCCTTTAAAGTCTATAAATTTGTTTAAATTAATTACATAGAGGGGAATACTAATAGTGTACTTCAACACCACATTGATCATAAAGTTCTTTCTAAAACGTCCTTGAAATTTTGTCCTATCATCCTATTAAGTAATCCACTACTAATCCCTATAATCTTCTGGATCAGTCGTGAACAGAACATCAAAAGTGTCACACTCTGACAGTTCCCCTCTTCATGTTATAAATGTAGGTTTTTGATTTTTGCAAGTTTACAAGGAGTGATGCTGCGGCTTATGTATTTCAGTTTGAATTTAAAAAGAATAACAAGAGGCAAATTTCCGGGTAATCGGATATGTTTGTCTGATTGAAGAGCAGCACTTTTATTTGAAGAGGCAGAGTAGAATCCCCAACAATTGAGTGACAACTCACTAATAACATTCTCGGGATTTTACTCTCCTATTTTCTTCTGTATTTTGTGATAGCCCTTCAAGCCGTATTGAATGTCGTTTCAGCGTTAGAAAAACAAGCAAATCTTTGAAGAGCACGACAGGAGAGATTTGGAACTCTCAATGATTTGAATTGTCGCCATTATGGCGCAATGAATTTGGGAAAATATCACTAACAAAGTCAACAAGAGATGTGTGTTTTTTTAATGATTGACAGAATTTTATTAAAATTTGTGGCATTTGCAATGTTGATTTCTGAAGACTTTTTGACTCTCTCGAAAGCTCCCTGGAATGACTACGTTTTAAATGACTCAGCTTCTAGCAAGTTTGTTCCCTAAGGATCCACACAAACATCTTTCAAATAAACAAATGGTCCCTTGATAATTCGCTAAAACAGATGGTCAGTTTTTTTTCCCCTTACGATGATGGTTCACAATTTGTGGCTTTCAAAAAACGTTTTCAATAAACACAATTTCTTTATGCCAATTGAGATAAACATCCTTATTTCTTCTATTTAACACGATATCGTAAATCAAAGTCAAGTGCAGAATGGTTCCATTTGCTTGAAGCCCTTAAGTACCTACTAAACAGCCTATCAACATAGAAACAAAATCATCAGCAGCATCATCCTTAAAAACCACTAAAGCAATCAAATAAACAATTCAAACAATTTTATTGTTTTGATTTCCCTGTAACGCCTTATGACGTATGTATGAAAAGTATAAAATACATAGTAGAGTTCCACTCATTCATGCAAATGTGCATCATCTCAAAATTGTATACAAAATGATTCAACTGCAAGGGAATGGTCCCAATTAATTTTTTTGTTTTCTATTAATTTGAAAAAGAATGTTTGGAATGATGGCTCTGGCCAAATGTAAACACAATAAAGCCCCGTCACAGAAGCACGACGCACGATGATCCGAACCAAATGTGCAAAAGTATGGCACATTTCTGAATTATTTTTGTTTAGCTATCAAATCTGTTGAAGTGTGATTTTACATCATGTTTTCTTATTTCGCCTTGTGTTTAGTGAAAACAAATGGTTCTTATCTCGCTATCGTCGATCATGAGTGTGGGAGCTGAACATAATTGCCTATTATTTTAGATAATTGGTGTCTTCTTAAAAAAAAAAAAAAAAAAACGGAAAGTGTGTTCAAGGGTTGTGAATATTTTATTAGGAAAGTGAAATGTTTTCTTAGGCTTTTCAGCTGTTAAACTAATGCATAATAGCATCTGCGTGTTTTGATTTGATTTCGATGTTTGATGTTTTATTTAAATTATGTTTAGGTTGAATAGAACATCGGGGTATCAAGCAAGGCACTGCCGCCAAAATTGGAAAGGATTTTAAGTTTTTGTCAATAAAAAAAAAACGAATATGAAAATTTTAAATCTACATCTAATTATCTTACTTTGGCATACTGGAAAACAGGCGGCACAACAACCTGGAGGAGGACTATAGCATAGATTTCTCTCAATCACAACCTCTGAGGAATGGAAGAGACTTTAAATGGTTTAACTATTCCGAACGGTTTGATAAGGAAGCACTTTGAATGGCAATATAATTACTCTCTTGTAACTTGTTGATTGCTCGCGAAAGGCGATATCCGCTTTTTGTTATCTTCTGTTTCAGTTTCAGCGTAAAAAAAAACACTTTTTTATGATTTCTTATCAAGTATGGAACGATTAATTTTATTCGCGACTTTTGTACATTGAGCATATTTTTAACTATATTGTATGATTTTATCATGCAGAAACACATTACCCATAAGTCGTTAACAGAGCTTCCCCAGAACGCCTTGGGAAAAGCATTTTGCGGTGTTTACTGTAATCTGATCGGACATTACCGGAAATAAAAAACCATTATGTTTAAGTTAACGTTCTCTAGTTTTTTTTTTTTTTTTTTCATTTAAAAACTGGTGGTGGCTATCTAAAGTATAAACTGTTACTCTCCACCGAAAATTTCGTCATTTTATGGTTAGGAAACACCCTAAATGTAAAAAAAATGTATTGAAACTTTGGGGGGATGTATTTTATTTTAAACCTAAATAATGTATAGAGAGTTTGAAATTAATCGAAAGAGTAGTTCTTAAATGGCAGTGGACAAGAACTTTGAAAATGTAGTTTTGGAAAAAACTTTTTAAAGCTGCCAGCTAAGAATATAGCGCTCTTAGGCCGTTATACACCACTAAGCCAAGGCCACAGTTCGTATGTTCCCATATTGTATATAAAGAAGCAATCGGTGGGCCTCTTAGTCCTGGGTCCATAGCATTGTTAAAAGGGGAACCGAGTTTACTATCTAACTGTATGCTCACCTAAGTAAGTAAGTAAAAGTTTACTATCTTTATAATAATATGTACAGTGATTGAATTAATTGCTCTCAAGGACGATTGTGTCGACGATGATGGACGATGTGTTCTACGAACAGCATCATATTTTTCGAAATAAATTTCCAGAATTTTAATGCGCCTTTAAGCGTTTTTAAGATAATTAAAATGGCAGGCGAAAAAATGGCTACCAAAGAAACTTAAGGTTCATACCTTCACAATAAAACCATTTACAAGATTCAGTTTCCTTTTTAAAACCGAAGTACAATTTTACTCAAAAGAAAATAATTCAGATTGACAACTTCAAGATTTAAAAATGGAAAAAAGACCACAATGTGAATAATTGTAGAAAAACCAAAGAGGGGCATTGAAATCTGTTGATTTTTTCATCAGAATATCAGATTCGTACGTGAACGTGCGTATGGACAATTTATTCATGTCAGTAGTGGAAATTTAAAAAAAAATCTTCTCATCGCATCATATTTTCTGCGTGGTGTCCAAGATTCTTTTGGTGTCGCGCAGACTATTTGAGAGAACTCATATTGCTAACATTTTAACTTTTTTTCGGATATACTTCCTAATTTATCAGTCTGAACGGTTACCATGATTCAAATACTATGTATATAATACTATGTAACTCAAATGAGTTGCTCTCTTAAAAATGACCCAAAAAGCTTTTGGTCCTTTGTTAACTCCAAAAAGAAATCAGACGGCTATCCAGCAAATTTTATTTATAATAGCAATCTTTTGAAGGATACTCCTGACATATGCAATGCCTTTGCAAATCATTTTGGTGGCTCTTTTTGTAGTACACCTCTCAAAATTGATGAAAACTATTTTGAGTATTTAACTCACTGTTCTCAAGTAAGTTTTAATAGTATCCCCATTTTCAGTGATAGAATTATTCATTACCTTTCTTCTCTAAATGATGACGTTTCATCTGGTCCGGATATGATACCACCTATAGTTTTAAAAAAGTGCTCTTTACGCTTAGCCTTCCCTCTCGAATACCTTTTCAAGCTTTCCTTAAAGTCCGGAAAATTTCCTAATTTGTGGAAAAAGTCTTTTATTACCCCTGTTTTCAAGAAGGGTGAAAAAATAGATATAAAAAACTACAGGCCAATTGCAAAGCTTTCATGCATTCCTAAGCTGTTTGAACCTCTTATGAGGTATACAAACAGATAATTTGTCGCGCAAACTATCTGTTTGCATATCTCATAAGAGGATAAAAAGCGACAATTAACTGCGTACTCAGTTTTTGATTTGGAGTTGATTTGAACGATTTTTTGAAGTATTGAACTTTGGTGTTTTTCGTTGCTTGAAAATCATTCATATGGGGGGCACTTGGAAAGGGGGGTCGCGACAAAATATCTTTTTGGATATCCTGTGAACGACAAATTTACGACAATTAATGGCGTACTCAGTTTTTGATTTCGATTTGATTTCACCATTTTAGGGGGGTGGTAGTGGTGGTACTACACACTATTTTTTTTTTTAAAATGAAGAGCTAAAATTTTTTGGTTTTCACGACTAATCTACGACAAATTTACGACATTTAATTGCATACTTAGTTTTTTGTTTAAGATCGATTTGACGGATTTGGGGGGGTGGTAGTGCTAACTTGACCGCCAAGTTAGCACTACACACGGTTTTTTTTTTTTAAACGAAGAGCGACAAATTTTTTGTTTTCACGACAAATTTACGACAATTGATCCAATTAACAAACTATGAAAATTTTGAAGTGATAGTGCTAACTTGATGGACATTATTTATAAACCATTCCAACTCCGACATCCATAATTAAAACAAGTAAGAGTCATCGGAAGTAAGCTATGGGTTCCTGAGGTCATTTTAATTCGGGAAATCAAAGATTTATTTTATCATTCTCACTAAGTTTTGTTCAAAATAACAAAAAGGAAAGCCTTACACAAGCAATAGCTTCTGTTCACATGCTGAATTTACAAAAGACTTTTTACTTTCGTTATTCCACCAACTGAACTTCATACTCATTTTGAGTATTCTCACATGCCGCTGATTAACTTAATTTTGACAAATAATTTTTCCTCTACCGCGATGAAACACGCTTTAATTTGGGAGATCTTTAATACTTTTTAGGTTTTGGTGCTCTTCTTTATGTTTAATTGCAACACGAACAATCAAATCGTGTTCTCAAAAAGTTCAGGGTTTCTAGACAGTCTTTTGATAAATTATGGGTTCTTACTAATGTAGCTTCCATTACCTTCACTTGGGAAGCACTCATTTCAAAAAATAATGGAAAACCCAAAATTTGTTCTTCTCAGTTTAAAGGGTAGTCTTTTTGTGAGTGAAAACCTATGGCTCATAAAAAAATATTCTTTGAGGAAAATTTTCATTTTGATATTTGAGCAGCGTATATTAGTGCTTCTTGAGTGGACTCTCATTTCAAATCGAGAATTGGCTTCAACTTCAACAAGTCGTTCAACTTTACCCAGGGTTGACCCAGGTTCCCTTGACAACCCTATAAGTTGTCAAAAAAAGCTGGGTTTTCAGTTTTCAAAATCACTAACCCACAAAATTTTGAAGAAAAATACGTGTTATTTAACAGCTTTGTTCATTACCTCACTTCGATCTTCAAAAATCTGAGAAAACCCAGGGCAAACCCAATGCCCAAAAAACACTCAATTTGAAATTAAGTGCCAGTTAAGGTTTTTCAAAAATCACTTTATGGCTTCAACAGGACAACCCCAGGGCTTCAACGAACAAACCCTTTTGTCCACTTAACTTAATTTCTTGACATTTGTTGAGGATTAAACTATATAAAAATAAAAGTTTTTCAAGAAGTTAATTTTTTCTATCAATTTCAGACGTGGCCCTTTACATTTCAACATATCCAAGCAAACAGGCAACTGACTTCAATATATGCGCCAATGGAGTGGATGCAACCTGAAAAGTATTCAAACGAAATCTACAGAAATCATAATCTTCATACGAACCACCACAACAACAATAATAATAACAACATGATCATGAACAACAATATTAACAACAACAGCAACAATAACACAAACAGCAGTGTAATGCAAACCCATAGCAGTTGCCTCTTTGAACATCCCAATCATGGACACCATGTGATTCACTAGAACTCTTAAGTCTGTATGTAGGTAGATATACCAATTTAAGCTAAAGCCAAATATAGTATTTAATTTTTAAAATAAATTATACAATTTGTTAAAACGATCACATTTTTTTTTCATCAAAATTTTGTTAAAAGGAACAATATAAGCCGGAATCCTTTTTCTGTAATTTATTGGCCATGTTGAACTGGAGGACTTGGAGCACCTTGTGGTTCATATTCAACTACATCGGGTTCTGATTTCACTGGCGCCAATTGTTTTTCTCCCTTCTTGGGTGGTTGTGGAAGGCTTGGATCGGCAGAATGTTGTTTACCTTTGACAGGTTTCTTAAGTCCTGATAAAGAAGGCTTCTTAGGTGGAGAATGCTTTTGATGCGAGTTATTTTTTTCAGATGTTTCTTCTGCAGATGGTTTTTCTGAGAATGGTTCCTTTATATGAGTTCCTTTTTTGGCTGGTTTTTCGCTTTGTGATTCTTGGAGACTTATTTCCCCGTCATCGCTATCTGGTTCTGGTGGTGTTGGCAATTTCTTTTCAGGACGCTGAGCAAGAGCTGTTGTTGCCAAAACAGCAAAAAGAACCAAAACTAAGACAAACCGTTGCATTTTACCACGAGAACACTATCAGTCGAATGTGGTTTTCATAGTTGAACTGAAGCCTTTTATAGGTACCCTGCCATTTCATATATGCGTATAAAACTCCCAGTGCTGATAGTAGCTGATATCACCTAACATGAAAGTGGGAGTCTTTAATTAGGTTTCTCTAGCATATAAAAAAACTTGTGAGACTAAAAGTTCAATAAAATGCAATGTTCGCAACTTGATATCAGTGTTTTAGAAACTGTTGCACCTTTGTCGAGTATGATAAACGATCAAAAATAATATCGCGTAAGTAATTGGATTCGATAGTCAACCATAACGATGTTGGGGAATAGACACAATTGCTTCTTATCAAACCTATACACAACGAAAAGGTACAATTAAGATGTTATGGAAGTGTTCACATGTTTAAAAAAGGAAAACATTAATCAAGTTTTTGAATAGTTAAGAGCAGGGTCCATAGCTCATAGCTCTTAATAGCTCTATGATTTCTATCTTTCGATAAAAGTATTCTTTTAAGCAAACTCAGATTATTTTCACATATTTTATAGTTATTATGATAAAAACATGGAAAACCACACCGTTTCTCTAAAAAACACACACAAAGCTTCGCATCTCGAAAGCAGCCGGAAGAAAAAAAAGATCATCACAAAAACAAAGCCATGTCTTGGCATCGGAGCAAAATAGGCCGGAAATATCAATTTTTTGGGGTTTTTCAAAAAGGGGGTCACTCTTCCATCGCCCACAACTAATGACTTCAACAAATTGCAAGAAATCAAACTTTTGTCATTGGAAAAACACAAAGAACGCACTTTTTTTAATTGAAAAACAAAAAAAGCGCCATAACTCGGAAACGGTGAGAGATAGGACGAAAATATCAATTTTTTGGGGTTTTTTCAAAAAAGGGGTCGCAGTTTCAATGTCCACAACGAATGGCTTTAACAAATTCCAAGAAATAGCACTTTTTTCATTTGGAAAACATAAAAAGCGCCATAACTCGGAAACGGTGAGAGATAGGACGAAAATATCAATTTTTTGGGGTTTTTTCAAAAAAGGGGTCGGTCCTCCAATGTCCACAACGAATGGCCTCAACAAATTGCAAGAAATCGCACTTATTTCATTGGGAAAACATAAAAAGCGCCATAACTCGGAAACGGTGAGAGATAGGACGAAAATATCAATTTTTTGGGGTTTTTTTCAAAAAAGGGGTCGGTCCTCCAATGTCCACAACTAATGGCCTCAACAAATTGCAAGAAATCGCACTTTTGTCATTGGAAAAACACAAAGAACGCACTTTTTCTTATTGAAAAACACAAAAATGGCCATAACTCGGAAACGGTGAGAGATAGGACGAAAATATCAATTTTTTGGGGTTTTTTCAAAAAAGGGGTCGGTCCTCCAATGTCCACAACGAATGGCCTCAACAAATTGCCAGAAATCGCACTTTTGTCATTGGAAAAACACAAAGAACGCACTTTTTCTCATTGAAAAACACAAAAATGGCCATAACTCGGAAACGGTGAGAGATAGGACGAAAATATCAATTTTTTGGGGTTTTTTCAAAAAAGGGGTCGGTCCTCCAATGTCCACAACGAATGGCCTCAACAAATTGCAAGAAATCGCACTTTTTTCATTGGGAAAACATAAAAAGCGCCATAACTCGGAAACGGTGAGAGATAGGACGAAAATATCAATTTTTTGGGGATTTTTCAAAAAAGGGGTCGGTCCTCCAATGTCCACAACGAATTGCCTCAACAAATTGCAAGAAATCGCACTTTTGTCATTGGAAAAACACAAAGAACGCACTTTTTCTTATTGAATATCACAAAAATGGCCATAACTCGGAAACGATGAGAGATAGGACGAAAATATCAATTTTTTGGGGTTTTTTCAAAAAAGGGGTCGGTCCTCCAATGTCCACAACGAATGGCCTCAACAAATTGCAAGAAATCGCACTTTTTTCATTGGGAAAACATAAAAAGCGCCATAACTCGGAAACGGTGAGAGCTAGGACGAAAATATCAATTTTTTGGGGTTTTTTCAAAAAAGGGGTCGGTCCTCCAATGTCCACAACGAATGGCCTCAACAAATTGCAAGAAATCGCACTTTTTTCATTGGGAAAACATAAAAAGCGCCATAACTCGGAAACGGTGAGAGATAGGACGAAAATATCAATTTTTTGGGGTTTTTTCAAAAAAGGGGTCGGTCCTCCAATGTCCACAACGAATTGCCTTAACAAATTGCAAGAAATCGCACTTTTGTCATTGGAAAAACACAAAGAACGCACTTTTTCTTATTGAAAAACACAAAAAACGCCATAACTCGGAAACGGTGAGAGATAGGACGAAAATGTCAATTTTTTGGGGTTTTTTAAAAAAAGTTGTCGGTCCTCCAATGTCCACAACGAATTGCCTCAACAAATTGCAAGAAATCGCACTTTTGTCATTGGAAAAACACAAAGAACGCACTTTTTCTTATTGAAAAACAAAAAAAGCGCCATAACTCGGAAACGGTGAGAGATAGGACGAAAATGTCAATTTTTTGGGGTTGTTTCAAAAAAGGGGTCGGTCCTCCAATGTCCACAACGAATGGCCTCAACAAATTGCAAGAAATCGCACTTTTTTTTTATTGAAAAACACAAAATGCGCCACAACTCGGAAACGGTGAGAGATAGGACGAAAATATCAATTTTTTGGGGTTTTTTCAAAAAAGGGGTCGGTCCTCCAATGTCCACAACTAATGGCCTCAACAAATCGCAAGAAATCGCACTTTTGTCATTGGATAAACACAAAGAACGAACTTTTTTTTATTGAAAAACACAAAAAGCGCCCTTTTTCTTATTGAAAATACACAAAAAGCGCCATAACTCGGAAACGGTGACAGATAGGACGAAAATATCAATTTTTTGGGGTTTTTTTCAAAAAAGGGGTCGGTCCTCCAATGTCCACAACTAATGGCCTCAACAAATTGCAAGAAATCGCACTTTTTTTTTATTGAAAAACACAAAATGCGCCACAACTCGGAAACGGTGAGAGATAGGACGAAAATATCAATTTTTTGGGGTTTTTTCAAAAAAGGGGTCGGTCCTCCAATGTCCACAACTAATGGCCTCAACAAATTGCAAGAAATCGCACTTTTTTTTTATTGAAAAACACAAAATGCGCCACAACTCGGAAACGGTGAGAGATAGGACGAAAATATCAATTTTTTGGGGTTTTTTCAAAAAAGGGGTCGGTCCTCCAATGTCCACAACTAATGGCCTCAACAAATCGCAAGAAATCGCACTTTTGTCATTGGATAAACACAAAGAACGAACTTTTTTTTATTGAAAAACACAAAAAGCGCCCTTTTTCTTATTGAAAATACACAAAAAGCGCCATAACTCGGAAACGGTGACAGATAGGACGAAAATATCAATTTTTTGGGGTTTTTTTTCAAAAAAGGGGTCGGTCCTCCAATGTCCACAACTAATGGCCTCAACAAATTGCAAGAAATCGCACTTTTTTTTTTATTGAAAAACACAAAATGCGCCACAACTCGGAAACGGTGAGAGATAGGACGAAAATATCAATTTTTTGGGGTTTTTTCAAAAAAGGGGTCGGTCCTCCAATGTCCACAACGAATGGCCTCAACAAATTCCAAGAAATCGCACTTTTTCTTATTGAAAAGCACAAAAAGCGCCATAACTCGGAAACGGTGAGAGATAGTGCGAAAATATCAATTTTTTGGGGTTTTTTCAAAAAAGGTATCGGTCTTCCAATGTCCACAACGAATGGCCTCAACAAATTCCAAGAAATCGCACTTTTGTCATTGGAAAAACACAAAGAACGCACTTTTTCTTATTGAAAAACACAAAATGCGCCACAACTCGGAAACGGTGAGAGATAGGACGAAAATATCAACTTTTTGGGGTTTTTTCAAAAAAGGCGTCGGTCCTCCAATGTCCACAACTAATGGCCTCAACAAATTGCAAGAAATCGCACTCTTTCTTATTAAAAACACAAAAAGCGCCATAACTCGGAAACGGTGAGAGATAGGACGAAAATATCAATTTTTTGGGGTTTTTTCAAAAAAGGGGTCGGTCCTCCAATGTCCACAACTAATGGCCTCAACAAATCGCAAGAAATCGCACTTTTGTCATTGGAAAAACACAAAGATCGCATTTTTTCGTATTGAAAAACACAAAAAGCCCCATATCTCGGAAACGGTGAGAGATAGGACGAAAATATCAATTTTTTGGGGTTTTTTCAAAAAAGGGGTCGGTCCTCCAATGTCCACAACGAATGGCCTCAACAAATTCCAAGAAATCGCACTTTTGTCATTGGAAAAACACAAAGAACGCACTTTTTCTTATTGAAAAACACAAAAAGCGCCATAACTCGGAAACGGTGAGAGATAGGACGAAAATATCAATTTTTTGGGGTTTTTTTCGAAATTTTTCAAAAAAGGGGTCGGTCCTCCAATGTCCACAACTAATGGCCTCAACAAATTGCAAGAAATCACACTTTTGTCATTGGAAAAACACAAAGAACGCACTTTTTCTTATTGAAAAACACAAAATGCGCCACAACTCGGAAACGGTGAGAGATAGGACGAAAATATCAACTTTTTGGGGTTTTTTCAAAAAAGGCGTCGGTCCTCCAATGTCCACAACTAATGGCCTCAACAAATTGCAAGAAATCGCACTCTTTCTTATTAAAAACACAAAAAGCGCCATAACTCGGAAACGGTGAGAGATAGGACGAAAATATCAATTTTTTGGGGTTTTTTCAAAAAAGGGGTCGGTCCTCCAATGTCCACAACTAATGGCCTCAACAAATCGCAAGAAATCGCACTTTTGTCATTGGAAAAACACAAAGATCGCATTTTTTCGTATTGAAAAACACAAAAAGCCCCATATCTCGGAAACGGTGAGAGATAGGACGAAAATATCAATTTTTTGGGGTTTTTCAAAAAAGGGGTCGGTCCTCCAATGTCCACAACTAATGGCCTCAACAAATTGCAAGAAATCGCACTTTTGTCAAAACAAAAAATGCGCCATGTCTCGGAAAAGGAGCAGGATAAGCCAAAAATATTAATTTATGAGGTGCACAAGGAAAAAATACTTTTTCAATTTTTACATAAGCTCTATTTAATTTTTTAATTTTATTTTTGTTTTTTATTTTTGAAGTTAAATTATAAAAATAAACATCTATTTTCAAGTAAGCTTGAGTTTAAAAATGCTACATCTTTAAAAATCAAGAAACACTTAATCGTATAATAAACATGGTTGCATATTATGTTGTTTGATGTCAATAAAATGTATTGCACTAGGTATTTTTATTTTTTTTAGACAAAGAGCGTTATTTGTGTACAGGGAATTGGAAAATTGTATCAATTTTAGGAAATTTGTTGTTTCTAAATCAACTTTTTATAATACATATATTTACATTTCGGTTAAACTTACGGTTTCAGCAGTAAATAAGATTTAAACTTAAAATTAAATACATTTAGTCATTGTACTGTAATAAAAATTCTAATACAATAGAAGGACATATTTGTTTACTTAACACATAAATACATTGTACTTGTACAAGCGGCTAATTGTTATTCTGCACGAGGACATCTAGTTCAATATTGGTTACTATACAAACTATGCTCTTATTTATATATAAAAATATATTTATAAACATTTTCTTTTTCTTAGAAACAAAATTAAGTATTCTTAAGAATCACACATTTGAAAGGCAATGAATTTGGGGAAGATGAGGGGATGGATTCTTTTTATGATATCAGTTGTGATTAAAAATGTTGTTTTTAAGTTACATATTGTTTTTATGTTTAAAAAAAAAACCAAGGTATGGGATGCTAAAAATTCCTAAAATTAGATATTTAGAATAATAAATCAACTAATGCCATAGGAAAGAGTCTTTCAGTAGGAATACACGATTCGTATCTTTTCGGCCAGACTCGTTCATTGTGGTGTAAAGATGAGAATCAAGACAATGCAACGTCGAGACACATCATTATAATAAAACCGACTATTGTTCCCCACGTCGCCAGCAACCCATTCCCACTGCAAAGAAAAAAAACTTGGTTGTATTAAAAAATGTTGATATAATAATAAAAAAAATAAGTGACTTAATGGAAGGTCAAGAGGTTAGTAAAAGATTAATCAATAACGTAAGCCTAATCAATAAAATTAATTCAGTAGAAGATAAGCGGTAACTTTTAAATTCCCAACTGTATGTAACCCAATCGGTTCTACAAAAAAGACTTCGCCGCTTTTCATGAAAGAAGACGACACCACAGTTAAGAAAAAAAATAGTGCGAGACGGTTAAGAACTCCCAAAGGTAAAGCGATTGAGTCAACGAGATGACAACAAAAGAAAAGGAAATAAAAACTGATAATGATAATTATCACGGATGTCATCATATGGTTCCCATGGTTCATAATGTTGGATGTTCTGCAAAAAGTATGAAAATTAGCAGTAACAAATCTTGATCGAATTAGATATATCAAGATCCGTAAAAGTCTTCACATTAAAAGTACCATCATCAAAAGACAGGGCACGATTGGCTCAGTTGGTATTGCCAATATCACTCAAAATTCCAGCAGGATAGCTACAAAAAATGCAGGTCGAAAATCTTTGGATCTGTTCTATAGCATAAAAGCATGCTCAACGTGATGAACATTTGCAGATTTGTTTTGAGAGAAACAATCTTAACAAATTCAACGACGATATGTACCAATAGTTTTTTTAAATGCTAACTGGAGCACTGTGGGCTTAATATCAGTCCATTATCGCATCAAATAGTGTTATTGTGTTATAGCTTTCCAGATGATCATGGGAAGCTAGACGACCAGTCATGATAAGGAGACTAAGTTATGAGTTCTAACGAAGTCTATGTCGATTGTTTGGAACCTGATACAAGAAAGTGCTGGAAGTGCTCTGCCGTGTCATTAATGTAAAAAAAGAAATGTGTCCCATGTCCCATAGCAATGCCAGCAAGATTTCTGTAGTCCTTTCCACTATGTAAAGATTGCCTGTATCGGATGCATAGCATCTAGGGTTGTGCTCTTCACAGATCCAATCGTAAATGGAAAGCTCTCTCTGAGGATTCTTGCAGACCATGCTCAAGTTCAGGTTCTGAGAAAGGTGTCTAAGATTCTTGCTTGTTTCATCAACGATCTCGTTTTCAGTTATGCAGTGATGGCATAGATCACTTTGGTTCACTTTTGAAGTAATTAGAGGGTAAGTAGAGTATAAAGCTAAGCTTGGCTGTCTGTCGCTGCAGACACAAATACTTATTTCCGTGCAGCCCTTGCTCGTAAAGTAGTTTATAGCATAATAGGAAAGCATACGTTTCCGCTTGGAACACGGAAACATATTTGCTTAGTTTTTCATACTTGTTTTCGAATTCTTAGCTTCATTTAAATGCGGTGCAAATAATTTAATTTTAGTGGGGGCAAAACCCACATTTATTAGGCTTAATACAAGCTATTAACTTACATACTAAGAAACTTAATAGCTAAGACTTACTAACTAGTTGGGCGGCTTAGGAGACGAAGTTTTAGACAGGGAGTATTCATATTAAAGTCAAAACAAGAGGGGCGGGAGTTGACATTCCTCAGCATTCGGGAGATGGGTTCATTGGAGCCGTAAGAGGTTCGATGGGTGGGAAGATAGAAGAGACGGGGATTCCGGGTGTTACGAGGGTTAGTATTTAGAAAAATGGATTCATTAAGGGCTGGACAGTCAATGGTACCTGTGAAGATTCGGTGAATGAAGAGGACGTCAAATATTTCTCTTCGATCTTTCAGCGTATTGAGGTTGAGGAGTTTGATTCGGTCTTGATAAGGAGGTAATATCAGGGGATTACTCCAATTAAGACCTCGAAGAGCAAATCGGAGGAAACGGCGTTGAATACTCTCAATTCTGGCAATGTGCACTTGTTGGAAAGGCGACCAGACTTGACAAGCGTATTCAAGAAGCGGACAGACAAATGAAATGTAAAGGGATCGGGTTACGTATAGGGGTCAGCAAATTCTTTGGACCATCGTTTCACGAAGCCAAGTGCTGAATTTGCCTTAAGGATTATATCGTCGATATGCTTGAGGAAATTCAGCTCACGGTCGCAAATAATCCCAAGGTCCCGGATCACCTCAACGGTGGAAATGATTTGACCGTTTAAAATATAGAGACGGGGAGGAGATTTGAAGCGCTTACGTGAAAAGGTAATTGACTGGCACTTGGAAACATTTATTTCCAGGCAGTTTTTGGAGCACCATATTGAAAAACTGTCGAGGTCATGTTGGAGGTCGGGAGAGTCTTTAGAAGAAGAAATGATTCGGTAAAACTTAGTATCGTCCGCATAGAGAGAGATAGAGAGGGTTTGATGATCATTTCAATGTCGTTAATACTGAGAATGAAGAGGAGAGGGCCTAAATGGCTGCCTTGGGGAACACCGGATGTAGCTAAAAAGCGGCTGGATAAGGCAGATCTGAACCGAACGCTGTAAAAACGGTTTTCTAAATAAGAAGAAATCCATCTCAACAGAATGGGTTTGAACCCACTTAGGACCTTTTTTGTGTATAGGGGTTATAAATGCCGTTTTCCAAGCTTGGGGGAAAACTCCAAGGGATATGGACAGGCTAAAAATTTTTGAGAGGGGAAGGGAAAGAGTGGAGGAGCATTTCTTAAGTAACATGGCAGGTATACCATCGGGGCCAGGAACATACTCTCATTTAGATGATTTAACTTTTCTTCAATTAGATAGGAGTCAAAGAAACGAGGAAGGAATGGGTCAAAAGAAAAATTCGGTAAAAACGAGAAATAATCTGAATCAGGAACAAATGAATCATTCGTGAAAAACTGTTTGAAGTAATTTGCGAAATAGTTTGCTACGGCGTGTGCATCGGATGAGGTTTCGTTATTGAAGGAAAGGGAGGAAGGGTACCCGTCAGATTTTCTTTTGTGGTTGACAAATTTATAAAAAGACTTGGCGTCATTTACAATGTTAGATTTCATTTCGATTAAATAGCGTTGGTAAAGAGTGTTGAAAAGCTCACAGAAGTGTAGATAAGAGGTAAGCTGAATAGTCAGTAGGAGATCGAGTACGAAGGAAGATTGTCCACAATTTATTCCTTTTATTTCTTAGAGTACGGAGCCTATGGTTATACCACGGAGGGGAAGTAGAAGAAGTTTTAAGTCTAGAAAGGGGAACGAAGAGGGATATAGCTTTATGTATTTCTCTGTAGAACGCGGATGTGGCATCTTCTACAGTTAAATTTTCAAAATTAAAGTGAGTTCTATTGAGGTAATCAATTAATTTTGCGGAAGTTTGCTTTGTGGAAATCGTATGAAGCTGGAGGTTCAGGCGGGTTAGATGGTTGTGAAGACTGGAGAAAAAATGAGAGAAGGAGAGGAGGGTGTACGTTATCTAAAACGGCAACGTATGTCAAACTACTTAAATTCTGACCTCGGGGTCAATGTGAAATGGGACTCAGTAAACCGCGTAGTATTCAATGCTTTCTGAACGCAATGCTGTCTTCTAGCACTAACGCGCAACTTAAAAGGTTGCTAATCAATGACACTTGCAGTGCTGACACCCAAAACTGTTTTTATCGACCATGGCATAATTCGCAATCCGTTGCCTCACTCTGTTTTTACCTACAAAACCGATGTTCCTATCTACTCCTTACTACCTCATTTCACTTCTCGTTTCCAAATTTTGACTTTCAGACTTGATTACTCATAAATCCTTTACTAAATTAACTTAAACTAAAAGAACAAAGTATTATCTTTATATGTAATAGAAGGTGGCTTAGGTGATTTTCAAAATTTGTTAAGCCCTTTCACAGATTCCATCGTAATTTCCACACGGAAAGCTAATTTACGAACTACGAAAATTTGTGTTCACAAAATCCGAATGGAATCGAAGAAAGCATTGTCGGTTGCCACACTAAATACCGCCATGCTGGTTTTCGAAACCAGCTGTTTTACGCCAAATGTGCAAGATCATTCACATTTTTCTCGACGAATTCACATTCCATTCCGATTTGGTGATACCAAATCTACGAATTTCGATATTCGTTCCAATCCGAATGTATTATATGATAGTTACATCGGGAGACCTAGATTTTTTTTTGATTACAATAGAATCTGTGATAGGCCTGGTTAATGAAGAAAGTATCATTACGGTTTTTCTAGAAAACACTACTTACCTTGCATGCGCTTCTGGTAGAATATCATCGGCCACTATGTAAATCATGGCACCCGCTGCAAAAGACAGCGCATATGGCAAAATCAAATTGGCAAATGTAACAGCTACAGCTCCTAAAACCCCAAATATTGGTTCAACCATGCCAGAAAGTTGGCCATACCAAAAGGCCCTAGGCACACTGAAACCAGCAGCGTGTAGGGGTAAGCTTACAGCAAGTCCTTCTGGAAAATTTTGTATTCCAATTCCGATGGCAAGATTTCTTAATGAAAAATAAATAAATTTTCATTAAAACAATTCATGTATAAAAACAAACTAACTATGTACCTTGCGCTTTCAAATGTCGCCGATTCTGTTGTGCCAATTGCACCAAAGCTAACGCCAACAGCTAAGCCCTCGGGGATATTGTGCACCGTGATGGCAACGACAAGGAGCATTATGCGCTTCCACTGTGAGATCGCATTTTCATGATCGATACGTGCCTGATCCGAGTATGTATTCTGCTCCAAATCTGCGTTGGCTTTATTTTTTCTTCTTCGCGATTCTCCACTGTGTTGAACACTTAAACAATCTGAGAAACTTTGCATTCCTTTGTCTGAAGTTCGGTCTAGAAGCAAATACAAAAACACAAGTCGATTTCTGATTGGCCACCTGATGAAAAATATTAACTTACCAACACTGTGCCTTGAGTTAGCTACGTCATCCAATGCAATTTCCGCTTTGTCTTTGTTGGAATGTGTAAGAGCTGCAAGAACATTCATTATTATTGAGTTCAAATACTTTGATTGTACAACTTACATATCATCATGTGTGAACTGTTTATACCCAAGTACGATATCAGTTTGTCAGTTCCATAAACGAATATTGAGCCCAAAAGAAAACCACCAGCTACAGGTAAAAATGAATACTGAGCATAGAGTCCAGAAGTTTCAGCTAGTTCAATCGCTGGGGATAGTAATGACCAGAAAGAGGCTGCAATCATTACACCAGCGGCAAATCCCAATGCAACATCGAGAGATTTTCTCTACAAAAGAAATAAGGAGAATGTTAAAACACTTTTATACGCAAGTTATGATGATAGGTTAGGTTAAAATGGCTTTAAGGAAAACAACTGACACACTTAGACCAACATAAGGTCCATTGTGATACCAATTATGATGATAACTTGTTTCTGATAATTATTTTCAGTTCTGGTCTAAGAGAGCCAACAAATGACACTGAAAACTATAAGCTAATAAAGTTTGTCTTCAAAGGCATTTGTGGTTGATAACCTGCTAGTTTCTAATTCCTTTAAGTTGAACAAGCCTATAAGACTATAGTTTTCATCCGGTTAAAAATAGTTTAAGGTTCGGAGGGTTTACAGGAGAATTATATAAGCACTACCGAAAATTCTGTGGACCGTCGGTGACCGGTCTCCATTTTCTTTGCAAGCTCCACAAATACTCGAATGAAAAGGCATAATGTATAATGTATGCACATACAAACAAACAAAGAATTCGAAAAGACAAAGTGCTCGACCTCGGTCTTCATCCACAGCATGCAAGTGAATTTTAAACTATCGGCACTATCAAGGTAACCGTCGCGTCGGAGCGGAGTTTTCTGCAACGCATCCTTTTTCGCAGATTAAATTTTGCTTCGAAGTAGATGTCATCGTAAGAAATATTCACAAATGCAGCAACGCATCGCATTCCCAAAACTAAAACTTTCCACAGTAAAAACTTATCGGAGGACGTCGAATCAGCCGATCGTGGGAAATTGGAGAGAACTTCGCTCCGACGCGACGGCTACCTCGATAGGGCCGTATATGTTTCAGAGGGGTTTGTTGGAATCATAGAACGTTCAAGTCATGATCTTCAATCGCCATACCCATAATGAGTTGTATGACACGTTCAATTGCTGGAAATCGATAAATTTAGATCATCAGCATTTGCAGGTTGAAGCAGCAATATTTTCAACTGAGCGTGCATTGAAATGATAGACAGACCTTACGACTTACGAGGTTAATAGCGCTTCCATTGTCTTCTAATTTCTCCTCAATTTTACCGAGTTTGTATGCGTAGTCGGTCGATTATGGCGACCTTAACCATTGCATATCCCGAAAAGTGAAAACGTTTAAATTGCCGATTTTGTAGTAAATTTTAATAAGTTTTACGCATTGTTCTTGTTGATAAAGTTGCTTAGTGAACAAAAATTCAATCTCCTATCTTCTTCGTAAATGTTTATATCAAAATAAAAACCTTTCAAGATAAAACTATACATAGACAGATCACAAATTCCAACTTGAATCTATTGGTCCCATCATATTATTGTCAAATTGTTTTGACTCTTTTTCAAAACGTGAATAAAATCTCAATAAATTTTTACAAATTTTGTTTGCATGTTTAATGATCTATTTTTTATCGTTAGTTATTTTATTTTAAGAACGTGACTTTAATTTTTATATGTGTTGATTATTTTGTGTGAAAACAACAAATTCAGATGAACAATATTATTTCAGGAGTGGGTGAATAACTCAGTTGTTTGTTTCAATTACGAACGAGCTATCTGCATAATATCGATTTTATGGCTTCCATAGAAAATAAAATACAGTACAGCATTGAATTAGTGACTGTGTAGTAAATGTGCACAACCTTGAAAATTTTTGTTTAATGTAGTGGGTTGTAGGGACCATTGGATGTTGACTTTGAAATAGGTACAATACAACAGTTTTGTCTGTGCAGGCAGCTGCATCTGCATTACCTTTTAAGAAACATCGGTGGTAGAACTTAATGCCTTTGTTTATGGAAGGATATTAAACACACTTAATGCTAACAGCAAACTATGTTCAAATGAATAAATTTGAATAACTAAATCTGTTGCAGTACTTTATTTTATATCTTTAACGGTTACAAAGGAAATTGTAAGTTGAAGCGTTATAAGGTTGCAGCTTTTTGCTCTAGAAAGAAAAACTTTCTTAGATCCCTTTAAAAGGTTTCTGGTGTGGGGACTTTTTCGATAAAATTTCTGTTTTTAAGGCCTAATTACCGTTGTTTTGTTCCAAGTATAGAAAGTTAAACAACTACATATGCTTCATGCTAAAGCAGCTCATCGTTCCATCATCATCCAATTGGAGGTTCTAAAAAGTACTTCGCAAGACCCGTCTTGTCACAGAGTCAAGGATGAGTCTCTTCAAATTGTTTTGAATGTTTTGAAGTTTTAAAACATTAAAATACAAGGTGGCATTTAGCGTTAAGCTCACATTAAAACGATTACTAGCCGAGTTCACATTGTACAATTAGTTGGACAGACTGCGCTGCGTTTGATGGAAGTTGGATGGTCGGATGTAGCTTGCGTTCACACTTATCAAGATTGTCGTCCAATTTTATGTCACATACTCTTCCACACCGTCCAACTTCTAATCTAAATCTTCTAACAAGTTGGTCAAGCGGTCGTCTGAGGGTACACATTGTCAAGCAAACGACCATACAGATCAATTCGCCTCAGAACTATTTCCCATAGGGCCAGTAAATCAATTAGCCATATTGAAATCTGGAGTTTATCCATATAAAATCCTTGCCATTCCGACTGCCCCACTGCTTACCTTCTGGTTTACAAGGGTCGCGCTACTCTTAGAAGGAATATTCGGTAGTCACTCAATTTCTTTCCTTAACCACTGTGGGACATTCCGATTGGAAATTAATGGCTCAAGGAAAAACGACCTGGGACCCTGGGAGAGGAGACTATTCAAAACTTTATCTGTCGATGCCTTCGCATCTCTCAAACACATACAAGGTGCCCGTAACTTGTGTTACATACTTTGGGATGTGATTCTTGGTCATATTCTAAGAAAAAAATTATTCTACACTTTACTGACATCACTTTTTGAAAATTAAAAAAAAAAGCATAACTTTGGTGTACTCTGACCTGTGTTAAATTCGATTTCTCTAACAATACTGATAGAGACCTAATTTTAGACTTAGTTTTTTGTAGAAAAAATAATCTTCAAAACGGTATTCAAATTGGGCTCGTATAAACCTAAGGTTGCCTGTTTTAGATTTTTCAAGTATCATAAAATGTATGGGTGTTTGAGTGCTTTTATTAATGAATTTTTTTATTATTGTTTTGTTCATCTGGAAAAAATAAAAAAAAACTCTATGTAACAGGCATTTTATGACAAAAATGACCTCAAAGTTAAAACTTTGCTGGGGGAAGAAAATTTGAACATCATTTAAAATTGAAAATTTGGCAACGCTAAGTCTTTAGGATCCCAATTTATATACAGTTTTAAAGACTATTATTTCTACAAAAAACTAAGTTTAAAATTAGGTCTCTACCATCAGCATTGTTAGATAAATCGAATTTTGCACTGGTAAGGGTACACCAAAGTTTTTCTTAAATAAATTTAAAAAAGTGATGTCAAAGTTGAGAAACGGACTTTACTGTAAAAATTTTTTTTTTTGACGATATACATAGCTTTACGTTGGAGTTTTTGTTCCCAGAATTGGAATTCTAACGTGAGCAAGAGCTCCACAAAAGTTTTTTTTAAGGATATTATATGAGGTAAGTAGTGAAATGCTTGTTTTTCTGGGTGGACTGTCGTTTCGACGAAGCTCACAACAAGGTTCTGTGAGGGTTTATATGATGAAATCAGTTGGTAAAACGGCAATGCGACATCCATTCTGTTCTCTAAGTTTAGCAGTTTTTATGTAACTAACCATGGAGACAATGGCCCCTATCACAAGGCCCGTCGTAGCGATTTCGGACTACGAATACGAATACCAAAATGGAAGCATCACACAGACGCCCTTGTAGTGAATGTTTTGCCACAAAAAAAAAAAAGAGATTCGAATCTTAGGAACAATGTTTATGTTTACGCACAGCGCTTTTAACGAGGAATTGGAAATTTTTCAATAGTAATTTCATGCCATGAATCATACCATGAAAAGCACTATCTAACGGGTGATTTTTTAGCTGGTTTAGTTTTGGCAACACTGATTTTAACAGCTGACGTGTGTTTAGTACCTTGTATCACTGTCAAACAGCTTCAGTTTGGTTTGCAATTTAACCATGGATCGTCTTACAAATGAACAACTTTTGGTGAATGGGCTCTTGGAAAGCTGGCCGAGGATCCGCTTTTTTATCGAAAAATTGTGTTCAGCGATGAGGCTCATTTTTGGTTGAATGGGTACGTAAATAAGCAAAATTGCCGCATTTGGAGTGAAGATCAGCCAGAAGCTTTGCAACAGCTACCAATGCATCCCGAAAAAGTCACTGTTTGGTGCGGTTTATGGGCCGGCTGCATTATTGGGCCATATTTCTTCAAAGATGATGCGAATCGCAGCGTTAGTGTCAATGGTGAACGCTACCGAGCGATGATAACAAACTTTTTTTGCCCGAAATGGAAGTTCTTGACTTACATGATATGTGGTTTCAACAAGACGGTGCCACATGCCACACAGCACGCAAAACAATGGCGCAATTGCGAAGCGAGTTTGGTGAACAGTTAATTTCACGTTTCGGGCCGGTCAATTGGCCGCCTAGATCGTGCGATTTGACACCATTAGACTATTTTTTGTGGGGGTATGTCAAGGCTAATGTCTATAGGGACAAGTCCGCTTCGATTGAAGCACTGGAAGCCAACATCCATGCATTAACTCGTGAGATACCGGCCGATATGTGTGAAAGAGTATGCCAAAATTGGACTCAGCGGATGGGCGACCTGAGACACAGCCGCGGTCAACATTTGCATGAAATTATCTTTAAACATTAAATTGCAAGGTTCAAACTATCGATTCAAATAAATATTTCATTCATTTTTTTCGAATTTTTTGTGTTTTTTTTTTAAAAAAAGTTCTAAACCTCTTAAAAAATCACCCGTTAGTTTAGCCGTTCGGAATCAGCGAAAAATTGTAGGATCCCCTTACAAGATATGGTTAAGAGAAATGCGCTAGACCTGCAGTCTTCCACTCTGTTACGTTCCTCTTTTTATTTTATTTATTTAGATTGAAGTTACACCATCAAAAATTCATAAGTAAAAGCTTTATCTTAAAGTATTTTTAAACATAAAAAGTTATATAGACGACGAGCGAACCATCAGGTAGGTAATAGATAAATGACAGTTTCGATTTTCATTACCTACATTATTTAAAGATTTTGTGAGCTTTTCTAAAGAAGTGATTCCGAAATACTACTCTCACTGTAATAAAAGTAAAAAAAGTACACTCTAGTGCCAAATACTTTTGTGACGCTCTCACCAAGAGAGCGTAAAAAAAAAATAGAGCAATCGAGTGTCGAGTAACTTAGTAGCTGTAGTAACGAACTTATCACAACAATGCAAGTTTCATAATCAGCTAACAGAATTACATACAAACATCTAAAATTAACAAAAACTCAGCAAAACGCGATTTCTCAGAAACTAATCCTAGCGGGGGATGATAAACCCTGCATGTCGAAATCCTATAAGGCGCTCTTAAAAACTCAAAACATGTACACATTTTGCTATTTTACAATATAGAATTTCGTACTAATAAAATAAAAGCACTAAACAAACCGGCTCCACACAAATGTCCTTCAAATAAACGAAGCTCGCAGGTTGCAGTTGCAGTACAAACACTGATCCATTCATTTACCGCATGTCAAAGACGGTTTATTGCACAGCGCTACAGAACAAATATACGTCACAATTCTGGCACGCGCCTGCAGCGTTACTATAACAACTTGCGATCTTGATCTTTTCCAAGGCTGATACTGAGTAAACCTCCAATATTCGAATGGTGGTGACAAGTCTCCTTTGAGAAAAACTTGTCGAATTTGATTTATTGTTGAATAATAATTATAACATACATTGTAAGAAAGACAACCGTACATATCGACACCGTTTATATTTAGAGTTACACTCTCTTAATTAATGCCACTGCTATGCAAATGATTTTTCTTCGACAGACTAAAAATATGTAATACAAATATACTCACTTGATTGCCGCGCACGAAAATTACCATAGCCGAGCCCACTGCTGTTAACCCCCATGTCAGAAGCGTGCCTAGCAGCGCCTGTGTAACCGGACCATATCCAGGAATCATGGTGCTCTTCTGTCTAAGACTCTTTCCTTTTTCTTTTAGAAAATCACAGAGATTATTTTGAAGTTTCCAGAGGTGTGTATGCAGTGATTTGTATTTAAATCCAATCCAACGAACTCAAATCACAAAATAAAAATAAAATAAAAACAATGCCAATACAAAGCCGTTGCATCAGCAACTTTGTCCAACGAGCAGTTCTAAAGTAACGCCAGTGTCTGCAAGAATAAAAAAACAAACAAATTTATCCATTAATTGAAAATGAACACGTAACGACAATGACAATTTTACAATTAAAACAAACTCACTTCTTATCTAAAATATTTTTTTTTTTATTTGTTAACCAATAGAGTGATTATGTAGTTTGAGGGAGAAATTGTTTTCATTAATAATTATTGTTATTCTTGAATAGCCTGGAGCGTTGTGTGAAAACCACATGCAAGAACTCGCACGACAGAATATAGATAGACGTTTGGACAAGTGATCTTTAACGAGCGCTTCTAGAGCAGACAATTGCTTACCGATGACTGGGAAACTTAATTGGTTTTGCGCTCAGTTAAATTAGCATTCCCAGCAGCACAAGTTTGCCACTCCATCAGACATTAACCAACCAGACTTGTGATTGTTTGATGATTTATAAATCACCGCTCTGGCGCAGTAGAACGCCCTGAGACAATGGTTGAGGGGGATGGTTGTAAATAGGATAGCTATAATGACGCGCTCGAGTTTATGTGTACCGAGTAGATTGATAACAATTTATTTATTTATTTATTGAAAAAGACAATAATGTTGATGAACGAGTAAATATGAAGATTTTGGTCTAAGCTGAATGAGAAAGAATTTATTTTTTGAATTGTGTGTCAGGGGCTTAGCCAACCGCTCTTTTTTTACTAATTGTCAATCTTTTTTTCGATTGCATAATCAGAATTGACTTAGTTATTTTTTAATGAAGATAATAAATTAAAAATGTGTTCACGTTCACAGTGCTGACAACTCGGAAGAATCACAGCATTCCAGCGCGCTGGATTACTTTTTGAATATCCTTAATTCCAACCTATTCATCTATGGTGTACAACATTGTAGCCTGATTCACAATACAACGTTGACAGGCCTTGATCCCGACCAACACTCTTTAAATGTAGCTTCGTACACCAATCTATGAAGGAAATGCAGAATTCGGTTGATTGTTGAACGGTGAATACTTCAAAAATTTCGCGGACATAATATGATAACGAAATGACGTCGTGATAGTTATATGTCAATGTATTTTTTCTCTTAATTCAAAATTTGCCTTGAAACTTTAAAAACTATCAAAAATAAATAAATAGGGTGGCGCAACAGAGCGAGGGACCCCTGAACATATCGCATTTCTCACAGCCATGCCTTATGAGGAAATGGAGGGGACCTACAATTTCCTGCTGGTTCCGAACGGCTAATTGAGAAAGCGCTATTCATGGCAATGAATTTACTAACGGAGGTCTTGCCCATTCCTCGCGAAAGGCAATACCCGTGGAAAAATATTTTTGCCCCTAAGTCTCATCAGGTAGAGCAGTGAAAACGTACACTCGGAACATATGTTTATGTTTTTTTGCTATAAGTAAAGTCAATAAAATTTAAAAACCAAGATAATCTATCATTTAACAACAGAGTAAATTTTCAACAGAATATGAACAACTTAAGACTATGATCAACATACGTGAGACATTCTTAAAAGTAACTCGAGCGTAGGACAACCCGTACATATCATAAAGAAAAACATGTCACGGCGATGACTGTCTCATGTTAAGTTTCGCGAAAAGTTTCAAGTTTCGCGACATTTATATTGCGCCACGAGGGAGGATTATTTAAATCAAACAGATGTCCATCCACACTGAGAGTATGTAAATGATAATTATTTACAATAGATAAGTTAAAGTCTTCCAAATGGCTATAAAAACCAAGTTAACTGTACCATTTATTACCAGTTGCTGATCGAAGCTCTGTTGGATCGGTTCTTGGTTTTTTCCGGAATAGTACAACAAAGCAAGGCGATAATTTAAACTCACTCATAAAAAAATCTGTTTTCAAAGCCAAAAATAGTTTTTGTTTTACACACGTGGAGATGTTCTAGAAATCGTCTCTTATCAACTGCGCTCCCGACACAACTGTTCGTATTGTCTGTCAACAATCAAGATAAGGTTTAAATGGGTCTAATCATTGACATTGACAGCAAGCATTGAATCATAGCACGTAGAGGAAATTGGCGATAGGGTTTATCTTATCACAAAAGATAATCAAATAAATTTTCTAGAGATACAAAAATAATTTGTATCTAGTGTCGTTTTGTTTTGGTTGTCCGTAGAAAAGGAAACAAATGTTTTTTTTTTTTTTTTTAATTTTGGAAACAGAATTGGTAAAGGTTCCCCCACACAATCAAATCAAAATCAACGATACCCTTTAAAAAGAAATATTACCTTTCGTAAAAGCATTTACGCAAGCACCATTGAAACCCAGATATTAAGTTTCAAACAAAAATTGTTGGTTAACTAGTTAACTCGCTGAGCTTTTTCCTGCACCCAACCGTAAACGACATGAGACCAAAAAAAAAAATTTCAACATATGAATAATGCTGAAGCAAACAGAAAAAAGTTTGAAGCTCATACTTCACTTAGGGTCTATGATCCTTTATTTAATTCGTCTGATGAAATATTTGCAAAAGAAATTTCCCATCTGTAAAAACACAAAATGTTTTTATGCAAAACAAATATTGTAAATCGAGCGAGTTATCGTACTTTTACTTCTGCAGTTATGACATGGGATTAATTGTCATCCAACAATCAACGTCAGATAATCTCATAAAAACAAACAAATATGATTTATCACGAAAGAAAAAGAAGTGTTGCAAAAAAAAAAAAAACACAGAATCTTCGGTTTGTTCAGGGGGGTGCGGGAGAGCGATAAGAAAACGTCTCAAATGAATGGAGCATTAAATAAATTATTATCTTCCTCAAAACGTTCAACAATTTTGAACTTACTTCTAAAGAGAGTATTGAAATCGTTTGATTGATTTATTAATTCTTTTGTTTTGTATATCTTACATAATTCTTTACAAAATCAGTTTTACATGGCTTTGCCGTCTGTCTGATCGACATTTTAGTATACAAATTAGTTTAAAGTATTAAATAGATTTAATAAATACTAGATAATAATACTAGATTAACTATGTATTTAACTAGCTGCTTAAAATAATCTAGAACTCCTCGTTTACAATTCTTTTTCGTTACATAATGGCTCTTTTATAGAATTTAAACAGTTGATGAATATCATTTTCACAGTTAAGCAGTGCTATAACTTCTGTTGCGCTTTTTTCATTGCTGCCCAGACAATCTCTTCTTATTTCCTTGAGAACAGGACATCTTCCAATGAAGTGAATAATATCTTCACGCTCTGCGAGGTTACATAGGTTGCAGTAGATTTGTAGATCACGACGATGTGGTATATAATTTAGAGTAACAAGCTCACCTCTCATTTTGAATATCGAGGATATTAGTTCTTGGCTGTTATCATTTTTGAAGTAGTTTTCCTCACACAAATTATGATTCAAAATGCTATAAACACTTCTATGCACTGATGAAGTTGCCCTGTCAATACAGTCTTTTCTATATTGCTCGTCCACTTTCCCAACAAGATCGTAGAGAACTCGTTTCAAATATCTTCCATCTTCCGTCACGAAATTTAGCTCCATTCCACAATAGTTGGCAAGATCTTCCAACTTTTTGAACCATAAGCTTTTATTTTCGATTGCCCTCCTCGCAATTATCTTAGGCAACCTTGCCTACGACATCTCTAGAACTTTTATGACGAAGTCAACGTGGAGTTTTAACGTTCTAATGAATAATGGAGATAGCCCCGTTTCAATATTTATCATATAATTTGGCGTTGTGCTAGGTAAACCAAAACATCACTTGATATAGTACCTCTGCAGTTTTTCCACAGTTTCGAATTGGTGGTATCCCCATGATTGTGCCGCATACATCATGATCGACTCCGCTGCCGTGCTAAAAATTTTGTGTTTTACACTATGGTGCACCAATTTGTTAGAAAAACATTTTTTCGAATTTGCGCTTATAGCGCTTTTAGCTTTAACCAGCTTTTCTTTTAGGTGGGGTTCCATGTTCAGTTTACTTGTGACCATCATTCCCAAATATTTGTATTTGTTTACTAATTCAATAGGTTCTCCGTTGAAATACCACTTTTCGCTTCGGCAGGTTCTTCCAGATCCTTTTTTAAAAATCATTACTTTGGATTTGGCGAGGTTGACTGTTAGATTCCATAGCTGGCAATATGAATGAAGACGATTTATCATCAGCTGTAACGTTTCCGGTGAATACGCAAAAATAACCACATCGTCAGCGAAAAGCATAGCCTTTATCAATGTACCAGCAATTTGTATTCCACCAGGTAGAAAATCAATGAGATCATTGATAAATAGAGCAAATAGATTCGGACTCAAGGTGCACCCTTGTCGTACTCCCATTGTTGTTTCAAACCATTCCAATCTGTTTTCTCCGGTCCACACAGCTGATTGGGTTTCTTTGTATATGTTTTCCAGCACTTTTCCAAGTTTATGGCTTAAACCTGCATTGTATAGCTTGAAAAATAAAGTCTTTCGGTCGATGGTATCAAAGGCTGATTTGAAATCAACGAAAAAGCTGTATAATTTCTTTTTTTGTTCTATAAAAGTACCAGCGATGTTTTGCAGCACAAATATGTTATCAACGGTTGAATAACCATTACGAAATCCAGCTTGGAACTCATTAATTAGTTTTTGGCTTTTTATCCACTGTCCAATTCTATTATTTAATATCTTTGTAATTATTTTATATGATGAGTTAAGGAAGGATAATAAATAAATAAATAGGGTGGCGCAACAGAGCGTGGAGCCCCTGGGCCTAGCGCATTTCTCACAACCATGCCTTGTGAGGGAATGGAGGGGACCTACAATTTTTCGCCGGTTCCGAACGGCTAATTGAGAATGCGCTTTTCATGGCAATGAATTTACTAACAGAGGACTTGCCAATTCCTCGCGAAAGACGATACCCGTGGAAAAACATTTTTGCATTTTGCCTCTGCTGGGATTCGAACCTCGAACCTCTGGGTTAGCAGGTGGTCATGCTAACCATTGCGCCACGGGTACCGTTAAGGAAGGATATTCCTCGATAATTTGATGGGTCAGATATATATCCTTTTTTGTGTATAGGAAATATAATAGCTTCCTTAAAATTATTTGGAATATCACTTGTTTCCGAAATTTGGTTAAATACGGTGGTTGTCTTAAGAATAAGTTCTTCAGTTGCGAACTTAAAAAACTCTACAGGTATACTATCTGCTCCAGCTGCCTTTCCGTCCATAAGATTTTTCAAGGCCATCGAAACTTCTGCCTGCGTGATCGGCGCGTCCAATATTTAATTGGTATCCCATGGTGTTGCATAATGCATAGGTAGTTGGTTTAATGTTGGGTTCAAAAGGTCTCGAAAATGATCGGTCAGTATTCTTGCATTTAGATGGATTTTGATTTTTGGTTTTTTGCCATTGAACTTATTGATCGCTAACCAGAATTGTTTTGTATCTTTGCAGCATGTTAGATTAAGAGCTTCATCTTCAATATATTTTCTTCGTTTTTCTTTGCAAATTCTTTTAAATGAAGAATTCGCTTGAATATAGAGATGTTTGAAAGCCATACTACCAATTTTCCGAAATGCTTTGAGCCATCCAAAAGATTTGTTCCTTGCTGTTTCGCATTCTTTGTCGAACCATTTTTCTTTATACGCTAGAGTTTTACTTTGAGGCTGCATATTATAAGGAGATGATCTTTTTATTATATATTCAATATCACTCAAGGTCATCTGTATATCTGTGTTCAAATTATTTTCAAGGTTGTTTCTGTATTCGCTTGCTTTATTTTCTACATCTTGAAATCGTTTATATATTTAAAAACTAAACTGACTCAGTTTTTTAGTTATTATAGCTCGAAGCTAGAGCACACTAGTTTACGTTAATATGTGTAACCTAATTTGTTTAATTTTAAATATAGTGTATGAACATAAAATGTATGTATGTACTAAGTAATACAAGTGTATTAAATATTACAAGCGTCTTAAGTATTATAATTGATTTGGTATAACACGTGCATTAAGTATTACTTGTGTACTTGGTATTACACGTGCATTTAGTAACGTACGGTTTCAGATCAACATTAAAAACAGAATAGAAAATGGACGTTATACCGCTTCAGCGTTATTTGAAACGCACAATTGTAAGCAATAGGTCCCAATGATTAGTTTTTTACGCTTTCTATACCACTGGAAACCCCCCATACTTTCAAAGCCAGATTCCAAAAATTAAAGTTCTCATTGTAATTTTTTAATAAATTTTAATTCAGTAGAAATGCTTGTTTTTGTGGAAGATGGTGGTGTAAGAACGTAAAGAACTAACTCCATTTACCCGACATGTGTATGTTTAAAATATGACTTAATAAAGCTGTTCTAAACATAATTCACTCATATCAACGCCCTTTACTTTTAATTCTGATTTCTAATAGTGGGGTTTTCTTTTAACAGGCAACAATTGATGATTTTTAGTTAGAACTTTAAAAAACTGAACAAAAAAAAACAGCTAAAGTGCCAGGTTTGCTAAAATTTCAAGGAAATAATAAGCAGGGTTTAACGAGGAAGCTGTTCCAAACAGTTACAGAAAACATCAACATTTTTTAATGTTCAATACGGAATTTTTCGTACTTTGCTAAACTTCTTTGTGTTCAAGTGGGAAAGCTGACATCACTCCAAGCTCACGATGCTTGCAAAGCCGTAAAAGGAAGGAAAATGAGTTTTTTAAAAACAGCACCTCCTTTTGAGAAAATCAGATTCATTAAGGAATTAATAATATTTTAATTAACAATAAGACTGTCATAAAAGGCGTTTTCTCATTCATTTCAAACATTTATTTTCACCCCAACGCTGGCACAACAAATAAACGATAGGCATTTAAAATTTGACATAACAGATGTGTTGGCATGTGAGAGTGAGTTAAGAGTAGGCTTTCCAACCAATAGGAGCAGAAAGTAGATACGTTTTTCAACAACTTTGAATTTTCTCTTCTTTTTCTTGAATGAAACATGGAAAAGGGAGAAGATGTAAGCCTTTTCACAAAAGGTTTCACAAAAGGAAATTTAAATCAAAACGAGTGATCGCGTGATGAAAGTTTGATAACAAAGTTTTATCATTTACACGTTCATCTCAATTGTGTAACTTGCTATGGGGCTTTGGTATCAGTGACTAACCAAATAAACAGATTTAAAAGACGTTACCTAAACAAAATGCCCGCTACAGCCTATCAACATCGAGACATTATTATTACAAAACTTCAAAAAAATAACGTATTTTTTTTATTCATTTAACATACCTAGTACCAGTGCAGAACAATCAAGGCCACAGGTAACAGCTACGATCTAGAGTTTTTCAAATAACATCATATCATAATCTAGATAAAGCCAAGGAAATGTTAAATATACTGATGTTTCATTTGGTGTTTATGAATCCCGAATAAAAGTAAATTTGGTACTCACTACTCGCATAGGTAGACCTGATAGATTGAATTAAAGCTAAGTGTTAACAATCCAAAAGTGTTTCTATGCGTTTTTCAGAATTTTAATTTTTCCAAAAAGCTGAGGTTGTAAAGAAACAAATTAGGCCGTAAATTTGAGGTTGTTTTTTTTAATGTTATTTATCTCTCTCTTGAAGTCTCTATTTTCACGTTTGTTATGGACAACTAAGCTAGTTCAGATTCAAAATGCCTTCGGAATTAGTATTTATCATAAACTTGTTCATTTTAGAAGATATCCCATCGGAAATGGGAGCTAAACAAGGCTGTGTATTGAGCACCTAAAGAGTTCTCTGTTCTGTTCATAAATAATATCGTAGAAGTTATTGGACGAGGAATAGAGTTTCTACGAAAAGGGCTACCATGAAAAGTAGAACTACAAATGTCAAAATATTACAATTGTACGGGAGTGTAAATACTCGTATCTAGGAAATTTGATCACCTCAAACTAAAATTTGGAAAATCACTTTCAGTTGAAGTTAGCGGAAGCAAAAAGAATAATTTCAGCAGTTGGGTGTCGATGCATTGATAACAAAATCGTTGACCATGGTCTGAAGATAAAACTGTTACGAGCCTCTACAGCCTCTATTTTGACAAGCTTGGGTATATTCCAATTCTGAAGAGGTAGAAAGGTTTCTGAGATACTTTTTTTATACGCATTTTCCAATTTCCTTCGAATACACAAACTTGCAAACTTTGTGTTACAATAAAAAGCATTTGTGTCACCAAAAACCAAACCATATTATTCTTAAGTTGAAGCGAATTGTAATATTGGTTTATGTAATCAAATAAAGGTTTTGTTGACTAGCTTAACTCAATAACTTGTATTAAGTTCATCGGATGAAGTCCTAGGTTTACCTTGTGGTCGTCACAAAACGTTTTCAAAAATCTCAACTGACCCCAAATGTCGAATTGAGTTTAGTTTTTTGCCCTGGGTTCGCCCTAAACAGGCTTTAATGTAGCACTAGGCTTAAGCTGGGCCGAGATCATGGCAGCTGACAGAAAGGTATCCAACTACTCACGTCCAACTACATCTCCGGTCCATTTTAGCAGTTTCCGGCCCAAGCAATTGGTTTTGTATATGTGAATACGATTTCTGCGTTACCGGTGTTCTCCAGTCCATAAGATTGTTAAATCGCCTTTTGTACTATAGTTTCCATATACATACAATGCTTTGACTGAAGTTTTAGGTTTGAGGGACTGACTATTGATTACAGTTTGTTAAAAATTGAGAAAATTTACATCGTGCTAAACTATATCATGTTTTTTTTTTCAACAGCTGGGATAGCATCTAATAAACGCAGGCGAGTCTTTTTTGGGAAATTATTGTATTGAATAGAAAAACTTGGAACCATAAAAACTCCAAAACGTACCCAACACTTGGCCATTTGAAATTAAAAGACACATGCATGTACCTTTTTTTAAAATGCACACAAGTCAATCAAGAGTTCATTTAAATGCCAACAACAACCACATTTTGTTGCTCTGAGCCGAGGCCTTGTTCCAAAACTCATTGTGGTAAAAGTCTTGTCGTTGTGTAGACATTAATAGATGTAGCTAGCGTTAAAAGGTACCAACATACCTATATTCTACACATGATAGAAATGAATTGACTAGAACAAACCAAGACTCTCAGTGGCATTGCTTTCAACATAAAGAAAGATGTCCATCTTCACTGTTAGTTTACAAAAAATATTTTATTAGATAAACTGCACCAATAGGAGCTCAACGAACGAGGTTATATTCATTTGTAACAAGTCAGTATGCATACGCACTTCCTTTCTTTCCAAACATGTGACAACAATGTCAATAAATCTACGCATTGTTGCAAAATGTTTATTCAACAATTTGGTTGTCGTGGTCGTGTTTGGTTTGTGACGTTGTGGGGCTTCGAATTTGTGCTTGCGATTGCCACAAACCGGTCATAGCCCTTTGACGCATATATGCCGGTTCGGGTGAATATCAAAGCAAATCTCTCTGTTGAACTTAAAAAAGAACAACATTCCCTCGAAACAATAAGTTAAAACTGGGAACACTGTTTTTATTATCAGTGAACTAGAACATTCGCTAATAAACCCCTTCTTTTTCAGTTTCCAGTTCTAGTTAGAAGCATCAGACTTATTTAGATCAAGGGTGGTTTCCTTTGTTAAAGAGAATACGTGGTTTTTTCATACAACTCTATTACTATGCAAGTTTCAAAAATTTATTTATAACTTACATGTTAAAAAGAGTTTTTTTTTTTGTTGAATTTAGAATCTCAAGGACGATTACTTCACCCACACACAACGAAAACAAATTTTAAAGTTGTAATTTTTCTCAAACAAATCCACAAAAACACACTATGCCATGACACTGACCGGCACTTTTTTATTCAATTCTCTGAATATGTTTTATTTATGTTATTTAAATTTTATTATTTCTAAAATGAATAGAAATTATTCTAGCCAACGTAACACAAAACGCAAATGCACGACACAAACACAATTTTTTTTGATGCAAATGACGTTTTTAATAATCAAACGTCAAATAATTCAGACAGAGGTGGCATTTGAATTGGAGTTGTCTTTTTGCCGACTGTAGCGCTAAGAATTTTATAAAGCAATTCGAATAGAAAGACGACTATTGTTTTTTAAATGATTGCTTTAAAAAAAAGAAATTTATATTCTGATCCCGTAAAACAAATATTTTGTAGTTTCCGTTGGAAAATTGGAAATAGTTAAATATTCTTCCAAACCAAAGATATTGTAACGTGAGCCCAACATTTTATACCAATTTCCTAATCGAAAAACGTTCAACCGAAAACACAACTGGCAACACTTTAATGGAATGGTATAAATGACAGGCGTTGCTTGTGAGCCAGTGTGTGTGAGTGTATAGAGAAACAGACAGACAGAGAGTAGACAGCAAATGTGGAGACAATGTAGAAGTTACTGGAGAGTTCTAGATGGCATGTCATTCGATATAAATAGCCCGCCCGAGGTAACCAGAGGGCAGTCTTGTTTATAGAGTGATATAGTTAAGAGTAAATACAAGTGATAGTCCAAAAGTCGAGTTGAGTTCAATAAGTGTATATCAAAAGTAGATACTGAATAAAGTGGTAGAATTAAATTGAAAAGTAGAGTTTTATTTTTGCGAACTAAGCGCACGTTACATTGGTGTCAGAAGTGTAAATAAAACTTATTTGACTAGTAAAGTGTAAAAAAAAAAAAAAAAGTAAAAAGAAAATAATAATTATATACAGTGAAAATGGGTAAGTTGTTAGAAGAGCTCACTTGCATTGAGCTTAAAAGTGAGTTAGGTAAGCGAAATCTTTCTAGAGCGGGATCGAAAAATGAGCTCGTCCTGCGCTTACGTAACTATTTGGAACAGCAAGAGGAAGACGTGAACACTTTTGTTTTTGAAACAGAAGTGGAAGAAGAGGAAGTAAGTGAAAATGTAGATTTTGCTAGTATGATGAAACTTTTGTTAGAACAACGAAACGAGCAAAAGAAGGAACAGCAGAATGTTCTCGAACAACTTGAAGCACAACGAAACGAGCAAAAGAAGGAACAGCAGAATGTTCTCGAACAACTTGAAGCACAACGAAACGAACAAAAGAAAGAACAACAGAACATTCTCGAAAGACTCGAGGCGCAACAGAATGTTTTGGAAGGCCAGAAAAACATTCTAGAAGGCAAATTGGGCAACATTGAGAAAAATGTATGTGCCCTTGACGAACGAGTTGAAGGTGTGGAAAAACAGCTTTCTGTTGTAGAGAATCGTTTGGAAAGCCGATGCGATAACCAGTTCTCTCTTCTGTCCAAGGAATTAGACCAGATCCGGAAAATAAAAATTCGAGAATCTGCTGGAGAGTTTGCAAGGAAAAAGGAGATGAAACCCCCAACATTTGATGGACAGTCTTCTTGGCCAGTCTACAAGAGACAATTTGAGGCAGCCGCGACAACAAATGGCTGGGATGACGAAGACAAGTACATTGCACTGACTCTTGCTCTTAGAGGACCAGCAGCTGAATTACTTCAAACAGTTCCAGCTGGTAAGAGCGGCGATTTCAGTTCTCTCGTGGCAGCTATAGATAAACGCTTTGGAGATAGCCACTTGAAAGAAGTCTTCCGAGTCCAACTCAATAACAGAGTCCAGAAAAGGGGTGAAAGTCTACAGCAGCTCCAGGCAGACGTCGAAAGACTGGTTCACCTGGCATACCCGGATGCTGGAGAAGAAATCATCAACCAGCTCGCTGTTGAGTCCTTCGTTCGTGCCATTTCCGATATACATCTTCAGAGGTCTGTGCGAACTGCTAGAACACGTACTCTTTCCGAAACTTTAGCATTCGCATTGACAATTGAAGCAGCAGAACAGGCTTCTCAGGGAGTACATCGACTTAGAGAGGCCATAGTCGAAGAATGCTCGTGCCAAAGAGCTGAAATACAAAAGAACCGGAGCGGACTAGCAAGATGTTGGAACTGCAACAAGACCGGGCACTTACAGCGTCAATGCCGACTACCACCAAACAAAGCAGGTTGTCAACATTGTGGAAGCAAGATATCCAACCCAGAGCAAGGTAACAACAACACCAGCGTTGCCTATCAGCCCGTTTCCCATCAGGGAAACGAGTAAGAACCAACTTCGAGGGGCAGAGGCTGGTTTCTTGTATCGATGGCCCCAGAACCACCATCCAGGTCTCTCAGACCAAACGAGACAACAAAAGTCTGACTGTGGAGACTACTATTAACGGGAACAAACATGTGGCTACCATCGACACCGGTGCCACAGCCTCCATAGTACGTCGAGACCTGGTAAAGACGACGTGGCTTCATAACACCAATAGCTACCGTCTAAGAACCGCAACGGGAGTAGCAGCAAGAGTATATGGAGAAGTGTGTCTTAAGATCCGACTGGCCGACCTAGTGTTTACTCATCAATTCCTGGTGGCAGATATATGTGACGAGTGCATCATTGGAATCGACTTTATGAAACAGCACGGAGTTATTTTGGACATCGGTAATCAGGTTTTGAAGTACCAAAATAAGGAACTTCCAATGACTTATTCGAACGAAAGTACGTCGACACTGAGAACTGTCATCAGGGAAGATCTTATTCTGCCTCCTTCTTCTGAAGTGTTCGTTTGGACAAAACTGGAAGGTGAGTTTGGAAGCCTTCGATACCTCATGGTGGAACCAGACCCAGAGTGTTCCTCCCAAAGCGTCATCATTGGGAAAACACTGGTAGCACCAAAGAACAAAATGGTCCCCGTACGATTACTAAACACCAGACCGTACGATGTAAGGTTGAAGAAAGGAGAAGTCGTTGGACGTTGCGAATCGGTTGCAGCAATTACGAAGATCACAGACGAAGCTCCGAGAAAACCTATAACTCCGGAGGAGCTCGAAACCATCAGAGCTAAAATACTGAATTCATCCAACCTTGATCACCAACAAACAAGGATGGCTGAAAGTCTCCTACAAGAGTACACTGATATCTTCGCATCGCAAAAGGGGCAATATGGTAGGACACAGTTGGTGCAGCATCGCATCAACACAGGAGATGCAAGACCGATTCGTCAACCTGCAAGACGTCTTCCACTGGCCAAACAAGGTGAGGTTGAGGAAATGATAACAGCAATGAAAAAGGACGGTCTTATCGAAAATTCCAAAAGTCCTTGGGCGTCACCAGTGGTGCTAGTGAAAAAGAAAGACGGAAGCACTCGTTTTTGTGTGGACTACCGAAGGCTGAATGATGTAACTAAGAAGGACAGCTATCCCCTGCCCAGAATCAGTGATACCCTGGATGCCATGGAGGGAGCGCAGTGGTTCTCGACGCTGGACTTGAAGAGCGGATATTGGCAAGTTGACATCCACCCTGATGATCGGGAAAAGACGGCGTTTTCTACAGGTAATGGGCTCTGGCAGTTTAAAGTTATGCCGTTTGGGTTATGTAACGCTCCGGCAACATTCGAGCGTTTGATGGAGTGCGTTCTTCAAGGACTGACGTGGAAAGCTTGCCTAGTCTACTTGGACGATGTCATTGTTTACGGGAAAACATTTGACCAACATTGTAAGAACCTTAAAGCCGTGTTTCAGAGACTTCGAGAGGCTAACCTTAAACTGAATCCAGAAAAATGTGCACTTTTCAAAACCGAAGTCAAGTATTTGGGACACATCATCTCATCCCAAGGAGTAAAGACTGATCCTGAAAAAGTTGACTCCGTCAAAAATTGGCCAACACCACAGGACAAACATCAACTCCGAAGCTTTCTGGGACTTGCCACATATTACCGACGTTTCGTTAAGAACTTCGCTGGAGTTGCAAAGAGTTTGCATCAGCTCACCGAAAAGGGGAAGCAGTTTAAATGGTCAGGTGAGTGTGAGAAATCTTTCCAGGAACTCAAATACCGCCTCTGTAACGCTCCAGTGCTGGCACATCCAACACCTGGCAAAACATTCATCGTCGACGCAGATGCAAGCAACGTTGGAATCGGGGCGGTACTATCCCAAGTGCATGATGGCGAAGAGAAAGTGGTGGCATACTACAGCAAGGTCCTATCGAAACCCGAAAGGAACTACTGCGTGACCAGAAGGGAACTGCTAGCTCTTATCTTGGCAACAAAGCACTTCCATAAGTATATCTATGGACAGAAATTCCTTCTGCGGACAGACCACGGTGCTCTGAGCTGGCTGTTGAACTTCAAAAATCCAGAAGGTCAAGTCGCAAGGTGGATAGAAAGATTGCAGACCTATGACTACCAGATCCAACACCGCAGAGGAAAGCTGCACTCAAACGCCGATGCATTATCACGAAGACCTTGCAAAGTGGATTGCAAGCATTGCAAGCGGCAAGAAGACAAAGAAATCATTACCGCTCAGCGACTAAGAGCTGACCCCATAAGCGGATGGAGCAATGAGGAAGTGAGGACTGCTCAACAGGAAGATCCAGATATCGAACCCATTCTCGCATGGAAAGAAAATGAAGAGAAACCGGAATGGGGAGACATTTCTGACAGGAGTCCAGTTCTCAAAGCCTATTGGGCACAGTGGGACTCACTATATGTGCAAGAAGGTGTCCTCAGGCGAAGATGGGAATCCGCTGACGGTAAGGCATATGTGATGCAGCTGATCGTACCACAATCGAAAGTCAGTGAAGTTCTTCAGGAGATGCACGACGGACCTTCTGGAGGCCACCTGGGGGTAAACAAAACACTGGAGAAGGTGCGACATCGGTTCTACTGGTTACATGCTAGAGATGACGTGGAGAAGTGGTGCCGAACATGTGACAAGTGTGCTGCAACCAAAGGACCTGGTAGGAAGATTCAAGGTAAGATGCATCAGTACAACGTTGGATCGCCTTTTGAGAGGATTGCAGTAGATGTGGCTGGGCCTTTTCCAGAGACCAACGCTGGAAACAAATACATTCTGGTTGTAATGGACTATTTTAGCAAGTGGCCTGAGGCGTATGCCATCCCAAATCAAGAAGCCAAAACGGTGGTCGACCAGATTGTGTTTAACTGGGTTAGTAGGTTTGGCGTGCCTATGGAACTCCATTCCGACCAAGGGAGGAACTTTGAGTCAAACATCTTCCAAGGAGTGTGCGGACTACTTGGCATTAAGAAGACGAGAACCACACCACTTCATCCACAATCTGATGGGATGGTTGAAAGATTCAACCGGACCTTGAAAGAACACCTCACCAAGGTCGTAGGCGACTACCAAAGAGACTGGGATAGGCACGTACCGCTATTCCTGATGGCCTATAGAAGTGCAGTACATAGCTCGACAGGACAAACACCATCTGACATCCTGTTCGGGAAAACCATGCGGCTGCCCAGCGAACTTAAATTTGGATGCCCCACAGAGGAGCCACAGGACACAAACGAGTATGTGGACGACCTCAAGGAGAGACTCGCTGACATCCATAAAAGAACAAGGGAACGGATGAAAGCCTACAGCGACCGGATGAAGACACGGTACGACACAAAAGCGACAACGTCAGGATTCCAAGCAGGAGATCGTGTGTGGCTTTATAATCCTCATCGTCAAAAGGGATTGTCACCGAAACTTCAGCAAAACTGGGAAGGTCCTTATACTGTAGTCACGAGGATTAACGACGTGGTTTACCGCATCCAAAGAGGACTAAGAGGCAAGTTAAAAGTAGTTCATTGTGACAGGCTGCATCGATATAGTGGCGAGGCTGCAGATGGAATTATTCGGGACGAACAATCCTAAGGAGGGGGCAGTGTAACGTGAGCCCAACATTTTATACCAATTTCCTAATCGAAAAACGTTCAACCGAAAACACAACTGGCAACACTTTAATGGAATGGTATAAATGACAGGCGTTGCTTGTGAGCCAGTGTGTGTGAGTGTATAGAGAAACAGACAGACAGAGAGTAGACAGCAAATGTGGAGACAATGTAGAAGTTACTGGAGAGTTCTAGATGGCATGTCATTCGATATAAATAGCCCGCCCGAGGTAACCAGAGGGCAGTCTTGTTTATAGAGTGATATAGTTAAGAGTAAATACAAGTGATAGTCCAAAAGTCGAGTTGAGTTCAATAAGTGTATATCAAAAGTAGATACTGAATAAAGTGGTAGAATTAAATTGAAAAGTATAGTTTTATTTTTGCGAACTAAGCGCACGTTACAATATTTTGCAAATGCGGATGAGGCAAAAGCGCTGTTGTCATCATGCCGCGACAATACAAATGTATGAAAACGCTGCGTAATTTTTAGTGCGTTGGTGCGGGTATTCTTTTATATGGCTGACAATTGGAATTGCCGATGCCGTGACTGCAAAAACGCTTTGGCGAGGTTTTTTAGATTGATTTGTTAAGTACACACAAATTGAAAACTAAGAAAATTACTAGCACCTCATACACTAACAGTGGTGGCCAAAATAATAATAGTGGACTATTATGTTTTCTTCACAATAGAATCTATGCCTTAAACCTTTTTAATTGGAGCAAAATATATATATACGAATTTTCTTTGACCTGACTGTTAAACATTTCCAGTGCTACCAAACATTAATGATGGTCACTTGCAATGTACCGTTAGTTTTACTTACAAATGTCAGATTTGAAATGGTCAAAAATATAAGAGTGCTGTGCAGAATTGCATTATTTCTCGTCTTTATCACTTCCGATCGCAATTAAACTATTCAATTTACCGTTAGTCTTGTGTTTAAGTGTTTAAAACTCATTAATTTTTTGAATAATAGGACGCGGAAAGCATTGCTCTGAGGAAGAACGCCGTTTGATCCTCCAACTAGGAGGTCGAAGCAAAACATTCAGTTTTATTCAAGATGTTCTTCACCGATCTCAATGTGTTGTTGCTATAGTGCTAAAGCAGCGAGGTTAACCAACAAATTTCACCGAAAAGAGACTACCAAAAAACAACAACTTTGCTGGACAAAAGGATTGTAAGAGAAGTGCTTAAAAGTCCTTTTGCAAAATCTAGCGGTAAAAAAGCAAATCTATCATTGGATATCAGCTCGCATGCACGATCCGCAGACGTTTGCAGGATAAAAATTTACTTGTTCGAATTGCTATGAAGGTTCCGTTACTAAGTTCCAAGAATATAAAGCAGCGTATAAGTTAAGGATAAAATTCCCGTGTTGAATAAAGTAAAATAAGATCCACTTTTGGGACGACCACTTTATTTAACTTCAGAAATGAACTGACTTTGAAACTAAAATTCAAATTTTAAAGAAGCTTATGATATGAGTCTATTGTGCCTTAATAGTATGTGTTTACATACAGAATATACTTCATGAGGGTGATGGTCATCGGATGTTTACAGTGAGACCATAAAACCGTTGAGGTTGCAAATTCAATGATCTCTGTAGAGATTATTTGTTTATTCTTTTGTCATTTGTTTATTCTTTTGTTTATTCTTTCTTTAAACCGTTGAAGTTGCAAGTTTTGGTATCTGAATAGAAACCAACTGTGGAGTGTTTGGTACATTAAGTGGTACCTTTGTAACTTATACGATTTGCAACAGTAAATCCTTCACAATCGGCCTACAGAAATTGGCAAAATGTTTTTTTTTTTTTAGTGATGAAACCAACATAAATTTATTTGGTTCTGATGGCAGAACTTTTGTTAGAACTAGTGCCAATGGAGATTTGATGGAAAAGCTAATGGAAAGTTCGTTCATTGAAGCCCTAGGGTCGACCTGTGGGCGCCACAAAGTGTTTTTTGAACATCTTTAAATCGCTTTGAATGTCAAATTGAGTGTTTTTTGATCCTTTGGGCCAGATTCCGCAAGAGAGTTTTAAAAACTCATACTCACGGCCCTCTGAAAGCTCACGCTCTGAAAAACCGTGAATAAATTTAAAGGATAGTGTACAAGTCTTCTGTCAAAATAACTCACCCGTAATGAAAACTAGAGAGCGTGCAATATTTTCCGTGTACTTACACAACAAAAATTCACTCTTGCGGAATATAGCTCCTGGGATTTCCCTCAACTTTAGATAATGAACAGGGCTGTCAAAATGGCACGTATTTTTGTTCACACGTTTCACGTTTTTTGAGAACCGGAAAACCCAGTTTTTTCGACTCATAGGGATCTCAAGGAAAACTGGGTCAACCCTGGGTAAAGTTCAACGAACTTTTTATTATATTGGCAGCATTTTATACCAAATCCTCCGTCAATGTTTTGCTAACAAAAAGTATTGGCAAGCATTTACACAGTTTTAACAAAAATTTTTGAAAATTGAAGGATATGTTGCCAAAATAACATGCGTGTATACCAGTGAAAATCTTAGGTCAAATGCATTAAAGAACTTTTTCAGTAAATCAAAGATTATTCAACGACGAACACATAAGCTCGAATATAGAAGACTTCTATTTATTGAAAGAATGAAATCCGACTTGAAAAACAATTTGTTGCGAAAAAAAGGAATAGCTTGAAAATTACTTTTCAGTCAGACAGTTAGATGTCCTTATGCCTTGAAAGATTTATAGTAAAGCCGCAAGTTCGATGAAAGATTTTTCTTAGGTTCAGACGATCCATGTGCAAACAGCGAGATATCTGTACCTTTGTACCTACATAAATACTTCATGCAAACAATCAATTAAAAAAATCTTCTTTCTATGGCAAACATTTTTCATCAGGAAAGTTTTCAATGCGAAGACTTTTTCGGTGTAAAACTTTACCCACTCTTCTTTACCTAATGAGCCTCTCTTAACTTTCAATCTTTATTGCTAGTAGATACTCAAACTAGGCAATAATCGTCTTTAATCCCGTCTGATAAGTTTCCCTATCTTTCATTGATGGGATATGTTTGCAGCACCTGCATTTGCATTAGTCTCTTACCACCGAACTACTCGCTACTAAGGCTTGCAAGCTATGCTGTTCTATAGCCGGGAAACCAGTCTGGGTATCCAAGTGGAAAAACAGGCTTTTCTCCCAGTCCACGAGCCCAGTGTCAGAGCCAGAGCCAGACCCATCCCCATGTTTCTCATCTTCTTTCTCTTATATCGTTCGTTTTACGTTTTACCTTTCAAGTTTCAATTCAACCATTCATTTTCTACGCTGAAAACGAACTGCAAACAAATACGAAACGAATTCTTCAAAGCGGCGCTCGATTGTTATTAGATAGAAAGAAAGATACACTTACTTGAGCCGCACGTATTTTTTCAGTTAACGTTGAGCGGTTCATTCGATCGGTTGCTTTACCTGCGGTTAGTGTTGTCTTTAGTGTAGTGAGTTTTTAATTGATTTGTGCTTGTATACGCGTCTCGTCTATACCACCTTACTAACAGTAATCGGCAGTTATTCGCGAGTAACTTACTTTTTGTGAAATCGGCCGCATACCATGCATGGAGAGAAATGCGCTGGTGAATCTCAGCGATATTTCTGGTGTAACATTGTCATCCGGTGAATGTTTGAATCTGAAAACATCACCCGTAATTGCTCGACAACGTCTGTCTATTGTTTTAATAAGTGAAAGAGTCGCAATTGCATAAATCATTAGCCAGATTCGTGGCACGCGTGTTAAGTGCTTCCCAAAACTAAAAAAACGTCATAAAAGAAGACGAAAGCAGAAAAATTTGAGATTGAAGCAGAAAAAAAAAGAAGTAAAGGAGAAACTTGAAAATTCCAACGTAAAGAAGACGTTGAGCTGTAACATAACAACACATCACAGGTGGGTCACATTTTTATGGACTGTAGGTACAATGTTCATGTGTATACAATGGTCACTATTAAGCTCTCTGTGTTGTGTTATTACCGCCCGTCTTAAGCCCCATGGCATGCCCCATGTTAGCATAGCCAATGTTTGGTTGGGTCTTGGGTTTGGGTAGTTGGGCGAAAGGCAAGGACTGAAAGTTACTTATTTGCTTTTATGATTGAAGGGAGAGCGGTTTGTCCACCTTATTCTTTCCAGTGACATCATTTTCTTCTCCTCGCATTTTTGTTGTAGTTGCTCGTTTGTGAAATTTTGCAATGTTGCTTACTTGGCGAAACAGAATTTAAAAAAAGCAAATTAAAACACGAAGAGAATGAACAAATTGTTTTCGTTTTGGTGTCGAAAGAGAGAAAGAGAGAGAGTTTGAGTGCGGGTAAGATACAAATTATGGTTTGTTTACAATTTTTATGATAGCCCTCCCTCGCACTTCGCAGCTGACCTAAACAATGAAGATGACTACAGATGAATAAGGCAGTTAAAGTTAGGGATATAATGGAAGATAGTATTGGCTAGACGGATAGATGGGAGTAGGTAATTGTGTGAGAGAGAGTCATTATGTCAGTCAGTCAGTGCCAATGTGAGATCAGAACTTAATGAGGTGCGGCGGTCAAAGTTATTTAGTCTGAAGCAGTATTTTTGTTTATTGTTTTAGTTGTTTGTATATTTGTAGTTGTTTCTTTTTTATCTTGAGGTTAAGTATTGGGCTATTTAACAATTAAGTTGCAGTTATTTTTTAATTAAACTGTAAGCTGCAATTTGGTTTGCTGTTATGAGGTTCAAGAAAAAAAAGCAGTAGGGGTAGAGAAGTAAACTAAAAGTGGTTTTGAAGTGCTGATAGCAGCTCAAAATCTTTTGATTTCTATACCTACGAATCTGCATGTATATGACCTCAATTATGACACACAAAGGGAAGGTTGATATTCTAGTACATACAATGGACCGGTATTTGCTGTGCTCCAGGTAGCTAATGCACTGGTCTTGAAAAGAATATTACAACTATACCAGCACCTACTTTTTGTTGAAAGATTTTCGACCAAAGAGCTTAAATCAATTTTTTTTTTTTAATTTATTTATAGAGAGAAAAGGAATCAATTTTAATTAAATTGACTTTAAAGAAAGACAGAGCCCTTTTGAGATTTTCATCAGTCATTAATCCACAGTTGGGAACTAAATAAATAAATAAATAGGTTGGCGCAACAGAGCGAGGAGCCCCTGGGCCTAACGCATTTCTCACAACCATGCCTTGTGAAGGAATGGAAGGACCTATAATTTTTTTGCCGGTTCCGAACGGCTTATTGAGAAAGCGCTTTTCATGGCAATGAATTTATTAACGGAGGACTTGTCAATTCCTCGCGAAAGGCAATACCCGTGCCTCAACTGGGATTCGAACCTCTAACCTCTGGGTTAGCAGGTGGACATGCTAACCATCACGCCACCACAGTTGGGAACTAGGTTAAAGTGTTCCCCATCACCTATCAAGTGGAAGTTAGTTTTTTCTCGTTTTAATAAGTAATAAAAATAATTAATGAATTGGGCCTAACCCACTTGAGAACCCACATTTCATTTTGTCGATTCCGAACGGCTAGGAAAGAAAACGATTTTCATGGCAGCGAAATTGCTCTCAAAGGACTTGCCGGTTCCTTGCAAAAGGCACTACCCATGGAGAATAACTTTACTTTCCTCTGCAACTGCCACCTAACAGGCAGACAGCTTAGCATAACCTCGTTTACGGTTTGCTCAGAACAAGTGACAAGAAGTTGCTAAAATATTAAGGTAAATATCAAGGTATCTACTGATTTCGATGCTCAAAGCTTTGATATGAAAGTCATTTGCTCACTTCACTAGTAGGTAAAGGGTCCGCCAAATAACATTTTTTTCAAAAACAGGGCGCAAAACATCGAGTGTAGCTTCGGCTGTGTGGCACGTAGCGCCGCGCCGTCCTGTTGAAACCAAATGTTGCCAATATCCTCCTCTTCAATTTTTGTGAACAACATGGCCCGATAACGATCGCCATTGACTGTAACGGCCACTCCTTGCTCATTTTCGAAGAATGCCTCTGGACCAAAATCCGCACCGAACAGTGACTCGTTTTGGGATTATCGGTTTTTCAATGTATGCGTGCGGGTTTTTTTGTGCCTCAAATGCGACAATTTTGCTTGTTTACATACCGCCGAGATCAAAATGAGGTTCATCTGAAAAGATGATTTTTTTCGGCAAAATCGGCATTGGATTTTTAAAGTAATGTCGCAATATTTCCCAGCGTTGTTCAAGCTTATACACAACCATATTCGTTCAGCGAAAGGATAAAACTTATTATCTGTCAAATCAGAGATGAGCTAAGTGTTACCATTCACGAAATAAGCACTAGTTGAAAAAAAGTTAGATGGCGGACACTTTATTCTAATCTGAAGACAACGTTTTTCGAAAATAAAGTTTTCCAAACTCAACTCAAAGACCAAAATTTAGAAAGAAGAACCAAGTCTTCATCGTTTCTCCGGCGTTATGAGCATTGTGTTCTTGAAGGGATCACAGCTCTCCCACTTAAGTGCTTCATGTACGCCGGAAATAAAACACTATTGAAATTTTGTTTTGTGTCCACCTGAAATAATTGACTTAGCAACTCTATCAAATGAGCAGCAATCAAAAATTTAGGTGTATTTAAAGCCGTTTCATTTTCGACCTTCAACAAAAATAGCAACTTAAAGAAGGAAATAAACTTTACTATGAAAACGAAAGGAGAGTTGTTAAACTTAAATTTTATATCATACCGACCTAAGACTTGTTTTACTACTGCAGCTTTTGCTATCGCAAGGCCTGTCGCCGTCGTAACAATTTCGGACTACGATTGCCAAATAGAAAATCACAAAAAATGTCTTCGTTATGAGTGTTTTGCAGCAGATATTTAGAACTTGTTGATAATAATTTTATCAACATTGACAAATTTGTAGAAAAACATATACGACGAAGGTGTTTATGATGCTTCCTTTCTGGCATTTGCAGTCTGAAATTGATACGACGCGACGGGCCTTGTGATAAAGGCAAATATGAAGTGAACAATTTTCACGGAATTCGGATCGAGGAACCTCAGTAAGATCAGATAAAGAGAAGCCAACAAAAAGCACTCAACGTAAAAATACTTAACAGATACAAAGGTTGAGTTTTTGAAAATTAGGTTTGTTTGCTTATTTCATAGCTCTATTCTGAATGACAAAACCCACGGAAATGTTTTAGGGAGATCGATTCGATTGATAGATTTATTACTCAAATCAATTTTCAGGACCCCAAAAATTATGGGTAAATACGAATAACTTGAATAAATTTGGTTCTTACGTGCGATTTTTTCAAATTTTGTAAAACAAATTTTGCACACATATTCAATGTGTCTGTGTCCGTTTGATAAGTCTTTCGATGGTGCCTATCAATTTGAGAGTTAAGCTACGTGCAGACGGCATATAAAAAGCCGCACATATGTGCGGTTCTGAAGTCACATAAAAAGTTGTAAATTCAACGCAAATGCTATACGTAAATCAGTGTACGCAAACTCGCATTTTAGGGTGTTCAGACGATGTGCAGAATCTGTCCCAAAAGCCGCACATTAGTTTGCGTTGATTTGCTGGCACATCAAATGTACGCAAATGAGTACGCAAATTTTGCGGTCGATGTGCGACGTGTTCACACGATATGCGGAAATATCCTCACATCACCCATTTGCGTTCATATGCAGGTTTGCGTTAATTCAATAAATTGTTTGAATTTTGTGTTTTATTCATGGTTTGTGGTTGTTGACGAAGCTATCCGTACATAAATTTAAAAGTGCTGAAATTATTTGAAAATGTCGAAAAGAAAGTATGGTACTACGGCTGTTTTGGCATTGGATATGATTTATCTGCAATCAATTTTAATGATTTCATAATTAATCAGTAGAAAAAAAATTAACTTAATAAATTAATAAAATACTCAAGTCAACAACAAAAAAAATTTAAATAAAGAGACCCGATAAATACTTCAATACTTATTGAATTCATGAAAACAAAAACAGCCTACTACCAACACACTTCGCTTCGCTCATTTTTTTTTAATTGAAAACCGATCATAACTATACAGTACAACCACTACTGATTTGCGTAAAATATGCACATTTGCGTTGTCCTATTTTCGTGTCACCGCACATGATTTTGAAGATCGCACATGCACGCACATGCACGCAAACTGTCACAAAAAATGTGCGAGGGTATTCAGACGATTTGCGAAAAAGCCGCACATTTATGTGCGGCCTCGCCATTGCACATTATCCGCAAACCATTTGCGTGCATATGCGGAGGGTGTTCAGACGATATGCATCAATTGTCGCAAATTATGACGTAAAAATGACGTCAGAACCGCAAACGTGTGCGGCTTAAAATGAAATGTATCTTCACGCGTTTCAGTATGATTGATTGAACTCATTAACGTCAGGCGAAACCGAAGCCAAAACGGCATTGAATTCAGTCATAACATAACGAGTAAATTTGTTCAGCTCCCAGAGACTATCCTAAGAGTTTCAAAATCTGCTCACAAAATACAGACTATCAGCCCTATTATGGTTGTCAAATATCAATACGATACTTGATAAATTTGTTCGTTGATCAGTGAAATTGGTTAAGTGGTATTACGGATAACAACCATCAGAACTTTTGATCAGTTGTGAATGAAATGCTTTTTTGCGATCCATTGTGAACGTCTCTGGTTGCTTATTCGGTATTATGGTTATCAACTTTTTTGATATCTATCAATTTTTCAGTCAATCGCAAATTCGTCGTTGATGAACATTCTTTTGGTTTATTTTACTGGAAATGTGTAGCCAAAACACAGGTACGTGGTTGACTAGTATAAGGGCTGTATCGTGAAGTGTTTTTTCTGTGCCGTATAGCAAAAATTCATTCCAAATCGAATTTTGAAGTTAAATGTGTTTAGTGTTCATTGAATGCAGGAAATTAAAATGGTAGCTTTGTACGTAGATGTGGGGTGTGTCAACGCTTAGTACGAGCACACTGTTCACAATGGAAGTAAATTTATCAATTGGCATGCATAATACCAATTTATCAATTAATTGATAGCACTTATCGTGTATCAATTGATTGATAGTTGACAACCATAATATGGCTGTATGTTTGAATTCTGTTAGCTCATGGTGATGAGTGATAAGTGTGATAAATTTTTAAATTTAAATTTAGTGATAAATTTTATTAAAGCTTCTACACCTGCAATTAACTGTCAAAAAATGCAAATGTCGGTAGTAAACATTTTGGCTCTAAACTAGCTACTCTCAATCTCACGGCTGTTTTTATTTCAGTGTTTGTTATCCAGAATGGGTTGAGAGATAACATCAGTGTTTTCACTCTTAAAATGGACACGCACCTTAGAGGACATTTTTTCACTTCTAGTGCTTGTAGTTTACTCTCAACTTAATGGATTGTGTTAATCAATTTCTCGAGACGAATTTAAATCAACCAGTTGATTTAATTTTTTTTAATTGCTCAAATACTGATACAGCCATTTCTTTTTATTCATTTGCCTTGAATTAACAAATTCTAAATCTTTAAGAAAAATATATCACGTATACGCCACAGTGTCTGAACAAAACTCGTTATAAGGAAAATGTGTAATATGTATTACGACGAAGTTTATGGACAGCTGCTTTGACCGATTGAATTTTCAAAACTTGGTATAAGATTCAAATGGAAGTATCAAATAAAAATAAGTTTTCCACCATAGCAAACAATTCATTTTTTTATGCTAACTGCGGTATTTGCTTCGTGAGTTACAAAAGTCAGTAAAAGCAGAAAAAATATTTCCCATGTTATTTTTTAATTTGGAAAAACAAAAAAAGACATGCGGAATATATACACATTAATATTGAAGAGCTCAGATTTAAGTAGGCTTATTTAGGTACATCCCGAAACATTTTTTTAAAACTTGTTTGAATTACTCAAATTGTACATAATGTTCAATATCTGGCCAATATTCTAGTTTTTCTTCTATTCTATTGCTAATATGCATGCAAAATTAGGCCAAATATTATTATTATAATGGAAAAGTCATCACTAACTTATATTTTAGGAAGTCTGTGGGGTTCTAAAGTCTGAGAATCTTCAGCGATGGGTATATAATAAATAAAAAGAAAATAAATAACATAAAATAAAATAAAAAATAAAAAATCTTAATAAAGGGTTTTCCAATAAGAGTGATATGATTTCTTTCTTGAAAAAACACACTTTTTGTTAAGGAAATTCAAATATTTTTTATTTAATGTGCTGTTCAATCAATACAATTAAGTTTTAAATAAAACGTCATTCAAATGGCCACCACGTTTTCATCTGCAGCAACAAATTCGATGAACATAATTTTCGAGCACTTTTCCACTAAATCAAGTCATATTTCATGAATGACACGTTCAATATTGACTTGTAAAGCTTGATGAGAATCTGGTATATTTTGAAAGACCAATGACTTCAAATAACCCTACAAAAAATAATCTAATGGTGTTAAATCACGACTTCTTTGAGGTCAGTCAATATCACGATTTCTTGAAATCATCGATTTTCAAAAATTTTTTTCGCAATAATTCAAATTTTGCATTTGCTGTGTGACACGTAGCTGCGTCTTGTTGAAACCAATTGTTGTCAAAATCAACTTCTTCCAATTTCGGCCATAAAAAGTTGGTTATCATCGACCTATACCGCTTTCCATTGACAGTATAGTGCAGTCAATGAAGCGAAAAATAGGGCCTTACCTCCGAATTTTTTTACTGTGAACCGATTTGCATGAAATTTTGGAATTAGGCTCATCTTACCCTTAACTTCAAAAGTGAAAATGATTTGAACACCGCCACCACCCTGGGGGTGGTTGCCACGCCTTCTCGGGGGTGAATTTTTATTTTTCGAAATAACCTCGGATATCGATAGAAGGCCTAATTTTAAGCAAAAAATCAAATATAAAGTTTTTCATTAAGTCCAATACTTTTCGAGTTATTGGCAATTGAAAATTCGGAATTTTTTCACGTTTTTCATCTATTTATTGCAAATATCTCCAAAAATATACGTTTTATCGAAAATTTTATAAAGAACAAAATTGTAGCAGGTAAAACAATGAACAATTTGGTTTTTTATAAAGTATTCTAAGAACAATATTAAGCTAGATATAAAATATCAAAGCCTTTTTTTATTTTGTCTGAAATTTAATTGTTGTGGTCAATACCATTTAGCGGCGAGCAGATGCATTTTATGCATTCTAATACAAGAGAATGTTTTGTAGTTCTTAAAATAACCTTTAAAATGAGCACTATGAAAAGTTTTTTGCACGTAAAATAAGTGAGCTGTAGTGCAAATAAGGGGAGCATTTAATGTTTTTTTCCTTTTAAATCAATGAGTTTTTGGACCATAACTCCTTCAATTTTCATGCTATCACAACTTATAAAAAACTATTGTAAAGGTAATTAAAAGAGCTACAACATCCTTTATTGCAATATATAGTAAATAAACTTTTGCTAAAACGGTGAAGGGTTAAAGGACTTTAGAGAGGCTGCGATTGCGCTTGCCACGCGCTCTTTAAACAATCATATCTCCGTCAATTTTTGTCTGACAGAAAAAACTAAAAAACCAAATTGTTTGTCAGAAAAATACCAAAATTTTTTATTTTAACACTTTTATACGTATCTGTCGTCATTTTTGAGATATTTTGAAAAAAGTGGGTTTTTTAAAAATTTTAAAATTTGTTGTTTTTTGTTTTAATCTGAACTTTTTTGAAAAATATGTGTCCTGAAGCAGCCAAACTGATACTATCTATCAAACTCTTCATAACAAACTTAATTTTAGGCGGAATACGATTAAATTTAATTTTGGTGGAAATGGCACTTATGGAACCCATTGATTTAAAAGAAAAAAACATTAAATGCTCCCCTTATTTCCACTACAGCTCACTTATTTTACGTGCAAAAAACTTTTCATAGTGCTCATTTTAAAGGTTATTTTAAGAACTACAAAACATTCTCTTGTATTAGAATGCATAAAATGCATCTGCTCGCCGCTAAATGGTATTGACCACAACAATTAAATTTCAGACAAAATAAAAAAAGGCTTTGATCTTTTATATCTAGCTTAATATTGTTCTTAGAATACTTTATAAAAAACCAAATTGTTCATTGTTTTACCTGCTACAATTTTGTTCTTTATAAAATTTTCGATAAAACGTATATTTTTGGAGATATTTGCAATAAATAGATGAAAAACGTGAAAAAATTCCGAATTTTCAATTGCCAATAACTCGAAAAGTATTGGACTTAATGAAAAACTTTATATTTGATTTTTTGCTTAAAATTAGGCCTTCTATCGATATCCGAGGTTATTTCGAAAAATAAAAATTCACCCCCGAGAAGGCGTGGCAACCACCCCCAGGGTGGTGGCGGTGTTCAAATCATTTTCACTTTTGAAGTTAAGGGTAAGATGAGCCTAATTCCAAAATTTCATGCAAATCGGTTCACAGTAAAAAAATTCGGACCTAAAATGCTTCATTGACTGCACTAGTAATGGTGTTTTTAATTTCATTTTGAAAGAAGTACGGACCAGCTCAAAAACCAAACCAAACTGTCAATTTAGGTGAATGTTATGGTTTTTCATGAACATATTGTGGATTTTCATCGCCAGTTTTGTTTATCTAACGGACTAGTCAAATAAAAGTAAGCCTCTTCGGAAAATATAATTTTCAAGTTGTTCCAAGGCTAAATCAGAAAGTTCACTACGCTTACGATGGTCTAATGGTGAAATGTAAACACTTCTGAATGCAATAGAAAACAAATGAGAGATCATGACATACTACAAAATGGCCGAAACGCCACTGCAAAATCATATCATACCTATTGGAAAACCCTTTATATATAAATTACGTGTCACGATGTTTGTCCGCGATGGATTCCTAAATACTTAACCGATTTTAATTAAATTTGTACACCGTGTGCAGTTTGATCCAACTTGAAAGATAGGATAGCTTACATCGCAATTTATGTTACGTTAGCCACAGCAACGCGTGGCCGGGTCAGCTAGTAAATATATAAATAAAAATTGTTTCAGAATTTGTTTCAGGATTTTACTTTTCTTTTTTGCTTATTTAAAAATAAAATGATAAAAAAAAAAAAATTAATAAAAAAAAAAAATTAATTCTTTCGTAGCATTTTCAAAGAATATTTTCTTGATTAAAAAAGCATACTGCAGAACAAATGGCTTCTTTTCTCACTGCAAATCGTAAAATTCTTGCATAAATTTTCAATACACTGTTTTAACTCATCTAATACTAAACAAAAAATGGATAAGTTGGTGAGCGTTAAGCCCACTTATCCATTTTATTTTATTAAAAAACACCCACAGCCGTGAATTATTGTCTCATGTTAGACTTTGTAAATGTCTTAAAGCCCATATTCTTACCTTATTCTTACTCATCTCACGTCTACAGACAGCTAATGAGAATGACGTCAGCAACGCTGACATTCTCTAAGAATTTATCTTACTCAAATACAACTTATTCTCAAGAATGATATTCAATACGACACCATTTGACGTAAAGTACATATGTACATCGGGTGTAATTTTAAAGTTTATTTCTACGAAAATAGGAAATTTAATATAGTCAATCCCAACCACATATGTAGATACCCACAATTTAGATACTTTTGCATGTCGGTAGTCTATCGAATTCACAAAGAACATTTTGCTTATGAGTGCATTGATCTTCTTGTTAAGATCATTCATTTTTGACTGGGTGCCGTCAATAAAACATTAAGTAACGTTTAATAAAACAGTAAAGTAATTATAACGTGCAGCTGACGTTGACGGAAGAAGTAAAATCATGGTTCATAAAAGTTGTAATGGTGTGATGCATGGTTGAGTTTCAAAAGTATGATGCATTTGGTAGAAGAAAGGGGAAGTAAATAGGAATTTTAATCACGGTTTAAGAAAACAAATATCTGTTTTAATGTACGTTCTATGATTGATTGTTATCTAAAGAAAGAAAGAACTGTAGCTGACATTGGGCGCCAGTTTAACGAAACTTGCCACTATCCATATTTGATCTATTGACGAAAATCTTTGATTCTGTTCAAACAAATGAGAAACACCCATTTGATGACTTTAATTTTTAACTAACAGCTTTAAAAGATGGGCGTCCGAAGGCCTGGCTTTAATCGTGGTTACGAGGAGATGAATGGAGCCAACATCCCGCCAATAAATGGCTCCACATTGATGACAGCTCCAGTTCTTGGACCAGAATTCGAACTATCTTGTGTAACAGTCGTACCTGATGGTGAGTTATCACTACACTGCTTTAATTACAATTCACATGACGTAAAATTCTTTTTCTCCCTTAGATACTTTCACTGTGCAACAAGCTGTAAATGCTCTTGGCTTTGGTTGGTTCCATGTCAAGTTGTCTTTGTGTGTTGGTCTTTGTTGGATGGCTGATTCTATGGAAATGACAATACTCAGTGTTTTGGGACCAGCATTGCACTGTGACTGGGGAATCTCCAGATATCAGCAAGCTTTGACCACAACTGTCGTTTTCCTAGGAATGATGTTGAGTTCGACGTTTTGGACACAACTAAGCGATCGGTATGGCAGAAAGCCTGTAGGTTAAGAATATTTTTATTGTTTTTTCCTTAAATCTAATTATGCTTTGTTACTGTAGGCTTTAACGCTGTGCGGAATTCTTCTATTTTTGTATGGGCTTCTGAGTGCTGTGGCTCCAAGCTTCGGTTGGTTGTTACTCCTGCGGGGTTTGGTTGGCTTTGCAATCGGCTGTGTTCCTCAGTCGTAAGTTGACAATCTAAACCGATTTTTATAGGTAACAAATATTTACTTGACAGGGTGACGCTTTATGCAGAGTTTTTGCCTACAAAACAACGTGCCAAATGCGTAGTACTTTTAGATGTGAGTTGACTTTTCCTAAGAGTCCGTATATATCACTTACTAACTTATTTCTTTCCAAAGTGCTTCTGGGCACTAGGAGCTTGCTTTGAGGTTGCTCTGGCTCTAGCAGTAGCACCAAACTTTGGATGGAGATGGCTCCTGGGACTGTCAGCTGCGCCTCTATTCATATTCGCCCTTATAACACCGGTAAGCTTTGAAGTACTGACACTTGAAATGAATTCAATTGATCCCCGTTTCATTGCCTTATAGTGGCTCCCGGAGTCCGCGAGATATCATGTCTCAAATGGAGATACGGAGAAGGCCCTGCAGACACTGGAAAAAGTAAGCTTAAGTTTGTAAGTTCCAAGTCACTTCTTAAAACTGAATTTCAAACAGATTGCTCGGGATAATAAACGCCCAATGCTCTTGGGTCGTTTGGTAGTCGATGGTTGTCCCACTGCAAGAGGCAGCATAAAGGCCCTACTTAGTCCGGGTCTCAGACGCACTACTCTGCTGCTGTGGTTCATTTGGATGTCATGTGCATTTTGCTACTACGGCCTGGTTCTCATGTCAACTGAACTCTTTGCCAATAATCCCTCCGGCTCGAAAGAAGTATCAGAAAATGTCGATGATTGTAGGCCTTTAGAGACAACAGATTACATGGACTTAATGTGGACAACGCTGGCAGAGTTTCCAGGAATCTTTGCAACAATCGCGATAATTGAACGTTGCGGCCGAAAGATAACAATGGCGTTGCAGTTCCTATTGTATGCCGCTTGCGTAGTTTTGCTTACTTCAGCTACAGAGTAAGATTGCAGTGTTGACACTTTTTTACAAAGATTAACAATATTCTCTTTCCAGACGCATCTACCTAACAATCGTACTGTTTGTGGCTCGAGGAGTTATTGCAGGATTGTTTCAAGCAGCATACGTTTATACACCTGAAGTGTATCCAACTGCGTTAAGATCGGTTGGTGTTGGAGGATGTTCCGCACTGGCACGTTTAGGGGCGATGGCAACACCGTATGTAGCGCAGGTTCTTCTACAAACATCCGTTTGGAGCGCTGTGTCTGTTTATGGTATTTTTGCAGTGTGTGCTGCTATTGCGTGTCTACTGCTGCCCTACGAAACGCAGAATTTAACCTAAACTCTACTATAATATCATAACTAAAGTCTTACATCAAACTAGTATCATATAAAACTTTCTTTGGGAAATAGATCATTGACTCGATTCGGACTGAAATTGAAAAATGTACAATAAAAAAGGGACATGCATGTTTCTTCATTTAAGGTCCAAATGTGACACTATCGTAAGAACTAAGAAATTAAATGTTTTGCATAGAAAAATGATAACGATGTAAGACCGCAGTTTATTCGACTGATCGTGTTTTTAATGAAAAATAATTTATGTAAATAACTTTGTATTTATTAAGTTTATAGATTCGTAAATAGGAATAAACATTTTATATGAGTAAAAACTTTCTTGGTGCTAAAACAAAGAGCTCTTTTTTTTTTACTGTACTCCCCACATTTAAACAAAATTGGACATTAAAAAAAGAATATATAACGACGGTTGCTTGTAAACTTAATTGTATTATAACAACAGTTTATTTAGACACTAGTAATATTCGACTCACGATCACCTAAAGTACTGTCTTTGGCACGAGGACGTTGTTTGACAAACTTGAGCAGACGAACAACAGTGGATGGCGTTACTCCCTGAATTCTGCTGGCAGCCGCAATCTACTCAAAGCCAGTTTATTAATAAAAAAAAAACAGTGGTTTAAGAAATCGTTAGACTCACCGTTTGCGGTTGGATCATAGTCAGTTTTTGTCGTTCTTCATTTGAAAGACTCAAAGATTTCCTATAAATGAAAAACATATATGTAGATGAAATGCGTAGTGAAATTGTGGTCTGTTTGGTTAGTCGAAGTTTTAATATACGTACGTTTTAAAATACGTAACGTTATCTCAAAACCGTTGATAGCAGAGAGCAAAATATAAACCGTAGAAACATTGTTATACATAGGTTCCTACAAAAACCAGTTGTAAGGAGTAAATAGTGTGGGACTCAAGGGGATGTTTATACTGGTTGATTTGTTGAACAGTTTGTTGGTAAAGTTGTACGGTTTTCCTTAATTTGGATGTATCACAGTATGCGTTGTAATAAGCGTTGTAATAATTTTGAGAATCGAGTTCCAAAAAGGAAGCATTATTGTTGATCTCGTGAATTTGGGTTAGGTAAGGTTAATATCACAAGTCTTTGGGCTAAAGCCGAGCAGGTACAGAGAAGATCAGTAATGATTTTTTCGCCCTTTTCATCATTTGAGCCGTACTAAGCGCTGACACACCCCACATCTAGGTACAAAGGAACAATTTTAATTTTCTGCATTCAATGAACTCTAAGGATATTTAAATTCAAAATTCAATTTGAAATTAATATTTGCTAGCGGCACAAAAAAAAAACTTCACAGCATAGCCCTTATGCATCTCAACGACGTACCTGTGTATTGGTTACACAAATCCAGTAAAATAAATCAAAAAAAGGTTTATCAACGACGAATTTGCGATTGACTGAAAAATTTATAGATACAGTATTTTACGGATATATGTAAGAAAGTCTCTTATATGAAAACTCGCTTATAAGATAGGCAAGCAATCGAAAGCACCGTGTCTTTTCCTTTAGTATCTCTCCAAATTCAGACGTATAAAAAAAACTCGTATATAAGAAAAACTCGATTAAAAGAAACTCATTTTAATGTACTCCTTGAAAATTTTAGAATAAAAGAGCACGCATATATGAAACGTCATGAAATTTTTTCCTTCCGCAACAGTGTCTGTCAGTACAAAGATTTCAGAGAATAAATTGTCAAAAAGTGGTGTCAAAGTTGAGAAACGAGCCTTACTGTAGAACAATTTCCAAGAATAGCCCGAAATCGAAGTCGTTATAGAAAGTTGTTGGTTGAGGCCCAGGTTCACCCCGAACTGTAATGCCCACCTAAGTAAGTAAGTAAGTAAGTATGACCAAGAAACACACCCCAAAGGATAATACACGAAGTACGGGACATCCTGTATAAGAAAGTTTTTTCTTATATCCGAGGTTTCCGTAAAAGAAAAACTCGGATATAAGCAAAAAAATTTGGCATTCTCGGAGTTTCTTATATCCTTGTTACACTGTATCAAAAATGTTGGTAACCATAATACCAAACAAGCAACCAGATACGATCACAATAGGAAACAAAAAGTATTTCATTCACAACTGACCAACCATAATAAGACTGAGTGTATTTCGGTCTATTCACTTCTGCTGTTGAATTTTTTTTTTAGTCTTAAACTCGTGCCCGAGTTGTATACTGTAAATCCTTTTGTTATATTTCATGCATGTTCTCGGACTGCGATCTATAGCTTTTTGATGATAACGACCAAACTCTACTCTCCAATTCAGGTGAAATGTGCAGTAGTGTTCCGTTAATGGCAAGTGAATCTGCATTGCAGTTTGCCGAAAAACATCTATTCACCGCAGTGAAGGTCAATGTTATTCACTACTCTGATAGCTCCCAGAGGCATGATTGACCCTAGTAGATTATATGGTGGGTTGAGCTTGCGCAGCTCTGGCACTATTCACTGCGGTGTCTAGTTGAAACCTATTGTATCATATCGACCCTAGTAACAAATACCGAATTTGTAAGTGGTAAAATAATGGCACATTCCATTGGACGAAAAGAACCGTCCAGGAGCGTCCAGAAGCATTCTCAAACCGTTCCATTGGTGCAAAAAGATCACTTCTCATGATTCTGAGGAGTGACAGCCGCTTCTCGATTTGAAGTGAGAATCGACTCAGAAGCACTAACACATGTTACTCCAATGTCAAAATGAAAAATTTCTTCAAGGAATATTTTTTAAGAGCCATAGGTGTTTCACTCACACAAAGGAAATTACGTTGAACTGAGTAGAAACAACTTTGGGTGTTCCATTGGTTTTAAAATGAGTGCTTCCCCGAGTGAAACCAATGGAAAGCGCCATAAGTTTTAGAGAGTCATCTTTGGATAAATTTTTTTTCCTGACAGTTTTAAAAGGAAACTCGGGGTGGTAGAAAAAGTATGAGGTAAGGTGTTCCTTTCAATCAGTCAAATCGTTCAAATTTGACTAGAAATAAACAGTATATAAAATTCTAACGAAGGATTCACAGCCCTGAAATTACCTTGTAGTCGCCGCAAGCTCTTTTTTCAAAAACCCCAACTCTCTCTGAATGTTAAACTTTGGTTTTGGAGCCCTAAAATCGGCCTTAAGTAGCACTATGTCTTACCGGTAGCGAGTTCGGGTTGCGAACGTAGATGCCAAATGGCTTGTATTTTCTTGAAATGAGAGGTGCTGATTTCTTGGCTTGGCTATTTTTATGAACTGAAACTAATTGGGTTTTTAAGGAAACCTTGATCAATCCTGGCTTAACTTGAACCAACGAGCCTTACATTTTTTCAAGACCATTTTCTTTGCGAAAACTACAAAATCAATGCTTTGAGTAAGCTAGAACGTTTTCTTTCCAAAAAGTAGACATGTTTAAAATGAAAAGACTAGAAAAAACTGACTGCTACTATGTATGTGCTGTAGAATGTACAAAACCCACATTTTATGCTTTAAAAATCAAAAATCTACTCACGCGTCAGTGCTTTTCAACGCTTTCACAAAATGATGATTAGTCTTCGGTAAATTAAATTTTCAATTTAAAAGCTTAAGTACATACTTTGACACACCAACCAGCACTTAGCAGTCGTGGCCGAGTGGTTAAGGCGTCTGACTCGAAATCAGATTCCCTCTGGGAGCGTAGGTTCGAATCCTACCGGCTGCGTTTACTTTTTTTTTTATTTTCAATCATTTCTACTTACGCAAAATAGTCAATATTCGCCGGAATCTTGAGTTGCTCCTCTTTCCTCACATCTTCAACGTCTTTCGCCTGTTCCTTCACAAAATGGTCATATAGTGCTTCAATTTTAATCCGCGTCGCAATATGTTCATCTTCCTTTAGCCAGCCCAAATGTTCTGGTTCTAGAGCGGCGATATGCTGGCAGGTTATGTCGTCGGAGGGAATAGCAAGCATTTCAAAGGCGCTGCATGCAAAAATGCCATGAAGCAATCACAAAAAGCGAATCTTAAGTAAACAACAAACCTCTTTGGTACGGGACTTTTAGCTTCGGGTAGATTAAAAAGGGACCGCCATTGATTAGAAGAGCGCTTGAGATCCTTAAGTATGCAGATAGCTTCGTCGAGTTTTGCTTTTGTCCGACACATTCGAGTGTAACGTTCTTCTGAAACCAAGCCCAATTTATAGCCCTAAAACGAAAGAGGAGTTATAAAGCCTCTGAAATGAAAACACGAAATTTACCTTCTCGGTAAGCCGTAAGTCAGCGTTGTCTGGTCGTAGCAAAAGGCGAAACTCTGCTCGGCTGGTAAACATGCGGTAGGGCTCGTTAGTTCCCAATGTAGTCAAATCATCGACAAGCACTCCAATGTAAGCCTCTGTCCGACTAAGGGTCATCTGTTCCTGTTTCAAGCTCTTTGCAGCAGCATTTGCTCCTGCGAGCAACCCTTGCCCAGCAGCTTCCTCGTATCCAGTTGTGCCATTGATCTGCCCAGCTAAAAACAAACCAGCAACACGTTTTGTTTCCAGAGTTACAAGCAATTCCCTTGGATCGATGTAGTCATATTCTACACCGTACCCTGGGTAAACAACCTCAGCCTTCTCCAAGCCCTGAATCGAATGTATGAGCTCAACTTGTTGCTCTTCAGGAAGAGTACATGACAAGCCCTGTGGATAAATCAAATCGCTGTTGAGCCCTTCTGGCTCAAGCCAAATTTGATGGGTTCTCTGGCCGAAACGAAGAATTTTCGATTCTATTGACGGACAATATCGTGGTCCAGTGATTTCTTCCGTAACGTGACGATTCTGGTGCATGTTTTGCTTAACTATCTCGTTCACTTTGAGTGATGTGTGCGTAAGATGGCAGGCGAACTGATCTTTTGCGTCAATCCAGACTTTGTCGTTCATGAATGAAAATGGAGCGGGTGGATCATCACCAAGCTGGATACTCAACTCGCTGTAGTCGATAGAATTTTTACGAATACGTGGTGGAGTACCAGTTTTCAAGCGTCCCATTCGAAATTTGAGACTCTCAAGACTATTCGCAAGTCCAATGGCAGGAGCATCACCCATACGACCAGCTGGACGAACTTCCAAGCCAATGTTGATGTTGGCTCGTAGAAATGTGCCAGTTGTGATAACTACACTGTTAGATTGGATCTTTTCACCATTTTGCAGAATGACTCCCGTGCATTTCACAAGTGAGGTCTCTGAATGGTCATCTGGAGTACATTGGTCGATAATAAGATCTTCAACAGGAGTACAAAGTATGTCCAGATTTGGTATTGCAAAAAGTTCTCTCTGAACGGCTGCTTTGTATAGCTGACGGTCAATCTGAGCTCTGGGTCCCCAAACAGCAGGCCCACGACGCCGATTAAGGATCTAATAGTTTAAAGATTAGATTGTGTAAAAATATAAAAATTGGTTACTTCTTACTTTGTACTGAATACCGGAAACATCACAACTCCGACCGCAGATTCCATCCAATGCATCCACTTCCCGAATCAGATGGCCTTTACCAATTCCACCAAATGATGGATTGCAAGACATTTCACCTAAAATAACACTTGTTATACAGTAAAACACAAATTGTAAAACTTACCGATAGTTTCTTTCTTATGGGTAACCAACAGAGTTTTGGCTCCCATTCGTGTGGCGGCTGCACATGCCTCAGTTCCGGCATGACCACCTCCTATAACAATGACATCGTAGAACTTGCCAGTGGATTTCGCACAGAAACTTCTATTGACGATCGAAATTTTAGATTTCAGATTGAAGATAAATTTAGACTTACCTTTTACAATTATTAACAAACAAAGTTTTCAAAAAGGCATGAGAAGAGAACATCCTTTCTTCTTTTTGTTTATAATTTGAATAACCTGTTTGTGTTATGAAATGAACGGCACAGCTGTTGGACATGTCAAAGATGGCATAAGAAAAAATTAGAGTATAGTTCACTAAATGCACGCGTTGTAGAATAATGACGCTAGTATCGAGAGTAGGAAAAGAGCTGTGTTCGTTTGGTAAACACAAGAAGTCAATCTTTGTTAGTTGTATGAGACCGTTACAATCCGTGGAAAATAAGGAAAAGCGCCCTGAATTGTCGAAAAAGATTTATGCGATCGAGCTGGTGGAAAACCTATGAATTCTTTTATTTAATTTGCTTAAAAGCAGCGATATCCAAAAGGAAACACACATACACATGTGAGTGTACCGAGTTTTCTTTATTTATTTGGGTAAGTTTTTTTTTGCAGAAATGCTTCTTTTTTTTCCTCAGTTTCTTTTTGCTTATATCGACGCTTTTGTAATAGTCATCTATAAATCCATGCACTGTCAATCTTTTGATAACACATTTCATATACATAATATATCCATAGGTTGAAGCTATTCACGCTTTATCAGTTCGTCATCAAGTCTGAGTTTGTTAACTGTCAAATCAAAATTTTGATGGCGTAAGAGTCACTTAAAATTATGTTAATTGAAATAGTAAATAGCACTTCCGGAGATATACCGCTGTGTGAGCAAAATTTGCCTATTGTTATGGTTTCCCAACGCAACACTGAGTAGGTACAACTCGTACCCATTGTATTTATAAACAAATTTATAAATAAAATCCTACTACGACTCGCTTTACTTGAAGCACCCTCAAATTTCTTCTTAATGTGAAATCAAAGATAGCGTCTTATTTCAATCAGCGGCTATCAGGCAGCAATTGAGTTTGTGGCACCACCGTCGCCATTTTTTGTCGGTTGATTTGAAATCAATTTAAAAAAGAGCGTGTTTTCGACGTTTGTAACGGTATAGATTGTTCACAGTATCATACCGTAATAAATATTATTTGCTATCAAAATGAAATCTACACAAAAAAGTGGAAATAATGAAACATATTTGCAGCCGGATATAGCTGTCAATTAAAATAAGATGCTTTCTTTGTTTTCACCTCAGAAATAAATTTACGGTGTTTCAAGCAATGGGGGAACAAGCAGACTCTCTGTACGCCGACCAACTCTGTGCATTGGATTAAGGAACAATACAAATTAACCTTTGCGCATATGTCAAAATAACTCAATTCAATACATAACGCATTTGCCAAATAGTCTTCGTCGGTTAGCAAAGACCACTTGTTTCGATTTCAAAAAGACAAAAATACACATAAAAAACAAAATTGTCGGCCAGAAGCGGCAACTCATAGTGCACGTCAATTGCGGTCGCCACCGGGTCTCGTCGAACCGGCGGTTCAGGTGGTGAATTGCTAAACTTTTGACCAAAAATGAACAAGCAGCGCTATAATTCTCTGCTCGTAAATTTTAATGTCTGATTGTCTGAATTTCAGTTATCTGCTAGAGTATATAAAAAAAATAGGGGGTGGCACAACAGAGCGAGGACCCCTGAGCCTAGCGCATTTCTCATAACCATGCCTGTTAGGGAATGGAGGGGACCTACAATTTTCTTCCGGTTCCGAACGGCTCATTGAGAAATCGCTTTTCATGGCAATGAATTTACTGACGGAGGACTTGCCAATTCCTCGCGAAAGCTGATACCCGTGGAAAAACAATTTTGCCTCTGCTGGGATTCGAACCTCGAATCTCTGGATTAGCAGGTGGACATGCTAAGCCCCACACCACGGGTACCACAAGTATAGACGAATTGATAATTTTTGAATTGATAAATTCAAAAATTTTTCTTTCAGAATCAACGTTGTTTCCATCGTAGTCAAAAGATAGAAACAGCTAAAAGATCTGCCTGAGTCAGGGGTGATATAGAGATTGTGACGAATGTTCTCCTATTGAACCACCGCACCGGTAGTTTTCAAGTCTATGCCCAACCGAATTATCTGGCTTCTTATGTCCAAGGAGATTTTTAAATGATATGGTCCTCCATAGTTTGCGAAGTTAATTCGAATCGAGTTAACCAGCAGTATATCCGACTCTTTACAGACTTCCTTACAGCATTTTTGTTTATCTAAAAATAATTATACGGCTTGCATCGCTCAAAGTTGTACAGTTAACCTTGGTATTTGAATTAATGCCAAATAAATTTAACACTTGTTACATGCAAGATCACAACATTGGTCTTTTGTGAAGAACATTAAGAACTCGACCACGTCATCGGTCCCAACGCTCGTTTTCAATGATTCTCCGTACGTCAGCTCCATCCATAAAACTAATTTGCTAGCAGCTCAATTTGCTGCCAACTCGACACTTCCTCATAGCATATTGGCTCCACCTGAGGTCGAGTCTGCAAATTCTTTGACGAAGCAGATATTTTTTCGAGCTCGCTCGGTTGCGAGAGTCCTCAAAGATCTCAATATACACAAATCCGCTGGTCCAGATGGTATCCCCGCCCTTATTCTGAAGAGGTGTTCTTCTACGCTGGCAAAACCACTGCGTAAACTTTTCCATCTTTCCTATTCTGCTGGGATTTTCCCGAGCGGATGGAAAACTGCATTTGTCCAGCCGGTCCCTAAAAAAGGCGAATCTTCCTCCCCTTCCAATTACCGTCCAATTGCACTAACGTCCCATCTTTCCAAGGTCATGGAAACTTTGATAAACAGTCAACTTATGAAATATCTTGAAGAACGAAAGCTTCTTAATGACCGTCAGTACGGCTTTCGTAGCAAAAGTTTCACTGGTGATTTGATGGCATATCTCACCGAAAAGTGGAACCAATCTTTACATTGTTTTGGAGAAAGTATGTTTATTGCGCTTGATATTTCTAAAGCATTTGATAGAGTTTGGCAACAGGCTCTTTTATCGAATATGCGTGCTTTTGGTATCAATGAGTCTCTTCTTCGTTGGAATAGAAACTACCTTTCCGACAGTTCAATACAAGTTGTATTGGATGGCTTCAAGTCTGATACCCATTTCATTAATGCTGGTGTGCCCCAGGGCTCCCTTTTGTCTCCAACTCTCTTCCTCATTTTCATTAATGATCTCTTGTCTGAAACTTCTGATCCGCTTAACTGTTTTGCTGACGACTTGACCCTCAGTTTTCATATTCGTTTCCAAATTCACGTCCCTCCTCTTCGGATGTGGAACTGGAACGGCTGCGTATGATAAGCTCATTGAATTCTGACCTTGACAGCATTGTTACAAGGGGTCATAAGAACCGAGTAGAATTCAATGTTTCGATAACTCAATGCTGTCTCTTGTCGTTTAAGCTAAACATTCCCCCATGGTCATTATCATTATCCATGAATGGTACCTGCATTCAAGAAACCGAAAAGCTGTCAGTACTCGGTATGTGTGTAAACGATGATCTTCGTTGGAACGACGACATATTTGAAGTCGCCAAAAACGCTGCTAAATGCTTAGGTTTCTTAAGATGATGCAGGAAGTTCTTCACTCCTTCTGATCTGGCTACAATTTGTAAGGCTTTCATCCGCCCAAAACAGGAGTATAACTCACATATCTGGTCAGGTGCTCCTCAAACATCTTTGCACCTTCTTGATAGGGTACAAAATAGAGCGTTGAGAATGATAGGTGATAGTTCAATTGTAGAATCGATTGATTCTCTTGAACATCGTGGAAACGTTACCTGTCTCTCTCTCTCTCTTTTATCGCTTTTTTTACAAACAGTGCTCTAGTGAAGTAGCCAGCTGCATTCCTCCCCTGAAACAATTTAGCCGCAACACCCGCCTCGCTAGGAATGCTTATCAGTTTACCTTGAGCCCAACTTCAGACGTATTGTAAAGTATAGGGATTCGTATTTCAGTCGCACCACCCGAATGTGGAATGCTTTACCTGGCTCTGTATTTCCCCTTCATTACGATTCACAAAAATTCAAAAGCAACGTGCATTGGTGTCTCTTTTCAAATCATCTCCTATTTTCCTAAATACTCGCACTGTGTTTCTTATAACATTATAAGGGTTGTAATAACCCCTTGATGTGCGCGTTAATTATGAAAAAAAAAAACACGAGCATTATCAAAAGCTTAATACAAAATATCTTAACAAAATTAAATTGTTCTATAAACTAGAAGATACTTAACGCAACAAGTTACCAACGCTTCAATAAAATTGAAAACACAATCCAACAAATTATAAACCAGTCAACTTTATTGGTTCAGTCAAGCAAGCAAAAACAAATTCCATTTTCAATGGACAAGAATCCGTTATGCCAATTTTCAAAGCAAATCGCTCCGAAATTACATAAACAGAACATTCAACAAGGAAGCAAAAACTTACTAATTTGATTCTTCCGGGAGAACCTAGTTGAATGATTTGAACGTAACACAACGATGCAAAAAAAAGGAGAAGCGAAAACATCTCATCACCCAACTCTACATTCCGATTCCACTCAAAATGAATAAAAATGCGCTCTTCTCCAACATTACCATAAAAAGCAAGTAAAACAAAAATACGCATGGCTGTCCAACAAGTTACCCACAAAAGGAACAACTAAGCACCAAAGATAAACAGGCTGAGGCACAAGCCATTACAAAATGCCAAAGACTTTAACCGCATCTGACCGAGAAATGGTCATGGCCAAGGATATCATATCACCGTGGCCGATTTGCAGCCGCCATGCTATGAAGTAAGTGCTGTTCAGTGTGCACCTCTAAAGAATGCTGAGGAAGTGTGAGTTTGCACCATTAAGGCCCATGGAGCTCTCAAAAAGAGGTCTTGATCGTGAATAGTGGAATTTAACTACCCTACCTTATACCCATAGTAGTGGTCACTCTATTCGTTTAAAACTCGTTTCGTTGTTTTTGTGTGTATGAGATGGTTGTGATAACTTGGAAAAAATATAACCTGTCCATAGAGTATGTTGGGATTCTCTGTGAGCCTGAGTTAAGCTCAAAAAAAAATTGTTCCACTCCCTGCAAGCTCTACTAAGGCCAGTTGGGAAAACAAAACAATCGATTGTAAACACGGAATGTGAATGTGCTGCGCAGTAGTCAAGCAGGTATAATGTGGAACATGTTGTGGAATTTCGGAATCCATTATATGAGATATACAAACAAACATATGAGGAATTTAATTTTATAGTTTTAACGCTTGGGAAAAATTACGAATGCAAATTGATAAGTCACGCCGAGCCATATACATTATACCAAACTATTCAAATTAGAACAATATGTACCTACCAACATTCCATATATTCATTGCCTTCCGCTATTTCCGTCTCACAACATTGAGATATTTTCTGTGGTTCAAACATCTGCCAACCGAATAATATGATTCGACTTTGATCGAGTTACAAAAATTTGTTTCTTGCAAAAGGCACGTGGGTAAGGGCTGCCAGCTGCAACAAAAGCAGGAATAGCTTTCCAAATGTTTAGTACTTTAATGCATTTTCGGTCTCTTTTTTTATCTTATTTATGAATATATTTTTTCCACATGAAGGAATGAATATTTAACTGGATACGAGTTGGTAACTGGCATACCCACGAGAGTAAAATTCTCACAGTGCTAATTGATGGGTCACGACCAAGAGCTTAAATTCAAGCTTTCAACTCAGAGTGTGAATTATTTCATAAGGGTTTTCATAATCAAAGAGAAACCACGCTTATCTGTACGTAATGATGATAAAGCCATAAACCGAGCAATTACGAACTTAAAACCCAAATCTGGCATATTCGGGACAAGTGTTTAAGCGGAATGGAATAGAGCAAGGCTGAATCTTGTCACCAATACTATTTTCTAAGATTTTGTTTCTTAATAAGCAACTAAATTTTCGTTACTAGCACAATTGAATTTTCTCATCTATCACAGAGCCTGAGAGAAATGACTTGAACAAAAGTTGAACTCCTGAACTAGCATGTTCTTAGACAATTTCGTAATAGTTTCATACATTGTGGTAACTTTTTCTGCTTTCTATTTTATTTTCGACTTTTTGTAAGCAGGAAATTATCCTTCTTTGTGATAAATTGTCAAGTTCCCACTATTGTTACTCATTATTTCATAAAAAGACTATTAGCAGTTCCACGCAAGAATTTTGATTGGTAGCGCAAACTGTAACTGCGGCCCAAGCTACAAACCATATAGAAAATAAATTTGAACCATCAAATCGCTGCCTGGCAGCTCCACCTTACACCCCAATCAACGCGGTAGTTAAATAGAACAGTAGGTTCCTTCGTTGTACTTTACCTGTTTGACCCAGATTTCCCCGGCAACCCTATGAGTTGTCAAGAAAAATCTGGGGCCGAATTACAGCTCACGATATCGAGTGAGTGAGTGGCATTAGAGATCGAGTGAGTGAGTAACCATTTTGGAATTCCAGCATACGTGACCTCTCGTATCGTATTGCTCTTTAAAATTGTACTAGTATCATCGAATATTCACTAGTAAATTTCGAGTTTCTATTAATTCATAGATGTCGCTGGTGTCTCTTTAGACTTATTTCATTATTTTTTGGTAGGTAAAATTCATGCCTTTGTAAAAAAAAGACAATATTTAGTAAGAATTTCGGAAAATTTAAACATAAAATACACTCGGATAGTGTTATTAATTGAAATATTGATAATAGATGGTTTCGATAGTCTTTCATGTTTGAATTAGAGAGCACTTTATGCATCGATTGAAATTCCGATCGATAACTGATGAGAGAATGCCGAATTGTGGTACTAGATGACTCGATATCGTGAGCGGTAATACCAAATTCCCATAATTCCGATACCACTTATTCGATAGCGTGTGCCGTAATTCGGCCCCTGGGTTTTCAGTTCTCAAAACACCCTAAGACCCCAATCACCACACATTTCTGTCATTTGAAGAAAAGTACATGTCATTTGAAAGCCTTTTTCATTACCTGAACTCGCCTTAGCAAAAACTTTGTGCTTTTTTGGTCGAGTTGAGGACAAACCCAAGACTCAAAAAACACTCTGTTTGACGTTCAGGTCAGGTTTAGGTTATTCCAAAAACGCGAGATGATTGAAAGAAGCCAAAGCTAAGTATCACGAAGTAACAACATAACTGACGGTAGACGGTTGAAAGGCAATAGTTTTTAAAGTTGCGCGATGAGTGTCCAGCACATACAAATAAGACTTTACACTAATTTCTCTAAGATTTTGGAGTAAGCAATAATATACATCATTTAACAGCATTTATGGGTTTCACACAACAAAAAACTGGTATTTAAAGTTAGAACTTGTAAAGTCTTATTGAATCTACATAATGCAGTCACATTGATCCTTCGCTTTTTATTATAGTAACTGATGTCTTTGTAACTTTTATCAGCCAATGGTCTTTGTAGCCCGGCTGCAACACTCTAGTCTGTAGGGCTATCTCCAGAGTAGGTTTCTGTAAATGTAAATGTAAAAATTTTCTTTTTACGACCCTGCAAACTAGCTTCAAAATGAATTTATTCCCAATGAAGCGACTCCCACTTGATTTCGGATTTAATTGATACAAAATTCGTAGAAGTCAGGGAAAAGGTGGGCCAATTCAGTGGAAGACCTCAACCGACTTTAAGTGCAAAACTGTACAGAGCTCAGCCGAAATCGAGTTTGGTGTCGGAAGACGTCGATCCACTTAATAGTAAAAGTAAGGAATATTTTAAATTCGATTTGTGGGTACAAACCAAAATCTGCTTACCACATTTCCAGAATTCTTTCAGTTTCTGCCCAGAAAAAAAACGATTTCAATAGATTTTCTTTACAATCTTGTCCCAAAAAGGGCAGTTTATACTGTACCTACAATTAATTGAACAGACTTTGGTCTAAACGACCAATGTTGGATAATGTGAACCCTCAGACAACCGCGTCCAACTGTCCAACTTGTTCGATGGTTTTCAAAATGTTTTTGAAAGTGTTGCTTTAGAATGAAGTCTGATGACAAGTCTGATAAATCTGAACGCAAAATTCATACGGCCATCTAACGGGTGGTACAAGTGGAGTGACGGTTAGCATGTCTGCTGTTAACCCAGACGTTTGTGGTTCGAGTCCCAACAGAGGCAAAATGTTTTTCCATCGGGTATCGCCTTTTGCGAGGAATTGGCAAGTCTTTTGTTAGGAAATTAATTGCCACGAAAGGCGCTTTCTCAATTAGCTGTTCGGAATCGACGGAAAATTGTAGGTACCCTCCATTCTCTTCTCGGTACGGTAGAGGATGATTGACAGCTGTCAGTTAGCTAAGAGTGGTGGTTTTTAAGTTTGCTCCGTGAAAAAAGTGAAAAAAATAAGAATTACAAAGTTATTTAAACTCTAAACGCCTCAAAACGTTATTGAAAAGAAAATTGTTGAAAAAAGTCATCTTACCAACTACAATCAAGTGAGTCTTTTATTGCACTTCGTATTCTATTTTCGTGCTAAGTTTTAACGACCATAACCTAACTACAACTGCATATGAATAAGCGCAAAGTAGGTGAGATATCTCCCGAAACCTTCAACAGTGGCAAAAAATTGCAATTTTATGTTAAAATGTCTGAATCCGAAGAAATTGTTGGAAATATGACCAAATCAGAATTGGCCAAAATGATTGTGGGTCTTCTCGACACAACGGCAAAAAAAACAGACATTGATGCACTTGTCGTGGCAAACAATCAAATATTGGAACAAAACGTCCACCTAACTAAAAAAGTCGCGATACTTGAGGAAAAATACGAGCTCTTGGAATGCCGATTGGATGAAATGGAAAAAAGAAACACGGAAAACAATCTAATGATGAATGTTGATACACAAGAAGGAGGAAAAGAGGAAGAACTAGTCAAAAGCGTATGCTCATCAATAATTCAGCCGCTATCATCCATAGATAACATTGAAATTCGTGAACTGCGTTCTGCAAATGAAAAGAAAAAAAATTTTCTTGTCAAACTGCAATCAAAACAACAAGTCATCACTGCTTTGAAGTCTTCGAATGCTCTAAAAAACACTGGAGTGAGAATTTTCAAAGATCTTCCCTTTTCTGTAAGGCAGAAGCGCAACCAGCTCTTGAATATACGAAAAAAACTGAACGAAGTGAACTCTAATATAAAAGTTGTTGTAAGAGACGATAGGATGTTGATTAATAGCAAAGTTTTTCGATGGAGTCAAGCGGTGGGACTTTTATGTAACAATAAGATCGGTGGTATAGTGGAGTTGAACCTTATTTACAAAACAGATTTGAGCAAGCAGCTAGATAGTTTGAATGTGTCAAATGGACGTCAACGTCAAATTATTGGAAGCAATGGAAGCATTGTAGAGCGAGCGACACCTAGTAGTCAAACAAGAAGTAATGTAGCGAGGACGTCAACCATAAATTCATCTGTAAACTTAAAATTATCATAGGGTAAAGCAGTCGTCTGCCAAAATAAAGAATTAAGTTTAGAAGTTATAAAAATTAAAATAATTAGTTATAATATAGCTGGTCTTAAAAATAAATCAATATATTTAAGTTTTTACGATTTATTGAATAAATATGATTTAGTCTTTTTATATGAAACGTTTGTGGTGAGCGAAGACATTGATTTATATACTGATCGTTTCAAAAATTTTAATTTTCATTGGATACCTGCAATCAAGTCGAGTTCGAGAGGAAGACCAAGTGGAGGATGTCTCTTCGGATACAAAAAGTCAATGAAAAATGTACTTTGCGAAATTATACAGGAAGAAGAAGTTACTTTTTTGAAGCTTATTATGAATTCAAAGAAATATATATTAGTACCATCTTATATAAACTGCAACCATTGGGAGAGGGATTTTGGTGTCTTAAATGACTTCCTAGAAAGCTATAGTGCGGAAAATATAATGATTGTTGGTGACATAAATGCAAGGATAGGGAAGGAAGCTGGTAGAGAAAACATTTTTGCGGGTAAAGTGAGAAACTCAAAGGATCCAACGATAAATTCAAACGGATATAAGTTATTAGAACTATGTGACTCCTTTTGCTTCTCCATAATTAATGGCACAAGTGAGTCAGATAAAAAAGGCGAATTAACCTTCGTGGGACAGCAAGGCTCGCCAGTTGTCGACTATTGCCTAGCAAAGGGTGAATGGAACTCAATAATCCATGACTTCGAAGTTTTGAGCATGCCGTTCTCTGATCATATGCCACTTTCAATTGAATTAATTCCATCCGCTTGCACTTTTGAGGAGCTACGAAAGCTAAATCTTCCGCCAAAACTGCAATGGAAAGCAAACAAGATCACCGAATATCAGCAGAATGTAAATCGAGAGCTTCAAGTTGATGCAGATCTTACTATAGGAGACATTGAAAGGGTAATCAAATCTGCTTATCCGATACACAGACAAACGCCTTCTCCAAAAAACAGGAACACTGAAAAGTGGTTTGACGAGGAGTGTAAAGCGGCTAGGAACAGATCCTTTGGATGGCTAAGAGCTTTTCGTAGACAAAATAATCAGTTTTTCAAAAGGCTTTATATAGAAGCAAACCAAAAATACAAACTGATCTGTCAAAGGAAAAAGATTATGTTCTATGAATCTCAAGCCTTACTGCTGACACATGTTAGGGATTCGAAAGAATTTTGGAACAGCGTAAAGTTGCTAAACGGCAAATGTTTACAAATCAGCGACAAACTCTCTGCAGATATATTAAAAGATTATTTTGAAAAAATGTTAAACTCTTCTAACACTACGCCGATGTTGTTGTATGCGAAACCGTTTTTTGAAGACGAAATTCTGGATACTGTTTTAACTGAAGAAGAAGTACGTTTGTCAGTTAACAAGCTTAAAGACGGAAAAGCACCAGGAGCAGATAGGATCACGGTTGAATTTCTGAAATATGGAACAGTGGAGCTTATTCAAAAACTTGCCGAGGCTTTTAAAAACATCTTAGATACTGGAATAATCCCTAATCAGTTCAACGAAGCCATAATATTCCCAATTCACAAAAAAGGTGACATTTCGCTCCCGGATAACTACCGTGGTGTATCATTTTTAAATACCTTTTATAAAGTTTTTGTTACAATCTTGAGTAACCGCCTAGTTGTTTGGATGAATCGTAACAAAATACTCAATGAATTCCAGGCGGGCTTTCGAAGTGGGTATTCCGCAAACGACAACATATTTGTTTTGAAAAACATTGCGGGTACCTTTTTGGAGCAAAAAAAGAAACTGTATGTGCTTTTTGTCGATTTCAAGGCCGCATTCGACACAATCGATAGAAAAACCATGTTTTACAAAATGTATAACAAAGGAATGTCAGCAAAATTTGGAAGGGTGTTAGAAAACCTTTATGACGGAAATAGAGCAGCGGTATGGAATGGCGAGGAGAGGTCAGACTGGTTTGAGACAACGATGGGAGTAAAACAGGGATGTCCCTTAAGTCCATATCTATTTTCGCTTTTCATCGACGACCTGGTTGACGAGCTACCAGGTGGAATAGAGTTTGCTGGACTTTTAATTAAAGCGCTTCTGTTTGCTGACGATGTTGTTCTGTTCGCGTACTCACCGGAATCGCTACAACTAATGATCAATCGTCTGCAAGTGTACTGCAAATTGTGGAACTTAACGGTCAATCTAAGCAAATCAAAGGCTATGGTTTTCAAAAACGGTTCTGGCAGATTGGCTAGAAATGAAAAATGGCACTTCAATCGCCAATCTATAGAAGTTGTGAAGGCATATAAGTACCTCGGTGTAGTTATAACAAGCAACTTACAAATGGAAACGCATTTCAAAGAAAAACTTATCCGAGCAAAAAGCGCCATAAGTGCTACATGGAAAAATTGCTTTGCAAACGAACTCGTTTCTCACAACGTTAAATACAAAGTGTTCACTGCAGTAGCTGAATCAATTATGTTGTATGCGGCTCAAACTTGGGGATACAAAAAATATGAATCGGTGGAAAATTTACTTAGATACTATGTTAAAAGATGTTTTCAACTACCAAAGAACACACCTAATTACATGGTAAATATTGAAACCGGACTATCACCACTCTTTGTGAAATCCCTTAAGCTACATATTGACTATCTCTTGAGAGTTTTTAACATGCAGGAGGAAAGACTACCAAAAGTGATAGCCATGTATGTTTTACAAAGGAAGAGTCTTTGGTTCGAGAAACTAAGAGAACTAGCTGAGTACTGCGGGCTAAATTTTATACTCAACGTGCAGACATGTAATGGAAAGGACGTCAAAGATTCTCTTTACGATCTAATCGCTAAAACCGATGAGAAATATAGGCTCGAATGTATCTTTCAGGCGTCTTCTTCGGTGCACAGAGCCACTTATAGCGTGCTTCAACATAATCTGTGTGAGAGAAACTATTTTAGGATCGATTTTAATCAAAAAATGATATCTGCTGTTTTCAAGATGAGGGGCGAGTTGGTAAGACTGAACTTCATGCCACACCGAGAGGATCTGCCAATAATATGTGCGGTTTGCAACATGTCTGTTAGAGAAGACATTAAACACTTCATCGGCTTATGTCCGATCTTGAAAGAACTTAGAAGAAGCTTTCTGGGCAGCGACGAAATAGATGATGAAGGCGTTTTAGCGCTCCTCAACTGCGAAGGCAATACAACCCAGCTCTACTACTTTTATAAAAAAGCAATGGCTTACAGGAGCCAAATACTGAATGAAGCTTTTTTAAAAAAAAGAATTAGCAAATTAAAAACATAAACTTGTAATTTAATTTGTTTGTATACCACTTATTTTATTTTTATTTATGTTTCTATTCCTTTCATATCCGAATAAAATGTATGAATTCAAAATTAAAAATTACTATTAAATTGTTAAAAAATGTCAATCGGGCAGACGGCAATGCCATGCTCTAAAGATTTTTGTATCTAAATACGTTAAATGTAATTTTGAAAATTGAAATAAATCTATTGTAATCTGTAAATCTGTAAAATCCATTCTCTTCTCTCACGATGCATGGTTGTGAGAAATGCTCTAGGCCCTGGGGCTCCTCGCTCTGTTGCGCTTCCATGTTTATTTATTATTTATCCAACATCCATCCAACGAAGACTGTCCAACTAATTGTACAATGTGAACTTTCTAAAATTATACCGAAATAGAGTAAAGTCTAATTGTTTGGCTAAAGAATGTTGACAGCTGTCATAGTTTCTTACTTCAACACCTTAGTAAGTCACTTTTCCTTTCTTGACAGGGGGAGTACTATAAAATCAAATTTAAAATTTAAGGGACATGGATTTTTATGATTAAAATTTACGGAGGGACTTTTCTTCAGTTCGACGCAAATGCAGATCCAGAAACTGACTTGCAGTTATGAATTTTATCAAGAGCTACTTGCAATAAAACATTTTCTTTTGCTTAAGCAAAGCCCTGGTACAGTTTTACAAGCAAATTAACTACCACAAAACAATGAACACCACCTCATTAGCCTCAAAGCCTTCAAATATAGTTGTAATTGTTCCAGCAAGCTTACGAACGATTGGATCTATATTTTCGTAGGTATTCACTAAAAATTGCATAATCTCATTGAAACACCGGCCGGCATTTAGAAAAATAAAAAAAAAAAAATTATAACTAATCGCTTGATTAAGAAACTAACTAACAGAAAACCGTAAGCCATTGTTAAACGTTCCGACATCTGCGACTTGTAAAAAATGAAAGTTACTTCGTGCTTCACTACCCGTTACCTTGAGGTATTCTCCAAAACAAAAATAAACAATTTAAATAATTCCCAGAATCAATTATTAGCGTGAGTTGTGGTTTTTGGTTAATTTCCATAAATATCTGCAATTCTATTAGTATAGCTGATCGCATACCTACCCACATCTCGGACTTGAGTTTGTTTTTCTTTAAATTCATCTCATATACCTTCCAATGGTGGTGAATCGGACAGCCAATCAAGGTCTTGTCAACAAAATACATCGCTTAATCTAAATGCCTAAAAAATCAATGATTATTATGATTATCAAACGCATTCCACACTTTTCGGAATAGAATATGGGTTGGTATATGTCTTTGAATTCAACAGATTCTTGTATGCCAACCTTTTGGCATGCCCAAAATAAACAATCGCTTGAATATTTGATTGATACCAACAACGAACCACCGCCACATTGTGCGTGATGCCAAATCGTTGAATTGAAAACACACTTTAGTGACAGAATTATGCAGACATGTTCATACACAAACAAATAAAATGTCTCCCATCCCATCGATCGAAGCAAAGAGTATTTCAATGTGAGTCAACGATCAAACGCAAATTAGTCAAATCCATTGATGCATTCCAAACACTCCTCATGTCAAAACCACTTCCATTCTCTCATAATAATTATCTAAGTTTCGACTGGGCCAGTTGTGTTGGGACTTGGGAGAGACGGGCTCTCGCTCTGGCCACAATCAAACAAACAAACAAACACTCCTTTCGGACGTTTTTATGCATAAAAAAAAGTTTACAAAAACAACAATGAAATTGGATGAAAAGTACGACAAAAAGTCAACACACATGCAAGCCCGAGAAATCATCGTTCATCGCTATCTCTCTGCTCTGCCCCACCAAAGCCGGGCTTCAGTTTTCTTTCCGCCTTCACCTGCCTTTTTTAGCAGCCCGCCATTCCACCACAAACTAACCGGCCAAAGCTAACCATCATAAAGGAGTGCGCTGTTGACTTTGCACTACCTTGAGCCGTGTTCAGTTTAGATTCAACGCTGAACCTGATCGTAGGTTAACCGAACAAAACACAAAATCCGCCATCACCTCACTGATGGACTGACTGAGTTTAAAAAGAAAAGAAAAAAATACAATACACGGGCCACAATTCGATTATTCGATATTCAGTTGACGGTGCAATAACGATTTCTTTTTGAATTGAAAAAAATTATTTTTTTTTCTTGTGTTCTGCATCGATCTATCGGACGTGAAAAACTTTCGACTTCGTTGGCATTTCTATTTTGAGTTTTTTCTTCTATGTGCGGTGTCTTGTGTTGCTTTCATTGGTATAAATAAAAAAATAATAATTAAGAGAGAATAGAGTTAATTGAAGATGTCGAATCCGAATGTGACAATGGTGAAGCCGCTTGCAGGTGAGGCTGCAACAGAAAGTAGCATATGTGACAGTGGGCCATGGGAATTGGCCCTAACGATACTTGCGATCATTTTTGGTGTAGCACTGCTCTTGTTTCTGATCAGGTAAGTTCGATAGGGAAAGTCACACATCAACTATAGTGGAAATTGTTTCACATACACACAAACAGGGCTTACTTGTGCATTGGAAGTTATTGAATATTTGAATCGGAATCGGAATTAAAGTTCAGACAGTAGTAATGAGATTATGATCACCGTCAAGTAGTTTTATTGTGTATTTTTTTCTCTGATTTCGAATTTAATCGCACTTGACCCAAGAACTCAAAAGGGCTACACGTGATAAGGTTTATTTCAAATGTTGATTGTTCAGTGGTTAATGTAAATTCGAATTATCTACACCAAGATTTGGTGAAAAGATTAAATAGACAAATAGACAAGACATTCAATTTGAACAACGAGACGAATTATGCTTACTTCCAGGTTCAATCTTGTTTTAGATTTTAGTATTGTTTTATGTATATTTCGGCATATGTATGGATTAAAAAAAAAAATGTAAGGAATATTTAGTTGAACTTTTCAATCCTATTCAAACTGATGTGATGTGACCGCTAAATAAAACTAGTTTCTGAACTACCCCTGAAACAAGATTTTATGTTTTAGTTGTATCCGGTCCATCGGGATTCTGATAAAATTTTAATAGAGTAGACCTGTTAAAGTCTGAAAATAGTCAAAAGTTTGAGCGTCTTGGTTTGAGTTCCTTATGCGAATGAAACATCATAGGAATACCAATAAACTTGGTTATCAAAGATTTTGTATGTTCTTTAGTTTTGTTACTCAATATGCCAATAAAATAACACAAGGATGAGAATAGTAAAGAAAGCAACCATGTTTTTTAAAACAAAATAATTAAATGAAAATGTATGTTAAAACAAGTGTACGACACTGGAAACGTGAAATAGTGGTTTGATAATTCATCTCACTTATGTAGCATGATAAGTCTTAAGAATTTTTACTAAAGCCTTTAAACAATCAAGTTGGAGATAAAAGGAGTGTGTGATACCTATTTATGTGATTGATTGATTTTGGAAGAATAGGTACGGATTACTTAAAAAAAATTGTTTTTCAGGCAGTTGGATTTATTTGAGTCTTTTCTTACAAACATGTACATATGAAAAGAACTATCGAGTCTTTTGTTGCTTCCCATTGGTTTCTCTCGGGGAAGAAGCACTAATTTTTAAAAACAATGGTACACCCAAAATAGTTTCTTCTCAGTTTAACGTGTTGTCTTTGTGTGAGTGAAAACACCTATGGCTCATAAAAAGTATTCCTTGTGAAAGATTTTGACATTTGAGTAGCATGTGTTTATTTATTTATTTATTTATTTGTATTGACTACAGTTTAAAAACTAACAGTCTTGGTTAAACTTAAACTAACTAAATGAAATTTAATTTGAAATAATTTAACAAATGTAATTTTGTTAGATCACTAGTTGAAACATCACAAACAGAATAGTAATCATTAAAAAATCTGCAGCATCTTGTCAGGGGCTCGTTGGCTAAATAATTATATCTCTGGAAGCTGACGTGTAAAGGTGTATAGTTTCGAGTCCGACGGGCAGGTACGTTAAATTTGATTAGGGAAAGTAAATATGGTGACGATATTTCTCCATTGATGATTTTTAACGTTGTTAAGTAATTGAAAACCTTCCTCCTGTCTTCTAGTGTGTTCATTTGTAATAACAACAACCTATGACGATATGGTGGAAGCAAAAAGCGATCATTCCAGTTTAAATCGCGAAGTGCAAATAGTAGAAACTGTTTCTGGACTGATTCTATCCTTTGAATATGGGTAGCATATGTAGGTGACCAAATTTGACAAGCGAACTCTAAGCAGCTTCGTACGAGTCCAACATAAAGAGACTTTGTAACATATGGGTCGTTAAGTTCTTTTGACCAACGCTTAATCATCCCCAGTCTTGATTTTGCTTTGTTGACTACGTAGTCAATATGGTCATTGAAAGTAAGCTTTCGGTCAAAGAGCACTCCGAGATCATTGAACTTTTCGCATCGTTCAAGTAACTGCCCGTTCAACACAAAATCCACTTGGTGATCCAAAGATTTACGAGAGAAAGTCATAATCTTGCACTTTGAATTGTTCAGTGATAATTTATTAATCGCAGTCCATTTCAAAAGAGCATCGAAGTCGTTTTGTAAGTACGAAGAATCCGTAGGGTTTGAATACGATAAAAATATCTTGGCATCGTCGGCGTAGAGGAGAATCTTTGAGTGATGGAGCACATCAGGCAAGTCATTTATATATAATAAAAAAAGGAGAGGTCCTAAATGACTTCCTTGTGGTACACCTGATGTAACATCTATCGCTGTTGAAAAACATGTTTTAAATTTTACGTATTGGGTTCGACCATTCAAGTATGAAAAAAACCATTTTTGAAGAGAACCAACACAGCCATGTTGATCCAACTTTTTTATCAGTATACGATGATTCAGTTGATCAAATGCCTTTGAGAAATCAAAGTAACCAACATCAGTTTGTTGGTCATTCGCAAATCCTTTAGAGATGTTTGATGTTAGTTCCATTAAATTTGAAACAATGGATCTTCCACCGAAAAACCCATGTTGATGTGGTGAAATATATGGTTTTAAATTAAAAAACATAAAGTTTACCATGAGTGATTCAAAAAGCTTTGGAATACAGCTCAGTTTTGCAATCCCCCTATAGTTGGAAGCAATAGATCGAGATCCAGATTTGTAAAGGGGTAAAATGAATGATTTCTTCCAAATATCGGGATAAATTGAATCATGCATGGACTTGTTGAAAAGAGAGCATAAGACTCCACACAAAGATTTGGAACATCTTCGTAGTATGCAACCAGGAATTTCATCATAGCCAGGTAAAAAAGAGTCTTTGATTTTCCGACAAGCAGCTTCAACATCACTTTCAATAAAAGACGGAGCTTGTAAAATATTTGTGTTGATTGTTGTCAGGAAAATATCATCTTCATTATCCTCACTGGATTTGTAAACTGTTTTAAAATATTCTGCAAACGTGTTGCAAATCTCGGAGTCTTTCGTGGATAATTTGTTTCCATGAGAGAGGGAAGAAGGATCTGATGTCTGCTTTCGTTTCCTTTTAATAAAGTTCCAGAACAATGAGGGATTCGTTTTTAAATTAGATTTAACCGTGCAGATATACCTTTCATAGGCAATCGATGTTTTTCTTGCCAACTCTTTCCTGGCTACTGTGAAATGCTCGCATTCTCCGCACTGGGACTTCGAAAACTACTGATAAGATTAGATTTATTGTTTCGTAAATTTTGATTACATGATCAACTACTTTCAGTTTTCGTCGCTCTGATTGGTCAAAAGTGTTAGAAGTTTCAGCTGACATTTAGCTGACAGTTAGATTTTTCAGATTTTTGAATATAGATTTTCAGGAAAAAAACAGTCGGAAAATTCTTATAAAAAGATCTAGTTATCAAAGCAAGGAAAACTTTTTACGCACTTTACTAAGTATTCTTGGGTTAGTTTTTTGTTTTATTAGTTTTCGCTTACTTCTTGAATTGAATTTTTTATTTTTTTTTTTGCTCAAACTAGAAGCAAATTGTCAGGAGCTTGCACACTACAGTTTTTCTTACAGCTTTGTTGTACTGAACATGCTGCTGAAGTTAGTTTCAGGTAAATATTACGTTTGTTTCAAGAAGCGAGAGGTGGTACCCGTGGCAGCATGTCGGCCTGTTCCGTGAGAGATCTGTGATTTGAATCCCCGAAACATAAGCAAATGTTTTTTTAGGGGTATTGCCTCTCGCTAGGAATTGGCTAGTGTTGTGTTTAAGTTGTTCAAAATGAAACAAACGATTGAAATTCAATCTTTATCTTACTTTATTATATCTAAAATTTATTGTGGAAATTTATTCAAGTGTCTTAGCACAGTGTTTGAGCGGAAATGATCTAGTGATGTGATGCGGGCAGGAAATGTAATGTCTAATTGATAACCAACGTCAAAACAGGGTTGTCAAAACACGGCAAGAAATACACAATGACAATGTTACTAGATCATATCAGCAAGTTCTTCGAAAATAAAACACTCTGCCATGATAAGCGGTTTTCTAAATTAGCCGTTCGGAATCGGCATAAAATTGAAGGCCTTTGAAATGCGTAAGGCTCTGAGGTTTTCCAAGCGTTGTTGCACGTACCTCCTCCCCACATGTTTTTATTTTGTTGCCGACAAGAGGTTAAGCTATCAGCAAACTGGAAAGAGCATGCGCAGTATAGCAAAACTTTAAGAAAAGCCTAAAATGATGTTTGTTGAAGGGGGGGGAGGGGCGAATGACTGCTCACACTTTCGAGTGGAGTCAGTGGCATAAGTGATCGAGTGAGTGAGTAGCAATTTTCAAGTTACAGCGTAGGTGATCTGACGTTTCGTACGGTAATTTAAAATTTTACGTCGAATATTCACTCAAATATTTCGATTTTTTTTATTCACAGATGTCGCTGATTTCTCTTTAGACTAGCTTCATTTTTTTTTGTAGCGAGATTTATTGCTTTGTAAAAAAAAGACAAATTTTATAGTGACAGGAAGTGTTGATTTCCTGTGACTGAATTCATAAATGTGAGGTGAAACCAAAACTAGGTTAGGTAAAATAGAATGGGCTGACGGTTGATCTTATTTCCGTCACACTTAGATCCATTGTAGATCCATTGAGTATTGTAACGTCCTAGAAACCTATGAGTTTGTGTTTGGTCAGTTTTTAACCATTTTGTGGCCTTAATGAAATTCAACAGGCTGCTTCAGATAATTCTGTCTAATAATTCTTCTAGTTCATTGAAAAAGTAATTTTCTAAACATTTTTTCCTAAAGTGGCAGATTGCTGGGCATTGACAAAGGAAGTTAGTGGTATCCTCATAATCATCTTCGTCATTGCATCCTCTGCACAGGTCATCGGTGCAAAGACCCATTTTCTTTTTGTGGTATCCTAGTAGGTTGTGTCCAGTTATGATACTGATAAGAAATCGTAATGAAGGCCTATTCAATGATAGTAGCTTTTCAGATCCGTTTTTACCGCATTTCGGCATTAGTTTCCTGGAAGTAACACAGGAATCAAGGCATTCCCATCTTTCATTGGATTTTCACATTATTTTGTTACCAATGATCTGTTTCATTTCACAGGGTGGAATCCTGATTGATTGATCAATGAGACAAAAGTCAAGTGCTGCTCCTTCACCCGCTATTTCGTTTCCCGGTATACCACTGTGAGAAACCAGAAGTAAGGCGTGATTGTGTTTTAGCAATAAGTTCTAGATCTCCAATGAATTGAAGCAAATTTGTTTGAGATTGAGAGAATTAGTATTTTCATAAAAATGATTGAAGCTGTGTTAAAGTATGCAATCAAAATCGGTGCTAGAAAAACTACTATATTAGAATTTTTTGCCTCTATATTACAAGAACTATAAATTTGATTATAACCTCTTGTTACAAACACCTGGGCTGTGTCGAGATACCAATTAAAATCATTTAAATGGTTTTTTATTCGTCTCACTGTTGTTCCTTTTATTTTACCAGCATCAGCAGTGAAAACCATACACAACAAGAAAAAAAAAACGCACGCAAATTAATTTATGCGTGTGAGGTTGATCATGTCACTCAAGCTCAGCTGTACATTAGTAATAAATATCATGAGTCACTTCATTGATCACATTACATTAAGTGAAAGAGTTTTTGTAGATTTCCTTAACAAAAAAAAAGAAAAAATTGCTAACTATTTACTCCATCAAAGATGAAGAATGACACACAAAATGTGTATTTTGTGTTAGTTTGAGCTGCTAAATCTTTACGGCTTTTTTCTGTTTTCAGCGATGTTAGGTAATAGGGAAGTGAATCAGTGCTAGAATCATTTAATTATTCAAAAATAAAATAGCTCCAGTGAATACAGATGATATGTTGAAAAATACTGGGACATTGTGAGAATCAATTAAAATCGATTATAGCATTCGAATGAATAAATCACATATGAAGTAGCTGCTCTTAAAATCCAATTTAGAGGTGTCAAGGCCCATGTGGTTTGACAACAATTAGCGAAGATGCCCATTGACTATAAGTTTCGCTGGATGACGCAGGCGAACTTGCTGTTATTGGTTTCATTTGACAGTAATTTACTTGTACGGACTAAAGGGGTTTTTTTATGACGTAATATCATCTGTAACCTGTTATCAACATGACTGTTGTGAAGCGAGCTAAAAAGTACATTTCATGCATTTCTATCGGCTCGGAAATGTAAAATAATTACCATGGCGCTGTAGTTTACCAGAATTTTTATACCTTTTGCACCAAGAAGAGCTTGGAACTTTTTTATAAGCTCAGCGATATTTTTCAAATTAAACTATCATCTATCTATCTATCCACCTATCTATCTATATGTTTTTAAAAATGAATTGCTCTTCGTTAGCCTGGCTAAAACTCCAGAACGGCTGAACGGATTTATCTTATCTTGGTCTTGAAATGTTCGTTAAGGGCTAGGGAAGGTTTAAAAGCGTTTATTTCATCCCTTTAATTCTACGGGAACAGAAACAGGAACGAGAACGGAAACCTCAAAGTTACTTGGCCGATTCTTCCAACTCTAAGATGATACATTATCCCTCATAGTGACATAGACTCATATTTCATCCCTATAATCCCACGAAAACGGAAACAGGAACGAGAACGGGAGCCTTAAAACTACAGACCCGAGCAACGCCGGACGGCTCAGCTAGTTAAATAATAAAAACAGATAAAACATAGAATAAGGTAGGACCGAATATAAACGAGCTTTTTCCATTTTTGTTTAAATAAAAAAAAATGAGAATTGTAATTCAGAAACAAAAATTTTTAGCATTAAATTTGTGCTTTTTAATAAAATGCGCTCGCCATAAGGAACTTCAGCAAATTTAGCATGCTTCAGATAGATTGTGACTCTGCCTCCATTTTATTTAAACATGTTGAAGGCTGTTGAATCACTACATCCAATTCACCAAAACTACATGTTTGGTCTGATGGATTTTTTTTTAAATCAATAGCTATAGGATTGCTTGGAAAAGTTTAAGCTTGCGAAACTTTTAATTTTACAAAAAATAGATCTGTTTTGTACTAACATCAAACTTTGTCACCCCTACTTGCCCCTTACTCTTTACAAATACATTCTTCTTTGCCCTTTCACCTTTCTCACAAACAAACTAGTATTAAAGAAAATGTGTAAATCTGTCTGATGTCTAATGGCTTTGAAAAATTATTATTCATCAAATAGGTAATAAAAAAGGTTTCTCCCAATTAACTATCTTACATCGTCCGAATTAAGTGCAAGTACCAGCACCTTATTTACATTCAAATCTAACCCTATCTGTATAATTTCCATAAAAAAAAACAAGTTTGAATGTGCATGCCCTGTATAAATTAAACAAGGCCTGGAAATAATAAAAACCTTGTTGCATTGAATCTGCTACTATTCGAATCCAATGGTTTCAGAAGCTATATGAATATTTATAATAGCGTATGTATAAGTTGATTTTTGAAATTGTTACAAAATTTTATCGATTTCCGAGAGTATCTTCAATATCGTACGAGTTAAGTGAACCATCATCTATACATATTTGACTCTTCCTTTTCTCATTTGTCCACTTTTGCTACCACTTCCTCTTTCCATGTATTTGCCTTGCTTCACGATTTGGTACAACTCTGCTGATCTCTTTCACCACCAGGTTCAACTTCACGATCTATCTGCCCAAGAGTTCATCTCTCAAAATGGAATATACCCCCCGGGTTAACTGCGTACTGTACTGTCAAACACAAATTGCACCACACTAACCGTCATCTCTTTTCCTGAGTTTTGTATTCAAATTTCACATCCAATCCAGACATGAACTCTATTGACATCGACACAGACAGTTATGTGATTTCCTTTTCCCACCTGCCTGTCTCTATACCCCAACCACATCCCGCCAAAAAATTTAAATTTTACCTCTCCAACAGCAAATCCAATAAATTTTTACACGTCCATCTTTCATGTTGGATTAAATTGAAAGAAGCATGAAAGTAAAATGAATAAAATTCAGATCCAAATCAATTAAAACGCGGCTTTTTCTTCTGCTTCTTCTTTTTGTTAAGAATGCGATTCGGTTGTGTTCATAGTCGTTGTCGTCGTCGCGTAGTCGTGAATCGAGGTAGAGAAAGAAAGTAAACCTGAGATATCCACAACAGTATTAATCCAGTCCGATCCGAGCCACTTCCATCATCAAACGGAAGTTGCTTCGATGAAGAAAGAGAGAAGGTATAACACTTCTTTCTTCTTTAATCCGTTGCTTGGTTGGTAGCGTTTGGCCCAGTTTCATAGTTTAGTACGCGAACAGACGACACACCAAGTGTACCGTAAATATAGTGGATCGTAATCGTAGTGTCTTCGTGCGCAATCGAGGTAGTGTCACCTTTTCTAGAATAAATTTAGAGACCATAGTTTTTGAACTCGCCCATAGTGCAGAACCGTTCGTGTATGCTTCAAGTGATCGTGTACTTGGTATGGTGTTGGAGTAGCGGCAATCAACTGCCAAATCAGAGTCAAATAGCGCACATTGGTACAACAATGATTTCCAAGTTCTTCAGGTAGGTGGGTATGGTGTCTGTCTGCACAACAATGTGCTTGTGCATGCATGCTGCTTTATTTTAATAAAAATAATTACTCTCTGGTTGTTGTTGGTTTGCGTGAAAAGAAAGTTTATGTTTGTGACTCCTAAATTGGTTTACCAGCCGAGCCGCCTCGCCTTGCTGAGTGGGTTTTCCATGCACTATACGAGATTGATAATTATAAAGAATAAAATATGCAATGAATTCTCACATTTTCTTGCTTCATTGCGCTCTGTGGGTCATAATTTCTGCACAAAAATGAGGTTCTGTCGTCTCAATTGAGGTCTTTTTAAAGAAGAGCCATGGATGAGGTTTTTTTAAATAAAGTAATCTCCTAGTAACATAATTTTCTTATACTACCAATATCCACCTAATAGCTAACAGAATGAAAAGTGAAATTTTGTTAGGTGTGGTTGGTTATATGCTCGAACATTATGGTTTTCGTTTTCTCCGAATAATTAAGCAACCAAAATCCAGTTTCCAATCGATTCCATTTCTTCTTTCTTAACATTATGTGCTTTGAATGAAATAAAACTCATGAGAGAAATTAGTTGTAAGCATAAACTTGATTTGTCTCCCCAAGACAAAAATATTTTCAAGTCAAAAGTGATCATTCAGCACTTAGAGTGGTTCCCTTTTCTCACTTTCGACTTGGATCTTTTGAGTTACAATTACTAAGACTAAGACTTCAGTCCGGACATTAATCTATGATCGAACTGAGTCAAAATTGTATGCCTCATGCTCATTGGTGAGGAATAAATAATAAGATAGGTTCTGATTTTCTGACGACTTTGCGCAGTCCTTTATTCAGTTTAAGCTATTATCAAAGAAAATATTTTTTCATCCCCGATTTGGGCGCCATTTAGCTGTTCAAATGATGTTTATGAAGAAGAGGAAATGGTTATTATAACCAAATTTTACTCGGAGTCATTGGTCCATGTTGTGTAGTGGTTGAAGTGTGAGATGCTACATTTTAGTTGGAGATTGGTTGAAGTTCAATTCTCAACAAAGTGTCTATTTGCTATCATCCTCCCAAGAATTTGACGGCCATTCATATCCAGCAGGAAATTGTAGGTTCCTTTCTTTTCTCACGAGGATGGTTGATAGAAATGCACTTGATGCTTTCCTATCCAAAGCTTGTTCCAGCCAAATATTTGTTTTAAATTGGGTCATAGAATCCACGAAGTAAATAAACGGGACAGAAGTGAAACTTCCTTGTAAATTTTAATTTTTTTTTTGTCAAGAGGAAATCTTCAAAGAACACTTGGCAGTATTTGACACCTAGTAGAGTGGGATTCTTACCTCACTAAAAACTCCTCGTAATCAGAACCAATCTATGAACGATCGACAACAGATTTTTCTTTCTCAATAGTATAATCGCTTTAGGGGAAGCTTAAACTTTTGATGCTTCCCATGACTTTTGGACCATTCGCTCGTGTGGCTTGGTTCTTCTTAATCTCCGAACATTGCCTCTCGTATCTAATACGAACTCCATTTCAGAGTTGATATGAATATGCAGTCGCTGATTGTTGTTTTCTTTGTAGAGCCCCATAATTGGATTCCATAGGTCCAAACAGGTCTAAGTACTTGTTTATAAAGCATTATTTTACTTTCGACAGATAAGTCAGAATTTCTACCGAGTAACCAGTACATTTTTCTATAATTCAAGTTGAGCCCTTCCCTTTTCTTTTTGATATGCTTTTTCCATTTTAGCTTTGCATCCAAGTTCATCCCAAGGTATTTGGCCGTATTGGCGTAAGGTACAGCTTGATTGTTGATAAACATTTGTAAGTAGCTTAACTTTTTATTTGTAAAGTTTTTATGTGCAAATTTAGCTTCATTGAGCTTGATACGCCATTTTTTGGTCCAATCACTAACGGTGTCGACGGCAGTTTGCAATTTCTCAGCAGCCTTGACGACGCACTTACTGAATGCCAAAATTGCAGTATCATCTGCAAAAGTGGCCATAATGGTGTTGTTATCCACTGGAATATCCCTTGTATATAGCAAATACAGGGTAGGTCCTAGGACGCTTTCTTGTGGAACACCGGCTTGTATATTACATAGCTTTGAATATTCTTGATCATACCGTACTCTGAAGAGCCGGTTTGAGATATAAGATTTTAGTATTTCGTAGTACTGCCTGGGTAGGTCCCTTTGCAGTTTGTACTCTAGCCCCTCATGCCATACCCTGTCGAATGCTTGAGCGACATCTAAAAATATAGTAGTATGTTACTTGTTTTTCTTCTAATACTTTTTCAACTGCATCCGTCATTCTATGAACTTGGTCTATCGTGGAATGTTTATTTCTAAATCCAAACTGATTGTTTGGGATTAGATTTCTTTCTTCTATGACTTTGCTTAGTCTTTTCAGTAGCAATTTTTCAAAGACTTTTGCCATTATTGGCATAAGCTATGTTGGTCTGTAAGACGTCACTTCTGTTGGTGGCTTACCTTGCTTTGGTATAACAATTACTTCAGCAATTTTCCAATGATGTGGGACATATTGGGTCTTTAAGCATGCATTTGCTATGGATCGGAGTTTTATGAAGACTTTTGATGTCATTTTTATATGTTTTTTTTATCATTTTATTTTATAATGTTTTTTTTTTTTCAAGCTTCAAAGTTTCTTTTTTTTTGTGCGCCAGAAGTTGGGACCCGCTCAAAAAAGCCGTAGAAATTGAAATTTTTGTTAATTTTGCTACTTCGTGTGGAGACAGCATTTTCCAAATTCAAATTCATGAAATCATTACACCAAAGGTAAAACTCATGTCACAACGCTCATTAGCAACTTTTACAAGTCTGTGACAAGTAAGAGCATTCACTGGCCTGGTAAACATTAATGGTTTTAAGCTTTTATGCGAATCAGGGCAACTCTTAATTGCATCGCATACTGAGTCAGATAGAAATTGGGAGATTTGCTCTCATGTTGATGACACCATAGAAGAACTCATTTCCCAAGCATACGCCCCAGAATGCAAAGTGAATCTGTTGATAAGCTGTGAAAGCAAATGTTTAGAAATGACTATGAATTATTTGTATTCCACCACTTCACACATCACAAGCATTCCTACTTTTAATGTGTTGTAGAATCTTAGATTACCCGTTTAGTATAAACAAATTACATAAACGGTTATTATTTCAACTTTTAATTGATTCATGAGAAGTAAACTGAGTTATTTTTTAAAGCTCGTTTTAATCACTTTTGCAAGCATATACAAATATGCCACATGTTTGCACTTATAATGAATAAATAATTTATTTAATTGAATAGAAATGCAAGCATCATTTGTGCTTTGTAAAACCCAAACTTATATGACTTAGGTGTGTTGAGTGGCTAATTGAGAAACCTTGAAAACTAAATGAAATGCAACGTGCAGCGTACCAATGATAATTAAGTCTTTTCATTGAAAGTAATGATCATATAATAGTGACATGATGCTTTGAAATTTTATATTGAAAGTGTCCTTACTAAGCAGGGTAACTCGATTGATGAGAGTAAAAAAGGATCGAGATTTACGGAGATTCGCATTTGATGAGCAACATCTGATATCTCACCTTGGTAATAAGGAACAACAACTTGAGTTAAACATATTTTTAAAATATCATCGGATTTCCAAGTTGATTTAATCGTTGGTTCTAGAACAAGCCTTCCCTTTAAGTACTATTCACATTAGCACGGCCAACGAACGACAAACAAATACAGAAAAATGATTTTAGGTCTTTTTTAAAGTCTTCATTCTCGAATTCTCAAGGAAACGATTTTAAGATAAATTAACTTCTTTTTTTATATCTAAAATTAAAGAAATTGACAAAAGAAATTTATTCGTCACAAAAAAAATTTGGTAGGTTAGGTTAGGTTAGGTTTAAATGGCTATCAGGAAAACAACTGACACACTTAGACCAATATAAGGGCCATTGTTATACCATAAGAATTATGTGAGGGAGTACCTCACTTAACAAAACCAATTTAGATAAAACGATATAGATGAATGATATCTGTGTTCGCCAGATCATAGCTTAGATAATCAAGGAAATGTTTTCCTAAATGCAGTTTTCTTTTAAATTAGAGTGCAGGACATGAGCAGAGGAGGTGTGGGACTGTCTCTTCCTCCTCTTCATCTAAGCAGCTTCTGCAAAAGTCGTTAGAGGAAACGCCGAGTCTTATGGCGTGTCTTCCTATCAGACAATGTCCGGTGATGACATTGATTACGGAGCTAATGCTATGTCCGCACCTGAAGTTAACCTGGGTTTCGTTCCAGTTTGGTTTGAGTTAACCAAGTAGTGTCCGCATATGCCAAAAAGTTTTAAGTTTATCTTTTTGTCTTAAGTTAAAAAGAGACAGACATAAAGTGTGAGCAGAACGTCAACGACATATGAGGTTAACTCTCAGGTGCGGACATAGCATTAGATCTAGCTCTGGTCATATCTGTTTTGTTGCCACACACGTAGTGATATTGTTCCACCTTTAATTTGTTCTATACATTGCCTCTTGCTTTAGCATAAGTTTACATGTAGCGATTGGTATACCAATATTCAACCTACTGGTTGAGATTGGTAGAATGGTTCCTTCTCTGGCGAGTTCATCGGCTTTGCACCTTATTTGGGTGCCCCGGGACCTCTTTGATCGTCAAAATTTGTAATCTGTAAAGAAATGAATTGAATCATCTCCCAAAAATTCTTCATCTTCCCAGGTAGTACTTGGTGGGATTGAGACATAAAAACTTATTTTCAAAAAACCAATTGGGGGATTGCGTAGTCGGATGGACAAGGGATTGATCTGAACAGATTTAGGATTGTAGCGCGACCGATGTTATCTGGTAGGTCGTTCAAATTTTGTTCTCGTTCCACACACAATCCATGTTTCAACGAGTAAATTTTGCGTGTTTTAACTCAAAATCATTAGTCGATATAACCAAACAATGGTTATATTTTAATTCTTACTCTTATCCTGATTATAGCATTGGAAAATTTGATAATGGCATATGACGAAAGGAGGTGTTATTTACCATCGGACTTAGCGATCAGTAACTCCTTTCCTTACAAAGTTCACATTTCAAAATCCAAACCTAAAATCTTCACAGGGCGGAAGTTAGTTCTTGACAGTCAGTTCCTCTCCTTAAGCACGGCTCCCACAGGGCCGCTTCCTACCAACACGGCTGGCAGTATCAGTCCCATTACTCGCCAGCTTCTATAGCGCCCTGCAGATGATCAATGTTACTATATTACTTGAAGGAGCTTCTGTTCAAGTAAAATTGATCGTTTGTAGGCTCTTCAATGTTACTGTCAAGTATAATTGACAAAAATCAAATCAGATTTCGTTTTCATCAAGTTTCACTGTCACTCGTGTCGTTGTGTAGTACGATAAGGAAACTTAAGAAGGAACAAATTGTCAATTTTCATTGAACGTGTGGTGGCGATTGTTCATAAATTTTACTTAACAAGAGAAAACCTCAATAATACTTGTAGAGTAACATTGATCGTCTGTAGGGCGCTAATCGGCAAACCGCAAATCACACAAAAGTGATCAGCGGCTGGCAGTAGCAGCTACCTGATTCGCCGTTGTGTGCTACCCGCGTGCTTAAGCAAGGAGAGAAATTAATTTCTGATTTCAAAAACAGGATCAAAACAAAAATAATAAACAACACATCAAATTAAAGTCAAAAGTCTACATCGAAAAGAAAATTTCAATACGGTAGCTGTGCATGTCACTTATAAGGCTCCAAGTTTGAATCTCAGAAACATCAAGGAAAAAGAAAGGATTTTTACACAAGTACCACCTGTTGCGAGCATTTGGCTATTTCTCCAATAGTAATTTCATGCCATTGACATATCTTTCTGGATTAGCAGGTCGGAATCGGCCAAAAATTGAAGGTCCCTTCCGTTTCTTTCTTTACAAGGTATGGTTGAGAGAAATGCCCTAAGCCACCCTATTTATCTCCTTCAGAGGCAGCGTAAATACACAAAAACTATGCACAAAACAAAAGAATATTTTTTCTTATTTTCATAGCGTTCCTCTCCGTATCCATTCCGACCAAATGAAAACAACAATAATCCGTGTGGAACACAACCATCACAAGGCCGATTATGAAATTGTTTGCGTAAAAATATTAGGAAAATAAGAAACTAGTTCAAAGGGTTTTAAAGGTTTTAGTTTGATAAAAATGCCTTAAATGAGTAATAAATTTGATGAGTTAAGCAAACGTCGGTGGATTATGGATTTCAAACGATGACAGACAGCATCCTAAAAAGACGTCGTTGGACTCTTGTAGTCACCGAAAATATAGAAGTTCACATCTGGAGAAAAAAGTTTGACTTTCTAAATTGATTTTAAATTACTTGACAGTAAAAAAATGAACCTATATTCACAAACTGTGCGGGTCGTGTTGGGTTGTGTAACGTGACCTTAATCGAGTCGTTTGAGCGTTGTCATTCTAGCGTTGTATAGAAACACTAGACTAACACCAACATAGCTTTTAACATCTACCAAAGGAAAGCGATATCAGAAAAATGACATGACATGAAAAATGAAAATCCATTCACCGGCTATGGATCGTATTATCAAAGCTTCTGTTCTACTTTCACTACGTCACCCTCGACCAAATATGTCCAGTCCCCAGATCAATCAAAGTGAATGATTCAAAACGAAACCCAAAAGAAATACGACTCACCCACACCCAAATATGTACACCACATACTAGTTTGATCAAAGCAGATTCGTTTTCTTAAATTCACAATTCGAACAAGGAACCTCAAACATCGTTCGAAGTGTCAAATTTTATCTAAAGACCATAAGCCACACCTCTGCACTCATCCAGCAGCATTATGTCTCATCAGTTATGTGCCCACAAACCATCCGAAGTCAATTTGTTACCAAACAGATTTGTCAAACGTCAAACTTTACGTTCACTGAACCCGAAGTCATTCAATATAATAATGAAAGAATGACACACAACTCTGATGTTTTTTTTTTGTTTTCTTCTTCAAAACAAAACTTAACCTATTATGGCGCTAAGAAAATAAACCAAATAATCGTCCGCCTATAAGCCCAAGCCGTGCCTACATACTTCATACTCTATAAACATTTGGAAGTTTATTCACAACTTTTGTTTTACGACTTTCCATTTTGATGACGAAGTGAAATAGAAAATCAACAGAGTGGAAATGAAAACTCGTTTATCGCTGTTGTTATGTGAATTTAAATTAATTAATAATAATGTACAACGATTACGAGGAGAAGACACTGCAAAGATTTTATAAATACAAGTAGGGTTATGCAAGTTGGTTTTTTTTTTTGCTATAATTAAATAGCTTATCTTCAAAGGTCTATAATGTGTGAGACGTGCAAATGTGCATCGAATTGGTTTTTCACACTGATTAACAACACTGCATACGAAAATAAATAAAAAACTTAATTTATGCGTGTTCAGGCACGGGGGCCCTTATGGAAAAGTTCTCCAGAAAATTTAAGCTATTATAAGCGAGGCATGCCTAAAGTCATATTTTAAATCTTACCGCTTGATTTATTTTTGTTTATGGTTTGAAAAGCTCTTTATTGCTCAAGCCACTGCGTTGCAAAGTTTAACACTTCGTTGTGATTCAGTGATAAAATGTACAGGTAACGTGTCGGGGATGAGAAAAAAAAAATACTTTCACGCTCATCTATTGTTTGACTGCAATTTGCAACTGAATTCTTACACGTCTGATGAGGACGTCAATTGATTTTAAATTCGATTTGCTTTGAGTAATGCGACACTTCATTGGGAAGTTGGATTTGGATTCAGAGAAGCTATTGTGTGGAATAGAATATCCTGAACGATTGATTCTGTAATTCATTTAGAAGTAGGAACAGGTAAAAGCGAAGTGCGAATAATTTTAGATATTATCAATATTTTCATAAAGGAAATTGTATAGTAAAAAAAAACATATATCACTTGAGATCTCAACCAAGTAAATTGAAGTGAGGAGGCTAAGGCCTGATGATTCAGCGAATCACAGAGAACATTTATACAAAAACGAATCCTCTTTTTGCATCTGTGAAATCGAGTTCTATAAGATTGCATATTCTTTCAAATAGCCTTGCTTTTTGTGAGTTTAGTCACCTACTATACCCTTGGATCGTTATCAGAAATTTACCAGTTACTTAAAAGGTGGATTTTAGTTATTCTTTGTTTAACCATCTGAAATGAACTAGCAGAAAGTCGTTGGAGAGCATCCATTTCTCATTGCTTGGAAATCCAAGTAAAGAATATGAGAGATGTGTCTGTCTAGTTAATTTCTCCACGTAGTTGCAAAACCAGATCAAACAATAGTTGTTGCCCGTTTTGGAAATATTTGGTAGAGTATATAAAATACTATATAAAGTATAATTAGATCAGTCTAATTTCATTACTCGTTCAAATATGTTAATTTTTTGCACCAGCTCATTATACAAGACTAAAACAGTTTTCTTTACAACCCTCTCTTCGAACACACCTGCTTTGAAAACAATGTACAATAAATGTAGTCCAAATTATAAAACAAAAACAACTGATAAGAGGTCTTTGACTTGCACTGCTTTTGTTATTTGGGAAAACATCCATAGAACGATAACTTGCAACTTGGTTTTAAAGAAGTCTATTGTTGTTTATTCTTCAATTTTTAAAGGTATTCAAACTGATTCATAGAGTTTGTGAGACTTATTTTGTCCTAAATGGTATACTTAGTCCACATGAGACGAGGTAGGAGTGATCCAAATAACATAATATTAGCTCCAACAAAGAGTATATTAGTGGAATTGAATTGAATTTTTAATTTCAGGTTTGACGAACGCAACACGCAAAATAAAACACAACAAAAGCGAAATAGTTTCGTTGGTTGTTCGAGATTCAAAATTTGTTGTTTTCATTAAGTTCTTACTCGACTTGTTTCGTATTCCGGTTTAGGAGATTTCTACTCAGCAACTAGCACGTGGCTGTGGCGAACGTTTTATTCATAAATATTTTTCGATTTCCAACAAAACATTTGAACTGTTCCAAGTCCGGGCTATTATCATAAAATGGTGGTTTCCGTGGTGAACGGGGTAGTAGACCTGCATATTATTGGGAGTTGAAGTTTCAGAGACCATGCAATCGCCTTTCACAAGGAATTGCTAGGTTCTTTTCCTCACCGCAGCCATAAGCACTTTCTAACTAAGACTTTAGGAATTGGCATCTAAAATCCATTTCTCACCCAAGTATAAAAATAAATAAATAGGGTAGCGCAACAGAGCGAGGAGCCCCTGGGCCTAGCGCATTTCTCACAAACATGCCTTGTTAGGAAATGGAAGTGACCTACAATTTTCTGCCGGTTCCGAACGGCTAATCGAGAAAGCACTTTTCATGGCAATGAATACTATCGGAGGAATTGCCAATTTCTCGCGAAAGGCGATACCCGTGGAAAAAATTCTGTTGGGATTCGAACTCGAACCTCTGGACTAACAGGCGGACATGCTGCCCATCACACCACGGGTACCACGGTATCCCCAAGTATAGTTGAGTGAAATTCACTAGACCCCGAACACTGTGGTGCAACTTTATTTATTTATTTTTATATTGACATAAAATGCAATTGCGGTATCCGTGGCGTAATGGTTAGCATGTCTGCCTGTTGACCCAGGGGATTGTAGTTCGAATCCTATCAGAGGCAAAAATGTTTCCCCGCGGGTATTGCCTTTAGCGAGGAATTGGCATGTCCTCCGTTAATAGATTCATACCATGAAAAGCTATTTCTCGATTGGCCTGTCAGAACCGGCAGAAAATTATAAGTCCCTTCCATCCCCTTACAAGGCATTGTTGTGAAAAATGCGCAAGGCCCTGGGGCTTCTCGCTCTGTTGCGCCACCCTATTTATTTTAATAAATGCAAAAAAAAGGTAGGTGCACGACCATTTCTTAAAAGAAGTGGTCTCTGGGAAAATGCTCAATGAAGCTTCGACGATTTCGCAAGCAGCCTATCTTTTGACTCCCGCCTGATGGATATGTCGTCGACATCACTGGCACTACACTGGCAGTTACAGCTGAGATATTTTTCTCAGTTCGCACCTTACGTAAGCATGCTGGTAATTTAATATCGACAAATATAAATTTGATACGAAATTTAGTCACACTATCTTTTGACTCGTATGTAGTTGATATGCCGTCCGACTGTTTACCAAGGTTCAAGTTGCGTCAAAAAAACGATCAACTTTCTCGGACTAGTTCACTCCAGATTCTGAATCAGAAGAGAATTGTTATAGGATTTCTTCAGATGGTTCCAAAACCGAGCCTGGCACTGAATAGCCATGATATATGACTGCACACTTCATAAAGTACAAATTGGAAACGAGGTCACCCATTAACTTGCAAGGCAATCACCCTTATTACGATAAGCGTTTCACTAAAACGCTTAAAAAAATAACACAGATCCAGCCGCCATAATTTTTGTTTTCATAAAAATATAAATTCAGCCCTCTATCTGTTAATCATTGCTCTTACCATTCTCTCAAAAGTTATTTTATTTAAACGGCAATTGTGGTACCTAGAGATAAGTCATCTTATTGGCGTTTTATTAAAACTCCATTCGTAATAAGGGTGAATAATGTCGGGTAGATGCTTCAGAACCTGAACCTTGGTCTGCCGGGGTAATCAGTAAGTACTTCAATCAACGATTGGATCTCTCAAGAGCACAAGCGTATATGGCCTGCTTCTGCTTGATGCAGACAGACTAAGCGTATGCTTTTTCCAACGTTATCAAGAAACTACAACATTTTCGCTATCCTATGGCAAAAAAAGACTGACTATAGAAAGCTTGCTGGCGTTGCCACAGGGCACTTCTCTTTTGGCAAACATTTAAACGTGTAAGGCTAGAGTCGCACCACACTCTGTAAATACTGTGGAACACTGTGGAGCAGCTAACGGAACTGCGTGTTGAAAATGTCTAGCATGTTCTCGAATCAGTATACAGATCCTCGGCACAGACATGGTGAGAGCTGTTAAGGGAAGCTTCCCATCATGGCAGCGTCTTCTGGCTTTACTATGATCATATGGAAGGCTACAACAAAAGAAGGTTACTATTTGGTAATTCAAAGGACCTGTATTTAGGTCTTAGATCTCAAATCAGTGTTTCAAAAGCCTCCGACAAAAAAGAAAAGAAAAAGAGAACAAAAAGTAAAAAATCTTTCAAATTGAAAATCTTCCATTTTATTGCCGTAACGACAAACACTCTTCTCTGTTTGGGAGTTCCAGGTTAGAATCTCAGAAACTCCAAAAAGTTTTTCACTGGTATCATCCTTCGCAAGGAATTGGAATGAAAGGCCGTTTTTTCACTTTGTAGATCGGACTTCGGAATCGGCATAAAATTGTAGGTCACTACGGACAAAATTTTCAAAGTCATCTCCTCCGATTGAGATTCTCTTTAGCTTCCTGACCCCGATTCATTCGTCACTTATTGGTGTTCTAAAAACTTCCTTGAACTAAACATTGCCAAATGCGAGGCAATAACTTTTTCTCGTAAAAGTAATAAACCTCTTCCAGATCTTATCATCTTCAGAACCTTCCTTTAAGTCGTGTGCAGCTTATTCGAGATTTAGGTTTTCACCGCGACAGCGAATTAAATTTCCGTTGACGAAGTAATATACCCTATCGAGGTAACCGTCGGAGCGGAGTTTAGTCCGCAAGGCATACTTTTTCGGAGATTCAATTTTGCTTCGAAGTAGATGTCATAGTAATAAATTTTTCACATGCGGCAACGCATTGCATTCCCAAATTTAAAACTTTCCGCAGCAAAAACTTATGGGAGGACGTCAGATTGGTTGATCAGATTGCGCCCTTGGTATTATCAATGGTCCAAAGAGTTTCGCACCTCCAAATTCCTGTATATTGCCTATGTTCGCCCTCTCCTTGAGTATGCATCGCAAGTGTGGGTTCCATATCAAGGGGTTCATGTGTCAAAGATCGAAAGTGTTCAACGTCGTTTTCCGCTCTTTGGCCTTCGGTATCCGTACGACGCACGCGACGTTAGAAACTTTCTCACCCTGCCTCCTTTCCGCGAACGTCTCGCAATCTTTAATCTCCACGAAATCCGGAGGACTATCTTTGAACTCGTATTCATTCACCGACTTCTTAACAACACTGACTGCTCCCCCCCCTTTTAGACCTTATCCCCGCATTTTTTTCCTTCGTGCTTATCGTACATCTTATGGTCTCAACGAACCCTTACCCCACATGCTAAATAAGATTAATTCTGTTCTTTTTCTTTTCGACCTCAATCTTCCAATACTCCGTCTAAAAGTCCCCCTTTCAAACAGATTCTCATTCTTGTAGTTCTATCAACCACCAAAATTTAAAATTCATGCGTTAAGCTTCCAAACTATGATCCGCCATCTTATTTATTTATTTTATTCTAATTTGTTCTACTTAAGAAAACATAAAGTTAATAACTTTGGAATAAAGTCGAAAAATCATATCAAAACTTATGACCTGCAACAGTAATATTTTATATGAAAAACAACTCCGTTATTGACTACTGAAAAAGGGAGCATCGTTATAATAATTTTGGTTGTCCATTTTATTCTTATAAAATAAAGAAAAGAAAATTAGAGGAAACATATTCGTAAAGTAAAAAGATACATTTACGTAATTTGAGATAAACAACTATAAACATTGCTAATATGGAAACTAGGTAGTACATGACATCAAAAAAACTGTGTATGCATGACCGAACCTTATTAAGTTCAGTAAATTAGTAACACTTGAATAAAAACACAATATAAATATGTTTATACACCAACCCATTTTACAACACACATTCAAATAGATAACCATCTGCTCCTGGTACCAATCGCCCTTACATAACCATACCTGACATGATTACAATCTGGGGTGGTCTCCATTACTAAAAAAAAAAAAAAAAAACAAATCCAAAGCATTGCTCTGACAAGTAATTCATAAAATGTCGGTGATTAAACAAATTTAAATCAGTTTATAATTTAATTGGTTATGATGAGAGAACACGTTCGACTTTCGCACATTACACAATTTTCAAGTTCAAATGGATACGTGCAAGGCTTACGTATTTTGATAATTGTGTTATTGAGATTAATGAGATGTGGATATAGTTATCCAGTTTTTTGTCATTTTTGCGATAAGTTGGGGTTTATATGTGACACATTCTTTGACCTGAGAATGACGTCCGATTTATTTGCATTTCATGATTTAAACGATGATTGAAAAAGATTTGCAGTCTATTTCCGTAAACATCGTCAAACGTAGTACCCAAGGCTACCAAAAGACCTAAAGGATATCTTGACTTCCTTTCGCAGATGTCTATCCAAGAAAATAGTTCGTCTCAATCTCCATAGTTTCACCTTCTGTGAAAAAAAAATTGTATGTCCCACAATTCTGCTCGTAAAAATTTATTGGCCATTTTAATCGAGAAACAAACTAACAACCACTTTCTCATTTATTTATAGAAAAATCGTCCAAGGACCCTTTTATCGCAAGAAAAACCGAATCGATGGCAAAGTCGTTGTGATCACAGGATGCAACACTGGCATTGGCAAGGAAACCGCCTTAGAGTTGGCACATCGTGGTGCCAAGATCTACATGGCTTGTCGTGATCCCGTCCGATGTGAAGGTGCTCGTTTGGAGATCATCGAGAAGACGCAAAATGAAAATATTTACAATCGCACTCTGGACTTGGGATCATTGGAGTCTGTTCGGAAATTCGCCGAGAAGTATGTTCTTTACATTGAGTATCCACTGAAAACCATAACCAAATCCTTTTCCAACAGATTTTTAAGGGAAGAGCCGAATCTGGATATTCTCATAAATAATGCCGGTGTTATGGCATGTCCGAAAGGAGAAACCAAAGATGGATTCGATTTGCAGTTTGGAACCAATCATCTGGGCCATTTCTTGTTGACAAACCTTTTATTGGATTCACTTAAACAATCAGCACCAAGCCGCATAGTTGTTTTGACTAGTGCCATCTATCTTTTTGGCAGCATTCACAAAGACGATTTGAATTTCGAGAAAAGCTACAGCGCTTGGGGTTCATACTCTCAGAGCAAATTGGCAAATATCCTTTTTACAAAGAAACTGTCTGAAATGCTTCACGGTTCCCAAGTGACCGTCAACTGTTGCCATCCTGGTGTTGTCAAAACTGAACTTGCCCGCCATGTTCTCTCCGGAAGAGCAAAGTAAGTAGACTTGTTTGGTGTCAATTGTAATAGCTTGTTTCAATTTGAAATCATTTTCAGGTCACTGCTGGATCCTGTGACAAGATTCTTCTTCAAGTCAGCAAAGGCTGGTGCACAAACAACCCTGCGGTTGGCTCTAGATCCGGCTTTAGAAAAATCATCAGGCGACTATTATTTTGACACCATCAGATGTCCAGTGCTGCCAAAAGCTAAAAATAAGCAAATGGCAGATTGGTTATGGACTGTTAGTGAAGAAATGGTAGGACTTACAACAAAGGAACCAAACGAAATTACTGTTGTCCCGGTTACATTGCACGTTCCTCCCCATGTAAGTGAGACTAATGGACACACAACTGTTATTGACGTCGAACAGTTGCCAACCTCCGAGATCCAAGACAACAAAAAAATGGAAGAATCCATGATAGTCAAATCAAATGGAAACACCGAAAAGACAGAGACAATGAAGAAAATGGAGGAAAATGAGAAACAAGATGAACCAGAAAAAGTCGATAAGCCAGAGAAGAATGAGGAACCCAAAGACAACTCAATAAAAGAGAATATGGAAGAAGTGTTAGAAAAACCAGACACTCAAGAGAAAGCAGACAAAGTCAAGGAAGTTGTTCTGAAAACCAACGGGGATGTTACAATTGTTAAAGATGTTAGTGAGGATAAGGTTGACGGTGTTGAAAAAATGGTGACGAAAGTACAAACAATAGAAAAGACCGATCCGATGGCAAACATTAATGCAATTGAAAGCGCCGATGTGGATGTGATAGAAAAACATGATGTGGCGGAAAAAGTAGATCCGCTAGCGGAAAAACAAGAAATACGAGAGAAAGCGATTTAAGTTTTATTTAAGGGATGACTAATTGTATAGGTGTTAAGATCAGTTTTTTTTTTTATCAAATACTCATAATAATTTAGGTTACGATTTAAGATTTCATTTCATTTGAGTGTTAACTATTAATGGCTGCCTAAGGATTTACAATCAAATAAACTATGCAAATGTAGATTTATTTATTTTAAATGTAAATAAATTAAATTAAAAAGAGGATGTTGATGTTTCTACAAATTGATTCAAATTGAGACAATTCTAGCTCCAGTCCCAACTATACAAGGAACGGAAACAAAAAGAAGCTCATGTGAAGAGGTTTGGAAGACAAATGTGAATATCTAAGATCTACGGAAAAGATGAAACACGGGCGAGATGGAAAGAAAAACAGCTGAAGACAGGCGAGAGTAAAAAAAAAAAAAAAACAAAGGAAAAGACTTCTCATGGCATGAGGGCTCAGGCAAGGTGGTGAGCACGTCTTTCTTAGCTCGGCGAATAAGGGAGGATCTGGTCACTTCACCAGGTAGTTACAAAAATATAAATCCTTTCGAGAACCACTAACACAGCTAGCGTGGCAGTTGCAGTGTGCCCTGTAGCCCACCCAACCATTGAGCTCAGTCAGCCATGAAGCTGGCAAGGGATACAGGGTGGGCCAAAAGTTTATTCAAAATTTCAAATTCTTCATAATAATCAACCAACTGGGTTAATGCGATGATTTCATCGCCATCTGTTGCATAAAACTCTGCCAAATTGAAAAATACTTGGTTAGTTACTATACCAATCGCTACCCAGCCCGCTTTCAAAAAACTTGAAAAACTTCCTCAAATCGGGTACTGTCATTAACCGTCCCCGAATTGGCCGTCCGCGTACATCAAAGACGCACAATAAAAACTGTCAAAGCCGCCTTGAGCAAAAGTCCTCATCGGTCGGTCTGTGCACTATCATTTTGCCTCCTTGAAAATTCTTCGAACGACGGTAAGGAGAATTTTACGAGAGGATTTGAATATGCACCCATACGAAATTCAGCTCACTCAAGAGTTACCGCCCGCTGATAAGCCAAAAAGGTTAGAATTTTGCGACTTGCGATTGAAGAAGGAGACATCGATTTGGACAACGTTTTCTTTAGCGACGAAGCCCACTTCGACTTAGGCGGTAATTTAAGCAAACAAAATATGCGTTATTATGCTACACAAAATCCGAACATTACTCATTTAAAACCAGAGTTCGGGAAAATTTTGAGAAAAAAGTGCGCCAATGTTTCCGCCGCCATGGCGACCACTTATTGGATGTTTTATATAAAATATAAAAATTTTTAGTAAATGGCATACATTTAGCTTTATTTTCATTTTGGTTTCATAATTTTAGCTCTCACCGTTTTTTTTACGAAGCGTTTCAAAGTGAGATTAACCTTTTAGCCCACCCTGTACAACCCCAACTTTTTCACCACCCTGAAACTATGCTAAGCAAAAAATATTAAACAAAGTAAAGCCCAAAACACCATACAAAGAATCCAGTTTCTTGAATATGTTGGCTCAGAGCCAAGGCAACTCCAGGTTCCACGTTTCTTCTTAAAAAATCACTGTTTTAACTAAAATACAATTGAATTAGTTTTTCATTTCATTCAAATGAAAAAGAGGTTTGAGAATTCATACAATCGATTGACATGGCAGAGACTAAAAAAATAAAATAAATAGAATATAGCGCATTTTTCAAAAGCATGTCTTGTGAAGGAATGGAGGGGACCTACGATTTTCTGCCAGTTCCGAACGTATCGAGAAAGCGCTTTTCATGGCAATGAATTACACGTGAGAAAACATTTTACCTCTGTTCGGATTCGAACTACGAGCTTCTGGCTTAACAGGCAGACATGCTAACCATCGCACCACGGGTACCACTCAAGTAAAAGATAAATCGCATTTGAAATTTGTTATCATATTTTCACAGTTGAGTAAGTTTCCAAAGAAAAGTCTGAGAAAAACATGTTATTTTTGTTATGATGAATTTGTTTTTATCAAAACACGTGTTGGGGCGCCCGCCATTTATGTTGTACTCCATGAAGGATATTTAACAGCCTTTCAGTTAAAAATCTCAGCATAAACAACGTCACACTTAATTTAAATTGCAAATTGTATATTCCAAGGGATGAACAGAAACCCAAGGATTTTTCATTCGAAATTGCCGCATAACTAGGCTTAATATTTTCACTATAAATACCCGCTGCAAATAGCTTATTCTCTATTAAACCAACAGCGTCTTCAAGAGTGTGAGAGTGAATTTCAATAATGTCTTCGTCATTTTCAAGTATATTAACTTCCGTGCGATGGCTGTTGTTTTTTGTGGTCATCTGTGTCCACACATCACAGTCTATGGGCAGCAAAAATTATTGTGGCAGAAAATTGGGAGAAACTCTAGATTTGGTATGCACGTATGGATTTGGGAAGAAGTTAAAGAAGTCAAGTGAGTAGTATTCAAAGACGGATAATTGATTCATTTAGAAATAATGTTTTTTATTTGAATTAAGTTGACCCAGTGGATTATTATGGTGATGCGGAAGAAGAAACACCATTTGCATTTGAAGACTTTCCATTCCTATCGAAATTTCAAGAAAATTCATTGGCGAAAACTCGGCACAGGAGATTTGGGATTGCAGATGAATGCTGCAAGAAACCCTGTTCGATCGATGAGCTGCGAACGTTTTGTTTTAAGAATGGACACCGAAAATAAATTGTATGAAATGTGAGCTTCAGTAGTAATAGAGCATTCGTATAACACTAAAAATTTAATAAAATGTTTTACTGCAAAAAAAGTAAGTATACGCCACAGTGTCCAATTTGTATATCGATTATAATGCATCACAGCCGACAAATTATTGTCTTCTTGGAATCTCTCTGTGATTTCATTGTTCAGTTTGGAAAAGTGTCTAGTGTTGTGACGAGATCAGTGCCCCAAAATACTCCATATTATCTAAAGACTGTTTTTAAAGCCACCACTTAGTTTTAATAAGTGCTGCTTATTGAAAGAATTTTTTCTATCTTGACTTTGATTCCATTTTGAAAAGAAGGAAGAAAAGGTAAAAAGTAAACTAAGTTCCCAGAAGTTTATGGGTCACCTTTCCCTCAAAAAATTTTCTGGGAGTTTTCATTCAGACCTGGAGTGTTTAAAATACACAACGGCTTCAACAAGAAAAGGGACCACGGTATTTCCTTCAAATAAGGATTAGTGTTTTGTTTGTGTTTTGGCATTTCAATCACAACAGAAGTCAAGTAGTCATATGGAAGTATGAGGTATATCAAAAATTAGGTGAAAATGGAATGACTATGTTTTTCGACAATTTGTGTATGTATTCATTTCTTGCCGCTCTTTGGAAATTTCTCTTCATTAAGGTTTGCCATTTCATGATGGAAAGATATACGAGCCAACAACGAGTCGCAATTATTAAAATTTACTACCGAAATTCGGAGTCAGTGGCCTCAACGTTAAGAGCGCTACGTCCAATTAATGGCCGTCATAATCGTCCTAGCAGATCAACAATTCAGCGTCTAATGGAAAAATTTGAATCCACAGGCACAGTACAAAAAGTTGCTCAGTTGCAGAAAGCCCAAATGTGTCTCTCACACGTTGTTCTCAAGCGTTGGGCATCTCTGTGACGTCGTTGTGGCGAATTTGCGAAAATATCTTGGCTTACATCCTTACAAGATTAGAAGAACTGAAGCCGCTTGACCACCAGAAGCGTCGTATGTTCGTGAATTGGGCTGAGCAACAACTTGAAAATGATTCGGATTTTCATCGAAAAATCATCTTCAGCGATGAGGCTCATTTCTGGCTGAATGAATGGCTTCGTCAATAAACAAAATATGCGTTATTGGTCAAGAAGAAATCCACACGGACTCCATGAATCATCATTGCATCCCGAAAAAATTACAATTTGGTGTGGTTTTTGGACCGGCGGCGTCATTGGGCCGTACTTCTTCCGTGATTATCAAGACCGGCACGTTACTGTGAATGGGGATCGCTACCGTTAAATAATAACCGAATATTTTGGCCCTAATTGGATGATATGGACTTGGAGGACATGTGGTTCCAACAGGACGGGGCCACAAGCCACACAGCGAATGCCACAATCAATTTATTGGAAACCAAGTTTGGAGAACGTGTTGTCTCACGAAATGATCCAGTCACTTGGCCGTCTCAGTCATGCGATTTGACGCCGTTAGACTATTTCCTATGGGGCTACGTCAAGTCTATGGTCTATGCCAACAAACCAGCGAAGATTGATAAACTTCGTAAGAATATCGAACCTGATATTGCAGCAGTATCGGCCGATTTATGTTTGAAAACTATCGAAAATTGGGTTCAGCGGCTGGACTTCTGCAAGCGTGCCTGTGGTGGCCATGAATCGAGTTCCACACAGCGTTACCGTTGGATATTTTGGAAAAGTTGCAAAAAAAGTGGCACTCGAGAAAAAAAGGTGGCACTTGAAATAAAAAACGAAACAACACCTATATGTATGAAAATTGACTCATTGATAAAAATTTCACACATCTGAACGCACTCGTAGGAGTTGAAGAAAGCACATAATCTTAACAACCATAATCGCAAGTTTCGGTTTTTAGTCGGCTGGTGAGTTTATTTTTCATCAAATTTAGCTTGGAAAATGCCCTCTCAGCGCAGGCACTGCTATGAGGCAAAGTTAATATTTTTGCAAACAAATTCATATAGGCAAGCCAGAAAAAGGTATTCATTCAAACTATTTTTAATGTTAGCCACTTTAAACCAAATCTATTCGATATTGACAATTTAAAAAAAAAAAATTGGTTTAAGCTTCAAGCTTGGTTGGGCTTCAAGGTAAAAAAAGACTTTTTTGACAAGTTTTTTCTTAAATATGGATTGAGTAGTTTTATTCGGACCTTTCGTACGTTATTGAGCATACTTTTAACAGTAAAAAGGTAACTTTCTCATGCAGAAATATTGAAGCATAAGCCGGTAACAGAGCTTCCCCAGAACGTCTTGAGAAAAAAACAATTTGCGGTGTTCACCATAACTCGGCTGGAAATTATTTGATAATAAGAAACCCCAACTTTCTCTGATGATTTTATTTTTTATTCAAAAATAATTTGGCGGCCATTGAAAGTGTAAACTGTTATTTTCCACTAAAAATTCCTCTTTTTTGGGGGTAGAAAACAAAATTTTTACTTAACGTGGGGGGCGGTATTTTATATGTCAAAAATGTGTATAAAGTTTGGAATGAATAGCTCAAGTAGTTTTGAAAAGACAGTGAACACGGACTTTGAAAAAATAGTTTTGAGGAAAACGCGTCTTAAGTTTATGAACTAGTGTTAGAGCGTTAGAGGCCAGGAGATTAATAAGACAATAACTTTAAGAATATTGCTTCTGTTCCCCTAACATTTTAAGGACATTTTTTTGAAATGTTAAACAATAAGATTAGAGATAAAAGAATCGATTTTTCGAAAGTTATTTCTAAAAATTAATATTGTTCAATTATCTTTTAGGACTAGTTTTAAATATGTTTCTTTTTTCGACTTAATAAATTAGAAGTCTAAATGCCTCAAATAGAAAGTTTTTCATTTTTGATGTCAATCGATTAAATATTTCATCTTAAAGTATTTGATAATGACTACGAATATTTTTTTTATTTTGATCTGAATTGCTTACTTCAGTTTTACTTGTGGGGAAAGCTAAAAAAGTGGCACAGACTGAAAAGTGGTAGCTCGGTGGCACAGCCTGAAAAAAAGTGGCATTTTGATACTAAAGTGGCACAGCGGTAACGCTGGTTCCACACATAATGGCATCGAGCGTATACTTTCACAGGAATAAAGAATTTCATTGATATTCAAAACCGTTTTTGTTTTATTTAAAAAAGCGCTCTTATTGAAAAACCCTGTAATAAAGTAACTAAAATAATAAATAAATAGGGTGACGCAACAGAGCGAGGAGCCCCTGGGCCTAGCGCGTTTCTCACAACCATGAATTGTGAGGGAATGGAGAGGACCTACAAATTTTTGCTGGTTCCGAACGGCTTTTCGAGAAAGCGCTTTTCATGGCAATGAATACTAACGGAGGACTTGCTAATTCCTCGCGAAAGGCGATACCCGTGAAAAAACATTTTTGCCTCTGTTGGGATTCCAATCACGAACCTCTGGATTAAGAGGCGGACATGCTATCCATCACACCACGGGTACACTTGAACACTTGAATGTTTTAAATAATCGAGATTTTAGTATTTGATTGATGAGATTAGCCGAGTATTCCATTTAGACATCAACTTAACTGAAAGCTTAACTAATAGCTCAACTGAAGCTAAAATTCAAATGATTTTCTAAAAGGGCCTTTATGGAGACGGCAGAAACAGTTTAAAATTCACCACCTTTTCTGTTTATCAGGTCAAGGAGACATTTCGAATAACTGAAAAACCAATGCACTCACCAGAAATGGAACTACCATGCCAATGTCACCAAACAGGATGAACAATGGCATACTTTACCCCTTGCTAAAGCAAGACGACATGAGAATAACAAACATTAGGCTTCCAAAAAGATTTGGACAAACTGGGGTCCAAAACTTGCCAGGTCCATAATCGCTGCTATAAGGGGACATTGTCTCAGGGGTAGACATGCCGAGAGTTAAGTGTTCCATTTAAGACAACTGCGGGAGCTGCATAGAAAAAGAAGAAGAGGAAACCGTTCTGCACCTTGGTAGAACTCTTTTTAATGATCCAAGTGATCTTATAAACACAGACAATTACAGTTTCCATCGCTCTCTAAAAAAACTAAAAATGGTTTTAGTAATGAGATTATTTCTCGAGATTCTCACATCTAAAGTTTTGAGAAGGGATCCGTATGCGGACATTAATTCACGAATTTATTAACAAGTAGAGATTACAAGTTCTGAGTTGCTATGCTCCGCGTCACAAAATCACTTTTGCCAAATATTGGGGGACGGAGGTCATTGGTTTTATCAGTGGCAAACCGGGGATTTTATTACAACCACCCTCTCAAAAATGATTACACAAACCAATATAATTTTTTCCTCATATCTATTGACGTAGTCACGTGCAATACCCATCAGCTTTGTAAATGACACATAAAGGAACTTTTTAACTTTCAACATTACGAACAACTAACTAGGTCATAAAAATTGACTAAAGAAAGGGTAACCACTCATCGAAATAATGGTTAGAAGGAAAATGTGTGTCGTAGGTTTTTGCCAACACAACAACTAGCTTAAACAAAACTTTCGAATATGCTATACATGAAAGTGCTTCTCAAACGTACATTTAGTAAAAAGAAAACAAGGATATTGTTTCTCTCTACTTGAGTCCAATTTGAAATTCACAATGGACGTATCTCATGTGCCCAGCGCAGCTCTTTGCTATCAATCACGTCATCGACGCAACGGTTCTTATCTAACAATTGAGTAAAAATAAAACACAATTTAATTATAAAGTTAACAAACTTGTAGACAAAATGTTATCAGCTTATTATTTACTTAATTACTTAGAAAACTTGCAAAATTTCTACTAAATGACCAATTTCATGGCTTGGCACACAACAAGCACTTCAATTTAACAATTTTGTAATGATATCAATATTCGTCGTGAAACGTTGTACGAAATTCAGTTGTTGAAACAAAAGAGTTGTTGTCCCGAAAGACAACCTACCGTCACAACCGAAGATAGCCACATCCATCTGTTTTGATTAGTTCCACAACGAAAACTAATCCAATTTGAATATCACAAAATTGGACTAATTGGTAATATTCCCAGATCGCACAACGGCTTCCTCATATGTGGGCGGTATATCCACAACGACCTGTCCATAACTTGGAGGTGGTAGCTTACATTGAATGCTTGAACTAGCTCCTGCATGATTGTGGTACATTTGCATCACTTGATTTGTTGTGGGAATAATGTAAATCGCTGGTGATGCTCGTCTAGCATTTGGCCTTATGTGACCTCTCGCATTGCCTCCACCTAAAAAGTTAAAATTACACAGTCCATTCAAAAAAGAAGATTTCACAAACTGTTTCAAGTTTTTACATACACGTCTGATTTTGCTTCAATTTTCTGGTCTTGCAATATGTCACCTGAAAATGATCATAAAAAGAATTTACCAAAAGCCTAAAAACTCAATTGATTTTTCACTCACTAAGATTATTGTTGTCGTGGAAGAAATCAATATCACGAGTGGAATGAAAACAAACATTTACAAATAATTACTCAACGCCAACCGGAAAAGGATTTAAAGAAAAAAAATATGAAAAAATCGTCTTGAGTCACAAACAGTCCGAAAGCCACAATGTTATTGGCTTGATAGGGAACAGAACACTAAATGGCCAATAAACTTGAAAATTTAGTCAATGCAATTTTGTGTTTGTTTATATGTAGGCTTGGTTATGTATTTGCCCGATAAAAAACAAAGGAAGTTAAAAATAACAAAACAAAAAGGTCGACACGAAGTTTCCCTAAAGTTTAGATATGATAAGAGCCTTGGACAAAATTTGTAGTATTTATGTGAGTATTTCAGTTGTTGATTACATAGTTTATTGTCATCATCAATTCCTAATGTGCGAAGTTCCGAAGTGTTGCAAAAATGACGAATTGATTGATGGTGTGATAATGACTGCTATCGAGAAATCTATTATCGTATAGGGTAGGTATATTGACCATATCTATCAACGCCGCCGATAAAATGACTTTGACTTTTTCATTGAATAGGGTGCTATTTTAAGCTACAGCACATATTTTCTACATCCGTCATTTTAATAATAGTTATATCCGTCCGGATAACTTCCAATTCTACTGTTTATGATGGTTTCCTACGAAAGTGATAGTACCCCTGTTATGGATGACAACTCAACTGAAATTGGGTTGTCTTCTCATATACAGTTGCGGTCAAAATAATAGTAGTGTGAGTAAAAGCATTGCACAAATTGGTATTTTTCCACTTGCGTTGATTGTGAAAACCGTTACACTTTAATTGTTTTAAGGGGTGGAAAAGGATCTCGTCAATATGTAAGAAGACCTCCAAGCACCGAATATAATCCACACTTTACAATCATAATGGTATGGGCATGTTTTTTCTTCAACGGAGTTGGACCAATAATGCGAATTGAAGGCATTATGGATCAGCATCTCTATGTTAGGATAATGCAGGAAGTAATGCTACCATATACTGAAGTTGAATGCACCTGTAAATGAAGTTGCTTCTTGCTGAAATGGGTCTTTCAGCAAGAAGCAATTGTTCCAGGAAAGCAAAGTAGATGTGATGGAGTGGCCCGCATAGTCTTCGGACTTTAATCCCATTGAAAACCTAAGGAGCGTTGTTAAAAAAATATGCTTCTAGATGTAAACCAAGCAACAACACAGTCCTTTGCGAAGCGTTACAGTAATCATGGAGTTCGATAAGCACAGGAAGGTGTGGAAACCTGATAAACTCTATTTAACGTCTTTGTACTGCTGTTATAGCTAACAAGGGACATGCAACTAAATAATAATTAAAGGTACGAACACTCAGCCACATATTGTAATAAAAATTTTGACCTAATTTTTCGATTTCGTAACATTTCAAGGTAGGTTTTTCTATCACTACTATTTTTTTGACCGCTGAATTTCAACATCTGTTTAATAAACTTGCAACTATCGAATAACTAGCTGACCCGGCAAACTTTGTTCTGCCTACTGTCTTAGAGGCAATATATGAGCAGAGTTTGGATTTTATGAATTTCAATTATTAGGATAGTATATATGTATATATTTAAAAAAATCTAGCATTTTAATGATTCTTTATTAGCTATTTATTTTGGTGCATGTGTTGCACTTTTCACAGAAGCACCTTGTGATAGACGATATTTTTTGGCTTATCGGGCGCGAGAACAAATAACGCAGATGTAAAAATAAAAATACAGACCTATGCAACGCCGTGAATGTTGAGGCATAAGGGGTATTTGAGTAAGAGTATGTCTAAATAGAAACGGAACGTTTAACGTTCATAAGGTTGAACTGAAAGGTTAAACTGCGTTCTGAGGAGTACATCCATTTACGTGATGCAGTTAGTACTGATTACTGAAGGATATGCAGCTAACATTGGCCGATCAACTATTTTGCCGGCGACGGCGACGTTCATTGGAAGTCCACGTCAGATGCATGAATATGTGCAAGATGCAATGACATATGTTCGTCATTACGGTCGGCCAGATCACTTTATTACTTTTAGCTGTAATCCAAAATGGATAGAAATTATTCAATTGCTGCTCCCGATCAAGCATCAAGTGATAGAAACGACATCACAGCACGTATATTCAGGCAAAAAATTCGGCCCCTGATGAACTTCATTTTTGAACAACGCGTCTTTGAAGATACTCGATGCTGGATGTATTCAATGAAATTCCAAAAGCGAAGCCTGTCGCACGCACACATTTTTATTTGTGTAACGGAAAGAATTCAGCCTGACCAAATAGATGATATCATATGTGCCGAGATTCCTGATCAGGAAGCCGATCCAGATTTACATGATGTTATTACAAATATGATTCATGGACGGTATTCACGGAAATTTACGGCCGACCCTCACTGGCAACGATGGTTATCCGCTGTGTCGGCGTCGATCACCAGATGACAACGGTCGAACTCAAAAGTGAAAAGAATGGATTTCGTTATCCGTTGTCGGCAACTACAGTAATATTGTTCCATATTCGCCACTTATTTCTAAAGCGTTTAAGACGCATTGCAACGTTGAGTACTGCAATTCAGTAAATATGTAACAAAAGGCAGCGATATAGCGGCTTTTGGATTGCAATCCTCAAATACCAACGATGAAATATCACGCTATCAAGTTTGTCGTTATGTGAACTGTAATTAAGCGATTTGGCGTATATTCGCATTCCACATTCACGACGCATTCTACTGTTGTGCATTTGGCGGTGCGTCTGGAGAATGGTCAAGAAGTTTATTTCAGTATTTCACGGCTTCGAATGCTGTGTAATGTGCTGAAACACTTTTAGCAACTACATTGACAAATTTCTTTGCGATGGCAGATCGATCCGTTTGCACGAACTTTGCTTTACTCGGAGATGGCAAGTTATTATACTTGGAATGCTATATCGAAGAATTTTTAAAGAAGGAAGCAAGGCGATGCAGTTCCTGGGTATCCGGATGTGCTTTCTACAGAAGATGCTTTTATATTTATTTGATATTGATTTTACACAAAAATCAAATTTATTTCTCACTATAAGTCAATTTTTTTTTGGTTTTTTTTACAGTACAGTGTTTTGTATATAAGGAAAACTAACGCATTGCATTGATGTCATTCCCATAGGGATATAGGGATAAAAAGTATCCTATGTCCGTCTCCGGGTCCTAAGCTCCCTCCTCACCAATTTTCAGACAAATCGGTTCAGCCGTTCTTGAGTTATGAGTGGTGTAACTAACACGACTTTCTTTTATATATATAGATAGAAGAAGAAGATAGATAATATTAAACTAATGTTTTTTTTTTTGTAAATAAAAGCTTAAAACCCTACTTTGAAAACCACGTTATTGGTTTTTTAAATTAGAATTGACGGATAAGTTTTTTTCAAATTTGTTGTTTCTTAAGCTCTATACTACTATTATTTTGACCGCAGCTGTATATAACACAGGCACACAACCAAATTTTCAGTTGGGTTGTCATCTGTAATAGGGGTGTAGGTGTCTGAAAACCGATTTCGGAAAGTTTTGAACAACGCTAGTTGCAACTATAAATTTTGAGACTTCATATTTGTTCCGAAACTAACACAAAAGGAAAACAAACCATCGGCTTCATCATCACGTAGAGCTCTCTGATATAGTCGAAAATAGCCACAGAATATAATTTCTAATTGATTTCCCTCTCCGTACTCAAATTTGTCTTTCCAATATCCACTTTCTTCAGTGATCCAAATTTTTTTTATTTTAAAGGAAAGATCACTGTTGAAGGTCGAGGTGGAAATCCAAGTTAGACGCAAAATATAGCCCCACATGGATTTGGCAAGCCCACCAAGAGCTTTATCCACCTAAACGTTTTTATTGGAACTGGCAGAATAGTTTAGGTAACCTCCACTCCTCATTCGAATAATTGAGAGAAACGCATTAGGCCCTAACCCAGTCTGGGCTTATTGTGCTCAAATATAAATATTTTATTAAAATTGTAGGTTGATTTTGGCAGTAGACTCCACCACTAGTATGCTTAACCAAATCAAAAGTTTCCGCCGAAGACAACTTTAAACCTTTAATATATGGGCTTTGGGTTTTTCATATCAATTTTCTTTGATTTGTTAAAGAAGCTTAGAAGTACTTTGGCTGCCAGAGCCTTTAAAATATATTGCTCTGTACGTGATTTGTTTTCACTGATAATGTCAGCCAACTTAATCCCACCGATTTGATTTCTTTTTGTTATCAACGATTGTATCTGCTGTAGTTTAAAAAAAAAATAACTAATAGGCCGTTGTTCAAAAAAAAAAAAAAATGTGACTGCATTTTTTACCCTTCTTGAAACAAGGCCTCTTGCTGTCATTAACGATTGCCTTCGGTGGTCGTTTTGCTGTCGTTTTGACATTTTCATGGAGCCATTCTCGTGATTGAAAATGCGCATAATGCCGTGGCTATTGTTCTTTTGGGTTTCGTTTTATTGACGCGGGTTTTAGGGTGTCCCTTATTATGAGAGGGTATGCGTTTCCATATCTTAGTTTGTATGTTAAGTACCAGGTACCACTGTGATACTTTTATCATACTAGTACTCTCGAGTCTGATGCTGAACATACAAACTAGGATATAGAAACGCATACCCTCTCATTTCATAAAAAAAAACCCCTGCCCTACTATCGTAGTATACCAAATTTCCTTTTGCGAAGATGACGGCAGCCCATGCCGACTTCGCATCGGTTTCTGACAGTTTAAGGTTTTCTTTAAATAATCTCAGACTTAGTTTTTGAGGAATAACTACTGTTTTCAAATGAAAAAGAATCAAAGCATCTAGTCAGAAAAACCTCTAAAATAAGGGACACCCTAGCATGTTTTCTAATTTCTAAAATGGTCCCTGAAACCCTATCCAAATAACGATATTTAAAAATGAAAACTCTTAACTATCGTTTTGTTGAGATTACGTTTCAAGTAGCTTTTATTAACGACTGCTTTTGGAATTCGTTTTGCTATAATTCTAACATTTTTTGCTATTTTCATGGCCCTGAGCCCCTTTTCTCGTAATTCATAATCGGCCTACATATGTCGGCTTCGCTGTTTTAAGCTTCGTTTTTCTGGCTCGCAAATGAGAAATGCACTTGGTAGTGTTCAAGTAGTGACTGACATTTTATTGTTTATTCAAATTTACCTTAACACATAGCTAATCACCCCTATCACGAAATCCATTCGGAGAATTCTCCGAATGAAAAATCACGATACGAATCCCGAAAAAAAGCTATCACAAGATCCGAACAAATTCTAAAAAAGAATTGCCTGTTTGAAAAAATAGTGTCCATTTTCGAAGTCAGCTGTCCTCTGTCAAAATAAATACTCGAAGCAATAGACACAAAAATCCCTAAACTTAAAAAAAATCCCTTAATTTTTCCCAAACACATTTTTTTACCGATTTTTATTTTCTAGTAATAATTAATTTATTTGCACTTTTTGTGATTGAAACAAGTTATAATAGATCTGTATCATTGATCAAATCTTAAATACTATGTGAAATAAACAATTTTACTGTCGAATATAATCAAATATTTTCTTCATCAAGTTATAAATTCCCAAAGGAGGATTTTTGTTAGGTGGTCCATGAGTACTTTCCAATTTGTCAAATAGAATTTCATTCGCTTAACAAATCATAAAATAATTTGTGAAATCCAAGTTTTTTCCGTATAAAATGCAAGTGTTATTTTGAGTGGTAACAGATAAAAAAGTAATTTAACAGTCATACGACTGCTATTTAAACACTCCAAGTCTATCAATTTCGCTTAAATTTGGAAACGGGCTTAACAAAGACAGTCATTTGAAAAAATGTAATTTCTTTTGTAAATAATTTTATTCATTGATGTGTTTATAAAACCGATGTTTTTAAAGGGTGAAAACAACGAACAAACAACAATGAAATGTTATCCTGTAATCCAGATTCCACACATACGCTAAATGTCCAAAAGTTGATGACCTCTGGGAGGAAATAAGAACAGAGTTGAATCTACTTGGACCTTAATCAAAAGATGCAGGAACTTAAAGAAAAGTTGGTTGGTAAACTGGAGTTATTTGAATTTTCCATCGTTGTTTTTTCTTATATAGAATTATATCTTGTAAATTTTTTTTTATATTTTAACAAATGGATTTTACCTATGGCTCTACGCTCTACGACAGAAAAAACTTGTCGTAGAAAAGGACGTCATATTTCCGTTTCATTCGGAATTAGTGATACCAAATCTACGAATTTCGAAATTCAAAATTCGTTCCACTCCAAATGGATTATGTGATAGTAATATCGGGAAACTTAGACTTTTTTCGATTACGATGGAATCTTTGATAGGGCTGAATATCTAATTTGCTTACGCCTAGTTTCATTGTCGAGTGTCAACGGAGAAACAACAAGTATCGCAATCGGAACCTTTCCGCTTCCGTTCCCATGAATAACTTACTTCTAGAATCTCGTGGCGGTTTTCTTGCCATCTCTGTCTGGAAGTTCGATGACACTTTCTGAACTATACATAATACGCGCTTCAAAATTTGCAAAACGGGCCCTGAGCCCCTATTACAAATAACGATACTCGCAGGAAACACCTCTTCATCGTCACTTTGCCTTTACGTTTCACGATATTCGATGTAATTTACGACTGCTCATGGCGGTCTCTTTGTGATCGTTCCAAAACTTTCATGGACTCCATACTCGTAACTCATAATAGTTCTGTCGTGTCTATCGTGCTTTGGGTTTCGTTCTCGTGCTTTAGGTTTCGTAAACTAAAAACTTAAACCGCCAAATAAAAGGTGTTGATAATGTCTGAATTGATAACGCAAAACGAAAACGATTCAACAAATTATTGTATTTTCGTAATAATTTCAGACTACAAATGCTAAAAAGAAAAAGGACTTAAAACAAAATCGTAAGTAATGTTTTATAACAGATATTAAAAAGTTGCTAATAACTTTATCAACAGTGACGAATTCCGTGATGTTTCTTTTTGTTTCAATGATGTTTCTTTTTTAGCATTCCTAGTGCAAAATTGGGATACGGAGGGGAGGGCCTTGTGAAAGGGGCCATTAGTTAGTGATATTTTGTGTGTTAGCAGATTCAAATAAACACCCCAATTACAGATGTCGAAAACGACATTGAAAAAAATAACACGACAAAATCTGTATTCCATAAGTCGTTTTCGATCTTGTACACTCGTTTTGATGTCGTGTGCAGTCGTGTGTAAACGTCAAATGTCGTTGAATGCAGTTATTCAGCTTTATTTTCGACGAAAGGATACGACGACGACGAAAAAAAAAACGCTGATACGTCTCGTTCAAAAATTCGATCGCGACATAGAAATGGAAGGACGCAAAACAGTAAGTAACCTTGTTAAATAAATTTTTGAAAAATTTTATCTATACATATAATAAACAACAGTTTATTTGTTTATGCACGCTAATCTCAGAAACGGCTAATCCTATCTATATGGGGTTTTCAGTTATATATTGTGGTAAGCTTCACTTCACAGGGTGGCCGTGGTGCAGTGGTAGAGTGTTCAGTAGGTAGGCCGGATGCGTGGGTTCGAATCCCGCTCTGGACATCAACTTTTCTTTCAGCCTCCTAGTTTCGCCGCCCTTGAGGTTATATGTGAAATAACTAACACCTTATTTCCACTACTGCAACACAGAAAAAAGGGAAGGCTGCTACCCTGGTAGTACAATGGTCCGGTAATTAAGTCTGAGTTCTCCAGGTTAGCATATAAGCATCTTCTTTTTAATAAAAAAAAAAAAAAAGCTTCACTTAACATTTAGTTTTTATTTCATGTCAATCGGTTGATAAATAAAAAAGTTATGCCAATTCTTGCGGACGAGGTCGCTGGAACACCTTGTGAAAATAAAACAGCGAAACTTTAATTTCAATATAAAATTTTTTCTTTGATACCAGGCGCACAGCAATGTTCAGAAAGCAGCAGAAAGCAAACGAGTAGAGACAGTGGGGGAGTTATTTCTCTATAAAAGCAACAAAGAACTGAATTCGACCAATCAGCGTACGGAACAAGTGTAAAGATCTTGCGATGACCCCATTGGCTTTCCTATTTCGAATGGGAGGCGGTCCATTTTTCATAGGGTGACCAGATTACTTCCAAATGAAAAGAGGACATCAATAGGAATCTTTACATAAGCAAAGAAACAAAAAGGCTTATCTAAAGATGTTTATATATTCCATTACATTGAAGCGCAAAAGGAAAAAAACCAAATATGTGTGTTGTTGATCCAGAAACAGTGAATTCAATTGATATGTACATACTTTTTTTAAAGCTTTGTTCGCTTAACAAAAAACTTTTCATTTTTAAAGAGAGCATCTGGTCACCCTCATTTCACACCAGTCAAACAGCTTTCCCTCTTTTGATTTCTGCTTGAAATGAATGCTTGGCAGCTACCTGCTGCTACCTCCTGTACATTTCTGTGCGCCTGGTAGCAAAGAAAAATTTTCCAATGATTTCAATGAGTTGTGGCTTCCGGTATTTTTTGTTGAATAAAATAGGATGTATGTATGTCCGGGGTAAACTCCTAAGCCACCCAACGAATTTTTATGAAATTTTCAGGGTAGATATAGTTTAGTCCAGAGATGGTTCCTGTCAAGATTTGATCCCCATATTCCCACAGGAACGGGGTTGGGAACGGAAAATTAGAAACTACTCAACAGATTTCAAAAATTCTTTCAACGGGTTGCTCCAATTATCTCCCTTCATCAGTGTGTAAATTCACAAACGTCAATTTTTTGTGCAGTGATTCGGCATCACTGCTATTTTGCGATGCTGATGCTTATGCAGCTGTTGCTGATGCGATTCCGATGCGATGCTGATCGGTTATTTGTTTGACGTTAAAAAACACTTTTTTCTTTTATTTCATTAATGATGGAAGTTCTTTTATTGAAAACATTAATAGATAATAATGACCGTAAAAGTGATAATTTCGTGTATAATATGCGTGAAGCAAAGCGTAAACGTTTTAACAGAAATCGTTTAGTATTAAAATTATCAGAAAAAAGAAAAATTCCAAAAGTAATAAATTACTTCAATGTAATTGAAAGTTATCCAGACGATATATTCCAAAGCCATTTTCGAATGAGCCGCACAACTTTTTATGTGAGCTTATTGTCTATATATAGTGTTTCATATTTGAGTTCTAACTATGTATTCTCAAAATTTAGGAACTGTGTCGGAAACTGGATCCCTTTTGGACAAAGCCACATACTGGTCGAATCGGACTATCCATAGAAAAATGCTTATACATTACTCTATGGAAACTGTGTAACGGTAGAGTAAGCCTTCGTATCCTTTCTGATCGCTTCGGTATTGGAAAAGGATCATCTTTCAAAATTTTTCTTAATACCGTAAACGGAATTTCTAAATTGAAACATGAAGTACTCTGGCCATCACTTCAACAACAAATGAATATTATGGAAGATTTTGCAAATAGCAGAGAAAACCCTTTTCCGTTCGTGATTGGCTGCGTAGACGGAACTCATTTCAATATCCCTCCTCCAAGAAAGGATCCTTGCAGCTACTACGATCGAAAAGAAATTTCACAATAACTATGCAAGTAGGTGCATAATCATAACCTTTGCATTTACATTATTTTACCATAAAGATGATCCTTATAGGCCATATGCGACAGTAAGTTCCGCTTCATTGATGTTTTTATTGGATACCCAGGTAGCTGCCACGATGCAAACGTATGGGCAAATAGCCCAATATGCAATGCTATAAGCAATCGATCAATTCAGTTTGCCGAAAACGCTCATCTACTAGGAGATACAGCGTTCCCACTCTCCAAATATTTGATGGTTCCATACAAAGACAATGGGCACCAAACTACGGAGAAAAAAAAGTTCAATACTTGCCTCAGTTCAACAAGAGTTTTCATAGAACAAGCATTTGGCATTTTAAAGAAGAAATTCCAGATACTAAACTACATTGATATAAGGTCAACGAAAAATATATCAAACGTAGTGCTTGTGTGCTGCATTTTGCATAATTTTATTATTAATAGAGAAAAGAATTTAGACGAAAATGATTGGAGTGCATCGAATGATCAAATCACTTCACAATCACAGCCTTCAAATGATACAACAGAACGGAACACCCAAGAGGGAATCGAAAAAAGAAATAACTTAGCAATGCTTTTTGTTTCTTAAAAAAGATATACTCATTTTTAAAGATGAAATGTACAATGTACGCACTTTATTTTTGAATAAAAACAAAACAAAATTAAACAGAGCTTCATACTCATACAAAGGAACTAAAATGTTTCTTATCACATTGAGATTTTTTTTTCCAAAGTTATAAACTAAGAACTAGGAACTTCTTTCTAGCAATAGTTAAAAACAATTCTAAAACATAACTAACACCCCTATTACAGATGACAACCCAACTGAAAACTGGGTTGTGTGCCCGGCCCGTGTTATAAATATATGAGAAGACAACCCAATAATAGTTGAGTTGTCATCCATAATAGGGGTATAAATAAACAAAAAACTTCATAAATATTACACATTAAGTAATCATACTTGAAAGTTATCTTAGTTGAAACTAATTGCCATCTCTATTTTGCAGCATTTGTTGCAAAACAATTTTTAAATCACGCATTTCTTGAATTCGCTGGCGCTCAGTTTCAAGTTTTTGCCTTTCCAGATCCATAAGTTCTTTATGTCGTAAGTCTTCTTTCTTAGACTCCTGTTTTAAAAATTCCAAATTTTCATTTTCTTTATTTGTACGGCGACGTTTGTTCGGTGGGGTGTGGTCTGGCTCTGGGTCTGTGCAAGTTTCGTTGAGGTCATCATTGGCATCTTCCGAAAATGAAATATTCTCAGCGGCAGACTGGGACTCAATAGAATGAGATTCCTGCTCCACCATTGTTGTTGCGTTTGAGGAAACTAGAAGTGTAGAAATTATTTGGCATTCAGGTGGCTGAATGGAATGTTTTTTTCCATAAATTTCATCTAAAATGTCGAAATGGTCCCATGCTGTTGCATCACGTCCAGTTTGTTTGTTTCTTTTTTTAATCCTTTTGTATGTTATTAAAATATTCAAAAATTTACGATGTATTTGAGTTCTGTCAAATTTGAAATCTGGGACTTCATTTTTTATTTCGCAAAGAATTTTTCTCCATAGAACCGACTTTGCTTTTTTTCCAGCCGTGAACTCCGGTTCATATTTTAGCCTAATGGCTATCAGCAACTTTATTTCTGCTTTTGTGAAATAGTCTCTAAGAAATGAAATAAAAAAACACAAAAGAATCTTGAATAAATATTTTTATGTATATATTTGCTATTAAACTACTTACTTTTCGTTTTCCTTCTCCATATTTGTAAATGTACTTGATGTTATGTACGATGGCGTCTAACCTAAACACTCTCTCGTGTTGATGCTTTTTCGTTTAGTTTTTGCGCATCAGTTTATGCAACTTTGCAATAATGAACAGTTGACGAGAAAAGTTATGCCAAACTCTGCGTTTGTGAACGTTTGACTTTTAACGTTTGGGCATCATTACTGCAGCGATGCGTTTATGAATTTACACAGTAACTTAAACTATACTTCATCCCAATAATCCCACAGGAACAGAAACGGGAACGAGAACGGGAACGATAAAGTTACTTGACCGATCTCAAAAATTCTTTCTACTCTGGGATGTTACATCATCTTTCAGAGACATAGACTTACATATATTTCATCCACTTATTTCCATGGGAACAGAAGATTCCCATAGGAACGGGGTTGGGAACGGAAACTTAGAAACTACTGGATCGACTTCGAAAATTGTTTCAGCATTAGGATGCCACATAGTCCCACAGTAAGAAAGATTATATTTCAACCCCAAATTCCCACGGAAAAGGAAAAACGAGAACGGGAACCTTAAAACTACAGACCCGAGCAAAGCCAGCAGCTCAGCTAGTAACTAATAAAACATAAACATTAAAACCAGTTTGAAACGCTCGTCGAGTTGGATCCTTTTTTAGGCGTGAATATTCGCACACGTGTGCCATCAATACATCCGACAGCAATAGAAAATACCGTCTTATTAAAAAAAGGAAACTTTGCTTCTGATTTTCGGCCGGTGTCATTCGGAATCAAATCCATTTCGGGCCAATATGTCTTTCTATGACATTGATAATTTCTTTTAAGAACTTGCTTTCTTTTAAAAACTGTTAATTGGGCTAGTCCAAAATTGAAGTCATTCTCGGCACCGTGCTCGTAACTTCCTTCAGCCTAGATTCTTATTGTGACTGCAAGCCTCAATATGATTGGAATTGGATGAAAGATGGCTAATCCCTATTTGATCACTTATTTTATCCAACTAATACAGTACGTTCTCGATTAACGCAACTAATTAAAACAAGGGTAGTTAGTTACTATGGCCGAGGCGAGGTTGTTGCACTAACCGAATAAGTATTTTTTATAGGTTCAATTCGGTATGAAAAGCGAAGATGAGTAAACTAACTACCTACAAATATGTTTAAAGCAATTCTTTCTTTGCTTGCCTTTTAGCCAGGAGCTGACGTTTCCTTAAACCTACAAGGGTTTTGTTTAAGTCAGTATAATAGGCCGGTTTAATCGGCGCCGGCGTTATAAAGCTGCGAATTGTTTGAAACTTATTCTCTCCAAATTTTTAACAGGCGAATTTTGTGTACTTTCTTAAAATTTGTCTCCCAACCGTTGAAAGATCCTGGTCTCTCCTTAATTTCTCCATGTTACGAACACGACTTTGTTTTTAAGGACCTCAATGGGAAATGGCACACTTTGCTTTCTTTGATCACTTGTTGAAAATTTTTTCCATGTTAGGGAGTTCACGATACAATTCCATCGTACCGCATTTCCCAGAAATAGCAGTAAAATAACTGCCGAGACAAAAAGTAAACCAAATTATAAAATAATACCTGAGCAATTAAAGATAATCTGCCGTATTTATTAGATTTTCTTAAGACGTTGATTAGTTAAGTTTCAATTAAAATTTAATTGGAACTTAAGAGAGGTTGATTAAATTCTTATCGATAATCGATTCTGCGCAGACGCTAAACTTATTGATAGTTGTGTCAAAATAAAGTAGTAAAAACAGAAATCTAGTCCAATTCAAACTGCGTTTTGACAACCATTCATTTGTAAACAAATGTGGTGCCTTTTTGCTTATCAAAAAAAAAAAAAAAACACTATGTACGAGTATCATCAACCTAAAATGTGATGAGAATTTCTTTCGAATATTCATTCAAAACTAACGCAATTCATTGTTGGTCTTAGGCCCTTATTATGAGAAGCAAATCAACCGCTCGACCATGGAACAATCTTTCATTGCCAAGCAAAACTGCAATTCCCTGACAATCTCTTAGCTCTGGTTGTAGGCACACGACATCAATGGCGAAATGGATAAAGCAAAACTACTGCGTGGGCGTTCGACCACCATAAACATCCAAAATGATTTTTCTCTGGTAGGTATCACCTCAAAGCAGGAAAATATGCCTTGAAAAATGCTATTCCAATTTAACCTTTCAGAACCGCACTCACGATAATGGTTGCTGTGAGAACAACGCGTTTGGCCTTGTAGCTCTGTGGAGCTTTTGTGCCAGCTTTTTAGGTTTCTATTTATTCATCATGACATCTGAAAAATTCTTAGCATATTGAAAACATTTAAATCGCGAATACTCGTAAAATCTCTCATATTTTTGTTTTAAGAAAAGTTTCTTTTTAGAAATTATATTACGAAAACAACAGATCAAAATTGACACCGATTTTCCCGAAACGTCGGAATGAATTTTTAATGTGGATTTAAGAGACCTTTAAACGCCATTATTGACATTTAAGTTGAGAGGGCTCTTAGCAAGGTTACTTAAATGTGAAATTTGATTATCGATACGGATTCGTTACTTAAGTGTAACTTAAAGGGCAATTAAATCTAATCAATGATTAAAAGTTCTTTATAGATACGGCTGAATTAGTGCAGCCATTGAAGCTTTATTGCTCCGAATTTTTTTACTGTGAACCGAATTGCATGAAATTTTGGAATTAGGCTCATCTCACCCTTAACTTCAAAAGTGAAAATGATTGGCCATCAAGCGGCGAGCAGATCCATTCTAATACAAAGGGGTTTCGTAGTGCTTGAAATAAGCTTTAAAATGAGCACTATTAAAAGTCTTTTGCACGTAAAACAAGTGAGCTGTATTGAAAATAAGGGGAGCATCTAATGTGCCATTTCCATAGAACACAAAAAACCGATAAAAAACGTGAAATTTCGTGAATTTTCAATTGCCAATAACTTGAAAAGTATTGGATTTTTTGAAAAACTTTGCACATGATTTTTGGCTTAAAATTAGGCCTTCTTACGATATCCGAGGTTATTTTGAAAAAAAAAAAAATTCACTCCCGAGAAGGGGTGACAACCACCCTGGGGTGGTTGCGTAGTTCAAATCATTTTGACTTGAAGTTAAGGGTAAGATGAGCCAAATACCAAAATTTCAAGCAATTCGGTTCACAGTAAAAAAATTCGGAGGTAAGACCGTATTTTTCGCTTCAATGACTGCACTAAATATGCAACAAAAAGTTGCACTTATCGAGTAAAAATTATTTGAAGAGTTGCTATTACCGCGTCAACAATGATGTTAATTCAGCTGTTGAGTAAATCGAGGGGTTCGGCAAATCGAGAGCTGGTTTAATCGAGAACGTAATGTACTTAAACGATTCTTTTGTCAATCTAAAGAACGCAACGGCTTGAAACTGTTATAATGTACAAAAGTTTTATTTAAAAGCAACTATTGAAACAGATTTGAGTTGTGCCGTATCTGTTTTCTTTTTATAAATCAATTTTTCTTTCCGGATTCTTTCTTCTTCATCTTCGTCACTTTCACTACTTGTGCTGTAATAGTTTTCTATTACATACTTATTATACCTACTTATTATTTTAATATACTATTTATTATTAACCGCATTCGAGCTCTAAACAATTACTTTTTATACAAACTTTCTTTCAATTTCTTTTGATTTTGACAAATGTTTATTAGTTTTTAGCCGTTTTAAAATCTTTTACGTATTTTTCGTGCTGAAGAAGTTATGAAATGTCATTTAAAAAACGACACGACAGAGAAAACGAGACGAGACGAGATCGGTAATAGGGGTGATTGAGATTTTTAGTGTAAAGTATAGTTTGAGAAAAAATGTATACAATTTAAAAAAAAAAATTAGTTCTTACAAAGAGTTTTTGAAACGCTATTCAACATGTGGAAATTTTTTTTTTTTTAAATTATGTAGGGTGAAGGTGAAAATTACCTTTACAAGCACGTCGACCTGAAAGATCTTTTGTGCTGTTCCCTTAGGTGTAAAAACACGTACCGCCGTATTAATAAACGCGGAATAACCTTATTCCATGGATTAAGTTACCATTATACCATTTTCCACTTAATCCATGGAATCCAGCTATTCCACGTTTATTAATACGGCGGGTAGTGTATAGGTTTGTTCGAAGCTGAGGTCATGTAAGAAACTAAGAATCTTCGAGGAAGAGGTGTTTCTGATATCAAGGGGACAGGGGAACCCTTTATTGAATATTTTTAGCCTGGATCTAGCTAAGGCAGGGCATTCACATAAAATGTGTTCAGCTGTTTTTATGTCTTCAAGACAGAGACGACAGGTGTCATCTTGGCTGATGCCCATGTTTTTAAGATGATACTTGAGAGAGCAGTGTCCAGTGAAGAAGTCCGTGAGTTACTTTGCGTCACGTTTGCTCATGTCAAGAATTTCTTTCATACGTTTGTGGGATAAGTCAATGAATAGTTTTTATTGTGAGTAGCTAGTTGAACTATACATGTCAGGCAGTTCCAAACTAGTTTGGATTCGATTTTTGTCGAGGACAGAGCCTTTAGTGCTGCCTGACTGTCAGAGCAGATTAGGATACTTGATCTTCGGAGGATTCTTCTAATGCATTCCCTAAAACAGAATTCTATAGCCATTACCTCTGCCTGAAAGATAGTAGTTGTGTTACCAAGGGATGTAGATTATTTAAAGTTGGGACCGTAAATCCCTGCACCTACACCGTTGTTTGTTTTTGAACCGTCAGTATACCAGATGTATTGGAAGTTATTTGTAAGAACTACAGGGTTCTTCCAACATGTGGACATAGAGTGATGATGATGAACAATTGAACATAGGTCAAATAGAGAGGCGAACACTACCCACCTTTCCAGCGTAGAGCGGGGTTAGGACACATAACTTTTAGTATATCAGCCAAACGCTCATTTACTTGCACCATACCACCATCAAACCTAAGAAAGAGAAAAATTCGCGTACCTACCATTTTCACCCTAAAAAAAAAACAACACAAAAATAAAGACAAGACGCCATTTTCAATAATAGTTTTATACCAATTTTATTTTTTATCATTATATATTTTTTAATAATAGCAATTGTAATTTTTAATTGTACAAAGCATCGAGTTTTTCTTTAATTACGTTTTTTTTTTTTTAAATTTTATCGCTGCCGCTGCATCTATTGAATAAACTTTTCATACATTTTTTTTTGTTTATTAAATTTAAATATTTATAACACTTTTATAATAATTATTAAATATAATACTAGACAAAAATGTGTAATATTATTTCAAGTTTTGTTTTTAAATGCTTAAAGTTTTTTGATGTTTTCTTTTCTTAGTTTTAGTAAAAGTTACAAACAAAATTAAGATTTAAGAATGAAATTGAAACAAAATTCTTGAAACAAACGTATTTTTATTAAATTTAACTTTAATTAATGTTATCTGTTTTGTTTTAATAACTATTTAAATAATAGATAAAATTTTTGTAGTTTTTATTTTATTTTAGTTACTTAAGTTGTTATAATGTTTGATTCTTATATAAGATTTTCATATATATATAATTTTTTAATAAGAAAGGAAACACGACGATACAATTCGTATGTATATTATTATTAAATATTCGTTTCTATTTTTTCTTTTTTCTTTTTCAACAATATTATACGTAAGTAACACAAATTTCTCTTCTTTTGTTTTTGAAAACTGTTGTATATTTTCCTTTTTGTTTTTAATCAAATAATGTTTGTTTTTATAGTAGTAGTGCATTTTGTTTTTCATTTGAATAAATGGTTGTTGTTTTTTATAAACTAAAAACGTTTAACGAATTTTTTGGGTGGCAAAATGTAAAGAAGGAATTTAAAAAAAAAGATGAAAAGTGTAAAGTGTGTGAAAGAAGAAGTGGAAGTATGCGGTGTAGTAGAAAGTTATTTTTTTGTGTTTTTGTCTGCACATCATTTTTGATTTGTAAAACTTTTCATTTTTCGACTTAAAAATACTTGAATCATAAATAAAACGTATATTATGTATAAACTTTTACATACCTATTTTTTTTTTGTTACTTGTATATATATATATAGTATTTATATAAATGGGGTTTTAAATTATTTCCTATGAGTGTATTCCTCCACTCAAGATATTGACCTCTAGAACAAACTCTTCTTTTTCTTGTCTTTTTTGTCTTTGCCGTCGACGGTTCTGTAAAAAGGGAATTTTTGGAGATTTTTGTTTTGCTGAGTATTTTTTATTGCTGTTGTTTTTTTTGTTTGCAGATATAATGGATTTTTGATGAAGTTGTGAATTTTACAATGAGTGATGCTTTATTTTTCCAGAGAAATTCAAATTTAAAACTAAAAAAAATGTGTGTCGAAAGAGTATTTGGGATTTTTGTATAAATGGAGTTGCAAGATGCGTGTTGTTTATGTGAAGTGATTTGATTTTTTTTTCATTACTCTATACCGCTAGTAAAAATAGGATTTACGAAGGCCAAAGCTATGTGGAGTTGAGATGGTAAATTTTTTTCGTTTAAAAGTGGAGGAATCTCCACAACTGAAAACAAATAAAAATTTATTCAATTGAGACATTTTGTTTTTGTTTCTTAAAAATTTCAAATGCTGCTGTTAAATTGTGCAGATTTGTTGATTATGTTTTGCAAAAGCCCGCTTACCAAACCAAACATGGTTATGTATTGATATTTATGTACAATAAGTGTGATTGGAATATGAGTAAGGAGTTGGTTAATTTTTTTGTTTTTTTCTTCGCTGATCGGTGATATAAAATTGGTAGGTGCTTAGTTTTGTTGAAATAAATATAAATGATTGTTTGTTTATATTAAAATCCAAAACCAAAGTGCTAAGGATTATTCCGTCTACATGATCCTCCATGGAACACCACACAAAACAAAATAATTATTTATAATTAAAAAAATATATATATCGAGTGCAGGTATATTAGGCTGTCTGAAAATATGCAACTAAAACCAAAATTTTACATAAAAATTCAACGTCGCAATAACATTTGGATGGGAAATACAGTTCAAGGCCATAGATTTTGAAGTACATACATAGAATCTTTACAGCAAATTGAACACCAAAATCTCAATTACTACAAAACACTCAAAGACTGAAGTTTTGAGAGGTGTTAAGGGATATGTCCTGAGTCTAAACCGAATTTTTTATTTGAATGGGCAGGAGATATGTCTCTTATGTGTTTATAATGTAATCAGGGAGCCTACTACATACGACGCGATTCTACATTAAAAGTATTCGAATGCAAAAATTCCTTCTACGTAGTTCTTAAAAAATCGAAAGAAGTTGAAAGAATTCAAACCAGATTTTAATTTCATTCTTATTAGCATTTAAAAGAATGATTCGAAAGTATAATAAAGTTGGGCTTCAGTTTTTCTACCCAAAATTAGTTTTGTTTTTCCAAACAACATCAGTTGACGTGTAAGTCATACATTCACCGACAAGCAAACTAACAGTTTCGCAATTTAAAAATGCCAATTACGAGGGAGCGTTTTTACAGTCGCGGAATGAGGGGATTAGAGGGGGGTGACTATGCTCATTATAACCGTAACGAGTTCAGCTACTCATAATTAGAGTGTTCACGTCCATTTTTGGACCTCTGCAATGAAGACAAGGATCGTGTATTGAGTCGAATTGTTACTGGAGATGAAACTTGATTCATCATTATGAGCCTGAGTATAAACAAGACTCCATGCAGTGGCACAACAAAGACACAGCACCTCCTAAAAAGTTTAAGGTGTCACAGTCAGCGGGAAAACTCATGGCAACGGTCTTTTGGGACTCGGAAGGAATATTACTAATCAATTATAAAGATAAAGGTGTTTCTATAACCGGAGAATACTACGCTTCTATATTAGAGCGATTATAAGAAGCCTTTAAAAAGAAAAGACGGGGAAAATTGACAAAAGGTGTGCTGCTTTTGCACGACAACGCGTACGTGCACAAGAGCCCCATTCCGTTGGCTGCCCTGCATAAAGTAGGCTTCGATATTTTGGATCACCCACCCTACAGTCCAGACCTAGCCCCGAGTGATTATTATCTGTTCCCAAAAATGAAAAAAGTTTCGGGGTAAGAAATTTACCAATGATGATGAAGTCAAAGAGGCAGTTTCGGCGTATTTTGAAGGTAAAGATAAAACATTTTTTTTATGAGGGTATAAATTAATTAATTCAAAAATCAGAAAAATATATCAGTCTTGCAGGTGAATAAATTGAAAAGGAAAAATAATTTGGTTTTTTTATTTCTACCCTATATCCCCCATTCCGCGAATATAAAAACACTCCCTCGTATCTTATAAAAGCAAGCCTGTAAAAAATAGTAATGGGGTAACGATATTTAGCCACCTCAATATTCTTCTTATTGCTTTTATCTTAACGCCAATTTTTTGAAAAACATTAGTAATCTCTAATCTAGACAAGGTAAATAGTACGTTTCTACGATACTCGTTGTCATCTGCTTATGGCAGCCGGTGCCATCGTTCTGACGTGTTCATGGAGACATACTCATATTCCATGATCGGTCTACATAGTGGCTATCGATGTTTTGCAGTTAAGATAATCACAAGCGTGCAGGTTCAGTGACCAATGTGAGAGTTACAACTTTTTATTGTTTTTAATAAAACGTAGATATAGTTGCGCTTTATGAACTCAATGCGGCGCACTCCACGGCGCGGCGGCGGGCGGATCACCAGTGTTTGAGATAAATGGGATAGCGGTGAACATTGATCCGTTTTTGCTCCAACATTTTGCTTTGCAGTTTGACAAATTTACAGATGGTTCTGACTGTGCACAGTTTATGGAATTTGTGCGCTTTGAAACAGATGATACAGAAGAAATCTTATTTTGCAAAGCACTTCCTGCAAACACTACTAGCCAGTGTTTGTACGATATATTTTTGGAAAGCACTTGCAATTACGATATCGATTGGAAAAAATGCATCGCAATTTGTAGCGATGGCTCTAAAGCTATGACTGGCAAAATTCGTGGACGGACTGCAAAATTAAAAGCGATAATGCCAAACATGTTCTGGACACACTGTTTTCTCCATCGACAGGCTCTAGCTGCTTCTGACTTCAATGACGTGCTCATGGAGGTAATAAAAATTGTGAATTCTATCAAAGGCAAAGCTTTGCGAACCCGGCAATTCAGAATCGTTTGTGAAGATATGGTCTTGCTTCACCAAAATATCTTTTATCAAACGGAGGTCAGGTGGCTATCCAAAGAAAAGGTATTAACAAAAGTTCTGAAACTGAGAGCCGAATTGTTAATGTTCTTAAAAGATGCAAATCTGGCTCATGAAATTAGCATTTTTGGCAGATCATTTAAGCCACCTTAACAATTTAAACAGTTAATGTGCTCTCAAGACAGAAGGGCATTCACTGTTTTTATATCTGAAAGACAAAGAGGACAGTTGTCAATTTAGCCGATATCAATATTCTCTATATTTTTTGAGGTGGTACTTGAAAATGGGAGTCCGTTGGAGAACTCCTCGAGAGTAACTTTTCGTCACTTTGGCTCAGCTCAAGAATTTCTTTCAAGCTTCTTTGTGATAGGTCGATAAAATAATTCAACTGGCGATGGCAAAGAGTAGTGTCACAGATGTGTAGATGCGGATGATTATACCTCGTTCCCATTAAGCCAACTCACGTTTGATGTTACTGATTGACCAGATTCCAGGATCTTTCAGTGACTTTAAATTAGAGGATTGAGAGCCAGTCAGGAGCTGAGAAGCCAGCATCCCTATTACATTTTATGTCAAGGAACCTACATAATTGTATTTGGCTATTTACGCCAAGCACTACTTTGAATTCGTATTTGTTTTAGGTTCAAGTTTTTCAAAACAGTCAGGGATTCCCTACTGGTTGTCTGACCAAATTGGTATGAGTTATCTGCAGAGGTTCTGCCAATGCATTTTCTATCATGTTGTTAAATTTTGTGCCGCCAGTTTACGTTCTTCCGTTATCAATCGAGACAAACAGAAGCATTTCAAGATATTTCAAGTAACATTTGGGATTGTCCCACAAGAGCCTTGTGTTCTACTTCAAATGCTCTGCAATGAAGAGTTGAAATGTTCTTAAACAAAAGAGTTGTCGTAGAAGACGTACATTTCAAAAAGCCTTAAGTAACGTCAACGCAATATTTTCCAAGAGGTTCACCATCACTCGCAACTACTTTGCCATTCTTTGAATGAGTAAGACTAACATTCGATACGACAAGGGTCGAATGCTTCGATAAATGTTCCTTTTGGTATTGCGTATCTTTATCGACATGGATTTCTGTTACTGTGAATAATGAAAGTAGTCATTGTGAATAAATTCTATAATTTGACCTTACAGTCAGTTTCAGTGATAGTCGAACGAAAAAATACAGACGATAACGACCGAAATCAAAATTTAAAGTATCGAACAATAAGAATACGCATTACCAAATTTCATTTTCGATGTTCGACTATCGACAACCGTCGTGTATCGACAGCCAAACGATATTAGCAATAAGGGGCTGACTTTCGGGGTACCCCATAGGCGGGTGATTAGAGTGAAGCGGAAAAGTGGGAAAGCTGTGATCCCATCGAAAGTTTTTTCGTTGCACCACAAATGAAGAACACTCGAAACGCTGACTTTGGTGGTCAGGACGAGTTCATATTTTTCAGCGAATCCACGGCTAAACCTCTTTGCTCGTTGTTTAACATTTAAATCCAGATAGAATCTTGTTAACACATGAGCAATCGGGAACCACTTCCATATTTTCTTCTATTTTTACTACCAATTTTCACACGAAACCAAGTAAAAATCACTATCCTAAAAAATTCAACTATAAAAAGAAACACACAACACAAGAATAACACACGCTTGTTACAAACTTTACCAGATGGTTTTTCTTCTTTGATCGGTTCTCCATTTGTGTATTCTTTTCAACATGTTTGCGGATATTATTAGACATTTATTATGTAGTCTGAAAGTAATCACATCAACTTTTAATTTTATTTTCTATCTATCATGATCATTTGAATAAAAGTGATGCCAAATAACGATCGATGATGAAACTACTTTTAGCTGAATGTGATTCAATGTTTGGAAATCAATTTTTTTATTCAATAGAAAAAAAAGGAGATTTCTACATGATTTCGTGACAAACTATCTATTTGACGTTCTTCATGAGTTTTATAGGTTCACGACAAAAAAAAACTCTATCAGAAATAGAAGCGATGTTAACTAAATGCATTTTTTCTCATAAGTTGGGAGAATCATTAAAAACAAAAAATTATTTAAATTTCATAAGACATCAGTTTCATATCTTTCTCCTTCATTTTTGAAAACACCTTCTGTGTTTGTCTGTTTTGAACATGGTGTTTTTACTTCTTCGTTTGGATGAAACCGAGTGTTGCCATACTTAGGAATATTAATAGTATATGACAGAAAAACTGATTTATGAATGGAAAAGCTCATGATGGACGGACATATTTTAACTCGTGCAATTTTATGAAGGCGTAAAATGAATGAAGTGAACAAGGTGCATCAAAGAAACTGTCAAATCACTGTAGGACTATTCATAACCAATCAATAGGGGAAATATATAGATTCGAAAAAGGTAGACAAACACGAGGAATAGTTCTCCATTATATTTTTTTAAATAACATTTGAAGTGAAAGAAAAATATTATTTTATATTCTTTGTTAAGTGTTTTAAAATATATGTACGTCAGCATTCATTTTAAAACTAAAAATTCACCTTTGCCGTTGTAAATTCTTGAAGAAAATCGCTTGTCTGTGAATGCCGTCTATGCATTTTCAGTGTACCAACATCACTTTTCAAACCATAAGCCATTGTGTTTTAACTTTTTTTACGTTATACAACAACGTGAGACGGAACTAGAACAGAAGATACGATATTTTAGTATTTTAGTGGCTCAAGCAAAAATTGTGTACAATTCACAAAGCCAACGCAATATTTTATAGGAAGGCGTAGGTGTTTTATATGGATACCAAGTGCGCGCTTTTAAATATTCCAGTTGCAAGCTTGTACCCTTGGAGATTTCTGGTTATTGAACAATGCCGATGTTAAGTATTGTGATTTTTTGAGTGATCATATTTTAATGATCTAAAAGCAATGAAAGTTGCAATGAAGTGGCCCATTATTTTGTTGATGGAATAAAACAGAAGTTAGTATAAATTGATTGGTGAGCATTCTAGAAGAAACTTTGAATTTTCGCTAAATGGCGCCCAACACGAGTTCTACATTTGTATATGTACTTTGCTGGTTTTTATCATTAAAAGCTTACCTAATGACAAGCAACAAGAAAGTAGTGATGCTTTGATAGAATGTATCGTAGATGGACCAGAGTGCATTCGAATATCGCGCCAGATATCGATTTTTCTCAGCCTCCCAGTTTCAGCTGGACGCCTCCTCTTTCTTTAAGGTAAGTGAAACTGCAAAGACCTTAATTAAATTTACTGCCCTAATCTGGTAGGTCAATGCACTTGAGATTTGTCTGACTTCTCCCAGTATTAGACTCTTTTTCTCTTCAAATAAAATCGAATCACAAATGAACAGGGCATAAGTTAACGCAAGTAAATCACACGGAAATTCTAACGAAATTGTACTATCTCTTCTAATTTTAAAAATAGCACGAAAGAGCTTAGGGAGCCCCGGGGTTCACCTCACCAGCCTAAATAGGGTGAGGGGAAATGGGGATATATACCATTGCTCCGCTACATTTTTGACAAACCCTATTTGCTGAGACTTTTTGGTGCGTATTATGCAAACGTCCTCGTAAAAGTCTTTCTATAAATATGTAGGAGTGCCATTTAATGCTCGGTTGGAGTAGTACGTGTTTTCTTTTGTGGGGTTTCAGTGTCAGTTTTTCAGTTTTCAGAAGATAAAGAGTGTTTTATCATAGTAGCGTGTGTCTGCTCGTTTTGTTGTCATTTTATCTAAAACGTAAAGGGCATCACAAATTTAAAGATCCTTAGTACCCCACAGAAATCTGAGAACCCTCTCTCAACTACACGTGTGACGTAATTTATAGACGACCCTCCAAATAAAAGAGCACAAAAAAATGTCACCTAATGACTACAACACTAAATAATTTCACAGGACAAAATTTCTTTGGCAAAAAAGTACCCAAATTACAAGAGCCAAAAATATTGTGAATCGATTTGATACGAAATCTACGAAATAAGAATATAGATTCAGTATTGTCACATCTACTGGGTTATTTGCGAGGTGTTCGAAAAGCTTACCACAAGAGGTACCCAACGGCCGGATCACCAGTGTCAAGCAGACAAGTGGGTGAGCTGTGATCGTTTTTGGGATTGCAATTGTCCGTAGCACCCGCCGTTAACGAAAACGAAAAAAAAGAGACCTCTGTACAATGGAAATTTAATCAAACAAGGAGTCTTTTGAGCATTGGAGAAACGTAATGAAAAACATACAAAAGGTGGGTTCTTGTAACGTGTAAGCCGACCACAATTAGATGTCTACAATGATTGGTGATAGCAACCCTAACCTCTAACCAAGAAGATTTGTTCTACACACGGAGGACAACATCAATCATTTCTTGCAAAAAAAAATTGTTCCCATGGGAAAAAAATCCGTGGGAAATTTCCGATAGTAGGAACTTGTTCCCGAAAAGGGAAACATTTTTGGGAAAAATTAAGGTAACCCGTTATAAGACATTAGCTATCCCAGTTCCCCACTTTTAACAGTTGGCACTTTTAACACAAAACGTTACAAAGACGCAATACAATATACAACTTAATAGAAACAATGTAAGAATGCTAGCCGGGTTCTTAACCGAACACTGCAGACTAAGAAAACACCTAAAAGTACTAGACATAGAGAGCGAGGACCAATGCAGATATTGCAACGAACAGGAAGAGTCTCCTGACCACCTCTTAGGTGACTGCAAAGCTCTAATACACCAAAGGAAGAAGTACCTAGGATCCAACTACGTAGAGGAGAGGGAGTTAAAACTTCTAAGAAGTAGGGGGTACAATGGATTTAAACAGGTCGAAGTACAATACAAAACCCAATTATTCATTCATTCACCCCAGTTCTGATATAAGGTGCGGAAGCATGGACCTTATTTATAGCGGATGAAGAAACCCTGTGTAGTTTTGAGAGAAAAATAATCCAAATGATCTGTATGTAACGCCAATGTGTGGAAAAGCAGACAAAACCACGAGCTGTAATCCCGTGACATAGACACAGCTAGAAGAGTACGCCACACAACACTACAATGGCAGGGCATTGTAGAGCGGATGGACATCAACGATCCAGCTCGACTGATTTTCGAAAGCGTATTGCGGAAGAGTCGCTGAAAGGCGAGGACCTAGTTTAAGCTTTAGTTCCCGAACGTGTCAATATTAAAAAAAAAATTGCATTAAAGTTTCAAACAAAAAAAAAAAAAAAATTATCAAGAAACCATTGGAAATGTAGAAAACAAAATATTTACATTGGTTGAGGTGTAGCAAGTGAATGAGACGGGCTTAGAATGCAAAACTTGAGAGAGCTCGCCCGAAATCGAAGTTTTTGGTGAAATATGTTGGATGCTGAGAACGATCTGTAATGCCCCTACTAAGTAAGTGACAATTTTTGCGCCACTTTATACTTCATTTCTAACTTTTAAAACGTTCATTAAAGAAAATCTACAAATGGAAAGCGTTCTAAGACCGAGTGTGAGAATAAAACTGTTTTTGGCATAACCAAAAATAAAAATTTCGGCAAGCAATTAAAAGCCACGGCATAAACGCACGCAGTGAATACCCACGTAATACAATGGTACACACGTACATAGATAGTTCGAAAACGACAGAAGGCACATGTTTGAGCCAAAAACCAGGATGACAATAATAACAAATGGGACAACTATCGAACTTATTCCAACCATAAGTATATTCAATATGCAAATATGCTGAATTCTTCTTCTTCTTTTCCATTTTCGGCGTTACGAGTAGTGATCTTGAAGCGATCACAACTCTCCCACTTTTCTGCTTCACACTAGTTATCCGCCTGTGGGGTACGCCGGCAAATATGCTGAATTCAACACAGAAAAATAATATGACCATGTGATAGTATGTGAAATGTGACCCTAGTCTAAAAACCTTCAAATTTGTGTGATGTAATTTATTAACTCCCCCTAAGGAGAGCGGAACTGTCTTCATCACTTTCGTTGTATGTTCTTCATACAATTGGACCCCTGTTCTGATTTTCGTTCGGATACTATACCCTCCCGTTTTAGAATTTTCACGGTTCCCAATTCCGAATTCGCACGTTTTCAATTCGCTTATCATTTTGTTACCGGAATTGAATCCGGTTGATGAATTTTGTAGAAAGTTAGTTATTGCTATAAATGAAAGATAGTAGACCATATAAGCATTACGGTTTCTAAAGTTGTCAACAGTTCCAGTGAACACAAAAATTTAATTTCCAAAACGTTTTTGTGACATAAAATCAGTAGTGAATCCGTTCGAAAGTAAGAACACACCTTTTAAATCCGTACGGATTCAATTTCGGTTTCCGTTTTGAATCCGGTCGAAAATCAGAACAGCCATGTTTGAGTATAGTTTTCAAAATGCTCTTAAAAATAACAGGAAAAGTCCTTAAAATTGAATATGTATTAACAAAAAAAAAAAAATCACTTCAAATAAACATGAGAAGGAAGCATTTACCGTCTTGGTGTTTAAGCTTAAGGCATACTCAACTTATTTTATACTTTGTTTTTACTATATGATTCTCTATAGAAGGGGATTTTTGCAAAAACAAATATTTAGCCATGCCAAAATAAAAGTAAATAAAAAAAAAAATGCAACTCTGGTGCGTAAGAAGAGTATGTAAATGAATGGCACGAATAATGTGTTTCATTATAAATTTGTGAATTGTGTAAAAAAAAAGGTGACACACATCAAAGCAAACTTAGTCTAATGTCTTTAAGCTGGTGTGCGAGAAGTAAGTATGGTGATGATTCGATATCAATAATACAAATGTGTGCAAATTGTAAAATAATAATTTATAAATAAAAACCAAATGTACATACTGGGATATAATAAAAAAAGAGTCTTTTATACAATCAGGAATACTTAAGTTGATTTTATTTCGAGAAATAGTTAGGATTTGCTTTAACAAAATTTGTCAAATTCAAAAGTAAGGATAGTAAGATTGGAAAAAGAAAAACAGAAAAGAAGTTTGGATTAGAATAAAACAAAAAAACCCTTAAAATAAAACTACAGAATATTTGAAGATAAAAATAAAATTGAAACAAGTTCTCATTACACGATTATAAAAAAAATAAAAGAGAAACGAAAAATGTTAATGTTCAGTTAAGTTGATATGTTGCTAGGCACAAAATATGCGTTCAGTTTTTATGTGATTCAGTAGTATTTTCTTCATTATTACAATTTGGTGGTAATGAATTGGTTGTGTTGAGTCCAGATGATGGTATGGCTGCAGTGCCGCCACCACCACGGTGTAGATGAGCATCAGGAGCTCCAAAACTTGTATGACGGCGTAATAATGATCCAAAAACACGCCGACCCTTCGACTCATCTGAACCTCGTGATGTCATTGATGCGGTCCTGGAAAATGTCGGGGGTATTTTTTGTTTTGGTTGCTTTCATTTTCATATTTTTTTTTGTTTTTCTTTTTGTTTATTTATTTTTGTTGTCTATGTTGGTAGGTTTATAAATATAAAATCTTTTTTCTTTCAATATAAAAACAGGCAATTGCGCTTGAAAGTTGCAAAAAAATGGAATTTGTCGAATTCGGTTAACTATAAATCATCCAAATAAAAATTAATGAAAAACTCTAATGCTCTTTTTCAGAATTAGAAAATACCTAGACTAGGCTTATTTATGAAAATTCTACAAGATCAATAGCTTTGATTATGAAGCTCCTAAGCAAGAAAAGCAACACTCGTGAATCTAAATGTATCTACTCATGAACTCCTATCTGATTGCTAACTTTCACTCAAAATAAAAACCAATTTCCTTACCAAGAGTTCACACTTCAAAAAACATCTGGAAATTTATAGATATGATGGAATTTAGAGCGCTGATTGCCAGCGAAGGGAGGCTTCCAACCACCGGCGACATCTAAATTTGTTAAAAACAAACGCAAAGCTTAGGTTTGCTTGTGAAAATCATAAAATTTAAAATAAATGAGGAATAAAATTAGGAACTAAAGTAAGTGAAAAGTCGCAAGGATGATGACTGGCCTTACAAATGCTTTTTTTTTTTTAACATTAGCTCTGAAGTGTCATGAAAACAGGAACTGTCCGTTGTAATATTCCTTTAATAAAACATGTTGAAGCTGAATAAGTATTCCACCATTTGAGTTGCTCAATTCCTATCGCTAAATGCAAATCAAAGCTGTTGAAATCGAAAATCGTTACAGGGAGATGATCGGACTTTCAAAAACTGTTAGCAAAGAATCACTGTTTTGTTCTACAGAGTTGGCTTAAAATTTTTTCCTCAAATTAAATTAAATAAACATTTTGGCTTAACAGTTAGGGTGGGTCAGGGTCCAGTAAAGGGCTTGTCAACTACTAAGTCTGAAGAGGACCTACTTCAATGGGAGAGATGCAAATTCTTCGATATCACAAAATTCACAACGCCTTGAGATCAATGGAGATGAAGTGCACCTTTATCCTATTTTCTATAAGCCAAATAGGCTTAATAATTAACTCTGTATTTAGGTCTTTTAGCTTTAATATTTATCGAGGCTTATTTTCTTAACTAATTTGTTTTTAAAACTATAGTGGATCCTCGGCAGTCTGACAAATGTTTTACAGGGCAATTTCGGACAGCCGAATCTGTCAGATATTGTCTAAGACTGAAATGCTGATCCCTATTTCACAAAACTGGACCTAAACGTACCTAAATCAACAGCTTTAGGCATGCCGGATTACACGGAGCGACCGGTTTAGACAGTGATCGGATTACCAGGGCAGTGACGGGGATCCCGATTAGTAGTGCCAGCAGCAGAAATTCGTAATTTATGTTCATATCAAGTTGGTGGCTGATCTGACAGTTGCCGTACTCGTCTCGCACTAGGAACCAGTGCTGTGTTGTGGTATGTTAATGCTTGACGCATTAAAAATGGCGGTCTAAGCTAATTTTCAAACAAATGGCAATGGCATGTTGATAAAAAAAATTGCGAAGGAGAATTATAAAAGAACTAACCCACAGAGATTTAAACATTTGTAGTCACAAGTGGGGGGCGTAGTCGTAGAAATCATTCCACATTCAGAGGTTAAGATATGATTCTCTATACGTGACTGAACCCTGTACGCCCGGAGTGAATTTTGCAACAAAAAACAGTTGGCCATCTTGCTTTTACTTAAAGAAGATCAAGAAAATCAAATCGATCATCGCTCTGTTTTGACCACTATCGAGTAATCGCAAGGATGTTTAAGAAACACTTGGCCAAACACGGGAGCCTAGTTATTTTTAAATGTGTGGCCATTATAACGAAGGTCATCGTCAGTGTCAAGTACTGACAGCTTTTTAGTTTCACTGATGAAGGTACATTTTATGGATATTGGTTATTCGGACACGTGCTTTAACAACATTAGACATCTGGGCTCGTAATACGAACAACGAAACGCGAGGCAGAAACACCAAACCCAAAACAACGATAACAACGGCTTAGACCGATTATGTATTGCGATAGTGAATTCATGAAAATATCAGACTTATAACAAAACGACCACGAAAACCAGTCGTTAATGAAAGAGAGTATCGTGAAACATAGTTGCAACGTATATAAAACGAGATTTCTTGCGACTATCGCTAATTGTAATACGGGCCCTGGGTTTTGAAGCCCAGTATTTTATTCGGTTCTTACTACATCATGTAACTAACAATGCCGGCAAGGTGAGAAATCAATTTCAACTGTTGTTGATACGTTAGGCCAACGAACTCATCTCGAAATAAAAAAATACACATTTTAACTTAAAACCTGAGTTTGAGTGGGAACCGGAACTCGCAATGTATCACTCCTGACATACCCACAACCAAAGTGTATCATTTGAGAGTTAAAACAACCAGAACAATAATTCATCTCTTTTCCTTTTCACCCTTTTCTGTGTCTACACCTTTCTATTTCACACATACTAACTGCGTTTAGTTAACATGCGGGTTCGAGAGATTGAATTTTGTTTGAGATAAAATTTCAACTATTTCTGCTCCAAATGTAAGCTGAGTAAAGTAACTGATACATACCTACAAATATTCAAAATCAAATTGCTATCAAAACAGCTGTGACAACTTTTCTTTTTTTACTTTGAATTTAAGTTTTTTTCTTTTCTTGTCTTTTTATATGGGAGTATTTGGCAGGGTGTCTATTTCTAAAGGGTATAACTGAAACCATTGATTTTAAGAAGAGGAAATCTGTTCAAGTTCTATTACACTTTTGTCCTTATATTTTGCTGTAGTGAGGTCTATCCTTGAAAACTGTGCTGCTGTGTGGTGGTACTCGTCTACTCATTTCATTGAACTCATTTTTCATTTTCCTAATATGCGATTGGATTTTTACCGCAAGAACCTTGCGTCTTCTGTTGCCATATAAATTGTTTAAAGTTGTTCGATTATGCTCCAATGTATGTTTTTGAAAAACCAGTTAAATGACAAAATTTTCTTTTCCAACCACATCATAGAAGGAATTAGCAATCTTTTGAACCCTTTAGAAGAATAAAAATAAAACGGAGTGGAGAACAACAAACCTCGGCGAGCCTCGGGGCCTATTTTATGTCGAATCTATACGGCAAATGGAAAAGGCGTTTTTTGATGGCAGTGTAACTATTACCTTCGAAAGACTTGTCAATGTCAATTCCTTACGAAATGCGATGCCAATGGAAGAATAATTGGAAATTTGTAGAATGCGAAGTTCGAACTCCCACGTAACAAGCAGACGTGATGAACACTACGACACGATCTACACACCCTTTTGTCATTTTTAAAGCAATCCTTGTTTGACATAGACAGGGTCTTTTACTAAGCAAATGCTTGGAGCAATTAGCGCATAGCACCCCGGTTAAAAATTTTAAGATATATTCAAATTCGTAAAGGTCCTTATAAGGTTGGTTTAATAGGAATTCCTCAACCTTTTAAGGATGCAATCAAATTAAAATTTTATAAAAATTTGTGTCGTAAGCTTAAATGAGTTAGCCAAACTAACAATTCGTAGGCCTTCTTTGTACATTTTTATTTTCAAGAATTTGTATAAAAGCTCCAAATGGTTTTGTTAAGTGAGGTACTTCCTCGCATAATTTTTATGGTATCACAATGGACCTAATATTGGCCTAAGTGCGTCAGTTGTTTTCCTGGCAGCCATTTAACCTAACCTTACCTATCATTTGCAAGCAATTAGTTCGAACGTACTTTGTATAAAAAGGCCTTGTGTGTGAAAGCAATAACAAAAGGTTTTCGAAACAAGATCCATTTCGTGGCTAAATAGCAACAAAACGTGTGAATAGTAATTTTGTTTATTTTAAAATAACTTTTCCATACAAAAAGTTTGACTTGATTCTTTTTCCATGGTGACTATGGAAAACAGAAGTGTCTTCCAGCATCAAAAGCAAGCTCATAAGTTCTTACTTTAAAATGGACCTTCATCATGACCAATCAAAGGCACAAAGAAGTTAAATAAATAACAAAAAAATTAATCGTTTGTAAAATCAAAATAATATAACATAAATTATAGAACAAAATTACGAGGAACAAATTTGAATTAAAAAAGACAAATTTACGAAAGAGATTGTGATTCCTTTTAGCAGATCTAAATAAAGCAACTTTCGAGCACAATGTTCTTAACTGATGTATAATAATTGAATAGAGAAGTAGAGGGTAGTTCTAGTTTATAATTTAAAATATACAGAAATAAAGGCCAACAAATCAAACCGAAACTAATTAAAAATATTTAGCAAAAAAAAGGATTACATTAAAAATAAATCAAACATCTACTTTTTTATGATCTTTTCCAATGGCATAAGTATATGTAGGTAGGTATAGTTTCCAACTGAATAAACCTTCTCATAGCAGCTCATAGTATACGAACATATTTTCTCTTCTCAATACATTTAACACGCATATACATAATTTATAAAATTTAAATTAAAAATAAAGCTGGAAAAATCTTTCAATCACTTGTTTATCATAAAAAAAATAAAAAAGAAAACACTCAATCGAATGCAGACATTTCAAAAATTTATTTTCACAATTCGAAGAATGAAAAACACATAATTGAAAGAGAAACAAAAAACTAAAAATGATTTGGAAAATGCATATTATATCCCAGTTTGTAGTGTGTCATAAAGTTGTTCTTGCTCTTGTTTTTTTTTTTTTTTAGTTTTAGTTGTTAATTTTATCCAACCAAAAATATTCTTGCAAATTATGTTTGAGTTAAAAAACATAAATACATAAACTTAAGTAATCTCAATATTTATGCTTGCGTGTTTTGTTATTTCTTAGAATTTAGTATCAAATTTCAATACAATTTTGATTATTTACAATTTGAATTAAAACAAAAGAAAAAAGACAAAAGTTAAACAAAATAAAAAAGTAAATAAAAAGTTAATATAAAAAAAAAAGAATATTTCCAACACAAAAAATGAAATGAGAATGAAATGGAAACAAAAAATAGAAAAAAAAAATTAATCAACAATGTTAAGAGGAACAAGCGACCAACACAAGAAAAAAAAAGATTATCTATTAAAAAGAAAAAAAAATGGTAGGCAGTTGATGTTTTTGTACTCACTCTTTACTATTCGCTTCTAAGCTTCGTCGTCTAAGTTCGTCTAGTGTAATGTGGTTTGAGTCTTCCCAATCCTTCTTCTCCTGATCAAATCCTCTTCTACGTTCTTCCAATTCACGTATCTGTATTTCGAGGGCCTGTTAGGGAATTAAGCAAAGAAAATTGTAAAAAAGTGTTACCACAGAAAATTGCATTTTAAATATGTTATGAGATGAAATGATGTTATTTTTGAAATGTTTGCTTTCCGTACTTCAAAAGAATTCAAGCAACGGAATTTAGTCAATTAAAGCTTCTCGTACTTTATAAAAACGTATCTACCTGAGGAATAGACTTTCAAAAGTCTGTACAATTACTCGCCTACGCGGATGACATCTGGAGCGAATGAACATTAACGCTCCAGCTCGACGAGTTTTCGAAAACACATTGCAAGGAAATCGCGGAAGGGTAAGACCCCGTCTTAGTTGGCGTAATGAAGTCAAAGAAGACCTCAGCCGACCGCAAAACTGGAGTGCAAAACTGGAGAGAGCTCACCCGAAATTAAAATTATTGGGGAAAGATTTTGGTTGAGGCCCAGATCCACCTAAGTAAGTAAATATCTATAAGACATTTAAGGCGGAAAAGCAATGGTCTCCAAAAAAATCTTTATAATTTACAAAGCCATTATGCTTCATCAATACTACATCATCTTTTGTTGTTTTTAGATAGGATTTTGTGAAACCTTGTGAATCTATTTATTTTAATTTAATACTTTCTATCTCGGCTAATAGAAAAAAAGATTTTCCTGCTTTTCAATGAAATTGAAATATCGGTTGTTTTTTTAGAGGTTGGTTTTTCGAATAGGGATAAAACTGACATCTTGTAGTCGAATCGGCCAACTCCAATGTTATTTATGTTCAGTTTGGTTTGCCATTTCATTGTGAACAGGTTGACAATCAACGATTGCAAATCGTGCAAATTTATTTCGAAAATAATGGTTCAGTTCGCGAAGTTTACCGCAAGCTCCGTCCATTTTATGGTCGACATAATCGTCCATCAGAGCAGTTAATTTATAAGACAATACGCATCTGCAGAGACGTCGAACAGCACGCACTGAAGAAACAGTTGCAATCGAAGATTTTGCGCAAAGTTCTTGGCTTGCCACATTACAAGATCTCTTATGCAAGAATTAAAGTCTCGAGGCCATGCAATGCGTCGTGATATTGGTGTATGGGCTGAAATCGCGATTAATTTCGATGCTGATTTTCATCGCAAAATTTTGTTCAGTGATGAGGCTCATTTTTTGTTGAATGGTTACGTAACAAGGTAAAATTGCCGCATTTCGAAGGAAGAGAAGCCACCTTAAAACGCCATTACATCCACAAAAACCTCCTTTGGTGTGCTCTATGGGCTAGTGCAGTCATTGGGTCATACTTCTTTCGAAATCATGCTGGCGAGCCGGTTACCGTTAATGGAAACCGTTATCGAGCCATAAAAACCTACTATTTTGTTCCCGAATTGGATGGCATGAATGTGGCTTAGATGTAGTTCCAAGAAGACTGCGCTACATACCACACAGCGCAGGTCACAATCGATTTATTGAAGAAAACATTCGATGAGCGCATAATTTTGCGGAATGGACATGTCAATTGGCCACCAAGATCGTGAGATTTCACACCATTGGATTATTATTATTATTTTTTGAGGATATGTGTAGTTGCTCGTCTACGCCAACAAACCAGAAACGTTAGGAGGCTTGTAAGCCAACGATCGTGGTGTTATTGCCGACATACAGCCTCAAGTGCTCGAAAAAGTGGTTGAAAATTGGACCTATAAACTTGGCTTTATTCGAGCCAGCCAGCTGCACAGCAAAATACCGCCATATTAAAACTAATTATTAAAATTTATCCTTCCAATAAAGTCAAATTGATTGGCATTAAAGCGATTTTCTTGTGTTTTATTTCAATTCGAAGTTCTATACCTCTAAAATAAAACTCCTTTTACTTTCTATCGCGACGAATAGAAAAAAATATTTTCCTACTTTCCAATGAAATTGAAATAGAAGTTTAAGGGGTTTCAACTTCAAAACGATTTTCGGCGATACCTACACAGGGATATAATCAGCTTAATCTTTCCGTAAACTTCAATGAACGTTTGACGGTTTCGAAATTACATTTGGAGTTTGCACAAACATGAAAACCTTTTCATACTGTTCATTTCGTTTGAACTCGCCACTAGATGAAGCGATGTAGCTTCTATGACGCTATACAAATCACAATGGAAGTTTTATATTTATGTACTACTCGATATTTAAATTGAACGCCAAAAACGCCTGCCGGTGAAGCTATAAATAATTCCATGGCTGCTCAACCTTAAATTACAATTGGAAACAATATTTTCCCGATTTCAATTCATTGAACTTGAGTTTCGTCAGCTTGAAACACATTTGAAAATTCAACGTTCGCAGCCTTTATTTGTGAGTGTGTGTATGTTGTAATGTATAAAAGAAACAATTTTGACCCATTTCGACTCTTCTTTTGTAGGGATTTGAGCACTTAAGATTAATATGATACAAACAATCAAGATTAAAGTGAAAGGAGAATGAGGTACTGCGAAACCAGCCGAGGCAGTCACTTTTGTTCTCCAATTAATAAAACTGAAAATGGTCCTTATACAAAGCCTTTGGAAAGTTTCGATGCTTGTTTCTTTGATATAAACTATAAAGAGTTCCATTACAAGAGGCAATGAATAAATATCGTGTGAAACTTGAGAAGCTTAAAACAATCTCCAAAGCAGAGTCAAAGACTGTAATTTGGAACCTTGGAATGTGGATGCTTCCAAGTCAGTATAATCTAATTTTTGTTGTTTTGAATGGGGTTGGATCGGATTTGTTGGCTATGGATAACCTCTTTGGTTTCTTTGACAGGACTCATTTTCACTAATTTCATTACTTAATTTTTGATTTTCTATGATTTGATGTGACTTTAAATGAAACATGTTTTTTTATAAAAATTTACACACATCAGCTATATCTATACATCATTTTCATCTTCAAAACCAAAGCTGATGAAGCTCTAAGGGCAACTCACAGAATGTTATGTGCATGTTATGCATTAACGCTTTTTTCCAAATATGTAATTCATTTCTATTTGCTTAGATTTACTAGGCTGGTGTTACTTTATCTATTTCAATTCAATAAAATCAGCAAAACTTACCTTCTTGCGCTCCTCGTGTCGCCTCGTCAACTCAAGTTCAGAATCTTTAAGTTTTTGTTTCTTTTCTTTCACCTTCATTTCGAAAACTTGTTCCATTTCTGCTTCCATTTTCTTCATTTTCAGATCATGTTCACGTTTTTCTTCTTCCATTTGAGCTAGTGGATTCCTGAAAATTTTTTCACATTGTTTTTGTTGTTGATAAAAAAACCAATTTAAAGCAAACAAACAAAAAAGATTCCAAAACAAAATAAAAAATAAAACAAACAAAAGATCACACACATAGAGGGGTCGAACTTTGTTTATAATTTGGATTTGCAAAACAAAACAAAAAAAAAATATGCTCACAATTTTATGAAAAACAGAAAACGCAATAAAAAAAAACATTAAGAGTCCCCACGCACTACAGATTCATCATCAGCCGATAATTGTGCCGAGTTAGGCTGCTCATATTACTTGCAGTATGCGAACTACAAAACATCTTCCTCTGATGCCATGCCCGGCCAAACTTTCGGCTGAAAAATGTATATCTGCAGTGAGAAGGAGGCACCAGCAAGTAGTTGAGAAACTTGAAACCAATTTTATACAGGAATACTCGATAGAGAAAATTTGTACAGAAAAGAAAACAACTGAGAATAAATGGATAAAACATCATGTAAGAAACTAAACATAAGAATTTACAACTCAATCAGGTTTTGAATTATTTAAATCAACTACTCTACTTTGGGTTCTTTGTTTCTTTAAGTGGAGCTAATTTTAAATCTAACTTAAGGTCATATCACAAACCTACCTTGAAAGAATATCCTGAGAAACTTAAATTTAAAACTCAATGCTTTCATTCACATTCTCTACATTTTTATAGTGCAATTCATCAACAAACATATCTTCAAAAATTATCTTATCTACTGCAAAATTCGTTACTATAATGATTTTGATCATGATTTTATATTACGTTATTATTAAAATTCATAAATATTAGTCATGCGTTTTTGTAAAATTGATTCGTCTTCTAATAAAATAACTCAGTCTCATTATATGAAGGCTCTTTTCGACCAGAAAAAAATAGTCTTCCAAAGGTCTGTACAGTTACTCGCTTACGCTGACGACATGTCTAGCGAATGGACATTAACGCTCTAGCTCAACGAGATGGGAAAGACCTCGTCTTATATGCTAGATGGCGTAAACAACATTTAACATACGAAAGAACTAATCGTTTTTTTTTTTCACATTTAGCACCTCACAAAGTAGGAGCACAGAGGTCCTGTGTCTGAAGCTGGAAGAAAAATGTGTCCCTGCTGCTAGTGCAAGCCAAGCTATTCAAGAGCTGCGAAAAACAACTATCTTCAAACTTAAGTTTAACTGGTTCAACACAACTCGTCACAGTCGCAACGAGACCGTAACGGCTCGCGTACACTAAATCAGACATCGTCCGAATTATAATCGGCCGTTGTCGGCCGAACTCTGACGTTCAAACCAAACATGTGTTAAACAAAGAGAGCACGTACACCACTCCAACCGACAACGTCAGATGTCGTCCGATGTCGTCCGACTACATCCGATCAACAGACAAATCCGAACTTGTTTGGATTTATCGGACGTCGGACGTCAGTTTGCCTATAGAAGTACACAATGGATAGTGAAAAGTTAATAAATTTCGTTTTTAGTAGGACACCACTGTGGAATAAGTTTTCTAAGGCGTATAATAATATAGATGTCACTAAAAATCTATGGAAAAAAGTTTCAATTGAACTGAAATAAATAAATTCAATAACAGGCTGTCTGTCAGCTATCCTCAGAGAACGGCAGCAGTATATGCAGACGAACGTCCGAGATTGTCGTCCGAACAGTTCCGATCCAATATCGGCCGATAAATCGGATTCAGTGTACGCGAGCCGTAAGAGTTCCGGCTTGGGTGTCTGTGTTTACAGAACTGTTTTTATTTGTACTTAATATTTTGTAACTGCTGCCCCCTACGCTGTTGCGAAGCCTTATCTTTGGGGGTACGTAAATTTCGTTTTTACGAAATAGATGCGATAATAGCGAAATCTGCATTTTATTTTCGATAAAAGCGAAATTTGAAAATTAAATACTTTCGCACTTGCAACGCTACGCGCTTTCAAATGTTGATCCGGCGAGCTAACCGATTTTATTACAAACAAGAGGATGGCTTGCATTTAAGCGAATCGAAATCGTAATGTAGAAATACTGCAACATGCGTTTGGAAGGAGAGAAGTTAGATACTTTGAAAAAGCTTACGACTTCTGTTAACCATTTAAGAAATAAAGTCCTCTAGATTAAAAAGGCACGAAGTGCAAAAGCGTGCCGAAACGGAAAAAGAGGTATTTGTGCTTGACACTATAAAAATGTGTTTGAAAGCGAACATTCAGTTGAATAATCTAGATCATCCATCTGTTCGCAGTTACATGGAAAAAAATGTGCCCGGCTCGGGTAGCCTGCCTTCTAGAGATAATTTGAGACGTAAGTACGTAGCACAGTGCGGTGCATCGGAGAAAGATGAAGTGAAACAAAAACCAAAGGATTAGCCTGTAGTTTTCTGAACATTGGCAGATTATTTTGTTCATCAGAAGCAGCAAATATGCCCTCCTCTTCTGTCAATTCAAATTCTATATTGAAAACCCTCTCAAAAATTCTGTTTTTCAAAAGTGTACCACAAGAAGAACTAATGGACGTATATTTTCACAGACAATAATTACTTCGATTGGTCGGCCAAGAAGCTCTTATAGATGTAATGCAAGTTTTAGTGGCAGCTATTCAATGTCTCAATTGCCCTGTCAATAGTGTTGATACCGAGAGGTGCTTTACAACAACATTGTCAGCTTTGTCTACAACATTGTCGTAACTGATCACCAGCAAACAATGAGAGATGAAAATGTAGAAATTGCAACAATGCCAGCCTCTAATTGACTATTTAACACTGTATTTTTATTTCTGCGAGATAAATGCGAAATCTTCTATTTTGGGTTTTTTAAAATGCGAAATCACGATTTTTTGTTTGCGAAATTTACGTACCCCTACTTATCTTCACCCAGAAAAAATCGAAATGTTAAAAAGAAGTACCCAACGTCATAATCGAAGAAGTCAGTGAGTTGGTCAGAAACTCAAAACAAAAAAGCGATTGGGCCAGGCAAGATACAATATACAATGAGTTTTGTTAAAAACAAAAACGAGAGACATCATTTTCAGATTGCTTAGCATTCTAAGCTCATAGTCCTAGTCTGAATAAGCAATGGAGGGAAGTTACTTGCACAATAATTCGTATGAAGGAGCATCGTGGACCATTGAAATGGTTGCAGATTGTGTTGGTTGACTGGAAAATGCATTCGATCGACAAAAAAAGAGGGAAACAGAGCTTTAAGAGGCCTACATGTGGATGATTGAGGATATTTATGAACGAGTAGTGGCAAAGATAGTAAGCATGTTTGCCTGTTACGTGGGAGGTTCGAGGTTCGAATCCCAACAGAAAACAAAAAAATTTTATGGAAAAATGGACACTCCTCCAATAGAAATTTCACTGTCAAATCGATTAGCAGTCTGGAATAGGCAAAAAAATGCAGGCTCGCGCTCTGTTGCGCGAGTCTAGTTTTTTCTACTACCACCTGGAAGATAAAATAGCAGACAAAAAGTTCATTTATTACTCTTTATCGATGCAGATATTGAACTGCAAAGAACACTTTACGTTTGAGTAACGTTTTAAAGGACGTAAGTTACGTATAAGTCCAAAAAAGACTGAATATAATGTTCTACTCTTTGTTTGGTACAGATATTTATTTGAATGTAAATGTGCTTTGGCGACAGCCAAGATGAAGATGCTTTGTACAACACTAAAAGTGCCAAAGCTTGATCTATCAAGATCCATGAAAGCCTCCACTTCAAACAGACAATCTTGAAGAAAATAGCCACGTTAATTAAAAAGATGAAGGTGTTAGATAAATTATGTTTACTTTTGGCAACAACAGAGTTAAACCAGGAGAGGTCAGTGGCAATCTGCTCTATCACTCAAGAAATATATGATATGATATGAGAGAATTCCGCTACGATGATGTCCACAGCGACTCGTTTTCTAACTAACATGGTTACTTTCTTGGGAAATACGTCTGAATTTACATTCAGAATGTTTACCACCATACAAAATATCTTACATTTCGTACACCTCGTAGAAAACTTCGTTCTAACTTAGAATGATAAGCCAGTTCACTTTTAAGCTCACATTTGGCGCTGCACCATCATGGAATGCATTGCTGTTTTACTTTTTTGTTAAAATTTGAAAGTGCCGTTCGATGCTGCTACACCATTGCGTTCAGCTAATTATTCAAATAAGACTTTTCTCAAAGTTCACCTTAGTATTTGAACGAACGACAAGTTTGCTTGGCGTAGAACTAAATACCGCTTCAACGATAAATCGGTACTAAACTGAAACAAATTCAAAGTCGATCAACATAAATGAATAAACTAAACAGGCACATAGACTAAATCTACAGGATTTTACTAATTTTATGCTAATTTAACTTTAAGATTTCAAAATACACTACCAACTCTAGAAATTCATAGGATTTTTTTGCCATGTTGCCATGTTGCAATCAAGAAAGACTCACATTTTCATTTTCTTCTCTACAAACAAACATTAAAAAACTAAAGAAAAACTAACTAACTTAAAATGTAAATCAAAATAAATGAGAATGAACTGAGAATGAGATAGATTGAGTGAGAGAGAGAAAGAGAAAGAAAGGAAAAAAATGAACATGGGAATGAACTTACCAAACAATCATAAAGCTATTCATAATTCCTTGAGGGCAAAAACTATATGACAAAAGAGAGACAAGGAATACAACAATGATGAACATCGATGAATGAGATTTTTGATTTTGTTTTTGTTTTTCATTTTTTATCAATGTTTTCTATGAAATTCTATCCATTTGATTCAAAGGGAGATTTGATGTTGCTGAATGATGCAGCAAAACAAAACAATACAAATATAAAAAAAAATAAATAAACTAAAGCTATAACCAAAATCAATATAATAACAAACACAAGTAAAACTCAAATCCAACACACATAAAACAACATCAAAGGAAAACACACACACACACAAAAGCACATGTTCCTTTTTTCTCATTTTCTTTTTTGGGGGTTTTGCATTGCCGCAGTAAGAAGGTTTACACTCACTTATTGGTTAATCTGGCCTTTCCGTCAGCCCCTAATCCGGCCAACTTTCTACACCGATAATTTTCGTAGTGTACGTTGTTGGTAACATCCTTCAAGTCCTGCAGATGTGTTCGTATAACCATATTGCGCAGGGCAATAAAATCGCAGTGATCGAGATTTTCAACTAGAAAGAACAACAAATGTATGAGTATGTGTTATTGTTTTGCAAAATGATTACACTCACCTTCAGCAATACCCCATGGGTACCTTCGTCCACGAATTTTCTTTCCTTCAACTTCAATCACGGTATTTGCACCAACAACAGCAAATGGCACACGACTTCTAAGCTGTCGCAAGGCTTTGGCCTCTTCCTCATCCTCGAGAGGCTCGGGGAAATCGTAAATCTTAATTTTATGTTGAGCAATTTCGTTGAGAATTTGTTTTTTGAATAGTTGCACTTCTTCGGGTGTCATTGTGTCGGCTTTGGCAATAACTGGAATAATGTTCACTTTATCGCATAAACGTTGCATGAATTCAACATCGAGTGGCTTCAGGCCATGACCAGATGGGGCGATAAAATAAAGACAAGAATGTACTCGGTTGTCGGGTGTTGCCTTGCGATGGACTCGCGATTCAGCCGTTAGATATTCTTCGTATTTACTTTCGACAAAATCAATTATGGGCACCCAACTAGAAAATAAATTAAAATTTTGTTTACATGTTTAAAAACGAATACAAAAATGGTGTCTTAAAATTCTATATAAAAAAAGCATTCTACGATTCTAACACAAAAGAAAATTTACACGAATACAGTATTCGAAAAGACTTTACGATAAAAATACCATCTTGGAAATTAATGACCAAGACCTGTTCAGTCGGTATTGTCACGTTCAAAGGAGAGATCCAAAGAACCCTGCCAAAAAGGCACTGTCGTACAACCAACGTTCAGACACGATAACGAAGAAACTAAAAAAAGGCGAACCACAGCACTCCTGGTACAGAAAAAATGCAATCTAAAAGTAGAAAGTTCGCTGAAGCATTCTAGGGTCAACGTACCTACCAGACGAGCGGATCACTTGTGTGAAACAGTTAAGTGGTAGAGCTGTGATCCCTTTGAGATCACGATGCTCCTAACATCGAAAAGGAAGAAGAAAAAGTTAGGAAAAGACTATTTGTCGTCAACGGCCCTTCAAAATTTCTCGAAATTCAAGGTCGACAAACCTAGGGATACCAACGATAGGAAAAGAGAATGACAGGCCGGCGCAGAAAAGAAGTATCGAGACTCAGTCAATCGCACGCACTAAAAAAAAAGTCTCCACCAGTTTCACATGCTTAACTGGGAACAGAACTAAAGACCTAGTCGATTGGAGAAGATTTTTGGTTATAGCCGAGTTATCCCGAACTGTGACACCAACTTAAGCAAACGGAAGTGGTTAAAACCAAACCCATGGTTCGATGAAGAATTCAGGCAGGCAAATGCAGAAAAACAAAAAGCACCACAAATGCTGATACAAAAACGAACAAGGGCTGCTTACGATCAGTATAACGAGATCTACAAGAAGAAAAGAAGGGAAGAACACCGAATTCTCAAAAAGAAAAAGAAGCAGCATGAGAAGCGCTCGTTTGAGGAAATAGAGAGGTGCCATGACAGGAACGAGATTCGGAAGTTTTACGAAAAGGTAAAAAGATCCTGCCAAGGTGGCAAACCCCGAACTCAAGCCTGTAAAGACCAGCAGGGAAACAGAGTTATAGAGTCACAGTCGCTACTGAGGATCTGGAAAGATCATTTCTGCAGACTGCTTAACGGCGATGAGGACACAAATTCCGCTGTCAGGCAGACAGCCCCATTCAGCCTGTACGATGATCAAGAATGCCGTCCTCCCGAACTAGAAGAAGTTAAGCTTGCCATATGCAAACTTAAATCAAATAAGACTGCAGGTGCAGATGGCCTTGATGCCGAACTTTTCAAGGCAGCTGGAGATCAGTTGGAAAGGAGCATGCACCAGCTGATCTGTATGGTATGGTCGGAAGAAAGCATGCCCGATGAATGGAACCTCAGTATCGTATGCCCGATCCTAAAGAAAGGAGACCCTCACAACTGCGCCAATTAAAGAGGGATTAGCCTCCTTAACGTCGCTTATAAGATCTCGTCTGCTGTAATATGTAAACGTCTGAAACCCCACGTCAACAACTTGATAGGTCCTTATCAATGTGGTTTTAGACCAAAGAAGTCCACAATAGACCAAATTTTCACATTACGGCAGATCTTGGAAAAAACTCGAGAACATAATATCGATATTCACCATCTCTTTATCGATTTCAAGGCCGCGTATGACAGTATCTACAGAGACGAGCTGTACAGAGCCATGTCTAGTTTCGGCATCCCTGCAAAACTCGTACGACTATGCAGGATGACTTTGGAAAATTCACGCTGCTCTGTCAAGGTCGGAAAAGAACTCACCGAGACCTTTGATGTCGAAAAAGGTTTTAAACAAGGCGACAAACTGTCATGCGATTTCTTCAACATCATACTTGAAAAGATTGTAAGAAACTCAAATGTCAACACCAGAGGAACAATCTTTCAAAAGTCTGTGCAATTACTCGCCGTCGCAGACGATATTGACGTAATGGGAAGAAAAAAGCGTGATGTCATAGACCTCGTCTTAGGTGGCGCAAGCAAGTGGATGAAGATCTCAACCGATTTAGAGTGCGAAACTGGAGAGAGCTCGCCCGAAATCGAAGTCGTAGCAGAAGGATGTTGGTTGAGGCCCAGGTTCACCCCGAACTGTAATGCCCACCTAAATAAGAAAGTAAGCGACAAGTAAGATAAATTTGGGAAATAAAAAACAAGAAAAGACAAACTAGAGGCGACATCTCAGGACTCATTTTCTTTGAAAAATATACGATAAGATCGATTCGTAATTTTATCTGCCGTTTTCCGTCAGTTCTATAGATACTATATTATTATATAAAAATATACTATTTTATTATTATCAATCATCTTCTCCGTCTCCAACTTTGGTCCTCTTTATACTGTGCGTGGTAACAAGACAATAGTTGTGTTAAGAAAAGCAACAGACATCCATCGTTAACATTTAAGCACACGGAAAGAACGATTCGCTACAACAATAACGTCGTTTGACAAGTGAAACCTAAATTTAAATGTATTACAAATTGGAATGTCGTGAGAACGAAGACAATAGAAGTAGGAATCCACAAGTATATTGTCCCTTACTCAATGTTAACCTAAATGTTTAATTTAACTTACCAATTACTATTATCTACTGCATCACCAAATCCAGGTGTATCAACGACTGTCAGTGTAAGATTAACACCATTTTCTTTGAGCAAAACTTTTGTCGATTCAACGGCAACTGTTTTCTTAATGCGTAGCGATGGTCCCGGATGTTGGTCCTGATTGTAAATGTCCGATAAGAACATTGAATTAATCAGTGTTGACTTTCCTAGACCACTTTCACCTAAACAAAAACAAATAAAACACTCAATTAGTTTACGCAAAAAATAAAAATTACATTCAAAATACTCACCCACAACCATCAGGGTAAATTCGAAACCCTTTTTCACGGCCTTTCGGTAAACCTGATTTGGCAAATTGGCAAAGCCAACATAGCCATCTAATTCTTTAGGCTTAGGTCGAGATATCGCTTGAACTTTTTCCTTATCATAACGCTCACTGGCGATCTTATTCGAATCCGAATAACTGTCATTATTCATTAGGAGCTGTTGTTGTTGTTGTTGTTTCTCCTTTAGAGATAAATTATTGATATTATTCGCCAGGGCGGTAACATTCGATGTTACACCAACTCCACCAACAGATGGTGTTGATGTTGAATTAATTGATGTGGTTGAATTTGAAATTTTATTGTGCTGCTGCTCTTGAGATATTAGCGTAGAACTACTGTTCAGTGTCGATGAAGATGTGTGGTGGTTATTTTGAATATTATTGCTAATATGATGGTGTTTGTCGTTTACTGCCGATGGTGTGTTGTTTATTGAGGAATTCTAGAAAGGTAGTTTTTTTTGTTTTTAGAAAATTGAAGGATAAAAGTTCATGTGAGGAAAATAAAACTTGGAATGCGGTGAAGGAAATAATTTAAATTTCAATGAGCCATGAGAGGGAATGTTTGTGTGAAATTTGAACGAGTGTGTAATGCAACCATGCGTCGTCATATGTATGTATGTCATAAAATTCTGAATCTGGTCTGAATTATTGATGAAGGGTGCTAACAAAATTTCATGCATTTGGTCTTTTATAATGGCTGAGGTGAACGAGAGTGATTTTCCAACTCACAAAACAAATTTTTACAAAAGAAAAAATTTAATTTAAGGTCATAAAAGGGGCCAGAGTTCGTTAATAAATTAATGAATGTGCCACCCACAACCTATAATTGTTTGACGACTCCGAACGACTAAGTGGGATGGCGCAACATCGCGCGAACGCTAGGCCTCGTATTTCTCTCAACTAAATACCAAATACTAACGTGGACTTGCCAATTCCTAACGAAAGGCAATACCCGTGGAAAAACAATTGGATGATTCTGGGATGTGAACCTCAAACTTCGGGGTCGGGATACGAGCTTAAACTAACATTTATATGGTTCAGAATCATTATTCGATGATGATTAGATGAAGACCACGATTCTGCTTGCACCAGAGACGTGGAAACTCGCATGGGATGGGACCATAATGTCTGATAAATGTTTCGACACCATTGAGTTTGACAGGTTGAAATATCTTATTTTATCTTTAGTCTCGGGGGACAAATTGTCTCCAAAAACTTTGCTGTCAAAAGTAATGAAGTAGCATGAACAGGAGTAGTAAATGAGTTTTTGTAAAATTAAACTTGCTGCTCTGATCTTTGGGTGAAATAGAAAACAATAGCCACCGCTAAGCTATCAAAAAACTCTCCAAAAGCTATTTCAGAAGGTTAAATAAGACCAAAACACTTGCGTTAAGAAAGATCTTAATTCAGTGCAGTCAAACATTCTATGATTGCGATTCAGTTTGTCAATGCGGATCTTAAACGAGGCACAACAGAAGATTCAATCCAAAAAGAAAAAAGTCGAACAAAAGAAAATATAAAGGGAAGAAAATAGCAAAGAAAGAACTAAGGAAGATATAAAGAGGGACGAGAGGTTCAAGGCGAAGAGAGCTTAGGAGAGGAAGAGAGTGGTGAGCGCCAAAAAAGTGAAAAACTGAAATAAAAACACTGAAGAGGAAGAACAGGAAAAATGAGTTAATAGAGAGAAATTGAAGAGAAAGCGAGAAATCAGAACTCAGAAGGTATGAAGAGAGACGATACGTTAAAAGAGAAGAGAAAAGGAAAGAAAGATGCAGAAGATATAAAGGGACGAAAGGTTAAAAGAGAACAGAGCTAAGGAAAGAAGAGAGTGGTGAACGCTAGAAATGCGGACAACTAGAAGAAAAAAACAGTAGAAGTAGGACAGAGAGAGCGAATAGAAGAGAGAAGAGATAAAAGAGAGAAAAGATAGAAGAGAGAGTAAGTAAGAAGCCAGAAAGTACAAAGAGCAATGATAGGTTAAAAAAAAGAGAGAGAATTAAATTAGAAGCACCAAAAAGTGAAAATCCGAAGAAAAAAAAAGGAGAGCAAGAGCAGGAAAAGTGAGATAAAAAGAGAGGGGAGAGATAGAATCAAACAAATCTAGACATAGGACAAAAGAGAAGACATAGATAAAAGATAACGGGAGGGAGGATGGTTAGGTTAAAATGACTGTCAGGAATACAACTGAAACACTTAGGTCCATTGTGATACCATAAAAATTATTGCGAGGGAGTACCTCACTTAACAAAACCTTTTAATAAAGCGAATGAGATGCAGGGGATCTCTGTTCACCAGATCGCTTAGATCATCAAGAAAATATTTTCCTAGATGCCGTTTTCTTTTAAAGGAGAAAGCAGGACATGAGCAGAGGAGGTGTGGGATTACCTCCTCCTCCTCCTCATCTAAGGAACTCTTGCAGAAGCCATTAGAGGAAACGCCAAATCTTATGGCGTGTCTTCCTATCAGACAATGTCCGGTAATGACATTGATTACGGAGCTAACTTGCAATCTGGTTATGGATAGGAAATGTCTTGTGCGTTTTGGATCTAGTCCTATCCGTTTGTTGCCACATACGTGGTGATATTGTACCACCTATAACTTGTTCTATCCATTGCCTCATGCTTTAGCATAAGTTTACATGTAGCGATTGGTATACCAATTTTCAACCTGCTAGTTGAGATCAGTAGAACGGTTCCTTTCCTGGCGAGTTCATCGGCTTTGCAGTTACCCACGATATCTCTGTGCCCTGGCACCCACATAAGGTGAATATTGAACTGTTCACTGTTCAGCCATCTCCTTAAGATAGGCGATAGTTAAAGGCGGTTACTGAGTTCGTAGAAACAGCGCCGAGCGATTTGAAGGTTGTTTGACTGAGGGAGGATAGAAACAAGAAAAAGATAAAAAAGAGAAGTAGAAGACGATGGATAGAAATAAGAGAAAGTGTGAGAGAGGTGAGGAGTTAGAGACCAAGAAGGAGCAAAAAAGAGCAAAAAGGTCATAGCTACCGAGTTGTGTATCTCCTACAGGCAGACTAACTTTTAAGCTCTTAGATCCCTCAAGAATTGGATTCGATTGGTAAAGCTGAGCGAGACACGGAGCAGCTTTAATATGGAAGACCAATAGATCTCTTGGTCTATTGGTTGGAATTATCATAATTTTTAGATTGGGTAAATTGAGTTAACCTTAAATTGATTAACGGTTTCGATCAACTCTTTAACGAGGAAACGACGATAATAATCAATTTTCGATTTCTAAATACATAATCTACTTTTGAATGGTGCCCGAGATAAATGCTCCACTGCCAGGGCCACGCCACCTGCTTGAGTGTTCATTCAATATTCATAGCAATTTATCAATTTAATTGCGCTTTTTTCTAATGCGGCATCTCCAAACACAACAAAGTTTCAATTGCGATATCACTTTATCGGCATCAAATTCAATCTATTATTGCAACGTGCGTGTCTTGGCAGCAATTTCAGATTTTTTTTGTTTTTTTGTGAACAAAATTAAAGTCGTCCAAGTTGCCGTTGATTTATTGTTTCAATTGCAATGTGGGCTCTTTGGTGTTTTCAAATAAGTTGCAGTATACACCGCTTAACCGAATGCAATTTAGTTGTGAAAAAGGAATAATCAATGGAAAATAGCTGCACGCAATGTTTACTTTTTCGAAAGGTTTCCTATTTCAAAAGGTAGACCTGAATCACCCCGGATCCAGCTAAAAGAATACAGTTTAAAAAACCGACGACGACACATTGGACTAATGACAAAACCAAGATATCAGAGTGGTTTTCTTCTGCAGAATTCCAATATTTTGTCTACATTTTCAGCGCATGCATATCGTATCACTTGAGACTTGAATCCTTTAAAAGAATTGTCAATTAACATGCGGGCACTGTACAATACACATATCACTTCATGTCTGACACAAATGTCACACAAAAATATCTTCACCTTCCGCAGCACTCAAAATCGGTAGCTTGGCCATTCACACAAAACGCATTGTGTGCTTCGCGTGTGTCTAGTTATAATATGGCTTGACCATTTAAAATATTTCAAATTCATTTGCATATAATACCAAGCCTCTATACAAGTGAGTCCTTCTTTATTTGTTACCTGTGATGTTGAATTACTATTCACATGATTGTTTAACGTTGGTGGTGTAGGCGGTGGACCAGATGGACTGCTGTGTGAGTCGCTCTTGAAGAACATCTCACGCTTCGATTGCAACTGCAAAGAATAACAAAGGAAAAAAATTAATTATTATTTATCCGATTGAGGTGATTATTAATGAAATTTTGATTTTAAATACGAGTAATGCGTTACCGAATGTTTATGGTCGGTTTATTATAAACAATATTTATTTTTACTCAAAACGAGCACAGAAATTTAGCATTCTCAATATGTAATCTTTATTTATTAAACGATAACGTCCAGCAGATATGCTTACTCAACATGCACAGAAGCTCGAGAGATATTTTTTGATCTTCTTTGATATACAAAAAATAAGAAAGAGAGAGGGCACGAATAAATCAAGCTCAAAAGTTTAAAAAATAGTTCAGAAAATATTCAAATAAAAATAAATAAATAAAACCATAAGTTGATGAAAAAATTAGCTGAACGAAACGAGGGTTACGACTTTGAGACTTTTACCTTGATTTTTATGATTTCCAACAGAATTTCCCGACAAATTGAAACATACAAAAGCGAATTTCTTTCCTAAGTTTTCAATATTAAGAGCTAACATAGGAATCATGACTTAAAAAAACGAGTTTTTTAAATTGTTTTACTAAATTCCACAACATCTCTAAAATATTGTGCTAAATTTTCAAGTTGAGTGATAGTTTTGGAGATATTGCCCAGAGAAGTCATACACTTAAGGTCAGCAACGTTCAAAAGTTAAAACACGTTTGTCAATATATTTCAAGAATTACTGAACCGATCTTGATGAAATTTAACTCAGGTTTTCGATGTACAATTCACAAGGGTTTGGACGAAGTATTTTTTCTACACAGTTTTTACGGAAAATATGAGATTTTTTTTACCGAAATTCTCATTTTTTCGTAAAACTGTCTGCGAAAGATCCAATTTCCAATTTTACTTTTCCTTTGTCTAAGTTCTAGTTTATGATATTAACTAAAAGTCCCTTTTCGTTCCTTTCAGATAATATTGTAAAATGTTCAGTTTTCAACGCGGACGCCTCTTTTCACTTAGGGGCCGTCGAAAGTGAAATTGGAAATTTAAATATTTTTTAAGATTTCATAAATGTTTTATTAATTGTTTATCTTCAAGACTATAAATACTTTGACTAAAATATATGATTTTTTATATATACAAAAGTTTATTAAAAATAGGCTTTTTTTTAAAATTTGAAACCCATACGGGATTTTGCTTTGCTGGCAGCACATTATAATTGGTAATACACCAAAAAGGGATCCGTTTTGAACTTCGGTGCCTAAGATCAAAGCTCGTTTTGTGCAACGTTGTTTGATTTCCAAAGATATTAAACATAACTTTACACCACGTGCAAATAAACTCAATTCATTCATGGGTTAGAAAATAAGAAGGTTCTCATAGGAGAGTGCATTTTTTTTTTTTTTTGATTTTTGTTTTTGAATAGCTTTAAGAGTTTGCAAGACTATGTTTATTTTTACGATACGTCAAAATTAAAGAAAATATATTGCAACATCAGGCCATCTACCAAATATCAAAAATTAGCAGAATAAAATAGTTTTTTTAACTTGTTTTTTGCAACTTGTTTTTCTGGAATTTCGTCTAGAGGAATAAGGATAATATGCCTATTTCGAACAGTTAATCGCTAAGTTAACTGAAATTACATTTGAGAAATACTTTTTTTCTTTGATGCTTCAGGAATTCGAACCTCGAACTTCTCACATAACAGGCAGAATTCTCCAGAAATACTAGGAGCACAAAGATGAAAGAAAGTACATAGTATTCTCGAACAAAATTGAGATCAACTTACAATTTTGTGCAGGCGTCATTAATACGGTATATGAGATTGATAATCTGCGGATTTCGCAGTGAAGTGTCTCAGGATGACATTTCTATGGCTTGGTGACTAAAAAAATGTTAATAAACCTTGTCAATTTCTATGGTCAACTTGATATCCCCGGTTTCTCTAAACAAGATTTAATTGTCGCTTTTTACAATATTAATCTTTATATGGTCACAACATCCGAAAATATTTCATTTAGAAATTTCAATAACATTGATATGCAGTCGCTAATAACGAATATTTATAACTCTAACCTTGAAAATATCTATCATCTCTTAGATGTTGATGAACAAGTGCAATTCTTCACTAATACAATAAATAACCTGTTTGATACTTTTGTACCTATTAAAAGTATTCGTGTCAAAAACCCCGACTTAGGATGGTACTCTAACGCTATCGATAAACTTATTGAGAAAAGAAACACAGCTTGTAGACGTTGGAAAAGATTCAGACTACCTCAATTGCTAAAGGAACATAAAACCTTAAGAAATGCACCAAATACTGAAATAAGAAGTTCTAAGCGAAGGTTCATTTCTTCAAAATTTAACAATGTGTCCTCCAAAAAACTTTGGCAAAACATCGAATCTCTTGGTATCACGAAGAATCAAAAGAACGCTGTAGATGATTGCGATGTAAATAAGTTAAACAAACAGTTCGTAGGTTCCGTGTCTGACAACAATGTTAATGCTGGGACTGAAAGAACGTTGACAGAAGTGTTCAGCTTCTATCAGGTTTCAATTTTAAAAGAGTTTTTGAAGTTGAGGTGTTGTAAGCCGTGAAAGATATTAAATCGGAAGCTATTGGATTAGACAATATGCAATCAAAGTTTGTAAAAATAATCCTTCCTTCTTGCCACATATTTTTAATACCATTTTTACAAAGTCGTGCTATCCTAAACTATGGAAAGCTTCAAAAATAATTCCAGTTCTTAAGAAGTCGCAAGCGCAAAATCAGGAATACCGACCAATTTCCATCCTTCCATTCATCTCAAAAGCATTCGAAAAGATTGTTAGCCGACAGATTACATAGTTTTTGGAAAATCATCAGTTAATTTCACCCATGCAATCTGGTTTCAGACAAAAACACAGTTGCACAACTGCGCTTCTTAAAATAATATACGGCATACGGCAGCAAATTGATAAAAATCATGTCACCACTCTGGCTCTACTGGATTTCTCTAAGGCGATCGATACTGTTTCGCATGAGATACACAAACTCAAAGCATTTTTCTTCTTTGAAAACTCCGCCTTATCTCTCATTGAACAATATCTAAGCCATAGAACTCAAGCTGTTTATGCGAACTCAGGGCTGTCCGAATTTCTCACTACTTCTAGTGGTGTGCCTGAGTTTCGAAAATTCCATAAAAAACCTTTTCAAATGCCGAAACTATTTCTATATCTTCTTTCTCAAACTTCATCTTTTTCTTTTCTCATCTCTTTTATATATATATAAAATAATGAAAATTAATTTAAGCTCATTAACAAATATATAATTTTTCAAGCTTTATTTTAAAAAAACAACATTTTTGTTCTTTTTCCTTAAATTCCTTTTTTAATAATTTTAATTCTTTTTTGAATAATTACTTAAATTTAAATGTTCCATTTCTAAGTATTTCTAATAAGACACTCTGTTTTAAAATGCTTATCGTTTAATAAATAAATACAAATACAAATACAAATAAATGTGAAAACGATCAATAGAGTTAGTGTTTTTAAAGTATTGAAAGTATTTAAGACTTAATAACTGGATCTAGCAAAAATAGCCCAACGCGTTCAGAGTGACAAAAGTAAAAAAGAAGGTCAAAAAAAACGCGTTTTCAAAATTGAAGTCGTTAACGAAGGATGTTGGTAGAGTCCCAGATTCCCCCCGAACTGTTATGTCCACCGTAGTATATATGTATGTACATTAGTTTTTAGTGAAATGAACGATATAGTCTCAAAATGTTTAATTATTGGATGCCTAAATATTCATAATAATAAATTTTTTCCTTAAAGCCTTTTTCCGGAAATACCGTACGTTGAATTTGTCAGTACACTTTACGTTTTCGAACAATCTAGCACCATATTTTGACATACTCTCTTATGCTTTAATATTCAATAAGAGAGATTTTGAATTAATAGATGATCAAGCGACCGATTGGTTTTAGTGAGAACTTCAAAAGAAGAAAGCCACCCACTCACTCGATGACTGATGCGGTACTCCGGCCGCTAGTTTTGCCCTGTGGTCGATACAAAGCTTTTGTTGAAAATATTTAACAATCAAACTGACAATTTTTTGAGCCCTGGATTTGCCTTTAAATCGCCTTAAAATAGCAACAAGTTTTTGCTCGTTCGAGTTCAGTTAACTGTCAGTGCTGGCAAATGGTTGAAATTCAACTAACGAACCAATTGTAGTACTAACTACACAGTATAACATGCAATAGACAAGTTTATTTCAGTTCAGAGTATTTTGACAGCTTTTGTTTCAAGTGCGATCAAAACAAAAGAAAAAAGGAAAAAAAAAACGTCGCGGTGTTTGGTTTCAATTTCGTGCTCTCTTGAAAACAAAATACTATACGATGACTGTTTTCAAAACTAACGCAAGCGATCCCGCGGAAGCAGTTGGTATCAAATATGTACTGACTCATCTATCTGTACATATGACTATTTGTGTATCGCCCTATCGAACTTCGTTTATTTTTATAACTATTACTCGTATTTTTATTTCAATCAGAATTTTATGTTTTTAGCTAATAGTTTTGGGTGCATTTTTTGTGGGGACGCGTGGAGGCCCTGGGCTAACGATTTAAAGCCATTCAAACCACATGTCTTGTCTTAATCGACTTAGAGTTTAACGGCTTTTGAATAGCACTTTAGCAAAACGTCTGGGGCACAACTATGCAGTATTATGCTACTTTTGAATGCCAATAAAAATGGAAGTAGAATCGCATTTTAATTCTTCCAACTGGTTTTGACAAAAACTTTCGAGTTTCGTTCAAGTTTTCCATTTATTTCTACGTGCTTAAGGATTACGAAGCAAGAAATTTGGGAGATCGAACACTTTTATTGTAGAATCGACTAACATGTAGGCCCCCTGATGCTTAAAATACAATCTTACAAGAACTTGAAATACAGGTAAATTATGACAAGTGCAAAAAATGACTGTAAAACAAAGATGTAATTTTGCTTGCTCTTCTACAAAAAGCAATGGACGTGTGTGTTACAGGCCACTGGCGTCTAGAAGTTTGAAGGAACCAAACTGTTCATTTCCATTTTTCAGTGTTGAATGTCAAAACCTCCATTTATCAGCTGTTCAAAACTTTTCGAAAATCGTGCTTCAACATTCGCATTTTACGTCTATAACAAAAACAGTGAGCTTGAAAACGCAAAGCGCACTGCTGTGCTTTCAGAACAAAACAAAACAAGAACCAAAATTTATTTGTCACAATATGAAACAGGATCATCGGAGATAAAACAAGGCATAGGGCCTTTGTGAGCCCTATGCATTGCAATGTAATTTCTGTATGCAAATTAAACGTGTTATGTCATTCCAACAGCGCAAGCACTTATCAGTCCGTTTCTTAAAGATTCTCTGGTTTCGAACACGTGAACGGCTGTGTTTTAATTGATCATTCACCACCGTTCATAAATTAATTGAAACAACACATGAACACGAGAATATACCATTACCTGTCCCTGAACTTGAGACTTTTCTATTATCAAATTAAAAATATAATCACTGACATTTTCCACGATACAAATACATAATTAGTTTAAGGTTCTGACGCAGAAAGGTGAGCTAAGGCAGCTGTTAAATGAGTGCACGTACTCCAATTAAACACGTTGCAATTCTTTTCATTAAACTAAATTGAAAACAGACAATGCATGATGTCATCAAAGCTTTCAGTGTCATCCATCAATCAATGGAAATGTCCTCAGTAAATTTGTTTATCAAGAAATTTTAGTGCGAAGCAAAATTTTACACTGAAAAATGATTTTCAATGCAACCTTATCAACTTATTCCCACTAATCCCGGGAGCATTCGCAAAAAAAGTGAACTCCCGGTTTTATCGACTTCCGTTGGTTGCTTTTTTCATGAAAAAACAGTCATCGACAACGCGACGCGACGCACCGCACGTCACAACAGAAACTTCCCAAGAACTTGTTCAATATTCAAAGAATTTCTCTAAATTCACTTTCCTAGTCTTCAGATGAGCTAACTAATTGCTCTATAATGGGGGCGTATTAACCCCCTGTAAAGTTCACTCATTCTCACACGAAAATAATAAACACAATTAGCATTCCTTAAAAAAATTAATAGCAGAAGAACTCACTCGATTCTCGATGCGATTAAAGGAGTATTTACTACTGGTACCGCGATTCAAGTCATCGTTGGAACGTATCTTATCAGCGAAATAGCTTTGCAATTGGGTTACCCGACTCGGATTGTTGAACGAATAGCTGCTCATTGCTGCGACATAAAAATTTTCTTTTAACTTCTCTAATTTCACTCGCAATGAAGAAAAGTTTCCTCTTTTGATAAAATTTGAATTGGAATTTCGCACTAAAGACAAACAAACATTCACTCACTCGAAAACGAACGCACGGCGCAACTTTTACTGACAATGCACGCACTAAACCAAATCAACTACGGATCGTTACTAAAAAGGCACCAAAAACCATTTAACTGGGCCCGCGATGTAGACTGTTGTGGTGGTGGTGTTTTTTTAATTTTCTTTTTTTTTCTGTTCACCTCAGCTCAGCGTTGTTGAACCAGTCTGTCAGCTCTCCTCTGTGAGAGTTCTGTGAATCATTTGGTGGGTGGCCAACTTATGCACAACAGGCCTGCAGCTGGAGGAGGAGAAATGAGTCCGACCAAGTCCAAGAGGAAAGTATGAGTATCTTTAATTCTCTTATATTCGATCGGCCCCAGCTTTGGATTTTGGATCCATCATCGATCTGATGGAAAGGGGATCACAATATCACAGAGAAGGAGGGAGAGAGAGCTTTTCTTTTGTTTTCGTTTAACGTATCGAAACCCATGACTGACAGACAAGCCGTGTTTTGTTGTCTATGATTTGACAAGTTTCATACTTCGCGCCGTTTCTGATAAGATTAGGTAAGGGTGGGTGAATCATAGGAAAGTCAAACACACAAAGAAAAAGAGGTGTGGGATATCGGGGGCATAACGAATTTGTAAAACGAAACCGACTACAACTCTATTACCACCTATCAGAGGCTTTTTAAACCGAGACAGCAAAATATTCAAAAAAAAAAAGGTGAAAAGAAAATTTCAAAAACAAACATGGAAAACATGGCTTGGAAAAGTCACACTCAAACGAGATGTACACGGCGAGAAATTTTCATGTTTTTACTTTACTTTTAGGATTTTCAATTCAGCGCAAGTCGTGATGGGTAGCAGACTGTGTACACAAATGGATGACGTTCGAATTAGGTAATTCAATAATGAAAACAAATGGATGACTGGAGGAGCGATTTAATTTTAAACTGAGAATGAGTAAGTGAAGGTATTGGAGTACTTTCGGTTTGTTTTGTTTTTGTTGCTCTTTTTTCATTTCTGTCTCAATGTGACATAAGATTATGCATAACTTGCCGTTGTTTACAGGTTGTCGCACACTTATTTTGGTCGTTATTAGTTTAGGTTTATAATTGGAGTGATAATAGAAAAACAAATGAGTGAGCAGATAAAGATACAATTTATGTGAACAACAATTAGTGTTGCAGAAATGAATCGAAAAATATAAAAAAAGAATGTTCTGCTATGGTGTTATAATGAAAGCAACTACTTTCAGTTATTTGATAGGGGGAATTTCAGCCAGTTTATATTTGAGTAACGAAAAGAATTTCTTTATTAAAAAAAGGTTTGGTTTTTAATTTGGCAGCATTTTTTAGTGATTGCCAATTTGACAACTAGCGGTACATTTGTGGGGAGTACGTTTCGCTATTCTACCAACTTTGGAACAACGCTTGCAAACTGTGCAAATTTGTTTTAAAAAATCAAGATTCTTCTTCTTCTTTTTCATTTTCGGCGTTACGAGTAGTGATCTTGAAGCGATCACAACTCTCCCACTTTTCTGCTTCACACTAGTGATCCGCCTGTGGTGTACGCCGCGTTGACCTCAGAAATCGTCGGCAAGCCTCCCGGTTTTGGATTGTTCCATGTCTGAGGCCAACCAAATGCTGCTGTTTTTGCATTTGCTTGTACCAGGAGTGTTTTGGCCTGCGTTTTCTTTTTCGTCGCGAATTTGTTGAAACGTTGTACGATATTGCCTTTTGGACGGGGTTCTGCGGATCTCTCCTTTGAACATGACAATACCAACTGAGCCGGTCGTGCTGAATTTTGTCCAAGATGGTACTTTTGACATGAAGGCTTCCACGGATCTTAGTACTTCTAATTCGATCAAGCTTTGTTACTCCTGCTGTCATCCGAAGCATCTTCATTTCGGCTGCCGTCAATTTGCTCTCATACTTTTTGTACATTGTCCAACATTGTGAACCGTATGTCAGAGCTGGACGGACAACTGCTGTGTAGAGTCTTCCCTTCAAATCAAGATTCAGTTAGCTAAATATTCCGTTTACATTTCCAACGTGTGTTTTTTAGAGGTTTGACTTTTAAATTGGCATCACTGTTTCTTGTGATTGTCAATTTGACAATTGGTGGTATTTTGTGGTCAGTACGTTTTGCTTGCAATTGCGCAATGAATAGACTCACTTCAGATGTGGTCAAAAATCAGACCGATTACCCTTCATTCGAGCGAGCCGTGAGGCCCATATGACCGAAATTGATTATAAGCACTGATGGCATGAAAATATCGAAAGTTTAAAACAAGTACCAAGATTCCAAGATAGTAAAAATTATTTTAGAGTGTTATTTCATTTTGAATTTGCATACCTCTAACAAAAAACACCTTTTATAAGTACAGTCGGAAGTTCACTTTTGTGAAGTTAGGGCTTCATTTTAGGTCTTGTTTCTTTACTCTGTGGACAAAAATCACAGTCTACTTAACATTGACAGCAACGCTAGAAAGTGTTTGTCAGTTGTTGTATTTGTTTTGACTGTGCACGCTTTCTGTCCACATAAATTTTGGTTGCGGAAATATTTTACTCTTTCGTGAACACTGGAATAGGATTTGACTGGTTTTCTGCGAGTTTCGGCGTATTTCGTGATAATTTACAGTAAAAGAAGACGAAGACGAACACTTGAAAAGTAAGAAGGAATTTTGAATTGCAGACTTGGTTTGATGGATGTCGGATGTTTGGACTTCGATTCTTATAAGCTTTCAAACTCAAAAGACTGGTGCTCAGACAAAAAAAAAAATAATTACATAATAGAACGGGAGACACATAAAGGTACGTTTACAATATGCTAAACGACATATAATCGGCATATCTAGATCGACAAAACCTAATTAATTAGAACGTTTCGACTTCTTAAGGTGAGTCAACACTATGCCCACCGACAATCGGATCCATTTCATTCAGTTCGAACGGGATAATTGCGGTACTGCCGAGGGGTTCTAAGTTGTGAAAAATGGGTCACATAGTTTGGTACATTTACTTGTGCAAAAAATTAAGCTTTAAAGGCCTTAAGCCTTGCGCAAACCAACGCGGTGAGTGCGTGCGATGCGATTGCGTTAAGTCAAATCTCTATACATTAAGTCAAACGTCCATAAGATTACATAGAGATTTGACTTAACGCAATCGCATCGCACGCACTCACCGCGTTGGTTTGCGCAAGGCTTTAATCCGACTTCATCCATTCAGATTTTCAAGCGTTAAGCATCGGCGATACCCTTACAAAATAAACTTTGTAACTTTTGCAAAGCCTTTCCTACCCGTTCTGTTTTTTAGCCGCCAAATGAGTGAGATAATAAAACATTTCCGGCCTAAGTCAGCATTTCTTTCCAAAGGGTCTAGAAAGACCAAGCCCAGACATTGGCCAAGTTGTAAAAAAACATTTAAAAAAAAAAAACACATGAACAAACAATATGCCATTCACATTTCTCCTTTTCGCTAATGTATCAAAACCTAATCAGTCACAAAGAGTTAAATATTAAGGCATTATAACAAGATTTCAGTTCAATTTATTTACAACGCATCGGGAAAAGGCTTTCTGAACTCTTTCAACGCAATTTTTGGCAATGTCATTACAAGGACACCATAGAATAGCACAGTATTCAAGAACAGGGCAAACTAGTGGCTTTAACTGACTTTAAAGTGTAAGGGTTTGAAAACGCCGAACAATTTCTTTTCAAACTTTTTGCTACTACAAAATCAATGTGGAGGGAAACACAAAGTTTTGTATCATTTATGACAAATACATCATTTACTTCTGTTTTTTTACTTAGCAGAATGTTGGAGGTTTAATGCTGTCACTGTACAGGAAAGATCCTGTTGAAAGATCCACAAAAAATGAGTGACTTTCAAATGTATGCTGATGATGTGCAATTGTTTAGAAGCTGTACCCTCGGACTTATCGAAGATTGTGCGCACACAATTAACAATGATCTTGCGCAAATATTTAGTTGGTCCCAGGAGAATGGACTCTTCCTAAATCCACTCAAGACCAAATGTATAGTAATAAGTAGGACAGTGCTAGACCTAGATTATTTTCCTAGCTCCTCCTTGAGTGGTACACCAATCAAATATACATCTAGTGCGAAAAACTTAGGTATGTTATTTAATAGGACGCTAACCTGGGACACTCACATAAATGCGGCGGTGGGAAAGGTCTATGGAGCTCTTAGAATGCTATGGTCATCGCAACAATTCACACCTTTGAATATTCGGATGATGCTAGCCAAAACTGTAGTGATTCCTATTTCAACTTATGGCTGTGAGGTCTTTTGCAATTGTGACGCTAGTAGTAGGAGAAAACTGAACGTTGCTTTTAATAACACAGCTCGTTAAATATTTGTCCTACATCGGTTTGATCGGATATCTAGTTTCTCGAATCAAATTTATAATATGTCCCTTGACCATCTTTTTCGGTACAGAACTTTACTATTACTCTGCAATATTATTCTCACACAACAACCCTGCAGCTTATTCAATAGGGTACGTTTCAAACAGATCCTTAATGCTAATACATCCTCGGTATTCTTGTCGGACCTCAGAACAACAATTCTTTGTCAACGCTATCCGTCTGTGGAATCTTCTTCCAAGAAACTTGAAAATGAAACGTGGCCAAGCTAAGTTTAGCATTGAACTATTTTCAAAGGAACTAAAATAAATTAATACTAAGTGCATTGGCTTTTAAAAGTAAAGCGCTTAACATTAGATGAGATGTATGTATAAGAATTAAATCTATTTAAAATAAAGAGCTGAAATGCTTAAAGTAATGTACACATTCGTTTATATTTAACGAGTATTTAGATAAAAATTGGAAGAAATGTTTGTAAATAATTTTTCTAAGAAGTAGCCTTCTCACTGTTATTATAATGTATTCTCTTTAGCATAACACTATCTTATAAGATATCTTTCTTACTGTGCATGCAATCAATGAATAAATCCAAATCTAAATCTTTTTTAGTGTTTAGCGACAGGCTATTTTCAATGCACCATAAGTTGTGATAATATTTAGTTTGTTTTGACTGAAGATTTTTAAATCATCAGCATAGATTAAGTACTTCGCATTATACGAAGAAGGTTTTGGAATTTCATTCACGAAAAATTTAAAAAGCAAAGATCCTATATGACTTCCTTGAGGAACGCTGGATGGCACATCAATTTGCATAGAAAAGAAATTCATCACTTTGACATATGTGTATAAATTATCGATATTGTAGATTTGTATTGATTTGTTTCATTTATTTGTTGTTTTACGTGTATTTTATATGGAAATACGTGACATTCAGGAAAAATGCCATAGCTCGGGAACGAGTCGACGGATTTCAGATCACAACCAACCGTACACTTCTTTTTATATAAGATTATGAATTTGAATTGGTATCTTTAAAACGTTGCTAGTATGTATTTTTTCATTGCATACATTCAGTGGCATTTTCAATAATATAAGCTACGAAATAAAAACTCTAAATATTAAACTTAAGTTTAAACGACAGAATATCGTCGATTGAAATAACGTCAGTTAAAGTAGCAAACGTATAATTTGCAACAGATTTAATTTCAAGCTCAAATCAAAACCAGTATGCAAACCAAAAACAGTGCACAAACTCTTACTAAAAAGCTGATCGTTAAAGTTTTCAAAAACATAAGAAAAGTGAGTAAACAAATCACATTGTCATTCCATCTTTAAAGATTTCATTTAACTTAAAAATATATTTTCTCAAAAATTGTCGTTTTTGAAAATTAAACATCATTTCAAAAAATACGAAGGTGCTGCTGCAGAAAGAAATTTCAATTAAAAAACACAATTTTCGAGAAACTTCAAGAAATAAAATAGGGGCCATATTTACTTTCACTATCTAATAAATTGAAAAAGACAATCACCCCGATTATGGAATCCGACAAATGAACTGCGGAAGCGATCCGCACGAGTTTTGACTTTTTTGCTATTATCGAATCCGCATTGAGTTCGACGGTTTGAAAGTGAAAGATTATCGATAATACAGGCTAAAAAAGGCGTATTACCGAATCCGTTGTTCATCCGCACTCCTTACAACTTTTGGCATTTCTCATCCGCAACAAAATTGTTGCGGATATTTAAAAGTGAATATAAATTCTTGTTGATACTATGTTATTTATTTATTCATTTTTTAGGTTTTTTTTTTTAGTATTTTGCAACGTTTTTTCAAAAACTTCAAATAAAAGTTGTAGATGAAGCGATTTGCTTCGACTTCTTACAATAGGCACATCTTCAGCCCCTGAAGGAATTGAATTAACATGCAACTCAATTTCGATCTGAAGTAGTCAACATCTTTAAACTTCAATTTCTTCTCCTCAAAAAAATATAAGAAAAGCAATCCCGTCATCTTTATTTTTCATAAGGGCTCATTTTCCCATGCAAATTGTTACACAATGATGCATGGTCTTACGACAACAATTGCAAATCAATTGCATCTGAGACGATGACGGCGCAAATGTCTCCGATTCCGGCTCCCACAAAGTTCCAAAGAACCCAGTCAAAAAATCAACGTAATACAATGTTAAAACACGATCGTGACGAAACAAGACGAAAGGCAGACCAAACATCAAAACATGGTTTTGGTTTAGACAAATGAATCCATTCTTGTTATTAAACTATTTCTTTTTTAATCAAACTAATTTCACAGACACAGGCTTAAACCTTGCGCAAACCAATGCGCTGAGTGCGTGCGATGCGATTGCGATAAGTCAAATCCCTATACATTAAGTCAAACGTCCATAAGATTACATAGGGATTTGACTTAACGCAATCGCCTCGCACGCACTCACCGCGTTGGTTTGTGCAAGGCTTTAGGCAACTCAAAAAGTCGTGGAGACTTATACCACAGCTTCGTCCTCCGGTACCACACATCGTATCTGCTTTCAGTTTCATTTCTATTAAAAAAAGGCGCTACGGAATACATTTGAAATTAGTTTTATTAGATTTGTGAAAATTTTGATTTCTTATTCCTTTTCTTTTAAAGATGGAGAATGCCACTTGAATAAAGTCAAATGAAAACTATGAAATCATTTGACAGCTTAGAGGAATTAAAGAATTCCTCTAAGTTTGACAGGTTTGGGATAATGGTAAAGTGGTTTTGCGGATCGGCATTGCAGTTCATCCGCCGGATTCAATAATCGTGTTCAATGCGGATGCGGATGCCTTGCGGATCGGATGAAATCGGCGGGAATAGACTATTGCGGATTCCATAATCGACATGACATTTTGTGTTGAAGTAAAAATTTGAAAAATTCTTATTAATAACGGACTTTTAAGGCATACAGAATGATTTTAAACATAAAAAAACTTTCAAGCCGCAACTTCAAGCAAAAGTTTTCGACCAATGACCTATTTCAATCAAGGTGAACATTAATTTTGTTTAGAACATCAAGGTATCCAAACGATATGATACCGTTTTTCCCTTCTAATAGCATTTAATCAGTCAAAAATACATCGACTTTCCCTTCATTATTCATAAAAATTATAACATGTATACCGATTACACGACCCAAAAGTCCATACGAGTATTGATGGACCTGAGTGAAGTTCAAAAGAGTAGATATACCATCTTATTCTTAAAACTAAGTACGGAAAGTGAAAGTGGTTTTATCTGCCTCATAGTCAAATTAAATCAGAAATAAAACACGTTCTCATAATCAATCTCACGCGCTCGAAAGAGACAATGGGTGGTATGCGAAATGCTTTGTCTCAGTCTCATGAGATTGAGCTCTGAGAATGAGCTCGAGATTGTGAGATAGAGCATTTGCAATGAGACAAAGCTCAATTTGGTATGCAAGAGCTTTGTCTCATCTCACTATCTCAGTCTCAAAATGTCTTCTTCAAGTGAAAGTAGTGTTTGTGATAACTAATCAAAAAAAATTCTTGAATCATATACCGACCCTGGCCAAGAGATGTCAACACTCGTAAACAGTTCTGCTCCGTTGCAGGTCGCTTGAACATTTATTGAATGAAAACCTAACACAAAATAAAGAGAATTATTAATTATATTTTTGAGAACACTCAAACTTTGTGTTATCTACCTTTTCTATTTACAAATTCATCACTGTGACGGATAGGCTTTTTAATGCGCACGTGCGTGCAATCAATTGCTCCAATACAGGATGGGAATTGATACTTATTTAGCCAAATTACTTTTTCGGCATCTGTCTGCTCCAACGTATTCGGAAATTTAATCCAGTCCTCTTTCTTGCTTACAATTTTTTCACCAACTTCGATGATGATCCTAGATACCGAACTTTGGTCGATTCCGAAATCTTCAGCAATTCCGCTTTGGAAACCAGGATCAGCAACGAATCGTAGAAAAACCATCATTCTGGTTTTATTAGATAAACGACCACCCCGAAAAGTATCACTACTTTGAAAAAAATAATCAGTTAAGGCCTCAATTTGAGTTTGGGTAAACCTATAAAGAATTTTATAATTTCTTGTTGACTCAACAGGAGCAAAAATATTCATGTACTCAGCCATTGTTATTCCTGAGACAACTAATTTCCAGTCTCAACATTTTACGAGCTTTGGCTCATTTTAATGAGACAAAGCTTTTTTTCTGCATACGGAAACATCTCAAATGAGATAGATCTATAAAATGAGATCGATCTCATTTTTGTGAGATTTGTCTCAAAACAATTTTGCATACGAAAGCTAGCAAAAGCTCAAAATAATGAGATTTGAGACTGAGACAATGCATTTCGCATACCACCCTGTCTTATTTTCAACAACCTTTAGATTTAGATTTTCTTTAAGAGTTTTCTTTCAGTGCAGGATGGGTTCCTGAATTTCAGCATTCCATGCAACATTATTATTCTATTAATAGATTCCCAACTACGAATACGAGAAAATTGCTTGCAAGCTTGCAAATGCATGCATTGAAAAGAAGAGCGCGCCATACTCTCGATCAGAGTGTGGGTTTATTATCTAGGAAGGAAGGAAGGCAAATCAAAAAATTGTTTTCACAAACCGGTAGATACAAATTGCGTAGGGTGAGTGAAAAAAATTCACTTCTCGTTGTATAGGCTCACGGATCTTGCTTGCACACGAAGAGTTTGAAGAAGAATAAGGTGCAAATTGCAGAGCGGTGAAACAGGATCCACGAGTATGTGCACTGTGCAGTGCAATTAACAAACGAGAACGATTCGCTCCATAAATTTTATTCATCGGATATAGAACTGACAACTGAGATGTGTCGTGTGTTCATATAAGGTCCGGTGTTGTCGTGTTGGATGTTTACACACACCGGTGTGAGTACATACAGACATGATTCATTGCAATCCTTTGCAGATACATCGTGTCTGCACACTCACTAGGGGGTGTATCATTTTTTGTTGAACTTTTAAATTGTATCTGTTTGCCATTGGGTGCAAATACATTTACTGAGTCATAATCATCTCTTTGGGGAGGAAAAAGAAAAAAACAGAATCCAAACTTGTTAAGTGTCAATCATTGGAGCGGTCCTTGAACTGGACATATTAATGCTTTCAATTTAACAAGCGTTATTGGGTCATTTATCGACATCAACTCTTTGTTTTCGAACAATGGGTTTTTAACACGTGCCTCTGGTGAGGAATGACGTGTAGAGCTTCACATTAATTTATTTACTGAGAGAGAAAAAAAACAGTTGTATTCGGAAAAATAAACAACACATTTTTTTATTAGAGTACTTCTTCTGAGTCTTTGGAGAGCTCTGAGTTTAAAACTTTGCAAAGAGTTTTTTTTATCGATTTCAAGGCCGCTTATGACAGTATCTACAGAGACGAGCTGTACAGAGCCATGTCTAGTTTCGGCATCCCTGCAAAACTCGTACGACTATGCAGGATGACTTTGGAGAATTCACGCTGCTCCGTCAACGTCGGTAAAGAACTCACCGAGACCTTTAATGTCGAAAAAGGCTTTAAGCAAGGCGACAAACTGTCCTGCGATTTCTTCAACATCATACTTGAACAGATTGTAAGAAACTCAAACGTCAACACCAGAGGAACAATCTTTCAAAAGTCTGTACAATTACTCGCCTATGCCGACGATATTGACGTAATGGGAAGAAAAAAAAAGGTGCTTTTGCGAGTATTGAAACAGAAGCGACAAAAATGGGTTTGATGGGCAAAACGAAGTATATGTTGTCATCAAACAAGGACACAGAACATCGACGAATTGGACAAAACGTCACAATAGACAGACATAACTTCGAGGTAGTAAAGGACTTCGTCTACCTAGGATCCGCTGTAGACACGGACAACAACATCAGTGCGGAAATCAAACGGAGAATAACTCTTGCCAACCGTTGCTTCTTTGGGTTAAGAAGGCAATTGAGAAACAAAACCCTCTCCAGAAAAACCAAGGTAACCTTATATAAGACCTTAATCATCCCAGTCCTGCTTTACGGCGCGGAAGCTTGGACCTTATCGAGAGCGGATGAGGAAACCCTTGGTCGTTTCGAAAGAAAAATTCTCCGAATGATCTTTGGTCCCGTATGCGAAGGCAATGTGTGGAGAAGAAGATACAACAACGAGCTGTATGAGCTGTACCGCGACATGGGCATAGCCAGAAGAGTACGCATCGCGAGGCTACGATGGTTGGGCCATGTTGAGTGGATGGACCCAAACGCTCCGGCTCGTCGGGTGTTCGAAAGCACATTGCAGGGAAATCGCGGAAGGGGAAGACCTCGTCTTAGGTGGCGCAATCAAGTGGAGGAAGACCTCAACCGACTTGGAGTGCGAAACTGGAGAGAGCTCGCCCGAAATAGAAGTTGTTATCGAAGGATGTTGGTTGAGGCCCAGGTTCACCCCGAACTGTAATGCCCACCTAAGTAAGTGAGTAAAGAGTTTTTTAGATTTCGCAAAACTTTCCACAATAAAATTAAGGATTTCAGTTTGTCTTCCGATTGAAGTTCTATTTTTGATTTTCCAAAATTATTTCTTTTTATTTGATTTCACTTTTATTTTGGTTATTCTGTGGCTTACCGTCACGATGGATGATGTTGTGTTATTTGTTGAAATTTGTTTCGCAGAATGTCCATTAGTTGCTTCGTAATTAATGCCATTCTTTTCAAGTGATACATTACCCATACCACCATTCTGCTCTAGGAGTCGCTGTCGGTTTGCCAACCGATCCAGGCTAGCTAAACGATACGAGCCACCGATTCCCTCCTTTAAACAAAAATTTAAAACACAATATTGGTGGAAATCGATTCGATCTAAAAACTTAAATTAATTCAAACTTAAAACAAAACAAAAAAAACTTAAGTTTAACTCTTTTCCATTTTGGTTGCATATTCTTGGGTTTTTGCATTTTGTTGTTACGAGTTGGTTTTTTGTTAGTGGGGGGGTACACAAGGCAACAGCGTTAATTTAAGCTAAAGTCAATTTTAAACAAAAACAAAGAAATCAAACTGAGTCCACCTTCTTTTCCTATTCAAATATTTTCAATCATCAATTTCAATTTGACAAATCTTCTCTTGGGTGCCTTTCTTCTACTTATCATCATAGAGTTTATCAAAGAGAAACAAATTTCCATGGACATTGGACACACAAAATGAAAGGGTGTTGGTGTTGGAATCTATTGTAGGGAAGATTCATCATTCCTCTACCTTATTGAACTCTCCAACAGAGATAACATAGAAGAAAAAGGTCAGATAAAGAGTTTTATTTATTGGGATGATTGTCGACAATCAGCATGTATACAAAGTTTGATGATTTGGGTATTTTGTCAATGTTGTCTTTGTAGTTTGTGGTTTGGCCAAAAAGGGATGGTGTGTCGAAGAGGGCAATGTTTAAGAAAGAAAATAAAATTGACCAACGACTTTGAATATGTACATTGCACACACTAAATAGACCCAAAACAGGAAGATCAATACCGATTTGAAATGCCTTGACGGTGATAAGATAAGGAGGCAAAAATGCTTTGAGTTTTCCGGTTTGGAAAATTTACTGAAATTGAGTGCATGAATGAGTAGCACGTACTTGGTCCTGTGTGCTTTGTACAGTACTTAGTAGCTTGAGGAATTATGGCTGATTGGGGGTTGATTTATATTTTTATCAATTTTCTATGGAGTATTTTCTATGCATGGTTGCCAACTCTTGAAAAACTTGAATTAAAATAAAATTAAGAGGTAAACGTTTAAGTTTTTTATCCTATGCTTTAATTTGAGCACCTGAAAATTGTTTTTTTTTTAAGGTCTTTCTTAACTACAATTTCTCAATTCGTTCTTACTTCTGTTGAGTATTTTTTTAAAGGGCCATACCAATAAAGCTGAATACTCATATAGGTGGGGTTATATATATGGTTAAATCTAAAGACGAGGTTATTTCTGGGGCTTAACCCAGAAGCGGATCACAAGTGTTGAGCAGTTAGATGGGAGAGCTGTAATCGCTTTGAGATCACGATGATCGTAACGTCGAAATGGAAGAAGAAGAAGAAGGTATACATAATATAGGTGCTTAGTTATATTAAAAATAATCATGTCATTTGCTTAACTCTCATTTACGACCCGCCAAAAGTCGTGTCCACCGGACCTGGGGTCCAATCGGACCCCACGATTTTTTCTTTGAATTTTTTTTGATTTCTGATTTATATTGTTCAGTTATAATTCTTCTGGGCTATTGTGTATGAGGTCATCAACAAAATTTTTCAATTTTAAAATCGATAAAAATTGTCTAATTTTGCAAATCTGGGATTCTCGCTTATCCTTTTCGAGATGTCTGTTTTACGTAATTACTGAATGGAAAAATCAGCAAGCCTGTCAAATATGGCTTGAAGTTTTGGTGGCTGAATGAAAGCTCAACGGGCTATTCACTGAAGTACAGGACTTGGTCGTGGATATGATGTGCTGATGTCGTTGATGCCATCATATTTCAATTCTGGACGCAACCCCACTATTGATAATAATTTCTTTACATCGGTGAATTTGGCATTGAGGTTGCTGGATAAGAAGATCACCATTCTTGGCATGATCCGGAAAAAGAAAAAAGATGTGCCTAAATCTTTTGAAGCGAAGGAGTTTTTTGATGACCAGAATGAGCCTTTAAAGTTCAATAACAAAAAGCAGTATCGTCATCCGACTTTGGATTTTTAGGAAATATTGCGTTGGTGAGTTATGTTCCGAAACCAAACAAACAAGTGGCATTGCTATCAACACAACATAACTGTGGGAAACGCACTTCCGGTCATCAAAGCAAACCTGCAATGATTCTTGATTATAACCGCACCAAAGATGGAGTCGATGTATTCGACCAAATAGTATCGATATAATTCATGTACACGTCAAACAAATCACTGGGCGATGATTGTATTCTTCAACCTACTGGACTTAGCAGTCCTAGCAACAGTTATCATTTTTCGACACTTCAATCCACCTAGAATAAACAAAAATTATAATAGAATAAAGTGATAAGCTTAGCGAACCAGCGCCAGCGAAGAACTGATGGAGTCAGAACTGAATAACCGTTCACAACCTGCAACACAATACGTCATTGGAAAATCTGCATTGGATACTCTCTGTATTTTGGGCAGAGTTCAAGAAGTACCAATAGTCCCCAAAAGGCTTTCTTGTAAAAGAAGCAGATGTCATCTTTGCCTAAGAGCAGACGACAAGAAAAGCAAAACCATGGATGTGGCAGATGTTGTTGCCTTTGTTACACTAGAACCTTATGTGTAAAATATCTCCCGGGACTGCCAACAAATTCAAGTTAAATCCTTACTAAACATAAACTATGTTACTATTATTATAAAAAAAATTATTCATTAGAAAAAATATGACTTTTCATAGAATTTCAGAAGTGGGGTTTAAATGGACCCCAGGTCGGGTGGTTGGATTTTTTTTTTTTTTTCACAAAAAAAAAATTGTTTTAACGTAAGAAATGAATAAAAAATTGAATTTTGTCCACTGAGTATAAATGCCACTTAAAAAAAATTAAAAACAAAAAAGTTATGAGTGTTCAAACATGCTCTGGGTTCCAAATGGACCCCAGGTTGTAAAGGAGGGTTAAGAGCGGTTTACAACAAAATCTTCTTCATTTCTTGAAAAATTCGAAGTATGGAACTTAATTTGACCGCGTTCACTTAACAGAACGTTGTACAGTTCTGTGAATAAAAAACTAACGTTGTTGTCATATCGTATGTAGTAATTGAGCTGTTCTCATCAAATACTTGAGAATGAATACATTTGACAGATGCTTCTCAATTCCCTGCAATTATAAGAGCACAAAGTTATCCGGCACGGTATCTATCTAGGAAAAAATTATAAACACAGTCATTGGCGATCCGTTGAAAAAAGGCATATCAATGATCTGGTGGTGTAAATGGTCTAATGGTTACCATGACCAGAATGTCAGGTTTGAATCCCAACAGAAAACAAAAATGTTTTTCGACGGGTATCGCTTTTCGCGAGGAATTGACAAGTCTTCCGATAGTAGATTCATTTTAAAGTTCGTCGATTATATGTCTTGAGATCTTACTAACTGCTTCCGATTGTGGGAAACGTTTTCTTGTCGTTTTCTTTGAAAAAATCAATGTAAGCACTCAAATGAGAAACAAAAGTACACTTTTGTCACCTGATGTGTCAGAAACGGTCTCTCCGTCAATGCTCTTAATACCGAGGTTGTACTCTTCACGAGACGTAGAAAATTGACTGGTCTGACCCAACTTACGCTTAAAGGCGTCAACATCCCCTTTTCAAATGAAGTCAAACATCTTGGAGTGATCCTGGATAACAAGCTTCTTTGGTCTAAAAATGTCGAGTCTAAAACTACTAAAGCACTGTCAGTCCTCTGGCAATGTAAATGAGCCTTTGGCAAGACATGGGGACTTTCACCCGAAAGGGTCCCTTTGGATCTATACGGCTATGAAAAGACCAATTATCTCCTACGCGTCAGTTGTGACAACAAGCTCCCTCGAAAATACGTTACTGCCTCGTTTGCCAAACTTCAAAGAAAAGTTTGTCTTGGTGTTACCTTTCCCAGCACACCGGGAGCTGCTCTCGACGCACTGCTGAATCCTCCTCCCCTTGATACCTACATCATGAGATGTACTCCGAAGACCATTTCTCGTTTAAAGCGATGTGGTCTCTGGCACAGTTCGCACTGGAGCTTTGAAATGAGAATCGCCGATGAACTTGCTAGGCAGGGATGTCAAACAGCTTTCTCAGGACCTGAACCGTCGCTAGGTCTGCCAGCGTCCTCAGTGAGGGCTTCAATCAACGATTTGATCTGTGAAGAGCACAACCGTAGATGGCATGCCTCCCTTGGATGCAGACAAACCAAGCGTAGGTATGCTCCTCAACTTTAGTAAGAAGACTGCAACATTTTTGCTAGCTTATTGGGGTTGCTAGCGGGCACTTCTCTTTTGCCAAGCATTTAATTGTGTTAGGCTCAAGTGATACCACACTCTGTTTATCTTGTGGAAAAGATGAGAACACCGCAGAGCACTTCCTCTGTGAAAGTCCTGCTTTTTCTCGCATGAGGCTACAGAATCATGTACCATATTTCATTTATCATCTATTACTTATTATCTATCATCTATCATCTATCATTTATCATCTATCATCTATCATCTATCATCTATCATCTATCATCTATCATCTATCATCTATCATCTATCATCTATCATCTATCATCTATCATCTATCATCTATCATCTATCATCTATCATCTATCATCTATCATCTATCATCTATCATCTATCATCTATCATCTATCATCTATCATCTATCATCTATCATCTATCGTCTATCATCTATCAAGTATCATGTTTCATCTAACGTTTAAATTTTTACTATAAAATTCAAGAAAATAATTTCGTTCTCCTCAGCCGTTTTTTTTTACTTTAAAATGTTGGTTTCATGTGTTGGGAGTTTCTAGGCACTTTTGACATTTAAAAGATTGTAACTCAAAACTAAAAAGCTCTACATAGAGCTCAATCTCCGCGTTGAAAATTTCTTATGAGGAAAGTTCATCTGTTTAATAAACATTTATTCAAAATAAGGAGTGTATTACTTGGATGGTTTTCAATGTTAAAAGAAAGAAATTAATTCACAGGAGTATTAATTAAAAATAACAGTACCACATGACCATCAATAGCAATATAGACGATGAAAATGTGAATTGGAACTATTGCTATCGAAAGCCATAAGTGCATTTTGAATCTAATCTTATTTTACGGCTCTTTTATGATTTGAAAGAGTAACACATGAAAAAATAAAATAAAAAAACCCGAAACTCCATGGGACTTTAAAAAGAAGATAAAAAATGCCTTAACACAAGTGTCATAAAATAGGAGCAGTTTTTAGAACAACATTTTTTGAGATTTAATAATTCAACACTCAAAAATAAAGCTGATGTGCGCGTTAACGTAGTCGACTTGGTGACGGCCAGAACCAACAAATACTTGACACAGGGAAGTATGTCTGCCTATTAAGTTTGAGTTCGCGGTTTCAATGTCAGAAAAAAAATTTTTTCAAGCCAAGTCTTCGGAGAGGAATGGAATTGACATGAAAATAGCTTTCTCATTTAGACGTTCAGAATCGGCAAAAATTTTATAGCTTCCCTTCATTCCCCACCAAAATAGGGTTGAGAAAAGTTCTGTGCTCTCTCTTTTGTGCCATACTATTTATGATTTATTTTTCTTATTTGTCATTGGATCCAAATCAGAAATGGGAAGATTACATCAAGAAGAAAAGAGAAGAAAAGAAGAATTAATATCAAAAATTATTCGGAGACTAAGAAGAATAAAGCTAGGTAACATTAAATTCAAATGCTTGAGTTAGTTTCAGTTTCGTAGTACAAAGGACCGGTATCTAGGTCTGAGTGCTCCAGCTGGTATTTTAAAAACCTAGTTTCAGAAGTTGCGTATAAGGAAAATATTCAACTGAAAATGCGAATTCCTAGTGACAATTCAACTTGATTTTTGTAACCATTAGTCAAATTTCATCCAGAGGGAAGATACACAACAAAACGCCAGGGGTTTTAAGATGCCAATCTCAAAAATAGAAAAAGTGGGGTATGGATCGAGCATCATAACACGCACTACACCTGGAAATTCAGGACCTCAAAGAATGTCTCTACCCTGATTTCTTCGGCTCCGACTGTCTTCACCTGGTTTAATAGAATCGTATATTTTGTAACACTTATGTGGCAAATGCTCCACTTTTTCAACAACATACATGAATAAATTTTTGAAATGGAAACGCCTCACAAATCCCACTGTACTCAGCACCAACCAAAAGCGAGTCAAGTGCACTACCCATAATTGAATTCTATAGAGTTCAACAAAAGCCAGCCACTCGTCCGATTTGAAGCTGCACCAAGTGCGGATGCATATTACATCTACATCCCCTTTCGACTGGTAATTTTTTAGCAACCGAGCCTACTTCGCATTTAAAAAAAAAAAAAAAAAAATTGACTGGCCGGGCTGCGCGGTTGTTATATTAAAACGACGAAAAGCAACTCCACACTCACCACAAATAAACCACCCATTATCTCAAGTGCAGTTCAGAATAATTGTATTCTCTGCATGTGTCGAACTCCGGCATCGCTGCCATACCAACACTGCCACCACGCCGCATCTCAATCAAGGAAGTGCAACTAACCCCTTTAATCATGAGTGTTTACATCTTCAGCCATATGAGGATTTATTATTCGCCAATCTCTCCAACTTCGTTTTATTGGCACAGCTTTCTTTATTTTTTAGGTTGCAGCATCAGCCCCTTAAATTGAGTTGGACTAATTTTGAATCTGAAAGCAAAAGGATCAATTTTGCTTATACAGCACCGATTGGCATATTGAAATTCTTAAAGTTCTGGGCAAATTACTGCATATCAGTCAGTTGGACTAGTTGTTCCCTGTTATGAGTGTTTATGGCTTAATTAGTTAATTGACTGCTTAATGAATACAAAAAACACAATCAGAATGCACTCTCCGCATGCATTATTAGGTGGAATGATGACATTAAACGAGAGATAGGCTAAACAAGAATGTAATCTCTTTTTTTTATTGTTATTTTAACGAGGCCAGGCTCTGGTGGCAGAGACGCCACCAGCGGCCTCTTTGGGGTGTGTGTTGGGAATTTTTAATTGAATTGCATCTACACAATGAGAATATACGACGAGTATTGCTGTGTTGATTTTCTTATTGAAAAATTTATGTTTATCTTACATCGCAGATGAACGTGATTAGTTTAACTGATAGAAAATCGAACAGGATGTTCCATGGGTGCAGAGCTGCTGCAGATACAATATGATTTTTTAAATAAATTCAATTAGAGCTATCGCAGTTGTATGTTGTGGAGTGGTGGGTGATGGCAAGAGGCATTTTATAATTGACACAATTGAATTAGATTTGATTTTTTTTTTTCTTCTTTCTTGGGGATATCCTTGAAATGGACTACTGACAGTGTCGATTCTGATCAGTTATTAAGTGATAAGATAGGTTGGATGAGGAGAGGTAATGGTGTCTGTAGTGAAAGCCAAGATGTGCTTAAGGATCTTCTCAACACCCAAACTGCTTCGAAAGTAATCCTGGGAATGGAATACCCCTCTGAATGCGAACGGAACACTAAATTCTTTGAAACTCTTCGGGATTTGAGGTTTTATAACGGCATGGAAAAAATGGGAAGCTTGGCAAAACAAAAAAGAATAAGATTTAAAAAAAAAAAATAAGGAGATGTACTTAGGAAGGAGCTCGCTGAATTTGCTGGAAAGTATATTCTTCCTGACCAGCAACAACTACAAAGCACAATGTTTGTTTTGGACGCATTTTGCAAACTTTTACCTTCAGGTGGGTTTTCTGTTGTTGGTTTGTTGATTGAGCAGCTAGTGCAATAAAAATAAAAAAATGAAAATCAAAAATCTTTAGCCATAAGGCACATTTTTGGATGAAGATTACTACGTCACAAGCAAAATTGCTGTAATTGAGACGATATCGCAAATGTGATCCAATAAGTGCCGACTTCGTTGAAAGTATACAATTCTGCTGTGGATTTTGAACATGTAACTACTTACAATAATAATACTGTCACAGCCAAGGGAGAGCATTTCCAATCGATTTTAACAGATTTATTTTAATCCAACAACGAATGGCGCCCGTGGCGTTATTGTAAGCAGGTTCGCAAGAAATTGGCAAGTACTACGATAGTGAATTCATTGCCATGAAAAGCGCTTTCTCAACTAGCTGTTCGGAATCGGCAGAAAATTATAGGTCTTCTATTCCCTCACAAGGCATTGTTGTGATAAATGCGCTGGTACAAGAACCCGAAAACCACCTTTTGTTACGCCAGCCTATTAATTAATTAATTTAATAGTAAATCGCGGCTGTCGTTTCAACTCTCACAACTTTTCTTCGAATGGCAAGCAATGCTTTAAGCTTTACAATTTTATAAATGGGGTACGCCGATTCCGAGCTTTTCTTTTTTACCTCATTGAAACGTTTTTTCCAGAAGGCAAAAAAAGACACACATGACACATCGCTTCGTTGAGTTGAAAACAACTATTATACTTGGGTTGGAAATTCAAGTACCAAGGGTATTACACATATCGCGAGATGTTAAATATCCGACACAACTCTTCGAATCTTTAAGAGAAACGTAAAATTCATTTAGAACCGCATGACACCGAAGAATTAGCGGAAGCCCTACACTGCTGTAAGGCAGAAACAACTCCCATCCAAGTAGTTCGATGGAATAAGCAAGGGAAAGCTGTGATATATGGTGCGACAGACAACAGAAACTCATTTGAAGAAGGTTTGTAATTAGAGGCAATTTAAGGAATAAAGTACCAGCTGAAGCCCTGGTTTGAAGTCCCTCATAGCATACATATCAGGGTTTAATTTTTTAGAAGATCTGCAACTAGGGGCAGACTGAGCAATGAAATACGTGCTAAAGCCCTGTTTCGGAGAAACTCGTGGCAATGCACGTCAGAGCTTCATTCCCTAACATTATTGTGATATTGGTGATATAGCCCGCAAGCTACTTGACAGAACTTCTGACAACGAACTCGTGCTAATTGGTTTTGCTGCGGGGTCGCATATAGCTGTGAAATAACACGTTTTGCTCCTATCAGAATCATAAAGGTATATGGCAGTCCCTGAGCCAATAAACTATCAAAAATATTAACCACCTTGCGACTGACGTAAGGCACTCTTCAAGTATTTTGGATAAGATTCAAACAATAAACAAAAAAGTTTAATTTAGCGAGCCTAAAACCCAAGGCTGCAAAGACTAGCAGGGAAATATAGAAGTATAATCGGATATAGACACATCTGCAGACTGCAAAAAAGCTTTCAGAAAAAGCCCGTACAGATTTTTTCAACATCATACTTGACGATTGTGGAAAATTCAAACGTCAACACTAGAGGCATAGTTAGAAAGAGGCAATCGAGATGTCATGAGCGCGTTTGTGAGGTTTGAAACAGAAGATGCAAAAATGGCATAATATAATGTTATTAACACAGTGCGAGCGGTTTAGAAAGAAGGAAAGGATTAGAAAGGAGGTGTCGATGCACATTGTTTTCAAGCTTCAGTGTGTTACAATGAGAGGGAAAAACAGAGTCAGGTAAAGCATTCCACATCCGATTAGTACGGCTAAAGAATGAATCTTGATTTTTCACTGTACGTCCGAAATTGGGCTTAGGGTAAAACTGATTAACATTCCTTGCGAGGCGTGTATCGGTTAAATTGCTTAAGTGGAGGAATGCTACTGGCTATTTCATCCGAGCATTGTTTGTAAGAAAACCTATAGAAAAGAGAGACATGAAACATTACGATGATCAAGAGAATCAATTGATTCAACAATTGAACTATCACCTATCATTCTTAATGCTCTGTTTTGAACCTTATCGAGTAGGCTCAACGATGTTTTAGGAGCACCTGACCAGATATGTGAATTGTACTCTAACTTGGGACGGATGTAGGCTTTATAAATAATAGCCAGATCAGATGGGGTAAAAAATTTCCTGCATCGTCTCAAGAAGCCTAAGCATTTTGCAGCGTTGCGACTTCGATTATGTGGTCATTCCAACGAAGATCATCGTTTACACACATAACAAGTACTGACAGCTTTTCGGTTTCTTGGATGCAGGTACCATTCATGGATAATGGTAGAGGGGGAATGTTTAGCTTTAGCTTTTTTTACCCTATGTAGCAATGCTGTCAAGGTCAGAGTTCAATGAGCTTATCATACACAACTGTTCCATTTCCACGTCCGAAGAGCAGGGACGTGAATTTGGAAACGAATATGAGAAGCTGAGGGTTGAGTCGTCAGCAAAACAATTAAGAGGATTAGAAGTTTCAGAAAGAAGATCATTTATGAAAATAAGGAGAGTCGGAGACAAAACAGAGCCCTGGGGCACACCAGCATTTATAAAGTGGGTATCAGACTTAAAACCATCCAATACAACTTGTTTTGAACGGTCGGAAAGGTAATTTCTAATCCAACGAAGAAGAGACACGTCGATACCAAAAGCAAGCATTTGATTTGAAAATAAACTGACCTAATATACTTTTCTGAAGACTTTATTGCTCATTTCTCACAAATTCAATTTTTAACTAGGTCACTTTTATTCTGAGGGCACTGCCATGTACTGAGCGGCGAAGCGGCAGTGCGTCAAAAATAAAAAAAAAAGCGCCCAGCAGCAGAAAAATTTTGACTTAAGTCACTTTCATTCTTTATGCGATATCAAGAATAGAGAACATCAACGAATTTCATAAAACTTCACAGTAGACAGTCATAACTGCAATGTCGTCCAGGTCTTCGGCAAACCCAGGCTCTTCTATTGTTGTAACTTTGGATATAGAGGGCAATCAAAAAATAGAACTTTTCTCGAAAAACTAAGGTAACTTTTCCTTCATGAGACACTGGGAATTCCAGTCCGACTGTTATCTAACGCAGAGCAGAATTGCAGACCTTAAAGTTGATGAGAGAAACCTTGGCCGTGTAAAAGAAAATACTAGTTTGTGGTCCCTGCCTACCCGGTTCTTAAATTCCTGGACTTTCCCTGATTTTACTGACTTTCCATTTTAGCGGACATTGGTCAGAACATCATAGTTCAGAAGACTCGACATATGCAGCTTTCTCACTAGAGCTTCGTGTGAAATGTAAACGCGAATAAATGTCATGATGCCAAAAAGACGAAGTTGTCTAAACAACACCGAAAACCATTAAAACGAATGTGAAAAGTTAATACAAAAATTAATGCGATTTTTACGTTCCTCGTAATCGAAATTTGTCTAGATTCAGATGTTTTGGCGAATTTTAGCGGCAGTATTGTCGATACTTCTTCACCCGCATAGAAATGAGGTCAACAACAAAAAAAAAAGTCGAAGTCTTAGATTTTTGGAGCGAACTTTAATAGTGCGAATTGCTACTCGTTTTTAATTAAAGTCGGATTCGCTATTCATAACGCGGGCTGAATTCCGTTAGGAGTTGGCATACAATCATAGGTCCATGAAATGCATAATTCCATGAGGTTTCCATAGCTTTGTGGCGCCACTCAATTTATTTGTTTCATTTTATTTAATTAACATATGAAACTTCTTCTTCTTTTTCATTTTCGGCGTTACGAGTAGTGATCTTGAAGCGATCACAACTCTCCCACTTTTCTGCTTCACACTAGTGATCCGCCTGTGGGGTACGCCGCGTTGACCTCAGAAATCGTCGGCAAGCCTCCCGGTTTTGGATTGTTCCATGTCTGAGGCCAACCAAATGCTGCTGTTTTTGCATTTGCTTGTACCAGGAGTGTTTTGGCCTGCCTTTTCTTTTTCGTCGCGAATTTGTTGAAACGTTGTACGATATTGCCTTTTTGACGGGGTTCTGCGGATCTCTCCTTTGAACATGACAATACCAACTGAGCCGGTCGTGCTGAATTTTGTCCAAGATGGTACTTTTGACATGAAGGCTTCCACGAATCTTAGTACTTCTAATTCGATCAAGCTTTGTTACTCCTGCTGTCATCCGAAGCATCTTCATTTCGGCTGCCGTCAATTTGCTCTCATACTTTTTGTACATTGTCCAACATTGTGAACCGTATGTCAGAGCTGGACGGACAACTGCTGTGTAGAGTCTTCCCTTCAGCTTAGGGGGCATTTTTCGATCACAGAAGATAGCGGAGTTTTCTCGCCACTTCATCCACCCTACGCTTACTCGATGATTGATGTCGTCATCACAAGAAACAATGGGAGTTTTTGAAGTGAAACTTCTTATGGGACTTGCAAACATGGATGCGTAACACGTTTAACGCCGATTATCGATTGCATACTTTTCGGTACTGCTCGCAATACGTCATTCAGCTAGACGATTTAATTGTAGTGAAATGTGTTCTTCGGTGGAAGTTTGTATTATTTTCGGAGTAAATCAAATTGAAACTAGTTCTTTGTTCTTTTTAATGCGTTTAATATTTGCAATTTATTTCTTAAGAAAAATCTCAAGATCTCATTAAATTCTTCTAAATAGTTTTTCAATTTGTGCCGTGTGTGTGAAAATCGTGTCTGTGCTAATATAACTAATTTCGATTGCTTCATTTTGAAAGTAGTGTTGTGTTTTCTTTTCTCCTCAAATTAAATAATAGAAAATATTTAATACCTAGTTTTTGACGTGAAGTTTCAGTTCTTCCGCGCGGAGAGACTACACGCACTATTTTTTTATTTTTAGTTCTGAACAGTGAATTAGCAGCCAAAAACATAAAATGCATTTCTTTTTCATTTCAGCGCCATCTTAGAGCTTGAACTGATATTCCAATACCACATTAAATTATACTTTGTATACTCAAAATAAAACGAAGGGACAAATGAGAGCAAAGTAGAAGATTAGTTGTGAACACTTTTGTAATGTTCAATTTCAGTTTAGTGCTCTATTCGGGACTCAAACAAAAACCCATTAATGGAAAAATTCTTTAATATTTTCCAATCTAAATCAACTGACAAAAAGGCGTATTAGATGGAATTACTCCACCGAAAGTGGATTACTTATTCCCTAGAGCTAAGATACACGACAAAACCATTTCTGTTTTATGTGATGATTGATGTGGAAGCCCATCGAGCCAGTGCCTCAGAAAGTCCTGAAAGAAATAACATCATCAGCGAATGGAACACTAACTGGGAATAAAGAAAATTGTATTACGTAAGTACATATTCTATTTCGAAAAGAACTAATCAAAAAAAATGCAGTCCCAAAGCCAATTTCCTTAACAATAGGATTAAATTGTTATCCTCCTTGTTCCACCCAAAGGACGTTTCAAAGGGTTCATTGGCATAGATTCGAAACTTCCTTGCACCCACATGCTAGGGCCTACATTAAACAAAAAAATAAAAAGAAAAATCGATGAGAGTGCATTTTGAGCTTGCTCTCAGGATTACAAAACTTCCTTTCACCTTTTTCAGGTGGAATTCCTCCCACAAAAAAACGAAACAAAAAATCAAAGAAAGTTATAAAAAAAAGAACGCTATTCTCTACCACATTGGATGACAGTCTTTGACAAATTGCACTTTTTCCCATCCTTTCCACCGTGCAGTGGGTTCTGTGCACTCTACTCTTTCCCCAAAGACACATTTAGGTGTCATGATGGTGAGCAAAAAGTTATCTACAGAGTAGGAAGTTCTTTTCAAACGGTAATTAAAAGTATCTTAATGCAAATGTAACTATAATAACATCAGACCCGTTGCCGTTGTCGTTGCCAGGGAGTTCCAAATCACCACTTAGACATTCAACGAACTTTAACGACGATGACTATTGAAGGAAAAAGGAGGAGTGAATGTAGAACGATTATGGTTACGGACGTTGATTTTAGTAAAAACAACTCTCTATATGGCAAATGATACGAATGAATGAGTCTAGTGATGTGCGATTGGTAGCACACCACTCGAAAGTGAAATATTTGTTGTACGAATCGAACCACGACGATAAATCGATTCAAGCTGGAATCATCAAAAGTTAATTTTTTCATCGAACTACTCTACTTACTGCGGAATTGATGTGTGCAAACACTCAACTCACTCTTAGATGAGCCAAGTGCTGACACACATTTCATTTCACCGTCGAATTGGCTATAGATACGTTGCATTCGAGTTTTTCAGTTTAAAAATTGAAAAATCTACACAAATATGGACAAGGAAGAACATCACTTTTTTTTACACATGAATAAGCATTTAACGAACATAGAAATGGATGCATAAAAACTTGTAACTTGCATTCCGAACTATTTATTTGTACAAGAGTATCTCTAAGGTTTGTAAAGAAAAGAAAACGTTGTTCCGCCGACGTTAATGCAGTCGGTTTATCAACAACCAGGTTATAACGAATAAAAGAAAGTATTGAAGTATGAACGGGAACTATGTATGTAGTATTTTTTGTAACAAGAACTCGAACGAACAAAATGCAAAAACCAACAAATACGTAATATATAAAATTTAAGAATACATAAAAATATGTTTAAGTAGAAAATAAAAGAAGAAAAGTAAATGTAACAGGATTTATTGAAAATCTTATAAGCAATGTACAGCTGTTAAGTTTCGTCGGATTGGTTTTCAAATCAAAGAGTTCAATGCAGTAGGAGAAAATGTTTTCGGTACTCTAGTCTTGGAAGGGATAATTTATTTGTTCTGCTTTAAAACGGCGCCCAATTGAGGACACACAACTTGTTTTGGATATGCGGTGTCGGAAATCGTAGAATTAGCATATTTTGCAGTAGCAGGAAAGCTTTTACTTCTCAAAATATTTACAGTTCAGAGCTGAACAATTTTTTAATAGGCAGAGGGACTTGATGTTGGAAGACTAATAAACTGGGAAAAATCAAGCTGACGGAATGCTGCAGTTAATGAACATTTCGGGAATAAGTGTTCATCATCGAAATTTTGTGTATCAGGCTTTGTGTGTTAATCTGGGGTTTTTAAAACATTGTTCATGATTTTGTGACTAAATTTATGGCAGTCGAAGTTTTTTTTTAACCATCCAAGTTCGTTTATGATTACTGCACTTCGTTTTTGACTGACGTAGTTTCTGAATATTCGGCAGACTTTAGCATCGACCATTGGACTTCGTTTATGACCGTCGAATTTTTACGATGATCACCCGATGTTGTTTATGATCATCGAACATTGTGTATGACCCACGGTACTCGAAGTATGATTTAGGATATTGTCTATAACCGTCAGACAATGTGTATGATCGTCCGGCTGCTATTAATGTCAATAGGGCTTTTTGTATGACTGTCAGACTTGGTGTATGACTTTCAGGCTATGCGTACGACTGAACTTTTGAGTGTGATCGGTCTTTGAATATGACTGTCTGAATGTTTGTATGTAAGTTGAACGTCTATTGCCATAGATCTTTGTGTGTGATCGTTGGATTTTTTATATGATCCTCGTAGTTTTTGTATGAGAGGGGCTTCTCAACTATCCTAAAACTATGTGTATGGCTTGACATTTTTTCATGATCGCCGGACATCTACGATCCTCGGACTTTTGTATGAACGCCGTACTTTTAGTATGATCGTCTGGCTTTAATTATAATGTTCCAACGATGTCTATGATCAAGAGATTTCGCTTAAGATCATCGGACTGTCTAGAGCTGTCTTTACATCTACGGTTTCATTTGGAGCTCGATGTTCTATGTTCAAACTTTTGTATGATCACCGGTCATTTTGTATGAATGCCTCTATGATCGTCAGACTTTGTGACCGTCAGACTATGTTTATGATCGTCAGACCTTTTGTACGAGCTTCGAGCCATATGGCGCTGCGTGTGATCTTCAACTTTTTTTTTGACATCCGGACTTTTGCGTGATCATCGGGCTTAGTGTATAATTGCCGTACTTTTAGATCGTCTGACTTTGTTTATAATCGTCTAACGATGCCTATGATCGTCAGATTATGTGTAAGATCCTCGGACTATGTCTGTCTAGAGCTGTATTAACATCTACGGTTTCATTTGGTGCTCGTTCATACTTTTGTATGATCACCGGTCTTTGTGTATGAATACGTCTATGATGGTCAGACTTTTGTGACCGTCGGATTTCGGAATTATTGTTTGATTGTGTGTATCAGCGTCAGACTATTTTTATGATTGTCGGACCTATTGTACGAGTTTCGAGGCATGTGGAGCTGCGTGTGATCTTTAATCTTTTCATGACCGTCGGACTTTTAAATGATCATCGGGCGTAGTGTATAGTTGCCGGGCTTTGTTAATGGTAGTCAGTTTCGTACAATGTCAGAATATATTTATGATCGTGTGGATGCTTATCGTCATCGTCAGACTTTTTTTATGATCGTCGGATTTTCTCATGATCGTCGAACTTTGTTTAGGACCTCCTTGAGATTCAATTTATGATACTCCGACTTTCTGTATGATAAGAGTCAGACTATTACGTCGGGTTTTGTGCGATTGGCCGGTTTTGTTTTGAGTCGGACTTTTGCATGATCATCGGTTTTTTTACGATGACTTTTGCATGATTGTCGGCCTTGGTTTGTAATAATCAGATTTTCTGTATGATCTTCGGACAAAATGAATGATCATCAGGCTGCCAATGATCGTCCTTGAAAATGAGAGTCAGACTCCTGGTTTTGTGTGATCGTTCGATTTTACTTTAAGATCGTCGGACTTTCGCACCATCGTTCGTCTTTCTTTATGATTATAGGACTTTCGCATGGTCTTCGATCTGTGCTTATGATATCCAGACTTTCTGTATATGATCCCCGGACTAAATGAATGATCGTTAAACTAAATTAACAATCACCATACCTTGTAAATGAAAGGCGGGCCATGTTTATGATCGCAGGGTTTTGTATGATCATCGAGATTCGCTTATGGCAGCAAATTCATTTGTATGAACATCAGACTGTGCGTATAATTATAACGCAAGCTTTGTGTATGATCATCGAAATAATATTGTAATCATCAGATTTTGTGAATCATTGTCGAAGTTTCTGTATCTTCGAACTCGTTATCAATTTTTTTTTTTTATGATCGTGGAATTTTATGTAAAAACGTCAGACTTTTGTATTTAAAAAAAATTCCGGCCTATCTTTCTCCATCTTCCAAATTAGTGTCCTGCAATACAGTTGCATTGAAAAAAGCAAAGCCTGACATTATTTTTCAGTTCATGTTATTGAGTGGTCCCTATTGAAGTGACCTCATTTCTATATGGGAAGCTGAGTGAAGGATTAGAGTGAGTGATTTGACCATGGAACAATACGCATTGATATGTGCAGCATTTTTTCCAAATCATTTATTTGAGGATATTGCTACAAGAAAATACAAATGAAAGAAATCTGAACTTTCCAATGAAAACCAATCCGTCGAGACTTTGCATTATCAATTTAAGTACACAAATAAATTTTGACAAACAAAATATACAAAGAACCATTCCAAAAAAGAGCTAAACAATTTTTTTTAAATAATTTTTTACAAAATTTACAAAAACAAATGAGTTTGTGTTTAAAAAAAAGCAGTGCAATTCATACCTTTTCTCTCTCAGCTCGATCTAATTTGGCAAAATCATTGCGTTCGCGATCGATTTTGCCAAAACTTGACGAATATTTCGGCAAAGTTGGCGGCGGTATTGGTCGAGCTGCAATCGCTGGTTTCTCGCTGGCCGGTAAGTGTGCTTTGTTCACACTATGTATACCGGCTGTTAGTGTACCTGTACTACTGAGATTAATATTTGTCGAATTAACATAATTGTGTTTATATGCACCGGGGGAGGAGAGAACCGGTTTGGTTGGCGGTATCGGTGGTGGTCCTATTGATTTCGATGTCACTGTTGTGTTGTTTTGGATGGCGTTGTTGCCACCAGTGCTTGTTCCACTGTTGTTTGTGTTGGAATTGTTTGAGTTGTTTTGTGCGATGGCACTACTGGGTGTTCCAGCGGTGGTGATGGTGGTATTGTTGTTGTCATTGGGGCCAGTGTTGCCACCATTTGACGCGGGAGTTGTGTTCGCTGATGTTGTTGTACTCATTTTAACATAATTTTATATTTTTTACTTTAGTTTATTGGTTTTTTTTTTTTTTTTTTGAATTTATTTTTACTATTCTCTGTGTTTATTTCATATTCATATTCGTGGGGTTAGTTGAGCTGAAATTATGAGAGAAACCCGATTAGGAAAAATGTCACCATTGATAAATTTGGCATTTGGTCCCAAAATAAACGAAGAAAAAGAGAGTCGAGCAGTCGAGCATTTCCTCAATTTGATGTGGGTGCGATTCTATTTCATTTTATGGATGCAAGGCACGGAACCATAAAATCTGGTTCAAATGTCCATTGCATTGGGGATCCATCGTGGTCGTCGTGTAGTTGTCGTCGTAAATTATCTGTCGAGTGTGACAAGCGAGGGTGAGCAGCGAATCAGTTGTTGCTGCCATCATAAACCGATTACGCGATTTGTTTTATTAGCTTGATTGGATTTGGAGATTGAATGTTGTGCTTTTTTTTTCTTTTTTGATTTGCTGAAAGGGTTAAGGGGTCGTCGCGATTAATAAACGGATATGGAACAGACACAACAAAACTGTTAAATGGCGAACGACAGTAATTACATGAATGGTCGTTGTAATTTGTAATAAAATATGTGCACCACTTAGATAGTTGACTCCGACATCGTTTGTGTTTTAGCCCATTTAAGGCAACTGAATATTAGATGGTTGCATTTGAATGAATTAGTGAATAGATGAATGCATGGAAGTGATTAAAATCGAAGCAAAAAGAATGATGTCAGATTTTAAGTTCACTTAATTGGCTCTTGTCATACGAGAGTGCAGTGCAAATTAGAATACGCTGTCAAATGTGCAAAACATATAGAATGATGTTGAGATGCGACAGAAAAAAAAAACTGTAGTGAGAAGTAGTGCAAAATGAAAAGGCACACATGAGTGGGATAGAAAAGACTTTAAAGATGAAATCATTATTTTAAGATTATCTTACAGCAATTCAGTGATATTTCGTTGAATAGAAGTGAATTCGTTATCCTGCCTTCAAATTAAAACTGTTTCATTAAGTCAGACAAGAACGACTCCTCGTAGTTGTCGTGGCGACAAAAATTCTATCACCAGCGATTCTTTCGCTGTCGTAGCTACAAAATCGCTAATTTGTGAGAAGTCTTGGTGGTTTTTTAAATGATTTTTTCCAATTTTCATATTAAGCGTTCATTTACTGATAGTATTGGATTTTTTTTTTTTTCATAAGTTTTGGCTAGAAATACCATCCATTAAATGACCTCCCAAACCAAAGCATTTTTGCAATCGCGACTGCGCCAATTACAGCTGCCAAAATAAAGTTATTCAACGACGTTTGAGAATACCAACACTGAAGCAACACAAAAACGCAGCATTTTCATACATTTCTATTGCAACGACTGCAAAAATGAGGACAACAGCATTTCTGCCGCTGTCGCAAGAGAATTGTCGGAGAATTGCTTTTCCGAAATGTAAAGCAGATTTAACAAGGTGATTGAGGTTTTTCCAAACCTTTATACAAAGTTCTTTTGGTCAAAAATAAAAATAAAAACAGCGAAAAGATTCAAGTACATAATTTTTTCAAAACTTTTTTATATAGGAACTATACTCTTTACAAATTTGTCGTATTCTTTGGCCAATAAAACCAATCGCAGTATTACGTTTGAGCCATCATCAGCTACAATGGATGGAAAGAAGCGAGGGCGGTACCCTTACCCTTACCCTTACCCTTACTTATAATCCCGCAAAACAATCGTAACGACTTTTCAGGAAGGTACTTTTAGGCGTGCTTTATTTATTGATAGCTCAGTTGTCTGATAGCCAGTTCAGTAATACGCTGCACAGTTATTTAGTGAAAATTTACAATCTCAACTTTAGGCTACGGAAAACACAATGTTTCGGAGAAATTTAAAGACGTTTTTTTTTTTTTTGTGTTTGAAGTGAAATTTCTTTATACATTGTGATTTGGAACTGGATGAAACGAAAATCCGTCACGATAGAGAAACAAAAATATAAATTTATAGGATTAAGTCGGCGAGAGATATACAGGGTGTCCCGTAATTCGTTTTACATACTTTGGGATATGATTCTTGGTCATATTCCAAAAAAAAATTGTTCGACAGTAAAGTCCGTTTTTCAACTTTGACATCACTTTTTGACAATTTAAAAAAGGCAAATTTTGATGTACACTGACCTGTGTTAAATTCGATATCTCTGTCAATAATGATGATAGAGACCTAATCTTAGACTAAATTTTTTTGTCGAAATAACAACGTTTAAGACTGTAAGTTGAGCTTCCATATTTTTTTGAACTTGCCTTCAACTTTTGACTTTGAGGTCATTTTTTTTTAGAAAATGTTTGATAAACAGAGTTTCTTTATTTTTTACAGATGAATAAAACAATGATAAAAAAAAAACTCATAAATGAATCTTTATCGGACAATCGAATAAAAGTCTTAAGCCAATTTTGTCCTCATATAAAAAAGAAGTATAATATTATCACTGCAAAATCCAAGTAACGCCGTCCGGGGATGTATCAGCTAGTTCTGATAATAAAGACATGGAACTTGCCAGAAGCCAAAAAGAAGATTCTAAGCCAGCAAATGAAGTGACTAAGAATATTTTAGTTCCTCAGGGCACAACGTATGCAATATTGATTGGTTCATCCTTATTACACTTACATAAAACGACAGGAAAATAGCAAAGCACTAGCTGCCGCCACAATGGGCATTAAAGTAAAAAAAAAACGTCCGTAATAATTTTAAAAACAATGAAGAGCCCAAACAATTTTTTACTTGAGTTGGTATATCAAAGCAGACATTCATTTTTGTGATTTTCAGGGTCATTTAAGGGTGGATATCATTCACTCATACTCTTCACATTCTACTTATTATTTGCAATCACATCAAAATGAATAAGCATTGGTTCGAAAAATTGTCAAAATAGCAAAGTTTTTGTCACTGCAGAACAATTGTTCAAGACTCCATGAAAAAAGGGTAGCGCGACAAAATGAGGAGCCCCAGGGTCCAGCACATTACTCACAACCATGCCTTGTGAGGGAATGGAACGAAAAAAAAGTTTCGGAGCTTTATTGGTTTGCAATAGGATGGAATTTATAATGAGGGCCATCTGGTGGATTATTTTCAAATCTTAAATATATTTTTAAAATCTTTCTAAATTCTTTTGACACTTACATCTGTTTATATCCCCCGCGGAACAAAGTAAGCAGCTTTACTTTAGAACCACGTCGGAAAATATAAAAATTTATTTTCAAAGTGTGAGTTGTATAGCACAAAAAGTGCGGACAGACGAGAATGTGGTTGCTGTAGCCGAGAGAGTGAAAATTAATTCAAGAACAACAACTCGCCATCGATTTCAACAGCTCAACATTTCATAAATTAGGCCTGAAGATGAGATCCGTGATCTCAGATTTTAGTGGTACCCGTGGTGTGATGGTTAGCATGTCCACCTGCTAACCCAGAGGTTCGAATCCCAGCAGAGGCAAAAATGTTTTTTCACGGGTATCACCTTTCGCGAGGAACTGGCAAGTCCTCCGTTTGTAAATTCATTGCCATGAAAAGCGCTTTCTCAATTACCCTTTCCAAACCGGCAAAAAATTGTAGGTCCCCTCCATTACCTCACGAGGCATGGTTGTGAGAAATGCGCTAGGCCCAGGGGCTCCTCGCTCTGTTGCGCAACCCTATTTAGTTATTTTATTTTTTGATATCAGATTGCATTCGATTATAAAGGATTGACACAACAATTGAAGGCACATGACCATTCGTTTCGTTATCGTTTCGAAGTAAGGGCCATAGAGCAGCTTGAATTGGACACAGATTTTTAGCAAAAAAAATCATTTTCTCTGACAATGCACATTTTCACTTCGACGATATTTTTCAACTAACAGACGAAACTGCCGCCATTGGCGATCGAAAAACCTCGCAAATTGTTGCCAAAAAACCAATACCACTGAGATACTGAGAGTGACATCAGCTGGGTGCGCATTGTGGAATGGTGGCATTGTTCTACCTATTTCATCGAAAATGAGTTTGGCAACAACGTTCCGGTCAAAAGTGGACATTACAGTGCCATAATTATGAATTTATTTTCTTTTTTCTTACTGAAATTGATGACATTCGGCCCTATCGAGGTAATCGTCGGAGCGGAATACTCTCCGATCGGAGACATTTTGCTTCGTGGTAATTCTCCGATTGGACGATCCGACGTTCTCCGATAAGTTTTTGTTGCGGAAAGTTTTAGTTTTGGGATCGCAATGCATTGCCACATTTGTGAAAAATTTCTTACGACGACAACTACTTCGAAGCAAAATTGAATCTCCGCAAAAACATACGTTGTGGAGAAAACTCCGCTCCGACGGTTACCTCGATAGGGCCTATTGATTCCGACAACTTCTGGTTCATGCAGGATGGTGCGCCAACAAAATCGTGTTATCTTCCGTCTTAGTGATGTCAGTTCGCCTACGCAAAACTGCGATTTTACTCCTCTAGGCCTTTAATGTGAGTTGACTTCTATCTCATTTACTTTATCTTAATTACCAAGATTTATTTATGCAAGCTTTAATGCCTGTTTTCTCGATAGCATTTTTTTTTGGGTTGGTTGAAGCTTTTCGAATTATGTAGTTATAATTATTGTACGACAAAGTATAGAAACAACTTTTGTCTTAAGTCTAATCCTTCTCCCCAAGTAAACACAGAGGCAACAAGAAGAAGTTCATTAGGAATTTTAGTTAACATTTTGTGTAAGAAAGTATTTCTTCTTTAAGGTATGAACTGATTTCCCCCTTCGATTTTCTCTGGCCAAATAATATTTAAGGAAAGTTATGTTACATCTCTAAAAACACGACTAGACTCCTTTTCATATTTCACTCTAGAAAAACAAAAATATGAAAAGTTCAAAATAGTGAAATCATGCCCAGGATATTTGTTAAAGTCCAACTGTAAGATGAATTGTCAGTCTTCTCTGAAAAAAACTTGTCTAGAAACACCCTAATCTGTCATGCAAAAAAATATTAGTCCAACCATTTTACAAGTTCGAAACGGAGACTATTTGCTTCGACATGATTTATCGCTTTTCCTTCTCATTGATTGATGTAACTTGTTTTTTTTTTCTCTTGCTAAAAACATTCAAAACGTCATTCTCGACAAAGAAAACAAAGAAGAAAGTCTTCCAATTCCAAGATGCTCTCAGAAAAACAAAACAACAAACACGTCAACAGATAAATAATAAAACAAAGAAAAAACAGGACATCTCTGCTCCAGGGATGCGATGCGAATATGCGGGAATGGGGAATTGCCACCCATATCCACCTCCACAATGCACTTTCCATGATACAATTTATATCTTTTATATCTGTGTATCCACTTCAAGTGATTGAACTCACATCACAACACGAAAACACGATGCCGTCATTGCCCTCACTCACTCTCCCTCACGCTATCGGTGCACAAAAATAACATCAAAAGGAAGACATAAACAACAAAAGAGAGCCAAAGGAGGAAAGCCTTTTGTAAAAACTAGCTACACACATGTTGGATTTGATACACAAAAAGAAAAGAAAAGAAAAGAGGACGACTGTTGGAAATATGAACATTAGTTCAATACACTGAAAGGATGTCAGTATAGTCCCTTTACGACACAGCATATTCCATGTAACTACATGCAGTAGGTGGTACTCAATCTACTCGTCATCAGAACGGAATAACAAGCATTTGTTTCAATCAAATTTGCAAATACTAACCGATGTTGCATTGAATTGGAAATGAACAAGTGAAGGGAGTGCGGGTTAGAAAAAAAAAAACTAGGAAGTAAGTTTTCGAGAGGATTTATCCTGTGAAGCAATTTTATATTTTTTCTTCCTTCATTGGAGGGAGCTGGGGCCCTACTCTGTATTTCGTTTCGAATCGTAAGTCTATTCGAAAGTGATTTTCGATCCGATTATGAATTCGTACTCTGTATTTCGTTTTCGAATCGAAAAAAGTACTTGTTAATATTTTCATTAACGGAATAGATTTGCGAAGTCTTGAAACATTTCTCAAGATATCTGTCAAATCAAGCAAAAAAATAATATCAAAGCAAATTACAAACAAGTAAAAATATAAATAAATGAAATTAAAAAATCGTTTTCGGATTTGCCGTTCCGAAAGTGGCTGATTCGAATCCGCTTTAGAAATAAAGAGTACAAAATATTCGTTTTCGGAAATTTTTGCTTTCGAAACGAATTACAGAGTAGGGCCCCTGTAAAACATTTTGTTGTGTATTTTGTTTTTGTTCGAACGTAAAGTGCATTTGCAAATTCCAACCAAGGCTAAAAGTACTTTCGAGTCATTAGGAGAAGTGCATTCCGTTTTGTGAATGAATGCTTCTCCCCATACCGTGCGTCTAAGGCTGTTGGAAAAGTGCGTTTATTTTTGGACCGCTTTCTGAGTTTGCTATGTACCTATGCTTAAATTAGAATTGTTTCACTTTCGATTTGACAGCATAGGCCTTCTTTAGGTTCCTATACACAATTAAAAACTTTCCTTCGCCCTAAAAGCCTCATTAAAGGATCAAATTGTAATTCTTTTTCTAAAAACCTTTTTCTAATGACATCATTTGTCATTAGAATCTACGAAATCATGACTTATAAATCCCTCTGTGCCCTATTTACAAATTCCCATTAACTCATTGACTTTTGGATCTTAATGACTTTGTTGTTTTGCATATACAGAAACTCTCACAGTACTCGTAGTTTGTTTTCCCATTCGTGTCTTTTAAATTAATTTTTGCGTCCTTACTTTTCTATTTAGTTTTGTGTCTATTCGCAGTTGAGTTGCCAGTTTGAGAGTAGAAGAAAGCAGAGCTCTCTACCGTAAATAGGTACACAGCAAAATCTTCCAAGTACTCAGATTTATGAACTTATTATGGATTAAAGTCTCTACCCTTAGAAAAGAGTCTTATGGTGTACATTGTACACAGTGCATAGAGAGAAAGTAAATGTTCATGTTCATGAAAGCACTTTGAAGTTAACTTGCATGTGAAACGTTAATTTACTATGCCATATATGTACATATGTTGTAAGTATTTATAAACAACTTTAACCTTAGCGTGCATGTGTGACTAATTTATCAGATGGATATAGAAACAGAATAAACAGCTTTAAAGTGTCGCTAGAGGATGGATATGGTGAGGGAAATTGCTTTAAATTCAATATTCATCACTATCGTTTAGTCAAAGCAAGGAAAAATGAAGCTTGTGAAAGATTGTGGTAAGGTTATTGGAGGAGGTGTCAAAGAAAACCCCGGACTCAAAGCAAGAGCAGTGCATGTCAGAGAAGCAGTTTTTGTAATTTTTCTGAAAAATATTAACCGCAAATTTTATAAACTGAAATACAAAAGAGAGTTCCTCGATACACGAAAAGCGCTCCAGTTAAATTTTGTTTTTTTTATTTTTGGTACCCGGGGCGTGATGGTTAGCATGTCTGCTGTTAACCCAGAGATACATGGTTCGAATTCCAACAGAGGCAAAAGTGTTTTTCCACGTGTATCGCGAGGAATTGGGAAATCCTCTCATAGTAGATTCATTGCCATGAAAAGCGCTTTTTCGGTTAGCCGTTCGGAATCGATAGAAAATTGTAGGTCCCTTCCATTTCCTCACAAGGCCTGGTTATTAGAAAGTCGCTAGACTCTAAGGCTCTTCGTTCTGTTTATTTTTAGTTGGATTTTGTTACTCAGAAATGTACGACCACATCTGATGAGCTAAGTGTCGCAGTATCTGGGCGAAACCCATACTGACATTGTTTTTTAATATGTACATGAATTTAACGCAGAGTGTAGGGTTTTTGTGTCATAAGCCATGTTAAACTCTGTTTTTGTTTTATGTTCACAAAAGATTGGCTTATGTACGAACTATATCTGCAAGGTTTTACCAAGCACACGAACCACCAAATTCGTTAATTGGCTCCCAACGAAAGAATTTGGTGCATTTCAAAATATGTTAATCTTGTAATGATATTTGTAAGCGTGCAAATATAATACAAAAAGGAAGTCCAAAAAACACCGTAAAACTAATCACTGAACGAGATCAATTTGTTCTGTTTGTTGGATTTAAAATCAGTAGAGCTGTTGTCAATGACGGTTACTGGACGGTTTGAAATTATAAAAAAGAATTTTCCAGTTGTTTATAAATAAATTAAAATAAATAAGGTGGCGCAACAGAGCGGGTATCCCGACATTTTTCACAGCCAGTGTGAGGAATGAAGGGGACCTACATTTTTTTGCCGATTTCGGCTAATCGAGGAAGCACATTTTATGGCAATCTTTTTGGAGGACTTGCTAATTGGTTTGGCGAAAACCAGGAAACCTCGAATCTACCGCGTAACTGGTAGACAGGCGAACCTTTAGGAAACAGACACTTCTTAGATATATGTGTCTCATTAATCGGAACTCTCAGCAGTCTGTTAGCCATACTGTGGAAAAAATTTGAATTTGGTTTGGGCCACAAAGAAAAAAAGAGAAATGAATAAATACCTAAGCGGCAGGCAAGGGACAGTATTGTCAAGGAGCCAATTCCAATTCAGCTTCACAAATAGAAGCAATTGGGAACATTTCAGAAGCCAACTTGGTAATTCTGTATAAAGATTTGGGACTTATTCTTTTCAACGCTGAATTGACTCAGGATTTCAGACCTAACAATTGAGTATTGCATCGATGTTTCACATATTAGTCATTTGGGAATTCAAAAGAAGATCCTGTTTCAAAATCAAAGCACAAGTAAAAATGTATTTTTCTTTTAAATACATTGTCCCCAAGACCGTTATCAACCATCTTCGACTTTATGGCTGGAGCAGAGTTCTGTGACCTAAAACTTTGCGGAGAGCAGTCTGCTTCAGATCGGAGCGGCACTCGCAACCAATTGGTAAGTTTCTCAGCTTGAACATGGGCCTGGTAAAACGATGAGCGTTCTTCTATGTGTTCTTGATGTGAGATTTTTTATTGACCTGTCTTCGTGACAACAATGAACTACTTTTTGGCTGTGACGATATCTACTGTCTTCTTGTGTACCAAACCAATGTACCCTTACGAGTTCATGTTCGTAAGGTTAATTGGTTCAGTGTTGAAGGTTTTTTGACATGGGTCTTCTTCAACAAAAAGGCTTCTTTTTGTTGAATAATCACCTAATTGAGTTGCGACAATGGCGTGGACATTTTGTGCAGTCTTTCGTGTTTGACTTTCCTTATCAAAGCACAAGTCTATCCCAACCAACCATAAGAAGCCTTGAATGGATTATCAAGAAACGATCAATTGGCAAAGCATCGGAGACATATAGCCTTAAATATCGGACGGAATGGTTGAAAATTGGTTTGAACGCAAAGGTTTTTGCCAAAAATTTTCAGGCTTTTTTTCGCTTTCCGTCACGGTAAAAAAAGATAAAATTCCCAAAAGAACTGTGTGGCAATACGAGAAAGCCAATTGGGACGGCCTGAATAATTTCTTTCGAAATTTTAATTGGTCATTGTGCTTTCTCGACGGAAACGTTGATGCATCAGCTGATATGATATCTAACGTAATTCTCAACGGCATGAGAAGTTTTGTTCCTCACAGAACAAAAAGTATCACCCCCAAAGAGAATTCGTGGTTTGATTCAAGCTGTAAAGAGGTGATAAGGGATCGAGAAAGTAGTTTTCGCAAATTTAAAGATAACCCTACTGTAGAAAACCGAAATTTGTTCAAACGGGCCAGAAATAGCTGTAATGCCCAGATACAAAGGGCTAAGCTTTTACATGACCAAAAAGTAAGGCAAAAAATACTATTGTGTCCAAAAGGAAGTAAAAACTTTTGGTCTTTTGTGAAGAACATTAAGAACTCGACCAGGTCATCGGTCCCAACGCTCGTCTTCAATGACTCTCCGTATGTCAGCTCCATCGACAAAGCCAATTTGCTGGCAGCTCAATTTGCTGCCAACTCGACACTTCCTCATAGCATAGTGGCTCCACCTGAGCTCGAGTCTGCAAATTCTTTGATGAAGCAGATATTTTTTCGAACTCGCTCGGTTGCGAGAGTCCTTAAAGATCTCAACATACATAAATCCGCTGGTCCAGATGGTATCCCCGCCGTTATTCTGAAGAGGTGTTCTTCTACGCTGGCAAAACCACTGCGTAAACTTTTCCAGCTTTCCTATTCTGCTGGGATTTTCCCGAGCGGATGGAAAACTGCATTTGTCCAGCCGGTCCCTAAAAAAGGCGAATCTTCCTCCCCTTCCAATTACCGTCCAATTGCACTAACGTCCCTTCTTTCCAAGGTAATGGAAACGTTGATAAACCGTCAACTTATGAAATATCTTGAAGAACGAAAGCTTCTTAATGACCGTCAGTACGGCTTTCGTAGCAAACGGTCCACTGGTGATTTGATGGCTTATCTCACTGAAAAGTGGAACCAATCTTTACATTGTTTTGGAGAAAGTAAGATTATTGCGCTTGATATTGCTAAAGCATTTGATAGAGTTTGGCATCAGGCTCTTTTATCGAAAATGCGTGCTTTTGGTATCGATGAGTCTCTTCTTCGTTGGATTAGAAACTACCTTTCCGACCGTTCAATACAAGTTGTGTTGGATGGTTTCAAGTCTGATACCCATTTCATAAATGTTGGTGTGCCCCAGGGCTCCGTTTTGTCTCCGACTCTCTTCCTCATTTTCATTAATCATCTCTTGTCTGAAACTTCTAATCCGCTTAACTGTGTTGCTGACGACTCGACCCTCAGCTTTTCATACTCGTTTCCAAATTCACGTCCCTGCTCTTCGGATGTGGAACTGGAACGGTTGCGTATGATAAGCTCATTGAATTCTGACCTTGACAGCATTGTTGCATGGGGTATTATGAACCGAGTAGAATTCAATGCGAAAACTCAATGCTGTCTCTTGTCGTTGAAGCTTAACATTCCCCCATTGCCATTATCCATGAATGGTACCTGCATCGAAGAAACCGATAAGCTGGCAGTACTTGGTATGTGTGTAAACGATGATCTTCGTTGGAATAACCACATATTTGAAGTCGCCAAAAACGCTGCTAAATGCTTAGGCTTCTTGAGACGATGCAGGAAATTCTTCACCCCTTCTGATCTGGCTACAATTTATAAGGCCTTCATCCGCCCAAAACTGGAGTATAACTCCCATATTTGGTCAGGTGCTTCTCAAACATCTTTGCACCTCCTTGATAGGGTACAAAATAGAGCGTTGAAATTGATAGGTGATAGTTCAATCGTAGAATCAATTGATTCTCTTGAACATCGTCGAAACGTTGCCTGTCTCACTCTCTTTTATCGCTTTTTTCACAAGCAGTGCTCTAGTGAAGTAGCCAGTTGCATTCCTCCCCTGAAACAATTTAGCCGCAACACCCGCCTCGCTAGGAATGTTCATCAGTTTTACCTTGAGCCCAACTTCGGGCGTACAGTCAAGTATAGAGATTCGTATTTCAGTCGCACCACCCGAATGTGGAATGCTTTACCTGGCTCTGTATTTCCCCTTCATTACGATTCACAAAAATTCAAAAGCAACGTGCATCGGTGTCTCCTTTCAAATCCTCTCCTATTTTCCTAAATGCTCGCACTGTGTTTAACAACATTATAAGGGTATTCCTATTCATAACCCCTTGATGTGCGCGTTAATTATAAAAAAAAAAAAAAAAAAAAAAAAAAAAAAAAAAAAAAAAAAAAAAAAGGCGTCAATGATTTATTACTAAGCGAAGAATAACGATTTGGATTCTCACCCTTAAGTTTGTGCGAAAAGATTGTCTGTCTGAGCAATAGAGAAAAAATTACCATCTAATAATGCAAAAAGGTTAGGAGATACACGCTGTGGCTGTGGTATTAACAATTAACCGTCTGATTGAGCTAATGTCCCACATTTTGAAGGTCTTCAAACGAATTTTGGGCAACAGACTATTCAAAATAACTAGGCTGTCTGATGACAAGTTGGGGGTTGGTTTCGACTTTGTTGCGGGTAAACCAACAAAAACAGATGCAATGATTTGAATTAGTTTGTGTAACACGAACTTAATCGAGTCATTTAAGGCAAAAACAAACAAATCGTGTGATTCGTGTCGCTTCGTTTAAAACGAACTCATTCATTGAAAAGATTGGCTTTACTTACTTACTTAAGGTAGCACTACAGTCCGGGTCGGATTAGGGCCTCAACCAACATGCTTCTCCAGCCAGCTCGGTCCCTAGCTTGCTACCTCCAGTTTTGCACGCCAAGTTGGTTGAGGTCCTTTTCTACTTGCGTGCGCCACCTGAGTCGCGGTCTTCCTCTACTGCGCCGTTTCTCGGGAATGGATTCGAAGAATTTCCAAACCGGAGCGTTGGTGTCCATTCGCTCTACACGACCCAGCCATATAAGCCGCTGGACCTTGGCTCGTTTGACAAGGTCAGTGTCGCTGTACAGCCCGTACAGTTCGTCGTTAAATCTTCTTCTCCACTCTCCATCTAGACGGGACCAAAAATCACCCGAAGAATTTTTCTCTCGAAGCATCCTAAAGCGTTCTCGTCTATTTTTGACAAGGTCCATGCCTCTGCGTCATATATAAGAACCGGGATGATAAGTGTAAGTATAAGTACATGGACCCTGTAGTTGCTCGAGAGAGGAGGAAAGATTGGCTTTGGTCAATTCGAAATTGACTCATTGCGGTAGTTTAGGTTGAAAACGTCGTTTCGCCAGACAAGGCAATTCAATTTTGAAAACTACAAAGGATGACGTGGAATTTCTTGGGAGAATAGGAGAAGGTTTAACGAGACTTTAAAGCAAGAAAATTCAGTTCGAATTTCAACTTCAGAACTAACAAAAGTGTCGATGGATTGGGTAATGGGAATTATTTTAACATTTATGAAGTTTCAGTCTGAAGTAAAAGTTGATCGTGACAAGAATTTCACTGTTCCCGTTTCTTTTCTTTTCTTAACTTCGTTTCCAAGTCAATACGAAACAGTTTTTAAAATCTCTTTGCAATTCTTGGTTTGTAATTAGACGTTGATCCAAGCAATTTTGCAACACTCGCAATTAATATGTCAGACACAAAAACTCTGCAATGGCATTTATTTCGCCATATATTTAATTGAATCAAAATCGAATTAATCACGGAAATACGAAACCTCTTCTCAAACGACTTTTTTGTATTGATATAGAATTTGTATTAGTATACAAACAAGAAGTTGCCTCTGTTTATTCGTCATCATAATTATAACTCAACAATCGAATGATATTAACTTCCAATGCGTTTATTTATCTTTCTTCGAACCGCCCGCAGTGAAGGTAAACTTACGTGACTCATCAGCAACTCACCGCAAATTAATGACGATTAATCTAAATTTCTTAAGAAAATAAAAAGGAAACACACAATACCCACTAGGTGGTACGATAACTAAACATAGAAAAAGGTTACTTCATACAGTGGCGAACATCTAAAGTAAGAGCGAAGGAGAGATAAAACGAAATTAACCTGACAGCGTGTGACGTCATTGAGGTTTTATTACTTCAGTCTACTTAAGGCAGAATATTAATGATGAGATTGTGTAAAAGCCACAAAAATGTCAGTCGGATAACATACACTGAGCCTGTAATCGTATCTAATAGCTATGTAGCGATAAATATTAATTGAAATCTTCATCGTCGTCTTCGTCTTGTTTTGGTTTGGTTTACGATGGAAGAGAGAACTCGGATTGGACAAGTAGACAAGACTTAAGATTTTTGAAGTAGGCTGTAAAAAATGTATCAAAACAAGAAAACAAAAAATCAGCACTTTGTAAGAAGGCCCCTACTATGCACAAGCATTCGTGCTCAATTAACTTAAAGTGGATGGAGGCAATGGTCAATTTGCTTCTTTTCATTTTTTTTATCAAACCAACAAAGTTGTATCACAAGTGGCGTTATGAGAATTTCTCAAAACAACATCAAGTAGCTTGACAAGAAATTCAATTAAAAGCCGATGAAACAAGAGCGGCCCCATTACCCAGCCATTCGGCACGCCGCCCCCTCCCCACTAACGCGCTTTATTTTCAAACTTCAAAAGTATACACAAAACCCCTTTGGGCGGACTGAGTCGTGATTTTCATCGTAAAATATTTTTATGCGCTTATTGTTTGGAAAATCGTTAGGGGGAAGAAATCACACATATACACTTGATATTGTGCGATTGTCAAAGAACCGAGCAAAGTATCACACTTGACAAGCCGGTAATGGTTTGAGTGAGTTTGCGAGTGGAAAATAAATAAAAATTGCGTTGCAGCTAACGGCAGCCAAACATAACACACATACGTACGAGGTGGGGTGCAAAAATATGTATATTTTTATAGAGGGTTAAAATGGTTTTATTGCCTCCGGTAGAAGGTGTATTGTATATAGGTACAACACACCACTTTGTCGTGTCGGGGGCATTCCACTCAACCCCTAATAATACGGCCATCTATTGCATTTCGTAATGAGTGCTCGAAGGGAAATGAAAAATGAAAAAAATAAATAAAAAACACAAACATACGTAATTAAGTCGCGCCAAAAACAAAGAGTTAAGCTTTTCACCTTTTTCCGCTTTTTCGAGCTTTTTGGGGTTTGGGGATGCGGCGTCGTCGTCCATTGTGTTTGTTTCTTTGAGTGTAAAGTTCGTTAGGAGATGCGAAAGGAAAACAGTATTTAAGGGTTGTATGGTTATTTGTTCGTTTCTTCTTGTTTCTCCTGGGTAATGTGTGTATGATTTGGATGGCTAACGAGTGCTATAAAGATACATATGACGTTAGGGTAAGGTGAATACAACAGACGTCAGTCGTAGACAGATTTAAAATGTCTCAAAGATACGATGAAAAAATTTAAATAAGTGAAGCATGAAATTTGCATTTATGGGAATGCACCACCTACTTGAATACAAATTTAACAAGAATTAAAAAAAAAATGTTCTCATAAGAAGAAAAAAGGTTTTGATTCCACCTTCTGTCGCAACTTGTTTTGCGTCCAAATTGGCTTGACTCATCTAAGTCTAGACAATTAAATTTTTTCAATACCTAAATGACGCGACAGCGAAATTTGAAATGAACACCAAGCAAATGTTCTTAAAGTGTATTTTAAGATTGCTTCGGCTTACTTTAGATTGTGGTGAGCTTAATTCAGTTCAGAACTTGGGTTTATTTGTACCTCGAATCAAGCCTTTCGTTCATTTTAAAGTTTTGAACGTAAGAATAAGCCTTGATCTTTCTTAATTGTAGATTTCGATTTTTATCTTAGTGACTATTGATACCTCTACATCCAAAAAGAAACATGCCATGAATGGATCAGGTTCAAAAGTGTTTCGGTATCATTCTTGCGATAAAGCCTACAAGGAGCGTGTTGAAGAAAAGTCAAACTCTTACAGAAGTTTGAGATCTATGAAATTGGCTATGCAAAGAACAATATGGAATGTCAGTGCATAGCTGTGCTCACCAAATCGGATAAGAGCAGGTTTGATTTTTGACTAGGCTTTCATAGCACATACTTAAACAAGAGTTTCTGTTAAATGATAGAGATTTGAGCGACATAAAGATTACGAAGACTGTCCTGGAAGTAAGGGACACGATTTTGAAGTCAGCTACAACATTGATACAGCGCAAGATGCAAATCTTGCACAGCACAAATTATGAGGGATTGCAATGAACAATCTTCCTTATAGAGAGCAAAATCTCTAGAGCCAATCTAGGGGGTTGCAAAAAGAAATATGTACCAACAAGCCAAAGTTACGTGATGATGGAATGGGGAACATAAAACAGTAATAAGTAATAAAACAGATTAAAATGCTCGCCTCGAAGTGGAATACAGAAGTTGCAAGAAAGAAGCAAAGAAAAAGTGCATTTAACTGTAAGCAAAAAAAAAACACCTATGTACTGGCAGCAGGAAGAAATGCCTTCCAGGTGCTAGGCTAAGGCAAACCACGATATCTTTCAAAAAATACGACAAAATAGTTCGAATAGAAATGTGATCACCTTAAAAATAGACGCTTAAAGAAGGAGAAATGATCAGGAGATTCGTTTGTCGAACTTTATTACCGATGCTCAAAGACAGCTTTTAGAGAACGACGATAAAATTCTGCACGTGTGACAGCTGACAGTATTGTGATGACCTACGTAACGAACAATTTTGTCGAATGCACATTCCATTCCATATCACAGTAGAACAAATTAGCGAATAACTAATTTTAAGCAGATCAGTGGGAGAGCCGCTATCCCTTTGAGTCCATACCTAGGTTATAGCGCCGATAAAAAATAGCAGAAGAGTAAAAGCACTGATCTTTTGAATCAAGCACTAATTTGGTATTGATGTTTCTCCGTCAAAATATTATCGAGTAAATAAGAGTTCCTTAAACGGCTTGCACAACAGAATAAAGTGTGCCTTCTTTGTGAACGATGGGTTCACGTTTGTATTTTTCGTAGCCTTACTTGATTAGTAATCAAATATTCTAAACCAGGGTCCTATTTTTCTAATGCACATAAATGAAATGTAATGTTTAAGTTCTTAATCGATTGGATTCGGAAAATCTAAGAAGGCATTAAAAATTCGCATCATACTCAAACTATAGTCTTCATCCTACAGTATTTACATTCTTCACTTCTAAATAGAAGTTTTGGTGTTGATTTCGAGGATCGAATCACATTGAGTTAAAAAATAAATTTTCGCATGAATGTCGAGTATCGCGACGTCCTCCAAAATGGTTATGAAAGGAAAGACCTTCCCTACCTAGCGGTTATTTTCCTTCATTCCTCATTAGGGATATAACTATCTTACTATGCAGTAAGCTTAATCATATCCCGAATTGTTGCGCCAGCATTTTGTATTTATTAAATATAGTGTTTTTTTTTTATAAAATCTTGGATCTCATAGTAGCGTGTTTGGTTTGCTAAAATTCGAAGGATTTTTACTATCCCGTGCACTATAAAAATTCGTCTATTCACTATCGAACACGTGTTGTATTTTGGGTTATATGATCCTTCGATCTTGATTCTTTTGCTCATGAAATGATTTTCATGTACTATTGTTTCTTATCCAAGCACTTACATATATACTTTCTCTCTCTCTCTCTCACTCACCTAGGAATCTTGCCACATCTGGATATTAGGAAACTGAAATCGTTCAGTGAGAAATGCTATCAGCACTATTCATAGAATATTTCTCATTTAAAAAGCCAATAAGTGCAAACTACCTTTAAGATACCAACAAAATAAAATAAAGTAATACAAATTGAAAACAGTATTGGACTCAGCACTAACCCTTGAGGTACTCAATCTAATTTAATCAAATTTCAACATTCAAGAAGAAATTAAATTATATTTGGTATAAACGCTGAAAAATAGTGTGGTTTACTAAATCAATAAACAAGTCAACAATGAAGTTCAAGCATTACGGTAAGAAAATATTTGAGAAAGAAATCGAAGCACTTTTTCGGAGGTTTTTCTAAATTCTTCATAAAATTGCTGTTTTTCACTTTACGACTACTTCGAAAACATTGCCTTAAGGTTGTTGTTTGATACATAGAGCACTTGATTTCAGAATATTTAATAATCGTTCCGTTTTATGATGAGTTTAATGAAGAAATTGTATGCAGAGAACAAATCTCTCAGCTAAAAAAAACACGAGAGTGAAAAATATCAAGTATAAGCTCACTACCTACTTACATTACGTAATTTTAAAAATTTTCCAGTCAATAGATTCTTTTGTCACATTAACTTTCCGTTAGGCTGTTTCACGAAGCCATGGGCGCGTTTAGGGAGTCCAATAGTTGTGTTTTTAAAACTAAGACAATTTTCAACAAGAAAACAGGGACGAATGGAAGTTGCACAGGAGTCATTAAGTAATGAAGTCAATAACACGACGATGAACGTGTTGTAACAGATGACGAAACTTGGGTTTACGGATATGAAATTGAAATTAACGGTCAATCGTTTTGTTGGAGGCATTCTGGCTCGACAAGACCGAAACAAACTTAAATCGCCGAACTCATGAAAACATGTCTACCTTGACGGCTGCCACAGACAAAGTTAGCAACGAATATAACTGAAAATTACCATGTATACCAACATAAAAAAAAAATTTTGATTATAAAATTCTAAAAAATCCCGAAATTTTCAAATTCAACTTACTTTCCGAACACCCTAGGAAAATAGGAAAGGGAAGCTATATGAGGAGGCTCAAAACCACTCAATAAAATCTTAATGACAAAAATAAAAAGAACATGCAGTTCGGAGTGAATTTGGAACTCAACTAACACCTTTCGATAACTACTTCGATTTCGGTCCACCTCTCTCCAATTTTGTACTCTAAGTCAGTTGACGTCTTCTTACACTTGATTACGCCAGCTAAGTCAAGGTTTTCCCTTTCCGCGATTTTCCTGCAATGTATGCTTTCGAAAACATACACTTGTGAGGTGTATATGCGACTAAAGGAAGGTTAACGGACAGCTATTTGCCATTCAAAGTAAACACTCAACTACTCAAGATTCCTCAAGCAACTTGTTGAATCTAATTTCTTCACTAGAACATCGGAGTCACTTTTCATCAATTTACAAAATCTATCAGTTTAATCGAATCTGTTAATTTTTTCCTTTCGAAGTTGAAGTTATCATGAAAAAAACGACTCTAAAGGTGATTACATCTAATGAAGACTGTTAAAAGTTACGCCCAATACTTGCTGTGAAAAGGCCCATTTCAAGCGGTTGTAAACGTGTGAAGCTTTTGCAAATAACTAAAGCTTAAAACTCAAGTTTTTGAACGCCCAACTAAATAATTGCTCACAAAATTGCCATAACATCGAAACCCTGTTACACTTTTACTCATTTTATGAGCACTCTTGAAAAATCATTTTGCAAACACATTTGCCTCTTGAAAATGTTCAATTAACAGCAAATAAGTGTTTGTAATTAAATGAAAAAAAAATAAGGTTAAGTAATAAAAATCCAACGATTCCTATGTATGCTCTCTGGTCTCTCTACCTCTCCTCTTGAAACTTTATACCAACATTAGCGTTTGGTTAAGTACAAACTTAAACCGAACACAATATGCAAGTGCATACCACGGATGAGAAAGAACCAAGTCAAAAATAAATAATCCATATAAGCACAACACATCAGTGCCCGTCGTCGTCGACGTCGTCGACGTTGCCGCCTGGCTGGCCGACTGCCGCTTTACTCAAGTGCATTGCCCTCATTAGAACAAAGTGCACACCACCACACCACCACAGGAAAAGGGAAATATACATGTAATTAAAAACAAAAGCATAAGACAACAAATAAATAAAAAAAAGACCACCTTAGCATAACACCCAGACAACACATCAGCACCACCCCATGCGCCTGATGGCGTACATACTTGTTGCTGCTTTTATTGCAACAAGGGCTTTTGGATCGGTTTATTCTTAATCCAATAACTCACAAAGCGATGTCGAAGTAATACGAAACACACTACCCAACAGATGGCGGCGATAGCGACAGCTACAGCGAAAAGGGGGATCTAACTGACTGATTCTTGGATATCATCGATAGGAGACGGAGAACCACTAAGAATCGTGGGTGCCTAGTGCCTACTGCCTAAGTCGATGCCAATGGCGTTGCCGACAACGAATAATTTTCTTTTCCTCCACAGTGGTCACAACTAGAAATGTGTTTATTTTGTTGCTGATTTGTATACCACCTTCTTCACGTCTAAACAGTAAGAAAGTAACACACTCGAGACACCAGACGGCTCTCCTTCTTCTGCTTGTTCTTCTAACAACTCTTGTGTGAGTGTTTTTGTTGTCATCTGGGGGGAACGCCTCACCATCCACAACACAACTTCATGGATGGAACCATAATTTGTGGTTTTGGCTTCGGCGTAGTATTTTCCATCGAAACCCTTTTGTCTTCATAATCAAATAAACGAAAATTGATTCCCAATTAGCTACAAATGAATCTGTTTATTGCTAAATTGAGAGCTAAAATGATATCGAATTTCTGTGAGGCAATTTATTTAGTTTGCTTGTGAATCTAAATTAGAGCGGTTTACTGTTGCTTTGATTTCGCAGTTTCATTCGAATCAATTTATTTTTGCTGTGCTGTCGGCAATAGAATTGAGGAATTTTGAGTGTCTTGTAATTCTGTCTTCTCAGAAGGAAAATATGTTATTACTTACAGGGTTTGAAATTACCTGGGGGTTGATCTTCAAGAGTTGAATTTTGGAAGGGAACCCAAAGAAGGAAAAGAGGATCTTCCCATCACAACTGAGTTCGCCGGCACCAGTCAAGTGGTGCACATCTCCCTACAGTAAAGGAAAGTAAGCCTGGAATAAATAGTCTCCGACCCAGAAGAAAGCCAAGGGAGTGGGTATAAGGTAATACGTAGTAAGTTTATTTCTACAAAATTATATTGCTTACGTATTGTGCCACCAGGGGCAGAGACTAATACCTGCTGATCCCCCAGAGCTATTTGCCTGTGATCACCCTACCGAGGTCTTTGGACGCTCGTTGTTTCACCCTACCGAGGTCTTCGGACGCTCGTTGTTTCACCCTACCGGGGTCTTCGGACGCTCGTTGTTTCACCCTACCGAGGTCTTCGGACGCTCGTTGTTTCACCCAACGGAGGTCTTCGGACGCTCGTTGTTTCACCCTACCGAGGTCTTCGGGCGCTCGTTGTTTCACCCTACCGAGGTCTTCGGACGCTCGTTGTTTCACCCTACCGAGGGCTTCGGGCGCTCGTTGTTTCACCCCACCGAGGTCTTCGGACGCTCGTTGTTTCATCCTACCGAGGTCTTCGGACGCTCGTTGTTTCACCCTACCGAGAGCTTCGGGCGCTTGTTGTTTCACCCCACCGAGGTCTTCGGGCGCTCGTTGTTTCACCCCACCGAGGTCTTCGGACGCTCGTTGTTTCACCCTACCGAGGTCTTCGGACGCTCGTTGTTTCACCCTACCGAGGTCTTCGGGCGCTTGTTGTTTCACCCTACCGAGGTCTACGGACGCTCGTTGTTTCAAACTTCCGACGCCTATGGGATCCGATTTGCCTGTGACTACCTATAGGTAAACTAGTAAACTCCACTAACTGAATAACCATTAATAGCTTCTCTCCCATAGCCACTGCGAAACTAAAGGGGAGTACTCAGACCAGAGCCGCAAACCTGACAAGAGCCCTAGACGTCCCGAAGACCATAAGACGCGACCAGAAGTACCTGCAACAAACAATCCCGAAATATATATTACTTTGTTGTTAATTGTAATCGTAGTATCGTAAGTTCTAATAAAAGAGAATTGCTGACCTTTTTTGAAGTTTTGGTGTTTTTATTCACTAAACCTTGGCTAGTCGTGAGCATTACCTCGGCTGGAAAACGAAAAACACGTCACAATTTAGCAAACAAAATAAAGAAGGAATTGAAGAAACAGTCTAGGAGAAAAAATGGAACCCTTTGGGTGTCCATTCATTTTATGAAAAGGTGGCATAGAAGGCAGGTTTTGTGACTTTCAACATTCAATAGGAAAACAAAAGGCTGAGAAGCATTGGGTCCAAAACCAAACAATTTCCGCACTTCGAGGTCAATTGAGCGCCAGTCAAAGGTTGTGGAATAGCATAGTTGCAGAAGGTGGCAATGAAGAGACATACTCGTGTCAGACGACAACTTCTAAGGCTCTTGTAGAGGAAGAAACATTGTAACCGATATACCCTACATCGCATGGACATTCGCTCCTGCCGCAATATAAACAAAAATTGAAGAGGGAGGTCAGAAGTCGACTGAAGAAAAATACCTAAGTTCTTAAAGAATTACTTGCCATTCTCAAACTCACAAACTTAACTCATTAGAGTCCATGATTGGCAGCTTCACTGAACAAATACGATCACAGGCCACCCAAGATTCTTTAATGAATTTTCCTTGTTCTATATTCAGTTTATAAGTTTCACTTTGAATGATACACTAAATCACTTCAAATATTCCACTTGACATTCGAACACGGCACCCCTTGGGCAACAAACTCTGTGAGACACAAACAAGTCCATGGACAAACTTTCTGACCGAATATCGCCAGTACACGCCTGCATGGCCACATATACATACGAACGACGATGAAGTTTGCTTTTAGAGACATTGAGAATAACAAATGAGTCAGCAAGGAATAACATTAAACACACATGACAAAAATCTACTTGCACCCCTCCTCCAGACAAAGACAGAGTGAGAGCGAGAGCTTATTATTCAAACAACTCCCCTGATTTGCTTTCACAAGGAATTAAAACTATCTCAAGTGTTCCTGCACTCTTAGGCACTTCAAGGATGCTGCTATGCTGATAAGCGGCTTTTCCTATGTCATTGACATGCATTTTCTATCCGTTTTCCGGATGAACTCAAACTGAGATACATCAGTAGTAAATCATTTGGATTCATGGGCACTTAAAAAAGAAGAAGAAGAATGGAGGGGAAAAAAAATCACTCGAGTGTCCATAAAATTTGGACCAAGGCTACGAGGAGGCTTCAAGAACACGGAAAATATTATAAAAGAGAAAAAAAAGCGAACCTCTTCGAGACTTTTATTACGAAACGATTTTCTTTTCACAAAAATGTGTTGAAAACATAAAGCCTGAGGGGCAGCTAAATGCAATATCATCTTGGATGTTATCTTTCACATAATCTAAGACTTTTTACAGGTTTTTTATCTCTATTTTTATTATTTTCTTGTTTCCCATTTGAAGAAGTTCCATCAACGTGTCGTTGGTTTACTGGCAAAATGTTGTCCTTCCCAAATATGGTTACGGTGACAGAGGAATGAGCGATGATGGAAAAAAACACAAGACAACAACAACAAAAAAAAACTTTCAATTTGCCTTGAGGAATTTGCAACTTGAAGTTGCACAATGGGCAGAGACAAGAAGACTACCAAGCGTACACATGAAAGCACCAAATAAGTCAGATTGTCAGATATTTAGATACTTAAGCGGCAACTTACTTGTTTATCTCTCATGTTAGCATGAAACGCGCTTGGCAGTTGGGAAACAAAATCAACTTTCCTTCTTACATCGGCTGGCATGAGATCGTTTATCGTTGCGTTGCCGTTGGTTCGAGTGATGCATAAACATAGTTTCAGCATTTAACCTTGCGATAAGGGAAGGTGTGTACAACATTGTAAATAAAAGTAAAGACGGTTGTGCACAGACTTCATAAAACAGGGTGACACCAATAAAACGAGTGAACGAGTTGTTGATACTGTTATGAGGTAATGGTACATATGTCATGCTCAAAGCGATATGATTTACGACTTGTGATTGAATTACAGGTCTTGAGAGTAAATCACAGTAGCAAAGAGTGATCGAGAACTGAGAATTATTCAAACTAACTTTAAAGAGCGTTTACGACTTCCTCTTAACGATTGAAAAATAAAGATTGAAAGTCAAACGAAGTCAATCCTATTCAGGTAATGTATTTCCGCTACACATCTCTGCACCAGAAATGGGACAAATAGTACCAGATTGAGTTCCAGCCCCATTCCCAGTTCTACTTCGAGTCCCAGCTAACAGTTCCCCTCTCAGTTTTAGTCCCGGTACTAGTTCGAGTGCCAGTCAGCTACTAACAGTAACAGTTACAGTCACAGTCACAGTCACAGTCACAGTCACAGTCACAGTCACAGTCACAGTCACAGTCACAGTCACCAGTCACAGTCACAGTCACAGTCACAGTCACAGTCACAGTCACAGTCACAGTCACAGTCACAGGCACAGTTCTAAGCAGTCGCGTAACACCCTCAGTTCAGGTGATCTACAGCCCGATTGTTACGACCTGCTTATAACCCCATCACAATTCGAGTATTGAGTGAAGAGTTGTGTTGACTGCAACGTTGTGACTTGTTAGTCATCAGTGATTTTGGCAGAATCAGGTTGTTACTCCCAGTCCAATTCCTAACAGCCAGGTAAAGCACTTCAGTTCAAGTGATTCAGTTTAAATTGCGACAATAGAGCCAAAAGATGGGAGGGTTGTGATCGCTTCAAGATCACTACTCGTAACGCCGAAAATGAAAAAGAAGAAGAAGAAGAAGAAGAAGAATAGAGCCAAAAGAAACGATACAAATTGTGACTTTTAAATTGTTCCAACTACAAGATACCGATATGTCGTTCACATTTGGAAATCTTATTTTTGTTGCAGCAATAAGTCATTAGTAACCTTTAAAAGACATCTAACCCCACTTAGGTGGTATTAGCAATTTAAAAATCACAAGAAACCAAAGTTATATAAAAATCAAAATTCAATTCAAAATCACAATCAACATTTAAACTGTGACTATACAAAATCACGGTAGTGTAGTACATACGCTAATTTAGTGCAGTACCAAGTTTAAACGTCTCTTATTTCTCAACAATAATGAACACGTCTGCCTTTGCAAATCAGCCGGATAAAGGAAGCTGGGCTATATTCAGTACCCGGATTGAAATGGACCCAATTTGTATTGATGAGGTCAGAATGTTGATTTCGATGGCGATAATGAATGGAACGGCCATTTTTTATGGATGGAGCCGCCTTCATTAACGATTTTCAAAATTTCTAATCAAAGCGAACATGCGTCCATTCAGTCCAAACTCCAAAGAGCCAACATATTCTCGAATACTACCCAGTTAGTGACCTACTTCTATTATGAATGTAGAAGGAAGCAAAGTAGCAAATCCAAAGAAATTTAAAGAACATTTTTATTTTCTGTTGGGAATCGAACCACGAACTTTTCGCGTTACAGACAGACAAGCCAACCATTACGAAACGGGGACCACACCTTACAACTTTCCCCAAAGCACCCCAGGGCTCTCATTGAAAACCGAAACAGTCAGAAAAATGTTTGGGAAGACTAGCATTCGGTTTAATCACTGAACTTGAAGTTAACTTCTTTAGAAGAATGAAACAATCAATTAGAAGTCAGGAGCCACTCTGGGATCCTTAATCTCCCTCAACCAATTGCATAATCATGACCACCAAGATCTCACAAACGAACCACAAGTAAAAGTTATCATGGATGGCAACCAGAAGCTGATACCGTCTGACCAAAATGAAACTAAATTAGCAAAATCCTGATCTTTTTCGTACTCTTAAAGCTCTTTGCAAGTTTTGGGTGTGACGTGTGAGTGATATTATCAAAAGGTTGGCATTTTTGATTAGATTTTGAAATTGTGTGTATGAGATAGGGCACTATTCGTAACGAAATGGTCAGCAGGTCTGCCTCTTGCGTGGTTCGAGTCCCAGAAACATCAAATAAATCTCCTTCCGCGAGGAATAAAAAAAAGAGTTCTCCTATAATACTCGTAGTCCACACTGCCATGAAAAACAGCCTTTCCGTATCCAAAACAAAATTGTAGGTCCTTAAAATGAATTAGGCGTCGGTGTTTTCATTGCTTAGAAGTGTCACGCCCTAGTAAAAGATGATGAAGTTTTGTTGACTCCTGTTATGGCTTTTGGGAGTTTGTTTTATTTAAAGAAGAGGAGGCTTATGCTAATCTGGAGCGCTCAGACTTAATTTCCGGTCTATTGTACTACCCAGGGTAGCACCTTTCCCTTTCTGTGGTGCAGTAAGCAGTAGATGGAAATAAGGTGTTAGTAATTTCACATATAACCGCAAGGGCGACATCCAGATGAAACTGGGAGGCTGAAAGAAAGTAGATGCCCAGAGTGGAAATAGAAATTCGAACCCACGCATCCGACCTATCTACTGAACAATTTACCACTGCGGCCGTGGCGCCCTTGGCTTTTGCGAGTGGTACTGAAATAACAATTCAGTTACGGATGTAAAAACAAAGTGTTACCCAACATTACAGATTACAGAGCTTAGTCCCATTACCGTTTCATCAAAGTTTGAATGAAGATTACACTTGCATTGAAAGTATATGAGTTTTCAAATGCATTTAACAAGTAGGTAAACGGTTTCTAACAATCATCATGTCAAAATGTCAAATCATAATTATTCAAGGAACTGCATTGCTTTCGCAGAATGGCTCTCAAGACTCCTTATACAGTTCTGCAAGAGTTCGACATCTAATATTAAACAGCTTAATCATAAATACCCATATTTTTGTGGAATCATCTTCCATCATCTTCTTCCTGGCTTTCCATCTATCATCTTCTTTATGGATCACTAATTCCCTTCTTCAGGTAGTGGCCATTCTGTGAAGTTCAATGCAATCGCCATGTTTTGCCAAAGCTTTTTGCTTTTTTTCTAAACGCTACAGATTCTGGGAAAAAGAACAACTTAAATAAGAACAGAGCCAAAACTTCACTCAACACAACGCAGCTAGGTTCTAAGTCTATAAGCTCGAGAAAGTATATACGACATGAAAAAATTATCAGCAACAAAAGACATAAATAAACAAAAGGAAAGAATTACCAAAAAGCCAGGATGCCAAGGAGTAAATAAATTGCGTGTATTTACGAGTATACACAGTCCTTGGAAGGATACTTAGCCTGTGAGTTAATTTTTCTTCTACTTGAGAGAATGTCATCTGCTGATGAATATATACATTTACATGCTCGTATAGGCTCACTATGTATTAAGCAATCAAATTAGCTTTGAGTACATTTAAGTCCTTCCAATGTCAATGTAGCTCAGTTCTTACTGAAACATTGGCAACAAATTGAATTGTTTTTTAACTAAAACAAAAATGAATCACTTGCTTATTTTGAAGTGACGTTTTTTTCATAAGAATTTTGAATGAATTTCATTTTCTCAGTCTATTCTAAAAACACCCTCCGAATATTGACTACGTTACTATGTCCTCTGAATATGAATACATCGCTTTTATTACCCCGCTCAAACGAATTACAGGGAAAGAAATTTTGCCTTGAATTTCACAGTGCGACTGAATAAAGGTTTTCAATAATTCTTCACTTTTATTAACATAATCCCTAAGGGAACCATAATGCCCCGGCTTCCCCTACCATGCGAATTATATCAAAATCCACTGCCTGGTGATGTTAAGGCGTTTTTAGAGTTCTGACTCATAAATTCACGTTTTCGCGCAAACAATATTATGAGTGAATAAGCATAAGCTTTTCCCTTGTGGTGCTGTAGGTACAAACACCCGTGGCGTAATGTCTGTCTGTTACGTGGGAGTTCGAGGATGGAATCCCGAAAAATAATAAAATTGTCTTTCCACGAGTAAAATTGTGTTTCGTTAGGAATTGGCAAGTTCTTCGATAGTAATTTCACATATTATCTCAGCTTAGCACTTTCCATTGCTGTTTCACTCTCGAGGACTTGTCAGTTTCTCACGAGATCGAATTCCCACAAAAGAATGTCTTCACTCTTCGATCAGCACGAGACCTTGTGTAAAACTCAATACCCCATTTCGACGGATAATTAAAAATTTGATGAATCAATTCAATGAGAAAATTTACGATTCAACATGACCACTGTTGCACCACCCAAAGGATCAACAAGAAGAAAACCTGCAACTGACCAACCCACGATATTTTTATGTCAGCCAAGCGAGGTCATGGTCAGCAGATGCGATTTTGTTTTTAAAAATTCTCAACAACTCAAGGACATTAGGTTCGAAAATGACATAGGAATGCAATTTCCTTGTGCTACGCTCAAAATTTATACAAAAAGTCACCCTTAAACAAGGGCGCTAGTGTTTATTCAATTGAACGAAATTATCAAACTCCTTAACAGCAGCATTATTTTCATTTCGGATCACATACACGCACACACATAAAAAACATATTTTAATAAGAAAGCGAAGAAGAAGAAGATAAAAAACACATTACATTATAGGTACCAACTCCATCCCCACAATAGAGTAATAAAAACCGCCCCCTCTGCGCGTCAACACAGCCCCAATAGAGTACACAACCCTCTGTTCAGCTCATGGCAAACTCATATAAGGTCATCATCATATAAAACAAGCCAGAAGGCAGAGCAACATAGCTCAGCAACTCCCGTCCCAGGAGAATGCCAAACAAAAAATCAATATTTAGCTTAACATTTATGTTTTTTTCTCTGTATCCTCTGTGTCGTCTCATTCTTTTGGTTTTCCTTTTCTGTTTTGCTACACAATTTTTCACAACGTGGCATGGTCGTTGAATGGTGTTGTTAAAGCAGGTAGGCAGGAGGCAGCTAATGCCTGAGTACTGTGAGTACAGAACACGGAACACACACATATCCTAGTTTTGTCTATAATACCATTGCGAAATTGACACAAGGGGTTTGAAACAACTTTTCCACCGGATGGCAAAGGTATATCTTATAGAAAATTTATTTACCGGATGTACATTTCGCTCTCGCCATCATTTATTCAAAAAGGGAGAAAAAAAACTTAAATTAACCGCCAAAATGTCGAAAAAACGGAAACTCAACCTCGTTTTTTGGTTCTTTTTTTCTTTAGTTAGTGTCAGTTCGAGACTGTTCGAAATTTCGTGTATCTCTCGCGTATCGGCTCGAAAACGGAACTGAAACTCTGACCAGGCCTTGCAATTTATAACCCCAGGGGTTGAGGCAGACTGTGTGTCAAGCAGAGGCGATTAAAAATGGAAATTCATCGTCGTCGTCGTGGACAGAGGGCGTAAGAGAAGAGGTGACACAAACACATTGTGTCACACACAAAAAAAATTAAACCTCAAACTGAGTCGTGCACTTATTTCAAATTGGGGGTGGCACAGATTTGCCTTCCCCTCATCACTCAGAGGGCTTGAGTCCATTGTAAATGCTCAATTGCTAATTAATGCGGAAATTTCCAATGAAAACTCTCCGAGTTTTGTTTGTGTTCTGTCAGCCTGCATGCCTCTGAAATAGTTCCTCTCTCTAATTGCCACCGGACATTTTCATTAAACAAAAACTAAAAAGAAGGTATGCTGCTCCGATCTGGGAACTGGGCATGAGGTATACATACTCGTACATATCTCTGGTGGGCAGCAGCAGCAGAAGCATTCAAGTCTTTTATTTATCTTCCGTTACAGCCCTTGAGATACACTTTCTGGGTTTATTTTTTCCTCTTCTCTCATCTCCACTTCAGATGCACACATGGGATGGACTTGGATTCCAATCCATGTGGTGGCAAAGACACAGAGAAAGGAAACCATTTTATTCTCTCTGCTCAGGGAAAGGGTATACACTCCTATGCATATCCACCATAGAATTTTGGTGATTTTGCGCTAAGAGCATCTTTCTCCGGAAAGAATCTTTTTCTTCCTTTTTTTGCTACAACACCGTTAACCTAGTTACGCAACAATAGATTCGAAATTGAACGACACTGATGGTGTGTAGTCTGAATGGATTTCGCAGAAAGCCTGTTTTTGGCAACATGCCAACTCAAGCACAACAAGACAATAAATTTTTTAATGGCTGCGCTCTTCAAACTCAGTTTGTGTGTGGGGCTTGGGATCTCACGACATAAAATCTCCACATGGGATGGCAAAAATTTAATCACACACAAATGGGGTAACATAATGTCGTGTTTCCAAAAATAAAACTTACAATTTTCAGGGTTAAGGATGCGTATGCAATACATGGCCACGGCGACCAAGACACCGACAGTGACAACGACGATGACGAAGGCGATGTTTCGCGTGGTAGACGGCAACTCACCGTCGTCGCCCAGCAGATAACAGATGGTGGCAAGTGGGTGAGGTGTAAGAGGAGGAAATCTCATTTATACATCTACAAGTAGGTATGCCTCTATAGAGCAGGAGATTCAAGCCGACCGACAGTACACAACGGCATACTTCCTTTTCCATTGGAGTGTTTGCTGCATAAAAAAAGGGCGAAGAATGAAAACCAAATAACATTACGAAGCGGTCGACTAATTTTAGAAACCATGTGACAGAGGCAGGCAAAGTTATATTATGGAAAAGTTAATATTTTTTATGGTTTTGGGTGTGCGGCATGGCGTACTGATGATGTGGTCTGGAACGGGATGCTGGTGATGTGTCATTCGAAGGATGCAAAATGGCGGATAAATGAGTTTTTTTCGACTTAAGGTGAGTACATCATTTAGGTACCATGGCAAGGACAACGAAATGTACCTACATCGTTTAATTTAACAACGTTGTTGTTTTTTTTTTTTTTTTTCTTAAGCGTCAAACAAAGCTTACAGTTTATCGTTCGCATAGTGTGCGATTAAAATCTAACCCTTGTTAGGCAATAACCCTTACACGGCGATTTAGAACGGACAACAAAGTTGCTTTGGCCAATAAATCCTTTATAAAAGCCTCACAAACAAGATAAGGCTAACAACGACCGAAACTTGATTTATTTTCCGGACGTTAAACTTTTTAATGAACAGGAACCAGTCAGTGCCTACATGCACCGCCGGTAATGGCGCATCATGAAAGTTCTATCGTTTAAGCAGGTATAATAAAACTAACGTATTAACACGTAAAATTGTTTCCTCATTGCTTCATAAAGAAAAGAAAAAAAGGAACAGCAATCATTGACGAACAAAAAGTTCATCGTAAGCGCAAGGAACGTGTAGAGTCGTAATCGTGGTATGACATCGATAAAATGCTTCGCCACATAGGGAAAAGGATTGCGGAAAAAGGAAATATTAGATGTTTAAATGAAGCTTCCATTCAACAAGGATACTAGTTTTAACCATGTAGGTACTGTTTGAATTGAAAATCAACTCTTTCAGGAGACTCTAAAGGTCTTTAAAAGGAGCATGAATAAACTGAAACCACGAATGCCGTAGTCTTGCTCCCGAGAATCACAAATTAATAGAAAATCTGGGTCAAAAAGCATGTAAACTCTTCGAAAAGTCGACATGACATTGTCACTCAAACCAAGATAGAGAATACCACAAATCTTACTTGTAAACCTTATGATCATACTCCAAGCTGACACAAACTATATAGAAACTTTTATCATAAGCAATAAAACCCCTATCAACCATTCGTATGTAAGCTATGAAGAAATAAAGACAAAGACAAAAGAAGAACCTCAGTTGGTTTATAAGTTAAAACCTTACCACTGGTGGGGGTTGATAGTAAAGAAAATTAGTAAATAGCGAAAATTGAACAATTCAATTGGTTGCAATTTAAATTTTGTTTCTTTCTCAAAAATGTAGGCACAACCCCGTTCTAAGATCACTCACCCACCGGAGGTTGTGATGGAAATAAGATAGCCAAAAGAGAACTTCACAACAGAAACCGCGAACAAAAAGGCAATCCTGTAAAGCAACCAACCTTAAAGCAAAATTTTTACCAATAATACAGAGTTAGTACTACATCCACGCAGGATAGTGTCAGCGGTGTTATGTTTAGAAGTTCCTACTATAATATGGGAGGTTGAATTCCCAGAACAACTAAAAATGCTATTTCGTAGATATTGCCTCTAATGAGTAATAGGCAAGCCTTTATGTTTTTGAAACGGCAGAATATTGTGAGTCCCCTGTCTTCTTTACAGGAATTGTTTGTGTTGTTGTATTTATTTAGTTTTATTTTTTAATTATACATCAAAAAACAACGACTGCCACGATACCATTTTACTATTTTTCCTGTTGATGATCATAACCTGATAAGTGCGTGAGCTATGTTCCCTTCGAGATCACGATTGTCGTAGAAGAAGAAGTTGATCTTCATGATCCCCTTCAAAATTAAAAAAGGTAACGAATATTGTTCCAGCTCCAAAGAAAACTGAAAGGGAAAATGTGGAAGAGTTCAGATGTATCTCCTTGCTTTATAACGTAAGAAAGGATCCTCGCTACTCAAAAAAACGTAACTTTTTCGACCGCAAAGAAATGCAATGCCAAAATTTCAGTGCAGATCTTCCATGATGGTTTTGTTTTTTGGTGATTACCTGACCAAAAGCTCGTAGATATTATGTTCAAATTTTCAGGTTCCTATTTGGAACAATCGACTGGAAGCGAATGGTTTTGCAAGCTTCGTTTGAAGTAGTATTTAAAGATTTTAGAAACAAAAGCTTTGTAGAAACAGATTTTTTTGACGTTTAGAAAGAGTTCGGAGTTTGCTAATGAATAGAAGAAGCTGATTGATGTCACAATAAAAGAAGTTCGCTTAAACCTTTGCTTCCATAATAAGGCCCTCAATAAGAAATCACAGATAAAGCGGAAAAAGGTAGGACTAGCCCAGTTGTAGTGTCTATATTGCTGACTAGCTGCATAACACGCAAAAATTTGTGCAAGTGATGCCATCAAACATAAGACTGGGAACTTGCCACTTTCATTAAGAGCAGGTAGTAGAGTACAATACCCTTGTCCCTAACGATCCAAAAGCCAAGGTGACAGCTAAAGATAAATGCTGGTGAAACAGAAACAGCATTACATAGATTTAAGTTAAAATACTATACTAGTGCCCGTGTTCTGTAACTATCGCCTATGTAGATAATGTCGAGAACACCGTCAAAAAGGCATTATCATACATTGTTCTGATACGATCCTGAAGAAACAAAACAAAAGGCACAACGAAACACCCTTGGTACAGAAAAATGCAACGACATCTGCATTTGGTTGGCCTCAGACACGGAACAATCTAAAACCGGGAGATTTGCTTACGCATTTTGAGGTCACCAAAGCGTAGCCCACAAGCGGATCACTAGTATGAAAGCAGAGAGTTGAGAGAGCTGAAGTCCTTTCGAGATGACGATGTAACGCCAAAAAATGAAGAAGAAGTAGAAGTTTCAGGGACATATACCTTCTAAGTTAACTTCATAGCAGTTTCTGCACCAAAATTTAGATGGTTAATTTTTTCGCTAAGCTTGTGCACGAATCTTAATTATAGCTAAGTTAGTACATGCACCCTGATTATATCAGCTGTTTGGAAATCTTCTATTGAATGGGAACCAATACAATGGCAAAAGTTGTATTTGCTATCAGACTTAGATAAGAGGATCGTCAATTAGTTGCTATCCTCACCAAGTCTTTTTGTATCACCGAAATGTGAAACCGGTAATTATGTGATTTTTTCGAGCCCAACAATCATACTTAATTCTTCTATGACGCAAACATCACTGATTTCAAAAACTCTTTTAATGACAGATTACGAAAATGTTCAACTAAGCCAAAGGATAAATAGTTCTGTCTCTTGGAAGGTGAGACAGAAAAGAACACTTTCAGTTTGCACTCCTGGATTTTTCAATTCTTCTGGTTCTTTTTAAGAAGCAGAAGAAGAAAAAGAAGGTTCTTATTCTTTTTATGCTTTTTTTCTCATTCTATCCTTTTCTCTAACCATTTCGTGGTTACTAGCATCGTGATCTCGTCAATCAAAACAATCTGAGTTCAATGTTCAAACGAACTCTGTGAAACCAAACGGATTGTTTAATTGAAGCTTAAATGAAAAGAAGAGCTATTTTGAAATTCCATTTTCATAGTAGTCATACAGTGCTCCTTGCATAAGATTACGTTTCCACAGATTGCAACAGTTTGTGGTTCATATATATTCATAATACAACTTATTTTGAAGCTTCATGGTGACTTGTAAACGTGAAATTGAATACCTTAATAAGATTCTAATATTCGGGGGACTATGAGTTCACCTTGCAAGACAATGAGCCGCCCAATGAGCCGCCCAATATGCCGCCAGAAAGCCAATGTAGTAGCCAATGGGGTGCCGAGAATTATCATTTTGATACCCACCAGGGACCTGTAACAGAAAGCTACAATTCTACAAGTCAAGAGCCACATGTTAAATGATGTCCATTACACTTGTAGAAGATCAAGCAAACTTGTCTTACAGAAATTTCTAACATCTAATTAAACGTTGGTCTAAAGAGTTCAGTGACCCATATGTCACAAAAAGCTTATTCGTTGGGCTGGTTCATTCGGTTTTGGAATATGGATGCCAAGTGTGGTGCCCGTATTATGCTTGTCACATTGCTCGAATTGAATCCGTTCAAAAAACAGTTTCTTATATTTGCTCTGCGTCATCTTAACTGGGATAATCGTCTTCATCTTCCTCCATATCGCTCGAGACTTATGCTGATTGGTCTTAATACCCTTGAGGACAGAAGGTCATCACTTAACGCCACCTTTATATTCAAACTTTTGAAGGGTGAAATAAGTTCACCTCATCTGCTTTCGTTACTAAATATAAATGTACCACTTCGGCAAAGTCGAAATTTTAAGATTTTGCGAACAAATGAAACAACATTAAATTATTTGAATAATGAACCTTTTTCTCTATTATGTAAACAATTTGATACTTATACTTCTTTTGTGGACTTTAATCTCAGTTCTTATAAATTCAAAGAGGAATTATTACTCTGTAATCGCCTTAGGCATTAATTATAATCTTTTAATTATTATTATGCAAAATAACAGTGAACAATTGTGTATCTGTAGTTATAGTTAAATAAATAAATAAACACTTGTGATAATTCACTTGTATTACAATGTAGTTATGTAACAGGCCCTAGGGATAAAAACATCAAAAGTTATCGAATCGTCACCGACATACCTACAACCGCAATTAGCAAACATATCAATGACGAGGAATTCATCGAACCAATCGCTTTTAAGTTAGCCGTTTTAACAATTTTTAGGTTCCTTCATATTCCTCACAAGATATGGTTCAGAGAAATAATCTAAGCCCCAGCCATTCCAAAACATGTCGTGCCCACCCATTTTTTTTTTTTTTTTTTTAATGACGGCAAATCGCATTAAGATCGGTACGAAATGAGACCAAAGCTAAGCCCTAATACACCACAAAAGAGTGATTTCCACTTTTAAAAACATCGGTATGATATTCCGCCACACACAAAGATCATTTGTCTACAATAACTTACTCTTAATTAAAAACCCTTTACTTGTAACCAGACTTTCTCTGCCTAAACGACAAAAGGTATTTCTCTACTTATATTTACAGACTGATTACAACGAAAAAAAAATAGAAGATCACAAGCCGATTGCCGGCAGCGACTTCGAGCTATCCGCAAAGTATTAATTGATAATTCCTTTCTCTTCAATCATTTTTTACCGACACAAAGTTTACAGGAGCATGATAGAAAAAAAGTTGAAGAAAAGAAAAGAAAAACTTGTCTTCGTCTCGATCGGACTAATGTTAAAAGGTCAAGTGGCCGCCTATATTTTATACAAGCAGCGTTCCTTCCATCGACGCCATGCCAATTGAACCAATGAAAGGAAATTCTCCCTTTTCAAACTAAAGAATAATTTTCCTAAAAAAAAAGAATATCAGTTTTCTGATCATGTTACACCGTCTGGAAACAAAAATAAAACATAGAAAAACCACAACCAAAACATCGCCATCGTTCAAAGAGCTCAAATGAACGTTTATATTTTTGTGAACCAAGCCAAAGATTAGATAACGCGCTACGGTGCAATGACAATCGATAAGTTTCAATGTATTGCGAAGTTTACTTATACCTACCTATACCTCTCTTGTGGTGCATGAAATTTCCCTTAATTCTCGCTAAAAGTTGATACATTTTTGCGGTGTGTATTGCCTTATCACAATGTAAGTAAAGCAATCTGGGTGTAGATAACTTGTGTCTGTTTGACATATGGGTAAACAACTAAAGAAAACAAACATTCTTCAACTTCAGAGAGATATATGCCTGCTATTCCCAGCCATTTTCACACAGAGCTGTAGTTTGTCTACACACAAACACACTCTAAGTGGAACGACGAATGACTTGGACTTGGACGGCAATTGGCTTCCCAGAAGATTCCAACAGCTACAGCTACTATAGCTGGATAAATGATTGTGACAAGTGGCAAACAATTACCTGGAAGTGATTGCGTGGCGGCAGCAAGCCGCAATATGGCAATTATAAGGTCTGTGTGTCGGCCTGGCATATAGCCAGCGGCGGCGATGGAGGGTGGGCATGCCAAACAGATGAGAATTTCTTTATTGTCTTAAAATGCCTTACATATTCTATGTTAAGGTCAAGTCTTTTGTGTTTTCAACGAGCTCCATAGATTTAATTAGTTGGTAAGAAAATACACAGAGATTAAGTTTCATTTCAAGAATTTATGAATAGCGGTGCAAATAACTCACATAATAATGTGGAAAGAAAACTGCTCACAAGTAAACTTCATTGTCAATTTTAAAATAGAATTGAAGCACTTGGAAGATGAAGGTGCTAAGTGACATTTTCCAGAATTTGAGCAAAACGCATTTTTTATTTGCGTGCACTTTGTATTCATATAACACTTTTAGCTTTAGTTAAATAAACTTTCTAGACAAGATAGGGAAATACGGATAAGACAAAAATTTAAGTTTTAATGTAAATAGAAACTTCAACTAAAAAAAACGAAAATTTTAAAAAACGTCACTTGGCACCTTCATGTTCTAAGCGCTTCAATTCTTTTTTTACAAAGAATCTATAATAAAACATTTTCGGAAAAGAATTGTTTTCCGTTAATCAATATTAAATTATCAAGAAATTAAATAAACCATTTAGTATTTGGACAGGAAAACAAAAGCATGCGGAATTGACACAAAGGCTTTTTATAGCTTTCGAGTAAGGTTTATCTAAGCCGATGGAACTTGGATTTGCAGGATATTTTTGAAAATGTCCCAAAACTGTTCTTACGAAAAAACTTGTTCCGTACAGTCCCTCAAAGAGAAATTAGAAACTAAGCGAATAGAAACATAAGTTTTTGTGTATGATTCTGCCAATAGTACTGCCTTATATAACATTTGTATTTAATACTATCTTGATGTCAGGAGTCTGTCCGAACCTGTGGAAGATTGCCAAAGTCATTCCGATTCCCAAAAATGCCAAAGGTGTGGAATTTCGTCCTATATCTGTGTTACCATTTCTGTCGAAAGTCTTTGAACGAATCCTTCAGAAACAAATCAATAATCATCTTACAACTAACTCGATGCTAACGCCGAAGCAATCTGGTTGTATCACAGTTGTATTACAGCGCTTCTTAACGTTACTGAAGACATTTGACATGCATTAGATAAAGATGAGATAGCGTTCCTGGTTCTGCTCGATTTCTCAAAGGCTTTCGACTCTGTTAACCATGATATCTTATGTAATAAGCTTATGCACAACTTCAATTTTTCTCCAAGTGCGGCAAAACCGACTTATTCATACTTGACTGATAGGAAACAAGCAGTGCAAGTTGGTGCCATTTTCTCCCAAATGTGAAAGGCGTTTATCAAAGTTTTATACTTGGTCCTTTACTGTTTTCTATTTACGTTAACGAGCTTCCGTCTCTATTTGACCATTTAGATGCCTAGTTTTGCTCACTGACATTATGTTTTCGCACCAACAACAATACTGCTTTGAGAGAACAAGGTCTCGTCAATTGATTCATCCTCGTTGTTCGTGTTTAACATCTCAGCGTCAATTTTTCTTAAATTCCGTCCGTCTTTGGAACTCATTACCACGAAATATTAAGGAAATTCAAAACGCAACAAGAATTAAAAGACTATTAATGAACCACTTTCGAACTTATACAAATGTAAATAACTTAAAATTTAAATTTAAATCTGTTTTATAATTTGCTTCAATTTTAATAACTTCTCTTTATCTTGCTCTTTAGTTTGTTAAATTAGCTAATGACTAGCTTATAAGATATTATATCTTACAGTTGCTAAGCATTCATGAAATAAAATAAAATAAAAAATAAAAAACAGGAATCTACACTTTGTCCACACCTCTCGGTGGATACTACACCAGCTGATCAAGCGGTAAGGCTTAGGAAGAACGAAGACAAGATTTAATACAGTTCTTATTCGAAAATGGAGACTGATGATAAATAAACAAATGGAACAGATCTCATTTTTCAAACCACCAGCCACAAGTTTGAAGAAGAGGACAAAAAAGAATTGCACGAAGAGGCTTCAGTAGACCTACAGGCTTCATTAACCAAGAAGACTTAGCCCCAATTCACAAGGGGTTAATCAGGCCTAAGCTGACTATTCCAAATCCTATCTGTTTCACGATGAAGACAATTCAATTCTCCGAAAGAAAAATGAAGAGAGTCACCGAAGAGAATCATCACGAAATTTTTTGACAAGGACTTGAAAAATATGTATGGATGCAATAACAACGATTCCCATCGAGAAACGAATGCTACATCGTAAGCAGCACAATTCTTGTTAATCACAATTAGCTTCCTGAAGTTCAAAAGTTCAGCACATACTTCATCAGCTTCAACCCAAGACCCTTCAATGAGTTCATTTACCAGGAGGTCATTGATGTGTACACACTACACTTTTCATCAAATTTTCATGTGCAAAATATACGCACTTCAGTGTAAAAATTAAACACAGGAATTGTGTTAAATTTAAACCAACAAAACAGATTTACAACCTTTTAGAAGGAACACTTTAACCCAAATCTGTCTTCGACCAAGTAAATAAAAATATTGGGTCTTGTATCCCTCTGTGCTTCCAATTAAAAAAGATACCTATGATAAAATATTGCAGCAAGCTTTGTGTAGAAATTCTTCTGCAATAAACTGTGACACAATGCGTCAACTGCAAAGTATGTCTGTCGAATATTCCATTGTAATTATTTCAGTTTGCATCACTAACTAAATATTTTCGGTTACCGGCTGGTCATTCCACAAAACCACAACCACTGCATTGAAACAGAATAAAATATTCGCTTGGTTATGACTCGCCAGGGGATGTTTTATATTTCCTTTTTTGTCTGCACAAACTCCTTTCTGACATCCTTACATAATTACTAAAAAGAGTCAAAGTTCTTTAATCCCCAAGTCAAATTCAGTTGAAAAAAGAAAAGGTAAAGAGACAAATTCAACAGAAAAATTCTTGTTTACCCAAAAAAATGTAAGGCGGCGCATTCTTTTTTGTAAATTTAATAGAAGAAAAAGTCAATGGCTTTGTACCTACGTATTCGTTTGGCAGTTTTACCTACAACGCGCAAATTGGTTTTTATCTCAAGGGCATACCAAAAAAAAAAATTCCAATAGTCAATTTCGGAACCATGACAATTTGAGGAAGTGAGCAATTAAAGAAGGATGATCATTTTACCAGAACGATAATCTTTTTATCAGAACAAAGATCGTTTTATAAGAACGAAGATCTTTTTTATCAAAACGAAGATCGTTTTATAAAAACGAAGATCGTTTTATAAGAACGAAGATCGTTTTATAAGAACGAAGATCGTTTTATAAGAACGAAGATCGTTTTATAAGAACGAAGATCGTTTTACAAGAACGAAGTTCTTTTTTATCAAAACGAAGATCGTTTTATAAAAACGAAGATCGTTTTATAAGAACGAAGATCGTTTTATAAGAACGAAGATCGTTTTATAACAACGAAGATCATTTTATAAGAACGAAGATCGTTTTATAACAACGAAGATCGTTTTATAACAACGAAGATCGTTTTATAACAACGAAGATCGTTTTATAACAACGAAGATCGTTTTATAAGAACGAAGATCGTTTTATAAGAACGAAGATCGTTTTATAAGAACGAAGATCGTTTTACAAGAACGAAGTTCTTTTTTATCAAAACGAAGATCGTTTTATAAAAACGAAGATGGTTTTATAAGAACGAAGATCGTTTTATAAGAACGAAGATCGTTTTATAAGAACGAAGATCGTTTTATAAGAACGAAGATCGTTTTATAAGAACGAAGATCGTTTTATAACAACGAAGATCGTTTTATAACAACGAAGATCGTTTTATAAGAACGAAGATCGTTTTATAAGAACGAAGATCGTTTTATAAGAAGGAAGATCGTTTTATAAGAACGAAGATCTTTTTTTATCAAAACGGAAGATCGTTTTATAAAAACGAAGATCGTTTTATAAGAACGAAGATCGTTTTACAAGAACGAAGTTCTTTTTTATCAAAACGAAGATCGTTTTATAAAAACGAAGATCGTTTTATAAGAACGAAGATCGTTTTATAAGAACGAAGATCGTTTTATAACAACGAAGATCGTTTTATAAGAACGAAGATCGTTTTATAAGAACGAAGATCGTTTTATAAGAACGAAGATCGTTTTACAAGAACGAAGTTCTTTTTTATCAAAACGAAGATCGTTTTATAAAAACGAAGATGGTTTTATAAGAACGAAGATCGTTTTATAAGAACGAAGATCGTTTTATAAGAACGAAGATCGTTTTATAAGAACGAAGATCGTTTTATAAAAACGAAGATCGTTTTATAACAACGAAGATCGTTTTATAACAACGAAGATCGTTTTATAAGAACGAAGATCGTTTTATAAGAAGGAAGATCGTTTTATAAGAACGAAGATCTTTTTTTATCAAAACGAAGATCGTTTTATAAAAACGAAGATGGTTTTATAAGAACGAAGATCGTTTTATAAGAACGATTATCGTTTTATAAGAACAATTACATAATACCGAGAACTATCAATATGTAAATAAATATGGTCTTATCAAACAATTGTAGAACTAAAAACACGTTCTTTTTCAATAATAACTATTGTTTTATAAAAAAGAGCATCGGTAAACAAAACAAGTTTGCCGTTTTACAAAGAAAAACGACTATTGTTTTAGCAAAAATGGCAATCGATTAACAAACAAGGAATACTTTACAAGGACAACTATCGTTTTACAAACACGTCTGTCATTTAACAACAAACGACTATCACTATCGTTTTACAAAGACGATTCTGTCTGACAAACAAGACAATCATTCAAAATACAACTATTATTTTACAAAAAGACAATCGTTTCACAAAAAAGGCTAACGTTTTAAAAATACATTTACGAATCATTTTAAAAGGTGACAGCTCGAACGCCATTTGCAAAAGACCAGTTTCCAAACGGCAATTGAAAAGATATGGAAAACTTCTATAAAATAAAAAATAAATAAATAGGTTGGCGCAACAGAGCGAGGGCCTAGCGCATTTCTCACAACCATGCCTTGTAAGGGAATGGAGGGGACCTACAATTTTCTGCCGGTTCTGAACGGCTGAAGCGCTTTTCAGGCAAAACTTCTAATCAACGAAAATTCAAGCATTACATAATACATAGGTTCTTACTTTATAAAAGAACTCAAACCTATAAATCCCGGCAACGTGACATTTAATTATTATCAAATACTTCCAAATCTATCGCCTGAGTATTAGAAAGAGAAGTTTATTTTGAATAAAGCGAATGGCTAACAAGGCAACGACAACGGTGAAATGTTGATAACAAACCACCAGCGAAATATTGTAATGGGTCACTTTAGCGAGATTCAAAAAATTTGATGTTTAGTTTGAATTTGAGTTAACCTCTCATCGGTTGATGATCAGCTGAGTCTGGGACTAGTGGTAAATCTACTCCGGTAAGACCATCAGATAAGCAAATCTATCTTCCAGATGTGTCACTTTTGTCCTGGAAATGCTTTTGAGCAACAAAAAGTTACTAAGGTAGGTACTCCACACTAAGTATTCATTGGTTTTGGTTATCTTTTATTAAATATAACCAACCAACTACAAAACCAAATACAATGTGTCGTTCACGTTCTCCTGTCACAGCACTCCTAAATCTACCCAATGCCATTTAGTGGATGTCTGCAACCCATTTCAATTAAGTTCAAAGTCTGTTCAAGCCCACAACCACATCGCGCCAAACACAACACCACTAGGTCAATAAAAAACAAATTAAAACAAAGTGTTAATGCCTTTCCCCGGCCGGTAGGGTGGTAGGTAGGTAAAGAGACGTTCAAGTCTAACAACAATTTTAGCAACTCAAGTCGAATGGAATTCTGCAACTTCCACTGCTCGCGTTGTAAAAACACCTGTACTCGCAAGCCAAACAAGTTTCAACAACGAAATAGATAAAAAAAAAAAAAACAAGAACCTAAGCCATCCAATTGAGATAAAACAAAATATACAGATAAGCAGCTCAAGCCATTTGACGGTTCAACACGTGATTGGCTCACTATAGCAGGTTACATTGTACCAACCTTTCCACCCCACACCCCACAAGATATTGGGTTCCCATTAAATTTAATCGTTATTATGTGTCAATATTGATAACAAACACGATCTATTGTTGTCCTTATCAATGCCGAGCCATAGGCTCCATTCCCAAATGAAATTCGTCGAAACGAGGAAAAGTTAATAAGAAAAGAGAAAAAAAAAGTTTGGGTATCTATGAATGTGCTGCATGTTGAGAAACATGTGCGGATTCCAATATTCACCATCATTTCTTCACACCTGCGATGCGCATCGTGGGGAAACTATTAATCTGTCCTTACTTAATTTTTTCTTTTTTGTATGGATAGACAGCACTATCCAACCGTAACCAGACCGTAGAATATACCGACCGGCAAGCAAAACTTGTGAGAAAACAAAATTTTGTAACCAATTTGGTGATTCTGCTGCTGTTTTCCTCTTTCACACACTCGCCTTGAGCTGCTCTGCCTCCGCTGCTACTGCCTTCTGCCTTCCACTTACACAGATACAACGAAGGAAAAATCATTTCTTGCTCTCTTTCTCTTCGTATTTTTTGGGAACCACACACAAACACACACACTTTTGGATTATACCTACACCAGAAGAAGAAACAGGACGTTTTTTGCTTCCAATTTTTTTTCCTTTTCAAAAACTAGTTGTTTTTCACATTCACTTTCGAATATTTCACTTAAAAACTTTGTTTAGTTTTCGGTTTCTATGAAAAACGATCGCGACGAATGCACAATTCAAATGCAAATGCAAATGAATTCTTTAGCAAATCAGAAAATGTATCTTTTTTAAAGTTAAGACTGCAATAAGGGAAGAAGATACTATCATCTGTTCCCGACTCTGACAACGTAACGACCTCGACTGGACGACTATGCGTTCCGCTCACTCGTTCGCACTGTAACAGCAGTGTAGTGTTGCTCGCGCGTCGTTGCCGCTGCCGTTAACAAGAGATAACACAACAACAAAAGGTCGAAGTGTGTTGTGTTTTGCTTTGAGGGGGCCATTTCCCCTTGGAATCGTGGTGAAAATAGAACATAGAAAATAACTCCCCAACGAACGTGTCGCTCTGTTCCGAAATTGCTGCCAGGGGAAAATGTATCTGTATCGTGTTTAATGACTCAAAGATACAATCTCAGTTCTGAGCAGCAATGTTGACACTGAGTTAATCGATATTTTTTTCCTCTGTTTAAAAGTGGATTCTCGTTATGGTCAGGAATTTTTTGTTTTTTGTAAACTGGGCATCTGGAGCAAAGCTCTTGAGAATGTTAAGAGTAAATTGCACATTTTTTTATTCTGTCTTTTGTATAGCCCTCGCTTCATGGCAATTTAATAATAAAGCCAGGGATAAGTACGCTTGAATGGGGCCATTTAGCAGATTTAAAACTGCAATCGCTACAGATAAAAGGCTGCGAAAATGAGGAAGGACCTCTTGACGTTGAATAAAGACCTTGATGTTCAATACTCTTGAAGAAAGCACAGGCAGATGAAAAGGTTTAAGGTGCTTTGAATGCTATCTTACTAACCGACCAATAAGTGTCTGAAGCGTAAAGGGTTCAGCAAACAAAACGAAGTGAACATATGGAATCATTATAATTTGTTATCAACTGCTAGTTATTTAGTCACCCTGGCTGTTTGGCACTACCTTTTGGTGTTTTGGTCGAAGTTTTTAATGTGTTTAGTACTGCATTTAGTCACCACATGTTAAAGTTTTAAGTAGTGAGTGAAAAATAAAAAAAAAAAAAAAAAATATGGATACATACCACCGCTCGCTGTAGTTCAAATTAATAAATAGAACTAGTTCGTTGTTCTATTTCAATCAACTCACTCCTTCAGTGTATTTCTTAAACTCAGCGAAATGTTTTTTCTTTTAAAAGTTAAGCTAAGGTATGCATATGTATTTCGTTAAAGTGAACTATGTACTTAATTATAATGAACTGTGAAATTAGGAAATAGGTCAGTTAGTTCAGTGGTCAAGGCAATCTTTGCGCTAAACTCCTCTTCGTTCTGATAAATACAACAAATCTGCTCATTGTATATTCCAAAATTGCCTAACCGAATGACATTATTAGAAACATAATTATCATAATTTCTTATCAAGGCATTCAAATTGTAGCTTAGTAATCCAATTTTGACAGCGACCTTGTCAATCGTAAGCATCGGTTTCCGTTAGAACACCATAATTAAGTTGAGGTGAATGTTAGCTACCAGATGGAGACCCGCCTGTGCCCAACCGGTTGCTGGTGTAAGTTCTTCTTTGTCCTATGTAGTTCCTGTTTTATGAGTATGCATATGCATGTCTCTTTTCGTGCATAACCTACATGGTCGCCCGAGGTAGGTTCCTGAATACTAATTATAAAATATTTGAAAAATCAAACTGTGGGGTCTTAATTAAAGTTGCGCTGTTATTGTCTTCAACAAATACCGAGAAGGTGTTTTGGGGATTCAAACACTTTTAGCTCAGGACCAGAGTTACAAAGTAGGCAACTTCCACTATTACACTGAGTTGCTCAGCCAATTATCAAAAGCCTTAAAGAGACGCTATATACTACATACAATTCTGTATACCGTCGCATTATCGATTATTATCAACGCTCCTTACCACTGGTGGGGAAATCATCAACTAAAAGAATAACTTGTCTTAATAACACCAAAAACTCTCTCTCGCTCTATGTAGTAAATGGCAAATCTTCTTTTCTTTGCAATTATATATTTAGAAAAAAATAGTTTAGTTAACAAAACAAACATTACCAAAGTCTCAATCTATATAGCACTGTAAGTTGGACCCCCAGCAATCTGACAAACGCTTTGCAAGCAGTGTTTGAATTTGTCGGTTTATAGAGCATTGCTTAAGACTCAAACGAACAGGATTCAATGATGCATTAACGACACTAGAGAAAATTCCCCAGAACCAGAATAATTTCTGTGTACCTATCTATACTCAACAGCGATAGACATCTCGGACTACAAGGGAACCTCTGTTAATACAGTGGCTGAATTACCGAGGGTCAACTGTATTAGTTTGAACGAGCGGACCATTAAGATTTAGCTGAAAGTTGGATACTTTCTATTCGAGTTCAATGTACAGGTGTGACATGTCAATGGAAACAATTTTTTCGCATCAATGGCAAAAAATATGATTGAAAAATCTTGAACCTTAATTGTGACCTGAAGTTTTAGTCATATCTTCTTTTTCCTTGTAAAAGTAAAAAGTACCGTACAAACTTTAACTAATGTCACTCAATGTCACACAATTAAAATGTAGGTAATCGGCAAGACAAGGGGAAGGATGAAGCTATTATTGGTATTTGATATTCTTCTAAACCACAAAGAGCCCTTTCAGTAGCCGTGTTTTATTGAGAATGTATACTAACGTTTGCAAAACATCGCAAAACATGGCACATGGGAAACCAAGAACGATTAGTGAACAGCGAAAGTTAACAAAAATAAGTCAGTGTTCAGAAGTGAACAACAGGGATGGCTGGTAAATTGAGTTTAAGGAAAAAGTTGCACGAGTGAGTACAGCATTGAGCGTATTAGTGAAGATGACTATAAAATTCCCAATAAAACACGGCTAGTGTATATAAATATATAGCCATTCCAATATGCGGAAAACGGAGAACATGACATTGATTAGTTCGTGTTAAGGAAACAGTTTAGGAATTTTTTATTGATCATCTTGTAATTGATTTTAAACTTAAAAACGTGTCGCACAGTTCTGTTGCTAGCGGCATCGAGTTGAGTAGCTCCTCCCAACCGCTGATCAGCTTTGTGGGAACATGAAATTCATCCCAGCGAGCATATAGTAGCCTAGCGAAGTTGTTAAATATACAGACAGAAGCTGGTGAGTAGGAGCTAATGGTGTGACCGAGCTGCCAGCCCACTGGTAAGAATGGCAAGCAGCCCTATGAGATCCTTTTTTGATAGTAGTCAGCAATGTCTTGAGATTGGGTAAGACTTTTGAAAAATAATAAAACTAAGTGCCTACTCTGTTTATGAAACGTTTAAGACAAATATTTACATGCATTTACATTGACTTTATTAGATCTTAACGTTTCCTATTAAGCCATACCATAAGTGTCCTTAAAGAACACAGCCAAATAAGACTTGGTGTCTACTCCAATGACATTTGTAGAAGCTGCGTGAACGAAGAGGACGAGGAAACAGTCCAAAATTTCTTTTGGTCATGCAATGCGCTCGCTAGCAGGCTGGACATTTACCCAGGTGAAAACTTTTCATACGAAGTTTTGAATGGTTCATCGAGAATGAGCAACTCTCTAATACCCTAAATGGGGACCCGAGGTTGAACAACCTTCTGGTTTCAGTGGTATCACAATGGGCCCTCTGTGGTAGTGTGTCAGACTCCGTACCCTGACAGCCTCATCTAACCTAACCTGATCTAACCTACTAAGCTTATGGTCCATTTATTTGGCGCCCAACGTGGTCCTTTTGTTTGGTGCCACACGCGATGAAACATACTTTTTCTCAACTACACATATTACTTCTTTATTTTTAAATACGAGTATTCAAACTATTCGAGCAGCTTTCTTTTCTATTTAATTCAGATTCAGAAACTTTCGTGTGCAAAATATTACATTGCACTAAGGATCCCTAACTTAAAGGGAATGATCCCAGATGCCTCTTTGAATTTTGTCGCTGATGATAAAAGCTGAGTCTCGTGCAGATCCACAGAAATTCCAATGGAGCAGCCCCTATTTTTTCATTCTGTTGAAAAAGTGAACCAAGAAAGAAAATCAGTATGTGGTGTTCGGTCTAAGAAGGTCTTTGAAAAACTACAGCTGTGTCTTCTAGCTGAGTCCATTCCTTCTCTGCATTAGAAGGCGCATGAGGTGGAAGCGTAGTTTGCGTTTTAGAGCACTACACTTGTAAGATAATCGGACAATCATCCCTCCTTGAAATTAACACTGAAGTACATACTTAATACTTGGCTCTGTCTTCAATTGTGATCTATCAGGAAGTAGATAATTAAGTTTTGCAGTTTGCAGTTGATTCAGGGCTTCGACGTCTTATGGTTCTCATAAAGCAAGTGTATTCGTGTTTTGAGAAATTGACTTTGAAAATCTTAGAAAACATAGACATTAGAAACCACTCCTTTCTGTCCTTTTTCATCTTATCTTGGTTTGTGGATAAGGAAATTCAGTGGTAGTTTCAATTTCAATTCAATGCAAATATGCTTAAAGTCAGAGAGAAACAATTCGAAAAAGTATATCTCAAGATCGCCATTGATTTCACAGAAAAGCGAATAGGAAAAGCAAAAGCAGTACTTCAAAATGTTGTTATTCCCTCCCATCCAGAAATTCTAGAATGTGTATTGGATGAATGCGATTTCATGACAGTTTTGGATAAAGAATGTCGTGGAATGCAGTAAACTCTGTCGAGATGATAGTTAGAAGCAAATCAATTCGATTTACATTTCATTTACTGATTTGACTAAAAAGCCGGGTAGGACAATTATTTCTCTGAAAATATCTTTTAATTCCGAATTGGTCGACAAGCTTACAACAACATCGATTCGAATAGTTTGAAAGGACCCTGAAAACACCTACCTATCCCGTCACTATTCAATTTTTGCGGTGGACAACGTTGGGCGCCAAACAAGAAAATCACGTTGGGCGCCAAATAAGCCGATCAAATATGTTAAGCTAAAACCTTTCTAAACCAAAAAATTTTTTTGTTCATGTCGAGGTACCTATACATGTGGAAACTTTTCTAAAACGTTTCACAAAAAGTCAGTTGGTGCACTTAAAAACTGAGCTCAATAAACATTATTCATAGGCGAACAGGCAAACACCTACAGAAAACTAAAATCTTCTCTGCACTCCTAACAAAAAACTGCATTGAATTGACAAACATCCAACACCCAACAGAAAAGTGCTATAAGATTCACTTAATGACACTGCAGCGATGAATGAAATCCATTAAGACGTTGTGCCTTTTTTGTGATACAGTCACAAAAACAACGACGAACGACAACATCATCAGCCAGCCCACATTATGCTCTAGCAGTTCTTGTTATGCAGGAAGTTCATCGTTTATATTCTTAATCCTATTAGAACAAATAAAAGTATAAATGAAAATAAAAACAAAAAGAAGACGATACGAAAAAGAAGAGGAATAGCAGAGCAAAAGGCCACCCAATCAAAGTTCAATGACAACACAAGCGAAACTGAAGTGAAATAAAAAACTGGTTCTCAGAACATGCATACCAGTGATACAGAAAATTCAAAAAAATAAAAAGAATACATAAACAAATATAAAAAAAACACAATTAAAAATGGAAAGTTCGCAAAAAAAAACAAACAACAAATTTAAAAAAGACCGGTTCTTGAAGAAAGGGAAGAGGTGTGCAGTGTGCTTCTTCTTCCCCACACACAATCTTGATGATGATGAATATTTGCAACAAGAAAAAAAAACACTTATGTGCGAAAATGAGCTAATAACGGAGATAATAAGAAGAAGAATGACACATGGATCAACGAACGCGTTTTTAGGTTACTGGAGAACATGAATGAAAAGGAAAATTCAAGATTTTCCACTTTAAAGTGAAAATGAAAAACATATTGTTGAGTGTTATGTTCGGAGAATGGAGGCGACGAGGTTATAACTCTCAACTTATCCATGTGAATTCACTGACAATGAGTCATGACTGGATGAGGCAAGACCATACACCAACAACAAAAGCAAAAGGTAATCATAATAAAATCCTAACGCACGGTCAAGGACCACGCCTAAATGAAAAAGTATCATGCAAAAGTCCTTCATCACCACACCACACCGGGAGCGATGTTTCCATCAACCATTCTCCTCCATTGTGTGTGGTGAGTAAAGGTGAATTGAATCTTGCATTTTGTATACGAAGTAAGTGAGCGCCTGTGTTGTTTTCTAAACAAACAAATGTACCCATGTGTCTTTTCATGACAGCAGCAATGTTGCTGATAGAGATGTGTACGAACATGAAGTAGTACGACGCATGACAATTATCATGTTGCCATGGGACAAGTGTAGCAACAGCAGCACAAAAAAGAAGGGAAAAAGATTTTTTTTCCATCACTGGGTGGGTTGTGGCCATGGTAAAACACAATACTGACCTACACTAATAGAAAACAGAGAATCGCAACGAGTTTGTGAGAAAAGAGGAAGAAAAAGGTTCGCATAATGAACGAACGACTAAACGAACAACGGTGGTGCTAAAAATATAAGCTGGTGGTTATTTATAAAATTGAGTATTTCACTGGCTTTTGTGTCACGAATCCAAGCTATCATAATGAAAACAGAATTAATCAATAAGAAATAAAGAAAGAAAAAACTGGGGACTATTCATATCCACAATCTGGCCACTGTTTGAACAAGAATAGCAGGATTTATTTCACTGCGAAAAAAAAATACTTTTTTTTAGCTTTGTGTGTGAAGAAACACGAGAACATTCTTTTAAGGGTGTGAAGGTTGATAGATTTAAAAAGAATTCCATTTTTTGATTGGCTCTGAGTTACAGATTTTGAAGAATTGAATACTCAGCTTGACCCGAAGGTCAATTATGATGATTTTCGATTTAGGCAGTTTGCCAACACCTTTTCGTAGGACGAAAAAAAACCTGGAAGATAACCCAAAGGGTTTAAGTCTCCATATGTGGTTATCGCAAAAGCGAAAATGCACCCGTAATCTTCTCTACTGCCGCATAGGCTCGGATTTTCGAGGTCTAACATTTAAGACTTTGGCTGTTTAGGAGCTTGCAACGGAGTCAGAGGTCGAAGGTATGTTCATTTTTTAAAGAGTCCTACAGTTTTTTACATTAGGCAAAGCACTACTTTGTTTGCACTGGAAAGATGAAGAATATATCTCGAAATTTCTTCTTCCGGTGGCCAATCTTCTTCCCGACTTAGTTGCTGATCAGAGTGGTGTTTTCACAAGATTCAGCAAACCTAAAGAAGCCGATATGGCTCCAGTGTTCAGAGCTTCTGATGGCAGATATCGCAGAGTCAGCAGAAGAAAGAGAAAAGGCTAGTGGTGACAAAGGAAACACCACAATGAATAAATGTAAGGTCTAAAGTTCACATTGGTCGATTAGTTAAAACTTCGTTTGTTGAAACTTCGTGCGAATAAAGCGACCTGTCCTCTTTCTCTGTTACCCCAATCGACTTAGTCAATACAGAAAAATTGATATAACAGAGAGGAAGAATAAGAAAGCAGTCGATTTATTCGCACGAAGTTTCAACAAAACACCAATATAAACTTCGTCACTAAATCCTTTGGTGGCAGCGAAAAAAACTGGGTCTGAATTCTGTAACTTTTTTGACAATTATTTACCATTCGTCTACTGCCAATGAACAAAGATAGGTATTTGTCTTATAAATGTCAAGTTTCAGTTTTTTTAGTATACCTAGAATTTAGACGACAGTAGTCTCAAAATTTACGGAATGTAGTCCAGGCCCAGATTGGAAGAGTTTTCGCCAATCGATTAAGTACAGATTCTTGCAACCGAAGATGAATCATCTCTGGCTCAAGCTCAGAGGAAATAAGGTTTCTCTAAACTGAGAAAGCTTCAGTCGATCGAACATGAATTGCCGCGCCGTTGAATGAAATAGATTTTTTAGCTGCTGAAATTGCAAATCCATTCCACGGACACTGGCTGGAAGTCAAAAAATCTTAAAAGAAAAAAAAACTGCTGCCCTATAACAGCGGTTTTCTGTCTTTTCGAAATATGCATTTAACAACATGACCATCGCAGAGTGCAAAGGTCATAAGTGTGAGTTAGCTTTGACAGGGAAGACTTCCGTTCAGTCACAGGGATGCTGTTTGGAGGAAGGAACCTTTTGTTACACTACTCAACAGACCGCTTTCGGGTAGAGTGCTTCCATTTCTCATATTACACTTTGAAACTCCTGTCTTGAATTTAATAGGACACCAAGATTAGTCGAAACATCTGCTTTATTGCAATACACGCCAGGAAAATAGCAGATGTCCCACAGAGTATCGTTGCCTAGAAGGCTAGTATGGAAAGCTCATCCTCACAGGGAATTGCAACGCAAAGACTATTTCACTATGGGAGTGGCTGAAGTCTTCGTGGAGATTATCAGGTCTAAGAATGGATACTATCCGCATTTTCATTTCGAAAGATAAATTTTAAATTGCTGTTTTGTAATGGTATGTACTCAAATCAATCGTTAGCACTCTAAGGCTGTCCCTGCGCTCCCTTCTTTTATAGAAGGATTTCTGCGATGAAAACAAAATTAAACTTTTTAGGCATGGGGACGCAAAAATGCTTTCTTAAAATACTCTACAAAATCGGTTTTTTACGGTTCTGAAAAAAAAAATACCTTAGGGGTTAAATCTCAGTTCCCTTGTTGCAATTGCAGGGGGTAAATTTTCTAAGCTTCATAAAAGCACCGTTTGTACACAACACTCAGTTTAGAAACAAGTTTTCCGTGTTTCCCAACGTTGTTGAAGCGTAAAGCGACTCATTTCGTTCTCAAGAGGCATGATAATGACTTTCTGTTTTCAAGAGAGAAAAAGCTGTCAGTGTCAAAATAACTTATGATTTGAAAAGAAACCACTAGATGACCGTTTGTGAATTTTATTGACAAACGGTATGCTAGATATGAGAGCAGTAGGTCCATACAGCATACCAAACTAAGCCTGTTGCACATCAAAAAGGCACTATAATTTTCACTTCATTCTCTAAAATAAGTGGCACAATACAAAACAAACGAATGTAAATTGTGTAAGATAGGACATAGAAGAGCCACATACACAATTCCAAATGTGTTTACTACTGAGTTACATGAGTATAGCAACTAGCAAGTATGTAGTAGGCTCACACTCAAATGGCTCGCTTGGATTCAATGTAATTCACAATATCTTCAGTCTATGAACTGATTCAAGAACTTTTTACTGTATCATCCACCTGAAGTGAACAAAAAAACAAAATCTGCTTTGCATAAACGAGAACTTGAACGAAGAAAAACAAAAAAAAAAAATTAATATTGGATTTTTGGCAGACATTTTTACAAAAAATTTAAATTTCGTTCAAAATGTCTCTTAATATTTTTTCTGTTAAGTAAAGTTGTAATCGAACAAACAAAACTTGTGAATTGCATTCCAACAACTTGTATTAAATTTTATCAAGTTCGTTTCAGTAGTTCTCGAGAAATCTTGTAAACCGATTTTTAAACACAGTTTCGAAAAGAATGTTTTAAAGTTTTGACTTTGAGTGTGTAACTTCACTGTATCTCGTAACCTTTACTCGGATCAATTTGAAAATTTAGGACAATATTCAAGAGAAAGGATTTTTAGAATTTAATATGACAACAAAAAAACTGGAAGTGTGTGTTTCCGTTGTGCCACTATTTCTGTTGGGCTGCTTATAAATGCGTTGATGGTTACAGAGGACCTGAAATATTCTCCGAATTTCATGTGTTTGATATCCAAGTGGTTACGATTGTCTTCCGGTACATGTGTACATGAAAGCAATTGGTTTGAACGGATTGGTACTTCTTTCTCGATTCGGTTGGTTACTCAATTACTTTGACTTTATCGTCAAAATTTGACTTGAATGAGGTAAAGCAACCTTCCTTCGTAATAAGTACAAAAAAATGTACCCAAAATTTCTTTTATTTTCATTTCAGGAATAATCAGTGAGCACTTTATGTGTCAAATGAAGTTTCGTTCGATAACTGATTGAGAAAATAATAAATTCTGATACTAGATTGCTCGATAACGTGAACTGTAATAACAAACTCACTTTTTTCTGTTAGAGGTTTTTAAAATACCAGCTGGAGCACTCAGACTTACATAAACACCGGTCCGTTGTACCAAACTCACATAATTCCGTCACGAGCTACTCGATAGCGTGTGATGTAGTTCGGCAAAAGTTTTTCGTTTACTAACTACTCAGGGCGAAAATTCTGCAGCTAGTCACTGTCAACAATGTATGAACACTTTTCTATTGAACGGCAGAAGTAAATTTCAACTCCAAAGCTTTCTTTTTCATTTTACTTCAAAAGTTTTATATAGCCTCAGCTTCTGTCAGTGAAAAGAAATGAAATCAAAAGTTTATTGGGGTGAAAACATCGGCATCGTAATCGTAACTAATCGAAAAATATTCTTCGCTTAAACACCTCATCCATCCAAAGAATTCCCATTACATTGAAGAGAAAAAGCCAACAAAGCGATTGTGAATAATCTTTGCCCCCAATTCTACTCCAAAATGAACCCTATAAACGTCGCACCTCCACCCCCCATACCGCGTGCTACCGCACCGATCCGATAACTTGTGCTATTAAGTGTTGATCAACATATTAAAATCCAACACAAAACGAAAAACACAATAAATACATAAATAAATCAGAACACAAAGCCACAGGCAATGTGTTAAAAAAATTAATAACCAACTCACCTTCGCTTCGTCGAGTTGAGTTCATAAGTACGCGCGCTTCGTTTGTTTATATCACTTCGATGTTATCATTTGTTGCCACTCTTCACTGTAGCACTCGATTTTATACTTTTTTTTTTCTGAAATCGAAGGCATAGCCATAGCAACCCGACGGACGTCGTTTAAGGCAGGTGTGGTTGAAACAAAAAAGAAGTATAGACACCATACTCGAGAGATATACACTGACAGCCGGACGGAATTACCGTAAAACAACACATCGAAAAAAAATCGATACTCCAACTACGGATTGTCTTTATTGGTTGGTATCCAATAGTTTCTCATAAACGGTCGGTCTTCTAGGCAAAAGAAATAGACTCTCTGTCAGGGGATACCTTTTAGGGGCATTGGATGTTGTCTGGATTCGCCCGTTTTGGGGACAACACTCCACGCTGGATGCCTGTCTGCGTCTTCTTGCCATAGCTCAAGAAAAAGCAGTTCATATTGGCATACGGCACCGCGGAATGAGTGGAATATTAAATAAAGAAAAGAAAACAAATTAAAAGAATTAACAGTAAATAAATAAATAATGAGTCTTTGGTGAAAAGGGCAAGCGTGCTTAAGGTACTGATTGATACGAAACATGTGAGGGGATTGGAGGCCTTACGCACAACTCTTTGAATGAGGGAGAATCTTCAGAACTTGTCCGTCTTCAAATAGAAACATTTTCTCTCTGATGGTTGCGTGATTAGGTTGTTTTAAGAATACGAAATTCAAAACAAATTCGAAATCCCCTTTCCAGCATAACACTTAAGAAAATAAACCGTTGCCGGAGGGCACTTTAGATGACTCATTGATGGGGGCAATTAATGGAAATGGGCTAAATTCATTTCTATTTCCTTCAAAAATAGCGTCAAACTCACAGATTTCGTAGGTCGACGATAATACTCCGACCTTAACCACTTGAGGCGATTATAAAGTGAAAAAACTCATGCAACCAAACACTGCCTCCTGTTGTTCCCTTCTATGAAAGCCTCTCAAGTCATCAAAACTTGTCACTCAAAGTACTCTCCTTAAAGACGATTAAGTTAAATCCTCCATGTAACACCTTGTCATTAAGTTGTAAGTATGAAAAGGAACCTCTTTGAAGGTCGTACATACCTACAATTTTTCTTAAATTATTTCACGTACCATTTTCTTACTCAAGATGCAACCGATACCTTAATTGCTGACAGCTGTCGTTCTTCAAAAGTCAGAGTTATCGTGAATCTACTTTATAACGCACGTGCATCTGATGCAGAATCAAACAGAACTCCAAGCATCTGCAGCTACTCATGTTACAACAAAGATATTTGATTTATTACCCTACCCCGGGGTACCTACCCGCATTTCCTATTTCGATGGCCACACATCTCATTGACAAGTCACTTTCAAAGGCAATTAGACTTGAATCGTCATGGCAGTAACCTTCCTCTCTTCTCTCCCTCTCTCTCTATCAATGAATATAATGCTGACAAATCCGAACTTAGTCACAAATCACAAGCCCTCTCTTTGCCCCCGTGTTTACTTAACTCCGCTCCCTTCTGCCGTTGCTATTGCTACATCCATCCACTTACACGGATGAGGTGAGCAAATCAAACACAAATAGAAGCTACTTACCCAATTACTCATACCCAAGTTTCATGGAATATAATTTACAAATTGCGTTCAAGCGAAGAAGAAAATTACCACATTCCGGAGAAAGGAAAGCAAAAAAAAAGGTCTTACGCAGGCTAAGCGAACCGTCATGTCAGTCATATCGATCAGGAAGAATCATAAATAAATTCGATTTGCAAACATCAACTTCAACGTCATCGGAACAAGAACAAGAGCTGCCCCAAATGTGTCCATCAATAAATTATCCAAAAGTAAAACGAAACACAAAAAACAGTTCACTACCGGTCGGTGTGAGTGGCCATAAGGCACCACCACGTTATTAGGCTCAATAAATGGCTGACTGGAATTATTAAAACATTTTTTTTCGGTCAGTGAGTATTAGCGGAGAAAACACTGATGGATGGATAGTTAATAGGAAAACCAATTTCCGACCAGCACTTGTTGATTTTGAAGAGCTTACCACTCACCAACCATACTGACGTTGTACATTAGACCGGACGATCAACTGTAATCGAATTAATTTAATGGATTTCGGCCAGAGTAACTCCAGCTTGATACGAATACACTGTTAGCATAAAGCATTTTAATTGGAATAAAAGTTTCTCGGTTGGAACATTGGCCAATACAGCACACAGCTCGCAAAAGCAAGATAAAACAAAATTAAATTAAACTCAAATGTGAGGATTGAGTGCAACAGCAGCAGGCACAGGTAAAATAAACACACAAACACACACACTCAAGCAAACTTACACATAAAAAAATACAATTAATGATTAAAACTTCAATTAAGTTTATGGACTTACAGCTGCATTTTGTTGGTATTTTTTGGATTTTGCAGAAATGATGGTCAAAACAAATCGTGTACATAATTTTTATCGTGTCCATTTTGGTATAAAAGATGGCGGTGCATGTGAAGAATAAAGTTGTTGTGTCGTGTTCAAGAGTTCCATTTATGGAGCAATGCGGAACATTGTGATGATGAACATGAAATTAAATAAAAGAAAATAAAAGAAAATGAATAAAAAATTTGAAAGTTGAGTTGTGTAAGAAAATTGAGATGAAAATTTAAATTTTAAAAATAACACGTGAATTCCTATAAAGAGATTAAGTGATAAATTTAAATTTAAATATAAAAACATAAAATTCACTCGATTTAAGTTTTAAAAGTAAAAAATTGCTTGTTTATTTATTAATTTTTTTTACTTTGGTACATAAATGTGCGAAAAACGTTCAAGAACTCTGAATACAAAACCATCTTGTTAGGCAGTTTTCAGTGCAATAAATAAAATAAAGTAGTTTCTAAATTTCTATTCCAGTGGGAACATGGGGATGAAATAGAGTCAATTTTACCAAGGAGCAAAAAAGCACTCTAACGGTTAAGTAATTTTTCGAATTGGTCCAGTATATATGTAGTATATTCTAAGTTCCTGGTTATACTCCCGTTCTTGGTTATATTCCCGTTCCTGGTTTTATTCCCGTTCCTGTCGCGATGTCGTGCGAATATGGAGATGAAATATAGTCTGTATTATTTAAGGGCAATGAAGCACTCTAACGGTGAAAGAATTTTTAGAATCCGTCATAGTTTTTCCAAGTTCTCGGTTATGTTCCAAGTTTTATTTAAGTCGGCTCAGTGGTTTTGAAGGCTTTTCAATAAAAAACACTAAGTTCTCTTTTACGTTCCAGTTTACGTGGAAATTTTCGAATGGATTGCATTCTAACGGGGAAAGTTTTGAAATCGGTCAAGCTGTTTCTAAGTTCCCGTTCCCATAAGAAAAAAAAAAAAAAAAAAAAACCGTATCAAAATTCGTTGCACGGTTATAAAGATCTAAGCATACAGAGACAGCGAGACTTTGTTTTATACAATGTTAGGAAGGATTCTACTTCCGAATAATTCTAAAGTTATTTTTAAATTTACTTTAAGGTCAGTGAATGAAAGTACATTTGACTTTGAACTTTAAATTCTTCCAATTGATTTCGACAAGAACTTCCTACTTTTAGAGACTCTCATTTACTTCTACATTCTTAAGCATTAGGGAGGAGGATTTTTTTTATTATTAACGCGCACATCAAGAGGTTATGACTACCCTTATAATGTTATAAAAAGACAGTGCGAGCATTTAGGAAAATAGGAAGGGATTTGAAAGGAGACACCGATGCACGTTGCTTTTGAACTTTTGTGAATCGTAATGTAGGGGAAACACAGAGCCAGGTAAAGCATTCCACATTCGGGTGGTGCGACTTTGGAAATGAATATGAAAAGCTGAGGGTCGAGTCGTAAGCAAAACAGTTAAGTTAAGTGGATTAGAAGTTTCAGACAAGAGATCATTAATGAAAATGAGGAAGAGAGTCGGAGACAAAACTGAGCCCTGGGGCACACCAGCATTTATGAAGTGGGTATCAGACTTGAAGCCATCCAATACAACTTGTATTGAACGATCGGAAAGGTAGTTTCTAATCCAACGAAGAAGAGACTCATCGATACCAAAAGCACGCATTTTCGATAAAAGAGCCTGATGCCAAACTCTATCAAATGCTTTAGAAATATCAAGCGCAATAATCTTACCTTCTCCAAAACAATGTAAAGATTGGTTCCACTTTTCGGTGAGATAATCCATCAAATCACCAGTGGACCGCTTGCTACGAAAGCCGTACTGAGGGTCATTAAGAAGCTTTCGTTCTTTAAGATATTTCATAAGTTGACGGTTTATCGACGTTTCCATGACCTTGGAAAGAAGGGACGTTAGTGCAACCTTTTTCTTGGATCACTCCATCCATTTAAAAAAACCAGCATCAAAATACTTTGCACTGTTTTAAAGATCTAAGCATACAGACACACAGCGAGACTTTGTTTTATACTATGTTAGGAAGGATTCTACTTCCAAATAACTCGAAAGTTATTTTTGAGTTTACTTTAAAAGGCCGATGAATGAAAGTAGATTTGATTTTGAATTCTTCCAATTGATTTTGACAAGAACTTCCGCCTTTTGGAGACTTTCATTTACTTCTACGTTCTTAAGGGAGGAAGAATTTTGAACATTTGAATACTTTTATTGCAGAATCCAGTTACATAGTAGGCCCCAGCTGTTTCACTTATCTGCTTCACACTAGTGTTTCACCTACGGAGTTTGATGAATTATCTCCGCTAACTAACACACATAGTTCACATTCACAACCAACTACGTTTTTGAGAAACTCCACAAAGAACAAAAATTCAAAAATGAAATGGATGGTAAACCATGATATTTACTAACATGAGAAAGAGAATCGCACATTAAAAGGAACCCTGAGGTACACCGTTAACTATTTATTGATACCAGCCCGAATGTTCTCGAACATAAATTGCGAAGAAGAGACTCATTGATCTTGATACCAAATCATAATCTAGGAAGAAAGGGAACGGGGTGGTGAGGCGGTTTGATGCACTTTAGGCAGCGAAACCTAAAAGCGCTGATTTAATCAGCTTTGCTACCTCTACACGATCCAATACTGATGTAATTGTCAGCATGTCATAGACATAACCAAGTCTTCAGCGAATACCCTTTCGTGAATAGCACTTCCATTTTAACCATTTGGAATCAGCGAAAAATTGTTGGTCTCTTCCATTCCTTTAAAGTCAACCATTCCTTTAAAGTCATGGGTAAGTTCAATGCACATTGGACCTTTACAAGCTTGTTGTGTCAACCCATTTATTTAAATATTTTTGGTCGATTAATGGACACAGAATACTTGGGTTTTTCCATACTAAAGATCCGTTTCCAGCACAAAGTGCTACAGAGTTATGACTACTTCCCAACGTTGAGCTAATTTACAAGCCAAAAGCCCAAGCAACCACCCGCCGCCTCCGCGTGAAGGCACTCATTGTTCTCCCATTATTTGCCTTGTGCCAAAGAAAGGGTGTAGTGATGTGTTCATGAAAAACCGAAAGATCTTTAATATCTTTTTTAAAGGTAGATCAAGGCTTTCAAAATGAGATTTCCCTTTCTGCTAAAGCGGGTCCAGCGCAGCTACATATAAGTTACAATAGTGAGAAACTGTTGCGATTTGTTTCTCGTCATTTCAGTTTTGGTAGTGGTCATTATAGGAGAAGGACGAAGACGAGGAGGAGAAATAAGAGTAGGAGGAAGAAGAAGAAGAAGAATGAGGAAGATCAGGACGATGAGGAAGATGAGGAAGATGAGGAGGATGAGGAGAACAAGGAGGAAACGAATGATAAGGAGAAGAATGCAAATGAGAAGGAGGAGAAGAATAAGAAGGAGGAAGAGAAGAATGAAAAGGAGAAGGAGGATGAGAGGATTAGAAGGATGAGAAGGATGAGGATGAGGACTAGGATAAAGAGCACGTGAACAAAGACGAAGAAGACAAAAAGGGCAATGAAGACGAGGAAGAGGCACGAGGAGTACAATAAAAAAAGACAGCAGTACGTGGATGAATAGGACAAATAGAACAAAGGGATTCCTCTAAAGTTTAAGGATATGTTTAAGTATGTCGTTGATTATTCATGAAACAATAACAAAAAAATGTTTGTTATTGTCATGTTTTTGTCCAAGAGTTGTTGAATTTAAAAAAAGCAAATATCTTGAAAGAAAGAAATTTCTTAAAAGATAAGGTTGAAAAGATCGTGAAGATCACATCAACTCTTAGTTTGCGTTCGCCCGAACAAAGTTTGCGTCTTAGGAAGGGTACGGCAACATCTAACTGATGAGCCCATTGCCGTATCTGGGCGAAACGAAAACTAAGAGTTGTGTGTTCTTCACGAGAAGAAAGAAATTTATTTCTTCCAAGATATTTGCATTTTTTAATGTCGTTGATGTTTGAATTTTTTGTATTATTTCACAACACGTTTCGGCTATTTGAGTGCATTTCTTAAAGTTTTTTCTTTCAAATTGTCTTTAATATTGTGTGATTTTCTCTGGAACTTGGGTCTTTAAAGTATTTATGTCACTTGAAAATGACCTTAAGAGGGGTTACTTGAACATATTTTCTCCCAAAACAGTGTTTTTGTAGTTGAAATCCAAACTATCATTGAAGAGTTCTGGAAGAAATTCACAGCATTTTCCTTCAGAAGGAGCAAGGAAAGAAGTAGTTTACACATCTATTTAGGGAGAATCTAGACGAAAAAGATCAATGAAAAGTTAACAACAAAGAATATTTTCATTTGTACAAGGAGCAGATTCCTCTGTAGCTGCCCAAAAAAAAATAAACTCATTTGTCGACAGGATCTCAGGAACATAGAGAAGAGTTTCCACCTCACCAAATTTCTCAACTTCAGGCACCTTTCAAAAACAATGCTGTTCTTTATTTTGAACTAATTGGTGTTAAGTTTCCTGCTATATCCAACTTCAAATCACCTTTTTTTCAGACCAACTCCGCATCAACATTCTTCCTTATTAAAGGCTCCTCCATGAGTTTCCTCGACAATTGTTTAAATCGCTCCAACTAAGGTTGACAACAAACCACTTGCTGCCAAGATTGATGAATGTGTTAAGCATTCAACAACAGCAGCAGCAGCAGCACCCATCAAAAAACCACAAGTCGTGTAAAGCCCATGTACATGTCAGTCAAAAAGGAATCCCTCTCTCCATTTCAAGCCAATTCTACTTTACTCCTAGTCAACATCTTGTTCGTAGTTATTTTTTCACTTTTGTTGCTCTCTTTTTTTTGTTGCCTTTCATGTTTCTTTCTATTGTCTGGAGCTATGCATTAAAAGAATTGCTTTGCAGAGTCATTGACTGTTACCAATGCATACTCGCTGGTGGATAACCTCAGCATTATAATGGAAGCAGCAAGGGTACCTTCTTTTAGCTGCTGCTACTGCTTTTATTATTTCAGCAACTTTTCCTGTGTTATTATTTAAGCAACAACGTTTCCTTGAAATGCATTCTCGGGCTTCGTATTGTTTCGAATTGAATTGCGTCACCTGTTGCGATAGTGTGAGTGATTCAGTCTTTTTTGGAGCAATTAGATTCGGCATACTCGTAACTACACATTGCGAATTGTTTCGATACTTAAAAATATCATGCAACACTTCCATGGTCGATAACGCAACTTACACAGAAACATGATCAACAATCGATAGGAAATGTCGCATGTCCACATCCTTCCAGAATCCATTAAATCAGTGTCCATCCATGCTCCGAATAGAGAAAGGTGTGTTCGTATCTAGTCGAACACCCAAAACTGTGGCGATGAACTGTTGTGAGTCTTGAAGCGCACAAGCAAACTTCTAAGGTCGTCTTCCAAATGCTTTCGATTATTTTCTCTGTGTGAATCATGCCGCCTGAAACACTCTTTCATCCATCGCCAGTTACAACACCGTGATTTCATTCCCTTGATGGCTCCTTCATCCCGAAGGGTTAAAAACTCAAAAACTCAAGTTTGTCCTCTCCTCGAGACAGAGATTTTGCACAATAACATAGAACTTAACCAGCAGCAGAGATTCCTTAATCATAACACACGCATATTAACGAACATTTACAAATTCAATTACTCCAACCACCAACCAACAAGCATGTTAATTTCGAATTTATGAACAGCTTTCGACTTAATTATTTTTCATCCCAAGCAATCAAGCCCTCCGCTTCTTCTTAATTTATAGATCGCTGTTTAAAATACAAACACACACACTCTGTTTCTTTACAAAAAAAAAAAGGAAGATAATAATCTCCACGCATTTTAATTAAAAAATGTTAAATAAACACAAGCAAAAGGAGAAAATAACTTACGCGATGAAATTGTGGTCGAGGAGTGATGCGGATGCCTCTTTAGGGCCGATGCTGTGCCATTACTCAGGAACATTTCCTTCTTTGACTCGCATATCATAATCGATATCTTATTTTCGCCGGCGACGAGATTCATCTTTTAAATTATCTTAAAAACCCTATCACCAGTCTTAACAAATAAAAACAAATGAATTCGGTCCTTTTGTTGTTGTTGTGTGTGAATTTCAAGTGGAATGTTTAAAGTTTTCGAAGATGTAAAACGACTTTGTAGTGCGTTGTATCTGTTTCCTCGTTCGTTAGACTGATAAGGATTCAATTTAGGGCCACAATGAGAGAAGCTCAGAAGAGTTTTCTATGTGGGAAGAGGAATAAAACAAACAAAAAGTATGCCACCACCACAACATAAATAAAATTTCATACGACATAGCCTCAATGGGATCATTTAACTTATCCCATCTTCAGCATACTGCACTTTCTTCGTATTCTTTTCGGTAATGTTGTTTCAGTCTTGGATCGACGTTTACTCTTCCCACCAAGTGCACATTCCTTTGTGGGAATTCTTTTGTAGGACGAAGACACTCTTCTCGCTTAGATATGAAAGAAAATTTATTTAGGTTGTGAGGCTGATAAGGAAGAAATACATTATTTTGGATGGTTTTCTTTTTGGATATATAAACACATCTACACCAACAACTTGGACAATTGTTACAGTCCAGTTGGCAAAGTGTAACGTTTCTATTAATAGGTTCTCCCCACAGGCATTTTGGGTAATTAGTTCAATCAAGTCTGTTCTATTCTTTCTTTTATGTCCTTGAAGGAAAGAGTTTAGATAAATGCAATTGTTGGGAAAAGGCGGCTTCCGGCTACGCGGATGCGGTGAAGCTTGATAATTTGTCTCTGATTACTTCTTTTGGACACACAAAAAAAAAGGGAGATGAAAAAATATGAGAAGAGAGTGAGATATTCAAGGAGAATCACAGGAACGCCTTAGGGAAAATGTCCTTTGATTTTCTGTATAACGAAAATTTCCTTTGGGAGAATACCACTGTAAATTAGATGCTTTTTTTTATCCTGAAATAGAATGGGACGTTGAATGTTTTGTGAGTTGGAATGGAGGCACAAACAAAATTAGAACAAAAAAGTCTGAAAATTGATTAGAAGGAAGCAAAGGAAAGGGTAGTGTGTTCAAAAGCGCAAAATTAAACAAAAAATCGGAATGGAAATAATAGACACGAGCAGACATTGATTTACCAATTTAAGACGACCAAGACCAACACGTCGCACAGTGTGTCTTTTTACACATTCAGGGCGATTTATTTAAAGAATAACAATGCTTAAAGGTTCTTCCAAACCAAAGCGTTTTTGCAGTTGCGACAACAATAAATGTATGGAAACTCTGCCTTTATTGTCGATGTGAACTCAATTTCGATGTGAACAGAATTTCGATAATCGCGACTGTAAGCTAGCTCTCTCTCCCTTTCCTCTGAGTTTAAGGTCCCAAATTTACGATTGTGCACAATTTTTTAGGTTAGAAAAGATGCAAGGGGCGCTCGTGGTGTAGTGGTTAGCATGTCTGCCTGTTACTTGGAAGTTTCGAGGTTCGAACCCTAGAAACAGCTATAAATTTGTTTTTCGATGGAAATTGACTTTCGCGAACTGCCATGAAAAGCGCTTTATCTAGTAGTCTTTGACAATCGGCGAGTGGGTCTACGCACATATTGAGGGGTTATGAAGCGCCTTATAATGTTTAGAGAACAGTTTGAGCGCTAAATAAAGTAGGAGACACCAAAGCACGTTATTTTTGAACTTTTGTGAATCGTAATGTAGGGGAAAAACAGAGTCTGGCAAAACATTCCACATTCGGGTGGTGCGACTAAAATATGAATCACCATAATTTAATGTACGTCCGGGTTCGATGTAAAACCAATGAGCATTCCTAGCGATAGCGAGACGAGGTTGCGGCGGTAAATTGTTTCATGAGAGGAATGCAGCTGGCTGTTTCATTAGAGCGCTATTAATAAAAAAAATCGATAAAAGAGAGTTAGACATTCTACGATTGAACTATCACCTACCAGTCCTAAAACTCTTTTTTGGACCCTTTCAAGTAGTGCAAAGATGTTTAAGGAGCGCCTAACCAAAGGAAGTTATTCTCCACTTTTGGGCAGATGTAGGTCTCATGAACTGTAGGCAGATGAGAAGGGATGAAGAATTTCCAGCATCGTCTTAAGAAACAATAGCATTTTGCAGCATTCTTGGTGACTTCAAAGATGTGGTCATTCTAACGAAGATCATCGTTTACACACCTACCAAGTACTGGCATCTTTTCGGTTTCTTGGATGCAGGTACCAATCATAGATAATGGCAGTGGGGGGATTTTAAGCTTTAACGACAAGAAACAGCATTGAATTCTATTCGGTTTTCAATACCGCATTTAACAATGCTGCAAAGTTCAGAATTTAATGAGCTAATCATACGCAACCGTTCCAGTTCCAAGTCCGTAGAGCAGGGACGTGAATTTGGAAACGAATATGAAAAGCTGAGGGTTGAGTCGTCAGTAAAACAGTTAAGCGGATTAGAAGTTTCAGACAATGGATCATTTATGAAAATAAGGAAGAGAGTCGGAGACAAAACGGAGCCCTGGGGCACACCAGCATTTATGAAGTGGGTATAATGGCAGTGGGGGGATTTTAAGCTTTAACGACAAGAAACAGCATTGAATTCTATTCGGTTTTCAATACCGCATTTAACAATGCTGCAAAGTTCAGAATTTAATGAGCTAATCATACGCAACCGTTCCAGTTCCAAGTCCGTAGAGCAGGGACGTGAATTTGGAAACGAATATGAAAAGCTGAGGGTTGAGTCGTCAGTAAAACAGTGAAGAGGATTAGAAGTTTCAGACAAGAGATCGTTTATGAAAATAAAAAATAAAGAGAATCGGAGATAAAACCGAACCCTGGGGCACGCCAGTATTAATAAAGTGGATCAGACTTGAAGCCATCCAATACAACTATTATTGAAGGACCGGTTGGGTGGTTTATTATTCAATGAAGAATAGGCTCATCGATACCAAAAGTACACATTTTTGATAAAAGAGCTTGGCAGTCTATTAAATGCTTCGGAAATACACAAGCGCAATAATTTTACTTTCTCCAAAACAGTGCAAAGATTGGTCCACTTTTCGGTGAGATATGCCATCAAATCATCAGTGGGCCTTTTGATAGGAAAGCCGTACCGTCGGCGTCGCGTCGGCCGTTAAGAAGGCTTCGTTCTTCCAAATATTTCATGAGTTGACGATAAATCAACGTTTCCACGACCTTGAAAAGAAAAGAAGTTTGTGCAAATGGACGGTAATTGGAAGGCTAGGAAGACTCGTCTCTTTAGCGATAGCAGTATAGACAAATGCAAGTTTTTCATCTGCTCGGAAAGCGCAGACCTCCGCTCTGTAGCGGGGTCAAAACAATTGATAAATAAGATCAGTTTGAAGAGAAATCATTTGAATTTATTTTGAAAGTATTTCGCGTTGTTAAATAAAAGTTTTATTTTATTTGGAAAATGGTCTCAGTTTATGTTAATGTAAGCTGTTTTGGTTAATGCGGTACTTTCCATTAAATAAAAGAGTGAGGAAACAAAAAAATTAGAGATCAAAATAGGTGTTTTTTATACATATTTAAAAAAAAATCTTGCTATGTGAAAAATGTGCATAGTTTGTTACGAACATATCGACGTGTAAATCAAACAAAACTTTCTGATATCACCAAATTTCGCAACAAATTTATGTCAAATCATCGACCCGCATGCGTAAAGTGCGTTCCGAAGAAAATATGGCAGTCGTAGTGTCCAGCGGTAAAAGGTATCGTAAAATGTCAATTCGTCGCCGTTTTCAGCAATTGGGCATTTATTTCTCAACCACATGGACAATTTTACTTGCGCATTTGGGTTTGAAAGGCTATAAAATTCAACTTCTGCAAGAATTGAAGCCGAATGACTTGCCAGAACGTCTAATCTTTGTTGAATGAGCCTAAGAACAGCTCCATGAAAATCCGTTGTTTTATCGAAAAATTGTGTTCAGCGATAAAGCTCATTTCTGGCTCAACGGAAACGTAAATCGCATCTGGATTGATCAGCAGCCACATCCAAATGCCATACAAGAATTATCGATGCATGCTGAAAAAACGACAGTTAGGTGTGGTTTAAATGTTGGTGGCATCATCGGCCCATTTTTCTTCAAAGACGACCGTGGAAGATATGTTACCTTCAAAGACGAACGATATCGAGCCATGATAAGCGACTTTTTTTGACCAGTTGGCTGAGTTGAAGTTGGTTGACATGTGGCTTCATCAAGACGTTTCTACACGCATACCAATGAAGCAATGTCACGTTGAAGGATGAATTTTGTGAGTAGCTTATCCCTTAAAATGGCCCTATGGGTTGGCCGCCAAGATCATGCGATTTAACGGTTCTTGATAATTTCTTGTGGGGTATGTAAAGTCGTAAGTCTATGTGGACAAGCTGAACACGATTGAAGCCTTGCAGAATAACATAACACGCGTAATTCGAGGAATACAGCCCGAAATGCTCGAAAAAGTGACGCTAAATTCTACCTTCCAAATGGACCATTTGAAACGGATTCTCGGATGATTTGCATGAAGTTATCTTTGAAACGTAAATGGCTAAGCCAATTTATCGATTCCAATGAAATTTTGAATATATGATGCAAATTTCAGTGTTTTATTCGATTTTTATAAAAACTACGCTTAAAAAATCACCCTTTATAATTGACTATAATATGCCAACCCAACAGTCAGGAAATAAGAATGATGGAAACATGGTCTAGACGACTCTTCAGAGATGAAATAAAAACTACTGAAGTTACAAGAATCGACATATAAATGATGAAAAAGTTTCATATATTGTCAAATTAGATTTTGGATCAGGGAGTATGCTGCGGCACCACGACCACGCTGCCTAGTGAGCGCTTATCTTTGGGGTTCGATAGTTTCAGAACTTCCGATTATTATCTGGACTTAAAAGCAGTTTTTAAAATAAATTCATGTTCAAAACCAAAAAATTGTCCTCTTCGCTGCTGGGAATGTAGAGAAAAAACGTATACGCAGAAACTCATTAAATTTTTCAACGATATTAATTTTTCCATCCAAGAAAATCAACAAGACCAACTTTTGAACCTTCCAAACTAGAAACCGAATAGAAGTAAATCGATAAACTTACTTTTGTACAGTAACTAAGCCACTATCCTCCAAACTTTACCTTCCAACAGTATTTACGTCTTGTTTAGTGTGGTATTGCTTTAACTCGAAGCAGCAACCTTTTCACAGAGAAACTTTCCTTCGTAAGTCTATTTACCCTAATTAAGGACAATGCACAAGCAAAGTTTCCATACTTCCTTAGTTTAAGTTTGAAACAATAATTAATTGCACCTGTCGTTGGGTTCATTCAACTGAACAAATTACGCCAAAAACTTTTCCACATTGCATCAAATTTAATGTTAACTAAATGCTACGGATGCTACCGGTAATACATACCACTTTGCATAAAGCAGGAAATATCAATGAAACAAATCATAACATCTAAGGCAAGGTGAGGAGCATCATCTATGTTGTAGATGTTGTAGGCATAGACACAGGAGTATTTATTTCCAACAAGAAAAATAAGTATGCGATGACATATACTCCATAAAACACAAACCGCAAAAAAGTACTTGCGGCCTACCTACTGATGCAATGCATTGTACCTACACGCGAGTATAAAATATTGTTTTTGAGAGGCGCATAAGGAATATTTTGTATGCACCTTGCTTAAGTAGATTTCAGAGGATGCCCGATGCTACATCTTAATATTCAAATGAAGAGTGCAACGCAAGAACGAACAGAACATAAAGTTACGCTTGATTGTGCCTTCTTTTGATCTTAACGCCTAAATGTTTTTCACTGAGTGAGTTGAACACTTTATTCGTTTTCAGTTTGAAAGCCAAGAAAACCGACCAGCCAGCCATTGAAATTAACTTGAATATGCATAAATCGATGAAACAACCAAATCCGGTGAATGATTTATTGACTCCGCGTGTGTAGGTAAATACATTTTTGCTGAGTAGCTCTCAAGTGTTTCGTGTTAAAGTCGAAGCATAAAAATATGACTTTCCGGCAAAAAAGTTTCAATTTGCAAATATTTATAAATGTGTGTATTTATTTCCGTTGTGGAGAGAAAACAAAGGTTGGCATGAAAAAAATTTTTTTTTTGTCATTGAACATTTCTTTGTTGTGTGTGAAGGACACGTTCTTTGTCGACATTTAGGAATCAATATGATAAAATTAGTTCTCGAAATGGATCGAAAAATCAGAAGTGGAGGCTTTGTTGGAGTAAAAATAAAACAAAATTGTGAATTATCCTTGGCAAAAGGAGCTCTTCAATTTTTTCCCGAATTTCAATATAATTTCTGGTATGATCCTTGAGGTATACGATGTTTAATTCTTTTAGGGAAAGTTTTCAAAATTTATCAACTCTAAAAAGCTCTGATGGTATGACATTTGATGACAAATAAGGCTGAGAAAAATTGAATCTTTGCAAGACTTTTATCGGTGCAAAATTTTAAAACAAAAAAATATTTTTTTACTGAACTTGAAAATTCAGAAAATTCAAAAAAGGCCCTTTTAGACGGTCAAGTTTTCAGTTCAGTGTGTAAATAGACGGCAGTTCGATGTTCAGTTGAGCTTTTTTTTTATTTGAGAAAAATCAAATCAGAAAGAAAACTGAGAACTGAACAGAAAACTGATGGGAATTTCATCAGCTGTCAGTTCAGTTTTCAGTTCAGTTATCAGTTCATTTTTTAACGCGAAGACATCAGTTTAAGGGAGGGGTAAGCCCTGGGATGCTGAAAAAAGGCTTTTTACCAATTTTTTTATGAAAAATCTGATAAAGTAATTTAATTTATTGATTTGCTGCATTATCAAGTATAGTCTCAAGTATCTTCTATAATTTTTTGATACAAAAATATTGAAAAATAAGCCGATGATAGTGTATTTTTTGAGACGCCTCCACTTTTCGATCTTTTGGGGTGTGCAAGATAACTTTTGACAGGATCATCTAAAATCAAAATTCTAAAAAGATTTCGTTAGAAGACGACTTGCTCCAGGTAATAACACGAGGTTTGTTTGCAGTTTTGAAATTTTAGTGACAATTTGAAGTGAAAAGTCGTTTTTTTGAATAAAAATTCCGCCATCTTGTGTAGCTGTCAGTTCCGGACAAATGAACATTTTTTAAATACCTCTAAAAATTATTAAAGAAGTGTGCAAAATTTCAGAAGGATCGGTGCAATATCGCCGATATATTTTGCAAACCGACTTTAAAAATAGTTTCGAAGATAAACGCGTTTAAAGAAAAAACGCGAATAAAAACACACTGAATGGTTCCCCCAAAAATATTCCGTTAGAAGCGTCATTAGAGTGAGCTCCCCTTCCCTGAACACAAAAGAAGACCTCGAGCTACCTGAAACCAATCATAAAAGGAGCAAAGATGCTGCGCGGCCGGGATCATTGTCCGGCCGGCCCCCCTCTATCCGGAATGACTTGAAATTTTGACACAACATTCTTGAGATGTAGTATAATAAGAAAATGCAATAAAATTTTGAAAATGCACAGGGTTTACCCCTCTCTTAACTGAAAGCTTAGTTGAAAGCTCAACTGAAATGAGAACTGAAATGATAGTCTAAAAGAGCCTTAACAATAAAAAAAAGTACTGAACATGAAAAAAAAACTTAAATAGAAAAGTTAATAAAATTTGAGAAATGGGAAACAGAGAAAAAGTAAAGTAAAGCATAGCAAGTATAAACCACAAACAATAGAAAAGGGGAAAAAGAAACGAAAATACAAAGAATAGAAAAAAAGAAAACAGAAAGTAACAAAAGAAATCATAGAAAAAAGAAAACATTCACCTTTTGTTTTTTAATGTTCTTTATTAGAAAACAAAAAAAAAATGGAAGACATAGAAAATAGAAAAAATAGAAACATTTTGGAAAGCAGTGAATACAAAAAAAAAAAAAAAACAGACGAAAAGTAAAACATGCAAGACAATGAATATTTAAGCGGCCGAGTTTCTCATTTTCAAAAAATCGTTTTTTTTATTTTTTCGTCTCAAAAAAAACTCCATTATTATTATTTTCATTTTTCGATCTCTCAAAAATGGTGTCCTTAAATATTGGAATGATACCTTGGATATTTTTGAAATGCCAGAGTTAAGAAGAGAAGCATCTCGGGCGCTCGAACTGCACCAATCGCAACGCGGCGGGGCGCCCGACAGCTGCCTCGTCCTTAATGTCCTAAGATAAGATTCCTTGTATTGAAAAAAAAAAAAAAAATTAAAATAAATAGAGTGGCGCAACAGAGCGAGGAGCCACTGGGCTTAGCGAGTTTCTCACAACCATGCCTTGTGAGGGACAATTACAATTTTCTGCCGGTTCCGAACGGCTAATTGAGAAAGAGCTTTTCATGGTAATGAATTTATAAACGGAGGACTTGCCAATTTCTCGCGAAGGGCGATACCCGTGAAAAAACATTTTTGCCTCTGCTGGGAGTCGAACCTCGATCCTCTGGGTTAGCAGGTGGTCATGCTAAGCACCACGCCACGGGTACCACATTCCTTGCATTGCCTGCGGCTTAAATTTTTCAATGCTCAAGGACATTTAGATCCTCTGTACTCCCTTCCTGTTAGTTGAATCGAAAACTGCTCTGAAAACTTAAAACGCGTTTTTCTCAAAACTGCATTTTTCAGATTTGCCGCAGCTTAACGAATCGTCTCGAAATTTTAATTGCATACTCTCCATATGTTTTTACATACAGCCATCTACAACTTTTACGATCGAATGAAAATTGTAAATTTGGCAGCCATCGAAAGACGATTTTTTGACGAAATTTGGACCTTTTTTCAAAATTGCTGCCATTTTGTCACTTTTCAGGTTTTCACTATAATTATAGATGGATTTATAAAAAAAAGGTTCAACTTTAACGCCATGTTTTTATCTTCTTGTACAGGTACCAGAAAAATTCAAAAAAAAAAAGCGGCAAATTGACAGCTTCTAATTTCAAGGAGTTCAAGACAAGGTCCATATCTCTCTTGGATTTCAATAATTTAATTCGAAATTTCGTGACAATTTACATGAATTTATGTATAATAAACTCCTAAGATTACAGAATATTTGTTCTTTATTCAAAAATTTTTTTCACAAAAAAACACCTCCATTTGAGCTCGTGAAACTATCTGAGCCTCTTAAGACTTATGTCGTTTATTTTAATTTTGATTCTCGACATAACCCAAGAACTAATTACTGAGTTTATTGGACAGTTGTTTCCTGCATGACAAACTCGACAGAGAGTGATCATTCATCATACCTGCGGAGAGAACTTATCCCCAAACATAGCGTTTTTTAGGTTTTAAGTTTTGGGCGAAATGAAGCACTTCGTGCAATCGATCGCTTCAGATCTGTGATTTAACCCCTTGAACTTTTTTTGTGGGGACCGATATTATCCAAATATTTAATTAGGAAACGATTCCAGAACTTAACTCTTTGCTTTCTCGTGGTGTTGTGGGGTAACCACTCAGTAAATATTTTTTCTCTACCTGAGCCCCCTAATATCACTTTTCGTCAAATAAAACTTTGAATGTGTTTTCTACGGAAGACGGTTTCGAGTTGATAAAATCACTGAAACTATTCGACCGAACCTTATCAACATTTTACATCTTTTTTATGACTTTAGCTATAGCCTATAGCGCGAATAAATAAAACACAAAATATAGTGGCGCAACAGAGCGGGTAGCCCAATGGCCTAGCACATGCAATACTTTGTGAGGAATGGAGAGGACCAATATTTTTTGTCGATTCAGAACGACTAATCGAGAAACGGCTTTTATAGGCAATGCGATTGCTATCGGAGGACTTCCCTAGTGCTTGCGAAAGGTAATACCCGTGGTATATCAGTGCTTTCCACTGCAATCCGAAGCTCAGACCTCAGACGTAACAGGCAGAGATGCTAACCATTATGCCAAGCATGAGCTATAATCGTACTTACAATTTTTGCAGACAATTTTTGACGATTGAACAGACAACTTTTCGTGAGTGAACAGGGGGCCAACTATGTAACTCGATTCTACAATAAAAATGTTCGAATTCGCAAAATTCTAACTCCGCAATTCTAAAGGACGCTTTAGTGTTCGAAAGTCGAACAGTGCATTTTCTTTTTCGGATATTTGGCACTACCGAAATCTAATTTAGATACAGAAATGGTTCGAATTCGGAAATTATCGTTCTAATACAAATGTGTTTGCGAGCAAGGAGTAAGTACACATGAACGGAAAGCAAAAATGTAAGTAATTTTTTTTTTGTATTGAAATTCATCAAAAATTATATACTTATTTGTATTAAAACCATTTTTTCTCCACTTAGGAATTCATCTAAAACTCCTAAAACCAAATTGTCTCAATTTGAGATTATAGTTAATTATATGGGCAAGCACCCCGATCTGTGCAAAGGATATTTAAAAACTTCGGAGGCGCGAAAGAAAAACAACTCATTTGTGGACTAATTTATCAATAGAATTAAATGCCTCCAATTTGATGCTGGTAGCCTCCTGTTGCCAAAAATTTTAAAGTTGACGATAATTTAACAATGTCTGGGATTGAACTTTGTGTTCGGCGAATCCTTAGTTGCCTCGAAATGTTTTCAAGCAAATATCTAAAAGCATCTTTTGATAGTCGATAACTTTTTATAAAACTGAAATGAAGACTTTAAAATAACTCTTTTCAATGCACTTGTAACAAACCTTTTATCACTAAGCTCAAATATATTTGACTTATCGCGAATTCTTCGTCGTTCAATTTGCTCTTTCCGTTCACGATTTTCATAAGAAAAGAACCAAACCGCAACGCTGTCCATTGTTGTTAAAAAATTAAATTGATAACAAAAATAGTTTTTTTCTTTTTTACGTCTGTCAAACACGGTAGACTCGTTCGAAAATCGAACAATTTTGTGAGAATATGTTGGTATTACTATCGTTCGATTCTTATTTCATACGTAGTGCCAGATGAAAGTTGAATCGCAAATGGGTAATTCGAATAGAATCAAAAGTAGAATAGAGTTACATAGTTGGCCCCCAGGCAATTTTTTTAATGAAAATATAACGTATAATTAAAAATGTTTTTTTAGATCCGAAGAACTTTGAACTGGCAGCAGTGTTTTCATTAACAGCAACACAAACCACAGAAGGCTTTAAAGCCCGTCTAACCATTTGAGCATTAAGTCGCAAAAGTTAAAAGGACAGAAGTATGTAAGCATCGTAAATTACACCACCCGGCACTATTTAGCACATTGGAAATTTATATGCGAATTTCTAAAAAAAAAAAATACAAATAAATGAGAGGAGACTATTGATTGTGTTCAGTTTGAAATTTTGTAGTGCTCCATGCTTATACTGTGTCCAGTTCTACAGTTTTATACAAAAAATCAATTGGTTGATAGCCAAGAATTCACAAAATGTCAAACTCAAACAGTAATTTTTGCAGCCCAACAAAACGTTGTTTTTATCCTCAAATCCAAGTTCACATTTCAATTTTCCTCCCGCTTGCTTTTGATTGATTACAAATAACATTCAGTGGTATTCTCGGAACATTTACGCTATTCAATGGCATGGAATGCCAATTCTCCTGCCTCATTTCCCAAGGCAAAACCACAATTTCAGTTGCCACTTTTTATATCAATAACCTAGTTCTGCCAATATTTCAATGAAATCATTTCAAAATAAGATGTCCCTGAATACACAACAAAATCACTCAAATATAACGTTTAGTCATAATTCAACAATTTCCTCCTTCCCCAGGCGATTCATAAAAAATTCCACAAAAATAAACTCGAGTTCTCCAGAAAGGAATCATTTCGCATTCCACTTGAATTCATAACAACATCAATACAGGAAAACGCACTCTCATTAAAGAATAATGAAAGTAAGGAACAAAAAACATTTTCCCATGAAGCGGTCGTGTAGTTATTTTTCATCTCATGAATGGAAATGCACACAAATTCATCCGCACCGGAGTAATGAATCAACAGAAAAAAAAATCAAAATTAACATTAAGTGGATGCACAAAGGGAAACACTTCAACAAAAAAAAAAAAAGGAACACAGCACTCTTCACTCGAAATATACCGTACAGAGAAAAGAATTCACTGAATTCCAGTGCCGCAGTGAGGACAAAAAAACCAATTGGAACTAACTGCCGACGACGACACAGTTAAAAACAAACAAACAACAATAAAAAAAAACCGTATTAAACAATCAACACCGAAAGAGCCAAAGAACCGCGTGTACAGATACAATTGAATTCACATCAATTGAGGCGATAATCCAAAGCGCAACTAAATTAACTACACGGTCAGGCAATCCATTGAACCAAGAAACCACCAGCCAGCCAGTTACACTACTGGCTCAGTCCGTCTTTCTCTATTGTAGTCTCTTCTACTCACTGGGCCTGTTTGAAGGGTGGTAATGAGCCCCCATACGTAGTTTGCTTTTTGCCTTTTTTTCTAAATCCCAAGCACATTAACCACAAAGCGATTTCATATAGAGCCACTGTTAAGACTTCGCTAAAAGCATAAACCGGGAGGGGCCCTCTTTAGACTGGCTCTCACCCTTCAGTGGGACGCAGACACAAAGTAGCTGCGGGAAAGGAGAACACCTTACACCTCGGGAATAAATATTTAAGCTAATTAATTTTTTTGTATTTATCCACTGTTGTGGTAAGTCTGCCTACATGGTGTCCCATGTATGTGGGACATATAGCGGTTCCCCATACGAACCGCACCGCCATCGCCATAACTACATATTTGCATTTGAATTGCGTAGCCGAAGAAACAAACGCATACACTCAACTTGGAGTTGACATTAAATGGGGGCTTCTTAGTGGGATTTGTTGCCTGCATTTGAACCCTTCGCCTTCGGTGTGTGAAGATGTTGCGTGATGCAATTCAACAAAAACCATTTTTAATCTTGCGCTTTGAACAAATAATAGTGCGTCGTCAGTAATCTGACTTTCACCATCGAAGCTATGCAAGTGGAAACCAATTGAAGAGGGACAATTATGTGTGTAAAGTCGCAATATAAGAAAACAGTGGCCTTCTTTCATTATGTCGCTGTTTTGCAGGTGCAATTAGTTTTGCAGACATTTTGCAATTGAAACGCAATGAGGGCTCGTTCGCTTTGATCATTAAGAAATTAATCTATTCATCAAGAAAATATCACTTTTCAATTGGAAAACAGAGCACTGTTTTTTTCTTCACAATTGAGCGGAGGTTAACGAAAGGTTGAAGCTTCAAAATTTATAAATAATTCAACCAATTCTTGCTAATATGGTTTTATTGTTATATAATTGGACTTTGTGAGAGTGTTGATAGTTTATGGTTCGTGCGTCAGTTGATTGAATCGTTCGGAGACACTTATTCTGTCACGATATATTGTTACACAATAGAAACAAACCATAGTTTTTTTGACACTTTTGTTGCAACTCTGTAAGTGTCTCCTAATTAACTAGAGAACATATTTGATGTTAAACATCACAGAAAACAATGAGTCAATCAAACATTTTGGCTAAGGAATACGTGTCCTTAACAACGTCCCACTTGTACTGAGCAACATAAATGTCTTCGAAAACCATTTAAAATCTTTTCATAGAATTTAACATAGAATGAGTCATACTAGTGATAAAATTGATATGTCTAGTAAGACCAGTTACAAACTTTTTTACCACCCTTCGGGTAAAATTAAAGTAAAGACAAATCCACTCTTGGTCAATTCTATGAGAGAGCATATCTAGAAGGCATCAAAAAAATTAAAATTGAGATTCGTATTAAAGTGTTTTTGGTCTTAATTTTTGAAGTAACATTTTTTTGACCTCCAGAAGAAGATACACGAAATACTTGGATAAATCAATCAATTAAAACGCTCGTGATGGGATAACAAACACTAAATGAACTAAGGCTTTTACGTATATAAAAATATAAATAAATTTGCATTTTGATGAGAAAACCTCAAAAGGACTCTTTATTAATTCTAAGGAAATAGAAATTTTATGTAAATTAACCGAGAGCAACGTAAAGGATGTTGGATATACAAATTCAGTACTAAGCGTCTGTCTGGAGTCTGGGCCTTTGATACACAACCCTGGTGACTTGAATTAAAACTACTAACAAACATTTTAAAGCAAATTATAAAAACAATTAAGAATAATTGACAAGTGTAACGTAGTAACACAGAAACCAAGATTTCCATTAAAATCTTTGGATCACTGCGTTCACAAGGGTCGAAACGAAATGTGCAAGCCAAAAAACGGTTATTGTATTGAATAATACAGAGCTTCGGAAACTCCGTGATCAAGTGCATTCCTCTCAACATGTATGAAATGGAAGGGGCCAACACATGTTGAATTGAAACATTCAAATTCCAGAAAAATGTTTACATGTTATTTTATCCACGTGCGTACAGTGACGGGATATTTGACTTGGGTTCTGTCGCAAGGTTCTCGCACAGAAGCTTTGAGGAACTCGCTAGCAGCATATCTTTTGACTCACGTCTAATGGATATGCCGTCTGACACGATGATCCCAAGGCTCAAACTGAGTCAAAATTACTCAGTAAACTTTCCTTCGGTACAGGACTGGTTCGCTCCAGAATCTGAGCCTGGAAAGAACTGTTATCGTATCTTCACAGATGGCTCCAAAACCGACGAGGGTGCTGGTGCTGGTGCCTCTGTTGAGAACGACGACATACGACTGCACTCATCTTTGGGATCATACGCATCCGTTTTTCAAGCGGAGGCTTATGCTATCCTAATGGCCTTGAGCCACGTTACGAACAATGGATGGACAGGGAGAAGTGTATTTGTCTGCAGCGACAGCCAAGCTGTGCTTAAGGCCCTTCTCAACCCTTTAACCACTTCGAATGTGATCCAGGAATGCAAGAGCTCTCTGGATGCGATCGGAAGATTAAATTCCTTGAGTCTCATTTGGGATCCGGGCCATCACAGAATAACTGGAAATGAAATCGCCGATGAACTTGCTAGGCAGGGGTCTCAGACAGCTTTCTCAGGACCTGAACCGTCGCTAGGTCTGCCAGCGTCCTCAGTGAGGGCTTCAATCAACGATTGGATCTGCGAAGAGCACAACCGTGGCATGCCTCCAGACAGACCAAACGTATGCTCCCCAACGATAGTAAGAAGACTGCAACATTTTTGCTAGCTCGTAGCAGAAAAGACTGTAGAAAGCTTATTGGCGTTGCCAGCGGGCACTTCTCTTTTGCCAAGCATTCAAATGTGTTCGGCTTAAGTGAATCTTGTGAAGAAGATGAGGACACCGCAGAGCACTTCCTCTATGAATGTCCTGCTTTTTCTCGCATGAGGTTACAGATATTCGGCGCAGACATGGTGAGAGCTGGTAGCTTAGGCTCCTTATCACGGCAGCGTCTTTTGGCTTTTCTTCGAACATCTGGAAAGCTATAACAAATAGAAGGTTGCTAACTGGTAGTATAATGGACCGCTATTTAGGTCTGAGTGCTCCAGCTGGTATTTTAAAAACCTCCAACAGAAAAAAAAGGTTCTCACAAGTTATTCGTACAAAAACTCTTCTGACCACTTTTTCAAGCGATTTTGTGCGCGAAGTGGTTGTAATCGAACAAAACAACCACACAAAATTGCATTCAATGTGCGCATTGTTCTTAATGACGACGCCACTTTTGATTTTGACTAAAGGTCATTCCTAAGATTAAGCTTCAAGACCAGAAACTTTTATTACACATTTCGAAAGTATGACATCCAAGGAATTTTTTGACCAAAGGAAAACTGAAAATATTGAATAGATGCAGAGTTGTCGCATTTAGAGCGCGAGAACAACATGCGGTGGGGTGACGAGTCAGGTAGCTCGGGACGTTAAAGGGATAATTCGACCTTCGCTTCACAATACCCTCTACTGTTGACCTTTTATATGGTCATGCAGCTGTTTCGGGGAATTCTATTGTTTTTACTGTACGCGCCTGGAATCGGCGATTAATCCGTAAATTGCTACAATTTATAATTTTGTGGTGAAACTTTAAACGCAACTATCAAAAACTGCTCCTGTTGTAGCTCAAAAAGTTAGCGACCGGTTTAAAAGAAATTTTGGAAGGTTATCGTCAGTAATATCATCGAAAGGATATACTACCTAAAGTGTGAAAGGTAGCGTGTAAATAAATAATTTTTCGGCTGTCAAATATGTCGAAAAAATTGACGAACTTCAAATTTTGGGGTAAACAGGCGCCCAAACTTAGAATTTTGCACATTTTCATTCTTTTTTTTAGGTTACCCTTAATATATCAGTAAAAGAATGAACTTTGACAAATTTTTTTCAGATAAACCTAAAAAGATGGCAACTGCGGCAGTTTTCGACGTCGCCGGAAACTTCAATAACGCCGACATTTTGTTGGTCATCCCACACATAAAATTTTCTGTCAACAGCTTCAATAAACACTTCTCCTAATTTTGAAAACGGTTGGGTCATTTTGTTCCTTCTAAAAAATCCCAAAAAAAAAATGTTTTTTACGCTCTTAAAGTGGTCTCCTGCCTTAAGGCGATTTTAAACGACTATAAATTAGATTTTTAGTCAAGGAAAAGGAGTTCAAAGTCTTCGTTCTTTAGTTTATAAATCTATGTCATACTTGAACTCAGTCTGCAATGCCAGAACCATACAGTGAGCCTCCTATTTCCATGAAATCTTAGTTTTCAACAATTTTTCTTCTTTTGGGCTTGCGCCCAGGCCTTAAACCGAGTGCGCAGATTTATCTTCTGAGACGGATTGGAAGGTTATTATTATTTGATGATGGCAAACCGTATGTTAGACGTCCCAGAAAAGCTGAGCTGAACCCAAAATACACCAAAAAGACCTTAAAGCATGGCGGCGATTCTATAATGGTTTAGGCTTGTTTCACAAGCCATGGTGTGTCGGTCCGCTGTGTCAAATAAACGGTTAAATGACAGGTGTTGACTACCGGGATATACACAAATCTTCTCGGCGCCTACCAGAACCAATTACCTCAAGTATGGATCTTTCAGCACGACAATGACCCCAAACACACGTAAAGTGTTGTGAAATTTTTCCTTGAAGAGTGTAGAGTGATTGTTTTGGGGTGGCCAGCGCAGTCACCGAACTCAAACTCCATAGAGAATTCGGAAACATTCTCAAAAAAAAAACAACCAGTACGATTACTCTCTGGAGTATTTTGCAGGAAGAGTGGAAAAATATGAGCGTAGGGCAATGCAAAGGTTCGGTGGAGTCCATGCCAAGGAGAATATCCACCGTATCAAAACAAAAAGGCTGGTTAAAAAAAACTATGCTTTTCTCATATTTTTCTTCTTTTTTTTTCAGGTGACTTAATTATATGGCCACACTTATTTTATATACTTACTTACTTAGGTGGGCATTACAGTTCGGGGTGAACCTGGGCCTCAACCAACATCCTTCGATAACGACTTCTATTTCGGGCGAGCTCTCTCTAGTTTCGCACTCCAAGTCGGTTGAGGTCATCCTCCACTTGATTGCGCCACCTAAGACGAGGTCTTCCCCTTCCGCGATTTTCCTGCAATGTGCTTTCGAACACCCGACGAGCCGGAGCGTTTGGGTCCATCCGCTCAACATGGCCCAACCATCGTAGCCTCGCGATGCGTACTCTTCTGGCTATGCTCATGTCGCGGTACAGCTCATACAGCTCGTTGTTGTATCTTCTTCTCCACACATTGCCTTCGCATACGGGACCAAAGATCATTCGGAGAATTTTTCTTTCGAAACGACCAAGGGTTTCCTCATCCGCTTTCGATAAGGTCCATGCTTCCGCGCCGTAAAGCAGGACTGGGATAATTAAGGTCTTATATAAGGTTACCTTGGTTTTTCTGGAGAGGGTTTTGTTTCTCAATTGCCTTCTTAACCCAAAGAAGCAACGGTTGGCAAGAGTTATTCTCCGTTTGATCTCCGCACTGATGTTGTTGTCCGTGTCTACAGCGGATCCTAGGTAGACGAAGTCCTGTACTACCTCGAAGTTATGTCTGTCTATTGTGACGTTTTGTCCAATTCGTCGGTGTTCTGTGTCCTTGTTTGATGACAGCATATACTTTGTTTTGCCCTCATTAACCATCAAACCCATTTTTGCCGCTTCTGTTTCAATACTCGCAAAAGCACCTATGACATCACGCTTATTTCTTCCCATTACGTCAATATCGTCTGCATATGCGAGCAATTGCACAGATTTTTGAAAGATTGTTCCTCTGGTGTTGACGTTTGAGTTTCTTACAATCTGTTCAAGTATGATGTTGAAGAAATCGCATGACAGTTTATCGCCTTGCCTAAAACCTTTTTCGACATTGAAGGTCTCGGTGAGTTCTTTACCGACCTTGACGGAGCAGCGTGAATTCTCCAAAGTCATCCTGCATAGTCGTACGAGCTTTGCAGGGATGCCGAAACTAGACATGGCTCTGTACAGCTGTAGATACTGTCATACGCGGCCTTGAAATCGATAAAGAGATGGTGAATATCGATATTGTGTTCTCGAGTTTTTTCCAAGATCTGCCGTAATGTGAAAATTTGGTCTATTGTGGACTTCTTTGGTCTAAAACCACATTGATAAGGACCTAACAAGTTGTTGACGTGGGGTTTCAGACGTTCACATATTACAGCAGACAAGATCTTATAAGCGACGTTAAGGAGGCTTATCCCTCTATAATTGGCGCAGTTGTGAGGGTCTCCTTTCTTTAGGATCGGGCATACGATACTGAGGTTCCATTCATCGGGCATGCTTTCTTTCGACCATATCATGCAGATCAGCTGGTGCATGCTCCTTTCCAACTGATCTCCAGCTGCCTTGAAAAGTTCGGCATCAAGGCCATCTGCACCTGCAGTCTTATTCGATTTAAGTTTGCATATAGCAAGCTTAACTTCTTCTAGGTCGGGAGGACGGCATTCTTGATCATCGTCCAGGCTGAATGGGGCAATCTGCCTGACAGCTTAATTTCTGTCCTCATCTCCGTTAAGCAGTCTGCAGAAGTAATCTTTCTAGATCCTCAGTAGCGACTGTGACTCTTCTATAACTGCTTCCTTGCTGGTATTTACAGGCTTGAGTTCGGGGTTTGCCACCTTGGCAGGATCTTTTTACCTTTTCTTAAAACTTCCGAATCTCGTTCCTGTCATGGCACCACTCTATTTCCTCAAACGAGTTCTCATCCTGCTTCTTTTTCTTTTTGAGAAGTCGGTGTTCTTCTCTTCTTTTTTCCTTGTAGATCTCGTTATACTGATCGTAAGAAGCCCTTGTTCGTTTTTGCATCAGCATTATTTGTCGTGCTTTTTGTTTGGCTACATTTGCCTGCCTGTATTCTTCATCGAACCATGGGTTTGGTTTTAACCACTTCCGTTTGCTTAAATTGGTGTTACAGTTCGGGATAATTCGGCCTTAACCAAAAATCTTCTCCAATTGACTAGGTCTTTAGTTCTGTTCCCAGTTAAGCATGTGAAGCTGGTGGAAACCTTTTTTCGTGCGTGCGACAACTGAGTCTCGATACTTCTTTTCTGAGGCGTCCTGTCCCTCTCTTTTCCTATCGTTGGTTTGCCTAGGTTTGTCGTCCTTGAATTTCGAGGACATTTTGAAGGGCCGTTGACGACGAACAGTCTTTTTATATTATATATATATATTATATTATATATATAAATTATATATTTTTTCTTCTTTTTCGATGTTAGGAGCATCGTGATCTCGAAGGGATCACAGCTCTACCTCTTAACTGCTTCACACAAGTAATCCGCTCCTCTGACACTCCTCCTTAACCCCAGAATGAGTCAGCAAACTTTCCACTTTAAGATTGCATTTTTCTGTACCAGAATTGCTGTGGTTCGCCTTTTTTAGTTTCTTCGTGATCGTGTCTGAACGTTGTTCGGCATTGCCTTTTTGACGGGGTTCTTTGGATCTCTCCTTTGAACGTGGCAATACCAACTGAACAGGTCGTGCTCATTTGTTTCCAAGATGTTGTTTTCCGACCTTGACAGAGCAGCGTGAATTCTCAAAAGTCATCCTGCATAGTCGTACGAGTTTTGCAGGGATGCCGAAACTAGACATGGCTCTGTACAGCTCGTCTCTGTAGATACTATCATACGCGGCCTTGAAATCGATAAAGAGATGGTGAATATCGATATTATGTTCTCGAGTTTTTTCCAAGATCTGCCGTAATGTGAAAATTTGGTCTATTGTGGACTTCTTTGGTCTAAAACCACATTGATAAGGACCTAACAAGTTGTTGACGTGGGGTTTCAGACGTTTACATATTACAGCAGACGAGATCTTATAAGCGACGTTAAGGAGGCTTATCCCTCTTTAATTGGCGCAGTTGTGAGGGTCTCCTTTCTTTAGGATCGGGCATACGATACTGAGGTTCCATTCATCGGGCATGCTTTCTTTCGACCATATCATGCAGATCAGCTGGTGCATGCTCCTTTCCAACTGATCTCCAGCTGCCTTGAAAAGTTCGGCATCAAGGCCATCTGCACCTGCAGTCTTATTCGATTTAAGTTTGCATATAGCAAGCTTAACTTCTTCTAGGTCGGGAGGACGGCATTCTTGATCATCGTCCAGGCTGAATGGGGCAATCTGCCTGACAGCGGAATTTGTGTCCTCATCGCCGTTAAGCAGTCTGCAGAAATGATCTTTCCAGTTCCTCAGTAGCGACTGTGACTCTACAACTATGTTTCCCTGCTGGTCTTTACAGGCTTGAGTTCGGGGTTTGCCACCCTGGCAGGATCTTTTTACCTTTTGGTAAAACTTCCGAGTCTCGTTCCTGTCATGGCACCTCTCTATTTCCTCAAACGAGCGCTTCTCATTCTGCTTCTTTTTCTTTTTGAGAAGTCGGTGTTCTTCCCTTCTTCTCTCCTTGTAAATCTCGTTATACCGATCGTAAGCAGCCCTCGTTCGTGTTTGCAAAAGCATTTGTCGTGCTCTTTGCTTGGCTACATTTGCCTGCCTACATTCTTCATCGAACCATGGGTTTCGTTTTGGTGGCCGAGTGAAACCCAGAACCTCAGAGGCAGCGGTTCTGATGGCTTCTTGGCATTGCTGCCACTGGTCTTCGATGTTTAATGCTGGCGGCACGGGATTCAAGGATAATTGAAGGGACACTCGATTGGAAAAGGCATTAGCAATCTCTTGCGATTGTAGCTTTCCGACGTCATATCTCTTCACAGCGTTAGTTCGTGCTGGTCGTGAACAAGATATCCTCATTCGTACCTTGGCTACAACAAGGTAGTGGTCCGAGTCAAAGTTGGCCCCTCGGAAAGTTCGGACATCTAACACACTGGAAGAGTGCCTTGCGTCGATCGCAACATGGTCAATTTGGTTGACGGTTAATTGATCTGGGGACCGCCATGTGCCTTTATGAATTTTGAGATGCGGGAAGCGTGTACTACTTACAACAAGATTTAGCCCCGCAGCAAAATCGATAAGCCTCAATCCGTTTTCGGAGGTTTTGTCGTGGAGGCTATGCTTACCGATTGTGTTTCCAAAGATGTCCTCCTTCCCTAGTTTTGCGTTGAAATCGCCAAGAACGATTTTCACGTCGTATCTAGGGCATTGCTCATATGTTTCTTCGAGGAGCTCGTAGAAGCAGTCTTTGGAATCGTCGTCTTTCTCTTCTGTGGGGGCGTGGGCGCATATAAGGCTAATGTTGGCGAATTTAGCCCTGATGCGGATGGTCATTATACGCTCATTGACTGGATTTTGGCTAATCACCTTATCCCTGAGTCTACCTCTAACGACAAATCCGCACCCAAATAAACGCTTTTTCTGTTGTCTGTAGCAGTCGCCATAGTATATGTCACAGTTTTTCATCTTCTTTATGCCCGGTCCATTCCATCGCACTTCTTGGATGGCGGTTATGTCTGCTTTGCAGCAGTCCAGGGCGTCCGCTAATTCTCCAGCTGCACCTAGTCCGTTAAGAGATCTTACGTTCGAAGTGCAGATCCGGAGGTCGTTGTCCTTTTTTCGTTTGCATGGGTCGTCAACTTTGAAATCATTATCGTTATCCGAGGCTGTTCGTTGTTTCGGAACAAATTTTTTTTTCCGTGGTAGGGTAGTTAGCCCTACGCACAACCCCCAACCTGGAGGGCCAGGTCCTTTTGGATCCCTTCGGACACAAAGGGCTGGAATATCCAGTGTCAGTACCCTGCTGCAGGGGTGTGAGTGCTGCCGTTGGCTCACCAGGAGCTCATCCGCCACCATCTCTACTTCAATACCCTGTCCTAGTATTGAAAGACCCTGAAAGACCTTTAAACCACATATGTTGGAGTAGCTCCTTCAGGGGTTTCTGCTTTTATGGCTGCTGAAGTCCACCGTTGATTCTGTCCATCGAATTCATCCGCTGGAACATTTACACGAAAGCTCTCGTAGACCACTGAGATTCGTGCAGTCAGTCATTGTTCGCAGAGCAATTATAGTGTTGATCGATCACAATTCTTTGTTCCGGATTCCCTTATCTCAACACTCGCACTTACTAGTTTAGCAGGTCAGCTCTGGACGGAGCATCCCAGGTCCCAGTGGATACCGCTTGGAGGTATAGTAAGCACAGTTGACGTGTACTATAAGTTACAGCATCTGGGCGCCGCCAAGTTAGCACCAATCAGAGCCTACCCGAATAGTACAACGCCCATCCACCATACTTATTTTATATACTATTGATTTTTTGTTAAAGATATGACTGTTGTTATAATGGAATTTTTTTTCGTTTTTTAATAATTGTGATTGTAAATATTTAGAATTTGAATAAATTTTGTTTCTGTTGTAATTTGTAATATAAGGATATGTAGACATCACTTATAAAAATGACTTAATAGCATGGCCACAAGTGTACCTCTTTAGGTTTTTAATTTAGATCATAAATGAATTTAAGAGCACAAAAAGGGCAAACAAGTTCCAGACAGACTTGTCTCCTTTTAAAGATGAATTTATTTTTCTTTTCTTATTTCGCAAGCCTAAAATACAATACTGAGCTCTGTTTTAAGGCAACACAAAGTGAAAGAAATATAACTTTCCACTTATGGCTACATATAGCACAGGTATGAATTTATAAGAAAAAAGACCAAAAATTCCATTTTTCAAAATTCATTTTTCGTATTCTTTAAAGAACTCATTCGAACACAAACTTTTTCTTGCAGCGTTTTTTTACTATGACAATTTTAACAGACAATTTATTGTTTCAAAATGAATTTTGGGTCAAGTTAATTGCACATTCAATTATCAACATAAACTTTTGCTCAGGCTCAATTTAACTCCCGTTAAAAAACAATCGTTTCAAGTTCAGATATTCGAATTGAATCTTTTCCAAATTCAAGTTAGGAGTATTTATCGTTTCAGAGGTTTAAATTGAACTTGGCTTCAAAAGAGTTTGTTTTTTCATAATACTTTGTTCATCTGCCCAAAACATTCCATACAACTAAGTAAAGTCCTAGCAAAACCTTTTGCATCCTCAAAAGCCATTCACCTCTCTCGCTCTCTCTAAAAAAAAATAGCTCATTACTCTCTGTAATTTATGAATTATACTTTTGCGCTTGTTCTTTGTTGGAACTCGTCCAAAAGTTAACTTACTGCTATAAAGTCATTCGTTCCTTTTAACTAAAAAGCTATTTCCTTTTTGCCTGTGAGAACGAACATACAGATAATATCAATATGGTCGGTAGGAAAGATATCAACAAAAAAAAAAAGAAAAGTTACACAGTGTAAGTGAAATTTGAGGTTAAATTTCCTAAATGGTTTTCTGGCACAGCAAATACTCCCTAGATCATAACTGTAGACACATAAAAAGTCAGCAGTGAATATGTTGGTAATTTTTTTTTTTGCTCCTGCTGAATAATTTAACGAGATTTTATACAGTTGCTACTTTGATTAACTTTTCATTGCGATGCTAAATTGACTGGTTTTTGGTACCTACTGAATTTTAAGTGGTTTTGGTGTTGATGATGGGCGAGAGCTAAACGTTTAGGGGGTGACAGAAAACACACACGTTCATTTAATGTCAATAGCATTGAAAATTAAATGGAGTAGAAAAAAAAATCACCTTCGTTAAATTACATTCGAGTATTTTTTCAAGGTACTCTACTCATCAATTTCATTCAAATATTGAAAACGAAAATTTGTAAATGAATAAATGATGATTTCTGAATAATAAATTGAATTCACTGACATTGCTTTTACAGTGCAATATTTGAATTTACCACCGTTTCGGTCAAATTATAACACTCTCTAGCAATGGAATGGTCCCCGAGTGTCGAAATGGTTAACATGGTTGCCTGTTGTGTGGGAGATTCAAAGTTCGAGTCCCAGAAACATCAAACAAACTTTTAACGGTTTTATCGATTTTCGCGAGGAATTGGCAAATATCTGGTCAAAAGGTTTGTTTCGAAAGATAGCCCGGTAGATCTATCATTGGTGGTTTCGAAAAGTTTCTTTGGATTTTGTTCTTTGCTTATGCTGAAGTGGCTTGGGAACTGAGATGTTCGCTTCTCTGGATTCTTGTCCTGACCCAATTTTTGTTCGCTTTTCTGCCATTTCATTATCAGCTGTGTCAGGATGTTCTGGAACACAAATTAAAATTAAGGTGTTTGTTGAGCTGAGCAGTCTTAGATTATTGCGGCAGCTTTCTACTAATTTGGATTTTGTGACAATGGATGAGATAGCTGTAATGGCCGCCTTGCTGTCTACATATCTATTTGTTGCAACAAGATAGATATTTTGCGACTTCTACTCCTCTACTTCTGCTTGGAATACACTGCAAAAGTGGGAGCTTTATTGATCTAATCATAAGACGGTTATCTGAGAAGATGCCTGACTCTACCCCCTAGTCGGTTTTGGAACCCAACCTTTAAGATGACAGTTTGGGCCACTGGATTGAAAGTATGAGGGCGGGTGTGGTGTGTTAAAATGTCTATCAGTATGATTCATTAATGATTCTGTGGCTTGATAGCCTGTTTTTCAATCATCTTCTTCTTCTTCTTTTCATTTTCGGCGTTACGAGTAGTGATCTTGAAGCGATCACAACTTTCCCACTTTTCTGCTTCACACTATTGATCCGCCTGTGGGGTACGCCTATTTTTTCAATCATGACATTGTTTAAATCGCAGTGTGCTTTTAGGCGCAATCTTTTTTCTGAAAAAAGGTCGAGGGGAGCTAGGGACAGCAAAGTTTCTAGAGCCACCGTTGTTATCGTTCTCATGTCACTGGTTCAGCCAATGCATGTAAACCCTTGGATTTTGGTCGCCATTTTGATGTTTGACACCTTATCTAATGATTGCCATCACACCAAACAGTCGTATGCGAGGATTGGTCTTATTATGGGGTGTAAATCCAGAACGCGACTCTCACAACCATTGCCTTCTGTAAGGGAATGAAGGGAACCTGAAATTTTGTGCTGATTCTGAACGGCTAATCAAGAAAGCTTTTTTAAAGTAATGAACTTACTATCGGAGGACTGACCAATTCCTAGCGGAAGGCGATACTCGTGAAAAACACTTTTGCTTTTGTTGGGATTCGAACCACGAAACTCCCGGTTAACAGGCTGACATGCTAACTCAATCACCCCACGGGTACCACTTCACACACATACTTCTCTTTATAAAACTGCCTTTCTGTCAAACACATCTTCATCCAAAAAACCCTAATTACTTGCCCTTAGCCTAAAGCTATGTTCGGTCGTCTGAAAATGCTACCGATACTGATAAAGCAAATAAAACCAAAATCCTACAAATTTCCCAAGGACGTTTTTTTCATTTATTTAACAGCAGACTTTCAGTTTCATAGACGACAGCTGATGTGTGTCAACTTATTTTGCAAATTAAATTTACTTTCCTGACACAGATCTTCCAAAGATTTTCTTTTTTTTATTTTATTTTCTGTTTCTATTAAAAGGACTACGAAGGAGTATGTTTGAGTGAGGTTTGAAATAAAAGAAATAAAAGCATTCCGTTTCCTAACTGGAGCCGAAAAATGTAAACGCTTTTAGAAATTTAAAAAACTTCTTTTATTTTTTATTCAATTCAAAAGCAGGCACCATGTTTGGCAATGAGAAATTGCCTGCAATGAGTTGCTACCACTCCTTTTTACCTTAAAGCCGAACAACTCTCTCATTAATGCGAACTAAACTGCAGCTTTTTGTATGCATGCGTCCAAAAAAAAAGACTTGTTCCCCTTTTATTAGGCTTTACAAATGGAAGACCTTGGCTAAATAAACAAACCACAGGGAGTTTGTTTTTTTTTTAAATATTTATTCATCCAAGGATACGATACGCTTCTTTATGCGCACATACACCAGAGTAGACACTACACAGCCTTTTCTACATCTGATGCCAAAGATGGAAGTTTAATGATGAAATAAAACTAAGTACGAGTGTTCACACGTTTGACGGTGACGGATGGCAAAGCAATGATGATGATGATGATATTCAAACTAAATTAATTTTTTTTATCTCAAAGACTCTTTTCTGACATGGGGACTTCATTTATTCAGTGAGCTCTCGTCAGTCGGGAGAGGTTGGCATCATATATCACATATCATCATATCTTTGTTGTTTGCTCCACATTCATTTTACGACTTACTAATGAGTCTTCTGAAAAAAATTCGAAATTTATTTCTGATAGCAGGTAATGTCTCTTTTATAGCGTGCAATAAACTCGTATTGGAAATAAAAACACAAACCTATCGATTATTTGGCGTCGTACTTCTTCAAAGGCCAAATCGGCTTGAATTCAATTCCATACTTCAGAGCCAATCTGCTTGCTTTTTTTTAATAAGACTGTTTGTCATCCAAAAAACGTTTCGCAGTGTTATCTAAGGCTCTTGGCTAACTTTGTTTGCGAATGGAATGCTAAATTAAATCGTGAAAATTATCAAAACAAAAGAAATACTCGCAACGTGCTCTGCAGCTCTGTCCCTCCACAATTCTACCTTTCTTATTCACATTTCAAACAAATCCCACATCTTTATAGAGAAGGGGCCATGCGAAACAAGTGTAATGGAACACAAAAGAAAAATATACAATCATTGACTTTATCTAGATCTCGTCATCATCGGTACATACGCGTTCAGATTCGTCCGACTGGCGATATGGCGGTCACAGAGACTTTTAACACGTTTCGATGTAATGTTCTTCACCTTCAGTTTTATGCACTCTCACAGCCCCAGTATGGCAATGGCAAGTACACAAAACACGTTTCCAACTTGAAGAATAAGGAATTTGCCAATAATTGCACTAAGAGTGAAACAAAAAGTTTTTCAAAAAAGGATGTGTCGATGCAGAGGATTTTATGGGTTTTTTGCAAAAAAAAAAAATGTAAAATCCATTGGTTTTTAACGAGAGTGGGAATTGGAAGGCTTTCTTGACTAACATGCGAGAGGTTTGAGGGCAGTGTAGGTTGAGTTAATGATATGAATAACTTTTGAAAGTACAACCCACGGAGTTAACGATATTTCTTTTTACATCTATTCATAAAAGAACTTAAAGAACAAAAAGCAGGGAAAAGAAAGCCCAAACATGAGCACTTCTAAATACAAAGCAGGAAAGGGGCTACCTTAACAGGGAAGGCGCGCGGCCTGAATGATCTTTTGTGGAACAGTGACCCATCATTCATTCCAAAAAAGAAAAACAAACATCATCGTTAAATGGGGAGGTCAATTGATGAAACAAAATACACAGTCACTTTTAAATAAGTTGATTAACGTTTCGTTGGTATTACCTTTGAGGAAGAACGAAACGGCTGCTTCATTTACTAGAAAAAGCGATTAAGCGATGATAGGCAGAAAACATCCCACCAATTAGATTTCCCCTTATTTCCCCTACACTGTAAAACTTTATAAGACATAAGGAGAGGCTGCTTCATTTGGGAATTCATTTTAGAAAATTTTCTAATTGAGAAAGGTAATAAAGCAGCGCTAGTTGGAGTTCCTCAAGGTTTTCTCCTCGGACTAGTTATAGTTTTATATTTTATACGAATGGTCAAATATACGGCTTGCAACGGGCTACTTTACAAGAGCTTTCATTTCAAAAGAATCGAGAAAACAAGGAAGGCCAAAAGACAATGTATCTTTCAGAAAAAAAAACTCTGCGACAGAGTTGGGGGACCCCCTGGTCCTAGCGCACTTCAAGGACCATCAATTTTTTTACCAGTTCTGAACATCTAAATGAGAAAGCACTTTTAATGGCAGTGAATACTCTACAGGGGTATCAGTCTTCTTAACATCGCGTACAAGATCCTCTCTGCCGTAGTGTGTGAGCGTCTGAAGCCATTCGTCAACAACGTGATAGGTCCTTATCAGTGCGGCTTTAGACCAGGAAAGTCCACCATAGACCAAATCTTCACACTACGGCAGATCTTGGAAAAAAAAACCCAGGAGTTTCAAATCGATACCTACCACCTTTTTATCGATTTTAAGGCCGCGTATGACAGCTTCTATAGAGAGGAGTTATATAGAGCCATGTCTAGTTTTGGCATCCCTACCAAACTTGTCCGATTGTGTAGGATGACGATGGAGAACGCACGCTGCTCCATCAGGGTCGGAAAAGATCTCGCTGATACATTCGATGTCAAAAAAAGGTTTTAGGCAAGGTGGTGCACTGTCATGCGACTACTTCAACATCGTTCTTGAAAGAATTGTGCAAAACTCCCACGTAAACCCAAGAGGCACAATCTTTCAAAGATCCGTTCAATTGCAAGGATGTGCCGACGATATTGACATAATTGGAAGAACGCAGCGTGATGTCAATGGCGCATTTATGAGCATTGAAACAGAAGCGAAGAAGATGGGTTTAGTGGTCAATGAGGGCAAGACCAAGTATATGTTGTCATCAAGAAAGGACACCCAACACCGACGTCTTGGACAGAACGTCACGATAGACAGCTATAACTTTGAGGTAGTTAAGGACTTTGTCTACCTAGGCGCCGCTGTTAATTCAGACAACGACACCAGCGCTGAAATCAAACAAAGAATAACTCTTGCCAATCGCTGTTTCTTCGGACTAAGAAGGCAATTGAGTAGTAAAGTCCTCTCTCGTGCAACTGAGGTGTCCCTGTATAAGACACTTATCATTCCGGGTCTTATATATATCGCAGGCATGGACCTTGTCAAAGGTAGAAGAGAACGCTTTAGGATGCTTCGGGAGAAAAATTCTTCGGGTGATTTTTGGTCCTGTCTGCATACATGGAGAGTGGAGAAGAAGATTTAACGACGAACTGTACGGGCTGCACAGCGATACTGACCTTGTCAAACGAGTAAAGGTCCAGCGGCTTAGACGGCTGGGTCATGTAGAGCAAATGGACACCAACGCTCCGACCTGGAAAGTATTTGAATCCCATCCCGAAGGACAGCGCAGTAGAGGAATACCGCGACTCAGGGGCGCACGCAAGTAGAAGAGGACCTCAACCAACTTGGCGTGCAAAACTGGCAGCAGCTAGCTAGGGACCGAGCTGGCTGGAGAAGCATGTTGGTTGAGGCCTTAGTCCAACCCGGACTGTAGCACCACTTGCAGTGAAGTAAGTAAGAATACTCTCGGAGTATTTGTCAAAGGAAAGCGATATCAGTCTAAAAATAATTCAAAGTTTATGCGAGATCGAGCCTCGTACTCCCACGAAACTGACAGACCTCTTAACCGTGACACCACGAGCACCATGACTGTTGGAGTCATTTAGGTTTCCCATTCGATGCATGCAACAAGATGTGACCACTGAAGAAAAATCCATGAAAAGAGGAAAGTCAGAGAACAGTTCGTATAGTGGAGTTCCTCGACGTTCTAGACTCGGTCCAGTTTTGTTACTAATGTTTGATTTGGTCTTTATTTTATACAAACTGCTTAAAGAGAAGTTCCCAACCGGCTGCCTAAATATACCGCACACTTTAATAATAAAACGAGAAGGGTGAGAAGAGAATTGGACTTCCTCAAGGCTTCCCACTCAGTCCAGTTTTTTTTTTAGGTTTGGGTATGACTTGCTTCTTTCGAACATGAATCATTGAACAATCTTTAAAAATAGGAAGGCAAGAACAAACGGGAATGGTGAAGTGCCTCAACGTTGCACACAGGCGGATTTTTCGAAAATCCTGGCCAAAATTATTTTTGGTCGGTTTATATCAAATTCTTGCTTTAATTCATTAAATAATAATGAATTTTAGTGAAAAACATGTTTTCGGGTGCATATATAAAATATATGCATTTAAAAAAAAAATTACATACAAAAAAAAATTTTTTATTAATTAGAAAAACTTACTTTTACTTTTTTTCGCTTAAAAATCTACTTTTTCTTGAGAAAAAGTTTCTCAAAAATTCCATTAGTTGATTTCTTAACAGATAAATAAAATTTCATTGTGAGCCTGGAGCAAAAAATAATAAAAAAATTTGTTAAGCCAAACTGCTATTTTCACCTTTTTTGAATGCTTTTTCTTGCGATATCTCGCAACATCGCAAAATATCGCAACATTTTTGGACGAAAACTTGTTGAGGACGATTGTAGCTACATTTTAAACTTTATTTTAAGGCATCATACAACTTTAAGACCAAACTTTTATATTACCAAACACAAATGTTTTTTTCTTTTTTAGGTTCAAAAAAGTATATTTCTAAGATGTCATACAAATCAACACAAATCATGAAGTCAATATAAAATTCTGATTGAAATTGACTAATCATATCACTAGCAACAGATTCCAAAATAAATTTTTCTAATCGCTTCACACAAAAAAATATAAAAAATAGTAGTACATCAACCTCTAGTCACACACCAAATCTAATACTAATCTTGTTTATCAAAAGTGATCACTTTGACTGCATCTTGTGACTAAACGGTAGCCAAGAAAATTACGGAATGGATCAGACTATACTGTCTGACTATTTGTGAACAACTTTGCATCAAAAAATATTCAATAAGCCCAATTTCATTTTTCATAGTTATGGCCAGGTTTTTGGGAAAATCCGCCTGTGTGCGTTGTCTACTCGGTTCGGTTTTATATTTTCTTTAATTTAAAACAAATAAGGACAGTCATACGAAAGGCTCCTTTTTTGAGATCACACAAAAGAAAAATAATAAACAAGAAAGGCAAAAAAACACATTGAGCGTGGTGGACTTTGTGAACGTTTCAAGCTCGGTCCAGTTATGGGTTTTACGCCTGGCAACGAACCGCTTCTTTTGCCATTAATTATAGACGAATCGTTGAAACGAGAAAAACTTGAAAAAATCGCGTCTGGAGTTCCTTAAGAGAGGACGCTGGTCTAGAATTTTGAAGAAACCGAAATTTTTTTTTTGTCTGAAAAGGTACTTTAGGGTCTTAAAAATAACATACAAAAGGATGGATGCCGGCAAAAATGTCTAAATGCCCAAACTTTCCATTCTGCGGCAGCGCCCCTCTGGTATGCCGTATGATTTTATAGTATTTAAAACTTTAAACGCGTTTTTCTCAAAATCACTTTTTTTTGACTGGCCGAAAACATAACTTGAGCAAATCTTCACCGATATATGCGAAATTTTGACAGTACGTTCAAAATACCTTTCTCCAGAGCCGTACGTAGGATTTTTTTTCTATGTTGCATAGTTTTTTTTTAATCAACAATTTTGTCGCATTTTTTTAGTGAAAATTTGAATTTTTTGTTCAAACGTACACCATTTCGCGAAAAAACAAAATATCGAAAAAATCCTACGTACGGCTCTCGCTGTTGATGTAAGGAAACTAAAAAATTTCGGGATTTTGTTCCAGGATCAAAATTAAGGAGGTTACACTTTCGGCCATGGACCCATCTAAAAAATGAAGTGCCTCCGAAGAAATGCTGAACAGCCGCCATTTTGAATTTAATTGACACGATTTGTATGTTTATTAAGACCTAAATTATAAAACCTCTTTCACAGATTTTCGATTGATCTTTTTGTTGAGTCACAAAAAATTCATAAATTATGCCCATTTTTTCACGCTCAGCGTCCCCCCTTAAGATCCCCGATTTGGTCTTAATTTTTCTTCGTCTTTTTTTTTATTGTTATTTGTTCAAATCGCCGGAAGATGAGAATGCAATGGGCTGCTTCATTTGGGTGTTTGTTGTAGAAGAAAAAGCGATAAAGAAAGCATCGGTTCTGGTGGAGTCCCTAACTCGGCCAGGTTTTAAATGTATTTTTACCGCCTCCTTGACTTTTGGGAAATTAGACAAAGACGCATCATTGTTTTTTAGCAAATTAAATATAATAGGCTGTTTCATTCCACCAGTGATTGTAGAAAAGTTTGTAAATCAAGAAAACCCACAAGACATTGCGATTGATGGAGTTTCTTAAGGTTGCCGACTCGGGCCAGTTTTGTTTTATTTTAAGTATAAAGCAATTCACCAAGGAGATGAATATAATTTCAATTCCAAATTTATTTAAACCACTTTTTGGTGTGTATGTAACACTAAAGCATGTACGGCCACCATGTTTTCCTAGCAGATGGGAAATCCAAAACATATTTTCAACCATCCTATAGAGTATCTGAAATGTGGTTCACTTAGGTACTACTTATACCCACATTGAAATTTATTTAACCACTCGTTATCTACCACTAGCATAAACAGTCTGCAATCGACTTATCTCTCAACTGCACCTGTTAATACCAAAAATATTCCCAAAAGCATAAACTACGTCGAGTCGAAAATACAAAATTGATCCAATAATCGATTACGTGTTTCGAATTACAAATTTATTTAATCAACCAATTGATTTTTAAATACCCTGTCATCATAAGTCTCACAGGGCATTGCTCCCACAATATATTTATATCCATTCAACAGCAATAAACAATTGTTTCTGACGTCACCTTAGTGCCGGTGTAGAGTGTACCACATTAAAAAAAAAACCTTTAAAGTTCAAAAATAAAACAGCAACCTTTTGCCATTCACAATTAAAAGAACAAACCTATAAAACCGCTATGACATTTGAAAGCAAACTCCAGTGGGGTGATAATGGCTTAGCACAGCACAAGTGACCCATGTTGAGACAGTAGAACTACAAGCAACACAATTTATTAGATTTTCTTCTTGTAAAAAAATAAAGAAAAACTTCAACAATGTCAATTTACCGGTAAATCAAGACCACCTCCGGGCGCCATTAAAGTGGACAAATAGCTGCCATAATGGTGACAAGTAGCCTCATGCCATTTACATGAGTGGGTTTCTTCTCACTGTCTCCATGGCATGGTTCACACCGAAACTCGGTCAAAGGCGAACACAATAAAAACAACTCAGTGAGTGGGCTTCATTCAATTAAACTTCAAGACGACAAGTCTCCATCAATTAAAAACGATCTTCAAGGCAAGCAATCAGAATTTTGTTTAATGTTTTGAGATTTTTCAAAGAACAAAAAACCTTTTCCAGTCAGAAGAGGCAAACAGTGAGTGAGTTCTTAGTGTTTGGATATACGTCCCAAGAATCCAGCTAAAATATTGTAAACTTTCCAAGAATAAACTCAATTCTTCTGTCTGTCTGTGAAGAAGGAAGTATTTTGGGACCAACGAACAAAAACAGAAACACTCAAACGATGATGATGATTGTGGATGATTATTATCTTAAACGAATTACTCCTCTTCTGTGTTGTCTATTTTTAATACATTTCCAAACAAAGGTGTGCTGCTAGCAAGGCTGTGCAATAAGAAATAAACGCCATTCAAGCATCATTACACGCACTTTAAGGGAGGGAAATGGTGTTCCATTTGCATCCGAGACGATGGAAAGAAGTCATTCCTTATGAATAGACAGACAAGTACGATATGGTGAATGATGCTGGGGCTCTATGCTCATTAAAACAAGGGCGAGCTGCAAGTTGGGTGGTTTCCTTCCTTCAACCCCTTTTTTATAGACGTTGTCCCTGCCATTGTTTAGAGTTGAAGTTGTGATGAGAGCAATGAGCCCTGGATTAATGTGGGACAACATCCAAAGGGTTGAATGAAATACAAAGACTGTTGCACACAGCGCTAGAGTAAATAGCGGAAAGTGAATGTACATTTGCATAGCCTCAGCGATAGCTTATCTGTCTTTTAATAAATTTTGAAGCGTCATTAAAAAAAACAAAAAAAAAAACATGACACAGACAGTGGTGACTTAATGAAGCGCAGCAAAAACGAGGCAAGTGCATCGAATTGGCTTGGAGTTGAGTGAACAGAAAGTATGAGCCCTATTTTGAGGTCGTTTGTTTTGGTTATCTACTTTAGTGTTTGCTAAGCTTTATTGTTGATCGAAAAATGTGAGTCTTCAAAAGTATTTAGTGTCAGGTTAAAAGAGAATTAAAATATACTAAGAAGAGTTCGCAAATCGATCCACATAGGTACCCGTTAATCCGTTCAAAAAATAGGATTTAAGGATGCCTTTTACTAAGAAGACAGAAGTGAGAGATAGTTAGGTCAACACGAGTCTTTACACACATAGTTTAATTAAAAAGCTTTGCGTTTGAATATTTCAGCAGTAAAAGCCACCATGTGATAAGAACCCATTCTCGAAAAGCTTTCAATTCTCCAAATTGTTGATCGAAAAATGTGAGTCCTCAAAAATATTAAGTGTCAAGTTAAAAGAGAATTGAAATATACGAAGAAGAGTTTGAAAAGCGATCAGCAGTAAAAGCCGACATGTGACATAAAGTAGTCATGTGTTAAGAACCCATTCTCGGAAGGCTTTCAATTCTTCGCATCATTTGAGGCAACTATTTACTAAGCTCAGACTTCAGAGGATTAAAATGGCTTCAGACATACAACGCTTCAGGTCTTAGTTCTCCTCATGTCTAGTGAAAAAAATTGCTGCGATTTAGATATTTTTGTCGCATCAATCCAACAAGTCGTTTCGATGGCGACTGTTTCGTCGCAATAATTACAATTCTTCCACGATTAGGAAAATTCAGCAGCGATTGCGACCATATTGTTGCGATTATGAAATTTCTTACGCGATTACGTCAATTTTGACAGTTCGTGATTGAAATCAGTTTGTAGCGACTACAAAAACTCTGAAGCGATTATAGGCAATTTTGTTACGGTTACGATAATCGCAGCTCTTTGTGATTCCTATCATTTTGTCGCGATTACGGCAGTTCTGCACCGATAACAACAACTCTGTTGCGGTTCCGACAAATTTGTAAAAATCACAAGTTGGTCACGGTTATGGCAAATTGTTTGTTATAACGAAACTCCTGTCGTGATAGTAACAACTCTTTCATAACTACGAAAATTTTGTCGCAATATTGACAACTCTTTTGCATTTACGAAAATTCTGTCGAAATAGTGAGCAATCTTTTGCTAATTCGACAATTCTGCAGCAATAAACTGTCGCACTCGCTGCAATCTCGGTATTTCTGTATCGATTACAGCAAATTGGCTGCGATAACAAAAATTCTGTCGAAATTATGACAATTCTATCGCAATTATGAAAATTCTGTAGCGATTACGACAATAGTTTCGCTATTTCGACAATTTGGTAACGATTACGACAGTTTGGCGACAATTCCAGTATCTCAGTACTAATAACGACAATGTAGTCGCGATTGAAAAAATTTTGTCGTAATCATAACAACTCTTTAGCAGTTTTAGAAATTCGATCGCGATTACAATTGTCTCGCTATTTCGACAATCCGGTAACGATTACGACAGTTTAGCTCCTTTTTCGTTATTTTTGTAGCGAATACGACAATTTGGTCGCAATCATTAAAGTTCTGTGGCAATTACCACAATTGTCTCGCTATTGCGACAATTCGGTAACGGTTACACTTTTTAGCGGCAATTTCGGTCGCGATTAAGGCAATTTTGCCGCGATTAAGAAAATTCTATCGAAATCGTGAAAATTCTGTAGTGGTGATTGCAAAAGTTTGGCCGGAATTCCAGTATTTCAGTTACCATTACGACAAATCTGGCCGCAGTTAAGAAAATTCTGTCGCAATTATGACAACTCTTTCCAGATTTCGAAGATTCCGTGCCGATAGCGACAAATTCGCCGCTATTAAGAAATTCCTGTGCAATTATGAAAATTCTGTAGCGATTTCGACAAAAGTTATGCTATTTCGACAATTTGGTAGCGATTATGACAGTTTGGCGGCAATTCCGGTAACTCTGTACTAATAACGACAATTTAGTCGCGATTGAAAAAATTCTGTCGTAATCATAACAACTCTTTCGCAGTTTTAGAAATTCGGTCGGACAATTGTAAGTCTCGCTATTTTGACAGTCTGGTAACGATTACGACAGTTAAACTCCAATTTCGTTATTTTTGTAGCGAATACGACAATTTGGCGATTACGATAGTTGCCTCGCTATTTCGACAACTCGGTAACGATTACGACAGTTTAGCGGCAATTTCAGTATATTTGTAGCGATTACGACAATTTGTGATTAAGAAAATTTTATCGCAATTCTGAAAATTCTGTCGCGATTACAATTATTTCGACATTTCGATAGTGATTCTAAAAGTTTGGCTGCCATTCCAGTATTTCGGTTACCACTACGAGAAACTGACCGCAACTAAGAAAATTCTGTCGTTATGACAACTGTTTCCAGATTTCGAAGATTTTGTGCCGATAGTGACAGATTCGCAGCGATTAAGAAAATTCTGGAGCGATTACCACAATTGCTAGCTATTTCGACAATTCGGTTCGATTACGACAACTCACTTTCAATTCCGGTATTTCTGTAGTGATTACGATAAATTGTTCGCCGTTACGAGAATTCGAAGAAAATTTTGTAACGGTTATGACAACTATTTCGTAATTACGGCAATTCTGTCTTATTGAAGGCAAATTCACCGCGGTTAAGAAAATTCTGTTATTATGACAATTCTGTCGCAATTTTGAAAATTCTGTCGTGACTACGACAATTATCCCGATGATTCGACAATTCAGTAACGATTACGACGATGTAGTGGCGATTCCGGTATTTCTGTAGGGTTTACGACAGCGATTATGAAAATTCTGTTGCAATCACGGCAACCTCGTCAACGACAATTTTTCGCTATTTCGACAGTTCGGTAGCGATTACAACACTTTGATTACGAAGCTTGGTAGCAACTAAGGCAAATTCTTTCGGCATTGTGAAAATGCTGACGCATTTACTAAAACTAATTTAGTGGTCTCGAAAATTCTGTAGCGATAGCAACAATTTTGTCACAATTACGACAAATTGGTCTTGATTACGACAGCGAGATTTGACTCAAACCAATGCGCATGGTCCATATCAACGGAGTGTCTAGTTCAAAAGAAAGTGAAAATCAACTTCTGATGCCATTTAGTGTCAAGAAACAAGCCATTTACAATCTTGTCACTAGCCCCCTTCTTATGATTATGGATATACCAAACCTACTTAAAACTACGCTTCTTTTCTGGTTCTCTCATTATCACTTTTCTATTGTCAGGTGTAGTTGCCAACTGCATTGATACATTCGCCACTTCTGTCAGTCAATGACAAATAATTGTGCGGATAGAAGAGCTCCAATGTCTTTATTACAAAACAAAAACTATAACTTTATTTAAGAATTCAAAGCACCAAGAAACTGACATTCTATCATTCTATCACGTTCTCCATTTAACACAAAGAGAGAAACAACAACTTCTCCCCCACGACTCTAGGTCGATGCGTCAGAAATAGAACTCAACTCATCCAATTCGAGACAAGTAACAATGACTGTTTTTCATTACGAATTCGCACTCTTCCTAATCCCAATCCCATCCTCAATATTCATTAATCAAACTCACCGACTCTACTCGTAACTTTGTAGACTTTTGCACAGAAATTTGCATATTCGCGTTACACGCGCTATTTTGTCGCACTGAAAATATGAAGAAGAAGCAAAAAAAAGGTTCACTGTCTCTGAAAATAACCGAGAATAACCGTTAAAACTCACGAGAAATTTGCATTTTTCGCATTCGTTTCGTTCTTGCTGTTGGTACGGTAGCGATGGATATATGACAACCACGGAAAAAAGAGTCCACTCCAAAACATAACCAGTAACACCACAACACAACAACAACGGTAGCGAGGACGTACGTCCTTAAGTAAATTCATTTGGAATGTGCAAATAATTAAAATGTAAAATAAGAAACAGCAAAAACAAAAAAGGAAAAAAATGCGGAATATCTTAGCAATTGAAGGTGACGTCAGCATGTGACAATTGAATATCTCTGTCACTTGAGCAGAATAAAATTCAAAAAAAAGGAAAAACAATTTTGCGTATAATTCCTTGGGTGAGTACATAATAATTATACTATACACACAGACACAAGGTACACATAGATACAACATCGCGTGATTCGTGTTCTACTTCACTTAATTCCGCTGATCGTCATGGCGAAAATTGGTTTTGTTTCTCTCCCAATAGACAGGATAGTGTGGAAAGGACGTGAGGTGTATCCATTTTAAATTAGAGCAAAAGCTTTCAAGGTAATTGAGACCGGTTGGCTTTAGTTTGGGTGAACGAGTGTCTAACGTTCGAATTTAGAACAGGAAATGGACCAAAAAATGGTTGTAGATGAGAAAAACACTAATTCATTTCACTCACTCTACGGAGTCGGTCTTAGTAATTTCTTTATGGTTGGCTCTTGTTTCTACATTGAAGGCCTTAAGCAATCAATGGAATCATTGACTTTCCCAAACTAAAATATCATCAAGCCAAATATAAAAAATTAAATCCTCGAAAAAACAACTACTGCTGAGAGATTACTTTCCATGAAGCAACTAAAATACAAAATATCCGGGACCCAAAATGAAATCAAATACCAACCCACTAGCAGTCTCAGTCCCTTCCAGTCTAAGAAGTGGATCGGACCTTGTGAATGTAAAGTCAAGGGCCTATACAACAATTGCTGTTCTAAGGACGTGAACGCCTAAGGACACGGCCACGCAAATAGCGGCAAAGCGACGAACGGCAAAATTAAAACAAATTTAAAAGCTAAGCAACATCTTTCTGGAGCTCGTCTCTCAATTTTGTTCTAATTTTTCCGCTTTGCGGCTTAGTGCGTGGCTGTGGCCTAAGGTTTATGGCACAGTGCAAACGACTAGGTCCTTCCAAAAAAAAGTCGGACAAATTCTGACAGATAGAACAAAAAAATCTTTTCTCGTTTTACGGGAGTTCAATGTTCCAATCAAAATAAAATTCCATTGCCCTTTCTTTCAAGGAATTAAGTCCCCAAAAGGTAATACTGTCATGGAAGTGTTTTCTCACTTAGATGTTCGGTATCAGCACAATATTATAGTCGATCTCGTCTACCTTTGTTACCTGTACTGGAAGAGAGAAATGGACGGCGTGTCCAAATGGCGGATCGCTCACCAGTGTGAAGAAGATAAGTGGAAGAGTTGCGATGGAGATAAGCATCGTGATCGTGTACGTGAAAGTGAACGTGAACGAGAACGGAAAAGGGAAAGTGAACATGAACGGGCGCACACGTTTAATTTTAATTTAATTTTAATTTTGGTGGGGGCAAAATCCCCATTTGTTAGGTTTAATACAAGCTATTACTTAATCTAACTTACAAACTTAGAAACTTAATAGCTAAGACTTAAGTTACCTAATTGGAGGGCTTAAGAGACGAAGCTTTAGGCAGGGAGTACTCATATTGAAGTCAAAACTAGAAGAGTGAGAATTGACATTCCTCAGCATTCGGGAGATGGGTTCATTGGAGCCGTAAGAGGTTCGATGGGTGGGAAGATAGAAGAAACGGGGATTCCGAGTGTTGCGAGGGTTAGGTAGTATTTAGATAGATGGATTCGTTAACGACTGGGCAGTAAATGGTAAAGATTCGGTGAATGCAAAGAATGTCAAATATTTCTCTTCGATCTTTCAGGGTATTGAGGTTGAGGAGTTTGATTCGGTTTTGATAAGGAGGTAATATCAAAGGATTACTCTAATTAAGACCTCGAAGAGCATATCGGAGCAAACGGCGTTGTATGCTCTCAATTCTTGCAAAGTGCACTTATTGGAAAGGCGACCAAACTTGACAAACGTATTTAAGAAGCGGACGAACAAATGAAATGTAAAGTGATCGCGTTCCGTAGGGGTCTGCACATTCTTTGGATCACCGTTTCACGAAACCAAGTGCTGGATTTGCCTTAAGGATTATATCGTCGATATGCTTGAGGAAATTCAGTTCACGGTCGCAAATAATCCCAAGGTCACGGATCAACTTAACGGGGAAATGATTTGACTGTTTAGAAGATAGAGACGGGGAGGAAATTTGATGCGTTTACGTGAGAAGGTAATTGATTGGCACTTGGAAACATTTAGCTCCAAGCTGTTTTTGGAGCACCATATTGAAAAATTGTCGAGATCCTGTTGGAGGTGGGAAGAGTCTTCAGAAGAAGAAATGACCCGGTAAAACTTAGTATCGTCCGCATAGAGAGAGATAGAGGAGTGTTTGATGATCATTTCAATGTCGTCAATACTAAGAATGAAGAGGAGAGGGCCTAAATTGATGCCTTGGGGAACTCCGGATGTAGCTAAAAAGGATTAGGCGGATCTTAACCGAATGCTGCAAAAACGATTTTCTAATTAAGAAGAAATCCATCTCAACAGAATGGGAGTGGAAACTTTAAAAAAAATAAGTTTGTGGGAGAAGAAAGCAGAAGTTGATACAATTGTACTAAGAACATTCTGAGCTCGTTAAAGTCAAATATTTTTTTATGTCCCGGTTGACCACTTCAAAATTTTAACGTTAGTCTTAAACGTCATGGAATCCAGGCCCAGGTCCGTTAATATACAGAACATTCATAGATGAAGTGCTACGTAGTGGTCATCATTCTCTCCATAGTATTTAGATAGTTTCGTATTACTTAAGTCTAGCGAAGGAGAGTGCCCATTGGTAACGCCAACAAGATTTCTAGTCTTTTTTTAATAAATAAATAAGGTGGTACAATACAGCAACGGAAACCTTTTGGCCTAAAGGTGCGTCCATACTATGTCGAACGGCACCATTCGCAGCACTAAACCACTAAATCGGGACAGCCATGAATTAGTGTGGATCGGCTTTCGTCTTTACCCTAAGTCGACCTGAATTCGAACAGATTGAAAAGGATCCGATTAAAAATAAAATAAATAGGGTGGCGCAACAGAGCGAGGAGCCCCTGGGTCTAGCGCATATCTCACAACCATGCCTTGGGAGGGAATGGAAGGGACCTACAATTTTCTGCCGGTTCCGAACGGCTAATTGAGAAAGCGCTTTTCATGGCAATGAATACTAACGGAGGACTTGCCAATTCCTCGCGAAAGGCGATACCAATGGAAAAAACATTTTTGCCTCTGTTGGGATTCGAACTCGAACCTCTGGATTAACAGGCGGACATGCTATCCATCACACCTCGGGTACCACAAAAGGATCCGATTGTCGGTCGAAATAGTGTGGACTGGCTTTTCATGACATATTATTTACACCCGGAAAGTTGGCAGCTCCTCCGATAACCCAAGAAAAACAAGCTAACCATTACGCCACACCGGCTACAGAACTTTCTGTTAAAAGGGATATTATGGAGCTTTAGTTAGTCTTCTGGTGTCCGTGGCGTAATGGTTAGCATGTCTGCATCCAAAGCAAAAAATTTTTTATGTTTATCGCCTTTCTGAAGTATTTGGCAGGCCCTCCGATTAAACGTTCGGAATCGTCAGAAAATTGTAGGTCCCTTCATTTCCTCAGAAGACATGGTTGAGCTAGGCCCAGGGGCTCCTTGCTCTGTTGCTCCAACCTAATCATTCATCAATTTTATGTTTGTCTGCATCCAGCGGAGGCATCCTCGCAACAGTTGTGCTCTCGACACATCCAATCATTAATGAAAGTCTCATTACAGACCCGGCAAACCAGGCGCTGGTTCAGGTACGGAGAAAGCTGCCACAAGATCCTTGCGATCCAACGTCGCGTCGGTTTCGTCTTCACAGATTTTCAACCCAAACAAAACTTAAGCACTTAGACTTTTCAATACATTTAGACCGGGGTCTTACATTCCTCGATCACTTAAACACAGCTTGGCTTTCGCTGTAGAGTGTAATAAGAACAAATTCAAGTAGATGGCATTTTTCTCTCAGACGAAGTGTTAGTACGCCAAATTGTTCTTATGTCTTTTTAATATGATGGAATTTTGATTCTGTAGATTAGGCAACGAGGTATAACGCGTGGGAAGACTTACTTACTTACTTAGGTGGGCATTACAGTTCGGGGTGAACATGGGCCTCAACCAACATCCATCTATAACGACTTCGATTTCGGGCGAGCTCTCTCCACTTTCGCACTCCAAGTCAGTTGAGGTCTTCATCCACTTGATTGCGCCACCTAAGACAAGGTCCGCGATTTCCCTGCAATGTGCTTTCGAAGAGCCGACAAGCCGGAGCGTTTGGGTCCATTCGCTCTACATGGCCCAACCATCGTAGCCTCGCGATGCGTACTCTTCTGGCTATGCCCATGTCGCGGTATAGCTCATACAGCTCGTTTTTGTATCTTCTTCTCCACACATTGTCTTCGCATACGGGACCAAAGATCATTCGGAGAATTTTTCTTTCGAAACGACCAAGGGTTTCCTCATCCACTCTCGATAAGGTCCATGCTTCCGCGCCGTAAAGCAGGACTGGAATGATCAAGGTCTTATACAAGGTTAACTTGGTTTTTCCGGAGAGGGTTTTGTTTCTCAATTGCCTTCTTAACCCAAAGAAGCAACGGTTGGCAAGAGTTATTCTCCGTTTGATCTCCGCACTGATGTTGTTGTCCGTGTCTACAGCGGATCCTAGGTAGACGAAGTCCTGTACTACCTCGAAGTTATGTCTGTCTATTGTGACGTTTTGTCCAATTCGTCGATGTTCTGTGTCCTTGTTTGATGACAACATATACTTCGTTTTGCCCTCATTAACCTTCAAACCCATTTTTGCCGCTTCTGTTTCGATACTCGCAAAAGCACCTATGACACCACGCTTTTTTCTTCCCATTACGTCAATATCGTCTGCATAGGCGAGTAATTGTACAGACTTTTGAAAGATTGTTCCTCTGGTGTTGACGTTTGAGTTTCTTAAAATCTGTTCTCAAGTATGATGTTGAAGAAATCGCATGACAGTTTGTCGCCTTGCCTAAAACCTTTTTCGACATCAAAGGTCTCGGTGAGTTCTTTACCGACCTTGACGGAGCAGCGTGTATTCTCCAAAGTCATCCTGCATAGTCGTACGAGTTTTGCAGGGATGCCTAAACTAGACATGGCTCTGTACAGCTCGTCTCTGTAGAAACTGTCATACGCGGCCTTGAAATCGATAAAAAGATGGTGAATATCGATAATATATTCTCGGGTTTTTTCCAAGACCTGCCGTAATGTGAAAATTTGGTCTATTGTGGACTTCTCTGGTCTAAAACCACATTGATAAGGACCTATGTTGGGTTAGGTTAGGTTAAAGTGGCTGTCAGCTTGGCTGTCACACTTAGGCCCGTTGAGCTCATTGTGATACCAAAATAGATCTAATGATTCCTCATCCTAATGGAACCATTTCGAACTTACAATGAAGCGGAAGAGACGCCAGACGTCGATGTAAGAAAGATCACTAGGGTCATTAAAGAAACACGAACCTACGTGAATCCTTCGTTTAGCTCAGCGGGGTATTAACAGAGAAGGTGGGGAATGGTCTCCTCCTCCTCCCCATACAATCAGCTTCTGCAAAAATTGTTTGATGCGATTCCTATCCTTGCGGCATATCTTCCAATAAGACAGTGTCTGGTAATGACACCTATCGTCGCACTAACGTATTTTCTGTTGAGAGAGATCAAGCCGTTCGATCGCTTAAGACCTAGCTTGAGCCAGATTTGTTTCCTTGTTTATTGCTCTAAATGTTTTGAAACGATTTTGACCCACCAAATTTCGATTTTCTTTTATAAAGTAGACCTTGCAATAAAAATCCTTGAACGTCTTATTTCCTTTTCACTGGAATCGTCCTCACTTAAGCAGACACGATCCCCAACAAAAAGGAAGGATCCGAACCAACCTAAACACAATGTATTCCTCACATGGAGTATACTCCATAGACATCAAAAATGTTAAACAGATCAGAAAAGCTTTCAGCACATCTAACAATGCAAAACTCCATTCTCCATGTGCCATGACATGTACAGCACAGGAGAGACAGAAGCACTATACTACCTATTTCTCCAATTTAAGTACAAATGCATGCTCAGCATAATATGCGGTCTTGTTCCCTTTTCTGTGGAATTATGATAATAAAGAAAAATTGCATCAAAAGAACAAAAACCAAAAAATAGAATAAACCGGCGAATGGTGCACTGTGCACAACATTCATGTTTCTTTTCTTTTATTTCATTTTTTGTGTACGAAATGACACAAAAGATGGATAAAGGGAAACAAACCAAACTATAGCGAATGCTCATAATACGTGATCTCAGTGCACTGCCACATTTGGTTATGAGCCGCCGTTATGGAGCTATTTATAGTCCATACATACTTTCAGCTCAGGGTCTGGCGTAAAAAGGTACACATATATTCCCTTTTCGTGTCCGTCACAAGCTTTTATGTGTACTTACTTCACTAAAGAGATATCGTAACAAAAGACACAAAAATGTTCAAGGTCTTGCCTTGCATCTGTCTTTACTGCTGCTGCTGATGTTCGGGTTCATGTTGCTGTTCCCAGTTCCCAGTTTTTATTTTTAATCTGTTGGGCTGACAAATTTTTTCAAAATTTATTACTCCTACATGGAAAAGCGCTGCGTGTAAGTGTAAGAAAAATAAATTATTCAAATCTGATGGTAGAAGATTAAACGCGGATTTATCATAACAAAACGCCGCCGCATGCCGTTGTCACACAATAGAAACATCTCACAGGAGGAGAGGGGCCTCCAAATGCTTCTGTTTAGAATCGAAATGCTAATGAGGTAGTGGCGCGTGATGTGATTCTGTTGATATGATGTTTCGATGATGATTAATGGATTGGTGGGTGCAATGCAGTGCATTGTCAATCTCACTGACAGACAGTTTGTCGTTACTTCTTTAGAAGTGTCCTGCCACAAACCAACAACAGGATAGCTCACCATTTTCACTCGACACCGGCACAACAGAGCCCTTTGAATAGACACGAACAAAAAAATCGACAAATTACCCCGACGATTGCATTACCCGATTACATTACAGTAACTTTCAGCTTAAGCGCTTCCTTCCTCGTCCTCGGCAACACATTGTTCCTATTAAAAACAAAATCCAATTTCAAATTTTACTACCACAACGCGCATCCTGCTTTGAGGGGCAATTTTTATATTTCTTTGTCGACGGCGGGCGCCACCACCACCACCAGCAACTTCATCGACTCATAAAATTGAACACAATTAGTCGATTGTAAAATTGGTGGAAGAATCAGAAGAAAGTGGGACAGAAAAGGGAAACGAACCCTTGTGTGTATGTCACAGATACTCTGAGTTCTCCATGCGACGCATTGCAGCAAATCTAGAGACGAGTCGTCCTGTGTAGGATATTCTTTTTTGTTGTTGTTTTTGTTTTTTGTGTTTTCAACCAAAGAGCATGCAAAAACAAATGATATCCTCCCCGCATGACATCTTTTCGCTTATTGTACGTAGGTTCGTATTCGTACTGATGAATGTATTGTTTTTGTCACACGAATTAGCGCCTGGCTTTTGAATTCGTGTTCGGATTCTTGGTTTGGGTAATGTGTACACTCAGCCAGGTCTAGAAACAATCAACGATTTATTGTTCGGGATACCTTTTGAGTATGGGTTTGTTAGGTTTCCACGCAACGTACTAAGGTATGGCTTCTAAGTTCAATTTTAATATGAGAGGATTGCCAGGTTTCAACAAAAGCTGGTTATGAAAACAATTGAGACTGTGAACTGTCTCTAAGAATCGGGTACAAAGACAGATAGCCATCTTTTACACTATAGAAACTGCCATACTTTTATATATTTTTGAAAAACCTCAAACGGTTGAAACCCTTTCACAATCCTCAAACATAATGCACACACGAACTTTTGGTATTGTTGGAAAGATGTTGTTGAGAGGAAGTGCACAACATAATTTTCATTTGCCTTTATAACGTTTTAGAAAAGTTATTAGCTTATAACTACGCAAATTCATTTAAAGTTCTTTTTCAAAGTTTTTGTTCTCCTTAGGTAGGCGACTTCAACTTCGCTTTGCTTCAATTAGTTCACTAAACAAAATAATTGTTGTAGTTGGCGCTTTATTGTGAGGGAATCTAAGGTTCATAGCCTGGCCACTGCAACCGCTCTGTCACTATTGCATGGTAACTGGGTAAGTGATATGATGAGCAGTTTTATAACCCAAAGACGGGTTAGCAGCAATTTTACAGTCCAGGTCTATTTATGAGCTTGGCTTAAACAACCGAGAAACATTCGTTCCAGAGCGGTCCTTTCTATAAGCGAAGCTCACTCTAAATCAGAGCATCGCCGGACTCAAGAAAAATACTAGTACAAGTTTATCAGCCTAGGTATTTTTTATCGCCGAGATTATCTTCGAACTATGGCCTTCCTCTTTGTCTGTTTCCGAGCACAGGCTGCGCTTTATATGATTGACACCTGGTGTGTCAGAAACGATCTCTCCGTCAATCCTCTTAAAACCGAGGTTGAACTCTTCACGAGACTTAGAAAATTGACTGATCTGACCCAACTTACGCTTAAAGGCGTCAACATCCCCTTTTCAACTGAAGTCAAACATCTTGGAGTGGTCCTGGATAACAAGCTTCTTTGGTCTAAACATGTCGAGTCTAAAACTACTAAAGCACTGTCAGTCTTCTGGCAATGTAAATGAGCCTTTGGCAAGACATGGAGTCTTTCACAGAAAAGGGTCCTTTGGATCTATACGGCTATGATAAGACCAATCATCTCCTAACAGTCAGTTGTTTGGTGGAATAAGCTCTCGGGTAAATACGTTATTGCCTCGTTTGCCAAACTTCAAAGATCAATTTGTCTTGGTGTTACGAGGGCTTTCCCCACCACACCGGGAGCTGTTGTCGACGCACTGTTGAATCTTCCTCCCCTTGATACCTACATCATGGGGTGTGCTCTCAAGACCATTTCTCGTTTAAAGCGATGTGGTCTCTGGAACAATTCGCACTGGAGCTTTGAGGAACTCGCAAGCAGCATATCTTTTGACTCACGTCTAATGTATATGCCGTCTGACACGATGATGCCAAGGCTCAAACTGCGTCAAAATTACTCAGTCAACTTTCCAGAATCTGAGCCTGGAAAGAATTGTTATCGTATCTTCACAGGTGGCTCCAAAACCAACGAGGGTTCTGGTGCTGGAGCCTTTGTTGAGGACGAAGACATACGACTGCACTCATCTTTGGGATCATACGCATCCGTTCTCCAAGCGGAGGCATATGCAATCCTAATGGCCTTGATCCACGTTACGAACAATGGATGGACGGGGAGAAGTATCGTTGTTTGCAGTGATAGCCAAGCTGTGCTTAAGGCCCTTCTCAACCCTCTAACCACTTCGAAAGTTATCCAGGAATGCGGTCGGAAGATTGAATCCCTTGGGTCTCATTTGGGTTGCGGGCCATTACGGCATAACTGGAAATGAGATCGCCGCTGAACTCGCTAGGATCTCAGACAGCTTTCTCAGGACCTGAACCGTCGCTAGGTCTGCCAGTGTCCTCAGTGAAGGCTTCAATCAACGATACAATCTGTGAAGCGCATGCCTCCATTGGATGCAGACAAACCAAGCGTTAGTAAGAAGACTGCAACATTTTTGCCAGCTCGTAGCAGAAAAGACTGTAGAAAGCTTATTGGCGTTGCCAACGGGCACTTCTCTTTTGCCAAGCATTTAAATGTGTTAGCCTTAAGTGATACCACACTCTGTGAATCATGTGGAGAAGATGAGGACACCGCAGAGCACTTCCTCTATGAATGTCCTGCTTTTTCTTGCATGAGGTCACAGATACTTGGCGCAGACATGGTGAGAGCTGGTAGCTTAGGCTCCTTATCATGGCAGCGTCTTTTGGCTTTTCTACGAACATCTGGAAAGCTATAACAAATAGAAGGTTGCTAACTGGTAGTACAATGGACCGGTATTTAGGTCTGAGTGCTCCAGCTGGTATTTTTTTAAAAACCTCCAACAAAAAAAAAAAAAAAAATGTCTTCCTCTTCCAAAACATACTGAATAACTGAATCCATTTATTCATAAGTACACTTAATGTTTGCAGTTCAGTCGGAGGCCTTGAGGCCTTGCAAACTATCGGAACCGTCCATAAAACACAAATCTATTCACGAATTTTACACCACAGAGTTAAACAAAACAAAAGCCTGGCAACACCTTATCACAACTCAGAAGGCAAAACCAAAACAATGGAAACAATATTCGAATACCAAGTCAGGCACTCTTCTCAAGGAAAACACGTTCTCGCTCAGTTCCTTTTAACGAGAGACTATAGCATCTATGCAAGGGACAAGCACAATATTCCCGTGTTCTTTGTTAATTACATAATAACAGTTATATATGCTGTTGTGGCTTATAAAACATTAAAGTGCACCGCACTCACACACATGTCAAGGAATGGGTCAAGCTCCTTGGCTGCTGGTGTGTGCGTGATTCTTTTATATGAACATATGTGTGTATGCTTAATCTGGACACGAAGAAAAAAAAACAATAAATAACGCCGCCCATATGCGACACCAGCAACATACGACAATCCAGAATGTAGTGTCAGTGTGGTGTGTGGCGCAAGGAGCATGGAGCAACCTTGTTGTCATTCGCTCTGTTGGTTTGAGGATTATGTTGTTGTATCGATCCAATGATGGCGGCACTACTAGGCAATTCACAATCATCACAATCCTAGTAGGTATATCGAAGGCAAGGCGAGAATAGTCAAACGCCGACGTATGTTCAACAACCAAAAAACAAAAACAACAACGACAAAAAAGGGTTAAGTGACACTGGCACAAAGGTTGAGTGGAAAATAGCTTTGTCGAGTGTACATCGTCCTTCTTCATTTCATATATTGCATTGAAGGATAAGAGGGATTCTTACTATAGATTAGTTTTTAGCATGTCTGGCATATTTTTTTCACCTTCCTTTTGTCCCTGCTTCAACCCCTTGTGTCCTTTCTCTTCGAGTATGGCATTGGCATGCTATGCTGCCGCTTAGATGAGCTTCTACATAGAACCAACGATTAATGAAGCAGAAGACGATGCACCGATAGTTTTAGTTCAAGCCTACTTTTCTGATGTTAGCAAGGTTTCGTTTCATAAATTGTTTTTGAGCATGACTCACCCCGACGACAAAAAGCGTATAGTTGCTCCTCACGACCATTGTCGGAAATTATAAAAAGAAACAACTTTGTACACGTGATTTGTTTACTGTGCTATTGCCGCAACAATTTTGCGTGTTGTCTTCGTCCAATTTAGTCGTTCAAGAATTTAAGGCAGTCCTGCTGTTGATGACTTAATCTTAACTGGTTTCCTTTTCCTTTTTTTTGTGTGTCTCATTATGGACGAAAATTTGCTTTACGAAATCGCGAAGATAAAAAATGGCTAAAAGTTTTTCATTGGAGGAATATTGTTGCGCGGCTAGCTGGGTATGAAGTCCTCTGATGACTTCATTCTTAAAAATGACACAACTTTTAAGGAGGTTGGCATCATCGGCGCCAAATTTGAAGGTGTGTGATTTCTGATTTATGATTTCAGAGGAAGATATAGGGCCATAGAATCCAGTAAAAACATTCGAGAAGCTTTGAGACTGCTAAGGCTATTCAATGCCTGTAAATTTAGTAGATTAAACATCAAACTAAGTGTAAATGAACAACACAAAGGCTTTATGGTTGGTCATAGAGACAGACCATTGACATAATTTTTGAGGACTTAACCTCACCTTTGGTTGGTGCTTAACGAAAAGGTTTTTAGGATCTTTCCCTTTAACATGTTCTCAGATTTTGGTTCTTCTAATTCCACCAAGCTTCGTAACTCTTGCTGTTATGCGAAGTATTTTCAGTTAATATTTAGAACGGGGCAGTGGAATAGTATTAAGTCCATAAGCTCGAAGCGGGGCTTCACCGGTTATCTTCTCTGCTTTCGATATTTCCAGTTTCATTAGAACACCGCCGCGCCGTGTTGCCTTTGAAGTTAAAATTGAAATTAAAACCTTCTTATTTCCAATTAATGCGCCTTCCTCGTTTTCGACCTAACGATCTCGAAGAAATCACAGCTTTCCCACTTGACTACTTCACATTAGTGACCCGCTTGTGGTGAATGGCGCGGCGTTTTGCCCTCAAAATGCATCGGAAAAACCTCACGGTCTTAGATTGCTTCATTACAAGCACAACATGGTTCCAGTAGGATGAGGATACATTAGTGGTATCCAAATAGGGCCAAAGGACATAAGTGTGTTAGCTGAGCGGACAGTCACTTTAACGTAACCTAGCCTAGATTGCTTCATGTCTTAGGCTAACCAAATGCAAATGTTGAGTTTGGTTACACCAGGTGTGTTTTGGTGTGACTTTCCTTTTCTTCATCCACGAAGGACGTTGTATGACATTGCTTTTTTGGTAGAGTTCTCCGTTGAACATGATTATATTCAGTCCTAGTGAGGTGTCGGTTCGGAGAGAAAAATTCACCGATTTTATACGATTCGGAGGTTTTTGCTGCGAACAGCTGCTTGCAATTTTCTCCAGCATCAAGTGCCACCAAGTGCTTTGTTTGTGAAATTTCATACAGCTTAGTGCAATTCTTATTCCAAAACCAAATTCTCCACTCCAAAAGGATACCTCGCTAGGGCCGATTAACTGAGCCCGTCTTTCTCTTCTTTTTTTTTTCAAATTGGTATTTTTGACGTGGAGGCTTCTGTGGATCTGAGTGCTTCTAATATGACCAAAATTTGTTATTCCTGTGAACCGTATGTAATTGTTATTGTCATATTGTCACTACCGCGGCGTAAAGTGTTTCCTTTAATTTAAGGTGATATTTTTCTACCACAGAAGATGGCGCAGTTTTCTCACCACTTCATCCACCCTACGCTTGCTCGATGATTGATGTCGTCATCACAAGTTGTTTCACTATCCATCATTGATACTAGATATTTAAACTTTTCACACTTCAGAAGCACATTTCGATTCAAATAAATTTTGGGACTATGCACGGTTGGATTAGAAAAGGCGCAACTCAACTACTCAGTCTTTTTTGAACATATACACTACACGCTACCCACAAAAACTTTTACCCGTACATTAAGTGCTTCCGAGAACTATCTGTACGGACTCTGTCAGTATCAAGTATTCTCGAAAGAGTGGGCTTAACCTAAACAAAATAAAAACGGTAACGCAAAAAACATAGCACTAGAAAAAACCAGTCCCCTGTATAAGACCAGTCCGTATATGGACGACAGTAACGTTATTCGAATCAAAGGTCGCATTGATGTTGCCGAACATGTGAATTTTAGCTGCAAAAGGCCAATCATTTTGCCAAATAATCATGGGATTACCCAACTGATAATTCAAGACTTTCACGGAAGATTCCAACATAGATTCTCGGAGACTGTCGTTAACGAAATCCGACAGATATTTTATATACCAGCATTGCGAACCGCCGTGAAAAAGGTTAAAGGCGCCTGTCCACTATGCCGAATTCGAAAAGCCAAGCCAATTCCGCCACTAATGGGCGATCTACCGCCTAGGCTGAAAGCATTTGCAAATCCGTTTTCATATGTCGGCGTGGATTACTTCGGGCCTATGTTTGTCACAGTGGGGCGACGATCAGAAAAACGTTGGAGAGTTATATTTACCTGTTGCGCATAGTTTATCAAGCGAATCTTGCATTCTTGCAATTAAGCGTTTCTGTTCCCAAAGAGGTAAACCTATCGAACTGTGGAGTGATAATGGCACCAATTTTAAAGGAGCTAATCGAGAGCTGATAAATGAAGTTGCCAATTTGTCAACAAATAATGGCTTAGTCAGTGAAGTGATGAATAAGGGTATTCACTAGAAATTCATCCCACCGTCGCGTCGCGTCGTCTCCACACATGGAAGGTCAATAAAAGAAGCTCTAGGTCAAATGACAACAACGCGGAACCCTAAAGATGAACTCCTGCACAGCATGATGGCCGAAGTCGAATATATCATAAATTCAAGGCCACTGAGTTACGTGCCTATCGACAGCGAGAACGAGAAGGCTTAAACACCAAATCACTTTTTGCTTGGGTCGTCTAATTGGATCAGATACCTCTCAGAGCTGGATGAAAGCGCTGCAGCTTTGAGGAAGAATTGGGTTGCTTGCGAAAATTTTGCAAATCGCTTCTGGAAACGTTGGATTAAGGAGTACCTTCCCACTTTAACCAGGCGGCCTAAGTGGTTCGTCGAGGCAAAGTCTTTAGCAGTGGCCAAAGGGAAAGGTAATCAAAACTGTACCAAGCAAGGATGGCCAAGTTAGGTCAGCTATTGTAAGAACGAAAGACGGTGACTACCTGCGACCAGCCACCAAATTAGCATTTCTCGAAGTGGGTCAGCAAGACATTGGTAACCCGAACGATGCGTTATGCTTACCAGGGGGAGTGTTGCCACGCCTGGTAATGCTTCAAGTTAGACGTAAGAAATTAATAGAAAGAGAAGAATAGATTATATGTAGAAAGAGTAAACTGAAACATTAAAAAAGAAACTTAAAGTAAAAAACCGCCATTGCGAATTTAGAAGTTGCTGCAGAAAGACCCGTAAATTGAATTATTGAATAATTGTAAATTGAATTTATATACATACTTATTATAACTATCTTTTACAGAAATTTAAAGCCTTTGAAAATAGAGCATTTGTGAACTTGTTTATATGAACATACGAAATAAAAGCAAATATGTATTCTGAAGTCTATGCTATATAATTTGGAATTCGTCAAAACAACAGTGGGGATGAAGGATCTTCACTTATGATGACCCCATCGCCAGGAAGGAATAGTTGATATACTTTGGTGTTCTGTACTTTATCTTCCAACAGGCAGTCAGGGACTGTAGAGGACTAAAGGTGCTTACTTGGTGTACACCTACTGCGACTTGGACTGCTTCGGTGACTTCACGTGGATATCTAACTTTCATCATCGCTCCATCCATAAAAGATTACTTCCATGTAAGATCACGTGGTTGTTGGTTGTGGTACCCGTGGAGCTATGATTACCATGTCTGCCTGTTACGCAGGAGGTTTGTGGTTACAATCCCAACAGAAAACAAAAAATGATTTTCCCCAGTTACCATCTTTTGCGAGGAATTAACAAGATAGTAAATTTATTGCCATGAAAAGTGCTTTCTCAATTAACCGTTCTAAATCCGTAGAAAATTCTAGGTCCCCTCCATTACCATACATAAGGTATGGTTGTTAAAAATGTGCTAGGACCCGAACCTCACCGTTCTGTTGCTCGGGGCTCTATTTATTTATATATTTATTTGGTTGTCCTTAAATTTTTTTTTAGAGGTTGGGTTTTCGAACATCTTGTGGTCAAATCGCGTTACTCTAATGTCATTTATGTCCAGTTTGGCTTACCATGAACAAGTTGTCAAATGAACCAAGTTTGCAAATCGTCAATTTTTTTTTTCGAAAATAGTGTATCAGTTCGCGAAGTTCAATGCAAGTTCCGTTTATTTTATGGTCGACATAATCGTCCATCAGACTAATCAATTCGGTTAAACATGAATCGTTTTCGCATTACGTTTACTTAAACGTGATTTTGGTGTATGGGCCGAAAATGAGATTGATCTCGATGCTGATTTTCATCGCAAAATCTTGTTTTGTGAAGAGGCTCATTTTTGGTTGAATGGTTACGTCAACAAACAAAATTGCCGAATTTGGAGTGAAGAGCGGAAGAGTGTAGAGCATGAGTACCTTGAGACGCCATTACATCCACAAAAACTGACTGCTCTGAGGGCTGGTGGAGTCATTGGGTCATACTTTTTCCGAAATGGTGCTGGCGAGTCAGTTAGTATAGAGCCATGATAACCGACTATTTTGTTCTCAAATTGAACGGCATGAATGTCGATGAGATGAGGTTCCAACAAGACGGCGCCACATGCCACACAGCGCACGTCACAATCGATTTATTAAAGGAAACATTCAATGACCGAATAATTTCGCAGAATGGACCAATTCAATTCAAAAATTCAACCAAGTCAATTGGCCATCAATATCGTGAGATTTCAGACCTATGGATTATTTTCTTTGAGGATATGTGAAGTCGCTCGTCTTCGTCAACAAACCAGAAACGTTAGGAGGCTTGGAAGCCAACGTTCGTGGCGTTATTGCCGACATACGGATTCAAATGCTCGAAAAAGTGGTTGAAAATTGGACCTATAAACTTGACTTTATTCAAGTTAGCCAGCCGCGGCGTCCACATGCCCGAAATTATATTTAAACATTATCGTATTTATCAATCGAACAGAACGTCTGGTCAAATGGCGCGATCGATGTGTAAAAATGACAAGTAAGCGAACGAAGCTAGAGTGTAACTATCTCAATATTTTTACTTGTCTACCTCTTCGGTCTCTTATTCAGTCCAGGTTACATTAAAAGCTTCTCGCAAAAAGATATCTCAGATCTCTCTATGGCTTCTTTGAATGGGCCAAACATCCAAGTTGAGCTATCACTTGTTTTAGCAGACAGAAACTCATTGTTCATTAGACGATCTTATTATTTTTCGCTGTCAACTACCCAATAACCACTCAACAAACTTCAGAATAAAGAGGATCCTCTTGAGTAAACGACAAAACCTGAACTTTGGCATATTTTCCTTTTTTGCATTTCCAATAACATTGATTTAAAAAAAAACACACAAAAACGGGTTTTTTTTTTAATTCTGCTACAAGTCTCTCCACAGCTGGCTTACGATACTTCTCTCGTAGCTCGAAGTTAGATGAAAAGCTTCTCGTTGTATTTAAATTCTCAAATTATCGCGCCCCTTATCACATTAATGTTGAAGCCGAGGGCAAATTTTGCCGGTAGGCATACATAAGTCACTCCTCTGCCAAGTTTGTTCGGCCAACATTAGTGGCGTGGCGCCTGGCGACTAGTGAATCACTGAACACACTTTTGCACATAATGTGCTCGTGGACGAGACTACTGACTCATGTAGAGTCGATGCTCTGAGGTCACAATATCTGAGCAAAAAGACTTTTTCAACACAAATCTCCCATGCGTCAGTCAACAAATAAAAAATGATTGACTCACGTTATTGACGATTCGGCGTTTTTGTCAATACGGCCAGGTTCTAAACTCCATAATGTGACTACCGTACCACCAACGGCACTATCGTAAGATAAACTGCAGTGTTAAGGATCTTTGTGTTCCCCCTGTCAACAGCATCTCCGAAAAACCAAAAAGGTTTCCTTCATCAATGGACAATGGATTAACATCGTACACTTTCCACTTTATAGGTGTCCACTTTGTAATCTTCTCTGATTTTGGCAACGTCTTTGTTGAGATCAAGGTGATCTAAGTTGTGTTTTACAAAATTACCTCCGACTCTTTGAACAGAAGACATAGTTCCACCATCGATCTCCACAGAAGCCTTCCTGTTAAGTCCTCATAATTCAAAGTGCAGTCTCAAATCAAAGAAAAGTTGTCATGTTTACCTTGAATATCGTCATCGGATCCCCGGCCCAAGGAAAATTCAAGGTCAACAAGAACAACAAACTCATCTGTATTCAAGACCAAAAAGAAGAACAGTGTCTTTTTGTAGATCCCCATTCCTATGCTTTAAGTGGCCGCTGTTTACTTAGGTGTACTGTACACAAGCAGTTACGTTCTTTTAACATAATCATCGTTTTTATTTTTTTCCCACCGAACCAGTTTCTGTAGCCGAGTTTGTTTGACTAAACATAAGCTAATCTCTCAAAATGTTCTTTTTTAAGTCGTTAGTCGTTATCGCCAAAGGAATTCCCACCATAAATCGTCGTCCCGGTTTTTGATAAGACGTTTGCCCAGTTCATTCGTATAAATTTATCTGTAGATTTAATTAAAAAAAGAAACAGCTTCCGATTTTGTACGACGTTTTATCATTCCAATTTGAACTGGTCGAGCAAGTGCAATGACAGTTAATTCGAGACTCGAAATTAGCCGCAATGGACTTGGACCTTTGGGGAGCGACCAAAACAACAAAGGCGCAACATTTGCACTCACTAAAGAACTCCAACTTTTACAAATCAACTTACAACTAAGTGAATGATCGCCATTCGTCATATTTTGTCCTCAATAAAAAGTGAAATTAAACAAAATTATGTGTTTACAATATGGGCGCGTGTTTCAGTAGTGAGAGAAAAAAAAATGCGAATGTTTTGTGGTGGTGGTGGTGGTAGGCGACACCACCGCCCATCCCTTTCTCACGTTTGCCTCTATACACCTCTGACGAATGCGACAGACAAACTTTAAAAACAATTAACCGGTGCGAGGTTGGTCATGATCATGAAATCAAACCAAAAAAATAAAAAAACAGACGTCTGTTGGCTAAAATATGTTAATTTTTGTGTTGTTTTCAATAGATACTCACTTGAACGATTCATTTTCTTCTTGTTTCTGAACAATTACGCCAAGAGTTGCCTTTGATTGCTGGATAACACAATGGAAATCACCTAGGGGATTTGTTGGGTATGGGATTCACACAAGGAGTAAGTAAATCACTTTGAATTTTCTTTATTTTTTATCGGGGACACAAGGAGTTTGATAAAAGCACGGCACTTTCTTTTGGTGAAAAATTAATTTCCACTTTCGCACACACTGTTACACAAGGCACACTGCGGATTATTTTTGTAATTTTTTAGGGCAAAGACCAAAGAACGGTAAACGAGGAATTATCTGTTTTTTGGACACGAATGTAATGAAACGCGACGCACCGTCTGACTCGATTTGGAACAAAACGCGACTGCGACTGCTGCAAAACATTTTTAGGAGAAAAAGTTGCATTTCGATTTTGATGACTAATGTTGTCTCTTTCTTCCTCACGAAAAAATGACAGCCACTCAGTGATGCCAAACTATTTGACTAATGAAATGCAAGATGAGAAACCCAAAGAACAGGGATGATAAATTAACTGAGAATCCGAATTTGTTGTTTTCAAATTTTCTTTTAAGAAATTTGCGAATGTAGTAGATCAAAACGAAAATGAAAAAGATTTTTCAATTTGCTAAGTAGAAATGTGATTTTTTAATGAAATGTTCCCCCAAACCAAAGCTTTTTTGCAGTTTCGGCAGCTGCAGAACTGTTTCTGTCATCATTTGTGCAGTCGGGATAATATGACAATATGATTGCATGAAAACGATGCATTTTTATGTCGCATCGGTGTGGGTATTTTCATTATGGCTCCGTGTCACTGAATTTTGACAACTTATTTTGCAGCTGCTGTGACTGCAAAAACGCTTTGGTTTGATTCTTTACAAAAAAGAACAACTTGTTCGAACTTTAGATAGAGTTTCTCCCAAACCAAAGCGTTTTTGCAGTTGCGGCAGCTGCAGAAACATTGTTGTGATCATTTTTGCCATCGTGATAATACAAATGTATGGAAACGTTGTTTTTTGCATTTTAAAAATGGCAGAGAAAGCGATTTTTAAAAATGGTTTTTTTTTTGTATGTATATCCGGGTGCAAACAAACATGAAACGCTGTTGATGTGACTTGAACTGTCACATCAGCTGCCACTGTATAAAAATGGCTCGTTGCTCTTGTCACAGGGTCGTGGAACTCTCAAATTTTAGAGCGAGATGGAATGCAATCAAAAAAAGAAAATCACTTTTGTCGGTGTGGATATTCTATTATGTCACTGCATAATTTAATTTTGGCAAATGCATTTGACATTTCTTGACCCAAAAACGCTTTGGTTTAGGAATCCCTTTTATATTTTATTTATACTTTTTGTTCAATCTTTTTCAAAAATATATTCAAAATCATCTGGTTGGCAAGATTTATTTTGGTATTTTCGTGTTGAATGGTTTCATTTTAGTCCATGCACACACCGCATTAAAGTGACACAAACTGTCAATTACGAAAGTTGACAGTTCTTCTTATCACCTTCCGCCTGGACCAAAATAAATGAACTTTAAAAAAAGAAACTCCAGATCCTGTGATGAACATAATTCCTACCTTTGTCCGTGCTGGAAGGAGACACCTACCACTTTCTATAAAACAAACATCACACTTTACAACAAACTTTCCTCTACAATGTGAGGAGCGCAAAGCTAAAGAAGCCGCGTCCAAAGGTCAGCATACATCCCGCGGAGAACCTACAATTTTTGATAAAATCATATCCAAAGAAATACCAGCTAAAATATTCTACGAAGATGACAAGTGTTTAGCATTTCATGATGTTGCTCCTCAAGCACCAATTCATTTTCTCATAATTCCCAAATACAGGATTCCTACTTTGGATAGCAGTACAAAAGAAGACACTGAAATGCTGGGTCATTTGATGAGAGTTGCCGGTGAACTAGGAAAAAATAGTGCACCTGAAGGGTTCCGATTGGTGGTAAATAATGGAGTTCATGGTTGTCAAAGTGTATACCATCTGCATTTGCATGTGCTTGGAGGAAGACAACTTAAATGGCCGCCAGGATAGGGTGTCGTCGCTGCTTTGCTGTGGGTAAATTGAAGTGGCAATAAACTATTTAAACTGTAGAAAGAATTTGTTGTTTCACTTTGATCTTTCAACATTTTAGAATATTTGGGAGAGTTTTAGGAGACAGAACCGCAAAACAGCTTGGAAGGAGATATCAGTGATACAGAGACAAAAATCTTGAATTGGAATCAAACTGAAGGTTGGGAAATTAAATTTTTGTATTTTAACGATATCGAAGGGATATCCTGTCTGTAAATACGAACTCTATTAATGACCATTCGAAGACAGCCTTTCGCCTAGAAGACTAAAGGGCCATAGAATTAGTTGCGACCGTTGCATCCGGTGCTTATGTCTCTCCTCTCATAAGAACGTGTGTATTCCATCGAGCTGTCAGTTGAAGCCGGTAGCGGAAGGACGCAAAAGGTTCTATGGGTCGACCCCTTGAGTACAAATTCTTATCATTTGACGTTACATTAGTAAAGTCCAAGCTTAAGAAAAAAGAAATTAAAAAATTATGATTCGTCCTATTTACGTCCCATGCACGGGTCACACACGACTGGTTGCCAGCGGCGAGTCGAGTGGCCGCTACTGCCAGCGGCTGATCAGCTTTGAGGGACCACAAAATTCACAACGGAAAGCTGAACATGTTGAACTTTTGGCTGCTATCAGCGGCTGCTAAAATAGAAAAATACTGTTACACAGTCTGTTTAGTAAATTTTTCATTAAAATTTTGTGTCAAGTATCATAAATAGGTTTGAAAATGAGAAATTAAATTCAAAAACGGATTGTTTTTGATGGTGAGTAGCAGGTAGCAGCCGATAGTGTGACCGGGCTGCTAGCCGTGGTAAGAAGAGCTGCCAAGCAGCAATGTGTGACCCGTGCTTTAATGTGCCGGGTTTTCACGGCCATGATCAACACAGATTTTTTAATTCATTGCTTTGGCGGTTGTTAGAGAAAAAGAGATTAAAATGTCGTCTTTTACAGCATCGTGTACTCATTGGCAAATCACTGTTTTGATCTACACTTAGTAAGGTTTTAAAAACCCACATTTCAAAATTGGTTGTGCAATAAAAATTAATTCTCTTCCTTCCTTCGCTGTTTACTGATGGAAACTCACCCGAATACTTTTGTTTTGTAAAGAAACAGTCTAATGATTTCGAAACGTATATTTGGCTATTTGAAAGTAGGGAAACCTTGGTTCACAGAAACCTCAAACAAATAAGAGACTGTCTAGCCATCGTATATATAAACTATCCCATAACATATTCCTTAAAAGTAGCATAAGACACTCTTTAAGAGTTTAAGCAATATAATCTGTTGAAAGTTTAAAATGTTCGGGTTGTCAGTATGTAAGGAGTGAAAGTTTATCCAATAACAACTAAGACGCGGCCATAAGTCATTCAACTGGCATGAAAAGGATACACCATCTGAAAGACTTGTCAACATCCTCTCAAGTAAGTGAAAACTAACCTACCTAACCTTTTTTGTATGCAATTTTTTTTGTGGATGAATATGAAAGAGTATGTGACTAACAAGTCAGAAGTTACTAAATTGTGGTTGAAAATAAGCCCACCATTAGTTCGTTCAAGCCGTGGTTTGCTGTGTTTTTTTAAGTCCTGGGTCTTTTGGGAACCCTGGGCACTTTTTGAGGCCCGTGTATGATTCTATAAAAATGTTATGTTGTGTAATAAAGGTATACAGAAAAAACACGTAACTTGGAATCAATATTTCATCAATTATTATAGGTAAATCATTATAAAAATAAATAATTACTGCAGCATGTTTATGTTTTAACATAAGCGTTAACATAAACATAAATAATGTAAAAATAAAAACAAAATAATAAATTTTTCATATAAGAATTCAAAAATAAAAAAATTTAAATAACAAAAAATTAAATTCAGAATATACTTAGTTTAAGGAACAAAATATTGATATGCAAAAAGATGGAAAGAGGAATATTTGTTGAAGAAGTCTTTTTCTTGATTTAAGATTAGCAAAATCATTGATTATATCTACAAAATCGATGCCTCTGAGGATGTCGCTTTTGATTGACATCAGCGACAAACTTGTCAGCCTTTCTTGAACCATTGTAGTTCTGAGTTCGTTTTTTATTCTTTTTAACTTCTAGGGAAGGAACGTTCGCCACTGCAGTTGGTCACCATAATACTTAAGAAAATTCTAAGTGCAATTTCAACACTTGGAAATTCATCTTCAACGTTTTTTGTTTTTAAAAAATTATAAAGTTCTAGAATATTGCCAGTTTTTTCATTTTCGTGTCGAACAGTTTTCCAGTATTCTTTTAAATTCAAGCATTCAGCATGTAGTTCATCTCCGTTTACATCTTCAGTGTAAAATTTAGCAAAAGATTTGCAGTTTTCTTTTAAGTCTTCTGAATTCTGGTTTGTTAATCGAAAAAAAAGTCAAATCGTTAGCCAATATTTGTATATGAACCTAGTCACTGTTTCAAATCAACGCTTAGAGTGTCAACAATGAAAAGAATGGTTTCAATTTCATTCCAAAGTATATCTTATAATGAGTAGGGACACTGTCTACACAAATACAACGCCTACATTTACAATAGACAGTAAAAAATAAAAAAAAACACAAGTGAAAACAGGCAAAAATTATTAATAGTTCCCTTTCGAACCATCGCGTCGCATCGCAAATGTCAGAAAAATACAGAAGAAGTTTTCCTAACTTCGCAACACCATTTAAATCCTAACTTCGCAACACGAATTTAATTTAAATTCGATCGTAAAATACAAGTATGGATGTTTTTCTGATTGGGTTTTTAAAAGTGTCCTGAAACGAACACAAGGGAGTTTATGGTTTCGTTGTCCTGATCATTACTTGAGTCACCTCTTTTTTGTTTGAATTTGAATATAATTTCGGAGGGAATGTGATTTAAAATGTTCAACAAAGATTGTTGTTAAATGTATCGAAATATATTTTTTTCTTGAAAATAGACCAATAGAGAGGCAAAGTGTTGTTTCAGCAATTTGGGGGCCCCTGGTGATTGCGAAGCCCTGGGCATTGGCCCAGTGGGGCCAGTGGTAAAGAGGGGTTTGCGATACAGGGCTATTTTAGTGGCATGTATTTTTTGTTTAAATTGGCAGATATGTGTGGTGATTTCGTGTTTGAGCGCTTTTTATATATAAATAGGCTAAGGAAAATCTTTGGGTCCCTTTTTCTTTGTTGTTTTCCAACCGGTTCTCTTAATTTTTTTTTTGTGGTTTGGTATTGATGAGTAGAAGTGTCATCAATCATTTTTACCTGTGTCTTCCTGTCCTAATTGCTTAAAATCAACAGGTGTGTTTTACATGTATTTTATATGGGAAAGACATATTTTAGAGCTTTTTTGTTGTTTTCTTATGTACAGTGTGTTTGTGCAGTGTGTGTGAGGAGTGTATGTGTAGTGTGTGTGTGTGCAATATGTGTGTGTGTGGGCGACCCTAGTATAATAATACAGTCAATTGTGTCATCAAAAGATTGTTTAAAACAAGTTCTACCCGGCGTGAACCACTGGTGGTCCACGGGCACTTCACTTATCTGGCGATGTGGACCACCAATAGTTCACAGGTAATTTCATTTATCTGGCGGATTGACCACCAGTGGTCCCACTGTTTATAAAAAAATTTTAAACATTTGTAGACCACTGGCAGTCCACAAATGTTTATGATTTCTTTTTTTTTTTTCAAACCACACTGCAAAGAGACACAGAGCTAAAATAAAATACAGTGAGGAATTATAAAATTCTATTTGTTGTTGTTGTTTTTAGTATAGATAAGATTTATTTCTTACTTGTTTATTTTTCTTACGTTTTAGTAAAATGCGCCGGGTGGAACGTATTATGTGATTTCGCTTTCATCTCCTCCTCCGATCCATAAGATTGTTAAATTGCCTTTTGAACTTTCTATAGTTTCTATATACAAGGCGGATACCTTTAGATACTATTTTTAGAAATGGGTGCGTTCCTCTGCTAAGTGCTTACCACGTAAACAACAACAAAAAGCTATCCAGATACGATTGCTGAAAGTCCCCATTCAGTTCGTTCTTTGAACTTAATCCAGGGTTGACCCAGGTTTCCTTGACAAACGCTAAGCTACGGTAAGCAACAAAATCACCGCACATCCTTGTGATTTGAAGAAAAATACATGCCCTCTTCGTTACCTGAACTCGCCACAGCAAAAACCTACAAGGCAAACTCAAAGCTTAAAAAAGCACTCAGTTAGTTTCAAATTCATTTTTGTTTTGTTATCATCACTTATAACTACTTACTTGCTAGCAATAATGTTTAAACTAGCTTACATAATAACTGAATTAACTTACTGACCCTAGGCGGGTACTCTAAATTACTCAATAACTTAATTCTAATGTCTTTCGGCATACAAATACCTATTTCAAACTATAACTTATATTAAAACTAAGAACATTTAAAAATTTAGTTATTTGAGCCCTTTTTTCTGGTTGTTAAACAGCCATTGTGAGCTTAGGTTAATCAAAAAACACTTTGTGGCGACCACATGGCAACCCCAGGGCTTCAACGAACAAACTTTACTATAGGTTCGTTCGCTGAACTTTACCTAGGCCTGACCAAGGTTGAGTTACAAAAAAAAACCTGGATTTCCCAGTCCTCAAAAAAAGCTAAACCAGAAAATGACCACATTTGCCATTTGGCAGCCCTGTTTATTACCTAAACTCGCCCCATTAAAAACCTAGAGGGAGTTGAGGAAAAACCCAGTGGTCAAAAAACACTCAGTTTGACATTCAAGGCGAGTTTAGGTTTTTCAAAAAACGCTTTGTGGCGACCACAGAGCGACTCCAGGGCTTCTACGAACGTTGTAAGGGTCCGATCTAAGTGAAACATTGGGCGGTGTTTCTATTATAAGCGCTTTATTACAACTGACCTCTTTTGGTATCTTAGTCTATAACATTGAGTAGTTTACATAAAGAACTGTAACATCGTGCGATAGATGGATTAGACAATACATAGGATACATTCAGTTATTATTCTTTAAAGAAATGAACGAACAGAAGTGCGGATCTAGGGAGTTGACGGATAGTATCTTAACATATTGATGATAGGATAGTATGTTCTTTACAACATTACTGAATGTTCTTATACCTCCTAGTGTGAATTAAGCAAAGTATAGCTCCCATTTTTAGTTAGCTCCTCCTTAAACGTTTTTGTCTTAAAAAAGAAAAGTTTTTAAACACATGCCATTCCTCCTAGAAATACTTACTATTCATATCTTGTCAAACTTCCGACGTAAATACGCAGTGTAGTACAATTCATCGTATTTTATCCGCTGTTTATAACCCTACTCATTTCATCGCTGTTTATGTAAATACTCCCTCTACGTTTTAGCAGATGTGTAAAAATTCATAACTCTTGATTATAGTTGTGCTAGTTATCAAAAAAAGAAACACATTTTATCTGGCTATCACTTTCTGAATTACCAGCTTGATTTGACCATTTTTCTGAACGCAGGCAATAATTTGTGTTCAAACGCTCCGCCTTTAGTACTTCGAATTGGGTGCATTAAAAGATTCATTTTTTGATTTTTAGATCAAAACGCACGGACAGTGTTATTGCGTGATCCGATTTATCCATTTTGATTGAAATCACTAAAATCTACTTACCAACATGCTTACCAAAATGGTTAAGGCATTATGAACTAAGATAAGTAGGTACTGTAAGCCTGATTCAGAATAGTGCGTTATTGAGTTGACATTAGGATGATATTTACTTAGCACTTTTTCGTTTCAATTGTTCTCACAAGCAAAGCTTATCGTCTGTCAAGGAAACTTACCTCCGTAGATCCCAAAAAACGAAACATTACTTCCTTAAAACAACAATTGTTACATATATCCAGAACTGGAAGAGTAAGAGTACTACTAGCTTAACGAACGATGTTATAACAGCCGGCAATTTGAACTTGAAATAGTACGCCACGCAAAGCTGCACCCAAAACAGCGAAACCTGAATATAAAATGGAATGGCATACATAACACTCCAAACCCAAGAAAGAAGTAGTTGTTCACATAGATTCCACTTTTGATCTTATTGGAATTCGTTTTACCTGACTAACCAGTTTTTGGCTCAAATATCAAACTCACATTGTATTTTGTTTGTTTGCCGTGTTTGTTGGCTTCCTGTGATGTTGTTTATGAATACTTCGCAAATAAATTAGTCATCGGTCGGATGTAATTGATATGCGCAAAAGCACTAAATTTTAATTAAACAATATCGCAGTGCCATTCTCGTTACACTCGCAAGCAGGGATGTGCCACGAATAACATATCTCTATGATGACAGTGAGGAGAAGGGGTGAAATGATGAGCAATTGCTTGGGAGGTATAAACAAACAGATAGACCGTAATTAGTGGAGAGCTTTGCGATCAAAGATGTGCCAAGATAATCTCAGGGCGGTTTGATGAGAAGGTAATCGTGATTTGATCAATGGGTGCGGTCTGTCTCTAGTTTAATGTGAGTCAGTGAATTGCATTTGTTTGTGAGTTATTCATATCATTCTGAGAATACAGACCTGCTGGATGCATTTGTTTTCAGAAATGATGTTTAAAACCACAAAAAAAAATTATTCAGATCTCGCGCGACTATGCGGGCAGCATTTTTAGAAATAAGACGCACAACTAATGCTGAGTATCGTCTTCATCGTATTCAAAACCATTTTACATAAATCGAAAAAGCGGGACGAATATCTTTAATCAGCTGTTGTCGTTTGGGAAAGCTTCTAGTATTAGTTCATTGAAACCCTGAGGTTGCCCCAAAGCGTTTTTTGTAAAACCTAAACTCGTCCTGAATGCCAAACTGAGTGCTTTTTGAGCCCTGGGGTTGACCTGCGTTTGCCCTAGGTTTTTACTGGATCGAGTTAAGGGCTGTCAAATGTCATGTATTTTTATTCAAATGACAGGGATGCGTGTGATTTTGTGGTTTAGCATTTTTTGATAGCTCATAGGGTTGTCAAGGAAACCTGGATCAAACCTGGGTAAAGATCAACGAACGAACTTAGTGTTGTTTTTTCACGTGTGGCTGATTCAAGTGCTAAAAATTAGGGCAAACACACAAACGAGTACATGAAAACATTGACGGATACGCTCAAGGTTTTACTCATGTAATTCACTACGCTCACTGATTCGGTACGGCTCTTACCCACAAATTTGTCTTCAAACCTGGAACAACATTCGTTGCATGAGGCATCGCCAAAAAATGATTGTTCGTACTGTTCACACGATGTTTTTTCAAGCTTGGGAACTATGGTTGATACAGAAATTCCATCATTTTTTATTTCTCAAAAACACATAGCTTTGATCCTTTTCAAATTTTTCTCCTAAAATGAACTTGATGTTGATTACACGAAGTTTTTTAAAGCACTAAAACTAAACGCTAAGTGCAATAATCAAAATTAGAGTATTTTCAGTACTCGTTGTTTTCAAAAAGTTATGTCCAACTCTTTGTGATTGAATTGGTGTAAAATTTTTATCTTTCCAAGTATTTCATCGCTGTTCACACGAGAGTTTTTAAAGCACAAAACTCTCAAAATTAGTCTTGTCGTTCCTTTAATTTTCAAGTGAAATTCAACTGCTAAGTGCTCTATTATTTGTCCTCAAAAACACAAAAAAGCTCTCATTTAGAATAAAATAAATTTATTATTTGAACAATTTACACTTATAAACTTACTCTAACTTTCTTAATTAGTTACACTTAGTTTCGTTTTTTTATAATTATTACTTTAAGTATGCTTTTTGGTATATGAAAATGCTGATGGCAACTTTTGCCAGCTGTGCTTGCGTTGGTTGGTCACAGAGATATGCAGTTTTTGAAAAATTTACAAAGACTTTATATTGCATGAATGAAATACTGATGATGACTCTTAACGGTTATTGAGTTTGAGCACATATAATGTAGACATAATTGTAAAAACCTAATGGAGCAAGTAACTCACTAAAGCAGTCAGAAGCACACTTGTTGCCACAAAAGTTGTTTTTGTAGCTGCACCGTAGTATGGATCACGTCCTTCGAGTTGATTATAGAAGGGTGTGGTCGATGATAAACCATATCCTATGGAATTTCCAAAAGGTTCTCCCTCGGGAATGAAACCTATGGGTCCAATATTACCAACGCCTGGACTATTCGTGAATGTGTAACCTAAGCCCCCTGTTTTGGCACGAAGAATGCGGAAGTTGACCTCATTGGGATTGAGACGGCCGGCAACAAAGTTGTATAATCGATTCACAACGATGAAGAGGTAGCCATCCTCATCGAATGACATACCATCAACCCATTGAATGAAATCATCATCCTTGGCGATCACGTGTTGGTTGATTGGCGTGAAGGGCTGATATGAGTCCCATTTGGCAACAGCGTGTTCCTTCAAAAGACCGTAGTAAAGAATGCCACGATTGTCCATAATCATTCCGTCGGTTTGAGAGATCTTAAGTCCGTAGTCTGTCACGGATTCAAAAACTTGTCTGAGACTGGATCTTCTTGTGAATTCAGGATCACGTAAAACTGACGCTGGAATGGAGTACAAGTGGTAGCTGGAGAGAGGTGAATAGTAAACATTGCGTTCGTAGTTTTCATTGATAAATTTCGGAGAGTTGATATTCAGGGAATCACTATTACTGTTGGGGTTGTAGTATGGACCCAAAGCGATGCCGTCAATGTGAATGGAGAACCTCAAACTAGTACCATTGACAGCAAAGTCTACTGCGTTCAGTGCTGCTCTCATTGAGTTGGGTTCTCTTACTTTCCATGAGCGGTTGAGTTTTCTGGAGAAGACAACGATACCTGGATCGGATCCACTGTTGTCAGTGATGTACGCGAATCCACCATAAGCATCATCTACTACGACTTTGTTGAGGTAATTTGTACCTCTGGAGACAACTTCTTCCGGGAAATCATACCGATGGACGACCGTTCCATTTCTTTTGAGATCGAAGATCATCAGCTTAGGTTGGCAGGTAGTCTTTGGACGATCTAGAATGAGGAGAATATTATAAAAGGCAAACTTTTAAAAAGAGTCTCTTTATCCTTACCTGCACTCAAAGTATGAATTCTTCCCGAGTCGACAGCCCACAGCAGTCCATCAGCATCAATAGCAATACCCTGTACAAATTGCATCGCCCTGCAATCACCCTCGCGGTTCAACTCCCATGACGGGAACGGTTCGACGAGAGGATCAGTCCGTCCATTGTTGTCAGGCGATATAATCCAACCGAGTGTGGCTGGCACACCTGGCATCATGCGCGGCATTGTCACATACAAACGTTTGGCAAACGCCTTCACGTCCGATATGAGAACATTCCTTTCGATGAATTCACCAGTTTGACGCGCACGTCCACGCTGATACTCATCCGCATAGGCAAAATCAATTGTTCGCCACTCATAGACGACTCTAAATTGTCTGTCACTCAACGAGATCTCGTTGTCAGACGACGGCCCAGACGGTGGCAGTGGTGGAGGAGCCCCATTGAAATATGTCTGTTGTGCCAATGAACTAGCTGCCAACAGGCAACTTAGCACGCAAACAATGTGCGGCTGCATTGTCACTATAGCGAATTTAAATATGTTGTGCTCTCGAAAAAATGCTCCCAAAGACTCTATGCAAGCGAACGATCAGCACCTGAAAATAAATTTGAAATGCAAATTGATTGTTGAGAAGTGGCCATGTAATAATGGTTGTTGTTTATAGCTAAAGTCAAAAAATCCTCCCACCGCAATGAATCTGAATGCTAATTAGTTGGTCACGATTTTCGCCGACGAGCAGCACAGTTTGAGTGTTCCAGAAGCATCCGATTGTTTTGAGATGCGGTTGAGCTGAGGCTCGAGAGATATCGTGCTCGATTAAGGAGAAGTGATTACATGACTAAATTGCGGTTAAGTGAGATGTTATTGCAAATCAGTCAGTCGAGTTAATTGAGTAGATTTTACTTTCGTTTTTAGATTGGATTAAGTTTAAAATTTTCTTAATTGGGGGAATTCAATGTTCTTGCGGTGTGCACTAGGGCGTATGAGTAATCTTTTTTTTCTCCTTCTGAGTAATTACAAAGTTGAAACATCGAATAGAACAGAAGTAAAGTAATATGATTTTAATGTGTTTTCAATTTTGTTGTGAATTATGATGACTAAATCAGATTATGCCTTCTCAGCTGTGAAAAGTCGGGAATTGAGTAGCGTGTGATGAACAAGGAAGTAAGCAGAGTAGGAAGCAACCACTAATCATGACATTTTCTTTCACACTTAATGAGTGCAAGGCCTCTCTAGCTCAAGTTCTCAATAATGATAATTGAGTGTTCATTAAGCAACGAAACGCTTGAGAGAAAGAGAGTTTTCTTAGAATCTTAAAAATATTTTTTTAAATATTTTGTCAGAGCTTATGGGAAATAGAATGGAGAAGCCAAAATGATGACAATATTAGTAAACTATTCGATAACCTTTTTACTCAAGAAGTTTTCACTTCCGACACTTGGATTTCAAAACTTGGTTTGCAACAGTTGAATTCCAGTACTTGGATTGCAGTAACCAAAAATTAAAGATTAGTCTGGAACAACAGTGGCGATTAAGTGCATTTCTTATTAAACTATTTTGCTTATGGTGTCGGTCGAGTAATGGTTAGCATGTGTTCGAATCTCAAACATTGATAACTCTACTGCATTCCTCACAAGCTATGATTGAGAGAACGTTGAAATTTGTGTTGTCACAAAACAACGTACATCGCTGTTTTGTCACAAAACAACGCACATCCCTGCGTTGTCACAAAACACATCCCTTCGTTGTTTTGTGATTTGAATATTGATCGACGATGTTGCATACTTGCGTAAAAATTACACCAAGACTTTAGTTCATTACTGCTCTTCGCAAGTTGTTGTAGTAATCAATGATCCCAATCATCCTCCAAGAATTGAGAACATCATAAAATTTTTTTGGGAACTAACATTCAACATTAGCTTTGAATAGTACACTGTGTCGCAAGCCTTAGGAAAAACCTGATTGGTGAAGGAAATGATATGAAAATATCATTATCATATTGCACGTAGACGATGCAATGTTGTGGGGCATTGCAAACATTTGCTGTTGAGATAATTCAAATCGATTTCAGAATAGTCAATATCTATTGAATATTTAATAATGCGTTTGATAGTAAAGGGTATTTTTTCAAACGCGTGGTTTTCCATGTGGCAATTATTTTTCCCATCCACAAAAAAGGTGATACATTGGACCCGGCATACTATAGAGGAATTTCTACCTTAAATATATCCTACAAAATATTTACATCAATTTTGCAAAGTAGACTTAGAATGTGGATAGACGAACACAAGTTATTGAAAGAATTTCAAACTGGCTTCAGACAAGGATATTCCACCATTGATCAAATCTTTGTACTACGAAGTATCCCTGACTTCTATTCGGATACAAAAAAAAAGCTGTATGTTTTCTTTGTCAATTTTAAGGCAACTTTCGATACGATCGACCAGGAATGACATACAAGTTCGGATGAGTACTACAGAATCTTTATCTGGAAACCAAGGCTGCAGTATGGGACGGAGAAAACATTTCGACATGGGTTGAAATGAAGACAAGAGTAATGCAAGGTTGTATGCTGAGTCCAAGCTTATTTGCGCTCTTTATTGACGATATAACTGATTGTCTTCCAGGAGGAGTAGAATATACTGGTATGCTCATCAAGGCTGTCCTTTTGACTTAGTGTTGTTTGCGTACTCACCAGAATCACTACAACTCATGATTAATAAACTAGGTATCTATTGTAAAACCTGGAGATTAGTGGTTAGTCTTGAGAAGTCGAAGGTAATGGTTTTTCGAAAAGATGGAGGAAGAGTAAGTAATTATGAACGGTGGACTTACAATAAAGAAAGAATAAAGGTGGTTAAAGAATATAAATAACTTGGCATCAATATAACCAATAAAAACAGCACTGAGAAACATCTCGCAGATAAATTGCAAAAAGCGAAAACTACAATCAATATCGCATGGTTTCTCCATCTTCAGTAATAAGAATATAGCTCACAGCAGTAAATACAAAGTATTTGAATCGATAGCGGAGTCAACATTAATGTATGCAGCGCAGGTGTGGGGTAGCCAAAAATATGAAACCCTTGACAAATTGCTCCGATTTTATATAAAAAGGATATTTCGATTACCTCCGAACGCACCGAACTACATGTGAATACTGGAAACGGGAATATCTCCATTGCTTTTTTAATAAACTGAAGTTGAATGTTGACTACATATGTAAGGTTCTTCAGATGTCAGATGAGCATCTCCCGAAAATAGCAGCACTCCAGGTGATACAGAGAAAATCAAGTAAGTTCAGAGAGCGGCTAGAGCTAGCGGCAGAAGAAGGTATAAATCTGGCACCTGAAGACTAACTTAGGTGGAAACCTCTTATGTACCAATAGATTGTTGCAGTAGACGATCGATATAGACTGAGGTGCACATCCGAAGCAAAAGAATCCACCTATAGAATCTCGTACAGTAAGCTGAACTACAATCTTAATCAAAAGAATTACTTCAGATTAGCATATAGAAACTGAATTTATTAATGAAAATTGTTAAAGATTGTAAAAGACTTTTTTTATAGAATAAAAAGTTGTCAATCAGGCAGACGGCAAACAGCCAGCATGGTATGGTATATTTGTAATATTTATGTATGAACATTAAACATTGAAAATAAATAAATCAAATCTAAATCTAAAATCCATTTTTCCGAGTTGGTCTTTTTGTCAGTTGTAACTTGGCTTCAGGGGCGTAGCGAGGGGGGGGGGGTGTGGGGGGGTGTAGCACCCCCCCATGATTTTCCCGAGTCGGCAAATCGAGGAAGAAAAACAAAGTAGACTTGTCGAGTTAAGTCAACTCAACCAAAAAGACACGAATGGAAGTGTTTGCGATAGTCGATTTGTTGCCCAAAAAAAAAAAACAAGTCGGCAAATTAAGGTAGAAAAACAAAGAAGATTTCCCAACTGCCGAGTCGAGTGATTTCAACCAAAAAGACACGAATGCAAGTGTTTAAAGTTAAAAATTTGACCGAAAATCAAGAGGCGGAAGAGGCGTTTTCGACGCTTCATTACTGATTCGAAGCACATTGGAACTATTTCAAGAAATGAATGATGATGACATTCAATTAATGCTTTAATAAAAAGTTCTTCTTCATTTGCTGAAAAACTAAAGATAAGTCCGGAAAACGATTTTTTGAAACATCATAGAACGCGTCGGTTACCAAAGAGAATTGATGAAAATTCTGAAACTGCTTTTATATTTGATCTGAAAACCTTTTATAGAAAAGAGTTGAAAATGGTTCTTCAAACTTTTATTTCGCACGTTAAAATCTATTATAGAATTAGATCGGTTTTTTTTAAAGAAGATGTGGACTGCTACTTATTGGAACTGCAAATTCTTCTTTTTACTTGTGAGAATTGCTCAAATTTCGACGATATTGTCAAAGAGGTATTCAAATTAAGAGATGTGATTCCGTTAGCCTCCAAACTAGTTTGCTACATGTTTACTGCTCCTGTGTCGTCGGCTTCTTGTGAGCGGTCATTTAGTAAACTTAAAATAGTTCTTAATTATTTGCGTACGACGCGACGATGGGTAGTGATAAGCTAAATTCATTAATGCTTCTTTATTCCTCAAAGGATATTGTTGATAATATTCAACCTAGTGAGGTCGTCGACAAATGGGCATTAATTTTCATTTCATTATTAAAACACCGGAGAGTTGGAGTTTAAATTCCAATTGATTAACTTTTTTTAAACTAATAACAAAATTTTGAAAGAAAAAAATCAAAGAATGTGTGCTCTTTCTCACACCAAAATACTATGCTTTATGCTATAATATTATTTCTTATAAATACTTTAAATTTTTTTGTTTTGTTGTTATATCGTTACACTGCAATTTTAAATTGATTTTTTGTTAATAAATGAATCTCTGTGAAATGAACAATTTTACGTTTTTAGTTAGTTTTATTTATTTACTAGCTGAGCCGCCCTTCCCTTTCTCGTTCTTCCGCTTCCGTGGGAATATGAGGATGAAATATAATTTTTTTTGCTGTGGGATTATGTGACATCCCAAAAAAAAAAAACCTTGACAGGAACCATCTCTGGTTTAAACAATGTCTATCCTGAAAATTTCATAAGAATCCGTTAGGTGGTTTAGGAGTCTATAACGGACATACATCCTATTTTATATAGATATATAGATTTATTTTTTGATGCAGTCGGCAAATTCTTTAGACTAGTCGGCATTTCATAAAAATTCACCCCCCCCCATGGCTTGGACCCTCGCTACGCCCCTGCTTGGCTTATGCTCAATTTGCTTTGCCATTTGATTGTAGCCGCATGGTCACTGGGCTCGAAACTAAATCGCTGTTGTTTAAACCTGTGAGTGACCTCCAAAATTTTAACACCCCTGGACTATTTTTGTGGGGTTATTTAAAGTTGCTTGTCTACGCAGATGAGTCCGAGACGATTGACACCTTGGATGAGATATAGTCGGCGTGTTATTGCTGACATACAGCCCCAAATGCTGCAAAAGAGGTTGAAAATTGGGCTTCTTCACTGAAATTTATTTGAGCCAGCCACGGAAGCCCCTTGCCCGAAATGATTTTTAAAACATAGTGGCAAACCCGTCTTCGAACAATATAATTTTTTACAAATGAACGTTAAAAAAATTGATCGAAAACTCGGTGAGCATAAAAAAATATGGCAGAGTTGTTGTTTTCTCAATTCATTGGTAAACAAATTTTGTAAGTTTTATTTAAACAAAAATCACATTAAAAGAGATTAAGTAAGAGAAACAAAGTGTAGTTATGAGTAATAAAAAAAGTGAATTCAAAGCTCGGAAAGACTAGACAAAGCTGGGGAACCCTTGAAGCGCTTATGTATTGTTTGGGATGATATAGTGTACTGCTTTGGTATTTCAATCTCTTTGCGAAATGTTAAGTAAAAGTGTTTCTGCTTCAAACAGGAAATGCATGCCTGTTTCGGTGAGATATCTCTCTACATTAGAAAGTAAAGAACACAAAACAGCTAAGGTAATCGAGTAAGCTAAGATAATTATAATAAATCAGGTAAATTCTTTTTGTATAGTGCACACTTAACTCGTTTCTTTTGGATATTACTGTCTGGATCCATTGTTGGAAAAGTGTAAGGCTCGGTTTTAAAGTAAATAGGGTGGCGCAACAGAGCAGCATGGCTCGGGGCCTAGAGCGCACCTACAATTTTCTGCCGATTCCACACAGCGTATCGAGAAAGTGCTTTTCATGGCAATGAATTTACTATAGGAGAACTTGCCAATTCCTCGCGAAAGATGTTACCCGAAGAAAAACATTTTTGCCTCTGTTAAGATTTGAACCAGGAACCTACCGGTTTACAGCAGACATGCTAAGCATCACTCCACTGGTACCACTCGGTTCGGTTTGGGTTTACTAAAAAGTTTGCATTCAACTATTCTATATAATGTGTTTATTTCATTGTCTCTTTATTGTGCTCTCCAAAGCAATCTTGCAAAATTTTATTGGAGATCTTGAAAATCAAAGAAGACCATTTTTCGGTCTTAAGAGCTTTTGAAGGACGATTTAATGTTAAAATGTTAATGTTTAAAATTAAATATTCAAGTTTCATTGATTTTTTGTTCTTATAACTATTTCAGATTTCTACCTCATCTCAACATTTGATGTCCCATCATATCACATAAACATTACTTACTCCATCACGGAAAAACTACACAATCAACATTCTTTCAAGAAAAAATAAGGGGTGAGTGCAAAAGCTTTTTCATTTATTCTCATATCGTATATGCATTGAGTATGCAATTCTTCAGATCATTATCTACATATTTACCGTCATGCAAAAGTCAACATTGCATTGATATAAGAAGCAAACAAACAAATTCCTTCGTAGAACGTAGAACTATACACATGAGTATTATACAACTCTTCAGCAACATAAATTCCCCACATCGCTTGACATCAAACGTGTTTTTTTTTCTCTTAAATTGTTTCATTTTAAGCCCATATTAGTTGAATGATTAATTCAAGTTCATTCACATAAACTGCTACGGTTGTCTTAAAACAATCGACTGACTTCTTTTTTGTTTATTGGTTTTTTTTTAAACGAATTAGGCGACAAATCGGAATAATTAATTTAGTTTCATGTCGACAGCTTGTGAAACACTAAATGCAGCAGATAAGAAGATAATCTAGATTCTACAAAAATGTTAAAATTAACTCAAACAGTTGTGCTCAGTTGTTGCTGTTTGTCCGAAGTCGATGAATGATTCTTCCAAAAGCAATAAAAAGAAACTGGTATGCGCAAGCGATTAAAGGCATGTGTTTGTTTTGGTCTGCCATGGTCAATGGACTGCCGTGGACTTTTCTTAGCTTTCAAAACAAACAGAAATTATAAATCGTGTAAAAAAGTTCTTGTCGAGATAAAATATAAAATAATTCATCACGCAAAGTTAAAGTGCCAAACATAAAATAAACTTAAAATGGTACGTGAGCGAATTCTAAGTGTGTGCTAATTTAATTAGCACTTTATAACAAAACTGTCAAAAAGTAAAATTGATTGTTGCTAATTTTTACTCAAATCAAATTTGCGAGCCACACTTTAATTTGTTGAGTAAGTACGGCCACAAATAATTCTCCTGCTCATATAAAAGAGTTGAAAAGCGAACTTTGTTTTTAACAGGGAGGTGTTAAAAGACCATGTAATTCATGTAAACTTCATTTAACAAAACTATCTCATTACCACACTGACAATTCAACTTAAAATGTCCCAAAGAACAATCATGACCTTCAACTTGAAAGAAAACCTCATAAAGGTGTGCTCTGTTCCTGCACGAAATCTTGACTTGGACAATTCAAATCGTTCTTTTAATGGGGAGTTCTCTTAAAATTATTATCTGAATCACATAAGCGGAAATACTTATTCATTCAATTATTCAATTAAGTCAAACGTTCTTCACTTTCAGACACCGCACTCAGATGACAAAACTTTTCTAAGTTTTATTTTGATCGTTTATCTTGAATCGGTGATTTACATGCACAGCACTCAGATCCAAGAACAAAGAGCTGTCTTTATTTTGGGGTTATTCGAATGTTATGACAGAGCATATTATGTATTTTGAATTGGAGTTAATGTTAAGGTAGTACAATATTTGCATTGTTGTTAGTCTAACAATGGATGGTTGTGCTAAATACGAACGTAAATAAGTGCTTTGTTTTGTTTTTGTCTTCAATTTGTTTATTTTGTCTGACAAATTAACAGCACGCTATGTGTAAGGAATCTTTAAGTCACATTAACAGCAACAGTTTGTGTTTTTGCATTTAAAAATTTAGGTACTTTTGGGAAAACCACAAATTTATTGACAATTTTTATCGGTTTCCTTTTGTTGAAGCAACAAACCTTGAGTTTGAGTTAAGGCAAAACGTTTTTATTTTGTTTTTATTTACAACGTTTATTTGTTTTTTGTGTGTTTGCATATACAATACTGGAGATACTAGCTTCACTTGTTTTTAAAACAGTGTGCAATCACAGAAATGATAAGATAAACATGTCTTGACCCAGATATTCTTTGCGCTTTTCACAGAACCTACAAATACTTTTAAGTACGGACTAAGGGGCTAACCTTAAAATGTCGCACAAAATACGGTTCTTTATTTCTCTGATCAGAATATATCCTGATTCATTATCATAGCCCGTGTAGTCATAGGGTTACCGAATGGATTGTGTATTCAAAATTTGCTTTCGAAATGCTGTTTTCAAAAGATACGGCTTAAAAGAACAACCCATCCACCTGCCTACCATCTTGTCTGATAAGTATAAAGGATTGACATCGATTTGATTGTGAAATGTATAAATGTTTTGCATTTACGTAGTTGGGCTGGTGCACAACTTTTCATATAAACTACGCTATTTCTTGCCACTGTAGCTTCCATATTGGCTTAAGGTGCCCAAATAGGGCGACAGTGGTAGAGTATTTAGTGAATAGGCCGGACTCGTAGGTTAGAACCTCGCATCGAGAATCTGCTTTTTTTCAGTTTGTCAGTTTCATCAGGATGCCTTACCCTCGAGGTTAAAAGTGAAATGACAACCACCTAGTTTCCATCCACTGCAGCACAAGGGAAGATTACTTTCTTGGTAATTTGTCTTTGTCCTGCTTAGTATTGGCCTTCTCCTTTTTTTGTTTTACTAAAAAACTGATACCCAAGTCTGGGGTTGTTACCAATTGTAGCTGGGAAGGTTTTGAGGTACTTTTTAAATCGAATATTTCGATAAGCTCCTTGTACGTCAATCTACATGCTGCATGTTGAAAAAATAGTACCACCATTGTTTTTGGAGACCCTCAACTTCTAATTTCCAATGAAGGTTTTAAAGAATGAAGGAAAACAGATTACTTAAAAAAGTGCTCAAAAGTATAGTTGCTTCAAGAGCAATCATAAAAGTGATAGTAGCTGGGAGCTGATTGTACAGCAGGCTTTAGGGTATGTGGAGACATTAACCCATCCGACTTGTGTTATAAACTATATACGACCTTCTACTATACGCAGGCGCAGCTAGCCTGAACATCGTGGATATGGTGGCAAAAGAAATAACTGCAATCCAAAAGATACAGAACATCTTCAAAAACTAGGAAAAAATACATTACTGGCTGCACGCTTTGAATTTCATTTTGGGATTACCCATAATACACCTTTTTATAACAAAACAAAGAACAAAACAATCTTCATTTTCTTAGACAGCCAAGTAGCTACCTTAAACGTACTCAATTATTCTGTCTTATGATTTAACTTACTATGAGTTAATGTTGACCTGCTATATTCCGTTGGATCCCTGCCCGCAAGGGCGGTGATGGCTAAGAGAAAGCAACTTTTTATTAAAAGATGGCGCTTCTAAACCATTCGTCGGCCCTAAGCCATTCTGTGGTGTAAACAAAAACCAAAGCTAATAACATTAAAGAACAACCTGCTGGAAGAGTCCAACAAAGCATTAAAACTCGTATTGAGCCTCAGTGAGAAAACCCTTTAAAAGCCAGCCACTGTTGTTTAAAAAAAGACATCTATTTCAAGTCAGGCTGGCAGTAGACTTCATCTGCAGCCTCGAAAGCGAAAAAACATCTCTGCACATCGTAACATATTGTCCAGCAACCAGCACTTTACCGCCTTAGAAAGGGAGAAATACTTGACTACGAGACCATCCCCGTATATAAATTTAACTCATCCACCCACAGAATATCTTTAACTTTTGGTCCAATTCATGAGTCAAGGATCTGCTCTAAAACTTTTCATGTGAACAATAGTTTTCAATTAGACACAGCAGTGTCCAAAGCTCCACAAAGTCACCCTACTAAAGAGTTTTTCAATACGTATGATATGATTTTGCAGTGGCGTTTCGGCCATTTGTAGTATGTCATGATCAGTCATTTGTTTTTTATTGCATTCAGAAGTGCTTATAATTTTTTAACTGGCGATGAAAATCCACAAAATATTCATGAAAAACCATTACATTAACCTAAATTGACAGTTTCGTGTGGTTTTTGGGCAGGTGGAATCATCGGTCCGTGCCTTCTTTCAAAATGAAGCTGGTAACACCATTACTGTCCTGTCAATGGAGACCGGTATAAATCGATGATAACCAACTTTTATGGCTGAAATTGAAAGAAGTTGATCTTGACCACATTTGTTTTCAACTAGACGGGGCTACGTGCCACACAGCAAATGTAACAATTGAATTATTGCGAGAAAAGTTTAGAGATTCGATTATTTCAAGAAATTTTGATATTGAATGGCCTCCAAGAAGTCGTGATTTAACACCATTGGACTATTTGAAGTCCTTGGTCTTTAAAAATAAACCAGATTCTCTTCCAGCCTTACAAGTCAATATTGAACTTTCCATTCATGATATACGACTTGATTTAGTGGAAAAAGTGCTCGAAAATTGGGTTCATCGAATTTGTTGCTGCAGAAGAAAACGGCCATTTGAATGACTTTTTATTTAAAACCTAATTGTATTGATTGAAGTGCAAATTTAATAAAAAATATTTGAATTTCCTTAACAAAAAGTGTGTTTTTTTCAAAAAAGATATCATATCACTCTTATTGAGAAACCCTTTATATAATCTCTAGCCTATTCCACCAACTTACAAATTTACAGGTGTTTTTTCACCAAACGTTGGTTTTTGCAAATTTGCAGTTGTATAACTCTTTTTTAATTATATGTTATCATTTGACGAAATAAAATAGATTCACGAAATTTGAGCACTTTGAGATGCTAACTTTTACGTGTTACAACTCACAACTTTCTTCCTCACTTTTATAACTCAAATGCCCTTACGGAAATATTTTACTACTTGTTTAACAATAATATTAACAATATTTAAAAAAAACATTTGTAAATTACAAGGTATTAAGATCCCGTTGCAACAACATCTTTTTTATACAATTGTTACCGCCTTGATCCAAAGTTTCTGAATTACAAACTTATGAAACAATAAACTGGATTACAAATTTGTGACTGGAAATTGCAAGTAAAAATTTGTGGAAATTTACATGGCAACACTAACTTCTTGGATCAATTACCGCTCAGTATTATTACAAAAATATTTAGTGGGGAAATCATTAAGTTAAATTCTATTCAACATCGATCGGGCCTACCAATTCTGTGTGACTTCTGTAGCTTTAAAGAGAGTGAAGATGCTTACCACTTCATTGCAACATACTCGAATGTCAGAGAGTTGTGCACGAGATAATTCTAAACTTCGATGAATAAAAGTGAAGACTTTTATGTCCTGAATGAATGAATTAAAATGCAAAGGTGACACTGAGAAGTAGAAGTTGTATAATTGAGGCAGACTTTCAAAGCCACGGACAAAGTAAAATATTGTAAGAATAGTCAAAAAGAAATTGTAACATAAATGAAATTCTATGTTGACAAATTCACCTTTGGGTTAAACCAACGCTATTTGCTTTAATTAAAGTGAAATTGGTTCCTTTTTACATTACTTAGATACAACTAACCTGTGAACACGGAAAAGTTAATATTAAAATATTTGGAAATTCAAAGCTCGAAACCATGAAATTTCCAAATGTTTTCTACGGAGATATCCTTTCGCGAAGAAAGTAGTTGTACTGCCTTGAAATGCACTTTCTCACTTAGGGTTTTGCAATTAGCAAAAAATTGCAGGTCCCCTCCATTTCTCACAAGGAACGTGTGAAAGAAATCCACTAAGACGCTCTGTTGTGTCATCTTATTGATTTTTATTTACTTTTATTTATAACAAATTACCTACTAAATATTATTTATACTTGATTTGGCTTGGAGAAAAAAGAGATCACCCTCAAAATGAGAAAGTTTGCCTGAGCCAAAAGCATAAAAATATATTTTAGTCAGGAAACAAATTCATTCAAATAGGCTCGAAATTTGAATGTGATAATGTTTCTAGCAAAAATACTAACAAACACACGTTTTCGGCTAACTTTTCATAAGTTTTCTTTTATTTTGAGAGGATATGGCCGAAATATGTACAGTGCACAAAGTTCTTAGTTTAATTACTGTCTGCTACTCGTTTTCTTTCAAAATGCAGCACTTGATTCATCTTCAACTCAACTAACTGCATTCTTTTGGCGTATGCATCAGTTAAAGGTTACAGAATGCAATAAAACACTTTTTTTTAAAACAATTTACATAGCTATTTGCATTCAAGAAACTAGTATTTCTAGCACCTCATCATACATCATCCTCCACAACACACCAGAATGCATGTCAAAGTCTTGTATGGCGTATGCGTGCTTTTTTTTTGTTTGTTTGGCAATCCCATAAAATATTTCACACAACACATAAAAGCTCAAAACTCTTTAGCTGCTATATCCGTCGTGTTCTTTCGTATTTGAATCTTCGACCTCGAAATTTTTATCCGAGAATAGCTATACACAATGTAGTCCAGTATTCTAAACTATGTATTCTACAGAAGAAGAAAAACTCGAAGTCTATAAAATACCACTTATTGAATATTAAATTTACATATCACGACTTTTAACGCAGAAACTCGTCGCAAGATTTAAGAATTTTCAGTATGAGGCACTCATAATTTGGGTTCAAGAAAGTTCAAATGTCACTTACATTATTTTTTATATCACTCTTAATCGATAAGTTGGTATCCTTAAAGGACAGGAGTATAAAATCAAAATGTCAGTCTTTTTTGTTTTATTATCACTTGAGTAGAGCTATTTACTCGTTTCAAAATTTATTAAACACTCTCTTCATTCGAATTTGCGTGTATTGTTAAGCCCGATCGCGCGTTGTTTATCTGTCAAGTTGTTGAGACGAAATAACCAACAGCGTTGATGATCACCAACATATATTCCCGCGTTTTGACGATCGTATGAAAAAAAACGAGTCAAGCTGAGAGTAACAATTTAGCAAAAAAAAAAAGTAATACGAGAGAAAAGAGAGAACATTACGACTTACACAAAAAGGGAGAGAGCGGCTTTATTGTTTACAACTTTATTTTTTTTTTTTTTGTAAAATTTCATTAGCGACGCACTAGCTACAGGCTAAAGGTACTAGCAAAAAAGTCAGCTCAGTGGCCGGCAATGTATTGTTTGGGCTTGTTTTGTTTACCAATTAGCAAAAATTCATGGGACTCATGGTGGTGACTTGTATTGTTTGTATTACCCACATTTTCTCGTGCCTCGAGGTGGATACAAGTAACAAGTGAATTATGGAAGCTATTGAAAGTTACTTTTTTTTTGTTTTGCTGTTTAGCTCATCTGTGCGAAAATGATTTATGAGTTGCTATTTTTCTGATTTATCATATTTTGAAGAATGTTGATGTGTGTAGGTTTGTATGAAAGAGTCGAAATTAATTCGATTTTGATCTGTAGAATCATAAATGTGGTTATTAGAATTTCTTATATGGCTGCACATGCGCTGTGTGCAGTCATATGTTAATGATTTTTTAATTGCAATGGCAATTGTTATAATTTAATACAATTCGAAACCACTAACGATATCAATGCAAGTCGATTTATTTTAAATTGAAAATCTTGATGTTCTTAATGGAGGGTGATTGATGGAAATATGTTAAATAAGTTAATAAACTTTTCATGATCATTGTCTCTGTCCAATAAATGAGTTCTTTTTTCTATTGATCAAGGTTGGAACAATAACTGAAAATGAAGTTGTGTTCGATGTTTAATTGTCTTGGATTTTCTTCACAGGTTTTGAAACAAAATTATTATTTTTTTTTTAGAAATTTCGTAGATCAACTTATTAAGTAGACAGCTATACGATTTAACTACTCCCCTGACATAAAGAAGAATTCGACGAAAGTAATACGTTGACAAAGTGCCCCTCTTGAAGAGTTGGAATTGATTCTGAAATGATCATTTTCTAGCAGGCTGTTTGTTATGAAAGTTTATTAGTTGTAACTTTTGACACACTTGTAAGACAGACTTGGTCTGTGTATTTTGTTAAGATTTACACTGTCAGACTTGGCACGAGTTTTAGCGGGCAAAATTGAAGACAAAAGTATTGTTGATCACATGTGTTAAAAATTCCTGTTGCACCGGGATCAAGAATAACTTACTTAATTTACAAATTTTTTTTCAACAAGCAAAAAATTGTTAAAAAATCATGTCTTTCGCTTCTATTACTGCTATGACTTCTTCGTAAAGGCATCTCCGCTATAGAAGTGTAAAAGAAAAAAATTTGAAAGAAAAATTACACGTAAACGATAACCTGTAGAATATTCTTACAAACCGATCAAGTTTTGTCATTATACTTTCTTTGTAATGGAAATTTACAAATTGGTTTTATTTTAACACATTTTTTACTTGTAAATTACAACTTAAATTTTTTGTTAGTGAAACAGAAATGGAAATGTTTACACAAATTTTCCTTTTTGAAATATAACAGGAAAATTGTAAACAACAAAGTTTGATGAAGTAACATAATAATAAAAATCATAAACCCTGTAAGTTGGTTAAGTAATGAATAAATTAATAGGATGACGCAACAGAGCGAGGAGCCCCAAGGCCTAGCGCATTTCTCACAACCATGCCTTGTGAGGGAATGGAGAGGCCTACAGTTTTTTTCTTGTTCCGAACGGCTAATCCAAAAAGTGCTTTTCATGGCAATGAATTTAGTAACGGAGGACTTGCCAATTGCTCACGAAAGGCGATATCCGTGGAAAAAAATTTTGTTTTGTTGTTGGGATTCTAACCACGAACCTACAAAATACAAATACCACGGGTCAAACAGACCACTGGTCAAAAACTGAATCGATAAAGACCTATCAAATTGTTATTGGTGTAACTTCAGACGTTCAGACATAGTACGAAAGACAAAATAGCACTTAAATTGCTCTTCTGTTGGCGCAATCGTGTGAGTCTCCTTTTTTCAAAAATACTGATTAGCTGGTGGCTGGTGCATACTCGTTCTAAACTTATCTGCAGCTGTCTAGAAGAGCTCGAAATCAAAGGTTTTGATTTAATTTAACATATGGAAAGCAATTTTTCTAGATCAGGCGCCAGAATTCCCGACTATTATATACGTATAGTAAAGTATTTTCCAAATTTATACCGTCATCGCAGCGAACCCAGATGGTGTTTCATTGACAAGTACGATTGTACTCTGTTGGTGTTTGCAGGCATGCGAGGGTTGCAAACCTTTTAATAATAATGAGTGTTTTTAGACGTACAAATAAACCCTAATTTCAGTCAAGATTTTGCTTGCTTATAAAGATAAATGATTTGCCATTTTGTTTTAAGAATGACTTCGGGCAAATGGCCGCCGCAGCTGGTTTGACTGTATTCCAACCGAGAGGCCCAATTTTCGACCACTATTTGCAGCATTTGGGGCTTTACGTTAACAATAACGAGCCGAATGTTCTCTTCCAAGGCGTCAGTCGTTGTTAAGCGACTTTACATAATCACGCAAAAAATAGTAAAGCGTTATTAAACGTTTAAAACTCGAAACTATTTCAACACCAATTTCGTTTCGAGACAATTTTTCGAACGTACGCAATTTCCAGTGATTGCATGGCTTCAATTTTTCAACGATTGAGTGGCAAACCGAAGTGAGCATAAATCAAGTAACAGTTGTAAGAAAACCGGCCACATTCGGCATAAAAAACCACAATCGGCTAAACCTTCGGCTTCGGCCAAAATAGGCCGAAGTTTTGGTCGAAGCCGAAGGTCGTTGGTTGACGTGCGTTGTGGTAGGCGCTGAAAAAAAGAACGATTTCGTTTTCGTAGAGCGTAGAACCGTGTTGTCTTATTTCTTGTTCTTTTCCTTAATTTCAAGAAAATTTGTATTAATATTGTTATTAATTTAATTTGTTATTATTTTTGAAAAGTCAATTCCGTTAATTTGGGTACCGCATGCATACATTTGGTTCGTTCGTTGAACTTTACCCGCAGTTGACACAGGCTTCCTTGACAACTCTTTAAGTTGTCAAAAAACCTGGGTTTTCCAGTCCTTAAAAAACACTTAACCTCAAAATCGCAACACATCCCTGTCATTTGAATGAAAATACATGCCATTTGACAGCCCTCAACTCGCCCCAGCAAAAACCCAGGGCGAGTTGAGGCAAACCCAGGTCGACCCCTGGGCTCAGGAACACTCAGTTTGAATTTCAAAGCGAGTTAAAGTTTTAAAAAAAAAAAAAAATGCTTTGTAGCGACCCCAGGGCTCCAACGAACTGTTCAAGAAAAAAAAAAAATATGAAAGAAAAATTCTTTAAGTTATTGAAGCTTCGGCTTCGGTCGGACACTAAAAACCGAGTCGAAAAAAGTTTTGCCATATGGAAAACCACTTAAAAATAAAAACAACCTTTACTTTACCATTTCGTTTTTATAATGGCATTTCTCAAATTCTTTCACTTTCTTTTTTTTACCTGCCTGCAATCTTCATCAAGCAATGATGTCCGAGTTACACGCAAAACCTTAATGACCCTTAAAACCTTTAATGGCTTGGTGACATTGCTGCATGTGGCTATTTTAGTTAAATGTTTGCTGCATTAGACTCAGGAAGATAGATTGAATGAGTGGTATGGCAATTTTTTTCCTACATCTCAATGCTATACAATATTTTACAAAAACAAGGTCCTTAAAATAAATCCAAAACAATTTAGCAACATAGAGCTCGGGGAATCCCAGGGCCTAACGCATAACCCTTCGAAGAATAAAAGGGACCTGCACATTTTTTTCGGATTCCGAACGGCTTAGTGAGAATTCACTTTTTGTGGCAGTGCAATTACTCCACGCGAAAGGCTGGTGAAAAACAATTGGATGTTTCCAGGATTTGAAACTTGAACTCCCATGTAACAGGTAGACATTCCTGCAACCGGTACCATAATAACAAATTTTGGGTACTATTCAGTTTTGGTCTTCGGAAAGTCCGAACATCCAGTGTATGATATGAAGTGTTTTGCTCGCTACATGGTCGTTTTGGTTTAAGGTAGATTATTTTGAGAATCTCCATGCGCTCTTATTGATGTTGTAGAAAAAGTGTGCTGCGTCCTGCGTGCTACTGATTCGGCCCCGTGCCACAATCAGCACCTTATCAAACGATTTGTTGTGCTTCCTGAAGATGTGTTTTTAGATGGCTGTGTTAATTTTAACACTTGTAAGACATTGGCATAAGATTAAATTATTTTTATAACTAATTAGTTTTTCTTGGACGCTTAAATTACCTGAAGTTTGTTCGGTTTATATTTTACGCTCTCCTTTATACCTAGCACCTCTTGTTGAGGAAGAATATGTCAACCAAGACGCACATTGCTTTACTCAACAAAATCGAAGCATGATAGGCTTTGTCATTGTAACCTTTTCAAATTCCTTATTTTTCTATGCATAGGAACTCTAAATCAGATTAAGGGAATTGATTAGTTGTTGTTTGAAAATATAAAAGTATAATGTTCAAAGAAGTTTTTCAAATGAGTTCCATGATTCTTTAACAGCAAATCTCCCGAAAGTCTTTATATTGCTTATTTCATAGCAAAATATTTCTTCGATAACCTTCAAAATAACACTATTTATCATTTGTTATTATGATAAGAATGATATTCGGTAATCATACGTTCTCTCAATAAGCACGTTAGAATGTCTCAAATTATGACAGCATATCTTCCTCTCTGATTGCTTTACCATAAATTATTTATTTCAACTAGGCATCTTTTGACGCCTTCGCTCAAATAATTTACATAAATATTTGAAATACACATGTCTATTTGAAATGTATACTTTTGATAACCAGTTTCTGATACTAGTTGGTACAGAGCATCATTCCAAACCACAAGAAGAAATAAAAGTAGTAGAAGAAGAAGAAGAATAAAACAAAAACAAAACCTTCAACTTTTGTCAATGGGTGCTATGAGCAAATGGTTAACGAACTTCGCAGTCAAAATCTATACCGAAAATTATTGTCTCGTTGCCCATAATGACAGTGACAATCATTTGCCAAAGTAATAATAATAATCATCCCCGTGTGCAGTTGTTTAAGCGAATTCGTAAACAAAATTGCTCGCAATGGAATATTGTTTGTACCTACATAGTACATAATACATATTTAATCTGACATCACTTTGACGATGGTTTGGCTGGCACTGTAGTAAGTTTAACATTGGCATGACAATGAACTTGAGTGCCTTCGTATAATTCATAGCTCACCGCACACTAGACGACACTTAGCAATGACAGAGCTGCGGATCTGCGGTGAATTGCAATTAATAAAGCCCCCCAATCACTAAGGATATAAAATAATTAAATTAATTCACTAGATTATTGTTTTAATTATTCAATGCGAGTTGCTATTTGGAGTCGTGATGTTCCCATCACACCTTAGCAGTATAAGTATATTGATAGTTGAATGAGCAAATTCCCAAGTTGTTGATAATTGACGAACTAGCTCGTCACATACCTACACTTTATGAATATTGGCGTTTTCGTTTGGATTGCTGTCAATAAAAGGCACATGGAGTTTCATTGTTGGATTTATTATCACATTGCGGAATAGGAGATAAGACCACTGCGGTGCCTTCAAAATTGGCATGTCATTAGAATTATTGCGGAATTTTGTTGGAATATTTACTAAACAAATTTTAGTTCAACAACAACTGTGTTATGGCAGTGTGTACAAATATGGCTTAGTTTATTAGACACGAAGAGTGTTCCAGTTTAAACGTTTGCCTGATATAAGCTTAGGTTATTAGACACAAGGAGTCCTCCACTTCTAACCCTCACGTAGGCTCCAGAAGTTATTTTCTTTTTATAACAAGTACACTATTGCAAAACTTAAGAAAGAAAAGAAAATATGCGGGTTACTTAAAATGAACGTAGGTCTAACGTTAGCGTAATGAAATCGAAAGGTACAATCAAATGCTTTTATCTAGGTGGCCACCATTTATGTGTGGGAACATTTGATTGCAATTATAAACAAAGCGCAAATTACCACCCAGCGAATGTTGATATATGCAGTATTAAGCAAGATAGATGTAACCTAATAAGTAAGGAATTTTCATCCACAAAAAAATTAATTTGAATTTCTTTCAATTCTGGACAATATGAAGGTGTTGAAAATTTATTACAAAGACAAATAGGGTTTTCTTTTTTGTTTAAAGCCTAACCGAATATGAAGTGTGATTATGTATAAACTACGAGAGACTCATTAAGGAAAGAGCTGCGAAATTTTTTTTCTAAAACTTATTTTGACTTGCGCGAATTCGTTTCACTTACTCGTTTACATTGAGCAGCTTCCTATACAGACCCTGCAGATGGTTTCAAAAGAAGTTTCCTTATTCTTTTCCTCCATGCTCTGTTCCAGAAAGATTGCCAGTAGGCAAAGTTCTCATTGGATAATTTTTACAAGGACAGTATACTTTTGCAAATTTTTTTTTTTTCAAGGAAGTTGATACTACGCTGAAACACTCAGACTAATTACTGGTCCATTGTACTAGCAGGCTTACAAACTTTCCCATTTTTGTTTCACAATAAAAGTTTAATTTGGTGATTGTAATTTTACTTATTATCCTGAGGGTGGGGTCCAGATGAAACTGGGGAGCTGAAAGAAAAAAAGATACTTGATACAGCGATAAATATTGTTACCTATCGACTAAGACACTTTATCACTGGATCTACAGCCTGAACCACTTGGCCAACTTTCTTCGAAATCTGCAGTAGGGGTCTGAAGGTGAGCGTTCAGACGGGTTTTTGGAATTGGGTCGCTAGGTCTTGAAATAACGGTGCCTGCGATATAAGCTTTTTGATAATTCTTATTTTTCTCGAAAGCGACTCTAACGATTGGAAAAAGTCTAAGAGCGGAACTCCCCATATAGAATAGAAGCATTTTTTTTAAGCGACTTTTTTTAATGACTAACGCGATTTTGATGAAATTTTATATTTTAGAGTTACTAGGTTGCTTACGAAAGATTGCATACCAACATCTAAAAAATTTCATTTTTCAAATTTTCATAAATTTTTAAAAGTTTTGCTTATTTTTTTGAATATTTTTAAAACTTTTACTTTTTTCAAATTTTTTGTCAATACATCTTTCGGCAAGATCTTAAAACGAAACCGACACCATAAGCATAAAAAATAAATTACTTAATTTATACTTGTAAATTCATGTCTGGAGAATAGACCATTGTACATTCTTATGAAGTGAAATGATTGCTTTCTTACTTACTTACTTACTTAGGCGGGCATTACAGTTCAGGGTGAACCTGAGCCTCAACCAACATCCTTCTATAACGACTTCGATTTCGAGCGAGCTCTTTTCAGTTTTGCACGCAGTTTCTAAGTCGGTTGAGGTCTTCATCCACTTGATTGCCCCACCTTAGACGAGGTTTTCCCCTTCCGCGATTTCCCTGCAATGTGCTTTCCCGTCGTTGGGTCCATCGGCTCTTCCATCCCAACCATCGTAGCCTCGCGATGCATACCCTTCCGGCTATGTCCATGTCGCGGAACATCTCATATAGCTCGTTGTTGCATCTTCTTCTCCACACATTGTCTTCGCATACGGGACCAAAAATCATTCGGAGAATTTTTCTTTCGAAACGACCAAAAGTTTCGCTTTCGATAAGGGCCATGCTTCCGCGCCATAAAGCAGGACAGGGATGATTAAGGTCTTATACCAGGGACCTTGGTTTTTCTGGAGAGGGATTGCTTAAGTAACAGTAAATATTTCATTAAAGAGCTGATTCAAAGTAAATAGAAAAGAACTATGTTTATATTTTTCATAAATTTGTAGAATAATAATAGCCCCGTTTTATTATCACAATGATCCAATCCGGATCAGAACTTGATAATAAAACAGCTGTAGATCATCATATTTCCAGTTGGAAGCTGTGTGAAATTCGTTTTTCAAATGACATTTCAAAAGAGTTGCAGAATTGCCCTACGAATTTTTTTTTTCAATGGTTAATTTTTTGTTCTATTTTTTAAGGAAAAATGATACTCGTGCATTTTGTCAAGTATACATTTTCTTGCACTCATTATTATTAATTTCACGAATGTATGTTTTGTTTTGTAAAACTTTTCCATTATGTCATGTATTATACAAAAATGAATAAATGTGAAGTTTCTCGCTATCTATCTGAAATATATTTCATTTCACACAGATAAAAATGTTCATGTGACAATACTGTTGTTATTGGAAAAAGTGGAAATGATACCAACGTTTTCAATAGAAAGCATTCTCTTGTGCGAAATAGAAGAACTAATTTTTAGATCACAAAAATAGATCCAAACAAAAAGCAGGATCTCGCTTTGATGTTGTTACGCTAATAAGCCCATGATCTGATCCGGATCAGATCAATAATAAAATACGGCTAATATTACTCGTCCCACCAGTCACAAAAGTATACTGTCACACCCGTCACTAGCATTAAGTAGCAAATTATTTCTGTCTTACGAGTTATTTGTGTAAATCATACTAATACCTAATCTATGCAATATCAGGAACTATATAAAATTAGGTTGTTTAACAAAAGTTACATAGTTTCTTACCAATTGCGAATGTTGTAAGTCAACTCGCAAAGGAGAAGTAGTTTGAAGTCACCGTTACACTTTTTATACCATCAATTTCTCAAAATAATAATGATATTTCCATACTTTTTCCGATGGTACAGTATGCACTGACTATTCAAGTATCTGACAATGTCATATTCAGTATGTTAACCGTTGTCGTTTGGTAGAAATGAAGCAAAGTATAGGCAAAAAAGAGTATAGGTACATGTCCCACCCGTCACAATGGAATGACTCTTTAGCGATATTGCAATTCCGCATTTATATGTATTAAATACTGTAAAAAATGGCGTAATTGGATTTTCTCTAATTTGCAGGCGTTGCTCGTTCCAGTTCCTCTCACTAATAAATCGAAATGTTACTGTCAATTCATTCAGTAAACTCAACGTTTTCATTTAAATTCAAAGTTGTCAACTTCCCATTGAAACCCCCTTTAAAAATTAGCTCAATAATCCGTGAATATTACATATCCTACCTTAGTTTAAAAACCGAATATCTCAAGAAATATCAATGTTAGTAATTTGGTAAGCAGGAATTTTTCTGTAAGCAATTGAATTTCTTTTAAATTTGTCGCTTATAATTTTTCTGCAAATCATGTTACTTTTGAGATGAAAGAAAAAAAATAAACAAGAAAGTTGGTGTAACAGAGCGGGGATCCCCAGGGCCTAGAACATTTCTCACAACCAATCCCCTTACAACTCACAAGGCATGGTTGTGAGAAATGCGCTAGGTCCAGGGGCTCCTCGCTTTGTTGCGCCACCCTATTTATTTATTTATACACATTAGAGGGAATGTACAATTTTTTAACAAATCCGAGTCGAGAAATTACTATCCGAAGACTTGCAAATTCTTCGCGAAGAGCGATACAATACGCTTGAAATTTTTTTTGCTATTCATAGGGCTATGGGCGCCAATGCTCGGGTTATGACAAAAAAGAAACGAGAATTTAATGACTTTTTATAAACTTCACTAAATCGAGTTACAGTTGTACCGCAATGCACCATCGACAAATTTTGTAAATTTTATATGGGAAATCTTTAAACGCTTTGGTAAAGTTCTTAATGTTAATATTAAGGGTTAAAATTTTGGAGGAAATTTTAGGTATTTTCAACAAAATTTTGATGTGGGAGTGAAGAAGAATAATAATTTCAAATTAAAAAAGCATCCTCAAGCACCATCCGAATGTGGAATGCTCTACCTGGGTCTGTTTTTCTCCTTTATTACGGTAGTCATTGAAAACTCAACTTCGTTAGCACTGTGTTGGTTTGAACCAACTTAGATGTATAATACGTCGCTGCAGTGCAGGAACAGCCTAAGTCCAAAGTTTTAAGAGCGCATACTGCCAGTTACATTATGCATTGTAGCTAAAAAATTGTATATTTCTGAATGAGCGTTTTGAAAGGTTTTATTCCGTTGTTTTGAATATGATACTTTTTGTCCCAGTCTTATTCTTCGATGATAAAAAAGGAAACACCTTCTACAAAAATTACTGGCACCACTAATAACAACCCACTTTAAGTAAATAGCATATCATTTTTCCAATCAACAAAGTGACAAGTAATCACTATATTTTGAAGTTTTGCTCGCCTTTTTGTCCACAACTTCAACAATCACAATAATAACATCTATAACTTGTGTTATTATCAAAATGTCCAGATGTCAATGGACATGGAGTCATATTTCCACGCGGCAAACAATCACACCGCAGCATTTCTGAAAACCAAAATCAAAGTACAACCGATAACTAATTGAATTCAAGTATGTTCACAACAAACAAAAAAAAACACAAAATCTATTTTCCAAAGTGCTAAACGATTTGAACTTGAATGTTCATATATTTCTTATACCACAAACTTTTTATTCGTTTCTTTGGCTGAGGCTGTGGGTTGTGGTAATGATGACGTCAGACTCTAATTGCTTGCTCAAGAAGCGTGTAATACATCATTTAAGCTGTCCACAAAAAAAATAACAACAAACTAACTTCTAAATCAAAGTACTTGCACGCGATAATCACTTTAAATCGTTTGTACGTTGGCGTTGTTGTTATTATATATTATTGTCATCGTCTGTGTTATATTGAACGCATTTGCTTCTGCCACATTAAGAGGCCATCATAATTGAGTTAGGGTCAACGTCAAAAGCATAACAATGATGGCTTTATGCTTACAGGGTAACCTCGGACATGCTATAAGAAGAGACGCAATTGTTGTCGACTCTTTAGGAATTTTACTTCATTTCATTTTTTTATAATAGGACAATTGTTTGGAGACTCATATGTTAACAAACGGAGTAAGTACTTTTATTTTATGATTTTGTTCTCACGGGACACAGGAAGGTATATAATTTAAGATTCTGCTTGGTTGAAATGAAATAAAAGTTGTGTGGGAACTCGGACGATGCTCTGTATACCGGAAAAGAAATGTATTCATATGTTTCCGCTTCCTTGAGAGTTTTTCAAGGAATATACGTCTGTCAACCTCCTTCTTACGTAAATGAATAAGCTTTATATTTACTTAAGAGAAAACGAAGAACATGAGTTAACGCATATTGAGAGTTGTGAGCCTCTAAACGAATGCAGTTGCTGCACCCTGATAATTGTAAAACGTGTTTAAACGGAAACTGCCTTTTAACTAGCATCTCACTGACTCATGATTTTTTTAAGACCCTGTAAGCTTACATCTAACCAAAACAATGGGGATTTCCCAAAAAATCAACAATAGAATACATCAACGCCTTTGCCGGCCATTGCACTGCTTCCTTTTGTATTATTCCAGACATCGACCCTTGGAATAGGTTAATTTGTACCATTTTCATCATTAAGTACCTTGTATCATCCATCCAACGAACAGTGACAATTATGTAATCACACACCGCTGTCAACTCAAGTCTCATCTTTGGAACAATGAGAACGTTTTGTGTCTTTGGTACGTGCTTGAGTTGTTAATTTAAAATATTTTCTACGAAACGTAACTTTATAAAGTGACTTTAAAGTGCCTCAGCCTTGCGTGATCCATTAACCTAATTAGGAGGGTTGTGTTATTGTTGATAATTGTATTCTTTACATTCAACGTCAGTGCCGGCGAGGCGTATTTAGTTTGACAACAAACGTTGCGAATTTTTTGTGTAAGGGATGTTTGCTCTCAAATTGGATTGTTATTAGCACGATGATGTCCCACTAAAATATTTATTCACATTCTATCAATCAAGTTGTTTTTTACTTTTGTGTATTCATGTTGTTGACTGTGAATGTGAAATTAAATTTATTTGTGCAGGAGCGAACCAAAAATGAATGGATCGTGTCAAAGTCTCTACATAGACATAAGATCAGTATCTCAGTTAAAAATTGAAAGCATCTGCTTTTCTTGAGGCGGTGGTTGCTTTATCTATTACGTTTGTAGTACGTAAACATGCTTGGACTTAATCTGTCACGTACGTGCTCATGATTATTTAAAGTATAGTTAAAAAAAGTGATTGGCGATGATACCTGTTTATGATTTGTACACCATGAATACTGTAGCAGAAAGTAAACATATTTTAGACAGCCTTGAGCTTATTTTCTCATGAAGCTGCACAGTATAAAAATCCTTTATTTGGTGTTTGATAAAATGTGCGTTGAAGGATAAACGAGCAATGAAGTTTTGAGGTTGTAAATTTACGAAGAATAAAAACAAGAGGACTGAAATGAACGACTTTTTTAGGCTGCCAGGTTAGGGTTCTTACGTTGAAATGAAATAAAATACGACAAACTGGGAGTCGGACTGGCACACGTTTGCTAGTAGGTACCGTGGCGTGGTGGTAAGCAAGTCTGCCTGTTAACCCAAAGTTTTGTGGTTCAAATCATAACAGAGGCAGAAATGTTTTTTCGCAAGGATTTGACATGTCCTTCGTCAGTAAATTCATTGCCATGAAAAGAGCTTTCTCGATAAGCCTTTCGGAACCGGCAGAAAAAATTGTGGGTCTCCTCCATTCCGTCACAAGACATGGTTGTAACAATCCGCTAAGCCTTAAGGCTCCTCGCTCTGTTTCGCAATCCTATTTATTTTTATTTATTTGGGAAAAAGGAAAAAAGTTAGTCTTAATGCAGAAAACAAGTTTGTATGAGAGGTACCCTTAAAGTAATGGTTCAAAAGATTGAAACGTCATCTGATCACATCCATAAATTAACAAATACCCAAATAGAATGGCTCCATCAAGTTTCATCTTGAAACTATGTTTGTAAATTCATTTTCACAGCGGCTAAAATATAAATCTCTTTATTTGATTGTAAGTTCGAAGTTTGGTACACGTTAAGCACTCCCAGCAAGACTGTTGTTGTGACTATATTCTTTAAGAGGAGAAAGGCATCAAGTTTTTTCACCGGAATACACCGTAAAAGCTACAAAAGAGAGTGAGTAACTGTTCTGATGATGCTAGCTTTGGTTTAGGTGGATTTGGGCTATATAATTAACTTATATCCAGATCAACGAAAAAAAAGTTCCTGGCTTAAAAAAAAAACTTAGCAATAAGCAGCTTTTTTAAAAAAAAATTAAGAAAACTGTAAGAAAAGAAAAACAGAAGGCCACAAGTTTAATTGCTTTTCTATAAGTGTAATGGACGTAATCCCACAATTGGCTCTCGGCTTGTAGACTTGTACAGGCCTCAGGCCCTGTAACACAAACCTACAAGCCTAAAAGTTATCAGCCACTTGTAGAATTATGTCCATTACACTTGAAGATGACTAAGCAAACTTGAAGCTCTGTGTTACAGAAATTTTTCACACTTGTCAAAATCCATTTCTGTTACAAGTACTTGTATGCTTGTGTTACAGGCCAATCGGTGTAAGTTGAGCTTTAATGGCAAATGGAGATTTGATACAGTGTATTCTACTTGATTTTTACTTGATTTCTACGATATTGAAATCATTGAGAACTCTTGCATCCGAGGGAGTACGGAAAAGTATCTAATACATGACAATATAAATGCTTTCAGTCTTAGGAGAACCCAAATAGCAGAATTTGTTGCCAACCAAATTCCCGCTGTTTTGTCCGCGAAATTTGCATTTGTAAAGTGATTAAAAACGAGCATTGAAACTGGTGATGGTAAAGTTATTAATGATATTATCAAAATACCCAATTTTTTTAGTTCCTTTTGTACACAACAGTGTTTTTTGTTTTACTATTTGGTCATACTAAATTTAGTTTTATGAATGTGAGAATTACACACATTTTTTGAGCAAGTTTTTGCTGAAGTGTAGTTTTTGTACTTTTTAAATCTTTTCATAGCAACTTTTATAGCTTAAAACGAATAAGCTTTTTGGACGCTACTCTTTGTTCTGTATGAAACAAAGCTATTGATGTTGTCAACAATTATTTTGGATATCATATGATCATGCGTTAACAGTTCTGTCGAGAATTTATTGAGGCAACGCCAATAACCTTTTCAATATTTTTAGTTTGGTTGTTGCCTTTCTGTTCGTACATTTTGTGGGTTCGTTATGAGCAAGGTGACGGTGGTGAAAGGAAATAATTTAATGTTTGTAATCAATATTTATTTACTTAGGTACTTTGAACATCCTCCTTAATGAAAAATCAGAGAATTCCAATGGTCATTCCCACCACAGGTCAGCAACTAAACATGCAAGAGTTTTGCGTTTTCGATATCATGGATCTAAATTCTTTAACTTTTGTCTATAATCTTATAGCAGTTTTTAATATGCTTTTTCCATAATTTTTTATTTACTACAAAGTCACAGAAAACTACAAAGTTTAGAAAAGCTTTCCTATTCGCTCACTACTTTAAGAACCTTTCAGGAGTTACTAAACAGACACTTAAGCCAAAATACAATAAGAATTTCTTTCACCCAATATAAAATAAGCACATAGCTTCACCACTACCTCCATCGTATTTCTTTCAAAGAATGATACTTCATCACACACTGTTTTCAAGTTTTAAGCTTAACTCTTTTCTTTCCACACAATGACACAATCCTGTTCAAATTAATCATTTTATTAAGTCAAATAGTTAGGTTCTTCATGTCCACTTATTTAAAATTTTGTTCAACTCTATTATTACTCATTACCTATAACAAATTATACTATTACATTATCTAACAATCATGTAGAGATTTGTTCGTCTCGTAAAAACTATTTAACAACCTCCTTACTCACAATTTTTTGTGCAGGAAGGTACACATAACCTAGACCAAAATAAAAAACTAATGGAAAGTAGAACCAGTTTGTAAGTTTTTTCAATGCTTTTTTATGACACAATTAAGATGGGGAATGTCCTCTCAATAAACGACTGAAACAAATGCAGACATTGTAAAAGTCTTAAACTACTTTAATTTGTTGGTTTTAACTTTTTTTGTGTTCTTGATTATATTTTTTGTTCGTTTCGAAATATATATATATATACAATCCACATTGTGTAATGTTAGTAATCAATGGCGAAGATTTATATTCCAATGTTTAAACAAATGATTAGTGAGGAAAATAATTTAACGACTCACAGTTTCGCTGTGTAAAACGTTGTTTATAAAAATCAAATAATATTGTAGAACTAGGAACTTGTTACTGCTAAGAACCCTTGAAAAAAAAAATTTTGCAAATATCTAATTTCGTATGAACAACTATACTATTGCTTAATCCGAATTTCTCAAGAGCAATACTCCAAATATCTTACTTTGATCTCAAGTGATATAATCACTCTCTCACTATGTAAATACTCTTAAGGGTAATAAGAGGATAGAAAAGTTAACGGAATGAATATAAGATTAGGTATGGGATGTCTCCCAAAAGCATCCTTAGTATTTTGGTATTTTTTATTTTCTTGTTTCCTTTATCCTTTATACACAACTAGCTGACGGCGGTGGCGTAGCTAAGATCCTATGGTGATCGAATTGAATAAATTAAGTAATGTAGTTTCTAAGCTCACGTTGCAATGGCAAAGTGGGTATGAAATATAGTCTATGTTACTCAGGGACAATAAAGCACTGCTCTTACGGTAGAAAAGTTTTTGAAATCGGTCGAGTGGATTCTAAGATTCTGGTCATGTTCTCGTACGTATGTAACGTTCGCGAGGGAATATGGTGATCAAATATATTCTGTGTTGCTCGGAAGTAAGACCGCATTGTATTGGAAAGAAAAAAATTGAGATCGGTCCAGTGGTTTTTGAGTTTCAGATTCACGTCCCATAAAAAAATATGGGGACGAAATGTAATCTATGTTTCTCGAGGATAATGAAATATTCTAACGACGAAAGAATTTTTTAAATTGGTCCAGTATTTTCTAAGCCCCTGGTGATGTTCCCGTTATCGTTTCCGTTTCCAAAGGGAATATGAGGAGGATATATATATAGCCTATGTCATTTCTCAGTTTCAAGACCATTTCTGTTCCAAATTTCTTTCTAACACTAAGTTCTCGTTTACGTTCCCGTTCCCGTTCTCGAGGGAATAAAATAGATGAAATTTAGCCTATATGTGAATTCATACAATACTCTCTACACCATAAAATCATTCCTCCTTATAAAAGTGTATATATAAGGTGATAAAAATGCTTTGGTTATGTAAGTTTTAGGTTGATTTTACATATTTTTCATTAAGAAACAGGACAGTTGTTAGTCCGTAATAAGCTTTAATTCTTTGTCGAAAAAGTATTCTCTGAGGACTACTCCAAGCTCTCCTGGAACATCCGTAGAGAAAGTAAGGGGGAGCTTTTTTTCACCTCCGCTGTGAACTGACACGATTTTAAGAAAAAAAAAATTGTTCTGAAAGTTTGGGCTATTGATAATTTCCGTGAAACCCAAAAAGACAAGTTTAAGTTATTGACAAGTTTACGTGATTTTTCGATAAGAAGTTTCATTTCAATATTTAAAAAAACGAGTATTTTTTAATAAAACTCAACGTGTGTTTATTTCATTATAGAGAGGTTATGGATCCAATAATAGACAAAAATGGCTACGCTTGCAGAACCAGATCGCTTTCATAAAACTTTCCATCGCCAATTCGCTCATTTGGGCTGTACGCCTCAAGAATTCCAAATTTGAGGTCTTAAATCGATCCATTGGCATAGAACTTATTTTTCGCATAGCCATAAAAATAAAAAATTCTAGAGGTCTTGAATCACAAGATCCAATTGTGATCGAGAGATGATATCTTGGCTTTTGTGGCACGTAACCGCCGCCGCCCGCCGTCTTGTTGAAAACACACACAATTCACAACAATATTTTCCGAATATGGCCACATTACTAATCATCTCGCCATAGCGCTTTTCAACCACCGAAACAGTTGCTTCGGTCTCATTTTCGTTCGGAAAAGTGATGTCCAATGGCTCTCCAAAGCAAAAACTCCGCGAAGCAGCAGCATGGACAGGGCTTTCAACAGTAAAACTTGAATTTCCGATCCTTAAATGTATCAATTGTGTTTAATAATTTAGCCTTCGGGTGGGCCTCAGCACTGAAGATAATTTTTAAATTTGTCTTATCCCACTGCGTTCCTCAAGGACTTTGTAGCCATTGAAGAAATGACTCTATTGGTCGCCAAATGCAAATACTTCCTAACATCCTTTAGCTTTATCTATTTCTTATCTGATGAGTAATTTAAAATAATTCATGAAACATGGTGTACTTCGAATACCTGGTTTTCCAACCGTTTCGTGATGATATATCTATTGAGACCATTATTGGTTTCAAATTTACTTACTATGTAATACAGTTTGTTTGTTTGCAAGTGCCTATATCATTGAACTGTCATATGGTGTAATGACTGGGATGGGCACATTTCCAATTATTTCACTGGCTTAGTTTTAAATCACTTTGGCCGTCATCGGGTTTCAGTAAGTAAATAGAGTCTTAGGACTTAAATTATGCATTATCACCTTCATCAAAGCTAGTTTATGTCCAGCAAACAATGACCTAAGATTTGGGTCTCTATTTCTTACCGAAAATTCTACAGAAAGTTTAGAATGCTATTCAGGTGTTCCTCTGTTGTTTTTTTTATATGTATAACACCTGAACCAGGTTCTAAGACGGTTAAAATAAAATTCTAATAAAATTATAGCTCACACAAAACATCAGACAAATCTAATTACCTGTATGAGCTGAGCACTGAGCATGATGAGGTAATGTCCCTGGACTCGAATCATGGGAAAATAATTTACTTACACAATCAACCTGCAAAAATATTACATATTCTATGAATGATTTTAATCACGACTTAATTTCATTACAACCATTTTGATTATTTTAGAATTTTAATTAATTTTATGACTCCCATAAGTCCTATTGTGTCAATCTATTTTTAATCTACAAACATGGCTCAGAGAATTTAAATATGTAATATGTGTTCACTGCCAAGGGCAAGGTATTCAAGCCATTGTGTGAACGGTTGAGATATAAGTATGACTTTATGTTATTCCTGTATCCCACTTTCATTAAATGAATGAACTTGTCTTTTGGTTCATGTAATTTTCATATTCGAATCTATTAAATAATTTTTTGTATCTTAACTTGGCTTTAACTGCCATTTCATTGCTGCAATTGATTACCTACCTCTAAATGTCACTCTTCAAAGTGAAAGTACCTTCCGTTGAACTAATGACTATAACATGACTCCGAAGCAATTTTGAAATGACAAACGTTAGGGAGACGACAGGCCAAACGCGGCGCAGCGCTCTGTGAGCAACGTTGATTACTCTATCCCATGAGATGTCTTGGTTAGTGGTCATTTTGATATCGTTGACCCTAACAGCGAACGTCTCTAGGAAAGTAGACGTCGTTGTCGTCAATGTTAAGCTATGAAAAAAAAATTATTTTGTAATGCTGCACCAATTTAGTTAAGTCATTTACATAATATTGCTTTGTCAATCGGTTTGTTGATTTTGATTCAATTTGACAGCTCGAGACAAGTGCTCTCTTACGTGTAAGTTGCTACTAGGGAAAAGATTTAACCACCTCGAAAGCCACTTGATGTTCTCATTACGGTATTAAAACGAAAAGAAACCCTGAAAGTGTTCCTTTGATCATGTACTCCAATGTACGAGGGAACTATGTGCGGTTTTTGTTTGGATTCGAAGGTTTATTATGTATTTCAATTGCCAGTAAAACAAAAACATATTTTTTTTATTTGATATGAACTTCAAGATTCAATCGGTGAGCTCAAATGAAAACAAATTTTTTATTTGATAGTAACTCCAAGATAACATTGTTTTATACTTGATAGAGGCTGTGCCTGTGTCTATGCGAATCATTTTTCAACACGAACTAATTTGGTATTCTGTGCACATTAAAATGTCATTTCAAGTGCCAATTCACTACGTGATACTAAAACTAAAACTAAAAGTGTTTTTACTAAAAAAAATGTATCCGGAACACGGAAATGGGCTATATTTATTCGACTTAACCTACTTAAACCATTTAGTAATTTTTTTATGCTGATTTTTGGTATTTACTTGTGATTTCATCAAATTTTATAATTAGAGCAGAAATAGAGGGAGACTAAGATGCCTTCTCTGTATAGTCAACCCGTGATCCAAACGTGAAGTTCATAATTTGAGATGCGGTTGAGCCAAAGTTCTCGTAAAATTTTTCACAGACATTTACATATACTTACGAAAATTTTCCAGCTTCTTTGTGATAACACACGTGACTTTTCAAGTGCTGCGCTATACAGAAGTACGGATTTAATATTTTAGGGAGAACAGTGCGAGCCTGGTCTTTAGGCTAACAGCTTCCAAACTTAAACTTTGCTCTCATGATTCGACTGCTGATATCATGTTCAGTTCCACTCGTGATCTTTCTCTACCGATCGATTATTAAAATCATGAGACATGAGAGCTTGTTAAAGTAAATTTTTCGCAAGATATGCCAAGCAAACAGTCTCAAAATGTAAATATACATATACCCTTTTGATCGCAAAAGTTAAAATCGTGTTGCATGCTTTACTTGCACTTTTTAGGATGAGTTTTTTTCCCGCAAACAAATAGGAATTCACCTATTTAGATAATTGGGTTGATGGGGAAGTTCCAAGTCTTATCTTCAGCCCAAAGATATCAGCTCCTCTCTTCCCATCTTTGTTTTCATTGGATAGGGATGTATATGATTCTATGAGAGGGAGAGCAAGCATATTCGTCCAAGCCTTACCACACTTAAGAAACTGGTGATATGTATTAAGTTCGTTCGCTAAACTTTACCTAGGGTTGACCCAGGCTTCATTGACAACTCTATGAGTTGTGGAAAAACCTGGATTTTCAGATCTCAAAAAACGCTAAAACACAAATACACCGCACATCTCCGCCCTTTGACAGCCCTGTTTGTTACCTGAGCTCACCCCAGCAAAAACAGTGATACTTCAGGGCGATTTCAAGGCAACATAGGGCTAAAAAAAACTCAGTTTGGCATTTAAGGCGAGTTTAGGTTTTTCAAAAAAAAAAAAAAGCTTTGTGGCGACCATAGGGCAACCCCAGCGCTTTAACGAACTAACCTATTGATGAGGTTGTAAGTATTACCTACTTCTAATATTGTGAGGGTAAGAGAGGTGTTCGTAGGATTACGTAAAGCGGGAAATACCTACCGAAAAATTTATGAGTTTTGAGGGCGGAACTTCTCTTCGATAAAGAATGTGAAGATGTACTGATTTATATATATATTCACACTTTCCTCATCTTCCGATTGAAATACTCATTTCTCTGCTGAAGTCGCTACGCTTCAAGCTGTATGATGTTTTCGTTTTTGGATTCTTATTGCAAAATTTCTACGGAAATCCCAACACTGTTTTTGCCCTGTCGACCAGCTATTAGGCTTGATGGTTGAAGCCCTAGGGTCGCCCTGGGGTCACCACAAAGCGTTTTTTGAGAAACCTAAAGTCCCCCTAAATGTCAAACTGAGTGTTTTTTGAGCCCTAGGGTTGACCTAGGTTTTCCCTCAACTCGCCCTAGGTTTTTTGCTGTTGCGATTTGAGGTCTGTCAAATGGTATGTGTTTATATTCAAATGACAGGAATGCGTGGTGATTTTGTGGTTTATGTCTTTTGAGGACTGGAAAACCATAGTTCTTTTGACAACTCATATGGTCAACCCAGGGTAAAGATCAACGAACAAACCAATTTTTTCAGCACCGTGAAAAAAAGATTTTTCACCGCAAACCACTGGTTTTTTATTGAGTCATATTCCGTGACGCTGGTATCAAATCTTTCGAAAAGATGTCTCTATTTGTTGAACTCTAGAAGGACCTTTTGAAAAAATTACAACATACGGATAAATTCTTTCTTGGAATCTCCGAACTGCAGCTGGGCGTAGTCGGTGACCTTGGGCTTTTTCTTTGTTTGCTCCTCTTCTTTTTTTTAAATCTCGACTGATTGAAAAAAAGGTCAATTTGGTTCAATTGACTATCAGTTTACACTTATATAATTTTTTTGCACTTTGTGTTCAAAACAGTTGGCTTTACGCGAAAGTAAACAAACGTTAGCCGTTGCAGAAAAAATTTTAATTTAAAAAAAAAAAGACTTGTAAGATCGAGAAGATCAAATGACCTCAACGTCATGTCTACGTTTCGCCCAGATACGACAATGGGCTCATCAGTTAGATGTTGTCGTTCCCTTCTTAGGCTCTGAACTTTGTGATTATATCGACACTTATAAAATTTTTGAGTGAATGTGTTATACATTAATATACTTTGAAAAACTTTTACAATGGCTTGGCTTCTTTTTTATTTTTTATTTATTATTATGGTACTTTATTTAATCACTAATAGGTTTTCATTTACATGTTTTTCATTTGGTACATTTAAGCATGGCTTTAGCCGTCTGCCGAGAAATGACAACAAATTTAAAAAGAATTATTATAAGTTAATACTATTATTCATAAATATTCAGTTCAAAAAGGAAAAAATTAATAGTAAAAGTAGCGTTACAAACATTTAAAAATTTTCATCTATTATTCTTGTTCTATATTTGAGAGCAGTGTGGCAGTAGGAGGCAAGTTTATTCCAATTTTCGCTATCGTTAAGTACGCGTTTGACATCTTCGATGGTCATAAGGTCCGTTCCATAATGACTACGCCTTATCTCCTTCAATATTGGGCTTGGCTTCTATTTATGATTAAAACAATAACGTTGTCTTTGATTTTGAAACAATAAATTTTTTCCACCTCGGCATTCAAGGTTCTCGGCTATTACCATCTTGGTGTTTCCAGACGCTGGGTTTTTTAGCACTCTGCTGACTAAAAAAGATCTTGTCCTCTTCTACTTGAGGGTAATAGAACGAACTTTGTTCAAAAAGTCGCAATACACCCAGGAAATAAGGACTAAGAAGGAGGAATTTTTGGCATTCGAACACTTTTATTGTGAAATCGAGTTCTATAGTAGGCTTCAAAGCCTATTTCTTTGACACTACCTGGTGATTTTCCCAAAGGAAATGAGTTCTGTATTGCTCGTTGGTGATTTATACTTGTCCGAGTCCAATTACCCAGCTTCACCCACTCCTCTTAGTTAGGTCGTATGAATACCTTCTCTAGTTCTTGGAAACTGTAGTTTTGAGAACCTTTACTTACAATTATTTCGTAGGTTCAATAGCCAAAAGTGTTCAACCTGTGATCATTCCTCTTCCAAGGCGAAGTGAAGGTTTCGTAATATTTTGGTATTTCACCTGCGAAATATGCTTAAATGCGCAGGCAATTCTAGTAAACTAAGCCTTAAGCACTTGGAATTATCTTCTTTCCAATAAAACCCATAAACGTTTCCATCCATTTTTTGAGTTTTTAGACCATAGAATAAATCAAACTACATTTTTCCTGTTGCAACTCTGATTTATTGTTAACAACTAAGCGAACACATGGGAACCACTTTGAGGCCAGTTGATAGGAAGCAAGTTCTTGATTTTATTTATTAATATTTCTTGTTCCACACTTCGTTCTTAAAAAAGACTCCATTCATTCAACAATCAACAAAAGACAAAAATTGTGGAAGGCTGTTTTGAGTAACAGAACGACGCCCAGAGTAAACATACATTAGCTAAAGTATCAACCATTAGGTTCTATACTAATTGATAAAAAAAAAAAAAAAAAAAAAAACTAATATAGCTTTCAATGAAACATGTAACTTTCTTAACACAGCTGCATTAAATTTTACTCCGTTCTTGTTTGTTAGTAACTTCCTCTTGGCTGGTTTGGTCTGTTTGTTGTTTGTCTTTAGCTCCTTCGTCTTGCGTTTTACTCGCTGTATCTTTTTGGTCCTCTGCCTTTGAAGATTTTGCTTCTTTCGATGGTGGAGCTTCAATTTTATCACTTTGTTTTTGCTTATTTTGAGCAGCTTTCAATGCTTCTTTTATGGCGTCTGCAAGACTATCAGGACCTAATGTACTCTCCTTTGATCCTAAAATTGATTCGAAAAAGGGTAAACCTGTCAATTTCTCAGACCAAAGAAATAAAAACTCATAAAAGCCTTATAATTGTTTTTAGTTTTTATTTCGCTTGTTGAAGCAGTTTTCTGCACATATTAAAATTTAACAATTTTTTGTTCATAAATACAAAAGAATACGTTTAAACTAAAAAATATTCAAATGATTCTTGACTTGTGTTTGCGTTTGTTTTGGACTTTATCTGGAAAATAATACTTCAACTTGATTTGCCTTCAAATAAAACAAATAATTAATAAAAACAATTATAAGACTTTTAAACAAATTAACATTAAATGAATAACAAAATTGAATCTATGTTTCAGCACATGTTTATGAAACTTTTGTTGATTAAGGTACTTTTTTAGGTTTTTTTTTTTTAATATTTCAATGCGCTATACGCAACGTGCAGTCAGCTTGGAAATTTTGCATTTTCTGGCATCTGTTAAGAAATTATAAGGGGAAACAATGTTTACAAAGACTTTTGACCCCGATTGATGGTCAATTTTGCTCCAAGCAACTTAGTAGCTTTATAAGTGGTTGTGTATGTTTTCGTATAGTCTTACTTTTGGGTGACAACGTGTGAGTAACTTTTTTTGGAACGCTCAAAAGTACGACAAAATACATTTATAAATAAATAAATAAGTGAGCAAAACAAGCCCGGGACGGGAGGTCGCTAACCCCAACTTCTGAGGAATGAAGGCAACCTACAATTTTTTGCTGATTCCGAACGGCTGAGTGAGAAAACACTTTTCAAAGCATTGTAATTACTCTGAGGACTTGCAAAACAATTAAATGTTTTAGGAATTCAAACCTAGAATAGGTAGGCAATTAGGCATGCTTACCTTTACAACAAAAACAAATTTGGCAACATTTAGTACTAAAAAAGTTGACTGTTTCTGGAGTTTTACTTGAAAGCCTAAGCAACATTTTGTAGATACTCTTCACGATTTTGGTTTTTATTCTAGAACAGAATGCTGTCGATTGCCAAATACAACAAGCTTTGAAAAACTGTTCGTCTTCTAAGAGAATTCCACAACAAAAGCCTTCCTCTAGATTCAAAAAAAAGTCTTATAAAAATTTTAACATGTACTAGGCATTTTTGTCCAGCTATAAAAATAAATTCCAAGAAACACACACCCCAAAATTATTCTACATTCTTTTCTCTAAACCTAAGCGGATTTAAATGGACTCTCTTGATTATTTTGATACCCTTGCCGTTCTCGCATTAGCATCTCATTTTCTCGTTCCAATTCTTGATGTAATAGGATATCACGTTGCCTCCTTTCTAAACTTTCTAAACGTCCTTTTTCCAAGTACCTATCAGTCGCATCTGTATTGGTGCCACAATAAAAAGCCAGAAAGGCAGCAATCAGAACTCCTATACCAAAATACACACTAAACCCAAATGGTTTTTCCCTAATTGCGCTATCATCATGTTCGGTGTATGTTTCTTTTGATTCATCTGCACCTTGCGTATAATTACTCGAAAGATTTTCGCTTTGCGATGATGACTGGTTTGACTTACCATCTTTTTTCTGGGCAATGCCATTGATTTGACCGGGTGTGTCTTTTTCTAACTCTGCGTAGGCCTAGACGTGCAACAAAAAAGGGGCATTAAAACATGTTTTGTGGACAAATTCTCTGAGGTTCTTCTGACTTACTTGTATGAGAGCTCGTTGCTCTTTTGTCAATGTCTTTGGAATATCAATTTTAATATTGACAAAGTGATCACCGTGTCCATGGGCGTTAACACGCTTAAGACCTTTATTGCGAAGAGCAATGGTGCGATGAGACGAAGTGCCAGATTCAATCTGCAAATAAAAGTTTGAGTTTAGTTTGGGGGAAATAGTGGTGGCAAAATGATTAATCTTACATTTATAACATGATCTTCGTAAATTCCTTGTATACGAATGGTTCCACCTAGAATTGCTTGTGACACCGATACTGTGGCATCTGTGTGTACATCGGCACCGTCACGACGGAAATAGTTACTCTTCTCAACTCTAAAAAAAAAAGAACAAAAAAAAGGCAGTTGAAATTTGTCTGAGAACGGCAGGCAATCAAAAAAGTTAAGACGAGTTTATTCCATTCGGTTTTTCTTTCTTTACTTTTTTCTTGTTTGAATGACATATTCCTTGGGCATACGGATTTGTAACAAACGAACTAAATTCATGGGATGTTAAGAGTCCCAGCGTGAAGAAGAGTCTTTTCATCGTTGATATTGAATCATGGAAAGGAGTTACCTACTTTTTTAAAACATGGTCCAGTTTTAATAACAAAAACTACCAAATCAACTGGGGTCATCCAAGTGGAATTGAAGTACTGTTGAGTGTTCTATATTTAGTTCGTTTAGTAAATTATATTATATAATAAATCCAATCGCGCACCCAAGTTGACCTCTTTTATTTTTTATTAATAAAATTGTAATTTCAGCTGCTAAACGTTGACGTATTCTCGCCATGATTTCTTAATTTCAAATAAATAACCGAATTTCTTGCGAAGAAAAAATTTCAAGAATTCATACAGCAGTGTAAATGCTACTGCAAGAAACTTCTGAGACTTCCGCGAGTTTACTTGCAAATGGAAACGCGGTCTAAAGCCTCGGGCTTTAGCTGAAAGCTTTTTTAATGGAAGTAAGCGCGTAAAAATAAGTAATGACCTGAGTATACTAAAAGACTTTCTCGATACTTTTTCTTCGTTGTCTAACAAGTGAAACTTGTTACTTTTGCGAATGGTTCGGCAAGCTCCATCAAACCTTGATCACGATTGCATAACTTTTTAGACCATTATCGTAAGTCGATACTATCATCAAAAGATTCATGCTTATTTTGACATTCTATTCGAATGAAAGTTTAGTCGAATTTGAAAGCAGTGAATTTTGAGACTCGAATGATTCGAATGTTATGTCGATTTCCAGTGGTGCACAAAAGCACTTTAAAAAGTGCTTTTTTGCTCGAAATACGTTACATGTAGACACCAGATCACTTTTTTTTTGCCCCGAAAAAGCACTTTTACGAATCTCGATTCAGAGGCAAGATTTACACGCACTTTCACGTACACCAACGCAAAACATTTGACGTTTACCAGTTTGCAGTTTGATTATTTTGCATTTTTGGTTAAAGGACTGAGTAAAGAGAGATAATTAAAATAAATAATAAACTATTTTTTGAAAATGGATCGCTCAATTTTAGCTGAAATTATCAAAATATTTATCAGTCGTCATCTAGTTCTGATTCCAACGAAGAAGTGTTTGAAATTCTGAAATTCCTTACACAAAACGAAAGGCATTCTGTGAATAATATTGTTCAAAGTGTTGTGTACAATTATTCGGATGAGGAGGTTTCTTCCTAGTGCATTTATTAATAAAGTTTCGAAAACATTCTTTCTATATAAATTGCAGAACAAAACAAACGGGAATAGTTGGCTGTCAAAAATAGCACGCATACAATGATAAAAAAAGAATTTTGTCTTTTCTGTTCCAGTGAGCACGAAAAAAAAGTACTTTTTTAGAGTGCTTTTGTTTTTGCAAAGGAAATCGACATTAAACATGTAAAATTTCGAATCATTCGAGTTTTAAAATTCACTTCTTTCGAATTCGACTAAACTTTCATTCGAATAGAATGTCAAAATTAGCATGATTGTTTGAAGGACTGCTTTTGTTCGTCGCATAAGTTTTTGCATTTTTTCAAAATTTGAAACTGTGGTAGCGGGAAAATAAGATTGTGATGAGTAGAAACAAATTCCAAAATAGATTCTGTTTAGTTCAACGTGTTGGGTTTGTATGAGTGAAACACTTCTGGCTGATAAAAAATATTCCTTGGAAAATTTTCGTTCGATGTCACTTCTCAGAACTACGAAAAGCAACTGGAACATGTTGCAATGGAATGGTTTTAGGATGCCTCCTAACGCTCCAGTAAGTTCAATTAAGTAAGTTCAATAAATAACAAATTTTGAATAGAAAGGACTTTAAAATCTTCGTAATGAATGTTCACTACGAAGGCGTCCATGATGCTGCCTTCGCTGCGGCAAAAGGGGTCAATGTAAGAGACAAATGAGATAGAGAGACAGACAGAGTGCACCTTTCCTATGATCCTTTGGAAATCACAACCCTCATGGTAAAGGAAAAGAAGAAGTTTTTACATTCTCAGAATCCTACGTCGTTCGAGAAACTCTTTGAATTTCAAGCCAAATAATCCCCAAATGTCCCTGATAATCCTAAAGCTCATCGTGTGATTTCCAGTGAAATAACTTCAAGAAAGTCCCTACTCCGTACCTTGGGTGGTTCAAGTAGCTTTCAGATTCTTTTCTTCAACATAAGTTCGTTCGTTGAACTTTACCGAGGGTTGACCCAGGTTTCAGTTTTTTAAAAAAGCTAAACCACAAAATTACTACACCTCCCTGTCATTTGAAGAAAAATACATGTAATTCGACAATCCTGTTCATTACATGAACTCGACCCAGCAGAAATCTAGGGCTACTTCAGGACTAGTTGAGGACAAACCAAATGCTCAAAAAACACAGAGTTTTTCACATTTGGGGGTGAGTTTAGGTTTTTTAAAAAACGCTTTGTGCCTACCACAGAGCAACCCCAGAGAGGCAACGAACAAACCTTATGTAAACCAAAAGAAAAAACTACTTAACTTTTGATTTAAACTGATTAAGAATTAATCAGAAGTGAATTAAGTTTGTGATATCGTCTCAAGAGCCAAGTATGTCGCATAAATGCCAAAAAATGGACAACAATATGAAATGATTTTTTTCAATCGTACATGAATGAAATCTTTCAAAATAAATCAAAATCGTTTGGTTTTTTGTTTAGTGAACTCATATTATAAATTTGAAGCTTACCTAAATGTTATGAATATTTCTTTACGTCCAACTGCCAGTCGAACAGTCTGTCCATGCTCCACACCTGCGGGAACTGGCACTGTAACCTTTTTTCTTTGCACCTACAATTTCGAGTAAAGATTTACATATGACTTTTTTGTTTTTACAAACAATATTCTTACCGATTGTCCCTTTCCTTCACATTCTGTACAGGGATACTTGATATACTGTCTAGTACCTTGACAGTACCTGCAAGTTGATCTCATAACAAAAGGCCCTGTTGATATTGTCTCCATGCCTGTGCCATTACAATACTGGCACCTACCCGGTTTAGTTCCCGGTTCACATTTGTTTCCTGCACACTTGGGACATGTATCAACAATATTAACATTCACATCTTTGTTTACACCACGTGCGGCTTGAGCAAATGTCAAATCCATGACAACCTCGTGGGCACTTCCAAATCCAAACTGTGATTCTGCGTAGTCTTCGAAATTGTTCGAACGAAAGTTTCCCTCTCCGAATATCTTGCGGAAAAGCTCCTCCGGATCAATTGTCGAACGGAATTGCCAATTTTGTGAGAATCCTTGTGGTCCACGAGGATCAGCACCATAACCAGCACGATTCATGTCCTCCGTCGTCTGACCATAAGTATCATACTCCCTGCGTTTCTGATCATCGCTAAGAACCTCATAGGCCTCAGAAACTTCTTGAAATTTCTTGCCTGCATCTGGATCATCTTTATTGGTGTCGGGGTGGTATTTCTTTGCGAGTTGATAGTAGGCCTTTTTTATTTCTTTGGCAGAGGAGTTCTTTGCAACACCTAGTATTTGATAATAATCGGCTTTATTGAGTTTACCAGTTCGATGGAAAGCCCTAATGATTGTTGTTATTGGCTGATGTCCAGTAGTCGACGAAAGTACTGCAATTAAAAAACAAAGTAATTCTAGAAACATACAAAAATAAATACTTTATGCAATGGGACATTCGAAGCATTCGAGAGTTTTCTGTGAATAATAGACTGGGGTACAAAAATGTATAGCGTTAGGCCGCGAATGCCGAAAGTTTCAGATTGAATGATGTAACTTTAAAGAAACTAAAGAAAAAACTAAACTTACACGAGTTTCGGTGATGTTTTCCGGTGAGGACATGTTGATGGTTCACTTCGAAGCGACTGGAACATGTTGACGATGATGATATTTGTCGGCTGGGAAGTGATTGTAGCTTTCCGGATTGAAGAAATCTAGAATTTTTGGAAAAACTAACAAAACCCCGTGCAGCGGCCATGCTTATCAGCGCGATTAAAGAGAAAAGAAAAGAATAGAAAATTCTTGTCAAGAAGACGTCAAAACTGACGTTTCGCTGCTGCCAAACGAGACTCGTGTAATAATTCAAAGTTGAGCGACACTGCCAGGTAAATATTTTTGTAGTTATCGGTTTTTACTCAAAAAGAAAAACGCCTATTAGCGCAAATTTGTTGTCAGCTAGTTTTTTTTAGTTTAGTTGATTTATTTACCCTGCAGCTACACGATCAAGATATGGTAAGCCATCAGCATACATATACACTATGTCAAATTTCTGTTCGTGTTTCGGCTGTGAAGTAGGCGACTTACAACTTGTAAGGCAAATGGCTTTCAATCGACATGTCATTATATATTTTCAAAATGGCACCCACAAGAAATTTGAAATTCAAAGCTTTTTTCCAGGCACTCTTTTCTTTTTTTAAGGGTATTTGACGAAGCTGTCAATTTCATGGCTACTGAAACTGCTTCTCGGGTGGCTTTCAATATTCCATACCAGTTGGGTTTCAATTTCGAAAAGTTTGGTTGTGTATGTAAGAAAGTTTGAATGTATTGTAAATGGCTTACCATATCTTGACCGTGTAGCCCCGGGGTTAGCAGATCTCTGCTATTGAATTTCAATTTTACAATTTTTAACTTAAAATAAGTGAATACAGAGATTTTAAGAGAAAGTGTTGGCTCTTGGGGCTCGTGTTAACATCTTTCTTACTTTAAAATGGGCTCATTGAATAAAAAGGATTTATAGGATTTGGTCAAAATGAATGTGAACAATACCCAAATGTGGAGTTACAAAGCTAAAAAACAAAAAAAAACCCAGGTGAAATATAGCATACATTTTGATTGCAGACGTAATTGTGGAATGTAAGTTTTGTTTTTGTCTAAAAATACTTGGCAAATATTTATTCACAAATAAATCCCATAAAATGTCAAGCAAATGAGAAACGTCGGATGAGTCAGAGTATGGTTTTAAATATTTAAAATAAGGGCTGTCCTGATTTTAAATTAAGAGTGACCCTAAAATAGTGTGAAATTAAAATCAACTATAAATTGATTCAAGTGTCATTTTAAGCTTGTGTGGAACGAAGGCTCATGTCAAGGCGGTTTTAAATTACTATAAATTTGCGATATTGTATTTATAAATCTATAGTAGCATGCATCACTGAGAGGAAAACGCTAATTTTGCCACCTGCATTCTCCATTAAAGGCCTTAACTATTTTGAAATTGTTGCTCTGGTTGTTCATTTATTCTGCGGCTCAAAATATGGCGACTTACAATTTGCCAGCAAATTGGCTCTCAATCAATTTTGATTAACATTTATTTTCGAAATAGCACAAACGAAAATACATTAAAATAATAATTTTTTGCTTTAAAGAGCAGTATTTCTTTTCTTTCTTCAATTCATTTTCATTTTTAGGGTGTTTTGATAAAGCTGTCATTTTAATAGCTATTCAAATTGCTTTTCAGCTGGCATGGAATACTCCATACCAGTTGACTTTCCAATTCGAAAAATTTGATTGTGATTGAACAGAAAAGAAGAGAAAATCAATCAATCTTTTGCTTTTTCAAAATCGTCCCTTCTCTTTTACATAATGAGGAGAATTCTGATTTTTCACCCAAAACACATATGTATCTGAAAATGTGGAAAAAGACGAGACTTGGCTCCTAATTCCATCCCTTCTTTTTGAAAAATTATCCCCTCTCTTTCGTCAGTTAACTTTTTTTAGGCTGGTGTATACAGCGCATTCATCTATATCTGCGCCCATATCTTCATCCGTACCGTATATCAGCATCAGTATCCTTATCCGCAGCCATATCCGTGTCCGTCTCCGTATGTGTATCAATATCTGTATCCATATCCGTATCAGTATTCATAATATTTGTATCCGTATTAGTACTTTACAAATCGATTAATAATAAATTATCGTTGTTTTCGTGCGAACTTTGGGAAGAGGATGCTCATAAATTTTTATTTTGGTGTCCTTGTCCTTATGTTTTACTTAAACGCATGCAAATTTTTATCAACTATGTTTTCTCTTTATTTTAAAATACAAACAGTAAAAAAACTAAGAGGTTAAATTTATAACAAACCTCCTTAAGGTTTCAAGCTTGACATTTGATCGTTGTGCTTTTAGTTAGCTTATTTGATATACCACGTGTTGGCAACTATTGTATTACTGACTTTTTATGACCATTGCGTGTAAAAAATATTTATTTAATTGTTATCCATTCATGCTCATTAAACTTAACCCCAAATTTAATCTGAATGGAGCTTATTAGTCACTAAATACCAAACGAAAAATAACTTTCTAAATATCAAAATATCGCAATTAGTATACTTCTGATAAAGTAGTGCAGCTAGTCGCTGTGTACATTTGCCTTGCCAAATTTCGTGTCCGATATTAAAATTTGGCTTTGAAACTAAATTGATCTGATAACTGCTGAACGAAATATTAGAAAGAAGCAGTGGAGTGTTAAAATGTAATTCAACCTTATACATCATTTTCTTCATTGAGCTTAGCAGATGATAATGAAACTCTATGGTTATTTAAAAACAACAAAAAATGAGTCACAATAAGGGTCATGAATCATTGAATGGTTTTATGTGAGCAATTAAATGGGACTGGAAATAAAGACATTCTAAAAAAGTGAGTGTTAGAATTTGTTGAAAGTTTTAGAGGCAAAACCTTAAGCGCAAAACTGGAGGGAGCTCTCCTGAAATCGAAAATGTTGGCGAAGAATGATGGTTGAGGCCCAGCGCCCAGGTTCACCACCAACTGTTATGCCCACCAAAATTATGGAAGTCCAGAAGCATTTATAAAAAAACAAATTTTCGCATCGACTTCGTTTAAAGGTAAACAGGGGCTGAATTACCGCACACGTGATCGAGTAAGTAATACGTGACTGAGTTATGTGTTTTTGGCTTTACTTCTTGCGTTATCGAGCAATTTAGTACCACAGTTTGAAATTCTTTCATCAGTATTTGAACGGATTAAAGTTAATAAATGAACAGCAGAATGATGTTGTGTAGTACAGATTAAATTTTGAAAGAAAAGTGCGGTAATTCGACTCCAGGATACTAAAACACATACGCCGAAAACGAAATTTTGAAAAACCAAAATTTTGGAAAAGTGTTTATTTATTTTTCAATATAATCTTCTTTTAGTTCGATACTCCTAACCCATCGATGGTACAACGTCTTTAACCCATCTGAAAAATAAGTTTTCTCGAGTACTGCAAAGTAGGCCTCAGTGGCGGTGATGACCTCAAATTTCGACACAAATTTCTGCATGACAAGTGATTTTTTCAAGTTTGGAAATAAAAAGAAGTTGCACGGGGCCAAATCTGGAGAATACGGTGGATGGGACAATAGTTCATAGTCTAACTAGACCAATTTAGCCGCGGCTCTGAAGTGGTCACACAGTTGTGTTTGTTGTCTGGAGTGAGCAACAGCGCCGACAGCTTTCTCATGCCCAAAATTTCATGCAGGATATGACATATGTGGTCTTTCGAGATGCCTACTATCTCAGCTATCTCGCGCACCTTCAAGCGGCGGTCTGCCAATACGAGATCGTGGATTTTTGTCACATTGTCCTCTGCGGTAACCGTTTTCGGGGCACCTGGGCGTTGCTCATCAAAAACCGACGTCCGACCACGTTGAAACTCGTTGAACCAATTTTTGACGGTCGCCATCGAAGGAGAAGAGTCACCGTAAACAGCATCCTTTGATTTCGCTGCGTGATTTTCCTTCCAAAAACAAGAATCGAATCACCGAACGACATTGCTCTTTTTCCATTTTTCTAAAATCCGCTAACACGTTTGCAAAACTACTAGTCCAATTTGGAGGAAATTTCGACAGTAGCCTTCTACAAAAATGTACTACACTATAGTAAGTTTCTCTTGCGATAGTGGCGCTATTTGGCGGAGAGGCTAAGTACTTATCGGACTGCCCTCGTAAGCTTTCTGGTGCCAAAGTGGTTTCTCAATCAATCGTTCGGATTCTGCAAAAAAATTTTAGGTCCCTTCCATTCCCTTACAAGGTATGGTAGAGAGGACTTTGTGGCTACGAACTTATTTTGATAACTGCACCAGATTGTGTAAAAGCTTTTGTGAAAAAAAAATTGCTGTTAAATTCATCTTCTAACCTAAAGTGAGGAACCAATATGAAAACAAAAACACAATTCCAAGCATTTAATTACAATACTTAAAGAAAATTTATTTTATTCTAGGCAGGTATCTGAGACAATTTTTCCAAAACACCTATGCTTCAAGACTGACTAATTTCGCATACCAATTAAGTTTGTCTCAAGACAATTGAAAGTTTACGGATTTACATAACAATAAGGCTTGGCGTTACCCAAAACCGAATGGATTAACGCAATTGAACAAAATACTACAAAAACCAATTTAAGTTTTTGTTCTTACAATTTTCCACGTCCATTATGACAATATAATGACAATCGAACTGCATTGTCATGGTTCAAAGAATCGGTGGTTATCAATTGAAGAGTCTTTTATTGAAACAATATACTATCGCACTCCAAAGAATGCATATTGTTTGTCAATTGACGGATTACTTTGAGACACCAATAATCTTTTTAGCCTTAATGCTATAAAACTGATCCAAAATAAACTCGTAAAACAAACAACGTTGGTCTTCATAGTTTGTTTTAAACACAATAAAATGTGTTTCTACTTGCTACTTGAAAGCTTTTCAACTGAATTCTGAATGAATTCTTTTCAGTCTTAAATTGGATCTCACCCCTGGCACACCATTTACTTTATTGTATATTTTTTCCGTAATTTTTGTGGGTGATGGTCCGTTCGGTTCGTGCAATATTTTAATTTAAAACCATAAATCGATAAAACACTTCACGATGTTGGCTATAATTGGATTGGCAGTCCTGTTTGTTATCCTTATTTATCGTTTGAATAAGGATTATTTCCTTTTGGCAATGTGTAAAAGAATCAAACGAGTTGACGGTGGTGATTTAAATGAATTGTATCCCATCATACCGGGAACTACGGTTTTTGGCAACAACTGTGACATTTTGTCAATGACTCCAGGTTGGTCTTATCCTTATCTAATCAGAGTGATTTAGTGGCTTTGTTTATTGATGTTATCTAGTTCAGTGAATAGTTTTTTTTTTCAAGAATATTCATTCAGCTTGAACTCAAGGTTAAAAAATTTATACATATAAAAATAAACATGCATATCAATCAAATGATGTAGCAAATAAATTGTCCTGACATGCGCAATCGGATAGAGTTATCTTGTGTGTATCAAGAGCAGTCAGGGTTATCAGGGAATTTCAAACAAAATTTGGGAGCAAATGTAGTGTATTCAAATTCCATAGTACATAAAAGGTATACTCTCTTCTACTAAATGAGCTTTTCTCATGATACGGTTTAGTTCAATTGAATGTTTGTTTACATTTCTTCAACTTTTTGTATACAGATATAAATATACCGCCCGCCACCGCGTCGTTGACGACACGACGCCGACGTTTATTTACATCGCATTGATGTGGTCTAACCGACTGAAAACAAAAAAAGCGACATTTATTATCAACAATCTGTTACAAGTAACTTGCCCCTTTGAACTGGTTTTGCTATGCAGTGTTGCACTAGGAACCAATTTTTAATCGTTAAGTTGTTTTTATAATTGTTTTGGGAACCCTGTTTTAAAAACAATTATGTGTCACTAAGTGCAAAACAAACTCTGTTCCATTCAACTGCAGCCTCGATAATGCTCTACGGAGCCCAGGTATGGGGTTACAAATGCTACGATGAGGTAGAAAAATTTCTCCGCTACTTTTTGAAGAGGATTTTCCGATTACCAAAAAATACCCCTAACTATATGCTTTACATTGAAACTGGAACTCCTCCCCTGCGCTTGCATACTCTCAAAATGCACTTCAATTATATCTTAAAATTATTTGAAATGAAGGAATCTAGAATACCAACCGTAATATTAAGAACCTTAACAAGAAAAAATGAAAACATTTGCGAGGAATGGCAGAAAATAGCGTCCGAATGTGGAATGAATCTGACAGTTCATGTGAATGAGCAGCATCATCTGTTAAGAGAAAAATTTAACTCTATTTTGGAGAAACTTGGCAGACTGACGTATGATCTATATGTCGAAGAAGCCGAATCGTCACTTTTTAGGAACTATTACAGCAAACTCAACCATTTTCTAAATGAAAAAACGTATTTCCTCAACAGTTACTCAGCTGAAAAAATAAGTACTGTTTTCAAAATGAGAGGTGAACTTGTCCATTTAAACTTTGTGCCGCATCGACCAGACCTACCAATAATTTGTGACCTCTGCAACATGAAAAAGAGGGAAGATGTTTTTCATTTTCTTGGTGTTTGTCCAATTCTGAAAGAATATCGACTATCAATGTTTGGAAAACATGTTCTAGAAGAAGATGAAGCAATTAATATTTTGAACGGAGAGAAAGGATGGGATGTTCTATATAATTACGCAGTTGCAGCACTCCGCTATAGAAAACGTATAATGGAAGGAGATTTTTAATATAAGAACCTTAGTTTATATTTTGTCAACCCTGGTAGACGGCCATAGGCCAAATCCATTATGACTTAGACTAAACCTTAATTGTTAAATATTTATTGAAATAAAAGTCAATTTAACTAACTAACTAACTAATTGTTTGATATTTTAAATGTTCTTCTCGACATTAGATTTATTGGACTGGTGTATAGCGTGAAGTAAAATAAATGTTTTATTTATTGTAAATAGCATTTGAGCGGAAATATTTTCAAAAGTACCTACATATGTTAGACCGGTTTCATTTGTAGACGAAATTTAATGATGGCACGTATAGATTACACATTAATATTATATAAAGCAAATCTCTGGAACGGAATAACAAGATACAAGTTCTCTTTGGTGGTTCGTAATAAAAACTGATTCCAAAAGCAGAGTTTACAGTTAAATTAAAAGTGCATTTTAATAAATTTAGTGCCTATCCGCCTGTTAACCCTGAGGTTCGTGGTCCCAACAGGGGCAAACATGTTTTTCCACGGGTATCGCCTTTCGCGAGGAACTGGCAAGTCCTCCGATAGTAAATTCATTGCCATGAAAAGCGCATTCTCAATTATCCGTTCGGAACCGGAAGAAAATTGTAGGTCCCTTCCGTTTCCTCACAAGGCATGATTGTGAGAAATGCGCTGTTAGGCCACATTATTTATTAATTTTATTTTTATTCATTTTTATTGCCAAATTAGAAAATTGACCAATAACAACTACAGTTTTTGAATTGGCACGGTTTTGTTTGAATATTATTAAGTCCGTTATGTCTTCTGAAACAAAAATTTATTGGATATTTCTTTATTCTTGCTCAACTAAAGTAACTAAGTTTGTTTGACATTTAAAACCTTTTTGTTTTTGTTGAATTTGGGAAAAGATAAAGCAGTCGTATTTATAAAGCTTAGAACACTTTTAGACAGTTGTCTAGCTAGACGGTTGTCTAAGGCATAAGCCAACTTTGTATTTACAAACGCATTGCAACAGTTGTCTAAAGAATTCCTCAAGTACTCACAGACGTACAGTTGCGGTCAAAATAATAGTAGTGTCTACGGAGTTGGACCAACAAAGCGGATTGAAGGCGTTATGGATCAGCATCTCTATGTTAGGATAATGCAGGAAGTAATGCTACCGCGTATACTGAATTTCATCTTCAGTATACGGTAGCATTACTGCCACTGAAATTGTCGTTCAGTAAGAAGCAATGGTTCCAGGTAAAGTAGATGTGATGGAGTGGCCCGCACAGTCTTCGGACCTTAATCCCATCGAAAACCTATGGAGCGCTGTACAAAAATATGCTTCTAGATGCAAACCAAGCAACTTCTTCTTCCTTTGGGAAGCGTTACAGCAATCATGGAGTTCGATATGCACAGGAAGGTGTGAAAATCTGATAAACTCTATTTAACGTCTTTGTACTGCTGTTATAGCTAACAAGGGACATGCAACTAAATACTAATTAAAGGTACGAACACTCATAAAAATTTTGACCTAATTTTTCGATTTCGTAACATTTCAAGGTAGATTTTTCTATATCACTACTATTTTTTTGACCGCTGAATTTCAACATCTGTTCAATAAACTTGCAACTATCGGATAATAATATTAAACTAATGTTTTTTTTTTTGTAAATAAAAGCTTAAAACCCTACTTTGAAAACCACATTATTGGTTTTTTAAATTAGAATTGACGGATAAGTTTTTTTCAACTTTGTTGTTTCTTAAGCTCTATACTACTATTATTTTGACCGCAGCTGTACCTGGATTCTATCAAATGTGATCAAATTCGGGTAATTTGTAAGTGAAATTATTTAAAATAGTGTTTTTGGGTTTCAGACTATTTAATTTTTTTGAGCTTTCAATCGTTTATCACATAGTTTAGACAGCCAATTTTGGTGTCTGAAGTTAGACACTCTTAAGACAGCAATGAAAGTGTTTGTAAATACGATTTGCAGTTGGACACTGTTCTAAGAGCTGTGTAAAGTTAGACACATTGTGGAATGTGATTATAATTAAGTTTCGTAGATCTTCTTACACAAGTCGGTTCGTTAGTTGAACTTTACCTAGGATTGACTCAGGTTTCCTTAACAACCCTATTAGTTAGTAAAAAAAAAAAAACCTGCTTTTTCGGTTCTCAAAAAACTTTAAGCCACAAAATAACCAAACATCTCTGTCATTTGAAGAAGAATACATGTCAATTAACTGCCATGATTGTTATCTGTACTCGCCCCAGCAAAAACCTAGGGCTACTTTAGGGCGAGGCAAACCCAGGACTCAAAAAGCACTCAGTTTCAATCAATGAAAGTTTCAGTTTTTCTAAGCCTAGGACTGTAACTAACAAACCTAATGTCACTTTTCTTTGGTCTCACGAGTTGCCTTTGTGTGAATGAAATATCTTTGGCTCGTAAAAAATATTCCTTTCGAGTAACATGTATAAATGTTTCTTGATTGGATTCTCTTTTCAAATGGAAAAGTATCTGTCACTTTTCTGAACTGCGATCTTTTTACAACAATGGAACGGTTTAAAGATGCCTCCGAACGCGCCAAGCCGTTTCTATTCGTCCAATTGAAAGTTATATAACTCTGTCTATTTTATAGCAGGCCAATTAGACCTAATTGCCGGTCCATTGTACAATTGTACTACCAGGACAACAGCCATCTCTTATTTTGTGGTACAGTAGATGGACACAATGTGGTTGTAATTTCACATATAATCTCAAGGACTGCGCACATCCAGATGAAACTAAGAGGCTTCAAGAAAAGTAGATGCCCAGAGCGGGATTCAAGTTCACGCGTCCGGCATATCTGCTGAACTATATATCTTCCACTGTACCAAGGCCGCCCTTAAAATAGAAATATGTATACATATGTACCAAGCTGTCGAGAAATGGTTTACTTTTTCCTGAATTTTTATCAAAAACCTGTCAAGTTGGAATTTGAGTGTTGAGTCCCACAAAACATCAAGAGTAATAATACTGAAATGAAAAGTGCTTGTCATTTCACTTCAAAAACGACAAAAATTTGTAGCTCTTCTCCATTCTTCGCATTCTTTCCAATGTATGGTTGAGAGGAATGCGGGCCTCGGAACTCTCCGAGTTCTGTTGTGAAACTCTATAAATATATTTTACTTTAAATAACATTAGATTATTAAACAGCAACAGTTAGCATGTCCACCTGCTAACCCAGCAAAGGCAAAAAAGCCTTTCCACGGGTATCGCCTTTCGCGAGGAATTGGCAAATCCTCTGTTAGTAAATTCATTGCCATGAAAGCGGATTCTCAATAAGCCGTTCGGAACCGGCAGAAAATTGTAGATCCCCTCCATTCCCTCACAAGGCATGGTTGTGTGAAATACGCTAGGCCCAAGGGCTCCTCGCTCTGTTGCGCCACCCTATTTATTATTTTTTTTATTTTTAACAAAAAAGTATAAATATTAACTGGAGACAGTTACCAAAGTTAATATCCTAAATGATAATATTTTCAAACTATGGATAGGTACTTGAAGTTCCTGGCCGCTGTGTGTCGTTGCAGTGCTTGAAAGTGGCACTTTCACTTTACAACATTTTTTTCTTTTATTAGAATTTTGTTAACATTTTCTGAACGGATGAATGGTTATATAGGTACAGTAAATATATTATCCAAGTTTAAGTACACTTGTGAGGAACCAAAACAATAACAAAAGCAACTCGTCCCAATAGTAAATTTAAATACGAGAAAAATCTAATCCCACCCAAATCCATACGAAGCCGATAGCACTCATTCCTTACAAGAGTTATTATCCCGAAATGACACTCTGATAAGAAAAAAAATCTAACTTACAAGCTTAGCTGCTCAACGTCTATGCAACTCATTTATATAAATCCAACTTAAAATTCGAAAGGAAACTTTTGGTTTGACATGAACAAATTTTGTTTCGAACCAAAAAAAATAGTTTTTTTATTCATAAGGCCTACGATCATAGTTTCTGTACCATGTAATGTAATGTAATGGGACTTAAATATTTGATCTCCTCTATTCAAACTATCTAGCATCTGAATAACTTTGCCTAGCACGAAGGTCGAATAAAATTTTTCTAAAACTAACTTAGTTTTTGATTATTTTTATGACCCATAACCCCGCGTATTGCTCGCATTAAAGTTTTCAGTATTTGCGTTTGCTAATCAACTTCAATTAAGATTACCTGTGACTTTAGCTTGCACATCACATACTCGTACATCATGTTATAGTCTTTTTAATCCCAAAGATTTTTGACGAAAGGGGTTAATAACTTTTTGCCCAGAGTTTATTAACATAAAGAGAAAAAAATAAAACCATGACGTTCTGTCCGTAGTGCGTACGCATTTTGAATTTAATAATTTATTACATCTCAATTAGATTGAAGACATAAACTCTGGATCAAAAGAGACACATCGTTAAGGCAAGACTTTCACATCTTCGAAATAAGTTTGTAAAGTCATAAAAATATGGTCATGCATATGTGTATAAGCAAAGGCGTTTTCATATCAAAAGGTTTTCACATTCCATTGTAGTGAGCAGCTCCTGTTTCACTTGGCGATGGCTAAATGAATCCCATTGCAAAAAGCAAACCAGCATTTAGTTGTTGAGATTATCTGTCTCCTGTACTGATGTCGACTGCACACGAGAGGCAGAATAAAGTGACTCAGAAACAAAGAATGTACTGAAAACCCCTCAAGTTTCATTAAATTAAAGAAAAAACTGCGGAGAAAATAAGTTTTTAAAACTAGGATCAGAGCTAGGGGTCAAGTAACGAACTTAAAGCATTCGATTGAAAAATAAATCGATTTGTGTCATTCCTTCAGCTTATAGTCTCTTAAATCTTTCTGATGTTTTGTGTATCATTTTGTGTACCTTTTTTTAGCGGGAGTTTTCAGCTACATTTCAAACTGTCTCAAATTAAGTGGTGGAAAGAGTTTCATTTGGCATTTCATGGATAGTGCAGTCTACAATGTTTGCCGTGCTGAAGAAGCGGAAAATGTGCTCAACAGTCAAACTTTGCTTACCAAAGGAGTAGTGTACTCATTAATGCACACATTCCTGGGAGAAGGTCTTCTTACCAGTACAGGTAAGTTAAAATTTGGAAGGTGTTTTCAATAACAAATCGAATGTTTTTTTTCTATACTTTTCACAGATAAAAAGTGGCATACACGAAGAAAACTTTTAACACCTGCCTTCCACTTCAATGTGCTGCAGTCATTCATAGACGTTTTCAAGTAAAAATGAAATAAAGTTTAAATGTAGATTGAAGAATATTGAACCTATCGTTTATTTCAGAGATGAAAGTCGAAAATTCATAAAGATCTTGGACGAAAATCTTGATGTGGAACTTCCGCTTATAAGTGTGATTCCAAGGTTCACTCTAAATACAGTTTGTGGTAAGCTTCGAAGCTCATACCTTGGTTTGGATAGTTTTCATAGTCTTTGTCGTTGTAGAAACCGCAATGGGAGTGAAACTTGATAACCTGAGCGAAGGCGATGAGTACCGACATCAAATAAACGAGCTAGAAGCTCGACTCACTAAACGGTCCTTCAATCCATTGTACTACTACGAGTGGATTTACAAAACCTTTGGTGACTATACAGAGTATTCGAAACACGTGAAAAAAGTTCACGACTTTACGATATCTGTGATCAACAAAAAGCGTGAGGAATTTAGAAAAAATGTTGCATTTTCTAACGTCGACAGGTTAATTTTTTTCTTGAGAAAATCTAACAAAATGACCCCAAGGTATTTTTCAATATTTGCAGTGATGACATTGGTAAGAAGAAGCGATATGCCATGTTGGACACCCTTCTTGATGCCGAGTTAAAGGGTCTCATAGACCACAAGGGAATCTGTGAAGAAGTGGACACTTTTATGTTTGAGGGCTATGATACAACATCAACTTGCTTGATTTTTTCCCTGATGAACATTTCACTTAACCAAGAGATTCAGGATAAGTGTTATGCTGAAGTCAGTCAGCTAGGTAATTTCATTGATCTTCCTTTCCATTTTATCTTCCTTCTTGAATATGTCTTCTTTACTTCCAGATGATTTGCATAGTCTTTCCGTTTTCGATTTCAACAAAATGGAGTACCTGGAATGTGTGATCAAGGAAACACTTCGCATGTATCCTTCGGTTCCGTTTATAACACGCGAAAGTGTAGGGGAAACAACTTTGAATGGAATTATCTTGCCGAAAGGAGCTCAAATTAATATTTATCCTTTCCACATACATCGCGACCCGAGACATTTTCCAAATCCAACAAAGTTCGATCCGAGTCGATTTTTGCCAGAGAATAATGTCAATAGACATCCTTTTGCATTTGTACCCTTTAGTGCAGGACCACGAAATTGCATTGGTAAGTTTTTTTTTATTGTTAGCTAATTACCTCACCAAAAATCATAAAATTTTTTCTTATAGGGCAAAAGTTTGCCATGCTGGAAATTAAAGTTCTTTTGGCAAATATCATAAAGAACTTCAAATTGTTACCTGTGACGAGAGAGGAGGATATCATTTTTGAAAATGGATTGATCCTTAGAACGAACCAAAAAGTTGTTATCAAAGTTACTCGCAGAACATGAGCCATTATACAAATATGTTTTCTATTTTGTACTGATGTTTTTTATTGTTAGTAAAAATTGATTGTGCTCTTTAAAAAAAAAGAAAAAATCTTTGCGTGCTTTCTTTAAGTCAAAGGATAGTCCGAAGCCAATCGAAAGGGAGATACGGAGATCTTACAACTGTTCTAAAACAAGTCATAATTTTTCTTATTATACTATCTTATTACGTAGGAGCTCTGCACAAATATTAACTCTCTTTGTTCTGTAATGAACTGAGTCGGAAAGAGTTTGGTTCCTTAATCCTTACTTAACAATAAAAAGGAAAGGAAGCCAGTTATTTAGTAATCAATTTATGTATAAATTTATCATCGTATTCGAATTTTGTAACTAAATTTGAGCTTCTGGAATTGAGTTGAAAACTTTATAGTCTATTCACACCGGAACAAAAGCACGGTTTTAGCAGGAGTTCTCAAAACCTTACAAGTTTTCAAATACACTTTTTAAAACCACATGTTTTTATGGATTTTTTCAAGCCGTTGATTAATAAATAGAGAGGTGCCATGACAGGAACGAGATTCGGAAGTTTTACCAAAAGGTAAAAAGATCCTATCAGGGTGGCAAACCCCGAACTCAAGCCTGTAAAGATCGGCAAGGAAACATAGTTGTAGAGTCACAGTCGCTACTGAGGATCTGGAAAGATCATTTCTGCAGACTCCTTAACGGCGATGAGGATACAAATTCCGCTGTCAGGCAGATTGCCTCAATTAGCTTGGACGATGATCAAGAATGCCGTCCCCCCGACCTAGAGAAAGTAAAGCTTGCCATATGCAAACTTATATCTGCATGATATGGTCGGAAGAAAGCATGCCCGAGAATGGAACCTCAGTATCGTATGCCCGATCCTTAAAAAGGAAGACCCTTTAATCAAACACGGACACAGAACATCGACGAATTGGACAAAACGTCACAATAGACTGACATAACTTCGAGGTAGTACAGGATTTCGTCTACCTAGGATCCGCTATAGACACGGAAAACAACATCAGTGCGGAGATCAAACGGAGAATAACTCTTGCCAACCATCGCTTCTTTGGGTTAAGAAGGCAATTGAGAAATAAAACCCTCTCCAGAATAACCAAGGTAACCTTGTATAAGACCTTAATCATCCCAGTCCTGCTTTACGATGCGGAAGCATGGACCTTATCGAAAGCGAATGAGTTGGTTGAGGTCCAGGTTCACCCCGAACTGTAATGCCCACCTAAGTAAGTAAATAATTAATAAACTCCATAACAAAGCGAGTGGTACTTACAGGATAGAAGCTATATTCTGTACTGAACTGGTTCAAAAAAAAAACAGCTGTTGCAACAAATGTATTCCTTTCACTTCAAGCACATAACGTTAAGGCCCTTTTAGACGATCATTTCAGTTTTCATTTCATTTGAGCCTTCACATGTGTTTTCGTCAAATGACCGGGATGTGTGGTGATTTCGTGGTTTAGCGTTTTCTGAGAACCAAAAACCCAGGGCTGTTATACCAATCATAGGGTTGTTAAGGAAACCTGGGTCAGTACTAGGTATAGATCAATGATCAATGGTAATATCGCATAGCCCATAAGCTTATGTCGCTTTCCATTGGTTTCACTCGGGGAACCATTCATTTTGAAAGCCAATGGAACAACTTAATTTATTTCTGTTGAAATTAGACAGATTGTCTTTGTGTGAGTGAAACACTTATGGCTTATATCAAATAATATTCCTTGGAGAAAATTTTGATTTTAACATTTGAGTAACATGTATTAGTGCTCTTGAGTGGATTCTTGCTTCAAGTCGAGAAGTGGCTGTCACTCCTCAGAATCATGAGAAGTGATCTTTTTGCATTAATAGAACGGTTTGAGAATGCTCCTGGACGCTCCTGGATGGTTCTTTTTGTCCAATGGAAAGCGACATTAATAAGCGAGAAAAAGACACACCCAATGTAGTAATTGAAATTATAAAAATTACAGATGAAAAAAAACAAAGCATCTTATTTCAAACAGTCTTATCAAAAATATTACATATTCTAAATCTTAAACAAAACGTAAAATTCAAAATGATACGAAAAATGTGTCATAAGCAAACTCACCGTCGAAAAATTGTTAATGGTTTTTGTAACTAAATTTTTCAACGATTCCAGTTAACATTTGTTTACTTTTAGTGGAAAACATATTCGCTTCATCGAAAAATTTGGTATTACATGAAGCCTTTTATAATTCATCTGATAGTAGTTTGGCTACAGCCTTTACCAGTGCCTACTTTCTTAAAGGCCATTTATTCAGCATGCTTAATGGTCTTTATACTATTTCCAATAATTTATCCTACAGCAATATTCATGACCAGTTATTGGGTGCTCCAATTCATCGGAGAGAAGTAAGCTTTTTAAATTAAGTAATATCTAAAATTAATGTTATAATTTTAAGAGATTTTGGCATTACGTTCCCCGGATTGTTGGACTTTCGTAGTTACGTTCAAAAAGTGATGAATACTGATCCATCAGGAGAATATAACGCCGCTGTTAATTACTATTTTGAGCACTGGAAAGTTATAGCGGCGACAGTTGTTACTCTGACTGATTATGTTCGTTTAGCAACAAGCGCCATTTTGGGAATGTAAAAGAAAAAACTATTGGATGTGAGTCTTATAGAAAAATAAAATAAAATTGGATTGCCTTTAGCTTTCAAATTGTTTTTGGGTATAGGTATGGGATATATGGCTCGAATTATATAACTTGTTAGTCAGACAACGACAAGTCAACAGTCCAATACTCTTCCACCGTTTAATCAATACCACTGGTTGACTTACTTGCACTTTTTTTAATGGTTTCGCCTCGCTGAATCTAAATCTGAGCTTTGTCTGTTTTTTCGAGACAGAGACGGCCGGTGTCACCCTGGCTGATGCCCATGTTTTTAAGATGATATCTGAGAGAGGATCCATCAGTGAGGAAGTCCGTAAGTAATTGTGCGTCACGTTTGCTCAGGTCAAGAATTTCGTTTATACGTCTTTGAGATAAGTCGATGAATAGTTTTGACTGGCGGTGGCCATTAGGGTTGTTTCAGGTGTGGATCATATTCTGCCGTTCTCAAATAACCAGTTCATGTCTTAATGTTAGTATTTGGGAGACCGCAGTACGGTTCCCGGACCTTATTCTGGTTATAATCTCGAGAACCTGATGTCATAGAGAAATTCTGTGACTGAATTTGAATTCAGAACACCCAAAACCTTCTGAAATGGGTTTTCTGTTTCGAATTACCTTTCGTGTTTTTAGCTAGACTTCAAAATTCTGAATGACGACCGTGTATTGCAACTTTTGAAGCTATGTAGATATCTCAGTAATTTGATGTAATAAGTCCATTTTGAGACCAGATTTGGATTAAGCGGATAACACATCATCGGAAAAGCATTGATTCACATTGCCCGATTTGTTGAAACTTCGTGCGAATAAAGCGAATGTTTTTTTGTTTTCTTTCTTTGTTACATCAGGATCGGGATTTTCCCGAATAGATGGAAAACTGCTTTTGTCCAGCCAGTCCCTAAAAAAGGCTAATCTTCCTCCCGTTCCAATTATCGTTCACGTCCCTTCTTTCCAAGGTCATGGACACGTTGATAAACCGTCAACTCATGAAATATCTTGAAGAACGAAAGCTTCTTAATGACCGTCAGTACGGCTTTCGTAGCAAACGGTCCACTGGTGATTTGATGGCATATTTCACCAAAAAGTGAAACCAATATTTACATTGCTTTGGAGAAAGTAAGAATATTGCGCTTGATATTTCTAAAGCATTTGATAGAGTTTGGCATCAGGCTCTTTTATCGAAAATGCGTGCTTTTGGTATCGATGAGTCTCTTCTTCGTTGGATTAGAAATTACTTTTCCGACCGTTCAATATAAGCTGTGTTAGGCAGACGGCAGTTTTGCCATGTCCTTATTCTTAAAAAAACCTTATTGTTAAACTATGATGAAATAAAGAATTTATCTAATCTAATCTAATCTAATCTAATCTAATCTATAAGCTGTGTTGGATGGCTTCAAGTCTGATACCCACTTCATAAATGCTGATGGTGTGCCCCAGAGCTCCATTTTGTGTCCGACTCTCTTCGTTATTTTCATAAATGATCTCCTTTCGGAATCATCTAATCCTCTTAATTGTTTTGCAGACGACTCAACCCTCAGCTTCTCATATTCATTTCCAAATTCACGTCCCTGCTCTTCGAATGTGGAACTGGAACGGTTGCGTATGATAAGCTCATTGAATTCTGACCTTGACAGCATTGTTACATGGGGTGAAAAAAAAGCCGAGTAGAATTCAATGCTTCGAAAACTCAATGTTGTCACTTGTCGTTAAAGCTAAACATTCCCCCATTGCCATTATCGATTAATGGTACCTGTATCCAAGAAACGGAAAAGCTGTCAGGACTTGGTATGTGTGTCAACGATGATCTTCGATGACCACATATTTGAAGTCGCCAAAAATGCTGCTAAATGCAAAGGTTTCCTTAAAAGGTGCAGGAAATTTTTCACCCCTTCTGATCTGCCTACTATTTATAAAGCCTACATCCGTCCTAAGTTAGAGTACAATTCACATATCTGGTCAGGTGCTCCTAAAACATCATTGTGCCTACTCGATAAGGTTCAAAACAGAGCATTAAGAATGATAATTGTTGAATCAATTGATTGTCTTGATCATCGTCGTAATGTTTCATGTCTCTCTCTCTTTCTTTTCTATAAGTTTTTTTTACAAACAATGCTCGGACGAAATAGCCAGTTGCATTCCTCCCCTTAAGGAATTTAACCGCAATACACGCCTCACAAGGAATGCAAATCAGTTTTACCTTCAGCCCAATTTCGGACATACAGTGAAATATAGAGATTGATTCTTTAGCTGTACTACTCGGATGTGGAATGCTTTACCTGACTTTGTTTTCCCCTCTCATAGTAATAGACAAAAGTTTAAAAATAATATGCATCGGCACCTCTTTTCTAATCCTTTCCTTACTTCTCACCCGCTCGCACTGTGTTAATAATATTAATAACCCCTTAAAAGTACGCGTATACTATGACAAAAAAAAAATTGTCGCGTCGATTCGGCAAATCTTTCAGCAAATCGACCAATGTGAACTTGGTCATAGGTTCAAGGGTAGCAAAAACCGGATTTTTTCGATCTCGTATGCTTAATGTCTCGGAGACGCTAGTTATTTTGTAATATGAAACTCTATGAAACAATATTTCGGATTAAAATCGACGATAGCCAATTGCACGATAACCTTCTAAAATGGTACGATTCTTCACCCTACTTTGTGTTAAGAATGACTGAGATGCGGCATACGCACTTATAGATTGACAACTGATAACATTTTGAACGCTATCCTTTATGGTACACAGAATCAACGTTAGTGGCGCCAGGTGTTGGCTTCAACTGTCACAACAACTGCGTTTGCTGCCGGTTGGTTTGGTATCGGTTTGTTCTTGGGAAAAAATAATTTTTGTTTTGCAAATATGTTCTGTCTAAAATCAATTTAAAAAAAATGCAAAGTAAATAAGTTTAGTAAGTGTTATTTATTTTAAACTCCGTAAACATAAACCTCTGGATCAGAATGGATGCCCTAGATGCTTTAAATGAGTTCCTCGTAGGTTTTGTCAAATTTGCATTTCTCTTTTTTTTTTTTTGTTAATTACATATTTCTCCTTTTTGCAGAAAGTGGAAAACATTGAGGAAGCATTTCTATGTGTAATTGTTCATAAAACAGATGGTGAGAAAGAAAAGAATGAAAAGTTATTGAATGATATAAGTAAGTACCAACCTCTCATTGGGTTTAGTTTGCTCCCCCAGGCTTCTCATTACCGTGTTTCTTTTAAGTTTCAAAGTTTAGTACCATGACTGCTGAGAAAAAAGAATCAGCCATCAGGGAAATGTTACAAGTTGCATCCAAAACTTCTAAACTTAATCAATTAAAGGTACTCATGGACAGTTATGCTAAACTGGTCGCATTAAATTTAATTGCAGCTAAGTAAGCTTTAATGCGTTAAGTTTTCATATCATTCATCCTTAAAATCTCTTCCTCGCCTAGACCATTGTGTGAAAAAATTCTCCTATGTGACAAGTTAGTGTATCAAAACAAAAACTTTTGGGTAGAGAGTTTTAGACTTATCAAGAAAGTGATTACCCATGTGGATTACAAGGGTGTTCGAGAAATCATGAAGGTAAACGGCAATTTGTCATAAAATCACTAAACCAATCCTAATGCAATTTGAATAGATTTGTCGTGAAAAAGCACAGACATTCCCAGTCAACATCAACGTAACTTTTCTCCCTCAACTGCAAGCTCTGGAAGACACAATTCGTTTCATTTTTGACCGGAACAACTGCCTTTTGCCAGCGTATTTTATAGCCAACGAAATTATGAAGCAATTCTCGTTTCATTGGGTATGCTAAAGACTCTCTGAATCTTTGTATTTCTCTACTAACAGTTTATTTGGTTTTAAGAAAATCAACAAATTGATGACAGACTTTGTGGAAGAATTCCGACACACTGCACAAATGGTTTCCATAATTGGCCACTCACACATGCTGCCTATAGTGGAGCACTTTGGTTATGCCGATCACATGATGAACTCATGGAAATTGGATCATAACAATTTGAAATTTAATTTCAAAGGCAGTCTACCATATGAACCGGAGCTGTTGGAAGAACAACCACAAGTGCTTAGGTATGTCCTTGATCAGCCGTACTCTCGTGAGATGGTTTCGATTATGTTGAATCTGCAAAAGCAACAGAAGTCTCGTTGCTACGCTCTGGAAGATCAATTAGTTAATTTGATAATAAAAGCGATGGAAATGACCGAGGCCGATATGAACACAACGACAACGGAAGAAACTACATCGCCCACCGAATATCTTTGGTTGCATTTGTCCTCGCAGCTGATTTATTTTGTTCTCTTCCAATTTGTTAGTTTTCAGCATATTGTTTTGGCGTTGTATGAAATGGTAAGTGTTTGTTTGTTGCACATTAAGAGTATTTTTTAATTCTTTGTTTTACAGCTTTCGAAAAAGGAACTCAGGAAAGGCAGAGATCAACTGATGTGGATTCTATTGCAGTTTATCTCGGGAAGTATTCAAAAAAACCCGGTAAGTTCTTTTTCGTTGCTCTATAAACGTGAGGTTTTGAAAAATTCTTTCGTCTTGGTTACAGATCTCCAACTTCTTGCCTATGTTCAAGCTTTTTGACTTGCTGTACCCGGAGCAGGAACCACTTAAATTGCCCGACTGTAACAAAGCCTCTTCATTGAGACAGGTTTACATTAACCAATGGTACCCAAGATATGGAGAATAGATTATTTATGACTTTATTTCTAGATGGCTCCTATGTGTATTTGGATTCACCTGATGAAAAAAGCCAGACTGGAAAACATGAACATAAACCGGCCCATCCCAATTGCATTGAAAAAGCATCATGAGTATGTCTTGAAAAGACTTCTTATATTGAAATAAGTGAATATTAATTTGTATGAACAGATTCTTACAACACTTGGTCATGCCGAATACGATGATGTCGATGAGCTTGGGGAATGATTTTCGCATCATACTCATCTGCAATGCATACTCAACCAATCAAGAATATTTTTCTCGGCCAATGAACATCCTCGTTGAGGCTTTAAATGGAAACAATAAAGCTGTTGGAGCCCCGGGATCATCGAGTGTCTCACAAATATCATCACCATTCTCCATGGTGGTGTTAGACAGTTTGACCGTTCACAGTAAAATGTCCCTTATACACAGGTAGAATTTTACAACTAATTCAATCACATCAAAAAATAACAAAACATATTTCAGCTTTGTTACACAGATGATCAAGCAATCACAGACCAAAAGTTCTGTGCCGGCTCCTGCTTTAGTAGAAACTTATTCCAGACTTTTGGTTTATACTGAAATTGAGTCATTGGGAATCAAAGGGTTCTTAAGTAATGGACAGAGTTTTTAGCTGGAATAAGTAAATCTCTATGTTTCTATTTTGTAGGCCAATTATTGCCGGCAGTTTTCAAAAATCACGCATGGGGTATTTTGCATACGTTGTTGGAAATGTTTTCATATCGCTTGCATCACATTCCGACACATTATCGCGTTCAACTACTGTCGCATCTGCATTCATTGGCATCTGTTCCACAAACCAACAAAATGCAACTAAATTTGTGGTAAGTTTTTGATCAAACTTTCCTTTTCTTAACGTGTAAACTGAGTTAAAACTTGTAAGCACTAATGGTTTCTCCTTAACGACCAATAGAGACATAGGAGCTAGGGTTATGTATTAAATTGATTAAAGTTTCTGAATAAAAGGATACAAGTATCGAGTTATGTTATGTTTTCTGCCGGTTCCGAGCGGTTAATCGAAAAATGGGTTTTCAGGACAATGAATTTACTATTGGAGGACTTGCAAAATCCTCTCGTAAAGTGAAATCCGTGGAAAAACATTTTTGTTTATCGGGATTCGAACCACCAACCTCATGCTAATATGCTAAACATTGCGCCACGGGTACCTTCATTTAAGAATCATCAGACTTATTGGGACGAAAGATTTTTTGTTTTTTTTTTTAGTTTTTTTAGTTCCATCTTAGAACTGCTTTGAAAAACATTTGCCATTACAGAGTACAATAGCATGCAAAAAATTAAAAACGATATCTAATAATTATTTTGTCTTGTCTGTCTTGCTTTCTTTTTTTTATTTTAGTATTATAATATTATTTTTTCAATATTTTGTCGAACAACCACGGTTATTAGTTACTCACTGTTATCTCCTGGGCATAGAGCTTACCAAATCCTCACAAACTTTCTTTGGAATCGATTTCCAAACATCCTGAATTTCTTATAAATAAATAAATTACACATGTTGCCAATTGTTTGTAGCTCATTTTTATTTTTGATGCTGCCACTGGTTTCCTGTTGGGTTTAGGTCCGGGCTGCACGACGACGCGATAGCCAGTCCAATGAGTAATGAGTTGTCCTCGAAACATTTTTTAGTGTAACTGGCGGTGTGCTTTGGATCGTCGTCCTGTTGAATTTTCCATATTACGTGAAGGTTTTCTTGCGCGTACGACAGCATAACATTCTCAAGGATGCTGCAATATTGAATCCTGTCCATTTGACCCTAATTCTTTTAATCGGACCAAGGCATTGCTCCCCGGCTTATAATACTGCCACCATCATGCTTGACAAAAGGCCGAGTGTACTTTGGATCATATTCTTGGGATCTCGGACGAGGAACACAAGCTTTTCCATCAGAATTACCCTATTAATTAATCCTATTAATCACATGTTTCCACTGATTGACTGTCCAGCGCTTATAATTTTTATCATAAGCCAAGCGGGCCTTTCTGTGACGTTTTAGCAAGCAATGGCTTCTGCCTTGCTATGCGCCCAAAGAGTCCAGTTTCACGCAACCTTCTTTTCACATTGTCTACAGACTGTCCACTATCTGTTTCACCAAACACTGCCCTTCTAATTTCCCTCGCAGTTGCAAAGGTTTTTTTTTTTTTTTGATTTCCCGGACAATGAGTGCATCTTCTCTATGAGCGGTTGACTTTGGTCTCGGCCTTCGTGGTATTTTTTTTATGGTGTTATTTTTTTTTAAATATTGAATAGCATTAAATACCATACTCCATACCATAGGTTAGGTTGCATGGGGGGTGCAGCCACAAGTGGCAGCACCTCGCTCGGATCTCAAGGATCCATTGTTCTCCCCGGAAAAACAGAGGATGATGAGGTGAGAGGATTGGAGAGGTAGAGGGTTGGGCTGGTGATTGGTTTATTGGGGTAGGGAAACCCCACTGAACTATTTGGAGCCCTGAATAAATGCCAGGACGTTGCTCAATGGGAGATTAGAGATGTCGCCCAGTTCGTCGAAGAAGTATTCTCCGAGGTTTTTTTCCTAGTGTGGGCCAAGCTAGGACACTCATAGAGGAAGTGGAATGATCCTTCCTCTGCCTCCTCATCTTGGTATCTCTACATAAGCCGGATGTGCTAATGCCCATTCTCATCATGTGGGTACCCAACGAGTTGTGGCCCGTGAGAATGCCAATCAACAGAGAGAGCCGAGGTCTGCTTAGCTGGAGTAGAAATTCTGTTTTTTTCTTGGAAATCTCTGGCCAAAGGTTTCTGGAGATTCAGCATGTTTCTAAAGATGACCACCTGTCATTGGCGGTTTTTAGAAAATTATGTTTGATTCTGTTTTTTTTCTTGCTCTAGTGGCATTAGAAATGAGGTGTTCGTTTCGCTAGATTCGAGTGCTGACCCGATTTTAGCCAGCTTATCCGCCATTTCATTACCGATTATGTCGCGATGTCCTGGAACCCACGTTAGACTTAACTGTGTTTGTTTCGCTTAGTAGTCTAAGGTTACTGCGACAGTTGTCTACTAGTCTGGATTTTGTGGTAATGGATGAGATAGATTTAATGGCCGCCTGACTGTCTATGAAGAGGTCAATATTTTTGTTCATCAAGTTTTGCGTAGCATCTGTGAAGACGGAAATGTGATTTCCTATTATAACCCTGTTTTCCTCCCAGCTTTCTCTTGTCGGAAGGACTATTAGAGCCACTGGATTGAAATCAATATGCGGGGGGGTATAGTCTGTTTGAATGTCTATATCTGTATGGTTCATGATGGTTCTATACCATAACATAGAAATCTCGCTATAAGATTTTCCTTCTTCATGATGGCTCAAAATTTAACGTCGAGTCTTTGCATCACATGATTTGTTTTCCCCTATTTTTATGACCTAACTAAATAATTCTTTAATTAAAAAATAACGGTATCCCATGTCAGTATTATGATTTTATAGTGGAGTTGGCGGGACTTCAATGTAAAAGAAAAAAAAGATGGTGTCTTCTGCAGAAATCAATTGCAAAGTTTTCTGCAAGCACAGTTTTTTCTTTATTTCTTGGAGAGAACTTTGTCCTGGGTTGACATTATTCGTCCCTTTATTTAAGAATTTGTACTGTAATTTACCTTTAAAATCATGGTGCTACTTTTGGTCGAGGTTCGAATCATAAGAAACATAAAATTGTTTTCCCGTGGGTATTGCCTTTTTCGAGAAACTCGCAAGTGCCATGAAAAGCGCTTTCTCACTTAGCTATTCGCAATCGGCATTAAATTGTGCGTCCTTGGACAGCGTTAGGTCGGAGGTTTTCCGAGCGTTTTGGTGGCACCCTATTCATTTATTTAATTCGATAAGTGTTTTTGATTCAAGGAAAGCAAAGTGAGTAGCATGTTATAGATAGATAGATACATTTTATTTTCATTTAAAATTGATTTACAATGTTTGTTATTACATTAAATTTAAGACATGACTTAAAGCCGTCTGCCCGAGTTTGACGACGTTTATACAAAAGTTTTTTTTTTTTTTTTTTAAGATTCTTCGATTATTGCTTTCCTATATGTGGATGCTTTTTGACAGTATTTATGCAGTTTGTTCCATTCATTGCCATTCAAAATGTTTCGCATTTCTGATTCTTCTAATAATTCTTTTCCAAAGAATTGAAGTCTGAATTCTTTCAGCACTGGACATCTACCCAAAAAATGATATATGTTCTCCCTTTCACGGAGATTACACAGAGAGCAAATGATTGGTAGATCTTCCCTGTGGGGAATAAAGTTTAATTCCATGATTTCACCTCTGGCCTTAAAGATAGTAGAAATTATATCAATAGAATACCGCTCGTTAAAATAATTATTTTCACATAAATTATGATCTAGGTCAGCGTAAATTTCTCTGTATACTGAACTTTTAACATGTTCAATGTTGTCCGTGTATTTTTTCGTCAACCGCCGCAATTAACTTGTAAAACTCTTCTTTCCATAGACAAATGTTTTCGGAGTTTATGTTCAAATTGTATCCGCAGAATTCTGCCAACGACTTCCATTCTTCGTAGAACAATATTTTTGTCTCTATGACGTGGTTTGCTATCCGTTTGATCAATCTGTCATCATCCAAAGACATGCATCTGCAAATGTAATTGAAATGAAGCTTCAATGTTTCCACAAATAATGGTGCGAGACCGGTTTCTACTAGTAACATTTTATTTGGTGTGCACTGCGGCAGTTTGAAAATTCGTTTTAAAAAGTAACGAAGTAGTTTTTCCACTGTATTGTAATGCTTACAACCCCAGACCTGGGCACCATATAGCATTATAGACTTCGACACTGCTTGGAATATCTGGAATTTAACTTTTACTGATATATTGTTATCTTCCAAACAGTTTTTCCATGCTAAACTTATGGCTGTTTTTGATGCGGCAAGCTTTTCCATATTCATGTTACTACAGATATTCATGCCCAAATATTTATATGACTTGACAGTTTCAATTTCCTCTCCATCAAAATACCATTTTTCGTTCCTTGAGTACCTACCTCCTCCTTTTCTGAAAACCATTGTTTTAGATTTCGATGTATTGACCTGTAATCTCCACTCTTCACAGTATCTTTGAAGTTGATTTATCATTCTCTGAAGTCTCTCCGGGGAGTCAGCAAGTAACACCAAATCATCTGCATACATCAGAACTTTAATTAAAGTCCCACCTATCCAAACTCCCCCACAAAGATATTCATAAATGTCATCTATATACATCACAAAAGCTTGCGGACTGAAATTACACCCTTGTTTTACACCTGAAAGAGTTTCAAAGAAATTTGAAAGTTGTTTTCCGTTCCAAACTGCTGATGTCGTTCTTTTGTATAGGTTTTCAATAAGCTCTCCAAACTTCCTCGATACCCCAACGTTATACAGCTTATAGAAAAGTGCACTTCTGTCCACTGTATCGAAGGCTGCTTTAAGGTCAACAAAGAACGCATACAGTTTTCTCTTAGAGCTGATGAAATTCTGTGCTACCGTGGTGAGAATAAAGATTTGGTCTATTGTAGAATAATTCTCTCGGAACCCTGCCTGGTATTCACTAAGAAGCTTTTTTTGTGAAGTCCATTTTTGAAAACGCTTTGCTAAAACTCCCATTAATATTTTTAAAGAAGAGTTTAGGAATGATATACCTCTGTAGTTCTCAGCTAGGTTAGGATCACCTTTTTTAAGTATGGGAAAAATCACACTCTGTTGAAAGCTGTGCGGGATGTTTCCTGTTTCAAACATTCGATTAAACTCTATTGTGATCAACTGTAACAGAGCATTATTTGCATATTTGAAGAATTCAACAGGTATTCCGTCAGTTCCTGGGGCTTTTCTATCTTTGGACTTTTCCAACCAGAATTTTACTTCTTCTTCCGTTATTGGCCTATCTAATATGTCGCATTTTGTATCCGGCACTGCATACTGAAAGCAAGCCTGGGATATATGGTTGGCTGGATTCAAAATATTTTTGAAATGTTGTTCCAAGTGAGAAGCGCTTATGTTTAGCCCTATTTTGAACTTCTTTCCATTTTTCTTATAGAGCAGTTTCCAAAGGGTGGCAGAATCTCTGCACTGCGATATTTCCGCTGCTAGGGAGCTCTGAAAATCCATTTTCTTCTTTTCGCATGTGTTCTTAAACTCTCGTTTCGCGTTCAGGTACATTGTTTTATAATTAGGCTCATCGTATTTCCGGTATAGGTTCAGTAGACTGAATGATTTTTTTCTTAACTTCTCACATTCAAAGTCAAACCATGGTTGTATATAATTGTGATTGCATTGTTTTTGAAAGACAGGTACTATAGCGTTTTTAACAATTCGAGTAATATCTTCCATGCTCGCGACAGTAGATGTTGCTTCAATTTGCCTACTTAGGTTCAACCGGTACTTTTCGGCTTGATTGTGATTCCATTTAAATCTGGGTAATGAGCTTAATGTTACCTCTTCCATGTTCACTTCGTGGGTACTAATATTAAAAGTTGTTACAATCGGTAGATGGTCTGAGAAGGTTTGGGATTGTACCTCAAAGTCAGTGATCATCTGGTTCCATTCACCTCCACTCATACTCAAATCAATAACTGAGCTTCCTTGGGCGCCCACAAATGTGAATTCGCCTTTTGAATCTCCCTTCGAACATCCATTCTTGATTTCTAGTCCATACTCACTACAGAAGTCCATAAGTAGACTGCCTTAGCATGTAAAATCTTAAGTTATCAAATTATCAACCACAAACGTCTGCGAGCTGTTACTTCTTGGTCCTTCTTCTTTTTCGGCGTTGGCTTCGTGATCCCATTTATCTGCTCCACATATTAATCCGCCAGTGGAGTAAACCGCTATGATTTCAGAAGGCGCCGGCAAAATTCCCGATTTTAGATTTGTTCATGTCTGAGGACAACCAAATTTAGTTGTTCCAAGATTGTTTTGGTCTGCTTTTCTTTCTGTACCTTCGTGATGTTTTTTGAAAGTGCATTTTTGATGGAGTTCTTTGGATCTCTCCTTTGAACATGACAATACCAACTGAACTACATTCGAAGGGAAGGCTTCCGCGGGCCTTCGTACTTCTAACACGATTAAGTCCTTGTTAGTGACTTACGTAAACCTCCCTTTCCTTTGAATATTGGTAAAAGATTACTTTCTCTCCATTGCTTAGGCAGACTATCACCTCCTCTAAACTTTTAGCTGATAATCGTAAACTATCTAAACTCGATGTCTCCCATCTCTTTCCAAAACTCATATGGTATCTGTTCTCGACTAGTACTCTCTCTTTTTTAGTTCTCAACTACTTCAGTAATTTATTCGACTGAGCTGTCGAGTATTTTCGTTAAGTTAGGCTAAGCTGTTGAAAAGTGCTCTGTATATTTACATTTCTTTGTCTAGTTTTGAATCAACAGCTCTACGACTTATCACCGGACTGGGTTCGGCCGAAGTTCAACCGCAATTATCTCGATATTTCAATGAAAAAACCCCCGGCTCGGTGGCATCTGGCGAAAGTGAAGAACTCAATCGTGTTCTGATACTTACCTTAGCCCGATCGATGCATATCACTGGATCAGGTACATATATGAGGTAATTTATGAAATTCTTTTTAATCGATTAGATGAAAATATTTAAGGTGACGATCTGCAAGCATGGTGCAAAGACCTCCTTTCCAACATCATGCAGAACACTCCGCATTCGTGGGCCAAACATTCATTGGAGTGTTTTCCACCAGCTTTGAACGAATTCTTCACTCAGAACAGTACTCCACTAGAGAACAAACAGCAACTGAAAAAGTCCGTGGATGAAGAGTACTGCAACTGGACATCAATGTCCAATGAAAATGACATAATTGCACATTTCATTCGTCCGAATACAAATCCACTTTTCTTATGTCTACTCTTTAAGATGATCTGGGAGACGGAAAATATAAGTCCAGTGGCATATAAGTATGATTTGCTATTAAGACTTTTTTTCCCCATTAAATTTTCATTTAATTTTCATTTTCATTTAACTAGAATCCTTGAAGGCATTAGCGCTCGAGCCTTGTCAGCTCATTTAAGAAAGCTATGCGACTATCTTGTGTATGAAGTTGCCAACTCCAACGGCAAGGATTTCATTCATAAGTGTGTCGATACCATCAACAACATGATTTGGAAATATAATGTCGTTACCATTGATCGAGTTGTTTTGTGTTTGGCTTTACGCACCCAAGAAGGCAATGAAGCTCAAGTGTGTTTCCTGATAATTCAGTTGCTTTTGCTGAAGGCATCGGAATTGAGAAACAGAATTCAGGAGTTCTTTAAAGACAACAGCCCTGACCATTGGAAGCAGAATAATTGGTAAGTGACGATATGAAACAATGGCGATATAAAAAAAAATTTATAATTTGTTTCAAGGCATGAAAAGCACTTGGCATTCCATCAAAAGTATCCAGAAAAGTTTGCTCCAGACGAATCAGCTTCACATCCTCCTTTGCCTGTCTACTTTGGCAATGTATGTTTGCGTTTTCTTCCAGTTTTAGACATTGTCTTCCATCGCTTTATCGAATTACCCGTACAACATGTACATCAAATTCTTGAAGTGATACTTGATCACTTGGGTTGCCTATACAAGTTTCACGGTAAGTTCCAAGTTGGTAGTTCGTTGAAGGAGTCTACTTACTTCTTTACTCCCTTGTAGACCGTCCTATTACCTATCTCTATAATACCCTCCATTTCTATGAATGGATATTGCGTGAGAGGCCTTCTTTGAAGAAAAAGCTTGTAAGTGCTGTTACAGGAGCGTTAGTGGACGTCCGCCCTCCAAATTGGGCTCTCAGCGAACAATATCAGATATTCTTACAAAGCAAAGAAACCCTCTGGAATCCTGAACTTAGCTATTACATGGGACTTTTGAGACGCTTGGCTGACAGTAAGTTGAAGGAATTCAAGTTGAACAGTTAATTTACTCTCTGTTTTGTAGCAATTAGTGGCAAAAACTATTTTTACGTAACTGACTGGCGATTCAATGAATTCCCCAATGCACCAAGCCACGCTCTTTATGTCACTTGTGTTGAACTTCTTAGTCTTCCAGTTGCACCACAAATTGTTGGTAATAACCTAATCGATGTTATAATCAAGGGTTATCCATTGATACCACAAAAGGAAATTCATGCATATATCAACGCGGTTGGCATTGTATTGGCAGCTATGCCCGAAACATATTGGAGCACTATCTACGATCGTTTGCAGGAAGTCATTAGCTCTCCAAAAATGCTCAAATGGTCGTATAGATTCTCGGCATTTGAACTTTTTAATTTTAAAACCGTTCGCGAGGCGATGATTGAAAAAGTATACGCTGTTGTTCTGGCAGTAGCACACTCAGTATTCCATCATATGGGTGGTTTTAAATTGGCAACCATGACTAGGTGAGGTTTCTTTCAGTCTATAACAAGAAACTTGCTCTAATAGAATGTTTTTCAGGTATTTGAAAGACAAACTAAAACCTTGTGTAAAAACCTCACATCAGTTGGTGTTCCTGTGCCACATATTTGGCCCATTCTTGCAACGCATAGAACAAGAGAAACCGAATGCAGTTGCAGGCATTGCAATTCTATTGTATGAGCTCCTCGAAGTGGTGGACGAACATCACTGGACTGAAAAACTGGAGTTGGAATACATGGATCAGATTTGTGATTTCTTGTAAGTATTTCTCTTGTTACAGCTAACACTAGGCCTTACATTTTGTTTGTTTAGGTACCACATAAAATATATCCACGTGGGCAACATTATCAAGAACGAATCAGAGACCATCATCAAGCGCTTGAGGCCGGCTCTGCAGATGCGTTTAAGGTTCATAACTCATCTTAATCTGGAAGACATTCACTCAGAAAAGAGGTACAAATTTTGTCATGCATTTCAAGTCAATTCATGGAAACTTTATTTTCTTGAATATAGTGAATCGACACCGGTGACACAACCAAACATTGGTATACCAACAAATCAACCGACAACATCTCAAATGAACCAAGGAATTCCAAATCAACAGCAGCAAATTCAACCTCAAGTTGTGCAACAGCAACAACAGCAGGTAATGCCACAACAACAACAACAGCAACAACTGCAACAGCCCCAACAACAACAACAGCAGCAACAGCCTCAACAAGGTTCACAAATGAACCCAATGGCTGGAATGACCCAACAACAGATGCAGCAACAATTACAAATGCAACAACAGCAACAGCAACAGCACTTGCAAGTACAGGCACAACATCAGCAAATGCAACAACAGCAACAAATGCAAATGCAACAACAGCAGCAAATGCAACAACAACAGCAACAATTTCAACTACAACAGCAGCAACAACAACAACATTTGCAGCAGCAGCAAATTCAACACATTCAGCAACAGCAACAACTGCAAATGCAACAGCAGCAATTGCAGCAACAGCAACTCCAACAACAGCAAAATATGGGCATGCGTCATAATTAAGTAAAACCGTTTTTAAAACGTTTTGATGTGTAAACCTTTTTTTATTTTCTTAGTAAAAATGTACCTTTGTTTGTATGCGTATGTGCTGCGTGTCTAATTTAATTGTTTTATATATTTAACAACAAATGGCTCAGTATTAAAAAAAAACAGGAAACGACTAGCCATCCCTCATAAAATAGTCTAAAAAAAACGCCATTTTTCTTATTGAAAAAGCATAGAGTCATATCTCCTTGTCGGAGCAAGATAGCCCGAAAATATCAATTTTATTTTGGGGCACTCCTCCAACGGTCACAACTAATGGTCACAACAAATTGCAAGAAGTCGCACTTTTGTCATTGGAAAAACACAAAGAACGCACTTTTTCTTATTGAAAAACACAAAATGCGCCATAACTCGGAAACGGTGAGAGATAGGACGAAAATATCAATTTTTTGGGGTTTTTTCAAAAAAGGGGTCGGTCCTCCAATGTCCACAACTAATGGCCTGAACAAATTGTACGAAATCGCACTTTTTCTTATTGAAAAACACAAAATGCGCCATAACTCGGAAACGGTGAGAGATAGGACGAAAATATCAATTTTTTGGGGTTTTTTCAAAAAAGGGGTCGGTCCTCCAATGTCCACAACTAATGGCCTCAACAAATTGCACGAAATCGCACTTTTTCTTATTGAAAAACACAAAATGCGCCATAACTCGGAAACGGTGAGAGATAGGACGAAAATATCAATTTTTTGGGTTTTTTTCAAAAAAGGGGTCGGTCCTCCAATGTCCACAACTAATGGCCTGAACAAATTGTACGAAATCGCACTTTTTCTTATTGAAAAACACAAAATGCGCCATAACTCGAAAACGGTGAGAGATAGGACGAAAATATCAATTTTTTGGGGTTTTTTCAAAAAAGGGGTCGGTCCTCCAATGCCCACAACTAATGGCCTGAACAAATTGTACGAAATCGCACTTTTTCTTATTGAAAAACACAAAATGCGCCATAACTCGGAAACGGTGAGAGATAGGACGAAAATATCAATTTTTTGGGGTTTCTTCAAAAAAGGGGTCGGTCCTCCAATGTCCACAACTAATGGCCTCAACAAATCGCAAGAAATCGCAATTTTTCTTATTGAAAAACACAAAAAGCGCCATAACTCGGAAACGGTGAGAGATAGGACGAAAATATCAATTTTTTGGGGTTTTTTCAAAAAAGGGGTCGGTCCTCCAATGTCCACAACTAATGGCCTGAACAAATTGTACGAAATCGCACTTTTTCTTATTGAAAAACACAAAATGCGCCATAACTCGGAAACGGTGAGAGATAGGACGAAAATATCAATTTTTTGGGGTTTTTTCAAAAAAGGGGTCGGTCCTCCAATGTCCACAACTAATGGCCTCAACAAATCGCAAGAAATCGCAATTTTTCTAATTGAAAAACACAAAAAGCGCCATAACTCGGAAACGGTGAGAGATAGGACGAAAATATCAATTTTTTGGGGTTTTTTCAAAAAAGGGGTCGGTCCTCCAATGTCCACAACTAATGGCCTCAACAAATCGCAAGAAATCGCAATTTTTCATATTGAAAAACACAAAAAGCGCCATAACTCGGAAACGGTGAGAGATAGGACGAAAATATCAATTTTTTGGGGTTTTTTCATAAAAGGGGTCGGTCCTCCAATGTCCACAACTAATGGCCTGAACAAATTGTACGAAATCGCACTTTTTCTTATTGAAAAACACAAAATGCGCCATAACTCGGAAACGGTGAGAGATAGGACGAAAATATCAATTTTTTGGGGTTTTTTCAAAAAAGGGGTCGGTCCTCCAATGTCCACAACTAATGGCCTCAACAAATTGCACGAAATCGCACTTTTTCTTATTGAAAAACACAAAATGCGCCATAACTCGGAAACGGTGAGAGATAGGACGAAAATATCAATTTTTTGGGTTTTTTTCAAAAAAGGGGTCGGTCCTCCAATGTCCACAACTAATGGCCTGAACAAATTGTACGAAATCGCACTTTTTCTTATTGAAAACACAAAATGCGCCATAACTCGGAAACGGTGAGAGATAGGACGAAAATATCAATTTTTTGGGGTTTTTTCATAAAAGGGGTCGGTCCTCCAATGTCCACAACTAATGGCCTGAACAAATTGTACGAAATCGCACTTTTTCTTATTGAAAAACACAAAATGCGCCATAACTCGGAAACGGTGAGAGATAGGACGAAAATATCAATTTTTTGGGGTTTTTTCAAAAAAGGGGTCGGTCCTCCAATGTCCACAACTAATGGCCTCAACAAATTGCACGAAATCGCACTTTTTCTTATTGAAAAACACAAAATGCGCCATAACTCGGAAACGGTGAGAGATAGGACGAAAATATCAATTTTTTGGGTTTTTTTCAAAAAAGGGGTCGGTCCTCCAATGTCCACAACTAATGGCCTGAACAAATTGTACGAAATCGCACTTTTTCTTATTGAAAAACACAAAATGCGCCATAACTCGAAAACGGTGAGAGATAGGACGAAAATATCAATTTTTTGGGGTTTTTTCAAAAAAGGGGTCGGTCCTCCAATGCCCACAACTAATGGCCTGAACAAATTGTACGAAATCGCACTTTTTCTTATTGAAAAACACAAAATGCGCCATTACTCGGAAACGGTGAGAGATAGGACGAAAATATCAATTTTTTGGGGTTTCTTCAAAAAAGGGGTCGGTCCTCCAATGTCCACAACTAATGGCCTCAACAAATCGCAAGAAATCGCAATTTTTCTTATTGAAAAACACAAAAAGCGCCATAACTCGGAAACGGTGAGAGATAGGACGAAAATATCAATTTTTTGGGGTTTTTTCAAAAAAGGGGTCGGTCCTCCAATGCCCACAACTAATGGCCTGAACAAATTGTACGAAATCGCACTTTTTCTTATTGAAAAACACAAAATGCGCCATAACTCGGAAACGGTGAGAGATAGGACGAAAATATCAATTTTTTGGGGTTTTTTCAAAAAAGGGGTCGGTCCTCCAATGTCCACAACTAATGGCCTCAACAAATCGCAAGAAATCGCAATTTTTCATATTGAAAAACACAAAAAGCGCCATAACTCGGAAACGGTGAGAGATAGGACGAAAATATCAATTTTTTGGGGTTTTTTCATAAAAGGGGTCGGTCCTCCAATGTCCACAACTAATGGCCTGAACAAATTGTACGAAATCGCACTTTTTCTTATTGAAAAACACAAAATGCGCCATAACTCGGAAACGGTGAGAGATAGGACGAAAATATCAATTTTTTGGGTTTTTTTCAAAAAAGGGGTCGGTCCTCCAATGTCCACAACTAATGGCCTGAACAAATTGTACGAAATCGCACTTTTTCTTATTGAAAAACACAAAATGCGCCATAACTCGAAAACGGTGAGAGATAGGACGAAAATATCAATTTTTTGGGGTTTTTTCAAAAAAGGGGTCGGTCCTCCAATGCCCACAACTAATGGCCTGAACAAATTGTACGAAATCGCACTTTTTCTTATTGAAAAACACAAAATGCGCCATAACTCGGAAACGGTGAGAGATAGGACGAAAATATCAATTTTTTGGGGTTTTTTCAAAAAAGGGGTCGGTCCTCCAATGTCCACAACTAATGGCCTCAACAAATCGCAAGAAATCGCAATTTTTCATATTAAAAAACACAAAAAGCGCCATAACTCGGAACCGGTGAGAGATAGGACGAAAATATCAATTTTTTGGGGTTTTTTCATAAAAGGGGTCGGTCCTCCAATGTCCACAACTAATGGCCTGAACAAATTGTACGAAATCGCACTTTTTCTTATTGAAAAACACAAAATGCGCCATAACTCGGAAACGGTGAGAGATAGGACGAAAATATCAATTTTTTGGGGTTTTTTCAAAAAAGGGGTCGGTCCTCCAATGTCCACAACTAATGGCCTCAACAAATTGCACGAAATCGCACTTTTTCTTATTGAAAAACACAAAATGCGCCATAACTCGGAAACGGTGAGAGATAGGACGAAAATATCAATTTTTTGGGGTTTTTTCAAAAAAGGGGTCGGTCCTCCAATGTCCACAACTAATGGCCTGAACAAATTGTACGAAATCGCACTTTTTCTTATTGAAAAACACAAAATGCGCCATAACTCGGAAACGGTGAGAGATAGGACGAAAATATCAATTTTTTGGGGTTTTTTTCAAAAAAGGGGTCGGTCCTCCAATGTCCACAACTAATGGCCTCAACAAATCGCAAGAAATCGCAATTTTTCTTATTGAAAAACACAAAAAGCGCCATAACTCGGAAACGGTGAGAGATAGGACGAAAATATCAATTTTTTGGGGTTTTTTCATAAAAGGGGTCGGTCCTCCAATGTCCACAACTAATGGCCTCAACAAATCGCAAGAAATCGCACTTTTTCATATTGAAAAACACAAAAAGCGCCATAACTCGGAAACGGTGAGAGATAGGACGAAAATATCAATTTTTTGGGTTTTTTTCAAAAAAGGGGTCGGTCCTCCAATGTCCACAACTAATGGCCTGAACAAATTGTACGAAATCGCACTTTTTCTTATTGAAAAACACAAAATGCGCCATAACTCGGAAACGGTGAGAGATAGGACGAAAATATCAATTTTTTGGGGTTTTTTCAAAAAAGGGGTCGGTCCTCCAATGCCCACAACTAATGGCCTGAACAAATTGTACGAAATCGCACTTTTTCTTATTGAAAAACACAAAATGCGCCATAACTCGGAAACGGTGAGAGATAGGACGAAAATATCAATTTTTTGGGGTTTCTTCAAAAAAGGGGTCGGTCCTCCAATGTCCACAACTAATGGCCTCAACAAATCGCAAGAAATCGCAATTTTTCTTATTGAAAAACACAAAAAGCGCCATAACTCGGAAACGGTGAGAGATAGGACGAAAATATCAATTTTTTGGGGTTTTTTCAAAAAAGGGGTCGGTCCTCCAATGTCCACAACTAATGGCCTCAACAAATCGCAAGAAATCGCAATTTTTCATATTGAAAAACACAAAAAGCGCCATAACTCGGAAACGGTGAGAGATAGGACGAAAATATCAATTTTTTGGGGTTTTTTCATAAAAGGGGTCGGTCCTCCAATGTCCACAACTAATGGCCTGAACAAATTGTACGAAATCGCACTTTTTCTTATTGAAAAACACAAAATGCGCCATAACTCGGAAACGGTGAGAGATAGGACGAAAATATCAATTTTTTGGGGTTTTTTCAAAAAAGGGGTCGGTCCTCCAATGTCCACAACTAATGGCCTCAACAAATCGCAAGAAATCGCAATTTTTCATATTGAAAAACACAAAAAGCGCCATAACTCGGAAACGGTGAGAGATAGGACGAAAATATCAATTTTTTGGGGTTTTTTCATAAAAGGGGTCGGTCCTCCAATGTCCACAACTAATGGCCTGAACAAATTGTACGAAATCGCACTTTTTCTTATTGAAAAACACAAAATGCGCCATAACTCGGAAACGGTGAGAGATAGGACGAAAATATCAATTTTTTGGGGTTTTTTCAAAAAAGGGGTCGGTCCTCCAATGTCCACAACTAATGGCCTCAACAAATTGCACGAAATCGCACTTTTTCTTATTGAAAAACACAAAATGCGCCATAACTCGGAAACGGTGAGAGATAGGACGAAAATATCAATTTTTTGGGTTTTTTTCAAAAAAGGGGTCGGTCCTCCAATGTCCACAACTAATGGCCTGAACAAATTGTACGAAATCGCACTTTTTCTTATTGAAAAACACAAAATGCGCCATAACTCGAAAACGGTGAGAGATAGGACGAAAATATCAATTTTTTGGGGTTTTTTCAAAAAAGGGGTCGGTCCTCCAATGCCCACAACTAATGGCCTGAACAAATTGTACGAAATCGCACTTTTTCTTATTGAAAAACACAAAATGCGCCATAACTCGGAAACGGTGAGAGATAGGACGAAAATATCAATTTTTTTGGGGTTTCTTCAAAAAAGGGGTCGGTCCTCCAATGTCCACAACTAATGGCCTCAACAAATCGCAAGAAATCGCAATTTTTCTTATTGAAAAACACAAAAAGCGCCATAACTCGGAAACGGTGAGAGATAGGACGAAAATATCAATTTTTTGGGGTTTTTTCAAAAAAGGGGTCGGTCCTCCAATGTCCACAACTAATGGCCTGAACAAATTGTACGAAATCGCACTTTTTCTTATTGAAAAACACAAAATGCGCCATAACTCGGAAACGGTGAGAGATAGGACGAAAATATCAATTTTTTGGGGTTTTTTCAAAAAAGGGGTCGGTCCTCCAATGTCCACAACTAATGGCCTCAACAAATCGCAAGAAATCGCAATTTTTCTTATTGAAAAACACAAAAAGCGCCATAACTCGGAAACGGTGAGAGATAGGACGAAAATATCAATTTTTTGGGGTTTTTTCAAAAAAGGGGTCGGTCCTCCAATGTCCACAACTAATGGCCTGAACAAATTGTACGAAATCGCACTTTTTCTTATTGAAAAACACAAAATGCGCCATAACTCGGAAACGGTGAGAGATAGGACGAAAATATCAATTTTTTGGGGTTTTTTCAAAAAAGGGGTCGGTCCTCCAATGTCCACAACTAATGGCCTCAACAAATCGCAAGAAATCGCAATTTTTCATATTGAAAAACACAAAAAGCGCCATAACTCGGAAACGGTGAGAGATAGGACGAAAATATCAATTTTTTGGGGTTTTTTCATAAAAGGGGTCGGTCCTCCAATGTCCACAACTAATGGCCTCAACAAATTGTACGAAATCGCACTTTTTCTTATTGAAAAACACAAAATGCGCCATAACTCGGAAACGGTGAGAGATAGGACGAAAATATCAATTTTTTGGGGTTTTTTCAAAAAAGGGGTCGGTCCTCCAATGTCCACAACTAATGGCCTCAACAAATTGCACGAAATCGCACTTTTTCTTATTGAAAAACACAAAATGCGCCATAACTCGGAAACGGTGAGAGATAGGACGAAAATATCAATTTTTTGGGTTTTTTTCAAAAAAGGGGGTCGGTCCTCCAATGTCCACAACTAATGGCCTGAACAAATTGTACGAAATCGCACTTTTTCTTATTGAAAACACAAAATGCGCCATAACTCGGAAACGGTGAGAGATAGGACGAAAATATCAATTTTTTGGGGTTTTTTCATAAAAGGGGTCGGTCCTCCAATGTCCACAACTAATGGCCTGAACAAATTGTACGAAATCGCACTTTTTCTTATTGAAAAACACAAAATGCGCCATAACTCGGAAACGGTGAGAGATAGGACGAAAATATCAATTTTTTGGGGTTTTTTCAAAAAAGGGGTCGGTCCTCCAATGTCCACAACTAATGGCCTCAACAAATTGCACGAAATCGCACTTTTTCTTATTGAAAAACACAAAATGCGCCATAACTCGGAAACGGTGAGAGATAGGACGAAAATATCAATTTTTTGGGGTTTTTTCAAAAAAGGGGTCGGTCCTCCAATGTCCACAACTAATGGCCTGAACAAATTGTACGAAATCGCACTTTTTCTTATTGAAAAACACAAAATGCGCCATAACTCGGAAACGGTGAGAGATAGGACGAAAATATCAATTTTTTGGGGTTTTTTCAAAAAAGGGGTCGGTCCTCCAATGTCCACAACTAATGGCCTCAACAAATCGCAAGAAATCGCAATTTTTCTTATTGAAAAACACAAAAAGCGCCATAACTCGGAAACGGTGAGAGATAGGACGAAAATATCAATTTTTTGGGGTTTTTTCATAAAAGGGGTCGGTCCTCCAATGTCCACAACTAATGGCCTCAACAAATTGTACGAAATCGCACTTTTTCTTATTGAAAAACACAAAATGCGCCATAACTCGGAAACGGTGAGAGATAGGACGAAATATCAATTTTTTTTGGGTTTTTTCAAAAAAAGGGGTCGGTCCCTCCATGTCCACAACTAATGGCCTCAACAAATCGCAAGAAATCGCAATTTTTCTTATTGAAAAACACAAAAAGCGCCATAACTCGGAAACGGTGAGAGATAGGACGAAAATATCAATTTTTTGGGGTTTTTCATAAAAGGGGTCGGTCCTCCAATGTCCACAACTAATGGCCTCAACAAATTGTACGAAATCGCACTTTTTCTTATTGAAAAACACAAAATGCGCCATAACTCGGAAACGGTGAGAGATAGGACGAAAATATCAATTTTTTGGGGTTTTTTCAAAAAAGGGTTTCGGTCCTCCAATGTCCACAACTAATGACCACAACAAATTCCAAGAAATCGCACTTTTTCTTATTGAAAAACACAAAAAACGCCATAACTCGGAAACGGTGAGAGATACGACGAAAATATCAATTTTTTGGGTTTTTTCAAAAAAGGGGTCGGTCCTTCAATGTCCACAACTAATGGCCTCAACAAATTGTACGAAATCGCACTTTTCTTATTGAAAAACACAAAAGGCGCCATATCTCGGAAACGGTGAGAGATACGACCAAAATATCAATTTTTTGGGGGTTTATCGAAAAGGGGGTCAGTCCTCTAAAGCCCGCAACTAATGACCTCAACAAATTCCCAAAAATCGCACGTTTTCATAAACAATCCTTGATTCACTTTAAATACACATAAAGAAGCAACTAACATGGTGCGTTATCTTAAAGACAATTTTGAATAAAAACAAAACTCATTTTAGTTTTTACGTTTTATAATTTTTTTTATATAATTTCTGTGTGTTATACAATTAATCTTTTGTTTTTGTTTTCTTTTGCTCAATACAATATTATGCATACAAATATAAAAATGATTCAAGTAGATAGAATATTATCATTTACATAGAAAACAAAGCTTTAATAAGAATTCATTTACTCCATTTATTCTTTTCTGTTTTCGTTTCTTTCAACTTTTGTTTTATAATTCGAATTTACTCATATATACATATAAAAAGCGCAATGAAACTCATGATTGTATTTTTTTCTTGTTTTTAATAATTTTTTCTGATGAAATAATATTTAAGAAAAGAAAGAAAAAATTTTTATCAAAAACATGAATAACATAACAAAAGCGATAAAATCGTTTTTTCATTCACATAAATACGAGTGGGGTTTCATACTAAATTTTTATTTTTATTTTTTGTATTGTAAACTCTTCTTTTTATACGGACACCGCTTAAATATATAAAAACAAAACTATCAGATAAAAATTCTAATTATCTTAACTATTCCAGTTTGAAACGGGAAAAGTTTTAAATATTATTCAGAAGGCCTTGCTGATGGATCATCACGATCCATTGGTGGTGGTGATGTAAGAACTTCAACATTTTGGGCGGGTCCCTGAGTAAGGTAACCAGCGGTTGGATTGATTCCTGTGAAATCAAATTTCGTAGTCACAAAAATGTTTACTTGACTTTTTTTTTAGACCATGAGGCCTGAGCCTGAGCCTACTTACCTGTGAGATAGCCTCTGACATTGGTGTCAGTTATAAAAAGATCGTGTCGTTGATCTTTAAACTCTGACCAAACTGGGTGCTTAAGAAGAATTTGTGTAACGCGATCGCCGTAGGTCAAATTGTGTGTCATACCCTTAAGCGCGGCGACTATTTGCGCTTTAACCGTCGATGGATTGTCGATAAATTCCAAACGGCTTTCGAGCAGCGTAAGCAGGAAGGGAATCAAACTCACTTCCAAAGATTGACTAATTAAGGAATCCTATAGAAGAAACAATTGTGAAATATTGTTGTGACTCATTTTAAGGTTCATTTGACTTACATGTTGGTATTTGAAGAGGCGACTTAGAGTCTCACAAGCCTTTTCGATGCAACTTCTGTGATGTTCCATACACCTTTTCAACGGGAGTATGCACTCGGTTTGTGAAACCGCACTTACACAGAACTATAAAGAAATAAAATAAAATCAAACGTTGTTTGAGTTCATTTCTGAAAATCTTACCTCTGAGAGCGAAAGCTGGTGTAATACTGATAACGTATTTTTTGGTTGAACAGTAAGCAAGTTGAAAAGCTTTGGTATGTGACCAAGAACGGGAATATCATCTGCTAAACTAGGCTGAGATCGAAGGAGTTCAACAAGTGCCGTTGTTGAGAGATCGAGTACATCTTTCTGCAAGTAAAAACGAATATGAAAGGGAATATGTTCGTTCGTTTAACTTTATCCAGAGTTGACCCAGGCTTCCTTGACAACGCCATAAGTTATCAAAAAAAACTTGGGTTTTCCAATCCTCAAAAAACGTTAAACCACAAAATCAATCACACATCCTTGAATAAAAATACATGCAATTTGACAGCCCTCAACTCGCCCTCCAGCAAAAACGTAAGACGAGTTGAGGGCAAACCCAGGTCAACCCTAGGGCTAAAAAAAATCTATTTAACATTCACGGGGAGTTTAGGTTTTTCAAATAACGCTTCGTGGCGACACCAGGGCGACCCGAGGGCTTCAACCAACGAACCTAATGTTTTGCGTCTAAGCTAGTGTAGCTTAGTTGTTCAATGTTATGTTTTCTTTGCGTGCTGCGTAGCAGCAAGGTCTTCTCCTTCCATGTTTTCCATGCAATGTGCTTTCGAAAGCCCGTAGAGCCGGAGCTTCGATGTATACCCGCTCTACATGTCCCAGACATCGTAGTCTCTCGATGCTTACTCTTCTAGCTATGCCCATGTCGCTGTACAGCTCATACAGCTCGTTCTGTTCTCTCCACACATCGACCAAAAATCGTTTGGAGTATTTTTCTTTCGAAACGGCAAAGGGTTTCATCATCCGCTTTCGATAAGGTCCATGCTTACGCGCCGTAAAGCAGAACTGGGATGACCAAGATCTTAATTTTTCTTGAGAGTGTTTTGTTTCTCAATTGCCTTCTTAAGCCAAAGAAGCAGCGGTTGGCAAGAAATATTCTCCGTTTGATCTCCGCACTGATGTTGTTTTCCGTGTCTATCCTTAGGTAGACGAAGTCCTGTACTACCGTGAAATTATGTCTGTCTATTGTGACGTTTTGCCCAAATTCGTGCTTAGAGCTCGAAAAAGGTTCTAGCAAACAAAATCAACTTTATTTTGTTCAATAAGTTCCAACTCATAGAACAATCGATTGTATTCGTCCTGACAAAATAGGAAATCAATACTTTTTTTTAATTGCACTGTACAGATATACTTTCTCTGTGGAACGCAGCGTGTATGAGCGGCTTTAGGCTTATTTTTAAATCGATATTACGCACACAATTCAGTAAAAAGTAAGGACTTTAAAGTGCCTCAATGGCTAAACTAAACTAAACTCATCGAATTCTTATATTGCAGTTTAATAACTCATCCCATAAAAAACAAAACAAAAAAACTGGCGATAAAACTTACCTCAGAGGAGCTTTTACTAATCTGATCGACAACAAAATCTAATAAATCGGATAAGAATTGCTTTGGTTTGCGCAGCGTCCATGCGGGATTACTAACAAATAGCCTGAGATATACTCCTGCCACAACAACTTCATTAGTAACTATATCTTTGAGAATTTCAGGATCCTTCCAAAGAATTTTCGAATTGACTTTTTGAGATTTGTAGAATCTACAAAAAGTTTATTAAAAGTGGTGGTTGATGGAAAAACAATAAAAAACATTTACCCTTCACACATATCGGCTACAGCATCACATACTCTGCTGCGAGTTATATCGTTCCATATTAGCTCGGGATGTTCATGTATCGACTCGAACAGTTGGACGGATGTTTGAGGAGATTCAATCATCGCATCAACAAACAATGGCGGCAGGAATTTACATATTGTAATGCGGACCTTTAAAACAAATCAACTGATCTTCAAACTCTTTTATAAAAATACAAATTATATACCTTTGGTCCACTCAAACGGTCAGCTGTCATTTTTGACATAACTTCAGCACAAAGCTCTCGAATTTGTGGATTTCTTGAATTACAGAACATATCGAGCAAGTAAATGACGGCACCTTTGTTTTGGGCTTCCTTGATCATTTCTTGTACATTCATGAGGCCCGACAGAGTTTCGAGAACTTTAACTTGACTTGCCCGAAGCTCAGGATCGCGTAGTGCAACTAGGAAGCTTCCAAGAATTTCACATGCAGCTATTTCGCTTACGCAATCCTTGTTACGAGACACAAGTGCTACTACCTCCAGAGCAACTGTCTTCACCAAAGTATTCTGAAACAAAAGAGAGTCAATTGCAGTCAAGTATCACTCAAAGTTTGTTTACAAATCTTACATCGCTGAACAAATTATTGGCAAGAAAACCAAATATCATGTCAAAATGACCAATACATTGGATCTCTACTTCAGCATTGGTTTTTATCACAGATATTAGCGCCCGAAGGACCATTATTGTATGCTCTTCAAAGCTTTTATCAAAGATATGTTTGTACGGGAACTGTGCTGATGTATCAACGAAGTTTGTTTCGATTTTTTTGCGGTTTTTGGATCGATTGTATGCATTTAGAACATCATCGATAGTTGAGCCTTTGTTGTCTTGTTTCTGTTGTTGTTGCAACTGTGGATGGTTAGAGGCAAGAACTGGTTGTAGAATAGTACCATCGAAAAAATTATGCTGAACCTGAACATTCGAAACTGGGTTTGCATTGTTTTTACTAGCGTTGAGGTGCTTGTAGCTTTGCTTAAGATAACCAATGAGGTCCATGATGAATGATTTGGGATTAATAATGGGAAATGTTGGCATTTCGTTGTAGATTTTGATGAACACACCACCAATTTGTAGTTCATCTCTGGAAAATAGAAAAATATGTTAAACAAATTTTAATTGAAGAAAATGATAAATCCAGCAAATGAAGCTTTCAATTTGAAGCAACAAAAATCATTTCACAAAAACAGAATCGCTGACTTTGCATAATGCTGCAATGTACCAGGGTACCAGGACCGAAAAGAAGTCTTTAGAGCCAAACATGGAATGGTCTAGAAATTACATACTCGAGGCGAAGATATGATAGCAAGGCACACCCTGGCTATTTACAGTATATCTTTTTGACTAGGGGCGATAATGGAATAAACTCACAGCTCAAAGCTTCTGTAGTGGTTGGTCTTCCAGCTTATTTCGCTGGAGTAAAGTATACTGTTGAATGCATCTAAAATGAACCTGGTTGTTAAATGAAGACGTTACGAAGTATACATTTAAATAAAAGTGCGAAACTCAGCATTTAGACGACCATTTCAGACTTAGACATTGCCTCGTAGTAATCGAAGTCTGTGCTTTCATCGCTTCCACTACACTCTTGCCACCAGCTATTTTACTGTTTGCAGACAACAGAGGTATCAGTCTTCTTAATATCGCATATAAGATCCTCTCAGACGCTCACACACGTCTGAGCCATTCGTCAACAACCTCATAGGTACTTATCAGTGCGGCTTTAGACCAGGAAAGTCCACCATAGATCAAATCTTCACACTACGGCAGATCTTGGAAAAAACCCAGGAGCTTCAAATCGACACCTACCACCTTTTTATCTATTTTAAGGCCGCATATGACAGCATCTATAGAGAGGAGTTATATAGAGCCATGTCTAGTTTTGGCATCCCTACCAAACTTGTCCGATTGTGTGGGATGACGATGGAGAACGCACGCTGCTCCATCAGGGTCGGAAAAGATTTCACCGATTCATTCGATGTCAAAAAAGGTTTTTGGCAAAGTGATACACTGTCATGCGACTTTTTCAACATCGTTCTTGAAAGAATAGTGCAAAACTCTCAAGTCAACACAAGAGGCACAATCTTTCAAAGTTGCGTTCAATTGCTCGGATATGCCGACGATATTGACATAATTGGAAGAACGCAGCGTGATGTCAATGGCGCGTTTATGAGCATTGAGACGGAAGCGAAGAAGATGGGTTTAGTGTTAAATGAGGGCAAGACCAAGTATATGCTGTCATCCAGAAAGGACACCCAACGTCTTGTACAGAACGTCACGATTGACAGCTATAACTTTGAGGTAGTTAAGGACTTTGTCTACCTAGGCACCGCTATTAATTCAGACAACGACACCAGCGCTGAAATCAAACAAAGAATAACTTTGCCAATCGCTGTTTCTTCGGACTAAGGAGGCAATTGAGTAGTAAAGTCCTCTCTCGAGCAACTAAAGTGTCCCTGTATAAGACACTTATCATACCGGTTCTTATATATGGCACAGAGGCATGGGCCTTGTCAAAGGCAGACGAGAACGCTTTAGGATGCTTCGAGAGAAAAATTCTTCGGGTGATTTTTGGTCCCGTCTGCATAGATGGAGAGTGGAGAAGAAGGTTCAACGACGAATTGTACGGGCTGTACAGCGACACTGACCTTGTCAAATGAGTTAAGATCCAGCGGCTTAGATGGCTGGGTGTAGAGCGAATGGACACCAACGCTACGGCCCGGAAAGTCTTCGAATCCAATCCCGAGGGACGGCGCAGTAGAGGAAGACCGCGACTCAGGTGGCGCACGCAAGTAGGAGAGGACCTCAACCAACTTGCCGTGCAAAACTGGAGGCAGCTAGCTAGGGACGGAGCTGGCTGGAGAAGCATGTTGGTTGATGCCCTAGTCCGACCCGGACTGTAGCGCCACCTTAAGTAAGTAAGTAGACAACTTAAAAAGTTAAGCATCCGTATCAAGTAATCGACCCAGTCTTGCACTACTTGCCAGAATCATGGACTCTATTTCAACTAGAAAACCATCTATCTGATGGGATAGATTCTTCAGATAATACCCGATCTGTATAAATAGAGTATGAAGAGAATATTCAATATCCAACTGCATGCTGCATTGGCTATACTAACTAAAAACTTTAAATTTTAAAGCCAAAGATAGCTGGGCAAGCAAGACTGAGGGACAGAGCATCATTGGATTACTCCACTTTTTGTGGGTTAATTAATAATGAAATTAAGACTTTAAAACTGACCGGGCCTTTTCAGTACAGGCCATGGTTTATTCAGCAATGTAAACGGCACCATTTTAACTAAGGTCGAGGACCAAAGGTAAACCCTTTGATCACAGATATCATTTGTATTTGCCTCTGATATTTGTGCAATAGTGATTAGGACAACGCAAAACATATAACTAACAATATTCGATGCAATGTAATCAAATCAGAAAGACTCGTGAATCTTTTTATCATAGCAGCATAATAAAGTTTGTGTCCAATGTCTCTACGTCTTTGACTCAATTATCCAATAGGAGTATACCAACTTACTTGTGCGCATCAAATTCAAATTTCTCTGCTACCTCGTGCACCATTGTAATATCTTCAAACGAATGTTTTGTGGATTGTGAGCGCAGTTGTTCAAGGAAGTCCAATAGCTGCGCTCTCGTACCGTTGTCCCATATCAAATAAGGATTTCGTGTGTTTGATGTCAGAATTTTCAGAACCTGCACAACAAACAATAAATAAAACAATATCTATGGAAATGAAACACAAAAACAAAACTTACATCACTAGCTTTCTCCTTGGCCAGTTTGTTGGCAATATAAACCGTTAGTAGCTTATCGAGTATCTTTTTGACTATAACATTCTTCGCTTCGCTATTTATCACATATTTCTGTTTGTTGACAACATTCACTTTTTCCTTTTCGATAGGTGACCCATTTTCGCTTTCGCTCAATTGTTTTTTATCAATTGATTCCTGCTTCGCAATGACCATATTTGAATCAGACAGCTGCTTTGAGGCAATCACATTGTGAGCGTTTTGTGTGTAGGATGAAGTAGGTGATGATGTTTTTGAAGTAGTTGCTACCACTGTTGACGGTGGTGGTGGTGGCGGTGTTGTTGGTGGTTTAGTTGCTTGTTCGGTGTTATTTTGTTTACTACCTTCAACAGCATCCATGCCATAACCTGCTAGTGCAATGCAAGCCAACACAGCCATCTTTGCCAAGTTATTTGCAACTTGCTGTTGGTTTGTTTTATCACTAGCTTCAACACCACTCTCATCCAAAGTGTAGTCGTATTCAAAACAAAATAGTAATAATGACCATAGAACTCCATTGCGCACCAAATTGCATTGTAATTCATAGTTGTTTGCTGCCAAACTAGTCACAAGACTTACAGAGAGAGTGTGCTGAAATAAAATGATCATTAACAGAATTCGAGTGAACACAAGAAGGCATAGCTTACTTTGAAATAAACAACCCGACACACATCGGACAATAGTTGAGGTAGTTGGATAATCTTTTGTTTGCAGTTCTCAAAGTTGCACGCAACTTCAAAGCACTTAGTCACATTAGAAATAACTTGGTAATGTAATGACTCTGGCTTCGAGTCCACTCCCATAATAGAAACACAACGAGTATACGCCTCCAGCAAGGCTTCGATACCCTCTTCGCGACGCAACTCTTCTGCATTTAGGGCAGAACAGTGAACCGTATGATAACAGAGTTCTGACGAGGCTGTTAAGAGTTCACACTCCTTGGAGAAGAGCTGATCATCTTTGGTTTCCAAGCGAATAGTCTTGATGAGTTGTGGATATCCAGCGTATTTGTATGGCCGAAGAACTAAAAACCAAGGCATTAAGTGCAAAATAGAAGAAAAAAAACTTTTACAACAAACCATCAGGATATCGATCAAACAGAATACTCTGCGTTCGCAGAATTAAAACGATGTTCTTAGGATCCGGACCACCACTGCTCCAAACTGACCGTGAGCACAAGAACTCATAGGCTTGATTGACTTTCTCAAAGATTTCCTAAAAAGATAGTAATTTCAAAGCAACAAAACAAAACAAAACGCCGGACTGCTTTACCCTTCCGTTAGGATTTTTGTCCGGATGATACATCTGAGCAAGACGATAGTAACTTTTTCTTATTACAGACTCATCTGGTTTTGTATTCTTAGTAACATCAATTCCTAAATCGGCATATGCCTGTTGTATTGTCATCTGTGGCGGCTTCTTTTCCACTTCTTTACGCCAAGCGTCCAGTGTATGCTTCAGTAACTGCACTGGATCAGAAATTGGCCAGTTGGGAAATTTCTGGATGTCGCACAAATGCCGCAAATAGTAAATGTGGCAGAAGAGCTCGTTCTCAAGCTGAGGATAGCTTATAACTGGAATCGCTAGATAAGGATATCTAGCCATTGTGTGGCCTCTTAGTCGTGGCGTGAAATCAGCAATATGTGCAGAGATCTTTTCAATCAAAAGTCGCCGCATTTCTGAGCTCCAAATAACCTCGGGAGTGTCAAATTCACCAAGGAAAATCTCGGCAAACTTCTCGGCACTGTAGTTTTCAAGAAAACACACCATTGCTTCTGGAAGCAGTTGACCAAGAATGCTGCGATGCATTATTCCAGATTGCGATGTCTACCAACAGGAACAGATAAGTTAATTTTACTCACAAATTCTGTCTTGATTGTAAATATACCTCTTCACTTCGGAATCCTTGTTTCATGTGAGTCATTTTAAGGAACTTGGTGATTGGTAGAATATTGCTTCCAGTGTACATCAGCATAAAGTAGAATACACCAGTTAGGTAAACTTTCGGCATCTCCGGGTTATCCTGTAGAACAAATTGCCATCAGAAGTGAACCGACAAGTATTTCATGCTAACTTACCTCCATTATTTGACAAAGCAAAGTTGCAACTCTCTCCAACAGACCAGGATCATGAGTCAAGCAAACCTGTACGATATGCGGTAGACATATGAATTCTGACAACTTTCTCGATAATTTAGGACCGGGAATAAGAACAGCAGCTCCATTTTGTGTTCGACTGGGAAAGAAGCTTGTACATTTGATTAAAATATCAAGCACAGTTGAGCCCAATTCGGTTTCATTAAGGATCGGAGCTCCTTTGGCAATAAGGCACCATTTGAGTTGGGGAATTTGTTGTAGTGAACGCCAGCCATCCATACCAATGGCCCAGCAGCGCGTTTTTGGCGTTATAACACCTTTAATCCAAAGATCTTTTAACTAAACGAAAAAAGAATAGATAAAAAGGATTTGAAATTCACTGAACTGAAACTCACTTCTGAATAAGTAATTGGTCCTTGGCGCTCAGGTTTCATGCCATCCTTTTCAATATTGTAGTACCAATCTTTTTCCTCATACGCCTGCATATTGGGTCCAGCCTCAATGACATTTGTTTTTGTATTCGGTTGTGCGCGACCTTTGTGGAGGTGGGCTAAAGTTATGAGATCGACAAGACATTGAACATGGTCAACAAGTGCTCGACAATTAGATTTTTCCAAAACCAAGCATGAAACCAAGCCAATGAGAGCGTCTCGAAGCGATGGTGATAAGCACTATTAGGGGAATGATTGTGATTGATTAAAAACAAAGGTTTTAATTAAAAAACTAGTGATGGAATTTACCCTGTCAATCAGCTGCAAAATGTATGTCATATCACTGAATTTACCAATTTCTTTGTGATAACGTTTGTAGACTTTGGCGAGGGCTTGTAGGGATGTTACTGTCAACTGATCATCGTTGACACGGTTGCGACAAAGTACTCGCCGATAAAGGGCGTTAAATAGCTCAACTCTATGGATAGAATTTGTTTTTGTAAATGATTTTCATGTGATGTGTCAATGAAACGTACATAATTAGTAAATGCTACAAGGTCCCATTCGAATAAAAATTTAAAACTACGAAAACAAAAACCGCGACCAAAAACTAAATTTACTTGTGTTTCGTTTGTACTAAAGCAAATAAAATAAATATTAGCACGTGTTCCCAAACAACACTTAAGTTAGTAAATAATCAGTATATACTAAAATTATCTTCGAGAGATACCGCAAATTGAATTTTGATCGCAGCATATGATAATGCCTAGCAAGTTTCACCATCGTTATAGGTGGAGAAGGAGAATCGCATTTCTAAAAAGAAAACTAAAGGCTCTAGTTTTCACTTAGCCATTTGTTTTTTAGCTCATAGTAGCAGTAGGTGGATGGGCGTTGTACTATTCGGGTAGGCTCTGATTGGTGCTAACTTGGCGGCGCCCAGATGCTGTAACTTATAGTACACGTCAACTGTGCTTACTATACCTCCAAGGTATTTGATGTAAATTTTAAAGAGAGTGATGCTGCTCTAAGTGCATCCACACCAATGGAGACAGGTCTTGACGACCTTCCACCTATTGGTTCTTTGGAGGAGGCGAAGCTTCTCAACGAGGCTGTCCCTACAACACACACTGATCAAACGATCAAATCCACACAAAAAGCGCGCGTCAAGCTTTGCGGAGCTGCTCGCAAACGCTTTAAATTCCTTCTGGCTAGCGGCCTTAACAAAGCCGAAGCCAGGGAAAGAGCCAGAACGGCTGTTCCAAAGGGAGAAAAAAGGAATCGCTCTGAATCCTTCCCTAGGGACACAAATCGTGCCAAAATAGCAAAACCCAACATTGCTCACAAGCAGAGGTCTGTTGATGTGCCTATCACATCAAATCCGCCTCCAATTCAACAAAAAATAGAGCAAAAAAATTTTAAGCAAGCGCTGGAGAGTTACAAAATAGGTATCCTTGCCTCTGACTTCCCGGAAACGCTGCTTAACACTGGCCAAATGACAGCAGTGCAAGACACCATCTTTGGTTTGATCTGCAGCCAAAAGACAGGGGATATCAGCCCCAAATTCTTTGGCACCAATTTCAGACCAGGATGGCTTGTCTTCAACTGCAAAAACAAGGTCACGGCTGACTGGCTAAAAGGCGAAATTCCAAAATTAAAGCCTTGGGAGAATGCCTCACTGAAGGCGGTTGAAGAGGAAGAAATTCCCAAAAACCAAATTCTGGTCGGCCATTTCCCCGTTGGTCCCACCTGCACGAACGAGCAGATCCTCACGGCAATCAAGGTCCAGAATGAGGGTCTCCCCGTTCCTGAGTGGAGGATCATAAGAAGAGAAGCCAAAGGTGCCGCCTGTATTCTTACCTTTTCGGTGGACCACAAATCTGTGGCTCTACTGAAAACCAGAAAGGACATTATAGACTTTAGGTTTGGCGATGTTCAACTCCGCCATCCTAAAGCCCCTCACAAAACTGGTGCCCCCAAACCCCCACCTAACTCCCCTGTCAAGACAGCCTGTCAAGACAGCCTGACGACAGGTAATAGTGCTCCACAGCCTTCACCAACGTCAGATCTACAAAACAGGCTGACAGCTCCAGTAAACCTAGTTCCTCCCCCCTCAGTTGCTAATGCCACACATACCTCACCAAAGGAGTCAGCCGTTAGGCCCTCCTCACCAAAAGGTACTTCTGGTAATGCAACAACAACTCCCCCCCCTCCCTGCTCAACAACCGTCGCCAATACAACAACAAAAGGCGTAAATGCAACACCAGCTGCAAGAAGCAGCTCAGCCAAATTAATGGCTCCAAAACGGGACCCCAGGCCCAAAGGTAAAGCTCGGCAGAGGCTATTAAAAGCACCAGCGAGCTTTACCTCTACACCAAAAACAAAATGAATTACACCACCCTAAAATTCCTGCAGATAAATCTTATGCACGCCAAAGCTGCCTCAGCTGCGGCAAGCAGAGAATTTGTCAAGCAGGATCTGGACTGCTTACTAGTCCAGGAACCATGGGTGGTAAGAGGCCAAATAAAAGGCCTTCCAACACAATCGTGTAAGTTAATATACGACAACACGCAACTCCAACCACGAGCTGCGCTTCTTATCCATAAAAGAACTAACTTTCTTCCCATTCCAGAATTCATCACAAATGATCTAGTTGCGGTACTAGCTGAGATCCCCACGGCAAGAGGCTTACAAAATATTGTAATAGCCTCAGCCTACTACCCGGGAGATACTACCTCCGCACCACCTGAAGAGGTAAGAAAACTTGTTAGATACTGCAACGCAAGGGGAAGACAGCTGCTACTTGGTTGTGATGCCAACTCCCATCACACCATATGGGGTAGCACAGACATCAACAAAAGAGGTGAGTCACTTTTAGATTTTCTTATGCACTCAAACTTAGATATTCTAAACAAGGGAAATGAACCTACTTTTGTCACCTCCACTAGGAAAGAAGTGTTGGATATGACAGTGGCAAGTTTTGCCATAGCCAACAACATTCTCAATTGGCATGTCTCGAAAGAGATATCATTCTCGGACCACCGGCACATCAGATTTGATCTGTCAAGGCCGAATTCCAATAATATAGAAAACAATAGGGTACCAAGACACACGGACTGGAATCTCTACACAGAAACACTCCGTTGTGAATTTGAACCATCCTATCCAAACATTGACTCTCCTTATCAACTTGAAAAGGAAGCAACACGCTTAAGCTCACAAATCACCAGCGCATACGAGTCCAGCTGTCACATTAGACAGATCAACTCAAATCGCGATGTTCCCTGGTGGAACAGTGAGTTGGAGAAGTTAAAAAGAAAGCTTCGAAAGTTGTTCAACAAAGCTAAACGAACCAATTCGTGGAGCGAATATCGAACAACTCTAACGACTTACAACTCGATGATAAGAAGGCAAAAACGACTTACCTGGAAAAACTTCTGTGAAAGTATCGATAACTTGCCTTCTTCAATTAGAGTTCAAAAAGCCTTAGCTAAAGATCATAACAATGGTATTGGTCTCTTAAAAAAATCGGATGGTAGTTTTACCCAAAGTTACAGTGAAACTCTGAGCCTACTTTTGGCCACTCATTTTCCTGACTGTATACATACCACTGATCAATCACTAACCACAAATGTGAGTTACACTACACCTAACAGCACAACAAGAAGTCTAGCTAGAAAAATTTTTAACGAAGACTCCATTAAATGGGCAATATCCTCCCAACAGCCTTTCAAGGCGCCCGGGGAAGATGGTATCTTTCCTGCTCTCTTGCAGTATGGAATTGATACCATAATCTGCTCACTTATACTTATCTATAGATCCAGTTTTGAATTAAGCTACATCCCTCAAACTTGGAGAAAGGTGAGAGTAGTATTCATACCAAAAGCTGGCAATAGATCAAACTCAGACCCAAAATCCTTCAGACCAATCAGTCTCACATCCTTCTTTCTAAAGGTCATGGAAAAAGTGATTGATTTACACATTCGCAGTACGGCCTTAATAGCAAATCCTCTCAATGCTAACCAATTCGCTTACCAAACGGGTAAATCCACTGTTACAGCTCTCCATCAGCTGGTAAGCAAAATTGAGACTGCGTTTGCTAAGAAAGACATCATACTCTGCTCTTTTCTTGATATTTCTGGCGCCTTTGACAATACTACGTATTTGTCAATTCAAACCGCTGCAACTGTCAAAGGAATTGACACACCAACCATTAAATGGATTGACTCTATGTTAAGTGGCAGAATCATCTCCACAACACTAGGTCAAACATCAATAACAGTTAATGCTGTTAAAGGCTGTCCCCAAGGGGGTGTTTTATCTCCCCTGCTCTGGTCAATTGTAATAGATCAGCTCTTGAATGACCTCAATAAGCTGGGCCTTGATACACAAGGCTACGCTGATGACTTAGTCATCTCTATTCAAGGCAATCAAGAAGCACAGGTCACAAACCGTATGCAAAGGGCCCTGAACAAAGTTAATGACTGGTGCAACAAGGAAGGGCTTAAGGTCAACCCCACCAAAACAGTCATCATTCCATTCACCAGGAGACGAAAAATCGATCTCCAAACACTATCCCTAAATAGTGTTCAAATTAATTTTTCCAAAGAGGTCAAATATCTAGGAGTAACCCTGGATAATAAACTCAATTGGAAACCACATCTAGACAAAACCATAGCAAAAGCAACAAATGCTTTCTGGGCCTGTTCTAGACTTTTTGGTAAAAAGTGGGGACTTAGGCCAAAAATGATTTACTGGACTTACCTCACTATTATCACACCCATCATAACCTATGCTTCGCTGGTCTGGTGGCAAAAAACAGAACAAGTTTATGCCCGCAAATCTTTGCAAAAGTTACAAAGACTAACCTGTGTAGGTATCACAGGTGCAATGCGCACCTGCCCAACTTTAGCGTTAGAAAGTTTATTAAATTTTCCTCCGCTACATCAAAGAGTAAAGAAGACTGCTGCACTAAGCGGACTAAAGCTTCATCTCACTAATTACTCAAGGAAGGAAAACTTACAAGGACATATGAGTATTCTGCAGGTGCTCCCAATACTGAAATCGCCTGCAGCACACTCCTCGGACTTTATGCCTAAACGCATAATGTTACACCACCCCTTCGAAGTAATCTTTCCAAACCGCTCAGCATGGAAGAACCCTGTAATTCTTACAAATAACTTCCAATACATCTGGTATACTGACGGTTCAAAAACAAACAACGGTGTAGGTGCAGGGATTTACGGTCCCAACTTTAAATCATCTACATCCCTTGGTAACACAACTACTATCTTTCAGGCAGAGGTAATGGCTATAGAATTCTGTATTAGGGAATGCATTAGAAGAAACCTCCGAAGATCAAGCATCCTAATCTGCTCTGACAGTCAGGCAGCACTAAAGGCTCTGTCCTCGACAAAAATCGAATCCAAACTAGTTTGGAACTGCCTGACTTGTTTACTTCAATTAGCTACTCACAATAAAATAACTCTTTCATGGGTGCCTGGTCATGAAGGCGTACCGGGAAACGAAGAGGCTGACCGACTTGCTAGACTTGGCTCTCAGTCTCAATTCAAAGGCCCCGAACCCTACTGTGGTCTCCCAATAAGTAGACTAAAAAACGAATTAGCTACCTGGGAACGACAGAACATGATCAGCACCTGGAACAACTCAAATGGTCATCGTCAGTCAAAACTATTCATTGACTTATCCCACAAACGTATGAAAGAAATTCTTGACATGAGTAAACGTGACGCAAAGTTACTTACGGACTTCTTCACGGGACACTGCTCTCTCAAGTATCATCTTAAAAACATGGGCATCAGCCAAGATGACACCTGTCGTCTCTGTCTTGAAGACATAGAAACAGCTGAACACATTTTATGTGAATGCCCTGCCGTAGCTAGATCCAGGCTTAAAATATTCAATAAAGGGTTCCCCTGTCCCCTTGATATCAGAAACACCTCTTCCTCGAAGATTCTTAGGTTCTTACATGACCTCAGCTTCGAATGAACAAACCTTTACACTTCGTGTAATTAAACCTAAGGGAACAGCACAAAAGATCTTTCAGGTCGACGTGCTTGTAAAGGTAATTTTCACCTTCACCCTACAAGTTAAAAAAAAAAAAAAAAAAAAATACCTCCAAGCGGTATCCACTGGGACCTGGGATGCTCCGTCCAGAGCTGACCTGCTAAACTAGTAAGTGCGAGTGTTGAGATAAGGGAATCCGGAACAAAGAATTGTGATCGATCAACACTATAATTGCTCTGCGAACAATGACTGACTGCACGAATCTCAGTGGTCTACGAGAGCTTTCGTGTAAATGTCCCAGCGGATGAATTCGAAGGACAGAATCAACGGTGGACTTCAGCAGCCATAAAAGCAGAAACCCCTGAAAGAGCTACTCCAACTTATCTGGTTTAAAGGTCTTTTGGGGTCTTTCAATACTAGGACAGGGTATTGAAGTAGAGATGGTGGCGCTCCTGGTGAGCCAACGGCAGTACTCACACCCCTGCAGCAGGGTACTGACTCTGGATACTCCAGCCCTTTGTGTCCGAAGGGATCCAAAAGGACCTGGCCCTCCAGGTTGGGGGTTGTACGTAGGGTTAACTACCCAACCACGTAAAAAAGATATAGTTCCGAAACAATCAACAGCCTCGGATAACGATAATGATTTCAAAGTTGACGACCCATGCAAACGAAAAAAGGACAACGACCTCCGAATCTGCACGTGGAACGTAAGATCTCTTAACGGACTACGTGCAGATGGAGAATTAGCGGACGCCCTGGATTGCTGCAAAGCAGATATAATCGCCATCCAAGAAGTGCGATGGAATGGACCGGGCATAAAGAAGATGAAAAACTGTGACATATACTATGGCGACTGCTACAGACAACAGAAAAAGCGTTTATTTGGGTGCGGATTTGTCGTTAGAGGTAGACTCAGGGATAAGGTGATTAGCCAAAATCCAGTCAATGAGCGTATAATGACCATCCGCATCAGGGCTAAATTCGCCAACATTAGCCTTATATGCGCCCACGCCCCCACAGAAGAGAAAGACGACGATTCCAAAGACTGTTTCTACGAGCTCCTCGAAGAAACATATGAGCAATGCCCTAGATGCGACGTGAAAATCGTTCTTGGCGATTTCAACGCAAAACTAGGGAAGGAGGACATCTTTGGAAACACAATCGGTAAGCATAGACTCCACGACAAAACCTCCGAAAACGGATTTAGGCTTATCGATTTTTGCTGCGGGGCTAAATCTTGTTGTAAGTAGTACACGCTTCCCGCATCTCAAAATTCATAAAGGCACATGGCGGTCCCCAGATCAATTAACCGTCAACCAAATTGACCATGTTGCGATCGACGCAAGGCACTCTTCCAGTGTGCTAGATGTCCGAACTTTCCGAGTGGCCAACTTTGACTCGGACCACTACCTTGTTGTAGCCAAGGTACGAATGAGGATATCTTGTTCACGACCAGCACGAACTAACGCTGTGAAGAGATATGACGTCGGAAAGCTACAATCGCAAGAGATTGCTAATGCCTTTTCCAATCGAGTGTCCCTTCAATTATCCTTGAATCCCGTGCCGCCAGCATTAAACATCGAAGACCAGTGGCAGCAATGCCAAGAAGCCATCAGAACCGCTGCCTCTGAGGTTCTGGGTTTCACTCGGCCACCAAAACGAAACCCATGGTTCGATGAAGAATGTAGGCAGGCTAATGCAGCCAAGCAAAGAGCACGACAAATGCTTTTGCAAACACGAACGAGGGCTGCTTACGATCGGTATAACGAGATTTACAAGGAGAGAAGAAGGGAAGAACACCGACTTCTCAAAAAGAAAAAGAAGCAGCATGAGAAGCGCTCGTTTGAGGAAATAGAGAGGTGCCATGACAGGAACGAGACTCGGAAGTTTTACCAAAAGGTAAAAAGATCCTGCCAGGGTGGCAAGCCCCGAACTCAAGCCTGTAAAGACCAGCAGGGAAACATAGTTGTAGAGTCACAGTCGCTACTGAGGATCTGGAAAGATCATTTCTGCAGACTGCTTAACGGCGATGAGGACACAAATTCCGCTGTCAGGCAGATTGCCCCATTCAGCCTGGACGATGATCAAGAATGCCGTCCTCCCGACCTAGAAGAAGTTAAGCTTGCTATATGCAAACTTAAATCAAATAAGACTGCAGGTGCAGATGGCCTTGATGCCGAACTTTTCAAGGCAGCTGGAGATCAGTTGGAAAGGAGCATGCACCAGCTGATCTGCATGATATGGTCGAAAGAAAGCATGCCCGATGAATGGAACCTCAGTATCGTATGCCCGATCCTAAAGAAAGGAGACCCTCACAACTGCGCCAATTATAGAGGGATAAGCCTCCTTAACGTCGCTTATAAGATCTTGTCTGCTGTAATATGTGAACGTCTGAGACCCCACGTCAACAACTTGATAGGTCCTTATCAATGTGGTTTTAGACCGGAGAAGTCCACAATAGACCAAATTTTCACATTACGGCAGATCTTGGAAAAAACCCGAGAACATAATATCGATATTCACCACCTCTTTATCGATTTCAAGGCCGCTTATGACAGTATCTACAGAGACGAGCTTTACAGAGCCATGTCTAGTTTCGGCATCCCTGCAAAGCTCGTACGACTATGCAGGATGACTTTGGAGAATTCACGCTGCTCCGTCAAGGTCGGTAAAGAACTCACCCAGACCTTCAATGTCGAAAAAGGTTTTAGGCAAGGCGATAAACTGTCATGCGATTTCTTCAACATCATACTTGAACAGATTGTAAGAAACTCAAACGTCAACACCAGAGGAACAATCTTTCAAAAATCTGTGCAATTGCTCGCATATGCAGACGATATTGACGTAATGGGAAGAAAAAAGCGTGATGTCATAGGTGCTTTTGCGAGTATTGAAACAGAAGCGGCAAAAATGGGTTTGATGGTTAATGAGGGCAAAACAAAATATATGCTGTCATCAAATAAGGACACAGAATATCGAAGAATTGGACAAAACGTCACAATAGACAGACATAACTTCGAGGTAGTACAGGACTTCGTCTACCTAGGATCCGCTGTAGACACGGACAACAACATCAGTGCGGAGATCAAACGGAGAATAACTCTTGCCAACCGTTGCTTCTTTGGGTTAAGAAGGCAATTGAGAAACAAAACCCTCTCCAGAAAAACCAAGGTAACCTTATATAAGACCTTAATCATCCCAGTCCTGCTTTACGGCGCGGAAGCATGGACATTATCGAAAGCGGATGAGGAAACCCTTGGTCGTTTCGAAAGAAAAATTCTCCGAATGATCTTTGGTCCCGTATGCGAAGGTAATGTGTGGGGAAGAAAATACAACAACGAGCTGTATGAGCTGTACCGCGACATGGGCATAGCCAGAAGAGTACGCATCGCGAGGCTACGATGGTTGGGCCATGTTGAGCGGATGGACCCAAACGCTCCGGCTCGTCGGGTGTTCGAAAGCACATTGCAGGGCAATCGCGGAAGGGGAAGACCTCGTCTTAGGTGGCGCAATCAAGTGGAGGATGACCTCAACCGACTTGGAGTGCGAAACTGGAGAGAGCTCGCCCGAAATAGAAGTCGTTATCGAAGGATGTTGGTTGAGGCCCAGGTTCACCCCGAACTGTAATGCCCACCTAAGTAAGTAAGTAAGACACGTGTAACTCTATTAAGTCCGGCCACAAATCAACAAACAAACATTTGGGTACAACAGTTGGGGTTGAGCTAAGATCTAATGCATTTTTCTCAATCATTCCTAACAGAGATCTCTGATTTACGAACGACTACTACACTTTCTTGGCAGTATTACTTCCAAAGGACACGCCAACTCCTCGCATAAGGTGATACCCTCTAAAAATCGTTTTGAATATTACTAGGAATCAAATTCCATGCCTCCCAGGAAACAACTCGAAACGGTTATTATTACACCACGGATCCCACCGGTCATAAGAATAAATGTTAAAAGCTCCTTAAGTATCCAAATCTAGAACGCAACCTCTCTCGGCAATGGCTATGAAATAAAAATAAATAAACAAGGTAATTGGCTCTATCGAGGTAACTGTAGGACCGGAATTATCTCCGATTTCCTACAATTCGGAAACATTTTGCTTCGTGGTAGTTCTCCGATCGGCCGATCCGACATCCTCCCATAAGTTTTTGCTGTGGAAAGTTTTAGTTTTGAGAATGCAATGAGAAAACTCCGCTCCGACGGTTACCTCGTTTGGGGTGAATATAGAGAAGCTCCCTTACTCTCAACCGTACATACTTAGGTGAAGAATGGGGGACTCGACTCTGATCCTCTAATTGAAAAAGCACTTTTCATCAGGGGAGTTTTAGAGGCCAACTGATTGCAAAATACGATACCGTTGGAAAAACAATTGGATGTTTCTGTGATTCGAACCTTTAACGCCCACGTAACAGGCAGACATGCTAACCAAACCATGACAGTTGAAAGTGTAGTTATCCTTATAAGAGAAGAGGCCTCTAATGTTTGAGTCCTAGTAAAAATGATTGATATAAACTGGGGTTTAGTTTACGGATTGAGAAAAAAAATTGAAACAAAATATTTACAAAATAAGAATACGTAGGGGAGTCTCTAGAAGATTGGACTACCTATTCGTTACCATTATTTAATAGCAAAAGCGTAATAGTTTCAATCACAGTCTCCTCATTTATTGGTTATGGACGCTATGCCTCGGGACAGCAACAAGTTTCTCGAGCTAGCCGAAAACCCAACAAACCATGACAGTACAGTAAATTTTTGAAAGAAGTTCACAAGGGGTACTTTGACCAGAAAATTCATCAAAAAGGTTTAGCAAGTGTTCTCTGAAACTGGGACCTCTCTCTGTCAAAAGCGCGGCCCAGGTGAGGAACCTCTGTTATATTGTATCTATTGTTTTCTTAAAAATAGTTTTTTTCATTAGCCTTTTTTGCTTTCTGCCAGTTTTGCAACCCATTCTATTCACAAGTCACAACTTCGCTTTCATACAATAGCATTCCTGTTAGAACCACGAGATCTTGTACTTTGTGTCTAAAAATTATTACTGAGTCTCTGGAAACCTTTCTTTTTCACTCTGTTTGATTTTGCATAAGAAACGACGAGTAGGGTAGGTTAAAAAAGAATATAATCGGCCTTGATTGCTGCAAACCTCTTAAAAACTTTTCCTTTCACCGCCACCACATAAGGGTTGCAGCTATCACAACATTTTCTAAACTTCTCATCAATATCAACAAAACTTACGGGTCTTTAACCAAATTCTGAGGCCAGTCATCCTTCTCCAGAATTAATCGAATATAATAATCACCAATTTGAATTTCATCCGCCAAACACTATAAATACATAAACCGTTAACAAATATAAAAAGATTCTTTTACACATCTATCGAACCTGGTACTGCACTTCAAATTCTTGGTAGTTCCATGCCACAATCAATGTCCCAGCTAAGTCACGATCATTTATAAATTGTCTCAATTCATTTTCCAAGCACATTCTTAGCTCTTCGCGTGTCTGCAAATCAAAAACAAAAGAAGGTTATATTTTTTGGAATATTTCTTAGCTTTACAAAACTCGTACTTTGTGGTTCCAAATTAAGTTTGGCAGACTATGATCCTTAGCAAAACTGTAGAAAAAGTAGGGTAAATTTACAATGGAGTCTCCAGTTTTCTTTTTCTGCCGGCGATTACGTAATACAACCGGGCGGTTTTTTAAAGCTTGTGCTGTATTCTCTTGCTGGTCAATCAGACTTAAGCCCCAATGTTTAATTCCCTACATTTAAAACAAAAATATTTTAATCAATGGAAGAAGAATATTCTAACTCTCATTCGCTGTTATTGGAGTCCCAAATACAGAATTACTGACAGCCCTGACAAATATTGTGAGATGCACTTCAGACTTAAGTAATCTTACCTCTAAATGCTTTCCAATCACATTTTTCTTGGTCTTATTGGAATGTTGAATTGCAAACTTCAGATTATCGCGGAAATTTAATTTGTCTTCCTCCACATCAGTCTCCGGAACTGTGTCTTCACTTTCGAGAAACATCAAAAGACCAGCAGGCTACACATACACAGATTTCCAATTAAGTAAAACATTGGGTTAAAGCCTTAAAATGTGACTTACAAAGATTCTTTTGAAGAGCTCCATTGCTTGCTCATTGTCGGTTATCCAGAGGCCAATCAAATGACGTGACAACTGTCTATGGGTAGCCAGAGTTGGATCATTGGATGGAGTGTATAGAGCTACAAGCAAATGACGACACAAAGCTGCCTCATCTAGGGCAAGAGTTTGCATTTGTTTAGCAACTGGCACCTCTCCCTCTTCGATGATGGCACGCAACACCAAACCAGCTCCTTTTACAATGGCCAAAGATGGATGTTGAAACAGTTTGTAAAGATACCGACCACGCTCAGCAACCAACTCCAGAAGAATGTCAAATTGTTTGCCATCAGTTGTTTCGCTATACGGAACGCAAAGAGCGAATGTAAGGAAATCTAGCATTGCCGATAACACAAGAGCACCGCTACCATGACTCTAAGAAAGATCCACAATAATTCAAAAAAAATTTGCAAATAATTCAACTGACTAACCACATGGTTAGTCCACATATTCAACAAAGTCTCAAGAAAGCTCTTTGACGATAGAATCGACGATTTGTTCAGTTGCTCCTGTTTCAGGTCATGGTCTGCATTCATGGAGTGCATCAGTGAATTGATCATATCGATGGCTGAGTAAGTAACAGCCAAATCCTTTCGCCGCAACGATCCAACGATTTTTGTGCCAATTATTTCTCGGAAGCTTCAAAATAAACTTATTTTACGAGAAAAGTTTATGAAAGAAGCAATCTTAACTCACCCCGGCAAGTTTGTAAAGGCTGCGTAGCCAACTTTACTAGCTAAAAGTCGTGTCAACGCATGGAATATGGCTTCAAGCTCTAAATTCGTTAACTGGGATGTTGGATTGTCTAATTCTTTTTGTGCTAAGGCCTGCAAGGCACTAAGAATCAATTTTTCCTTATTTTCAGCAAACAAACTCTGTATGGAAGACTATTCTCGTTACAAGGAAAATATTGAACAAAAATGTTTGTTTACATACATCTTGGGTTACACTATACTTGAGGCCACTATGAGGAATGTTTGCATTGAACTTTTCTAAAATCTCATATCTTCGGGTGGGATTTTGAAAATTATTTATCACCATACGAAGGAGATTTGCTTCAGTCTCTTCATCTACACAGCTGTTGAGGGGAACGAAACGTTTGCCACGCGGGGTGCAAGTTATTCGCACGTGCACATCTTGATTGCCACTTGAACGAACAGCATCGAGAACCGTTGCTAGCAAGGAATCCCTGTCATTAGTCATATACTTGCGAACAACGCCATTTTTGTATTCAATGGAAAACTGTTGAAGATTGTCCTTGTCGCGGACGAGAGCGAATACATCAACGAGTGGGCGGAGTGTGCAAACCTGTAATACAAAAGCAGACATTAAAAAACATTTTCAAATTCTACCTCATGATAAACACCTACACTGTAAGTTTGTGGATCACGCTCTAAAACTGTAGTTTCTGTGAGGCACAAAATTCTCTTCACTGGCTCCGGATGACGTGGGGTTACTTTTTGAACAGTAAATTCTGTCATAGAAGTCTGATATTGATCTCCACTAAAACGAATTCATGAAACCATTGCCTTCATACTATTAACTCTAAGGATTTACATACCTGTATTTCCCGAATCGTTGTCGTTCAAATATTTCAACAGTTATTTGACTCGTGAGTATTTTTGTATCAATACCCAGATATTGAGCCGAACGCTGGACTATATTCTGAACGATTTCATGATGATTTAAAGCTTTGAAAAGATGCAAGCGGCTGAAGCCACCGTAGGCCATAACAATACCACCTTCATAGTCCTGTATGCCTGCTTAAAATTGTTTTCAAAAACGAAAAGATAATACACCACGGACATTTAAGTTAAAATAATCAAAATTGGACAAAACAAATGACAGCAAGAAATTTTGAAAAGGTCTGTGATGGCGGCGAGTAAAGGGTTCATCTTTTCAATTTTATCTAACTGGAATAGTTAATTGTAAGCCAGAATTCGACAAAACTGTGAGAGCTTTGGAGTTCTTAATTTGGGATTTTCCCTCTACGGCAAAATGGGTTTGATGGTTAGTGAGGGCAAGGCGAAGTGTATGTTGTCATCAAACAACGACGGAGAACATCGAAGAATTAGACCAAACGTTACCAAAGACAAACGTAGCTTCAAGGTAGTAAAGGATTTCGTCTACCTAAAATCCTCTATAGACACGGAAAACAGCATAAAACGGAGATTAACTCTTTTCAACTGCTGCTTCTTTAGGTTACGAAGGCAATTAAAAATAAAACCTTTTCTAATCTTTACCGACTAGGGATCATAATTCTTAGCTAATTCTTAAGGCGCACAAGACCGGGTATCATCGGGGCTTAGCGCATTTCTTTCAACCGTATTGTGTGAGAGAATGAAAGGGACTTAGAATTTTTTGAAATCACTACCGGACAAATAGCCAATTCCTCGCGAAAGGCGATAAAAATAAATAAATAACAATAGGGTGGCGCAACAGAGCGAGGAGCCCCACGGCCTAGTGCATTTCTCACAACCATGCTTTGTAAGGGAATAAAGGAGACCTACAATTTTCTGCCAAAAGGCGATATCCGGAAAAAATTCTTTTTTCCTTCATTTTTCTGGGATTCGAACCTCGAACTTCAAAAGGAACAAATAGATCTGGGTATAATGCATACCGCATTCGCGTAATACGGCTAAAGAAGGAGTTCAAAATGATCTCAACGATAAAAATTTCAAAAAGAGAGAGTTTGAAGGTTGAAATTTTGTAAAGGTAAGGTGTAACCAAAGTCTGTCCAACTAACTGTACAGTGTGAACTCTGCTAAAGGCAACAAGGGAAAAGTTTTCTTACATCGTCGAAAGAAACCCTGTCTGTTTCTTACTTACTGTAATCTTTTTAGGAATGCGGATAAAAGTCTCTCAGAAGTGGCAGACTGCGCAAAAATAAAGAAAAAAATTTTGCAGGAAATTTACAGCGCTGGAAAAACGTGTGTTTAGTGAGAAAATTTTTTACTCTTTCGTTGGTACTCTTCGGTACACAACTGCGAAAAATTGCTGTGCTCGAACAAAATTTGAAAGAAATTTAAGTGAATTTCGGCGCATTTCTTGATAATTTACAGTATAAGAAAAAAGCTAATTATTACACATCAGACAGTTAGTAATCCATCTAATTATTTATTGCCTGGTTTGCTCAACTTCAAAGAACAATTTGTCTGGGTGTTACGGGGGCCTTCCCCACCACACCGGGAGCTGTTGTCGACGCACTGTTGAATCTTCCTCCCCTTCATAAGTACATCATGGGTTGTACTCTAAAGACCATTTCTCGTTTAAAGAGATGTAGTCTCTGGCACAATTCGCACTGGAGCTTTGAAAAGCTCGCAAGCAGCATATCTTTTGACTCAAGTCTAATAGATATGTCGTCCGACACGATGATCCCAAGGCTCAAACTGCGTCAAAATTACTCAGTCAACTTTCTTTCGGTTCGGGACTGGTTCGCTCCAGAATCTGAGCCTGGAAAGAACTGTTATCGTATCTTCACAGATGGCTCCAAAACCGACGAGGGTTCTGGTGCTGGTGCCTTTGATGAGAACGACGACATACGACTGCACTCATCTTTGGGATCATACGCATCCGTTTTCCAAGCGGAGGCTTATGCTATCCTAATGGCCTTGAGCCACGTAACGAACAATGGATGAACGGGGAGAAGTATCTTCGTTTGCAGCGACAGCCAAGCTGTGCTTAAGGCCCTTCTCAACCCTCTAACCACTTCGAAAGTGATCCAGGAATGCAAGAGCTCTCTGAATGCGATCGGAAGATTAAATTCCTTGAGTCTCATTTGGGTTCCGGGCTATCACGGCATAACTGGAAATGAGATCGCCGATGAACTCGCTAGGCAGGGATCTCAGACAGCTTTCTCAGGACCTGAACCGTCGCTAGGTCTGCCAGCGTCCTCAGTGAGGGCTTCAATCAACGATTGGATCTATGAAGAGCAAAACCGTAGATGGCATGCCTCCATTGGATGCAGACAAACCAAGCGTATGCTCCCCAACGTTAGTAAGAAGACTGCAAAATTTTTGTTAGCTCGTAGCAGAAAAGACTGGAGAAAGATTATTGGCGTTGCCAGCGGGCACTTCTCTTTTTAAAAGCATTTAAACGTGTTAGGCTTAAGTGATCCCACACTCTGTGAATCTTGTGGAGAAGATGAGGACACCGCAGAGCACTTCCTCTGTGAATGTCCTGCTTTTTCTCGCATGAGGTCACAGATACTCGGCACAGATATGGTGAAAGCTGGTAACTTAGGCTCCTTATCATGGCAGCGTCTTTTGGCTTTTGTCCGAACATCTGGAAAGCTATAACAAATAGAAGGTTGCTAACTTGTAGTACAATGGACCGGTATTTAGGTTTGAGTGCTCCAGCTGTTATTTTAAACACCTCAAAAAAAAAAAAAAAAAATCCATCTGAACAAAATTAGGGAGGCAACAGAGCGGAGAGTCCTGAGGCATATGTTTCAACTATGCCTTGTGAGGAAATTGAGTAATACACCTACCTAGGGTTAAAGACTGTCCAGTTAACTGGATGCAAGCTCCATTTATGGACAGTGGTGAAAAGGTAAGTCCTGCAACTTACTGCTCAGTAATGTTGAAACAGTCTTCAGAGGGTTTAATAGCAAATAAATTTTCCCCCGCAATTAAAGGTTAACATCAACGGCCAAACACCAACCCAGAAGAATGCTTCCACTAAGCTTAGACTAAAAGGAAGTTCGAGGCGGTAGCGAAAGATTTTCCGAGATGAAATGGTAATACTGTATTGTAGTACGGTTGGGATAACTTTTCAGCCATGTGAAAAACTTTAATTGTGAAGCAGAAATCAGCCGTAATAAAATAATTTACTGATCGCAAACGCTGCAAACGAAAACAAGAAAAATTAATTTCAGATTTAGCACAAACAAAACCTGTTACTTAAGTCAAGCAAATTCATATGGAATCAAAAAATAGCGATGAATGGGCCAGCCAGACTAAAGGAAAACTCTTATTTATCATAGAGCTCCTGCTTCTGCGAACAAAAGCAGCTCTTGTTTGGATGTTAATTCGATGATGGAAGTCGACTTATCAACGGGCTCATCACGAAGTATTTATACAAAACGCACGGATCATATTTCCCTTTAACTTCTGACGGAAAGATTTGAAATCAAATATCAATCACAATAACGAAGATTATGACGTGATGCCAAAACAAAATGACGTGATGCCAAAACAAAAGAAAAGCCGCCAGCAAATGTATTTCGCGATTATGGTGAATATCAAACAAATCTTTGTTATTCCAATGAGTTGGATAGGGGCAAAGAAGATTGGGAATGACAACCTTATTAAACTTGCTTTCATTTCAAAACCGATCGAATAACACAAAACATTTTTTACTTTTATTTATAAAGTTAACTGCGTGTGCATTTGGACGCTCAACCAAACAAATTCATTATAAACAACCGATACCATTTTGTTTTGTAGCAAAATTTCGCCAAATCACAGAATTCATAAAACATTTGCATGACCATTTTGCAGATCACTCAAGGGACCCTCCAATGAAATTTTTTGAAAGTCCACCATTTGTGTTTCAATTGATTTCACAGTCCGACTGTTGCCTTTGGTAATCTTTCACAGCATACATAGTTCAGCGAACATAAATGCAAAACTTTTTTAACTATGCCCCTGCCTTCTTTCCCCTCCTTCTCATACCAAATAGGAATCAATCAAATCAATCGACGTTTTAATGCAAAAATTTGTTTTGCACTTCTGAGGTCATTACTCTCAAGGTTCAGTTTTTGTATGAAAAGTTGGGGTGAAACAATGTACACCCCATATCCATAAAAAATCACAATAGAAGAAAGTAAAGCACACAAAACTCTTGATGTTACTGTTTCCTCATTTGGTGTAGGATTTTGCAAAACAATAAAAAACACAAACAATCAAGAAATCGCGTGTAATACGATTAAAAGATTATACTGAAAATGAGTCAGAGCAACTTCAAGTGTATTATTGTTGCAAACGCCTGCGAAGCCCTCAACTCATCATCCACCGCCTATCAGACCAATTCTTCCGAAACGTAATTTCAACCAACAATTTCACAAGAAAAACCAACACAAAATGAAAGGATGTACCAAACATCTACCAACAAAACCATTGTACCTATGATGCCTTCTATGTCTTTATACATGTAGCTAGCCAACACTTCATTAGTGGTTGGGTCCAGTTGATCCAAGGAACATGGCGTAACCTCCAACATAGTCGGCAGACTGATTCCAGACCAGTGGTATTTGTAAGCTTGAAAACGCTGCAATGAGATAAACAAAACAAAACAAAAAATACATCAAACCAAGGGAGAATTTTCCTCACTTGAACATTTTTCGGTTTGTCAGCAAATTCCTTGTAGTTTTTCAATATCGAACTCAGAATATCGTTGCGATACTCGGAAGAGAATTTAATTGTGTCAAGCTTTTTATCTTTCTTTATAGTCAGCACAAATTCATTTGGTATCTGCAACACAAAACACAACAATTCAAGTCATAGAAATTGGTTATCTCATCTGAAACACATTTTCAGATGGAGGGCAACCGGACTCACATTTGAAGCTTTATTGGGCACAGCGGCCACAATGTCTGAATATGACCAGCGATTGGTTAGATCGAATTTGTCCGGATTGTATGTGGACACACCAGCCGATCCTATTGACAGAATTCGTTTGTATTTTCCTTTCCATGAGTGCTTTGTCACTAGAAAACACTCCAGATCGATGTTGTCTTTCAATGGAACCATTTTGTAAGCTCCTTTTCAGTGTTTCTACGCCTCGATACTAACGACCACATAGAACACAATCACTAAAAATATGCCCGGCGATTATTTTCCGTAAAGACCAAATCGAATCGTAACACCGAAAGATAGATAAGAAAAGCAAATGCAAGAACGAAAAGAAACAAAATATGCTTTCGTTTTATTTTTTGTATTTTTTAATTGATTTGAAGAATTTTTTGAGTTGGAGATGATTAATAAGCTCCCAATTGGCACCATCAATTTAGTGCTTCTTTGTTGGTGGAAATGAATCTCTGAAAACGGTGCAGGAGAAAGAAAAAACACGACATTCTTAAAAAGGGGGAGTATACGTCACGCAAAACCAAAGAATTTTCAATTGATAAGTTCACTTGTTTTTCGCATAATTTTCACTAAACCCAAACATGAATCTATTGCGGATGAATTAAATTTTGCGATTATTATATTTTTAAAGGGAAATAGGTTATTTTTTAGGTCTTATTGGATAATTTTCACAGAGCCATTTGAGAAAGTCACAACAAAAATTTGCACTCATCACAGAAATGACACTTTGACAGATTTTGTGGTAGAAGATGCTAGTGGTGTGCAATCGAAACTTGTGTGTTATCGATTTGTGTGCCAATTTTCAGCAGTAAGGGTACTACCAAACTAGAGAAAGAAAAAACTGCAATACATGAGGTGCGTCTCACAAAAAGAGATCCCAGATCATTGTAATGAAAATGATCTGCAGAACTTACAAAGAAGTATTAAAAGCAGATGCCACAATCGTTACATTCAAGAAAGGACTCATTTGGAATGGAACATTTAAAATTATTTCTGTTCAGCTTTGACACATTTTCTTTCTATGAGGACACTGATATTGACATTTGAGTTACATGTATTATATTGTAACGTGAACCCAACATTTTATACCAATTTCCTAATCGAAAAACGTTCAACCGAAAACACAACTGGCAACACTTTAATGGAATGGTATAAATGACAGGCGCTGCTTGTAAGCCAGTGTGTGTGAGTGTAGAGAGACAGACAGACAGAGAGTAGACAGCAAATGTGGGGAGACAATGTAGAAGTTACTGGAGAGTTCTAGATGGCGTGTCATTCGATATAAATAGCCCGCCCGAGGCAACCAGAAGTCAGTTTGGTTTATAGAGTGATAAAGTTAAGAGTAAATACAAGTGATAGTCCCAAAGTCGAGTTGAGATCGAATTAAGCATATATACTGAATAAAAGTGATAGAATTAAATTAAAAAGTGAAGTTTTATTTTTCGAACTAAGCGCACGTTACATTGGTGTCAGAAGTGTAAATAAAACTTATTTGACTAATAAAGTGTAAAAAAAAAAAAAAAGTAAAAAGAAAAATAATAATAATAATTATATACAGTGAAAATGGGTAAGTTGTTAGAAGAGCTCAACTGCATTGAGCTTAAAAGTGAGTTAGGTAAGCGAAATCTTTCTAGAGCGGGATCGAAAAATGAGCTCGTCCTGCGCTTGCGTAACTATTTGGAACAGCAAGGGGAAGACGTAAACACTTTTGTTTTTGAAACAGAAGTGGAAGAAGAGGAAGTAAGTGAAAGTGTAGATTTTTCTAGTATGATGAAACTTTTGTTAGAACAACGAAACGAGCAAAAGAAAGAACAGCAGAATGTTCTCGAACGACTCGAAGTACAACAAAAGAAGCTGGAAGAGCAACGAAATGAGCAAAAGAAGGAACAGCAGAATGTTCTCGAACAACTGGAAGCACAACGAAACGAACAAAAGAAGCTGATTGAAGAGCAACGAAACGAGCAAAAGAAGGAACAACAGAATATTCTCGAAAGACTTGAGGCGCAACAGAATGTTTTGGAAGGTCAGAAAAACATTCTTGAAGGTAAATTGGGTAACATTGAGAAAAATGTTTGTGCCCTAGACGAACGCGTTGAAGGTGTGGAGAAACAGCTTTCTGTTGTAGAGAATCGTTTCGAAATCGTAGAAACCCGATGTGACAAACAGTTCTCTGTTCTGACCAAGGAATTGGACCAGATCCGGAAAATAAAAATTCGAGAGTCTGCTGGGGAGTATGCAAAGAAAAAGGAGATGAAACCCCCAACATTTGATGGACAGTCTTCTTGGCCAGTCTACAAGAGACAATTTGAGGCAGCCGCGACAACAAATGGCTGGGATGACGAAGACAAGTACATTGCACTGACTCTTGCTCTTAGAGGACCAGCAGCTGAATTACTTCAAACAGTTCCAGCTGGTAAGAGCGGCGATTTCAGTTCTCTCGTGGCAGCTATAGATAAACGCTTTGGAGATAGCCACTTGAAAGAAGTCTTCCGAGTCCAACTCAATAACAGAGTCCAAAAAAGGGGTGAAAGTCTACAGCAGCTCCAAGCAGACGTCGAAAGACTGGTTCACCTGGCATACCCGGATGCTGGAGAAGAAATCATCAACCAGCTCGCTGTTGAGTCCTTCGTTCGTGCCATTTCCGATATACATCTTCAGAGGTCTGTGCGAACTGCTAGAACACGTACTCTTTCCGAGACTTTAGCATTCGCATTGACAATTGAAGCAGCAGAACAGGCTTCTCAGGGAGTACATCGACTTAGAGAGGCCATAGTCGAAGAATGCTCGTGCCAAAGAGCTGAAATACAAAAGAACCGGAGCGGACTAGCAAGATGTTGGAACTGCAACAAGACCGGGCACTTACAGCGTCAATGCCGACTACCACCAAACAAAGCCAGTTGTCAACATTGTGGAAGCAAGAGATCCAACCCAGAGCAAGGTAACAACAACACCAGCGTTGCCTATCAGCCCGTTTCCCATCAGGGAAACGAGTAAGAACCAACTTCGAGGGGCAGAGGCTGGTTTCTTGTATCGATGGCCCCAAAACCACCATCCAGGTCTCCCAGACCAAACGCGACAACAAAAGTCTGACTGTGGAGACTACTATTAACGGGAACAAACATGTGGCTACCATTGACACCGGTGCCACAGCATCCATAGTACGTCGAGACCTGGTAAAGATGACGTGGCTCCATAACACCAATAGCTACCGTCTAAGAACCGCAACGGGAGAAGCAGCAAGAGTATATGGAGAAGTGTGTCTCAAGATCCGACTGGCCGATCTAGTGTTTACTCATCAATTCCTGGTGGCAGATATATGTGACGAGTGCATCATTGGAATCGACTTTATGAAACAGCACGGAGTTATTTTGGATATCGGTAATCAAGTTTTGAAATACCAAAATAAAGAAATTCCAATGACCTATTCGAATGAAAATACGTCAACACTGAGAACTGTCATCACGGAAGATCTGATTCTGCCTCCTTCTTCTGAAGTGTTCGTTTGGACAAAACTGGAAGGTGAGTTTGGAAGCCTTCGATACCTCATGGTGGAACCAGACCCAGAGTGTTCCTCCCAAAGCGTCATCATTGGGAAAACACTGGTAGCACCGAAAAACAAAATGGTCCCCGTACGATTACTGAACACCAGACCGTACGATGTAAAGTTGAAGAAAGGAGAAGTCGTTGGACGTTGCGAATCGGTTGCAGCAATTACGAAGATCACGGACGAGGCCCCGAGAAAAACGTTAACTCCGGAGGAGCTCATAACCATCAGAGCTAAGATACTGAGTTCATCCAACCTTGATCACCAAAAAACAAGGATGGCTGAAAATCTCCTACAAGAGTACACTGACATCTTCGCATCGAAAAAGGGACAATATGGTAGGACACAGTTGGTGCAGCATCGCATCAACACAGGAGATGCAAGACCGATTCGTCAACCCGCAAGACGCCTTCCACTGGCCAAACAAGGTGAGGTTGAGGACATGATAACAGCAATGAAGAAGGATGGTCTTATCGAAAATTCCAAAAGTCCTTGGGCATCACCAGTGGTGCTAGTGAAAAAGAAAGATGGAAGCACTCGTTTTTGTGTGGACTACCGAAGGCTGAATGATGTGACTAAAAAGGACAGCTATCCCCTGCCCAGAATCAGTGATACCCTGGATGCCATGGAGGGAGCCCAGTGGTTCTCGACGCTGGACTTGAAGAGTGGATATTGGCAAGTTGACATCCACCCTGATGATCGGGAAAAGACGGCATTTTCTACAGGTAATGGGCTCTGGCAGTTTAAGGTTATGCCGTTTGGGCTATGCAACGCTCCGGCAACATTCGAGCGTTTGATGGAGTGTGTTCTTCAAGGACTGACGTGGAAAGCTTGCCTAGTCTACTTGGACGATGTCATTGTTTACGGGAAAACATTCGACCAACATTGTAAGAACCTTAAAGCCGTGTTTCAGAGACTTCGAGAGGCTAACCTTAAACTGAATCCAGAAAAATGTGCACTTTTCAAAACCGAAGTCAAGTATTTGGGACACATCATCTCATCCCAAGGAGTAAAGACTGATCCTGAAAAAGTTGACTCCGTCAAAAATTGGCCAACACCACAGGACAAACATCAACTCCGAAGCTTTCTGGGACTTGCCACATATTACCGACGTTTCGTTAAGAACTTCGCTGGAGTTGCAAAGAGTTTGCATCAGCTCACCGAAAAGGGGAAGCAGTTTAAATGGTCAGGTGAGTGTGAGAAATCTTTTCAGGAACTCAAATACCGCCTCTGTAACGCTCCAGTGCTGGCACATCCAACACCTGGCAAAACATTCATCGTCGACGCAGATGCAAGCAACGTTGGAATCGGGGCGGTACTATCCCAAGTGCATGATGGCGAAGAGAAAGTGGTGGCATACTACAGCAAGGTCCTATCGAAACCCGAAAGGAACTACTGCGTGACCAGAAGGGAGCTGCTAGCTCTTATCTTGGCAACAAAGCACTTCCATAAGTACATCTATGGACAGAAATTCCTTCTGCGGACAGACCACGGTGCTCTGAGCTGGCTGTTGAACTTCAAAAATCCAGAAGGTCAAGTCGCAAGGTGGATAGAAAGATTGCAGACCTATGACTACCAGATCCAACACCGCAGAGGAAAGCTGCACTCAAACGCCGATGCATTATCACGAAGACCTTGCAAAGTGGATTGCAAGCATTGCAAGCGGCAAGAAGACAAAGAAATCATTACCGCTCAGCGACTAAGAGCTGACCCCATAAGCGGATGGAGCAATGAGGAAGTGAGGACTGCTCAACAGGAAGATCCAGATATCGAACCCATTCTCGCATGGAAAGAAAATGAAGAGAAACCGGAATGGGGAGACATTTCTGACAGGAGTCCAGTTCTCAAAGCCTATTGGGCACAGTGGGACTCACTATATGTGCAAGAAGGTGTCCTCAGACGAAGATGGGAATCCGCTGACGGTAAGTCATATGTGATGCAGCTGATCGTACCGCAATCGAAAGTCAGTGAAGTTCTTCAGGAGATGCACGACGGACCTTCTGGAGGCCACCTGGGGGTAAACAAAACACTGGAGAAGGTGCGACATCGGTTCTACTGGTTACATGCTAGAGATGACGTGGAGAAGTGGTGCCGAACATGTGACAAGTGTGCTGCAACCAAAGGACCTGGTAGGAAGATTCAAGGTAAGATGCATCAGTACAACGTTGGATCGCCTTTTGAGAGGATTGCAGTAGATGTGGCTGGGCCTTTTCCAGAGACCAACGCTGGAAACAAATACATTCTGGTTGTAATGGACTATTTTAGCAAGTGGCCTGAGGCGTATGCCATCCCAAATCAAGAAGCCAAAACGGTGGTCGACCAGATTGTGTTTAACTGGGTTAGTAGGTTTGGCGTGCCTATGGAACTCCATTCCGACCAAGGGAGGAACTTTGAGTCAAACATCTTCCAAGGAGTGTGCGGACTACTTGGCATTAAGAAGACGAGAACCACACCACTTCATCCACAATCTGATGGGATGGTTGAAAGATTCAACCGGACCTTGAAAGAACACCTCACCAAGGTCGTAGGCGACTACCAAAGAGACTGGGATAGGCACGTACCGCTATTCCTGATGGCCTATAGAAGTGCAGTACATAGCTCGACAGGACAAACACCATCTGACATCCTGTTCGGGAAAACCATGCGGCTGCCCAGCGAACTTAAATTTGGATGCCCCACAGAGGAGCCACAGGACACAAACGAGTATGTGGACGACCTCAAGGAGAGACTCGCTGACATCCATAAAAGAACAAGGGAACGGATGAAAGCCTACAGCGACCGGATGAAGACACGGTACGACACAAAAGCGACAACGTCAGGATTCCAAGCAGGAGATCGTGTGTGGCTTTATAATCCTCATCGTCAAAAGGGATTGTCACCGAAACTTCAGCAAAACTGGGAAGGTCCTTATACTGTAGTCACGAGGATTAACGACGTGGTTTACCGCATCCAAAGAGGACTAAGAGGCAAGTTAAAAGTAGTTCATTGTGACAGGCTGCATCGATATAGTGGCGAGGCTGCAGATGGAATTATTCGGGACGAACAATCCTAAGGAGGGGGCAGTGTAACGTGAACCCAACATTTTATACCAATTTCCTAATCGAAAAACGTTCAACCGAAAACACAACTGGCAACACTTTAATGGAATGGTATAAATGACAGGCGCTGCTTGTAAGCCAGTGTGTGTGAGTGTAGAGAGACAGACAGACAGAGAGTAGACAGCAAATGTGGGGAGACAATGTAGAAGTTACTGGAGAGTTCTAGATGGCGTGTCATTCGATATAAATAGCCCGCCCGAGGCAACCAGAAGTCAGTTTGGTTTATAGAGTGATAAAGTTAAGAGTAAATACAAGTGATAGTCCCAAAGTCGAGTTGAGATCGAATTAAGCATATATACTGAATAAAAGTGATAGAATTAAATTAAAAAGTGAAGTTTTATTTTTCGAACTAAGCGCACGTTACAATATATTGCTTTTTGTTTGGATTCTTGTTTCAAAACGAGAAGTCACTTCTGGCAGTCATGCGAAGCGATCCTTTTGCACTAATGGAACAATTTGAGAAGACTGAGATGGTTGAGACGATGAACATGTTCATCTGTGCCTATAATTTTTTATCTGCAGCCATAATTCTATTCATTACTCTTTCTCCTTTGTGCTTCATAATCTTCATATGTCTCGCTTTATGCTAGATTTACATGCATCCGCTTTCTGCTATTGCAGATGTGCAGAAAAGTAAAGCGAGATGGATGAAGATTAGCACAGAAGTTAATAAGAGAAACGAATACAATTTATGTTGGAAGATGTTTATACTGTAACTAGACTTTTCTCTCTACCAGACAAGTATGAATTTTATATTTTGTGTCTACTTGAAGCAACAAATCGACCAAAGTGATTACATTGTTCAACGAATCGACCGCAAGTCAATACCGACAAATTGGTGTAAAAGAGAAGGAGAACAAGAAAACAGTCGCATTTATTCGCACGAAGTTTCAACAAATCGACCAATGTTAACTTTATGGTGGATTTACATGCATCTGCAAGTGCGGATGAAAATCGGAAAAAGACACAAGATGTAAAATTCATACTTGTCTGATGGAGAGGGAACGAACTTCCTAGTTATGGTTGCAGATGAAAAATTATGGTTGCAGATGAACATGTTCATCTGCACCCATAATTTTTCATCTGCAACCATAATCCTATTCGGCTCTCTTTTCAACATTTGTGTTTTATAATCTTCATCCATCTCGCTTTACTTTTCTGCACTTCCGCAGTTGTAGATGCATGTAAATCCAGCATTATCCATTACTTTTCTGCAATCTGCACTTCTGAAGTAGCAGATGCTTTGTAGGTCCAGCTTTAAACACTGATAACGATTCGAATACACCATTTCTACAGCATCTCAAACTGTTGACTCGATCTGTCAACTGAGCGCTTCACAAATCAGCTGTTTCTGATTATTACAAAATTCAGCATTTAAGTGTTTTTCAAGTTGTTTTCCGAAAATTGTAATTAAAAAAAAACTTCTTCCAACAATCAAATAAAAATGCAAAAATATGAAAAACTGGAGAAAATCGGCGAAGGCACCTACGGGACTGTGTTCAAAGGCCGAAATCGCGAAACGATGGAAATAGTTGCCCTGAAGCGAGTTCGACTGGATGAAGATGACGAAGGTGTCCCAAGTTCTGCGTTGCGAGAAATTTGCCTGCTCAAGGTTAGTCCCCAACTTTGCTTTCCATGCAAGTTTAGTTCTTTTTTTTCATAAATTTGTCTTACAGGAACTAAAACACAAAAACATTGTCCGTCTCTACGACGTCCTCCATTCAGATAGGAAACTAACCCTAGTATTCGAACACTGTGACCAGGATCTGAAGAAATACTTCGATAGTCTCAATGGTGATATCGACATGTCGGTGTGTCGCAGTTTTATGCAACAACTTCTGCGTGGGCTAGCGTTTTGCCACAGTCACAACGTGCTACACCGAGATTTGAAGCCGCAGAATTTACTAATCAATAAAAATGGAGAACTCAAGCTTGCTGATTTTGGTATGAGGAAAATTGTGATTTTTTTGTATAATTTACAATAATAATTGTGGCTTATTTTAAGGACTTGCAAGAGCTTTCGGAATTCCAGTTAAGTGCTACTCAGCTGAAGTTGTGACTTTGTGGTATCGTCCACCAGATGTTCTTTTTGGAGCTAAACTTTACACCACCAGCATTGATATGTGGTCTGCTGGTTGTATTTTCGCTGAACTAGCCGATGCTGGACGTCCTCTCTTCCCAGGATCTGATGTCCTCGATCAGTTATTACGTATCTTCCGAGTCCTTGGTACCCCCACAGAGGAATCGTGGCCGGGTGTTACTCATCTCTCTGATTATGTTTCGTTGCCATGTAAGTTTTTCGTTTTCATTTTATTGACACTTCCGAGTAATGATTTTCGTCTTCAGCCTTCCCTCCAATAACTTCTTGGAGCCAAATTGTCCCTCGACTGAACTCCAAAGGGCGTGACTTGCTGCAAAAACTACTCATCTGCCGACCAAACCAGCGAATAAGCGCTGAACAGGCCATGCAGCATCCCTACTTCACAGAAAGTTCAACCAGCCATTCTTAATTCTTGTGTTTTCCCGACAAAAACAATTCGTTAACGAGACCAAAATTCTACACTTACGAATTTCAAAAGACGACAATGAGGAAAAGCGCTATAATGCATTACTCTAGTTTCTGATATTATATTTTAGGGATGATAAATCTAAGTAAAGTAAAAGATATAAAAAAAACAAACTTTTAAAGTAGCTCCTAGTTGTCTTACTGAGGAGGTAGTAATACACTTTTCCAAACAAAAGTTTAAAGTGGATTTTTGTTGTTTTTGAGTTTGTATGTCATAATCGTATATCCGGATGAGTGAAGTTTGCCAATTGCAATATTTTATATATGAGTGTATATATAAAAAATAATTATGCAAGAGGAACGTAATTAAAGTAATATTTACCATTAATGTATACTCTTACTTATTAATAAACGTACATCTAGTTTATTTTAAACTACTTTGACTTTGGATTGAATTTTATTGGACGAGAAAGGATGTTTGTGAAGAAAAGGTTTACCCAAAGATTGCTTTTGCCTTACAGAAAATGCACCTACGTCTAAAAAAAACCCTCTACTAGGTATGGATGTCAATTTTAAGCAATGATTAGGTTTGTAGAGCGTTAAAATCCTTTTATGCTCCCTTTTTCGTAAGATTACCCGCTATAAACAGTAACTTGACCGTTCTACAGCATAAACATAATCATCTCTTTAACGAAGTAATAAAGAAAAATGAAGTTTTCAGTAAACCAGATGTTAAACGACTAAAAATATGGGAAGTATATTTTTAAAACTAAAATGACTTCAATGACACTCGTCTTGTATTTCATAATCAGGCCTCTAAGTAAGGCAAATCTAAACGAGGCATTTTGAATCCAGTCCTTTTTGAATTCGTCTAATTTACAGAATTTAAAGTAATTTGAGATTTTCCAACTGACAGTTAACAATTTGCTCTCTATTTGGGCAACAAGTCAAACACAGAAGAAGTATTTAGATCCTTGGAAGACTTTCACGTAAAAAGCAAAATTTTGTGAAAAATAAAGCACGAACGACTTTGTTGGGATGTTAAAAGGAGAGATCCAGAGAACCACCCATCCTCCTCCCTCCCGTTGGCACAGACAAACGCAAGGACATCTGGATTTGTTTGTCTCCAGAGATGAAGCAATCCAAAACCGAATTAAACATGAAATTGCGATCACGTAACCTGAACTCGCCCCAGCAAGATCATCTGTTGTTTTCCATTGGACAAGAAAAACCGTCCAGGGGCATCCAGGAGCATTGTCGACCCGTTCGTTTTTTAGCAAAAAAAAAATCGCTTTGAAGCATGTTCCCCAAATCACAAAAAAAATTTATAAGGAACATTTTTTATGAGCTATTTATGTGTTCCTCTCTCCCAAAGACAAAGGGCGAGTTGAAATCAAAACCATTGCTTTAAAAGCACTCATGTCGGGGAAGCACTCATTTCAAAAACCAATGGAACACCCAAAATTGCTTCTGCTCAGTTTAATGCGTTGTATGTATGTGAATGAGACACGGTTTGCTTGTTGAAACTCGGTCGCCCTGGGGTCACCACAAAGCGTTTTTGAGAAACCTAAAGTCACCCTGAATGTCAAAATGAGTGTTTTTTGAGCCCTAGGGTCGACCTAGCTTTTCCCTCAACTCGCCCTAGGTTTTTGCTGTGGCGAGTTGAGTGCTGTCAAATACCAAATACTTTTTTTTAATGACAAGGATGTGTGGTGATTTGTGGTTTAGCGTTTTTTGAGGACAGGAAAACCCATGTTTTTTTGACAACTCATGGGGTTATCAAGAGAGCCTGGGTCAACCCTGGGGAAAGTTCAACGAACGAACTAACTTATGATTCATAAAAATAGTCCATGAAGAAAATTTTAAATAGAATTACGAGACTCTATCTTTTTGCACAAATAGAACGGTCTGAGAACCCTCCTTTACACAAAGGAACAGTTCGCTTCGTCCACTGGAAAGCGACATCAGTTTGACATTCAGGGCAAGTTTAGGTTTTTCAAAAAACGGTCTATGGTGACCAGGGCAACACCAGGGCTTCAACGAATAAACACTTGGATGTGTTTGGCTTTCGCGATATATGCAACGGTTCAAAATCTTTTGAAATTTACAAAGACCAAAGGCGTGTAACACAAATATAGGATTATGACCATTACACTTGTAGAAGAGCAAGCAGATTTGCAGCTTTTTGCTACAAAAAATGTTTACCCTTATCATAGTTCACTTGTATTACAAGTACTTGTAGGTAGTTTTATGCTACAAGTGTCCAAATCCGTGGCAGCTGAGATTTAGGTGCTCCTTAAGACAGCAGAAGTAACAAAATAAGTGAATAAATAGAGGTACAGCACCACAGTTCAGAGCCAAATGAATTTCAGTCTTAAAAATGTTTGTCTATTCCTAAAGGCAAAGTTAGAAAGTTCTTCTCATGTTAATTATACTGAAATGTAAGTTCTCCCATAGGTTCCCCGTATCTGATATCATACGAAATACGATCGATCCTCCAACAACATCAAGAAAAGAAAGTAAGAAATGCCAGCAAAAAAAAAAAATTGTGGCACACACGGTTCAGAGTACAACACGAAGAAGCAAGAAGCTTACCTCAGGCATTGAATTTTATAGATCCGGGAGAGTTCATCACTTGTTTCAAGGTCCACGCTACGTTCTTCTTTGAGATTACACGCTACGTACTTCTTTGAGATTACAATGCACATAGCGCCTTAAAAAAAAAATAAGTAGACGAATTGAAGTTCCTCTATGGCTAAAAAGCTGTCCGGGTCGGCGGATCTGTTTTAAAAGTTACGACACGCAAAGCAAAGAAATGAAACAAAATGCAACGATAGCCACGACATAGACCCATTCTTAATAACGAGTATCGGTCCATGAAAATGCCGAAACGATAACAAAGCAACCGCCGGCGCCAAAAGCCAGATTACAAATAAAAACCCTTCATATCGTTACGTTGCGATTACGTTTCACGTTTCACGATACTCGCTGTCATTTACGACGTCATTGGGTTTTGGCGGTTGGTAGCATTTCTCTTAACAATGCTTTGTGAGGGAATGGAGGGGAAATACAATTTCCTGTCAATTTCGAATGGCTAATTGGGAAAGCGCTTTTTAGGCAATGCATATACATACTACTATCAGAGGACTTGACAATTCCTCGTCAAAGACGATACCCTTGGAATTTTTTTTTTGTTTTTTTTGCTGGGATTCGAACCTCTAGCGTAACAGGCAGACATGATTGCCATTACGTCACGGGCACCACAACTAATAAATCGGTTTATGTCGTGGCTCTGGCTATCGAAGTTTTGGGTTTCTATTTTTTCCTTGGCGCTTTCTATTACGAGTCTAGATCCCAAAAATACGTCTCAAAATAAATATAAACGCATGAAAACAAATTCAAGAAAAGTAATTTTTATACCTTTATTAAGATGATCTAACACATGTGATTTCCTTTTACATACAAACATGGTTTTAAATGTTATATAATTTTGTTTATTACATGTTTTGTTTTTTTATTTATGTTTATACGAATTTTGTTTTCTTTGGTTTTTTTGGTTTTCTTGAAAAGTTTAGTTTTTTTTTAAATTTTTTTTTGTATTTTTTTATAAATAACATATAATTTCATTTATATTTCTTAAAAATTTGATATTTGGTATGTCATTAATTTTTCTTTTATATTTCATGTTTAAATTATTTTGCATAGATGGAATTCTTTTTTTCTTCTTTTGTTTGTTTGTTGTTTATTTCTTAAGTTCGCAATTACGATTTTTTATGAGAGGGAAAACATGGTTAAGAGAATGAATGTTTTTATTTTTGTGTATATCTTTGTTTTTTTTATTCGTGTTTTTCCAATGTGTACAAAAGTTTTCCTATTAAATTTTTGTTTCTTTATTTTCGTACATAATAATTTATTTGTTACTTAATCTGAAAAGGAAACAAACAAAATATTTGGTAGACTAGACGATTGTTCTTATTTTTTTTGTTTGTTTTTCTTTTTTCTTTTTTTAATAATTTCAATTATAGTTTAAGCAATTTATTACACTTACATACACTTTTGCTTGTTTGGTTTCTTTTTGTTTTGTCGTTTTCGAAGATGAAGAAGAATTTGGTTTTGGATATATGAATATTTTTGTTTTTGTTGTAAAAGTAAAATTCTCTTTCATTGGAAAATTCACCCATCGCAATGAACACATGATTCTAAATATTTTTTTTTTAACAGCTAAACGAAAGAAACTACACCCAATTCTATGTTTGTTTGTTGTTTATTTGTTTTCTAAAATTATACTTGTACATATAATACAGTTTGAAGGCTCACATGAATAACCTTTATGTTTGTAGAGAAATGCTTTTATTTTTAGTTTTGCTTGTTGCAAAAAAGGCATGAGCCAAGCTATGCGCCGTGATTTGTTAGTTGAAATAACAACATTTCCAAATAGGTTAGTGTTTTCTTCTTAAGAGAGAGATAGAGAGAGGTTCGCAACGAAATAAGAACACAGAATAAATTAATAAACTTTTCGTCTACCTATGTAAAGTACCTATGTTATTTTATTTTTAAATTTAAATAGTTTATGGTATTTTTTGTTTGTTTTTTCCTTTTTTTCTTGTTTTTAATTTTAATAAATTTTCCATATCAATATTATATTTTAATGACCTATTCTTATTATTTTGTTGTGTTATTGAAGTTTATTTAGTTTTACAGTTTACATTAGAATGGTTCTGTTTTAGATTTTAGTTTATATCTTAAAAAGTTCACAAAGTGTGTAGGGAAAATTATTCTTAGAAAAATATTACGTTGGCATTTTTGAAAATATTTTTTTTTTATTTTATTTTTGTTCTTAGATTTTGTGTGTATTTCTTTTGTTTTTATATTTTATTTTCTTTTTTAAATTTAAGTTTGGTGAGATAGTATGAGAATGACTTATACATTATTTTTTTATGAGATAAAGAGAGTAAGAAAGTGTTGTAGGCGTTTTTGTTTTGTGTTTTGTATTCTGTTGTGTGTCAGTGCATTATATAAAAGAAAAGCTGGGGTTGGCATCGAAAGCAAAACATGGCAATTAAATTTCCTTAAGACAGGCCATACAAGCAGTCGTCCATTAGCTGAAGATTAAAAAATGTCGGATTGTTTTAAAAAAAAGAAGAAGTTTTGAGTGAGCGTTTTGCTAAGGAACACAATTCTCAGTTCAAAAACACTCAGGAAACATACTGCTTCACTCCTCCCAGCCACTTGAATAAATAATTCGGCATATCCAGTTAAAAACACATTACCCTTTTGATCTTTTGTCCTAACTCTGAGAACGGTGTATGGAGGAAAAACCTAATGAAATGTCACGACTGATTACTAACCAGAGGGATACTACAGAAAAGAAGATGCCGTATAAGGTGGCGCACTCAAGTGGAAATCGACCTTGTTTACTTGGAATGCAAAACAGTAGACAAATTGCTAGGAATCACACTCGATAGCGAGGAATTCTAGTTCTCAGGTTGAGGCCGCTGAAGACTGCAGTTCTAGCTCAGACAAGTCTCGCATTGATCGATTGGTCCTTTAACATCGTCACTTGAAAGCACACGATTCAAAAACCAAAGGGACAAATTAGACTTAAAAACGATGAGTATATGGGCAGCAGCCGCTGAGGTTCACACTAATTTCTTAGGTTATAGATTCATCTATTGAATCAAAATTAAATGTAGTCCTCAATCGGCATGTCGTATACGAACTTGGAATAATTAATCTCCTTATTTTTTTGGGCGCCGCAATCAAGTGGAAGAAGACCTCAACCGACTTAGAGTGCAAAACTGGAGACAGTTCGCCCGAAATCGAAGTCGCCCACCTAAGTAAGTAGGTATATTTTCAGGGAATGTCTTTCTCGAAGCTCTGACAATGGACTTTCAGTCTTCTTACTCGATTCAATTTGGAGGACACATTCCCTTATATATAATAATTTCAGACTGTGAATGTCAAAAACTAAGCACCATAGACGCCCATGGAATGAATACTTTACAACGGGTATTTAGAAGTTTTGAATAATTTTATCAACAATTGCACATTTTGTTGTAAAACAATCAGCAATTTAAGCAAAACTCAGACATTGCAGACAAGAAGTCAAGCTGTAATGTAAAGACTAATAAACTAAGTCCATCAGTTCTTAACAAAGACTTTGAATAATGAGTAAAGTTCAATTTTTTTCTTCTAATTCGATGAACCTTGCTATTCCTTACACTTGCAAATATTTCTTTTATTGAAACACAACTTTTTGCCTATGAACCAGTTTTTCATCACAAAAGTGTTAAAGTAAAAGAAGTGTCTAACCTTTTGTATGTCATAAGGTTGTAAACCTTGAGTAAGACCCATCGCACACAAAAAGACCAATGAAATCTCAATAATAAAATACAAACTACTTTTCTCTTTGAAGCACTTTCGCAGGGAAGTCTTATCCGGATACGGTTCTGTCCGATATGACTCAGGAACGTCACTCTCCGTGGCATGAGTCACGAGTGCTTACTCTGACAATCCAATACCTAAAGCTTAAGGCTTAAGAACTTTTCACAAGCTTGAAGTGCATGATTTATGTACCCAGCTTTAGTCTTCTATTGTATTCGTTTGTGAATTGCGAGAAATCGGATATTATAGCTTTCCATATTATGCAAAGCCTTTTGTGCTTCAAGCAAGGAAAACAGGAACCTTCCGGTCAAAAGAACAAGATTCTTCAATGAACTTAATTTGTACTCTAAATCCAAAAAAATGATTATCTGCTTGATACAGACCACAAACTTTTGGAAAAAAGTGACAACAATCCCTAAGAATCAGTCGGCAAAATAGATCGTAAATCCGTCTTTGGCAGTAAACAAGCACGGGAAATTATTTATCACTCATTGCAAATCGAACTTATACTTCCATATATAGTTCATTCGAAGAGGTATAAATATAAGATTTCTGTGTCACTTCTAAAAACAACATCACATTTTCATAATCTATTGCCCTCAAAGGAAAGGCTTACTAATAATTTGGTGTGAGTTTCGAATCTTGCAAGTTGATTTTCGAGTTTTGCTTAAGACTGAGTTCTTGAGTTCGAAAAATAAGAACAAAATATGAAATCAAATATTATAACAGTTTCAGCTCATTGCAGCGATATTGCTATTGTTTTGTGTGACAACTCCTTTGTACTCTCCAGATCAGCTGCCAAGAAGTCGATTGTTTTTCTCTCTTTTTACATAAAAAATAGAAGAAACTATAGAACAGTGGTTAAAAAGTTAGAACCTCATAGAAGATAAATGCTTTTATCTGATATTTATTTTTATAATTTATTTGTTTGTTTAAACCTCATAATGACTGAAGATGTAAGATGTCGCATGTATGACTTAAATGGAGACTGTATATTGTTAGCACTGCCTCAAACTATGGTGCGACTGATGCAATAGCACATAGAGTATGAGAGTTAAGGAAAACGACATTTTGTAGCAATACGCAGCACTGCCTTAACATGAGAGGAAGTTGTTGTTGACTCAACTCAACAACGAACATCATTCCGAGATACTCGTAGTATACACATTTGTGATTTTCACTAGACGTTTACTCTTTAAAAGCTTAATGCTATTGAGAGGACTCGACTTCTTTGTGAAAAAATATTATGATATCACATATTATTTCTTCACAAGGACGCTCGGAGGTTGACTATTTCTGAATTCATTAAAACTTGTCTCATGTCAAAGGATCATTCACTTCGCATTTCATTTCTTTAAATTTCAAAACTCCTTATGAATTAATCCTCTTGATTTATTAAGGAGTGTGTACAATGTACATATTCAGTTTTGTTTACATGAAATAAAAAGGAATATGAGTATACAACTCCCGAGCAACTGCCATTACATTCTGATGAACAAACGATTTTGATGCTTGTTTTTATTTTTAATTTGTTTGTTTTGGAATAAACGAATAATATTTGAAATGTTCTTTTAAAGCAATAATTCAAAATAACTTTTCATGAGCATTAACAACACACAGTCTCGCCTTTAATGAGATTTAGATTGTAAAAAAACCTAACCAGTAATTGTCTGCTCTATTTTTGTGTATTTGTATTTGTGCAAGAATCTCTGAAGTGTTTAAGTGTACAATAAATAGGTAAATTGGCACAAAAATAGTTCGCAGTTTTTATATCATTGTTGTAGAAAATTAAACTGACATCACAATCCATCACAAAATCATATCCAACACAATCGTATCAAAATAAGTAGAAAATAATAGTAAACTTTATGTACATTATTTAAAACAATGCAATGTACTATACAAAATTTTAATCATTCCTTCTTTTGAAATATGTATTTACTTTTAATTTTAATCAATAAGAATTGATAGGTCAAATTATTTCTTTGTAAATTCGGGCTGTTTGAATAACAACATGAGAGACATAAATTTAATGAGATATGAGAAAATACAAAATAAAACCCTTTTCATAACTAGGAATGTTTTAAATGCAAGGTTTCTTAATTATTTGTTCAGTAAAGTAAAACAAAAAAAAATATTCATACACAGCTTGCTATTTTAATTATATTGTTTTTCAAAACCGAAGTTAAAATTAATAAATTCGACATTTATTCCTAACAAAAAACAATTTACTATTGCAAAACAACCAAAAACGAGGCAAACAATTCATTTCTACATTAAAATAATTAGTTTATGACAACAATGTTCTAGTAATGGCGCTTTACTATACGTGTTGAGCTCCTTTTGTAAATAGAAATGGTGCGAAGAACGAGCTTCTTTTAAGCAATTCCTACTGAAAGGTTTTTGTTTTTTCTTGGTATTTAGTCGAAATTAAGGTCGAGAATGAATCTACTTATGCTAGACTTTCAGCTCATTCTAAGACGTAGTTTACATTGGTCGATTTGTTGAAACTTCGTGCGGATAAATGCGACTGTTTTCTTGTTCTCCTTCTCTGTTACACCAATTTGTAGGTATTGACTAGTGGTCGATTCGTTGAACAGTGTAATCACTTTGGTCGATTTGTTGCTTCAGCAAATCGACCAATGTGAACTTTGTCCATCAATGTTCGTTTCGTTTTATGCACGCGGTTCAATGACAATTTTACAGTTTGTTTATGAATCGTAGCCTTATAGGATATTATTAGTCCCTTGTTTCAGGTTTTCGATGTCGGAACACAAAGCTCTGGCTTTCAAGACAGAATGGATTTCTTTTGACTCACTAGTCAATTAGGAAGAGACCAGCAACACAAACTTAACGTTCCATTTTGAATTCGCTTACTTCCTATTCGTTTCGAGAAGCTACAAAAATATTATTGCTGAACACGATATTACTGCGAACCCAATTGCAAGGGTCATGCTCTCAGTCTCATGCATTTCATAGTGCAAATTGTACACCCATAGTGTCAGAGCGCTAAGTTTCATTCAGTTTTCTCGCATTTTTTGGTAACATACGTAAGATCCAATTGCTTTGGCACCTTTATGAACCAACCCAAAAGTGTATAAAATTAGCTTAGTACGGTCATTAACTTGTTCGTTTCACTTATTAGAAGGAAACTATTGGTTGAAAAGTTACATTTGTAGTTGGATCTTATCTGCGTATTTAACCCGGAAAACAAAAATGCTAGAAACACAACTGTATAGAAATAAATCGCATGCTTGTCAGACAATTCGATCAATCAACATAACGTGTTATCTACACCAGTGTGTGGTATAAACATGTCCTTAGCGAAAACATCGAGATAGGCAATTATTGGATAAATTAATATCCATATCGGGTTGTCCCTATCCCTACTACTTATGTGCCAGAGCAATCAGCCACTGAAATAGCTTTAGTAGCAGCTTTGGCTGTTGTACAAATGCATGAATCTGTAAAAAAGACCTTTTCATAAACTAAAGTTTACTCTTCCAATCAGTCAACACGATTGCACTGTGGACTTGAAAGTACTTTTAGTTATCAAAACGACTTCTTGAATTTTCGTAGCACTCACTCAGTCTTAAAAGGAAACTACAACTTTCACATCGACTTTAATACCACCAATCGGATACCAAAACGATGTCGAAATGCACTTCGTTTATTAATTGAACAGACAACTGAAACTCAATTGAAACCAGTAATCTGTCAAAAGCATAGTCAATGCTCGACTGGCTTACTAAAAAGATTGCTGTGTCACTCAAAATTGATCCACACTGGAAATGTATTTAAAGTATTTGCAAAGGATGTGCTTAAGAGAGAAAACCCATTTGACATTCGTTCTCGAAAGAAGCTCTCAAGTAAAGCGCCCTATTTGAACTAAGATTCTTATCATTCCTATCACTTCTTAGTTTGATTCTATTGATCAATCATTGTAAGTTAAATATAAGGAAAACAAAAATATACCTTACAAACTAAATAAAAAAAAAACTATGTATATAAGATAAAGTTTGTTTGTAAAAGCAATAAAAATAAGTATATATTCGAATTTAAAATAAATACAAAGTTATGCGTGTGTGATGTGTGCGTTATCGTAGATTCCTTAGTTGCTTTCTTTCATTTTACCAATGAACAAAAATAATTGTGCTTCTTGTTGTCATGTTGAAGTTAATTTAAAAATGTCAAACAAAGTTTGTGCGTATTTTGTTTTTTTTCTTTTTTTTTTTCAAAAAGAAAACCTAAGAATATATATGTAAATTAAATAGAATTCGTCTCGTTTATATATGGCAAGTTGTATGTTTTTTTTATAAGAGTGTTGTGTGTTTTTCTTTTAAATTTGTTTTACTAAATAGCAACATGAAAATATATTATATATGTATATTATTTTGTGTGTATTATATACGCATGTGTGTGTGTGTTTTTTTTTCTAAATAAGTTAGTAAAATATTTTTGTCAATTATAAATTATAATACAAAGAGAGAGAATACAAGTCGAAAGAGATAAGATAATTTTTTGGGTGGTGTTCAATTAAATTTGTTATGTTTTTTGTTTTCTTTTTAGGTCATCTATGGCTTACTTATATAAATTTTTTTCCTTAACAAACTTTTTCTCATTTTATTTTTACTTTTACTTTTTTGTTTTGTTTTTTCTTTTTAAATAATAATAGCTAGTTAAATATTATATTAATCCTTAGAGTTTAGTTTAGTTTTTAAATTTTTTTTGTTTTGTTTTGTTTTAAATTAAATAAGAAATTTGTTCTGTAAAATGTTCATTATTATAATATAATAATAATAATAATAATTAATAAATAATAACAACAATAATCTATTATTATTGTTATTATACGAATTATTATAAATTTTAAATATTACTTGTTTTTGTTTTTGTTGTGGTTGTTGTTCTTGTTGTTGTTTTGGTTTTTGTGCCATTATCTAGTAGAGACCACATCCTCGCAGGTTATTTGCAATAATTACATCGGTGACTGCATCGAATACAAATTGTATATTATTTGTATCTGTGGCGCACGTCATGTGGCAGTAGATTTCTTTTGAGGTTGATTTGTTTTTCGCTTCGAATTGAGCTTGAATGTATGCGGCTGCTTCACCATATTCTTGTCCACCTTTGATTGTATAAAAAAATTATTATTTTTCGTAGGAATTTGGAATGTATTGAAATGAATTACCGGTGTATTCTGGGAAACAGATTGTCAATGGGCTCTTTCGGATCTTTTCTTCGAAGAGATCCTTTTTATTTAAGAATAAAATTATAGAGGTGTCCGTAAACCATTTGTTGTTACAGATGGAATCGAAAAGTTTTAGTGACTCTTGCATTCGGTTCTGGAATAAAAGAAATATGTATTTTTGCTTATGTGAGAAACGTTTGCATTTTCAATTTATTATTTAACTGTTTATTTTTTGTAAGCAAAACAGTTAGTCCATCCTAATTTTGGAGTGTTAAAACGGTGTTCTTTCTCATTAGTAAATGAATGTAAAATATTTGGTCTAACTCAAGTAATTAGGATGCAGAAGAGTTTTGTCTTCTCTATCAATCATCGCATGATTAATTTCATCGTTGACTAAAAACAAGCGTACTTTTTCATTGCCAGCTAATTCGTGTCCTTAATTATTATCCTTACAAAGTATAAAAAAAGTCTCGCTGTCTGTCTGTATGCTTAGATCTTTGAAACTACGATAAGGATTTTGATAAAATTTGGTTGTTGAACTGCGTTAAATAAGATAATATTAACAATAAAATAATGATCATCTTCCATTGATTTAACCGAATCCGATTTTGATCTTTTTTGATATTTTTTCAATAGGAAAAGTGATCCAAGAGAAAGGTTTATATGTATATTTCATATCAATATTCCCACGGGAACGGAGAAAGGAATTTCAAATATTTTTGAATAGTTTAATAGTCGAACTGATGACATATCGAATAATTTGAACTGACACTAGGTCTCTTCAACATTCGACTAATGAAAATTTTCAAAGCAGCTGGAGATTAGTTGGGAAGGAGCATGCAACAGTTAATCTGTATGATATGATCGGAACTCTTGAAAGCCTTGACACCGAAATTTGAAAAACGATCAATAAAGCGAAACACTGTTGGGTGATTTTTTTCAACATCACACTTGAAAAGATTATGCAAAACTTGAAAGTTAACCCCAAGAGGCATACTGTTGCATAAAATATTCACATACTTAGACAAAAAGTATTGTGAAAAAGGGTGATGTAAGGTGCGCCCACACAATGGCGAACGGCACCAATCAGCACATGTCGATCTGCAAAACCGAATTAGTATGTGGATGTCCCCATCGCGCATCGGTCCCACTTCTTACCGAAAGGCAATCCGAATTTCAAAACAAATGAAATGGAATCGATTGCCGGTCAGCATTGTGTGGACGCACCTTAACGAAGATATAACGAAACGAACGACACCTTAACGAAGATATAACGAAACGAACGACAAAGAATATCGATGAATCTAATGAAAAACCACGAAAAGAAGACATAGCTTTTAGGGTAGTCCAGGACTTCTTCGACGTAGGCTTCGCTAAAAGCGCTCATACTTCAAAACCGTTCATCGTGGATAGCTTTGGGGTAGCCCAGAACTTCGTCTGCTTAGCCTGCATCAAAAAGTCAGGAAAAACGGAAAAATCAGCGCTCATAGTGTATAAGGTACAACAAGAGATTAATTCTTGTTAATCGCTGTTGCAATCTTGAGTTAACACAATCTATGAGACCCATATTACCCCAGTTTTGTTATACGGCGTATAAGCATGTACCTTATCTAAAACGAACGAAGAAACCCCTCATCGCTTGGAAATACAAATACTCCGAGTAATGATAGGTTTGGAGAAGAAGTCTACTATGGCCGGAATATGTAGATGGATCGGTTTAACACCAACGACGAGTTTTCAAAGGCATACTGGAGTCTGGAGGAATAGTGTCCTTGGTGGCGCACTCAAATGAAAGAGAACTTCAACCGACATAGAGCAACACTGGAGAGAACTCGTCTAAATTTGTAACCATAAATGTTGGTTTAAGCCCTGGTGAACCTGAACTGCAATGCCCACCACCTAAATAAGAAAGTCTGGCGGTTTGGAATTGTGCTTATTAAATAACGACATTGCAATCCTTCTACAAATGTCAAATGGATAAATAGATGTAAAGTTTGCAGTCTCAGCAAGTCGATTGACTATTTAACAAAAAGGAGTACCGAACACAACTGCTGTACATATAAATGGTGTTTTTTAAGAGGTTTGGTTTTTCAGCTAGCAACACAGTTTCTAGTGATTGTGGATGGACGTTGTACTATTCGGGTAGGGTCTGACTGGTGCCAACTTGGCGGCGCCCAGATGCTGCAACTTATAGTACACGTCAATTGTGCTTACTATACCTCCAAGCTCCGTCCAGAGCTGACCTGCTAAACTAGTAAGTGCGAGTGTTGACAAAGGAATGCGGATAAAAAAAATTGTGATCAGCACTATTGCTCTGCGAACAAAAACTGACTGCACGAATCTCAGTGGTCTACGAGAGCTTTCGCGTAAATGTCCCAGCGGATGAATTCGAATGACAGAATCAAAGGTGGACTTCAGCAGTCAAAAAAGCAGAGACCCCTGGGAGCTACCCCAACATATTTGGTTTAAAGGTCTTTCAGGGTCTTTCAATACTAGGACAGGGTATTGAAGTGAAGGTGGTGGCGGATGAGCTCCTGGTGAGTCAATGCCAGCACTCACATCCCTGCACCAAGGTACTGACACTGGGTATTCCAGCATTTAGCATGTCAGTTTGTTAACCGGGAGATCCGTGGTTCGAATCCAAAAACGTTTTTCCACTATCCACGAGAAATTGGAAAGTCCTCCGTTAGAAAATCCATTGCAATGAAAATCGTTTTCTCGATTAGTAGTTCGGAACCGACAGAAAATTGTAGGTCCCCTCCATTCCATCACAAGGCATGGCTGTGAGAAAAGCGCTAACCTCTTCGCTCTGTTGCGCCACCCTGTTTATTTTTTATTTACTTATTTTTTATATAGAATACGCATTCTGATCTGAGGCTCTTTGTATGGCATGCAGCGCTTTCCTGTCCCAAATATCTGCATTTGTGTTTTATTTAGAATGGGCGCAACGTTTTACCTCATCAATTTGGAGAACTAATACTTCTTCTTTATCTTAAGCGGAAACATTTGGGATCACAACTGTCCCCACTTGTATAAAATTCACAAAGGTTATCCACCTGCGAGGTATGCCATGTAGACTTAAGAACACGTCGACAAGCTTCGGTTACTAAATAAACTAATTGCAGATCTAAAAGACGTGGTGTCAAAGCTACATGGCCCGTTAAAATTGACTCTGTAGACGACGTTCTATAGTCTGATAATCCTTGATAACCTATATAAATGTTTATCCCCTGTTTATGCCTAAAAAATTGTTTATATTCGCTTTTAAAATTAAGATTAAGTGCGAACAATCAAAATAAATTAAGCACAAAAGTACAAGAAAAACCAAGTCTAACGCGAAACTTATACTAATGCGTAAAGAGATTAACAAAAACGAATATTCAATAATTGAAGGGCTTATTGCAATAGTATGATAAGCCACATTTTCAAATTATCGAGAAAATTGCATTTTAAGTTAAGAAAAAAATAGACAAATTTGGGGAGCGTGATTTTTATCAAATTTGTTTTTTTAAATATATTTTGCATAGTATTCTTTAATACTATCCCCAAATAGTGTGGGGAAAAAATATGGAAAGTGCGAAAAAATAAATAAAAGAAGAAAGATTTGGTGGCTTATCATAATAATAATTATATCATTACACACTAAGTAACATGATAAGCCACAAGAAACAGAGACAATTTGTTGACTTTTGCTTACAATAAGATGATAAGCCACAAAAATATATATTTCGCACATACCTTAGCTATTTCAAATGATATTCCATCGTCTGATGGTATAAAATATCGAGCAAGTATATTTTCATCAATATATTCCGAAAGATCAGAGTTTTCCATGCTATTAAACAACTTTTTCGATTTTATAAGAAAAAACTTTTTTAAATTGATGTCTTTCATCAAGTGGCTTGTCATGTTATTACAGTAAAATTCAATGCAAAGTCTTAATGGAAAAAGTCTCTTTAATGTAGACTACCGACACTAGTTGGAAAATAGATATATGCTTTAAAGTGTATGTAGATATTCCATTAGCCAATAGACTGAGCCAATAAAAACCATTTTTGAAAAAGTGTGGCTTATCATACTATTGCAATAAGCCCTTCAATTGTTTTTTTTATAGCACACTAATCTTACCGTAGTTTCGTCTTCGTGTAATACTTGATCGTATTCAGACATAGCTACACAGAAAATGATCGCGGTTACATCTTCGAAGCAATGGATCCATTTCTTTCGCTCAGAACGTTGCCCACCGACATCAAATAACCTTTAAAATAATAATGCCAAAAATTTAAAATACAATTTTCATATTAAATAATTTCACACAAACTTACTTAAAGTTAAGGTTTTTGAAAGAGAAGTGCACTTCAACAATACCAGTGGTTTTGACACGAGTGCGCAATATATCCTGTTCGGTTGGCTGGTAATCTTTTGCACCTAACCGATCCAAGTCGTCAAGGAAACTGTAATGAAAAAATGAAACACATGTTAAAAAGAAACTTAAAAAAGTAAACTCAATTCATTTCAAAAACCTTATTTGGCAAGGAGAATAATTATCAATCACACTAATTAGGTTTTGCAAAAATCAACACAAATCTAAAATATTTCACCTCCGATTTGAACTGAAATTAAAAGCTTGCTATTTCCTTCATCCAGTCCCCGAAACAAAACTCGTATTCTCAAACAAAGCCCCAGTCTCAATTGAATTGGAATGATGAAGCTGATAGAACTTCTTGCAAAAGAGTATGATAACTCAAGGACACACAATATTATGGAAAGGTAGAAGAACCTTGGCAAAAAGCCTTTCCTTGTAAATGTCACAAATCAATTTTGTTGTTCCATCATAGAGGCTGGGACTCTTTGCTTTTTATACACACTAAACCCCTTTCGTGAAGGCTTTTATTTTGTCGATGGCTTGTTTTGCACAGCATACGGATTTTACAACATACAATTTCGCCTCGCTATTTGAAAACAAACTTTCCTCTGCGATTCAAAAAGCAGTAGGTATACATATTTCAATTTCTAAATAATTTCCGGCCCTACAAGGCATTCGATGTGCAAAGATTTTCAAAACTCTACACCTCCCACCGAATCATCGTATTTAGGTCTAATTCAACTTGAAAATTTGTATCTTATTCTGGTGTTTGGTTCAGTTTCAACTTTCAAATAGCAAAAGTGTGGGTGGGTGTGTTGGAGAAACGTGAACGGATGTACAGGATATTAACCAATTTAAACTTTATGCAGGACATCTCAAGAAACATTGGAGACATTTTTACGGTCATTTATAAGTGTCCTCTTACCCTGAGCTTCATTGTAAGCATACAAAACATCGAATTAATAATTGTTTTTACAAGAAGAAAGATGAAGAAATAAAAAAAAAGAATATATTTTTCTTAACGACACTCAAGGACATTGTTATGCTTTCAAAGCAAGATGATCCATTTTTTGTTACTCGCCTTAAGGATGTGATCAAGGGGATGAGGGAGGTGGGACGGGACATGTGGGTGGAGGATGAACCAAAATACGTATCGCGTTTCAATGTTATTCAGTTTCAATGGCAGCCAGGACACCTCCGAGAAATGTTTGACTTCATATGACAAGCAAAAGGGAGAGTAGCGATTAATTAATTCTCAAGTATTTTCAAGTATATATGTATGTTATTGTAGCGGCATGGCCTTCTAAAAACACACACACTCATACATAAATTAAAAGTTACTAACAGAAAAATCTTATTACGCATATAAAAACACTGAAGTAGGAATCTGCGATGGTAAAAGGTTCAAGATACTTTAAGACTTATTCTTTTGTCTGCCCGAAGAATTGATGAAATAAATCTGAGACATAAATATTTGTGTCTTGCAATTAGTTTTGTGTCTGTTGATGCTGACTAATAAGGGCGGTAGATACAGGAGTATCCTTGTGCGAGCACGCCTACCTGGAAATCGGTTTAAGGTGTTCTATTGCTATGAAGATTGAAAAACGTAAGGCTTCGATTTTAGAGAAAACGATGAAATTGTTTTCGTAAGAAAAAAAGCTTTAGATTAAAATTTTATTTGCTTAAGGGGAGAATAAGGAGAAAAAGTGGCTCGTAAGTAAAAAGTACGCCAGTTGCAAGGCACTTCGCACGGTAGTGATCCTGTAACGAGAAGCAGTCCTTAGCTCAAAATGATTGTTATTCTTGGGAGCCTGACAAGGTAATGCCTCACGTTGAACTAATTCCGGTTGTCCGGGAGGAACTGGAAATCTAAAACTATTGTGGCAGTCGTAGTATAACTACGATGCACTTTGGCTAAGTTTTCATTACCTATGCAATGATATTTTTGGCCGAGATTTGAACGGATGAAGTCAAAGCTTTATCGTGTTGAACACTAGTTCAATAAACAGGACCGTAAATTTGGTTCACGAATCGAATATTAGAAACAGAAAATTATTTTTCTAAGGACATCGCTTTTCGCAATGAATTGGCAGGCAATTACACTGCCATGAAAAGCGCTTCCTAACTCAGACGTTCGATATCGGCATAAGAATGTAGGCCATTGAAATGCGTTAGGCCTCCAATTTTCGCGAGCTTTGATAGCGGTGATGGAACTGAATGGAACTCCTTCAACAATAAATTTAAAGCACTTGAAAGTGACTTTTAAAGACTGGTCAATCTGATCCCAGGTAATACAAATGAAAAAGTGAACACAACAGCGGCAAAGAAGAAGTTCGTCTAACTTCGGAAAATTTATGAACTGAAAGCTGGAAAGTATGTACGCAAGTCCGGTTGCTGATTCAGACCCAGCTATTTAAGAGATACAAAAAATCATCCAAAAGGAAACAAACCATTTTAAATATAGCTGTACAAAAAAAGCAATGCTCAGACGACGATTTGCTCGCCAAAGTTATTTAAAGATGACAAAGGACAGTTTCATGAGGATGGTGACAAATATCTGCACAAAAAGAAGATGAGATTGATGACGTTCTTTTGAACGAAAAAGTTATTTGGTGGCACTTTACCACAGCGGCACCTAAATTTGCAACGTCGTCGCGTCATCGTCAATGATAAAAAAAATGGCGCAACAGAGCGGAGAGTCCCGGTACCGAATCCGTCTCTCACAACCATGCTTTGTAAGAGAATGGGGGGGCCTACAATTTTCTCCCAATTCCGAACAGCTAATCGAGAAAGCGCTTTTCATGGAAATGAATCTACTATCGGGGACTTGCCAATTCTTCGTGAAAGGCGATACCCGTGGAAAAACGTTTTTCGTTTCTCTTAGGATTCGAACCACAAACCTTCCTCGTCTGTTGATTATTCATGAAATTACAAGCGTTCGGCCAAGAAACAAACAAAGAGCATATCTTAAGGATTTTTTATGCTTATCGTCTGTTGACTCCTCAAAACTTTGTACGTGGACTTGTTTTAGAGTCTAAACTAATTTAAATAAAACTTACAGGCAATCTTCAACATAGATCAGAGGGTGTTTTTGACAGGTATTGGTGTTTTTTACTTAGCAATTTTTGCCAATAGTGCTTTGAATAAGCTAGACCCGAGTAACACCGGACATCGGATTTACTACTCAGTCTAACGGTGGTTCCAGAAATTGGTTGGTTTTTTACAATTATTTTATAACAAATGCTTTGAAAAAGTTAGAACCGAGTAACGTCGGACAGATAAGCTGAACTGATTTTGATGAAATTCAATCTAATCAATCTTCAAGTGAGTCCAACTTTTGTTCCAGGTATTAATTGGGGTAATTGACCATTTTGAGGTCAACAAACGCTTTGAATAAGATAGACCCAAGCAACGCTGGGCAGATCAACAAGTAATTAATAAATAAATAGGCACATCAAAGGTAGGGGAGATTTTCACGTAACGAATTTCAGAAACCTACAAATTTTTTCTGACCAAATGGCCAAGTAGGAAGCCTTTTCCATGGCAATGCAATTATTTTTTGGAGACTCTCTAATTCTTCGAAAAGCGCTACAACCGTGCAAAAACAATGAATGCTTATAAAGTTTAGTTAATACATCATATATTTGTCCTGTTTATGGATTCAGTAAAGCTTTCGACACACTCAACTTCGTGAAATTAATACAAACACTACGAGGGGTGGTATTAGAGGAGTAATGTCTGACTGAATTTTGAATTATGGACTGGACTGGTTGTGTACAGGTTATCTTGTGTCAAAAGGAATGGAGTGATGAGTTAACATAAGCAAGCTCAGAATGGAGTTCTTCAAGGGTCTAAACTAGGTCCGTTGCTCTTCATTCTATACAGAAACGAGTTACTTCGCACCTTAAAGCATCCCATTCCTTTCGCTTTTCGCTGAATACGGCGACGCGACGGTGATAATACAGGAGGAGTTGGAGCCACGACAACGGTTTGGCCATCTCTAAAACTAAGATGATGCAAGAACTTCGTATCACAATTTAAATCAGCAAAGAGCAGAATATATTTAAATAATTCATGAATACCCTAGTAAACCAACGGCGACTATCGAATTAGTAGAAATCGACAGATATCTAGGAGTGATAATTGAGTGCCATTTGCTGTGGAGTAAACATATCGATAAACTCCGCATGAATTTGAAAAAAGCATTGTACGCACTCGAAAATTTGCGGTACCATGCTATGGATCATTAAAGCAAGTTTATTTCGCCTTAGTTGAGTCTAAGCTACGTTAGGTAAACTGGCTTGGGAGAATACAGCAGAATTTCATATCCAAAAGCTTCAAAAACTTCAAATTCAGCGTTAAATCTAATTAATAAGAGCAAATCGCCGAATGCTGATTGCAATTTCAAAGATCTTAACATCAAGCAAATTTTTAAGATGATGCTTGTATTGGAGTACTATGATGATAGCCGTTTTATGCAACCAATAATGCAATACGATCAACACCAGACGGTACGCACAAGGTCCGCTTAAATTGCCCAGCAATCGCAGCACACGCAGTAGACGACAACTTTTATACAGCGTTCCTTCAACAATCAACGAGTAACCTAGAGATTTAGTAAACGTTGAAAATTTCCAAACTAGAAAAACAAAAACATCAATCATTTCTTCTTAATGCTTATCAGTGAAAAATTTAGCTCTCAAAATATGTTTCTTTAATTTTAAGCTTGCCTTTTAAATTCTAATTGTTGAAAAACACGATCATCTGCAGACAAGCCTACAGGCTTCGCAGGAACTTATACTAATGTCAAATACTTTCGATTACTTGAAAATACATTAGAGGCGAATCTTAAAAAGTTCCCTCGACAAATTAAAACACTTTTCAAAAAGGATGCTTCAAGAGTTTACAAAAGCATTGCGTTTCAGCGATCAAAACCAGTAGAACGGAAATATACCTACTCTTAATGGCAATCTTTATGAAAATGGCTAAACGCACAAGTTCTCAAACTTTTCTTATTCTTAAATTCAATAGAGGATATTTATCGACGAGGTTATGGCTCTTATAATCTTCTCAACAAGATGTGTATGTGCAATCATAGCTTCCCCACTTTAAAGTTGCACCCCAGTGTTTGGCTCGTGGGGTTCCATGGGGAATGGCATGGGAAAACATCATAAATGTTTTTAGTAACAGTGAGTGTTTGTAAATAGAATTCTCTTCCAGCAATAACTTTATCAGCCCCCGTAGAGCAGGTAAGTGCGACTTAGTTGTACATTTGATCGTTTGCTTTTCTATTAGATGAGATTGTGCAGAATGTTTAAAAGATTTCCCGCCAAATTATTTAAGGGTACTTCTGCAACCGCTCGGTGTGCGTAAAGCAAACTGAAAGTTTCTTATAAACAAGAAGATTTGTTTGCAACAACAACTGATGAATTCATCTCACGAGTTTGATGGGTGGTCGAAGAAGATACCTCCTGATAAGGATGGGAAAGCTATTTGCGAAATACTTTGTTTGAATCTTTAAATTTTGTTTTCTGTCAAATGGAAATTTATCTCGTTGCGTGTTTACCCTCATTATCATTACGATTAAGTTTTCGATCATTTGAATAGTTTACACAGTTCAAGCCGTGCGTAAAAATTTAACTCATTGCAATAATGGTTCCTTTATGGCTCTTATACTTGGTACATCTCTCCATCGGGAGAGATTATTGGGGAAATAAAAAAGTATCTTTGCTCCCATTGTTTAATATTTTAGAAGCATATCCATTAGATACTATCTGTCTATCTTTTCCTCGTGATTTACGTGAAAATCCAATGCTTACTTAAAAATTCATAATTTGCTCCATGACCTGCTTCAAATGGAAACATTTAATCGTTATGTTTGTGTTTTGGGAATTTCAAGTTTAACATGTAATCCATTATTTGATTCTTTAGATAGCGTCTTACGTCATGCTCACCCACCGCACAAACAAAGTACGGTGTTTTTTTTTTTTTTTTGGATACCTAAATCAAATGTTTAGTGTTGCGAGGAGTAATTAGCCTAGTTTTTACTTATGATACAACGTCGTATTGGATAACTCGACTTCATGTAATTGTCTTACCTGATGATGACGCCTACAACTACAAACTCACATAACATGCATGTCGGTGTTGAATTGCGTGATTAAACTTTGTGAAGTGAATCCGATTTTCTAAGGATTAATTATAATGAGACAATTCATTGTTATTATAACATCACCATAAACACATGTTTATGGCTTTAAGGAAAACATCTTGATAACGATGACATCGCATTGATGAAGGTATCTTCCCCTTAAACTCACATTATTTGCGTATAGAGTTTCATCAAGCAAGGTGTTAATTAGGTAATTTCGAGTCTCTTCCATCATCGGCTCTTATTATCATCAATCAATTACAACTTCCAATTATTGTCAATGGATGATAAATTTAGTATATGATGTTTCTTTAATGTAATCAAAGAAATTACTTTTGAATTGGTCAACATGATCAATTTCCAGAGTGCGAAGGTTTACTACTATTTATTTTTCAGTTACTAAATGAAGTTTCGGCATTTATGAGAGACAACCTGTACCTTTTTTTCATTAAATTGACCTTGTTGGTGTTGCAGAACGATCTTGATGACAATGGTGCTGGTCAATAATTGCCGCTGAGAAATGTGATTTTGTCAATTAGTAGCACCGCAATAAATTTGTAAGCTTATGCTTACATTACCTACTCTTAATTTAATAAATGTGAAAGATTTCGATTGTAGCTCTGGGGATCGACACACAAAGTTCGTTCACTAATTATTTAATCCGTGAAATTATGCAACGAGGTAACTCAATCCCAGAAATTAGGTAAAGGTTGTTACCACCTTTGGGCCACAAGTAAAACTCACAAGGAGCAACAACGAAGCTCTTCTAACATTTGCGACAGGACAACCGTGACTCTAACAGCAAGAAACCGAGTGTAGTGAACAGTGCACGTCAAAAGCTAATGACAGGATTTCTCTTGATATGTAATAAATATATAGGTAGGAATACTAGGGTTGACAGATTTTCAGATGAGGCTTTGTAAAATTCACCAAAAATAGCGAATCGCTAGAAGCACATAAGTAGAGAGGAGTGATTCCAGCGAGATCACAATACTCGTAACGCGGAAAAAAGTAAGAAAAAGAAGAAGAATTTCAAAATTTTTCCATTATTATTGTCTGATTTGTTTATTTGTCAGTTCAAAGTACGACGGTAACCAACCTGCTATCTTTTTATCATAATTGTTCCAACTCTCTTAAAAATGGGTATAAAAACGATTGTATTTACACTGACTTTTTCAAAGCATTCGATCAACTTTCTCAGGATGTTATACTATATAATCTTTAGGCATTTGGTTTTCCCACTGAATTTATTATATGGATTTGTTCCTATCTGCAGAATAAAACCTATCAAGTTAAATTTCGTAACTGCTTTACGAACACTTTTATTGCCCTGTCACGTGTGCCACAAGGCAGTCACCTTGGACTTTCACTTTTCATTTTCGCAATCAATGATGTGGTGTCATGCATTTTTTATAGTAAAATTTTTGATTTTCGCAGACGATATAAAAATTTTTAAATCCATTAAGAATGCTAATGATCGCGCACTTCTTCAAAAAGATATCGATAGTTTTGTAATATGGTGCAGTAAGAATGGCCTTAGTCCCAACCCCTCCAAATGCCAAATTATGACTTTCTCGAAAAAACGGGAAACTAGTAAAGCTGTGTATTCGATGCCTGGTCATTTATTATGTAGTGTTTCAAGTTTTTGAGACCTTGGTGTTTACTTCAGTGTTAACGTCGAATTTAATGGCACATAAGCTCAATTGTAAGGAAACCAAACTCCATGCTAGGTTTAATAAAAAGATGGGCAAGAGAATTTAATGATCCTTATGTAACACTATCTTTGTATAACTGTTATGTTCAAGTATTGAAAAGTAGGGATAAAGCGGTTTTCAAAGCATTGTAGAGAAGTCCCTCAACTAATAAAGATGAAAATGCTAGCCCGGAAGTGGATTACAGAAATTGTAAGAAGAAAGCGAAGAAGAAGAAGGAAGCAAAGAGCACGAAAATATATATTCGAAGCAAGAAGAAATTTCTACCTTTGCAAACCAAACTATTCAAGAAATTCGTAAAACAAGGAGGTAGCCATTTTCAAAATGGCCGAACAGTAAAGGAGCAACGCACAGGAGCTCCAAAGTTCATTCGGGATGCTCTAGGACAGGTTAGCTCTTGTGGATGGCGACAAAAATCTGCACAGGTAGTGACAGTACTGTGATTTCCCTGTCAACTAACAGTTTCCTCGAAAACTCTTTCTGAAAACTCCACATCATAACCGCAGAAGTTAGAGAGTTTTTTTGATTTCTAAATATTGGACATTTCATTTTCACGAACCTCTCTCTCAAAAGGAGAGAGAGTTTTCCTAAGCAATGGAGGTTTTTTAAAATAAAAAATAGGAGGCTTATATGCTAATCTGGAGAACTCTGACCTAATTTCCGGTTCATTGTAATACCAGGGTAGCAGCCTTCCCTTTTTTTATTGCAGTAGTTGGAAATAAGGTGTTAGTAATTTCACATATAACCTCAAGGGCGGCGGGCGTCCATATGAAACTGGGAGGCTGAGAGAAAACTAGATGCCCAGAGCGGGATTCGAACCCACGCTTCCGGCCTATCTACTGAACACTCTTCCACTGAACCACGGCCGCAATTAAGCAATGGAGGGTAAGTTACCTCATAGCATTGAAGAAGCTGTGATAATAACCGTCGATCAATCTGATCTCACAGAGTTTTCTGATAACCAATGCGGGTTTTCACACAGGTAAGCCAAAAACAGGTACATTCAGCATTCCTAAGTATGAACATCCTTTTGAAAAACTTCGCAATTCCTTGGAAGATTTGCTTGTTGTGATGGTTCACTTCAAAAAGCATTCGATAGTCAACCATGGCTTTTAAACAACAACGAGGAGTTTCAGTTTCAGTTGTAGTCCCTGAAGTATTTCAATTCACAGAATGTCCTTCCAAGGAAGAGTTTTGAATCCTCTTCTCTTAATTACAATCCTTGACTATCTGCTGGAAGAAAAAGGACAACACCATGTACATCAACTATTCTATTTCATGGCAGTGTAAATACTCTTGGAGTATTTGTTATTTATTCGCTAAAGGCAATAGCAATGGAAAAACCATTGGATATTTCTGGGATTCGAACCCAAAACTCTCACGGAACAGGCAGACTTGATAAACGGACGTCATGGGCAAAACATTCTTAAAATTATAATAGGTGAAGGGCCTTCATTCATACTCGACGTATTGATAGGCATTTAAGAAGGCAGTGGATACCTTTTTAGTAAAAAAAAAGAGAATAGCTGTGCTCCCTGTTTTCTGATCCATTTGTGCTTATTTTCGACTTTTATTTGATTGAAAATGTGATTCCCAAGTGTGATAAGCTCAAGAATCTATGTAGGATACTGGGATCTATGATTGAAGCAACTTTTGATGACGACGTCAATCACCAGACATGCACAGAGAGTGGCTGGGAAACTCCGCCATCTTCTATGATCGAAAAATGCACTGAAAATAATATTCGCCAGCGCGCTGCTGTTGAAAACTTCACATAGGTAGGTACCAAACACAACGCAAAAAAAGTATGAGAGAGAGAAGAGACCCAGAACCTCAATCTGACAACAAAAACCTACAAAACATTCAGCTGCAGAAAAAAGCACCCCACCGACTAGCCTGAATGTCCGTCCATGAACCATTTACCAAGTAAATTTAAATCCATCGCACTTACTGGGGTACACATTCCTTTTTTATCATACCTAAACTCACTTCATAAAATATTAAAGGGTTTCAAGATATTCGCTTGTTCGTTAAGCCCCTTGAGGCATTTTACTCCAAAAAAAAACTTGAAAAATTCATTTCTGTCGCTTTAGTCTCCAAGAGTATCTCAATATTCAGCACTTTGTTTTTGTTTACGAATGGGAATTGAAACCTTAGGAGTAAACACATCATCGCAGACACAAATGGCGTTACTTGACAGCAATCCTTAAATCTTTCATTCACTAAGCCCACCTATCTCATCACCATCGGCACCACCATCCACCACCACCCTTTTATAAATAAAATATCAAACAATGAAAAAAGCTTTTTAAATTTTATTTTGCTGAAAAATATAGGCGTGAGTACATATATTTTTTAACCATGTTGTTTCTTCTTTAAACCAATGCAGATTTTCCCAACAGTGTCAGTGTTTAATATTATCTGTACGTATGTTGTGCTTTCAAGCACGACAGTACATTGTTCCTGCAACAGTCTTTGAGAGTAGGTAGCATACCTATATGTAGAGAGTAGAGTTGATAAGTTTAAATGTCCTTTGGGTGGATACGTTGACTTGTATACAAATACAAAGCTGTTGACTTGTTTCTGTGGTCTCGCCCAGTTATGATGATACACTTTACTATAAACTACAGTCAACAACTGAATAATGGACATAGTTCCTCTCTTTCAACCCCTCCCTCTATATTCTACGCTTATGTGAGGAAACTACTTTCATCTGGAATGAAACTGCCTTTTCATATCATACAGAGTAGTAAATTCCCTACCCATCCTCATTCAGTGTATAATTTTATTTTAAAATCATGTTATGCAACAAAAGAGAAGTGCCTGATGGTGGCTCACATACGAGTACGAGTATCTACTTATGTCGAGGAAGTCCATTGCACTTGTGAGGTAATAGAAAAGATGGCAGAAGTGTGACGTCTCCTGTGCCGGTCGGTGGAATATGCAAAAGTACATACACAACAAACAAACAAAAATGTGACTTTGTTATGTCATTTTATGGCCAATTTCATAAATTAATCAGTTGCAAAGGAAATATTGCAAAAATCCACTTGCTCGTGAGAGAGTGTATCGCAGCCATGCGGAAAGGACCCACTCTATACCACCCCCCATGTAAAGCAACCGACACGACGTTTGTATGAGTAGTGTGCGTGTTTTAAAAACTGAATGCATTATTGCATGTCAATTCAGTGCTCGCATGTTGGATAATGATCGCTTTGCGAATTATTGCACCACATATAGGCGAACAATTCAGAGTATAATTTCCACAAATCAATATTAAAGGATTTACTGTCGCACATTTTGTGTATATGTGACGCGATAGACGTTGCGCATGAAAAGGAACAAATGTACAACCTCAACTTTATCAAAATTCTTCTACAGAAAATTTTTTTAAGTGATACTTAAATTTGAAAAGCTTCAATACTGTGCATGTATGGCAGGCAATGAGAGAAAAACTTAATTACTATGCATTAACAGCCTTATTGTGTGGTGGTTCTTTGACATAAAACTGCGGTTATGTTCGATTTGTCAATGTGCTGTCATTTAATTCGTGCGTTTGTGTTTTGTAATGGCTGCCATGGTTGATTAATCATGGAAAAATGGACAATGTAATGGCATAAATTGTTATTAAAACTCGTTATCTCATACGACAAACGTGCAATTAATGGCCTCAATACTCATTCACGAAGAAATATTAGGTCCTTCAAAAGTAAAAATGCCATAAAGATATTGTTTGAAGAGTTTGAGCTAGTAGAAAACTGGTTCTTCTGTCAGTTGTCGAACCAGCTGACCAATGGTGGAGGGTTTGCTATATTAAAACCTTACTCGATGTGGATAGGGTGGTCATTATTCATCTGATTGTAACCAACAATCAATAGAAAACAATAAAAAACACATGTATAATGCTTTGTTGTGACAAAGTCTTTAATTTAGTTTTGTTCACACCCGCTCTACAGATGCAAGCCTCACTTACTTCTCATCAACGTGTGTAGTTCATGCAGATTAGAGTGGTCCTTATTTGACTTTTTTGCGAAAATTGAGTGCGACGCCCCCTAAATCGATTCTAAAAAATTAAAAATAAATTCCTTAATTTTTTCATATTTTTATCTCAAACCCTTCCTGGCCCTATTTTCCTGTCATTTTTGAACTAATTAACGGAAAGACTTCGAATTAGGCTCAAATAAAGCGTCTCTGAACACTCTACAGCCACGTCTATGTTTGATAAAATTAAGATCATTTGCTTATACTCTGTTGTTAATAAACAAAAAGGCTGATTTCTTATTTCGCTCAATCTGCCAAAAGTAAGCAACATTTTGACATGGATTATTTTTTCAAAGATATCTACGGCAATTTAAATGATATAACTTAATTAATTATTAGATTACTTATTAGATTTTTTTTATTTATTATTTCATTTGTTATTTACAAAAACTCGATTAACAATTTTTTTATAACGTCTTTGAACGGATTATCGAAAAAACAAAAACTTTTTAATGAAATAGGGTCAGGAAGGGCTAGGAACAAAAATTAGAAAAAATTAGGGAATTTTTTTTTCCGGATTTAGAACCAACCTGGGGGGCGTCCCAAATTTTTTTCCTAAGGACCACTCTAATGCAGATTTTAATAAGCATCGAGTCAAGTAGGTACTGGGCGGTAAACGGAAAAGCGGCAGAGCCTTAAAACGCAGAAGGGCAACATACAAAGCGGTCACAATGAACCTTGGGCCAATCACTCCGCAGTTCTCAAGTTTCACGGTTACAGTTTCCAAAACTTAAGTGTTTTGGGTCGTCGTAAGGCACCTTCTTTTTTGGGAAACTGGTGGGAAAATAGGAGCTGTTGGGGCAAGTTAGTGATGTGAAGAATCAAATTCTTTCACGTAGGCAGCTAAGTACATACCTACAACTAAGAATATTGTTACTTAGACCCACAGAGCTAAGGTTTTGTCCATTTCTTTTCAATCTATAAAATGGCGTTCAACAACCGGCATTACACCGAATTTTGCAAAAAAGCTTACGTTCTTTAAATAACGTAAGAGCTGAAGCCCGCAAATCATGAACAACGTAATGATTTTGCTGATTGAGTTTTTGAAATACATCGAAATGATCTGGAATGTCATCGCGAAAATTCATATATTCAAAACAAATTAACGCATTTGAGTATCGAAAAACCCCAGACAATGAGTGACGCTTAAGTGCCATTTTTGGTCTAGCGGGACTTTGCTTTTTTCGAAAATGAGGCTGTAAGAACAGTTACAATAAATGAGTCGCGCTATCGATCAACGATCAATTATTTTGTAAGACCAGAATTTTATTTTTCAAGCAAGACACACAATGAAACAATCGCTCTTTTATATTAAAACTCCATTCACTTTGTTGTTTCTCGATCGCAATTGGCAATCGAGATATTGTAATTTAGTATCTGTATCCTTTTTTTGTTCGAAGCTGTGTGAGAGGTCTATGTAAATGACCCACAATTAATTCAAGACCTCAAAGATAGATTTCTTGAAGTTTTTGAGGACCACATCTGAAAATGTGCGAATTTTTGATGGAACATTTCATGACATGAATTTGTTCGTGCAAGAGTAGCTCTGGCAGCAAGACTTTCTAATATTGTTTATCACTACCCTCCTTGTAATGAAAAAAACATCCGAAGATTTCTTTAAAAAATAACCGTTTATTAAACTCACAAGCCAACCAAGAAATGTGGAGAGCCCTCTGGTTCTAACGCCCGTCCTAAGGAGGATGCCCACACAAGTGGAAGGGTTGCAGTGACTCTCTGTAACACTTCCACTCATACTGACCGTATTGAAGGGACCCCGGAGAAGACTACTGCAGCAAGTAGAGGGGCCGAGACTTTCGGTTCTAACGCGAACTGTGAAATGTTGACAAAGGGGCTACCCTCATCAAAAACGCTGCTCCAACCTCCCACCTCATCCCGTCCAATGTCAAAAGACTCAAGGTCGACCAACCCGGACGGTACGGGTGCCGCCGTGACTATCGGCTCTGAGGCTGAAAGGGGAGGACCTCTTTCGAGCTCCGGAAACACTCCTTCCCTCCCCCAAGTTGTAGGCGAAACTGAAACTTACAGTGGGACAAACAACGAAAGGGTGTCCAATCCCCCTAACCCCAAAGTTGGAGGTGCAACTGTGACTTACAGTGGAACTGAAAACGAAAGGGTCGCCAATCCCCTTATCCCCCAATTTGGAGGTGAAACTGTGACTTATAGTGGAACTGAAAACGAAAGGGTTTCTAATCTCCCTCCTCCCAATTTAAAGGTGAAACTGTGTCTAACAGTGGAACGGACAACGAAGGGGATCCCAACCTCCCTACCCTCCCAAACCACAAAGTGAGGCGGAACGCGGAGAAAATTGCGAAGGTGTTAGGTGCAGTACCTAAACCTAAGCTTGATTCAACGCAATCTGCTAAGCTTGAATGGGCGATGAAAATCATTGCCATAAATGAGAAAAACTGCTCAGCCTCAACTTCTAAGCGCCAACGTTCGTTTGTGGAGACAACCCCGAACGCAAAAAGGCCTAAAGTGCATAAATCAAGCATCCTCAGCTCCAAAAAGGACATGTTGTACAGTGACGCACTGAAGGACAAACCAATTTTCGCTGTCATTGACAGGAGTAACGCGGATGGTGCGATCTCTTTTGATCAATGGGCGATCATCATGAACAAGCTCCAGGCCTCCTACTGGACTCTTATGATGGAAAACCCAGGGGAACCTGCCATCTTTGAGGACGCAGGATGGTATCAGGGACGCGTCAGGTTAATCACGTTTGATGGAGAGAGATCGCGCGATCTGTATAAGCTCGCGATCAGTAGGTTGGAAGGAACTCTGGCCTGGTGCTAAGCTCGAAGTCGTGTCAAGGGAGGATATCCCTTGCAGGCCTAGGGCTCAATCTAGATTACCAGCAGAACTCTCCTGCAAAGACACGATCATGAAAATGATTCAATTTGGCGCGAAGTCGCGAAGCTGGAAGAACCGGAGGGTCACTATAGATCGGCTATAATAGTCATTAATAGGGATTAGGGACTCCCTAGCTCCCCTGGCTGCGACTAAAGGCGTGATTCGGTTCGGCTGGTCTAATATTGACTGTTTAAAAGCCACTATTTAAAATGCATTTTGGTTAGGTTTTCGGTTTGCAATCTCCAGTAGATTGCTTTACTCTTGGACCAGATACACAAAAAGATTGGGTTTCGGTACTTATAAGTTGTGTTTCTTTACTGAAAATTATCACGAAATGCACCGAATTTTAGAGAAAGTCAGTCTAATCCAATTCCAGCACAACGATTTTTGTGCATAAACGAGATTGTAATCAATTTCCGCACCCTGCGAATTTCTGCCATCAAAATTTCTGTTTTCATAAAACAGAAATCGTGCACACAAAATGATTTCACTCCCATTAACAGAGCTTCCTCGATTAGCGATTCGGAATTAGCTAAAGGTCCCCTCTTCCTGAGAAATGGCTCCCATTGTTGGTGGCGCAATGTTGTCAAAACGCTCCAGGTAAATATATCGCTAGAGGCTCCAATGTAAAAGGTCTTGTTTTATTTGGAACTCTATCACGCAACACTTGGAAATCACAAAAATACCCACAAGCACTGATATAACAGTGAAACAAATAATCTTCGACCTTTAAACCGTTTAACACATAAGATGCTTCCACCATCGACCTATAGTATTAGTATCTAAACACCAATTGAGTTCCATTTTCATGACCAGCTAAGCGCGCCTTGAAACTCATTGATTAGCATCTGCCAGCTAAATAAGCGCATTGCTATAAATTTGTCTTGCAAATTTTTCATTCACAATTAAGTAAAGGCAAGAAATTAACTTAAACACATTTCCCTCTCAACGCAACAATGGCATGGCGCGCCGACTTCAGAAAGTCAATAAACGAGAGTAAAATGCCCGTGTTTTCCACAGGTGGAACATAACAATAGAAATCAAACCCGAACCCGCACCGAAATATTACAGACAACAGAAGAATTCAATTACACACACTAATACAACAAAATTTAAACATCGACATCCGTCGGATAGTCGAGTCGACGATCATTGCAGAGCCACCACCAAACCAGCCAGCCATCCATGGAAGAGCTTCGTTTGGATTTGAATCAAAATCCAAGAAATTTAATAGAGGTATAAGTTGCCGGAAAATTCAAAGCCGAAGTTTAGTTTCATTTCGAATGCGGATGAGACTGACGTTTCTCAGATATACTCGACATTCATCTCCGCCGTAAATCTCTTTCGCGCGGTGTATTATGTATTCTTTACCAGTTACAAGAGTGTCCCATGTCCCCGAGCCCTCGTCAATCATTTGAAACTGGATTACAATTCTTTACCTCTTTGAACTCTCTTTTTTTTTGTATTTTTGTGTCATTTTCGGTGAAATTTAAATAATCAAATTGTGTGGTGTGGTTATTGTGTGAAATTTTAATAAACAATTCTATCGAAGCACAGTTAAAAGTGGATACATACTAATTTACGGAGAATTAACAAAATCAAGGTGAGGTTTGGTTTGGTTCTAGTTCAATGGAAATGAAATAATCATTTTAAAACGTTGAAAGAACGAGTGGGTGTCAGGGGTTTTGGAAATTTCGTTTAAATGGCCCTCTATCGACTAAACGAAGAGAGTCCATATTTCATTTTCTATGCAATTTCAATGCTGTGCTATGAGGTAAGCTGATGTTGAAAGTGGGAGTTGGTGAGTGAAGTGCATATTGAATGAGGCGATCCTTTCAATTGAATTTAGAGGTTTTTTTTTTCATTGAAAAGAGTGAGGTTTTTATTTTGGAACTCTCGAAGGACTTTATTTTTCCAGCTTTTAATTAAGAGCTCTTGTGCATCGAAAAATAAAAATTCTTGCAAAAACAAACCAATGTGGAAAAACTGTGAATTCGGCGGAGTATGGAATATTTTAAATTGAAAAATGCATAATAAAAGATCTTAACTCACCGAGCAGAAAATTGTTTTCATAAAACTGCCACTCTATTGCCTCTTGTTTTTTTTTTTTTTTTTTTCAAAAAGTTGGATATACTTTTGCAAAAGCGCTTAAGTGAGAGAGCATTCTCTGACATTCGTCATGGAAATGAATTTTAATGACTGTCGAAAGACTTTGTGTGCCTTCTATGTAGAAAATACCAGAATCGAGAGTGACACACTTTAAAAGGACGAGCACGTACTTTTGAAGTTTCTCGTTACGGTTTTGATCTAAGCAAAATCAAGCAACCAACGAATCAACCCAATCCCTCAAAAATAAGTTTTAATTCACTAATTTGGCTAATTATTGATTGATTGTGTCTGTTCTGTTCTCAGAGAGTGGGGACGATTTAGTTAAATAAACTGAAATAATTTAACAGCTCATGCAGTGGCAAACTACATTAATCGTAATCGTATCAGAGAATTCAATTAAATGCATAGATAAAAGACTTAAGCAGACCTGCAGATGCAAAAACTTCGTTTATGCAATCCTTTTAAAAGTCTATCTGCATCACAGATGAATCACACATAAAAGCCACTTAGATCCTTGAACAGCTTAAGAGCATTTCAAAATAATTAATAGATGTTAAATTATACGTGCCACTTAAACTTTTTGTGTAGTATGAATCCATCAATCGGAAACGGAAAATAATCACTCGGAGCGATTTAAAGTTAGTGTTGAATGTTCTATGAGTTACTATAAATGGAAAAGTATCTTTATAAAATTATTGATATTTTTATGAACATTCAGTGACGACTTGAAAAATGTAAAGTGTTTTTTTTTTTGGCGTGTGGTTTCCAATGAATTAAACTAAAAATCATTTCGGCCAAGTGGCTACCATGCCTTTTTAGGATTCAATAGGAAACATTAATGCACGTTGTTTTTGAACTTTGGTGAATCGTAATGCGGAAGAAAAACAGAGTCGGGTAAAGCATTCCACTTGGGCCGTAAGACTAAAATATGAATCTCTATACTTGACTGTACGTCCGAAGTTGGGCTCAAGAACTGGTGAGCATTCCTAGCGAGGCGCGTGTTGCGGCTAAATTTTTTCAAGGGAGGAATGCACCTGGCTATTTCACTAGAACACTGTAAAAAAAGCTGTAAAATGGAGTGAGGCAAGTAACGTTTCGACGATGTTTCTTTCTTTCTTTTTCTAAGATTGAACTATCGATTTTCCTCCTTATGAAGTAGGTGCAAAGATGTTTGAGGGACCAGATATTATATCCATTTTTGGGCGGTTGTAGGCCTCATAAATTGAAGTTGGATTAGAAGGGCTGAAAAATTTCCTGCAAATAAGTTCCAGTCGAAAGGCTCAATTTTCGACAACTTGCATAGCTGAATGGCAGATTCGAAAATTTTTTTACCAGGCACCATCGACTTGGGCTCATCTGCGCAGCAAAGCGACAAGCGGTGTTAAATGGTGATAACTCGAGTTTTAAAACTTGAGATTATGTTCAAATCGACGTCAACACCGATTTGGTTTCGAGACAAAAATTTACCGAACGTACGCAGTGGCCGGTTGGTCGTGGCGGCTTAAATTTTTCCACAATGAAGCTATGCTCATAAATCAAGTGACAGTTGCCAAAAAGTCTAACTTCGATAACAGTATTTGCTAGATTGGAAACCAAACGTTTAAAAAAACACCCTTTACTTAACCAATTTTTAAAAATCTGGAAAATTGTCATATAAATACTTTTTGCTTAAATGTAGGTACACGACAAATTTTTTCTCCAAATATTATTTAAGCTAATGTGTAAAACTTTTTTTTTAAATAGCCTATCTTTTGAGCTTTCTTATGATGCTACGCAGCCATGGTGCCAATCAGACATGTACCTTGGAATTTATAGCCGCTAAAATGCCGGTATCTGTTTGACTCTGAGACACAGGCCGCAGCTGTAGAAATTTTATTTTCCTATTCGATCCAAAAGAAAAATTATAAAAATCGTCCTATTTGACATCGTGCTTACCTCATGGGAAACTATCGATAGTGTAGTTCGAAATTCGATTACACCTCCACTTCTTTAATTCTCCAAAGTCAAATCAGAAATGTAAAAACTCTTTCTCTCCCTTTTTTCATTCTGGTATCCATCCACTTAAGAAGTAAAAATAAGAGTAATCTTGAAAACTAAAACTAAAACGAGGTTCACCGCTCGTGGACGTTAACTCTAAACTTTTGTCTTCGCACGGCTTTAAGAGGTTCACAAGTGATTACTAGGCTTAACGAAAAATAGCATATGATGCATAAATTCACCCAAACTCAACCAACACACCTTGTAATGCTCTAATTTTTACCAAAGAAAGCTGCACTTTGGGAAAGCGAATTTCTTTAAACGAGAAGTTTGCCTGAAAAACTCATTTCCGCGCCATTGCAATACCAAAACAAAAAAAAAACTGGGCACGACTGGGTCGCACGAACTTGCTAAGTAAGTGCTTGAAATTGTGCTAAGTAAAATACCAAAATATTAAGGCTGAGTAAAAGGTTTTAGTATTCGCTCTATATAATTTTGGTGGGCTCAGAGTTGCTAACTACACTTTAATAATGAAAATTAAATTAAATCACGCAAAATATTGAAAAAAATTAAAATTAAATATTCCAAAGGCTTCAAGCGAAAATCCAAAAACGCCATTCTTTTCCAATTGCTAGTACTTATAAACGTTGAGAATTGAATCAAAATCGTTAGAGCAATTTTTAAAAAAAATCGGTTTTTCCAAAATGTTGAAAAATGTCCCAAAAGTTAATATGCAATCTTTTTTATATCATCTATGACATCTTAAGTATGAAATTTCAGCAAAATCGTGTCAGCCATTAACAAGGAAGTCGGTTTAAAAAAAAAAACGGTACTATTGGGGGTACCGTTTTTATACTCTTTCCAAAAAATTTTTTAAAATATAATCCTTCACATAAAATTTTATTGAAATCGTTAAAGCCGTTTTCAATAAAACTTAGTATTATCATATGGGTTGTATGGCAGGTACCGTTATTTCAAGATCTAGAGATCCAATTCCAAAAACCCCTCTGTAGGATGCCGAACAGACCCTGAATGCAAATTTTGAAGAAAATCGGTCAAGCGGTTAAGGCTGTAGATACATATACGGACATACAGATGAGGAGACAGACAGAATTGTAGGACCCACTTTTTTCGTATTCTCTATCATCGTTATGTCATGTTTAATTGTTATCTCAAAATTTTTTTTTCTGCACGATTGCAAAACTTGCCTTACATAGTAACTATAACAAAGTAAAAACTAAAAAATTCCCCAAAAAAGTCCTAAATATTCATTCATATTTGGAAGCATATTGGCAAATCGATTGAAGTGCAACCATCGCAATATTCTTTCTGTCGATTTTGTTTAGTACGAATTAGAGGTCTGCATGAATACATTCATTTACCTTTTCGCATCAAGCACAGTAGTTCAGTGTATTCTGTTCGTAGAATGCTTAGAAATTAGTGTACACTAAAAATGAATACACTATTCTTAAAAATCAAATACTGCACACCATTCGATCTCTTCGTAATAGAACGAATACACTGTTTGGTTTCTCTCCCAGGCTTGAATGCTTGATTTAAACAGAACAGAACAAGCCTAACAGTTATCAACACACCGAATACAACAATTGAAAAAATACAAATAGAACATTTACAAGCACACTGAGTGCACCGAGTGGCTTGAACTGATGCAAATGAATTATGTGATGCTCCACTTTGTATGTTTCTAGCTTTAACCTGAAAGTTTTTAATTTCTCATTGCCGATCCCGTGGGCATATGCGGATGAATTAGAGTTTTTTACTCGTGGATGGTGTAGCATTCTAACGGTTGAAAAATTTTTCCCATTTGCGTTTCCGTTTCCGTGGGAATATAGGGATAACATATATAGCCTATGTTCTTCCTCAGGTTCTAGACTATCTCTGTACAAAATTTAATTGAAATCGGTTCAGTGGTTTGGGCGGGAGATGGATACAAAAAAAGCGAACAGACAGAGTAAAATTTGCATTTATAACATTAGTAAGAGTTTTGAATACCAAAACCGATAATAGTTAGTTTACAAATTTTTCTTACATATGTATGTACATATTTCTTGAAAATGAAATATGTTCAATGAAAATGTACTACTCTTTTTGTAATTGTTGATTGTTCACCCTTTCATTTCTTAGTAATTGAAAATTCTCAGTTCGCTTGGTGTGTAATGTGTATAGTGCATTATTTGGTGTATTCGATGTGTTCTATATAAACTCGGTGTATTCGATGCATTTGAGAAAAATACCAAATGGTGTATTCATTTGGAATGAATACACGATTCTATTGTTTTGGTTTGGGGTAATGAGTCATTTGTTTTGTTTTGAAATAACCAAAACCAGCGAGTAGTGTATTTGAAAAAATATAGAATGGCTTGGAATCGGTTTCAAGCCACTCGTTGCAGATGTCTAGTACGAATGTCAACCAACCCCGATATCCAAAAATCTCTTTTCTATCTTTCCTATGAATTAAATAACAAAGATAAAAATAAAATTTGCTCCCAAAAACTCATTTCAAATCGAACAAACCCCTAACGACTTATGCAAAAGGGGAGACTATTTTTATGATTTCAACTTCCAGCTACACCCTTCCAACACCGTAAGTACGATCTGGAATCGGCACTTATGCTGTGCATTAAAATTATAGGGGTTCTAAAAAAATACAAGTGTGCAAAACGATTTTACCGATAGGGTAACTTTTCACTGAAGGTGCTGTGATCGTGAAAATGTTCTCTCTTAAAAGTGCATTTCCTTCTGTTTTATTCCATCTTCTACTTTTCCTCTTTTTAGCGAAATTTGGAAGGTATCACAGCTCTCACACTTATGTGAACAGCGTTAGCCTCAGAAAACGTCTGAAAGCCATCCGGTTTTGACTATTCCATTTCTGAGACCAACCAAATGATCATGTCATTGCATTTATATGGACCAGGAGCGTTTTGGTGTGCCTTTCTTTCTATTTTTACGCGATCGTGTCTGAAAGCTATATCATAGTGCCTTTTTCAGGGCTTCCTAATGATATATGTACAAACCATTTATTGATATTTTGAGATTCGTATCGAGTTTGAAAAAATTGAGCTGCGGTAGAGCACTTCAAAATTTTGATGGAATGAAAACTGAGTTTAAATTTATGGTTTCAACAGAATGTAGGTATCCAGAGAATGAACCCACGCCAATAATTCCTATAAACATAAATCCCTATTGAAATTGAACCAACGATTTTCCAACGGCATATTTACTCATCTGCGTTTCACCAGAAGTTAATAACGCATAACAAAGTAAACGCATAACTTTTACGAGGCTTTGGTTTTCTATTAATGCCTATTATGCCATAAAGATATTAATGCCACAAAAATTCACAACTTCACAGATATCAACATTCAAACAACTCATTAAATTATAGAACTTAGTTTGAGTTTGAGGACTCGCTCCTCCTGTGCATACAACGCAAATATGATTTCATTTCCAAACAACCAAGAATAACATTTGATTTAACTACCAAAACCCCATTTAAGGAAGGAAGCTATTAAATGTTATCTTTGAGATTAATCCGTGCATGAACATTGAACAAACACAAACATACACCACCACAACGTACGCATAAGCTATACCTACGTAATATGAAATTAAAAAGAAAACTCAAATGCCTTTTAGATGTTTTGAAATAACTCTCACCATTATCCGTTTTGGTAGGATCGTATAATTAATGTCCTCCTGCCATGCCCTCTCGCCAAGGAGCGTGTTAATTATAATTATTTAGTCCATAAAGTGAAAACGGTTATTACACTCGTAAAAAAAAAAATGTCCAGCTTTCCCAACCAAGCGGCCAATGAAGTAACAAACAGCATCCTTTAATTCCAATTGGCAACGACCTTGGTGTGGATTTGAAAGCAAAAGCAAAAGCAATAAAATACACGTAAACAAAATTCGGAATATTGGTTTCACTGTGCGAAGGTGGTCGATAAAACTATGGAGGTCACATATAGGAATAGGTTTGGGTATACCTACATATCGACCGATTCTAAAGGTCCTTAAAGTAGCACGGTTTAATTGAGAAAACGCAATCGGTGTAAGTAGAACTTTGTCGTCCCTTAATCTTTCACGACAACAAAGGCCAACAAATTATAGAGACGGAGAGGAATGTTTTATTTTTGGTCGGAGATTTATGTTGGCTAAGCTGCCCTTGTGAGAAGAAACTAACAACACTCGACCTTGACTGTTAGTGTATTCTTGTTTTATGAAAAAAATCTACTTGTTGTCAAGCTCACACTCAAAGGGTGATTCCATGGGAAGGACAACAAAGAACCGGCTAAGGGCTTAGAAAGTGCTGAACTTGTCATTACAGTTTTTTGTTATTTAAACTTTCTCTGCATTTAGTTATTTTAATTAAAGTGAACTTAGTAAGAAGGACAGTTGTGGAAGTTTTTTAATGAAAACCACAAGTAGAGTAGACAGGTGAAAAAAAGACCCTATTCCAACGAGCAATAAAATTCCTGGCTTAGTATCCAAAACTGGATAGGTGGTTCTATTTTGAATTTAAATGTGTTTATATGGCAGAGAAAAACTTTTCCAATTATGGATATGATGTCTTTGTTATAAATTCTCAAAAACAAACTTCAAATATTAAACTTGGCAGCTAGTCGTATTTCCTAATTTATTGAGAATTTTAAAATACATTACGAGAGAATTGTGTGTTGTTTCTTAAACTTGGCTAGAGTAGCCAGAAGCATTGTTTGTTTGTTGTTTTTTTATTTCGTAGTTAGTTTAGAAATCAAAACACCGATTACAGTGGCAAGTTATGGAAAGTTCTTTCAAAAACATTGCTAATACACACATCTTCTCCATCTGAATGATTAATTAATTTGTATTTTTCAAAATATTTCCTCAGTACCTGGACACACTTAGTTTAATGAGTTTTAAACTTTTCAGTGCCCTGAGGTAGATCTCTTTTTCATGAACTAATGTACTTCTTCTGTTGAATTGATGGGAAAACAGAAGAAATCAGTTCAAGGCCGGTGGCATTTGACCTTTTCACTTCCCAAGCAATTATAATAAGAATATCAAATTTGGGATGTGTATGTGGAATGTAATGTTCCTTTACAGTTCACATGCATACGAAGAATTTGATAAATTTTTGACACAATTGCTATTTAGGAAATGGAACGGAATAAAAATTGCGGTTTTGTCCGCTAGACGGGAAACCCAAGGAAAAAAATTAATTCAGGGAAATTCTGGGAACTAAAAAATCGGTTGGTAAAACTTTTCTAGATTTCTTATTTCCTGGAATCTTTTTTTGATTCTTCACAGAAAACACTTATTTCACAAAGCATTTAATGAAGAAATTATTATTTACAGCCTTTAAGCATTCCTTTAATCATACTCGTTCTATTGGAGTTAAATATAAGATACAAGATCCTGGCATGGGATTGCTTTTCCATTAATTCTGAGTAATGACACGAAACAAAACAAAAAAAAAAAAATATTTCATTGCAGTGAGTTTCCCGCTAAATCAGCACTATTAAGGTTGCCAAATATCAATTCATTGTTAGGCGATAAAATTTGTCATTTGATACCCATTTTGGTAGGTATTATGAGCCGAGTTTCATTGGGAATCTATTTCACTTATATTCACTTAAGCAGAACATCGCAAAACATCGCTCATGGAAAAACAACAACCCCTAAGTGAATAACGTAAGTGAACAAAAATTACTCACTTACCTAAGTGAACAACAGGGATGGTTGGTAAATGTAGTTTGTGAAAGTGAACTTGGTAAGTGAATATAGCCATATAAAGCGTTTCATTGATACTCGCAAGTTAAGTGAACGGGCTAATTTTAAACACTTCCAAGTGCCAAAGTATGACCTTTTCCCGCAAAAGATCTCCAAGCATTGGAGAATATTCAATATCGCAACAATCTTTATCTCAAGTTTCTAGATTTCGTGACTTTGGTGTTCTCTTTAGTACCTACCTCGAATTTAATGAACACATCAACCTCATTATTAACAAAGCAAATTCAATGCTTGGCTTTATTAAGCGATGGGCAAAGGAATTTAATGACCCTTATGTTACCCTCTCTTTATACAACTGTTATGTTCGTCCCCATCTAGAGTATGCTTCTCAGGTATGGTCACCATTTTATGATATTCATAAATCACGAGTCGAAGCAATACAGCACAGATTCATACGCTTTGCTCTCAAAGGTCTTCCTTGGGAAGATCCTTTCAATCTCCCTCCTTATGAAAATCGTATTTGCTAATTAAATCTTCAAACCCTCTCACAGAGAAGAATCAACAATGATTTAGTATTTTTTCATCAATTAATAACCGGTATAATTGATGCTCCCGACTTGATTTCCCACGTAGGATTCAACCATCGCGGAGGAACTCACCAACTACGTAATTTAGAGTTTATACATCGCTCCCACCACCGTACTAACTATGGAATGCATGAGCCATTAACTCATCTTTTTATTCCCGATTTCAACATCAGTAAAAATAGTTTAAAATTAATATTAAGAACCAGTGTACCATCTGCATGATTCATGTTAAGTAGATTTTTTACAACTGTAGTTTAATTTCATTTTTTTTTATAGCCTTGTTTAGTAATGTTTCACTATTTTAGTTTGTTCTCTTAATGTTAATTTAATTTAAGTTTTACTTTGTTATATTTTTGTAATGTTTTTTTATTTTTCCTATACGTTCTCTTTGTGCTTGTGTTGGCGTTATTTACTTACCACTAACACTTGCATTAATGATGAAGAGCGTAGATAAGTGTGTACAAGCGAGCTTAAAAAAGTTCAGTGTCACTTAAGTCTCTGAGATGCAAAAAAGTGAATATAGAAATTCCCAATAAAACTCGGCTATGGTTGTCAATTGAAATGTTCAAATTCACATGAGTGATACTATGCGATTTCTTTAAACTTCTTGTACTAATAAACCTAAAGATAATTTCCCAATACCATATATTGGTTTCACTTTTTTGAGCACTTTAAATCAAATTATATGAGGTGTACGAATATGACTGAGACTGACTGTCGATGGTTTTTACATGGACATTTTCGTATTCTATGTATTACATTGTATTACTCTTTCCGTAGACATGTCGAAAGTATTTGATTTGTTAGATAATTTGCTTCTTGAAAAACTATATATTGCTTAAGGTGCGATAAAAGCGATAAAAGGTTGGTCGAGACGAGAAAATAAGCGTGATGCATCTTCAGCAAAACACCATGTATAACTCTGGAATAAGCAATGTTCTCATCCCTATTGTTTTGAAAATATATGTGACCCGGTATATAAAAAGGGGGCTTATGACTCAAAAACAAAAACGCGAGAAAAAGGCTGTTGAAGATAAACAGTGCATTTCGTCAGTTTCTCGTGGTTTCTCGGTAGTTGTTCTCCTTTCTCCCGGTTACCCAGTGTCTCTCGTTGTTCAAGCGCACCAAGTGAGATGCATTGTTGCTTTTGCTCTAAATATTATGGTAGTTTATAGCTTAATATGTATTATCTTGATTCTGAATTTTCTTTCATGTAAGTATATAGTTCATTTACAGTATTATATGATGTTCCAAAGGGCTCTATCCTTGGTCCACTTTTAATTCTAATCCATATTAATTCACTCCTCGATCAAATTTTCAATAGATTGCCAACAATATTCACAGGGAAAGTAGGGAGTTTTCATAAAGGTCTGAAATCTGGGCTAGTACAATCGTCTTTCTGTTTTGCTGCATACAGGAACACGAACACCCTCATTCTGAAGAACGAGTGTAGACCTGCTTAGTTGGAATGGTGTATTTATCCTTGCCCTTTTTTATCAGTAATTGGGGGTTATCGCCCCCTTGTCTGTTGTTCTTGTTATTCATTGTGGTTCCCCAATATTTCGAAAAAGAAATGCAAAGGTCATTTAGAAATAAAAAGCTTGAAGTTCCAAGACTTCATCAAAGAGAGTATATCTGTCTCATATGGTATAACTGCCGTGGCAAGTCACGGAATGAATTATTTTGCGTATTGAAAATATAAAGACAAAAAAAAACACACTTAATATCAAAACTAAACAAGGCGTGTTGTTAAAAGCATTGGTTGATAGTTTGCTGAAAATAAAAGGGTTAAGTTATGTAAGTCATCCCCCAGAAGTCATCTTTTTCAGTTACTGAGATTTTAATATCCCTCCTGGTTTTAAAACGATTTTAAATTCATATGGAATATTGACAGCTCAAAAAAGTGTGTGTGCGAAATTTGAACACGGCAAAAATAACACTTCAGAAAAAACGAAACGAGGCGACCACGAAAGCACAAACGAAACTCAGATTATAGGAAATATTTGTATCATAGCCCATTATCTTGCTGACTGAATTCTCTTTAAGAATACTTTTGTGTCGCTTTTTCGTTTAATTGAATTTTTAAATCACACGAAGCTAAAGAAGTTCACATCAAAAATATAACACGGTTGCTCTAAAGCAGGGTTTCCCAAACTATTTTGAGCAACAGACCCCTTTTCCAATATGAGCTGATACCGTAGACCCCCAAGGCCAAATTACTTTAAAAATCCTGTTTAAATTTTTTTACTTAGGTACTCTTATAGGTAGATACCTAGTACGTTAACAAGTTTTGCAGTATTGCAGAAAGAAAATTTTTTGAGATAACAATAAAACATAACGTTATGATGATAGCAGGTATGAAATTCAATAAAACATGAAGTGTAATTCATAATTTATTACTGGTTTTTAGAAATCGTGCTCTTAGTTGAGAACAAATAATAAATTCATGATTTGAAAAATGTATGCGATGGATGAATTGCTACCCATCTAGTTAGATCTGGTTTAATATTGGTAAGTTGCAGCCTTAAGTCCCCGCATTCGTTGACTTCCAAACGGTTTCTTTTTTTCGTCAAAAAGTTTGCAACCACACTGAAGCCTTTTTCAACTAAATATGATGATGGGAAAGCGATGAGATATTTTTCAGCAATGTTCCACAATGCAGCATATTGAGTTTCAATGCTTCGTTGCAACCAGAACTTCTGATAGCCTTCGTTGAGCTTTTGCTTAAGCTCTTCGTCAGTTTGGATGGTGATCAACTCTCCTTGCAATATCACATTGGTTTCTTCCATGGCTGTTATACTGTACGAATTCATTACCCGCTCAGGAATTTACAAGTTCAAAAGATTCTCAAACCTTCTGGTAAAATCTTTGTGAAGCGCGTCCAAGTGAGCGACATATGAAAAAAAACATCGTCTTGAAGGATTTCTGTTGATTTCAACAAATGCGTAAACTGAAAGTATTCTTTTCTGCTTAAATTTTGTTTATAAAGAATAAGTTTTCTCACAAACGCCGCTATAATTGATTTGATTGATGTTTTGATCAAGTTGAGATCGGTCATGTAATAAATATCCCTCATAGAATTTTCTTCCAAATTTGGATCTTTTTCATTTAAAAACTCCAACACAGACCTAAAAATAGCTGAAAATCTCAGCTGAAGCTGAGCAAATAATCCAGAGTTCAATGAATTGCTTTGAAACTTGTTGACAGCATTTATAACGTATTGCACAGACTGGTGCAATCTAGGACTCAGATTTTTTGCTACTAAATGTTGTCTGTAAACCACGCAGTGAATCACCAGTACATCAGGCAATTGCCGCTTCAAGTAAGCTATAAAACCACGATGACGACCAACCATAGATGGTGTTCCATCAGTCGCAACAGAAATAATGTTTCTCCATGGAATAGCTTTGTCGGTAAAAAACGTTCCGGTGCCAGAAAAATGGATTCTCTTCTGGTATCAGTTTCCAAATATATGGTAGAAAGCTGTTATCGGCACATATTTTCATCTATGATATATGGAACGTATCCTAACAACAGAGCTTCATTGCAGGGTAATGTAGACTCGTCTAACTGGGGAGAGATTCTCTTGGTCTGCAATAAATTGCATAAATTGTTTTCCACGTAGCGACCCATCTCGTCTTTTCGTCTCTGAACGATGTTATTGCTGAAGGATATTCTTTTTATAATATCTTGAGCGGGCTTATGAGGACCTCTGCAATGTCTGCTAAAATAAGCTGATCTCCAATTGTGAGACTCTTCCCCGACTTCGCTATTAGCAGAGATATATTGTAGGACGCTCGCAAGCCATCAACGTTTTGCATAGAAACGTGATAAGAGGTCCTCCATTTGTCAAGGCATCGATCGTTACTAAATACTTTTTCACATATGAGACACATCGTCAAGTGTTTATTTGATGACGATGAAATAATTCCAAACTTTAGGTGGTCCAAACTGCACTGTCTACATTTTTTTCGTGTCTGCGATCACACCGCCAATCTTAAGCAAAAAATGTTTAAAACTTCTACTTATAATATCACAATTATACAATACTATGTAAATTTTTTTATGCGCATGTTTAAAATGTTACTTTTCATTTTAAAAATGGCAAAAAAAAACGCAGTACTATCTTTGAAGTTTAAAGAGAAAATGTGTTAAGGGGGTCGATTGAAAAAATTGTCGACCCCCAAATTCAGATTTCGTTTTTGTCGACCCCTGAGGAAATCACTTTGGGAATCACTGCTCTAAAGCTTTGATATATGCACAGAATATTTGCTATTTGTTCTATAAATTAGAGAAACTTGTAGTTCTATAAAGAGGTTTTGCTGTAAATATAAGATAGCCACTATCCCATTACGCAAGGCACATGCATATAGACAGTCAGTGCTAAGACGAAAGTGGGGACGATCGGAAGCATCGCCGAAAGAAGACACCGAAAAAATTAAATAATGTGCAATGTTTTCTATCTCATTTTTTCCTGACTTACCCCTATACATTTATGTGCTTGTTTAAATATCGTTTATTCGTGACGCATTTACGTTTCACTGAGTTTCAAGTCACAACGATTTCAAAGAAGTTTCACTTCAAAGGCAAAGAAATTGCAGGGATCTTTAATTTCAACTTTAAATCATTTATTACTCTAAAGCTAAACAACACAATAGCAATCTTCTAAGCAAAGGTCCTTGCAAAAAAAAATCTGCTCTACAAAATGCATTATATGAAACCATCTCAGATCTCGCATATCAATTCTTTAAGGAAGTTAAGCTGTCAAGTAAGCTTTTAAATCAAATTGAAATTTATAAGTCAAAGCCAATAGGAACTGTCTTGACATTTCTGGCAGAAATAGCCACTACACTATGTGACCTTTTTCATCCAGGTTCTTGGACATGAAGGACAATAGGGCAATGAGGAGAATTTAAGAAATTTAAATTGAAATATCAAGTAAAAAAAAAATTATATAAGATTATCTTAACATGGATCAAGATCTTGTAAGGCAGTTTTATGTTAATTCTGTATTGAAGTTCGACATCAGATTTTCGAGATGCCGCTTATAAAGCCTATACAACTCTGTCAATTTTGTTCAAAATAGGTGCAATAAGATTTTTGAGGAACCTACCAAAGCTTTTCGGAATTGGATTTCTAGGTTTCAAATCAACAGCAGCTAAGCTACTTGCAAAATAAGCTAAGGCAAAATGGCAAAATTAGAACAAAATTGAAAGCCGAACGAAGAGCGATGACGATTAGTTCTCAATGTTGTTCTGCTCGTGCCCAAGTCATAAATCTGGAAAAAATACTATAAAAATAGAAGAGTGCTTACAAAGCCTCCCGATAACCTTGGAAGAACGTTTTGATCTTCTTGTTGAGATTCTATTAACTCCTTCTTACGCGGACAGCATTACAGCTAAATAAAATGTTATACATCGTTGTTTGCCGTTGCAGAAAAACTCGACTACTTTGGTTTTTACTAATCATGCGAAAAGCCCTGTTCACACTGTACAATTAGTTGGACAAACTTTATTTGATGGAAGTTGGGTGTTCGGATGTAAGTTTTCCAAAATATTTGAAAACCATCCACCAAGTTGGACAAGCGGTCGTCTGTTGGGTTCACACTATCAAGTATTGGTCGTTCAAGCCTAAGTCTGTCCAACTAATTGTACAGTGTGAACAGGGCTAAAAGGAGTTTCCCTTTAAAAACGAACTACATTTTCTGAAAAATTCAATAACATTACAACTCTTCCCTAAGCTTAAAATTAAAGTTCAATGATTTTTTATCTAATTTCTTTGAATAAAATAATTTTTTTTCCAGTTGCTATCCATAAAAGCTGAGCCCCATTTGAAGACAACACAAAAATGTCACGCTTAAGAAAAGCAACATCCTTACTAAGGCGAACATCATATTCATCGACTTCTACTTCCATACAAATGTCAACCGCCATCGACATAGAAAAACTCAATGACATTACTCCTAACCCCACAACAGATACCACGACAAAACCACGGTAAGTTCACAATCTACTACAACATCAAGTTTGCTTTATGCTCACATTGAAAATTAGTTAACATCGTGTTTAAAAGTGTAACTTTGACTTTGTAGCGATTGCCGCCATGTGAAGCCATACGCGGATATACCCGGTCCTTGGGAGATGCCATTGCTCGGCAACTCGTGGAGATTCGCCCCAGTGATCGGTGAGTACCTACCTAACCCCCTAAGTACACACACAAAATGTCGTCATTTTTAACATATTTCATGGTTCAAATTGTTGACACACATCATAATTAAAATGCCTTAGAAATAGAAAAAAACCCACGCGCCTCTCAGACGAAAAATGATTATGAACACGACCAAACACACGCACCTACACAACATCCGTTTTTTGTTGGATTTTGAGTGTCTGTCTGTTGGAGGGGTTTTGCTGGGGTCTAAAATGTAATTATATCTCCGATGGATGGAAAAACGGAAGACCTAATTTTTTCAGCATAACACGAAATTACATTCCTCCTCTTTTTTTTGTCTCTCTATGGTGAGAGATGAAAATGAAACTAATTTTCATTCTGCAGATTGCTTGGGGGGTTCGATTGGAGTGCGTGATGCCTGAAGCCTGATGCGTGCTCAGACTGATGGACTGATGGATACAAACAGATTAGTTTTGACAAGTATATTTTCTCTATTATCGACAAAAAGAAACCATTTCTTTGATTCATTGTTGAAGCAATTGCCTTCATTTGTTTTCGTATTTGATTAACGCCCGTTAGAGTTTACACGCGAAAAGCAAACTTAGTGAAATATGAGCACAACAGCCACATCTTGCTACAAATTTAATACTTTTTGTGTGAAGTGTAAAGGAAACAACATTACCCAAGAACTAAATACCTCTCCCTAATACGTACACGCAACCTTTGAAGTTTTATATCTTAGTAGGTATCTTTTCTGTTTTTGTTGTAAAAGTTGTTGCATCACTAAGTTATGCTTCTTTGAGAGGTTTAACATGTATGTAACTTTAGCAGAACACGCCGAGCGAATTCATGCGTAAAATAAAACTTTGTAATTCTCGCATCCGAAAAAGGTTTTATTTTCGGTTTTCGGTGGGTAATTAGTGAGGTTTCGTCGTCGCGTCGTTTAAACTTTCGTTCGTTGATGTAGAAAGCTTTAATATGTAATTAGCACTTTCGGTTTTCAGTTTTCATAATTTCCGAGCTGGTTTTTTGCCATCAGAGAGAACACCGGTGTTTTTAGGTGTAACAAACTTGAAGTGGCGAGATGTGTGTGTATATTGAAGCAACTAGAAAACGCAATTTTGTTTTCAGTAGAGAAAATGTTTGAGGTGGGAATTAACAATCGTCAAGCAGAGAAATAGACGTAAGCTAATTAATTTTAAGTGATTATACGCATTGAGTGACTGGATGCAGAGTTGCGATGCATATAAATCAGATGTCAGGTGCAACGGAACGAGAAGTCCCTAAGTTGAGCACATTTCTCACAACCATGCCTTGAGAGGGAATGGAGGGGACCTATGATTTTTTGCCGGTTCCGAACGGCTAATCGAGAAAGCGCTTTTCATGGCAGTGAATTTACTAACGAGGACCACTGGTGGTCTGCAGTTTTACTGTTGTGATGTCGCAATTGCTGTAATTAGGTAGTAAAAATACGTTAAGTGTTTTCTTTGCCAGTATGCAGAATCTTGGTTCACTTTTGTCCGTCACATACAGCAGAGATAATATTTCGTCCTTTTACCACGGATTTATTGATCCATGGTTCCTGGATCAGGACTATATCCTCGCCGGACTTGCTTAGTCGGAGAAGGAGTCCGGCCGAGGCTTTGATGGAGTGTTGGAGATTAATCTGGAGTATCAGCAGCATTGCTACAATCATCCAGCTTAATCTCCAACACTGTAGCATTAAGGTCCTCCATATCTGAGGCGGAGTCTAGCAACTCATCCTCAGAAAGGAAAACCCCAAGCATTTCATCGTCGGAGTCTAAGACTCCGCCTTTGTTGCTGTCGTCCTTATCGGACGATTTATTTTCAATTGCGTCTTGATCAGACACTATTTTTGTAGTCTTTTCGACCAGTTTCGTACAAGACGGCTGTTCCAAAGAATCAGAGCAACTTGCCGCGGATTGTCTCCATGATGCAAGATTCGACGCTCGCAGTGGACTCCTTGGCTTCGGATTCAGCCGCTTGCTTTGGAAGCTTTGCAGCGTCCTCATATTTTTTGTATATTTTCAGCACTAGGTTGTCAAAGCCGTACTAAATAACACCCCCACGTGACGCCAGGGGTTCTAATGATTCCTTATTTAGAATGACAAGAGCCGACCGATAACGACCCAACGACTCTTTTTCAATCATCAGAACCGTCCAATCGTGAGTGGGTAGATCAGGGTTGCTGTACTTGATCAACTGGAGAACCATCTACCGGGATTCATGCAAGGCCGGTACCAAGGCACGAGCTCTCGGTCTGCTTGGGATATCCTCCCTTGCCACAACCTCTAGCTTAGTACCTAGCCAGATCTCACCTTAACCGCTGACAGCAAGTTTGTACAGATGAAGCGATCTCTGGTCTCAGCTTGACGCGGTTTTGATGCCAGCCAGCGTCGCTGATTCTTGGAAGGGGTCCTGGATTCGCCTCGATAACAGGTATAAACCTGAAAGCGAGGTGAGCCTTGACGTCCGCCCACCTGTCGGCAGAGATGTTTCCATCCATATTGCTTCCGTCGATAACTGCGACAACAATCTTTTCCTTTACCACGTCACCAAAGGACTGCCCCGGCACTAGTGTCGATGGGACGCTAACCCCGACTATTGACTTTTCGGGTTGAGGTTTTTCAACCTCAAACGACCTGTCTTGCTTCGACGTCGAATCTTGGCTGGTCTCTTCTACAATTTTATTTGCCCACTTCAATTTGTCAACCTCACCCGGTATTCTCTCCGCTCCGGGTTTACCACCCACCGTTTCGATTACCCTTTTGGGTTGGCGACGCATCTGAGCGGGCGTTTTTTTTGTTCTGAGTCCCCCCCTTGGCCGAGCTGGTAGGGTTGCTAATCGCCTCTCTAACCCTGCCATTATTATTAAATAGCTTCACTTTTTCTCTTAGCAGAAGCTGAAATTTCATTTCAATTTCAAATTTCTAGCTTTGACAGAAGTATGCATCGATATTCAACTATTTGCAGCGCTGCTCGTGTATAGAGTCATAGAGTAGAGTGGCGATGCAGATAAATGAGATACCATGTTTCACAAAGCGAAAAATAGCGAAATAGCTTAAAAACACCGAATAAGGCAGTAGTGGAGTCTGTCAATTTTGTAAACTAAAATTACTTTGACAGAAGCATGCATCGAAATTTAACTTGGTGCAGCGCTGCACGTTTATTACAGTCTGTACAGTATTTCCGCCTTCAGACTTTTTCATGTAAAGTTAAACAGAATCTGAGTCAAAAATGATTTCTTCTCCTGCTAAAAGCCTGTCTTTAACTTTCAAAGTAAAACTTTGCTTAAAAACGATGATGCAATCTAATAACGACGTTCTCTTTACGTGCTTCATTGCAAAAACTCCTTTTTATTCATTTCGTTCAAGTTTTTTTTTGCTTTACTCGTTGAGTAAAATTATATTTTGCATACAAGTAAACAACCAAGTCATCAGATAAAAGATTTACCAGAAATGAATAAAAAGAACTTCTATTAATATTCAATAAAAAAAAAGTTAGACGTCAACTGCCAACTACGTACTTATTTCGCAGCAAACTATCCCTACTAAAAAATCAAAACAAAATGTTCACTTTTCTAAATTTATTCAAGGATATTTCAAAGCGAGTCAGACAAAAAGAAAACAAAAATTAAAACCAGCTGACCCATTTCACAAGCCTGATCCTACACATAGCAACTTTGTTTTTTGTTCAGGACTTTCATTCCTCCCAATAAAGTAGGAAAATAGTGGACAGAGGGACAAGTGATAAAAGATTTATTTTGCCATTTTAATGTATGCAATAAAAATTCAAAGTGGACAAATAGCTTTTCGTTTCTTCTTATTTTTAGCGTACCTACCTATCAAAAACTTTTTGCACAGAGTATAGTGAATTTATATACAATCGGGGTTTATGACTTTGTGAGTTATTTACTCCTTTTTACGGTTATTTTTATTTTGAAACTGCTTTTTTGTAAACTAAATTCGAATCGAAATAAGCATTTAAAAGCAATTGAAAGATTTTATCGAAGTAGAAGCTCGTGCAATTGAGTCGCAATTCATTTTCAGTCTTTTCTTGGCTAGTAGAGATGTTTTTCTGCTCGATTGGAATGATTCAGCCTAAACCTTGAACAAGAATATAAGACCAAAAGGTGATAACTGATAAGTATTTGTACTAGGATAAGATGCTTTCGGAACCTAACTGGACATCCTAGGTCCCTTAAATTTTCGTCAAGAATTAGCTAGAAAGAACATCAAAAGACAACTAGATCAAAGAACTACAAAAATGGTAGCATTGGTCGTTGAAATCTTTTGAAATAAATAGATTTTCAAATAAGTTGTCCAATCTCTAAGAAATTTGACAAGTAAAAGTTAATATCCACAAAAAGAAGAATTTTCACAAATGCTATTGGTTGAAGATTAACACGAAAAACTAAACACTTGGGTCTAATTTTTTCAAACATAAAAAAAATAAATAGGAAGACAACAAAAGCTAAAGGAACCCCAGGGAGAATTGTATTTCCCTTAGCCCTAACTTAAGGGAAATCAAATTTTGACTGATTTCGAAGGACGAGCAATGAAGCCTTTTTTATGGCAGTGTAGTAAGTCTGGCTGGACTTGCTAATGCCTCGTGACGAAAGACGAAACGGAGCGGGCTGCCCCAGGGCCTAGCGCATTTCTTACAACCATTGCCTCTGAGAGCGAAAGGAGGGTACCTTAAAATTTTATACCGATTATGAACAGTTAATCGAGAAAGCGATTTTCATGGCAATGAGTTTATCATCGGAGGACTTGTCCTCACCAAAGACAAAAAACATTTTTGCTTCTGTTAAGATGTGAACCACGAACCTCGGGGTTGACAGGCACACATGCTAACTGCTTTACCACAGATACCACATTGTGGATGTCTTCCGTTTTTTTTTTGTATGAAATCCAAATATTTTTTTACTGGAACCACCACCTTTCGCGGCGAGTCCTTCTACCGACAGTAGTATTGTAGTCAAAAGGTGTTTTGAAAATCTTTGTGAAAATTTGTCCTAAACTTGTCATCCTACTTCACTTTTCATTAAGACGACAATGCGAACCCCTCCTTGGGTTCACCCTGAAAGTTTAAATTCCAAATTAAGTAGTTGGGGGTAGCTCAGCAAACACAAAAAAAAGTAGGAATGATTTCTTGAAAATGAGGCATTTCCTTGAATAACCTCAAACATATTTTTTGAATTTATCATATTTTTAACCTGCCAAAAAAAATGAAATCAAAGCAGCAGATAAAAAAACCTGAGAGCCTATTGCAGTAAATTTACTTACCTACAGCCCTTAAACTTGACTCATGGCTACAAGGCCTTAAACGATTTGTGAAATCTTTAACTTTTTTGGAAACCAAAAATTCACTTCAGTCTTTTTAACTCCACTTAAATTTCGTAAATCTAAGAAACTAAATCCGATCGTTACGGTCTCAGTGTACCTACCTACGTTCGTGTTGTAAGCAATAAGTGAAAGGACAAAAATTGTAGTAGATCTACAACAGCCATGTATCGGGTGTTTTTTTTTTTAGAAGTTGGTTTTGCGAATAGGGATACCAACTGACTGTGGCCAAATCGGCCAACTCTAATGTCATTTATGTTCAGTTTGTTTTAACCTGGGTTCCAGGACATCATGACATAATCGATAATGAAATGGCGGATAAGCTGGCTAAAATCGGGTCAGCACTCGAATCCCAATAAACCAATTACCAACCCAACCCTCTACCTATCCAATCCTCCCATCTCCTCATCCTCTGATTTTCCCGGGGAGCACAATGGATCCTTGAGATCCGAGTGAGGTGCTGTCACTTGTGGCTGCACCCCCCATGCAACCTAACCTAACCTAACCTTGCTATTTCATCTTGAAGAGGTCGACAAAAGAACAACGCTGCAAATTTATTTCGAAAGCAATGAGTTCTGATGTAATGTAATGAGAACTGATGGTTCAGCTCATGAAGTTTATAATCATAATCGTCCATCAGAGCAAATAATTCGGTTAACCATGGATCGTTTTCGTACTGCGTTTACTTTATGCGATAAAACGCATACGCAGAGAAGTCGAAGAGTGCGCACCGAAAAACAATTGCCGCTGTAAAGCAAAGTGCTGAAGAGGACTCGAATGAATCGATTCGCCACCGCTGTGCAGCAATTGGAGCTCTGTCCGTCAACTTTATGGAAGATTTTGCGCAAAGATCTTGGCTTATGACCTTTCAAGATCCAGCTTGTACAAGAATTAAAGCCGCGAAGCCATGCAATGCGTTGTGATTTTGGTGTATGGATCGAAAATGAGATTGATCTCGATGCTGATTTTTATCGCAAAATTTTGTTCATTGATGAGGCTCACTTTTGGTTGAATGGATACGTCAGCAAGAAAAATTGCCGTATTTGCAGTGAAGAGAACCTTGAGACGCCATTACATCCTGTGTTTGGTGGTCCAGACTGTTTGGTGTGCTCCATGGGCTGGTGGAGTCATTGGGCCATACTTCTTCCGAAATGGAGCTGGCCAGCCAGTTACCGTTTATGGAGACCGGTATAGAGCCATGATAACCGACTATTTTGTTCCCGAATTGGATGGCATGAATGTGGATGAGATTTGGTTCCAACAAGACGGCGCTACATGCCACACAGCACAAGTCACAATCGATTTATTGAAGAAAACATTCGATGAGCACATAATTTCGCGAAATGGACCTGTCAATGGCCCACCAGGATCGTGTGATTTGATTCATTAGAATATTTTCGTTTAGGATATGTGAAGTAGCTCGTCTACATCAACAAACAAGAAAAGTTAGGCATTTGGAAGCCAACATTTGTGGTTTTGTTGAAAATTGAACCTCTAGACTTGCCGTGGCAGCTATATGAAATCATATATGCAAACGTTAATGGCTTAAGATTATCCTTCCAATAAAGCCAAATTAATGGACATTAAAACGATTTTCTTGTGTTTTCTTTCAATTAGAAGTTCTATACCTATAAAAAAAACATCCTTTACTTATGTATTCTCTAACAACGGCTAAGCATATCAATTATTTGTTCTTGTCTTGGCGTTACTTACTAACCACTAACACTTGCATTAATGATGAAGAGCGTAGATAAGTGTGTACAAATGAGCTTTAAGTTCAGTACCACTTAAGTCTCTGAGATGCAAAAAAAAAAAAAAATTGTTCGTTTTCAGCCAAGTTTTTTTCCGCATACCCGAATTTGACTGCGTATTGTGGAGAGCATAATTTCTCAAAGCTTGTCTACACAAATGTTCCTTGTTTTGACACAAATTCAACTACAAACCCCCGATTGTTCCAGGAGTTGAAAACGATATAAAATTGATAAAACCTTGTGTGTCCTCAAATAAGCAGTCTAAAAGATTCTCACAAGTTAGTACAAAGCTCTCCATTTTCTTTTTCCCTCACCACCAATAGCTAACATCATATATCAATCTAGCAAATCTAATGGAAGGAAAGGAATTTAAGATCAAAGTCAGTAATGCAAGACTCAAACTTTTTTCATAGTAATGTAAGCTATTTGTTATTTTGATGAATAATCCTTATTTGCATTAAGCATTTCAAAAGCTAAATCATTATCCCATTTTAAATACACTTAATCCGACAATGACCCATTTCACAAAATTTACTACATACTCTGCTTTCAGACAAATTAATTTTCTACAATAGCCGCAATGAATTTTAAAGGAAAATCCTTTTTGAAAACAATAGAAACCCTTATATGAGTTTGATGGCAATACTAACCCTCCTTAAACCAAAGATAACAATAGGAACTAGTTCCTGTGCCGCACCCGAAAATCCTTTTCAATATATAATCCCTCCAAAAATGAGATGCTGTTTGTTGAAGTTCTTCGCAAATGGTGTCCTGCATAATTTTCTCGTAAAAAGAGAAACTGGAACAGCATAGAAACCTCTTCAAACTTTCTATTTAACACACACACACACAAATACACCAACTCGTGGAACTTTTGGTTGTTTATTGGATTTAGTTTCGCAAACAAACTAATTGCACCTAAAAGTGCCTCCTTTTGTGTCGAATTTGAAAAAAAAAAAACATTAAAATCGCGTGTTTGCTGGCAATGAAAAGTGAATAAGCCGCTTGCCCTATAAAAAATAAAATTTCTGTTTTACACTTTCCTTCTACACTGACTTAAATTTGTTCTTTTTTTTCTCTCCCCCTTTTTATCTAGGCCATTACAAGATCAACGAACTGGATAAAGTCATGAAGGAATTGCACCGCAACTATGGCAAAATGGCTAAAGTTGGAGGACTAATCGGTCACCCGGATTTGCTGTTCGTATTTGATGGTGACGAGATCCGCAATGTTTTCAAAAAGGAAGAAGCCCTACCTCACAGGTAAGAAAGAAAAAAGAAAGAAAAATGGAGGAGGAAGCAACCATCCACATCCACATGAGTGATGAAATTAATTTAAGCCTTGAAGTGGCTCTTTCCTTTGTTGTTCCGCTAGCTATAGATTTTTTTTTAGTGTTTGTATTTGTTAAAGCCAGTTGCTATTATGTCCTTTCTTAAAGCTTTCATGTCCTTAAATCATTGCTATCTCAAGGGCCCTCCACAAGGACTAGGCACAAAGTAGAAATATGTACATATATGGAGACAAAAGAAAACGAATATACTCAAGAAAAGCAAAGGATTATAATACTCTTCCACATAATAACAGAAGTATTTCAAGTGAGATAAATATCCATCTATGCCCTCAACTTGTTGTATGTGCTGTGTGTACAGTGTTTAAAGTACTAATCCATCGACACTTGCTATAGAGATAGATTCATCTACTAGTGTAGTCTGTACACTGTACATGAAAGGAGATGTATTCATTTTTTGTTTTAGTTCGATACTCAAGCACAAAGGCCAAAGCAGTCTAAACATTTTGGATAAATAATTGTAAACAAATTATGGAGAAAAGTTTCTGTTTCTGTGTGGGGGCGGAAATACTTTTATTTCAACAGAATTGCGTCAAACAATTATTCATGCGCACTTATTTTAGGAACAGAAACAAAAAATTATGTATTTTCCAGAGAGTGGATTGTTTTTCAAAAATTTTGGAAATTTCATTTAAACAAAAGTACAGGTATTAATGTCATGCACATGCAATGATTTGCTTTCTCTCGAAGGTACCCGAGTTTCTTGTGCAAATGTTTTATTTCTAGGTAGCGAAATTTTTTGTGTGTATGGGGCTTGGCATTCGGTATTGGGGTTGTAAAAATGTTGGCTTTTACTTCGATAATGGAATGTTTTCTGATAAGATCTTATTGATTTTTGTAAGCGCAGGTGTTACTTGATCAAATACGCATGTTAAATTTTGTTGAAAACAATAATAACAGTTTTCGAAAGAGGGTAGTTTATCAATGGAAGTGAAAATGGAAGTTGTTTACTTGAATTTAGCTTTTGTTCACTACTGGAAATAATCTTTAAATAGAAATTGACTCACTAATGCTTATTTTTTTCAAAAAGCGACGATAACAGTTAAATGAGAATAAATGTAATGTTTATATTGCATCCAGGTGTTTGTTTTTGAAATCATTTGAAGAAAAATCAAACATTTACTGCACGGTTTTGTTTCGATACTGTTTCTCCACCACCGTCTTCACCTCTACCTCTTCCTTTATTATTACAATTCTATATCTATGTACATATCTCTCCTTCTATTTCTTAGTCTACTGCTATCGCTATCGCAATTTTTATCTTTATTTTTATCTCCATCTCCACCTCGATCTCCTTTTCTGTGTAGTTAAATTTAACTTTTAGTAATATCGTGTTTTTCAATAAGTATTTCTTTTGCATGGCCACCACGGGCACGCTTGCAGAAGTCCAGACGCTGAGCCCAATTTTCGACAGTTTTCAAGAATAAATCGGCCGATACTGCTGCAATTTCCCGTTCGATATTCGTACGAAGTTCATCAATCGTCGCTGGCTTATTGGCATAGACCACAGACCCACAGAAAACAGTCTAACTGCGTCAAATCCCACGACCGAGGCGGGCAAGCGACTGGACCATTTCGTGAGATAACAAGTTCTCCAAACTTGGTTTCCAATAAATTGATTGTGACATTCGCTGTGTGGCTTTTGGTGCCGTCCTGTTGGAACCACATATAATACAAGTCAATATAAGGATGTAGGCCAAGATCTTTTCGCAAAATTCGCCACAACGACGTCACAGAGATGCCCAACGCTTGAGAACGACGGGTGAGAGACACATTTGGACTTTCTGTGCAACTGAAACCTCAGTGGCTGCAATATTTTCGACACTTCGGGCACTTCTTTGTCACACTCACTGGCACGGAAACATTTTGTACTGTGCCTATGGATTCAAATTTTTCCACTAGACGCTCAATTGTTGACGATTATGATATGATGACCATAAATTGGACCTAGCGCTCTTAACGTTGAGGCCACCGACTCCTAATTGCGGCAGTAAATTTAAATAATTTCGACTCGTTGTTGGCTCGTATATCTTTCCATCACAAATGGAAAACCTTACTGAAGAGAAATGTCAAAAGAGCGGGAAGAAATATGGCGTCGTTTGCTGTCCCTGTCGCTCTACTTTTGTAGCGTCCTTGTTAAAAAAGCCTCTATATATACTCAGTAAGATACAACCACCCCTATCATGAGGCCCGTCGTGCGAATTCGGACTACAAATCCCAAAATGGAAGCATCACACACGCCCTTGTAGTGAATGTTTTGCCACAAAATTTGTTATTATTAATAAAATTATTAACAAACTATAAATATCTGTTGCCAAACGTTCATTACGAAGATGCTTTTCCGAAATCGCTACGACGCCGACGGGCCTCATGATAGGGGTGAATATTTCAGTATCAGTCTCCATCTCCATCTCCATCTCCATCTCCATCTCCATCTCCATCTCCATCTCCATCTCCATCTCCATCTCCATCTCCATCTCCATCTCCATCTCCATCTCCATCTCCATCTCCATCTCCATCTCCATCTCCATCTCCATCTCCATCTCCATCTCCATCTCCATCTCCATCTCCATCTCCATCTCCATCTCCATCTCCATCTCCATCTCCATCTCCATCTCCATCTCCATCTCCATCTCCATCTCCATCTCCATCTCCATCTCCATCTCCATCTCCATCTCCATCTCCATCTCCATCTCCATCTCCATCTCCATCTCCATCTCCATCTCCATCTCCATCTCCATCTCCATCTCCATCTCCATCTCCATCTTAATCTCCATCTCCATCTTCATCTTCATCTCTATCTGAACTTCATACCACTAATATTCTCTTTCTTTGTCCCATTTTGCCATTATTCAGAGTAAACAGTGTGAATTTGACTTATTTTCTTTTCCTCATTGCTTTTCTTTTGCTGATAAAATTTATGTTAAGTTTGAGTAAGTTTCAAAATTGGAATTCGTCCAACAAAAACATCATCTAACTCAAATGAGAAATTCAAACTCGACACGAAGGCAGAGCTTCGAACTGATCATATTAATGAATTGGAATGTTGTAGACAATTTTAGGCAATCTGATCTTTGGTGGATAGTACGCGTGAACAGATAAACAAGGATAGGATAGGGACCAACTTTACAAAGGCGCATTTATTTTTACCATAACCGTTGGAACATTTACAAATGTCAAAGCAAAATCGTCGATGTTTTAGATGTTGTGGCGTTCGTTGGTTGCAAATTGTCTTCAAAGACATATATCGCATCTATATAGCTTCATTAGGTAGATAAAAAAGAAAGGCTTTAAACAACCGGAAATGATCCTAAGCAAGTTTAACTGAATTTCCAATGGTGGCAAGGACTAAGTCAATTTGAGCTTTTTCTCTCATAAAGTTTTTGCCGAAAACAGTACTTTTCTGGTTCAATTTAAAATTTTGAACAATTGAAATCATCGCATCGGACGACATTTACATTCTACACCAGCCAAAAGATGTCCCATTTGAGAGATCATATAACTTCCAGTGAGTCGGTTCCTTTAAATTTTCCAAAAGTCGGGAAAATGTATTTACGTGACAGTTTTCTTCACCAAGAGTCTGACACACGTATTTATCCAAAGGACCCTTTTGAGAATAGGTCCCAAACAATTCTTTTAGTATTCTAGTTTCTTTTTTGTCAGTCAGTATACGCGACCAGCAAAGGACAGATGATTTAACGCCACATCATGGGCAGCCTTTGTTTACAATAGTTTAAAAAACAGCGATCATAGCTAAATTTAAAAGCATTGCTTAAATAAATAACAGAAATGTTTTTATCTCATCGCTTAAGACACGCACCTTTTAGATTCTATAGATTTTTGTATATGAAATTGCCCACTGCGAAATTCTTTTTTCCTACCACACATTCAATCTTGTTGGTAAAATCACTCGGACAAATGGCCAAGTATGTAGGTTGGAATATATGTAGGTTTGAGCAAGGTTTACAAAACCTTTTAATGTCTCTGTATCTGTACATAGACAGTTCCAAAACGGAGAAAGTTTTTTACTAGTCTACTACGTGCGTTTTCAATAGGAATGCTGACATTTTTATAGAAATCTAATCGGCTATTTCATCAGTCACAATATCACAATTGGTTAATATCACAGTTATTTAAAAAGATAGCTGAATTTAAACTTCCGGTCTTAAATCTCTATGTTGATTGGGATCCTAACGGGCTACAACTCATTGAGGAACCACATGATGAGATTGGACGAGGTCATTTGATTTATGTAGGTGAAGATTCGACGAAGAACACATTCTTCCCCTACTCCATCAAGAGGCAATAAACAAAATTGTTGCGAACCGACAGATATCTGCTTGTCTCAATATAAGTCGCCAGCATGACTTTTATTGACTTATTAAAGGTTTTGATTAGTATTCTGTTTTCCAGCCAATTTGAATCGTTTCATTTAATAGCTTTAACAGCTGCTGATTCAACTGAGTTCGGTTGAAATTTTATAGGTGGAATTTTTCGATATTCGAGCGTCTTAATATTTTGATCGATATAGGTTCAAGTCTTCTTCAGCCAAAAGACTGAGAGATAACCGAGAGGCCTATGATACCATCGAAATCACAATACTTATAGCACAGTTAAGAAAAAAGAAGAACAAGCTTTTGTTTCGCTTGTGAGTATCCTTTTAGCAAGATTTTAGTCTCCACGCACAGTTTTCGTATTTCTGCCGGTATATTGTTGCTTCCCACACAGAGAAGAGAAACAAAAAATAGCACACACATAAAAGAGAGCACACACATAAAAGAGAGCATAAAAGAAAGACAAGCGACAAAGAAAGAATATCTATCACAGTTACTACTGTGATATTTAAAAAATTTTGTTGGAAACAAGTAGGTATGAATACTCGAATATGAAATTAATGTTTTGCACTTCTTCTCGTCAACAGTTGCACAAAAGACCTACAGTGTGTGAGAAGCCAGTTACAAGGTTGCAACCAACTTCGATTCACATTTATACCACAAAGGATCTAAATTGAAAAAGCATTTTTCGTCAGCCATTCTTTTTTACCAAGTTCTGCTCAACTACCTATATTATCTTACTTTTCACCAAAAACACAAATTAAAGGTCGTTTTAGGATATTTATAAAACAAGAATTGTCCTTGACACACATGCTGAGTTTGGGTTCAAAACTTTATTTCGTTTCAATTTAACCATCAATTCAAATGAATTCAATTTAGTTTCAATTAAAATTAAATATTGCAGAGAAATTTCATTTCCAGCTTCAGATTAACGTTTTCCTGCGGTGAACACAAACATGTGTCACAAAAACAGATTTTGCTTTGCAGCAGCAATCTAATTGAAAAGAAGTAAATTGTTCTACGAAAAAAAAGATGGCACATGTGTTATTGAAATGCTAGACAGAGAAATTAAGAGGAACTGCAACATTTCCACACACAAAAAAAATTAAAAAAACCAATCATCCAAATTCCAAACAGACAAACTAGTTATGTGGTCAACTAGCTCTTGATTTAAATTTTAATAAATACTACAAAATCAACATTTGACAGCTCACATTTCTCACGACACTCATACCACACCTCCTAGTAAACAAAAAAAAGATTCGTCGCAGCATAAACTTAATTCAGTTGCAACATTCATTTTATAACCTCGCCTGACTTGTTTTGGGTTTGATTAAAAAAAAAAATCTTGAACAATTGGCTAATAAAAACCATTTTTAGTTGCAAATGTAAGAAAAACTATGAAATTCCAACAGAATGAATAAAATGTCATCTTCAAAGCAACTAAACAAACTACTTAGGGCCATATGGCTGTACTTTAAACACTGGTTTCAAGAAAGACTTACCACTTGAAAGAAACTCAAATATGTAAAGCGATGATACACATTTGTATACCTATGCCTACTACTGGTAAATACAAATAATATAAAGTCTGGATGAAAATGGATGGGCTTGTTGACAAATATCAACCACTTAAAACCACTTAAGTGTTTAGTTAGATTGCTCTGAAGAAATACCATGTAAACATGTAGACTCGAGAGTTGCTATCAATTTTTAATTTGGTTTGTCTTTGCAGAAGTTGGAAAATCCAATTCTTTTGTAATAACTTTTAAGTTGAAGAAATTTGAAGCAATTTGATCCGAGCAATGATCTCTTCAACTCACAAAACTTGAAGTTGTGAAGTTTTACTTTCTGTTGACTTTTCTGTCAAGAAATTTTTGAGTGACGACAACCACTTCAAAGAAGAAACAGAATCAATTTTTATACGAACAGCCATGAAATTCATTGCAATCAGATTTTTGAAGTGACAAAATCGCCTTAGTGAATTACCATAAATTAACACCGAACAGTTCCGCGATTGATGGTCAAAATCAATAGCAACTTTTGCCTAAACCAATAAAACTAAATCGCTTTAGTCTTTCCTCAAACAGACAAACACTCCAAGGCCTTAGCGTTTGTTTCTAATCATGTCTCCCTTCTATGGGAGAAAAGACCAAATAACGCTGGCCATTTGCATAAGTAGGACGTGTAAACACATTTATCTTCCATTTGGACGGCTAAAAAATAGGAATCTATCAATCTGCACGAAAATAAACTGAATGTCAGAAAAATCAACTAACGAAAGATACTCCAATTGAGTATTGATTTATCAAATCGAAGAACTGGAGCAATCCATCTGTTTAAACAGATTACCAGCCATGGCCTTGACTTAATTAGCAACTTTCTTAAGTAACCCAGCATCATCTAATCCTGTAAATAGCGTGGGTATGTATTCAACGGACAACCGCATAAGCAGATGCTAATCACTCCATTTGTTTGGCGTGAATTTCGTCGGCTGCTTTTAATGAATGAATGAAACCGCCAAGCCGACACCCGACACACACACACTCACACAAAATCAAATAAAACCCGAATGGGCGTTGGGTATTGCGGGTTGGAGATGTGTTGTTGTTACATAATCTGATTGAGATTACCTACATTTTCTCCAAACGTATGTACGTGAGTTATTGTTGTTCATCTTTCTGATTTGTCGTTCGTCTCATCGTCTGTTTAAATAATAAAAATCAAAGAAAAGAGTCAACGAGCATGAGTCAGTCAATAGATACGAGTCTGTTGTGTTTGGCGAACACACAATCGATTGTTCTGTGTTTGTTGTCATAAAAGCACATACATATACAGATACACATCAGATCCATCCCGCAAAACAATTAAATCTATTATTTTACCCTGTGTCGCCTCTGTGTTGTCGTTGTCGTCCTGCGTCCTCGTCCTCGAGATGGTTGGTGGTTCTTGGTTGTCATGTCATGAAAGAATTTTTACAACACAAAAGAGCTACCTATAAAAATAAATGGCGCCGCGCCAGTTTGTCTGCACGCAAAAAACTATAAACGAATATCTACCAACCTACCCACCTACATATCGACTTTTGCGAACTGACAATTTGTTGTGATTGTTAATTCACCTGACAGTCGAAATGTGGTAGCACAAAACAAAAACTTTATAGTCGAGTCAACAAATGTATTAAAAAACTATATAAGTTTGACATTGACATTCAATGGAAAACCAGTAAAATAAAAAAGACTGAAATGATAATGAATATTTTATGCAACGGTGAAACTACATTTTTAACAACAAACAATTGATTGCTCTCTTGATTAATGGTAACAACAACTTAACAACTGAGTTTCTCTGGTTGTGATTATCATTTAAGTTGCCGCAGGCATATTTTCGTGTTTTTGAGATGAAACTACATAGATGTGAAATAAATCCAAGAACATTGGCTAGGTAATAATGAGAAAGGTTAAGATTGTGTCTCTTGATTAAAAAAAAAGGTAGCGATGGAAGGGAGAAAAAAATAATGGTCGCTTTGGGTTTATTCCCAAACTTTCTTGCAGACTTTTTTACTGAGGCATACAAGAGAAGGTACACTTACGAGCCCAGTTAATTGCGTATATTCACTGGACAAAAAAAGATATGCTCTCTCGAAAATCAACATTTAGTTTGATAATAAATATGTGGTTCTATGCAGACCATTTGGTTTTCTAATCATTTGGTTTCAAGGCTGAATATTTGGACTAGATACATCAAAGATTATACTAGCATTTCTCTCTAAAAAGACCATCCCAGGAAACATACCTTTTATCTTTTGGGTGTGGCGCACTATCCGTTACCAGTTACAAATGAGCAAGGTCGAAAATTGTCAGATTGCTTGGATCATCAAGAAAATATTTCCCTAGATGCCGTTTTCTTTTAAAAGAGAGTGCAGGACACGAGCAGAGGAGGTGCAGACTTCTGCAGAAGTCATTAGAGGAATCGCCGAGTCTTATGGCGTGTCTCGTAACGTGGTCGAAGCCAAATTATAGAAGCGCGATTGTGATTCAGGCATTAGGGGTTTTTCTTTTTTAATTCCGAACAGTGAACTGCACTGAGAACGAACAGCGTGAACGTGTTCTGAGCTGAGCTATGTGAACTTGGCTGCGCTCAGATTTTTGCTAGATGCCCCGTCGTTTTATTTCGAGCACGTAGAGTGCGCTCGCGTAGTGTTCTGAATAAAAAAGAAAAGCATTTTGAGCGTTCAGGTTTTGCTGAATTGAAAAAGTAATACTCTAACGTTTTTGACGTTTCACTTTTCTGGTCGGAACTAAAAAAGAAAAACCCCTATTAAAACTTTTTAACCTGGCTCCAGAGCAATGATTACGTTACGTTTTGTGATTGAGGCATTAAAACTTTTTAACCTGGCTCCAGACTCCAGAGTAATGATTACGTTACGTTACATGGGTAGGTTTCAACAGAAACTACTTTATGGGTCGCCATTATATTACGTTACAATTACGTTCATTTCATTTCACAATAACGTTCCTGTACAGTTGTGTTATATCCACACGTCCACTATTTTTATCGATTTTCCAAGCCTCAGCTTCTCAATTAAATCACAACTTTGGTAGTTTAAAGATATGAATACGTTTTTTCGCAACTACGTACCTTTACAAGGACACTTATGAGTTACCATTAAACTCTAGGTTATTCAACATAAACCCACTAATCTCGGTATGTAAAGTAAAGTGATTATATTACGACGATTACTCGTCAAAAATACTTAACGCTACATTTACGTTACGTCACAACTTTATACGTAGCACTGGGAGCGTTCAATAAGATTATCCGGATAGTTTTTTGGTGCTATTTTATTTCAATAAAAGCAAAGACATACAACTATTTGTACCCCAAAAACCTATCTAAAGCTATAAAAAGCTAAAAAAAATACCTGAATCGTTTTAAAGAGAATACGTGATAGCCCATCCTATGGGTTCTTGAACGCGTACATTGATACTGTTTTCGTAAAGCGTAACTATTATATTGGGTATGAGTGTGCACAGTTCGATGCCATAAAACAATTTATCGGATAGATTATCTCGCAAACCCGTTTCTTAGATGTTAGATGTTCTGATAGCCATAAGGACTTTTGAGCGCATGATGTAGGACATTGAAAGCTTCAACAGAAACTTGACAGATTGTACCTGTTGTTGGTTGGAGCACAAGTTCTTCACCCCTTATGATATGGCTACAATTTATAAGGCCTTCATCCGCCCAAAACTGGAGTATAACTCCCATGTCTGATCAGGTGCTTCTCAAACATCTACGCCTACTTGAAAAGGTATACAAAATAGAGCGTTTAAATAGACAGGTGATAGTTCAAACGTAGAATCGATTGATTATCTTGAACATCGTCGAAACGTTACCTGTCTATCTATTTTTTATCGCTTTTTTCACAAACAGTGCTCTAGTGAAATAGCCAGTTGCATTCCTCCCCTGAAACAATTTAGCCGCAACACCCGCCTCGCTAGGAATGCTCATCAGTTTTACCTTGAACCCAACTTCGGACGTACAGTCAAGTATAGAGATTCGGATTTCAGTCGCACCACCCGAATGTGGAATGCTTTATCTGGCTCTGTATTTCCCCTGCATTGAGATTCTCAGGAATTCATAGCATCGGTGTCTCCTTTCAAATCCTTTCCTATTTTCCTAAATGCTTGCACTCTGTTTTATAACATTAAAAGGGTAGTCATAACCCCTTGATGTGCGCGTTAATTATAAATAAAAAAAAACAGACAGACATGGTAACCATTAAGTCACGGTCACTTAATAGCAATAATTTCATTTTTGTAAATCCGACTGAACATTGAAATTGAGTGTGTCTTGATACTTATTCCGGTCACTGTGTTTAAAAAAAAAACAAGATCCTTCCCTTTCCGCTTTGATTTGAATTGCTATCCAAAGTAGTGCGGTTAATAGTGGTTTGTTAACCCCATAAAATAGGGAACTATTTTTGATGCAATAGTTCCGAACAATACATAGCTCCAAAAAGAAAGAACTTTCAAATTCAAAATATTTTTTGCATACCTGAGCCAGAACCCAGAACCACTCATTTTTTTGCTTTAATTAAAAAAAATGGAAAACATCATTCGAAAATACCTTGCTTCACTCGTTGGAGATAGTTTAAGTTTATTATACAACAGCACGCAATGTACATATTTTATTTTCTTTCAGGTACCTACCTACCACTCGGCTCTGAATTGCGTCAGAATAAAGTGTCTGATTGTACTTGACTCTGAAAATTATTTCACACTGAATGCTGCGAGTACTTTCCTGACGTCAGTTGTTCAAATGTGCAAAGCTCTTCCCACACGAGCCAAAGAACAAAGTGTTCAGCAGACAATGTGAAAAACTTATTTTCAAAAACATTTTCATTTAATTAGCAAAAAAAAAAGAAATTGCTTTAAATCTGTTCATTCGTGATTCCATGGCAAAGTACACACGAATCCTTTCCTTAAAACGGTTAACATCCCACAACAAGATTAAAAGGGACTTGGAAATTGTTTTGCAGTTGCATTTGTTTCCTTTCAACTTTAGTAAATTTTTCTTTTCAAGACCAAAGACCCACGCGAAAGAAAACTACCACAAAAAAACAATAACCAGCTTAAACTTAAAAACTTACTCCTTTGTGTGACTGCGGTGTTTGAACAGAAGAGAAAAAAATTTGCACTAATAACTTTACAGAGTAGTGAGACTTGAGGGTTCCGGAAGAAAAGCCAACTAAAGTCAAACCCAAATGAAAAGGGACAGCGAGCGCACAGAAAAGCTAAAAACTTCCCAAAAGCAAAAAAGATAACCATGACTTTTTCTATTGTGAACTCATACGGAGTAGCGTAAAAGATGAAAAATTTATTTTCTTTTTACTCTTTTCCTCCGAGTATTGTCTGCTGTTAAATTTTTTTTTTTTTAGTTGTAAGGACCAGTGCACATCAGTAATTATGTTGGATCACTCGTGATTTCTTTTTCTTTTTTGGAACATAAATCCACTTTAGTGGCTTTTAGTGCACCTAACACAAAAAATTACAAGCCTGTCAGAGAAAAGCACAACAAAAGAATCCGTAATCAGTGAAAGATGTGGTCTTAGGTTGGTTTGGGTTGAGCTGAGCGACATTCCGTAAACACAAAAGACTTGAAGAAGTCATAGTTGACCTCGCATCTTTACAAAAGAAAAGAAAAAATTCAATGCGAAAAGAAAAACTGGTTCCCAAATTTTTAGTTCTATCAAATGAAGACGACTTTCTCGATGCACGTAGTTATGTAAAAGCTGATGAATTTTGTGACTGGCGAAGTCACATCCGGGTACTAAAACAAATCACACTCATTTTATATACGGAGGCGAGTAAACGTTGGGACAGTTTTCCATAAATTTTCATTGCTAGCTGCATCAGAAAGTTAGTGAAATTTGAATAATATTGAAGACATCAGGTATTCAACAGTTTTGGAAGCGGAGAAAGCAAAACTTGAACTTGAGTGCTCAGTGAAATTTTCCATCGTGGGAAGTAAGAAAACAGTGATGTACATTTCGCATTAGAATTTCAACTATTGGTGGCTGAACATCAGGAGAAGGACCTTTAAAAAGCAGCTTACCTATTTTGTAGGTTTTGCTATTTTCCAAACTAAAGTTCAAACCCAAATTGAAAAGTTTCTGTTGGAATAAAGGGCATGTAGCAATGATTTATTTTCTTTTCGCTAATCTGCCCGCTGTTCCAAGCCTCAATCAAATTTTCAATGCTCTTTGACTTTTTAAGAGAGACTTTGTATAAAGAACTCTGAGTTCATAATTCATATTGAATTTTAGCTATGACTACTCTCTGATTGTTTTCAAGCCGACATCATAACTCGCAATGGGCGTGTTTCACAAGACCTTCGAGAATGTCTACTTTGCTCCTAAGGCAAGTAGAAATTAAGCCCTTTGCGATATGTGGGAGAGTTGATCACTACGAGACCACGATGCTCGTGACGTGACCGTAAAAGGAAAAGTAGAAAAATTTAATGAAATTTGATTTGATCCCAAAATGTAACTGGTAACTCAAAACTCCAAAGATTAGTCTTTGGTACATTATTATCAATAAATCAAAGCGAGATCCCTTGTTAAAGGATTGTGATCATGTAACATAACTGTAACGTTACGTATTCATATAATTTAATGTACAGGGAAGAAAGTGATCTCATTGAAAACTTTTGGCTTTGGTGTATAAATCAACTATAATAATGATGTCAAACATACGATTGTGAATCGTAATGCAGGGGAAACACAGAGCCAGGTAAAGCATTCCACATTCGGGTTGTGCGATTAAAATACGAATCTCTATACTTGACTGTACGTCCGAAGTTGGGCTCAAGGTAAAACTGATGAGCATTCCTAGAGCACTGTTTGTGAAAAAAGCGATAAAAGAGTGTGAGACAGGTAACATTTCGACGATGTTCAAGACAATCAATCGATTCTACGATTGAACTATCACCTATCACTTTTAACGCTCTATTTTGTACCCTATTAAGTAGGCGCAAAGATGTTTAAGGAGCACCTGACAGACGGATGAAGGCCTTATAAATAGTAGCCAGATCATAAGGGGTGAAAAATTTCCGGCACCTTTTAAGGAAACCTAAGCATTTAGCAACATTTTTGGCGACTTCAAATATGTGGTAATACAAAGAAAATCATCGTTTACACACATACCAAGTACTGACAGCTTTTCGGTTTCTTGGATGCAGGTACCATTAATGGATAATGGCATTAAAGTGGGAGAGCCGTGAACTCTTCGAGATGGGGATGCTCGTAAAACCGGAAAATTCAGGTACTCTTTTTTTAATCAAAGCCGGTTTTACGTTCGTTTCGCTAACAAAATACACATCCCTTCTTCTTCTTTTTCATTTCCAGAATGGAAAAATGGTAAAGCGAATTCTCTTTTTTAACACACATGTAGAATGCATAATCTTATTTTATCAAACGAAAGCAACTAAAATTAATTTCAAAGAAAGAACTCGCTTTTATGCAAGCTGTGTTGCATAATTTTGGGATTTTATTGGGGCATCTATTATACGTCGTCGGTGCCTTTATGGTAAAGATAAGCATGTCAGCTTGTAACGTGTGTGGTTCTTAGCTGGAATCCCAGAAAAACTTAAAAAAAAAACCGAGATGATTTTCAAGTGCATCCCTTTTAACGAGGAATTGAAAAGTTCATCACACACTGCCATGAAAAGCGCATTCAAACTTAACCAATGATAATCAACGTAAGATTGTAGGTCCTCGAAATGCGATAGGCCTCGAGGGTTCTATAGCTTCGTTGCGTTACCCTATTCATTTATTTGACTATACACATTTTGTCAAAAATCTTCTTTTACACAAAGTTAGATGCAATCTAGCAAAATATTTACGTTTTTGAATCAAAAAGGCGATTTCTTTTCGGTAACGAACAGTGAACAAAGTCGTTAAAACCGTAAGACGTAAAGGTACGTCCACACTATGCCGAGCGGCATCAAACGGCTCCGAACCGCATTCGAACCGAATAAAATGGTCGGCATAGTGTGGACGTACCTTAAGACTATCTCTTTTTCATTTCAATATGGCAACTTAATGCTCGAACTGCATATGTATATTTTTATTTAGGAACACTTCTCAAACGCACTCCATGTGCTCAAAATAAATTGACGGCACAACTGAGAAAAAAACTGTACCCATAGCTAAATTGCCAGTTCCATAATTAATCCCATGAACTCTACTTAAATTTCGATATCTCTACCAATACTGGTGATAGAGACCTAATCTTAGACTTAGTTTTCTGTAGAAATAACAACCTTTAAGACTGTGTTTAAGTTGAGCTTTCATAGGTTTAGGGTTGACAGACTCTCAATTTTAAATTGTGTTTAAATTTTCTTCCCTAAGCAAAGTTTTGACGTTGAGGTAATTTTTTTCTTCAGAAAATGTCTGGTAAACATAGTTTCTTTATTTTTTCAGATGAACAAAACAATAAAACCCAAAAACGAGCTCTGGCATGCATTCAAAACGAAGGAGGGCACTTGAGCACTTGTTATAATTGTATTTGTATAAAATACATAAGAAACTACTAAAAGTTCTTGGAAAACTACTCGAATTGCAAGTTGTTGGAATAAAAACCGCAAAAACCCAAAATTAGATATTTCACCTGTTTTAGTTTTTTCCAAGCATCATAAAATGTATGGGTTTTTTGTTCATCTGTAAAAATAAGGAAACTCTATGTTTATCAGGCATTTTCTGAAACAAAAAATGACCTCAAAGTCAAAACTTTGTTTCGGGAAGAAAATTTTAACACGATTTAAAATTGAAAATCTGACAACCCTAAACCTATGGAAGCTCAACTTTAAATGTTGTTATTTCTACAAGAAATTAAGTCTGAAATTAGATCTCTATCATCAGTAGATACCGAATTTAACACAGGTCAGGGTACACAAAAGTTAGCCTTTTTTTAAATGGTCAAAAAGGGATGTAAAAAGTTGAGAAACGGACTTTACTGTATAGCAATTTTTTTCTTAGAATACGGCCGACAATCACAACCCAAAGTATGTAACACGAATTACCGGACACCCTGCATTTAAAAAACGATTTGGAAAAGTGGTTGCAAACCTCGTCAGCAATAACGTGCCGAATATATTCTTTTAAGGCGACCATGGTCTCGGGCTTGTCTACTAGGCGACTTCACATAACCCCACAAAAATAGCCCAGCGGTGTTAAATCACTCGATGTTGGAGGTAACTCTTTTTAATACGAAATTATGTAAAAATCGAGGTCAACAGTGGGTTTGTTTCCAGACAACTTAGACAGTGCCTAATGGCAATTCAGCTTCAATTCTTTCACTATGAAATAGCACACCAAACCAAACTGAGCACAAATCTAGTGACAGCTGTCAAAAAAACCAACTTCGAAAAAAAATATTGTCAGGTTGAAAACCACACGTCTAAGAAAACACCCATTATAAATGATATAAGTGTCATTTTAAGCTATTCCGACAAAAACAGTAAAGTTCATTTTCAGGCGATTTGCAAAGATTATTGACTAAAATTCAGAACGAGAGCTTTTATCTGACTTCAGAAAGTCGTAAATTTATTTATTTACCGCGTAACCTACGAGCGGAACACTTTAGCAGTTAAGTAAGAGACTTAGAGTCTTTCAAGGTCAAAATGGCCGTAACACTGAAAAAGAAAAAAGAAGACATAAATCTATTTCAATGCAACAGCACCTGACTTTTCATACCTAAAACAGAAGTTCTTCCTTAAGTTTATCTGTCTAATGAATTTAAGTCAAATAATTTGTATAGGAAAACAATCCAAAACAATATTTCATTCGGTTTCAAATTTACTTTATTGCTTTTTAGTTTAGTAAAGAAAAGAACAAATAATGTGAAATGAACAAAAATCGTTGTAGTTATTTGCAAAATTTTAAAAAACATCTAATTTTTATCCAGTTAATTCCTATTTCTTCATCTCGGTATTTTATTCACCAATGTCTGCATAGAATTCAAGTTTTACAGATTTTACTGGATTCTTATTCAAAAAGAAAATGGCATCCAAACGATATTCCCCTCTTGGCACCAATACCTTCAGGAGGCTTATGTCCAATTGAAAATTTTTTATTATAATCCAATCCTGTAAAAACATATTTAAAAAAAAAAAAAAAAACACAAGCTTATTGAAAAAGCTGTCATATCTTTGCCCAACACTTACTTCATATGGACAAGTGTGATTCAAATTTGAGTAAGGTAGCAGCATGTTATAGAAAATTCTAGAATATGGCGCAGTTGGTTTCTTGGCTATACCATCACAAAAGTTTTCCGTTACATCGACCAAAAACGGTTTGTAGACAATATCCAACTTTTTATACACTTTTATGCGAACCTATACGAGGGAAGCTTTCAATTAATAAAAGAAAACTGATTTTTGGTCTTTTTTTTTAAAGCTACTTGCCATGACGTGATCTAATCGACGCTGAAGTAATGTAGAGGCTCCCACGAGTTTCTTGTAGCGATTTATTGGTTTTGTATAGCAAGTTAAATTGGTAACAAGATTTGTTTTGTCGTAATTTATGCAAAGGATTTTTTGGAAATTCGCAGAATTTTTATCCTAGAAATCGATATTTGATGTTTTTCAAAACAAAATAATTAAAAATAAATTACACTAGCGATCGCTGGGATCAGCAAAAGGCTTAAAATTCCAGTGCCAATCACGAAAGAGTAGAATAAATGCATGACCTTTTGATCTTGTTCACGTCGGATTTGATCAGTGTCCCAATTTATATTGAAATCACATAGGCATAGCATCGAGTTTGATATTTTCCAAAATGCAGAACACAACCAATGACAGTATAGTTCTTGATTGATAAATAATTGGATACGTTTAGATGTTAGAATCTAGTTGGAATAGCCCACCTCAATCTGCAATAAATCGCAATTGTTTGACATCATTTTTAAACAGTTAAATATGATCAGTCCAGATATCCAGTAATTGCTTGATCATAAGTTAGGGAAGTAACTTGAAGCTTAACAAGCAGTTAATGGCAGAATGTTCTGTCATTCTTTTCACTCTGAAAGATGTACAATCCGACGGGGTATATAATTTAATTTCCCAAAAATCATTAGGAAGTTAGGAATCAGCGCCATTTTCAAAGTGGAACACCATCTACATAATTTTTTCCCTAGTCTTACATAAGGATGCATGGGCGTCTCAATCTTTTGACTTTAAAATTTCTATGTAAGCTAAAAAAGCGTTACTGACACTTTCCATGTTACTTAAAGTTCTCCAGTCACTGATAGTTCTCATGTCACTGACAGTACTCATTTCACGTTCGCGGACAGTTCTCATGTCACTCTGATAAGTCTTATTCAACTGACAGTTCTTATGTCACTGACAATTCTCATCACATTGAGAGTTCACATGTCACTGACAGCTCTCATTTCACTGACAGTTCGCATGTCACTGACAGCTCTCAAGTCACTGACAGATTTAATTTCACTGACAGTTCTCATATCGATGACAATTCTCATGTCACTGACAGCTCTTATGTCACTGACATGTTACTTAAAGTTCTCCAGACACTGATAGTTCTCATCTCACTGAAAGTCCTCTATTCACGTTCACGGACAGTTCTCATGTCACTGTGATAAATCTCATTCAACTGACAGTTTTTATGTAACTGACAATTCTCATGGCATTGACAGTTCTCATGTCGCTGACAATTCAAATGCTCTGACAGATTTCATATCGATGACGATTCTCATGTCACTGACAGCTCTCATTTCACTTGAAGTTCTCATTTCACTGACAATTCTCATATCACTGACAGCTCTCAAGTCACTGACAGTTCTCATATCGATGACAATTCTCATGTCACTGACAGATCTAATGTCACTCATTCTCATGACAAATTTTACTTTCAAAACCCGTAAAAACGAGTAAAACTTAAGAAAAATTAACTCAACCCAACGAACCCCTCATTCACAGGGATTCTGATTTTTCTCCTATGCTCGAAATCCACGTATCCACCCTAAACACACAAGCAGCCAGATAATCTTTTCTGTTCAAAACACACATGACCCCTCAATAAAACGAACACAGGAAGGACACCTAATTTCAGGTCCTCTTTACACTCAAGATTACTTCTCTGATGAAAATAAAATCGTTTTATTTGCATTCTCTATTACGTCTCGACGAGAACCAATTCCATAACTAATTTCCTTAGAATTAATTACGCAATTTTAATTAGAAGAAATTGCTTCGAGTTTCCAAAACAAATTAAATCCGCATCTTCGCATTTCTTTGCAGACCCTCTATGCCATCGTTAAGACACTACAAGGGACACCTTCGGAGGGATTTTTTCGGTGACGTTGCCGGCTTAATTGGAGTGTATGCTACCTGAATTCATATTGAATACCATTAGCAAATTAAAATTTTTTTTATTCATTTTTCATGATCTCATCGTCGTCGAATCAAATCGCAGTCATGGTAAAAATTGGGAAACTTTTCGCCAGGAAGTTCAGCACATCCTGCTGCAACCCAACACAGCCAAGAAGTACATTCCCCCATTGAATGAAATTGCATCGGAATTCATGACAAGGTACCTACTAAAATATACAATCAACGGGTTCATTCAGTTTGAGTACGATGAATTTCCATTCAAAAAAATAATATAAACTCCACAGAATCCATGAGATGCGCAATCAAAATGACGAGCTTCCCGCAAATTTCCTGCACGAACTTTACAAATGGGCACTCGAATGTAATAACCGAAACCAAAATCAAATTCAAAAATGAAACAAGAAAATGCAATTCACAATCAAGAGCGATTCAAACACTCAACCTCGTCCATTTCTTTTTTTTTTTTTTTGCAGCTGTCGGTCGTGTTTCATTGGATACCCGTCTCGGATGTTTATCTCCCGATGGAAATGAGGATTCTCAAAAAATAATCAATGCCATCAATACGTTCTTCTGGGCTGTGCCCGAACTTGAATTGCGGATGCCTATTTGGCGTTTCTATCCGACTAAAGCGTACCGCGCTTTCGTATCCGCACTTGACAGTTTTACAGAGTGAGTTCTTCTTCCACCAACCCTCTCACCTTTCTCTTTTTTGAATGAAATGTTTGGTCATAATCTGCTTTACCCACCCACGTAGAATTTGCATGAAAAACATCAGCACGACGATGGACAAAGCCAACAGCAGCAACAGCCGATCTGAGGCTAGAGATGATGCCGATATATCGATTGTCGAACGAATTGTTAATAAAACTGGCAATCGTAAATTAGCCGCCATTCTTGCGTTGGACTTATTTTTGGTTGGGGTAGATACGGTGAGTTTGTGCGAAAGCCCAATATACACACACACACTGCACATGCATTGACTCTCAGTTTTCTTTTCAACTTCAAAAAGACTTCAGTGGCAGTTTCTTCAACAATCTATCAGTTGAGCAAGAATCCCGATAAACAAGAATTACTCTTTCAAGAACTCAAGTCAATATTTCCTAATCCGGAGGCGGAAATAAATCAAAATGTCTTAGAACGGATGCCATATTTACGAGCTTGCATTAAGGAGACTTTGAGGTAAGATATACACAGACATATAGAGGAAGATAGACAGAGGGAATCAAATCCATAACCACAATATGTACTAAAGATGAATTTCTGTTTGGTCATAGGATGTACCCGGTGGTTATTGCCAATGGAAGGAGTCTACAATCGGATACGGTCATCGATGGATATCATGTTCCTAAAGGGGTGAGTTAATAATCTCTTCAAGCTTAGCATCCAACAAGGATTCCATTAAATCCGTCCGAATGGGGTTGTTGCAATAAAAGAGTTATTGCAAAAATGATGTGTGTATTGCGTCGTGATGGATTTGATTTTTTTTTTTCGATCTTTTTTTTATGAGGTTGTGACAGTTTCTATATGAGAAACTGAAGTTAATTTCAATTTTTTTTTTTTTAATGGAAAACTGTGTGACCTTTAACCGAAAGAATTTCATACAAAAGTGTGAGCATATGTGGGTGTGTGTGAAGTCCTTAAGACAGTTTCAAGATTGAGTGACATTGCTGATTGTTGGTTGGCTAAGTCATAAAACAAACACAATTTTCTTTTACTTGGCAAAGAAGAGGATTAAACGGAAGGAAATAATTTGATTTCTTAGGACAAATTATTGCTTTTTTCTAATTATAACAACGCCTTTAACTAACACACAAATGTAGTGGCAGTTTTTGAAGAGCTGTGCACTCTATTCCTACACAAAATAAACTGCAAGCTAGAAGATAAAACTATGAAATGTGAAAGTTTCATGGTCAAGTTTAAAATCTTAAATGAGAAGAATAGAAAACTTATAATCACCCCTATCAAAGGGACCGTCGGAGCAATTTCGGACTTCGAATGTCAAATAGAAATGACTAAAAACACTACGAAGTGAACGCTTGGCAACAGATATTTGTAGCTGTTAATGACTTCATTAAAAGTAACAAATTTTGTGGCCAAACATTCACTACAAGGGTGATGCTTCCGAAATCGCTACGACGGCGCGCGGCGGGCCTTTTGATAGGCGCCAATAACTAAGAATTTGAGTATGTATAAGCTTCACATGAACGCGCGGCGGTAATTTCTTGCATTTTTTTTACTAGTTTTGGTACGTAATACTACAACAATACGCCTCAAAATGGTTTTGTTAATACGGAGGTTATAATCAATTGTTTTTATTAGACGTACAAGTCTCTCTCGCAATGTCAGAAGATATCGTAACAGCCGTTTCATTTGCTTGACTACAATACACGGTAGTTACAAACGTGTAAAATAAATGCGTATCAGGTTAGGTGTAAAATGTTTCATATGTAACCTACTCTTAAGTATCTCTTTACCTTCAAATATTATTGCGTTTCAAAGTCCAACGCAAACAACTTACTCGTAAAATTACGCAGTCTTACACACTCCAAAATCAATAACACAGTAAAATTCAAGGCACGCGAGTGGTAACCAAATTCTGAAGAGCCAAAAATTATTTTTGAAACAGTGTTATCCAGAATCAGTTATATTTTTAATTAAGTTAAATTAAATTTAAATTGAATCAACAAGTCACAAGATCGTAAACCAAAAACAATACAAAATGCACATGAGCAGTTATTGAAAGTCTTGTGTGTACTGACATTTTGACAACTGACATGGATTTTTGAAAATCTTTGAAAACTTTTCTGTCGAAATAGTCGAACTTGGCGAAACATGGCTCTTAAACGCTTCAAGAGTTTCCAAAATTGACTTACTTCATTCGGAATGGTTCATGTGAGCAATCAGTTTCACCCTTCTTCATAGCAGGGGACGAGGACCAGGATGCAGCTTCAGATTGTGTTGTGACACGGCGTTGCGAAGGAATTGTGAAATTTTTGAAAAAGTCGATTTGAAAAAGTTAGAAATATTTTGGACCGAAATAATTCGCAATGCTTAATTTAAGGACAGACTCAAAGGACAAGGGTAGAACGGGGTTAGGGTCTATGAAAAATGTGAACAAATAACACTGATGACCAGGCCCTGAATTCCGTAAAGTGTAAGACGATTACTGCGTCTAAGTCGTATGTGCTAATAAAACAAAGTTTTTGAAAACCGTAAAAAGCTACCAAAATTTGTCAGATGATAGCTAAAGGATCTAGATATCCTTCAATTGCTGAAACCAATGTTATATGAAACAATATTTTGGCGATAAAAAAAGGCAGTTGGACAAATATCCTCTTAATTGTCACAGAATCCAGGCCCAGTAAAAAGTTATAAAAGTCACATCGTATGTCGTTTCCAAAATTTGGGAAACGGAGATTATTTGAAAGAACCTTCCACCACCTTTCTTTGTGGAACTTAGTTAATCCTAAACTCAAAATAAAATGTATTTTTATGGGGGAAGCTAAAATGTTACACCATAAGGCTTTGGGAACGCTAGATCGTAATATCGTAAGAACGTGCGAAAGGCCGAGTACAGCTACTCCGGTGCAAGTTTTGCCATTTACACTTGCTTTTTATACTTGCCGACCCTGACGGCTGCTTTAGCAAAGGAATTGTTTTTAGGTATAGAAGTCGATGAAAAGCGAGCGTATCAAAACTAATAGGTTTTGAAGCTTACACTTTTTGTTTAAATAAAAGCAAATATTAAGTTTGTTTGGCGAAGTGAAGGGTTGCCTTATGGTCGCAACAAACTATTTTTTTGAAAAACTTGAACTCGCTCTGAATGTCAAACTGAGTGTTTTTGAGTCCTCAGTTTGCCCTCAACACGTCCCAAAAAATGAAATAAGTTTTTGTTAAGGCAGCGAACAGGACTGTCAAATGGTTTTTCTTTTTCTTCAAATGGCAGGAATGTGTGGTGATTTCGTAATTTTGTGTTTTTTTGAGAACTGGAAACCGAGGTTTTCTTGACAAATCATAGGGTCAGTTGCCATTTCTTCGCGAAAGGTGATACCCCTGAAAGAACAATTTAACGTTTTCTGATGGTTTTCGAACCTTGAACCTTAAACCTCCCACATAACAGGCAGACAAGTTTAACCATTAATCAGCAGGCTGACGGCATAGACATAGCTCTCAAAATCAAAATGTTAAGTAAAATTGCAATGTATGAATGAAAATAAATGAATTACTTACTTACTTACTTACTTACTTGCATTAATCAACGGTCACGACATGACTTAGCTAATGACTTATAGATTAGTGTGTGTTTAAAGCAAATGGTTACCTATAACGATTGCAACCAAGAAAAGAAAAGGCTAATTGAACTTTTTTAAAAAAAAAAAACACAAAAAATTCGAAAAAATGAATGAAATATTTATTTGAATGCAATTTAATGTTTAAAGACAATTTCATGCAAATGTTTACCGCGGCTGCGTCTCAGGTAGCCCATCCGCTGAGTCCAATTTTGGCATACTCTTTCACACATATCGGCCGGTATCTCACGAATGAATGCATGGATGTTGGCTTCCAGTGCGTCAATCGAAGCGGGCTTGTCCCTATAGACATTAGCCTTGACATACCCCCACAAAAAATAATCTAATGGTGTCAAATCGCACGATCTAGGCGGCCAATTGACCGGCCCGAAACGTGAAATTAACTGTTCACCAAACTCGCCTCGCAATTGCGCCATTGTTTCGCGTGCTGTGTGGCATGTGGCACCGTCTTGTTGAAACCACATATCATGCAAGTCAAGAACTTCCATTTCGGGCAAAAAAAAGTTTGTTATCATCGCTCGGTAGCGTTCACCATTGACAGTAACGCTGCGATTCGCATCATCTTTGAAGAAATATGGCCCAATAATGCCGGAACCGAGCACGAATTTTGATAGTAAAATTCAATAATTTGCAAGCGTTGTTCATTTGTAAGACGATCCATGGTTAAATTGCAAACCAAACTGAAGCTGTTTGACAGTAACACAAGGTATTAAACACACGTCAGCTGTCAAAACCAGTGTAGCCAAAACCAAACCATCTAAAAAATCACCCGTTATAAGCAATTGTTTTTGGTTTCGGGGGCCCGCCAAACTAGGGTAGTGCCTTATAAACAATTTCATTTGGAACTGATTCCAATATCTGTGAATTTTAAAACTCATTGTCATAATTTTCAAGGTCTTCCATATTCCTACCAAAGATAATCATCTGATTTCTGTTTTATCGTTACTTCCAGAAATGTTTCTGCTAACTTTTTCAAGTGAGACTCCAGCCTAAATTGCAAAGGTACCGTGTTATAGGTAAACCCTATCGTTCTGAAACCAAATTTAGTTGAATTAGCTCTCGAATCAACCGTACAATCAACAAAATTTCGCTTACGCAATCACCATCACTGAAATTTGTGCGGAGGGAAACTGTTTCGTCATTCAAAACAGTTTCTCTTCGTTTAGTGTAATAGCAAGAATCATGTTTATAATTACTAAAAACTTCGTTCGGCCCAGGATACATAATCTATTTACTACTTCAAAGTTCACTGCCACAATAATGGTTCTGAAGTGGTTCCAAGAAGAAAGTCATCAATAAAAAAAAGTTTACCTTTCGTGTGCATATTAAAGTTGGGGAGGTTTTTAATATAAACGAATGAATTCAACTAAAGTAGATTATAGAGATTAGATTTTATGGTAAGTTGAAGTTCTGCAGCTCTGGACACTGCTGTGTCTGTCTAAATGAAACCTATTGTACCAACCCATGTTAATTTTCTCTGAATTGAACCAGAAGTCAATAATCTTCTGTGGGTGAATGAGTTTGATTTTCTCTAGGGGGATGATCTCATAGTCAATTATTTGTATTCTGAGGCGGAAAAGTACTGGACATTCTGTGCAGAGATGTTTTTTTTATTCATTTTGGAAGCATAATCTGCAGATGGGGTCTACTACCAACCTCATTTGGGGAAGGAGTTTCATTAGAGAAGGGTGGCCGGTTAGTAGTCCTGTGCAAGGGTTTCCCTATATTGAGGTTCAGTAGGAATTTTGATGTTTTTCAGTATTTTCCGGCAAAAAAATTATGAAAAGTTTTGACCAGATGAGTTTTGATTTTGGTGGGGGCAAAACATCCATTTATTAGGCTTAATACAAGCTATTGACTTACAAACTAAGAAACTTAATAGCTAAGACTTACTAACTAGTTGGAGGGCTTAGGAGACGAAGTTTTAGACCTGGAGTACCCACATTGAAGTCAAAACAAGAGGAGTGGGAGTTGACATTCCTCAGCATTCGGGAGATGGGTTCATTGGAGTCGTAAGAGGTTCGATTTGTGGGAAGATAGAAGAGACGGGGATTCCGGGTGTTACGAGGGTTAGTATTTAGAAAAATGGATTCGTTAAGGGCTGGAGAGTCAATGATACCTGTGAAGATTCGGTGAATGAAGAGAACGTCAAATATTTCTCTTCGATCTTTCAGCGTATTGAGGTTGAGGAGGTTGAGTCGGTCTTGATAAGGAGGTCAAAGAATTACTCCAATTAAGACCTCGAAGAGCGATTCGGAGGAAACGGCGTTGTATGCTCTCAATGCTGGCAATGCGCACTTGTTGGAAAGGCGACCAGACTTGACAAGCGTATTCAAGAAGCGGACGGACAAATGAAATATAAAGGGATCGGGTTACGTAGGGGTCAGCAAATTCTTTGGACCATCGTTTCACGAAGCCAAGTACTGAATTTGCCTCAAGGATTATATAGTCGATATGCTTGAGGAAATTCAGCTCATGGTCGCAAATATTCCCAAGGTCCCAGATCACCTCAACGGTGGAAATGGTTTGACCGTTTAGAAGATAGAAACGGGGAGGAGATTTGATGCGTTTACGTTATTGATTGGCACTTGGAAACATTTAGCTCCAGGCAGTTTTTGGAGCACCATATTGAAAAATTGTCCAGATCATGTTGGAGGTTGGAAAAGTCTTCAGTAGAAGAAATGACCCGGTAAAACTTAGTATTTTCCGCGTATAGAGAAATAGAGGAGTGTTTGATGATCATTTCAATGTCGTTAATACTGAGCATGAAGGGGAGAGGGCCTAAATGGCTGCCTTGGGGAACACCGGATGTAGCTAGAAAGCGGCTGGATAAGGCGAATCTGAACCGAACGCTCGCTGTAAAAACGGGTTTCTAAATAAGAAGAAAAGAAAAAGAATAAGTTTTTGAGAGATTTTATCGAAAGCTTTACTGAAGTCAGTTGAAATTACATCGACCTCCTTTCCATTCTCCAAGGCTGAGAGGGAAAATGAGACAAAGTCAACGAGGTTTGTTGTTGTTGACCTGCCTTTGAGGAACCCGTGTTGTGTAGAGGAAATGAGAGATTTGCAATGAAAACTTAAGTTTTCATACAATATGCTTTCGAAAATGTTGGGTATATGCGATAGTTTAGCGATGGGACGATAATTTTTCACGTCGCAATTAGGACCTTTATTGTGTTTAGGGGTTATAAACGCTGTTTTCCAAGCTAAGTTAAGCCGAGCTTCATTGGATTCTTCCAGTAGAATGTTCTTGGCTGTGTGTTTGAAGATGTTTTATGTTACAATACAACACAGGAGGATCTATGAATGGTTTAGACGAGTGGTCTTTATCTAAGATGTCTGTTGTTTTTTTTTTTGGGCAACAATAACCTCAACCTAAGTTACGCATTTTTTGGTTTTGTCGAAATTAGCTTAATTTCAAAGCAAATTTGGAAACTTCTACTAAAAAAATATGCAAATACTAACTATTGCTTGTTCAGTTTTTACCGTGGTGCAATGTTGCGATCCTACCACGGGTGGGGGATCATCTTATGAAAGGAAAAGTGTTAAATTTGTTTATAACCTTTTTCGACTTCTTTCTTTAAGGGTTTGAAGCTCATTAGGTCATCTGTCGCTAATTTGGATCATTTGGTTTTATTAAACGAGTGGGATATGTAAAATATTTTTGTTTGTAGCGACATATGGTCATTTCTCCTAGTATAATTATGTTTCTTAAGCTTTACTCCTGCCAAGTCATCTTCCGGAACAATTGGTGTCTGCATCCAGAGAGTTTCACAAAAAATGAGTTTCAGGGAACTTGGACAAAAGATCCCATTTTCTACCACTTTTTCGAGCAAAACTCATCATCGAATAAAGTTCCTGCAAGCTTACATGTTTTTAGTACAACACACCACCTGTCATTGAAACACTTCAGCTGTCAGTTATCGCTGTTGTGCCTTCCTAGACCTTTACTTTGCTCCCAATTCAAACTGCATCCATTAAAAGAAAGTTTGTAAGCAGAAGCGCATTACGCATTTAGAAAAATAAAGTAAAATGTACCCTCTCTTTTGTTTGCATTCTTTCCTCAGTCAAGGCCATCAATTATGTTGCAGTTGTCTTACAAAAATTCACTAAACATCACAACACAATAAACAACAATTCATTTGTTGTTTCAATTGTTTGGTTTTTCTGAATGCCTGCACTTATTTCTCAAGCAGGTTGAAAGCATTTTAAGAAAAAGTCCAATCTCCACGAAGATTTTTTTTTTTTTTTTTTGAGGAATTCAATGCATGAATCATAACATATTCTTCCCACACTAAATACAAACAATAATCACACCTTACTAAGAAAACTCTAATCAAGCTGAATGAAGGACGCATCGAAAACAACAAAACAGGAGTTTATTTTGGTTTTGGTTTCGTGGCAAAGCAATCCATCGTAATGAATAAATCATTTTATCGTTACGAAGCGCCAGCAGTATGTCACCCGGACAACTTGAAAGCCATGCATTTGTTGATATTTTTTCAGTGTTTTCCACTTGGACGTTCTCGGAACAAAAAGTCAATAAACTTTTTTTTGTTGTTTTCCAATTGCCAATCATCATCAACATCGTCGCCCTGCCGCATCATCGCAGGCGGATTGCTGGGGCGCGGCAGGGGTTTTTTCTAAGGCGTATATCATTCATCAAGGGGGCTTGTGTTTGTTGCTCATAGCAATTCCATTTAAGATTCGTTTTGTTTTTTCCAAAAGCGATGTTAGAAAATAAATCAATCATTTTTCGGAGGATTGTATTCACTGAGAAGAACATGCGGAGTCGCGTCGACTTCGGCTATCAGTTGAATAAGGGCTCTGTATGGGGTGGACATTTTAAACTACGCCGAACAATTTAAAACTAATTGATAGAGAAACTCACTTCCAAGAACTGCAGATTCAATTAAATTTTCTCGCAAATGAATTTCCCGGAAGTTTGATGGAGAACAGCTTCTGCAGTGAACACAAACGAAACACCTGCAGCTGCTAGTTGGCATGTGACAAATGACACATACACACTAGGGTGCTTACACACATCTCATGTATTTCCCTTGTTGTGTTTGTAAAAAACATCCACCCATGCTAAGACTTCGCTTTAGATTAAAACTTTAACAAACTTTGAACCAGAGGGCAGGTTAGTTTAGTTATTTGATAGTAAAAGTTTATACCTATAGCTTTTTGATTTAACCTACAAATGCTACCTGGGCAAAAAAACAGGTTCTTTAGGAAGAGGACAGTCAGTTGAACACAAATCCTAGATACTAAAAAGAGAGAAAGATAAAACGTTTTTGAAGCCAGAATGACTGAGGTTATCATGTTTACAAGAAAAATTTATTCTTACTTTTCTTTGTATAAAGAGCTGAAAGAGGTAAAAAACCCTATTTTGATCATAAATGAAATCAAGTTTGAAATCCATAGCAAAAGAATTTCGAGATAACTGTTCTCAACACCGAATATCAAGTAGAAAAAACTCAATGACAAGGTGCGTATGTAAGAATATCGGAGAATACATACTCATATTCTAATGTGTCCTTGACAAATTTTAATTTAGTAAAAATGGTACTGACAATATCCCCAGCTTCACCACAGAGTCAGGAAGACTTTCGCCTCAAGCCACACAAGCTCTGTTTTCTTAATAACTTCAAGGACGAACAAGCACAAGGGCAAATGAGTACTATGCAAGGTGATTCTAGCAGGTGTTTTTTTTTTTTGATAAGGGGCCAGTTATAGCGATAAGAAAAACGAATCAGGAAAAATGTTCAAGTGGAATAAAATCTAGTTTTTCTTTCGAATTGAAAGACAATTCTTAGATCAATCGATTGCCAATAATTCAAAGAATTTTTACGGCCAGAAAATGTATAATTGAACAAACATTTTCTGTCAAAATTGCATTTTTCTAATTTCCCGATGAAATTTAATTTTTCGTGTCAGCTGATTAAAATTTCAGCCAAAATGGAACAAATCGTCGTTCCAATTGTTTGGATTCCATTTTCAATGTATTCCACTGACAGACTCACAGCAGATTTTTTCTTCGTGTGCATTGCAAGGAAAAGAAGTTGCTGATGGTTTGTGGCTGCGATGGGTTGAGAGAATGGCAATACTGACATCTTTTTCCTGTTCGCTATAAACGCTCATCAGAAAAAAATTCATGTTTCCATTTGTTTAAACTTTTCTTGATGGTTTTTCCTTATCGCTATAATTGGCCCCTAATTTCTTTTTGACAGCTTACGCACGTTTCATATTTTGTGTGACTATCAAGTATCTTCAGTTTGGTTTCTAATTTAACAATTAATCGCCGTAGAAACGAACAACGCTTGCAAATTATTGAATTTTATTGTCTATTAAGATGCTTCTTCCGTTTCATGGTCAGTTTAATCGACTTACCGTAGAGGCTATTCGGGCTAATGTGACTTGATTTCGCACCAAATTTACTTTACATGATATTAACATGATATGTGGTTAAAAAAAACTGTGCGACAAACCACACAGCACGCTAAACAATGAACGAGGACATTAGGGGGCGAGTTCAGTAAACCGTTTATTTCACATTTCGGATCCGTCAATTGGTCGCCTAGATCGTTCGATTTAACCCTTCTAGACTATTTTTTGTGGAGCTATGCTTGTGCTTACGTCTATAGTGACAAGACCGCTTTCCGCTTTGATGACGCACTGGAAACCAACAATGAAGCATTTATTCGTAAGATGTCGACCGAAAAGTTAGGAGAAGTATGCCAAAGTTGGGCTAAGCGGATGGACCGCTTGAGAAGCAGTCGCGGCCAACATATGAATAGTCCTCAAAATTAAAAATTATACAGACCAGGATATTGCGGATACCAATCCCATGGGAACACTTGAGATAGTATATATAAAACTTTTCATTTCATTTACATTGACTCTTTTTCTAGTACGGTAAGAAAGTGATTTATTTTTCAGCCTACAACGAGGATTTCTAAGTTGGTGGCGATGGTATATAAACTGTTCTCTCCCAAGCTGAAAAACTTTGTTGAAAGTTCCCTTTTCAGAGTCATGACGGGCTGTCGAATCACATCGAACTCTTGTAAACTTGTTAAACAATAACTATCTTTTTCTAAGCATTTGAATAATTGGAATTACAGAAGAAATAAGGGCGGGAGAGCTGTCTACTTCCCGTGTGGCTTCCTGAAAAAATCTTAGTAACTCAATAAGGCTACCAATGGTTTTAGATTCTTTGGACAAAATAAGGTTAATCTTAATATCATTGATGTAAAAGCTTAGGACATCCTTCCTTTAAAAAAAAGATCGAATTTTAAAACGGGAAATACAGTGCAACCGTCGAGTCATATGCGACTTGGGTTGCATGTCATCGAGTTTAGTTTTCAGTAGACGGCATTCGGTGATGTGGGAATAATCGTTATTCTTTGCACACATACTATACAATCTTCTCATGCGATGAACGATTATCGTAACGATAATTGTATTGTATTTTCCCCGCTTAAAACGCACTGTTCCATAGCGTAACACAATCTTGGAACACTTTGAGATTAGGTTGATCGAGTCTATTTGCTTAGCTTTGGTAGAAAGCGAACTTAAGCAGCTACGGATAGCAAGCTGTCTAGTGAACAGTACAGCTGCTGGCTCCGTCCAATTTCTTATTTGTTGTTTGGCAACCGCATTATCATGAACATCCGCATTGTTTATTCAGTCTTCAAACTATAGCTCACTTTCTTTCGAATCATCTATTACCTTTGTAGGACAGAAAAATATTTTTCAAAAAAGATTATTGCTATTGAAAACTCACTAGAAGAAGCCTACACAAGTCCACATGCAGTCCTGAAAACCACAAGGCAAATAGTTATGACTTATGAGGCTTAATTAGAACGGAACTGCCTCAAATCACTGAATCGTCTAACCAAACACAACAAGATAACTACTCGTATTTATATCTTCTGTATTTCTAAACTTGAAGGTGTACAGACACATAAGCCATTACCAAGCTTGCTGTATAAACTTTGCCCTCAATTATAATTCAAATGCCACGAAATTTTTTGTGGTTTCCCGATATCACAAAACTTGATTCACATTTGGAAGTAGAGCCACACTTCTTGCACCTGTAACACAAAGCTACAAGTTTGCGATTCAACTGCCACTTGTAGAACAGTGTCCATTACACTTGTAGAAGAACAAGTACACTTATAGTATTGTGTTGCCGATATTGTTTACACTTGTCATAATTTGCTAGTACTACAAGTGCTTGTAGGTTTGTGTTACAGGCTCTTGGCCTTCTGCAATCGATGTATTTAACCGAACCCATCACAAAGTAACTCAGAAATTTCTTCAAGAGTCATAACACAAAGCATGTAACGCAAAGCTACAATTTGAAAATCAGCTGAAACTTGTGGAATAATGTCATAACACTTGTAGAAGAACAAGCTACAAGCTTTGTGTTACCAAAATTGTTTACATTTGTCATAATTCGCTGCTACTACAAGTACTTAAAGGTTTGTGTTAATGTTCCCCTGGCTTTTGCCAATCGATGTAATAAACCGAATCTATTAGCTCTGTTCACACTATACAATTAGTTGGACAGACTTGGGCTTGAACGACCAATGCTTGATAGTGTGAACCTTTCAGACGACCGCTTGTCCAACTTATTGGATGGTTTTCAAAAAATTTTGAAAATCTAGAAGTTTTACGGAGTGGAAGGGTATGTAACATAAAGTTGGACAAAAGTTGAACTAATTGTGCAGTGTGAACAGGGCTACTACAAAGTTTTTTGGGGTCATATACTTTATTTCACATAGGTATATGAAAAATTGACAATTGACAACTAACTTTTTCTAGAAGACCCAGAAAAATCTTCTGATGTCAGAAGTTAGATCGTCCACTGCGTCCAGCACTTTAAGGTTCTTCTCAATTTACAAGGTTCATCATTATCAAATTCGTTTTACACCAATCATCGTGTGTCTTTTAAAAGTTAGAAAACGAATACATTAGCAATTTAAATTATCATTTTAGGTGTGGCGGATGACCAAAAGTTATTCAAGTGACTCCCTTTTTCTCACTCCACGAAAAAAGAAGTTTGTAATCTCAAGTGTAGAAGCCAAAAAATTGTGACAAATCCTTCTTTGTCGGCCGCGGGTCTCAGTTGCAATTTACCAATAACACACTTGTTGTTTAAGTTTTTTTAAAAAAAATTTTGTAGGGCGTGGGCTTTCTCATTAAAATCCAAACTTTTTTAGTTTAGAATTCACTGTAGCAAAAGTGATGAATAAATTAAATAGATTACAGAGCCAAAAGAAAACATCTGCTGCCTACTAAGTTGACAACGTGCATAACGGCGAAATCTCGTTCTTCTTTCCCTTTTTCATAAACGGCGCGGCCGGCGCTACGGGCATTGTCATCTCAAAGTGAGAACAGCCTTCCACTTGTACTACTGAACTGATCCGCATGTGGGGTAACAACGCGTTGACCTGAGAATGCGTCTCCTTTTTGTATTGTTTCATGTCTGGGGCCAACTTATTGTTGGGGTTAATGCACTGAAATCAAGTCATAGACCAAAACATGTGCTGTAGGTGTCTCTGCTGATAGACCAAGGACTCATCACAAACAAATGCAAAACTCTATCAATATCAAGAATTCCCAGTCACTCTTTCTGAATGCCAACAAACAATTGTCAGTATGAAAAGTAAAAATAAGTTACCCTAATCTTTTAAAAAGAGATGGCACAGCCGTCATCTGTAAGAAAGAAAAATAAAATTCTCAGACAAATTGCACTCTAGATTTTGTTTCATAACAACTGGCAGCCATCCGTGTCCTTAGGGCGTGTTTTTCTGGATTGACTCATACTCCAAAAAAAAGGAAGAAGAAAAATATGTCTAGCGTCGCGTACCTCTTGGTACTTATTACTGTCACACGAGCACAAGTTCTTACATCAGGGGTAACTAACCTACTTTTGCAACCCTCTCCCATTCTCCAAAGATGTTCAATGTAGAAACTTCAATTTAAAAGGTAATTTCGTTGTCATCCATAAAAATGATACGATAAACATCATGCCAAAAGCATTGCCAACAAAATAGAAACGTAATATAATAAGACTTTATACCACCACCCACGTAGTGGTGAAAATAATAAATGTATACTCGTATATACATTTCGCTCTCCGTAATATTGACTCTCCGGCCTAAACTATTTGAATGTGTTTGTTTTTCCTTAAATTTAATATTTTTTTTGTTCCTTTTTCCAGACCCATGTTATTTTCCCCCATTTGGTTGTGTCAAACGATGCTGCATACTTTCCAGAGCCAAAACGATTCATGCCCGAACGCTGGATGAAGCAAATCGAACCGAGTGAGTAATTTGTGTTTGTGTTTTTTTGCTTAACCCCTTGGCGTTTTGTCTCTCTAATGGCTATTTGCGATGCGAGTAGGCTTCATCGCCCCCTTGTTTTTGGGTTAATACACATTTTTGCTTTTCAATCTTTTTTGTATGTACACCTAAAGGCGTCACATGTCCACATGCTGGTCAAAAAATTCATCCCTTTGTGAGTTTGCCGTTTGGATTTGGACGTCGCATGTGCGTGGGACGGAGATTTGCAGAAATTGAATTGAATACGATTCTGGCTAAGGTACGTGATATTATGTTCTAATCCAAATTCAGATCAAGAGCTATCTTTCCCTTTCAACTCGTATTAATGGATTGGCGTTGTTGTCTCTTTTTCGTTGTAGATATTCCGGAAGTACAAAGTGGAATACAATTCCGGCGAATTTGTCTATAAAGTGAATTCCACATACATTCCAGAGTCACCATTGAATTTTAAATTGACACTTAGGGAGGAATAGGCTAAGCCTTGCGTATACTACTCAACAAAAAAACTGACTTTTGAGAGAAGAGGGGGAATTCTAGTGACGAGTGAGTGACAGACATGTCGCCGACTTATTTATTAGTACCTATTACTTTTTTTTTTAGCTTACTGTGCTACATGAACCACGATGAAGAAATACGATGACGACAACGTTTGATGGAACTTTGCGTAAATTGAATTGCTGCCGCAGACTGTTTGTGCATAAATTGGCTTAAATTAAATAATACTTTTTTATAGCGCTACGTATTGTGGATTTTTTTTACGAAGCTTTAAATAAACCATAAGAGTATGATTAAGAAAGGTTTTGTGTCTTTTTTGTTTTGAAGGACAATAGCTTGAATGGATGCTTAATTTTTAGGACGGTATTATCATCAGTCTGATCCGTGTAAGCGGCTTAAATCACCTTTGACACAGGCAGAAAAGTCTTTCAAATTGATAAGAGTCAAGTGTTGAGAGTAAGACTGTTTGTTTGATTAGTTTAATGAAAAAGGTACTTTTGAATCCTGAGGAAAGTCCCTAAGTATCTTTACCGATCTTTACTCGCCTCCTACAAACTTAAATCTCACGTTACAATTTCTATTTTGATTCTATAATTGGATTAATCTCAAGTGAAATGGGGCGGAAGATTCAATTTTTCAAGCAAATGAAGTGAAAACAAAAGAGAGACTACAAAGAGGAGGTTTTTTTTTTTTTGAGCAAATCAACACATTCAAAGACTCTTCGTTATCCAATTTAATTAAACGCCTCAAGAACTAACTCCTGTGATTTACTTGTTAAAGCGAAATATTTTGAAATACCAAAACACAGTTCTTCATTAAAAAACACTTTCCGTCATTTCATGGAAAACCCGATTGGTTAGAAAAAAAGACGGAGAAAAAGGGAAATTAATGCTATTACTATAGCAATTATTCAAGTTTAATTCACTATAAGAGATGAAAATTCACTTAAACAATTTTTTGGGCTTTACTGCAAGAGTTTCGCTTCTTCTACGTGGTTGGGCATCTTCAAGAGTCTCTACCAAGAATGGTCTCGACACAATTGTTGGTTAGTATTCCCAAACACAAGGCACTGCGCAGCGAATAGGAAACTTTCAGAAAAGCTAAAAGTAGATTTTTTTATTAATTCTTACCGCGGCATATGGAAACAGGGATGTAGTTTCCCGTTTAAGCGCAAAACTGACATCCAGATGAAGCTGGAAGGATAAAAGAAAAAATATACCTGGAATACGATTATGAAATTCGAAGCCATTCATTTAGAATTCGAAATCTTCTTCTTAACAAGCCTCGATCAGCCCAATTACCGAATTCGACTCGAGTCGAATGTCATATTTTCCACATTTCCAGTTAATTGACAGTGAATTTTCTAGGAAATGAAATTTTTTACTTAAAACCTTTTTTCCTGCTTTTAATTGAATTTTATACTCAAGCCACTTTAACTGATTCAACTTTCGAGAAACGTTTCACCCAAAATTAAGAACTATACGAAAATAGAACCGATTATGATTATCATTTATGCAGTAAGAGAAGAATTACAAAAATCCTCACAGTTGCGGTGATTACTAGTAAGCATAAGGTGACTATTAGTAAGCATATCTTCACTTCTAGACCTTCTGGAGTGATTCGTCTCCATCTTCGCTGATAGATCGTCACCTCTGATTCGTGTGCACCTGTTTTCGGGTCTTTTATATTTACTTCATTGTTTCAGTTGTAGTTTCGTCTATCAATCTGCGAAAAAATACCACTCGAATGTAATACTCTATATGTGATTTTTAATTCGCAGTCAAATTCGATAACTAAGCGAATACAAAATATAAGATCCGAAAGCGAAAACAATAATATCAAATCTTAATTTCGCTAAAACAAAACGTTCGCCTCGAAATGTATAATTGGGTCCTTCACGTGGGACTCAAACCCACTCGCTTGGGGAATGAACAAAACGACCTCCACTGCTCCACAACCGCCTTACTCATTTTTCTCAGATCAGAAATATCTGTTACGCGAGTCAAATTCAAGCTTTAAACGCCATGCCTACATGACATTCGACAATAGTTCAGTTTTAGTTTGGAGCCAGTTCGTTGCATTTACTGTACGTGCCAATACATGAAAATTTTCGCCATTTTTAACTACGAATGGTTTACTATTATATCATAGTCTTCGAAAAGAGACAAATTAGATTATTTTCGCGCAAGCCAAATTAAAACTGCTACCGCACCGTCGCGTCGCACAGTGGGCCCAAATGCAGTTTCGCGTCTCAAAAATCTGTAACTTTTTTGTCTATTGGAAAAATTAAGTGAAATTTGGAATATATTATCTTCAATATATAGAGAATCATAAAATTTAAAAATTTTTAAGATCTATTTAGTGTTTTGGTATTTAAATTTTATTAAAAGTTTAAAAATTACAATACTGACGAATCAAAACGTGGATTTTCAGTATAAATTTTGCTTTTATTTATTATTTATGCTTAGGATACACATGTTGAGAAAATATAATATCAATAAATTATATGTACAGTAACAATAGATCCCAATATGGGACAACTATAGCAATATTCTATATACAAAAATGTAAACAAAAATTAGTTCGTTAGTAGCTGAATGCCTTCCTCAGGAAGCTCTGAGCTTCAGCTATAGTTTGTTTTCATATACTTTATATATGTAAGAGGATCTGATGTCAAAATCAACCGATGAAAGACATCCTCATTTGTTGCTGTTCTTGAACATTTTCTTGAATACGTCATCCTTATTTTATTTACTTTATTATATTTTATTTATTCTTTGTTACGTGCTTTTTGTACATCTTCAGAAAGCTGAACGATTGGTAGCACTCCAAAAAGTTGAACTAAAGCTTTACCGTGAATTAGTATTTTATGGACTGAAGATGGCATGTATGTATATATTGCCATTTATACTTTTCAACGTAAATGCAAGCTGTATAAAATGCATATTTATCAAGTTTTTGAGCATCAATGTGCATTGGGGTGTGTCATTTTTGGGCAACTTTTTTATTTCAACGATAAAACAGGCTTTATACTTTCAGGAAGGTACAAAACGACCCGTCTGAAAATTTGAGCTTTTAATATTAACATTTAGAGGTCCCTGTTTTTAAATTTTAATTTTCCATACAAATAACATGAAAAAAATTTAATTTTTTTCTTATTTTTATAGGCTGACATTTGAGCATTGTAGAAATAAGCTGACAAATTATTTAAGTAGACAATTGAACGCTCTACAAAAAAGCTCAAAATAATTTTTTTCATAGAGTGAGCCGTTCTGAAGATATCCAGAGTTTTATTTCTAGTATGTACTTCATGGGTTCGTTTTGTCATTATTCGAAAAAGGGGCAAATTGGGGCAAAACATTTTTTGTGTGCCTTTTTACTAATGCATTAAGGAATAAAATGCACTATGCAAGAACCAGCGCAAGGTAGCGCAACCATTTAAAACCTTTATCAAAGATTAATATATAAAAAACAAGATAGCATGTTAATTAAAATCGATTAATTTATAGAAAAAATATATTTTTTGAAATTGAGTTTACTGATATTTAAAGCTTAAATTACAAGCTTTCCAACGATATATAACTCTTGTGTAATCACATAATAAAATGCCAAAAAAAAGTCTATTAAAAACGTTCTTTATTTCGTCATTCCAATGGGGCTATATGAAGCGACCACTTTAGATAGACATATCCTTAAAGTATGCAGCTTAATCCATTGAATTTTTTTTGCACTGCGAAATTTGACCTTTCCTTGGTTAAATTGCATAAAAATTTTAGCTTCCACATTACTTTCGAAAAAATCATTTTTGAGACGATAAATGCCATTTGGGCCCACTGTGCGTCGCGTCGGTCGCAAGTAAGAGGAATTTATTGAAAATGACACTTTCAAATGCGGTTCATCTTGTAGGCAAATGAAAAATAAAAAAGAGTGGCGCAACAGAGCGGAGAGAACCGGGCCTAACGCATTTCTCAAAACCACGTTTTGTGCAGGAATGGAAGAAACCTACAATTTTCTCCCCACTCCAAAAGTCTAATCGAAAAAGCGCTTCTCATGGCAATAACTTCATTAGTGAAGGACTTGAAAACTCCTCATGAAAGGCGATACCCGGGGAAAAACATTTTTGTTTTTTGTTGGGATTTGAATCACGAACCTCCCACGTGACGGACGGACATGGCGACCATTACGCTACGCAGTTCATCATATGCCTCTTCTAGAAAGTCTATCCATATTATTTTTTGAAATAAAAACGCCAGCCATTTGAGATATCAAAAAAACGTTTATTTCATATTAAAGTACACCCAATACCATTACGAATGGAACTCTTTTTCGTTCATATGTCCTCCACGGGCGCGCTTGCAGCGATCGATACGTTGAACCCAAATTTTGACCACTCTCTCGCACATATCGACCGGTATTGCGGCAATTTCGTGTTCAATATTGGCTTGAAGCTCCTCCAAAGTCTCTGGCCTGTTGGCGTAGACCAACGAATTGACATAGCCCCAAAGAAAGAAATCCAAAGGTGTCAAATCACACGAGCGCGGCGGCCAATTGATCGGTTCATTTCTTGAGATAACACGTTGACCAAATTTCCTCATCAAAATGTTGATGGTTGCATGAGTTGTATGGGCTGTAGCTGCATGCTGCTGGAACCACATGTCACTAATATCCATTCCACACAACTGACGCCAAAAAAACGCCACAATGTGGTTTGTGCGATGCCCAATTCCTGTGAACGACGTGGAATTGACTGATTTGGGTCGTTCTGAACGGATGCACTTACGGCCGCGATATTTTCAGCACTCCGTCTTAATCTTTGTCTCACTGGCACGGGAACATTGTGCAGCGAAAACGTGGATTCAAATTTGTGCACTAAACTAAGAATTGCGGCACGGGTGAGAGGATTATAACGACCAAACATCGGAGTTAGCGCTCTTAAAGTTGAAGCGACTGACTAAAAATTTTGATAGTACGCTTTAATAATTTGGAAACGTTGTTGATTCGTGTAACTCACCATGATGAAATGGTAGGCCTTAATGAGCAATCTGACGTTTACAGAATGTCAAAAGACCTTAAGGGCGCATTTACATTAAAGAAACAAATTGGATAGTCCCCAATGGAAAACCCTGTATTAACAAACCCATTTAAAGAACTAAAACTAATTTTCATCAAAATATTCAAACAGGGCGGGGATTTCATTTATTGAAAATACTAAATGAGTCGAACGAGGGATTAGAAAGTCACTCCATATAAAATATTATGAAAATAAATCTATGGTTTGATAAGCTTACAGGGCTAGCAGACTACATTGATTTAATTTCAGTCAGTTCACACTTGCACCATTAGTTGATTTATTTATACAGGATGGGCCATCCAGTGGTTTATTTTCAAATCAACTGACAGTTGTTTCCCGCCCAAAATATTAAAATTTATTTCTAGATTGATAGCAACTTCAGTTATCCGCCTTAGGGCTGCAACTTCACTTCTTTGGACATATTTTCCTGGGAAACTGTGAAGGACCCCCAAAAACCCTGAAAACAATTCAAGCATTTAAGGCCAATATCATCCAAACAATAACTTTTCATGAAATTTTTTTTGGCAGAAATGAAGTACCCACCCCTGGCATGTTTGTGGAAAACACTCATGATTCCCGTTTTTGTAACGTGCGCACAGACGAGAATGTGACTGCTTTATCCGACAGTGTGACACTTATTCTACGAACATTAACACGCCATTGACTTCAAAAGCTTTACATTTCACGCACTAGCCTGAGGAGAATTCTCCACAAAGCTCTCGGATTATTCACTTACAAGAATTAGAATCAGCAATTGAAAGCGAACGACCATACCCACTTCGTTATCGCTTCGCAGGTTGAGCTTAGACCAGGTTAAAAATGGACAGCGATTTTTGGTGAAAAGTCATCTTTTCGGATGAAACGCATTTTTATCTTCGCTAACAAACGAAGTTGCCGACTTAAGCCTGTGAAAACCCTCACGTTATTGTTGAGAAGACATGGCATCCATAGAGAGGGAACGTATGGTGCGCGTTGTGGAGTGGTGGCATTATTGGCAATGAGGTTGAAAACAACGTCAAAGGCGGGCGTTACAAAGCGATGTTGAACGATTTTTTCGTACTTAAATAAATGACATCGATATGGATGACTTCTGGTTTATGCAGGATAGCGTGGCATGTCACACAGCTCATGACAGAATGACAAAATTCATAAATCTTGATATCAGCCTTCTTGGCCATGTCAGTTGTCTGCCTTGGGGTTGCAATTCGACCTATTTGGCCTTTTTTCTGGAGAATCGTGAAGGACCAAAAAAAAGCCTGGAAACGATTCAAGCATTTAAGGCCAATATCTTCTAAACAAGCCGTGATCACCAATGGTGCCAGTGGCGTTTGGCTAACATGTCTGCCTGTTATGCAGATGATACAAACACAGAAATATTTTTACAGAGGAACTACGGCAGTAACGTCGATCACGTCATGAAAGCTCTATTTCGATTAGCCATGAGCCCTTTTCACACTGTACAATTAGTTGGACAGGCTTGGGCTTCAACGACCAACGCTTGGATAATGTGAACCTTCAAGGTACTTCAGACGACCGCTTGTCCAACTTGTTGGATGGTTTTCAAATATTTTAAAAAATTTAGAAGTTGGACGAAGTGGAAGAGTATGTGACATAAAGTTGGACGACAATCTTAATAAGTGTGAACGCAAACTACATCGGACCATCCAACTTCCACCAAACGAAGTTTGTCCAACTAATTGTACAGTGTGGAACAGGGCTATTCGGAATAGGCAAACAATTAAAGAACCCATCCACAAAGTACGGTTAAGTGAAATGCTCCAAGAAAAAAAATTCTCATTCTGTTGCGCCATCCTTTTCATTTAATTCATTCAATCTGTAAGCTAAAACTAGAAACTAACAGGGTGTTGGAAAATTGGAGTGAGAGAATTCGTTTCTGTTAAGCTAACCGAAGCAACCACTATTTTTTGAAATCTTGCTCATTATTATTGCCTTTTTAAAGAGAAACTTGTGTTTGGCTCACCCTGTATTCGTTTCATATAATATGCGCTCCTGAGTAGTGACCGTTACAAAGCATGTTAATAACTATTTCTTAAATGTGAAATGTAAAACTAAAACCAACAAATGCCTGAATTGATGACATTTTTGAATCACTTCAGTGGGATAATAAACATTCTCACACTGTTGCTCAAATCAAACTTCACTACACCTTACTTACTTTAAACCTTACAAAATGCACAAGGACAGACTATGAAGATAAAAACTTCATCCAGAGCCATAAACTGTCGTTTTACTAGAATATTATTCAAAAGACCCACTCGACAGAATATTTCAACAAGCATGTGCAACAATATCCCTATCTTCAAGGATTTTTTCCACCCTTTAACACTCAGAAAAATATGTCATCATTTAGCGAAGTGTTAGTTGGCATCAAGCAGTGAATATATAATTTCTTAACACCCTTCAAGATAAGATCGCTGAAAAAAATACATGAACATAAATTAAAATATAAAAACTTTCTTAAAATACGAGGAAAATGATTAAATAAACACGTAATAAGGTGAGTTCTCGTTCAAACACAAGTTGGTTTTAATTAAGAGAACATCCATTTAATTTTCTTTTAAAAAGGCTCATTAAAGTCGTGTCTCGTGTGGACAGTGTTGGAATTGAAATGAGCCTCCACTTTTTTTAAATGAGCAATTCTTCTTTTGCAAATGCAACTCTTTTTGCAATCTATTAATTCAATTTCTCACCAACAAACTTATAACAGTATAAACAACTACATACTTCCGGTTAACTTTTATAACACTTTTTAGTGACATAAAAGTAGTAAAGAGCAGTAATTTACTCTTTATTATAAGTTTGGTGGAGAGAAATTTAATTGATATATTTGCGAAAGGTGTTGCAAGTAGAAGCACTCATTTGAAAAATTTCACACGATTGAAATATTGACACACAAAGGTTGATTAAAAAAACATATATAGACACAATTTTTGACTCTTAGTACTTGAGTTCGTTCAAACTTCACGAATTCGATTTATTGTACGTTTAGTAAGACCATAAACTTTTATGAAATATCTTCCTCGATGATATCTTCTCATACACACATACTTCGAAAACGACTTCCTAACGCCCCCCTTCGCATCGCAATGTTTTTCGGAACTTAAAACGACTTTTATGGCTCAACTTCCGATCGAATATACTACCTTCAAGTTCGTAACGGCATTTTAATATGTTTGCGGAACGTGTGTACACTAGATAGAACCGGTAAACGAAAACGAACAGATATATTAATTATTTATTAATGTCAAATCAATTCCCTCTTTGATACAAAGTCAATTTGCCTAAGAGTAAACACGACAGTTAGTCAACCATGAAATGGAAATAAATAAATAAAAAAAAGAAGGAGCAAACCCTCCCACAGTTGTCTAAAATTAGAAATGAGAAAAACGAAGAAAAATGTGCATCCACTTAGTATGAAATTTCATCAATTTGTTTCTGTGATAAAAAAAAAAACATCCCCCTACCCCATCTCAAGTTGCAAACCTTTTTGCCAATGATACGTGCACATACATCATATGATGCTTTCAACTGAAAAACACTTAAAGTCTAGCACTTACTATTTAGCGGAATCATTTAGTTGATATTCGTTGCTACGTGAGAAGCACTCTTGAACACCAGTGTCCTGCCATAATCGTTTCATAGCAGCCAATAATTCCTCTGAGAATGGTTCCGTGTCATGCATCCTTTGACACACATCGAATACCATTTTTGCATCACTCTGCAAAATAGAAGAGAATAAGAAAGAAAGCAAAAAAAAAATATTCAAATAAGAATTCCATTAGGAAATTGAGTATGTGTTGCATTATGTGCATACTACTACAGGGTGTCATCAATAAATAGCGCTTTCGTTTCGGCTAAACCAAATCCATGTTGAAGTTTCAAGTGATTTTGAAAGGCGCTGCAATCTGACAACGAATTTAGCTTATTTAGGCCGAAAAAAAAAGAAAGTATTAAATAAAAAATTTTTCGATATCTAGCTTCGTTTTCAAGATATCAATACATGAAGTTGAATTTTTTTTTTTTTTGTATTTTACATCGCGTTTTGCATAAGATGCAACAAAAGCTCAGAACGGATAGGCTGGGTCAAGAAAAGAGAAAAATTGTGTGAACTTAATTTAAAAAAAAAATATTTAAAAATCAACTGAGCCAGTAGGTGGCAGCACAAAAAAAAACTGTTGAAAGTTAATGCTCTGTTTTCTAATTAAAATTCTAATTGAAATTGATTCAGTGAATCAGGTCTCAAAATAAAACTTTTGGAAGAAAAACAAATTTTTTTCTTTAAATAATTTTTTTTTTAAATTGTGTGTTATTGAAGGTCACTTTTTTTTTAAATAATCAATGCTCTTATTAATGCATAGTCAAACACAGAAAACCAAAAGAAAAATCTGTCTTGGTTTTTGAAATATTAAAAAAAGGTACTTTTTCCGACTGCGAATATCCCGATCCAAGCCAACACAAGGAAATACTGTGAGAAAATTCGACGTTGGACGACTACAATCGCAACAGATTGCCAAGTCCTTTTCCGATCGAGTCACTTACAACCTCTTAAGGAGTCTTATGCCGCCAGCATCAAGTATAGAGAACCAGTGGCAGCACTGCCAATCAGCCATCAGAGATGCCGCCTCTGAAGTGCTGGGTTTCACACGGCCACCACAACGAAACCCCTGGTTTGACGACGAATGCCGGCAAGCACATGCAGCTAAACAAGAAGCATACAAAGCAGCGCTGCACAAAAAGACTAGAACTGCTTATGAGCTCTACAAGCAGAAGAGGAGAGACGAACACCGGCTTCTCAGACGGAAAAAGAGAGAGCATGAGAAGCGCGCGATCGAGGAGATAGAAGGGTGCCACAGCAGGAATGAGGTTCGGAAGTTTTACCAGAAGGTAAAAACAACAGCCTCGGGATACAAGCCCCGAGCCGAAGCCTGCAAAGACGATCAAGGGAACATCGTGGTGGAACCGCAGTCTATGCTGAGGATATGGAAAGACCACTTTTCCAAGCTCTATAACGGCGATGATGGACCCAATTCCGCTGTTAGAGAGATAGAACCATTCGATTTAGGCGACGTAGACCAAGAATTCCGCCAACCCGACCTGAACGAAGTGAAGACAGCAGTGTCCAAGCTAAAGTCCAACAAAGCTGCTGGAGCTGATGGCCTGCCGAATTGTTTAAAGCGGCAGGCAATGACCTGGTCAGGAGTATGCACCAGCTCATTTGCAAAATATGGTCGGAAGAAAGCATGCCCGATGAATGGAACCTCAGCATTGTTTCCCCGGTCCTCAAGAAAGGAGACCCTCTGAACTGCGCCAACTACAGAGGTATCAGCCTTCTTAACATCGCATACAAGATCCTCTCTGCCGTATTGTGTGAGCGTCTGAAGTCATTCATCAACAACCTGATAGGTCCTTATCAGTGCGGCTTTAGACCAGGATCTTGGAAAAAACCCAGGAGCTTCAAATCGATACCTACCACCTTTTCATCGATTTTAAGGCCGCGTATGACAGCATCTATAGAGAGGAGTTATTTAGAGCCATGTCTAGTTTTGGCATCCCTACCAAACCTGTCCGATTGTGTAGGAAGACGATGGAGAACGCACGCTGCTCCATCAGGGTCGGAAAAGATCTTACCGATACATTCGATGCCAAAAAAGGTTTTAGGTAATGCACTGTCGTCTTCAACATCGATCTTGAAAGAATAGTGCAAAACTCCCAAGTCAATACAAGAGGCACAATCTTTCAAAGATCCGTTCAATTGCTCGGATACACCGACGATATTTACATAATTGGAAGAACGCAGCGTGATGTCAATGGCGCGTTTATGAGCATTGAGACGGAAGCGAAGAAGATGGGTTTAGTGGTAAATGAGGGCAAGACCAAGTATATGCTGTCATCAAGAAAGGACACCCAACACCGACGTCTTGGGCACAGAACGTCACGATTGACAGCTATAACTTTGAGGTAGTTAAAGACTTTGTCTACCTAGGCGCCGGCCGCTATTAACTCAGACAACGACACCAGCGCTGAAATCAAACGAAGAATAACTCTTGCCAATCGCTGTTTCTTCGGACTAAGAAGGAAATTGAGTAGTAAAGTCCTCTCTCGAGCAAGTAAAGTGTCCCTGTATAAGACACTTATCATCCCGGTTCTTGTATATGGCGCAGAGGCATGGACCTTGTCAAAGGCAGACGATAACGCTTTAGGATGCTTCGAGAGAAAAATTCTTCGGGTGATTTTTGGTCCCGTCTGCATAGATGGAGAGTGGAGAGGAAGATTTAGCGACGAACTGTACGGGCTGTACAGCGACACTGACCTTGTCAAACGAGTCAAGTTCCAGCGGCTTAGATGGCTCTGGGTCAATTGGAGACAATGGACACCAACGCTCCGTCTCGGTAAGTCTTGAGTTCAATCCCAAGGGACGGCGCAGTAGAGGAAGAAGGAGAGGATCTCAACCAACTTGGCGTGCAAAACTGGAGGCAGCTAGCTACTGATCGAGCTGGCTGGAGAAGCATGTTGGTTGAGGCCCTAGTCCGACCCGGACTGTAGCGCCACCTTGAGTAAGTAACTTTTTCCAGAAAACCCCGTTTTTGCTCAGAGGGCAGAGTCCAAACAGCAGTAAACCCACAAAATTCAGTTTTCTGTAGAAAAGTAGGTTAGGTTAGGTTACAGTGGCTGTTAGCTCGTCTAACACACTTAGGCCCGTTGGGTCTATTGTGATACCACGATAGATCTAATGTACCCTTATCATAATGGAACCAAATCAAGCTTACAATGAAGCGGGAGAGACGAAGGGCGTCGATTTGAGTAAGATCACTAGGGTCATCAAAGAAATACGAACCTAGGTGTATCCTAAGTTTGTGAGCTAAAGCTGATGAGTTTTGTAGCAGAGATATAAAAAAAAAAAAAATCTCACTGACGATGGAAGCATTGCTTCTGAAATGTGCATTTGAGGAAATAAAATAAGTGTTTTGAACTGTTGGAAATTATATTAATCTTTTTATTTAATAGCTAAGGCTGGGCAAGAATTCGAGCGAATTTTAAATAAATATTTGGGTTGATTTAAAAAAGTGGAAACTCTTGTCCTTATTTTTACTACCCAGTAACAAATTCAAATTCAGAGAGCGACAAAAACGCCCTCCTCACACGCTTCAATCAAATTCTTAAAAAGTTCAAATAAAACTGAAAACACCCTGCAGCACTTTAGTAATTTTCTTTACAGTAACTAAATCACGTAACTTACCTCTCTTTCATTATTGCTATATTGAATACTGAGATTTGGCATAGCTCTAAGTATTGCAACTAAGGATTGTATGGTATTGCTGTATACAACTGGTCGATATTGTTTGAAATCCTCCGAAGTGAAGCCGCTTTCGTGTATGATTCTGAAAATGGCAACATAGAAATAAATTTAATTTTAAATTAAATTGCTTTTGAATTTCAAAAGGAAAAAAAATGTACATCTATCAAGGATGTCTGGTTGCATTACTCACTTCATTTGTTTGACTATCGTACTCTTTCCTGATTCACCAGCACCTGTACAGAAAAAAAAAAAAATCGATTTTAGTTTTTGTTTGTGTTTTATATATAGAAAATGTATGTAAATATATGAAATGGTTTAGTTGATAAAGCCAATTTAAACAAATAACAGCATCGACGTTGACAACGACATCAGGCGTTGGACAAAAGGAATAATTAGAGAAAATCTTCTCTATGAACATTTATCGGACTAGACAAAGCTTCAGTGGAACCACCCCCTTAAACAAACAGAACAGTTGAGTTCTGGATAAATGTATAGATACAACAATTATTCGTATCGAGATGGTTTATCATAAAGATGGCACTGATGGCTGGACTGCACATTGGGAAGTGGGAGAAAGAAAAAAAGAAACTATAAGTACCGACCAAGGAGTGTTAACAAGGCATATGGCATTAAAAATTCAACAAAGGATTAATGGAATTTACCTAGAACTTCAAATTTGTGTCGTTTTGGCTTTATTCTGGATTATGGGGATTACAAAAAAGTGAACCTAGTTGAAGTCTGTTAATGGTTTCCTGCAATTCCATGGAATTAGACTATGTGACTTACATTTAGGATTTAGTGACAGGATTTGAGTAGGAAATGTCATATTTAACGAAATAAACTTAATGAGCTTTCCTTTACTATTTGAAGAAAAAGACCATAGCAAGTAGATTGGGTAGAGAAAACAAAAACTTTTATGGAAAGTGGGCGTTTCGTTAGGAAATAGAAGCTATATTAGGTTCAAAAACAATATACACATATATGATCTCTATCAATATATTGCTGCATTAAGTGTTACTTTTTCGTAAATTTAGTAACTATTTCTTGATTCTCAAAGTCAAATCCTGGTAACCAGGTAAAAAATTCAGTTTGAGTTTGAAAAATGAAAACTAACGAGGGTCATAATTTTAGTACTTTTTAAATTTGAGAATGAGTTCGAATAGAATATCCCTTTCTCATTGTTTATTTGCCTAAATCAACCAACAACTTCGAATTCTCTGTTTTCGTTGTGCAAAGCTTAAATATTTGGCAGTTGATAATAATTAAAAACTACGTTATTTATAAAAATGCAACGATATAAGCTTAAATAAGTTGAAACTATTGAAATTCACTAAAAAAAGCGAATAATTACGCTCAGCCAATAAAATGCTAAATCTTGAATAGTACTCTATTAACAGTTGTTTTTTGTTATGACTCAAGTTATCACCGCTTGACAGATGACATGTAAAAGCTACGCCATTGCAAAAAACTGAACGAAATTCAAACTGCATCAAAAACAAGACACGTTTACATTAACATGGTTTTTGTTCGACATCTCCACCACTTTTGCACTCTTTTTTCGTAGAAAACCAATTTGATTCATTTTGTCCACTTATTTTTTGCAAAACAATGGATTGAGTCTAACACAAACTAAATTATGTCTTTAAAGACTTAAAAACAATGTCTTTGAAGTGATGGAAAAACATTTGTTATGAGAGCTATTTTGAGTGAACAAATCCAACACACAAAATAGCCTCTATCCTGTACAACCACCACTTGTTTTGGTATGAGTTTTATGATTAACGACTTGAAAACATCTCGTTTATGAAAACATGTGGTTTAAAAAAAATATTTTGAAAACTTATTGGGTTTTGGGAGTTCTAGCGAAAACCGTGTTTTTATGCCGGAGTAAATAGGCTGATATGTATACAATTCAACAAAACACATTCAAATTGTTAAAATTCACTACAAAAATGTCAAAAATTTGACTTCACAGTTTGAAAAACTAAAGTAAAGGGTGTTCTTTTAGAGGTATAGAACTTTGAAATGGAATAAAACAAAGATGATTTTTTTTATTGATAATAAACTTACTTTATTCGGAAGACGATCTTCTGCCATTATAATTTAAGTATGATGTCTGGCATATGACCGCCACGTCTGGCTCGGACGCAGCCTAATCTGGAGGTCAAATTTTCGATGACTTATTTCAATTTTTGTGGCGGTATATCGGCAATAACGCGCCGAATATTGTCCGCCAAGAGGTAAATCGTTTCGGGCTTATCGGCGTAGACTAGCGACTTAACATATCCCCACAGAAAATAGTCAAGTGGCGCGGCGCGCCGGGGTTAAATCGCGCGATCTTGGAGGCCAGTTTACGGGTTCAAAACGTGAAACTATGCGGTCACCAAACGTTTTCTTCAATAAATCAAATGTGGGACGAGCTTTGTGAAGTGTTGCGCCGTCTTGTTGAAACCACAACTCCTGCACATCATGGTTGTTCAATCAATGGACGAAAAAGTCAGTTATCATCGCTCTATAGCGGTCGCCATTGACTGTAACGTTCTGGCCAGCATAGTTTTTAAAGGAGTACGGACCAATTATTTCACCAGCCCATAATGCACACCACACAGTCCGTTTTCTGGATTGTGACGGTGGCTCAACATACACTTGAGGATAACAATTACTCCAAATACGGTAGTTTGGTTTATTCGGGTATCCACTCAACCAAAAGTGAGCTTCATCGCTAAAGAAAATTCGCTTATGAAAATCAGGATCGACGGCTATGATTTTCAAAATAAGTTTGCACAATTTGGAAGCGCTGTTCAGGCGTCAGTCTATTCATGTTGAAATGCCAAACCAAACTAAACATAAATCACTTGACAGCTGAAAAAATGGCCGCCAGTTAAAAAATTATTGCCAACTTAAAGTTCTACACCTCTAAAAAAAACCACCCGTTATTTTTGAATCGTCGTGAATCACGGGCCTATCTAGGGATGCCACCCGTCCTCCTTTAGAGAAAACAGTTCCCTTTTTCTCATAACAAAATGTGTTTTCCCCCCATGAAAGACTCTATCCTCCTTACTTACAAAAAATGGAAAAAAAAATGAATGCAGTTGAAATAATTTTTAAAAATATTTTTCAAAATCATGCTCTGTCAACACATCCATTTAAAACCCAAACAGACGTATTTATAATCCCACCCCAAAGCTTGTCTAACTTTGAACATCTCTTAGAACAGTGTCCAACTTCAAATCGTCTTTATAAACATTTCCATTACTGTCCATGGAGTGTCCAACATTAGACACCGAAATTAGTTGTCTAACTATTGCTGAAGTGACAATTGATGCAACAAATAAAATTTCTGTTGAATATATTGTCAAACACGATTGAAGGTGTTAAGATCGAAAAAAAAAACTAAATAGTTGGTATTGTGTGGATACATTGTGAACGCCACCATTCAGCTTTTCATTGAAAATTGACAGAATTCAAATACGTCTGTGATTATCTAAAGACTTATATTTAGACAATTGTTGCAATGGGTCTATAAATATGTAGTTGGCTAAGGTTTGTCGAACTCTTTAGACATTGTCTAGCTGGACAGCTGTCTAAGATCGTTTTATATTTTATCATTAAATATATTTTCCAAAAACGGAAAATCTTTTGAAAGCAATCAATTAATGAACTACATCTCACTTCAAGCATATCTCTAGTCTTGAAGCATGATACAACTTCTCTCATTCCACCCATGTACGTCATCGAGGCACACATTTGCATAGCACGGTTGCGATTTAATTTTTCTTTCGCTAAGCGCATTACCTTTTACCTGACGTCATCGACATACACACATTTCCTGACAACTACAAATCCAACAAGAGTAATGCGCTATCCTTTTTAGTTGTATTATGGCCTTGGAGCGTTGTTATCTGTCATTTCTGTTTACAAAACAAATAAATTTTTTAACGTTTGAATTCTAAGCTAAAATGTTTATTACGTGTAAGTAAAGAAAATTGAACTCATAACGAGTGCTGGGCGAAAAATTATGAGTGGATAACCAAGAGCAGAGATGTCTAGAGTAACTCGGGATTTAAAACGAGACTATTGGATTTTATGAAACAAGAAACATAACAGTTGTGGAAAACATTGAAGCAATACAACAAAACCATGTTGAGTGTCAAGGCAAGGCGTTAACAAGCATCAGAGCTGCCGTATTTAAGGCTCGAATAACCTGAGAATTATTGATGAAAAACCTCTCCACTTCGAACGTTTGAATATTTGTGTGATTTTCGGTCTATCGGGGTTGGATCGTACTTTTGTTAAAAAAAAGAATGGAACAACTATAACAGTGAAAGGATTGCGCTTTTGAACGATGATTAATAGTTTTGTATGACAGGAATTGGAAGATATGACGTGCAGTATGCCACCTGTTTATTTTCAACAAGCCAGCGTTGCGTACCACAAAAACAACGATAACATCGCTCTTTTGTTTTGAACAGATTCCTGGCTCTAGTTTTCTCGAGGGGAATCACAATTGTCTAACGAAATCAAGTGAATTTAAGAACTCAAGATTTTTTCTCTGAGGCTACATGAAAGATAGGCCTGTCCCAATGCAATGTTCTCTTTATTTGTAAAAAAGATGAGGCTAATGATAAATCTGGGCACTCAAACCTAATTGCCGGTCCTTTGTACTATCAGGGTAGCAGCCTCCCCTTTTTTGTGGTGCAGAAGATGGAAACAAGGTGGTTGTTATTTCACATAAGAAAAGAAGATGATAAAAGCGGAAGTCGCCACGGAAGCGGAATGACACTGCCGCCCTTGAAAGCTAAACATGACAATGGCCAATGGATTCAAGATTCCAAAAATAGAATTCGATCGTTATCGTTATCGAGTTTATGAAAAGAATATGGCGCTAAAAGCGAAGCTGTGGCGGCCATTTGTTTGATATTGTTTTCCACTGTGAATGACAAAACTTTTTTTAATGAAATAAACATCGAGTATTGACTGAAAAAAATCTTTCAGTCAATACTCGATTTTGTTATTATCGAAATTGAACCTCTTTTTGGAAGACCCTGTTCGTTTGTAGAATGCACACATTGTAATGACTACAAAAAAATGCAAAAAGCAAACAAAGGCTCTAAGAAGAGAAAGCAGAAATTGCAACACTTCTTTCCCACTTCATTTCGATTGCCCCTCAACTGCCGCTTAATTGGTTTCAAAGATCAAAAAGAAATATCACAGAGATTTGCGGCACCATTCTCATATTACGTTTCAATCTAAAATGAAAAGCTAAACCACCTCGGCATTAATCCACAATTAGAAAATAAGTACCACATACATCACACCAAACACCAATGCGATAAAAGTTAAACAAAACATAACAAAAAACTGGCTTTGATTTAACCTGACCAAACAATATGTGAACATAGCCATGGTTTAATACGAGCTTGGAATGGATTTTGCAATTAGAGAACCGGCGCGGGGTTATATCTGATTACAACCGCCATTTTTGCAGTCAATGATATTAATGCACTCTGGTGGTGTTGATTGTATCATTGGAGTATGAATGGTTGAAACTCTGTAGAGGAGTTCATTAGGTCAACATAATTAGAGTTACAGTGCAAGCCACATTAGATATACCTACAATCGACAGAGTGGCGTTGTGGTTACCTACATTAATATTTGAAGTGGTTATGTTTATGTTTTTTGAGCATCTGCAAGTGAGGGGAATGTTCGTTTCAATTAATGTAATAAATTATTGCGGTGTTGAATAGAACCGATAATCCCTTAAGTAAGGTGTTGACTAGTTAACAATAAATCGTTTGAATTATGGAAAATAACTTCATAAGTGATATTTTTTATTACTTTTCATGGCCTTAGCATACTTTCAGATTATTTATTCTTCAGTATCAACAATCCTGTGGATTTTAGTTAAATGAAAGTTCTGCAGTTCTCTCTACCAGAAAGGTGTTGCACCTTTACCAGCGCGGTTCTCACAAATATCAAGAAAGCTCTTCACTCGATAGCCTATTTTTCGCTAATATCGTCCTTTTTTCTTTCGTTTTATGTTTTCTTTCTAAAAATAAAGAATTTTGGGAAGCAAAACGAATTTAAATTGAAGGAGTCTAAATAAACTTATATTAGACGTTACTTGAATTTTGTTTTGCTATGCCTCAAAGATGTCAAACCGTAACCGGTAGGAATGGAATCCAGGAACGACATATTGGAATAGGTTAGGTTATAGGTTATACATATGTGGCTGCCAGGTTACGGAGGTCTAACATACTAAGACCACAGAGGGTCCATTGTATTGCCACTGAGACCAGAAGGTTGTTCACCCTCTGCTTCCCATCTAGGAAATTAGAGAGTTGATCACCTGGTCAGGAATATGCACCATCTCATTTGCAAAATATGGTCGGAAGAAAGCATGCCCGATGAATGGAACCTCAGCATTGTTTCCCCGGTCCTCAAGAAAGGAGACTCTCTTAACTGCGCCAACTACAGAGGTGTCGGTCTTCTTAACATCGCGTACAAAATCCTCTCTGCCGTATTGTGCGAGCTTTTGAAGCCATTCGTAAACAACCTGAAAGGTCCTTATCAATGCGGCTTTAGACCAGGAAAGTCCACCATAGACCAAATCTTCACACTACGGCAGATCTAAGAAAAAACCCAGGAGCTTCAAATCGATACCAACGACCCTTTTATCGATTTTATGGCTGCGTATGACTATGACAGCATCTATAGAGAGGAGTTATACAGGGTGATTCGCATAAGGTGTGTAATTTTTGGTTTTCTCAAAAACTACAGGTTATTTTGACATCCAGTTTTTTGTGTTTGATCAGAAATAAATAAGAGCATTGAAAATAAGCCAGAAAAATACTACTTAATTACGTAAAATTAGGAAAAAAGAAAAAATTATGTTTTTTTTTCAAAATTTTGACTTTGAAAATTAATATTTCAAAAACTATTTATTTCAACAACTTATTTTTAAATTTAAATTAATGTATAAGTTTTTGGCTTTTCAAAATGCTATAGCACGACTCTGTAGGTATTACCGTTATTTTTAAATAATTTTTTTTTCCATTTTAAGTGATTTTTTTCTTAAATTGCCCCTCCCGCCTAAACGGGGGAAAATGGACACCCCCCCCCCCCCCCTCCCATACGATTTTTGCTTGTCTAGGTCCAACATACACACCCTATCTTTTTGTCACACCTTATGCGAATCACCCTGTATAGAGGCATGTCTAGTTTTGGTTTCCTACCAAACTTCTCCGATTGTGTAGAATGACGATGGAGAACGCACGCTGCTCCATCAGGGTCGGAAAAGATCTCACCGATACATTCGATGTCAATAAGGTTTTAGGCAAGGTGATACATTGTCATGCGACTTCTTCAACATCGTTCTTGAAAGAATAGTGCAAAACTCTCACGTCAACGCAAGAGGCACAATCTTTCAAAGATCCGTCCAATTGCTCGGATAGGTATGCCGACGTGTTGACATAATTGGAAGAACGCAGCGTGATGTCAATGGCGCGTTAATGAGCATTGAGACCAAAGGGAAGAAGATGGTTTAATGGCCAATGAGGGCAAGACCAAGTTTATGCTGTCATCAAAAGAGGACACCCAACACCGACGTCTTGGACAGAACGTCACGATAGACAGCTATAACTTTGAGGTAGTTAAGGACTTTGTCTACCTAGGCGCCGCTATTAATTCAGACAACGACACCAGCGCTGAAAGAATAACTCTTGCCAATCGCTGTTTCTTTGGACTAAGAAGGCAATTGAGTAGTAAAGTCCTCTCTCGCGCAATTGAATTGTCCCTGTATAAGTTGGACCTTGTCAAAAATAGACGAGAACGCTTTAGGATGCTTCGAGGAAAAAATTCTTCGGGTGATTTTTGGTCCCGTCTGTATTAATGGAGAGTGGAGAAGAAGATTTAACCACGAACTGTACGGGCTGTACAGCGACACTGACCTTGTCAAACGAGTCAAGGTCCAGCGGCTTAGATGGCTGGGTCATGTAGAGCGAATGGACACCAACGCTCCGGCCCGGAAAGTCTCCGAATCCAATCACGAGGGACGGCGCAGTAGGAGAGGATCTCAGCCAACTTGGCGTGCAAAACTGGAGGCAGCTAGAGCTGGCTGGAGAAGCATGTTGGTTGAGACCCTATTCCGACCCGGACTGTAGCGCCACCTTAAGTAAGTAAGTAAGTAAGTAAGATCACCCTGTAATCGAACCTGGCTGTTAGTCAAACCTTACAGAACTTTCTATGAAAAGAGAGATAGTTTTGGGATCTTTGTTAGCAACTCGCTGTAGTCGTCAAAAATGTATTCACCTAGGTGATTTTTACGTCTGTAAGCGAGTGCAGGTCATGAACAAAAAAGGTGTTGGACTGTTTTCTCCTTCTCCTCGTCTATGCAGCTTCTTCAAAAGTCATTGGAGTAGATACCAAGTCTTTTAATGTGTGTTCCTATTAGGCAGTGTCCTGTTAAGATATCCATGGTGGAGCCAATGACCTCTATTTTTCACATGGCCACATTTGTTTGGTCATAAGGCACGTGTTACCCTGCATGCGTTAAAGGCCCCCGCGAACCACAAAATTTCTATCGGTCGATAGTTCGATCGGGTTGGGCTGTTAGCGCGCACACTACGCCAACTAAATAGGCGAGTTGGTTGAGTTTGAAGGTAATCGTGAATCCTACCAAACTTATTTATCGGATGATATCAAATCCTTGTAGTATGCAGGGACTTTAAGTGCTCATCTTCTCAGAGGCGTCCTGCTTTAGCAAAAGTTAACATGTAGCGACAGGAAGAGGGGAAGTCGTTACCAGGTATATCCCTGTATTGACCCTTCGCCAGGAACTGGAATGTCCAACTACAAACTACCCATCTCTTTCTCACTTTGCCGACCGGAAGAGGCCAAAATTGCAGGACCCTTCAAATAAATCCCATTTGTGGTTGTGAGAAATGCGATATTACGTCTTTTTGTTACACTACTCCGGTATCAAACAGTCCTCGCACCTCTAAGTACAACAACGTCTCGCTTAAAATGGTTTTGGCGTCATCAAAACATAAAATAACCATCCATATGCTTGTCTAGTCTTCCTATTTGTTAGTCAAACATCAACTTTATTATCTCAAACTACCTACACATCAGTAAAACCAAGCAGTTAACGTGATAAACTGATAACTGATAAGCTAACCACCCCAATTAGAAGTCACGAAGTAAATGGCTAAATTAACGCAGATACTCGGTGTCTCTTTGCTCATTTCGACAAACCCACTCGAAGAAATACTCCGCTCGGAATTATGTCAAAAAGACTGCTACATTCATGTTTAGTGTGTCATTAAAATAGCATGACAGAATCTATTTACATTATACATTACGTGTATATATTTTATATACATACCTGCTACGAGTTCAAATGTAGTTTAATGAACTTACATGACTCACTTGATTCTGACGCAGTGCACACCAAACACCCCACCATGTCGTAGTACCTACGTATTTAGGTTACTATCCACTATCCAGTGATTTCTAGTTTGAAGAGCTGGTATAAAGTAAATAGGTGGATACCTGCACCGGATGTAGCATGTGGGACAGCGAAATCTTATCCCTGAGTCATTGCTATCTACCACAATATCGTGCCAACAATTCTGACATTAACTTTGAATTATTAATTCAGCCTCTTCACACAGGCTTCTACTTTGCACACCAATACACATACTCACACACAAATACCCCAACTTAAGCGAAAGAGAGTCGCGGATAAGTAATACGGTTTAAGCGTGTCTCCATATTGCTGATGGAGTACAGAGCATAGTGTTACAAATAAAAGTGAGTCCTTTTTTCTCAAGGAGCTAGTTAGGCAAGGGTATCGACGCCACACGAGTGGCCAATAATACCTTATTCATGAGTCATGTTGAAACGAGTTCTCAGCCACTGCAAGTGTGCACTCATAAATAATAAAACGAACTAACTAGAATCTCAGGACTACGATAGCAGAATAGCAGCAGGATTAGCTGTTTGGCCATGTGAGGAAAAAGATTTCTACTCTTGAAGTAAAAAACCCAAACCGTCTTTAGTTAATTGATTGTGAAAAGCTTTTACAGCAAACGAAACAAAATTACAGACTAGACTTTCGTACCTGGAACGCTCATTCCTTCATTACATGATGTCTTCGAAAAGTTAACTAAGTTTCGAAGTGCTTATAAAACACCAAAGTAAGTGAAGAGAAAAAAGATGTCGTGATATTGTTCTGTTCGGGTTTGGTGTTACAAGACTGCGGGGCGGCGACGACGAGTGACTTGAAATTAGTGCTCCATCAGATAACATCACAATAATTACACCGAAGAATGCGAGCAAGCCATACAAAAAAATATGAAAATATAATAGTCCCAGACGATGTGATTTGTTTTCAGTTTTTCTCCATTTTCCATTAAAGAAAGCCCAAAGCATGTCGACTGCCTATGCACTGAAAATAATTTTATTTAATTAATTTAATGGGACACGATGTTAACAAAAGCTAGAGCATTTTTTCTTTCGCCATTTCTGTTAACATGTTATTAGGTTGATGGATGGTGGAGGAGAACTCACATTTTGCCAATGGGATAGATGCTGAGTTTCGTTGTCTGTCTTGCCAATGCCATATGAGAGGTTAGACAAAACAAATAGGACTTTAGCATTTGAAGAGGGGTGAAACTCAAGAACTTTGTTTGGAAAAGCTATAAGTTAAAAAACCACTACAGGTAGTTCATTTTTTAAGCGACCGTTGGTATAGGTTTTCATTTGAGGAAATGCACGAATGTTAACTCACAATGACAATTTTTTCTATTTGAGATCATAATTTGATGGATTTTTCTGTCGCTGCATTATCAGCGCCGCATGTTAGGCAAAATGACCAATTCAACACGCGAAAGCAAACAATATGATCACAACTACCCAAAAGTCGTCCTTGTCGTGTACTAAATATTGTTTCAGATTAAAACTGAAAGTTACGAAAAAAAAAAATCCAGAATGTTCCGCTCTAAGTGCGAGCTCAAAAAGTAGGATGAAGCAATGCTTTTACGAGGAAACTAGTTTTAGCTGCACACATTTGCAACTATCCGTTATACTTTCGCCGAAGACGTAAGCGTACTACAAAGAAGCCACCCAAATGTGAAGCAGTTATAGAAATTGTGATTCCTTTAAGAATACTTAAAGCGGCGATATCCGAATTGAGATAGCTTTGCGTAGCACAAATTAGTAGAACAAAAATGAAAAAAATAAATGATTGAAAAACCACGTCCATGTAGGAAACACTCTGGCAATGGTTTGCATTTGATCATTAGAATATTTTCTGAACGTTTTGAAGATGGAAATTAAACAGTCTTTAACAGTAGCAGCGGTTAGGAATGGTCAAATTTGTTCTACTGAAAGCTTTGACGAAGCCTGTGATCAACTAGAACACACCTTTTTATAAGAGCTGTGAAAAAAAGATAATTTACTTTTCCAAGTTTTTACACACAGATTTTACCTTCCAAAAACCATTCCAAGTTTTATAAGCCCTAAAATCAAGAAATTGATATATTGCCTGGAGAATTATGAAGAAAATTTTAAGTTTCAAAAGTCAAAAGCTTCAGAGTTTAGAGAAAACAAAAAGTAGTTGACAATTGTTCGAAGCGACAAAATCAACGCACCAGTGCTCGCGGCGTAGTTGTTATTATGACTGACTTTTACGTGGGAGTTTGGGGTTCGAATTCCAGAGACATTTAACTGCGTTTCCACGAGTATCGTCTTTAGGAAGGAATCAAAAAGTACTTCGAAGATGATTATTTCAATACCATCATGAAATGTGTCAAGAAATTATATGCGATAGTCCCCGAGATTAACTTGCTGATCTCTGTGGTATCACAATGGGCCCTTGCGGCCTAAGTGTGTTAGGCAATGTACTCATTGACTGACAGCCACTTCCACCTAACCTAGTCCCCGAGGCTGTGGTACCCGTGGCGTAATGGTTAGCATGTCCACCTGCTAACCCAGAGGTTCGAGTTTCGAATCCCAGCAGAGGCAAAATGCAAAAATGTTTTTCCACGGGTATCGCCTTTCGCGAGGAATTGGCAAGTCCTCCGTTAGTAAATTCATTGCCATGAAAAGCGCATTCTCAATCAGCCGTTCGGAACCGGCGAAAAATTGTAGGTCCCCTCCATTCCCTCACAAGGCATGGTTGTGAGAAATGCGCTAGGCCCAGGGGCTCCCCGCTCTGTTGCGCCACCCTATTTATTTATTTATTTATTTTAGTCCCCGAGGCTTACCAAACTTTGAAGCCTTTTTATTGATTTGCTTAAACTTAACGCGATATTTAAACATGGAGAAAAATGAAACAAAATTCGGCAAATAAAATAAAACAGAATATACTAGAAAATACTGTATGTGGCCTTAAGGACTACCTATACACACTTTGAAAATGTTCAGAAATCATTTAAACAATTTCAAACAATCCATTAGATGATATCTTATTGTTCTGCTTGAAAACTGGAAGCTCCACACTCTTTCTCATGCTGTTTCTAAAGTTCGAATTTATTTTGCCGGGTTTTGCTTCAAGTTTTTCTTATGAGCAATGAGAATGGTATTTGAAAAATATCCTTTAATTATATTATTTCCGCTGTCAATACAAAAAAAAAACTTTTGTGAAAACGCCCCAGGAGCTTGTCACAGATTTTTGTGATGTTGACAGCATACATAAAATATCGACGACTGAGGCTACGAGGGGGGGGAGTGTATTCAATTGAACATAATTCCACATTGTTCAATGATATGTCTTTTATGAAATTTAATCGAGAGAGAAGATACTTCTGACTTTTTATTCATCTATATCTATCTATCTTCTATACATATAATAAAAACGTAACAGTTTGTTTGTTTGTGCACGCTAATCTCAGAAACGGCTTATCCTATCTAGATGGGATTTTCAGTAATATATTGTGGTAAGCTTCACTTAACATTTAGTTTTTATTTCATTTCAATCATGTCAATGTTGATAAATCAAAAAGTAATGCCAATTCTAGCGGACGAAGTCGCTGGCACATCTAGTTTTATATAAATGTAGTGAGAAATAATTCAACAGACTGTACAGTTTTTACAACAGAATATTTTTGCAAATACTACAGTCAACTACAATTGTAATATGGCGCCCCTGGTGTTAAGGCTAGAGTGTCTGTTGACTGTCTGTCTGTCTGACTAACTGTTATGTGGGAAATTGACATTTTTTCCGATATTAACTTCATTTTTATGAAAAGTAATTTCTCGATAAGACGTTCGGAATCGGAAAAATTGTAGGCCCTTACTTTCCTTCAGATGCTATGATTGAGAGAAATCTGATAGGCCCCGCCGGGGCTCCTTGCTCTGTTGACGTACCCTATTAATTTTATGATTACACATATACCTAATATTGATTGAATATTGAATACTTATAGAATCAAAAATGTTTCGTTGAAAACCGTTCAGTTTTATACAATTGCATTCAGAAAATATTGAAAAACGATTTAAGAACATAAGAAGATTTGGTTACTTAAAAAGCTACTACGACAGGTTAAAACGGAAATAAACGAAAATATCTCAAAGTGAAAAAGTATGCTTTTTAAACGATAAAAATGTAGTAAGTAGTATTAGATAAAAGGTGAGTTTTTGTCTCATCTCATCAATACTTCTGTCAGACTGGTGATACAAATAATTAGCTAAACTCAACCATCAATTGATTGAATAGGCGTCGACAGAGCGAATCATGAACTTCCTATTATTGGTTCATATCTCTGCTAATTCATATTTGATTTCAACCCATTAGTCGAAAGGTAATTATAAACAAATTTGTTGCAGTAACAATGTTCTTGACAATAGAAAAAATTATTTGTAATTTTTGGAGTTCAAGTTTTTAGGGAAATAAATGATTTTCTATTCACATCAAAAAATTAACCGCGTTTTTCAAAAAAAAAAAATATATATATATAACTACAACCCACAGTGCCACAGTATAACCATCCCTGAACTTTAAGGACTTTGACTATCGAAAAATCGATATCGATTTTAATTTCTAAACTTATTGTTTCATGTTTCAAAAATATGTAAGAACTACCTGATCGGATCATTTTAAACTTAGTATACAACTTCTAGACATAAAAACCACCCCCTTCATTATGTAGTTTATTATTTATTTACATTAAGGGTGTTTTTCACAAAATGGCGGAATTTTTGGTGGAAGATAGCAATTTCGACAGCTCAATGCATTAAAAAAGTATCAGAAAACGAAGGGGGAAGAATTGATAGTAGTTCATTAAAATTTAAGTGGTTTTTTGTTTCAAGCAATAACTATCACCTCAGCGATAAACGGTGGAAAATGGAACGAAATTCTATGAATTTGGATTTCGTTCCATTTTCCAACGTTCATCGCCTGCTTTTATCGAGGCTATAGTTACAGAACAGGGGCACAGGTAACAATGAACACGGTAACCGTCATATGCCTTAATGTTTCTGCATGGTAAAATCATACAACATAGTTATAAGTATGCTCAATATTGTATCAAAATTGCGAATAAAATTAATCAGACCATTATTAAAAAAAGAAATTACTTAAGCCATTTACACTTAGCTTTCTGAACGCAGAACTTGGTTGTAAGTTAACATAAAATAACAAAAATATAACAGGGCTGATATGGAAATCCTGCGGAACACCGGAGTACATATAATTTCTTTAAACAGGACTTAAATTCCGTAACTTTTAAGACGATTATCGTTCAATCGTCTATCTTGTTCTATTGTATAGTCACAAAAGATTGAAGAAAATTATGGTTTAATTAAAATACTAGTAACATTTTCGAGTTTTTAAACACGTTTTTTTAAGTACCCAAAATTAAGACTTAAAAGCTAAAATTAAGTTCGTTTTTAAAACACGTACACCAAATGGATCTAAGTATTATGACTGGATCCAAAAAAAGCCGTTGTATAAAACCGATAACAATCTTTTTTTTTTTTAGGTCAAGGTTCGTGATGAGTCCGACCGTAAGCTTTTAAGTTAATCCCTTTGCAAATCCATCTTGACTTAAAAAAACATCATCAGTTTTCCAGTAAGCTAGTGGACGTTGTTTTTGCTTTTATGAAAATAAATCGATTTGGTGAAATAACGAGTTTAAGTTTTTGGCAAATGGAAGAGCGTAGGAATGCCCTAAAGTTTTGCGATGGGTCTTCTCTTATTCTTCTTTTTTTTCTCATTTTTGAGTTAAAAAGGGATGCCAAACTTAGGGGATTGTAACAGTTTTCATAGAAGTATGAAACTTCATATGTATTAAGTTTTCGTCAATCAATGGCTCAGCAACGTCAAGTCTGGGGAAAAAAGGAACGTCCTTGTATCGACATAGTACAAAACTGTTCTATCGGCTCGAAGTTCAATTAAAAAGTTTTGAAGGAAATTTTTCTTCGTTCATATGACAACCACGGGCACATTTATATCGGTCAATTCGTTGGATCAAATTGGGCGCCCGAAGTGGAATTGACTGATCGTTTTCTACGGACGCCTGAACGGTAGCGATATTTTCGACATTTCGATCAACCCCTTGTCTCACTGACACGTTAACATCACGCAACGAATATGTAGACTCAAATTTTTGTACTTAACTTTTTATTGCCTGTCTTCTAGTGCGAGAAAACGAAAATTTAATTGAACGCTCTTAAAATTGCGGTTAGAGACTCCAAATTTCGGTAGAAAATTTTTATAATTTACATACGTTACTCGTTACTCGTTTGTGCACTTCCTTCAAGATGATGAAAATATTAAGTTTGCTGAATATATTGACAATGACAATTCAATGATTAGTGAAAGGGTGCGTTTCTTGACTCAAAGTTGTCAAGTAGGTACTTGGAACTCTCTTTATTAGTCCATAGTATTAATTTCGGGTTGGGTTGTTCACACATCACATTTTTAATCACAGGACCTCGTTTTTCACAGAAATTGTGAAATAAGTGAGAAAGCATGTGACAGATCATTGTAGGATCATATCGGGATAGGTTTTATGGGCAAATGTCTATTCGCAAAGAGATTTAGAAGATTTTTGAGAACTTTGTTTTGATGAAAGATCAGATATTTCCAACATTTCCGAAATAGCAATGGCAATCAGTTTTCAATTTTCGTACCTTATCGCTTTGACGTTCAGTATGTGGTTAGGGTCTAAAGAAAGAACTTCAAGATAATGGTTCCGATATTCGAAGCAACAGGGTGTCACATGCAATTATTGGAATTTAAGCTCATGATTTGATATCGCAATGCGAAATGCCTTCAACCAATAACAAAATTCAACCGATTGCGATCCATGTCGTATCCGATACTAGATTTGCATTGGATATTCCCTGCCCTGCTAAATAAATATTGTCTTGTTCAAAGTGTAAATAAATACCGCAATTTCCGAACATTATACGCAATTTGGGGTCTAGAAACAAAATACATCGGTTCTATAAGTCTATTCTGGTCGTTCCTTTGTTCTTTTTCAAAATTATTTAACCTCACGTTGGTTCGTAAGGTCTTGGAATAACTTTTCAACACATTAAACATTCAATGCAAAATAATCAAACAATCAACAACTTATAAAACTGTTGGGAAAGAATATTTAAATAATTCTTTTGCAAAAGTTTCCAACGAAACTTTCTGCTGCACTTTTACTTCAGAAGTTCAAGGGAAGCACTTACTCCAACAGTCACAAACGAGAGTAGATGAAAAATGTTTTAAATTAGTTGGGTTAAGTTAGTCAAAGTGAAACCATTGATTTCTTTTCAAAAAGTTTATTGCTTCTTCGAGTTACTTTTTGCAAGTTTCTTCAACTTTGAATTTGACAAACAAGTAATTCAATTTATTTCGTCCACAATCATATCTACCTTAATGTCTATAAATTATTCCTCATTCAATTAGTAAGAGCTTGACATTCAACACTGTGAATGTCTGAAACTCTAGCTGTTTCGACACATCACATGTCCCTCACACATAAATCATTATACCAATTACGAATGGGAAAAAGTGCCACAAATGAATAATAAATATGCAACATCTTAAGTTATACACACGTATGTGCGAAATATCAAAGGACAGATACATAAAATCCGGATGTATACAGAGGAGATGGGAGCAATTTTCTGTGTTTGAGGGACACATGGCCATATCCAATTGCACATCATGTATCAGTATCATACTATTTAACTATAGGAGGTTTGAAAATTTTGGAACAGGTATGTGTGGTGAACTTTTGGTCGTTATGCTGCACGTATGTATACTTATAATTGGGTGAATACATGGGTGTGTGGGTAGACGAATGGGAAACCCACTGTGTAATTGGCCAAAATAGTCCTTCATAACTTTTACACCAGGCACAGGGACACATCAGCACAGCCGCAATCCATTAACGTAATTTCGTGAGAGAACAAAATTAAAAAACATTGGTTTCTTAATTGTCTTCTGAATTCTGTTTTTCTGAGCGTAATTAAATATGAAAAGCTTTTTCAAGGCCACTCAAAAGAGTTAATTTCAAACGTTCAGAGAAAAATTCTATAAGGTATGTAGTTTTTAGAGAAGAAGTATTTTCCGTGTCGCCTGGAAAAGCCAACCAAACTCTGCAACTACTTCCAAAGTGATACAGCAATTCAAGACTTCTACCTGAATGACGTCTGAAAATATTGAATGTTGTTTCAATTCCAGCTCATTGCGGCCGATAAACTTGCAAGAAAAGGATCTCGAGTAAGCTTCTTATTACAACCCTGAAAAAGCACTTAGTGTCAATGTGGGCTTCCATCAAAGTTTGGATCTGTCAAATATCGCAGCTGTAGATGAAATACCGCCGTTGGTTGCAGACAGACTTAAAGTTTGCTTTCCAAAGTCAAAGAGAAAGCTGAACATTTTTTGCTATATCCCGTAGGAGACAGTCCGTGTCAAAACAAATAGGCAACTTGTTTTGACACGCGGCACTACTCTGAACGCCGAACATTTAAATGTGCAATTCTCTGCGACAATAGAGGTATGACACCGTAGTGCAATTCCTCTGTGAATACACTCCATTATCTCGGTTACAGGCAGGCTTGAGGTTCGAATCCCAACAGAAAACAAAATGTTTTTTTCACAGGTGTCACTTTTGGAATTGGCGAGTACTTAGATAATAATTTTATTGAAATGAAAAATGCTTTCTTGAATAGCCAACCGTGCGGAATCAGCAAAAAATTGTAGGTCCCCTCCTTTCCCCACAAGGTATGGTTGAGAGAAATGAGGTAGGCCCCGGGGCTCCCCACTCTGTTGGACCATCCTATTTATTTTTATTTGTCTGAAAAGCTATAACAAAAGAAGGTTGCTGTTCGGTGGTACGTTGGACCGGCATTTCTGTCTAAAGATCCCTATACAAATTCGTACATACTTTGTGCTGACAAGCCTTTTTTGTTTGTTGCCTCGTGCTATCATTGGAGATCATATTCATGTTGTATAGTGGGAATGAAAACTGTCGTAAAAGACGTTCTCTGTGTTTTATTTAAGTTATTGAGTGCATGCATATTCCCCCACCAGTGGTAAGGCGCAAACGTCCTTAACAGCCCCAGCCTATATTTAAAAAATATCCGACAGGAAAAAGACCTTATTTTTTGAAGAAAAAAAAGACGTTAAAAGCCTCCATTTTTTCTCATATTTTAAAAAAAAATAGCACAATTTTAATTGAAAACTACAGGGTGAAGGGCTGTCTAGCTTTAGGGGTTTAGTTTCCTTTCCACCAGAATTGTTAAGTAAGACTGTTACATAAGACTTAATTATTATTAAAAATTTATTTTTGTTAGATGGCCTTCAGATAGAACACTAAATATCGAGAAGACTTCATCAACAGACCGCAGCATGGGAGCATCCTAACTAAGTAGAGCTGCATTGGAGCAGTGTGGTTTAGTGAACAGGCTGAGCGAGTGGGTTCCGATTCCGCATCGGGCATCTACTTTTCAGTCTTGCTCCCTGTTTCGTCTGGACGCCCACCGACACCCTAGAGGATATAAATGAAATGAAATGAAATAACAACCAAAGCAATTAGCCAACTGCAAAAATTGAATATTGATCACCTCAGTATCGCATGCCCGATCCTAAAGAAGGGAGGCCCTCACAATTGCGACAATTACAGAAAGATAAGCCTCCTTAACGTCGCTTATAGGATCTTGTCTGCTGTAATATTTGAACGTCTGAAACCCCACGTCAACAACTTGATAGGTCCTCATCAATGTGGTTTTAGACCAGAGAAGTCCACAATAGACCAAATTTTCACATTACGGCAGATCTTGGAAAAAACTCGAGAACATAATATCGATATTCACCATCTCTTTATCGATTTAAAAGCCGCGTATGACAGTATCTACAGAGACGAGCTGTACAGAGCCATGTCTAGTTTCGACATCCCTGCAAAACTCGTACGACTATGCAGGATGACTTTGGAGAATTCACGCTGCTCCGTCAAAGTCGGTAAAGCTCACCGAGACCTTTGATGTCGACAAGGGTTTTAGGCAAGGCGACAAACTGTCATGCGATTTCTTCAACATCATACTTGAACAGATTGTAAGAAACTCAAACGTCAACACCAGAGGAACAATCTTTCAAAAGTCTGTACAATTACTCGCCTATGCAGACGATATTAACGTAATGGGAAGAAAAAAGCGTGACGTCATAGGTGCTTTTGCGAGTATCGAAACAGAAGCGGCAAAAATTGGTTTGATGGTTAATGAGGGCAAAACGAAGTATATGTTGTCATCAAACAAGGACACAGAACATCGACGAATTGGACAAAACATCACAATAGACAGACATAACTTCGAGGTAGTACAGGACTTCGTCTACCTAGGATCCGCTGTAGACACGGACAACAACATCAGTGCGGAGATCAAACTGAGAATAACTCTTGCCAACCGTTGCTTCTTTGGGTTAAGAAGGCAATTGAAAAACAAAACCCTCTCCAGAAAAACCAAGGTAACCTTATATAAGACCTTAATCATCCCAGTCCTGCTTTACGGCGCGGAAGCATGGACCTTATCGAAAGCGGATGAGGAAACCCTTGGTCGTTTCGAAAGAAAAATTCTCCGAATGATCTTTGGTCCCGTATGCGAAGGCAATGTGTGGAGAAGAAGAGACAACAACGAGCTGTATGAGCTGTACCGCGACATGGGCATAGCCAGAAGAGTACGCATCGCGAGGCTACGATGGTTGGGCCATGTAGAGCAGATGGACCCAAACGCTCCGGCTCGACGGGTCTTCGAAAGCACATTGTTGGGAAATCGCAGAAGGGGAAGACCTCGTCTTAAGTGGCGCAATCAACTGGATGAAGACCTCAACCGACTTGCGAAACTGGAGAGAGCTCGACCGAAATCGAAGTCGTTATAGAAGGATGTTGATTGAGGCCCAGGTTCACCCCGAACTGTAATGCCCACCTAAGGGAGAAAGTAAGTACGTCCTTGGAAGTTCGAAGTTCGAATCCTGTAATCAAATGGTTTTTTTGGTAAATATCTACTAGCTATACACGAGCTTATGCATGAATAACTCAATTAAACGAAACGAGCATCACGTGTATGTACGTGTACGTACACGTTCATTAGTATAGTAAGGACTCAAGTTCTAACTCACTGAAGATTTGATTTGTGACACAGAACGCTTTCTATCGCCGTTAGTGCTAAAGTTTGTTACACATAAAACACAACCAAGTCTTCAATGCCAAAAATGATGGCTTCATAACACGTTTTTGAGTTTCAGAAGATTCAAGCTAAGTAAATGTTTTTCAAGCTCCTTGATATACAACAAAACAAGCACAACATTTCTTACTGACGTTCACAGTTGTACGAGTTCGTATTACCTCTATTTGTATAATTTTTGTAACTCATACAACTCATACATACTCTTACGTCAAAAACAATAAAAAAAATTGTAGGTATTCTCTCTAGCAGAAGTCTTACATTTATCAAGGATTCAAGAAAAATACTTTTCTTTCGCTTTTCCGTTTGCAGCTTAATGGCTTCCTTTGAAAACTTTTTCTAATGATGATGTCTGTGTATATATCATGGTTAAGTCTCATGAACTTGTCTGTTTTGCACTATCTTGTGCTACTTCTTTGGTTTACATGGTTGACATGTCACACAAGCAATAAAGAATGTTATCAATGGCACTTTTCTTAGTTTTTCATTGTGATGTATGCCACCTTTTCGGTCCTTGTTTAGTGTCCCAGTAGCTTTGTAAGTAGTGTGTCTGTGTGGGTGTCGGTGTGGGTGTGTGTGCGACTTGTGCGTTATTTTATGAGCCAACCAAGTTTTTAGCAAAAAAAAAAAAGAGAAAGAAAAAATGTCAACTGTGCTAAAGTTTATATTAGAAGTTAGGAATGGGATACCTATGTTCTCATCGCATCACATACAACACACGATAAACGACATACCTAGGCTCCTGTGGGCGATCGATAAAAAATTACTCGACTCCTCATTGAAGAGACACAAAGAAAGGTTACGGAAAGAGTTATATTCCCTCGAAAGGATGAAATGATGCGTATAAAAAAGCCTATTTATGACTAGACCAATGCTGCTTAATGATACGAACCGTGAATGTTCCTGACAAATGACACTGAAAGCATATTCTCTCAACTGACAAATTAAATTTATCTCCTCAGGACTCATCACGACGACAACGATGGTCGACGACGACGCAACGACAAACCCTTAAACAGCTCTCGTCCATTAATTTCTGTTTTGGAAATCATTTCTGTGTAGTTTTATGAGTAATCTAATTTGACAGAAGTTAAGTGAAACTATTTGCCCTTCATTTTGAATGAGCTTTTATCCTAATGGCAGTTGACATTTATCTATCAAATGAATTAACAGCAAAGTCTTTTCAACAAAAAAAAGAAAATAGCGCTTCCAAAGAATTAATTTCAAATGGTTCCCTCTTGCTAAAGAAAACATTAAAAAAAAAAATAATTAAATAAATTATAAGGCACAAGCAACAGACCGAAATCAAAACTCAAGTTGAAAGAGTGCCATAGCCACAGGCACATATTGGAAAAGCAGTAAAACAGCACATATCTTTCAGCCTCTTTGCGTTTGTAAAAACATTTCAATATTCTTTGTTTATTAAGAGCTCAAATGAAGGAAGAAAATTTCGAAAAAAAAAGAAAGAGAAACAAATGAACAAAATTTGGGATAGACTCTAAAAATAGACCAGAGAATCGTTTACACCAAATGCACGTCATGTTTAGTTAAACTCATCAAATTGTTTACATTTTTAATTCCAATTCCTACCATTTGCTACAATTTCCAAACACGCTTAAATGTTTACAGTGCCGCTTTGGGTGAGGCGGTATTTGTGTCAGTTTGCAAATCCGATCAAGTAATACTTTTTGCTGTGCATAGTTCCGAAGATCTCAAATTTAAAACTCATAAATGTTTTGTTTTTAAAGGAACACTCTCGAGTGGTTGGGGGGGTTTCAATAATTTCATTTGTACGAGTTTGTGAAAAGCCAGCCGATTTGCGGAATTTTTGTAAGAATTTTTCTTTTACTTTTATGGGAGACCATTGGATTCTTTTTGAAGAGAGAAGCCAAAAAGATGAACTAAACTGTAAGGAAAGGGGTGGAGATTATTTTGAAAGTGACTCAGAACGAATAAAAATGTTTACTGAGAAATTTTATGATAAACTGATACAGATTTTGGCGGAGTATGAATCAAAATCACATTAAAAATTTTATTTCAACGAAAAGATCTGTACACGTGCCTGTTCGAGCAGTTGTAATAAATAAAATAGAGACTAGGATAACACAATGAAGTCTTCTGGGTCCAACTTTGAACTTTTATTCACACGAATACAAAAGCTTATAAGAGGTGAGTCCAACTTAAAAGAAAAAAACGTGGAGGGAATGCTTGTAGATCTTCAAAATACGTGCCCTCTCTTTTCAAAAAAAAAAACTTCTCAAGAACGCAGAACTTCTCAAGAACGCAAAAAAACTTAAGGCCCCGACCTATACAATCCGTTGCGTCCGTTCGCTGCCGGGTTCAACTGACAGCTTGATTAAATACACACGATCTTATGAGAGGTGACCCATAAGCATCGGATGAAACGGACGCAACGCAAAAAGTAGCCCAACTTTTGCGTCCGGCAAAACTGATGACATGCGCAGTCAAAGCCAATTTGAAGTTTTCTCTTCACACCGCAACGGATTTTATGGGTCACCCCAATCCGTTGTGTCCGGTAAAACTCACTGCTGTCAGTTGAATCCGGCAGCGAACGGACGCAACGGATTCTAAGGGTCGGGGTCTTTATTGTGGATGACGACAACATTCTGCACAGGAGGCGACAATGTTGTGATGGCCTATTGAATGAACACTTTCCTCGAAACCACTTTCCCACAACTGAACCTATTTTAACGAAAACATATGACATCACAGTATTCACAGTGGAAGAAGCTTGAGAGATAGTGGGGAATTGCAAAAATGACAAAGGTGCTGTGCTAAACGAGACAACATTAGACTTTTAGAAAAAGAGGGTGATATCGGAAGTAGATTGTTAACGAAAGGATTCTCATCTTCAGTCTTGCAGGAGGTCTTAACCGTACTAAAGAAAGTTTCCTACCAGCAATGTACAAAAGGAAGGAGATACACAAAGCTGCCCCCATACTTACCCTTCGATTGGAATGAAGTCCCACATCTTGAGTGGGTATTGGGTAGCCAACGGCGAAAAATATTTAAGTTATTTGATAACCGATGTGGGTTCGTCACATGTAAGCCAACAGATTCAATTCAAAGTACTGGCTGACTTCAAGACATTATTCGATAGGCAATCATGGCTCTAAATCAACGAGGAGTTTCAAAAAGAAATGGTTGGCAATGGACATACTCAGGATTGAAAACTGTTCAGTTTCGCCGATGCAAGTTCCATTCATAAACAGTAGTGAGGGAGTTCATTTTCGCTTGAAATACAAAAAAACATCAATGACTTTAGGAAGCAGTTATTTCAGTTAATGAAACACTGTTTCTTATTTTCCACTCGACAACGCTGTCATGGCCTGACTTCAATGAAATTGTAAAATATGTGACTTTTCTTGTTCCGCTACATTCTGAAGAGAATGTTTGTGATTCTACAAACGCTCTTCAAGACATTTCTTAAGCTGATATAATTAATCAACCCTCCCAAGGAAGAAGGGAAGTAATTCCATTCGGTCGGTAATTGGATGGAGAAGACGATTTTTTTTTAAGGGCTGGCCAGGAAAACGCTGTTTTCTATTCACTCAGAAAGAGGCCAATAGTGGAAGATAAATGGAAAATTTGACGCTGTTGTTTGGAAAGATTTTTACAACAATATCATGGGTAATATTTACTTATTGTACCCGTAGTACCCGTGTCAAAAATGTTTTTCACGCGCCAAAAATGTTTCTCACGATGATCGCCTTTCGCGATGAAATGGCCTGTCCTCCGATAGTAAATTCATTGCCATGAAAAGCTCTTTCTCGATTAGCCGTTCGAAATAGGCAGAAAACTGTAGGTCCTCAAATCCCTCACAAAGGCAATGGTCGTGAGTCAGAAATGCGTTTGGCTCCTCGCTCTGTTGTGCCTCACAATTATTATTATTACATATTTATTTATGTACTTATTTTATCAACCATCCATGCCAGCAGATTTGTGTACGACAAGATCTTTAAAGGCTCTCTCCCACTGTACGATTAGATTGATCCAATTCCCATAGAATCATTTAAGCCCTTAATTGCCGGATCGGTCATTACAATTTCTGGAAGTGTTGAGTTATAGCTTTTCAAGATAGGGAACAAAATCTGACATTGAATATGAGCGTTGGAACTATAGATGTTGACGAGTTACGCCTAATTCTTACCAAAGACCAAAGTTTTTTACTAAACTTTTGGAAAACTGTCATTCGCGTAGTTCATCATACCAAATCTGTGGTGTAAGAATACGATCCCATAAATGTCTTTTAAGTCAATTCAGTGATGCATTTTAGCCTTGCAGACAGAAAAAAAAATCAACGCTTTCAAACATTGTAACATGTCGTTGCAATTAAAGGTATAATGTTTCTTCATCGGCTAATATAGCTAAGAAATCAAATATGATTTAGCAGAGATATCCTGTACTATAAACGAGCAATATTTACAAATGCAAATGCCCCATGAGCTAAAGGGAAGACTCTAAACCAGAGTTGTAAGCCCAGTAACTATTCACAATGTTTGACAATGTACAAAAAGTATAAGAGTAAATGGGCAGCAAATAAATTAAAACGCTCTGTATGACAACAGGAGTAACATAGCTTGATCGTATGAGAAGAACCAAAATCCATGGAAGTCATCTTAGAAAAAATAGAGCACGTCCAAGGGTTCTTTGAAGGCGTTTTTCGACCTAACTCAATTTAATAACTAAAATTGTGAACCACAGTATTCAAATTGTCTCTGTGTTTATTATGGAACTTGAGTTTTGGTTAGGTCAACGCAAAAGAAATCAGAATCCATCTTCTCATCATCAGATGCCTAATTTTTTTTTTCCTTCAGTGGTACCCGTGGCGTAATGGTTAGCATGTCCACCTGCTAACCCAGAGCTCCGAGATTCGAATCCCAGCAGAGGCAAAATGCAAAAATGTTTTTCCACGGGTATCGCCTTTCGCGAGGAATTGGCAAGTCCTCCGTTAGTAAATTCATTGCCATGAAAAGCGCATTCTCAATTAGCCGTTCGGAACCGGCGAAAAATTGTAGGTCCTCTCCATACCCTCACAAGGCATGGTTGTGAGAAATGCGCTAGGCCCAGGGGCTCCTCGCTCTGCGCCACCCTATTTATTTTATTTTTTTTTTAGTGAAATTACACCAGTGAAGGTGGAAAAATCGGTCAGAGCAAAGCTCGGTTACCCCAACTGAACCAATATTAAGAAATTAATACTTCACTTAGCTGACACAGGCGGATTCGTCGCCATAGACGAAGTTCACATTGGTCGATTTGTACTTTGATCGAATAAAGCGACAATTTTTCTTGTTCTCCTTCTCTTTTACACCAATTTGTCGAATCGAATGCAAATCAATACCGACCAACTGGTGTAACAGGGAAGGAGATTAAGAAAACGAATAACACATCGACCATCATAATGAACTTCGTCACAATTGTTTGTTTAATAAGAAAAATACATGTGCAAGTGCATCGTTGACCTTAAAGAGTTCCTTAGCAGCGACAAAAAAGCAAATATAATAAATACAGTGACAAGGAAAAGTATTAAGATTAAAACACACTCAATTTCGATACTCAGTTGGGTTTAAGTGAATTTTTTTTTAATATTTTCTCATTTTTCAAATCAAATAAAAATAAAAAAACAAATAGGGTGGCACAACAGAGCGAGGAGCTCCAGGGCCTAGCGCATTCTTAAAACCATGCCTTGTGAAGGAATGGAGGGGACCTACAGTTTCCTGCCGGTTCCGAACGGCTAATCGTAAAGCGCTTTTCATGGCAATGAATAGGTACTAACGGAGGACTTGCCAGTTCCTCGCGAAAGGCAATACCCATGGAAAAAACATTTTTGCTTCTGTTGAGATTCGAACCACGAACCTCTGGATTAACAGGCGGACATGCTATACACCACACCACGGGTACCACATAAAAAACTAAAACTTTCTGAATCATTCAAATCAGATAGTTTTTGATTTTTTCATCATAACAATGTTTGTGTTTTGACTTCAACACTTCATACACCATTCTTGACGTCCTTGGGAGATCCAACCCGCTGAGCTTTATCTGACCAGCATTCAGTTTGCTACTACTTCTTTCGTGGTAAATCGTGTTTTCGGTCGACGAGGTCTTTTTGCAGTCCCATAATTTTGGTCTGAATTGAAGCAAATAACATAAGACAGAAAGAAAGCAAAGTTTTTAAGGCAATAAATCGGTTGGATAAAATAATAATCTGTCTTCAAATAAGCTCCGCTTGGTTATGCCTTGTAAAAATAATTTAATGATGACAATTTTTAGCGCCAACAAGTAAATTAATTTACTTTTTACATTTAAAAGGAAAAATACTCGTATTATAAAATTGGTGTACCTATAGATAGCCAAAGTGTCTTCATACTTATTTTGCAACAATTTTACAATCGTTTTTTTTTTAATAGAAAAGAAAAATCTATCTTTTTCTAAGACAGTATGACAAATAACGGTAAATTTTATTGTAGTTAAGAGAATAATTCATTCTTCAAGCAATTTCTTTGCATGTATTTAGCAGCAAACCCTTTCTTTAAGTTGAACAGTTTGAGAGCTGCTGTCTTTCTCTTTATACTCATTTCGGCCACTGTATTTATTAAATGGTTGAACTCGTAGCGGATCTACACGTAACCTCATACAAACAACAGGTAATAAAAAACAAAGATGTATTTTTAAATTCACATTTTACTTTCTCAAAGCCAAAACTTATCTAACAGTTTGTTTTTAATTTAAACTGAGTTTTTTAAAAGTTAAGCGTTTCTACGGGATAAGTAGGTGTAAACACTTCTGTTTGGTGAAAAAACGACAAAAATGAGTGATGAATTAATAACAATGCTTAGAATACGAAATACTCAAGAAAGTGGCCATTTTTCCACAACAGCGGAATTCACTTGAGGTATTCTGAGTGAAATTCCAACAGAACCCTTTCTTTAAGTTGAACAGTTTGAGAGCTGCTGTCTTTCTCTTTATACTCATTTCGGCCACTGTATTTATTAAATGGTTGAACTCGTAGCGGATCTACACGTAACCTCATACAAACAACAGGTAATAAAAAACAAAGATGTATTTTTAAATTCACATTTTACTTTCTCAAAGCCAAAACTTATCTAACAGTTTGTTTTTAATTTAAACTGAGTTTTTTAAAAGTTAAGCGTTTCTACGGGATAAGTAGGTGTAAACACTTCTGTTTGGTGAAAAAACGACAAAAATGAGTGATGAATTAATAACAATGCTTAGAATACGAAATACTCAAGAAAGTGGCCATTTTTCCACAACAGCGGAATTCACTTGAGGTATTCTGAGTGAAATTCCAACAGAACCAAAAACTGGATTGACTTTTAACCTAACTTTTTGACAAAAAGTATGGGTATGTTGCTATTGGTTGATTTGCAATCAAATTCGCAGCTCATTAACAGCAAAAAAGATGTGTTCTTTTTAAAGTATCTCGCTTTGCTTTTAGTCCTTACGCCTTTTTATTACTTTTCAGAATTTATAAAACGAGCAGGAATAGTCATTGAGAACTCAATGAAAAAATAGATTTGAAAAAAGTCTCTGTGGAAACTCAGGTTTTTATATTCGAATTAAAATAACAGCGCCCAATCTCAAATTCTATGGAAACTCTCTTACAATTTACAAAACACAAAAGCACACAACTCTAAAATAAAACAATGACAGCAACTGAATTCACCATTGTGAATAATTCCGAAAAACAACGGCAAAAGTTTACCTTGAGCTGTCAAATTTGTCTTCGATTGCACAGCACATGCACCATTTCAGTTTGCTTTGTGTTCTCTTCGCGGTTGTTTTTTAATTTGTTTTCATTTTAATCTTCTTTTGTTTTTAAGGATGAAAGACGTAAAAAACAGTTTTGGGAATCGCGAACGGATAAAAATTTTCACCGTAGGTGATTCTTTTGATTCGGTAGTTCCTGATGAAAATCTAAAACCACAACCACTACCATTGCCACTACCGCCATTAACACCTCATCGCCAAGCCCATCGGCATTCTTTGGCAGCAAAAATATTTCACGAGTACTGCAATTACACGACAATTCATGGCGTTCAGTATTTGGGTCAGAAGCGCCCGCTACGAGAGAAAATTGTGTGGGTCTTCATTATATTGGTCTCAATATTGTGTTGCTCCAATCTAACATACAACACCTATATAAAGTGGTGCGAAACTCCAGTGATCGTGAGTTTCTCAGAAAAATCAACACCTGTGTGGAATATACCATTCCCAGCTGTCACCATCTGCTCCGAAACCAAGAGCATTAAAAATGAAAGCTTCGACTTTACTCAGTTTTTTAGTCATCTAAAGTCTTTCAAGGGCAAAATCTACGAGAAGCCAATACACATGTCAACGAGTGACCTCAATAAGATGAGAAGCTTATTGCAGATCTGTGGAAATCATTTGCTTGATGGAATGAGGTTTCCAGCCTTCGAATCGACTGATTTTCATGAACATCTCAACCAAATTGCACCTTTGTTTGAGAACATGTTTCCTTTTTGCAAGTGGACTTCTCATTTTGGCGGCTGTGAAGACGTTTTCTTTAAGACCATCACTGGAGAAGGCGTTTGTTATACTTTCAACGGCTTGAATGCGTCTGAGCTTTACCGGGAAGACACATTCCAATATATGCATTATCTCAACGAGACGTCAGGTGAAAAAAGAAAATTCAACACTGAGTGGTCACTACAGGAAGGATTCAACAACAAGGCAGGCATCCAGACACATCCCGCTCGTGTTCTTGGAGCTGGACCCAGAGCTGGCTTACTTGTCACCTTGCAGGACTTCGAACAAAACTTTGATTACATTTGTGGCGGTGCACTTGAGGGATTCAAGGTTTCTCTTCATTCGCCCGACGATGTACCACAGGCCTCGAAACACTACATACGTGTGCCCTACGATAAGGAAGTTGTAGTCCAGGTAAAGCCCAGCATGATCACAACTATGAACGCAATCAGTGGCTACGAACCAAATCGTCGACAATGCTTCTTCAACACAGAACGGTATTTGCGGTTCTTCAAAACCTACACACAAAGCAATTGCGAACTGGAGTGCCTAACAAACTACACACTCACCAAGTGTGGCTGTGTCAAGTTTTCCATGCCAAGGAATGCTGACATGCCAGTCTGCGACGAGAGTAAAATTCACTGTTATGATCTGGCTGAAGATGATTTGCTGATAAATGAGTTCACTGAAGGTTCACCCGACTCAAGTTCAACGGCGCGAGGTGAGACAAAGTGCGACTGTCTTCCTTCATGCACATCACTTGCTTATAACACAGAAATGTCACAAGGCAATTTTAATATAAAACAGATGCTTGCATCGAATGACGCTACTGATTATCTCACAGAAAACCCAGGTGTACGAATGTCGCGTCTGTCGATGTACTTTAAAGAGAATCAGTTTATAACGTACAAACGATCGGAACTTTATGGAATAACTGATTTTGTGGCCAATTGTGGCGGTCTTTTTGGGCTTTTTGTAGGATTTTCAGCTATCAGCGTTGTGGAGTTTGTCTACCATTTTACTCTTCGTTTGATGACCAACATCCAAGAAGCACGTAGAGTTTAGCAGTGGGAATTTTAAATATTTGTAAATTGTAATTTTTTGTTAAATGATTTTTTTTAGTTTTTGTAAAATATATTTTGCTGGCAATTTATGTATTTTTGTTCTCATCACAATTTTCAGATGTTTTGATTGAAACGATTGGTAAGTTTCACGGTGTTTCGACGGCGGTTTTTTCGATTTTTGGTCAAAAAGTGTGGTTAGTTCAGGCGAATTTGGGGAGGGTACTACTGAATGCAATAAAAAGTGAGGCAGAATGTTTATTTCTTTACGAAATCGTAAATAATCCAATAAAACGATGAATGTTTTTTCGGGGTTGTAGTTGATTATAACTTGTGAACGTTTTTGAGACCTTTTTCGAGGGAAGTATTGAATTTCTCCGAGGAATGGCCAACTAAAGGTAGTGAAATAAATAATCTGGTTAGCATTTTCGACTGCTACGTGAGAGTTGGAGGTTGGAACTCTACAAACATCGAATTGTTTCTCACAGGTATCCCTTCGCTGTAAACCATCCGGCAGTAGATAAACGACCATGGAAAAAGCTTCCTCAGACAGCCGTTCGGAATCGGCAAAAAGTTGTAAGTCTGCTCCGTTCTTTTCAAGATATGACTAAGAGAAATGAGCTACCCCGGAAGGTCTTCCCGAGCTCTATGGTGCCACACTATTTTTATTTTTAGATTCATTCATCAACCGACAAATCGATTCTTCCATGAGCAGAAAACAACTAGCGCCGTAGTTGTTGGGCCCAAACACATTTTTTTCGACTTCTAACTCACTCCAATCCAATTGTTTATTTCCTTAAATTGATTGAATCCTCACGGGTGTTCTACGACACCACATATCATTTTACGTCCAAGTTCGTGTGGCTTGACTTAGAATAAAATTTAAGACAACAACCACAAAATGTGTTTTTTAGCTGCATGAAAACTGTCAATGGTTTTTTTCTACGACACTCGAGAATATCAAACTGTGTTGGCATTTCAGTACAATAAGGCTTGACAATTTATCATAAATAGTTTAACGCAAGGACAACGTTTTCAAATCGTCTAAATATACTGAAGAAATACATAAATCTGGGGCCGAATTACTGCTTACGTGATCGAGCATCGAGTAATACGTGACTGAATTATGTGTTTTGTGCCAATTGCTCTTCACTTTATCGAGAACTTTTGTACTGAAATTGACATTCTTTCATCAGTACTTGTACGAATTGAAGTCCATAAATGAACACGAGACTGATGTTGTGTAATAAAGAGCGAATTTTGAGGGAAAAATAGTAGGTACTCACTCACTCGATCACTGATGCGGTACATCGTGCCTTGTTTGTGAAGCTCAGAGAAAACTTCGTACATTTAACGGGCAGCATAATAGCCTAGCTACTTCAAATATATTTTGACACACATATTTACGAAACAATTTTTTTTTTAAATCAGAAGGACCGGTAGTTAAAAATAAAATAAAAACAGGAATGCAGGTTTGGCAACCCTAGCGGTTTTGTTTATTTACAAGTAATTTGGATACAGAAAAAATTTCATTTGAAGACTCAATGGATGTAGCTCCTCAAAGTTAAGTAGGATCTTGTACTACAAACAATTTGGTCCATGTTCTCCCCTAAATTTGATCCATGAGCAAGCCTAAAAGTTTGATTGCACATTCAAAACTATCTTCTAGTTCTTCCTATGAAGATAACGATTTGACCACAGGTATGAGACCATGTTAAGGCCGTATTCAGACAAACATCTAAGTCAAATTGCCTGAAACTCGACAAGATTGTTGTGACTCTTGTGCTCGTGAGGTATGCTACAGCCACACGATAAGTTTGATGATTTTGCTTTTTTGAGAAATATGCGCATATGTATCCTTTTCCATCTAATACAAATTCTCGACCTTCAATTCCAAGTTAAAACCAATAAGAGCGTTTGGCATAGTCGCAAATTCACTTTTGTCCAGGTTCGAGCGTTTAATGTTTAAACTTAGATTAAATGGAACTGAAGTGAAAGTCAATCTGATGAAGTCAATCAAATTTTACAGTCAAAGCTTAACTCATGGTTTAATTAAACGAAGGTTAAAGGTATAAAATACTCGTCTCCAAAACTGAAAACAGAAGTATTAATATGAGAAATTAAATTGTTGTTAGTTGAGTGGCTATTCAGAAATATGAAACCCGAACAACAGAATAACTTAAAAAAAAACGGATCTGTTATGAAGAAAGTCTATTGAATTAAACTGTTTTCCGAAACAGAAAGTGGAGATTACTTTACAAATAAAGAGTTTTACATGCTTTGCGTGAGGAATAAATTTTTTTATGTATAACCACTTTCCACTTGCTTTCCTAGAATCTATGTGAGTGATTCTCTAGAACGGCGGAGACTTATAAGGATAGAAGTGTGCAAGGATGGAAGTGTGTAACAGAAAGCCAAAGAAGCCATTTTACCGTCATTTAAAAAAAGAAAGCGGTTTATTTTATCTCTTCTCGATTGCCTGCACTCGATGGGAATGATTTTGAGGAAATGGAGGAAGTCAGGAACGCCTTTTAACAAATTTTGACGAATTTCAATGGACGTCTAACTCAAGGCGTGTTAATTTCAGAATGCTGTTCAATATAAAATGAAATGAAATGGTAAGAGGGTTGGACTATTAAGTCCGGGTTTGATACCCAGCTCCTAAGTAAGATTTAGAATCCTTTATCACAGTTGTCGCCTTCAGCGAGGGACTGACAAGTTCTTAAAGAATAGGAGTGGCAAGAAAGTTGCATTTTCATCTTACAAATTGGTTACGATAAGCGTTTTTTGGCAAAGCTTGTTTTTCTTTTAATAACATTGTTTGAACAAACCTTGTTATTTACAATGTAACAATTGTATTTTTTCAGGGGAAATTAGTACGGAAATCCACTGGCTGGTTTGGCCAAAACAAAATTAAAGTTTTAATTTACAAGTAAAGAGTCCGACAAAATACTGCTTTTTTGAAAATGGGCACAAAACATTGAGTGTAGCTTCGGCTGTGTGGCACGTAGCGCCGTCTTGATGAAACCAAATGTTGCCAATATCCTCCTCTTTAATTTTTGTGAACAAAAATTCGTTCAACATGGCTCGATAACGATCGCCATTGACTGTAACAGCCACTCCTTGCTCATTTTCGAAAAATGGCCCAATTATGCCTCTGCTGGACCGAAATCCGCACCAAACAGTGACTCGTTTTGGGTGCATCGGCTTTTCAATGTATGCGTGCGGGTTTTCTGTGCCCCAAATGCGGCAATATTGCTTGTTTACATACTCGCTAAGATCAAAATAAGCTCCATCTGAAAAGAAGATTATTTTGGCAAAATCGGCATCTTTTTTCAAGTCGATCGCAGTCCCACTTAGCGAAGCGAAAACGCTACACATTCGTTCGGAAGGATAAAACTAATTATCTGTAAAATCAGACATGAGCTAAGTGTTACCATTCACGAAATAAGCACTAGTTAAAAAAAAGGTTAGATGGCGGACCCTTTAAAAACCTATGCTTTTTTTGCCAAAACAAAATTTATTACAAATCTGTACTTGTAACACAGAGTTACAAGTTGGTAATACAGTTTTCGATTCACCAAACTAAAGTTTTTTAATTCACAAACTTGATCTTCACAAGGCGGACAGCATTAAAAAAAAAAACTGCTGTAAATCACAAGTGCTCAAAATAATATTTGACTTGCACAACGCACATCAATATTGTGAAAACACCGGTTGTAAATTACAAGTAACTCTTGACTCCGACGCAAAATAAGTTTTGAACACTTTCGATCTATAAATGGATTACAAAAATTATGTCTTTACTTTATCACCTTAATTGTGTCCCGAAAGGGTTAAAACCTTTTAAAAACAAGACAAACAAAATAATGTCTTTAGATGCGCTTTTGTCGCAATAGGGTGACTGTGGGGTAATGGTTACACCATCTGGCTGTTACATGGGAGAATCCAAGCTTGATTTCCAAGAACATCAGAAAAAAATGTTTTTCACGACTAACGCCTTTCGCGAGAAATTGGCAATTCCTCCGACAAATTTTACACAATGCCATGAAAAGCGCTACTAACTTATCCGTTCGTATTCGGCATAAAATTGAAGGTCATTGAAACCGCGTTAGGGCTAGAGCTTTCCGTAGCTTTGTCACCCTACTTATGTACATTGCAAATAAATAAGTCGATGTGATAGATCAATTTTGAAGCCGGATTTGGATTTAGCGGGTCTTACACCTTCAGAGAATTATAGCTGGCTGATTTAGCCATTAAAAAACATATTTGCATGTATCTCGCTTTATACAAGTAAAACATAAAAACACGTTGTTCAACCCTTTTTTATTTATGTGCATAAATATTTTTCTTAGTCACAAGGAAAAGCTGCGTCCATCGCTCTCTTAACCTTTTCTGTTGCTTTATTCTTCCCAACCTAAGCCCTAATGAAATCCTCTCCTGAATGAAAATCCAACAAAAATTGTGACATTTCGAGAGGTGAATTTATTAATCACCATCACCAGCCCCACTAAAACAAGGAGAGAGAATGGAGCAACTAAAATGTGCGGTTTGGAAGCACAAACCACACTTCATTGAGATATGGCTCAGCTGGGGGAAAGAAACCCCGAAAAACACTTAACACTCACCAAGCAATAATAATTTGATATCCTTAGCTGCCTGTATCCCATCTTCTTTAAGATTCCGTTCGATTAAGCGGCTTCTAGCGGCTGCGGCTCGTTCCTCGGCAGACTGTGCGCAGCCCATTGTGCGTATTGCTTCGACACAAAACGTTTTGAAGGTCGTTGGAATCGGCCGTGAATGGCCGACTTTAGCTTGAGAATACGAAAAACTAAAAAAAAAAATTTAAGGATTTTGCCAAACTCCTTGAATTCCTGCTCCACTTGAGAGAGTTGTGATGTATCGAAATGTAAGACGTCAAGTTTTTGTATTCGCAAGCGAAGATCTCTCGTACTTGGTGCTCGTTTTTTTTTTTTTGTAGATTCTGTTGCACTTGTTGGAATGTGTATCTATATAAGTATTTCTTTTTTTTTACTTTTTCACGAACATTTACAGTAAGGTGTACATTTTTCTGTGTTTTCTCTCACAATTTAGCACATTTTCCTACCACACTGGAAAAGAGGAAATCGAATAATGCGTTGGAACAACAACAATAAGGTGTACACACACATTTTTTTTCTTTTCACATCCCCAGGGATGGGTGAATTTTTTTTTTATTTCTTTTCAAAACTACGATTTGTGAGAAATTTTCTTCCCTGAAAACGAACTTCCCGAATTTTTAAATTTTGATTATTTGAAAAAACAAATTTCTCGTTTAAACAAATAGCTCTGGATACATCCTAGATGAGGTGAAAATAGCTATGTGAAAACAGCACACAAACACATGCACATGTAGGCTGAAATCAGGGGTGGTATATGAGAGTGTACGAGTACACTAATGAGGGTTGGTGTAGTATCTTTTTGAATAATTTTTTTTTTCTTTTCACTTCTACCACAGGGATCCACAAGAAAAAAAAATCAATAAATATTCGCTTCTCCAGTTGAAGGTTGCACACGGGTTGAGGCTTTTAAATGAATGGCCAGGCCAGCAGGTTGATTGGATTTCACTTAATTTAGCGACCGTTTCTAGGTGTGGACCGAAAATGGTTTTTTTTTTAAATCACCCTTGGCTAGGTTCAAGTTTCGAGCCACTCAACAAACGATAGAACCTTCTCCTGGAGAAATCACCCTCCGTACTCAGTTGCACTGTTGGTCACTATGGGGTTTGTTAATTTTTATATATTTTTTTTATTTATAAAAAACAATTTAATTCGAAAAATCTGTTTCGAGCAGAAATCACTTTAACAGCGCGCACTGTGTCTATATATACGACAACAAATTACACTCGGCGATGAGTGAGAACGAACAAACGATGGAAAAGAAGAAGCGGAGCCGCCCTAAATGTTTGGCGAAAATAAATTTTTTTTTTCTTTTTTTTTTTTTGAAATTATTTCTCACCACACGATGTGGAATAATGTGTGTGTTGAAAAACAGGTCATACGTTATTTCGCGCACTACACATTAGGATTGAAACAACTATCAAGCGAATGGGGGAGCACAATCATAAATTAATAACCACCGCAGCAGGTTAGAGGAGTGGGAAGAGCACTTTAAACAAAAAAAGAAGAAGCTCACACTAGAAAATTATTATTTTACACACCATTTGTTAGAATACAGAAGAAGAAGTATTTACTTGGGAGCGACACACGAATTCTTCTGCATGCGATTGCTTCAGAAGACGAACGAAGAGTAGGTACGAATGGGCGAGTGGTGAAATGGAAAGCATGTAGGTTAGCATTGTGTACATCTTGAATGGGTTTCTGCTTTCAATTTGGGGTTGGGGTGCGCAAACGCTGTTGCGTTTCATCAATGTTGCCACTGTAGTTGAGTGGTTGAATAAAAATACGACAGTTGTGGCTGGAAGGTACTTTTAGAGACGGTAAAAGAGCAACGTAGACATTAACATTACTGAAAAATTGAGTGCCTATTAAACAGATGTAACTAAACTGTTAATGCCTGACCAAAAATTATTCTCTTCCGTGCGTGGTGTGCATAACAATTTTGAGAAGGTTTTAAAAATGAATAAATACGTCAACTTCAGTCATTTGGAAATTCACCCCTTCGCCCTAGAGCTGTGCACGACTTCGAAACCTGGAGCTTTCAGTCATTTGAAAACAAAAATAAATGAATACGCTAGGGCAACAGAGCGGGGAGCGCATTTCTCACTACCATGTTTTGTGAGGGAATGGAGATGACTCACAATTTTAGGCCGATTACGAACAGTTAATCGAGAAACCGTTTTTCATGGCAATGAATTTACTATCGATCACTTCTGCAGACTGCTTAACGGCGATGAGGACACAAATTCCGTTGTCAGGCAGATTGCCCCACTCAGCTTGGACATGCCGTCCTCCCGACCTAGAGGAAGTTAAGCTTGCCATATGCAAACTTAAATCAAATAAGACTGCAGGTTCAGATGCCGAACTTTTCAAGGCAGCTGGAGATCAGTTGGAAAGGAGCATGCACCAGCTGATCTGCATGATATGGTCGAAAGAAAGCATGCCCGATGAATGGAACCTCAGTATCGTATGCCCGATCCTAAAGAAAGGAGACCCTCACAACTGCGCCAATTATATAGGGATAAGCCTCCTTAACGTCGCTTATAAGATCTTGTCTGCTGTAATATGTGAACGTCTGAAACCCCACGTCAACAACTTGATAGGTCCTTATCAATGTGGTTTTAGACCAGATAAGTCCACAATAGACCAAATTTTCACATTACGGCAGATCTTGGAAAAAACTCGAGAACATAATATCGATATTCACCATCTCTTTATCGATTTCAAGGCCGCGTATGACAGTATCTACAGAGACGAGCTGTACAGAGCCTTGTCTAGTTTCGGCATCCCTGCAAAACTCGTACGGCTATGCAGGATGACTTTGGAGAATTCACGCTGCTCCGTCAAGGTCGGTAAAGAACTCACCGAGACCTTTGATGTCGAAAAAGGTTTTAGACAAGGCGACAAACTGTCATGCGATTTCTTCAACATCATACTTGAGCAGATTGTAAGAAACTCAAACGTCAACACCAGAGGAACAATCTTTCAAAAGTCTGTACAATTACTCGCCTATGATGCCATAGGTGCTTTTGCGAGTATTGAAACAGAAGCGGCAAAAATTGGTTCGATGGTTATTGAGGGCAAAACGAAGTTTATGCTGTCATCAAACAAGGACACAGAACATCGACGAATTTTACAAAACGTCACAATAGACAGACATAACTTCGAGGTAGTACAGGACTTCGTCTACCTAGGATCCGCTGTAGACACGGACAACAACATCAGTGCGGAGATCAAACGGAGAATAAGTCTTGCCAACCGTTGCTTCTTTGGGTTAAGAAGGCAATTGAGAAACAAAACCCTCTCCAGAAAAACCAAGGTAACCTTGTATAAGACCTTAATCATCCCAGTCCTGCTTTACGGCGCGGAAGCATGGACCTTATCGAAAGCGGATGAGGATACCCTTGGCCGTTTCGAAAAAAAAATTCTGAATGATCTTTGGTCCCGTATGCGAAGACAATGTGTGGAGAAGAAGATACAACAACGAGCTGTATGAGTTGTACCGCGACATGGACATAGCCAGAAGAGTACGCATCGCGAGGAATGGTTGAGCCATGTAGAGCGGATGGACCCAAACGCTCCGGCTCGTCGGGTTTTCGAAAGCACATTGCAGGGAGATCGCGGAAGGGGAAGACCACGTCTTGGGTGGCGCAATCAAGTGGATGAAGACACCAACCGACTTGGAGTGCTGGAGAGAGCTCGCCCGAAATCGAAGTCGTTATAGAAGGATGTTGGTTGAGGCTCAGGTTCACCCCGAACTGTAATGCCCACCTAAGTAAGTAGGTAAGTGAGATTTGAACCACGACCCTCCCGCGTAACTGACCGACATACGAACAATTACTCCACGTGTACCATGATCATTTGATGATAGTTTGACATATTTTTTTTACCAAAATATGCGGTTTATGCTAGAAGTGGAGGTCAGGACCCTCAGGGCACCAGGCGTTACAGGGTCAGTGAGCTAATAAGTGAGTATTGCATGTAAGGAAACTTCGAAATTCATAGATAAGTTGCGATTTTGTGGTAGCTCAGCAATTAAAAAATCAGTTAATCGAAGAATTTTACCACTGAACAGCAAATCAATACTGACACCAGAATATCAATGTTTGGGGTGTTTCCTTAGTTGGACTCTATTCATTGAGCAGACTTTCGCTTTTTACCCTCAAGACCATATTTTCTGTTTAAGAAGAAGTGGTCCCGGTCACAACCACAATAGATTTTTGAGGGTCTTGCAAACAAGTTTTTTTACTCACGTCCAATATATGGATTCTAGCTGAGCCGCCCGGCTTTGCTCGGGTCTTTAGTTTTAAAGTTCCCGTTCTCGTTCTGTCCAGTAGTTTCTAGGTTTCCATTTCCAGTCCCGTTCCTGTGTGAATCTTCCGTTCCCGTGGAAATATGTGAATGAAATATAAGTCTATGTCACTGAGGGATAATTTAACATCCTAGAGATGAAAGAATTTTTGAAATCCGTCAAGTAACTTTAAGGTTTCCGTTCTCGTTCCCGTGGGATAATAGGGATAAAATACATGCCAAATTACTGAGGAGTTATGTGGCTTCCCAGTGCTGAAAGAATTTTTGAAATCTGTTCAGTAGTTTATTAGTTTCCGTTCCCAACCCCGTTCCGGTTCCTCTGGGAATCATCCGTTCCTATAAAAATATGTGAATGAAGTGTAAGTCTATCTCCCTGAGGGATAATGTAACATCCTAGAGTTGAAAGAATTTTTGAAGTCGGTCAAGTAACTTTATAGTTCCCGTTCTTGTTCCCGTTCTCATTCCCGTTTCTGTTCCTGTGGGATTAAAGGGATGAAATATAGATTAAGTTACTGATGAAGGCAGATAATGAAGCACCCCTAGTACTGAAAGAATTTTTGAAATCTGTGGAGTAGTTTCTAATTTTCCGTTCCCAGCCTTGTTCCTGTGGGAATAAAGGATTCAAACCTTGACAGGGACCATCTCTGGACTAAACTTTGTCTACCCTGAAAATTTCATAAAAATCCGTTGGGTGGTTTGCATACATACATCCTATTTTATATACATAGATACAGTCCGATACGGTGATCTCAATGGCTCCAAATGCGTCAAAAAAAAAAAACACGGTTCGTCGGCTCAGGACTGGTTCAGAATCTAAACCATGAACGGATTGCTATCGGAGATGGTTTCAAAACTTATAATGGATATGGCGCTAATGCCTTTTTGTGTAGCGGTCAAGCACCACTGCATGCCTCATTAGGCACAAACATGGCTATTTTTCAAGCGGAGGCGTATGTAATCAATAGATATGTGATGAAAAACGACCGGATGGGGAGAATTGAATGTGTCTGCCGCGACAGACAACTTGTGCTTTTCATCTCAACCCCCTTAATACTTGGAAAGCGATCCAGGAATAAAAGACTTCTCTGAATGCGATTCGAAGGATAAATTTCTTGAGCTTTCTATGTGCTCAAAGAAAGCTCGCGACATTATTGAAAACAGAACAAAAACTGTCGTCGACGAACTTGCTAGACAAGGATCTCAGACGGCTTTTCTTGATAATGAAACAGCACTAGATCTGCAGGGGTCGTTTGTTGCTGCAGATCCAAATATTTCTTCTCACCCAGCCATACTTCGTACTGTAATTTGATACCATTTGGATGGCATACGAATCTTCCCTTGGAAAACGTACGCGTATGTGCCAAACGAGAAGTACAATCATATTTCGTCGCGCTCCACAATAGCGCTTCTAGAATAATCCACGAAGATCCGATGACAATCCGATCTTGGTTTTTATTCTGATGAACGAGTGCTGAACCGCAGAAGGTTAACTAGTACAGATGTTGACGTCATTTTTACGATAGATAACTCTTTGCATGTCTGACTATTACATGGAATTTTCTGAAAACATAAAGCTATTTCTCCACGGCTATCACCTTTCTCGTGGAATTGACAAGTCAATTTGAAATGACATACTGCCATCTTTCTTACTTAGTCTCTAATCGATATAAAAGTGAAGGTCCATGAAACTCTTTCGGGCACCCAGTTTCTACCAGCTTTGTTGCGACGATGCCCTATTTAGTTTTATTTTAATTGACTGTCTGAGGAAAAATTATTTACATAGCCCGTCTTCTTGAAGATTAACCCAAATAACAACAATTTTCATAGCACGTCAATCCAAACCAATATTTTATTTACTTGTACATTTGCTACCACCTATCATAGATTGTTTTCTTCGATTTGTATACGCTTTATTGATCTTAGTTTTTAAAGTTCATTTTTCTTAAACACAACTTCAAATCGAGAATTTATTAAGAAAAAAGTATGAATTGAAGAAAATCGTAATCGTTATTTGCAAAACTTTCAAAAACTTCGAATTTTCATCCAGTTTGTTCCTATGTCTTCTCCAAGATATTTTATTCACCAATTTCTGCATAAAATTCCACTGTTGCAGATTTTACAGGACTCTTATTCAATAACAAAATGACATCCAAACGATATTCACCTCTTGGCACCAACACCTTTAAGGGGCTCAAGTCCAATGACACATTACTTATAATAACCCAACCCTGTCAAAAAAAAATAGAATACGCCAAAACTTTATGAAACAAGTCTTCACATTTAAGCTGTCAACTGACTTACTTCATATGGACAAGTGTGATTCAAATTTGTGTAAGGAATTATCATGTTTAAGAAAATTTTTGTATACGGAGCATTTGTCTTCTTGGCCATCAATTCACAAAAGTTTTCCGTTACATCGATCAAAAACGGTTTGTAGACAACATTAAACCTTTTATATACTTTTATGTGAACCTTTAAAAAAGCTTTAAATTTGTTAAAGGAAAACAATTTATATGAAATTACTTGCCATAATGTGATCTAATCGACGATTGGCAAATCCAGAGGCTACCACGACTTTTTTATTCCGACTTATTGCTTTTGCAAAGCAAGTCAAATTTTTAACAAGATTTGTATTGTCGTGGTTTTTGCAAACGATTTTTTGGAAATTTCCAGTATTTTTATCCTAGAAATTGATATTTGATGTTTTTTTTTTTCTTTTCTAAATGAAATTTTGAAAATCGTTTACACTAGCCATCGCTGGGAGTGACAGAAGACTCAAAACTCCTGTGCAAATTAAGAGACAGTAGAATAAATGCATGGTCTTTCGATCTTGTTCACGTCGGTATTGATTAGTGTCCCAATTTAAATTTAAATCACCAGCTTTGAAATTTTCTAAAATGACAAATACAATCAATGTATAGTTCTTGATTGATTTATAATTGGACTCGTTTAGATTTTGGTTGAGTTGGAGCACCTCATTCTCTTAAAAATCTTAATTGCTCGACATCATTTTAAAACAGTTAAATCTCATCAATCCAGCAATCAAATTGAGAACGAAAGTATATTGCATTGCATATCAACAGTTCGTTAAGCTTAATGATTATTTCGGTAAATCACTTACAGCTTAAGAATTGGTTAACGACAACTCGTTTTGAAGCATTATATGTAGTTGCACAGGGTGCTTAAGTTTTGCTAAGCAGGATGTCCAAGTTTTGTTTCGCATGTTGCCCAAGTTTTCCTACTCAGGGTGCCCAAGTTTTGTTACGCAAGGTACCCAAACTTTGTTTCACAGGGTTCCTAAGGTAAGAGACACAATCCTATGAGAAGAAACTCTTTTATCTCTGTTGGCGCGGCGGCGGGCGGCGTCGCAAAACAAACAATAAAAAAGGAGAGTCGAGTTACTTAACTTCATTAAAAGTTACATCCGCACAAAGTAGGACACCTTTTAAAAGGATGCTTATGACCAATTTTATCCACAGAAACAGACAATTTTATTCAGAAGCTTTCAAGTTAAACAAAAAACCATCGTAAAAAATCTTACAAAACCTAGCAACTTACTAAACACATTAAGCGCTTTCTAACCTAGCCATTCAGAATCAGCATAACATTGGAGGTCTCTGAAATGCGTAAGGTCTCTGAAATGCGCCCACAACTTTGTGCTTAGAATCAGTTCTTGAGTCGAACCTGAAAATTAAAAAACAGCCCTGATGGAGCTAGGCAGATTGACGAAGCTATCAAATACGTTTCGTTAAATATTTTGAAAACGGTCGATCCTACGAAAAATTTTGATTTTACCGTTTGTGTTAAACAGTATATGTTGTCATCAAACAAGGACACAGAGCATCTCGACGAATTGGACAAAACGTCACAATAGACAGACATAACTTCGAGGTAGTACAGGACTTCGTCTACCTAGGATCCGCGATAGACACGGAAAACAACATCAGTGCGGAGATCAAACGGAGAATAACTCTTGCCAACCGTTACTTCTTTGGGTTTAGAAGGCAATTGAGAAACAAAACCCTCTCTAGAAAAACCAAGATGACCTTGTATAAGACCTTGATCATCCCAGTCCTGCTTTATGGCGCGGAAGCATGGACCTTATCGAAAGCGGATGAGGAAACCCTTGGCCGTTTCGAAAGAAAAATTCTCCGAATGATCTTTGGTCCCGTATGCGAAGACAATGTGTGGAGAAGAAGATACAACAACGAGCTGTATGAGCTGTACCGCGACATGGGCATAGCCAGAAGAGTACGCATCGCGAGGCTACGATGGTTGGGTCATGTAGAGCGGATGGACCCAAACGCTCCGGCTCGACGGGTTTTCGAAAGCACATTACCTACAGGGAAATCGCGGAAGGGGAAGACCTCATCTTAGGTGGCGCAATCAAGTGGATGAAGACCTCAACCGACTTAGAGGGCGAAACTGGAGAGAGTCGCCCGAAATCGAAGTCGTAACAGAAGGATGTTGGTTGAGGCCCAGATTCACCCCGAACTGTAATGCCCGCATAAGTAAGTAAAGTAAGTAAGGTAAACAGTGCAGAGTTTGAAAGCCTCAAAAACTAACTATCGAAAGTCTTAAAAATACAATCTAGAGTCTTCTGAGATAATGGACCACACCTTTTCACGCTTCTTATCTATGGGTAGCATTTATCTCTTTGATATCGTAGAAGAAGAGAGTCCTTTTATTTATAATTGGGTCCCGAGTCCCAATGTGTTTCTAGACGTCAATTTGACTTGTCTATTTTCATAAAGAAGTATAAATAAAATAATAACGTTTAATGGTCCAATATAGGAACCTCCAGTTTCAGCACTGCTAAGTAAAAATAGCGTAAGAAATATTAAAGCAATTTATGAATTTCGCTGATCAAAATCATAACCGATCCAGTAAGTTGCTAATTTTTCGCAACGACATTTCATTCACGAACTTCTGCATTAAATTCCCCTTTTGCACTTTTTAACGGACTCTTATTAAAAAAAAAGGAATAGCATATCTATAGTTGGTTACGCTGGATGATTATTTTGTAAAGTCATTTACAACTTAAAAATTGGTTAATGACAGCTCGTTATGTCGCAGTTCATATCATGCTGGTAAAACGATAAAACGCCATTAGTACACCTACACGATAAACAACAACTTAAACCAACGCAGTGCCTGATCTAAAAGAAAATGTAACATAAGAAGTGATTGATAATATTTAAATAAGAGCCCTAATTTGTAATTTTCCATCCTCTGAAGAACAAAAAAAGGAAGGCCCGCATAAGTAGTTTCATGTAAAATCTAAACTCATACTCAATTGGTCCAAAACTGAATGTTTACCTGATTTGGATGTGTCTATTTGCACCACGGTTTGGTCGGGTTGTGTTGTATTTTCTTTAGGACGTCCCGAAAACACATCGTGGGACATTAGTATCATCATCATAGTGGGTCATTTCGTTTTAATCAACCCGACATGAGAAGCACCATGTGTTTTTTCATCGCAAATTACTTAAAAAGGTCGTGTTAAACGAATAAACACGAAGTACACGATCCTTCTTTTTGCCCAAAATGTCAAGGGTATAATCGTGTTGGGTACATATAGATACGTTCATGTGCACGTACCCACAATTCGTTGAAAGATTCCCCCAAAATGAATATTTTCAAAAAACTTTTCGTCCTTGAAGATTTACTTATGATTTCTAGTCCTGAGTTGCCTTAAACCGAACCAAATTCAAAGCTGGTGGTACTCAAAACTTAATTTATTAAAATCAAAGAAGGGACTCTAACTTTTTCATCTGCAAGAACTTCTAATTCAAATGCCTAATTCTTCTTTGAAATTCGAAAACTTTTCGCCAAAAAAAAATCTTTTAAAAAGGTCCTCTTCTTTGTTACTGAATTGACAATCAGACACTTTACGAAATCTTCTAAATGTTCACTGTTCCTAAGTTCACTTTTTTTTATCATTTCGCACTTTAACCTCCCAAATCAATACCAACATCCCCAAATGGCAACACTTTTCTTCTTTGGTTTTTGTTTCGCTATTTCAATTATCTTTAGGGTGGATGGCGCTTGTCTCGATTTTCCACTTGTTATGGAATGAAAATGGAATTTCATAGTAAACTTGAGGTTTTCCAGCAAATCATCTCGTAGGTCGGTCGGTGAGTGAGTCCACGGCAGGAATGAAAAATCGTCTTTAAGAATTGTATCGAAAGCAAAAGAAAAAGTGTATCGAACTGTACTTTTTTCATTTTTTCAAAGTTTATTGAACAATAATTCAAAAACTTAGTTTCTTTCATAAAGGAAAACAGCAACATAGTATGGATTTTAAGATGTATAATGAATAAAAAAAACTGAACTTTCTTAAGTTTAAATAAGAAGCTTATCGATTTCAATTCAAGATTGTAATCAAAAGTGAGAGACAGTACGACAGTACGAGTAAATAAACCTACTATATATATCACTTTTTTTTTATTCCAAGAGGTGTTCCTGTTTAAGAGGAATATTTTACACATTTGTTGATAGTATTTTATTGTCTCTGTTAATACTGTGGCAAGAATGATCTTTTATTAAATTTTTTGTTTCAATAAGAGCTTAACATGTAAAAGTTTGTAAAAGTTTTCTATATTTTTATAATATTTTGAAATGAAAATATTCTCTCAACATTTGCTTATTAATGTGCGGTTGAAAAAACACCTGGAGCAATTCAATAAATGTTTCTAAGCAAACATTTACTGCATTGGTTTCTTACCTGCGTTACTTCAGCCCAGAATTCAGATATGTTATAGTTTTGGATTTTTTTTAACTCCTCCCAATCATCTAATGCTCTAAATTCATTATTTATTGCTTCTATGCTTTTCTTTTCATTTGGAAAATAACTTACAATAAATGAGACTATGGAAAAAAAGTCACCAGAAACAACTTAATTTGGCTAAAGATATTTTAAGGAGTCAAGAAAATCATTATCAAAATCAATCTTTTTTCTTAAATCTTCTAGGAATGATACAAAAAATGCTTCTACTTAAAATCTGAGATATGTTCATAATTTCTTTCCTTCAATATACAGGATGTCTTGCATACGATGCGACAAGAACCCAGGACAGATAGGTTGGGTCGAATCAAGCAAAAAGTCATACGGGAGGGGGTCTATAACCCTATGTTTAGGTGGGAGGCTCATTTTTATAAAAAAATTACTTCAAATGAAAAACAAATCAAGTTACCTACGACAACGTGCTACAATCGTTTTGAAAGCTGATGCTTCGTTCTTGAATAAATTTCTTAGTTCAAGTAGTTTGAGTGAATGGTTTCTGATAAATCGGATATCAGAGTACAAATTTTGAAAAAGTTTCAAATATTTTGTCATTAAATTAAATTTTTTGAAAAATTTGCTGTGCTAAGATTCGCATTTTTGTTAGATATTCAATGCTCTTTTTGCATTTGATTCAAATACTAAAAAAAAAAATGCAAACAATTTTTTCGTTTTTGAGACATTGAAAAAAAAATCGGAAAACGGGTTATTATTCTTTTTATCTCGACCTTTCTTCCGTTTTTTAATTACTCCAAAACTAAGAAAGCTGTTTACATCCGGTTTGACAGTATTTGACTCATAATTGATCAGAGCATTAAATTTGTGAAAAAAACCTTACCTTTGATAATGCAAAATTTTGTAAAATTTTATTTGAAAAAAAAAAAAAAAATAATAATATTTTTTTTCATCTTTTTCAATTTGAGATTTATTTACTCAAAAATCATTCACTATGACAGCTTGAAATAAACTTTAAAGTGAAGACAACAAAACATAAGCTTTTAAAAACATTTATATAGTACGTAGGTAGGTGCCATAGCTGGTTTTGAATAATTTTCATATTAAGTGAATTTTTATAAAACTGCGAATCCTGTCAAAACGGAAGGTGATAGACCCCCTCCTCCTACCCCGTCCTATACGATTTTTTTCTTGCCTCAACCTAACTTCGCATCGTATGTAAAACATACAGTGGAAGTGCGAAATTGTATCGAACTTAGTACGAGTGTATTTGTGTACTGAAGCAGAGAAAAGTGTATTGAAAAAAGTACAATCGTATCGACTTTTGCAACCCTGGTCCACGGTCGTCTCTTTGCCGCTCTCATTTGTATGTATAGCATGCGAAAGATTAATCCAAGTACTTGTTCAAGTATATTGACAGCTTAATGCCAACAAGAGAGCATTTTTCCTATTCATCGCTCTCAGCAGCTAACAGCACCAATTTTTAATGTAAATTCCTGGCGACTGGTGATGGTGATATTTTTCTGGATTAAAATTTTCTTCTTCATGGAATCAAACAAAATGAATTGAAATTGCAAAAGTGTAAGGTTTTGAGTTAGGCGCATATGCCAACATCGAAAGGTATAGTCCCGATCCCGAGTCCCGACCCGACCCCGAGCTGGACTCGGAACAAGAGAAATGAGAGAGACAAGGAAGTAATTGCATTCCCGGTAGTAGTCCCCAGTGTCCGCGTCCGCCAATGTTCAGTGGGTTGTAAATTGAACGTTGTTCTATTCGAATTGTCTGGTAATTACTGCTGATACGGACAGACCGACAGTGAGGAATTACTGTCATGGGGCAATGTACGACGCGCTGCATTGGATTCATGTCTTTTTTTGCTTTTTTTTTTGCCTACTCTGTCGATCTGATAAGGTGGATAATGTTATTTTATGAGAGTCCAAAGTGCAGACAGCTGTTTGAGAGGCGCATGCAATAGATGCAATACTTTGCACTATGGGAAACGCCACGAAAGTTTCGATGGGCATTGGGATTGTGAAGTGGAGTAATTCTTTTTGAAGAGGACCCAGCTTAGGATTGCAGAGGGTGTCAGAAGTGGCCATTATGCTGAATTAAGTATGCATATACAGTATTTTTTGAAGTCCCATCGGTAAATCAGAATAAAAGTATTCTAAAGTGTTACTTGAACCGTCACCAATTGGTTCCATCCTTGGATATTTCATTTCTTACTGAATTGAAAAACACCTTTATCCATTGGAAAGTGAGAACTGTTTATTTGCCTCAAATAATATTCCAAACAATGGTTCTATATTTAGAACAATTTTGGATTAATATTTTGTTTTATTCTTAGAGCGAACTTATTCGCCACATTTATGTCTTCAGTATGTGAGAGCAAAATAAAATGTTTTTGCAGTAAATAAGTCAAAGGGTCAATGTCCGAGAGTTTTCGTTGACTTTTGCAGATCTTTAAAGACAACATTTTATTTTGACTGCAAGACAATTTCGTTAAATGGATGTTTACATGTTTTATGAGGTGACACCATTCGTGAAAATAAGATGATAGCCAATCACTTGCGTTTCCTAATGAGAGACACTTTGGGAATAAAAAAAATATTCAGATTCATTTGAATTCAATAAATGAATACGCGCTCTGATATTCCAACCCGTGCTCTACCCTTTTGAGGAAATAGAGAGGTGCCATGACAGGAACGAGATTCGGAAGTTTTACCAAAAGGTGAAAAGATCCTGCCAGGGTGGCAAACCGCGAACTCAAGCCTGTAAAGACCAGCAGGGAAACATAGTTATAGAGTCACAGTCGCTACTGAGGATCTGGAAAGATCATTTCTGCAGACTGCTTAACGGCGATGAGGACACAAATTCCGCTGTCAGGTAGATTGCCCCATTCAGTTTGGACGATGATCAAGAATGCCGTCCTCCCGACCTAGAAGAAGTTAAGCTTGCTATATGCAAACTTAAATCAAATAAGACTGCAGGTGCAGATGGCCTTGATGCCGAACTTTTCAAGGCAGCTGGAGATCAGTTGGAAAGGAGCATGCACCAGCTGATCTGCATGATATGGTCGGAAGAAAGCATGCCCGATGAATGGAACCTCAGTATCGTATGCCCGATCCTAAAGAAAGGAGACCCTCAAAATTGCGCCAATTATAGAGGGATAAGCCTCCTTAACATCGCTTATAAGATCTTGTCTGCTGTAATATGTGAACGTCTGAAACCCCACGTCAACAACTTGATAGGTCCTTATCAATGTGGTTTTAGACCAGAGAAGTCCACAATAGACCAAATTTTCACATTACGGCAGATCTTGGAAAAAACCCGAGAACATAATATCGATATTCACCATCTCTTTATCGATTTCAAGGCCGCGTATGACAGTATCTACAGAGACGAGCTGTACAGAGCCATGTCTAGTTTCGACATCCCTGCAAAACTCGTACGACTATGCAGGATGACTTTGGAGAATTCACGCTGCTCCGTCAAGGTCAGTAAAGAACTCACCGAGACCTTTGATGTAGAAAAAGGTTTTAGACAAGGCGACAAACTGTCATGCGATTTCTTCAACATCATACTTGAACAGATTGTAAGAAACTCAAACGTCAACACCAGAGGAACAATCTTTCAAAAGTCTGTACAATTACTCGCCTATGCAGACGATATTGACGTAATGGGAAGAAAAAAGCGTGATGTCATAGGTGCTTTTGCGAGTATCGAAACAGAAGCGGCAAAAATTGGTTTGATGGTTAATGAGGGCAAAACGAAGTAAATGTTGTCATCAAACAAGGACACAGAACATCGACGAATTGGACAAAACGTCACAATAGACAGACATAACTTCGAGGTAGTACAGGACTTCGTCTACCTAGGATCCGCTGTAGACACGGACAACAACATCAGTGCGGAGATCAAACGGAGAATAACTCTTGCCAACCGTTGCTTCTTTGGGTTAAGAAACAAAACCCTCTCCAGAAAAACCAAGGTAACCTTGTATAAGACCTTAATCATCCCAGTCCTGCTTTACGGCGCGGAAGCATGGACCTTATCGAAAGCGGATGAGGAAACTCTTGGTCGTTTCGAAAGAAAAATTCTCCGAATGATCTTTGGTACCGTATGCGAAGGCAATGTGTGGAGAAGAAGATACAACAACGAGCTGTATGAGCTGTACCGCGACATGGGCATAGCCAAAAGAGTACGCATCGCGAGGCTACGATGGTTGGGCCATGTAGAGCGGATGGACCCAAACGCTCCGGCTCGTCGGGTGTTCGAAAGCACATTGTTGGGAAATCGCAGAAGGGGAAGACCTCGTCTTAGGTGGCGCAATCAAGTGGATGAAGACCTCAACCGACTTGGACTGCGAAACTGGAGAGAGCTCGCCCGAAATCGAAGTCGTTATAGAAGAATGTTGGTTGAGGCCCAGGTTCACCCCGAACTGTAATGCCCACCTAAGTAAGTAAGTAAGCTCTGGCCTTAACGAAAGTGAACAAACTATGATCTCCGCTCATGATTGCTCGTAGATGCCCAGCTCTTAGCATTTCATCAGTGAAATTTTCACATCCTTTATATGTTTAAGGATTGGCATCAACTAAATCGTGAAACATTTTATTCAACTGAAAGAAAAACTAGATCGATTTAAAGCTTCAATTCTATGGGAATGCAAACAATCTTGAGTTTTAATACAGAGAAAGCGAATTTCAAAATTTTCATTGCAAAATAAAAAAAAATTGAAAAAAGACTTTCTAAAGGTGAACTACCGCACATGCCGATCAGCAATCAGATATGTGGACGTCCCGATCAACCGTCCATAGCTTTGTTGCGGCACCCTGTTCATTTATTAATTTCTTGCTGTGATGTAAAATCTCTTCAAAAAGTGCAATAAATTTTATTCATATTCAGAAGTAGTTTAAGTAACTACCGGGGACCCATCATGGATCACTTCTTTTAATATCTCCAATAAAAATGGCACACTTTGCTAAGTTTTGAAGAGAGAGATTCTTCACATTGCTTCGTAAAACAAGATTTGGCTTGGGCATCTTTCGCCATACCAGATCCATTAAAAGCAAAAAAATCTTTTGGTAGATCGTTTTTATTACACCAACCGAACGTGAATGAAATGTCATACAAAAAAGTATCAATTGGTACTACGTAATTTCTTATTTAAGTTCTTTATATGTGTGTGAGGGTTTTGTTTTTCTATTAAACAACCACTTGTTTCACTGACGCAAACGTAATGACTTAGAAGTACATAGTTAGAATCCTATGGTTTCTTTCCTAATTCTTTCCAAGTGATGACAATTTTTTTACATTTCGTATCCTTGCACTTTTTTTATGAAAGAAAGGGATGTTTATGTGCAAACTATTAGACTACTTCTATAAGACTGGCACAAAAAAAAACAGATCTGTACACTTGACAAGAACCATCCATTTACATATACATCAATTTCTGGTGTCAGTTTTAATCATACATTTCGAAAGCGTTTAGCAGACTTCAAATGTTTAGTAGTAGTTAATGTTTAATGAGTAGTTTTTGACAGTTTTTCACTGATTTTCCGCATTCAACTTGAAATTTTGAAGTTGTATGGGCTATGGTCATCGGGTTTTGGTTCAGCGCATCAAAGTAAATACAAAAATTTATGAATTTGGGCTATGTACTTTACAACCTCTTTTTAAATAATGACGATTTTATTGCTACGTTTACAAAATAAAGAAAAATAAATAAAGTGGCGGAACAAGGCCCCGAGATCTTAAGCATTTCTCACAACCATACCTTGTGAGGTAATGAGGTAACCTACAATTTTTGTCAATCTCGAACGGCTAATCTAGAAAGTGCTTTTTATGATAATGAAACTACCATACCAGTTCGTCTCGGAAGGTGAAACCAGTAAATAATATTTACTGTGTTCTGTTGGGATTCGAAGTTCGAACCTACCAAGTAACAGGCGGAAATGCTTACCATTTCAATACCGGTATTTATTTATTTAATTATTTATTTATTTTTTATTGACTTCTTTATTCATCTTTATGTATTTATTAATATACTTATTTTTTATTTGTTTTTCTGTTCTCTTATGTTTTTTTAATTCATTTATTTATTTATAAGAATACAGCACTTTCTAAGACGTAGCTTTTAGTATGCTTACATAAAAGTACTTAATAAAATTAAGGATTAAAAAAAAAACAAAATTTAACCACCACAACGTTTCCTTAGAACAATCAATTTTTGGAGCAATGGCCGTTTTCGTTTGGCCGTCTGGTAGATCTCTGCGAAACTAAACTACTCTATTTCATATGCCAAGACAACAAGTTTCAAAAATTGTTTGATTCCGATGTTTAGTGTCAGTGAATGAATCAAAAAGAGAGTACACTAAATGTCGAAAGAGATAATGAGTTGCAAAGATGAATACATTCATTACTCAAAAGTGATCTTAATGAGCACCCCTGTTAAGTCAAAGCGGGATTCTAATCTTCTTAAAAAACTTACATTCAACACGAATGGAGTACACGTAGCCATTTACAAAATTGAAACAATCTAGATCAGAAGGCTCACAGGACGGTTAAGAAAAGAACATGAAGTTTTCATAAAAAGTAAAAGTAGAAGGACAAACGAAAACGTTGATTTTAGATTCAAAACTAATGATTCAAACGGAAACAATAAAGGCGACGCCAACGGACCGTAACTCCGTAAAAGCGAAACTTAAAACTTAAGAACCAATAAACCATGCCTACACTTTCACAAAAAAAAATTAAAGCAAATGGCAAAACGGCAAAACGATAAAAACCTAACCTAAGTAGTTCTCAAGCATATCTTTATATATATAAAATTTCCCTGTCACAATGTTAGTTACCGTACTCCTCCGAAACGGCTTTACCGATTTTTACCAAATTTTATATGCGTATTTAGTAGGTCTGAGAATCGGCTACTAATTATTTTCCATACCCCTAAGTGATAAGGGCCATCTACCCTTAACATTGTTGCTTTAATTTACACTGTGACACGAGAATTTTATATATTAGATTTTACAGTCTCAGTGTAAATGTCATATGAACTATATTCCAAAGTAAATTTATTATCAATTTATTTTATAACATTGAATATGGAAATTTTATATATTAGATTCTTATTCATTTGATAGAAAATATTGTTGGGGTGTTGGGCAATATAATTTTTGGGTTCACTTATAAGAGCTCTTACTTCCACATAATTTCAATGGGTCGGGAAAAGGAAAGGGAACCGTAACGGGAACGGGAACTCTAAAACTTACATTATCGCCTACATGGTCTATATTTCATGATCAAATTCCTACAAAAACGGGGAAACTAGAAATTTTCGGGCATTCTTAAACTTCTTAATTAATTCTTCTTAATTTTCGTTTCTAGACAGTTTGGTGTGAACAACGCTTTAAATAAGTTAGACCCGAGCAACGCCGGGTGGGTCATCTAGTATTCAATAAAAAAGATATCTGTCAAAAGCGAATAGCACTTGTTTCAAACGTGGCGTCAATGAAAGTAATAAAATTCAGTGTTGTTCAATCCTCTTGTGATTTATAAGCAGAAAAAAACAGGAAGAACTCTTTACTAAAGGGTGTATTTTTAAGACGTGCGGTTTTCAACCTGGCAATCCTTTTCTTGCAGTTAGTCCTTTTAACAGCTGTCACTGCATTTATGCTCAGCTTTTCCCCATTTCATCGTGAGATAATTGAAGCCGCACGAGCACTGGGCACGAAATCGCTGTCGACGCCGATTTTGACCGAGTTTCAAACCTCCCAGATCGGGTGATTTAACACCGCTGGAATATTTTTTGTGGCGTTATGTGAAGTCGCTTGTCTACGCAGATAAGCACGAGACGATGCAAAAACTAGACGAACAATTGACGCCTGAGTTGGAATTCATTCAAGTCAGCCGGGGACCACTTGACTGAAATTATTTTTAAACCATAATGGCAAACCCTAACCATTCTAATAAAGCTTAATTATTGGCCATAACATTAAACTATGCACCCAAGAGGACCCTAGCGTTCATAGGTTTTTTTAAAACCCACCTCTGTCTATCAACTCCTACTCTCACCTCCACGTGGTGAACAACGGGTGCCTAGTACCTCAACTGGAGATTGGGTCTCAACCCTAGTGGAAGGTTGTTGGTGGCAGCAAACGAGAGAGGGGGGGAGAGGTGTTCCCACTAAGGCACCTCTTCTTTCATCCGGACGGCAGCGGAGGAATTCCCTAGATGGAATCAACGGTGGCGTCTACAGTTCCAGTCAGGCTGAACTACTTAGTGAACACCTTATAGGGCTACTACAGCATATTTGGAGCTCAGGCTTATAAGGAGCGGTTTATCCGGCTTCCCATCCTTGGAGCTATACAAGGATCTGGTCCTCCAGGTTGGGGGTCGTGCTGTCGGGGTGACTTCCCGGCCACGTAAAGCAAGTCATAGTTGCGAAGCACCAACAAGCCTCGGATACGGACGGATTTACTGATGACGAACCTAGCAAACGAAAAACGGACAACGAGCTTCGGATCTGTACGTGGAATGTTAGGTCCCTTAATAGACCACGTGCAGCCGAACAATTAGCGGAAGCCCTAAACTGCTACAAAGCAGATATTACCGCTATCCAAGAAATGCGATGGGATGGGCCAGGTAGACGCAGACTAAAAGACTGCGATATCTACTACGGCGATTGCTACCGGGAACAGAAGCAGCGACTGTTTGGATGTGGATTCGTTGTTGGAACCAGACTCAGGCAAAAAGTCTTGAGTTTCAACTATGTGAACGAGCGCATAGCAACAATCCGCATCAAGGCTAAATTCGTCAACATAAGCCTCATTTGCGCACACGCCCCCACAGAGGAAAAGGATGAAGACACCAAAGACGTATTCTACGAGCTCCTGGACAAAACATATGAGCAGTGCCCTGGCTATGACATTAAGATCGTTCTAGGAGATATTAATGCCAAGCTAGGAAGAGAGGATATCTTTGGTGGAATAATCGGAAGATACAGCCTGCACGACAACACCTCCGATAACGGATTCAGGCTGATCGATTTCGCTGCGGGGCGAGATGTTCTGGTAGCTAGTGCGCGGTTCCAGCACCTCAATATCCACAAAGGGACATGGAAATCTCCTGATCAATCAACCGTCAACCAGATTGACCACATTGCGATCGACGCACGGCACTTCTCCAGTATAGAGGATGTCCGAACATTCCGAGGGGCCAACATTGACTCGGACCACTACCTTGTTGTAGCCAAGGTACGAATGCGGATATCCCGATCCAAGCCAACACAAGGAAATACTGTGAGACAATTCGACGTTGGACGACTACAATCGCAAGAGATCGCCAAGTCTTTTTCCGATCGAGTCTCTTACAACCTCTCAAGGAGTCTTATGCCGCCAGCATCAAGTATAGAGAACCAGTGGCAGCACTGCCAATCAGCCATCAGAGATGCCGCCTCTGAAGTGCTGGGTTTCACACGGCCACCACAACGAAACCCCTGGTTTGACGACGAATGCCGGCAAGCACATGCAGCTAAACAGGAAGCATACAAAGCGGCGCTGCACAAAAAGACTAGAACTGCTTATGAGCTCTACAAGCAGAAGAGGAGAGACGAACACCGGCTTCTCAGACGGAAAAAGAGAGAGCATGAGAAGCGCGCGATCGAGGAGATAGAAGGGTGCCACAGCAGGAATGAGGTTCGGAAGTTTTACCAGAAGGTAAAAACAACAGCCTCGGGCTACAAGCCCCGAGCCGAAGCCTGCAAAGACGACCAAGGGAACATCGTGGTGGAACCGCAGTCTATGCTGAGGATATGGAAAGACCACTTTTCCAAGCTCTATAACGGCGATGATGGACCCAATTCCGCTGTTAGAGAGATAGAACCATTCGAGTTAGGCGACGTAGACCAAGAATTCCGCCAACCCGACCTGAACGAAGTGAAGACAGCAGTGTCCAAGCTAAAGTCCAACAAAGCTGCTGGAGCTGATGGCCTCACTGCCGAATTGTTTAAATCGGCCGGCGATGACCTGGTCAGGAGTATGCACCAGCTCATTTGCAAAATATGGTCGGAAGAAAGCATGCCCGATGAATGGAACCTCAGCATCGTTTCCCCGGTCCTCAAGAAAGGAGACCCTCTGAACTGCGCCAACTACAGAGGTATCAGTCTTCTAAACATCGCGTACAAGATCCTCTCTGCCGTATTGTGTGAGCGTCTGAAGCCATTCGTCAACAACCTGATAGGTCCTTATCAGTGCGGCTTTAGACCAGGAAAGTCCACCATAGACCAAATCTTCACACTACGGCAGATCTTGGAAAAAACCCAGGAGCTTCAAATCGATACCCACCACCTTTTTATCGATTTTAAGGCCGCATATGACAGCATCTATAGAGAGGAGTTATATAGAGCCATGTCTAGTTTTGGCATCCCTACCAAACTTGTCCGATTGTGTAGGATGACGATGGAGAACGCACGCTGCTCCATCAGGGTCGGAAAAGATCTCACCGATACATTCGATGTCAAAAAAGGTTTTAGGCAAGGCGATGCACTGTCATGCGACTTCTTCAACATCGTTCTTGAAAGAATAGTGCAAAACTCCTACGTCAACACAAGAGGCACAATCTTTCAAAGGTCCGTTCAATTGCTCGGATATGCCGACGATATTGACATAATTGGAAGAACGCAGCGTGATGTCAATGGTGCGTTTATGAGCATTGAGACGGAAGCGAAGAAGATGGGTTTAGTGGTAAATGAGGGCAAGACCAAGTATATGCTGTCATCAAGAAAGGACACCCAACACCGACGTCTTGGACAGAACGTCACGATTGACAGCTATAACTTTGAGGTAGTTAAGGACTTTGTCTACCTAGGCGCCGCTATTAATTCAGACAACGACACCAGCGCTGAAATCAAACGAAGAATAACTCTTGCCAATCGCTGTTTCTTCGGACTAAGAAGGCAATTGAGTAGTAAAGTCCTATCTCGAGCAACTAAAGTGTCCCTGTATAAGACACTTATCATCCCGGTTCTTATATATGGCGCAGAGGCATGGACCTTGTCAAAGGCAGACGAGAACGCTTTAGGATGCTTCGAGAGAAAAATTCTTCGGGTGATATTTGGTCCCGTCTGCATAGATGGAGAATGGAGAAGAAGATTCAACGACGAATTGTACGGGCTGTACAGCGACACTGACCTTGTCAAACGAGTCAAGGTCCAGCGGCTTAGATGGCTGGGTCATGTAGAGCGAATGGACACCAACGCTCCGGCCCGGAAAGTCTTCGATTCCAATCCCGAGGGACGGCGCAGTAGAGGAAGACCGCGACTCAGGTGGCGCACGCAAGTAGGAGAGGACCTCAACCAACTTGGCGTGCAAAACTGGAGACAGCTAGCTAGGGACCGAGTTGGCTGGAGAAGCATGTTGGTTGAGGCCCTAGTCCGACCCGGACTGTAGCGCCACCTTAAGTAAGTATTAAACTATGTTCGTTTTATTTCTTCTTGAAAACCGCGCGTCTTAAAAATTGTTAATTTCATGGTTTTTTTTTGCGAGTTTCCTGAGTTTTCCAAATCATATGGTCATTAAATGATTCAGAAAACTGTACTAACCTTTTAATTTATATAAAAGGATCTTTTGCTGCTTTGCTTTTGTGGTGTATTATGGTGCCCGTTTCGTAAAGGTTAGCATGTCTTCCATTTGGGCGAGGGTTCGAGATTCGAATTCCATCATCAGAAAACATTTTTCCACGGTTATCACCTTTCGCGAAGAATTGGCAATTCCTCTGAGATTAATAAGTAATTGCAACTTCATGAAAAGCGCTTTTTCACTTAGTCGTTCGGAATCGCCATAAAACTGTATTATCCCTGAAAAGCAACTTTTCCGAACGGCACCAATCGGCACATATGCCGATAAACAATCAGATATGTGGACGTCCCGATCAGCCTTCCATAGCTTTCTTGCGCCACCCTGTTTATTTATTAATTTTTTTGCTGTGGTGTAAAATCTCTTCAAAAAAAGCAATAAATTTCATTCATATTCAAAAGTGGTTTAAGTGGTTCTCGAGCCCTTCCTTCTGCAGCAGTAAGCTTGACTACAGTACCAAAAAAGAACCATCTATGCCGAAAACAATGACTTGAGTTTCAGAAAACTTAGCTTGGAGCAATCTCCAAATCTTTCGCGAGGAATTAGCAGTCTCTAAATATAATTACTTTTTTAATAAAACTAGGGGCTTAGCAAAATCATTTGCAAACCATTTGTTTGAAGAAAACAAAATCAACATTCTACTACTATCATTATAAAACGTAATAGAATATTAGTCTGAAAATAAGCCCACCTTCCCTTTACCACTTGTAGAGGAAAATCTAGTCAAACAAAATTTGTAGCAAAATGAACAGAGAAGAATTTTAAAACTTTTCATAAATAATTCCTTACCTGCCTACTTGGCACCAATACCAATCACCATTAAAAATATAAAAGTTTAAGAACCATCAAAAACGTGGCTAACGATCATGCGGTCAAAATTAGCTCCTAAACAATCATTCTACATTCTGATGTATAAATGTGTCTGTATAGTGTTTCTTTTCTTTCTCGTTTGGTTGTACAAGCGATGCATTCTTTACACAGGTTACAGGAACCGCCGCCAGCTTTAATTGAAAGCGAAATTCTCATCATACTTGTCGGAAAGGAACGTGCCTAGAAATTTCAAACAAGTAATCTCTGTATTTGGGCGTTAGATATCTGTGTTCGTGATATGCCATATTCATTTCTTTCTTCGATTTAATATTGGTTACTATTCAATAATTCTGTGCACATTCTGTTCATTTGGTATGCTTGCTGTCCCACGCATTTTTACTCGCTACTGGCTTTCCGTTGTGTTCATAATTTGTCAATTTGTTTCCTGCTACAATAGTGGATCTGCCTTTAGACTCTTTCGTGCGTGGTTCATTATTTTTGGCTTGGTTTTGAATGGGGTTGTTCTCAAGTCATTGAAATGCTTAAAAGCTTTTAAATACACCTTGATTGTTGTAAGAGCGCATAAAGCGTAGTTATATTGTTGTGTGTGATTGCTTCGAAGTTATTTGTGACAGCAACAAATAAAAAAACAACTGTAATGCGTCGTTGTACTTTATTATGGGGATTTTAAACTCAACAATTAAGCGAGTTATTCAACAAGTGTTTTGAAGAAAAACAGGCATTAGTATTCCCTTTTCAGAAATAAGTACAAAAAACAAGGGGCTGTTTCAATTGAGTTGCATCGATCAGAATGTTTCCGATTTCTGTGTTTCAAAAACACACAGAAATGCCTTTTTTTATATATATAATTAACACGCACATCAAGGGGTTATGACTATCCTTATAATGTTGTAGAACACAGAGCGAGTATTTAGGAAAACAGGAGAGGATTTGAGAGGAGACATCAATGCACGTTGCTTTTGAATCTTTGTGAATCGCAATGAAGGGGAAAAACAGGGCCAGGTAGATCATTCCACATTCGGGTGGTGCGACTTAAATATGAATCTTTATACTTTACTGTACGCACGAAGTTGGGCTCAAGGTAAAACAAAAGAGACTGAGACAGGTAACGTTTCAACGATGTTCAAGAGAATCAATCGGTTCTACAATAATTGAACTATCACCTATCAATTTGAACGCTCTGTGTTGCACCCTATCAAGTAGGCGCAGAGATGTTTGAGGAGCACCTGACCAGATATGGGAGTTAAACTCCAGTTTTGGGCGGATGAATGCCTTATAAATTGTAGCTAGATCAGAAGGGGTGAAGAACTTCCTGCATCGTCTTAAGAAACCTAAGCATTTAGCAGCATTTTTGGCGACTTCAAATATGTGGTCGTTCTAACGAAGATCATTGTTTACACACATGCCAAGTACTGATAGCTTTTAGGTTTCTTGGATGTAGGTACCATTCATAGGTAATCGTAATGAGGGGATGTTAAGCTTTAACGACAAATGACAACATTGAGTTTTTCGAAGCATTGAATTCTACTCGGTTCATAAGACCCCATGTAACAATGCTGTCAAGGTCAGAATTCAATGAGCTTATCATACGCAACCGTTCCAGTTCCACATCCAAAGATCAGGGATGTGAATTTGGAACCGAATATGAAAAGCTGAGGGTCGAGTCGTCAGCAAAACACTTGAGAGGATTAGATCTTTCAGACAAGAGATCATTTATAAAAGTGAGAAAGAGAATCGGAGACAAAACGGAGCCCTGGGGCACACCAGCATTTATGAAGTGGGTATCAGACTTGAAGCTATCCAACACAACTTGTATTGAACGGTCGGAAAGGTAGTTTCTAATTCAACGAAGAAGAGACTCATCAATACCAAAAGCACGCATTTTCGGTAAAAGAGCCTGATGCCAAACTCTATCAAATGCTTTAGAAATATCAAGTGCAATAATCTTACTTTCTCCAATAAACAATGCAAAGATTGATTCCACTTTTCGCTTTTTCACTTTGAGATAATCCATCAAATCACCAGTGGAACGTTTGCTACGAAAACCGTACTGACGGTCACTAAGAAACTTTCGTTCTTCAAGTTATTTCATAAGTTGATGGTTTATCAACGTTTGCATGACCTTGGAAAGAAGGGACGTAATTGGAGGAAGATTCGCCTTTCTAAGGGACCGGCTGGACAAATGAGGTTTTCCATCTGCTCGGTAATATCCCAGTAGAATAGGAAAGATGGAAAAATTTACGCAATGGTTTTACCAGCGTAGAAGAACACCTCTTCAGAATAAGGGCGGGGATACCATCTGGACCAGCGGATTTATGTATTGAGATATTTGAGGACTCTCGCAACCGAGCGAGTTCGAAAAAAAATCTGCTTCATCACAGAATCTACAGACTCAAGCTCAGGTGGAATAAATAAAAACAAGGTGGCACAATAAAGCACAGTGAGCTTGGGGTCCAATGCACTTCAATGACCTACATTTTTCTCCAATTCTGAACGGCTGATTGAGAAGGGACTCTTCGTGGCAGTTTATGTTCTCTAGAATGACTTTCGAATTCCTCGAGACGGGCGATATTCGTGGAAAAAACATTCAATATTACAGAGATTCGAGCCCCGAACTCTACAAAATAAGACAGTTTAAAAATTCCGATCACTAAAACCATTGCTAGGTTAGGTTAGGTGGAAGTGGCTGTCAGCCAATGAGTACATTGCCTGACACACTTAGGCCGCAAGGGCCCATTGTGATACCACAGAGATCAGCAAGTTAATCACCTACTGATCTCAGAAATCCGATGTAAGATTAACGAGTTGATCAACCATTAATCTTTCATTATGGGACTAGCCGGTTAATCACCTGCTAGTCGAACCACGCGGAACTTTTAATGTATTTCGAAAGACTTTTAGGGTCTCTGTAAGCTAAGTCGCTAGTATCATCGAAGAAGAATTCACCGAGATGAATTGTCCTCCTATGAAGTAGTGCAAGGCATGAGCAAAGAAGGTGTTGAACGGTTTCTTCCTCCTCCTCGTCCATGCAGCTTCTGCAGAAATCATTGGAAAACACACCAAGTCTTTTGGCGTGTCTCTCTATTAGACAGTGTCCCATAAGAACACCTATGGTAGAACCTAGATACAGGCGGTTCAGGGCTAACAAACTCTTCGAGCGTTTTGAGTCTACACACGGCCAAACTTTTTTGGTTGCAAGGCAGTTGTTACTCTCAGTCCATCTAGTGTTTGTTATCCTTGAAGCGTCTTGTCTAAGTAGGAGTTTACATGTAGCGATAGGTGCACCTATGTTGTTCCATTCTGAGCGTAGGGAAGTGGTCGTGCCTTTTTTGGCTAGTTCGTCTGCCATACAGTTGCCTGGTATGTCCCTGTGCCCTAACACCCATGAAAGGTGAATGTTGAACTGATTTGACATCTCCCTCAGAGATATCTGACAATTTTGGACCGTGATGGATTTTGTAGAGACAGAGGCAAGAGATTTAAGAGCCGCTTGGCTGTCCGAGAAGATTCGAATATACCCGTGGAGGATATGACGTTTTCTTTGAGCCAAGACAGCACCTCCTTAATCGCCAGAATTTCCGCTTGGAACACACTACAATGATCGGATAGGCGAAAGAAAAGACTGAAATTCAGTTTTTCTGAGTAGATTCCACATCCTACACCTTCGCTGGCTTTTGAACCATCGGTGTAGAAGTGTATTGCTTCATTTTCCAAAAGAGTGCCATTTTCCCAAGCTTCTTTTGAAGTTATGGTTACTTGGAAATTCTTGTCAAACACCAACTTGGGGGTGGTGTAGTCCGATCGATTCGGTAAGAATTTAAAGCTATCTAGAATGGTAGTGTGGCCGATTTGATCATTGGTCCACTGTGATGTAGCTCTGAGTCGAGTAGCTAGCTAGCTGCGATTTGTTTGCTGAAGATATCTAGGAGTGTGAGATCTAGTAGTACATTGAGGGCGTCCGATGGGGTTGTCCTCAGTGCGCCACTAATACACAGACTAGCCGTTCTTTGAACTTTGGCCAGCTTGTTGTAGTTGATCATCTTGTCTAGTGCGGTCCACCAGACTATCACCCCGTATGTGAGTACCGGTCTAATTACCGAGGTCAACAGCCAATGGGTGATTTGGGGGGAGAAACCCCATATCCCACCAATGGCTTTTTTACAGAAGAAGAGTGCCACGTTGGCTTTATTTACTCCTTCCTCAATATTGGTTTTCCAGGTCAGTTTTTTGTCAAAAATGAGACATATATATTTAGCCTGATTTGACAGTGTGAGAGTTACCCCTTTAATAGTTGGGGGTCTGAAGTCCTGTATTTCCTCGTAAAGAGAACTAAGTCCGTTTTGTGTGGATTAATGTTCAGACCACAATCTACAGCCCAATTTTTAAGCTTGTTAAGTGCTGTTTGTAGCAGCTCAGCTAGGGTTTGTGGGTGCTTGCGTGAAACGGCAATAAAACCATTGCTACAACATTTACATCTCAACCCTTCAAACTTTGATTTCAAAACTTTATACATACATACTCTGTTTCTCTTCAAATCGCATTCTATCAAACATGTTTCGCTGTAGATAATGAGTTAATTAGTTCACCCTAACAAGCAGCAGCATTTTCAATGTAAAATTCCACCAAAGACAACGAACGTACCTAGTTTCTAATGAACCCAACCCACAAACAACAACAGAGTTTTCGAAAAACAATGACAAACATTCATAAATTCATAATCACTGTTCCTCATTAGTTCCCCATAATAGTCCCAAAAGAGTACAAAAACAAATTTGAAGAAAAAAACTAACCCCATCCACATCAAGACAATTACCCATGGAATTCCAATGGAATCTCTTCTCTTTCAACTCAAAGAGACCTAATCTACTGCTAAAGTTCAAATGTTATCATCATAGTTTCAGATAAAAAGTGAGATTCCTTCCATCGCATCGCACTCGCACGTATGTCTGTGTATTCTCGACTACACGAACGGCCAACTGAAATGTGTATCTAATGCACTGACGAACAGTTTTTATGACGAAAAGGTCAGAACATGTCTGAGGAATAAAAATAGATGACTGTTCCTAATCGAACACCATTAAATGTCCGTCATTAGTTGGTGCGAGATACTTTTTTAAACCGACGCGACGACTGCATTGGCAACATTTCATCGTGGTGAGTAAATTTTTTGTTCCAGAATCCAGATCCCAATTCAAAGGTTTGTTTCTTTTTTCTTTCTCATCAAATCATCAATTGAATGGAAGTTGTGTCTTTTGAATAAATTTTTGTTGATTTCCTGCGAAATGAGATACAAAAATTCACACTCCAACGTCATGCGCACTGTTGTCAGAGATGACAGTGTGAAGAAGAAATTGCGAGTTGGACCGACGAGTATGAGAAAATTAACCCCCAAAGGTGATTTTCATGGATATTTATTGGTTTGGTGGTATTTTCTGAATTTTTAATCGTAGCCAACTGGTTTATAGCTGCGTATGGTGAACAGATACAACCGATTGCCATTTGCACAGTGTGCAAAGAATAGATTCACTGAAAATTCATTTTATAAAAAAACCGCCCTAGATTGGCATGCTCCAGTGGTGCGTACACCATTCTGAATACCGCTCTGACTCATATTTCGAATGAGAGAACGAACGGGTGGTGGAAATTACTTTGAGAGGAAAAGTGGAGTTCTGTGCAATTTAGTTGCTAGCTCACGCTTTACCCTACAACAGTGAGTGGGTGTCTTCTCAACGTTGTTGTTTGACGGCCATGCGATGTGGCGTGAAGGGTAGTCGTTGTTGCTGTCGGCAAATTCTCTTCATCATTGAAATTCAGTACAAAATATAAAAAAGCTGCTTTTATATTTTGTTGAAAACGGATTTGAGGTAGTTATTTGTCCGTTAAGTGTGAAATTCTGGTCGCAAAAGTTTTAGGTCCTGATGTATTGTTGGATGGATGGATGTGTGACGTTTTCATGTATGTGGGTTGGAAGGATGCTGATGGTACTCGGAAATGGTTTTTTGTCGTTGTTATTATTAAAAGTGTCAGTAGCACGTTTGAGGGAATAACACATTGTGTGGTTAAAGTTGAATTATGTGAGGAATTTTAATGTGGTTTCCGTGTGAGGGGTGGGGATGTCGAAGTGTTCGACGGAAGCTAATGTAAATTTCATCTGAAATGGCTCTGAAGACCTTTTTGATTGGCAATTTACTGTTTCCCAACAATCAGTATTGTAACGAACCGTCACAGTGCGGATATTTTGTTCAACAAAATTCGGGCGATATACACAAGATCTATGTATATCGAGAAAACCAAACAAACAAACGCACCGAATACCTCCGCACCCGCAGCAACACACGAGTTAAGGGCCAACTATAATGCACTTAACTCAGCTTAGGCTAGTGTCAAAAACAAGACGAAAAGTTTCCGAAAGTGTTCGTTAAACAAAAAGCAACTATAATGGATTCTGGCTACTTAACATGTAAACATGCGTTGAGCTGAGTTGAGTTGATTTGATAGCTAGATAGAAGAGATACACAAGAGGGCAAACCACACCACACAATGTAGACAATTGGAAGTTGCGGGGCAAGAGAAGTGTTGGTTTTCTCTCTTCTTTTCTTCTTCTATGGTTGATACGCTTCAGATTTGATATTTACGTAAGTTCGAGCCAATTCAATGGCTCTTGCTTAATTGCGCGAAAGTGAGCGAATTTAACGAAACTGAGTAGAACGTCTATTATAGTTAGTGTCATATAAAATAGTGTATTGGATCGTTCGCGTAAGTAGGCGTAAGCGCGGCAAAGTGTATTATAGTTGGCCCTTTACATACACATTCCTAGGTTTCCCATTCACCCCACTCGTTGTATGCAAACACAGGCATCGGCATGCGACATTGCATATGCATTCGCCACAAACAAAGGTCAATGGGTTTTGCTCATTTATAGAGCTCACACTCACTTGTGGTAGGAAATATGATATAGGGATGTAACTCGAACAGGTAAAATTAAGTTTCTGCTCCGCTTAGGTAGAGTGTACGTACATGGTACTTAATTGAAACTTGGGTTTCAGTACTTGGTACTAATCCCATTTACTTTTTGAAAGGACGGCACCAACTATCCAAATTTGTTTATTCCTCTTTCCACTCCGTCTGAGTGTAGGGAGGACAGGCTGAAAGCCACTTGATTATTCTTCAGCATTGTACGCTGAGGACAGAGTCCGGAAAGGCTCAAACGTTTATTCCGTGTGAATTCCCGTCAGGAATCCTCACGGACATTGGAAGCTGCTGACGCAAAAGTGGCTTCAACTATAATTCCATTGCATTGGTGCTTTGGACATAAGGCAGAAGCGAGACTCTGCTTGTTTATTCCTCTCTCCACTCCTCCTGAATGTTGGGGGGACAGGCTGACAGCCACCCGTTTATTCTTTGGCGTTTGCGCCAAGGACAAGATTACTTGTGTTTATTCCTCCTTCCCCTCCTCCTGAGGGTATCGAGGACAGGCTTGTAGCCACCAGTTAATTCTTCGGCATTTGAGCTGAGGACAGAATTATTGTGTTTATTCCTCCTTCCCTTCCTCCTGAAGGTATCGAGGACAGGCTTATAGCCAACCGTTTATTCTTCGGCATTTGCGCCGAGGACAAAATTACTTGTGTTTATTCCTCCTTCCTTCCTCGAGGACAGGCTTTTGGCCACCTGATTATTCTTTGGCATTTGCGCCAAGGACAATATTACTTGTGTTTATTCCTCCTTCCCTTCCTCCTGAAGGTATCGAGGACAGGCTTTGGCCACCTGATTATTCTTTGGCATTTGCGCCAAAGAATACTTGTGTTTATTCCTCCTTCCCTTCCTCCTGAAGGTATCGAGGACTGGCTTTGGCCACCCGATTATTCTTTGGCATTTGCGCTAAGGGCAGAATTATTTTTGTATATGCTATTTTAAGAAAACCTGTTGTTATTAAGACGATAAATAAAAAGGAATTTATTGGAAAAATAAAAGTTGGTCGTATTTGGTTATTTTGGCTAAGTCTTGGTGGAATCTTTATCTCGACTTCTGGTGCTTCGTCGAGAATACCTTGGACACGCTGGGTTTACCTCAGCCTTAGAAAGAAAGCATCGCAGTATTCATGCAGATTTATTACGGATCGATCGGCGAGCTTATTCCATACACTGCCTCAAGCTTTAAACTTAACAAACAAATAGGTTTTATGTCAATACATGAAATTCTCCCATGTAAAATATGTTGTTTCAAGTGCTTTGTCTTGTTCCGAATTCTGTCCTTCAGTTGCAGAAAAACTGGAAAATCACAAGTGCCACATTAGAAACAATTCAGATTTGAATTCATTAAAATTCTCAATACACAAAATCAAAACGTCAACTAATAATGGTGCCAGTTGAATAGCCGAAGGCGAACTTACGACGGTCTTTGGATACATCGAATCCAAGGCCGAAACACTAAAGTGGTTATTTCAGGAAGTACTAAGAGAAAGATAAAATACTGTGTTTTTTGTATAGGGAAGTGCTTACTCAATTGGGAAAAGCATTTGATTGGACGTGGATTTCCTATCAGAAACAAGCTTTGAAGATTTCGTGATGTCAGCGAGAGAGTGACGACAACTATCATGAAAGCCAAATTCCACTTAAACTTATCAGAGATCATTCCTCTTAGGAAGAGAAGGTATACTGTTCCATGAATGAAGTCCAAAACTCATCGTGCCAAAGCTTATGAGCAGGGATAGGATTTTACTAACTTTGCCTTTTTTTTTTGGTTAAACGGAATATGAAATAGACTTTCGACAAACATGTTTCAAGCCCTGCAAATATATGTATTTTATTTTGCCCTTTTTTGCCTTTTCATACCATAATTGCCTTTTTTTGCTTCATCTTTTTCTTCGCCATTGTTGCCTTTTTTGCTTTTTTATGAAAGTTTGTTAAGAAATATCTAATAATTAGTTAAGCATTAATAAAAAATGCGAACATTTTCGTTTGCCGTTGAGAACCTTTCGTTAAAAATCTTGTACAGTTTCAAACAAACACAAAAACTATGGAAAATTTTCGAATTTATGCATGTATTAATGTTTATCAGCGCAAACATGATTGGTACTTCTTCCTCATCTTCGTAAAATGCATACCTGCGTTAACAGAATGTTGGCATGTATGCATGTTTTTCTACGCAGCCATGCTCGGTGCTTCTTCCTCGCAGCGTAAAATGCATACCTGCATCAACATTTAGAACGTTCTTGACTGTTCGGAGAAATAATTGAAGATGAAGAACTGTAAGCGCAGCTGGCGTACATTAAAGTCAATTTTGAGTTTGTAGTCGATCTGAAAAAACACATTTTCAAAGACCTACTAAAAACAGGAACCTCAATTGGTGAAGTGCTGCCCGTTTTGAAAGACATTGAGTCTTGAAGAAGATTACTGCCGTTTCCAATGGAAACACAGGCCTAAAAATGATTGTGCAGATAAATTCTGTAATAAACGGCGAAGTGGATTCCAAACGCCCAGGAAACATTGAAGTGAATAATGTTGAAGGTTTTAGATGGGCTCCTCTCGTTTCAGCTGAAGCTGAGAGATCATTAAGCTCTATCGAAGCCCTTTTTAGGGACAGCCGAAGAAGATTGCTCCCTGACAACTTAAAAAAAACTCTTGGTAGTCCAATGCTACTACAATTAAATGTATTTTTTAATAAATGCCTTTTCTTTGCCTTTTTAAGTGTTTTGTTTTGCCTTTTTCCAATTTTTTAGGTCAACAAAATCCTAACCCTGCTTATGAGCAATGTCACAGATTTTCATTTAAATCTTTTTCGAGGTACATACTTTCATGCAAAAGCCGATAGGGAAAACTGTGGCAGAATTACCACATCAGTGATAGAGTGAGTACTTCTTTGCATTCAAAATTCGAACTATATAACACATCAATCTGCTGCTCATTTATCGACCTCAATTCGTTCAAATTATAATAAAAGAATGTCAAAAATGATCGATAACGTGAGAAGCAATGTCTAAAACAAAGAATTCAGTCACGTATTACTAGATCACGTGTGCGGTAATATGGCCCCTGGTTGGACAGTCAGTCTTTACGACATCACTTTCAGAAACAGACTCAGGCTGATCTAATGAGTAGGACAATATTAGGTACTTAGTCTCAATGCCCACAAAGACACTTGATGGTCTCCCCAATGATCGAACTCGGAAGTATGTGGCTATCAACTAAAAAGATTCCTCCAGCTTTCTGGACCTACGTAATTTCAAATCAGCTATCACTATAACATTGGTTCGAATCACTATCTAGTTGGTGAGCGTTAAATAAACTAAGCTCTTGCGCGAAGATCAACCAAATGGAGGAAATTGAATACTGAATGTTGAGAGGCTGCAAACAGTAAACCCCGGCATAGCCTATTCCGACCAAACACGTCTAAACCAAACTAATGGTGAAATGACTTCAGAGGTTCATTGGCAGCAAGCTATCAGGAATAGCTATATAGAAAAGCTGCTAGGATGCTCAAAACGGCCCCAAAGGCTGACTTACAGGTTGTGGCAGCAAAAGGAAACAAAACATCAGGAGAGGATCTAAAAACCATCAGCTCAGAAATAAATTTTTTTTAAATATATTGAAGCAGTGTTAAATCGAGCAGATAAAAACGCACTTTGACAGATAACATGCGAATCTTCTACAAAAGACATCAACGAAATTTACAAGCCAGCCTTTGTCAAAAAGTATAAGAAAAAAAAAATCAATGGGTACGAACGCATTTGATGTTAAAAGTTCGGAGAAATCATTACAAACAACTGGTAAGGTTATCTATTAGCCCCGTCTAGCCAATCTAGTTGATTGGTTTAGTGTTCCACTCATGTGACATAAATAAGACAACGGAAACCATCACCAAGCAAAAATCGAACAAATTAATAGGTGTCAATGGTCTATAAAGGCGGTGCTTTTCAAAACTCGTAAGGAGCATTTACAAGTTCATATATTAAGTCCGATCGGAGGAAATTATGTCTGATGAGTGGATAAATCGTTACTATTTACAAGAAAGACGATCGCCTCCTCTGCATAAAAATAAAAACCCTAAAAGGATTTGTCTTGTAAACGTCACCAAGATCCGGTTGATGGTGCTATGTGAACATCTCAAGCCATGAACTGCAAACTAATTTGACCTTCTTAAAACGGTTGCAAATTTAATAGAAAGTCTTCTAACGAAAAAGCCTTCAAAATTTCTGAAAAAGGCCCAAAAATTTCAATCAATAAAAACCACATTTTTATTGATTTTAATGAAAGCGTCAACAAGGACGAGCTCTAAGGTAGGTTTCTAAGTTTCTCAAAACGACGCACGAAATTTGTCACCCCCTCTGATCTGGCTACAATTTATAAAGTCTATATATATGTAAGTCCCAAACTAGAGTATTATTCCCATGTTTGGTCAGGCGCTCCTCAAGCATCATTGCGCCTGCTTGACAGGGTTCAAAATAGAGCATTGAAATTGATAGGAGACTATTCAGTTTATTTATTATTATTTCTACCAAGTATAAACTTTCATAGACAGATATAATTTAATTACAAAGCATTCATAATAAATTTCTTACATAAATTTCTATTGAAATGAAAATCAATAACATTATTTAGGGTGGTTTTCTTCACTAAAAGTTGAAGAAGGATTTTTATTCACAACTTGTGATTTTATTTTTCTTCACTCAAATCTGACAGCTTCAACTGTCGATTTTCAACTCTCGAGGTGATCAACTTCCGATTTTCTCAACTTCTGGAAAAAGTAGAATTTGAATGAGAAAACTTGCGCGTTGTCTGTGAAATTTAATTTTGTACTACATTTTGTCAGTTATTTTGGATTTGTATATGTAAATAAAAATATTTTTAAAATAAAAAAATATTATTTTGTGAGTCATCCATCGTCAGCTTCTGAAAGCGAAGATAAAAAAGAAGAAAAATTGTTGGTGGTGATTGAAAGAAGACAATATAAAACATGTCTATACGGGTCTGGCTTGAAAAATGGTATGACCATGATTTCATTGACCATTGACCAATTTCGTTTTTTAAGCGAACCACAATGATGCTGTTGGAATTGATAAAGGGTAGTTTGCCTTTCACAAGGCACGAAATGAAATATTTTGAATATTTTTTAGATTAAATAGTACTTATTAAATTATGTGTAGATTGCACAGATTACGACCAATTACCCAACTATTGGTAGTTCTGAGGTATTTTGCACTAGGGTCAATACAATTGGCCATTGCTTATTTATTGGCTTAAGCATTTCAACATTGCATCGAATGATAAAGCGGGTACGCAATTGCTAACCATGCACCCAAGTTTGTTCGCATGCCCGAAACTCGAAAAGAACGGTTGGAAGCGGCACTTGAATTTTATTCTATAGCCAAGTTTCCAAGAACTATTGGGGCCATAGTTTGCACAGATATAAGAATCCAATCGCCTGGTGGAAACGATGCAGAACTTTTTACAAAAAGCAAGGGTTGTTTCTCTTTCAGACTGTAGTTTCTGCAGATCTAAAAATAATAGACATTGTTGCTCGTTGGCAGATAGTAACTGCACATTAAATGAAAGTTAATTAAAGCTATGCCCTTGATTTTTGGTTTTATCCTTTTGCCAGGGTTCCAAGCACGATCCACGTAGTTTTAATTCGTCAACTTTGAGGCAACGATTTGAAGAAGGTGAATTTGAGCAATTTATTATTATTGGTGACTCTCGCTACTCAAAGAAAAATAAATTGGCAACACCTTTTCAAAATGTTTCAAATAATGTTGAAAACTTATACAACGAGTCCCAGATTCGAAATTCAGTCGAGCGTTTTTATGGAATTTGGAAAAGACGGTTTCCATTATTAGCAACTGGGTTAAGATGTAGAGTTGAAATCGTGGAGTTGATTATAATTGCTTGTGCCGTCCTTCACAAGATAGCCATTGACAAAAAGGACAACAAACTCCACCGGAAATCCTCGGATTCGATGACATGTTTCGTAAATCGTTATACATATGTTCCATCGTCTAAGCAAAATCAAATACCTTCAGCAACGATTGGAAACGCCAGGTCCCGAATTCAATGTTATTTTCAGTCAATTTTAGACGAAAAACAAACAAAAAAATAAAAACCAAACATATTCAATATACATATGTGTCTACATATGTGTATGTACATAAATTGATTTTTACTATCTAATATTTTTATTACAAAACTAGATTTTTAAATTAAAAAAAGACTTCTTTGCAGCAACTGTTGGAAATGAGTATTGTGGTTGCTCTCTTAGCATGTCCATGTTTTTCGAAGTAAACAGAAGTCAACTACCAGAACTTTAATTTTCAAAGCAATCGAGCAATCGAAATTCAAATCTAAAGTTGAAATTTATGTCTTTCAAAAATATCCCAAGGAAATTTTTAAAAGCGCAAGTACGACAACCTTTGAACTCTTGAATAGAAATTTAAATTAGTGAAGAAAAACAAGATTCAACTTGTGTCTCAACTCTCTAGCTTTCCTCAACTCTACAGTTGGCCAACTTGAGATTTTGAGTCAAGTTGAGAAATAGTGAAGAAAACGGCCCTTAATTCATTGAAACATGACATAGCATTTGTCAAAGGTTCACTTTGACCATAATAAGTTGTGTGCCTACAAGTAAAGAAGAATATGTGTTCTCTAGGTCTTAACTGCCGAGAAAGAGTATAAATATTCAATAGCTCTAACAACTGAGTGCAATCGATATGCTGACAAATAATGTCATGAGCAAATAATGCGGAAAAAGAAAACCTTCTTTTATATAGAGGTTCTAAAGCAATCAATCTGGCTTCATAAGATGGCATATTATCAAAGTTGAAAAGCTTCTGTAAAGCGAATCTTGTGAACCTCTTTTGAATCCTCTTTTGAATCCTCTCAATACGCAATATGTTGTTGTTATAATATACAACAATATTCAAGTAATGATCGAATAAGGGAAATATATACAGATTTTAATGAGTAAGGGTCAACAAACTCCTTACTATTTCGAAATAAGAAACCAAGCATAGAATTCGATTTTGAAATAAGATAATCATAATGCTTATCATACTTCATATTAGCATCAAAAAAAAACTTTTTTTTTATAATTAACGCGCACATTAAGGTTATCAAGGGTGTATGAGGGGGGATATAGACTCCCCCTCTCATATAACTTTTTTTGTCCTGACCAAACCTATTCATCCTTACCCTTTGGAAAACCGTATCTAAAACACCCTAAATAAATAAAATAAAATTCTAAAAGATAATAATTAATTTTAAAAATAATTAAAAAATTGAGAGGGGTGAAATTTTTTTTTTTAACTTTTTTCTATACGCCATTCAAAACACACTTCCGAAAATTTCATGAAAATCCATGGACTGGCCCTGGATTCCTAGGTAAAAAGCTTACGGCCCTCCACTATTGATCGATTGTTCGAATTGATTCCCTTTCGTTTTTTGAATGACAGCGGAAAGCTCGCACTTTAAGTCCAGTCGGCCAACCATCGGAATTAAGCAGAGTAGGTAACAATCTTTCAGGAACACCCAGTTTGAAGTTGACATGATAGAGATTATCGACGATTGCTTCATTTTTGATCAACGAGAGCAAATCACTATTTATTCCAAACGACTTCGACGTATAATCTATCACAGCTTGTGCCGTCGTAGTAGGCTTGAAAGATGATAAGTGTAACCATTTACGCTTATTAAGAACTTCAACTTCTAACTCCACAGAAGAGTTTTTATTTGTTCCAATTATGGTCAATTCATTTGGTCCTTTCGAAGAGCTACTACACTTACTGTTGCCTAACGTATTAGTGTCCCCGTTGTTTATTACAGATTGTTCCAAAACATCAATGCGATTTTTTACAGCAGGTACAGAATGTGTTACAATCTCAGTTATATAGATGTAGATGTAGAAGGCGTAGAGTATGAACAACCTTATCTAAAGTTTTCGATGTTTGGGGAGAAGAGCTATGCAGGTTGTTTAAGTTTAGTTGCTTAGTGGCAGTTGTGCCACGTGAAGCAGGGTTTTTGGGGAGGGACGGCGAACCACGAGTAGGAGCCAATGATTTTGCTTTAGAGCGCTTTGGCACTTGTGGTTTGGAACACTTGTTAGCATTTGATTGCAATAAAAGTGATTTTAAAGCAGATAATTCACATTCAATTAATTCAATTTTCGATAGTACAAGATCAGTGTCAGTTACCGATTGATTACATTTCGAGCAAAGATTAGAAGCCATTATAAGCAATTTACTATGTACAGTTTAATCGCTTACACAAAATATTATACACCCAAAAGTATGCAACGTTTTTGGTAGAATTAAGATGAAGGCCCGTATTATGAGTAGCGAATCGAACGTTCGCTTCTAGGCGAACTGTTCAGCGAACTACGAGCTTCGTGGTATTATGAGTAGCGAACTACAACATTCGCTTTTGATGTGATAGGTACCAACATAAAAAAGTGAATATTTCATAAAGTCATATTAAATTGCCTTATAATTGTTGTTGATCTGTTAACAGAACATCTTTCTCAATTGAATATTAAGAAAATAATTCATTCGAAGTATGATTAATAGTGCTGATTTGTTTTTTGAAGATGTGGAAGAAAACGAGAGTGCACGGAACAAATTAGTGTGTTAGTTTGGTCTTTTAAAAATTTTATTTTTATTTTCTCTTTAATTTAAACTCTTTTATAAGCTGGCAGGGATCGCCGCTGAACAGATGATGATGGTCCTTGAACATGCTGGGTATCTTCATCTTTCAGAAATTAGGCATTTTCATTATTACTGCATAATTTTTTCTGCAGAATTGCTTCTTCCATTCTGCAGGGGATCCTTTTGTGTTCATTCTTCATTAGAAGATACAGCCAGATGGATTTACTGCATATTAAGGGCTGAATAAGTAGTCAACTGCCTGTTCTAAAGGCAACAAAGACAGTGGCGTATATTGTCTCCCTCCAGCAGCTACAATCACTTTTTTGATTTCTGAATTATTTTTATTTCAGTTTCAATTTGAAATCCAACCAAAACTAGAACCTATAAGCAAACCTTATGCCATTTTTTCCTCTAACACGGGAAGAAGGGCCAAGTGGGTTGAGGTCAATTGTAAAACAATTGCTCAAATGCGTTGCGAACTGACTGCTGTTTGTCCTTAATGAATCGAAAGAAATATGCATCTTGTTTTTAATAGTAAATAAAAATAAAATAACTTTTTTCTTATTTCACTCATTTTTGCCAGAAATGCATCCAAACAGAAAAAGTAAACAAACACAAAAAAAACTAAACCCTTCGTTCGCTTGCTTTATCACCAATAACTTTCGTTCGACTGATTTTGACGCGCTGGGCGAATAGAATATCGAACGTTCGCTACTCATAATTGGTCGATAGCTCTTGTCGATAACTTTTTGACATTTGAAGCGAACTTCATTTAAGCGAGTCGCTACTCATAATACATCGAATTCGCTTGGATTTTAGTTCGATTCGCTACTCATAATACGGGCCGAAGAGTGTTATTGTGACTAAGTGTAATGTCAAAAGTAAAAAATAATAATTCACTTTGTGGCTGCTATGGTCAAGAGAAAAATTTAAGATTTACACTTTGCACTGGATATTAAGCCACAAACACTATTTAAAAATAAGCAGTCAATAAAAGTTGAATGTTGCTAAACTCAGATTGTTGAAATAAAAAGAACAAAATAGACACGAAGTCGCACGTAAACACACTTGTATAGGGTTACCAACTCGTTCTCGGCTTAGAACTCACCCAATAGCTTACATTTTCAAAATATTTTACATTCGTGATTGAAAAAGTCCAGTTTTGCTGTCTTTGAGGCTATGTTTTGACGTGGGAGAAGTTTTGATCCAAAAACAAACCATTGCTTGGATGATCCGATGTTTTGCTACGCGCTGAATACAAATTTGGTATCAAAATGGGTCTACTACATCAAATTACTGAGATATCTAACTTCAAAGTTTGTAAAGCCAGTCTTGCATTATTTTAAAGCCTATGTAGAGCCTCGAACACAAATTTTAATTCGCGCGAATTTTTATTTTTACACCACACATCCATACTCCCTGAGAAAATTTTTTCCGCTTCGCTTTTAGCCCCATTATTCTATCCGTGAGTAAAAAGCGAATCGAAACGAACGAAATTTACCTTCGGAAAATGTTCAACCCCAAGCCCGTACTATTTGACGGGAAATTTCGTCCGCTTCAATTCGCTTTTAGGTTCATTATTCTATCCGTGAGTAAAAAGCAAAGCGAACAAAATTTACCTTCGTGTAATACGGGCTAGCGGTTAAGCTTAAGAAATTCACGGGAACTGACCGCACTAAACAAATAGTAGCCGAGTTTTATTGGGAATTTCTATATTCACTTATATTCACTTAACTTGCGAGTATCAATGAAACGCTTTATATGGCTATATTCACTTACCAAGTTCACTTTCACAATCTCCATTTACCAACCATCCATGTTGTTCACTTAGGTAAGTGAGTTATTTTTGTTCACTTACGCTATTCACTTAGGGGTTGTTGTTTTTCCATGAGCGATGTTTTGCTTAAGTGAATATAAGTGAATATAGATCAATGAAACTCGGCTAGTATGAAACATAGTTCCATAGATATTTCTTATGGACGTGTGTTTCTCTTTGGTTTGTCATAATCCATAATCAGAGCATGGACTTATGTCTAGTGGAGTTACGTCCCTGTGCCAGTTTATTCACATTGAAAATAAGTTTTCGCAGAAAAACGAACTAAGGCCCGCGGCTCTTACTGCCATTTCGTCATGGAAATAACCACCGTGGGCCTTACTTCCCAAAAACAAAGAGGAAATAAGACTGCACCTATGCTAACGATTGAAGATACACACACAAAATAAAAATTTTATTAGTCAGCTAATCAGTAAGATTATGTTTGCTTCTTTATTTTCCACTTTTTTTTATTAGGTACTGGCAAAAACTTAGCCATAACTTGAATTCTTACACCATTTTATAGCTTTACATTGAAGTAACCTGACACGAGGTTTATTTTTCACCAATTTCCACATAAAATTGGATGGTAAGACTCTTGTTATGACTTTCGTTCAATGTTAGCACCAAATCCAAGCGGTATTCGCCTTGTGGTATCACTAGCTTCAATGACGACAAGTCTAATGACAAGTTACTTATTCTAACCCAGCCCTGTAAAATTATACAAGCGGTTAGTGAACAAGTGGTCGCGTTACACCATCCCCTTTATAGCTCTTACTTCATATGGACAAGTGTGATTCAAGGAGGTGTAAGGTCCAATTATTAAAAGGGCGATTCTTAAATATGTAGCAGTACCTGTCTTCTTGGCCAAAGCATCACAAAGGTTTTCCGTTACATCCACCAAAAACGGTTTGTACACAAGATTTAACTTTTTATATGCTTTCACATGAATCTTAAAGAACCGTTAAGTGTAGAAGAACGAAAAAATAAAAGAAAGACAAATTACCATCACCTGATGCACTGGGCGAGTAAGATATCCAGCTGCGCCTATAACGGTTTTAAGGCGATTGATTGGCTTTGCGCTGCAAGAAGAATTTGCAACAAGTATTCTGTCGTGGAAGGTACATACGATTCTTCTAAAGTTTCCGAAATTTTGATTCTATAAAGAAAAGTATAGATATGGTATTTTTTTAGGACAGACAATGGTCTAAAGCTTTCGAGATTTTTTACACTAGCGATAGTTGTCAACCAAAAAAGACTCAAAACTCCAATCACGAGGAAGTAGGAAAAATGCATGGTCAGTTGCTTACGACGCGACGGTTATCTCCGTTGTCCCAATTCTGTTTTAATTTACGTGACAGAATCTATGGCCTTTGTTGTTTAATAAGTTCAAAATTGGAATTATTAATTCATACTTAATTCACAAATAATTGAAAACGTTTACATTTAATAGATCGGCTGAGTGTAATCTATACATCTATATCTATATCTATTTCTTCTATACATATAGTAAAAACGTTACAGTTTGTTTGTTTGTGCACGCTAATCTCAGAAGCGGCTTATCCTATCTAGATGGGGTTTTCAGTAATATATTGTGGGAAGATTCACTTAACATTAAGTTTTTATATTATTGGTTGATAAATGAAAAAGTTATGCCAATTTCGAAGAATCATGTTGAACTTGCTGAACGTTTGAACAGAAACCTTCGGGAACCAGAACGAAACCTCTTGATAATTCCAAGCGCTTAGTTAGCTCTTGATATATCCTAGATTGTATGTAGGCCCATAGTACTTATTATGCATTCGTCGAGAGGTAAAAATTGTGACAAACGGCATGTGTTCCCATTATTCAAAGTAACTATACCTATGCAGCTGCTGATGGTATGATAGATGTGCACTTTTTTATGTGTGGCGCACATTGAAGGGTTTTGAATCCCCTAATATGTGTCAAAACAGTACAAGCGCTTTAAAAGATACGAGATGCTGATGCACATCCCATTTGAAAATATCTTATTGACGTGGAAAAACTAATTTCGGTAAAGTATTCCACATTCATGTTGTTCGACTCATAAAGGAGTCATCAAAACTAACAATGAGCTTATCATACGCAACCGTTCCAGTTCCACATCCGAAGAGCAGGGACATGAATTTGGAAACTAATATGAAAAGCTGAGGGTCGAGTCTTCAGCAAAACAGTTAAGCGGATTAGAAGTTTCAGACAAGAGATCATTTATGAAAATGAGGAAGAGAGTCGGAGACAAAACGGAGCCCTGGGGCACACCAGCATTTATGAAGTGGGTATCAGACTTGAAGCCATCCAACACAACTTGTATTGAACGGTCGGAAAGGTAATTTCTAATCCAACGAAGAAGAGACTCATCGATACCAATCCACGCATTTTCGATAAAAGAGCCTGATGCCAAACTCTATCAAATGCTTTAGAAATATCAAGTGCAATAATCTTACTTTCTCCAAAACAATGTAAAGATTGGTTTCACTTTTCGGTGAGATATGCCATCAAATCACCAGTGGACCGTTTGCTACGAAAGCCGTACTGAAGGTCATTAAGAAGCTTTCGTTCTTCAAGATATTTCATAAGTTGACGGTTTATCAACGTTTCCATGACCTTGGAAAGAAGTGACGTTAGTGCAATTGGACGGTAATTGGAAGGGGAGGAAGATTCACCTTTTTTAGGGACCGGCTGGACAAATGCAGCAGAATAGGAAAGATGGAAAAATTTACGATTTAATTAGACCTACATTTTTATCGACTTGGAACAGCTTATCAAAACATAAAACAAATTAATAATAAAGCATTTTTGATATTGAAATAAATAAATCTCCTGACCTACCCGTTTAAAGTAATCACTCAAAAGTTTCAATAAATTCTAGGAATGTACATACAAATTAATTGGCTGAATTCTAAGAACCCCTTTCGCTCGAATTGTAAATAAGGTTAATGCCCACCCAAACTCTAGAGCTTAAGCCCAAACACAAACAAGGTTATTTTTCATTAAAGCTTTGCATTAACCCTCACAGTGTGAAACTTCCCACACCTGTTACAAAAGCCAAACAAAAGTATTAAATATTGGTCTTTAAAATAAATGTAAACTCTTCAAATATGAGTGAATCTTCTCTTGAGATTGCAACACATACATGAAATATACTCATGAAAATAAACCAACAACAAAGCGCGCCTAAACAATGAACATAATGAAACATTATTCCTATTGTCTGTGACGTTGTTGTCATTGCCGAGCATTTGGCACAGATAAAAAAATATTTTAGAAAGAACCCCCAATCAGAAAAGTTCAGGCGTGTCAACTCGAGAGCAAACTCATTCATCAATGAAATGATTTCATTTCGAGACCAAGCGTATAGAGAGTACATATATATAATATCGTGAAAATATGTAGATAGCCCAGGCTCACACAGGGTGGTAATGGCAAATGAAAAATTTATTGTGTTTTATTAAAATATCAAATGAAAAAATTAAAGTAAAAAGTTACAAACTTAAGAATTGTGGTCTGATCCACAGAGTAAATTACACTCAAAGTAAATTTCCAAAAAGATGCATTAGGGAAGGTTATATGGTTTGTTGGTGTGGATTTAATTCTCAAATAAGCTGAGATATTTTCGAAATACATAAATTATGCACTTTCACCTTCCTCTAATTAGAACCTGAGGATATGTGCATTTGTGCATATGCATATAATAAAAAATGGTTTTAGTAGACTGTTACTTTACTAGAGGAAAGAATGCATATTTTTCACGAACAAGGATTACTTTTGTAGTCTTGAATTCCGATCAAAAATCAAAGTAGTAGTTGACATTAATCACTCGGTGATTGTAGACGAGACTTCTTTACAGCATGTTAAGAGAATATCTTTACAATGCTTTTCTCTTGTCATTTTAAAATTTTTGGTAATTCATTACAAGTCTTGAAAAATTCGCTGGAGAAAATAATCGTTTCGAGTTGAAAAATACAATTTTTAAAGACTGAATACATTTTCTGTCGGAGCTTTGTTAAGTACTTATTTATTTACACTTAGTACAAGCAAGCAAAACTTAAATCAAAAATAAAAAATATATTCGAAATGAAATCAGGAGGGCTCAGTTATGAGTAGGGAGAAAGAGATTTACGGAGGGTTGATTTAGAGGTATAAGATTCGAACAGATTAAAGGAATCATTCACATTACGTAACATACGTTACATAGAGTTGTAGAAACTATAATTCGTACGGTGATAGGGAATTCGGAAAGGGGAACAGAGAACTAAGATTCCGAGAATTTACATTAAAAGATATTAAACTCAATAGCGAAGAACAATCAATGTTCCACTCAAAAGATCTTGAACAAATACGATATCTAAGATCTCGCGTCTCCTTTGAAGAGACTGAAGATCAAATAAGCTGCAGACAAACAGCATATGGAGGCAAGCGATATCTATCTTCCCAGGGAAGTTTGCGTAGAGCGTAAAGGAGAAATCTATGTTGGACAGCTTTGAGGCGTTAAGCTTGTGTTATTTGATAAGATGACAAATAACACAATAATTGGGAGGCATATTCAAGAATTGGCCTAACAAAAGTAACGTACGTCCGTGTATATCAAAACGTTACAATCAAGGATTTTGACTATCATCGTTAATCGCTAAAATAAAAAATAGTGGGCCAAGATGGCTACTTTGAGGGACACCCCTGAAGGTGCTATGAAGGGGTTGGAGAGAGATAATCTGAAGCTAATTGCGTATTTTCTCTGAGTAAAATAGGTACAACCTCAAGAAATAAAAAGTAGGGGAATGCCTTGGATTTTTAGTTTGAAAAAAATCGGTAGCAATAACTTCAACTTCATTTCCTTTCTCTAAGGTACACAAGGTATGGGAAACAAAATCCACTAGATTGATCGTAGTACTCGTTGTTGACCTACCAGCTAGGAAACCATGCTGTTCAGAAAGACAGTGTATCATAAATAATGCTTTCGAACAGCTTTGGTATACAGGATAGTTGGGCTATGGGACGATAGTTAGACACATCATTCTTTGGTCCTTTTTTATGGATAGGGATGATGTTTTCCAGAATGTTGGAAACACACCTTGTGAAAGTGATAGCTTGAAAAGGGCTACAAGAGGTTGGATAAAAATGTTCCAACAGTTTTTTAGGACGATAGCCGGAATTCCGTCTGGTCTAGATGATTAGTTATCCTGGAGTTTATCTATTTTATTTTTGATTATGGATAAGAGAATATTCAATGTGTGAAATGAGGTTTGTGGAGAGTTATTTAGGTATTGGAAATAATGAAAATCCACTTCTACCTCGCAATCACTAAATGACTGTTTAAAAAAGTTTGCGAAAAAATTTGCAATCGTTTCAGGGTCTGATGATAAGTTGTTGAGGTAAGAGAGGGAGGAAGGGTAGCCGTCAGATTTGCTTTTGATGTTAATAAATTCATAAAAACTTTTAGGATTTAACTTTATTGAAGATTGGATTTGAAGAACATATTCGTTTTAGAGACGTGTACTTAGTTCAGAAAACTGTGTAGAAACGAACGAAAAAACTTGGTAGTCGTTTACTGATTTTGAAAGAAGATATTTTCTCCATAAGTTATTCCTCAGGTTGCGAAGTTACCGAAGATCTTTACTGGAGTACTCAAACAAAAATACCTGAAAATTAAAGTATTAGGTAACATAGCTTTGTAGAAAAGGTAGAGCATGATCCAACGATAAGGATCCTAAGTTGCCAGCTCAGTACAATCTGCGTTGAATGTCTTGAACCTTCATCATTCATCATACATCACTCATCTTTTATTCAATAATGTTGCAGCTCTCTTGATAGACCCAATCACTGATGGAAACCCTTACTTAGGACCCTGCAAATCGTGGTTCAGAGCCTGAAAACGCTGAAAACGTTTCCAATTATGCCACGATGGCACGAAACCCAAACGAGACTAAAAGAATTAAGGTTTCAGATCGCAACCAGAAAAATATCACTCCTATCTCCGGCTCGTACCCTCTTTTTCAGTAACAATCTTGTCTTTTATAAAAACTCTTTATCTTTTTGAGTTCTTTAAGAAAAGACATAATCAGTAGCCTATAAAATCACTCAACCGAACAACACTAATCAAATGTAAGCCTTCAGACACATAACGTTCGCTCGTTTAGCTGCTAAAATAATCACAATAGGTTACCATCCCCCAAAACACTTCAAGATCTGATGAAAAAGAAAATTTCACAAGTAGCACCTAAATTAGAAGGTCCCCTACTGGGAGTTATAAGAGGAATCGACAACCCTCGTTACCTATGCAACTAGTCAAGACTTTCATTTAATGCCAGGTTCATTACAACTTAACAATAACTAAAAAAAAACAACCCTAAGGGGAAACAGAAAGAGACGTTACATTTCAGCTTTCAAATGCCATCCTCATAGTTTCAAAAAGCGAAAAGTTAAAATGCTAATGGCTTTGCACACGCTGTCTGTCTATAAGTGAGCAAATTAAGAGCCAAAGTTAAATAGTAATTATTATTCCTCTGCAAATGCCACACTTTTAAGGACGTTGACCTTATAGCACACGGTATTACCTTGAGTGTGAAACATTTTCCATAATCACAAGAACAACCCCTTGAGAATTCGCTGACTTGTATTTAAGGCAATATGTGAACATTAAAACCAAAATTGTTTGCCCTTTATTGCTCAGAGCCCTTAAAATGTTAGGTATCATCCTTGAATAGCACAAAAACGTGTGTCGTTCGGAATTTTTCTAAATAATTGTTTTTCCTTTCTGTTTTTTTATGCCTCATCATCCAAAGTTTATCAGACAAAAGCGAAACCCACTCACTCATCTGAATGGGTAGGTAGGTACAGTTAAGTACATTCTGAAAGCCTTCCAAAGAAGACAGACAATTGCGATTCATTTTCATTACAAATTGCCAAACTTCACCACGATAAACACTTTTGAGTAGACCACTTCTTGAGAGGCAAAGTAACATTATTGTCGTTTAATAACAATTTTTCATTATTCATAAGTAAGCCAACATTTTGTATTCATAATGCAACAATCGCCGCCACGTCACAATGCCACTTAAAAGTACGCAATTTATACTACCCACACAGCAGAAGAACAGTTGTTGGTTGGCAGTAAGGAACACGTTTGGCATTATTCCCCGACGAACGATTGCGGTGAAACAAGGTGAAAGAAACATAAAAACCTCATTTCATTCAGAGAGTAGAAAGTAAAGTGCCCCAAACCCACACTATGAGCTCGGCCGAATAGAGAAGTCGGAAGCTGTACTAACTCTTTTATGTTTCATACACACTTTGTTGCCAAGAAACTCAAATTCGCACGGATATTGTACATTCTTCAAGCCTAGTGCGGCACAGCTTTGGTAGAGAGTAAGGGAAAAAAGCGGCAGTAAATTTAGCTATGTAGGGTAGGTGGTGTGCTTTCGATTCCCTTGTCAGTGCGAAAATAGAGATATGTATAAAGGGATGCGATGTTGTTTATGTGTCTCTTAACTTTTATCTTATCTCTTCACCCTTATCACTTACCTCTGCGAATTTGACTGGGGCATTCTTTAGGGTTTACGTTTAATGGGAATGGCTTTAGTTTTTGTGAAGGTTGCGCGATTTCAAAGTTAAAACAAAAGAAAGGGTCATAAAGTTTTTGCTTTTTTACAATATAGTAAATTAAGAGGCTGTAGGCGTAATTCCAAACTCTCTGGTGACCTTTCTTCGAATACAAACAGAATATAGACACCTGTTTTGAGTAGGTATAAGAGCTTATACAGAACCAGCCGTCTGTCTTGAGGGTGTCTAATGTTTTTATACATTTAATGAGTCCACAGAACTTTGTGACTTCCCTCAAGCGTCAGTCTTTGAAATGAAGCATTTTCAAAGGATATTTGTGCTCACAAATTGATTCACTGACGCAAGTTTGCCAGTTTGCTTCCCTTGAGCTTCTTCTCGATGTACGATGTAAACCAAAAATCAATATTTTCACAACATAAGTATGTCACTTGTTATGAATATGCTTTCCCAAAGGTACTTAGAGTGAATGAAAACAAGACGCACGACTATGTTCCCTCGAAGCATCGTTTGTCAAATTTTAATAGGGTTGCCAGTTGCCGTAGATTGAAATGGTCCACCCACTCAATGATAAAAAAAAAAGTTATTCACATGTACTTAAAATGAATTAAAGCAGCAGAATTATTTAAAGCAAATAAATAAATATGTGCGCATAACAGCTCGTAAGACAAGCCAAAGCTAAGTGGATGTTCTCTCATCCTCTTTTCTTTAGGACTAGAGTTGGAGAACACATTTTCCCAGCTGCGAATGACTTAGTAAGAAGGTAGAGCCCATTTCATCAATCTCCGGTAATGACTTTCACACACAACAAGTATAAGCATCATGGTATGAATATTATGTCACCCAATGATTCGCCACTCGAAAGTAAGGGTTCCAGATATTGAAGGCCATGCGGCCAACACACTTGACCTATTTCTCACTTCTCATCCCGAAAAATACAGGGTTATAGTATCATCTCCTTTAGGAAAATCGGACCATTGTGTCATATCGGTAGATTCTTCGTTTTCCGTCACGGTAAAAAAAAGATAAAGCCCCTAAAAGAACTGTGTGGCAATATGAGAAAGCCAATCGGTACGGACTGAATAATTTCTTTCGAAACTTTAATTGGTCATTGTGCTTTCTCGACGGAAACGTTGATGCATCAGCATATGATATCTAACGTAATTCTAAACGGCATGAGAAATTTTGTTCAGATTAAAAAGTATCATCCTCAAAGAGAATTCGTGGTTTGATTCAAGCTGTAAAGAGGCGATTAGGGATCGAGAAAGTAGTTTTCGAAAATTTGAAGACAACCCTACTGTAGAAAACCGAAATTTGTTCAAACGCGCCAGAAATATCTGCAATGCTCAGATACAAAAGGCTAAGTTTTTGCATGACCAAAAAGTAAGGCAAAAAATACTGTCACTTCCTCATAGCGTATTGGCTCCACCTGAGCTTGAGTCTACAAATTTTGTTATGATATTTTTTCGAACTCGCTCGGTTGCGAGAGTCCTCAAAGTTCTCAATATACATAAATCCGCTGGTCTAGATGGTATCCCCGCCGTTATTCTGAAGAGGTGTTCTTCTAAGCTGGCAAAACCACTGCGTAAACTTTTCCATCTTTCCTATTCTGCTGGGATTTTCCCGAGCAGATGGAAAACCTCATTTGTCCAGCCGGTCCCTAAAAAAGGCGAATCTTCCTCCCCTTCCAATTACCGTCCAATTGCACTTACGTCCCTTCTTTCCAAGGTCATGGAAACGTTGATAAACCATCAACTTATGAAATCTTGAAGAACGAAGGCTTCTTAATGACCTTCAGTACGGCTTTCGTAGCAAACGGTCCACTTGTGATTTGATGGCTTATCTCACCGAAAAGTGGAACCATTCTTTAAATTGTTTTGGAGAAAGTAAGATTATTGCACTTGATATTTCTAAAGCATTTGATAGAGTTTGGCATCAGGCTCTTTTATCGAAAATGCGTGGATTGGTATCGATGAGTCTCTTCTTCGTTGGATAAGAAACTACCTTTCCGACCGTTCAATACAAGTTGTTTTGGATGGCTTCAAGTCTGATACCCACTTCACAAATGCTGGTGTGCCCCAGGGCTCCGTTCTGTCTCCGATTCTCTTCCTCATTTTCATAAATGATCTCTTGTCTGAAACTTCTAATCCTCACAACAGTTTTGCTGAAGACTCGACCCTCAGCTTTTCTTATTCGTTTACAAATTCACGTCCCTGCTCTTCGGATGTGGAACTGGAACGGTTGCGCATGATAAGCTCATTGAATTCTGACCTTGACAGCATTGTTGCATGGGGTCTTATGAACCGAGTAGAATTCAATGCTTCGAAAACTCAATGCTGTCTCTTGTCGTTGAAGCTTAACATTTCCCCATTGCCATTATCCATGAATGGTACCTGCATCCAAGAAACCGAAAAATTGTCAACTTGGTATGAATGTAAGCGATCTTCGTTGGAATGACCACATATTTGAAATCGCCAAAAACGCTGCTAAATGCTTAGGTTTCTTGAGACGATGCAGGAAGTTCTTCACCCCTTCTGATTTAGCTACAATTTATAAGGCCTCCATCCGCCCAAAACTGGAGTATAACTCTCATATCTGGTCAGGTGCTTCTCAAACATCTTTGCACCTAATTGATAGGTGATAGTTCAATCGTAGAATCGATTGATTCTCTTGAACATCGTCGAAACATTGCTGTCTCACTCTCTTTTATCGCTTTTCCTACAAACAGTGCTCTAGTGAAATAGCCAGTTGCATTTCTCCCCTGAAAGAATTTAGCCGCAACATCCGCCTCGCTAGGAATGCTCATCAGTTTTACCTTGAGCCCAACTTTGGGCGTACAGTCAAGTATAGAGATTGGTATTTCAGTCGCACCACCCGAATGTGGAATGCTCTACCCGACCCTGTTTTTCCCTTACATTACGATATACAAAGATTCAAAAGCAACGTACATCGGTGTCTCCTTTCAAATCCTCACTTATTTTCCAAAATGCTCGCACTATGTTTTTACAACATTATAAGGGTAGTCATAACCCCTTGATGTGAGCGTTAATTATAAAAACAAAAAATTGACATTTTCCTTAAGGGGGAAGTTCATATCCAGATAATGACAACGTTGCCACGACGAGTAGCTGGAGGAAAGATCATTCGATTTCTCTGTGAATACCAAAGCTTGATGTACACAAGGAAAAACCCCTTAGAGGACATACATACATACATACAGAGCGGAGAGTCCCAGAGCCTAGCTCATTTCTCACAACCATACCTTTCGAGGGAATGGAGGGGGCTACAATTTTTTGCCGATTCCGAACGGCTAATCGATAAAGCACTTTCCATGGCAATAAATTTACTATCGAAGGACTTGGCAATTCCTCGCGAAAGGTGATACCAGTGGAAAAACATTTTTTGGTCTCTCTTAGGATTCGAACCACGAACTTCCCGCGTAACAGGCAGATATACTAACCATTACGCCACGGGCACCACCGGGAGAACACCACCTCGACATCTCTAATTTTCTACTGAGCCACATCCTTAAGCTCATTTATCGTTTCAAATTTATTCAGTGAAGCTCCTCAGCTCTAGTAATAAAGTCACCCGCTGCCCACCGCCATCGAACTATCTATCTTTTCTTTATCCGTTACTCAGGGGTGCACAAAAATGGATCCTTTGAGATCCCCGTGAGGTGTTCCGACCTACGGCTGCATACGCCATCCAACCTAAAGCTTATTTATCGTTACAAATGGTTCAGTGAAGCTCCTGATGAACCCAAGTTATAAAGTCCACTCCCCCTCCAGGACTCCCTCCTAACTCGCCTTCTCATTACCTTTGCTTTCACTATTCATCATCCTGGGGAACACAATAGATCTTATGAGATCCCCGTGAGGTATTGCAAACTCCATCCTAGCCTAGCCTGAAGCACATGTGGTTCATTCGCTTGCCATGGTATCAACATGAGATATGTGTCATCGGCACAACATTCACCAAATCATCGCAAAGCTTTTCTCATATGCTCCTAGGATTTCAGTGCGATTTAGCAGAACGATTTTCGTACAGCAGAATACAACAAATGTCCTTTGGACAACTTATCTATTGTAATAAACTGACCATCACCATTCCGCATACACTCCCTACTATAAGCAACAACCACATCCCTAAACTCATTTCTATAATCTTATCCCTTCCATACCTTTGCCTGTGCCTAAATAAATTCCCTTCGATCTTGCATCACAAATTTCCGGTTCAATTACAATGCATTTCCATCACAAGGACATAACACCCATTGCCCGATGTCCATTACCACCTCACTATAGTAGTGATGCACTACGCTTTGGGGGACTATAAATTGCTTCTATAAAAGCTGCCAAAAGCAAGCACAATCAATAGCTCTACATCTACATAGCAATAGGTGAAAAAATAGTCCATCCGTCGATATAGATCTATCGTGATGAATCGATTAAACGGTAATGGAATTTTCAATCGACCGCATCGTTTGGCCACACCTTCCTACGCGTCGCCCTCACAGATTGTCAGCTGTCTGTCTGTTTGTCATTTTGGTTTGCGTGGATATAATTAATTGATGTGCGTGCATACGAAGTCTAGGCAAGGTTTGCGAAATTCACAGGTGTTTTGGAAACATCTATTTTGTGATGTGCAGTATATTATGACTCGCCGGAGTCTATGTACAACATGCGTTAGTAAGACTGTAGTCTTTGTGTATGAAAACTCATTAATGATTGCTAACGGTCAAACTTTACGGGGGTCAAATTAATAAAGTCTTTAACTAAATTGATGGCATTAATTTGGTTCATATACCTATATTGTATTCAAGCTATGGTAAAGTTCAAACCCAGACCACACCGCCGACCGTGTCAATTGATAGTTAGCGTTCGTTGATTTAATTTTATTGATTTCGAGGTCAATTCGCCCACTTTATAATAACGACAACGACATTTGTTGGGATTGGAACGGGTGGACGACTATGCGACGCCGAAGAGGAAGACGTATTTCGTTTCGTTTGATGGTTTATTTTAAGCGACCAACAGTTTATATTTGGTATAGTCAACCAACTGTTATCGAACGATGACCTCAAGGATATTTCATTAGAGTGACATTGGAATTGTGTGTGTATTATAGTGAAACATAAATAGTTGACCGAGTGTTAGCTAAATCAACCCTAAACAGGGAAAATTAAAACCAAGCAAGGTTTTCACATCATAACTTAAAGAAGCCGGGGTTTTCCAGCATTCGCATGAATTCAGACAAAACGATGTTAAAATGAGATAACAACGCTTAAAGCTGAGATCATTGCATTCGGGAAGGCTTTGAATGGTGTCTGTTTGGTACACGTCAATTGGACTAACTATACCTGTGTGCGATAGCCACTTTGTACTGGTTTCGTTCAACTCAGCAGCAAGACAACCTTCCAGTGATATTGATACCGAACTTTGACTCGAACCACTATCTGTTGTAGGCAAGGTACGAATGAGGACATGCTGGGATTTTCACACGCTAACAAAAGCTATATAACGAGTTGACGTCGGAAGAAGAACAATGAACTCTCAAACGGAAAAAGAAGCATGAGAGGCGCTCTTTTGAGGAAATTGAGAAACTCCATCATAGGAATGAGATGAGTGAGAATAGTGGCAAAACTTGAACTCAAGACTATAAAGAAAATCAGACTGAAGATCTGAAGAGACCCTTCTGCATACCGCTTAGCAGCGATGATGATGGCAAAAATTCCGCTGTCAGGCAAAAGAATGCCTAAGAAGAAGTTAAGCTTGCCACATTTAGGCTTAAATCAAATAAAACAACAGTGCAGATTGACGAAGAGCTTTTCAACGCAGGTGCAGTAATCTCCAGCTGCTTTGAAAAGAAAAGGAGCATGCACCAGTTGATCTGCATGATATGGAAGAAAGCATTGCCCGATGAATGGAACCTCAGGAGCGTATGGCCGATTCTATAAAAAAGAGTGACCCTCCCCAATCAAAGAGGATTAAGACTCTTGTAACATTCAAGATAAAAAGATCTTGTTTTGTAATATGTGAATGTCTAAAATGCTCTCAAATAGAAAAATTCAAAGTTTTCGACGAAAGTGTTTTTAAAAAGACCATCACAATACCGTCGTTACTTGTACAATGTACAGTCTTCATCATTACGAAGAAGCTCGCCTTTAGTGCTCATTTGTTTAAGTGTTTTTTTTCAAAGTTTCTTGAATAGCTTGGTTTGCATCGGTAGCCGGACCGGAAATGCATGTCAACAGTGCTCTTTGCTTGGAGTTGGGGGCTCTTCTTCTTGGTTTTTTTCTTATAGCTTCAGTTGTCTACTTTAAGCTAAGTCCTTTCGTCTCTGTTATTGGAGGGCCACTTTAACCATGTTTTGAAAGTCACTTTCTTTTTACTTATCACTGCGATTTAGCATGTTACTAAGTTGCCTTGGCTTCAAGGTAGTGTCTCTTTGAAGACCATAGCAATGGTTTGGCTCTATGCAATGATAAGACGTCACTGCACAATAAGAGTTTAGCTTGTAAAAATCGAAAGAAATTGAGGTTTTTTTTTTATATCGCACCTTCCTACCCAGGCAATTTTAAGAGTTCCCTCATTCGGCTTTGATAAGGAACATACATCTTTGTTAGCTTACTTACATCAACACTTGGCTCTAGAGTAGAAAACCGAAATTTGTTCAAACGGGCCTGAAATATCCGCTAATGCTCATATACAAAAGGCCAAGTTTCTATAAGACCAAAAAGTAAATCAGTAAATACAGTTCTGTTTAAAAGAAAGGCTACAATTTATAAAACCTACATGCGCCTGTAACAAGATTAAAATTCTCTAAAGCAACACCGGCCTCGATAGGAATGCTCATCAATTTTACCTCTATCCGAACTTTGGACCAACAGTAATTAATTCAGATTGTGGTATAGTCGCACTACCCGAATGTGGAATGTTATACCAGACTCTGTTTTTCTCCTGCATTACGACTCACAAAAGTTCGAAATCCTCTCCTATTTTCCCAAATTTTCGCTCTGTGTTTTAATAACATTATAACGGTACTCAAACTCGTAGCCGAAATTATACAACCAAAAAAAAAAAACTGGTATCAGCGTATTTTGTTGCTGCCATTGAAAACGCTTTCTCACTTTGCCGTTCGGAATCCCAAAAACTTGCTTTTTCACAAGCCATTGTCATTTATTTTCTTATTTTATATTTCACCAATTTCTGAAAAAACTTGAAGTGTGAAGCTTTTATTTCGACTCCTGTTTAATGTCACAATTACATCAACCCGATATTCGCCTTTGGGCACCACTAACTTCAGCGGACTAAAGTCTATGGTTGCATTAGTAATAGAAAGCCAACCCTGTAAAAATATACAAACGTTTAGTGGGCAATTGGTTTGAATAAACTGTCAACACTTTCTAACACTTACTTCATATGGACAAGGATGACTGAAATTTACGTAACGTTTTACCATTTGATGAACAAGTCTTGTATATGGAGCAGCAGCTGAATTCTTGGTCAATGCATCACATGCATTTTCCTTAACATCCACCAAAAACGGTCTGTAGACAACATTGTTGAATTTTTTATAAGCTTTTCCGTGAACCTTAGAAATGTTAAATTTTTAATTAACAAATAAAATAAAAAACTTTAAAAAAAAAAAAACTTGCCAAGACATGATATACTGGGCGGCTTAGAAATACATGGCCTCCTGCAATTGTTGTATATCGATTGATTGGTTTGACATAGTAACTATAATTTGTGATGATTGATTGGTCGTGAGGTGTAACGATAACTTTTTGCAATTTCCCAGTGTTTCGTTTCTACAAATTGGAGGAAGTGTTTATAAACTATGCAAAGTTGTTCTTAATTTTTTACATCAGCTGTTGTTGCTACTGCCATAATAACAAAAATTCCGATGCAAATCACCAAACAGTAGGAAGAAGACATTGTTTTGAAATATTTTGACGTCTATTGTGGTCGGTCGGTGGCTCACTTTTATGTGGAGCCAAACACTAAATGAGATTCGCTATTACGCAAATTGTAAAAGATTTGGAATTAATGAATTGTTTTTAATTTATAAATAATTGAAAACGTTTAGTTTGGAAAGTAATGGTTGGACACAGTTAAAAATGCGGATAATGGAAGCAATTACATTTTACGAATGATCATATCTTTTAGTTGAGGGTCACTCTTTTTTATAGGATCAAATATACGATCCTGAGGTTCCATTCATCGGGCAGAGTGACCCTCCCCAATCAGAGAGGATTAAGAGAAATATATGATACAACAGCTTGTGTACCTTTAGCTATTGCATTAAACCAATAAATGTGACAAATGACTTGAGTTGACTTGACACTGTCAAATTTCAACAAAACAGTAGCTTTAAAAATTAAATATATAAATCAATGACTAATGTGTTTGGAGATTTGTTTTGCTGACATATTTCCTGCTAACCTACAAATAACTTCACGAAAAAGTTCTCGATCATATCAAACAACAGATATGATCATTCGTAAAATGTAATTGCTTCCATTATCCGCATTTTTGACTGTGTTAAAATGCTGTCAAACAATTAAGATTACTTTCCAAACTAAACGCTTTCAATTATTTATAAATTAAAAACAATTCATTAAATCCAAATCTTTTACAATTTGCGTAATAGCGAATCTCATAAAGTGTTTGGCTCCACATAAAAGTGAGCCACCGACCGACCACAATAGACGTCAAAATATTTCAAAACAATGTCTTCTTCCTACTGTTTGGTGATTTGCATCGGAATTTTTGTTATTATGGCAGTAACAAAAACCGCTGATGTAAAATGTTTAGAACAACTTTGCAGTTTAATAAAATAAAAACACTTCCTTCAATTTGTAGAAACGAAATACTGGGAAATTACAAAAAGTTATCATTACACGTCACGACCAATCAATCGTCACAAATTATAGTTACTATGTCAAACCAATCAATCGATATACAACAATTGCAGGAGGCCATGTATTTCTAAGCCGCCCAGTATATCATGTCTTGGCAAGTTTTTTTTTTTAAAGTTTTTTATTTTATTTGTTAATTAAAAATTTAACATTTCTAAGGTTCACGCAAAAGCTTTTAAAAAATTCAATAATGTTGTCTACAGACCGTTTTTGGTGGATGTTAAGGAAAATGCATGTGATGCATTGACCAAGAATTCAGCTGCTGCTCCATATACAAGACTTGTTCATCAAATGGTAAAACATTACGTAAATTTTAGTCATCCTTGTCCATATGAAGTAAGTGTTAGAAAGTGTTGACAGTTTATTCAAACCAATTGCCCACTAAACGTTTGTATATTTTTACAGGGTTGGCTTTCTATTACTAATGCAACCATAGACTTTAGTCCGCTGAAGTTAGTGGTACCAGAAGGTGAATATCAGGTTAAAGTAGTTGTGTTTTTAAACAAGAGTCCAAATAAAAGCTTCACAGGTCAAGTTTTTTCAGAAATTGGTGAAACATAAAATAAGAAATCCTAGCTTAACGTCATACAAGTTTCAAAAGTTATGCAACTTAAGGTGTTTGTCTCTATAGTAATGTTTGTGTTTTTGAATTGATGTTTTATTTAAAAAATAAAAAAAAAAGTTGCGTACCTAATTCTCGAAGAAACAAAATTAATACGAAGTGTCACTCAGGGAATGAACAAAAATAGATAGGCCGGGCACTATAGGAGCTCGGCACTATAAGTACGTGGCGTAATGGTAAGCATGTTTGGTTGTGGGAGGTTTGAAAATTTTTCCTGATTCGTTTTCCTGATCGCTATAACTGGCCCCAAAGAAAAAATATTTTTCAAGGGTATCACCATTGAATAATTTTATAGAAGTGACACCGGATTGAATCGCCATCAGTAGTTCCTATGCCGCTAGTATCGATATTGGAGCAAGTTAGTTCACCAACCTTTTTGCAAATTCAGTTCCAAAGGATATTTTTCATTATTGTTTCGCTGGTTACCGAAGAGGTTGTTTAGATTAATATTCTTATAGCGTGTTTGAGAAAGTCGTATAGTTCGGGTGTCAGCTTTTATATGTAATTATTCCATGGTATGACTTTTTGCGAAGAATTGACAAGCCCTCAATTGACAGCATACAATTGTAGGCCTTGGAAATGAGTTAGGCCCCAACGTTTCACGCATTTCAGGAGGAGTCCCACGTCGGGGCCTACCACATTTCTCTCAACAAATGGCTTGTGAGAAAAGGGACAATGCAAATTTTTGCGATTCCGAACGGCAAAGTGAGAAAGCGTTTTTCATGGCAGCAACAAAATACGCTCATACCAGTTTTTTTTTTTTTTTGGTTGTATAATTTCGGCTACGAGTTTGAGTACCGTTATATTTATTAAAACATAGAGTGAGCATTTAGGAAAAGAGGAGAGGATTTATTAGGACGCACCGATGCCGCTTTCGAAATTTTGTGAGTCGTAGCGCAGACGAAAAACAGAGTCTGGTATAACATCCAACATTCGGGTAGTGCGACTATATCACAATCTCAATTCCCTACTGTTGGTCCTAAGTTCGGTTAGAGGTAAAATTGATGAGCATTTCAAGCGAGGTCGGTGTTGCTTTAGAGAATTATACTCTAGTTTCAGGCGAATGTAGATTTTATAAATTGTAGCCTTCCTTTTAGACAGAACAGTATTTACTGATTTACTTGTTGGTCTTATAGAAACTTGGCCTTTTGTATATGAGCATTACAGATATTTCAGGCCCTTTTAAACAAATTTCGGTTTTCTACTGTTGAGTCGAGTGTTGATGTAAGTAAGCTAACAAAGATGTATGTTCCTTATCAAAGTCGAATGAGGAAGCCCTTAAAATTGTCTGGATAGGAAGGTGCGATATAAAAAAACCTCAATATCTTTCACTTTTTACAAACTAACTCTTATTGTGCAGTGACGGCTTTATCAATGCACAGAGCCAAACCATTGCTAGGGACTTCAAAGAGACACTACCTTGAAGCCAAGGCAACTTGGTAACATGATGAAGCTTAATGATAAGTAAGAAGAAAGTGACTTTCAAAGCATGGTCAAAGTGACCCTTAAATAGTCGAGACGAAACAACTTGGATCAAAGTAGAAAACTTAAGCTGGCAAAAAGGCAAAAAGAAGAGCCCCCTACTCCAAGTAAAGGGCATAGTCGACATGTGTTGCAAAGTCATTTCTGGTCCGGCTGCCGTTACAAACCGAGCTATTTAAGAAATACGATAAGAAAACCTGGAATAAATGGGCAACCATCTTCAAAGTGGTAAACGTGGTGCGATGGTTAGCATGTCTACCTACTAACCCAGAGGTTCGAGGTTCGAGACCCAGCAGAGGCAAAAATGTTTTCCACGGGTATCGCCTTTCGCGAGGAATTGGCAAGTTCTTCGTTAGTAAAATCATTGCCATGAAAAGCACTTTCTCAATTAGCCGTTCGAAACCGGCAGAAATTTGTAGGTCCCCTCCATTCCCTCATAAGGTATGGTTGTGAGAAATGTGGTAGCCCAGGGGCTCCTCGCTCTGTTGCGCTTATTTATTTTTATCTTCAAAGTACCGGCTCAAAGAGTAGTTATGCTCAGCAGATGCGTTCTCCGAATGCTAAAGGACAGCTTCTTCGGAATGACGCAGACTGTACAAGTAACGACAGTTTTGTGGTGGCCTTTTCAACAAACACTTTTTTCGAAAAACTTTGTCCACAGTTGAACCTATTTACTATTAAAGCGAAATATCGGACATCACAGGCAAAGAAGTTATTGAAATAAGAACTGTTAAAAAAGGAAAAGGTGCAGCGACTAACGAGATACCATAACAGTTTTGGAAAAAGGTGGGATACATCGTATTTAAATAGCTCATGATTGTCATCTCCAAAATTGTAAAGGAGGTGGTATATAGGAGGACAGACATGTTGCACTGGTTGATTTCGAAAGATTGATATGGGTGGCTCTCAAACAGCAGTGAAGCAGATAAGTGAGAGGGCTGCGATCCTTCGAGATCACGAAGAAGAACAAGAAGAACAAGAAATCCTAGTTAGTGTCACTTCTTACTTTAAAATGGAGTCATTAAAAACATACGATTTTAAAAGCAAATTCATACATAGCACCTACTCGTGAAACTTCAAAATAGACTGGTGAACAATGGCACAGCAAATGAAGGAAAATAACGACCTAGAAATGACGATTCTCAGCGAACAGTTGGTTCGGCAGACTTGATCTGATGGATGTTATTCCTAGCGTTCACATTGTTTATTTTTCAACAAATTTTCAAAGATCAAGACGTACATATTCGTATCAGAATCACATATCTTGATTTTTTCCATGAAATTTCCTCAAAATCTGACAGACTTGTTCAAATTATCAAATTTCTCAGCCCAACGTTAATATTATCAAACATTCAACTGATTTAAAAAATTTTAAGAACATACAAAAAAAAATGATCTAGAAAACTAAGTTTTTCAATTTTTCTTAATTTTAATCATAGTTCTAAGTCGTAAATTAAAAGTTATCCTTAACTTAAGATACTGTTTACTTTAGAGTACCCCATTAGGTTCAGTAGTTAAGATATTATACAAGCTATTTTTATACATTTTTGTTAGTATACAAGTAGTCATAAGTGAAAATGAATAAAAATTGAGAAACATTATCAGAAATACTTGAAAACCATCCAACAAGTGAGGGTTCACATTATCCAACACTCGTTGTTTAGACCAAAGTCTGTCCAACTAGTCGTACAATGTGAACTGTCGTTTCGTTAAAGTAAAATTAAAATAAATTTTGTACCAATTTACCTGACTCAAAAATATATGGCACTGCAAACCAAGAAATATGACAAGTGACTGGGATTGGTATTTTCGAATCTACATATATATCTGATTAAAGCATTTTTGGAAAATGAAATAAATAAAACATTAATTAATCTGTTTGGTGATTTGTTTTGTGAACAAATTTCCTGCTTAGTTGCAATTCACAAATAATTGTTGCAAAATCACGAAATAATTGTCGGCCATGACAAACAAAAGATATGATCATACGCAAAACGTAATTGCTTTCATTATTCTCATATTTAACAGTTTTTAAAAATGAATAATTGAGAAATTAAGATTACACAGAACTTACACAAGTCTTTATCTGACTTCAAAACCAAAAGCATTCAATTATTTATAAATTAGAAACGGTTCATTAGCTATACTTTCTTTTACAAATTTAAATAATAGGCAATCTCATGAAGTGTTTGGCTCCAAATAGAAGTGGACCATCGACCATAACAGACGTTGAAGTATTTTCAAACCATGTACTCATTCTACTCGATTGTGATTGGTATTGGACTTTTAAGTATTCTGGCATCAACAACAATCGCTAATGTAAATAACTTTACATAATTTTAACCTTGAACAGTTTAAAAATATACTAAAACAACCATCTCCAATTTTCAGAACCAAAACACTGGAAAATTTCAAAAACTTATTTACACATTATACGACAAATCAATCGTCACAAATTTTAGTTACTATGTCAAACCAATTGATCGCTATACAACAGTTGCAGGAGGATATGCATTTCTTGCCCGTCCAGTTTATCACGCTATGGCAAGTTAATTTTGTTTTAAAATCTTCATTTTGGTTTTTAATAAACCTTAAGCCTCTTAAAGGTACATGCAAAACTATATAAAAAATTCAATGTTGTCTACAAACCGTTTTTGGTGGATGTTAGGGAAAATGCATGTGATGCATTGAGCAAGAATTCAGCTGCTGCTCCATATACAAGAATAGTACTTCAAGTGGCAAAACGTTACATAAATTTGGATCATCCTTGTCCTTATGAAGTAAGTGTCAGTTTAATTCAAACCACTTACCCACCAAACGTTTGAATATTTTATACAGGGTTGGTTTACCGTTACTAATGCAACATTGGATTTGAGTCAAGTGAGGTTGGTGGTGCCTAGAGGTGATTATCGAGTTGATTTAGAGGCGACTTTAAACAAGAGTCCAAATAAAACCTTTTCAGCTCAAGTATTTGCAGAAGTTGGTGAAAAATAAAATAAATAAACCGACCATAATGCTTAACGTTATAAAAGTTTTAAAAGTTACTAATCAAGGTGTTTGTCTGTTTATCATGTTTTTGAATTGCTATTTTAATGCAAAAAAGTTTTCGATTGTCAAATAAAAACAAATAGAAGTTGCATACTTTATCCCAAGCCAAAAAAAAAACGTTTTTTACTTTAAGAGGCGAAGGCCTTACCAGTAAAAAAACTAATTGGAATCAATGATATCACTATCACCCAATATCGGCAATAAAATACGCAGATCCCAGTGTTGGTATCGGGTGTTTTTTCTAGAGGTTGGTTTTTCGAATAGGGATAAAACTGACATCTTGTGGTCAAGCGGGCAACTCTAATGTCATTTATGTTCAGTTTGGTTTGCCATTTCATCATGAACAGGTTTAAGAACAACGCTTGTAAATCGTGCAAAATTACAATATAATGGAAGTTTACCGTAAGCTCCGTCCATTTTATGGTCCACATAATCGTCCATCAGAGCTATCAATTCGGTTAACCATGGATCGTTTTCGAACTACGTTTACTTTATGTGATCTGATAATACGCATACGCAGAGACGTCGAACAGTGCGCATCGAAAAAACAATTGCCGCTGTAGAGCAAGGTGTTGAAGAGGACCCAAATGAATCTATTCGCCACCGGGCATTGCAATTGGAGCGTTGTCCATCAACTTTATGGAAGATTTTGCGCAAAGATCTTGGCTTATGATCTTACAAGATCCAGCTTGTGCAAGAATTAAAGCCGCGAGACCATGCAATGCGTCGTGATTTTGGTGTATGGGCCGAAAATGAGATTGATCTCGATGCTGATTTTCATCGCAAAATTTTGTTAAGTGAAGAGTCAATAAAAAAAATGCAATTCAAGGCGTTATTGCCGACATACACCGACAGACACCTCTAGACTTTGCTTCATTTGAGCCAGCCGCGGAGCCACACGCCCGAAATCATATTTAAATATCAATGGCATAAAATTATCCTTCTAATAAAGCCAAATTGATGGACATTAAAACGATTTTCTTGTGTTTTATTTCAATTCGAAGTTCTATACTTCTAAAACAACATGCTTTATAAATATGTACTGGTAGTAAAAAGGTATGATCATATCAAAACTGAATGAGGAAAACAATGTAGTTAACACTAAGTTAAATTGCATTCCATTAAACGCATGTCATGCATGTCACAACAATAATTAAACAAGATAGTGACTATCGGCTGATCTTAGTGCTAATACTTGAATCGTTTATGGTAAAATCTATATCAACCCACAATTAATTAATCTGGCACGCTGTACACTCAAACCTTCCTATGCAGAAACTTGCGATTCATAAAAGCCCAGATCAATTTGAGTTTTTAATTGGGCAGCAAAAACCCCTATCGATCTCTTTCTGCGTGTTGACGGTTAAGAATATTATTGCAACCGACTTTCCGCTTGTCTTGTCTCCTCTTTACCACAACTGACGATCATCGATGTAGTCAAAGAGAGAAATACTAAAAAAATGGAGCGTACACTTATCGAAAAATTGCAAACAAGTTTCGCAAAATTTCGAACAACTATTGAAGTGTGCAGGTACAAAAACTGCTACACATGGTACTGATCCTAGACGAAGAAACTTGTTATGTCGTCATACAACATCAAAAAAGGGTAAAGGATGGCACGAAATAAAAACACGAAAAGCAAGTCAAAACAATATTCGCATTTGGGAACAATCCATACTTAGGAGACTTACCAACGCTTTCTGGTGTAGGTAGGAAAGTACCTACACAACAAGGCTTGTAATTATGGCCTTACTGAAAATAAATTTCAAACATCAGATATCGAAAGACAGCTCAGTATTACACTATAAGCGTTTGATACCAAAAACCTGAATGTGTGTATATAAAACCATATAAGTAGGTAGTTACGGATACAGGAGCCTTGCACCAGCACCACTTATGCTCAGTTGAAATTATATGCTATCTAATCCGATTACCTACGTCTTTCAACACTCCAAATAAAATTTGTCGTACCTACATTTTAATGTTCAGGACAGGAACAACCTCACCACCACCAAACAAACAATAAAATCAAATTAAAAAATAAAGATAGAAAAACATCATTTAAAAGCCAAAATGTTATCACATCTGACACGTCCTGGGATTCTCAAAAACAAAATGCAAACTGTTGCACATTAACATTATCGTTTCCATAATCTTCCATATCGAATGACATGGTAAACACCTTTCAAAAAACACAAAACTACAGACATTGCTTTTTGGCTGTCGGCCAACTGTTAGTCAAAACACGAAATAGGACAACAACTACTCGTTTCCTTGCTGCTACTCGTACAACTGCTGTTCCATCTGTATGTGTACACAAGGTACCTACATATGGAACGGGAGTACATGAAGTCAAATCGAAACAAACCCGAGGAGAAATAATAAGAATAAAACTTGAATTTCACAGTTAAAAGATTCAACATCTGTTACGATTTTCATGAATTGCGATTTCAACATAACTTTTTATAAATCACTCCCACTAGAGGTCCATTTATAAATATTTTTTGAATAGGGTTGAGGGAGTAAAAAATAAGACGAAAATAACGATTTTGTACTCACCGAGAAGCAGCAGTTTAATATCCTTTGCCGCTTGAATTCCATCTTCTTTGAGATTCTTTTCAATGAGTTTCGAGCGTTGGATTGCGGCACGTTCTTCAGCTGATGTAGTACATCCCATTGTTGGTTGATTTGTTTGTGTGTTTCTGTTTTGTTTATTTGACTATTTTGTTATTGCACTTTGTGAGTTTGGTTTGGATTTCTGTTCGACTCCGATTGCGATTCCTTAATTGTTAAGTTCCTGAAACAACATTTCTATTGGTGAGTGTTCCAAGAGTGAGCAGTAAAAAACTACTCAAATCTCAAACAAACAAAAAAATCTATCAGAGTTGGCTGGAAATATATATCGCACAAGCTGTCCGCACCCCGTAAGTCTAGAATACGCAATTAAAATACTAATTGATATCACCATTCACCAGTTGGAATGACCGCTGACGACGCACATGGCGCACTGTGGCGCACCAACTTCATGAATGAGCCTGTTAGAGTATAGAGAGCCTACAGGCAATTATTCATCCAGTTACACATTTGGCTTATGGAGTGACAGACCAGTGCACAGAACACTTGGAATTACAATTACCGTACACCAGAAAAAACAGACGAGAATTTAAAAAAAAAATGCCAACATTGAGTGCACTTTTTGTAAGCTGCATGTTGATATAGGTAGACTTTATAGCAGTGCTATGGGTAAAGTGCTGCTTTGATACACACTCGTGTTCTGCTCAAGACGATATGGATGCTTGTAAGAACGATTAAAGTCCCCAGTTTTGGTGTGTAAGTTTGTGTTTTGACAACTTTAAACGCACGTAGTGCTCGTTCATCATATTAATCATCAATGAATCGCTTAGACGATATGACTAAATGGATTTACAGGGGTAATCTTAGTGTCGAATAAATTGCATCAGTTGGTTGTAGCAGACGTCTGTGATATCGATATACATATTTTTAGCAAAAAAAATATATTTGAGAATAAGAAAATTTGTAGCGTGAGTAGTTGGCAACATTATTTCACAAGTTTTCGGGAGATGGAACAAATTGACAGAAAATGGTTGATAAATGTTTGTAAAATATAGTGTATTACCGAATTCGTCTTCTTATAGATGGCAAGATACCAAAACCTTGATTTTTATCTCTAGACAAACATTTGAAACGATAACATTTTGGAACTTTGCCATGCAAAGATTTCATTATACTCTGAGAAGTTTCCAGAGCATCCAGTATCCAGTACCATAATGGACATAATATTGGTCTAAGTGTGTCAGTTGTTTTCCTGACAGCCATTTAAACCTAACCTAACCTAACCTTCCAGAGCACTGTTGCTTCTAAAAGATAAAACAGATAACTAGCCTTTACTGTAGGTGTTGACTTTTTTTTCAAGGCCAAATAGCGATAGGACTATCAAACCAGACACGGCAAAATCAAATTAAAACACACACCGAGGATATTTCACAGTGAAACCTCTTTAGAATCGTTGTAATTTGGAGCTCGATGAAACGAAAATGCGTCACGAAAAACAAATAAACACGTAAATGTAAATGAATCAGGATTAAGTTGATGCGATGCTTTGTAGAGTCTCCACGGTCGTCTACTGAGCATTGTCCACTTGTCCTTGTAGTTGGTTAGCGGATAAATCTATGCACATCTACAGCCGAACCTCGTTGTAAGACTTTTAGTTTTTCTCTCAAACTATCACCAACTACAGTTCTAATTCTAGTAGGGGCTAGGGGGAAAGCTAAATCTTAATAAAACTTAAAAACTAAAAGAACTATAGCTAAGATTACGCAATGATAAGTGTAATTTAATAGAAGGAATTTGAGGAAAATTAACATTACTTAGCATTCGGGAATTGAATTTTTTTGTTTTTTTTTTTTTTAATTGAATAGCGCGAAGGCAGAACACCTTTTCTAACAGGTCGACCTGAAAGATTTTTTGTGCTGTTCCCTTAAGTTTAAACTCGTAAGGTGTGGAGTTGTTCATTCGAAGTTGAGGTCATGTAAGAACCTAAGAATATTCGAAGACCCCTTCTTCTCTCTTACATCAAGAGGACTAGCGAATCCTTTATTGAATATCTTTAGTCTGGATCTGGCTATGGCAGGGCATTCAAATAAAATGTGTTCAACCGTTTCTGTCTTCGAGACAGAGATGGCAGGTGTCATCCTGGCTGATGCCAATGTTTTGAAGACTACATTTGAGTAATTTACTTACATTTGAATAAGTCGATGAATAGTTTTGACTGGCGGTGGCCACTAGAGTTGTTCCAGGTGTGGATCATATTCTGCCGTTCTCAAATAACCAGTCCATGTTTAGTTTTAGTGATTGGGAGACCGTAGTAAGGTACCGGGCTCTTGAATTGGGATTGAGAACTTAGTCTAGCTTGGCGGTCAGCCTAGTCACTCTTTCCTTTGTGCCTGTACACCTTCATGTCGAGGCACAAGTGAAAGAGTGACTTTATTGTGGGTGGCTAATTGAGATACATAGACATGTCAGGCAGTTAAAAAACTAGTTTGGATTCAATTTTGGTTGAGGGCAAAGCCTTCAGAGCTGCCTGACTGTCAGAGCAAATTAGGAGGTTTCTTCTAAAAAAGAAACATACATAAGTCAAAGTATTAAGCAGCGTTTTTAGCGACTTTAAATATCCTGAATATCACCGTTTGCACATACTAAATACTGACAGTTTTATGCTTTCATTGAGGCAGGCACCATTCAATGGCAATGGGGCGTATTAAAAAACAGCAGATATTATTGAAACTTAACCGGTTTTTACTACTTACACTTGAAGAGGGACGTGAATTTGAAAACGAATGTGAAAAGCTCAGGACTGAGTCGTCAGCAGGGCAATCAATAGGATTCAAAGTTTTAATACTCAACACCTTACTATATTAGATATGAGCTCATTTTATCGCGCATGACAGACCTAGCGAATACAAACAAATTCTTTAACATTGCCATCATGAAAGCAGCCTCAGCTTAATAAATTTTCGTTCAAATTCATAAGAATAGACAACAGCGATTTCAGTCGCTCTAGACATATGCGAAATTAGGTTCCTTGGTTGAACTTTACTTATGTTTGAACCAGGTTTGAACCCCTATGAGTTGCCAAAAAAATGGATTTTCGGCTCTCAAAAAATGTTTAATCAACGAAACCGTCACACTTTATTAAAATAAATAAATAGGGTGGCGCAACAGAGCGAGGAGCCCCTGGGCCTAGCGCATTTCTCACAACCATGCCTTTGTGAGGGAATGGAGGGGACCTACAATTTTCTGTCGGTTCCGAACGGCTAATTGAGAAAGCGCTTTTCACGGCAATGAATTTACTTACGGAGGACTTGCCAATTCCTCGCGAAAGGCGATACCCGTGGAAAAACATTTTTGCCTCTGCTGGGATTCGAACCTCGAACCTCAGGCAGGAGGACATGCTAACCATCACGCCACGGGTACCACACACTCACACTTTCACACTTTATTAGTATTTCATATTTTAGACAAGAGATCGTTCATTTTATTTATTAAAAAGTGAGTGAAAAAGTGAGACACGGTAGAAGTGAAACTACCCACAGTCAGCAGGAAGTATTGGTGTCAGCAGCTGTTGGCGACTCAAAAGCGAGTACCGCACGAGCCTTACTATCAACACTCAGCAGTTAGTAGTGGATATAAAAGGTTGGCCAAAAGAAGTCATCCTATGTTGTTTGTCAACCACTTCTTCCCCGAGATTGAGGATGGCTTGGGCGTAGGTTGGGGGTCGGTAGGCAGCAACTGATGCACTGGACTGCGCCGGTCTTTGACCAAAATACGCCTTAGGCTGCCATTTGCAAAAATGAGAGCATCTTCTAACAGTGTGATTTCTTTTGGCCCACCTTGTATATCGCACCTGCCAACGACACGCATCTGAATAACTCTCTGGCCTTTTCTCACTCTCTCACTCCATGCCATAAGAAGTTTCACTTCAAAAATGGAGCCCTGTGGCAAACCAGCATATCAGACTGAGAACCATCCAACACAATTTGTATCAAACGATCAGAAAGGCAATTTCCAATCAAATAAAGAAAAGACTTAAGCTACGTGCACACGGCATATAAAAAACCGCACATATGTGCGGTTCTGACGTCACATAAAAAGTTGTAAATTCAACGCAAATGCTATACGTAAATCAGTGTACGCAAACTCGCATATTAGGGTGTTCAGACGATGTGCAGAATCTGTCCCAAAAGCCGCACATTAGTTTGCGTTGATTTGCTCGCACATCAAATGTACGCAAACGAGTACGCAAATTTTGCGGTCGATGTGCGACGTGTTCACACGATATGCGGAAATATCCGCACATCACCCATTTGCGTTCATATGCAGGTTTGCGTTAATTCAATAAATTGTTTGAATTTTGTGTTTTATTCATGGTTTGTGGTTGTTGACGAAGCTTATCCGTACATACATTTAAAAGTGCTGAAATTATTTGAAAATGTCGAAAAGAAAGAAGGGTACTACGGCTGTTTTGGCATTGGATATGATTTATCTGCAATCAATTTTAATGATTTCATAATTAATCAGTAGAAAAAAAAATAAAAAACTTGATAAATTAAAAAACTTAATAGATTAATAAAATACTCAAGTCAACAACAAAAAAAAAAATTAAAATAAAGAGACCCGATAAATACTTCAATACTTATTGTATTCATGAACACAAAAACAGCCTACTACCAACACACTTTGCTTCGTTCATTTTTTTTTTTTTTTTTTTGATTGAAAACCGATCATAACTATACTGTACAACCACTACTGATTTGCGTAAAGTATGCACATTTGCGTTGTCCTATTTTCGTGTCACCGCACATGATTTTGAAGATCGCACATGCACGCACATGCACGCAAACTGTCACAAAAAATGTGCGAGGGTGTTCAGACGATTTGCGAAAAAGCCGCACATTTATGTACGGCCTCGCCATCGCACATCATCCGCAAACCATTTGCGTGCATGTGCGGAGTGTCCCAAAAGGGTGTTCAGACGATATGCATCAATTGTCGTAAATTATGACGTAAAAATGACGTCAGAACCGCAAACGTGTGCGGCTTTTATATGCCGTCTGCACGTAGCTTTATCGATACCAAAAGAACAAATTTTTCCATAAAAATTAAATTTAATTGAGGTTAGCTCAATAAATGCTTTATTCCACCTGCTCGAGAAGAGCCTAAGAAAAAAGTATAAATTAAAAAGCTTACGCAAAGGACTCGGCTAGCGTAGAAGAACGCCCCTCCAGATTAACGGCGGGTATATCATCTGGAAAAGTGGATTTATGTATATTGATATCCTAGAGGATTTTCTCGATAACGAAAATATCTGCTTCATAAAAGAATTCATAGTCCCATAGTTATGTTTGGAATTGTCGATTTAGAAGCAAACTTAGCTGCCTATGGGATTTATTGATGGAATTGACATTGAAATACGAAGATTCATTGGAGGTCTTGATGCTGATGTCCAACAAAAGTTACTTCCTTTTGGAAACAACCGCATTTTTTTCCCTATTTTTAGGTCATGCAAAAAATTGGCGTTATGAATGTGAGCATTACAAATATTTTCTGAGATCCGTTTGAACAAATTTTACTCTTCTTCTGTAGGTTCGTTTTTATGTAAAATTCGACTTCCTCACCTTCTTAGATCTTGGATCTGGCACGAGCTCTCTTTTAATGGAACGGACACCATATTTTTGAGTACCGCTTTTCATGTATCACGTTAGATATCATATCAGCAGTTTGCGAAGATGTAAACTTCAAAACAAATTCGTGTTAAAATGTACGACTCAACTTACTGTGGCGTCTAACGGCAACCACAAATTCCAAGAACCTTATCGCTTTTCATTCTTTATGCCCGATTCCTGCAAATAACTTTGCAGCAGCTGTTGTGCGATGTGTGGAACACAAATGACGTATGTTGTACCTAAATAGAATGGACTGGCTCTGCAACTGATAACGCAACATTCCAACTGAATACAAACGAGCAGCTTGTTCCTCAATCTCAAATACAAATATCCTGTTTGCCGGGACTATTTGCAGACAGGTTCAACATTAGGCACCCACCTAAAGTTACCTTTATGACAATATGACTTAAGTTCCTTGTATTAAATTTTTGAATGAAGTGACTAATTTGTTTAAAATAAATAATAGGTATGAAAAAAATATGTTAGCGCACTCTTCGGTCACTCCTTCACCAAAACAAATTATTAAAGTGAAAGGGTGGTTTGTGTTTCTCTAGGCCAACAGAATCAGCACTACTCCTGGGTACACTCACCAACAGCAGCTGTCAGTGGAAGCGAAAAAAGTGGGTGGGACACACTAGGGATACTTTCAGATGCGATTTTTACTTGAAAAAACCTGTCGAAACCCGTCGTTCACTGCAACCGATCGCGAATCACAACACACCTTATTCAATCCAACCGAGTTTACTATTTGTTTAATTTAGTTTAATGGTTTAATTTTATGTTTTTTGCAACTGAAAATGTTAGATTTTCCACTCTACAAAAGCCGATGATGATGATTTTTGATGTATTCGACGTTTTTTTTTTTTCTCTCTCTGATTTTGCTTTGGGTTTGTATAGTCAAGGGGGTTTTGATTCGACTTTTTCCAGTGATTTCTTACAATTTTTTCTAAACTTGGGAACTATATAGCGAAACAGGAATTATTTACTTGTAATTTAACCGGTAGAATTATTTTGCGATATTTAATTTAACTTATTTTTCGGGGTTTCTTGAACTTTGCCAAGCAAAATGCAACTTTGTAGGGTGGAAAAAAAATCGAACGTTTGACAGTTCACAAAAGTATACAACGATGCGTTCGAAAGTTATACTTTGCATTGAGTAATTGTAGTAGATTATGAAATTTGACAAAAAATGTTCTAGAATTTTTTTGCAATTGAAAATGTTGCAAGTGAATACGATCATTTTTGTAAGAAGATTTGAATGAAGCATTTTGGTAAAAATAAAACATACTTTGATGCTTGAAAATTACATTTTTGTCCCAGTAAAAATTATATGGGTATCATTCAACGATTACATTGCTGAATGTGTGTATATAACAAGACAACCCAAATTGCAGTTGAGTGATGTCCGTTGCGAAATGGTTAATATAGGTGCGTTTTATTGAGAATCTTATAGCTTTTGTACAAAAGAGCCTCAATAAAGCGCTATTGGCACTAATGCAACTATAAACCCTAAACACTATTTACCTGACATCCCTGTTGTTCACTCCTGAGCACTGACTTATTTCTGTTCACTGAGCGATTTTTTGCGACCATTTGCAAACCTGCGTATGTGTTCTCAATAAAACAGTGCTTATGTCTGCCTGTTTAGCGGGAGGTTCACGGTTCAAATCTAAACACAAAACAAAAATGTTTTTCCACGAATATTGCCTTTCGCTAGGAATTGGCAAGCCCTTCGATAGTAATTTTATTGTAATACTAGGTATGCCAGCGACTTCGTCCGCAAGAATTGGCATAACTTTTTTATTTATCAACCGATTGACATGAAATAAAAACTCAATGCTAAGTGAAGCTTACCACAATATATTACTAAAAACCCCATCTAGACAGGATAAGCCGTTTCTGAGATTAGTGCTTTCTCAATTCTAAACCAGCTGTTCGGAATCGTAGAAAAGGTAGGTACCCTCTATTCTCTTGGTTTCCAATATAAAATGTGTCAAAGAAATTCGTTCTATTTTTATTATATTTACTATTAACTAATTTATTTGTTATTTTTGTAACTTCATTAATTTTCATAAAATAAACAGGCACCTGAGACCTAAACGAAGTATACTGCGAATGAGCATGATCACATGCACCTATAATTTTTCATCTGAAGAAATTAGCTTTCCTAGAACTTTATAGGTTGCACATGAAAAATTATAGGTGCAGATGAATATGTTCATCTGCAATATAGGAACTCCATCTGCAACCATAATTAAATGGGTTCAAGTGCAAGTTTATCTAGTGAAAATTATTAAAATATGAAAATAAGGGTATCTTCCTTCTCTATCAGACAAATATGAATTTCATATATTTTGTTTATTTTTTTGCACTTCTGTACTAGCATGTAAGTCTGCAGCGCCTGCAGCGTATATCACACAGTCGAATCTCGGATCACTTGTGTAAAGTAAAGTGGGAGGGCTGTGATTCTTTCGAGGTCATGATGCTCGTAACACCGCAAAGGAAGAAGAATTTCAAAAAAATATATGAATATATTGCTATTTCAAAAGATTGCCTGTTTCAATGTGGAGCTATCTCTGCATCACAGCTTAGTGTTCCGATTCTACTCAACGTTAGCATCAACGTTTGCTGTTGGTTAGAAAAATATTACTTGAAAGTAAAAACCAAAAATGTACCTACTTCACTGACAATTTTAAAAACAAATTTTGCACTAGAAGTTTCGATCAAATCGAATACCAGAACGTGGGTGATAAAATGAAACGGTCGCATTGTATTTTTTTGAAATATTTTATTAATTTGTTCTTCTTAATTGATATTATATATATATGTATATATACTTATTAAAACTCTTTTTAATTTTTGTTTATCTTAAACACTAATCATTACACTTGTATTATTAGTTTTGTTTTCCATTTTTTACTTTTTTATTTGAAGTATATATAATTATTTTTTAAAATGTATATTCGCACTTTTATATTTAAAACGACTTTTCAATTCAAAAATAAAATTAACTTAAATTTTGTATAGTTTTGTTTTCCATTTTTTACTTTTTTATTTGAAGTATATATAATTATTTTTTAAAATGTATATTCGCACTTTTATATTTAAAACGACTTTTCAATTCAAAAATAAAATTAACTTAAATTAAGTCAAATTTTTTCATATATTTCTACTCTCAATTTAAATTTTTTAATTAAATAAACTCGATGAAAAAATACAAACTTTTTAGACACAATTTTAATTTTTTCTTTTTTATTTTCTTGTTTTCTGTTTGGGAGGATAGTTTTAATAATGAATCCTTCCTTAAGACACCTAATTTTGTGTTTTGATTCTTCTTACAAAACAATTTAATAATTTCTTTAGAAAATTTGAAACATTCCCGTCTTTTTTTGGGTTTGAATTGAACAGATAAAGTAAAACGACTTCGGTCGAACATTAAAAATAAAATTGAAAATTTAAGAACAACAGAAAAGGCGACTTATTTTATGTATGTGTATTCATTGGATTAACGTTGAATGCTCATTTTTTGTCACTTTTATTAAGTTTTAGTATTTAATTTTCAGTTTCTACAGCCTATGTATGGGATTACGTTAAGATGCATTAATTCAAATGCTGCTAGTTATTCGTATGTTTTTTTATGTTTAAGCTACATTCAGAATTATGTAAACATCTTTAAATATACATATAATTGTACTCAAAAACTACATAGCGTTCAGAGGTCAGGATAGAGTGTTATTTTTAAACTGGAAAGAAAATTCAATTCAATTCAAGATTCAAGATTCAAATAAAAGTTTCGTGGAGCCAAAACTTATTTAAAATATCATAGACCAGTACAGTGAATTTGTCGCACATTGATAAACGGAAGATAAGTCTCTCAGTATTTGATTCCCGCCAACAAAAGAGTAAAAAATATATACTTGACAAAGCCCTCCAATAAATTATTAAGAACCCTCTCGAAATTTGACATATACTTCAAGGGGTTCAATCAGGGATGCCTTGTTCCCACAAAACCTAGAACTATCAACAAACTGGCAGAAGCATACCATAGTTTTTCTTACGATTTTGCTGTATTGAGAAAACAACTGGTGGCTTGGTATATAATTTGAGCTATTGGTAGAACAAAGCTAATGTTCCTGAACATGGCGTTACATGGATTCTAATCATTGGATCAGTCGAATTATGGCACCTAGGAGAGTGCCATAGGTTTTAAACATAGGCCCCGATTGCGGTTGTCGATTGACTAATCGATACTCGACTTTTGTCGTTTTCGATCGACATTCTTCGACCAGAAAATTATGAACGAAAGCTGTCGACCGTCAAATCGAAGAATGTCGATCGACAAAAGTCGAGTATCGATTAGTCAATCGACAACCGCAATCGGGGCCATAAATTGAGCTCAATAAGCACTCTGCCCTATTATCGTAAAGAGTCGATATATGATATTTGAATCATGGTTACAGACAAAACGGTTGTATTTTTGAAAAATCTGAACAAAACTTGGAAATTCTTTTCGAAAACAGTTTAAAGAATACTTTCGTTCTTATCGGCATTAAAAAGTACAATCAAAAATACTTTTGAATTATTCGGAAATAGAATAGAGTTACGTAGTTGGGTGCCCGGGCTTCTATAAAGCTTTCTTTTGGCGTTCGTATTCTGAAATTGCTATGACGGGACCGGTGATAAAGGCAAATGTGTCCTTTCCAAATGTCTCCGGCAGCAGAGTTGCCGACACCAACAACAAAATAAATCTCATCATCGGAATTATTTCCGTTTTCTGATCGAGTGATTGAGATAACGTCAAACGAATTTTAAGTCGGTAAGAGTACCTTAAATTGAATGAGATTCATTTTATATAATACTACCCGTTATAGTATTGATACAAATTTGAAAATTCTTTATAATGGGTGGCTACGCTGGGTTTCAATATTACTTATATTACTTGACGTTTGTTCTTTTGTTTTGTTATTGCATTTAAAAAAATACTACAAATTTTGGGTGTGTTATGGCACAGAAAATTATTTTTGGATGTGTTTTTATATGTATTAGATCTCAAAGCCTTGCAGACTTTAGATGGGATCTTGGGAGTAAGACGGCAATAACAATGCGTTTCTTAAATAATTATGATACGAAAATAATTCAATTTTGGCCATATGAGAGTTTGCCTATTTGATACCAATAAATTTTGTTTGATTTTTGCTCCCGTCCGCAATATGAATATATAGAAGGCAGTTCTTTTACATAAGCAATAATTTCTTGCGTTATTATTAACCGCATTGTTAATTCATTGGTACAATTTCAAAGAGAATCTGCAACCACACGACGTCGACAGCTCATGTAACAATTCAAAATCTATAAATTTTTTATTGCAATCACACACCCTAATTTGAAATGGGATCTTTGTCTATACTCATAGCAAAAAACACTAAACCCAATTTAAGATGAACAAGTTAAAGGGCTTCTACGATACACTAGAATTATTTAAACAAGTTCAGTTCGTTCTAACCTATGAAAACAGAGATTTACTATTACTAGTTTGTCAAATAATCAAAAGGCGATCATTTAACATCCTGTTCTGTGTTAAACTCAAGAAATTGTAACGACTTTAAGTCTGCCCTACCATCGTAACTGAAGGAAACAGTATTTTTTTCGATCTGTACAAAATTTGTATCATGAAACCCATTCAAAATGTTAGTTAAGTTATTTGATTACATCCTCAAAAGAGTTGTGGACAGCCCGAAAAAAATTAATCTCATCTATAGAACTATTCTCCGATCGTAGCTTTCGCCAGCAGGTTTCTCCGATCGGTTACGATGATTGAGCTGAATATTTATAACCCAAAGAAATTTTATTATAACACAGCGTAAAAGGAAGATTTAACTTATCTCTGAACTAATTTTTGCTCACGTTTAAAAAATTATGAAGTAGCTGAGCTTGGTTATTCCTGCTAACACTTTTACGCATTTTTAAGAAACAGCAATTGAGTGTTGCAAGAAGAAGTAAACTAAAAAACCTCTAAATCCTACCTAACAATAGAATTGAAGATATTGGATAAACGATTTTGGTCAATAGTGGAACGATCGTTTTTGTTATTGCGAATGAATTAATCTATTTTGACTAAAACCTTTTCAAAATTCTTTTAAGAAAGTATTCCTTTCAAACAACGAAAGGCATACAACAAAATATGTATTTAGACTTTAAGAAAAACAAAAACTAAACGGTTTAAGCTTTAAATGCATAAGCTATACATAAACTGAACAACTATACTCTTGTGAGAAGTCTGATGGCAATATCAATAAAATTCAACAAAAATATGTTTTCCCAAGAAAGAGGCGACTTAAACGGACTTTTTTCCGAATAAACAACATAGCCCTATCTAGAAATAAGCTTCAAATTGTAATCCAAAAACACATATCAACTGTTAGCTATTTTATATGCTGTAGCACACTAAGTGAAGTAAATAAAAAAATGAAGAAGAGAAGATAAAGAAGAAAAAAAAAGAAGATAAAAACTATTTGTTAATAACTCTTATAATATTTCGTATTTACATCATATTTCTATGCAATTATTTCAGAATTGATTGATTTTCTTCTCAATTTTTTTTCTTTGTTTTGTATGTTCTCAAATTTAACTTGTCAAATATATAGTTACCAATTTATAACAACGTTTGATTAAAATAGTTTTGAATTCAGCAAAAATTAATTAAATCTTGCTTTCAAAAATACATATTCAAAAAAAAAAAAAAAAACAAAATAAAAATAATTTTAAGCTTAAAAAAGAAAACTTGAAGCCGCAACTAAAAACGGCAAACAACAAATTAAACTAGATATTTGATAAGTAAAATAAAAGTTTGTAATTAAATTAGAATTTAAAATTATAATCAAAAATGATTTCTTGGTTTTTGTTGTATTTTGTTTCTTTTTTTTTTTGTTTAATTCTTTTTTAAATTAGAGTAGCAAACATGACATTGGCCGAAGACAGCGGCGCTGTCATTACCGGACATGGTCAATTCTGTGGGAACACATCGTCAATGTTGACAAAGGCGCAAGCGCCTAGCGATGAATTTGCCATTACTTTGAGCAGCTCGCCAGCATGGGCAACACACACCTCTAGTGGTGGTCTCCATGGATAGCTCATCGATTCTGCAAATACGAATAAAAAAAAAGCATACACATAAATATGCTCAAGTTCTTGCTTTGATTTTATTTTTTTCTTACCTAATATAGCCGAATTTAAGGCCGAGCAAACTGTTTCGCGCTTCGATGGACACAGTTGCCAGCCCAATGGGCTTGACCAGGGGTTTGAATATGCTATAAGACTAAATGCATCCTAGAAAAGAAAAAATAAGAATAAGATTGAAACTGGTTTCATTATTTTATTTTGTTCAAAGAACACTCACTTCTAACATCTGTCTATCTTCTTCGTTCATTTTGTTTTCCTTTTCTAGTTGTTGGCCCATTTGTGAGAGTTCTTTACCAAACTCAAGTATTCTTTCAAAGCCATGGCAGTATTTACGTGATGGCGATAAGTCCACATCTAGAATAAATATATTTTATAAAGCTTTTGATTTTTTATTCAAATGATAAGGAAAGTTCTTACCCATGTCTTCGTCTACATCCAGGGAATTGGCAAAATTTGTTGGAGATGTTCCATTTTTACATGAACTACCTACAATTATTAAAAAAAAATGTAAGCATAGAGCTATAGTCACAAGAACTATTTGCATTTTCTTGTAGTTTCATAGTTAAACTTTAAAAACACGCAGTACACTTAAAGCTCAAGCAAGTTTCACGTTGGGGTAGCTAAAATTATTGCGGTCAAGTCGATTTAGTCAGTGAACAAAATATAGCTTCTACATAAACTAGTATCGGCTAGGCATAAAACTGACATCTTGTGGTCCAATCGGCCAAATATAATGTCATTTATGTTCAGTTTGGTTTGCTATTTCATCTTGAAGAGGATGACAAAAGAACAATGCTTGAAAATCGTGCAAATTCATTTCGAATATAATGGTTCAATTCGCGAAGTTTACCGTAAGCTGCGTCTATTTTATGGTCGACATAATCGTCCATCAGAGCAAATAATCCGGTTAACCATGGATCGTTTTCTTTTGATGTGATAATACGCATCCGCAGAAACGTTGAACAGTGCGCACGGAAGAAACAATTGTCGCTGTACAGCAAAGTATTGAAGAGGACCCGAATGAATTGATTCGCCACCGGGCACAGCAATTGGAACTTTGTCCATCAAATTTATGGAAGATGTTGCGCAAAGATCTTGGCTAACGAACTGACAAGATTCAGTTGCGGCAAGAATTAAAGCCGCGAGACCATGCAATGCGTCGTGCACGTCACAATCGATTGATTGAAGGAAACATTCGATGAGCGCATAATTTCGCGGAAAGGACCTTTCAATTGGCCACCAAGATCGTGTGATTTGACACCATTATTTTCTTTGGGTATATGTGAAGTCGCTAGTCTACGTCAACAAACCAGAAGCGTTAGGGATTTGGAAGCCAACATTTGTGGCTTCATTGCCGACATACGGCCTCAATTGCTCGAAAAAGTGCTTCAAAATTGGACCTCTAGACTGAGGTTTATTAGAGCCAGCCGCGACGGATATATGAAATTATGTATTATTATTATATTATATTATTATTATTATGATTATCCTTCCAATGAAGCCAAATTAATGGACATTAAAACGATTTTCTTGTGTTTCATTTCAATTCGAAGTGCTATACCTCTAAAAAAAAAAAAAAACACACTTTATATACGAGTAGATAACAGTGCGATGGTTCATTCAAATTACTTTTAGAATATGGTTTACATAAATAAATAAGTAGGGTGGCGCAACAGAGCGAGTTGTGAGAGCAAATTTCTCACAGCCATACCTTAGGTGGGAATGGAGGGGACCTACAATTTTCTTCCGGTTCCGAACGACTAATCGAGAAAGCGTTTTTCATGGCAATGAATTTACTAACGGAGGACCTGCCAATTCCTCGCGAAAGGTGAAACCTGTGGAAAAACATTTTTGACTCTGTTGGGGTTTGGACTGGGTTAACAGGCAGACATACTAACCATCCCGCCACGGGTACCACAAGTTGGGATAAACAATCATGTCACAAAAAATAGAGTTCAGTCAGTATTGTCATGTACCAATCAAAGATTGGAGAACCCAGAGACAATATCATACCTCCCTTCAACACGATTTCCAAAAAAACAAACGACATCGGACAAATGGGAGAATTACACCTTCAAGATCAGAGTACGGAGGGCGGTAGTCCCGTAACGATTTAGGGTTTGGTGGATAGGCCGGAAGCGTGGGGCTGGGGGTTTCCTTTGAGGTTTTAGGTGAAATTACTACCAATTTTGTTGTTAACAGTGCTCAACAAAAAAGATAAGGTTGCTAAAATAGAAAGGCAATCAGTGGAGTGTAGATTAGTAGTAGTAGTATTAGTAAGTAGTAAAGTGTTTTTTATTTAACTTGAATGTTGATTTGTTTTACAATATTTCACAATAGAAAGCATTGGCGTTGGCCGTCAGCCCAAAAAAAATAAAACAAAATAAGATTACAGGATTAGTATAGTCTCCTCTATAAAAAAGAAAACTCTTTCAATGCATTGAAATGACACCCCGTATTTACAGAACATTATTGCATAAATACTTAACTTGTCCTTCTTGGAAGAATTTTTTTTTTGTAACTGTTCTTTGTACAAGATCAAGATGTTTTTTTTTTGTTTTTTTTTTCGAATATCAAATTAACACTTTTAAGCGTTGGTAACGTCATATCCTCCACGGATATTCGAATCTTCTCGGACAGCCAAGCTGCCTTAAATCTCTTGACTCTGTCTCTACAAAATCCATCACGGTTCAAAATTGTCAGATGTCTCTAAGGGAGATGTCAAATCAGTTCAACATTCACCTCTCATGGGTGCCAGGGCACAGGGACATACCAGGCAACTGTATGGCAGACGAACTAGCCAAAAAGGGTTCGACCACTTTCCTACGCTCAGAATGGAACAACATAGGTGCACCTATCGCTACAAGTAAACTCTTACTTAGACAAGACGCTCCGAGGATAACAACCAATAGATAACAAACAATAGATGGACTGAGAGTAACAACTGCCTTGCAACCAAAAAAGTTTGGCCGTGTGTAGACTCAAACTGTTAGCCCTGAACCGCCTGTATCTACCATAGGTGTTCTTACAGGACGAGACTGTCTAATAGGAAGACACGCCAAAAGACTTGGTGTGTTTTCCAATGATTTCTGCAGGAGCTGCATGGATGAAGAGGAGGAGGAAACCGTTCAACACCTTCTTTGCTCATGTCCTGCACTACATCATAGGAGGAATTTCATCTCGGTGAATTCTTCTTCGATGATACTAACGACTTAGCTAAAATAGTACCTAAAAGTCTTTTAAAATACATTAAAAGTTCCGCGTGGTTCGACTAGCGGGTGATTAACCGGCTAGTCCCGTAATGGAAGAATAATGGGTGATCAACTCGTTATTCTTACATCGGGTTATAGGGTTTCTAAGATTGGTAGGTGATTGACTTGCTGATCTCTGTAGTATGACAATGGGCCCTTGCGGCCTAAGTGTGTCAGGCAATGTACTCATTGGCTGACAGCCACTTCCACCTAACCTAACCTAAGCGTTGGTAAAACATTTTAAAACTTATTGTACACAAGAGACGTCTCTAAACTAAAAACGAGCCATATTCATCAAGACATTTTTTTCTTCTTAATCAAAACACTTATTTTTATTGCTATCGGAGGAAGCAAACGTATGAATTAGGACACTTGGAAGACTTTGTGTAAGCTTTTCTGCTTAGCAATAGCTTCAAAGACAATTTCTCAAGTTTTTAAAACAGTACCAATTGAATTTTGTGAAAATTTTTTCTTGTATGAGATTTTTTTTAAATCGCATGGCATTTATTCGTCTTGCCGAAAGAATTTATTGACATTCAAGGTGTTGTTGAGATCTTTGCCGAAATCGGCGGAGCAGTTGACGGAGTTGTTGGCAAAGGAATTTGGAATTTTGTGTTAGATTTATCACTACAACGAATCTGATTCACTCTAAAATTTACTTTTGGAAAACGGCATAGGTAAACTATTAGAAAATCTCCACAATTTCTTATCTCAAAGCGTTTTGCATTGGTAATAAGGTTAGCGTAAGACTTTCGCAAGAATGTCATTCTCAAGTTATCATATCATTTGAAAGCATTATATTTTTGAGAATATGGATGTTTAAAATACATCAATAATACGTATTGGCATAGGCAGAGTTAAAGATATCGTCATTTACTGACTTTCTGATTAAGTTTCTTTAGGTCGCTTTTATCATGATATTTAAAAAAAGAAGAGATGGGAAGAACAACTCGATATTAATTTCAAATAAATTCAATGCAATAGAGGTTTTTACAATTGTTAGTTTGAGGCAGTATGCACAGTGGGTGATGTTTTCTGTGCGTTTCATCCGATTATCTCTAATTTTTCGTAGAAATTGTTTTATTAGACGAACTTAGAAGCAAGCTGTGAGTGAGTATAGAGTTTTAAGTGAAACCAATACTGAAATATCAAGAACAAAATGAAATTGTTGACTTACCATTTGTATGGCCATTCTCCATTTCAACATCATTCAAATAATCACTGTTTGATATATCGTTGCACTTATCTAAATCTTCCGAATTATTTTCTATTAAAAATCTGCAAAAGAAAGCCTCTATAAACATCAACATCAAGAAGTCTAACAATTCATTTAGTTTCTGGTTTAATACTTACGAATTTTTAATATCCTGTTGATTATCTTGAGCGCATTCTGCACTTATCACAGCGCTATTCGGTGTGCCATTTTGGTACGACTTAGTTGATTGAATAACAGAAGTTTGTATTGTTTTGGCAGGAGTACACTGCAACAAAATGAGAATAAACAAAATTTAATTACATTCAAGAACTTTAAAAAATAAATCATTGCTGTTAAAGTGGAAGTTTTTACTTCAATATCAGATCCGTTCACCATTTCAATGAATTGTCTACATTTAAGCATAAATAACAAGTTCTTATTATTTTCTAACAGTCCAGGATATGAACGTATGGTGTGTTCTATTGCTTGGCCCATTTTTCCAGTCATAACAAGTTTTAGAATTTCTGTAGAAACAAAGAAGATAATTAGTTGTATGATATGAAAGAAGGAAATAAGGATGAACTTACTCTGACGATTTCTTATTGATCCCAGCTCTTCAGTAAAACTTTGACCGGTGGTTCTTCCAAAGGCTTCGGCTGTTAGACTGTATCCATTATGAACCAAATATGAAGACACCATTCTGGAAGAAGTGTTTTATACATAAATCACATGTAATTTAGATAAAAGAGAAGAACAGTCATCGATTTTACTTGTGCAATAACGTCGTTGGATCACCGTATTCACTACGCATCGGAAAATCATATATTGCTGCCTTAGTTTCTGCTCGCATCAGTCGTATCATATCTTCGATTTGATCAAATTTAAATGGCTCCTGTCCAAAATTTGCATCAACCTCTTCCCCAGCTGTTTGCAATCCAACTGTGGGGTATAATTTTGACTAAAAAAAAAAATTAGTTCTTTAGCTTTTAACATAATTTCCTGTGAATGATACTCACTGGTAAATCCCTAAATGCAATACCAAGATCGATGCCATTTTTTGTATAGAAACATGTATTGTTTACGAAGTTTACTCCGCAACCAATAATGTCGTCTGTGGTGAATGTTGGCCCATAAGATTGACCTCGGTTCGAGGCAGAAAATGAGTTACCATCATCGCCATGATAGCCATATGATTGTTTATCCCAACCTGGTCATTACAAGGATAACATTAATTGTATAATTTTTCATCATTCACAAAATATTCCTTACCTGGTAATCGATTCATTTTGAAATTCTCTGAAGTCAGCCCAATGCCCATGTAACCGTTTTTGCCCTTTGAAATGATTTTTACTTCAAAGTAATACAATCCACAAGCAGGTGGAATTGGATGAGGAGTGCGTACAGATGCGGCCGCATCGTTTACACTTTTTCCTGTTCCTTGAAAGAAGCCAAGATTTAAATATAATATTTTTTTTTAACAGAAGGACATAAATGATTGTTAAAATAAACAAACAAATACAATGATCGGAACAGACAACAAGACAGCAAAAATAAAACAAAATCAGAAGTGTTACGAGAGGTTTTATACCTTGTGAACGAGCGCTTGAGCGCTTATGTTTGAGACGACAGATCCTTCCTGAAATATTCAAATCGTATTGAGATTTTTGTTCTAAGTAAACCAGTTTCTTTATTTTCCGAACAAAACTTTGGAACCATTGCAAAGCTACAGAGTCAAAAACAACAAGTTGCTTAAACATTTATGGACTAACAATAACAACTACACACTCTCAGTCTCAGACGGGTTCGAACCGTAGTACAAGAAAGTTCTTAACCAGTTGACAAGGAAAACCTGTCACTAGGAAAAATTAATCCAATACAAGCAAAGGCAATATTTCCATTTTTTTGATCACGCCTTTGCATTCAGGCGTTGGATAGAGAAAATATTTATCACGCAATACCACTGCAATGTTTTAAACGTTATAGCTTAGTGACTTTCTAGTTGTGAGTGGGAAGATGGGGTTGTTCATATTCATCATTCCAAGAATAATCTCTTCTTTGCTCAGTTGTGTTGGAATTACTGTGCGAACTCTGATCTGATTTTTATATCTGCTAGGTAAACAGTAGTAACCCTAATCCTCCCAGTCTAAGTCGATAGTCTAAGGTAAGACTATGATGAAAGTTAACGAGTTGTTATCTCTTTTAAGAAATTGCCTCATCGTTATTATCACTCACCAACTCACAGCCCCTCATTTTTTGGGAATATTGCTTAACTATTTTAGACTAAGCGGCCGAAACTGTGGTGTTAACAGCGACCCATCACCCATCCAACGACTTTTGCGTTCAGGCGCACATCAAGGATTTCCTTAGCGCATTCAAAGCATTTGGCGTCATTTTTTATAAGGACTTGTATGCGATGAAGTTAATTTGGCATAGTACGTGAGGTTAGATTTCTCGCTGAGATCATTGAGTATGAATTATCCTATATTAAGTTTTAAGAGAGTCACGAGAAGGGAGACACCGATTCAGAACGAGGGATCTTCTTAGAGACAAAAGGCATCTAGTTTCCCGGAATGCCTTTGTCCCAGGCACCAGGAAAGGTATTATTTATGTGAGATAATCGATAATTGTGTTAAAAGTTCATGCAAACAGCGTCGAGTGATGAAACCTTTTTGATCGCCAGAATCTAAATTTGGAACAGGCTACAGTGTTTAGGAAAACTAAAGACTAATATTCAGTCCGCCTGAGTTCATACTGCTGCCACCAGTCTCAGCTTAGCTTTTTCAGTCACGAAATGAAACTAATCTCAAGAAAGTATTACTCGAACACGTGTGCCGCCCATCGGCCCCAGGTCACCCTCAATCGCGCTTTAGTTAAAAGGTCTGAATCCAATATGAAGCCATGAAAGTTCATACGACTTGCGTCGATTGCAACATGGTCCAATTTGATTGTCGTTTGATTGATTTCATTTTGTTTTATGAATTTTGAGATGAAGGAAACCTGTGATATTTTAGTCTGAGTCTTTTATCAGATGTTGTTGTTCGTTAACTGGCGTTCGGCCGAAAAGTTGTCCTCTAAAGCTGTCTCGGCAGACAAATTCCCATTGAATAAGAGTTGTTCCGTATACAACAGTCACCATACATATACATCGCAATTTTGAATCCCCTTTTTGTCTGTTTTTTTTGTTGTTCTTGTCGAATTTTGGTTACCTATGCCAACTTTGTAGTCCGGGATCTCAGTAAATTCGTCAGCATAGATCAGTTAAGGTACCTACCATACCGTTCCAAATAAAGATCAGATCCGAAAGTCATTGTGCTTATTTCGTTTATTGGGGTCATTAACAGTCATAGTACCTATTTAGTTAGCGGTTTGTTTCAGAACCAAAAGAAGGATAATGAAAAACAAAATGGCAATGAGTTTTTTTAGCAAGTAGGTTCCTGTCATGTTTGGAAGGTGTCTATAAATATATGTAACGTTTTTCATTGGAATTCAAAAAATGAAACATTTAAAGAAATGCCTTTTGACAAAGCAACTCTTTTCGACACTGAAAATTGAAAAGAAATAGGTATATCTTTTCACAAACAGAATAACTTCTTAAGTCCTTTCTCTGTTATCGTTTATCGTTTTTTCAAACAGTGCTCTAATAAAATAGCCAGTTCTTCTTAAGCAGTTTAGCCGCAAACCCCACCTCGCTAGGAATGCGCATCGGTTTCAACTTTAGCAAAACTTCGGTCGAACATTCAGGAGTCAGGTATAGAGGATTCATATTTCAGTGTACTTCCCGTAAGTGGAATGCTTTGCCAGACTATTTTTCCGGTTCATCGGTGCATCTGGGTCTCCTTCTTAATTTTTGGTCCCATCTGCATAGATGGAGAGTGGAGAAGAAGATTTAACAGCTTCACTGACAGCGACGCTAACCTGATCAAACGAGTCAAGGTCCAGCGACTTAGAAGGCTGGGTCATGTAGAGCGAATGGACACCAACGCTCCGGCCCGGAAAGTTTTCGAATCCAACCCCGAGGAATGGCGCGGTAGAGAAAGACCAGGTGGCGCATGCAAGTAGGAGAGGACCTCAACCAACTTGGGGTGCAAAACAGGAGGCAGCTAGCTAGGGACCGAGCTGGCTGGAGAAGCATGTTGGTTGAGGCCCTGGTCCGACCCGGACTGTAACGCCACCTTAAGTAGTAAGTTGCTTTATTTAAAACTAAAATAACTTAAAACTGTAACATCACATAGTAGGCAAGTACCTACCTGCATGTGTATTAACAAAACTTATTGGTCATTGAAATAGAGTAAATATTAACGAGTACGATGTACGTAATAGGTATTTCTATCCTAAACAACCAGACGTCTGTCTTATTAGTTTCGAAAACAAAGGTTTCTCTACCCTGAAATTGCTGGGCTACAGAAAGAATTAAAAACTTTCTTACAACACACATCATTTGACCTTCTTTGTTTTATCAGTAGGTAGGTACCTAAGTATATTGTAAATACCTACCTACCTAAAATGGCTTGTATTATACCTATCGAAAATAGAAGCAACCTCTTTCCCCTCATCCCCTGTCCAGTGTCTTTGTTGAAGGTTTTTCTTTGTCTAAAGTAAAAATAAACTTATTTTCCACCCCATCATTCCTACATAGTCTGTTTACTTTTCCATTCCATAAAATTAAAAACTGCACACACCCCCACTGTTAATAATTTTGACAGTTCAATTTTATATACCAAATGATCTCAAACAGCTGATGAGAAAAGCACAGCTAGCTAGTTAACAACACCAACAACAAACAAGAATACTAACACCAAAACGGAAAAGAAAACTACACCACAAAAAAGAAGACAGCAACAGAAAAACAAAATTCGTAAGTATGTATACTTTCGTTAAGTTTGCATCAAGTATAAACCAAATGACGAAATAGAGACAAACGCACAAACATCCCCACACATACCCACGTAACAGTGGTGACTGGTGATAAAAACTAATTTTATTTACGCACTAAAAAAACAATATGAGAACAAAAAAAAACCAACACTGAACAACAACATCGACGAGATATGACGACGTGAAGAAAAACATATGTGCTAAGAGCTCTATGCCTATTGGTATTGCCTATGCCTAGCCTTCTCTTCAAGAAAAGAAGAAGTAAAAGTGGGGATTGATACTGAAGTGGACAAAAAAAAAGAAAACAATTTGGAAAAATTTAGAGATGAATGTGATTTTCATGTCCAAGAACAGAATAAGCAAGTCACCCACCAACACGTGTTTTAAACGAAAGCCTAAAAATTTATTTAAAAATAAAATTCAACGATGGCCATTTTAATAACATACAACAGAGATAAGTAGGCACCTTGATACATAATTGTCCCTTCATACTTGTATTTATGCGAACGTGAAATAAAATTTCCCCTTGCTTGGTGATATACCAAATAACCAAACCAACCTACAATCAGTTTTTTTTCGTCTCCCTTTATTTTCCACTACTCTTTCAATATTTTGGTCGTTGGATAGGGCCTTTGTTTTGGCAACTTAAACAGATGATGGCGATAAAGTATGAAAAACTAAACGAGACTACAGTGTATGTTGGAAAAGTTCGTACCATTTTACATATAATACAACCGTTAAACATCTTTACTCATTGCTTTGTTACCCAATCGTTATTTACAACCATTCTCAACTGCAAGTTGGGACTTTATACTCACGCACAAAATGGTATTGAAATATTTTTGCGTTTGTGAACTCACTTCGTCCGAGACGGCAACAAATTTTCATTATTCACAACTATCTTGTACCTATCAAGATCACATAAGACACAATAAAACCAGAAATCAGCTATAAAATGCTTATTAACAGGTAAGACTTTGACTTTGAAAAAGCTTGTGCTGCCCATTATCTGACCGGGACATGCTGACATTTATTTGAATGGCAATGTTGGTATTTCCCAAGTGTGAAAAGTTTAAATATCTGAAATCTCTGATCACTAGCGAAGCAACTTGTGATGATGACATCAGACATGGAGCAAGCTTAGAATGGATAGTTACTTGAAAATTATTACTCCATCTTCTGTGATAGAAAAACTTCCCACTGACTTAAAAATGCAAGTAAGCACCTACAGTTCACAATGGTGGACAATGTACAAAAACGATGAGACTAGGTTAGGTTAGGTGGAAGTGGCTGTCAGCCAATAAGTAATGCCTACGTACATTGCCTGAAACACTTAGGCCGCAAGGGCCCATTGTCATACTACAGAGATCAGCAAGTTAATCACGTACCAATCTTAGAAACCCTATAACCCGATGTAAGAATAACGAGTTGATCACCCATTATTCTTCCATTACGGGACTAGCCGGTTAATCACCCGCTAGTCGAACCACGCGGAACTTTTAATGTATTTTAAAAGACTTTTAGGTAATATTTTAGCTAAGTCGTTAGTATCATCGAAGAAGAATTCACCGAGATGAGTTTCCTCCTATGATGTAGTGCAGGTCATGAGCAAAGGTGTTGAACGGTTTCCTCCTCCTCTTCGTCCATGCAGCTCCTGCAGAAATCATTGGAAAACACACCAAGTCTTTTAGCGTGTCTCCCTATTAGACAGTGTCCCGTAAGAACACCTATGGTTGAACCTAGATACATGCGGTTCAGGGCTAACAAACTCCTTGAGCGTTTTGAGTCTACACACGGCCAAACTTTTTTGGTTGCAAGGCAGTTGTTACTCTCAGTCCATCTAGTGTTTGTTATCCTCGAAGCGTCTTGTCTAAGTAAGACTTTACTTGTAGCGATAGGTGCACCTATGTTGTTCCATTCTGAGCGTAGGAAAGTGGTCGTGCCTTTTTTGGCTAGTTCGTCTGCCATACAGTTGCCTGTTATGTCCCTGTGCCCCGGTATCCATGAAAGGTGAATGTTGAACTGATTTGACATCTCCCTCAGAGACATCTGACAATTTTGAACCGTGATAGATTTTGTAGAGACATTTAAGGGCAGCTTGGCTTTTCGAGAAGATTCGAATGTCCGTGGAGGATATGATGTTTTCTTTGAGCCAAGACAGCACCTCCTTAATCGCCAGAATTTCCGCTTTGAACACACTACATTTATCGGGTAGGCGGAAGAAAATACTGAGATGCAGTTTTTCTGAATTTCGGCTCAGTTCGTATTCATACAAATGTTTAGACACGATGACAAACAAAGGGAGAGGCAGACCAAAACAATCGTGATACAGACAAATGCAGTCATCTGAAATTAGTTGGCCTCAGACATGGAACAATCCAAAACCGAGTGGGAGCGCTTTGATCTCTTCGAGATAACGATGCTTATAACGTCGAAAAGTATAATTTGATACATCCAATAGGCGTGTTTTTTTTTATGCTAGTATATAGTACAGTAAAAATTTTCCTTGGGGAACAACAACAAATCATTTTACTGTCGTAATTTTCCACAGTGAAAACAGGGATGGCATTGCTGTGGATTGATAGTTTCCAGCTTTGAAAATAAGATGGCGCCACCACTGATTTCAGTTCATCAAAGCTTTTTCGAAAGGACGTGTTCAAAAAAAATGTGGTATTCGCAAAGAAATTTTTTCTCGATTAAAAATTAAAGAAATAAAAACTATATTCATATTGAATTTTCGCCCTGTTTCTTACCTGGTGGTGTAATAATACAGGATTTTGCACTAGTTTTTTTTTGCTGAAGCTAATAGCTTTTCTCATGGAATTATTTGTCTAAAAAATATAGCCCAATGCAAGAAAAACACAAATCAAACAAACAAACGAAGCAATAAAAAATGTTCAAAAGGGAAAGATATATGTATGAAAATTAAACATTCTTCAATGGAAATTCAAGTTTGGGACTAGCCGTACGTGTTACAACTTACTTTAATTTGGGTTGTGTTTATTTGTGCGGTAATATTATAGTTCAATTTCACGGTTTTGTAAACAGAATCAACTTATTTTCTTTCTAAACCTATCGAAAAGACTGGTCATTAGTGTAAAATTGATTTACCACAGGTTAGGTTAGGTGGAAGTGGCTGTCAGTCAATGAGTACATTGCCTAACACACTTAGGCCGCTAGGGCCCATTGTGATACCACAGAGATCAGCAAGTTAATCGCCTACTGATCTCAGAAACCCGATGTAAGATTAACGAGTTAATCGCTTATTAATCTTCCATTACGGTACTAGCCGGTTAATCACCTGCTAGTCGAACCACGTGGAACTTTTAATGTATTTTGAAAGACTTTTAGGGTCTATGTACGCTAGGTCGCTAGTATCATCGAAGAAGAATTCACCGAGATGAGCCTTCCTCCTATGAAGCAGTGCAGGGCATGAGCAAAGAAGGTGTTGAACGGTCTCTTCCTCCTCCTCGTCCATGCAGCTTCTGCAGAAATCATTGGAAAACACACCAAGTCTTTTGGCGTGTCTCCCTATTAGACAGTGTCCTGTAAGAACACCTATGGTAGAACCTAGACACAGACGGTTCAGGGACAACAAACTCTTTGATCGTTTTGAGTCCACACACGGCCAAACTTTTTTGGTTGCAAGGCATGTGTTACTCTCAGTCCATCTAGTGTTTGTTATCCTTGAAGCGTCCTGTCTAAGCAGGAGTTTACATGTAGCGATAGGTACACCTATGTTGTTCCATTCTGAGCGTAGGGAAGTGGTCGTGCCCTTTTTGGCTAGTTCGTTGATTTACCACAGGTTTGGATAAAAAATAAATTGATTCTGTTTGCCAATGGAAAATCTCATCAAAGATTAGTTTTTAATATCTTTTTACATACTCCCCGAACATATCCGAAAGTTTTTTTCAACAAAACAGCTGACTTTGACATAGAGCTTTCTTCACTGCTGGACGATGTCTCCAAAAATAGCAAAAAAAGAGATGTATGAGAGAATCTGATGTATGGAAAATAAGAAAAAAAAAAAATACAAATTCATACCTGGCTTGGTATCGTTATTCATTTGATAGAACAATTAACGAAACAAACCTAGTATGAATTTTATTTTGTTTCATCTTTTCACAGAGAGCTTTGAAAAGTAGCAGCAAGCTTTGACGTTGAGCTCCATCTTGTTGCTGAAAATAGTACTGAAAATACTGTGGACGGATCGTTTTTTTTTAACTCGAATGCTGTACTATATACTAGGTTAAAAAAAAACACGCCTAATATATGCAATAATGCTGTTCATCTTGAATAATTCAATCTACGACGTATGTAGTTGTTCCGAAACGACACCCGTGAAAAATAATTTATTTCTGAGAACCTCGGACCACGAATATCCGGTAACCACTATCGATTTTTCTTTTAATTGTGGACCTTTTATTTTTTCGGGAAAGCATGCCTCCTTAAAAAGCGAAACCGTTCGACCGTTGAGGTAGCGTTAAAACAGAAAAAAACCGACTGTTCAATTTCTTGTTTGAAAATAAAAAAAAATACTTTTACATCAGATCCAGGGCAAACTTAAAAACTACGAATGAAAAATGCAACTGATTAATTTCATTTTAAGAAAATACAATCTCTAATGGTTTTTCTTGTGTCTCATTAGATGTCTAAAAACTTTCATCTTCCAGTGTATACCTCTACTCTGTTGAACAGAGAAAGCGAAAAAAATTGATAGCATAGAAGTCAGCTCGAATATTGTCATGTATGTAGGTAATGCTAGGCACCAACATTTGATACATACACACACTTCAATCAAATGCAATCCCAGAAAACAGACAGATAGGTAACAATTTGTTTTTGATATTCAAGAACGATAACAATTAAATATTAAATGAAACAGAAAACAGATGCAAAATCCACAAAAATTACCAACTTAAAACTAATTTATGTACCCCGATTGCAAAACAAAAAACATGACAAGTAGGTGGGAAAAAATTATTGAAAATGAATTATTTTTGTCTGAAAAAAAGGGAAAAAAAAATAGAAGTAACCTTTGTAGTGAACACGTAGATTATTCTGAGACAGCCCAATGGCATGGCACTTGTCATGGGAGCTCCACGATCGAGGAAGTGGGGTTTCATTTTCGTTGACATTTGGATATAACATCTTTAGGCGATCGATATGATGGTTGTTACTGTTGTTTGTGGGACTGCCACTGTTGCAATTCGGGTGCTGCTGTTGACTTAAACCCTGATGATGATGGTGGTGATGATGTTTACTGCTATGCTGCTGCACCAAAGGCTGCACATGATGATGATGGTGAGACGATGACGACGATGGGGTCGAGAACGATGAATTGTTGTGATGCGTATGGTGCCCGTCCATTTTCTTTTCGCAGTTCGATGACTACTACACACAACACACTTTTATTTCGACTGCGATTCGACTGCTCTGCTGGTTAGGTTATTGTTTCTGGTTTTTGTTCTGATTTCTAAAGACGTATGTTGTACCTGCAAACTTCGCGTGTTGATCGACTCTGGATAGACGACGGAGACGACGGTCGACGACTACAAAGCCAAATTATGAAATTTTCTTTGCACGATTTTTCAACAATTAAATCATCCCAGCAAATATCGGCCATGAAAGGTTTTTCATTTTATTTATTTTGGATTTCTTTTTTTTTTAATTTTTCTTTAACACATTTGTTGGACACACACTACTCACTCGCACAGAGTTGGGGCTCTTTTGTTATTCTTAGGTTTTTATTTCTTTGTAGTCTTTTTTCCCTTCTGTCCTCTGCTTTTGTGAAGTCTTTTGAAGTGAATATCAAGAAGAAAAATTGAATTTTTTTATTTGCAATCTTCGATTTCAAGTTAAAAGACACGTTTTCGCACTGAATTTGATTTGATTCTGCTCAATGAGTGAAAAAAATATTGACAAAGACTACAAAGAGCCCAGCGACGATAAAAATTAATATTTTCCTTTCGATTTTTCACTTTTTTCTATTCAGATTCAGACAGACTTTTTTACTTGGTGCCAGAGATTTGCCACTGCGAAAATGAACAATGAAGCGAACGACCCGTTTAACTGGAGACAACTAGTATTATAAAGAGGAGAGTGTAAAATACGGTGATATGGGCAGCGACAGGGATGTTAATCGAATGGTTAAAGAAAAACTTGACGAAAATGGCGTACCTATCACAGTTAAGGCAATTATTAAAAAGAGGGCTCTTGCTTAAGTGGTCGTTAAAAGGGTGACGTTTTTAAAAAATTTTAAAGCAAACTATTTTATTTTATGAATTCGAACTGACTTTTTAAAATCTGAAAACAAAGTATTATTTGCAAAATCATGTTGTGAAACAGGTTTCGTTGTGTGTGAGACTTTCTCTCTTATTATTTTTTATTTAAAGTTGGTTTCATCTGGTAAAACAAAAACTGCAGGCCTTCAAATTTTAAATGGAATGATTGTTTGATACGTTCTTACCGACCTGTTGACTAAAAATACCAAAAACAATTAGCTATGTATTTAATGTCGCTTCTCGTGATTTTGAGAAGTGACAGAAGTGAAAGTCCACTCAAGAAGCACTATGCATTATGTTACTAAAGTTAGTGTCAAAATGAAAATTTCCTTGAAGTATGAGTCATAGGTATCTCACTCGAGATAACACGTCAATCTGATGTCGTTTTCCATTGGCAATCCGGAAAAACTCTCCGATACGGGATGCCAAAGTAACACTTTTATTTGCTTTGAAGTTTCGTTGCTTGTATTGTGTATCGGTGTGAAACGTCGAGCGCTATTTTTTTTCATTCACTTTTTTAATTTTTTTCATAATTCACTTAAAACGACAGGAATATGTCTTAAAATGTTTTTAGAACTCATCTCACAAAATTAGTTAATTAATAATTGTTTTCAGGTCACTTTTTTTTATTTTTAGAGGTGGCAAATCACATTTGTCAATTTTGACGTCAACAGTGTTTCAGTGTGTGAGTGCTTCTGGCTTCGCTTCCTTCTTCAAATCAAGAATCAAATTTCTCTTGTTTCGAGGAGAGGAACTGTCATTTGATGCCAATGGAATGATTTGAGAAGCGTTCAGAAGACACAAATTTGGGTATTTAATTGAAGGTGACATAAGACTTCATTGTAAAAGAATTCGCAAGATAACTTTGTGCAGCAGCTTCATCTGTCTTTGAATGCATGCCTTTTATTTAAATATTGAACCTTTTACTTTCTTAGTTAAAATGAAAAACGTGCTGCCAAGCGCTTTTTTGTGCTTCAGCCAAATCCGAGTGGCCTGCATTGTGATTTAATTTAAGCTGTTAAAATTATAATTTTTTGTAACACTAACAAGATCATCAACCTTAAGTTCTTTTGACCATCAATTTTCGCTTGATTACGTATGCTTTCGTAACACGAGATTTACCTGCTTCATTTCGGATTCGGTCTTCCGTTATAGGTTTAGGTTAGGGTTATAGCAATCAGAAAAACGAATCAGGAAAAAAATTCAAATGGAATAACTATGTTTTCGTTAGAATTGAATTACAAATGTTCTACTAATAGGAAAATGTTTAATTTAATAAATATTTTCTGTTAAAATTGTATTTTTCTATTTCCCTGTTACAATTTGATTTTTCATGTCATTGGATTTAATTTTATTCGTATTCCACGCTGATTGAAACACACTATTTTATATATTTTTTTTAGTACTATCACAGTTTATTGTTCGTTTTCAAAATGAATTTGCAAGATGGCTAGCAAAACTGTAAAGAGGAATTTGAAGTTGTTCCACAAGTTTATACTAAAAGAAATACCTAATAAATAAAAAATCAAAACAGTAACAATTGTTTTGCTGTTACTGTTTACTGTATGAGAGGAGTAAAGTGTTAAAGCTCATAGAGGAATAAAGAACAAGAAGGAAAACTATTACTTCTCTTGCCCCCCAAACTTCGTTTGCTTACATTGTTCCTTTTGTAACACGAGATCTATCTGTGATATTCAGCTGAATTTTAAGTTGTGTCACCACTTTAATATCGAATTTCAAACTGGTTTTCAAATCAGAAAATAAAGTCTTGACAGGCAGACACAAATTTTTTGTGGTATGGGAGCCCGTATTCTGCACAGCCTTCAACTCCAAGGACTATTCACATGAGCACGACCAACGATCGACGAATAAATCAAGAAATGAGATTTTAAGTACCTTACTAGAATAAATTCCTCATGAATTTTTTTGAAAACGATGGAAACATAGTTCATACTTATTTTTAGGTGGATAAACTTTTATTTTTGTGCCTAAAATTAAAAAAATTGAGAAAAAAAGTTTATTCGTTACGAATTAACAGCTAGTAGGTACGATGTGTCAGACTTTATTCTCTTATCTCTTTCCACATACAATCCACACTCCAACGAATAAATTTTTCGCGCGTGCTTGACCTCAAAATCATTTCCCATTTTTGTTTTGCATGTAAATTGTGTTCGTTATTCGTGACGAATATAAAACAGTCATGTGAATGAAATGTCAAAATATACAAATTTTCGTTCATTCGTCGTTCGTTGGTCGTTCTCATGAGAATAATACTTTAAACTGCCTAGTGAATTCCTAATCTTAATAGAAAGATTAAAAAAGTAAAAGATCAAATGACTTAAGCTCCATGTGTGCATTTCGCCCAGGTAGGACAGTTTTAATTAAGCCTGTCGCAAACCATCACGACTTGCGATTGCCATCTGTGGAACGTATTCGTATTTTTACGTACCACAATCCGCGTAGGAGTTTGCCACTCCATAAGCATTGTATATATAAACTAAATAGTTTATATATACGATGATAAGGTTATATGCGTTTCATTTTGACATCGGATTGAAATCGCAGACCACGCTGCGCTGGTTTGTGCAATGCTTTAGAACTCTCAATTAAAATGGTATATTCAATTACACATGGTTTTTGTTGTTGATTTAATGTCCGAAAATAGTTTTAGGAATGAAGGCAAAAAAAAATCTTGTTAAAAAAAAGAAGAAAGTATAAAGACGAAAGAATTTTGATGTCGAACCTGTGTTTTTGAGCTTATGCGAAGCAATCATACAAAAACACAAATTTTCCTTCTTTGGTAGGTTAGAAGAAAAGCTTCTATACTTTTCTTGAATTGGATTGCTAAAAACACGACTGGTAAGCAAATTATCTTCTTTGTGAAATAATAAATTTATTGATGGATAGCACTATAGCGGGATTTATGTGATGACTATACGGAGCTAGAATAAACATAAATTTATGAAAAATCGATATTTATTAAAACTTCAGTTGTAGAATCTTGTACTTACATACCAGGTTTCTTATAATAGAAGGTTTGATCTGAGATGCTCTTTGTGTAATCTTGAATTGAAGTTTAGACCATTTCCACATTGTTGGAGTTGTAGTTAACCCAACCAATACCACACAAAGTTAAATTGATTTCAGAAAAATATCTCAAACGATTTATTTTAATAGCGAAAGTTGGAAAGCCGTAATAAGGGCGGTTTGTTCAAGCTTGATTATTTCTAATCAATGATTGATTATTCCAGATGATAATCATGGATTCGGTTTGTTCAAGAAATTTTTAATCAAGGAATCTCTGATCAGAGCTTTTAATCAATGATTTTGCTAACCAGTCAATTTTTCTGGGTTAGCTTCATTTAATCAACGATTAACTTAAATTCAGTTTGTTCATGCTTGATTTTTGTTCAAATCACAGCTATTCCTTCAAAATAAAAAGTTGTCAGGCTGACATATCACATAAAATATTTTTTTGGAAATCAATAACCATCTTCTTTGAATTGTTTGAAATGGAGAGTAAATTCTTCCATAAATTTATTAATGAAGAGATTCTACCAGATGTGCACTTGTTGAATCAATTGATGTCGCATGTCGCCAGGATGAAATTAAATTCAAATCTCAATAGTTTTGACAACCAAAAAAAACTGACTATCATGAAAAAATGTATGTATTTTCAATAATTTCCTTGATTAAGTTTTGACATATAGACTGGAAAATGGAACGATTTTTGAATAACCTATGATTTGCTAACCAAAAGCTATAAAAAAGGTGAACAAACACTCTTTGGTGATCACAGATTCTTAATCATGGATTAAGAAGAATCCTTAAAAACCAAATTGCTTGTTTAACCCGCTCTGAGCAAACCGGCCCTAAGACGCTTTATTTTATAAAAATAATAATAAAATGAATTGTTTAAATATGAAAATAAATAACTATGCACTGTCCGATCTAATTCGCTCCTGTTTTATTTTTGCACAAGGTAATCTTCAAAACAAATATTAGTTTACTTATTATATTACGTTCTGCTTTTAAAAATAAGAAAGTGGGCGTATTAATCAGTTAACCTCACTAGGAGAGCCTATAATAAGTCTGCGGTTGCCGGTACTACTTATCAATTCTGATTCTATAAATCAAATAACGAAATATGTAGAGAGCTTTCACTAAACTGCCTAGTAATATTAAAATTCAACCTGCATGTTGCACTTAAATTTCTTTATGATAAGATAATTAAAGAACTTCCAGCTTGAGACAAACATCCGGTTTTCGAAAGCGCGAGACGTTAACGGATATAGATACTCTTATATAATAAACTGGAGTAGGCAGTATGAAGATTACAGAAAATAGGTGCTTTCGAAAACCGGGTGCACGCATCAATTACAGCATAAGGTTTAAATTTCTGAAAGATAATTTCAAACTAATGATTGGTACAATAATTCAAACTAGTTATACTTTTTCAAATGTTTTTGGTCCCAAATTGGGTTTTCACTTAAAGTCATTGCTATTAAATTCTATCCATTAAGTGTTTGATTAGTATTTTGTGATGTTGTGCATTGCTCGAAAAACTCAATTCATTTGAAACTGCAGTTGCCAATGTCTCAAACTCCTTTGATACTCCCTTGTAGCTCGATTCTCGATTTTTTGAGGACTGGAAAACCCAGGTTTTTCTGACAACTCATAGGGTTGTCAAGAAAACCTGGGTCAACCCTGGGGAAAGTTCAACGAACGGACCAATAGATGCAAAAATGTTTAGTAACTTTTTATTGTCGTTGATAGAAAGAATGAAAAGTAGAGGACTGCCTTGAGGGACGCTGCTGAAGCTAAGGAAAGCTTTGACAGAGCAGCAGAACACAGTGATATGATAATGGTATTTCTAATAAGAAAAAATCTATGTATCTCGAGAGAATAGAATAATTATAAAAAGACAGCACTAAAATCACTATCGGAATTACATCGAATTCCTTGCTAATCTCTGAGGTTGAAAGAGAAGGTAAGCTACAGCTACACTCATTCAATGAGATAATTTGTAGGCTCAACTTAAACGAGAGATTTGTGAGAAAAACTTAGATTAGAAGATACTTTCAAAAAGTTCGGATACTGTGATTATTTATCTATATTCCGTAAATGTCGCAGACAAACGAGTGAATCTGTTATTTAAATGGACCAGCTGTACAGTGGGGTGGAATGTCATAGTTTTTTCTTTTTTAAATTGAGTATACAACTATTTGTTTTTACTTGACAATTGAAAACTTTTTTAAAATAAAATAGCAATTCAAAAACGTGTATTAGTTAGAATCTCATAAAACTTTTGCGACCTTAATCTAATTTAAGTTTTTTTTTCTATTTTTCACCAATTTCTACAAAAACCTGAGCTGTAAATGGTCTATTGTTTAATGTTACATCAAAATCTTGACAACTCTATGAGTTGTCAAAAAAAACCTGGGTTTTCAGTCCTCAAAAAACGCTAAAACACAAATCACAACACATCCTCTCATTAAAAAAAAAAAAAAAAAATACATGCCATTTGCCAGCCCTCAAATCGCCACAGCAAAAACCTAAGGCTACGTTAATGACCGAGCGTAATCGCAACGCGCAATGCGATGAGAATCGCTCCATCGCTTGTCACATTTTCGCTATGTTTATCGCGGGCGATTGAGTGTTTATAGTAGCGCGTAATCGCAAGCGATTGAAAGTTAACAACACAACTCAACATTTTTTTTATTCACGTTGGAGCAGTTGAGAAAGCAATATGCGTGCATTAACTTGCAAAATTTTATTGTTAGAGAACAGCTATTTGTTGCGCAAAAAATATTTAAAAAATATAAATAAAACAAAAAATTTTCAAGTGCACCCAATCACCACGGAACGAAAATATTATGGTGAATTCCATCATTTACACGTACGCCTTTTACAATTTCCTGAAAAATTTAAAGAGTACTATCGCATGAGCAAGGAAACTTTTGAGTACATCTTAAAAGAAATATCGCCAATGATTGAAAAAAGAACCAGAAATCAGAAAACACCAATAAATTTCGCTGGTTTCGCTCAAATGAATCAAAATATTTTGATTGCAAATTTTCGTCGCTTTTATCGCTTGTAATCGCTCAATTCGCTTTTCGCTAAATCGCTGTGTCGTGAACATCGCCATATGCACTAATATAATTTATCGCTAGTAGCGATTCTCATCGCATCGCGCGTTGCGATTACGCTCGGTCATAAACGTAGCCTAAGGCGAGTTGAGGGAAAACCAAGGTTAACCCTAAGGCTAAAAAAAAATTAATTTGACATTCAGGGCGACTTTGGGGCTTCAACGAACAATAACAATTCAATAACATTCTCTGTGGCATATTGCGGTACTGGAAGATGGGAGTAAAATTCTTCATCAAGAAAACCCAGAGAAGACTTAAAAAATTATTTTTATGGTAATTGGAATCAATCAAACTTCATTTTTCGAAAGAAGCATTTATTGTTTGCTTAGGTATTTTGTCAAGACAATAACTCGACAGACATTGCGTCGGCTGAGTTCTATCTTGTTCAATGTCCAATTTTCAAAATGTTGGGAAATCGATTTTTAAGGTTCAGGTCGAAATTTTTTAATTATATTTGAAGATTACTGTTTGGAAGTAGATTTTTTCTGCAAGCGTAGACAATTTTAGTTTTAAAACAAGTCACACTAGATGTTTTTCTTATCTTTTAAAAAAATTATAAATTAAAATCAATAAGGAAGTCGTTTTTTATATGGAATTTGTATTGTTCAACGTAATACAGAACGAACCAAAAGTGGTTTATTGAACAAAAATAGCACCCAAAACAGTTCGAAATGTGTCCTATTGAACAAAGCAGTTTTCCATAACTTGAAAACTAAAAGAGATAGAACAAAATGGTTTGCGCCAAACGAAAGAGCGCCCCCAAATTATGAAGACTGCATACCTAACTCAATTTCGTGAAAAATGGTCTATTGAACAAGATAGAACTCAGCCGACGATTGGTCAATGTGAATCATAAGGTCGTTTATTTCTTTTTTAATCTCTCAACAAACTACTTGAAAAAAGTTACTATCGTGTCCACCTTTGAAAGATTAGATGTTTCGAAATCCACAAAATTTAAATTACCGAAAATAACAATAAATAGCCATGTATGTATGTATGTAGCTGCCAACAACTATGTGAGTCGTTAACACTGATGAAACAAATCGAAATCTATTGAAACTTAGAAACACATGTACACTACATATGCACATACAATCTTTAATTGATTAAATAAAAATAAGATAGTTAGATTAACCAAATACCTATTATGTTTGTTCGTAAAACTCCAACATAACAGGAAGTGAGGAAGGAGTTACGACAGTACAATTTATCATAAGCAAGGGGATATGTACATCTTAGATGATATTCATCTATCTAACACATTATTAAAATCTTATCGAAATTTTCGTTGCTACTCAAAACAATGCCGTTTTTATTATCTTGTTTATAGAAGTCTTTAGAAGATGGAACATGAGCGGCTTAAGAAATGTGGTTGCCTAGGGCTCTACTCAATTGATTTTTTGAAGAGAGGAAGCACTGAATTTGAAGATGGTTTAACCAAGTACTGGTGTGTATATAGCCTGCTGTTCTTCTTTTTCTGATAAACCAAGTAGAATGGTGCTCATGGCTTGTTATTCTAAAGCATCTATGCTATGATTACGTAAGGAAGGATCGAACCCTAGTAACTCCCAATGTTTTCATATATCATCTTACGAGCGGAGTTGAAAAGTTCTGCAAAAGCATTTACACTACCTTGAAAAGTGCTCCCTCGTTTAACTCAGAGTCGACAAAAAAAAAAAAATTTGTTCCTTAAAATGCAGCGGAAAATTGTTCTCTAACTTATTTGCACCACGATTTGTTCATGATTATCAATGTCCAATTGGTATCCAAAAGGATCTGACCCCCACGTTCGGGTTGTGTGTGAAGTTAACTACCCAACCACTGCCACTGGTTCCAAAACAACCAACAGACGCGGATATCAATAATGATTTCATTCAAGCCAAAGGTGACGTACGACCCTAGCAGAAAAAAACACATGGAACGTAAAAACTCCGGAGAATCCGAGGAGGTTCTTGACTGCTGTAAAGCAGATATAACCGCGATCTAAGATGTGCAATTGAATAGGCCGGTCATTAAGAAGATGAAAAACTAAGCGACGGCGACGTCTACTATGACGACTGCTAGAAGCAACTGAAAAAACGCTACCATTTGTAGCAAAACTACGAATGAGCATATCGATATCACGTACTGCGCGAACTGACGCTGTAAAACTTTAGGAAGTTGGAAAGTAACAATCTCAAGGCTCAAGCCAACCAAGCATCTCTCCAAACATTGAAGACCAATTACAGAAATGCCAATAAGCCATCAGAACTACATCTTGTGAGGTTCTGACTTTCACTTGGCTTCCAAAACAAACCTATAGTTCGATGAAGAATGCAGTCAAACCTTTAAGCACGACAAATCATGATTCAAAAGAGAACAAGGGCATGTCTTTGACTAGTACAAGGAGACTTACAAGGAAAAAAAAAAAGAAGCACTCCGGGAGTGCCGACGGAAGTGAAAACAGAATTGAATTTTCAGTAAATATTTTAATGTAGGTACAGGAAAATCTTTTATAATATACTTATGAACGATCGTGCCTTCTGAAACTAGCAACTAAATTGAAATCTGGAATATCATATCTATATTTCTTCGTCACCCTTGTGAAATTCTGTTAAAATCAATACATTCAATTTTTTAACGATAGTCGATAGTGTCTACAGATTTTGTAACTGCGCTCGTAAACTTTGATTATAAAATGAAAGGACAATGCATTAAGTTTAGAAACGAAATTAGTGAATATTTGAATAATGGTTTTTCAAACTATTTTCATGCAACCATTTCAATTCCATCTATAAATCATCGCGATGAGTTGTTGATCTCTTTTAATTTGTTGTAAAGTTCGAATCATCGACCAGTGCGTCTCCTACTCTGCCATGATTCCAGCTTCACTCATCCACTTCATTGAAATGGTAGTAAAATATTTGCTATTCTATTCTTTTAAGTCATTTAGCAGTGCAAAGTTAATGTGTTTCTTAGCTCAATGGTAGAGTCGATGGCTATTAGACTAAGGGTCTCTGGTTCGAATCCCAGCCGTGGCCACAATTTTTGTTTATGTTTTCACTTTAAATAAATAAAAAAATGGAAGTCATTGCTGGGAATCGAACCTGAGAAGCTGGGCTATGACGAATTTACATACGAAATACAATGAGCCAAAAAATGGTGTCGGTCGCGAATTCATTGCTTTACCCCCATCGCAAAAGTGGCAAACGCGCCTAAAGAAGTTTTCACTTCAAAAAGAAAACCGAAAAAAAGAAGGAGATGGGAAGAGCCCGTTTGAGGCTGAGAGATGCAATGGCAGTAATGAGGTTCGAAAGTTTTACTAATAGATAAAAAGTCCGGAATGGTTAAGGGACCTCTTATTTGTATAATTTAAGACTTTTCTCTCAGGCTCAAGTTCAACAAGGTTGATAATAAAATATCACAACGCTTACCAGCAGGACTTCGTTTCTATGACTATGTTATAGAATCGTAAGCACTACAGGATCTGGAAAGACTTTTTCATATATGCATGCTTAACGGTAATGAAGACATAAATCCCCTTGTCAGGCAAAACGACAAATTCAACTTGGACCAAGAATGCTGCCCACCCGACCTAGAAGAAGTTAAGTTTAGATTCCGGCCGATTTTGGAGGCAACCCGGGAATTAAATATCGATATACACCATCTTTTTGTCGATTGCAAGGCCGCGTACGGCAGTGTTGCATAGACGAGCTTTACAAAGCAATGTCTAGTTTCGGCATTCTTGCAAAAATCGTACTACTAATCTACTTTGCACGTAGACTTTGGAGAAGTCACGCTGCTTCGTCAAGATTGGTAGAGAAATCGCATAGATTTTTGATGACTTAAGAGGTTGATAAAAAGGTGATACAGTGACAAAGACTTCGTCTTAGGCCGGACAATCAAACGAAAAACGGATAAACCGACTAAGAGTGCAAAAGTCGTTACGACCCATATTCAGCCCTATCATCGTAACAGATCGGAGAAACATACGATCGTAGAGAAGTTCCGATCGTAACATTTATTTTGTTTATAGTATCCGTTTCGTAAAGGAAACACTGACGCATGTAGGTGACATAAAACAACCCTTCCGCGACTACTTTGCTGTCGGAGACATCGGATAGAACAGAAAACCAAGAAATCGGCATGCATCGCATGAATTCGGAATGCGTTCCCACTATTTTCACATTTAATCACCATGCATCGCATGAATTCTAGACGCGTTGCGGTGAGTTTGACATATTCATCGCATTGTTTCGTTCTTTTCGGAGATATGTCCGATTAAGCAATCGGAAACGTTACCATAATACAAATGTCTTACATTTCGTACAAATCGGAATGAATATCGTTCCGATCTGTTACGATAATAGGGCTGATTATCTCCGAACTGTAATGCCCACCTAAGTAAGTACGAAGCCCACAAGAACATCCAAATTTGAATTAAATTCACTTAAAAAAAATAATAATAATTTGTAAAAAAAAGATGGTACTTTCATCAATAGAAAAATGTAACTCAAGTTGTTTTTTAATGAATTTTAACGTTGTTTTATACTCTGTTTAGAAAAGGTTGTCAGCTCAGGCCTTTTATCTGAAAGTTTGTTCGCAGTTAATTGGTACCAACACTAGCACATTGAAACAAATCTTGTAGAAATGTGATACCCTATCTTCACTCTAATGACAATCTTTTCTAAACAGAAAAAACTATATATGTACCTATCCCTATTCAACTCAAAACAATTCAAAACTACATAGAAAACTCAAAACTTGGTTTTTTGACAGCGCCTTTGCATTTAATTTCAACGAAGCCGCACTCTGTATAACTACATTATATAATTCTAGATTAAGCAATATACTACATTAAACGAAACTGAAAACACCTCACGTCAGCCGCCAACCAAAACATCTATCGTATTTAGACATTTAATCTTATCACATTAGGTGGGGAACACATAAAAGCCAACTAAAGCTCCAATATTCTCTTCAATCAGTCAGTGTGAGCGGTCGCGAGTGCAGTCAGTATTTTATTCTGTTAAAGGAACGTTAAGTGATAAAATAAAATAAAAATCAACATGCGTCTAGGAGCTACAGTGCCAAATTTCAAGGTCGATTCTACCCAGGGGCCAATTCAGTTCCATGATTGGCAAGGTGACTCGTAAGTGTTGTTTAAATTGTGCTTCTTCTCTTTGTATTTTTAACCGGTGTTTCTAAACATTGATTTATTCGACATTAGACAGAGGAGTGACAGATATCCATATAAATGCATTGTGCTTGTAATAAATTTCAACTACATCTTTAGATACAAAGTAAACGTTGCATGTGAATGTGAAATTGCACTCCAATTAAAAAACACTCTTGAGGCTAATGACAAATTTGTTGAAACTATTGCACTTTTCTGAAATTGAGTAGGTGTCTACTGAAGTTTCTATACTTTGTTTTTATGTGTTCAAATTTCCATACGCAAGTACCTTCATGCAATTTTTTAGTGAAAAGTCAATCAGCTTCTTCTTCACCATTCGGCTAAATGTTGACGTTATAAGTAGCTACTTATCACTTAAAAGCTATTTAAATTGACCGTTGCTACATACACGTACGCAGATAACATTATATTTGCGAATAGATTTAGACTGACAGCCACGCCTATGTCTTTTATCTTCTATTCAAAATTTGGTTCTAATTCTAAAGTAACGAGATGTTTTTGTCACTAACTCTGATTAATGTGGGTGCAGATGTTTATTGTCGATGCAGTGTTTTTTGTCGAGTGCTTTTAAAGAGTGTGCATTAAGATTGATTATTCAACTAGATAAAACCTTCTACAAACTTGTCTGGAATACAAATAATTTTTTGAGATGTGTTGTTCAAGTATACTCAAGGTTAAGTTCCTTTTTTTAATTAATACGTGTTTATTGTATTGAAACTATGATAATTGTAATACAGCAAGCAGAAAAAACAATAGGCTAGTGAGACTGCAACAGAATAAAAGATGTTTCATGATTTAAGTTCCGCCTCCGCAATTTTTATCGGGTTTTGAACTAATAAGTCAACAATGAATTATTATATTTGAGTTCAAGAATGTTTATCCAAATGAGCAAAAACACTCGGAGTTTTTAATTATATTTTTTTACAAAAATTTTGTGTGTTTTTATAATGAGTTGTGTCTCAGCTCTCTCCACTCAACTGACCAAAAATATAGGGACTGGTTGTTAGGTTTCTGCACTGGAAAAGCACTGCATGGGAAAGCATAAAGTTGTGTCGAATTTGACTCTCATAAAAATAGTTTTCTCCGTTTGGCAATATAATAGGTTTGTTCGTTGAAGCCCTGCGGTAACTCTGGGGTCTCCATAAAACGTTTTTTTGGAAACTTAAAGTCACCCTGAATGTCAAACGGAGTGTTTTTTGAGCCCTGGGGCTGACTTGGGCTTGTCCTCAATTCACTCAAGATTTTTGTGCGGCGAGTTGGCTGTCATATGGCAGGGAGGCGTGGTTGGTTGGGGTTTAGCGTTTTTTGAAAACTGGAAAGCCCAGTTTTTTTTGACAACTCATAGGGTTGTAAAGAAAACCTGAATAATAAGAAAAATAATAAAACAAAATGAAACTTTGAATTTTTAGCCCAAGGCTCATAGCTTGTTCGTTGAAGCCCTGGGTGTGGTCGGTGGTCGAAACAAATCGTTTTTTGAAAAACCCAAATCCTGGGTTTGCTGTCAACTCACCTTAAAGCCCTAGGTTTTTGTTGGGAGGAAAACAGGTAATGAGCAGGGCTGCCAACTGGTATGTATTTTTCTTCAAATGACTGGAATATGCGGTGACTTCGTAGTTTAGCGTTTTTTGAGAACTGAAAACCCAGGTTTTTCTTGACAACCCATAAGGTTGTCATAAAAAAGCCCATAAGGTTCTCAAGGAAACCTGGGCCTACCCTAAGTAAAGTTCAACGAACGAACCCAATAAATACATAGGTCTTGCTATATCTTGCCAAATAAATTTTTATCCGCAAACAGCTGCTTTTCTAATTAACAGCTCTGAAAATCTTACCCATTAAAGAACTTGAGGCAATTCAGTGCGCACTAAGTACTTTCACCGGACGGACATAGTGTAAATGCACTGGGCGAAATAGTGTCACATCAAACACTGAGAGGCAAAGCGGAAAAATTAGAACAAAATTGAAAGCTAAGCGACATTGTTGTGTCACTCAACTCTCAAATTTGCTCTAATTTTGCCGCTTTGAAGCTTTGCCACTTATAACGTGGGCGTGTCCTTAGTCTGGTTTAAGTGTGCGTGATGCATACATCAACAAAACGTACTGTCTCGGCTGTAAAAAAACTGTGTTTTCATTTCTCAAAAAACGTTAGTCCAATAGATCACCACACATCCCTGTCATTTAAAGGAAATTAAATGCCAATTGACAGCCCTGTTCATTACCTTACTTGCCCTAGCAAAAACCTAGAGCTACTTCAGGGCGAGTTGAGGGCAAATCGAGGCCACCAAAAACACACTGTTTGACATACAGGCCGAGTTAAGGGTTTTCAACAACCAACAACCGACCACAAGGCTTCAACGATTAATCTTAATAATTTCTTTTGCTCTTATCGATGATCCCCAAGAGCTTGGAGCTCTATGCACTTGGCCTTGATCTCTCATAATTGAAATGTTGATGCTGAAGTGAGGTCTCCCCTCCGCCTGCTTCACACTAGTTATCCGAAGCGAAAATATGGTACGTTTTTTTGGATTCTGTGGAATGTATTTATAGTTTCTTATCAAGACTTACATTATTCTTTTTTGTGCATAAATTAAATTTCAGTTCAAATTTATTTTTTTCTAAAAACGAGAACTCATTTCATTTTTTGTTTTGTTTTTTCTCAGCTGCTGCTATTTGCTATGGTTAAAAAGGCCTTGGGACCTTAATTTTTTATCTCTAGTTTAATTGATAACTTTATTTATACCCATGTATGTTCGTATCATAGAAAACGTAGAAAACTTAATTTTGCACAGCTTTTAACTTATCTATCAGCACTCATGCTCGCAATCTTTTTCAGTCAACAACTGTTTTTTTTTATCAAAATCTATTTCTTGATAATAATAATTTAATTTTTATTATACTAAATTACTGACCGCGGTGTGGAGTAATTCAGACAACATTTAAAATTGGTTTTTTGTTTTGATGTTATTTACTTACCATTTATTCACCTTCTTTTCAGATGGGTGGTCTTCTTCTCCCATCCTGCGGATTTTACTCCTGTCTGCACAACTGAACTTGGTCGCATGGCCGTCCATCAACCAGAGTTCGTCAAAAGGAACACAAAGCTATTAGCTCACTCCGTCGATCAATTGGCCTCTCATGTCGACTGGGTTAATGACATTAAGTCATACTGCTTGGACATTCCCGGGGATTTCCCATACCCAATCATTGCTGACCCCAACCGTGACTTGGCCATTCAATTTGGTTTGTTGGATGAGGATCAAAGGAAGGATCCCGAAATCGGTAAAACTATTCGAGCTCTCTTCATCATCAGCCCAGATCATAAATTGCGTCTATCGATGTTCTACCCAATGTCAACTGGTCGTAATGTTGAGTGAGTACACATATTTAAAGAGATTGTTAAATTGGTACGAATAAATGTGAATGTTGTTTTCGTTTCAGTGAGATTCTCCGTTGCATCGACTCATTGCAATTGACTGACAGGCTCAAGGTTATTGCCACTCCAGCTAATTGGACTGTAAGTTGTTAAGAAAGAGTTTTGTTTGCCAAACAAATGTCTGATCTTTGTTTTTCCTTATTTGTATGCAGCCTGGAACCAAGGTCATGATCCTCCCAACTGTTACTGATGAAGAGGCTAACAAGCTTTTCCCCAAGGGCTACGATAAGGTTTCAATGCCATCTGGAGTGAACTATGTTCGAACAACTGAAAATTATTAAAAATGAATGCGCTTCAATGGCATATTGTCTTTGTGTTTGTTGTAAACCTTGAATAAATTTTGTTAGTTTTTTTTATGGAATTTCAATTTATTATTTTTCATTGAAAATATCACCAAAATTCATAAAACGACATAGTAGGAGTTTGAATAAAACGAAAACCTACCCGTTCCTAGAAAACAATTTGTTCTTGTTTTACTTTTAGAAGTGATAAATAACAAGCAACGTTAATAAGAGGAATGGTAACTGCTACTCAGGATCGTTTGTTGATTAAAAATCATTTAAAAAAACGTGACCGTTATTTCAAACGGAAAATCATTCTTATCAACCGCTGCTTCAATGGATTAAGAAAACAATTGAGAAATAAAAAAATTCTGTAGAAAACCAAACAAAATCTTTTTAACACCTTGATTTTACAATTCGTGCGGAGTGGAAACATGCGGACCTTATCTAAAGCGGATGAGGAAAGGAAATTGGTCGTTTTGAAAGAGAAATACTCCGGATAATAAGTGGCGCAATCAAGTAAAAGAAACCTGAACCGAATTATGTCGCTTTCCATTGGTTTCACTCGGGGAAGCACTCATTTTAAAAACCAATAGAATACCCAAAACTGTTTCTATTCAGTTTAACGTAACTGGCTTTGTGTGAGTGAAAAACCTATGGCTCTTTTCTTGAGCAGATTCTCACCTCAAGAAGTCTCTGTCACTTCTAAGAATCATGAGAAGCGATCTTTTTACACTAATGGAACGGTTTGAGAATGCTCCTGGACGTCCCTAGACGGTTCTTTTCGCCCAACGGAATGCCAGATTAGAGTGCAAAAATGGTAAAAGCCAGCAAGAAATCGAAATTGTTGGGGAAAGCTGTTGTTTGAGGCACAGTGTAGAGCCAGAGAGCAGCTAAGCTAATTTCCTCGACCGAGAAGCCATCATTTTCGCCATCTTTTTTATCGATTGGTTATTCAAAATTAATTCTAAAATGTGGTCATGTTTTCACATTTTACAGTTTGTAACAGTTGAGAATGTTGAAAGCTTATTTAAAAAAATAGGAAGCGCAATTGCCGTTGATTCAAATAAGAAACTACTTTTGATTTCACCACAAAAATAATTTGAGGGCGTTTGATGCAAGGGCGGTGCTAGTTGACTCTCCGTATTGTCTTTTTTCTTCTCTGTGACCATATGACTCAATGAGCTCGTCATGTGCTAGAATTTGACGAGCAAGTAAATTCGGGTACAAATTACATATATCATTGTAAATCCCAGATGGCCACCACTTCAAACATTTATTTATCTAGAAATTGAACTATGACCTTTCCGTGGAAGGATTGATGTTAAATTTGGATTTACCTTTAGTTCTGATGATTGCTAAATTTAATATGGTCGGTTTCATTGTAAATCCAAGATGGCCACTGCTACAAAATGGTGGGTTGCAATTTTTTTCACTACTTCCTCTACATACACAGGTAGAGACACAGAGTAGATAATACAGAGTCAACTTCCACCCCTTCAACCCAAAACACTCGCAAATACTCTGTGGGCAGAGAGATGCATTGATAAGCAGAAAAGGCTTCTCTATGAAAATAAAATGCAAATGCAAGAAAAATGATAAGTACATTTTTCTGGGTGTTCTTATTTTGTTTTCTAACTTAAAGTGTTCAGTATTGATTTTAGACGATTTTTGGATTCCTGATCAACTTGCATCGGTGTCTCCTTTCAAGTCCTCTTTTATTTTCCTAAATGCTCGCACTGATTTATAACATTATTAAGGTAGTAACAACCCCTTGGTGTGCGCGTTAAACCGTTAACCACACACTACCGATAAATCACGTAAACCACACACATGGGTCCAGCGGACCCGAGCATGAAAAAAATGACAACAGCTCTTTATTTTTGCATGAAATGACTTCAAAATTTTTCCATACAGTTCAAACATTATCAAAGAGAGCTGCATTACACTTATTGTCAAATTTCAATTTAAAAAACATCTAAAAAATCGTTAAAAAAATGAGTTTTTTTATATTTGAACTTAAAATTTTAACAGAAAGCGTATTGAATGCTATATTTTACAATAAAAATATTTTTTTAAAGGTTTGTTGAAAAAAAGCGGACCCGAAAAAAATTCGCAGATGGCCGCCTGGCTGCTACAAAACGGTTTGACGGGACAAGTCTATTCTAGTACCCTTAGACTACAAAAGGCGACGCTGAGATTAGCATTTGAATGTGATGGATGTACGGTACATCCATTCAAAGTTGGAGCGGGTCCACTGGACCCAGTGTGTGGTTAACAGGTTAAATATAAAAAAAATAGTGCGTGGACCGTGGAGTTCCTCCACGCGGAAGCAGTGATACTTCAAACTTCCACTGAAGAACACATTTAACTACTATGTATTAAATCGGCTGACTGAATGACGCGGAATTAATATAAATGTTATATCAACAAATTGCGAGCAGTGCCGAAAAGTATGCAATCGATAATCCGCGTTAAACGTTTAACGCAACCTCTTTGGAAATCTCATAAGAAGTTTCACTTGAAAAAAACACACAATGAAAAGAAAATGTAACAAAAGCATGAAAAGTCAAAACCCGAAAGCCTTACTGCCTGAACAGAATGGCGTAGCTGCAGCTGTAGTACGCCGCGCTGTCAAATCAAATATCAGAATGCAGCTGAGGAATGTTGTAAAGCTGGTGTACATAATGGTGTAGCGCAAGATGCCAATTTTTGCTGAGCCATTTTGCTTGGTTTTTTTTTCTGTGTGAAACGTCAAAATGTAGCGCTCAAAAATTGAAGTTGAGTCAACTTGTACTGCAGCTACAGCTACCGCTACAGCTACCGCTACAGCTACCGCTACAGCTACCGCTACAGCTACCGCTACAGCTACTACTACGCATTGTGTTCACTCTTATGACATTTGCCTACTTTCGACTTTGACAGCGCGGCGTACTACAGCTACAGCTACACCATTCTGTTCAGGCAGTAAAACTTAAACGAAAGTTGCAGGACTGTTGAAGCAGCATATCGATCAAAATGATAAAATTTTTCAAATCAATTCAAATTTACAAATCGACCACAAAACCTACAAATTGGAGTATTAGAAAGGAGGACAACAGTCGCTTGATTCAATTCAATTTAACTGTCATGCCTTATTCTGGCCAACAAATTGTCGAACAAATCAACCAGGGCCTTTATGCCGCAAAGCTTAAGATGACCATCATCTAATTTCTAATTATAACTGAAGAAAATGTTAAGTGTGAGAAAGTTATAAAAACATCAAAAAACATTAAACACCCCACATGCCGTCATTTTAAGAAATTTTTGTAGATTACTGTAAAAGCTCTCAACTATTCAACAATAGATGTCGCCCTAATACCAGTCACCCTGTAAATTTTAGCTCACTTTGAGCAACATTTTTACTAACGTCACATTTGACATTTCATTTCATACACCTCATCGAAAGATATAAAAAAAAGAATCGTTTTTCTGTTCAATCCAATTTTCTAAATTTTTCTAACAGAAAACAAACTCAAAACAAAATGTCTACGAAAACAAATACCATTGAAAGAAACGGAAGCGTAAAATCAGCGTCGTTATCCTCAATCTGCTCGCGCGCTCTCACCGCAAAATCCGAGTGGCCTGATAAGGTAATGAGATAAATGGACCAGTATCCGATACGGCTTTTTGCGAACCCCTATCTTTTAATTGGGTTGAATTATGATTGAAATTTAATAAATAAACCTAATTTCAGGACGAGTTTCTTGATGTAGTCTATTGGTCAAGACAGGTCTTTGGCATCATTCTAGGAGTTATTTGGGGAATTATTCCGTTGAAAGGATTCCTTGGTCTTGTTTTGTAAGTTATCTTGGGTTTTTTAACTAAATCAGAAACGAAATTCATATCCGACTCTATTAGATTCGCTGGAATCAGCTGCGGAATTGTCTACTTATACTCAGTTAACTTCCAAGCCATTGACGAAGAAGCATACGGTGGAGCATGGGAACTAGTAAAGGAAGGCTTCATGACTTCGTTTGCGGGATTCCTTGTGACGTGGATAATATTCTACACTGGCCTGCACTACGATAGTATAATGGCGGAAAAAGAATTATAAAGAATGGCACTTACCGAGATGAAGAAGGAGGCAACGGTGTAGCTAATGAATCTGTTGATGACTGTGTGGTTTGTTTTTCTGTGAAAAATAAATGAAAAAGCAAGTCGAGGGAATACTATTTTTGATGTTTTATTTCACAAAATTATTACATTCTACTACATCTCCATGGCATCTCCCCGGCCGTTGTCGATTGAGAAGTTATCAGGCAACTGGCCGGATTGAAGGATTCTAGTGAGGCGCTCAACTTCTTGCAATGAATTCGCATTTCTTATGGCTTCCCGAATGCGCTGAATGTCGGCTTGGTTTACAATAGTGCTTCCAGTTGAAGTAGCTCCCAGTTTTTCACCCATAGCGGCGTTGTTAATCTTTGCTTTCTTAGCTACCTCTTTGAGAATGTCTTTGCCCACTTTCGAACGGAAGAACTCCTGTGCATTCTTTCGATCGTTCAGCTTGATTTTTCTGAAGTCCAACAAACGAAGGTTGGGGAATTTGTAGGCTATGTACTCACGGTAGTAGGGTTTCGTTGAAACTGGGTTCACTAGCAGGCATAACGTGTGAAGCTGCTTGAAGTGTGTGAGCGGGTCCAAATCACTGAATTCCTGTATATTATTTCCAGTCATAATAACTGTGTTTAGATTCGGGAGGGATTCGTGGACATACTCGTCGATACGAACTAAACGATTGTTGTTCAGAAGCAAGCACTTGAGACGAGGAAGAAATGGAAACCCATCAAGTTTACGCAAATCGTTATCCGACAAGTCGATGGTATCGAATTGATCAAGCGTAGCACCCATATTTTCGATTTGCGGAATTTTATAGCCTCGCAGATCCAATTCACGTTCCCGACAAGGATTTATGAACTGCATTGATTGGTTAATCAATTCTGGTGTAAGTTTAACCATTTTGATTAAAGTTTTGTGAAAATATTTTAATTTTGGTGGTAAAAACAAATCCGGCTCAATTGAATAGTACAAAAAACAAAACGTTTGAGTGAGCGAATAGGTTAAGTTGCCAATGGTGAAATGTCAAACAAAGCGTAAAAATGACATTTTGCCAATGTTAGCCGTTAGCTGAGAGTGAGAAAAAAGAGAGCGTTCAAAAAACATGCAATTGAACATGACAATTGAATTTGAATGGGCAACATATAATTTTGTTTCAAAAAACAATCTTAAAAAAACGCACTGCTTGGCTTTTTTTCGAAATGAATTTTCAATATTTCTCCGTTTTTTTAAACTCTACGAAGGTATAAAGCTGATTTTGTGTCAAAATTTTGAGCAGCTGTCAGTGTCAGTATAAACATTGGTCGCGTTCAAGAGGATTCTGCAACTGCAGAAGTGCAGAAAAGTAATGGTGGATTTACATGCATCTGCAACTGCAGAGGTGCAGAAAATTAAAGAGGGACGGATGAAGATTATAAAACACAAAAGTTAAAAAGAGAGACGAATAGGATTATGAGCGATTATAGGTGCAGATGAACATGTTCATTTGCACCCATAATTTTTCATCTGCAGCCATAACTAAGGAAGTGCAGATGGTACGTTCCCTCTCTATCAGACAAGTATGAACTTTACATCTTGTGTCTTTTTCCAATTTTCATCTGCACTTGCAGATGCATGTAAATCCACCATAAAGCGAGACGGATGAAGATTATAAAGCACAAAAGTTGAAAAGGAAAACGAATACAACTATGGCTGCAGATAAAAAATTATGGATGCAGACGAACATGTTCATCTACACCTATAATTTTTTCATCCGCATCCTATAACTAAGGAAGTTTAAATGGTGCATTCTCTCTCTATCAGACAAGTATGAATTTTACATCTTGTGTCTTTTTCCGTTTTTCATCTGCATTTGCAGATGCATGTAAGTCCACCATAAATTCACAGCACTATTTTGAGGGAAAGCCTCAAAATACGAAATCCTAACTTATGATTGTTTTATTGAGATTGTTTTTTATTGTATTTAATAAATTGTAGCGCTTGAAGTCGAAATAGAAGAAAGCGAAAAGTTAATTCTGAAAAACAGAAAGAAAAAAGATACAGTCAAAGTATCTAAATTTAAATTGACTAGGTCTCCTTATTAAGCTTAAACGATGGGAATGGCAACACGAACTAATCCTGCGCCTGCAGCTACACGATCAAGATATGGCAAGCCATCGGCTCACATATGTTATATAATAGGTCCGTTCGTTGAACTTTCCCCAGGGTTGACCCAGGTTGGTTTTCTTGAGAACCCTATGAGTTGTCAAAAAAAACTGGGTTTTCCAGTCCTAAGAAAACACTTAACCACAAATCACCACAAATCCCTGTTATTAAAAAAAAAAAAATCGCCACAGCAAAAAGCTAAGGCGAGTTGAGGGAAAACCTATGTCAACCCTAGGGCTCAAAAAACACTCAATTTGACATTCAGGACGTCTTTAGGTTTCTCAAAAAACGTTTTGTGGCGACTTCATGGCAACCCTAGGGCTCCAACGAACAAACCTAATCTTTCAAAATCCTGTCCGTGTTTCGGATGTGGCGTATTGCAATTGGCTTTCAAATAATTTTTTTAATATTTACTTTAAAAAGTCCAATGTTGAATTGAAATTGATAATTATTGATGTTTGGATATTTTGTTTCGTAAATTAATTTTAAATGAGTTCATCAACAAATAAAATACATTTTTGAAGGCACACGATTTTCTTTTTTATATCAAAATTAGGTAAAAATGAAAGTAATTAAAAAACTGCTCAACACAAATACTTGGAAGTCAAATTGTTAAATTTCAAACAAAAATCTGTATTTTACAATTAATTTTACTACTTACTATGTAGAATCGAGAGGTGAATCACAGTACCACTTTAAGACAAAAAAAGATAATATAGTCGTTCGTGGACTGACGGAAGACTCTTTCGAACATTCGAAAATTGTCTTGAACCCGGACTTTTTCTGTAAGTCAGAAGTCACAACATTAACCGAGTTTTATTGGGAATTTCTATATTCACTTATATTAACTTCACTTGCGAGTCTCAATAAAACGCTTTATATGGCTATATTCACTTACCAAGTTCACTTTCACATACTCCATTTATTAACCATCCCTGTTGTTCACTTCTGCAAGTGAGTTATTTTTAGATGTGTTCAATGGCTTTTTTTGAGATCAGAACAGCACAGCACAGAAGCAGTGAAAAACGTCAGGCAAGTTAGAACAAGCAAACTTGTCAAAAAAAGCAACAACAAAAACGAAAGAAAAACAACCACCAATTTTTCTTTTTCAGATAACAATTTAATTTAGCGTATTTTCGTCACGAATAAGTAATTTTATTTTCAGCACAAGGTTAGGTGTTATTTTCCTGATTTTTAAAAATTTTTTGAACTTTTCACAACAAATTAAAATTACAATGCGCTTAAAAAACTACGAGCAAAAAGTCAACAGCTGCTTTTGACAGTTTTCACCAAACTTGCACTTGCTCAAGAGGAGGTGCAGAAAATGCTGTGCTAAACTGTTCTAGAACAGCTCATTGAACACAAAAAAGATCAGAAAAGATCAGAAAAGAACAGAAAATTTCTCATTGAACACCAAAAGCCTGATCTTTTCTGTCTGAAACTGTTCTAGAACAGGTCATTGAACACTCTTTTTAGATGTGTTCAATGGCTTTTTTTGAGATCAGAACAGCACAGCACAGCACAGAAGCAGTGAAAAACGTCAGGCAAGTTAGAATAAGCAAGCTTGTCAAAAAAAGCAACAACAAAAACGAAAAAAAACAACCACCAATTTTTCTTTTTCAGATATCAATTTAATTTAGCGTATTTTCGTCACGAATAATTAATTTTATTTTCAGCACAAGGTTAGGTGTTATTTTCCTGATTTTTTTAATTTTTTTTGAACTTTTCACAACAAATTAAAATTACAATGCGCTTAAAAAATACGAGCAAAAAGTCAACTGCTGCTTTTGACAGTTTTCACCAGACTTGCACTTGCTCAAGAGGAGGTGCAGAAAATGCTGTGCTAAACTGTTCTAGAACAGCTCATTGAACACAAAAAGATCAGAAAAGAACAGAAAATTTCTCATTGAACACCAAAAGTCTGATCTTTTCTGTCTGAAACTGTTCTAGAACAGGTCATTGAACACTCTTTTTGTCTACTTACGCTATTCACTTAAGAGTTGTTGTTTTTCCATGAGCGATGCTTTGCTTACGTGAACATAAGTGAATATAGATTCCCAATAAAACTCGGCTATTGTAATCTGCTGAGAACAACACAATTTGGGAAAGTTGTGACTTGACTTGGACGGGTGACTTGTCACCTGACATGTGAGTGAGTGATGACGGGCAAAACAGGGTTGTAACAAAGACACCTCAATCTAGGCGCGTAAAATGAAAAAACTTTTCTTTAGTTCGTATTTTTGTTTATTTTCTCGAATATAGGTTTAATTTATTAATCTGCTGTTTGCAGTAGAGAATATGTTACTTATTACTTTACATTCATTTTAATTTATTTCAAAAAATTTCCAAAAGAGTTCTTGAAATTTGTTGTAACTCTAGGAGCAAACAAAGTATTAAAATATAAAATAAAAAGAAGTTATCAGTTTGCACAGACTTTTCATTCTCGCACACCCAAAAATGTTATCTGTTTATATTGTATATTGTAAGTTTCTTTACGGTATATTTTTAGTTCTCATTATTAATTCTCTACTACGCATTCTAATACTTAACATTCATAATTGAATTTGTTTTTTGTATAAGAAAATATAACTAAGTATTTAATTGTTATTAATAATAATTCGTTAATTTCTTTGTTCTCTTTTTTTATACACAACAAAACTGTCAAAAGATTACTTTAAACACACAAAGGTCTTGGAAAAAAATACATAAAAGAAAAAGCTTTTAAAAAAATAATACAAATTTTGTATGTTTTTGATACAAAATCTGTTTTTTTTCTGTCTGTTTTGTTTTTTTCTTCTTTTTCCTTTAGGTTCACACAAAAAATTAGATTTTTAAAAAAGATTTATTAAATACGAAAATAAATCACAGGGTAGGTATTTAATTTTATATTTCAATATCTTAATCGTACAATATTCAATAACAATTATTACATAATTTAACTTAATGACTATAGTTGGAGCAATTGTGAATTTTTTCTTTTGTTGTTGTTGTCAATCTTGTTATATACTTTTTTTTTAATAATGATGGCATATGGGTGCTGTCGTGAAAAAATAATTTAGTTTGGAAATATAAAAAGAAGACAATGGGGCGGGCGGGTTTACTATCACCGAAAAAATGGCTGATTTTTTTTCTACAATTACGACCCACATTTTTTTCTCTTACTTTAAACATAATTATCATTGCTTTTTCTTCTTCTTTTTTCAATACGTACGTAACTACTAGTCAAAAACTTGTTTTAAAATTTTAAAGTGTGCAGTGAACGACATTTAATTCATGCATTTTATTTTAAAGGCTAAACAAAATTGCACGTAGAGTTTTAGTCTCTCATTATAATAAGTTTCGCTTTCGCTTTCATCAAAAAACAATTCCAACAATATTGTTGCATACTTTTTTTAAGAACTTTTATCAATTGCCAATTGTAGAGCTTAAGCAGTTTTGTTAGAAAATTTGACAAATTGGTTAAATAAAATACGAGGAAGAACTGCTGTTCTTTTGAATCAACACATACCTTTAACCACATTAAATTTGGCCAAAAATTTCAAACTATAGTGCTTCAAACAAATACATTTTACTACTACCCATACAATATAAGTTAATATTCCTTTATTCACCAATGATTAAATACGAATTTTTGAATATTCTTCTTTTTTTACAACAGTGGGTTATAAAAAAATATACAACATCTCATCATATGGTTAAAACTTGAGGCGGCAAATGCGTCTAATTATAATTACAATAATAATTAATGTTGGCACTTAAATGAACAAATTTGTTACTTCCTTTCTGAATACATTTTGATTAAAGTTTTTTTTATTTTAGTTTTGATTTTATTTTAAATGAAAAAATTAAATAAGCTTTGAGTAAAAACAAAAATTGCACTAGTAAAATATTATGTTTTTTTTTCTTTTTTTAATACATTTATGTTTAAAAACAAAAAAGAAGAGCCTTTTTTATACATCAACAACATCATCTTTTGTATATTGTGCATCTCTAAAAGTTCGACGTACCGAAGACCTCTGTAGACCTTCAACTAATGTCTCCTATAAAATAATTTATGTAATTTTGTGTTATTAGTTAAATGACTATTGTCTTGTTTAATTAAGCATGCGAACAAAAAAGAAAGCTGGCTGGAATGTTAGTGATATTTATATTAAGCGTTTTGATTTGGGATGGTAACAAATATTCAATTATTAAAGCCGAGTATCAGATTTATAAAAAAAATAAAATGAATATGTTAAATGGAATAAGCTTTGAATTGTGAAAATTAAACGACACAACACCACTCGCACATTAGAATAAGGGGTAAGGGCGTTCATTTCCTGCAGATGAAAAGCACTCGCCATGGCATTTTACTCTCACATTACTCGCTTCTTTCAAAATAGTAATTTATCAAATGATTTTTGCGTGTCTGAATTTTGAAATGTCAATGAAATAAGATAAATACTTGAGTTTGTCTGGAAAGTTTAGTTCTGTACGATCTGATTGAATGAAAAACAAAGAAAAAAACCAAAATTGTTGGGAATGTAAAATCAGTCAATTGAAGTAATTAGCTTTGTCAATTAAAAGGCATTGCTTTAAGAATAAAATTATTTTTGCACTGCTTATTGCAGTTAAAAATGAAGCAAGATACATAACATAAACCGATAAAGCCATTCTTTTTGCTTTCGGTGTCGTTTAAGGAGGGGAAAATATAGCGACCACAGAAATAGATATTGATATACCAACAATGGTTATATACAAATTTATATACAAATTAAAGAGGCATTGTCCCTGCAAATAAATTCAAATTGATATAGCGACCAAAAAAAGTTTCAAATGTAATATTAATTGTCGATTAAGTGTGATGGCAAGTGACTCCGAATTTTTTGGCAAAGAAAATGTTTATTTTCTGTTAAAATTCTATTTCCACTTGCCGGGCATAATTTCATCAAGTCGGGTGATTAAAACTTTAGACAAAATGGAACGAATTGTTTCAATTTTAAATTCCTTTTTGCATTGTATTATTGACATTGGCACACACAGGATTTTTTTTGTGAACATTGCTTAAGGTAAAGTTTCAGGAAAAATCATCAGAAAAAGTTGAAAGTTGGAGAAAAGAATTTTTTCTTGATGAGAACTTATAGTGGACGTGAAAAATATGTTAGCTACCAGCCTCTGTCTCAACTCTTCACAAGTCACAACCACAACCTACAACTCAGTTTTCCCTATGCGACTCACAAAAAGAAACCCGTTGCGTCTAATCTTATCTTCCAATAGTTGAAATATTTGGAGAAGTGGCAATCAAACCAATATTAACATCTATAAGTTAGTTGGTTAGACTTTACCTAGATACGATCACAAGAGTTGACCAAGGTTTCATTGACAACCCCATGAGCAGTTTCGGTTCTTAAAAAACACTCAACCAAAAAATCGCCATGTAACTGTCACTTGAAGAAAAACACATGTAGTTTAACATCCTTTTTTGGTGCAACGTTTTAGATGATAACCGTCAGAATTTTAGGCACCCTATTTAAGACCCTGAAAAAGTTGCCATAATTTCTAAGACGACATTAAAACAGCTTTCCACCAACCACGAATTTCTAAGACGACATTAAAACAGCTTTCCACCAACCACGGAAAGCAAGATTATATGAAACAATCTTTCAACGGCAGACAATTGAACGATAATCGTCTGAAAAGTTACGGAATCTGGGCCCTGGAGTCATTTCAGGGAGAGTTGGAGGAAAACACAAGGCTCAAAAAACAACATTCTAGTTGATTGAGTTGGGGTTAAAAAAGAAATGCCTTGCGCCAAGCACAAGGTAATCCCAGAACTTCAACGAATGGAATTATGATTCCAAATTTCGAAACGGAGCGCAACAATAAGAAGATTCATAGAAATCGTGTAAAAAGTTATGCGTTTTAACTTTGTGACGCAGTTAATAGCAGTTTTCTTCTTAAAAATCAAGTCAAGAACAGAAGCTAAAACTTTTAAAGTTTTTTACAAACTCATCTATTTCTAGTACAAAATGGAAAAAAAGAAAAATGCAAATATCTTGTCTCATCTGCACAGATATTAAAAGAAATGTGCTCCGATATTAGGACCTGCTAAACCAAAGCGTTTTCCAGTTAATGATGATGATAACATCTTATTTTTGTCATCTTTTCCCGGCAACAAGTCAAGCGTTTTTTTCCGCAATAGCGGAAATTGCAGTTGTCATCATTGTAGCGACGGTGAAAATGATGACAGTAGCATTTCTGCAGCTATTGCAACTATAACAAAGCTTTGGTTTTGAAGAACCTACAATTTTAATAAATATTGTGAACAAGAAAGTATACGGCGCACATTTCAAAAGAAAATTGACTTTTTAAATACAGACGCTGCATGATGATTTAAGTGGGAAAATATAAGTTCAGTAGTTGTAAAAGACAAGACTAGATAAGACTAGCACAATTTATTGCAAAATTTGTAGTTAGTTGAACGGTTGTAAAACTTTTCTATGAAACTATTTCTTTCTTCTTAAAACCAAGTAGCAGAGGGCAAAACAAACTAAATCTATCATTCAACGCTTTAATTCAGATACTTCAAAAACTCCTGTTACAAAGTTAAAAACATTCAAATTGGAACTACAAAACGGCCTTCCAAACAAGATTTTGAGCAACTTTTGATTAAAATTATTCAAACATAACCCATTCTTCGTTTCCAAGGACTTGTCTCAAGGGTTTAAACTTTAGAATATGAGCAGAAAAACAATTTGTAGGAAAGTTGTGATTCAAGATTTACAATCAAAAAGCATTAACTTAAAAAAGTAACTTCAAAAAGACTTCAAACACTGACTTTATAAAAACAAGTGTTTTGAAAAGTGTTTAGTTACAAAAATATAGTAAGGTATTGCGTTAATTGTACTTTCGAGGGAAAAATCATGTTAAATTTAACAAAAACAATCCAGCTAGTTGTGATAAATTTATAAATCTTAAAAAGCAGTGTTAGTATTTTTCCTTCATGCAGTTATTGAATAAAATTTGTACAGAACACAGTAGGCAAAATAACGAGAAATATGATGTTTATATAAAAAATCATGCTTAAGACTTTAACTTTACAAAAAAATGCAAAACATATATGTACATATTACAAAAGAAATTATTTGGAAGACAAGGATGAGAGGATGTAAAACAAAAAAACAGAATGTAGCCCTTATTATAATTATTAAATATGCAGCCTTCATAGTTAACGTAACGCCATTATTATCGTCAACAATGACACAAAAACACAATGAATTGAAACGAAAGTCGTTAGGTTTTTCCCCACATTCTCAAAGATGAAAACACCATCGTATTACTATCCAAACCAAGGAGCACATTCAATCAAACCTCGAATATCGATGTGATTTCCTTGCCGGCGATCCGTTTCACAACAGTTTCTGTCTTCTTTTCGCTACCAGAAAGCAAATTATTCAGTTCTTCAGGATTTTCTGTTGTAATCAGGGTTTTTGTAATGTGTTCAATTGTTCCACTACTACTACTGCTTGTTGTTGTTGTAGTCGAAGTAGTACTACTGATTATTGTACGCGATGTATTGTTGTTTAGCACTGAAGCTGGCCTTGGGCCTACTGCTGGTTTCATAGGCAAATCTATGTTTTATATTTTATTTTTTGTTTTCGTTTATAGTTTATTGCAGGCAGACATAGGAAAAATAAATATAAAGAAATAAAAATGATAAACTAAAATTATACGACACACATGCACTATTGTGTAAATAAACATGCTAAACAAGTTGACATTCTTTCTTAGCTTTTGGAAATCTGCAGTTAAAAACAAAGAAAAAGGGTGAGGCAGAAAAGCTCGGGAAGAATCAGAAAACGCTTTTCATGGCAATGTATCTTCCCTCGGAGAGCTTGCCAATTTCTCGCTAAAGTTGAATTTTTGGAGTACGAGCTTCGAAATAAAATATCGGCCAAGAGCTGAGTTCATGACGTCCAGCTAAAGACAAACTGCTCTTAAAAGCATTCCCACGAAATGAATTTTTAGCAAATCGAGAAAAATTTTCCAAAGAATAGGGCTGTTTTTAAGAGAAAACATAGAAATATGTCAAAGAGTTTTCATAAAACAAACAGATTTCCAATTGCTGAAACAATTTGTCAAATATTCAACACACACATTGGTTACAGAATCTAGTACACAAAGCAACATATTCAATAAACTTACCCATTCGACTGAGTCCAGCTGCCAATTCGCGTACTGATTTCTTTTCCAAAGCTGCACCTATAATTTTTGTTCAAAATAAAAGTCATATCAGTTTCAAGGTGAGAGATGCCGAATTTAAAGTACCGGGAGTGATTCCTACAATACTACCACCGCCACCACTCGATGCTAGAGCAATACCCGGACTTATACCAACAATAGAACCTCCTGTTTGTTGACCGAATGGAACTACATCGCAATCTATTTGAGATTCGAGAATTTATTTGAATTTTTAAAACTACCGTCTATGAGGTCAGGATTTGTCAAACTCACCATCATCCAACTGCTCTGGTGTGGTTTTACTCGATTCTGTGGAGAAATCTCCTGACTTTGGTTCATTACCTACGACCGACCATGGGCGTGGTTTCTGCAAAACAATAGGTGTCCTTAAGATGCCGTTTCCTGTCTTTACAATCACACTATCGCCGCCAGTGTGACTCTTTATTGACTCGCTACTTGGTGATCGCATACGATCGTCACGGTATGGAGCATGTAGACGATCTAAGCGATCGTCATTGCCGCTTTCAGTGCGCATTTTCACCAATGGCGATTTACGACCAACCAAAGGTGAGTATTTTTCCAAGTTGTCTGTCGATCTCGAACGACTTGCCCAGGCCACACCTGTAAAAGCAAAAAAATACATATATAAGATCTTTGATTCAAGTATGTTTCCTTACCCTTACCTCTCAGGAGTGGCGAGCTTCGATCCAATTTAATTGGTCTGCGCTCCTCAAGAATAGGAGTAGTTTCCTCCGATGTCATCCGTCCATTATCATCTCTGCTCATCGTTGGACTATCGGCAAAGCTCAACGAACTGCATTCTTCCGAAGTTGGCGATACTAGTGGTGTCAATGTCGTTGGTGTCACCGAACCAGGTCTAAAGAACTGATCTAGGCCTTCAATGATTTCACGAGTACTTGTATCGGCTACCAATGGTCTCGAAGGCGCTCGAGTTTTGGCCCTCTTCGGTCGACCCTTGACCAAATGTTGTAATTGGAATGAGGCACTTGGCAGCTCTGTTATCGAATCACAGCACTCGTCATCGCCACGTTTATCATGTGACGACATATTCGATGAACTTCGATGTGATGATGGAGATTCCAGTAGATCTGGAATATGGCCCAAACTCAAGTTTTCCACCACTGACTGTGGTCGTACTTTCCGAGCGACTGAACGACGTTTTGATGGCAGATGTGGTGTGGCCTGCAAAGTAATTTCTTAATGTTAGACAAGACTATGCAACGATTTTCAAAATGCAATAGATTCATCTTCAAAAGCATTCACATTTTTGAAGATTCTATACAAAAAGAGGATGGTGTGTGTTTGGGGGGATACAGTGAAACTAACTCAAACCAAATTAAGGGGTGTGAACGTGCAATAAGATCTCTCCTTCTCTCATTTGTATACATATTTTCATTTACAGAAATAATAAGTTAGCTCTTTTAAGGGGTTTGAAAACGAAATAAAAAAAAAATGAAAGGATTACTGTGATCTACTTACAAGGTTTAGATATTCCAATTTCTGTAACAAACGGATGAAGGGTGAGAAGTAGTACAGAGAGAGCATGATGGGAAGACACAGAAAATTATAAAACTTGTTGTGTCCGTTTGGTATTTTTTTTTTTGTTTCGATTTTGAATATTTTTAAAATTTTTTATTTGGTGTTTTGAATGCATGGTGATGAGTGAGTGTTTTGTGATGGATGAGTTGTGATTTTGGATGAACTAACTCGTAAGTTTTATTTGATTGTTTAACTTTTGAATTCAAATGCAAAAACTACAAATGAAAAAATTAAAATTAACTACTGTTTGTTGATAACTACTTTGAATTTCCTTTTTTGTTCCATTTTTTCTGGTCGCCAATAGTATAGATTCAGTTGTTTTTTATTGGGAAACTTAAGAACTTTTGAAACTTATTCACACTTGTTTATAATATTCATATTAAATAATTCAATGCATTTAGAAATTCTATATAAGACAATTTTTCATTTATACAATTGACTGGCACTAAATAAATATACATATAGTCGTACTTCTTTAAAAGAATATATATAGTATAGTTCAAAATGCTGACTTCTAGATATATTTTGTGACAAAACAAAAATAAATTCAACTTTATCTTATCCATTGGAGATAACTTACAGTTGGCGAATCCAATCCGAGCTTTGGCAGTACACTTCCTCTACTTGATCTTGAAATAATAAGACCATCAGCATCCTGAAAAAACATGAATTTTTATAATTCGACAATATAAAGTAATGAAATTATGTAATATTAATAAGAAAATAAATTGATACTTTTTAGCGAAATTTCAATAGAGCTAGTGGCGGTTGTGGCGATTTTCTAAATAAAATAAATTAATAAAACAAAAACGTGGGCAAGGTGAACAATATTTTTTTGTTTTTTAAAAAATTTAAATGTTTTTTATTTGTATATGATCGTAAGTAAATAGCCAAGACTTTACTTTTATAAGGAAAATTGGTAATACTTTGACACTTCTTCTGATGAAAATTAATTTGTTAAAGATAGAAGGAGTAACAACTGTGAACAATTTTTAAGGTGAAGGAATTTTTAAAGCGGGAATATAAACAAGATTGTACGAATTCAAGAGCAGATTATGCCTTGAACTTATTCTTATTGAAAGAAAGCCTCTTAAACAAAACAAAAAAAAAACTTAGGAACTCTATAGTTTGTATAGATGTTTTAGTGGAAGAACTTTCAGTTCCTGAAACAAAGTAAAACTTTTATGAAGCCGATTTTTCCTAAAAATAATACGCACCAGATGCTTTTGTAATATAAAAAGGGGATTAATAATAATCATATACGTTCCTCCACTTTTCACAACAAGTTATACCATACTGAGGTTTAGAATGACAAAGACCATAGTGTACAAAGACGCTTCGGTGTGATCAGCCCAATTTTTTTGACGGTCAAGTATTTACACCACGGTATTTGAATGATTTAACAAAATTCACTTGAAAACAAGGGTACCAAGACCAAATGACTTAAAATGACTAAATTTAAATTTAAGAAATAAAGAACAATGTTTAGTATCAGAATCAGTCAAGAAAGCGTTTCCAGAGAGATTTATTTTAACAATTCGCTTTCTGTTAGAAAAGTAAGATGCTAACCAGTTATAAATAAAGTCACATTCTGCAATTTTGTAAAAAGAATACTGTGGTCAACTAAATCAAAAATGTTTGTAAGGCCCATGAAAAGGCCTCCGAAATACAGGTTTTGATTTATGTTTCCGTAAATTTCACTACATAATTTTTATAAGGCATATTGGGTTAACCTTTCAACACGAAATCCATACTACCCATCTAAAAAAGTTACTTTTGTTTAAGAACCCTAAAAGACAGGTTATAGAGAAGTTGGTCTGTAATTATTTATATCATTAGGATAAGCCTGTTTATGAAGAAAAGTGATTTCCGCAACTTTCAGTGCACTAGCGAATTAACCACCATAAAACGCTCACCAGGCATAATTGGATATTGTCATTGACTATTCCCTCAGCATGAAAACAAACATTAATGTTTCAACATTCATCAACAGAAACACTTTGAGATATCGAAATGAAAAACTAAAAAAAAAAGATTTGCTAATTCTATAAAATCAGTTTACTTTTGTATTGCCATCATCTATAGTCAAGGAATTTTCACTTGGAGAACTGCGATTTAGGATTCTCTTTACCAACATTCCATTCCGATTTACCATTTACTTTATTTTTTTCTAGCTCAGCTAAATATTATTTTTCTTTACACGTTTCAATTACATAACAGTTTTTATAGATTTTTGTAGTTGGTTTTAAGTGTAGTTATTCGGAAATTTCTAAATATTTGGCGTAATTTACTTTATAAAATAAACAAGTACCCTGTCATCCATTCCTTCAAATGTTAAGAATTATAATTTGTTTGGTTCAATCAGTTAGTACAATTTGCAATTAAGTAGCTAAGTATTATCTTTAAAATTATCATACGCATTTGACGGATCACTCTCCTTATAAACACTGTCTCAAAAATGTTATCCAATAATTTTTTTCTTGTATTAATTATTGCACTATTGGCTAAAAATAAATTCCAAAAGAACTGTGAGCACTTAAATAATAAAAACACCAGAAAATAGTTAAATAAAACTTGATTCACAAAAATTTGTTTTACAAAATACACTAAAAATGAACAAGCCTGTCAGCCTGATTGAGACAAAAGCCGAACAAATGCCCATACTGATATATGATATCTACAATTCACTAGATATACACGAGGACTTGAATACGATTTCAAAAGGAAATAAGGGAAGAACATTAGCCTAGTGCTGGAATTAATTGAATTAGTAGTTCTCACTACTTTACAATACTTAGCAGAGTAAACAATAGGAATAGTTGGCTTTTCATAATTTAGAGCAGATTACATTGGATATGAAAATTTATTAGAAACGAGAAGACTTTCTGAGATTCTATTAAACGATTCAATTTTTAGATATTCCACAAAGTGCAAAAAAGTTTAAGAGGGAAAAAAAAGAAAAAGTTTACACCAAATGTTCTCTACTGCTCTACTAGAAGCTACGATGACTGGGCCATATAGAGCGGATGGTCCCAAAAGCTCCGAAATCGTGAAAAAGAAGACCTCCCTTAGGTGGCGCAATCGAGTGGAAGAAGACCTCATCCGACTTAGAGTGCAAAACTGGAGAGAGCTCGCCTGAAATCTAAATTATTGGCGTAAGATGTTGGTTGAGGCTTAGGTTTACCCCGAACTAGCAATAACTTTCGCGCTATCGCTGAATATGCAAATAAAAACAAAACAAGGGACTTTCAGAAAAGAAGGAAGGTCATTTTATGGACATAATAAAAAAAATTTGGAGTTACCAGATATTAGCACTGAAGAAAATATGAATCAGTGGTTTACTATGTAGCTTTTTTGAATTGAGTCACTCTCAAAAATTCTGATTTTTCTTTATAAAAAATAAATGAGAAATTATACCAAACCATTTATTTACAAGATCAAAATCTCAAAAAGCAAATTTTACTTATTGGGACAAAAAACGTACAAGCAACCAACTTCGACTAACGGATCGTGCTAACTAAAAAATTTTTATGGCAGAAAACAAAAATGTTCACTTTTCTCTTCTGCAACTTTATGATAAAGCCAAAGGCGATGCAAGTGAATCACTATGGGACGTGGTCCAGTGTTTTGACAGTCTACCATAAAGCAAGAAACATAAATATTCACACCACAGAATTTCTTTTCATTTCCACCCTAATGAGTAAAAAAACAGGTGCTTTACAATGCTGCTGCAGGCATAGCTTCCATGAGATCCATGATCTTTACACCAAAGCCCACCTCGTAGTCAATGAAAAATGCAATCAAAACAGGATTGTATTTGTTCTTCTTTAATAAATGTGAGAAAAAAGTACTTTCTATTTAACGTCGACTTTCCAAATCGAAATAAAGGGTTCTACAATTAAGAGCTTTAATAGTTAAAAAACTGAACTTCGCACTATGAGTTAATAAGCTCCTTAAGAACTACATAAAAAATAAGCAGTGACAGAACGAAACCAACAGCAAAATCGTTCATCTGAACTATTTTATTATGGATTCATATGCCGCCATAAAAAAGTTGGGCTTAAGTTTAGTATCGATTAGTTGATGGGAAAATTCCTTGCTGAATACTTGAGAGCACTCGTCTCTATCAAAGAAGCAGAACTCAGCAAGAATCACACATTTTGTTCAGCACCACGTACCCTAGCACATGGCAGTGGTCCATCATTTCCTCAAGAAGGAAAAATATCATTCCTATCCTAGTAACAGCATTTACTTACTTTACTTAATCTCTTCAGGTCAAGGCCAAGCAAAATATTTAAAAAGTTTGACTTAGACAAAAGATTTCTATAGGATCCTTCATTGAATTTGTCCAGCATTGGCAAAGGTTTCTTTTATAGCATTGACATTCTTGATCGTTACTAAAATTTACTGCAGTGCAAATTTAGAAGAGATTCAGGTCAAACCCAGAGGTATAAACGGGTTGGGACATGATGTCACATGTACATGCCGCATCTATGCCATTTTTTCCCCATGGAACTTGCTATAAATCGGTGTACGAGTGCTTGTCAAATCGATTTGATTCGCACAGTTATTTAGGCTTTTAATAGATTTCAATGCTTCTGTTTTATGAAACTTAGAACATGGTCTGAGGGAAGAAAGCTGCACTAGCATATGGCGGACTTAAGGCAAAACTGACCGGGGACAATTTTACATGTTCAATTGTTTTTTTAGAATGTGCAGTTCCTCGTGCGCAAACAATGCAAAAAGCTTAGTTTTACAATCTCTTAAAAACGTTACGTGATTTAAGAATAAAGATGCAACTACACCAGCAGCTCAATTTGAAAAGAAAATCAGCATCACTGCGTCCAAATTAATTAATATTTATCATATCACAAAACACAAACTTGCGAAGTTGTATGCATAAAATTTAAACCCAAAATAAAAGTGACGCTTTTTTATACTCTCTAGATAACACACACACAAGTCTCTTTAAAAACAAAACAATTCGCCGTCTCTATCTTACTTCCATTTAGCGTTTTCATAAATTTATCAACAATTTCCATTCATTTTTTTTTTTTGGGGTTTAAAAAATAACTTTCGGCATACCTACACAAAGATAAAAATGCCTACTTTGAAGTTTTTCCTATCACTGTTATCAATTTGAACCAACAAAAAACACGTTCCAAAACAAATAGATGTAACAAAAACTTACATGACTAGATCGACTCCGTACAATGTCCGGCGTTTGTGGCTCATCCAATAGCACCGACGGTGAGTCTGAGATGCCCAGTCCCCGTTTATAGCGTGTAAGTGCTTCTACAACTTCTTCTGTAGCTCGATCCGAAATTATTCCAGCAATTGATTGTTCAATTTCACTTGAAAGAAAAACAAACAAAAAAATAGAAACATTCTTTTATTTCCACATAATTTGCAAATGAAAGAGTCAAGATTTAATACTTTTCTAAGAGTTTCTCTGTATTACTACTGCGTTCTGTCCTAGTATTTCTACCGCTGCAACAGCAGAAAACTTTTTCGCAAAGATTCATCGTCAGCAACAACTACTATACTACTGACCAGCCGAGTAAGAAAACTACAATATTGCCTCTGCTCTGCTCACCCCAAAAATGTTCTTATTCAGCTTTTTGCTAATCTTATCAAAAAGCTAGTCTGACTCGACTTCTTATCAGAGAGTAGCACAATGCTAGTTGAAAGCCTTGCCGCACAGTTACACTTATTCATTGCAGTGCTGTTCTTTCATTTCTATTCGATGACCACAGAAGTCTGTATTGTTAAGTTCGACAGTTCAATGAGCATGACACATTGTTAGTATTTGTTTCACAGTTGATTCTATTCATCAAATTTAATTATATACAAACTGGTTTAGGTAAAACACAAATGTAGAAAAGCTGCTTGGAATGGTGTATGCATAATCAGAGCTTCATATGACATAAAAACTTGAATGAGAGTACAGCTCAATTTGATATCGCATTCCGAAGAAAAATTATTATCCGCGCGGAACTAAGAATGCGAGACTGCGTTTGGTGTGAAGTTTAAACGGAATTATTTTATCAGTGTTATTTATTTTTTTTTTACTTTTTCACTGGCATCGTTTTTTAATAATAATTTTTTTTTTTACTGTGCAGATAGAACGACCGACACATTTTTTCTTTTTTTGTAAAATCTATGTGGCGGTTGTGTCATGTCGTTGACATCATTAAGTGAAAGTCCATTACTTGGTTTGCTTGCCAAATTAGATACACACTTGAGAAGTACGAACCAGTACGTCACACTATGGTGTTTATTGATTGAAGTCTAACAATGATTCGACGTTGGCTGTGATCTCATAGACATAAGAATCCGAACAAGAAGAACATATTGAAATGAACGCAATTGTTTACTATTTTAAAATTAATTTGAAGCACAGAACATTGGATTGAAACTAGAAGATCGTTTAAAGAGGGAGAGAAACGTGGAAAAAACATTTGAAAAAACTTTATCGTTTAACCAACTGTTGCACGGAGGTCACAAGAACCCAACTCAAAACAAGGTTTTCATCACAATTATTATCCAAACACTCAAATGTATGCTTTTCAAGTGTTGTGCTTTACTCGTCAGGCGCAGAAGTACTCGAGATTATCAGCTGTGATATGAAGGCAAGAGTAAACTGATTCGGCTTTACCATTGATAGAGTAGTTGTTAAGGAAGGTTTTAATTTGAAGGACGGCATACATTGCAGGAAAGGTAACAACGAGTTTTGTTGTCATAACGTGAAAAATGTTTTGATGTACTATCAAATGGACTGATTTACAGTACGAAGTACGAATTGCAGTACGAAGTGATATTAAAAAGCAAATCAACATAATGATCATTAATTCATCTAAAGGTACTTACGCAACTTTGTTCATGATTTCACTTCCAGCATTGTTTAGTAAACACGTCTGCAAGAAATCATCTGGAATGACTAGTCTTTCACACAATACCTTCCTCAAATCGATGATAACATTCTGACAACCAAACGTTTTTGGACATTGTTCAATGCCAGTCCGAATCATTGTTTCCATGGTCTCTTCCAAATGACTCTGAATAATATAACTTAAATCACCCGCAATCCGTGTTAGCTTAACTTCGACCGGATGTGATTCACAACGAACAGCTTCCTGTAGTTTGGGCATAAGTTGTTTGCAATTTTCTGCATCATCTATCAGGCGTTGAACGGCACAACACTCACTTCCCGGAGCTATCGACAGAGTGTCTTGTGTATCGGCTACCAACTTATCGACAAGCTGATGAGTCGAAGATAACATAAAACCATGCTGAAGTCGAAAGCCTTGTCCATTTTGTCTCTTTAAACCATTGCAATTGCGAAGCAATAGTTCTTGCATCTTTCGCATAATCGAATCAGTTTTTTCTGGATGGTTTTTTAAATGAGGCGCTATATCAAATACCGGAAAAGGTATCGTTCTCATCGAGTGATTGTTTTCGAGTGCATAAACAATGTCACCGTAGCCCTGGAGGGTAATGTTGTTCTTATCCATGTAGATGGTTCGAAGCTTGTTATTGATTTGTAGGGCTTTGGCCAAAAGACGAGCACCTACATCACCCATATAATTTCCACTTATATCTAAAACAAAGAAAAGAAGAATTATTGATATTTCAGTAAAGTCAGAAGTTAAATTACCTAGTTTCTGCAAGCTCTGGTTGCTTCCTAAGGCGTTTATAAAATCATGAATATCATTTTTGAGCTTGTTTTCTGAAAGTACTAGCTCAGCCAAGGGGAAATCATCTTTTTGGATGAGATTGACAAGGGCGTCCATCACTGTTGGAATGTGTTTGGGTTTCATACCAGTAAGACTACGGGTCATATGAAGAGTACGAATTGAAGGGTTCTTTGATATTGCAGTTAATACTGATGCTAATTCGGCATCCAAATCTAGAAGGAAAATAAGGTTTTGTAGTAAAAAAAGAGAAGTCTTTTCGAAGCTAAAATACTTACTATTGTCACTTATGTCTAGACTTTGTAAAACACGAACACCATGTATACACGATTCCAATACATGAGCACCCTGGGCACCTAATGAATTGCTACTTAAATCTAAGTACAGCCCAGCTGTTGACTCATTACATGCAAGACCAAGAAGTAAATTTCTGAAATAAGAAATAGTAAAAATGTGAGTATATTTGTCTAGTTATATAAAAACAATAAACTAAACACTAATTAAAGTTCATGGAGCAAAGTTTATATTATCATGTTAACTCTTTTCTTATAGAGCATGGAATTGAAATAAACATCATGTTCTGGAAAACATATAGCAAAGACATTAACTGGACTCAACTCTTCATGTAGAGAGAGTTAAGAAGAAAGTTTTCTAAAACAGAGAAAGACGATGCTCAAAGAATCAATTGATCCCAAAATTACACCCTGTAATTAACTTTAATGCTCTGTTGTGAATATTTGTCCAAGCATGGCTATTATACTCTACTGTTGAGCGGCAAGAAATAAAGTTCTCATTGGAAACACCAAGGTAGCCCTTTTTTAAGACCTTGATCATCCTGTTAAACTATATGGCGCAGAAGTGTGGAACTCATCTGATTGGATGACGAAACCCTTGGTTGTTTCGAAAGAAAATTACTCCAATTAATCTTCCTTTCCGTCCGTGAAGATGATGTGTGGAAAAGAGCATAGTTAAAAGAGAACGCATCTCGAGACTACTATGGCTGGGACATTGTAAGGGAGTCGAGAAAATAAAATGACCCTGTATTAGGTTGCACAATCTAGTGGAAGAGGATCTTAACCAAATTAGAGTGCGAAATTTTAGAAAGTTCAACAAAGATCGAAATTATTGTTTATTATTGTTTGAGGCCGAGGTTCAGTAAGGCAAGTAAGCAACTAGGTAAGTTTCGGAACATTAAGTCGAAAGTCAGCGTTCGATTTCAGTAAAATACAAATTGTATCTTCGCCAGGAATCAATTGACCGAAAGTAATGCTGCCATAAAAATCCTTTCTTATCTAGGTGTTCCAAACCGGCAGAACACCGTGGTACCATCCTCATGTTGAGTCCGTGTTTCTGCGACACTTGGGTGCTTAAAATAGCTATCAACGGGCGTGCATGAAGCATATGAAATGATTGGAGGACTTTCTGGACAAAAAGCTACAAGTCTATGAGTCAAGAGCCCATTGCAAGATTATGTCCATTACACTTGTATAAGAGCAAGCAAACTTTGCGAGATCCACTTTTATTACAAATACTTAGGGTTTGTGCTACAGGCCCCTGGTTAAACCGTATCTGTACCGACGAGTTTCATAGAACAGGTGCTGAATTCACGCATCAGTAATCAAGTGAATGAGAGAGTAACATTTTTCTTTCAAAATTCGCTTTGAATTACACAATGTCCATCTGCTGTCCATACATTGATTTCAATTCGTTCAATTTGTTGATAACGTGAGAAGTAATGCCAAACTAATCAGTCTCCGTCTAACATTCAAGCCGACAACATCATTTCGTCTTTTGGTGTATAACTTAGCTTGATTTTCTCCGGAGTGACTTTCCCGCTACTTTGTTAGCAAATAAACCTTCTTTCTCTCTCTCGCTTCAGTTAATTTAATAAACAAAAAAAAACAGCAAGAAGTTCAAGTGCATAGAAATTAAAAATGGCCCTCGGGGGCCACGTGCTTTCGGGAAATCGGTTTAGTGAGCTAGATTTTGACTCACTTTCCGATCTCGGTAATAAGAAAAAAAGAAGAAAAAAAAACAAACTTTACAGATGTGGAACACAATACTTCATTGAATCTTCTCAACTTTCCTTCTTACCCTAACCCCAAATTTATAATTATTGCCCCAGCAAACAGTGAAAAACCATTAACTTCAATTAGTGTTTTTATTCTTAAAAAAGCCATTGATGGTATAAGCACCGGATACGAATATATTTCCCAACTTCGAGATGGTAACATTCTAATTTTGGTTAAAACACAAAAAATTGCTGATATCTTTCTTGCTAAAACATCCCTCGCTGGCATTTGTCCAATTAAAGTTTCACTGCATTCTAACCTCAATTCGTCAAAAGGTACAGTATACGCACCTTATCTCGCCAATGTTCCTGAAGATGAAATCATCAAAGAGATGAAAATACAAGGAGTAACGGAAGTATACAAGTTTAAAAAAAGTGTAGATGGAAAACAAATTCCATCCGGCCTCATTTTATTTACATTCGACCTATTCCGTCCTCCAAGTACAGTTAATATAGGCTGGTACAACTGCAAAGTTGTAGAATACTTCCCAAGCCCAATGAGGTGTAAAAACTGCCAACTACTGGGTCATACAGCAAAAAGATGTAAAAATATCTCAACATGTGATAATTGCAATATAAAACCAAATGCACAGCACACGTGCACTCGCTTACAATGTGCAAACTGCTTAGAAGATCATCCTTCATCTTCTAAAACGTGTTAAAGCTTCACTAAAGCAAAAGAAATTCTAAAAATAAAAACAATCAGAAAATGCACAATATTCGAAGCAAAACAAGCATACAAAGAACTAAACCCTGAACCATTTTCCACACTTTCCTACGCTGCTGTGTCTAAGAACCTCACCCAGTCAGACACCTCAAAGAAAAATATTTGTGAAACAACACACCCTCCCGAAACAAACTCATTGTCCTATCAAACATCAAAACAAGATAAAAATAAAATAGAAACAAACCACTCAACAACACCTACACAAGCAAATAGCCAAACAGCTCAAGAAACTTCACAATCATCTTCCACTTCCACCTCTTCCACTTCAAATCAAACGAATAACTTACAAAAATCTACAAATATTGAACTTCCAAACCCATCCTTCACTACTCCAATACAAAATACACAGCAACCTACACTAAAAGACAAAACTCAAGACACATCAAACATCAATTCACCTATATCAGCATTCACCCAATCTCTGGTAAGAACACAAAACTACTATATAACCCCAATAGAAACCGATGATGACATTCTATAAACCTAAAATATATGCGAAAACAGTTGACTCTGCTGATCAGGTGCCGGGACGAATGGGAAACACCAGTTTCCCATCCGACCCGGGGCCTGGGCAGCGGAGTCACTTAAACCTTTTCACCAAAAAAAATAACTCCAACACATGCTTTTCCCAATATAACCCGAATTATATTGGAAAAAAGCAAAATGAAAACTCCACAAAATCAATATACAAGATTCTACAATGGAATCTTAATGGTTATTTCAATAATTTACATGAGCTACAATTGTTGATAAATGACCTAAAACCGTCAATAATAAGCCTTCAAGAAACCCATCTCCAAACTTCAGTTATTCCCCATCCGCCAAGACAATATTCGGCATACTTTCACAATCTTAGCTCAAACACTTCCTCCAAACAAGGCACCTGTCTACTCGTTCACAAATCCATTCCACATGTTCACTTACCATTAAATTCTAATTTGTCAGCTGTTGCTATAGAACTTTTACTCAAAATAAAAATCATCGTCATTTCGTTGTATATTCCACCGACACAAGCATTTACATCAACAGACTTAATTAATCTCACCCAAAATTTACATTCTCCCATTTTGCTAACAGGAGATATCAACTCCTGGAACACATTGTGGGGATCCCCAGTTACAAACACCAGAGGCAGAGAAGTCGAAAGCTTCCTTACAGCGGCAAATCTTTCAATACTTAATGATGGCTCCCCTACACACTTCTCGACACACAATACATGGACACACGTAGACATAGCAGCAATATCCCCTCAACTCTTACCTCACGTTTCTTGTAATATTTTTGAAGACCTTCACGGTAGCGATCACCGCCCAATTCTAACAAGTATTAACCTTGAGACCAACGCTACGGTCATAAAAACCCCACCCAAATTCAAAACTGACTTTGCCAACTGGCCTCTATTTCAAAACAAAATCTCCGAAACCAATGACAAATACCCACATTCCTCTAATATAAATAAAGAAACGGCAATACTTACAAAAATACTCCGATCAGCAGCCAATATCTCCATCCCACAAACAAAAAACATCCCGCAAAAGATTACCACCCCGTGGTGGAACAAAAATTTGGCCATGCTTCGGTCGAAAAAACAGTCACTCTGGAAAATCTTTAGGAAACACCCCTCAGACATAAACCTAGTAAGATATCGACAGTCTAATGCTCTTTTTAAAAGAGAAGCAAAATTAGCCAAAAAAGAAAGTTATAAAAAATTTACGCAGAACATAAACCCTAACTCTTCTAGCAAAAAAATATGGACTGATATAAGAAACCTCTCAGGCAATTATACACCTCAAATTATCAGTACCATAACTACCATCTCAGGCACTCTCTCGGACCCCAAAAATATCTGTGACCACTTTGGCAATTTCTGGTCACAATATTCCAGCGACTCAAACTTCCCATCCTCTTTTCTGCAACAAAAACAGACTGCGTTGAACACAACGGAAATTACTTGGGAAATTGACACTTCAGCTATATTAATAGAAAATGAAATCAGTATTATAGAACTAGACGCCTGTTTATACGCTCTCAAGGGTAAATCTCCCGGATATGATCGTATCTCATACCCAATGATGAAAAATTCTCCTTTGATATTTAGACAAAGAATCTTAAAGTTATATAATAGTATATTAAAACAAAGTGTCTTCCCACAAACATGGAAAATTGCAAACATAATCCCAATATTAAAACCAAAAAAACCATTGACAGATCCCTCAAGCTATAGACCCATATCTTTGCTACCATGTTTGAGCAAACTCCTTGAAAAAATTATCTCTAACCGGCTGTTTTGGTACATTGAAAAAAAACGATTCATATCACAAAACCAACTTGCTTTCAAGCACGGAAGAGGCACAACGGACTCTTTGCTCCACCTTGATGAGTATATTTGTTCAGGGCTCTCAAATAAAAATCATATTTCAATTCTGTCGCTTGACTTTATCAAAGCATTTGACAGAATTGGACTTCACGTTGTGCTCAACAAACTTAAAGAATGGAAAGTTGGTCCTAAAATCTATTTCTTCATAAAATCTTTCCTTACATCTAGAAAGTTTAGAATCAAACATAACAATTGCTACTCATCAATATACACTCTTGAAAACGGCATTCCACAAGGCTCGCCACTTTCAGTTACACTTTTTATTATAGCATATAACAATATAAGCGAGATCTTAACAAAATATAGAACGCTTAATCACATATTGTACGCAGACGACCTAGTTTTAATGTCCAAATGTACAGACCCAACTCGAACAAAAGTAATTTTCGAGAAAAGCCTCAAGGAATTAAATGAATGGTGCTTACTCTCTGGTGCCGTAATATCACCAGAAAAAAGCAAGCATCTACACATATGTAAAAAAAGAAACTGTAATTCACTTAGTATCAACTTGCTTACATTCGAAATACCAAATGTACCCCACATTAATACTTTAGGTATTATATTTGACTGTAAATATAACTTTAAAGAAAATCAAGAAAATGTAAAACGTAAACTAGCTACCAGGGTCAATATAATTAAATTTTTATCCTCAAAAAATAGTTTTATTCATCCACAAATACTTATTCGTATAGTAAAAACTATTGTATTATCTAAGATCGACTACGGGCTAGCAGTGTACGGCAAATGTACAAAGTCAACATTAAACATCATTAAACCATCATATCATTCAGCAACAACTCCGATAAAAAATATACTGACAGAAGCTGGCCTTCCATCGATTGAACAACGGAGAGAACTCTTAACAGCCAGACTTGCCCCAAAAATCTGCGAATCATATATCTCTCCTATAATAGATGACGCCAAAAAAATCCTGCAACGTAAAAAAATAGCCAAACTTCCATCCACTATTCACCTTGCCCTAGAAGCCTCTATAAACTCTGGTATAATACCATCAATCACCACACTGAAAGCAAGTAATTCTCCACCCTGGAGTATTCCACTAAACGCCATTAACACATCCATATCAAGGTTCAAAAAGGAAGATACAAACAAAGATACCTACTCCCAACTTTTCAATAATGTAATGGAAAAATACAGAAATAATTCTTGGAATATTTTGTATACGGACGGTTCAAAGTCTGAAAATGGTACAGGTCTCGCTATCGTATCTGAGACTGGAACTATACTCTACACCACAAGAGTCCCAAACTACTACTCCATTTACTCAACAGAAGCGTTTGCTATTCTGAAAGCTACTGAAATAGCCATTGCATCAAATAAAAACTCGGTAGTGTGCACTGACAGTCTCTCCACGCTAAATGCCATCCAAAACATCAGAAACAAAAATCCTATGGTCATTAAAATTCGTGACAAGATTAACAAGGCCAACAAATCAATACACTTTGTGTGGACCCCTGGACATTCAAACATAAAAGGTAACGACTTAGCGGACCTAGCAGCAAAAAACGCTTCTAGTCATGCGGCAATATCTCAGCTACCCCCAACGCAGAGAGACTTCGTAAAAGTTATCAACTCAACCTGGGAGAATAACAGAATCGCAGATTGGCATAACTATGTGCACCATTACACGGCCATTAACCCTAACGGCGAACGTTTTATTTTCCCGCCTCACTCATCCTCTAGAATGATTAGATGCTTTACCCGATTACGTCTCAGCCATACTCAACTAACAAACTCGTATCTCCTAAAAAAAGAAAATCCACCAACTTGCAATCTCTGTCAATCCAACCAAATAATGTCAATAAAACACTTAACTACTGAATGCAGTAAGGTATCAGCCGTGTGTAAAATCTTCGCTAGCAACCGACTCATAGATATTCTATCAAAAACAAATTTAGAAAACATAAAAACTGTATACAAAATATTAAAATATCTTAAGATTGAATCTATTATATAATCAATGTTGTATTGTAATGTGAGAGGCTGTCGTTAGTTCACTTCTTGTGTAACATTCAACAGCCCCCCACAATAAAATTCTCTTTAAAATGAAAATTTCTTATAAATCAAGCCGAAGGCCCTGGTAGGCTAGTGCTTATTTTGTAAATATTAATGTATAAAATTATTTATATAGTAATAAATAATAATAATAATAATAATAATGCCAAACTAACATAATTCAGTCACGTGTTACTCGATCACGTGTGTAGTAATTCGGCCCCAGGCCATACAAACTTTAAAGTATGCAGAGGTTTGGTCCTATGCTTCGAACAAGGTGCATTACGATACGAATAAAGTAACAGGCAACAATTCCCAACAATTTTTCATGGAAATGAGATTACGGAGAACTTGCGAGTTCCACGCGAAACACGATAAAAATGTTTGTTTTGTGTTTGGATTCGAATCTCGAACCTCCCTCCTAACAGGCAGTCATGCCTGTTTGCCAATTACTTTAAGGTAATTCAAAATGTTGGCCTTTTTGTATATGAAAAATTCCAGAAATTGGTGGCTCGTTTGAACACGTTGTTAATTATAGGGCATATTCTCTCTCATTTTCATTACCTCCTCACACCTAGAATCGAACTACAAAATCTCCGTTTGCTTAGTTTTGTAAGAAATAAAGTTTCTCTTTTTCAAAGCGTATTTTCTAAAAGAGATATTCTAGCCCCGCAGTCTAAAATTCATGTCATTTTGTGGTTGTACCCCATACTTACTTCAGTGCTTCCATTGGCAATTTACATCCGGCGATATTCAAGTGCTTCAAACTTAATGTACTTGTAAAAAATTGTTTAAACGATGGTGGAATTTCTTTTCCCTTTTTTGTACTAAACGAATTGTGTGAAACGTTCAAATTGATTAAATGTGTTGCACAACCACGCAGTAGGGCACCAAATAACTGAAAAATAGAAGAACAAATTAACAACCATAAAAAACAATTTTGTATTTGAATGACTTACATTCTCTAAAGTAATATCAGTCGATGAGAGGTCCAAATGCTCCAGTACGTTTGGTTGGGCCAAAAAGTTGTGTAAATTCTAATAAACGAAAGTTGTATATTTAAACCTCAGTGACACCAAACTATTTACAAAAAACTTACGGTAATATCATCTTTGAGGCTATTTCCGCTTAAATCTAAATACGTCAACGAATTTGAAATGCTTTGATTAAGCGACAACGAATGTGACATCTGATTAACTCCCTTCGATGTAAGACCACAATGTGCCAGAGCCAATTTACAGAGGCCTTTTGATACTTTTGCTATTGGGCCCGCCAAGTGGATCGCGCCTAAAAAATTTGTAATGTTTTTTTTTTTAGTTCTCTTATGCTTTGAAAAAATCAAGTAGAGCAGCTTTAGTAAGAAAAGGAATTGTGCATTGATATAAAATTTGAAAGTGAAAAAGCAGTTTCATAAATTTCTCATTTCAGAAATCATAAAATGCCAGATGTTTTTATTTCATTTTTTTTAAACACTTAGAATATTTGTAATAAAATTGCAAACATAAAGTTAACAATAAGGGCGCTAAGAAACAGTCACAATTAAATTTATATTAAACTGAATACAGATATTAATAGTAAGACTTGTTTTTTTTTTTTATCAAAATATGCAAATAAAATTGGATGTGAATAGAAATAAATCAGAAGCAAAGATAGTTATTTAAATGCTGATTATTTGGAAAAAAAATGAAAGAAAATAAGAAACAGTGAACATCAACATTTAATTAGTCAAACCTTGAACAATTTTCCCAAGTAGGGCACACAACGATGTTGCACCTACATCATAAAAATATAGTACACACGATAAAGTAATATAATAAGATAATTTTAGTGAACAAAATAACCAAAAAATTCTTTTATTTTAATGGTATGGTATCAAGTTTGCATGGGAATGGTGTGTGACTCGTACGATTATTATTTATAACCTCTTAAATTAAATATTCGATTGAAGATTCTTTAACTTCCTTTTCTGGCGTTACGAGAATCGTTACCTTGAAGCTTCCCACAACCATTACAAACAAAACATAACTGAAAAGTGGCACTCCACTATGGGAAGCGGGGGCTATGAAATCAGGGCCCGGAAACGTGTTTACGACCCTAAAAAAGTTGCCAAAATTAGTAGGACGATAGTAAAATAGATTTCCACCAACCACTGAAAGCAAGATTATATTAAACAATCCTTAAGGATGCGATCTACGATAGACGATTGAACGATAATCGTCTGAAAAGTTATGGCATCTGGGCCCAGTATCAGCTACACATATTTCCACTCATAAAAAAAAACAATTCATCAGGTCGTTTGAATAATAAAAGACATTCAGAGAGTGAAACCATTTGGCATCCTAACACTTTCTGTGTCCTTAAGATTTAAGTAGACAAATGGATCGTGCTGATTGGCTTCATTGATTTCAACCAAACTAATGGTACTCTTTCGACGTTTTTGATAAGACTGTGAACCAACTATTCACATATGAAATTGTCTGTTGAGGTGGGCCGGCAACTTGGCAAGAACAAACAACACCACTAACTGTTTTACCATCGACAATGGTTTCAGACAGGATGATGCGCTATCATTTAAGCTCATCATTATAATTATTCGGGGGAGCAATACGATATACGACTAATGACGTTGAGTCTGTTTACACAATGAAGGTAGCTCTCAGTGGGCAACGGATATCAGCCCCGAGCCTGGATAGCGTACACTTTGAGGTGCGTGCTGGAAAAACGAGTTTAAAAACTCTAAAGGTTTTTGAACGTCAATAAAACGATAGCAAAATAGTCAATTGATGAAAGTTAAGTTATATGATTGACTATATATGTATATAATCGACGGTAAACGGTAGGACGATAATCGGATTGGATCGGAGCTCAGAATATCAATAAAACAAGAAAGCAGTCTATGTTGTTATCAAGGAAGAAACGCAATATTAACGACTCATTCATGATGGACAGATACGACTTCCAAAATAATTTATTTAACTCGACTCCACTGGGCCCACTCTTCACTATGATCACACACAACAACATTCAGGCGCAGAGATTAATCTTAAAATCATTCTTAACTTTCATTTGCTAAGAACTAAGTGGAAAAACACTATCTCAAAGAACAAAGGAGACGCTTAGTTATTCTCTTTATAGTACAAGCATGAATGCTGTCACAACCGAATGTATGAGTAGGTTTGTTCGTTGAACTTAACCCAGGGTTGACCCAGGTTTCCTTGACAGCCCTATGAGTTGTCAATAAAACCTGGGTTTTCCAGTTCTCAAAAAACGGTAAACCACAAAACTACCATTCAGGGCGAATTTCGGTTTTTCGAAAAACGCTTCAACGAACGAACCTAATATCTGTTGAGTTGCTTTGAGAGAAATATTTTTCGGGTGATGTTTGGTACAGTCGGAGTAAAACGGAATATACATAAGAGCAGGTTCAACGACAATCTGTACTGGACTATACAGCGATAAGGACCTGTCCCGAAAGCTGAGAATTCAACCACTGAGATAACTGGGATATATTGAATTCTAAGCCCGTAGGAGAGGGTAGCAAAGGAAGACCCGCACCTCAACTAAATTGATGTGCCTGTAAATAGCCGACTTACAGAAAATCAGATTGGAAGGAAAGGGGTATTGACGGAGACCATGGTTCATTATGGAGTCATAAAAATTAAAGGAAGAAATTGAAGAGAACCTCGTTTGAAATAAACGATCGATGGTATTCCAACCACCAACCGAAAAAAATAATGTTGACGAACGTTTCTTTCTTTTTAAGCCAAGGAAACGGTTGCCTTGATTAAAATGAAACAATAATGGAAAACTGGTACACCGAAAGAAGATGTAAGTGACACTAATCACACATAGCCGCAACGTCTTCTATACTTGAAATACTCAAAGTTTAGTTTGGATTACATAAATTCATTACAAATACGTCGCTTTGTTGCAACCCAGCACCGAATATCATTCTCCAACAAAATCAAGACGCGAGGGCATTGCTGAAACATGTATATCGATTTAATAGAAAATTATTATGACTACAATGAGAGAACAAGCATCTCCATAGTTTTTAAACCGAAATTGATTTGTTGTGACTTGAGTAGAACAAATAGAGGAGGCAAAATAGTTGAAAGTAATTCATTGCGACGAGCTTTAATGAAACTGTGTTCTTGAATAAACTAAGTTATAAATATGAAATATAATACAACCCCAAGTGCTTTGTTTTATCGACAAAGAAAATTGGTATTTGTTTACAATGTGCCACGTGAAGCTATACATATATCACGACAGGTATCTTTACTTTATTACAGATTCATGGGTTCATATTAAACATGTGTATGCATTATGGATCCATAATGTGCTTCTTCTTTTGCCATAGTGCCAGAAGTAACAATAAAGCTCTTTAGTATATATTCATTCATTATAATGTGCGATATTCTTAAACGACCATTAATTCGTTGTGTGCACAAGAGGTGTTGTAAATAGTGTTAGATGTGAGATGTTATGGTTTAAGTTAACTTATATTGTACGAACACTGAACAGTATGTAATGTACAACAAAAAAAAAACAATGTCATGGAAACTAACCTTTATCCTCAATTAAATTATGACTCAAATCGATAGTACGAATCGCAGGATTGTTATTTGTAATCACAGATACAGCTAATTTATGAAGAAAGTCCGATCTAAAAAAAAAACAACTGTAAGTCTTCTTTTACTGCAAGAAATCACATATGCTCACCTCAAACCTAGTGCTTCCAAATGTAACTCCTCCAACCACATTGACCTTTTGAGCACATGCAGTATTCTTTCCAGTGTTTCGTGTGACAATCGCATATGGGAAGCTTTTAGGCCACGAAAAAACGTGTTATACTCCAGCGCAGATACAATGGCCATTAGGTCTCTGCAACAAATAAGAAATAAACAAAAAGATAGAATAAAAAAAAGAAACTTAGACAAACATTCAACATACTTCGGTTCCAAATGATCAAAATCTCTTAAATTCAGTATCCTAGTGTCATGTGATAGGTAGATTGTGTCAATGTCCCATGCCACTTCCTCTCGATATGGCACCCCATGGAAGTCACACATGCAGGCGTATTGGGTACTAAAACCGCCACATGGGCCAACATTACGCGGGTCAGATGGTCTCAACTCCTCGGAGAAAATCGTTTCTCGTTCTGGCGGATGGATATCGATCTGCGGATAGAAGAAGTTAAACAACACAATAAATGACCTGATGTTTTTTTTTTGTTTTTTTTTTTTGTTGGTTTTCTTCGTATAAGCTTAGTAAACTTAAAAGTTCAAGTCGGGCCATAGTTCTTTTAACGAGAAAGAGTAAAATTAATCTCTGGCTCCGGATAGAACGTGTACCACTTACAAAGTTTTCTTCTTCAGACTTTTTGTTTTTGGCAAAATGATTGTTTCTCAGGATAGAAAGGATGTGTTGTCCTTTGTAAGCACATAAGAGAACAAAGCATTAGAAAATTCTGTTGTCTGTTGGGCAGAATACAAAAGTTTTGTTTAACAATTCGTTAAAATGTCCAGTGATTAGGATGACGGGGTCGTCCGTTACCAATGGCTACTCTCCCTTTACAAAAATAAAACAAATCATTACACGAAGTCAACAAGAACACGAAAACACAATGATGAAGATGAAAAGAAAGGAAAACAAGCAATTCAATTTGAATGGAAAAAGACGAACGTGAAAATAAAAATCATAAAATTAATGATGTCGAATATTTAATAACCTTGTGCCTCCTACCATCAATCCCCACAAATTTGATCTGCGTATCAAAAATAAAAATTAATGAACTTATAAACATCTAGGAGCTCAGGATGAGAACAATAAGATTCACTTCTCTCAAGCAATTCTTAAAGGGAATGCAGACAACTTTTCGTCGATTACGAATGACTTAAGGAAGAAGTGCTTTTCGAAGCAGTTACAGTTAAAGTATTCGAAAGTCGCTTTTTGCATGGGAAGCCTTCAAAATGCAATTTAATAAGTTTGTTCGTTGAGGCCCTGGGGTTGCCACAAAGCGTTTTTTGAGAAACCTAAAGTCGCCCTAAATGTCAAACTTAGTGTTTTTTTAGCCCTGGGGTTGACCTAGGTTTTCCCTCAACTCGCTCTAGGTTTTTGAGGCGAGTTGAGGGCTGTCAAATGACATGTATTATTTTTAATGACAGGGATGTACGGCGATTTGAAGTAGAAATCCAGGTTTTTTTTGAAAACTCATAGGGTTGTTAAGGAAACTCCACTCCTTAAAATATGACTGATTGTGAATTTCTGTGCACAAAGTAAAGAAACAGACGTTTCCGTAGCATGCGGACAGACTTAACGTATGCTTCCCACGTATTATAAGAAAACTGTTAATTTTTTGCTATCCTGTTACAGAAAAGACTGTAGAAAGATTGTTGCCGTTGCCACAGGGTGCTTCTCCTTTGCCAAGCATTTAAACGTGTTAATAAAAGATACTACACTATGTGAATCCTGTGGAGAGGATGACAACATCGCGGAGCACTTCTGTAAATGTCCTGCATTTTCTCAAATCAGGATACAGATTCTGGGCGCACACATGTTGAAAGCAAGTAACCAAGGCTTTTTATTATGGCAGTGTCTTTTGGCTTTTCTTAGAACATGTGCAAAGCTAAAACAAAAGAAAGTTCCGATCTGTTGCCCAAGAGGTACTTGACAACATTGCGTTTAATTTGTGAACGCACTTATCATAGAGCTGCCAGTGTCGATTCATTCTGTAAATTCGACATTTTCATCATGGTAAACACGAACGAGCGAGTTCTGCACTTTATAAAAGTTTTCTACAGAAATAGGCAGTCGGTAACCCCAACTTTTAGAGCGTTAACTCCAACTTTAGGTCGTAATTCTCGCCCTAGCGGACAGGTAATAACAAGTTTAGTTTAAATTAAAGACTCAACGTCTTGAGTCTGAGAGAGCGACGTAAGCGTTTCCATACATTTGTAGTTGCCGCCGTTGCAGAAATGCTTAAATGATGACGCTAAAATTTTCAAAGTCTTCACCTCCGATTGAGATTCTCTCCAGCTTCAAAATGACATCGGTTCATTCGACTTTTGGTGTTCTAAAAACTTCCTTGAATTAAACATTGCCAAATGCGAGGCAATAACTTTTTCTCGTAAAAGTAATAAACCTCCCCCTGGTCCTATCATCTTCAGAACCTTCCTATAAACCGTGTGCAGCTTATCCGAGATTTAGGAGTTCTCTGCGACGGTGAATTAAATTTTCGTTCTCATATTGACGAAGTAATATCAAAAGCTAATTCCGCCCTTGGTTTTATCAAGAGATGGTCCAAAGAGTTCCGCAACCCCCTTGTAACAAAATCTCTCTATATTGCCTATGTTCGCCCTCTCCTTGAGTATGCATCGCAAGTATGGGCTCCATATCAAGCGGCTCATATTTCAAGGATGGAAAGTGTTCAACGTCGATTTCTGCTCTTTGACCTTGGGGATATCTACGACGTAAGAAACTTTCTCACTCTGCCTCCTTACCGCGATCGTCTTACAATTATTAATCTCCACTCCCTTGAAAACAGAAGGAATGTCTTTGACATTATATTCATTCACCGACTTCTTACTGGTAACACTGACTGCTCCTCCCTTTTACACCTTATCGCTTTCAACACTTATCCCCGAAATGTAAGATCTTCCCGATTCTTTTTCTTTCCTGCTCATCGAACATCCTATGGTCTCAACGAACCCTTAACCTGCATGATGAGTAAGTTTATTTCTTTTCGTTTTCTTTTCGACCTTAATCTTCCAAGTACCTGTATGAAAGTCCTCCTGTTAAACCGTTTCTCATCCTTGTAGTTTAATTTAGTTTTAATTAGTTTAAGTTTAGTGTTTAAGTAAAGCTTGTATTAAGTTAATAAATGAGGCGGTAGCCCCACCAAAATTAAAAATTAAAAAAAATTAATAATCCCGCACCAATATATAGAAACGAAATTATGCCGGTATTTTAGCGTAGCCCGGCCCTACGAGGATCGAATTGAGCATATTATGTAATTTAGTTTCCAAGCTTTCATTACAGTTGGAAAATATTGAAAGAATTTATGGAATCGGTAAAGTATTTTCTAAGTTCCAGAAAGGACTATGGAAGGGAAATATAACCTATATATCATTTCTCAGGTTCTATACCATTTATTATTCAAATTTTATTGAAATTGGTTCAGTAGTTTAGGAGCCTTTTCAATACAAATACTAAGTTCACGTTTACGATCCCGATTCTAACGACATGTTCCCGTTCCCGTGGGAATAAAAACCGTATCAAAATCCGTTTCGTACTTTTAAAGATCTAAGCATACAGACAGACAGCGGAAAGTGACCTTGTTTTACAATATGCAAGTAACGTCTTCTACATTAAAACAAAACTACACAAATTATACTTCACAAAATGTAGGCCCAAATTATAAATAAAAAATTTAAAACAATAAAAACATTCAATGCCTCTTGCGAAAAATTGGAATTTTGTGCTATGTTCAGGTCTCAATAAGATCAATTCTAAATTGATGAGAACATAATAAGGTTGAGACAGAACTCCCCAACCCAAACCCTATTCATTTTAATATCTTCATTATTTTATTTTGCCTGTAAAGAGTAGGTAGATAGGTACATGGTACAAGTACCAACAGTTGAACGCGCAACATTGAGAAAATTTAAAATTCCTAAATGAAAAACATCAAAAAAGGCTTTTTTTATCCAATCTTAGAAAAAAACGTAGGCTTCTTATATTCTCTTTAAATTAATATTTTTTCCGGTAGAGGTATAAATCTTTTACCTTGAAATCGTTTGACATCAAACGAAAAGAAATAAAAACATGATTTTTCGATTAAACTTCGTGTGTATAGCAGTAGCATGAGGTTTTCTCCACACAAAAAGGCTTGCGTCTGCATTCTGATTTCCCATCTGCCTTTGGCCAAGAAAAATCCCATTAAAATCGGGGAAAAAAACGATGACATTCTCTGGTTGGGTGGAAGCTGCTGGATATCAATAAATGTTACACATCATATCCTAGTAGGTATGTGTGCTGAATAATATCTGACCCGAAAGAAAGTTCAACTTTTTTTTTCTTGTCCATCCTTTGTTCTGTACTATGTTTAACCATCATATTTCACCTGTCTCTGGCGGCGCCGCCGCGTCACACAGCAGATGACAACAATGGACGAGAGTTGACATTTCTTTAATGAGTTTGTTTTTTTGTACTTAATATTTTATGTGTCAAGAAATAAATATTCACAACGTAGATTTTGTCTTCCCTTTGAATTTTAGACAAATCGTTGCAATTAAACTTGAATAATTGATTATAAAGACGAATGTTTTTGTTTCCAGATAGTGTCGTCGCCGCTCAACTCAAGCTTAAGAGTTAAGACTTGAGAGTTGATCTGATTCCATTTTAAGTCTTTACTCTTGAGTCTGTAAGTTGAAAAAGGAAGGAAACTCATCAAGCAAGAAAACATAATGAATGGAAGGCTTTGTGTCAGATTTCCGCTTCTGTGCTATTAGAGTTGAGATTCATCAGCACACACCACTGCTGCCGCTGCTGCTGTTAGAAAACAAGAACTAGCAAAAAAAAAAAAAAAACACCAACAACAAAACAATGCATTGTTCCACAGGCATATAATCGTGCACGACGACGGACGGAGAGCTTGGATATAAAAAGTGACGATGATGGAGATGGAAGTTTTGAATTTTTTTTTTCTCCTTCTCCTACACGATTAAAGGTAAATGTTTGGCACTTTATAAACAAATTTTCAGTCAGACTGCCAGATGGAGAAGTCAGGTTAGACGTGTATTCCAGCAGGGATGGGTAAATAAAAGATAAGCAAGATAATGTGAACAATACTCGCAAAGACAGCTTAAGTCAGGAGTAATCAAAAAGAACGCGCCACCATAAATAATTTATGTTCCAGTGAACGAACATAAATACATAGGTTCTAGCATTTTTTGGTTAAGAGAAAACTCTTAAATAGGCATTTAACTCTGGGGTGGCTTTTTTTTTGAGGTAGACTCTATTCTCAGAACAAAATACCAAATTATTTAAGAAAACCAATGTTTTGTTGAACCTTTTAAGATCTTCGGCCATAACAACTAACTCGTCATAGTCACAAAATTTAAATTGGTAGAAACAAAAACTGTTGCAGTAATTTAAAACTGCTCCAGCGTTACGAACATCGTAACTTCGATTTTGGTTCCAGTACAATTGTTGTGTAACTATCGCATTCACAACGTTCATCGAAAAACTAAATACCCCTATCATGGATGTCAACTCAACTGAAATTGGGTTGTCTTCTCATATCTATAAAACGAGCACACAACCCAATTTTCAGTTGGTTTGTCATCTGTAATAGGGTTGTAAATTTGTAGAATTTCGTTTCAATTTCCACCATTAAAAGCCAGACTTTTCGAGGCGAGATTTACAAAGTACAGGCTACCGGTTACATAATTTGGTAGATATGGCGGATAAGCTGGCCAGAATCGGGTTATCATCTAAATCCACCAGCGAGCAAGACACTAGATGAAGGCAAAAAACAGAGCCTATTAGAAGTTTCTTGAGACTGCCAATGGTTATCGATAGAAGCTTGCCGGGTTTCCAGAAGCATAAATCGAAATATGTATTTACTAAGAAGGAAATTGAACTCTTATTCCAACTTATCAGGCCTCGGCTTCCCTCCTTTGATTGGCATACTCTCGGGTCACAACTCATGATAAAAATGGGCATTAACACATCCGATCAATTCAGAGCATTTCAGTTCCGTCCTTTGTGAGTACATCAGAAAAAAGCTTTAGGAGAATACTTCTTCGACGAACTGGGCGACATCTCAAACCTGGTGGCAACCACACCCAACCTTACCTAACGTGTTTCAAGGAGACGAAGCTACAGATCCTGCGACTAGTCAGTCACTTTTCAGTAATTCAATGTGAATAAGTGAATTGAATATATTGCGATGAAAAACAAACTACGTTTCATACTTTAAAAGCCACTTTTCCTGAAAGTACTCGAAGCTTAGCAAACTGCACTCCAAGAAAAAAGGCTTCGTGAAAGAATTTCTTTCAAATTAATTTCAACAAATAGCTTTCACTCGATGGGATGAAGAAACCCTTTACATGTGTTTTCTCATCCCCAATGAGAGTTGTAAGACTTGAACTAATGTTCATTAAAGAGAACAACTAACTACTCATACCAGCCAAATAAGATCAATTCCAATCTTCTGACGTCAACCTATTAAGACGCAGTTTATAAAAAAGGCTTCAGAAAAACCTTAAAAAGTTATTAACATGCATTGTTGATATCTGTGTAGACAGTGGTGTCCTTGTGCTTAAAAAAAAGCAAGTAAAGAAGTTAAAACATATCGTTGCGTTCTTTAAACAATTGGGTAGGGAACCGATAACTCTACATCACGAATGTCCTACATAAGAATGATGATATCAATTTGCAATTTGCAACTTTCGTTCTTGTCAAGTGTAAATAAAGATTTCAAAAATCGAGCAAACAGAAAAAAATCAATTAACACAATCTTATGCTGTGATTGCAATGAAAATTGAAGTGAGATGGCTTTGAATTTGTTTAACTCTTGTGGGGCACTCAAAAACACAGGATTAAGTTTGTTTACCCAAAGTAAATCCATTACGCAATTTAGGGAGGCATTGTACACAGTTGAATGCAGGCTTCCAAAGTTAAAATTAGGAGTAGCGAATCCTTTTAATTTGAACCAAAACTAATAATAGCAAACTTGTTTTAAAATTTTGGCTTCCCAAGCCAGCAACTTTTTATCATTTAAAGTAAGATGCTTAAATACTTTACATATACAGGGTGTCTCAACATATCTGCTAAGATCAGTATAGAATCAAGAATTTTTAAAAGTTATTTTTGAACAACTTCAGAGATGGACATTCGTCATTTGTCAGTTGTTCATTTCCACTAAGGTGGCGCAATAAACCCCGAAAAAGTTCGGGGTTTAACGCAATTCAAGGGGTTACAACTTAAAGCCTATTCAGGACGACTAAGTTAGAAAGAGCTTTCGCAGTGCATTACTTTGCTAATGTCTTGCCATTTTTATGTTTCTGGCACTTGAACCTCGAACTCCCACGTAATAACAGGCAGACACGCAAACCATAACGTCAAGGCCACTACAATATCACTACGTTACAACATTGAACACATACTCCCTAGTTTGAAGTTCGAGCTACCCAGTCTTACACAAAACGGTTTTCCACAGCTAAGTTACCACTATGAGGAATGCCTTCTCATTTAGCTGTTCGGATACGACTGATAAATTTTAAGTTCCCTTCATTTCTGGCCCAACAGAACTTATGGAATGGTTGAGAGAACATGCACTGGACCCCGGAGTGTTCCTAACAAATATGCCAAAGTATGTAGTTGCCATGAAAAAAGTGTTACTTATTTTGAGATTTTTTAACAGTTCGAAAAAATAGCCAAAAACTGAGAAACCGCGTTCATGCAAATCGATGCTATAGCCACTTGACTAATTGAAATGTTTGAAAATATTAAATTAAAAAACGTATTGAAGCAACAAAGCTTTAAATCATTTTTGAAATTGTATTTGTACTTTTCTAGGCGAGTAATCGATATAAAAATTGGTTCAAACAATGAACACCAATAAACCTTTTTTTCAATGACTTACTTCAATCGCTATATTGCAATACTACAGATCTTGAACTTGTTTTATCTGTGAAAAAACTCACCATGTTTCACACTCTTAATCATTTACCATCAAGGTATAAATACGCGTACATCAAGTTTTATGATTCAGTTTCTCATAAACTTCATAAAGTGTGTAACAAAAAGCTGCTTCAAAGGTATGTGGAACATTTACAAATCAAGTTAATGATACAAATGAATAAGTAGTTGAGTTGTCTGTCAATTTGATGTAAGACAAAATACAAATTTCTCTTTTGGAAGTTTAAAGCCAATTTACATTCTTGTGATGACTTTTATTAGCAGTTTTGCTATTAGTTTCGCGATTTTGAAATTTGAACTTTACACAAAATTTATTTTTAAAAAGCTAAACAAAAATGTTTCATCACGAATTAAAAAAGTGTTTTTTTTTTCAAATCTTACTAAAAAATAATTGTGGCAAATCTAAATTTGTTGACATTTTCCAAAGTCCACCGGAAAATGAAAGTTCCAACAAAAAAAAAAAAATTCGTAGTACAACGGACCAGTATTCGGGCCTGATAGTATTCCAGTTAAAAATAAATAGGGTGGCGCAACAGAGCGAGGAGCCCCTGGGCCTAGCGCGTTTCTCACAACCATGCCTTGTGAGGGAATGAAGGGGACCTACAATTTTCTGCCGGTTCCGAACGGCTAATTGAGAAAGCGCTTTTCGTGGCAATGAATTTATTAACGGAGGACTTGCCAATTCCTCGTGAAAAGCGATACCCGTGAAAAAACATTTTTACCTCTGCTGGAATTCGAACCTCTGGGTTAGCAGGTGGTTATGCATTATGCTAACCATCACGTCACGGGTAACCAGTTAGAGTTTAAAAAAATCCGAGAAAGATGGAAAAGCTTAAATACTATGACTGATGAGAATAGTGAGTAGGGTCTGATTTCTGAAACTTGAGAATTATTTAATTAAATTACTAATGGACTATTAACATGATCACGATGCTGTTTGGACGAATAAAATAAGAAAAATGATTTTATTTTACCTATTGAGATAGACTGGTTAAGAATTCCTTAGGAAACGATTGAAGTATAGTTCACACGGATTTTAAAATACATACACTTTAATTTTTATATTTATAATTAAGGAAATTGAGAAAAAATAATGTATTCCTTGAAGTGTGGATTGTGTGTGGAACGATTAAAGTATAAGAATAAAAATTTAGTGGGTCCGAACTGTGATACTTTATTCTCGTTCCACACACAATCCACATTTCAACGAATACATTTTTCGTGCGTGTTTAACCTCAAAATCATTCTTTTTTTGTTTTCTTTTGTCGTCAAAGTCTAAAGCACGGGTCACACATGGCTGCTTGCCAGCCGATTCTTTCCAGCGGCTGGCAGTAGCAGAAGCAGCCAGCGGCTGGCAGCCCAGTCACACACAGCTGCAGAAAACCATTCAAAAATTTGTTTTTGAATATTATTTATAATTTTTAACCCTATTTATTATATTCGACACACATTTCGAATGAATAATTACTAAATAGAATGTGTATCAGTATTTTTTTATTTTGCCAGCCGCTGCTAATTACTCGCCGGCTGGCAGCGAGTGTGGTGAGTTTCATGGTCACACGAAGCTGATCAGCGGCTGGCAGTAGCGCCTACTCGATTCGCCGCTGGCAAGGAGCTCTGTGTGACCCGTTCTTAACGTCGTTCGCAACGAATTCAAAAACGTATATGTTAGCAAAATATCAGAATTAACGAATACTCGCTGATTCGTCGTTTGTTGGTCATACTCGTGTATTAGTCCTGCAATTAGGCGTTACATATTTCGCATATTTCAAAACCAAATCAATAGAAAAGATATACATTCCAAAAATTTTAACTCGTTACACTTTTCCATTCATAAAAAAAGGAACCAAACTCGAATTCTTAAAGAAGGTTTCATTTCCGGTTGTCACCGATTTTTGAGCATCTTCAGTTTTCAATTCTTTGTCCGATGTGACACAAGGAAGTACCCCTACACATTGCTTTTTTCTTAGACTTTCGTATTTCTTCAGTTGCATTGAGTATGGTTTAGATCGGGCTGCAAAAATATACCGATATACATATATATATACCGCCATCTATGTATATCCCAATAAATGTCAGAAAAAGGACCCTACTAAATATGTGTAGGTGCTCGTTGTCCGGTCGTTCACTTTAAAATGTTTAAAGTCTCGTGACACGGGTGTCTTATTACTTCAATGCGATCTAGAACTGAGAGCGTATACAATTTCAATTGGAATTAAGCCATATTTCAGTAAGAGGAGGGCAAAGGAATCAATCTTAATTTGTAAAATAAATAAACATTTGGGCGCAATGACTTGATTTGCCAAACCCTCGCGAAATGTGATGCCCGCGGAAAAAGATTATGGATATAACATTATGAAGGATATTTCTATATTATACAAGAAAACATACAAGAAAAATTTGCAATACCTCTTCGGTAGTAAATAATAAATCAATGCAAGAAAAATGGTACCCGTGGAGTGATGGTTAGCATGTCTGCTGCTGTTGAACCAGACGACCGAACCTATCCATTTTAGGCTTTTGTCCATGTACATAAAGAGTTTTCCAAGAGGAACTAGCTAACTTTGAATTTTATTTGTGAACGCAAACTTTCACTGTCATTGTCAATTTATTGAGTAAACTCAACATTCATAACGGTAAAGTATACGAAAGAGCAACGTCTACTCTACAGATCAGTCGGAGATCGGAGTCGGTGTCTCGATCTAATTTGATAAAATTTGAATCAATATATTCGTTGTTGCAGTGTCAGTGAGACAACGGGTTGGTCGAAGTGTCAAAAATATCGTGTCCGTTCAGGCTTCAGAAAATTCCACGACGTCCAATTGGGTTCAACGAACCGACCGTTGCAAATGTCCCAACCATGACATAATATGCCCATAGCAGTTCATTGCTGGATCTACAGCCATGTTTTTTTTTCAAGTCAGTAGGTAGTACAGTAAAAATTCCTTTTTCAATTATAACAATTTTTGTAAAGTAGAAAAAATCAGAGTAACGCAGTGGTGGAAAAGAAGTTTGTAGAATGTAAATGAAAGAATGGTGTCGGCAAGAGCTTCCTTTCAACTGAATCACTATTTCAGTTATATAAATAAATAGGGTGGCGCAACAGAGCGAGGAGTCCCTGGGCCTAGCGCATTTCTCACAACCATGCCTTATGAGGGAAACTAACTATTTCAGTTAGTCGGTTGAAAAAAGAAACAGATAATAGATTTATCCACCAGTCTAACGATCCAACCTACTCAAACTGAAAATTGAATATATCCTAGGACCCATGTCACGATACTAATTTTTTCCCAGCCTCTGATTATAAAGCCAAAATGTCATCAATTCTTCACTTTCAACTAACTTATTCTAACACCCACCTCAAGTGCGAGAAAAATAACTTAACGATTTCTTCATAAATGAATTATACTTTTTATAAAGAGTGACCAGTCAAAGTGGGACATTCTCTAATAATTAACATCACAGTTCTTAAAATTGCATGTGTGCACTTTTTAATTAAGGTTAACACACAGTTTAAAAGGCGAATTGATAATAAAGTGATTCAGTCAAAAAGAGAAAACTTAATTCTTCATTTATGAATAAAACTTTACACTTACCCTTCTTATAATGTATTTGAGAGGAACTGTTGGGAAGATTTGTTTTATCGCTGAGGCCAGATCTGTGAGAATAACATCGGCGTTCTGTAAAAATTAAAAAAAAAAAAATTAAATAAAAGACATAAAAAATTGAGAACCAAGGCTGATTAATAAATATTAATTGAAATTTAACTCAAGTCCTCTTACCGAACTAAAATTTCCCGCATCTCCGGTCGTTGCAAATGAATAGGTTCTGTCATTGGTGATGATAGAGAAATGTGATGGTTTTTTACTTTCCACAGAATGAATATCCAGATAATGGAAATGACTTTCAATCTGTAATCAATTTTTATTAATGTTTGAATTCATTGGTTCGATCTGAGAGAAAAAAATATACCTTTGTGGGAACTTTGGCGATAAGCAAATAAATACGAACGGGTGTAAAAACCTGAAAGAGAAGGCAAAAGAGAAAATGTAAAAAATAAGTTATTGCATCAATATTGGTTATAAAAGCAGGAAAAACAATCATTTCAAGAGTTTTTTATGGCTGACTAGACATAGCCAATGCAATTCAGTGCGTATTTGGTTAGGATACAAAAAACTGTTGGCATTTTTTGGGGCATAGAATTACGTTGTTTTACATCATGAATTGAATTTATTTTTACATTTGTTGAATTATAAAATATTTATCTGCTTTCAGGTAAACCCAACATGGCAAAACTACTCCTGATGGTTTTGTTTTTATTTTTGAGTCTTTTCACAGTATTCGCACAAATTGATAATTGCATTCCAATAGGGCGAGAGGTGAGTAACAAAGAAATTTTTGAAGTTATACTTCTTTTGGTGTGTTTAAGAGAAAAATTATGAAAGTAAAAATAATAGGTACTATATGCCCCCCTCCCCTCACAAAAAAAAAAAAATTATATGAAGCTAACAGGTAGAAGTTTGAAAAAAAAAAAATTACTATTAGAATGCTCCGTTATAACCGAAAACCACAAGTTATATCTGATTCCCATATTCTCACGGGAAAGAGAACTAAACACTTGATTGATGGATTTTAAATAAAAATTCTAATGGCGGAAATTCCTTTTATTGGAAAGGAACCGGTAACTAAAAAACTACTGAACCGATTTCCAAAATAGTTTCAATATTAGAATGCTACATTATTCCTTTTAGAAACATAGACTACACTTTACTTCCGCATTCGCATGAGTTGACAAAGGAAACTTAAAATGGTACCTGCATCCAAGAAACCGAAAAGCTGTCAGTACTTGGTATGTGTGTAAACAATGATCTTCGTTGGAATGACCACATATTTGAAGTCGCCAAAAACGCTGCTAAATGGTTAGGCTTCTTGAGACGATGCAGGAAGTTCTTCACCCCTTTTGATCTGGCTACAATTTATAAGGGGTTCATCCGCCCAAAACTGGAGTAGGGTACAAAATAGAGCGTTCAAATTGATAGGTGATAGTTCAATCGTAGAATCGATTGATTCTCTTGAACATGGTCGAAACATTCCCTGCCTCAGTCTCTTTTACCGCTTTTTTTACAAACACTGCCAGCTGCATTCCTCCCCTGAAACATTTTAACTGCAACACCCGCCTCGCCAGGAATGCTCATCAGGTATACCTTGAGGCTTGAGCCCAACTTCGGTCGTACAACGTGCATCGATGTCTCCTTTCAAATCCTCTCCTATTTTCCTAAATTCTCGCACTGTGTTCTATAACATTATAAGGGTAGTCTAGTCATAACCCCTTGATGTGCGCGTTAATTATAAAAAAAAAGCTACTGGACAGATTCGAAAAATTCTATCTCTATAAGAATGTTGTATTATGCCTCCTATTTCATATACCCACAGCAACGGGAACGGGAACTCAAAAACAACAGAGCCGAATAGGAAAGTTCTTTCTTCATCAGAATAGCAAATTATCTTCTTGTAACAAAGACCACAATTCATCCCCATATTCACAGGAGAACAGGAATGGGAACTCGAAAACTACTGGACCGATTACAGAAATTCTTTCATTTTGAAAAACAGTAAAATGTCCTTAAGAAACATAGACTATTTCAATCCTGTATTCCCACGAGAACGAGAACGACAACGGGAAATTCAATTCTACTTGACCAATTTTAATCACCATTATTCTTTTACATTATTTTATCAACTTATCATTCCTTGAGTTTTCTTTGTTCTATTATGCCAAAGAAGTATAACTTCTAACGCCTGTACGCGTACATAAGTTAAAACACAAGTTTTTTGTTTTCATCAATAATAATTTATCATTAACAAATTTTGTTTTTTTTTACAGTGTTTAGCCGAAGCTCTTCAATGTTGCCCGGGAACAACATGCATGTTCTACGCTAACAGATGTGTTTCGATTTAACAACTTAAAGCAGTAAATTGTGATAAAGCAGTCAATTTTGATTTCATAATAAACTTTACCGGTGCTTTTATACTGACAAACTTTCTTTTACCATTTTTTTAAGAACTTTCAGTGAGAATATTATTATTAATTTTATCGATGAAAACCATCTTCGGGGTATGGATTTTGGCATCAACTCCTATTGTAAGACTTTTTCGGTACAGTGATTTTGAAAGTGTAAAGGGTGATTTTTTTGAATGTATGTGGTTTTCAATCTGCCACACTTTTTTTGAAGTTGGTTTTTTGACAGCTGTCCCCTGATTTATGTGGAAGAATTGAATCTGCGCCACTACTTTGCACTGCGTATGTTTGGCAAATTGTCTCAAAACGAATTCGCTGTTGACTACGTTTTTCACATAATTTTGAGATTTGAACCTGAGAGCCAACTGTAAGATCGGGGGCTTTGGATTATTTTTTGTTGTGTTATGTGAACTCGCACATAAGCAAGAGACGATGGACGCTTTGGAAGAAAATATTGGGCGAGCTGTTGACATCCATTGCTGCAAAGAGCGGTAGAAAATTGGGCCTCTATTATTATTATATATTATATATCTATATTATTATTATTTCTTCTTAAGCACAACGCCTCTAAGAACACACCTTTTATTTTTATCTATGCCTTTATATGCAGATAAATTGTGAATGGCAAGACTCGATTTTTGATATTACAAGCTTTGGTGGAAGTTGCATCGCCACTATTAAATTTAAATATGATTTTAAAGACAATTTTAATTAAAAATAGATAATTTGTCTAACGCCCAACAAAACTCATTGCGTTCTTCTCTGATTTTTAATTAAAAGCGTCGAACTAATACAAAAAGGAGTTCAAAGTCGTATCTGTTTTAATTTTGATTCCAACCTTTAGTGCGCATTGTTTACCTTGAGATATCTCCAAACGGTTTCATTTCATCGAATCCATTATCTTTAAAGGAATGAAAAATACAAAACACGTAAAAAATTGAAACACAAGACGTGATGATTTTGATTAGGATAGCCATCTATCTTACCACTCAAGTTGAAACTCGGGTTTCACAATCAGCTTTAGATTAGACAACATTAATCGGACTATTTTGTGATATCCCAAAAAGTATAAATACCAATTCTTTTGTCTCGAAAAATTTAGTCAGTAAAAGCTTAGCAGCAGTCTAACTCATAGCTGAAGTGGTAAGAAATTCTTTGTGTTTTTGTTGATTGATAAATACTTCTATCTACATATAGATAACTAACTCTCCAAAATGGCCAAAATTTACATGATCCTTTTCCTCGTCTTGCTAACTGTTTTGACAGTATTCGCACAGGAGGCTGTTGTAGACGAACCAGTGGATTGTATCGCACGTGGACAACCAGTAAGAAAAAGAGTTTCATCCCAAATAAGCAATTCTTATTGAAAATATTTCTTTTCCTTAACAGTGCCTTGGTGATATGCTTCAGTGCTGTAAGCCCACAACTTGCATGTTCTATGCAAATAGATGTGTAGGTGCCTGATTCGATTGCTCTTGATGATTAAAATTTGGCATTAATAACGTTTATAAGTGCATTTTTTGTTTGCAAAGTATTTTTTTTAAGGAACTTGAATAAGGTGGGTCCTTTTTATGCAGATATAAATACTGATAAATGAGCAAAAACAGACAACAAACAAATATACCGATATATTTTGAGTATCGGTTTGGATTTTTTTCTGTTTGTTGAAACTATTTCAAGGCTCTTTAAAAACCACTTTTAAATTCGAACAATTTGTCTTGGCTGTACTGGGGCCTTCCATTTCTTCTCCCCTTTAAACTTACACCATGGGGTGTACTTTCTATAGGTCTAGACTCTAGACCACTTCTCGTTTAAAGAAAAATTGTGGTCTCTGCCACAATTCACATTGGACATTTTAGGAGCATATCTTTTCACTCACGTTTAATGGATACGCCATCTGATGCGATGATCTCAATGCTCAAACTGCGTCAAAGATACTCACTCCACTCCAGAATCTGAGCCTGAAAAGAACTATTATCGAATTTTCTCAAATGGTTTCAAAACCGACAAGGGATCCTGTACAGGTGCTTTTGTGGAGAACGACGACATACGACTGAACGCCTCTTTAAGATCATACGCAACCGTTTTCCAAGCGGAGGCGTATGCTATTCTTATGGCTTTAAGAATGGCTGGATGGGGAGAAGTATCTTTGTTTGCAACGACAACCAAGCTGTGCTTAAGGCCCTTCTCAACCCTCTAAATACTTCGAAAGTGATCCAGGAATGCAAGAGCTCTGTGAATTCGGTCGGACGACAAAATTCTTTGAGTCTCATTTGGGTTCCAGGCCATCACGACATAACTGAAAATTAAATCGCCGATGAACTTGCTACGCAAGGATCTCAGATAGCTTTCTCAGGACCTGAACCGTCGATAGGGGTGCCAGCGTCCTCAGTGAGGGCTTCAATTAACGATTGGATATGCCAAGAGCACAACCGTAGATGACACGCCTCCAACGTAAATAAGAAGACTGCACCATTTATGTTATCTCGTACCAGAAAAGACTGTAGAAAGCTTCAACTTCTCTTTTGCCAAGCATTTAAGTGATACCACACTCTGTGAATCTTGTGGAGGAGATGACGACACCGCAGAGCACTTTCTCTGTGAAAGTCCTGCTTTTTCTCATGAGGTCACATATATACTAGGCGCAGACATGGTGAGCGCCGTTAACTTAGGATCCTTATCACGTCAGCGTCTTTTGGCTTTTCTACGAAAATCTCCAGAGTTATAACAAAAAGAAGTATTGTATTAAGGTCTGAGTTCTACAGCTGCTTTTTTAAAAGCCTCCAACAAAAAAAAACCTTTAAATTAAGATAAGTCACTTCTTTGTCTTTTACTTTGTCACAAGCATCGTGATCTTAAAGGGATCACATCTGTACCACTCACTGCAAATCTCTTTCTTTTAGATTCTTGCGTTTCCGAGGCCTATTCCAGATGCTGATTTGTTTATTTAATGTGTCTTCTTAGCAAGTTTACATATTAAATTTTAGCTAAATTCACTTTATATTGATTTCTCACTTAAAAGTGGTCCTTAAATGTTACGTCAATCAATGAAATCAGTTTCTAAAAAAAACTCCACTACTAAACGTGAAGGCGGCATTCCTATTCATTATCATAAAAATCGTTGGTGGGCCTATTCTCTTATCCAAAAAGAGTCAAGTCCTTGACAAAGTTCGTTGTTTGCTTTTCAATATTTAGTTTTTCGGATACATTTTTCAAGACCATTGGCACCCTGTTGCTTTCTTGCAAGCTTTGACTGGTTAACGAAGCTTTTACAGACATACATATAATGCTAATGATATTTTTCGCTCTTAAGCCAATTTACATTTCTATATATACATTTAGTTATATAAAGAAAGGCACAATAGAGAGGGAAGCCCCGAGGCCTAGCCCGTGTCTCACAACCATACCTTGTGAGGGATGGAGAGGACCTACAATTTTTCCCAATTTCGAATGGCGCTTATCATGGTCATTGAATTATTTTCGTAGGAATTGTCAATTCTTCAAGAAAGGCGATATCCGTGGAAAAACGTCGTACCCATATGGCGTAACGGTGCAGGAACAGGATTTGACAGACTTTAGGTGGATTATGATACATTTCGTTGATCTTAGAAATACATGACAGCTTCTGCTGCCGATGATTGGATTGAGTTATGTAAAACTCTTTTCAAAAATGATTTAAAAAAATCAATGGAACTGCGTTGGTTCCTTTAAAAAGGATTGGACAAACAATACTCAAGCTCCATTTATCAGCATACTTGCTGACTATCATACAGATCAGTTGATATGCAGCTGTATTGAAAAGCTCGGCACCAAAGCACAGAAGCAATTTTCTTTAAATAACCACCGGCTCCCACTCTCGTCGGAGTGTTACTCCTCGATACCGAGCTGAGAAGAAATAAGATACATTTATGAATACACATGTTACTTGTAAAATCATTACATATCGCTTTTTTTTTTTTTTTAAATTGGTGTATGATGACGATGTGTTCCCTAATCTTCTAATGTGTTTTGCAGTTATCACATGAGAATTTAGGGGCCCATATTTTGTGTTGACTTAGAATGGTAAGATTAAAATAAACTTTCTAAGTTTCACGAAGTCTTATATTAGTCTAAAACTAAATTTTTTAGTCCTCGCTTCAATGAATTTGCCATAAATACACTTTTTGGAAGCCATTTTGGACTTCGCGCAAAACAAATGGCGTAGCTTCGTGGTAATACTCGCCCGCATACTGCCCACACTACCCACTGCTTCACACCCGTAATCCCCCCGCAACTCCGCCCCTTTCGTGTTAAAATTTTTGTTCTTCAAGCGTTCTGTCAAAATCTTAAAATATTAATTTTTCATTGTAAAAAAGCAAACTTTATTTGTTTTGAATGGAGGCTGTGTTTGCTTTTAGACAATCGGAAAGTATTAATCTTAACATAGTATAAAATAAAGTTGCTTTCTCTGTCCCTATGTATGCTTAGATTTTAAAAACAATGCAGCGGATTTTGATGCGGTTTTTTTTTTTAAATGAATAGAGAGATTCAAGAGAAAGGTTTATATGTATAATACATGCATATTAAAGCAGAGAAAAGGCAAGAAATTTAAAGTTTTGTAATGCGATGTCATAACAAACATATTATTTAACTATAAAAAAAATTATTTACTTTTACTTTTAATTCAATTTTATAATTTTCAAAATCGGTTATAGAACTGAGAAAATTTTGTGGATCGAGGTAGGCATATGGTTCAGAGGGACAGAGAATCGTCAGTAGAGCGTGAGGCTCGACTCAGTAAGCTTCGGAATAGATATCCAACTATACATGGAACCAGAGTTCTAAAACTTTTCAATGGCGAAAACAAGGTACTGCGGTTGATGGTTTCCTCGGAGTAAAAAAAAAGCCGATGCAGTTATCAGAGTCTACGTGATTCATCCCAACAACAGCGAATGCTTTTATCTGAGAATGTTACTACATATTATAAAAGGCCCGACATCCTTTGAACACCTAAGAACTGTACAAGGTGTTGTTTACAATACTTATCAAGCAGCATGCAAAGCTATGGGGCTCTTGAAAGACGATTCTCACTAGGAAAATACATTTTCAGAAGCAGCTGTTTGTAGTTCAGCTATATCATTAAGATATTTATTTGCCGTCACAGACAGAGTAACGTTTTGTCCAGTAACTGATTCTGTTAATCTATGGAATAAATTTCAAGAAAATATGGCCACTGATATTCTGATTCGGCGACGCGACGGCGAGAGTTAAACTCAGATGATGTACAATAATATTTTCGGGTAAATCGATCAAGTATTTTGAGGTGCCGATGTAAGCTAATACTACTAGCGCAGATTTAACTAACAGAAACATCATACGATCAAACGAGACTTTTACAAAATATAGCTCAAGATGAGCCGCGATTAAACGTCGATCAGATAAAAGGATTCACTGCATTGCTGTCTGCAATTGATAAAAATGAACAGGCTATTTCCAGAGATGCTGCCAAAAGTTGGCAATGGAAAGTTAACACAAAGTGAGGGAAGGATTAAACTATGTCTATCCTGACGTTGATAACATAAGTTCTAAGACAATATCTTGGTTAACGATTCTGTCACCAACTAACGAAATAACTTGATTCTTTCAAAGATTGATGTGCCAACGAAAATATACTACTCGGTCGATACTGTTCTCGATTTGGAAGAAGCTGCTCATTTTCCTAAAGAATTTCTAAAGTCTTTGAACCCGTCAGGACTCCCTCCTCACAAAATGGTGTTGACAGTAGGCTGTTATTTTATTAAGAAACCTGAATTCACCTAAGCTTTGCAATGGCACGCGTTTGCTGGTAAAACTACTGAAAACTTTCTTAATAGAGTGCACAATACTCACAGGATGTGGTACCGGAGAACATTTATTGATTCCCCGAATTCCTCTGATACCATCGGATTTACCCTTCCAATTTAAACACTTACAATTTCCGGTGAAGACATCTTTTGGAATGACCATTAATAAATCGTAGGGTCAAACCTTTGACGTTGCAGGCTTAGATTTGAGCGTTGACTATTTTTCACATGGCCAACTGTATGTCGCCCTTTCAAGAGTAACTTCCAGAAAAAATATGTTTTTATTGTCTAATGACAAGAAAGCTGTGATCGTTGTATATAAAGACATTCTGTAATATATTAACTGTTGTAAACATAAAATAAATAGTTAAAAATGTAAAAAGTAAATATGTAAGAATGTAGTGTATTTAGTATCAGCATTGTACCCGTGTGAAGCCGGGGCGGGTTGCTGGTTTGATAATAAACCCTAAAAATTTTGTTGACTTGTGTAATCACCTTTAGATTAGACAACATTAAGCAAACTATCCTACCAAGTAAAAATAACAATTCTTTTGTCTCGAAAATTTTAGTCAGTAAAAGCTTAGCAGCAGTCTAACTCATAGCTGAAGTGGTAAGAAATTCTTTTCTGCTTTTTGTTGATTGATAAATACTTTTTGCGTTTTTTACTTCATATTTTTGCTAGATAACTACAAAGTGGACAGTCACTAAAAATGGTGTTGCCTATTTAAAAACCAAGCCTTTAAAAATACCCTTTATTATTAAAAAGTGGCAGAGTAAAAAGTGAATAGCTATTGTTTGACGAAATAGGCACTTCTATTTAAACTTCGGTGTGTACCTACTTTTCTAAACACTCACAGTATCACCTGTGAGTGTTAAGTATAAGCTGTTTTCCCTGTGGCCTCTGTCGCGCTTGCCTAAATGCTGCCAAGTTCGCTAAGAAATATGTGTTGCATGAACTGTGAAATAGACACTTCTTATTTTTTCGAAGCCGGACATCTCGAAATGCTATAATCACCTGCGTTGCTTAGAGCCGATTTGTACCCTAACCATAGAAACGGAGTCTTTGACTCGCCAAAGTACATATTTCGATCTAAGTTCATGTTCAATTGATTCATGTTCCAATTGATAATTTGAAAATCTCTATTGTTATGAAACCATTACTCACTCTAAACAATCATTGACATAGGTTTTTATAATAGGCTTAAAGATAATCGTATAATCAATCAAAGCTTATTTCCATTTGCATCAAATTACATTAATTAGTCCACATACATACCAATGAGACATTGAAGCCTTCTCTGGCAGTGTAGTTTTTCATTTTGACTCACTATATCATGACAAATGGCAATGATTTACACATATTAAAGCAATTTACATACCTAAACTTATGTCAACATGACACTCAGTGTAGGTAATATTATAAAAAGAAAAAACTTTTATGCTTAGCACCTAATTAGGAATCCACTCAATACCTAGTGTCGTCGTCATCATCCCCATTGCCGCATAGATTTATGAAAACAATGAAAACACACCCCAGCAGTCGCAGACTACATCCAATGAACGTAATTGCAATTAAAACACCAATTAACCTTCATCAAGAATCAGTGCAAAATTAAATTAAATATCATAAATCACTCGAAGAGTATTCATCGGCATTCATCAATTACAAAACAGAGTGTCTGTCTTATCTGATGACAAGATACTCGCAATACAAGAGCAAAGAGTGTTGACAAAGTTTTTTCGTCCTTTTCAATTTCTAAAGAAATATTTAAGTTGACACTTTCGATTTTCCCTCTCTGTCTCATTTTATCTCTGTTAAGTATAGTGTCCTTTTGTCCTTTTGTAAGTATTTATTTTTCAAAAGTATTTATCATCCGCCTTCATGCCATCTTTGGTTTGACAGAAGTTCTGTGTTGTAAAAGGATCAAGTAACGAGTTGAAATATTTCATTTAAAACTCTTTCAATGAGTTAGCTTTTGAGAACTAAAAGCACTACCAAGTTTCATCTTTCGTTTTTTTCTTTCAATTTTATTTATATTTCAATTGAAATAATTGGCAATATCAGTTACAGTTTAATTCAATTATAGTGAAAGCACTTTTACCTTGTGCTTTGTAATCTGTTGAAATATGTATATGCATGGGGTACAACGAACAAGTGAAAAAAACTGAATGTACTCTGTTCCTATACCTGACGTAATTCGAAACGATTTTTGAATTTCTCCCTCCTTTTGTAAGTGCAATTTTTCACCTTTTTTACCATTAAATTTGCTTGGCTTAAATGAAAGGACTTGCCTTGCAAGGATTATGCTTTTACGAACACATTTTCTGTTTGAACGCTTGAATGAAGTGGAGGATTATGAGGGCGTATGCAACGTTTTTTAGGGGACGTAAATATTTATTTTGTTTATTTATTTATTTTTCGACATCGAGAACCTTGGCTGAAGTGAGATTTTCTGCTTATGTACACAATTAAAGTTACTTAAATGGAAAATTGTTTTGACAGTTGTTGGCCTGTATAAGAAGGTAATAGGGTTTGTTTGGAGCAGCGGGAAAATATTTCCAGGGAGCAAATTTTTTTTTTTATTCAATTAACGGTGCCTTGAAAACGAGCAACTAATACCAACTACAAACTTCTATCAAACTTTTGGTGAGACTGGTGAAATTATGAAAGTAGGGCAAAACAAAAACTTTCAGATGAATTTTTTTTTTTGCATATTGAAGTATGTGAGTGATCTTTAGTTAATCAAATATTTTTGCAAAAATATTATATAGTAAAGGGTGAATAATGCCGCATGTATTACAGCCCCCGTACACCTGCGGCCTGTAACGTAAACCTACAAGTACTAGTCATACAAGTGAATTATGACAAGTGTGAAGAACTTTTGTAACACAAAGCTATAATGTTGCTTGTTCTTCTACAAGTATGATCGATACCACCCTACAAATTTCTCTTTGCTTGTAGACCTGTAGTTTTGTGTTACAGGCTCTTAGTCCGACGTCGTAGACTACTGATTAGGGCATATATAGTAAAGCCCTAAGGCGTTCAGAGGGTTGCTTATTGGCGTAATCGGTAGATGAGTTGGCGGAAAGCGTAGAGGGTGTAAACGCACCTTTTACATTTCTTTTGCATTCATTGATCATTACTTACATATAATATTTTTAGGTTTCTGTCTGAGCTAGTTTTCTCAGAACTATCTTAATAGCACCTGGGGCCTGTAACACAAAGCTACAACTCTACAAATCAAGAACCACTTGTAGGAATATGTCCATTGCGCTTGTATAAAGCCAAGCAAATTTGCAGCTTTGTTTAACATGTAAGACATTTCTGTAACACAAAGCTACTTGTCATAATTAACTTGTAATACAATTAGGTACTTGTAGGTTTTGTGTTAGGGGCTCCTGGGGAAAGTAACTGGTAACTTTTCACTCCAGAAAAATAAAGCACATAATATGACCTACAAGAACTTGTAGTATAAGTGAATTATGACACGTTTAAGAATTAATTAAAGTAGCACAAAGATACAAAGTTTTCTTCACTTTCTGCGTATGTGTAATGGACATGGTCCTACAAGTGGCCTTTGACCTGTAGACTTGTATCTTTATGTTACAGGCCCCTGATTTCGAGCGAGTTTTCCCCTCAGTTGAGGTCCTACTCAACTTGGTTGTGCAACCCTATAGACAAAGTAATGTCCCTTCATCACTTCCCTGTTGAGCGTTTTCAAAAGCTTGTTGTGCCGAATAGTTGGTGTTGTCCATACGCCCTTAATGGACCTGCTATTGTAGATTAGCTGTTCGTTTTTCTTCCATGGCTATGCTTATGAAGCTACAGCTCATAGACTTTGTTGTTGAATCTTCTTCTCCGCACACAAATTCGGCACCAAAGACACTCGCACGATTTTTATTTCGAAGCCAAGGGTATCCTCCTCCGCTCTTCAGAACCGTATATCAGCGTCGGGATGGTCGTTGTCTTAGAAAAGGTTACCTTTGTCTTACAAACTAAACTTGGCTGTGCACAGCTCGTCTCTGTAATTACTGTCATTCACAGCCCAATAGTCGATAAAAGAGGTGGTCTATACCGATATTATATTTCCGGATCAATGAGCCCACCTCTGACGTCAAATAAGCGTTGCTTCTGCTTTTTGACTAGTTGTCACAGTTTTTCATCTTTTTTATGCTTGACCCATTCCACCGCACTTCTTGGATGTCGGTTATATCTGCTTGGAAGAAATCTGGACTTCTGCTAGTTCTGTGAAGGGGTAGGTGCAAATTATGGGGTCTTTGTTCGTCAACGTACTGCCCGTTTCTTAATGGTTAGTAGGTTTGCCTATTACGTAAGAGGTTTGAGCTTCGAATCCAAACAGAAAACAAAAAATTGGCGAGTTATGAACTTCCTACCTGAAGCGCCAGGTCCTTTTGGCATTTCCTTGGGCATAAAGGGTCGGGTAATCAGGTGTCAGTACCACGCTGCAGTGGTTTGACAGCTGCTGTTGGCCAGGAACTAACCCGCATCCGTCCACTTCTGATTAAAACAGATCAGTATCAAGTGGAACAGTTGACGTGTCCTACCAGTAGCAACATACATTTGGGAGCAGCCCAGTTGACACCCTTTCAAGGGAGAACACGGCCGAGCACTAACTATGGCCACTAGTCGGAGTGAAAATCCCAATTTATTTATCACCATATTGATGTGTCAAGAAAAAAAACCTATCGAGCTTAGCAAAAAATCTTTCAGCAACTGCGCACTTCTGGGACAGCATATTTGTTGGTACAGATATAAAAGCTTTGCAAATTTGCTTTCGAAAAATCTAACGCGGTGGCTCCTTGAAACTTATTTTACTCCACAAAGTACCTAAGCTTGTTCTAAAGTTGTTAAAAAAGTTTTTTGTGTTTTATTACACTGCAGCTTTCCTGCGTCCTTTTTCAAAGAAACAATTTTGATGGAAATTCAATATCCTTGTGTTACAAACTAAAAAGAACAAATTAAAAACAAAGTTCATTACAAAAAAAAAACTAAAACTTTTATTTAAGTTTCCTTAAACTCTCACTCTGAAGTGTAATAAAGTTTTAGAAGCTAGTTAATAGAATATAAAAAGGCTATTGGTTACCAACTTGTTCCTAAATTACATTTGATCCTTGTTCATGTTCGCATTTGATACCGACACCCCCTTACCCGTCTTACCGCACGAAAACTTGATGACAATGACAACACGTTGTGAGTCGATGAGAACGTAATTCAATATTCATTTGTCCCGCATCTTGTCAGGTTTTGAAATGTAATCCATTAAACCATGAACAATACACCAGTAGTCGTTCGTCCCCAAAGGATTAAGAAAATTCAACACTCTCTTTACTTTGTACAAAGCGGGTGGTTGTGTCAATTTTATTTATTTATCCTTCTTTGTTTTTTGAAATTTTGGGCTCTCCTTTTTTTATATAAAGACGCCTGTTTTCAGTACCTATGTAGACATTTAAAAGGTGGGTGTGTTTGATGATGATGAGAATCAAGGGTATTCCCGATTGTGCCTATGTATAATTGGCTACTGAATGAGACATTGTAACTGCATTAAAGGTACGCTTTAAATGGAAGTAATGTCCCCTTTAATGTTTCACATATATTTTTTTTTTGTCATTCATGCATCAGTGAGTAAATAAATAAGGGGAAGCCCATCACTTGTTGATTTTTTGTGTATTTTGTGCCGCGGAGTTCGTTGTCCTTTGTTTGTACAAAATACAATCGTATTTTACTTAATGAGCGAAGACATTCTTGGTGAACTTTATTAACCTTTATACTTGCCCTGGTCTTTTGCTGCATGTTATGAACACCACCCTGTTTACTGTAGACACTTTTGCCACTTGGCATTTGGCATACAAATGAGAGTCGTAGGCTTTTTTTTTAATTTCATTTACTAATAACTTGAGATCTCTCCATTTTCCTTCTTCTTTTTTGTTATACAGATTTTTCAGTAGTCTTTACCTTTTCTTCCCAGGATCTTCTCTCTTTGAACCATCAATTCGTCTTCAGTTATTCGAACTTGACATCTGTTTGCAAATTTATGGCAATACAAATTGGGGCAACATTCACCACACTAAAGATGACATTGGTTTTTTTTGTTTTTGAAAATTAATGATTTTTAAATAAATTTGCTCACCGGATCGCCATGCCTACCACATGAATGTGTCGCACTAGCAACAAATAAAGCAATTAAAACAAGTAAACAGATTTTTGGCATCTTTAGCTTCAAAAGTTCAAATTGAATTTTTGTTCAAAATTTAAAGTTCTAACTTTAAAAGTTTATCGTCAATGCCTTGACCTCAACTGAATCAATTGTTCAGTTGTTGCTTAGCTTTATCTACTGAAAGTCAGTATTTTTATAATTACCTGAAAGATTGTCTCGTTTTTTAATTAGGCGAGAACACGAAGCTCTGAAAACCAAATTATAGAGACAATCTATAGTCTATATTATAGAGTGTCTCTATAATTTGTCATATAAGAAGCACGAGTAACATAACATAACAGTACAGTTTTGCGACCTCCAACATTTGAGTTTAGAAGTGCAGTCAGGGGCTTAATATGTGGAATTTTTTTTCTTCAGATTTATACGAGCTATGCACAATTTGAACAAATACTCACGTTGTGATACATCTCTGAATTCATCCGAATCCAGCTCGATGACTGAGTTTTGTTAACACAGCTAAAAAAAAGTTTTTAACAGCCTACCCGACGTACCTATGTTTCTTAAAAGTCATTCGTCGAAAATGACAACACCGCGGAGCCATTCTGTGTGAATGTCCTGCATTTAATCGAATGAGGGACCGAATTAGGGCACACGTTATTGAATAACGAGCGGAATTATGTGAACTCGTTACTAGCGCTCAAGAAATCAAGTATTCTAGTACTTGTACCATGATTTGGCTCCCTATCATAGCGTCGCGGCGTCTTTTTTATCGTTATCTCGTAGTCGTAGTACAACAAACCGGTATTTAGGTCTGGGTGGTCCAGCTAGTATTTTTAAAAACTTTTACGGAAAAAGGGAACCGCTGTACGACGACTAAATAAATAAATAAATAAATAAATAAGGTGGCGCAACAGAGCGAGGAGCCCCTGGGCCTAGCGCATTTCTCACAACCATGCCTTGTGAGGGAATTGAATGGAAGGGACCCACAATTTTCTGCCGCTTCCGAACGGCTAATTGAAAAAGCGCTTTTCATGGCAATGAATTTACTAACGGAGTTTACTTGCCAGTTCCTCGCGAAAGGCGAAAAAACATTTTTGCCTCTGCTGGGATTCGAACCGCGAACCTCTGAGTTAGCAGGTGGCCATGCTCAACATCACGCCACGAGTATCACTGTACGACGACTGTTCTTATTAAAATCGTAAACTGCCCACTATATGATCACTCCACAACCAAATATCAGTGGGTATAAAATTATGTAAGGTTAAGATGTCCAAAAGAAAAAGTCTTATCGTACGATCTTCAACTTTTAAAACACAATAAAACTTGTGGTACCCGTGGTATGATGGATAGCATGTCCGCCTGTTAATCCAGAGGTTCGAATTCGAATCCCAACAGAGGTAAAAATGTTTTTTTCACGCGTTTCGCGAGATTGGCAAGTCCTCCGTTAGTATTCATTGCCATGAAAAGCACTTTCTCAATTAGCCGTTCGGAACCGGCAGAAAATTGTAGGTCCCTTCCATTCCCTCACAAGGCATGGTTGTGAGAAATGCGCTAGGCCCAGGGGCTCCTCGCTCTGTTGCGCCACCCTATTTCTTTTTTTTTTTTTTCATTTAAAACTTGGTACCTAACTGTGCGTTCTTTGAACGGCTTCGGCAGTTCATTTGAACTGATTATTATTTTTACTTGTGAGTCGTCTTTAATTAACACCGAAATGTCTCATCATCACACAACCCAATAATTATTTATTTAAACGTTTAAATAAAATTGAATAACAATCCTAAAACCTTTTTCTATTTGTGGAAAATAATTAATCTTTAGTCGCATATTCATGAAAAGCGCAATCATTTGTATAGGTACCTACCGCAAATCCCAGTAAATTCATTAAAGTTCTTCCATAGTGAAATTAACATGTGACATTGGAGTATAAGTTTCATTGTCGACTGAATGAAGCACTACACACAACAATAATAATCAAATCAATTCATTCAAATTTGGGTATCTAAATCATTCTCTTACCCCAAACTAATCACACAAGATTGATAAAACGTGGTTACACGTCCATTCGCTAATTAAAACCACACAATTACTTTTCAAATTCCAGTTAAGAGCTTCTGCATTCTTAAACATTATTTCAATTTTTTGTTTTTTTTTGTATCTCTGTTTTCATACTCGTAAGCCTGCATTGCCGGTTTGAAAATATAAATTCTGTTTTGTGCGTTTCTGTACTTAATAAATCATCGTTTTCTAAATTATATCCAACGGAATAAAGAAAAAGTAAAATAATAATTCACATAACAATCACATGTACAGTTCCCGAATGGCTCCAATCTCCGCATCGTTGCTTTCACGTACACTGGTTTCCTCTTAACCATAGAGGGTGGCTTTATTGCACCATACGAGTTGAGTGTTCATTAATCAAATAACAAAAACATAACACACACATAAAACCGCACAGCATAGATTTAAGCATAGTAAGTACTCTCATAACGGTTTAACTGCGCTAAATTCATAACAGAGTGTGTATTTGTATTTGTATACCAATAAAATGGTCTCCCTTATGAAAACCCACCACCCCTCATTATGAGAGTGCTGTCTGCTGTGCGGTGCAATAATGTGCACTGGACTCTCCTAACTGACTGTGTTTGATCTATCAACGAGGAGAATTTCATATTTAATTTCTGAATCAAGTCAAGCTCTACGGTGACCACGGGACCGAGACTTCTCCCTCATCTCTTTGTATTCCTCTTCCCTGGAATAGATGACATAATGTACGTATAGAGATAGAGACTGAACAAGGTTCTCGGCTTTCCCGTATGGAGCATACGAGTATATCAATTGCCTCATTTCGAATGATATACATATAAAAAAAATTCAAGCCACTTGCAGCTATGGCAGATTTCATGGCATAAAAAGTCTCACTCATGTTGCTACGTCTTAGTTTTACCTAGTAAACTTTTTGTGCAGCCCACTTAAAAAAACAACAACAAGGGGTGTCCGTTCGACAACTTTCGACTGACTGAACAATAACAACAACAAAGCGCAACTAGCAAAAGTAAAAGAAAAAAAAAGAAAAAAAAGAAAAAAGAAACGCTTTTTAGTTTCTTTATTTGAATTCACTGAACAAGCATTAATTTCTAATTGACTTGGCGACAAAAGATGCTCCATCTGCTGCACAATGACAAAGCGTTTGTCATTGTGCAGCGTTTGAACTCGTGTATGAAGTAAATGGTTCCTTGCAGGAACTAGAAAGTATTTTAAACTTAGTTAGCCTGCTTCATTACAGTGATATTTTTTTATTTCAAATTCAATTTAAGTCAGGCAGGTCCTTTATTGAGCGCTTGGGGGTGCCATATTTTCTCTTTCTCTTTAAGGACAAACAAGATTTTGCTGTTCTTCTATCGAAAAAGGGTTTGGATCGCCCAGATATTAAAAAACCAATTATTGAAAATATTATTCAGAAGCTCACTTTATTTGTTGAATTTTTCTTTGAAAAAATAAAAATGAATTCCTTTCGACATCATGAAAAGGCGTTCACATAATCAAAATAATTCCTTGGAAAAATATATTTTACGCGGTCCGTTTGACTGCCAAGTTTTAAGCCCTGGTGAAAACTTTTGATTGTGTTGACAAAAAGAAATTGTCATGAAATGAAAACTGTCCTCCCAATTTACAGATGGTCGGAAGATAACAAGAAATAGATACAACTTTCAAGTATCCAAAACACAAATGGTAAACGTCTATCTTGGCCATTGGACATTAAAAACTCTAAAAAGTATTCTATAGACAACAAGTTTACTGATTCACTCTGTAGACCACCCACAGCGCTGTGCAAAGGGCGTTTTCAAAACAAACAAAAAAAGAGTTTTGCATTACACAACGCTGTCCTATTGATTTCCGGATAAAAAAAAAATATTTATTTTTAAATATTTCCATTTTAACTCACGTTTTATTCAATAATAAAGAAAAATTAAAAAATAACCCTAGACGTTGTAGAGTAGGCTCTCACGTGCCAAATGAACCTACCTAAACATAACTGCCATGAATGGTGTGCCCTACCTCACATACGTTCCGATGTCAATTAAGAAAACGTATTTAATTCAAATGAAACCAACTGATTTATAGGGGAAAAGAGGGGTTGAATGACACATTTGTTTTTCAGTTAGATTGAAACTTAACTGATAAGTAGAATGTAGGTAATCAAAATTGGAAAATATTTTCCAGAACACATTGGGAGTTACAAATTTGCAAAACATAACTAAAAATAGAGTTATTTGTTATTTACCTGTGCCCAAACTACAAAATATAACGATAACGAGGGTTTTTGCATGTATCGTAATTCGTGATACGGCTTTTTCTTTCATTTGCTATTCGATGTAAAGCAGGGAACACCTAATGCAGCAAAGTACCTACATGAATCGCATACAATCGAATTTGGTTTTCGCTTGAAGCCAATCGAAACTTCGCTTTCTATACCTTAGACGACGATATGAGCATTATGATCTTAAAGGGATCACAGCTCTTGACTGTTTCACAGTAAAGATACGCTGGGTACATTGTGACAAGTGAAAAATCGTAAATTCTCTTCACACAGACTATGCAGTCATCATACAATTGCAAATTAGTAATTTTTACTTTAATTGTACGTATATTTACACGATTGAAAAGTGAAGTCAACCGAGAGATGCAAGCTCGCTATCCGACCCTAAGTTATTACGATTACCAAAACGATAATTGATCGTACATTACCTTCTTCAGAAGATATGTTCACAAGACCATTGTTATACTTTTACAAACTTGTACTAGAAGTACTAAGTTCTAAAAAAAAACATGGTGTACCACAAAACTGCGATATTTAGGTCCAACCTTTTTTAAATATTTCGTTCATGTTTTACTTCGTTATTTCTGTAATAGAATTTAACAATAAATCAGAAAGTGATTCTTTTGAAGAAACCTAAACAATTTAGCTATGTAAATGGTAAATGGTATCTATGTATATCTACTTCCAGACGACACTGGTCCTGCCATTACACAAAAACAAAGTTTTAAGTGTAAATGGCAGGTCATTTTAAATTTTGTTCAAAATTTCAAGTTCTGAAATGATAATGCAAACACTTGCAGCAATAGTTTTCACATTAAATCTTCATTGAGGGGGTGCATGGCTTCCTCGGGGAACAAACGGCCTATTAAAAAAAAAAAAACAAATTTATAAAATATATTTTTTTGCCATTGTGACGTCATTTACAGTAACCCAGCAAATGCTCGAAAATATTTGCGTCTGCGTTGAAAGCAGAACTATTAACAGAATCATTTGAAATGAAGGAAAAGAAAGTTGTTTTAGTTCAGACCATAAACTATAACTTAGTAATCTCGAGAAATTTTGACAATCTATTTTGAAACACAGTTTCGAGAAGAATGCTCAAAGTTTTGAGTCTGTAAGGGTCAGTTTGCTTGTCAAGGTTTCTTAATTCAATCTGTGAAATTCAAAGAGGGTTTGTTAACGCCTTTTTTACGGCTTTGTGAATTAAAGGTTATTCTAAAAAACGTTCCATTTTCCAGCCTTAGGAAGTCTAATAAATATATGTTTGTGTCTTCATACTCGTACAATAATTTAATAGATTCTTTGAGTCACTTTTTCAATGATTTTGAAGATATTTAATTTTTTTTTTTTTTGAATAATTCAGTGAAGTTGTTTTTAATTTGCGACATGTGATCTATCAGCCTGATAGTTTTTTATTCTCAAAGGACAGCTGTGATTTGAACGAAAATCAAGCCAGAATCCAGTTTAGCTGACCTGTGATTTCTCAGAGCTCCAAACTATTAAATAAATAGGTTGGCGCAGCAGAGCGAGGAGCCCCTGGGCCTAGCGCATTTCTCACAACCATGCCATGTGAGAAAAACTATTACTCGAATCAAATTGAAAATTGAGGACAATATTCTACAGATTGTAGAACAAACAAACAGTTTTGGAGTCATTTAAGTTTAATTATTTCTGAAATGATTTTCTTACTTCACACTAAGTGCTTTACCTCCAAAGGCTCTCACACAACACGAATAAAGTTAATCACTTTATAAGAAAGTACTGATTGGACAAAAATGTTAAGTGCATAAAACAACCGAGCACGTATATCGCATCGATTGTGAAAAAAATTTCCTAATTTTGATTAGAAACTAACATATTTCACATCTTCAAACATACAAATCATATAAACTTTAAAATTCAGTCCACTTGCCCACCTCTTCCCTACAATTTGCAGAATAGTTGAAAATCACGTTTAAGTTTCCATCAAGGCAATTTTTACTCACGTTGTATTGTGAAAATTAATATTCCAATGATGTTGCGTTAGCAATATCTATTTGTTTGAACACAGACAATGACTTTAAAATGGCAATGAAAGGTTTTGATTTGATTTAGTGGGGAAATAAAATCAAAGTTATGAGGAGTAGGCTTTTGGAAGTGTTTCATGATAAATCCTATAAAAGTTTTAATAACAAAATAAAAAGATGCACACACTCGAACTCTTTTGCAATAACAAATTAAAAAATAAAAATTAAGAATTGGAAGAGTGTTCAATTCACTTGTCAATTATTCGTTTTATTTAGAAACCGGACTATGAAAAAACGAGTGGTTACTTCTCAAACAAATCTATGAAAATGACAAGAAGAGATTTCAAAAAATATTGCGTTTGACATATGTAAACTTAAACCTCTCCTTCTCCTTTCTAATCCTCTCCTATTTTCCTAAATACTCGCACTGTGTTCTATAACATTTTAAGGGTAGGTATTCATAACCCCTTGATGTGCGCGCAAATTATAAAAAAAAAAAAACCAAACAAAAACAGGTGCAGATGACCATTTCGCCGAGTTTTTCAAGGAAACTCGATATCAGTTGGAAAGACGATTGCATCAGCTGATCTGCACAAAATAGTCAGAAGAAAAAATGCCCGATGAATGCTATGCCAGTACTGTTTGCCCTTTAGAAAAGGGGGAAATTCGCACTAAGTCTTGCTGACGTCGCATATAATTAATATTTGCATCGACTTTAAACATAGCTAGAAAACTACATAGGCACTACGAGACTATGATGTCTGGGCCAACTAATGCAATTGAGCAGGGACACTAACGCTCCAACTTGTTTGGTTTTCGAAAAATGTTCTTTCGAAAGCGAAATCGTGGAAGGCGAAGACGTGTTCTTAGGTGACGGGATCAAGTGTAAATAAACTTCAACCCACTTGAAGTGCAAAACTAACGAGATATCGAAATTTTTGTGGAAAAATCTTAAGAGTATATAGCGGTAATCAAAAGAATTAGACACTTAAAACTCTTGTTTTTTTTTTATATAATTAGCGCACACATCAAGGGGTTATGACTACCCTTATAATGTTATTATTAGGAGAGGACTTGAAAGGAGACACCGATGCACGTTGCTTTTGAACCTCCGTGAATCGTAATGCAGGGAAAAAAAGGGCCAGGTAGAGCATTCCACATCCGGGTGGTGCGACTAAAGTATGAATCTATATACTTGACTGTACGCCCGAAGTTGGGCTCAAGGTAAAATTGATGAGCATTCCTTGCGAGGCGGGTATTGCGGTTAAATTGTTTCAGGGGAGGAATGGGGAATGCAACTGGCTATTTCACTAGAGCACTGTTTGTGAAGAAAGCGATAAAAGAAAGAGAGAGACAGGCGAGGTTTCGACGATGTTCAAGAGAATCAATCGATTCTACGATTGAACTATCACCTATCAATTTTAACGCTCTATTTTGTACCCTATTAAGTAGGCGCAGAGATATTTGAGGAGCATCTGACCAGATATGGGAGGATGAAGGCCTTATAAATTGTAACTAGATCAGAAGGGGTGAAGAACTTCCTGCATCGTCTCAAGAAGCCTAAGCATTTAACAGCATTTTTGGCGACTTCAAATATATGGTCACTCCAACGAAGATCATCGTTTACACACATACCAAGTACTGACAGCTTTTCGGTTTCTTGGATGCACGTACCATTCATGGAGGAATGTTAAGCTTCAACGACAAGAGACAGCATTGAGTTTTCGAAGCATTGAATTCTACTCGGTTCTTAAGACCCCATGTAACAATGCAATGCTGTCAGGGTCAGAATTCAATGAGCTTATCATACGCAACCGTTCCAGTTCCAGTTCCACATCCGAAGAGCAGAGACGTGAATTTGGAAATGAATATGAAAAGCTGAGGGTCGACGGTCGAGTCGTCAGCAAAACAGTTAAGCGGATTAGAAGTTTCAGACAAGAGATCATTTATGAAAATGAGGAAGAGAGTTGGTAAAAGTGTCTGAGGTTAAGCACAGCTGCTTTCGTGAATTTTGAAGGTTCAAAAGCACCATGCAACAGATTATCTAAAATGTTTTTGAAACAAAAAATGAAGAGAAGTTTTTTTGACCTGTAAGACGCAACCTGTCAGACCATTGTCTAAAAATGTAATATTTATTGAAATTAAAACTGCAACATTAAAAAATAAAGTCTTCTCCATTAAAAATGAGTTTCTAATGTTTCTGCACACCTCGTTTCTTTTAATCTTACTACCCTTTTGAACTTGAACGTTGGTCAGTTATTAAGTGCGCCTAATATTTTTGGCCATGGCTATAAGTGTAGATCCACTCTGAAAAGTAGGCAATGCATTTATAAAAAAGTTGGGTATTGTTTTTGTATTTCCACTCTTTTTTTTACTTTTAATGAGATAGGTGAACATTCACTGGGAAAGCTGCTTTTGCTAATAACTTCTACAAAAGATTTAAGTCCAAATATTTTTCCACACTGTTGGTACTAAACAAAAAAAAAAAAACAAACGCCAATTAAGGGAATGGTCTCTCAAATGCCCCCTGTAAAATTGTTGCTTGAGTTTTTATCGATGGAGACTATTGGCAATTTCTTAGAAAAACCACAAAGCACCATCTTCCCAATTATTTTTCAAAAGTTTCACTGTTTTTAGGAACATTTATAAAACGATGAGATCATAATGCAAGACAGGGTGCTCAAACCCAAAAATAATTGCCTTACTCTTGCAGATTACTCAATTAAAACAAAATCTACTTACCAATACACGATTTTCTGTTCTATCTCCTTTCGTTTCCAATTTGACCATATATTTGACTAAAATTTTTGTGTGTCGTCCCAAAATGGATTTGACGCTTTCTGCAAAGAAAAAGAAAAACAAAAATTAAATAAGATTAAAATATATTCTTACAAGACACAAATTAAAAGATCAATTGGCAATAACAAAGCTATTATATTCAATAGGCCGGTCAACTTAGCCCAAAGAAGAGGGTTACGGTATTTAAATTTTTTGAATCCTAACGTCTCAGAAACGGGGGCTCTAAAGAGAAAAAATATAACCGCAAATTGTATAGGCAATTGCAATAATTATAATTTTTGTCGACGTATATTAAGGATCAAACCTGCTAGATTAAATACACAACCTTGACCTTGAAACCATTTCAAACATGGAGACTACTCACACTTCATTCGTAATGGTATTCCAAACAAATGTACTCATTTTTATCCACTTGCGAATTATAGTATACATATCTAAGTTGACCGGGCTATAAGAACTTACCAAAATAAAAAAGTATAAAGAACTGAAGTCGTCAGATTGAGTACAAAACTTACCAAAGACATTACTCGCAAAAGAAAATGTTTGCCTTGTATACAATAATCATAAAAATTGGTTCATTAAACTTGAGTCGACAAATGTCTCTTCTTTTATTTCAGGAAGAAGAAAGAAAAAAACATAAAACTACTCTTTGAATTGACCTTCAAAAGCAAATGCGAAAATCAAATTATGGGGGCGAGTGGAAATGATGCGTAACTTTTTCAATGAATTCAGGAAATTCCGCTCTATTGTCACATGATTAAATTCAAAATGAGGGCATTCGATAATGATTTTAGATGCGGGAGCCTTTAAACCAAGTTTGCTATAGAAAACGTGATTGTAGTTAATGTCTCATAACCATTTATAGGAAAAAACATTTGTCAAGCGAATTTTAAAAAAGACTTGGTCACATTTTAAGCATTTTTTCGCTACTTTTGGGGTAGTCCTTTTAATTATCTTAAATAATTTGTCAACATATCTGACCGTATTCAGAGAAAACCACAAGCACTTAAATGTTTTTGTGCATCAAAGCAGTGCAACTTGTTGCTATCTACGGTCTCATTTCACCGACAAAGTAAAAGAGTCAAAAGCAAATCTCATTTCATTAAGCCATCGCGTAAAAAGCTGTCCAAAAGATGTTGTCTTTTACATTAATTCTTGGCACGGCAAGTGTTGCAATTACCCCCTTTTCTGAGGTCAGATTAAAATTAAATGAACAACCTAACGCCCTCTTTAAGTAATTTTTTTAGTGCACTTTGTGCTCAAAGCTCACTTGCTCATGCGGTTTACAAAGGGAAACAAACCTCAAGACACCATGTCACATTATGATGGCCAAGTGCTAAAAACCGCATACCATCTATGCACGAGCACAACTGCAACATAAAACTAAAGATGGTGACCACATCGCGAAATGAATAGAAAAACTGTTATTTTTTTCTTCTATAGCCGTTTGCCTGTATAGTTGTCATCTAGTTGAATTAAAGACTGGTTAAGAGTAGGTGCCTCACCGATGGTTATGGTAACATAACATTCTATATAGCGAATAGAGTAACAAGGAGAGAAACGAAGCCATATTGGAGAAATTGTGTCAGCCAGCACATGTGCCATGTCATCGTTGACGTTGTTGTAGTGGAATACAACATCAATTGCACTTGTGAATTCGCATAGGCACTTCGAATTGGGACACCGCAGAATTGTAGAATGCGCTACAAACAAAAACAACGACGACAGTGACATCTTTTGAGGAAGCAAAAATTAGTGTAAAAATAAGAAGAAATAGAGGAAATCCTAAGACCATGAGAGAGAGTACAAAAAAAAAAAGGAAAAGCCTTTGATAAACGATGTGGTGCGGGATTAAGAGGCATGTGCGAGTGTTTTTCTCTTCTTCAGTAAAATGAATAAAAAAACAGCGCCTTAGAAACTTCACTATCATTTACACATAATTATTTCGACACATGATGCAAAGGGGAGCACATATCACATTCATATTCAAAAAAATGATGGGACATCTCTTTGGGGACTAGTTCTGCCTATGCAATTAAACATTTACAAAAATGTGTCATGACAATTTTTTAGTTCATTTAATTATTTTAATTTGACACACAATATGAGCCAAAGGGATGTCCCACTGATAATTAAAAAAAAAAAATTATTTCAGATAAAAACTGAAGTAAAAATTTGGGAGGATTATTTTTTTAGAATTGGGTCAGAGAATTAACTTTTAGATTTGAGAGTGGCACCCGTGGTTTAATGGTGAGCGCTTAAGTAAGAGAACGGGGTTTGATTCTATTTTTTTGCGTTCTTCAGTATTCGCATGTGGTGCCCTTGACTAACATGTCTGCCTGTTACGTGGGAATGTCGTGGATCGTGGTTTAACTCTCAACAAAAAACAAAAATAAAATTCAGAAGCAATGCTTCTATCGTCAGTGAGATTTATAAATTAAATTAAAATAAATTATTTGTCAAAAAAAAAACTAAAAAAAAAACAAAAATGATGGTCAAAAATCGTCGAAAAACCCTAAAAATTGGATCTTTTACGCATTTTCTCTGAGAGTGCCACTTCTTTTCTTCCAATCATGGGAAGGTATACCTACTGAAAAGTAAAATAATTACACATATCAGAGTTGCTTTTGTATTACAGCTTTCGTACATCTCTAATTTTGGTCTTAAATTTACATTAAATTTAACTTCTGTATAGGAAGACCCTAGGCCTAGATCATAAGCCTGCCCACTTCGGTGTCAGAGGTTAACGAACTCCGCAACAGACACGTGTAGATAATGGGACAGGTCACCGGTCGAAGACTGATTTTTTTAAGTGCTGAAGTCATTATCACTCGGAAAAGATCAGCCTCATTATGAGTTTCATGTGAACATCTTTTCGCCAGTAATATTCAGCCTTATCACAGATTCCATCGTAAAAAACTTCCAAGCGAAAAGCTAAGATACGAACCACGAAAATTTGTGTTCACAAAATCCGAATGGAATGAAGAAAGCATTGCCAGTTGTCACGCTAAATACCGCAATGCAGGTTTTCGAAATGAGCTGTTTTATTCCAAATGTGCAAGATTATTCACATTTTTCTGTAAACACAACTTCTTTCGTATATTAAGACTATGAATTTACATTTTACTCGGATTTGTTGATACCAAATCAACGAATTTCGAGACTCGTTCCCCGAATGGATTATGTGATAGTTACATCGGGAAACTTAGACTTTTTTCGATTACGATGGAGTCTATGATAAGGCTGATGTTTGTCCGCCCGGAATTTCAAAAGCTATTATGAGTTTCCCTTGAAAAAAATTCCAGACTTACATTTTTTCCGCTTTTGTTGTTCACTCATCGCCTCACAAAAATAAGTGAAATAAATTGCTCTCAACGTTTTCACATTTCACGGAGAAAAATAGCTCATAATAAGAGAAATTTTTCGAACATGGAAAATATTTCTCCCGAATTTCAAAATAAGGGAAAAGTGAAGTGAGATCTTTTTCGAGGGAAATGCTGGATGTCTGAGGTCATCCAAGGAGAATATCGTGTCTTAGTTGAAATATTGTTTTTAATGTCCATAAATTTGGCTTATTAGAAGGATAATGTTATGCCATTAATTTTTAAATATGATCTCGGGCATGTGACCGTCGCGGCTGGCTCTAATAAAAACAAAGTCGGGAGGTCCATTTTTAACCACTTTTTCGAGCAATTGGGGCCGTATATTGGCAATAACGCCACTAATGTTGAATTCCAAGCGTTTCTGGTTTGTTGACGTAGACGAGCGACTTCACATATCCCCAAAGCAAATAATTTAATGGTGTCATATCACACGATCTTTGTGGACAATTGACAGGTCCATTCCGCGTTATTATGCGCTCATCAAATGTTTCCTTCAATGAAACCATTGTGACGTGCGCTGTGGGGCCTGTAGCGTAGTCTTGAACCACATCTCATTCAAATTCATGCCATCAAAAATAGTCGGTCACCGTGGCTCTAAACCAATCTCTATTAAGGGTAACTGGCTCGCCAGCATTATTTAAGAAGAAGTATGGCCCAATGACTCCACCAAAGAGTCAGTTTTTGTGGATGTAATGGCATCTCAGGGTATTCATGTGGATTCTCTTCATTTCAAATGCGGCAATTTTGCTTGTTGACGTAACCATTGAAACAAAAATGAGTATTCTTCACTAAACAAAATTTTGCGATGAAAATCAGCATCGAGATTAATCTTAGTTTCGGCCCATACATCAAAATCACGACGCATCGCATCAATTCAATTCTTGCACAAGCTGGATCTTGTAAGGTCGTAAGTCAATTTCTTTGTGCAAAATCTTCCATAAAGTTGGTGGACAAAACTCCAATTTCTGTGCACGGTGGCGAAAAACTAACCTCTTAAAAAAACACCTGATAGTAGGAGAAATCTACAGTTTTTTTTTTTTGAATGTTTGGCTTGACAAACGTGCGGAAACGTAACTTAAGCTGACCTATGATTTCTATTAAAATTATATTTTCCTGTTCCCTGTAGGTACTATTTATTTTAATTTCTATTCTTTAAAAATAATTAAATTAAGCTGGTTAAGATTTAAGATTTAAGACCATCATTTTGCAAGTAGGGTGGTTTGAGGACTTCACAACGTCAAATGACGAAAATTTTCGCTGAAGAGTGATTGTGATTTAGCTTTGATAAACGAGGGACTTTTAGGTAAGAAGTGTATGTTGAAGTAAGAATTTTCTTTCGAAACAGCTATCCTGCGACACCTCATTTCATTTTTTTTTTTTTTAATTTTCATTTTATTTATTTTCTTAGAATAAAGAAAGTGCCTCATTTTCATAAATGAAAGCGCCAGACGATGGAACTTGTTTCCGAAACGCGTCGCACCATCATTTAAAAAACATAAGTTGCCAAAAGCTAAAAATTTAGTTATATTTATTTAAATAAAGATTTATTTATAAAACTATCTCTTTTTACATTTATTTGAAAACATTTTCATAAGCTCAAATTTTAATACCAATGAAAAGTATTAGTTTTTAGTTTTCTAGAATTCTTATCAAACAATATGAATTTCAATTGAAAAATCACCCCTATTACCGATCTCGTCTCGTCTCGTCGTCAATTCTCGTTTCCTCTGTCGTGTCGTTTTTTAAATAGCATTCCATAACTTCTTCGGCACGAAAAATACGTAATAGATTTTAAAACGACTAAAATCTAATAAACATCTGTCAAAATCAAAAGATATTGGAAGAAAGCTTATTGAATAAAAAATCATTGTTTAGAGCTGGAATGCGGTTGTACATTTATTAGAGCCTAAAAAAAAGGATATTAAAATTATAAGTACAGAAATGCTTTACAACACAAGTAGTCAAAGTGAAGAAGGTGTAGAAGAAAGAATCCGAACAGAAAAATCGATTTTAAAAAGAAAACAGCACAATTCTTATCCATTTGACTTGCCTGATTCAAAGTGAGTTCACACTTTTATCCCCAATAGTTGCTTTAACAGATTTAAGCAGTTCTTTAGATTGACAAAAGAAGAGTTTAAGTATTTGTTGGGTGAAATAAGTGATAAAAAAAAAGGATTCGGCATCGTTCAGCATCAATTCCAATCATACTGAGACTTGCAGACACCATAAGAATTTTAGCTGAGGGAAGTTACAAACACGCCCGCGGTGTCGGGAATGACTTTATTTTGGGACTAGCTCAACCAACAGTTAGCAAATTTTTCAAAAAAATTATCAACGTCATAGAAAATCATATTTGCCCCAAATGGATTCGATTCCGAATGACACTGACGAAAAATCAGAAGCAAAGCTTTACTTTTCAATATGACGGGATTTCCTGGTGTCATCGGATGTATTGATGTTGCCCTTCCCTCTCCATAACTTCACCTCGATGTGTATGCAGTCTGCGTTTGCGATGATTAAGGAACTGATAGGGCATTTGCCAAGGGGTTAGGAAGCAAAATGGACTGCGATATACCAATGGCGTTTCCGCTCGGGCTTATTGCTTTTTCTACACGTAATAAATTTGCAACAGCTTCTTCCAGTGGAGATAAAATTTTGAGTTTGTTTGGACCTCCTCCAGTCGCTTTCAATTCTTTCGAATTGTGTATCTTTGTTTTTTTTTACATTATGCTTCTTGTCAGCCCAAAACTGATAAAGGCAAACATTTATAAAAATGAATACATATTTTTTTTACAAAAATAATTCAATCCTTTTGTCTAACCGTCCCCGTATCCTACTTTTATGTTATGGGTCAAATAAGCCAGCCTTTTTGAATATAAAAGCGTTAAGGGCTAAAACATTCGCTCTAAACTTTCCACACCTCACTGCATTCGGTGACAATCGTGGCATCACAACTTTAGGGGCTAACATACATCAGGTCATGGTAACCTCATGCAAAACATTGACTTTCTCTATCGCTGCTGTACCATGATGTGATAAATTAGTGCTTCAGGTTGACTATCAAGGAAAGTCCGGCGATTTTGTTGCGTGGCTCACTTTTGAATCAGTTCCATGCCTAGAACAAAACTGTTTGCATTACAACCAAATCAAAGTATCGATTGAAATCAATTAGCAATTCGATTTCATTCAATGTCGCTTCGGTTTGCCAATAGTTCCCGATATAAATAACAATTTCTAAACTTCGATGGCTACAACTTGATCACGATTGATTTATTGCTTTTTTATTATTAAATATTATCCCTTGAGTTTTGCCGGATGTTCAAACAAATATACTAATCAAATATTCAATCAATGCTTTGGGAACATTTTTCATCTCTCTAAACAAACCAAATACATTTCTTTCTTTTGCCAATATAATTTATGTTAACCTATTCAATCAGTCTATGTCCCGAGTTTGTCATCATATCGAAAACAGTATACATATGTTCCCTTTTGTTATTGAGGTCATTCGCCGCCGTTGTTCTTAATTTGTCGCTCGATTACGTGGAATCAATACTCTCTGTCAGCGCATGGATGCCGGAAAAGAATAAATAAACAAAAAAAAAAACAACAGTAAATGGTCAATTGAGATCGTTTTTGTTTGGCAAAGTGCAAAGTATAAGCTAACATGTAAGGCAACGGTTACTCAATTGTATCTGCGATTGTGACAAATCTGATGTCGTGCAGCTATGGCACTCCGCTGGCCGCCTACAGAAAGTGGGTTAAGCTGGTGAAAATATCAAACGACTTGTATATATATACATTTACAGCTGCGGTGAGGTGTTTGGTGGGTTTATTTATCTGATTTTACTGCAAAAGTTTTTATTTTTCTTGTTTTTCTTATTTTGCAAGCATTAGTTGCTGTTCCCTGGATGATTAAGAGGTTTCCATTGTGATAACTTTCGTTTCACCGTTCTGTTGGATGTGTAGTCATATTTTTCGTCTGTCCAGAAGAAAGATAAAAGTTGATTTTTGTTTATATGATTGATGGGCATTAAAACAAACAGAAACGTTAATTTTTTTGTATTTTGCACCGTTTATAGTATAAATGTATTAAGTCCCCTGAACAGACACATGGAATGGCGATCCTCCTTTGAAATGGCCGAAAAGTCATATCAAACTCATTTCATTTCATTTATTTAATATGTACATCTTTTACATTGGGCCTTATGGCCTATAATTATTAGTAAAAGTTAATAGCAAAATCTGAATTTAAGTTAATTCCAAAATCAATATCAATATCAATGACAAACAAGATACAAAGATTTAAAAAAGAATTTAAATTTTCATTGAAAATATTTTATACAAAATTTAGTTTAATTTTAACTGAATTAATGTAGGTACTGCCAAGTATCTGAATAGAGCCGCTTCAAACTGCGTCTTCTTAGAGTTTCTACAACTGAATCTCGGTTGTAGCAACATAAAAGAGCGAGGTGATCTTGCGAAATGTATTTTTGCAGAGAGATATGATGGTTCATTGATACTAATAATATTATTCAGTGTTTTCAGAAAAATAATTGAAGTATTAGTACAGACTACAGCCAAGAATATTATTTGAGTAGTTAGACACGTGGTCGTATCTTCGGAGATTGTAAACATAACGACACACATTATTGAAAGTTTCTTTTAGTTTCAGAGTTATTACTTACTTACTTAGGTGGGCATTAAAATTCGGGGTGAACCTGGGCCTCAACCAACATCCTTCTATAACGACTTCGATTTCGGGCGAGCTCTCTCCAGTTTTGCACTCTAAGTCGGTTGAGGTCTTCATCTTCTTGATTGCGCCACCTAAGACGAGGTCTTCCCCTTCCGCGATTTGCATGCAATGTGCTTTCGAAAACACGTCGAGCCGGAGCGTTTGGGTTCCCATTACGTCAATATCGTCTGCATAGGCGAGTAATTGTACAGACTTTTGAAAGATTGTTCCTCTGGTGTTGACGTTTGAGTTTCTTACAGTCTGTTCAAGTATGATGTTCAAGAAATCGCATGACAGTTTGTCGCCTTGCCTAAAGCCTTTTTCGACATCTCGTAAGTTCTTTACCGACCTTGACGGAGCGGCGTGAATTCTCCAAAGTTATCCTGCATAGTCGTACGAGTTTTGCAGGGACGCCGAAACTAGACATGGCTCTGTACAGCTCGTCTCTGTAAAAACTGTCATACGAGGCCTTGAAATCGATAAAGAGATGGTGAATATCGATATGTTCTCGGGTTTTTTCCAAGATCTGCCGTAATGTGAAAATTTGGTCTACTGTGGACTTCTCTGGTCTAAAACCACATTGATAAGGACCTATCAAGTTGTTGATGTGGGGTTTCAGACGTTCACATATTACAGCAGACAAGATCTTATAAGCGACGTTAAGGAGGCTTATCCCTCTATAATTGGCGCAATCGTGAGGGTCTCCTTTCTTTAGGATCGGGCATACGATACTGAGGTTCCATTCATCGGGCATGCTTTCTTCCGACCATATCATGCAGATCAGCTGGTGCATGCTCCTTTCCAACTGATCTCCAGCTGCCTTGAAAAGTTCGGCATCAAGTCCATCTGCACCTGCAGTCTTATTTGATTTAAGTCTGCATATGGCTTAACTTCTTCTAGGTCGGGAGGACGGCATTCTTGATCATCGTCCAAGCTGAATGGGGAAATCTGCCAGACAGCGGAATTTGTGTCCTCATCGCCGTTAAGCAGTCTGCAGAAGTGATCTTTCCAGATCCTCAGTAGCAACTGTGACTCTACAACTATGTTTCCCTGCTGGTCTTTACAGGCTTGAGTTCGGGGTTTGCCACCCTGGCAGGATCTTTTTACCTTTTGGTAAAACTTCCGAGTCTCGTTCCTGTCATGGCACCTCTCTATTTCCTCAAACGAGCGCTTCTCATGCTGCTTCTTTTTCTTTTTGAGAAGTCGGTGTTCTCCTTATAGATCTCGTTTCAGAGTTATGGGCACTGAAACTTTAGCAACCGTATGTGATGATCGGTACGACTAAAGTTTTCGGTAAGTAAAGTCGAATAGGTTGAGGGATGAAATGCTTTGATAGGGAAAAACTTCGTAGGGCACCATATATTTTGCCAATTACCATTTTGATATGATCATCCCAAGTGAGGGTTGAGTTAAATAAGATGCCAAGATTTTTGACCCTCTCAACATACTCCAGTTGTTCTGTTCCAAGATAAAGTGCAGGAAGATAGCTGAAATCCTGCTTGTTTTTGTAGATTATAATGCATTTGAACTTCCTAGGATTAAGGCAAAGGTTGTTTGTTTCGGACCATGCTAGTATGCGTTTCAAGTCAGTGCTTAATTTATTAGCCCCATCTTCAATCATGCTTAGCTTGCAGCTGAGTCGAACTTGAACATCATCGACATACAAATCAAGGGACGAGTAGTTCACCTTAACAGGAAGGTCATTTATAAAAATTGAGAAAAACAGAGGACCAAGAATTGACCCTTGGGGAACCCCTGTTGCAAGTTCTAAGGGCCGAGATAGTTTTTCATCTATCACAACTGCTTGGTTTCGTCCGCTAAGGTATGAACAAATAAAGCTCGCAGCTGTGTTTGAAAACTGAAACTGATCTTTTAATTTTGATATCAGTATCCTGTGGTCAACTGTATCGAAGGCCTTGTTAAAGTCAAGAAGTGCAAGAAATGATACCAAATCATCGTCCATTGCGGCTCTTATGTCATCTGAAACTTTAAGAATAGCAGAGACACAACTATGGTTTGATCTAAAGCCTGACTGCTGATCGATCACACAATAAGTTTTTTCTTCGTAGAAAAGTTTAAATTAGTTCATGTAAGATTTTTCCCAGTACCTTAGATAAAAATGGTAAAATCGATATCGGTCTGAACTCAGGTTGAGTCAAACGGTTAGCCGGTTTTTTAAGGACTGGCATTACTTTTGCTACTTTCCAAACTGAAGGAAAATACGATGTCATTAGTATGGTATTAAAAACGTGCGTGAGAACAGGTAAGATGTGGGGTAAAATCATTTTAACAAATTGTGGCTGCATTCCATCAAAACCTGTAGCAGACGATTTTATTTTAAGGACCGCGCCCAATACATCAGCATCATCCACCCTTTGGAATTCGAACAAACTTACACTTTCGGGGTCAACAAGCCGAAAGGTTGCATTCGTAGCCACAGCATTTGCCGCGCTCCTCCCCAAGTCAAGATTTTGACCTGTGGCATTCCCATGAGTCAGTGAATTTCCTGCACTACACAAAGATTCGCTTTCGGGGTCAACAACCCGAAAGGCTAAATTTGAAACGTTATTTTGAACTAGTGCAAACTTTTGGTTTAAGTCATCGGGACATACATCCGGAGAACAATGATTTTTTTTATGTCGATTAACGCCAAGTTCTCGAATGTTTTTCCATAACGTTTTCGATTGTAAACTTTTGTTAAGGCGTTTTGAGTACAGTCTGTATTTAACTTCTCTGACTTTTATAGTAACAGTTCTTAGAGTCTGGTAAATCATAAATAATTGAGATGAAATGCGTTAAACCCTAAGATGCCATTTTGCCAAATTTTTAAAATACAAAAAAATGCGTTCATAGCTCAGCGTAACTTTGCCTTGTCAAATTTCAAACTCTTTATCTGTCATGTTTTCTCCTCATTTCTCCATTAAACAAAACAACGGAAATGTTTCTTGTGTAACACAACATATTAATCTGAACTCATACCAAGTAATAGAATGTGTCATTTACCCTGCGAAAATCAACTTTCATGGCTTGCGTATATTTTCACTGTCGCAGTAAAACGACAAAGTCATCATTTTCTTGAAGCCTTTCTGTGTTGTGCAAATAAAATTCGCAAACACAACCACAAATTGTATGTTCTCTGCATAATGAATGAAGCTTTATATTTTTTTATTCATTTCAAACCATGTTCTATACACAAACCCTAGTCATTGAGATACCAGTAGTAAACTATTCTGTCACAATTCCAGGCGCTCATCCATCGCTAAAAAAAAAGAACGAAAAACCAACTTGTGGTTTAGATCTATGTCATTGGACATTGTGTCACTGGCATTCATCGTGGAGCAGGATAAAGAGTTTGTTTAATCCCCCAAGTCCTAATGCCTTCCACAGCTCATTTGAAAAATTTTGTTTAGATATTTTTCATTCTTAACAACCACCGTACATTGTGTATTTTGTATCGTACTTCCCTTCTATTTTTTTCTTCCGTGTGAGTGATGGCTGGGTGTGTTTGTTTATTATTAATGCTGATGCTGATGCGATGTAAATAGTTACAATCCTTACATGACCTCGTAACTGACAGAACAAGGAAAGTCTATGTGGTTATAAATTGTTGAACAAATTTTTGAAATTTTTGAAGTTTTTGGGGTTTTCACACGGAAGTCCTGACAACTTTGGTGGAGTTTAGGAGTTAGGTTTATCTCATTTCCAACATTAGTATCAGTGGTCATATAAGTTTACCGTCATCAAAAATTGTAAACTTAAAGTGGAGCCATTGGAAATTATGAAAAAGAAGATAGCTGAAGTTGTTTATTCATCAAACATCAAACAGGAAACTATTTGCATTGAGTTTTTTTTCTTCTTTGTTGGTATGGTTACGGTTGGACCATCAAATCAGGTCGACATTGCTGCTTCTGGAATATCTTTGTCTGATGAATAAATTTTAATTTGAGTGGCAGTTCTTTTTTGTACTCCAAAGAATAATGGGACCCATGGTGACGCCTTCGATTGGACTGTTTTTGTTTAAATTCTAGTTATTTAGTGATTTTTTTACGATGAGAATGAATTGTTAGAAAATCGGTTATTCAACTCGTTTGTCTGCGTGAAAAGTTTTGATATTGTTTTTTAGACGTTTTTAAAAACAAAGTTGGGGCTTTTAACCAAATCGATTTGATTGAGCATTTACGAGCGAATCACTAGTGTGAAACAGTTAACTGGGAGGACTGTAATACTTTTGCCTAACGTCGAAAAGGAAGAAGAAAAATAAGATGTTACTGATTTCGAATATATTCTTCCCTCTATTAAGACAGTGGTACCCGAGGTGTGATGGTCAGCATGTCCGCCTGTTAACCCAGTGGTTCGTGGTTCGAATCCCAACAGAGGAAAAATATTTTTCCACGGGTATCCGCTCCCTTTCGCGAGGAATTGACAAGTCCTCCGTTAGTTAATACATTGCCATAAAAATCGCTTTCTTGATTAGCCGTTCGGAACCGGCAGAAAATTTAAGGTCCCCTACACTCCCTCACAAGGTGATTGTGAGAAATGCGCTAGGCCCTAGCTCTGCTGCACCACCGTATCTTTTTTATTTTCTATTAAAACAGTAGGCTGTTGTTGACCTCAGGGCGATTTCTCTTTTTTTGGAAACAAACAAAAGAGGTAGGTGCGTTTGATAAAAAGAAAAGCGGAAGGACCCCTGTCTCCTTCGTTATAGGTTTTCTTTATTGTCCTAGGTGATAGGCGAACATAGGACAATAAAGAAAATCCAACTTTTCACACCAAAATTTTAACATATGAAAGTATTAGTCAAAAAATGCTACAGCTATGAAACAAAATTCTTGATGCTTTGGAAAGCCATCCTGATTTAGCTTTTGAACAATTTTTTTATGAGTTCTTTTTGTTCCTTAAATGACATAAATTTGTCAAGCTGATCTTTTCTTATATGCGATTTTTCGGATGTACAGGCACCAAAGCAAGAGTCTTGGAAGACAACTAGAAACAGCCAAAGACAACTTAATATAAAGGGTTTTTCAACAGATTCTACAAAAGTAGAGCGACAGGGACAGCAAACGACGCCATGTGTCTTGCCGTTCTTTTGACATTTCTCTTCAGTAAGCCATGATGGAAAATTTACTATCGAAATTCGGAACCAGTGGCCTCAACGTTAAGAGCGCTACGTCCAATTTATGGTCGTCATAATTGTCCTAGCAGATCAACAATTGAGCTTCTAGTGGAAAAATTTTAGTCCACAGGCACAGTTCAAAATGTTGCCGTGCCAGTGAGACAAAGAAGTGCCCGTAATGTCGAGAATATTGTTGCCGCTGGACTTCAGTTGCAGAAAGCCCAAATGTGTCTCTCACGTCGTGTGTCTCTGAAGCCGTTTGCCAACCAAAAGGGTCGTATGTTCGTGAATTGGGCTGAGCAACAAATGAAATGAAAAGATTCAGATTTTTATCGAAAAATCATCTTCAACGATGAGGCTCATTTCTGGCTGAATGGCTTCGTCAATGAACCAAATATGCGGTATTGGTCAAGCAGCAATCCACAGGTACTTAATACCATGAGTCATCATTGCGTCCCGAAAAAATTATGGTTTGGTGCGGTTTATGGGCCGGCGGCGTCATTGGGCCGTATTTCTTCCGTGATGATCAAGACCGGCACGTTACTGTGAATGGGAATCGCTACCGTTCAATGATAGCCGAATATTTTTGGCCCCAGTTAAATGTTATGGACTTGTAGAACATGTGGTTCCAACAGGAAGGCGCCGACGCCACAAGCCACACAGCGAATGTCACAATCATTTTATTAGAAACCAAGTTTGGAGAACGTGTTATCTCACGAAATGGTCTAGTAGCTTGGCCGCCTTGTTCGTGCGATTTGACGCCATTAGACTATTTCTTGTGGGGCTACGTTAAGTCTATGGTCTATGCCAACAAGACAGAGACGATTGATGAACTTCATACAAATATCGAAAGTGAAATTGCAGCAGTATCGGGCAATTTATGCTTGAAAGCCGTCGAAAATTGGGTTCAGTGACTGAAATCCTGCAAAGCGTGCCCGTGGTGGCCATGCAAAAGAAATCAAATTGCATACATAATGGCATCAAACGTATGTACTTTCACAGGAATAAAGAATTTCGTTGATATCTTTTGTAGCGCTCTTACTGAAAATCCGATACCAGATAATACAGTTTAATGATCAACACAGTGGTCGTTGTCACTGTCCAGCTATCTGTCACTCCAGGAAAAAATATCTGCGCAGTAACTACTTCAATGAACTAGGTGCATCATCAGACACATAAACCCATGTTCCGTCACCTGATAAAAACATGCATCATCGTTGTTTGTGGCTCTGCAACTGGACTCCCCACGATATTAGTTTTCAGTTTGAAGTTTGATTTGATTGTTTGCAGTTTGTTGTGCTTCATCGTTGCATAACACAAGGATAACAATTTCATCGACTTATTGTGCATAGGGTCCTTTTACGGAATCAAAACAAAAATCAGTTTCTACTCAGTTGTTTTGCTCGAAGTTATGCATCCACTCTAAAAGCAAACCCGATTGAAGTGCAAGCTCCCTTCACCTCCACTAAAAGCATATCAAGAGCACGAGTGTGTTTTCTCTCTTGAAAACCACTGACCGGCATAAAATGTGGCAACAACCAGCCATTACCGCCATAAGCACACAAACAAATCATCCACCCCACCTTTTTTTGCACACTTCAAAGCCAATCGTATTTGTGGCCTGGCTACACAAAACAGCCACAAGTCCAAAGGGCCAACTATAATGCACTTTGCCGAACTTACGCCTACTTACGCGAGCGAGCCAATACACTATTTTATATGACAGTAACTATAATAGACGTTCTACTCAGTTTCGTTAAATTTCGCTCACTTTCGCGCAATTAAGCAAGAGCCATTGGATTGGCTCGAACTTACGTAAATGTCAAATTTAAAGCGTATCAACCATAGGGGAAGAAAAGAAGAGAGCAAACAAACACTTCTCTTGCTCCGCAACTGCCATTTGTCTACATTGTGTGGTGTGGTTTGCCTTTTTTTTGTGTATCTCTTCTGTGGTATCAACTGAACTCAAATCAGCTCAACGCATGTTTACATGTTAAGTAGCCAGAATCCATTATAGTTGCTCTTTGTTTAACGAACACTTTCGGAAACTTTTCGTCTGGTTTTTGACACTAGCCTAAGCTGAGCTAAGTGCATTATAGTTGGCCCTCAAGTTAGCATCAGCACTCGCTCTATTCACAGATTCTTTATAAATACATACTCGAACAATAAACTAACCTAGCTAACCCATAACAAGTAGAAGGTGAATTGATGCAAATGGTAACTGGGTTAAGCATTCGGCCTGCTTTGCTTCTTCCAAACATAAAAATAGAATCGATACTTAGGGTTCTGTTTCACAAGAGAATCACCGACCAGCCAGCTGTGGAAGATGAGTTCAAATAACACCAGGAGCATAGTTGAATGTTTATAATGCAATGAATTTTTAAGAGCTTGTGCTTATAGACTTAACGGTGCACATTTCTATAAAAGTTCAACACCAGCAACTAGTTCTTAATTAGCGGCACTTAGGAGAAATTAAATGCGAATCAGTGTGTATATGTATGTGTGATAGATACCTGCCCATGTTTTCGGATTGTGCGAAGAAGTTGGAAATGTGTACAATACACTCGTACGTTCCACCTTACGCTACGTGAGTCGTTTAAATTTAACGACGGCGTTTTTGTCGACGGACGAGCAATTATTTTCGGCTAGACAAAAGATAGACACGTAGGAATGGGCGTGAAGTGTTCCCTAAAACTAAAAGGAAAGGAGAAGAAGATAAAAATAAACGAGAGTTGATAAATAATATGCGGTTTCAAGTTCAATAGCAACTACCGCGACTTATTATTGCGTTGGTAATTTGACGGAACTGGGTGTTCCGTCGTGTGTTACTGACCTTCTCATTATTTTGAATGTAGGAACATCGTGCGAGAAGAAGAAGATTTGTGGAAAAGAGGCTTGTTGTTATTATTTCTGTTACACCTGATTGCACTTCTTCCTTTTATATTCTTTATAGGACTCGATGGCGATGGTTGATTGAACTCATTGTACTTCCGTTCATTGAATAACAGGAAGTCATTAAATGACCTGACTATAAAGTGGCTGTTCTTTTTTTTATGTTATCATTATCAATTCAAAAGTTCTTAAAAAATAAAACAACTATAGGCCGGAGCATATTTTGATGATGATTTTTTTTTTAAGAAGTAATCACAGGGGGCTTGTTCTTCATGTCTTAGGAACAAAACTATAATTGTAACGACCGGAAACGACAAACAAAGTTGAATCTGTTTCTATGTACCTACATTGTAAACCAGTCTTAAAGTAGTTCTGATTGTTGCTACTACTTGCGCTTAAAGAGACTCTTAAGCCTTTATTTATTTATGTAAAATCTGCTCAAATCTGTAGTTAGAAATAGGTACTTGAAGAAAAAAATAATCCAAAGCTAGCAATTGCGTAATTCAGTACAAATTTCTGTCGTAAAATTAATAAAAAAAAAAACTCTCGTCGAATCACGAGGCATTCGTGTTTGTTGGGACTTTTAAAGGGGGGAAGCTGGTTTAGAATTTTGAAGAAACTAAATTTATTAATTTGTCTTAAAAGGTACTTCAGGGTCTTAAAAATAACATACCAAAGGATTGTTCCGGCAAAAATGTCAAAATGCAAAAACTTTCCATTCTGCTGCAGTGTCCTTCAGGAATGCAATATTATTTTATAGTACTAAAAACTTTAAACGCGTTTTCTCGAAATCACTTTTTTTGAACTGGCTGAAGACATAACTAGAGCAAATCTTCTTCATCGATCTATACGAAATTTTGACAGTAAATTCGAAATACCTTTCTCCAGAGGATTTGTTTTTATATTGCATAGATTTTGTTCCAGGACCAAAATTAAAGAGGTTACATCTTAGTCCATGGACCCGTCTAAGAAATAAGGTGCCTGCGAAGAAATGCTGGACAGCCGCTATTTTGAATTGAATTGACACGAAAAAACTTGTATTATTTGTATATTAACCTAAATTATAAAACCTCATTTACAGACTTTCGATTGATCTTTTTATTGAGTCACAAAAAATTCATAAATTATGCCCATTTTTTCACGCTCTAGACCAGCGTCTCACTTAATGGTCTAAAAATTATTCCCTCGACTATAATTGCCCTTGAATTGTGGTCTCGTGGATGTCTTTCTTCGAATATGATGCTTTTCACATGATGGTTGCAGCTTGCGGAGAAAAACAAGCTGTAAGTGATAATCGATTCGTGAAGCTTCTTTAGTGCAGTTTCTGTCTTGAGTCCACTGTTCCTCTATTTATGTTAGTTTGGATGACGAGCCTCGAAGTTGGATTTTCACAAGTTGACTTTGATACCTCTTCTTCTTCTTCTTCTTCTTCTTTTTCATTTTCGGCGTTACGAGTAGTGATCTCTTTGATACCTCATCTGGTGTAATACGTAATACTCTATTAAACGTCTCACATGTGTTTGCCTTTATTGAGACTGGTTGCCTTGGACGGCACCACGGTCTTTGTAACCAGTGCCCCTGTTCCCAGAACGAAATCCTACTAAATTCATAGAATTCCGTTCCATTTTCCACCGTTTAACGCCGGCTTTTATCGAGGCGATAGTTACAGAACAAGGACGTAGAAAACTTCTACACGGAAATTTAAGTTAGGAACTACGAAAATTTGTGTTCACAAAAGCCAAATGGAATCGAAGAAAGCATCGTGAGCATATAGACGATGCCTATTGAGATATTTTCAAAGCAAGGTTGCTTAGCGAATGTCCCATAATTGACGCGTCAAGTTAGCACTATCACCCAATTAAAATGGTCAAATCAACTCAAAATCAAAACTGAATACGCAATTGATTGCCGCTTTTTAACCTCTTCTGAGATATACAAACAGATACACTAGTTAGCAGTACGACCCCTTAAAATGGTCAACGACAATTAATAGCGCACTCATTTTTTTAATTCTGAGTTCTGGTAAGGTTTAATCCAATTAACAAACTTGAAAATTTCATTTCACATAGTAAACACACTGCCATATGAAACACTTTTTCACCTAGCAGTTCGAAATCGGCAAAAGTGTGTAGACCCTTTCAGTCTGCACAGGGTATGGTTGAGAGAAATGCCTAGGTTACCCGAACGTAAATCTTTTTTTTTATTCTTGAACTTCCTTCGGCTTTTGAACAAATTAGCTCGGATGTGAAGCAGGTGTTGTATTCGAACAGTGCTTCAGAAGTATGTAGATATACTGAAAGTTTTACAGTTCAAACAAGAGACCTCTATATAATTTAATGAACGAGGAAAAAGACTTTCTTAAACCTTTTTTTTCGTGTACCGCTCTCTCACTCTATGAACTCAGCTATATTTGGGAGATTTCTTTTTAGTGATCCAAGCAATCAAATGACCATAAATATTCATAGTCTCCACTGATTAACAGAAAGCTTCAAATGGTTTAAATAGTGGGGTACTTCCTCACGTTCTCAGGTCCATTACTTACTTACTTACTTAGGTGGGCATTACAGTTCGGGGTGAACCTGGGCCTCAACCAACATCCTTCGATAACGACTTCTATTTCGAGCGAGCTCTCTCCAGTTTCGCACTCCAAGTCGGTTGAGGTCATCCTCCACTTGATTGCGCCACCTAAGACGAGGTCTTCCCCTTCCGCGATTTCCCTGCAATGTGCTTTCGAACACCCGACGAGCCGGAGCGTTTGGGTCCATCCGCTCAACATGGCCCAACCATCGTAGCCTCGCGATGCGTACTCTTCTGGCTATGCCCATGTCGCGGTACAGCTCATACAGCTCGTTGTTGTATCTTCTTCTCCATACATTGCCTTCGCATACGGTACCAAAGATCATTCGGAGAATTTTTCTTTCGAAACGACCAAGGGTTTCCTCATCCGCTTTCGATAAGGTCCATGCTTCCGCGCCGTACAGTAGGACTGGGATGATTAAGGTCTTATATAAGGTTACCTTGGTTTTTCTGGAGAGGGTTTTGTTTCTCAATTGCCTTCTTAACCCAAAGAAGCAACGGTTGGCAAGAGTTATTCTCCGCACTGATGTTGTTTTCCGTGTCTACAGCGGATCCTAGGTAGACGAAGTCCTGTACTACCTCGAAGTTATGTCTGTCTATTGTGACGTTTTGTCCAATTCGTCGATGTTCTGTGTCCTTGTTTGATGACAGCATATACTTTGTTTTGCCCTCATTAACCATCAAACCCATTTTTGCCGCTTCTGTTTCAATACTCGCAAAAGCACCTATGACATCACGCTTTTTTCTTCCCATTACGTCAATATCGTCTGCATATGCGAGCAATTGCACAGACTTTTGAAAAATTGTTCCTCTGGTGTTGACGTTTGAGTTTCTTACAATCTGTTCAAGTATGATGTTGAAGAAATCGCATGACAGTTTATCGCCTTGCCTAAAACCTTTTTCGACATCAAAGGTCTCGGTGAGTTCTTTACCGACCTTGACGGAGCAGAGTGAATTCTCCAAAGTCATCCTGCATAGTCGTACGAGTTTTGCAGGGATGCCGAAACTAGACATGGCTCTGTACAGCTCGTCTCTGTAGATACTGTCATACGCGGCCTTGAAATCGATAAAAAGATGGTGAATATCGATATTGTGTTCTCGGGTTTTTTCCAAGATCTGCCGTAATGTGAAAATTTGGTCTATTATGGACTTCTCCGGTCTAAAACCACATTGATAAGGACCTATCAAGTTGTTGACGTGGGGTTTCAGACGTTCACATATTACAGCAGACAAGATCTTATAAGCGACGTTAAGGAGGCTTATCCCTCTATAATTGGCGCAGTTGTGAGGGTCTCCTTTCTTTAGGATCGGGCATACGATACTGAGGTTCCATTCATCGGGCATGCTTTCTTTCGACCATATCATGCAGATCAGCTGGTGCATGCTCCTTTCCAACTGATCTCCAGCTGCCTTGAAAAGTTCGGCATCAAGGCCATCTGTACCTGCAGTCTTATTTGATTTAAGTTTGCATATAGCAAGCTTAACTTCTTCTAGGTCGGGAGGACGGCATTCTTGATCATCGTCCAGGCTGAATGGGGCAATCTGCCTGACAGCGGAATTTGTGTCCTCTTCGCCGTTAAGCAGTCTGCAGAAATGATCTTTCCAGATCCTCAGTAGCGACTGTGACTCTATAACTATGTTTCCCTGCTGGTCTTTACAGGCTTGAGTTCGGGGTTTGCCACCCTGGCAGGATCTTTTTACCTTTTGGTAAAACTTCCGAATCTCGTTCCTGTCATGGCACCTCTCTATTTCCTCAAACGAGCGCTTCTCATGCTGCTTCTTTTTCTTTTTGAGAAGTCGGTGTTCTTCCCTTCTTCTCTCCTTGTAAATCTCGTTATACCGATCGTGAGCAGCCCATTATGGTATTATAATGTCTAAGTCTGCCAGTCGTTTAGTTAGGCTAACATAGACCCTAACTTAACAGTGCGACTGCAAAAAACAAAATTAAATAAATCATGTTGATGAGAGTTTCATTCACGACAGTAAAAGTTCATCTTATTGAAAATAGACTAAAACAAACCAGCCTCAGGTGTCCAATAAAGACCACCGTTGTGGGAACACCAGCGAAGCACGGGGGAAAACTGAACTTTAAGTGATATTAAAATACTAATTGACGCGTCCACTGCGTACTACAGAATAAAACTGTGAGAATATTGGGCCTATATTCTCTTTAGAAAGAATTCACATATGCAGAGGCCGAATTCTGCAACGTTTTAGACGACTATCTCCTGAATTTTAGGCAGTAAAAGAACGTGTTTAAGAGCCTGAAAAAGTTACCAACATTAAAAAGACTGTAAAAAAAATAGCTTTCCACAAGCCACTAAAAGCAAGATTATAGAAGGCCTCTAAGACCCACTAAGAATTGACGCATTTAACTACATTTCGACTTAAAAACCACAATGCAACGGAGTAGGTATAAGAGCAAAGTGCAAGTTCGTTCGAAGGTGTAACCTGCGATATGCAACTCGAAAGTAAAATTAACAAAACAAAAAAGAACATAATTGAGCGACACACGCAATGATGATGCGATTTCCAATGACGCATCACTGATTTATGCATCACCTCATCATTCTCTAACAAAGAAACAAAGTGAAGACAACAACTTATTCACAACATAGTTAAAAAAAAAGAGTCCTACAAAAAACCAACAAATCCGTCCACGGAATGGTAAACTGCAACAAAAAACTTGGTTATCCACATATACTCGTACTTGGAGCAACAAGAAAATGACTCACTGCCACACACGTGTTTGAAATTTAAATTGCGCAATTTTAGTCTGAAGCAAGCGTGATCTACAATTAAGATATTTATCAGTGCAAAATTGTTTGCAAATCATTGCGATGGTTTTTACAAGTTTACCAAATAATTTATTCATGGGAAACATAAAATTGAGAAAAAAAAACTGCCTTCTGAATAGATTATCCTGAGTTTTTGTTTTCAAAGTGGGCCGCTACTTAAAAAACAGTAAAAATCATTAAGACTTCCACCGAACTCCCAGAAACGTATTATCGTATTAACCCTTTCGATGGGGCGATATAGTTTTGATTTCAACCTTAAGGGTTTATCGCTGTTGGAAATATTTTCACTTTCAACAATAATAAAATAAAACCCATGAATTTCGAATAAATGAACACTTTCGAACTGTTCCTATGAGCGAGTGATCTATTATTTTGCCTGCTCATTTAATTACCCTCCAATTTTATTACACTTTGCGTTTTCTCCCATAGAAGTGGTGTAGTTTTCTTTTTTTTACTGCCCATGACTCGCTGTCTATTTCGTTGTTTATTAAATTTTCTTTTTTTTCTCTCTCTCCATTAGCCGAGTTAATTAAAAATTCCATAAAAATTCATTACTCAAATGACCACACATACGAATAATAATTGTTGCTGAACAAAGGGGGCAGCAGGACGGTTTATTTTTTTGCAAATGAAAAGAAGCTCAAAGAGGTCATATTTCTGTGTTCTAGATAAATATTAACACTTGTCTATTGGGAGCAAACCCAAAGCCACTATAAGCTCACACGATGAAGAACATTTTTATTATGATACTGAAGCTGCTATTAGACAATTTCGCAACAAAGAATACGTCTCAGTAACCTTGACCCAAGGCTTTAATGACCAGAGCTATTTAAGGTCAAATGTGTAGTATATGTAGTTGGTTTATGAATGATTTCATAGTCCATTAGAAGTCCCCCGCGACAAAAAAAAAAGAAGAAGAACTTTACTGAACTAACGTAATTGAGTGTGGTCTCTGGCATCGTATATTAAACTGGGCGGGGGTGTTAAACTAGTTTTGGAAAGATAAAACAAAATTGACAATTTATCCGTCTACAGGAAGGTATACATTCATTTGAAGAAATGTCAGTTCGTATTAAAGAAATAAAATTCAAATATCCAAAAATGAATAAAATATTTTGGGCATAACAGATCGTGTTAAGGGTGTAGTGAATTTTAGTCTCAATTTAATTTTGACAGATTAGGCTAGATTAAAATGGCTGTCAGGAAATCAACTGACCACTCACATATTAGATCACTTGTGATACCATATCAAGTGCGTAAAGGAGTACCTCACTTAAGTAAACCCTTTGGAGCTTTTAATAAAGCGATAGAGGTGAAAGATATCCGTGTTCACCAGATCGTTTGAATCAGCAAGGAAGAATTCTCCTAGATGTTGTTTTCTTTTGAAGGGAAATGTGGGATTGTCTCTTCTTATTCCTCGTCTAAGCAGCTTCTTTAGAAGTCGTTTGATGGCCGAGTCTTATGGCGTGTCTACTTATGAGTCAATGTCCGAGAATAACACTAATTACGGAGCCAATGTGCAACCTGCTTATTGATACGTCTTGCCGTTTAAGATCTACTTTCGAAAAAATATCAATTTTATTGCCACACAAGTAGTAATGGTGCTTAGTCGATTAACCTTTTTCTCAAAGTTTCTTATCAATCTCGAAGTGTTGACTTTTTTGAGTAAACTAGATTCCAATTTCTATGGAACACAGGATTACTCACAGGCAAAGTTTTACTCAAATAGACAAATTCAGTCAACTCTTAATATCACCGTGTAGCAGACAATAACTAAGTACACAATAACTGGCCCTCCAGGTTGGGGTTTGCGCGTAGGGTTAACTACCCAACCACGTAAAAAAATATTAGTTCTGAAACAACAAACAGCCTCGGATAACGATAATGATTTCAAAGTTGACGAACCAAGCAAACGAAAAAAGGACAATGACCTCTGGATCTGCACGAACATAAGATAAGATCTCTTAACGGACTACGTACAGCTGGAGAATTAGCGGACGCCCTGGAATGCTGCAAAGCAGACATAACCGCCATCCAAGAAGTGCGATGGAGTGCACCGGGCATAAAGAAGATGAAAAACTGTGACTGCTACAGACAACAGAAACAGCGCTTATTTGGGTGCGGATTTGTCGTAAGAGGGAGACTCAGGGATAAGGTGATTAGCCAAAATCCAGTCAATGAGCGTATAATGACCATCCGCATCAGGGCTAAATTCGCCAACATTAGACTGATATGCGCCCACGCCCCCACAGAATAGAAAGACGACGATTCCAAAGACTGTTTCTACGAGCTCCTCGAAGAAACGTATGAGCAGTGCCCTAGACTCGACGTGAAAATCGTTTTTCGCGCTTTTAACGCAAAACTAGGGAAAGAGGACATCTTTGGAAACAAAATCGGTAAGCATAGCCTCCATGCCAAAACCTCTGAAAACGGACTGGGGCTGATCGACTTTGCTGCGGGGCTAAATCTTGTTGTAAGTAGTACACGCTTCCGCGATCTACAGATCAATTAACCATCAACCAAATTGACCATGTTGCGATCGACGCAAGGCACTCTTCCAGTGTGCTAGATGTCCGAACTTTCCGAGGGGCCAACTTTGACTCGGACCACTACCTTGTTGTAGCCAAGGTACGAATGAGGATATCTTGTTTACGACCAGCACGAACTAACGCTGTGAAGAGATATGACGTCGCAAAGTTACAATCGCAAGACATTGCCAATCGAGTGTCCCTTCAATTATCCTTGAATCCCATGCCACCAGCATTTAGCATTGAAGACCAGTGGCAGCAATGCCAAGAAACCATCAGAACCGCTGCCTCTGAGGTTCTGTGTTTCACTCGGTCAACAAAACGAAACCCATGGTTCGATGAAGAATGCAGGCAGGCAAATGCAGCCAAACAAAAAGCACGACAAATGCTGATGCAACAACGAACAGGGGCTGCTTACGATCAGTATAACGAGATCTACAAGGAAAAAATAAGGGTAGAACACCGACTTCTCAAAAAGAAAAAGAAGCAACATAAGAAGCGCTCGTTTGAGGAAATAGAGAGGTGCCATGACAGGAACGAGATTCGGAAGTTTTACCAAAAGGTAAAAACATCCTACTAGGGTGGAAAACCCCAAACTCAAGCCTGTAAAGACCAGCAGGGAAAAATAGTTATAGACTCACAGTCGCTACTGAGGATCTGGAAATATCATTTCTGCAGACTGCTTAAGGGCGATGAGGACACAAATTCCGCTGTCAGGCAGATTGCCCCATTCAGCCTGGACGATGATCAAGAATGCAAACTTAAACCAAATAAGACTGCCAGGTGCAGATGGCCTTGATGACGAACTTTTCAAGGTAGCTGGAGATCAGTTGGAAAGGAGCATGCTCCAGCTGATCTGCATGATATGGTCGAAAGAAAGCATGCCCGATGAATGGAACCTCAATTCCGTATGCCCGATCCTAAAGAAAGGAGACCCTCACAATTGCACCAATTATAGAGGGATAAGCCTCCTTTACGTCGCTTATTAGATCTTGTCTGCTGTAATATGTGAACGTCTGAAGCCCCACGTCAACAACTTGATAGGTCCTTATCAATGTGGTTTTAGACCAGAGAAGTCCACAATAGACCAAATTTTCACATTACGGCAGATCTTGGAAAAAACCCGAGAACGTAATATCGTTATTCATCATCTTTTTATCGATTTCAAGGCCGCGTATGACAGTATCTACAGAGACGAGCTGTACAGAGCCATTTCTAGTTTCGGCATCCCTGTAAAAATTGGACTATGCAGGATGACCTTGGAGAATTCACGCTGCTCCGTCAAGGTCGGTAAAGAAATGGTTTTAGGTAAGGCGACAAACTGTCATGCGATTTCTTCAACATCATACTCATACATTAACACCAGAGGAACAATCTTTCTAAAGTCTCTACAATTACTCGCCTATGCAGACGATATTGACGTAATGGGAAGAAAAAAGCGTGTATTTGCGAGTATTGAAATAGAAGCGACAAAAATGGGTTTGATGGTTAATGAGGGCAAAACGGAGTATATGTTGTCATCAAACAAGGACACAGAACATCGACGAATTGGACAAAACGTCACAATAGACAGACATAACTTCGAGGTAGTACAGGACTTCGTCTACCCAGGATCCGCTGTAGACACGGACAACAACATCAGTGCGGAGATCAAACGGAGAATAACTCTTGCCAACCGTTGCTTCTTTGGGTTAAGAAGGCAATTGAGAAACAAAACCCTCTCCAGAAAAACCAAGGTAACCTTGTATAAGACCTTAATCATCCCAGTCCTGCTTTATGGCGCGGAAGCATGGACCTTATCGAAAGCGGATGAGGAAACCCTTGGTCGTTTCGAAAGAAAAATTCTCCGAATGATCTTTCGTCCCGTACGCGAGGACAATGTGTGGAGAAGAAGATACAACAACGAGCTGTATGAGCTGTACCGCGATATGGGGATAGCCAGAAGAGTACGCATCGCAAGGCTACGATGGTTGGGCAATGTAGAGCGGATGGACCCAAACGCTCCGGCTCGTCGGGTTTTCGAAAGCACATTGCAGGGAAATCGCGGAAGGAGAAGACCTCGTCTTAGGTGGTGCAATCAAGTGGATGAAGACCTCAACCGACTTAGAGTGCAAAACTGGAGAGAGCTCGCCCGAAATCGAAGTCGTTACAGAAGGATGTTGGTTGAGGCCCAGGTTCACCCCGAATTGTAATGCCCAGCTAAGTAAGTAACACAAAGTCGAAGTCGAGCGCACAGCTTACTTTGCATATTCCTTCATAGTGAGAATTAAACTCTTTTCATGGTAAAGATTCTGATACACGATACACCACACATTTTTAACCCGTTGGACAATTAAAAATTTATTAAACATGTTATTCAACCGTATAAATTAGATGCGTATGAGTCTTTGTATATTTCAATCAACGAAAATTAACTTTATATTGACGAACAATTTATAGCTTTTTTGTTCTTACTTTGTAACCCCCCTTTTGTCTTTTTGCTTCAGTGTTCACGCGTGGAGCGCTGATAAAGGGCGAACTACACTTGTCCAAAATTTCAATCGGTAGCTCTTAATAAAGTTTCAAATTTAAAAATTTTATCTTCATGCGTTTTTAATTTTTAAATTTATTTTTCGCTATTTGCGGTCAATAAGGACGTTAACAACACTTACATAATTATTAATGAAGCATTACAACGTGATATCAAAAACAATTACACAGTTGCCTAATGACTACTAATTGACTTCGGTTTATGAATCCAGACCTTTGCAATTATTTCTAAATTAATAGAATAGCTAAGCCCGCACTGAGTTTGACTTCAAATAGAACTGGGACACCAACAAAAAAAGACGTGGAAAATACTAAAAACTATGTATTTATTCAACTATATCCTGATTGGCACTGCCATTTTCGGACTTTCCGCGCTCACAACGATTGCTAGAGTAAAAAGTTTCCAATACATTTAACCCTGCACTATTCATAAATATGTAACTTTAATTTCAAGACTCGAAATACAGCCAAATTCCAAAAACTCATTTGTACTCTAAACGACAAAACAATAGCTACAAATTTTTCTTGTACTACAAAACCAGTCAATCGCTATAAAACCACTTTCGATGCAGCTTTATTTGTTAGCCGTCCAGTACATCACATCATGGCAAGTTTATAATTTTTTTTATGTTTTTCTTTGACAAACTTAAAGTTTCTTAAAGATTCATATGAAAATATATAAAAAATCAAACGTTGTCTACAAACCGTTTTTGGTGGATGTCAATGAAAACGTTTGCGATGCACTGGCTAAGAAGCCAGGAGCTGCTCCATATACAAGAATTAGTTTGGAAATATACAAGCCTTATATCAGTTTCAATCACACATGTCCATATGAAGTAAGTGTCTAATAAAGTGTAAGTGAATAAAGTGAAAACGCATCTAATTTACATTTTTATAGGGTTGGGTTACCGTCAAAGACATTGACATAGACTTGAGTAAGCTAAGGTTAGTGATTCCAAGCGGCGAATATCGTAGTAATCTCGAATTAAGATTCAACAAAAATTCAAAGGTAGCCGTGTCTTTCCAGACCTTTATGGAAATAGGTGAAACAGAGCTCCAGAAGGGGAAATAACAATCATCAAAAGCATTACATCAAATTCGAAGTATAAACTGCTTTAAAATTGCAACATTTTTGTATTCGGTGGAATTTACCAAAAATTTTTTTTTTTTCATAATATATGAGTGTTTAACTGCGAAATTGTAAAATATTATTAATCAGCAAAGCAGATACACCTCTGGTATAAAGAAGAAACAGAACTGGTCCAATAACACTAGCTTGCGGTACTCCAGAGTTTATATCTCTAAATTCTGTATTCCTCAATATCCTTGAACAGACAGACTTACGAACCATGACGGCACGGGCAGCACTGGCTATCAGAACGTGTTATTAACAAACTAAAGTACAAATTCATAAGAGGAATCAAAATTAGCTACCCAGTTACCAAATTATTTGATCTGATATCAACGGGACTAGTGAATCCTTCTTGGAAATGCTTGAGCCTAAATCTGGCTATGGCAGGGCATTCACCTAAAATGTGTTCGGCTGTTTTAATATCTTCGAAGAAGAGACGGTAGGTGTAATCTTGGCTCATGCCCATGTTTTTAAGGTGATATTTGAGGGAGCAGTGATCAGTGAAGAAGTCCGTAAGTAACATTGCGATACGTTTGCTGTCAAAGAATAGTTTTGATTGGCGGTGGCCAGAAGAGTTGTTCCAGGTGCTAATCATGTTCTGTCGTTCCTCGGTAACCAGTTCATGTTTAATGCTACTGACTCTGATTGGGACACCGCAGTAGGGTTCCGGGTCTGTGATTTGGAATTGAGAGCAGTCAGCCTCTTCGTTACTTTGTACACCTTTATGTCCAGACACCCAGGAAAGAGTTACTATATTGTGGGTGGCTAATTGAGATAGACATGCCAGGCAGTTCCGAACTAGTTTTTTGGTTGAGGACAGGGCCTTTAGGGCTGCCTGACTGTCAGAGCAAATTAGAATGCGGAGGTTTCTTCTAACGCATTCCCTAACACAGAATTTAATAGCTATTACCTCTACTTGAAAGATAGTTGTTGTGCTACCATACCAAGGCATATAGATGATTTGAAGTTGGGACCGAAAATCCCTGCATCTACACCGCAAACAATCATCTCAACCACTTAATTTAATCGAAAGCTAGAAAAATTTTAGTGATTGGTTGAAAGTGTTTTAGATTGGTTTTTAGAGTGATCAACTAAAACATTGAAGCTATCGGCTTGTTGTTTGTATGTGATATACGATCTATGAAACAGGTCCAAGGCACCGGTCACACAGGACTAATTGGTAGCCGCTTCTTATCAGCAGCGGCTGGCAGTAGCATAAGCAGACAGCAACTGGCAGCCCGGTCACACTATCTACTGCTACTCACCAGCTTCTCTCAGAAAATAGCTACAGAAAACCATAATAAAATTACTTTTGAACTTTATTTCAAATTTTTAGAACTATTTATGATATTTGAAATAAATTTTGAATGAAAAATTCACCAAACAGAACGTGAAGTAATATTTTTCTATTTCAGCAGCCGCTGCTAGCAGCCAAAAGTTTAACATGTTACATAAATACATAAGATAAGATAAGATTGTGACGAAATGTCACACTTTTGACCATCACCGCCCCAAACAAACTACACATATGGCGGCTGTGAGACGATCGTCCATGGGCTGCATTTGAAGAAGATAAAAAAAGTTTAGTTTACATTTTTTTCGTTTGTTTGAGTTCACATCCATTACTTACCGCAGAAATTATAAGTAGATGTGAAATTGCCTCCAGCAAGGAAAGAAAAATTACCGACTGACATTGGCTATGGGAATACCATTCCGATTTAAGCTTTAGTTTCTTTTCTGCCGACTTGCACAGTCATTTTTGATTTGGTTTAATTGGCCTTGTTTTGCAGTATGGACCCAGTGGGCACAACTCATTTTTAAGGTCCATTAAGTATGAAATGTGCCGCCCTGTCGTCCAGAAATCTCTACGTTGAGCGAAGGAAAGAGAAAAAACGCTTACTCAGGAGGAAGAAAAAGGAACACCAAAAACGCGAAGTCGAGGAGATGCAGAGATGTTTTAGTAGGAAAGAGGTGCGAAAATTCTATAGAAGAGTGAGACAATCAACATCGGGTTTCACAAGTCCAGGGCGACTGCAAAGATCAGGATGGAAATGCCATAGTGGAAACGCAGGCGATGTTAACCATCTGGAGAGACTACTTTAACCAGTTGCTAAATGGCGGTGACAGCCAAAATCCCGCCCAAGAGCAACTTGTACCAGTTAATCTAGATGACGACCACGAACTGCAGCCGCCCGACCAAAATGAGATCAAAGTAGCCATCACCAGACTAAAGATGAACAAAGCAGCTGGATGTGATGGTCTACAAGCGAAGCTTTTTAAACACGCTGGAGATGACCTGGTCAGGAGCATACTCCATCTCATCTGCAAAATATGGTCGGAGGAAAGTATGCCCGATGAGTGGAACCTCAGTACCATCTGCCCGATCCACAAAAAAGGAGACCGCCTACTCTGCGCCAACTATAGAGGCATTAGTCTTCTAAACATCGCCTATAAGATCCTCTCGAGCGTATTATGTGAACGTCTCAAGCCGTTTGCTGATGATTTAATAGGTCCTTATCAATGCGGCTTCAGATAGTAACGATAGTGTTAACAGAGTGTTAACAGAGTTGAAATGTATCGTGCTATGTCTAACTTTAGAATCCCTGCTCAACTGATACGCCTTATCAGGATGACGTTGGAGAACGCTAGCTGTTCCGTCAAAATTGGTAGACTCTACTGAAACCTTCGAAACTACCAGAGGGCTTAGACAAGGCGACGCACTGTCATGCAGCTGTTTTAACATTGTGCTTGAAAATGTAATACGTAGCACCCATGCCAGCACATCGGGCACCATTTTCAATAAATCATATACATAGACGTGATAGGAAGAACAAAGCGAGCAGTAAATGGTGCATTCACTACTATAGAGTCAGCAGCAAGCCAAATGGGGCTGAAAATAAACGAGGAAAAGACGAAGCATATGCTTTCATCAACAAAAGTCCAACGCCACCACCGACTTGGTCAAAATGTCACCATTGACAGGTATAACTTCGAGGTAGTCAGTGAATTTGTCTACCTGGGCACTGCTGTAAACTCAGCCAACAACATCAGCGCTGAAATCAAACTCAGACTTACTCTTGCTAATCGCTGTTTTTTGGGTTAAATAAGCAATTGAGGAATAAAGCCCTATCGAGAAGAACCAAGGAGACACTATACAAAACACTCATCATCCCGGTCCTGCTATATGGTGCAGAAGCATGGACCTTCTCCCAATCGGATGAAAAGTCACTTGGAGTCTTCGAGAGAAAAGTTCTGCGTACGATTTATGGTCCTGTTTGCGTTAATCGAGAAGACAACGTTTGGCGAAGAAGATACAACGACGAACTATACGAGCTGTACAGCGACATAAGCTTAGCCAGAAAAATTAGAGTCCAACGACTAAGATGGCTGGGCCATGTAGAGCGAATGGACATCAACGCTCCAGCGCGTAAAGTCTTCAACGCCAAACCAGAGGGAGTCAGAAGCCAAGGTAGACCTCATCTTCGATGGAGCGACCAGGTAGAAGGAGATCTCCGCCAACTTGGAGTGCAAAATTGGAGTAGGCAGGCTAGAGATCGAGCTGACTGGAGGGGCATATTGGACAAGGCCTAGGAGCACCACGCTCTAGTTGAGCTGCCTAAAGGAAAAGAAAGGAAAGGTGCCGCCCTGTCGACTTTTATAGTCACCCTCTCCGCTCCCGAATAATAATATTGTAAATTGGATTAAAGTGCGTATGGACCCAGTGGGCACGACGCATTTCTAAGGTCCATTACATATCAAATTTGCCTCTCTTACGACTTTTATGGTCAACTCCAGTCCCCAGTTTCAGCATAGTGGGAAACCAGTTTAATCGGCCTCAGTGGGCACTATTTTGTGAGGTCTATTAAACTTAACTAATTATTGGTTATCCCAAATATAGCTCACCGTAACCAGACAACCGAAACGATACCGATACCGTCATCAACAAAAGTCAACGTGAGTCGAAAATAAACAAGAAAAACCAGGCCCTTCAGGCTTTCATATTCAGTTTAATTTTTTTTTAACCGATTAACGTAACAACAAAAAAAATTATTGTTAACATTTGAAGAGTGCAATTAACGTAAAGAAATAACCAAAAACGATTGTAAACAATAAACATTGTAAGATCCTTTTTTTGAAACCCGTATAATAAAGAATTAAATCAAGAAAACATTTGCCATGTCGGAGTTCTCCTTTTTGTGCAGAAGTTGGACCATCGCATAACAAGTCTTTTGGCTTCCTTGGGAAAGACCCTGGCCCGCTGAGTCCTACTCCAGCTGAAAAAAAAGAAGCATCACAAGATACACCTCTTGCATAAAGAATCAACAGCACTGGTCCAATAATACTTTCCTGTGGTACTTCAGACTCCAGAATTTAAATCCTTAAATTCTGTATTCCTCAATAACCTCGAGCAGACAGACTTTCGAACAATGACCTCGCGGGCACCACTGGTTACCAGAACCAGTTATTAACAAATTTTAGTACATAATCATTAGAGCAATCAAGATTAGCTACACAACTACCTATAATGACTTAAGTTCATTTAAATTGACTTTTTGAATATAAATCTTTTCAATTGAGAATAGCAAAGTTCGCACTACAAGTAACTTAAAACAGAATTGGGACACCAAACACGACTAGGTATTTTCCTAAAAAAAACGATGTATTTACTCAACCATATCCTTATTGGCACTGGACTTTTGGGCCTTTTGGCGCTCACTACAATCGCTAGCGTAAGAAGCTCTTAATGCATTTGTACACTGTTTACTTAAGTTCCAAATCACATTTTAGAATCGAAATACAGGAAAATACCAAAAACTTATCTGTACACTTTACAACAAAACAATAATTACAAATCATTCTTGTACTACAAAAGCAGTAAATCGCTACAAAAAAATTATCGGAGCTGCTGCATTTCTCAGTCTTCCGGTACATGATATCAAGGCAAGTTATGCATTTTTCATGTTTTCCTTTTACAAACTTAAAGACTGTTAAAGATTCACGCAAAAATATATAAAAAATCAAACGTTGTCTACAAGCCGTTTTTGGTGGATGTCAAGGAAAACGTCTGCGATGCACTGGCTAAGAAGCCAGGAGCTAATCCATATACAAAGATTATTTTGGGAATATATGGTTCTTATTGCAATTTGAATCACACATGTCCATATGAAGTAAGTGTTGAGTGAAAAGTACGGTAACCATCAGTTGCTCATTATGCTCCTTTTTACAGGGTTGGGTTATGACAAAAAATGTGGAAATCGATTTTGGTAATTTGGAATTAGTGATTCCAAGTGGCGACTATCGTTTAAATGTCACGGCCACATTGAACAAAAGTAAAGTTCCAACCTTTTCGGTTGAACTTTTTTTTGAAATTGGTGAAAAGGATTTCATGATGGGGAAGTGATAATCAAGCATTTCGTTTTTCTAGTCAAATATTGAAACTGTTGTGGAAGGTTTTGGCAATCAGCAAAATATGTTTTGAATTCGTTTTTCAAAAAAATGTTTTCTTTAAATTTGTCAACTCGTGTTTAGTGTGTATACAATAAAAATTGTTTGAAACCGTAAAATTAAGTTACATGCATTTTGATAATTTAAAAAAAAAATTCTCCTTCGTTGTCCCAACGATATCACCTTAATGAGTTATCTGAATTTCTTGCACCAAACTGTCTATTCCAGGGCCATATGATCATCAGGCAGCGGGACGCGCTACCTGAACGCTCTACTCGATCGTACTGCCTGGTCCCACGAAATGGCTTGTAACTCAATATGTATCCGTTAAGAAAGTGTTTTAAAAAAATCGATTTTTGTCACTTGTCACAGTGGCATTCTCCCTTAAAAGACCTTTAAACCCAATTTGTGGTTCGGACATTAGTTTTGCATTTCAGTTTTGCGTCCAGTGTTATAACAAGGTAACTATAGCTATGTCGTCAGCAAATGTCGTCTCGAGTACAACCAGTAGGTACTGGTCCAACAACACCACCTTCTGGTACTCCATCGATTATATATTTTAATTGTGTATGTTTTTCAATAACCTCAAACTCAACAGACAGACATTCAAACCATGACTGCCCTGCACTACTGGCTGCCAAAATATACTTTTAACTAACTAAAGTACAAGCTCATTATAGGAATCAAGATTAGTTATTAATGACTTCGGTTCATTTCAATTCAGTTTTTAATCAAAACCTTAACAATTATTTCCAAATTAAGAATGGCAAAGTTCAAACTACATAAATATGTAACTTTAAACGGAATTGGGACACCGATCAAAAAGGACGTGAAAAATAGTAAAGGACTATGTATTTACTCAACTCTCTCCTGATTGGTACTACAATTCTTGGCTTTTTGTTGCTCACAGCAGTTGCTAGAGTAAAAAGTTTAAAATACATCTATTTAACCCTACATAAAGTTCTAACTTTAATTTCTAGAATCAAAATACAGCGAAATTCCAAAAATTCATTTGCACTCTATGCGACAAAACAGTAATTACAAATTATTCGTGCACTACAAAACCAGTCAGTCGCTATAAGACAACTATCGGATTCTCTGCATTTGGTAGTCGTCCAGTACATGACATCATGGCAAGTTATCGACTTTATCGTACTTTTCTTTGACGAACTTAAAGCTTCTCTCAAAGGTTCACATAAAAGTTTATAAAAAATTTAATGTTGTCTACAAACCGTTTTTGGTGGATGTCAAGGAAAACGTTTGCGATGCACTAGCTAAGAAGCCAGGAGCTGCTCCATATACAAGACTTGGTTTGGAACTATATGGGTCTCATATCAATTTGAATCACACATGTCCATACCAAGTAAGTTTTGAATAAAGGTAATTGTGGTCACTCATTACATTTACATCTTTTTTATAGGGTTGGATTATGGTAAAGAATATGGACATAGACTTCACTAAGCTGAAGTTAGTAATTCCTAGCGGCGAATATCGTACTAATCTCGATGTAACATTAAACAAGAGTCCACTGATAACCTTTTCGGTTAAGGCTTTTCTTGAAATTGGTGAAACAGATCCCCAGCAGGGGAAATAACAATCATCAGAAAGAAACTTCCAACTTAATCCAAAGCCAAAACTGTTTTAAAATTGCAAAATTTTGGTGTTTGGTAGAATTAGCCTAGAAATTTTAGTATTTATTTTTGATGTTTGGCTCCAAAAATGCAAAATATTGGCACAACATGGTGTCATAAGAAATTGAGATACACCTCTTGTATAAAGAATCAACAGCACAACAGCACAATCTTTAAATTCTGTATTCTTCATAATAACCTCGAACAGACAGACTTTTCGAACAATGACCTGAACGCGACCACTGGTTATCAGAACCTGTTATTGACAAATTTTAGTACAAAATCATTAGAGGAATCAAGATTAGCTACCCAGGTACCTAATGACTTAAGTTCATATAAATTGACTTTTTTAATATGAAGCTTTTCAATGGTTTCCAAATTGAGAACAAGTTCGTACTACAAGTAACTTCAAACAGAATTGGGACACCAAACACGACTAGGTATTTTCCTAAAAAACGATGTATTTACTCAACTTTATCCTGATTGGGACTGGACTTTTGGGCCTTTTGTCGCTCACTACAATCGCTAGCGTAAGAAGATAACAATGCATTCAATTGTACACTGTTTAAAATTCCATTTTAGAATCAAAATACAGGAAAATACCAAAAACTTATCTGTACACTTTACAACAAAACATTAATTACAAACTATTCTTGTACTACAAAACCAGTCAATCGCTATAAAAAAATTCTTGGAGCTGCTGCATTTCTCAGTCATCCGGTACATGACATCATGGCAAGTTATACATTTTTCATGTTTTCCTTTGACAAACTTAAAAAAGACTCTTCCAGGTTCACGCAAAAATATATAAAAAAATTAAACATTGTCTACAAACCGTTTTTGGTGAACGTCAAGGAAAATGTTTGCGATGCACTGGCTAAGAAGCCAGGAGCTGCTCCATACACAAAAATTGGTTTGGGAATATATGGTTCTTATAGCAATTTGAATCACACATGTCCATATGAAGTAAGTGTTGAGTGAAAAGCACGAGATAGCGGTAACCTCATTATGCTCCTTTTTACAGGGTTGGGTTATGACAAAAAATGTGGAAATAGACCTTGATAAAATAAAAGTAGTGATTCCAACTGGTGAATATCGTTTAAGTATCACGGCAATATTGAACAAAAGTAAAGCTCCAACCTTTTTGGTGGAACTCTTTTTTGAAATTGGTGAAAAGGATTTCATGATGGGGAAGTGATAAATCAAGCATTTCGTTTTTCTAGTCAAATATTGAAACTGTTGTGGAAGGTTTTTGGTGGTTGTTGTGAATTTGTTTTTTTTTTTTTTTCAAAAAAAATACATATATTTTTTAAAATTGTCAAATCGTGTTAAGTGTGTATACAATACAAAATGTTTGAAACCTCAAAACTAAATTTAATGCTTTTAAAATTCAATAACAGAACACTAATCTGTGAGAACTGCATCGGGGTGGTTGAGATTGGGTGAAAATTATATGAAAAATGTTAAACGGAATATGAAATTCAGGGCCGTATTCTTCACTATGTCTCAGTTTTCCTCAAAATCTCAAGTTGGCCAACTGTAAAGTTGACGCAAGCTAGAGAGTTGAGACACAAGTTGAAATTGGGTTTTCTTCACTATTTTAAATTTCTACTCGAGAGTTGAAATTCAAGGGTTCATCTACTTGCGATTTTGAAAATTTCCTTGGGATATTTTTGACAGATACATAAATTTCAACTTTGGATTTGAATTTCGACTGCTAGATTGTTTTGAAAATTAAAGTTCCGGTAGCTGACTTCTTTCTGTTTATTGTGGAAATAACATTAAAAAAAAAAAGAACATGGACATGCTAAGAAAGCAACCACAACAGACATTCTAAAAAGTTCTGCATCGTTTCCATTCTTTCAATCACCAATTGTTCTTCTTTTTCATCTTCGCTTTCAGAAGCAGACGATGAATGATTCTCTCAATGATATTTGTTTCAGAACATTTTATTTTAAAAATATTTTAATTCACATATATAAATCGAAAATAATTGACAAAAGTAACGAAATGTAGTACAAAATTAAATTTCAAAGGCAACTGTGAAGTTCACTCATTCAAATTTTGCTTTTTTCAGAAGTTGAGAAAATAGGAAGTTGATCAACTCGAGAGCCTACAGCGAACCTGCTTAGAGAGAGCCAAATCACTGTTAGGAGTCTCAAAAGGACACCACCAACAAACTAAAGAAACCTGGTGGTGGGATGATGAAGCTAAAGCAGTGATTAGAAAGAAGAAAGCAGCTTTCCAAGCTTGGTCGAAGTGCCCCTCAAGAAATACAAATGAAAAAGCGCGTTTCAAAATGGAATACAAGAGCTGCAGAAAAGAAGCGAAGAAAAAGTGCGCCCAACTTCAAGCAAAAAGCACGGAGGGCCTGTATCGAGAGCTGGAAGAGATTTCTGCCCCAGCTGCTGAAGCAAATCAGGCAATCCAAGAGCTAAGACAAAGCAACTTGAATAAGGGAGCAACCATTTTCAAAATAGCCGCTCAGAGAAGGAGAAATGCGCAGGAGATTCGTTCGCCGAAGTTCATCAATGATGCTCAAGGAGTGCTACTTGTGGATGACGACAAAATTCTTCACAGGTGGCGACAGTATTGTGACGATCTTTTGAATGAACAGTTTCCTCAGCGCCACTTTCCAACAGCTGCACCTAACTTTACGGAAGTATCCGACGTCACAGTCGAAGAAGTTAGGGAGGCAGTTAAGAACTCCAAAAAAGGCAAAGCGATTGGGCCAGACGAGGTACCATATGAGTTTTGGAAAAATATGGGAGACATCGGGTTAAGATGGCTCACGATTCTCATCTCCAAACTTGTAAGAGGTGACAGTTTGCCTAATCAATGGAGGGAAAGTTTTCTTCTTCCAATGTACAAGGGAAAGGGAGATACCAGAAGCTGTGACAACTATCGTTCGATCAAGTTGATGTCCCACACTATGAAGATCGTTGAGCGGGTTTTGGATAGCCGACTGCGGAAAATAATAAGGCTGTCTGATGACCAATGCGGGTTTGTCGCGGGTAAGTCAACTACAGACGCAATCCAAAGCATAAGGATCATTATGGAAAAACACCGAGATGCCTTAGAGGATTTGCATATTGTGTTGGTTGACTTCGAAAAAGCATTCGATCGACAACCACGAGATCTGATATGGGTGGCCCTCAGACACCGAGGAGTTCCTGAAGCCTATGTCCGAATAATTATGGACATGTACGAAGGAGCAGTTACAAAAGTGAGATGCCCAGCTGGAGTCACCGAAGAATTCCAAATAACAGTAGGTGTACATCAGGGAAGTGACTTGAGTCCACTGCTCTTTATTGCTGTTCTGGATTATTTGCTCGAAGGAAAAGTAACGGACAATTAAGTACAACAATTATTCTTTGCTGACGATGGAGCTATCATAAGCGAGGATCCTACATCCCTGCAACGAGCACTTGACGTTTGGATTGATGTTTTGGAAGGAAATGGGTACCGTATTAGCGCTAAAAAGACTGAATACCTGTGCTGCCCTTTTTCTGATCCAGACAAGCCTATTCCAGACATTTATTTGAATGGAAATGTGCTTCCCAAGTGTGAAAAGTTTAAATATCTGGGATCTATGACCAATAGTGAAGCATCTTGTGATGACGACATCAATCATCGAGTAAGCGTAGGGTCAGTTGGTATTGTCATGTTCAAAGGAGAGATCCGCAGAACCCCGTCAAAAAGGCAATATCGTACAACGTTTCAACAAATTCGCGACGAAAAAGAAAAGGCAGGCCAAAACACTCCTGGTACAAGCAAATGCAAAAACAGCAGCATTTGGTTGGCCTCAGACATGGAACAATCCAAAACCGGGAGGATTGCCGACGATTTCTGAGGTCAACGCGGCGTACCCCACAGGCGGATCACTAGTGTGAAGCAGCAAAGTGGGAGAGTTGTGATCGCTTCAAGATCACTACTCGTAACGCCGAAAATGAAGAAGAAGAAGATCAACTCGAGAGTTGAAAATCGACAGTTGAAGATGTCAAATTTGAGTGAAGAAAAACAAAATCACAAGTTGAGAATAAAAATCCTTCAACTTTTAGTGAAGAAAACAGCCCTTAATATTTTCGAAAGAATCAGTTATGGAAATTATAAAAAGAGATGAAATCTTTTTAGCGGCGGGAAAATCTTTACTTTACAAAGGAGTTTTATTGCTGTCATGGCATAGTATAGAGAAGGTGCAAAATGTTATTTTAATTTCTAGTCATAAAAGTCTGTTAAGGTCATCAACAGTGAAATCAATAACATTCTCCGAGGCTTTTGGTTGCTCTTTTCTAGGAACCATTCTTGTACGTAGTGGGGTGGTTATTTCATTCCACTCACACGTCACAATCCCAAAGGCTTACCTTAACCAGATCATTTACACGAATTTGAGAAGAAGAAAGAAGAAGAAGAAGAAGAAGCTCATCATCTCATGACCGAAGGACTTCCTGATTTCCACTCGAAAGGCAAGTTTCTTGGAACTCTCAGGCAGACGTGCTCACCATTACACCATGGGCACCAATGAAGAAATAAACTTTCTTTTTTCTCCTGAATGAATCCCACTTTCACCGCCTCTTTTCAATACCGGTGAGTGTTCAACAGAAAAGCTCTATAATGCCAATATATCATCAGCATAAGCAAGTATGTTGTTACACGAACTGATAAAAAAAAATACACCGCTGCTGTCTAAAGCTTCGCGTTTTGTTTATCTTTTTCAAGAAAAATGTTGAAGAAGTTAGGCACTCCACCATGTCTTAAAGTCTTTATGGACACCAAATGAGTCTGGAGGTGTTACAGTCTTTCGACTTTTACAGACCAGACTGTTCCACGACTGACTGTTATGAAAAGTGCATCAAAAACCTGGTGCTGAAAACTCCTCGTCTTGTTTATCTTTTTTAAGAAAAATGTTCAAGAAATTAAGCATTTCACCTTGTCTTAAGGTCTCTATGGACACCAAATGAGTCTGGTGGCCTTTCGACTTTTAGAGACCAGACTGTTCCACGACAGTCCTTCAAAACCGAATGTTTAAAACCTATGCCAATGTTAAGAATCACTTTGTGTAGTTTGTACCTACGAAAAACTTAAAAATCGACAAAAAAAAACAGAGCATTTGGGTAAGTTTAACTCACCAGCCTGCAGGAATGGGTTATAGTCTAAAGGTCTACTGCCTTTCACACAGAAAAGCCGACAGATTTTTGAAAAACGACAATATGCCAGTGAGTTGGCGCAGTTTACATACATACATTGGATGCTGCAACCGAGCGAGGAACTCCGGGGGTTTGCTCATTTTTCACAGCTATGCCTTGTGAGGGAATGGAAGGGACCAAAAATTCTTTGTCGATTCCGAACGGCAATGAATTTACAGTCGGAGGACTTTTCCATTCCTCTAGAAATGCGGTACCCGTGCAAAAACATTTTTGTTTTTCTGTTGGGATTCGAGACACGAACCTCCCACGCAAAAGGCAAACATGCTTACCATTAAGCCACGGCAACCTGTGGGTTCCGCTTAGAGCAAGCTTTCCTTCAATAAAATTTTGCAAGACATAGCTGCTTGCCGCTTATTTTGAAATCAGTTTTTTTGAAGAGCCATCACGGCCAACCACTCCAGTTTATATATTGGACAATGTTGATATCTTGTTGGTTAAGTGGGCCGGAGTATTTTTCACCACATAGTTCATAGTGAGCTTGCCTGACAAAAGAAGATGAAGCTCTCCCCCACTGGTCTGCTTCCCGCTAATGATCCATCTGTAGGTAGGTTGGGAGACAATCTTTGCTGCTTTTTTTGTGTATATGCCATTTAATTTTTGGTCTGTTTCTATCTGGTTGCGAACGTATCGGAACAGACTGTTTATCTACTAAAGTGTTTCCATGTTCATAGGGTGGCGTAACAGAGCGAGGATCCCCGGGGTCTAGCATATATTTCTCACTACCATGCCTTGTGAGGGAATGAAGGGGGCCAAATATTTTTTGCCTATTCGGAACGGATAATCGAGAAAGCCTTTTCATGGCAATGAATTAACTAACGGAGGACTTGCCAATTCCTCGCAAAAGGCAATGCCCGTGGCAAAATATGTTTGCCTTTGTTGAGATTCGAATCACGAACCTCTGGTTTATCAGCAGACATGCTAACCATCACGACACGGGTACCACCCGTGCTCATTTTTCGCATTAAAAACAAACTATTGTAAGTTACAGGACAGCATTTGAAAGAGAGGACAGGTGTAGAATAAAGTGGGAAAGGCGAAGGGAGATTAGTAGAAATGATGAGAACACCTAGAAATGTCATTGCGTGTGTAAATTGAGTTATTTTGCATTGCGAATAAACTCTTGTGCTATTACTTTCACCCCATTTTAGATTACTTGGAATTCCCAATTACGGCACTCAAGGCTAACTTACTGTTACTGGTGCCATTTTAGTCGTCTTAAGGAATAAAGATCCAATAAATTGATTTAAGCTTTCACTTCGATCGAAACATTGGTTATTCTACCAACCCCTTGTCTACACGGCACAGCAACATCAGACAAAACAACATTTAAGCACTAAAATTGTTATTGCTTGTCTACTAAGACGGAAATTACGACTGAAAATTTGAGTTTACGCTATTAAAGTTGCGGTCACCTACAACAAACTTAGGTTGACAATACGTATAGTTTGCAGACGTTGCTCGTTTGTAAACTTTAACTTGGGAACAGTTTTGACTTTTGAGTTTACCGAATAAATTGACAATGACAATTCGATGATAAGTGAATGGATGCGTTCCCAAATAAAGCAAGAAAAAAAAGTATTTAAATTTATTCTTGACGCCGATTTCACCCCAATCAGATGATGGCAGCAATCATCAGTTGAATCGTTGCATTTTTTATCGCCTTGGTTATCACTTTAGCAGTTCAGTGTCTTTTAACCCCGCAGACTGGGACATGTGATACTCAAGTTACATTTATTTTTGTGTTTTATTTTGATTTTGTTTATCCAAAAATATGCTCAGTTCGACTGCGTCACACCCTCTTGATAGCGTAGTAAAAATTGCAAGGCACACAAAGTTAGTCTCGATTTTGGTGTGTGTAAATTGATTCACGTACTAGCAGCGGTGAGACATTCTTGATAACACCAAACAATAACAACACAAGCGTGGTTGAAAGTATTCAAAACAAGAGGAATTTGAATTTTATTTAAGGAATTTCATTTGTCTATTTCTTTTTATTGAACTAACCCCTCTCTGGTGGGTGACACCTAACCAAATTCCAACAATAGCACCCGCTTTTATTTGTGTAGTCAAATGAAATTTCAACTTAGACTAAACTTGAAAAATAGACAACATTTATTTACCCAATTCAATGCAAACATAAAACAATAACTCTGTCTATCAACTTGCGTGTTTCGATTAGGCTGGCCAAAAGTTGGTAATCAAAAGGCACAACGCCCTTCCGAAAATATAATAAAATAAAAGAAAAACTGATACCGATTCACATAACAAACTAAACTTCCACTTCCATATAAGAAAAAGCTCGAGTTTACTCACATTCACACCTCACCTCTATCTATTTGCTGACGCGAATTGCGTGGTTTTTTTAAAATTTCACTTCAGAGCTTGATGTTTTCACTTTTTTTTTAAATGTCAATTCGAAGAAAGAAAAAAAATTATCAGAGTATGTAATTAAGTGTGCACGACAGGTGTGTATATAAAAAGTATACTCGAATGTACTCCTCACTGATTGTTCACGCATTTCAAACGAAATCGTTGATTTCTCTTTACGTTTTGTTTAACAACACAAAAAACAAAATTGCATTGAAGTCTCGATTGAACGTACGACTCGATTGATACGTACTCGTATCAAGCCTTGATAGGGGGAAGTCATGTGTTGTAGGTGGTGATGGTTGTTTATTTTTTTTTTTTTTTTATTTCTTCTCAACTAAACACTTTTCCTTACCTTCGTCTTGTTTGGTCCTAGTGCCGTCGACAATTGATATTTCAATTATGTTTCTTATGTAGTCGACGACATGATTCATCAACTCTTTTGTATACATCTTCACTAAAGCTCTGCTTTGAATACTAACAAAAACCGATTCGACTATGTGCAGAAAACGTTAAAATCCAACTGGCGTTTGCTAAAACAAATTCAAGTGCATAAGGCTGTAGCACAAAAATAACAGCCTTTTAATTTGATTTTTGTTGTGTTTTACAGTTTCTTATCGTTTGAAGAGTCGGAAGCAAAGCATTTTTTTTTTCTTTTTTGATTAGATAAAAATTTGTGAAAGAACTGGTTGTTTTGGATATTTTTAAAACGTTGTAAGTAAAGGTGAGAGTATCTTTATACATAAAAGTATGCGTAGTCACTGTGGATCTTTAGAATAAATTCGACAACCGACTGTTATAAAGCAAACGAGCATCATAAATTTACTTAAGGCGGAACTCGAAGGCACTCAGATAAGACTTTAATCGAAAATGGAATATCATACCATATTTGTACTGTGAAGAACGATAAATTGATAACTAAGTTCTGCTTTACCGGGTGGTTCCCATATAAGATAAGGACAGCTGGAGATAAAGTAAAGCCAAGTCTGGAATGGGAGGAAGGGCACAATTCGGTATATCACCACTCCCAGTATTTCATTTGATGTTTTAAGTACGGCTTCCCATTACAGACGTCTATTGATTACGTTTGTACGTTTGTAAATAAATACAAACGTGTAATTAGGAAAACGAATAACTGTCCCTATATCTACAGCCAAACCCTGCACAAATATCACTCATCCTTTAAAATTTAAAAAAAAGTTCAAACAGACCTTGCATTCGAGTTTTTTTTTTTCAAGTGTTTTCAAAAGGAAAAATTGATACTATTTTCCAATTACCTCAAGTTTGATACTTTTTCATAGCTTACACATTAAAGTGAAGTGTTGTCATTCCCAAAATGCTTTGAAGTGGGAATGACTGTTGTTCTACGATGGCCTTTTTTGAAGATTTTAGAACCTCCTTCCCGTCATTGAAAGAAAGATGTTGGTTTAGGCGCAAGTTCACCCCGAACTGCAATGCGCACCTGAGTATGCACCCCTGATTCACACAAACGTTACGTAACATCTAAGTGGCCATTAAAAAACCACATATTAAGATAGTACCCAAATTGAAGCAACGAAATGAAAAATAACGTACAATACAATCGTACAACTTAAACGATAATGATTGCCAACTAGGATGATTTTGATTCCCTACTTTTTTTCATTAAAATAAGAAAATGTTACGTAACACTTTGCTCTAATAGTCCCTTTTGTTCCTGTAACACACCGTTACGTTTAACAAGACGCCTCGCCTAAATTGCTTTACATAATGCTTGAACGCTAACGAATTTTAAATTTGTATTTCAAATATAATTATTTTTAATCACCAACAACAGCGGAGTGGAGTGTATGGTGCTTAGGAGTTCAAGGTTCGAATCAGCTGCAGTGAATGTTTCGTTTTATGAATACATTCACTTATTCATTGCCTTACACACCATTCCTCTTAATCCAAAGCAATACACACACTGCACTCTCTTTTAGTCAAGAAGAAAGGTTCTCACTCTCACTAACTTAACTGAAACAATGGCAGGCAATGACAATATTTGTATGCGTATGAACTTGTACGAATAGTGTCTAAGGCAACGAATCATCTACATTGAACGAATACAACGAATACTTCATAAGGCAAAATACTTCACAGTACAATACTGTGATGAAGAACACTTCCGTCACTTCTATAACTAACAAAAAAAAACCCAAAAAATATAAATAACGCTCAAGTCAGGTCACAAAATGAGTTTCATCTATGAACATGAAAAAATATTCGTTGTTATACCTCATCATTCGTGAACGTTCGCTTTTTTTGAATGCAAGCGAATGGTGTACCTGTTTGAGTTTGAATGATCCATTCATTCATCATTCATGGGCACAAGCAATGCAAAGGCTCGTATTCACGAGTGTTTCAACAAGCATCACACTTGTTTCATCATTGTGAGCGTGAGACTGTGTTCGGCTTGTTTTTCAGAGTGATTCGAAAACGCAAATGATTGCACTCATGCAGTTCTCTGGTTCGAATATCAGGAAAATCAAATTTTTTTACACAACCATGAAAACCGCTCTATAATTTGGCCGTTTGGGCACGAAGTAAAACACTGCGTTAGACATATTTGTTTAAACTGTAAAATGCAACTGGTTACACCGATGTCTAAAAATAGTAGAAGTTATTAAAATTGAAGATGCAACTCCTATAGAAATGAAATTTTAATGTTTCCGTACACTTTTTCTTTTCATATTTCTTCCTTTTTGATTTTTAATCAGTTCATAGAAATGTGTGTCAAACTTTTGGACATGGCTGTACAGTGTACAAACATAATACACGAGTAATAGACACGTGTTCGTGTATTTAGAACCGTGCACGAGAGGGCCCTAGTTAAATCGAACAAATCTGATTTTAAACTATCTTAAGACGAATAGAATAGCTTCTTCATTCAAGAAGTGCTGATATTAGAGTTAAAAGTACTTTATGCACTTGAAAGCATATAAACGTGTAAATCGTGTAACTAAACTCTCCAAGTTGAAGCACTTATACTTAGTATTACATGCGCTCTAAATATCACACGTCTATTAAGAATAACCCGTGTATTTAGATTTAAATGGGTATGAAGAATGTATGAGAACTACTCGTGTTTTAAGAACTACACGTGTTTAAAGAACTAAAAGTATATAAGAACTAAATGTGCTTTGAGATTTAAGCGTGTTTTAAAAGAACTGCACGTGAACTAAGAATTATACTTACATTAAGAACTCCACGTGTATTAAGTATAACACGTGAATTAAGTATAAAACTTGTATTGATAACTACACGTGTATTGAGAGCTACACGTGTATTAAGAATTGCTCGAGCATTAAGAACTAATCGTATTTTAAGAGTTAAAGGTTTATTTAGCATTACGCGTGTATTAAGCTCTAGCAAACCCAGCGTGTAGTTCGGGTCAAGCAGTGATCTAGTAAAAACCATCGACACACGGTTCCATTTGTCAGTTAGATGCAGGAAATATGTTAGCATAGATGCACAGTTTATAGATAAAGTAAAATGGGCGTCACACAACACATAATAGTACTCGATGGACTGAGATCTGCTGCACTACTCAAAATATAAAAATTGCGTAAAAAAATGTGAAACAAAACACACTGTAAAAAATGTGTGCGTACTTATGCACGCACGTTAGAAGTTATAACTTGGTATAACAATACAAAAAGAGCTCAAGGTATCATCCAGTAACTCCAGTCTTTAAATCAGGATGTAAGCAGGATATTTCTAATTATAGACTAATAAGTAAATTATCTGCTCTACAAAAACTTTTTGAAAAGATAATATAATTATAATAAACTATCTTTTATTTTAAAAATTATATATCTGATTTTCAACATGGATGTATTTCCGGGAAGTCTACAGCGACTAGTTTAGCTTTGATGAAAAACTTTATAATAAATAGTTTTGAAAACCATATTCAAAAGGATATTATCTTCACAGATTTCGCTAAAGCATTTGATCGTGTAAGCCATAAGGTGCTTTTGCACAAATTGTCCTCCTTAGGTTTTCACTCTGAACTTCTGGATTGGATAAAATCTTACCTAACAGATAGGATTCAAATAGTAAAGATTGATAGCTGTACTTCTGCAAAGATCAAAGTCCCATCAGGTGTGCCACAGGACAGCCATTTGGGTCCATTGCTGTTTATTTTCTTTATTAATGACATTCCCTAAATTTTCGAATCTTCAACCTGTTTTTTGTTTGCAGATGATCTTAAACGCTTCCATACGATAGAAGATTTATGAGATTGTCGTCTTCTTCAAAATGACTTAAATAGATTGACAAAATGGTGTTTTTTAAGTTTGAATGTCTCTAAATGTCAAATAATGTCTTATTTCAGACATAATTCGTCGATTGATTTTAGTAATATCATTCTTGATCGTGCCGAACGTAAGAAGGACCTTGGTGACATCCTTGATACAAAACTTACTTTTCTTCCTCACATAGATTACATTGTCAATAAGGCTAACCAAATGTTAGGATTTATAATAAGGAATTCAAAAGAATTTACAGATCCATACTCTTTAAAAGCGCTTTTTAATTCATTGGTAAGATCTGCTGTGCTGGAATATTCCAGTATAGTATGGAATCCATTCTATAAAAATCATAGCGATAGAATTGAAAAAGTTCAAAGAAAATTTTCTAGATTTTTATTCTTCTCCAGGAATCCAGGTGTTTATTGTTTGGTATTAAGAGTATCCAGATTCGACATAATTGCTTCTCCATAATGTTTATTAGAGATATTCTCACACATCATATTAAATGTCCAGATTTGTTATTACTAATCCGTTTACGTGTTCCTCACAGAAATTTACGTAGTTCTTGTTTACTGCAAGAACAATTCCATCGAGTAAACTACGGGTTGAATGAACCAATTTCTCGTTGCATCAGCGAAACCAACCTTGTTAGTAGTAAATATTGATATTTTTAATAATTGTTCAATGGCTATGATACTTTGGTTTTGCATGTATTTCAAGGGCTAATGATGTTTCACCCTAAACCAAATGACAATCCGGCTATCTATTAAGTAGTTTTTATCAAAGACGTGAAATTAAATACACCCCTTAAATCGACAGCTCTAATTGAGATATACATACACCTCTTTTTACAAAAAAAAAAAAATAATAATAATAATACACTTAACTTCTTTGTATTGGTATTGCAAAAGCCTGGAGATTCATCGATCAACAAGTAGTTCCATGTGAAAACCGACTTCAAAGTAAATTCAACAATCAATGATCAACATGAGTGTACAGAGCCTATAGGAGAAATGAAAATAAAACATGACTAACAACAAGCACAACGAACTGCATTATCATAACCAAACCTAAATCGAGGTGATTGTCATTGACACCTTTTCTCAGTGTTGGCAGTGGTAGCGTGGTCTGCGGTTTTCGTGCGGTGCGGTGATATCTTCCCTCCATTCATAAAATCTCTGCCACGAGTTGATTCCATCCCATGAATCTTATCAAGTGGTCTAAGACACGTGTTCTCCACATACAGTCGTAGTTCTCAGTCTCGTGCTCATACATTTCGTGACCTGCCACTTACAATTGAAACTTCTTCCCCTTTTTTTTACATTAACTGACACAGAAACGTGAAGTGCAGATACCGGCACAACATTAATCGCACTCGAAATCTCCAAACCGATATCCAAGAGAGTTATTTTATCTAACTCGGTTGTAGGTTAACATCTACTTAAAGTCGGAACATACAATCTCCAAATAATTCGTTAAAATTCACAGAGCGCACAGCACTGCTAATGCAGTGTGTAGTTTAGTTTGTTGTTGTTGTGAGCGTAGGTGCTGCTACTTGCTACATCAGCTGCCTGTGATCTGTGTTGTGGAAAAATAATTGGCAAACGAATGATTTTGAAGTGAAACTTTTGTGGCTGACCTATATTTATGATTTTCTATAATTTATGGTTATGCTCTGTTCTTTTTGGCATGGAAGAATCCACTTGGAGGTCTCATTGGAACTTGGAATGCATTTAAATTCCAGATACGTGTATCTTCTCGTATACAAGTGGTTTGTTTATGTTTTCTTATTTTCGGATGACACAGTTTGATATTTTTGTATGGTTGCCTGCATTCAGTGTTGAATTTATATCAAGAGTAGCTTAAGGTGACATTTTTCGTTGGTCTTGTGGATACAGTTGGGAAAAGATGTTGCTGCTCTGGGGTTTTCCTATTTTAGTTTCTTATTTTCTCAACGGGATAGTTTAGAACGGGGGCAGATAAAATTCTGAGTGCGTCTTTGGGAAATGGGAGATTTAGGAATGTCTTTTTCATTTTTGTGGGTTCTTAATTGCCGCACAACAATTCGGATTGAGATCAATGGCTGACAGATTTATGAGAACCTACTTAAAATGTTTTCTAACGTACGAATTGAAATAACAAAATTAACAGAGTTTAGGAAAACCATTTTGGTTATGAAATAAATACGAGTAGTTTAGAAAAATGAGAAGTGCGCTTATCCTTAACTATGAAAGTTATGGCGGTGAAACCAACCCCTTGACAGTTACGAAGCCTTTCGAGAATAAGTCATATTAGATTTTGAGGACCATCGAAACCCACTTGAATCTGCTCGTTGAGGTCAGAAATAGAGCATTTCTTTTAACTATAACTTCTGAGAAAAAGAGGGGATCGATTTAAGACAGAATAAGTGCACGGCTAAGTACTGAGCGGCAAAGTGGTAGAGCACCAAAATAAAAACAAAATGGATGAACGATGATGCTCAGTTTTCAATTTTGCTTTAATTTTTGCGCTCTGCCGAGAAAGTCCTTTCGTGGCAGTGGACCTACCAACGGAAGGTTAGCAAATTATTCGCAAAAGACAGAACCTGTTAACTGGAACCTAGAATTTCTAAATAACAGGTTGACATGCCATTACAGCTGATCAAAACTAATGACGAAATCTTTATCGAAAGAACCAAGCAACAGCTTTTTGAATCCCTTTAATGCTCTATTGGGTGTGCCACAAGGCAGTCGCTTTGGACCTTTGCTTTTACTGTGGCAACATTATTTCGAATCTTTTGAGAGAAATTCCAATCAAAATTCTCCAAATTCATTCAAAATACATCGCGAATTTCAATTTTATGCAAGATGATGGGATAAGAATGATTTAAGTCTTAAAATCTCCAAATGGCAAACTGTAACCATCTCCAAAAAAAGAAAGCCAAGTAAAGCTGTCTATGCGATGTCTGATCATTCGCTATGGGATATTCCAAGTTTTCTATATTCACTACGAATTCGAAGTGTTCAAGAAGGCCAACTCTTTGCTAGGCTTCGCATAGAGATGGGGAAAGGATCGATCTTTATTGAGCATTATGGATCTTGGTATAACTATACTCCTTTTCCAGAATGCCTCTCTGGTCTCCGTGTTGAAGCAATACAACACAAATTTATACGTTTTGCTCTGATAAGTCGTCTTTGATTTTGCAATTGCAAACCCTTACCCAAAGACTATCAACAATGATCAAATATTTACTCATCAGTTCATTGCTGGTTATATTAACGTCCCTGTCTAATATCGTTGAGGATCGCGCACCACTTGTGTAACTTAGAGTTGATTCATTGCCCCAGTATATAACAAACTATAGCATGCATTAGCCGATACTGCGCATGAGTAGAGAACGGTCGTAAAATAAGTTAGACTTCACGAATCTGTTGAAAAACACACCAATGAGCAGCAGAAAAGGTTATCCTCATCGCTGTTTGTTCACCAAAGTAAAAAGGGCTCTTAACACGGAGGTCTATAAGGAGGAGACTGTCGAAGTTTGGACGTTGGTTAAGAGGTCCTATGTAAACTCTCCTAATATGACGACTCAGAGCTTGCCATCTTTAAATATTCATAAAGTTATTTTCTAGATTCCCAAAGTGACTAAAGATGAGGAACAAAAAGATTCATTGAACGACAAAGTCGCTGAAAAAAGTTCGGATTTTGAAGATCTTCTAAAACGCGTTCAGAGGTATTTTGAAATTGAAAACAAACAGCTCTAGAAACAGTTTGAATATGTTCTCTTGAAAAGGCTTTTAAAAGGTTTTGAAACGAGTCTAAATTAGAGACCTTTGATAGAACGTGTTAAGTAAAAGTTTAAACAAACCTTTAATAAACTGAATGAATGAACGATATTGTACTAAAGAGTGAATGTAAAGCTTATTAAGAGCTGATCATTTTCGTTTTTGTAGCCCTTCGAGTGCTTAATCCCCTACCTATTATACAGGTTCATTTATTTCGGGGTTTCAAGTTGTCAAGCTGTCAAGCTGTCAAGCTCGGCTGTCATTAAAAGTGGACCTATGTCAAGTCTGTTCGTTGGAGTCCTGGGATCCTCAACTCGACCTAGAGTTGTTTGAGCTTTGGGTTTGCAATCAACTCGCTCTTATGTAGCAATACGTTTTCACTGGGGAGGGTTCAGGTAACGAACAAGGCTGTCAGATGGTATGTATGTGTGGTTATTTCGTAGTAAAGCGTTTTTCGAAAACCTTGACAATTTATAAGATTGTCAAGCAAACATGGACCAACCCTGGGAGAAATTCAACGATCGAACCTTATTAGTTTAGTGTTGTGTCATTTACGATAATTGATTACTTGGCAATCGAACAACGCATTAAAAAAATAAAAATAAATAGGTAGGCGCAACAGAGAGAGGAGCACCTGGGCCTATCGAATTTCTCAAAACCATGCGTTGTGAAGGAATGGAGGGGACCTACAATTTTCTGCCGGTTACGAACGGCTAATTGAGAAAGAGCTTTTCATGGCAATGAATTCACTAACGGAGGACCTGCCAATTCCTCGCGAAAGGCGATACCCGTGGAAAAACAATTTTGCCTCTGTTGGGATTCCGACCTCGAATCTTTGGGTTAGCAGGTGGACATGCTTACCACCATACCACGGGAACCACATTAACAACGCATTATAATGACCAAAACTTACTACAAAAGTGATTCAAGCGTAGCCATTTTTCGCGCAGCAACGATGACTGTCGCTGACATAATCGACCAGCTTCGCAAGTAATCGGTAAATTGTAAGAAAATTTGAAAAGATTGGAAGCCGCACTGATGTCATAAGGACTGTGCATCATCTTAATGCACGATCAGCTCGAAATATTGCTGCTGGAAGTGCAAGTGTTGCTAATGATGCGATTTAATCGATTTCGGGGCATTTGCAGCAATTTAACTTGTCGTACAATTCATTGTGACGAATTTTGCACTTGAATTAGCATCTCCACCCTTAAGTTCAAATTACTCAATAAAAAGAAGGAACAGGTCACACAGCAATACCCACAATGACTTTATGGCATAAGAAGTTTCCTAGTCTAGTAATTTCATAATTCAACATTTTTTCTGAATCAAGTTCTCGATCCTTCTCTCAATCTATGTTCCCATATTGTATGTGCTCCCATTTCGAGATTATTCTTAAGAACTTTACGTCTACAAAAAGGTTATTGCAGTTTTCTGGGATTTCGGACTCTTTAGAAAACGAGCAACCCCACTTCTTTAAAAAATAAACAAGCGTACACTGTACACAACGAGCAACGGGTTCGGTCATTCAGATACGATCCGACCTGGTGTGATTGCATCCCATCATCGCATTCCATCTTCCATCTTCTTTCTTTTGGAAACCCCAATCTGAATGTTTTATCCTTCAGTGTTTTGAGAACTGAGTTCATTAAAAAGTTTATGATTTTAAAACTATAAGCCTTGTAATTTCAAAAGCGGTGTCTTTGGTAGGAATTGCATGGTCCTTACACACCTTGTTTCTATTGTAGGTATATGAAACTTTGTGCACTATGACTGCTCCACTGTAACAGTACACCTAAGTACCAGTGCGTATGCTAAACTATCCACATCTTCACACCTTTCAAATTGAAAAATGAAACCCTGAGGGGATATGAGACCAAGTTTATATGCAGCCGAGAAATAGAACTTTACAAAGTGTGCATATTCACACACACACACACACACACACACATTTTCCTAAAAACTTTTCTTTTATGCTGTCACCTATGCGACCAACCAAACAAAATAAATATACCAAGTCGATGAGACTTTCTCCTCGCCAGTTGACACTACATGCCCACCACATCACAACAAAGGGGTGAAAGAAGCACACCTGAAACTGGCACTTCTCAAACAACAAATTGGATGTTAGTCTTATGCAACTTGACATCGCCTTATTATTTTTCCATCATAAGGTTAAAAGTAAGTAAAATCAATTTTGACATGGCAATTAGCATAAACAAACATGTTCATGTTGAATTCCCCATCTTTTTTTTTCTTAACATGCATCCATGCATGAATAAATTTTGAAGTAAACAACGTGTTGTCAAAGTGTTTCACATGCATGGGTAAACATTAAGAGTTATTTGCATATTAATACTTCCTCTGCGAGAAAATCCAATATAATGCCACAAAAATATACCAACTATAGCTAACAAGAATTACGTAACGATTTGTTCAAGCCACAGACGGAGATGTGTGCTTATTATAAGCCCACACACTGCTGGCTGTTGGGAAATTTAAGAAGATTATTTGACTATGTTTAGAGATGAGGAATTTGGTAATGAGATTGAAAAATCAATTTCTCAAAGCTCAATTGTGAAAGTCCAATGAATTCTTCACGAGGCAGTCTTTGAAAAGGAGGCTCTTTCATTAAAATACAATCGAATATAGCAAAACAGTGTTCAAAGTGTCCAAAAATGTTACTCTGACCGTGCGACTAACATAAAAAATTAAATCAGTACATTTCATGTCAAAGTCGTATTCAAAAGAATTTCTTTTTGTGTTCCAGTTGGTGAATTACAGAATGGCTGAAAGAACAAGGTTACTAATACTCCATCAGCCATCAGGGAAAAATTCAACGCTATGGTGAACCTTAAAGCAAACGACATAACGAACTTTTCATCTCGTTTAAAATGTAAAATCCGCTCCATCAGTGTGTAATCTGGTATACACGGTGGCCCCCTTTTCTACACAAAGGACACGCTTCTTCATTATACATTTATAAAACGAAGTTATTTGGCATCCATTTCACTTACTCGCCCTCTCTCCTTTTTACCGCTGAATACACGACGTGTATTAAGAATTTTCAGTTACAAAAATTCAAAACTAGGTCAGCAGCACATGAGATATTTTTATTCTTAGAGCCTGAAACAGTTATTACCATGGCATCCTTGTGGTGCCAAAGGGGTTTTCATTTTCTTTTATTATTTACCAAAAACGAAAGAATACAAAAAAAAAAACGTAATAAGAATGCAAACGAATTAATACCCACAACAACCAAATGATATTTTTCAATGTTACACCTGTGACGCCGAGGTGTCTGTCTCTGCTCGACCCAATCAAACTAGAAATGTAATATTCTCCACGTTAAGTGGAATAAAAGTGGTGGTGTGGTGGTGGAGAATGAGGATGGTCTCTTAACCATTATGGCACAGCCATTAAAAATGTAATCACGTAGCAGTTGCAGAAGAGCTCATATACAAAGATAAATCTACGTGATTGTAGCACCTCTTAATGGTTTGGTCAATATAGCTGAGGTGGTATGGGCAACTTGGCGTTTAATGACCACCTACTCAATCAGCAAGGAGGGGAAATCAATTTGACAGATGAATCAAATTGGATATGATAGCGGACTGATTCGTGGAAATACTTTTTAATGAATTCTGACGTTAATGGCGTTCGGATAAATGGAGTGAAAAGTTGTGATTACCCACCCATTCCCTTTTTTCTACACATGAAAGCAAAACGATGCGATGGGATGGTTGGATTAATAGCATGGGTGAGAGATTAATTCACAGTGGTGATGACCTAATGGAAAAAAAAGGAAGACGAAAGTTTTTAAGGCGGAAAATGACCCCCCCGGTTTTTGATGAACTCAGAATAGCCAAAGTTTTGTATATTCTTTAAGCTTTCTAAAGAATGGTTCTTATAATGCAGACACTAATAAAAATCAATATGAACACCAATAAATCAATTGCCCAGTATGGGATTGTTAGGATTTACATGGGAGCTTTTGCCCGCTTTGAAAATGAACTTAGCAAGAGAATGTAGTTCAATTTCAATTCAGAATTACTTCAAGGAAAGTAATTTTATTAATGAAATAAATGTAAATTATATAGGGGACAATTAAATGTCAATTCCAGACAGGTACCTAAATAAAAAAAGGCTTCTCATGGCAATGTTTCTATCTGAGGACTTGCCAATTCTCGCGAAAGGTGATACAAGATGGGAATACAGTTTTAGGTCTCTGCGAACTGAACCTCGAACTCCCACATAACAGACAGACATGTTGATCATAACGCCAAAAGCACCATTAAGCGATGATAAGATGCAAGACTAAAGTTCGGCTGCTTTAATGCCTTCAGATTCAGCAAATGAGGGCCATTGACAGCCCTGATAGCTTGTAATTAGGCTCAGTTTGCTAGGTTATTTGACGCGTTATTGGGTCACAACTACTTACAAGAGAGATGAGTATTTAGTAGTGCTATGCATAATCGAATGATTTCTATAATCGAAATATTAGACTTCGAGTGATGTGAATGATTAAGTGATGATGAAATTAGATAACGAATTCTGATGCAAAACCGAACAAGGGCTGCTTACGATCAGTATAACGAGATTAACAAGGAGAAAAGAAGGGAAGAACACCGAATTCTCAAAAAGAAAAAGAAGCAGCATGAGAAGCGCTCGTTTGAGGAAATTGAGAGGTGCCACCACAGGAACGAGATTCGAAAGTTTTACGAAAAAGTAAAAAGATCCTGACAGGGTGGCAAACCCCAAACTCAAGCCTGTAAAGACCAGCAGGGAAAAAGTTATAGAGTCACAGTCGCTACTGAGGATCTGGAAAGATCACTTCTGCAGACTGCTTAACGGCGATGAGGTCACAAATTCCGCTGTCAGGCAGATTGCCTCATTCAGCTTGGACGATGATCAAGAATGCGTCCTCCCGACCTAGAGGAAGTTAAGCTTGCCATATGCAAACTTAAACAAAATAAGACTGCAGGTGCAGATGGCCTTGATGCCGAACTTTTCAAGGCAGCTGCAGACCAGTTGGAAAGGAGCATACACCAGCTGATCTGCATGATATGGTCGCAAGAAAGCATGCCCGATGAATGGAACCTCAGTATCGTATGCCAAAGAAAGGAGACCCTCACAATTGCGCCAATTATAGAGGGATAAGCCTCTTTAACGTCGCTTATAAGATCTTGTCTGCTGTAATATGTGAACGTCTGAAACCCCACGTCAACAACTTGATAGGTCCTTATCAATGTGGTTTTAGACCGGAGAAGTCCACAATAGACCAAATTTTCACATTACGGCAGATCTTGGAAAAAACCCGAGAACACAATATCGATATTCACCATCTTTTTATTGATTTCAAGGCCGCGTATGACAGTATCTACAGAGACGAGCTGTACAGAGCCATGTCTATTTTCGGCATCCCTGCAAAACTCGTACGACTATGCAGGATGACTTTGGAGAATTCACGCTGCTCCGTCAAGGTCGGTAAAGAACTCACCGAGACCTTTGATGTCGAAAAAGGTTTAAGGCAAGGCGATAAACTGTCATGCGATTTCTTCAACATCATACTTGAACAGATTGTAAGAAACTCAAACGTCAACACCAGAGGAACAATCTTTCAAAAGTCTGTACAATTACTCGCCTATGCAGACGATATTGTCGCAATGGGAAGAAATAAGCGTGATGTCATAGGTGCTTTTGCGAGTATTGAAACAGAAGTGGCAAAAATGGGTTTGATGGTTAATGAGGGCAAAACGAAGTTATGCTGTCATCAAACAAGGACACAGAACATCGACGTATTGGACAAAACGTCACAATAGACAGACATAACTTCGAGGCAGTACAGGACTTCGTCTACCTAGGATCCGCTGTAGACACGGACAACAACATCAGTGCGGAGATCAAACGGAGAACAACTCTTGCCAACCGTTGCTTCTTTGGGTTAAGAAGGCAATTCAGAAACAAAACCCTCTCTAGAAAAACCAAGGTGACCTTGTATAAGACCTTGATCATCCCAATCCTGCTTTACGGCGCGGAAGCATGGACTTTATCGAAAGCGGATGAGGAAACCCTTGGTCGTTTCGAAAGAAAAATTCTCGGAATGATCTTTGATCCCGTATGCGAAGACAATGTGTGGAGAAGAAGATACAACAACGAGCTGTATGAGCTATCCCGCTCTGGGCATCTACTTTTCTTTCAGCCTCCTAGTTTCGCCGCCCTTGAGGTTATATGTGAAATAACCACTACTGCAACACAGAAAAAAGGGAAGGCTGCTACCCTGGTAGTACAATGGACCGGTAATTAAGTCTGAGTTCTCCAGGTTAGCATATAAGCCTCTTCTTTATTTAAAAAAAAAAAAAAAAAAAAAAAAAAAAAAAATTAGCTGTACCGCGACATGGGCATAGCCAGGAGAGTACGCATCGCGAGGCTACGATGATTGGGCCATGTAGAGCGGATGGACCCAAACGCTCCGGCTCGTCGGGTGTTCGAAAGCATATTGCAGGGAAATCGCGGAAGGGGAAGACCTCGTCTTAGGTGGCGCAATCAAGTGGATGAAGACCTCAACCGACTTGGAGTGCGAAACTGGAGAGAGCTCGCCCGGAATCGAAGTCGTTATAGAAGGATGTTGGTTGAGGTCCAGGTTCACCCCGAACTGTAATGCCCGCCTAAGTAAGTAACTAAGTTAATCTTAAACATGGAATTCAAATGCCTTTGGTTTCTTGATAAGATAAGCAGAACAGCCCCAATATTGCTCACCATCAAGCAGCTCTTTTACTTGATGTCTTCTTGTAGGCCACCATAACTTCTTAATAATTATATATTTTAACTTCGAAAAAGTTGTAACGTTTATTAAAATGCTAAAAAATATTGTGCGAATACTCAATGGTTTATTTTAAAAGCCATTAAAAAAACATCCGAGAAACAAGAGGACCGCTTTCAAACTATGTTTGAACCATTACTTAACCAAAGCTGAATTTAATTCAGCTTCTTAATCATAAACAAGTAAACCAACAAAGAAACCAAAAAACATAGAAAATTATAGTACGATACATAAAATCCATACGCTCCAGGACCAATGCAGGATCAAGTGGATGTTTGCGAGTTAATAAAATGTCACACAATGTCAGTATACGATGCCAATTGTCTCAAAATCACACTTTGCCTCTAGCAAATATGTGCTACACTCTCAAAGAGATATGAACATTCAATGGAATGATGGCCTAACATGGGTCCTATGCGATCGATAAATACAATTATAAAGGAACTATTGGTGGTGTAAGCCTTAAAAAGTGGGTGGTAGCAAGTTTAAATGTTCTCTGGAGTGCTAGTCAAATTTCAAATACATAAATAATAAATCAATGTTTTCATTTCAGTCACACCAAAGAAAAGTGTTTTCATTGCTGGAATTCAACTTTACTATTCCTTGAAATTATAAAAATTAAATGCAGAGTTTAATTCTATTACACTCCTTTCATTCAAAGCAGTGTCCCATGTGACATTTTGAGTGCATGATTCGTATTTCCTTGTAGTACTGCAATTTGAAATATTTTCAAATCACTTTTGTTCTATTGAGTATCCCCTTAGGAGATAAGATACACTCTACATACAGAAACAAATTCTTCATTTAAATTCGCTTATTGAAGTTAAATACTTGAATTAGCAGAGGCTCAGTGGCATGTTATAAGTTTAATTACAGAAAAAAACAACAAGTTCCTAACCCGTAAAACTCGTCAGAAAATGTCAAAAACTTTAACCGTTGAAGAATCACTTTAAATTTTAATTGACTGCGGGGAGCAACTATCCAAAGCATTCTCCGGCACAATTATATACGATAACCCACTTGCTAATAGAACCAATCTTTATTTTGTGTACTACGCCCCAACGTATAGCCCGATTGTTATTAAATTGACGTCAATTGCAGAATGAATGATCACTATTCACTCCATCACTCTTTCTCTCTCTGTCTCAGGCAAGAGAAATTTGTATGTCATCGTCATGATATCTTCCATCATTTTTAACAGGAAAATCAAAAATTTGTCAGTTAGACTTGGGAGTTGACATCAAGCTACAAAGCCATCTCTTTGTAGGTGGAGAGGGAGACAGACTGTGGGAAGTCGCGTAATCTATCTGAAATGTCCTCCTTTAATTGAAATATATAAAACTAATTGCAACCAACCGCAGCGACAAAAGAAGTAAAAATAAAAACAATAAATAAAATCAAACATCGAAAGATGAAATAAAGGAACGCAGAATGTCGTCAGGCTTTGGGTGGGGATTTGTTTACAGGGGCTATCGAGAACTGAGTCATCACCATGACAGACAGACGAGTTCCTCTTGTGCATATCAATTTGTTGTTTATTTACTTTTTTGTTTCTTGTTTTTATTGTCTGTTTACACACACATTGTGAGCAATACATACTCCAATAACAAATTGCTACCATTGAGATTCCTTGGAAACCAACAGAGGGTTCATACTTTTTGTTCTTTTGTTTTGGGGAGGAGGGGCGAGCGAGAGTTTTGTAATCAAGTGTGGTTCTGTTTGCTTAAAAATTTTTTTTTTTTTTTGTTTAGAGCAAAACAATAGCTAGTAATCAAAAAAAAAATAACATGCTCGATATTAGCTACCTAAAATTAAAAAGTTGTCGAAAGCTGTTATGCGAAAGATGTTTAGAAAATAACTGGTTCGAGTTCCCGTTCATAGTCTGTTCTTTTCCAATTTTTCTACAGTACATATAAATTTAAGCAATTGTCTGTAAGTTCATCGAATTACCTATTATTAATGAACCTTCACGCAAGCTCAAAAATAAATAAAACTAAAATAGGCGGGCACAACCAGCTCAAAAGGACTGGTGCTCAGCGCATTTCCCTCAACCATTGCTAGTGAGGAGTGGTGGAATGACATCTACTTCGGCAAAAAAATTTTAAAATTTGTTTTATGTTTTACATTCAAACAATCTAATTTTTGCTATAACTTAAATTAAGTTTAAAACAAAACTACACTAGAATATCACGAAAAAAGAGATTTGCAGTAAAGTGCCGCCAATCCTACAATAGGCGTGTTATTTTTCACAAGACTGTTATATACATAACATCATTTTACATGCAAAGCAAAAACAACATCCCCGACAACCGATGTTATGGATAAAAGGATGGTTAAGTTTTGGTCGAGTATCGAATGAGTTTTTCGACTTTTCATTTTTTAATGTTGGTGCTGCGTCTTGAGACTTTCATGTATTTCGAACAAAAGCAAAATGGGTGGCAAAGGGTCTGTTCACAAATGTGTAACTGAATAAAATCGTATGAACACTCTTACACTCCGCAATTTAGTTGCTGAAAATATTTGGTTTTTAGAATTTTATTGATATAGCAATTAAAAAAGGTCTGTTTAGTGACTGAAAGCCTTTTTGCATATTTCTTTTCACATTTTCTGTGAATGTTGACATTTTTTTCAGAGATAATTGTTAAGTACGCCATAAACATGGTTTTATTTTTTTTATTTTTAATAGTTTTATTCGTTTGAAACAAGTAACAAAATATTTTTTCCAACTCACGTATAAATCACACTCTCATATGAATTCAACCCCAGCATGTGTCAAAAACACACAAGAGAAATTCCTTGTTATCTTTGTGAACAGACCTATTTTTGACATTTCTAAACTAACAAAAAACGAACAAAAAAATTGTTTACCTGCATTAATTTAACAACGGAATATTTTTATTTTCCACTCTTTGCTTTGGGTTTTTAACAAACATTTTTTGCGTTTTTGTGCGAATTTGGCAAAAAAAATTCATTTGTTGACTTTTATTGGCTTGACAACTCATCAAGAACACTAACTCACAAATAAATAAAATGATGCGTTTTTTTTTGGATATCAGTAATGTACATAACATCCTTGTGACAAAAACACGCCTAATGAATTACTTTGAGACAAAAGATGGAATGCATATAATGCCTTAAATATATCAATAGCTTTAACATAATCACAAAATAAATTAATAAGAGCAGGTGAAACAACAAAGGGGGAGTCTCCAATTTCTCTCAACCATGCCATGTGAGGGAATAGAAGGGACCTCTATTTTTTTTCCGATTCCGAACATGAAATTACCATCGGAGAAATTTTTAATTCCTCTGGTAAGGTACTGGAAACACCTATTTTTATTGATGTTTCTGGAATTGGAGCCTCGACCTCCCACATAACAGGCAGACACGCTAACCACTACGGCAAGCACGTAAACATAAAATACTTAGCAAAGCCCCTCGGACTTTACAGAAGTTTATGAAGATTTCAATTTTTCAAAAACTGTCAAAGCTATGAAAACATAAATGTAAATATAATAAATATAAGTTTTAAGAAAGAAAGAATGAAACTAGCCCAACCTGCTAATGAGTTTACCCAATAAGGAATTGATAACTTTTATTTGACTTGTTAACGCCTTCTTTCACTAATCATCGAACTGTCATTGTAAATTTATTCAGCAAAATGAACATTTTTATCATGGTACATAAGTACACGAACGAGCAAGCAGTTTATAGACCAAACTATAAAAATTTTCTACCGAAATTCGGATTCGGTGACCGCAACTTTGAGACCATTAATTCCAATTTTCGGTAGTAATTCTCGTCCTAGAAGATAGACAATAAAAGGATAAGTGCAAATTTTTGCGTCGTTTTGTGATATTGCCGTGTCAGTGAGACGACACGTCGGAGTCGGTTGAGGTCTTCTTCCACTTGATTGCGCCACCTAAGACGAGGTCTTCCCCTTTCGAACACCCGATGAGCCGGAGCGTTTGGGTCCATCCGCTCTACATGGCCCAACCATCGTAGCCTCGCGATGCGTACTCTCCTGGCTATGCCCATGTCGCGGTACAGCTCATACAGCTCGTTGTTGTATCTTCTTCTCCACACATTGTCTTCGCATACGGGACCAAAGATCATTGGGAGAATTTTTCTTTCGAAACGACCAAGGGTTTCCTCATCCGCTTTCGATAAGTTCCATGCTTCCGCGCCGTAAAGCAGAACTGAGATGACCAAGGTCTTTTACAGGGTTACCTTGGTTTTTCTGGAGAGGGTTTTGTTTCTCAATTGCCTTCTTAACCCAAGGAAGCAACGGTTGGCAAGAGTTATTCTCCGTTTGATCTCCGCACTGATGTTGTTGTCCGTGTCTTCAGCGGATCCTAAATAGACGAAGTCCTGTACTACCTCGAAGTTATGTCTGTTTATTGTGACGATTTGTCCAATTCGTCGATGTTCTGTGTCCTTGTTTGATGACAGCATATACTTCGTTTTGCCCTCATTAACCGTCAAACCCATTTTTACCGCTTCTGTTTCAATACTCGCAAAAGCACCTATGACATCACGCTTTTTTCTTCCCATTACGTCAATATCGTCTGCATAGGCGAGTAATTGGTTTTAGTTTCTTACAAACTTTTCAAGTATGATGATGAAGAAATTGCATGACAGTTTGTCGCCTTGCCTAAAGCCTATTTCGACATCAAAGGTCTCGTTGAGTTCCTTACCGACCTTGACGGAGCAGAGTGATTTCTCCAAAGTCATCCTGCATAGTCGTACGAGTTTTTCAGGGATGCCGAAACTAGACATGGCTCTGTACAGCTCGTCTCTGTAAATATTGTCATACGCGGCCTTGAGATCGATAAAAAGATTGTGAATATCGCTATTACAATTTCGGACTACAAATGCCAAAAAAGAAAGGTCTAAAAACATCTTTGTAATAAATTCTTTGCAACATATTTTTCGAACTAGTTAATTATAAATAGCGACAAATTTCGTGTCAAAACATGTCCTACGAGGTCGTCTACGATCTCATTATAGACCGCAATTGCTACACCGGGCCGTGATAGGGGTCAATAAGTCTCGAGGCCTTTGGTATAACGTTTGCGATTGCTGTATTTTCGATTCATTCGTTCAGTAAGAACAATACAGGAACAAGCTGTTGGCCAGTCAAAAGATTCCTCAAATTACGAACTAGACTCGTAATTTGAGGAATCTTCACAGCAAATGAATCACACTCACAACACTGCCTGGTGATTTTTGACTAGAACCGGGTTCTAAGTTTTACTAGGTTCTTGTCACTTTAAAGTGACGGCAATAAAGCGAATCAATTTCAAGAACTGCACACACGTCCGACCGTCAACTTTTTAATGACAAGCGTTTTAGCAATTATCGCATCAACCGAAGCAAATATTCAATCATTAAAAACTGATTGTCGAGTGCATATTCGTTTTTAATATTAAGTGAAGCAAATGCTGTTTAATCGTCGAAACATGATCGCTAAGCGACAATCGAGTTGAATGATACCCTCTTGATATCAGAATTCTGAAAGCCGTTGAGGTGCCAAAATATTCAAGCCCAAAGATATTGCTAATATACGTTAAATTCAGAGTACGACGATTTTCTCTCGTCACGAGGAAGGATACGATGTTCTAGAAGAAGGAAAAAAAAACTGAACAAAGAAGAGATGCAAGAGGTTTTTTATTTGCATAAAAAAAGACTTTCGTTCGACATTCGAAATCGGTAAAAAAATTATTTTGTGTTCCTCGATCGGTTTTTGATAACCGAAATTGATCGAAAAGTATTGAACTAGGCACATCGACTCTTGTATTTGTCTACACAAAATTTAATCTAAAAATAATCTAAAAATTTAAACAACTTTTTACATAATTTCAATTCGAAATCGATTAGAAAAACGACTTTTGTCTCTTCCGACTTGCAGCAGGTCATAAAACAAACAAATAAGTTGCATTTAATGTGTGCTAAACCCTGATGATTTAAAAAACAGTTGAAAATACACAGTCGTCCTCATTTTTTTTTTTTCTTAATTTTCGAATTTAATTTAGTCCTTGACAATGCTTCCCTTTTAAGTGTATATCAAATTAAACTTTTCACAAAATAAAATAAATTAGTTGAATTTGGAAAACATACCAATTCACCAGAAGAAATCAAGACATGTGTTACAACCTATGTCACTTTACAGGCAATAGTTTTTCACCAATTTCTAAATAAGCTTGCATTGTAACTGCTTTAAGGAGATTTTTGTTAAAATACCCAACGATGTCTAGTCGATATTCTCCTTGTGGCACAAAAAGCTTCAGCGAACTCAAGTCCAACGTCATGTTACTGCTCCTTAAATAGCCCTACAAGAAAACCATGTCCAAATATTAATATCCACCCTTTATCCAATTAACACCTACCTCATATGGACAAGAATGATTGAGGTTGGTGTAAGATCCTACGAGAGCACGGACAAGTTTAATATATGGCGCCGGTTTCTTATTAGAAAACGCATCGCATATGTCTTCCGTAATGTCAATTAAAAACAGCTTATAGACGACATTAAATTTTTTTAAAAATCGTGCGTGAACCTTGAAGAAGCTTTGGTTAAGTTACAACAAAACAAAAAAAAAAAAAACACAAAACAAAACACTTGCCATGATGGTATGAAGGGGACGAGTAACGAAAAATTCGGTTCCGATAACTGTCTTATGCCGACTGATTGGTTTTGTAATGCAAGACATGTTTTTAACTAATGTTTTGTCGTGAACTGTACAAATGACTTTTCGAAAATTGGCCGTATTTTGATTCTAGACATTGGATAAAGATTTTTTTTTTAAACAGTGTCAACTACAGGAAATCAATATTTGTTTACGTTTGCAATGACTGTGGAGAGAGCCGAAAGGCTAAGAAGTCCAGTACCAAACAAAATAGAGTAGAATGAATACATGGTTTTGGAATTTTGCTCACGTCGATTTAGGTCACCGTCCCGATTCCATTTGAAAGTCACACAAGGCGGACCATTGCTATTGTACAAAATTTAGAATTTAATTAGTAAGGAGCTCCTAATTCGAAAATAATTGAGCACGATAAGTTTTTAATATTTGAATTTGATAGCAAAAAAAAACTTTGATATTTTATTATCGTACTTTAATTAATTTTTTTTTTTGTGAATGGTGTTAGAGTGTCAAGTAAGTGTGTTTGTAAGATTTATTAAGTTTCGTAAAGGTTAATATCGAACTATATAAACCGTGACTGCACTGTAAAATAAATAAATAGGGTATCGCAGCCGAGCAGGAAGCCCCGCGCATTTCTCACAACCGTACCTTGTGAAGGATTGGAGGGGACATACAATTCTCTGCCGATTCCGGACGGCTATTCGCGAAAGCGCTTTTCATGACAATGAATTCACTATCGGAGGACTTGTCAATTCCCGAAATTCGAACCTAGAACCTCCCGCGTAACAGGCAAATATACTAGCCATTAGTGATTGCGCTAATACCGTAGTATTGGTGAAACAAGTATTTTGTTCTCTGGTGACCTTTCAATTAGAAGACACTTTCAACACAAATATGCCACACAACACAAAACGAACACTTATGGCTTCATTGCGTGAGAAGTTTCCTGGTTGTGTAATTTCACAGGCGAATCACCAACGACGCGCAATCAAATGACCAAGAACATGCTATTTGACGCCGTTAGATTTTTTTTCTGCGGGCCAACTCAAAAAAACTTTTTTCGGCGAATAATCCCCGAACTATGGACTCAAAATGCGTGCTCTGTTAAGAGAGTTCGCGTGCTTCTTCGAGTTTATGGTATGTTTAATTTACCTACTGATGCTATTCGGACTAGTGTGAGAAAACTTCGCACCAAATTTACATTTTTGGACAATAAACCACGTAAAGTTTGGACAAGAAGATGCCACATGCCTCACAAATAAAATAAAAAAATAAATAAGATAGCGCAACAGAGCGAGGAGCCCCTGGGCCTAACGCATTTCTCACAACCGATTAGAAAAACGACTTTGGTCTCTTCCGACTTGCAGCAGGTCATAAAACAAACAAATAAATTGCATTTAATGTGTGCTAAACCCTGATGATTTAAAAAACAGTTGAAAATACACAGTCGTCCTCATTTTTTTTCTTAATTTTCGAATTTAATTTAGTCCTTGACAATGCTTCCCTTTTAAGTGTATATCAAACTAAACTTTTCACAAAATAAAATAAATTAGTTAAATTTGGAAAAGATACCAATTCACCAGAAGAAATCAAGACATGTGTTACAACCAATGTCACTTTACAGGCAATAGCTTTTCACCAATTTCTAAATAAGCTTGCATTGTAACTGCTTTGAGGAGATTTTTGTTAAAATACCCAACGATGTCTAGTCGATATTCTCCTTGTGGCATAAAAAGCTTCAGCGAACTCAAGTCCAACGTCATGTTACTGGTCCTTAAATAGCCCTACAAAAAAACCATGTCCAAATATTAATATCCACCCTTTATCCAATTAACACCTACCTCATATGGACAAGAATGATTGAGGTTGGTGTAAGATCCTACGAGAGCACGGACAAGTTTAATATATGGCGCAGGTTTCTTGTTAGAAAACGCATCACAGACGTTTTCCGTAATGTCAATCAAAAACGGCTTGTAGACGACATTAAATTTTTTTAAAAATCGTGCGTGAACCTTGAAGAAGCTTTGGTTAAGTTACAACAAAACAAAAAAAAACACAAAACAAAACACTTGCCATGATGGTATGAAGGGGACGAGTAACGAAAAATTCGGTTCCGATAACTGTCTTATGCCGACTGATTGGTTTCGTAATGCAAGACATGTTTTTAACCATTGTTTTGTCGTGAACTGTACAAATGACTTTTCGAAAATTGGCCGTATTTTGATTCTATACATTGGATAAAGATTTTTTTTTGAACAGTGTCAACTACAGGAAATCAATATTAGTTTACGTTTGCAATGACTGTGGAGAGAGCCGAAAGGCTAAGAAGTCCAGTACCAAACAAAAAAGAGTAGAATGAATACATGGTTTTGAAATTTTGCTAACTTCAACTTAGGCCACCGTCCCGATTCTATTTGAAAGTCACACAGTGCGGACCATTGCTATTATACAAAATTTAGAATTAAATTAGTTAAGAGCTCCTAATTCGAAAATAATTGAGCACGATAAATTTTCTAGATAGTTGAATTTGATAGCAAAAAAAAAACTTTGATATTTTATTATCGTACTTTAATTAATTTTTTTTTTTTTTTTTGTGAATGGTGTTAGAGTGTCAAGTAAGTGTGTTTGTAAGATTTATTAAGTTTCGTAAAGGTTTATATCGAACTATATAAACCGTGACTGCACTGTAAAATAAATAAATAGGGTATCGCATCCGAGCAGGAAGCCCCGCGCATTTCTCACAACCGTACCTTGTGAAGGATTGGAGGGGACATACAATTCTCTGCCGATTCCGGACGGCTATTCGCGAAAGCGCTTTTCATGACAATGAATTCACTATCGGAGGACTTGTCAATTCCCGAAATTCGAACCTAGAACCTCCCGCGTAACAGGCAAATATACTAGCCATTAGTGATTGCGCTAATACCGTAGTATTGGTGAAACAAGTATTTTGTTCTCTGGTGACCTTTCAATTAGAAGACACTTTCAACACAAATATGCCACACAACACAAAACGAACACTTATGGCTTCATTGCGTGAGAAGTTTCCTGGTTGTGTAATTTCACAGGCGAATCACCAACGACGCGCAATCAAATGACCAAGAACATGCTATTTGACGCCGTTAGATTTTTTTTCTGCGGGCCAACTCAAAAAAACTTTTTTCGGCGAATAATCCCCGAACTATGGACTCAAAATGCGTGCTCTGTTAAGAGAGTTCGCGTGCTTCTTCGAGTTTATGGTATGTTTAATTTACCTACTGATGCTATTCGGACTAGTGTGAGAAAACTTCGCACCAAATTTACATTTTTGGACAATAAACCACGTAAAGTTTGAACAAGAAGATGCCACATGCCTCACAAATAAAATTAAAAAATAAATAAGATAGCGCAACAGAGCGAGGAGCCCCTGGGCCTAGCGCATTTCTCACAACAGATTAGAAAAACGACTTTTGTCTCTTCCGACTTGCAGCAGGTCATAAAACAAACAAATAAATTGCATTTAATGTGTGCTAAACCCTGATGATTTAAAAAACAGTTGAAAATACACAGTCGTCCTCATTTTTTTTTTTTCTTAATTTTCGAATTTAATTTAGTCCTTGACAATGCTTCCCTTTTAAGTGTATATCAAACTAAACATTTCACAAAATAAAATAAATTATTTGAATTTGGAAAAGATACCAATTCATCAGAAGAAATCAAGACATGTGTTACAACCTATGTCACTTTACAGGCAATAGTTTTTCACCAATTTCTAAATAAGTTTGCATTGTAACTGCTTTGAGGAGATTTTTGTTAAAATACCCAACGAGGTCTAGTCGATATTCTCCTTGTGGCATAAAAAGCTTCAGCGAACTCAAGTCCAACGTCATGTTACTGGTCCTTAAATAGCCCTACAAAAAAAAACCCTGTCCAATTATTGAAATCCACCCTTTATCCAATTAACACCTACCTCATATGGACAAGAATGATTGAAGTTGCTGTAAGATCCTACGAGACCAAGGATAAGTTTAATATATGGCGCAGGTTTCTTGTTAGAAAACACATCACATACGTTTTCCGTAATGTCAATCAAAAACGGCTTGTAGACGACATTTAATTTTTTAAGAAATCGTGCGTGAACCTTGAAGAAGCTTTGGTAAAGTTACAAAACAAAACAAAAAAAAAAAAATACTTGCCATGATGGTATGAAGGGGACGAGTAACGAAAAATTCGGTTCCGATAACTGTCTTATGCCGGCTGATTGGTTTTGTAATGCAAGACATGTTTTTAACCATTGTTTTGTCGTGAACTGTACAAATGACTTTTCGAAAATTGGCCGTATTTTGATCCTAGACATTGGATTAAGATTTTAAACAATGTCAACTATAGGAAATCAATATTCATTTACGTTTGCATAGACGATTGAGAGTGCCGAAAGGCTAAGAAGTCCAGTACCAAACAAAAAAGAGTAGAAAGAATACATGGTTTTGGAATTTTGCTCACGTCGATTTAGGTCACCGTCCCGATTCCATTTGAAAGTCACACAAGGCGGACCATTGCTATTGTACAAAATTTAGAATTTAATTAGTAAGGAGCTCCAAATTCGAAAATAATTGAGCACGATAAGTTTTTAATAGTTGAATTTGATAGCAAAAAAAAACTTTTATATTTTATTATCGTACTTTAATTAAATTTTTTCTTTTGTGAATGGTGTTAGAGTGTCAAGTAAGTGTGTTTGTAAGATTTATTAAATTTCGTAAAAGGTTAATATCGAACTACATATATATACCGTTAGGTTAGGTGGAAGTGGCTGTCAGCCAATGAGTACATTGCCTGACACACTTAGGCCGCAAGGGCCCATTGTGATACCACAGAGATCAGCAAGTTAATCACCTACTGATCTCAGAAACCCGATGTAAGATTAACGAGTTGATCACTTATTAATCTTCCATTGCGGGACTAGCCGCGGAGCTTTTAATGTATTTCGAAAGACTTTTAGGGTCTATGTAAGCTAAGTCGCTAGTCTCATCGAAGAAGAATTCACCGAGATGAGTTTTCCTCCTATAAAGTAGTGCAGGGCATGAGCAAAGAAGGTGTTGAACGATTTCATCCTCCTCTTCGTCCATGCAGCTCCTGCAGAAATCATTGGAAAACACACCAAGTCTTTTGGCGTGTCTTCCTATTAGACAGTGTCCCGTAAGAACACCTATGGTAGAACCTAGATACAGGCGGTTCAGGGCTAACAAACTCCTTGAGCGTTTTGAGTCTACACACGGCCAAACTTTTTTGGTTGCAAGGCAGTTGTTACTCTCAGTCCATCTAGTGTTTGTTATCCTCGAAGCGTCTTGTCTAAGTAGGAGTTTACTTAAAGCGATAGGTACACCTATGTTGTTCCATTCTGAACGTACGGAATTGGTCGTGCCCTTTTTGGCTAGTTCGTCTGCCATACAGTTGCCTGGTATATCCCTGTGCCCTGGCACCCATGAGAGGTGAATGTTGAACTGATATATATACCGTGACAGCACTGTAAAATAAATAAATAGGGTAGCGCAGCCGAGCAGGAAGCCGCGCATTTCTCACAACCATACCTTGTGAAGGAATGGACGGGACCTACAATTCTCTGCCGATTCTGGACGGCTAAGCGCGAAAGCGCTTTTCATGACAATGAATTTACTATAGGAGGACTTTGCAATTCACGAAATTCGAACCGCGTAAGAGGCGAATATACTAGCCATTAGTGATTACGCTTATACCGTAGTATTGGTGAAACAAGCATTTTCTTCTCTAGTGACCGTTCAATTAGAAGACACTTTCAACACAAACAAGCCACACAACACAAAACGAACACTTATGGCTTTATTGCGTGAGAAGTTTTCTGTTTGTGTAATTTCACAGGCGAATGACCAACGACGCGCAACGTCAAATCACCAAGAAAATGCGATTTAACGCAGTTAGATTTTTTTTCTGCGGGCCTACTTGTTTCAGCGAATAATCCCCCAACTCTGGACGCAAAATGCGTGCTTTGTTAAGAAAGTTCATCCCGCGCTTCCTCCAGTTTATGGTATGTTTAATGTACCTACTGAGGCTATTCGGACTAGTGTGAGAAAATTTCGCACCAAATTTACATTTTTGGACAATAAACCACGTAAAGTTTGAACAAGACGATGCCACATGCCACACAGCACGCTTGATAATAAACCAATCAAAAGGCGATTTCGGTGAACAGTTTTTTTCATGTTTGGAGCCCCTAGACTGTTTTTGTCGGGATATATTTAGGCTGATGTCTATATCGACAAGCACGCTTCGATTGACGCACTTGAAGCCAACATTGAAGCCTCATTTAATCGAAAGATACCGGCCAAATGTTAAAAAGAACGTGTCCCAAAATTGGATTAAGCGGATGGAATATTTGAATATTCCCAAATTTTGCATGAAATAATCTTCAAATATTTAATTATTTCGAAATATTTAATTATTTTGAGCGTACTATAGATTCAAATCAAGGTTTGATGCATTTTTCGGAATTTAATGCTTTTTTTTCAGTACCTCCTAAAAAATCACGTGTTAGTAATGAATTTTTGGAAAATAACCAAGGCAGGTTTTTAGCTTAGAAAATTTTCAAAGACTTGGACTCTAGAAAAGTTTTTTCAAGAAGTTTTTATTTAACAAAGTGTTATGTTTAAGGTACTCAACATTAGAAGTGAACGCTGAAATCCGGTCCCAATCACGAGTGAGAACAATGAATACATCTTTAAATATTATTGACGCCGATTGCGACATGTGTTTAAATACCATTTTAGAAACACACATGACATGGCCCTTAAGTTTTTCGAAACGATCAATAAAAAATTGAAATAGTGAATAGTTCTTAATTCAAAATTAATTGAAAACGTTTGGAAGTTAAAATTAAAATTGTTCAAAATCAATCAAAAAGTTTAATATGAGAGTAGATAATAAATAACGTAATATAGATGTATACATATGTCAGCGATTGTATCTAAAATTCGTCATGCTTGAAGATCATTTTACAACAACTTCCTGGCTAATGGTTGGGTAGTATATTGAAATTCACTACAAAAGTGATTAAAAACTTTGCGGTCACAGTTCGCAAAACAAAAGCATTTTTGGGTAATCGTGAAGCACCTTTTTGACCAGTGAGGTGAAGACTCAGCTCAAAAGCAACTGAAAATATTGCTGTTGAATCCCGTGATGTCAAGATAAGCCCTAGTTCTTTCATCTCTCTCAAATTTTTGTAACTGTGCATTTTGCAAACGATACTACAACGAATTTTGCAAGCAGACTAAAGTCTTAAGGTTCTCCCAAAATCAAAACGATTTCTCAATTGCGACAGCGGTACAAACTCTGTTGAAAAGATTTGTGTCGTTGCCACAACTGAAAATTTATGGAAAAGTAGTGTCGTTTCGTTCCTAATGTTGCATCAGTGTGGGTTACGAAGACATAATTCGACAGATAAATTTGTCACCTAAAACTTTGGTTTAATGTTTTTCTTTTCTTTTTCTTATCAAAAATGATTGATTAGTTTCGTTTTGAACGAACCAACACGAGTCTACGAACTTTTTTCACAAACCAACACGTCCTTCACCCTGATCACATAAAGACACTTCCATTTTACCCATTTGAAAGAAATTTTCCAATATTTTTTTTTTATGTAATTTTATGATTTTATGGTAAAATTGGAGATCGCACCCGTCTCATGTCTGGTTGTTACGTAAGAGGTTCGCAATTTGAACCCCCACAGAGACAAAAAAAAATGCTTTTCTATAGTAGCTATCGCCTTTCGCGAGGATTTGACAAGTCTTCCGATACTAAATTCATTGCCATGAACAGCGCTTTCTCGATTAGCCGTTCAGAATCGTCAAATAAATGTTGGCCAATTTCCATTCTCGACAATGTATGGTTTTGGGAAATGTGCAACCCATCATCTGCATTTTATTTTACTTCGGGAAACCAGAGAAGTTCCAAAAGTGCACAGCACATGCGTTCCACACCTAAAAAACTGAATAAATAGAATGACAACAAAACACGTGGACCCTTCGTCCTAACGCATTTCAGTGGCCTAAAATTTTTTACGCTTTACGAACATATAATTGAAAAGGGCCATTTCACAACACTGCTAATACTCTCTCAGTTTTATCAAAAGCTCCTTTATACATGGAGTCTGTCACCAAAAATTAACCTTTGGTTTAGACGATCTCGCAAGCAACATGTCTTATGACTCAAGCCTTATGAATTTCTCATCCGATACGCAGATGAAAACATAAACGGAAAAATATTCAGCCCTATCACAGATTCCATCGTAATCGAAAAAAGTCTAAGTTTCCCGATGTTGCTATCACATAATCCATTCGGAGTGGAACGAATTTCGAAATTCGTAATTTGGTATCACTAATTCCGAATGAAACGGAGTTATGACGTCCTTTTCTACGACAAGTTTCTTCTGTCGTAGAGCGTAGAGCCATAGGTAAAATCCATTTGTTAAAACATAAAAAACACATTTGCATAGAACAATTTTACAAAATATAATTCTACTTAAGAAAAAACAATGAAAACAAAAATTATCTCGTAAATTAAATGACATCCAACTCTGTTGTTATTCCCTCCCAGTGGTCATTAACTTCGTCTTTTAGGCGTTTAGCGTATCCTTTTGCCGTCTGGATTACAGGATAACATTTCATATAACCTGTTGTTTGTTTGTTGTTTTCACCCTTTAAGAACATCGGAAACACATATCAATAAATAGAATTATTTCCAAAAGAAATTACATTTTTTCAAAAGTCTGTCTTCGTTATGCCCGTTTCCAAATTTAAGCGGCGAAATTGACAGATTTGGAGTGTTTAAATAGTACTCGTATTATTGTTAAATTACTTTATCTGATAGCCAAAATAACACTTGAATTTTATCTGTAAACAAACTTGGATTTCACAAATTATTTTATGGTTTGTTAAGAAACACAAGTGAATGAATTTGTGTTTGACAGATTGGAAAGTACTCAGGGACCACGTAACAAAAATCCTCTTTTGGGAATTTATAACTTGATGAAGAAAATATTTGATTATATTCGACAGTAAAATTGTTTATTTCATATAATATTTAAGATTTGATCAATGATACAGATCTATTAAAACTTATTCTAAGCACAAAAAGTGCAAATAAATCAATTTTTACTAGAAAACATAAATCGGTAAAAAATGTGTTTGGGAAAAGTTAAGGGATTTTTTTTTAAGTTTAGGGATTTTTGTTTCTATTGCTTCGAGTATTTATTTTGACATAGCACAGCTGACTTCGAAAATGGACACTCATTTTTTCAATCAGGCAATGCTTTTTTCGAATTCGTTCAGAATTTGTGATTGCTCTTTGTCGGGATTCGTATCGTGATTTTTCACTCGGGGATTTCTCCGCATGGATTTCATGATAGAGGTGATTGTTATCGAATCTTTGGAAATAGCTGCAATTTCGATCTCATGCTGGCACTTTCGTGGAGAACGATGACATAACACTGCACACCTTCCTATTCTTTGGCACTTAAGTTTTGTGTCTTGCCACCGGAGACTCGTGCTAGGTCAGATATATGTAAACTACTTTGTGAAGAATTGAGGGAGCAGAAGAAGTATTTATGTCTGCAGAGAAAGGGCCAAGCTGTGCTTTAGGCTCTACTCAACTCGATAGCTACTTCAAAAATGATCCAAAAATACAAGAATATCTCTAAATATGCTACAAGGACTAAGTTCTTTAAGTCTTGTTTTGATCTAAGGTCATCACCAGAAACGAGATCGTTAATAAACTTGACAAGGATCACAGACATCTTTTTGAATACCTAAACCAGCGTTTAGCTCGCCAAGTGTTTCAATTTACAATTGGATCTGTCAAGAGCATAATCGTAGACGGCATTCATTAATTTGATTCGAACTGACAAAATATAATGCTTCCGTAATTTAAATGCAAAGCTGCAGCATTTTCGTTATACCTTGACAGAAATTGTTGGTTTTGCCATGGGGTGCTTCTTCTTCGGAAAGCATTTGACGTGTTAAAGTAAGTCGATAATACCTTCTAAGAATCCTGGGGCAGAGAATGATCGCAACTCGAAGCACATCCTTTGTGGTTGTTCTGAATTTTCTGCAATCATGACTAGGAGCGGATATATGGTTACTGCTGGTTATTTGGACTCCTTATCTCTCCGAGAGCACAATGTTCGTAACGCCTAAAATCACTAATGTATAAAGCAGTGAAGCGGGAGATTTGCTATCCCTTTGAGATCACGATGCCCGTAAGAACGTTAGAGAGTAAATTTTAGAAAACTTTTATGACAAGTCTAAGAAGATCTAGTTACCTGCCGGCATACATGAGCCATCAGCTCGCATGAGTTGGTTATTCAGTTTTAACATCACTAAAAATAGTTTAAAATTGATATTGAGAACCAGTATACCATCTGCATGAATTATTTTTAGCCGATTTTTTATTACTGTAGTTTAATTTCATTTTTATGTATAGACATAATGTTTCACAAGTTTAGTTTGTTCTATTAATGTTAATTTTAATATAATTTTTGTTTTACTTTGTTATATTTCCTAATGTTTTCTATTTTTCCTCGCATACGTTCTCTTTGTGCGTTTGTGAGCGTAGATAAGTGTGTACTGTGTACAAATGACCTTGCTCTTAGTTTAAAGTATTTAACTCAGTTTAAAAGCCTAAACTATGTATTTCGTTTCACAAAAAGTCAAAAAAAATTGGGGAAAAAACAAAAATAAATACAAGCCAAACAGTTTTTATTTTGATCTAAGTAAATCAACTCCAAAAGACAATTAAACTTTTTCACCAATTTCAAAAAAAGTTTGACCCGACATGGTAACCACTGGACTCTTGTTCAATGTTGCCATGACATCCAAACGATATTCACCGCTTGGAATCACTAACTTCAGTTTAGTCAAGTCTATTTCCACATTTTTAGCCATAATCCATCCCTGTAAGGAAAAAACCAAATTAATAAACAAAATGGTCACGGAAATCCCGTGCCAACATTTACTTCGTAAGGACAAGTGTGATTCAAATTGCTATACGATCCAAAAAGTTCCAAACAAATTCTTGTATATGGAGCCGCACCTGGCTTCTTGGCTAGTGCATCACAATAGTTTTCCTTGACATCCACCAAAAACGGTCTGTAGACAACATTGAACTTTTTATATACTTTTCCATGAACCTTTAAGAAGTTTAAGGTTTGGTTAAAGGAAAATTATGTGTAAAATTTGATGTTAACTTGCCATAATGTGATGGACTGGACGACTAGCAAATGCAACGGCTCCGACAAGTGTCTTATACCGACCGACTGCTTTTGTAGTACAAGAAAAATTGGCAATTATCGTTTTGTCATGTAGCGTACAAATAATTTTCTGGAATTTCCCTGTATTTTGATTCTAGAAATGTACTTAGAAATTGACTATGGTAGGGCAAAATTAAAAGTATTCGAAATTTCGTTACGCTAGCGATTGCTGTGAGTGCCAAAAGTCCAGTGCCAATCAGGAGAGAGTTGAGTAAATACATATTCCTTCACTCTTTTTCACGTCGTTTTCGGTCGGTGTCTCAATTCGCTTTGAAGTCACAGACAGTATGGAAATTTTGCTATTCTTAATTTGAAATTAATTGCAAATACGGAATTAAATTAAGCAAATTTATTAGTTTCGTAATCAGCCTTGATCCATTCAATTAGAATGTCATGCTTCAAAAACATTTTAAAAAGCCATGTGAAGTCTAACAGTTGATAAATAATTGACACGTACTGCTATCTTCGCCAAAAAAAAAAAAAAACAAATCATTGGCATAAAAAAAAAAATTGTGCAAAAACACTTCTTGCTTCTTTTTCTGTTGGGGTTCGAATTCGAAACTCCAAGCATCCGCTATGAAAATAGTAGTAGTAGTAGTAGCAGCAGTCTTTCTTTCGTAAAGAGTTTTGAGGTATTAAATGACCGAATAAAGACCCCTCACCGCTGAACGTCAACTCATACAGTTAAAAACATAGGGTGGTGCAACAGAGCGAGGAGCTTCAGGGCCTAGCGCATCTCTCACAATCATGCCTTGTAAGGGAATGGAAGGAACCAACAATTTCTACCGGTTCTGAACGGCTAATAAAGAAAGCACTTTGCATGGCAAAGAATTTACTATCGAACGAATTGCCAATTCCTCGCGAAAGGTGATAACAGTGGATGAACATTTTTGGTTTTTTAACGAAGTTACAAATACACACCCTACCGCCAGCCAACACACATACCATTGTTTTCACATGAGATTTTTCACTCACGCCATAGAGCTCACACTCACTAGTTGTAGATAACTTTATAAGGCACCCTGCAAAATACGAGAAGACCGAAGCCAGCCCGTGTTAAAAAGTACCAATCTTGAGCACAGGCTACTTCCACTAGAGGAGAACCAGGGGTACGTAGTGTGCCCAGAGATTCCCAATTTTAAGCAAGGTCTCCTTGGAGTTTCTAGCACAAATCCGCCCACTAGCCTCTTAAGGACTTTGGGGGTTTATTTTGCCGGCTATACGCCGTTGATGCCAGCGTTTGTCCGTTGATGCCAGTATTTTTACTGTTGATGCCAGGATTTTCCTGTTAATGCCAGCAATTAAAGACCCGTACTTGATGACCGTGTTGCCAGCATAGGATTAAGGATCTACCAGCGTTGGAGCCACCACCAGAATTAGTGATAAGAATTAATAAACATTATATTAGATTATCTTTAAGACAAATAAAAGGGTTGGACCTTCTTCATAAACGAAGTTTTACGTGTTTTCTTTGGTCGACCCTGGATCCGACGAGCATACCCCAGCTTTAAAGAAAAAAGCACATCACAGTTTCTGTTGAGGTTCGAATGACGAATCTCCCGGGTAACAGGCTAACCAATACGCCACGATCACCACCATCTCAAGCAATTGGCAGAAACTTTTGTGATAGAAAACACTCAAACCCAAAGTCGTGACAAGTAAAAGTGCTAACGTAAAAAAGTCAGCAAGTCATTTACTTTCCTTCCCCCCCCCCCCTATATCTCCATTCGCTCTCCCTACTCTCTATTCCCCTTCTTTTACCTCTCTATTCCTTCCAACTCTAACTTCTCTACTCTTTATCCTTTCAACTAAACACCTTGGAAAACATTTGTGATTTCATCGTTATGCCAAACTGTGCCCCGTCACTCCCAGATGTTTTTATTGTACGCGATGTTGGCCTTGCAATGTGTTCCAGTCAATTATCGCTTCCTGTTTTTTCTCATCATGAGCTTTTTTTTTTGCAACTTTTAATGTACGTAATGAGGCTGAAGTTTCAAATACTTTCCAGTACCGTGACTTTCGTAATATTAATGTTGATTTTCTGATCAGTGATTGTTCTGAAATTGATTGGCGATCTAAGTTTTATACATCTGACGTTAATAATCAAGTTGACTTTCTCACTGCTGCCACCCAATATATTTTTGATAAGAAGTATGTTCCCATTTAGACTCAGCAGGTTAGATCTACCAGTTATCCATGGATCACTAATGAAATTTTAAAAGCAATTAAAAATAGAGACACATCATACCGTCGCTGGAAACGTTTTCGATGTGCAGAAATGTTAAAACATTTCAAAACTTTACCCATTCGGGTTACTAATTTAATAAGGAGCGCTAAGCTGAACTTTTATAATAACAAATTCAACTCCAATCGTTCCTCGAAATTCTTTTGGAAGGAAATTCGTAACATTGGTCTCAGCAAACGCACTTCTACTTCCGACGACTCTGTTGAAGTAGAACAGTTGAACATACAATTTTCCTCTCCGCCTACATTTTCTTCTGCTTTCAATTTGTCAGAAGTTGACAATAATTCAGATCATTCATTTTCTTTCAGTGCAGTAGACGAATATTAAATAGGGAATGCTATATTCTCTATAAAATACAAATCTGTTGGTTTAGATTATTTGCATCCGGACTTTATAAAAATTCTTTTACCATTTACACTTCCATATATAACCCACACTTTTAACACAATTATAATGACATCAGTTTACCACGATTCCTGGAAAAAATCCAAGATTATCCCCATCCCAAAGCAGTAAGGCAAAAATGAATTCAGGCCAATAGCCATTCTCCCATTTTCTTAGTCCCACTTCAATCAGAGTTCAGATCTGGACATAGTTGCACATCAGCACTTATTAAAGTTTCTGATGACATGAAGACAAGCTCTAGATACTATATAGACATCTGTGATAACACTTCTTATGACCAAAGCATTTGATTGCGTAAATTCAAACCTACTCTGTGATAAACTGACTACCTATTTTAATTTTTCTGACACAACTAAAAACCTTATTTATTCATATCTGACCAATCGTATTCAAGCTGTGTCGTTCAATAGTAGATTGTCTTCGTTTCTCAATGTAAATAGTGGTGTCCCACAAGGATCAATTTTAGGTCCTTTGCTGTTTTCCATGTTTATAAATGATTTGTCATCAATATTGTCTTTTTGCAAATCTCATATTTATTACGCGGATGATGTCCAACTGTACATCAGTTTTCCTACCGGAATGATCGTTCAACTTTTGATTGGTCAACACACAATAGGCTAAAGCTAATTTTACAGATCTTCCCCCACTTTACTTAAAATCTTTGCCAAATCCAGTATATGACTCAGGCTAAAAACCTTGGTTTAATATTTAGCAATACTTTAACCTGGGATACGCACATTAACTCAGTAATTTCTAAAATTTATGCTTCACTTAGAGGACTTTCTGTAACGAGAACCTTCCTGCCCACAGATATTAAATTGAAGTTGGTTAAAGCACAACCCATCGCAGACCCCGATTCGCAATCACTTCAAAAGTTTGAAGTTGCATTCAATTCGATGGCTTGCGGTTCGTTTTTAATCTTCGTAAATACGATCATGTTTCATTTAAGGCTGATCAAATTTTAGGCTGCAACCTAGACGCACTCTTCAAACTTATTACCAACAAGACTCCATGTTATCTTTTTGAAAAACTAGATTTCATACACTCCGAGTATTTAATAATTTTATTACTATTCACAATCTTAACATTTTCAATTTTAGCTTTGAATTGAACACAATACTCCATATGATTATTATTTCCCCAGCATGAAATCTTTTTCACCAACTTCTACAAAAGCTTGAGCAGAAAAGTCTTCTACTTGATTCTTGTTCAAAGTTATTGGCACATCACAACGATATTCACCGCTTGGAATCACTAATTTTAGCTTAGGAAAGTCAATTTCCATCTGTTTGCCCATAACCCAACCCTGTTTAAAAAATAAAATACCATCGTAATTACCAAAAGTTCACAAGTATCACCTGCCCTCTATTCAACACTTACTTCATATGGACAAGTGTGATTCAAATTGCTATAAGAGCCAAGCATTTCTAAAGCAATTCTTGTATTATGCAGAAGCACCAGGCTTCTTAGCCAATGCATCACAAACGTTTTCCTTAACATCCACCAAAAACGATTTGTAGACAACATTGAATTTCTTGTATATTTTTACGTGAACCTTTAAAAAGCTAAAAGTTTGTTAAAGGAAAACAACAAAAAATAGATAACTTGCCATGATATCAGTTACTGGACGACTAGCAAATACAGCTTCATCGATGACAGTCTTATATCGACTAACTGCTTTTGTAATGCAAGAATAATTTGTAATTATCGTTTTGTCGTGCAGTTTACAACCGAGTTTTTGAAAATTCGCTGTATTTTTATTCTAGAATTTGAAGCAAGAACTATAATGAAATCCAAAAACGGGCTCTGGCATGCGTTCAAAACGAAGGACGGCACTTTGAGCACTTCTTATAATTGTATTTGTATAAAAAAAATAAGAAACTACTAAAAGTTCTTGGAAAACTGCTCCCTTTGCAAGTTTTGCAATAAAAAACCGTAAAAAAGACAAAATTAGAATTCTAACCTGTTTTAGTTTTTTCCAAGTACCATAAAATGTATGGGTTTTTGAGTGCACTTATTACTAAGTTTTTTTTATTATTGTTTTGTTCATCTGTAAAAGATAAAGAAACTCTATGCTTATCAGGTATTTTCTGCGAAAAAATGACCTAAAAGTCAAAACTTTGTTTGGGTAAGAAAATTTGGACACCACTTAAAATTGAAAATTTGGCAACCCTTAACCTATGAAAGCTCAACTTAAATACAGACTTTAAGATTGTTATTTCTACAAAAAATTAAGTCTAAGATAAGGTCTCTATCATCTGTATTGACAGAGATATCGAATTTAACACAGGTTAGGGTACACCAAAGTTTGACTTTTTTTAAATTGTCAAAAAGTGATGTCAAACTTGAGAAACGGACTTTACTGTAGAACAATTTTTTTCTTAGAATATGACCAAGAATCATTTCCCAAAGTATGTAAAACGAATTACGGGACACCCTGTATATATATTCACAGTGTACGCTTAAAAGTATTCGAGACTTGGTTAAGCTATAGCGATTGCAATGAAGCCCAGAAGGCTAAAAAGTCCAGCACCAATCAGGAGAGAGTTGAGTAAATGCATAGTCTTTTACTATTAACCAAGTCCTTTTTGATCGGTGTCCCAACTCTATTGGAAGTAGCGAATAGTACAAGCTTTGTTTTTCTTAATTTGAAAATAATTGCAAAGGTTTAGATTCAAAAACTCGGTTTAAATGAAGTCATTAAGTAACTGGTAAGTTAATCTTGATTCCCCTAATGAGTTTGTTGTTATTCACTTACAGCCATATTAATCAAAAACGCTTTTCCCACTCTTATTCTACAGACTCACTAAATAGTAAAGTGACGCGTACCAGAAATTTCTCTTTGCTGCAAACAAAAGAAAAGAAAGAGTTTTCAACCAACAATTTAATAAAAAAGCAACTCACCCTTACAAAAATCCTCAGGTAACAGGCGCAAATATTTTTTGATTTCAAAATTTTCTTTTATTTTGTATTTTGACACCATTCTTGGTTATTCCTTCGCTTAACCACCTTCCTCGGTGGAATAACTTAGTAGACGTCAGTTAAAAAAATGTCCTTTATAAATAGCAATTTCCACTTAGTCCATGGAATAAGGGTTAACCCTTTGCTACTCCACGTTTATTAATACTTTAGTTAGTTAGTTAATTTATAGTTCGTTTTGACAACCATGAAGGGAATGGAGGAAACCTACAATTTTCTACCAGTTCCGAACGGCTAATCAAGAAAACACTGGCAATGAATTCACGATCGGAGGACTTGTCAATCCTCGCAACAGGTGATAAAAGCGGAAAAATATTTTTTGGTTTTCAGTCTGTTTATACCGAAAGCAGTTCAAACTTTCTTTTTTATGAATTTAATAATTCTAATACCTCTTTTAATGTTGGGTTTTTTAAGCTTTCATATTCTGAAGCTGAACAACCTTTATCAGATATTAAAGAAGACATTCGATTTGATATAGAAGGAATCGCTCGGACAGTTCTACAAAGATGTTCAAAGGTAGTTGCGCTACCTTTAGAAATTATTTTTAACCGTTCCCTTGAAAGTGGTGAGTTGGAAATGGAAAAGTTCTTTGATTACACCGATTTATAAATCAGGAAGTAGGCAGGAAGTTTCCAACTATCCGCCAATTTGCAAGATTTCCACAATTCGTAAAATTTTTGAAAAATTGATGTATAAAAGATTAACTCTGGCTCTAAAAAATATTATTTCTCCATATCAACATGACTTTGTTAGTGGTAGAACAACTAGCACTAATCTTTTAAAATTTTCAAACTTTTTAGTTAAAGGCTTTGAGAAGGGGTATCAATGCGATGTTTATACTGATTTCTCAAAAGCATTCGATCGGGTTGATTTTGATTTACTTCTTTTGAAACTTAATAAAATATGTTTGAACGCAAAATTTTTGAGATGAATAAATTGGTATTTGAGAGGTCGTACCCAGTTTATTAGAATAAAAAATATTCTTACTTCACCTATACATGCTACTTCTGGTGTGCCACAAGGGAGTCATCTCGGTCCGATTTTTTTCTTATTATTTGTCAATGACATTCCTAGTGTAGTGAATGCCTTATGTATGCAGATGATCTGAAAGTTTTCCGTTATATAAAAACTAATAATGATTGTATCTTACTGCAAGATGACCTTGTTCGTTAAACTCCTTAGCCCTAAATATAAGTAAATGTCAAAATTTAATTTTTTGTCGGAATCGTACTCCCATCAATTTTGCTTATAAAATTAATAATTCACTTTTGTCAAAAGTTACTTTCAAGATAGATCTTCGAGTTATTTTTGATCAAAGACTGGATTTTGTTAAACATATTGATTTTTTAGTTGCGAACGGAAATTCAATGTTGAATTTTATTTTGCACAGTTTAAGAGAATTCAGTGATCCTCACACATTGAAAAGTCTATACTATGCGTTCGTAAGGTCTAACTTGGAGTATTGCAATATTATTAGGAATCCTATGTATGAAGTTCACTCGTTTAGAATTGAGAAAATCCAAAAACGTTTTACAAGAGTTTTAGTAAAAAAGCTTCACTGGGAAATAGATATGCCTTCGTATGACACCAGGTGCAAGTTATTTGGAAAATTGCCTCTCAAAACTCGAATAAAGTTATCTGAAGTGATGTTCATTCGTGACTTATTGACTAGCCGTATTGATTGCTCTGATATTTTGGGGTTGATAGGATTCAGTGTTTCTGTGAGGATGCTTAGAAACCAAGTTTTCTTTAATATTCCTTACCACAGACCTAATTATGCAGCCAATGAACCACTGACTGGATGTTTAAGAACTGCTTATTCACTTTATGCAATGATTGATTTTAGTTGTTGAATAATTTTTAATGGTGGTAATGATTAGTACGAGTGTATGTTTAATTTTTGTGTAACTATTTTATCTGTTATTTAATTATCCAATTATTGTTTTTTTTTTTCTAGTAATCACTAAAGTATTGTATTTTTGCTTTGTTTGATAAAATATACAATCTAAAGAATAAAAAGTCAACAAGTGATTTACTCTCCTTCTTTCGCCTCTCTCTTTGTTCGCTCTCCCTACTCTCTATTCTCCCTCTATCTACTCCACTCTTTATTCTTTCAACTAAACCTCTTGGAAAACATTTTAGTGCAGTCAATGAAGCGAAAAATTGGGCCTTACCTCCGAATTTTTTTTACTGTGAACCGATTTGCATGAAATTTTGGAGTTAGGCTCATCTTACCCTTAACTTCAAAAGTGAAAATGATTTGAACACCGACACCACCCTGGGGGTGGTTGCCACCCCTTTTCGGGGGTGAATTTTTTTGTTCAAAATAACCTCGGATATCGATAAAAGGCCTAATTTTAAGCAAAAAATCAAATATAAAGTTTTTCATTAAGTCCAATACTTTTCGAGTTATTGGCAATTGACTTTTTTGAACATTTGTTAAGGGTAAGATGAGCCTAATTCCAAAATTTCATGCAAATCGGTTCACAGTAAAAAAAATTCGGACCTAAAATGCTTCATTGACTGCACTATTTATGATTTCATCGTTGACGACCTTAAAAGACTGTTATCAATATAAATTTACTCTATGTTGTGCACTTCCTCTTTTCAATGTCTTCACATTGTTGTAAATACATCATTACGTTTAAAACAAATAAATGGGTCTCATCTCTATTTGCTTCATACACTCATGTATTTAACATTTTTTTTTTTACAATTTGGGCATTGAATTGAACAAAATTCTCCATATGATTATTATTTCCCCAGCATGAAATCTTTTTCACCAACTTCTACAAAAGCTTGAGCAGAAAAGTCTTCTACTGGATTCTTGTTCAAAGTTATTGCCACATTAAAACGATATTCACCACTTGGAATCACTAACTTCAGCTTTGAAAAGTTCATTTCCATCTCTTTGCCCATAACCCAACCCTGTAAAAAATGCGAACGTGATAACCAAGTGTTCACGTTAATCAGCAACACTTACTTCATATGGACAAGAGTGATTCAAATTGGTATAAGAGCCAAGCATTTCCAAGCCAATTTTTGTATATGGAGCAGCACCTGGCTTCTTAGCCAGTGCATCACAAACGTTTTCCTTAACATCCACCAAAAGCGGTTTGTAGACAACATTGAATTTTTTATATACTTTCACGTGAACCTTAAGAAGCTTTTAAGTTTGTTAATGATAATCATAAAAAAAATATTATAACTTGCCATGATGTCATGTACCGGACGACTGACAAATACACCGACTCCAATAGTGGTCTTATAGCGGTTAACTGCTTTTGTAGAGCAAGAATAATTTGTAATTGTCGTTTTGTCGTGTAGTTTACAAACGAGTTTTTGGAAATTTGCTGTATTTTTATCCTAAAAATTGAAGTTAGAACTTTATATATGTTCACAGTGTATGGTCAAAAGTATTCGAAATTTGTTACGCTAGCGATTGCAATGAAGCCCAAAAGGTTAAAAAGTCCAGCACCAATCAGGAGAAAGTTGAGTAAATACATAGTTTTTTACTATTTTCCACGTCCTTTTTGATCGGTGTCCCAATTCTGTTTAAAGTGGCGAATAGTTCAAGCCTTGCTTTTCTTAATTTGAAAATAATTACAAAGGTTTAGATTCAAAAACTGGATTTAAATGAAGTTATTAGGTAACTGATTAGTTAATCTGAATTCCCCCTAATGAGTTTGTCGTTATTCACTAACAGCCATACAAATAAAAAACGCTTATTCCACTCTTATTCTACAAACTCACTAAACCATAGAATAAGAGTTAATCCATGAAATAAAATTTCTCTTTAATAAAAATAAATTGTTCCCAGAATAGTAAAGTGACGTGTACCAGAAATTTCCCTTTGCCGCAAACAAAGAAAGAGTTTTCAACTAATAATTTAATAAAAAAGCTAGTTAGTAAAGCAACTCACTTTTACACTCACTGTTACCTCAGGTAACAGCCACACTTATTTTCTTATTTCAAAATTTTCTTTCATTTTGTATTTTGACACAATTATTGGTTATTCCTTCGCTAAATCACCCTAATCGGTGGAATAACTTAGAAGACGTCAGTTAAAAAGATTTTCCTTTATTAATAGCAATTTCCACTAAGTCCATGGAATAAGGCCTAACCCTTCGCTACTCCTCGTTTTTTAGCACGGCTGTATTACTTTAGTTAGTTAGTTAGGTTATAGTACGTTTTTTTCATCCAAATCCATTGTGTCTAACAACACAGCGGAAATATTTTCTCAAACTTTCTATATGTGATTAGAAAAGCTCATCCTAGAATCTATACAAAGCCCCAAGTATTTAAACTCATCAACATTCTCAACTAAAAAGCAATTATTACTTCAACTGATACTGCTAGAGAAAGAATCAGAACGAGCACCTAAAAGACAATTGCATTTAATCAGTTTAAAACGTTGACAGTCCGGTGCGTGGTAATAAACCTCAGTTTTTAAAGGATTTTGGTAGCCCAGATTAAAAAACATAATTTCTGTTTTAGAGCTAACTATTAAATTGTGCTCAGCGAACCAGATTCGAAATAAATTGAGATCCCAATTTATATCATAAATAGGTCCAAAGGATTATTTGAGTCATAAGAATAACCAACTTCATCAGCAAATGCTGTAATTTCACCTTTAAAATTTAAAGAAAACAGAAAGTTAATGGAAATGAGAAACAGAATAGGTCCCAATGCTGAACCTTGCGATACACCAAAATTTACTTCTTGTTTCTTCAATTTTAACTCGTTGGGCTCTGTTTTCAAGATAAGTTCTAAACCATTCAAAGATGAAACCACGAAATCCTGCATTTTGTTACTTGACCAACAAAATATTGTGGTCAACCATATCGAAGGCCTTCGTAATGTCAATAAATAGACCAGCGGTATGCTTTTTCTATCCAGATTAGAAAATACTTTTGAGCAAAAGATCAACAACGCATCTTCAGTTGATTTTCCCTCTAGAAACCCGAATTGCGAGGAACTAAAAAAACTGGTTGTATTTAAGAAACTAATAACTCTTTTTTTAATTGCTTTTTCAAAAACTTTGCTTAAAACAGAAAGAAGGGATATGGGCCTGTAGTTACGTATGTCACTAACTGCTCCTTTTTTGAGCAATGAAATGATGTCTGCACGTTTAAGGGATTCAGGAAAAGAACCAGTTCTAACGTTTAGATTAAAAATATGTGACAAGACATCAACCAAATAGCATCCTACTTTTTTAATCGTGATGTTAGAAATTCCATCGAATGCACAAGCATTATAGTTCTTTAAAGAACCAATGAATTTAAGAAACTCAAGTGCAGTAATTGGTTCAAACACAAAACTGTTACATTGTGCATTTGTGCCACAGCTATATTGTGAAAAACATTGCGAAGAGTTGGACTGAGAAGAGAAAGGTAGTAAATTTTTTGATACAGAAGTAAAATATCTGTTAAACTCTTCAGCCATAGCCTGTTTATCGGAAATGATAATATCCCCTATTCGAATAGCACAAGGGTTTTGAGATGAAAAGGGTTTATTAAGAATCATGTTAACTACTTGCCATTCACTTTTCAAATTACCTCTAGCCAAATTGAACTGACCCCGATAATAACTATCGCGACAAATTGGTATTTCTCTTTTAAGCTGTGAACATAGACTTTTCTATTTGGCTTTTAAAGAATTGCTGCATCCTGCCCATTTGACCCTTAACTTGTTTTTATCTTTGATTTTGTTGCAGAAATGCCTTGTGATCCACGGCTTTAACCGTTTTAAAGGCTTTTTTGGTGTAAGAGTTGAGGTACAATAACTAATGTGCTTATAAAGGGTGTAGATAAAAATATCATAACAGTTAGAGGCATTGGTTTCTAGATAAACATCTTCCCAAAATTCATATAAAAGAGCATTTTTGAATTTAGTTCTATCGATTTTCCTTATTTTCTTTGATAACCTGGAATTGTTTCTTTTTATAACACTTGGCGTATTGATTAGACGTCCTGTCATAGAGTGGTCGGTGATTCTGAAATCGAAAACACACTTTTCACAAGAATTGACATAGTTAATGTTGAAACGCCCATGTATATGGTCTAAACAACTACCCGAAGAACTTTAATGAAATGAAAATGCTATCGTAAAAAAGTCAACAAGTGATTTACTCTCCTTCTTCTCTCTCTATCTCCATTCGCTCTCCCTACTATCTATTTCCCCTCTACTCCACTCCTTATTTTTTCAACTAAACGTCTAGGAAAAGATTTATGATTTCACCGTTGACGACCGTAAAAGACTGTTGTCAATATAAAAGAACTTTACATTGTGCACTTTCTCTTTTCAATGTCTTCACATTGTTGTACCTAAATACATAACGTTTTAAACAAATAAATGGGTCTCATCTCTATGTATTTGCTTAATACACTCATGTATTTAACAATTTTTTTTTTTACAATTTGGGCATTTAATTGAACAAAATGCTCCATATGATTATTATTTCCCCAGCATGAGATCTTTTTCACCAACTTCTACAAAAGCTTGAGCAGAAAAATCTTCTACTGGATTCTTGTTCAAAGTTATTGCCACCAGAGAACTGCATGAGTGCAATCATTTGCGCTTTCGAATCATCCCCCGAAAAACAAGCCGTACACAGTTTCACGCTCACAACGATGAAACAAGTGTGATGCTTGTGGAAAAAGTACACAACACTCTTGAATACATGCCTTCGCATTGCTTGTGCCCATGAACGATGAAAGAATGGACCATTCAAACTCAAACAGGTACACCATTCACTTCATTCGAAAAAAAACCAAACATTCACGAATGATGAGGGATGACAACGAATATTTTTTCATGTTCTTGTTCATAGATGAAACTATTTTGTTTTTGCGAGATCGCACAGAAAGGTACACATTTTTTGACCTGACTTGGGCGTTATTTATATTGTTTGGGTTTTTTTTTTTTTTGTTAACTATAGAAGTGATGGTTGCGTAATCTTTTTTTGCTTTGTTAGTGCATATAGGTTATTTATTGTGTTCTAAAGAAAGGATTTAAAACGTTCAAGATATGTATTTTATTGCGGTAATGGATGGATTGTAAATGAAGGAAAACCCGTTAATTGTGGAAATTGATGTATGGGGTAAGAAACTACCTACTTATGTTTCAACTAAACATTTTGTAAGCATAGAAAAATTAAGAGAAAAATAAATTGAAATACAGTCAAACCTGGATAAGTGAGAACTGGATAAGTGAGAAAACTCTATAAGTGAGAGTAATTGCCAGGACCCGACATTTTATACTCCCAAAACCTCTATTAGCGAGAAACAGAAACCTCTGTAAGAAAGAGTCGTTTTTCCCTCATTGACCTCCGTAAGTGAGACTGCTACTCAATTATACCTCTCTAACCGACAGTCGAGCAAACAAATTTAACATCTGCTATTTTATGACTCGTTCTTAACTCTCGTGGAACTTTCTACCATTGTTTTTGTATTGTTTTCTCGTCAATATTGTACCCATTCTATTTCGTGGAACTAAAAATTTTTTGTTATTTTATCGCATTCTTTTCGAATGGACACGTGTCAATGTGTTTATGTAATTTTATCATTATTACATATTAACTACATTCGTTCTTGCTGTCACTTGATATTGCTGCGTACCTCTATAAGTGAGAAACGCTACCCATGTACCTTTAATAGCGAGAAACTCGGGTTAGTGAGAAACCTCTATAAGCGAGAATGAGATTGTGCTCCCTTGAACTCTCGCTTATCCAGGTTTGACTGTACTTTTAAAATAATGTATGCTTAATAATAATTAAGCTATACTATATACTCTTGATCTTCCAAAGAATATTTTCGCCAGAAGATTTTTCATAGTCCATAGATTTTACTCCGAGCACCAGTTCGTGAAATTATTATATTTTCAAATAATGATAGGTAATTTCAACCAGATCGCCTTTAAATACTTATTTCAAATCGTAAAAAACAAATTTGAATTCCTAATCCACTATAAAGGGAAAGTAGTGCAAAAACTTTAATAGCAGGTCGATTGCGAATGACATACCTGATTCTAAAAAGATGTGACGATTTTTACCTGCACCGGAAATGCATAAAAAAGTTGGAAGAAACACTTTAGTACCTGTTTTTAACATTATCAGTGGGATTTTCTGGATTTAAAATTATATAGAGTGACCTCAACCCTACCCATAGATTAATTTATACCTCGTTTAAGAAAAACCAGATTAAGGGGTAAATAATAAACTATGTACGTACCTACAAAATTTTCTTAGAACCACGTTCTATCCCTAATAAAAATAGAGTGACCTCAACCATATCCATTGATTAATTTATACTTCGGTTAAGAAAAACCAGATTAAGGGGTAAATAATAAACTATGTACGTAACGTACCTACTAAATTTTCTAAGAACCACGTTTTATCCCTAATAAAAATTTTATTTCAAAAAATCTAGATTTCAACAGCCGCACATCTAGCATCTAGGTACTCAATACATCCTCATTAGTGTTATTTACATATATTTCCCACACACTACGCCCTGCTAAAGGAAAAAAAAAATTATACTCTTCTTTCAGATATTTCAGTTTAACAGATGTATTCTTCATCACAGTATTGCACTGTCAAATATTCGTTGCCTTTTGAAATTATTCGTTGCCTTGTAGATTATTCGTTGCCATCGACACTATCCGCACAAGTTCATACGCATACACATATTGTCTTTGCCTGCCATTGCTGCAGTTAAGTGAATGAGAATGACAACATGTTTTGTTGACTAAAAAGAGAGTGCAGTGTGTGTATTGCTTTGGATTAAGATGAATGGTGTCTGGATGATGTGGAAGGCAATGAATAAGTGAATGCATTCACAAAATGAGACATTCACTGCAGGTCCCTGATTGCCACATTAAAACGATATTCACCGCTTGGCATCACTAATTTCAGCTTGGATACGTCAATTTCCATCTGTTTGCCCATAACCCAACCCTGTAAAAAAATGAGGACGTAATAACCAAGTGTTCACGTTGGCTTCTATTCAACACTTACTTCATATGGACAAGAGTGATTCAAATTGGTATAAGAACCAAGCATTTCCAAACCAATTTTTGTATACGGAGCAGCTCCTGGCTTCTTAGCCAGTGCATCACAAACGTTTTCCTTAACATCCACCAAAAACGGTTTGTAGACAACATTGAATTTTTTATATACTTTCACGTGAACCTTAAGAAGCTTTTAAGTTTGTTAATGAAAATCACAAAAAATATTATAACTTGCCATGATGTCATGTACCGGACGACTGACAAATACACCGACTCCAATAGTGGTCTTATAGCGGTTAACTGCTTTTGTAGAGCAAGAATAATTTGTAATTGTCGTTTTGTCGTGTAGTTTACAAACGAGTTTTTGGAAATTCGCTGTATTTTTATCCTAGAAATTGAAGTTTTTATATATATTCACAGTGTACGCTTAAAAGTATTCGAGACTTGGTTACGCTAGCGATTGCAATGATGCCCAGAAGGCTAAAAAGTCCAGCAGCAATCAGGAGAGAGTTGGGTAAATACATAGTCTTTTACTACTATTTTCCACGTCCTTTCTGATCGGTGTCCCAACTCTATTTAAAGTAGCGAATAGTTCAAGCCTTGCTTTTCTTAATTTGAAAATAATTGCAAAGGTTTCGATTCAAAAACTAGATCCAGATGAGGTTATTAGGTAACTGGTTAATTAATCTTGATTCCCCTACTGAGCAGTGGCGTGGCGTGGATATTTTCAAATGGTAAGTCGAAAAAAAATGAATCACCTACAAAAATTAATAGGAATAAATAGAAGGTACCTTAAATTCCAAACGTGGATTAATGGAAGCCAATTTTTCTATACTTTAAGTCATTTAGGTTAAAATTCACAATGAGCTTAAAGCATAAAAAAAGCGGCTTCATAAGAAGCCTATGTGCAAATAAAATGAAATTTTGTAACGTAACTAGTATTAAAAAAAAAAAAAATAAGAACTTCATTTCATTGGTTTTCCTCTTCTAAAAAGTAATCGGTTAAACAACACTCAACATCTAGCAAAGCCATTCAAATGATTAAATCAAAACTTCTCTTCGACGTTAACTTTTCACAATTTTCAGAATTTTTAGTTTTTTTTCACACTTTTTACAAATGCACGTTGCTACTTAAAATTCATTTTAAACCTGCAAATAGTAATCCAAAACAATGATCAGTCGAACAAAACAAAACAGTAAAGCAAAACCGAATTCGCCATACATTACTCGAACCCTCGAAGGCGAAAACTGTATTATTTTTTCCAAGCAGACATTGCGATTGCAGTAAGACGAAAATTATCGTCTTACTTTCTTTAATAAGAGAACGTGTATTGAAAAGGGTGGCACTGCGATACACCGGGGTGGAAGTATATCGTAGGAAAGACAGGGACAAAAATGAAATATGTTCTGTGCGGCGATTTTCAATGCTTTGTCTATGCTTTGTCCTTTGTGTATTGTGTGAGTATCTCGCAAATTTAAAAGTACTTGAAGAACATTGTGTGTATGGGCAAAGATAGGATGTTGACTGCTTAGTTGTAGACTTATGTTGCTGGTTTTTTCTATGAACAAGGGACAAATTTTAAAAGGTAAGACGATAGGAATCGTGTTATATGGACGCCACGCCACTGCTACTGAGTTTGTCTTTATTCACTAATACTTTGTTTTGTGTAGTACGTTTTGACAACCAGTGGTGCCTTTGGCTGTCATATGGGTTCGCATGTTTGCCTCTTGCAATTAAGTATTTAGTTCAAGGTTATTGAGGAATATCTTGAATTCAAGGAGATAAGCACTAATGTACCGCAGGGAAAAGGTTTTGGACCAGTAATGTTTGTCTCTAAACCTCTAGTCTAGATGTACCACATTAACTGATGACATTTACTTTGATATGACACTATAGGCGCAAAACTAAAATGAAAAACTAACGTGGAGGAGAAAGAAACTTTTCACCATGTTTCTTTTTTATTTCACGTTCCTTATATGATACGTCCCATCCAATCTCCAAAGCCTACACTCATCAAAGTTCTGCCATTGTGTTTGGAAAGTAAAAAGTAAAACGTTTTAATTATGTTGAAGTACCAATATTTTACACTTTTTGAGTTGAACATTCATAAAAATGTGTTGATAAAAGAAAATTCAAAACATATTTTAAAGTACACTAAGACTTTTCAATTTTAAAACAGTTCCACCTTTAACAGAGGTAAATTAAATGCACCAATAAATTTATTACTTCCCCGTCACGAGATCTTTTTCACCAACTTCAAAAAAAGTTTGAGTCGTTAAGGTTACCATTGGACTCTTGTTTAATGTTAACATGACATCCAAACGATAATCGCCGCTGGGAAAGACCAACTTCAGGTTTGACAAGTCCATTTGCACATTGTTGACCAAAACCCAACCCTGGAAAAATAATACAAAAACGTAATAAGCAACTCCAACTGGTCAGGTATTACAATAATCCCGTGCCCTTAATTCAACACTTACTTGATATGGACAAGTGTGATTCAAATTGGCATAAGAGCCAAAAAGTTTCAAAACAAGTCTTGTATATGGAGCAGAACCTGGTTTTTTAGCCAGTCCATCGCAAACATTTTCCTTCACATCCACCAAAAATGGTTTGTAGACAACATTGAATTTTTTGTACATTTTTGCGTGAATCTTTAAAAACCTTCAAGTTTGTTAAAGGAAAACAATAAAAAAAAAAAAAATAGATAACTTGCCGTGATATCATTCACTGGACGACTAGCAAATATAAATCCTCCGATAGTAGTCTTATAGCGGCTGACTGCTTTTGTAATGCAAGAATAATTTGAAATTATTGTTTTGTCGTGTAGTGTACAAATGAGTTTTTGAAAATTCCCTGTATTTTGATTCTAGAAACTTAGAAGTTATAATTGACAGGATAAAATTTTGAAATTCTTTAAAACTTTTTACGCTAGCTATTGCTGTGAGCTCCAAAAGGCCAAAAAACCCGGTACAAATCAGGAAAGACTTGAGTAAGTACATAGTCTTATACTATTTTTGAAATCAAAGGGCCAATTCTATTTAAAGTCAGACACAATACGAGTTTTGCTATCCTAAATTAGAAAATAATTGCAAAAGGTTAGATCCAAAAACTGGATCAAAATTCAGTCATTATGTAATTAATCTTGATTCTTCTAATGAGTTTATTGTGCTTCACTATTACTTTAGATGGTTAATTACAAGTTTTAATACCCAGTGATGTCTGTGGCATCGTGGTGTACCTGTCCGTCTGTCGTATTTTAAGGTTTTTTTTTAGGAATAGGAAGCCGTAAAATAGGAGAGAGATCACTCGTAACGACGAAAAAGGAAGAAAAAGAAGAGGATCCAGCATTTGAAGCGCTGGTGTACCACAAAGAAGCGTCATTGGACCAGTCATGTTGCTCATGTTAGGTTAGGTGGTTAGGTGGAAGTGGCTGTTAGCCAATGAGTACATTGCCTGACACACTTAGTCCGCAAGGGCCCATTGTGATACCACAGAGATCAGCAAGTTATTCACCTACTGATCACTGAGTTGATCACTTATTAATCTTCCATTACGGGACTAGCCGATTAATCACCTGCTAGTCGAACCACGCGGAACTTTTAATGTGTTTCGAATGACTTGTAGGGTCTTTGTAAGCTAAATCGCTAGTATCATCGAAGAAGAATTCACCGAGACGAGTTTTTCTTTTATGAAGTAGTGCAGGGCATGAGCAAAGAAGATGTAGAACGGTTTCTTCCTTTTCTTCGTCCATGCAGCTTCTGCAGAAATCATTGGAAAACACTCCAAGTCATTTGGCGTGTCTTCCTATTAGACAGTGTCCCATAAGAGCACATATGGTAGAACCTATATATAGGCGGTTCAGGGCTAACAAACTCTTTGAGCGATTTGAGTCTACACACGGCCAAACTTTTTTGGTTGCAAGGCAGTTGTTACTCTCAGTCCATCTAGTGTTTGTTATCCTCGAAGCGTCTTGTCTAAGTAGGAGTTTACTTGTGGTGATAGGTGCACCTATGTTGTTCCATTCTGAGCGTAGGAAATTGGTCGTGCCCTTTTTGGCTAGTTCGTCTGCCATACAGTTGCCTGGTATGTCCCTGTGCCCTGGCACCCATGAAAGGTGAATGTTAAACTGATTTGACATCTCCCTCAGAGACATCTGACAATTTTGGGCCGTGATGGATATTGTAGAGACAGAGGCAAGAGATTTAAGGGCAGCTTGGCTGTCCGTGGAGGATATGACGTTTTTTTTTTGAGCCATGACAGCACCTCCTCAATCGCCAGAATTTCCACTTGGAACACACTACAATGATCGGGTAGGCGGAAGAAACGACTGACATTCAGTTTTTCTGAGTAGATTCCACTTCCCACACCTTCGCTGGTTTTTGAACCATCGTTGTAGAAATGTATTGCTTAATTTTCCAAAAGAGTGACATTTCCCAAGCTTTTGTTACTTGAAAATTGTTGTCAAACAACAACTTGGGGGTGGTGTAGTCGAATCGATTCGGTAAGAATCTTAAGTTATCTAGAATGGTAGTGTGGCCGATTTGATCATTGGTCCACTGTGATGTAGCTCTGAGTCGAGTAGCTGAGCTAGCTGCGAATTGTTTGCTGAAGATATCTAGGGGTGTGAGATCTAGTACATAGTACATTGAGGTCGTCCAATGGGGTTGTCCTGAGTGCGCCACTAATACACAGACTAGCCGTTCTTTGAACCTTGGCCAGCTTGTCTAGTGCTGTCCACCTGACTATCACCCCGTATGTATCAGTCTTATTACCGAGGTAAACAGCCAATGGGTGATTTGGGGGGAGAAACCCCATTTCCCACCAATGACTTTTTTACAGGAGAAGAGTGCCCACGTTGGCTTTATTTACTCTTTCCTCAGTATTGGTTTTCCAGGTCATTTTTTTGTCAAAAATGAGACCTAGATATTTAGCCTGATTTGACAGTGTGAGAGTTACCCCTTTAATAGTTGGGGATCTGAAGTCCGGAATTTTGTATTTCCTCGTAAACAGAACTAATTCCGTTTTGTGTGGATTGATGTTCAGACCACAATCTACAGCCCAATTGTTAAGCTTGTTAAGTGCTGTTTGTAGCAGCTCAGTGGGTGCTTGCCTGAAACTGCAGTTGCTACATCATCGGCATAGGCTTTGGTTTTGAAACCTGAGTGAATGTTGTTCATGTACCTCAAAAAGAATATATTGGAATGGCATTATTTGCTTGTGACGCAGCTATAGTGGCAACACTTGAGTCAATTCAATCAGCAACACAATTACAAAAAAGGCATGTGGACAAGAATGTTGCGTACTATCCTTAAAAAGTCCAAAACAACAAGCGACAAATAAACACACAAACAAGTTCAGAATCAATCTGTGCATTTAAATTCGTTGTGAATTCCATACACCAAAAAAAATAAAGCATTTTAGTAGACACTAGACAGGAATTCGTTGTGTGGAGACCAACGAAAAATTTCACTTTTTTGATCAGGGGTTCCACGAGAAAAAAAATACATGCATTTATTTGTATTCCAAATCAAATTGTAAGAATTTAATTATTTTATGAGAAAATGTCATCCAACATTAACAAAAACAAAAAAACATTTTTGGGACATTATCAATCAGCACCCAAAATTCAACTCAAAATTGATATTAAATTTATTTTCCCAATATGATTGTTAATTTGCCGCCACGAGATTTGTTTCGCCAATGTCCACATAGGTTTGAATTGTAGCAGCTTTCATGGGGCTCCTGTTGAATAACGGCATGGCATCCAAACGATATTCACCCCGTGGTATCACTAATTTCAATGCAGCTTAATCCACCTTTACAGAACTGGCTTTAAGCCAACCCTGCAAAAGCAAAAGATTTTTAAAAACAAACAAAACTGCCCGCTTTTTTCAAAACTAACTTCATATGGACAAGTGTGATTTAGATTTGTGTAAGTTCGTATCATACCAATAACCAATTTTGCATATGGAGCAACCCCTGGCTTATTGGCCACTGCATCGCAAAAGTTTTCCGTAACATCCACCAAAAACGGTTGGTAGACGACATTAATTTTAAGGTGAACCTTTAAGAAGTTTTGAAGGATGTTAAAGTTAAGTCGAAAAAAAGTACAGAAACCCAATCGACTTACCATAACGTGATCTACTGGACGACTTATAAATACAGCAGCAGATACCAGTCTGAGTGCGACTGAATGGTTTTGTATTACAAGAATAATTTGTAATAAGTGTTTTATCGTGGACTGTACAGATCATTTTTTGTATTTTCAAAGTATTTTGGTTCTAGAAATTGAATTAAGAAGTTTTTTCTTTCAGAATAAGTTCACGGTTAGGGTTTTATTTCAACTCTTACAGACGCGATTGTTGAGAACGCCAAAAAGCCCAGAAAACCAGTTCCAATAACCAGAAAGTACAACGAATGCATGGTACCAGTATTTTGAAATGTTTTACGTCAATTCTATGATCGGTGTCTAGATGGTGTTTAAAATCACATTAACTTTGCTATTCCTCAAGTTGTAAAAAACAGTGCCGAAATTAATAGATCTTGATTTAGAAATAATTGGGTGCGTTTACTTGCTAAGCCTTAACTGTGTTTTCAATCGTAATCGTTCGATATAATTTGTAAACACTTAAATATAAGAGGATACTGCGAATGCGAATGTAGTACGAGTACATTAGGGTCCGTATCTAGATTTTTCCATGTTTTGCTTTTATTTCAGGAAGTCATTTGAAGCCCATTGTCGGGTAGCATAAGTTGTCCAATAACATGAATATTCTATATCTACTGTATGAATACTGGCAAAACAAATAACCGCATCAGTAATCGAGTGATATCGAGTGAGTGAGTGCCATTTCTCTTTAAAAATTCGCTTACACAATTTCAGTCTGCTCGATAACGAGAGAGCTAATACCAAACTCACATGATTCAGTCACGTATAACTCGATGACTTGTGCTGTAATTCGTCCTCTTCTGGTTCGATTTTGTGTTTTGTGAAGTGTAACGTTCGGATTGATTCAATTCAAAAACCAGACAAAGTGAGCCTCTGCCTTGTCTGCCATTTTGAAAAGCTTCTGTAACTTTCAAGTGCCATTTTCTCAGTTGCTGGTTCTTGTGGTAAGTTTTTTGTTTTTTTGTTTTTTAGGTGAGAGTGGTTTCCAAGCCATTGGTCAAGAAGACTTTTGTCCAAAATTTTGGATTCAAAAAATGGTTTTTAACGACATAAATCTCCTGCAAACTGATCACTAGTGCTCGTGGGAGAGCTAAGATCCATTCCAGGTTGTGATGCTTGTAAGGTCGGGATAGGAAGAAGAAAAACGAAATAAAAAAAATTCAGAAATTAGCAGTGAAAAAGCACAGACCCCTGAATGAGCTGCTCCGGTACATTTGGTTTGAAGTTATTTCAATTCAAGGTCAGATTACTGAAACAGAGATGACGGCGGAATATTCAACCTCTTCTGACCTAAGTTTTGCCAGGTATAGGGTTGCCCGCAAGCGCACGCTCAGTACGCTGCCGTGCTTTAAGATCCACTGCACAACTATCTACGTATATAGAAAAAATCCATGTACTGAAAAAATAACCCACACAACCGAATGACAAAATACGTAAGTTTCACACGGTTCTCTCAACTCAAAATTTATAAAAGTTTATAAAAGTTTATAAAAGCTTATGGCAATCCACAGATCAATCAAGTGCTATGAAACGGTATTATATTCAACTGCAGTCGCCGAGGCTCTGGTTTTTATTTTCTAAGCAAAACTAAGCAAATTTTTTCAAAGTAACACAAAGTAAGGTCTCTGTGAGTTCTTTACCGACCTTGATAGAGCAGCGTGAAATTCTCCAAAGTCATCCTGCATAGTCGTACGAGTTTTGCAGGGATGCCAAAATTAGACATGGCTCTGTACAGCTAGTCTCTGTAAATGCTGTCATACGCGGCCTTGAAATCGATAAAAAGATGGTGAATATCGATATTTTTCCAAGATCTGCCGTAATGTGAAAATTTGGTCTATTGTGAACTTCTCTGGTCTAAAACCACATGGAGAAGGACCTATCAAGTTGTTAACGTGGGGTTTCAGGCGTTCACATATTACAGCAGACAAGATCTTATAAGCGACGGCGACGTTAAGGAGGCGTATCCCTCTTTAATTGGCGCAATTGTGAGGGCCTCCCTTCTTTAGGATCTGGCATACGATACTGAGGTTCCATTCATCGGGCATGCTTTCTTTCGACCATATCATGCAGATAAGCTGGTTTATGCTCCTTTCCAACTGATCTCCGGCTGCCTTGAAAAGTTCGGCATCAAGGCCATCTGCACCTGCAGTCTTATTTGATTTAAGTTTGCATATAGCAACCTTAACCTCTTCTAGGTCGGGAGGGCGGCATTCTTGATCATCGTCCAAGCTGAATGCGGCAATCTGCCTGACAGCGGAATTTGTGTCCTCATCGCCGTTTAGCAGTCTGCAGAAATGATCTTTCCAGATCCTCAGTAGCGACTGTGACTCTACATCTATGTTTCCCTGCTGGTCTTTACAGGCTTGAGTTCGGGGTTTGCCCCCCCTGGCAGGATCTTTTTAGCTTTTGGTAAAACTTCCGAATCTCGTTCCTGTCATGGCACCTCTCAATTTCCTCAAATGAGCGCTTCTCATGCTGCTTCTTTTTCTTTTTAGAAGTCGGTGTTCTTCCCTTCTTCTCTCCTTGTAAATCTCGTTATACTGATCGTAAGCAGCCCTCGTTCGTGTTTGCATAAGCATTTGTCGCGCGTTTTGCTTGGCTGCATTTGCCTGCCTGCATTCTTCATCGAACCATGGGTTTCGTTTTGGTGGCCGAGTGAAACCCAGAACCTCAGAGGCAGCGGTTCTGATGGCTCCTTGGCATTGCTGGCATTGGTCGTCCATGCTTAATGCTGACGGCATGGGATTCAAGGATAATTGAAAGGATACTCGATTGGAAAAGGCATTGGCAATCTCATGCGATTGTAGCTTTCTGACGTCATATCTCTTCACAGCGTTTGTTCGTGCTGGTCGTGAACAAGATATCCTCATTCGCACCTTGGCTACAACAAGGTAGTGGTACGAGTCAAAGTTGGCCCTCGAAAAGTTGGGACATCTAACACACTGGAAGAGTGCCTAGTGTCGATCGTAACATGGTCAATTTGGTTGACGGTTGATTGATCTGGGGATCGCCATGTACCTTTATGAATTTCGAGATGCGGGAAGCGTTACAACAAGGTTTAGCCCCGCAGCAAAGTCGATTAGCCTCAGTCCGTTTTCGGAGGTTTTGTCGTGGAGGCTATGCTTACCGATTGTATTTCCAAAGATGTCCTCCTTCCCTAGTTTTGCGTTAAAATCGCCAAGAACGATTTTCACGTCGTGTCTAGGGCACTGCTCATATGTTTCTTCGAGCTCGAGCTCGTAGAAACAGTCTTTGGAATTGTCGTCTTTCTCTTCTGGGGGGGCATGGGCGCATAATAGGCTAATGTTGGCGAGTTTAGCCCTGATGCGGGTGGTTATTATACGCATATTTACTGGATTTTGGCTAATCACCTTATCCCTGAGTCGTCCTCTAACGACATATCCGCACCCAAATAAGCGCTGTTTCTGTTGTCTGTAGCAGTCGCCATAGAAGATGTCACAGTTTTTCATCTTCTTTATGTCCGGTCCACTCCATTAATTAACACGTTCTAACCGGCGCATTTTATCTATGTTTCTACGAATAACGTACAAGTAAAAAATAAATTTTGTTTATTCTGAAACGACTACAACAAATAGAATTTTATGATTCCCACTGTATTTTATTTTGCACTGTTTCTCAGCAGCATGGTTTTTAAAATAAAATTATAAACATTTCTAGACCGCCAGTAATCCACGCCGCTAGATGAGTGCAGTGACCGTGGATCACCAGTGGCCACCAGATAAATGAATTTGCCCGTGAAATGCGCTAGACTCCTGCTCTGTTGCCCCAAACTATTTATTTTTAGTTTATAAGAAAAATTAAAAAAAAAAAAAATACATCACGGAGAGAGTAAAGTTGAGATGTTTATCCAAGAAAAGATTCTGACTCCTGTCAGAATGAAAAGTCCTCTGAAATATTTTTCACGTGTAACACGCCCATTCACTCACTGACAAGACATTCGATTCAAGTCTCAATGCCGAAGAAATTTCAGCTTCTATGGAAAACAGACCTTTTTTGAGTTTGTTAAGAGCATATCGAATAGATCCCATTTCCGGTTTGCAAATGAAATGCTTCATCTGTAACTATGCTACGAATCTCCACATTAACCAATCCTCATGGTCTGTTTACCAAAGGATCGATTTACAAGTTGCTAACTAACTTATCCATTAACACAGACATAATGATTTGGAGCTCTCGCAAGACCGGACTTTTAGAAATTACTTCTGTATACCATCGAAATCGGAGTAGAAATCATAATAATAAAATTCTGAAACTCAAGGCGATTTCTCTCACAAGTCAAACCTTCATAAATACCACCACACACAGCTTTTTCTATTCTCCATCTCGGAGAGACGCCTTGTTTCATTCGCCCTTCTAACCAAGGTCATATTGTAAAGAAAAAGAATTCTTCAGCTATGTATAAACAAACGTTCAACGTTTCACATCACATTCTCCAAACACATCAACGTGTATCTCTTATTTTAAATCAAACTCTGGTACATTTGCATTTCCTAACAAAAAAAGAAAGCCTTATCCACCCCAAACTTAGCAATATCCCCTCTCATAAGAAGATGAAGGTTCTCATTTTCCTGTTTGTTTAAAGAAGAGCCAACAAATGATTCTTTTCAAAAACTCATCCACTCTCACATTTTCAGTTTAAAACAAAATAAATACACCCATCATCAGGCGCATCCTTAAACATTTATAAATAAACAATTGGCTATACTCCACAAGGCTTCCATTAACTTGAAATGTATAACCAGCCCTGTTCATCTCAAAAGGAGAATTCACATCTCCCAGATTTTTTAAGAATTTATAATTTGTGTTTCCTTGTTTTTTTGTTTTTTGCACACCTGCAACACGGGTAAGGATGGGAATAAAAAAGTATTCCAAACCAACACAATGTACACACATACACAGGTGGCAGAAAAATCATATAAAAAAAGAGTGACAACGAAGAATACTTCTTATAGTAGTGGCGCAAAGTGTCATTTGACTCACTGATTTCTGGCCTGGACCTGGACAAAGTCTCACTCCCGAAATTATGAAACTCCCTATTAGGGAATGTGTATCTATATGGAGCGCTGCAAACCGAGGTAGATACCTACTTATGCAAGAAAATATTTCTGAGGGCAACAACACATAAATACGATGAAGACAAAGCGAAAGGAAAACGCCGATGATGATGAAAATGCCGGTTTTTATTCCTTTTAGCACACAACACCAACAGTAACAACAACAACTCGACAACAGCAAAACAAAAAAGTCCAAAAAGAATAAAACATAGATTCCCATTTAATGGAAGTAAAAATAAATGAATATGATATATGTGGATATAAAAATGTACCGTCTACCGTGTAACTACCATCCTACCCGCTGGCTGACAAGGAAGGTGGCCAAGGAATTGGTAAAATGGGAGCGCAGAAAGTTCATGCGCGCTGTTCCTTTTTGGTTCTGCCAGTCCGTCCCTAAATACCAGTACCAGCACCAGCTCTAGATTGAGAAAGGAAAATGGATACAAACTGACAATGAATCAGAGAACCATTTCTCGGCATTTAAAAGGAAGCAGGAAAAACCTAACCGTTGTGGTGTAATGGGGATCAATGGTTTCCCTTGCACAGAATTAATCAAACAATGAGGCCTAATTTGTGAGATGAGTAATTTGACACAGTACCCCTATGTTACTTTAATTTGTAATAAATAAAATTAATACTTCTTCGGAATTACTATTCTCATTGTGTCTATTCGGTGCAGGGGCAGTCGATTTCCTAGCACAATAATTATCGTGGTATCCGAAACAGTGATGCCACTTTATTGCTACTTAATTTTGTTTGAGGGTTTTTCGTGCCAACATAGTTTTTGGTGTCTGGACATAAGTAACACAATTAAAAATAGCAATTCCTCACTGCAAACTCCGTGGTACACTGAAACCAAGAAAATTTCTGACGGGAAACAAACATCTGGAAATCCAAAAATACTGCATTCCGCTTTGAAGGAAGGTTACTTGGAAGTCAAGAGCTTCAAGTGCAGCTTCAAGTGTCTGACAGTCGAGCTGTTAGTTAGCATAACCTAACCCCTAACTTGCACCCTTTTTACAAGACTTCAAACTTTTGATTTTTTACCCTTTCGAGACGGGTAATACACATTTATGTACCAGCAAATGTGAAAACTCCCTAGAATTTGGTTCTCATTTTTAATTGATTGTTTAAAGCCCTTTTACTCATTCCAAAATGCAAAAATTCTGTTACTTTATCACCTGAATTGCGCCCGAAAGGGTTAATTCATACGCATTATCATCAAGAAAAAACAACATATAATGCTACGTCTTTTTCACTGCTTGCATATGAAAAATTAGTGCATGTCAGTAAAAAAATTCTCAGCGTGTAAAAGGAGATTTATTGCTAATATTACGGTGCGGTTTACCTCACGAGTGGATCACTAGCGTGAATGGGAGAGCTGTAACCTCTTGGAGGTCACAATGCCAGCGATGTCGAAAAAGGAAAAAGAAAAAGATTGCTTACGTTGAATTAAATTTTTGGATTTGATTTGGGTAAGCTTTTTCTATTTTTCTAACATAAGATTAGTTTTAAATTTTGTTTATCGTATTGATTGGGCGTGTACCATTCGGGAAGGTTCTAATGGTGTTAAATAGCGGCCCCTAGATGTTCAAGTTTATGGTACACATTAATTGTGCTTTCGTTGTCTTCTCTCAGAAGTCACTGGGTAGTGCTGATAAATTCGACTTACAGAATCAACAAGGTATTGAAATAGAGATGGTGGCGGATGAACTCATGGCAAAATAACACCAGCTTTCAAACCCTGTAGCTGGGTGCTGACCCCGGAGTATCATGACCTTTAAGTCCAAGGAGACCCTAAAAGGTTCTGCCCCCAATTGAGGGAGTTTGCGTGTGATGAACTACCCATCTTTGTAGATCTTCGTTGATGGTTGTGAAGTTATATTACTTGCTCATGTCAACAAGTGTCAGACCATGAAAAAGGTCACAAAAATTCACAATGGACTTTTCGCCGACACAAATCATTTGGAGCTCCATTATTTGAACAATTTATAAGAAAAAAAAGTAGGTTCGTTTGTTGAAGTTATCCCAGGGTTGACACATGTTGGCTTGACAAACCCATAAGGTGTAAAAAAAAATATTGGGGTCACAGTTCCCGAAAAACCTTAACCAAGAAATCACCACTCATACCTGCCATACAAAAATATGCGCCATTTGACCGCCCTGTTCGTTACCTAAACTTACTTACTTATTTACTTAAGGCAATGCTACAGTCCGGCTGAGACAAGGGCCTCAACCAACATGCTTCTCCAGCCAGCTCGGTCCCTAGCTAGCTGACTCCAGTTTTGCACGCCAAGTTGGTTGAGGTCCCCTCCTACTTGCGTGCGCCATCTGAATTGTGGTCTACCTCTATTGCGCCGTTCTTCGGGATTGGATTCGAAGGGAATGGACACATCCCATCCCGTTACCTGTACTTGCCTCAGGTTCCAGGGCTACTTTAGGCCGAGTTGAGTTACAAACCTGGTGCTCAACAAATACTCAGCTTGGCATTGGCCCCTATCCCAAGGTCCATCATAACAACTACGGACTACATACGAATGCTAAAAAGGAAGCATCATTGAGGCCATTCTAGTGAATGTTTGTTACTTTTGATAAAACTATCAACAAGTTTTGAATATCTATTGCAAAACATTCATTACAATGATGTTATTAGTCCTTTCTTTTTTGGCATTGGTAGGTTTTAACTGTTATGACGTGTCTTGTGATGGGGTGATTGTTCAGGGCAAACTGAGAACGCTCTATGGCGACCACAGAAAAATCCAGGGCTTCGAAAAACAACAATAGTAAAATCAACACTACCAAAATATTAAAGAAGAAAAAAACTTTAGACTGGTGCCCGTATAGCGAGCCCATCTTCCCAAAGTTGATCTTTTATTATTTTGGAAAAGTGTAATGACTCAAAAAAGTTGTTCTAATTTAACTTAGAGGAAGTGTTACTATGCCAAATTGTTTTTTTTTTGCGTTTTTCTTCGATGAAAATTATCTCCTTTGCGGCGCAGGGATATAGATCCAAGAGACATAAGTCTAGAATTGAATAAAGCCGAATTTAAGGGGGTCGTTCGAAGAGAGTTCGAAGTCGTTTTCAATATACAGCAGAAGAAGAGCTGTTCGGAGCTGTTTGAAGCGGTTTGAAACTTTCAACGCGTATTTCTCAAAACAGTGTATTTCTAACTTTCCTCCATCGTACCTCAAAAACGGCTTGACCGAATGACTTGAAATTTGAAAGGTACATTCAGCATCATGTAAACGCATGGAATGAACTATTAGGCCCTATCGTGGTAACCTTCGAAGCGGAGTTTTCTCCGCAACGCATCTTTTTCCGGAGATTCAATTTTGCTTTGAACTAGTTGTCGTCGTAAGAAATTTTTCACATGCATTCTCAAAACTAAAATCTCCGCAACAAAAACTTATCGGAGAACGTCGGATCGTCCGATTGGAGAACTACCACGAAGCAAAATGTCTCCGATCGGAGAGAACTCCGCTCCGACGGTTACAACGATAGGGCCGATTATTATAAATCAAATATTCCAAAATAATGCCTTCCAAAAACAAAACTTTTGATATAATCATTTGATGATAGTTCATTCCATTCATTTCTAATTTTGTTTTTTGTTTCTGATAAGCCAGTCAGCCGCAATCATGAAATCGAGGCGGGTGTGTTCTGACCGCTGTAACTCATGTTCTACTCAATATTTTTAGCTGAAAATTTACAGTTACATATATTGTCGATTAATATTATAACAAATGATAATAAACTTAAGGCTCTTTCTATTTACTGGTCGTTGAAAAAAAAAATCCTAAAAAACAGGCCTTCACATGACATGTTATGAGTAAATTTTAGCGAAGCGATGGCTGGAAACAAAAACCGAGAGCTAAGTCTAACTAAAATATTTTTTCATAGAAAGAAACTGGGATATAAAGCATTTAGAGTGGTGCAGGGAGAGGAGTTTCTGGGGCTATAATTCACCTTACAGGAAATAATTTTTCCAATTGAAATAGTTTCTATTCAATTTTTTTCAATCAAATAAAACAGTGTGCTGCGAAAGTAACACAGTTTGTTGTGATAACCCGATGATACTCTTTATTATACAAAATATTATTAAATTATTGCTTAAAATGTTTTAATTTGTTTTATTGTAGACGTGTTGCCGAACGTTTTTATGATACTTCAGGAGGCTTTAGAGCATGCAGGAAGTTATTGAAAAACTTATCCCAAAAATACAAGGTAGGTAGTTTTGTTACTCATTTAAAGGAAAGATTTATTTTAATTTTGTTTTTTTACCATAGTCATCTTTCGAGCAACGCAGTGGTGATGGCGCTGGGGTTGATGCCCTAACGCCGATATTTTAACAGAATTAGTAGAATTAATGTAAAAGAACTCAAACCGATTAATTTTTTTGATTAAAGTTGTTGTTAGAGCTGTACAAACAAGTCCTCATACACCTGGAAAAAGTATCACAACTTTTAACTTTTGTGTATACGGCAGAACTGATAACATGCACAGTCAGAACCAATTTGAAGATTCTATGGGTCACCCCAATCCGCTGTGTCTGGTAAAACTCACTGCTGTCAGTTGAATCCGGCAGCAGAATCCGGCATCAACGCATTCTATGAGTTGGGGCCTTTAATCAAACTATCCGTGAAGGAAAATATTTTGACAAGGTACGGGTACGGGACTGTTGTTTCAAAATATGAATAGTTAGATACATAAGAACGAGAAAAATTAAACAAAATGGAGATTTTTAACACTTTTTGTAACGAAATATCAAATTCAAATTTCTCAAATTAGTTTTTTTTATTAATAAAAAATAAATTAACTTAAACGATGGAAAGGAATTTTAGCATGGACATTTCTTAATGTTTTAAGAATTTTAGCGAAAATAGCGTTTTTAAAATTGCTTTTTAACGCAGTTCACACCGCAGAAATGTAACATCTGAATCCACCTCACAACAAATGTCAAAATTTAACCGAGGGTAAATATTTTGACACAATTCACACAGTCTTAAGGACAAGTTGAGGCCTATCATTAGGTTTCAAAGTTTTAGAAACGACAAAGTTAGCAAAGCAAATCTTTACATAAGACTCCATTGTTTCAGTGTTGGTTACCATACTCCTCCGAAACGGTTTGACCGATTTTTATGAAATTTTATATTATGTATATATTTTTTTATATTTTATATTATTATATTCAGTAGGTCTGAGAATCGGCTACTATCTATTTTTCATACCCCTAAATTTCATCCCAGCAGATGGCATTGCAGTCGGTAGGTATCTATACGTTACGATGAAATTTTAAAAATGTATTTGGTGGCCCGAGAATAGGTTTATAGTTTTTTTCATCCAAGTGTTCCCACGGGAACGGGGACAGGGGAGGGAACCGGAACGGGAACGGGAACTCTAAAAATTCTAAACCGATATCAGAAATTCTTTCGACGTTAGGATGTTACATTATAGTACATTTTCCCTTACATAGATTATATTTCCTACAGGAACGTGAAATAAGTAACTTTTCGGCTATCTTCATCTTAGTCCGCAGCGGGTGTTGATGACAATTTTTTAAATAACTTAGATCCTAGCAGCACCGCGCGGGTCCGCTAGTAAGATCATCTCCTTTTTATCCTTTCCTTATTTCTTAACACCCGCATTGTGTTCCTAACATTAGAATGATAGTCACAACCCCTTGAAGTGTGCGTAAATTATAAAAAAAAAGATGTATACTTAAGTTCCCAAAACTGATTTAAACGCACTTCAAATCCTTCTAATTAAGTATTTTAGATAAATTCATTTAACATCGTTTAGAACAGAAAGTTCATTTTAAAGCACCAAAAAATTATAATAGTCTAAAAACTAAAGTGTCAGCACTGTTTCGTACTCACCGTTCAAATCCTTTGTCAACTGAGACCGCGTCGACATTTTGTTGCGAATTTCTCTGCTCCTGCCGTTTCTCAAATCTCAATCACGAAAAAAATATATGTGTTATTGGTGTCTAACGTAAATTCGACAAAATAAATCAAATCGCCAGACACACGGACCAATGGCGAAGCACAAAAGGAGACAGAAATCTTCTAAATTCTTTTTTTTTTAATTTACTAGACTTGGAGGAGATGAAACTTTCAATATCCTTCCAGAGAGCACACAACACACAAACCACAATTGGGAAATAATTAAAAATTATTTCTTTTTTTTTTTCTTCTAAATTTCGTTTCACCACAGATTTTGTTTGTGCATTTTCGCACTTTTTACTTCACACTTTGCTTCACTGGGTTTCCACCCTTTTTTTTCCAGCATTCAGCTGCTGGGATACGCAGATATTTTCACTTTAATTTGCACATTCGTTAGACAGGCTGGTCTATTTATTAATTGAATTGATGATGATTAACTAAATGGGATAAGAGAAATCAAAGTTTTGAGTGTAAATTGGGGGAAAGAAAATAACTCTGCCGTCAATAATTATAATTGGGCGATGCTGAAACAAACAACACACACGTACGGTACGGGCACGGCAGACTGCGGTGAAAGTTAAAAGTCGACTGAAGAAAAATTGAATTAAACAAACGGATTTTTCGATTTTCCATTCAACCAAACGAACGGCATTGCCTTTTGTCTGTCTTATTTTTGTTTGATTTCTTTTTTGTTTAGCTTTCTTAACGAAGAAAGAAGAAGGTTATTGACAAAATAATCAGTAATGTTTGAGGAGATGTGATGTGTTGACTGTTGAGGTTGAGAGTAACTGGAAAAATAATTTTTATTTCTACAGGGCTGTTAGAGAGGTGGTTGAAGAGTTCAATGTTAAAGTTTTTTATTAATCACCCCTATTATGGAATCCGGCGAATGCTATTTAGCGTGAGTTTCAACCATTCGCGAAAATTTTGCTATTATGGAATTCTACGAATGGAGTTGAATGAATGTCGGTAACATAGCCTGCACTACTGACCATGACCTTTCTGTTCAACTTATTTGGTATTAGTGAATTCGCAAACCATTCGCACTCCATATAATTTTTTCCATTTCACATTCGCGACATTTTTGTAGCGAATCGAAATTCGTAAAGACAAAAACTTACTAGAAAACAACAAACAAAACATGAAAAGTGCAAAAACGTTAGTCAAAATTTATGATATGGAATGTTCAGGTATTTATTTGACTTCTTTTCAAGAAAGCGGAGCACAAATAGGCAAAAATTTCGTAAAATAGTTGAGCTGATGAAAACTGCACAAAACTTAACAAAAAAGTATTCGGAGCAGCAACAATTTTGGAAAGGCTGCAAACATCACTTAAAAGCATGGGTCCACCATATATAGGGATTTTCAAATGGAAAAAAGTATATACAAAAATTATGATGTGTATGCAATCTAATGAGTTTTTTATTTGAATGTAGGCTCTCATCCAAAACATCTAAAATACTCTTAATTCGGTATTGTAATTCTATTTGAGTATATCTCGATGAGTTTTCTCATACATCAACATAATATGCAGTTGAATCTACTATAAATATCACTTTTAACTTAAAACTGAAACTTGCTTTATTCTAATTTCAAATTTGTTTGCGTATCAAGTTAAATGAATTTTTTCATTTTGTCGACATAAATGACAGCAGCACAGAGTAGAACCACAGAGGACAGCAGCAGTGAAAAGCAATAAGGTAGTTCTGGTATTGATAATACAGCTCATTCGTAGAATTCACTAATACCAAATAAGGAGAATACGAATCTACCGCGAATCCTGTCAACTCCCCTGCGATTTCCATAATAGTCATGAAATATTTTATTTATATAACGTTAAATATATTTTACTGTTATGCTGGATTCACATGCATCTACAACTGCGGAAGTGCAGAAAAGTAAAGCGAGACGGATGAAGATTATAAAACACTGAAGTTGAAAAGAGAGCCGAATAGGATTATGGTTGCAGGAAAAATTATGGTTGCAGATGAACATGTTCATCTGCACCCATAATTTTTCATCTGCAACCATAACTAGGAAGTTCGTTCCCTCTCTATCAGACAAGTATGAATTTTACATCTTGTGTCTTTTCCGATTTTCATCCGCACTTGCAGATGCATGTAAATCCACCATTAAGCGTCAGGGAAGGGTATTTAAGTGCAATAGATACAATAATGTAAATGTTTGTCTAATAGCTTTGAAAAGTAATCGGTTTTTGTAGTTGGAGCAGCGGCAATGAAATAAAAAAAGAAAGAAAAAATAGAAATAAATAGGAAAGTGCAACACAACGGGTAGCCCCACTGCTTGAGAGGGAATAGAAGCAATTGCAGTTGTCCAATTTTAGTTATACAGTGACATATGAGACAACCTACACCAATGCGATAAAAAAAGCAGCATTTCATGCAATAGTATTGTCGCGACGGCAGGATTGATGACAGAAGTGTTTCTCCAGCTGCCGCAACTTCAAAAATGCTTTGGATTGGGAAATTCTTTAATGATTGCTTGGAAACGGGAGTGGTCATCACAAGCTGCTATTTCATCATGCACTTGTATTCCATAACCTCTAAGCGGATTATCGTCCTCTAAGTTCTAAATACTAACACACCGTGCTTAAGATCAAGACTCAAAGCTCGGAGGCAGCTGCTTCTTGCCAGCGACTGGAAGTGGCATATATGGAAGTTAGGTTAGGTTAGGTAGGATGGGCTGTTGATTGATCTTGTTTCCGCCACACTTAGATCTTAGATCAATGTACATAGATGCACTGTGATAACCTGGGAGTTTTTAACACCCTATACAGCTCTAAACCTACGAGTTTATGGTTATGGCCTATTTGTAACCATTTTGTTTCCTTAGTGGAGTTCAACAGCCCAGAATGTCTTATAATTTTTCTACCTCAAGTATAACTGCCCAGACAGTGGCAGATTGCAAAAAAAAAGTTAGTATGGTATCCTTTTGTTCGTCTTGGTCACTGCATCGTCTACATCTGCCATCGCTGCAGATCCATTTTCTTTTTGTGGTAACCTCTAGCAAATTATGATCTTTGTGAGATTGCTGATAAAAAGATCATAATGAAAGCCAGGCTTTCAATAATCAAAAAAATCAGGCACCTTTACCATTAAAATTTGGTTTAGATAAAGTTCTTATACTGCAGATGAACATAATCACCTGTTACAGTGAAGACTTCTCTTATTTCCCTTCCCATCTGACAAGTATGAAGTTTATATTCTTCTGAGCTCTAGACAATTGCAGATACATGTTAATTTGTTACCGCCGTATTAATAAATGCGGAATAGCCTTATTCCATGGATTAAGTTACCATTATACCATTTTCCATTTAATTAAAGTTACCATTATACCATTTTAAATTTAATCCATGTAACCCAGCTATTCCGCGTTTATTAATACGGCGCTTAAAGTATTAAAAATAAAAGTATAACGAGCCAAATGCCTGAAGAAACTTAAAAAATAAAAAATAACGAGATGAGCATCTCTAAACACATCCCTCAAGTTGTGTATTTTTCTCCTACAAAAACGGCAACACTCTTGAATGGAACTTGAGTTGCTCGACAGCTGCTGTCACATCTCACAACTCACAAGTGTCATTTCGACGTTACGCGAAAAAAACGAGAGTAAAAAAAAGGTATTCAAGTGTGCACAACAGCTTACCTTCGCAAAAATGGCAAACATAAGCGCATTTAATCGAATATCGAAGCTGCAAAAAATCTTTTTGCTCTCAAGTAAGTCCTTACATTAGAATTCCATACAAATCTCATCTTAAATTTTTTGCTATCATGCGAAACCCACCGCGCAAATCCCAAATAAACTATTACACCACTTTTGGTAAGAAAAACCCACCCCACAGAAGAACAAAAAAAGTAGGCTCTCCTTGCAGAAATGTCAAACAAATAAATAAATGACAGTTCCGCCGGCCTGTCAGAAAAATTGGAAACCTCAAGGAGAAAAGTTGTGTGTGTTGTGCCAGTCTGTATTTTTTTTGTTCAAATTTGGTCAACAATTTCCATAAAAAAGTTTCTATTTTGAGTAAAAAGTTGTGATTCATCCGAAACAATGGCCTCTAATGTTGAAGCAATCCTGGATACGATAAAAAAGAATATAGAAGACAAAAAGTATGATCAAGTGCTGTTGTTATTCGCTCCCGAGAAAGTCGAAAATATAGACACTCTGAAATTGATTACTAGCGACTTACTGACGGTGATACTGTCCGATTTGGACGATGAGAACTACAAGAACAATCTGGATCTGTATACCTGTTGCGAGGAGGTTATGAAACTAATCGCAACTCATTCGCAAGCTGAGGAGGTTTTATTCGAAATGCTTCAATTGGTTGAGGAAAACCCATCGGAGAATGTTTTCACCACCGCCCTAAAGTGTCTGCAGATCTGTTTGCTCCGTTTGAAGTCGGGTAAGTCCAGGGCTCTAGAATGGACTCTCAATTCGATTGTAAATCGCATCACTGAGTTGAAGCTGCCGAGCTATGTTGTGAGTGGTTATAGTCAAAAACAAGAGAAACTTCTGGAGCAGGATGATGATGTGTTGAAGGTACTAGCAAACTACATTACACTGGCGCTGTTCTATGAGCCTCTCTTAGAGGACGTCTTAAAGGATGAAGATGATGATTCTAAGAAAGCTAATCGTCGCAATGTCTTGTGTTGTTTCTTCTTGCAACTCCTTGGCAAGCCATTGTGCTATTTAGATCTCACACCAAACGAAAAACTTACGAATACTTACACAATGCAGTGTGCGACGTCTCTGGTTAAGGCGGCCACCAGAATTCTGGAAGATCCATTCTACCTTCTAAGTTTGGTGGAGGAGAAGGTTTCGAACAAATCACATGCTCCTCCTATGGAAGATGACCTCTCTGAATCGCTTAACATCTTTAAATTGGAAGAGAAGCTCCCAATTGAATCGATGGGAATATATTACTACCTCTTGATTGTCGAAGGAATCGGCCTGGATACCGCTCCGAAAGTCTACTGTCCTGTGTACATCTTCGAGTCATGTCTGTATCTGGTAACGGATTTTTTGACTCGCAAGGCTCCTACTCTACAGAAGCGCGGGCTGCTTCTTTGCCACAAAACACTTGACAACATGGGAGACTTCATGATTCCCGATATAAGCCTGTTCGAGAAAATTCATCAGAACTTTACTCGTGTTCTTTGTCAGATAATAGGATACTCAGGTGTGAAGAGCCACCGCCAGTCGGGGGTGGAGCTTCTCAAGAAATACATCCTTCGATTCAGTGACGAATCGAAATGTGTGACGATTAAGTCGCTCCTCATGAACGTTAAGCATCCCGGTCTGCAAGGCTTTTTGTGTTCAATGTACAAAGATCTTGTTGCCGAAAAACTCGCAAAAGACAAAAAACTTCCAGCCTGTTTTTCTGGTACAGAATTTGCTGATTTTCTTCTCAAACATATCTGCGTTCTGAAGAAGGGCGTAGAGACTGACCTCATTGAGAATTCAGATCGCATCATTCCTGCACTAAATGCAATTCGGTTTTTTGCGCTCACTGACGATGACAACTCAACTGGATTCTGGGATTTGAAGAAACAAGTCGAAAAAGACTTCCTGGACCCCCTTCGAATGGCTTTAAACATGTCAGTGGCTCATTACGAGTTGGAGAAGAACTCAGTCAAGAGTCGTAAAGGAAAGGACAATGATTATGATCAAATGGCGCAGATGCTGAGTATTTCGGCATTGAATGGCCCGAATTCATCGTTTGCATTGGATCCTGCTAAGAAATTGGAAATATTGGACCAGAGTTTGACGTCACTTGATTTACTTAAATGCCTTCTGGCGCGTGCTACCGAATGTGTAGAAAAGAGGCACAAGAAAAAATGAATTGAGAAATAAATGAAATATTTTATTTTTGTATGCAAATTTTGTGTTTAAGTTTTGGTTAGAGCCCCGAGGTGCTAGTCACTTTCAGGTATGAACTAAAGTTTGATAATGTTTCTGTCGTGTTTAGCATCAGTTTGCACAACACCGAATTAATACAATGGCCCATTTTGTTTTCCAATTGGAGCACACGCTTATCGAGTCGAATATCTTATTTGTCATTGTTCAACTTAGAAGTGAGTCACTGAAGTAGTCTAACTGAGCAGTGAGTCATAAGAGCTCTTGTTAGAAGACGCGTTTGACGCTTTATTTTAACTCAGACTTTAGTTGATACGATAAGTAGGCTACCGGAAACCGGTGATTGTGTGTTGTTCAAATAAAAGCCGAACTGATTTGTTGAGTCCAAGTGGTAGGGCAGGCTGTTGGATTGTTTTGAAATTATCTACTTCTTTCATATGGAATGTATGTTCGAAGGTAGGAAGGTCATTTATCACTCTTGAGGTAGCGGTCTTTTCTTGTTTTACAAAAAAATTTAAATACAACCATGAATTTCTTTGCATAAGACCACAACAGTAACTAGCAGCAGGATAAAAATGTTTCTCCTACTTCTTCTTTGTTTACTTCGACGGCACATTGAGACACCCCACTCGCATCTCATAAGATTCATTGGGCTCCCCCGGAGAACGGCAAATGCTTAGGGAGGAAAGTGGAAATAGGCGGTGATTGGCTTTGACTGGACTATAAGGATTGCAGAACGATGAATTATCATTCACGCTCTTGTAAGAGAAACTGTGCTTTTAAGCAATCCATTTAAAAAAACCGATGCTACATCTTTGGGTATGTGTAGTGGCCTGACGAGCTTGTCGTCATTTCCAAAATGCACAATATTCAGTTTTTTTTTTTTTGGTGTATTAACAGTCTTGGATAATGTAAAGAGGTGCAGTTTTTAATATACTGTCATAGAGTGAACACTCAACTTCCTGTTTGATTTATTAATTTCAGTCCGCTCGACACCTGCACAGGATTGAGAAGCAACACTAAACTGGACCCTACTGAACCCTGGTTAAACTTAATGATTTTGCTCAGTGGAATGTGGCCCAAATTGTCGAAGAATTGTTCTCCGATTCCTATTTTGTTACTGTGGGAACCCAGCTGGGGCACTTCCAGAGGAAGTGGAATAATCCCTCTTTTTCTTTCTCATCGTGGCATCTTCTACAGTTCTACAAAGATCATGAGAATGCCAAACGACGAAGAGTGGCAGGGCCAGGGGCTAAAAATTCTGTTTTTTTACTCTCGGAAAAAATGTCTGTCCACAGGTTTTTGAATGAATAATGAATGAATAAATAATTGGAGTTTTGTATTGTACCTTGACCTGTTTAGATCTATTGTACCCCCTACTTCTTTTTAAGTGGTTTTCCTTAATTTAAAGTACTTCATCCAGATTAGTTCCTATGATGAAACTTAGTATCTGGGTTACGCTTAGGAGTTTTAGCTCTCTCTCCTCTACGTAGTAGGATCCTAGGTACTCCTTTGGTGTATTAAAATACCATGGGATAACCAAAAACTAAGAAATCTCAAAAATGTCAAAACGAAAGCATTTAAAATATTTAGAAAGTCGAAATTAGAGTCCGACAAGTATCGTTACTGTCAACTACGCAAGGAATATGATTTTCTCAATCGTTTTTTACATAGGCAATATATTATGAATATTCAAACACAGATTGCAAGAAATCCAAAATCTTTTTGGGCCTTTATAAATTCTAAAAGGAAAACTTCTGGTATGTTAAGTAACATGGAGTATAATAATCAAACATCAACTGATTTGAGAATGACTTGCGATCTTTTTGCTTCCTTTTTTGAGTCCGTGTATGTAGATCACTCTAATGTTGTTATTCCTGAAACCCAAGAAGTGCTAATTCCTTCATCTAATATGAATTTAGGAAATCTTTTTTTGTCTCTTAATGATATAACTGAAGGAATCTCAACCTTAAACTCCAGCTACAACGCTGGTCCTGATGGGATTCCCTCCACGCTATTAAAGCAATGTTGCCTCTCATTAGCAGAGCCGCTTCAAAAAATTTTCAATTTGTCCCTTTCAACTGGAATTTTTTTGGATGATTGGAAATTTTCTTATATAAGTCCTATCTTCAAATCGGGAATGAAACATAAGATAGAAAACTATCGTCCTATCTCTAAGCTCTCGGCGATACCAAAGCTGTTTGAACTGATAGTAAAACAAAAAATCTATTTCAATATAAAAGAATACATATCTCCATTTCAACATGGATTCGTTATTGGAAGATCGACAACTACAAATTTGTCATTGTTTACTAATTATAGGTCTGTTCGTTGAAGCCCTGGGGTTGCCCTAGGGTCGCCACAAAGCGTTTTTTGAGAAACCTAAATTCACCCTGAATGTCAAATTGAGTGTTTTTTGAGCCATAGGTTTGCCATAGGTTTTCCCCAAACTCGCCCTAGCTTTTTGGTGTGGCGATTTGAGGGCTGTCAAATGGCTAGTATTTTTTTTTTAATGACAGGGATGTGTGGTTATTTGTGGTTAAGCGTTTTTTGAGGACTGGAAAGCCCAGGTTTTTTTTGACAACTCATAGGGTTGTCAAGAAAACCTGGGTCAACCCTGGGGAAAGTTCAACGAACAGACCTTATGTCTCGGATCCTCTAGAATCAGGTTTACAGGTTGATGTTATATATACAGATTTTTAAAAAGCTTTTGATAGTCTATGTATACCTATGCTTCTACTAAAACTAAAAAGCTTTGGATTCCACTCAAATTTCCTTAAGTGGATTTCCAGCTATTTATTTAATAGAAAGCAAAGTGTCAAAGTTCAAGACTGTGTTTCAAAAGTAATAGGTTTGTTCGTTGAAGCCCTGGGGTTGCCCTATGGTCGCCACAAAGCGTTTTTTGAGAAACCTTAATTCGCCATGAATGTCAAATTGAGTGTTTTTTGAGCCATAGGTTTGCCATAGGTTTTTCCCAAACTCGCACTAGCTTTTTGCTGTGGCGATTTGAGGGCTGTCAAATGGCATGTATTTTTTTTTAATGACAGGGATGTGTGTTGATTTGTGGTTTCGCGTTTTTTGAGGACCGGAAAACCCAGGTTTTTTTGACAACTCATAGGGTTGTCAAGAAAACCTGGGTCAACCCTGGGGAAAGTTCAACGAACAGACCTAATAACTGCGTCATCCGGTGTTCCCCAAGGCAGCCATCTTGGACCTTTGTTTTTTTTTTATTTATATAAATGATCTACCGCTAGTGTTGCAATATACAAAGGGCTTATTATTTGCAGATGATTTCAAAATGTTTTCAACTATAAAAAGTAGTAATGATTGCATTAATCTTCAAAGTGATATTAATAGGGTAGTTGAATGGTGCAAAGATAACTATATATCACTCAATATAAAAAAGTGTAAGAACTTGTCCTTCTTTAGATCACATACTTCCATTCTATTTCATTATAGCATTACAAATATTTCTTTAGAAAGATTATTTGAAGTGAAAGATCTTGGCGTAGTGTTTAATGAGAAGCTTAATTTCTCTTTACATATTGATTTTATCGTCGCAAAAGCAAACTCTATGTTAGGATTCCTTAAAAGAAATTGCTCTGAATTCTCTAACCCATATGCAATAAAAGCTGTTTATACCTCACTTGTTCGCCCACATTTAGAATATGCATCAGTGGTTTGGGATCCGAATTACACGGTCTCAAAAAATAGAGTCGAAAGAATTCAAAAATCAGATGAATGAAATAAATAAATAAAAAATTAGGGCTTCGCAGTCACCTAAGAGGTGGTCAGGAGCCTCTTCCTGCTCGTTGCAGTATCTGCATTGGTCGTCGCTCTCTATGCCTAGTACTTTTAGGTGTTTTCTTAGTCTGCAGTGTCCGGTTAAGAACCCGGCTAGCATTCTTATATTGTTTCTATTGAGTTTTATTATGTCTTTGTAACGTTTTGTGTTAAAAGTGCCAAGTAGAAGTTTGGCTTGGCGCATCTTGGGGAGGTCATTCCAGTGTTTAGCTCTGTTGTCTTCCTCCGACTTTTTGATTTCTTTCTTAATGTGGCTTTCTGTTATTCCACAAAAAGGTTCCGGTCCAATGAATGGTGATGCGGCTCCTGTCTTTGCCAGTTCGTCTGCCTGTTCATTGCCTGCGATTCCTACATGTCCTGGTACCCAGTAGATTGTAACCTTGTTATTACTGCCCAGTTTGTTCAATTTGTCAATGCATTCGCTGACAAGGTTTGACGAGATTGTGTAGGATCGTATTATTGCAATATGTTTGTTTTTATATTTTCTGTCAATGTTTATTTCCGCGCATTTGCGTACTACAGGTTCTTAGAAACCGGGCAAGTTTCTAAAGATAACCACCCGTCACAAGTAGTTTTCATTCAGAAAGTTCGGTTGGACTGTTTATTTTTTCTCTAGTGGCTTGACTTCATAGATTTTGGCCTCGCTGGATTTGAGTGATGACTCCAATGTGGCCAGCTTATCTGCGATTTATATACCAATTATTTCACGGTATCCTGTGTGTTTATTACACTGAGCTGACTTAAATCGCTGTGATAGCTTTCTACTGATTTTGATTTTGTGTCTATGGATGAGGTTTTGTGGCCGCCTGGCTATTCATAAATATGTCTATGGTTTTGTTCTCAAATTTTTGTTTGACAATATGTTTTGCAGCTTCACAGGCTGCGAGCAGTTCTGCTTGGATGACACTGCAAAAGGAGATTTATTTACCCTTTTATGGGGAGCTAATCTAGTGGTAGTGGTGTGCTCCTGGGTACAAAGCGCACTCTTCAACCGGGCAAGTACAGAGAGATCGCGGCCGTCTTAAGAAATTCAAAACTCAAGGTCTCGTCACGATTGTTTGATTTGAAGCCTTTCATTGGCTGGTGGCGGCGGCGCTGCGCTGAAGCTGCATAAATTTTTGGAGAGAAGTTTTTCTATTAAGGACTTACAAGAGGATGTCTATTATCTGACATTAAAAATGGCTGAAGGTATGCAAAGTGGTCTTATTTTGAGGAACGAAATAGCATCTGATAACTCGGTGTGGGACTTCATTATCATTCATCGTTTGTACACAGAGGAGAGCAAAGAATTATACTCTTGTAGAATGAGTATTCTAGGACATATTCAATATGGTGGATCCCCAACGCCATTCGACTGAAACATGGGCACAAAAACGACAGCCAAGTGTGTTGACTGGTTTATTGATCAATTTAATCAAAATACCCAGCCTATTCAAATGTGAAGGCAATGAATCCGCCTGTTTGTTTGGAATTGTTGGTCGCCAATACAGATTTACTCCGATGGCTGATTTAATCCACGAAACCAGCTTTCAAGAACCTATTCCCAAAAAACAGTGGTTGCTTAAAATGTGTCCGATTTTGAGAATCCTTGCCAAATATGAGTCTGCCTACGAGGAAGTTGATATGTATATTACCGTTGAAGAAGAACTGGCCAGTGATGCTGCTGTTATTTAAATGCGTATCATAACCATTTGGACTCACATATAAATTTTTTTTTTTGTGACGTACATAAAATAATAGGTTAGTTCGTTGAAACCCTGGGTTCGGCCTCTGGTCGCACAGAGCGATTTTTTAAAAACCTAGAATTGCCCTGAATGTCAAACTGAGGGTTTTTGAACCCTGGGCTTGCCCTGGGTTTACACTCAACTCGCCCTAGGTTTTTGCTGGGGCAAGTTTAGGCAACGAATAGGGCTGTCAATTGGGATGTGTCATTTTGTGTTTTAGCATTTTTTGAGGACTGGAAAACCTAGTTTTTTTTTACAATCATAAGGTTGTCAAGGAAACCTGAGTCCCTGGGTAAAGTTCAACCAACGAACCTAATGTCAAACTTATCAAAACCAACCTTCAAAAGTAATCCGAAAGTGAATTTAGTAAGTAAGTAAAAGAAAGTATGTTCCATAAAACTAAAATATCTGAGAAGATGATCCATTCTACCCCTTCGCACGTCTTGGAACCGTCGGAATGTTTGTTGGGGCTACTGGTTTCCCATCGGTATACTGTGCGGTGTAGTCTGTTTGAATGCCAATGCGGCGCCGGTTTGATTCATTATAGTTCTGTGGCCTGTTTTTCAATATATTGTTTGAGCAGAAGAGTCCTTTTACCTGCTATTTAGTCAAAAGATCTAAAAAACCTAGCAACAGGAAGGTTGCAGAGCTGCAGGTGCCAGGTGGTGTCATTCTTATGCAACTAGCTTAGCCAATGCATACAAGTCTTTATATTTGGTCATTTTCTTGAAGTTTGAAGAGTTGGAGTCGAATGACACTTGGAAACGTTTCCAAAACCTACCATCTTAGAGGAAGACGAATGATGAAAAGTAGGTTTTCCAGATTATCTTCTCTGAAGTTGCGCCGGACTCGCAACGAAGTTTTGTTATAAAATATGAGGTCGCTCGAAAACTTAACTAATGCCTACGAATATTATAAACGATTCGTTCGCTAAAACTTTACTCAAACCTCTTTGACAACCTCTTCACCTTAGTAGAAAAGTTGGATAAATTTAAGGATGATTTCTCGGAAAGTCTAAGGATTGAAAACACGAAGTATGATATTCAGAGCAAATTTCGCTGGCAGAAAAAACCTTTAGGCAACAAGGTGGCTTCGATGACAATCCCAGGGTGCAACAAACGAAGAATTCGCGGTTGCAGTTCTTTTTCAGCCTAAAGATTGTACTACAACGTTTATTTTCACAATGTACATGTATATTACTTTTTAATTAAACTAAAATACCTATCGAACTAGAGAAGTGTGTACATGTTCACAACCTACTTACATTTCTATATTCACAACGCAAATTTAATTAGAAATTCAGATGATGCACGTTGTCGTATCGCAATAACAAACAATTACTCTGTAACCATTTTTTAATAAATGAATTTATGCATTTGCAAACGACTTGATATGAATTGAATGATGTGCGTTCAATTACCGGTGACATGATAGAGTAAATATTTAAGCACAAACATGGTGACATCAAATATGAAAAGTGGTTTAGTGGCATTTTTCGTTTGAAGAACGATGAAATGTGGGGTAGGGCGTTATGCCACATTCTTTAAAGCCTGTGTCCAGAATGGGTGCTATGTTTACAAATGAAAATTATTGAAAATAGATCCAAAAAATGAAAAACATGCAAACACTCTTCATTTTCTATCCTCTTGGACAGGCATGACATTCGTTTTAACTTTAAATCTAATCTCGTTGTTTTCAGATTTGAATAACTTCCTTCAGCCAATGACAACAGCAGCAACCAACACAGCATTAAAAGCCTTCTTTCATAATCATCGCATACAGCAGCAATTACCGTCTAGTCACAAGTTAACGAAGCCATATTGCCCTCAATTTACCAGTTGTAGCAGAAATTTTAGCACTGGTCTGCAGTGCAGTTGTAAATCGACAAATCTCGATGAGTTTCGAGCAAGGGAGGAGAAACGTGAAGAAGAATTTAACAAACAACAGAGTGAAATACCTCCTGATGAAAAGGAGAAAGAGGATGCCAAGCAAACCAAAGCTGATGCCATACGAACTCAAATACTGGATGCTGCCCTGAAGCATGTACCAGTAGAGGGCTGGTCACGTCAATCGATTATTCTTGGTGCTGAAGAAGCTGGTTATCCAAGTGAAGTGCATGGTATGTTTCCTAGTGGTGGGTACGAGCTGGTGTCGCACTTTATAAGCAAATGCAACGATGATCTGTTGAAGCACATGCAAGCAGAGACCAACAATGGTCAAAAAGAAGTGACAGATCCGTTGGACTTCCTTATCCGTTCTGTAAAGTTTCGTCTTCAGATGGTAGAGCCATACAAAAGTCAGTGGCCTCAGGCGATGGCGCTGATTGCTTTGCCCCCAAACGTGCCCACATCTTTGGCACAAGTGCTAACAATGGTGGATGATATGTGTTACTACTCTGGTGATAGATCCGTCGATGTAAGTAGGAATTCTTTTATCTTTGAGTCTATATCACTGACGATCTCACTTTCACAGTTTGGTTGGTATACAAGGCGAATTGGATTGGCGACCATCTTCAAAATGGTGGAAGTATTTATGTTGCAAGACAAATCGCCAGATCACCAAGAAACGTGGACATTTTTAAGGAACCGCATGGCAGAGGCTGCTCAGATCCAAATGGTTCTCTCACAAACTGGCGATATGACGCACAATTTTCAGAGATCTTTTAATTCTGCCTTTATAACAGTATGTTGATATTTGATTTGAAATTTTTAGTTTTTTTTTTTTATTAATTTGTGTACTATTTGGTTTTAGGCACGAAACATTCTTGGGCTGAACTACAATCGCAGATAAATCCGTGCAAAACTACAAAAGCTTTGCCAACGGAGAACAAAATGAAACCAAACAAAAAAGTCACTACTCTTAGCCCCAGTGTATAAAATTCTTTCCCACCCAGCCGAAGGAGGAACTATTTTCAATGTTGTTGCTAGAAGAAAAGAAAATGATTGCTTTACACTTATTGGGAAAAAAATTACTATACATGTACCTACTTAATAAAAAATAAAATGTGCTATTTTTGCATATTTTGTGTAAATCAAAATATTTGATCAGTTTTGTTTCGAATGCTGTGGCTAAATAAACAGCGAAAATGAGCTGGAACTGCCACCATTTTTTAGGCTTCAGAAGGTGTTGAACATGCTGTTTGATTTCAGTAGAAGTTGCTTCTTGAAGCCCAAGTAGTAATGATAAGTATGACTTCATGACTTTGCTTAATACGTGGGAATTGCAAACTCGAGTCTGAGATATAACAAATGTTTTGCGATAGTAGGCTTTCGCCGCCAGCAATTGGCTAGTTCTCCGGGAGTATCAATTGACGAAAAGAAACGGATTGTTTTCCAAAAGAAGTAAAGGAATTGAAAACTATGCCAAGTTCAGCCATTTTCAGATAAAAGTGTTGGGTGAGTGTCGCAATTCTTCTTATTTTGTCAAAGAGAAGGCACGATTTTGAGAAAATTCAAGGTCATTTATTTTCTGTGGGGATCATGTGAAAGTGCTTTTCCTACGTGTCAAACACTTATGTCTCGTCAAAAGTATTCCTAAAAAAAACTGTTTGTCTTTCTGATATTTGAGTTAAGAGTATATTCTGTGACAGAGAAATGCTCAGTATGACAGCAGGAGTAACAAGAGCTTGATTGCATAAGAAGAATCAAGATCCATGAAATCTTTTACGTAAAAAATACCATCTTGGAAAAAATAGAGCACGACCGGCTTAGTTGGTATTGTCATTTTGAAAGGAGAAATTCAGATTTCGCCGGCAAAGAGGCAAGCAGCCCAATTATGGTAACAGATCGGAAAGAAACAGAAAGAAAATAAAAAGAAAAGAAAAACATGAATTCTGAGGAGGGGACACAAAGAGAACAAAGTAAACATTTTCATTCATTTTTTTCTGTTATTATTTCTTTCAGAAAAAACAATATCAACTCAGTGCAATATCAAAGGTTGGTCGAGTTAATGCAAACCAAAACCGATATTGCCAGAAATTTCACAAAGCGACCGCCTGAGGAGACAAACGACGTTACACGTCAGTTTTTCCTTTACGAATGGATACCATAAACAAAACAAATGTTACGATCGGAACTTCTTTACGATCGTATGGTTCTCCGATCTGTTACCATAATAGGGCTGAATATCATACCAGGTTCAGAGAGAGCAGAAGTTTGAGAATGCTCCTGAACGTTGATCGATGGTTCTTTTCGTTTTTTTGTTTTTAAATAATTAGTGCGCACATCGCCTACATTTAGAACATTTACGAAAATAGGAGGGGGTTTAATAGAAGACACCGATGCACATTGCTTTCAAATTTTTGAGAGTCGTAATGTGCTGGGAAAACAGAGTCTGGTAAAGCATTAAACATTCGGGTTGTGAAGGAGTCACAGCCAACGACCTCTTAATTAATTGCTCTACAACTATTAACGGGTTGTCAACCTTCGACTGTGCCTCGATATCCGATCCTCTCACATTCAGTTGCATTGCATAGAAATGCATAACACTTGACTTGCTTGTGTATCCATAGAGTGCATTGTACTCAAAACAATATGATTCCCAACGGCAGGCCACTGCCAGCTGACAGAAGTAATAAGGGATCATATTGCTTTGACTGCATGCGCGCTGTTTATGTCACAGCAATAGTATTTGGGTATGAGCATTTGTTTATGATATAGGTCTTTGGCGCTCACCGTAAAGAATGTGATGATGAAGCGTTCTAATCGGATATCGAAGTGTGGTCGATTGTTCGATAACCAGAACTCGAACATAGTAGCTTTGTATAAATAGAACATAAATTTGGAAATAAATTCAATTGTGATCGTGGAGTCGATCGGAAGAGTAATCCATTCTTATTATTTGATATATGGCAATTAGCAGGGTTAGGATTTTGTTGACCTAAAAAATTCAAAAAAGGCAAATCAAAACCCTTAAAAAGGCAAAGAAAAGGCATTTATTAAATAATACAAGGGACATACACAAAAATACATTTAACTATAGTAGCATTGGACTACCAAGAGTTTTTTAAAGTTCTCAGGTAGCAATTTTCTTCGGTTGTCCCTTAGAAGGGTTTTGAAGGAGCTAATTGATCTCTCAACTTCATCTGAAACGAGAGGAGCCCATTTAAAACTTTCAACATTATTCACTTCAATGTTTCCTGGAAGTTTGGAGTCCACGTCGCCGTTTATTACAGAATTTATCTGCTCAATTGTTTTTAGGCCTGTGTTTCCATTGAAAACGGCAGTAAACTTCTTCAAGACTTCCTCTGCAATGGGCCCTTTTGCTTTATTTAAATTTTCTTCAATGTATTTCGAAACAGGCAGCACTTCGCCAATGGATGTTCCTGTTTTTTGTAGGTCTTTGAAAATACGTTTTTTCGGATCGACTAAAAAACTTTAATGTACGCCAGCTGCGCTTGCAGTTCTTCATCTTCAATCAATTTTTTCGCAAATATGCTGCTGCCTCTAACCAAGTACCCCAGCGAGTTAGAAAATAATAGTTATACACACAGTTATACAGCGGCCACAAGTGCAAACCGGATGTGGTCATGGTCAGGTTGATGCAGGTTTGCATTTTACGCTGCGAGGAAGAAGTACCAAGCATGTTCGCGCAGATAAACATTAATACATGCATTAATTCGAACATTTTCTATAGTTTTTGTGTATGCTTGAAACTGTATAAGATTTTTTAACGAATGGTGCTCAACGGCAAACGAAAATGTTAGCATTTTTTTTTAATGCTAAACCAACTATTATAGATATTTCTTAACAAACTTTAATAAAAAAGCAAAAATGGCAGAAGAAGGCAACAATGGCGAAGAAAGGCATAAAAAGGCAATTATGGTATAAAAAGGCAAAAAAAGGCAAAATAAAATACATATATTTGCAATCACCAGGGCTTGAAACATGTTTGTCGAAAGTTTATTTCAAATTCCGTTTAACCAACAAAAAAAGGCAAAGTTAGTAAAATCCTATCCCTGGCAATTAGCCTAAAAATATAAGCGTGACTTGTCTTCTTCTTTAGTCGTCTTCGGTACCACCCTCAACTTTGCATTAGTGCGAAAGAGGTTTGAGCGACAGCAGTGAATGCTAAGCGATTGGTGCTGAAGTACAAGCGACATTACAGGGTAGTGCGACCAGAATATAGAATGATCAAAGAGAAATATATACAGGGTGGGCAATTTAAAACTCCCAACTTTTAAACGCGTTGTATACAAAAACTATAAAGCCTTGCGCAAACCAATGCGGTGAGATCGTACGATGCGATTGCGATAAGTCAAATGCCTATGCATTAAGTCAAACGTTTAAACCTCCCTGCGGAAGCGGTGGACATATACACCACGTTGTTCAACAATGCGCTGAATAATGCATATTATCCAGTGCGTTGGAAGACGGCAGTGGTCCATCCTCTCTTCAAAAAAGGTAAGGATGGTTCCAATCCAGCAAATCTCCGGTCAATTAGTCTTCTTCCGAACAGCAAAGCAAAGTATTCGAGAAAGTTCTCAATAGAGCTCTGTCCACATGGGCTGAAGACAAACATATTATTCCAGAAAATCAGTTCAGTTTTAAGATGGGCCATGATACCACACATGCCGCGTCTAAACTAGTATCGCAGATATTCAATGGAACAAAGCTAAAAATCAGTATACGGGTGCATGTCTGGTTGACTTGGAGAAGGCTTTCGATACCGTTTGGTTAGACGGTCTTTTCTATAAGTTAATCAGATATGGCATGAGTAAACCACTACTATATATTCTGAATGACATGCTTCATGGTAGAACGTTTGTTGTGAAAAGTTGCAATAGAACTTCTACCAGAACTTTTAAAATACAGAACGGTCTGCAACAAGGAGCGGTGAATTCTCCTATTCTAATTGGTTCTCTTCACCATGCTATAGCGTACGCCGACGACCTTATTGCGGACAGAACAGGTCCAAAGATCGAAGTCATCAGAATACTTTTGCAGCGTGACTTCGATATGATCCAGCAATATTGCGATGACTGGAAGTTGAAAATCAACGTCCAGAAATCGGAAACAATTGTGTTTAGAACCTCGTTGGCTCGGGCCTCATGGGATACGAGAAAGAACTGGCGAAAGCTGGTGATCGTTGATCTACATGGCCACCCACTGCCAAACAAAGTAGTAGTCAAGTATCTCGGCATCTGGTTAGATCAGTATCTATATTTTAACAAACATATGGATGCGGCTCTGGCCAGGGCTAGAGGAGCTTTTGCTCTGACAAGGCGACTGTTTCACAGCAGACAACTTGACAGCAGGGTGAAAGTGATTTGCTACATGGCCCTCATAAGGCCAATGATTGTCTATGGGTGGCCCGTGTGGTTCAATGTTACAGCGTCTCAAATGGAAAATATTCGGGTGTTTGAGAGACAGTGTCTGCGTACCTGTCTTGGATTGCACAGAACACCAGAGTCGGAGTATAGAAAATATTATCCTAATGAGGTCCTTTACAACGGGGCTCAAATAAACAGGATCAACAACTTCTTAATAAAACTGACTCGTGGTCACACTGCAAGAGCGATGACCTCGACCAATGGCCTGATTTTTGGGGCTTATTACCCCAACACTGAGTATATGGAGAAAACGGGCTTAAGTGGATTTGTCCCACCGGAGGCTTTCCTCTATTTTGATATGGTAGGGCTGATTCAGGATAGATTGGCGGTACCGCTAATCTACCACGTCTGCCGGAAGTCCGTGGAACGACGGCTCCTTTACAACCGAGACGTCACCGCAGTAGGCGGAGAAGCTGAAGAGCTCCTCCGGTTCAGTAGGGTGGTCTCAGATCGCGATCGTCGAGACGTTGCTAAAACGTCAGATATGTTCTGGTGGTTGTCCGAGCAACAAATTGATATTGATAATGATAGCGAGTCGCCAATGGCTGGCTTACACAGGTTTAGCGTGTAAGTCTTAGGGTATAGAGGGTGGGCACAGTGGCAAACAAAAATCAAAAAAATCCAAAAAACAAAAAAAAAAACATAAAATCCAAAAAAAAATTACAAAATAAAAAAAAAAAATGATTACAAAATACAAAAAACAAAAAAAAAAAAAACCCCAAAAGCTGCTACTGTGGCTGCTCAAGTTTTAATTAGATTTAAGTAGTTTTAATTAGTTTTAAGAAAACAAAAAAAAAAAATGATTTTTCAACTAAGTTTTTAAAAAAATTTTTTTCTTAGTTTTAACTAGCTCTAGTTTTTAATTCATAAGGTATTTGAAGGCCGAAAGGCACTAGTAGTAAGATATTGAATAATTTAGAGTACCCGCTTAGGGTGAGTAAGTTAATTAAGTTGTTATATAAGCTAGTTTTACACATTTTTGTAAGCATGTAAGTAGATATAAGTAAAATTGAATAAAAATGAATTAAAAATGAAAAAAAATGAGTCGTTGGCTTTTAAACTTAGGGTCTCAGGTTTGAATCCCAGCCGTGGCGACAATTTTTATTTATGTTTTCACTTTAAATAAATAAAAAAATGGAAGCCATGGCTGGGAATGGAACCTGAGACGCTGGGCTATGAAGACTTTACATACGAATTAGGATGAGCCAAAAAATGGTGTCGGTCGCGAATTCATTGCTTTACCCCCATCGCAAAAGTGCCAAACGCTCCCTAGTTTTCACTTCAAAAAAACCTTACGTGGGTAGAATTTTTTCTGAGAATGTTTGCAATGTTTGATGAAAATGAAAGGCAGGAAAAAAATCCCTGTGCAACGCAATTTCTAAGAAACTCGATAGATTCTCGCAGGAAATTTCTGAGAATTTTTGCATAGCCATAAAGAAAAACACAAATTATGTAAATAGAAAATTTAATAGTTCATGTTTTCATGTTTTTTTTCTTCTAAATTTGTACAAAACCCAATAACCTTTTGCTGTACAAAAACTAAAATTGACGAAACCTCAAATTATTATTTGTTTTGACAGAAAACAAAAATCGTCTGTTCAATTTTAAAATTCCAATAGTTTTTTTTTTTTACAAAGGTCAATTACATTAACAAGGAAATACATACATAAATCTAATCTAATTTATTTTGTCACAAATGCTTTTATTTTCGTCGTCATTTAAGTTTAGAGCGGTTTTAAATAAGATTCACTTGATGTTGGTGTATCAGGGCTGCAAAATAAAGTAATAAAGTAGAAACATTATTTTTACTGCGTAAAAAAAAAAAAAAAAAATAACAAAGAACATCACCTATCTGCCGGCTTTGGAGTATTAAGTTCATCGATAGGCAGTTGCGGCGATTCACTCAAAAGTGAATCGAGTATTTTAATAATTTCCGTAAAGTTGGGCCGCTCCGCTGGATTGAAACACCAACACGATGTCATGAGGTTATAGCTGCAAATAGATTTTGCTTATTATTTAAAAACAAGAGGAAAAACAACTGTAAATTACAAGCCCTGGCCACAGTTCTTGGGCTTCTCCATGCGATAGCCAGTCTTGAGCAAATGTAGTAATCTGTTTGTTGGTATTGATGGATATGGTGTACCTCCCAGTGTTGTTATTTCGTATAGCAATATACCAAAGGACCATCTGTTAAAGGACAAACGAGTAAACAAAACACAACTATTTGCATTGTTGAGTCAAAACTCACACATCACTCTGTGAAGTGTAAACTTGATGCGTCATTGATTCTATGGCCAACCACTTGATAGGAAGCTTTCCATTTCCTGTTTTTTTGTAGACATTTTCCTGGTAAACGTCACGACTCAGGCTAAAGCAAATAACTAAGTTATGGTTAATTTGTTGGTTAACATCCTGAAGCACTTACCCAAAGTCAGCTATTTTAACAGTTCGGTCGGATGAAACCAACACATTGCGAGCAGCCAAGTCCCGATGCACAACTTTATTTTTGGAAAGGAATTCCTGCAAAAATGAAAACAGATTTCTACATGAATGAAAGGAAGAGCTTTCAAATGAATTCTCTCATTTCCTTGACATTGCAAACATTATTCTAAAAATAAATAGAAAAGACCACTCAAACTGTCCACTAATCCAATTTGTTTTATTTTTTTACGACAAGAACTGAAATTTGATAAGAATCTGTTGCTCAGCAAACGTTCTTAGAAACGGATATTGCAATCAAGTTGAATTAAACAATTGGGACACTCCTTTTAAAAGAGTTTGTTTTGGAGGACATTCGGAGTATTCAACAATATGGTATAGGTTTGATGGAATTCCTCCATTTTGCGGAATTCCATTACATTTTGTTTGGAGATACCTAGTAAATTTCAGGAAGAAGAGAAGTGTCACTACCTCGAACAGTGCCTACTGCTTATCTTAAAATAGACTTCATTTTTATAAAGAAAGAACAAGAGCGAACACATGTGTGTATTTATCGTAAGATACTAAATATTTGTCCTTAAAATAAAGTCAAAACAAAAGATGGTGGAGTTCTCTACGCTTACCCGGAGTAAACTTTGCTATTGATTATAGACCATAGGTATTCAGACTTTTCACACGTTCGGAAAGCACTTATTCAATCAAATAAGTGTGGGTATGGGTATATTTGGATTGGAAACCACACAGCATGAGTTCTCAGTCTTTCTTGAACTAGTACGGAACCTTCTTCCTTCCAAAACTATTACACATACGTTAAGTGTTCTATGCAAGGATGCTAGCTGTAGGGATGTGGAATATATTGCCAGTAAATTATAGTTGCTGTTGCTTACTTTTGAGTAGGTATTAAGAACTGAAGTAAACAGCAGATGACTTAAGACGCTTCCTTAGTGTACTCCTGTTGTGACAATTTTATTTTGCCCTATCGAGGTAACCGTTGGAGCGGAATTCTCTCCGATCGGAAACATTTTGTTTCGTGGTTGTATTCCGATCGGACGATCCGACGATTTTAGTTTCGGGAACACAATGCATTGACGCATTTATTAAAAATTTCTTACGACGACAACTACTTCGAAGCGAAATTGAATCTCCGAAAAAAGATGCGTTGCGGAGAAAACTCCGCTCCGACGGTTACCTCGATAGGGCCGATTGTTTTATATAGGCTTGTTATTGAGAGCCGTGAGCAATCTAGAATAAATGTTTCCCATGTTCTCTCAGACACCACTTATGATATCTTATCTGGCCCAGCACCTTTCCCTTTTGTAATATTTTTGACTGCGTCACAAACTTTTTCGACCGTGAGATCAGATAGTGCTATTGAAGAAAGTGTTCACTCAATAAGCCATTATAGTACTGCTGGCACATTTGCCAAATTTGTTGTCCAAAGCTATCTTTGGGCGTAGTAAATAAACTTTGAGTATTGCTTTTATTGGAGCAGATATTTTGAAGATAGCTGCTTCCTAGTTCAAGCTGTTTTCTAGTACTTCTTGAATAGCTTGGTTTCCCTCAACACATACTTTAGTGATTTGGATGTTTCTGAGAGATGAAGCTCTAACTTTCACATAAAAGGCAGACATATCAACTACTACCCCCCTGCATTCCATTTCAAGGCTAGCCTTTTCGTTTCCATTATTTGGTAGACACATTGACCATACTTTGAAAGGGTCTTGCAACTATGCAGTGATGTCTTCTGTTTTAGTTTCATCATTTCACCATCATGTGTCTTATTGGTATAGTGTCCCTTTAAAACCCCTAGCAATGATTTGGATTTCTAAAGAATTTTGTAATAAGCCATCCCAGATACTTTCTAAGAGTGGTGCCCGTGAACATGCTAAATATGACTGCCTGTTAAGCGTGATATATTCGTGGCTTGGATCCCAACAGAAAACAAAAATGTTTTTCAACGAGTATTGTTTTTCGTGAGGAAATGACAAGTCCCCCGTTAGCAAATTCGTTGCCATTTAAAGCACTTTCTCGACAAGTCTCGACAAGTTAGAAAGCACACTTTACGGAAGTCATGCTCCGTCTCAGGTGGCGCTATCAAGTGGAAAACAATCTCAACCCACTAAGAGCATGGCCACGTACTGAACGGCAAACAGTCTCAGAGCGGGAAAATTAGAACAAAATTTAGAGCTGACGAGCGGCAGAATGATGTCGCTTTCAACTTTGTTCCATATTTGCCTTTCAGTAAATGGCAGTGTTCTTAAAGTTCAAAATTGAACTACACTGACCTGCAATCTTACGTACATAGGGTGTCGCAACATAGTGGGGATCCCCTGGGCCTAGCACAATTATCAAAACAATTCTTCACGATGGATTAGAAAGATCTACAATTTTCTGCCGATTCTGAACGGCTAATGGAGACAGCCTTTTTTGGCAGTGAATTTGCTATCAGAGGACTTGCTGATTCTTCCGAAGAGGCAGTATCCGTGGGAAAACAATTTTGGTTTCTACTGCGATTCGAACCATGAACTTCCCAGTTAACAGACAGACATGCCATGGGCACTGCACCCTAGTAAATAAATAAGAAGACGCTGCTGCGGTGGCGTTCTCTGCACTGTACAGGCATATATTTATTAACGCGTGTACGTATATGCTTAACATGAAATGCCCTACGAAAGCACTGCACACACTATCGAGCCATTTGGCAGCAATGCTGAGGGACTTTGACAAGTTGCGTAATCTGTTTATCTATCTATAGGATATTTTAGCGCTCGTTCCAATAAAAATGAATTTGAGCCCATACAATATATGTAAACGAAAGGTTTTGATAAGACCGAATCGATATTGCCAAACAAATTGTACCAACTCTCGAAGCCTGTAAAAAGCTTCTGAAATATTTCCATAGATTCACAACATTAATTGGATACCAATAAACTAATAGTTACCGGGAGATTAAACAAAGTTCGTTTGAAAATCACTGTGGCGTATACTTAACTTTTTTTTCTTAGAAATATAAATACCATTTCAAAATCTAACGCTCATACATTTCGTTTTAGTCAGTTAATGTTGAATGCAGTCAAATTTAGTTCTTAAACATCACCACCAAAATTTCATGGAGTCCTTCATTGGAAATTCATTTTCCCAATTCCTTGTTTATTTTTCTGTTCATTGAACATAATCTGAATACTTTGGTAGCACACACGGTCTGTTCGGTATAAATTGAACTTTTTATTTCTTCACACAAATTTGATAGCCACTAAAGCCAAACTTAATTCATACACAAAGGTTATTCTGACCATTGTTCAGTTGCAACCTTTTAACATTTTATTTTTCATTGCAAACAATTTTCGGTTATTTAGTGTGGATAAAACAATGACTAGGTTTTAGAGAAACTTGACGCGGTTCCGGTGTACGAATAAATATCAAAAACTAATGTAAGCAGGTATATGTGGTTTTTGATTTCAGTTTTCAAAACTACAATCTGTGGGTAAAGTCACCCGAAGTATTTGCATGAAATATTTTTTTTAATCAAATGAAACACGATGATTCTGAAGTTTTGCTCTAATGCAAAAACTGTGTAGAACTGAATGGAACAAAGCGAATTTTTGCAATACAAAAAAAGGTAGCCAAAAATTAAACTCAGAACGCCAGAAAGGCCAGACCAAAAAAGATATTTAAACGCGGTTGTTCATTACTATTGTTATTAGTTTCATGTATAACTTTAATGTATTCCAAGCCACTGAGCCGTTGCCTTTAAGTGCTTTTAGTTGGTTGAATTACCATTGTTTGACCTACACTGTGGTTGGCGTATCTAACTTTAATTGAGATTTAGTCCATTTACGCAACAATTGAATTAAAGTGCATTTAAATGATGGGTTGTTTTGTGTTCCTTGCAGTAAGTTCAATATTAATTTGGAAGATGCAAACTTTGAAAACCTGTGGTTCAGTTAGGGAATATTTTTGAATAACGAAACGAAACTCTTTTGATTTATTGATGAACTACATCTTTCAATCCATTTCCCAGTGTCCCTGACGTTGCGTTGGGTGATCGGCATGCAGGCCAAAGAAACGCGAACTGAAGAAAGAATACGCTCGAAACGCTCCTTTTATGTTAGCAGAACTGCAATCGCTTACAGAAACTGCTCCAATTCGCAATTCGGTTTATTTTCGCTTATTTTTTGGTTTAAAACTTAATAATTTGTGTGGTTGGTTTGAACGAAACACAATAACGGTTTTCTTTTCTTTGGAACATGAATAAGTCATCAAAAGCAAAATTAAACCAATGCTTTCATCTTGTGGACTTTAATATAAAAACCACAACCAGATCAGAAACTACTCCACCTCAAACTAAACTTTGATGTAAGCAACCCCAAGTTTTCGGATTATACAGATTAAATTATCCCGATTTTACTACAATGACAACGGCTGACACACACAGGAAAGTGTACTTAAAGTGTGTTGTGTATATATCCACCATGGGTGCATTGTGATGGGGACATACTGGATTGTCATTTATCACTCATTTCTTTTGATTATTCACATTACACATACTCATCGTGAATTGCTACTCTCATATTGATTCACAAATCAAAGAACTTTAGGTATAGTAAATTTTATGAGGTACGTTTGTCATAGACATTGATGAATGGAATTGAAATAATCAGAATATGTATATAGAGGTATTGATTTTGATAATAAATAAATAAGCTTGACTCTGGACATCTCTTTTTTTATAATTTCACCGGCTGACAAGCTTAGAAAACACGTGGTGACCAGAGACAAGTCGCAACCATAAACCAAATCCGATAGGTCCAAATGAAATGAAAACGACTGTTCTGTACTGTTCACGTCTAATCTGGAAGCAATATGACGTCTGAAGGTAACAATGTCAAGAAAAAGCCATTCCTGTTGTTTCTTACTTAACTCTTTTTTGAAGACCAGTCATAGCAATACCAACAGGCCATCATAACTGCTGCCTCGGGTTTCGCGAGTGTTCAAATGCTGTCAAATAAAAATCACGCCAAGTGTAGATTCGAAGAAAAATGGGCCCTTGGATTAAAAAAAAGGGTTTAGTCCCCCGAAAAAGATATCAAAATTTATAAGACGGTAGTAAAATACCTTTCCATCAACCGCTGGGAGCCAAATTACATTAAACATTTTCTTAACTATCGGTATCGGCGAAAGTCGATAATCGTCTAAAAATTTACGGAATGTGAACCCAGGTCAACTCATGAACTCTACCAGCAGAAAAGAAGTTAAGAATATTATGTTTTCAAAATGAAAAGAAAAGGCTAAATATAAGTGATGCTATTGTTGTAATAAGTTTTACTAAAAGTCGAAAAGATCCCGCCAGGGCTATAAACTTTGAGCTCAAGCCTGTAAAGACCAACAGGGGAGCCTAGCAGTAGAATTGTTGCTTAGAGAGACCATCGGTACTAAGAGAAGAGGATGGCATCAAAAATTCCGCTGTCAGGCAGAGTGACCAACTCATTCAACATGGATGATGATCAAAATTTCTATCCAGCCGAATATAATTAAGCTTGCCATATTTAATGCACAAAATGCTCACATTACAGTAGATCTAAGAAGGCTTAAGATTTTTATATCGATACGTACTATTTTCTAGACCATTTACAGACACAACACGTGTAGAACCTTGTCTAGTCCAAGCATCTCTAGTAAAATCATCCGATCTCCTATCCCACGAATAAATTTGGAGAACGTTCACTGGGTACTCACTGTTGAAACATTGTTGAAGAAAATAGCTTTTAACATGGAAACTCAATGTCATGCAACTTACTGAACACAGTACTTAAAAGAATGGTTGTCATCAAATTCATTTCAAAGGCACAATATTTTAAAAATCCCTTTGGAGGGTTTCATGTAGACGGGAATCGACGATGGATTAATCATTATGATTCACCCACCATCGAATCTAGTCTACACTTTCTTTTTCATTTTTAGTTATAAGTTTAGTTTATAAGTTAGTCTTTAAGTATATAATATATAATATAATATGTGTTTTTTATTTAACTTGAATTTCGATTTGCTTTACAATAATTCACAATAGAAAGCATTGGCTTATGTATGCCGTCAGCCCAGAAAAAAAAGAGTATATTCTAAACAAAACAAAATTATAATTATTATTAATCATTCAACATTTTAAGAAAAGGCTCCTTTAAAATTTCGTGATCTACTGAATAAATTTTTGATGAATTTGATATTGCATTATCTAGTTTAAAAAACTTCGTTTATTATTTGGTTTCGGTATTCTATTCTAGTTCTTACGAAGCCATATAACACGTTCCAATTCTCCCCGTTTAGTACTTCAATAACTTCGTTTAGAGGAAGTACGATTCTTCCCCAATGTGCTCGCCGAATTGACGCAAGGATAGGGCACGTTCCTAAGAAATGAATTACATTTTCCGTCTCTCTGAGGTTACAAAGGGAGCACTCCAGATTTTCTTCTGCACCATAGGGTCGGTAGTTTAAGCGAAGTAGCTCTCCTCTCGTTTTAAAAATAGTAGAGATTGTATCTATACTGTACCGATCGTCAAAGTAGTTGTTAACGCCAAGATTGTGTTGGAGACGCTTGTAGGTGTTTCGAGTTTCACTTTGTTGGGCCCGCTCCATAAAACTTGCGAAACTTGTCTGTTCAATCTTTGTCAGCAATTCCCGAAAGCTTCTTCCCAAGTTTCCCAACCTCTCTCAACCAATTGAACGTTGTACAACAGCTCCAGTCGTGACCATTCCGTAAAAAACTGTGATTTTTGTTGAAGTAGTTGCCTCGCAATAATGTTGGGCAGCCGGTGATTTTTAAAAGACATAACTTTTTTGATGTAGCTGAGATGCAGTTTGAGCGAAAATGTATAGAGTGGAGCAACGCCAGTCTCTAAATGCAGCATGTATGTAGGGGTATTTTCAGGGAGCCGGAACGTTATTTTTACAAAGTATCGTAGCAGTTTTTCTACCTCCTCATACTGCAAAAACCCCCATACTTGCCCAGCATAGCATATGATCGATCTCATCACCGCTTCGAATAGTTTATATTTGGCACTTGGGGCGACATGTTCTCCTCCTCCTCCTCCTCCTACTCCTCTCCAATTACAGCTAATGGCTTTTTTGGATTCTGCCAATTTTTCCTGAAGATGCTTTTTGAAAGTTAGCTTGGGTGTAATCAAAAGTCCAAGGTACTTGTACTCCTTTACTAGCTCCAAGTCCCTATTTTCAAACGTCCATTTCTCCTCTCTGGCGTATCTGCCTGTTCCATTTCGGAAGATCATTATTTTCGATTTAGCAGTATTAACCGTAAGATTCCAAAGTCGACAGTAATTCTGGAGTCTGTTGATCATTATCTGCATCATATGTGGAGTTTCCGCAAGTATGACGATATCGTCCGCATACATCAGTGTTTTGATACTTACACCAGCGAAACGAATACCTCCAGGAAAGACCGTTGCAATGTCCTCCAAAAAAAGAGAAAACAGAAGAGGGCTTAGTAAACAACCTTGTTTGACGCCCGACGTCGATTGAAACCAGAAAGAAGCTTCATTTCCGTCCCATACTGCGGTCATATTGTTTTCGTATAGACACATTATGATATTAAGCATTTTTGTCGACATTCCTAGACAACTCAGTTTATAGAAAAGAGCTTTTCGGTCAATCGAGTCGAACGCAGCTTTAAAGTCCATAAAAAAAGCGTATAACTTTATTCCTTTTTCGAGATATGACGTCTTTAAGTAATACCAAATAAACTTCATGAAAAGTGTCTTTGAGCATCACTTATAAAAATATTGTTCCAACTAAATAAGTTTATAAAAATTATGTTAGTAAGTCATTGTACCTTATAAATATACATACACCATAGTGGGTGAGCAAGAGCAAGACTAATTCTAGGTCAGCAATTAAATTTTCTTGTCATATAAAAAAAACAAATGTTAAAAAGAAAGGTCTCAATAAATAACAATTCATAATTCATAAAAATCCGTCAGAATATTCGATATGAAATTGACGTAATGATAAAAAAAAACAATCATGAATGTAACAGGTGCACTTCCGAGCATTTAACTAGAAACAGCAAGACTATTCCTCCTTCTCCTTCTTTTTTGGCGTTATGAGCATCTCTAAGAGATTACAACTCTCCCACTTAACTGCTTCGCACTAGTGATCCGCTCGTGGAGTAAAACGGCTCAATAGTCTTCAAATCTTATGAAATACTCATAATGTTAGATTAGAAAGTTTTTTATGAGTAACATTTTAACACTCGCTGTCCTACATAATCTATGGAAGTGATTTCGAGAAAAGAGACGAAAGTGTGAAGGATGTGAGTGTAAAATTACGAAATTGTTTTGCCGAGAGCAGTCAGTCAGAAATTTTTTTTTCGCTAAATGTGATCCTGGTGAGCTGTTGAAACAGCATAGAATATTCTAGACATTTAATAAATCGTTGCCGATCATCGTTGCATCAAATTCCGATAATTTTGACCCATTACCGGAAGTACAACTTAAACAGCGTCTTTCTATGAAACCATCCACTATACGACAAGACAAAAATATCCACCCTTCGACATATTTCCGTCAACGTAGAAATCGGTTTAGTAATAGTAGTAGGTTTATAAGGACTAAAATTTGTTTGAAGAAAACAAATCCGAAAACCAAATTTCCATTAACATTTAGTTTATACAAAATAACATTCGCTTCGGATCTCAAGTAGGTAGTGAACTTATTTACTGGCGATCTTCTTTGCTAATTCTAAAGGTGCGCCCACGATTCGCTGAACGAACGTCTCGATTAAACTTCCCCCTTCTCGAAACCCAACCTAAAATCGAACCCAATGGAAGGGATGCCATCGCCGATGGGCGTAGTGAATGTGCTTAGTGATTGTTTGCTTAGCGCAAAAACCAACCATCTAAATGTTCATGCAAAAGACCACACGTATATCGTCATTTAGGAAAAAGTTAATTTGCATTGCCTTTTACCAAAGCTCGTTTTTTTATAAGAAATTTAGAAAATAATTAAACTGATTTATAGTGTAGTGCTGTTTTGAAGTCCTTTAAAGACAATGGAATGTACTAAGCATTTCAAGAGACTCAAATACAAGAACTTTACATGTCAACTATTTTGATAGCACACGTCTATATGAGAGAACTGCATGAGCGCTTTTGAATCATCCCCCGAAAAACAAGCCGTACACAGTCTCAGACTCACAATGATGAATCAAGTGTGATGCTTGTAGAAAAAGTACACAACACTCGTGAATACGAGCCTTCGCATTGCTTGTGCCCATGAATGATGAATCAATGGACCATTCAAACTCAAACCAAACACCATTCGCTTGCATTCGAAAAAAAGCGAATGTTCAAGAATAATGAGGGATGATAACGAATATTTTTTTATGTTCATAGATGAAACTATATACATTTGGATATATGTAGTTGCCCTGACTTGGGCGTTTTTTATATTTTTTGGGTTTTGTTTTGCTAGTTTAATAAGTGACAGATGTGTTCTTTATCACAGTATTGCACTGTGAAGTATTCGTTGCCTTATGAAGTATTCGTTGCACTGCAGATGATTCGCTGCTTGAGACACTATTCGCACAAGTTCATACGCATACAGATATTGTCATTGCCTGCCATTGTTTCAGTTAAGTGAGTGAGAGTAAAAGCCTGGGGCCAGATTCTATAAAAAGCGATCAAACGTTTTTCATAAGCGAAGGCATTGTAAATCGTTCGGACACACGAAAACGTTTGTTCGCTTTTTACATGCAGAATGTCACCCCTGTTTTGCCGACAAAAAGCTTAGATGAAATGCCTCAATTACTAAAAGAGAGTGCAGTGTGTGTATTGCTTTTGATTAAGACGAATGGTGCCTGAATAGTGTGTAAGGCAATCAATAAGTGAATGCATTCATAAAATGAGACTTTCACTGCAGCTCCCTGGTCTATATGCACCCAACACGAGCTTTTAAGAGTCATTAGTGAGTAAAAACAGGTTATGTATTGCTTGTTTCTTCGTTTAATACGATCTTTTTGAGTAATTTAAGAGAGGAATTAAATGTCGTGTGACTAGTGCAAATGCGTTTGAAGTGAGAACACTAAGTCACTTCTTTTGAGAAAAGCAATTTGTGTTTCCTTTTAACTGTTCAAAATAGAATGTGCTTATTGTTCTGCCATTGAATTGGAAGCAATATCGTGAGGTTCCAACTAACTGCAAGCTATTCGACTAAAAACTTAATTACTTTGTCTTTGTATTCCAATGACAAAACTAATAACATCTGACCTTCGGGTGAATTTTGAGAACACCATGATATTTTCCACTCAAACAACTTTTTTTTCCTGTTGGAAGACTCAAACTACTGCAAATATTCCATTTTAGTTTTACCAATACTAAATGTGGTACCCGTGGCGTGATGGTTAGCAGAGGCAAAAATGTTTTTCCACGGGTGTCGCCTTTCGCGAGGAATCGGCAAGTCCTCCGTAAGTAAATTTCTCAATTAGCCGTTCGGAATCGGCAGAAAATTGTAGGTCCCCTCCATTCCCTCACAAGGTATGGTTGTGAGAAATGCGCTAGGCCCAGGGGCTTGTCGCTCTGTTGCGCCACCCTATTTATTTATTTTCAATACATAATGTTTTTCACCGGAAGTGACTGAGTGAGTTCTTTGATTAGAACCAACACAAGTCACACGACTTGTTTTTTCATGCCTCGATTGGCTGCATGACGGGGCTGCATGTAGACACTTCTGATATATGAAGCGATTAGTAGTTTTGAAAAAAAAAGAAAAAAAAAATAGAGAAACTTTGAATATGGACTTACCATTCCCATGGCGACCTGCTTGGCTATTTCCAACAAATCCGCACCACTCAATGGCTCACGTCCAGCTTCAATAGAATCTTTTGTGTTTTTATTCGCAACTGGACGTTGTTGTTCCTTTCCCCCGTCTTTCAGAGACGAAAAGCAAAATAAATTTTTGTAGTAACCTTTATTTTCTATCGAAGGTAAACTGCTCCTTTTGTGCCTGCACTCGCATTTTCTACTGATTTTTATTTGTGCGCCGCTTTTGGAATTATTCTTTTTATTGTTTTCTCCCAAGGGATTGGTGTCATCGGGTAGTATGTCGACACGACATTTGCAAGCATTCGTGCAAATCTCTTCGTATCCATAGGATTTGTTGAATTGAGATACATTTGATTTACTATGAAAACTTATAACTTGCGGTGGAGATGGTGGAGGTGGCGGTGAAGTCGATGGAAGCATAGATGATGCACCAGATCGTAGGGACCGAAAATACGCCGATGTCGACGTATCATAGCTTGAATTGAGGTGCTTATATCTCAGTTTTATTTTATCAACAATCCTCGAGTCGAAGTTATTTAAATTTTCTGTGGGTTTTTGGACAGTTTGTTCCCTCGTCGTCGTCATCGCCATACTCGATCGTTTGTAAAGAGATTTCGAATGATCGGAATCGTTTCGGAATGACAGCTCATGCAAATACTTCCATTCGCTTCTGTAAAAGTGAAAGAAATTATTATTTTGATGAGTGAAGTTTTTTATGCAAAACATTTTTCGTCTTAAAGTAAATTTCTCACAGAGCACGTAAATTTCTTCTCTTTTTTTTCACCAAGGGAATTAAAATGTTTTCTTTGTTCGAATTACGAAAATGCCACACTCTTTAGTATTTAAAATAAGTTTACCAAAGAATTTCAATAACATTAAACCATGACAACACCCATTTCATATTCAGGATTTGCAATTTTGAAAACAAAAGTTGTTTGTGGCTCCCCACATTCACTTAGGTATTAAAAGTATTTTCAACTTCAAGTTCAATAAATACTTTGAATAAACATTGTCGGAAATTTGGGGTACATCAAATTAAGACAAATGAAAAAGATGCTCTTAGATATAAATTTCTTCTCTTTTGTGTAAAGCTTGGGCTATGTAAATGAAAATAATGGAAAAGCAAAGCGGGCTCGTTCTAATTATAAGTGCTGTCATTGAATCATCGTAGTTCATTATTTAGCCATTAAAATCCAATGAAATATTACTGACTGGTATCATGTATCATTAAGCAGCAGCTTTTCATGAGAATTTGGGATCATTGACAGAATCTGATTCGAATATTTTTAGCTTCAGTTGAAATGAATCTGCAGAGCTTATTGCTACTTGTGTGCTTCAGTCTATTTCAAAATTTGAATTGGCAATACGTCCAAGGAGATGTTAGTAGTCCTTCAGAAATGCTTGTGAAATATTTACTTCATCTTGGTTTTTAGGGAAGAAACAAAGCAAGGATATCAAGAGTTGAGTGCTTGAATGTGGATCCAGAATATATTGCAAACAACGCATCATGTCGAGTCAAAGCAGTACGACGGGACTTGTATGCTATGAATATTCAACTTGCATTAATCAAACCAATAGATAATCTTTTGGTAAGGATTTGAGTCTGAAGAACTCAGTAACTGGTGTGATGAGAGTGTTTTGTTTTAAATAAATTGAAGTGGTGTCCGTGGCTTGATGGGCAAAGCGTCGGACAACAATGGAGGAGGTCGGGATTCACTCCCCACTAGATTTTATAACGTTTTTTCGTGAGTTCGCCTCTAACGATGAACTGCAGAGACCTATGAAAGCTTCATTGCTATCAAATTGGTTTTTTTTTTGTATTACCACTTTGAACTGTCAGAAAACAGCAGGCTCGTTCAATTTTCTCGCAGGAATCGTGTACTTAGCCTGTAAAACCTTGAGGATAAACAAGTTTACAGTTCGATCATAATATATTCCGATTCTCATTTTCTTTCAGGCCAATTTGAAGTTGTTCAAAAAAGCCAACACTTTTAAGCCTTTTCTAATTGATTTACAAGAAAATTTTTGCAATTACCTTGGCAAAAAACATGTTGCAACGGTTATGAGGATAGTTGGAGGTATATTTATGCCATATTCAAATCTAAACACTTCTTGTCCCTTAAAGGTAAAAAGAAACTTAGTCATTAAAAAGATTGCTGAAGCTTAGTGTTTCTTTTTCGTAAACAGGGTATTATTTGGATTAAGGATATGCCTCTAAATCCGAATGATCTACCATCAATTTGGCCATCTGGAGAATACAGACTAGATGCGAAAATTATCAGATCATCCAAATTACTGATAACAGTTCGAGTCGAGTTTGTTTTACAAGAAAAACTGCTTAAGTTTTAAATATGAAGAATTGGGTTTGAATAAAAATGAAAATTGAGTTTGTTTGTATTTTTCTCTTAATAAATGGATTCCATTAAATAAATGGTTGTAAGTGTAAGTCGTAACTGGAAACGAAGACTAAAGGAATGTAAAAATAGAACGGAAGGGAGTAAGCAACTGGGAGTAAAGATTTAACGAATTTACTTATAAAAAGCAGAGAAGAATCGATAGAAACTCCAACTTCTCCGTCTCGCTTATTGAACACCAAGCACAAGTAAAAATGTTTTCGTGTGTTAAATGAAAGTTGATCAAATTTCAACACACACTCGAATAAAGGTCAAAATCTGCACACTGTTTAAGCAATGATAATTCATAATTATAATGATGATTTTTACTGTAGTTCCATTAGGTCTTTTGCTTGTTGCAACGTTATCGTGTATAATCGTACCACACGAAAATAAAACCAACTATGGTTTTCAAAAACGCCGAATTGTTGTCTGGACAATCAGTTGGCCCCTTATTTAAAAATTTCGTGGTTATTTGGTATTATTGAATATGAATTTGAACATTATAACCAAACTAGAAATTTTGGCAGTTTAAGGGAGAAAAAATGCAAGTTGAATACGAAAAATATTTTTACTGATTCAGATAATCACAGAAAAGGCTAACTACTTTTCAACTCATGGTATAAATTGACCCGGAAACTTCCAGGCTCTAATTTTGTGCTGAGTGCCATGTAATCCCAGTCTTTGTCTTGACTTTCAGTGGTTAATATCATAGCTACTTGGATTTCAATAGAAAAGGTGAGAACAGTTTGTGGTTTTGCTAACATTACGACATGTCTATCATCTATCGCCCTATTTATACTGACAGTCAGAAAGCATTATTTTGTTTTTTATAATTAACGCGCACACCAAGGGGTTATGACCACCCTTATAATGTTATAAAAACACAGTGGGAGCATTTAGGAAAATAGGAGAGGATTTGAAAGGAGACACACGCTGCTTTTGAATATTTGTGAATCGTAATGAAGGGGAAAAACAGGGGCAGGTAGAGCATTCCACATTCGAGTGGTGCTACCAAAATATGAATCTCTGACTGTACGCCCGAAGTGGGGCTCAAGGTAAAACTGATGAGCATTCCAAGCGAGGAGGGTGTTGCGGCTAAATTGTTTCAAGGGAGGAATGCAACTGGCGGTTTCACTAGAGCACTGTTTGTAGAAAAAGCGATAAAAGAGACTGAGACTGGTAACGTTTCGACGATGTTCAAGAGAATCAATCGATTCTACAATTGAACTATCACCTATCAATTTGAACGCTCTGTTTTGTACCCTATCAAGTAGGCGCAGAGATGTTTGAGGAGCACCAGACCAGATATGGGAGTTATACTCCAGTTTTTGGCGGATGAAGGCCTTATAAATTGTAGCTAGATCAGAAGGGTTGAAGAACTTCCTGCATCGTCTGTCAAGGTCAGAATTCTATGAGCTTATCATACGCAACCGTTCCAGTTCCACATCAGAAGAGCAGGGAAATGAATATGGAAACGAATATGAAAAGCTGAGGGTTGAGTCATCAGCAAAACAGTTAAGCGGACTAGAAGTTTCAGACAAGAGGTCATTTATGAAATCAAGGAAGAGAGTCGGAGACAAAACGGAGCCCTGGGGAACACCAGCACTTATGAAGTGGGTATCAGACTTGAAGCCATCTAATACAAGTTAGAGTGCTTCTGAGAAGAATCACAAATTAACACCGCTATCGATTTTGTAACCGAATTGGTACTGTAGATTCTATGGTTGGCGGTTAGTTACGTCGTCATTCAGCTTCGCTGGAAAAAGCGGTTTCGACGTATCATCAAACATCTGGGCGTGAAGCTATTTAGTCTGTTCAGACGTTACAAGTAAATAAGTGAAAAATATGGTAGTACAACACAGCACGAGAAATCGCGGGGTGTAACGCATTTCAAGGACCTGTTGTCAATTCCAAACTGCTAAGTTACTAAAAGCATTTCATGGTAATGTTAGATCTTATCAATTCCTAACGATTTTTATAAGATAATGTGGTGTGCTTGCCAACAGATTGGGAGCATGGATAGAATTTAACAACATTCTTTCGGAATTGCAAGACGGGTTTCGAAAAGGCTTTTCTACGAAAGATCACATGTTTACCATTACCTCGATTGTTAAAGCTCAGCACGCTAGGATCAAGAAAACCTACGCTTTTTTCGTTGATTTCAAAGCAGCTAATGCGCTAGGCCCAGGGGCACCTCGCTCTGTTGCGACACCCTATTTTTTTTTTTTTTTTTTTTTTTTTTTTTTTTTTTGATAATGTTAATCGTAACGCACTGTTTTAGAAGAAACTCTCACAACTAGGTCTCTCCACAAAGTTCATAAATGTCGTAAAAAATATGTATACAAATTCGAAAGCAACATTATGGGATGGCTCACGTTACTCAGAATGGTTTGAAACTGACACTGGTGTTAAGCAGGGATGTTTACTCAGTGCTCTCTAGTTTTCACTATTTATTAACGACGTAGTGCCTGCCGGGATGCATCCGTATTGCTAACCAGAGAGTTAAATGTTCTTATGTATGCTGACGATCTAGTAATTCTGCCAGAATCACCGGAAAATTTGCAATTGATGATTAATCGTCTAACTGAGTACTGCATAAAATGGGGTCTCATCATTAACACCAGTAAATCCAAAGTTATGATATTAACGAGATCTAACCGAAATCAGTCCACCTGGAATTGGACGTTTAATGGCATTCGCTTAGAAATTGTTGACTTATATAAGTACCTCGGAGTCCAACTTGATAAGACCAAGGATTTCTCAAAACACTTGATTGTAAAATCCAAAGCCTCACAATATAAGTATAAAATAGTTAATGACGTTGTTGAATCTGCTCTTTGCTACGCATCACAGGTATGGGAAGTTGATGAGTACGAACCGATAGAAAAATTTCATTGTAATTTATATCACTTATATTTAAAACCAGATGTGAACTCCAAAGTCTTAATGGGAGCACGTATAACGGAAGTTTTAATCAGTTTTGTACACTTTGCAATTTAAAGGCCAAAGAGAATTGTTTTCACATCATTAGCCCCATCTATGTACAGCTACGTCTTATGTACTTCAAGAAGAGGACTATGACGATCAACGAGACAGTAAAAGTGCTTAATGAGACAGAATGCAAAATACTATACCAATATTTGAAAAATATATATAAATATAGAATGTTAGTATTAACAGAGTTTGAATAGAACAATTTTATATTTTAATTATTGTAAAACTTTTTATAAAAAAAACAAAATGTAGGAAGTAATTTTGCCAACCGAGCTGACAGCAATGCCATATAGCTTTTCAAATTCATAAAAATGATTCAATGTATCTTTAATTAGAAAAAATTAAATGAATACTTACTTACTTATAAGAATCGAACCTCAAACTCCCCGGACAGCACTACACATCAAATACTTCTCTAGATTCTGTATATGACTTGCAACTGAGGGTACCTAAGTCTTCTAGCTGATTCTAAATGGCTTATCGAGAAAAGCTCTTTTCATGACAGTGAAATTATAGTCGGAGGACTTGTCAATTATTTTTGAAAGTCGATTTCCGTGGAAAAATAAATTGTATTTTCTGTTGAAATTCGAACGTCCCACTGAATAGGCTGACATGCTAACAAATGATGATAACATGGGTTGAGCCCCCTTTGGTCTGTGGCTCGTAATGATTGCTATCATCGATACGTAGTACTGTTCATATTTCCGGTTGACAGCATTTCATTTATGCTGTTACAACTTAATGCCAGTGGTGTATAATGAGCTTAACGACATGAGACTACATAAGGTTTTCAAGACAATTGAATTATATTCAGCACATTTTGTAGCTCACAACAATGCTGTCATTGTCAGAATGTAATCAGCCAATTACACACGCACACGATCAAATTTCACATTCGAAAAGATAGGACATGAAATTGAAATTGAAAATAAAATGAAATTGAAATTCCGCAAAGTTACATTATTTATTGCATTAAAAGAAAAACAAAATTTCCCTGATTTTCAAGCAGTTGGGAACCATTGAATATTACAAACAAACAAATTGAATTAACTTTGCATACATTCCAATCTTTGTTTAGCATACAGCAAGTTGTTCTTGTGTTGCATGACTGTGAAAATGTTTTTCTTTGTTGCATTAAGAAAATTAGGAAAGACCTTATTATTTTCCTGGTTTAGGTCTTCAATGATTATTATGTCCACTTCCAAGCTCCGTAACTACCAACCATGAAATATTTTTGTGATAGGCGACGACTTTCTGCACGTCTCACCCTGAGATTTAAAGCATTTTCAGCAAATACTTTACATGACTGCATTTATTTAGGTGTTCAGGGGCTGGGTATGTGACGTTTTACACGACTATCGCCTGAATTTTAAGCAGTAAACAAACGTTTTTAAGACCCTGAAGTTTGTAAAACGATAGCTTTTACACTACTTAAAGCAAGATTTTATGAAACAATCTTTTGACGACGGAATCTACGATAAGCCGAGTTCACACTGTACAATTAGTTAAACAGACTTCGTAAGATGGTCGGATGTATTTTGCGTTCACACTTATCAAGCTTGTCGTCCAACTTTATAACACGTACTCTTCCACTCAGGCGCGGATTCAGGGGGGAGGCACTAGGGGCAATCGCCCCCCCCCCCTCTCTGTCAGTAAAAATGTTAAGTCTGAAGCAAACTGTACGTATTCGCTACAAAAATTCGGTTGGTCCCTAAATTGCTTTAAATAATTCATTCATTACCAAGAAAAAGCAAAACTCAGTCAGAAGGCATAAAAAAAGTCAATGTCATAAAAAAGAAAATCTGGCCACCTAAACTAATGATCAGGACAATCAGACCATATACACACTTGTTTTCGTTCCAAGGCGCTTGTAAAAGCCCATTGGGTAAAAACATCGTTTCGCGTATCTTACGATCGAAGTTAAATGGTGTTGTGCTGGGAAAACCTATTGTGTGTTCTTCTTACATTTGCGATGGTTCTAGAGGGTTACTATTAATAGTTCTTACCTACTTTCACTTATTGTGTTTTTTATTGTTTTTTCTGTTGTCTATTGTTAAATGAAGTAGTAGGTGTTGCATTTGTGTACAGAGTGGCCGTAGTCCGTACTCATTATTAGATACACTGTGATCTAATTTCATTAGTTTGTCGCGTGTCGACAGTGTCAGTCATCAGATAATTAATAGCGTTTTAAATCCCATTTGTGCGTCCTTTACATCCTTGCACTTCACAATCTTTTGTTTTTTTTTGTTTTTTTCCATAATTGGCTTGTTCTTGTAAATTTCATTAGTTTCTCTCATACTAACAGTGTAAGTTGTGAAGTTTTCAATAGCTGCTTTTAAATCACAGAAAGCCATGGTACGTTTAATAAATACTTTTTTAAACTTATTTCAAATTCATGATTGATTTTAAAAGAAAGTTATTCCAAATATGATTATATCGCATATATTTTATATGTACATTGTACATACTCGTACATATATGTATTAAATTTTAATATTTATTTGCTAAATTGCAAAACGACTTTGTTAATAGGGTGATCAACGGCCCGGACCGTCAAGAAAGCGAGACTCAAGCAACAGAAGTATTGACTCTTTTTTCCAACCGATTAACAAAAAAACAGTTTTAGCTACTACTGAAGAAGAGGATAAAACTGATAATGTAGATCCTGTTGCCCAAGCATCTCATAGCTCAGCCAGTAAGAGAGATGCACCTGCTTCTCCCTCGGTTCCTGAGTCTACAGTGTGTCATCGATCAGATACTCCCCCCCCCCCCCCCTATGACATTGAAAATTTCTGAAACAGCCAATTGGATGATTATACGAAACATCAAATTCTTTCGAATCCATGAAAGCCAAAAGAAGACTACAAATTTCCATTTTCATCTCATTTGGTGAAAGGTAAGGTCGTCAAACGCTATTTTGGCCATAAATACCTCACCAGATATCCTTGGCTTGTGTTTTCACCTTCAAAACAGGGTTTGTTTTGTAAATATTGGCTTTTGTTTGTGACTAGCAGCGTTAGAGGTGTGACTTTACAAAGTCTTGTAAGAAAACCTCTGATAAACTTTAAGGATATTTCAGGAGAAAAGGGAGATTTAGAAACCCATGCTAAAAACATCTACCACAAACGAGCTGTTCAGGATGGGACTGCATTTCTTCACTCTTATGATAACCAAAAAACAGAGATAGTAAAAAGCGTTAATCAACAGCGTCTCAAAAAAGTGGAAGAAAACAGAGAACGTCTTCGTCCTATAGTGGAAACTATAATCTTCCTCGGAAGACAAAATTTGGCATTTCGTGGTCATAGAAATGATGGTGCTATACTTTAAAACAGAGATGTTGCAAGCCAATCTGATGTAACCGTGAACGAAGAAAATTTTAGAGAACTTCTCAGATTTCGGGTATCTGCTGGAGATAATAAATTAAAGCAGCATTTACAGTCCGCCCCATCCAATGCAAGACAACACAAAACACGCTTATTTCATGCTGTGGGAAAGAAGTTTTTGATCAAATTTTGAGTAACGTTCGGGATTCACAATATTATTCAATACTTTTTGATGAAACAACTGATGCATCTCACCTCTCCCAACTGAATATTATTATATTACGCTACGTTCACAATGGTAGCATTCGTGAGGATTTTGTCTCTTTCGTGGATGCATTTGAGGAACTAGCTTATTCCAGAACTGATGAAGAATACGAATCTGATGAGGAAAGCCTGAGGGAAACTAGAAAAAAACTAGCTGCCGAAGAGAAATTGGATGGAAATTCTAAACCTAAGGAGTTATGTCTAACTGGCAAAGCCATCGGCCAAATTGTATTGTTGCAACTGAAGAAAAAGGTCAAACTTCCTCTTGAATGCTGTGTGGGAATAGGGACAGACGGATGTGCTGTTATGCTTTCAGAAGTTCGAGGTGCTGTCATGGAAATTCAGGAGAAGCGAAAAATGCTGTTAGGACTCCATGCTACAGTCATAAGCTAAATAGCTCCATTTCTCAAAGTTCAAAAGTACCTGCCATTCGAGACCCTGTTGCAATAATGAAAGAGGTAATATTCTTCTTCAAATCGCATCCAAAACGAAAAACTGTCCTCATGAACACCTTGGGGTGTGCCCTTACATCACTTTGTGAAACAAGGTGGGTAGAACGACATGAAGGTGTACTTCAATTTTCTTTAGACCTCAGCAAAATTGTGGAAGCGTTGGAAACGATATCGCAGTGGCGTGACCCAAGCACGGCAGGCAAGGCTTCCTTACTTATAACATCTGTATGCAATTCACAGTTTATTGTATCAGTTTTGTGTTTGAGTGATGTGTTGTCCTTAACACAGTCCTTGAGCAAGTTACTACAATCTAAATCTTTTGACCTGGTCGCCGGGAAAACATAGATACCAGTTTCCACAGCATATGGCAGCATGCAAAGAATTTATCTGATCAGTTGAATGTTGAGTTGAGAATTCCTCGTATTCCACGTCATGGTGGACGCCAAATTCACCGAGCTAATTTTGACACCAATTCAGCTGAGGTATACTACAGAATCTTGTTATATGCACCTCTACTTGACTTTGTCCTGACCGATTTGCATGAAAGATTTCGACCGGAAACCTTAAATGTGTTTAAACTTACAATTTTCATTCCGGAAAATACAATTTGATATAATGCTGATGAGTTGGATACCACCGCCAAGTTGCTAATAAATCGCTTTAGTCAACTCTTAGAGTTATATACAGACACAGCCTGTTTTTTGCTCAAAGATGAGCTGGTGTTGTGGCGGGGAAAATGGTTAACGGAAAAGGAGCAGAACAACCATTTTCCCGTTACTGCTCTGTAGTTGATGGATAAATGCAATAAGGATGTGTTTGGCATTATACACAGTTTTCAGTTTTTTTTAATCCTTGCAACGCTTCCGGTTACAAATTCTTCGACAGAGCGGTCTTTTTCTTCATTGCGGCGCCTTAAAACCTATTTAAGGTCTACAATGAGTGAAAATCGCCTTTGCGGTCTGGCACTTATGCACATCCACAGACAAATCCCGATCGATGTTGAAAAAGTAATAACAAGGTTTGTAAGAACCGGCTCCAACAAAAAGTTAGGCTTTAGCATTTATAAAACTGTTTTAAACTAATTTAACTCATTTTTTTTTTTTAACAATTTTTCTAATTCTTTTAAATAAAAAATGTATTTTTATATTTGAAATCATTGAAAACGAAGGCAAACTGCCTCCCCCCCCTTGTCAAAATCCTGGATCCGCGACTGCTTCCACTCCGTCCAACTTCTAAGTTTTCAAAAATATTTGAAAACCATCCAACAAGTTTGTCAGACGGCCGTCTGAGGAGTCACACTATCAAGCATTGGTTGTTCAAGCCAAAGTCTTTCCAACTAATTATACAGTGTGAACTCGGCTATAGACGATTGAACGATAACCGTCTGAAAAGTTACGGAATCTGGGCCCAGAGAGTATTTTGTATTAGCACATTCGACACAATGTTGGACTTTTCGAAAATGTTTTCATCCAATTACAGAAGATCTAAAAATGCATCTAAAAGTGTCCTTTCTTTATTTGAAGAGCCTAGAAAGAAAATTATTTTGCTGTAATTTTTTGTTTGAATAAAAAATCATGTTTCATACAAGTGTACCAAATGAAAAATATTGTTTTTTGGTACCAATATCGCGTCATTGCAGTTCATTGTTTTATAATTATCCAATAAAATGCTAATCAGCCTGCGTACAAAATATCACATCTCATTAGGCAACAAATGTTCTGCAACCTGAATCATTCATCAGAATCAATTTAGCATGTCATTCAAAGCCAATTATTACTCTTAATCCCACAAAAACAAAATTTCGTCTGCAATTGTTCAGCTAGTTGAAATGAACTTGCAAAGCTCGAAGCTACTTTTGTGTATCGTTGTAGTTCAAAATTTTAATTTGGAATACATCAAAGGAGATGTAGGTGTAGTTATTTGAATCAACTTCAGAATCTAGTTCAAAGAATCATACAATTTCTTTTTTTTTAGGGAAATAATAGAGCTAAAGTTACAAAAGTGGAGTGCAAAAATGCGGATCCAGAGTATGTGGCAAACAATATGTCATGTCGAGTCAAAGCAGTCCGACGTGACTTATACGCTGTAAATATCCAAGTAACTATAATCAAGCCGGCTGATAATTTGATGGTAAGGATTTATTTGCAACTCATACAAACATAAGAGCTGAAAGATGTTTTTCTCACTTTTATTTATTCGTCCTATTTTCTGAATTTGAGACTTCCGGATTGAATAGCCTTCTTTTTATTCAATGATTTTGACTTTTGTTTTCTTTTTGCAGGTACAATTGAAGCTGTACAAAAAGGCTAACACATATCAACCGTTCCTCATCGATATACAGGAAAATTTTTGTGATTTCCTTGATAAGCGACACATTTCTACGGTAATGAAAGTACTTGGCAGCATCTATCTACCATATTCAAATGTAAACTCTTCTTGTCCCTTAATGGTGAGTTGAAACTTTGCTAGCGAAAAGATGGCATAAGGTTTTTGAAACTAGGTTAACATTAATTTTTTTACACAGGGTGTTCAATTGTTTAAGGACATGCCCTTCAATCCAAATGATTTGCCTTCAGTTTGGCCATCTGGCGACTACAGACTCGTTGCAAAATTTCTAAGATTCTCTAAAGATATGCTAACCATTTTCTTTGAATTCCAGTTGCAAGAAAATACGTTTCAGTTTAAATTGTAAAGGAAGGACTATGGACTCTTTTGTATGGACATCGGTCTAACTTTCAACATTGTTCAACAATGAAGAGTGATGAAACCGATGTCATTTGTAAGTTCTTGTGAAGAACTTTTATTATGATAATGATAACAAAGCTCTTTTTTTCAAAATGACGTCTTTGGCACATCCCCACTCATCTCAATTTGCAGTTCTTTCTTTATGCACAAAATGGACACACTAACCAATTCAAAGAATAAATTAACGATTTGAAATATTTTGAGTTTAAATGAAACTATTTGATAAAATTGTTTATAGAACTAAAATTGGCGCGGCAGCGTGCCCCACGAATGAAAAACAAATGGGAAGCAATTCAGACTCACTTCAGTCGCCGCGAACTACAAGTGTAAGGAGATGCAATGCCGTTCGTGTCACTACTGTCTCTACAATATAATCCTTCATTCGAATACCTATGTATGCCACAGAGGAGATATAATAAGAGGCAAAACGTGACATATACAACTACATGCGTCCACAAGTTGATTATACAAACACGATTTTATATTTAGCTGAGCACGAGTATCTCCTGGTACTGAGGACAACCCCATCGGACGCCCGCAATGTACTACTAGATCTCACACCCCTTGATATCTTCAGCAAACAAGTCGCAGCTAGCTCAGCTACTCGACTCAAAGCTACATCACAGTGGACCAATAATCGGCCAAATCGGCCACACTACCATTCTAGATAGCTTTAGATTCTTACCGATCCGACTACACCACCCCCAAGTTGGTGTTTGACAACAATTTCCAAGTAACCATACCTTCAAGAGAAGCTTTGGAAAATTACACTCTTTTGGAAAATGAAGCAATACACTTTTACACCGATGTTTCAAAATCTACTCAGAAAAACTGAATCTCAGTCTTTTCTTCTGCCTACCCGATCAATATAGTGTGTTCCAAGCAGAAATTCTGGCGATTAAGGATGTGCTGTCTTGGCTCAAAGAAAACATCATATCCTCCACGGATATTCGAATCTTCTCGGACAGCCAAGCTGCCCTCAAATCTCTTTCCCCTGTTTTTACAAAATCCATCACGTACCAAAATTGTCAGATGTCTCTGAGGGAGATGTCAAATCAGTTCAACATTCACCTTTCATGGGTGCCAGAGGGCACAGGCACATACAAGGCAACTGTATGGCAGACGAAATAGCCAAAATGGGCGCGACCACTTTCCTACGCTCAGAATGGAACAACATAGGTGTACCTATCACCACAAGTAAACTCCTACTTAGACAAGACGCTTCGAGGATAACAAACACTAGATGGACTGAGAGTAACAACTGCCTTGCAACCAAAAAAGTTTGGCCGTGTAGACTCCAAACGCTCGAAGAGTTTTTTAGCGCTGAACCGCCTGTATCTAGGTTCTACCATACGAGTTCTTACGGGACACTGTCTAATAGGGAGACATGCCAAAAGACATGGTGTGCTTTCCAATGATTTCTGCAGAAGCTGCATGGACGAGGAGGAGGAAGAAACCGTTCAACACCTTCTTTGCTCATGATCTGCACTACTTCATAGGAGGAAAACTCATCTCGGTGAATTCTTCTTCGATGATACTAGCGACTTAGCTTACATAGACCCTAAAAGTCTTTCGAAATACATTAAAAGTTCTGCGTGGTTCGACCAGCAGGTGATTAACCGGCTAGTCCCGTAATGGAAGATTACAGGGTGTCAACTCGTTAATCTTACATCGGGTTTCTGAGATCAGTAGGTGATTAACTTGCTGATCTCTGTGGTATCACAATGGGCCCTTGTGGCGTAAGAGTCTCAGGCAATGTACTCATTGGCTGACAACCACCTCCACCTAACCTAACCTAATCTGGTACAAAAGCAACAATGCAAACAAATGGAAGTCGCGTGGCAGAAGTAAGCGCTTTCTTTCTCTATCTTTAATCCTCTATGACCTAAGCGAAGACAGAAACGTCAATTTAAACCGAAGAGTCACTCTTTTCCTCAACTTTCAACTCCTTCAACTTTAAAAGTTGCTGCAGCCCTGTAGCGTCAAATTCAAGTGTCAAATAATGTTTACTTGAATGTGAGTTGGCACACAGTAAGCAATAAATGCAAATTGTCCGTTGAAGCATCTGAGGCAAAGTACGCAATTTAATTTCATAGCAAGAATTTTCAAGATTTTCAATAAGAAATTATCAATTCCCCCACAAAAAAGGATTCATTCAAATCCCTTCTGCACAAAATAAGATCTCAAAGCTTTATTTTAACTACAATCAAATTAAGTCGTGACAGAACAACCCCTTGAGCCCATTCGAAAAGAATTTTTGAACAAAACGCAAAGATGGAAGCGGTGAGATTGAAGATTCCAAATCGAATGAAACGAACATCAATTATTCAAGAGATGTAAGAAACATGTTCATAATTTAGAACACGTTATTGACAGATACAATATCTGTCGTTTATATTTGACAACCTTCAAAGGGAGTTCTTTTGCTAAGCACACGAAGACCATTTGCTCACATCTACATAACGAATTACCATTAAGGCAACCATGCTCAGATACTTCTGTATAAATGGCCATATTGAAAAATAAAATAAAATGCCTGACTGGGTCGCACGTACTGCCTCGTGTGTGCTTAATCTATGTAGTACTTAAAAGCCTAGGGGTGGATGAAAATTTGCTGTCTCCTTTGTTCCCTTAAAAGTGTTTTCATTCATATTCAAGTAATCATATACGACGAGCCTTCCTATCTCAATTTTCCATTTGAAATTTTTACCAAAAGGAGTTTTTTTGTTCGAAGAAAAAAAGAAGAAAGGTGAAAGAAGGATCGGCATATTTAACAACGAGGAACAGTTTTAAGAACTCAATGCGAAATACAATGCTGTCATTTTCCAATACCAATATTCGTCTTATTTTACTGTTAGTTCATACTTGGCCAAATTATATTCGTTTGCGATGAGATGCGGCTAAGAATAACTAGTTGCCACCTGATGAGCCAATAAATTTGTATCGATCCTTTTTAATGGTTAGAATAACTGTTAGTGCGGTTTTCTTCACACGAAGTTTACTCTCAACTGGGTTAATAAAAAAAAACAAACAGAATCCACTCAAGCTAAATAGGCTTCGGCATTCTCTGTTGATTGGCAGACTCACGGGTCACACCATTAAGTACCCACATTATAAGAATGGGCATAAATACATCCGACTAATGTAGATAATGCAAAGATGGAGAGGCAGAGGAAGGATCAAAACTTCCCCTTGCGAGTGCCTATGCCTTGGCCACACTGGGAAAAAGGCCTCCGAGGATTATTCTTTGATAAACTGGGTTACATCTCGAACCTTCTTCTGAAGAGCAATCTAAAGTTTTCGATTCAATGGGGGTTTTCCATCCCAATAACGTAGTCAATAATTCGATCCTTCTCTATTAACGACCTTCTACCTCAAAAACCTACTCATTCTCTGCTATCCCAGCGAGCACAATCGAACGTTGATATTCGAGTGAAGTGTAATCGACTAATATTTCTTCATTCATCTTCATTGATTCAAACTTACAGATTTTACAACTTCCAAAAATAGCAAAGATGAAGTGCAGAAAACTGCTTTTAGTGTGCTGATTTACAAATGGAATATGTTGAGCCGGGCAGGCGAGTCATCGCTCCATTAATAGATTCTTTTTACCGTTCTATTGCTTAAGCTTACGCGTTGTCATTTTACCGATCAGTTGTTACTTGCTCAAAATGAACACTGAGAAACTTGTATTTTTGAAATGGCAGCAAGTGTCAGCTTGACTTTTTCTTTTGGGGTAAAAACACACAAATTCAAGTCACTAATGTCTGAATCAGAATACCACTTACGCTTTAGTTTCGTCTGACGTTTATGAGTTGAATTACAGGATATCAGTACAATCTATCACAATCTCGCTTTGGCTTCGAAGTTACGTTGGTTCGACTACAAAGTAACGTGACGCCGACTCAAAATAAAAAGTTCAGTTTGGTTAAAAACTTCTGCTCGATTTTTCAGTAAAAAAAAAATACACCAAAATCATAACGTCAATTCAAAGCAAGCTAAAGGCACCCGCACGTAACGGGGTGGAAGCTGAAGCCGAATCGTGATTGTAATTCAGGCATAAGACATGGAAGCATTGGTCATGCTGTAGGCGTACCGTAAATATTTTCTAAGGCATTCGAGACTAAATGGACAAGCCCTAACACTAAGCTCGTTACCCAGATTTAAATGGAATCACAATCAAGCCGAAAAGTACCGGTTGAACCTAAGTAGGCAAATTGGAGCAACATCTACTGTTGCATGGAAGATATTACTCGAATTGTTAAAAACGCTATAGTACCTGTCTTTCAAAAACAATGCAATCACAATTATATACAACCATGGTTTGACTTTGAATGTGAGAAGTTAAGAAAAAAATCATTCAGTCTACTGAACCTATACCGGAAATACGATGAGCCTAATTATAAAACAATGTACCTGAACGCGAAACGAGAGTTGAAGAACACATGCGAAAAGAAGAAATTGGATTTTCAGAACTGCCTAGCAGCGGAAATATCGCAGTGCAGAGATTCTGCCACCCTTTGGAAACTGCTCTATAAGAAAAATGGAAAGAAGTTCAAAATAGGGCTAAACATAAGCGCTTCTCACTTGGAACAACATTTCAAAAATATTTTGAATCCAGCCAACCATATATCCCAGGCTTGCTTTCAGTATGCAGTGCCGGATACAAAATGCGACATATTAGATAGGCCAATAACGGAAGAAGTAAAATTCTGGTTGGAAAAGTCCAAAGATAGAAAAACCTGTTGAATTCTTTAAATATGCAAATAATGCTCTGTTACAGTTGATCACAATAGAGTTTAATCGAATGTTTGAAACAGGAAACATCCCGCACAGCTTTCAACAGAGTGTGATTTTTCCGATACTTAAAAAAGGTGATCCTAACCTAGCTGAGAACTACAGAGGTATATCATTCCTAAACTCTTCTTTGAAAATATTAATGGGAGTTTTAGCAAAGCGTTTTCAAAAATGGACTTCACTAAAAAAGCTTCTTAGTGAATACCAGGCAGGGTTCCGAGAGAATTATTCTACTATAGACCAAATCTTTATTCTCACCACAGTAGCACAGAATTTCATCAGCTCTAAGAAAAAACTGTACGCGTTCTTTGTTGACCTTAAAGCAGCCTTCGATACAGTGGACAGAAGTGCACTTTTCTATAAGCTGTATAACGTTGGGGTATCGAGGAAGTTTGGAGAGCTTATTGAAAACCTATACAAAAGAACGACATCAGCAGTTTCGAACGGAAAACAACTTTCAAATTTTTTTGAAACTCTTAAAGGTGTAAAACAAGGGTGTAATTTCAGTCCGCAAGCTTTTGTGATGTATATAGATGACATTTATGAATATCTTTGTGGGGGAGTTTGGATAGGAGGGACTTTAATTAAAGTTCTGATGTATGCAGATGATTTGGTGTTACTTGCTGACTTCCCGGAGAGACTTCACAGAATGATAAATCAACTTCAAAGATACTGTGAAGAGTGGAGATTACAGGTCAATACATTGAAATCTAAAACAATGGTTTTCAGAAAAGGAGGAGGGAGGTACTCAAGGAACGAAAAATGGTATTTTGACGGAGAGGAAATTGAAACTGTCAAGTCATATAAATATTTGGGCATGAATATGGAACTACATTTTAAGGAAAAGCTTGCCGCATCAAAAACAGCCATAAGTTTAGCATGGAAAAACTGTTTGGAAGATAACAATATATCAGTAAAAGTTAAATTCCAGATATTCCAAGCAGTGTCGAAGTCTATAATGCTATATGGTGCCCAGGTCTGGGGTTGTAAGCATTACAATACAGTGGAAAAACTACTTCGTTACTTTTTAAAACGAATTTTCAAACTGCCGCAGTGCACACCAAATAAAATGTTACTAGTAGAACCCGGTCTCGCACCATTATTTGCGGAAACATTGAAGCTTCATTTCGATAACATTTTGAGATGCATGTCTTTGGATGATGACAGATTGATCAAACGGATAGCAAACCACGTCATAGAGACACAAATATTGTTCTACGGAGAATGGAAGTCGTTGGCAGAATTCTGCGGATACAATTTGAAAATAAACTCCGAAAACATTTGTCTATGGAAAGAAGAGTTTTACAAGTTAATTGCGGCGGTTGACGAAAAAATACACGCTGACAACATTGAACATGTTAACAGTTCAGTATACAGAGAAATTTACGCTGACCTAGATCATAATTTATGTGAAAATAATTATTTCAACGAGCGGTATTCTATTGATATAATTTCTACTATCTTTAAGGCCAGAGGTGAAATCATGGAAATAAACTTTATTCCTCACAGGGAAGATCTACCAATCATTCGCTCTCTGTGTAATCTCCGTGAAAGGGAGAACATATATCATTTTTTGGGTAGATGTCCAGTGCTGAAAGAATTCAGACTTCAATTCTTTGGAAAAGAATCATTAGAAGAATCAGAAATGCGAATCATTTTGAATGGCAACGAATGGAACAAACTGCATAAATACTGTCAAAAAGCATCCACATATAGGAAAGCAATAATCGAAGAATCTTTTTAAAAAAAAATTTTTGTATAAACGTCGTCAAACTCGGGCAGACGGCTTTAAGTCATGTCTTAAATTTAATGTAATAACAAACATTGTAAATCAATTTTAAATGAAACCAATAAATGTATCTAATGTATCTATCTGAAAGGAATAAAATACAGAACATAACAGTAGACAAGCCCTACGACCGACAATTGCTTAGGGCCACCTTCAAGAACATGTGAGAACTGGTAATGCTGCCAGGTGTGAACGACCCGGGGCCAGCCGGAATTGGGAATGTAGTTCCGACGAAGGGCCACTCAATTGGACATTAATCGCAATCGGAAAGAGAATTTGCGAAAGACTAGGAGATATTTTCATTACAAAGCTCAAGCAGTGAATAAACTGTTTTCACTCTAAGTTCCATTAGCCTATTAAATTTGCACCTTCAACTAAAACAATTGAAATTTATTTTATGTATCGTTTACCCAGCAAGTAATTTCAATTTGCAGTCTTTGTCAATCGATCAACACACCTTTTCAAATTAAAAAAAAAAATAGTTTTAATCGACCTATCAAAACAATCTGAGGCATCAGAGTTTTCAAAGCTCACGTATAAAATGCAGGACAAAACAAAACAAAACAAAATTCAAAAACTCCATGGAGTAGTTTTAAATAAACGCTCACCAACAGACATTCATTTAAAAATATTTCAGGTCTTCGTGGAAACCCTATTTGCAATGTCTGCCACATTTTCTTTTGTAATTAAGTTTGGAGAGCAACATAAATATTTAAAAATAACCAAGTATACGAACTCTGTTGGCAATCAAAATTATTATTTACCTTAAAAAATTGAGTAAATTGCCAAAGCTGCAATATTCGGTGAGCAGCAACATTTCGTTGTATTTTCTGGTACAATGTCCTATAATTCCTACGATATTGGGATGGCGACCCACTGATTTCATTACTTCAATTTCACGTCTGAATGCTCTTACGTCATCCACTGATGGTTGATCTGTAATTGTTTAATTGATTAATGATAATTTTTAATTAAATCGAGGATTATTGATATTGATGCTGTTATTTATTTATACCCACTTACATTGAGTTTCATGATTTTATTTTAATCGATGATTTATTTAATGGAGAGATTTTTGTATACAGTCAATCATGAATGCATTTCATCGTGTAAAAAAAAAAAAAAACTGAAAAATGAGATGTAAAGAAAGATGGTGGCTATTTGAGGTAAGGCAGAGAGAGTTCGTCTTTAAAAAAAAAGTTAGCCTGTAGCGCGTTATGTTGTTTTTATTGTTCATTAGTTCATTAATCGTCTGTAGCGTTGAAAGCTATAGCGCCTGAGGTCTACTAATAGTTTGACTGTCAGGCTTGTCATCATACCCACATCATGGGGTGTACTTTCAAGACCACTTCTCGTTTAATGAAATGTGGTCTCTGGCACAATTCGCACTGGAGCTTTGAGGAACTCGCAAGCAGCATATCTTTTGATACGCCGTCTGACACGATGATCCCAAGGCTCAAACTGCGTCAAAAATACTCAGTCAACTTTGTTTCGGTGCAGGACTGGTTCGCTCTAGAAACTGAACCTGGAAAGAACTGTTATCGAATCTAATCTTTACAGACGATTCCAATACCGACGAGGGGTCTGGCGTTGGTGCCTTTGTGGAGAATGACTGCACACTTTTTAGGATCATACGCATCCGTTTTCCAAGCGGAGGCGTATGCTATTCTAATGGCGCTAAGAAACGTTACGAACAATGGCTGGAAGGGGAGAAGTATCTGTGATTGCAGCTAAGCCAAGCTGTGCTTAGGCCCTTCTCAACCCTTTCGAAAAAGATCCAGGAATGCAAGAGCTCTCTGAATGCTGTCGGAAAATTAAATTCCTTGAGTCTCATTTGGGTTTCATGCCATAACAGCATAATTGGAAATGAGATCGCCGATGAACTTGCTAGGCAAGGATCTCAGACAGCTTTCACAGGACCAGAATCGTCGATAGGTCTGCCAGCGTCCTCAGTGAAGGCTTCAATCAGCGATTGGATCTGCACAGCCGTAGATGGCATATGCCTCCATTGGATGCAGACGGACCAAATGCATGCTCCCCAACGTTCATAAGAAGACTTCAACATGTTTGCTATCCCGTAGCAGAAAAGACTGTAGAAAGCTTATTGGCGTTGCCAGCGGGCACTTCTCTTTTGCCAAGCACTTAAACGTGTTAGGCTTAAGTGACACCACGCTCTCTAAATATTGTGGAGAAGATGAAGACACCGCAGAGAACTTTCTCTGAAGATGCCCTGCTTTTTCTCGTTACAGATAGTCGGCGCTGACATGTTGAGAGCTGGTAACTTAGGCTACTTATAATGGCAGAGTCTCCAAACATCTGGAAAGCTATAACAAAAACAATGTTGCTATCTGGTAGTACAATGGACCGGTATTAAGGTCTGAGTTCTCCAGCTGTGTGGATGGAGAACGCTATCGATTCATACCTACTGATTTCTTGTATCAAAAAATAAATCAGCAAAGTATTGACAAAATTTGGTTCCAACAAGAACAAGCGAGCTAATGCGTTCACCAAAAGTTTCCTTCAATGAGTAGAATGTTGGAACTAAAGGTCGTCAACATCAACATCCTCAAATTCAGGCACCCTCATTTTAAAAGTAAATGCCATACAAGATTGAATCAATTCATTCGAACAATAGGTCTGGTCGTTGAAGCCCTGGGGTTGCCCTAGGGTCACCACAAAGCGTTTTTTGAGAAACCTAAATTCACCCTGAATGTCAAATTGAGTGTTTTTTGAGCCATAGGTTTGCCATAGGTTTACCCCCAACTCCACCTAGCTTTTTGCTGTGGCGAGTTGAGAGCTGTCAAATGGCTTGTATTTTTTTTTTAATGACAGGGATGTGTGGTGATTTGTGGTATAGCGTTTTTTGAGGACTGAAAAACCCAGGTTTTTTTGATAATTCACAGGGTTGTCAAGAAAACCTGGGTCAACCCTGGGGAAAGTTCAACGAACAGACCTAATATTTCTGTCTTAATATTTAAAAATATCAGTCTCTGACAAACACATTGACAAACCAATTATCGTATTTTCCATGCATCCATCATCTCAAAATGCCTCGATTGAAATGATTTAAATGAAATGGAATAACGCCCGTCATTGCTATGAGATTATTTGAAGCATTTTTTATATGATGTGCTTTCATTCTGATCTGAACATTCAGTTTTAAAAGTTCTTTCTCAATTTATAACTTAAGTTGAGGCAGGCAAGCTGACAGTGCACCTCAAATATCCTTTTCCCTTCCTTCAATCAGTAGCAGACCATTTCTGTATAACTTTTGCACAACATAGTTATTAGCTATTCAAAAAACTGCAAAAATGGTTATTCATTTAACTATGTACAACAATATCGGTAGGAAGAACCGAAAACAGGAAACTTGAAACCACAACAGATTATCATGAACAGGATGAATACAGATTATGTTTATACTTTGTATTTTCGAAAGCATTGTGTACACACAAAATTGTATTCGATAATGGAAAGCAGTTTTCTTTGATTCGTAGAAACCTACACATCCGACAGCAAATATCTCGAGGCCCATTCTATTTATATCAATACATTGAATCGACTTCCTCTTACATATGTAAATTATGTAAATTACCTTACATAATTTATACCTACTTACCTTTAAGCATTTTTGCGGCCACTTCACGGATGTTGTTATCTCCATCTTTTTTGTTGTCATGAAATATCCCTCTCCGAACAAGTCCAAAAGCACCCTCACCCAACACTTCATAGAGTTCAACATTACTGCGATTGATTTCCATGTCGTCGTTAAAAAACAGCTTCTCCTCCAGATCCAATTGATATTTGAGTATATCATCAGGCGAAGGTGGGACTGTGAGTGTTTTTGTTGGGAAGTCAAATGTTGATTTTGGATCGATTGGTGCTTTCTTCTCCAGCTCCTTTTTATTCAAAAGTAAAAAAGGATTTGTCGAAGAGAAACAAATAATAAATAAATAAATGCAATTCGTATACCTGAAAGTACTTGCAACGTTCCTTAAACCTTTTTAGCTTAGCTCGTCGATGGCAGACTACGAAGATTGTAAGTGAGAGGATGGCAATACCAAATATTGGCGCTAGTATAGCGATGCCAAACTTTAAGATGTAGTTTCTATCTGGGAACACTGATACACGAATATAAATGGGATCAAACATTTGATTAAAGCTTTAAATTCCTTACCAGACACTTGGTGCGGCTTGTTTGTTGGTTGCGTAACAAACGCAGTTGAGCTTCCGCCAGGTGTGTACGCAGTAAGATGTACCTCAAATAACATTCCACTGAGGGTCAAGTTGGGTATAAAATACCAACTTTGTTCCTAAAAAAACAAGAAATATATTAATTTTTAACATTCCTGCTAGAAAATATGATCCCACTGAACAGGAAGGTATTCTTCTATTCTACATACTCGCATAATGGAAAGCTTCGAGGCTTAAAACAACTTTAATAATTCTAAATGCAAAGACCTTTCCTACGATATTTTTTTTTATGTGGGGGGAAATGCTGTGTAATTGGACTATTGTTATGATTCCTTCGAATACATTCTTTTGTGTTTGTTCAGGGATCACATGAGCTCGATATGACAATAAAAATTTCACTTGAACAAATTTTCACAAAATGAGCACTGAAAACATTTTTGTTCAGTCAGTCTGTAGGTTAAGTGAGGAAATGGAATGAAAGGATTACAAATCAAACAAAGGCTTTGTTTTGGTTTGGGGTAATATAATCTCAGGAGCCTTGTGAAATTATGATTATGTGACCTTTCTTAACTCATAAAAATCAAGTGAAGGTTCATAGACCACTAAATGCCAAGAAGGTTGGTTGACGCTGAATGGCAATGTCAACGAAAATAAATTTAAATAATAATAAACAGGAAAAACGCATTAGAAGGTTAGAAGGGATGATGCGGGGGGGAGGGGGGTGGGGTAGGTAAAGGATGCAAGGTAGGAAGTGGATTGGAAAATCAGTAGTAAAGAGCAAGAAAGCTTTAGATAGTCAAAGAATCCGAGCTTGTTTGGATTTATCGTACGTCGTACGTCAGTTTTTTGTTCTGCAAGCAATGTATAGTGAAAAATTTATAAATTTCGTTTTCAATATGAAACCACTGTGGGATAAATTTTCTAATGTGTATAATTAGTGGAGTGCCGATAGACATAAAAATGGTAAAACCTAGGAATCCATGGCCAGTTCATGGAATTTCATGAGCACAATTTTTTGGTTTCAGCAACTGGTTTAACCGGAATCAGCATTTGGGGCACAAATCAAATTTTTATTAAAGAACAAAGAAAAAGATTTCAAAAACATAAGCCTAACTAATATTAGAAATAGTGAAAGTCCCTCTGTCTGTCCGGCTTTCTATGTTACCATCTCCCGCCCAAACTACCAAACTGATTGATATGAAATTTTGTACAGAGATAGTCTAGAACCAGAGGAAGGACATAGGCTATATATTTTATCCCTAAATTCCCACGGGAACGGGAACGTATATGGGAATTTAGAAACTACAATACCGATTTCAAAAATTTTTCCACCGATAGAATGCTTTACTATCCCAAAGTAACATAAACTTTAATTCATCCTTATATTCCTGCGGGAACGGGAGTCCTTACTAATATAATAAGTGCGAATGAAGCTCTGTCTGTCCGTCGTTCTATGTTACCATCTCCCGCCCAAACTAATAAACCGATTTAAATGAAATTTTGTACAAAGATTGGACTGAACTTAAGGACGGACATAGGCTTTATTTCATTCGAATATTCCCTCGGGAACCGGTCCTCACTATTATTATAAATGCAAAAGTAGCTCTGTCTGATCACCTTTCTATGTTACCATCTCCCGCCTAAACTAATAAACCGATTTAAATGAAATTTTGTACAAAGATTGCTCAGAACCTTAGGAAGGACATAGGCTATATATTTTATCCCTATATTCCCACGGGAACGAAAACGTATACGGGAACTTAGAAACTACAACACCGATTTCAAAAATTTTTTCACCGTTAGAATGCTACACTATTCCTGATAAACATAAACTTTAATTCATCCACATATTCCTACGGGAACGGGAGTCCTTACTAATATAATAAGTGTGAAAGAAGCTCTGTCTGTCCGTCGTTCTATGTTACCATCACCCGCCCAAACTAATAAACCGATTTAAATGAAATTTTGTACAAAGATTGCTCAGAACCTGAGGAAGGACATATGCTATATATTTTATCCCTTAATTCCCACGGGAACGGGAACGTATACGGGAACTTTGACACTATGGCACCGATTTCAAAAACTCTTCCACCGTTGGAATGCTCCATAATCCCTGAGCAACATAAACTTTTATTCATCCCCATATCCCTCACGGGAACGGTCACCATGTTTCCACGGGAACGGGACTCTTTACTAATATTATAAGTCCGAAGTTAAATCTGTCTGTCTATTTCTCTTTGTTACCATTAACTGCCCAAACTATTGAACCTATTTATATGAATTTTGGTACAGAGACAGTCTAGAACCTGAGGATGGACATATATTATGTTATGCAACATGTTTTATCCCTGTATTCCCATGGGAACGGGAACTTGGAAAATACAGCACCCATTTCAAAAAAATGTCCACCGTTAGAATACTGCACTACTCCCGAGTAATGTAAACTTCAAGTCATCCTCCGGAAACGCCCTCATGTTCTCACGGGAATGGAAGACTTTATTAACATTATAAATCCAAATTTAACTCTGTCTGTCTGTTTTTCTTTGTTTATATTTACCACCCAAACTATTGAACCGATTTATATGAATTTTGGTACAGAGATAGTCTAGAACCCGAAGATGGACATCCTTACTAATATTACAAATCCAAAATTAACTCTGTCTGTTCGTGTTTCTTTGTTACCATCTCCCGCCCAGAAAACAGATCCGATTTAAATGGAATTTAATTAAGAGATAGCCTAGAGCCTGAGGATAGACATAGGCTTAATAAGTAATCCCTATATTTCTACGGGATCGACACCGTAAACGGGAACCTTAAGACTGCTGGGTCGATAAAAGTTCTTTCACTGCGGGGTGATTTCTGTCAAACTGTCGAAAATACGTTAGACCTGAGAAGAAATGTCTATCTTAATCTTCAAATAATAATTGGCAATTGGGAATGGCTGTTTGAAAGGCGATTTCGGCGCCGACTAATGAGATAGTTAACCATATAAACTAATAAAATATGTTTGACGTATTGGGGGACGTTGGCGAATGTCTATCAATGGACAATATTATGGACACTGAGTAAGTCACATCATACCCTATAGAGTTTCTCAATTTCTTAGGATTATTAGGAGTGGCAGCAAGTTGGTGTTCCAGTGCCAAAAATGAGTAATTCAGAATTGTAAACAGCTACAAATTACACATCTGGGATGTGGCATTAATAATGACTTGAACGAAAAAAGGAGAAAACGTTTCGATTCCCCGTTTTCCTTTAATTCCCACTGATTTGAGTTGCAGGTGTTCGTTTAGAAAAAAATCCCATGGCAACTTTATGTGGCAGAATCACGTATATCAATCCCACAAAACCTTTTTATTTCGCAAAAGATGGAAAAAATAAGAACGTCGTGTGCAAACATATACTAAAATAAAATAATATAACAATGGTTTACTAAAACGCATGAATGTGTCTTATTTGCAAAATAAGTAGCTTAAAAAATTAAGAATGCTGCCGAAAGTCACTATTCCACGCGGACGGAGTCGCGGGCACAGCTAGTAGTATATATAGGTAGCTAATGGCTTGTTGATTTTTAAATTTTTTTTTAAAAAAATGTCATTTTTTAATAATATTGCCGCTCGCGCCAACACGAAGGGGGGTAGACCTACCCTTTCTATCCAATTTTTTTTTATCCTCACCTAACCTATCCCTCCAAAGCCTTTGGAAAACCGCTTCTAATACACCCTTAATAAATAGAAGGGCACGAGTACGATAACTTTGGCGACAAGAAATAATAACGGATTTTGGTGGAGGGGTTCAATACAAGCATTTTTTTTTACTGGAGGGGGGTCTATCTCCCCCCTTTAGGCGGTAGAGGCAAATTTATAAAAATTGACTTAAAATCTAAAAAAAGATATTGTTGAACAATGGGAAAATTTACAGATACAATTTATACTTTTTATGAAAGCCAGAAACTTGCACTTTTTAATAAATTTTAAATGAAGTGATTTCAATTTATGGTTTTTGAAATAAATGACTTCAAAGTCAAAATGTAGGAAAAAAAATTTGAAAAAATCACTTTAAGTATTATATTTCTCGTGATTACAAATGCCAATAAAAAAAGTCTTATGAGTTAGTTGCTTTAATAAATTTTTTATCAAACGCTGTAAACTACTTTTTTCTATGTCACAGTTTTTGAGATAATTGAAAAAACGTAAGACTATTGAAGTATGCAATATTTTAGAAAAATTATGGAAATATGTACGAATTTACAATAATGTTAGGAAATAGACTAGTGAAAGTATGAAAATTCATCAGACAGGTGCTTTCTTCTTCTTCTTCTTTTTCATTTTCGGCGTTACGAGTAGTGATCTTGAAGCGATCACAACTCTCCCACTTTTCTGCTTCACACCTCAGAAAGCGTCGGCAAGCCTCCCGGTTTTGGATTGTTCCATGTCTGAGGCCAACCAAATGCTGCTGTTTTTGCATTTGCTTGTACCAGGAGTGTTTTGGCCTGCCTTTTCTTTTTCGTCGCGAATTTGTCGAAACGTTGTACGATATTGCCTTTTTGACGGGGTTCTGCGGATCTCTCCTTTGAACATGACAATACCAACTGAGCCGGTCGTGCTGAATTTTGTCCAAGATGGTACTTTTGACATGAAGGCTTCCACGGATCTTAGTACTTCTAATTCGATCAAGCTTTGTTACTCCTGCTGTCATCCGAAGCATCTTCATTTCGGCTGCCGTCAATTTGCTCTCATACTTTTTGTACATTGTCCAACATTGTGAACCGTATGTCAGAGCTGGACGGACAACTGCTGTGTAGAGTCTTCCCTTCAACTTAGGGAGCATTTTTCGATCACAGAAAATAGCGGCGTTTTCTCGCCACTTCATCCACCCTACGCTTACTCGATGATTGATGTCGTCATCACAAGATGCTTCACTATTGATCATAGATCCCAGATATTTAAACTTTTCACACTTGGGAAGCACATTTCCATTCAAATAAATGTCTGGAATAGGCTTGTCTGGATCTGAAAAAGGGCAGCACAGGTATTCCGTCTTTTTAGTGCTAATACGGTACCCATTTCCTTCCAGAACATCAATCCAAACGTCAAGTGCTCGTTGCAGGGATTCAGGATCCTCGCTTATGATGGCTCCATCGTCAGCAAAGAATAATTGTTGTACTTTATTGTCCGTTACTTTTCCTTCGAGCAAATAATCCAGAACAGCAATAAAGAGCAGTGGACTCAAGACACTTCCCTGATGTACACCTACTGTTATTTGGAATTCTTCGGTGACTCCAGCTGGGCATCTCACTTTTGTAACTGCTCCTTTGTACATGTCCATAATTATTCGCACATAGGCTTCAGGAACTCCTCGGTGTCTGAGGGCCACCCATATCAGATCTCGTGGTTGTCGATCGAATGCCTTTTCGAAGTCAACCGACACATTATGCAAATCCTTTGAGGCATCTCGGAGTTTTTCCATAATGATCCTTATACTTTGGATTGCGTCTGTGGCTTACCCGTGACAAACCCGCATTGGTCATCAGACAGCCTTATTATTTTCCGCAGTCGGCTATCTAAAACCCGCTCAACGATCTTCATAGTGTGGGACATCAACTTGATCGAACGATAGTTGTCACAGCTTCTGGTATCTCCCTTTCCCTTGAACATTGGAAGAAGAAAACTTTCCCTCCATTGATTAGGCAAACTGTCACCTCTTACAAGTTTGGAGATGAGAATCGTGAGCCATCTTAATCCGATGTCTCCCATATTTTTCCAAAACTCATATGGTACCTCGTCTGGCCCAATCGCTTTGCCTTTTTTGGAGTTCTTAACTGCCTCCCTAACTTCTTCGACTGTGACGTCGGATACTTCTGTAAAGTTAGGTGCAGCTGTTGGAAAGTGGCGCCAAGGAAACTGTTCATTCAAAAGATCATCACAATACTCTCGCCACCTGTGAAGAATTTTGTCGTCACCCAAAAGTAGCACTCCTTGAGCATCATTGATGAACTTCGGCGAACGAATCTCCTGCGCATTTCTCCTTCTCTGAGCGGCTATTTTGAAAATGGTTACTCCCTTATTCAAGTTGCTTTGTCTTAGCTCTTGGATTGCCTGATTTACTTCAGCAGCTGGGGCAGAAATCTCTTCCAGCTCTCGATACAGGCCCTCCGTGCTTTTTGCTTGAAGTTAGGCGCACTTTTTCTTCGCTTCTTTTCTGCAGCTCTTGTATTCTTATGCTTATGTGCAATTAATTTCCGTATACAACAACTTCCGCATGGCCCGCTTCGCGGGGGCTCACTATTTTAACCCTTTTTCCGCAGGGTTAGGCTGCGTATGCTAAATATGAAAAAACCAATTGTTTTTCTAACTGCAAGTTATTTGATTGAACTTAAAAAAGTTTTGTTGCTATTTTCATATTTAACATGAGCGGCTTAACCCTGCGGAAAAAGGGTTAAAATAATGAGCCCCCGCGAAGCGGGCCATGCGGAAAGGTGTTGCATACGGAAATTAATTATAATAATAAATTAAATAATCTGGCTTTCATAAAAAGTATAAATTGTATCTGTAAGTTTTCCCGTTTTTCTATAATATTTTTTTAGATTTTAAGCCCCTTTTTATAAAATTGCCTCTACCGCCTAAACGGGGGGAGATAGACCCACCCCCTCCCATAGTAAAAAATGCTTGTATTGAACCCCTCCACCAAATCCCGTTATTATTTCGCCAAAGTTATCGTACTCTCCCCAATAGAAGAAAATTCTTGAAGTTAATAATAAATTATAAAAATACTTAAAAAATTCGGAGCGGTGAAATTTTTTTTTAACTTTTTTCTATACTATTCAAAACACATTTCCGGAAATTTCATGAAAATTCATGGACTGGCCCTGGATTCCTAGGTAAAAAGCTTACGGCACTCCACTTAATAATAGAGATGTCACTAAAAACCTATGGAAAGAAGTTTCAATCGAAAGAACCAGCCAGTTGAAGAGGTTAAAAAAAAGTGTAATAATTTGAGGGGCCAGTTTCGTAAAGAAAAATAAAAAATAATAAATAAGAACGTCTGAGACTGTCGTCCGAACAGCTCCGATCCAAAATTGGCCGATAATTCGGATTAAGTGTACGCGAGCCGTAAGAATGCAAACCATTGCTTTGACTCCGAATTTTATATTTTCTCAGTTATCCTTCCCCGGCGAAGCCTCAGTAAGCAATTTTCATTCGAAACGCATGATGAATGATTTATTATATGCACGGCCAATAAAACTTTTAACATACAAAAACTTTTGCTCGTTTTTTGTTCATTGTGTGCTACGTTCTACGTTTTATGCACTTTGCTTGTCCTGGTTTATAAGGCACGGATGTTTCATGTCTCAGTTCATTCATTCATTGGTAGAAAATTTTAAAATGTTTCGATTTCATATTCTGATCCATTATTAATTAGCAAAGTTTTTTCGTGGTCACTCATTTTATTTTCCACAAACGATTTCAACTGCGCATTTATCCTATGCAAAATTCAAATTGTTTGCAAACAATAAAAACAATTTCATGCTTTGATTTGAGAAAACAAATAAAAGAATTATTATATAATAAAGCAAAAAAGTGAGCACAAAAGCACGGAGTGGGCCAAAGCAGGTGTATTTTTCGCTGTCATTCGTATCAGGGACTTGTGTGTAATGTGAACAAATGAAAACCAGCATTTTTTCCATGAAAAATATAATTCACAATTCCATTCATCAATAGATTGTTCTAGACTCCAAACGATCGCTCAGCTGTGGTTGACGTAGACGAACTATGTTCTAAATAATCTCCCTTCTGTATCACCAGCAGAATTTTTTTTCTAATGAAAAAGTTTTAAGCTTCGACTTTACTTTTAGAAGTAAAACAAATTTTCATCAAAAGAAACTTCTGCTCAACAGATTCCCGAGATCTCCAATATCGTCCTAAAAAATTTCATTTCACTTGTTCATACAGCCAAATGAACCTGCACGACCACTTTCACTTCTAAGAATATTCTAATAACACTGAAACTTCAAATAGCAAACTACTTATAGCCGTTAACATATCATGGAGGATTTGTTGACAAGCAAGTACATAATTTGCTTTGGCAAAGTTAATTAATGTTCGAGTTTGTTTGTTGCTTTTCAAAGATTTCCTCGAATTGACACCTGATTTGTATGCTATGTCAGTCCTAAAGGAACTACCGAACTAACTGCCCGAACACAATGGTGTAGCTGTAGCTGTAGTACGCCACGCTTTCAAAGTCGAAAGTAGGCAAATCCCATAAGAGTGAACACAATGCGTAGTAGTAGCTGTAGCGGTAGCTGAAGCTGTAGTACAAGTTGACTCAACTTCAACTTTGAGCGCGCTGCAGCGCTACATTTTGGCGTTTCACACAGAAAAAAAAAAAAAAAACAAAGCAAAATGGCTCAGCAAAATTGAAATCTTGCGCTACACCATTGTGGACGAGCTTTGCTACATTCCTCAGCTGCACTCTGACTTTTGATTTGACAGCGCGGCGTACTAAAGCTACAGCTACACCATTGCAGCTACACCTGCAGCGGCAAATTAGGTTGTCAAAATTAAGTTATACGCAGCTTAATATGAAGCGTTTTCATATATTTGTAGTTGTCGCGGCGGCGCGGCGACAGAAGTGCTGCCAACAGCGTCTTTGCTACTACCACAACTGCAAAATCGTTTTGGTTTGGGAAAACTTTAATCTGTATAAAATTCATTTGATCAGCCAATAAAAAAAAACTCTTAAGCTAAGTGTACACGATTGGTAGGTCTGACAATTATTGTCAGATGAGGTGAAAATTGATTTTGTGTGTACACGGTTTGCAGAAATCTACAAATGTCTGCAAATGTTGCCAAATATTTGGCTGACAATGTCGACAAACTAATTTGGCCAAATAGCTGGCAATAGATTTACAATTATTTGTAGATCTCTGCAAACCGTAAATAGTTTTAAATACAAAAATCACTTTAAAATTTGCCTTGAAATCTTTGTAAAACTTGTCTGCCAAAGAATAAGTTTGCAAATGTTCTTTAAACTGAATCTGCAAATTTATTTATTGCCAGAAGACATTTGCAGAAACGTCATAGAATGAAAAATATTTGTGTACACACGATTGTCACATCTGCAAATTAATTTGTCTTCAAAATGACTGATGAACAAATTTTTTTGCAAATTAATTTGGTGTGTACACGATTGTCAGCCATTCGAGACAAATTTTTCACTGACTGATCAATAATGCAATATTTGCAGACTTGGCAATAGTGTACACGTAGCTTTTCACATCCAAACACTTTCTAAAATAAAACTTACACAATTTAGAATTCTAAGGAAAATAATTTCTCAATTCCAACAAAAACAAAAATTTCAGGATTTAAATCAATTAGTTATGACCTCTTTCCGTCGTCTGCGCTTATTGGTAAAGTTATCCTTTGCGAATACAGAAAACAAAATGAAAATTCATTTTAGCAATTGTTCTTACATTCTATTACCAGGAAAACGTGCTTACGCCGAAAATGTACAAAAGGTATTTTAAATATGATGCTAATTTCATTCTAGAAATAATTCAAGGATGTACGACTAATTATTATTAATTGATTAATTTAATTTCTATTAACTGGAGCAAAAAGGATACTGAAAGTCCTTAAGTTGATTTGCTTTCAATTTAAACAAAGGGTTGTGTACTTTGAGACCTTTTTACTGCTAGGAGTAACAGTCATAATTTTTCTTTTCACACAGTTTGCTTCATTGTACGGGGTGAGCTATAAAGACGTACGATTTTTGAATAACGATTTTCGGTAGAGGGGTTTGATGAAATTGAGTTCTCATAGAGCTCTTCACGGGTGCACAACGATCATTTCGGGTAGGGATCGAACCTCAGTCATTAGATAAAGGAGCAAATTTGAAAAAAAAAAGTGGAGCGAAATGTAGTAGCGTAGATTTGAAACAAAAAGAAGTCTGCCATACACACACAGAACGTGGCTGCTGTAATGAGTGTGCGACTCAATCTAACAGCAAAAATTTCTGCACTCCGGTTATCAGTCGGCGTTACAACTTTTTTAATGACTTTGATGACATCGACTTGGACAATTTCTTGTTCATGCATCAGATCCATGCCACACAGCCTAAGCCGCAACCAATCTTTTGGACTCTAAAGTACCAGATTTGCTATCAGCCATCTTGGCGGTATCAGATTGAAATAGATTTAATTTTTTCTTCGAAAGTGAAGCAAATCGGGTTCGATCGATGCAGCGTTTGAACGCTGCGTCAAGTAATATTTCAAGAATAATGACTCGTGCATGTTTTTTGACGTTTGTATAATTCTGAGTTAGGAAAACACGACCTAAAACAGAGTTCGAGTGAAAGAGTGATTAAGTCTTGGGTCAGAAAGCTCACTGGTTTAACTTTCAATCAGAGACCATTCAAGACACCCGAGGTAAACAAGAACAGAAGAATAAGTAACAAAGTCCGTACTTCTTTGCAAATCATTGGGGCAAACTAAAGATTTTTTTCAAATTCACACTACTTTGTGGCCTACCCTTTGCTTTAACAAACATCGTACATTTTAGAAATTCAACGGTTGGCATGTCTGCCAACTAGCGGAAAATTCGAGGTTTGAATCCTAGAAACATCCAAGTGTGTTTTTACTGGCATTGGCTTTCGTTAAGAACTGTCAAGTTCTTACAGACTAATTATTACACTACAATGAACAGCGTTGTCTAACTTAGCCGCTAAGAATCAGGAAAAATTTGAAAGTCCCCTCCATTCCCTCACATGTTATGGCTAATGAGAAACATGGAGCTTAATTTTCTCCAGCTTGTTGTGTCTGCCTATTTGTTAACTAAACCGATTGGTTACATTCAGACAAGTCAAACTGAAAACATTAAATTTATTATTTATTCCCAATCTAATAAATTTAATAGAAATTAATTTTATTTAAGTGGAGATGAAATTTTTGATTTTACTATCAAGTATAATAAAACTCTTATAAAGGACAGCTTATACGAAAAAAAAACAATTCACAAATATAAAAAGAAAAAATAATCTGAATAGTCAGTGTGAAAACTTACCTTGGCAGCATTGTATTCGTACTTTTTCACATCAAAAGTATGCAACTGATCTAAGTCAAGGATTTTCAATGTATAATAATCTGGTTCGTGCAAAGGATGCTGCCAGCTAACGTTCAGAGAGAAGTCATTGTGAAGTAAGAAGTGCTCCTTAATGGATAGTCCTTCTGGTTTGAGTGGAGCTGAAAAGATATGAGTGCGTCTTGGTATGATCAATAAATACGAATGTTAAATTAAAGAAAAACAAAAATAAATTCAAAGCAAAACCCATGCAAAAATCAGACGAACTGCATAAATTCGAACTTAAACTGCAAACGGAAATGAGGGCCATATAATTTATTTTTCAAAGAAAAAGACTCTCTGAAAGTGTCTTCTCTTGCTCGTAAATAAGAATATAAGTTATATGCGTCTTTTTGCTTGATAAGTTTGCACTTGCAGAATCCTAAACTTCAATACAAAACGACCGATGACCATTGACTGTTTTTCACTCCAGCGAACGGGCTCAATTTATAACCTTTGAATTGCATGTTTACGAACAATGAAGTTCTTTTTATTATTGCTCTTATATAGGTATTTATTATAATACTTGCAAACGTAACGTTTAACGCGGATTATCGATTGCATACTTTTCGGCACTGCTCGTCATTCAGCCAGATGATTTGTATTTGTATTTGTATTTATTCAATTATATAATTTAACTCAGTAAGATACAATATCTTATAAACTTGAGTAAATTTCAGTACAAGGTACTATATTTAAAAAAAAAGTGCTATACAATAATATAATAAATCATTAAAGAGAAAGACTCCTGATTAGAAACAAATAAAAAATAAAAATAAAAAATCAGATTTTAAGAACAACATCACCGTTTTCATCAACATCATCATCAACACCACCCACAACTTCACCGTCAAAAATGTGTTTTTAGGATAAAAATTCTTTTAGCATTTTCTGAAATAAGCTCGGGCTACTTATTATTTTTATAGATCGTGGTAGGGAATTCCATAAACGAATAGAATACGGATAAAACTGACGTTCGGACACCAAAAAAGAACAACGTACTGGAACAAGGTTGCAAAGATGTTTCTGATTGTGAAAAAGTAAGCTTGTTAAACAAATATTCAGGTTGATGAGATTGCATTATATTGTGAAGCAAGGTTAATGTTCAGAGTTTAAATAAGTTATCAAGAGAAATGCCATGCATGGATTTTGAAAAATTTTAAATGTGGTCATATTTTTTTTAACCCATATATATATCGAGCAATACTGTTGGTAAGCAACATTGAGCTTTCTCTTGTGTTCTGACTTCTGAGTCACAATTACTAAAGATTTCACAACAGAGGAGCATAAGGTTCATTCCATCGTTTCGGGTGTTACATTTGTTCACATACAGTCAAAATTTTAATGTACATATGTATATGAAATGATATTTTAGCGATTAAAATGTCTTATTCTCTGCGTTTTTAGTTGTTTTATCTTATTTGTTAAATTTGTAGAACTTAGCATAAGGATTAACAATTTTATAAGTCGAAAAGTGTGCGTTTCGGGTGTTACACGATTCTGCCTCTATGACCTGACCACTGTTACATTTATATGAAATTCAGCGAATTTTCTTAGGGAAGCTTTTCTAAAAATTACAGGCTTCCTAAAGTAAAATATTTACTATTCAGCTACCACAAAATTACTGTCACAAATAAGGTTTTACTATTTTTTAACTAATTTTTACTTTGTTTCGGGTGTTACGACAACAAAAATTAAACACTTTATATGAACAAAATCGATGATTAATAAGTTTTTCTTTAATGCAGCTTCATTGTAAGCTTCTTTAAAACAAATAAAACCACTAAGTTAACAAAAATAAATCAATTCTTCTTTTATTCAACAATTTCATATTAATTCAAAATTTTAAAATATCTTTGTATGCTGTACGTGTGTATGTAATTGAACTCCTCCTAAACGGCTTGACCGATTTAAATGAATTTTTCTGTATGCGTTTGAGTGGCGCCCTGGATGGTTTAGATTCACAAATCAACCCGGCAGATGGAATTGGAATATAGTAAAATGGGCAATTTCATTATTCTTAACTATAATGAATCAAAAATTAAATTCAAACAATGATTTTGTTTTTTTTTTTGACAACAAAAAATTTAAATAATAAATAACAAATAATAAGGTTTGTTTTGAAAAATTCTTTTAATTTTTTGACTGATGAGATAAGAATTAATATTTAAATTTTTTGAATTTATTGCACCTGAGTACCATAGACAAATTTTTATTTGTTTTATAATTAGCCACACATCAATGGGTTATGACTACTCTTATAATGTTATAGAGCACAGTGCGAGCATTTAGGAAAATAGGAGAGGATTTAATAGGATACTTCGATACACCTTGCTTTTGAACCTTTGTAAATCGTAATGTAGTTGAAATACAAATCCAGGTAAAGCATTCCACATACGGGTGGTGCGACTAAAATAAGAATCTCTATACTTGAGTGTAAGCCCGAAGTTGGGCTCAAGGTAAAACTGATGGGCATTCTTAGCAAGGTGGGTTTTGCGGCTAAATTGTTTCAGGGGAGGAATGCAACTGACTATTTCACTAGAGCACTGTTTGTGATAAAAGAGAGAAAGAGAGAGAGAGAGAGAGAGACAAATAACGATGATATTCAAGAGAATCAATTGAACTATCACACATCAGTTTTAACGCTCTATTTTGTACCCTTTCAAGTAGGCGCAAAGATGTTTCAGAAGCACCTGACCAGATATGGGAGTTATACTCCAGTTTTGGGCGGATGAAGGCCTTATAAATTGTAGCCAGATCAGAAGGGGTGAAGAACTTCTTGCATTGTCTTAATAAACCTAAGCATACATACCAAGTACTGACAGCTTTTCGGTTTCTTGGATGGAGGTACCATTAATGGATAATAGCAATGGGGGAATATTAAGATTATTCCTCAAATTCTCCCAGTAACGGTAATGGGAACGGGATCGGAAATTCAAAAACCACTGGAACGAATTGTAATTATTGTCGCTTTACAGTACGATGTCATCTCCATATCCGACGAAAATGGGACGAGAACAAGAACATAAGCGGGAACTTGGAGAATACTGGACCAATTCCAAAAAATTTTCAACGTTAGAGTGTAAAGTGCTCCTGAGTAGCAAGGGCTACAATTATTTTCTTTAGATATTCTTTCGGGAACGGAAGCGGGAATGGTGACATAATCAAGAACCTGGAAAGTACTTAACTAGTTCCAAAAATTTCATGGTTAGAGTGCTTCAATGTGCCTGAGTAATATAGACTATAGTTCATCAACATTTACCCACAGAAACGGGAACCGGAATTCAAAAAATGGTTTTCGCCATTACAATACGGTGCTACATAGACTATATTTCATCCCCATATGGGAATGGAACGGGAACTGGGACACATTCGGGAACTTGGAAAATGCTATACCGATTCCACAAATTCTCATCGTTAGAGTGCTTAATTGTCCCTGAGCAACATAAACTATATTTCATCCTCACTCTCCCACTAGAATAGAAACTTTGAAACTACTTTACTTAACTTTCAATTTGATGAACGTAGGGCCTGAGCTACGCCGGGCGGGTCAGCTAGTCTATCTATATAAATAAAATAGGATGTATGCATGTATGTATGTATGTCCGGGGTAAACTTCTAAACAACCCAACGGATTTTTATGAAATTTTCAGGGTAGACATAGTTTAGTCCAGAGATGGTTCCTGTCAATGTTTGATCCCTATATTCCCACAGGAACGGCGTTGGGAACGGAAATTTTGAAGCTACTGGCTAAATTTCAAAAATTCTTTCAGCACTAGGGGTGCTACATTATCTCCCTTCATCAGTAACTTTAACTGTATTTCATCCCTATAATCTCACAGAAACAGAAACGGGAACGAGAAAGGGAACCATAAAGTTACCTGACCGATTTCAAAATTTTTTTCAAATCTGGGATGTTAGATTATTCCTCAGTGACATAGACTTATATTTCATTCTCCTGAAAATCTGTTTTTTAGGTTCTGGCCACAATAGTTCGACACTTGTCTAAAACTAGAAAAAAGTGTCTTTTTAGAAGGTTTTCAATACTCTTCACATCTTGCCAGAGATTATTTAAATATGACGATTGACTAGCAATATTACCCTTTGAAATGTAAATCAAGTGAACGCTAATATTTCTATTTTTTAATAGTCATAAAAATCTTTGGTGTAATACAAAAACAAAACGCAGCAAATTCTGAAAACATGCAGGGAATGTACTACCCACTCATGTTCAGATAGACTTCTGCCTATTTCAGTTTTTATTTATTTCTTTATCTTTCGCACCTACAGTCATACCGTGGTGGAAGAATGCGGCGTGTAATACTAGACTAACAAAGAAATATGATGTATTAAAGTAGTCGTAGCACCAAGAAACAAATTTTATGGCTTTTTTCATAATTTAAGACTGTAACACCCGAAACGTTTCGGGTGTTACAGTTTTAAATCATGAAAAAAAGTCGTCAAATTGGTCTATTGTTAAATTACTAGTTAGTATTTTAAATCATTACCATTAGAACCTTACTTTTAGTAAATATTATTAAACTTATCAATCTGCAAGTTATAATAATAAAACAATTACCACGCGGCATAACGGTTGTCATGTTGACAGTTCTTTTTTTTTTAATTTCCAATAGTCAAAGGTATAATAGTCATAAAGTCCACTTTATTAAATATTTTGAAGGCTGATAAACTTAAAAATAGCGATTTTTTCTGTTTTTTTTTGCATATTAAAATGTGGAATTTTTTCTTTCTGGATTCATCAATCTAAGTGCAAAAAGAACATATTATTTTTTTTACCCCGAGTATCGTTTGTGATGGAATGAGCCATAAGAGGAACCAATAATGTTTTAGCTAATATTAGACGTGTTGCTAAAGGAGTAATATGGAAGGTTGTCCAAAGCATTCGAGGTCCACCATAAATTCTTCCAAGCATTGATTGTATATGGTTATTCCAACTGAGTGTTTTATTAAACGTCAGCCCAAGGTTTTTAGCAGAATCAACGAACTCAATAACTGTGTTATTCAAATATATCGGTGGAAAATAGGAGGTATCAGTTAAAGTTCGGGATATGACCAAGCATTTCGATTTGTTTGGATTCAAGTAAAGATCATTTAGGCGCAACCAGATGACGATTTGTTCCAAATCCTCATTAGCTTCACAAATACAATTTTCAAGCATTCCTAAAGCAAAGCTGTAGCATAATTGAACGTCGTTTGCGTACATATGCACTGAACTATTCTGCGGATATGATGGAAGATTATTAATGTAAAGTGAAAATAGTAAAGGCCCTAAAATTGACCCTTGGAAACACCTCGCTGTAGAGGAAGAAAACAAGACAAAGAATTGTTCACAAGAACAGCTTGGGAACTTTCAGTTAAGTAGGAATGGAAGAGTTTTGTTGATGTTAGAGATAAGTTAAACTGACTTTTAAGTTTATTGCACAGTATTTCATGATTTACAGAGTCGAACGCTTTTGAGAAGTCTAAAAGTGTTAAAATAGTCATTTTGTCGTTATCTAATTGCTCTCTGATGTTTTCCACAACATCAATCAAAGCAGTAGTACAGCTGTGCTTAGGCCTCAAGTCAGATTGATTGACACATATTAACTTATTATAACTTAAAAAGTTCCTGATTTGAAGATTGTTTATTCTTTCCAGAACCTTTGAAAGGAACGGTAAAATGGCTATAGGACGGAAATCATCAAGACTATTACTTTTCGGGACTGGTATAACTTTGGCTAGTTTCCAATGAGAAGGGAAAGTAGATGTCATAATAATGCTGTTAAAAATATGGGTTATAAATTTGAGAACATAGGGTAGAATAATTTTAAGAAACTTCGGATGAATATCATCAGTTCCAATAGAGTTTGATTTGATGGCAAGAATACTTTCTTAAACATCCTCATCATAAAAAAATGAGACATTAAAACTAACGAAACTTTGTTGATCATGTATTTCGTTCATATGATCAGAGTAGGACGTCTCAAAGCCATTAGCATTAATGGCAACAAAATTCTTATTTAGCTCATTAGGATCGATAGAATTAACTCTACTATTGATTTGATTGCCTATCCCTATACCAATATCTCTAAAATTTTTCCACAGTTTACCTCTAGATAAGGATGGGCTTAGTTTTGGGGCGTTAAACCTCCGTTTGGCTTCGCGGATTATTGTGACAACCCTATTTCTCAACACTTTATATTCATTATATAAGGCTTCAATTCTACAATTTTTCCAACGCCTATATGCAATATCACGTTCGCTGATTTTCCGTTTTATAAAGTTATTAAACCAGAATTGGTTTTTCTTATTGCATTGCCTTGATATTAGTGGGACATGAATGTTAAAATGATGATTGATACTATTTTGAAAGAAACGTGTATGTTATACAATTGGTACCATTCAATAAGATTTAGATCTGCCTATAATCGAACCCTGTTTAGATTACGGAAATCTCTATAGCTGTAACTGGATGACGAAATCAAATTTAATTGTAGTGAAATGTTTTCTTCGGTGGAAGTTTGCAAATGACGATGGCAGAGGAACAGCCATCGTTATTGATGAAAGATTTAAAGTCAACAAAGTCTCATTCCATAGCAACTATTTTTGCAAAGTCGTTCGGGAGATACCAATCGTTTTCTCATAGGAAGTATTTATATACCATCGTGTGCTGGGCCTAACCTTAATAGCGAACTGGATTGGATTCTAAATCTAGCAAGCTCATATGATGCCTTATTTATAGGAGGTGATTTTAATGCGCGTCATCCAAATTGGGGTGACAGAACAACTAATGCGAATGGAGTTCGATTGCATAATTGGTTTTTCAATGGCCCCTTCTTAGATGTAGACATTATTTCACCACACAGTCCAACATTTCTTAGGTCATCTTCGGTTTTAGACTTTTTCCTCATATCATGTTATTTAAATAATTCAAGTAATTTAAATTGCAAAACATTTCCTCTTCCCTCCGATCACTACGGAGTAGAGACTATTCTGAGAACACGTAACTTTTACCCTACACTAGCGTCTCCAAAGTGTCATACTAGCTTTGAAAGTACAAACTGGGATACCTTTAGAATGGAACTCCACAGAAGCCTTTCCACCTTGGAAATGCCAACAAGTAGGAACATACCTAACTCTGATATAGATGAACTCATAAAAAAAGTAAATGAAAAAATATAAGCGAGTATAGAAAACCATTCAGTGACGCAAGTCACAAAAAAATTAAAATACAATTTCATTTCCCAGCTAACTAAAAGCCTGCTTAAAACAAGAGGAATCTGGCTTAGAAAACTAAAACGGATTTTCCACAGAAATCTAAATAGAGTAAATTCGGAATATAAGGAACTTTCTTCTAGAATACAATGTCTAACAAAAATAATAAAAGAAAATGTCAAAGCGGATTTTGATAAGGAATTCAGGATGCGCCTACAAAATATTAAGCCTTCTCCACAAGCCTTTAAGGAGATCGATAAAATTAGTGGAAGAAAATATTTTGGCACTGACATTTCCAAAGAGACACTAAGATTTAATGGGATAGAACTAGAAGATATCGACTCAAAACTCGAAGCTTTTAAGACGATCTACTCAAATTTGTACTCTGAAAAAACACCAAATTCTGATTTGAATCTAACAAACAATGTTCTTCTAAAGGTAGATGAATTTGAAAACATTAACAGCAGTCTATGTCTGACGACATTTTCGAATTCCAATACAGACTCTGATAGTTTGGATCTACCTTTCACATCACCAACCAAAGTTAGCATCCATAGAATGAAAAAATCGTGTGGCATTGATAAGATTTCAAACTTTGTTTTGCGCAAGTGCCCACATTCACTTGATATCACATTATCGTGCATTTTTAATCAATCCATAAATAATGGATACTTTCCCTCTATTTGGAAAAAGTTATTAGTTATTATGCCTATCGCGAAAAAGAAAAAGGCAAAGGAAGTTAACGACTTTCGGCCAATATCAATGCTCTCCAATGTTGGAAAGCTTTTTGAACGGATTTTGGCGGAAAGCCTAGATAAATTTTTCGATGAGAGAAATATTATACCTTTCAACCAATTTGGTTTCAGAAAAAACCACTCTACTGAACATTCACTTATTGTCCTTAACAATAAAATAATTCAAAATCTTAGAGCTAAAAAATGTTCTGTCGTTCTTGATATAGACCTGTAAGCGGCCTTTGATTCTATTTGGCATAAGGGCCTTATTTATAAAATGATAACACTTAACTTCCCAATTTCTTTAATACGGGTGGTTAAAAGTCTGCGAAGCTCTAGACGCGCATCAGTACGGATTGCATCTGAGTATTCGGATGAATTTCCGATACTTTTGGGTGTAGCACAAGGGTCACTGCTCGGTCCAAAATTGTTCAATGTTTACTTGATCGACTTCTAATTCAATTATCAGAGTACAGAGCCGCAATCTATACTATTTGCGGACGATACAAAAATTATAGCCAGTGCTGTGAGACCTCATGATGCATTAAACAAAATAAAAGATTCCTTGCCCATATTGACTTCTTATTTAAACTCTTGGGGGTTGACATTAAAAGCTGAGAAAAGTGGCCTCACTTGCTTTCGGAACACATATAGTAGAGGCCATCGCAAGGCAGTTAAAGAAAGCAAATCTCTTGGATTAAGTATTAATAATGTTTCAATCTCCTTGAAAACAGAACCAAAGTATCTTGGCATTAATTTCAGCCATACTCTGAAGTTTAACAAACATGCAAGAAAAGTACTGAGCAAAGCCAAAATGGCATCTAGTTTACTTAAACAGCTTCTTTCTTCTAAGTACACTTCTAAGAAATCAAAAATGTTGATGTACAAGACGCTAATCAGGCCCATTTTAACCTACGGTTTTAGTTGTTGGTTAACTATATCGCCAACAGTTGCGAATGAAATGGAAAGTTTTGAAAGAAAAATTTTACGGTATTGCAGTGGAAAATATAGGAGACCAAATAAAAAATGGTTTTCTAATAAAACATTGTATAAAGAAAATAAAATTGTACATTCAACTTTTGAATGTATAGAATATTATACAGTCAATCTAGTTGTATTGTTTATTGTTTTTTGAATTTATAAATCATAAGATTATTAAATATTAAATATTACTATTCTCTATGGAGATACTTTTGTATTACTTTCTTAGTTTGTAAGTTCTCTAGTCATAAATTTAAGGCGGCCGCTTTGAGCCTCAAGAGTACGTATGTCGGGAACAAACATACGAAAAATGTATAGCGAAAATGTAAATTTTTAATTTTAATAATGTTAAAGGTTCAAAAACCAGCCTTTCTATTGTAAATTTAGAGTAGCCAGACATATTTATATGAAGTCGGTAATCTTTGATTCATGAATGTAGTCATAAGAAAAAAAAATTGTATTGAAGTCTCAATAAAAATTGAAAATTGGTGGAAGTTTGCATTTTTTTTCGGAGAAAATCAAATTGAAACTTCTTTGTTCTTTTTAATGCCCTTGTTATATATTTGTAATTCATTTCTTCAGAGAAATCTCAAGATCTCATTAAATTCTTCAAAATAGTTTTGTGTGTAGTGTGTGTGAAAATCGTGTCTGTGCTTGCAAAATTAATTTCGATTGCTTCTTTGAAAATAGTGTTGTGTTTTCTTTTCACAGCAAATGAAATAATAGAATATATACGTCATTTCTTCCGCGCTGAAAGACTCCACGGACTATTTTTTTTTTTCTGCACGATTGCACAATCTGCCTTAGAGTACCTACTTACAATCGCAATTAAAAATAATGTTTTTAAAATGATATTCCGTTTTGCTCTAAGAAACTGTTGCGGTAACACAAGTCATCATCAATAAAACTTAAAGAGCCATTCCAACCACTCTTTTTATATTAAATTATTTCGCTTGCTTACCAATGAACTACAGCCCTGGGAGTGCCTTTAGAATTGGACAAGCGACTAATGATCGATATTCTCTAAATTATCTCGGTTACTGAGGTTACACCTAAAATTATTGTTTCTAAGCAGTTTGTAATTTAAATCTTACATCCCTGTTACTGCCTTAAGCAGGGTGTTTGATTTGGTTTACGGTAAATCAACTTTGAAATTAATTACTTGCGAAAAGTGAGTGATTTAGCCTACTACACTCTACACTGAAGTCTGAGCCCTATTCAATAAATTAATAGATAAAAGCAAGTATACCCCACAAAAAGCCCACCAATTTGCAGGGGGTATTATCATTATGGTTTAGATTGATAGAAATGCGTGTGTATTTGATATATCACTTGATTCTTGGAATGGAGCTATTTGTCTTTGAAATTGTTTACACCTGTCAATAATAATCAGTCAATGAAGCTTAGTAAAATAAAAGAAAAGAAAAAATTTGATATTGAATTAAAGTACCTCTACATCAAAGTTGTTAATGAAATCTCATCAACAGCTTTTTATTTACTGTGCATCTGTATTTTCGTTCTGATACAAATTTAATTTAGTGTTTTGGTTGGTATCAATTACGATAGTAGTCATGTATAAAGATAAAAAATGCGATTGAAGGCTTTTCTTGATGACAGGGAAACAAAATTAGTCATTATCTTGATGTATTCGAAAGAACGTGCTACTTCCTAAAAGAGTGGTGGACTGTCAACTGCAGTATAAAGTTGCAAAAACAAAAAAATTGGATCTAAAGGGTCCGCCATCTAACGTTTTTTTTTCAACTAATGCTTATTAATAATTTTATACCATCGACGCAGTTTCAAATGCAATCACGGGACAAAATATGTGGGATCGCCTACAACGAACCTGCTTAGAGAGAGCCAAATCACTGTTAGGAGTCTCAAAAGGACACCACCAACAAGCTAAAGAAACCTGGTGGTGGGATGATGAAGCTAAAGCAGTGATTAGAAAGAAGAAAGCAGCTTTCCAAGCTTGGTCGAAGTGCCCCTCAAGAAATACAAATGAAAAAGCGTGTTTCAAAATGGAATACAAGAGCTGCAGAAAAGAAGCGAAGAAAAAGTGCGCCCAACTTCAAGCAAAAAGCACGGAGGGCCTGTATCGAGAGCTGGAAGAGATTTCTGCCCCAGCTGCTGAAGCAAATCAGGCAATCCAAGAGCTAAGACAAAGCAACTTGAATAAGGGAGCAACCATTTTCAAAATAGCCGCTCAGAGAAGGAGAAATGCGCAGGAGATTCGTTCGCCGAAGTTCATCAATGATGCTCAAGGAGTGCTACTTGTGGATGACGAAAAAATTCTTCACAGGTGGCGACAGTATTGTGATGATCTTTTGAATGAAAGGTTTCCTCGGTGCCACTTTCCAACAGCCGCACCTAACTTTACGGAAGTATCCGACGCAACAGTCGAAGAAGTTAGGGAGTCAGTTAAGAACAAAAAAGGCGAGACATCGGGTTAAGATGGCTCACGATTCTCATCTCCAAACTTGTAAGAGGTGACAGTTTGCCTAATCAATGGAGGGAAAGTTTTCTTCTTCCAATGTACAAGGGAAAGGGAGATACCAGAAGCTGTGACAACTATCGTTCGATCAAGTTGATGTCCCACACTATGAAGATCGTTGAGCGGGTTTTGGATAGCCGACTGCGGAAAATAATAAGGCTGTCTGATGACCAATGCGCGTTTGTCGCGGGTAAGTCAACTACAGACGCAATCCAAAGTATAAGGATCATTATGGAAAAACACCGAGATGCCTTAGAGGATTTGCATATTGTGTTGGTTGACTTCGAAAAAGCATTCGATCGACAACCACGAGATCTGATATGGGTGGCCCTCAGACACCGAGGAGTTCCTGAAGCCTATGTCCGAATAGTTATGGACATGTACGAAGGAGCAGTTACAAAAGTGAGATGCCCAGCTGGAGTCACCGAAGAATTCCAAATAACAGTAGGTGTACATCAGGGAAGTGACTTGAGTCCACTGCTCTTTATTGCTGTTCTGGATTATTTGCTCGAAGGAAAAGTAACGGACAATTAAGTACAACAATTATTCTTTGCTGACGATGGAGCCATCATAAGCGTGGATCCTACATCCCTGCAACGAGCACTTGACTTTTGGATTGATGTTTTGGAAGGAAATGGGTACCGTATTAGCGCTAAAAAGACTGAATACCTGTGCTGCCCTTTTTCTGATCCAGACAAGCCTATTCCAGACATTTATTTGAATGGAAATGTGCTTCCCAAGTGTGAAAAGTTTAAATATCTGGGATCTATGATCAATAGTGAAGCAACTTGTGATGACGACATCAATCATCGAGTAAGCGTAGGGTGGATGAAGTGGTTAGAAAACTCCGCTATCTTCCCCCTAAGTTGAAGGGAAGACTCTACACAGCAGTTGTCCGTCCAGCTCTTACATACGGTTCACAATGTTGGACAAAGTACAAAAAGTATGAGAGCAAATAGACGGCAGCCGAAATGAAGATGCTTCGGATGACAGCAGGAGTAACAAAGCTTGATCGAATTAGAAGTTCTAAGATCCGTGGAAGCCTTCATGTCAAAAGTACCATCTTTCAGCACGACCGGCTCAGTTGGTATTGTCATGTTCAAAGGAGAGATCCGCAGAACCCCGTCAAAAAGGCAATATCGTTCAACGCTTCAACAAATTCGCGACGAAAAAGAAAAGGCAGGCCAAAACACACCTGGCACAAGCAAATGCAAAACCAGCAGCATTTGGTTGGCCTCAGACATGGAACAATCCAAAACCGGGAGGCTTGCCGTGGTACCCCACAGGCGGATCACTAGTTGAAGCAGAAAAGTGGGAGAGTTGTGATCGCTTCAAGATCACTACTCGTAACGCCGAAAATGAAAAAGAAGAAGAAGAAGACTTATTTCGTGAATGGTAACATTTAGCTCATGATAATTGGTTTAATCCTTCCGCAAAACCAATATGGTTGTGTATACGCTTGAACAACGCTGGGTCACTGTTTGGTGTAGATTTTGGTCCAGAGGCATAATTGGGCCATTTTTCGAAAATGAGCAAGGAGTGGCAGTTACAATCAATGGTGATCGTTATTGGGCCACGTTAAACTAATTTTCGTTCACAAAAATTGAAGAGGAGGACATTGGCAACATGGCCCAAACTACACGATGTTTTGTGCCCTGTTTTTGAAAAAAAAAAAAACGTTATTTGGTTGACCCTTTATATTCAAAAAGGACATTTCTATTACTCCTGTAATTCATCAGTGCAATTTTCTCAGATTACAGACATGGAACTTATTGGGTGTGTTTCTTTCTTTCGCATCCTGATAATGTTTTCTATTGATGTACTATCACCAGTCTCGTCGTATTACATATCCGGAAAATTAAAAGTGAATAGTTGACTAGAAACTACTAATCTCATCCTACCGCAATTACAAGAAGCAATCTGGCTCTTAAGAGATTTTAGCTAGTTTTTCTTCTATATTATTTTGTTCATTAAAATACTATTTAAAATTAACTTTCAAACTAATTTATATAATGTATCGAGTCAGCTAGTCCATATGATGCCATCTCTAAATTATGCTTACTGTGAGATTTTTAGAATTTAGTTCAATGGGGTACATAAGTTAGAAATAAAAAAACTCATATTTCATTGATTTTTTGGTGAGCGGTTGTGGGATTTTTAATGAATTCATTGGAACGTTTATCTGAAGGACCTAGAATCTAATCAATTTGTCGAAAAAATAGGACTTTTGACAAGCATATGCCAAACAATGAGTATCGTTTGACAACTCGTACATTACTCAGAATCTCCAGCCATAAGCCCCTTTAAGACGATAAGTTGTCAGTTCAGCTTTCAGTTCAGTTAAAATAGACATTGTATTTAGACATCAGGCCAATGTTCAGTCGAGCTTTCATTTTACTTGTAAGCAGTGGAAACTCGGTTTAATAGTCCTTCTAGGCGCTCAGTTCGCAGTTCAATTTTCAGTTCAGTTCAGTTAAAAAATGTCTGTGTAAATAAACGTCAGTTCGACGTTCAGTTGAGCTTTTATTTTATTTGTGAAAAATAAAAATTAGAAAGCTAACTGAGAACTGAACTGAAAACTTATGGGAATTCCATCAGTTTCAATTAAACGCTTCAGCTTTTACATTTAAACGTCAGTCTAGTGAAACTGAATTGAACTTAAAGATAAGAAAAATTTGAACGTCAATCGAGACGCACCAAAGTGCGCTGCTGTTTTAATTTGTAAATTTATATTCAAAATATATGTAACTCTCGTAAGAGATACTACTTGGCCCCCTAAAAGCCCGGATTTGACTCCACCAGATGTTTTTGTACGATTTTTTTGTACGAACCTCAATAGTCCAACCACGACTGCGCAATTGAGAACCATTATCGAAGAAGAAATTACGCCTATTTTAAGAGCAAACGTACCAGCGAGTTTTCTTTAATCTAAGGTTCAGTTTGGAGGAATGTTTGCATCACTATGGTTCACACCATGATGTGTCAAAATAACTTTCCCGTGTAGCAATTTTTGTTGCAGAAAGGATCTCTTTGTATAAAAGTTCTCCCTTTTTTTAATGATTTCTACAAAACCAGCCAAATTTCTGGCCCATCCTGTATTACTTACATTGCCGTCAAAACAGAAGCTCTTAGAAGTTACATCGAAATAAATTACGAGTACTTCGGTTAAAAAAAAAAAAAAAAATGGTGCGTGGAGTCCCTCCGCGCGGAAAAAGTGAAACTTCACTTCAAAAACTAGGTATTAATATTTTCAAATATATTTCATTTGTGGAGGAAAGAAAACACAACACTACTTTCAATGAAACCATCGAAATTAATTTTGCAAGCATAGCCACGATTTTCACACACACAGCACAAATTGAAAAACTATTTAGAAGAATTTAATGAGATCTTGAAATTTTTCTTAAGAAATGAAATGAAACCAATATATCAAACGCATTAAAAAGAACAAAGAACTAGTTTCAATTTGATTTTCTCCGAAAACAATGCAAACTTCCACCGAAGAACACATTTCGCTATCGATAATTCGCGAACGCAACCATGTTTGGAAGTCGCATAAGAAGTTTCACTTGAAAAACCCAAGATTTTTTGGGGATGAAGACAATATTTCACGGGACTTTAAAAGGAAATCCACTCTGACTTGTAATAACATTGAAATGAAAATAAAATATAAGCAGGAGAGGTATTCAAATTTTATTTAAGACAAAAATTACATGAGTGATGAATGAAAAGAATAAATTATAACTTGTTTTCCCATGAAGCATGAAAGAGTTGTACCTCAATGTGATTTTCTTCGTGGAAAGTAACGGGCTCATAATGTATGCACTTTTTGCCCCCCCCCCCCCCCCCCCACGCTCATGCATGTTGTGATTTCATCGTTTCCTTTCATAAACATTTCAAAGGAAATAGTAAAATGAAATGAAATTCTAGCTTGATTATTCGGAAACGGTTAGTCTGATGAACATTTTCTTAAAGACCTTTTTTGAAGGAAATTCAATGACCTTAAAAAAATGCTCGTCGCTATTTTGATTAGTTTGTACTTTTTGGGCTCAAAATGGTGCAGCAGTTTTCACGCTGAAAAGAGATCAGGTCTAGGACATAGAAGGTAAACACAATTGACAGCCCTCTACTTATTTATTTAAGTACTCAAACTTTTATGGTATTTTTTTCTGTCATTCTTAAAGATGTTTTTCTTTTTTCAATCTACTGTACAGTAACAAAAATCTGCGTTTTGTAGTCCTTCTTTGTGCCAAATGAAATAAATTTAACCATTGTATTCTTTCTTTGTATTCATCTCTCATTCAGTTGCATTACAACTCGATGCTCCCACAAGAAATTGTCTCCAAAATTGCTTCTTCGCGTTTCTCTGAGCTATGGACATCGTCCAATGAAGCAAAGCATATCTTCCCGTTCTTTTAAGTTACATACCTAACCTTTCACTTCAAAGGCAAATCAGTTCTTTGGGGGATAAAATTAAGACTCAGTAATTTACTCCAAGGCCACACCATCGCGCTTGAACTCTCTTTGAATCTTGAAAGTTGATTACGTCGAAAAATGTATATTTCAGCCTACTCTAGATTGTTCCTCACATCGAACCGGATACTTCAGCTATGTATTCTTGTCATCATTCTTTCAATGTTGATGTTCAAATTCTAATTACATCTCTGCATAAGTTCCAATCTCCCAATCTCCCAATCCCAACCATTCACTAAATCAGTAGCTTTTTTCTTGAATCTCATTATACTTTAATCGGATTTTAGCTTTAGCTTTTTAATGAAGAGCTTTAATAAACCCAACTCGTCTCTAGGACAACAACATAGTTTGGGGTGTTTGGTGGTAAATGGAATTTGCTTTTCATATAACACCTTGAAATTTGCTCAGACATCCTCAAGTACGCGATTCATGCAAAAGGATTTTCTACGAAACCTCTTCAAATAAATTCAGACGCTGCAGCTATGGGCTACATTTTTTTTTCAGAGGATATATGTACGGGCATTTCTCCACTAAATGGAAAATCGCTGTCCCAAGCAAATTTTATGTAATAAATTAAATTTTTTTTTTTAATTTTGCTTTTTGTATTGATAATGACTTAGTATTATGCATTCTTGGCACACCATAGCTTATTTAGATATTTAATAATGTTATATTTGAATAAATAAACCTCAAACACCCCAAAAAACAGTCCCCTGGTAAGTCCCTTTTAAAGAATTACAAGCCTTGTTACCAATACAATTTTTTTTTTTTGCCGTTGATAACAAAATTAAAAATATCCAAATACATACAAATAACATTAAATATCTTTATACTACACAATCATATTTTTTACAATATAATTTATTCAATCTATGTGCGAATGGTAACCTCAAATTTTTGAAACAGTCCCCTGTTAAAATTTGAAAACAGCACTGGAGTCAAATTTAGTTTTGGCGCGAAACATTTAGATCGTGAAACGAAACGCAATCGGTGTGAAGTTCGTTCGGTTGTGGAGCTAAGCGAGCAGCTGCCATTTTTTTTAGTGTGACGACTGCATCTGCTAGTGATCCACGCGTCTCGGCAGTTAGGTAAACAGTCCCCTGGCAAGCCTTTTTTATACTGTTTTAGCAGTTTTAATAGCGACAACTTGTTTAAAATAATTTATTATAAAGACTGACTTTAGTGTCATACAATTAGTTTTAAAAAAACCGGTGAACTAAGAAGTTGATTTTGTTAAGCTTAACACAAATGTTATGAGCCCTAAGATAATTCACTTTAATAAGTAAAACTTGTTTTAATACTGTTGATTTATTCCAAAAAATTACATATTTTAAAAACGATAAAGAAAAATAAAGACTTTGATTACTTTAATAAACCAAAATACTCGTTTTTCTCTCCTTAAAACATATTCCAATGAATAGTTACAACAGTCCCCTGTCAGGGTTTTGCATAGAATCGTCCACAACAAAAAAAAAAAAAAAAAAAACAAAGAGGAAATGCTATTGCCCTTCATTTAACTAACAAATGTTCTCAATATTTCAAAAAATTTGCTAAGGATACCGCTGTATGGACGAATTTCCAAATAGCAGAGAAACACCTGTACACACCTATCAATAACAACTGTTTTCGGATTCTGTGAAATGCTTCTTATCCCTCAAGTTTTTCGCAAAATAAACTCAGAGATATTTTGACAATTTCTTTATTTTCTCCATGAAATACCGACTTTTGCTTTGTAGCAGTTCTTTCGTCACCTCATCAATATTTTATACCTTTTAACGTTTTACAAAGTGTTTCCAGAGCCGACATTATGCATACACTCTGTTTATCACGAGAATGGAGTGATGTCCCACCTGAGCGGAACATAAGACCACCACTTCCCTTTGGAAAGTGGAATATAAATCCATAATTTTGTTTTTCAAGCAAATATAAATTTTGTTAAAAATCCATTCAATTTTAATAACAAACAAAAATGCATTTACATTATTGAAAATAAATTTACAAATAAACGTTACAGATTTCCATAAAGTAAAGAAGGGGAATATAAAAAGGAAAAAAGAGAAAATAAAATTCAAAAGTCACGTGCTGGCAAAATAGTTAAGTTTTTTCAATAAAAGAATTAGTATTAGCAAAGTAAGTTTTTTGCTATTATAAATTCTTTTGTTTAAAAAATTAAAAAGTCGCGTTCTGATAACAAATCGCGCGAATTTTTTGCTATTATTAATTCTTTTGTTTATAAAAAAGGTTAGGTTTTGGAATTTCAATTTTATTTTCTCAAATTTTCTAAAACTAAAATTCTTAAATATTCTTTTTAAAACTAAAGAATTATACTTAATTCTATAAATAAAATAATAACTCCAAATTCCGAAAAACTCTATTTCTACTTTCAAATAAGTTGTAAGATTTCAACTTGCGCAGCTCTCGGTACTGCGGTGTTTAAACGAAACTTTTTATGCAAAAAACAATTTATGTGCACTTCAAAAAGAAAGTTTCAAAATAGAACATGGCAGCTCTTTAAGTCTTAAGCTTACGAAGTTGTAAGGAATGTACAATAATAAAACCGGTTGGGCTATGGTCGAAAAAAATGTTTGTTCCCCAAGTTACTGACGATGTACATATATAAAAATTATTAAGTGGGACACAAGTCCACAACTTTTTTTTCCGGACTTATATCACACTTTAGTGAGACCAGACATGATTATTCATTATGAATTTATGTCCCTGGAAGTTATATCTTTGCGCCATGTCCCTGCACCGCCGCCGCGCCGTATCGGTAGTCTCCTCTAATTTGACAAAGCCCATATCCTGAATTTAAGCTTTGATATAAAGTAGATTTCTTCTTTTCCATTTTACTTTTGTTAGTTTACTGAATATATGTAGCTATTTCCTCAATGATATATTTTTCGTGGAAATACACCTTAAAATCCGGGTTTCTATTTTAAAAGAACGTATTGAATTTATACTTTTTTTGATTTTTTCCAAAAATGATTACTGCCTTATTTCATCCGTAATAAATTCATAGAATCAAAAAAAAAAAAATACTGTGACACGAAAAGACGTATCAGATAAAAGAAAAATAGAAAAATTCCCTCAGTTAAAATTGCTTCTAAGGGTTCAATACATTCTTTGAAATAATAATTAAACTCTGTTACTTGCCAGCAGTAATTAAATTTAATCAATTTCTGGTTGAATTAATTAAACAATCTCTAAGAACCATTGAATTCACTTACACTCAGTGATAATAGTTTACAAACTTCAAACACGTAAATAGGATATTTAATTCTACGAACTACGAACCACATCAGGATTATTCATGCCAAAAGCACAGCAGTATTCGTTGGTTGTTGATCAAAGTGATATTGTGTTGTATTGTGCTCCTACATAATTGGAGTTTCCAAGTGAAACCGCAAACTGTTTCCGTACGTACAACTTCTAGGAAAAAGAAGTCAACATCAAACATAATCTCATATGTAACGTGATGTTCCAGGAAATGACATAGCACTTAGCAAAGCAAATGCACAAAAAAAAATTTCGTCTTTAAAGAGACGAAAGAAAGACAGTTCTTTGCAAAGTTTTCAAGGATTAAAGGAGGTAGAATAAAAAAGGGAATATTTTAAAGAACTCACAAAGTAACGAGACACAAAACTACAAATATTGAAATGTTTCCTTGCGTCTAATTGTAAGTTTAAGGGATACTCTATTTAAAACACAAACAACTAATGGATCACACAAGCAGCAAATTTTAACAACCATTATTACAAACATTTCTATTAGTTTCCTTTGCTTCCTTTCAAATAACCTATCTTTGAAGAAGATAATGGATTTTTTTAAGTACTGATGTGTGAAGGCGGTTTCGTTGGTAACATAACCAAAATATGTAAAAAGATGATGATACATTTAGTCATGAAAAAATTCGCGATTTTTTTTTTAAACAAAATAAGTACCTTTTCTCGAAGACTTAAAACGAAAAGGAAAAAGCTGCTTAACAGAGATGAATTTCCGTCCAAACAAAGAGCACTAGACATTCAAACTCTTGAAAACCGTCAATAACAAATTTTTGGAATAAGAAACGTGCTTACAGCAAATTTGAAAATATGGAAAAGATTAGAGTTAAGAGACAGCAAATTTGGACTCCACATGGCAAGTGTTTTATAGGATTTGTGTATCTTTGAAAACAAACGAATTAAAAGCACCAATGTTTCCTGTGGTACCCGTGGCGTGATGGTAATAGGTAAGAATGTCTGCCTGTTAAAAAAGAGGTTCGTGGTTCGAATTCCAACAGAAGCCACTGGTACAGCCTTTCGCAAGAAATTGGCAAGTCCTCTGTTAGTAAATTCATTACCAGGAAAAGCGCTTTCTCGGCAGAATATATGTGCACTCAAGTGGATGGCTCTGAATGGTTGCTGCGGAGATACAATCACAGGTTTTGCTATTCTTGAAAAAGTACCTCGTCTAATCACGTCACACCTAGAACTATATGATTGTGTTTCCAACAATTTGTATTAATGGTATTTTTTATTCATAATGTTGTAGAACACACTAACACAGTGCGAGTATTTAGGAGAACATTAGAGGATTTGAAAGGAGACATCGATGAACGTTGCTTTTGAATTTTTGTGAATCGTAATGAAGGGGAAAAACAGGACCAGGTAGAGCATTCCACATTCGGTTGGTGCGACTAAAATGAGAATCTCTATATTTGACTGTACGCCCGAAGTTGGGCTCAAGGTAGAACTGATGAGCATTCCTAGTGGGGCGAGTGTTGCGGCTTAATTGTTTCAGGGGAGGAATGCAACTGGCGATTTCCCTAGAGCACTGTTTGTAGAAAAAGCGATAAAAAAGACTGAGACAGGTTGCTCAAACATATTTGAACATGAAACTAATCTTTCGGCCCACAACATATTGTAATGCACTTGAACAGGAAACTCGATCTTGTTCGGTGTAAAAATATTTATTGCCTACAGATGCTAGGCCAAATAAAACATTTTATTACAAACATCCCTATTCAGTATCTATGGGCTGTAGAATAAATAGTTTTATGACCTGTATCCTTTGCATGAGTATTTTTAGTTTATGACCCTAAGATAAGAAAATGAAAGAAAAGAAGGGTCATCCCAATTTTGTAATTAGCATATGTAGGTATAGAGATAAGAAAATGTATAGTAATTAGAAAACGTGTATATAAAGAACAGTTTGAGAGAAAATAAATTTATTACCTTACAACTACTCAACGTGTGCGTTTTTATTCGTACACAGGTAACGTTGCGACGATGTTCAAGAGAATCAATCGATTCTACAATTGAACTATCAAGTATCAATTTTTAACGCTTTATTGTGTACCCTATCAAGTAGGCGCAGAGATGATTGAGGAGCACCTGACCAGATATGGGAGTTATACTCCAGTTTTGGGCGAATGAAGGCTTTATAAATTGTAGCCAGATCAGAAGGTGTAAAGAACTTCCTGCATCGTCTTAAGAAACCTAAGCATTTTGCAGCGTTTTTGGCGACTTCAAGTATATAGTCGTTCCAATGAAGATCATCGTTTACACACATACCAAGTACTGACAGCTTTCCGGTTTCTTGGATGTAGGTCCCATTGTTGGATAATGGCAATGAGGGAATGTTAAGCTTCAACGACAAAAGACAGCATTGAGTCTTCGAAGCATTAAATTCTACTAGTTTTTTATGACCCTGATGATAACAATGCTGTCAAGGTCAGAATTCAATGAGCTTAACATACGCAACCGTTCCAGTTCCACATCCGAAGAGCAGGGACGTGAATTTGGACACGAATATGAAAAGCTGAGGGTCGAGTCGTCAGCAAAACAGTTAAGTGGATTAGAAGTTTCAGACAAGAGATCATTTATGAAAATGAAGAACAGAATCGGAAACAAAACGGTGCCCTGGGGCACACCAGCATTTATAAAGTGGGTATCAGACTGGAAGCCATCCAATAAAACTTGTATTAAACGTTCGGAAATGTAGCTTCTAATCCAATGAAGAAGAGACTCATCGATACCAAAAGCACGCATTTTCGATAAAAGAGCCTGATGCCAAACTCTATCAAATACCTTAGAAATATCGAGGGCAATGATCTTACTTTCTCCAAAACAATGCAAGGATGTCTACTTTTCGGTGAGATATGCCATCAAATCACCAGTGGACCCTTTGCTACGAAAGCCTTACTGATGGTCATTAAGAAACTTTCGTTCTTCAAGATATTTCATAAGTAGACGGTTTATCAACGTTTCCATGACCTTGGAAAGAAGGGACGTAAGTACAATTGGACGGTAATTGGAAGGAAGGAAGATTCGCCTTTTTTAGGGACCGGCTTGACAAATGCAGTTTTATATCTGCTCGGAAAAATCCTCCCAGCAGAATAGGAAAGATGGAAAAGCTTACGCAGTGGTTTTGCCAGCGTGGAAAAACACCTTTTCAGAATAACGGCGGGGATAAAGTATTAAGCAACCTTTAATATTATAATTTTTCCAACAATCCAACTTCAATCAGAAAGTACTCCCAAAGTTGAACATTGAAATAGTATGACTATTTGTGTACACATGTGTGCTTGTATTTATGGTATATGTGTTCCCTTAATTTTAGCTTACCACAGATATTAAAATTGTTATTATGCCACTCAATGCATGGTGGCGTTGTAATTATCTCCCACTTCATAGCACTCTCCTTAGAAGTATCATTTGTGTTCATAGCTCGTATTCCAACATGATAGACCGTCGAAAATGTTAAATTATCCAGACTGTATGTGAACAAGCCGTGGGGCTGGAAGACAAACACAAAATAAACTATCAGTAAATAAATAATAGCAAATCTGAAAAATCTTTCAAATTCAATTGTCTAGCAAAAATTAACTCCCTGTGGTGTGGTCTATGAAAAGCTCATGATAAACTCATCAAAGTTTATTGAGAACCATGCACCACTTTCAGGTGTATCCTAAAATAATTGATTGAATAGCAACTGTAGTCTTTGGTAGTGGACGCTTTAAAAATTCGTTAATATCCAGCGGAGTGCATGGCTATTATTTTCCAATTCCAATTTGCATCGCTCTTCACTCTATTTCGGTAAATGTATAATTATAATGTTGGAATAAATAATTTGTTTTCTTTACCCTTAGCAAAACAACGCACATTTAAACAACACGCAGAGCATTAATCGACCGATAGACGATTTAATTGTTCATTCAATTTTATGCCTTGCCCAAAATAGAAGCTACTTTGCAGTTTCGACAGCAGCAGAAACGTGTTTCGAAACCTCAAAAAGTAATAAAAATTTGTAACACTAAAGCTTTCTGCTTTGCTGGAAGCGAATCTGTTGACGATTGACGATCAAACGATAAATCGTCTGAAAAGTTACGGAATCCGAGTCCACGTTTTTATATTTCTTCAAGCCGGAATGATGGCAGTCATATTTTTGAACGCAAACTCAAAGCATTGCAATGGTATGCAGACCAGGATCTATTGCTTTTCTCAACATTCTAGAAAAGAGAAGTCATTGATGAAATACTCATATTTATGTAGATCTAATGAATTCGTTTTCTGTCAGTGTATTCAATCTTCAAGACGCAAACTATTTTCACTTTATCCCCCACCGCCTACAAGACTAACAGCAAGAATCTTACGGAAGTACTTATTTTAAGCGCCATTATGTCTAAAGGTCATGTAACCACTAACAAGTCATCGAAAGCTCCAAAGGAAAGACAAAAACAATCCCGATAGCTGAAGACACGAGTTTGATTCGATAAGTCTCTTTTGAGCGCAGTTCGGGACGATTATAGAGAAGTCCACACACTCACCAGTTAGTAGGGGGACAGAAGCTGTCGGTGACTCGAAAATGAGTCACGCCCAAGTCTTATCCTCTACACTTAGCAGTTAGTAGTGGGGACTTCGACGCAGCTGCTAACGAATCGAAACTGAATAGAACTCTGGTCTTTTAGGCTCACTCCATGCCAAAAGAAGTTTCACTTGAAAAGGACAGCGAAAATGATTGAATTATTTAATCTAGTCGTACATCGTGAATCTTAGGGATTAATAAATAGGGTCCAAGATCGCTACCTTGAGGTACTCTAGTGACGCAGCTTTGAAACAGCCGTAAAAACTTGAACTCTAGCGGTTGTCTAGACACAAGAACAAGACACAAGAAGTTGGCCACCCTACATTAATTGTTTCCTTCTCATCCAAAGTTTTGACACAAAACTTACAAGGACCAACTCAAAATATTGTTGTGCGATTATTTTTTTTTTTTAAAATAAAAAGAAGAGGCTTATATGCTAACCTGGAGAACTCAGACTTAATTACCGGTCCATTGTACTACCAGGGTAGCAGCCTTCCCTTTTTTCTGTGTTGCAGTAGTGGAAATAAGGTGTTAGTTATTTCACATATAACCTCAAGGGCGGCGAAACTAAGAGGCTGAAAGAAAAGTAGATGCCCAGAGCGGGATTCGAACCCACGCATCCGGCCTACCTACTGAACACTCTACCACTGCACCACGGCCGCCCTTATTATGTTTCATAAAAAAAAAATCTGACTAAAAACCAACTTAATATGTTGATGCAATTCTTGCAACTTGAGCAAGAAAATTCATTCGAAGTTCATCATGGACAAACATTGCGGCATGTGAATTACAATAAATTATAAGAGATTTTAACGCAGTGGTTGAAAGAGAAACGAACTCAACAAAACCATTTATTTCCTCAATCCAAAAAGGCTGGATAGAGGATAAAAGCGAAAGTATGAAAACTATGGGATTTCAAAGAGGCAAAGCTGGATAAACCGAAATCTATAGATTTTTTGGGCCCACAGCTTTTATTAATACGACCACCTAAGAACCTTGGTGTTTTTCGGACTCAAACTTCGAACCTCCCACACGTAATAAGCGGACAAGCTAATGCTTACACCATGGGCTTAACAGACTGGTGATTTGATTTTTTTAATACGATTCTTTGCTTGCTCTAAACTATAATAAGAAAGAAAGCACACTTCACTATTATCCCACGCTTCATAACTTATACTTTTATCTAGTTTGGCAAAAGCTCCAAAAATAGGCTTGTGTATGGTTTGAATGGTACCTGCCCATTGAAATTACTTTAGCTACACCAAACAATAAAGAAAACTGCCACATTAAACAGACTTAAATCATTTTCCCGTGAATAGACACACAAAAAAAATTATGTTGAATTTTCCCTTCCACTTCTAAATTAGAATTACGATTTTCCACCGAAAACTCAAAACTGAAAATGAAGTAGATAACGAAACATGGAATCATTTTCCATCCATTTCCTTCATTTGAAAAGGCATCCGTTCCCTTTCCCCAATTAGCTGTTTTTACACACGTTTGCAACCAGACTCATATAATGCAACTGCATCTATTAAATATTACTAGGGTAGTTGAATGTTCGCCACCGACACTTCAATATTCGGCAGGTGCTCCCAGTATTGTCATCGCTTGCAGTCGTCAGAATGCCCAGGTGCATTCTGTTAAATCCACTTATCATAAATCAGATTAGAATGGAAGAGATAGTTAAATTTTCACTGCATGTATACTGACGGTTCTAAAATAGCAAGGGGTTGGGTAGGTGCATGGTCCCGATTTGAAATATTGTTGCCCCTTGGCAACACAACAACAATTTTACATTGAATTTTGTGAACGAGAATCCATTAGAAATAACTCCTTAAAGTACGTGTAGTGATTTGATTTGATAGTCAGGCAGCCCTGGAAGCTCTAAACTGGGATATCAGTCCCACCAAGGTTCTTGGAAATGATGGCTATACACCAAAAAAAGTAACGCAATGGAGTCAAAGAAATTCGAGAGCCACAAGCTTAAGTTTTGAAAGTATGAATAGTCAAAATTGCAATTTTTGAGGCAATGCAATGCAATTTTTGAATATATGTAGAAAAGTTTGTCTACTACGGAACGAAACAGAATTAAAGCAGAATCACAGCGAGTCAGCGTATTGCCAGTTTTGAAGTCAGGTGAGCAATTGATGTCCCTCAGTTAATGCGTATGATAAAGAAGAAAGGATACATTTTTTTTTTATATTTTCATGGCCTATTCAATGTACTGTAGCCTTGTGTGGGAGTTCCAAATTCGGACCATCCATTTGCTTTTCTAGTGGTATAACATTTCGTGAGAAATCTCCAAGAGTAACTATCACACTGCTTTTGAAGGCGTTTTTATATTTGCCAGGCCTAGTCTTGAATGTGCTAGCAATGACATATTTTTAAATCATCAGATTATGGCTTCCTAATTGATTTTATGCGCTTCTTCCGCCTCACACCTCTCCACTAAGCTAAATAAGTTAAATTATTTTGACCGTCCCAAATCGGCATATAATTCTAGGTCCCAGAAATGGTACACTCTGCTTATACAACTGCCTTGTTCGTCCCCAGTTCCAGTATGCCTCTCAGGTTTGTTCACTTCTATATGAGCTTCATAAAGCTCGTCTGGCAGACGGCAAAAAATGCCATGAGCCATGTCATAGTGAATTTGTAAAAACACTTATTGTAAAAAATCTAATTGTCAATTTAATAAAATTTGTACCTATCTATTGTATCTGTTACAGTCAAAGTGATTAATTAGCTATTATACATAATGACTGGTCATTATATACAATGGCCAAATTCACTAGACAAAGTAATAAATTAATCACTTTGTCTGGACATTATTCATAATAACTTGTCAAAGTTAGTCAAAGTAATAAATACGGTCTAGCCGACTTGTTACCCCTCCCTCTCTTCATCCCGCTACCGCGTTCCGTATGCAACAGCTTTCCGCATGGCCCGCTTCGCGGGCCTCATTATTTGAACCCTTTTTTCCGCAGGGTTAAGCTGCTCATGCTAAATATGAAAATAGCAATTAATTTCTGTATGCAACAGCTTTCCGCATTTATTTTATAATTTAATTTTTTAAATAATCTTTGTGATTAGTTAAGGCGATTTGAAATATAATTTTATAATTTTAAACGCATACCTACGTGTTTTATTACATTATCCAAGTCATCGAAGATATTATATATAATAGCTAGTTAATGTGATTAATTTTGTGTCCATTATCACTTTAACCAAACTGAGTAGATATTATGCATAATGGCTAGCCATTATACATAATATCCAGATTTATTACTTTGGCTGTAACATATCTATCATAAAGCTCGTATTGAGGCAGTACAAAACCGCTTCATACGTTTTGCCCTGAAAAGGTCTTCCCTGGGAAGATCCTATCAACCTCTATCAAATCTAAGATATCCTTGTCATAAGCATGTGTATTGTGCAAGCCATACGATCTTATTATTTATTAAAGTGACACTAACATCACTGGTGGAAAAGAAATGTACCCACGTCAGCATTTTATTATCAATTAGCCTCATACATGGAACAGCCCCAAGCTGGAAGTCTTGTTAGCGCTTTTAGAGTTCAACGCGGTTTGCCCCATAGGTCGACAATTATTGTGCAGTGTACATGTGGGAGATGTGGTCTCTTCGCATCAATACTCAAACGCAGAATGGTCGTGTATACAAATATATTTTTTCACTTTCCTGCAAAAACCATAGTTAAGAATTGATCCTGGCAAAGTAGATTTCAATGGTCCTAGATGCTTTTTTACAGTGGTGTTGCAATCAACAACTTTCCGATTGATGGCTTCGCTCTCTATATTTCTTTTTCTATTTTTTTTTTTCTTTTTTCATCATCAACAGCACCTGATGAAATCTTACAAGGGCGAACAAAATACACTGTTTCCTTTTTTTATACGTAAAGGTTCGTTCTATCGATTATTTAATGCTTCAAAGGGAACAAATAACTTTGCTATTTTATGATTTCCGATTGCTGACGCTTTTCTTCAATTGAAGGTTGTTGTAGCTTTGAAAAATGATACAACATAGTGATTCAATTGCATGGTTGTGCAAGGGTGTGCAGACAACGAAACTCGATTTGAGTAGCCTTTATATTGAGGTACCTACCCCTAAACTATTTCGAAAATAGAAATATTTTGAAACTAAGCTCGTGAACCAGACATAAGAAAATTTAATTGTTTTCTTTAACAATGGAAAAATCTTGTTCGAAAATAAACCAATTATTCTTTGGTTATGCATATCAAAAATGATGTTTTCTTTTAAAGAATATCAATTTGTTTTCATTCCTTTGGGTTGCCTGTGCTTTGAAGACCAATTTATAATTTTATGGAGTTCTATTCATACGAGAAATTAAATTTTTAACAATAGTTGCCTACAGAAACGGAGCTTTCAGCACATAATGAGGTCTTTCTTCCCGCAAATGTGTTAAATTTTGAGCAATTGGAAATCCATGAAATCAAGCAACTGATATTAAAAAAATTTTTTAAGAGACATATTTATAGTGTCGCAAAATTGAGTAAGGGCGAAGTGACTGGTGGTTTTTTTTGGCAAATTGACTTTTGACTCCTCTGGGGGACTTCTTAATTTAAGGGGTCTACGCTCTTTGGACGCGACAAAAAAGGTTATTTTCACTAATTTTCTGACCAGTATAATCATAAACATGAATATAAAAAGTGTTGGGCATACATAGTGCATTTTCTTGTATTTGTTTTACTCAGTTCTTGAGCATAAAAAAAGAGGGAGACGACTGATAGAAAAAATGGGTTTGCGTTGCTGATTAATCAAAAAAATTGGCACGACGACTGGGCCATTCGAACATGTGATCAAGTGCAAAAGTCTTGCTGAATACAAGATTTTAGTATTCGCTCTTCATAATATATTTGGTAGTACGAAGCTGCCAACTACACATAAATTATGAAATTTGAATATAATTTTAATTTTGAACTTAAAAAAAAAAATATAAATATAATGGTAGAAAGGTTTTAGCAAATAAGCGGTATTTTCTTACAGTTGCTAATTCATATAAACTCAGAAAATGTTATCAAAATCGTTCGAAAAATTTAGGAAAATACAATTTGTTATTTCTCGCTTTTTTGAAAACCTAATTTTTTAAAAGTCAAACATGAAAGTTTTGAAACCTCACAAGAATATGTATCACTATCACTATCACTATCACTACATAGTATAAAACAAAGTCGATTTCTCTGTCCCTATGTCCCTATGTATGCTTAGATTTTTAAAACTACGCAACGGATTTTGATGCGATTTTTTTTTATTGAATAGAGTAATTCAATAAAAATATAAATAAATAGGGTGGCGCAACAGAGCGAGGAGCCCCTGGGCCTAGTGCATTTCTCACAACCATGCCTTGTGAGGGAATGGAGGGGACCTACAATTTTTCGCCGGTTCCGAACGGCTAATTGAGAATGCGCTTTTCATGGCAATGAATTTACTATCGGAGGACTTGCCAATTCCTCGCGAAAGGCGATACCCGTGGAAAAACATTTTTGCATTTTGCCTCTGCTGGGATTCGAACCTCGAACCTCTGGGTTAGCAGGTGGACATGCTACCCATTACGCCACGGGTACCACAAGAGTAATTCAATAGGAAGGTTTATATGTAACGGGTGATTTTTTAAGAGGCTTAGAACTTTTTTTTTTTTTTAACACAAAAAATTCGAAAAAATGAATGAAATATTTATTTGAATCGATAGTTTGAACCTTGCAATTTAATGTTTAAAGATAATTTCATGCAAATGTTGACCGCGGCTGCGTCTCAAGTAGCCCATCCGCTGAGTCCAATTTTGGCATACTCTTTCACACATACCGGTATCTCACGAATGAATGCATGGATGTTCCAGTGCGTCAATCGAAGCGGGCTTGTCCATATAGACATTAGCCTTGACATACCCCCACAAAAAATAGTCTAATGGTGTCAAATCGCACGATCTAGGCGGCCAATTGACCGGCCCGAAACGTGAAATTAACTGTTCACCAAACTCGCCTCGCAATTGCGCCATTGTTTCGCGTGCTGTGTGGCATGTGGCACCGTCTTGTTGAAACCACATATCATGCAAGTCAAGAACTTCCATTTCGGGCCAAAAAAAGTTTGTTTTCATCACTCGGTAGCGTTCAACATTGACAGTAACGCTGCGATTCGCATCATCTTTGAAGAAATATTGCCCAATAATACCGCCGCGCACGATACAGTATCATTTCTTATCCAATTTAATACATTAGATACGTTGTTCATTTCATATAGATCAAAATTGCCCTTTACAGCATGTGATTTAAATGAATATTTTCGAAGATATTACAGATTTGAAAATTGCGGGACGTAGCGTTTGCTTTAAGCCTGAACTACATCGAATCACAAAGTGAAAAAAGTAAAGAACTAAAGAAAGTAAAAGCTTTTAAAATACACATAATTACTGTGTGACACCTCTTGGCAACATTAGAAAAACTTCGAAAAGCTTTTTGACGGTTAAATATTTCAAAAGAAAACAATAAACTATTTCCCTTCGAAGACGGGGAGGGTCGCTAGTTGATAATAGAATTTGAAAAAGAAAAAATAAGTTCACATTACTTAAAAAAAAAAAAAAAACAAATAAAAAAAAACACAATAAAAACTTCAAAAATTCAAATTTTTCAAATGTTGACATGCAGTATTTTTTAAGCAACCTAGGGCTTCCAAAATATAAAATTTCGTCAAAATCGCGTAAGCCATTAATGACGAAGTCGGTTTTAAGAAAAAAGGTTCTATGGAAAGACATTCTACAAAAGAATTTTACATCATAAAATAGATAACCAAGAAATATTCATTTGCACAAAATTTAATCGAAATCGTTACAGTCGTTCGCGAGGAAAATAATTATAATTATTTTCATATAGGTTTTAAATGGCAGTTGCAACAGTACCTTGAACGATTTGAAGGATGCAGACCCTATTTGCAAATTTTGAAGGAAGTCTGTCAAGTGGTTCAGACTGTATGTCCATGTATATGGAGTACAGACAAACAGACTATTGAACTTTGAAGATTTTACTTTACTTTTTAGTTTCAAGTTTCAAAAATAACTAAGAATACTTTTTAGTATTTATCATAATAAATATTTTTGATCTTCACTTCACATTAAACTTTCGAACAATAAAGACTTCTTTAGATTAGCTAAAGCTTATTTTGACATTGATTCAATTGGCTGAGGAAAGACTAAGAACAGAAGGTTATAGGCCCAGTTCACGGAGTACAAGACAATTCGAAGCGAATTTGTACAACTTTCAAGAATTAATTGATCAAGTCCAGGATTTTCAAGCGAAATAAGTTTTTTTTTTAAAGAAGAATTATTATTATGGATAACGAAAGAATAAGTATTGAAAAACTTGAAGGGGGTAGTAATTGGCTTACATGGAAGTTCCAAATGCGACAATTTCTAGAAGCCACGGAATTGTTTGATGTCGTTGATGTAACTGTTGCTAACCCAATACCCGGTTCTGCAAATTATGCGAATGAAATGATAGCATGGAAGAAGTTGGATGCGAAGGCAAGAAGAACTATCTCAACTGCATGTATGAAACAACCTCTCCTTCAAATTATGAACTGTGCTCCTGCTGCTAGTAGGTGGTTAACTGTGAAGAGCACATATGAGCAGGCATCAAAGAGTAATATTTTGTTCTTGCAACAAAAGTATTACAGTTTTGCTAAGGAGCAAGAAGACAACATTGCTACATTCTTATCAAAGCTTTTGGAAATTGTGCAGCAACTAAGAGATCAAAATGAGGAAATATCCGAATCCATGGTTATGACCAAAATTTTGATGTCGTTGCCTGCGGAATAGAATCACTTCCATAGCGCATGGGAATCTGCAAGCTCAGACTGTCAAACGATGGCAAATTTGCGAGCTCGGTTGATGGCAGAGGAATTACGGTTGAAATCTCAAGGTCAAGTCGAAGAAGTGGAAGCGCTTATGGTCAAGCGATCTTTTCCGAAGAAGAACAATTCACAAAAACAGAATTCATCAAAAACAAACAACAAACCCCATAAAGGCAAGTGTTTCAAATCTGGTCAAGGTGGCCATTGGAAACGAAACTGTCCTAAGACTAGTTCATATAAGGTGCAACATCAAAATGAATCATCGATCGACGCTTCCGTGTGTCATGGTTACGGGTCAGCATCGAATGGAGAAAAAGATATGTATTTGGATTCTTGACTCGGGTGCAAGTGACCACATGAGCCATAGACTTGAATGGTTTGAGAATTTCGAAGAAAAGGAAACTTATGTGACAGTTGGAAATGGTCAGAAGATAATTGCTCGAGGGATTGGTAACATAAACATTCATGCATTTAATGGTAACAATTGGATCAGAAAACTCATGACGAGTGTTTTGTATGTTCCTGAAATTCAATTGAATTTATTTTTTTCGGGAAAGGCCATGGATCAAGGTTACCAAATGCAGTCAAGCAACAAACGTTGTGAATTACTGAAGAATGGAAACATTGTTGCAGTGGGAGTTCGCAGAGATAAGTTGTTCCAAATGATATTCAAGGTGAATGAGTCATCGCAAGCCCAAGTAATAACAGCAAACGTAGCTGTAAAGAAATTGTCACTCAGTTTATGGCACGAACGATTAGGTCACCAGCACGTCGCTCACGTAAGGAAATTCTTAAAAAACAAAAACATCGACTTTACCGACCAAGAATTCACATGCGAGGCTTGTATATATGGGAAGCATTGCAGAGGTCCTTTCAAGAGGCGTGAAGAAAAATCGAAAATATGCGGTGGAATCATCCACTCACATGTATGCGGACCGTTTCAAGAAAATTCTATTGGAAACTCCAAGTATTTTTTGCTTCTGAAGGACGACTATTCGCATTTTCGATTTGTTTATTTTTTGAAGCAAAACTCTGAGGTAGCAAGCAATATCAAGAAATGTATTCGAATGATGCAAAAAGAAAATGGTCACAACATTCACATTTTCAGTTCGGACAACGGAACTGAATTTGTGAATGGAGAGTTGAAATCTTTCTTTAATGAAATGGGCATTCAACACCAGCGAACCATTCCTTTTAATCCTGAGCAAAATGGATGTGCAGAAAGGGTCATGCGGACTATTATAGAGGCAGCGAGGACAATAATTCATTCCAAATGTATGAGCAAGCGATTTTGGGCCGAAGCAGTGAATTCAGCGGTTTATGTTCTTAATCGAACTGGAACAAGTACAGTTGCGGGAAGATCACCCTATGAACTGTGGTATAACAAGCAACCAAAAATCGACCATTTGCAAGTTTTTGGAACTGAGGTATTCATACATATTCCAAAAGAAAAGCGACAAAAACTTGATGCAAAATCTCTAAAGTGCTTGTTCGTTGGTTATGATAACCAGTCCAAGGGGTATAGGGTTTGGAACCCTATTTCGAACAGAATCGAAATTGCTAGAGATGTTGTATTTTTACTTGAGAAATCAACAACATCCATCGAAATTGAAGATTCACCAATGAATGAAAATGCATATGAGAATGAAATTCATGAAGAAGTAGCAGTATCAGAGTCAGAAGAGGTTCAGGATAAGCAAGGTGCTTTGTTCGATGTAGATAAGAAGAACATTATCAAACGTCGTCTTCGTGAAAGAAGTGAGCCAAATCAATCAATTTGCATTGAATCTGAAGTTCATACCGCAGTGCTAGCTGTAAGAGAAGAGCCCAGAACATATCAAGAAGCCATCATATCGAAAGACTGCGAACAGTGGAAGCTAGCGATGGACGAAGAATATCAATCACTTATTAAAAACAGAACATGGAATTTGGTTGACCGTCCTCTCAACCAGAAGGTAATTGATAATAGATGGATTTTTTAAATTAAACAAAATCCAGATGGAAGTATTGATCGATACAAGGCGCGACTGGTGGTGCGAGGTTTCACAAAAGAGTATCGAATTGACTACGAAGAAACGTTTAGTCCCGTTGTGAAATTCACTTCAATTAGACAATGGCAGCATCGAAACGCATGAAACTGAAACAGTTTGACGTAAAGACAGCTTTCTTGAACGGTGTTTTAGAAGATGATGTCTACATGAACCAGCCGATTGGATATGAAGATGGTACAAAACAAGTTTGCAAGTTATTCAAAAGCTTGTATGGTTTGAAGCAAGCGTCACGCTGCTGGAATAAAAAGTTTACATCCTTCATAAACAAGTTTGGTTTTAAAGCGTGCAACTCTGACCCATGTGTGTTTGTGTACAATGGCATAGAAGGTATGATGATTCTGGGAATTTATGTCGATGATGGTTAAGTTGCAGCTGAAAGAGAAGAAGCAATGGTATCTGTAATTGAACATCTGCAGAAAGAATTTTAAATAAAATTATCTTCATTAAATTGTTTTCTTGGACTCGAAATAATCCAACGAGAAGATTCTATTCATCTGCATCAACAAGGATACGCAAGAAAAATCTTGGATCGTTTCAAAATGTCAAATTGTAATGCTGTAGCAACACCATCGGACACTTCACAAAATCTTGGGGATTTCGAAGCTTAAGAAGATGTAAAATTTCCATATCGTGAAGCTATCGGGAGCTTAATGTATTTGATGGTAGCTACTAGACCAGATATCGGTTTTGCAGTATAGGAAATGTAAGTCGTTATATGGAGAAACCAGCAGTAGCACATGTTAATGCAGTCAAACGCATTTTTAAATACATAAGAGGGGCGATGGACAAGGGAATTACATTAAAAAGCGAAAATAATATCAGTTTATCTGGCTACAGTGATGCAGATTATGCCGGAGACGTTGCTACAAGAAGATCAACATCTGGATATGTTTTCATGCTTGGAAATAGCATCATCAGTTGGAGTTCTGAGCGTCAAAAATCTGTTGCTCTATCAACGACAGAATCCGAGTATATGGCAGCAAATCACGCAGTCAAAGAAATGATCTGGTTGAAGAATTTAATTGAAGAAGTAAAATTTTTGTAAGATTCTGTTGAATAGCTTCGGAGATTTTATCAAAGAACGGTCCATAAAACGAAATTCCGAGAAAAACGCGTTTAAAGTAATTTTACGACAAATCGTGACATTGATGCTCCGGCAGCTACTTTACGTACTCGTCACCCAAAAGTACAGTTAGACTGCTCGAACCTTTAAAGAATTTTAGTATAAAGCTTTTAAATATGTATACTTTTTGGTTGGGCGTCATTATTCGGGAACTCTCTGTTTGGTGTCAACTTGGCGGTGCCCAGATGTTTCAACTTATTGTGCACGTCAATTATGCTTACTATACCTCCACGCTGCAGCCACTTGGAACTGGGATCCTCCATCCGGACATGACCTGCTAAGCTAGTAAGTGAAAGTGTTGACAAAAGGACGAAGAAGAAATAGATCAACACATTAATGCGAACAATGAATGCCCGAAACTCAATGGCCTTCCAGAGCTTATTAGGAATGTCACAGTGAATGAATTCGACTTGAAGAATCCACGTTGGGTTTCACAACTCAACAGTCAAAAAAGCAGTAATCCCTGAATGGGCTACTCCGACAAATTTAATTTAAAGATTTTTCAGGGTATTTCAATACATTGTCAGAGTATTTAAGTAGATATGGTGGCGGATGAGCTCCTGGCTAGACATCGGCAGCTCTCACACCCCTTTAGCCGAGTACTGATTCCGGACTATCTGGCCTTATACAGCCAAGGGGATACTAAAAGTACCAGGTTGAGAGTTGTGCGTGGGGTTAACTACCCAACCACGGACTTGTCGTTAGAGGTAGTCTCAGGGATATGGTTATTAGCCAAATCCCGTAAATGAGCGTATAGTGACCATTCACATCATCTAATTTGCGCCGAAGCGACGATCCGCCCCCACAGAAGAGAAAGACGAAATCGCAAAAGATTGTTTCTACGAGCTCCTCGAAGAAACCTATTAGCAGTGCTCTAGACATGACATGGAAATCTTGGCGATTTTAGCGCAAAAAAAAGGGAACGAAAGCATCTTTGTAAATACTATCGGTAAGCATAACCTGTATGACAAAACCCCCAAAAACGGAAGCTATTCAATCTTGCTGCGGCTTAAGTCTTGTTGTTGGTGGCACACGCTTACCGCATCTCAAAATTCATCCCGAGACAAATCAACCATCAATCAAATTGATCATTTTGCGATCGACCCAAGGCACTATTGCAGTGTTATAAATGTCCGAACTTTTCAAGGGTCCAAATTAGAGTGGGAAGAATACCTTGTTGTAGCCAAGGTATCAATGAGGATATCCTGTTCACGACTCGTACGAACCAACGCTGTGAAACGATAAAATGTCGAAAGACTGCAACCTTTTTCCATCGAGTGTCCCTGCAACTATCGTTAAGTCCTATTCCGCTATTATAAGGCATTGAGGGCCAATGGCAGCAAAGCCAATAAGCCATCGGAACCGCTGCCTCTGAGGTTCTTTGTTTCACTCGACCTCCAAAACGAAACCCATGGTTTGATAAAGTCAGAGCGTAGGCAAATGCTGCCAAATGTTGATGCAAAAGAGGATAAGAGATTCTTTCGACAGAAATGAAATTCGCAAGTACTACCGAAAGGTACAATGACCCCACCTCATCAGCCCCAAACTCGCCCTAGCTTTTTGCTGTGGCGATTTGAGGGCTGTCAAATGGCATGTATTTTTTTTTTAATGACAGGGATTTGTGGTGATTTGTGGTTTAGCGTTTTTTGAGGAGTGGAAAACCCAGATTTTTTTTGACAACTCATAGGGTTGTCAAGAAAACCTGGGTTAACCCTGGGGAAAGTTCAACGAACAGACCTATTGTTTGCTTGTCTGTTTACACCTGAATGATTACATGAACATTTGTGTAAGAAACACTACTCCCGAAAAAATATTCAAAAAATTCTAACTTTTGTAAGCCTTGGCACATAAAAGAACAAATGGAATAGAAATCAAAAGACTTAACTGTCTCTGTCTGTCTGTCTGTCTGTCTGTCTGTCTCTCTCTCTCTCTCTCTCTCTCTCTCCCTCCCCCTCCCCCTCTCTCTCTCTCTCTCTCTCTCTATCTCTCTCTCTCTCTCTCTCTCTCTCTCTCTCTCTCTTTCTGTACCAACGAGAACAAGATGTTGAATTAATTGCTTCATGTCATAGCTTATTAATTTTCAACCTATATAGGAGGAGTTACGGTAAAAAAATCAAGAAAAAGAAAGCAATTCACTTTGAACGGTAATCCAATTCAAAAGACACAATCTTCAGTTTATATGTAAAAATTCTGCGAACATAGTAATCAGGACATCAGGTACAACGTAACCTTGGTTACTTAGTGTATGTTCACATTCTTATTTAAGGCCCCGGCCCATAGAACGCGGTGCGTGCGTGCGGCACCGCTTCCAACTGACAGCTCGATTAAATACACACGTTCTTATGAAAGGTGAACTTCTATTTTGCTGCGGCTCTCACGCGGTGACAGAAGAGAGACATGCGCAGTCACAACCAATTTGAAGTTTTCTCTTATATGGAAAAAGTAACAATGGGCGCGACCTATCGGATAGCCTATCTCGGATAGCCTTATCTTAGATACCTTTATGAACGATCGACAACAGACAACAGCTGTGAAATATTTAAATTCGACTTTTGAAAACATTCAAAATATCATTGCTAGACGATTATAACTTATTTTTTTCGATTTCCCACACGTAAACAACAACAACAAGCTATCCGGATACGATTCTTGAACGCCCCCATTTTGACTAAATTTATCTGTCAAAACAACACAACGGATTCTATGGGTCACCCCTATCAGTTGCGCGCAGCAAAACCCACCGCATCAGTTGCCGCGCCGCTTCTACCGCACGCAACGCGTTCTATGGGTCGGGGCCTTAAAGTTTCTGCATTATGACAGATAAAGACAGCACATATGTTAGTCCCAAGAGGTAGAGAAGACTTGGTACTCCCTGGCAGTAATTTCGACTTCAAAGCATTTGAAAATATTAATCATTTGATTACGACATTCCTTGCACAACTATCCCAATCCCAACAAAGTTATATAAATTCTCATTATTTATTTATTTGATACACCGATACATGGACTTTGGACTTTTGGTTTCTATTATGCAATCCATGCACTCCTTTCACAGGAAAGGTAAAAGCCCCAAATAAACACATCAATTATTACCGACAACCGACAAACCCAGCTTATGAAAACAAAATTTAATTAAAATCAAATATCGAAACAGTGCTTCCTGGAATCTTTGCAAAGGTTCGCTGTCCGACGGGACGTGTAATTTTGAAGATTTCATCTCACCGCACATTTGCATAAGTTTACTTACATCTCGTATTTCAATAGGCGTCAATTCCATGTCCACTCGTTCTGGCGAAAAGCAAACAATATCATACCAGCACGTCATATCTAACAAAAGTTAAGTAAATTGTTAAAAATAAAAAATAAAAAAGAAGAAGTGAATAAATAAATTGACATGCCGTAGTTGAATAACTCACCATATGATGGCTTCCATGAAATGAAAGCAGTCAAACGCATTTCATTAGTCTCATCCGATGCAAAGCCAACTAAGGAGATCTCTTGAATTTCTTTTGGTTTATAGCCTCGCCTCAGAGTCATGAATTGCCTTCCCTTGGCTATAATGGAATATTCATCACTGGAGTACACCACTGCTACAGACACGTTGTACATTGTATGTTGGCTGAGGTTTCCAATGGTAATCAAGTTTTCGTTGGACTTTATAATTTGGAGAAAGAACACAGTTGGGAAACGTTTTTTTTTAAATTAAATTCAAAAAGTCAATTACAACACTAACCATGTACACAGAAATATGTTTGGGCTCATTGGCAAGGGAGACATTTATTACGTAGATTTCCTGGATGTGTGTTATGTTGGTGAGTTGCATTTTATTTGATTTTTGTATTGCATCCGAGCGTTTTTGTCGACCAGTATAACCGTTTGGAGGCAAAACAATCTTGAGCGTTATGCTTCGGTCATCACGGCAAAGTAACAAAAGGTCATGGTTTTCGTTGATTTTTTTCAACACCTCTTCGTCGTTTGGTGAGTCTTCTGACTGACAATAGTCGATGCAGTTTTCGAAAGTCTGTAAATAGTCCGAAGGAATAATGATGTCATTGGTGAGGTTAAGACAAATTTTTAAAACTTTCGTTCCTACTTTCAGTTTAAATCTTTTGATGGAAACGCATTTGCTATACGAAGTTTGTTTTTTTTTTTTTTTTTTTTTTTAAGGATAAGCCTTTTCGTAAAATAGTCGTGTGTGTCTTTGTCCCTTTTCCTGTGTCTACTTCTTAAAGTGCTTGTGTCAACACTGCCACTTACATGAATTGATAAATGATTTACTGCTCTGTGATGTGTTCGAATCGAAGCATGGGCGTAGCCAGGTAGGGGCAGGTAGGGGCAAATGCCCCAACCTAAGTCAAATGTCCTCGAAAAAATTCTGCGTTTTTTAAGAAAAAATTAATCTTTGTCCTCGAGGACATTTGGAAAAAATGCTGAAACAACGAGGACTTTTCAAAGAGTATCGTAAAAAACGAGGACAATTTGGGAAAAAAGGAGAAAAAAAGGAGTATCAATGAAAATTAAAAAAAAAAAAAATGAGGACAATTCGCAAAACTGCCGGAAAACGAGGACTTTTCAATGAGATTTCTCGTAAAAAACGAGGACAATTTTGGAAAAAAGGAGAAAAAAAGGAGTATCAATGAAAATTTAAAAAAAAAAAATGAGGACAATTCGCAAAACTGCCGGAAAACGAGGACTTTTCAATGAGATTTCTCGTAAAAAACGAGGACAATTTGGGAAAAAAGGAGAAAAAAAGGAGTATCAATGAAAATTTAAAAAAAAAAAAAAAATGACAATTCGCAAAACTGCCGGAAAACGAGGACTTTTCAATGAGATTTCTCGTAAAAAACGAGGACAATCTGGGAAAAAGGAGAAAAAAAGGAGTATCAATGAAAATTTAAAAAAAAAAAAAAAAAAAATGAGGACAATTCGCAAAACTGCCGGAAAACGAGGACTTTTCAATGAGATTTCTCGTAAAAAACGAGGACAATTTGGGAAAAAAGGAGAAAAAAAGGAGTATCAATGAAAATTTAAAAAAAAAAAAATGAGGACAATTCGCAAAACTGCCGGAAAACGAGGACTTTTCAATGAGATTTCTCGTAAAAAACGAGGACAATTTGGGAAAAAAGGAGAAAAAAAGGAGTATCAATGAAAATTTAAAAAAAAAAAAAAAAAAAAATGAGGACAATTCGCAAAACTGCCGGAAAACGAGGACTTTTCAATGAGATTTCTCGTAAAAAACGAGGACAATTTGGGAAAAAAGGAGAAAAAAAGGAGTATCAATGAAAATTTAAAAAAAAAAAAATGAGGACAATTCGCAAAACTGCCGGAAAACAAGGACTTTTCAATGAGATTTCTCGTAAAAAACGAGGACAATTTGGGAAAAAAAGAGAAAAAAAGGAGTATCAATGAAAATTTAAAAAAAAAAAAAATGAGGACAATTCGCAAAACTGCCGGAAAACGAGGACTTTTCAATGAGATTTCTCGTAAAAAACGAGGACAATTTGGGAAAAAAGGAGAAAAAAAGGAGTATCAATGAAAATTTAAAAAAAAAAAAAAAATGAGGACAATTCGCAAAACTGCCGGAAAACAAGGACTTTTCAATGAGATTTCTCGTAAAAAACGAGGACAATTTGGGAAAAAAAGGGGAAAAAAAGGAGTATCAATGAAAATTTAAAAAAAAAAAAAAAAAAAATTAGGACAATTCGCAAAACTGCCGGAAAACGAGGACTTTTCAATGAGATTTCTCGTAAAAAACGAGGACAATTTGGGAAAAAAGGGGAAAAAAAGGAGTATCAATGAAAATTTAAAAAAAAAAAAAAAAAATGAGGACAATTCGCAAAACTGCCGGAAAACGAGGACTTTTCAATGAGATTTCTCGTAAAAAACGAGGACAATTTGGGAAAAAAGGAGAAAAAAAGGAGTATCAATGAAAATTAAAAAAAAAAAAAAAAAAAAATGAGGACAATTCGCAAAACTGCCGGAAAACGAAGACTTTTCAATGAGATTTCTCGTAAAAAACGAGGACAGTTTGGGAAAAAAGGAGAAAAAAAGGAGTATCAATGAAAATTAAAAAAAAAAAAAAAAATGTGGACAATTCGCAAAACTGCCGGATAACGAGGACTTTTCAATGAGATTTCTCGTAAAAAACGAGGACAATTTGGGAAAAAAGGAGAAAAAAAGGAGTATCAATGAAAATTTAAAAAAAAAAAAAAAAAAATGAGGACAATTCGCAAAACTGCCGGAAAACGAGGACTTTTCAATGAGATTTCTCGTAAAAAACGAGGACCATTTGGGAAAAAAGGAGAAAAAAAGGAGTATCAATGAAAATTAAAAAAAAAAAAAAAAGGGGACAATTCGCAAAACTGCCGGAAAACGAGGACTTTTCAATGAGATTTCTCGTAAAAAACGAGGACAATTTGGGAAAAAAGGAGAAAAAAAGGAGTATCAATGAAAATTTAAAAAAAAAAAATTAGGAAAATTCGCAAAACTGCCGGAAAACGAGGACTTTTCAATGAGATTTCTCGTAAAAAACGAGGACAATTTGGGAAAAAAGGAGAAAAAAAGGAGTATCAATGAAAATTAAAAAAAAAAAATGAGGACAATTCGCAAAACTGCCGGATAACGAGGACTTTTCAATGAGATTTCTCGTAAAAAACGAGGACAATTTGGGAAAAAAGGAGAAAAAAAGGAGTATCAATGAAAATTTAAAAAAAAAAAAAAAAATGAGGACAATTCGCAAAACTGCCGGAAAACGAGGACTTTTCAATGAGATTTCTCGTAAAAAACGAGGACAATTTGGGAAAAAAGGAGAAAAAAGGAGTATCAATGAAAATTAAAAAAAAAAAAAAAAGGGGACAATTCGCAAAACTGCCGGAAAACGAGGACTTTTCAATGAGATTTCTCGTAAAAAACGAGGACAATTTGGGAAAAAAGGAGAAAAAAAGGAGTATCAATGAAAATTTAAAAAAAAAAAACTTAGGAAAATTCGCAAAACTGCCGGAAAACGAGGACTTTTCAATGAGATTTCTCGTAAAAAACGAGGACAATTTGGGAAAAAAGGAGAAAAAAAGGAGTATCAATGAAAATTTAAAAAAAAAAAAAATAGGAAAATTCGCAAAACTGCCGGAAAACGAGGACTTTTCAATGAGATTTCTCGTAAAAAACGAGGACAATTTGGGAAAAAAGGGGAAAAAAAGGAGTATCAATGAAAATTTAAAAAAAAAAAAAAAAATGAGGACAATTCGCAAAACTGCCGGAAAACGAGGACTTTTTAATGAGATTTCTCTAACATCTAGAAATATTACACGAGTATATTTGGGCATTTATATTTATAATTCTTCGAATCAAAATATTCTCCAGAAATTCTGAATCATCTGAATGCGGCATTTTAAATGCTATTACAGAACATGCTAAAGGCAAATATCCTACTCTATTTTTAGAAACCAAAAAAATGATACTTTTAAAGTATCTCTCAATATTCTTGTCAATAAATATGTCCTACTTTTTTTTTCAAAAAAAAAATGTCCTCGTTTTTTCATTGATTTTTGAGAAGTTGTCCTCGAAAGAAGACCTAAAAAAATTCCTGGCTACGCCCATGAATCGAAGCATGAAATATTTATCTAAATTAAAGATTTTTTCCTTAAGGCTCAATGTCAAGGTGAAAAGAAATGTTTATCGACCTTTTAAAATTCTGGTATCCTAATACAAGAACATTAAATAAAACATAAGTAGTTTCCTTATTCGCATTTCCCCTTCAAACAGTGGCTAGAACAAGCTTTGACAACTAACGAATTACAATCAAACCTCCATCAAAAAACTAACAACCAACCAATGAGAATTGAAAGTTGTACGTCAAAGTAACCATTGCTCGGTTGAAAAAAACCAAATCATTTACAAAACCACTTTGCTGTTGGTGTCAACCTCAATAAAAGTGGTTTTAACTGCCACAAAACTCCGTGCAGCGCTCGTGACAAATATCTATTCCAAATATTCCAGATCATTCAGCGGAAAAGACACACAAATAAAATTAAATAGAAGAATTCATGTCAACATAATTGAAAGGCAGGAAACCTTTTTCAAAAGTTCTTTTTTCTTTTCTTCAAAACAGGAACGAAACCATTTTGGAACAGTTTCCAATTTCTCGTTCAATGGCTTTTGTTTTCTGATATCGCCATTCGATAGAATAGATTGTCAATGTCAGATATGGAAATGATTTAAAGGATATAAGGATTGAATTTCGCCGATAGTAGTTAAGCAGTGTTCAAAAATTTATCGGGAAAAGGTTAAAAAATGTTTCAGAGATTGCAGTCGTTTCTCTGGTATTGAAACGAACAAAGAAACGATGATTTAATACAACTTGGTTAGAAAATCAGATGAAGGTAAGGGTTTGACTTTAGACTTTGAGAAAAAGGTGTTAATTGTTTAGACTTTAGACCAAGGTAAATCATATTACTTTCAGAGTTGTTATTGACTAAGAGCTCATAGAGGCTTTTGATGTTGAAAAAAGTTTTCGATAAGTTGACACACTGTTATATGAATTTTTCAAATTTAAAAAAAGCTGCAGAACTTAAACGTCTATTCATCGTTCAAACCTTTGTCCACTTTTCAAGAAAAAAGTAAAACCTTTTCCGACTCTTAACATTTTTGGGATGTACTCAACTCTTTCGACACAGAAAATATTAGATACCTAAACCCCAGACAACCGTGGGTTGAAATGCTCGAAATCATAAATAATTAAGGAAAAAAAGCAATAAGGAGCGCAAAAAGAATTCGGGGAACTTGTTGCGTAGTGCGTTTCAAGGGCCTAAAATTTCATATCGATTTCGAGCTGCTTAATGAGACGGTAGTTTGTGTCGTTCTCTTGATTTGCCCTTTCCTCGTGAAAGGCGATACGTTATTTAATTGTTTTCATAATATTGGTCCTGCACAGCTGCCACAAAAAATTGTAGCTATGAGGTTGCCAATTTATACCGCCAGGCTAGCTGATATCACGATTTGGCAATTTAGAGTTAAAAAAAAATATATAAGTTCAAGTTATAAATGTCATTAAAAAAGTTGGTTACTAATCTGTAACACACACCGATAACCAACGCGTGAAAAGTGTTCTTGGATTGAATCGCACAATCTCGATAACATCAGCCCCATGCTGTCTGGTGTACAACCGACGCATACTTTGGGAGCTATCCTTTGACAAAAACTTGCTTTCAGCGACGCGATTGGTGGTTTATTTCGGCCAAATCTTCTTTTAAAAATTTCTCAACTTTGTTCAGTTGTCGGGCAACTTTTTTCGTTCCGCGGGAGTAACAGAATAACTTTTTGTCAAAAGCTCGAATGGAAATCAGCTGTCAGTGTCAAAATAGACTATACTTTAAAAAGGTTTCTTTATCGTGACGCATATTCGTTTCATTGAGTCTGAAACTACAACGACTCTTAAAAAGTTTCAATTCAAAAAGTGTGTGTATGCAATTCAAACACGACATAATTGAAACTTCAGAAAAAAAGCAACTACGAAAGTCCGCGCGAAGAGAACACCAGGATTATAGGAAAACTTGTATGCTACTTTGTTCTCTCGTAGAACCCGTGGCGTGATGGCTAGCATGTCTGCCAGCTAACCTACTGGTTCGTGGTTTGAATCCCATCAGTGGCAAAAAAAAAGAGGAATTGGCAAGTCTTCCGTTAGCTATTGCTATGAAAAGCACTTCCTCGATTAGCCGTTCGGAACCGGCAGAAAATTTTAGGTCCCCTTCCATTCTCTTACAAGGCAACAAGGCATGGTTGTGGGAAATGTGCTAGGCCCAGGGGCTCCTCGGTCTGTTGCGCCACCCTATTTATTTTTTTTTTATTTACTTTAATGATGAATGTGTTTTATTTGCAAAATAATTAGCCTACAAAATTAGAAATGCTGCCGAGGTGTTCTTCCACGCGGACGAAGTCGCGAGCACAGCTAGTATTAAATAAAGTGCAAAGTATTCTATTTGTATTTTTATTTGTTTTTTTCTTTATTGTTGCGTATATTGGTTTCATCTATTTTCAAACTGCAACAATTCTAAACTTAATTCACTTCAAATTCAATTCCTTTTCCTATCCATAGAAAAAAAAATGTTTTCTGAATCCTTACAGTGCCGTATACCCAACGACTAGTCAGACCGTAATGTGAAAGGATCACAAAGGATTATGTTTGAACGCTGAAACCATATGATTGAAAAGCAATTTATTCTATCGCCTCGATTGTGCCTCTGATAGGTGGATAATTACGTATGTAGCCAAATTTCATGAGCTCTTTTAATCTAAGAATTAAAATTGTGGCAATAGCTCTTATACATAACTCACTTAATTGGACCAGTGCATGAACAACACAAAATCAATGGACGCGTCGTGGCTCGTGGGTTCACTTAACAATAAATGAAAATAGAATGGGTGGGAAGGAAAAACCGCGGCTTTAATGAAACGTAACATATTTAAGTGACTATAAAAACTGCATACATGTGCTGTTCCTGTTACACAAGCACAAGCTATAAACTTCAATGATCTCCACTGTCCCTTCGCTAATTGTGCCACTCATAGATGGCTTGCTCCTTACTGGCATAATCAAAGTCAGGAAAACTCTATAAACTTTGTACCTACTTGGAAAAGGTATCGAAAAAAAAGAAAGCTCTAATGAACAAAAATGAGCAAAAACAAAAACATAACAGAAAATGAAAGATAAAAGCTTCTGTAATTCTTTTAATGTTGTTTTGTTAGTGAAGATATAATCTGTTCTGAACATGAAAAGGAACTTAAAATTGACATGCGGTTCCAAAGAATTTAAAGATTTTTGTTAATATTTTAAGACTTTCAGCGAGATCTGGGATGAGTGAGTGGTCAGGAATTTCCTGGTTAGTTTCATTATTGTACTCAGAAAAAAAAGAAAATGTATAACAAGCATTTGTCAAGAACTGTGGTCAGCCCATACTCTCTCAAAACCTCAAATGACTGTATGATTTTTACCCAATTCGATATGAAGCTAAAGGTCCTGGAAGCTGGAAATGCAGTAGGTTTGCATAGTTTTGTTGCAATCAGAGTCAGAGAGAGAAGAACATTAAAAAAAAGAAACCAATACACACAAGCATTTAGGTATAGGCAAGGAGGAATGCACGGCATGAAAAAACAAAAACGAAATATTTTTTTTGCTTGCTTTTTTTACACTGAAATATAAGTGACAGTAAAAAAGAATAAGCTGGTTGTTTTAAATAAATTGAAGAATGATACAGGTCTGCGAAAAAAAAATGTTCGTCAGCTGCATGAGATATTTTTACTGAATTATATGTTTTTAAGTGCGCTGATTTCAAAAGTGATGGCATCCGTTGCACAACTGTTTTATAGTTGGGATCCTTAGTATTTCCCAAAAACTTTTGCACTACCTTTTGAACCATACCCAAGCTTCTTTTTCCTTCTCATACATAGTTTCCACAAATGAAGGGTCCGTTAAAAGTTTTCTTATGTCGGGGCCGGTGAAAACTCCCTCTTTCAACCTCGCTTCTGACAGCTTCGGGAATTTTGTACATAAATATTTGAAACAGTCTCTCGTTGCCTTTTGCAACGATTTTACAAGTTGTTTCATCAACCCCAATTTGATAAGGAGAGGGGGCAACAAAACCTTTTCTTATGGTATCAAGGTAGTGTTTATAACATTTTTCTTTCCAAGTTTTAAAGTTTCTCGGGATGGCCAATCACTTTCCAGTGCTGTTCTCTGGCTCTACTATCCCACAAGTATAAGAAGCATGGGTATTTGGTATAGCCTGCCTCCTAACCCTAAAGCATTGTCAGTATTTTGAAGTCCCCACAAATCATCCATGTCTACTGAGAGCTTTTCTTTGTTTCAAGCGACATACTCGTACGTCATTTGACTTGTCTCAGCATGTTAAAACATTTCTAGTCTCACCATCAAATAAAAATCATATAGGCTATTACCAATGAACATAGATACTGCAATATACACACAAACTTATGTGATACAATAATTTGAATATTTTTTCTGTTTTTGGGAGGTTCAAATCTGTAAGAAAGATAATATAAATATAATCTAAATTGTATGAATCTACAACATCTGCAATATCATTCAACAACGACGTAACGGAATCATTTGAAGTGGAAATAAGAGTAAGACAAGGTTGCTACTTAAGCCCTCTTTTGTTTGCACTCTTCATAGACGACATGGAGGACGATCCTGTAGGTGGAGCAAAAGTTGCAGCAAATCTTCTACTGAAATCCTTAAAATTCGCCTATGACATCGCGATATTTGCTGAAACGCCTGAACGCATACTGCTAAAAAAGGGGGCTTCAGGTAAACCATAGGTAAATCCATGGTTATTTTTTTCGTAACGGTGGAGGCCCAAACTGTCGCCACGAAAAGTGGAGATTTGATAGTAATGAAATCGAAGTTGTAAGTGACTATAACTACCTAGGAGTTAAAATATCAAGAAATCTGAATCTGAGAAACCACATTGTGGAGAAACTGGCCAAATCAAAAAATGCAACGTGGAAGTCTTATGCACAACACACCGTCAATTTCAATTCAAAGTTTCGAATTTTTGAAACAACGGCGAAGGCATTGTTATGTGTTACGCCGCACAAGTATGGGGCCACAAAGAATTCAGTGAGGTGGAACATCTTTTGAGATATTTTCTAAAGAGAACCTTGAGGCTTCCAAACAGTACTCCAAATCACATTCTCATGCTCGAGAAGGGTCTTTCACCTCTATTCATTTCAACACTTAAAACCATGAACGAGAACAGGCTGCCCAAAAAATTAACTATGGTCATTTTAAGTAGGAAATCATCTTGGTTCGAGAGTTGGAGTAACTTAGCTACTCGAAAATAGACCAGAACAATGGAACGGTGAACTTTATGATCTAATAAGTGCAGTTGATGTGAAGAAAAGAGAGGGACTCGTTAAAAGAGCGAGAGAGTCAACAAGCAGATTTATTTACGCAATGCTCGATTACAATCTTTCAACAAGATGTTATTTCAAGGAAGAGTACTCATCCGACCTCATGTCACTGATTTTAAAAACAAGAGGAGAGTTGCTGCCACTCAACTTTATACTGCACAGAGAGGAACCCCCGGAAATCTGCAATGTGTGCAACTAAGGAGAAAGGGAAAACAACTATCACTTCTTTTGCAGATGCCCGATCTTATTGGAATCTCGGAGAATGTTTTCGGGAAGAGTTTACTCAGAGAAGATGAAATGATAACCATTCTCAATGGAGCTGATTGGAAAGTTCTGTTTAAATTTGTCAAGCTTACTCTTTCATACAGGAAAAAAACTATAGATGAACTTTTTTTTAACTTTTTTAGACAAAAAAGTTATTTAAAATTTACTTTAAAAAAATGTTAGTTTATTATTATATATACATATAATCTTTGTTTTAATCTAATCCAGGGGTGGCCAACAGGTCGATAGCGATCGACCGGTCGATCGCGACTGTTAGTCCAGTCGATCGTGGCGAGGCAAAAAATATAAATATGTACGTAGACCAGACATAGTCTTAAATTGTTTCAATAAAAACATATACCGTTGTGGTCACAGAATTTGAAAAATTAGTTCTAGAAGAACTGTCTACTTTGTATTTTTTACTAGAAAACCTTGCTTAAAAACATATACATACGCATATTACTTCGAAACAAATCCGCCACAAATTGTGTGCGTTCATATAATGCACATTAGACTAGGCCCAAAAAAATTTTTTTTTTTTCAAAAACCATATTGAAAATATTGTTAAGGATAGCTAAAACAAATTCAAAAAAAGGTTGAGCTTAAAAAAAAGTATTTAGAGGTCTATCAATCGTGTTATATATTTCTTAGACCTAAACGAATTTGAACAGTTTTCACGGTTAAGTAAGGTTATTACTTAACCGTGAAAACTGTTCAATTTTTTTTAAGCCCAATTTTTTGTTTAAAAAAATTCCTTTTAAAAAAGCTTGAGCTTGATCACTCGGAAACGGTTAGTCTGAGAGAAATTTTTAAAAAGACCTTTTATAAAGTAAAGTTGATTTTTTCCAAAAATGTTTGTCGTTAAATTTGTTTCGCTTAATATAATTGCCCAAGTAAGGTTAGGTCTTAATATAAAACACGATTGATAGACCTCTAAATACTTTTTTATTTAGCTCAAACTTTTTTGGAAATTTTTTTTAGCTATCCCAAACAATATTTTCCAAATGGTTTTTGAAACAAAAAAAAGAAAAATTTTTTTTTGGCCCAGTCTTATGTACATATCTTCGTCATTATGATGTGTGTTTTCTTTATATGCCTACTAGCACAGCACATGTTCGCATAGTTGTCACATGTCTTCTTTAAGGCTGGCAATCTCCGACTATAAACCTGATTATGCTTAACTAGTGGAATATACTCAGACGCAATGCTCACATATATTATATATATGTAGGTAAATAAATAGTAAAGTAGTAAGTACTAAGTATAATTTTCTCATTTATGCTTTTTCGCTTAGTAAAATAAAAAATGCTACATAAATTGTGTACTGAACCATGCTGTTTCATTTAAGATTTCTATAAGTATGTAATTGATAGATCGCACAGGGCCTTGTTAGTGAACAAGAGATCTTGGGTCCAATTAAGTTGGCCACACCTGATCTAATCTAATCTAATCTAATCTATTAGCCGTTTGGAATCGGCAAAAAATTGTAGGTCCCTTCGATTCCTTCGCCAGGCTTGGTTTGGTGGTGGGAAACGCACTAGGCCTCGGGGCTCTCCGCTCTGTAGTGCTACCCTACGTGTTTATGAATGAAGTTTGGAGAGGCGAATAGTGATATAATAAACGTGATTTCTGCTGCAAGTCCATTTCGAGACAAAAGAGTTTAGGAAAGCTTTCCTACTTCCAAATGCATCCCATTAAATATACTAAAGAGAATGCTCTCTGTTTATGGACTTGCGACTGTCTAGTTTGTTAAAAGAAAAATATTTACTTTTTTTCCGATCTGTTTCACTTAGATTAGATTCAAATTACTTCAAGCATTCATTTTTGAATTTTGTAAGGGGAAAAAACTATGCTATTCATTTTAACCTTAAAACTTATCACAGCACCTGAAACAAATCTGAAACGCCCTGCAAACTTTTTTTTTCGAAATAGACTTATTTTAAAGCTTTGGAAATTTCCTCTAAGATTAAAAATAATTATAGTGATATTTGTACTCGTTCGCCGGCCGAAGACGACGGTAACATTCAAAGTCAAATTGACTCATCTTAAGCAGTTCAAAAAACTCAATCACACAGCCAATTTAATAATTTTGTTTGTACAGAAATTTCCCCTGAGATTGTAGTTGATAAATGATGGCAAAAGTTTTTGAGATAATCTGGAGCGTTGATGAATAATACTATAGTACGTACATTACATAAGTATGTACACTGTGCGTGTGCATACCTACATACATAATTCTCTGAGGGAAAAATTTCTCAGAGATATTTATTTTCTCAGGGTATTGAATTGCACAGGCTTGACGTTGTAGGTACCAACAAGTTATTTTACGTGCGGATGATAGAAAATGGTGTAATCTATTTATTTATTTATTTATTTTTCAATAAACGCGCGTGCCAGTGCGAGACTGACACCAAATTCAAGGGCTGCTCTAGAAACGAACTCTATTTACTACGCTGCGAACTCAAGGACAACTTTTACAAACTGTTCCCACATGCAATTAAAATCATATCAAACGTTTCGCTTCGTAAACAGTCTTACCAGAAATTGTTTTAATAAATCGAATAATTTCAGTCTTTGAGATTTTCAATTCAACATTGCGACAAAAGGAACAAGGAAGACGTTAACCAGGAAACTACCTCATTTATAAATGGGATGTAGCGGAACGAATCATACATTACATTCAAAACAATACTGTTGAACTGTGGTGTAGTTACCTAGAGTTAGGTCGATGGTAGTGCCCGAGGCTCAGCGCACCGACGAGGGCAGTTTTCCTTTGCTTTCGTTCTCTAACAGACTATTCGCATTACCTTGTTACCTGCCATAATTTTTGTGAACCTTATAACGCCCTTAGCGAACGCTATTTAATCGAAACGCAATTCAAACCTCACAAACGACCCTAAGTCCTTTTATAAATTTGTTAACTACAAAAGAAAATCTGATGGGTATCCATCCTTCTTATGCTTCAACAACGAAACATCATCTGAGACACTCTCTGTTACCAAGTTTTTTGCTTCCCTTTTCTATCAATCTCTTGCCAATGACGATTCTTGGTTGGTTCATTTCTTCTTCGCACTATCAAATTGTCTCTTATTGCAATAAAGTTAAATGAACTGAATGATTTTATACCTGGTCTTGGTCATAACCCTGCTGTACTCCTAAAGAAATTGCGGCGACCTTGTTAGGAGAAGATACACTGTATCATATTGAATAAGGTTGCAAATTAATGAATATACAGGGTGTCCCGTAATTCGTTTTACATACTTTGGGATATGATTCTTGGTCATATTCTAAGAAAAAAATTGTTCTACAGTAAAGTCCGTTTCTCAAGTTTGACATCACTTTTTGACAATTTAAAAAAAAGTCTGACTTTGGTGTACCCTAACCTGTGTTAAATTCGATATCTCTGTCAATGCAGATGATAGAGACCTTATCTTAGACTTAATTTTTTGTAGAAATAACAATCTTTAAGACTGTATTTAAGTTGAGCTTTCATAGGTTAAGGATTGCCAGATTTTCAATTTTTAGTGGTGTCCAAATTTTCTTCCCCAAACAAAGTTTTGACTTTGAGGTCATTTTTTCGCAGAAAATACCTGATAAACATAGAGTTTCTTTATTTTTACAGATGAACAAAACAATAATAAAAATAAAACTTAGGAATAAGTGCACTCAAAAACCCTTCCTTTTTAAGATACTTGGAAAAAAATAAAACAGGTAAAAATTCTAATTTTGTCTTTTTTACGGTTTTTTATTGCAACAACTTGCAAAGGGAGCAGTTTTCCAAGAACTTTTAGTAGTTTGTTATGTATTTTATACAAATACAATTATAAGAAGTGCTCAAAGTGCCCTCCTTCGTTTTGAATCCATGCCAGAGCCCGTTTTTGGATTTCATTGTGGGTGTATACTGTGTAGTCATGGTGAAAGATTCTTATTGAAAAATAATTAATAGTTTTTAGTTTGGTTTTGTCAACCGAATAGTTTTGTTGTTTATTAATTATTTCTGGTGAATTACAGGTTATTACAGAAATGTTTATCTTGGCCTTTTCTACCCTTTTCAATAAACTTTATCTTATCCTTCCTTGCCAAGGAGTATTTCCTCAAGAATGGAAAACCTCTTTTATAACCTCTATCCACAAAAAACCAAAAAAGCGATGTTGAAAATTACCATCCGAAAGCAAAACTTTCCTGTATACCCAAAATCTTCCAAAGAACATACATATGTATATTGTATGAAATTTTGATTATCCATATCAATCATGCCTTTTTTAAAGGCTAATCAAGAACCACTTATCTTGTTGAATTCGTCTCACTTACCCTTTCTGCCTTGGAAAAACTAGAAGAAGCCGTGTTATTTCAACAGATTTTAGTAAGGTTAGGTTAGGTAGAAGTGGCTGTCACCCAATGAGTACATTACCTGACACACTTAGGCCGCAAGGGCCCATTGTGAAACCACAAAACAAGTTAATCACCTACTGAACTCAGAAACCCGATGTAAGATTAACGAGTTGATCACTTATTAATCTTCCACTAACCGACTAGCAGGTGAGTCGAACGAAAGGTGGATGGGCGTTGTACTATTCGGGTAGGCTCTGATTGGTGCCAACTTCGCGGCGCCCAGGTGCTGTAACTTATAGTACACGTCAATTGTGCTTACTATACCTCCAAGCGGTATCCACTGGGACCTGGGATGCTCCGTCCAGAGCTGGCCTGCTAAACTAGTAAGTGCGAGTGTTGACGAAGGAATCCGGAACAAAAGAATTGTGAGCGATCAACACTATAATTGCTCTGCGAACAATGACTGACTGCACGAATCTCAGTGGTCTACGAGAGCTTTCGTGTAAATGTTCCAGCGGATGAATTCGAAGGACAGAATCAACGGTGGACTTCAGCAGCCATAAAAGCAGAAACCCCTGAAGGAGCTCCTCCAACATATTTGGTTTAAAGGTCTTTCAGGGTCTTTCAATACTAGGACAGGGTATTGAAGTAGAGATGGTGGCGGATGAGCTCCTGGTGAGCCAACGGCAGCACTCACACCCCTGCAGCAGGGTACTGACACTGGATATTCCAGCCCTTTGTGTCCGAAGGGATCCAAAAGGACCTGGCCCTCCAGGTTGAGGGTTGTGCGTAGGGCTAACTACCCTACCACGGAAAAAATAATTTGTTCCGAAACAACGAACAGCCTCGGATAACGATAATGATTTCAAAGTTGACGACCCAAGCAAACGAAAAAAGGACAACGACCTCCGGATCTGCACTTGGAATGTAAGATCTCTTAACGGACTACGTGCAGCTGGAGAATTAGCGGACGCCCTGGACTGCTGCAAAAAAAAAGCAGACATAACCACCATCCAAGAAGTGCGATGGAGTGGACCGGGCATAAAGAAGATGAAACATATACTATGGCGACTGCTACAGACAACAAAAACAGCATTTATTTGGGTGCGGATTTGTCGTTAGAGGAAGACTCAGGGATAAGGTGACTAGCCAAAATCCAGTCAATGAGCGTATAATGACCATCCGCATCAGGGCTAGATTCGCCAACATTAGCCTTATATGCGCCCACGCCCCCACAGAAGAGAAAGACGACGATTCCAAAGACTGTTTCTAAGAGCTCCTCGAAGAAACATATGAGCAGTGCCCTAGACACGACGTGAAAATAGTTCTTGGCGATTTCAAACTAGGGAAGGAGGACATCTTTGGAAACACAATCGGTAAGCATAGCCTCCACGACAAAACCTCCGAAAACGGATTGAGACTAATCGATTTTGCTGCGGGGCTAAATCTTGTTGTAAGTAGTACACGCTTCCCGCATCTCAAAATTCATAAAGGTACATGGCGATCCCCAGATCAATTAACCGTCAACCAAATTGATCATGTTGCGATTGACGCAAGGCACTCTTCTAGTGTGCTAGATGTCCGAACTTTCCGAGGGGCCAACTTTGACTCGGACCACTACCTTGTTGTAGCCAAGGTACGAATGAGGATATCTTGTTCACGACCAGCACGAACTAAAGCTGTGAAGAGATATGACGTCGGAAAGCTACAATCGCAAGAGATTGCCAATGCCTTCCAATCGAGTGTCCCTTCAATTATCCTTGAATCCCATGCCGCCAGCATTAAACATTGAAGACCAGACCAAAACGAAACCCATGGTTCAATGAAGAATGTAGGCAGGCAAATGCAGCCAAGCAAAGAGCACGACAAATGCTTTTGCAAACACGAACAAGGACTGCTTACGAAGTATAACGAGATTTACAAGGAGAAAAGAAGGGAAGAACACCGACTTCTCAAAAAGAAGCAGCATGAGAAGCGCTCGTTTGAGGAAATAGAGAGGTGCCATGACAGGAACGAGATTCGGAAATTTTACCAAAAGGTAAAAAGATCCTGCCAGGGTGGCAAACCCCGAACTCAAGCCTGTAAAGACCAATAGGGAAACATAGTTATAGAGTCACAGTCGCTACTGAGGATCTGGAAAGATCATTTCTGCAGACTGCTTAACGGCGATGAGGACACAAATTCCGCTGTCAGGCAGATTGCCCCAGAAGAAGTAAAGCTTGCTATATGCAAACTTAAATCTAATAAGACTGCAGGTGCAGATGGCAGCTTGAGATCAGTTGGAAAGGAGCATGCACCAGCTGATCTGCATGATATGTACAGAGCCATTTCTAGTTTCGTCATCCCTGTAAAACTTGTACGACTATGCAGGATGACTTTGGAGAATTCACGCTGCTCCGTCAAGGTCGGTAAAGAAAGGTTTTAGGTAAGGCGACAAACTGTCATGCGATTTCTTCAACATCATACTCATACGTTAACACCAGAGGAACAATCTTTCTAAAGTCTCTACAATTACTCGCCTATGCAGACGATATTGACGTAATGGGAAGAAAAAAGCGTGTATTTGCGAGTATTGAAATAGAAGCGACAAAAATGGGTTTGATGGTTAATGAGGGCAAAACGAAGTATATGCTGTCATCAAACAGGGACACAGAACATCGACGAATTGGACAAAACGTCACAATAGACAGACATAACTTCGAGGTAGTGCAGGACTTCGTCTACCTAGGATCCGCTGTAGACACGGACAACAACATCAGTGCGGAGATCAAACGGAGAATAACTCTTGCCAACCGTTGCTTCTTTGGGTTAAGAAGGCAATTGAGAAACAAAACCCTCTCCAGAAAAACCAAGGTAACCTTATATAAGACCTTAATCATCCCAGTCCTGCTTTACGGCGCGGAAGCATGGACCTTATCGAAAGCGGATGAGAAAACCCTTGGTCGTTTCGAAAGAAAAATTCTCCGAATGATCTTTGGTCCCGTATGCGAAGGCAATGTGTGGAGAAGAAGATACAACAACGAGCTGTATGAGCTGTACCGCGATATGGGCATTGCCAGAAGAGTACGCATCGCGAGGCTACGATGGTTGGGCCATGTAGAGCGGATGGACCCAAACGCTCCGGCTCGTCGGGTGTTCGAAAGCACATCGCAGAAGGGGAAGACCTCGTCTTAGGTGGCGCAATCCAGTGGATAAGGACCTCAACCGACTTGGAGTGCGAAACTGGAGAGAGCTCGCCCGAAATCGAAGTCGCTATAGAAGGATGTTGGTTGAGGCCCAGGTTCACCCCGAACTGTAATGCCCACCTAAGTAAGTAAGTCGTTGAAAATCGATATAAAAAAGGAATTCAAATGATTAGGAGATTTGCTGAAATAATAATTTCTTTCAGATGAAGTTGACTTAGTATTTTCCCTGTAGAATGAAAGTATAGAATGTACAATCCTGTGAGTACCTACTAATAAAACTTAATTCACGTAGAAAGTAGGTCCTAAATTTCACAGTGTGTTTTTTTTAACTTTTTTGGTTCATGACTGGTTATGTTGAACAATTATCGATCCCAATGGGGGGTATATATGTCCCCTGATCCCCCCCCTATCTACGTCACTGGACTGTGTCATTCAACGAGGTTGCAAGTGGAAAAGAATCTGTTTTATTAAAAAAAAGTTTTGCTCTCTAAGTGTTTTATTAAATGACGTTGCTATCTTTAGTCAACTTTTGAAACAAAACTACAAATTCACGCAAATGACCCCCAATGAGAGTTGAAGTCAAATTTTCTTCACCATCTTATCAAAACAGAACAGAACTTCCGCAGCAGAGCGTGGAGCACCGGAACCAAGCGTATTTCTCTCTACCATACCTTCTGAGGGAATGGAATGGAGCTACAATTTTTGCCTATTTACAACGGCTAATCGAGATAGCGCTTTTCATGAAATGAAATTAGTTTCGAAGAAATCGCCAATTCTTTACAAATTGGCAAATACCTATGTTTCCTCGAAGTTTCAGGCATTCAATTCTCAAACCTCACACGTAACAGGCAAACGCGCTAACCATTACGAAACGAGCACACCTCCCGATTGCGCTTTTGAAAGTGGTTAAATTTTAAATTCTGAAAAATTTGCAACGACTTTTGTCTTGTATGTCCTGTTTTTCTATTCAAAGGATAGATTTCAGCTCATAATGATCAAAACCACAAACCACAATCACCATTTGTCGTATGACTAAAGCAATCCTTATCCAGTTTAATGCAAATTTTAAAACAGAAAGAGGAAACTGTGAACTGGTTAGTCCTACGAGCACAAATGCAGCATTTGAGAGAGATTGCAAGAGTTACACAACAACTAAAAAACTAAGGAGCAAAAGCAATCATATCAGAGGAGAAGAAACTTTCATTTAAAACTCTAGAGTCTAGTCTAGAGCATTACACAATAATTAATCTTTAATTAGTAAAAGCAGTTCGTATACTATTCAAAGAGAATTTTCAACAGTGAAAATAAGATGCTTCATGCACAAGGGAGCAAAACTCATAAATATCACATTTCCACTCTGAAAAGTACTTACAGAACTGTATGTATTGACAAAGCCATCGGATCTCCAATAAAACCTAGTCAAGAAGTATCAAGTAACCTTAGAATAAGGTGAAGGTCAAAGAGCATTGGTGCAAATGACAGACCAAAGCAAACTTAAACTGAAGTGCGAAGGACATTTAAGCGTTCATAAATAAATAAATAATGGCTTTCCATTGTTGTGGGTATTCCGAGATTCGATGTGAATTTTGTTCTCTCGTCATTCTAGTGTTATTACCAATTTCATAATATTAATTTTGAAAGCTTACCAACATACATACCTTATATTTTTCGAATACCATACACTTAGCTGTGCATGCTGCGTTCCAATAAACCCCACTGCCAGAACTGGCCTCAATTAATTTTTGATCACAGCTTGATTTGTCACTAATAATAGCTAAGCACATAAATAATGCATATTGGGCAAATAGAATTACCATTTTTCACTCAGAAACACTTTGTCAAAAACACACAAAACTTCTTTGGACTTTATTTTGTTTTGGCAAACAACACGCGTTTCTTTCTCTACTCACATACACAAGCCCTAGTTTACAATTAAATACAAAATGCGTTTTGTCACTGAACTATTTGTAACCCGATGGCAATTAATTATTCGAAAACAAAAACTAAAAAAAAAATTAAAAGAAATTTAAAAACTAACACCAACAACAATTATTTTTTTCCGGTTTGATGAACTTGTGATTGAGCTTCTTTTGACACGTTGAGATTAACAATCACCAAAACAATGGTCCAATTGAGAGAACAATAATTCATGAAATAGTGTGGCTACGTGAACGTGTCTTTCCTTCATCCTGTGTAAATTTTTGTGAATTTAATCCCAAATCAAAAATTGTGTGCACATTGAGCTGCAATTCTGAATATAACCGTATAATCGCCAGTTGTTGTTTGAATGAAGAGAGTGGATCTCTCTGTTGGTAGGTGCTTTTTTGAAATGATAGCAATCGAAATACGATTACATTGAGCAACCATGGGTATGGTGTTGGTATGTCTGGAATGGGAAACAAGAAAGAATCAACGGTAAATGACACGTATGTACAAAAACAATTGGAAAATAAAGCAAAAGCAAAATTTAAATTCGGTTTTAATTTATTCGGTGATGTGGACTAAAATGGAACTTTATAGCTTTGCATTGCTGCTGTGTTGTTGGTCGAAATATGGACAAGCAGACGAAATGGAAAATGGTTTCGATTTGTGTTTATATCTATAAAAAATATAGTGACAGACAAAAAATCTCACTTTACAGGAGAGATAAATAAAACATTAAAATATGTGCATTTTGGAACCGTGAATCCGAGACATGACGTATTACGGACCAGTTGACCAGCGATTAGGAAGAACAATCATCAATTCCGTGCGTATAGACACGATGTATAGGGTGTTTCCTTAGTTAAACCATTAGGTAGGCCATTTTTGAGTATGTTTCTTTTTATATTGATAAAATTCGTTTGGTTGTCGGAAAACGTTCGGCAACTTTGAAATGATTTGTTTGGCTAGTGCCAGCTTTTGACAGTTTATAAGACTCAAAGGAAGGAAAAATTAATTCTGGAATCAATAGAAAAAGAGCATTTGCTATACAAACAATAGCCCCCTATCCAGTGATCCAGCGTAGATAGGGGGGATCAATTGGGACCGATAATTGTTCAACTGTGAGGATGCTCTTTTTCAAAGGCTGAGGTATGCTCAGCAGATCCGCAGAGTCTTCTAAAGAAGCAGCAAAACTTTAGATTATTGAAGCTAGTTTATTTCCGATATGTTATAAATAACTAGTTTTGGTGTGGATGTTTTATATTTATTTTTAATTCGAATTTTTATTTCGAAGTTTCTATGGATATTGGTAGATTCCACGCCTCTTCTGGTGAAGTTTCACTTGGGGTTCGGCAGGGACGTGGTCTAGTCTGGGGTTCGTGAACAGGTTCTTGGATTGGTCCTTGTGCCAGTCGGATGAAGATTTCCTGTCCTGGATTGGTCTTGGGACACTTGGATTATGCTTTCCTATCTGAGGTTATGTGCTTCCAGCTCTTGGGCTCCGATTAAGGTTGCCTGTCTTGGACTACAGGCTTCCAATTCTAGGGCTAGGATTTGGAGTAACGCTGGGTACTTGGTATCTCTCCCTTGGTAAAGTGGATTCTGTAAGGCTACTAGAAAGAAGGGTAAATGGTTGCTCTGAGGTAGCAGGAGCCACTAAATTCACAACGAGGTAGCGTTGGACGCTATAAATTTACAACGAGGTAGCATTGGACACTATAAATTCACAACGAGGTAGCGTTGGACACTATAAATTCACAACGAGGTAGCGTTAGACACTATGTACTCACCCAGTCTTGCTTCCTGAACTCTGCTTCTGCGCTGCCGGTACCGGAATCCTACTCTTGAGTATTATCATATATCGATTTTCCACGACAGGCATGAATAAACTCTTTTGGCTTAAGATCTCTTCTGTAATAGAGCAGTTTACCAAACATTACTGTATTAACAATCCAGGTGATGCTCTTGCAAAGCTTATAGTGGAAAATCTTCAAAATTGTGATCTGGACATTTCTTTTTTGATCGGCCAAGGGAACGAAGGAGCAAGCAATATAGCTGGTCAATACCATGGTGTTTTGACCAAAAAATGATCAGTACGTCCGTTGTGTAGCACATTCTTTGAACCTTCCTTATCCGTTTCCAGCAAAATGCCAGATATTAGAGATTGCCTAACAACAATTGAAAGAGTTTAAAATTATTTCAATACACCGAAAAGAAAAGATATGCGGCAAAAAAAAAAAGCGTAAGCGAAGAGACTCCACAAAAGTCTTAAAAAGGCTAAATCTGACGCGACAGATCTCAAAATATAACAGCTGAAGATTTTGAGAAGCTATTGCCGTTTGTGTTCGAGACCCTTGACTAAATAAGAACATTGGGAAGTGACGCAAGGAACTTAAAAAACGCTATGGATTTCGAGTTTTTGATTAGCTTAAAGGTTAAAAATATGGTTCTCCAACTCTCGTTGTCAATAAGTCGTGAGATTCAAAGAGTGAATTTAGACTGGATCCAAGCTATGAATCTCGCTAAACATTTAAGGAATCAACTAAAAATTAAACGGGCAGAAGATGACTCATTTTTGAAAGTGTTCGAAGATGCAAAAAAAAAAAATTAGCTGAAGTCCTTGACATTGACTTTAAACATAAGAGAATAGTGAACTGACAAAAGAATAGTTCGAACCATTCGGTTCCAAGTATACAGAAGAATATTTTAGTGTTATTGTTTTCAATCCTTTTCTCGATTTCTATGTGATGCACCTTGGAGAAAAATTTACAAACCATGAAAACATACTAGAAGGGTTTTCGGTTCTTTTCAAGGATTTTTCATCTGAAATGTACAAAGTAGCTGATGAAAAATTTAATAAAACTGTTGAGTTTTACCAAACATATTTGGCTGCCGAACCATCTTCTGTTTTTTATTAGTAAAATTTTTATTTCAACATAAATACAGTAAAACATAATGTTTTTTAGATAATACTTAGTATAAAAGGTACAATTTTTGGGTTACTTAAGAAATTTTTGAATGGAGACAAAGTAAATTTACAAATAAAACAATAGAAAAATAACTGTTAACTATTTTAAGATCAATAAAAACAAAAGAAAAGTGAAAAAAGAACAATTTTAAAAAAGAAAGATTTAAAAAAAAGAAATATTTTAGCACCTTAAATGATTGAAAGGGTCTCTTTTAAATACGGCAAAATTGTTGATTCTCCTCAGATTGGCAGGTAAAGAGTTCCACAGCCCAACAGCGTAAACAAAAAATTGTCTTTTGGAAACAGTATACCTATGTGTTGGTACTATAAGTATTCTACTTCTCTTGCGCTTGAATTGAAGATAAAAGCTTGTGCTCCGTTAAAAACATGGAAATCTGTTGAGACATTATTTTCTCAAAAGCCTTCGAGATAAAAGGCAAAATTGAAATTGGCCGATATTCCACGTTGTTTGAAGTTGAGTTTTTGGGAATAGGGATTATTTTGGCAACTTTCCAAATAGAAGGGTAAGAAGAGGTGGTTAACATGAAATTGAATATATGTGTAAGGAAGGGTAAGACTTGGGGTAAGATAAGCCTTAAAAACTTTGGATGAATTTCGTCTAAACCTATTGCCTCCGATTTAATTGCAAGGACTGCCTTTAATACTTCGAAGTCGGTAATGCGTCGAAAACTAAATCCATTTGAATGTTCTCTCACAAAATTAAAGTGGGAAGAAGTACTTGTTTTGACGACAAACCATTAAACTTAGACTTAAAGATTAAAGTAAAGTCTGTTCTTGAAGAATTTAAAACTTGGAGAAGATATTTGATCAGAAGGAATAATACCTACTTCCTCCAAGAATTCATTGGAAGCATTCGATAGCTGACCCCAAAGAAAAGTTTCCTTACATATATTATATATATATCTATATATTAGAGTGGTCCTTATTTCACTTTTTTGCAAAAATTGAGTGCGACGCCCCCTAAATCGATTCTAAAAAATTCAAAAAAAATTCCTTAATTTTTTCATATTTTTATCTCAAACCCTCCCTGGCCCTATTTTCGAATTAGGCTCAAATGAAGCGTCTCTGAACACTCTACAGCCACGTGTATGTTTGATAAAATTAAGATCATTTGCTTATACTCTATTGTTAATAAACAAAAAGGCTGATTTCGTATTTCGCTCAATCTGCCAAAAGTTAGCAACATTTTGACATGGATTATTTTTTCAGAGATATCTATGGCAATTTAAATGATATAACATTAAATTAAATTTTTTTTATTTATTATTTCATTTGTTATTAACATGTTATTAACAAAAACTCGATAAACAAATTTTTTATAACAGCAGCCGTCTTTGAAGGAATTATCGAAAAAACAAAATTTTTTTAATGAAATAGGGTCAGGAAGGGCTAGGAATAAAAATTTTAAAAAATTACGGAATTTTTTTTTTCCTGATTTAGAACTAACTTGGGGGGCGTCCCAATTTTTTTTTTTCTAAGGACCACTCTAATATATATTTCCTAACAGGATATTAGCTACACAGCTCGTTTCAACGTCAACTCCCGAAAGAACTTTCTCCTATTTAAAGAAACTAAAAACAACACAAAGAAGCATGGCCAATGAAGTGAGATTCTTAAAAATATTTCTTTTTTAATGACAGTGTGATAAGCTTTGGATGTTTACTTGTTTTACTTGTTTGCAAAATTGTTTGAATGGTTTGACTGCTTTAGCCTTTCATCGCGAAATACTTATAGCAGCAGACGAGGTTATTAGTGTTTTATCTAAAAAGGACAGAAATAAAAAGTATTTTATTCTATGATAAATTTTAAAATAAATCAATATTTATTCTAGTTCACATTTAACTTAATGCGCATAATACATTATCATAAAAAATTACACAATTTCTTATGGCATATATAATAAATTCAATGAGGTCTTATTATTCGTTTTTTTTTTAATTATTAAGGCTTAGAAAAAATGAGCGAACTAGGTTTATCCCCCTCCCATAGACAAAAGCTTTCTACGCCACTGTCCCTATCGACTTCAATTTGTTTAAAACTTGACTTGATTTAACTACGATTTTTAGTGGTATTTATATACCCAATCGCAACTTATCTGATATTTTTTAACTACACGTGTTTTCTTATTAAATCGTGCGTTTAAGAACACGTGTAAATAGTTGTTTGATGAACGTGCAGCATCACGTGTACTAGCACTTTGTTTTATACCTTTGACTATAGAAGGCGTTTTCGTGTATTTTACATTGTAAAAAAAGTAAAAGTAAAGGAGAGAGATGCCTCACATGTCACATCTCAACACAACAAGCATGAACATTCTAATAGAAAATATCTCAAGTACAGTCGAGTCGACTCGAAATAGTGACCTAAACCTTTACTTAACCTCTAACCTTTGTTCATTTCCTGAAATTGGGAAAAGTTGAACATTTATTTCAAAAATGTCAATCATGTATTCATGCCTGACAAAACAACGTCATGGTATTTCTTAAAGTGGCAAAACCACTTTGTGGGGTTGTTGCCCACCCATTAGGTAGGGCAGCTTTCCCAAAAGCTGACCCAACTAATGACAACTAGAAACATACCTACTGTTTTTCAGACAAAAAAAAAAAAGCAATATGCTGTGTAAAAATGGCAAACCACCCTGAAATAGAAGAAGAAAATATGAATCAAGCAGTAGATGGCTTAAAATTCTTACCCCCATTGAAAAACATCCCACAGAGCACAGATTCACCACAACTTCTCAAATAAATTCAAATAGAAAATATGTGATATCATGACAAGCTGACCTTCGAAGTAAAGATAATTAAGAAGATATCCTCTTAGATTTGAAATAAATTTTTTAAATATTTAAAAATTCCTGGAAACGGTCAAATTTCAAAATCCAGAAAAATGTTCTCCGGTGGAACCTTCACAACAAATAAATTCTTCCACGTGGTATCTGTATGTGATGTACCGCTTCGTATAGACGAAAAGTTATTAAAATTTTAACTCTTGTATTTTTAACGTTTGCTTTCACCGTACTCCCTTCATATGCTTTGCTATGCCGTTCAGGAAACAATGTTTATCTTACATTGAACAGCTTCCATTTGGTGTATTTTATATCGTTGTTGTTCCTTAGAAACATAACATGGCTTGTCGAAGTGAATTGCAAATGAAATATATTTTTTCTTTAACCTTTTTTGCTTACCTATGAAATGTGATTTTAATTTTGGTTATACAGATACAGACACGAAGTAAATGTCATGTAATTTTTTAGAACGATACCTACGAAGAGCTTTGCCTTTTCCACTCGCTGAGAAAATAAATTACTTTCGATGTTTAATAACACGACCTTTGGTTTCACTCGAAGAGCACTCGTTTTCATAACTAATGTTGTTTTCCAAAACTAAAATCTGAATTGAATTGAAAAGTTGGAGTGACGGACTTGACATTTAAACTCTCCAAATCACTCCAAAGCGTTTCCCATAAGTCGGTTTGGAGTAAAGTTTGGGAGTGATTTCTTCTTTTTTTTTTTCATTAATCTTTCAAAATTCTGTGAGCACTTATTGATTTCAATTTTTCAATCTTGTTCATTTCAGAATTAATTTTTTTTCATCAGAAACGAGTTTCCTTTAGCTGGGTTTATATTTTAAAAAATATTTTATTCTTATTTTTGACAGACCAGCAAAGTGTAACATCGAGTCGTTCCTAAATAATCATGATTTTGTAACAAAGTCAAACATACACAACAACAATGATGATTTTGACACTATAGCATCGCGTAACATTGAAGCCATAAAAGAACGCAGTACTTCCGGTTGGATTTCAGGGCAAAGGAGCGAACACCAATCGATAAAAAACTGGTATTTGACTGGCTTTCAAGTCAAACCGATTTGTATGTATTTAATTTTTGTAATAGTTTAACAAACCACAAAATTTACAAACGCAAACACTCGAAATCTGTCAAAATGTGCTTAAATTGTTCCAAAATGATTAATAATAATTCTTAAAAATCACAAAATAGAACACTTTATATTGTTTCTGTTCAGTTTAACCTACGCTACGTGAGTGAAACACTAATGGCTCATAAAATATATTCCTTTCAAGAAAAATGTTCAATTTGACATTTGAGTTACATGTAATTAGTGCTTCTTGAGTGGTTTCTCATTTGTCTTTTATCATTTGTGTCATTTGTCATTTGTCAAAAATCATGAGAAATTATCTTTTTGCAATAATGGACGGGTCTAAGAATGCCTCCGAAAAGTCCTGGACGTTTTTTCGTCCAATGGTAAGGAACATAGCAACTAGCGACGAACGAAATTCAGAAAAAATTGTCAGTATATTGAAGATAGAGTATTTGCTTGTCACTTTAACTACACTAAATTTGAATAAACTTGTTAATTGAAAATCTTAGAGAGCTTCTGCATAGTTTGTTAGAGTGAAGTTTACAAAGACGGGCGATTACCCGATCGATCGGTTTGTTCGATTGCTTGAAGTAAATTTTAGATTCAAAAGACAAACCATTGACTTTTGGACCGGTCGACATTTCAAACGACATTTTGATGTTTGTCTACAGTGATTTTGATTATATAGCTGAGTACCTGAGTCGGTTTGCTTCTTTAGCTAAAGCTTGTCCTAGCAGTTTGATTATTGACACTTGGGTTATATTTCGCTAGCCCTATTTACTGTCCAACAAAAGTTTAAGTTACTGCTGAGACATAATCAACTTCAATTCAATAGCCCGATAGAAGAAAAATGGAATATATGTTTTCTAACGCGTTTTGAAGAACAATTGAAATAAGTGTCAGAGGTGAGTGTGCAGCAATCGTTTGAATGAGTCACCCAAGATTAATAAGGAGATGAAATGTTATGCACAAACGTGTAATGAAGTCCATTCGCAGAATATGGCGAGGGTGTAAAATTTTGACAACATTGACGATTTTTTTTATTTTGGAAATGTTTCGACCAATATCTTCACTAGTTTCTCAAGGCAATATTTAAATTATGAAGTCTTTCACAATGTGAAGGAAACCCACTCCTCACAAGGTATGGTGGAGAGGAATGTGTAAGTCGTGTGACTAAGTGTCACAATTTATTTCTCCTACCTCATCCCAAAATGCCGCACCAAAACAGTGCGTATTTATTTCTAATAAAATCCTCCACACATAATTATATTACAAAGTAAATGCCTACTCCAAGATCAAACGTTGTTTACATTTCCGTGCCTTATTACTTCTTGTGCATTTCCTTGTGGGGAAATACATTGGCAATCCTCATCCAATTTTTTCTATGCAAAGTTGTCACTGGCCTGATACAGCTCACATTTTGTTTCAGTGGCAAAGTCAATGAATAGAGGTGAATTAATCACCATAAATCAGAGAAAAAGGTTTTATATAGGTTTCTTCCTGTTGTGGCTTGTTGAGCCGGGCAAATATAATTTACCTGATACTTTTTCTCCTCCCCCACAAAAGAGATTTGATCGTTGTGACTCTTTGATCCGGGCGTTTGTATCTTCTTTTTTTCGACTTTGACAGTCTCCGCATAGGAAATTCAATCGTTGTGGCTTGTTGAGCCGGGCGATTAAATTTTCCCTAGTTAGGCATTGCGTCTCCACACAGGGAGTTTTCTTCACAGTGCGCAACCGCAGACCGAAGCCCGCCACCCGCCGCCGATAGGTTGCTCTGCCGTTTGATATAACACAGGCACTTCCTACGCAATCCGCCACTGCCGATAAATTGCTCTGCCTCTCACACAACGCAGACATTTGCTACGAGGTCCGCTGCGGCCGATAGAACGCCCTGCCTTTCACAGATCTAGACAGGAGTTCACCACCGCCAAACCAAGGAATTAGCTGCCGTGGTATACAACCATATACCCAGAGGAACCATCGCCACTCGACAGTGAGGATCGATACCAGCCATCCGTGGACCAATACCAGAAGTAGACCCAACTCAAGAAAACATAAAATTTGCTTTTGCTAGAAATATTGAATATAAAATTAGTTAAATTGTAAACTTATTCCTGAGAGAAAATATTAAAATAAATTTAGAGTTAATTAGAACTAACCCGACTGTTTCCTCGTCTTCATTTTTGAGAAGTAGGACCGCCGAAACCCAAGTCTTCTCTGGGTAGACCCTGGGCACCATGAGTCATACATACCCCAGCCTTGAAAAAGAAGCATCACAGACGGCAGCTCAGTTAAAGAACAATGGCGATGCCTTACCAAAGATCAAAACATAGTCCTGTCACCTTCGAACTCATGGACTTGGAAATAAGACTGTCTCGATTCTTTGATTTTGTCTTTACTGTCACTGTTGCAACTGCTCCTTAAGTGGCTGCCAGAAAAGGCTTATGGTTTGTCAGCAAAAAACAAATGACTAAGCTTTTTCGTATGTTCTTTGATTATGATTACACCTTAAGTACACACAAAGTTTTTTTTAAATTCATTGCGTTTTTGATGTCAGTTGTAGGATTCTTACATATCTACAATCTACATACTTGCCCACGAAAGTTATGCATATGCAATCACCATGTCTCAGCGTAAGCGAAATTTTCATATTTATCTACTCTAGCCACAGGAGCACAAGCAGACTGGTAAGTAATATTTGAAATAATGAAGAGTGAACATACATTGTACATAGAGCGATACAGGTGAATTAAAACAACCCCAAGATGAATCGAGATGGAGGTGAATGTATAGAACCATGGATGTATTGGATTAGATCCTTTAAAAACATGCTGCTCATGCTGCTACCAAGAGTGATGTTATTACATACTTATTGCTATCACTAATTGTTGCTCTGGCTGTGAAGTTTTTGGCCAGGGAATATGTAGAATAACTCTCTGTCGTTGTAGTTTCATTACAGACAGGACGTTAGCAGCAGTGTCCCGAATGCTGAAAAGCATTAATTACATCAACATTGTTTAATTTTGAGTAAGGTTTATTCATTCTAGTTATCTGTGGCGAGAAGCACATCAGATAAGTTGTTGATGTGTGGGAGACCGGGTTGGTTTTTTCATGCCATACTTTTTAATTTTTGCCAAAGTTTTGGTATCTATTTTAGTTGTCTGTTCCAGGAAATACATCAGATAGGATCCATCTCATCCTTATCATAAATACATCCTTGTATCATATATACCCGGAGGAATAACTTTGAAAAGCATGAGCTTTCCTGTTGAAAACAAATTTTTCCAGTTCATGCTTATCGCATTGAAATATTTCCTTTCACAGAGCTGATTAACTTTCTTTTGAGATAAAATGACTTTTGATGATTGGGTAGGGTAGCTGGCATGGGTAGCTGGCTTTTCTAGTTGGTAAGAACAACAAATTTAAGAGAAAAAATACAGTTTTTCATAGAACTGATCAAATATCCTTTTTTTGAAGTGCACTTGTTTATTATTGTCTTTTGAAGTGCAAGAGAAGTGTGCAACAAGAAATACGACAAAATAATAAGGATACAACTTTCAAACCTATTGGTTTGAAAAATGAAACTTCTGATGTTGCTTTTATTGCCAGAAGTTCATGAAAACACCAATACTCAATTTTCTCCTCAGTGATAAAACTTATTCGAAAGGAAAACAACTCTTTGCTTCTGATCAAAATCGACTCAAGAAGAAAATGTTTTGCTAACAAATGCTTTACTATTGATCGCTTTATAGAAGTAAGTTTGAACTTTGAAGAAATTCAGATGAAAATCAGGAGAATTCGCCCTTAAGTTATAATTTATTTTCCTACCAGTATCTTAGAATTAATTTAGTGGACTCTATTTCGTTTTGATTATTCCTTAAGGGCTCTATAGCATGGTGCCAATTGCAAACACCTTGCCTAAATTACTCATTCAAGAACCAAATTTTAGGTGCAAACGAATAATAAATTTTGTCCAACGAAGCCAATGGCTTGTGCTTTGCATACCTAGGGATGATGAAATGTGTTTTTGCAGGAATTTTGAATGTATTGTAACTCAAGACTATTTCTCTATAATTGAAAATGCAATACTACAGTGTGGTGTAAACGTTGTCAGCCTGGTTCCATTTTCTGTAGGATTTTGTTGAATATCTTTTGCACAATTGGTTACGAGCAGTTCATACCTTATGTTTTTTTTGGCAAAGTTCGTATAAAGAAAACAAGGAGATAAATTCGAAACAAAAACTATATGGCAAAATTTATTGATGTCCCCAATTTTGTCGGGGAATGGTTTTTTACACTCGAGTATTGAATGATTTTCTGTGTAAATGCAGGTGCAGGTGCAACTGATGACTTTCATGTATCTCAATCAAAAACAAAAAGGACGTGGGCGGGTTTGTTCACAAATATTAAACAGAATAAAATCGTGTGTCCACTTTTACATGCAGGAATTTTGTTGCTTATGGTTTGTTATTTTTGGAAGTTTGTTGATTTCGATGATTTGACTGCTGGACAGATTTCAAAAATTCTTTCAGCACTAGGGGTGCTACATTACCCCCCTCCTTCAATAACTTTGACTATATTTCATTTATATAATTCCACAGAAACAGAAACGGGAACAAAAACGGTAACGTTCAAGTTATTTAACCGATTTCAAAAATTCTTCTAATTCTAGGATGTTACATTATCCATCAGTGACAAAGACTTATATTTCATTCACGCATTTCCATGGGAACGGAAGATTCTCATAGGGACGGGTTTGGGAACGGGGAACGGAAACTTAGAAACCACTGGACAGATTCCAAAAATTCTTTCAGCATTAAGATGCCACATATAATCCCACAGTAAAAAAGATAATATTTCATACCCATATTCCCAAGGAAGCGGAAGAACGAGAACGGGAACCTTAAAAATGCAAACCCGAGCAATGCTGAGCAGCTGAGCTAGTATAAAAATAAATAATCAAATTGTTCCGGGTGAATTGCGTAATTCTTTCGAATCAATTGGCTTGAAAATTGTTTTTTTGTGAAAGTTTTTTTGAATTATTTTTGTATATACTCAAAAGTTGAAGTTGAGTGAACTTGTCCTAATACTGCTCCTGCACATTGTATACACTTTTAAGGCATTTGCTTACTTTTGACTTTGACATTGCTGCTAATTGCTGCTACTATCTACTGCTGCACCATTGTGTTCAGGCAGTTAATTTGTTCATAGTTATTTTTATTTCGTCAAATATTTTCATAATAGTTTGTCATCGCACATTTTACATTTTCAGAGATTTGGTATAATATACCTTTCAGCTATAACATTATTTAATTTTTTTTTAAGAATAATTGTTTTATACATTATTTTAATTTAGGAGGAAAGGCGAGTAAAACCCCCTATCTAAAAAATGCGTATACGTTAAGTATACGCATGTTATGGCAATAGCAAGCCATGTATATAATTTTTATTTTTATTTACATTGAGTATGCAATAATTAAATAAATAAATAAATAAATAAATAAATAAATAAATAAATAAATAAATAAATAATAGACAATATAAACATATAAGTAACATAAACATAAATAAATAAGTTATCAAAATAAGAAAAGTGAATTAATAATAAATAAATAAATAAATAAATAAGTATATAAAATAATCAGTAATAAATAAACCAGTTATTTTAATTGAATAAATACCTAAACAGTCTTATATATGATTTAATAATTAGTTTTAACAAACATTTGTAAATCACAGAATTTCACATATTTGCATTAAAAAAGAAAAGAAAGACACATAGAAGATGTGTGCGCTTATCACAGATTTGAATACAGTTGATTAATCAACACAATCACAACTGTTCCTGAATTTAATTTTTAGCTTTTCTATTCGGTCAGAAATCAATTCAACATTCGCTCTTCTGTGAAGATCTAGGGTGGAATATTGCCACGGAGGATTAAACATCGTTTTATTTTATTTTGAGATATTTGAAGTTTGTTTATGTGACATTTGGCACAATGTCCCCAAACCGGGCACCCATACAGTAACAACGCTTGGAAGATAACTTTTTGTATAATAATTTTATTTTCGATAGATAGCTTCGAGTTTCTATTAATAAAAGGGTAAAGTAATGTAATGGCAATGTTTACCTTGTTCAATGTTTTAAGTACGTGATCACTGAATGTAAGTTTTGAATCAAGGTGTTTACCGAGATACTTAACTGTACGTTCCCAAGGAATTATTACGTCAAGTACTTCAAGCTCTGTGCTTGGAATGTACATAACAAGCTTTTCTTTTTCTTGAAAAAAAGATTGCTTGCGTTTTTCTTGCATTAAGCTTAATTTTCCATTTCTTGTAGTACATGAATTAATGAATTAATCGCAATTTGAAGATTCCTGTCCATATCAAGAGCGAATTTATGCGATGTAAATATTGCAGTGTCATCGGCAAATACAGCTATATCACAATTTTTTGCACAAGAAATATCAGACGTGTACAAATTAAACAAGGATGGACCAAGGACTGAACCTTGGGGGACACCAAATTCAAAACGGATTAAACTGGAAACACCACTATAGACTTTGACCTTAAAACACCTATGAGACAAAAAACTTTGGATTATATTACAAAGATACATAGGAAAATTCAATTTTATGATTTTATAAATAAGACCATTGTGCCAAAAGGAATCGAAAGCTTTCTCGATGTCTAATAAAACCATTCCGGTTAACCTTCCTTCTTCACGATTAATTTTAACGTGATTGCAGATTCTTTTGACCTGGTGCGAAGTGCTATGGTGTTTTCTAAAGCCAAACTGCTCATTTGGAACGTCAAAAACGCTACTCCAGTGGTAGGTAAGTGTTTGAGATAAATATTTTTCAGTTTATCTAATCGACCTTTTTTGTTAGTCTTTAAAGTTTTTATTAAACTTCTTATATCTCCATTATTTACGAAAACATTCAAGGGAGTATTTTCATAACGCGCGTTGAAGATTGTGGGAAACCAACCCCGACAAAAATTTTTTTTTATAATTCAAAATTCAAATCTTTGGTTTGAGAAGCTCTGGTGAGACAAGAGATCGTTTCTAGCTACCATTCAAAGTTGTGGAACGTAATCTCAGACAAGAACCTTTTCTTAGAAACCAACAAAAACCATAATAGCTCAATTATAGCTCTCTTAAAACACATTGAAAGCAAAGAATTGTTAAACAAAAATCCAGTAGAATGAGTCAATTTTCTGAGTCGGATCTAAGATGTAAGTTTGGATTGAGTAAAAATCATAAGGCTTTATTTAAAGAAGAAAAATGAAACTATATCTTTCAAGAAATAATGTAAAAGAAAAAAAAGATATATATAAACAAAAAAAAAGAACAGAAAAGCTTTGGTTAGGATTCGAACCTGTGCTTCGGGGCTTAGTCCGCTAACACCTTAGCATTAGGCTACACAGACAGGTGAGATTCGATGCCTAGAATTGTAAGACCATGCATTTGTCAAAAGTGATCTTGACACATGGTTCCAACAGCACGAGTTAGGTATTCGAAGATACGCTACCAATACTAACACATTAAGCAGCACAACTACACAAAGCTTCTGGATCGCGTGAATATTCGAAGATAACATATTTTTAGTTATTTTATATAGAAAAATCACTTTTTAGCACATCTATTCGTGGAAAATTCTAACTTAAATTTTAAAAGTAAGTTCTGATTTTTTTGAATAAAATTGAGGAAAATATGAAGAAAATTGTAAAGTAACGCCACCTCCTAATGTAAACTTTCATGTAGGTGTAGGTGCGCGTGGGTTTTTTTTTTGGAGACTTTTCAAATGCTATATAAGGGAGCGGTAGGATACAATTCATGATCAGTTGGATGTCAAAAGTGTTGGGAAGTGTAGCTTTGGAAAGGCTGAAGGAAGTTCCTTTTTTTCGCAAGCCCTCTGTCTAAAATTTTTCTTTTGTTTTTTTTTGCGATTGCGATTTTTATTTTTTTGTGAACAAAGTAAAGTCCGAAGACAGTGAAACAGTATTCGTACTTATCAGCGTGGAAGAAAAAGGAGTAAAACAAGAAAGAAAAAAAATAATAGTTAATAGCTGAGGGTAAGTTTTCTGCGTCGAAGAAAAAAAAGTAGGTTCTTATCGCTAATTTTCGCTCTCAAACGTATAGGCTTAAATATATGGCTGAAACATCCTGCTTAAATATCTGGCTTAAATTTCCTGCTTAAATAGTTTGCTTAAATATTTTGTTGCGTACAAGGCACATTTTCCGAAGTAAGGATAAAACGCCGTCGCCAAGAATCTCGAGTCAAACACACCTTACAGCGCACTCCCACAAGAACAAGACATGACCAAATCCAACCAGAACACCTCCATAACATTCACCTGATCATTCCGTCAACATAGTGATCATACCTATATCAGAATTCAACCTCAATTATCGGACGAAGCTTGCGAAACCCCAGAAGCCGACAGAACGTTCAAAAAGCACCTGAGGAGAAAGAAAAGAGAAGCGTAGACACTTCATCAATACACCTCATCGTGTCATCAGCATAGAAAATGAAGAATTTTTATCGTACAACCACAATTTGCATACCCGCATTTGTTCGTAAAACAGTCATTAATAGTCAGAAATTTCACCACAGTTCATTCCAAGCATTTATAAGTATTTTTTTTAAAAGCTAAGTATCTTAATTTTTTTTATTTCTGGTTATGTACAGTTCGTTCAAATTTACTTAATTCTTTTTAATCAAACATACAGGTTTTAAGTATCAATTTCACACACACATATACATATACGACAAATATCTCCGAATACCCTGCTGATGCTGTGCACACCATCCAGGATGCAGAACAACAACAATAAAATAATGATGTAAGAAAACAAAATGAATTCAACAAACGGAGTGAGTGAAAATTTTCAATCTTTGGTTAATTAAAATTGAGCGAACTTTGAAATTCACGTTTAAATTTCAATAAGTTTTTGAGTTAAAATTTTATTAGAGCTCCTTATTTTTTTTCTATTGAGAATCAAGAGTTGTATACTTTTTTTTCATAAGCACCAGAGGAGTGCATATTTAAGATCAAGGTCACATTGAATGAAAAACTATAGATAAATTAGATATTATGCGAAATTATATTTTTTTTTTATGAACTGATGGTAACGCGAGATATACATACATAATATTACAAAGAGCACATAATCTTAAAGTCGAATTGCATTCTATGATTGCTCTCATTTTATTTCACTCAAAATTAAGAGAGAGTGAGTGTTTTTAAATAGATTTTTTTGAGTTTTTGAACAAGATTTGATTTTTTTAAATAAGGACTTAGATTCATGATCATTTACCCAAAATTTGATATTTATATTGATATATATTTGATAGAAAAAGTTCTTTCTTAAAGCCGAAAGTTCACCTTGCTTTTTCTTCTTTTTGAACCCTCTTGATATTTGTTATTTTTTTTTAGTTTTAAGTTATATTCTTTTTACGATATTAAAAAAATTTATAATGTTTACATTGAAATTCCTTCTTTTGATTTGATTTGGTCGTTCACGTTGAGTTAGTTCTCATGATATATCAGAACGTAGATTGGAAAGTATCTTGGTCTTAGAATAGTTTTCTGATCATGGTTCGTATTTAAGATACTAAATGTGGACGTGTCTTTGGTAGGGGAAGTAAAGAACAATCGATGGCAGACGTGACTTGATGTGATGGAGATAGGATGATTTTCTATCTCTTTTCGGTAAAATAGGGGTTTCCTTCAATATCGAGGACAAGGAAACCAGGTTAGTACCACAACTGATTACAGTGTGTGAGTACAGGGGTGGGACAACCCTCAGACGAGCTCTTTCATCTTTGCTCTCCTCACTTATGCAAAATAAATAATTGTAAACAGGATATATAGGACATTATTTTTCGACTTCACGCGATTTTTCGTACTTTTATTTTTTTGGCATGTATACGTAACGCCCGTTCAGGTTTCAGATAGCAAAAACCCCCCCCATCCGTCGAGCTAGTCTAATTGGCCTTTGCAAGCATGCCAAGCTTTCTGATCCTGGACAGCCATCCGCTTTTGCCTCCAGTATCTACAAGTGTTCCTGTAAGCGCCGAGTAGTGATGGAAGCATGGAAAGCGAGTGGTTTATTTGGAATTCTGGTTTCGGCTCTGGACACATACGGTGTAAAGTACACTGGTATAAGCTCGGCATGTCGTTTCCGTTTTCCTTCCTCGGTTAACATCTCGGGGGTACGTTACAGGTGGCGCCCAACGTGGGGCCCGAAGGATTATGTCCTTTCGTCCTTCTTGTGAAAAAATTTTTTTTTTTTTTTCATACTTTATGAACTAGAGATTTTCTTAATTTTTGGTGAGATTGATATGATACCAAATTTTAAGCATTTAACTTCCTTTTAGAATCTTATTTTTATTCCTTTTCTACTCTTTTTAAGAGATTAGCATGTCCAGTAACTGGGTGACTCCTCGGTTAGACTGTTGCGTGTGTATTCCCCATAATCCTTTTTTTTTTATTTTTTTTTTTTGTTCCTTTTCCTTAGTGGCTCCTTTTTGTGTTTAGCTTTGACGTCCAGCAAATGGGTGAGATCCTCATTTGGTCTGTTGCGAGAAGTTAAACTCAACTATGTGACACATCCTTTTTTTTAATTTTTTTCAAGATACATTGATCGTCTCAGGACGCAATGATCTAGTTCAGCTGTTTTTGAAGGCCATCAACCGATAGCGTGGCAAAGCCTGTCTAGTTCGTTGTGATGTGCTATTTTCCTTTACAGATAACTTATAATTTATAGTATTATGATATCGTAGTGATGGAACGAACTTGAGAAAAATCTTCTAGCGGATAAACATTCAGATTTTTATTTTTGCATGAGTGAGTTTTCGTTTCTGTTGTCTTTGTTACTTCCCACAAAGTCACGTCCACAAAATCCTTATGATAGTTTGATAAATTTAGTCAGATTCTTTTTTTTCGGTTTCTTTTTCGAATACTTCTTTTTGAAATTACTTTTAGCATAAATTTCGTTTTTTTTTTCGTTTAGTTTGAGTTTATTCCTTTTTTAGGATTTTTTTAGATCGTCCTTTGCTAAGGAGAATTTTTGAGTTATTTTTTTTTAGTATTTTTAGTTATAAATTTTTTTTTTACCGAATATCCTTTTTCAAAATGTCTTTACTTAATCGGGATCCTAAGCCAAAGAGCTATTACGACCTTAGAAAAAACAAAAAGAGCAGAGATACTGCAAACGTTTCCAAGGCTTTGGACAATTCTAGTACGAATAGGGACGCGTTGAATATTTCCACTATGAACTTGTCTAACGCGGGTCCGAGTTCGAAAAGTTTCAATTCAGAAGGGGGCGTGCGAGAAAGCACGGGTGCTACTTCACGCGTAGGGTTAAATTCTTCAACAAGAATTGCGGGAACTTCCCAGGATTCTGTACATGTTAGACAACCAGAGAATCAGTCTACAGGTGAGGAAGAGTTTTCTGAGTACATTCAAAGAATAGTTTCAGCAACGGTCGGCCTTGCAAGAGCAGAAGATTTAAAGATGATACAACGTGAGATGGAGAAGAACACAACGGAAATGAGGAAAGAGTTGATTGCTACTATACGGCAAGAGATGTCAGCAACCAATCATCTTGCTTCAACGCGAACTCCTCCTGCTCGAATGAACCACGAAAGTCATAGACGTTGTGAAACCAGTGCAGCTTTAGCTTCAGCACAACCTCAAGGACGAGTCAACTCATCTTCAACACACCCTCAAGAAGCGCAAGGAAATTTTGACAACTTCACGGCTGATGAGTTTATGGCACAATTGAATGAAATACACCTCAGTGATCCTCCGGTTTCATCAGGAGTAGATCCTCGAAGAGAGAATACCCCATCGTCCTCTGCTTCTAGACCTCATGGCCACAGTTTTCACAAGTGGGGCCTGAAGTTTGACAATACCAATATGACAGTGGATGAATTTATTTTTCGTCTAGAGCGCCTTAAAGAATGTTATGGAGCAACATGGCAAGAGATAGTGTCGCATTTTCATCAATTTGTAAGCGGTCAACCTGAAAATTGGTTTTGGGTCTTTTTGAAAACTCGACCTTCGGTAGATTGGTTCACGTTACGTTTTGCACTCATAGAACAGTTTCGAACCCTAGAATCAGATTCAGAGCTTTCTAGGAAAATGATTGATCGTCGCCAAATGCCAAACGAGAAGTTTGATGATTTCTACATGGCATTGCAACAACTTAACACCAGGTTACAAGTTCCAAAACCTGATTTCGAGCTCATCGGGCTAATAAAACAAAATGTTCGTAGACGAACAGGAGAACTATTGTTAACATACCAAACGTCTAGTCTGCAGGAGATGGCATATGTCTGTAGGAAGATTGAGAAGTACATATACGAACAGGATGTACAAAGAAAAATTCCAGTAATGCATCAGTTTCGAAAACATATCAGTGAATTAGAGACGCCTAAGAAGCCTGATACCGCAAATAACAGAAGCCTTGAAGGATTCCAGGCCCAGAGAGATACTAGCAATTTCAAATGCTGGAACTGCAAGGAGTTAGGACACAGCTATGTCGAATGCCCAGTTCCTCAGAGAGCCCTGTTTTGTTTTAAGTGCGGAAAGGAGGATACGACGTCTCCAAAATGTCAAAATCCCAAGTGCCCGGGAAACTTCAGAAAGAGCAACTTGTTCCCCGGAGCGTCTTGCTCGATCAACAAGATCCGGGAATCAAATTAAGTTCAGTTAAGCCCCCTTATAACCCTTATGAAGTTGAGAAGCCAGTTAAGATTTTAAAGAGAGAAATACCTTTCGAACTTTCGGAAGATCTTACCAATCGTCCAAAAAAATCATTCTCGCCAATAAAGCCTCTTCACGAACGTATTGTTGCATATCATCTAGCTAGGAAGAAAATTTTTGGTTACCAGACACCCTTAGTATCTAGAAGAATTAAGAGAATCCGTGAAAAAACGAAATCTCGAAAAAAATGTCTCCATTCTATTGAATCTACAGTATTATGTCTATCGGACGATCCTCGTCCATATGCCGAAGTGAATATAGGTGGTGAGAGAATCTTAGGTCTACTCGATAGTGGTTCCAGCATCAGTTGTCTAGGTCAAGGAGGTCAGGAACTGCTGGAAAAATTGAAGATTCCGTATAAATATTTTTCTTCTCAAGTGAAAACAGCAGACGGGAAGACTCAAGCAATTCAGGGAAAGTTTCAAGCTTCTATACAGTATAAGGATCAGATTGCGATCATAGATATATTTTTAGTTCCGTCACTCAAGCAACAGTTATACTTAGGAATAAATTTTTGGAAAACATTCAATATCGCTCCGCAGCTAATTTCGGAGATTTCAGTTGAGAACACATCATATAACTACAACAAGTGCGCAGAGGCTCATGAATTAACAGAGGTCCAACAAAAGAAACTTCAAGCAGCAATTAATATGTTCCCGTCGTTTGCCATTCACGGCTTGGGACGAACAACACTGGAGGAACATGTTATTGATACGGGAGATGTCCAGCCGATTAAACAACGTCATTACCCTGTTTCCCCAGCGGTGCAAAAAATGATGTATGAAGAGCTTGATAGGATGTTGGAGATGGGTATCATACAGGAAAGCAACAGCGCATGGAGCTCTCCTGTAGTTTTGGTACGCAAACCCGGGAAGAATAGACTGTGCCTTGACTACCGGAAAGTGAATGCTGTTTCCAAGAATGATGCATATCCCCTTCATCCGATCGAGGGATTATTGTCACGTGTGGGTGATACGGTCTTCATATCGAGTGTTGATCTAAAAGATGCCTTTCTGCAGATCCCACTCGAGAAGTCGTCAAGGGAAAAGACTGCGTTTACCGTGCCAGGCAAACCTCTGTTGGAATTCGTAGTCATGCCTCCTGGTCTAAGTGGTGGTGTTCAGCGAATGTGTCGACTCATGGACAAGGTTGTGACTCCTGAGTTAAAAACAAATGTGTTTCCTTATGTTGACGACCTTCTTGTTATTTCACGAACCTTTGATGAACACGTAAAAATTCTAATGTCGCTCGCTAGTAGATTAAGCGCAGCTGGTTTAACAATTAATGTTCAAAAATCCAAATTTTGCTATAAGCAGCTTAAGTTCTTAGGTTACATTGTTAGTAATGGTTGCTTAAAGACAGATCCGGATAAAGTCGCAGCGGTTAGAGAATTCCCTATCCCAGAAACCCAACGTCAGGTTCGTAGGTTTTTAGGAATGTCAGGTTGGTATAGGAGATTTGTGCGTGATTACGCTACCTTAGCCACCAGCATTACCGATACGTTGAAAAAAGGCAAAAAGTTCGAATTTAATGAAGAAGCTGTAGACGCTTTTAATAAGATTAAGAATATGCTTACAGAAGCACCAGTTTTGGTAAACCCTGACTTTTCAAAACCATTTATAATTCTTTGTGACGCGTCAGATACAGGTATAGGTGCGGTCCTTTGCCAGAAAGATGAGAACGATGTTGAGCTCCCGATCTATTACTTTTCACAAAAGCTGAACGGAGCACAAAGAAATTACAGTGTCACGGAACGTGAATGCTTAGCAGCTGTTCTAGGAGTTGAAAAGTTTAGACCTTATGTGGAGGGATACAAGTTTAAAATAATTACGGATCATGCGAGCCTAAAGTGGCTGATGAACCAGAGAAATTTGAGTGGACGTTTGGCCCGTTGGAGCTTAAAACTCCAAGGGTATGATTTTGAAATCGAACACCGTAAAGGCTCATTGCATGTCGTTCCAGATGCTCTTCCCAGAGTTTATGAGACGGAGGCCGTAAGCCTAGATGTGAATTCAAATGAAGACCCCTACGATGTGTTGCAAATAGATCTTTCAGACCCCGGTTTTAAATCTGAGGAATACTTGAAGATCATTGACAACATCGAAAACCAAAAACAACAGCTACCAGACCTTCAAGTCTCAGAAAATTTTGTGTATAAGAAGGTTAACCATTGCACAGGCGATGTACTTGAAGACGACTTAGTATGGAAGTTGTGGGTTCCATCGGTGCTGACAAAACGATTGATTTCTCTGGCACATCGACCACCAAAAGCTTCGCATGGTGGCATTGCAAAAACATTGCATAGACTTCGACAGAGATTTTTCTGGCCAAATATGGCATCGCAGGTTAAGAATTTTATAGGCGAATGTGACAATTGTAAGACTTCGAAAGCCTCAAATCAGATTCTTCGTAATCAAATGGGAAAGCCCTTTAAAGTTCACTACCCATTTCAACATGTTTATCTTGACTTTCTTGGACCATATCCTCGTTCCAAGAAAGGTAACTGCTATATTATTATCGCTTTAGACCAACTTACGAAATTCGTGCTTATCAAGTCCTTAAGGAAAGCAACGTCCGAATCAGCGATAAAATTCTTGTATGAAGACATATTTTGTGTATTTGGAGTTCCCGAGTCTATATTGACAGACAATGGTAAACAATTTATTAGTTCAAGTTTCTCAAAACTACTAGACACACATGGAGTCCAACATGTGAAAACTGCTTCATATGCTCCACAGGCTAACGCTAGTGAGAGGGTGAATCGCTCCATACTTGCAGCGATCCGGTCATATCTGAGTAGCGATCAGAGGGATTGGGATGCACATTTGCCTGCCATCAGCTGTGCCTTGCGAACTGCAGTTCATTCTGCAATAAGAGTTACCCCTTACGAAGCTATGTTTGGTCATAAAATGGTTGAGCACGGTTCCGAATTTAAATTGTTGAGGAAACTTGGCAACGTGAATAGTTCTGAAATAAATAAACTTCCGAAAAGCTGTAAATTGAATATCCTTCATAATGATATCCAACTAGCGCTAGAAAGAGCCCATAGTCAGTACGAACACAGATACAGTGGAACCCGCTTAAGAGAAAAGGCGAATTGTCACAGTTTTTCTTTCACTTAAGCGGGTTTTTCACTTAACCGAACCCCGGTTAAGTGAAAAAAATTTCACTTAAGCGGAGTCCTGATAAGTGAAAAAAAATTGCACTTAAGCGGATTTAAAAGTTCCATTATGCGGAAGTTTAATGCTTCATGTACAGTTATACACAATAAACAATTTGATGTATTTATCTTTGGAGTTGCCTGGAAACAATTTAAATAAAAGTGTTTGAATAACTAAACATAAAAAAAAAATAATTTATTGAATAACAAAAATAACGTATGTATGTACATTGGAATTCATAGGTATATTTAGTAGTACATAAATATATTACATAAATCAAATGAAATCTCATTTGAGTTGGTCACAAGAAAAGAGTCCACTCCCATGTTTGGCTTCAGAATTCAAATACGTACATATTCATATTTTTTAATATAATTGGGTACGTTTTATGAAGACAAAAATAATCTTACTTTTTTTAAAAAAGTCATCAATTTTCGTTTGTGACAAATTCTGAAAATGGGAATTCATCATTTTATATTCAATTTCATCTAAGATTAGATCTCAATTCAATTTATTGAGTAGCATAGTATAATTTGTTACATTTTTCTGAATTAATACCTAGTTAGAGATATAGGAAAATTTGTTTTCCTTTACAGCTATGATAATATGGCAATATATAATGAAATTAAGATTTTACTATAAATTTTGTTTTTTCAAGATTAGATCTAGTTCATTATCCCCATAAGAAAACTGCTTAAGAACATTGAGAGACTTAAAAGCTTCTTTGATTGTTGCTTTCTGGATTTCCAAAATTTTCACACCTAAATCATTGTCAGATACAGATCTGCTAGCATCAAACTTTTCAAATTGTAGTGCTGCTTCATTGTTTAACAGGAATGGTGCATCTCGGATTATGAGATCTACCTATGTACATATTTAGAAGAAATTATTAGCAAAAGAAAAACAAAATGTGTTTAATCTTAGTCTACACACCTACAAAACTCATCTACACACCTATAAAAAAAATAATTTTTTCTGTTCCAATCGAATTGAAAATGAAAAGGACGGTGATACGTTCCTTTGGTAGCTTCATTCCTGAAGTTTTTCACATCTATTTATCAATGAACCCGTCGTGTCGGTAGAACCTTAAACATTTTCCCGGATTCATCAGCATTATGCACGTCATCTGGGTTGCAGCTTTGACGAATGTTTGGCCAAAAATTTTCAAGCCAATGCAATGGTAAGCAGCAACTGTGTTAGCAGAATTATTTTCACCACAAATCTTCTTAAAATGAATATTTTCACGTTTTTTCCACTGATCTAACCATCAATTTTTTGTTGGCTCGAATTGTTCTGTTCGATAAAAATTTTTTTCACTTAAGAGAGTTTTTTTCAATGAAAAATATGAAATTTAACAGATAATATGTTTCAGTTATCCGGGTTTTTCACTTAAGCGAGTTTCACTTAAGCGGAGTGTTTAATAGGCAATTGGTCTACAAATACTCGGGGATGAAAAAACTCTTTCAGATAAGCGGGTTTTTCTCTTAAGCGGGTTTCTCTTAAGCGGGTTTTACTGTATAACACTCGTAGTAAAAATGTTGTGTATAAAGTAGGTGATGTGGTATATAAACGAAATTTCATCTTGAGTGACGCATCTAAGAAAAGAAGTGCCAAGCTATGCCAAAAATTCACCAAGGCAAGAATACGGAGAGTCGTAGGGAACAGTATCTACGAGTTGGAAGATGAATCGGGAAAAATAACAGGTAATTTCCACTCCAAAGATATAAAGAAGTAGGTTGAATTCATTATTTAACCTTATCCCCCTTTGATCTTCCTGAAATTTTATTCGAACAGAGTTTCTTTGATTTTGATTATTGCTCGTATTTGAAAACGACTAAATTAATATTATCGTCAAATTTTATTGTTTTTATCGTATCATACGCTTTCCAATCTTCTTCCAATTGCGTTCCCAACGTCAACTAATTCCCATGTAGGCTTATCCTTTTATCCTCCATAGGTTCGTTATAGAAATCCCTATGTGTATAAGACATCTGACGTTGTGGTAGTTTTCTTCAATTAGGTTAGATTATGAATAGCCCAGCTACCTAGCCTGAACATGAGACAATTTCTCAGGCGTGGGTCGATGTTTTGCTGTAGTTGGTTCTTTTTCATTTTCATTCTGGCAATTGCTTTCCAGAAATGAAAGTGTTTTGTGGGAAACCAACCCCGACAAAAATTTTTTTTTATAATTCAAAATTCAAATCTTTGGTTTGAGAAGCTCTGGTGAGACAAGAGATCGTTTCTAGCTACCATTCAAAGTTGTGGAACGTAATCTCAGACAAGAACCTTTTCTTAGAAACCAACAAAAACCATAATAGCTCAATTATAGCTCTCTTAAAACACATTGAAAGCAAAGAATTGTTAAACAAAAATCCAGTAGAATGAGTCAATTTTCTGAGTCGGATCTAAGATGTAAGTTTGGATTGAGTAAAAATCATAAGGCTTTATTTAAAGAAGAAAAATGAAACTATATCTTTCAAGAAATAATGTAAAAGAAAAAAAAGATATATATAAACAAAAAAAAAGAACAGAAAAGCTTTGGTTAGGATTCGAACCTGTGCTTCGGGGCTTAGTCCGCTAACACCTTAGCATTAGGCTACACAGACAGGTGAGATTCGATGCCTAGAATTGTAAGACCATGCATTTGTCAAAAGTGATCTTGACACATGGTTCCAACAGCACGAGTTAGGTATTCGAAGATACGCTACCAATACTAACACATTAAGCAGCACAACTACACAAAGCTTCTGGATCGCGTGAATATTCGAAGATAACATATTTTTAGTTATTTTATATAGAAAAATCACTTTTTAGCACATCTATTCGTGGAAAATTCTAACTTAAATTTTAAAAGTAAGTTCTGATTTTTTTGAATAAAATTGAGGAAAATATGAAGAAAATTGTAAAGTAACGCCACCTCCTAATGTAAACTTTCATGTAGGTGTAGGTGCGCGTGGGTTTTTTTTTTGGAGACTTTTCAAATGCTATATAAGGGAGCGGTAGGATACAATTCATGATCAGTTGGATGTCAAAAGTGTTGGGAAGTGTAGCTTTGGAAAGGCTGAAGGAAGTTCCTTTTTTTCGCAAGCCCTCTGTCTAAAATTTTTCTTTTGTTTTTTTTTGCGATTGCGATTTTTATTTTTTTGTGAACAAAGTAAAGTCCGAAGACAGTGAAACAGTATTCGTACTTATCAGCGTGGAAGAAAAAGGAGTAAAACAAGAAAGAAAAAAAATAATAGTTAATAGCTGAGGGTAAGTTTTCTGCGTCGAAGAAAAAAAAGTAGGTTCTTATCGCTAATTTTCGCTCTCAAACGTATAGGCTTAAATATATGGCTGAAACATCCTGCTTAAATATCTGGCTTAAATTTCCTGCTTAAATAGTTTGCTTAAATATTTTGTTGCGTACAAGGCACATTTTCCGAAGTAAGGATAAAACGCCGTCGCCAAGAATCTCGAGTCAAACACACCTTACAGCGCACTCCCACAAGAACAAGACATGACCAAATCCAACCAGAACACCTCCATAACATTCACCTGATCATTCCGTCAACATAGTGATCATACCTATATCAGAATTCAACCTCAATTATCGGACGAAGCTTGCGAAACCCCAGAAGCCGACAGAACGTTCAAAAAGCACCTGAGGAGAAAGAAAAGAGAAGCGTAGACACTTCATCAATACACCTCATCGTGTCATCAGCATAGAAAATGAAGAATTTTTATCGTACAACCACAATTTGCATACCCGCATTTGTTCGTAAAACAGTCATTAATAGTCAGAAATTTCACCACAGTTCATTCCAAGCATTTATAAGTATTTTTTTTAAAAGCTAAGTATCTTAATTTTTTTTATTTCTGGTTATGTACAGTTCGTTCAAATTTACTTAATTCTTTTTAATCAAACATACAGGTTTTAAGTATCAATTTCACACACACATATACATATACGACAAATATCTCCGAATACCCTGCTGATGCTGTGCACACCATCCAGGATGCAGAACAACAACAATAAAATAATGATGTAAGAAAACAAAATGAATTCAACAAACGGAGTGAGTGAAAATTTTCAATCTTTGGTTAATTAAAATTGAGCGAACTTTGAAATTCACGTTTAAATTTCAATAAGTTTTTGAGTTAAAATTTTATTAGAGCTCCTTATTTTTTTTCTATTGAGAATCAAGAGTTGTATACTTTTTTTTCATAAGCACCAGAGGAGTGCATATTTAAGATCAAGGTCACATTGAATGAAAAACTATAGATAAATTAGATATTATGCGAAATTATATTTTTTTTTTATGAACTGATGGTAACGCGAGATATACATACATAATATTACAAAGAGCACATAATCTTAAAGTCGAATTGCATTCTATGATTGCTCTCATTTTATTTCACTCAAAATTAAGAGAGAGTGAGTGTTTTTAAATAGATTTTTTTGAGTTTTTGAACAAGATTTGATTTTTTTAAATAAGGACTTAGATTCATGATCATTTACCCAAAATTTGATATTTATATTGATATATATTTGATAGAAAAAGTTCTTTCTTAAAGCCGAAAGTTCACCTTGCTTTTTCTTCTTTTTGAACCCTCTTGATATTTGTTATTTTTTTTTAGTTTTAAGTTATATTCTTTTTACGATATTAAAAAAATTTATAATGTTTACATTGAAATTCCTTCTTTTGATTTGATTTGGTCGTTCACGTTGAGTTAGTTCTCATGATATATCAGAACGTAGATTGGAAAGTATCTTGGTCTTAGAATAGTTTTCTGATCATGGTTCGTATTTAAGATACTAAATGTGGACGTGTCTTTGGTAGGGGAAGTAAAGAACAATCGATGGCAGACGTGACTTGATGTGATGGAGATAGGATGATTTTCTATCTCTTTTCGGTAAAATAGGGGTTTCCTTCAATATCGAGGACAAGGAAACCAGGTTAGTACCACAACTGATTACAGTGTGTGAGTACAGGGGTGGGACAACCCTCAGACGAGCTCTTTCATCTTTGCTCTCCTCACTTATGCAAAATAAATAATTGTAAACAGGATATATAGGACATTATTTTTCGACTTCACGCGATTTTTCGTACTTTTATTTTTTTGGCATGTATACGTAACGCCCGTTCAGGTTTCAGATAGCAAAAACCCCCCCCATCCGTCGAGCTAGTCTAATTGGCCTTTGCAAGCATGCCAAGCTTTCTGATCCTGGACAGCCATCCGCTTTTGCCTCCAGTATCTACAAGTGTTCCTGTAAGCGCCGAGTAGTGATGGAAGCATGGAAAGCGAGTGGTTTATTTGGAATTCTGGTTTCGGCTCTGGACACATACGGTGTAAAGTACACTGGTATAAGCTCGGCATGTCGTTTCCGTTTTCCTTCCTCGGTTAACATCTCGGGGGTACGTTACAAGATATCGATAGCATCATTTACCATACTATTTGTACTGCTATCACCTAAATCTTTCGAAACTTCATGATTTTAAGAAAAGACGTGAGCCAACTCTGTAGCTTTCTCTTTCTTTCTTGAGTAAAGCCCATTTATTAGACAGGCAGCTGTGAACTCATGTCCAGTTTCCTAAACTACTTTTAAAGTATATTAGGAACTCTTAAGTAACATTTTTATAAATTGTTGCAATGAAATTATGAAATTTGGCAATTCATTTAAAAGTGAGTACAACAAAACAAAAGTGTAAGAAATGCCATTCTATGCATTCGTACTTCAGTTTTGAATATGATAGTTTTGTTCACCTAATAATTGATGGCCAGAGTGGACAACGCTTAGAGCACGAAACAGAAAAATAAGATTTGCTTGATTGGAAATATTTGCAGGATCTTATTACACCAGTTTTTGTTTGCGCAAGTGTTTGGTTTGGTTATGTTTGAGCTCGTGGCTTAAACGCCAGAAACATCTAATTGTTTTTCCACGGATAATTAATTTCACAAGAAATTGGTTTTATTGCCTTGAAAAGCCCTTTCGCAACTATCCGTTCAAAATCGGCAAAAAATTGTAGGGCCTCGCAGGTATGTTATCGTAAGAATTACTAGGTTGTGCCAACTTATTTATCTGTTTATCAAAGCGTTTCTGCGAGCATCTTACTTGAAGCAAATGCTTTGTTCACAAGGACTTCCTTATTGCTTTGATCCTTAATTAAAAAAAACTTCTCGGAATTTCGCTTCGTTTGCGACTTAATGATTTCTGTCTCCTAATTTTTCTTTTCAATAATCCCAGTGGCAGAATCCTACAATAAAGAACTGCTGTTTTATTTATCCCGTTTTTAAGGACGTCATCAAATCTGTGCCTAGACTTAGCTATAATTTCACTTGCCAGGGATTGAGTGAATTGAGTTACTGCTGAAATGCTAAGTGAGTAATCTGACAGTCAATTGTCCTTGACCAACTTCACTGACTCTCGGGAAAATGAAATTAGCTTTATATCAGCACTGATTTCACTGAGAGTGTTGTCTGGCCAGAAAAGATTAGCTTATTGGTTTTCAATAAAGACTTTTCTTTTTTATTTTTAATGTATTCCAGAAACACCAAAGAAAAGCTCTGCGTTTTAAAGGATAAAACCTTTTTGTGTGCTAAATTCGTTCACCAAAATAAGCTATCATAAAAAACATTTTCCCTTCAATATTCAGTCCAAGCCCATGGTTTTCAGTATTTAAAGATATAAATCAAATCGTGTTCAACTCAATCTCTTTATTTTTAAATAAATTAGTGGAATGGTAGTAATTTTTTCTCACAAAAGTTGCACTCTTTACCGGTCGAAATGTCATACAAAAACCTGTTAGCATTTGGTCTGACCATAAGTTCGTTTGTTGAACTTTACCTAGGAAGAAGCCAGGTTTCCTTGACTACTATTTAAGTTTTCAAAAAATCGGGGGTTTTGGCTCTCAAAAAACGCAAAACCACGAAATCGTCCCACATCCCTGTCTTGAAGAAAAATAGATGCAATTTGACAACCCTGTTCCTGTTAGCTGAATTTGCTGCAGCAAAAACCTAGTTCTTCTTCAGGGCGAGTTGAAGGCAAACGCATAAAAAACACTTAGTTTGCAATTCAAGGGGAGTTGAGGTTTTTCAAAAACCTCTTTGTGACGACCACATGCCAAACCCAGGGCTTCAACGAACATGTAAACGTAAACATATATCGTTGTAGACGCGTTAGGCGTTATCAATAGCATAAATGTATTAATTTGTTTGGAAAAAACTTTCGAAAAGTTTGACTGATGGGTTCTATTTCACTTCTATCAATACTTTCCTCTATAAATGGTAAATAGAAGCACGAATTACCTTAGCCTTTTAGTAAATATGCAATCGACTACACCCAAATGCATTCGCAAGTTTCAATTTAAAGCCTTCAGTATCCTTTTTCCTTACATATGAAGAATATGATAATGAACAGGTTCGATGTATTTGCTTCTGCCTTTTTCTTCTTCAATGTGAGAGTTATCTTTTCTCAGAATTTGCAATTCAGCTTTCATGAACAGAAATGAAAAAATTTCTTTATAATGAATTGTGTTCTTCAATGATATTTTTCCAATAGTTTCTTGTACAAGAACCCTTCTCGTCCAGAATTTGAAGAATCAAGGAAAGTGACAAAGGAAGAAATGTGCTTTCCCATTTCAACTCAAACTGTAAAGTACACATCTCAATCTCAAGTAAACTAATGAGTTAAGATACAAACAATGCTGTCATGTTACATTCATTTCGTGAGGATTCAAACAACAAAAATCTAATTATTAAGGACAAATGATGTTGGCATTGCTTTCATTTTGAAGTCTTGTGGTGTCAATCGAATTTTCCAAATTTGATATACATACATGTGCTATATGTATCTTCATTTGTACTTTGTCAAAGAATCAATGAAAAGCACTTTGAATGGGGATTTGAATGTGCTGAAAGACATGTTTGACACTGATGCAGTATTTGTTTGTCTTGTAATAGAACAGGTGAAATATGTAGAATGGATATAGGCCAATTTAGAATCAAGTTTGAACACACGAGTGTGTTACTCTTTCAATGTTTAATTTGATGTGCCTTCACAAATCAACAACTCTGTGTGAAAGTACTTTATTTAAATTGAAAGTTACTTCATTTGGAAAGACTGATGATACAAAACGAAATGGGTAGGTAAATAAATAAATAAAATTGAAATACAATCCATAGGGTGGCGCAAGAGAGCATGGAGCCCCGTGGCACAGCGCATTTCTCACAACACTATACTTTTTTGCCGAGAAGGTCCGCAACTATAAAGTAGTGGTTTTGAGCCCAAATCAATTAGCTGATTTGAGAATTATGAAGACGTCAATCATGGGTGTGCAGACGCGAATCAGTTTAAAAAAAAAGTTAGTTAATGAAGCGTGAATTATGTCATGCAGGCTGAGCATTTGTCTAATCAAATTCAAAAAAGAAATTTGCAACAAGAAAAAAGCAACAAGACCGGGGGCTTGTAACAAGTAAAATAAAATAAAAGTAAATAGGATGGCGCAACAGAGCGAGGAGCACCAGGGCCTAGATTATTTCTCACAGCCATGCCTTGTGAAGGAACGACTAATCGAGAAAGCTCTTTTCATGGCTATGAATTTATTACCAATTCCTGGCGAAAGGAGATACCGGTGGAAAAACAAAAATCTCAGTTCGAACAACGAACCTCGAACCATCACGCCAAGGTTATCAGCGACAAACCTAAAATTACGTGCAAGTAAATTATTAGTTTTTTTATTTTATTTAAATTGTTCCGCCAAATAACTTTTTTTTGAAAATGGGCGCAAAACATCGAGTGTAGCTTCGTCTGTGTGGTACGTAGCGCCATCCTGTTGAAACCAAATTTTGCCAATGTCCTCCTCTTCAATTTTTTTGAACAGAAATTCGCTCAAAATGACCCGATAACGATCGCCATTGACTGCACAGCCACTCCTTGCTCATTTTCCAAAAATGGCCCTATTATGCCTCTGGACCAAAATCCGCACCAAACAGTGACTCGTTTTGGGTGTATCGGCTTTTCAATGTATGCGTGCGGGTTTTCTGTCCCCCAAATGCGACAATTTTTATTGTTCACATACCCGCCAAGATCAAAATGATTCATCTGAAAAGATGCTTTTTTTTGGCAAAATCGGCATTTTCTCTAAGTCAATCGCAGGCCCACTTAGTGAAAACGCAACATATTCGTTCATCGGAAGGATAAAACTAATTTATCTGTCAGATCAGACATGGGCTAAGTGTTTACATTCACGAAATAAGCACTAGTAGAAAAAAAAAAGATGGCAGACCTTTTATAAGACATTTCTGTAACACATACCTATAAGTTTTCTTGATATTCGACAAGTGTAATGGACATAATCCTACAAGTGTTTCTTGACTTGTAGATTTGAAGTTCTGTGCTAGAGTCCCCAGAATTGATCTGAAACCTTAACAGTGAATTAAGTTATTGAATTAATAACTGAAGAATTTGGTTTGACTGTCGAAATTACCACATGAATCACAAAAAGCTTATCTAGTCTTTAAATGTAGGACTCATGAAACAAGTTTCAAATAATTTTGCCCACCCAATATTTTCAAATGCCCCTCTCTGGCCTTGTAAAGTAGAGAGTGAGATGGCATAAAAACGACAAATATTTGTATGTAATGTTTTGAAAAAGATTTCGGGAAAAGGGCCGTCGCATAAGGTTCGAATAAATTCCAGCCGACAAGCCCAATTTCCAAGGCGTAAATCGTCTCGGGCTTATCTGCCCAGACAAGCAACTTCAAAGTGAAAAGTGTAAAGTGTAAAGTGTAAAGTGTTAAGTGCAAAGTGTAAAGATCTTGGAGGTTACTCCTTGGTTCAAGAGCCGAACCTATCCAAAAATCGGAGTCAGCGATTTCGACGAGTTCGCTTCAAGAGAGTTTATCAAAAGTACACAGTGTTTATTGGTGCTGCGGCTTCAATTGTTCTATGATAAATTGGCAAACCAAATTAAGCATAGTTCAAGTGACAGCTGTCAAAAATGTGAAAATTAGGTTCGTTCGTTGAAGCCCTGTAGTCACCCTAGGGTTGCCACAAAGCGTTTTTTTAAACCTTAAGTCACCCTGTATGTCAAACTGAGTGTGTTTTGAACCCTAAGGTTGACCTAAGTTTTCCCTCAACTTGCCTCAGGATTTTGCTGTGGTAAGTTGAGGTCTGTTAAATGGCATGTATTTATTTTTTAAATGACAGGAATGTATGATGATTTGTCATTTAGCATTTTTTTGAGGATTGGGAAACCCAGGCTTTTTAGACAACTCATAGGACTGTCTAGAAAACCTGGATCAACCCTGAGTAAAGTTCAACGAACGTAGGTTAGGTTAGGTTTAAAATGGCTGTCAGGAAAACAAATTGGCACACCATAGAAATTTTGCGAGGAATAAAGCGAAGGAGATACAGGGGATCTGTGTTCGCCAGATCGCTTGGGTCATCAAGAAAGTATTTTTCCAAATGCCGTTTTCTTTTAAAAGAGAGTGCAGGACATGAGCAGAGGAGGTGTGGGATTGTCTACTCCTCCTCCTCATCTAAGCAACTTCTGCAGAAGTCATTAGAGGAAACGCCAAGTCTTATGGTGTTTCTTCCTACCAGACAATGCCCGGTGATGACATTGATTACGGAGCTAACCTGCAATCTGGTTATGGATAACAAATGTCTTGTGCTTTTTGGACCTAGTCCTGGCCATATTCGTTTTGTTGCCACACACGTGGTGATATTGTTCCACCTATAATTTGTTTTATCCAGTGCCTCTTGCTTTAGCATAAGTTTACATGTAGCGATTGGTATACCAATATTCAACATATTGGTTGAGATTGGTAGAACGGTTCCTTTTCTGGCGAGTTCATCGGCTTTGCAGTTACCCACGATATCTCTGTGCCCCGGCACTCAAGTAAGGTGAATATTGAACTATTCAGCCATCTCCTTAAGAGATAAGCGACAGTTAAGGGCGGTTACTGAGTTCGTAGAAACAGCACCGCGTGATTTGAAGGCTGCTTGACTATCTGAGAAAATGAAATGTTGAGCATATCACGTTTTCTTTTAGCCATGATAGGACCTCTTCGATCGCCAAAATTTCCGCTTGGAACAGGCTACAATAGTTTGGAAGGTGGAAGGAGAGACTTACATTAAGTCGGTTTGAGTATACACCCCGCAGCCTACCCCTTCTTCGGTTTTTGAACCATCTGTATAGAAATGAATTGAATCATCCCTTAAAAATTCTTCGTCTTCCCAGGTCGTTCTCGGTGGGATTGAGACTTGGAACTTATTATCAAAAACCAATTGGCGGATGTTGTAGTTGGAGTGGCAAGGGATTGATCTGAATAAATTCAGGATTGTAGCGTGACCGATGTTATTAACGGTTCGTTCGGAGATAGCACTCATACAAATGGCTGTACTGGCAGCCATTTGCTTGCTGAAGATATCTAGTGGTATGAGGTTAAGGAGTTTATTTAGGCAGTTGAGGGTGTTGATCTCAGTGCTCCACTTATGCACAAACAGGCTGTTCGCTGGACCTTGCTTAAATTATCCACTACTCCGTATGTGAGTATTGGTCTGATGACCGCGCTGTAGAGCCAGTGGGTGATTTGGGGGGGAGAAATCCCATTTATTACCCATGGCTTTTTGCAGGAAAATAAGGCTTCTGCTTTTTATTTATAATTCCATCCTTGAAACAATTTTGCAAAATTGCTCAAATGGGATTTGTTACTTCCAAGAAAAATACTAGAAACGTGAAAATTACATTCCTTATTTATGTTGGCATACATTTTAGAACCAACTATGATAGTGAAAGAATTTTCTGCATGATGTTGTGAATTATTTGTTTCAGCACGTGTCAAAAAGTAATGAAGAAAATATGGACTTCTCCTACAGAACAAAAGTAAATTCCCCAAAAGTTTTCTGTTAAAAAGCAAATACTTTGTGTGATGAAGGTTAGCACTTTTCTTGATTTGAAATGAAATGAAATATTTCCTTCGGAATGGCTATTCTTTGTTTGTTTCTTAAATGTATATACTGAGGGTTAAAATCATGGTTTGTAAAGTGTTAAAGGAAATATAAACATTAAATGCGTTCACCTCATCCTATACTTACTTTCTATCAACTCTGCAGGACTCGCTGATGAGACTTTTGATACCGAAAATGACTTTCAAGAAGGCGACTTACTGTCATGCGACTTTTTTAACTTCGGTATCAAAATTATTTTGGCACAACCCATATATCGACACTGGAGGCTTCACTTACACAGACTATCTTGTTGTCATGTGAAGAACAAATGCTTTTGCGAGCATTTAAACAGATGTGGCTAAAATAGGTCCAAACAATCCATATTATGCTGTGTTGGTTCCTGCCTAAAAAGTCAACGAAAACACTTTGCCAAACTAAAAATCTCATCGATCGAAATGAAAATTAAGAAATGTCAAAAACAAAACTAAAATAATAATAAATTTCACTTGTGTAAAACAAAAGGTCAAGACTAGTCGTCTCAATGGATAGTCATAACTTCGATGTAGGTGACGACTAAGTTCTCCTAGAATCTGCTATAGAATTGAAAATTAATATCCTTGGTGGAGACTCCCGGCAATCGTTACTACTTCGAGTTGAAAAGGTGATTGGTAAATAAAATGGTCTCTCAAACACCAGGATTCTGATAATCTCAGTCCTAAAATACATTGCACCTTATCTAAAGTGGATGAAGAAGCCCTTGGGTGTACAGTTTCACTTATTTCTATCATCCATTTCAAATGATGGATTTGAAAAGAAATGAGGGATAGGATAACATTGAAGTGAAGAAGTAAATTTCTCTTTAGCTCTGGTCTTCAGTCCACAGAGTGTGTATTTTTCATTAAATGAAAAAAACCTACTCAATGTTCATATTCATAGACCAAGAGCTGGAAGCAAATTTTTGGAGTGGAGTGATAACCAAAAATATTGCACATGTATGTGTAGATACACGCACCATTATATCAGATTCAACCGTCTGGCAGGTTTCTTTTTCAGCCGTGGGCGGGGGTGGGCTTAAGCTAAAATGCGTCTGGCATGGAGAAGGCTGGAACCAAATCGTCTTGGACCTACTTTTTTGTAATCAGCGAAACTTTTCTGATGTTTTGGGATACCACTTTCTTGGTTATATGTGATAGGACGAAAGTTATCAGTACTTTAAGTATAAAAATGCATTTTACTAAAATGTTAAAGAGCGTCTGGCAAGCAGTAAACTGAGACCAAATCGCCTGGGACACACTTTTTTGAAATCAGGGTAACTTTTCTCATTTTTTGGCGTACCATTTTCTTGGTTAAATGTAATAGGAAAAAAGTTATTAGTGTTTTAAGCTGAAAAATGAACTTGAAAGTGTTAAAATGCGTCTGGCAAGCAGTAGGCTGAAACCAAATCGTCTGGGACCGAGTTTTTTGTAATCAGGGGAATTTTTCTGATTTTTTGATGTATCATTTATGTGGTTATCACTTCGACCTCAAAATCTGAAAAATTACCATTTTCGAACGCCCACCCCCGCCCACGGCTGAAAAAGAAACCTGCCAGACGGTTGAATCTGATATAATGGTGCGTGTATCTACACATACATGTGCAATATTTTTGGTTATCACTCCACTCCAAAAATTTGCTTCCAGCTCTTAGACTATCACTATTGACAATAGATTGTATTTGCCAAATGATGACTTCAGCCGACGCGACGGAGGTGACGAACGACCGATGGTGTTTATTAAAACCAACACAAAAATGAAAAATAATTTTATTAGTTGTACCTCCGAATGTTTCTTTTTTTTTGGGAGTCAAAAATTTTGCATCAGAAAATATGCATCTCAACTAAACAGCCACCTGTGTTTAATTTTTTCTGACGCATTGATTTTTAAAACTAATTGAAAAATAAAACTAACTTACTTTGTATTGAAATGAAAGCGTGCATGCAACATAATGCAGTGTATTGGTTTGAAACAGAACCCAAGGCCCTGAGAGTGAAGATACCATTGAATTATCGTGTTGAACGCAATGTTCATAAAACGATCCCTAGACGTTGTCACCTATAGAAGTGCTAAGTTCTACCGGGTGTAATTGTGGCTTTCGCCCAAAACGCCTTCTTTTAATAAAAGATCTTGAAATACATACTATGAGGATAGTCCCCCAGACAAATTTGTTGCTCAAACAATCAAGTGGTATAGTCTGAATTTAAGAAAAGATAAGTAATTCATCAACACACCATCATGTGCAGTGAGCTAAGTACAAAGCTTGTGAGAATCTCAACAACAAATTTGTTAAGGGAGAGTCTGCAAAGGGTTTAAAAGGAACTCTATAAACAAGTCATTGGAACCAGGGGGACTAAGAATGAAGAAGCGAAAGCTGTAATTAGCAAGAAGAAAGCAAGCCAGAAGCTAATTCAATATGGCCTTCAACAATTACTGCTAATAAAAAAACACACGCACAAGTTGCAAAAACAAGCAAAGTACAAAATAGAGCTTGACTGAAGGAAACATTTACAAATTGGCCCTTGAAATTCGAATCCTTTTTATTCCCATCAAATTTGGATCCCATTCACTCATTCATTCATTCGCATGCATATCATGTGCAATGTACATGTCTCTATTTGACACTGAATCCAAAAAAAAATGTTTTCGGCCAAGCAATAGAAGTTACCTATGCCATCGTAGCAGCTCTTGTATACGTACCTATTGTATTGACTTCAAAGTAGTCAGGATTTATATTCCGCAAGAATTAGTTTCGTGCGCAAAGAAATGGAATTTTTAATCAAATCTCCCTTGGTACATATTTACGCGAGTCGAGTTCCTTAAAAGACCAAAGCGACAGGCTTCCACAAAATTTTTTTTTTCTTAATTGAAGTTTTTTCATGCTTCAAAAAATAATGTTTGAAATAGAATCAAAGGAAAATATAAAAGAAGACATACAAAAATTATCAAGGCTACAGCGTGAAAAGCTTGTTAAAAGTATGTCCAATAAACTCAGAAATACTGAACAGATTTTTGCATTAAATGTTTTGTTATAGCCTTTAATAAGAAGCAAAACAAGAGTCATATTGAAATTCTAGGGATAATTGATTTAAACATTTTTCTTCCGATGTCACTGAGGTTGTCTAGTCTACTTTATGACAATACGATGATTTTGAACTCGAACTTTTAGATAGATGATCAGTTTTTCAGCTCATCGGGGGAAAAAAACTCAGTTATAGCTTCATTAGTACCGACAGATTTACTATTTAATCGGAATTCGCTTATAAGACTCACAACAAATCTGAAAAACACACAATTCATTTATCTAAAATATACATTCGAGCTCAGGAATGTGATGCTTGGCGCACTTCTCAACTGCTCTAACTCTACTGCCAAATTAACTCGACTGCCCAGATTTTTGATACAATTCCAAAGTCTCTGTTACTACTGCTGCTCTAGCCTGTTGCCGCCTCCCCGATTGCAAGCTACCACACACAACTGGAACGGCGAATCTGCATTTTGGTTTTCCCATTGCAACCCTTCGGTCGCAACCACAGTTGCCTGATACGTCTGACTGGTAGGATCTACATGAAGACTTCCTCGTCGCTATTTGTCGGTCGCAACCACTGTTACCTGGCACATGACTTATTATCGACCCTCATCCGAAGAACGTCTTTCTTAACTGCCACACTGAAACCTGGAAATTTGGAACCCAAAGCATTGAAGTTGTAAATGAATACAACTATCTTGGTATGTGGATATCAAAATCTATAAAATCTAAAAAATCTAAATACGCACGAATTCAAATATCGTATTTTTGAAACCACAGTTAAGGCAATCATGTGCTATGCAGCTCAAGTTTGGGGCCATAAGGAGTTCAATGGAGTGGAGCAGCTTCTGCGTTATTTCTTAAAAAGAAGTTTAAAGCTACCAAATATATTTGTAGTACTGCAAATCACATACTTATGTTAGAGGCAGGTCTTCCAGCTTTATTCACCCCAACTCTAAAAACACAGGTGGACTACATTTTAAGAACTATTGCAATGGATGATAGGAAACTACCGAAGAAAATCACAATGCTTGTGATTCAAAAACAAATATCATAATAACGTTAGTCGATGAAAGAAAGAGAGAGGACTACATTCTAAAATATTTTTATTTTATTTTCTTCTCTCTAATTTTGCCCCATAAGGGCCATTTTTTCTTTTCATATTCAATGCTTTTATTAATTTTTACTCAAAAGCAAGAAACCGAACAGTAAAATTTTTCTTGGCTTAAAGTGGAGGACCGTTAGACATAAAAAAAGCAAAACCTAGGAATCCAGGGCAAGTCCATGGATTTTCATGAAATTTTCGGAAATGTGTTTTGGATAGCGTATAGAAAAAAGTTAAAAAATAAAATTTCACCGCTCTCAATTTTTTAATTATTTTTAAAATTAATTATTAACTTTGAATTTTATTTTATTTATTTAAGGTATTTTAGATAAGGTTTTCCAAAGCTTAAGGATTTATAGGTTTGGTTAATACAAAAAAAATTTGTATGAGAGGGGTGGTCTATATCCCTCCGTGTAGGCGCGAGGGTCAATTTTATATGAAATTTACTTAATTTTGTAAAAAACTATTAAAAATCAACTAAGCCACTTACTTTCTCATACTTTAGTGTTTTTGAAAGCTATTGCTTTGTTCTTTAATAAAAATTTTAATTTGAGTTCACTTAATGAAAAGTTTTGGAGAAATCAATCCTCAAAGTCAAAATTTTGAAAAAAGAAAATATTTTTTTCTTAATTAATTTTTTTTTTCATAATTTTGCCCCACAAAGGGCCATTTTTTCTTTTCATGTTCAATGCTTTTATTAGTATTTACTCAGAGCAAAAAACCGAACAAAAAAATTTTTCTTGGTTTAAGAGAAATTAAAAAAAACGAAAGATACTTTTATTCAGAAAACAAAATGTCGTTAATTTGCCGCTAATTGAACTTTTTTCCTTGAAGTGAAATATGAAATGTGTTTTTAATAGAATACAAAAAAAGTTAAAAAAAAAATTTTTATGATCTTAATTTTAATATAAATTATAAATAATTATTAAAATTTTAGAGTTATATTTTAATTATATTAGTTTTAAGTTACTTGAAATTTCATCTCAAAGGACAGCACATATACTAATTTGTGCTCTTAATGCTGTTTCCTCTCAAACGAGTTGATGGAACCGAAAAAATGTGGTTTTTTGCAAAATTTTGAATTTTCAACCATTCAAAGAGACTTAAATCAGTTAAATTAACGGCTCGAAGTTTTTTTTAGGTGGGGAGCATGCTGGTGTGTAGTTCTTTCTTTTATATAAGAATTGATGCATCCCTTATTGATATATGTTTGTTTGCATACTGAACGCACGTAGAAAAATTCGCGAGTATTTATTTGGCATAAAACCATATTTATCCATCAACACGTTTGACCAGAAATAGCATTTAGAGCACAAATTAGTATATGTGGTGTACTTTGAGACCAATTTATAGGTCCTAGTTTTAAAATTTAACTTAAAACTAATATAATTAAAATATAACTCTAAAATTTTAATAATTATTTATAATTTATATTAAAAATAAGATCATACAATTTTTTTTTTTTTAACTTTTTCTTATATGCTATTAAAGACACATTTCATATTTCACTTCAAGGAAAAAAGTTCAATTAGCGGCAAATTAACGACATTTTGTTTTCTGAAAAAAAGTATCTTTCGTTTTTTTTTAATTTCTCTTAAACCAAGAAAAATTTTTTTGTTCGGTTTTTTGCTCTGAGTAAATATTAATAAAAGCATTGAACATGAAAAGAAAAAATGGCCCTTTGTGGGGCAAAATTATGTAAAAAAATATTCTCTTTTTTCAAAATTTGTTTGATCTCTCAAAAACTTTTCATTAAGTGAACTCAAATTAAAACAAATTCAAAAACACTAAAGTATGAGAAAGTAAGTAGCTTTGTTGATTTTTAATAATTTAAAAAAAAAATTGAGTAAATTTCATGTAAAATTGCCTCTCGCGCCTACGCGGAGGGATATAGACCCCCCTCATTGTATAAAATTTTTTTTGTCTTGGCCAAACCTATCCATTCTGAGCCTTTGGAAAACCGTATCTAAAACACCCTAAATAAATAAAAGAAAATTCTAAAAGTAAATAATTAATTTTTAAAATAATTAGAAAACTAAGAGCGGTGAAATTTTTTTTAAACTTTTTTCTATACGCCATTCAAAACATATTTCCGAAAATTTAATGAAAATCCATGCCCTGGCCCTGGATTCCTAGGTAAAAAGCTTACGGTAATCAACTAAAACTTTTTTAAAGTTTCAATTTATATGTACATATATTAAACAATTTAACAAAAAAAATATTAGTAAATAGTCAACTAGCAGACGGCGTAAACTATGTTAAAAAATGAAAAATAAACTAAACTATTGTAAATTTTATGAAATAAAATTCATTTGAAAACTTAAAAAAAAAACTGCCTGCACCGCACACCGCACAAGAGATAAGCAATTCTCTATAAGTTTCGTCTCACCGGGTCTACTTTTGGTCGTAACCACCGCAACCAATGCCATGAAAAGCACTTCGTCGTTTAGTTATTCGGAATCGGCAGAAAATTTTAGGTCCCTTCCATTTATTTATCGCTCTCTATTGCTCCACTCTATTTATTTATTAAATTTGTTTATATTACGTAAACTTTAGTGAACTGAAGTCGAAAATTCTCTCATTGACATATAAACACTATAGATATTAAAACTTAAATTATGTAAAGTTGCAACTAATCTTTCATACTCTGCTCTTCTCGCCTCATGGCACAAGGAAGGGGGCATATGACTTTCAGAGTAGATCATGGGACGTTGTTCAAGACGCTCAAGGCTTAGGTTTGATGATCAATATAATTATGTAATTATAAATATTTTTAGTTCTATCATTTTTGACGTGATTAAATCTTGGGCTAAATTAAATAATAAACTCAACTCTTCCCATGACTGCAAATAAATTTTAAACAGTTTTGTATTGCATACATCAGCCCTGTAATAGCAGCTGTGCTGTCGTGGTTACGAAGATATATTCTTAACTAAGACTCGATTACCATCCACCAGAACAGTAACATTTTTTACAAAATTGTCGGTATTAATACGAGCATGACGCGTGGGAAGCAGCAATGTTAACCCTCTGCGACCGACGTGGTGGTCTCACAGACACCACAAAGTGTAAAATCTGTTATATCGCCCTTATTTTTTAAGATTTGACCGGTGCATTCTCAGTACCTTACAATTGTACGTTCGAGCATGCGTAAATGTATAATCAGCTGTCGTTGCGTGCTCGGAGTGTGTTTTATAAGGTAGGGTGTCTGTGAGACCACCACCTAAGTGTTATTTTTTATTTTCATAGTGTCTCCCAGACCACACGTCAGTAAAACTGATTGGTAGAGTATAATTTATGTGTTTTCTTTTTTGAATGGCTCACATAAATATCAATAATGAGTCGCAATGGTTAAAAATGATTGCTGTGATTGTTTGAAGCTTATCTGTCTTCAATGCTCGAAGCCAATTTGTGAAAACTGCCAAAAAAAATTTGTGATTTTAGTTTTTAATTTTAATTTTTTTCAACCAATGGATTCAAATTTTTTTTTTTATTATTATTGTAATTATAAGTGTTAACTTTGAGAATTTAATAATTTGAATGAAGAAAATATTTATTTTGATATTTTAAACTTTTTTTTATAAAAGCGGTACGTTATGAAGAGACATTTATGTTATAAATAAAAATTATTACCTTACATGTGCTTTTTTACTTAACATACATAACTATTAAACTTAGTAAAGAATACTCTAAGCTTCAAAATGGAATGATTAAAAATATAGTTATAAGTCTAGTTTTTGAAATACAAGCTTTCCAAATGGTGTCTGGTGGACTACCACGTCAGTGGAATTGCAACAAAAAAGTCACGTCGCGTCAGTCGCAGAGGGTTAAGATTACTACTGAATTGACAGTATAACGACAGAACTTTCACCATATCGTTAGTGTTCTGGCGATAGTGAAAATCTTTTCGTGATAATGACTGATTTATACTCGACAGTTCTTCCATGACTTCGACAGAATTATCGAGCCAACAAAAAAATCTTAAGATAACAATAAAAATGCACTTTCCTGATTAAAACCAAAGGTGCCACTACGACAAAGTAGTGTTTGTGACAATTCCGTTCAAACCTTTGTATTTTAATGAACAGAACGCTTTTTCAGAACTGCCAATTTTATTAACTCACACAAAAGACACAATCTATTTCAAATTTTCAAACTATCCATCCCGTTTAACACTTAATTAGCATCTATTCCCCCCCTCCTCCCTTTTTCACAAAGTGTGCTATCTGCATCTCTAATCTTTTCAAGAATTGCAAGACAATTCACTAAAAACCGGGTTAATATCACATTCAATTGCCTGTTTAATCCTGGCACACCACAATTAAAACACAATTCCATATCTACAGAACGAAATAGAATGATGCTAATCATGTTAACCGTTCAAAATGAGCAATCATCGTTAGACGTCTATATTCCTTGTCTCCAAGGTGATAACAGATACAAAAGAGGAAAATATAATTATGTTACCTTAAACACTTTTCAACCGAGTCGGTCGATGGGATGGAAAAACTCACTCACTCACTGTTTAAATTAAACAATGTGAAAAAGTTTGGAAAGTTTTCTAACCTCAGAGGACCTCTGTTATTGACACAATTCCACTTTCAGGGCAAAAAAAAAGACAGGACATAACAAAAGTTCGCACAAATGAAAACTCCCAACTTTTAAGTAGAACTCATTTTAGCAAATAAAAAGGGTGATAAATTTTGAACTTAATTTAACTGGTGCTTCTCATTCTTTCTTGATCCTTTTTTAATAATTCAACATACTTTTCAGCAGTTGTTGAGTTGTGAGTTTAATATGTATAATACCGAAATTGTTTTGGCGTTGCATAGACGTGACAAAAGAAAGGTAGTTTTTCGGTATTGAGATGGCTAAAAGATAATAGAGTGTATTGATAAATTCATTGATTACCCATCAGGAAATGCAATTGTCCGTTCTTCTTGCATCTGAGTAATATGAGACTACTTTTCTAACGGGGCTTTTTCTTTGTTTGTTTGGCTGGGTTAGTGTGTGTACAATTTTTTCACTAAGTGTGTTGATAAGATGTGGGGTGTAGAGGCGCTCTGTGTATTTATTTGCTAATCGTGCCTACACATGCGCCTAAAATAAACAAATTAATCTGTTTTTGTTTGTTTGCTTTGTTTTGTGTGGACACACACATTTGGCAATACTTTTTCACACTCACAACAAGAGTGTTACGTAAACATGTGTATTTTCAACAGTCAGGGAATTGTTCACTGTGGCGTATGCGTAACTATTTTTCTTCCAAAGAAAAACCGTGTGCATACTCTGTTTTTATTAGCGACTAGCTGTGCCCGTGACTTCGTCCGCGTGGAATAGTGACTTTCGCCAGAATTTTTAATTTGTCAGGCTAATTATTTTGCAAATAAAACACATTCATGCATCAAAGCAACATAAACTTATATTATTTCATTTAAGTAGATGTGCGCACACGACGTTCTTACTTTTCTACTCTTTTCCTTTATTTATATACTAATAGCGAATACTTGGCTTCAGAGGAAACTGCACTCTTTTTTTAACTAAAATGTCAAATCAATGGAAATGAAAGGAATATGGGAAATAAAAACGTTTTCTGTTTTTGTCGTTGCAGTCATTATAAAAACTTTTATAGTGCCGCTATGTACAATTAAAGATTTCTCTTACTGCAACTCCTGTTAATCCTAAGGAATTGAGAAACTCTATAGGGTCTGATGTGACTTGCACAGTGTCAATTTATGTCAAAAATGTCTTCTGATAGACATTCGACAACGTAACTTCTTAATTTTATGGTTAATTATCTCATTTGTCAAGCCGAAATCGATCTTTCACACAGCCATTCCTGACTCCCAAAATTTATTGGAAGATGAAGATAGACATTTCTTCTCTGGTTAATCATCAACTGTGTTTTCGACAGTTTGACAGAAATCACCTCACGGTGAAAGAACTTTTATCAATCCAGCATTTTCAAGGTTCCCGTTTACGGTGTTCTTCAAGTTGGAAAATAAGGATTACTTATGGTTATAGCCTATGTCCTTCCTCAGGCTCTAGACTATCTCTGTACAATATTTCACTTAAATCGGTTCAGTAGTAGGGGTAGGAGACGGTAACATAGAAAGCCGGACAGACAGAGTTACTTTCACATTTATAATATTAGTTAGGATTTGTTAGGAAGAAATAAATAAATAAATAAATAAATAGGGTGGCGCAACAGAGCGAGAGCGAGGAGCCCCTGGGCCTAGCGCATTTCTCAAAACCATGCTTTGTGAGGAAATGGAGGGGACCTACAATTTTTCGCCGGTTCCGAACGGCTAGTTGAGAATGCGCTTTTTCATGGCAATGAATTTACTAACGGAGGACTTGCCAATTCCTCGCGAAAGGCGATACCCGTGGAAAAACATTTTTGCATTTTGCCTCTGCTGGGATTAGAACCTCAAACCGCTGGGTTAGCAGGTGGACATGCTAACCATTACGCCACGGGCCACGGGTACCACACTATTACCACATTAGTTAGGAAGTTAGTATTATAAAGCCAGTTTTGCAATTGTGTAGAAAAAATCGAGGTAACAATATATCATGACATCACGATGATAGAGAATACGAATAAAGTTGGTCTTGTAATTTTGTCTGCCTTTATATGGTTCTACAGCTTGGACCGCATGGCCGATTTTCTTAAAATTTTGCAGTCAGGGTCTGTGGGAAAGCCTATACAGGAGTTTTGGAAATTGGATCTCTAGGTTTTGAAATAAGTGTACCTGCCATATAACCTTTATGATATTTCATTATTTTCTCGAAGGACTTCGATTAAATTTTGTGCGAGGGACTAGTTTTTGATTTTTTATGACTTTGACTTTCTTATGATGTAAAAAATTATGAAAAAGTACGGTACAACCCAGTGTTTTTATTTTTCAAACCCGACTTTCTCGTTAAAAGCTAACATAACACTGGACGAACTTTGATATTCAAAGAATCCAAAGTCTTCTAAAAAAAGTGTGTTTGTCAACATTTGAAAAATTTGAATTTTCGAAATCTTTGATTTTTTTAAATAATTTTGATTTCTTTGGGATATTTTCAAAAGGGTAACATCTTTTAGTAAGATCTTGAATAAAAAAGCCGGTATTAGCAACTGCAAGAATGTGGAGTTCTTATGTTTTCACTTTTTTTCAATATTTTTCTATATTTTATGTGATTTTATTGAATTTTGATGGTTTATGAGTAGCTGACAGCCCTTTACCACTAAATGAATTATAAGATTTAATACTAAAACCATGTGCTCAGCCTAAAGATTTTGATATTTTACTCATCACAAAATCGCAAGTTTATGCGCCTCACTTGGGCCCACCCATTTTTTTTTTTTTTTTATTAAATGTGAAAAACTGTTCATAATTATTTTGCAGCTGACATCCATGATTCACGTAATAGATTATGGAAAGCGGGTGTTGAAATTTGAAAAATTGTTAATCGCTGAAAAATGGTCATCGCTGGGTGGCACGAGCTTGCGATTGTTTCACGCTTTTCATAATATATTTGGTGGCACAGGGCTACCAATTTGTAAATTGAATAAGATCGCAAAATATATTGAACAAAATTTAATTGAATATTCCAAAGGCTTTTAGTGAAAATCAAAAAACTACTTTTAAGCAGATTTTAAGGGGACTTGGCTAGTTTCTCGAGCTCAAATGAAGGTGATTTTTTGAAGGCGTGAAAAAAAAACTATAACTTCAAATGTTCTGTAATCTTAGGAGTTTTATTATACAAATATTCATGTAAATTGTCAGAAAATTTCGAGTTAAAATATTGAAACCCAAGAGAGATATGGACCATGTCTTGAACTCCTTGAAATTGGAAGACGTCAATTTGCCGCATTTTTTTTTTAAATTTTTCTGGTACATGTAACAAGAAAATAATTAAATTGCGTTAAAGTTAACAATTGGAAATTGACAAAATAGCCACAATTTAAAAAATGAGGTCCAAATCTCGTCAAAAATTGTCTTTCGGCGGCTGCCAAATTTACAATTTTCATCGATGGTAAAAATTGTATGTAAAAACATATGGAGAGTATGCAGTTGAGATTTCAAGACGATTCGTTAATATTTGCGTGAGTTACATCTGCGGCAAATTTGAAAAGTGCAGTTTTGAGAAAAACGCGTTTAAAGTTTTCAGAGCAGGAGTTCGAGCGTCCGAGATGCTTCTCTTCTATACTCTGCCATTTCAAATGAAAAAAAATCGGTTTTTTGAAATTGAGAAACTAGCCGAGCCCCTTAATACATATAAGCACTGAAAATTAAATGAAAAACGTTTTAGCAGTTTTTTTAAAAATCAGTTTTTTATTTTTCAATTTTCGAAAAACGACGAAGACAACGAAAAACGACGAAGATTGAAAATCAATATTTTTTAAATTAGTCAAGCTCTTTTTCAAACTACCAAGAACTTCTTAAATATAAAATTTCTTCAAATCGTGTCAGCCAATAAGGCTTTTTTGTGGTACCCGTGGCGATGGTTAGCATATCCACCTTCTAACCCAGATGTTCGAGGTTCGAATCCCAGCAGAGGCAAAAATGTTTTTTCACGGGTATCGCCTTTCGCGAGAAATTGGCAAGTCCTCCGTTAGAAAATTCATTGCCATGAAAAGCGCTTTCTCAATTCGGAACCGGCAGAAAATTGTAGATCCCATTCATTCCCTCACAAGGTATGGTTGTGAGAAATGCGCTAGGCCCAGGGGCTCCTCGCGCTGCTGCGCCACCCTATTAATTTATTTATTTTTTAGGTTTTAAAAAAAATTTTACTATTGGTTGTACCGTTCATTAAGAAAAATGCTTCGTAAGACCCGTTTTCAAGAAAAATAAGAATTATCATACTGATTGTAAGGCAGACACCGTCATTTCAAGACCTAGATATCCAATTAAAAGTCTGTAGTCTGCCGCACTGACAGTAACTGCAAATTTGGAAAAAGCGGTTCAGGATGTAGATCGAAATACGGACAGACAGACATACAGACAGATTTGCAGGACCCAATTATTTCGTAATCTCTATCATCGTAAAGATAAATTTAATTGTTATCTCAAGATTTTATTCTGCACGATTTCAAAACTTGCCTTATGGTGCCTATATGTAAGAAGCAATTTGTAATTACCTTGAAAATGAAAAGAAAAGGTGAATTTACCTTTAAGATTCTCATATTGTACTTAGTAGCACACAATCGTAAGTTCGCTTGGCCCATTCGAACTCATTTATTCTTATCAGACTTCTGTCCATACTTTGAAGACCTTCATTTCTTAGGGAATTAAGTTCAAAGAAGTTTTTGTTGAGAGATTCAAATAAAAAAAAAAAAAAAAAATTAAAGCTTGTGTCCCCTTTGCCCAAATTAAAAGTGTAATTTTTAGTGAATCTTTATTTTTGTTTTTTATTTTGACTAAAAGAAAGTGTTTTGCAATTTTTCTTTATTTCAGAACGATTTTCTTACACTCATTTCACACCATATAGTGTATACTGAAAATTTGAGATTTCGTTCCATTTGCTTTATACTATGCAGCGTGACCCCGTCCTTAGCTGTAGACTCCTTCAGAGCGTCAATAGCATTTGATAGCTGTTCTCTTCATAAAAGAGGAACTCATTATTACCATCACTTCCTTATTGGATTTCCTTTTATTACCCTTACAAGATGCACAGCATCATCTTCTTTCAAAGGAAGAAAATCTGTTTGCTTTTATTATGTCAGGGCTTAATGGTTAGTTTCCACAGTGGTGTTGATACGAGAGGATTAAGTGGGATGTAATAAAAAATTAATTACTTTGTCAACTGCACTCATCTCAATCATTGTAATGTGTGGTGTTACTAAGGATTATTCCCTATCAGTCAATTAAATCGACTTACACGAAGATTGTAATCAATAAACAATATTAAAAGTGAATAATGTGTAATGATGTATAGTTGATTGTAACAGAAAAACACTTATTGTGTTTACATTCAGATGATTATTTCGAATAAAAAAAAATTATAAAATTAAATAAATTTAATTAAATTATGTTTAAGGAAAAATAATTTAATTTATTCTTTTTCAAAATTTTGACTTTGAAATATGATTGCAAAGAGACAATTAAGAAGGCCAATCCAATATGTGTTGGGCTTTTGTTGCATCATTCAAAGCACTGTACCTATTTGTCGGTTTTATATTATTAAAATGTACTGTCGATACTCTGAGACAATTTTGATAAATGGCAGTTGACCGCCACTGCACAAATAAATGTGGGAGCGACAAAAAAACTGAACAGTTTCTGTTTCTCCGTGGGAGGTACCAGTAACTATTAGACATTTAAAAAACTTGTATGCCGTTGACAACCTAATTATGGCACAAAAATTTTCCCATTTTCGTTCCTTCATTGTTGTTTACAGCCTATTCCTACCTTTGCCAATAACTCGTTCTTCGTACATGGAGGCCAAAATAAACTTATTTTGATTGAAATGTCAGCATTTGATAATATCTTTGTTAAATTTTTATTAAATGCTGATATTTCAATCAAAATCTCAATTAACTATACTCCTTTCTCAGAAGCTGGAAATTGCAAAACAACAATAAAGCAAAATAAAAAGGGCGATCAAAGTGCTCATATTTCAAGCTCAATGTTCAAAAAAATGTATTAACCCAGACTTGTTTCGTATTTTTATAGCCATAAAAGAGGACATGCCATTAAAAAAAAAAAAACTTCTAGGATAACAAAATTAAAGCAGCTGTACTTTCATAATTTAATAGCACAACATAAAAAAAACTTCTTTCACAACTTGTTTATTCCTGTTCGCTAGTGTGATATGGGTTAACACGAAGTTTATCTATTTTCGGACGTTAATTCATGGCCACTACAATACCACGAAAAGAACTTAGTTGGAACTTAGTTACCTAGAATGATAATGCTTTTTGTCATCTGTGCTGACAATGATAAGTTGTTGTGTCTCACGTAGACCTTTTTTGAGAATGTGGTATTAAAAATCATGATGTATGTACCTGACATAAATTTTTATTCCTATACTCATTTTAGAAACGAAAACGCTGAAAAGGTCGTTTCAAAAAGGTATTCATTGTATTTTAAAAAGCACAAAATATGCAAGATGAACCTGATGTACATTTCAGATCAGTTGAGTTTCTTTATTATGCACAGTTATGGCCAAAAGAATGAGGCACCATTGAAAACTGACCTATGTTAAAAAGAAAATAAAATGAATAGAAACGAAGTGTGCATAAACATAAGAACTTCATTTTTGTATAAAAATAAGTTGCACCTTAGACTTTAAACAAACTTCTCTCCATTTTTTGTTCAAAAAGATTTTCGATCACCGTTTTGGATTTTCCGCGGTGCTTTTGGACCTTTAATTTTCTGTTCTATTTAACATTGGAGAACGATAACTCAAGATTTAAGTGTCTAATAGGCTTTATGTCTTATAATTCACGAATCATATGATTGTTGTTCTTGGCTTGGTTATCTGAATAGCTGACCCGCCCGGCTTTTCTCGGGTCAATTTTATTCAAAAGCGTTGTTCACACAAAACTGCCAAACTGAAACCAAATATTAACGTCTGCTGCTCCGTTGTCCGAAAATTTTAAATTTTCCGCTCCAATTACATAACATGAGAGTAAATGGAGCTGAAATGTGTCCTTTAGATTGAAAGAAACCGTAGTTTTGAGATATTCGAACAAAATTTAATATTGTCTATGTTACAAGGGTCCTCACTGAGGCCTTCAGTTAACGATTGGATCTGTGAAGAGCACAAGAGCATGCCTCCATTGGATGCAGACAGAACAAACGTATGCTTCTCAACGTTGATATAAAGACTGCAACATTTTTGCTATACCGTAGCAGAAAAGAATGCAGAAAGCTTATTGGATTTGCCACGATGCACTCTCTCTCTCTCTTCTCTTAAGCTTTTGAACGTCATAGGCAAGTGATACGACACTCTATCTGTGAATCTTTTTTCTTGTAGACAAGGTAAGGACACCGCGTAGCACTTAACCTGGATGTAAATGTCTTGCTTTTCTCGCATGAGGATACATATACTCGGTGCAGACATGGTGAGAGTTGGTAACTTTTGCTCCTGATCATGGCAGCGTCTTTTGGTTCTTCTGCTAGCATCTGGAAAGCTATAACAATTAGGAGGTTGCTATTTGCTAAAACAATGAACCGGTATTTAAGTCTGAGTATTTTAAAAACCTACAACAGGAAAAAAAAACAAATGAACCATTTTAGCACTTTTGAAATTGGTCGACCAATTTTCGGAATCTCGTTCACTTCCCTGTATGGTGATGAGATTTAGACTATGTGGCTGAAGAATAACGCACCATTCAACAAGCAGTTTCTAAGCTCCCGTTCTTGTTCCGGGGTATGTTTCCGTATATGTTCTCGTTTATGTCCCCGTATATTTTCCCGCGTTTGTTCCCGTTCCTTTATATGTAAGGATAATTATGGACAATACATTGGATCTCTTGGCTCTTTCTCTTTGCACTTTCGGGCCGTGGTGCATTGGTAGAGTGTTCAGTAAATAGGCCGGTCGCGTGGATTAAAGTCCCGCTCTGGGCATCTGAACGCCACCCTTGAGGTTATATGTGAAATTACTAACACCTTATTTCCAACTACTGCAACACAAAAAAGGGAAGGCTGCTTCCCTGCTAGTACAACGGACCGTAAATTAGGTCTGAGTTCTCCTGATAAGCATATAAACCTCCTCTTTTTTTTAAAAAAAAAAGTTCACAGTGACAAGCAAAACAAAAATATGCAGCCCTTTACTTTAACAACATACTGGTTATTGATTGTTGATGATAAAGTTGTAAAAGGGTTTATGATTGAGAATTTCTGATTGACTTTCTTTTTGACTTTAAAAGAAATAAGGTAACTGGCACCCGCACAAAACAAGTGGTTGTACTAATTTGCATTATTTCTGTTCTTACTCGAATTTTTCATCAATCATTTATGTGTACATAAAATGTTATACGATAGTGTTCTGAAAGGATTTCAATTAAAACCCAAGTAAACGTCTATCAAGATTTGCCTATCAAATACCTTTGAGTAAACTTATCCCAGATTAATTTACACAAAAGCATAAACATACTTTATCTAATATGTACATACATCTGTAAGAAGGGTCTTGCGGTGATACGCAACTGCATTTAATAGTTTCGTATGTAAACTGTGATATGTACATCACTTCAAGAGTAACTTTCAAAAATCTACCAAATAAAGGCTTTTGCTGTTTTCAACTGAATTTCCTCCATTGTTGGTGAGATGGTAAATCTATAGCTTAAACCTCATGAAACAATCGTGAAGGTCTTTTCCATGGAGATTGGCATCAACCACTGCAAAACTTTCTGTTACGGAGATTTAAATTTCAAATTCTAAATATCAAAGTAATAAGTTTCAGCTGTTAACCATGTTCCCCCAATTTGAAGGCCCTATATACAGCTTTTCTCGCTGTTAGCGAATGAGTTAAGTGTGAGCAAAAAGGCAGATTAAGAATCATAAAGCAACTCAAAGCAATTATTTGAAATTTAAATAGAAGTTATAAAAGTTAAGATAATTATATGCGTACTTATATTTTGTGACTGTGCAAACTCTAAAAGACTATATAGAATAAGGATTGTTGAAGCAGACAATGGCTTTCATAATTCGTGTGACGTGTCTATATGCGCACCCAACACGAGTTTACACGAGTCGTTTGAGGAGCAAAAAAAGCATCTTGTAGCTTGTGTTTGTTTCTTTGAAACGACCTTTTTGAGTATTTTGAGGTGAAAAAGAAACAAACCGTGCTATTCGTGTCACTTCGGAAACCGACTGAGTGGTTTCGTTTTAAACGAAGTGACACGGATAGCACAATTTGCTTCTTTTTCGTGATTAAAAACATAATTTTGTTTCCTACTGGCCCATATCAAACGAGTTTATTGCTGGCTATGGCTTATAAACTACAAACGAAAGTTATATCATTAACATAATTATAGTAAACTCGATATTCCATTAACACCACACCAATCGATTCTTTATATGTAAAGTGGAACATTCGAGCTGTGACCGCAGGCGAGTTTATTATTCTTCATATATATTTACAATGGTCAGAAAAATTAAAGTGATGCCAGATAATACTTTTTTGCTCTATTTTAGAAGTTATTCCTAACTTCCTTCGAGATGAAAAGAAAATTTCATAAGCATCAACTGAAACTAAACATTCAGACAAGTTGTTTTAATTTGCTTTCCTGACAATAGGAAATATTACTCGGGGAGCCCCGGTCTCTAGTGTAATTCTCTCAATGAGACCTTGTGTAGAATGGAAGTGACTTACAAGTTTTAGTTTATTCCTCTATGGTAATGTGAGTCTAGTGATTTTCATGGCAGTCTATTTACTCTCGGAGGACCTCCTAATGCCTTACTAAAGTTGAAAAAACAATTTTTATGTTTTTGGTATTCGATCTGCCAAAAACAAACACAAAAAAAGCTTCTTAGGTTATTCAAAAATAAAAGATATTTATTAATATGTCCATGATCACATTCCTCCACAACAGAAGTTTTTATTTCAAAAGACAAACTTTGTGGTTTAACACTTTAAACTCATTTCCACCGCTTACTGTAACAAGACTATGATTTGGAAAAACACAAATGGATTGGTTCTCCAAAATCGATAAGCAATTATGATATCTCCGATGCAGCAAAACAAAAACAAATAACAGGCAATCTTTACTTCCAATCAATACAATAATAACCTTCATTTAAATCGAATTGTTCAGTCGGATGGTTTTTCAATCAACTGATATGATAGGATCTAATTTGAGTTGAGTGTGGTTTCCAGGCGATTGTAGAAATCTCTTATCTCTTTCTCTGTGGGCATGGCCGCCATATCGACTGAGCACTACACCTCCACCACTGTGCCACTGCCGGACCGTCCACTGAATATTAGCACCTACTTCGAAGAGTTCAAAACTGAAAGGTGATAGTTCAATTGTTGCAGTATCGATCGACCCTACTTTACACCGTCGCGTCGTAAAGTTACATGGGTCACTTTTTCAAGCGTGCTCTTCTGTAATGACCTTTACCACATCCATCTCTATTGATTCTCAATAGTTTTAAATTCGGTTGTATTTAAGGAAACTAAAGTTTTGGTCTTTGAATTACTGTTTGATTTGCCTCCCCAGTCGTGCAACAGTCTCAATTTAGAAAGCGGTGTGTGGTTATAAACATGGACACTACGACCTGGCCACGAGACCTGACCGCATAATAGTTCTGGCATTCATTAATTAGTGTTAAATACCTACAAACGATGGGTTACTTAATTGTAAGGTTTGGCATTTCCGGTTTGTAAGGAAGCTTTGCAAATATTTGCTTTGAAAATGATTTTGGGGTGTGCGAGTTTGTAGGTATTGTTGTGATTTATGGGGATTCTTACACTACGACTACGGAACCAAGATATAGGAAACCTGGCCGATTGCTTTTCATGTCTCACTTTATAGTTGGAGGGGTATAAATTAGAGCCATCAAGACCATCTCTTGAAAACACGAAAACGGTTTTATAACGAGTATTTTGAAAAGTGACCACAAATGAACAAGGGTTATTGGTTTATATTTTTTTCAAAATGAAACATGCCAGTTATTATTCAAAAACGATGAGTTGATGAGCTGTGTCAATCTTAGAGGGTATTACTTTACCCAACTATTAGTTTCTGAGAGCATTGAGTTTCACAAATTTTTTCAAAAATTTTAATACAACTCATTGTGCATATCAAAGTCAAAGGACGTATGACAATGATAGTTCGTTTGTAAGAATTAATTGCCTTGTGAATGTTGGTATCAACGAAACAAACTACACACGTACATAGAACTATATTGACTTTTGTTCTGGTATTGTACTCTTGTGTTATTGCTGTTAAGGTTGCCTACCAAGCAATTTGAGTGCAGTGAATTATTAGAAACAAAGCAGGTAATTAAATTTTTCACAGTAAATTCTTAATTAATCGATATGCTATCAAACTGATCTCATTTCTCAAAAAAAAAAAATTGTTAAACCGCCCTCATTTGCAATAGGCTTTCTGCATATTTAAAACTGTCTCCCTTTATGTTTATTTAAGATTCTTTTCATTTCTGATTAAATTACTACATATTCATAAAATTTCAATGTTTTTCACTGTCAGTGTTGAATTCTTGAAATTTGAGTTATGTTCGAAACGAATAGCATCAATGCTCGTTTCATAGAAACAAGGACGAAAACATTGAGGAGACGATACCATCAAAATGTATTTAATACATGAAAGGAGTTCACGTCCATTAGACTTTCCTGTTAGTGAAACGGAGCAAAAGAGTAAATTTAGAATTTAAAAGCTTTTCTCTGTCAAGAATTTAATGATTACAGCTTGAAAGTGCTTTGAAATCACTGCTGAAGAATTATTTTTTAACAAAATGCGGTTAGTCTATCTCAATTACAACACACTGGTAACACTGGTTGGAAGCATTCCCAAATGTCATTGCAATCGAGTGGGAGCACATCTTTGCATGTTTTCCTCCAATTCTACGAACTTGTAAAGTTGACATTACTTTTGAAATTGCCTCGGATCCTCCATTATGTACATATAAGATTTTATTAGCAAATCCGATTGCAATTCAAAAAATAGCTTTTTGTTTACAATGACAGGCATGGGCTGACGGCCACACCACAGCTCGTGTATTATAAAATCGGCACGTGACTGTTTTTAAGCTCTCGTGAAACTGTTTCCTTGGTAACATAAGGGCCATGGTCAACTTCATGTAAAATCTGATAAATCTATTTACTTTTGCAGAGATGAGGTTCATTCAACACTAGACTGTAACCACTAATTTGAGTTTTGTTTTCCACATTGACCACCGTTGTTTGAGTTTGCATTGCATAACTTTAAGTCTAAATGATTAGCATTCCCATTTCCCTAGAATTTCCCAGAACATGATGTTAAGAAGTGACTGTCTTGGTTTGAATAATAAACAAAATCCTTTTGCTCCTAAAGATTACTTAGAGATCCTGATTATGGTGGAGCTTTTCTTAACCACATACCTTATTAAATAACGTTATGGTTAGCTTCGACTTTTTTACCTTGTTTTTTTTTTTTTTTTTTTTGTTGTTTCGCCTTTGTCGTTTGGCATTTCTTTGTTCCGCATATTTTTTATAAATTTTGTATTTGTTTGGTTTGTTTTCGCTCAAATAAAATAAGTAAATAGGATGGCGCAACAGAGCGAGGAACCTCAGGGCCTAGCGCATTTTTCACAACCATGCATTTGTGATGGAATGGAGGGGACCTACAGTTTTCTGCTGGTTTAGAACGACTAATCGAGAAAGCGCTTTTCATGGCAATGAATTTACTAACGGAGGATTTGCCAATTCCTCGCAAAAGGCGATACCCGTGGAAAGAAATGTTTGCACTCTGTTAGGATTCGAATTACGAACCTCTGTGTCAACAGGCAGAGCATTTCTGCCATCATCACACCACGGGTACCACGTTTAGTTGAATAAATATTTTTTACTTTCTTATAATTTCGTTAACTTTATTTCGGCTTTGACGTAAGGGTATGTACTCGGGTTCATTGCGTTTTTCGATTACCTCAAATTATTCAATTCCTTTGTTTTTTTAGAAGGTGTTTGGGGGGGGGGGGGTAGGTATAGGTACGTAAAGAGTCCAAATGCATTAACTTCTTATATCGTTTTCCATTGACGAAAAGAGTTACTCCTTTTGTGAAAAGATTTACTCACATTCCATTTTCGATGTTTCATTGAAAAAAGAGTAAATCCGGAGTTACTGTAAACTCCAAAGATCTACTCTCATTTGGTTAGGAGATATAGGTACTCTGAATTTACGCACACATGGAAAAACATTTTTTTTGTAAAACGTTAAATGGAAAATAATTTTTTTATTTTAAATTTGTTGTGCTAGCGTCCAATACCAGGAAAAAACCTAAAAATATATTTCACTAAAAGAAGTACTTCTCGATTTGAGAGTAAATCTAACGAATTTCAATGAAAAAGCGCTATTAAAACAACAATCACCGGAATAAATGAGAACGAAACTAATGAAGTTCACTATAAAAAGGATTGTCATTGCATGATTTAATCTCCATCTCATTTTAGTTTTGATTGGCAAGTCCAAAAATTAATCAAAGAAATTTATTATGTGCTTCTCTGTTTTAAGTTGCATAACTTTTTCAGAGACTTTTTCAAATATCAGCAAAGTAGTACAAAAAAAAATCCTTCCCAGCGTCCTTAAAATGAAATAATTGGATGTGGTTTGTGGTTGCACACATATGAATTAAGGTTCAAAGGGAAAGTTACATGCTGAATAAACAACAAAGGAAAAACCACTTGATGGTGTTTTTGAGAATACATGCTTGACTAACACACAATCTACGCATAAAAAAATAATGCGACAATCAAGCCTAAATAATTTATCACAGTTCGTGCGAAAACGACAATATAGTCGGAACACGGAAATAAGAAAAAGTACAAATTGAAATCAAAGAGAACTTTCATAGCAACGAACGATATAGCGTCATGAACATAACGACGCGACGTGTACTTTAGGTTTTTGGAAAAAAAATTTAAATATTCATCTTTGTACGTATACATTTATGCATTTTTTAAATACTACTTTTTGGAGGAAAACACTCTGTTCCTTCTGTCCTGATTTGTAACTCCTCACAATCGAAATGGCCTTGTCCTCGATGAATTTATAAACCTACCAATTGTTTGCAAATGTGATGCTAACGATTGAAGATACACACACAAAATAAAACTTTTATTAGCCAGCTAAGCAGTAAGATACAGGAAAAAACTTAGCCATAACTTGAATTCTTCCATCATTTTATAGCTTTACATTGAAGTAACCTGACACGAGGTCTATTTTTCACCAATTTCCACATAAACTTGGATGGTAAGAGTCTTGCGATGACTTTTGTTTAATGTTAAGATTAATTCCCAGCGGTATTCGCCTTGTGGTATCACTACCTTCAATGACGACAAGTCTAATGACAAGTTTTTTGCTGTAAACCAGCCCTGTAAAATTATATAAAAACGTGTATTGAGCAAGTGGTCACGTTAAATCACCCCTTCTTTAACTCTTACTTCATATGGACAGGTGTGATTCAAGGAGGTGTTAGGTCCAATTATTGAAAGGGCGATTCTTAAATATGATATAGCAGTACCTATCTTTTTGGCCAAAGCATCACAAAGGTTTTCCGTTACATCCACCAAAAACGGTTTGTACACAACATTAAACTTTTTATATACTTTCAGCTGAATCTTAAAAAACCGTTAAGTGTATAAGAACGAAAAAATAAAAAAAGACAAATTACCATTGCGTGATGTACTGGGCGAGTAAGATATCCAGCTGCTTCTATAACGGTTTTAAGGCGATTGATTGGCTTCGTCCTGCAAGAAGAATTTGTAACAAGTATTTTATCGTGGAAGGTACATACGATTCTTCTAAAGTTTCCGAAGTTTTGATTCTAAAAAGAAAAGTATAAAAATGGTCTTTTATAAGACAGACAATGGTCTAAAGCTTTGGAAACTTTTTACGCTAGCTATAGTTGTCAACCAGAAAAGACTCAAAACTCCAATTACGAGGAAGTTGCAAAGGTACATGGTCAGTTGCTCACGTCGGCGTCAGTTATCGCCGTTGTCCCAATTCTGTTTAAATTTACGTGACGGAACCAAATGGCCTTTATTGTCTACTAAGTTCAAAATTTTGGAATTATTAATTCAAACTTAATTCATAAATAATTGAACACGTGCTGTACATTCAATAGATCGCTTGAGTGTTATGGTGTAATAAATACTTATCGTTAGTTATTATTTTAAAGCGGTTACATATTTTGAGATTAAAGATAACGAATACGCATGATATACTCCTGGCGATATTAGTTTAATAAGCGTCTGGCAGCACTGCATATGAATAAGTTGAAAAGAAAAAAGACATTTTGTGGTATCGATCTACAGTAAAAAAAAAAGTCCAGGAAACCAAACTTCCTGGTAACGCCTAGTTTCTTTACCCAACAGCTTACATTTCCACAGAACATAGATTTGTACAGATACACGAAGTTATACCGAAAAAAGTGCCATGAAATTCACACAAGTAGATATTACAGAAGGATAGAAAGAATATTGGCCTCGACAATGGGTGTTTTCAGAAAAGAAAACAAGTATCTCGTTTGGAAAATGTAAAAAAGCGCGCACTTTTAACATTTTCCAAACCTTACTTTTCTTTATAATTGGCAGAATATTGGTAAGCAGAATTTTGAAAAGCAGAATCTTGAAATCAGAATTTTGAAAAAAGAATTCTGCTGGGGTCAACCAGCAGAATCCTGACCCAAACCCTTGAAAATCTCTTACCTCCCAACGTTGCCAGAGCTCGTTCAAATTTATACCATACCAACTACACCTTGGGTGCTAATAGCCACGTCCGAGAAATAAACCTCAGATTAAAATATAAGTGGTGGTGATTCGAAATCACCCAAAAATTATAGGTCGTTTCCAATTCCTTACAAGGTAGGGCTGAGAGAAATGCGATAGGCCCCGCGACGTTCCTTTCACATACTAGCTGTGCCCGCGACTTCGTCCGCGTTAAATAGTGACTTTCGGCAGTATTTTTAATTTTTTAGGCTACTTATTTTGCAAATAAGACACATTCATGCATTTTAGTAAACTATTGTTATATTATTTAATTTCAGTACATTTTTGCACACGACGTTCTTTCTTTTTCCATCCTTTGTCAAATAAAAAGGTTTTGCGAGTTTTGATACACTCTTTTAAACTAAAATGACAGATCAGGGGGAATTAAAATTAATTATTAAAAATACAGGGAATCAATAGTTTTCTCCTTTCGCTGTTCCAGTCATAATTAAAACTTTTATAATGCTGCATCCCAGATGTGGAGTTTATAGCTGTGTACAATTCTAGATTACTCATTATTGGCACTGGAACACCAACTTGCAGGCGTAAGAATATTGGGATAACAAATACAGCCATATCCTTCTTCAGGCTCAAGACTATCTCTGCACCAAAATTCATACAAATAGGTTCAATAGTTTGGGCGGTTTTTGATAACAAATGAAAATAGACAGACAGATTTCATTTCAGACTTATGACATTAGTAAAGAGTCCCATTCTCGTGGGAATATGTTGACCGTTCCCCTAGGAATATAGGGATGACTTACAGTTTATGTTACTCAGGGATAGTGTATCATTCTAACGGTGGAAGAATTTTTGAAATCTTTGCTATAGTGTCAAAGTTTCTGTATGCGCTCTCGTTCCCGTGGGAATGTAGGGATAAAATATACAGCCTTTGTCCTTTTTTTAAATTTTAGACTATCTATGTACAAAATTTCATTTAAATCTGTTCATTAGTTTGGGCGACATAGAAAGGCGAACAGTCAGAGCTACTTTTGCATTTAAAATATTAGTGAAGACCGGTTCCCGTGAGAATATTCGAATGAAATGTAACCTATGTCCTTCTTCAGGCTCTAGATCATCTCTGTATAAAATTTAATTTAAATCGGTTCTGTAGCTTGAGCGAGAGATGGTAACATAGAAACACGAACAGACAGAGCTACTTTCACACTTATTATATTAGTAAGGACTCCCTTTCCCGTAGGAATATAGGGATGAATTAAAATTTATGTAACTCGGGGATAGTGTAGTATTCTAACGGTGGAAAAAGTTTTGAAATCGGTGCTGTAGTTTCTAAGTTCCCGTATAAGTTCCCGTTCCCGTGGGTATATAGGGATAAAATATATAGCCTATGTCCTTTTTCAGGTTCTGGACTATCTCTGTACAAAATTTCATTTAAATCATTTCAGTAGTTTGGATGGGAGACGGTAACATAGAAAGCCGGACAGACAGAGTGACTTTTACATTTATAATATTAAGTTAGGATTTTATCGAAAATAATGGACATCATATGAAAGTTGAAAGGATATCATAAAGAAGAGAGAAAAACACATTAGTATCTAAGCATGTTTCTGCTAAGGGTATCATCATCAGTGCTTGCTAACTACTTTTTAAAACGGTTAAGCAGTTCTTAAGAGAATTTATTTAGTCTTTGGATTTGGAAAAATTAAATGAATTTTTTTAGTGGAGGAAATTTGAAATAACAAATTGGTATTTCTGACCGCTGTGGTTGACGTGTCAATTTATTGACAATGAGAACAGCTTTCTTTTATTTTGAAATTTATTTGTATAGCCTTAAGAAAAGGTGTGTAAGAAACTTGTTACACTTCACATCAAATTGCTATTGTGCAACTTCAGCTGGACCAGAGCTTCAAGAATTGTTTCGCTTTGTCGATGCTTGGATTAAATGAGTATCAATGTCAATTAAGAATCATTTTGAGTGTGAGATACGAGACTGGCTATACGACGTCCTTCTTTTCTTTTCTGAAAACCCCGGCTGTCGAGGCCAAAATTCTTTCTATCCTTCTGTAATATCTGCTTGTGTGAATTTTATGGCATTTTTTATAACTTAATACTTTTTATAACTTATAACTTCGTGTATTTGTACAAATTTACAATTTACTGGTACAAGCAAATGCAAAAACAGCAGCATTTGGTTGACCTCAGACATGGAACAATCCAAAACCGGGAGGCTTGCCGACGCTTTCTGAGGTCAACGCGGCGTACCCCACAGGCGGATCACTAGTGTGAAGCAGAAAAGTGGGAGAGTTGTGATCGCTTCAAGGTCACTACTCGTAACGCCGGAAATGGAAAAGAAGAAGAAGAAGAAGAATTTGTACAAATTTATGTTCTGTGGCTTCGCTGCCTTATAAACACTCGACATTTGACTGTGAATTGTAAACAGTCCGCCAGTTGTGTTTTGAGTTTTCCTATATAATAGTGCTGCTAATAACCCTGGTCGAAAATAGTTTTGCCTTCAAGAGTAAACTATACAGAATAAAGGTTTTTGCCTTGCTGAATATAAATCTGAGTTTCCAATTTACCCAATAGCTTGCGTTTTTGAGATATAAGAAATTCAATATTGAAAAATCTTGCTATCCTTGAGAATATTTTTTAACATGAAAGAAATTTTAGCCCAAAATTTATATTTAAATACAGCACTTCCCTTTCATAACCCTCATAAATGTGTATGTATTATTCAAATTTGTGTTCGAGGCTCTACGTACGGCTTTAAAGTAATGTATGACCGTTGACCGTGTTTTACAAATTTGGAAGTTTGATTTCTCAGTAATTTGATGTCATAGATCCATTTTGATATCAAAATTGTATTCAGCGCGTAACAAATCTCCAAAGAAATGGTTTGTTTTTGGATCAATATTTCTTTTATGTCAAAACATAGGTTCAAAGACAGCAAAAACTGGAATTTTTCAAGCACGAATGTTTAATTTTTGAAAATGTAAGGTATTGGGTATTATTTATTATTGGTATTGGCAATAAGTTCCAAGTCTCAATCCCACCGAGAACGACCTGGGAAGACGAAGAATTTTTGAGAGATGATTCAATTCATTTTTATACAGATGGGTCAAAAACCGAGGAAGAAGTTGGCTGGGGGGTGTACGCAAACCGGCTTAAAGCAAGTCTCTCATTCCGCCTTCCAAACCATTGTAGCGTGTTCCCAGCGGAAATTCTGGCGATCAAAGAGGTCCTATCATGGCTAAAAGAAAACGTGATATCCTCAGCGAATATCCGGATTTTCTCAGATAGTCAAGCAGCCCTCAAATCACTCGGCGCCGTTGCCACGAACTCAGAAACCACCCTTAACTTTCGCCTATCTCTTAGGGAGATGGCTGAACAGTTGAACCTTATTTGGGTGACGGGGCACAGAGATATCGTGGGTAACTGCAAAGCCGATGAACTCGCCAGAGAAGGAACCGTTCTACCGATCTCAACCAGTAGGTTGAATATTGGTATACCAATCGCTACATGTAAACTTATGCTAAAGCAAGGGGCAATGGATAGAACAAATTATAGGTTGAACAATATCACCACGTGTGTGGTAACAAAACGGATATGGCCAGGCAGATCCAAAACGCACAAGACATTTGCTATCCATAACCAGATTGCACGTTAGCTCCGTAATCAATGTCATTACCGGACATTGTCTGATAGGAAGACACGCCATAAGACTTGGCGCTTCCTCTAATGACTTCTGCAGAAGTTGCTTAGATGAGGAGGAGGAGGAGACAATCCCACACCTCCTCTGCTCATGTCCTCCACTCTCCTTTAAAAGGAAACGCCATCGTGGAAAATATTTTCTTGATGATCCAAGCGATCTGGTGAACACAGATCTTCTGCATCTCCTTCGCTTTATTAAAAGCTCCAAATGGTTTTGTAAAGTGAGGTACTTCCTCGCACAATTTTTATGGTATCACAATGGACCTAATATTGGTCTAAGTGTCTCATTTGTGTTCCTGACAGCCATTTTAACCTAACCTAACCTAACCTAAGCTATTAGGTGAAGAAACTAGGCGTTACCAGGAAGTTTGGTTTCCTGGTTTTTATTACTGTATATCGATATCACAAAGTATCTTTTTTTCATTTCAACTTATTCATATGCAGTGCTGCCATTGAACGCTTATTAAACTAATATCGCCAGGAGTTTATCATGCGTATTCGTTATCTTTAATCTCAAAATATGTAACCGCTTTAAAATAATAACTAACGATAAGTATTTATTACACCATTACACTCAACCGATCTATTGAATATAAACGTCTTCAATTATTTATGAATTAAGTTTGAATTAATAATTCCAAAATTTTGAACTTAGTAGACAATAAAGGCCATTTGGTTCCGTCACGTAATTTTAAACAGAATTGGGACAACGGCGATAACTGACGCCGACGTGAGCAACTGACCATGTACCTTTGCAACTTCCTCGTGATTGGAGTTTTGAGTCTTTTCTGGTTGACAACTATAGCTAGCGTAAAAAGTTTCGAAAGCCTTAGACCATTGTTTGTCTTATAAAAGACAATTTTTATACTTTTCTTTTTAGAATCAAAACTTCGGAAGCTTTAGAAGAGTCGTATGTACCTTCCACGATAAAATACTTCTTGCAAATTCTTCTTGCAGGACGAAGCCAATCAATCGCCTTAAAACCGTTATGGAAGCAGCTGCATATCTTACTCGCCCAGTACATCACGCAATGGTAATTTGTCTTTTTTTATTTTTTCATTCTTATACACTTAACGGTTTTTTAAGATTCAGCTGAAAGTATATAAAAAGTTAAATGTTGTGTACAAACCGTTTTTGGTGGATGTAACTGAAAACCTTTGTGATGCTTTGGCCAAAAAGATAGGTACTGCTACATATTTAAGAATCGCTCTTGCAATAATTGGACCTAACACCTCCTTGAATCACACCTGTCCATATGAAGTAAGAGTTAAAGAAGGGGTGGTTAAACGTGACCACTTGCTCATTATACGTTTTTATATAATTTTACAGGGCTGGGTTAGAATAAGTAACTTGTCATTAGACTTGTCGTCATTGAAGGTAGTGATACCACAAGGCGAATACCGCTGGGAATTAATCTTGACATTAAACAAAAGTCATCGCAAGACTCTTACCATGCAAGTTTATGTGGAAATTGGTGAAAAATAAACCTCGTGTCAGGTTACTTCAATGTAAAGCTATAAAATGATGGAAGAATTTAAGTTATTGCTAATTTTTTGCCTGTACCTAGCAAAAAAAAGTGGAAAATAAAGAAGCTAGCATAATTCTACTGATTAGCTGACAAATAATATTTTAATATTTTGTGTGTGTATCTTCAATCGTCAGCATCTCATTTGCAAACAATTGGTAGGTTTATAAATTCATCGAGGACAAGGCCAATTCGATTGTGAAAAGTTACAAATCAGAAGGAACTGAGGTTCTCCTGCAAAAAGTAAAAGCTCGCGCTTTTTAACATTTTCCAAACCTTATTTTTCTTTAAATTTAGCAGAATATTGATTATAATTGCACTCTTACTTTTTAAAAAATTCGAAAGTAAAGAAGTAATTCTTTCGTTTCCTCAAAAAAAAAAAAATGAATTGCATAGTTCAGTTAATTTATGATGAAACTAGAGATGCATTCCAAGAACGCAAAACAATGTAGAGGCTTGGTATCGAAAAGACTTAAGTCGCACTGGAAATCTCAGGCGTATTGCAAAAAATATTGTTCTTTTTGGTATTATTTAGCTTTATGTTATTTTGTTTTATTTTTTTCATGCCTAAGTTTTTTTGGATTGTTTTTTTACTTTGTTATTGTTCTTCTGCAAATAAAAAATAATATAAAATAATCAGCAGAATTTTTTCTTTTTTAATAGCAAGAATTTTGAAAAGCAGAATTTTCGCTTTAAAAGCAGTATTTTGAAGCCAGAATTTTGACCCGCTCCCGGTTTTCAACTGAAACGATTGCAAATGGTTCTTATAGAGAGATTTCTTATAAGCATGCAGTGAAACATCAACCTACACCACCCACATAGGAAATGTACAGTTCACGGTTACAAACATGCTGTTAGATTTCTAAATCGAAATTCGAATTATTTTCGTCACTACAGCATTTCTACCGCGTTGTGTATTTCCTTTTTTTGTGTTTCTACCTGCGCGTGACCTTTCTACGGTATTCAGTTCCTAAAATTCGTTGATGGTATAGAACTGGTTCGTTAGGAAGCCAAGCACTTCAGTTTATTTTCGGCATTCACTATTCCTGATCTTAAAGTTTGATCTAGTTTTGCTAGGAATGGTGTTTTTCAGAATGGTGTCCGCTCCTGAGGAAAAAGTTTTCAAGCTATCGATTTCAAATTTAAACATGTTATTCTTCATATCATCCTCTATCGTCCTATTTTTTCTAGAAAGACTGTCGAAAAAAGGCCAAATTCATTACTTCTTGTCCAAATCGCCGCAATTTTGTAAAAAAAAAAAATTTAAAAACCTCTATAGAGCGGCTTTCCTACAGATTAATAATAATCTTTTTGCAGTTTTTGTTTCAGATCGAAATTGAGTCCGGAAAAGTGAACACCGATCAGGACTCTTTTTTTAAAACAACATTTTTGATAATTATAAAAACAAATAGGGTGGCGCAATAGAGCGAATAACCCCTGAGCCTAGCGCATTTCTCACAACCATGTCTTGTGAGGGAATGGAGGGGACCTACAATTTTCTGTCGGTTCCGAACGGCATATTGAGAAAGTGCTTTTCATGGCAATGAATTTACTAACGGAGGACTTGCCAATTCCTCGCGAAAGGCGATACCCGTGAAAAAACATTTTTGTCTCTGCTGGGATTCGAACCTCGAACCTCTGGCTTAGCAAGTGGACATGCTAACCATTACGCCACGGGTACCACAATCAAAAAATCATTTTGTATTCTTCATCGTTGCTTTAATTTATGAAAAAAAAAATACTCAGGATATATGCCAACCATGAAAAACAAACGCGAAAATCAGTGATTTTTCGGGCGGTCACACTGAGATGATCCCTTAAACCACTTCCATCTCTGGCTCTTATTTCATAAGGACGAGTGTGATTGAGGTCTAATTTTTACAAGGGCGATTCTTGAATATGGAGCAGTAACAATCTTTTTGGCCAACGTATCACAAAGGTTTGCCATTACATCCACCAAAAACGGTTTGTATACAACATTTGTCCTTCCATATGTTTTTACGTGAACTTTTAAGAATCGTTAAATGAATGTATGAGAACAAAAAGTACTTTGTCATGGATTGGACATAAGGTTTGATTCTTCTAAAGCTTCCGTTGATATTAGTCACATCGTCATCAATTATCGCCGTCGTCCCAATTCTGTTTAAATATACACAATAGTGCCTATGGCAATTGTTGTTTTACGAAGTTCAAAATTGGAATTATCAATTATTCATAATTAATTGAAAACGTTTGCAGTCAATAGATTCCTTGAGTGTAACAGTGTAATAAGTCTTTGACGTTTATCATTATTTGGAATCTGTTAAATATTTGACGAATGCGTATGATAAATTCCCAATCAACAAACGTTTAGTAATTAAGTTGAGTTAGAATTGTAAGTAAATTTTCAATTATTGGATTTTTAAAGTAATTTAAAAATCATTAATGCGTGTGAGCATTTATTTTCATATTTATTTTCGCTAAAAGATAAAAAAGAAATTGTGTGGTCTATTTGTAGTATGAAGGGTTGAAAACTAAAATCATCATTATGCTTAGAATAATGGAACATACTTTGGCTCGTGAGTCGTGATTAGCAATCTTATGTTCACCTATCTTCTACTTCGAACTGCATCTGTAAATGGAAACATACAAAACTTACACTACTGACAGACAACGAGAACAAACCATATTCGCCTAAGATACAAGGACCCTTTCCGCCAAAGGAGCAAATGTTAACAGCAGATATTCGAATGAGTGTATGGTATCAGGCAAAGTTTGTTAGATCGATTAGCGAAAAAGCCATATAAAATCAACACAAGCAAAAGTTTCAGAAGGACAGAAGACAGTAGGTATCAACATAAAAAAAAGTATTGCACCGTGGCGTATAGCCATTCTCGTATCTGACAATCTAAATATTGAACGCGTTTCTAAATTGTGGCCATAGAAACCATGATTTTGATATTGATAGGTATTTAATGGACAAGCATCGGCAAAACGAGGATGCTTAACAATTTTGGGAGTTCTGCTCAACCTGATGTTGCAACTTGCAAGACAACAGGTTCAATGGCAAACAATTCATTAGATGTTTTTTTTATTTTTTTTTTTATTTTCTTACTAACTAAGTTTCCTTTAATAATGATTGCTTCGAAGCTGCAAGTCTACAAAATGGCTGTTGTCTTGCAACGGTTCCTTAATTATGTTTGTGTGTTCAAGGTCCTTCTCTCTTCTCCATTCCACATTTGGTAACCGATTCTTCAAGTCTGTTTAAAATTTTTAAAGTAAAGTTTTTCTTTTTCATACCCTTTTATTATTCATTAATCATAAGTTATAAATGTGTAGGTTCCACGAAAAAATCTTTGCCATTACAAGAAATAAAAATCTTCAACGGGCTTGCAGACTCAGTTAGCAAGTGTGCGTTTGAGAAAAGAGAATCAGTGGGAACGCGCCAAAGTGTTTAAGGAACCAGTTGTTGTTTTAAGTCCAGAAAATATTATTTGTCACTAGCATTAAACAAAACAGGCTCGAAAACAAAAATTTTGTTCCACGGGTATCACTTTACGCGAGGAATTGGCGATCCTTCTGATAGTAATTTCGTTGCGTTGCGATGAAAAGCGCTTCCTCGATTAGCAGTTCGAAATCAGGACGAAATTGTAGGCCCCTTCACTCCTAACAAGATGTTTGAGCTTTCGCTATTCATAATTTATTGGGGTGTACAGGGTTACCAACTGCTAATTAATTATGAACTTTCGATGTACCAAATAAATAAAATTTAAATAAAAAAAACAAATAAATAAAATTTAAATAAATATTCCAACGGTTTTTAGCGAAAGTATAGAAACGTCATTTTTTGCAGTTGCTTACAGATATAAACGCTGACAATTCAAACAAAATCGTTTGCCCAGTTCTTTTTTAAACAGTTTTCTTTGAAATTAAGCTTAAACATTTTAAGATATTTTTGAAACACCTAATGATTTCCTATACATAAAATATCGGCAATAACACTTTATGACAAAGTCAGTCTTGAAAAAATAAACGGTACTATCGGAGGTATCGTTAAAGACTTGTTTCATAAATTTTTACATCATAAGAAGAATACGAGTTATCACAGAGTTTGTATGGCAGTTACTGTTGTTTGAGGAACCAGAAATAAGACTCTAAAACCTCTAAAGGTTGCTCCACTGACCTTAACTGCAGATTTTGAAGAAAATCGGTTAAGTGGTTCAGGGCCCTATTTCATAAAAATTGACAATAGCGACAGGTGACAGGTGACAATTTGTAAATGACAACTGGGAAATTGTCTATATTCTGTACCATAGAAAAATTGACAATTTTGTAGAATTGTCGGGAAATCTGCGACAATTGTCGTAATTTCGTTTCATAAAAAAGTTGTCATGACAATGAATTGTCAGGGATTTTTTTAAAATTGTCATAAATTCCCCGACAAATTTGTAGTGATAATTTCGAATCGAATTTTAAAGGACAGAATTAACAATGATTTTGGTGCATTAAATGATTTTCAATTTAATGAAAAATTTCGCGTCGGCAAAAGTACTGCGGAATATATTTTGAATAAAATCGGTCAACATCTCCAGCATCCCACTAAAAGAAACCGTGGTCTTGATGCTAAGACCCAAATTTTATGTGCGTTACACTGGCTTGGAAGTGGAGCCCAGTATCATGTAGTTGGTGATGGACAGGGTGTGTCAAAAAACTCCATTCATCGTTGCGTCAAAAAATTGTAGCTAAATTCAGTCTCTTGTATACATTGCAAGAAATTTGTCAAAATATATGACAGTGACAAAATTGTCACGACAAATTTGTCAGACAGTGACAAAAATGTCACGACAATTATATAATTATCTGACAGTGACAAAATTGTCACGACAAATTGATCACTGTCTGACAGCGACAAATTTGTCACTGCAAAATTGTCATATATACGACCTGTCGATACGATATGAAATGGAAATTTGTCAGATAACTGCGACAAATTTGTAGAGTTGTCACCTGTCAATGTTTATGAAATAGGGCCCAGGCTGTAGAGCCATATACGGAAAGACAGACAGAATTGCGGGGCTCACTTTTTTCGTATTCGCTTTCATCGCTATGTCTTGTTAAATCGCTATGTAATTGAAAATTTTTTTCAACTCGCTGGTGAATTTACTTGTGAGTTCACTGATCACTGGTGAGCTCACTGGTGAATTAACTGCTGATTTCACCTATTGAATTTAATGGCAAAATCCTTAAATGCTCTCAAACAAATCACAGTGAGAACTTCATATAAAACAAAATCGATATATTGATTTCAATTCATGTAACTAAAAAAGTTGTTTAGGATTGAAAATCAGGATATTATCACCAAAACTAGCAAATTGTCAAAATGAATTTAAGGATTTTGCCATAAAATTCACTAGCAAAAACAAAAAGTTATTTATTTTGATTAAAAATTGCGTTTGTGTTGAATAGGCTCCAAAACTATTAACTAAAAACTATTATAGTGGGCTATATTTTTTTTACACACTTTCTCCGAAAAGGGGAACTGAAACATAACCGGGAACTTGGAAAATATTGGGATGATTTCAAAAGAGAGCCTTATTGCTCCATAAGTAACATACCTATAGAAGAATGGGAAAGGGAATTCTAAAACCACTATATCGATTTCAAATTTCAATACGATGACATTCCCAAAGAACAAGTGAAAAAAGTTCACCACAATGTATAAATACATAATTATAAAGGCCGAAATTTCATCAAAATCGTTTAATAGTTTAAATGATCTAAGCATGCAGACAGACAGGGGAAATCGAATTTTGTTTACACTATGTAATGATGATAGGTTTTTTTTAATTCTTTTTACATTTCGTATCTTTCCGATACAGTTTTGGCGCGCATAGGAAACTTGTATAGAGTACTCGCACTCATTGTTACAACTTTTTAAACCCGTATAATCGACTTTGACTTCTTAACTTTTTTAAAAAAATCGCCTCCGCAGCCCATTTTTCAATTCTTTTATCGGGGTGATAATGTAGGTCACTGAGAAAACAATGAAATTACAAAGACAAACATTGTATTACAAGCTTTGATTTAACTAACTTAAGCATTAACAAACTTTATTTCTTTTTCAACACAATTTGGATCGACCAAGCTTTTTGTATTTTTCTACCAAATGACTTGTCAACCAAAAAACAACGAGTTTATTACAATGCATCTAAACCCAACTTGAATCAGCTCAGAGGATAACACAAAAAAAAAATCACTGATTGTGAACGATTGCATGCAATTTCCTAATTTGATGTCTGAGTTCAGTTTTGAAAATGGATCTTACTTTGAAAACCGAACAGGTGAAAACAAAATAAAAGAATGGTAACCCATCAAATGTCATTATTCTATTATTATTTACTTATTTCAAACAGTATTGAAGTTCACCTTTGGCTTTGCATTTCAGTATTTTTTATTCAACCATCCAAATGGAAACCGCAGCACAACACGAATCCACTTTTATCCTGTCACAAAACACATCACATATGTATCTATAGATTAAGGAATCCTTCTGATAAGACCATTGACATTACACACACCAAATTTGATATCATGAACAACCACATAATAAAATACAGAAATTCACAAATGCACGTGTGTGACATGTATTATATTTATATGAATCCTTATTTCACTGGTCCTAAAATGTAATTTGACGAGACTTCACTGTCTATACATTGTATGTACAGATGTCAAAATTTCTTGTTTTTGAACAATATTTATTTACAACGGTCAATAACATCACTCGGAGACGGAGAGGAAAAAAAATAAACAGAGGAAATTAGGTCAACCGTATCCGTCCTTTCTGTTCGAGTATTCGCACTACAGTAAAAGTAAACCATTTCATTTAATGGATATTGAGTGCAAGTCTCAAATTGTGAAATATATATACATACTTCGTACCAGTGTATATAAAAGCTTGGGACAAAAATGCTTTTTTCATTCAAATGAATAGGTACCTTCTAACTGAGCTTCAGAGTATGAGGTTCCATGAATGGCAGGATTTTTCAAGGGAAGCTTTTCATTCAGAATTCACTTATGGTTGGTGTGGTGAAGCTCTTGAACTCAGGAAAGTTAGGAAGAGAATGGAAAAAGCTCAGATTTCGTTCACGAAGAGTACCTAATTCTTTACAGATTAAAGTAATTTTTTTTTCTACGAAAACTACTGTTCCTTTTTTGGCAGGAAATATGAAATTATCTGAACCATAGACTAGAGCCAGTCAGTCAACTGAGACAAGGTTGTGCCATTTTGCCACAAGTTTAATTCGACCGAAAATTCTTGGACAATTTTTTGCCAGTTGGAATTTAATGTAAAGGAGAGAAATTTTCTTCGATATTTTTGGGTCAGTGTTCTGTGATATCTCAGAATGTTAAAGCCTTTATTTAAAACCGCAGTTATAAGTATTATACGCCATCAAAGTGAAAACTGCACTTAAGAAAGTGGACATAACGAAAATCAATCATACCCGGATAAGCTCAAATAAGACACTATTTTTGGTCGTTTTCCAAAAATAAAATCTGGAGTGAATCCAAAAGTTGGAGTGGTGGATTTGACGCTCAAACTTTCTAGTTCACTACAAAAAGTTTTCCAATAGTCGATTTGGATTGAATTTTGGGAGTGATTTCTTCAATCCCGTTTCTTTGCCGTGGCAAAAGCCTGCGATAGTTAATAAATCTATCTATATATATAAATTAAAGTTTGGTTTTGTGTACGTTCGCTAACCAGCCAAACCGATTTCTTGATTTTTTTTTTTAAATTAAAGAAGAGTAAGAGGAGAAGGTTTAGGAGAAAAAAAAGGAAGTTAGTTAAAAAAAATAATTAAGTTTCAATTATTTTCCCATGCAAAGTTACATTACAAATTTATTTATTTATTTATTTATTTATTTATTTATTTATATAAATAAATAGCCTAGATGCTCACAATGCTTTCTATGTATTTTAATATAACTCCTCCTAGATGTATTCCTTACTACATTTTGCTGCTGTCAAACAAGCACCTTAAAAATAGAAGCAAAAAAAGTTCTATACTTTGCCAAACATGGTGTTTTTGTATTTCTAGGAGAAACAGATTAAAGATAAAATCATAGTAAGATCATAAAAAAATCAAACATAATAAAAGAAGTCAGTGTCACACAAAAAAAGAGAATCTGGTCAACGGAACTAATGAGCAGCCCAAAAAAACAACACACATACCATTCTGAAAAAAAAAATCAGTTTATGTATCTAATGATCGAATAGTGTTTGCTGAGAAAACCTATTGCGTTTCCTTCTGACATTTGCGATGGTCCAAAAGGGTTACTATTAAAAATGTTGACCTCCTTTCACTCATTGAACGGTTTGTTTTTTTTTCTGTCCATTGTTAAAATGGAGTATAGGGCTTTTCGCGAAGCTATCTCTTTCTAATTATACCTCTTATTTCTTAAACGTCAAATGGCTACTTGTATGAAAACATTGCTGGATAATCTAATTCCAGATTGGGTACCAAGCTTATACACGCAAAAACTCAGAAATCTAGATAAACAATACCCAATCTGTATTTAGATTGTTCTTACTAGGAGTTCTTACTATAATCAAGCACCTAATATACTGTAATGCACACCCAACATTTGATACCAATTTCTCAATCGAAACGTTCAACCGAAAACACAAGCGGCAACACTATAATGTACATCTAATGAAAGGCATTGCTTGTAAGTTAGTGTGTGTGAGTGTAGAGTTATAGCAGAAGGGAAATGGTTGACAGCTAAATACAGGAATGTGGAGACCATGTGGAACAAACTGGAACGCTCTAGATGTATTGTTATTCTATATAAATAGGCCGCTGACGCAACCAAAAGTCTGTTTTGATTATAGAGTGATAATGTTAAGAGTCAGTTAATGTGATTATTGATCGAGTTTAATAGAGTAAATATTGAATAAAAATAGTAGAAGTAAATTGAAAGGAAAAGTTTTATTATTGCGAACTAAGCGCACGTTACAGTATTTAATACGTGAAAGGAGTTCACGACCATTAGACTTTCCTGTTAGTTAAAAGGAGCGAAAAAGTTAATTTAGAATTTAATAGCTTTTCTCTGTCAAGAATTTAATGATTACAGCTTGAAAGTGCTTTGAGATCAGTGCTGTAAACTTATTTTTTAACAAAATGCGGTTAGTCTATCTCAATTGCAATACACTGGTAACACTGGTTGGAAGCATTTCCAAATGTCATTGCAATCGAAAGGGGGCACATCTTTGTATGTTTTCCTCCAATTCAACGAACTTGTAAAGTTGACATTACTTTTGAAATTGCCTCGGATCCTCCATTATGTACATATAAGATTTTATTAGCAAATCCGATTGCAAATCAAAAAATTTAATTTTGTTTACAATGACAGGCATGGGCTGACGGCCACACCACAGCTCGTGTATTATAAAATCGGCACGTGACTGTTTTTAAGCTCTCGTGAAACTGTTTCCTTGGTAACATAAGGGCCATGGTCAACTTCATGTAAAATCTGATAAATCTATTTACTTTTGCAGAGATGAGGTTCATTCAACACTAGACTGTAACCACTAATTTGAGTTTTGTTTTCCACATTGACCACCGTTGTTTGAGTTTGCATTGCATAACTTTAAGTCTAAATGATTAGCATTCCCATTTCCCTAGAATTTCCCAGAACATGATGTTAAGAAGTGACTGTCTTGGTTTGAATAATAAACAAAATCCTTTTGCTCCTAAAGATTACTTAGAGATCCTGATTATGGTGGAGCTTTTCTTAACCACATACCTTATTAAATAACGTTATGGTTTGCTTCGCCTTTTTTACCTAGGTTTTTTTTTTTGTTTTTTGTTTCGCCTGTGTCGTTTGGCATTTCCTTGTTTCGCATATGGTTTATAGATTTTGTATTTGTTTGGTTTGTTTTCGCTTAAATAAAATACGTAAATAGGATGGCGCAACAGAGCGAGGAACCTCGGGCCTAGCGCATTTTCACAACTATGTCTTTGTGATGGAATGGAGGGGACCTACAGTTTTCTGCTGGCTTAGAACGACTAATCGAGAAAGCGCTTTTCATGGCAATGAATTTATTAACGGAGGATTTGCCAATTCCTCGCGAAAGGCCATACCCGTGGAAAGAAATGTTTGCACTCTGTTTGGATTCGAATTACGAACCTCTGGGTCAACAGGCAGAAATGCTAACCATCACCCCACGGGTACCACGCTTAGTTGAATAAATATTTTTTACTTTCTTAAGGCTATGGCCCAATCACTCCGTCACGCGTTCGACTTCAGCGGCCACAACTGACAACTCGATTAAAACACAATCATGTATTCTTATGGGGAATGGCCCATAAGCAACGTACGTGACGTCCGTGGCAGCGTTGAGATTAAAACATTTTTAATATCAACGCACTTAACGACTTTGACATTTGCTATTGGTATTTTTTGTTGGTTGGCGGACACACATGCTCCATACATGGTGCTCTGTGTAACGAAAGCGCATTAACTCGACGGATTCATTGGGCCATCTAAAATTTTCACATATTTTAAAGTTGAAGTTGAAGTTGAAGTTGAAGTCTGACGGAGTCAGGGGGAGGTACGTAAAGAGTCCAAATGCTTTAACTTCTTATATCGTTTTCCATTGACGAAAAGAGTTACTCCTTTTGTGAAAAGATTTACTCACTTTCCATTTTCGATGTTTCATTGAAAAAAGAGTAAATCCGGAGTTACTGTCAACTCCAAAGATCTACTCTCATTTGGTTAGGAGATATATACTCTGAATTTACGCACACATGGAAAAACATTTTTTTTTGTAAAACGTTAAATGGAAAATATTTTTTTTATTTTAAATTTCTTGTGCTAGCGTTAACTTCAAAAAATTTCTAGACTAATAAGAAACGAGTAAATAAGTTAGGTTTCATTAATTTGCTGGAAAAAACAAAAAATTCAAAACATGAAAATATGAACATCAGTTTAACCTCCAATAGCAGGAAAAAACCTAAAAACATATTTCACTGAAAGGAGTAGTTCTCGATTTGAGAGTAAATCTATCGAATTTCAATGAAAAACGCTATTAAAACAACAACGAAATAAATGAGAACGAAACTAATGAAATTCAATATTAAAGGATTGTCATTGCATGATTTGATCTCCATCTCATTTGAGTTTTGATTGGCAAGTCTAAAAATTAATCAAAAAAATTTTATTACATATGTGCTACTCTATTTTGAGTTGGAAGACTTTTTCAGATATCAGCAAAGTAGTACCAAAAAAAAATCCTTCCCAGCGTCCTTAAAATAAAAAGATTGGATGTGGTTTGTGGTTGCACACATATCAATTATAGTTCAAAGGGAAAGTTACCTACATGTTGAATAAAGAACAAAGGAAAAACCACTGGTGTGACTTTCTTGAAAATCCATGCTTGACTAACACACAATCTACGCATGAAAAAATAATGCGACTATCAAGCCTAAATAATGAATCACAGTTCGTGGGAAAACGACACTATAGTCGGAACTCGGAAAAAAGAAAAGAAATTTTTTTTTTTTTTTTCAGGAGGAAATCTTCAAAAGACACTTGGCAGTATTCGATACCAAGTAGTGTGGGATTCTTACCTCACTAAAAACTCCTCGTAATCAGAACCAATCTATGAACGATCGACAACAGATTTTTCTTTCTCAATAATATAATCGCTTTAAGGGAAGCTTAAACTTTTAATGCTTCCCATGACTTTTAGACCATTAGCTTGGTTCTTCTTAATCTCCGAACATTGCCTCTCGTATTTAATACGGACTCCGTTTCAGAGTTGATATGACTATGCAGTCGCTGATTGTGTGATACAGCATGTTTTCTTACAACTTCTGTAACCGTTTCTATTTGTAGGTCACGATGTAAATCGCTATTTCTTATATACCATGGTGCATTTACTATTCCACGAAGGACTTTGTTTTGGAACTTTTGGATGATTTCAGTATTTGTTTTCTTTGTACAGCCCCATAATTGGATTCCATAGGTCCAAACAGGTCTAAGTACTTGTTTATAAAGCATTATTTTATTTTCGACAGATAAGTCCGAATTTCTACCGAGTAACCAGTACATTTTTCTATATTTCAAGTTGAGCTCTTCCCTTTTCTTTTTGATATGCTCTTTCCATTTTAGCTTTGCATCCAAATTCATCCCAAGGTATTTGGCTTGATTGTTGATGAATATTTGTACGTAGCTTAACTTTTTATTTGTAAAGTTTATATGTGCAGATTTAGCTTCATTGAGCTTGATACGCCATTTTTTGGTCCAATCACTAACGGTGTCGACGGCATTTTGCAATTTCTCAGCAGCCTTGACGACGCACTTACTGGATGCCAAAATTGCGTTATTATCTGCAAAAGTAGCCATAATGGTGTTGTTATCCACTGGAATATCCCTTGTATATAGCAGATACAGGGTAGGTCCTAGGACGCTTCCTTGTGGAACACCGCCTTGTATATTACATAGCTTTGAATATTCTTGATCATACCGTACTCTGAAGAGCCGGTTTGAGATATAAGATTTTAGTATTTCGTAGTACTGCCTGGGTAGGTCCCTTTGCAGTTTGTACTCTAGCCCCTCATGCCATACCTTGTCGAATGCTTGAGCAACATCTAAAAATATAGCCGAACATACTTGTTTTTCTTCTAATGCTTTTTCAACTGCATCCGTTATTATATGAACTTGGTCTATCGTGGAATGTTTATTTCTAAATCCAAACTGATGATTTGGGATTAGATTTCTTTCTTCTATGACTTTGCTTAGTCTTTTCAGTAACAATTTTTCAAAGATTTTTGCCATTATTGGTATAAGCGATATTGGTCTGTAAGACGTCACTTCTGTTGGTGGCTTACCTTGCTTTGGTATAACAATTACTTCAGCAATTTTCCAATGATGTGGGACATATTGGGTCTTTAGGCATGCATTTATTATGAATTGGAGTTTTATGAAGGCTTTTGATGGCATTTCTTTCATAACCTGAGCAGTTATTAGATCGTACCCAGGTGATTTTTTGTTCGATAGTTGATTTCGACATATACTTTTTATTTCTTTGAGTGTGACAAAGACAATTGGTATGTCAACTTCATCGACTTTATCAATAAACTGTAAGCTGTTTTCAGATGTATTTGCTGGGAACGGCTTAAAAACATTCGCAAGATGTTCTGCAAACAGGTTAGCTTTTTCTTTCGGATTTCCGATCCAATTCCCGTTTAGAGATTTTATTGGCGAGTTTTGTAACTGCGGTCTTTTCAGGCGCTTAGCTGCTTTCCAGAGCGAATAATCGGTTGAAGCATCAGTCGATAAATTTTTCAGGAATCTACTTAATGAATCATTTTTGAATTCGTAGATTTGTTTTTTCAGTTCGTTGCTTAGCCGGTTAAACGCTGTTTTGTCGTCTGGAAATCTAGTATTTTGCCATTTTCTTCGAGCTCTTCTCTTCTCCAATATCAACTCTCTTACATATCTCGGCAGGGTATTTTGTTTCAGTTTGCTTCCTACTCGAGCAAGTTGGTGTACTTTCTTCTGCAGCTTGTTGAACATCGGCAATGAATTGTTCTACTTCAAGGTCGATTTGCTCTTTTGTTTCCATAGGGGATCTGAGATTTATATAGCTTTCAAGCTTTTCTCTGAATTCACTCCAGTTTGTTTTATTGTTTACTAGCTTAGGATTACTTTTTTCCATTATCTCCGATTCATTAAGTGATAAAATCACCGGTGTATGATCTGATGATAAGTCATATTTTCCTTCGACTCTTATATGGTTTCGTTTAATACCTTTAACTATGAAAAAGTCAACAAGGTCTGGTATTTTACTTGAATCCGATGGCCAGTATGTTGGTGATCTGGATGAATAAAACTCACAATTGTATTTGAGGCCTGCTTTGTAAAGCCTTCTGCCTTTTGTTGTTATAAGTCTGGATCCCCAATGGGTGTGCTTAGCATTAAAGTCACCGCCAACAAGGAAGTTATGTCCTAGTAGATTTAGCAGTTCTGTATAATCATCTTCAGTCGGGGAACCCCTCGGCGGGCAGTATATTGATGCCAACTTGAAGTCTTTCTTTTTCATATCAATACTAATTATTAATACTCGCATATTCTCGTTTGTAAACATAACTTCTTCATGGTGTTTTAAGCTCTTTTTTATCAGGATTGCCGATCCACCTCTAGCCTTATCAGCTGGATGAGGAGCGTGGTAGCAAATATGGTTTGATATTAAATCATCAAGAACCAGTCCACTTGAGAAATGAGTTTCGGACACCAGACAAATATCTATGTGTTCGATGTCTCAGAAGATTTTTAATTCTGATAAATGGTGTAAAAGACCGTTTGCATTCCATGTTCCAATTTTTAGTGTTCTTTCCATCATTGTTTTTTAAGAGCGACTTCTTCACTTAGCCGTTTGATGTCCAAATCCTGATTGTCAATTCTTTTAAGAATAAGTTCAAGAATTTCTTTAATGGAAGTTTCTTCATTCTTCCGCACGTTTTTAACAATCTGTGAATAGGATTTATTTTCGTCGCTTTTGCTTTTAACAGCTTCCTTCGGAAGTTCATTCTTACCTTTATCTTCAGCTTCAGGAGTTCTTTTTGTGTTTGCTGGATTGCTGGGCTTTATTTCACCGGATGTTATTTTGCTTTTGGATTTTTGAAATCTTTTAGAAAAGAAATGCGAAACAAGTACAAATTAAAATCAAAGAGAAATTTCATAGCAACGAACGACAAAGCACATGCCATGAACGATGAACATAACGACGCGACGTGTACAAAGGCACTTTAGGTTTTCGGAAAAAAAAAAACATTTTAAATGTTCATCTTTGTATATATTTATGCATTTTTTAAATATTACATTTTGCAGGAAAACACTCTGTTCCTTCTGATTTGTAACTTTTCACAATCGAATCGGCCTTATCCTCGATGAACTTATAAGCCAACCGAGTGTTTGCAAATATTATGCTAACGATTGAAGATACACACACAAAATAAAACTTTTATTAGTCAGCTAATCAGTAAGATTATGCTTGCTTCTTTATTTTCCACTTTTTTTTATTAGGTACTGGCAAAAACTTAGCCATAACTTGGATTCTTACACCATTTTATAGCTTTACATTGAAGTAACCTGACTCGAGGTTTATTTTTCACCAATTTCCACATAAAATTGGATGGTAAGACTCTTGTGATGACTTTCGTTTAATGTTAGCACCAAATCCCAGCGGTATTCGCCTTGTGGTATCACTACCTTCAATGACGACAAGTCTAATGACAAGTTACTTATTCTAACCCAGCCCTGTAAAATTATACAAGCGGTTAGTGAGCAAGTGGTCACGTTAAACCATCCCCTTCTTTAACTCTTACTTCATATGGACAAGTGTGATTCAAGGAGGTGTAAGGTCTAATTATTTCGAGAGCGATTTTTGAATATATAGCAGTACCTGTCTTCTTGGCCAAAGCATCACAAAGGTTTTCCGTTACATCTACCAAAAACGGTTTGTACACAACATTTGACCTTCTATATACTTTCAAATGAATCTTAAAGAACCGTTAAGTGTATAAGATCGAAAAAATAAAAAAAGACAAATTACCATTGCGTGATGTACTGGGTGAGCAAGATATGCAGCTGCGTCTATAACGGTTTTAAGGCGATTGATTGGCTTCGTGCTGCAAGAAGAATTTGCAACAAGTATTCTGTCGTGGACGGTACATACGATTCTTCTAAAGTTTCCGAAGTTTTGATTCTAAAAAGAAAAGTATAAGTATGGTCTTTTATAAGACAGGCAATGGTCTAAAGCTTTCGAGATTTTTTACACTAGCGATAGTTGTCAACCAAAAAAGACTTAAAACTCCAATCACGAGGAAGTTGGAAAAATACATGGTCAGTTGCTTACGACGGTTATCTCCGTTGTCCCAATTCTGTTTAAATTTACGTGACAGAATCTATGGCATTTGTTGTATACTAAGCTCAAAATTGGAATTATTAATTCATACTTAATTCATAAATAATTGAAAACGTTTACATTCAATAGATCGGCTGAGTGTAATCTATACATCTATATCTATATCTATATCTATCTATATTCTATATACATATAATAAAAACGTAACAGTTTGTTTGTTTGTGCACGCTAATCTCAGAAGCGGCTTATCCTATCTAGATGGGGTTTTCAGTAATATATTGTGGTAAGCTTCACTTAACATTTAGTTTTTATTTCATGTCAATCGGTTTATAAATAAAAAAGTTATGCCAATTTCGAAGAATCATGTTGAACTTGCTGAACGTTTGCCTGTTCAATAAAAATAAAAAAATAGTAGCGAACGCACGTATTCTGAAGGCAAATTTCTGGAGATGAATTAAATTTTTTAATTTTTTATGTGTATTCGTTATAGGTTAGGCATTAAGTTATAAAGTTATATTTATATTTTCATCATACCAAACATTACTGTATTAACAATCCAAGTGATGCTCTTGCGAAGCTTATAGTTGATGAAATATCACAAATATTAAAATATAATTAATTAATCAAACAAGTCTTAAATTACAATCCACATTAAATGTCAAAAACCAATAAAGTAAACAAAAACATAGAATACCTATTTGCTATATAATAAATGTAATGTACTACTAGAGGTCAGATGAAAGATATTCGGTGTTGAAATTATATACAAGAAGCAATATACAATTGAGATTGAACAAAAGAAAAGTGTTGCATTTTATTTTTTTACATTTTTATTTCAAGTGACTTTTGATTTTCTAATTTTTATACGACTCATTTCAAGTCAAAAATTTGGTCCTTCTTGCCTTTTAGAATCAGTTTTAACAATATAAACATTAAAAACATTAGAAGTGTGTGCGGTGTATACCCCCATTCGAAAAAAGATTACAATTTGTTTTAAATGACATATATGTACATTGAAAAATTAGTTTTCGTTGATTAACATTGATTATATAAACTTAATATCTACTTAGCTTGTTTAACAAGTGCTTTTTTCGTTTTTCAAGTGGTTAATTTAACAAATTTAACTTAATTTAATTAACTAAACAAAGGTGTCCAGAAGAGACACTACAAAGCGACATAAGGATACGATCAGCATATTGGCGTTGTCAGCAGCAGTAGCAGCAGCAGCAGTAGCAGCATTAGCAGCAGAAAAAGCGGCAACAGTTGCAGACAAGCAGTAAGTTTTTTGATTTACATGTCGTAAACTTGTCTGATTCACTTTCATTCGTATTTCTGTTGATAAAAAGAAAGAAATAAAATATTATTATGGGTGAAACAAAAAATTTTAAATACGGTCAGTTGCAAAAGGACCTTTTATCGAAAATTATAAAGGATTTCACCAATTTTAAGAAATCTTCTAAAGAACGTCGAACAAAGGCGTATGCGTCAGCTCGGCTAAGCAAGTTGGAAGAGGACATGTCATCGGCAAAAACGTATTATGAAGCCATCGTTGGAGGTGGAATGCTGGAAGAGAATATGAAAGTTGAAGAGTTAAAAGTGGTATATGAACAAATTGATGAAATTTACCTCGAATATCGCATAGAGCTTCTGGAAGTGATTGAGAAATGGGCAACAATCGGTACTAACGTTCCAAACGTGGATGCTACGTTCCAAAATACAACTGGTACATCAGCTCATTCGGGAATAAGACTTCCACGGATAGATCTACCAAAATTCGACGGTTCATATACTACCTGGCGCGCATTTCATGACAGGTTTCAGTCTCTGGTCCACAACAACAACAGTCTTGATGATATCGACAAGCTGCATTTTTTGCAATCATGCTTGACTGGTGATGCAGATCGGTTTCTGCAGAATTTTGCTGTTGAGGCTGCCAATTACAGTAAGGCTTGGGAATTATTAAATGATCGATACGATCATAAGCGCATTTTGGTGCATACGCAAATGCAAGCACTTTTTGGTCAACCATCCTTGATTCGTGAGACTGCCACGGGCATCAAAGATCTGCTGTACACCACCAGAGAGTGTTTTCTCGCGTTAGAGAAAATGGATGTGCCTGTGTCTTACTGGGACACCGTCCTTATCTGGTTTCTTCTCCCGAAACTTCCGCAATCTTGTCAACACCTATGGGAAGAAAAACTTGGTAATAGGAAAGATTTGCCTACATACAAGGAATTTACCGAGTTTTTGGAGATCCGTTTCCGAACGCTTGAAGTGATGGGTCAGCAGGAGCATGAAGCTGCATACAGGATGAAAGAAGAGCCACACGTCAAAACAAGGCCTCGTTTTCAGCCAGTTAAGACGAAAGTTATGCACGCAAAACAAGTCGTCAAACAGCCATCCAAGCCAGTAGACAGGAACCACACCGGAGACAGGAACCACACCGTAGACAGGAACAACACCGTGGAGCAACTGGTCTGTAAACTGTGCAGTCAAGGCAAGCATACTTTGAGGAAATGCCAACAATTCCTCAACATGGATGTGAAAAGTCGTCAAGAAACTGTTTCCAGGCTGAAGATATGCGAAAATTGCTTGTCTTACGGACATCTTGTTGGAACATGTTACAGTCTTACTTCATGTTACTTTTGCCAACGAAGACATCACTCGCTGCTACATGAAAAACAACAACAACAATCTTCAAGCAACAGACATGTACAACAATTTCCTGCAACCAGTTCCAGCGCGTCTTCGTCTCAAGCGAACACTTTTCAGACGTCCATAAATCCAAATGCGCCTGTCTTTCAGCCATCGGTAGGACAATCTTTTAGTTACCACGCGTCGCAAGGTGGTTACGCACACCAGGTGCTCATGGCGACAGCGGTGGTAAAGGTTCGAGCAGCAGATGGTAAGTTACGTCTTTTACGTGCTCTGATTGATACAGGGTCAGAAAAGTCTTTCATCACTGAAGCAGCGGCACAACTTTTGAAATTGGAGAGAAGGCGTACAAATGTAGAGGTATCTGGGTTAGGGTTGGTCAACAACGGCACTGCGCAACACTCCGTCGAAGTAAGATTTGCTTCCCGTCACTCGACGTTTGAGACTGCCATTCAGGCGTTGGTTTTTAAGTCGTTGACTGGCCATCTCCCGGCCCAGCGAGTGGTACCTGGCACTTGGAAGCATTTGAAAGGTCTTTCGTTAGCTGATCCTCATCTGTATGAACCTGCACCAATAGACTTACTGTTCGGAAGTGAAGTTTGTGCCGAGATATTTCTTCCTGAAATAAGACGTCCAGAAGATGGAAATGGACCTGTAGCTCAAAACACCGAACTGGGATGGATTGTCTTTGGGAAAGTTTCATCCGAAATTCCACAACAAGTCCGAAGCTTCGTTCAACTAACGGATCTGAGTTCCCAATTAGAGAAGTTTTGGACTATAGAAGAGACACCTTTTCAGAAGCAGGAGACTGAAGAAGACATTGCTTGTGACGATCACTTCAACCAACATACAACACGTTTACCTGATGGTCGTTATCAAGTGAAGTTACCATTTAGAGGTGGAGTCTATCCAGAAATGGGATCGAGTCGGCAAATCGCCTTACGACGATTTCTTCATCTGGAGAAGAGGCTAGATTCGAACGAGAAACTTGCTGAAGGCTACAAGAAATGTATCCAAGAATACAAAGAACTTGGTCAAATGGAAGAGGTAGATGGTAATGATGCGGTTTTAGACACCCCATTCCATTATTTCTTACCGCATCATGCGGTTTTCAAAGAAGCGAGCTCTACTACCAAACTCCGAGTGGTGTTCGATGCTGCAGCGAAAACTACGGATGGCAAATCCCTCAACGATTGGTTACTTGTAGGTCCAAAACTACAATCAAGTATAATTGATCTGGTGCTGAAATGGCGAACTCATCGAGTTACTTTCACCGCCGACATTGAAAAAATGTATCGGCGAATTTGGGTCAGTCAAGCAGATCGATACTATCAATTAATCCTGTGGAGAGATGAGAAGACCGGACCTGTGAAAATTTTCAAACTAAAAACGGTTACTTTTGGTACAGCGAGTGCACCATACCTTGCAATCAAAATTTTGAAGAAGGTCGCTGATGATGAGAGCGAAAATTTTCCGGAGGGGGCGAAGGTTGTTCGTGAAGATATGTATGTCGACGATCTGATAAGTGGAGCGGACACCATTGAAGAAGCGAGAAAGAAACGTGATCAAGCAAAGCAACTTTTGGCAACAGCGGGACTCAACCTCAGAAAGTGGACGAGTAATATGAGAGAACTCATCGAAGATATCCCAGTTCAGGATAGGGAACTTGATTTTGAACTTCCGCTTAATCTAGCAAACCACGTCAAAACGTTAGGTATCAAGTGGTTTCCCATCGATGACTTCTTCTCTTATCAAAATCTACAATCTGCAACGGAATCAACCACAAAAAGATCAATGCTGTCAACTATAGCCAAATTGTTTGATCCTTTGGGCTGGATCTCACCATGTATCATCACCGCAAAACTAATGATGCAGCGATTATGGGAGCTTGGCTGTGACTGGGATGAACCAATTCCAGCTGTTTTGAAGAATGATTGGGATGCCTTTTTTCGAGAACTCCATCTGATCGAGCGGCTTCGGATTCCAAGATGGACCCATATGAGCAAGACCAACAAATCGATCGAGTTGCATGGGTTTTGTGATGCATCTATGAAGGCCTATGGTGCAGCAGTTTACGTACGTGTCTTGGATAGTGAAGGCAAAATTCACGTCAATCTTATTTTGTCAAAGACAAAAGTAGCGCCAAAGCAGCGAACGATAACTTTACCTCGTCTGGAACTTTGTGGTGCAGTAGTTTTGGCAGAGCTATTACAATACACCAAGGAAGTTCTGCTAATTCCTGATGTCAAAATCTACGCGTGGACAGATTCCACAATTGCATTGGCCTGGATACGCGCCACTCCCGCTCGATGGACCACGTTCGTATCCAACCGTGTGTCGGAAATCCAGCGGTTAGTGGGGATCGATTGCTGGGGACATGTCGCAACGCTTCATAACCCAGCCGATCTAGCGTCCAGGGGAGTATATCCATCCGAACTGGAATCACTTAAATCGTGGTGGAATGGTCCAGAATTCCTACGAGAAAAATGGGTATTCGATCTTCCAGATCAACCCATCGAAATAGATACGTTGGAAGAGCAACGAAATATCAAGGTTTTGAGCATAAACGCAATAGAAGGTGATAGTATACTACAAATTATATGTAACTTTTCGAGCCTTCTCAAAGTTATTAGAGTTGTTGCCACCTGTTGTCGATTTATAGCAAAATGTAGACCCAAATTGGGGCCTATTTCAGGTCCACTCAAACCTAAAGAATTGGAAGCTGCCCGTCTACTCATCGTTAAGACAGCACAAAAGGAAATGTTCGCGAACGAAATGCAACAAATTCGAAATAATAAGACACCCAAACCGTTAAGTGCGTTAAATGCTTTTATCGATGCTACAGGAGTATTGCGAGTGGGAGGACGTTTGGAGAACTCTCTACTTTCTTATGATGCTCAACATCCGATATTGCTTCAAAACAATCATCATTTTACGAATTTGGTTGTCCGAGATGCTCATAAAAATACACTACACGGCGGTATTCAGCAAATGATTAGCTACATTCGACAACGCTACTGGATTGGGCAAATAAGAAGAAGCGTCAAATACCAATTACACAGATGTCCTTCATGTTATCGACAAAAAGCATCTGAAATGCAGCAATTAATGGGGAATCTGCCTGCAGCGAGAGTTCGTATGTCTAGACCGTTTAGTCATACTGGTGTGGATTATGCAGGTCCCATCGAGATTAAGTCCTGGAAGGCACGCGGAGCGAAAATTCTTAAAGGATATTTTGCAATATTTATCTGCTTAGCAACAAAGGCTATTCATCTGGAGGTCGTGTCAGACCTTACAACACAAGCGTTTTTGGCATCGTTTAAAAGATTTACTGCCAGAAGAGGAATCTGTACGAAGGTATATAGTGACTGCGGAACTAATTTTGTTGGTGCTAACAACGAGTTAGTTAAATTATTAAAAGAAGCACAACACGATTGGAAGGAAATTGCGGAAGACTTAGCGAATCACGGTACCGAATGGCATTTTATTCCCCCAGCTTCTCCACACTTTGGTGGATTATGGGAAGCGGGTGTGAAATCGGTCAAGTACCACTTAAAACGAGTCGTTGGAACGGAAAGGCTAACTTTCGAGGAACTCATGACGCTTCTAGCTCAAATAGAAGCTTGTTTAAATTCGAGGCCTCTTTGCCCTCTCTCCGACAGCTTAGATGATTTAAATGCACTTACCCCCGCACACTTTCTAGTCGGTGAATCATTGCACGCTATACCACAAGGCGAATTGAATTACAACATCACGCATGCAGATCGCTGGAAACGTGTCCAGGTTTTAGCAGAAGGATTCTGGCGAAAATGGAACTCAGAATATCTCGCAAGGCTTCAGCAACGACCAAAATGGACGCAGATTAAAGAAATGCCGAAGGTAGGAGACTTGGTTCTCCTTAAAGATGAGCGACTTCCATCGACCTATTGGAATCTTGCCAGAATTCAAGAAACCCACGCCGGATCGGACGGATTGATACGCGTCGTGACCGTAAAAACACAAAACGGACAGTTGAAGCGGCCTATAGCAAAAATTTGCTTACTACCGTCGAACAAAACTTCGGAAGAAATCGACATAATTTGATCTAACTTGAATCAATTTGATAATTTGATTTCTCGCGCATAAAATTAAACCTACTATAATAAAATGAAATAAAAATCAGTAGAAAACCTAAAACCTAATATCATAAAATGAAATAAAACACCCATCGTTATTACAACACATTTTTCATTCGTTCAAACACATCTTTATTTAATAACACATTCATTCGAAACAGCAATCAACCCAACTTTAAAAAAAACATCTGTAAACTGGTCAAAAACACACCAATCAACTCATCTTTAAATCACCTGAAAGCTGTTTAAAAGAAAAATATATAAAACAAGAACTTTGTTTAAAAATCATCTTTATTAAATATATAAAATGTAAAAAACAATTGCAATGAATGCAATTCATCGTTAAATGCTGTGCTGCAGCACAGTACACACAAAATTAAACTTATAATATAAAAAAAAAAAAAAACACAGAACACTGTAACAACGCATGTTCTTTAATAAAATTTATTTCACTGCAACAACGCATGCATATATTATAAAACTTAATGCTTAAAATACAAACTTTACAAAAGATCACTTTTAAATCACAACTATTAACAAAATATTAAATTCTGAGCCAAGTCAATTTGCACAGAAAACAGATCTTCTACGTAAAATGCAAACACAATCCACACAAAACAAATTTAAGGCAATCGCGAAATGTCAAATGCCGTCGGCAAAATGCATTTGACAAACCACTGCACACCACAACACTTTTCTATTTTTAAACTATACAGTCCACTAAATTATCACTAAATGGAGAAAACACTAAAGCAAATTCACTTCAATTGGAATCATTTCACTCCTAAAACTTAATAAACTTCATATAAAATAAATAAAGAAACATCGCGAGTTGTTTATAACACCAAAACGTAAACAACAATTTCTAGTTAGAAGTCGCATTCTTTTCTAACTAGAAGAAGACAACACTCGTTCATGATCAATTTAAATTGAACAAGTATTTCGCTCACACATGCTAGCACATAATGTACAATGTACTTAACGCGAACCGCAAAAAAAATCACCGAATACGCACGAGCCTAGCCAACAAATCTACTATAGGCAAACACCGAATGTGCATCACTATTGCTTATGTATATAACATAGCTGATTGCACATAAAAGAAAACTAAAATTCTTATGTGGAAAATAACGGCGTTCAAGCCCACCATTGACTTAAAATCTAATGCACTAATCAATGAATTTTCATTTCATATCAATGAATTTTAACACATCAATTAAAATTCTAAAAGAAACAAAATTAATAAATTTCTCCATGCATACACACATCACATACAATTTCGCGCGCGGTTGTCAAACGAGAACGAGATTTCTAACTACTACACATTCTACACACTTTCAACAACACACATTTCATCGAAAATACCAAATAAAAATTCAAAATTATTCAATTAAATTCAAATTATTCAATTTTTTAACACAAAACTCACCTGGATAAACTAATTTCGTCACATCTTTACTCACTTTATTTATTTAAAACAACAAAAAAAAAAACAACACACGACGCGATTACTTAACGACCCGCACCATTGAAAACACACAATATAATACTGAATTTGCACTCTTGCACATGGAAATGAAACTGAATGGCATTTGAATGCCCTATAATCAACTAATTGCCGAACACCATTCACCGATAGTCTTGCTGTACTACGCTTACTACCAGCAACCCATCAAAATTTCATTCAAGCGTGAATGAAAAAACACTACTTCGTCTGAGTACACTGTGTTTACGTAGTATGCATATATGTTGTAATAAAAAGTCTTGTTATCTTACTTGGGCATGGGTGTACATGGGGTTGTATTATTTCTTATGCACTAACATTGTTGTATATTTGCATGTATACCTGAGTGGTCTCTCATATTGGAACACATTGGAATCGACCAACCACGGAATATATAAATGTAGCATACTTTGTGGCGGAAATAAATGGAAACTGTGATGCCATACTACTGCATATTTCTGCGACATCAATATTGTACCATTCACCATTCTGAGGCGGGAGAATGTACGAAAGTACATTGAAATATCACAAATATTAAAATATAATTAATTAATCAAACAAGTCTTAAATTACAATCCACATTAAATGTCAAAAACCAATAAAGTAAACAAAAACATAGAATACCTATTTGCTATATAATAAATGTAATGTACTACTAGAGGTCAGATGAAAGATATTCGGTGTTGAAATTATATACAAGAAGCAATATACAATTGAGATTGAACAAAAGAAAAGTGTTGCATTTTATTTTTTTACATTTTTATTTCAAGTGACTTTTGGTTTTCTAATTTTTATACGACTCATTTCAAGTCAAAACATGAAAATCACCAAAATTGTGATCTGGCATTTTCTTTTTGATCGACCAAGGGTACGACGGAGCAAGCAATATGTCTGGTCGATACAATGGTGTTCAGGCAATTATTTGCCAAAAATTTGCTCCGCATGCTCTATACGTCCATTGTACAGCACATTCTTTGAACCTTGCTATATCGGTTGCCAGCAAAATATCAGCCATTAGAGATTCACTAATCATAATTGAAGCAGTTTACAATTATTTCAATACACCGAAGAGAAAAGATATGTTGCAAAAAACAATAAGCGAAAGCGGCTGAACCTGATGCGATAGATCTCAAAACATCAAGCAGTTCAAGATTTTGAGGACCTATTTCCGTTTGTGTTCGAGACTCTTACGACGCAAAGAACTTAAAAAACCCTATGGATTTCTAGTTATAGATTAGCTTAAAGGTTATAAGTATAGTTTACTAAATCTCGTTGCTATTAAGTAGTGCGTTTTAAAGAGTGATTTCAAACTTGGTCCAAGCTATGGATCTCTGGAAAGATTTAAGGGATCAACTAAAAATTAAACGGACAGAAGACGACTCATTTTCGAAAGTGTTTGAAGATGTGCTCTCTGGTAGTGTTGCGACTCCCGTTGGGTAAATGAATTTCACGTTCCTGGTAACACGCAGGAACTTTCAGAGCTCTTAGCTCATCTCTTTCTACTGGACCGACAAACGAATTCGTAGAACCGGTATCAACTAACGCATTGAAAGTCTTTTCCTCAACTTCTACCGGTATAAATACCCTACTTTCACTGCAGGGTTTGGTATTAATATGTCTATGCTTTGTTCTGGCCCTACTTGGACTGCTGATGAATCTATCTCAACCGTTTCGGTATGCGAATCATGTATGAAGCGTTTATTGTACCATGCCCACGAACGGGTAAATCGACTAGCTGTTGTAGTCTTTTTCGGTTTCCTCCTGCTTCGGTTCGGACTTCGCTTATTTATAACACCTGGTTGAGGCATTAAAATAGTTGCTATCTGGTGAGAACCTTGGTTATTTGTTGGATTTTGATGCTCAGCTTCGACGATTGCAGCAGTTATATTATTCCAATTTTCTGCTGGCGGGTTGTGTCGACGGCATGGACAGTCTTTAGTTAGCCATCCGTCTTCGCCACAATTGGAGCAAAACAACCGAAATGGTCGATGGCAATTTCTTTTTTGGTGCTCCCGTTGCTTGCAGTTCCAGCAATGTGTATTGGGGTCGTACGGCACCGATGTTGCACCAAACTGTACTCGTGGTGCTGGAGGTGGAGCCAAGGCGGGTCTCATATTTCTTTCTTCGGTCTTCACGTACTCGTACTCCTCGGCTAGGTCGGTAAGCTCCTTCAAAGTCTGGAAATCGTTTCTTCGGACGTAAAGTCGGTATTCCGGGCGGAGACTGTCGTATATCCTATCGACATTATCTTCTTTGCTCATCTTAGGGTGTTGCCTAATAAGGTACTGCATAGCTCGAATGAAATCTTTTGCCTTTTCTCGCGGTCCTTGTTTCTTTCGCCAGATTTCCTCCTCTAACTTATGGACAAATCGTGGTGGCAAGAAATATTTGAGAAATACTTGGCGAAACTCTTCCCATGTCCGAAATTTTTCCTTATGGATCCGTAACCACTCTAGGGTGGATCCCCGAAAGATTTCCGGGAAGGTGCGGAGGATGTGTTCTGCTGGTATGGAGTAGCATGTCACCAACTCTTCTAGGCGCTCCATGAACTCGAGGGCATTTCCTGAGCCATCAAACTTAAGGCCACATTTACGGACGGTGTTCATGGTTTCGGCCTCAGGACTTCGCTACAATCTGCGTGGACCTGGTTGGTTCATGCTATCTAACTCCGGATAGTGCGTGGGTGGACGCACGGTGGTTGAGCTCAAACTTGTTGCAGGCCCGGCTCCAGTGGTCTGGTGGTACCGTCCTCCTACGGCTGGAGGTACATGTAACTGGAGTTGGGCGCTCGGATCTTCTGTCGTTGGGCGCTCGGATCTTCTGTCGTCTCGGTTGTATTGGCAGGTTGTGGTAATGCTTCGTTTTCGTCTTTATACTCCCGCTCTTGAACCAACTGCTAGATTTCTGTGCACAGGTTCTGTGTCGAACGGTGTGTTCGGGAGTCTTTGATGTACTTGCTCAGGCGGGATCGTAGTGTGGATACGGTGCCACTTGTGTCCAACTTTTTGGAAGCCATTTTCTCAATGAGTTCCGTCTTCTTGAGCAAGTAGATGGACGCAAGATTTTCTTCGACGTCCATGTCGATATTACTGTCGGTATTTGCCATGGTTCATAATTACTTGGCAACGGCTTGAAACTTCAGCTTCTCTTTCTGTTTCTTTTGTGGCTCGGTAGTGAGCTCCTCTGATTTTGATCGGTCAGTTTCCTCGATGTATGACAGGTCTGTCAGTATGATCCCTCAGAGAGTTAGTTCTTCTGGAACGGTCGGTCGGTCGGTAAATCTGGATTTTTAGTAGGTGTAATACAGGTCGGTCGGTATGGACTTCTTAGCAAGTTGATCCTTCTGGAACGGTCGGTCGGTAAATCAGTTAACCAACTTCAAAGAAGTCCCTGCTCGGGCGCCATTTGTGAGGATGCTTTTTGTCAAAGGCTGCGGTAAGCTCAGCGGATCCAGAGTCTTCTAAAGAAGCAGCAAAACTTTAGATTATTGAAGCTAGTTTATTTCCGATAGTATAAATAGTTTTTGGTTTAATACATTTCATAAAATGTTTTACAATGTTAATTCATATTTCTATTTCGCATTCTGTATTTATAAGGGTAGATTCCACGCCTCTTCTGGTGAAGTTTCACTTGGGGTTCGGCAGGGATGTGGTCTAGTCTGGGGTTCGTGAACCGGTTTTTGGATTGGTCCTCGTGCCAGTCGGATGAAGACTTCCTGTCCTAGATTGGTCTTGGACCACTTGGATTAGGGGGTTCTATCGGGGTTAGGTGTTTCCAGCGCTTGGGTTCGGATTATTGTTGCCTGTCTGGGCTTAGAGGCTTCCAATTCTAGTGCTCGGATTTGGAGTGGCGCTGGGCTCTTGGTATCTCTCCCGGGATAACGTAGGTTCTGTAAAGATACTTGGGAATGGGGGTTAATGGTTGCTCTGAGGTAGCAGGAGCCACTAAATTCACAACGAGGTAGCGTTGGACACTAAATTCACAACGAGGTAGCGTTGGACGCTAAATTCACAACGAGGTAGCGTTGGACACTAAATTCACAACGAGGTAGCGTTGGACACTAAATTCACAACGAGGTAGCGTTGGACACCAAATTCACAACAAGGTAGCGTTGGACACTAAATTCACAACGAGGTAGCGTTGGACACTAAATTCACAACGAGTTAGCGTTGGACACTATTTACTTACCCAGTCTTGGTTTCTGGACTCTGCTGTTGCGCTGCCGGTACCGGAATCCTACTATGATGACTATGATGAGTTCCCTACTTGTCCACTGCCGGGACTTGAACTGATTCTCATGTATTTCACTGGTTCCCTTATACACCTTTTGGTAGTAAGTGAATGTGAACTGTAAAAGTCAACGAAATGCAACTCCACGTGGAGTCAATGGTAAGCTGCTGATGGTGTCGTTGCTGTGTATTATCGTCACCATTATCATTGCGTGTGTTGGTACATGCAAGATTCTACTGGCATCGGTGTTGTTGGTGGCGAATATTGCTGTTGAATTTGGTTTGTAGAGGCGAAAATGTAATGGGTCATTACACTCCCTCCTTTCTTACGGAGACGAGAACCTTCTCGTCTTGACTGGTGGCTTACAGGTGATGGAGGGAAGTGTAGCTGAAAAGCTACAACCTTAATCCCGGAAGGGTGGGGGCTCAGGTCCGGGACGTTGCGATCTTCTCTTCACAGGTGGTTGTCCTTTATGACACATAGAAAAAAATTTTTGGCCTAAGATGTCCATTCCAAGGATTGCATCATTAAATTAGCTGAAATCCTTGACATTGACGTTGAACATAGGAGAGTAGTGAACCAACAAAAGAATCGTTCGAACCCTTCGGTTCAACGACTATTTCGTGTTACTGTTTTCAATCCTTTTCACATAGAAATCGAGAGAAGGATAGAAAATAACGGACCTTGGATAAAAATTTACAAACCATGAAAATATACTAGAAGGGGTTTCGGTTCTTTTCAAGGATTTTTCGTCGGAAGAATTAAAAACTTGAGAGAGATATTTGATCCGAAGAAATAATATTTCCTCTAAGAATTCATTGGAAGCGCTCGTTAGCTGCCCCGAAGAAAGCTTTCTCAATATGTATACTTTATTAAAGATATTAGCTACACTGCCGGTATCAACGTCAACTCCCGAAAGAACATTCTCCAGTTTAAAGAGAATAACAACAATACAAAAATCATGACCAACGAAGTGAGATTCTTAAAAATTGTTGTAAATAATTAATTCACTTTAGCTTTATTCACTTAGTTTGTATTTTAAGTTTACATAGACTTTTGTTTATATTAATTTAAATTATTCTCAATTAAAACGTTCAAGATTCAAGATACATACATATATATATTGTTTTTCCTTCCACAACGTACATAACAATAGGTTATGGGCCCAGAACAACGCCAAGGAAAATAGATATTTTGAATAAAAGAAGAATTACTCCGGATATTTGTTGTGTACAAATAAGTAATTTCTTACCATTTAAATAATTAATTTTATTTCTTAATATTGAGAAGGACTGCAAGTAAGAACATCCATAGTAAGCTATGTCGTGTAATTTTCTGGCCACCATTGAAAAATTAAAAGGACGAGAAAATTATGCTACTTGGAAATTTGTTATACAAACTTATTTAGAGCATGTAGGGCTCTGGGAATCAGTTCAGGGTATCGAAACTGATGCTTCAAAAATTTCAAAAGCTAGAACATCTTTAATTTTGTCAATTGATTCTGCTAATTTTGTTCACATTGAAGATGCTAAAAATGCAAAAGAAGTTTGGGAGAAATTAAAAATAATATTTGAAGATAAGGGTATAGTTCGTCGTATAGGTTTAATTAAACAATTAACCCAGACCAAATTGGAAGAATGCGAGTCAATGCAAGTTTACGTTAACACAATTGTTACCGCTGCACATCGTTTGAATAGTATTGGATTCAAGGTCGATGACGAGTGGATTGCGTGTTTCTTATTGGGTGGTTTATCTGAAAATTTTTCACCGATGGTTATGGCATTAGACAATGTCGAAGTTAAACTTACAAGTGACGCTGTGAAGACCAAGTTATTGCAAGAAATGCCTTCACAGAATAAAAATAGTGCTTTTTTAAACAGTTCCAAGCAAAAATCTAAAAAGGGTGGTATTCGTTGTTACACCTGTAACAAGAAAGGCCCCAAATCACCTGATTGCAGCCCCGGATCTTCAATTTTTTGAAGGCGGGGCAAATAGTGAAAAATGCCGCCACCACCAATTTATTTTTGCTTTTACCTTTATAATCCTTATTATTTCAGCTATCAGATCTTCACTAATTGACTGACAACTGGACACAAGCCTTTCAGAAAAAACGCTTAAACCGCTGTTTTTTCTGTTTTAATCCTATTTATTTACAGATATGTAGAATATATATTTTATACACAGTACAGGATAGGACTTAAAATAAAAAGGTTTATAATAAAGACAAAATCAAATTTACTATTATATTTATCATTTGCAATTACAATTTTACTCTTCGAGCTTTTCGTTCAGCAAATAAATCTATGACCTTATCATAATTTAATTCGTGTGCGATTTGATTTTCTATCGCTAAGATTGCTAGACTGGATAAACGTTCCTGGCTCATAGATGATCGCAAATAATTTTTAATTAGTTTTAGTTTGCTAAAACTTCGCTCATAGCTTGCGGATGTAGTGGGAAGCGTAGAGCAAATTCGCAAGGCAACACAAATATTTGGAAAAGTATCCTGTAAATCATGCGCATAGATCTGTTGCAAGAGATAGAAACCGTTAGCTTTTTCAATGTCACCAGCTTGCAAAATGTAAATGCACAGAGCTTGCTCTTTAAAAACGTAAAGTTCCTGACAGAATTCAACGGTGCTCACATCTCGCTCATATTTTTTAGCCAGATCCGCTCCATATTTTTGCAGTTCTACAATTGACATTTTCAAAATATTATAGCCATTAAGAAAAGCGAAGTTCATATTCAGTATGGTAGCACAATCGAACCTCTTTTTAATTTCTGATATGATTCGATCAAATACCATCATTATTTCTTTAGAAAAGAGTTGAACAGGTTTGAGTGTTTGTATAATTCATCTTCACATATCCCATCGAAATGTTTTTTATGTTTCGGAATTCGTTTGTTTTGCAAGATAGGGTCAACACCACTTTTTTCAGCCTCATTTATCCAATACTCCATTGGATTTTGTCTCATTTTTTGTAAAGTTTTGAGCAGACCATCCATTAGAGCGAAAGTAGTGCAAGGATTATATCTTCTTTCTGAATCTCAATATTCACTCGATTGATTTCGCGGAGAATATTCGCCCAAATAGTTAAATTGAAAATAAATTTAAAATTCTTTATAGCTGTTAAGATATTACCTGCCTCGTACTTAGTTTCTGGAGCATGAGAAATTTGCTTAACTTCTTCTAAGGCTTCCGCTATTTCTGTCAAATTATTCAATAGAGCATTCACAGCAACATGTTTCGCTGACCATCTCGTCTGACTACTCCCTTTTAAATTTGCCTTAACATTTTTTTTCACAATGTCCCACCTAGTAGTGGAGCCAACAAAAAAGAAATATACTTTTTGAACCAGTCCAAATAGGTTAATAGCTTCCTGGCATAATGAGGCAGAATGAGCACCTACAAGATTTAAGGAGTGAGCCAAGCACGGTACGAACTGGGCCAGTTCATTTCTTTCTGCAATCCTGGCTTGTACTCCTTTATGGATGCCGACCATATTGGAATCATTGTCATAAGATTGGCCATGACATTGTCCAATATCTAAATCATTAACAGCCAATTTGTCTAGAATCTGTTGACAAATGTCCTATCCTGTCTTTCCAGCAACTTCTATGAAATCAATGAAACTTTCTTTTATTTCACACACATCGAAAGTTCTTTTTACATATCGAATAACCTAGCTCATTTGTTCTGTATGGGATACATCTGGAGTGCAGTCGAACATTATCGTGTAGTATTTAGCTTCTTTGATTTCATTTAAAATGCTATTTCTAACTGTTTTTGCCATTATGTCAATTATTTCATTTTGAATTGTCTTTCATAAATATGATACTTGTCTCTTTTTTAAGTGTTTTAATTGAAACTTAAGAGTTGAACTATGTTTGGCGAGCAGAGAGATCAAGTTCAAGAAGTTACCTTGATTAGGCTGAGGACATTGTGTGATGAGATGAGCACAATTAGATGATCGACTAGAAAGTACAAAAACTTATAATGATAGTAAAATGCGATCTGTCCACTTTGACTTTTGACTGTGCTTCCCTTCGCTCGCAACCACAGTGGCTGTTTTGAAACCGAAAAGAAGAAAAGTTGTCCAATTCTCGGTCGCAGCAACCGATGCTGCTTTGAAACCGAAAGGTAGACAAATTGTCCACTTCTCGGAATTTCGAACTTGTTTTTGCCGCCCCCTAAACTTGCCGCCCAGGGCAAGTGCCCCGGTCTGCCCCCCCCCCCCCCCCCCCCCCCCCTTAATCCGGGGCTGCCTGATTGTCCAGACAAGAATAAACTGAACAAGCATTCCAAAGTGAAGTTTGATTCAACTTATAATGTAAGACCAGAGTTCAGTTCGGCTTTCTTGACTGGAAAGTTCAACAAAAGTGATTGGTACATAGATTCTGGAGCTACACAGCATCTAACAATGATTGGATTTTTAATGAAAAGAAATCTCCAATATCAGAAATTTTAGCTGCTAACGATACAAAGATGAATGTCAAATCCTGTGGAACTGTCAAGTTGTATACTGATGTCAATGGAATGCCGAATTCAATAGAAGTGCGAGATGTTCCAAATTTAACTGCCAATCTTTTGTCAGTAAGTCAACTGACGAAAAACAAAAAATATGTAAATTTTGATAGAAATGGTTGTGAAATAAAGGACAAAAATGGTAAGTTGCTTGCAAGTGCAAAATTAGTTGATGGTCTTTATCGATTGAATGGATCAAAATGTGCTAGTTATGTCGCAGTAACAAGAAGAGACAACATTGAGACATGGCATCGAAGATTGGGACATATCAATTTCAATGATTTGTTAATAATGAAGAAAGGAAGTGTTGACGGTGTTAATTTCAATGAAGAAAAGTTTACTGAGGTATGTGTTACCTGTTTGCAAGGTAAACAAGCAAGATCTCCTTTTAAGCACACAGCAACAAGAGCAAATAATGTTTTGGAACTCATTCATGCAGACCTAGCAGGGCCAACAATAAATCCTTCAATTGGTGGAAGTCGATACTATTTTGTTTTGGTTGATGATTTTTCAAGAATGACTTTTACTTATTGTTTGAAATCCAAAGATGAAGCTTTCGAAAGATTTTGTGATTTTAAGGCATATGTCGAAAACCAAACGGGCAAGAAATTGAAAAGGTTTCGTTCAAAAAATGGAACGGAATTTTGCAATAAGAAATTTGACAAACTGTTCAGTGTTTGTGGTATCGAAAGGCAAACTTCAACACCTTATACTCCACAGCAAAACGACAACGTACATAATAATAAAAATATGTCTATTTTAATAACACCGCGTGATTAGCTTTGGATGTTTACTTGTTTGCAGGATTGTTTGAATAGTTTGGCTGCTCTAGCTATTCATCGCGAAATACATATAACAGCAGGCGAGGTTATAAGTGTTTTATCCAAAAGGAATAAAAAACTGGATTTTATTTTGTGATTTATTTTTTAAATTAATATTATTTTACTTATTACATCAATATTTATTTTAGCTCATATTATCTTTGAGAAATATAATTTTTTATGGCATACATAATGAATTCCCCCCCATAGCGAAAAGCTATCTACGCCACTGATGAAAGGTTATAACCCATGTGGGTGCAGATGTATCTAGGTTACCTGTGGGTTACTTTCTCGTAGTCGTCCTCTATCTCCAAGTGAATCGCTCCTCAGTTTATTTATTCTCTTAGATAATTTTATTCTCTTTAATTACGTTTTTCTTTTAATTACATTTAAGTTAAACTAAATTCCTTTTCTTTAACTTTTTTTGTGACAATACTAATTAAAATGTTCCAACCTATAATCCGGGCACGTCTAATCGCTTTTAGTGTCAAATCAAGAAGGAATGAAAGTAGATGCCGGAAAAGGCATGGCGACAAATATTTCATATGTAGTTGTTTTTTGTTTCGTCAACCACCTTGACGAAACACTTCTCGCGAGAGTGGATGAACGCATTCACATAAAATGCTGCTGCGTTTCACTTTTTGTTTTGCAGCGGCTTCTTTGTTTCGCCATAATTTTGTGGATAAAAATGATTATGTTTTTTATTCATATGTAGATCCGCTACAAGATATAAGAGGGCATTTACAATTTCATGGTGGCTAAAATTTAGAAGCCAGAGCTTAACTTGCTTTAGAAAAGGAGATGTGTTTCTTAGGAGCCTTAAGTTTAAAGGCATTGTGTTGAATAATTTGCAAGCGACAACAGTGCAAGAATTTCAAAAATGGGTTGTACGAAATGAGGGTATATTGACTAAACATTCATTTCTTTCTGCAATCCTGGCTTGTACTCCTTTATGGATGCCGACCATATTGGAATCATTGTCATAAGATTGGCCATGACATTGTCCAATATCTAAATCATTAACAGCCAATTTGTCTAGAATCTGTTGACAAATGTCCTATCCTGTCTTTCCAGCAACTTCTATGAAATCAATGAAACTTTCTTTTATTTCACACACATCGAAAGTTCTTTTTACATATCGAATAACCTAGCTCATTTGTTCTGTATGGGATACATCTGGAGTGCAGTCGAACATTATCGTGTAGTATTTAGCTTCTTTGATTTCATTTAAAATGCTATTTCTAACTGTTTTTGCCATTATGTCAATTATTTCATTTTGAATTGTCTTTCATAAATATGATACTTGTCTCTTTTTTAAGTGTTTTAATTGAAACTTAAGAGTTGAACTATGTTTGGCGAGCAGAGAGATCAAGTTCAAGAAGTTACCTTGATTAGGCTGAGGACATTGTGTGATGAGATGAGCACAATTAGATGATCGACTAGAAAGTACAAAAACTTATAATGATAGTAAAATGCGATCTGTCCACTTTGACTTTTGACTGTGCTTCCCTTCGCTCGCAACCACAGTGGCTGTTTTGAAACCGAAAAGAAGAAAAGTTGTCCAATTCTCGGTCGCAGCAACCGATGCTGCTTTGAAACCGAAAGGTAGACAAATTGTCCACTTCTCGGAATTTCGAACTTGTTTTTGCCGCCCCCTAAACTTGCCGCCCAGGGCAAGTGCCCCGGTCTGCCCCCCCCCCCCCCCCTTAATCCGGGGCTGCCTGATTGTCCAGACAAGAATAAACTGAACAAGCATTCCAAAGTGAAGTTTGATTCAACTTATAATGTAAGACCAGAGTTCAGTTCGGCTTTCTTGACTGGAAAGTTCAACAAAAGTGATTGGTACATAGATTCTGGAGCTACACAGCATCTAACAATGATTGGATTTTTAATGAAAAGAAATCTCCAATATCAGAAATTTTAGCTGCTAACGATACAAAGATGAATGTCAAATCCTGTGGAACTGTCAAGTTGTATACTGATGTCAATGGAATGCCGAATTCAATAGAAGTGCGAGATGTTCCAAATTTAACTGCCAATCTTTTGTCAGTAAGTCAACTGACGAAAAACAAAAAATATGTAAATTTTGATAGAAATGGTTGTGAAATAAAGGACAAAAATGGTAAGTTGCTTGCAAGTGCAAAATTAGTTGATGGTCTTTATCGATTGAATGGATCAAAATGTGCTAGTTATGTCGCAGTAACAAGAAGAGACAACATTGAGACATGGCATCGAAGATTGGGACATATCAATTTCAATGATTTGTTAATAATGAAGAAAGGAAGTGTTGACGGTGTTAATTTCAATGAAGAAAAGTTTACTGAGGTATGTGTTACCTGTTTGCAAGGTAAACAAGCAAGATCTCCTTTTAAGCACACAGCAACAAGAGCAAATAATGTTTTGGAACTCATTCATGCAGACCTAGCAGGGCCAACAATAAATCCTTCAATTGGTGGAAGTCGATACTATTTTGTTTTGGTTGATGATTTTTCAAGAATGACTTTTACTTATTGTTTGAAATCCAAAGATGAAGCTTTCGAAAGATTTTGTGATTTTAAGGCATATGTCGAAAACCAAACGGGCAAGAAATTGAAAAGGTTTCGTTCAAAAAATGGAACGGAATTTTGCAATAAGAAATTTGACAAACTGTTCAGTGTTTGTGGTATCGAAAGGCAAACTTCAACACCTTATACTCCACAGCAAAACGACAACGTACATAATAATAAAAATATGTCTATTTTAATAACACCGCGTGATTAGCTTTGGATGTTTACTTGTTTGCAGGATTGTTTGAATAGTTTGGCTGCTCTAGCTATTCATCGCGAAATACATATAACAGCAGGCGAGGTTATAAGTGTTTTATCCAAAAGGAATAAAAAACTGGATTTTATTTTGTGATTTATTTTTTAAATTAATATTATTTTACTTATTACATCAATATTTATTTTAGCTCATATTATCTTTGAGAAATATAATTTTTTATGGCATACATAATGAATTCCCCCCCATAGCGAAAAGCTATCTACGCCACTGATGAAAGGTTATAACCCATGTGGGTGCAGATGTATCTAGGTTACCTGTGGGTTACTTTCTCGTAGTCGTCCTCTATCTCCAAGTGAATCGCTCCTCAGTTTATTTATTCTCTTAGATAATTTTATTCTCTTTAATTACGTTTTTCTTTTAATTACATTTAAGTTAAACTAAATTCCTTTTCTTTAACTTTTTTTGTGACAATACTAATTAAAATGTTCCAACCTATAATCCGGGCACGTCTAATCGCTTTTAGTGTCAAATCAAGAAGGAATGAAAGTAGATGCCGGAAAAGGCATGGCGACAAATATTTCATATGTAGTTGTTTTTTGTTTCGTCAACCACCTTGACGAAACACTTCTCGCGAGAGTGGATGAACGCATTCACATAAAATGCTGCTGCGTTTCACTTTTTGTTTTGCAGCGGCTTCTTTGTTTCGCCATAATTTTGTGGATAAAAATGATTATGTTTTTTATTCATATGTAGATCCGCTACAAGATATAAGAGGGCATTTACAATTTCATGGTGGCTAAAATTTAGAAGCCAGAGCTTAACTTGCTTTAGAAAAGGAGATGTGTTTCTTAGGAGCCTTAAGTTTAAAGGCATTGTGTTGAATAATTTGCAAGCGACAACAGTGCAAGAATTTCAAAAATGGGTTGTACGAAATGAGGGTATATTGACTAAACATGCTGAGTTACTTCGTAAGTTACGCGTGTTAGTAATAGGACTTCGGAAATATCCACTTTTAATAAAGAAAATTTTTAAAACCCTATAGTAGAAGAGATGCTTCACTGGAAGAATGTTCAAGTTTCTTAAAAGAGACATAGATGGATTCATACGATTTACACCAGCAAGTGAATGAATAGCTTTTTTTGTAATAGAAGCAAATTTTGTAAATAAGACCTAAAAGTGCCGCCCCAACAAGAAATTCCATACTGTAGTTTAGAATGGAAAGTTGCATAATATACCGACCTTAAGGTTTTATTACTCAAATACTTTTTTAAATGAAATAGGTGGCGAATAGAAACACGAAAATGTTGTTTCAGGTATGAAATGTGTTCTAACCAATTCAAATTTCGGTCAAGGAATACTCCCAAGTATTTGAACTTATTTACAACTTCAATTGTAAAACAATCTGAACTACAACATAAGTTATCATTGAAACTTTAGTTATTGTTGTGCCTGTCACAATTAGAGTTACAATCAAAAACAATTTTTTTAAAACCACAAGAGTGGAAACAAAAGTCTATATCAGGAGCCTCAATTTTATACAAATTAAAAAACATTAATTTCGTTTTGTTACTGATAACTAACTTGTGCGTTATTAACCAAACACTCAATAAACAAATCAGCGAGCAAATCTAGGGCGCTAGAAGAGTTATAAGCAATCCCAAGGTCATCCGCAAAAGCTGTAAGATTTCCTCTGAACCTTTGGGAGAACAGAGAATTGACAAAGATAAGGAAAAATAGAGGGCCGAGGACTGATCCTTGGGGTACTCCTTTATATATGAGCACAGAATCACTTAGATGCTCGTTTATTTTGACTTTTTGCGATCTATTCTTGAGGTAAGAACTAAACCAGCATGACATGAAGCCACGAATTCCAGCATGATATAATTTATCAACGAGAATGTTGTGGTCTACCATATCGAAAGCTTTTGTAATATCGACGAAGAGTCCTGCACAAAATTTTTTATCGTCTAACCCCTTGTAAAGACAATAGCTGAAAGCCTATCTGGAAAAACTCCTTCATAAACACTCAAATTAAAAAGTTAAATTAACAAATGAACAAGATTTAAAGCAATTTTTTTTAATGCGATATTTGATATGCGATATTTCGAGGATTGTTCAGACAATTCATTGTGGACATGTATGCAAAAATAGAAACCGAGAGGTTAATTTATATACGCACTAACCAGACGCGTTTACGTGTTGAGGATTACGTGCATCTGCGAGACGCAATGCAGCAAGATAACAACGCGGAGAACGTAGGACGATTAGTTATCTTACCGTCAAGTTTTATAGGAGGTGCACGTTATATGCATGAGCGTACGCAAGACGCGTTTTGCTATGTCCGTAAGTACGGCCGAGCTGACCTTTTCATTACTTTCACTACTACTAACCCAAAGTGAAATGAAATTTCACAAGAACTTTTGCCCGGTCAGGTGCCTCATGATAGAGATGACATTTTTCACCTTAAACTAAAGTTGATTATCGACTTAACTACAAAAGAAAAGCTTTTCGGATCATTTCTATGTTATATGTACAGCGTAGAGTGGCAAAAACGGGGGTTGCCACATGCCCACATACTACTGTGGCTAGAAGAAAAAATTAGACCTGATGCTTCCTGGTAACGCCAAACTACTCTACCCAATAACTTCGAAATAAAAGAAAGTTGTTCTCATTGTCAATAAATTGACACGTCAACCACAGCGGTCAGAAATACCAGTTTGTCATTTTTAATTTCCTACACTAAAAAATTTCATTTAATTTTTCCCAATCCAAAGACTAAATTCTCTTAAGAAATGTGGAACTGCTTAACCATTTTAAAAAGTTTGCTAGCAAACACTGATGATGATACCCCTAGTAGAAACATGCTACCAATGTGTTTTTCTCTCTTCTTTTTTATGATATCCTTTCAACATTCTCATGATGTCCATTATTTTCGATGAAATATGTAAATAAATAGGTTGGTGCAATAGAAGGGAAAGTTGCGGGGACTATCGCATTTCTTTCAACCTTACCGTGTAAGGGATTGGAACCGACCTATAATTTTTGGGCGATTTCGAATCACCACCATTTATATTTAATCTGAGGTTTATTTCTCGGACGTGGCTATATGCACCCAAGGTGTAGTTGGTATGGTATAAATTTGCACGAGCTCTGGCAACGTTAGGAGGTAAGAGATTTTCAAGGGTTGGGGTCAGAATTCTGCTGAAGTCAAAGTTCTTTTTTCAAAATTCTGATTTCAAAAATCTACTTTTCAAAATTCTGCTTTTAAAATTCAGCTTTTTAAAACTATGCTTTCCAAAATTCTGGTTTTCAAAATTCTGCAAATCAATATTCTGCCAATTATAAAAAAAAATTAAGGTTTGGAAAATTTTAAAAAGCGCGCTACTGTTTTCTTTTCTGTAAACACCAATTATCGAGGCCAATATTCTTTCTATCCTTCTGTAATATCTGCTTGTGTGAATTTTATGGCGCTTTTTTCGGTATAGCTTTGTGCATTTTTACAAATTTATGTTCTGGTGGGAATGTAAGCTGTTGGGTAAAGAAACTAGGCGTTACCAGGAAGTTTGGTTACCTGGACTTTTTTTTACTATAGATCGATATCACAAAATATCTTTTTTCATTTCAACTTATTTATATGCAGTGCTACCATTGAACGCTTGTTAAGCTAATATCGCTGGGAGTTTACCATGCGTATTCGTTATCTTTCATCTCAAAATATTTAACCGCTTCAAAATAATAACAAAAGATAAGGATTTATTACACCATTACACTCAACCGATCTATTGAATGTAAACGTGTTCAATTATTTATGAATTAAGTATGAATTAATAATTCCAATTTTGAACTTAGTAAACAACAAAAACCGTAGATTCTTTCACGTAAATTTAAACAGAATTGGGACAACGGCGGTAACCGACGCCGACGTTAACAACTGACCATGTACTTTTCCAACTTCCTCGTGATTGGAGTTTTGAGTCTTTTTTGGTTGACGACTATCGCTAGTGTAAAAAAATCTCGAAAGCTTTAGACCATTGTCTGTCTTATAAAAGACCATTTTTATACTTTTCTTTTTAGAATCAAAACTTCGGAAGCTTTAGAAGAATCGTATGTACCGTCCACGACAGAATACTTTTAGCAAATTTTTCTTGCAGCGTGAAGCCAATCAATCGCCTTAAAACCGTTATAGACGCAGCTGGATATCTTACTCGCCGAGTACATCAGGTGATGGTAATTTGTCTTTCTTTTATTTTTTTCATTCTTATACACTTAACGGTTCTTTAAGATTCATGTGAAAGCATATAAAAAGCTAAATGTTGTGTACAAACCGTTTTTGGTGGATGTAACGGAAAACCTTTGCGATGCTTTGGCCAAAAAGACAGGTACTGCAATATATTCAAGAATCGCTCTTGAAATAATTGGGCCTTACACCTCCTTGAATCACACTTGTCCATATGAAGTGAGAGATAAAGAAGGGGATGGTTTAACGTGACCTCACTTTACGTTTGTATAATTTTACAGGGCTGGGTTAGAGCAAGTAACTTGTCATTAGACTTGTCGTCATTGAAACTAGTAGTACCACAAGGCGAATACCGCTTGGATTTGGTGGTAACATTAAACGAAAGTCATAACAAGAGTCTTACCATGCAAGTTTATGTGGAAATTGGTGAAAAATAAACCCGGTGTCAGGTTACTTCAATGTAAAGCTATAAAAAAATGTAGAAATTCAAATTATTGCTAATTTTTTGCCTGTACCTAGTAAGAATAAAGTGGAAAATAAAGAAGCAAGCGTTATCTTACTGTTTAGCTGACAATGACAAATAAAATTTTTGTTTTGTGTGTGTACTTCAATCGTTAGCATAATATTTGCAAACAATTGGTAGGTTTATAAATTCATCGAGGATAAGGCCAATTCGATTGTGAAAAGTTACAAATCAGAAGGAACAGAGTGTTCTCCTGCAAAAAGTAAAAGCGCGCGCTTTTTAACATTTTCCAAACCTTATTTTTCTTTAAATTTGGCAGAATATTGATAATAATTGCAAACTTCTACTTTCTAAAGAATTTGAAAGTAAAGAAGTAATTCTTTCGTTTCCTCATTTTTGCACACCTACACAAAAGAATTACATAATTCAGTTAATTTATAATGAAACTAGAGATGCACTCCCAAGAACGCACAACAATGTAGAGACTTGGCATCGTCGGCTGAAAGTTATAGTTAGCCGTAGCCACGCAGGTGTCTTAAAAATAATTGGAGATCTACGAAAGGAGCTTATCAATGCCAAATCAGAAATTGAGCGTGCGTAGCATGGGGAGAGGATAAAGAAAAAAAAAAAAATGTTTTGAAAAATAAACAAATAAAAAGAATTATAAAAAAGAGAAAAGACTTGAGTCGCACTGGAAATCTCAGGCGTATTGCAAAAAATATTGTTCTTTTTGGTCTTACTTAGCTTTATGCTATTTTTTTTTTTGTTCATGCTTAAGTTTTTTTAATTGTTTTTTTACTTTGATTTTGTTCTTCTGTAAATAAAAAGTTATATAAGAAAATCTGCAGAATTTGTTCTCTTTTAATATCCAGAATTTTGAAAAGCAGAATTTTGTCGACCAGAATGAAAAAAAAAACAGAATTTTGAAAAGCAGAATTTTCGCTTTAAAATCAGAATTTTGAAAAGCAGTATTTTGGAGCCAGAATTTTGTACCGCTCCCGGTTTTCAACTGAAACGATTGCAAATGGTTCTCCTTGAGAGATTTCTTAAGCATGCGGTGTAACACCAACCTACACCATCCGCACATACACTGCATTTTTTTCACTCATATTACTCAAAATGCTGTTTGGAATCTTCAAAAAAGGGTTTTTCTTTTGATTATCGGATAGTAGATATACAATACACGGTTACAAACATGCTGTTAGATTTTTAAATCGAAATTCGAATTATTTTCGTCACTACAGCATTTCTGCCGCGTCCGTCCGGTCGTTGGACCGTTATTCCTTTTGTTGTGTTCCTAACCTGCTCATGATCTTTCTACGGTATTCAGTTCTTAAAATTCGTTGATGGTATAGAACTGGTTCGTTAGGAAGCCAAGCATTTCAGTTTATTTTCGGCATTCACTATTCCTGATCTTAAAGTTTGAGCGCGTTTTTCTCGGTATGGTTTTTTTCAGAACGGTGTCCGCTGCCGAGGGAAAAGCTTTCAAGCTATCGATTTCAAATTTAAACATAAGGTTTGTTCGTTGAAGCCCTAGGGTCGCCCTGGGGTCGCCACAAAGCGTTTTTTGAGAAACCTAAAGTCACCCTGAATGTCAAATTGAGTGTTTTTTGAGCCCTATGGTTGACCTAGGTTTTCCATCAACTCGCCCTAGCTTTTTGCTGTGGCGAGTTGAGGGCTGTCAAATGGCATGTAATTTTTTTTAATGACGATGTGTGGCGATTTGTGGTTTAGCGTTTTTTGAAGACTGGAAAACCCAGGTTTCTTTGACAACTCATAGGGTTGTCAAGAAAACCTGGGTCAACCCTAGGGAAAGTTCAACGAACGGACCTATAATATTCTTCATGTCATCTTCTATCGTCCTATGGAAGGTTACTTTTCTTCTCGAAAAACTGTCGAAAAAAGGCCAAATTCACTACTTTTTGTTCAAATTGCCGCCATTTTGTAAAAAAAATTTTTTTAAAATCGCCATAGGACGATAGCGGCTTTCCTACAGATTCATAATCGTTTTGAAGTTTTTGTTTCAGATCAAAATTGAGCCCGGAAAAGTGAACACCGATTAGGACTCTTTTTTTAAAACAACATTTTTGATAATTAATAACAATAATAAAAAACTTAAAAATCACCGAAATAAAAATCATTTTGTATTCTTCATCGTTGCTTTAATTTATTTAAGAAAAAAGCCACACCGATAAGGATATGCTAACCATGAAACAAAAGCGAAAATCAGTGATTTTTCGGGCGATCACACTGAGGTGATCCCTTAAACCACCCCCATCTCTGACTCTTATTTCATATGGACAAGTGTGATTGAAGGAAGTGTAAGGTCTAATTTTTAAAAGGGCGATTCTTAAATATGTAGCAGTGCCCACCTTTTTGGCCAACGCATCACAAAGGTTTGCTATTGCATCCACCAAAAACGGTTTGTATACAACATTTGTCCTTCTATATGTTTTTACATGAACTTTTAAGAATCGTTAAATGAATGTATAAGAACAAAAAGTACTTTGTCGTGGATTGGACATGAGGTATGATTCTTCTAAAGCTTCCGTAATTTTGATTCTGCGGGGGGGGGTAAATATGGTTTTCTATAAGACAGGGGCGAACGCAGCGGGGGGTTTTGGGGGTTGAAACCCCCCCCCCCCCCCCCCCCCCCGAAATTTTTGAAATAAAAAAATAACCACTAGTTTTTTAAAACAAAAATCAAAATATAAAACATGGAAGCATAAAATTCATCTGAAAATTTCATTCTGTCAAAAATTTTTGAAAAAATCCTTCCAAATGCGGAATCCATTTCCATCGATAAGTTAATTTGCAGGTAGTTCATATGTTTTGGAATGACTTTTTGGTTTTGGTATGTTTTTAGCATGATCACCCTTTTCTAGAGTAAGTAAATTTCATATCTTGATGTGGAGGTAGTATTGGATCGTATAAAATGGGACCTGCGATAGAAATATATGAAAATTCACTTTCCTACTTATATTTGCAAACACATCGCATTGGTCGGCTCAAAACTAACGAAAATTAAAATTTTCATCACACATACTAAAAACCAGTCGCTCTGGCTCTGTATAAGAATGTGATCGACAATGGCAACTAGGAAAGGGTATACTTATGTATGAATATGCATATGCATACCAATGAACATTGCTTGAGTATGCCAAAATAAAAACAGCCCAACAACTTTATAGACACCTTAAATGTGTGCGATTCGTCCCTATATAAAACAGTTCATTGTTTTATGCAGATCGTTGCCACACTTCCAAAATCCGTGGCTTCAAGCGAGCAATCTTTTTCATATCTGCGCAGATTAAAAACATATCTGCGAGGAAGAACCAGCGAGGATCAACTGAACGGTTTGATGTTGCTAAACATCTATAAAAGTATTGAGGTTCACTATGAGGACTTTATAAATATAAAAATGGCAAAATTTCCAAGGCGCATTGATTTAATTTTATAAAATGCTAATTGACTTTCGGCAGCAATTTGAATTTTTCAGTAATCTATCTTCTTACTTTTTTCATATTTTGCCAAATAGAATTGTTTACTTACAAGTAGTAAGTACAAGTAAGTCCCATGGGAATAATGGAACAAAGAAAGAAAAAAAAAAACAGACAGATTTAATTTTGGTGTTTTTGGAATATTAGTAACGACTCCCGTTCCCGAGGGAATATGGTGATTGTTCTCATAGGAATATGGGAATGAGTTAAAGCTTATGTTACTCGCTGGGAGGTAGTGTATCATTCTAAAGGTGGAAGAATTTTTTAAATCGGTGTAGTAGTTTCTAAGTTCTCGTTTACGTTACCGTAGAAATTTGGATAAAATATAATGTCTATGTCTTTCCTCAGGTCTTAGACTACCTCTGTACACAATTTCATTTGAATTGGTTCAGTTGTTTGGGCGGGACGACCAGACATTATTAGTAAGGACCGGTTCCCGTGGAAATATTCGGATGAATTGAAGTCTATGTCCTTCTAGATCATCTCTGTATAAAATTTTACTTAAACCGACTCAGTGGTTTGGGTGGCAGATTCTTTCGTACTTGTTATAGTAGTAAGGACTTTTGTTCCTATAGGAATATGGGGATGAGTGAAGTTTATGTTACTTGAGGATAGTGAGGCGTTCTAACGGTGGAAGAATTATTAAAATCGGTGCTGTAGTTTCTAGGTTCCTGAATACGTTCCCGTTCTCATTAGAATAAAGGGATAAAATGCACAGACCATGTCCTTTCTCAGGTTCTAGGCTATCTATGTACCAAATTTCATTCAAATCGGTTGAGTAGTTTGGGCGGAAGACGGTAACATAGAAAGATGGACAGACAGAATTACACATTACACATTTATAATATTAGTTAGGATTCCTCCTAGCAATGTATTAAAAACAAATTTCAAAACCCCCCCCGAAAAATTTTTCTGCGTTCGCCCCTGCTATAAGATACTGGTCAAAGGCTTTCGAAATACATGGTAAGTTGATATTGGTCACATCGGCGTCAATTATCGCCATCGTCGTCGCAATTCTGTTTAAATATACGTAATAGTGCCTATGGCAATTGTTGTTTTACGAAGTAAATTGGATTTATTTATTCATAAATAATTGAAAACGTTTGCAGTCAATAGATTCCTTGAGTGTAACAGTGTAATAAGTCTTTGACGTTTATCATTATTTGGAATCTGGTAAATACTTGATGATAACGAATGCGAATGATAAATTCCCAGTTAACAAACGTTTAGTAAATAAGTTGAGTTAGAAAAAAAGAAATGTTCAATTATTGGATTTTTAAAGTAATTTAAAACTCATTAATGGAGCATTGCGTGAAAAGAATATTTATTTGCGGTAAAAGTCAAAATAGAAATTTTTGGTCTGTTTGTAGTATGAAGGTGTAGAAATGGATGATTTAAATTATGGAACGCTGTTTGGCTCGTGAGTCGTGATTCTCAGTCTTATATTGACTTATCTTCGACTTCGAACTGCATCTGTAAATGGAAACACACAAAACTTATACTACTGATAGACAACGAGAATAAACCATATTCGACTAAGATATAAGGACCCTTTCCGCACACGCAGAAGTTTTAGAAGGACAGAAGACAGTAGGTACCTATCGTCATAAAAAAATAATTGCACCATATAGGCATTCTCGTATCTGACAATCAAAATGTTAAACACGTTTCTAAATTGTGGTCATAGAAACCATGATTGATAATGATAGGTATTTAATGGACAAGCATCGGCAAAACGAGGGTGCTAAACAATTTTGGAAGCTCTACTCAACCTGATGTTGCAAGACAACAGGTTGAATGGCAGGGGGGTTAGTAAGCAATTCATTAGATTTTTTTTTTTTTTTTGTATTTTCCTACTAACTAAATTTCCTTTAATAATAATTGTTTCGAAGCTGTAAGTTTACATCATAGCTGTTGTTTTTCAACGGTTCTTTAATTATTTTTGTGTGCTCAATGTCCTTCACTCTTCTTCATTTCACATTTGGTAACCGATTCAACAAGTTTGTTTCAAAATTTTTAAAGTAAAGTTTTTCTTTTTCATACCTTTTTATTATTCATAAGTTATAAATGTGTAGGTTCCACAAAAAAGTCTTTGCCATTACAAAAATCAAGAAATAAAAATCTCCAACGGGATTGCAGACTCATGTCGTTTTCCATTGGTAATCCGGAAAAACTCTCCGATCCGGGATGCCAAAGTAACACTTTTATTTGCTTTGAAGTTTCGTTGCTTGTATTGTGTATCGGTGTGAAACTTCGAGTGCTATTTTTTTCATCCACTTTTTTCATTTTTTTCATAGTTCACTTAAAACGACAGGAATATGTCTTAAAATGTTTTTAGAACTCATCTCACAAAATTAATTAATTAATAATTGTTTTTAGGTCACTTTTTTCAATTTTTAGAGGTGGCAAATCACATTTGTCAATTTTGACGTCAACAGTGTTTCAGTGTATGAGTGCTTCTGGTTTCGCTTCCTTCTTCAAATCAAGAATCAAATTTCTCTTCTTTCGAGGAGAGGAACTGTCATTTGATGCCAATGGAATGGTTTCAGAAGCGTTCAGAAGGCTTCCGAACGCCCAATGGAAAACGACATCAGTTAGCAACAACTACAATCGCAATCACTCCAAATCTGTCAATTTTGCTTAGGACGAATTCCAAAAGTCTACAATAAAAGGAGTGAAAAGTGAAAATAATTTCGACATTAGTCTACACACCAAAACTTGCAGTTTGGCAGCACCCTTTTTGACTTTTCGTCGACATGTGAAGACTGAAAGAGATAGCCATACTACCTGCAATCGGTGTATATCAAATTGCTATTTTTCTTTTTAGCCCAAGAAAATTCATTACGGTCTCTGAAACTCTCGTGTAAAAATGGCATTTGGTGATTATCCAGCGGAATATAATCCAAAAATTCATGGACCCTATGATCCAGCACGCTATTACGGCAAAGGTAATTATCAATTTTCTCCTATAAACCGAAATTAAAAAAATATCTAAAAATTACGTAATGGCGCGGTGGTTAGGCAATTTTTTTTTCATCGCCTTGGTTTCTATGTAATGTTGGTTTTCTCGTAAATTTTCAGCTGATGTTCCATTGGCCCAAACCAAGGTCGGAGAACTCGGTGCCTGGATTAGCCGTCGCAATAAGTCACCTTCGGCTATTGCCGGAGCCATGAGCCGTGCCTGGTGGCGTTGGCAGCACAAGTATGTCCAACCCAAGAGGGCTGGCATTGCACCATTCTTCCAGTTGACTGCAGCTTGTATGATCTTTTTCTACACCATCAACTATGGAAAGATCAGGCACCACAGGAACTACAAGCACCACTAAATGTAACGCCCCTCAAGCCAGAACGGGGTTCGCTTCAATTCCGAAAAAAATCTATTGTTTTTGCGAATGTAATTAGAATATCCATTTGTCGATTGATTGTTTCGAGGCAGAACTATTGATTGAAAATAAATTACCATTTATTGGGAATCAAATTTTTTGCAGCGATTGATTTTTCTAGATTTCCTCTCCAAGGGAAACTGAATACATACATATCTAGATTTTTCATCTTAAAATTGAATGTGCGAATCAATTGTGGATCTTGTTTTGAAGACAGAAGAGAGTTTAGTTCTTACGCTTGAAATGTAAAGTATTTTTGGTTTCCAGGAAGTACTGCGCTTTGTCAAACAATTGAACTTGCTTGTGATGAGGATGATCCAGTCTTCATAGTTTGCCGTCAACAAATGACACGGGGAACAAGGCGTTCGTCAATAAGAACGAACATTCCTAGTCACACCTGTCACAAGGTTCGTTGCAACAATTTTGGACAACGAATGCCAAAGAGAAACATCTCCTTCATGAATCTTTTGCAACAAATATGTAGAAGTTGTTAATAGTTTTATCAAGTGACACATTTTCGTAGCAGAACATTCTCGTATGATGCTTTTTGGCATTTGAAGGTAGTCAGAAATTGTTACAACTGGCATTGTGATAAGGATTAGAGTGTTTCTGTATCAGGTGCATCAAAAACTCAAATTCAATTACATTTATCAAACTTTATTCAATGAAACTTAAAATAAATTGCATCCTGCATTTTTACTTGTTTTTCAGATTCGATCGGAAAATTGACGAATTCGCATTGATGTAGTGGTAGGCTACAACCAGAAGGAAAAGGAAAACTCCCAAAACATTTGAGAAAATTGCTAATTGGACGTCAGTAATCATTTCTGTGTGGAATAGATAAATAAAAAATGTATTGTTTAGTGACACGTCATTCTCATTTTGTTTCGGCGATTAGATTGGAATATATCGTTATTAATAAACAAAATTTTTGATTCAACATACTTTTATTGGTTGTGTTGTTTGTTTGGAATGAGATTAAAGTTTACTATTTGCGCAATACTTTGTGAATTCCGAGAGAAAAAAACAAATTTCCACCGGCTATCTTGATTTGCTTTGGATCGGTTTTGTTGAATGTTGAACAATTGACATTTGATAGAAACGAGTATCGATATTTTTTGAGAGTTCTATCGCAATAATAGGTCTGTTCGTTGAAGCCCTGGGTTTGCCATAGGGTCGCCACAAAGCGTTTTTTGAGAAACCTAAATTCACCCTGAATGTCAAATTGAGTGTTTTTTGAGCCATAGGTTTGCCATAGGTTTTCCCCAAACTCGCCCTAGCTTTTTGGTGTGGCGATTTGAGGGCTGTCAAATGGCATGTATTTTTTTTTTAATGACAGGGATGTATGGTGATTTGTGGTAAAGCGTTTTTTGAGGACTGGTAAACCCAGGTTTTTTTGACAACTCATAAAGTTGTCAAGAAAACCTGGGTCAACCCTGGGGAAAGTTCAACGAACAGACCTAATGGTTACGTCTAGTGAAATAAGTAACTTCTGTACTAGTTCACAAACGTATCGATAGAGAAATCCAAGATTAGTCTGTATCCGTTACGCTGTGTCTCCACTTGCTTTAAATTCATAGCAGAAAGCAGGAAAATGACAGACGAAAAAAAGCAGAGCAACTGACAAATTTTGTGTTGTGGGCATAAACATAACAGCGAAGTAAACAAAATGGTGGAAAAACCTATGGAGATGACAGTTCCCTCTGCTTTAATAGCTGCGATAGATACCCTGCGATAAAAGTATGCTATCTATCGCAGGCTATGAAAATAAAGCTGCTATAATGGTCTTCACTTGCGATATTCAAAGGCTGCTGTAAAAGCTGCGATAGATTTAAAGCATGTGGAGACCAGGCGTTACGCTGTGCCTCCATTTGCTTTAAATTCATAGCAAAACGCGGTATTATGACAGACACAAAGCAGAGCAGCTGCCAAATTTTGTATTATACTTTTGTAGTATACTTTTTTATACCAAACACAACAACGAAGTAATAAAATGGTGGGAAAACACATGCAGATGACAGTTCCCTCTGTATTGTAACGTGCGCTTAGTTCGCAAAAATAAAACTCTACTTTTCAATTTAATTCTACCACTTTATTTACTTTCGATATACACTTTATTGAACTCAACTCGACTTTTGGACTATCACTTGTATTTACTCTTAACTTTATCACTCTATAAACAAAACTGACTCCTGGTTGCCTCGGGCGGGCTATTTATATCGAATGACACGCCATCTAGAAATCTCCAGTAACTTCTACATTGTCACCACATTTGCTGTCTACTCTCTGTCTGTCTGTCTCTCTACACTCACACACACTGGCTTACAAGCAGCGCCTGTCATTTATACCATTCCATTAAAGTGTTGCCAGTTGTGTTTTCGGTTGAACGTTTTTCGATTAGGAAATTGGTATAAAATGTTGGGTTCACGTTACACTGCCCCCTCCTTAGGATTGTTCGTCCCGAATAATTCCATCTGCAGCCTCGCCACTATATCGATGCAGCCTGTCACAATGAACTACTTTTAACTTGCCTCTTAGTCCTCTTTGGATGCGGTAAACCACGTCGTTAATCCTCGTGACTACAGTATAAGGACCTTCCCAGTTTTGCTGAAGTTTCGGTGACAATCCCTTTTGACGATGAGGATTATAAAGCCACACACGATCTCCTGCTTGGAATCCTGACGTTGTCGCTTTTGTGTCATACCGTGTCCTCATTCGGTCGCTATACACTGTGGCCCATGTCCCTGTTCTATTAAATCTATCTGTAAGCCTACTCACCGCTATGTTTGAATCACAGACATAACAATTTCGGAACCACTTCTCCACGTCACCTCTAACATGCAGCCAGTAAAAGCGTTTTCGCACGTTCTCCAGCGTCTTGTTGACTCCCAGGTGGCTTCCTGTAGGGCTTCTATGCATCTTTTGTAAAACCTCTTTGATTTTCGATTGAGGAACAATAAGCTGCATTACAAAAGATTTACCGTCAGGAGATTCCCATTTGCGCTGGAGTACGCCTTCTTGCACGCGAAGCGAGTCCCACTGCGCCCAATAGGCTTTGACAACAGAGCTTTGGTCAGAAATGTCGTTCCAGTCAGGTTTCGTGTTGTTCTCTTTCCATTTGAGAATCGGTCCGATGTCTGGATCCTTCTTTTGAGCAGACCTCAATTCTTCCTTGTTCCATTCGAACATGGGTTCCATTCTTATCCGCTGAGTCTTGGTCTCTACTTTCCGCCAGCAATTCCATTGGGGGTTTTCTACCTGATGTCCAATTCGGTATTGATAAGTCTGCGGTCTTACTCTACAGCTCGCGGATTGATTTTCTTGAACTTCACAACGTCGACAAGCAGTTTCAGTTTTAATTGGTGGCAACCGGCATTGTCGCTGTAAGTGCCCCGTCTTATTACAATTCCAACATCTGGCAAGTCCGTGCCGCTGGTTCCTTTGTAGCTTAATTCCTGGGCATGATCTAGCTTCGAATATGGCTTCTCTTTGACAATGTACCATTTGAGAAGCTTGCTCAGATGCTTCCATCATTAATGCAAACTCTAGAGTTTCGGAAAGAGTTCGTGTTCTAGCAGTTCGCACAGATCTCTGAAGATGTTTGTCAGAAATGGCACGAACGAAGGACTCAACAGCCAGATGGTTGATGATTTCTTCTCCAGCATCCGGGTATGCCAGGTGAGCCAGTCTTTCGACGTCTGCTTGGAGCTGCTGTAGACTTTCACCCCTTTTCTGGGCTCTGCTATTGAGTTGGACTCGGAAGACCTCTTTCAAGTGGCTATCACCAAAGCGTTTATCCATAGCTGCCACGAGAGCACTGAAATCGTAGCTCTTACCAGCTGGAACAGTTTGAAGTAATTCAGCTGCTGGTCCTCTAAGAGCAAGAGTCAGTGCTATGTATTTGTCTTCGTCATCCCAGCCATTTGCTGTCGCAGCTGCCTCGAATTGTCTCCTGTAAACTGACCAAGACGACTGTCCGTCGAATGTTGGTGGTTGTACTTCTCTTTGCTTTAGACAATCTCCACAAGTTTTCCGTAGCTCCATTTTCCGCATCTGGTCTAGTTCCTTAGCCATGTTTTCGATTCGTTTCTCCAAAGTGGCAAGCTGACTTTCGCATTGACTCTCAAGCTTGGAAAATCGTTTCTCAACACATTCAATGCGTTTTTCTAGGCCACAAACATTTTTCTCAATGTTGCCCAATTTGCCTTCTAGAATGTTTTTCTGGCCTTCCAAAACATTCTGTTGCGCCTCAAGTCTTTCGAGAATATTCTGTTGTTCCTTCTTTTGTTCGTTTCGTTGTGCTTCCAGTTGTTCGAGAACATTCTGCTGTTCTTTCTTTTGCTCGCTTCGTTGCTCTTCAATCAGCTTCTTTTGCTCGTTTCGTTGTGCTTCAAGTTGTTCGAGAACATTCTGCTGTTCTTTCTTTTGCTCCCTTCGTTGCTCTTCAATCAGCTTCTTTTGCTCGTTTCGTTGTGCTTCAAGTTGTTCGAGAACATTCTGTTGTTCCTTCTTTTGATCGTTTCGTTGTTCTTCCAGACGTCCGAGAACCTTCTGCTGTTCTGTCTTTTGTTCTAATAAAAGCTTCATTATACTAGAAAAATCTACACTTTCACTTGCTTCCTCTTCTTCCACTTCTGTTTCAAAAACAAAAGTGTTTACGTCTTTCCCTTGCTGTTCCAAATAGTTACGCAAGCGCAGGACGAGCTCATTTTTCGATCCCGCTCTAGAAAGATTTCGCTTACCTAACTCACTTTTAAGCTCAATGCAGTTGAGCTCTTCTAACAACTTACCCATTTTCACTGTATATAATTTATTATTTCTCTTTTTACTTTACTTTTTTTTTTACACTTTACTAGTCAAATAAGTTTTATTTACACTTCTGACACCAATGTAACGTGCGCTTAGTTCGCAAAAATAAAACTCTACTTTTCAATTTAATTCTACCACTTTATTTACTTTCGATATACACTTTATTGAACTCAACTCGACTTTTGGACTATCACTTGTATTTACTCTTAACTTTATCACTCTATAAACAAAACTGACTCCTGGTTGCCTCGGGCGGGCTATTTATATCGAATGACACGCCATCTAGAAATCTCCAGTAACTTCTACATTGTCACCACATTTGCTGTCTACTCTCTGTCTGTCTGTCTCTCTACACTCACACACACTGGCTTACAAGCAGCGCCTGTCATTTATACCATTCCATTAAAGTGTTGCCAGTTGTGTTTTCGGTTGAACGTTTTTCGATTAGGAAATTGGTATAAAATGTTGGGTTCACGTTACAGTATAAATAGTTGCGATAGATACCCTGCGATAAAAGTATGCTATCTATTGCAGGCTATGAATATAAAGCTTCAATAATGGACCCCACCTGCAATATTTCAAAGGCTGCTGTGATAGCTGCGATAGATTTAAGTGCTATTCACATGAACACGACTAACGAACGACGAATAAATCAAGAAATGCGATTTTAAGAACCTTACGGCTCGCGTACACTGCATCCGATTTATCGGCCGATATCGGATCGGAGCTGTTCGGACGACAATCTCGGACGTTCGTCTGCGTACACTGCTGCCGTTCTCTGACGATAACTGACAGACATCCTGTTTATGACATTTGACTTTTGACACTTCGCCACTGAAAAATAACAAATTCAACGTCCTTCCTCTTATTTTCTTTATTTATCACTAAAATAAAAGAATTTGAGTTAAAATAATATTTAATAGCAAAGAAAAGTAGTTTTGGTAGTCTAAGCATATGAACTTTTACTCGAAAACTTTCTTGCAGAGGTCTTAATTCGATCTTAAGAGGTCTTAATCGATGTTAGAGAGCTCTTTCCTGACTTTCGACCAGATAAAGTTCTTCGCTTTTCAAGACTGTTCGGCCCAGGAAAACCTTCAAGTCTTCCGCAGATCTGGAGAAGTGTCAAGAAACGAAGTCGAAAACGAAACCAATCTAGGGATCAAAAGGTAATAACCTATTTTGTTGTGGACCATGGCAAGTAGTAAATATTTTTTTAATTAGAATCCAAATGCTGGATCAGATTCCACAAGTGACTCCGAGGAATCAAAAAAGAAAGGCTTTGGTTTCCACCATGCCCCAGCTCCCAGCAAAGAAATGTGTATGTCCGACGACGAAGACAAATTGCTACGAGTATCGAACAGCGAGGACATCCGCCACGAGGGTACTGACAGTGGCGACAACAATGAAAATAAACCAAAAGTAGCCGATTGGAGATATGGCCCCGCACAGATTTGGTACGACATGCTTGAAGTTCCTGATTCTGGCGATGGATTCAACTATGGCTTTAAAGTACGCGATAAGAATGCCAAAGTAGAACCAAAAGAAGACTTATTCCACTGCTGAAAGAAGAAGTACTGAACAAAGAATCAATTTTGCTTCTAGAGGGCAAAATAGAAGTGCAAACGAAGCCATTAACATTCGAGAAGCTTTCAAACAGTTCTTTTGTCATGAAAATAGCATGTGAAAATAAAATATAAACATTTTAAAAGTTAACAAACTGTTGTTATTATTCCAAATGAAATGGTATTTTTAATTAACAAAATTATGGTTTGTGTTCAAATGTTAAGATTGTATGTCTGCAACTCATCTTCTTCGAGATATTCTGGTGTTTCTGAATCATCCATTTCATTTGTAGTCGATGCCTCGGGCTGTTCTATGTCAACCATATATGGTGGAAGTGGAGTACTCGAATGTGTTCCTACTGAGCTGGGGTGACTTGAATCTTCCACAGAATAGCAGCTTAATGGAGAATAATGACATCCAGGATTTTCCTCTTCAAAAAAAAACATCTAACAGCTTTGTTGTTAAGTTTTGTATTTTGTTGCGACGTGGGAGTTTCTGGTTGGAACACTGTTGAACTACTCGGCTGCGACAAATGCGAGGGTCCGGGCTGTGTGACTGATAGCTCAGAATCTGATAATTCTAGAACTTCTTGAACTGGTAAATCACTTTCATTTTCTTGAGTGGGGCTAGTTAAATCTGATGGAAGATTTCCGCTTAGTGGTTTAGGAGCGATTTGTTTTGCCAAAAACAAAAGAGAGGCAAAGTATGTCCAACAAGATGATTTATTATCTGCTGCAGCACCAGATCTTCCTGGTGCATTGTGCTTGTTATATTCTTTGCGGAATTGGTCCCTCAAATTATTCCACTTTTTTTTACCTCTTCAACAGGCTGGTTCATTTCAATCGCAACTTCTTTCCACTGATTTTTTGTGACATCTCTATTATTATATGATTTTGAAAACTTATTCCAAAGTGGTGTCCTACTAAAAACCAAATTTATTAGCTTTTCACAATCCATTGCTTTTATTTTTATTTACTTCTACTGCCAAACTGACGTACGACGTACGATAAATCCAAACAAGTTCGGATTTGTCTGTTGATCGGATGTAGTCGGACGACATCGGACGACATCTGACGTTGTCGGTTGGATTGGTGTACGTGCTCTCTTTGTTTAACACATGTTTGGTTCAAACGTCAGAGTTCGGCCGATAACGGCCGATGTCTGATTTAGTGTACGCGAGCCGTTACAGGCATAATGCTGGGTTTACATGCATCTGCAACTGCGGAAGTGCAGAAAAGTAAAGCGAGACGGATGAAGATTACAAAGCACAAAAGTTAAAAAGAGAGACGAATAGGATTATGGTTGCAGATGAAAAATTATGGTTGCAGATGAACATGTTCATCTGCACCCATAATTTTTCATCTGCAACCATAACTAAATTGTTATAAGCAAGTTCGTTCCCTCTCTATCAGACTAGTGTGAATTTTACATCTTGTGTCTTTTTCCGATTTTCATCTGCACTTGCAGATGCATGTAAATCCACCATAATTCCTTACGAATTTTTTAGGAAATGATGGAAATATAGTTCATACTTATTTCTAGGTGGATAAAATCTTATTTTTGTGCCTAAAATTAAAGCAATAGAGAAAAGAAATTTATTCGTTACGAATAAAATTCATTTAACATATATTGCTTTTGTGTGAGTGAAACACCTATAGCTCTTAAAAAACATTCCTTGAAGAAAATTTTCTTTTTGACATTTGAGTAACATTGTGTTAGAGCTTCTTGAGTTGATTCTGACTTTTCTTTAAACCGAGATGCGGCTGTCACTCCTCAGAATCACGAGAAGCGATCTTTTTGCACCAATGGAATGGTTTGAGAATGCTCCTGAACGCTTCTGGACGGTTCTTTTCGTCCAATGGAAAGCGACATACCTAAGTGTGTCAGTTGTTTTCTTGACAGCCATTTTAACCTAACCTAGGTCCCTATTGTAACGTGAACCCAACATTTTATACCAATTTCCTAATCGAAAAACGTTCAACCGAAAACACAACTGGCAACACTTTAATGGAATGGTATAAATGACAGGCGCTGCTTGTAAGCCAGTGTGTGTGAGTGTAGAGAGACAGACAGACAGAGAGTAGACAGCAAATGTGGTGACAATGTAGAAGTTACTGGAGATTTCTAGATGGCGTGTCATTCGATATAAATAGCCCGCCCGAGGCAACCAGGAGTCAGTTTGGTTTATAGAGTGATAAAGTTAAGAGTAAATACAAGTGATAGTCCCAAAGTCGAGTTGAGATCGAATTAAGCATATATACTGAATAAAAGTGATAGAATTAAATTAAAAAGTGAAGTTTTATTTTTGCGAACTAAGCGCACGTTACATTGGTGTCAGAAGTGTAAATAAAACTTATTTGAAGTAAAGTGTAAAAAAAAAAGGTAAAAAGAAAAATAAAAATTATACAGTGAAAATGGGTAAGTTGTTAGAAGAGCTCAACTGCATTGAGCTTAAAAGTGAGTTAGGTAAGCGAAATCTTTCTAGAGCGGGATCGAAAAATGAGCTCGTCCTGCGCTTGCGTAACTATTTGGAACAGCAAGGGAAAGACGTAAACACTTTTGTTTTTGAAATAGAAGTGGAAGAAGAGGAAGCAAGTGAAAGTGTAGATTTTTCTAGTATAATGAAGCTTTTATTAGAACAAAAGACAGAACAACAGAAGGTTCTAGGACGTCTGGAAGAACAACGAAACGATCAAAAGAAGGAACAACAGAATGTTCTCGAACAACTGGAAGCACAACGAAACGAGCAAAAGAAGCTGATTGAAGAGCAACGAAGCGAGCAAAAGAAAGAACAGCAGAATGTTCTCGAACAACTTGAAGCACAACGAAACGAGCAAAAGAAGCTGATTGAAGAGCAACGAAACGAGCAAAAGAAAGAACAGCAGAATGTTCTCGAACAACTGGAAGCACAACGAAGCGAACAAAAGAAGGAACAACAGAATATTCTCGAAAGACTTGAGGCGCAACAGAATGTTTTGGAAGGTCAGAAAAACATTCTAGAAGGTAAATTGGGTAACATTGAGAAAAATGTATGTGCCCTAGATGAACGCGTTGAAGGTGTGGAGAAGCAGCTTTCTGTTGTAGAGAATCGTTTCGAAATCGTAGAAACCCGATGTGATAAACAGTTCTCTGTTCTGACCAAGGAATTGGACCAGATCCGGAAAATAAAAATTCGAGAGTCTGCTGGGGAGTATGCAAAGAAAAAGGAGATGAAACCCCCAACATTTGATGGACAGTCTTCTTGGCCAGTCTACAAGAGACAATTTGAGGCAGCCGCGACAACAAATGGCTGGGATGACGAAGACAAGTACATTGCACTGACTCTTGCTCTTAGAGGACCAGCAGCTGAATTACTTCAAACAGTTCCAGCTGGTAAGAGCGGCGATTTCAGTTCTCTCGTGGCAGCTATAGATAAACGCTTTGGAGATAGCCACTTGAAAGAAGTCTTCCGAGTCCAACTCAATAACAGAGTCCAGAAAAGGGGTGAAAGTCTACAGCAGCTCCAAGCAGACGTCGAAAGACTGGTTCACCTGGCATATCCGGATGCTGGAGAAGAAATCATCAACCAGCTTGCTGTTGAGTCCTTTGTTCGTGCCATTGCTGATATACATCTTCAGAGGTCTGTGCGAACTGCTAGAACACGTACTCTTTCTGAAACTTTAGCATTCGCATTGACAATAGAAGCAGCAGAACAGGCTTCTCAGGGAGTACATCGACTTAGAGAGGCCATAGTCGAAGAATGCTCGTGCCAAAGAGCTGAAATACAAAAGAACCGGAGCGGACTAGCAAGATGTTGGAACTGCAACAAGACCGGGCACTTACAGCGTCAATGCCGACTACCACCAAACAAAGCCAGTTGTCAACATTGTGGAAGCAAGAGATCCAACCCAGAGCAAGGTAACAACAACACCAGCGTTGCCTATCAGCCCGTTTCCCATCAGGGAAACGAGTAAGAACCAACTTCGAGGGGCAGAGGCTGGTTTCTTGTATCGATGGCCCCAGAACCACCATCCAGGTCTCCCAGACCAAACGCGACAACAAAAGTCTGACTGTGGAGACTACTATTAACGGGAACAAACATGTGGCTACCATTGACACCGGTGCCACAGCATCCATAGTACGTCGAGACCTGGTAAAGGTGACGTGGCTCCATAACACCAATAGCTACCGTCTAAGAACCGCAACGGGAGAAGCAGCAAGAGTATATGGAGAAGTGTGTCTCAAGATCCGACTGGCCGATCTAGTGTTTACTCATCAATTCCTGGTGGCAGATATATGTGACGAGTGCATCATTGGAATCGACTTTATGAAACAGCACGGAGTTATTTTGGATATCGGTAATCAAGTTTTGAAATACCAAAATAAAGAAATTCCAATGACCTATTCGAATGAAAATACGTCAACACTGAGAACTGTCATCACGGAAGATCTGATTCTGCCTCCTTCTTCTGAAGTGTTCGTTTGGACAAAACTGGAAGGTGAGTTTGGAAGCCTTCGATACCTCATGGTGGAACCAGACCCAGAGTGTTCCTCCCAAAGCGTCATCATTGGGAAAACACTGGTAGCACCGAAAAACAAAATGGTCCCCGTACGATTACTGAACACCAGACCGTACGATGTAAAGTTGAAGAAAGGAGAAGTCGTTGGACGTTGCGAATCGGTTGCAGCAATTACGAAGATCACGGACGAGGCCCCGAGAAAAACGTTAACTCCGGAGGAGCTCATAACCATCAGAGCTAAGATACTGAGTTCATCCAACCTTGATCACCAACAAACAAGGATGGCTGAAAATCTCCTACAAGAGTACACTGACATCTTCGCATCGAAAAAGGGACAATATGGTAGGACACAGTTGGTGCAGCATCGCATCAACACAGGAGATGCAAGACCGATTCGTCAACCCGCAAGACGCCTTCCACTGGCCAAACAAGGTGAGGTTGAGGACATGATAACAGCAATGAAGAAGGATGGTCTTATCGAAAATTCCAAAAGTCCTTGGGCGTCACCAGTGGTGCTAGTGAAAAAGAAAGATGGAAGCACTCGTTTTTGTGTGGACTACCGAAGGCTGAATGATGTGACTAAAAAGGACAGCTATCCCCTGCCCAGAATCAGTGATACCCTGGATGCCATGGAGGGAGCCCAGTGGTTCTCGACGCTGGACTTGAAGAGTGGATATTGGCAAGTTGACATCCACCCTGATGATCGGGAAAAGACGGCATTTTCTACAGGTAATGGGCTCTGGCAGTTTAAGGTTATGCCGTTTGGGCTGTGCAACGCTCCGGCAACATTCGAGCGTTTGATGGAGTGTGTTCTTCAAGGACTGACGTGGAAAGCTTGCCTAGTCTACTTGGACGATGTCATTGTTTACGGGAAAACATTTGACCAACATTGTAAGAACCTTAAAGCCGTGTTTCAGAGACTTCGAGAGGCTAACCTTAAACTGAATCCAGAAAAATGTGCACTTTTCAAAACCGAAGTCAAGTATTTGGGACACATCATCTCATCCCAAGGAGTAAAGACTGATCCTGAAAAAGTTGACTCCGTCAAAAATTGGCCAACACCACAGGACAAACATCAACTCCGAAGCTTTCTGGGACTTGCCACATATTACCGACGTTTCGTTAAGAACTTCGCTGGAGTTGCAAAGAGTTTGCATCAGCTCACCGAAAAGGGGAAGCAGTTTAAATGGTCAGGTGAGTGTGAGAAATCTTTCCAGGAACTCAAATACCGCCTCTGTAACGCTCCAGTGCTGGCTCATCCAACACCTGGCAAAACATTCATCGTCGACGCAGATGCAAGCAACGTTGGAATCGGGGCGGTACTATCCCAAGTGCATGATGGCGAAGAGAAAGTGGTGGCATACTACAGCAAGGTCCTATCGAAACCCGAAAGGAACTACTGCGTGACCAGAAGGGAGCTGCTAGCTCTTATCTTGGCAACAAAGCACTTCCATAAGTACATCTATGGACAGAAATTCCTTCTGCGGACAGACCACGGTGCTCTGAGCTGGCTGTTGAACTTCAAAAATCCAGAAGGTCAAGTCGCAAGGTGGATAGAAAGATTGCAGACCTATGACTACCAGATCCAACACCGCAGAGGAAAGCTGCACTCAAACGCCGATGCACTATCACGAAGACCTTGCAAAGTGGATTGCAAGCATTGCAAGCGGCAAGAAGACAAAGAAATCATTACCGCTCAGCGACTAAGAGCTGACCCCATAAGCGGATGGAGCAATGAGGAAGTGAGGACTGCTCAACAGGAAGATCCAGATATCGAACCCATTCTCGCATGGAAAGAAAATGAAGAGAAACCGGAATGGGGAGACATTTCTGACAGGAGTCCAGTTCTCAAAGCCTATTGGGCACAGTGGGACTCACTATATGTGCAAGAAGGTGTCCTCAGGCGAAGATGGGAATCCGCTGACGGTAAGTCATATGTGATGCAGCTGATCGTACCGCAATCGAAAGTCAGTGAAGTTCTTCAGGAGATGCACGACGGACCTTCTGGAGGCCACCTGGGGGTAAACAAAACACTGGAGAAGGTGCGACATCGGTTCTACTGGTTACATGCTAGAGATGACGTGGAGAAGTGGTGCCGAACATGTGACAAGTGTGCTGCAACCAAAGGACCTGGTAGGAAGATTCAAGGTAAGATGCATCAGTACAACGTTGGATCGCCTTTTGAGAGGATTGCAGTAGATGTGGCTGGGCCTTTTCCAGAGACCAACGCTGGAAACAAATACATTCTGGTTGTAATGGACTATTTTAGCAAGTGGCCTGAGGCGTATGCCATCCCAAATCAAGAAGCCAAAACGGTGGTCGACCAGATTGTGTTTAACTGGGTTAGTAGGTTTGGCGTGCCTATGGAACTCCATTCCGACCAAGGGAGGAACTTTGAGTCAAACATCTTCCAAGGAGTGTGCGGACTACTTGGCATTAAGAAGACGAGAACCACACCACTTCATCCACAATCTGATGGGATGGTTGAAAGATTCAACCGGACCTTGAAAGAACACCTCACCAAGGTCGTAGGCGACTACCAAAGAGACTGGGATAGGCACGTACCGCTATTCCTGATGGCCTATAGAAGTGCAGTACATAGCTCGACAGGACAAACACCATCTGACATCCTGTTCGGGAAAACCATGCGGCTGCCCAGCGAACTTAAATTTGGATGCCCCACAGAGGAGCCACAGGACACAAACGAGTATGTGGACGACCTCAAGGAGAGACTCGCTGACATCCATAAAAGAACAAGGGAACGGATGAAAGCCTACAGCGACCGGATGAAGACACGGTACGACACAAAAGCGACAACGTCAGGATTCCAAGCAGGAGATCGTGTGTGGCTTTATAATCCTCATCGTCAAAAGGGATTGTCACCGAAACTTCAGCAAAACTGGGAAGGTCCTTATACTGTAGTCACGAGGATTAACGACGTGGTTTACCGCATCCAAAGAGGACTAAGAGGCAAGTTAAAAGTAGTTCATTGTGACAGGCTGCATCGATATAGTGGCGAGGCTGCAGATGGAATTATTCGGGACGAACAATCCTAAGGAGGGGGCAGTGTAACGTGAACCCAACATTTTATACCAATTTCCTAATCGAAAAACGTTCAACCGAAAACACAACTGGCAACACTTTAATGGAATGGTATAAATGACAGGCGCTGCTTGTAAGCCAGTGTGTGTGAGTGTAGAGAGACAGACAGACAGAGAGTAGACAGCAAATGTGGTGACAATGTAGAAGTTACTGGAGATTTCTAGATGGCGTGTCATTCGATATAAATAGCCCGCCCGAGGCAACCAGGAGTCAGTTTGGTTTATAGAGTGATAAAGTTAAGAGTAAATACAAGTGATAGTCCCAAAGTCGAGTTGAGATCGAATTAAGCATATATACTGAATAAAAGTGATAGAATTAAATTAAAAAGTGAAGTTTTATTTTTGCGAACTAAGCGCACGTTACACTATTATGAGTAGCGAATCGAACGTTCGATTGGAAGCGAATGTTTTTGCGAGCTTCTTTTATAGCGGTATTATAGGTTGTAGAAACAAAAACTTTGTAGAAAACTTTTTGTTCGACGTTTAAGGTATGTCTGATAGGAGAATGGACGAAGTTTAATAATAATAATCCAATAAATGAGTTTCTTTAAAACATTCGCTTCCAGTCGAACGTTCGACTCGCTACTCATAATAGGGACCTTAAAAAAGTCAACGTTTGCTGTTTTTGGGCTTGTAAAAGTTAAAAATGAAGAAGCTCTATTCAAAAACGTCGCAATGAACATTATTTTCCATCGATGTGAAAATTACACAAAAAGAAGTGAAACTCAACTGCAGCCGGATGTAGCTGCTGATTCAAATAACGTGCCATCATTGATTCTATCGCAGAAAATATTTGAGGATGTTTCAGGTCTGTGTGTCAGGGCCTGGATTTCGTAACGCTTAAGACGACTATCGTTTAAATTTTAAGTATTAAAAATAAAAGAGTTTAAAAGCGATACTAAAACAGCTAATCTTCAATCGCGGAAACCGAAACAGAAACGAAATAATCTTTTGGCGATACAATTGACAATATACTATAGAACGATAATCGTCTAGTCTCCTTGAATGATGTTGAATAAGGCTTGAAATTTAAAGTTTTGGTATAACACCAAACAAATTAAAGCCATGTGCGAACCAGCGCGGGTTGCGTTTCACGTTCAGGACTTCCAAAAATATGACAGGCAAACGCAATAACACTTCAATATATCCCTTAAAACTATAGTTTACTGGTTAATGTGCTGTCTTTCATATGAGAAACTAAATGAGCACGCAGATGAGCTTAAAAATAAAATAAATAAATAGGGTGGCGCAAGAGAGCGAGGAGCCCCAGGGCCTAGCGCATTTCTTACAAGCATGCCTTGGAGGGGACCTACAATTTTAGGCCGGTTCCGAACGGCTAAACGAGAAAGCGCTTTTCATGGCAATGAATACTAACGGAGGACTTGCCAATTCCTCACGAAAGGCGATACCCCTGGAAAAAACATTTTTGCCTCTGTTGGGATTCGAACCACGAACCTCTGGATTAACAGGCGGACATGCTATTCATCACACCACGGGTACCACAATACCGCATATGAGTTTAGCACTAGCATTAAGATCTTTTTTGAAGCATCGCTACTAATAAATCTTTTAAGAAAAGGTAACGCAAACCGTGAGCATCTCCAATTTGCGATTGAAAAAATATTCATTACAATAGAAAATTGACTCAGGCTACATACTCCATCTTCATAATCAACCTTTTGGATATTCCAAGCCTCCCAAAAAACAATAAACAAAAAAGCCTCGATTCCGTAAGCTTAAGATGATTATCGTCTAAATTTAAGGTAAAACGTTAAAAAGGAATATTCCAACATTTGTAAGACGATAGTAAAACAGCCATCCTTCAATCGCTAAAATAACACGATATAGACTTTTGGCGATACCATCAAAGATAGACGCAAGTACTCTAAAAAGTTACGCATAAACGTCCGAAATTATAAACTTTTCAATTTTTTATTTTAAAATGTTCTAAGAAATTCACTAAATAAGCCTCTCTAAGCCGCGAACTTAACACAAAATTGAGTATTTTTAAAAAGCTAAAAATAAAATCTTACTTTATCTGCACGTACCTTCGCACAAACTTCGCTTTGTGCATGCAGCAGAATCTTAGTAAAAATATTATAAGCAACACACTGGCACTGTATCCAACACAAAGTGCTACTACTTTACGCCAGCGCCAAGCTTCATAATCGCTGTAGTTTGTAAAACGATTACGAAATCTTTCAGGCAATTCGAAACTACTTCGTTTTGGAAAGAACGACAGATAGAAATCTTCAAGGAGGTGACGGATGAGCTCATTTTCTTCCGGATACTGGGGTTCTAAGTTGTCATTGATACAATTGAACTTTCTGTTAAAAAAAAAAAACAAATTTTGGTTACTCAGGAAAATCCAAAAACCCAGATCTAAGCCCACTTTGGGTTTCGCCTCAACCGATCTAGAGAATCAACTACTTCTGTGAGATTCGAGGTAAGCATCATGAAATTGCTGTGCATGCCACGCTTCGAGTTGGGGTTGAATTTGTAACGCTGACGCTGCGCAAAGTTGTCCATCATAACTTCAGCGAGTGTACTGCACTGGCATACCAAGTCTCGAGTAATTGTTGGCTAAAAGGCAGAGGCTTTATCGTTTTGGCCAATGGCAACTTTATACTTACCACATTCGAGTCTTCGTATCGCTCATACACCAAAGTGCTGAACTGTGGCTGCTCCTTGTGTCCGATTCCCAGTTTTTGAGAACAATTTGTGATCACATCTTCAAAGTACCGCACCGCCGACCAATCCAGAGGCAGAGGGTAGATGCGTGCCAGAAACGTTCTAACTTCCCGATCTGACCAAGTCATCGAGTCGTCAGTATCAAACTCATTGAATATCGCCTGCACGGTTATATTTGTGGTTTCGCTCATGACGAAACTATAATAAAGAAACGCAAACTGCACATCTCTGTTGTCTCTAAAACGGCGAGAGGCAGTGCTTTTGATTTCCACATGAAATTTATTCTGCATGGCCACAATGGTGTCTCTGTCCAGCAGAAAACCAACATGCGCCAGCACATTCCTTGACTTAAACCCGTATTCTTTGTTTAGAATTCTGTTGGTGTGAATGAGGCTCTGCGAGAAGATGTCGACGCTAGATTTATAGCCTTTGGTTGGCTGCGGTGTTTCCATCTTGGGTTTTGCTTTGGACCGTTGTTCACTGTTAAAACTTTCTACGATGCTCTTCATTTCTTCAAACGTTGATAGGTTTGTCTTCTTTATGACGTCTTTGAATGAGTTGCGTTTCCGTTTCTTCCACGGACGTGGCTGTTCAACTTTGGGTACTTCAATAAACGGAGGTAAGGTTGATGGACGTTTCGTTTCTGACTGATGGTTGTCATCGTATATACAATCACCGCCGTCAAACTGACAGTCAGGAATGTTGCAGTGCTGATCGCAGGCTCCATCGCCAATATATACCCAAGGACAGTCTATGGCACAGTCAGGTAAGGTCCAAGCGGTGTAAACTCTCACACCCTCAGATTTCGTGTACATGTCTTCTGGGTACAGAGGCGCCCCAAGGAATATATCATCGTTCATGTAGATGAATCGCTTGGATAGATGTGGAATTCGATGTAGGAATGTCTCTATTGCAGAACTCGAGAACGTAGGGAGGTATTCAGGGTAAGATGCCAGATAACTATGTTGAATTACTGACACCTTATCATTACTGAGATCAAGCCAATGGGGTATCTGGCCATTTGTAATGATGTAGACCTTCCTTACCCAGGGAGCAAACTTTTCGAGAGACCGGAGGGAATATTTGAGTTCATTTTTGTCATCATACCTAGCTGGATCATAGTGGGGATCGAACTGTCGTATGGATTTGGTGAATTCGGGATCAGAGCCGTTTACCCATGTGTAGACAACATCGAAGTAGTCGCAATTTTCGGCTGTTTCTGAGTTGTCTCTTGAAAATTCAAAACTCTAAAAAGGGATTCATTTGTGAATGAGGATTAAGTATTAAATATAAAATAACGTACAAACTTCCAAGTAATAACCACTGCTGATAAAATCAAGCAAAAAATAACTCGACACCGTAGTATGTAACGAAAATTGTCACAAGCGCAAAAGCGGATTAGTTTGTTAATCATTGCTGTTTAGGTGCCAAAAGTTCGATTTGCATTTTACTCACATTTGGTATTGGTTACGTTATTCCAATGCATTTTCATATAAAAATTTTTATAATTCTCATTACGATAGGAAAATATTAGCACCGCAGTGCAGTTTGTTGACAAAAATACCTTTCTTCTTTTATTTGACAGCGAGCCTCGAACAGAAATCCAAATTTTAATTTTGTTTTTGCCTGTACATTTTCGATGGCGGCTTTGAGTGACAGTTGGCAGAGTAGATAATACAGCTTTAAAATCCCTCAAATCACCGGTAAAATCTTTTGGGTTGGAAATGAAAAATATTCTTAACAACCTAAAAGAAATTTTTTTACACAAAAATAAATATTGTGATTGGAAAAGCAACCTACAGCCAACTCTCAAAGTCTATCTTATTTGAATCATTTTTTCTTCTCTTGGTAAAGTACTCACCTTAAATGAGATGTAAGAATTGGTTATTACTACACCTAGAATGAACTTTGTTCAGTTTTCATTTGCGGGAGATCGAAAGAGTATATTTAAAAGTAAATAATAAAAATTGTTAACTTTTTGTGCTATTCATTTTGCAACTCTACTAATGGCTAACAACACTCTACTTTGTTGCGGTCAGCGTATATAAACTATTTTGGCCTTACAAAAGATGGCCAGTAATCAACGCAACAAATTGTTTTCTGACATCTCAATTGACGTGTACTAGCAAAAAAAAAATAAATCAAATTTGAACACCACAGTTATCTGACATTCCGTCTTGAAATTTTAGATATTAAATTGAACTTCTTTCATCTTGTGAATAGTTTACGCTACTCCTCTCTAAGAAGCCAATCCTTCTTCACAAATTTGTATTGCAAATTAATTTTGATGATTAATCCTCCACACTTGCAGTCTCAATTTAATTTATTTTTAGTGAAATATCAGTTTGCGAAACTGTGTGCTTGGCATCACCTTTACTAGTACCACCAATTTCGAGTATTGTTTCGAATATATCTCGAAACCCCTCCAGTGAGTGTTCGAATACATGTCACATGATTGTCATATGAACGTAGAAAATTTTTGAAAATCAAGGGCAGACCATTTTCAATGGACTAGTGAATCAAAGAAAAAGAATTTTCCCGTTTAAGTTTTCTACTTAAGTTTTTAGTTATCCTTTTTTGATTTACGTTCAGTTTGTTTATCTCACATCCAAGAATACTTTTTTGATAAAAGATGTTCAGCAAGTCGATAATCTTGCTAGTTTGTTTGGTGGGCGCTGCCATGGGCGATAAGTCTATTGCTATGGTCTCAGGACCCGACAGGTGAGTGCTAAAACTCAAAAAATGATCTTTCAATACAAAATAATCATTCTCTTTTTAGTCTACCCATGAAACCCTTCCTACATACCATGTCACAAGATGAATTTGCTGAGCTATTGGAACCCTTTTCGAAGACTACCATGTTTCTGTGTTTCCGCGAACATGGGGTAAGCCTGGAATGTTAAACTTGCTTTTTATTGTTCTATATCATTCCTTTAAACAGCTTAACATGTCTTTCTTTGGCTGCTTAAATCCTGATTCCGAAGATACTTGTTACGCTAACATGAAAGACTCCCCTCATAAGGCCATCTACAATGTCCAAAGCCCATCAGAGGCACTGCGCCAGCTGAGTCCTGACATAAAACATGTTCCTGTCGATGCTGATGGCAAGTTAGGTCATGAGGTGAAATGGCAGGCTGGCAGGGTCGTGCTTATGAGTTTAGAGAATGTTGACTGCCCTAATGAAGCACGCTCCAATGAAGCATCCTCCCGCAACGCTCAATTGGGATGCCATGGTGAGCAATAGACGTGATTCTTACAAACATTTAACTCGATTTTTGCCTTTTAGATCGTGTCATGTCTCAGATCTCGAAACATATAAGTAAACAAGGTCCCATTACCGCTATATACACTGGCACTCAATCCACGAACATAAGCAAAAGCCGTCGTCGTCGCGCCACAGTTGACAAAGCTACTTCTGGAACTAAGTTCCGTTCTGGAAAAGACTTCCTCATTTTCTTCACCGACCTATATCTCCAAGCACCTAATCCTGAGCCAAACAAACCTGTAATAATCACTCCAATTGAAATTAACGCAATGACCATCTCTGACAAGAACGAAACAAGTTTCCAAGTGAACTTGGCCGGGCCTGGCAACAAGATGACTTTCCTGATAAAACTCGTTGGCGGGTACTTCGAGCTGAAGAACATGGCTTTGAACGACGAAACTTTCTTTGTCCCATCAACCCTAGTTTCACCAACAGACTTCTCCTATTACTGTGGCAACCAGACTTTTCTTTCAACTAAACCTGAGTCCAATCGCTTTATTGTCTGGAACTCACTACAGATGCAGGCTCCTTTCAACGATCAAGTTAGCAACGAATTCGTCTTCGGAGATCCCTGGTACTGCGTGGGATTCTTTTCGTCTGGCATATTGGCCGGTCTGTTTGTTGTGTTCATTCTTCTGGGCATTTTATCCGTTGGAATTTGCTGGATGCTCGACATCAACACTATGGATCGGTTCGATGATCCCAAGGGCAAGACCATCACCATCAATGTCAGCGAATAGAAAGTATCTTGTGCGGCTGTGTCTGAAAACTGTCGAACGCACAGCTTCTTCGCCCAAATTTTATGTCATTCCTTTTTTGATTCGTCCTCTTATGGTCTATTTACACTTAATTACTCCAGTGTGGGTCTCTCACCGAGAAGCTTCTACACGAAGTGCATTTTAACAGCATCCTCGACTGCTTTTGCGGTCGAGTAAAATGTGCTTCGTATACAGGCTTTCCCGTGAGGACTCGCCACTTATTATTATTACTTTAATTATTGTATTTTTGTTGTTGTTTCCATTCTCTCACCTTTTTTCGTAATCAAACGACTATTTCGTACAGTATTTGTTTTTTTTTCTTTTTCTACGATGAACTTTCTATGCTTTGTATTCGTATGCCTTAAACAAACTTATAAAAATGTTTTTATGTACGCCAGAGAGCGTTATTGTACGTTGTGTGGATGAAGATGTTAATTCGTTTTACATAAATAAAAAAAAAGAAGAGAAAACTATTGTTCTTTTCAATGGAGATGGATTTTATATTGGATTTTACGATTAAACTATTTGTTAGAACACCCAAATAATTAAGTGTCATTGTCAACAGGACAGTGTCAAATCCCAGAAACGTGCAACTAAAGCATTAGATAAGAATCTTATTTAAACACTGACCACTGGAAACCAAAGCTCTGGTAGCCGTTATTTGAAACAAATGATGAGTGTTCTAGCAATCCATATCTAACATGTCTTTTTCTTTCTACACTTACCTGCTTCACACTAGTCATCCGTCCGTAGGGTATCCCGAAACCCGTATGCATTCTGTGAGTGTGTTAAAACAAATCTCAACTACAGTAATTTGGTAACGGACAGTTTATTTGCTAATGTCGTTCCTTATTGGACGAAAGAAAGCGTACAGGAACATTCGGGAGCATTTCCAAACCGCACCATTGGTTTGGGAATGGTTCTCATAGTTCTGTGAAGTGAATGTCACTCTTAGATTTGAAGTGAGAAAGAGAATGTACACTCAATGGGCACTATAGCAAATCTTACTCAATTTCATTCAAAAATCAGAACCCTTTTTCGTAACGTCGCGTCCGTAGGTTTTTTTTTTAGGGTCTAAAATTTGGACGATGGATAAATAAAATAACAAAATAAATAGGGTGGTGCAACAGAGCGGGGTTTCTTCGGGGCCTAGAGCATTTCTCACCAGCAGGCCTCTTGAGGCAATGGAGGAGACCAACAGTTTCTCTATGATCCCGAACGACTGATCGAGAAAGCGCTTCATATGGACGACTATCGTCTGAATTTTAGGCAGTAAAAACGTGTTTAAGGCTCTAAAAAAGTTGCCAAAACTTTTAAGACGACAGTTAAATAAGCTTTCCACTAACCACTGAAAGCAAGATTATATGAAACAATTTTTTAACGACGACGCAATCTACGATAGACGATTGAACGATTGCCGTTTGAAAATTTACGGAATCTTGGCCATGGCAATGACTTTGCAATCGGAGGATTTGCAAGCGATACAATTGCAAAAACATCTTTAGCCTTTGTTGGGATTCGAACCAAGTACCTATCGCGTAATCTTTCTGTGAAGGTTTTAGGTTTGATGTGCATTTATTACAGTATTTGAGTTATTAAGTTGCATGAGAAAACAAGAAAATGAATTCAAGAAGTTTAGCAACGATATTTGAAAAGATTTTCTGTTTTAAAAGGCTGAATTTTAAAATTTCACGCCTGTTGTCGGCAGCAATCTAGAAAAAGATATCTGAATCGTTCAAAAGGTGTCCGGGATAGTCTGTCCGATAAGCTCTTGAACGCGCCCATTATTATTACCTGTCTTGAACAGTGGCTAGATTCCGCAAGAGTTAGTATAAAAAACTCACACTCACGGCCCTCTGAAAACTCACGCTCTGAAAGACCGTGAATAAATTTGAAGGATAGTGTACACGTCTTCTGTCAAAAAAACTCACCTTCACCCTTACGGAATTTAGATTAGAGAGTGTGCACAATTTTTCGTGTACACAATAAAAATTCACTCTTGCGGAATCTAGCCCCTGATCTGCTATGTATTTAGCTTTTCTAATGAAACAGAGCTAAAGCTAAGAATATCTGCCAATAGATGGCATGTGAAAAGTTCTTTTTTTTATTTAAATTTAGCGGAAGAAGAAAGAAGTGTTAAAGTTTTATTCGTTTCACTGTTCTACAAATTGAATAACTTGTGTAAATTTTGATATCACAAGCTTTTCGTTAATATTCATTTTGAAGTTTTAGTAATATTTGTACATTTTACAACTCTCAGTTTGGTACTCACGGACCTTTTCTATCTCTCGTTGTGTTAAATTTTACATATATAATTGTTTGGATTCGGAGATTCAAGTCGTGATGAAAGTATTACAACCAGATAAAAAAAAGTGCAACTAACAAGGATCATTAAATTCATACTAGTGTAAGTCCAAAACACCAAGGTATAGAGTCGGTGATTGAATAAGCAGAAGCACCCATGGAATATCGGATATCGCTCATTAAGCCCAAGGTACTCCGAAGCACATTTGATACCCCAAGCTGGGAGCTAGGTGTTAACAAAACTCAACAATGTTGGACAATCCACTTAATATGAAACAATAAATCTGAAAAGAAAGAAAGGATGATCAAGATTTCAAGACATAATACAAAAATAAGGTATGTTCCACATCTTCCAATAGTTTTTGATCTTCCAATTTTTTTGAAAGCTTTTGAAGTCCCTATAGGAGTATAGGCGGTGGTTCATTGAATTTGTTTAATCTAAAGAGAATGTTGATTTGTTATTTGAAATTTTTATGTTTGACTAGGGTCGAAGAACTGATTTTTTCCACTCTTCTTATTTGTGATTTTATTTTATTTATTGTTATTCAGCAACCACAAGTTCCATCACAAGTTCCATTTAAAATTTCAACTTATTACTTTAGTTACGCTTATCGAGTCCTTTCTTAACGACGCCATTATGGATTAATGCAAACTGCACTCTAAAAAATAGGAACAGCAGTGAAAACCTATATTTCGAACTAAACTACTAATCCAATAAACAAGATATGGGATTCTGCTTGGCTTGGGCTCCGAACTGCTTAGACGATTATCGTCCAGTCGTCTATCGTGGATTTTATCGTCCAAAGATTGTGTCATGTACCATCGCATATAGCGGTTGAAGGAAAGCTATCTCACCATCGTGTTATTGGTAACTTCCTACTTCTATCGTCCAAGTTATTGATACTAAAAAGCGTGTTCAAAATCCTGGCCTTATTATTAGCCTTTAATCAATCGCTGAAAGCGAATGAAGCATTGTTTTGAAGATACAATCGACGGACGGTAGACGATCTATAATCGTCTTAAAAGTTACGGGATCCAGGTCCTGCAACAAATAATTTTCTGTTACTTCTCCATTCCCTGTAAGTAGGGTAGGTACTTCATCAGTTGAAAGTATGAAACCAAGTCGATTCCCGCTGTCTGTCTGTCCCTATCTAATTATCTATGGTTAGTTCTTCAAAACTCCGAAACGGATTTTGATGTTTTTTTTTTTTTTTGTAATAGGGCTTGTATGTGCAACTGGAAACTTGCAGGCAAGCTTCAGCTTAGTCCAGCCGGTAACAATTTTCGTTTATTTTTTGTACAATAGTTTAAATAAGAACCCTCGCAACGCCGCGCCGGCCGTGTGGGCCAGCTAATAATTCATAAAACTTTATAGTGCGCTTTCTAAGGGCGACAAAATCCTTTGCTTAGTGGCAGCCCAGATATATTTACTTTGGACGTTAGTGTATGAATGGAAAAACTTCGGTCTTAAAGGAAAAGCTTTAAAGGCAATCGTGGTGCAGTGGTAGAGTATTCAGTGATTAGCCCGAACTCGTTGGTTCCCGATCTGGACATCTACTTTTCTTTCAGCCTCCCACTTTCATCTGGATGCCGTTTTTGAGATAATATGTGAAATTACAGCTACCTTATTTCCATCTACTGCACCACAAAAAAAATATATAAAATAAACGGAAGGCTGCTTCCCTGGTAGTACAATAGACCGGTTAGCAAAAGCATTCTCTTTTTAATTTAAAAAAAACTGATAAGGCAGACGTTTATATTTGTTTAAAACATCTCACCAAAAACCGTAAATCTTATTTTTTCACTGGTATTCGGTATATTTGGAAGATGTTGGCTAGTTTCAAGTCAGGGTATTTTTTTTTTTAACCAGTGGAAGGAACATAGTTTATTTTATGAAAAGTGTTGTAAAAAAAACTGAAGGTTTTTCTTCTTCCATGGCGTAATTATTAACATGTCTACCAGTTAAGTGGGGGGTTCGAGGTTTAAATTCCAACAGAAAACAAAAACTGTTTTTCTACGGGTATCTTCTTTTGTGAGAAATTGGCAAGTCCTCCGATAGTAATTTCATCGTCATGAAAAGAGCTTTCTCGATTAGCCATTAAGAATCGGTAGGTCCCCTCCAAGGTTTGGCTGTGCAAAATGCGTCATTAAAAAAAAAAAAAAAAACAAATGCATGGTCCTGTGCCCTGTTCTGTAACTCTCGCATCGATAACATAGATCGAGAAACAGTGAGAACCGAAACGAAATCCTACCAAATTCATAGAATTTCATTCCATTTTCCACCGTTTATCGCCTGCTTTTATCGGGGCGATAGTTATAGAACATGGGCACAGGTTTGCTTGACAACCCTATAAGTTGTCAGAAAATCTGTTTAGAATCTATTAACAGACCAGACGCAGTCGAAGAACTAAAATTAGTCCAGTGTGTAGAATGGCGTAAAACATTCAACCACCATTCAAATATTGCAATGAAATGGGGCTGGAAAACAACTGCAGAAATATAAAGAGCGATTACTTGACTCCGGATTTTCGAGACAAACTTGAAGTACAAGTACAAAAAAGAGGTGTTGGGTTTCAATAGGTCAACCGGCTAAACGTAAACATGCGAGTTGTTTTTGCAATGCTGTTGCAAAGGAAAAACAAGGGGCAGAATTACTGCACACATAAGCTAGTAATACGTGACTGAATTATAGGTCTGTTCGTTGAACTTTCCCCAGGGTTGACCCAGGTTTTCTTGACAACCCTATGAGTTGTCAAAAAAACCTGGGCTTTCCAGTCCTCAAAAAACGCTAAACCACAAATCCCCACACATCCCTGTCATTAAAAAAAAATACATGCCATTTGACAGCCCTCAAATCGCCACAGCAAAAAGCTAGGGCGAGTTTGGGTACTTTAGTACCACAATTTGACATTCTTTCATCAGTATTTGAACGAATTAAAGAGTTTTGAAAGAAAAAATTTCATCATTGATCACTGATGCGGTAATTCGACCCATAGGTTTTCTCAAAAAGAAGAAGTCAAAAGAAAAATGGCCACGACTGGGTCGCACGAACTTGCGATTGTGTGCTAAGTACAATATCAAAGTCTTGAGACTGAGTACAAATTTTCACGCTCTTCATAAAAGTAAGGTGGTATAGGGTTGCCAACTACACATTAATTATGTAAATTGAAAAAATCGCAAAAAATATTGAAAAAAATTAAATTTAATATTCCAGACGTTTTTAGCGAAAATATAAAAAACTCCACTTTTTAGCAGTTTCTAATACACATGAACACTGAAAACTTAATAATAAACGTTGGAGCATTTTTTTAAAACCGGGTTTTTTTATTTTCACTTTTTTAAGAAATGTTTTTTTTTTAGTTTTTTTTTTAGTTAAGTTTTATTAACCTTGCCAGAAGATGTTTCTACAAAAAATTTGAAAAAAAAAAAATCAAAGACATGGTTTTGAAACTATTCAAAAAGGTAATTTTTTTTTAAATTAGTAAAAATTCCAAAAATTAAAATTGTTTATATGTTGATTCGAAATCTTTTTTAAGCCACCAAGGACTTCTTCAATATAACATTTCTTCAGAATCATGTAAGCCATTGACGAGAAAGTCAGAACTTTTTCCAAAAATTTATTCTACATAAAAAAAAGACCTTTATGAAATTATCCTTCACATACAATTTTATCGAAATCGTTGCAGCCGTTTTCGAGAAAAAAAAGTATTATCATATAGGTTGTATGGCAGATACCGTTATTTCAAGGCCTAGATATCCAATTGCAAAAATCCCCTCTGTAGGCTGCCTTACAGACACTATTTGCAAAATTTGAAGAAAATCGATTCAGCTGGAACGTGTCTGTCTGTATACACCCACGGTGTAGTTGGTGTAGGTGGTGTTTAAAACACATTTTTGAAAAAATCTCATAGAATCAAATACTTTTTTGTAGCTCTACACCGCATTGTGAGTTATATATGAGTGAAAAAAATGCATTGTAAATTTGTGTTACACCGCATGTAAGAAATCTCTTATAAAGAACCAATTGCAGTCGTTTCAGTTGAAAATCTCCTGTCTACTGGCGTTGCCGAAGTTCACCCAATATTTAAGATGTTATTAGATTTTTTAACGTAGGTGTTGTTTCAAACTACCACTCTCGATATGATTTCTTATTGTTCTTCTGGGAACTTTATATCAGCAGCAGCTTTCAGCATCAGACACCAGCTCATTTTCCCTCCAGGTTGCTCGTTTAGGAGGCATTGTAAGTAGTTTAAGTCGCTTAAAAAACAATAAATCAATCAGTTCTAATGGCATATAAACATGTGTAAAGTTTTAAGAAACACATGAATTAAACTGTAAACCAACCAAATGTTTAACGAAAAAGAAGAGGCTAGTAACGCCTACCGTCAAATTTGGCAGGCCTTTATAACCCCCTACGCCGCGCCATTTGTAAAAAAAACTAAGTTTATCATATTTGAAAATCGTTAGGTTAAAAAAATTGCTAAAAATTATGAAGACACACGAAACGCAAAAATATCAATTCCTTAATGCGAAGATCAGTTTAACCTCCAATACCAGAAAAAAACCTTGAAACATATTTCATTGAAAGGAGTAGTTCTCGATTTGAAAGTAAATCTATCGAATTTCAGTGAAAAACGGTATTAGTTTTTGAGTACCTAATTAAAAAAAAAAAAAAGTAATTGGTCCATTTTCTATTCTTTAAATTAACTTGATCTAAAATACAAGTAAAAACACATAAAAAAGCTGTAAGATTTGTTAGTCAATGGCTTTGTTGAAAATTAGGACGATTTTTTTTTTGTCTTGGCCCAGCCTATCTATCTATTCTGAGCTTTCATCGCGTCTTATGCAAAACAACCTGTATGGATTAGATTCCAAAGTTATACTCAATTGTAAAATGCTAAGCTGGCAAGCCTTGATCTGAAGCCGGCCGCACAAATTAGTAGGAAAACATAGAAGTAGTTAAATTACAACCCCTACTGAAAATCTGGAAAGACCGCTTCTTCAAGCTGCTTCATCACCGACTGTCGAATCCCACAGAAGGCGGTCATAAAATTGCAACAAGTTTCCAAAATTACCTAACTAATCAAACGTATCATTCGGAGTCATCCGGATAGTTCCGGACTATCTAACAAACACTACACCGCCCATTATTGACATCTAAATACATTTAAGTTCTTCTTCTTCCCTTTTCCGACATTACGATCATCATGATATCGAAGGAATCTCAGCTTAACTGCTTCACACTAGTGATCCGGTCTTGTGGTAATACGCCTATTTGCGTTTATAGCATACATTTGGTATTGAGCTCATGTTCTGGTTTTTCACCAAGGTTACCAATAAAATTTTATGACTTTATTTAAAATATTGAGGTAAACTGCAGGGCTTTCCATTTTTCAATCACTTGCAACAGCACCCACAACTTAACCAGTTCAGTGCAATATAAGAGTAAACCACTTTGCGCTGCGTGCTGGGACCGATATAATAAAATAGCACCACCAATTTTAGTGTCATTCACTGGCAATCAATGTGGAATTAGTGTTAGCTAAATAGTTTCCACTCCACGCCCACTTAAAAATGCTATTGGGTGGCGATTCCACACACTCAAGACGAAAATCCTTGGTCGGGCTCCGGTACTCACATAATTTGCTCGCTAATAGCAAATTTCCGTGATATGGTCTAATTGTTGATGTTAAATATTTAATTTTATTGCATTTTGCCTACACAACGTACAGTGTGAGTGACTACCGCAAGGACTATACCTGTACCTGCTGATTCAGAAGCCATATTGTCATAAGGCGCTGGGCGAAGAGGTCAAACAAACTGGGACGCTTTCATGGAGTATTCGTATGTCATACTAAACAACACTGCTGGTGTTGGTAATCTTTGTTTGTATGTTTTTCAAAAAGTTTTTATTTCCTCACAGCAGTGGTTACTGTTGGTCGTGATAATAGTTATAGAGTCTAGTTGGCGTTTGTCTCATACTTGTGGGCTGGGGTGGTTTACTTTGCACACACGAATGCATGTCCTTTGCATGAGAGAAGAGACATCTGGGGAGGTATTTGCCATGGTGAAGGAATATTAATGTCATGAAGTTTACGATCACCTTAAAATTGAATGGAATTTTACAACTCTAGATAGGTGAAGTCCTGAAACTGGTGTTGTTTGCTTAAATTCTGTCTATACGTCAGTTGTGGGTATAGCTAGCTCTTATGGTAGAGTTTTGACGAATGCTTTTTATGCCAACAAGTTCCTGGCAGTTATTAAATGGTGTTATTACTGTGATCCATGCAACTGTTGCCGTGCGTTGTCACGTTAAAGGTGTATATATTTGTCTAAAGTAGCTTTTTGTTTCATTTATGTTTTCAAATTCATTCAACTGTGGGCGGAGTAGTTCTGACATAATGTACGTTTCGAGGAGGGGACAAAATCAACTTGAATAATGTGACGGAATAATACAAATGGTTGTGTTGAGTAGACAGAGCTTAAGGAAATGTGGTCATTAAAATTTTACAAGTGTAGAACAGCGTGCTATCAAGGGTACATTTAGGTAAGTAGCTGTTTTGGAGCCTGTGTCAAGCGTGAACTAATGGCTGAGCGTGTAGGAAAATCCCCTTAAGTTTCTCGATAATCTTTGAAACTATTTTTTTTTTTTTTCAATTTGAAGGTGTGAAAAAAGATAGCCATTAAAAGTTCTTTTTGTATTTATTCTGTTGTTTCGTCAGACGGACGATTTAAACCATCTTAAAAATAAAGATTCTTTTGAGGGCAAAAAAGATTTCTTTGACAGAGTTAAAAGTTTCATCTTTAAAGAGAAAAAACTAACAATGAGTGCTTTGGGCTTTTATGTAGCATTTCAGACCATTTATGTTAGGTTAGGTTAGGTTAGTTTAAATGTGGCAGCCAGGGTAGGGAGTCTGACACACTTTAACCACAGAGTGTCCATTGTGATACCTCAGAAACCAGTAGATTGTTCATCCCTTGCTCCCTATCAAGTGGATCGAACCTGAACTAACAAGTTAATCACCTGTTAGCCAAACGATGCTGAACTTCGTATGAAAAGGAAGAGACTTTTAGGGTCTTTGTTAGCTAAATCGCTGGTGTCGTCAAAAAAGTATTCACCAAAGTGAGTTTTCTCAGTCTGTTGGAGAGCGCAGGACATAAACGAAAAATGTGTTGGACTGTTTCGTCCTCCTCCTCGTCCATGCAGCTTTTACAAAAGTCATTGGAGTACATACCAAGTCTTTTGTCCTGTTTGGAAACTTATGGTGGAACTAATATGCAGACGATTTACGATTTGATTTTACTCTGCGTCCATCTAGTGCTCAGTTTCTTAGAAACGTCCTGCTTTGGCAAAAGTTTAAATGTAGGGATAGGTACACCTATATTGCCCTTTTCAGGTCGAAAAGGAGGAGTCGTTTCTATGAGTGCGAGTTCGTCTGCCATGCCTGGAATGAGCTGTGTCCCGGCACCCATGAAAGGTGAATGTTGAACTGTTCTGACATAGAAACGTGTGATAGTTTTGGATCCACTACGGATTTTGTTGAGACAGAGGCATGAGCTTTGAGAGTAGCCTTGAATGTCTGAGAAGATACGAATATCTGTGGAGGATAAAACTTTTTGTCTGAGCCAGGAGAGGACTTCTTTTATCCGCTGGAGACGTTTTATTCTAAAGGTCTTATGATTTTGACAGGAAGTATCGCTGGCATACTTTTGCACCATACACTAGGCTTGTTCGTTGAAGCCCTATGGTCGCCTTGGGTCGCCACAAAGCCTTTTTTGAGAAACCTTAAGTCGCCCTGAATGTCAAATTGAGTGTTTTTTGAGCCCTAGGGTTGACCTAGGTTTCCCATCAACTTGCCCTAGCTTTTTGCTGTGGCGAGTTGAGGGCTGGCAAATGGCATGTGTTTTTTTTTATGACAGCGATGTGTGGTGATTGTAGTTTAGCGTTTTTTTGACAACTCATATTAGGGTCAACCCTGGGGAAAGTTCAACGAACGGCACTACTATGTTACGCTTTTCTAATTTTGAATCACTCAAAAGCTGTTTTTGATTTGAATTTGAATTCCTTTAACTACTTTCGACAAAAGCTTCCTAATTTTGGTTGAAGTCTCCCATTCACTCCTACGTTCTTAAGAATTATGGAACACGCATTTAATGTAAAATCGAGGCGTTCAGTAGGCTTTCTGTTTGCCCGGCCGTGAAAGCTTAAAAATAGGTTTGCAATAAAAAGTAACAGATTGAAATAAAAGCTAGAGTGAAAGCAACAATTTTCAACGGACAGACCATATTCGATCATTTGTTGCTTAAGACCGTGAAAGAAGAGCAAGCTAAGGAGACGCTTAGTTTCTTGTCCTTTAAATTCGGAAAAACATAGAAGCATCTCTTTTTTTCAGAATTGCATAAATTTAAAGCTTTTCCAAGAAATGTGTTCCTAAAAACATTTAAATGCTTTGGAAGTCTGTTCTGAGTCATTTGTTTTCCTTTTTTGATGAAGTTATTGTAGAAATAGAAAATTCTTTGCTTTCGACACTTAAGGAAGAAGCTCTGTTCCAGGAACTTGACTTTGTTAATTTTAACAACTTTAAGGTAAATATGTCCAAAAACAAATAAATACAAATAAGTCCCATGAATGAACTAAACCATTGTATGCAAATATATATCGGATGCCTCATCAGTCACAGAAGCGTCACCATCATTTGTTTTGTTCAAAACCAAATAATCAATCGTCTAAGTTTCAAGTTCTTATAGCTACCAAAACCAACACAGTAACAACAACCACCGTAAACCAATGTCAATGACCAAACCGAGAATATCTCCTCAAATGCAAATCGTTTCCCAATCAGTTTACATTCCGCCCTCTTCTGTCGCATCTATTGAATCGAAAATTCGTCCCAGAACTTGACTGTTAAGTCACTTTACTTGTAACTTGTATAAGGGAATCAAACTGAAGACAAACAACCAACATGGGTCGTTCATTATTTTGGCCTTCGGGGCGCATTGCGGTGGCAACAGCCATGGTTCCAATTTGTGCAACTGAAAATGTATTGCATTATGCAGATGGAATATGTGGATTTGGCTTACACACACATATTTATTGTGATCGGGTAAGTTTCGTCATCCCATGGGAAGACTTTGAGTTTTTTTCTTTTGATTTTGAATTCAACCTGCCGAAAAGAATAGAACTTTAACACTGAGCCTTCGGCCCTAACAGATAACTAACATGACGTAATGTAAATGTAAAGTAATGTTATCTATGTGACAGAGTTAAGGCTTCAAGAATTTGAAGGAAACAGATGAAAGAATGTGAGAATAAGATTTTTGTAAGTTTTGCCAATAGTTTTCTATGTGGAACTGAGTAAATTTACCAATTTTTAAAAAATACGAAGAAGATTTTAGTTTCGTGAGACAATGGACAAGGATTCGATTGAAGCCTTATATCTGCTTTTCTATGTGGTCAGTAGAAGGCTTAGGACTTCCGGCGTTTTCATTTCCTTACCGTTTTAACTTTTAACCTTCAAGAGGAAGAAACTAGGAAGGATCAATTTTCAATTTCTCTAGCCTTGATTTGATATTAGGTATTTTCATCTCGTTGCTCATTAGTTGTGAATACTTTAACTACGATCGTGTAGTTGTTTCTTTTATTAACTGTACCTGTATTTAAAATATTGTTTAAGTTTCGTTCCATCCTAAAAGATTGGTTTATGCAAAGAAAAAATGCAACTAGAAAAGTTAGAAATTCTACTCAGTCTCTGACATACTGGACATGTAAGAGATTTATCTACTTGTCTTCCATGCAGTGGTTTAGTAGAGTCACTGATAAAATCCACTGTCACTGTAAGTAATCCGAAAGCTACCTGCACCTGCTCATTCATTGAATTCCATTAGCTTTATCGCTTTTCAATAGAAAGTGAGAAACCCCACCTGGTCAGTTTTGCCAAAATCTGAACAATAAATGCAGAATTATTATTTTTATCTTAAAAAATTAGGCTTTCTCTTACCTGGTGTTAGATCGAGACAATCACCGGCCTATTAAACGAGCAGGTTACCTTGCCACCTTCCCTTGCTTTGTGGCGTCGTGGATGAAAATAAGGTGGTTGTTATTTCACCTATAACGTCAAAGGCGGCATCCAGATGGCATCCAGATGAAATTTGGATTTTTTTTTTTGTTGGAGGTTTTTAAAATACCAGCAGGAGCACTCAGACCTGAATACCCGTCCATTGTACTACCAGTCAGCAACCTTCTATTTGTTATAGCTTTCCAGATGTTCGGATAAAAGCCAAAAGACGCAGCCATGATAAGAAGCCTAAGTTACCTGCTCTCACCATGTCTGCGCGAGTATCTGTAGCCTTATGCGAAAAAAGCAGGACATTCACAGAGGAAGTTCTCTGCGGTGTCCTCATCTTCTTCACAAGATTCACAGAGTGTGGTATCACTTAAGCCTAACATATTTAAATGCTTGGCAAAAGAGAAGTGCCCGCTAGCAACGCCAAAAAGCTTTCTACAGTCTTTTCTGCTACGAGCTAGCAAAAATGTTGCAGAAGGGCATTAAGAACAAAAAATGGATTACTAGTAGCTTTCCATTTTTACTTTCCCCTGAACTGCTAAGCTGGGCTTGCAATGAATTAACACAGCCTAAGCTTGAAATGGGCAAGTTCAGGTGGGTCCAAATAGTTGAGTGTTTCTGAGAACTCATAGGCTAACCTGGGTGAAGTTCAACAAGCGAGTTCAGGTTACGAACAGGGCTGTCAAATGACATGTATTTGTCTTCAAACGACAGGGATGTGTGGTGATCTCGTGGCTTATCGTGTTTTGACAATCGAAATTCTTTATTTTTTTTGAGAACTTGTGCGAAAAGGAAATCTGGGTAAAGTTCAACGAATCAATCAGTATAAACCTGTACGTCAAAAACACCATCTTGCAAAAAAATAACGACTTCCTCAGTAGATATTGTCATGTGGTACCAATGAGTGGTCTGATGGATAGCATGTCCGCCTGTTAATCCAGAGGTTCGTGGTTCGAATTCCAACAGAGGCAAAAATGTTTTTTCCGCGGGTATCGCCTTTCGCGAGGAATTGGCAAGTCCTCCGTTAGTAAATTCATTGCCATGAAAAGCGCTTTCTCGATTAGCCGTTCGGAACCGCCAGAAAATTGTAGGTCCCTTCCATTCCTTCACAAGGCATGGTTGTGAGAAATGCGCTAGGCCCAAGGGCTCCTCGCTCTCTTGCGCCACCCTATTTATTTATTTTAGGTGCTGTCATCTCACTTGAGTGGCCTTAGACATGGATAACAGTCCAAATTCAGGAGGCTTCCCGACTCTTTCTGGGGACAACTCGGCGTGTCTTTCAGGCGTATCACCATGTTCGTAATGCTATAAAGAAAGAAAAAGAAGTTAAAATTAATAAATAGGGTGGCGCAACAGAGCGGGGAACCCAGAGGCCTAACTCATTTCTCTCAACCATACCTTGTAAGAAAATGAAAGGAACCTACAATTTTATTCCGAATTCCGAAGCCGGGAAAGTGCTTTTCATGGCATGAAATTACTATCGAAGAAAATGCCAATACCTTGTCAAAGGTGATTTCCGGGGAAACAATTTTTATTCTTGGCTTTATTGGGATTCGAATCTCGAACCTCCCATGTAACAGGCAGACACTAATGCCTGAATCACAATGACGCTTCGGGTTCGGCTTCGACACTGTTACGTGCGAGTGCTTCGACATTATGATTTTGTTGTTGCCTAAAGCCTAAAGTGTTCCTTGTGCAACTCAAACCTGAGCAGCTATTTATTCCTTTTTGACAGATGATTGAAAAGTAAAATTGGTTATGGTTTCAGTTATTTGAAAAGCTTTGAAAAGTCCTATTCGGTGTTTGAGAATATTTTACTCGGGGGTTTCTTCCGAAAAATATTTCATTTTCTTGTAAGTTTTCCTTAAGTCGAACAGACTTTTCTAGTTCACATTAGGGCAGTTCACACTGTTTAATTAGTTTGGACATGGACAGACTTTGGTCAAAAGGTTCAATACTAGCCGTGTTTTATAGGGAACTTTAAAGTCATCTTCACTAATACGCTCAATAAAACGTTCACTTTATCGATTTCAAGGTCGCGTATGACATGACAGTATTTACAGAGACGAGCTGTACAGAGCCATGTCTAGTTTCGGCATCCCTGCAAAACTCGTACGACTATGCAGGATGACTTTGGAGAATTCACGCTGCTCCGTCAAGGTCGGTAAAGAACTCACCGAGACCTTTGATGTCGAAAAAGGCTTTAGGCAAGGCGACTAACTGTCATGCGATTTCTTCAACATCATACATGAACAGATTGTAAGAAACTCAAACGTCAACACCAGAGGAACAATCTTTCAAAAGTCTGACGATATTGACGTAATGGGAAGAAAAAAGCGTGATGTCATAGGTGCTTTTGCGAGTATTAAAACAGAAGCGGCAAAAATGGGTTTGATGGTTAATGAGGGCAAAACGAAGTATATGCTGTCATCAAACAAGGACACAGAACATCGACGAATTGGACAAAACGTCACAATAGACAGACATAACTTCGAGGAAGTACAGGACTTCGTCTACCTTGGATCCGCTGTAGACACGGACAACAACATCAGTGCGGAGATCAAACGGAGAATAGTTCTTGCCAACCGTTGCTTCTTTGGGTTAAGCAGTTAATTGAGAAACAAAACCCTCTCCAGAAAAACCAAAGTAACCTTGTATAAGACCTTAATCATCCCAGTCCTGCTGTACGGCGCGGAGCATGGACCTTATTGAAAGCGGATGAGCAAACCCTTGGTCGTTTCGAAAGAAAAATTCTCCGAATGATCTTTGGTCCCGTATGCGAAGACAATGTGTGGAGAAGAAGATACAACAACGAGCTGTATGAGCTATACCGCGACATGGGCATAGCCAGAAGAGTTCGCATCGCGAGGCTACTATGGTTGCGCCATGTAGAGCAGGGAAATCGCGGAAGGGGAAGACCTCGTCTAAGGTGGCGCAATCAAGTGGATGAAGACCTCAACCGACTTGAACTGGAGAGAGCTCGCCCGAAATCGAAGTCGTTATAGAAGGATGTTGCTTGAGGCCCAGGTTCACCCCGAACTGTAATGCCCACCTAAGTAAGTAAGTAAGTAAAACGCTCACTACTGCAACTTAATTCCATAAGCTCCATTTACCAGCCATCCCTTTTGTTCACTTTTGAAACTTATTTTTGTCTACTAGTCGTTGTTGTTTTCCCATGTGCGATGTTTTGCTAAAGTGAGTATAGATTCCCAATAAAACACGGCTACTGTAAATACTCAAATACTTGTAGGATGATACAATCCAAATAGTTTCGATGAGTCTTAACGCAAACTCATCCGACCATCCAACATCCATCAAACCAAGTCTGTCCAACTTATTGTACATTGTGAATCGCCCTATTTTATCAGATACACGTCTGTACTACTTCAAAAATATCATAAATAGTGCGGTGCTTGTTGGTTGTTAATGGAATCCAACAAGGCGGACATTTTCAGCTAACATTATCTAACTTGGGTAGTTCAGATCAAAGCATAGATATCAAAAAAGTTGTAATTGTGTGTAGTGGGAACAGGTTTTAAAAAATTAATTTTAATTTCGAATTGGCGATCTTGGTTCTTCTACCGTTTATTCTTTCTTCAAAAAACTTTTAACCTCTGCATGTGCGTCAAGTTTGTTGGCATGGCCAGGTAACTAGAAATTATGTAAGGTATTTAAAATAGCGTTTTAATCCACTTTAAATGCTCGAAATAACCACAAAAGTAACGGTTCTAGCCTTTGGAGTCAAGGGACTGCAATTTGTTTTGAAATTGGAAGATTTAATTTGTACCTCACTCGCAACGATAGCCAGTTGCAGTATGAATACTAGCAACCCCTTAGGTACATACCTTCGTTCTTTATTAATAATAACCAATTCTGTATAGTAATTAACGAGCTAACTTAACAAAACAGCGAGAGTATTCCTAAACATGTAGATATACATAGTTCGAAATTGCTGGCAAACCGCAAATTTCTCTATTGTATGGTATTTCGTTTCATATGCACCTGTATCACGCTTCCATTTTATTTACCCACAAGAAATCGTGGTTGTGATTAAATTGCATACATATGTTCCAGGAGTCTACGTATGTATGTTTATAACATGACTTCAAATAGTCCACCCTTTCTTTGAATATATGCGGATAAAGCACGCGATCGAAGAAAATAAAAATAAATACACACACCAACTCCTATATAAGTTCACAGGATACAATAGAGTGAAAAGTAAAAATGGAAAAAAAAAAAATAATTGTGTGGAAGGAATTCATTGGAGCAGTAAAGAAATTGAATTATTCAGCTAAATCATCTCTTTAATTTTTCTAATAGCCTTTTGCTACAAGGAAAATAAAATCATGCAATCCATGACTAAGAAGAGACGACGAGACGTGTCAAGGACCCCTACAGCCACAACTGGTGTTTCGTATATTCATCGTTAACACTCCCAGGCTTATGCAACCGCAAATATTTGGCACAAGAGGGCAACAAACTCTGCCAATTGTACCGTTTTCTTGTGTCTTATATTAAATCAAATTGTTGCGGATTTTTGAAGCCATAAACCAAATCCAGAAGATTGCGCACAAAAAAAAAAAAAAAACCAAAACCTAAAATAACACAAAAACGGAACCAATAAGTTTTCTCAATTTACTATACAAAGCAACGGAACACCATCACCGCAACTCAACAGGAGATGGATCATTCAAATATCGGTGATGCCAGTTTTTTGTATTCATATTGCTTTTTTAGGCGTTGCGAGCGCGCATTTAGATCTTGATCCTTAAAAATATTTAAAAAAAAATAAAAAGTGAGAGCGAGGAGCCGCTGGGTTGGGCTTAGCGCATTTCGCACAACCATGCCTTGTGAGGCAATGGAGGGGACCGACAATTTTCTGCCGGTTCCGAACGGCTATTCTTGATCCATAGACTTTTAAAAATGAATTGAAGCCCATAGACTAGTTTTTGAGCGGGTTGTAAGATTCAACAATGTAAGTAAGTTTCATTGAGCCTTGCGAGGCACTATCATGTAAAGTTCAACATGTTAAGGTAATTCCTTTTTGCTTTGATCATATAATTTGAAGTAGGTACTAAAAAGTACTTCACAGGACAACTAATTTGACACAAAAGTTATGAATTGGCATCACTGAAATTCACACGATCTCTTTTTGAACACTCCCATCTCATTGTCACACCCACATTACAAAATTTGTTGCGATTGTTCTTTATTTAGTGACTAATTTCATTGGATCGTCGCGTCGCCGTCGGCGTCGGCGTCGGTCGAGCTATGTTGCCCGTGGTTCTGCAGGGAATATTCTCATAATAAATCCTGGAAGCAGATGACTTGACTAGCGATTCGAGAGTCGTTGTTTATCATTTTCTCTCTGCGTAGATTTAATTCGGGTTGGACTTCAAATTTTAGTACGGGGAGGATCACTATACTCTTTTCAGTTTGAAAATTGAGTAGAGGGAAGACAGGATATTTTTTGCTTCCATCTAAATATCATACCTCCAATTAAAAGCTCTGACGTGATGTGGCTGCCGTTGTGAGTATTATCCATTGACATATTTCTTCCTCAATCGTCGGCTGTGTTGCCAACTGTTTATTATGATTTCATGAATATACAAAACAAAAAAAATTAATAAACAAGAAAAAAAGTATAAAAGTAATTCGCAAACAAAAGAAATGACTTTAGAAAAAAATTACCACTTCGACGAGTATTCCCTGCCACTACTCTTTTCATTTAAAGTTTATAACTAAACTTTCCACTGCTTCTTCATAAAAACATTGATTTACTACTACATCTTTGGCTCTGTTACCTGCTGAACGTATTTGAGACACCGTTGCAATTTTTCAGCGTCAGCCTTCGCTAGTCTAGTTCTAAGAAGGTCTTTTACGTTTGCCAGCTTAACAGCCTTTTTTTTGGCTTGCCACGAATCCTTTCACTTGAGCCCAAACAATTTCTACTAGAACGAGTGGTGTTGGCAATCGAAATACTCATGTCCTGCAGTTTTGGCTATTTCATTCATCCTGTATGTATGTTATAAAATCTAAGTTTGAAACGTTTCACGGTACTTAACAATTCAGCTTTCACCATTCAAAGCTTTTTGGAAGGGTATACCTGACGAGAACATCTGATTTGGATGTTTTTCCATTCAGTAACTTGTAATTACATAAAATTGAGTTGGCATCTAAAAAATGATAAGCGGAAATAGCCAACAAAAAAGATTTTCCCAGGCCAAAAAACGAAAAGTTTACGGTATCTTGGATTTTCACAAGAATTGTAAAATGCAAAATGTTTTCCAATGGTGAGTTGGTAACTTTGATTTAATTTGTGAACGTACCCTTTCACTTATCATCGAATTGTCATTGTCAATTTATTCAGCACAGCCAGAAGGCAGTGAAGAACGTTCTTCAAAAATGTTCTGATCTAAAATATTGCCGTTGAACACTGCTATTGTCTGTCTACTACAACTACAACTTAGAACAAACAAACTTGTCAAATAAAGCCCCAATAAAAAAGAAAAAAAGACAACCAGCAATTTTTCTTTTCCTGCAGGAAACGCAACAAATTAAGTTGATATAATGATAGGTATCATGATATCAAATTAATTTGTTTCGTCACAAATAAGTAATTTTATTTTCAACAGCTGCTTTTGTCAGTTTTCACCAATGTTGGCCATGCTTAAAAAGAAAACGTTGTTCTCAAATGTTTTAGATTCTAGAACAACAACATATGATCAAAAAAGGAACAGAAAATTTCTCATTAAACACGAAAAGATGATTTTTTTCTGCCTAATACTGATCTAGAACAGCTCATTGAACACTCATTTTGCAAAATTTTGAGTCTACATCTTCGTTGTGAAATGTTGCCTTGTAAGAGTGAAAAAATAGGTTGGTCGAAGTGTAGAAAACATCGCTGCCGTTCAGGCGTCTGTAGCAAACGATAAAAATCAGTAAATTCCATAGGGTCCAATTGGGTCCAATGTATCGACCGCTTCAAACGTGCCTGCGGTGGTAGTCTAGTTCCCTTCATAAATGTTTTGCCTGTACTTCAAGTCAAAGTAAAGTAAATTTTTTGAAATATCTTAAATGATTTGCGGTTTAAAAAAAAAACTGTCACAAAGTTGTTGGAAATCCCGATAGAAAGCCATATAACTGAATTCCGTCGCACTTACTTCCTTAGGTGGGCACTACAGTTCAGGATCAACCTGAGCCTCAAACCCGGATGTTCTGACAACGACTTCCATTCGGGCGATCTCTCTCCACTTTTGCACCTTAAGTCGGTTGAGGAGAAGAAACTCCTCTTGATTGCGCCAACGCCAACAAAGACGATTTTCCTACAATGTGCTTTTTAAAACCCGCCAAACTGGAGCTCTACATGGCCCAGCCATCGTGGTTATGCCCTTATCGCGGTACAGCTCATACAGCTCGTTGCTGTATCTTCTTCTCAACACATTATCTTCACACATGGGACTAAGGATTCCTCAAAGCATTTTCTTAACAAGGAAGTGTTTCTCTTTCGATAAGGTCCATGCTTCCGCGCCTTAAACCAGGGGCCAAATTACCGCATCAGTGATCGAGTGAGTGAGCACTTTCTTTCAAAATTCGCTCTATATTACAACATCAGTCTTCTTTTCATTTATCGACTTCTAATCGTTCAAATACTGATGAAAGAATGTCAAATTGTGGTAATAAAGTGATCGATATCGTGAGAATTAATGCAAAAACACAAAATCCAGTCACGAATTACTCGATCGTGCGTGCGGTAATTCAAACCCTGGTCTGGAATTGGAATGATCAAGGTCTTGTAAAGGGTTAACTTGGTTTTTCTAGGGCGGGTTTTGTTTCTCAACTGCCTTCTTTTACCCTAGGAAGCAACGGTTGGCAAGAGTTATTCTCCGTTTGATCTCTGCACTGATGTTGTTTTCCGTGTCTATAGCGGATTCTACATAGGTAGACGAAGTTCTGTCCTACTTCGAAGTTATGTCTGTCTATTGTGACGTTTTGTCCAATTCGTCGATGTTCTGTGTCCCTGTTTGATGACAGCATATACTTCGTTTTGCCCTCATTAACCATCAAACCCATTTTTGCCGCTTCAGTTTCAATACTCGCAAAAGCACCTATGACATCACGCTGTTTTCTTCCCATTACGTCAATATCGTCTGCATAGGCGAGTAATTGTACAGACTTTTGAAAGATTGTTCCTCTGGTGTTGACGTTTGAGTTTCTTACAATCTGTTCAAGTATGATGTTGAAGAAATCGCATGACAGTTTGTCGCCTTGCCTAAAGCCTTTTTCGACATCAAAGGTTTCGGTGAGTTCTTTTCCGACCTTGACGGAGCAGCGTGAATTCTCCAAAGTCATCCTGCATAGTCGTACGAATTTAGCAGGGATGCCGAAACTAGACATGGCTCTGCACAGCTCATCTCTGTAAATACTGTCATACGCGGCCTTGAAATCGATAAAAAGATGGTGTAGGATCGATATTATATTCTCGCGTTTTCTCCAAGATCTGCCGCACTGTGAAAATTTGGTCTACTGTGGATTTTTCACATTGATAAGGACCTATCAAGTTGTTGATATGGGGTTTCAGACCTTCACATTTCATTTAATTTTTATTTTTATTTATCTTATAACTACTTACATGCTAACAAAAATGTTTAAACTAGCTTATATAATAACTTAATAAACTTACTGACCCTAATCGGGTACTCTAAATTATTCAATAACTTAATGCTAATGCCTTTCGGCCTAAAAATATTTTATGGATCTATAAACTATAGCATAATTAAAAACTAAGAAAATTGTAAAAACTTAGTTCTTTAGAGCAACTTTACATACGTTCACATATTACAGCAGACATTCAGGAGGTTAATTGCTCTGTAATTGGCACAAATGTGAGGATCTCGCTTTTTTGGATCGGGCTTACGATATTAAGGTTCCATTCAACGGGTCTGCTTTCTTCCGACCATAACATGCAGTTCAGCTGGTGTATGCTCCTCTATAGCTGTCTTGAAAAGGTCGGCATCAAAATCATCTGCACCTGCAGTCTTATTTGATTAGTTATGTACACGATTGCCAAGAAAGTTACTATAACATTTTAAACCTAAGTCAGTGGTACGATTTTTAATTAGGGACCGACATACATATGTACGTATATTATTCCTTGCATAGTGTCTATAAGGCCGCGTTTCTATTTCCAAGTAAACTCGCGGAAGTCTTGCAGAAGTTTCTTGCAGTAGCGTTTACACTGCTATATGAATTCTTGTAATTTCTTCTGTCGCAAGAAATTCAGTTATTTATTTAAAATTAAGAAATCATGGTGAGAGTACCAGCGGTCTAGCAGCTGCAATTACAATTTTATTGATAAAAAAGAAAATGAGACCAACTTGGGTGCGCGATTGGATTTTAAGAGGACGGGAAGCTGGTGCCTTCTATAATTTACTAAACGAACTAATTCAACGAACTGATTCAATATCAACGAAGGAAAGACTCTTCTTGGCGCTGGCACTCTTAACATCCCTAAGCATTCCATAAATACGGATTACACTTGCAACGTTCATTGGACCGCATTATTTCTTCGCGAAACCATTCACGTACACTCGCCGCGAGTGCGATATATACGAAACTATTTCGGTAAGCTGCAAGAACTGTCTCGAGTCAATGCATACCGGTTTCAACCTGCAATTTATTGCACTTTCAAATACTCGCAAGAAGTTATGCAAGCACTCTCGCAATCGAACTTGCTTCGCAGTGTCCACTTGCAAAGTCACTGTCGGACAGACTGTCAGACATTTCTTGCAGAAGTTTTCTTGCAAATGGAAACGCGGCCACTGACTAAAGAGAAGGCTTTCCCATAAGACTTGTACTGAAGATTCAAAGTTGACATAGTAGAGGGTGAGATAAATGACAGGGCTGTGATCCTTCGAAAATAACTTGCTTATAACGCCGTAAAGGAAGACGAAGAAGGATTCCCATTTTTGAGTAAGTTTATACTATGCGAGGTGGTAAGACCTATCCTTACCTATGGAGCGGTAGTCTGGAACAAGAAAACTGACCAGGTAACCACTAAAAAAGCATTAGAAAAAGTACAAAGACTTGCGTGCATATGCATATCAGGAGCAATGAGAAGCTGTCCAATTGCGGCTTTGCAAGTATTGCTAAATCTGACACTTTTGCACCTGGTAATAAGAAGCATCTCAAATGCAACGATAACTAGATTTGCTAAAGAGACTGAGTGTGTCCTGAAATCTAGCGAAAAGAGCATAATATCGAAGGAGTTACTACTCATTGACTTTCCTCGGGATAGCAAGACCAAGGAATTCAAATTCGATAAGCTCTTTGACGTTGAGCTAAGTAACAAAAAGGCATGGCAAAGTGAAAAAGAGACCTACTCAATTAAGACCCATGCAATAAAATGGTAGACAGATGGCTCAAACGGAGGGAACTGGAGCAGGAATTTTTGGGCCAAGAACAAAAATTTCAGTACCTATGGGAAGAATGTCAAGCATATTCCAAGCAGAAGCTTATGCAATACGCAAATGCGCGGAAGTGAACATTGACAGGAAATATAAAAACAAACATATTGCAATAAAGAAGGACAGTCAAGCTGCAATTAAGGCCCTACTATCCTACAAAATCTCCTCAAATCTTGTCAGCGAATGCATTGACAAATTGAACAAACTGGGCAGTAATAACAGGGTTACAATCTATTGGGTACCAGGACATGTAGGAATCATAGGCAATGAACAGGCAGACGAACTGGCAAAGACAGGAGCCGGATCACCACTCATTGGACCGGAACCTTTTTGTGGAATAACGGAAAGCCACATTAAGAAAGAAATCAAAAAGTTTGAAAAAGACAACAGACAACTAATCACTGGAATGACCTCCCCAAGACGCGCCAAGCCAAACTTCTACTTGGCACTTTTAACACAAAACGTTATAAAGACGTAATAAAACTTAATAGAAACAATGTAAGAATGCTAGCCGGGTTCTTAACCGGACCCTGCAGACTAAGAAAACACCTTTAAGTACTAGGCATATAGAGCGACGACCAATGGAGATACTGCAACGAACAGGAAGAGTCTCCTGACCACCTCTTAGGTGACTGCGAAGTCACTTCTTATACACCAAAGGAAAAAGTACCTAGGATCCTACTACGTAGAGGAGAGGGAGCTTAAACTCCTAAGCGTAGCCCATCAGATACTAACTTTCATCAGAGGAACAATCTGGATGAAGTACTTTAATTAAGGAATACCACTTAAGAAGTAGGGGGTACAATAGATCTAAACAGGTCGAGGTACAATACAAAACCCCAATTTTCAGTCATTCATTCATTACTATGCGAGGAGTGGGCTAGTGTTCAATTCGAAGAAGTTTTGTTAATAAAAAGTAATAATTTGTTCAAAAATGTTTTTCCCACTATAACGAAACTAATGCCATAACTTTCGGATGATGTGGCCGTTTGGTAGCAGTTCTGATGTTTGTTTTCTCTTTCTTCTCTTCTGGTAGGTAATTGCAAGGCTTGTCATCTCATATTGATGCACTCTAGGCCAATCTATAAAATGCTGTTTCTTTTTTCACCAAATGATTTGGTGGTACACGATGATGATAACCCTAGTGACTTGAAAGCTATGTTCGTAGATCACCGAACTAATCTTTCCAAATCTCAATAAGAATCAATTCACTCCAGCAACTACTTAATCGGTAAATTCCTTGGGGCACTTTTAAACTGATTGAGAGCTGCAGGTGCAAAATTTTCCTGCCTCTTGGGTGGCAAACGAGTATACCTATGTTTGCATAAAAACCAATTGCAACTGACAATTGCTCAAACAAATCTTCACGGTGGCTAGTCATCATCAGGAAGGTCATAGAACCAAGTCAACTATACCAGTCCATCAGGCTTCACGCCCTTAAGCACCCCATTAGTGTCATTAAGCTATCCGCGACTGACAAACGCATCCGACGTTCGTCGCTGAAAGTTATACCCTAAACAAAAAAGTATCCACTGTTGGTAGGTAAACAGTAAACACGAGTAGAGGAGTATATAGTTGAAAATAAATATATGCATGAAGCAGTAACAACTCATTAAACAACAAAGCGACATGATTCTTCTCCGATGATGACTGCATTAATTCCGATTTGCTTGACTTTATTACAATTTTTGTTTTTCACAGTCAGAGGAGATTTATTTAAAACTTTTTTTTTTCTCTCCCGTTTTTTCTTTTATGTCAGTGGTTTCTCAGAAATGAAGTTGATGTATAATTTGCCAGACAACATGTTGCATGTGGGCGTTGTATAGAGCGTTGTACAGCTAAAGGTTTGTCTTGTGGACTTGAGCCTTGGGGGATATATTGCAACAACAACAAAAAATTAATACTTTATCCGAATCAGAGCCAACAATCAAATGCAATTCCCGGAAATTCTTGGCTTATTAATGCATTCCTCGGCTGAATTATTCAAATTTTCAGTTAATTTCGCACGGTTCGGTGCGTCGTCGGTCGGTTGGTCGGTATGGTAATTAGGGAAATTTGGCTTTTCAAAACATAAACACAACTGACGTGACGCGACGATTCGAGTGATGCACTCCCGCGTATTGTAAACCCTTCCTTCCATGATATATGGAGCGTTTATAATCGACAAAAAAATTGTATATCAAAAGTCATCAAAATGTCAATTCGTTGGCGGCATGCACTCATTTTAAATCCTCGTGAAATTCGATCCGAGTTCTTTACAATAGCGAGGAACAAAAGATTTATTAGCGGTTCAATGACCATTGGACACGATTTTCATTTTAGTGCAACAACCCAACAACAATATCAACAACAACAACACATCACAAAGACGTCGATGAAAAAGAAAAAAAAAAAAACGAGGTTAATTAAGACCTGATACGTACACAAAGACAAACGGTACTTTTCTATGGGGGTAGCTTTGTTAATAAGTCATTAAATCAGTCATCATGTGAAATGTGCTATAAGTCAGTGTTTGCTGCTTTGCAATGAATCATTTAAGCTCTTTGTCTGGAAAGTATGTCACGATGGCATAAAGGAACTCCATAACAACAGTGCCATTTTAAAGACGAAGTTGCACCCTTTGTCCTTCGGGTATTTTTCCATCTTGCTGAAGGATATATACTTTTGCAAACATGCCATCTCTTAGTCCCCTCTCGATCAAGGTCGTTTGTTTGAAGGGCAAAGAGATATGCTCCTCATGTTTTCCTTGATGAAACGCGACGTGAAAAGTGGGGTAGAAACAGATAATGTCGTGGTCAATACAGGGGCTAAATGGAGGGGGAAGATGGTCAATTTTTGAGAATAAGGACGACGTTGAATATAAAATTTTGTTTTCTAGAATTTGGATAGGAAAATGTCCTTTAAAGAGCTAGATAAGGACGAAAAACGTATCTGTCAACGATTAATTTAACATTTCTAATACCTATAGAGATGAAGGTACTACCTAGTTTTTTGGTGGAAAACATATCTGCTTTAAAACCCACATTTGACAGCGATTTACACCCCATTTCATTGCATTCGTCGCTGTTAATCTCCAACCAGCCACTAGAAAATTAATTGTCCTGTTCCATTCGAAATAACATTCCTTTAACTTTTGTTTCTAACTAACCGGCATCTTCATAGAACTATAAAATCCAATCAATCAATTTGTTTGCAATTATTAGTCATTCCATTCAATAACCTCTGTTGCCGTGAAAAGAAAACAACTAAAAATTTATAAAAACAACAAACACCCCATCCTTCATTCATCAGAAACGTCAAATTGGCAACAGGATTTACATTCACTTCTGATGACAAAATCACGATAAAAAGATGTTGGAGTGGATTTCTCATTGTTTGTTTTCATTGTGTTTTTTTATGACAGCGCAAAAAAATTTGTTTGGAATATGACCAACAGGGATGAGGACTGGTGTTTGTATTTCGTTTTTTTGGCTTTAGTTTTTCTTTTCACTTGGTAATAGTGGAAGCCAGAACGTAATATTGTTTTCGTGAGGAATTGAAAAGTCCTTCGAGTGTAATCACATTGCCACGAAAAGAATTATATCATTTAACCGTTCGGAGTCGGCCAAAAAATTGTAGGTTCCTATAATTCGTTAGGGTCAGATGCTCCACAAGCTTTGTTGTACTTCATTAATTCAAAGAGCAGATAATTGGTGTTTTCTGTATGGTAGCGAGGTTTCCTGTAAGACCATACCTTTTTCACAAAGTTAAGGACTCAACAACCGTTTGAACAGCTTTAGAGGTTTGTTTATCGAACTGCCGCCAGGATTTTTGAATTCCTTTTTTTAAGCCATTTTACCAAAGCTGTGGTGCCCGTGGGGTAATTTTAAACATGTCGGCCTAGGACTCGAATCTGAAACTCATACTTTCTTATTCAGTTAATTATTCCCAACAACTCAAACTAATTCTCCTACAGAGAGTCATCAATTTCTGGTCCAATTCAGAAGCAAAAGAATTGCTACGAAACTACTCATGGGTTTCAACTATACACAGCAGTTCCCAGAGCTGCATAAGCTCAACCTGCCATAAAAAATCTTTAAGAAAAATCCATTCAGTCAATAGTCTGATTAAAGAAGATGTTTGAAAGAAGATGATTAACTTAATTCAAGTGACTTAAAACAAAAAGCATTTAGAGGGTGGACCAAAGACAAAAAAAAAAATGAATAAATAGGGTGGCGCAACAGAGCGTGGAGCCCCTGGGTCTAGCGCATTTCTCACAACCATGCCTTGTGAGGGAATGGAAGGGACCTACAATTTTCTGCCGGTTCCGAACGGCTAATCGAGAAAGCGCTTTTCAAGGCAATATTAACGGAGAACTTGCCAATTCCTCGCGAAAGCCGATACCCGTAGAAAAAACATTTTTGCCTCTGTTGAGATTCGAACTCGAACCTCTGGATTAATAGGCGGACATGCAATCCATCACACCACGGGTACCACGGACCAAAGACAAACATTTTTCAAAAATAAAAATAAAAAATGAAATAAAAATAAAATTAAGGAACTCAACGTGTCGTTGCCGCGACTAGCTTCGCATTCTGTCACTTCAATTTTCCAAGACCTAGTTTATGATTCGGGATGTAGATCACGGATTGCTTTTATGATATTGGCGTCAAATATTTAAATCGTTTCTGGATTATTGACTTCACATTGGTCCTTCAATGTGATGTCAACAATCCAATAAATTTTTTGTTTCCCACAAAAACTCCTGAGCAGTCAAATCACCGCTTCGTGGCTGCCAATTGACATCACCAAGACGGATAATAACAAAATTGGGGAAGTTGGTGCACAAACCATCGATTGTGGCAGGAGCTCTGTGGCATGGCTCGCCATCTTGCATAAACCAGAGGTGGTTAAAGTCTATGTCATCAATTAGTATAAAGAAAGTAGTTTAAAATGGCTCTCTAACGACCACCGTTGCTGGGAAACGTTGTTAGTTTTCAAAGAAAAATAGTTCAATGATGCCACCGTTTCACAATTCTAAACCTGAGATGAGGTAATTAGTGGTTGTAAACTCAGCCGCCGAGATGTAAATGCACCTCGTCAGAAAAGAGGATTTTATCCCTAAAACGTTTTCAAATTCAAGGACTTCTAAAGCCAAACTGAAAAGCCTTAACGAAGCGGATAGTCGTCCACCTTAAATTCAAACTGCTAAGCAAAGCAAATAATCCGAGATCTTTCGTTAGAATTCTCCTGAGGGTAGTGCGTGAAATGTTGAGCTTCTGATATCAGTGACGAATTGATATTTGTTGATTGAGTCTCACACTCGCGGCAACAAAAAGCCACATTTTGGAGTGTGCTGGCGCTGTGGGTGCCTTAGTTTGACAAAACTCCCCAAAAAACCCACTACTTGAGCTGTGCAGCTCACTTTGGAAATGAGTTTTCGTTTCTCAAGCGCAAAGCTATTAATTTCATTTCACGGAGGTTTGAAACTGACTTTGTGTCAAGATTTCGAGAGGAAAACAGCTGTCAGTGTCAAAATATTCAATAATTTAAACAGAAACCACTCGAAAGACCACCCTTTAATGAATGTACAAAATATGTTAGTGTGCTGTACTAAACAGATTGGAATAGATCTTTATATCGGATAAGGAGCAATGGCGAATGGCTGTCATAAAATATTTTATTCTATGAAATGGGAGGTCGAAGAGAAGTGTTTTGAAAGCCACCATCACTTGCTGAAGCCGATCATTGAAATATCCTCAATTCAAAGGTCAAAGTAACAAAGATATTTGCCTTTTATTAAAAAGAGAGGCCTAAGATAACCACCTTGAGGAACACCGAATTTGGTGTTAAGCAAGTTCAAGTTAACTTCTTTTCAGCAAATGTGATTCGATTTGCTAAAGTAGAGAAACAGATCTAGAATAATATGCGGAAAAATAATATGAAATGCAAATGGCCAATGGTCACTATCGATTGGTTTGGTTTTCAAGTAACAGCCGTTTGAGGAGATTAGTTACTGGTAAATGCTTGACTTTTGTTTCTCCTGTATAGTTCACTCGCTGTTCACAGCTATCGATACAATTCTTTTTTGGAATTTGTAAAAGCGAACTACCTAAAGTCATAAAATAACAGGAGTTAAATGATTATGTGGCTAGTTATTGCATATGGTAAGAGTTGTGCATGTATTTTCAAGCATTTTTCGTTGACAAAATAGGCCAGTGATGTATTCCACAAAAATACGACAAATTTGTGGATTTCCGTATCTCCTAAGACTACAAAGTTCGTTCAGCTTGTAAGAATAATCTATAAGTGAACGTTTACTTGTAATTTTTCTTAGAAGTTTGTCCTTTCTTTGCTTTTGTAACAAAAATGTCTTTGCGACAGGGGCACAGCAAGCAGCCAAAGAGTTTATATGTTAACAATTTTTGTTTTTTTATTTTATTTTGATGTTTCTAGTACAACGTTCAAAAATTGCTGTAAATTACAAGTTATTGTTGGCCCCGGTGCAAGTGGAATACAAAATGCTGGTGGAAAATACTTGTTACGATCAATATTTTTTCCTACAATTTTGCTAACGAAAAACTGAAAAGCCGACAACCGTGAAGCATATAACCAAAAAGCAGGTTATTAATGATCTACAAGTTGACTCGCTTCTATTTTCACAAGGGAAAGTCTTATAACTATAGCCTTAAGTGCGTACGGAATTCACAAATACGGCTGACTCTCAAATTGTTTCTCAAATGCGGAGTTTTTGTTGCTTATTCTTTTTATTGTGAGCAAGTGGAACTTGTTTTCATAAACGCTTGTAAGTTTTTCCACAAGTGATAGGCATGTGATGAATTCAATGGCTTAAAATACTTATTTTCATATATTTGTTTTTTTCATAGATCATACTGATTTGATTAGCTGGCAATCGGTACTTACTCTTGAAATAGCACCGAATTTTTTCTTTAATTATTATGACAGCCCTAGGCGTTAAAGTTTTATTGCCAAAATTAGTTAGAACTCCTAGAAATGAATAATACGGCATATACACTGTTCAACTGCTTGACCAGCATGTGAGAATGTATTAGTAAATTCTATCTGACTTTGGATATACACACTTCAAGCTTGAGTCTTCAATCATTGTTGGTGTTGTTGTTGTTTTCCCCATTAAACTTCGCGCTCTGTGACGACGAATGTTCGCTTTGCGGTGTCTTTACGAAATGTATGCTGGATCAAGCATTCAATCTCGCATATACACTCTTCAATGATTGAAGCCTGATTGAACGAAAATCAAAACGATTTGATTTTGCTTCCAGCATACACACAATGCATACGTGAGTTATTTTCACTAATACACTCTTACATGCTGGTCAAGCATTTGAACAGTGTATATGCCGCATTAAGCTGCTTTTGGACATGTTAGTTTTTAAGCTAGCTAGTGCAGAGTCTCAAAAAGAATAAAACAAAAAAATATCCATGCTAAGAGTTTCCTTGAGTATTATTTCCTGGCCACTACTCATGGAAACAAAATCAATAATAAAGATGAAAACGTCATTCTAATTCATTTATTGCCTTCGGTCATCCACTTATAAGGTCAAACTGAGTTATATTCAATGTCATGGCATCAGAGGACGAAATACTTGCACCATTCAAGTTCTTTTGTGCAGTTAGTTAGTTATATTGCCTTTCAGACTGATACCATTTACGCTTTTAAGATTCCAATCTTGTTGCGTTGCAATCTAATGCAAGAAATTTCATTTCTTTTGGCGAAGCCAAATATCGTATACACTCATTCGTTTTATTACAACTTACGTAAAATAGTAAAAAGGATCTTCTGTATTGAAATCCTCGAGACAAAAATATTTCGTAATTTATTTCACCACCACATCATAGTCTTCGTCTTATTGGTATGAGTTTTCTTTGAGAGGACACGAAATGCAGCTCATCTTTTAAATTCAAAAAAACTCTGAACAACTATAACATTTTCAACAGCGACCGCTGAGTGCCTGTGTTAGTGAAAATTTTTCAACGAATGTATTTAAATTTTGAATAAAATTGCTATGCTAATTTGAATTTTTTTTTTTTCATGAGAAGGATCATTGCACTTTTTAATGAATTTGTAGGCACGCCGAAGCTTTAGTAAAGAATATCTTCGAATTGAAATTACAACCCAACCTACTCATGTGCTATCTTCATACAAACGAGTACGAACGTCGAGAATCTCTTAAATTCAATTGCATTTCATGTCACTGCATGTAGCTAAATATTTTTGCATCGAAATTTCGCCCCCTTTCTTCCTTCACAAAAAAATTTGGCAAACGGTTGAGTTTAAGGGTTTCTTTAGCCAAAGGCACATAAGCAGAAGTTGTGTATGGATATAATGCTTTGCTTTGGCAGAACCAGAATGATGCACTTATTTAAACCCTGATTGAAAAGAAAGGAATCTAAGTACAGAGGAGAATATGAGTTTGAGTGGTTTTTTATTTGATTCAGGAAAATGAAGGAATTTTGTTTCCACATGATTTTTCGATGAGTCCTTCAGGTTGTTTTCCCTGTTTTTGCTTTTTATGTTCCATTAACGAGATATGTAGCTACTCAGGGGTTTGCTTGGGGATATTTTTTTTTGCTGTTTTCAATTTTTAATTGGGTTACTTAAGCTGGTAAATACTGCAAATTTCTTTAAGAAAAAAATACAGAAACTAATGAGGCTTATAATTAAAAAAAAAAAAGCTTTAAGTCGATTTCAAAATGCTCCACGACCGATTTTATTTCCTCTTCTAAATGTTTGCCTCTCGAAAATACTTTCCCCAGGACCTTCGTGCTTTTGAGGATGTAAAAGTTCGTTTTCTACAAGCGTTCGAGTAAATCCCCACTATTTATGCTCACAAGGAAAATTCAGTGACAGCCAATGAACTAAGCAATTTGTTGTGCACTAACCTTACACATAAGCTTTTACAAACATCGTGCTCAAATGCAAAACGACAACCCATTTCCGGTCCACCTATAACCATTTTAATGTTCCAACTTCAACAACTGCCCAGCAGACCATTGGATTTCGGAGTTATCATCTTCTTAATGGTGGAATCTAATATTATGAAATAAAAAAGATGGGCTTTAGATGTGTAGCCCAAACAATTGTGTTAAATTATAATAAGTTAGAGGATGTTACATTTCAATCGCCCTAATGTCCTCTTTAAGGGGGAATAGATTAGCAAACGTTCATACACGTGCTTACACATGCATAAGGATAAGACTCGTCCTATATAGCCATACTCGTTTCCTGGTAAAAGTTTTTGTTGTTTTTTCTCTCTCGCTGTCCATTGTTTTTCAATGGGGATTAATTTGAAAATATGATACTTGCCGGAAGAGAGCAATTAGGTAAGGCGGGAATCGACCGAACAGCGAGCACCCTCAGGGAGGACAACCCCCAAAAAATTCAATACGATACAGTTGTGTACTAAAAGTCTACCCTAGTCCTGTGAGTTGTATTGTCTGGCGGTTTTTTTTTATTCAGTTTGAAAGGGTATAGGGTAGTAGTGTGATTGTTAGGAATATGTAGCACATATAGTAATTAAGAATAATATTCTTCCCAAACTGAATTGAACATTCAACTGGTGATGCCTTCAGTTTGAATCTGAGTACCGTAAATCGAGCAAATTGAGAATGCGAAACGTGTTTCTTCACATATGCAATCAGTTTTAGTTGAAAAAATGACTACGTTGGCATAGAAATGGTTAAAGTCCTTACTTTTTTTCCAAGCATCAAGGACGCCGCTGAAAATCGATCTTCTCACCTTCGATTAATGATAGTTAAGAACATTTTTTAAGGGCAAAAGCGTTTAACTCCCAACAGTTGGCACACCCTTATCCCTTTGAAGTCATCTACAAAATGGCGCCCAACGTGAAGCGAGTGAAAAACATTTTTATGATTCTAATCCTTCATTCGTAGCGATGGATCAGTTTTTTTCAAAGACGATAAGTATTGTAACGTGCGCTTAGCTCGCAATAATAAGACTTTACCTTTCAATTTATTTCCACCACTTTTATTCGATATCTATTTTATTCGATCAACTCTACCAAATAATCACATTAACTCACTCTAAACATTATCACTCTATAATCAAAACTGACATCTGGTTGCCTCGGCGTTGGCGGTCTATTTATATCGAATGACATTACATCTAGAACTTCCCAGTAATTTCCACATGGTCTCCACATTCCAGTATTGGCTACCAAACATTTCCCCTGCTGGTATATTTCTACACTTATACTAGTGTTGCCGCTTGTGTTTTCCGTTGAACGTTTTCGATTAGGAAATTTATTATTTTACTTAAAACAGACGCCATCGCCTCAGAAGTTAAGGAACGCGTCTTCGTCTGCTTTGGAGAAGAATTCATATCGCAGTCCATGGTTTTGAATGCTGGCGCTAGACTTCGAATGCAGTACTCTAAATTCTAACTCTAACTTTGTGGGCACAAGATTCATCATCAATAAATCATCACAGATATCCATTCAGTCACTTCTTTGCTATAAGAGAACGAAACAAAAATAACACCACAAATCACAGCTCCACTGTATGTGTTTTCTATTTCCCCAAGGTAGACAGACGTAAAATATCGTTCCGACCGATTCCAGCACTAAAATGTGAATCTGTATCTTCAATCCCAAACTCTGGGCGAAGTCGTTATTTGGCACCCTTTAAGTAATACGATGAAACCAACATGGAGGAGTAGAAATAGATACACATGCATGGCAGTCTACTAAGTTATAGAAGGTTTGTCGGATGTTTGTTGTATGTTCGTGTGTATGGTATAAGCATGCCTTTTCAGTAATTAAGCAAATAGTTTCACCTCCCTCAAAGATAGCGTTTGCATTTAATTTTGTAATAGTGAACTGCATTTCTGTTCATCCGTTTCGCCTTTCGAAAGAACTAAAGCATTCTTTAGTTAAGGACTATGGGGACACTAAATATGAAGCCCAAAATGAGGTTGTATACCTACACACTGTGAGTATTTCGAAAGGAAGGAATGTTATTATGTCTCTCTACTCACCCCGTCCTCATAGCCGCCTGAAATTGAGAAAGTTACTCTTGCACATTTTGTCGATTTTTTTTTCTTTTTTTCCGTGTTGCTTCCTTTGAGTCCTTTTTCGGTCTGAATTTCGTTTAATTAGAAAAAGTTGTGAGGAATGTATGACAAAGCTGATTAATAAACTCGTCGACTAGTTTGGGGATAAAGTATCCAATTTTGTTTATAAATATTTGAGTAGGTCTCAGCAGTGATGTCGATGTCGATGTGGGCAATGTGAACTGAACAGGGCATGGCCACGAATAGTGAATTTGATCAGCCAAAGGGTGTCATGTCGAAAAGTTATATAGTCGACTCTGGAGTAATGTATGGACACATTCGGTGGGGAGGTAAAATTTGTCATTTGACGGACAATTTGGGGATCAGTTTACTTAGTCTTAAACGGAATATTAAGTTTGTCTATATAGTTCCAAGGGACAAATCCACGACAACTTAATATGAAAGTATATATCGAAACTTAGCCCATAAATGGATGAGTAGATTGTATGCGGAGTATTTGCTCAAGCCAATCCGAATGAAGTGTCTGTCTGTTAATCGAATATTTGTAAGGAATTTCCCCATTGAAATTAGCCCGAGTAGAACGATAAGTGTTGGCTCAATATCTTAATGGGGGATTAAGTTTTGTCGAAATTTATACATTCGTTCGATAAAGCATTGACAGTAAGTAGGGATGAAAGTTTTGGATGTTTATGGAATTGATAAGAATTTACATGAAAATACAATTCGGAATATTGGAGCTTAACTACGCTGTTTTCAAGGCGTTAGGTGATTGGTTATTGAATTTATTTGTGAAAGGCCTTAGTTAAAAAAAAGCTTTGAACGTAGGTTAAGGATACTTTTAAGTTGAAAAGACAAAAAAAAGATGATTTGTAGAGCATCGATTTGAAAATCTTTTGAGAGGGTTTTTAAATCTTTTCCGTTTAAAAATGGCATAATCTTTTTTTTTTTTAATTTAACAATAATGGCATTTACTGAATAAAAATAAATAAATGAATAAATAAATCAGCTAGCTCAACAGAACTCAGTGACCGTGACCCAGCACTAGCTTGAGAAATTGAATAATATTGACTGATTCCGAATGACTAGAGCAATGAGAATGCGCATTAAATGGCAGTGTAGTTACTACTTATTAGAGCTGTGGAAAATTAATTGGATGTTCCTGCATAGTTTATACTTTCTTTTCAAAGTTGTGGCCTTATCCTCACATAATTTTTGTAATTTTGGGCAAAAGGTTTGTTATGAGTAAATTGCAAAAAGTGGCAGGGAATGTAGTTCAGACGATGTGTCTGACCAAAAAGGAATTCGGTTATAAGCAATTGTTGATAAAAAAAACTTCTCCACATTGGCCATTCTGAAATTTGGCTGACGCGTTCATAATTCACTCGAGCTATGCATTTTTATAAAATTGACATCGCCAAATTTGAATTCAGTTCGTCGGATGGCGTTGATCGTGGAATCAATGGCATTGTTTGTAGAAAATCAACGAATCTTCGCTCTTCCCCATAATCTTGAATGGTGCGGCCTAATTTCTTCGCGTATTTGTTGTGCCTTGATGGATAGCATGTCTGCTGTTAACCTAGAGATTCGTGGTTCGAATCCCAACAAAGGCAAAAATGTTTTTCTACGGGTATCGCCTTTCGCGAGGAATAAGCAAGTTCTCCGATAGTAAATTCATTCATAATCAAAACTATTGGTACTGAAAACGCTTTTGCAGTGTCACATGGAACTTTTAAGGAAAAATTCAGTGAGTTCCATAATCAGCTTTTTTCATGAGCATATCGTAAGTGTATTTTTGTGACTGCTCCAAAAGGGGAACGTTTGTTTGAGCGAATTCTCTTAATACCACTGAGTCGTTGAATTAGTCATTTTTTTTCTTCAAATACTATTTTTGAGGTGAATGCTTCCACGGATCTTGATTCTTCTAAGCTCAAGCTTTGTAAACCCAGCTTTCGTACTAAGCACCTTGATCTCAGTTGGGGTCAACTAACTCTCATGCTTGGGATACATTGTTCAGAATTGTGAACCTTTTTACTAGACGAACCGAGGTGTAAATCGTTCCTTCAGATTAGAAAGAGCGTTTTTCCATCACAGAAGAATGCGGAGTTTTCTTGCCACTTAATTTGATCTTCGCTAATTTGATAATTAATGTAGTCATCAGAAGTTGTTTGCTATTGATCATAGATCCCAACTTTTTGAACTTGGACAACACATGATTAATGATTAATGATGATGATGATTGTTTGAATCTCAAAACGGGCAACACAAGCACTATGGTGAGGACTAAAACGGTACCAATTACCTTCTTACACTTTTACCCATACGTTAAGTGGTAGGAGCTCGCTTATGATGGCTCCATCGTTAGCAAGGACTAGTTTATTAATTGTTCTGTACTTTATCTTTAAGCAGGTAGTCAACGACTGTAAAGTAGAGGAAAGGACTTGGTGTGAACTTACTGTGATCTGGAATGTGTTGGTGACTGCAGCTGAATATCTTATCTTCGGCACTGCTTCTTCGTCATTGCTTCTGTTCCACTACTTCATCGCACATATCCTTGATCATCTTGCACTCCTCCTTTTCAGAGGGATACCCATATTAGATCTCGTAGTTGTCAATCGAATGCCTTTCCATATAGTCATTCAGCACAATGATCAAATCCTCAAAGGAATGAGGTTGTTTTTCCTTTCAGATCCATACTAATCGAGCGGTAGTTATCTCAACTTCTTGTATCTCATTGAAAAAAGGTAAGTTTTACTCAATTGAATAGACAGACTATCGCCTCCTTTGAACTTGGAAATGAGATTAGTGAGCCATCAAACTTGATGCTTTTCATCTTTTTCCAAAACTCCTAAGGTATCATGATTTGCTAAGCGTCTTTTCAAAGTCTTTAACAGCCTAACTAGCTTCTTCGACTGTAATATCAGATGTTCAAGGTTCAGTTTTTGAAAAATCTTTTGAGGAAATTGTTTGTAGGCCATCACAATACTGTTGCCACCTGTGCCACCTTTCGTTGTTATAGAAAGGAAGTTGTCCTTGAGTCTCGTCAGTGCATTTTTCCTGTTATCAACGTCTATTCTGAAGATTGCTATACTCCCTTATTCAAAACGTTTTGTCGTATTTCATTTTGCTTAAGCAGCTGGGACTGATAATTCTTCCAGTTCCCTATACAGGGCTTTCGTGCTCTTTCGCGCACTTCTACTTTACCTCTTTCATGTAGCTCTGTCCACTTCCTTCCACTTTAAGGCGAGTCTTTTGATTTCTTTTGGTCATAGGATGGACACTTTGGCCAAACCGACACGATGATCCCGAGTCAAGAAATACACAGTCAACTTTCCTTCGGTTAAGGTCTGGTCCGCTTTAGAATCTGAGCCAGAAAAGGATTTTTATCGAATCTTCACAGATGGTTCCAAAACCGATTATGGATCTGGTGCTGTTACCTTTGTGGAGAGCAATGACATACGACTGCACGCATCTTTAGGCCCAAAAGATTCCGCCTTCTAAGTGAAGGCGTATGCTATCGAAATGGGTGTAAGCTACATTACGAACAATGGCTGGATAAGGAGAAGTATTTGTATTTGCAGCGACAGCCAAGCTGTGGTGCTTCTCAACCCTCTAACTATTTTGAAAGTGATCTAGGAATGTCATCACGGCATAACTGGAAGTGAGATCGCCGATAAATTTGCGAGGCAAGGTTCTCAGACAGCTTTTTCAGGACCTGAACCGTCCCATGGGAAATCAGGATCCTCAGTGAGGGCTTCAATCAACGATTGGTTCTGTCAAGAGCACAACCGTAGTTTGCGTGTTAGGCTTAAGTGATGCCACTTCACTTTAATAGTGCAATTCTATAGTCAGTGTGTTTCAAGTGAATGTGCGGCTAGCTAAAGTGACTCGATAGTCCTAAAATGAGCCACAAATAATTTTATCATCATTTGAAACTTGTATCGGTACTAAACAATCCAAAGCCGTTTTAAATGGCAAAAGATGTTTGCCTCTGTTTTAGGTTGAAAGTGTTTCAATTAGAATTTATTTAACCTGTGGTTTCTTAAAAGAGTGGCAATGATTTGAAGCTTATAGCTGAATCTAACACTTAAAAGATTCTTTATCAGCTAATTTTTGTTGTTGTCCACTTTATTTTGTCAACATTAGCATCATCTTGATTCAGATCAATGCTTAAACTCGTTAAAATGTCATTCTACCAATAAATCTTTTGCATAACACACCACTAAACCTGCCATTAAAAAGACTTGACTCAATTACTTAACCTTCCGGCTTTCTAATACACAAATTTTATCTTAAAAAAAAAAGAACTCACATACTCGTTTTTCAGCACTTGTATGTCTTATTTAACCACCCAATCATTTTATAGCGTTGTTGGTTATTCAACGCTCATTAAATCCCTGATTATAGTGTTCAAAGAAGAAATTATTCATTTCCACTACCCTTATTCTATTAAAAAGCAACAATTAGAGTGGTGTAGTAAAATTAATGTCCCCAAACGCGATGGCTATCCCCAGATTGAATTAAACATCACAAGTTTGGGTCATTTGTAACTACATCCAGGCGCAGAGTTCGCCGTTAACATTGCTTCGTGCTTATGCAGATGCATCAAGAGAACATTACATCCCATTTGAAAATAAAATAAAATAAAAAATGTTCTGTAAACATTTACGAGCATTAAAAGTAGTAAAAAGAAACCGTTTTATTGCTCGAATACTTAACACTAGTTGAATCCTATTCGGTCATTAATTTTTCACTTTACACAGCGTCGTTTTCGTTTAAATTTATTTCCGAGTCAGGGAAGAAAAACAGGCGGGTTGGTCTTATAGTTCAATGAAACTCCAGCAATATTGACTGTAGTTTGTATAGCGTAGTAAACATAAAGAAAGTTTAAGAATGGGATTGTCGGAATCGCTGCACAAAATGCAGAAAGATGTAAGAAGTCAATAGCAGAGCTGTAAAACTTAACAGTTAACTCTAGGGATGAATGTTCTGTAGTAATTGGCGTTTCATTTCGTATAAAAGCTGGGGCATTAGTTTCATTCATGACAGGTTACGTATTACACAACTTTAATAAGTCTTTTTACTTTGACAGAATTAGGTATGGCGGATGTGACGTGTGAGCTATCTAAACCGTAGTTGGTCAGCCGTTCGTGTTCGCGAGTCCTTTACTTGGTTTAAGGAACTACAACTTTCCATCGAATCTAAAACACTGTCAAAAACAGTCGTAATACCAATTCCATCCCAAAATCCTTAATAAATCCTTGCGTGGAGTCGTACACCGAGTTCCTATCGTAAGAAATATATGATTTTTGAAAAAAGTTTTAGTTGACAGGCACAAACTCCCATGGGAGAGATTTCCTGTACAAGGTGGTGGGCAATACACACACTGCACAATGCACTGTTTATTCTACTGTGACCCAAGTGAAGGCAAACACTACTAAACTTCACTGAGACGTGACAAGAACACGTTAAAACTACATTTACACTATCAGAGTGCATTCGCCGTACAATCAGCGGAGCTATATAGCTTGGCCCACCACCTGCGTTATAAAACATAAAATCTCGCACAACAATTAAGAACCAAATTAGACTTCATTTGGATGGCAATCGTGCGACAATTAGGGAGCACAGACAAAAGCTAGTTCATGAATTGTGCGAGGGTGCGGTTCGTTTGTCACCATCGCAAATCGCAAATAAAATAAAAGAGAAAAAAAATTAAATAAACCAAACAGAGGACAGAAATGCTCATGACATTCATGAGCTGTGTAATTCCTTTTGCAGATAGTTTTTTTTTTATTTTTTTTTTTCATTTAATTTTTATTGCATTTAGTGGATTTTTCGTATTTATTTATCTTTTTAATAATTCAACTGGAAAAAAGCGATTGCAAAGCGAGAGGTTTTTTCTGTTGTTGTTGTTGTGGGACTCTTGGAAATGATTGCACTTTGCGGAAACAATTGTGGCTGCATTGACTGTGCTATAATTAATGATCCGTGATAGTTGGCAATAAATTTAATTCTTTATTTGGTTATGTGAACGGAGACGAGGCGAGTTTGGAATATGTGACAAAGCGGTGGGCAAATGCCAAGAGGCGAGTATGAAAGTGAAATGTCAAAGTTTTTTTTTATTAGCCAGGCATTTAGCGGTCAATTGGTTTTAATTTGGGAAAACGCTCGTCTCAATAACCAATTATGTACTTACTTACTTAGATGGGCACTAGAGTTGGGGGTGAACATGGGACTCAACCAACGTCTTTCGATAGCACTTTCGTTTTCGGGCGAGCTATTCTCAGGTTTGCATTGGAAAGCGGTTGAGGTCTTTTTCCACTCGGTTGTGTCACCCGAGGTCCTCCCTTTTCCATTATTTCTATGTAATGTGCTTTCGAAAACCCGTCGAGACGGAACGTTTAGGTTCATCCGCTCTACATTTTTGAACGGTTGCACGCGCAATTCCCTATCTGGAAGACCAGATCCTTTTAGAATCCTTACTTACTGATTGGGAATTGCAGTTCGGGGTGAACCTGAGCCTCAACCAACATCTTTCGATAACGAACTGAACTCAGGCGATCTCTCTCCTGTATTACACTCTAAGTCAATGGAAGTTGTTTACCTTTTGATTTCGGCACCTAAGACGATGTCATCCATCCCCTTCGCCCTTCCGCGATTTCCCAGACCCTTCGAGTCTGCGCGTTTAGGTTCATCCGCTCTTTATGCCCCAGTCTAGTCTTGCGATGAGTAGTCTTTGAGCTAGGCTCATGTACACCTCATTCAGTTTGTTGTTGAAGCTTTTTTTGGACAGGACTGTTGTGATTTGATAACTTAGTTAAAAGTCCGCAGTGAATATTTCAAAGGTTTATTAATTCAGTAATACATAAACTTATAAAATTGACACGGCAACCAACTAACTCAGAGTCCTATTAGTAAGTGAGTCAGTAATTCTAACTATGTGTTTGACAGCCGGATATATCCTAGTGACAGTGTAGATTAGATTTTAGACCTTTTAATTATTCGAACTTTTAAGGGTCCGTTTAGATTAGGACCAAAGATCTTTTGGAGTATTTTTCTTTCGAAACTACCAACGCTTTCCGCATCCGCTTTCGATAAGGTCCATGCTTCCGCGCCGTATAGCAGAACTCGAACGATCACGGTCTTATAAAGGATAACCTTGGTTTTTCTAGGATAGTTTTGTTTTTCAATCGCATTCTTAACCCAAGGATGAGCGGTTGGCAAGAGTTATTCTCCGTTTGATCTCCGCACTGATGTTGTTGTCCGTATCTACAGCGGATCATAGGTAGACGAAGTCCTGTACTACCTCGAAGTTATGTCTGTGTATTGTGACGTTTTGTTCAATGCGTTGATGTTCTCTGTCCTTATTTGATGACAACACATACTTCGTTTTATCCTCACTACTCGTCAAGGCCATTTTTGCCGCTTCTGTTTCAATACTCGCAAAAGCATCTATGACATCCCGCTTTCTTCTTCCCAATGCGTCAATATCGTCTGCGCAAGCGATTAACTGTACAGACTTTTGAATGATTGTTCCTCTGGTGTTGACGTTTTGTACAATCTTTTCAAGTTTGATGTTAAAGAGTATGACAGTTTGTCGCCTTGTCCCTTTTTTGACATCGAAAGTCTCGGTGAGTTCTTTACCGACCTTGACGGAGCAGCGTGAATACTCCAAAGTCATCCTGCATAGTCGTACGAGTTTTGCAGGGCTGCTGAAACTGGACATGGTTCTATAGAGCTCGTCTCTGAAAATATTTTCATCCGCGGCCTTGAAATCGGTATAAAGATAGTGTTTGTCGACCGGGGACCACAATGGATTCTTGAGATCCGAGTGAGGTGCCGCCACTTGTGGCTGCATCCCCCATTCAACCTTACCTATAGTGTGTGTCGATAGTATTTATATTCTCGAGTTTTTTTTCCCAGATCTGCGGTCATGTGAAAATTTGGTCTATTGTTGCCTTCTCTGGTCTAAAACCACATTGACAAGGACCTATCAAGTTGTTGACGTGGGGTCTCAGACGTGCACATATTACAGCAGACAAGATCTTATAAGCGACGTTAACGAGGCTTTTCCCCATTATAATTGGCTCCATCGTAAGGGTCTCCCTTCTTTAGGATCGGGTATACGATGCTGAGGTTGCATTCATCGGGCATGCTTTCTTCTGACCATATCATTCAGATCAGCTGGTGCATGCTCCTTTCCAACTGATCTCCAGCTGCCTTGAAAAGTTCGACATCAAGGTCATCTGCACCCGCGGTCTTATTTGGTTTAAGTTTGCATATGGCAAGCTTAACTTCTTCTAGGTCGGAAGGACCGCATTCTTGATCATCGGCCAATCTGAATTGGGCAATCTGCCTGACAGCGGAATTTGTGTCCTCATCGCTGCTAAGCAGTCTGCAGAAGTGATTTTTCCAGATCTTCAGTAGCGACTGCGTCACTATTACTATGTTTCCCTGCTGATCTTTACAGGCTTGAGATCGGAGCTTGTCACCCTGGCAAGATCTTTTTACCTTTTGGTAAAACTTCCGAATCTCATTCCTCTGTAATGGCGTCTTTCAGATCCATTAGACGAGCGCTTCTCATGCTGCTTCTTATTTTGAGAATTTGGTGCTCTTTCCTCTCTTTCTCCTTGTGAATCTTTTGAGACTGTAAAATAGCCCTTGTTCTCTTTTGCATCTACATTTGTCGTTCTTTTTGTTTGGCTGCATCGTCTCCTGCATTCTTCATCGAATTCATTAAATAGAACGAAGAATAAGCTCCTGCGGTAGTCCAACAAAAGAAACTCGAACTCGATTGGTCAAACACTTAGCTTTTCGGCCAACAGTTGACTGTTGACCAACCAGAAGCGGAATTTATTACAATTATCTGAGAATTTTGATTACTTTTTACCCGCTACCCGCTCATCGAAATGAAATATTTTTTAGTGACACTGTTCTTCCCATCTGAGGTTCAAATGTCAAATAAAAAGGTAAACATTTTTCATGTTTTATCTCACGACTGCATCTCTACCATGTGATCAAAAGAGCCATGACGACTTTTAAATACTCTTTGACGAGATAGCAGCTGAAGTATAAGTTTCATCCAGACAATAACTTTAATAAAAACGATGATCTTGGAACCCAACTGTACTTCCATACATCACATCATATAATCAAAAAGAAACAGCAGATCAGTGGGTCAGGATCTGGGCTTATTAAATCACCCAAAAGCAATAAACCACATCAAACGACCTCATCTGCATTCTGAATCATCATCATACAAAACTTAAGTGGTGATTCAGCATAAGCGTTTAAGAATTAATACACCATTTTCACCTGAATTATGCAACAACTGGAATGTAGGAAGCTGCTCTGCAGATTAATCACCTGTATCCCTTCATAAATCTCCATATGAAAACGTCTGGGGGAAAAAAGTCTTCCTCTCATTCTTAATGATCGCGCGCCACTAAGATAACTACAGAGCGCAACACTTTATTTAATCGCAGCCATTAATTTAGTTTTTATAATCTAACCTTAAAATTAGTCCTTTTTGTCAATACGTCTTAATCCAGGAGATAAACTCTGGTGCGGATGAAAAAAGAATTCAAATCGAGTACTGAAACCGAGAGGTTGGGATTGCAGTGCGATGATAATGATGATGATGGAAATGCTTGAATTCAAAACCAGGAAGCCCACGCCAGAGTCGGTTCTTATCGTGCCACCATCTGTTTGGTCTTGGCTTTTGGTCGGCACAGTACGTGACTTAATTTCATTTATCATTAAGATCACACCGTGCGAGTCACATAAATATTTTATTTACTTATTTTTTCGTCTTTTTCTTATAAAGGGGGGACAATTAAGTAAAGAGATTTACAAAACTCGAACGCGATCTGAGAACAGAACGACACGACGACGCGTGAGATGCGAGTGATTTACGTTAATCCGATAGAAAATTTTGTAATTATTTTTCTTAACCTTTACTGAGTTTTTTCCTGATATGGTGTGAGTGTGACGATAAAGACAGCAGTCAGACTGACTACCTCTTCTCGGAACGGATATTCATCTCGTTTTTATGGTCATCTTTGAGTATTTTATGGGGAAAAAAGTAGTCGCTTGTATTGTGATTGTGACTTTTGTGAGTAGCTGGATGGCGGCGTGGATACTCATAAAATTGAATTCGCCCTTTTACACTATAAACGTGACCAGTAGTAGTTGTTGTCGCTGAGAATCACATTTTATGGTCCATATTTTAGATGACGTTAATGGATTCATTTAAAAAAGAGCATGGAGGAATGCATTTTTTTGTTTAACTCTTTTGGGAAGACGTCAAAGTTGTTTTGCAGGTGACACAGTCATGACCTGGTCAACTTTTATTACGTGACTTGACTTTGTGATGTTTCCTGGTATTTTGTTAACAAGGCTTTGTAAGAAATAAGTGGAATAAAATTATGGCAATCTACTCGTGTGACTGTTTCGCTTTCGGTAGTCAGTAATTATGTGACTGGTTGATAAAAGTATTGACAAGGTATGGTATTTCGCCACCTTTTTTTGTTCTATCAATGGCATCTGCACTAGCATATGTGTAGCCTATTGGTATACCCATATTCATCCAATTGGTTGAGATCGGTATCATGATTTCTTTTCTAGCGACTTCATCGATTTTGTAGTTTGCTGTAATGTATTAGAATATTCATACAAAAATGCTAATGTTGAACTGTTCTTCTATCGTAATAAGACGTATTTGACAATTGCGGGTGGGTACTAAGATCCTTGCGTTTAGTGACTTGAGATCTGCTTGGCTTTCTGATAAGATACGGGTATTCACTGAGAATATCATGACATCCAGAATTTTCGCTTAGAACAGGCTGTAGTAGTATTAAATAAGACGAAGAGAAAGACTAGTTGGTCTGGATACACTGCGCTACACACCCTTTGGTCGAATTGAAGCATCTCTTAGAAAGTCCTGGTCATCCCAAAAGATCCTCGGTGGAATTATGAACTTGGAAATTGTTTTCAAAAACCGGTTGGCATAGGATAGATCCGAACATAAGTTAACTTTCTTTAGGGCTGTCATCATACCACCACTCTGTAAGTTGGTAAGTATTGGTCTAATGACTGCAGTGTATAACCAGTTTTTTTTTTTTTTTTTTTTTTTTTTTTTTATAATTAACTTGCACATCAAGGGGTTATGACTACCCTTATAATGCCATTAAACACAGTGCGAGCATTTAGGAAAATAGGAGAGGATTTGAAAGGAGACATCGATGCATGTTGCTTTTGAACTTTTGTGAATCGTAATGAAGGGGAAATACAGAGCCAGGTAAAGCATTCCACATTCGGGTGGTGCGACTAAAATATGAATCTCTATATTTGACTGTACGCCCGAAGTTGGGCTCAAGGAAAAATTGATGAGCATTCCTAGCGAGGCGAGTGTTGCGGCTAAATTGTTTCAGGGGAGGAATGCAACTGGCTATTTCACTAGAGCACTGTTTATGAAAAAAGCGATAAAAGAGAGAGAGAGAGACAGGTAACGTTTCGTCGATGTTCAAGAGAATCAATCGATTCTACGATTGAACTATCACCTATCAATTTTAACGCTCTATTTTGTACCCTATCAAGCAGATGCAAAGATGTTTGAGCGGCACCTGACCAGATATGGGAGTTATACTCCAGTTTTGGGCGGATGAAGGCCTTATAAATTGTAGCCAGATCAGAAGGGGTGAAGAACTTCCTGCATCGTCTCAAGAAACCTAAGCATTTAGCAGCGTTTTTGGCGACTTCAAATATGTGGTCATTCCAACGAAGATCATCGTTTACACACATACCAAGTACTGACAGCTTTTCGGTTTCTTGGATGCAGGTACCATTCATGGATAATGGCAGTTGGGAAGGTTAAGCTTCAACGACAAAAGACAGCATTGAGTTTTCGAAGCATTGAATTCTACTCGGTTCATAAGACCCCATGCAACAATGCTGTCAATTCAATGAGCTTATCATACGCAACCGTTCCAGTTCCACATCCGAAGAGCAGGGACGTGAATTTGGGAACGAATATGAAAAGCTGAGGGTCGAGTCGTCAGCAAAACAGTTAAGCGGATTAGAAGTTTCAGACAAGAGATCATTTATGAAAATGAGGAAGAGAGTCGGAGACAAAACGGAGCCCTGGGGCACACCAGCATTTATGAAGTGGGTATCAGACTTGAAGCCATCCAACACAACTTGTATTGAACGGTCGGAAAGGTATTTTCTAATCCAACGAAGAACAGACTCATCGGTACCAAAAGCACGCATTTTCGATAAAAGAGCCTGATGCCAAACTCTATCAAATGCTTTAGAAATGTCAAGTGCAATAATCTTACTTTCTCCAAAACAATGTAAAGATTGGTTCCACTTTTCGGTGAGATAAGCCATCAAATCACCAGTGGACCGTTTGCTCCGAAAGCCGTACTGACGGTCATTAAGAAGCTTTCGTTCTTCAAGATATTTCATAAGTTGACGGTTTATCAACGTTTCCATGACCTTGGAAAGAAGGGACGTTAGTGCCATTGGACGGTAATTGGAAGGGGAGGAAGATTCGCCTTTTTTAGGGACCGGCTGGACAAATGCAGTTTTCCATCTGCTCGGAGTATGATTTGTAAGAAAAGAGGCCCATAGTGGCTCTCCTGACTCTTTCCTTTGTACTTAACTTTCTGCTGAGCTTTTTGTCAAGGATGATAATTCGTTTCAGCTAAGATGTTAAGTGGGATACCATTAATTGATGGAGTTAGCAGATCTGGAACTGTGTATTTCCTATTGAGTTTTCTGTGGTATACGCCCAGACCACACTTTCTCGCCCGTTTTAATAGTTCAGGTAGTTTGCATTAGCTCCGTAAGGACAAGACTATGGGCCCCTGATACCGAAACAACGTCGTCGGCGTATGCAATCTTTTTTGATCCCTTCAACTTCCAAGCTAACTAGAAGACCGCTTAAGACTATGTTCCTTGGGAATGGAATAAAACAAGGGTGGCGTTCCTATACTCACAGATCTTTTTGTAGGAAAGGTGCCTAAGATTAAGTTGATTCTCCTACTTTTAACATTTAATATAAACATAATCAGATGTAACAGTTCCCTCAGGTCAGAATTCAATGAGCTAATCATATGCAACGTCCCAGTTTCAGAGAAGAGATTGTTTATGAAAGTGAGGAAAAGATTTGGAGACAAAATAGAGCCTTGGGGCTGACCAGCATTTAAATGGTTATATGGTCAGAATCAGACTCCAAACCGTCCAACACAATTAGTATTGAGTGGTCAGAGTAGTTTCTAATCCAACGAAGAAGGGACTCATCGATACCAAATGGAATCATTTTCGTTAACGAAGCTTGATGCCAAACTCAGTCAAATGCCTTAGAAATATCAAGCGCAATAGTTTTACTTTCTCAAAAACAGTGTAAAGATTGGTTGCACTTTTCGGTGATATATTCCATCAAATTACCAGCGGTCCTTTTACTGCGGTTCTGTCGGTACGCTTTCCTTTTTCAAAATATTTGATGAGTTGACGGTTTATCAACGTTTTCATGACCTTAGAAAGAAGGGACGTTAGTGCGATTGCACGGTAATTGTAAGGCGAGGAAAATTCACCTCTTTTATGGACTGCGGACCAATGCAATTTTCCATCTGCTCGGGAAGAACCCATAAAAATAGGAAAGATAAAATAGCTAACGTAGTGGTTTTGCCAGCGTAGAATAAGACCTCTTTGGAATAACGGCGGGGATACCATCTTTACCAGCTATAACTCTCGCAACCGAGCCAGTCCGAAAAAATATCCGAACTAGCTGTTGAGTCGCTCTCTCATCGAAATTGCGTGCTTTTGGTATCGATGAGGCTTTTTTTCGTTGGATTATAAACTACCTTTCAGACAGTTGTATTGGATGGTTTGAAGTCTGATACCCACTTAGGTGGACCCACTATGCCATCAGAAAGTAGATATTGAGTTACCAACAAATTGAGCTGCCAGCTGATTGGTTCCATGGATGGAGCTGACATACGGACACGGAGAGTCATTGCAAATGGGCGCAGGGACCAATGATTGAATTTCGATATTAATTCTAGAATCAGGCTAAGCTCATTACCACTTTTCAAAACCTTGCTTAAGCTCCTCATTTTTTCAAGCAGAAAATTATTTTGTTTTTGTTTCTCAACCAAAATGTTAAGCCAAAAGCGCTGTTTAGGTAATCAATTCATAAAGCAAAAGGATTCCCATTGTTGCCCTCACAATAGTCTTAAGGGATTCCATAAACAAGGTTTCAAGTTCATTTATGGGTTGGACTTTTGATAGTAAATGTTTTTCTAATGTGCTACAAAAATTTCACTGCTATAATTCAACAGACATTCACATGATAACTGAAAATCCCTATTCTCTCCGTCATAAAACCTTTCTTCCATTCATCAGAGTCATTCACATTCATTTAACACTCAATTTCGCATGTTGACACCGTCTATGAGTCCTTTCATTACCACCTACTGCTCACTAAACCATATCAGCAGAGCAATAAAACGAACAAAATTATTCTATAAAACTAGATCGTCAGATGCATAGTCACATAGTAAAATCATTTGTTGTTTTTGCAGTGAGGAACCTAACCATGGCCATCCATCAATTAGTAAGTGGGTCGGTAAACCCATAAAAGTGTTTCATAGGAGAATGGTGACTTGACTATAGTGAGTGAGTGACCCATCCCGATGCGAGTTTATTATTTTACAATCCATTATCTAATTTCTTATCGTAAAAAGTGTAATTAAACTGTTTTACAGTCTTTTCCATATCAAATTTAATTCCAATGAATCTCCGCCACTATAACTGCAATGCTGTCACATTAAAACGTTTTCTTGGTTGATGTGCGGGGAATGCTTTTTTTTTTGCATTGTAAACAAATGGAAAAGAGGACTTCTGCTGAGATACTTAAAAATCTGTGAATCTTAGATAGAAAGATAGAAGCTTTATTCAACGGGGATTTTACAATGGGTCGTAAACGTGAAGTTAATTTCTTTTAGTGCGCAATTAGAGATTTTGGTCATAATTTTTGAGCACGATTCCGATTCCGAGACAAAATAAAATAATTTTGGGTTGTTGAGATCAAATGTATTATTTAAAATAGATGTGACAGTAGAACTACTGCATTGCAAATATTCTATGTTACCAGAGATATGAAGCCAACAAAGATTATTCAATTTAGTTTCAATTCAAATTTATTGAGACATTCTTTCCTCATGTTAACATTTTACTGTGTAATTTTGGCGATGGCAAAAGGTAAAGACAGACGTCCAAAAAATTCTGGTACCAGCCGATTCACCATATAATATGGGTAATTTCAAAGGCAATGCGTTTAGTCGCGCTATCTGAAGCGGACACAGCTTAATCTACACGCAGATCGCTGGAAGTCGTCAGTTTATTTGGACGCTGCTTATCTGTCAGGTTAAGTGACAGCCAACCTGCTTTGTAACATGCCTCAAGCAGGGCTGCGAGTTTATGAATTAAAAAATCGATAAGCTATAAGCTTATAGTAAGCTTCAGAATTGAAAAATATTTAATTCACGAGCTAGTTTGTGATTAAGAATTGAGAAAGATTCAATTCATAAGCTAGTTGGAAATTTAAGAATTGACTTATTCAATTCATAAGCTAGCTTATGACTTATGAATTGAAAGATGTTCAATTCACAAGCTAATTTGTGAATTATGAATTGAAAAATATTCAATTAATAAGCTAGCTTATGAATTCACTATGAATTGGAAAAAAGTCAATTCACAACCTAGCTTATGAATTACCTGAATGTTTTCCAATTCATAATCCGGATAATTCATAAGCTGGCTTGTGAATTGAATATTTTCCAATTCAATTGAACAACTAACATCAAACGCTACAGAGCTAATAAGTCAGTTAGTAATACACGTCTTACTTAGATGTACGCTTTTTTTATGATCAAACAAAAAACTTATTTGGCTTTCCATTAGTTACTTACTTACTTACTTACTTAGGTGGGCATTACAGTTCGGGGTGAACCTGGGCCTCAACCAACATCCTTCTATAACGACTTCGATTTCGGGCAAGCTTTCTCCAGTTTCGCACTCCAAGTCGGTTGAGGTCTTCATCCACTTGATTGCCCCACCTAAGACGAGGTCTTCCCCTTCCGCGATTTCCCTGCAATGTGCTTTCGAACACCCGACGAGCCGGAGCGTTTGGGTCCATCCGCTCAACATGGCCCAACCATCGTAGCCTCGCGATGCGTACTCTTCTGGCTATGCCCATGTCGCGGTACAGCTCATACAGCTCGTTGTTGTATCTTCTTCTCCACACATTGCCTTCGCATACGGGACCAAAGATCATTCGGAGAATTTTCCTTTCGAAACGACCAAGGGTTCCTCATCCGCTTTCGATAAGGTCCATGCTTCCGCGCAGCGCAGTAAAGCAGGACTGGGATGATCAAGGTCTTATACAAGGTCACCTTGGTTTTTCTAGAGAGGGTTTTGTTTCTCAATTGCCTCTTAACCAAAAGAAGCAACGGTTGGCAAGAGTTATTCTCCGTTTGATCTCCGCACTGATATTGTTGTCCAGCGGATCCTAGGTAGACGAAGTCCTGTACTACCTCGAAGTTATGTCTGTCTATTGTGACGTATTGTCCAATTCGTCGATGTTCTGTGTCCTTGTTTGATGACAACATATACTTCGTTTTGCCGTCATTAACCATCAAACCCATTTATGCCGCTTCTGTTTCAATACTCGCAAAAGCACCTTGACATCACGCTTTTTTCTTCCCATTACGTCAATATCGTCTGCATAGGCGAGTAATTGTACAGACTTTTGAAAGATTGTTCCTCTGGTGTTGACGTTTGAAATTCTTACAATCTGTTCAAGTATGATGTTGAAGAGATCGCATGACAGTTTATCGCCTTGCCTAAAACCTTTTTCGACATTAAAGGTCTCGGTGAGTTCTTTACCGACCTTGACGGAGCAGCGTGAATTCTCCAAAGTCATCCTGCATACCCGTACGAGTTTTGCAGGGATGCCGAAACTAGACATGGCTCTGTACAGCTCGTCTCTGTAGATACTGTCATACGCGGCCTTGAAATCGATAAAGAGATGGTGAATATCGATATTATGTTCTCGGGTTTTTTCCAAGATCTGCCGTAATGTGAAAATTTGGTCTATTGTGGACTTCTCTGGTCTAAAACCACATTGATAAGGACCTATCAAGTTGTTGACGTGGGGTTTCAGACGTTCACATATTACAGCAGACAAGATCTTATAAGCGACTTTAAGGAGGCTTATCCCTCTATAATTGGCGCAGTTGTGAGGGTCTCCTTTCTTTAGGATCGGGCATACGATACTGAGGTTCCATTCATCGGGCATGCTTTCTTCCGACCATATCATGCAGATCAGGTGGTGCATGCTCCTTTCCAACTGATCTCCAGCTGCCTTGAAAAGTTCAGCATCAAGGCCATCTGCACCTGCAGTCTTATTTGATTTAAGTTTGCATATAGCAAGCTTAACTTCTTCTAGGTCGGGAGGACGGCATTCTTGATCATCGTCCAGGCTGAATGGGGCAGTCTGCCTGACAGCGGAATTTGTGTCCGTTCGCCGTTAAGCAGTCTGCAGAAATGATCTTTCCAGATCCTCAGTAGCGACTGTGACTCTATAACTATGTTTCCCTGCTGGTCTTTACAGGCTTGAGTTCGGGGTTTGCCACCCTGGCAGGATCTTTTTACCTTTTGGTAAAACTTCCGAATCTCGTTCCTGTCATGGCACCTCTCTATTTCCTCAAACGAGCGCTTCTCATGCTGCTTCTTTTTCTTTTTGAGAAGTCGGTGTTCTTCCCTTCTTCTCTCCTTGTAGATCTCGTTATACCGATCGTAAGCAGCCCTCGTTCGTGTTTGCAAAAGCATTTGTCGTGCTCTTTGCTTGGCTGCATTTGCCTGCCTACATTCTTCATCGAACCATGGGTTTCGTTTTGGTGGCCGAGTGAAACCCAGAACCTCAGAGGCAGCGGTTCTGATGGCTTCTTGGCATTGCTGCCACTGGTCTTCAATGTTTAATGCTGGCGGCATGGGATTCAAGGATAATTGAAGGGACACTCGATTGGAAAAGGCATTGGCAATCTCATGCGATTGTAGCTTTCCGACGTCATATCTCTTCACAGCGTTAGTTCGTGCTGGTCGTGAACAAGATATCCTCATTCGTACCTTGGCTACAACAAAGTAGTGGTCCGAGTCAAAGTTGGCCCCTCGGAAAGTTCGGACATCTAGCACACTGGAAGAGTGCCTTGCGTCGATCGCAACATGGTCAATTTGGTTGACGGTTAATTGATCTGGGGATCGCCATGTGCCTTTATGAATTTTGAGATGCGGGAAGCGTGTACTACTTACAACAAGATTTAGCCCCGCAGCAAAATCGATTAGCCTCAATCCGTTTTCGGAGGTTTTGTCGTGGAGGCTATGCTTACCGATTGTGTTTCCAAAGATGTCCTCCTTCCCTAGTTTTGCGTTGAAATCGCCAAGAACGATTTTCACGTCGTGTCTAGGGCATTGCTCATATGTTTCTTCGAGGAGCTCGTAGAAACAGTCTTTGGAATCGTCGTTTTTCTCTTCTGTGGGGGCGTGGGCGCATATAAGGCTAATGTTGGCGAATTTAGCCCTGATGCGGATGGTCATTATACGCTCATTGACTGGATTTTGGATTAGTTGCCCTATCGGAAGTTGCTAGAAATTAATTACTCGATTTCGATGGTTCTACTGTGTAAGGAAATCAGGAGCCGGATCACCGTATACCTGACTTAATTATTTTCGAGCACATTAGTACCACAATTTGACATTCTTTTATCAAATAAATACGCTATTTAAAGCGAATTTTGAAAGAAAAATGGCACTCACTCGATCACGGAAGCGGTAATTTGGCCCCAGATTTGTGTAAAAAAGTTTGCATATCATAAAAAATCTAAAACGTAAGTAGAATATATAAAATTGCCAATAGTGAAATGGCCTCTTCTTAGTTCCAAATTAAAAGCTGTATAATAATTTCATCTTCCATATTTATGATCATGATTATGAGTATAATCAAATCATTGGCAAGTACATTGCGCTTTCAAAAGAAATATCTTTCAAGTTCATATTTGGCCTTAATGCATTTTTGTCGAAATTTTGTAAAGTAGCTTTTAAGAGTAGAAAATGGTGACTAGAATCTACTATATTTAATTTTTTTTAATAATTCATTGCATATTACTACTGATCCTAACACACTGAGTTTATAAACAGGGTGTTTAAGGGTTGCTTTGTAAATGTAGGCAATATGCACGCTGCACTATGAGACTCGATGCAATGGGTGATTCTGCTGTACGAACGGACTCACTAAACTTTGTTTCTGATTCGAAGAGTTTTGGGTAAATCAATTAAAACACAAAAAAGCGTGTGTGACAAGTAACTTCAGGCTGGCAGCACTGTTTTCATTTTCAGTCATTTTATTATCGAAGCTAAGCTAAACGATAAGCTGTTGATTCCGATTTTATATATGTACATAGCTCGCTTAGTTTTGGAGACATAAATACTTGAAGTAAAAAAAAATTAAGCAGAAAGGTTAACTATTTTCATGGGTATCACCTTTCGCGAGGAATATGCAAGTCCTCCGGGGGTAATACAGGGTCCGCTAAATAACTTTTTTTTTTGAAAATCGGCACAAAACATCGAGTGTATCTTCGGCTGTGTGACACGTTTAGCCGTTCTGTTGAAACCAAATGTTGCCAATATCCTCCTTTTCAATTTTTGTTAGCAAAAATTCGTTCAACATGGCCCGATAAGGATTGACTTAACTTGACATTGACTGTAACGGCCACTCCTTGTTCATTTTCGAAGAAAAATGGCCAAATTATGCCTCTGGACCAAAATCCGCACCAAACTCGTTTTGGGTGTGTCGGCTTTTCAATGTATGCGTGCGGGTTTTTTGTGCCCCAAATGTGACAATTTTGCTTGTTTACATACCCGTGAAGATCAAAATGAGCTTCACCTGAAAAGATGATTTTTTTTTTGGCAAAATCGGCATCTTCGATCGCAACATATTCGTACAGCAAAAGGATAAAACTAATTATCTGTCTAATCAAACATGAGCTAAGTGTTTCCATTCACGAAACAAGCACTAGTTGAAAAAAAAGTGTTAGATGGCGGACCAGTTAATTACACAAATTAGAAGGTCCTAAAATGCGTTGGGTATCGAGTTTTCCGTAGCGGTCCTTTTTGAGCCACCATATTTACTTTATTTACTAAATTCCACGAGACACCCGTCGGTGATTCTCTCCACTCTCCACTATTCATTTGAATTAAACAAAACCACACACTCCTTCCTCAATCAGGTAAATCGACGCTGAATCAATATAAACTCATCAACACATTCACTCTCAGAAGCCCACACAATAGCTACCAAGTTACATATCCATGCACCCGGCGCGGCGCAATCCGAATATATCTCCCACATACTCCACGTAAATGAATTAAAGCTTCAACATCTTAAATCTTTTTTTAATTAATTGTATAAAAGCGAACAAGCATTCGTCCGTCATCGGCTGGTCGGCCAATAAACCTTTAGTCGTCCACTTACCGAAGGGCGAACGAGACCGAAAACGAGCCCCGTCTATTCAAAAGCCCACCCGTATAAATACTCGTACCTACCAAAAAAAAAAACTCGTGCTGCATTTATGCATAAATAATTAAAAACACAAATTATTCATACGTACGCATATACAATTTTTATCCATACAAATTTGTTTATCTGCGAGATTCCAAAAATACCAAAGTGACAATTAAAACTGTCATCATTTATTATTTGAGCCAAATTAATTTTTCATTTAAGCGCTCTGCATAAGAAAACGGATTTATTAATAACCCAACCAAATAAAAAACACCAAACATACGTACGTAGGTATAATTTTTCTGTTAAAAGTTTATTTCATTGAAAAAAAAAAAGAACAAAAAACAACACTTTGACTTAACATTGGCGCAGAGTGAAATGAACTCTCAAATGGCGGAACGCCTTCAGCAAATTCGTTTTCCTATGTCATACGCGAGGAGGACCACATAAATTTGAACGCAATTTTGCAGGTTGCATGAGTCCATGTCATGTCCGCCCCCGTATTGGAACAAATCTTTTTATATTGTTTTTCTCACGGGCGCGCTTCTTTTGAAATATAAAATCTCGCTGCGGCTATTCACATCCCTCAAATGGCAATTTGTTAAATTGCTGGTGAAACCATCTTTTTATTATTGATTGTAATTTACGGGCGGTCGGTGTAGCTTTGGCTTTGATAAAACCAAAAATAAATAAGAAGATGAATGTCCTGAATTAGGAATCGTGTTTTCATTTCGTTTCTTTCTCATTTGCGCAAAGAAATTAAATGTGAAGACACAACCAGATGCGATGGCAGATTATTTAAAATAGCATCCACTCAAGCATCATTTTTAGTGACTTTGCTCAAGGCTCTGTGAACATCGTCGTTTCTAATACAACACGGCATGTTCGCACTTGCTTTGTTCCCGAAACATAGAAATACAAAGCATCAAGAAGTTTCCCAGTGTAACCTTCAATTTTCATGGTCTTCACGCTTGATTTCCATTCAAGGTTTCTCTCCCGAACTTGAAAATACGTTACGAAATTGAATTTTGAAAAAAACAAAACTTTTTTGATTAGCTCCCTCTCTTTGTGTGGTGTTAAAGAAATCTTACTTAACCGTTGGCCTTCACATTTTCTTTCATTTTGCAACATCAATTTCTCTCCCTCGTTTATGGAAAGCAACTCGTGCATAATGGAGGATGATCGGTAATAAAGAGTCACCTTGAGCAATTGGCGAGGACGACAGACGACAGTTTTAAAGTTTTCCCGTATTATGGCTTATGGGGTTGCATCAATGGTATCCCATTAAGAACCGGAACATCCTCCAACACAGGAAATGAAAATTTTGTAAATGGAACCAAATGTAGTGTGACCTTGGTTTGCATACTTACACGCAGGACATTCTCGACGTGTGTATATGAATGTTGTCCTTACTCATGGTGTAAATGAATCCCCCTAGAGTAAAACACGCAATTCGTTTCACATCCTGCAGAGCAGATTGGCCATTAGATGTTAGTTCCTTAGTTCCTCCATTCATTTCTCCTCGTCTCTTCTTTTTTTTTGTTTCTTGAGAGGAACCAATGAAGGATAATTTTATTTCCTTGGTCCTCACTCAAGGTCGTCATGCCAAGCAGCTTTCGATTATATTTGCTCTCAGCGTGATATTAGACCGGAACACAACACTTCACTGAGCAGTTCCTTAGGGGACCACGACCACCATTTCCATTCACAAGAACCTATGATAGCGCAACAACAACATCCCCAGAATATAAAAAAAAAACTCCCAATTTCCCTTATCGATTGTAAAAGGAATATAATTTTGTATGGGAATTCAGACTGAGAGAGAGTGAGTGGGTTGGTTTGTGTAAGTGGTAGGTAAGTGAGTTAGATATGCTCTACAAAGCTTCGTAGCCGCCAACAAAACTAGGTCAAGGTTGGCGAGGGTAAGTTTTCTGTGTCAGAGGAATTTCCCCTACATTATCTGGTCGCGGTAATGCTTTAGAAACTTAAGCTTTAATGGATTTTTTTGCATTTTTGCATTGCAGTGATGATAGAAGGGATTTTTATGTCCTTGGAATGAAGTAAGCATGGACTAGAATACGTTTACGGGAAGGCACGTGTGAGGTGTGACAAGTGGGTGTGAATTTATTCGTACGAGAATTGATGGGATAAAGTATGAAAAATATCAAATCGACCATATCTCTTAACATACCACATCCTAAGGGTAGTGACCTCATTGTCTTTTCTACCCGATAACTGCCTGTCAGTTTGGGATCGTTCCGATCACAGGAACAGCTGATTTTTTTGTGTCTTAATTCTTAGCATTCCCTTTGACATCTTCCACAGGAAACTCAATATGATATGTTCTTTTTGTTTTGTTTACTTCTCTGTCTCTCTTTTCATCCAGACATTCCCTATAGAATTTCAAACGGAGCTCAAGTGGACGAAAACATGACTGCGTTAAAGACTACCTACCTGCACGTACCGGTGAGTGCTTTTTGTAAGGGTGTATTTATGTGATCCATCAACAATGGAGTTGGTTCAGTAGATCGTTCGAACCGAACTTCAATTATGTTTGTACCTGTGGAGAGGATTCAACATTTAAGACCTAGACTTTGTCGCACGTACTTGCTGTCAGTTTATTATAAAGAGTGTTTATCAATCTGGCAATTCTTCTTTCAAAGTTGGTTTTTTTTGACAGCTGTCACTTCATTTATGCTCAGTTTATTTCATCGTAGAAGAATTGAAGCCGCACGACTACTGGGCTCTACATACGGTCGGTAAATTGTCTCCAAAAAGAAATCCAAAAAGAAATCGCTGTTAACGTCGATTTTTGACAAATTTGGAGTTGCAAACCTGTGAGTTACGTCCAAGATCGGAAAATTTAACACCTCAGGAGTCAGGACTGTTTTTCGTAGGGTTATTTTAAGTCGCTTGTTGACTAAATCGATAAGCCGATTTACGATTGACGACTTGGGAGAGAGTATTAGGAGCGTTATTCTTGACGACTTCAAATGCAGCAAAAAGTGGTGGAATATTTAGACTGTAGGCTGAAATTTGTTGTAGCCGGGTGGGGCGGCCACTTGTCCGAAATTATTTTCAAAACATAATGGCAAAACGTTATGTTCATAATAAACCTGATTTCTTGGCCATAACATTGAATTATACGCTATTTGTTTCTTGGAGACCAAAAGTCCTAAAAAACACTCTTTACATAAAAAAAAAAACAAACTGGGTAAAAGCCACGAGACTTCTCTTAACCATTTTCAGCGTAGATGAAAAGTACTTTTGGTGGTGGCTTTACTCCCGGAAGAATCGCCAGGAATTGAGTTTAGGAATCCCAGTTTTTACAAATAGCGATCGCTAGATGCTTGACTGTTTAAAAAACCGAACCTCCATCAGTCAAAATTCTTTAAAAAAAAATTCGCCCAACTTCGCTGTTTATTAAAAAGTTTCTCAAGACTCGTTAATGTAATCATTAAAAAAGTTTTCCATTTACTAAGGACTCACCTGAGAGACAAAGGAGCATAATTAGGACAAGACTTCAAAAAGATGTCGTTAAGCTTTCAATTTTGTACTAACTTTGCCACTTACCACTCAGCATGTGGCCGTTTCCTAAAGTCACTAAATAAAAATAAATAGGGTGGCACAACAGAGCGAGGAGCCCCGGGGCCTAGCGCATTTCTCACAACCATTGCCTTTGTGGAGGAAAGGAGGGGATCTACAATTTTCTGCCGATTCCGAACGGCTAATCGAGAAAGTGCTTTTCATGGCAATGAATTTACTATTGGAGGGCTTGACAACCTTCGAGAAAGGCGTGGAAAAACATTTTGGTCTCACTTGGGGTTCGAACCACGCACCTCACAGTCAACAGAGGCAGACATGATAACCATCACGCCTTGTGCTCCACACCCAAGACCACTAACTAACCTAAAACTGCCAAAAGCGTCTTAGAATCGAATGTTTTTCTTATGAAAGTGTTCTTCAAAGTCATCCAGAGAATTCTCAACAATTTGTTTGCTTTTTACAGCTCAGGCACGCCTGAGGGAGTGAAGCTAAACTTGATTGGTGAAGTTAATTTGCCCAAAGAAGGGAGCACAACTTTCAGCAGTTAGAGGCAGTGCTCGATCAGTCTTCTAGTTGCTTCTGGGTATTTCTATGCTGCTTCTGTCCTGGTCTTGTCACATTTTTTTCTTAAATCCAATATAAAGACCCTCAAGTACAACCAACCAACATCAGATCTTTAATTCATTCGATAAGGAATTCAATACTACTGACACCAGAAAATAGGGGAATGTAATGTGTGCTCACATAAAATATCCTCCGCATTAAAACCAGAATTTTAAAGCAACAGCTGTTTCCTTGTGACCGGTTTATGAACTTGCTTTGGTTGGCTTTTAGGTTTTCGGTTTTGTTTTTATTGAGTTCGAGATTTGAAGGAATTAATTGTGTTTTACAATATTTGGGCAAAATGTGTGCTAAATCTGCCTGGACGAATTAATTCACTTGAGTTCATTTCACTCTGTTGCTTGAATTGGAATTGAAGTGGGCATTTGCAGTTTTTTGAATTGTATGTAATTAGTTGAAATAAGTCTCATAGTTGACGTTTGACGTTGCAATAGCTTAAGATTGTTTTAGGCTTAAGCCCGGTTTTAATTGACTGCTTGAATTTGAGCTTTGAATTAGAAAAGATTTAATTTAAAGGACCGACTTGTGAATTGGAAATTTGAAAAATTTGATTCACAAGCAAGTTTGTGAGCTGTTATGTAATTTGTATCAGTATCTCAACTACAATACTCATCAGGATCTGTTTGAATCATTTTAATTTAGTATACTATTGTGTTCATTCGTTGAGAAACATCGCTTTAAATCATTGACTGTCTAGAACATGTTTTAGTTCAGTATGACAACAATCTATCACAATGAAGCAGTTTAACTCGCGGTTGACGTCCCTCGAACCAAACCAGAGAACATCAAAGAATTGGACAAAACGTCACAATAGACAGACTTTGAGGTAGTACAGGACTGCATCAGTAAGGAACTCTATGGAAAAACTAGTTTTGCCAACCGCTGCTACTTTGGGTTAAGAAAGCAATTGAGAAACAATAGCCTCTCTAGAAAAACTAGGGCAATTCTTTATAAGACCTCGATCATCCCAGTTCCAAGTCCTGCTATATGCCGCGGAAGCATGGACCTTATTTAAAGCGGATGATGAAACCTTTGGTCGTTTCGAAATAAAAATACTCCGAATGATCTTTGGTCCTGTTTGTGAAGACAATGTGTGAAGAAGAAGATTCAATAAGAGACTATATGAGCTGTACCGCGAAATGGGCATGGCTAAAAGTGTACGCATCGCTAGACTACGATGGCTAGGTCATGTAGAGCAGGCGAGTTTTCAAAAGCACATTACAAGAATATCGCGGAAGTGAGAAAACCTCGTGTCGAAGTGCTTATCGAATGGTGTTGGTTGAGGGCGAGGCTCATCCCGAACCGTAATTCCCACGTAAGTAACTAAGAAGTCATCTTTAAAGCTTGTAATTTTGGGCTAAGGTCACCTATGTGTAGCAGTGTACTGCTTTACTTTGCAAAGCCACGTAGTAACAAAGAAGCATGCGTTGAAACGGAATGTTTTTACATGCACCCTGTACTATCTTACAAGAGTCATTTGAAGGGTAAAAAAAACTTTCGCGTAGTTAGTGTTCGTTCGTTTAACACGAAGTTTTTGAGTATTTTGAGGAGAAAAAAAAAAATAGTGCGTGCAGTCCCCCCGCGCGGAAGAAGTGAAACTTCCTAATATGAAAATGAAAATAGGAAGGGGTAGAAATTTATTTTGAGTGAACTCGTATTGTTTCTAAGAAAAAGAAAAGAGATGGATCGGAGTAAATTTTCACGGGATAGCTGCTTAACACCATTTCATAGAACAATTTTTTATTTTTTGGTGGAGATTAGAGGACGAAAACTAGGATTTTAAAGATCTATGTACATACATAGTACTTATGTATGGAATAGAATACCAGGAACCTTTCTGAAACCGTTGATTGGCCAGTGTCAGTGGTAGCTGACTGACCGACCAATGAAGACCGCAGTCTTAACACCTAAGCCCAAGACGGAGAACATTTACATACATGTTTAGACATGATCAAACATGTTAAGACATGATCAAACATGTTTAGACATGATCAAACATGTTTAGACATGATCAAACATGTTTAGACATGATCAAACATGTTTAGACATGATCAAACATGTTTAGACATGATCAAACATGTTTAGACATGATCAAACATGTTTAGACATGATCAAACATGTTTAGACATGATCAAGCACGTTTAGACATGATCAAACATGTTTAGACATGATCGAACATTTTTGGGCCGGGCTTAAATGGAAATTGCTTATATATACATGATTATGCCTCCGCTAACTACTACATACTCATTACTACATATATTAAAATTCTAATAAAATCTTACAGTTACCACTCACCAAAAGCTCTGATTTGTACATACATACATACATATGTATATTGCCTTCCTAATAAAATTCCGCAGTCAGCACATTCGAGGAGAAACTTAACATTTGGTTTTTTTGTTAGAATAATTTAACTCAATCGATTTACACATTTAGTAAGCACTTATCAACATACATATCTACATACATTTATGTATATTATACAAATTAAAAGAAACTGCTTTAGATATTTTCTATCGTTTCATTGGAGAAAAGAGTAAAACTCAACACTGATCGACTTTTCATTTTACGACTGAATATGTTTAACACGGAAGTGTAACGCTGCATGTAACACGGAAGTGTAACGCTGCATGTTTGCAAGTCGCATAAGAAGTTTCACTTCAATTATTTTATGTTAGAATATACACATTTTGTAAGCACTTATCTACGTACATCATACATACATATATATTAAACAAATTAAAAGAAACTGCATTAAATATTTTCTATCATTTCATTGGAGAAGAAAAGAAAACACAACACTGATCGATTAGCAATTGAAATAATTTTCGCACGCACAGACATGATTTTCTTCAAAATATTTCCACCGAAAAACACATTTTACTACAATGAAATCGTTGGGATGAATGGCGCGGAATTGATGACAGCGTTTAACACGGGAGTGTAACACGGGAGTGTAACGCTTTCATGTAACGCTTTCATGTTTGCAAGTCGCATAAGAAGTTTCACTTCAAAAAAATAAATCGTGTAACTCGTGTTGGTTCGTTTGAAACGAAACCACTCAGTCAGTTGTGATGAATTGCGTTTTCTACTGATCAGTCTTAAACAAGCTTATGGAGCGTTCAAGTATTATGTAATGCAATTTTTGAAGTTTTTGACCCTCCCTCCTCCCCTTGTAACGCACAGTAACGTTTTCATGTACCCCTCTCCCTCCCCCTCTCTAAACGTTGCGTAACACTCAGGTGACCATTTTTACCCTAAAGTCGCAAAAAGTTATTTTATAGTTGTTATAATTGGTATACCTACTTTTAATTGCCATTGCGGTAATCATATAAAATTAAATAATACAAAAGATTTTTAAACCGCACGTACACTATGCGTATTTTGTTTATTTTGTTTATAAATTTTATGCTTTACAACACAATTGGGAAGTTTTTATTCCCTAGTTTAAAAAAAAAAATTTACGTAACGTGTTGTAAGAAAGATCCCCTCTCGCCCCTGTAACACATCGTAACGTTTTACGAGTCCCCCTCCCAACAAATTGAGTTACGTAATACTTGGCAATATTTTTTTTTTAAAACGCAAACCATTTTGAATATTTCAAAAACTCTACTATTGCTTTGAAGTAAAACCAAAAATTTATGAATGGAACTCAACTTCGTTCATATGACCACCGTATGCCCCTTCGCTGCGGTCGATTCGATAGACCCAATTGTAGGCATTGGGATTGACTGATTTTGATAGTTTGCTACGAACACCTTCAACTTCAAACCAAACACCTCTATTTAGACGACCAACCACTCAATTTTGAAATGCTTTAACAATCAAATGCGATGCTTTGAACTTCAGATTACCAACTAACATAATTGCATATTAAGCAAAGACAGGAGAACGATTCATAAAAACACTTAATGATGTGAAAAGACCACATGGGTATGATTAATGATCAAACAGACATCCTGCTGACACATATAACAGCTAAGGCAATGTAGTTACATTTATACACATGCTATAAGGAAACCCACTCCTATATGCAGGTATGTTTCAGCGATTATTTATTCACTTAAGAACCCTAAATGATATGATTATACTGTCCGCACCTGATTTAAACACTCCCGCTTGAGATAATCTATATGTTTTCTAAGAGAATGTTTCCCCATAGCCCTGGGGCGGCTTCTATACTCTTGAATTAGAGCTGCTGCACTTACGAATTCGTTACACGAGTTGGCTCATGACCCATTACACTCAACTATTCAATTTAATGCAGCGCCAATTTTGCCTAGTCCCATTTGCACGGAACCTGATTCAAATCGATTATGGTCAAACCGAAGACTAAGCAACTAGCCACACTAAACATCTGATACCACCGTGTCATTTGCATCCATTAATATGATCTGATAAAGGCTGCAGTCATAACAAAGCTGCAGAAGGTACAATCACTGGAAACTCGTAGACAACCGTATAATATTCAGTGGCGGGCCCTTGTAAAGGGAGCCTAAATGCAAATCAGAAATAGACATCTTAATAATCAGGGGGAACTCGGTTTTGTATTGCTATCCACTTACAAAGGGGTGGTGTAATGAGCTCTAATAGTCAGTTCCAGTACTAGGGAAAAACAAATCGGATAGATTGCTGGGTTGGTCTTTGAATTTCAAGAAACACCTCGGCTTCGACTGGTAGCTCTCAGAGGGAAAGTAGTTCTTGAAATGCAATTTCTGAAATTTCGTACCTATCCACTTAGTTAATAGCAAAAGCATTGCGAAATGATCAGCTTTAATGAGGTTTCTGTTTGTGTGTGTGAGTGTAACAGATTCTCTCTTAAGACGTAAATACTCGTATATATTGCAAAAGGCCAACCGGAGGAGTCGTGTCGACAAATTGCCACAGCAAAACAGGAAATGTGCATTTAATCATCATTTGTGGACACCGCAAAACAGCAGCAGCAGCAGCAACAGCAGCCACCACTAAACCGAGAGCAGATGAAGCACCAGCAAAAAGTAGGTTTAGGTACGAGTAGGTACCTATACCTACCTATACCATCCCTGTACGAACTCAAACACCTCTTCTATCCTATCCACTGAATATTGAAGAAGCCTGAAGGACGTTTGGCGGTTGAGTTGAATACACCAACCGCATGGTTATGCGGTTTCATACTTGGAGGACTTTTTTTTTGTTCGATTTTGACATAATTTCCAAGCATCTGGTGGAATGGAATTTTTTGTCGGTTTCCATAAGATTTCTCCTTCGTAGATTATTTTTTCTTTTCTTTTTCAGTTTTAGCTTTTTGCTTCTTGGCTTGCAAAGGATCAAATAATTGCTCTGCAGCGGGTATGAATGATGGAACGTTAAAAGGGGCATAAGAAGCCATCAGAAGACAACATTATGCGTGCTCACTGTGATGGTGATCCAGTTTGATGAGTTGTCGGAATGTAATTCGTTTTGTCAGTTCTTCTACAATTCTTGCGAATGCAAAGACTCGAGAGTAATTAAAAAAATTTTGTAATAATACCTGGGGACTTGCGAATGGGATGGCGGAATTCAAGAGTGCAGTCATATGAGGGGAGAAGAGTGTGGTCTGTTTTTCTTACCTATAAGTTTGTCTGGGTGCTCATTTAGCAAAGTCCTTGGATAGATAAGCAGAGGAAGAAAACCGCTTATGTAACGAATGATTGCTTTTGATACAACGTAGCACCTCAGAAAACCACTTCGGCTTGGACTGAAGAAAATTGTTCATAGGTCGGGAACATTTAGGTATATAAAAATTTGAATTGTGTAGAACGCGTTATCATCGTCCTTCACCAAGCGTTGCCCAATGATTCCGCCACTTGGTAGCTCTTGCAATGCCTATTGCTCCTATTCACTTCACATTCGGCAGTTTAGCTTGTCCACGCATCCATTCAACCACAAATGAGCTTCGTCATTGAACACAACTTTTCGATAAGTTAGAATAAGCTTAGGGAACTTTTCAAGATCCCATTCACCAGAAATTCGGGTTTGTGTTAGGGTTTTCGGGTTCAGTTCTTAGGTTAGGTTAGGTGGAAGTGGCTGTCAGCCAATGAGTACATTGCCTGACACACTTAGGCCGCAAGGGCCTATTGTGGTACCACAGAGATCAGCAAGTTAATCACCTACTGATCTCGGAAACCCGATGTAAGATTAACGAGTTGATCACCCTTTAATCTTCCATTACGGGACTAGCCGGTTAATCACCTGCTAGTCGAACCACGCGGAACTTTTCATGTATTTCGAAAGACTTTTAGGGTCTATGTAAGCTAAGTCGCTAGTATAATCGAAGAAGAATTCACCGAGATGAGTTTTCCTCCTATGAAGTAGAGCAGGGCATGTGCAAAGAAGGTGTTGAACGGTTTCTTCCTCCTCCTCGTCCATACAGCTTCTGCAGAAATCATTGGAAAGCACACCAAGTCTTTTGGCGTGTCTTCCTATTAGACAGTGTCCCGTAAGAACACCTATGGTAGAACCTAGATACAGGCGGTTCAGGGCTTACAAACTATTTGAGCGTTTTGAGTCTACACACGGCGAAACTTTTTTGGTTGCAAGGCAGTTGTTACTCTCAGTCCATCTAGTGTTTGTTATCCTTGAAGCGTCTTGTCTAAGCAGGAGTTTACATGTAGCGATAGGTACACCTATGTTGTTCCATTCTGAGCGTAGGGAAGTGGTCGTGCCCTTTTTGGCTATTCGTCTGCCATACAGTTGCCTGGTATGTCCCTGTGCCCTGGCGACCATGAAAGGTGAATGTTAAACTGATTTGACATCTCCCTCAGAGACATCTGACAATTTTGGACCGTGATGGATTTTGTAGAGACAGAGGCAAGAGATTTAAGGGCAGCTTGGCTGTCTGAGAAGATCCGAATATCCGTGGAGGATATGACGTTTTCTTTGAGCCAAGACAGCACCTCCTTAATCGCCAGAATTTCCGCTTGGAACACACTACAATGATCGGGTAGGCGCAAGAAAAGACTGAGATTCAGTTTTTCTGAGTAGATTCCACTTCCCACACCTTCGCTGGTTTTTGAACCATCGGTGTAGAAGTGTATTGCTTCATTTTCCAAAAGAGCGCCATTTTCCGAAGCTTCTCTTGAAGGTATGGTTACTTGGAAATTGTTGTCAAACACCAACTTGGGGGTGGTGTAGTCGGATCGATTCGGTAAGAATCTAAAGGGGTTCAATTCTTGCACCAGCTGAATTTTAAAAGGCTTCACACCTAAATCCTTCCACAAAATTTTCCACGTATTGGAGTAGCAGAGGTCCAACTGCTGCGAATGGCGTCGAATCGGTCAGAACTAGCGCCTGGTCTGCGTGTTTGTGGTTTGATGTCCAATAATGTAAATTTGGTGCGAAATTTAATTACAAAGCCCGACTAGCCGCATTGGAAGGTCGATTTAAATGACCATAAAACGGAAGAAGCACGCGTTGAACTTTCTGAACGGAACACGCATTTTGATCATAAAATTCAACGATTCATAGTTAAATTACACACTAAACTGAAGAGTGACACAAATACTCATTGGATGGAATTAAGTTATATTAAAACTTAAATAAAGAAAAGAAATGGAACTCTATATTAAGTTTCCTTTGTTTTTTAATAGCCCCTTATGTTTAACAGTGTGATCTATAATCAGCACTTCTCTGCAATAATTCTGGCTACTTTAATCAATCAATTCACTACCAGTGGCGTAAAGGTTAGCGTGTTTGCCTCTAACATGGGAGGGTGTCGAGGTTCGAATCCCTAAGTTTTTCCACTGGTATCGTCTTTACGAGGAGATTTCAAGTCCTCTGAACTTCCCAATTTATATATATATATAATTTATTTATTTTTTTTTTTATCATATATCATTTCCCTAAAGAGCACTTTCTCGATTGGCCGTTCAGAATCGGTAAAAAATTGTAGGCCCCTTCCATTCCCTTAAAAGTTATGTTTGAGACAAATGCGCTAGGCCCGTAGGTTCTGTTTATTTTTTACTTATTTAATCAAAGAAGAAGTTGGTATGCCTCTTTCAAGTACTAAGCTATTGGTCTCGATCGGTTTTGTGGAACTCGATCCTTCTTCTGATTTCGACGATTCGAGGCCTTTGGAAGTTATTTTGATTGTTTTTAGCTGAACGGTTAATCGTAGTGTGTAACGGGGTACATGTTGAAATATTATTTGCCCTGCGATATTTTTAGGTTGTGTGAGGAACCATTCCAAATTTTCACCATCTACCACCAAAGTAAACAAACGAAACATAATTTTTTGTCCTGCTCAGGAAAGCCCGTAGCAAAGGATCAAGAAACAATCAAACAGCAAAGCGCCAATCGTGAAATTGAATTTTCCATTTGAATTCATTTAACATAATACAACTCACAGTCAGTTCACCCCAAAAGAAAAATAAGAAGGTAACACCGACAACGAGGAAAAAACTCATTTGCCTACACGCACTCACTATCACCTGTGATCCCTGCTCTTAGAGTTGAAGACCACATAATGAAGCTCTTTGAGTACTACAAACTATGGGGAATCAAAATTAATTCAGCGAAATCCGAGCTAATTTGCATAAGAAGACCCACACAAGGACGGAGACGTTCGAGATCAACCGCAAACTGCCACAACATCTGCGTAAACCTTCTTTAGTATCTAGGTGTCCACTTCAACGAACTGATGCGTTTCAACCCGCACGCCACTGCAGTCGTCAAAAAAGCTAACTTTGCTTTCCATAGTGTCCATCCGCTGATGCGCAAAAGAAGTGGACTCAGCCAAAACACAAAATTGTTGCTGTACAAGCAGCTAATACGACCCGCGATCACCTACTGCTTCCTCGTCTGGTTTACAATATCCAAGACTAGATTGCAAAAACTGGCTGTAATCGAGAGGAAGGTTCTGCGCATTTGCACAGAGCTTGGCTACGGTCCGATACGTAGGAAAAACATCAGCAATAGAAAGCTCTATGAAGAAGCAAGGTTCATCCGCATAAACAAATACATGGTGCAATCTGGAAGACGCCTACTGGAAAACCTGGCCAACCATCCGAACCCCTTAGTAAGAAGGATAGCAGAAGAAGACCGACACCCGGACCCGAGATACATCGATGCGATGACACTAATGGAAGACGACACATTCAACAACGATGAGGCAATGGCCTTCTACGCTGAGGCACCGTCAACCCACCACCGAGGCTAGCTGCTCCATCATCACATCACCCCTCAACCCACTCCCCTTCCTACACCACCGTCCTCCGCCAGAGGATATCCGCAGATATGCCAGAGAAGGACCAACAGAGGAGAAGTATCTCCACCCAGATGTATTTGCCGAATCTTTTGAAGAAAACTCAATATCAAAAGCCCATACCTTCTGATTGCGTGTTCTTAAATGATGTGGACACAACCATCGAGCAGATCTGAGGACGCGCAATCGAAGAAACTATATTCGATGATGAAATGTCTTCATGTGTTCTTACTGAAGGAACCATTTTCACGAGTCAAGAATAAACTCTGGAATTGATTCAAGGGATCCCTTAAAAAAGTCAGCCGAACCACACAAAATATCAAAATTTCGCCCGAAGATGCTTCCTCAGATGGTGATGATCTGTCTGAACATTTTTATGAACAACTGGCTCTTTCCTGAGCGCCGAGAAAGTCGAAGATTGTGGCTATTACCAAAAAGGGAATACGAAATTTGTACTGTGTTTGGTTACAGGCCAGCCAATGAATCAACAATGTCAGCAAAGTTATGGAGGATCTGGTTCTTCGAAGACTCAAGACATTTTGTTACCATGACAGCGTCATTTCGATTATGCAGTTTGGATTCCGGGAGAACCATTCAATCTTCATCTACTCCTCAAGCTACATGGGTAGGTTATTGGGAAGCTAAGTTATCTAAAAAAACAACATTTGGATGCTTTTTGGACGTTGAAAAGGCATTCGATAATGTCACGCGTTCATATAATTCTACGTACAAGTAGATAACTTTATGTCATCACATCAACCAGACCTAAGCAGGGGTTGCTCAGAAAGCGAAGCTAAAGCCATTCCGGTATAATATCTTCACCTTGGACCAACCATAACCGGGAACCAACTTTTCTTTTCGGATGACTCCTGACATTAGCGCAATCATTGTCACCTGTGGTTGCAGCTCGTAGGGTTAAAAACCTCATAGGGAAACTATTCGAGTTCTATTAATACTGGGGAAGTTAAAATTAACTCAGTCAAGTCTGAGCTAATTTGCATACGAAGACCCACACAAGTATGATGACGTTCGCGATCAGCCATAAACCGTCATAACATCAGCTCAGGCCAAAAACGCAGGTCAAATATTTAAGTAAGTCATTGAGATTTTTGCTAACGTAAGCGCGCATATTTCCCATGGAAGTGCGTTCGACTGATGTGATGCAGCCAGACGGTTGCATTTGTAAAAATCACAGGGTCAAACAGTTTGGGTCCTTTTGATAGCATTTTGATGACCCTGAAAAAACATTATTTCAGTTTTACAAAATGTCGGAATTGAGTGTGATATTGTCTTAAGTTTCCAATTTGAAAGGAACAAATTTTCATAAGTGAGAATCACGAAAATGACTAGTACTATCTTTCCAGTTAAGTGTTTTCATGACGAAGTCTACAAAGCAGCATCTGAAATTGGGCTTGCGCTATTGAGCCCTTTGAACACTGTTTGAAATGATCGTCATCACTAATTACTTCATTGGATTTTCAAAGCAAACTACGATAGTGATGAATTAGCGAACGTTCCAACAATTAAATGGCGTATTTATCAGATGAATCAGCAATCAAATAAACATTTGCAATTGCTACTCAACTAAGAGCGGTTAAGGCAACGAAATACATTTTCTTCAGATGCGCGTTATAAGTCTCCCAGCCCGATCATGAAAATTCTGAAGTGGACTTTAGTTAATGTCGCCCTCACTTGTTTTCATTTATTCTTTGCACATGGAAACGTAATTGAATCTCCCCTCGAATATTTTATTTCATGCGCACTCAATAGTTTCCTTTCTAGTTCCAAAACACCATGAGAATGACCAAAACAGCATGTCTCGTATCGGATCCTAAGGTAATTACAAATGTAAGCTGTTGGGTACAACTCTTAAACCGAACACATTCACTCGGAAATGTTAACGCTTACATTAATAAGGGTCTCAATGATGTTGTTGTAAGTTTTTTGAAGTTCGTGTTTGCTGATTGAATGTACAGTAGTACTTTTTGTGCCTATTTTTATTTCAGGTGAATGTTCAAATGTTAAAACGGAACGAAATTCAGTACCTTCCATTTATCATAAATGTCACGCAAAACTATTGCGGATTTTTTGAAAAGAAATCGACAAACCCGTTTATGAATCGCTTGTACAAAATTTACTCGAAATACTCGAACTTAAACCACTCTTGTCCTTATTCTGTGGGTATAAAGTAAAATTGAGTTTGTTGTTCAGTTTTGACACGACACACTTTTTTAAGGCCCATTTATAATTAAGGACCTTCCAGCCGATCCGAAGTACTTAATTGGAATGTGGCCCCATGGAAACTATCGCCTAGACATAAAAATTTTTAATTTGAGAGCTAAACTGTTTACGATGCAATTTTATGTGGAAGTCAAGGAACTTTAAATTGAACTTTATGGTTCAAAGATTTAAACAAGGATAAAAACTTAATTCCAAAATATTAGCAGTTTAAAAGAAAAGTCAAGCAAAATTATAGAACATCTGAAAATGTATGGAAGAAAATTCTTATGCTCGAGTCGATGAAAAATGCGTTCGACAGTCTTATTATTACGTGGGACTGATACAAATTCTTTTTAAGATAATTATTATTTTTGGTGTAGTGATTATGACTTGTGAAAATAGAAAGCAAATTTTATTTACATTTCTTATGAATTTTAAAACTAAACGATAAACTTAAATTAAAAAATTAATCCATTTTGGTTCATTGATTTGAGTGTTTCATGGTAAAAGTATCATTTTTTTTTAACAGCCCCATGGGCGGATCAATGGTGTGACGTAGATAAGTGGGAGAGCTGTGATCTCATCCAGATGCTGATGCTCGTGAAACGACGAAAAGAGAAGAAGAGGGAGTGTCAAATATTTTGTTGAGAAAACGAGCATATTATTTTTCGATCTTAAGTAGATATGGTCGCGAAACAGAATGGTGAGCCTGTTGCATTTACCACAACCATGCCCCAAGATAAAGTGGCGGGGACCTATGATTTTGTCTTGGTTCCGAACGGTTAATCGAGAAAGCGCTTTTCATGACAATGAAACTACTGTCGAAGGCAGTTCCTCTTGAAAGGTGATACCGTTGGAAAAAAATTTCTTTTTCCACTTTTTTTTTTTTTTAAAGATTTGAATCATGAACCTCCCGCGTAATAGGCAGACATGCTCTGCATTATGCCACGGGCACCACCGATAGATCTTAGTACAAACAATAAAAGATGTCCCGCACTCTAATGATCGACGATTTGAAGGAAGGAGCTATGAGAAAAGAATAGTAGTAGTAGTAGTAGAATGTGATTTTATTTGATATTTACAATAGGTTACATACATTTACAAATTCACAAGTATAGCATTGGCTTTTGCCGTCAGCCAGAAAAAAAGAGTATTATTCAAACATTATGTATAATCAAGATTAAAGTAAAGTTGAAAAGATTAGACACTTCTAAGATTATCACAACAAATAATAATATAAATATTTTGTTTTTCTTATTAAAAAGCTTCATTTAAAATTTGATTTCTGTAGTTAAGGGCTGTTTTAACGTAGCTTGATAACATTATCCAATCTTGACCATTCAAGACATTTGCAGCTTCATCAACAGTTAGATAGTTTTTTTGAGAAAAGAATATGTCCATTAGGAGTCACCGCAAATAGTCAAAAGTCCCTTCCATTCCTTACGAGGTATGACTGCGCTAGGTACAATGGCTCCGCGTTCTGTTGTATCACCTTATTTATTTTATTCATTTTTACTTCTAATGAGGACATGAATAAAATGACAAAGCTTTGGTTGGCAACAAGAATATAAAGGTTTACCGAACCAGAAGAGGCGATCGGATCAACAGATGTCCATATAAAGGCGATAGCCTACAACTTTCTGAAAAAGAAAAAAAGAAAGGCAGTCCAAAAGACTCAACAAAAAAGTACATCGATATACGAGTAAGCATTTGGTTGTCCTTAGTTATGGAGTAATCCCAAACCAGGAAAACTGCAGACGCTACTGATTTTTTTTTTTATTATAAAACATTAAGAATAAAGAGAAACTTTTATTTTTAATTTTTTATTTTCATTTCATTTAATACTTTGAAAGGGGCCTTATTTTGTTAGCATTACAAAATGTACATATTTTCATTTCAATAAACATAACACATTTTATAAAGAATTTTATGTTAACTTTTTGTATTACATTTTCCTGCATGTATTGTGATGATCTTTTGAATGAACAGTTTCCTCGGCGCCACTTTCCAACAGCTGCACCTAACTTTACGGAAGTATCCGACGTCACAGTCAAAGAAGTTAGGGAGGCAGTTAAGAACTCCAAAAAAGGCAAAGCGATTGGGCCAGACGAGGTACCATATGAGTTTTGGAAAAATATGGGAGACATCGGGTTAAGATGGCTCACGATTCTCATCTCCAAACTTGTAAGAGGTGACAGTTTGCCTAATCAATGGAGGGAAAGTTTTCTTCTTCCAATGTACAAGGGAAAGGGAGATACCTGAAGCTGTGACAACTATCGTTCGATCAAGTTGATGTCCCACACTATGAAGATCGTTGAGCGGGTTTTGGATAGCCAACTGCGGAAAATAATAAGGCTGTCTGATGACCAATGCGGGTTTGTCGCGGGTAAGTCAACTACAGACGCAATCCAAAGCATAAGGATCATTATGGAAAAACACCGAGATGCCTTAGAGGATTTGCATATTGTGTTGGATGACTTCGAAAAAGCATTCGATCGACAACCACGAGATCTGATATGGGTGGCCCTCAGACACCGAGGAGTTCCTGAAGCCTATGTGCGAATAATTATGGATATGTACGAGGGAGCAGTTACAAAAGTGAGATGCCCAGCTGGAGTCACCGAAGAATTCCAAATAACAGTAGGTGTACATCAGGGAAGTGTCTTGAGTCCACTGCTCTTTATTGCTGTTCTGGATTATTTGCTCGAAGGAAAAGTAACGGACAATAAAGTACAACAATTATTCTTTGCTGACGATGGAGCCAACATAAGCGAGGATCCTACATCCCTGCAACGAGCACTTGACGTTTGGATTGATGTTCTGGAAGGAAATGGGTACCGTATTAGCGCTAAAAAGACTGAATACCTGTGCTGCCCTTTTTCTGATCCAGACAAGCCTATTCCAGACATTTATTTGAATGGAAATGTGCTTCCCAAGTGTGAAAAGTTTAAATATCTGGGATCTATGATCAATAGTGAAGCAACTTGTGATGACGACATCAATCATCGAGTAAGCGTAGGGTGGATGAAGTGGCGAGAAAACTCCGCTATCTTCTGTGATCGAAAAATGCCCCCTAAGTTGAAGGGAAGACTCTACACAGCAGTTGTCCGTCCAGCTCTGACATACGGTTCACAATGTTGGACAATGTACAAAAAGTATGAGAGCAAATTGACGGCAGCCGAAATGAAGATGCTTCGGATGACAGCAGCAGTAACAAAGCTTGATCGAATTAGAAGTACTAAGATCCGTGGAAGCCTTCATGTCAAAAGTACCATCTTGGACAAAATTCAGCACGACCGGCTCAGTTGGTATTGTCATGTTCAAAGGAGAGATCCGCAGAACCCCGTCCAAAAGGCAATATCGTACAACGTTTCAACAAATTCGCGACGAAAAAGAAAAGGCAGGCCAAAACACACCTGGTACAAGCAAATGCAAAAACAGCAGCATTTGGTTGGCCTCAGACATGGAACAATCCAAAACCGGGAGGCTTGCCGACGCTTTCTGAGGTCAACGCGGCGTACCCCACAGGCGGATCACTAGTGTGAAGCGGAAAAGTGGGAGAGTTGTGATCGCTTCAAGATCACTACTCGTAACGCCGGAAGTGAAAAAGAAGAAGATTACATTTTCCTGCAAACATCCCCAAAATAATTATGTTCAAGTAGTGAATCATGCGATTCAATACTTTAACATATTTGTTTTGAGAATATTGGTTTGGGGACTTTCTATCTATATAAAAATAAGTTTTTTAGTTCGTCTCAATTTGGTTTTCGTACAGGTTATTCAACAGAAGGAGCCCTTTTGAATTTTGGTTCTAATATCTACGAAGGCTTTAATAATAAAAATCTAACTGCAGCGCTTTTCATCGACATTACAAAAGCTTTTGATACAGTTGATCATAAGATTCTATTAGACAAGCTATTAAAATGTGGATTTAAAGGTGTAGTTGATAAGTGGTTTGGATCATACCTTTCTGGAGGAAGACAAAGAGTAAAAATAAAAAGCCAATTCAGGGGCTAGATTCCGCAAGAGTGAGTATAAAAAACTCACACTCACGGCACTCTGAAAACTCACGTTCTGAAAGACAGTGAATAAATTTGAAGAATAGTGTACACGTCTTCTGTCAAAAAAAACTCACATTCACCCTTGCGGAATTCAGATTAGAGAGTGTGCACAATTTTTCGTGTACACAATAAAAATTCACTCTTGCGGAATCTAGCCCCAGTTCTCATAGACTTATACCTATAGGCGTTCCTCAGGGTTCTGTACTAGGCCCAATACTCTTTTTGGTCTTCATTAACTCACTTTTACTACAAATTATCGAAGTAAAGTGAATGCGTTTGCTGATGATATGGCATGTGCGTTTGAAAATGATGCTGCTTTAAATCTATTCGCTGATATAAATCACGACCTAGAAATTGTAAATCATTGGTTCCGAATTCATAGAATGGTAATCAGTGACAAAACAAAAATTATGTTTTTCAATTTATGTGGAAAAGAAGTGGATAATGGACGGTTCTCCTTTCGTTCTACTAATTGCAGAAAATTTAAGCATAGCAATGAAATCTGTAAATCGGTAGTAAATCCGTTTTTTGAATCGGGCTTATGTTCTGATAAATGCTTTTATATTGAAAGCGTCAAATTGTTTAAGTATCTTGGTGTCTTATTAGACTGGAAAATGAGTTGGTCTGCCCATACCGATGCTCTTAAGAAGTATCTGATAGCTGCTTCAAGACAATTCTTTTTCTTTAAGTAATATTGTTCACTTGATCTGCTCAAGTGCATTTCATTCAAATCTAGAATATGGAATTGTTTCATGGGGAGGCACACACCTCAATCAATTGAATTCACTGCTTATTTCTTAAAAACATATTATTCGAGTGATTTATAATAAGAATAGAACCGTCGTGATGAAAGCTTAGTACTTTTCCGAAACCTCAAAATATTACCTTTGAAATATTTATGTTATTATAAAGTACTTAAGATATTTTCTGCAAGATCTGGTTATCTATTGTACCGATCCTCAACTAGCCATAACCTTAGAATTAACAACCGAAACCTCTCCTTAGTGCCCCATCACAATTTACAAATAAACTTAAATTTTTATACGGCGACTGCACCAAGATTATTTAATTGTCTTAGAACCATAAGAATTAAATCGATGTTTCTCAAAAGAATAAAGTCTTGGCTTCTATATCTGAGCTATGACGACATTAATGATCTATCACATGTTAACTTATGATTGATTAAATTTCCATGCCTAAACTAAAAAAAAAAATCCTGTATTATGAGTATCGATTACAAATTGTTATATACTTGTCACACTACCTATTGTAAAATTGTATTGTCCTATATTATATATCTACATATGTACGCCTGCTTTCGCTTCTAGTTCCTAATGAGCTATAGATTGCAGCTATTTTTATCATTAAATGTTTCTGAAAGTAAATAGTTCAGAGCTACATTGCCAAGGAGAGACTGTATTATAAATAATGATCCTCGAAAGAAACCCCCTCGTTATCGTTAAGTTGCGATTACGTTTCACGATATTCGCTGTCACTTATACGACTGTTTTTACGGTAGATTTGTAATTGCTCTGATATATTCATTGGCTTCATTGTTCTAATTCATAGTTGGTCTAGGTCGTGGCTTTTGTAGTCTTAGGTTTCGATTTGTTGCCTCGTGTTTCGTAACACAGGTCTAGGTAGACTTCTATGGAAATAGAAAAAAGCTCAAAATCCTCAACACAATTAGAAAAAATAATTAAGCATCCTTGTCGATCGCAACACTTTGAAGTACCACAATGATTCAACCAAAACACATCATAGTTTTTCTCTTTACTTATGAAAATAATGTGGGTCTGGACATAAAACTTAAAACCGAAATATTTACATAACTCTTACAAATAATTGTTTTTTTTTTATCAACTGTTGTCTGTCTTTGAGTTGAGCATTTTTTCATTTTGTCAAAAACTACACAAGTTCCACTACATTGGTGTAGGTTTGGATCGAAAGAAGCTTCTTCCCTTTGCTTATGATATGAAAATCAACACGATACTCTCCCGTAGGCCAAATCGATGGGAGCAAAGTTGGATCCACACTGAGGTCCTTAACTATTATTGTTCCCTGCATTTGGTTTTTTGGTCAAAAGTTTAGGCTTATCAAATATGAACATATATTCATTTCTACTTACACTGTATGGGCAGGAATGATTCATATTGGAGTACGGACTAAACATTTGGTACATTGCTTTCATAAACAAACTGCCCTGGTTCTTCAAAAAAAGAGCACAGTAGTTGTCCAGGGTATTAACAAGAAAAGGTCGATAAATTATATCAGCTTTTTTAAACAGCACAATGTTTAGCTGAACAAGACATTTTCGAAATTAGTATGTTCACATTCGTAACCCAATTTTCCAAAAAAAGATACTCACAGCAACAGTGTGAACCACTTTCTTTAGATCGAAGCGAACGTTTGCAAAGGTACATGTCCGGTTCATCTTACTAGTCGAACAGCTTATGTTTGCTACAGTAGTCGGATCGTATATAGTACAGCGAAGTTTGGTTATTGTTATAGAATTTTGATTCTTCAAAAAAGAAAAAAAGAAGAAACCAATATTTCAAGAAAAGACAGAAAACAAAAAACGTTACATTTCCACGTGCAAAAGCCAAAATGTTGTAAACTAGGAGGTAGCTGATGATCTTCATGATGGAATGACTACGTGAGGCAAATTATTGGGTTTAAAGTGGAATGGTCTACCCTTAGGGCAGGAACAATTAGTATTTCTACAGCCATTAAATTGCTGATGAAACTGATTTTGTCATTTAATTTGTGAAGGCAGTGTTTTTTCGAACTTTTGTAGCTTTCGATAGCTGTAAATAATTGTTGACAAATTAAATCATTTGTGTGAATGCGTTTGAGTGCGTATAATCAAGGGAAGGGTAATGAGCTGTGACGAATGTACATCAATCTACACATCACTTCATATTAGACCTAGTCTAAGAACTTGGCCTTGAAAGGGAAAATGGCTTATACTAGTTCCTTAAGTGGAACATATCATCAGCAGACTTCGTTCTGCTATGTTTGTATAATTTTAGTTAAATCCATCTAGCTATGAAAGGTAGAACATCGTGATTTAAGTTTCATCAGGAATAGCAACTCGATCATTATAACTCAGCGTGATCTTCAGCATCATTTCAGCTCATACCGCTCAAAGTAGAACACTTTTCTTGAGTTAACAAAAAAAAATAATTCATCAAGAAACCATCACGAACACAGAGAAAAAATATTAACTGTGTCGTAGCCCCGCAATACCACTAAGGAAGAAAGGGTTTAAGCACTACGGATATGGACAGAAATCCATGGGAAGCTTCAGGAACAGTTCAAACTGCTCAAAATGTAGATATCTGTTATACAGGCTTTTCTGTCAAACTTTACCCAAGTATTTGCTTAAAAAGACGTATTGTGTACTTGTGCCTGTGTTCCTTAAGAATAGGTCATTTTGCAACATTTATAGTTCAGGAGCGGATTATGTTTGTTAAAAATATTTTTCGTCCACTATTGTAAATAAACAGCATTTCGATCTAATGAAATCGATTACAGTTATTGTTTTCATTAGCTTAAAGTACAGTTTGGTACGGAATGAACGACAGATTTTTTAATAAAAACTTCACTTTTGATATAGAAAGTATTAAGCTATAAAACGAGCAAGGGAAGAAACTCGACTTATAGAAATATATTATTTGCTTACAAGCTTCAAAAAAAGCATTAGTTCGTAGAGCTCTTTAACTTAACACACAAAATCTGCTGATGATATGTTCCACCAAAAGAACGAGCATCTGCCATTTTCTAAGACTGGACCTAATATGAAGTGATGTGTTTATAGATTCTTCACAGATCATTACCCTTTCCCTTGATTCTAAACACTCAAACGCATGCCCACAAAAGACTTAATTTACCAACAATTACCAGCAGCTATCGAAAGCTACAAAAGTTCGAAAAACACTGCCTTTTCAAATTAAATGACAAAATCAGTTTCATCAGCAATTACGATACTGTAGAACTGCTAATTGTTCCAGCTCTAAGGGTAGACCATACCACTTTGAACCCAATCATTAGTCCACGTAGTCATTCTATCATGAAGATCTTCAGCTACCTTCTAGTTTACAACATTTTGGCTTTGATCACTTTTTTTGGATGTGGAAATGTAACTCGATTTTGTTTTCTATCTTTTCTTGAAATATTGTTTTCTTCTTTTTCTTTTTTGAAGAAGCACAATTCTATAATAATAACCAAAGTTCGCTGCGCTATAAACGATCCGGTGACTGCAACAAACATAAGCTGTTCGACTCGTAAGATGAACCGGACATGTACCTTTGCAAACATTCGTTTCGATCTTAAGAAGGTGGTTCACACTGTCGCTGTGAGTTTCGTTCGATGAAAAATGTTGTTTGCTACTAATTTCGAAAATGTCTTCTTCAGCTAAATATTGAGCTTTTTAAAAAAGCTGATATTATTTATCGGCCTTTTCTTGTCAATATCACGGACAACTACTGTGCCTTTTTCTTGAAGAACCAGGGCAGTTTGTATATGAAGGCGATGTACCAAATTTTTGGTCCGTTCTCCAATATGAATCATTCCTGTCCATACAGTGTAAGTAGAAATTGATATATGCTCATATTTGATTAACCAAAAAAACCAAATCCAGGGAACCATAATAATTAAGGACCTCAGTGTGGACCCAAGTTTGCTCCCATCGATTTGGCCAACTGGAGAGTATCGTGTTGATTTTAATATCATAAGCAAAGGGAAGAAGTTTGTTTCGATTCAAATCTACAATAATATAGTGGAACTTATGTAAGCTCAGGACAAATTAAAAAAATATGGAAGACAGACAACAATGCCATAAACGAAAAAAGGTTATGTTCATATTTCGGTTTTTAGTTTTATGACGGGTATTCAAAATAAATTTCGTGTATCATAAATTCAACACCGCTGGAGTATTTTTTGAGGGTTTATCTGAAGTCGCTTGACTACGCAGATAAGCCCGAGACGATTGACACATTGGAACAAATATTCGGTGCGTTTTTGCTGACATACGGCTCCAAATGCAACAAAAAGTGGTATAAAATACGTCTCTCGACTGGAATTTACTCGAGCCAGCCACGGGCAGCCAATTTTCCCAAATTATTTTAAAAACATAAAGGCAATAATCTTTATAATAAAGGTAAATTTTTGGCCATAACATTAAAATATATGCGTTTTATTTCTTCTTGAAAACACCCTTTAAATGGTCAGCAAGAACTGGAGCACACGTTTCTTACAAATTTGCTCCAAAACATCAAACGATTCATTTTGTCGTTGATGGGCACTCTAGCACTGACTGTTAAATAGCCAAATTGAATGTTTACTTATTATTTAACAAATTTTCACCTTGCAGAATTGAATGGCGCATTTGAACAAACAAATCAAAAGTGGCACAGTTGCGACCCAAAGCTTTCTACGTATTTTTTGCTTGGTTTTTTTTTTTTTTTTTTTAATTTTTATTGTTTGTGCATTTGTTAATTTGATGAGTGATAAATTTTCATTAACATTCCATACCACATGTTAACACACAGGGGGTGTTTATTTTGCATATTTCTTTTAAATACCGAATACTTTTTGTTTTTTGATATTGTGGGCATTTTTAACGATCTCAATCAAATGTAGATGTGGTATTGCTCTGGAGAGGGTGAATGATACGAGAATTCTCTGTGGGTGGCATTTAACTTTGGGTCAGTTAACCCATAAAAACTAAACAATTGCAGATGAAAAGTTGGTAGAGTGGTTGTGGTTGTGTCCTCGTGCTCGGTATTCTGTTAGCTTTGTTTTTATATAATAAATTTTCTAAAAGATAATTGGCTATTTTTGTCCACAAGAACATGAACAACGAATCATTTGCTAATTGATTATAATTTTGAGTGATATAAATAAATAATAAGGCACTGCTACTGCCCAGCTGTTTTCTTACAACAATTGCTAGGAAAAAAAGTTGTGGACAACATTCCAAATTCATTTTGAAAATGAGCAATGAACTGTAATAGTACTATAGAATAAATATACAAGGGTAGGACTAAAAAGTTGAAGTTTTGCTGTAATGGCTTCTAACACTTTTGTAAAATGTTTTAATAAACAATACAACTCAAGGGAGACCCGAAAAAACAAGTAGGTGTTTAATAAAAAAAATTTAAGTGGGGTACCGCAAGGAAGAGTTCTAGACCCAGTTCTGTTCATTTCTTACGAATTAACCCAAACAGAAAGAACAATAATTGTGGCTTCGTTTACTGATGGCTGATAGTAACCTACTATTGAAAAATTCAAATAAACAGGACTATTCCCTTATCGCTTGGCATTCTTGAAATTAACAGAACCCATAAACTAAGCACGGCTTGCAGTTTATAGCCACATTCGGTGAAATATGCTGATTTTGTTTGAAACTCAGCTTAGAAGGTGAAAGCGTAACATTGTTACACTTTTAATTTGTGTTTGTAACGAAGTAACAAATACAAAAGGATGTTGCTGGAGTTGAAGATGTTGCTGAAAATGGTGTTGTTCTTAATGTTCCTGAAGTTTTTGTGGATCGTAACATTGTTGGTGTGGCTTCGATCGCTACCAAAGATAATACTGATCGTGTTAATGTGGATGTTGCAGATACTGTTGTACATGATGTTGATTTGGCTGTTTTGGATAATGACAGTACTAATCATGGTAGTGTTGCTGCAGTTAATATTGCTAATATTGTTACATTCGTTAATGCTTCTGATGTCGACAACGCTGCTGGTGTATCTAATCAAGTTGATTTTTCTTATATCCGTGAAAATATTCAGTCATCAAACTCTTATGCATCTGATACCCAATTGGATGCGGCAAGACTAGCTGCTTCTAAATTAATAATGAATTCAAGAAGAAATGAAATGAATTCAACCAAGAAAACTTATTCAGTTCTTGTTGGTGCTGATTCCTGCTCTTCTTTGAACCTGATATACAACTCGAAATGGATTCATGTATCAAAATTTCATCCAAATACTCAACCTGAAGATATTGTTAAGCATATTGTATCCAAAACGAAAATTCCTTCAAATGCTATCAAATGCTTAAAGCTTGTCAAGAAAGGAATATGTTTGGATCTTGTCAAGTTTGTAAATATTAAATTGGGAGTACCGACTGAATTTTTTGATATCCTTCTCAATGATTCTTCCATCTGGCCTTGTGCAGTAAGGGTTAAACAATTTATTGAACATCAAAAAAACATCAAAGCTGCCTCGATAACTATAAGGGACACGTAGTACTTAATAATGCCGAATCCATTGAAGCTGTTTTGAATAATCATAATGAAGTTGTTTCCACCGTATCTTTATCTAATTTATCTATTTACCAACTATCAATTTACTATCAAAACGTTGGAGGCTTAAGAACTAAGTTGAATGAGGTTTATCTATTGCTATCATCTGAATCATATGAGATCGTTGTTTTTACTGAAACATGGTTATCTGATGATTTCTAAACTTCAGAGATTTGTAATTTATCTTATACAATATTTAGAAAAGACAGAAGTTCTTACATAACTGGTTTGATTCATGGAGGTGGAGTCATGATTGCTGTAAAGTCATATTTATCATGTAAACTTGTTGATCTGATATCTGACTCATCTTCCAACCAACATAACTTTGATATAGATCAACTAATTGTTAATGTATCTCTGCCCAACAAAGAAGATCTTTTTACTATATGTAGTTATATTCCACCTAAAAGTTCAATTGATTTATACGATGTACATTTAAATAATTGCAAAATTGTTTTTGAAAATCTCAATAATTCGCAGCATGTTATTTATGCTGGTGATTTTAATTTAGGAGATATAAATTGGATTTATGATGAAGATGATAAATATTTGGTTCCTTTTAATGTTAAAAAGGAAATTGAAGTATTTGCAGTTGATTTTTTTAGCCAATATGATCTTGTTCAAATTAATGATATTCCGAATGATTTAGGTAGGTAATTCTTGATTGATTGTTATTGTTGATAAGCAATTTAATGTTGAAGTTGAAAAATGTTTGGTGCCTTTGCTCAATAATTCAATTTTCCACTGTGCAATAATTGCTTATGTAAGTTTTTACAATTATTTAAAGTCAAATAATTCTGCCAGTTCAAAATTTATATACTGTTTTAAGAATGCTGATTATGATGCAATTAATGCATATCTTTCTGTTGTTCCCTGGGAGGATATATTGAACCATTTTAATTTAAATCTAGCGTACGAGACCTTAAAGTGCGTTATTAATAGTACTGTTCAAAGGTTTGTGCCTAAAAAAGAATATCCTGTAATTCTAATCCCATATGGTATAATAAAACGCTTTCACGACTTAAGAATAAAAAAAACAAAGCTTATAAGAAATATAAATGTGATAAAAATGATATTAATCTACGTAATTCGTACATATCCTTAGAACGTGAGTTTAATTCTTTAAGTTCAATACTATATAGAGAATATATATCTTCAACTGAAGATAAGATTAGAAGTGATAGTAGTTATTTCTGGAAATTTATTAACTCGAAGCGCAATAGTACTGGGTTTCCTAATTGTATGAATCACTCAGGAACGACAACTAGTGATTTATCTCATATTTGTGATCTTTTTGCACAGTACTTTGAATCGGTGTACACTAATGATTCGTTTTCGCATAATCTGCCTAATGTACCGGAAAGGTTTAGCTTGGGTTGCTTAAGCATTAATAAAGATGAAGTATTTAATACCTTAAAAGATATTGATGTATCTTAATCAGGTGGTCCTGATGGTTTCTCATCATTTTTTTTTAAATATGCTTCTGAGTCTTTAGCACTACCAATAACGATCTTATTTAATCTTTCATTGAAATATGGGTCGTTCTTAAGTGAATGGAAAGTATCGTTTATTACTCCAATATTTAAGGCGGGCTCTAGGCAAGTTATATCGAATTATAGGCCAATCAGTAAAATTTCAGTTATTCCTAAAATATTTGAAAAAATTATATGTGATAAAATTCTTTTCGTTGTTCGTGAACATAATCAGTTTTTCAGCATGGCTTCGTACCTGGTAGATCAACGGCTACTAATCTATCACTCTTTGTAAACCACGTAGTGTCGAATTTGGAAAACAACCTACAAACTGACATCATTTTCACTGATTTTGCGAAAGCATTTGATAGGGTGAATCATTCTATTCTTCTTCATAAGCTAGATAAAACAAATTATAAAGCAAATTGTTAAAATTAACACGAATTTGTCTAAACGTATTTGTGTAACATCGGGTGTCCCTCAAGGAAGCCATTTAGGGCCTTTGATTTTTCTTCTATTTATCAATGATATATCTGATGTGTTCATTCATTCAAAATGTCTTCTTTATGCAGATGATTTGAAGTTATATAAAAAAATTGAGTCAGTTCAAGATTGCTTACTTTTAAAAGGGGATTTTTTAAGGCTTTCAAAATGGTGCAAAATTAATTGTCTTCATCTGAATGTAGCTAAATGTCAAGTATTGACCTGTCTCAGGAAACGAGATAGGATTAATTACAACTATTGTTTACTGAGCGTATTTCTGGAAAGGGTCTCGCTAAAGAAAGATCTGGGCATTATCTTAGATGAAAAATTATCGTTCAGACCACACATTGATTGGATAATTAGCAAAAGTAACTCCATGCTAGGGTTCATTAAAAGAAATGCTCGTGAGTTTTCTGATATCCTTACACTTAAAACACTTTACTTTTCGTTGGTACGATCAATTCTAGAGTATTGTTCAATTGTCTGGGATCCTTTTTATGCAACTACATCCGGCAGAATTGAAAGGGTACAAAGGAGATTCTCCAGATATACGTTTTCAAAACTTACTTACTGGAATAGTGAAATTCCCTGTTATAATGCTAGGTGTTTATTGCTAGGAGTTCAAACTCTCGTTCTACGGAGAAAATATTTTTCTATTATGTTTGTTCGTGATATTATTAGCTTTCGCGTTAAATGTTCGTTTCTTCTAAATGAATTTGTTTTTCGTATTCCCCCAAGAAATACAAGGACATCGGCTTTATTTTTTGTACGCTTTCATAGAACAAATAATGGCTTTAACGAACCAGTTTCAAGGTGTATCAAGGAAGCAAACTCAGTCTGCAGTTTAGTTGACTTTTTTGAAAATTGTTCAAGACAATCTTTTAAAAATAAGCTTTTAAACACTCTTGCGAATTTGAATTATTGATATATTGAGTCAATTTTTGTAAATATTTAAATATAATTTGTAACATATTTTTCTAGTCTGTAAGAGTTACTCTGATTGACAAATAAACTAAACTAAAAAAAAATACTAAAATAAATATTATATTAGCTTTAAGACCAATCAAGGGATTTTGAACCTTCGCAACTGTAGTCTAATCAGTTTTCTTTCGTCGTCCCTGGCCACGACGAGCATACCCCTGGCCCGAGCTGTAGAGAAGAAAGCACATCACATGTTTTTACCAACGCAGTGCAATCAAAGTTCAATGATACGCCCGACGTAGTATCTTTCATTGAAGAAAAGGCTTTCGTTATTAGAGGCCTGAGGATCAGTGCAGCCCCAAAAACATAAGGCGAACTACTGCATCTGCATATAGAAAAACCCTGTACCTTCTGAGAGTTTTCCTGTGCTCCCAAAAAGCTTCCTTGACGATAGAATGAAGAAACAATTGTTTAAATCCCAATGATAGACGACTTTGTGCTTGCCCTTGATCGAAGAAAATTACAATTTGAGATGAGACTCGATATCTGTGGAGTGTGAAGTCTTTATTTGCGAACAGAGATTTATCGACTTCACAACATTCGTATAAATTTGCAAAATGGATCTTTCAGATATGGATTGTAACTTTCAAGGCAATATACGAAGGCTTAAAATGTGATGGGTTTTTCTTAAGCAGACCTTCGAAGTAGGACTAGACAGGGCTCTAGTATTTCACCGATTCTTTTTCTTTCGGTGACAAGAGACGTAGGCTATGATGTACTACATTACTCGTATTATTTTACACCTCAAGCGTAATCGGATTATTACAATTGACTCTACTGACAAATGTTAAACCCCTAGATTATGTGGCCAACTTACTTTAACTTTCGCACACGAACATAAGACCTGAAGATCAATTCGGGAAAAACAAAAAGTAACAGCATCCAGCAAAAGAAACTCAATATGCGTTGATGTAAACATTTGTGGGCAACCAACAGAAAAATCAAAACATCTTCCTGTTCAATTGATTTGGCATCACCAAAATAAAGAATAGAGGTGAAATAACTCCACCTTGTGGAATGAATTTGGAAACTGTAAAAACTCAATGCAAAGTTTGGTTGAGTTGGTATACACAATCTGCGGTTGTTAGATTAAAAAATTAGCGAACACTTGTTTGTCTCTCACGCTGTAAACTCAAAAATACAAAAAGGTAGTGACATAATAATTTTTGGTCATGAAAATCAACAAAATTAATGAGGTGCATTGGAATCACTTATGCCTGAATCACAGTGCTGCCTTAGCTTCGGTTTCGCATGACGTTTATGAGTTCCATCATAGAACATCAGTAAATCCCATCAAAAGTGTCGTTTTTACTTCGACGTTACGTTGATTCGTGTACTAGACAACGTAACGTGACTCCAACTCAAAGCAGAAAGTTCAGTTTGGTTGTACTTTTGCTCGTTTTGACAGTAAAAACCAACAACTTAATCATACCTGATTTCACACAAACCGCTCGCACCTAACGGGATGGAAGCCGAAGCGTGATTGTTATCATTGCATTAAAGTTTTGCTATATGGAAACTTCATTTTCATCAAACACACCAAATTTGTATTCAGCCCAAAAATGTTTTTAGATGCCTCATGGGGAAGGAGAAGGACTCACTTACTGGCTCAAACATAAACAGCCCTCCTTCTATTTGTTTTCCTATGCCTCACCGCATTCTTTCTGTGATATCAATTAATTGACATCATGTGCAATCTTATCTCCAAAGCCCTAATGAAATGCTTGCAGCATTCCACTCTGCATTCCTGTGACAATACAACGCGCGCGGTGCAACGTACACAAATACACATTGAAATACAGAATTCGTCAGCAAATTCTTTTCATTAATATCTCTACTACAAAACTCATCCTTTTGTTAATTTAAAAGGAAAATTGTTTTTGGAAATACCTAATTTTGTGTAATTTAAAATTTGAAACCCTTTCGCCAATCAAGTTTGGCCTAAAGAATGCTGCATATCCCTTGGTTTGGTCCTTGCGTGGCAAAGTGGTGAGTTTTTTCTCTTCCTGAATGTCGTGTTAATTAGATAGACACGAGCAGCGCCAAGAATTATGCTTCGTGTGACACTGACTTGATGACGACGACGCTGCTGCCGCGCCGCCGACCGGTCGGTGCCGCCTCTTTTTTTTAAAGGAATTCCCGGCTATTTAATTGACGTACTCCGAGTTATCGTCAATTCAAGTGGCGTAGCTTTTTTCGACACAACTCGAGCAGGGGTTCTTTTTAATCAATTTTTATGGAGCTGGAGCCACATATGCATACAGACACACACACACACGCACACACACGGTCGCAACTGTCAAAGCAATGCTATTCGGGTCGGTCGACACGCACCGCCTGCAACTTGTGTGCCACATGTGCAATGTGCATGTGCTGCATCCTCGCAAACTCACCCGCTGCTGTAGCTGCCACCATAACATTTGACAACCAAAGACAGATGAATGTTGTTCATTGTCGCCGATGTGGTTCGAGTTCGTATACTTGGATGCATAGTTCACCCCAAAAACGGAAAAAACTATATAAACAAGGACTGCTTGTCGTTGGGTGGGAGAGGCTGATGGAAGACATGGACTCTTAGTGGAGGCTATTTACCAAATGCATGACTAATATGGTTGGTACGTTTGCTTTGGGTGTTTTCTTTTTTCTTATTGTTTTTGAATTCTTTTTTAATGCATTTGTAACTTTTTCCAAAAATAGCCTATACTGGAGACATGTCACTGCACCATCGAGATGCAATATTCCGCAGGCATCCCACTCAGCTATATGCAGTGTTTTTTTTTGGTTAATTAATTTGTTTTATGGTGTAAATGGAGTAATGGCCTGTAATTTGCATCACATGCACTGTTGATTTTCTATTTAAGGAGTTGCACTTAAACAAGTTGTGTGAGTTTCGAAATGGGTGTGAATCAGAGGTTTATTTTTAAGGAGATGATCCTGTTGCCTACTTCAGGCAGGAAGGCAGCTTTTAGGTTTTGTTCTTTTTTAAATGGTTTTCTTTTCCTTGGAGAAGAGAAGATAGGTGCGGAACCTTAAGCTGTTTTATATGCTTTCCTTCCTTTGGTAGACAAAGGAGTAAATAGTATTGGTGACAAAGCGCAACCTTGTGGCACTCTATTTCGCTGCTTACATGATTTTTAATTTGGAAATCATTTTTATTGAAATTTTTTTACACCATTCGACTGCAATCTGCGACATCGCGCAACGTAGACTTTCATATTTGTGTACCAAGATGCTTATGAATAGATACTTATGCTTACTCATACTTACTCAGAGTGACGCATTAAGGTGGAGAGCCCCTGGGTCTATCACATTTCTCAAAACCTTGCCTTGTAAGGGATTGGAGGGGATCTACGATTTTCCGCACAGGTAATTTAGAAAGCCCTTTTCATGGCAGTGAGTTTACTATTTCGCGGAAATCCTTATTCCTCTCGAAGGAGGTTGTTAAAATACCAGCTGGAGCACTCAGACCTAAATACCGGTCCATTGTACTACCAGTTAGCTACCTTCTATTTGTTATAGCTTTCCAGATGTTCGGAGAAAAGCCAAAATACGCTGCCATGATAAGGAGCCTAAGTTACCAGCTCTCACCATGTCTGCGCTGAGTATCTGTAACCTTATGCGAGAAAAAGCAGGACATTCACAGAGGAAGTGCTCTGCGGTCTCCTCGTCTTCTCTACAAGATTCACAGAGTGTGGTATCACACGCAAACAAAGATACTTCTCCCCGTCCATCCATTGTTCGTTATGTGGCTGGTGGCTCAAGGCCATTAGGATAGCATAAGCCTCCGCTTGGAAAACGGAGGCGTATGATCCAAAGAGTAGTGCAGTCGTATATCGTCGTTCTCAACAAAGGCACCAGCACCAGAACTCTCGTCGGTTTTGGAGCCATCTGTGAAGATACGATAACAGTTCTTTCCAGGCTAAGATTTTTGAGCGGACCAGTCCTGAACCGAAGGAAAGTTGACTGAGTATAATTTTGACGCAGTTAGAGCCTTGGGATCATCGTGTCAGACGGCATATCCATTAGACGTGAGTCAAAAGATATGCTGCTACAGAGTTCCTCAAAGCTCCAGTGCGAATTGTGCTAGAGACCACAACGCTTTAAACGAGAAATGGCCTTGAGAGTGCACCCCATGATGTAGGTATCAAGCGGAGGAAGAATCAGCAGCGCATCCAGAGCAACTCCCGGTGTGCTGGGGAAGGCCCCAGCAACACCAAGACAAACTGTTCTTTAAAGTTTGGCAAACGATGCAATAACGTATTTACGCGAGACCTTATTCCACCAAACAACTGACGCATAGGAGATGATTGGTCTTATCATAGATCCAAAGGACCCTTTTCGGTGACAGACCGCATGTCTTGCCAAAGGCTCCTTTACATTGCCAGAAGAATGACAGTGCTTTAGTTTTAGACTCGAAAGAAGCTTGTTATCCAGGATCACTCCAATCACTCGAAAGGCGATACCAACACATTTTTTTTTTCTACTGGGATTTGAACCGCGAACCTCCCGCGTAACTGGCAGACATGCTAACTGCTGCGACCACCTCACTTCCAACGCTCATTTGATGTAAAACTGCTTTTCGAATCAGCAGAACTATCTCCTTTTTCCATAAGCTCTTGCTTATGGTAGATACTTCGATGAAATGGCCACCATTTATCTTTGAAATTGGGACAGTTGCCCACAGGAACAAGGCACCATTAAATCCCAATAAACCGACCGAAACAAATTGACCAAAAATTTATGAATCTTGCAAGTGTCACTGTCAGTGTAACATAGTACCGTCCTGCTTCCAGAATGCGCAATCAAAATGACAAAATTATTATTATTTAATTAGCGCTTCAATAAAAACACCTTTCATCGGCTAATTAACTATTGCTTTTATGAGCTTTGGTTTCTTCCTTTGAAAATAAAATAAAAATAAATTAATTTCACTCTTTCTTCAGTGAGTGTTTTTTATTCCGGGTCATGGAAATTGGCCAAAGTGATTCAGACAAATTTCGACTTGGTTGGTTACAACACAACTGCAACCAATCGCCGAAAACTGTAAATTTGTACCAAAATTTAATTACCCAACGAATGAATGGGAAGAAGAAGAAATTTAAGAAACTTACTAATTTACGATGCAACATATTGCAACAACATGCAACACAAATTTAAGCTTTTACTGGCGGGACGAATCGTGAAACATTTTATGTGATGATTACTCTACTTCCAAGGCAACCGACCGACATCGACTGATTGCCGCCGCGCTGACCACCTCTCGCCGCGTTTCGTCGTACCGACGAAGAAGCACCAATTACAACAAAAGAGAAGTGGACTTTTTTAATGAGTCATAAAAGTATTGAAATTTATTTTAATTAATTATAATTGTTCAAGCACATCCACATTATTGCAGTAGATTGAACAAGCGACAACTTAACTGCAGTAAAAAGTGTTCTTCTTCTTCTTGTTCTTCTCCCTCATCGTGTGGCCCCTTTGTAGGTCTTAGCTTTGCTCAATAATTTTCACCCGGATGTCTAACATTAATTAAAAACCAAAAGGAGACGGTAAAAATGGCCAAACAAGTCCTTTAATGTTTACACCGACCAATTGCATGTTAGACAACAACAAGCAAAAAGGACAGAATGTCATTAATCCACACAGAGTTGGGCGCGAGGAGTTCTCAGTTTGCTGGGGGGAAACAAAACAACCCTTGTACAATTTATGTATGGAGCTTGTTGGACACACACAGAAAATCAAACAAGCAACGACTTATACCGACGAAAACACGACGACGACACATCCATCGAAGCGTGTAGAGTGGTAAAAAAATTATTATTGTGTGTAAATTTTACTACACGAATTACCAGATTACCAGCGCGTTAAAGGGCACCGAAGATTCATTGCACAAAATGGGCATTGATTTTGCAGTAAATTGTACTTGTGAAGAGATGATGGTGGATAAATGAAAACAATTCAAGTTTAGAGACATCGACGAAGAACTTCGGCAATAAACTCAAGTGGAGAAGAAAAAGGTTCTCATTATGGGATAGGATGGGACAAGGGACATGGACAAAAAAAGACAAAGTTAGTACTACACAGGGACAAACGTCAGTTAATTAGGAAATTAAATGGTAAACACCAGTAAGTATTCCCTGATATAAGACTTGTAAGTTAAATAAAGAAGAGTGTTCGTTGATATAGGACCAGTAAGCTAAATAGAGGAGAAGGGCCCGTGGTATCAGTGCATCTTTTTTTCAATTTTTTCAACTGTGTATAGACTTTGAACTCCATATAATGAATCTTTAAACATAGAAACAAGTCTTATTGAGCACGAGTACGAGAGCAAAGCCAAGATACTATTGACTTAGACAATCGAGTATGTCGTTGATTTGATATCGATCAATGAATTAATGTTGCAAGGAAAATCAATTTGACGGCCGTATTTCAGTTTGAATTAGTTGTGCTGATTTTAAAGAACTTTTTCCAAGCATTGGGTTTGTTAATAAGAAAGCAATGTAGGTACCTGTTCGATCCTGATGTTCACAGCTGAAAACGATGACTAGACAAGGCTTTGAAAGTAGCTGCTGCCCAAAAATAGAGACCATTTTGAATTTAAATTGGAATCAAAAATCAATGATAAACTATTAAATTTAAGATTTTCTTATTCATTGATTGCATACACAGTAAGAAAGATATCTTATAAGATAGTGTTATGCTAAAGAGAATACATTATAAAAACAGCGAGAAGGCTACTCCATAGAAAAATTATATACATGCGTTAAATATAAGCAAATCTGTACATAACTTTAAGCATTTCAGTTCTTTATTTTAAATAGATTTTAATTCTTATACATCATACATCTCATCTAATCTAATCTGAGTGCTTTAGTTTTTTAAAGCCAATGCATTTTGTATTAGTTTATTTTAGTCCCTTTGAAAATAGTTCCGAAGTTCAATGCTAAACTTAGCTTGGCCACGTTTCATTTTCAAGTTTTATTGGATGAAGATTCCACAGACGGATAGCGTTGACGAATACTTTAGTTTAGTTTATTTCGTTTCATCAAACAGAGAAATATTCTCTTATAGACTAATACAGGATTTCTTATATTTCTAGAATTTAAAGTAAAATGAATATAATAATAAGAAAATAAAAATTTATCTAATGTAGATTAACATTTACAATATTAGACACATATATTTTAAAAGTATCTCTAGAGCAATTATCAAAAATATCAATTCTGCTACAAACAAAGTTAGTTTCTCTGATGCAACGTGTTATTGGCTCGTTAAGGCCATAATTAGTACGATGAAAGTATTCTTTATCATCCGAATATTCAAAGGTGTGAGTTGTTGCGATGACCATAGCATTCTTAGAACTCCATAGACCTGTCCCACCGCCGCATTTATGTGACGGTCCCAAGTTAGCGTCCTATTAAATACAATATCTAAGTTTTTCGCACTAGATGTATATTTGATTGGTAATATACATATATAATCTAGGCCTAGCACTGTCCTACTGATTACAATACATTTGGTCTTGAGTGGATCTAAGAAAAGCCCATTTTGCTGGGACCAACTAAATATTTGCGCAAGATCATTGTTAATTGTGTGCGCAAAATCTTCGATAAGTCCGGGGGTGAATATGGCACCCAGATTAATAATATAAATAATATTTGAATGGTTTGACCATTTATATTAAAGGACAATCTATCACATTATGAATGGGAAACTTTCTGGCGTAGTAAATTAATCAATTCAAATCTCCGTCCGCTTGATAAGTGGGAGTTATAAACTCAATTCCTATTACCGAATTTTGGAGGATTCACAAGATCCTCCGGCCAAGAGTTACAACACCGCCACAAAAAGTGTTTTCTAACTCAGCAGCTCGCGTTCGGAATCGACAGTGGTCCCTTTCCGTGCCACTTTATTGACTTATTTTTGAAATCTGTTAAGTTGTCTGTACTGCTGTGGCAATGACAGAAAACATCAGCATTACAGTTTGAGCAATTGATTGCTCAAGAGGCAGTAAACTATAATTGAAAAGTGAAGCAGCGAGTCATTACCATTAACATTAAAATAGCAAGTATACGCCATCGTGTACGATGCAGGTGGTGTGTGGCTGTGGATGCCTGTCCCTTATCTCTTTCAATATTTCAAACTTCATCACTATTAGCCATGCTTTAAAGAAGACCAAAATTTATAATGAAGAGTATTTTTTTTTGCTAATTTTCCGCTATTCGGGCTATTGTGACTAAATTTTACACCAAATTTACATTTTTGCATATTAAATCGGCAACACGTTTACGCAGAGTACGAACTGTTTCGGCGTCATTCCCAGCAATTGGACATCTGTTACGATACTGCATGCCTGTAATTCTTCAAATATGATGCAACTCGCTCCGTTAGTGTTGAGCGTAACCGTGCGATGACTGTTTTTCTGGGCAAAATGGAAGGGCTTGTCTTTATGGTTTCAACAAGACGGTGCCACAAGCCAGACAGCACGCTTACCATCTGAAAAGAGAGTTAAGTCCACAATTTATTTCACTTTTTGAGCCGGGTCTTAAAAATAAATCTTTAGTTTTATAAAAATGTCTAGTCTCTACCCTGTTTCCTAAATATCTCAATAACCTATAGACCAATTTATACTTACTTACTTAGGTGGGCATTACAGTTCGGGGTGAACCTGCACCTCAACCAACATCCTTCTATAACGACTTCGATTTCGGGCAATAGACCAATTTATGGTTTTGATTAATCTAAATTACTACTCCACTCTTTTCATGCTTAAAGTATACCAATGACAAAATGAATTGATGTGAAGTTGTGAATTGTAGTCGTCTTTTTATTCGGATTTGCTTAGACATAAGGAAATCATTAACAGTAGAACTTAATAACGCCGTGCACTACTTCATACCTCATGATTTTTTTTAAATTAATTTTCACCCATTGCTATCGTCTTAGTAGTTATTCCTTCAAGTACAAAGCCCCCAATTGATAGTTGCACTTAACTAGAGAATAAGAACATCTACGGAAACATAGCCTGCATGAAAAATCATCCAGAAAAATATTGAGTAAGTTTTCGTTTTCACTGTTAGGTTAAACAAATGTATTAGTTGCATATGCGCTTCCCTCACCTCAAAATTCATAAGGGAAATTGCTGCTCTTCAAATCAACAAACCGTTAGTCAAATTGACTATGTTTCGATCAAACCAAGAAACTTTTCCAGCATATCAGATGCCCGAAACTTTCCGAGGCGCCAACTTTTAACTTTGTCTTGAATCACTACTTTATTTAAAACAAATAGTAGATATCCTGTTCAGGGCTCACCTAAAAAAAGTTGCTGAGCTTTATGATATCAGAAGACTATAATTTCAAAAGATAGCCAGTATCTTTTATAATCGAATATATCACCTGCTTTCATTGAATTCTATGCCAGGGCTGATGGCTACGAAGACCAGGAACATCAATGCCAACAAGCTTTCATCATTATGAACTGTCTATTATCGCTTTTTTCATAAACAATGCTCTAGTGAAATAGCCAGTTGCATTCTTTCCCTGAAACAATCAAGCCCCAACCCAACATCAACCATACTACGAATTCATCAGTGTTGACTTGAGCCCATCTTCGGACGTTCGATAAAGTATAGAGATTTATATTTTAGTCGCACCACCCGCATGTGAAATGCTCTACCTGACTCTGTTTTTCCCCTTCGTTCAAAGCAAAAGATGAAAAGCAAATCCTCTCCTATTTTTCTAAATGCTCGCATTTTGTTTTAAAATATGCGAAGCGTATTCATAACTTCTTGATGTGCGCGTTAATTATAATAAAAATAAAAGTATGTGGGCAATTCACCCGTGGAAGAAATGAACCTTTAAAATGTGGGATTCACGATAAAGATACGGGTAGAAGATAATTGTTCTTGTTCTCGTTCCCGTGGAAACATTTGGATGAAACATAGTCTATGTTACTAAAGGATAGTGTAGCATCCGAACATTAGAGGATTTTTTAGAATCGGTCCATAAGTTTCTATCCATGATCTATGGATTGAACTATATTTACTCACAAATGGAGGGGTTTTTAAAAATATCACAAAGCAAACTAAAGCATAAGAAGCACTATAATGCTTCTTATCTCATTTTCTCACTCATGAAATAAAATCTCATGAATTTATCTATCTCGTTTAAGTGTCGCATTTTCGTTTCATAAAATTTTTAATCACAACGAAGAGGGTTTCACTTCAAATACTATTGGGTTCGACTCAGCCCTAAAACATAACAGGCAGGTAACTGCAGTCGAACAAAAAGCAGGCGAAATACTAATGCTAAAAAATCTAAGGTTACTCCTGATCACTGTAACAATTTTATATAGAGAAAAGAAAGGCACTATCAATAAAGAATAACAAACAACCTGAGAGGGCTCGTTTGAGAAAATTTGAAGGTGCCATAGGAGTGAGATGAGGAAGTCTTACTAAAAGCTAAAACAATGTATATCTTGCCACCTGATAATGCCAACAGGAAAACAAAGTGGTACCATCGCAGTCACTTCCGAGGATCTGGGAAAGACCACTTCGGCATGCTGCTTAGCTGGATTGATGACATAAAGCCTGCCTTCAGATGAATACTCCGTTCAACTTGAACAATGATCATGAATACATCCGCCCAACTGTAAAAATTCAGCTCGCCGTCCCGTATGTGAGATTTAATTTAATAACATTGCGAGCTTTCTCAAAGCTCTGGGGTTTCAATTGGACAGAACAGAGGTCGGAAGAAAGTATGCCCTTTGAACGGATCCTCAATACTGTTTGCACGATTCTAAAAACGGGAGAATCCCACTATTGCTCCAATCATAGAGAAACAAACCTCGCTGAGGCCGTTTAAAAGATCCTGCTGTCGTAAAATGGGAACATCTGAACATCTGAAATCCTAAGCCAAAAGTTTGATGATTCGTGAAATTTTTGAACCGGAAAGTCAACAATCGGTCGAACTGTCACTTTATTGCGGATTTTGGAATGAACCATTGAGTGTATAGTGTAATATCGATGTACATTGTACACTATCTTATTATCTTTCAAAGCCACGTAGGACGGGACACACAGAACGATGTTCGAATCTGCCCAAAATTACTCACAATTTGCCGGGGGACTTTTAAAAACGAACGCTGCACTATCAAAGCCAAAAAGCAACTCACCGAGACCTTTGATGTCGAAAAGGGCTGTTGAGAACGCGTGGACCATACTTACCTACCGTTCGAATGAAAAATACTCCAAATACTCCATTGATAGTGACAACGATGTGTGAAGACGAAGATTCACCGAAGAATTAAAAATATGAACTGTATGGTGAATTGAAGAATTACGGAACGTAAGACTTCGCTATCTCAGACATGTAGAGCGGATGCCGGATGGACACCAACTCTGTGACTCAACGGGTTTTCAAAAGCTCATTCTGATTAAGCAATGGTATTGCTAAGCACAAGCCTTCAATTTTTTTAAAAACACCAAATTATAATGTCGTCTATTGAAGCATTAACAGGCAATACTTTGCTTGCTTCGTAGATACTTTGGTAGGTATTGAAATGAATACCCAGGCACCACATCTCTTAGAAAAACTCATGTGGAGCATATCGACTGAACACAATTTAGCTGTCTCATCCGCAACTGTCTCGCACCGCTCGGGCTTGAAAATTCTCGCCGAAAGAATTCCATTTTCTCTTCCAGGAAACGATACTCACATAAGGAAAAAATAAAGCAAAACATTGATACCTGTGTATCTCATAGCAAGAGTATTGACTTTGACACGTTTTATTTAATTTCCAGCTCCATTATACCTCGACTGCCAGTGAGACGACTCACACCGGCAACAAACCAATTCGATTCGTTTGATGGAAATAGCATATGTCAGACGCTTTTGAAAATGAAAATATACTTAAAAGGATCCTTGCGTGCTTTTTGTGCTACAAATTCATTTCAAAGGAAGGAACGTAATAGTAGCTGCAAGTTGCAACGCCGCTGTCAATTCACTTGAATCAAAGTTTGAATGTTCCTTACACAGTCAGATCGGGACAATGTATATCTTACTTCAACTGCTTCGCTATACCTGTCAAACTATTTCACCACGAAAAAACAGACACCGCGCATCGCTCCCCACTGTCTGTGTCTGTCTTTTTTCGAATGATGATGTGCACTTTTCCACATTCAAACGCTTTCGTTATCCCTGTGTTTTTTTTTTCTTTTTATTTATTTGGGATTCCCTTTGGCTGGTGTTGATATCCTTTCTGTCAGAGTTACATTTCCTTTTCACTTCGATTTCATTATTCCGCTATACATTCGAACCCACATAGCACTCGAGGGACAACAACAAAAATGAATGTCTGTGGCCGGAATGATATCCTGCTGTAGTCATGAGGACAAAGCATTTGCCAGACAAATCATTGCAAAGTCCTTTTAAACGCTCTAGGGAAGGGACAGGAGAGGGCTGTACGGGCTTTTACACTCCCTCCCCCCTAAAATGACAAGAGGATACCATTGATGGGTTCATTGATCATTTAGTTTGGCAGTCGATACAATTAATTTTCATAGTGGAACATCAAAATCTTATTTCCGATGCTGTTCGAAAAACTAAGTTCTCTCCAAAAAGAAACGAAAATCTTTAAAATGCAAATTTTTGTTGGAAATTATCGTCTTCCTTCTCTCTACACAGTATCTATTAATCGAGTCCAAAAAGGAAGGAAACAATCACCTAATTTATTGTATTACATTGCGTCCGGAGAGCGGCGGAGGAGCCTCAAATCGAAAGGGATGAAGAAACTTTGTGGTGTCTTAGTCGGTGGCGTATTGGCGTTGGCTGTGGCGGTCGGTGGTCGGTGGTCGGTGTTGCCTGGCGCGGTGATGGTTGCGTCTTTAAGAATCAATTATTTAAATTAAAAGTCGAACGAACAACAGCAGACGACTAGCAGCAGTAGCAGCAAACTAGTTAGATGTAGATGGGCTGGCCAGACATTATGGGAGGATATTTGAAAGACTTCAGGATGTTTAAAAGGAAATTTTGCAAAATACCCTTTTCGTCTTTGACTTTTCTCGGTATGAGAAAGTTTTTCTTTGAAAAAGAATCATGAAGGTGGTGGCTGCTGTTGTAGCTGCAGCTCATCGGCGCTGCGCGGTGGCGGCTCCAATCTTTTGCATGAAACTTCTCCCATCAGCAAATCAAATTAATATCACAGACATTTCGCACCATCGATTTTAACTATGGGAAAAAGCATTTTGCTTGGAGAGATGTATGATAATCGGTTGGGATGCGTCTTCTCGTCCTTGTGTATATTCGCCTTTCGTATACAGAAGGGGGCGAAATCAAAAAAGTCATTGGGTATTTTACGGAGCGTTATTTTTTATTCAGCTTTTTCCAACCGATTCGCTCAAGTTGATGAAATTGGTTTGGGGGGAGGACAAGTTTGATTATATTAGGGAAGTTCTTCTTTTTTTCCTTTCTGAGATAAATACAGGGGCTGTTGAAAAAGTTTGCTTCTCTCTCAGGAAGTCCGGTGGGGGAAATAAACTGTTTGTGATAAGTCGTCAGCACATAGTAGTAGGGCAATTTTGTTAGAAAATTTCATGATTGAGATAAGCACTAACATTTGCTGAGTTTTCTCATAAAAAGAAGCAGTTTTTGCATGACGTTTTTCATTTGATCAAAGGATACTGAGCGTGTCGCATTAAGTGATGGCATATTTGGGAGTGTATTGTGACTTTTTATACATTGGTAGAGTCAAAGTTTACCACACCAAGAACGTTTTTGGTGCGAAACTAATTTGTTGGCAAGGACAAAACCGACTCGTTATACTTTTTTTGAAGACATTGAATTTTCGTAATCAGCTAAATCATTTAAAAGTCAAAAGTTTATAGAAAATAAAATAGTCCATGTTCCTCTACTTCCCTTCTTTTTTATTCAAAAATATTAGATTTAAAAATGGATGAAACCCTTTCGTCTTCCTCAAACGCAAGATAATTGCAAGGATGAAATATTTTTGGGAAGGTATTGCTCAGAAGTAGTGCACAATATAATTTTTGTTTTTTTCATTTGCTTTAGAAACCGGATTGAGCTTTCTCAGCTCCGGGCACTGCAGTCTGAATGAAAACTATTGCGCCAGCCCATTTGAGGTTTAAGGGCAGTTCTCCTGCTCCTGAATTGAACCAGAAGTTAGCAAGTGAGGGTATAATCTCAGTCAAGTAGGTATTTGATTTCTAAGGTGGAAAAGTGCTGGACATTCTGTAATAAAAAAGTGGTACCCGTGGTGTGATGGATAGCATGTCCGCCTGTTAATCCAGAGGTTTGAGTTCGAATCCCAACAGAGGCAAAAATGTTTTTTCCACGGGTCCACCATACAACGGCTGCGTACGTAATTGTTGGTCTGACTACCAGCGTATATAGGTCGTACATCATTTTAGGTTTTAGACTCCAGTTTTTCCCGCATATGCTTCGACAAGTCCATAGGGACTTGGATACTCTGCAGGATATTCGTTCTAGTTGAGGGTTCAATGACATTTTGCTGTCTAGGATGATCCCCAGGTATTTTGATTCCTTGGAAAATGGTATTGTTTCCCCATAGAGATTGGGGGGTATTAGAAGATTTAGTTTTCTTCTTTTTGTAAATGGGACAGTAACTGTCTTACAGAGAGACCTTCATCTGAGCACCAGCTTTGTACTGTGTTCAGAGCTGTCTGAAGTCTTCTTGATATAAGTGTTTCTGATGAGCCTTGTATGACAATTGCTAGATCATCTGCAAAGCTCACTGAATTGATGCCTTGGGTTGCAAGTAATCTTAGTAGGCTGTCTAAAACTATTGACCAGATAAGTGGTGAGAGAACTCCACCTTGTGGGCAGCCTCTTGTTGTTAGTGCTGAAATTTCCACTTCTTCGATATTGCTGTGGATAATTCTGCTGTTTAGCATGGACATTATCCATTTGCGAATCACATGTGGAACGTTGTGGTGCCTTAGAGCACGGTCTGTGGACACAAAGGAAGTGTTGTTAAAGGCTCCGTCTATGTCGAGAAATGCCACTACGCAAATTTCCTTTTTATCGATAGAAAGTTCGATCCTAGTAACTAGGTCATTCAACGCGGTTTCCGTTGATTTCCCTGGTTGATATTGCGTATTGTGATGTGGATAGTGGGTGGGTAGCTATATTGCTTATCCCGGATGTGTCTATCAATGACCTTCTCCATACATTTAAGGATGAATGACATTAGACTGATTGGCCGAAAGGATTTAGGGATTGGATCCAGATTCCTTCCTGCTTTTGGCAAGAAGTTAACTGTTACTCTTCTGGTATGTGACCAAAAGCTAGGCTGCAAGTGAACAGTTTTGATAGAATGGGAGCAATTATGGCAGCCCCGTTCTGCAGGAGGGCATCTAAAATGCCGTCTTCCCCAGGGACCTTGAATGGTTTCAATGAGGAGATTGCCCATTTGATGACATTGGTGTTGCAAATTTGTCTGGCCGTTGTCCAGTCTTCCCTAGATGGAAACATTTGCTGTTCCCTTTGGATGATAGGTTTATTGCTGGGTCTATAATGATAGATTGTGGAAAGTGGGTGTCTATTAAAAGATGCAGAGTTTCCATTTTGTTCTTAGTCTGAGAGCCGTTGTCCTTGGTAAGGGTACCTCGGTTTGCCGGCTTGTCGGACGCGAGAACTTTGTGGAGTTTGCAACTAGATGGGCCATCAGAGATACTTTCTACAAATCGTTTAAAAGAGGCCTTTTTAGCTTTTTTAATTTCGTTATTGTATTTGGTGAGAGCAGTAGAGTAAGTTTGCCAGTCATCGTTGCGTTTTGCTTTGTTGAAAAGTTTTCTTATTCATTATTATCATTAAGCCTTAAGCAATTTACTATTTTTTATAATTTCATAGTTTTCATACAAAAAAAGAAGCATTGGCATCGTTACATTGAATTTGTTGCTGATTCCTTAACTTATAACTTTCAAAGGAATTACTGAAGAACTAGAAGTGAACACTGCTACAGTTTCTCAATTTTTAGGTTTGTTTTTGCTCCAGAATTTTCTTTTTTCCATTTTTCCTCCATTACAATTTACAATTTTTGTGTTTTTTAAGCTTAAGTGTTGGTATCTTGTTTAAATGTTGTGTTCTCTGTCGACTTTTGACTACGACACCAATTTTCTAGTTTACATTTTCATCACGCTTCTCATGGTTATTGTATTGTAAAACGACTGGTCCGTGCATTCTGTGAAACGTGACTCATATTTTGTGATATCAGACGTAGATTGCTTCTCTGGATGCACCGATTCATTGCCTCGCTAATACCAACAACAACAACATTAAAAACAGCAACGACCACAACAATGCCATGGAGGAAGAGTTAATTTGAAGCTTATAAATTGATCAGCATTTAGCCTATTAGCAATGCTACAGGAGCGCAGCTCAGCAACCAAGTATATAGAGAACAAAAACAAAAACGAAAAGGTTCATGTCCTCTCGTGGTTCTGGCATTAATGGCAACCAACCCATGCAGCCACGAAGAACACCTATTAAAAGAGCGCACCATCATCGCAACTCAATGGAGTTCGTTTGGTGAGATAAAATGCTCTTGTCATTGGAAGGTGTCATTGCACTTGGTCAATGCGTAGATAAGGCGCGACACATTTCCACCATCTGGTTGGTTCTGCGCCCTAGGGTGGTGGTTGGTCGGCATTTGGTTGACGGTGCCGATGCCGATGCCGGTGGTTTGCTGCAAGGAGCAAGCAAGATAAAACCAGAGAACTTGATGATAAATGAAATCAATGAAATGATATGAAATTGGTATAATGGCACAGGAAAAGGTACAAAATGGATATCTCTACGACTTTATAGACGTAAATATGTAGCTAGGACTGAAGGTGTTGTGTTTGGATGTAGGTCTCAAAATCCATTAGAATAGCAGCACAACCATTGTGTGTTTTCTGCGTTGAAGTTTATGACTTCTGTTTCGAAAGAAGGTAGGTATAGGACCTAGTTGAGGCCAAATGAACGGTCAGTAAACGATTTGCTGACTGCGATTCATTAATCTTACTTATTGAGTAGAAAAGGACGTTTTGTAGTCGATTGCTGTACGCTTTTAGTGGGTAATGCATATTTGGACACATTCAGGTGTTCCAGTGAACTGATCGAGAAAATGTTTATCAGCACTTAGCCTTTTTCTTTGTACCAGAACCATTTATTATTGACAAGTTTTCTAATAGAAATCTATTTGAGCGGAATTAGGTTCAAATACGATTTAGTGGTTGGCGTGTATTTGAAATCAAAAGGAAATCTAGCTCAAGGGCACTCTGCACCCAACCCTTGTGGATGTGAGTGCTGACCGTAGAAAAAGTGAAGCAACAACGATTTTGTTGTTGGTCACAGAAAAACCGTTTTTTTTTTGTTCCTCTTACCAACACTTCTGTTGGAATGAGAAGGACCCACAATATGTTTTCTTGGTCTTTCCTCCCTTGAAGTTCTTAGTTTTTTTATAAAAGCATTTTTTTATTGATTAGAATTAGGATTTCTGAGTTTTACTTGTCATTTCCCGTGGAAATTAAACAGTGTCACACGTTTTTTTCCCCTCAAAATGACGCAAGCTATAACGGCTGACAAAAAATCTGTTTCTTTACTTTGTGCTCAGAAATTGACAACAAATGAGCTGGAGTACAATAATCTCAGAAACTCTCTGAAAGAGCGTAATTGTCTAAAAAGCAAAGAAATGTCTTGGACAAAACATTCGCATCAACGCTTGGAAAAACCTCTGTTTGAGAGTTGTTGTATTTCTTTTGGCTGCGCACGATTTCTGTGCACAGAAATTTTTGGTGGTAAAAATTCGTGAGCACTATCTTTTGTGCAAAGCTACGAAAAATCGCTTTGCTGAAAAAGGATAAGACTGATTTTCGTCGAACTTCGATGCATTTTGTGATAATTTTCAGTTAAGAAACACACTTAATAACAACGCCATTTAGTTTGCTGACGGGTGCGGTGTTTTCGTAAAATGATAATTTGCTTGTAATTCAATAAAACAACGTCAAATGACTGCAAGATTTGTATAGATGTTTCTCCGATTCTTGATTCACATAAAATTCAAATGCATTAATATAACAAACAGTTAGAAAATCTTAGGGATGCTGAATAATGTGAGGAAATCAGTCATACTGATTGCGATTTAGTATCAATATAAAAGTTAAAGCGCAACAGAAAAAATAAGAAAACCTTGGGTACGTAGTATGCCAAGAGATTTCATTATCAAAGTCTAGATTTAAAAAATCCCAGGCCATAGCCTCATACGGACTTTTGAGATTTTTTCTGCTGGTCGAATTCAGCGACATCAGCAATGTCAGCATCTGTGTTGTTCATTTCTAGCGGTGAGCTGCTTGTCACAAAACTACCAATCAACGTTATTATCGTCACTGAAAAGTATTTTTTAGAGCTATGTACTATCATCAAAGCTTAAGCTGTGACTACAAAGCAATGTCGGTTACTCGGTTTCAGTAAATGCTTTTCTGTCTTTTTTTTTTTTTAAATATATGGTCATAGATTCTTTCAACCGACAAGTTTCTATAAGTGGCCAACGGTCATTGGGAGATTGGAGGAAATGTTTTTCAGAATTTACCACGGACAGCCTGGAAAAAGCTTTAAAAGCTGGAAATTCTATTGACCTAATTATGGGTGGAACGACTGAAGAGATGCCTGATCAGATCATCATCATTTGAATGAATGAACAAAAATAAATTATTTTTGAGAATTGCCAATATCTTAAGCGATCAACTTTTGACTACAGACTTTTGGTAGATCAATAATCGTTATAGTTCTGATAGGCCGCAAAATTAGAATAAATCAGCGTTAAATTCGATAATAACGAGATTTACAAGGAGAAAAGAAGGGAAGAACACCGACTTCTCAAAAAGAAAAAGAAGCAGCATGAGAAGCAGCTTTGAGAAAATAGAGAGGTGCCATGACAGGAACGAGATTCGGAAGTTTTACCAAAAGGTAAAAAGATCCTGCCTGGGTGGCAAACCCCGAACTCAAGCCTGTAAAGACCAGCAGGGAATCATAGCTATAGAGTCACAGTCGCTACTGAGGATCTGGAAAGATCATTTCTGCAGACTGCTTAGCGGCAATGAGGACACAAATTCCGCTGTCAGGCAGACTGCCCCATTCAGCTTGGACGATGATCAAGAATGCCGTCCTCCCGACCCAGAAGAAGTTAAGCTTGCTATATGCAAACTTAAATCAAATAAGACTGCAGGTGCAGATGGCCTTGATGCCGAACTTTTCAAGGCAGCTGGAGATCAGTTGGAAAGGAGCATGCACCAACTGATCTTCATGATATGGTCGGAAGAAAGCATGCCCGATGAATGGAACCTCAGTATCGAATGCCCGATCCTAAAGAAAGGAGACCCTCACAATTGCACCAATTATAGAGGGATAAGCCTCCTTAACGTCGCTTATAAGATCTTGTCTGCTGTAATATGTGAAAGTCTGAAACCCCACGTCAACAACTTATCAATGTGGTTTTAGACCAGAGAAGTCCACAATAGACCAAATTTTTACATCACGGCAGATCTTGGAAAAAACCCGAGAATATTATATCGATATTCACCATCTCTTTATCGATTTCAAGGCCGCGTATGACAGTACCTACAGAGACGAGCTGTACAGAGCCATGTCTAGTTTCGGCATCCCTGCAAAACTCGTACGACTATGCAGGATGACTTTGGAGAATTCACGCTGCTCCGTCAAGGTCGGTAAAGAACTCACCAAAGCCTTTGATGTCGAAAAAGGTTTTAAGCAAGGCGACAAACTGTCATGCGATTTCTTCAACATCATACTTGAACAGATTGTAAGAAACTCAAACGTCAACACCAGAGGAACAATCTTTCAAAAGTCAGCACAATTACTCGCCTATGCAGACGATATTGACGTAATGGGAAGAAAAAAGCGTGATATCATAGGTGCTTTTGCGAGTATTGAAACAGAAGCGGCAAAAATGGGTTTGATGGTTAATGAGGGCAAAACGAAGTATATGTTGTCATCAAACAAGGACACAGAACATCAACGAATTGGACAAAACGTCACATTAGACAGACATAACTTCGAGGTAGTACAGGACTTCGTCTACCTAGGATCCTCTGTAGACACGGACAACAACATCAGTGCGGAGATCAAACGGAGAATAACTCTTGCCAAGCGTTGCCTCTTTGGGTTAAGAAGGCAATTGAGAAACAAAACCCTCTCTAGAAAAACCAAGGTAACCCTGTAAAAGACCTTGATCATCTCAGTTCTGCTTTACGGCGCGGAAGCATGGACCTTATCGAAAGCGGATGAGGAAACCCTTGATCGTTTCGAAAGAAAAATTATCCGAATGATCTTTGGTCCCGTATGCGAAGACAATGTGTGGAGAAGAAGATACAACAACGAGCTGTATGAGCTGTACCGCGACATGGACATAGCCAGAAGAGTACGCATCGCGAGGCTACGATGGTTGGGCCATGTAGAGCGGATGGACCCAAACGCTCCGGCTCGTCGGGTGTTCCAAAGCACATTGCAGGGAAATCGCGGAAGGGGAAGACCTCGTCTTAGGTGGCGCAATCAAGTTTATGAAGACCTCAACCGACTTGGAGTGCGAAACTGGAGAGAGCTCGCCCGAAATCGAAGTCGTTATAGAAGGATGTTGGTTGAGGCCCAGGTTCACCCCGAACTGTAATGCCCACCTAATTAAGTAAGTAAGCGTTAAAATCGGCTCTAATTTTAAAAACTTTGCTAATCAGTACGTGACCGAGTCCTTAGAGCTTCTTTTATCTTTTTTATCTCTTTCAAAGAAACTTCAGGACTCAGGAAATGTATTCGTCTATGAATTTCGTCCATGATTTTAAGATTATTTTTGCCTTTTCCAATGTTTGCTAACGACACAGAGCAAGTATGTGTGGACCAGCCATATTATTGCTTTGGAATTAAGTCCCCACCTCTTCACAAAAAAAGTTTGATAATGCAGCCGATACTGTGACTCTGTTCTTTCCTTGCCTGGGCTTTTCCCGATTTAATTTCAATTCAAACATTTATCGTCGTTTTTTTATAATTTTTTATTTTTCACTTTGGTGAGCAGTGGTATTAGATTTTAATCATATATAGGGTGGAGCAACAAAGCGGGGAGCGCCGGTCCTAGCACTTTTCTCTCAGCAAAACTCTGTTTTTGATAATTATGGCTATCAAAAATATTAGCAAAAATTTTGAACGACAACTCACTAAATATTTTCTGCAGCTGCATTTTTTTTGTATTTGACAGCGGCTGCTAGCAGGAAAAAGTTGAACACTTTCAATTTTGCCAGACAATGCTAAATGGCCGCTGGCAATAAATCAGTCGTTTTTCTAACAGCGACCTTTTACATAACTTATATCCAAAAAGGTAGGCCAACAGAACGAAGAATTGAGGGGATCTTCAATTTTCTGCTGATTCCGAACGGCGTCTGAAAAAGCACGCCAGCCATTACACCACGCGCATGATTTAACTCACCCGATTATTTAAAACTTGATTAGCAATTTTAAATTTTCTGAAGTATTAAGAAGTGTTTTCAATTCTTGTAATTTTTTTTTTATTTTAGCCATTAAAACTAAATAATCTAAATTCAAGAGCTCTTAGCATTCTTCCACATGAATTTTGAGTTAAAAATATAAACAATTGAGTATTCAATTTTTATTATTTCACGCGGTTACTTTAGTTGAGGTTAGTGTTTCAATAAAATCTTTTTTTCTGAATCTCTAGACAATCCCCACCAAAAAAGAGCAGCTTCTATATGTCGTTCTTGATGAAGGAAGGCGCAGTTAGCACTAAACGCTATCACCGCCGCCGCTTTCGATTTAAGTCATCCTTTTAAGAGATTCATTGAACCTCAAATGTTTCAAAGCAGAAAACAATTTTATTAGTTATATGTCGTAAATGTCTGTTTACGCCAATGACTTGCATTTCAGATTTGCCATTAAAAATTTTCAAATCCGATCCACAACAACAAAGACGACCCTTATAGGAACACGCGTGATGCATCAATTCTATTTACTAGAACTGATAATTTTTTACTAGCAATTAGAATTTTAATGGCTTTTTTATGGTCAAGTGTCTATTGGTATTTTTCTTCTTCTTTTTATCGCCCAACTCAAACAAAGCAAGACTAGTCGGGCGGCGGATATTCCCGCCCGAAACCGCTACCTCCCATTTGTCACGCAGTCAGATATATTCAACCCCCATTAATCGACTCCAGAGTGCAGCAGCAGGAATTGGAATATACACATCAATTTTCTTTACGGTAATAAAATGAAAACCAATTTCCAATTGCCTTCTGCATGGCTTAATTCCCTTCGTCATATCTCAAAATGACACAATCGATTACTCAAAAACGCAATAGTATCTCTCGTATGCTTTCTAGGACCAGTAATTAACACACGCGCAGCAATAAAACTCTTATCTATACTACGTTGTTGTCCCAATATATGTGAAGTCAGGGTTCCTGTTGGACAACTAATAATAATAACCGAAATCCGAAAGCAGCAACCACTCAGAGGCCCATAAAAAACACGTACCAACACCAAGCTCAAGCGATCGGTTTTTTCTTCTTTTTTTTTTGTTAATTTCTTTCAGAAAAGTTCACACCGCAGGTCAAGTTCTGGACAAATTGGGCTTCGCTATGCTGCTTAGGACGTGCAAAGACAATCAGTGCGAGCGGGAACGTCGCCGATATCAGTCCGATCGTTATTTATGTACATTAACCTTTGGCTCTAGACATGTGTACATGTATATTTTGACGTATCTACATAGAGTTACTTGTTTTCTATTATTTGTTTGGTACACAGAAATTTGTTAACTGATAAGGGAACATTGGCCCGGGCTAATTGGGAGCACACAGTTTGTGCATAATGCATGATGGACATTGACTAATGTTCGGTTTTATTTCGGATTTTCTAGTTCCCTTTCTTTGATTGTCAACGAGTGTAACGACCCGTGGAATTTGGGTTTAATTTGAACTATGGAAAATTGGGGTTATCAACTGGGAACCAGTAAGTAATTTGGAAAACATTCTAATTGCTTCGATATGGAGGTTGAAAAGATTGTCATGAGTAACGCAATAGACATGACAACCAAGTTCTTGTTTTTTTTTTAAATTTTAACCAACAAAAAGAGGGCCCACTTAACTGAGTTTTTTGGGAAGGTGTTACAGATTCAGGGGTTCATGAAGATCGAATTGATCCAGCTGGAGTAGAAACTCTTGTTCGATGAGGATCTTCTCGAGAAAGCTTACTAAATGGGGCCTTTGAACAATTATTACATTACAAGAGAGGTTAAGTATCTAGGAGTGATTCTAGATAGTAAACTCCAAGTAGAAGCAGCAACTGAAAAGGCTAAGAAGCCCTAATGATATGCAAAAGAATAGCAGGGAAATCATGGGGTTGTAAACCGAGCATTATTCGGTGGATATACCTAATGATGGTAAGACCGATCTTTACCTACGGAGCGGTAATCTGGAATAAGAGAACTGACCAGGTGACCACTAGAAAAGTATTAGAAAAAGTACAAAGGCTTGTGTGCATATGCACATCAGGAGCGATGAGAAGCTGTCCAACTGCGGCCTTGGAAGTAGGGTTACCATTTCAGAAAAAGATAAAATGGGGACTTTGAGTTTTGCTAAGCGGGACAGTTGGGTTTTAGGGGGACAAAATAAAAAAAATCCACTCTTTTAGTTTTAGAAATAAATAAAAAACAGTTTAATTTTTACTATACCTTTGATTTTTATTAAAAAATAAATAGAAAAAAAAAAAATTTGAAAAAGGAACATAGGCTCAGGTATTTATGTTTTCCTATACACATTCAGTAAGATAAAGGTAAGAATAAATCCCTTACAAATTATATTTATCTCCAGATTTTATTTTTTGTAACAAACTGTCATTTCCATATTTAAATTTGTAAAAGTCATTGCAACTCAATTTGTAGTTATAGTATATGTGACCAAAAACATTAAAATATGGCAAAAACATATCTTTCTAAATAAAATTTAGAATAAAGCGGGCAGAGTGACAGAAAGAAAACAACTTTTGCAGTTGAAGTTGGATACGGTTCGTTGAATGGTATAAAATGAATGTATCCAGTTGTAGGGAAATTCAAAGTTATGATGGAAGTATCCACAGAATTACTTAAGAAAACAATTAGAACAGAAAATTCCATATTTAAGAACGCAATTTTTCAATAAAATGGTGAAAAATTAAGGATGTGTAAGAAAGGGGGACATTTGCGTCCCCCTTAATCATTTCCTGTTTTGGGGGACTAGTTTCTTGTTGAGATGAAAATGAAGGACTGTCCCCCTAAAAGGGGGACGAATGGTAACCCTACTTGGAAGTACTGCTAAACCTGACACCTATGCGTCTGGTAATAAGAAGCATCTCAAATGCAAAGATAGCTAGATTTGCCAAAGAGACTGAGTGCGTCTTAAAATCTAGCGAAAAGAGTATAATATCGAACAAGTTACCACTCATTGACTTCCCTCGGGATAGCAAGACCAAGGAATTCAAATTCGATAAGCTCTTCAGCGTTGAGCTAAGTAACAAAAAGGAATGGCAAAGTGATAAAGAGATGGCTCAAATGGAGGGAAATGGAGCAGGAATTTTTGGGCTAAGAACAAAGATTTGGAAAGAATGTCAAGCATATTCCAAGCAAAACTCTATGCGATACGCAAATGTGCGGAAGTAAACATTGACAGGAAATATAAAAACAAACTAATTGCAATAATGAAGGACAGTCAAGCTACAATTAAGGCCCTACTATCCTACAAAATCTCCTCAAGTCTTGTCAGCGAATGCATTGACAAATTGAACAAACTGGGCAGTCATAACAGGGTTACTATCTAGTCTCTAGTGGGTACCAGGACATGTACGAATCATAGGCAATGAACAGGCAGACGAACTGGCAAAAACATGAGCTGGATCACCACTCATTGGACCAGAACCTTTTTGTGGAATAACAGAAAGCCATATTAAGAAAGAAATCAAAAAGTCGGAGGAAGACAACAGAGCTAAACAGTGGAATGACCTCCCCAAGATGCGCCAAGCCAAACTTCTACTTGGCACTTTCAACAAAAAACGGTACAAAGACGTAATAAAACTTAATAGAAACAATGTAAGAGTGCTAGCCGGGTTCTTAACCGGACACTGCAGACTTAGAAAACACCTAAAAGTACTAGGTATAGAGAGCGACGACCAATGCAGATATTGCAACGAACAGGAAGAGTCTCCTGACCACCTCTTAGGCTACTGCGAAGCTCTAATACAAGAAAGGAAGAAGTACCTTGGATCCCACTATTCGTAGAGTATAGGGAGCTAAAACTCCTAAGCGTAATTCAGATACTAAGTTTCATCAGAACAACTAATCTGGATGAAGTACCTACATTAAATTATGGAATACCACTTAAGAAGTAGGGGGTACAATAGATCTAAACAGGTCAAGGTGCAATACAAAACCCCAATTATTCATTCATTCATTCATTGAACAATTTTGTTTCAGTTAAGTACCACTGATCAAAACTTGCATCCAGAAAATTGTACGATTGTTCACGTAATATTAAAAAAAAAAGATCCTAGCTTATTGTCCTTCACTTGAACATGCCAACATTACATACCGCACTTGAAGCGAAAATCTCTCCTCCCAGTTTCCATGACTTGAGAATCTTTATATCCACACAGGTCAATATTTCAGTCGTAATTCATTTCAATCATAAATGTCAAACAAGAATACGACAAACAATTCCCCTGGCATATATCACCACAATTCCCAACCGAACAACGACCGATGCGCTCAACTTGCATAAACAGTCGCAGTCATAAACTTCTTCTGTTCGTTTGCGTCCTCGTTTACGGCATTCTTTGCTTGTCCTTCGTAAATTAAAAAAATAGATAAAAAGGAGAAAAACTAAAAAGAGATTCTTTTTTTCTTCGACGATTCCCAGGAGATTAATTAAATGCGCGTTTCACGCACTAAGAGTGTCATTGGCATTGCAATTCATCTGATGACGCTGGGGGTATTGTGTCAAGTCTCCTCTCAGAACTCAGAAGCAACCCTCAGTCCTCCAGCTAATCCAAAATAGCCTCACATCTGTCTAACAAGAGCTATTAACTTATCTCGTAAGTCCCCATTTCAGCTGTGTGTGGAAAAACTGTTTTGTCGTGAACATATACGAGTTACATATATGAAGCTGGTTGACAAAGACAAGATAAACAAAGTGCGAGTGTCGGTTAATTAGCTGCCCATTAAAAGAACACAGAAACAAAACTTTCCCCCTAGAGCGGTTTTTGAGTGTGCAATTGATGCCGGAAACAAACAAAGCTTACACACAGTAGCTGCTAGGTCTGCGTTTCGTTGAGGAAAACAAAACAAAAAAAGAACTCTCCGAACTGAACCACACCTTTTCGTAATGTTCGTTCCATTGTGTGCATCAATGACGAATCAGACTCCTTATACACCAACCAGCTCAAGATCTTAGACATCCTGTAGTACTTTGCATAAGCAGCAGATCCTTATTTGTGAATATCATTGTTCATTATTCCAGCACCCCATATACATAATTTTAAACATGGTGAGAGCTGCAAACGAACAAAACTTGACCATCGACCGACCGACCACCTGCTCCAGGTGCGTAGTGTGTTATTACGAAACCTTTACTCGCATTTGGTTTGCTCAGATGGAATCAAATAAATCGGTCCGATGTATGGAAGGTCCCTTGTTGGTCCTCTGTGGAAGCTGCCCCGGGGTGTTATTCATTGATCTTGTGGTGTTGTAATGAGCATTGGGCGTGTTTTTGTATTCGTCGTTGATATCGACGCAACAGACATTTACTGCCTGCTGCTCCGGGAGAAATCGTTTGATAGTCTCTTTTTCGAAAATTATGGAAGATGTGATTAAAATCCAACATCAACCAGACAATACTCAGATGGTGATGTATGGTCTTTTCATTATTGTGGACTTATTTCAAAGGCAATAATAAATGCTGGCATTAAGAATGAACGCACATACTCGTCTGTAGGTGCTTTGAGTTATGAGCAACTATTCAATTACTTTAATCACTTGGGTGATGAAGCCGTCTTTGGTAAAAGGAATCAGCTGTCTTATGTTGCGTGATCTTCAGGGCGATTGGGAAGCGTTAACACATTGGTGCATCAATCAGTTCAGTTTGTTGTTCTCAGTTTAAGGTTCGTTCGTTGAACTTTACTCAGGGTTGGCTAAGCTTTCCCAGACAGCCTTGGATTTTCGGCTCTCAAAACACGATATACACTACAAAATCACTACACAACTCTGTCATATCAAGAAAAAAATACTTGCCATTTGGCAGATCTGTTCATTGCCTGAACTGGCTCAGCAAAATAAATACTATAAATGACAAATGAAAAGATTTTTTGAGACCATTGATTGGGGGAAAGATGTGGAGGAAGGTCTAGAATGAGTGAATACCTTATATTCTGTAAGTTAAGCTTCGAAGAGGCTAATCTCTTACTGTGTATGAAACAAATTAGGTACGGACTAGCTGTAGACGTTAAGACGAAAAGGGAGAGGCTGTTATTGGTACGGAAAAGCATTAATTTAGCTACTAGTTTTCAATTTCGTTTTCTGAAACTGAAGGCCGGTCGTCATTAGCATAAAGAGACAGCGAACATGAATGAATTATTTTATCTACTTGTATTTTGTTTATTTCAGTGATTAATAAACAGGATCCAAGATATCTGCCTTGGGGTACTCCAGTGACGCAGCACTTAAGTGAATTCTTTGTTATCGGTTGTCAATGTACAAGAAAATGAAATCGATAGAGAATAGATTCAGGTCGATAAAGAAGACTTCAAAATATATTTCTCGGTTACAACTAGCTGGCCCACCTGGAGTTGCTCACTTTCTCCTTATTCGAGGTGTTGACACAAAATTGCCAAAAACCAACAAAAAATCTGCTAGCACGATTCAACTTAAAAAAAAGTCCGACTAAAAACCATCCTATTCCTTAAATTGGAACAAAATGCATACATGAAGACATGTGACATGTGAGTTACAAAAGATTATGAGAAATTTCGTCAAAATTTGTGCTAAGTTCGGTTGAGATGAAGTCTAGTTCGCGGGCTCTTTTACGCGTGATTGAAAAACAGCTTATAAAATTTAATCTAATTTCGGTTTTTTGTTCAAACATTATGGCGAGTCTCCACTGTTCTTTAAAATCTAGTTCGACTGTTTTAACTGAAGTGGTAACCCTGACAAAAGGCGTGTTCCACTTATTTCAGTTAAACAGTTCACAAACTACGATTTATTAGAAACTAAGAAGTCGCAATACACAGTTTCCTTGTCCTGCACCTCAAGCTTCAATTATTCGCTATGATAGCCACAAAAAAGAACTAATCAGAAATCTAAGCAATTAAGCATTTCAGTTCTGTCTGATATGTAGATACAGCTATAAAGAGGCTGAGAATGCTTATCGGAAGACATGGATAAGGATTAGAGAAACAACTTTGGATAAATTCTTCTTTAAGTAAACTTTGCTCGTTTAATGGATATACATGTTTTTAGAGCATGAGATTGAATATACTTATAAGAGAAGTGTGTAAGAATGTAAGAATGTTAGATGAACTGAGCAATACTGAACGGGCTCACTCCGTTGCATAGTTCTTATTTTACTTTCTTTTACTTAAGCTTAATGTATTAGGATAACTTCCATAAACAAAATATTTGATTTCTCCAGTTGCAGTGTGAAGTTGGCTGTAAAGTTCAACAAAAATCTTCATTGGAATAAACAAAAATTGCCTGTATCTCCATACTAACAGAAAGTGTTTTCGGGATGCAATCTGCAATTGCGTTTTGTCCCGCAAAAGGGAGGTTCAATCTTGTAAATAAAAGAAAGTACAACTTTCCAATATAAGCTTTACTTATTCTTTTGTCGGTCAGTCCCTTATACTCGACACTTTAAAAATGCACCTAGACTATGTAGTCAAGATACTCGAAATGAAAAATGAAAGGTTGCCAAAAATAATCTTAACCAGTTTATTAGTAAACAGAAGAGGATTTGTCAAGGAATTGGACCACTTAGCAGCAGTATAGGTAAACTTAACTGGAAAATCGAACTGGATGAACCTGTAGCAATTGTAAAGACGAAGTTCACCGATCTTCTGAATGCAACCGGATTCAGGATGTACGACACGAGCAATTCGAAAAGGAAGCCGAAGAATCCCAGTATAGGATGATTTACAGCAAACTGAATTACAATCTGGAAGCAAACACGTACTTCGTCAGTTCAAATAAAGTTAACTTAATAAGTACGATCTTCAAATTGAGAGGCGAACTTACAAATTTAAACTTCGTACCCAGCAGCAGGGTCCCCAGATTGTGGGGAAAAGCACCATTTTTGCCGATTTTTTTTCCAAAAGGGGAAAAAAGGGACAAGCTTACAAAAGGGGGAAAAAATTAAAAGAACTATTTGAAACATATTTTGCTTAAATTAAACATTCAGACATATTTTCATCACGAAATAATTTGAAAGGTAGTTCGAATAGTATAAGACTAAACTGAAAGTGCTCATCTAAATGTATATCATGTACGAAAATAGCCCATGTAATGTTTTAAATTGAAATATGCTGCCGTGAAATATATGCACATTTTAACTGTAGTGCAAAACGTCAGGAAATATTAAGAGAATTTCAAGTATTTTGTCATGTTAAGCCTCACAAAATGCTTCATCCATCACAAACAAGGTGGCTATCACTTCATGCGTTTATTAAAAGACTTATTGAGCAGAACAACGACGCACTGCTTCTATATTTTACTGGTACTCATTTAGAGGATAACGTCAATAAAAAACAATGTGAAAAAATTTATCGTACTTTAGAAAAACCTTTACTTTAGAAAATTCTGATTTAAATCAAATCGAAAAATATAATTTTAGAGACAACTGCAGAAACTTTCTTACAAAACCGTGCAAGGAGATCCTAAAGCGTTTTGATTTTAATGATAAGGGAGAAGTTCTTAAACTTCTAAAGTTCGTTAACACAGAATCAATTAAAAACAAAACTGGGACCCCTCTCTAAATATTTCTCGAACATTTTTTCTGAAAGTGAATGGAACGAACTGGATCTCGAATACGGATCCCTTTGAAATTTAAATTTAAAAGATATTTCGACAGGAAATGAGCAGCGGTTCTGGAAAGATGTTTTAAGCATTAAGTTCGGTGATGGAACTGAAATGTTTCCCAAAATGAAAATCCTTATTTCATTTGTTTTTTGCCTGCCACATAGTGGAGCTGGGGTTGAAAGATTATTTTCTGCAATTAACTATAACAAAACTTAGCTTAGAAATAAGCTTCAAAATCCCACTTTAAGTGGAATTCTTCACACGAAAACCCTCCTAAAGAGAAGCAAATGTGTGGATTTTGAAATTGAAAAGGACTGCTTAAAACTACAATCTAAAAATATGTACATAGCTTTAAAGAGGTTTGTATACTTGCAATATCAGTTTTTGTGATTTCTTGCCTTAATATTTATTTTTTATGTTACCAAGTACAAGTATAGGTACTTGTAGTCTGCATTTTTGTGATTATTTTTTGTGATTTGTTTTGTTTCTATTGATGTAGGTTGCGTTAATTAATAATAAAAAAAATAAAAACAACTAGACTTTTTTTTATTCAGAATTTATGAACATTTTATTAAAGGGGAGAAAAAAAGGAAAAGAAACACAAACTTATATAGTAGTATAATAACTGAATCATGCATTAAAAATTAAACCTTAACATAGAAAATTAAAAACTTATTGTCAATCTGGTAGACGGCCTTAGCCCAAACCATATACTTTTATTTTTATTTTTATTTTATTTACATTGTTGTTGAAACAAATTGAAATAATAAAAAAGTAAATTAACTAACTTACTTGTCGGTCAGTATAACAGAGCAGCAAACAATGACATTAGCAACTTAAGTGTTGGGATTCAACAGCCAAATGCTGACCTATCCACATATAATTCAAACGCTGTTAAGAATGCTTTCCAATCACTACAAGAACGTTAACGGATGCCAGGCCATAACTGTCAACAAAAAGTGCCATGTTACGCAACAAACGGAAATGAAGCAATAAGTGATACCAATACATTCAATTTTTAGTGTATGCTTTAAAAAAAAGAATGATATTTAACACAACTTTTAGTTTTTGGTTTGTCCAACGAATTAAAAAAGTTAAATATATTTTGAGAAATAGATAGACTAGTTCAGATGGCTGCTTTTCTAAGGTTTGTTACAGTTCCCACTTCAGTTTTCTTTGGTGGGCATAAAGAGCTCTGTAGAGTTCTTTGTAGAGCTCATTGGGTTACTTGATGTGATTGGGCATCAATATTGGTTTGATTTTGATAGAGTACAACTACAGCAGAGGGAGTGCTATTCCACGTTCTCGTTGATTTTTAATAGATTTTTGGAAAATCATGTCAATTTTTTATAAAACTGCCACTTCCACCGAAACCGAAAGACTTACCGTGAAAATCATTTTATGAATGTCTCCGAAAAGTTGAAGTAGATCCGAAAATTAGTCTCGGAGATTTGAGTGTAATTAGTAAGGACGTTCAAAATTAGTTCCCGAAACTTTGAACGCGTTTTATTCAAAACTGTGTTTTCAAAGTCGGTGAGCAATATTTTTCTTTTTTATTTCTGCAAAACTGAATATTTTTTTAAATAAATAACTGATTGTTAAAGTACATTAAATTCTGTTTATGCATATTTTTTCTATTAATTTATAAAATAAAATGAATCTTCAGAAAAAATTTACAAAAAATGGATTTTTTCTACCTTGCAAGTGGATATAACCCCTTAAGTCCGCCGGGCGCACAAGGTGTTGACGGACAAAAATAAAATAAAGGAAAGGAGATTTAAAGCTACAATATTTTGTTCATAGCAAAACTATTGCTTTTAATGGTCAACTTAATTTTTCTGTTTGTTGTCAACTTGTAAGTATTACATAACCTTTAAAATGTCTATGTTGATTAAATTTGTCTTTCTTTTGAATTTTTAAGACTTTTTTGGAAAACACATTTTGTCCACCTTCTTCATACATTCGACACACTGTGGGGCGGTTAGCTAGTCTACTACTACATAGGCAGTCGTAGCTACAGTTTTGTCATCAGCTGTATCCAAATGCGTATCACTGCTGCGTCCCCAATGGTATCCGCAATTTTATCGGTAGACGTATTTGTATCTGCCTCCACAGGCGGTTCTCTAGCCAAACCAGAAGGTGTACCCACAGACTGCAACTTGCAGAGTCAGTAACAAGCAATAACCAAAAATCATTGTCGAAAAATATTCACTTTGATATTTTTCAATATGAAAAATGATTTTTATTTGCAGACATTGGAAAATTTATACAACAAACAGAAATACAAAGAAGCGACATAGCACGTCGAACTGAATCGGATTGAGTAATTTCAAATCCGTCCATTTCTTCAATGAATTGAAATCGAATTTGAATTTACATGCAGATGGTGCTATAGGTATGGAAAAAGCCTACAGTAAAGGTACTCCAACGCTGCAATGAAAAGCAACCCTACTTACGTCATCTATTTGGAACTATAGGTTTCATTCAGACACCGCAGTGCCAAGAGCTGTGCAAGCTCAACTCACCATATAACCCAATCTATGTCATCTAAAGTAGAGCGCAGTAGTTTGAAATGAACATTCTTAGTTCGAATCAGGGAGCTGCTGTGAATGTCTCGTTTTATGAATGCATTCACTTATTCTTTGCCTTACACACCATTCAGGCACCATTCATCTTAATCCTAAGCAATACACATACACACACTGCACTCTCTTTTAGTCAACAAGACATTCAACTCATTCAACTGAAACAATGGTCAAATAGTGTCTAAAGCAACGAATCATCTACAGTGAAACGAATACTTCATAATGCAACGAATACTTCACAGTGCAATACTGTGATGAAGACACATCTGTCACTTCTATAACTAACAAAAAAAAATCCAAAAAATATAAATAACGCCCAGGTCAAAGAAAAATTATTCGGTGTCATCCCTCATCATTTGTGAACATTAGCTTTTTTTCGAACGCAAGCGAATGGTGTAACTGTTTGAGTTTGAATGGTCCATTCATTCATCATTCTTGGCCACAAGCAATGCGAAGCCTTGAATTCACGAGTGTTGTGTACTTTTTCTACAAGCATCACACTTGTTTCACCATTGTGAGTGTGAGACTGTGTACGGCTTGTTTTTCGGGGGATGATTCAAAAGCGCAAGTAATTGCACCCATGCAGTTCTCTGGTTCGAATCTCAAAAACATCAAATGGTTTTTGTACGGTTTTCGTTTGAAATTGGTGGATACTCTGAGATGGTAACCGATTCTTCACTTATTATTTTGAATCGACAAAAATTTGTCGGTCTCTGTTGAGAAAAATTCGCTAAGCCCTGCATAAAACGGGTAACATCAATGAAAACATGGAAGTTTTCAGCAAATTACAGCATTTTACCGTGATAAATTGTGAAATCTGTCGAATAGTTTGAGCCATTCAGTAATTCCAAGAAGAAAGTTTTCCCATTTTTCATTTGTGGTGGCAATGGAGATATCTTTTGGACAAGACTCCTGCTCCCAAGATGACTTTTTTCATAAGAAAAGTCAGTGGACATGTTACGTTGTGGATTAGTTTCTTAATCCTGCCAAAGTAAATGATACGTAACGCTACTAACAGTTTCTCTCTGCTTTAGTTTTGGCTCGGCCTCAAATTGATAAAGTCTACACACTTTTTTGTGACTTTTTCTCTTAACTTGTTGCCAATTTCAAAATTGAATATGATTCATTGAATTTTTTGCTCTAAATATTTCGCTAAGCAACATTCGTTATTGGAAATCTTGTGTAAAGCGCATAAATCATCCACCTAATACCCTGCTAAACCCTTCGAACCTGTATAGACACGTCTTGATCATACAAAGTAGAGCTCAAAGCATTGATTCCTCTGGAAGATAATAATAAACTTTAATCATCCATAACGATACCATCAGCATTGTAGTTTTTATATATATATTTTTTTCATGTTTTAATTTATTCAACGTGACTGATTCACGCCTAAACATCCGTTTAAATCCCCATATGCACATTGGTTTTTTTCTCCTTTTTTTCAATCCTAATGGGATCTGTTCCACAAAGATGCTCTGCCACCCATAATAACCTCAAACGATCTTCGAACCAAAAGAATTATAAACAAACAATCTCCTACGACTACGGACGACTCAGCGGCAACGACTTTAAGAAGACGAAGAAGATGAGGACGTAGATGACGACGACGACGACGCCGACGAAGATACTGACTGTGAATCAGTGGAAAGTGCATATCTTTCGTGACTTACATATTACAGCAGCAGCAACTGGAAGTAACTTCAAGGACACAAGTCCACCGTATCAATGACCTTCTGATGCCTTTGCTTAAACTAGTCATCAGTGGAGCAGCTTGATCTTAGGGCAACAGGCTGTACAAATAGAACTCTGTCGCCGCCACCGTCAACAAGATGAATTTAGCCAGCAAAGTTTGATATTCCGTTGCTTGTTTGATGGTATTTATATGCGGGCTTGGAGGATGAAGACTGCGAAAGATTGTGGAGAAACTATGTTTTATTTATTTAACAAAATTTGAAAGAATCGATTTGTGGAAGGATGGAAGCATATTCCCTCTTCAATTGAATTTTCAAGAACCCACCCCAGGACTTTCCGCATTGTGTTTGGTTGAGTTAAAGTTTTTTCTAACCTAACTATGCTGGGCTTGTGAAATTCAACTTCATCTTGGGATGGAATAAAACATCACTTGATCGTTAACAGACCTGTCCCGTCTTGTGTAGGTACTGTAATTGGAGAGTTTGTTGATCCCTAAAATTCACCAAATTGGGTGTCTGTTTTGTTCTTTAATCGCATATTGGTTTCATGTTAACGCAGAGCATCAAATAACCACGTCCAGTGCAACGGTTAAAAATAAGATTCCTACAAAATCCATGTTCGAAAGTATAAATGGTTTCAATTTAGCAAGAGAAAAAAAAACTGGAATGTGTTGTCGGAGTGATGTCCTTTCCTGTGACCTTGTCCAGTTTGTTTAACTGTAGTTGTGTACACGAGGGAAGTATGAACTCACAGCTTTGCTAAAATTGGACTCTTTTGCTTGGAAAGAAGTTTATTATGTAGTTAGAAGTGAAAGGTCAAAGGTGACTGCCTTCAAATGAAATGTAAAACAAAATGAAATATCCCTAGCCCTTATTTAAATTCGGCAGGACTAAGATACGACATGGTGGAAACATCTTTGAATAAATAATACGATTTAAATTAACCGTTGCTACATAACTTCTGACCTTTAGTCTTTTAATCAACAGAGAAGTGTACGTCCTATTGAGCTGCTGGCCTTCCCATTTCACCTTTTTGATGTTCTGATTTCTTTCGTATATTTTAAACTTTCAAATATTTAAACAAGGACGAGTGACTACAAGCATAGTTCTACTACCTTAAGTTCATATCAATCACCACCACCATGCTTGCTTACGTATAACCCAATCTTCAAACACCACAGCAACATGTGCTGATTTCGTAATGTACACATATGAACGTCTAGTGAAACCAGAAAGAACCTTTGTGATATGAAGTTTTTGATAAAACTCAAAAACCTTCATGACTAATATGCGATTCAAGTTATATCAAACAAAAAACGCTGACGTTGTTGGTGTACGCAGTGTAGTGGTTAAAAAAAAGTCATCCGCATTCGATAATCGTAATGCTCTTTGAAGTGGAGGGTATATATTCGTCCCAAATATGATAAATGTTCAGTGGTGCTTTGTAGGTATAGTGTACAATACACGATGTATGCCACACACCCTATACACCCCCTGCGCAAGTAAACTTGACGGATTAAGAATAAATTCAACCCAAGCACTCTGAGAAATTATTGAAATCCTTTTTAATCCTTTGACGGATGTACTTGCTTTATACATCAGTTCATGTGAATCAAATGAAAAACAAGTTTGTCTGAGTGGAAGTGACGGAGTGTTAACCCACAAAGTACGCAAATGCATATATATATAAAAAGGTTGTTCCTGCAAGGACTCTACACTACCTACTGTGCGGATAGTATAGTCAACGACTATTGAAATGCGAAATAAAAACTTTGCCTTTGATGTAATTTGCGAGCTTTGAGTTCAAAGGAAACAAACTTTTTCTGTTTTCACTCTCTCTCTCTTTAAATATATAGAAATATGTATATATATCTACATATATATACCTTTTCTCGTTCCCCCAATTCAGCCGCAAGAACTTACAAACTGCGACTTTGTATAAAGAATCCGGTTGATTAATTAAAATGTATCCTTTTTGACTATATGCTACACGTTAGCGGTTTATATTTGACGTTTGCTCGTTAGATCACCGCACCATCGGATTATGTCTGTGGTGTGTTTAATTTGGGATTAAAAAACTTAATGAATCGGAAAATTTCTAATGAAAAAGGAAACTTATAAAATAACTTTTGGACAGAACTTAGTTTTCGAACTTTCTGGGGCTATCCTTCCAAAGAAGGCTTAGTCTCGTGATTTAGGCTATCGTATAGTTTGCAATTTATTACGGTTAAGCTTTCAGACAAAGAGTGTGGTTGTTCGTGGACGTGGTGTAATGGTTGCTTGTTACTTATGACTTCAAGGTTCGAGTCCCATAGAAACATCTAATTGTTTTTCCACGGCTATTCGCCTTTCGGGAGGACATGGCAGGTTCTTCGGCAATGATTTCATTTCCATAAAAACTTACGCTTTTTCCATTGGCTATTCAGAGTTGGAAAAAAACTGTAGGCTCCCTCCGTTCCTCGTGGTACCCGTGGTTCGAGGTTCGAAGGTGAGGTTCGAGGTTCGAAGGTGAGGTTCGAGATTCGAATTCCAGCAGAGGCAAAAATGTTTTTCCACGGGTATCGCCTTTCACGAAGAATTGGCAAGTCCATTAGTAAATTCATTGCCATGAAAAGCGCTTTCTCAATTAGCCACTCGCAAACGGCGGAAAATTTTAGGTCCCTTCCATTCCCTCACAAGGCATGGTAGTGAGAAATGCCCTAGGCCCAGGGGTTCTTCGCTCTGCCTCGCCACCCTATTTATTTATTTTATCCCTCCGTTCCTCACAGGGTATATTGTTGAGAAAAGTTAGTTAGACCCCAGGGATCCCCAGATTCCGTAACGTCAGGGTGGGTCGCCCACTTAATGGCAATGACATTGCTGATTAAATTTATTTCTGGTTTTCATCGCGAACTAGAACCGAAGGGATGAAGTCATCCACTTCAACGTAATTTGTTGTCTTTGAAGATGACTTTTTGAAGTTTAAAATATAATTTATTGAACTCTGCAATAACAGACAGCATAATTCTCAAACTCCAAAGCTCCAGCCTTCAAGGGTTTTTGCTGAACTAAAAGTCAACTGAGTTCTTATCGCTTTCTTGTGGCAACAAGGTACTGACTGAGCTTTGCTTACTGCAGCCTCAGACAGCTCCTTACGTCCTTGTGGCCAAATAGACTCAACTGTGAACCAATTACACTTTTCAGCATAATTTTCTGACAAAATAAGCAGCAATTTTTTTCACATTCAGTCACACGACTGTATGACGTTCGAACTTCAAACACCATCGTCCAATATACAGGGTGATTCGCATAAGGTGTGACAAAAAGATAGGGTGTGTAGGTTGGACCTAGACAAGCAAAAAATCGTATGGGAGGGGGGGGTCCATTTTCCCCCGTTTAGGCGGGAGGGGCAATTTAAGAAAAAAGTCACTAAAAATTGGAAAAAAATTATTTAAAAATAACGGTAGTACCTAAAGAGTCGTACTATAGCATTTTGAAAAGCCAAAAACTTAAGCATTAATTTAAATTTAAAACTAAGTTGTTCAAGTAAATAGTTTTTGAAATATTAATTTTCAAAGTCAAAATTTTGAAAAAAAAAACATAATTTTTTTTCTTAAAACCACTTTTCTTCCAAATTTTACGTAATTAAGTAGTTTTTTTTGGCTTATTTTCAATGCTCTTATTTATTTTTGATCAAATACAAGAAACCGGATGTCAAAATAACTTGTAGTTTTTGAGAAAACCAAAAATTACAAAAACGACTTTTGTCAAAATTTTTTTTTTTAATTTTTTTTTTCGTTATTGGATTATTAAGTGAACTTACGAAATAAAGGATTGATTTTCTCTTTACTTTTTTTATTGAGAATTCACTTAAAAGTCCAGTAACGAAAAAAAAAATTAAAAAAAAAAAAATTTGACGAAAGTCGTTTTTGTAGTTTTTGGTTTTCTCAAAAACTACAGGTTATTTTGACATCTGGTTTTTTGTGTTTGATCAAAAATAAATAAGAGCATTGAAAATAAGCTAGAAAAATACTACTTAATAACGTAAAATTTGGAAAAAAAATGGTTTTAAGAAAAAAAATTATGTTTTTTTTTCAAAATTTTGACTTTGAAAATTAATATTTCAAAAACTATTTACTTGAACAACTTAGTTTTAAATTTAAATTAATGCTTAAGTTTTTGGCTTTTCAAAATGCTATAGTACGACTCTTTAGGTACTACCGTTATTTTTAAATAATTTTTTTCCAATTTTTAGTGACTTTTTTCTTAAATTGCCCCTCCCGCCTAAACGGGGGAAAATGGACCCCCCCCTCCCATACGATTTTTTGCTTGTCTAGGTCCAACCTACACACCCTATCTTTTTGTCACACCTTATGCGAATCACCCTGTATATACCAATCCAGAGCGACTCCCTTACATTTGACATTGCCAAAATACTTGAATTCATTTAAAGAATGAACCCATATGGAAAATTAACTTGCCTCTTTGGCAATAAAACGACGCGTCACAAGCCCTCTCCCGAAAAACCCGGTTAATTGGCAATTTTATTGAAGTTTACGATAATGTGTCGCAATTTAAGGCATTCAATGAGAACGATTCCTTTTTATGTTAGCTTCCATTGCCAAAATGGCTGTTAAACTTCATTTGGGTGATCTCATTCGATAACTTAATCTGTGTAGTTGGATTCAGTGGAAGAGTATAGCTCTCATTTTTTTTACAGACATTTTATTTAATTGGTTACGAATGTGTTTAATTTGTCTTATTTTATGTACTCCTGTTGACATCAATTGATGATTGATAAGAAAACAGTAAAAGAGCAAAAATCATAATGACTTCGTCATACCATAATTCAACTTCAATACTCAAAGGAAATGGCTTTGAAGGAGCCTGACTGTTCTTGGTCCGTAAAAATGAATGAAATAGAAATTAAAATTTTACCTTCACATAAACAAGCTCAAAAGTTGAAATTATGTGAGAAAAATTTTCTGTGAAAAAAGGAGCTCTTAAATTTAACGGTAAGGATTGCCTAGTTAATAGTTTCTGTTGCTTTGCAGTTTTTATGGAAAGAAAAACGTGTTATTATTGGGAGTTTAGAGTTTTATAACTTATAGTGACGTAAAAAGAGTTTCCGTGGCGTAATAGTTGCCATTACTACTTGTTAGCTGGGAGTTCGAGGTTCAAGTCCCAGAAATCGGCTAGTCCCCCAATAGAATTTACACTGCCATGAAAAGCGCTTTCTGTGATTCGGAATTAGCAAAAACGTATAGGTCCAATGCATTAGGTACTCACTAAGATGTAAATAAATAAATAAATAAATAGGGTGGCGCAACAGAGCGAGGAGCCCCTGGGCCTAGCGCATTTCTCACAACCATGCCTTGTGAGGGAATGGAGGGGACCTACCATTTTTTGCTGGTTCCGAACGGCTAATTGAGAATGCGCTTTTCATGGCAATGAATTTACTAACGGAGGACTTGCCAATTCCTCGCGAAAGATGTGGTGTAGAGAAATACCCCAGGCATAATACGGAACATCGATATCTTTTGGTCAATTTTAAGGATAAAGAAAGCAAAAATTTTCAAAAACTGCAAGCAGCACGAAGGATTTAAGAGGTAAAAAACAATATAAAGATTTCAAAAGGCTGCAAGGACCATACAAAAACCGCAAAGACTGTAAGGGATAACGAGGAATGCCAAACATTTTAAAGAGCACACCTGACACAATCCAAATAAACATCACTGTTTTTGGGTTCACTTCGAACAAGAACGGATCCCATCATCAATATTACACCAACAATCAAGACACTGATGAGAACATCAAGAACGGTTTTCTCTCAATTTTCTACACTGCTACAACAAAAGCATCAAATTGAAGTGTTTACACATCTCAAGAGCAACTTTCCGTGCATGCTCAGCACAATGCAAATGCAAATGGTGCCAAGGAAAGCGAGGATTGCAAGAGAATGAAAGGCTGCTAAAGAATGGAACGTTTGTATACGGTTTAAAAAATACAGCTTTGGTTGCCATCTTTTTGATGGTTAACGCTTCCTTATAGATAAGTTTTGTCTTCAAATTATATAAATTATATCCCAATTTCAAGTTTATGATTCTGGCGGGGGCCTGTAACACAAAGCTACAAGTTAAGACCAACTTTTTTTTTATTTATTTTAACTTGTAGAAGATCTACCAAACTTGTATCTTTATGTTACAGAAATTTCTTAGACTTGCCATTATTCACTTGTATTAAAAGCACTTGTGTTCACCTTCGTTCACCTCGTATGTTAGAACAGAAAACCCCCTATCACAAGGCCCGTCGCGTCGTAGCGATTTTGGACTACGAATACCAAAATGGAAGCATCACAGCCGCCCTTGTAGTGAATGTTTTGTCTTAATATTTTTCACTTTTAATAAAGCTAGTAACAAGTAATGAATTTCTGTTGCCAAGCGTTCATTACGAAAATGTTTTTAGTCATTTCTCTTTGACATTCGTAGTCCGAAATTGCTACGACGGGCCCTGTGATAAGGGCGATCATCTCTTAATCTCTTAAACGTCCTTTGGCAGTCCTGTTTTTTTACAGTCTTCAAGCAAGTAAAGCAATGCATTTTGTTATTTATTACTCCCACCAGAGTGTTTGAGTAAATGGTGTCGATTTACGGTTACTGATATGGGTACAGCCAAGTATTACTCGGCGCAGTGTCCTCATATCTCTTTCTATGGAGAACAGCTTATCACTCACTTTTTTCTAGATTCCGATGCGCAGAGACATTCTGCTAGGCCTATGCATTTGCTAGAAGTGGAACCACCATACCAATTTCACTCATCTGAACGCACTTCAAGGACCAACAGGTTTATGAAGATTTAAAAATGCTGAGCTAGAAAGCGTTTTAAAAGGCAATGTGTATTTAATCTCGGAAGTCGACACCGATGGAAACGATTTTTTTTCTTTGATGTTTCTCGGATTCAAACCATAAACAACCATGCTAACCATTGCATCATTTCGGCATCGTGGCATCGTTTGCTAATGGAAGAATGGAGAGGGGAAAATACAAAAAAGTTCACAAACATCACCACCTGGTCTGGCTACCAAAAGGACTCAGACCTAATTCAAAAAAATGATCATAGACATTGACCGTTTCCATTGCTTTATATAGACTTGAATGTGGCTTGAAAAGCGAAACGTTCTTTGCACTCTTGTATACTGGTATACCAATAGACCATTTTCAGTCAAAGGCATGGATAGCTCAGAAGCAACCAAGAGTGGCTAGCAGCCAGCATCTTAAAGCTACAGATAGTCTTATAAGAATTGGCTTTTAAAATTTATTTACAACGACCGTTCCCTAAGAACAAATGGAAAGGACCTACATTTTTTTTTTTTCAACAGACCAGTAGGGAAAACGCTTAAACTGTCATGAAATTCCAATAGGCAAAACTGTTAATTCTTCCCGAAAACATTTTTATTACTCATTCTGGAATTCTAACCTCCCACGTAACATTCAGACACGCTACCCATTAAGCCACGGGCACCACAAAGACTAAGCTTTATAAAAACAAACAAAAATTCCATGAAATAGCAAATTTATTATTCAAAAAGATTTTTATTTTCATAAACATTTTACCAATATGTTAAAAAAAATATGAAACACTCACCTCAGTAGCGATCAGCTATAACTTGACTAGTATCATCATTAAAATCATTGTCACTCTCTTTCTCAATCAAATAAATAAAAAACTTTATCCACAGTCAATAAATTGGGTTAGCTAACGGCTTAGTAATAGATACAGCTTGTGTTCCTCTTTATCCACTTCACAGCCAACATTTGCTTCCACAATTACGAACGAGAGAATCTCCTAAATTATTACATCTCCATTCCAAAGTCCAATTGACTCGTAATAATTTCTCTTTCTCTAAACAAATCTTTTTTATAGCCTCACATGTTGATCTAATTTCTACTTTACTCCCACGAATTTATGGCCTTCCATCAACGTTTAAAGTGGCGCGGTGGCCCAAACCAAGAATAAATTGGGTTAAAGGTTTCCACACTAATTTCTAATTAAGTAGAGAACTACGATCGTTCGCACTCAAAAAGCGCAATTATAATCCCTCATTCGAATGATCGCACACAAACGGAGGACTGTGTGTCTCTCTGTGAGCGTATGTATACAAAAAATGGGCACTTAAAAGTGTCTCGCATTTATACAATGACACATATGAGCACGCCTAGCAAGATCTGTTCAAATTAATTTTGGAGATAAAATTGATTTGGATACAACTCCCCCACCGACCGACCGACGACAGGCAAACAGATCGCACATCGCACTCAATGCAGTGAACGAATTGAATAAATCTCAAGAGCCCGCCAAGTTGAACTCTCGACAGTTGGGTGATGCAACATACGCTACACAAGACACACATGTTACGTCTTCGACGGCGACGTTGGGTCCATAGGGCAACATTACAGCAGATCGCACCAATCGTATCGCACACTCCTCATTTCTTCTAACAAAAAATTGTAACAAAATGAGAACGCGATCTTTGCCTGGAGTCTCCATCTCCAACCTCCAGGCATAGCAAACAGTGTGCTGCTACAACAGCACAGCCACGTCTCTAAAGCGAATAGTGTCACCGGAATAAATTATCGTAAATGCGATTAGAAGCTATTCCAGATATACGTTCGGGTCGTCTCTCCATGTGCTTTCAATCAGCGAATAAGGCATGGGCTTAGGCAGCCGACCAACGCAACGTAGGAGTAGGCCAGCGGCGCGTAGCGTGTGGCTTCGGCGAGATGCCCACTGTGTCAAGTGGTTCCTAATGTATTTTTTTATACTCCCTCCAAAAAAAAGTACTGGCAACATGAAAGCCATCATCACATCGTCTCTGTCTCTTGGTGGAGTACATCTGTATCAGTGTGACAAGTATCTGAAGGCGCATTTAGAAAAGCAAATCTCTAGATGAAATGCTCGCAATAAAGTTTAGAAAAAAGGCATAAAAAAAAATTTATAAATAATTTAATGGCGCGTCCCAATTTCAAATCCAGCGTTATGTCGTTTGCTGCTCAACACACTCGATACGATAAATACGCCAGCATATATGGGGTTTTTGCAGGAGGCACGCGTCGTGGGTCGCCCACGCTGCACATCCAAAGTGGCACTATTTACGCGATTGCACGATCACTATCTCGGGTGTAGAAGTGAAACTACCCATAATGTCATTTGGCGGGAACGAGTGTTTTTCGAGGCATTGGTTGCCAAATCTTTTTAGTTTGAGCTGGAAAAATGACTTCATGACCTACGTATCGATGTTTGAGCTTTTAAGAAGTTTATCATAAGGCTGTGATTATTTGTTGTTCTTGCACAACGATATCCTTCAAAGGTGTAAGTAACTTTGAAACCTTCTTTCGAGGCATGTGATGGCAAAGTATTCTCTTTTGAATTTATAAGAAAACCCACAACTCTAAAGTGGCGCCCAAATTTTGGACTTTTTGTTAATTAGTTTTACTTTTAAATTCATTTTTAATTTTAATCTCTTATAACTACTTACATGCTATCAAAAATGTTTAAACTAGCTTACATAATAACTTAATAAACTTACTGACCCTAGGCGGATACTCTAAATTACTCAGTATCTTAATTCTAATGCCTTGCGGGCTAAAGATACAATATATATTTCAACCTATAGCTATAATTATGAACTAAGAAAATTTAAAAAAACTTAGTTTTTCTGATCAAGTTTTTTTGGTTTTTCTTAAAATTACTTACAAGTAATTAAAACTACTTAAAACTAGAGCAACCACAGTAGCTTTTTTTTCTATGTTTTTGGGTTTTTGATACCGCTTTTAGTTTTTAATTTTTTTTTGGTTTTCGACGCCGCGCCGCTTTATTTTTATATGTTTTTTTTTTTGGAAATTTGTATTTTTTACTTTTTTTTTTGTTGGTTTAAAATTTATTTTTTTTTCTTGCCACTGTACCCACCTCCTTTACCCTAAGTCTTACACTCTAAACCTTTGTAAGCCAGCCATTGGCGACTCGCTATCATTAACATTTTCCATATGTTGCTCAGACAACCACCAGAATAGTTTTGACGTTTTAATAACGTCCAATCGATCGCGATCTGAAACCGCCCTACTGAACCGGAGGAGCTCTTCAACTTCTCCGCCTACTACGGCGTCGGCGTCGTCCCGACCATAAAGGAGCCATCGTTCTACGGTATTACGGCAGACGTGGTAGATTAACGGAACCGCCAATCTGTCCTGTATCAAACCTTTCATGTCAAAATAGAGAAAAGCCTCCGGTAGGACAAATCCACTGAAACGTGTGCTCTCCATATATTCTATATTGGGGAAATAAGCTCTAAATATCAGGCCATTGTTCGAAGACATCGCCCTTGCAGTGTGACCCCGAGTCAGTTTTATCATGAAGTTGTCGATTCTGTTTATTTGAGCCCCGTGGTAAAGTACCCCATTTGGATAATATTTTCTGTACTCCGACTCTGGTGTTCTGTGCAATCCAAGACAGGTACGCAGACACTGTCTCTCAAACACCCGAATCTTTTCCATCTGAGACGCTGTAACATTGAACCACACGGGGCACCCATAGACAATCATTGGCCTTATGAGGGCCATGTAGCAAATCTCCTTCACTCTGCTATCAAGTTGACTGCTGTGAAACAGTCGCCTTGTCAGAGCAAAAGCTCCTCTAGTCCTGGCCAGAGCCGCATCCATATGTTTGTTAAAATATAGATACTGTACTGATCTAGCCAGATGCCGAGGTACTTGACTACTACTTTGCTTGGCAGTGGGTGGCCATGTAGATCAACGATCACCACCTTTCGCCAGTTCTTTCTCGTATCCCATGAGGCTCGAGCCAACGGGGCTCTAAACACAATTGTTTCCGATTTCTTGGAACCATCCTTTCCTTTTTTAAGGGGAGGATGGACCACTGCCGTCTTCCAACAATAGGCATTATTGAGCGCATTGTTGAACAACGTGATGTATATGTCCACCGCTTCCGAAGGTAGGCTTCGTAGCACAACATTGGGAATGCCGTCGACTCCGGCTGACTTCTTTTTGTAATTTTCCAAGTCGGTTCATTTTCCAACATGACTTTTAAGCTCATGAACCTCTATTTACAAGTTTACCTGTTCAATTAGTTCCATTTCTTACCATAAACGGTTGGCATGTATTGTAAATTTTGTAACTAAACAAACTGGGTTCCCAAACCGTAGACTTTTAAAATGCTTTCGTCAGCACAGCAAGCCCTAGGTGTTGAAAATATAGAACATAGATTTTTTTTTATTAAGTTAATGAAAAGATAAAATGAATTTAAGACGTGTGGTTTTCAATCTGGCAAGTTTGCCTATTTGAAGGCTGTCACTAGATTCATTCTCAACCGTGCAAAATTTATTACCGAAGTAATAGTTCGGTTGATTTCGACATTTGGTCGACGTAATCGCCGGTTTGCTTGCACCCCTGTCGTGGGAGGTTCGTGATTCGAATACGAACAGAAGCAAAAAATGTAGTCTACGGGCATCGCCTTCCACGAGGCATTGACAAGTTCTCCGATGATAAATTCATTGCCATGAAAAGAGCTTTCTCAATTAGCCTCCATTTCCTCACAAAGTTAATGCTTGTGATAAATGCGCTAGGCCTCGGGGCTCCTTGCTCTGTTGCGCCACCCCATTTGTTTCTATTTATTAATTAATCGGTTTCGAACCACGCTTACTCTAGTGGATTATGAGCATCCTCAGAGACGCCGCCGGCATCGAGGGCGAAGTATCGAAGAAGACCCGAATGAGTTCATCTACGATCGCAAGGAACAGATGAAGTCTTGTTTTACGTGAACACCTACCAATTATGGCTTAGTTTCACGGCGAGCCTACTCACATATCGGAGTTAAATTGAGTGCCAACCACCACCCTGTTGCCAGTTGCAAAAGTGAATTTCTTGAGGCAAGTTCACCCTCTTGCTGAGGAGTGAAGCCGACACCTCTTGCATTCAATGAAGAATGCCAATCGTTTCCGCATTTGGATAACCACAGCCACCACGATACTCGCACAAAAGGGGCGTACCTCACAGTTAGTCCAAGACAACGCCCCGCACCTCAAGCGCAGAACGTCGTCCAGGAGGGCCTATCTCCCGTGGGTACCAGAGCTCAACTTCTGGTGAAGCCTTGCAACCCGAAGGTTATTTCCAGATGAGTACCCCAATACTCGAGGCTTGGCAACTTCAATATACGCAGCCAGCCACTAGTCAAGGCAGAAACTAGCAGCCAGCCACGCACACTTTGGACTTTGTTAGCTTGTTTGACTCAGAAAGAGCCAAACGTAAGCCCTCCATCAACGATAAGGTGAAGTCCTCGCGAGGAATCGCGAGGAACAATTTTAGTTGTGCCCATATATGAAAGACTTTGCGGAAGGATCTTGCTGCCTTGCAAAATCCAACTCGTGCAAACATTGATGACGAACGACCATCAAGCGGGTCACACGTTCGGTGAATGGGTCCAAATCAAAATGGCCGCCGATCGCGATATTCGAAACAAGGTTTTGTTCAGCGATATGAAGGTCGCTTTTATAGTACGTTACTTAACAAAATTGTCGCATTTGGAATCCTGGTAATCCACAAGCCCTTGTTGAGTAGCCGTTACATCCTCAACAAGTACCTGTTTGGTGTGTTCTGTGTGGCGCTATAATATTGCAGTCAATGGGAAACGCTATAGAGCCAAGATAAATGACTTTTTCGAGCCAGAATTCGAGGATGTTGATGTGGACGACCTTTGGTTCTAGCAAAACGGCGCTAAATTCCATACAGCCAATGAAACAACCAATTAATTTAAGGGAACTTTCGGTGTGCACATTTTCTTGCGCCCGTGGGCCTGTGGCGTGGCTCCCAAGATCGAGCGATTCAACACCGCCGGACTATAGTTTTTTTTTGGGTTATGTGAAAATGCTTTTCTATGTAGATAAGCCGGAGCCTAAAGAAGCTTTAGAAGAGAATATTCGGCGCGTTATTGCCCCCAGATGCTGCAAAAAGAGGTCGAAAATCGGTTCTTCAGGTTGGAATTTATTCGAGTTTGCCCGAAATCATTTTTAAAAACATTATGGCAAACCCTTATCTTATTAATGAAGCTAAATTCTTGGGAATAAAAATAAATTAAAGGAGTTTTATTTCTTGTTGAAAGCCACACATCTAAGTTCTAAGTACGAGAAGCCGAAGCCTTTGACATCAATGAATTTTATTTTTCTTCCAATTTTAACACTGCACAGAGAGTAATCGCCCATCGACCATACATACCACAACCGAAGCGTTACAATATCATCCAACACAATACTCGATAAAATGCCAAATAATCTCGAAGACTGGCAACCATGTTTTGTGTTTTCTATGCACAATAACAAGCAAAACCCAGATGCAAATGCGGATAATAGTAAAATTTTAATTGAATAAGAGGCCAGTGGCTTTTATTGCTCTCAGAAACTCATAGCCTACGACATTAGATGGCCAATGTGCATATGGAAATAGAAAAGCAAATTGGTGTTAATACAGGGCTTGAGACAAATTAATTAAAAAGAAAATTTATAGCCACATCATCTTTCGGTGGCCTAGTAAAGAAGGGGTTACCGTGAAAATGAATAGATAATCGTATCTTCAAAATGTCACGTCTCTTCTCGGCATGTGTTGAAAGTTAGGACAGTAAGACAAAGGTCATATGAATTTGGGTGGCTAAAGCTGTAAGATTTGTCTGTCAAATGATGATGTAAGCATGTTTCTATAGCAAGCATTGTGAATCGACATCGAAACCACTGAATGAGAGGGTTTAAATGAAGCTGAGCAAAAGGCGTTCAATATTGGTGTCGGTAGTAAAATTTGAAAATATCTGAGTTGCCGCAAAAACGCAGTTAAGGAGAGCTATGGGTTCCCTAGGAACCAGGTCATGATCACATCATTGAAATGTCTTCGACTCATTTCCTCAATGTAATCCAACCAAGTTTGAAAGAACCGCTACTTGCGTATAAATGGTTCCCATTTCAAATCTGCAGTTAAGCATACCTACCCATTCTAGAAAAATAAATAAAATTTTCATCGTGTAAGCACTTTGCACATCCGGCAGAATCCAGATTTTGCATTTCATTTCCTATTTCCTGTCCACCAGAAATTGACATCATCACACTGACTGGTCCAAGATCCAGTGTGGTTCGCGAATAGCGAATACTTGTTGCATGCTGCAAATTATCTTCCATCCCACATGATGTTCAAACTCCAGAATTCTAACCAGATGCACATCTCCATCAAACGCCATGCCATGCGCGCCGCGCCGTTAGCACTAATATCCGATTGCATAAGATAAACAAGTACCAAACGGAGCTCTCCTAAGTATGTTGTCATCGTCGTCGTCGTCGTCATTAACTCGTCTGCCCACCGAACTCTCTCAAACAGCGAATTCCAGTTCCTGCCAATCATCCTTAGCTAATAATAGGTCGCCATCTCGGATCATGGGAGCAAGCGTGGACACTTTTCTGGATTGCGCAGTGATCTGGCACCGTTGGTGGTGGTGGTTCGGTGGGAAAATAAACTACGCAAAAAACAACACACAAAAGCAATTTCTACATCTCCAACGCTAAGTAGTGATGTGACACCACCTGAATGTGTTGGGCCAGACTGTATAATTGACCCGTTCAAGGTTTCGACTTGTTCACTGGTCTTCTAACCTTTTTTTTTTGGTTTGCTTCCTGTCCGAATTTGTTGAGCCAATTTTAAGTTCATTTTTGTTTATTTCTCTATTCGAATTTAGTTTTGTTTCGTTTTTAATTGGTACCTGTTTAGCAGTCTCTCGCTGGCCCAGACAGAATGGACTTTTATGCGATTTTAGTCGGCCTCGCCACTCCGGGGTTGTCTACCTGAGTTGAAGTTTGGTCAAGATAAAATAAAAACCAGACCTCAACAGAAGGAGTGGCCACTGTGGCTGGTGCAAAAGATTCCCCCGCACCAGAACAGAGAGCTGTGTGCAGAAGAAATCGTCTGCTGATGATATAAACATTAGATCGCGAAAAATGTAATCAAATTCGAATAAAACACAAACACGGTCCGTGACCATTTTTATTTCCAATATTAGTTTTGTTATAACAGATGATTTTATATGCACGATAGACCATGGCTCTCCGTTCGATATTTGGTTCTGCTTTTAGGTTGTGAAGGTGAATAGCGTCCCTGGGACAGAATTTGATTAATTCGAATTATTTTGAATTTACGTGTATATATACCTTTGGCGGCGAACTAAAAGCTTCAGCATTCAACGCAATAATGATTCATTGACACATGGGTAGAATTTTTAAAGGAATACTGATTGTAGATAGGTAGGTACACATGGTCGTGGTAGTGTATACAAGATTAGTGCGGTGCAGATGTGACCTTGATAATGTCCGGAGCATTCAAGACTTGTCTAATCGAGTCGAAGAATTTTGTTGACCAGAATGTACAATGTTTCGATGAGAGGTTGAAAATGTTTTGTTTTTTTATAGTCTAATGCCGAACATGGTGTTTGTTTTGCATACTTCTAACTAACCTTTCTTGCAACGATCAAACTGCCTCTGCTGTTACTCCCTGAGAACAGGTGGGTTTGCTTGAAGAAGTCTAAAGTTTTTTCCTCTTTTTTTTGGACTTTGTAAAGGCAGTTTTTCAAATGTGTGGTTTTTAGGAAAGAATTAAACGGTTCTAATAAATTCCAGCCGAGAAGCCAAATTTTCGAACGTATTTGTGTGACCTTATGTCAGCCACAACGCGCCTAATAGTCTCTTCTCAGGTGTCAAGCGACTTTATTTAACCCTACAAAAATAGTCCAACAGTGTTAAATTGCTCGATCCTTGGGGTAACTTTCAGGTTTACAACTCGAGATTATATAAAAATCTGGATTTCAAAACAGGGGTCGAATTACCGCACACGTGATCGAGTAATACGTGACTGAACTATGTGTTCTTGGTATTACTGAGCTCGTTATCGAGCAATTCGATATTCGATATTCTTTCATTAGTGTTTGAGCAATATTGTGTAATATAAAACGAATTTTGAAAGAAAAAAAGCACTCACGCGCTCGATCACTGATGCGGTTATTCGATCCCAGATTTCGTTACAAGATAATTTGCTGAACGTATACTCAGTGCCCAGAAGTCGTGCAGAATCCACGATAGCATGACTAAACAAACTCAGCATAAATCAAGTGACAGCTGTAGAAAAGACCAACTCTCCGAAGCGAGTATTCCCAGGTTGAAAACCACACCCCTAAAAAATTATTGCTTATGGAGTCAAAACTTTTCAAAGTTGCAAAGAAGAGGCTATGCAGGCGATAAAAGGGACATTTTTTGATATTAGAACTGTGTGCTTGAAAAAATAGGGTGGCGCAACAGAGCTTGAGCTCCAGTCCAAGCGCATTTCTCTAAAAATAACTTTTGAGGGAATGGATGGGACCTACAATTTTTTGCAGATTCTTAACGGCTAATCTAGATTGCGCTTTTCGTGGTATGAGATTACAATCGGAGAACCTGCCAATTCCTTGGGAAAGGCGACATCAATGAGAAAACATTTTTTTCCTGGTGTTTTTAGAGCTCAAGTTTCGAACCTTCCATGTTAGCCCTTAGAAGCATGGTGGTAACCCACGTTACCACTTTGATTCAATTGAATGTTTCTAACTTATTTACGTTTGAACTTATTCAGATACGGGTTTTTGCAATTTTCAGTTACTTGAGGTAAGAACGTAACAAAACACTCTAATTGGCATTATTGTTTAGAATATAAAATTTATAGACAAACAAACCGGAAAAATGACGTTTTTTCGAAAAAAATCATTTTTGAAGAATCTATCCAACAAAATAATTGGAAATTCGGTGAGTATAGGTTTTTTGGGGTCGCTGATTACGAATCTGAAGTCAGATTTTCGAAATTGAAGATGGGGGATCCAATGTGGCCAACACCGAAACGTAACTCTACGGGAATATTGATAAAAATTTATACTCAGGGGCTTTTGGGGTCTCTTTTTTTTGTCGGGAGGAAATCTTCAAAAGACAATTGGCAGTATTCGACACCAAGTAGTGTGGGATTCGTACCTCACTAAAAACTTTTCGTAATCAGAATCAATCTAGGAACGATCGACAAGAGAATTTTCTTCCTCAATAATATAATCGCTTTAAGGGAAGCTTAAACTTTTATTGCTTCCCATGACTTTAAGACCATTGAGCTAATGGTGTGGCTTCGTTCTTCTTAATCTCCGAACATTGCATCTCGTATTTAATACGGACTCCATTTCAGAGTTGATATGACTATGCAGTCGCTGATTGTGTGATACAGCATGTTTTCTTACAACATCTGTAACCCTTTCTATTTGTAGGTCACGATGTAAAACGCCCTTTCTTACATTCCGTGGTGCATTTCTATTCCACGAAGGACTTTGTTTTGGAACTTTTGGATGATTTCAGTATTTGTTTTCTTTGTACAGCCCCATAATTGGATTCCATAGGTCCAAACAGGTCTAAGTATTTGTTTATAAAGCATTATTTTATTTTCGACAGATAAGTCAGAATTTCTTCCGAGTAAACAGTACATTTTTCTATATTTCAAGTTGAGCTCTTCCCTTTTCTTTTTGGTCTTTCCATTTAAGCTTTGCATCCAAATTCATCCCCAAGTATTTGGCCGTATTGGCGTAAGGTACAGCTTGATTGTTGATGAAATTTGTACGTAGCTTATCTTTTTATTTGTAAAGTTTATATGTGCAGATTTAGCTTCATTGAGTTTGATACGCCATTTTTTGGTCCAATCACTAACGGTGCGGTGTCGACAAAATTTGGAAATTTCTCAGCAGCCTTAACGACGCACTTACTGGATGCCAAAATTGCAGTATCATCTGCAAAAGTAGGCATAATGGTGTTGTTATCCACTGGAATATCCCTTGTATATAGCAAATACAGGGTAGGTCCTACAACGCTACCTTGTGGAAAACCGGCTTGTATTTTACTTAGTTTTGAATATTCTTGATCATACCGTACTCTGAAGAGCCGGTTTGAGATATAAGATTTTAGTATTTCGTAGTACTGTCTGGGTAGGTCCCTTTGCAGTTTGTACTCTAGCCCCTCATACCATACCTTGTCGAAAGTTCGGGCAACATTTAAAAATATAGCCGAACATACTTGTTTTTCTTCTAAAGCTTTTTCAACTGCATCCGTTATTCTATGAACTTGGTCTATCGATGGTCTCTGATTCAAAAAATGTATGCTTCTAAGGGTTAAAGGTGAAAATGCCTATCATTACGCCACGGGCACCGATGTATTTAGTTTTCTTTTGCTGAGTTTCTGATAATTTTTTCTAAAATATACTTTATTCTTTGTCTTACTACATCGTGAAGGCTTCTTTCTGAGGACTGCTTCACTGCTTTTTCGCTTGGTTCAAAGAATCTTGAAAGAGTTCAGAAGACATCAGTAAATAAAAACATGTATAGTCTTCTCTGAATGTTGGAAGAGCGTTTACAGGTTTAGTAGTCATACAGCTACGTGAGCTTCAGTTCAGTTTCTTTTTTCCTTGTGTTTTTTAATTTTGCGTACACAAAAGAGGTTTTGAATAACCCTCTTTGAACTCAGCAAGAGCGTCTAGAGGGATAGGACAGGAGATTAATGCTGATGCCGACGCACATTGGTGTTGAATGCCTGAATATCGTAGTGCTGTAGAAAAGCTGAGTTCGCGAAGGTATTCGACATTCGTTTTGTTCGACTTATAGAAGAATCTCTACACTTTGTAGAACGACTGAAGGACGACTCAAGGGTTGACTCTTGGGTATTCCTGGATGCGCGAGTATTGCGATAAAATTGTTACAGGAGAGGAATGCAACTGGTTATTTCATTGGAGCACTGCTTGCTGCCTATCAGGTTAATTGGTGTGACCTTCTTTCTCCTGCTCCAAAGAAATCAGTGGTGCTAGTGGTGTATAAGTTAGCATGACAGCCTGTTGCGTTAGAATTCTGTCGCTAGCAGAAATATAAAATATTTTTTCTAAGGATATCACCTTTCGCGAGAAATCGTAAGTCCTCCATAAACAAAATTGTTTTATTTTTTTTTTATTTTTTGACCTTTTGAAACACTTAAGCCAGCCAGAACTCCATGAACTGGTTTGGTTTGAGCCCCCAAAACGGTTTGACAGGAAAGAGTTGTAATGGCATAATTTTAAAATTCAAGGCTTTTTTGCTCCGATGAGACAATGGCTGCAATTACCAGACTGCATATTATGTTGCCGTGCACAGCTACTCCAAGAACAATTAACCGAATCAACAAACAAAACAACCCGAAGCGATATTAGATATAAAAGAAGACTTTAAATGCGGTTTTCGTTCATTTCTTGAAATGACAGTCTTACAGTCTTTTGAAATTTAGTCGCGATACAATTTTTAAGTCAAGTGTTTTCGAACAAAGTATTTAAGATATTATCAACAAAAGACTGTAAACACTCGAAGCAAAGCAAGTGAACTTTGTTCGACGAACTGCATAGACAAAAAGACTAAGCTCGAATTCCACTGCTGCTCACAAAATTCTGTGGAAATATTCGTACTGGAACTATCCCGCAAGAGAGTTACCCACAATTTGTACATGGTTCTCGCATTTAGCTAACCTTCACGTAATTTGGTTGCTTACAAAGCCTTTAAAAAAATAAAAGTAGTGGTCCCAAGTAGTTTCATTGTGGAACTCCGGTTAGTATTTTAGTTTTAGTTTTGGTACGAGCTGCTTTTGTGAATTCTTACTGTTAAAATTCAAATAAATCGCTGACAAGGCTCGATTTTTTTAAATAAAGCCCGGATCTCACTGTAGTACTTTTATTAATACCAACTGTCATTGTAACTACAAATCATCCATTAAATTATAAATCGGTGTATGCGGCGCAGCACGACGATCATCGTGATTCTTAAGGGATGACAGGACTCTGAATTACGTGCTTCACCCTAGTGATCCGTGGTCAATGCCGATATTTCCGTTATACCGACGACCATTTATGCTCGTTCCTTACAAACTCTACACTTAAGTGGACTAATATCGTAAATATCTCATAAATACCTCCGTATACAAAATGATCGAAAAATTAAATACTCATTTTAACTCTTATCAAACTGCTCCCTTTCAATGACCACACAGATTTCTCGTTTACGATAATCGCTTCACCCAAAAATCTCACAATCTTTTTTTAATACCCATATGCGACAAATTAAATTCATTACAAGCAACTCAACATTCATTTTAGTGTTTCTTCCTACCTCCGTCCGCTCCGAACCCACGCTTCATTTGGTCATAAATAAGATTGTCTTTAAATCTTTGCAAAAAGGAACATTTCCTGGACAGGGGTCTCCCCAAAACACGTAACCGTGTAAATTTAATTCCAAAATTTCTTTAAATTTCCTGATTTCACTTCAGAATTTCACATTAATCATTTTGTTCGAACATTTACGTTTAAATTCAATGAATTGTCTCGTTTTTGTGCATATGTTGGGCCCCAACTCCACCCCCTATACAACAGGCACCACTGCAAGTCTCTGATTCGGTTCCGCTTAAAAAGGAGGTCATAACATTTTACATGTCGAGGATTATGGTCGTCGTCGTTTTTGAGAGAGTAAAAGTTGAATGACCTCACCTCGTGAAGCTTCAAAGCCCGCTGAAGTTGGCAAATTAACAAATTTGCAGCGAAATTCGATTTAAAAATAAACCGCATTCATGTTGGGATTCATCTGCCAGTTGAAATCTACACGGAAAACAAGCAATTTCAATTAGGTGCGAAGCCTCATCATCACACAGCATGGTCGTATGGTGGGCAGGGCGAAGCCATCGAACAACAGCAGCAGCAGCAGCAGCAGCTGAATGGATAGCATGTCAGTACCCCTGGACCGATAATGACGATGAAATTAATTTATTCCACAACTACAATGCAGCTCAAAATTCGCATATGGCACAAAGAACAAACCAACCTAACGCCCCTCTACCACCAACCAGTTCCGTGACTCTTGCTAATTAATGACATTAGATTGTCATAATAAGATTAATATGCGCGAGCAGCATCAGATCCAATTCCGGATTGCTGTGTCTGCGTCAGTGCTGCGGCAGTTAGGTCAATAGAATCTTGTGCAAAGAGACTCTGTTATCAGTATCTAGACTTCTTGAGGCTGGGAGGGAGACCTTCACGTGCCATTCCCTTAAAAGGCAGTCTTACTTTCTCACGCTCGCTCTAGTGCTGCCACTGTCGCTGCCATTGGGTGCGCATTTGTCTTAAATCGTAAATTTGAATTCCATTTGGATGAATCATAGGCGAACGTGGTTTATTCTGTGAACGGCAAATGGTGGATGTATAGATGAGTTGATGGTCAAGGCATTCACTCTGCATTACGCATAACTGGAAACCAGTTCACACAGCCACAACAGCCTGTGCCTGATGCGCGTCTTCAAACTGAAGGTCAATGGAGAGAATGGAGACGAGGATCCCTGCTATACACATATATGCATATGAAAAAAAAAACAGCAGCATGCAGAATTAAAAAGTAATTTAGTTCCGAGCTGCAACAGACTATTACGTTTTATGAAGCGGTTATCCATATTCTGCGGAGTTCACGGTCTATGGGCGGACTAATGGAGATGATTTCAACAAAATTGCATGTTTCTTACAATTTTATGGTTTTAACGAGTGACTCAGTGTTATTTTTGTGTCTTGTGGGAAGAAAAGAGTTATTAACGCTTGAAACTTTCGATTCGCACGAGGATTAACAGAATCTGAAGTGTGAATGTTCGGAGACCAATGAATTTCGATTGATTTTAAAAGCTTATTGTTGAATTTTGAAGGATGGAGTCATAAATAAGAGAATTGTTGAAAAATCACGACCTTTGAGGTAAAACTGTCAAATGCCTTGTCTTTCTGAATGACGACGAATTTTTAAAGTTTAAAGCTTACTTTTTATGTATTGATGTCTTATTGTGGCCTGTCTTCAGTTTGATTTCAAGCAAGGAATTCTGTTCAGTATTTTTATGCTGTTTTCAGTTCTGATTAAAACATAATCGAGAGAAAATCTAGCTTTACGTTGCAATGGAAATCATCTAATTAATTGAATAAGTAGAAATTTCAGGCTGATGGCTTGAGATTTATGCAACAATTGCTCGGTCCTAAGACATTCATTATAAATAAAATGAATTTGTTTCTTACTTTAGTATAGATGTCAGCATTAGGAAGACACTTGTTTCATGTGACAAATACAAAGAAATGTGAAGGATATTCAAGCGAGTATATCTACTACTTTTATGAATGCTGGAAATGCTTTTGGGGTTTGAGTATTAATTTCATTTACACGCGATGAAAACAGTATACATCTTCTGTTTGATGTCAAAGTTTTAATGATTTTAATTCTTTCTTGAGGCAAAAAAGGAGAACTTTAAGCTCCTCTTAAAGGATTTATCATGTCCCATTTGATTGCAAAACCGGCAAAACCCTTGCATCTCGAATCAAATCGTTACTTATCTCGAGACCTTTCGAGAAAATAAATGAATCGATTATAATCGATTATACTTTCGATTGCACACATGGGTATTCAGTTAAATGAATTTGAGCTTCTATCTAATGTTCTGATGTTCGTATGTCGCAGGTGATTCAACAAGAAAACCAACCCTAGTGGAGAAAAGTTTGTGATTTCTTACTAAATTTTTCGTGTTGTATTTATTCAATCCGCAGGTACGAGAATCTCATATAGATTTGACATGAGTAATCCTCAGTTTTAGAAAGTGAGAAGTTCCAGAATTCTATTTGAGTATATGATAAAGGATGTCTATATGGGAGTATTGTCGATGGTGAGATATCCACATGGAGTCTTTGAAGCACTCCAAGTGACAGTGGGTGCAGGCTACAGGGGAGTTTTGAGTTATCTGTTCTTTATAACCGTTTTAGAAACCTGCTTGACCATAATGTACAGAACACAATAGAAAATCAATGAAGAATTACCTTAGGGCACGGTATTGCAAGAAAAATTTCCCATATTTTGACGTAACAAAATGCCCGTTGAAGAGAAAATTGTTGACAGTTGAGATGAAGATTTTTCATATGACAGCAAAGAAACTAAAACACAGGAGAAAACTGTTGGACGCAAAAGAAAGTATCTAAAGGGTGATTTTTTTTAGAGGTATGGAACTTTGAAATGGAATAAAACAAAGATGTTTTTTTATTGATATGAAATTTGCTTTATTCGGAAGACAATCTTCTGGCATTATAATTAAAATATGATTTCTGGCATATGACCGCCACAGCTGCCTGGAACGTAGTCTAATCTGGAGGATCGATGACTTTTCCAACATTTGTGGCCGTATATCGTCAATAACGCGCGGAATATTGTCCTCCAAGTGGTCAATCGCTCCGGGCTTGGCGTAGACCAGCGACTTCACATGTCCCCACAGAAAATAGTCAAACTGCGTTAAATCGCACGATCTTGGAGGCCAATTCAGGGGTCCAAAACGTGAAACTATGCGGCAACCAAACCTTTCCTTTAATAAATCAACTGTGGCACGAGCTGTGTGCCGTCTTTTTGAAACCACAACTCCTGCACATCATGGTTGCTCAATTGATGGGCGAAAAAGTCAGTAATCATCGCTCAATAGCGGTAACCATTGACTGTAACGTTCTGGCCAGCATCGTTTATAAAGAATTTCGGACTAATTATTCCAACAGCCCATAAAGCACACCTCACAGTCAGTTTTTCTGGATGCAACGGTGTCTCAACATACACTTGAGGATTATTATTACTCCAAATTCGCCAATTTTGTTTATTCACGTATCCATTCAAACAAAAGTGAGCTTCATCGCTAAACAAAATTCGCTTATGAAAATCGTGATCGACGGTTATGACATTCAAAATAAGTTTGGAAGCGTTGTTCAGGCGTCAGTCTATTCATGTTGAAAAGCCAAAACGAACTAAAAATATAGCACTTGACAACAAAATGCCCGCTAGTTAAAAAAGTGTTGCCAGCTTAAAGTTCTATTTAAGAGACGGTTGCGAAGAAACGGAAAGAACGGCAGACCAAAACACTCCTGTTATATAGACACATGCAAATACGTGGAACTTTCGAAAAATGTGAAGCCTGCCGACGCGACGCTTTTTGAGGCAAACGCGCTAGTGGATCTCTAGTGGGAACTTGACAAGTGAAAGAACTGTCCTTCCTTGGATGTGACGATCACTGTGGCGACCTAAAAGAAGAAGAAAACTTGTATTGATGGTCCAGACATGTTTTTATTGTGCTCTATCTAGACATTTTCAGTTTGGCTTAGTCTCACAAATACAATGATATGAGTCTTGGAACCATCAAAAGGACTCAACCAAGTAGTTTGATGACTAGTTCCCTATAGAGATTCTTTATAGGCAATGCAAGCCTTGATTTGCAATGCAGTTGGACATACGTCGTGGGTCACCAGAAGGATTCAGCCAGGTTAACACCGTTTGATAGTGTAAATGCACTCAAATCTTTCACCATCTGAAGTTTCGTTTGGACCGAAGCACTGGGTTTCAAGAGCCAACATAAGGACAAAGCCGGAAGAGTTTCAGCTGGAACTACAGAAGCCAACAAGATCTCGGCAAAGTCATCCCCAGAAGTTCATATGAGATGAAAATATCTTTTCAAGAGAGCAACCGAATGTTTCCGCTCTAAAATGTTTGTGTATTTTCACAAGAGCACAATTCGGGTCCTTACAACATAGCCCTTAAAACTCTCTTTCAAAACGAGGTACTAAGGAACAGAAGTCATCGCATTCCTAAGCCGCCAAAATGCTTATGTGGAAATGAAAGATTGGACTTCCTGGCAATACCACTCTCGTAGTCTGGAAAAGAGTGATGGGTCCCTGGAACAACCAGAGAGGTTAAAGTTGTGAAATGTAACTCCATTCTACAGCTTGGCAATGAGGTCCTCCGAAACCTTTTCGGATAAAGAGATCAAGAGGTCAAGATAGATGTAGCAAATTTAATTTGCTTGTTGATTTGACGCAAAGCGTTTAAAGGAAGAGTCAAATTTGTGGAAAATTGAATGTGTGGTCCAGGGCTTTAATCTTACAGAGCTAACATTTGTCGTTTTCGTTTGCTTTATTTTATGAACTGAGGGCACTATCTATTCTTTTTTACGGTCCTGTTTCCATTCCCATTGAAATATGGGCATGAAAAAGACTCTACGTCATTTTTGAGAGGCTCTATGCCCATCTCTGTTCCAAGTTTCATTCTAATCGGCTCAGTAATTTTTTACCAAACAACTTCTAGTATCAATATCTTGAAAACGAAGTGAAGTATCGAAAAATTTTATTTAACATTTTCGTTTCGTTTTGGCCTAATTAAGCTGATTTAATTGTCAGATTGCGGTGCAACGGATGTTGTTCTCTCCCCACAATTGTTGTTTATCTGCAAACAACACCTCAAATTCGTTTTTTCTAAAAACAAACTAGACACTATTTTACTAATAAACAAGACTCAAAAGGTCGCTTTAAATTTATCAAAATAATTTCTCACACAAAACCACTACTTCTGCCCACTGTGTGTCGTTTGATTCTGATTCAACAGTATGGGTGTTTTTTTTTCGATTCTGATATGAAAATCGAAAGCCATTCTCTCTCTTTTTCAAAAGCGGAAGTGTAATTTGATGCGGTCCGAGTAACCAATCGAAAACGATTAATATCGAGTAAGTATAATTTTTCAATATTTCTGCTAATTTCCAAACAATACTGAAAATATGCTTTTGTCAAGAACCCTATTGCCAGGGCTCCAGCAAAACAGAGAAACTTTAGTCAGAAATGTTTCAATTGTCTCAAAATCAAAAATTTCTCTCGTCAAAATTATGAAAAGAGCTCGCTAACAGAATTCTGTAGCATGTGAGACTCTTTTCTTCAAAAGTGGAGTGCTAGTTGCCTGACACTGTAGAGGTCTTAAAGCTGAGTGAGCAGAATGAAAGAGAAGCAAAAGGTAAAAGAGAAGCCTTAATCTGGTTTCTGAAACACGCTTATTCAGACATTAGTTTCCATTCATTTCTTTGACTTGCATAAGCCACGAACAAGCTGCTGTTCCATATTTAAAAACAAGTATACATTTGTATCTAGCCAATAATTATCTGAAAAACACGCGCATCCAGCAGCTATTAGAGCAAACACAAAAAGCAAACACATTCCATTCAAAATCGCTCCAAATTCCTTAGAGTCGTATGTCACTGCTTTAATAATTATATAGTTCACCCCTTATACGCAAACCTCATTTGCATAAGCTTGCCTATACTAGCGAGTTACCCATCCATAGTCGCCTGACTGTCTGACTCACCTGCAAGGTATTCTCTTCTATATTTTGTGTGTTGGCTGCTTTCATGTCTACTTCATCTACAAATGCCACGATTCCATTACTCGTACGCCTGCCCCATGCGTCATGTAAGGCGCATATGTTTTTATGGCAAAAGAAAACAAAACACAAAATAAAAGAAAAATTAAAACTCTGTCAACCACATCAACATCAACAACTAAAAGTGCTTAGCCAGAGTTCCGCAATAAATCATCCATGTGATCCGTCTTAGCGAGACGGGGAGAAGGTTTTCAGCAATTTAGTTCCAAGCAGCTTATCAGGTGCTAAAAATGAGGCAATTAGCCTAGGCCCAGAGAGAGTCTTACCTATTCATCGAGGAATGTGTGGAATGTGCAATTAGCCGGCTGGATTAGTACCTACACCTATACGAATGGAGATGATGATAACAAAAACGAATTCCATAAACTTTATGATTCTATGAGTCTTATCCCATGAAACATGATTCATTTTTCAACTTTTTTTTACTTTTTTTGTTCGCTTTTCTTTAGCTCCAGGGAATGACTTATGCAACTCAAGACTCAACTCAGTGCTGAGTAGAAATTTATCACTCGGCATCGGCATCCCTTTTGGCTAAAAGCGGGCGACAGCGAAAAACAGAAATGCCAGCATTTTGTCGTTTCCAAAAACCCCTTGAACTGACCGACACTGTTACATACACCAAACAGTACCTGCTTGGGCTAACAACTACACACTGCGCATGATTGGCTGAGTCGTTGGTTCGTAGGTACATGCGGACAGAGGCTGGCTTCCATTTCAAGGCGGCATTAATCAGTAACCTAATTGTTTGACTGGTGGGCATTATTAATTGCCCACAAGTTGCTTACAAGTTGCTGGCGGCCACCTGGGTAAAGAAAAAAAAGTTCCGCATATGTGTCGTACACAAGTTTATGCGACAAATGGTGACATGGTGCGGGACTTTTTCTGTATCCTTCTCAATGTTGTCCCAATAGTGAAAATGCAATTATTGCTCACCGCCGTATTGTTCCGTAAAAGGATATCGGTTTAATGCGTTTTTGTTCGAATTTTATTGTCTCATTGTTGACGACGGCGACGGGGCACTTGTGTGTAATTTTTGGGCGAAAAACATTTTCATTTTCTACAAAACGTGGGTGGCACTAAGTTTGGCAATTGACATTTTACATGGCGTGTTATGGGCACTTGGTCTAAATTTGTACAATTTTATTAGGACCAGGATACCAAACACATGCTCCGTGAAAGTATTATGCATTCAAGTCTCGAAAAGGATATGAGCTGGGCTGTTCCGGATAAAGGCGGGACACTTCAATGATTGTCATAAAGCCATACCTACTTAATTCTCTTGTTTTGAAATCCAATAATAATCAATCTCCAGTTGTAGTCGCTGTTGCCTCTTAACGCCCAAGCAATCCACTCAACTACAAGTTAATTTGATTTTCGTTAGCCAACACAGTTCGGGTAAAAATAAATTTTATTTCCCCACTCAAAGAGAATTTTTCATTAAAAAATCTGTCAATCATGAATTTGCTGAGAATTATAATTCTATTTCATAATCTCCACATCAATTTGAGAAATCTCAGCAGAACGTAATCAAACAAATTAGACTGGCCCCAAGGTTACCCCGCGCGATTAATGTACTCGTATATAGTTATGCTAATGCTCTGCTCTCTGTTGAATAGAGTGATGATCTAGTGGAGGTGTCAGAATTAATAACACTAATTGCATAACTTGCACATACCACCACCACCATCATTGGCACCACTCTCGGAAGGCAAAGCTCTCTGGACAGATAAGTCAATCGTTAATCAAGATCACTGAGTAGAATTTAATTGAAATTTAAAAAAATCAAATTCATTTATGCAGAAATGTGTGCGAGCAGACCCATAAGAGGAGGATTGATATTTGTTCACATACTAGACATACATATGGTACCGGAGCACTGTAATGATTATCTAGGCGATAGCAACACCATCAACGCCAATCGAAGTGAAGTGAGTGTGATCGACAAGATTATTCAGTTTGTGATTGTTGATCATGATCAGTCAGTAACTTTGCAAATTAAGTTATTACAATGGCTACAGTTTTGTAAGGAACTTGTATGTATTGTGGAAGCACGTAGACGTAATGGTGCAAGAAATTGCTACTCAACAAATTTAATGGCTGAGTGGGAATAGTAATAAGCGGAACTTTAACGCGATTCCTTTTCTTGGGGTTTTTTCAATGAGACGAAAACCTTCAAGGAACATTGAAATTGACTCAACAACACCAGTGTGCTACTCAGTTTTCCTTCAATGATGCGAAGGAATGCAAAAATAGTAACGTATCGTGTTTACGTATCGTACTTACCTTGAATGTCGACCTATTATCACCGTTTGACACGATTTTTGTGTCTGGTTTCTTTCTGCATGTGAAGTTTCGGTCGCTCCAAAGTTATAAATGAGAGAAAAATATTTTTTCTGATTTAATTTTGCTCTCGATCGATTCGAATTTCAGAACTGCGACAGATTCTCATAGTTTTTCTTAAAACCTTAGTTTTGATCACAAATAATTGAGTTTTCAAGAATTGTGTGATGTAAGCTGTAGGATATAAATATAAGATAACAAGAAAAATGTTGTAAGGTTGAGTAGTCTCAGTAGCCTTCTTGATTTTTATATTGAATCCGGAAATCGATGTTAAAATAGGCTTCGTATGCTTCACTAAACTTCAAATTTGTAGTCCAAGTAAATTTTTTGATTCTTACTTCAATGAATTTTATCGCGAGTAAGACAAAATGGATCAACATCCTGTTTACAATGTGTTCTCTCTGCATTTCTGAGTTAAATATAATTGACATTTTTCGAATAGAGAAAAATAGTTTAAATATAGAAATAGGTATAGGAAACACTCCGCTCACTGTGTAAGCAGGTTCGCAAATGGAATTCAAATGAAAAAAGTTCAGAACATCATGCGAAATAAGTTCGGGTACGAAAAAATGGGTGCTATAATATGAACAATGGACACAGAAAGTTCAAAAAATTCGTGTCACAGTCAAACCAATCCACACGCGTACTTTGGTACTTTGGGTAACTTTATTTCAATTCATTTCAACATAATCAATCAAGTTAAGTAAATTTTAGTATCAAACATACAATGCACTTAAATTAAGAGCCAGATTAGAACGCCACATTCAACTAAAAATGGTGCCTCTGTCCTGGTTTTGTCAGCCAACTGCAATCTGTCTTCTGTCATGAGTCATTTGTCAACAGTCATCTGTCATCTGTCTTTTGTCATGTAACATCTGTCATCAGTCTACTGTCCTCAGTAAACTGCCATTTGTCGTCTGGTATAAATCATCTGCCATCAGTCATCTGGCATCTGGCGTTTTCCATCAGTCGTCGTCATCTTTCATCAGTCTTACATTATCTATCATATGTGTTCTGTCCTCAGTAAACTGTCATTTGTCATCAGTATGCCTCCTTCGGACAACTGCCATTTGACTTCTTGAATAATTTTCATTTGTTGTATTTTCCAAAAGATCTCAAAAAAATCTTCATTGAACAAACTTCTTCGACATTTTTTCAGACTACCTCAACATATAGACAGAAACCACTGTCGACTTTTTGCCTTTCTTTTTCTTGGTCAGTATCGTAAACCAAGCTCTGAGATAATAGGGCCGTTCGATGAACCTTCCCCAGAGTTGACCCAGGTTTTCTTGCCAACCCTATGAGTTGTCAAAAAAACCTGGGTTTTCCAGTCCCCAAAAAACGCTAAACCAGAAATCAACACACATCCCTTTCATTTGAATAAAAACACTTGCCATTTGACAGCACTCAACTCGCCACAGCAAAAATCTAGGCCGAGTTGAGGGAAAACCTAGGTTAACCCTAGGGCTCAAAAAACACTCAATTTGACTGGCAAAGAAAATCAGAGGGACTTTAGTTTTCTACAGTGGGCCAATAATCAACACAACCATTCCAGATAACTTTAGATTCTTACCGAATCGATCCGACTACACCACCCCCAAGTTGGTGTTTGTCAACAATTTCCAAGTAACCATACCTTGGTTACCTGGAATTGTAGTGTCTTCCAAGCGGAAATTCTGACGATTAAGGAAAGGAGGTGCTGCCTTGGCTTAAAGAAAACCTCATATCCTCCACGGATATTCGAATCTTCTCGGACAGCCAAGCTGCCTTTAAATCTCTTGCCTCTGTCTCTACAAAATCCATCACGGTCCAAAATTGTCAGATGTCTCTGAGGGAGATGTCAAATCAGTTCAACATTCACCTTTCATGGGTGCCAGGACACAGAGACATACCAGGAACTGTATGGCAGTTGAACTAGCCAAAAAGGGAACGACCACTTCCCCACGCTCAGAATGGAACAACATAGGTGCACCTATCGCTGCATGTAAACTCCTTCTTAGACAAGACGCTTCAGGGATAACAAACACTAGATGGACTGAGAGTAAGAACAGCCCTGCAACCAAAAAAGTTTGGCCGTTTGTAGACTCAAAACGATCGAAGAGTTTGTTAGCCCTGAACCGCCTGTATCTAGGTTCTACGATAGGTGTTCTTACGGGACACTGTCGACTTGGTGTGTTTTCCAATGATTTCTGTACAATTCGCACGGACGACGAGGAGGAAGAAACCGTTCAACACCTTCTTTGCTCATGCCCTGCTCTACTTCATAGGAGGAAAACTCATCTCGGTGAATTCTTCTTCGATGATACTAGCGACTTAGCTTACATAGACCCTAAAAGTATTTCGAAATACATTAAAAGTTCCTCGTGGTACAACTAGCGGGTGATTAACCGGCAATTCCCGTAATGGAAGATAAGTGGGTGATCAACTCGTTAATCTTTCATGGGGTTTCTGAGATCAGTAGGTGATTAATTTGCTGATCTCTGTGGTATCACAATGGGCCCTTGCGGACTAAGTGTGTCAGGCAATGTACTCATTAGCTGACAACCATTTCCACCTAACCACCTAACACCTTAGGTTTCTCAAAAAACGCTTTGTGGCGACTCCAGAGCGATCCTAAGGCTTCATGGAACATACCTAATAATGATTAGTCAAGTAATTTGTCATTTTTCTTCGGTCTTCGGTCAACTGTCATTTTTCATTTGTCAACAGTCATATGCCATCTGTCATCTATTAGCTGTCATCTTTAATCTGTAATCTGTCATCTATCATCTTTTCTCTGTCATCTGCCATCTATCAACTGTCGTCTGTCAACTATCAACTGTCATCTGCTATCTGTCATCCGTCTCCTCTCTCCTGTCAAGTCAAGTGTCAAGTGCAATTGGTCATCTGCCATCTGCGCTTTGTTAAGAAAAGTTTATTTTTTACTTAGTAAGAGACTTACTAGTGGTCGTCTTTGGTTTATCCAAAAACTAATAATTCTACCTTTCGCATTTATACCGATTCCGATTTAATAGCAAATCTTCTTACCGCTGCTACAGTCAGGGTGCCTGCCAAAATAAGTTATGAATAAGTTTTGTGTACAAGTTTAGGGGAAAACCTAACAATTCAAGTGTTCTTGAGGAACATGATCGTATTTCGTATCGCTCTGAAGTTAGGTACTTAGGAAATTCATGTTAATGTTGTTTGGTATCTCTGGATTATGAGATATCAAATATTATACTTCATAGGAGACTGCTGTAAGATTTTGTCGTTTTTTTCTTCTTTTCAAAGCGTTACAGTGCGAATATTTGGATTCTTTTCCTGCTAAGTCAACAGTTCTCTGATCTAAATGAATGCTTGGCACCACGTGCAAATAAAGGGTGTTTTCTTAGACGTGTGGTTTTTAATCTGGCAATACTTTTTCCTTAGCCGGTCTTTTTGAAAGCTGTCACTCGATTTGCCATTTCATCGTAGAAGAATTGAAGCCACACGGTCACTGAGCACTGCAAATTTAGATCCCTAACGGATAAGTGGCAATCAGTTGTACTCCCACAAAAGCTACCAACAAAATGATTACATCCTTAAAAAGGAGTGAGTATGTTTTTCTCATGACAGCCTAATTTGATTATACTTATATTTGCTGCAATTCCTGTCGGTTTTAAGTCAGAGCTCTTACAAGACAACCCTCTTTTTTTGCAATTTACCTCTCATTATGATTGCAAGATTGCAACACAAGGACTGTGTTTCAATGAAATCGGAAAGTAATGAATGTAGAGGTACGTTTATGGATATCTGCACATGCGCATTGTGAATTAAAAAAGGAAAAGCCACCATCTCCCATCGATCATTAAAATACTTGGAACGGCAATCCATTGATGCGTTAGATTTCAATTTATTACGACAGCGCTCATCAATTCACATGAGGTAGACCACGGAAATTCTTCCACATTAAGTTGACACCCATCGTTCGAAATTTAATGGCCCGCAACTAACTTACCTTTCAGAATACGTCCTCGTGCTTCATAAACTTTTTAATTTACGGCAAAAAACAGAAGAAGAGAAAAGAAAAACTGCACGAGTGCCCTTGTGCTGCTATTTCGCATACATAATCTACCTGAACGCTCCCGGGATAGGTCTATGTCGTCTCTCAAAAAAGCAGTCCATTGTTATACCGTTTCGAGGGGATGATACCATACCAACATACAGAGCACACCATTTGAGTATACAGGAGAGGAAACATAATTTCCGCTTACGAATTCATGTTTACGAAATAAAAATGTCCAAAATGTCATTTTTAATTATTACGTCCAAAATGGGGCGTCAGAGCCCGCACTCTTGTTGGCAGGCTGGTGCACACAACACAAGCATACACATACACACCACGATTAAGAGAGCAGTGACCAAAACCACTGACATGTGTGTTGCGTAGGTCCCGTCCGTCATAGGATTTCATTGGATTCATCCGACTGGCTGACTGACCAGGCGCACTCTAAATATATGCCATCAAGTTGACAGGTTCCACCAGAGCCAGTGTTAAATTACTCAGCAGCACTAAGAGCTGGAATTAGGCTCCGATATCTCATGCTGCGAATGAACACGAAAAGTTGGTTAAGGCCGGACCGGGCCAGGCCACCAGAGAGGAAGAGGATGTGGCAAGAGCGAAGGAAAATGATGACTAACAGATTCTTTTCATCATAATTTGTTGTTAAAATGTGCTCCGTCGAGTGGATGCGGTGGAGGTGGTAGAAGCAGTGGAATCTGGAATCCCAAAGGGATGGCAGCAGGGAGTAGTATACATCGCCATGGTGGTTTGTTGAATATTCGTCGAAGCTGTCAGAATGAATTAAAATCAGTTGTGATGTATTTGAGGCTCTTTTTACAGTTAACTGGGCGAAAAGTTTTGTGTATCGGTTTTTAGTCGTCTCCTTTTCCACATTATTCTCGGAATATACGGCATCATGAAGAGGAGGTGCAGAGAAGCCAAATCAGTCATTCAACTCTGCAACGGGGCACTTAAGGCCTGGGAATGGACACTCACGATTCCATGTGGGGCATCCATTCATGCAGGGGTTTAAGTTAATAGTAACCCACAATTTGGAGAAATGGTTGAACGATTTTCTAGTTCACTTGCGGAACTAGTTTAGTTTTGGAAGGCGATCTCATGGTCCATCGTATAGGTTTGGTCGGGCATGTCAATCGCGCCTTCTTCCCAAGCACCTGGAGGCTAAATGCCTTTTTTTTATAGAACGCGCACTTAGCCCGCATAAAATAGGAATCGAGTCTAAAACTGCTGCGGATCGTGAGGAAGACATTGATCATCGTGCGAATGTGAAGGTAAAGTTGGGAGGGGGACGGTCCGGCGGAATACAAACAAAAAATAGTGTTGGGAAAACCAAAAGAGATGAACCCATAAATGAGTTCGTTCGTTGGTTAGTCGTCGCGTTGGTCAGTCGGTTTGAACCGTTTACTGATCAATACACACATACCTTTGCTATGCAGAAGGAGGAGGAGGGCACGCATTGATGAATGGAGGAGTTTTGTTATTTATTGCTGCAATTAGTGTTTCCTTTTCATGGGACGCGACGGATTGCGCTATTGCAAGCCAATGACTGTTTTATTTTGATTGGGGAGTAAATACAACAGAAATCTAATGGAAAAGGGAAGTTGTTAATGGAGAATGTTTATTTTTCTTCTCTAAACGGTTACTGATCTTGCAAGGCAGGGAAGTCTAAGTAATGGTCTCATTCCTCTTTGAAAAATTGAAATAAATATTCTTTTGACCAGACCCAAATATCGATCCACCGAGTCGGCCGAAGAATGTTTTCGATGTTCTTCTACTCCCTTTGGACTGTTGAATAGTGATTGTGTTGCATTTAGGCAAATTTTCACTAGTGTAAGAAATAGCTTAGTCCGCTTTCTGCACTTGTAGTAGAATTTTTGGGAAAAAATGGGGACCCTGGTCCCAAAACTGTTCACTGGATGTATACATCCATAATAAGACCAATCCTCACATATACCTAGTCTAGTCTGGTGGCCATCATTAGTGAAGGCTTCAAACCCTTAGACCATCACTAAAATCCAAAGGCTTGCATGCATTGGCTCAACTAGTGCCATGAGAACACCACCAACTGCAGCTCTGGAAACCTTCCTGTCGCTAGTCGCCCTAGATCTTTTTACTAAAGAGATGGCGGCCAAAAGCGCACTGCGATCCAAACAATGCAACAATTGGAAAACAGGCATATCAGGCCATAGAACCATTATGAACCATACAGATATAGACATTCAAACAGACTATACCCCCCCCCCCCCCCCCCCCTCCCGCATATTGACTTCAATCAATTTCCGTCTTCACAGATGTTTCCAAAACGGACGAAGGGGTAGGATCAGGTGTCTTCTCAGATTACCCTACCATGAATAGATAAATAAAGCTTCCCGACTTCTGCAGTGTATTTCAAGCAGAATTACTCGCAGTGTGCGAAGCCGCAAAGCTCCTAGCTACGCAAAACTTGATCCAAAAAAATATTGACCTCTTTATAGACAGTCAGGCGGCCATTAAAGCCATCTCATCCATTACCACAAAATTCAGGCTAGTAGACAGCTGTCGCTGTAACCTTAGACTCAGCTTCTAAGGTTAGACACTAAGTTTAACCTGGGTTCCAGGACATCGTGACTCAATGAACTGAGGGTTTTCATTGAGATTTTGACAACTTTTTTTCAACTGCAAACCATTTGAGATATTTGAAAAACTCGATTCGCATTTGCAGCTTCGATTGATATCTTTGACACTTCGACCAACCCTAACCGAAATTAATTCCCAAATTAAATTCAAGTTCTCGATTGGAAAATTTCCTTTTGATATTTTTTACGAACAATGAACTGCTTTAAAATGTGAGCAAATAAAAAATAGAATGACCGCCAGAAATACTTCGCCCAATGAAAAACTCACTTTATTGTTCTTGTTGATTCTCATCGAGACTAGTATCCGATACTTTTAGCTCAATCAAATCTAAATAGTGGGGCAAATTACTTAGTTTTCAACATATCTTTCAGCATCAAACTCTTGATGGCCTTGATGTAACTTTTTCGGCATTGAAATTCAATAAATGTGACTAATTTCTATTACAAAATTAGCCACACGTGGAGTGTTTTACACGAATATGTAATAAAAGTATGCCAACATACTCAATATGTTTTCTTTTTTCTGAAAACAACTGGCCATCTGTCAAAACACTTATTAACTAAGTCAATAAAACTAAACTGTGAAGTGCTTTATTTTGAAGATCATCTGTTCGTGCGTAGGCATTTCAAACATTATACCACTAACCTAATCAAAACTATCGCTAATTTGTGACACCAAAGTGTCAATTGATGTTTTTCTTTATTATTTTGAAAGTCTTTTTTTGTCACACCACATTTCAAATTCAACATCTCCCAAGCCATTAACCTGGCGGTTGTTGTGCACTAATTGATTGAACAAGTTGGCGTATAAAACGTACGTTTATTCAAAAACAAATTTGTATCTATGAATGTATACATATCTTTCACTCAACTTAAATAAACAGATTTCAATATCAAACCTCCAGAGGCAATGGAACGGAGCAGAGACTGTTTTTGTTTTGTTTTCGATATTCAAGTCTACGTTCAATCCGTTAAAATCGATTTTGTATATTTTTTCAACCGCTAAACGCATAGAGCAGCGAGAGAGAGAAGTTCTTAATGACATTGACATTGGGCAAGGTTCTTGCACTGTGCGGGTATTTGTGTCTATAATAATTATCAGCATAATCACAAGGTATGCATGCACTCACTCGGTATCGATGAGATCGAAATTGATTACTTTTGGCGGTGTGTCTGTGTATAGCCAATGAAAAGGACGTTGATCCCACCGCAATCGATCATAACATCGACGATAAGATTGTTTTGACATGTTTTTGATTTGCAGTTTGTTTTTCTTTTTTCTTTAAAAAAATATGATGTAGATGAGTAGACAGATGTTTTTGCATTTACGTAGGACGACGACTAATAAGAGAGTTCTGCGTTCTTGACTAAATATACGAGGGCCAAGTTGGGTTGGCTGTGTTATTACTACCTCCATTATTGCATTTATCAATATTCAATTCACCTTGAAATAACTCAAGAAGAACGCATCAGTTTGGAGAGTGCGAATGTGCTCTCTGTCCTTGAACTCTTTTTCATGGGAATTCACGAGCAAATATTATTTGCCCGAAAGTAGATAAATTTGAACTTCTGTTGATTAGACGTGTGAGCTAATTCTCTCAATGTTTTAAATTTGTTCTAAGAAAACAAATTGTGGCTTTTTCTCTTTGGGGAAAATAAACAAAAGTGTATTCAATATTAAGAGGAAGTTAAGTTTGTAATCAAAACAATTATTGTAAATCTGTTTCTCAGAAGAAGTATTTTTCTCGGTGTACTATTGAGGGGAAGGACCACAGTTTTGCGCTTTGTGGTGCTATCAACAATTTTAGTTCGTCATTTCGTTGCAAACACTGAGCCAGTTCATTTTTCGGTGACAGTAGAGAAGGTAGTAAGAAAAATAACAAAAAGGGGGCCAATGTGACTGCCTTGAGGAACCAGCAAACTATGACATTAGACACTTCAAACTCGTCTATTAGCCACAGTTTATCAAATAACTTTTTAAAACAAATCGCTTACAATATTGCTTTCATTCTGGCTAATATCTTCAACAAAAGCATTTTCAATGGAGTCTTTCCTGTTTGATTAAAAATGGCAGAGGTCATTCCCATAAGGTGATCGAAAAGAGTGATCGGAAAGAGTTGAATAATTATAGACCTATCTCTTTGCTATCCGTCTTTTCCTAAATCTTTGAAAAGCTGTTGAAAAAAAGAATCATTTGTTTTCTAGAAAAATATTCCTTCTTCAGTAGCAAATATTCCTGGCTTCAGGGCAAATAAATCTACAGAAGGTGCTCTTCTTAGCTTTTTGTTCTGGAGTCTTTGACAGTCTTAATAAAAAGAAATTTGCTGCTTCTCTGTTCGTTGATGTAACGAAGGCTTTCGATACTGTTAATCATAGTATTCTACTACTAAAGTTAAAAAAGGTTGGTTTCAGGGGTCTTATGCTTAAGTGGTTTGGTTCATATCTTGAAAATTGAAAACAAACAGAGTCGAAGGTGTTTTTAGCGAATTGGTTTTTTGGGGTCTTATGCTTAAGTGGTTTGGTTCATATCTTGAAAATTGAAAACACACAGAATCGAATGTGTTTTTAGCGAATGGTTTGACAGAGATACTGGTGTGCCGCAAGGCTCTGTCTTTGGGCCACTTTTGTTTTTAATTTACATCAACTCTTTTTCAACCTTTCAACCTTTAAAAGGTAGAACTATTGGGTTTGCAGATGATACAGCTTGTGTTTACTCCGTTTCATCCCTGTTAGATTCAATCGCTGATATCAATCATGTTTTGGAAATCGTAAGACACTGGTTTGTTACTCATAAACTTGTGCTCAGTGAAAAAACCAAAATTATGACCTTCAACTATCTTCATCTTCACTTACCAAAGCTTGTATATCATAGTTGTGAATATAATAGTAAACTTATAAGCTCGAGAACATGCCATTCGAGACTATACAGTACGTCTTTCAATGTAAATTCAAGTTGTTCCACAAAATGCTTTGTTATTCAAGGTGTCGATCAATTCAAATATCTTGACCTTTTAATTGATAGTAATGAACTGGTATTAACATACAAAAATTCTTAAAAACTATATCTTAAAAGTTTGTTATATGTTCTACCATCTAAGAAAATTTTTTACTGTAAACCTTTTAAATATATTTTATTATGGTCTTGTTTAATCCAAACTGCAGTATGGAATAGTTTGTTGGGGTGCACATTTAATTGTAATATTCAACCTTTGATTGTGTCCCAAAAACATATCTTACGAGTTATTTACAAAAAGAGAAAACGAGAGCATAGTTTTCCAATTTTCTTCGCTTCAAATATACTTCCCGTAACGCATCTTTACTTTTACAAAGTCTTGAAAGTAAAGAACGAGGTAAACTTTCGCCACAACCAACATCTTGTGCCAACAATTGCCATTTCGAACGACTTCTCCCTAGTTTTGCAATTAGGTTACGACAAGTTCTTTCCTTCCGCAACTTTTTTGCAATGAGCTGCCGAAAACCCTTCGAGCCCTCCAGCTGGTGTCAATCTGCTCTACATGTTCCAGTCATCGTAGCCTCGCGCATATCCTGGTTACAGCTCATGCAGCTCGTTGTTGCATCTTCTTCTCCACACATGGTCTTCGTACACGGATGAAAAGTGTATATTGAATTCAAAACGACAAGGTGTTTCCTAATCCACTTTGAAGTTCTAATTCTCAATTTTTTTCTCAACTCAAAGAAGCAGCCTTTGGCAAGAGTTATATTCTCCGTTAGAATACCGCACTGATCATATTTTCCGGATCGTACGTAAACGAAATCCTGTAACACCATATGTCTGTTTATTGTGACGTTTTGTCCAATCGTCGATGTTCTCTTTCCCTGTTTGATGACAACATAGCATATACTTCGTTTTGCCCTTATTTATCATTGATCCCGCACTTTGAAACAAAGTTCACAAAATCACCTATGACATCACATTTGCTTATTTCCATTTCGTCAATTAAGTCTGCGTTAGCGAATAGAGAGAAATCAGAGAGACTTCTGAAAAATTATACCTTTGGTGTTGACATTTGAGTTGTGCACAATCTTTTCACGAATGATGTCAAAGAAATCACATAATATGACAGTTTATCGTCTTGTCGAAAGCCCACTTCGACATCGAAGGTCTCGTTAAGCTCTTGACTGACCGTGAAGGAGCTGCTTGAATTCTTTTAAGTCTGTATAGTCGTCCAAGCCTTGCAGGAATGTCGAAACTAGACATGGCTCTAGACAGCTCGTCCTTATACATACTGCTTTAAAATGGATAAACAAAACGAGGTTTGTCAATATTGTGTTTCCGGTTTTTTTCCAAGATCTGTTATAGTGCGAAAATTTGGTCGATTGTGAACTTTCCTTGTGTAGAACCGCATTGATAAGGATGTGTCAAATTATTGACTTGGGGCACAGAAGTTCACAACAAACTTGCTGCAGAAAAGATCTTACGTGCCAAAAGGCTTATTCCTCTTTAAATTGGCGCAATTTGTATTTGATACAAATTCCCTGCTTACTTCATCATGTCGCTTTTTGGCTGTCGCTGTGGAAAAACTTAACTCTCTTAATGATTTCTTGACGCCCCCAAAGCAGTAAACAACTTCAATAAAAAAACATTGCGTCAACCGATGTTTTATTCTTCCGTTAAACTATACAGATTGCTTTCCTAAAAACCTTTCAGTCAGCCAGCTTGATTTAAAGCTGAATTACGAACCAAATTTATATCACTCAAATTTATTTCTCAGTATAGGCTCCTTTGATCGACCAATGTCCGATTACCCCCAGCAAAAGTGACTTTTTCCAAGACAAAACATTCAAGACTCTCGAGCTCAGTTGAATATTTTTTTTTCTGTTTTTATTTTGTTCAGCTCCTTTTAGACCATATAGACGAGAAAGAAGGAAACCCAATGGATCGACCATAGGAAACCAGCTTTGGTTCTATAAAAATTCAAGTGAAACCAGTTTTTATTTAACTTTTCCTTATATGTAAGCTGTTGGCTGTTGCTGCAACAGGCAATACTAGCGATTAACCTATCTGCCATAGTGTTATAGTTGTTGTTGTTTGTCCCCCAGCTTAGGTCGTACGATTGGAGCTCTAGCAGCACACCTATACTCTTGTGCAGATATTGTGCAGAAAACAAAACAAAACACTCATGTGGCAGCAGATGCAGCACAAAACACGACATCTCGCCAATGAAAAACCAGTTTAACCAGATTATTATAATGAGTCTGAATCTGAAGCTGGAAGCTCTGGAGTTCGCCAAGACTAGAATCCCCCAAACAGTTTACAATTATTATTATTATTCTCCCACACTATTGCAAACACCATCTTCGTGTTGTTGTTGTGTGTCGTCTGTAGAGTTTATCCCCAGCTGGTTGCAGTGCAAACATTAAACAAGACACTCTTGTAGTGGATACCTTCCAACTATATTTGAACTGCTTCCAGTCAGCTGTTTTGGTTTTCAACTGATACAAGTACCACGGAGCATAAGGAACTTCATTCGCATGGCTTTTCATTTCACTATAGCCACTTCCAGTTTCATTTTCACACACCAGCATAAATAGGAAACCAGAAATACAGCCCCGCATGAAGATTGAGAGTTCAACCACTCTGCGCGGAAACCTGTAGTCTATGTAGGCCAGGGGCTTCCTAACCAGACCAATGTAACAACACATGAACATGTTGGGTCAGTCCACAACGACGACGACAGCAACGACAACGACTGCCAAGGAAAAAAAGTAAGAAAAACTTGCCTTCCACTTACTTCCATGCTTTTATGCTCATGCTCAAAAACTAAAGCATGTTTTGGTTTTTCGATTTTGTTATGATTCACTCTGCATGTGGCTCTGAAGCTGACGCAAAATTTTCTTATGTTTACTTTTATGCTCACTATTTGGGGGACTACCGAGATTTTCGCTCAGAGTTCAGGCCATAAAAACCAGAACTGGTTTGAATGTGGCATAAGCGTTAGCCTGACTGGTTTTGAAGATGTGTTATTGTTTACATTGGCGTAGGAATAGTGATTTAGACTCATATTATTTGGTGTTAAGCAGATGCCTATATGTTTGCAAACACTCCTGCCAGCCTTGTTATGAAACTGATGTTAAGAGTTGCATTGCATCTAAGAGTTGCTCTGGAATTTGCTTTTCAAGACTTTGATGATTGAAGGCATTGAAAATCAGTATTGCGACCTTAAGGATCGAATTTTAAGAAGTAGTGCCCGTTTTGAATGCAAAGCTCCAGGGAGTTTCCAAAAAGGTTTTAAAACGTCTTCGGAAGCTTAAGACTTGACAGAAAATTGAATGAAATCGGTTTCTGGCCTTGCACAGCAAGTATATTCCTCCATCTTTGTGGTTGAGCATCACCAGAAGACCTAAATCGACCCTATTGGTGATACTGACCCACAATATAGGGTCGAGTTATGTCTTATACTTAATGACACTTGTACATTCAAACGTCAAGCTTTTTAAACTGATAACAGTTGGTTATTGGGCTACCTTTGTCTTCCTTTGTAGAAAATTGCAGGGCTAACAGTGTTTTAATACAATCCACAACAGTTTAGGTTTCGGTGACTCACTCATTCTTGTGTCCTTAGGTTAGGTTAAGTAGGAAGCAACCGGCAGCACCTCGCTCGAATCTCAAGGATCCATTGTGGTCCCCGTATAGCAGAGGATGAGGAGGTGTCCTTTGAATTGAATAGAAGAAAAAAACTTTCAATAAAATTGAAGGTAAAGTTAGGGTTAGTACTTTTTACAATAATTCATCCTTACCTGACTTGTGTGCTAGTCTTTTTTTTACATCAATTTATTGCCTGGCGGAACTTTCTTATACGAGTCAAGGCTAGCTCAAGTATACTAAGCTAACTATAAAAATCAATCAATAAAATATTTGAAGTGATTAATTTAAGGTTACCAAAATAGTTTGGGCACGCGTAAGCGTACGTAGCGACCGACCTTCAGCTAATTATGTTTCGTGTAAACACATAAGCTTGATTGAACTAATTGCGAACATAAACTTACACACTTATATGATTGGGGCCGTGCCTTTTTTATTTTATTTACTTTTCCCAAATGAACGAATTTAGTCATAAAATTTATGGCGTAGGTATTGCAGTGTTTCAACTTTAAAATCATTCGAATTTGCTTTTTAAGTCAACAAATAAAATATCGTAACATTTTTAAAGGCCAAATATTTGTTGAATTAGTACCGTGGAATTTGTAAGTTTCCGTTTATGTTTTCAACAACAAACTTTACTTGGAATCAGGAACGTTTTGGAATTTATTTTCACTAACTAATTGTTTCTCAGTATGTGGTAAGTTAAGTGGGCAGACGGATCCTTTGTTGTGATTAGTTTCTTACAAAGAAACTTTATCGAACAGAGTTCTTCACGATTTTTATTCGATGCTATTTTCATTTTCTACTTTCTTTCAAAGAAGGGGCTCGAACCTCAGTTATCAAGTTTCGGTAAAAAAAAGTGGAGGAAATGCAAAGATTTAAAACAAACCGAAAATCACTACTTATTCTTCTTTCAAAAACTTTAGTTATTTAAAAGGTGGGCTAATTAACGATGTCTTTTCATATTAGGAGTTATTTTGTATTTGTATTTGTATTTATTGGTACATAAATTATGTTTACACGTAGATACAATATTATCTTTTAGTTGTGAAACAATAAAAACATGGTTTAAATAGTAATAAATGATTAACTTATACATTAATTATGTATTTAAAAATAAAAACTATTGTTAAATTTTGATTTAAATTATTATCTACATTATTTACTTGAACTTTTTTAATTATTTTTTCTTTTTTGTGAGTATGCTTACGAGCAGTAATGTAGTTTAAGCTTTTCTTGAAAATCCCTCATACCTGAAGACCGCCTGACGTTGAGCGGAGGGCGATTCCAAGTATTATGGCGCAGACAAAAAACTGTTTTTAAGTTATAGTGTAGTTCGTAATAGGTGGTACGAAACTTCTGCTCCATCCGGAAGAAGATGCAAATTGAATTCTTTGGAATAGATGTTTGGACACTTTATTTTCTTTAAGATTGAAAATAAAAGTAAGTGTTTTAAACTGGAGGTACTGTTGTAACTTTATTCCAAGGAAAGCCTTAACATAATTAGAGATATGTTCTCTTCGACCAATGTTATAGGCAAACCTTACTGTACTATTTATAGCTACTTCCAACTTACGTATGGAGACACTATCTAGGTCGCAGAAAACCGGGTATGCATAAAAAATGATTGGGAATAAAAGTGACTTAACCAGCATTGCCGAAGTCCTGAAATGAAGACAGTTTCCAATTTGATATAGAATCCGGAGGGATCCATAAATCTTGGATACTATTTCTATAATATGATTTCCCCAGGTGAGATTTTGGTTAAATGTAATAGCGAGATTTTTTACACTGGTGACGAGGGTAACACTAATCCTTCTAAGTAGAGTTGTGGTAAGTTTTGAGCGTCAATGCTTAAGCGACTAATTAATATGGCTTGACTTTTACTGGAGTTCAGCATAAGCTTATTCTTTCTTAAGCAAGAGGCTATCGAGCTAAGGTCTTCATTAATTCGCTCAGTGGCATCCTCAAGTGCACATCATCAGCGTATATTTGAACCTTACAGCATTTCAATATGGAGGGTATGTCATTATTGAACAAGGTAAACAATAGTAAACCTAAAATGGATCCTTGCGGGACACCAGCTTTCATTTGAAGAAAACTTGAGGTTTTTTGGTTGCAGTAGACAATTTAAGAATGAGAATGTTTTGAGGAACTATATCAAAAGCTTTTGAGAAATCAAACAATACAAGAGAAGTTACATGACCTTCAGTCAGTTCCATTCGAACGTAAGCTACAATGCTTAAGAGTGCCGTAGTACAACTGTGGTTTGGTCTAGAACCGGATTGCTTAGTTTAAACTCATTGAGAAAAGAGTGCACCTGCTTGCTCAAAAGTTTCTCAAAAACCTTCGAGAGAAAAGGTAGAATCGATATAGGTCGATAGGATTTATTGTTAGAGGCAGTACTTTTAAGGATAATTTTGGAAATCTTCCAGGAGGATTTTGACAGCTGCTTCGCGTTATGAACTTATGACAGAAAGTCGGTATCATACTTCCTTTAAACGAATTAAGGCGCTTTACGGTTGAATAAAGTTGGGAGAAATTGAGATGCTATTCCTTTTTTTTAATGAGATTGATAACCTGTACTTATACGACCACTGGTTCATGTAGGATGGGGTGTCATGCCACATCGCAATTCAATCGCAATCAGTCATTACATTGATAAACCGTCATCTCATGAAATATCTTAAAGAACGAAGGCTTCTTAATGACCGACAGTAGAGATTATGTAGCAAAAGGTCAACTGGTTATTTGATAAAATATCTAACCGAAATGTAGAACCAATCTTTACGATGTTTTGGAGAAAGTAAGGTTATTGCACTTGATAATAACTTCTATAGCATTTAATAGACTTTGGCATCAAGTTCAAGTTTTAACGAAATTGTGTAGTACCGACGAGTCTCTTTTTCGTTGAATTAGAAAAATAGAAACTACCTCTGACCGTTCTATACACAGTGTAAGTATTGGACGGCTTAAGTCTGATACTCACCTTATAAATGCTGACGTGCCCTAAGGCTCCGTGTTATCACCGACACTCTTTCTTCATGAAATGATCTTTTGTATGAGGCGTTTAATTCACTCAGTTGTTTTGCTGAATACTTAACTCTCAGTTTCTCATATGTGATGTGGTTACGTATGACTCCTTGAATTATTCTGACCTTGACAGCATTATTTTGAGGAAATATGAATCGTATAGAAACAAATGCCTCGTAAATCAAATGCTGTCTTCTGTCGTTAAAGCTCAACCTCAAATTGTGTTACCAGTTATCTTTACGGTGTAAATTCGCCGAGTCGGAGCTGCGGTTTGACCTCTTTATACAATTTTTGTTTGGACTGTTAAGGACGAGAAATCGGAAACCGTTCAAGTCAAGAGAATTACGCTGCCATGAAAAGCAGTATCTCACCTTACAGTTCGAATTTGGCATAAGATTGGTGATCATTCCTTGAAATGTGCTAGGTCTCTTGCTTTTTTTGTACTTATTTATAATATCATTGCTTACTTTGCTGGAGAAACAGTAGCCAGATGCCCCTATCCAATTTTTGTTATACACATGCCATCATGTCGTAAGAATTTAAGCCCCTGATATTTTAACGAACAAAGGATGCTTGTAAGCTTAAAAGAAGAAAAACCCGGAAGCCTTAAAAAATTGTGTTTTTTAGTCTTTAGAAAATGGTGATCCTTTGAAGCTACTGTTAACGATCACTGTAACTTAAAGGGGAATTCATAATGAGTATGTACCTTATTCGGGCCTAGCGCATTTGTAATAACCATGGCTTGTGAGGGAATGGAAGGGATCTACAATTGTTGCCGATTCCGAAAGCTAATCGAGGAAGCGCTTTTCATGGCAATGAATTCACTATCGGAGGACTTGTCGATTTCTGAAAAAAACATTTTCGCTTCTGTTGGAATTCGAACCGCGAACCTCTCGTGTAACGGGCAGACATGCTAGCCATCAAGCCAAGGGTTTTTTTTTATAAAAAAGAGAAGGCTTATATGCTAATATGGAGAACGCAGACCTGATTTCCAGTTGATTGTACTACCAGGGTAGCAGCCTTCCCTTTTTTTGTGTTGCAGTATTTGGAAATAATGTGTTAGTAATTTCACATCACACATAACCTCAAGGGCGGCGTCCATATGAAAATGGGAGACTGAAAGAAAAGTAGATTGCCAGAGCGGGATTCTAACCCACGCGTCCGGCCTATGTACTGAGCACTCTAGACTCTACCACTGCACCACGGTCGCCTTTTGAAGTTGGAAGCCATGGGTACCACAAACTTTGGAAATTAAAATTAGACTTTCTAGACCGACTGCCCCTTGTCAAAAACACATTGCGGCTACTTCAGTGCAAACTGCGCTCAAAGAAAAAACTTGTAACTGCCTAGCTCGACTACCACCAGAGTAAATATTGAGATCGTCTAGCATCAACTTTTACTGTGAACATTGCTTTTTAATGGCTACTACAAAGTAAAAAAAATGCTACTACTGTGTAAAAAATAAGTAGGGGGACCCCAAAAATCTAAAAAACCCTTAAATGGACCATTGGAATATGTCTGATTTAAGAAATGAAAGTATAAAAAAAACACTGTTGCTTGTGGCGGAAGTGATATTGCATTTGCAAAATAAAAACTAACAGTTTTTATTTGAACCCCGATTCGACAATTGGAAGCTTATCTCACAGTCCACTGACCTCCTGTTTGGTCCGCAATAATCAGTCGTACCACCACTAGCCTTCAATAACTCCATAAAGTAGGTACAGTGAATGTAAAGATTTGAAAAGTAAACTTTAATATTTTACTGTAGTTTTTAAAGAGAAAACAAATTTTTCAATTGATGCTACGTCTCTACAAAATCAGCCTTGTCAAAAGCAAAAGTACAACGAACGTTCACCCAAGGAACATCGTACCATCAAATTTCCGCCACACCCAACGTCCTTGACCCTGTATCCTTTCCAAAGTCTAACAGCATCCACTCAAACCCCTTCTGTCTATGACTTTTCGTACAGCAAACAACCACGAAAGAAAAATATTTTTTCTTTCCCAAACCGAACTCAGCTCAGCAGCATCCCTTAAACTAACTTACCGCTTCTTCACTTCAATTCTGCCACCTAGAAGCTCATGGCCAGGGATTATGTATTTATATTATAACAGACCCCGTCTTCCGACAAACATTTGGAATCTACCAAAGCCATTGATCTTACTCATACAGCAACAAATAGAAACACAAATCCCATTAAAGAGAAAAATCCTCTGCCGAAGTCATCAGCCTTTCTCCCAAACCGGAGTTCCTCAATGAACCCGACGAGGACGTCGACGCCGACGTAGACTTTCTCTGTTCAGTAGTAAAATTGCTATTATTGCAATTGCCTCAGTGCACGGCGCGGCGGAACACTGACAAAATGAAGAACCTTTCCAAACGGACGAGCAACAAAAAAAAAATTTGAAGGTGCTTTAGCTCCAGGACAAGGTGAATCACCCTAAAATGTAGAAAACAAAAAAAAAAAAAAATAAATAAAGAAAGTGAATACCTACCCCCCAAACGCAAATCAACAGGGTGGCTGCTCTTGCACGGACGACGGCAAAGTACCAAATTCAAAACAATGCGCCAACTACGAATTTCACAAGTTTAGTTGTTCGAAAGTCTCCTGTCATGTTGGGGCACATGAAACTAAATATAGAGAAATCCAACTTTGATACACAGTTGTGGATTGTGAATTTTAGGAACTAAAGCCTGAGACCTGAGTCCGTAGCATAAAAATATCCGAAAGAATAATCCCTCATGGGAGAAGGATTCTGATGAGGGATCGATCGAAAGGAGCTGCTGTGTATATTGAGAAGGGTTCCCTTTTTTTTGCTATTGCCTGATGCCATCAGTGACTGGGATAGGATAGATGATTATGATGTTTCCAGATACCCTACCATACCCATGGTAAATAAGAGGTCGTTAGACGCACTGGCGTATGTATAAGTAAGAGTCTGTGTGTATACTTTTGTGTATTTGGGTGTTTTGAAGTGAAAAGTTCCATTCAACTTGGGGGAAAGTGTGTTGTTGGTAGGACTGTGCACGAGTATATGTATGAAAATTTTCGCATCTGTGGATGTGGAAATTGCGTCGTTATTTTCATTGCCAAATAAAATTGTGAACCCAGAAAAGATTATGGAGCGGGAATGGAAAGTGCATGTTTCCTAAGTACCTAGGTTGGGAGAAAGAATGTTGAATTGAAAGGAAGAAAACATTTTGTATTTGGTCGGTCGGTTGATCGGTCGGTCGGTCGGTGGGATAACATATGGCGAGTGGGCGAGGATACCAATTAGGAAGGAAACAGCAGAAGATTTACGATTTTACTTCTCTGCAATTAAAATCGGAAAAATAACTGCGTCGTTTGGTTGAGGGTTGTGTATAGAGTTGGTGTTTCATGTTAAAAGGAATCCCATCCACAATGTTTTCCATTTCTTGGACATTTTTCTAGCCTCACGGTGGTAAAACATTTAAAAGGAAGAAGAGATTACTCTTTGATTTTAAAAACGCTGATTATCATCAAATCAACTTGCATTTAAATAACATTGAATGGTTTACTGAACTTTCTACACTAAATGAAAAGGCTGGTAAATTGTAAAAAGTTTTAAATTCTGTTAGTGAAAATTTTGTTCAATAAAAGATTATCATCATTTTCATTTCCGGCGTTAGTGATCTTAACGCGATCACAACTCTCCCACTTTTCTGCTTCACATTAGTGATCCGCCTGTGGGGTACGCCGCGTTGACCTCAGAAATCGTCGGCAAGCCTCCCGGTTTTGGATTGTTCCATGTCTGAGGCCAACCAAATGCTGCTGTTTTTGCATTTGCTTGTACCAGGAGTGTTTTGGCCTGCCTTTTCTTTTTCGTCGCGAATTTGTTGAAACGTTGTACGATATTGCCTTTTGGACGGGGTTCTGCGGATCTCTCCTTTGAACATGACAATACCAACTGAGCCGGTCGTGCTGAATTTTGTCCAAGATGGTACTTTTGACATGAAGGCATCCACGGATCTTAGTACTTCTAATTCGATCAAGCTTTGTTACTCCTGCTGTCATTCGAAGCAACTTCATTTCGGCTGCCGTCAATTTGCTCTCATACTTTTTGTACATTGTCCAACATTCTGAACCGTATGTCAGAGCTGGACGGACAACTGCTGTGTAGAGTCTTCCCTTCAGCCTTGGGGGGCATTTTTCGATCACAGAAGATAGCGGAGTTTTCTCGCCACTTCACGCTTACTCGATGATTGATGTCGTTATCACAAGATGCTTCACTATTGATCATAGATCCCAGATATTTAAACTTTTCATACTTGGGAAGCACATTTCCATTCAAATAAATGTCTGGAATAGGCTTGTCTGGATCAGAAAAAGGGCAGCACAGGTATTCAGTCTTTTTAGCGCTTATACGGTACCCAATTCCTTCCAGAACATCAATCCAAACGTCAAGTACTCGTTGCAGGGATGTAGGATCCTCGCTTATGATGGCTCCATCGTCAGCAAAGAATAATTGTTGTACTTTATTGTCCGTTACTTTTCCTTCGAGCAAATAATCCAGAACAGCAATAAAGAGCAGTGGACTCAAGACACTTCGCTGATGTACACCTACTGTTATTTGGAATTCTTCGGTGACTCCAGCTGGGCATGTCCATAATTATTCGCACATAGGCTTCAGGAACTCCTCGGTGTCTGAGGGCCACCCATATCAGATCTCGTGGTTGTCGATCGAATGCATTTCGAAGTCAACCAACACAATACGCAAATCCTCTAAGGCACCTCGATGTTTTTCCATAATGATTCTTATACTTTGGATTGCGTCTGTAGTTGACTTACTGACTGGTCATCAGACAGCCTTATTATTTTCCGCAGTCGGCTATCCAAAACCCGCTCAACGATCTTCATTGTGTGGGACATCAACTTGATCGAACGATAGTTGTCACAGCTTCTGTAGGGCTATTCCAGAAAGCGCGGCGGATCGTATTTAAAGCGATAACTCCATTGCGAAGCGCTTCGCTTTAGGTTATTCTGAAAAGCGAACATGGTTGGAAATTAAACTTCCAATATTTCCATTTGGAAGTCTTATCCATCCACGCAAATGTCATCTATTTCCAAGTTTTTCCAATTAGAATTCCAAGTTTTCCCTAGGTATCAGCTGTTTCAGCGAATTCAAAGAAAGCTAACCACAAGTAGTTCTTCCCAACTCGATGTAAATTTGAATCTTTTTTGTTTCTTTATTACTTGAAAAATATTTTCTATACGTCTGTAAAATTATTTCTATTTTCAAAGAAGAGTTTTGCTTTTTTTTTATGAACACTATTTTTATATTTTAGATGGAACAAAGTGGCATTTCAAAACTCTGGTCGCTGCTACTCTTCGTTTCTTAGCGGAGGGTTCAAGCATAAAAAATTGTTGTGTTGTAGTGTGTTTTTGATTCCTTTAGCAAAATAAAACAGAAAATTACTCCAATTCAATTGATGATAGTTAATTTTTCATTATTTTAACATTTTTCTATCAATCCACTTGCAATTCGACACTACAACACCTATCGCTTTTGAAAACGAAATGAATTATGTCAAAAAGGTATAGTTTCTACTAAAAAATAGGGTGACGTTTGGAAAGCGCTTTCGCTTTCCATGAAAAACAAAAATTAAAAGCGATTCGCTTTTGAGAATACGAAAATTCATTTCCGCCACCAAAAGCGATCAGCCGCGCTTTCTGGAATAGCCCTAATGGTATCTCCCTTTCCCTTGTACATTGGAAGAAGAAAACTTTCCCTCCATTGATTAGGCAAACTGTCACTTCTTATATGTTTGGAAATGAGAATCGTGAGCCATCTCAACCCGATGTCTCCCATATTTTTCCAAAACTCATATGGTACCTCATCTGGTCCAATCGCTTTACCTTTTTCGGAGTTCTTAACTGCCTCCCTAACTTCTTCGACTGTGACGTCGGATACTTCCGTAAAGTTAGGTGCAGCTGTTGGAAAGTGGCGCCGAGGAAACTGTTCATTCAAAAGATCATCACAATACTGTCGCCACCTGTGAAGAATTTTGTCGTCTTAAAAAGATTATCACTTCTTCTAAAGTCCCTCCGTGGTATGATAAATTGTTAACTAATTTAAAAAATTGTTAAATTAAAGCTCATCGTAGTTGGACAGCCTCGGCCAATTCTCCTGACTACGAAACTTTTCAGAGTTAGGACGCTGAATTCAAATCATATGACAAAATATATTATGACCTTTACGTGGTTGAATCAGGATCTCTTATTAAAAAGAATCCTCGTTTTATAAATTCATTAACAAAAAACGTAACGTATCTACCTTCCCTTCTACCATATACTCTGCAAGTAGTATTTGCTCGGAAGCATCTGATATATGTGAACAGCACTGATTTTAATTACACTACGGATCACAAAGTTAGCCGAAGCCATATTTCAATCACTATGGAAGACCTTATCCGTAGCTTTAGAACCATCGATGTTATCGAAGGTAGTGGTCCCGATGGCATTCCTCCTTTGTTTTCTAAAAAGACCGCTGAAACTATTTCCAAGCCTTTGCTTCAACTTTTCAACCAATCTTTTTCCAATATGACATTCCCTAACACGAACGTGGCGTAACTCGTTTCTAACGCCAATATTTAAAAACGGAGACAGATCCAACACCAAAAATTATCGAGGTATTGCAATCCTGTCAGCTATTCCCAAATTATTTGAGAAACTGGTAACTGACAAGCTGAACGTGGAGCTGATTTCAGTTTTAAGTGAGTATCAACATGGCTTTCTAAAAGGTAGATCTTACTTACTTACTTACTTAGGAGGGCATTGCAGGTCGGGGTGAACCTGGGCCTCAACCAACATCCTTCTGTAACGACTTTTATTTCGGGCGAGTTCTCTCCAGTTTCGCACTCTAAGTCCGTTGAGATCTTGATCCTCTTGATTGCGTCACCTAAGACGAGGTCTTCTCCTTCCGCGGTTTCCCCGCAATGTGCTTTCAAAAACCCGACGAGCCGGAGCGTTTGGGTCCATACGCTCTGCATGGCCCAACCATCGTAGCCTCGCGATGCTTAACTCTTCTGGCTATGCCCATGTCGCGGTACAGCTCATACAGCTCGTTGTTGTATCTTCTTCTCCACACATTGCCTTCGCATACGGGACCAAAGATCATTCGGAGAAGTTTTCTTTCGAAACGACCAAGGGTTTCCTCATCGCTTCGGATAAGGTCCATGCTTTCGCGCCGTAAAGCAGGACTGGGATGATCAAGGTTATGTACATCTATTGTGATATTTCGTCCAATTCGTCGATGTTCTGTGTCCTTGCTTGATGACAACATATACTTCGTTTTGCCCTCTTCGTTTTGCTTCTGTTTCGATACTCGCAAAAGCACCTATGATATCACGCTTTTTTCTTCCCATTACGTCAATATCGTCTTCGTAGGCGTGTAATTGTACAGACTTTTGAAAGATTGTTCCTCTGGTGTTGACGTTTGAGTTTCTTACAATCTTTTCAAGTATGATGTTGAAGAAATCGCATGGCAATTTTTCGCCTTACCTAAAGCCTTGTTCGACATCAAAGGTCTCGTTGAGTTCTTTACCGACCTTGACGGAGCAGCGTGAATTCTTCAAAGTCATCCTGCATAGTCGTACGAGTTTTGCAGGGATGCCGAAACTAGGCATGGCTCTGTACAGCTCGTCTGTGTAAATACTGTCACACGCGGCCTTGAAATCGAGAGATGGTGAAGTTCGATGTTATATTCTCGGGTTTTTTCCAAGATCTGCCGTAATGTGAAAATTTGGGCTATTGTGGACTTTCTGGTCTAAAACCACATTGAAAAGGATCTATCAAGTTGTTGACGTTGGGTTTCAGACGTTCTCATATTACAGGACAGCAGGTAAGATCTTATAAGCGACGTAAGGAGGCTTATCCCTCTAATTGGCGCAATTGTGAGGGTCTCCTTATGCAGTCTTATTTGATTTTAGTTCGCATACGGCAAGCTTAACTTCTTTTAGGTCGGGAAGACGGCATTCTTGATCATCGTCCAAGCTGAATGGGGCAATCTGCCTGACAGCGGAATTTGTGTCCTAATCGCCGTTAAGCAGTCTGCAGAAGTGATCTTTCCAGATCCTCAGTAGCGACTGTGACTCTATAACTATGTTTCCCTGCTGATCTTTACAGGCTTGAGTTCGGGGTTTGCCACCCTGGCAGGATCTTTTTACCTTTTGGTAAAACTTCCGAATCTCATTCCTGTCATGGCACCTCTCTATTTCCTCAAACGAGCGCTTCTCATGCTGCTTCTTTTTCTTTTTGAGAAGTCGGTGTTCTTCCCTTCTTTTCTCCTTGTAGTTCTCGTTATACCGATCGTAAGCAGCCCTTGTTCGTTGTTGCATCAGCATTTGACGTGCTTTTTGTTTGGCTGCATTTGCCTGCCTGCATTCTTCATCGAACCATGGGTTTCGTTTTGGTGGCCGAGTGAAACCCAGAACCTCAGAGGCAGTGGTTCTGATGGCTTCTTGGCATTGCTGTCACTGGACTTCAACGTTTAATGCTGGCGGCATGGGATTCAAGGATAATTGAATGGACACTCGATTGGAAAAGGCATTGGCAATCTCTTGCGACTGTAGCTTTCCGACGTCATATCTCTTCACAGCGTTAGTTCGTGCAGCCATGTAAATGGTAGAGCTTTCGATCTTTTAAATGGAAATATTAACTCACCATTTTTGTGTTCCAAAATATCTGTAAATCCTTACGTTCGTATTTTAAGACATACCAACATTTTAAAGGAGTGTAAATCAATGACTAATTATGCTTCTCATGAATGTTTTAATAGATGTTCAAAAACATTTAATAAATATTTTGACTTGTTCAATGTAAACATGAACAGAGAAAACTTCGGAAGAAAAATCCTAAATAGAATGATGTTTGAAGACTCTTCTTGACTTTCTGTTGTTTAGCAAATCTTTACATATCAAATCCTTTTTATTAATGAAAAAATTGTTTTTATATTATACGTAGTCCAACAAATGTATTTTATTTTATTTTCTATGTAGTGCAATCTTTGTTTTTTTTATAATTAATGTTGTCTTACTTTGGCAAAAAAAAAAAAAAAACTAAACTAAACTAAACTGAGTGTTTTGCAATTTTCAATGTTTGGTAAAATAGGGCGTCAACCCCCCGACGTGACCTCAACCACTTTCAGGACATCTTTATCGCTGTCTTAAAGTATTTTTGGTAGTTGAGCGTAAGTGTTTACCTAAGAAGTCAATTTCTGTTCATAAAGAATATTCCCCGTCTACATTTTTCGTTTGTTGTATGGCGGTCTCTTGGGGAAATTGTTTCGGATGCCAAACGCACTTTCCTTTTCTCCTTGATGTTCTCTGAACTCAAGTTCTTACCTATACGAAGTACCTAAATTGTTTTCTTCTTTCAGTTAATCAAGAAATAAATACTTGCTCCTAATTAAGACTCTTGTGCTGCATTAAGAACCAACAAATAAGAAGGAAAGTGTTTTTCGTTATGAAATACTCGTCCAGTTTTCTCGAACCCCCGACAAACAATTTTCTTGTTTCAATAATTCGTAGGTATATGTAAGACCATCCCTTAGACATTCGACCGAACAAACGAATGTGAATGCGATATTCTTCTTGAGAGCCAAGTAAACTCACCAAAGGTTTGTCATAAATCTTAATCAATCCCTGACAGAATAGGTAAAGTCAAGCAACAACGCAATAGACAAAGTGCCTCCCTTAATAAGACTACATGTGTGCTGTTTCACTGTAAACGTATAGGAATTCATTCACCCCATCGACACTACACACGTTTTGACATCTTACACTCGCACTTTCGAAAGTCTTTCTAAAGAAACCATTGCGGGTTTGGATTTTACACAGGAACAATAAAAACGCCCCATGTTGGATGAAGAGTTGCCTTTAAAGGAAATGATTTTGTGTACCTTTCCATAACTGGCTTATCACGACCGTATGCGTAGTAGCAAATATCTTGAACTTCTTTGGAAAGTGTTTCGTTTGTCAGACGTAGTTTCTTGATGATGATACAAAGTATGAGGGTAACTACGGTACACCTAGGCCATTTTTGAAATGACGCAAAATGGGAATCAGGAAAGCCGATAACTGTAAACGACGTCATAGAGTGTTGCTTAAAAACGACTTTTATCGATTATCACTTAGGTACCAAGTTGGAGGTAAATCCTGAAGCGAAGACTACCTTTGATGCGATTATCTTGTTTGTGTGGAGAACAATAGATTAAAGGTTGTTCGCATTGGATACGGAGTTTGGGTTGGTTTTGTTCTGATTCTGTTTTGTGTTTGGCTTAATTTTTAATTTTTTTGTCATAGATTCGATGTTCTCTATTACAAAAGATGAAAAATTGAAGAGAATTATTTTAAATTGCTTTTCTGAGAGTTTTGAAGAACACAGGTGAAATCGAAGCAACTGAGTGTAGAAGTGATATGGTCAAAATCATACGAGATTTTTAGATACCTAACTTATTTGGGATACGATTTCTGGCATGATTCGGATCTTTTCCAATTCTTAGGTCCGATTTTCGATTAATTTTTGTACCATTTGGGGTCGTATATCGACAGTAACGCGACGAAAATTTTCTGCGAAGTCGAAGTCTTTAGCTTGTCAGTGTAGACAAGCAACTTCGAAAGCATTGAGAGGGTGTGTGAAGGGGTAGATAATAGTAGGTATAGAGGTGATAAATTACACGATCTTCGAAGCCAACTCACAGTTTTAAAGCGAGACATCATGCACTTCATTCCTCAAGAAAACGCTTTTTGTGTGACGTTGTTGTCTCCGTAGCGATTTCCATGGACTTGAAGCCACTGGACGCAACTGTTTTTGAAGATTTAGGGAGCAATGATTCCATAGCCGTTAAGGGGTTAAATGACTTCAAAAATCTTGAATTCCACGAAATTTTTTAAGCGTTCTTTTAAATTTTTAAGCTGATCCAAGAAAAAGTTTTGGAGATACATCCCTGAGAGATCATCTACTCGAGGTCAGCTAGGCTTTCTCGAAACCTTAAACATTTTATTCTCGAAATTGTGTTTTTAAAATCGATTTTCGACTCTTCCAACCTCATCTGGGTCATCTGGATGAAATTTATCAAAAGCCTACAATTCACAAGGACTTTGACGACGGATTTTTTTCTTTCGATTCGAATTTTATTACGTTACATTTTTTTGTTTACTTCAAATGATCCTGCTTAAAGTTCTGCTGTCAACAGACGCGTTAAGTTTTCCGAATGGTCGCCGGATATGACGTCACATTAGCGTTATTTTGGATATTTAAAAACAAAAAAATTCAGTCGAACGACCACTGGCCATGGCCGGCGGGCGGCAGCGTATATTCAATCGAGAAGAGATTGTTGTCGAACCAAACTTTCTTAAATAATTTTTATGATGGTAACGAGAAGGCAGACATCTTAGCTAAAGACGGCGCATCTAAACCATTCGTCGATCCTGAACCCCTCTGCGGTGTAAATAAAGGCACCTTCAAACATACTGCCAAGAACATGCTGAAGGAATCAAAAAAAGCTTGGAGTAACTCATCTGGTCAAATCTGTTCAAAACTCTTTTTGCCAAAATATACTGAAAAAACTTCAAAATTCCTACTGAACCTCAATAGGAAAACCCTAAAAATTTGCACAGCTCTACTAACCGGTCACTGTTCTTTAAAGAAACATCTCCATCAAATGGGGCTGGTAGCGGACCCCATCTGTAGACTATGCCTCGAAAATGAAGAAACATCTGTGCACATTATTACAGAATGTCCAGCACTTTTCCGCCTTAGAAAGCAAATACTTGACTCCCCCTAGATAAGCTCAAACTCATTCACCAATACAAAATAGGTTTCATTCAGACACCGCAGTGCCGGGAGCTGATCAAGCTCTACCCGTCCCCTAAATCTAATCTAATATAATCTTCTTAAATAAGAAAATCATAATTCAAGTGTAGATCAATCACTCAAAAATCAAGGCTTTCTGCAAAATTTTAACATTAGCGGACTTGTACAGGGACACAGATGCATTTGTTTTTCACGATGGCGGATGAATTCATTCTGATCTCGATGGTGGGCCTATACCGTTATAATGGCCCCTTCGGTACCTACATTTATATGTATACCGTACGATGTGACGTCTCAGATGATTAGTAACAGGTAATGGGCATCGTCGTGGAAACAGTGCTACCAACATGAATTTCTATAGCTGAAAATAAACTCTTTATTTAAAGCGAGACGTGTTACAAAGATAGAGAAAGTGTGTCCATTCCTTGCAAAACGATTATCGTTTTACCAAGAGCAGGCAATCAACATCATTTTGTAGTATAAAACAAAATCGCTTTCCACTGTCTTTCTGTAGGCTTAGATCTTTTGGACTGCACAACGGATTTTGATGAGTCTTGACAAAGTGATCCAAGAGAAAGGTTTGTATGTATATTTTATCCCCGTATTCCCACGGGAACGGGAACGTACATGGGAACTTAGAGACTGCTTGAATGATATCAAAAATTTTTCGCCGTCAAAATGCTTTTAACTCCCATCTTCCTACAGGAACTTAAACGTAAACGTAAACGAGAACTAAGTGTATTTATTGAAAAGGCTCTAAAACTACTGAGCCGATTTGAATGAAATTTAGAAAAAATCTGTCTCGCACCTGATAAATCACAAAGGCTATTTTTTCTTTCCATGTTCCCTCCGCCGGCACGGAAGCGTGAGCTGGAACATAATCGGGAACACTGGACCGATTCCAAAAAAGACTATGTTTCAACGCCATTTTCCCACTGGAATGGAAACTTGGAAACTAAATTAATTTACTCAATCCGATCAACGTAGGTTCCGAGCTTTGACGCGCCGCACGGCGGGTCAGTTAGTTTCATTATAAAAAGAAAACTAATTAATCAACAACATATTTATTCTTTGAGGAGTTTACATATTTTTGAGCATGTGCGGATAAGAGAGATCTATCGCGTTCCTTTTTTTAAAACTAACGTCCTTACTTGCTTTACTATTGTATTTTTTACTAGCGGCTTCGCTAGACCTAGTAAAGTTTCTGTTTCGATAACAATATCGAGATCAAGTAAAGCCCATGTTGCTTTGGATTAATGAAGTACCTATTCCAATTAAAAAAGTACATTTGTAATTGTTTCAGTAGTTTTTGAGTTCCCGTTCCATTGCACGAAATGTAATAGTCTCTTACTTATGTGTAGTGTAGCATTCTAATGGTGAAAGAATTTTTAAAAGCGGTTCAGTAGTTAAGGCTACTAACACAAACAGACACAGAATTATTATTATTATTATTTTCTTTTATAATATTAGTGGGAATAGTGCCAAATTTATGGTGCCCATGGTGTAATGGCTAGCATGTCTGTCTGTTACGCTGGGTGTTTGTGGTTCGAATCTTAACAGAAACAAGAGAAGCACATTGTTTTTCCCGGATATCCCCTTTTGCGTAGAATTGGCAAGCGCTTCGATAGTAAATTCATTGCCATGAAAAGAGCTTTCTCGATTAGCCGTTCGTAATCGGTAGAAAATTGTAGGTCCCCTACGTTTCCTGACAAGGCTTGCTTGTAAGAAATAGGCTTGGGGTTCCCCGCTTTGCTCCGCCACCCTATGTATGAAATGTCAAATTTGCAATAAAATATTTGACCCTGGTCAAATATGATTCCTAATTTATTTTTTGGGTTACTCCATTCGAAGCAATATTACTGAGAGAATTATCGGATTGTTTTTCTTTATTTATCAGAATCCTCTTTTTAATACCATTTTCTTAAAAACAAAATAATTTGCAGTGTGACTTTCTACAAATAGCTCATTTATTCTGCAGCAACTGTCAACAATGACTTTAGAGTCTAATCTACAGATGTACTCTGTTCTAGCGGATTGCAGTGTCTGTAAAGCCTTGGTTACTAGTCTACTTTAACCAAACTACTTTAAAAAGCATTACTAGATATTGAGGAATCTGTTTGGTCAGACGTTAATCACTAGCCATGCTACATAACCCACAGAAACTTTTGTCACTCAAAGCTAAGGGATAATTTGGAGTTTTACCAACCGCCATTGTTTTTTAATTTTGTTAAATGAGGCCAATCAAAAACAACCCGATTAATAAACCTTTCATATTCCCCTTACGGTACATAATGGCTATACCCTTCTGGGGAACGTGTATAAATCAATGTGCTTTTTCAATCAAATGAATAAGTTACCGTTTTTTTAGCACAGCTGAGCCTGTGTTGAATCTCTTTCTAGTTTTCACATAAGTCATTAGTGGTTTATACCTTGTAAGTCATTAGAATCTACCACATAATCGTTTTACACAAGCTCGTATGGTTAAACTAACCGTACACTAATTATTATTGGTTTGGGAAAATTAGGCCTTTCGCGTATTATAAATAATGCTTCAAGTTCGTTTTATAGTTTAAGAAGGTACACGGCAAAATAACAAACATATTAGTGGCATTAAAAAGTGCTGAACAGAATATCAACCAGTTATGACCCAGTCACCCTCGAGGTCATGAAGCTCTCAATTTTTTTTATTGCTTGTGGAGTGTTGTCCTTCCTTATCTACGATGGAACAGTAAATATTTAAATTTGTTTTTTGATAAAACTTAAAAACCGAATATGAGACAAACTAGAAAGTGTTTTTGTTTTAAATTACCAGGCTAGCATTGCAGTGCGTTTCACTAGAATCAAATGCACCCTCCAAGATCCCAAGACCATTCAAAATGTAACCTGCTCGGTGAAACCAATCAATAGGACAGTGTCGTATATATATTTTAGTGGTTATATCATTCGAAGTATTAATACTTTATTTGTAAGTAACAAATGTCAAAGCCTCTATTCCTTAAATTTGACATATGCCTAATGCCTTTTCTATTAAGGTCAACGCCCAGATGCTTAAGAAATCCGAAGTTAACTATCGACCTTTTCTAGTAAATGTGACTGAGAATTATTGTGACTTTTTTGCTAAGAATAAAGGTGGTGCGTATATGCGATTGGTTGCTCCAATCTATTTGCCCTACACAAACATGAACCATACGTGTCCTTATTTTGTAAGTATGCTCTTTTTAATCTGAATTCTGAACGTTGAAATTTATTTTGGGAGTAAAACTAAGGGAAGTCAATTGAAATAATTCTGAAACTGACAAAGATGTGTTTGTTACTAGAAATTGCAAAATGAACAACTGTACGGTGTTCGCAATTTCATGATGGTCGTCGAAAATTGCAACTTTAAGACTTTGCTAAACCTCAATTTTTTTAGAGTTTTCAAACGTAAATCTGAAATAGGAAGAATGAACTTAATAAATCTAAGTTCAGTGGAGCTTGAGAAAATCGAACTCACATCAAGGATTGTTTTGATATATGAGTTGGTTTACAGCATACTGAAATCTTTGCCGAGTCTTAGCTAAATTCCATTTCCAGGGAGTGGGTGAGTAGGGTAACTGCTGAAATGTAAAGTAATGTGAAAGCCTATTGCACTTACTCACTCACTGAACTACGTTAGCTTAATCGATTTTCAATTTAAAATTTAAATTTAAAATAACTCACTTCACTCACTTTCACTCTCGGGAAAGCGAAATCAGCTAAATCTCAGCACTTGATTAATTTTTTTTCTAACATTTTTTTATTATGGTTGAATAAAAAAAAAAAAATATTTATAGAAATTGCTAGTGTCCGACCAAAGCTTCGGCTTCTGCTTCCGTTAGAAATCGACTTTCGGTCGAACACTAGAAATTGCACTATAAAGTGGCTATTCATCTGGATTCAGTCGTCTATGAAGTCGAAGTTATCAAAACAACACAAAATATTACACATTCATGTATCATAACCATCTCTTACCATTTAGTTGCCTTTTTTCAAAATGGCTAACAAAGTGCAATCACGACATTGGCGTTTTTGCAGACAGTTGTTCATTTTCGTTTCTTTTAAATATTTCCAAAAATTATTTCAAATTCATATATTTACATAATCGATGGATAAATGAATGAGTTTGTATGAATAAATGAATAAATTTGTTGGATTTTAGGGCCCTATGCTTCTGAAGGACCTACCAATTGATAGCAGTAAATTGCCGAGTTACTGGCCACCTGGGAGCTATCGATTGGATCTTCTCTTGATGGAAAAAGACTTTGGGAAATTATTAAGTATGCAGATATTCCTTGAAATCACAGAAAAAATGCATTAGTTCCGGAATAAGAGATCCTTCAATTAATTTGGTTTCAAATGGAAAACTTTTCAAATTTTACTGCCGTATGTTTGTTTATACATCAATCAAATAAAGTTACATGATATTGGTGGTGCCTTGAGAATTTTTTTTAAGAGTCAAGTGGAGTAGAGATGTGAACAGGCTCAGTTTAAAAATGCAAGTACTTGCGATTGTCTTCTTACTGCAAGTTTTAAGGCCAAACACAAGGTTTTTGTTTTTCTAAGTACCGGTCTTATATAACGAGGTATCCCCAGGATGCATAAATTCTTTCGTGTTATGTACATTTATATTGTTTGAAACAGAGTATCCAACTGCACACTATGAAAATTATGAAAATTTAGTAAAATCATTTAAGGTATTTAAAATTAAATTAAATTAAATAAAACCAAAGCTTTTAATGTGAAAATAAAAGAGTTATTGTTTTACAATCGCATAAAAATGCTGAAAATCCAACCATAATTAATTGACCATTTTCTTAAATATCGGTTTTACTTTTAAATTTTTTTTTATAACAAGTTTCTTAAAAATCATGATTATGCTTTGAAAAAAGTTTTAAAAATACTCTAAAAGTCAAATGTTTTTTTTAAAATTTTTAAAATTTCAAAAATCAACATTTTCGGGAAGTTGATACTTATTTTTTTTTATAATATGTGACATTCACGAGAAACTTAGTTTTTGTAAAAGAACTGTATACCATGGGACATAAGAGGTACTTTTTTTATCACAAGGAAATCTACCAGCAATGAATTACGACATATTTCGAGAAGTGCAACAGGATCAAATTCAGTAGCTATTTTTAAGTAGATTCCTTACCGAGTCTTCATTCAGCTGAATAAGTCTTTAAAGTTTTTTCTGTACACCAAGAATCTTGTGTGGAAGAATTGATAGGTCTTGATTGCAAGAAATGGGAATCCGCAATTTTAAGTTCATGTCCGCAACTTATCTCGAAAACTCTTATTCCATAATCAGTTTTTAGTTTTAGAAGACTGATAAATAAAATAAACTCGTTTTTAAGTAGATCGTTAAAATTGAATTGTTAAATTGTAGATTTTTTGATTCAGCTTCTTTGAAGCTTCTCAGTTTCTTCACACTCTTCCAATCCCTTGCTGCATAAAGCATAATACAGAGTTGACTTTAAAACATAATCAATGATTTGGTATTGAGAGACAACTTTATGTTATTACCTTGTAGGACTTTGACATTCCTTGGTTTTTTCGGTTAGGTACTCATTAAGATTTGGCTTGCTTCCTACTTCAATGGGATTGTAACCCGAGATTTTTCAGTGATGATCATCATCAAGGTTGTCATGTTTCGTAAATCGAAATCTAAAAAATTTTAAAGTTGCCAATTCAAAAAAAGTTTTTATTTATAAAGATTCAACCAAACAAAAGGGATTCGGCAGTTGCAGCAACACCAAATTAAACCATAAAGGAGAGTGTATCTACAAAACTTGTTCAGCTTTTGAAAGCATTCTCCAAGTGAACGTTTACGTGCAATTTTTGTTACAATTTTCAAACCTCTTCAGTTATTACAAAAATGTTTTTGATGTCGTCAGTTCGTCGCCGATCTCAGCAAATGGGCATGTGTTATTCAACGTTATGAATTTGGGATAGAAAGCCTTTAAAATTCAACTTCTGCAAAAATTGAAGCCGAATGACCTACCACAACGTCTTATGTTTGGTGAATGGACCTTAGAACAACTCCAAGAAAGTCTGCTGGTTTATCGAAAAGTTGTGATCAGCGGTGAGGCTCAACGGATACGTAAATCAGCAAAACTGTCGCATCTGGATTGATAAACGGTCACATGCCATACAAGAATTACGGGTGTGGTTTATGGGCTAATCGCATTATCGGTGAAAGAAACGTTACCGTCAACGGCGAACTACATCAATCCATGAAAGGGGACTTCTTTTGCCCCATTTGACCTGAGCTCAATTTCGTTAAGATGTGATTTCATCAAAATGGTGTCACATGCCATTCAGCCCGTGATACAATGAACATGTTAAAGGATGAACTTTGTGAGCAGCTTTTCTTTCAAGTGCTGTGGGTATAGAGACATTCCAGGAAACTGCAAAGCAGATGAACTCGCGAGAAACAGAATACTTCTGCTCTTCTCAACGATAACGGAGAGTATCGGCATACCAATCGTTTGTATGTACAAACTCTTGATCAAGCATACAAGAAAACTAATCTGAGATGGTCAAGCAGTTTAACGTGTAACACAACGACGCAAATCTGGGCCAAGCTAGATCTTAAGCGATCGAACGGCTTGATCCCTTTCATCAGTAAACACATTAGTTCGGCCATAGGTGTCATTACAAGACACTGTCTTATTAGAAGATATGACGCAAGACTAAAAGTCGCCTCAAACGATTTTTGCAGAATCTGTATTTATGATGAGGAGGAGGGCTCATACCCCGCTTTAGCTCACAAGCGTTGGATACACCTAGGTTCGTGTCTTTAATGGCCCTTGTGATCTTACTCACATCGACGAGCTGCCTCTCTCCCGCTTCGTTGGAAGCTCAAAACGGTTCCATTGGGATAAGGATAAATTAGATCTATTGTGGTATCACAATGGACCCAACGGGTCTTCTAGCTGACAATCACTTTAAGCTAAGCTATCTCTCGAAATAACCCTGTGAATTGGCCACCTTTCTCATTCGATTTAACGCCTCTTGATTATTTCTTTTCAGGTTGTGTGTTAAGTCGTTAGTCTATGTGGACAAACCGAAGACGATGGAAACCTTACAGGATAACATAATACGCATAATCCATGGAATACAGGCTGAAATGCTCGGAAAAGTCAATCAAAATTGTACCGGAGCCTTGGACAACATTTACATGAATTTATCTTTAAATGTAAGTGTTTTATTCGATTTTAAAAAAAAACCTACTCTTAAAAATTACACCAATAAAATTAATAAGGTGAAGCTCTTCTCATAGCAATGATATTTTTAGTATCGGAAAACTTCCTCGCCAAAGACGATACCCGTGAAAATTTTTTTGTTTTCTGTTGTGATATATGTAGTTTGGATAACTTGTGGTTGGTTAAACGAAAAATTGAATTACAAATTTGAAGCTGTAAGTGACAAGTACAAATTTGTGGATGTGGCTTTTATTTTGGTAAAATGGGCCACTGTACAAGTTTTAAACTATTCAGGGAAAAGTGAACCATATCCACACGTAAGCATATGTTTCTGGTACATATTTTTGACATAATGCACCTAGCAAGAAAAAATTGCATCGTGATTGTACTCCCTAAGCCTTCTTCTTTTTCATTTCCGGCGTTACGGGTAGTGATCTTGAAGCGATCACAACTCTCCCACTTTTCCGTTTCACACTAGTCATCCGCCTGTGGGGTACGCCGCGTTGACCTCAGAAATCGTCGGCAAGCCTCCCGGTTTTGGATTGTTCCATGTCTGAGGCCAACCAAATGCTGCTGTTTTTGCATTTGCTTGTACCAGGAGTGTTTTGGCCTGCCTTTTCTTTTTCGCCGCGAATTTGTTGAAACGTTGTACGATATTGCCTTTTGGACGGGGTTCTGCGGATCTCTCCTTTGAACATGACAATACGAACTGAGCCGGCCGTGTTGAATTTTGTCCAAGATGGTACTTTTGACATGAAGGCTTCCAGGGATCTTAGTACTTCTAATTCGATCAAGCTTTGTTACTCCTGCTGTCATCCGAAGCATCTTCATTTCGGCTGCCGTCAATTTGCTCTCATACTTTTTGTACATTGTCCAACATTGTGAACCGTATGTCAGAGCTGGACGGACAACTGCTGTGTAGAGTCTTCCCTTCAGCTTAGGGGGCATTTTTCGATCACAGAAGATAGCGGAGTTTTCTCGCCACTTCATCCACCCTACGCTTACTCGATGATTGATGTCGTCATCACAAGTTGCTTCACTATTGATCATAGATCCCAGATATTTAAACTTTCACACAAGGAAGCACATTTTCATTCAAATAAATGTCTGGAATAGGCTTGTCTGGATCAGAAAAAGGGCAGCCCAGGTATTCAGTCTTTTTAGCGCTAATACGGTACCCATTTCCTTCCAGAACATCAATCCAAAAGCCAAGTGCTCGTTGCAGGGATGTAGGATCCTCGCTTATGATGGCTCCATCGTCAGCAAGGAATGATTGTTGTACTTTATTGTCCGTTACTTTTCCTTCGAGCAAAAATCCAGAACAGCAACAAAGAGCAGTGGACTCAAGACACTTCCCTGATGTACACCTACTGTTATTTGGAATTCTTCGGTGACTCCAGCTGGGCATCTCACTTCATCTCACAGCATCTCACTGGCCCAATCGCTTTGCGTTTTTTGGAGTTCTTAACTGCCTCTCTAACTTCTTCGACTGTGACGTCGGATACTTCCGTAAAGTTAGGTGTAGCTGTTGGGAAGTGGCGCCGAGGAAACTGTTCATTCAAAAGATCACCACAATACTGTCGCCACCTGTGAAGAATTTTGTCGTTATCCACAAGTAGCACTCCTTGAGCATCATTGATGAACTTCGGCGAACGAACGCATTTCTCCTTCTCTGAGCGGCTATTTTGAAAATGGTTGCTCCCTTATTCAAGTTGCTTTGTCTTAGCTCTTGGATTGCCTGATTTGCTTCAGCAGCTGGGGCAGAAATCTCTTCCAGCTCTCGATACAGGCCCTCCGTGCTTTTTGCTTGAAACTGGGCGAACTTTTTCTTCGCTTCTTTTCTGCAGCTCCATAAGCCTATTAGACCCAAAGCTAAATAACAGAAAAACCTGTTGAGCAAATTGAATGATTTGAGGGTCAAAGGTTTGAATCTCAGTAAAATTCGAGGTTTTTCACTGGCTTCGCCTTCTATCTTGAATCTCTCCTCGCTTTCTAATTTCTCATCAAGTCATTATAAAATGTGGCTGGTAGGTCATTAAAAGTTTTTATTCATTTTTAACTAGACCCAGATAAACAAATAATATGTACAAAAAAGTTATTAGTTTCATTGTCTAATGATATTAATTCCATAATGGCTTAGAAGAAGCAAATGCAAAATTGATTTTGAACGTACCTATACCTACTACAAGTATTGAACTGAATGCATTTGAGACATGATTCAGTCACCATCGAAGCTATGAAGGTTTACCTAAGAGTTTTTATTATTGCCTGCGGAGTATTGTGCTTCCTTATTTATGACGGAATTGTAAATATCTCAACCAATAAGGAAATCGAATATGAACTAGAAAATATTTTCTACTTTTTTGCAGGCCAGTCAATCCATGCGCTTTACTAGAAACAAATGCACCACCCACGATCCAAAAACTATTCAAAATCTAACCTGCTCGGTAAAACCAATAAATAGGACCTCGTCGTATATAAACATAAGTGGCTACATCACTAGAAACGTTAGCAATATACTGGTAAGTTACAAATGCCTTAGCTTTTATTCCTTGAATTTAACAGAAATGTCTTTTGATTAAGGTCAACGCCCAGTTGTTTAAGAAATCCGAGATAAGCTATCGACCGTTTCTAGTTAATGTAACTGAGGATTATTGTGATTTTTTTGCTAAGAACAAAGGTGGTGCGTATATACGATTGGTTGCTCCAATCTTCTTGCCCCACACCAACATGAACCACACTTGTCCTTATTATGTAAGTTTATTATTCTTTTCGAATTCAAATTAAGCCAATCGAATTGATTTTGCACGGACAGAAATTACTCTTTGCGTGATTATATTTATTTAAAAAAAACAGTAACACAAAAACAGAACACGAAAATGTCTGCCTTGTCCGTGGTTTTGGAAAGTCCAAGTTCTGTTGACCAAACTATGACATTTTGACTGTTTTCCAATGGAATCTTGCTGTAGGAAGAAGTCGCTAGCAAAAATAGAAAAAGATTTTCTTTTTTTTAGAATGACTGCACTAATATTTCGTCGGAAAAATGTCAATTTTTTTTGATGGAATCATAAAAACATTCTTTTTTGCGCATATTTGTTCGTTTTATTTTGCTAACTTGCATCACTTAAAATGTTTTTTTTTTTATTTCCTTTGCATACATTTATAGATGCACGTGAATGTATGACTTGAAAATAATAGTTTTGCTTTTAGGGCTATGGATATTTTAAAGACTTGCCACTTGAAAGCAGCAAAATTGTCAGCTTTTTTCCACCTGGAGACTATCGTTTGGATCTTCACATTATGGAAAAAGACTATGGGAAATTATTCACTGTTCAGCTGACCGTGGAAATCATATAAAAATGGCTTTAAATATATAAAAACTTAACAAGAATTTGACACAAACATCATGAAAATAAAATAAACGCACCCTTTTTTCTCTTGGCGACGAGCAAATAATATAAATAAATAAGGTGTCACAACACAGCGAGGAGGCCCGGGGCTTAACGCATTTCTCTCAAATATGCCTTGTGAGGGAATGGAGGAGGCCTACAATATGTTGCCGAATCTGAAAGCCTTTTCCATGGCATGAAATTACCTGCATAGGGTAAACGGGGGAGCATTTGCCAGGATTTAGGAAATGTGACCTTTTGCTTAACTTCACTCTCTGTTAATTTCTTTTTAATATCAAATATGTTTCTTTTCTTTTTATCTTCAATTTGAAATGTTTTTAATCTTGATGCTTTTATAATTTCTATTTTTAAAAACTAATTTAAAATATAAAAACATGATATGGCAAAGCCTCCCTGGGTGGGAGGTTTTGCCAAGGGGATGGGGTGAATTTGCCAGGTACCTAAGTATAAGAAATAAATACGATTGAAGTGATTCTAATAAATACACAGTGTTAAAAAACGTAACAAAACAATTTTATTAATTTAATACATACAAATGTACCTCATGAAGTGGATTTGCCACTGGCAAAATCTCTCTGCAAGAAAATGGCAAATGCTGACCACCAGCTGTTTTTTTCTTAAATTCACTAATAACATTTTTTCCAATTATAAAATAATATAAATAACTCCAATTAAAGAAAGTAAACGTATATTCTAATAATGATTGCAAGGAGAGGTATGAAGTAAATAAACATACGACGAATATGCGACTACTGATTTCCTTAAAATTTTTGGATCCGCAGAGTTCGAAAAAACAACACACACGTCTAACTCGGTTGGCGTCTGCTTGAGAATTGTCAAACTTCGTGGAATCGTTTCATTTGGTGATGTGCAATGAAAAATCGATTTTTCAATATTTTAGATGTTGTTAGGTCGACTGAAAAACTCGTTTGGCAAAGGTACCGCGGTGGCAAATGCTCCCCCGTCTACCCTACGTAGTTGGGCATTACGGTTCAGGGTGAACCGGGGCCTCAACTAACACCTTTCGATAATGAATTCGATTTCGGGCGAACTCGTTTGATTTTTGAATTCTAAGTCGGTTGAGGTCTTCATCCACTTGATTGCGCCAACTAAGACGAGGTCTTCCCCTTCCACGATTTCCCTGCAATGTGCTTTCGAACACCCGACGAGCCGGAGCGTTTGGGTCCATCCGCTCTACATGGCCCAACCATCGTAGCCTCGCGATGCGTACTCTTCTGGCTATGCCCATGTCGCGGTACAGCTCATACAGCTCGTTGTTGTATCTTCTTCTCTACACATTGTCTTCGCATACGGGACCAAAGATCATTCGGAGAATTTTTCTTTCGAAACGATCAAGGGTTTCCTCATCCGCTTTCGATAAGGTCCATGCTTCCGCGCCGTAAGAACTCGCAAAAGCATCTATGGCATCCCGCTTTCTTTTCCCATTACGTCAATATCGTCTGCATAAGCGATTTACTGTACAGACTTTTGAAAGATTGTTCCTCTGGTGTTGACGTTTGAGTTTCTCACAACCTGTTCACGTATGATGTTGAAGTAATCGCATGTCAGTTTGTCACCTTGCCTAAAGCCTTTTTCGACATTAAAGGTCTCGGTGAGTTCTTTACCGACCTTGACGGAGCAGCGTGAATTCTCCAAAGTCATCCTGTATAGTCGTACGAGTTTTGCAGGGATGCCGAAACTAGACATGGCTCCGTACAACTCGTCTCTGTAGATACTGTCATACGCGGCCTTGAAATCGATAAAGAGATGGTGAATATCGATATTACGTTCTCGGGTTTTTTCCAAGATCTGCTATAATGTGAAAATTTGGTCTATTGTGGACTTCTCCGGTCTAAAACCACATTGATAAGGACCTATCAAGTTGTTGACGTGGGGTTTCAGACGTTCACATATTACAGCAGACATGATCTTATAAGTGACGTTAAGGAGGCTTATCCCTCTATGTATAATTGGCGTAATTGTGAGGGTCTCCCTTGGATAGGGCATGCAACAGACTTGTTAAATTTTCCGATTGGTCGCCGGATATGACGTCAGCTTAGCGTTATTTTGGATATTTTAAAAAAAGTAGGAACTGTGTTTCAAATATGCATCTTCAAAGCTGTAAAAAGTTTTAGTAAAAAGTTTAATTTTTTATATAAAAAAAAAACTTTTTTTTTAAATATGTGGTTTTAAGCCCTTAAACCTATATGCATAACCTTTTAACGAATACCAAAATGGCAGTTTTTCTAGATTTGAAGATGTTTCAACAATTTCTTGAGGATCTACACTTAAATTATGATTTTCTTATTTATGAAAGTTTGGTTCGACAACAATCTCTTTTCGACCAAATATACGCTGCCGTCCGCCGGCCTTGGCCAGAGATAGTTCGACTTAAAATCTTGCTTGATTTACAAAATCAAGGCTTTCTGCAAAATTTTAACATTAGCGGACTTGTACAGGGACACAGATGCATTTGTTTTTCACGATGGTGGACGAATTCATTCTGATCACGATGGTAGGCCTATACCATTCTAGTGGCCCCTTCGGTACTTTAATTTATATGCACTGTACGATGTGACGTCTCAGATGATTAGTAACAGATAATGAACATCGTCGTCGTGGAAACAGTGCTGCCAACATAAATTTCTATAACTGAAAATAAACTCTTTATTTAGAGCTAGACGTGGTACAATTTTGCCAACGATACCAAAGTAACTGAGGCGACCAATGAAAAGATAGAGAAAGTGTGTCCATTCTTTGCAAAACGACTATCGTTTTACCCAGAGCAAGCAATCAACATCATTTTGTAGTGTAAAACAAAATCGCTTTCCACTGTCTTTCTGTATGATTAAATCTCTTAAACTGCTCAACAGATTTTGATGACTTTTGGGCAAAGTGATCCAAAAGGTTTGTATCCATATTTTATCCCCATATTCCCACGAAAACGGGAACGTACATCTGAACTTAGAGACTGCTTGAACGATCTCAAAGCTTTTTCACCGTTAAAATACTATTAGCTCCCATCTTCCTTCGGGAATTTGAACGTGAACTTAAACGAGAACTAAATGTTTTTATTGAAAAGGCTCTAAAACAACTGAGCCGATTTGAATGAAATTTGGAAAAAAAAATTGTCTGAGACCTGAGAAATGACATACGCCATTTTTTCTTTCCATATTCCCTCGGGCACGGAAACGGGGCGATTCCAAAAAAGACAATGTTTCATCCCCATTTTCCCACTGGAATGGAAACTTGAAAATTACTTTAATTAATTTACTCAATTCGATCACCGTAGGACCCAAGCCGGGCGGGTCAATTAGTTTAATTATAAAAAGAAAACTAATTAATCAACAACATACTTTTTCTTTTACATATTTTTGAGCATTTGCGGATCAGAGTGATCATTGCGTTCCTTTTTTACAAAATCTAGCGCCTGCTTTGCCTTACTATTGAATTTTTTACTAGCGGCTTCGCTAGCTTTCACCCGAGTAGTTGCTGTTTCGATTACAATATCGAGATAAAATGAAGCCCATGTGTTACTCCGGAACAATAGCGTAGCTAGCATGGGTGGCACCTGGGGTGGCAATTATGGTGTCACCCCCAGAATGTTAAACATTAAAAAAAATGAAATCCCGCTAGTCCATATATTGCGATTTCTTTATTTAAATTCAAATAAGAAATTTCAAAAAGGAGAACAAAAACTAATGTACATATGTATCTACATATTCACATTGTTTAAAAAAAAAACAGAAAACATTAATAAAACGTCTTCTTCCCAGCTTTTAAAGCAGAAAATTCGCTAATAGCGTCATCAAAATTTATTTGCTAGGTCGCCTCATGTTCAATTGTTGAAATTCTCAGATTGTTGAGCTTCTTTTCCGTCATTGTTGCCCGCAAGTAGTTTTTAATTAATTTAAGACTACTAAATTGATTGTCATAAACACTTTTAATGCGACAATGAGATTCGGAAAAGATTCTGCAAAGTCCCATTCAAGGATGAATTTCGTAAAGGCTAAAGATAACCAATTAGATGTTGTCACTTTAGCCGCTTTCAAATGACGTCTCAACCTTGGTATCTCTGAGAGAAGCTCTGACTCTGACACCTCATCATAAGCACTAGCAAATTTTGAAACAGCTATTTTCAAATCATTAATGTTTGCTAAAAGTAAAGTATAGGCCTGTACACATCTTCAAACAATGAAGCCACCTCCTTAATAGACTCTGTTCTTGTTTGAAGTTCAGTGACGAATCGAGGAATGCACTCGAACATGTCTTTCCGTAGTTCAGCGCTCAGAGAAAGTCCTGCATCAGTTGCCTACTCACCAGACATTCGCTTTCTATGACGAATTCTTCTTTCTGTTGGAATGTCGTGTTTCTTCGATGTTTTTATACCAAAGTTAATTGCATCTTCTACGATCTATAACGCCATAGTACATATACTCCTTGGTAGCTTTTGAGTGTCACCCCCAAATGGGTGACACCCGGGTCCGCCCACGCCCCCCTTCGCTACGCCCCTGCTCCGGAATAATGCAGCATTCCAATTGTAAAATAACATTTGTAATTGTTTCAGTAGTTTTTGAGTTCCCGTTCCCGTTAGAGTAGCTACGGGCACGAAATATAATAGTCTATTACTTATGTATAGTGTAGCATTCTAATAGGGAAAGAATTTTTGAAATCGATTCAGTATTTAGGGCTCGTAACACAAACAAACAGACGGAATTACTTTCGCCTTTATAATTTTAGTGGGCATACTGCAAAATTGGTGGTGCCAATGGTTAGCATGGCTAGCATGTCTGTCTGTTACGCGGGAGGTTTCTGGTGCGAATCCCAACAGAAACAAGAGAAAAACATGGTTTTTCCCGGATATCACCTTTTGCGAGGAATTGGCAAACGCTTCGATAGTAAATTCATTGCCATGAAAAGAGCTTTCTCGATTAGCCGTTCGTAATCGGTAGAAACTTGTAGGTCCCCTACGTTTCCTGACAAGGCATGCTTGTAAGAAATGGGGTCGGGGTACCCCGCTCTGCTGCGCCACCATATCCACGAACTGTCAAATTTGTAATAAAATATTTGACCCTGGTCAAATATGATTCCTAATTTGTTTTTTGGGTTACTCCATTCGAAGCAATATTACTGACAGAATTATCGAATTGTTTTTCTTTTATTTATCAGAATCCTCTTTTTAATACCATTTTCTTAAAAACAAAAAAATAACTCATTTTTTCTGCAGCAGCTGTCAACTAAGACTTTAGAGTCTAATCTACAGATGTACTCTGCTGTAGTGGATTACAGATTACAGTGTCTGTAAAGCCTTGGTTACTAGTCTGCTTTAACCAAACTACTTTAAAAAGCTTTACTGATATTGAGGAATCTGTTTGGTCAGACGTTAATCACAAGCCATAGCTACATAACCCACAGAAAGTTTTGTCACTCAAAGCTAAGGGACAATTAAGAATTTTACCAACCGCCATTGTTTTTTAATTTTGTTAAATGAGGCCAATCAAAAACAACCCGATTAATACACCTTTCATATTCCTCTTACGGTACATAATGGCTACCCTTCTGGGGAACGTGTATAAATCAATGTGCTTTTTCAATGAAATGAATAAGTTACCCTTTTTTTTAGCACAGCTGAGCCTGTGTTGAATCTCTTTCTAGTTTCCACATAAGTCATTAGTGGTTTATATCTTTTAAGTCATTAAAATCTACCACATAATCGTTTAACACTAATTATTATTGTTTTGGTCAAATCAGGCCTTCCGCATATTATAAATAATGCTTCAAATTCATTTTATAGTTTAAGAATCTTCAAAATAACAAACATATTAAAAAAGTGCTGAACTGAATACCAATCAGTAATGACCCAGTCACCATCGAGGTCATGAAGTTCTTAATTTTTATTATTGCCTGCGGAGTGTTGTCCTTCCTTATCTACGATGGAACAGTAAATATTTTTGATAAAAAAAATAAAATCTTATAAAACGAATATGAGGCAAACTGAAAACTGTTTTTGTTTTAAATTCCATAGGCTAGCATTGCAGTGCGTTTCACTAGAATCAAATGCACTCTCCAAGATCCCAAGACCATTCAAAATGTAACCTGCTCAGTGAAACCAATCAATAGGACAGTGTCGTATTTATACTTTAGTGGTTATATCATTCGGAGTCTTAATAGCTTATTTGTTAGTTACAAATGTCAAAGCCTCTCTCTATTCCTTAAATTTGATAAATGCTTTTTCTATTAAGGTCAATGCCCAGATGCTTAAGAAATCCGAAGTTAACTATCGACCTTTTCTAGTAAATGTGACTGAGAATTATTGTGACTTTTTTGCTAAGAATAAAGGTGGTGCGTATATGCGATTGGTTGCTCCAATCTATTTGCCCTACACCAACATGAACCATACGTGTCCTTATTTTGTAAGTATGCACTTTTTAATTTGAATTCAGAAATTTATTTTGGAAGTAAAACTAAGGAAAGTCAATTGAAATAATTTTGAAACTGACAAAGATGTTCTCTATATTTTGGTTGTTACAAGAAAACGTGTATTACTAAAAATGAACAACAAACTGTCGTCTATTAACTCGAAGTTATCAAAACAACACAAAATGTTACACATTCATGTATCATAACCATCTCTTACCATTTAGTTGCCTTTTTTCAAAATGGCTAACAAAGTGCAATCACGACATTGGCGTTTCTGCAGACAGTTGTTCATTTTCGTTTCTTTTAAATATTTCCAAAAATTATTTCAAATTCATATATAAATGAATGAATTATTCATAAATTTGTTGGATTTTAGGGCCCTATGCTTCTGAAGGACCTACCAATTGATAGCAGTAAATTGCCAAATTACTGGCCACCTGGGAACTATCGATTGGATCTTCTCTTGATGGAAAAAGACTTTTGGAAATTGTTAAGTATTCAGATATTCCTTGAAATTACAGAAAAAAAGCGTTAGTTCCAGAATAAGCGATCAGATCCTTCATTTAATTTGGTTTCCAATGGAAAAACTTTGAAAATTGTATTGCTTTGTATTCATACCTTAAATCAAATAAAGTTACATGTTGTTAATGGTTTTTGAATGATTTTTGAAAGAATCAAGTGGTGGATAGATGAGATGAGGCTTAGTAAAAAAAAGCACGACTTTCGCACGTACTTGGGGTACCACAATGGACCCAACCGGCCCTAGTATGTTATTCCAGCTAACAGTATGTTATTCCAGCTAACACTTTGACTTAAGCTGTCCCTCGAAATAACCCTGTGAGTTGGCCGCCTTTCTTATTCGATTAAAAGCCTCTTGATTATTTCTGAAATGCTCGAAAAAGTCAAGCGAAATTGGACCGGAGCCTTGGACAAAATTTACATGAAGTTATCTTTAAAGTTGAGTGTTTTATTCGATTTAAAAAAAAAAAAACTACGCTTAAAAAATCACCTCTAGTTAGACCAATAAAACTATTAGGGTGACACAACAGAGCGGGAAGCCCTTTTTCATGGCAATGATATTACTATCGTAGAATTTAGCAATTCCTTGCGACAGGTGATACCCGTGTTTTCTGTTGTTGTGCATAACTTGTGGTTGATAAAACGAGAATTTGACTTACAATTCTGCAGCTGTAATGACAAGTACAAATTTCTGGCTGTGGCTTTTATTTTGGAGAACTAGGCCACTAATTGAGCTCTTAACCATTCAGGGAAAAGTGAATCATCCTACACCTACACGTTAGCTTATGTGTCTCGTACATATTTTTGACATAAGACACCTAGTAAGAAAAAATTGTAACGTGATGTGATGAACCTAAAAGAGCCAAAACTTACTATCAGAGAAACTTGTTGAGCAAATGAATGATTTGGGTTTAAAAGGTTTGAATCTCAGTAAAATTCGAGGTTTTTCACGGGCATCGCCTTCTGCGAGGAATAGTTCCCAGGGTATTGTTATCCCTATTTCAACCCCATTTTGTTTTTCAATAGTAACTTTTTTTAAATCTTTTTCTATCTCGAATCTCTCTTCCTCCTCCAATTTCTCATCAAGTCATTATAAAATGTGGCTATTAGATCATTAAAAAATGGTGATAATTTTAAGCTAAATCCAGATAAACAAATAATTTGTACAAAAAAGTTATTAGTTTCATTATCTAATGATATTACTTCCATGATGGCTTAATAGAAGCAAACTAAATGCATTTAAGTCATGATACCGTCACCATCGAAGTTATGAAGATTTATTTTCGAGCTTTTATTATTGCTTGCGTAGTATTTCGCTTCAGAATCTTGTCTTGTATTGTGGGCAGAATCTTACAACCAACAATTTGTTCATGTCCCATCAACTGACACAAAAACTGCTTGAGAAACGTATAACGTTGGTTGCAACAATACGACAAAACAAGCGAGAGCGACTTTGATAACGCCTTTCGCGAATAACCAGGAATTTTTTCAATAGTAATTTTATTGCCATTTGCTCGATTAGCCTTTGGGGATAGGCAAACAATTTTACGGTCCCTTCGGTCCTCAAAAGGTATGCTTGAAGGAAATGCGCTGAGCTACGGGCCCCCAGGCTCTTTTTTTCCACTATTTTTATTTATTTATGTGCGGCGTACCCCACAGACGGATCACTAGAGTGAAGCGGAAAAGTGGGAGAGTTGTGATCGCTTCAAGATTACTACTCGTAACGCCGGAAATGGAAAAGAAGAAGAAGAAGAAGATTTTTATTTATTTATTCTCCAAAAATACAACAACGTTGATATTCACACTTTTTCTTGAGTGAGTTATACATGCGATCGATTCTTCTCATCACTAACTTGTCCCTTAAGCTCAAAATTTCTCACCAGGTTCAGATTCGTTATGGTGGAGAAGATACTTCACGACGCGACGACGCAAAAATGCTTTAGTATTGCAATTTGCAAATCGTTGCGCATTTTTTAAGTAAATGTTTATAATTTCCATGCGATCAAGCGCATATTTCTCCATCCTTAAAAAAAAGGGCATTTCTTACTTTTCATTTATCAAAAGGTGGCCGCTATTTTTAATTTACCATTTGAATGTGGTTTTTATATCAACAGAGTAGTTTCGCTGTTAAACCCGCAACATCATAACACAAAAAACAGAATAACATTCTATTGGAAAATAGAAAAGTGCGATGCTTTTGCTGTGAGCTCAAATTTTGATGCCCTTTCCCTTTTGTTTTTACCCAAATTAAATTTTGTATGCGAGAGAGCAAAACATTAAATGTAAATCGCTGATACGATTGCAATTATTCATCGTTGACTGGTTTTTTTTAATACAAAAATAGTAGAGTGATATTATCAAACAAAATTCTTTTAATTGTGGCACGAATTCAAGTAATATTGGATCTAGATCTGCTAGTGTGAGATACAACATGGCCCTCTGCAGTCGTTTTATTGGAAGCCTCATTGTAACCAGTATAGTTACCACAATAATTCTGGCTAGGGTTGTGTTTATTTATAAAACTTGCCCATTATTTTTTTTTAATTCAAACGTCTTTGGTTTCATTTAGAGCCCCATTCAATTACATATTCAAAAAGTGACCTGCACCACACTCGATAAGGTGGCCGTACAAAACTTTGTTTGTTCTCTGAAAGCTGTGAATCGATCAACTACTTTGATATCAACTTCCTTAAATTTAACTCGAAAAATAAAAACATTATATGCAAGTTTTTTGTTCTGAAAGAAACTATTTCCAAAATCACGAATGAACCTTTGAATTTCAGTCAAATGGCCAGTTATTCAAAAAATCGGAAGTTATCTATAGTCCTTTTTTGGTGAATGTTACCGATGATGTGTGCGAATACTTTGGGAGAAACCATGGAGGGTTTTATTTGCGACTAATTGTCAGTCTCTTTGTAAACTACACCAATACTTTCCATCCATGTCCATTTTATGTGAGTATTGTCCTTTAGGGGACGCGTGAAGAACATTTTATCTACTTTGTGTTATATTTTCTTTTTTCGCAGGGATATCATTACATAAAAAATGTACCAGTAGATGTGGAAAAGATACCATCAGTTTGGCCATTCGGAAACTTTCGCATGGATGTTTTGTTGTTTGAAAAGAATTTAAACAAATTAGTTCAATTTAAAGCATTTTTTGAATTCAAACAACGAAGGGGAGTCTGAAGAAAGGATTTTGCTGGAAAAACCTGAAATGAGATATTTAAAATTATTTGAATGTATATTTTGTTTTATAAGACATTTATGTCGTTTTCCAAAATATCACTCCCAAATGAAATCGGGAGTGATTTGGAGAGTTGGAGTGATTTTTTGACAGATAAGCTATACTAGAAATGTCAAAGCTGACACTTCAACTCTCCAATTCACTCCCGATTTGGTTTTTGGAAAACGACATTAAAATTAAATTGTAATCTAAATGCTTGACATTTTCTCCAAAATTATAGAATAGTGCTTTCAATTTCATGTGACAATCGATAATGTTTTTTCGTATATCTTTCAAAAAGGACATCATAAGAAAATATTGTTGAGTCGGGATGATTCATGATTTCAGAAGACGAAGTATTTTTAAGACATGATTCAATTTGTTTCCATGCAGATGGTTCAAAGATCGAAGAAGTTGTTGGTTTAGAGGTGTACTCAGATGGACCAAACGTGAGTCTCTTATGCCGCTTCTCAAATCACTGAAGTGTGTTCTAAAAGGAATTTTTGGCGATCAAAGAGGTCCTATCGTCTAAAAGAAAACGTGATGTCCTCAGTGACTATCCGTATCTTCTCAGACAGCCAAGCAGGCCTCAAATCACTTGGTATTGTTTCCTCTAACTAATTCTCATGGAGTTCAATATTCACACTTTCGGGAACCGTGGCATTGAAATTCCCATCACTATTCGGACAGAATCGAAACACTTTTATGCGAATGATATCCAAATGTATAATTGTTGTCCCAAGGAGTCTCTTTGAAAAATGTGTCTACAACACCAACCATGAACTCGATTGGATTTTGAATTGGGCAGGATCAAACGGGGTGGCTCTCAAACCCAAAAAAGTTCCAGATTTCTGCCCACCGGTCATGCTTAACGAGACCGCTTTGTAACTTGTTACTTCCTCTAAAAACTGCATCGAAGCGAATATTTCCTCGATGATCCAAGTGATATGGTGAACACAGTCACCTCTTTCGCTTTATGAAAAGCCGCAAATGGTTTAGTTGATTGAGACACTTTATATGGTGTCACAATGGACCTAATATTGGTCTAAGTGTGCCAGTTGTTTTCCTCGCAGCCATTTAAACATAGCCTAATCTGGGATGATTCAAGTAATATACATATTCGGTGTGGAAACATACTTGAAATGTCTTTTTTTACTAAGTCCACTTAAGGGGCTATTCTGGTGTAAAAATATGAATTTCAGACAATTTTTGAAAAAAGCTCTGAAAGACAGTGAGTAAATTTGAAGGATAATGTACACGTCTTCTGTCATAAAAACTCACATTAACCCTTGCGGAATCCAAATTAGAGAGTGTCTACAAGTATCTGTATTTCCAACGACAAGCTGTGCTTAAGGCCCTTCTCAACCCTCTAACTACTTTGAAAGTGATCCAGGAATGCAAGAACTCTCTGAATGCGGTCGGAAGATTAAACTCCTTGAGTCTCATTTGGTTTCTAGGCCATCACGGCATAACTGGAAATGAGATCGCCGATGAATTTGCTTAGGCAATGATCTCCGACAGCTTTCTCAGGACCTGAACCGTCGATAGGTCTGCCATCGTCCTCACTGAGGGCTTCAGTCAACGATTGGATCTGTGAAGAGCACAACCGTAGATGACATGTCTCCATTGGATGCAGATAGACCAAACGTTAGTAAGAAGACTGCAACATTTTTGCTAGCTAGTAGCGGAAAAGATTGTAGAAAGCTTATTGGCGTTGCCAGCAGGCACTTCTCTTTTGCCAAGCATTTAAACGTTGTGAGGCTTCTTTAATCCCAGCTGGGGTAAGACTCAGCGGGTCCAGGGTTTCTTCCCAAAGAAGCTCTAAAACTTGGGTGCAGTAGTCCAACTTCTAAAATAACGAGGCGAGTCGAGGCAATTTATGAGTTACAATCTAGTTTATTGTTTTTCAAAAATAGACAAAAGAGGAAAAAAAAGTCTACAATATTTGAAGTTAATTGGTTTTCTCTTTAGTTTCAGCACAATATAAGTAGATGGGTCACGGCGCAGGCTCGCCGGCCTGATACTGGCGGGGCGCTTCGGGTGGGTGACGCTTCTCCTTCGGTTGAAGTTATGCGGGTTAATCGCTTGGCTTTCGGACGGCACGGGAGTTCGAAATCTTCACGAGGTTAATTTGATCGGGGCGGGTTTAATGACAGCTGCGCTCCTGTAATAATAAAAAACTATAATTACAATTAGGAACAATTAGGGGGAGTGGCTGTAATACGGCCACGGCAGAGGAACTAACCGACGGCCTCTGTTAGGAGGAACTCCTTTTCGGTTAATTCGAATGTTTGTTTTGCAATTTGCACAAGCGGTCTTGTGCTTTGTAAAAATGCGGTGAATTGACTGGCGGCCTCTGATAGGAGGAACACTATTCCAGTGAATTCAATAATAGTCGTGGAGTTGACTGGCGGCCTCTGGCAGGAGGAACACCTTTCCAGTGAACTCAATAATAATGTGAATTTGACTAGCGGCCTCTGGTAGGAGGAACACTATTCCAGTAATTTCACTAGGACGGTTGGGGAACGGAGAAGATGAAAATTATTGAAGTTGTAGTGGTATTGCCCCTAACAACAAATAGTTGACGAATCTTCTCTCCTTTTTCAGCAAATTGTTACTTCTATTTATTACCTTTCTGGTGGAGAGTAAATGTGAGGCCTACCAGGCGAGTGAAATATTATTCCTCGTTGCCCATGCATGTGCATATACCCACCGATTATAACAACAAAGTACACTCGGCGGTCCGTGGTAGCTTACCTGCTGCCGTTTAATTGAATTTACATTCGTATGAGAAATGTGTACCATTGTACCAACCATGCGATTACTCGGTGCCCATGTTATTGTGTATCAGCGAGTGTAAATCGTAAGGTAAGTTGTAGGTGGTTTGGTGGCAGTACAAAAAGTGTGACGTATCGTCACAACGTGTTAGGTTTAAGTGATACCATACTCTGTGAATCTTGTGGAGAAGATGAGGACACCGCAGAGCACTTCCTCTGTGAATGTCCTGCTTTTTCTCGCATAAGGTTACAGATACTCGGCGCAGACATGGTGAGAGCTGGTAACTTAGGCTCCTTATCATAGCAGCGTCTTTTGGCTTTTCTCCGAACATCTGGAAAGCTATAACAAATGGAAGGTTTTGAACTGGTAGTACAATGGACCGGTATTTAAGTCTGAGTGCTCCAGCTGGTATTTTAAAAAGCTCCAACAGAAATAAAAGTTTTGAAAAAAGTTTTAGAATCTGATAACTAATTTTTCAAGATTCTGAATGTGCTGAACTTAAATCTAGCCACTCTTAGCCAGGGTTGCCAGATCTTGTTTTTCTTAAACCGTACATGGGGTAAAAAAAACATTACAAACCAACACACACATGTATTTTCAAAGCAACGCTTTATCTAATTATATTTTTTATTGCTTTTGTAAGCTTCTAGCAATGCCTTATTTGATTTGACGTCCTCCTGCATTTGTCTACATTAAAGACTGAAATTGCAGCGTAAGCATGATTCAGCCTTTACCATGACCGCCCCTAATTCATTATGGCTATCTGTCACCACCATTACTCTATTTATGTAACAGAGATAATATTGTTTGTATACAGTGTTGCATAGATAGTATTATCCCTTCTTCATTATCCAGCAAGATGATAGCATGCTTTGGTCTCCTCGTAGAAAGATAAGGAAGGATATAAATACGCCTGTATGATGAGTGGATCGGCAGTCTTATAGTAACTACCTACTAGCTTAAGCTCCTTTTAAGATCAATGTAATATATTTGAAAATAAAAAACATAGTTCCAAAAACTATTCTTTTAATTTTAAAAGTACAAAACAAATGTTTAAATTCGCGACGTGCATAAAACGGCACCATCAATAGCCGATTGCGTAGAAAATTTTATCAGAAAAAAAATACCGAACCTTCCATACGTCGGTAATTTTGTTGTACCGAACACCGACCACAGAGCGAAAATACCGAACGATTCGGTAAAATGCCGAACACCTGGCAAGCCTGCTCTTGACCCTACCCTGCTCTAATCTCTGACGTGAAAGAGTAATTCTGCGATTTAATTTGAATTCGGCATGTCCACAACCTTCAAAAATGTGTTTTAAAGTTTTTGTGTTATAAATTTTTTTATGCTTTTTACTTGCGATTATAGGTACTATAAGGCAAGTCTTGCAATTGTGCCGGAAAAAAATTTTGAGATAACAATTAAACATGACATTACGATCATAGAGAATACAAAAAAAGTGGGTCCTGCAATTCTGTCTGTCTGTCTGTCTGTCTGTGTGTCTGTCTGTCTGGATGTATATGATTCTACAGCCTGAACCGCTTTACCGATTTTCTTAAAATTTTGCAGTTAAGGTATGTGGGGTAGCCTACAGAGGGGTTTTTGGAATTGAGTCTCTAGGTCTTGAAATAACGGTACCTGCCATACAATCGATATGATAATACCTATTTTTCTCGAAAATAGCTCCAACGATTTCAATAAAATTTTGTGTGTAGAATTCATTTTAGATTGTATTTCTTATGATGTAAAAAAAAATTTTGGAAAAGTTTAAAAACGGTACCTTCCATAGTACCGTTTTTTTCAAAACCGACTTTCTCGTTAATGGCTTGCACGATGTTTACGAAATTTTGTATTTTAGAAGTTTTAAGTTGTTTAAGGAAAACTGCATAACAAGATTTGAAAAATTTTAATTTTTGAAATTTAAAAAAAAAATTAAAAAAAATTTAGATTTTTTGAAATAACTTCAAAACCATAACTTAGATTTTTCTCAAATTTTTTGTCAGATTAACTTTTGCTAAGATCTTTAACTTTGCATACTTGAATTTTACAAAACTTTTTTTTTAAAAAAATGTAAAATAAAAAACCGTTATTTTTAAAACTGGTCCAACGATTTTGATAAAATTTTTAGCGTTTATATGTATTAAAAATTGCAAAAGAATGGCGTTTTTAGATTTTCGCTTGAGACCTTTGGAATATTTAATTGAATTTTTTTCAATATTTTTCGTGATTTAATAAAATTTTCCTAATTAATGTATAGTTGGCAACCCTGTACCACCAAATATATTATAAAGAGCGAACACCAAAACCTTTTACTCAACCCTAAAATTTTGATATCGTATTTAGAACACAATCGCAAGTTCGTGCGACCCAGTCGTGCCCATTTTTTTGTTTGTCACCGCACCATCCCCAATACCTCTAATACACTAAAAACTGTGTATTAAGCCAGCCGTTGATGATTCGCTATGAATATGAGTTTCGTTTTCATAGTTGGAAGTGGGAAAAGAAACCTGGACTCTTTTTTTTTGCAAGAGCCACGCTGACTTACTGATCAATTTTATTGCAAAACTTTTACATTTTAACTGTAACCACTTTGGGGTAGTTATTTTCAGAAGGAAAAACAATTCAAAATGCTTAGACTATGGTCCTTGTATTGCTGCATGAGTAGATTTTATTTTTTCGTGTCATAAAAGCAAGTGAATATTTGTGTAAAAAGGCAATGCATATTAGGATGTTAAAATTTAGAGATACACATATGTATATGCTTAAAAAAATATAAATGCATACTAGACATACCATCGAGGAGGTGTAGAAAGCTGCCTTTTTAACAGGCATCTTTCTTAAGAAGCTCTTAATATTAATATTTAGAGGTCGCTCTACAAAAAAGACTTCTTTTCATTTTTCGACAAATTCACTCCTTCAAAAGTTATTCAAGGTTAAAGTTTAATTTAGAGTAAATTGAAGTTTTTTTGCTGATTTCTGACTGGGAAACCTGAGACTCATGTAAACGTAAAATAAATGTTTTTTTTCGAATTACTTATGTGCAGAAGAAGCATTGGAAGTAGTAGTCTAATGTTTTGGGTTTATTTTTAATGTAGAAACACTGTTCACCGCTAGAAGGAACTACGTTAGACGTGGTATGTAAGTGGCATTCCCATTGAGTCTTGAATCAAGCCAAATAGCAAATCACTTTACACTGCTATCAAATTTTCTACTAAGGGGTCGCTTAGGGGCCAATTATAGTTTAGCGGTGTAGTTTACAAAAAAGGGTGTTTCGCAATTTACAACCTAGAAATTCGCGATAAGTGATTTTTCAATTCTCTGTTTGTGAGTTTTCTGAAAGTTCAAAAAAAGTTCTTTTGGAGTGGAATCTGTCTAGTTAAGAGAGATTCTTTGTCAACCATGCCCTAAACTGTTTCTAATCAAACCTACTAGTTGCGCAGGGTGTTTTGTATAGGTAAGGTTAGGTTAGATGTAGATTAGTATACGGGGATTGACACATTAGACCACAGAGGGTCCATTCTGATACCACTGACACCAGGAGGTTGATCACCCTCTGGTCCCTGTCTAAGTGATCAGGGAGTTGAAACACACTCTAATCGAACCTGGACTAACTAGTTGATCAACAGTTAGTCAAACCATTCAGAATTTCGTTCGAAAAGGGAGAGGCTTTTAGGGTTTTTGTTATAGCTAAGTCGCTGGTGTCGTCGAAAAAGAAATCACATAATTGAGTTTTCCGTCTGTTAGCAAGCGCGGGGCATGAATAAAGGAGATGTTGGACTGCCTCCTCTTCCTCCTGGTTCATGCAGCTTCTACCAAAGTCATGTGAGTAGACACCAATTTTGGCGTGTCTACCTAATAGGCAGAGTTCTGTAAGGACACTTATGGTGGAGCTAATATGTATACGATTTAGATTTAAGGCCAGGTTACCCCAAACAATTTTGAAAAAATCGAAATTTTTTTTTCATAAATTGCTACTGTATACTCGTAGAAATAGTATAGAACTAGTCCCGAAGACCGAGGGCGGCCGTGGTGCAGTGGTAGGTGTTTAGTAGGTAGGCCGGATGCGTGGGTTCGTATCCCGCTCTGGGCATCTACTTTTCTTTCAGCCTCCTAGTTTCGCCGCCCTTGAGGTTATATGTGAAATAACTAACACCTTATTTCCACTACTGCAACACAGAAAAAAGGGAAGGCAGTACATTGGACCGGTAATTAAGTCTGAGTTCTCCAGGTTAGCATATAAGCCTCTTCTTTTTAATTAAAAAAAAAAAAAAAAAAAAAAAAAAAAAGTCCCGAAGACCGAGAAGCAGATATAAAAGAGTGGGGAGCGCTGCGATAGATCCGGTCGCTCGAACGCCTTCGGTAGCTTTGAACTTTGAACTGATTTTTCTGCGAACCACGTTTTTTTGCATGGATGACACTCTCCAAACGGCATTTTACTTTTAAAATGTCTGGCTATGGCCTCAAGCAGAACCAGAAATATTCATCATTATTTAAAAAAGTTAAAAGCAATCAAAAATGAAAGAAATTATAAAAAAAAATTCAAAAGCTTGCCATTTTGTTGTTTCCTTTCATTGAAAATGCTCAATTTTGCTTGAGGCCATAGCCAGACATCTTAAGAGTAAAATGCCATTTGGTTCATATCGATAAGTGCAATAGTTTTGAAAAGAGAGTGTCATCCATCTACGAATCAGTTGAATTTCAGCAGCCATTTTCAAGAATGTTTTCAAATAATTTCATATATGTATGTGATTTCATATGCAAAAAAATTGATTACTCAACATGTTTTGTTCTATAAAAAAAACGTATTGAAAAAAATTACGTTTTTTGGGGTAACCTGGCCTTAATAGGCTCTTTGAAAACGTTTCGAGTTCACACATGGCCAGATGTGTTTTGCATAAGATGCGACAAAAGCCCTGGACAAGAAAAAATATAAGACGGTCGTGGGGGGGGGGGTCTTTCTCTATCCGTATGTTTGGGAGGGGTTTTCTTTTTATTTAATTTTTTTATTTTTTATTTTCTAAAATCTAAGACAAATTTGTTCGTTCGGTTTTCTATGTTTGACTTCGAACTAATAAGAGCATTGATTATTTACAGAAAAAGTACTAAAGTAAATCACTGAATTGTCTTGAACTAAAATTATAATTGAAATACATGGTATTTGTTTTCAAAAACACTATTTTATGTGTTAGAAATCTTCTTAGTTGATTTTCAATAATATTTCTAAAAGAATTAAGCAATTTTTTTTTTTTTTTTGTTAAACTGCCCCTCCCACCTAAACGGATTGAGATTGGACCCTCTCTTCCTCACGATTTTTCTCTTATCTTCACCCAACCTATCCGTCCTGAGCTTTTGTCGAGCCGTATGCAGGTGTTGTTTATTCCATCAGAATAAAGAATAAGTATACGTCAAAATAAAAAACTATGGTTCGAGCCCCACGCTGCCGATGAGCTCACCTCAGTCTGGATAAAAAAGAAAACAAATCAAGACGTCGAGAAAAGCTCTGGCCATATTTCATTCAAAATTGTTCACTTCTGGTGATATTGGTCTATAAACCTGATGAAGCGGTGATCAATAATAAGCCTTCTTAATTTGAAGAAAAATCAATTCGCAATAACAAAGTGTGTTTTGAAGCAACAAAAGCTTAGAGAACTAAGCACAAAAAAAAAACCGTAGGTCATCGTCGACTGATTTTATAAAATAAAAATTGTATTGCATTTTTTTCTTTTCGTGATAAAACCTATCGATCGTCAATTAAAATAAATTGTTTGTAATTGTTAAGCATGTTTCCACAAATGAATTTGATAGAATTTAACTAGTTAGACGTACAACATGGCGTTCGACAGTCATTCTTTTAGAATCCTTACTCTAACCAGCTTAATTGCCACGATAGTTTTAGCTAAGGTTGTGTATTCTACTTCAAAGCTTTCCCATCAAAACAATTTTCTTTTTTAACGATTTTTGTTTCATTAACCTTAGAGTTTCACCGAATTGAACATTCATAAAATACAATGTGATACAGTAAACGTAGAGGCAGTGCAGAATTTTGTCTGTTCTTCAAAACAAATCAATCAATCGACTTTTCTTATATCAGCTTCTTTAAATTTTACTCGGAGCATAAAAACATTATTGGCAAGTATTCGTTTAGAAGGAAGTGATGGTGATGAATAGAAGTAATACGTGATCATATAATTTCTAGACGAGTGGCCAGTTATTCAAAAAGTCAAAAATGTACTACCAGCCATTTTTGATAAACGTAACCGAGAATTTGTGTGAATTCTTCGGTAAAAACCAAGGAGGGTTTTATTTGCGACAAGTGGCCAATCTCTTTGCCAACTACACCAATCTTAGGCATCCGTGTCCTTTTTATGTGAGTGTTTTCAAGACTTCTGTCTATATAAAGATGACTTACAGAATCTTCTATGTATTGTCTTTCTAGGGATACCATTACATACAAAATGTTCCAGTAAATGCGGATAAACTACCAGCTCTAAGGCCAATTGGAAATTTTCGTTTGGATGTTTTTTGGCTTGATCAGAATCTTAACAAATTAGTTTCTTTTAAGGTTTTCTTTGAATTCAAGCGGCGAAGAGAGAATTGAAGAAATATTTTTTGGTTAATGTGTAAAAGTCGTTTTTGGGCAACTGGAATAGAAAAATTTGTTTAAAATTCTGGCGGTTCGTTGATCAGCAGTGGAAAACTCTTTCGGAACTCTATCACTTCCTTAGATCTAATAAAATGGGTTTTTCAATTTTGCAATAATTTTTTCGGAGTTTGTATAATTTCGAGTTTTGAACCCGTGAGTTACCTCCAATATGGATTTAACATCGCTTGACTATTTGTTGTGGGGTTATGTGAAGTTGCTTGTCTAGGCAGATAAGTACTAGACGGTCCGCCATCTTAAATTTTTTTTTTTTTTCAACTAGTGCTTATTGCGTGAATGGTAACACTTAGCGCATGTCTGATTCGACAGATAATTAGTTTTATCCTTCCGCTGAACGAATAGTTTGCGTTTTCGCTTCGCTAAATGGGCCTGCGATCGACGGGACGTAGAGAAGATGCCGATTTTGCCAAAAAAAATCATCTTTTCAGATGAAGCTCATTTTGATCTTCGCGGGTATGTAAACAAGAAAAATTGTCACATTTATGCCACAGAGAACCCGCAGGCATACATTGAAAAGCCGATATACCCTAAACGAGTCACTGTTTGGTGCGGATTTTGGTCCAGAGGCATAATTGGGCCATTTTTCGAAAATAAGCAAGGAGTGGCCGTTACAGTCAATGGCGATCGTTATCGGGCCATGTTGAACGAATTTTTGTTCACAAAAATTTAAGAGGAGGATATTGGCAACATTTGGTTTCAACAGGATAGCGCTACGTGCCGCACAGCCGAAGCTACACTCGATTTAAAAAAAAAAAAGATATTTGGCGGGCTCTTCGGTAAATAGGTAAACTCCTTTTGTGAGGCATAACAGTTTTCTGTCATTTCTGTTATGGAAGGTTGCAGTTGGAACTTACTGTGCTTAGTATTTACATATTTAAGAAAAGCCTTTAATATGTAAAGCAGACGATTTTGAAGTATCTTTTTGGAGAATTTTTCGAAAAACTGTCGTCGTTATTGAATTTCCAGAAAAGATTCTATGTTTATTGAGTTTTTGTGCGGTATTCTAATTGGAAAATCACTTAATCGGTTTTTATATGAGCTTTCTCGAAAACGTTTCGCCCCATCTTATTAGTTGATTAGCTTCAGAAGACCAACCAAGCCTTGTCTCGACGCGAATGTAATTGGTTTTTAGAGTGAAAATATTTCTAATGAGACGTGATTGCATTACATTTTACATGTGTTGATAGCCACTACACAATATGCAAACTATTTTTGGTTTGATTATTTTTTGATTCAAAAACGAGTAAAATAAGCTGCACGGTGACACCTGCATCTTCTTCTTTTTCATTTTCGTCGTTACGAGTAGTGATCTTGAAGCGATCACAACTCTCCCACTTTTCTGCTTCACACTAGTGATCCGCCTGTGGGGTACGCCGCGTTGACCTCAGAAGTCGTCGGCAAGCCTCCCGGTTTTGGATTGTTCCATGTCTGAGGCCAACCAAATGCTGCTGTTTTTGCATTTGCTTGTACCAGGAGTGTTTTGGCCTGCCTTTTCTTTTTCGTCGCGAATTTGTTGAAACGTTGTACGATATTGCCTTTTTGACGGGGTTCTGCGGATCTCTCCTTTGAACATGACAATACCAAGTGAGCCGGTCGTGCTGAATTTTGTCCAAGATGGTACTTTTGACATGAAGGCTTCCACGGATCTTAGTACTTCTAATTCGATCTAGCTTTGTTACTCCTGCTGTCATCCGAAGCATCTTCATTTCGGCTGCCGTCAATTTGCTCTCATACTTTTTGTACATTGTTCAACATTGTGAGCCGTATGTCAGAGCTGGACGGACAACTGCTGTGTAGAGTCTTCCCTTCAGCTTAGGGGGCATTTTTCGATCACAGAAGATAGCGGAGTTTTCTCGCCACTTCATCCACCCTACGCTTACTCGATGATTGATGTCGTCATCACAAGATGCTTCACTATTGATCATAGATCCCAGATATTTAAACTTTTCACACTTGGGAAGCACATTTCCATTCAAATAAATGTGTGAAATAGGCTTGTCTGGATCAGAAAAAGGGCAGCACAGGTATTCAGTCTTTTAAGCGCTAATACGGTACCCATTTCCTTCCAGAACATCAATCCAAACGTCAAGTGCTCGTTGCAGGGATGTAGGATCCTCGCTTATGATGGCTCCATCGTCAGATAAGAACAATTGTTGTACTTTATTGTCCGTTATTTTTCCTTCGAGCAAATAACCCAGAACAGCAATAAAGAGCAGTGGACTCAACACACTTCCCTGATGTACACCTACTGTTATTTGGAATTCTTCGGTGACTCCAGCTGGGCATCTCACTTTTGTAACTGCTCCTTCGTACATGTCCATAATTATTCGCACATAGGCTTCAGGAACTCCTCGGTGTCTGAGGGCCACCCATATTAGATCTCGTGGTTGTCGATCGAATTCCTTTTTGAAGTCAACCAACACAATATGCAAATCCTCTAAGGCATCTCGGTGTTTTTCCATAATGATCCTTATACTTTGGATTGCGTCTGTTGTTGACTTACCCGTGACAAACCCGCATTGGTCATCAGACAGCCTTATAATTTTCCGCAGTCGGCTATCCAAAACCCGCTCAACGATCTTCATAGTGTGGGACATCAACTTGATCGAACGATAGTTGTCACAGCTTCTGGTATCTCTCTTTCCCTTGTACATTGGAAGAAGAAAACTTTCCCTCCATTGATGAGGCAAACTGTCACCTCTTATTAGTTTGGAGATGAGAATCGTGAGCCATCTTAACCCGATGTCTCCCATATTTTTCCAAAACTCATATGGTACCTCGTCTGGCCCAATCGCTTTGCGTTTTTTGGAGTTCTTAACTGCCTCCCTTACGTCTTCGACTGTGACGTCGGATACTTCCGTAAAGTTAGGTGCAGCTGTTGGAAAGTGGCGCCGAGGAAACTGTTCATTCAAAAGATCATCACAATACTGTCGCCACCTGTGAAGAATTTTGTCGTCATCCACAAGTAGCACTCCTTGAGCATCATTGATGAACTTCGGCGAACGAATCTCCTGCGCATTTCTCCTTCTCTGAGCGGCTATTTGCTTTGTCTTAGCTCTTGGATTGCCTGATTTGCTTCAACAGCTGGGGCAGAAATCTCTTCCAGCTCTCTATACAGGCCCTCCGTGCTTTTTGCTTGAAGTTGGGCGAACTTTTTCTTCGCTTCTTTTCTGCAGCTCTTGTATTCCATTTTGAAACGCGCTTTTTCATTTGTATTTCTTGAGGGGCACTTCGACCAAGCTTGGAAAGCTGCTTTCTTCTTTCTAATCACTGCTTTAGCTTCATCATCCCACCACCAGGTTTTTTAGCTTGTTGGTGGTGTCCTTTTGAGACTCCTAACAGTGATTTGGCTCTCTCTAAGCAGGTTCGTTGTAGGCGATCCCACATATTTTGTGCCGTGATTGCATTTGAAACTGCGTCGATGGTATTACACAGCTGACTTTGCATATACGAAATGAATTGCTGTCCTTTGGTTTTCTCCAGATTGTACCACTTGATTCTCCTAGGAGCCTTTGTTTGTTTGACTTCCTTCACCGCATCCGTAAAAAATTCTGTTAAAAGAAGACGGTGTTGTTGAGCGGCAGCTTCTCCTAGTATCACTTTGCAGTCTTTCACCCGAGATTTCATGTAATTGGTTACCAAATGGTAATCAATCTGGGTTTCATTTCCTCCACTGCTGTAAGTGATAAGGTGTCGGTCTTGTTTGATGAACATGGTATTTAGTACGATTAAACCGTATGACTTGCACATATTTTGAATATCTTCACCAGGAGTGTTCCTGGTGCCGAATCCCAAACCTCCATGGCAGTCTTCATAATCCTCGTTTGTCTTCCCGACATGTCCATTCAAATCTCCTCCAACAAACAAATACTCTTCTTTTGGGATTTCCTTAAGTAGGTTATGAAAACCAAGCCAGAATGCATCTTTTTCCTCCTGCTCACACCCTATTTGGGGAGCATATGCACTGATTATATTCCAGACCTTTCCTTCCATCACCAATTTAAAAGACATCAAACGGTCACTGGACTTCAAAAGGTCAACACGCTGTTACATAAGCTTTGGTCAAGGATGATACCGACTCCGTTCCTACCTTCCATAGTAGAACATCTTGTAAGCCTTGGTCTTTGCATCCAAGAAACGGGCTTTGTTTGCTGTGTTTCGCCATTTCGTTTCCTGAACACACAAGATGTCCACTCGCCTCCTTCTCATCATCTCTTCGAGTTCGAGACTTCTACCAGTCATACTTCCAACGTTCCAACTCGCGACTCTAAATTTTCGTCCAACTCGTCGCATTACTTTGCTAGCCCCCGGAATCCGTATAGCTCTGACCCGAACATTGCTGCTCGGTCCAGGATCAGCTCCATGCATAGCAATGGAACTGCCTGGCGGGGTAGTGCTTCTTATGTTTGCAAGTACTTCCATAATGCTCAAAATTTTTCAAAAATTTTCCTTTCATCCTTTTCGACACATGCATGCTCCATTTAATGAGTTTGATTTCCCTTTTACTACACCGGTGATCTCCAGTCGTGTAAGCCCCGGGATCTGCATGCATACTTGGGGAGAGTTTTTAGGTGGTATGTGTGTCGCTAGACTCACTTTGATGTTCGTCGTCTAGATATGATTGTTCCTTTAGTCGCCTTTTACGACAAGCGGGGAGGCGCTGCAGTGCTATTCTAACCCGACACTGCACGGGGCCACGGTGACACCTACATAATTAGAAGAATGCGCAACGCAAAAAATGGCTGGCTGTTGGACATGTAGAACTGATGGATATATTAACGCTCCGTATTTACACGTTTCCGAAGGCAGCTTTCAAAAAAGAGACCTCATAGAACTACGCTGGCTGGAGCATGTAGAGCGATTGACAACAATGCTCCGTTTCAACGAGTTTTCGAATCACCTGTAAGTAATTGATTGTTCAACTTTGCGAAGCCTGTGTGAATGCTGTTGCCTGAAAAACACAAAGTCACAAGTCAAGAACCATTTGTAGGGTTATGTCCATAACACGTGTCGAAGAACAATAAAACTTGTAGCTTTGTGCTAAAGAAATTTCTTATAAATTATGTTTTTTTAGAGGTATAGAACTTCGAGTTGAAAGAAAACACAAAAAAATCGTTTTAATGTCCATCAACTTTATTGGAAGGATAATTTTATGCCATTAATGTTTAGATATGATTTTGAGCATGTGGCCGCCGCGACTGGCTCGAATAAAGCCAATTCTAGAGGTCCAATTTTCAACGACTTTTTCGAGCATTTGAGGACGTGTGTCGGCAATAACGCTACGAATGTTTACTTCCAAGCCCCTTTACGTTTCTGGTTTGTTGACGTAGACGAGCGATTTTACATATCCTGAAAGAAAATAATCCAGTGGTGTCAAATCACACGATTTTGGTGGCCAATTGACAGGTCCATTCGCCGAAATTATGCGCTTTCGAATGTTTCGTTCAATAAATCGATTGTGACGTGCGCTGTGTGGCATCTTGTTGGAACCTCATCTCATCCACATTCATGCCATCCAATTCGGGAACAAAATAGTAGGTTATCATGGCTCTATTAACGGTAACTGGCTCGCCAGCATCCTTTCGGAAGAGTATAGCCCAATGACTCCACCAGCCCATAGAGCACACCAAACAGTCAGTTTTTGTGGATGTAAAGACGTCTCAAGGTACTCATATGGATTCTCTTCACTCCAAAAGCGACAATTTTTCTTGTTGACGTAACCATTCAACCAAAAACTAGCCTCATCGCTAAATAATGAAATTCAGCATCCAGCTTAATCTCATTTCGGCCCATACACCAAAATCATGACACATTACCTGGTCTCGGAGCTTTAAATCTTGCACAAGCTGGATATTGTAAGGTCGTTAGTTAAGATTTTTGCGCAAAATCTTACATTAAGTTGATGGACCAAGCTCCAATTGCTGTGCACGGTGGCGAATCGATTCATTCAGGTCCTTTTCAACACTTTGTTCTACAGCGGCACTTGTTTCTTCGGTGCGCACTGTTCGACCGTTCGGATATGACCACAAGATGTCAGTTTTATCCCTATGCGAAAAATCAATTTCTAAGTAAAACAGCCGATATTTACCATAATTCAGTTGTATTACAAGTACTTGTAGTTTTGTGGTGTTACAGGCCCCTGGAACTACGACAGCGGTATAGAGATTTTCCTTCATCTTAGGGGGCAATTTTCTATCTATCTACGCTTAGTCGATGATTGATTTCGTCATCACAAGTTGCTTTACTATTTCATCATAGATACAAGATATTCATACTTTTCACACTTGGAATGCTCAATTCCGCTGAAATAAATGTCTACAATGGGTTCTGGATCAGTCTTTTTTTGACTAAAATGGTACCCACCACCTTTTAAGACTTCTATGCCCAAACGTTGAGTGCTTCTTGCAGGGATGTAGTACATATCCTTCCTTATGCAATGACGTTTGAAGTGTGAGACATCAGCTTGATCGATCGGTAGTTATCACAATTTCGTGTGTCTCCTTTCCTTTGTACTGTGGAAGAACGGGACTTTCACTCCATTTCCACTTAGGTAGACTTTCACCTTTTATAAGATTGGAGATGAAAATCTTGAGCAATATAAGGCCGATGACTCCCATTTATTTCGAAAACTAATACGGTATCTCGTCTGTCGGAGCACCTTGCTTTTTGTAACTAACCCGCACATTATGGGGCTATTAATTGAATATCCTTATAATGTTAACCAAAAAACCCAAAATTTAGGAAAGTAGGAGAGAATTTAATTGGAGACACCGATGCACATTGTTTTTGAAGTTTTGTGAGTCATAATGTAGGGGAAAAGCAGAGTCTGACAAAACATTCTACATTCGGGTAGTGCGACTAAAATATGAAAATCTACTTTACTCTACGTCCGAAGTTGAACTTAAATTGATGCACATTCCTGGCGAGACGAATGTAGCGGCTAAATTGTTTCAGGGGAGGAACGCTACTAGCTATTTCACTAGATCACTCTTTGCAGAAAAAGCGGTAAATGAGAGAGAGAGCCAGATAACGTTTCGACGATGTTCCAAAGAATAAATCGATCCTACGATTGAACTTTCACCTATCAGTCTCAACGCTCTGTTTTGTACCCTATCGAGTAGGCCCAAGGATGTTTGAGGAGCACCTAACCAAATATGGGAGTAATACTCTAATTTTGGGCGAATGAAGGCTTTATAAATAGTAGCCAAATTAGAAGAGGTGAAAAATTTCCTTCATCGTCTGAAGAAACCTTGGCTTTTTGCAGCATTTTTGGTGACTACAATTATGTGGTCATTCAAACGAAGGTCTTCAATTACCATACCAAGTACTTACACAGCTTTTCAGATTCTTGGAAGCAGGTACCATTCATGGATAATGGCAAAGGAGGGAAGTTAAGCGTTGACGACAGAAGACAGCATTGAGTTTGCGACGCATTGAATTCTACTCGGTTTTTATTACCCCTTGGTAATAATGCTGTTAATGGTTAGAATTCAATGGACTTATCATACGTAACCGTTCCAGTTACACATCTCAAGAGCAGGGACGTGAATTTGAAACGAATATAAAAAGCTGAGGGCTGAGTCGTCAGCGAAATAGTTAAGATTTGAAGTTTCAGACAGGAGATCGTTTATGGAAATAAGGAATAAAGTCGGAGTCATAACGGAGCCCTGGGGCACGCCAACAGTTATAAAGTGGTTATTAGACTTACAGCCATCTAATTTCCAATACAACTTGTATTGATCGGTCGGAAATCCAACGAAGAAAAGACTCATCGATTCAAAAAGAAATCACGGTAGTGTCGCCACCACTGCAGAACTCTAGAGCCATCCACAAAAAGTTTTCCTTCAATGAATGTTTTTGAGCATTTCTCCATCTTTGAACGTCTATTTGGTTTACAGAATCAAAGTTGAAGCGAAATAGAAAGAAGATTATATTTATAAAGGATTAACAACCGATTGAAGTAAATTTTTTGAAAAAATTGTTCTTTAAGGATAAGTTGCTGAGCTAACAATTGTTAATATTTATAAAGGATTAACAACCGATTGAAGTAAATTTTTTGAAAAAATTGTTCTTTAAGGATAAGTTGCTGAGCTAACAATTGTTTAATGGAATTCAAAAAGAAACGTAAACGAGACATGTCTGTTACAATGATCAGAGAGAAATTTGATATGTGAATTGATAAGAACACCATTATGGGGCCATGCATTAAAACTTAGGTTTTCACGATTTCCAGTACTTCAAAAACTCCCTGCTCTTATCCACAATATGACTGGATTACAAATTTCAATTATAAATGCTCTTCTTTTTTCAATTAATTGAATAAATATGCATTTAAACAAAAACACACAAACTAGGTAATTTGACCCCTAGTTCATCGTTGACTGGTTTCTCAAAAATTTTAATGATGTCGGAGTTTTAATTGTTTCGTGACGAAAATAAGTACGATAGCTCGAATTTGATTTAAAACTTTCAATAATTACTCATTTTGTTGAAAAATGGGTTTTCCAGTTATACTACCATCATGGTACTGTACAGTCACCTTATTTTAACGAGCATCATGACCACCATAATCCTTGCTAAGGTATCGTCCTATCTAAGCCTTGCTTTAAAAACTATTTCTATTTAGTTTTTCTAGAGCCCCATCGAGTTACATATTCAAAAAGTACGCTGCACCTCACTTGATAAAAAAGCTGTGCAGAATGTGACCTGTTCCGTCAAAGCAGTCAATCGATCGACTACTCTAATATCCTCTTCTTTAAATTTTACACGAAACATAAAAACAATTATTGCAAGTATTTATTTAAAAAATGTATGCAAATAAGTTAAGAACCAAAACGAATTACGTTTCCAATATTTCCAGTCGAATGGCCAGTTGTTTAAACGATCAGAAATCATCTACAGCCCGTTTTTGGTGAATGTCACCGACAACATATGCGACTTATTTGCTAAAAACCGTGGTGGATTTTATGTGAAACTCATTATGAGTATCATTTCAAACTACACCAATATCTACCATCCATGTCCTTTTTATGTGAGTGTTGTCTGTTCTATATGATTACAAGCAGAAGACTGAAGAATCTTTTCTTTTTTTTCGTATAGGGATATCATTACATACAAAATCTACCGGTCGATGTGGAAAAACTACCAACATTTTGGCCATTCGGAAACTTTCGATTGGATGTGTTGTGGCTTGAACCAAATTTCAACAAATTGTATTCAATTCAGGTTTTCTTTGAATTTATGCAACGAAGGAAGAGTTAAGGAAGGCCGAGAAGCGATGAATAAATTTGTAGGGATATGATTGCTATTTCCAGATTCAATTCTAGTTTTGTGCACTACAAGAATTGAAAATTCACATTTTTTTACAGAGACTGGTTTTTTTAAATGTTTTTTCATAACTTTTTAGACGGTTATCGTTTAATCTTCTATTGTCGATTGTTTCATGACAGAGCTTTCAGCCGTTCATGTAGAACTGTTTTACAGGTCGTCCTACAAGTTTTCGTAATTTTTTCAGGTTTTGAAACACGTTTCGATAGTACCTCAAATTTACACAATAGTCGTCTAAAAACTAACTCAAGCTCATTTTTGTCTTTATGGATGCCTATGCCGGAGTTATCTTTACTGAGATCGTATTTTTAAACTGATGTTTTTACTCCAAAGGAGTAAAGGAGATGAGCACTACCGACGAAGGACCAATGAGCGAATATTCGTTGATTTTGACATTTTATTCACATCGGTATTTTTGTGTATTAGTCGCGCGTGACACGTTTGACTCCACCACCAAAACAGAAACAAGAAATATATGAAGAAGGACGCACGAAAAATGTACTTGTTGAAATGTGGATTGTATGCGGAATGAGAGTACAGTTTGACAGTTCGGATCATCAAGTGTAAGGTTTTTCAGTCATATAACTACCACTGGCCTTGGTCTGACAGGGCTTTTAAAAACTCTTTTAGACGATCATTTTAGCTTCAGTTCCAGTTGTCTAAATTCAGATAATGAAGCGTTTAACTGAAACTAAAACTGAAACTGGAATACCCATTAGTTGTCATAAGGTGAGCTGTCAAAAATGAGAGCTCAACTGAACACAGGACTGAAGTCTTGATGCACTGTCTTTTATAACTGAACTGACAACTGAACTGTCAACTGATCGTCAAAAAGGGCCTTAAAAGTGGTAAAGGAAAAAGTTGAAATCGAATTTCAGCTCACGTTATCGGGTGAGTTAGTGACCATTTTGGGATTACAGCATTCGTGATCTCACGTATTGTATAGCTATTTAAAATTGTAGTTATCTTATTACATCGAAAATTCACTGATATATTTCGAGTTTCTACTGACTCACAGATGTCGTTGATGTCTCTTTAGACTAATTTAATTTTTTTGTTAGCGAAATTCATTCCTTTATAAAAAAGGCAAGTTTAATGAGAATTTCAAAAAACAAAAACATCAAAAATGCCTTGGAGTGATGTCGTTAAAAGAATTCTTGTTAATTGCTTCCGATGCATGTCTATATGGGCAACGAAAGTGATTGGTTTGAACGGATAGGTACTTCTTTTTCAATATGGTTGGTTACTAATTTATATTGATTAGGCTCTTTCTCATTAATAAATTTACTTTGACTGGGATAAAATAACCTGCCTTCGTAATAACTGCAAGGAAAAACGATCGCTAAGTTTCTAATTTCAAGAGCAATCAGTGAGCACTTCATGCGTCTTACGATTACTGATAAGAAAATGCCAAATTGTGGTTCTAGATTATTCGATAACGTGAGCGGTAATACCAAATTCACATTATTCCGTCACGAGTAATTCGACAACGTGTGCCGTAATTCAGCCTCTGTTTTTCATATACAAGTGCAAAAGAAGTAGAAGCTACGTTCTCGGCGGCCATTTTGTTAATAATAAGGTGATTTCAGCCCTGTTTTCAAGTAACTGTCGCAGTCCAAAATGGCAGCCAATTCACAATATTGAAAAATGGCAACAGTATTGGTAGAAACAGTTCGGAAAAGTATTGAAAAGCTTATTTGATTTCTTCTTTGTCTTAGAGCTTCCAAGATTTTTCCACAGTTCCATTTTAGTTTTATCGGTTTTTGGAGTTGCAAATGTTGAAAGATCTTTTTCCTCAAAGTAGCAGAACATGCAATTGAATCCTTTTATTAAAAGGTAAGCCAGTCTTCTGATGAAAGTTAGAGACAAATTCTGAATGTGTAAATTTATGTGTTCAACAGTGAACAACGTCCCATCGTCAACAATTTTCATTCTCTCACTTTCACTACTTTTTGCTTAAGAGGGAAGTAGGGTTTTAATTTTGTTTTTGCATTTCTATTTTTAATGACTGCATAGTCTTCTTCTTTTTCATTTTCGGCGTTTTGACTTACGAGTAGTGATCTTGAAGCGATCACAACTCTCCCACTTTTCTGCTTCACACTAGTGATCCGCCTGTGGGGTACGCCGCGTTGACCTCAGAAATCGTCGGCAAGCCTCCCGGTTTTGGATTGTTCCATGTCTGAGGCCAACCAAATGCTGCTGTTTTTGCATTTGCTTGTACCAGGAGTGTTTTGGCCTGCCTCTTCTTTTTCGTCGCAAATTTGTTGAAACGTTGTACGATATTGCCTTTTGGGCGGGGTTCTGCGGATCTCTCCTTTGAACATGACAATACCAACTGAGCCGGTCGTGCTGAATTTTGTCCAAGATGGTACTTTTGACATGAAGGCTTCCACGGATCTTAGTACTTCTAATTCAATCATGCTTTGTTACTCCTGCTGTCATCCGAAGCATCTTCATTTCGGCTGGCGTCAATTTGCTCTCATACTTTTTGTACATTGTCCAACATTGTGAACCGTATGTCAAAGCTGGACGGACAACTGCTGTGTAGAGTCTTCCCTTCAGCTTAGGGGGCATTTTTCGATCACAGAAGATAGCGGAGTTTTCTCACCACTTCATCCACCCTACGCTTACTCGATGATTGATGTCGTCATCACAAGATGCTTCACTATTGATCATAGATCCCAGATATTTAAACTTTTCACATTTGGGAAGCACATTTCCATTCAAATAAATGTCTGGAATAGGCTTGTCTGGATCAGAAAAAGGGCAGCACAGGTATTCAGTCTTTTTACGGTACCCATTTCCTTCCAGAACATCAATCCAAATGTCAAGTGCTCGTTGCAGGGATGTAGGATCCTCGCTTATGATGGCTCCATCGTCAGCAAAGAATAATTGTTGTACTTTATTGTCCGTTACTTTTCCTTCGAGCAAATAATCTTGAGCAGTGGACTCAAGACACTTCCCTGATGTACACCTACTGTTATTTGGAATTCTTCGGTGACTCCAGCTGGGCATCTCATCTCTGCATAGTATTGAAAAAAAAAATTAAACTGATGAAGTCATGAAGTTTTTTTATACCTGCTCGATTTCAGCGCGCTATTGTTACCTTTAAAGCGTTTTTCCCACAACTCTCATAAATTCAAAACTGTTTTACCGATCCTTTTGAAATTTTGAACAATATTTCTGTTTATGATTTGCAAATTCGCGTCTATACTTTTTTTCGTTTTTAACAAATGCAACTGCACCGATCTTTTCCCACGAATCGCAACTTTCACTTCAAAATGTTCCCAAAAATTGAAAATTTGGAGAAATTTTACCAGCCTTACCTGGGAAAAGTAATTTTCTACCGAAATAACTTTTAATTTTTGATTTCGGATGATCCAGTACCAAGTTATAAGAGGCACCGCAGCTGTCCTTTTATGCGAGACGCTTCACAATAACTGCTGCCATTGCAATAGGTTTTGATATTTTTTTTGATTTTTCACACAATATTCTTCAAAAATTATATTTTTATCAATAGATTCTAACTGTGTCGTTAATTATTTATTATTAATATTTAAGAGTTAATCCTATCTCCCCCTTAAGCGGGAATTCTGGTGCAGAGGCATGAATGTCGGGTAGTTTTTGAAGTTTTGTAAGAGAAGCAATCAATAATTTTAATGCCCACTTCTTATTAGTTATTATATAAGCAATCAAAGGATGTACATAAAAATATAAAAACGGTAGAAATTTAAAAAAAAAAAAAAAAAAAACTAGCAGCTTATCAAGTGTGGGGCGTCTTTAAAAATTGGCACCTGACTATAGGTACACACTCTTCTAGCAATCTGAAACAAAAAAAGAAAAGTTTATTTATATAGAATAATGACTCTTAATCTGGAACCATAGAAAAGTAGAAAAAAAAAATGACGGCTGTCTGAAAAAAGAACCATTTTTGTATAGCTTTTGTGGATATATAGAATTTTTCAAAAATAGTAGAATTGAAAGATATACAAATCTAGAAATTCGAGAAATAGTGAATACTTTTTTTTTTTGTATTTAATGTTGATAATGAACCGGCTCCCGTATGGCTAGCATGTCTGCCTGTTATCCGGTAAGCTCGTGGTTCGAATCTCAATAAGCAAAAATGTTTTTTCACGGGTATCTTTTGCCAAAGTCGGTTAAATTGGAATTTTCTAGTTTTTGCACAAAAGAAAGTAATTATTTCTTTTTTGCCTTTTTTTTCATAAATACGTACGGAAGCTACCTTAACAAGCCGAATGCTGCTGAAAACCCATGAACTATTGTCAAAAAAATATCTCTATCTATAACTTGTGAGTGTTTGGTGCTGGTTTTGGTCTGACCATGGTAAATTAGTCTTACTTTTTCGAAAAAGAGACTAGAGCAATCGTAACGGTCATACAGTGATTGGATTGCGCTATAGAATGATGATGAATAGTTTTGTATGGCAGAAATTTGAAGCTATTAATGTGTCCGTATAACATAAAAAATAATGTTTTTTCTTCGAGCATAGCCTTTAGCGAGGGTTTGGCAAGCCCTAATAGAGTACCTAATTAAAAACTGTGGTTTCTATCTTAGCCATTCCGAACTATTTCATGTGCCCATGAACTATGTGGGCCCCGAGGTTTACCGAAGGTTGTCGACAAAGATATTTTTTTGGAGCGAGTATCTATTATTATAGGACAAGGTTTCAGTTATATATCTACACAAACATCATTGATTTCTACTAAATCCAAAACACTTATAAGTCGAGGACGGCTGTAACGATTTTCATGGTAATTGATTTGTGGTATTTGCTTCCGTCTCGAATAGAATAATTGAAAACATTGGACTCCCATACGATAACGCAAACGGGTAGGGGAGGTTAAAATTGTCTGCAACGCTTAATAAAATTCTTACAACATTTGGATGCTACATTATCCTCATTTACACGAACAATATTTCATCGCCATATTCTCGAGAAACGCCAACACTTTCTATTAACGCTTTGAATAAGTTCGACCGGAGCAATGCCGCGCCGGGCGGTACAACTAGTAAAATCATGACTAAGACTTTATTTGAATTATACATATAATCGGGGTTGCGCCGTCGCGTCGTCAGTCTGCAACTGCAACGAGCTTAATCATCTGGTCATACTCTTCAAGACTGCTTAAGCAATGAAAATGATTAAAAAGTGGTGATCTGATTAATAAAAGAGCAACAGATGAACAGGAAAGGCTCTTCAATGCTCTGAAGTAAAAAAAAAGTTACACTGTGTGGTTCTGCAGCTGCAAGTAAGTGTATCTAGCCGTTTCTTCGAATTTTCAATTGGGAAATCATGATCAGTCATTTTAAAAAGCTTCAAATGATTTATAGAAGTCAAGTAAAATAATTATAAAATTTATATAATTGTTATATATGCGGTATCAAAATAAGCATGATAAGCTTCATAGTTGTTCATTGCTGCCCATTTCTGCAAATGCGAAAATTGACGCAACTTCTAAGTAGAGCGACTAATGGAAATCGATTGCCTAAAGCGATAGTCTTCTATGTCCATAATTTTATTTTAATTGACTTTTCGACAATTTTAGAGATTTTTATTGCATGGGAACTTGTTAGTATACAATGGACTCTGAGGGTTGCTTTGCTGGTAGTTCAAAGGACTAGTAAATAATCTGACTTAGTGGTGCAGAAAGATTGACCTTTAAAAAAAAACATGGCCTACCACAGTCTCTTTGTTCTAGTAAGTTTACTAACCACAATAATCCTTGCCAAGGTAATGTTTTTCTTTAAGTTCTTTGTCTTTTTTCTGAAACCCTTTTTGTTTCGCTTATTGTAGAGCCCAATTGAACTACATCTCCAAAAAATAACCTGTGCCTCACTTGATCAAAAAGCAGTACAGAATGTGAGCTGTTCTCTCAAAGCAGTCAATCGATCAACTACTTTAATATCAGTTGGTTTAAACTTTACCCGAAGAATTAACTCATTGATTGCAAGTATTCGAAGAAAAGGAATCGAAAGCTGGAATATAAATGAATTTTTCCCTTCCAGTCGAATGGCCAACTATTCAAACGATCAGAAGTTATATACAGTCCGTTTTTGGTGAACGTCACTGACGACTTGTGTGAAATTTTTGGGAAAAACAACCGTGGTGGATTTTATGTGCGAATGATTATCGGTATCGTTGCACATTACACAAATCTTATTCATCCATGTCCTTTTTATGTGAGTGTTGGCTTAGTTGATAAGATAATACAAAGAACTTTATTCTTCCGCAGGGATATCATTATGTAAAAAATTTACCAGTGGATATAGAAAAGCTCCCGAATATTTGGCCATTCGGAAACTTTCGGTTGGATATTTTGTGGTTTGATCAGAATTTAAGGAAAATATTTTCAAATAGTATTTATTTTGAATTCAAACAGCGAAGGCGGAGTTGAAACTTGAGGGTATATATGTGATCTTCATGGTGGACTAGTTTGACTTAAATAAAAATTAATCTTTGAGAAAATCTGAGAATTTGTTTGAAAACATGAAAGACAGATGCTAGGTTGTTACGTTGTAGGAAAACAAAGGTTAAGTGATTGCACGCTGTCTTCTTCTTTTTCTTAATTTTTAAGGCCACAATATTTCGCCTTATACAACATATCAAATCTGAATTGGATTCTTGTACGGTGAGTATACTCGAAACGTCAATGAGTTGAATTTTACTTTGCCATTTCGTACGGAATCAGCATAAGAAGTTCACTGCTACAATTGGGGTGAATGCAAATTCCATCGCCAAAATATCTGATAACAAAATTCATGACAGACTATCGTATCATAGTTGGCGCACGATTTTTGGAAATTTGGTGAAGTCAGCACTTGCTGGGCCACTAATTTAATTTGTCGTTAATGTAATGCCCGTGGCGTAATGGTTAGCATATCTGCTTGTTACGCGGGAGACTCGTGGTTCGCATCCCAACAGAAAACAAAGAAAAGCTTTTTCACGGGCATCGCGAGGAAGTCCCAGGGTGGTAAATTCATTGCATGTATAAGTCCTTTTTTAGGACATTACATCGAGCTCTGCTTTCCTTTATACCCACATGATCGGGTGTACTTTCAAGACTTGTACCGTTTATACTAAGATTTGCAATGGGGCTTTAACTATTTCAAAATCAACGTATTTTTTGATTGGGCTATGATTCCGAACCTTTAAAAAATAGAAGGTCAAATTACACTCTGTTCTAAACTAGTTCACTCTAGAATCTTAACAGGTAAAATTTTTTATGTTTCAAGCACCTCTGATGGTCCGTGGCGTTATGGTAGCATGTCTGCCTGTTAGGTGAGAGTTTGAGGTTCGGACCCAGAAACCTTTTTTTTTCACAGGTAACGCCCTTAGTGTGGAATCGGAAAGTCCTCAGAAAGTAAACCTTTGTAAAGTAAAGCTTTTGGAATCGGTCCGAGGTTCCCCTAGAGCCGATGGTGGATCTACTGAAAGGTGCTTTTGAGGAAAGCTGTGAAGTACGAATGCGAAATCCGTCCAGCTACAGCTAAACTCATCTTAAAACTCTACTAAACTCTTAAGGAAAGTAAAGCAGGAAATTCATCACAACAGAGCTTGGCTGATCCCCGATCATTTACAAATTGCTCCTATCAAAAAATAGTTTTTTATTTCTGAAGTGTAAAATCTATCGCATTGAACAGACATTTTCAACCTTACGTCACGGACACTGCTCAGTCCTTTACTTCCGAAGTGATCGAAGGGGGGGGGGGGGGGGTTATTGCAACCCCAGCACTGAACGGTGGTACGAGGGAGGGTCTTCGATGTTGTTGACTCTTGGAGGTTTTGCCCACCCATTGTACCCCGCGGATACCACTATGGCTACTGCAACCTCCTATTTATGCAGAAGCCCCTTACTCACCCTTGCTCCCTATCGCTTACTCCATCCCTGTCAACCTCAACTCCATCCCTGGTCCCTTTTAACCGGTCATCTTATCAATAGCATTAAATTCGATCACGAAACTTCGAATGTGGTTGGACGACTAATGCCTAAATCACTTCCGCTGCTTCTTCAACTCCTTTTCGTGCTCGCTTTGAATTGACATTATGATTTTGGTGTTGTTTTTTAATGTCAAAGTGAGAAAAAACTCAACCAAACTCAAATGTTTGCTTTGAGTTGGAGTCACGTGACATCGAAGTCTAAACGATATTTTGATAGGATGCTTCGTCAGGCGAAATCGAAAATAAAGCGGCATTGTTCAGGCACAAATACTTTGAACCTTGTTTGGGCTCCAACTCATCACGGTTTCAAATCGCTAATGAACTAGCCAGGTAGAGCATTAGAAGATTTTCTTATGTATGCTCTCACCCGTTAATTAAAAAGCTACAACATTTTCGCTATCCCGTAGCAGAAAAGACTGTAGAAAAATTTTTTGGCGCTGCCACGGAGCACTTCTTTTACGTCAAACAAGTGCTAGGCCACACTCTTTAAATCCTTTATGACTGTCCTGCATTTTTTCTCCGCGCAGATATAGTTTGAGTTGGCTTCCCATAGACTCAACGTTATGGCAGCGTCTTCTGGCTGTTCTACGAAGACCTAGAAAACTGTTACAGAATAAAGTTGCAATTCGGTAGTATAATTGAAACATTTGTAGGGTTTGCAGATTTGAGTGGTCCAGTTAGTATTCAATGATCACTTCTATGAAAATTTTTTTTTTTTAACTTGTTTAGGACTGACGTATTTTCGCCTAAAAGACATCCGTTCGTGTGATGCTCCAACGATTATTCGGTTATCGAAAATGAGTCAATAAATATAACAATTTGTTAAAACTTAAAAATCCAGGTGGGGTTTTAGAAAAAAAAAAATAAACTACGTAAAAATAACTGCAAAACTAGATTTTAAGATTATCTTCATAACAGACTGCTTTTTAAAATATGTAATGTAAACTATGTTAATTACGGAGTACCTCAAGGTTCTAAGTTGGGTCCACTTGTTTTCATATTTTTTACGAAGTCCTTCGGATTTTTCAGTTAAGTAATCCATTTGCTTTTGCCGACACTGCAACTGTCGTACGACATAAATCCCGGAAACGGTGATGATGCAAAAGGAGTTGGACGATAACGCGTTGGTACTTAACGCTTCTAAAACGAAACTAATGCTGTTCGAAGTCCACGTTTAAAACAAAACGATAAGCAAATACACTTCAGGAATACCTTGTGTCCAAGCGCACCCAATGAGTGCATCGAACCTGTAGAAAGATATAAATATCTTGGAGTCGCTATTGACAGCGACTTCCTTTGGGACTAACATGAAGACAAGCTACGTAATGCTCTTAAGTCTAAAGAAAGGCTTATATGTTATCTCACAGCATGGTACCGATGCTTCTGAGGACGTTCTGCTATGCATTGGTAGAATCAAAGCTGAAGTATGGTATACTTGCTTGAGGAAATGCTGCTAAAACTCACATCGACAAGATCCAAAACTTTAGAAAACGATTTTAAAAATCATTCAGAATAACAGACAGCGAAATTGAAACAGTTTTATTGTGCTTCAAGTCGAGGAAATCTTTAAAAGAACTACAGTGCTACAATGCCAAGATGGCCAACGCTTCGTTCGATCAATACAAGGTATGCTTCAAATGCCACACTTATGGTAGAAGGCAGCTACAATACTTGTCCCTTTAATAATGAATTCTTTGCCTCAAGAACTTTAACAAAATATAAATTTTAAAACAAGAAAAAAGCAATTAAAGCACTTCTTCCTAAATGAAACCAGATAAAAAGCTATTGATAACTTTTATACAAGAAATCTTTAAATAAAATCAAATTTTGAAACTGATAACTTAATAACTGTAAATTAATACAATTTACTTTATTAATGTATTAATTAAAATCCAACTGAAACCCAATCTGCTGCAGAAAGGCCTAGGCTTCACCAGAAAACATGAAAATTGTAGTAATTCTAATAATAAATAAATAAATAAATAAATAAAGTGAAACTCATAGTCTAAAAAAAATTGTAAATGTTGTAAATTTTTTTTAAGAAAATGAGTGTTCTTTAATACTGTCACTTGCGTTTGATTTCTAAAACAGTGCAGTTTTCAGTTTTTGGACTTCAAAAATGATCAGCTTTTTTTTTTTTTTTGCAATTTTCATTATGAAGCAAAATCTGTAGGAAGTAGTAAAGCTGAGCTTCGAAAATAGTTTTTGTGTTGAACAAGTGAAGGGAAAACTCTGTATTCTTTTCTGCCCAATAACCGTTTGACTGGACTGGCAAATTTGCTACTTCGAAAAAATTCATATGATTTACTAAACTGATCACTTTAGATTGAAAAACGGCTCTTTATTTTAATGACTTGTTCAACTCATAATTGAATCTATGCCATCACTGAAAACCATTTTGTTTCTTCACTGAGTACCTGCTTTCAATGATGACACTAATTACTTAAACAGCGATCTCGATGACGCACACTGAAATATTTTTCGTAACTTGGATCAAATCTGATTTCGTGTTCAATTGGGACAATCAAATTTGTTTTATTTTCATAAACTGGTTTGCCTATCTCACCGCGCTATCAGTCTGATTTTTGTTGTTGTCGTCTTGCATGATTATCGAATATACAGTTGAGGTCGTAAACAAAGAACTTTTTGAGCTTCTTGAGGAATTTTGTTTGTTAATTGTTCCTGCTTGACGTTTTCTCCATTGCCGTCCAACATTTCTCACTTATGTAAGTGGAAGTTTGTCATTCTCATGATACTAAATGAAGCTGATTCGAAAATTTTCGAACTGAATTCTTCTTTTAGTGTTTTTCGTTATTCACAATGAATAATGTTTCTTAGCTCAAACAGCGATTTATTTGTCACAACCATGTGGTCCTTTCACTACTAAAAAAAAAAAAATTAAATAGTTCATCCCTCGAAATTCGTAATTTTGTTTGCTGATTTGTTTCCCCGTTTTTTTCTTTCAAACAACCATCCTCACTGAAAAAGAAACGAGCTCATTTGAATATTTTCAGCTCTTTCGGACAAGGCCTAATGGTTCTCCCAAACTTTATGGTTTTTGTAGTTACAGCAGCGATAAATTAAACTGTCAAATTATGTTTACATTGCGCTATATTCTAGTATACCCACTTGTCTTTCCGCGGCAATAAGAACGTTGCAGCGTTTTCGTACATCCGCGACGACAAAAGTCTGTCAACAGCGTAAATTCCGCTGCCGCGACTGTTAAATTGCTTTTTTTTTAGAAATCCCTTAATTGTAACCTCTGCATTTAAAAATAAGCAGAAAGACTCATGAGCCTTGATGGTCTAGGACGGAAAAACATTCATTTTTTCGTTTTGGAAGAATTCCACATGCTTGTGAAACACTGAACTCGACTGTACCGATCAATCAGTATCAATGATCATAAAAACTTTACGAGTGCCTTCATATGTCCAATTCATTGCTTTTTAAAATCAAGATGAATGATGAACTACTTGGATAGCCATTTAGCCAAGCCAATCGATATATTTACAAATAAATTAGCTCCTTCTACGCTCCATTAAGTCAAAAAATATTCTTAAAACAAAAGTAATTGGCTTATTTTGCTGAAAAAAGTTCAGATCCAATCGATAAATTCCATAAGGAAAGATGACAGGCAATTGATCCTCATTAACCGGAAGGTCTTCTATGTAATGGTAACCCTGTAAAATAAAACATCTTTAATCCTTGCTGTTTGACTATCCTTAGGGATTAACTCACATAATAAGGACATGGATGTTTGAAGTTCGAATATGGTTGATAGATTTTAGCAACCAAACGTAGATACACTCCCCCTCGATTCTTTCCAAAATATTCACACAAATCTTCAGTTACATTCACCAGAAACGGTTTGTAGTTCACATGATTTTTCTTCATAAGCTGTCCGTTCAACTAAACAAAAAAAGACAATAAGAAAACTTCAGTTTTGTTTTTTAGAATATAAAATTAGCAATAGAATGTCTTGCCATGAACTCGTCTATCTTTTCAGTTATATTTACACCAACGTTTATGTAAGTTGTCGTCCGATTTTTGGCCTTGACTGCGCATTTTACAATACTGACAACTGTTTGATTATAGGTTATGCAGTTCACTTTTTGAATACGCAGTTCAAATGGGGTCTTAAAAAAAGAAGAGGAAACAATGTACACGTGGTATATATTCTTAAAAACGCAAATTTGTAGTTGCATTTGACCAGATAAAAAAAAGGTTTTACTTTTGCGTTCACTAATGTCACAAACAGTCCTATTATAATGAATTGAATGTAAGTTTTCATGATGATATTGTGGTGGCTAAAGTGTAACTATTACAAAATTTCAAGTTCTGTTGAATCATTGAGATCAATTTTCTCTAAACCTTGCTCAGTTTAAAACAATTTGATTGAATGCGAATGGCCTACACGCAACCAACTATTCTTTATTATAATTGAATTGGTGCGATAATGAGAAACAGGCAAGGGCATAAAAAAAGAACTTTATCTTTTTTTTTAGCTCTGGGGTAAAAATAAAAAAATAAGTAAAAATTGTGGTGCATCTTAGCAGGGAAGCTCGCTGCCTTGCGTTTTGAGAAATACAACCATTCCTTTTGATGAATGGAGGAGACCTTCCATTTTGTTGCCGATTCGAAACGGCTAATCGAGAAAGCGCTTTTCATGACATTGAAATTACGATTAAAGGACTTTTCAATTCCTCACGGATTATGATACCTGCTGGAAAACATTTTTGGTTTCTGTTGGTGTTCGAAACACGAAACACCCACGTAACATTTAGACATGCGAACAATAACGCAGCGGACGACACTTTGGGCACACCGCCAAGTATAGATATTCTGTTAGTTTAAGTTTAGTCACACAACCTGTATGTGGAATGTTTTACCAGACACTGCTTTCGCCTACATTACGACTCTATAAGATATTTAATTGTGAGAGGATGAAAGATTTCAAATGCAATTTCGCTGGTCGAATAGTTATATGAAAATCTATACAAATAAAAGCGAATCGACAAATTGTTGCTCTTCTTCTTTTCCTGCGTTACGAGTATCGTGATCACTTATAGGTCTCCAGTACTTATCCGCTTCATACGCCTGACAGATATGGCGCTGAATCGTACTGAAATTCATTCATCATAATAATTTTACGAGTACTTATGTTGCTAAGACCAATTCAGTTTATTGTCTTTAAAACCAAGGAGAATAGTGAACTACCTCAAAGGCCAGAGCAATGAGCAAATGAATTAGCTCCTTGCACGCTCCAATAAATCAAAAAATACTCTCAAAACAAAAGTTATGGGCTTATTTTGCTGGAAAAAGTTGAAATCCAATCGATAATTTCCATAAGGAAAGATGATAGGCAATTGTTCCTCATTAACCGGAAGGTCCTCTATGTAATGGTAACCCTGTCAAATAAAACATTGCTTAAGTTTTCACTGTTTGATCATCCTTAGGGACTAACTCACATAATAAGGACATGCATGTTTGAAATTCGAGTATGGTTGATAGATTTTAGCAACCAAACGTATATACACTCCACCTCGATTCTTTCCAAAATATTCACACAAATCTTCAGTCACATTGATCAAAAACGGTTTGTAGTTCATATTATTTTTCTTCATTAGCTGTACGTTCAACTAAAAAATAATAACTAATATCAGAACCAGTCCCATCATAGTAAGTCGAATGAAAGCTTTCATGGTGCCAATGCGGTGGCTGGAGTAAAACTGTTATCAAATTTCGATATTATGATCAATTGTCTCTATACATTGCAGAGTAAAAAAAAAACAATTTGATTCAATGTTAATGGCCTATACGCAATTTGTTATTTTTTATTATAATTGGATTGGTGCGATATTGAGAAACAGGCAGGGGCATAAACAAAGAACAAAGAACTTCTGATAGTGTTTTTTAGCGGAGAACCCCTAGAGTCTAGGGCCTAGACCTTTAGAAGAATGGAGGGGACCTACCATTTTGTTGTCGATTCCGAGCAGCAAATCGAGAACACACTTTTCATGACACTGAAATGACGATGGTAGGATTTGCCGTTTCCTCGTGAAAGGCGATAGCAATGGAAAAATACTTTTTGTTTTCTGTTGGGACTTGGGATTCTCCCACATAAAATTCAATGATATTAAACCACGGACATCACTGTAGCTTACAATATGTACTAATTCAAACGATATTTAAAGGTGCTGTTTGCATAGTGAGAGGATATTGAATATTAGATTTCAAATAAAATTTTGCTGTTAAAATGAAGTGTAAAATGAAAATCTATATTGATGAAAATGGTTCGCCAAATATGTTGTTAAGCGTATAACTCGTGAACGACTCAAATAAGTGAGAAATTTTTTGTGTTCTTCTTTTTGCTACGAGAATCGTGATCTCCATGGCTTCACAACTTCCAATACTTGTGTTGCTTTCCATTAAATTAATTCGGGGAAGCATTTGTTAGATAAAATAATTCTTATGTAGACCAAAATCACTTTGCTCATATTCACTTGCTGTATAAAATTTTATTTTGATCAAATCAAAGCACCTTCGATTTCTGTGTTTCTTTGACATGTTTGTAATACATTTTTTTAGTCAATAAATTTTCTTTCTGTAGTAAACGTTGAAGTAAGAGTTTTACTTCTAATATCATTCATAAACTAGGGGAAAAATTTAGGGATCAAAATAAAAACCCCAAATTTTTTACAGTTTTTCAAGTATATGTAGTTGTAATTCTCTTAAAAATAGTCGCACTGGAATTTAAAAAAAAAACATTTTCAAATTCAAAGCTTCTTGTTTTGAGATCTAATGATCAAAAAAATTTCCCGCTCAATTCTAATGAATACTAAGAACAAAGTTTTTTCGAAATTTTGTTGGTTCTTTTTTTGGGGGACGAGCTTGGAAATTTTTTTTCCAACTTTACCTCTATATGAAGCGGATAGCTTGTTTGTTTAGCGTGAATTTGTTGTTTAGAAAAGTTCGATTCGACATCTTCTCACTGAGATATCGATTTTTGAATGAAAAAGGATCTGTTTGTTTTTAACCATCAATATCTCAGCAATCGGTCATAGCACAAAAAAAAAAAAACAAGGAGGGTTTTGAGACTTTGAATAAATCTCCAACAAAAATCATTTTAATTTTTTTGAAAGAAAAAAAAAAATAAATTTACATTACATTAATTAAAAAAATTAAGAAAAATGGGCTTATGGTGTGTTTTGGTTGGATCTGTCAAGAAAACCGGTCATGTTGAGCGTGTTTTTTACGGTTTGACATGCCCACAAAAACCTCAGAAAGCTTCGATTCAATCCATCGGGCCGTTTTTTGTTTTTTTTTTCGATCAAAATTTGGAGAAAAAATTAAAGGATCATGATTTCATCCTTAAATGATTATAATCTTAACAGAATGCAAAAGAAATGCTTTTTGACTTTCTTATGAATTCTTAAGGACTTTCACACGAGCACGACCAACGAACGACGAATAAATCGAGAAATGTGATTTTAAGTACCTTACGATCATAAATTCCTCACGAATTTCTTAAGAAACGATGGAAATATAGTTCATACTTATTTTGAAATGGATAAACTTTTATTTTTGTGTCTAAGATTAACAAAATAGAGAGAAAACATTTATTCGTTACGAAAAAATATCTAGTAGTTACGAACTGTCAGACTTTATTCTCCTTCCACAACGAATAAATTCTTCACGCGTGTTTAATCACAAAATCATTCTCCATTTTTGTTTTGGATGTTAATTGTGTTCGTTATTCGTGATGAATGTAAAACACGAATTTGAATGAAATGTCAAAATTAACGAATATTCGCTCATTCGTCGTTCGTTGGTCGTTCTCATGTTGACAATACGTTACTGCCTGGTCGGAAATACGCTTGTTGTGTGTGCGAATTGAGACCCGGAGTCTCCGCAGTTCCTCAGTATTTAATGACTCCGAACTCATTCTCGGATGAGTATTTGTGTGCGTGTGTTTATGTGTGCAAAAAAGAAAAATCTTTCGGTTTGGCGGTTTGGTCATTATAGCGCTGAGCTGTTAGGTTTTCGCGCACTATCAGCAGAGGTGTTCTCCAATTTCGCGAAACGCGCCCTAAACCATGATTGATCCACCACCGTAAGCAAAGATCGGACGAACAAAATTCTGGCGAAAACGTTCTCCACGACGCGACGACCGACGCCAAACAAGAGAACGTCGCGTTGCGTCTGTCGCTCCCATAAAAGGCGAACCGGGACTCATCTTGAAATAAAACCTTTCCCAATTGTCTTAACGTCCAAGCCCGATGAGCGTTAGCATACGCTAAACGTGCTCGGCGATGTCTCGCGGTCAAATGGGAACACGATTAGGATGCCGTGCATTTTCAACCCAGTTGCACGAAGACGGTTAATGACTGGTCGGGAAGAAATGTTTCGTATTTGATTTCGTCGTCGCTGTCTTTGTTGATGTTGTTGTTGTTGTACCCTATTTGGGAAATGTCTTGCCACGATGTTCGCATTAATGAAAGGCTCACGTCGAACTTGTCGGACAATTGTCCGATCATCGCGTGCAGTTCTGACGCGATGGCAACCTTGTCCAGGGCGATTATTGTATTGGTTCGTCTCCTGGTATCGCGCATACTTTCGTGATACGACGGATTGACTAACACCCATCTGGAAGCAACATTGTGTTTGAAATGTTCCAATGAGGAGGAGCTGCAGTGATCCCACTTAATTATACTTCCCAATAAAGATTCATTTGTGGACTGCTCCATAGTGAGGTGTACGACACGTTCAATTGGAGCAAACGCGCGCCGGAGAATAAATCAGCAACACTTTCACTTCCAGCAGAAATATTTTCGACTTATCTTGAGTTACGATGATGCACAGGCTTTACAACATCAGTGACGCTTCTGCTCTCTTCAAATATCTTCACTGTTTTACTTGCGAAGTCGCTTGATTATGACGACCATAACCGTCTCGTAATATTCGAAAAGTGGCCGTTTTTAAATCACTGTTTTCATTATAAGTTTATTGATTTTTAAAAGAAGATATCGCTGTGTTCGATTGCTAACATGTTAAGCAATCCATTATCCAGACTAATCAAGAAATACGACAAACTAACTTAACTAGGACGGCAACCAATATCGAAATTGTTATCCAAAGAAGGAAGAAGATTCGAGCTCTTTTCTGTTTATGGTGCTTCTTGGCGCACTTTATCAATTCTTCCATTTGTGTTATTAAACATCTCTCGTCTGAGTGATGAAATCGGATCTACACGTGCGGTTTTGTTAAAGAAGAAACAAAATAAAAGCGGAATCGATCGTAAACGGGATTGGCTGTACTTCTTCCTTTTCGACGTTCGAATGGATCACAGCTCTCCCACCTAACTGCTTCACACTAGTGATCATCTAATGGGGTACGCTGTGTTGATCGCTGGCATTGGAAAACTTCCCGGTTTTGGATTCTTCCATGCCTGAGGCCAACCAATGCCTTCTAGCTATGCCCATGTCGTTCATTGTTGTATCTTCTTCTGCACACATTGTCTTAGCATACGGGACCAAAAATCATTCGAAGTATTTTTCTTTCGAAACAATCAAGGGTTTCCTCATCCGCTTTCGATAAAGTCCACGCCGAAAAGCAGAACTGGCTTGATTAAGGTTTTTAAAAGAAAGTGAAGAAAAAAGAAGAAAAGGAGACCAAAGCTTCAGATTTCAGTGTGTTCTTTGGCAACAACGGTGTCAGAATTCTTTCACATCATTCAAATTAATTTGGGAGGGAAAACGAACGAAAACAATTCAAGTTTATTTAAATGTTTTGAAATGTTAATAAAAAAATATAATTCGAAGCCGAAAATCCGTTCTTGTATAGGATTTCAGAATTTAAAATTTAGTGCGCCATATTACCCAAACTTGAGATTCATTGGATTGTAAGATTTAAAACCACCAAAAAATGTTATGTCGAGCAAAATGAAGTAAACACTTTGTTGGACTACAATAAAAACTTTTTTTTCCCTTAGCTTTACCAATATTTTAAAAAACCTATTTCATAAAAAAAAAATCTACTAAAATCTAGAACGCTCTTTTAGGTCAAAATATAACTGAAGAACTAAGAAAATTGGCTCATTTTGCTGATACAACGCCATATCCAATCGGTAAATCCCAAACGGCCATATAACTGGTAACTTTTCCTCATCTACTGGTAGATCATGAGCGTAATGATAACCCTGCAAAGTAAGAGATATAAAAGTCATAGTCTCCTGACGTTTGTTTCAGATCGACTTACAATGTATGGACATGGATGTTTGAAATTTGAGTAGGGCTGATAGATGCCGGCAACCAATCGCAAATATACTCCACCTCGATTCTTTCCAAAATATTCACACAAATCTTCCGTCACATTGATCAAAAATGGCTTGAAAGTGACATGGTTCTTTTTTAATAACTGTGCATTCAACTAAATACAAAACAAAAAAATGATTGACGGTATGTTTTTATATTGAAACATCTGTAAACCTTGCCATAAGTGAGTTTAGCTTTTGTGTTATATTAACTCCAATATTTAAAAAAGTCGTCGTACGATTTTTTGCCTTAACCGAACATTTAACGATTTCAGCCAATGCCGGATTTCGGGCTATACAGTTTATTTTTTGAATTCGCAGTTCAAATGGGGTCTTGAAAAAATGGAAAAACAAAGTTAAAAAGATTTATTCGCAAGCTTTAGATATGAACCATTACTTTCGCATTAGCAAATCTGGCAAAAAGAACTACAACGACAATGACATGAATTAAACAAGTCTTCATAGTGCTAATGGTGGCTGAATTGAGACTATTGATTGGCTTCAAGTTTTACTAAACCTTTAAAACTCGTTTAACTTCATATTTGAAGCAATTGAAAATAATTTGATTTCACGCATGGGGTTTCCAAGCTGATCGATTAGTAGCTACCTTTTTTTAACTAAATTTTGTGTATAACACACGCAATGCTAAAGCTTAATTGAAAGACAAGTCCGTATACAAAGAACATCACTGCTTAAGTCGCGAGGTTCAATTTGTGATTCTTGTATAAGCAAACATTTGCTTGGATGGTCTTAAGGATATTCATGATGGAAGGAGCATTCAACACTTGTATAGCGTTCATTTTGGCAAAAATCTATAAGAACTGAAAAGAAGCTTTTGAACGTATCAGAAAAAATAACTTAGAAAGCTTAAATTATAAATTTTTTAAATTTAACACTTTTTATAAATTAAATTATTTTTTTTTTTAATTTATACATTGTGAAAGGTTGTTCTTAAGGACGAGGCAATGTTGATAGGCCTTGGCAGCCATGTTGCTTTTGTGGCGTCTGTAATACATACCTGGGGTCGAATTACCGCATCAGTGATCGAGTAAGTGAGCACAATTTTTCTTTCAAAATTCTTTCTATAGTACACAACATCAGTCTGCTGTTTATCTATCGAATTCAATTCGTTCAAATTCGGATGACAAACTGCCAAATTGTTGTCCTAAGATCAGGAGTAATGCCAAAAGCGTATAATTCTGTCACGTACTACTCGATCACGTGTTTGGTAATTCGGCCCCTGTTCTCTTTTGTTCAATCACTGATGCCAAATCACAATGGCATGTAACACGGTTTAGCAGAAAGTCCAAATGATAGAACTTATCACACTTGTCACACTGTCAATTTCTTCACTAACGGTTTTGGTCCTTTGGAAAAGTTTGGTAAAGTAAACGGAGAAGCTAAATAACACATACTCTGATCATTTATGTTGGTGAATTGTTTTGTTACCTCTAGGTAATACCACGTTACAGAGGGTTAAGTCATTTCCAATGTATTCTAATTCAAGGAACTGTAAGTTTTAAAAGGGAATTGATTGTCGAAGGACATAATAAGATCTTTTTTTTGCAGAAAATCCTTTTCGTTTATGTGAAAATAGCGTATGGCATTTTCATCAAGAGATGTAATTCTGTACATATCTGGAAATGAGCTCGATAAACATTAAAAAAGATGTGCGTAGTGCTACTTTGCCAAAAACCCTCAAAGACATTTCTAATAGGTACTGCCCTTTACATGTCGCTTTCATTCAATGAAACACCCATAATCGTCTCTGCTCAGTTAAACATGTTGTCTTTGGGTGAGTGAACACATACATACGTACGAGGGGTGATGCAACAGAGTGGGGAGCTCCGGGGACAATCGAAATTCTCACAAGTATGCCTTGTGAGGAAATGGAAGGGACCTACAATTTTCTGCCGGTTACGAACGGGAAAGCGCTTTTCATGACAATGAATTTAATATCGGAGGACTTGCCAATTTGTAGCGAAAGGTGATAACCGTTTAAAAACATTTTTGGTCTCAGTTGGTACTCGATCCACGAACCTTCCGCGTAACAAGCAGACATGCTAATCATAACGTTACAGACACCACCAAGTGAATACCTGTGACTCATAAAAATTTTCTTTATTGAGTTCTCACTTCAAATCGAACTGTCACTCCTTAGAATTAAATCATGAGAAGCAATCTTTTTGCACGATCAGAATTTTTTGAGGATGCCTTTGAACACTCCTAGACACTTCTCCTCGTCCAATGGAAAGCGACATTAGTGAAATTTTAAATATAAAATTAAATTTGCTTTTTCTTAGATTTACTCTTAAATAACCGCATTTAGTTAGTCCTCCATTAAAACAACCCGCACTAACTACTCTTTTGCATATCATAACAGTAGAACTTAATGATTTTTGTAGGCTCTACTGTAAACTGAGGCCAGTGTACCAGAAAATCATAATTTTTTTTTTATTGATGAAGAAAGGATTAAATGATTTTGTATATCAAGTCTTTGTTTTGAATCGAAATCGCGTGAGCTTATACTGTGCTTGACTAAATTCATGACGCTATTTTAATTTTTATAGTCTAAGTATTTCCGATATATTTTTTTTTTTTTGTTTTTTCTTATTTCGTTTGCGACAATTTCGTATTGATCACGAGTTTTGCAATAATGAAAATTCTATCACTGTTGGTCAAAGATCTTTAAAATTATGAAAATTTCATAACTTTCGCAAATACAACACAGCTGTCGTGATACTGACAACAGGTTTGCCAAATTTGCGGCAAACTGACGGGACTATGACAACTCCGACGGAGCAATGCTGGACATATTTACAGCTCGTATAGAATTTCACACAATTTACCATTTTATTAAGAAATAAACTAAGTACGAGGGCAGTCCGATAAGTACTTAGCCTACAAAAGCAAAACGAAAATTTTGGAAGTGTTGATTTATTTCTCAACATAATCTCCTTTTAAACTCTTTGATGAAATAAAGAATATATCTATCTATCTATCTATCTAATCTCCTTTTAGTTCGATACACTTGACCCAGCGTTGCTCCAATTTCTTTAACCCATCTGGAAAATACGTTTTCTCTAGTTCCGCAAAGTAAGCCTCGGTGGCGGTGATGAACTCTTCATTTGACACAAATTTCTGCCCGGCAAGTGATTTTTTCAAGTTTGGAAATAAAAAGAAGTCGCACGGGTCCAAATCTGGAGAATACGTTGGATGGGGCAATTGTTCATAGCCCAATTCGACCAATTTATCCGCGGCGATGGCGGTGGTGTGAACCGGTGCGTTTTCGTGGTGGAAGAGCACTTTTTTCTTCGCTAAATGAGCCCGTTTTTTTCTGCAATTCGGCGTCCAATCGGCCCAATAATTTGGCATATTACTGGCCTGTGATCGTTTTACCCTTCTCCAGGTAGTCGATGTAGATCACACCTTGTGAATACCAGAAAACGGTGGCCATCACCTTTTTGGCCGATGGGGCAGTTTTCGCCTTCTTCGGAGAACGTTCGCTGGGTAAGGTCCACTGTTTCGACTGTTTCTTGGTGTATACTAGTGGATCCATGTTTCGTCGACGGTTACAAAACGACAGAAACTCCTTCGGATTGCGCTTAAACAGTGTCAAACACAGCTCTGAGGTGGTCACACGGTTGCGTTTGATGTCCGGAGTGAGCAAACGCAGCACCCATCGCGCCGACATCTTTCTGATGTCCAAAATTTCATGAAGGATATGACCCAGGGGGTCTTTCGAGATGCCTACTCAGCTATCTCGCGCCTTCAAACGGCGGGCGGTCAGCTAATACGAGATCGTGGATTTTTGTCACATTGTCCTTCGTGGAAGCCGTTTTCGGGGCACCTGGGCGTGGCTCATCAAAAACCGACGTGTGACCACGTTGAAACTCGTTGAGCCAATTTTTGACGGTCGCCATCGAAGAAGAAGAGCCACCGTACACAACATCCAACCGCTCTTTGATTTCGCTGAGTGATTTCCCTTCCAAAAACAAGAATCAAATCACTGACCGATATTGCTCTTTTTCCATTTTTCTAAAATCCGCGGACATGTTTGCTTACACACGCGGTCTACGAGTTCGATTTGGCAAAAATTTTGACAGTTGCCTTCTACAAAAATTAACTACACTATAGTAAGTTTCTCTTGCGATAGTGGAGCTATTGGGCGGAGAGGCTAAGTACTTATCGGACTGCCCTCGTAAGCACAACTCCGTCGCTATTACTAGAAACCGATCAAGATAGTAATAGCTCTGTCGTTTTTTCGACAAATGTGCAACAATTGCGACAAAGATGTTGAGATTAAGAAGACTGTTCTGTAGCACTTACAACATTATGGCTATTCAAAAATATATAAATAGAGTTGCGCAACAGAGCGAGGAGTACTGGGCCCTATTGCATTTCTGACTACTATGCCATGGGCCTGTAACACAAAAGCTACAAGAATACAAGTAAAGAACCAGTTGTAGACCCATGTCCATTACACTTATAGAAGTGCAAGCAAACTTGTGGTTTCAAGTTACAAATTTTTTTTATACCATAATTCTCTTGGTATACAAGAACTTGTAATTTTGTATTAAAGACCTCTTGTGAGAAATGGACAATTTTTTGCCCATTCCGATTGGGCAATTTGGAAAGCGGTTTTTGTGGCATGGAGTTACTGTTTTAAGATTTTGCTAATTCTTCGTCAAAGGCGTTACCAGTATAGAAATACTCTTTTTCTTGGTGTTTCTGGAACTAGGACCTCAAACCTCCAACGTAATAGCCAAACAAGTTAACCATTACGCCACGCACCAAAATTTTGACTGTTCAGTTTCAGTTGCTATTAAAAAAGTCCATCTTCATCCATCTGTCGCGTTTACTGCAATTATGTCTCTTTTACGTCCAATCGTTTCTGTAATTCTGTCGCAACTATAACAAGACTTTTTGTGGTTGTGTCCATTCTGCTTTGATAACGACTCCAGACAACTGCATGAGTGCAATCACTTGCGCTTTCGAATCATCCCCCCAAAAACAGGCCGTACACAGTCTCACACTCACAATGATAAAAACAAGGTTGATACTTGTAGAAAAAGTACACAACAGTCGTGAATACGAGCCTTCGCATTGCTTGTGCCCATGAATGATGAATGAAAGGACCATTCAAACTCAAAAAGGTACACCATTCGCTTGTATTCGAAAAAAAGGGAATGTTCGCGAATGATGAGGGATGACAACGAATATTTTTTCATGTTCATTGATAGGTTTGAATGCACATTTTGTGACCTAACTTTGCCGTTATTTATATTTTTTGGGTTTTGTTGTTGTTGTTGTGTTCTTCATCACAGTTTTGCACTGTGAAATATTCGTTGGCTTATGAAGTATTCGTTGCACTGTAGATGATTCGTTGCCTTAAACACTATTCGCACAAGTTCATACGCATTCGCTTATTGTCATTGCCTGCCATGGTTTCAGTTAAGTGAATGAGAGTGAGAACCTGTCTTGTTGACTAAAAGAGAGTGCAGTGTGTGTATTGCTTTGGATTAAGATGAATGGTGTGTAAGGCAATGAATAAGTGAATGCATTAACAAAACGAGACATTCACTGCAGCTCCCTGAACTACACATCCGTCGTAATGAAGAAATTCTATTGTGACTTGGACAATTCGATCGCCTTTATGGTAAACACATACCTTACGGTAACACTAGGTTTGCACAAAGTGATTGTGAGAAATTTTTCGTGATTGTTTTATTAAGAGGAAGGTTGTAAGTACCCGTATCATGACTTGTCATAGAACTCGCGCCTAGGCATAGAATCTATGAAGCTATACCGTTGCAACTTTGTATTGAACTCTTTCATAAAACAATTCGAGGGAAAAAAGCGAATAGAGCATTTCACATTCGTGTTGTGAACCGAGTTCTAAATTGCTCGAAATTGGTTTCATGGGTAAAACAATTTATATATATCTTGCTACGTGGAGCCTTGTTGTTGCTGAGTAGCAGCGTTATGATAGTATCCATTTATTGTATTGAAAAGATAAGGCCTAAGGATTGATTTAAATAACAAAATTAAAATAATGGTATTTGAGTTGGTAGTCGCCATTATTTTTGATGCTCTTTCCTCTATTGTGGGCTATATCCAGAAGAATCAACGCCTGCTCTGATATGAAAACTGCATTCTTCCTTTAAACGATTGACTGACTATAAAACATCGGGATCAGAAAAAAAATCTCTCTGCTGCTTGCCTTAGGGTGATATTTTCGGAAGTATTTGCCTCTGCAGATCGAATCCGAACTAATTGTTTTCTAGGAGACATCGATTCTACCTTTGTTGATACGATTACTTTGAAAGATTGTAATGCCAGGTGAAAACACTTTCATGCTTAGAACCTCCGGTTAAACTGAAGCACCTACATAAACATGAAAATGGTATTCCAGGAAGATTTATAAATTTTTGGCGAGATCAGATATGTGGTCGACTGGCGACGGTCATTGTTTACAGACATACCAAGTACTGACACCTTTTCGGTTTCATTGAGGCAAGTACCATTTACAGACCGCGGCAATGGAGCATGTTAAGCCCTTACGACAAAAGACGTAGTTTTGGTTTTTTTTAGAAATTGTATTCTGCTCGGATCTTATTAGTACGCCATGTTTTGCAGATATATGAACATGCGTTGAACAACTTCAACTAGAGCTGTTTCGTCTTGAAGTTGAACAGATTTTAAAAATGGAGCTCTATTTCCTCCTTCTATTTCTCGGAGGAGAGCTGGAATACTTCATTTATATTTATACCGATTTGAAATCTTTCGATGCTCTAAGCAACAACACATTGTTCCTTAGAGCATCTGTTGCAAAAGACAGATGAGAGATGAGAAAACGTCATTGGAAGAAAGAAATTACATAAAGCAAACAGCTCAAAAGTCACTTTATAGACTTTCCGTTCGAGTAAAATCAAACACAATTTATTCTTTAATGCACAAGTCCCCCGCCCTTACAAATCATTTTTAAATTAAACCGAAAAAATTAGACAATTCTTGATCCACAACCAACTGCAATTTCAACTGACAAACTATAACTAAAATATTGAACGTTCTTTTAGTTCAAAAAATAACTGCGTTATTAAGAAAATCGGCTTGTTATGTTCATAGAATGCCAAATCCATTCGATAAACTCCGAATGGCCAGATGACTGGTATTTGATCCTCATGTACGGGTAAATCCGTTATGTAGTGAGGACCCTGTTAAGTAAATAGAAAATCAATTTTACACTGCTTGGTAATGTTTCAAACGTGTCTTACAATATAAGGACAAGGATGTTTTAAGTTGGAGTAAGGCTGATAAATCTTTGCAACAATTCGCAGATACACTCCACCTCTGTTCTTCCCAAAAAATTCACACAGGTCTTCAGTGACATTGATCAAAAAAGGTTTGAACGTGATGTGGTTCTTCTTTAGGAGTTGTCCGTTTAACTGAGAAATAAGCTCGTAAATTATTCAACCCATTTCGTAAGCTTGTCTTATACAGAGGATGGCTTTACCATTAGTGAGTCTACCCTTTGGGTTACATTTATACCGACATTTATGAAAGTAGTCGTTCGATTTTTTGGCTTTACTGAACATTTAGTTATCTGTAGAACTGCTGGATCAAGAGCTTCACAGTTAATTTTTTGAATACGAAGTTCAAATGGAGTCTTGAAAAAATAGAAAACACACGCAAAAAAAAGTTTATCATTGACATTGAAAATGAATAAGAAGTTTCCCAATGAAGATGAAGATGAAGAAAGAAAAAACTTACTCTGGCATCAACAAATTCGGCTAGCAGTACAACAACGAAAATGACATGAACAAAAGTCTTCATAGTGCTACTGTTGGCTGGATTGAGATTGTGACTATTGACAGATTGACTGAAACTCGTATGCTATTTTCTAGATTGGGAACAATTAAAATCAATAGGTTTTCGTGCATGATTCTACCACGTAGAACTATCAGTTTTGTTTCAGATTTTTAATTTTTTCAAACATGCGATGCAAAATTTCGAGTAAACAGCTATGGCCATGAGAAAAGATCGATACGTTTATTTTAAAATGTTAAAAATCATAGTGCGTGTAATCAGGGAAAAAGGAGAGGATTTTTTAGTGCAGACATCGATTTATGTTGATTGAATAGCTGTAATGAGTCGGGTCGGTTAAACACTTGCCCGTTCAACTAAAAACAGGATTGTTTAACCACTTTCGGGCTAGGCTTGGAAATATGAATACTCTAGACTTTTGAAAGGAGTTTCAGCAAAACTGAAGGGACCTCCAAATAAGGCGGGTGTTGCAGCTTAATATTTCAGGGACAGGAATTCAACTGGTAGTAATATTAGAACAGTGTTTGTGAGAAAAGGTAACATTACAGCTATGTTCAGATTCAATTCATCTAACAATCGTACTGCAGCTTATCAGTTTTAAAGCTTGGCTTTGAAACCTACCGATTTAGCGCAAAGATGTTTAAGAAGCGCCTTGTATAGTAATCATTTTAGTTGTGTTCCTGGCCGAGTTAGGTTAGGTAAGGTGGAAGTGGCTGTCAGCCAATGAGTACACTGCCTGACAGACTTAGGCCGCAAAGGCCCATTGTGATACCACAGAGATCAACAAGTTAATCACCTACTGATCTCAGAAACCCGATGTAAGATTAACGAGTTGATCAGCCATTTATCTTCCATTACGGGACTAGCCGGTTAATCACCCGCTAGTTGAACCACTCGGAACTTAATGTATTTCGAAAGACTTTTAGGGTCTATTTTAGCTAGGTCGCTAGTATCATCGAAGAAGAATTCACCGAGATGACTTTTCCTCCAATAAAGTAGTACAGGGCATGAGCAAAGAAGGTGTTGAACGGTTTCTTCCTCTTCTTCGTCCATGCAGCTTCTGCAGAAATCATTGGAAAACACACCGAATCTTTTGGCGTGTCTTCCTATTAGACAGTGTATACCGTAAGAACACCTATGGTAGAACCAAGATACAGGCGGTTCAGCGATAACAAACTCTTCGAGCGTTCCTGGCCGAGTGAAAGATTTCTAAATTTTGAGACCATAAGAGAAGAGAAATCTTCTGTATCGTTTTAAGAAGTCTGATGTCTGAGTATTTTGTAGCATTTTTGACGAGCTGAATGAAGTAGGTCTTCGTTAAGGTTAGGTAAGTTTCGATGTGTAGGTGCACAGTTTCAAGCGGTAAGGATCGCAAAGTATCCTCTGTGTCTTAGCGATAACGGTGAAAGAGGGGCTTTATAGCGAGATCTTCTTTCTTCTTTCTCGTATTAAGACTAAGAGCATCCATTGCTTCATTTCTACTTCAGTATACAAACAAATAAATTGGAAAGGGCGGCACAAAAAAAAAGGGGAAGTCCTTAGGCCTAGTGTATTTCTCTGAATCATACTTTATGAGGAATGAAGGGACCAGTAAATGTTTGTAAACTCTGCACAATACCCCTTAAAAAAATAGTTGAATGTTGCGCAGCGTACCTCGTTATTGATTCGTCTTAGTGAAGCTGACTCTTTTGCTACTAAAAATCATGATTTTTGATTTCTGTAAATTGACAAATAAATTAAATTAAATTAATTAGTACAATGTTCGTAGAATCGGCTGATCATCAGTTGTACCGTGGCGATTGGGATAATATAATGTCATCCGATCGGCTATGTCATCATAGTAGCGCTTTGATTGAATTTCGGTAGAAATCAACTCCTGCTGGAAACGTTTCTACAACATCGACAAATTGGGTAAATAGTATGGGACCTAATGTACAGCCCTGTCTTACTCCCATCTCCGTTTTGAACCATTCTGAAACTACATCTCCATCCCATCATTAAGCATAAATCCAAACAAAACCAAACCAACCAGGACCACAACCAGCCTTGTTAGCAGATCTGGCTTCATTCCCAACTGGTTGACATCTGTAGGAAACCGCTTCATAGTACCCTTTAACTCCGCCACTGTAAAAAAAAATTGTTGGTAGGTCGCAAAAGGAGGAAATAGATAAATGAAATTAGTAAATAGCGTGGCACAACATAGCGGAGTCCTGGTGCCTGGCGCATTTCTCACAAACATGCCTTGTGAGGGAATTTGGGGACCCTGCAATCTTCAACGGCTAGTCGACAAGACTCCTTTGATAACAATGAAAATGCCATCGGAGAACTTACCAATTCCTCGCGAAGCTGGATAAGGAAATAGTTCATAGCTTTTTTAAGAAATAACAAGTAGCGAAAATAGTTATCTGTAGCGTGATGAAATGAGCGAGACTAGTCTAAGAACCGCATGACGATGAGAGAAGTTGAGCGTATTGTTAGACGTTCAAAGCGTGACTACATCACCGCGTCGGCTACAGAAGTAGAAGGGGCGTCTGAGGTGACTGTTGGTGATTTAAAGAACCTAACTGAACTGAACTGAACCCAGATGAACTTTGCGATACTGTTTAGGGTGAGGTTAGAAATGTCGCCCATTTTGTCGACGAAATATTTTTATGGGCTCTTTTCTTAGTTCGGGCTTTTGAAGAGGAAGAGAAATAATTCTTCCTGCACCTCTTCGTCTTGTCATCTTTTTGCATAGGTCGGACTTGTTAAACTCCATTCTCGTCATGTGAGAACCCAATCCGTGAAGATTCTAATCAACGGAAAAACCGACTCCTATATGAGAATGATTCATTTCAAAGCTCTATCGCCTGACAGCCATAGTGCGCTTTTGGACGCCATTTTTGTAAAGAAAATATTTAGGGGAACTAGCGACAGAGAAGTTTTCAGAGCTGCAGTTCGTTTCATTCTCAAGGCACTGGTAAAGTAAATGTTTGCAAATCTATGAATTTCGAACATGTTCTTGAGATTGTTCATGTTCTTCGATTACACACATAAACAAGAACTGACAGCTTCTCGGTTTCATAGAAACAATTAATATTCACAGACAAAGGCAATGAGGGACCGTTGAGCTTCAACGACAAAATACTTTTGGTTTTGAAATTTTAAAGCATTAAACCTTTTTTGGATGTCTACTACTACATGTTTTGCAGTAGCATGAATATGCCTTGAATAATTATTTTAACTTGAGCTTTTTTCCGTCCCCGTGGCGTAATGGGGTAGCATGTCTGAGTTTCGTGGTTCGAATCCCGGTGCAGTGCAATAAGGCCCGCGGCAATAAGACCCGCAGGTCTTATTTCCTCTTTGTTTTGGAAGTAAGGCCCACGGGGGTTATTTCCATGATAAAATGGCAGTAACAGCCGCGGGCCTTAGTTCCTTTTTCTGCGAACTTAAATACAATTTCGTAATGGAAAGAAGTCTCACCGTTGAACTTAAGCTTATTTTCAATGTGAATAAACTTGCGCAGGGACGTAACTCCACTTGACATAAGTCCATGCTCTGATTGTGGGTTATGAGTATGACATACCAAAGGGGAACACACGTACATAATAAATATCTATGGAACAATGAATCATACTATGTGTTTAATGCGGTCAATTCGCGCGTTTTTCTTAAGGCACGTATTACACACGTAGGCAAATTTTGTTCGCTTTGCTTTTTACTCACGGATAGAATAATGAAGCTAAAAGCGAAGCGGAAAAAATTTTCTCAAGGGAATATGGATGTGTGGTGTAGAAATAAAAATTCGCGCGAATTTTTATTTTTACACCACACATCCATATTCCCTTGAGAAAATTTTTTCCGCTTCGCTTTTAGCTTCATTATTCTATCCGTGAGTAAAAAGCAAAGCGAAGCGAACGAAATTTCCCTTCGGGTAGTACGGGCTTGGAGTTGAACATAAAAAATTCACACGAACAGAACAATAGAATGTAGCTAAGAGCAAAACAAACATTAAGAAAGTTGATTTAGTTGTTATGTGCGCATAAGAAAGTGGATTGAGCTTCCATCCTATGTCCTATGTTACGAAGTGGGAGACAACGTGTGCTATGAATTCATATCCATGGAAAGCTGAAATAAGTTTCGAAATGTTGGGTTTTTTTTTTCGGTACCTTAAAATGTTGTTTCCTTCATTAAAAAGAATATATGCATTTAGCGCATCCACTATGTTCTTCACCCTTTTTAAGAAAGAAAACTTATTTTAAGATCCCAAAAGACATGGGCCTTAATTCTTTTCTTTTGTGGGTCTTATTGCCTCTTCACAGTGGAAACAAAGCCCGTGGGTGTTATTTCCATTTCCTTGGGCAATAAGACCCACGGGTCTTATTGCCGCGGGTCTTATTGCATTGCACCTCGAATCCCAACAGATAGCAAAAGTGTTTTTCCACGGGTATTGCCTTTCGCGAGGATTTGGCAGCAAATTCTTTGATACTAAATTCATTGCCATGAAAAGCTGTTTCTCGACCTTTCGAAATGGGCAGAAAACTGTAGGTCCCTTCCATTCCTTATTATGCGTGAGAAACGCGCTAGGCTTCTTGTCTCCCAGCTCTGTAGTGCCACTCTATTTATTCATTTTTAAAGTTTTCCCAAGCAGAGCGAAAAATGTCCACTTGAGGGAACTTTTCATATTGAAGTTGAACATTCTATAAATATGTGGATTTGCCACGTAGAAACATTCAAATAAGGTTATTGTTTGCTTATATTTTTGGCATGATTGATTAAACAGAATTTATAGTTTAGTTAAGTAGTTTTTGAGGTAATTTTTCAAGTCACCAACAAAAAGCAAGCGACCCAAATTTTACAAATCATTTTTAAGTGAAAATCGAAAAGTTAAATTCTTCTAGAGCCACAACCAATCTCATTTTGAACATAAAAAAAAAAACAAAAACTAAAATATTGAACGCTCCTTTAGTTCGAAAAATAACTGCAACATCAGAAAAGTTGGCTTATTTTGCTCAAAGAACGCCATATCCAATCGATAAACTCCGAACGGCCAGATAATTGGTATTTGTTCCTCATTCACTAGCAGGTCCTTTATGTACTGATAACCCTGTGAAATGGAAAAAAGCCAATTTTGCTACGTTTGGTGATACATATATGTGAAGTTGCTTACAATATAAGGACAAGGATGTTTGAAGTTCGAGTAAGGCTGATAAATCTTTGCAACAATTCGCAAATACACTCCACCACGGTTTTTCCCAAAAAATTCACACAAATCTTCAGTTACATTGATCAAAAATGGTTTGAACGTGATGTGGTTCTTCTTGTAAAGTTGTCCGTTTAACTAAAAAATACTATGTAAACGGGTTTCGTTGTAGTAACTCAGCGGGTAGTTTTACCATTAGTGAGTCCATCTTTTGAGTAATATTGAAACCAACATTTATGAGGGTAGTCGTTCGATTTTTGGGCTTTATTGAACATTTAACTAACTGTCCCAATTCTGGATGACGGGCTTCACAAGAACCTTTTAGAATATGAAGTTCAAATGGAGTCTTGAGAAACGAAACGAAATACAAGAGAACGTTAAGCATTGATATAGTTTTTGGTATTGAGAACGTAACAGTTTTTTTTTTTAAATAATTAATTCGTTAGATTTGCAACCCTATTTCGCCCAAATTTCACAATCACAAGTCACAACGTTGTGACGTGCTAAGAATCACGTCATAATTTGAGAATTGAGTGAAAAGTACTGAATTGACCGGAATGCTGTGACTTGCGAGTTATCAGTGATGTCGGGCATAATTGACCTGTTAGAAAAGAATTCTTACTTTTGCTTGGACGAATTCGTCAAACAGTATAACAACGAAAATAACTTGAATAAAAGTCTTCATGGTGCTCCTGGTGGTTGCAAAAAAACTATTGACAGACTTACAACTTGTTTTTCGATTAAAACTCAATACCTAATCTCTAGAGTTGGAACGATTAAGGCGGATAGGAAGCTTCCATGCAGAACAATCAGTTCTGTTACAAACTTTTAATTTTTTCAAACACGCAAACGCACAATTTCGAGTAAACAATGTTTACTGTTTACAAAACAACAGTCATGTCTATTCAAAGTGAACAACCTACATTTACCTACAGCCGTATTTGTAAAGAAATTTTAAAGGAGGAATAAAATAACACAGCTTTGAAGAGTCAGAAAAGCCAAATGAAATGTGACACTTAGAGGTGTGTTAGGTTACATCAGGTTCTAAAATTTGTTTATTATAATGTTATGATTTATAAAACAGAGCCAGAAAACCATTTTTTCCCTTTGTTAATTTGTTTTGTGTTAGAGCACCGAGATAATGGTACTTCGGAGTTCGGAGGTAGGTGTAATGAAATGGGAAAAACTTTCGAAGGACCATAACTTACTTGATGATCCACGGAATGTTTTTCGAGCGGGTTCCATTTGTATGCTAAAAAACCAAAACCTTGCCCAAAATTTTGCTAAAATATGAACACCGAACCAAGTGTTGTTTACGTTGGCAGATTTACTCGTTAGGGTATTGCTTGATACGGCGGGCGCTCTAGTGCAGCAAAAATTTCTTCGGTTTCAGATGATGAGTATTGTCATTTAAAAGTTTTCATTTCTGACTTTACTTACTTACTTAGGTGGGCATTACAGTTCGGGCTGAACCTGGGCCTCAACCAACATCCTTCTATAACGACTTCGATTTCGGGCGAGCTCTCTCCAGTTTCGCACTCCAAGTCGGTTGAGGTCTTCATCCACTTGATTGCGCCACCTAAGACGAGGTCTTCCCCTTCCGCGATTTCCCTGCAATGTGCTTTCGAATACCCGACGAGGCGGAGCATTTGTGTCCATCCCCTCTACATGGCCCAACCATCGCGATGCGTACTCTTCTGGCTATGCCCATGTCGCGGTACAGCTCATACAGCTCGTTGTTGTATCTTCTTCTCCACACATTGTCTTCGCATACGGGACCAAAGATCATTCGGAGAATTTTTCTTTCGAAACGATCAAGGGTTTCCTCATCCGCTTTCGATAAGGTCCATGCTTCCGCGCCGTAAAGCAGGACTGGGATGATTAAGGTCTTATACAAGGTTACCTTGGTTTTTCTGGAGAGGGTTTTGTTTCTCAATTGCCTTCTTAACCCAAAGAAGCAACGCAACGGTTGGCAAGAGTTATTCTCCGTTTGATCTCCGCACTGATGTTGTTGTCCGTGTCTAAAGCGGATCCTAGGTAGACGAAGTCCTGTACTACCTCGAAGTTATGTCTGTCTATTGTGACGTTTTGTCCAATTCGTCGATGTTCTGTGTCCTTGTTTGATGACAACATATACTTCGTTTTGCCCTCATTAACCATCAAACCCATTTTTGCCGCTTCTGTTTCGATACTCGCAAAAGCACCTATGACACCACGCTTTTTTCTTCCCATTACGTCAATATCGTCTGCATAGGCGAGTAATTGTACAGACTTTTGAAAGATTGTTCCTCTGGTGTTGACGTTTTAGTTTCTTACAATCTTTTCAAGTATGATGTTGAAGAAATCGCATGACAGTTTGTCGCCTTGCCTAAAACCTTTTTCGACATTAAAGGTCTCGGTGAGTTCTTTACCGACCTTGACGGATCAGCGTGAATTCTCCAAAGTCATCCTGCATAGTCGTACGAGTTTTGCTGGGATGCCGAAACTAGACATGGCTCTGTACAGCTCGTCTCTGTAGATAGAGTGCCTTGCGTCGATCGCAACATGGTCAATTTGGTTGACGGTTAATTGATCTGGGGATCGCCATGTACCTTTATGAATTTTGAGATGCGGGAAGCGTGTACTACTTACAACAAGATTTAGCCCCGCATCAAAATCGATTAGCCTCAATCCGTTTTCGGAGGTTTTGTCGTGGAGGCTATGCTTACCGATTGTGTTTCCAAAGATGTCCTCCTTCCCTAGTTTTGCGTTAAAATCGCCAAGAACGATTTTCACGTCGTGTCTAGGGCACTGCTCATATGTTTCTTCGAGGAGCTCTTAGAAACAGTCTTTGGAATCGTCGTCTTTCTCTTCTGTGGGGGCGTGGGCGCATATAAGGCTGATGTTGGCGAATTTAGCCCTGATGCGGATGTTCATTACACGCTCATTGACTGGATTTTGGCTAATCACCTTATCCCTGAGTCTTCCTCTAACGACAAATCCGCACCCAAATAAACGCTGTTTCTGTAGTCTGTAGCAGTCGCCATAGTATATGTCACAGTTTTTCATCTTCTTTATGCCCGGTCCACTCCATCGCATTTCTTGGATGGCGGTTATGTCTGCTTTGCAGCAGTCCAGGGCGTCCGCTAATTCTCCAGCTGCACCTAGTCCGTTAAGAGATCTTACGTTCCAAGTGCAGATCCGGAGGTCGTTGTCCTTTTTTCGTTTGCATGGGTCGTCAACTTTGAAATCATTATCGTTATCCGAGGCTGTTAATTGTTTCGGAACTGGGCTTTTTTTAAATGGTTGGGTAGTTAACCCTACGCACAACCCCCAACCTGGAGGGCCAGGTCCTTTTGGATCCCTTCGGACACAAAGGGCTGGAGTATCCAGAGTCAGTACCCTGCTGCAGGGGTGTGAGTGCTGCCGTTGGCTCACCAGGAGCTCGTCCGCCACCATCTCTACTTCAATACCCTGTCCTCGTATTGAAAGACCCTAAAAGACCTTTAAACCAAATACGTTGGAGTAGCTCCTTCAGGGGTTTCTGCTTTTATGGCTGCTGAAGTCCACCGTTGATTCTGTCCTTCGAATTCGTCCGCTGGAACATTTACACGAAAGCTCTCGCAGACCACTGAGATTCGTGCAGTCAGTCATTGCTCGCAGAGCAATTATAGTGTTGATCGCTCACAATTCACAAAATTGTTCCGGATTCCTTCGTCAACAATCGCACTTACTAGTTTAGCAGGTCAGCTCTGGACGGAGCATCCCAGGTCCCAGTGGATACCGCTTGGAGGTATAGTAAGCACAATTGACGTGTACTATAAGTTACAACATCTGGGCGCCGCCGCCGCCAAGTTGGCACCAGTCAGAGCCTACCCGAATAGTACAACGCCCATCCACCAACCACAAACAAATGAAAAAAGGAAAGAAAGATCATGATTATCTCTGTTATGCTTGTAAGCTTTGTAAGCTTTGTTGAATACAATTCTCTTTTCCTGAACCAATGCTTTCCACACTGTTCTCCGTGCGTCTTCACGAGCAAGTTCGCTAGTGAACTATAATCTCAAATTTATATGGTTTCACAAGGCTAATGAAATATACTATAGACTTAAGAGTAATTATGTTTTTTTTTTAATTCCATCGCTGCTCTGGTGATGGGTTGTGTCGACCATAAAGGCGACGCTCGATGCGACATAAAGAGGACCCTGTTTTCAAATCTAAATCTCATAGCAGGGGACTAAATAACTGTCCATGTAGACAGTACTGCCAATCTAAAGTTTTATTCCTCTAATAAATCACTCTTTACATATTGTATTGCCAGTGCATCGACCTTTCCTTTTATTTCTTTGACGATGGAAATATGGTGGCTGTAATTTCACTTAAAATTTCAAGAGCAGCTGGCGTCTAGGTGATGTTTAAGGAGGCGGAGTGTATGGACTAAACACCGTTCCACTGAAATTTGGAAATCTTCTAGAATGTCTTATCTACTTTAAATTTCTTTTTGAGACTCTACCAAGGCTTCGAAATAATGCATGACTTTTCTTTTCAACTTATGAAGTTTTCAGTAATTTGATATAATTTGGCCATTTTGTCAGATTATGATTCACGTAACAGACTTTTGGAAATGACGTGGTTTGTGTTAAGGCTAACATTTTTTGCACGTTAACACATAGACTCAAAAAAGCAAAAATTTGGTTTATCGATTTTGAAAGTTCAATATTTCAAATATTTGAGGTGAACAGAGCGATTCTGTGGTCAGATTTAGATTCAGGATCAAAGAAAAAATTTTTCAGAAGTCTGTAGTTTGCTCTCTGTGTATTGCCCTTAGTCTAGTGGCCGGTATGTCTGCCTGTTCCGAGGGTGGTTCGTGGCTCGAATCCTTACATTAACCAAAAATGTTTCTCCAAGGGTATCACCTGTCGCGAGGAATTGGCAAGACTTTACTACAGAAAGTAGTAAAAGTAATTGCCATAAAGAGCGTATTCTCGATTAGCCGTTCGGAATCGGCAAAATATTGTTACGCCAGGCTCCAGGGCTCCTCGCTCTGTTGCGACACCCTATTTTTAATTTTTTTATTTCATTGAATTTTTCTGATCGTCCTATTGTTTTTTGGGACATACCCACCGTAGATGACTAGTTTCAAGCAGATAATTGCGTGGTCCCTTCGAGATCGAAATGCTCGTAACTTCGGAAAAGGAAGACGCGAAAGAAAAAGGGTGTTTTTTCCCTTTTTTTATGGTAAAAGTACTTCTTTTCAAAAATTGGAAACTGGAACTGAATTAATACGGCATATTTTTGTACATTTACGACTTTCTCGTTGATGGTTCTAGCGACTTCCCCGAAATCAAATGGGTGTACATTGCTTCTACTAAGTCTTCAAAATTGATAAATTCAATTACATATCTCGAAATTTAGAGAAAAGCTGGTTGAACGGTTCTTATTAAATTTTTACCAATGCTCAAATCAATGCGACAAAAAGAAGTTTTCAAATTCTTGCTTGAAAAAATGTTTGATCTTTTGATCGTTAGCAGTTGGTAACCATGTAACACGGAAAAATCTTTTCGTCCATCACACATACTTTAATGATGCCAGTCTCACTACTCACTCTACACTAATTATTATTCTGTACAAGAATAAAGTAGTTTTGACCCAAAAACATGCTGTTTACCCATACACCCGGATTCATATAATTTACATTTATGATTAAACGGCAATTATGCACTAATCAAAAGCTAAAAAAATAACTTCTATCTTAATGCTGTCATCTCTGTACGCATCGAATAATTAAAATCGTATTAAAATATTCGATTGAGCCATTTCGATCTGCAATTGGAAAATAACTTCACTTTTTTATTTTTATCATCATTAAGCTTTAAATGTAACCACCATCAACACCAAAGCGGAATGCATTTTAAGAACACCCACTTCATTTTCGGATGGATCATCTGCGGCACTGTGCTGATTATTGCAGCTGATGTAAATTACGTGAAATTTCTCTTTTTCTATTGATTTTGTATATTTTCTTGTCTTAGAAACGTAATTCTTCTAAATTTACAAAAATTGTATGCAAAGTGTATGACAATACGACCGTCACCAATCATACCTGTCTGGTCAAGGCAATGAGTCGCAAGAAAACCGTTCTCTCCTTTCAAGGTAATTTTCTTCGACAAATGAATCAAGTTCTGGTAAGCATATCCTTGAAAACCAAAAAAATGTGGATTATAAATATTTATTCATGTTTTGATAGGTTGATCTACGATTGTTTAAGAAGTTCAATGTTTATAAACCGTTCTTAATCGATACAAGGGAAGACTTTTGTGACCTTTTTTCGAAAAAGAAGCACTCGCCATATGCAAAAATATTGGCCTCTATTACTGGACCCTATCTGCAAACTAACAACACTTGTCCCTTGAGTGTAAGTTTAGTTGAAAAGGTTAACAACCTTCTAATTTGTAGTTCTTTCAGGGCTGGGTTGTTTTCAAAGATGTCGAATTAGATTTGAGTACTTTGCCGGTGATGTGGCCCGGTGGTGATTATCGGGCGAATGTGGACGTAACTGCAAACAACGACAAATCTCCCTGTTGTAAAATGGAATTCTTCTTCGAGGTTGCAGAGAATAGCTTTTTCTAGCAACACATACAATAAACTTACAGTGTGGATTGGGTGTTTTTTGTGGTGTTAAACTTTGAAAATATATATAAATATTCTTAGATGTTTTTCGCCGTGGTTGAAATGGAGTAAACATTTTTAAGACCACTTTCATTAAGGAACTAACTTCGTTGTGGAGCCTTTTTCAACTTGATCGTATCGTGGTGAAAGTAACTGTATTAAAGGTCTATTTTCTAGCTATAACTCTGCCGGTGACATCTTTTTTGTAATATCCTTGCAAAGACGCTGTCAAGTCTTAATTTTTTTACTAAGCCTATTCCAGGTTGTAGTTCAGTTCGTGAAATGGTTCGCAGAGTCATCCCTTTTTTTTTATTAAAATCTTAGCTCTCTTAAAACCAGCTTCGGAAAATATTTTGCTTCAGAATAAATAAGTTTGCTGACGCAACAAAGCAATGGCAATTGAATCATCGGACCTAGCGCATTTGCAGGACCTACAATTTTATCCGATTCCGAACGGCTAATCGAGAAAGCGCTTTTCATGGCAATGATTTTACCAACGGAGGATTCTCCAATATCATCTTAAAAACATGGGCATCAGCAAGAATGACACCTGCCGCCGTCTTCCTCTCCCTTTCATTCTCTTTAGCTGTACACTTCCGCAATAACATGTAGACTTCAGTTTTTCTGCTTTTCTTACTTTCTTAGCAATACAGTTCTGTTATAAAGAATATGTTTGACGTTCCTATTTTTTACAAGGCTCATCGCAAAAAATTTTGTACGCTTCCTTCTTTTGTTTGAAAAATTTACAACTGAACCGATTGTATTCGTTGTGTAGTTTTGATACCACCGTTGTTGACTAATCACATTTCATAGGTGATCGTTTTTCCATTAGCCAGTTAATGTCATTATATAACAATCCGTACTGGGAACTGGGGTCAATGAATGTAATCTAGTTTAGAACATAAAATCCAATTATACTTAATGCCAATGGAAAAAATTGTTTGAGAATTTGTTTTTGTGACAGTCGTGTAATTTGTGTCAAAATGAATGGTCAAGGATTGTTGGTTCTTTTGTGTATCGGTGTACTTTACCAACTCAGCTTGCAGTTCGTCCAAGGAGATGTTTGTGTTTTTAAATCACAATTCAAAACTTTTGCGATGGTTCTCTCTGACTTCTTTTTAGGGGAACAATAGAAGAAATATTTTGAAAGTTTTGACGTGGAACATTGAATACGTGGCAAATAATATGTCATGTCGAGTCAAAACACTCCGTAGAGACGTTTATGTTGTGAATATTCAAATGTATGTAATCAAGCCGGCAGATCATGTTGTGGTGAGGCTTTAAATTATAACACGCTGAGTATATGATACTCATTCTAACCAAAGCGTTTTTCTTTTAGGTTAAGCTGAAGCTTTTGAAGAAAGCCAACACTTATAAACCATTTCTCATTGATCTGCTAGAAAATTTTGCTTTTTCCTTAACAAGAAACACATTTCGCCGGTCATGAAGATACCCAGTATTGAATATTATATTCAAATGTTAATTCTTCCTGCCCATTAAAGGTAAACAAAATTAAAGCAATAGAAAATGGTTTGCTGGTTTTCAAACTAATCATCCTTCTCTTTCTTATATACAGGGCAAACTTTTACTTAAGGACATGCCTCTGAATCCGAACGATTTACCATTAATTTGGCCATCTGGGAGCTACAGACTTGATGCGTCATTTGAGAGGTTTTCTAAACCTCTTAGTAGGGTCGAGTTCTATTTTTTGTTACAGGAAAATACGTTTCAAATGAAATTAGGTGTATAGAGTTTAAATGCAATACTTAAAGACAAATCAAAGTGATATTGGAAAAAAATACTTACTTACAGTTCCACTCAAGAAGTTTTTCTAGATCGTCTTTCATGCTTGAAAACTATTCACAGAATTCGTTTATTTTAAACAAACTTCTTTTGCAAAATATGACCAAAAATTCTTTCTATCCAACTTTACCTAACTGGTAATGCACATTTAAAAAATCAGGATCTTTCGCTCTTCAAGATCTTTGCAAAGCTGATGATTAAAGAGCTTTTTCATGATCTTATAAAACGTAGACTGCAATCGGTTTAAATCAGAAAGAAGATTTTTTTTAAGGGACTGGCTGGACAAATGTTGTCTGCATGCACTTGGAATAGGGACAGTTGAATAGTTGAAAAAGCTTACGCAACGATCGAGCTATGTATCTCAAGGTCTCTCAAGACTCTTGCCATTGTACGAGTGCAAAAGACGGTGGTCTGTCGCATGGCATCTTTTAAACGCTTTAGTTCCGGAGGAATCATGACATTTTCTGGAAGTACCTTATATTCAGAGTAGACCATCTAGTGGGTTCTCTTTGGATCGTAGGTTATTTTGACACTAAGGGCAGTTTCCAGTTAACTATTTCACCTTCCAGCAGCTACAATGTCACATAAACTTTTTATCAGCTTGTCATACCTTAAAAACAGAAGAAAATGCGCCACACGCAAATAATACCAAAACCAGTGACTAACTTGGCGACTGATCGTCTGGCGATAAATTTTTTACAATAGAATTGAAGTGAAGTGGGAAACACATCATAAATTCAGAGCTTCGATTAGGTAAACCGTAAACCACAAAGTACAGATTGGCTTCCATTGTTCACAAGCACCTAAGTAGTGTAAAACCAAAACAACTGCTCGGATGTTTCTCTAGTGTTCCCCACTAGAAAATCATTTTTATTTTAATTCTTAAGTCGTCAATAGTAGGAACCTATAAATTTGCTGTACGGCTATGATAACCATGTTTGGACAAGACTTGACATTTTCCAGTCTTGTCCCTCTCGGGAACAAAATGAGTTGCTTCACGCTTGAACAACATATTGAAAACTAATTTCCAAAATGAATGCCTAGTAGCGCAAACAGTGCGTGTTTTAAAAAAAGTTTTGCCCGGAGTAAAGCACCAACCGTAATTTCCCGCTTTGGATTTAACACTTTGGACTTTTTTGCTGCTGAACTGCTGAACCGATTCAAATGAAATTTGGTAAGGAGATAATCTAGAGGGCTTGGAATTGGCTACAGTCTATATTCTATCTCCATATTCGTAAGGAAATTGGAATGTAAACGGGTAGTTTAAAACTACTTGACTGATTTCAAAAATTCTTCCAACTTCAGAATCTTACATTATCCTTCAATAACATAGACAATATTTCATTCCCATATTTCTACGAGAACGAAAAAGTAAGGGGTGGCTCTGCCAGTATTTCTTAAATGAAATTTAATATTCTACAAAAAGGTACTTTTGATTCTTTTTCATAAAGTACTTCCTTCTAATGTTAATCGCGATTGAATTTTAAAAAAAATGGGCACGACTGGATTGCATGAACTTGCACGATTGTTTTCCAAATACAATATCAAAATCTTAAGGCTGAATACAAAGTATTTGCTCTGCATAATATATTTGCTAAAATGGGTTGTCAACCACACAAATGAAATTAAATATTCTGAAGGTTTTTAAAGCCATCACACAATAGCGCGTTTGCCTCGCGTCGATCTCATTTGACAGAACAATCAAAAGTTCAACTATACGAAATCTGTAGAGTCTCACACAATCACGCTTTGTCCTAAAACGCGTCGTTTGACAAACGTAACCAAACGTAACGAAGCGACCAAAAGTTCAGCTATGTTGAACTTTTGCTCGCTTTCTGACATATCCCTCCTTTTCAGTTTTGCAATAGAGAAGAGTAATAAAATCGATGTAAGCAAACCATCGATTTACGAAACAAATTATCGATACGTCGGTATCGATGTCGAAGTGTGTTTCAGCTGAAATTTATCGATGTTAGTACAAGACAAATATTTAAGTTCTCGTTATTACAGCTGTACTAAATTTAATTTTTGTTGGATTATTCAATGTAAGTGTTGTTGAAGCATTTAAACTACTTTGAATTTGCAATAATGTTTTGAAAAATTGACTTATACTTTATGTAATATTTTTCATATCGAGGATTTCGATGAATTTTCGATATAATGAGTAAGTATATAGTCGATTATAGATTTTTGTGGCTAACAAATCAATCAAATTGTAACAATCAACATATATATGTAATACTTATCATACCGTAGATTTCGATTAATTTTCGATGCATGGCCGCATGGGTTAGTATAAAGTCAATCAATATGGGCGATATTGAAGCATTTAAATCATTTTATTTTTGTAAAGGTGCTCGACCAATAACTTATGCGATAATTTCATACCGTATATTGCCATAGCATTTTTGATACTTGTATGAATATAGAGTCGATTATGTTGAAAAATCCACAAGGTTTTCATTTCATTTCGATAACACAGTGCGGAAATGCAGTTACGCACATTATACTACGCTCAATTTATTACATAACACATTTCATTAAGCTCCTCATTCATCTCTTTATCAGAAGTAATTAACAAATTAGCAATCGATTTAGTTTTCCATATACTTAATAAAATAAAAAAAAAAATAAATAGGGTGGCGCAACAGAGCGAGGAGCCCCTAGGCCTAGCGCATTTCTCACAACCATGCCTTGTCAGGGAATGGAGGGGACCTACAATTTTTCGCCGGTTCCGAACGGCTAATTGAGAATGCGCTTTTCATGGCAATGAATTTACTAACGGAGGACTTGCCAATTCCTCGCGAAAGGCGATACCCGTGGAAAAACATTTTTGCATTTTGCCTCTGCTGGGATTCGAACCTCGAACCTCTGGGTTAGCAGGTGGACATGCTAACCATTACGCCACGGGTACCACGTATTATACGTATTATAAGTATTATATACTTAATACAAAATTAAAAATCGATTTTTGTTATCGATAGTTACTGATAACGACGATGGTCGTTCGATATTTCAATCGATATATTTTCCCAATTTCGCACAAGCTTAGGCGAAAGTAGGGCGCTTTGAGGATTTCTCTTGTAACGTGAAGCCTACGTGAGGTCGACGCGGCGCGACGCCCTTATGTGTTTTGGCTTTTAGCGAAAATTTAACAACAACATTTTATGCAGTTGCTAGTACACAGACACACAAGCACTGAAAATTTAAACAAAATCCTTAGAGGCATTTTGTTTAAATCAGTTTTTCATTTTATAAAGCAATTTTATTGAAAATCAAGTATGAAGTTGTGACGATGCGTCACATATATATTTTCTTTTGCCACCGCCGAACTGCCGAAACCTCACCCTACGACCAGATAATCACAAGGCCATAAGTAAGACATGGGCACTAAGGAATAAACTACGCAGCCAAGTGAAAGCGTGCACCGCACCACAACAAACACCGAAAACTCATTGTATGTGCATATACATTATTCGATTGGTGCACATCACGACTGCGGCTACGTACAAAAATTAATTCAACCCAACAGCGACAAGCACTCTGCCATCTGCGATGGAATTAATTTTTCTCATGTGCGGTGGTATGTAAACAACGATAGGTAAGCGTGTAGTTGGGTGAAACAATGTAAATATTTCGCTTATTCAGTACACCTCACACTGACTTGTGGTGCGAAATATTATAAGTAGAAGTGAAATTTGCATGGAGAAGGAGAGAAGCAATTAACATTGTTAACTGTGGGAATACCACTTTAATAATAGCCGCGTTTTATTATCACGATGATCCAGATCGGATCATTGATTTACTTGCATTAAAACAACAAAGCGAGATCCTGCTTTTTAGTTGGATCTATTTTTGTGATCTAAAAATTAGTTCTTCTATTTGACACAAGAGGAGACTTTCCATTGAAACGTTGGTATCATTTCCAATATTTCCAATAGCAACAGTATTGCCACATGAACATTTTTATCTGTGTGAAATGAAATATATTTTAGATAGATAGCGAGAAACTTCACATTTATTCATTTTTGTATAATACATGACATAATGAGAAAGTTTTACAAAACAAAACATGTATTCGTGAAATTAATAAGAATTAGTGCAAAAAAATATATATTTGACAAAGTGCATGAATATCATATTTCCCTAAAAAAAAAGAACAAAAAATTAACCATTGAAAAAAAAGTTCGTAGGGCAACTCTGCAACTCTTTTGAAAAGTCAGTTGAAAGAGCGAGTCTCTCACAACTTCCAACTGGAAATATGATGATCCAAAGCTGTTTTATTATCAAGATCTGATCCGGATTGGATCATTGTGATAATAAAACGCGGCTAATTTTGTTTTCACTTCTCCTTTCCTGCTGCGTACCTGGAGTTATTCGTCGGTGATCGTAAGGGTCCCTCAAATAATTCCCAATTATCTTTTTGAATTTTTCAACGGTGATCGTAAGGGTCCCATTTTTAAATTCCCTATTTTCTCCTCGCCAAATTAGAATTTCTCAGCGGTGATCCGGTGATCATACGGGTCCCATTGTTGAAATTCCTTGCCAAATTAGAATTTCTCAGCGGTGATCATACGGGTCCCATTGTTGAATTCCTGGCCAAATTTGAATTTGTCAACGGTGATAATACGGGTCCCCTTGGGTTAATTCACCATCTCTGTGGTCTTTGCGATAGCCACTCCGTCCCCCTGTTTACTTCAAGAAGCGGTGCGCCATAATCTGGGCAACGTTCCTAATATTAAAACTTATTTCTTTCCAGGAGCGGATTCAGTCTTAAGTAACTAAACAAGGCCCGTAACATTCCAAGACGGTTACACCGACCTCCATCGATCTAGAAGGAAAGCCAGAGGCCGTACTCGGAACAATTATCGCCCCTACCGTGCCAGAAGTTAAGAGATTACATTCCCCGCCCAACAACAGACTTTTGAACACTTTTGTAAAAGCTTTGTTAACTAAATTAATTACTCAGTTATTAAAAGAAAACTATTATAATTCATACTTACCGTGCCTCGCCTCATTATTTAGAAGTTGGATTGAAGCAGCCCGAGTCTTCGAGCTTCCTCGGGTAAAAACCCTGGGTCCGCTGAGTTTTGCCCCAGCCAAGGACAAAGAAGCCTCACAAAGTCTTAAGAGTTTGCCAGAAGATGTGACAAACAATTGGAAAAAAATCAGAGGTACTGTTTTAAAAATACTCAAAACAAAAATAAAATTTATTTAAAAAAATTAAATTTTCCACATACGCAATATATTGTAAACAATCTAAGACTGCCAAAATTCGAAATTTCGTCAAAATCTTGTTAGTCCTTAACGAGAAAGTCGATTTGTAAAAAGCACCGTTCTATGGGGGGTAATGTTTTTAAACTTTTTAAAAATACTTTGTTAGAAAGATTATTAAGAAGAAATAACTGTCATACAATTTTATCGAAATCGGTTGAGTTGTTTTATCTTATACATAAATCTTAGGGCAGGTAACCGTTGTCTCAAAACCTATAGACCCAATTCCGGAAATCCATCAGTAGACTGCCTAACAGACGAAGAAAATCGTTCAATTGGTTCAGGCTGTTGATCCATATGCAAACAGACATGCAGATATACAGACAAAAATACAGAATTACAGGGCTCAAATTCTCAATCATGGTCATGTCATGTTTAATTGTTATCTCTAATCTGTTTTTTCTGGACAATTGCAAAGCTTGTAGTACGTATACGTATAATCGCAAGTAAAAATAACAAATTAATTAAACTAATTATTAAATAAATCGAATGCTTGACTTTTTAAAAAGCAGCTTAATGATGGCATTACATTCAATCAATGGCAAGTCTTCAAGCTCTGCAGAAAATTAGTCCTTTGCAACACTTTTCGTACAGTTTAAACAATAACAGTCGGAAACTTTTTGGAGGAATTGTTTAAGAATGTGCACTTAGTTTGCTTTAATGTGATAAATAATGGAAACTGCTACTCCATATTATACTCACGTATGTATGCATAATCCGCAAACTTTAATGTTCTTATTTCTTAATAATCAAACTATTTTGCTCAAAGTTTCAATCGACTTCCCTGTTTTTTGTAAATGAACTTTAAAACTTACTGAGTAGTGGCAACGCTGCTCCTCAATGCTAGGTATAGGTAGGGCACCTATTATACGCCAACTAATATACATATGTCGCTACAGCAGTGTGTTCAAAATATTTTCTCATGGCCACACAAAACCTCGCGGATTCTTATTCTTTTTGTGCTGATGACTGTTGCTCATTTCGGAAATAATAATTTACGATATGTTGCGAAATTGAAAATGTCCAGTCTTGTCCAAACATGCTTATCATAACCGAACAAAGAAGAATTTAATTTCTTCTTCTCGTAAAGCAATTTATACGTATTGACAACTCAAGACTTAAAATAGGTAGGTAGGCAAGTTATGTGTGATTAGTGGGGAACACTAGAGAAACATCCCAGCAGGTGTTTTTGGTTTTGCACTTGTGAACAATGGAAGTCAATCTGTACTTTGTGGTTTACGGTTTACCTGATCGAAGCTCTGAATTTATGATGTGTTTCCCACTTCACATCAATTCTATTGTAAAAAATTTATCGCCAGACGATCAGTCGCCAAGTTTAGTCACTGGTTTTGGTATTATTTGCGTGTGGCGCATTTTCTTCTGTTTTTAAGGTGTGACAAGCTGATAAGAAGTTTATGTGACATTGCAGTTGCTGGAAGGTGAAATAGTAGACTTCAAGGGCAATCTTTTCACTATCGCAAATGCTATTGCAGATGCAATGTTGAATTTTGTGATGAAATCTAATTCAAGCTCTTCGCAAATACCGACTGATATACTCATAGATAAGGGAGTACTCTTGCCTCGCAGTTGATAGTTTTTTTTCTGAAATTTTCAAGCTAGGTGGGGCTTGTATAGTGGGTCTAGATTCCGTAACCTTTAAGACAAATATCGTTTAAATTCTTTAAAAACCTGAGATCCTTACCAACATTTATAAGAGATAGTTAAAAAGTTATCTTTACATGAAACAATCTTAAGACGATACAGTCGGCTGTAAAATATTAGACGATAGTCGTCTCAAAACCTACGGAATCAGGTCCCAACCATAGTTTTTTTTACTGTGCTTTAATGGTTCTCTTTTGTGCGACCTAGGAGACATATTACCCACATCGCTAATCATTATACTCCAACCAGTAATGTACAAATTAACCACTTTGTCGATATTTGTCATCAACAATCTTTTAGATTTGAACATTGTATTTTTGTTATATCAAGTTAATTGTTTACTCAACAGTAATTGACATGAGGAGTCATATTCTTATCGCAGCTGTCTTGAACTGATGAAATCAAAATAACTATCTGATTTGATTTGGATTTCACAATAATTTTGCTCACCAGTGATAAGGTTTTGAATGCATAGACCCACCGACGCCAAATTTTTGTTCGCTAAGCAGACGTATAGTTTTTTCGTACAAGGTTTCCGATGGTTTTGGTTGTGTCGAGCTTTACACAAGTTCTTCTTCTCGTTTGAATTAGTAAAGACAATTCTTTCTTATGTTTTTTATTCACAGTCCAGTCAAAATAACCTATCTTCTTTGGTAAAATTTGAAAGCGACTGAAATTTGCTACAGATGTTCGGAATATGTCATAAGAAAACAACATCAACCCAATATGTGCTTCAATGACACAGAGGAAAAAATTCTTTTCGAATTTTTTCTTCTATGACTTCTCAAATAACAACAAAAAAATTTGAGATACCGAAATAACTTTGAGGTTTTGAACTTTTTGTAAGAGAGCTTCATATATTATCCTGGGGCCGAATTACCACATCAGCTATTGAGTTTTTGAGTAAGCATCGTTCTCTTAAGTTCACGAAAACTATACATCGATCCAATTAAATTCAATAAATAACGAGAGAATTTTAAAATATGAAACTAGATTGCTCGGTGACGCGAGTTATAAGGGGAAACTCACAGAATACCGTCACGTATTACTCGATAACGTGTATAGGTTAACTCTGATTCTGTTCAGAATACGAGACATAAATACCTAAAATATACAAGGTGGCGCAACAAAGCGGAGAGCCCCGGGCCTCTCGCATTTCTCACAACTATGCCCTGTGAGGGAATGGAGAGGATCTACAAGTTTTCTGCCGATTCCGAGCCAAGAAAGCGCTTTTCATGGCAACTAATTCATTATGGGAGGACTTGGTAGTTCCTTAAAATAAGCAAAACTCGTGTAATTTTTTTTTTTCTTTAGCCACACATGGGTACGCCACGGGCACCACATTACGAGATATCGTTACATTAAAATTAAAACAAAAAAAAACAGAAAAATATACAAAATTATTGTTTTTGAAATTTCATTTGTATGCGTTGACAATACAGAAAAGAGATGATAGATAGATAGACAGTTTTATTTCTTTTAAGGGCTTACAATGGGTTCAAAGGTAAGAACAAACTGTTTTTAACCATTTTTTTCTGATTATTTGAATTACAGTCCTGAAAATACGCATTTGATGAACAGTTTCTTAAATTTTCTTTAGAAAAAAATTTCACAATGGCGGAGCTTTCGGCGATCCCTCGGAAAGAGGTACGTTTCCGTTGACAACAGAACCTTTTACAGAATCATTTAAAATGAAAAAACATGTTTCAGTAAAGACTAGAAACTAGAATTTTAACGAAACAAATAGAAAAAGTATTTGCTTTTTTTGTTAGATTTTTGGCAGATACAAAAAATTTCAGTCCAAACATCCGTACAATTTTTGAAGTGAAAACTTCTTTAGGCGCGTTTGGCACTTTTGCGATGGGGGTAAAGCAATGAATTCGCGACCGACACCATTTTTTGGCTCATTGTATTTCGTATATAAATTCGTCATAGCCCAGCGTCTCAGGTTCGATTCCCAGCAATGACTTCCATTTTTTTATTTATTTAAAGTGAAAACATAAACAAAAATTGTGGCCACGGCTGGGATTCGAACCTGAGACCCTTAGTCTAATAGCCATCGACTCTACCATTGAGCCAAGAAACACATTAATTTTGCCATTTCAATTAAGTCGATGAGTGAAGCTGGAATCATGGCAGAGTAGGAGACGCACTGGTCGATGATTCGAACTTTACAACAAATTAAAAGAGATCAACAACTCATCGCGATGATTTATCGATGGAATTGAAATGGTTGCATGAAAATAGTTTGAAAAACCATTACTCAAATATTCACTAATTTCGTTTCTAAACTTAATGCATTGTCCTTTCATTTTATTGTCAAAGTTTACGAGCGCAGTTACAAAATCTGTAGACACTATCGACTATCGTTAAAAAATTGAATGCATTGATTTTAACAGAATTTCACAAGGGTGACGAAGAAATATAGATATGATATTCCAGATTTCAATTAAGTTGCTAGTTTCAGAAGGCACGATCGTCCAGCAGCTGGAGCAGCTATCTGTAAAAGGTTGTCTGATACAACTGCCATACTTGCTCAAATCGTATGGATTTGCATACGAGGTACCTACACTAGTATATGTTTAGTAGTAATGTTTTTGATATCGGCGATTTGTGTGTTTATCGTTGCCTTTCTGGAAATGGACAGCAAGTTATAACAGTAGGGGTTTATAATTCACCGACTACGTCTTCAAGTGCAATACGACAGCTTTTATATAAAAATTTATTTAATTAGTCTGAAGACGCTTCTGCATACCTTCACGATAAAATTGGGGAGAGATTTGATGATTTCCCAATGATTTTGAGTGGTGATTTTAACATCAACATCGGCGATTCTACAAATTTGCCACTTTTTCAATTTTTAAAAGAAGAATACTATTTTACAATGACGAATGACCGCAGCCTTAGTACAACGAAATATAAAGCGACAATTGATGCAGTCTTTGCGATATATTTAAATAGATTTGAGACAAAATTGTTCGTTTCCTATTTAAGGTACCATAGACCTTTTATTTCAGTATTAGAATACGATGATTGTAGAGATGGAATTGTGAATGAAAACCCATAAGTTTCATTGATGTTCCTTTATATGAACATCTACATAAGTATATTATAAAAGATTTTCCTGTACCTACATTAAAATATTTACTGAAAATTCAATTCTGTTTTCACTTCCGTCGGCACTCCCGGAGTGCTTCTTTTTTTTTATAAGAAATAGTTACAATCGGAAAAAAAATCCTTCCTTCCGATTCGGAACAACCCTTTTAAATTTCATCAATATCAGATGAGTAGCTCTTGAGAAATATTAAGAACCCTATTATGAGTAGCGATCGAACGTTCGACTGGAAGCGAATGTTTAAGAGAAACTCATTTATTGGATTATTATCATTAAACTTCGTCCATTCTCTTATCTGACATATCTTAAACGTCAAAAAAAAAAGTTGTCTACAAAGTTTTTGTTTCTTCAACCTACAATACCGCTATGAAAGAAATCGCAAAAACATTCGCTTCCAACCGAACGTTCGATTAGCTACTCATAATAGGGTCCTAACAATCGATTTTGATGACGCAGTTTCGAGTTTTGTGAGAGTAAGTTTAGTTGATCTCGATTGTGTATCTTTCCGAAAAGCTATGGACGGATACGTTGGGTTTTATCTTACGAAAAAAAGAAAAAAAGTTGGCTTGGAGGAATCCATCTCATTCCGTTTAGGCGAAAGTGAAATAACAATGTTATTAATTTTTAAAACAAATAATCACAGGTCAACTAAACCCTTCACTACCACATATATACATATGTAAATTGTTTGTAATGGTTTTGAAAGCTAATACTTAGTTATTGAATCAAAATTTTAGTTCAAGCTTATTTAGTGACTGGTTTTTAAGTAATCAAGTTTCAAAGTCAAAATTTCGAGAAAAAAACAACATTGTTCTTTAAATAAAATTTTTTGAGTCAAACAGAGAGAACCTAACCTGACGATTTTTCTAAGTTTTTGAGAAATTGAAAAACAAAACGAAAGTATTCTCTCCAAAAAGCCCCTTTTATTGCTCTTTAAATAAAGTCTAATCTTGAAAAAGTAGGTGCCTTTAATATCTCAAAAGCCAAGGAAGTCAATTTTCATTTTTCTGTTTTATACAACTAAAAGAAGGCAAATTTTTGTAAAAATGTTATTTGCAGGAAAAATTTATACTTCTTGATTACTTCAAAACCAGTCGCATATTTAAATTGAACTAAAATGTTAATTAATAAATAAATTAAGTTTAAGCTTTCCAAACATTGTAGTATGTGGTTATTAGTGGGCTTGGTTGATTTTCAATAATTTTTTTTATAAAATTTAGTAATTTTTTTTATTAGTTTTCCCCCTGCACCTAAACGGAGGGAGATAGATGCCATCATCCCTAACGAATTTTGTTTTTTCTTAACCCAACCTATCCGTCTTGAGTTTTTGTCGCATCTTATGCAAAACATCCTGTATAAAATTTAGCTTTTATACTATTATGACGATAATTTAATCAAAATTTATTAGATTTTAATAGTGGTGTCTTGCAGAGGGTTGGGACTGCACTAAGAGTCTGGCAATGGGTGACTTGTTTGCTAATGTTATTCCGAAGAAAATATTAAAAAATTTATCTTTATACTATACCTAACTTAAAATTGATTTTTAAAATCTTTCCTCCTCATACCAGGTCCAGGCCAAGTGAACATAATCCAAAATCAATACTTACAAATAGTTCTGACGCGTGTGACTGTCGCGACGTAGGTTCTTATGGTATAATCCTTTCCTAATAATCAAGCTTCAAAACCTGTTTTGTTGATTTTATTTCTTAACTTTAAAAAAATTTTTTGTAGAGTCCCCAAAAATTTTCTTTAGATCATGAACACCAGTTTTTATTCATAAACAGGCAATAACAAGAATAGTGCAAAAATTTGAGTCTTCAAATTCGTTGTGTGATGTTGCGGTGTCAGTAGGACGGGTTGATCGAAGTATCAAAAATATCGCTGCCGTTCAGGCGTTATTCGTGTCGGTACCAAACGATCCAATTCAGTCAATTCCACGGCGCGGAGCTCGGCTCGATTTATAAATTTTTTGATTGTACTTCAAGCCGATACCTAATAACGCTGTGTCTCCACTTGCTTTAAATTCATAGCAGAAAGCAGGAAAATGACACACACAAAAAAGCAGAGCAACTGACAAATTTTGTGTTGTTGGCATTTTGTATAGCAGACTTTTCATACCAAACATAACAGCGAAGTAACAAAATGGTGGAAAAACCTATGCAGATGACTGTTCCCTCTGCGATAGATAGGTACCTTGCGATAAAAGTTTGCTATCTATCGCAGGCTATGAAAATAAAGCTGCTATAATGGTCTCCACTTGCGATATTCAAAGGCTGCTGTAAAAGCTGCGATAGATTTAAAGCATTTGGAGACCAGGGGTAAAGTTTATTAAATGTCTCAAATGGTTTGCGTTTCAACAAAAAGTTGGAATGTCCTCATTGTCCTTATTTGTAAAAAAAAAAAACAGAAATATATCGATGGCAATGTGTATAATCCACCGAATTCCTAAACGCATGCTTTACACAAATTATACAAAGCAAACAGTTCCTAAATGCTGACACTGAAATCCCTTCAAACCGGCGAAAAGTCCCAAAACGTTGTAGATTGCTTTTGTTCGCAACTGTAAGTGAATTTGTGCAACTGTCAAAAAACACTTGCGATTTTTTGATTGCATTGCAGATGTTGCTTTAGAATTTTTCTTGTTTAGCATGAGACTTGCTTAGCAAAGCTTGCGTTTAGGAAATCGCCCATCGACTCTTTCTTTAGTTCAATTTCAATATTTTGAATAGGCACTCGTAGCAGGCATCGAGCTTCATTTTCCACAGTTTTATTGGCCTGAAAGTAAAAAAGCACTTCAATTTCATGATTTGAGAATATGAAAAAAGAGAACAAGAAATTGACATAGGTACAAAAAAAAAAGACAAGAGATGGCGAACGAAAAAAAGGACAGCTTTTCTTTAAAAACGATGTTTAGGAGACCATCGTAAAAACATAGCAAATGCAAAGCGGTCATCATGCGCTTTAATTTGATGATGCTTTGTAATTCCTTTTCTTTTTTTCGAACGGCTCCTAGCGATCTAAAAGAAAACTTATGGACTTACGACACAACCACACAACATGTAAAAGTAAGATAAAGATAATGTTGAGGTGCTAAAAAAAACATTGCGGAACGGAGGATCTGACTTTTTTTTATATTTTCTTTAAAAACTAGATTTGGAACCTCTTAAGTCCATTGTACCGAATCTTTTATTCTTTTATACCTACTCTTGCTCAGCATGTGTCGAACATTCACATTTTCTCTATTTTATTAACCTTTAATCGACCCTAGAATCGAAAGGGGATTATTCATAATTTTGATGTGGAATTGCTGTCAAAATTAGTCAGAACACTGCACGTACATAAGATTTTATCGCTTAACCTGCATTAATATTAAAAACTACCAACGAAGAAAGTAAAAAAGCACAATGCGATAAGATAACACTTTACACTTAGCCATACATACACTGAAACAGTTCGGAAAAAGTAAAATTAAATGTTTTAAAACTCCAAAACCCCAAAACAGCAAAAAAAAAAAAAAAATAAACAAACCCAACACACCCACTAGTGCATGTGGCCGCAGCTGGTGGGCCTAAACACATGTTTAGAGGTGCATAGTACAACACAACACAACAAATTGACATAGTTTTAATGGAAGGCCAGCAACTGTATTTGTTATCTCATTGGAATATATGCGAGTATATATGAGTGTGTACGATTATGTTGTTTTTCTGATGGCAGCTGAGAAAGTGTTTGGATTTTGATGTTGGTTTAGTAAGTGTGCGTGTGAGACTATAGATGACGCATTCGGTAGTCGGTACCTTCATCTTTAGAAAAGTGATACCAATGAAGTTTAATAAATAAACTTAACGAGTGCATATTTTACACTTGGTAGAAAAGTTTAAAAGTTTTTATTTTTTAAAAGGCTAGTCATATGATTGAAAGACTGCCATTGAATACACAACAAAAATGCTTCCGAGACTATTAACGCTATGTGCGTCCACTTTGAATTCATAGCAGAAAACTCGTTTTTTTTTTTGGTTATTGGCATTTTCTAGCTTAGTTTTTTTTTGACGCTGCTTACCTACACAGAACAAAATTACGAAATAACCAACCAAGTGCTTATCCTGGGACACATAAATAAATAAATAAGGAGGCGCAACAGAGCGAGGAGCCCCAGGCTATAGCGTATTTCTCACTACCATGTTTTTTGAGGGAAAGGAGGGAACTTATAATTTTATGCCGGTTCTAAACGGCTAATGAATAAAGCTCTTTTTATGGCAATGAATTTTACTATCGAAGAACTTGCCAATTCCTCGCGGAAGGCCCTCCCGGGAAAAAAAATTTTGGCTTCTGTTGGAATTTGAACCACAAACTTCCGGTTTAACATGATGACATGCTAACTATTACGCTGGGATAGATGATTTGATATCAAAACGGCCCACAAAGAAATCATTGGATTGAAAATTGGATCAAATTGGAACCTTGAAGTTGGGCACCAATCTAATTATTTGACTCCCTAACTTAAGCTACATAAATTAAAGATGAAAGTTATTTTAGTTGGGCCAGAACAAGCAGCTCGAGAAGCTTCGAGACCATCCGCATATAAGGAAACTACAGTTTTCTAACTGAGACCATACAACCTTTTCATGTCGGTGTTACAACTGTCTAAGGATTCATCAATTCATAGAAAAAAGAAATTAAAAAAAAGGTTATTATCGGAGTTCACACTACACAATGAGTTGGATAGATTTCGTTTGATGTTGGATGGTCTAATGTAGTTTGCGTTCAGACTTATCAGACTTGTCATCCAACATCATGACATACATATATTCCGCCGCTCAGTCCAACTTCAAAATTTTCATAAATATTTGAAAACCATCAAACAAGTTGGGCAAGTGGTCGTCTGAGGGTTCATAATTCACATCAATCAACATTGTTCTTTGAAACCAAAGTCTGTCCAACTAATTTTACAGTGTGAGCTCGGCTATTGTCACTTTATGAATATTCAAATATACAAACTATCGAAGAAATTGACATTTTTGAATAACGATATACATTTTTTAATGCCGCTATTCGATTTACTTATTTCTTGCAATGGATTGTTAACGTATTTTCTAAATATCAATTTAATTGATCAACAGATTGTTCGAAATGAATGGGGGAATGTGGTTACAATAGGTTCTGATTCCCAATTCGTTGTCAGTCCTATCCTTACAACCTCGTAGATCCGCGCTTAGGGTCAACCCAGTTCGGTCTCTTACATTCGTAAACGGGTTTCAACATGAGCAGTACTCGGGTCACTGTATAAATAGGCAACAGTGAGTGGTATACCTGGTACCCGTGTCATACTTAAATGAAAGAATATCTGTCTATTACGTAGAAGCTTGAGATTCAAACCTCAAAAACAATTAATGCTTTTTTACAACCATTGTCTTTCGCTAGGAAATGTCAGGTCTTCTGGGAGTTATTACACAGACGGTTAGTAATGACCACAACTCGCAGTTCCTTGCAATGCTTTACGCTCCGATGTTTTCAAGCTTCACTAATTTATTTAAGCTTATTTAGAAGTGCTTGAGATTGAAGGAGGGAATTCCCTTTACTCATATAACTACGCAAAAATGACCATATACGTTAAGCAAGAATTAAAGTCATTAGTAGTTTGGTAGTGTTGGGGTTTGGAGATTTGAGTCTTTATTTATGTAAAAAAAAATTACAAGAACGACGTTTTCTTCACGCCTCTCGATTTATAAAAGTTGTGGCTGCAAATTTCTGTGTTCTGTCATTCTGTACAAGAAACGGCAAGCTGGTCTAACAAACTCTCAATCCATCGATCGAAGATCTGTTGTTTTCCTCAACAAAAGAAAAGGGCTTTAGAGAAAATTATCTCATTTTCTTAGCAACCAGTTCCATTTATTTATTAAGTCTTCGTTGACAGTTAAAACGATATGATGATCAAACCTTACGTAAGTTCTATCACGGGGACCTTCCACTCAAGTTTTGGTTTAAAAAAATGCGATCCTAGCTCAAAATCCTTTAAAGTGGTCAAGAGTTACATCCTAATAACTAAAAGGTGGTTTCTCAAAAGCCACAACGTTATGACCTGAGTATTGAGTGGAGATGTATATTGGCTGGAATGTTGTGACTTATTGTCAGGGATCAGTTAATTTGGACAGAGACATGCTGTAAGATTTGGAGCCTCCTAGCAACCTAGCAACAACTTATTCAAAGGTGAATGAGCTTATGATAGCAAAGCGGCTCAGCCCAGGTTTCTTTGGGCTCGATTGGGTAGCTTGTCTAGAACCTTCTTTGTTAATTTCCTTACATAGTGTATGTTTTATGTTTTCTTCTGAGCATTAAAACCTATCTTTACACAAACCACTGGGAAAATAATAGAAATGAAAATTTTACACACAACAACGGCATTTCTCTACGAGCTCTCCCTGGATTCCGTAACATTTAAGACGACCGTCGTAGAATCCTGAAAATGTAACCAACATTTGAAAGACGATATTTAGAAATAGCTTTCCATCGAACGCTGAAACGAAATTACGCAAAGAAAGCGTTTGATGACACAATCTTCAACAGACGATTGAACGAGTCATTGAAAAACTGCTGAATCTAGGCACTGTTCTTACCAACACCTCTTTATTTTCAGTTTTCAAACTCAGTCTAGAATTCAAAATAGGTAGTATTTGCTATTTTTCCAGTCCACCTTTTTATTCAGCACAAAACGTGTATCGTTCAGATCTTGTCTTGCAACAATAAAAACAGGCAGAAACAGAGGAACGAGAGAAATAAGAACTTTCAATTTTATTAGGCATTGTGTCTTTACAGAACAAAAACAATAAATTTATTTTATTTGGATAATATACTACAATTCGACATCCGAAATTATCCTTCACCCCAACAGAAACTACCTCAATAATAATTCACCAATGGCAACGCTAAAAAAACAAAAACAAAGCAAAATCCATCCATCCATTCCAACTTCAAAAGAACAGCTGACCAAATGTATAAGTGTAGTGTGTAGCAAACACTCACCACTATCATATCATAAATTCAACACACTAACATCACACACCCCCAAAGGAAAAACCCATACGCAGCAAAACAATCAAACAGCTGAGCGGATGAATCACTAAAATGAACACTTCCAGTGATAGACGAACGTTCCAATTGCATTGCCGTTTTTCATATCACTTCACTCACTTACGTTTTGTGTCAATTTTGTTGATGTGCTTGTTGGTCTCGTCGTCGTATGCATGTGCTTCCACTTTGGCAAAGCGAAGCAAAACAGCTGATATTCATCGCACACAGTTACTCATTCTCAACTCAAACACGTACACTTGTATTTATATGTACAACAAACTCTCAGACGAAAAACACGAATACGGCCAGCCAAGAAGAAGAAGAAGAAGCAAAATCAACCAGCCAGCCAAACAGCCACCAAATTACCATCGTCGCACAACATTCACTGTGAACGAAGCACCCGATTCAGTTGTTAACTTGCAGACAAACCGTGCGGACGTGAATTTTATTTTGTACAACGCGTTTGAGAAGAGATAGAATTTTTTTCCGATCAAAAGAACTTAGTAAAAAATCATCACCAACTCTCTACACCTATATGTAAATTCCCCAACGGATTAAATCAAAAACTTATATTTTTTCTTATCGGGATAACGGATTATAAAATTAACGAAAAACAAAAAATACTTATTCCAATCAATTTAGCAATAAAAAAAATGTTGCAGACAATGTTTACACACATTTCTCTCGCGGAGAGTGCAGCCCCCCTGTTTGAATGAAGTGTCATCTTTTTTTCTATTTTTTTTTTTTTGTATTTTCTTGTGCAAATCCGTTGCCAAAAATTGATTGCATTCGGAAAGAAGTGAATTTCTCAAAATAATTATTCAAGAAAATTTATTTTCGCACACAAAATTTTGTTTGTCACTCACAAATCGATTTGGTTCGATTTTAACTCGAAGGAAAATACGTTAACAGTTTTTTATTTCTTGGCGTCAAGTGCTGCGTTTTTTTTTTTTTGCTCTTGCCCTGCTGCTCCAGAACACGTGTGCGGTGCTGTCAGAAGATAAAAATTTTGAAAGTTCCAAATTTTCATAAACAAATTCGGTGAAATTTAAAATAAACATCCACACCATCCCCCTATCGTCTCACTATCCACTGGATTAAAAGTTAAAAAAAAAAAATCAAACAAGTGTTTCGAAGAAAAAATAAAAGAAATTGAAAATTATTAAGTGCAAGTGCATGAAACAGAAGAAAAAAGTCTCAAATATCCGCCATCACTGCCAATAAAACGCTTTTATTGCATAGGTACCACCAACCAATTCCTTTCTCGCGTTGCTGTTTTTTTTTGAGTTTAACTTTCAATTGATAAATATTTTTATTGAAAACACAAGTGTAAAGAAGAAAGGTCAAAAGAAAAACGAAAAATTTATTTCAACGTGTTTTGTTGATCAAAATGGTGCCACAGCATACACAAGAATCAAGTGTAACACCGCTATCGCCGTCAAGCGCCGGTCCCATTATTGATACCACCGCAATCACCACCCTCAACATTTTTAATAACAACACAACAACCAACAACAACACAATCAACATGAATAACTCAAGTTTATTTGGCCAAAGTTCCATCGAAATGGATACCACTGGAGACAAGTACATTGTCAACAGCATACTTTTTGGATCACAACGCGTGGATATTCACTCCACCACACCATATTCGGATGCAACTCAGGTGAGTACCCTATCCGAACTAATAGTGTCAAATCTACCCTTCTTAACATCGCCTAATCATCCTACTTGGCAGGGTAGATAGGTTAGTGTAGGAAGTTTGAAAAAGTGTCTGCAGGGAGTGAAAACTTAAATGGAAAGTGTCGAGAGAAAACGTTAGTTTGAAACGAGAAGATTTCGTACTGGCTATTGTTTAGGGAAACGTCTGTTCCAAAATACCAATGCAACTCTATTATATCCTGTGAGGAGGATGTGCGTCTGTCTATCTGTTGATGACAACAAAAAGTTTGAAATTCGACGAGATTTCAAAAATCTTTCCTCAACGATAATGTTGCAGTTTGGCAAAACAGTTCGTACCTACCTAGGAAGTCTTCAAAAAAGTCATAGGATTTAGTGAGTCAACTATTTTCGATTGAGTTTTTGAAGTAAAAAATGATATAGTGGAGAAATGGTACCTACGTCTAGAGAAACATCAATTGACAATAGCAAAAGATTTGATTTGAGAGGTCAGACAAAAAAAAAAATGACATTTACCAATTGACTTATCCCATTCGACAGTTCTTCGGAGCAGTCCAGCCAAAAATGCCAACAAACAACAATTTTGCACTTTTCCAATGACAACGATTTCTCAAATAAACAATTTTTACTTCGACTGTTTGTATATGTTTAAGGATCGTAGCCAATTCTTGAGAAACTTGGGATACAAGACCGCGTGGAACAGTCTAGATTAATAAATTATTTGTGTCAAGGTACCTATAGGAGGGTTTTGTTCAAACTCAACAAATTGCGGTAGGTAGCGATTAAATTGAACGATCACGCTTAAGGTCCTTTTAGAAGGTCAGTTCTCAGTTCAATTTTTAGTTCAGTGTGTAAATGGACATCAGTTCGATGTTCAGTTGCGTTTTTTTTTTTTTATTTGAGAAAAATCAAAATTTAAAACAAAACTGAGAACTGAACAGAAAACTGATGGAAATTTTTTCAGTTGTCAGTTCAGTTATCAGTTCTTTTTTAGCTACTTCAGTTTAACTGAAAGCTTAACTGAAGGCCCAACTGAAATGAAAACACTAGCTAAATCATCGTTCCTCTCTAAGCAACAAAAAAAAAAAAGGATTTAGTTCAAGTGCTTCAGTGAAGTAAATCAAGAGTCAAAATACATTTTCTAGACAGAATTAAAATTTGGCGATTACTCAGTGGTTCTGGCTATGAAAAATAAATTGTAAAAGAAGCACTTCGAAGAGGAACTCAACTTAAAATAAAATAAAAAATCAGTTTCAGTGCTTTGACAGCAAAGTATTCAATTAAGCATCGAGTGTTTAACCAAAAAAATACTAGAAACAACTTTGTTTTCATATCCACACTAAAAAAACATTAATTGTGAGTCGGTTGACCAGTGAACCTCTCGCTGTTTCCTAATTAATTAGTCTTGTTAAAAGATATCGTGCGACAAATCAATGTCTTCGAAACCACCAAACTATTTGAAATACTTATCAAAGTACGGTTTTACTACTCGAACGATCAACTTCACAATCTAATTTGTTTGTTTTTTTATTTAAATCTACGATAACACAATCAAAAGCTTTGCAATTTAGCTTCAAAATATTGCAGTTCAAAAAGATAACTAACTGATATAGGTAGATAATTAGATATACTAGTCTTGAAAGACCCTGTCAAATTATTCCATTGGTCTAGACTGTTTTTAAGTTATCGCATGACTCAAATTTATTTACACACATAGTCTGTCTAAAAATAGTCAGAATAGCTTCCGAGGACTTCAAAGTCTTTCGTTAACATTAATCTCAGCTTAAATCATATAGGTATTTAAAAATATTGATAGGTAGGTAGGTGCTTAGGTTTTTCGAGAAAATGTTTTTAAATTGGTGGTTCGTATAAAAATACTCTAAACAAGATGCCAAGGCTGCAACGCAAAGTCTTTCGAAAACGTAAAAAAAGCACATAAAAAAATGAATAGAAATAATTTTTGTTTGAGTGGAATGTTTGATTTCAAATCAAAATAAAGCTCAAGAGACCTGCAACCCGCAATGCATTTCGTGTAGAAGACTGAAAAGACTCTTGTTGTTCTTTGAGTTTTTCGAGTTAAATTACATCCTACTTGCCTCGTGCAAATATTTCTCACATTACCGCAATCGTATGAGCGGCGAACCCCATGATCCTGGATCACTAGTGTGAGTAAATTGGAACAGCTGTGATCCCTTTTAGATAACGGTGCTTGTTACGTCAAAATGGAAAAAAAGAAGAAAATCGCGATCGGACACTGTTGACACAAGAAATTATTAATTTCAATCAAGCCTTTTGTCGTCAGTAGCGGAGATAACAAGCCGCTGCCATTAAAAAGTATTCTAATCATAGGCGTAAATTTATAGTCAACATGTTGTTAAAATTGGGGCTGGCTTTTTAGTAATCACCATTCTGAAGTGAGGTCTATAAATACAAGTGATTTTTAAACAACCTCATAAATCTAAGAAGTGACAACTTGATTAAACAAAATTGTGAACAGAAACTAAATTTTGGAAATTCGGTGAAACGAACTGAATAAATCAACGAAAACAAATTTGTTTTCATAGTGCCAGTGAAAAAATGCAAAGTGAAGAGGTAGTGAATAATTAAAGTAGTTCAGCTTCAAAAAAGTTGGTTCAGCGAAATCCCAGTTGTCTTGTTTGAAAATAAAATGAAAAAGTAGGCATACAACAAATTGACAGAGGAGTTAAGGAATTAAAATAGTGTAAAGGTAACTAACTACCTCTTCATAAATTTAAGAAGACCCAGTTTAGACTAGTTTCGTTTATTTGTCAATAAGAATATCTTACAAACTTGAATATACACGACAACTTATAAGACTCTAAAAAACCATTCATATAACACGACCAGCAATCGACGAATAAATAAAGAAAAGTGATTTTAAGCTCCTTTTGATTTCAGTCTTTCACCAACTCTAAAAAAACTGATGCAAAAGTTATTTATGTTGAGGTTCAGATGCATTAACTTGCTTTTTAAACCTTTAGATCCGAATCGGGCTTGTGTGTTCCGATAAAGTTTTGATCTTTCGCTTTTCGGATCAAAAGAGTTATAATTGGGTAAATTCAATAAATTTGAGAAAAGAAACAGTTCGTTGCGAATTTTCTATTCGTTGCTACGACTCTATTCGTTTTTCATGTTTTAAAATTAGTCTATGTACCTGAACTTGAACTTTAACCACATTTTCATCATTTCCTTTATAGTTGGTGAAAATCTGGCTTAAAAACGAGCATGAAATCACTTTTCTTGATTTATTCGGCGTTCGCTGGGCTTGCTCATGTGAAGAGTTAGTTTTTCGAGTAAACTGTGCAGTTGAAATCAATTACGAAGGATTCAAGAGTCATTTTAAGCTTTTGCCCACACTAAGGCTCATTTTGAGGCTTGAGATTGCCTCTATTAATTTTACTAGAAATTTAAAGAAGAGATGGCGTTGCCACAGAAAAAAGAAACACATTTTTGAAATGATACATGTAGTTATTTGTGTAAATAAGAAATGGTCATTTATTGCTGTTCCTTGAAGGTTTGAAAAAATGTCTGAGTTTTTCTTAAGTTTCACACAATTGGACTTTAAAACGAAGACATTTTTTTTACTTGAGTACAAAATACTGCCCAAAACTCAGCCTTATCGTCGCGTCGGTCAGTGTTGGAGCTCAAGACTTAAAAAGTGATGGCATTTCTAAAAATAAAATACCATGTAGGTATGTACCTAAAAGTGTCTATATTAAAGAATCACCTTTTCGCTTCCCAAATGTGCATCTGTGAGAAATATAAAAAGTGTTTAGTTGTTAAAAATGTTTTTAGTCTCTTATTTATTAGATAAAAAAAACACTTGAGTTATCTTTTCTATAAGACTGATTAATTGTAAATTTAAAATTCTGTGCGTCTTTATTCTTCACTTTTGTGTACCTATTTGGTTTCAATGTTTCTCTTTTTACGATTTACTAACCTTGAGTAAAGCTCGAGCTTGTGCTCTGTGCAAGGTAAAATGTAAAATGTGATTTGAAAGAACTTTGTCTGCTTGAAAAGCAATTTTTTTGTATGTTCAATGCGAGGTGTAGAAGCTTACTCTGCAAGAATTTTGTCAGCTTAAAATTGAATGTGAAGCAGTACAGAAAAGAATCAATCGTCAAAATTAACTCACAAAAAGCCGATTGCATTCAAAGATTGAAGAAAAAGCCAAGTCTTCGATGGCATGTGATCTAACTAGAAGCCCGTTCAGTGATATTTCGCTAAGAAAAATTTGTTAAAGTAGACTATTTACTTGCCTAATGATAAAAAACGTTAGGCAATTACTCCAATTGAAGGCTCTTTTAGACATCAAGTTGAATTTGGCTTTTGAGTTGTGGAAATTGCTTTCGGAGGGCTTGTCAGTTGCTCGCTAAAGCATTACTTTGGAAAAACTATTTGATGTTTCTAAGATGAGAAGATCACACTCCCACGTAGCAGCAAAGAGACAGATATGCTAACCACTCCATAACTTTGTTGTGCCAGTGTATTCTTTTGTTTTTGATAACTAGGTATTGCTTCCTCATCTTCTTCCTTTTCCGGCGTGCATCGTGGTCTCGAAGAGATCATAGCACTCCCACTTAACTGCTTTACAGTAGTCATCCGATCGTGGGGTACATCTCAGAGTGGTTTGAGAGCGGAAAAAATGTGTTTTTAAAAATAATTTTTAAGCCACCTCAGCTTTATGTTTAGGTATTCTTAGATACATAAATCTGTTCACTAGTTCAGAAATTGAAAATTTTTTTTCGGCCTCTCATACAACTTAAAACACTGCGCCACGCTGATCGCAGAATGCATCGGTAAAACTCCTGGTATAAGATTGCAGACTTCGTTGCATTGGAATTCAATTGAAATGCGGAATAAATGAGTAAATTTTTTTTCATCGACCACAGATTAAATTCGCAGAAGGAGCTGATTGCTACAATTTTGTATCCTTTGTTTGAAACCAGCTTTGGCAGTCTATGGGAATCCTTGGTAGACAAATTCCCTTCACAGCACTTTAATCATAGCATCGCTCCATACTCCATAGTTAGATCACAAATTTCCAGGCAGTAAACTCAATTCAATGATTTCTTTCTCAGTACATCACTTCACCAGAGCCACGTTCGTTGTGCCTTGGGAGGGATAGTTCGAGTATTAATTAGCCATGAATTTATTACATATTTCAAATTGTAAAAGGCCAGTTTACCTAGGATGAACCCCGCGTTTTTAAATTACCTCTAATTTTCCCTGAACAGATTTTATTCCCCAAAATGATTCACAATAATAGGCAATTTGAAATTCCAGTAAAAACAAAATAAAACACAGAGGTGAAACCTCTCATCAAATAAACTTATCTACGTTTTAATGTGTGTATATTTAAATTTTATGTCTGTTATCTTAATTCATGGTCGATTTTGGGGGAAAAACCCTTATTCATAGTCAAACTATGCCAGCAGATGAGGGTGAGTACCTCAACCTCCCCTCAATTAAAATATTTTTCATGAATTTGGTTTTAATTAAATAAATCCAGGAATTACTCACAGAGATTGCATGTTTCAAATTCAAATATGTAGGTTTCCTTATCAAACTACCTATACCATCTCGTAATAATTGCTCTTCCTATTTAGATTTCTATCGCAGCCAGTTTACACATCAAACTCAGTCATAATAGTCAGCCGATGATGATAAAGTAGTTCAACTGAATTGTTTATAGAAATTTCTATTGAATTTCATTCGTTCCATAAAAACACACAAAATAGCACAAAAAACAAACTAAAATAAACAACTCCATAGCTCCAGAGTTCAATTCCAATTGAAAATCAGCAACTAACAGTTTAGCATTTTGAAATGGAAAAAAAAACTGCCAAATTTAAAAAAAACGAAAACACAACATGCTTTCTAAACCATGGAGTGAAATACACTTAATTGATTAAAAATAAAGAGTGTGCTGTGTACACTGTAAGTAATTCTTGTGTGTGTGTTGGTGTATGTTTCTTTTTTTCTGTTATCATTTTTCAACAATTGAATTTAGTTTCAAATCCTCTAAGAACAAACAGAAGCGTAACTATGTGTATTCCATTCGCTGAAACAAAAGCAAAACGAGGGAAAACACAAACTTAGCACAACTTTTCTATTTTTTTTTTTTTTGCTCTACACAACCCGTCCCAGACATTTTGGCGTCGGTCGTAGTCGTTGCCGTCGTCGTTCACATCGCTGCTGTCGTTATAGTCGCTCAACGATATGTAGAAAAATACAAAATCCAAAGTCGAGTCGAGTCAACTTTAGTCGAATGTAAATAACACGGGGCTGCGACTGCGACTTGTTGTTGCCAATCGCTTCTCTGTGGCTCTTATACCTCTACATGCGAGTTCGTGGATAGATACTATATCTATCTATCTTTTGTGCTACAACACTGTTGTAGTTGTCCTAATATTATCTCGAGTGCAAAATGGAACAGAAATCGATATGACATTGGGACGACTGGGAGAGGAAAGCAATCGCGTCGGCATACAACGGCGAGGAGGAAGCTTGCTTGTAAAATTAGTGTTGGCTTTTCTATTTCTGTTGCAACAAAACAAACAAATTCTAGAGATTTGGAGAAAATTTCAGCAAACAAACAAGACAAAAACACGCAACTCCAGGTCCTAAACCCCTCTTTTCTGTAGACCGACCATTCTCAAACTTCACCTAGTTTTAAGGAGAAACACAGAGAAAGAACATGACTCGTACCCGTGTTGACATGGACAAAACAGACGGACGGACAACGTCATATTTATTCCATATTATACTTTCCTCACTTTGTTAAAGTCGCTCAAGCAGAAAACACACGATAATCACGTACCAAAGACACGCGAAATACCTACTTGCTTATACATATATACTAGACTAGAAGATTCGATAGGATTCCTTCCACTGGCATAGGTGTAGATACGATACATATAGGTATTTATAATAAAAGCCGTATGTCGTTTTGCTCAGCGCGAGCCGAGGGAAAACTGATAATAATTAAAAAAAAAAAAGCAAACAATCGCCAATTGTGCTGTATTCTGGACAACACAGCAATAATAATGAATTCAAAACGAGAGCAGAGATAAATTATATGTAGAAGTTGTAATTAGTTTTGTGAAAAACGAGACTATCTCAGAGATTGAATTACCTTCTAGTGAATAGTTGATACACATGTGGGTGGGTGGAATGTCAGGTGGTGTCTATGCGGTATTTTATTTGCCTTGGTATACGTGGTGGCTAAATGGGGTGCTTTAAAACAAAACTGAAACGCGTCTTTTGATCATTTGAAACGTTTGTGTTTAGCGGAATGTTTGTAGGATTTAGTGAATTCTTCTTTCTTTTTGTAACTCTCTTTGAAAATGTGTCTTCTGTTACGAGGAATTTGTGTGAGGTAAATGCGATAGCTTTGAAGGGTAGAAACAGTTTGTGTAGGTGTAAGAACAGAAACACACATGCCATTATGAGGAAATTAACAAATTCTGTAAAGAATGTGTTGTACTTTGAATCCTACGTGGCAGAGGAAACTTTTGTTTGGGTTTTGTCTTTTGTTTCACTTTTCCACATTCGTGTTGTACGGTTGAGAGAAGTCTGATTTCCGTTAATAGAACTCAAAACTGAGCTGATGTGGGTTCTTCAATATTAAGAGCGTATTTTTCTGTGGTAGAAAAGCAGCGCAGCATTTTTTACACACATTTTTTATGTGAAAAGTATAAGGATGGTCACTTAGCAAGTGGCTAAAATGTAAACAAGTAAATGGAAGAAGGAAATATTGTCGAGCTTGGTTAATACCCTTCGTATATATTACGTAACTCCAAAATGAACCCGATTTTCTAAAACTATGTCCCATTCAACCTTTTCGGAGTCAATTTCGGAGTCATTATAACATTTTAGATCTTTGATGGACTTGATTGACTACATTTAGAGTCGTAGCGGGACTGTCAACCTCAATCGACTTGGTTGAAGTTCATGTTCAGCCGAACTGTAAGAAAGAAGAAGAAGAAATGGGACTGTATGAATTCTAGATTCATGGTTTGGAGCATTAAAAATTTTGTATAGTTCCTTTAAAATAAATCGTAGGTAATCCAAAGGCGTGATTTCGGACGTTTTGAGGATGTTTTTCTATCTTTTTTCTAGCATTTTATGCTATCTATAGTTAGAAGGTCAAATCATATTTCGTCTTTACTAAAGAGTCTACGAAAACAAAGGTTGAATTTTTTATTTTTTCAGCTTCTTGGAGAGGTAACGCTGCTCATACTGATTGTTCTGGTATGAGTTTTTTCGCAGTTTTAATTTAGCCTGGAACTGAAAACTTAATGTCACAACAAAAACAATAAATCTTCTTATCAGTACCTAAAAATTCAACACCGGAAAACGTCTTTCAACTCATCCCACATTTTGGGTTGAGTTTAAATTTATATGAAAATAGACCTGGAACTGAAAATTTTGTGTTGCAACTGGTTTCAACAAATAAAACTGCATTTCCATACCTAAAAGCTTAGCACTGGAAAGGAGAAACCTCATTCAACTCATCCCGCAGTTTGAGTTGTGTTGAGTTAAATTTCATCTGATAATGGTACTAGAATTTAAAATTTATTGCCCAGGCTGGTTTCAACACATAAAAATGCATATCCACTCCACACCTTACAAATCAACTCCTAAAAATCTCTTTCAACGCATCCCACGGTTTGAGTTAAATTTGAGTTTAGTTTCATCTGGAAATGGGCCTAGAGTTCAGTATTTAGTCACGCAACTGGTTTACACTAAAAGTGTATATTTATAAGTAAAAACCTAGCACCGGGAAAGCGAAACCTCGTTAAACTCATCCCACAGTTTGAGTTGAGTTGAGATTAATTTCAACTGAAAATGGGGCTAGAACTGAAAGTTTAATAGCGCAACTATTTCAGTAAATAAAAGTGGATATCCATTCCTAATAACTCAGCACTAGAAAAAGAAACCGCATTCAACTCATCCCACAGTTTGAGTTGAGTTAAGTTTAATTTCATCTGAAGTTTGGAATGTAATAGCTATTGGAACGAAAACTGTTCGCATCAAAATGTATTCATATTCCATTGAATTGTGTTCATTATGTAACACCAAGCCCAACGGAAATGGTTGGGGATGAGTTTCTTTGCCGGGATACAATATTGATTTTTCGTGTTTTTCTTGTGAGCTTTTAGTTTAATGATTTAGGTATTCCTTGAACTGATATAATTTTGTAAGAAAACAAACAAAAATGCTTTAAGTGCATTTGGGATAAGTTTTTCTTGTGTGAAATTTTGGAAACCAGCTTTTTGTGTTCTTTGGTAGCAACTCAGGACAGCTCGAGCTGACTATTCGTTCTCGACTAATTGGTTTGTATTTTGTTCCCAATATGTACTTAACGTAAGCTTCTAAATTAAGAATATCGATGAAATCTAAATTGAACTAAAGAAAAGGTATTCGGTTTGATGAAAATCAACAAGAACAACGCGAGAATTCGTAAGGAAGAAAACTTTCCAAGAAAACTGAGTTTTATATTTTGGGCTTTGGGTAATTAAGTCATTCTCGGAAGGCATTACCTCCGAATAGATATTGGTCTTTCAAAAGATGAGAAAGAGAAACAAAAGATGTTCCCAAAATAAAACAATTTCGTTCTGCTGTCGGTCAGTTTCTTTTTCTACTTAAAGACAATGATATTGAACTCATGTGAGTTTTTTCAAATCGAATCTTTGTTTCCTAAAAATTAAACAGAAAATTTAAAATAAACATTTTTCTACAAATTTTCCACTAAAGTCAATTTTGTTTTATTTTAAAAATGCAATTAGCCTCTGAAAATTCAAACTACGTTGTTGGAGAAGAAACAGCAAAGGCGACTCATGAGCCTAGGTGTGTTGGCCTTAAAGCAACCTTGAAAGCCCAAGCCTTTTAGTTTATCTTACAGCTTCTCGAACTTTTGTGTGACGTGTATCTGCAGTAGACGGGTAAAACCCCAGTAGTATTTTTAATTTTCTAATTTCATCTATCTTCCAAAAAAAGAAAAATAAAAAAATCAGTTAATAGCACCAAAACAGCTCATGCTAACCTTGACTTTAACCTAATAAAACAAAAATCAATCCGAGGGCAGTCAACTATTATACATACTCGTATCTCAAAGTCAACTTCAAATACATTGATATGAATCATGTTTGTCATTTATCAAAACGGTTTTGTGTTTTTTTGTTTTTGGAAGAGAGAGGGAGAAAATGTTCTTGAGAGAGCCGGAACGAGTCAAGTGAACTTAACTGATAAGAAACATTTACTTAGCAATAATTATTGTTTATCAAATGAGTGATTTTGTCTGTTGGTGGTGTTCTATTTTGTTTGGTCGCATTTGCCCCCTCCTTGTTTTTCGTTTTTGTCATATTTTCAAAGATAAACGTAGATGTCTGTCTCTTCGTCTTCGTGTTTCTATCAATGATCAAATGATGACATACTCCACGTCGACGTATGAAACTGCTTCTTATTATGAGAAAATATACTCTGGGAGAATTGATTATTATTAATGGGTTTTTGTGTTGTTTTTTGTTCTTAAAAAATTTGTTGCAGTGCAAGTTTTATTTTTATTATTTGTTTATTTTTCGAATGTGGTTTTGTTGTTATTTCAAGGTCAATGCGAAAATGTTCAAATGTTATTCACCCTACAAGAGTATAGATTGTCTGTGTGTTCTTTTTTTTTTTTTGTTTCCTTTTTTCCTCTTGCTTCCAATGTACACATAAGATTGTATATTAGATGCATTTAGCTGATAATATTTATTTGGCATTTTTTTGGGTGGAAGAAGAAGAAGCAGCTTTCTTGAAGTGTGGGTAAGTATTTTGAATATAAATAAAACAAACTGTAATGGAATTTGTTGCAAATTGATTTGTTACGATTTATTTTCAATTTTTGTTGTTGTTTTTTTTTCTTTTGCCTCTCTAGAATGGAAAATGGAAAACAGAAGTTGAAATAGGTAGGCACACCTAAATTGCTGTTTATCGATTTAACAATTTCAAGGCTTATTGCAACGAACGATAACCCATTCTCATAGAAAACAAGGTACCTACCTAATCAATTTTAAAGAGGGTTCAGTGAGCTGAAAATTGACACATGAGTTGGGTTCGAGGTTGGGGGCTGTTTTAGATTTCTTGTGTTACATGTTTATTTTTTCTATAAAATAAATTATGAAAAACTGGGAATGAAACTCGTCCTAAAACGTGGGAAAAACCACACTGTCCAAATGCAACTTTCTGTTTAACGCAAACATGTGTGGCTAGGTATTGATTCCTGATAAGCTTTTTATTAAAATTGTTGTCATTAGTTTTGCATAAAACTAAAAAGAATGTAAATATGTTGAAATTATGTAGGTCCAGTTTGTCTGGCATGAGTTTTTCTGATATGAGTTTGTCTGGTATGAGTTGGTCTTTAGAGGAGTACAGGTAATGTCAAGACTTGTTAATTCTGATTTTTTTTACTAAGAATCGGGTGAGGTAGCATGATTTGAAGGGACAACTGCTGAAGCTTTGGTAAACCAATTATTTGTCCCATTCAGTTTCAGTCGTTGGTATGAGTTTCAATTTAGAGCATGTTTACTGTCACCATTCCATTACTTTCTTACCTTTCGAGGTCTTTATTGAAGTTAATATGTTTTACTTTAAAAAGAAACACAAAAGTGGCTCCAATTGGCCTGGTATGAGTTACTATCTTATGCTGTGCTTGAAAGTGGACGGGTTTTGACTGCTTCTTTGAAAGTATAGCTTCTTCTTTTCGAAGTATAAGTTTTATAATCGTATTGTGGTTCTTTTTAGTACCTATTGATGGCTCATTTTTTGTGGTATGAGTTTTTATTCAAAGCTGTTGTGTGGAGAAAGTTACTTAGGATATCCTTTTTCTTTTTTTTTTCTCAGTTGTTTTGTACCATCGGGAGAGAAATGGTGTCAGATAACTAAACAGCTCAGCTCTAATCCCTGTTTGTACAGGGTTGTGGTATGAGTTTTTATTTATGGATGTCTTTGAATTGGGACTCGAGACTGGTTTCCTTGTCATTTTTTCATTTGTATATGAAAGCAAAGACGTTATTAAGCTGAAAGCCTGTAATGGAATTTTGTTTTCGGTGCAGAATCCTGTTTAGTTTGGGCACTTGCAAACTGTTTTTCAATTTGAAGTCAACTTAGCTTTGATTTTCCTGGTCGATTTGGCTTGGTATAGAAATTTGGTTTTGGTACGAGATTTTCGTTGTTGGTACAAGTTTTTTGTTTAGTTTTTTTTTGTACAAAGTTTGGAAAGTTCTAATGCTCGTACTCTCCAATGTTCGTACTACTAAAGTCGACGAGTAGAAGTATCATTTTTCCATTGGTATGAGCATTGGTATGAGTTAGGATTCAAAAAGTGGAACTGGAAAATGGTATGAATGATTACTCCGACGGGGATTTGTTGCACTGAACGTAATACATACAAGTTATTTTCAGCCATCTTTCGCACTCTTCCTATTATATCCAAGCCTAACAGCTCATACCACTAATCGCTCATCCCAACGAAAGTGCATTTAACAAAGCTGAAGTCATCCTAAGCGAATAGATAGATTTTTAGTATTTTATATCACCTTTCTTGGGTTTGATGCAAATCATCTCAAGCCTACCTGAAAGCATTCTACTGGTCATTTCGCTGACTGGAACTGGGATAAGTTGCATGAGCATTTAAGTTGTACGCAATCCTTCACGTTTCTTCATAACTTTAAACAAGAATGCATTTCGTGTCCACGATTTCCCTAAAATGTCGGTTACAGTTTTTTCAAGTTTGAAAGTACCTTTTTGATGTAAAACCCTTTTCCTTTCAACCAAAACAATGGTAGTTCCTTTTAATGGCCAACAATTACCAACTCCAATTCCTGAAACACCACCCGCTGCGGACTTTATTTCCATGAAAGTTATTACATTTCGCTGCACTCTTTGTCCACCACACGAACTGTTTGCGTAATTTACACCAACAAAAAATTACTCTTTTCAAAATCATAAACGCTCGGTTTCAACAGTCGAGTCGTATTGATATCCAATACTGGTGTTACTCTATGAGTCATTAAACAAGAAATAGTATAGTCAGTAAACAAAGCTGGAAATTTATTAATGCGCTTATCTACCGCGGAATGACGGTTTATCAATCTTAGGTCTTATTTCTGTTGCTCTGGTTTTTTTTTTTTTTGTTATTTTGTTTTACAAAAATCGATTAAAGTGGCTATTTGAAAGTCTGTTTCAAAAAAAAAAAAAGGAAAAAATATTTTTCATAGCTTTGAGCACCAAATTGCTGCAGCTGCGATTACATAATCGCAATTACAGATGCAAATAGACCGAAAAGAAGGAAAACAAAATAAATATCCAAAACAAGAAATAAGATAAAGCCCCAACCACACCTCGCTTAAAGGCTTTGGTTTATTTATTTATTTTCGTTTTGGTTTAATAGCAAAAGGGTCCCAAAATTATACTTCGTCGTTCTCCGCCACAAAAGGGCTGGACATTAAAAATTAGTTTTTGAAAAGGCGTTGAAAATGGCTGCAACCAATGGTTAAAGCACGTCTCTCTTTCTCTTCTAGAAAAGAAGCATAAAAGTAGATCCAAATCCAACAAACAACACGGAGGATACATTTTTGGTTTCTTGTGTCTCTACGGTCACGACTTGTTTTCTTGACGTTCTTCATAAGGCTTATACCTCCTACCTACCTACTTGGTTTGGTTTCTGTCTGTGTGTTTTTTTTTTTTATCTTATTTTTATGAGTACCTTTCATGATGAGTTAATAGCGTGACATGACTTTTTATTACTCACTTTCCTTTTATCCTCTTGAAGGTATTATTTGTCGTTTATTCTTCGTGTTTTTTTTTTCTTTTGTCTTTTGTATCGCCCGATATGTATCTCTGTAAAATGATTCGTGTATCTGCGGGACATATTGATTGAATGCGCGTCAGTTGAAAATAATAATTACAACTATAATGCACTTTACCGAGAGCGTTGGTTTCTTAAAATGGTTAATGTTGTATTTATTTCCTATCATTTATCATTCGATACAATGTGGCACTGCCTGTGTTTGAATTGAATTGAATTGAATGACTCATGAAACTCGTATCTCGTATGTCTCTACTTACAAATACTCAAGAATGTAGATATACGTAGATACGATTTGGTATTTGGTTATTTGTATCACTTTCTGCTTCTCTTTGGGTGTTTTTCTTTCCTCTTCGGCGTGTGTTTAAATCAAATCTAAACAATTTAACTGATGAGAAATGGCCTTGAACTTGTTGTTCGAGACTTCAGACTTGAGAGCGAGGTAAAAGAGATACCAAACAAAAAATAATAATTATTTCGGATAATTGTTGCTGTGTCGGATGGTTTTTTTTCTGAAAAGATATAATTTCGTCTTTGAAAGTATGACCCAGGTAATTTACAAAAAAAAGAGAATATCATCAATTATTTGGAAATCAAATAGAATTATTAATAGTGAGTGTCTAATTAGGGAAATGTAGGTAACTGGTTTTATTAGTCGTAGAGCTCAACAGGTGGGACTCTGATCGCCATTATTTTAAAGTGTTTTTGGTTGGTAAATTTTATGATTTTATAAAATCCTGATTTATGTTGTACCTTTTAGTTAAGCGAAGGGATGGAGGCAAAAAAATGGAGAAACATCAATCACTTCTATAAACGTGTTTGGTTAAAGTAAGTAATGTGGGCTACGGGAAGTCTCGTTAGGGAAGTGTTATTTTCTTAAAAAAAACTCCGTCTTGATAAAATTTTAAGGTTAAGTACCAGTCTTTTTGTAGATTCGAATTTATTCACTTTATGCTCATACCTGATTGGTTTTTGTGAGTATGATATAGGTACGCAGTTATTGTTTTGATGCCTGAGATACGAAATGTGAAATATTTAACCCACTGGTTTAGCAGAAGCGTTTTACATGACTAAAAATGGCAAAAATTACGCGTTTTGGGTAAAAACACGCACTTGTTTTCAGCGGTTGGTGTTGATATTTGCGGCAGTTGGAAAGTGATCTGTTTTTTATTTAAAAGTATCTTAATCTGTGACAGTTCCGCTGCTGTCATAAGCTCAGATTGAAGTTATGATCTGTTTACTCCAAAGTACGTAAACCTGTGTGTAAAAATACGCACTTAGCTGATTCTTGGAGCATTTGAATTGCGATTGAACAGCCCTTTGACCGTTTTCGTTTAAAACTATCAAAATCTTTGACAATCCGGTTGCTGTCATAAACTAATCTTGAAGTTATGATCTGTTAACTCCAAAGTACGTAAACCAGTGTGTAAAAATACGTACTTAGTTGATTCTTGGAGCATTTGATATTGATTGAACAACCCTTCGGTCGTCTTATTTGTACAAAACAGAATTGAAAATAAGATGCTGTGTGTAAATTTGTACACGTTTTACACGGTTAATATTGAACCCAGTGGGATTGCGGTCGTACAAACATGCACTTGTGGGAACCGATAACTTAATAATAATAGTAGTTTATCCAAAATAATAATAATAACAATAACTATACTAAAAAAGTATATTAATAATAATTTTTCCGTTATAATAAACATCAGGAAACATAATACTAAATTTATTAGTACTTACCATCCTTCATAATAACAAAACATTCATAATACTTACCATCCTTCATAATATTTATAACGCAAATAATAACCAAACCTATAATAACTACCGTGACATACCCAATAATAAAATTTATACTAGTTAATACAACCTACATATAATTCACCCGAAAACCCATAAAAAGTAACCCTATAATAGAATATAATTACCTGCCTTTGCAAGGATAAACATACATAATACTTACCCTTCCTTAATAACTAAACCCCAAAATAATACCCTTCACATAATATAAAACCTATAAAACTTACCATTAATCGTATACAAGTCAATATAACTCACCTTAATACCTAAAATACTTATTTAATAATAATAATATAGCTCATAATACTCACCTCTGTAAATAATAAAAAAACATAACATTTTTCCTAACATAATAATAAAACACATAATACTTACCATGATAATTATTTACAACATATAATACATACCATCAATAATAATAATAATTCACACATAACTTCCCGGACCCACCCTACTTGCTCTTTTGCACAAATGAATTATCCTATTGAAAAAACAATATGCATGGCCCTTTGGCCTTAGCAACAAGTGGCGAGCTTATCTCCACCCACATACCGAAAATTTCAAATGCGATGGGAGATTAGCCGCAACCAAGTCCGCTAACCAGATGGTGTGATCTTGTCATGTACTAACCAAACTGTACCGGCTATGTACATGTACAACGGTCGCGGTGGTACATGACAAGATCATCTTATCCATCACCGACGGTTAATCGGACAGAAATTGTTAAGCTGTGACCGAGGTCAGTTGCAAGTAAAGGAAAAGAAGGAAGTAGAAAAATGTTTGAAGAATTGTTCGGCCGAATGTAGTATTCGCGGTGTTTTTTTTTTCATGTTAAAGAAAAGTTTTTGGTACGTTTTGTGAAAACGAGTAAAATTTCGCGACAATGTGCAACCTAAGGAAAAACTAGAAAAAAACACAAAAAAACAAGGAAAAAAAAAATAAAAGAAAAAAAACAAACCCCATTCGTCTACGTTGTAGCCTAATATTCAACGCGATTCACTATTGGTTTTAAATAAGGTGTTAGGAGATGAAAAGAGGAAAAATTGGAATAGACTTTGTTTTAGTGAACAGTGTAGTCAAGACGACCCCTTTTGCAAGCATTTAGTGTTGATTTGTACATATACATTTTTATTCCTTCTATGTACACGGTGCTCTGCAAGTCTTTTCCGCATATCCCTCGGTGAGAAAACCCCTAGAACCAAAAAGTAACCAGAAAAAAAAAGTAAAGAAAACAATTTGAAAGAAGTCAATTAACGTGAAATTTCCATCCTGTGACTGTTAGAAAAAAAAAAGACTTGAAATAAAATAATATAGATAACAATAAAAAAAGGAGAAAGCAGCGACATCATCATCATCCTCATCCTCATCATTACCGTGATCATCCGCAGCAGAAGCAGTAGCAGCAGCAAAGTTTTTTTGTGAGAAAGAAAAGAAAAATCCAGTGGAAGATTTGTGTCCAAGTCTTTATCCCTCCGCCCCGTTTTATTTGCCCCCATACCTACCCCCTCTGACTTAACTGCGAGCCTCGTGTCAAACCCCCCCCCCTTATTCCTCCTATCCGAGTGTGGTTATTCGTGTCGTGGTAAGGTAATATTAAGAAAAGAAAATTTTAAAATTTGTAAAGAATTACCGTGCGGAAACAAAGAAATATATTTATAAGGTTATTCGTAAAATGGCACTAGTGAAAATCAAAGTTGGCAAAGAATAAAACTATCTAGAGAAAGAGAAGGGTGCAACCATATTTATATATATAATAAAAAAAAAAAAGAAAGTTAAAAGGTGTTAAAAAAAAAAGGAAAGTTAAAAAGTGATTGTGTAACGGATAACTCCCAAGTCCATAAAAAAAAAAAAAAAAAAAACTTAAATCTCTTTTGAAAAGTGTTTTTCCAGGAATTTACCAAAGTGGTGCACTACCTTGGCAGTCGAAAAAAGGAGGAAAAATCTGAGTAAGTTATTTTATTTACATCAGTATTGAACATACAATTTTATTTGTTTTTTTTGTGGACAAAGGGTTGCCATCCAAGAAAAAAAAAAGAAAATTTAACTAAAGAAAAAATTTAAAAAAAAAAAAAAGAAAAAAAGGATTAAATGATAATTATAACGTGGTACAAAAAAAAAACTATTATTTTTTTTTATATTTTTTTGAATATCGGGAACTATAATGACCGGGTAAAGTAAAAAAGGAAACGAGGTGAAGGTGACTGATAGGAGGTAAGCTGATTTAAAGGAGTAAGGGTGAGTAAGGGGCTACTGCTGGATTAGGAGGTCGCAGTAGCCATGGTGGTATCCCAGGGATACGAAGGGTGGGCAAAACCTCCGAGGGTCTATTCCATCTTAGACCCTCCCCACTGGGTAAATTGCGCAGGGACATTTGGGTCGCCAGTTTTTTTTTTTGTGTACGGCATGTTTTTTTTTGGTAACAATGTTCTGTGCTGTGGTTGCAAGAACCCCCCCCACCTATCCAGCAACCACCCCACGGCTTATCACTGTTCGCTTGACGGTTTATTGTTTTTTTTTAATATGCCTGGACTACGAGGTCGTAGCAAAACCAGAACTTCGGTTCGCAAGCGGGTCCTTCGGTCGCATTTGTTCGCCGATTCTTATTCCGAGCTCAACGCTCAAGAAAGCGAGCAATCGAGCAGACCAGATCGCCCTTCTTTAGAAGATACTTTTGCGGAGGGGGCCGCCTCTCTACGTGCACAGGCTGATATGCGAGCTTCCACTAGTGGACAGCCTCCTCAGGCTACTCCCCGTGCTTCTGTAAGTGGAACCTCGGAAGCCCTTACTGGGTACATTCAGGAGGTAGTACATGCAGCAGTTGGAGCAAACAGAGCTGCAGACCTACGTTTCTTTACCGGAGAAATGGAGCGATCCAGAGCTAGTTTGCGGGACGAATTGGCAACCATTATTCGGGATACTTTGGCTTCGGCACCTACTCCTGAAATTAGGACACAACCCCGGGTGCCCAGTCACGCATCAAACCAGCCTATCCTTGCTGCTCGAGATTCTCAACCCGTTGCTCCCGGTAGGAGGACACCACCTAGAAACCCATCCCCTTCGAGAAACCGGTTCTTACTACGACACCAGTCACCACCATGGCACCAGTCACCACCACGGCATCAGACACCACCTCGACGTCAGTCACCCCTTCGGCGAAATACGGCTGCCGATACGTCTAACATGGATGAATTTCTACGGCAGCTCCATAACCTCTCCTTGAGCGATCCAATCAACGCCTCGCAGTCTGCACCTCGCTTTTCGGGAATTACGCACAGCCACAGGGTGCTATATTTCCACAAATGGGGCCTGAAGTATAACCCCAAGAAGATGTCGGTGGAACAGTTCCTGTTCAGATTGGAGCGTTTAAGGATGAGTTACGGAGCAACCTGGGATGAGGTGGTGATCAATTTCCACCATTTCATTGAGGGATCAGCGGAAACCTGGTTTTGGGTCTACCTCAAGGCGAACCCAGAAGTGACCTGGCCAGCACTCAAAAGCGCTTTAATTGAGCAATTTCGTGGTTTGGAGACTGACTCGGAGCTCTCCAGGATGCTCTTTGATAGACACCAAGGTCACAGCGAAACCTTCGACGACTTTTACTCCGATCTCCAGAAGCTGAATGGGCGATTGCGGATTCCCAAGTCTGACGCAGATGTCATTGAACTGCTGAAAAACAATGTGCGCAGAGAGATGGGAATGCTGCTAATAACCTTCCATACCAACAACCTGGCGGAGATGGTTCATGCATGTCGGAAGGTAGAAAAATATTTGGTTGACCGAGAGGTGCAGAAAACCCGAGTTGGACCGACTCCTTACCCGAGGAAATCTGGTGTGGCGGAGCTGGTTGCTGAGGTTTCGAGGGAAGAAGGTGAACCTGTACCCGAGCTGGAGGCGTTCCAGGCGAGACGAGACAGAGATACTCGAAATTACAATTGCTGGAATTGTAAGGGTAAGGGTCACTCGTTTTTCGAATGCCCTGACCCACAGAGGTCTCTGTTCTGCTTCCGATGCGGGATGGAGAACACCACCTCGCCCCAATGTCCACGTTGCTCGGGAAACGATACAAGGAGCAGTTTACGAACCCGGGGGAACTGCTCACTAGAGAAGAACCCGGACACGCTTTAATCCTTCCCATACCCCTTCCTAGATCCCGATCCATTCCTAATCTCTCAAAACCTATCCCGTTCCCAAACCCCGCTTCAATCCCAACCCCATCCCCTTCCCCCATTCCCGCTGTTCGGATACTCACACGGCCCAAGTCTAATGACGAGGATCCAAAGGATACTCCAAAACGAGACGCAAAAAAAGTGCCCATCAAGAGCTTGCACGAGAGAATCCAAAATTATATAGAAGTCCGCAAACGTATTTTTGGAAGCCAGCATACTGTAGTATCGGACAAAATCGCGAAGTTGAGGAAGAAGTTTAAGGACAAGAAGAAGGCGCATCAAGCTATCGAAGCCACAACCCTGTACTGCTCGGATGATCCACGACCGTACGCAACTGTCCACATCTTTGGCGAACCTCTCCAAGGCCTCTTGGATAGCGGGGCCAGTATCAGTTGCCTGGGCGTAGATGGATTGGACTTCCTTCGGAAACATGGCCAGAGCTGGAGCCAACTCTCGACCGGTGTGAAGACAGCTGATGGGAAACATCAAGCCATAGTAGGCAAAATCTATGCCGATGTTTCCTACAAAGGGACGACGAAAAAAATCCCCCTGTACCTTGTCCCAACGTTACAACAAAGACTTTACCTCGGAATTGACTTCTGGCGGGAATTTGATGTCGCGCCTCATTTGATATCAGAATTATCTCCACTTCCCAATATTGACGATCCGAACGCTCACGTACTAACTCAGCAAGAATCCAGATGTCTGAAGGATGCCATTAGCTTGTTTCCGTCCTCTGACGTACAAGGCTTAGGAAAGACAACGCTGGAGGTACACACCATCGACACAGGGGATGCTGAGCCCATTAAGCAGCGTCATTACCCGATTTCTCCCGCGGTGCAGAAACTTCTTTATGAGGAACTGGATCGCATGCTTAAGCTTGGTGTCATAGAAGAGAGCACTAGTGCGTGGAGCTCTCCCGTAGTTCTTGTTCGCAAGCCCGGGAAGAATCGCTTGTGTCTCGACTATAGGAAAGTTAACGCGAAAACCAAGAAAGATGCGTATCCCCTTTCTCATATTGGAGGATTGCTATCGCGTCTTTCCGATACACGGTTCATTTCGAGCGTGGATCTGAAGGATGCGTTTTGGCAGATCCCGTTGGAGAAAGAATCTCGGGAAAAGACAGCGTTTACTGTGCCCGGTATGCCTCTGCTTCAGTTCACGGTAATGCCCTTTGGCCTCTGCAATGCGCCTCAACGCATGGTAAGATTAATGGACAAAGTGGTGCCGCATCAACTGAGAGAGAAAATCTTTCCGTATCTGGACGATTTGCTGGTAGTGTCAAGTACGTTCGAGGAGCATGTTGAGTCGTTGAAGATTCTTGCCGGTCGACTGAGGGAAGCAGGCTTGACGATAAATGTCCAGAAGTCAAAATTCTGTTTTAAGGAGTTAAAGTATTTGGGGTATATCGTTGGTGACGGCTGTTTGAAGACTGATCCGGAGAAGGTGACAGCAATAGCTGATTTTCCTGTACCGACTTCCGCGAAGCAGGTTCGCCGATTCTTGGGTATGGCTGGATGGTATCGCAGATTTGTAAGAGATTTTTCCTCTTTATCGAGTTCGTTGACGGATACTCTAAAAAAGGGAAAAAAATTTGAGTTTTCCAACGAAGCGCTGGAAGCCTTCAATAACTTGAAACTGGCGTTAACATCTGCCCCTTTACTGGTGAACCCAGACTTTAGTAGGGAGTTCTTAATTCTCTGCGACGCCTCCAACACGGGAATCGGCTGTGTACTGTGCCAGCAGGATGACGAGGGAAACGAAAGGCCAATTTTCTATCACTCGCAGAAACTCAACTCGGCCCAGCGAAATTATAATGTGACCGAGCGAGAATGTCTGGCTGCTGTCATGGGAGTACATAAGTTTCGCGCCTATGTCGAAGGACACCCATTCAGAATAGTGACGGATCACGCGAGCTTGAAGTGGTTGATGAGCCAGAAGGATCTTAGTGGCCGACTAGCTAGATGGAGCCTAAAACTTCAAGGGTTTGACTTCACCATCGAACATCGCAAAGGATCTCAGAATGTTGTGCCGGATGCACTCTCTCGAGTTCATGGAGTAGACTCTCTGGGTTGTGATGTTCCAGTGGTGAAGGATACCGGGGATGTGTTGCACATTGATCTTGAGGACCCCAATCTGCGGAATACCGCAAGATCATAGACAGCATCCGAGACCAAAAAGATAAGCTACCTGACCTTCAAGTGTCGGAAAATTTCGTCTACAAGAAGGTCAAACATTGCACAGGTAATCAAATTGAAGATGACCAAGTATGGAAGCTTTGGGTTCCTGAACAGCTGACCGAGCGTTTGATCTCGCTTGCCCATCAACCACCTCGAGCTTCGCATGGGGGAATTGCGAAGACCTTGTTCCGACTGCAGAAACTCTACTATTGGCCTAACATGGCAGCTCAAGTCAAGACATTCTTAGGAGGATGTGAGATCTGTAAAACTTCGAAAGCACCTAACGCAACCCTTAGGCCTCCTATGGGTAAAGCATTCGGAGCAGACAGGCCCTTTCAGATGCTCTACATCGACTTCCTAGGTCCGTATCCCCGCTCGCGAGACGGGAACACACACATTGTGATAGCGCTGGACCAGTTGACGAAGTTTGTGATGGTAAAGGCTATTCGTAAGGCCACGACCGAGGTTGTGCTAAAATTCTTGGAAGAACAGGTGTTCTTCATTTTTGGCATGCCCGAAACTATCCTGTCGGATAACGGCAAACAGTTTGTGAGCCGCGACTTCGCAAAGCGTATGGGTACATATGGTATTACCCATGTGAGGACGGCGTTCTATTCCCCGCAAGCTAACGCGAGCGAACGCGTCAACCGCTCGATACTTGCAGCCATTCGATCATACATTGATCCTGATCAGAGGAATTGGGACGCCAACCTGCAATCAATAGCCAGTGCCCTGCGAACCACCATCCATTCCGCTATACATATGTCGCCGTACGAGGCTCTTTTTGGGCAACAATGTATAGAACACGGTGCCGATTACCGAGTCCTCCGCAAACTCAATGCCTTAAACAACGCGAACCTCAACGTCATCTCAAAAGCTTCGCAAATGAACATTCTTCATGCCCATATAAAGAACTCCCTGGTTGACGCGCATACGCGCTACGAAAACGAGTACAACACACGAAGTAAAGATACGAAGTACAAGGTAGGAGATATTGTCTTTCGACGAAACTTCGCTCTTAGTGACGCAACCAAACGCTTCAGTGCGAAGCTAAGCCCGAAATTTATCAAATTGCGAATATCCAAACAGATAGGCAACAATCTATATGAACTAGAAGATTTTAATAGTAAAAGGGTAGGGGTATACCATGCCAAGGACATAAGGAGGTAATCTTCCTTTAATAGCCCGGCTACCAGTCTGCGCATGAGACTCTCAAAAAAAAAAAAAAAAAAAAAAAAAAATAGAGAAAAAAAAAAAAAAAACTTCAGCTGTTCTTTTCTTCTCCTTTGCACTTCGGCAGGCCTTGTGGAAAGGACAAGTTTTGTGGGAACCGATAACTTAATAATAATAGTAGTTTATCCAAAATAATAATAATAACAATAACTATACTAAAAAAGTATATTAATAATAATTTTTCCGTTATAATAAACATCAGGAAACATAATACTAAATTTATTAGTACTTACCATCCTTCATAATAACAAAACATTCATAATACTTACCATCCTTCATAATATTTATAACGCAAATAATAACCAAACCTATAATAACTACCGTGACATACCCAATAATAAAATTTATACTAGTTAATACAACCTACATATAATTCACCCGAAAACCCATAAAAAGTAACCCTATAATAGAATATAATTACCTGCCTTTGCAAGGATAAACATACATAATACTTACCCTTCCTTAATAACTAAACCCCAAAATAATACCCTTCACATAATATAAAACCTATAAAACTTACCATTAATCGTATACAAGTCAATATAACTCACCTTAATACCTAAAATACTTATTTAATAATAATAATATAGCTCATAATACTCACCTCTGTAAATAATAAAAAAACATAACATTTTTCCTAACATAATAATAAAACACATAATACTTACCATGATAATTATTTACAACATATAATACATACCATCAATAATAATAATAATTCACACATAACTTCCCGGACCCACCCTACTTGCTCTTTTGCACAAATGAATTATCCTATTGAAAAAACAATATGCATGGCCCTTTGGCCTTAGCAACAAGTGGCGAGCTTATCTCCACCCACATACCGAAAATTTCAAATGCGATGGGAGATTAGCCGCAACCAAGTCCGCTAACCAGATGGTGTGATCTTGTCATGTACTAACCAAACTGTACCGGCTATGTACATGTACAACGGTCGCGGTGGTACATGACAAGATCATCTTATCCATCACCGACGGTTAATCGGACAGAAATTGTTAAGCTGTGACCGAGGTCAGTTGCAAGTAAAGGAAAAGAAGGAAGTAGAAAAATGTTTGAAGAATTGTTCGGCCGAATGTAGTATTCGCGGTGTTTTTTTTTTCATGTTAAAGAAAAGTTTTTGGTACGTTTTGTGAAAACGAGTAAAATTTCGCGACAATGTGCAACCTAAGGAAAAACTAGAAAAAAACACAAAAAAACAAGGAAAAAAAAAATAAAAGAAAAAAAACAAACCCCATTCGTCTACGTTGTAGCCTAATATTCAACGCGATTCACTATTGGTTTTAAATAAGGTGTTAGGAGATGAAAAGAGGAAAAATTGGAATAGACTTTGTTTTAGTGAACAGTGTAGTCAAGACGACCCCTTTTGCAAGCATTTAGTGTTGATTTGTACATATACATTTTTATTCCTTCTATGTACACGGTGCTCTGCAAGTCTTTTCCGCATATCCCTCGGTGAGAAAACCCCTAGAACCAAAAAGTAACCAGAAAAAAAAAGTAAAGAAAACAATTTGAAAGAAGTCAATTAACGTGAAATTTCCATCCTGTGACTGTTAGAAAAAAAAAAGACTTGAAATAAAATAATATAGATAACAATAAAAAAAGGAGAAAGCAGCGACATCATCATCATCCTCATCCTCATCATTACCGTGATCATCCGCAGCAGAAGCAGTAGCAGCAGCAAAGTTTTTTTGTGAGAAAGAAAAGAAAAATCCAGTGGAAGATTTGTGTCCAAGTCTTTATCCCTCCGCCCCGTTTTATTTGCCCCCATACCTACCCCCTCTGACTTAACTGCGAGCCTCGTGTCAAACCCCCCCCCCTTATTCCTCCTATCCGAGTGTGGTTATTCGTGTCGTGGTAAGGTAATATTAAGAAAAGAAAATTTTAAAATTTGTAAAGAATTACCGTGCGGAAACAAAGAAATATATTTATAAGGTTATTCGTAAAATGGCACTAGTGAAAATCAAAGTTGGCAAAGAATAAAACTATCTAGAGAAAGAGAAGGGTGCAACCATATTTATATATATAATAAAAAAAAAAAAGAAAGTTAAAAGGTGTTAAAAAAAAAAGGAAAGTTAAAAAGTGATTGTGTAACGGATAACTCCCAAGTCCATAAAAAAAAAAAAAAAAAAAAACTTAAATCTCTTTTGAAAAGTGTTTTTCCAGGAATTTACCAAAGTGGTGCACTACCTTGGCAGTCGAAAAAAGGAGGAAAAATCTGAGTAAGTTATTTTATTTACATCAGTATTGAACATACAATTTTATTTGTTTTTTTTGTGGACAAAGGGTTGCCATCCAAGAAAAAAAAAAGAAAATTTAACTAAAGAAAAATTTAAAAAAAAAAAAAAGAAAAAAAGGATTTTTTTTTTTTTTTTTTTGATAGTCTATTGGCTATACAATTGAAACGAGTTATCCACCTATATCAAATAGTGTTGCCATCTGGAAAAAAAAAAAAGAAAAAGGAAAAAAATAAATACTTAAATAATAATAAATTGGAATTTTTATAAATTTTAACGTAGTTACCTACCTATATAAAATAGTGTTGCCACCTGGAAAAAAAAAAAGAATTCTAAATAGTAATAAATTGCAAATATTGTATGTAACGTAATTACCTGAAATGAACAGGGTTGCCGCCTGAGAAAAGAAAAAATGTGAGAATTATTTTTTTTGGATTAGGTAATAGTAGAATTACTTACTGTAATGAACAGGGTTGCCATCTTAGAGAAAAATAAGTTACAAAAACTTAATAAATGATAATTATAACGTGGTACAAAAAAAAAACTATTATTTTTTTTTATATTTTTTTGAATATCGGGAACTATAATGACCGGGTAAAGTAAAAAAGGAAACGAGGTGAAGGTGACTGATAGGAGGTAAGCTGATTTAAAGGAGTAAGGGTGAGTAAGGGGCTACTGCTGGATTAGGAGGTCGCAGTAGCCATGGTGGTATCCCAGGGATACGAAGGGTGGGCAAAACCTCCGAGGGTCTATTCCATCTTAGACCCTCCCCACTGGGTAAATTGCGCAGGGACATTTGGGTCGCCAGTTTTTTTTTTTGTGTACGGCATGTTTTTTTTTGGTAACAATGTTCTGTGCTGTGGTTGCAAGAACCCCCCCCCCGCGACGAGCTAGCCTTTGGCTTTTGCAAGCATGCCAGCGGCCACAGCCTGAACACCCCTCTTGCTTCTGCTGCCCGGACCAGCCTCATATGCCTGTACATATGGGGTTGTAAGGGTGGTCTACTAGGAGTGAGAGGGGCTGAACACCGGTTCCGTTACACACTATAAACAAATACGCACTTGTTTTGCAAGGTCGAAATCTTGACGAGTACCATACAGCAATTACAAGTTGAAGTATTTGAATTGCTGAATTCAAAGTTACACGGTTTGTGTGAAAATACTCACTTGTTTTACTCGGTTGATGTTTTAGGCAGTAAAAAGCGGTTGGATATGAAAAATTGATGTGACAAGTTTTGTGTAAAAACACACAGTTGCTTGGACTCATTTCAAACTATTTGAATCGAAACCATAGCACAAAACAGCATTTTATGCGTAATAATTCAAATTTTTTACACGGTTTGAGCTTATGGCTTCAGATTTTTTTCGGAAGTTATACCTGGCAAGATAGTGTTTCTTGCATTTTCTTGAAATACACACTCTCTCCGTCAGTGTAGGTATCCCAACGCAACAGTTTCATGTTCTTCAATCAACGTAAGCTCTTTTCTCGTTCATTTACCCGATGCATTTTGTTCACAACAAGACACGTTTGTTTTTCCTCTAGCCATTGTCAGATAAAATTGTCTTTTATACTTACTTACCTACGTCTTCAAAGCTTTACGCTCAAGATAATATTTTCAATTTAATTTTACATATTTATTCGTCTAGCAGACGATCTCTTGCAGACTGAATTGCATTTGACTTTTCTTCTTTTTGTTTTTCAAAATATATAAAGCTTTTTTACACACTTCTTCTCATGGTCTAAGTGAAATTTAAAAAAAAGAAGAAGAACACTCACACATAATCTCCAGAGGAAAACACCCTTCAAAGTACATCAAAGTAGACAAACAGAAGATCCGACTGTGTATGGTTTGAGTTAGTTGGTGGAGAGTTGGTTGGCCTTTCTTCATGGTGCCAGCTCACAACTGAAAAGATAACAAACCATTCCCTTTTCTCGTCTCTAAACAAGCAACAGTCAGCAGGCAGACTCTTTTACTTTTTCCATTTTTATTTATAAATTTTTTTTTTATTCTCCTACCATCAATAAAATAAGGATTCCGCACAAGAGAGTGTGAAATTTTTCATAGAGCTTTATAATAAACATTTCACTTGGGCATAAAGTGTACACGTTACATTACATGCCACTGCCACTGCCACTGCTACTGCTGCTACCATTTGAAATTGTAAATTCACAGCTTGAATTGAAAACAAACCTAAAGGGAGAGAACCGCATTTTTATTCACATTTTATTTAGTTTTATTTTTATATATCGCTTGGCTGCTTAAAATACGAGTAAGTCTAGAGGAATTTCTTTCGAAACACACACTCGTTCGATTGTATGTGCATTCATCCGTGGTCATAGTTCTGTGACTCATTCCGCCAAGTCGATTCTATGAATATTGATGTGAAGAAGCGCGAAAAGTGTGATGTATTATGAAACGCACCGCGAACAAAAAACGGATGTTTCAATTGCCGCGCACTATTAAATAGTTTTGGTTGATGGTGAGTGAGAGTAGGATTCATTCAACCCTTGTGAAGTGGCGCCCGACATTCAAAGGAAACATTTTGTTTTTTTTTGTGTTTCTCTTCAACAAATTCCTACGCATAATGATTGAAGAAGGAGTTGAGAAAAGGTTGGTTTACCTTTAAATTTAATATTATAATCAAATCAACAACGTGACATAGTTTTTTGTTGTTGTTTTGGGACATGAAGTGCCTTTTGGTTATTTTTGTGGATTTGTTTTCCTTTTTTTTACAAATTTTAGATAAACACTCACCTCATTTATTTGATTCTTAAGTTTTTTTTTTTTGAAGAATGTGTGGCAAGTTAAACCGTAAAAGTAAAAATAAACCAGTAAAAAAAAAAACAGAAAACAAAAACAACGGGAACTTCGCATTTAGATAATTTACGTAAGGAGGTAGATACTGATAAGTGCGTTGATTATACTGCCAATTTCATTCACAAAATTTGAAAAAACACATCTATGTGGGCACGTGTTTACAAATAAAATGAAGAAAATACAAATAAAAAAAGATAAAATAGATTTTTGTCTGTTTACGATTGTTGACGTTTAGGCTGTTTTTTTTTTTTTCTTGGAAAGAGATTTGGGGAATTTCACAATTCTTTTCTCCGACTGAAAAAAATAAAATCAATAATCAAATGCGTGATGGGGTCAAAATGGGACAATGTAAACATAATTGAATGAGATCTGGGAGCAACAATATTTTTACAAGAAACAATTAAGTAGATACGGCGCTGCAGGCGGTGCTGAAGTTTTCTGTCTTCAAAGTCAAGGTGCTTATTGATATGTGTGACGCTGTATTAGGCATGTAAAACTAACCATTTGTCTACTGACAAAGCTGCTAGGTACCTACATCAATCAGCACTAAATAATCAATAAAGGCCATAGTGCGAAACATTGCGGTACGCCATAATTTACTTCAAAGGCCAATAACCCTGATATAGAGGCTTTCAATACGTCGAATATTTTCAGGAGTATCTAAAGCGTTGTATTCATTTTTTGAGTCTGTCAATAGTTCCTCTAAAAAGAAACTTTGCTGCGTTTCACTTGTGTGAAACAGTGAAGAGATAAGTAGGAGAACTGTAGTCCCTCCGAGGTTACGATGCTCATGTATTCGTAAAAGAAGAAGGAGAAGAAGAAAAACGAAATAGTTACTTGCATAAATCCCTTATATGAAAGCCTTTAGCATGTCAAAGCTATTCAGGGGTATCCTATCTTTTTTAAGAATTCGGGTCTAGATAGTCAATCAGTAGCGTCAAGCGTATGGAACCTTGTGGTCCATCGTTATTTTTTCTGGGGATATTGAGAAAATAAACAGTCTGTAGCTCTATCCAACAAATTTTTACAAGCTGCCTTTTCATATGCTCGACACTGTGATAAAAACCTTAAATGTTCGTTCTTGTTGATTCTCATCGATTAGTGTACCCTCGGTTGCTTGTTCTGAGTTTGTGCAAGAAAGTTACTGGTTGCTTTCGTGTTATCAATCCATAGTTAAATGTTCGTTTCATCCAAATTAGTCCCAAATTTCGGAAACATACACACCTTCATATTTTTTCGATACCTAAAGGGAAGGATGTTTTTTTTTGACGTGTGGTTTTTAAACTGGCAATACTTTTATTGAAGCTGGTCTTTTTGACAGCTGTCGCTTGATTGATTCTCAGTTTGGTCTGCCATTTTCATCGGAAGAATTGAAGCCGCACGAACACCAAGCGCGTTTAGTAAATCGTTTGGAAATTAGTTCGGTGTTGACGCCAAGTCTTAAGCATGAGAGTTATATCCAAGATCGGTCACTGGACTAGCTTTTGTGGAGTTATGTGAAGTTGCTTGTCTACGCAGATATGCCCGAGACAATTTACTCCTTGGAAGACAATATTCGGCGCGGTATTCCTGATACAATTCCCCAAATGCTGCAAAAAGTATTCTAAAATAGACCCTCTCGGTAAGAATTTATTTGAGCAGGCCACAGCGGCCACTTGCCCGAAATCATTTTGAAAACATAATGGCAAGCTCTCGTCTTTCTAATAAAGATAAATTCTTGGGCATGACATTATTACGTCTACGTCTAAAACTACACTTTACTTCAGATGAGTTATATTTGAAGTATTAAAATCTAACAATTGATTTGGCAAACTTTCTTCAAAGATAAACTGGAAACTTAAATAGAACATTCTTACTAGTAATAAGGTTGTTAACACTCGATATCGATGGTCTTTTACTTCATGTTCTGCTGCAAACTCTACAAAGGGCTAATTAAAAATTCTTTCAATTAAAACCAATTTCAGCTACAACTACCTTTTAGTTTCAATGGAAGTGATAATGAAAGAGTCTGGTTTTCATACGCCAGACACAAAATGCAATCTTTAAAGCAGGCAAACTTTGTTCTTCTTTCAAGTGAATTATTGAAAAGTCCTTGGACTTAAATTCAAAGTAGCTATCTTTTGCAGTATTGTGTAAAGTGAGTGGCCATCTTCTAAAGGAGCCAATTTATTATATGACGAAGAAACATAGTTAAGTCTTTCTCAACGAAACACAAATCTTTTCTTTTGCGTTGTGTGGCGTCTTGGACTCTTTGCTTATTGAAGAATTTTTAATTTTCTTCTATTTGAAGGACTCTCCAGTTTCCTCTCACACCAAGAAAATGAAGGATGGAAATGAAAATCACAGAAAAATCCGTTTACGATTTACTAATTCCTTTTCGTTATTTATTTTTTTTTCTCAACATTCTTTCTCATATTTCGTTGCTGTGGTGATTATTTTTTCATTAATTTGTCTGTAAGGGTAACAATCATTTCGTTGAAGAGAGATGCTCATTCTACCGGAAATGCTGTGGACTTTAAATAATAATTCCCCAATGGGTACCTACCTACCTACATTTCTTTTTGAATTCACCATTTCTTCTTTGTCCATAGGTACTCCCATTCTTAACAAAAAAAATTAAGAACTGAAAGAATAATAAACGCCTGACTGCATTTATTGTATTTATTAATTGATTGTCTCCTCGGGACAAAAAGTCTTCTTTTTTTTTTACATAAATTGATTGATTTCAGTTTCTTGACACTCAATTGACTATTTTGTTTTTTCCATTGAACTTAAATCAACATACTCATAACTGGTGGTGGTGGTGTGGTATTTGTTCTGTCTCAGAATAAAAGATAAAGGTGAAAAATAAACCACTTATTTTTTCGTAAGTAGCTTTTGGGATGATGCATTTTTGAACGCCTCTTCACAAATCGTTAACTCTCACTCTGGTTGTTGTTTCTGGTTTTTGTTCAGGTCTCTTGTTTTTTGTTCTCGAAAAGAACGACTAAGGCTTCGAAATGTCATCGCTAAGTGTATTCAAGGAGGAAGCAAGGTATTTTATTTTTTAATCTGCTGTTAAGCTTCATTATTTTTGAGTTATTCGAACTTAATCCGTGTAAAGAGGATGCAGTTTTTTTTTGTGTTGTTGTTGACATACCCTTAACAGGTAGGTCATTCATCCTTAAAAATGAGTACTCACATTTATATCGAGAGACAAACTTTTGGAGGATATATGTGTTTTGTGTCAGATGAAATGAAACATGACTCCCGACGTTACAACACGTCCACGTGCCTTAACACCGCTGCTTTCGATTGTCGCCATAGCATATGCCGGTTGTGAGAAATTTAAATAAACTTTTAATCCAGACCTCACCATTTATAAGCGAGAATGTGATTCCGATTGTTATGCCACCTTGTTGATTGTGTGCATGATGATTTGACAAATGTATTCAGGGTTATTGCCTAAGGGTGATTATCCATTTGTATTCCAGATGCGTATAAGTCGAGTACATTTTTGCTTTTGTTTAAAGACAAGTTATTAATTGTGTTAATCGCTGTGTGTGGTTTGTGTAGCTGTCAGGTTGTGGGCACAATGATCGATGGGACTAAAACGAGTCGATTCTAAGTGATTTTTATTGATAATTTGGTAGGCACTTTCTTCTTAACAAAATGAGTGTGGAATTTTTTGAATGGTTGATCAGATGTAGTAGTTGGTGACTTTCTGTGATAGGACTTCGTATTCGATGTTGATCTGTTTTAGTATGCGACTGACCTTACAGAGACGATATTTCTCTAAAGACATCGAGTATATTTCGTGGGATCTGCGGTGAAACTTCTTCTGTTACCACATTAAAACAAGAGTGGAGGAAGAATGCAGCCTTGTGTGCACCCATTTTTCATTATTTAAATCCCTTTAAAGACATTCAAGCCACTTTAGTTTATGTTGAGAGAATATTAAACCGAAACTGCTTCATCAGTTGTAAATAAAAACATGTGTGGTGCAGCCTTGTGGTTATCAGCTTTTGATCTTTCAACGTTCACGTTATGTACAATTCAAAATTTCATGCATTTAAACGTGGCGTTTGTAAATGAATTTAATTTTTTCTCATCTGAGTCATATTTTCGGGTGAATATGAATCCTGAGAATCGATGAAAATGATGCATTTGAATCCCTTCAAAAGCCTTCAAACAACTTAAGTCCATTTCGAACGAATATTAATTGAAAACTACCTCATCGATTGTTAATAAAAAGATGTGTGGTGTAAGAATGCAGCCTTGTGGGTATCAGCTTTTGATATTTCAACCTTCACGTTAAGTACAATTCAGAATTTCATGTACTCAAAGATGCCGTTTGTAAAAGAAATCAGTCGTTCTTTCCTATGAGTTCTATTTCCGGGTGAAAATGAACCGAGGGAATCGATAAAAATTATGCATTTGAATCCCTTCAAATGTCCTCAAGTCACTTTAGTCCATTTCGAACGAATACTAACGAAAACTGGGTCATCAATTGTTAATAAAAATATAAGTGGTGCAAGAATGCAGCCTTGTAGATATCACGTTATGTACAGTTCAGAATTTCATGCATTAAAGGAGCCGTTTGTAAAAGAATTCAGTTTTTTCCTCATCTGAGTCCTATTGTCGGGTGAATGTGAATCCTGGGAATCGATGAAAATTATGCAATTGAATCCCTTTAAAGGCCTTCAAGCAACTGTAGTCCATTTCGGACGAATTTAAACGAAAACTACGTCATCAATTGTAAATAAAAACATGTGTGGTGTAAGAATACAGCCTTGTGGGTATCACAACCTTCTAGTTTTGTACAGTTCAGAATTTCATGCACTTAAAGGTGCCTTTTTCTGATGTGTCTTTTATTTACGGTTGAATGTGAATCGGGAGAATCGTTGAAAGTGATGCATTTGAAACGATATAACTTACAAGAGGGCGTTTCCTGTTTTATTATGTTTTTTTTCACTTTTTCAAAAAGGCCATTCGAAAGTCTTTTAATATCTCACCATTCCAAAAGGCCCTTCTACTGACAAACATTTTCCGAAAAGTTTCCATCAACAAATCGCATTAAAGTCTTATCATCAACCACCTCTGCTTCTCCGTCTTTTCTCATTTATTCTTCTTCTTTTCAAAACTCAACCAATTTGATTATGTGCTGTGTTTTTTCTTCATTTCCATTCCAACTGTTCAAATTCATCAAGAGGAAAATATATTTACAGGTCCAACAATGGAACCCACAGGCACTTGATCGCTCCTTTTATTCTCCTAATCCATTTTTTCATTTTTGTGTTATTGTTGTGTGCTTGGATTTTTTCCCTACCCTCATTTTTTTCTCTATTTAATTCCTCTGTATATGGAGGTCAATGGAAAAAGGTGGCAAATTGAGCAGGTATCCATTGAATAAAACTGTGCTCAATCATCATCCCTTGATAGCATATCAAATAGGATTTATAACAAAACCCGAGAAGAAGAACGATGGAGCAAAAACATGCAGAGAGAAAAAAATAACTACAACAGAAAGAACACATTGAACGGAAACTTGTTTAAGCCAGCAGCACCTGCTCACCTTAAGGGATCAATGCCCAGTGTATTTTCTCATGCAGTCTTATCTTCATCCTCATCATCATCTCGCCCTCTTCGTCATCATCCTCATCATCCTCATCATCATCATCATCCCGCATCATCAGAGTTCTCTATTCAATCCTCGAAAATATAGAAAAAAAAAACACACAGGCATTAACCCCTCAGAAGCACATTATTATTATGTGCTTCGAAAGGCATTTATTATAAAAAAAGAATGAAGAACTCGCTACAATGTGGAACATAAAACACCATCAACATCGCCTAGGGGAACGTATATCCTCCACGTATCTCCATAAAAAGGTCATTAAAATGCATTCACCTTAGGGATAGCAGAATTAGTGTACGGATGGATAGATAGATAGATGGATGACTATAAGGAGGTAGCCCGAATCAAAAAAAGAAAAAAGAAACGGAATTGAATAAAATGATTTGAGAAAAGGGGCAGAAGGACAACAAAACAATGAAAAGAAGTCCACTCTTATACCTGTGAGGAGCCTCAACTCCTCAACTCCTCTCTCACTCAACGTCGGTCGTCACCAATGATGAATGACACTGGGGCGATGAAGAATTTTCAAGCAATCGGCACATTACCTACCTGTTGTCATAAAACTCTTGTTCGATGCACACAATGCACTTCATTCCACCACACCGAGTATCAACAATTGCCTGATGAGCTGATGAGGACCCCAGAGACGTGAACAAGGATCCTGTTTTTATGAGTGTGCGTTGCCCATGCTTAAGTCCATACCCCCATGCATCAGTTTAAATCCCCTGGAGTTTCATTTAGAGCACACAGAGTAGAGGACATTGCTCCGATTTGATTGTCCTTCTCTATAATCAGGGGTTGTGTTTTCCTTTCTATATAATATTTGTGTTGGTATATATAAATTTTTCAATTCAATTCGATGTCTTTTGTTCCTGATGAAATGTGTCAGGGCTCTTGTTTCATTATTATTCTTCTTTTATTATCATGCTGCAAGGCTTTAAAAATTGGCACATTCAAAAAATTAGTTCATGTGGAACAAAACACAAGAAGGATCGACACTACTGTAGGACTTTGGCATTAAGAAAAACAAAAAGAGAGAAACTTCAGATGAAAAATTATCAAAAGTTTTGCTAGATTCACTTAGTTGTCGTACTACTTCCTATTCTGTCGGTGGCAACATTTCGGAAAACTTAAAAACTTACGAAAACATATTAAAAAGTGAATTAACGCAAAAACTAGTACCTAGTAGTAGACGCCGATGCCGACACCGAGACACCGCCACCGACCGACCCGAACCCATCTAAGCAGACATCATCAGCAAGACCATCAGCCAGTGGAGAAAAGAGAAGATGGCAATGACGATGGGTAGGTACGGAGAAGTTAAAGTAAAGATTAGACAAGTTGAGAGTGCAGAAGGAACTTTATTTTTCGTCGTTCCAATGAAGAACTTTTTCCAGTTTTTATTTTGTTTTTCTACATTGCGGTGCACTGGGTTGAGACTTTGTAATTTTTGTTCTTAATTTTCTTTTTCTTTTTTATTTGGGAGAAAAACTTTTTGTGAAAAAGTTAAACTACCGCTTTTGTAGTTGATACTGTGTCTTCGATTATTTTTCTATCAAAAAAGTACAGAATGAAAAACAGAAGAAAAAAAGTGATAATTTGCTTGCTGTTTTTGAAGAGCGAGTTAAGAGGATGAAGTTTGAAGTATCATGTATGGTTGTGGTTTAATTTTCTTAAAAACAGTCCCATATGGTGCGGTGTAGGAAGTTGGTTCAACAAGATTGACAAAGCTTAAGACTTTTTGCTGATCAGTAGAACAGCAGAGGTGATTTTCTGACTTGGATATCGTCCTTACACTGGGTGGGCAAACTTTCATCGTAAAGTAATTAGTTTATTTTAATTCCTTGGCTAAGCAGAATTTTTTGTACTTAGTAAGGAAAGGTTTTCGTCATTAGGAAGTTTCATGTTTTGAAAAGTTTACGCTCCTGAGGGTTGTTATCTCCTTGGTGAAACAGAAAAACTGAAACATATTTCCTTAATGGAGGTTAGTTCGTCACTGCAGAGGTAGCTCAAGTAGTCAATTTGAATGAATTGATGGTGGAAGATGAGTAGCTTGGTTCTCAACACACAAGAGTAGAAGGAACTTCCGTCATGTTTTGCTTCCAAATTGAAATCCCACACAACTCTTTATACTCTTTCAGCTCAGAAAGAGGGTTGAAAATGTCTGTGCTTCGACTGGATTTAGTTTAATTTTATAGATTAATTTTGTTTTACACGAAGTGAATCCATTGAAAAAGATACTGAAGTTTTTTCATTGATGAAATTTGTCTATAAGAAACTCTCTTATTTCTTCAACTAACTGAGCCTTTGACATATTATGTACATTAAACACTTCGGATTTTAAAGCTTTTTGAATTCTTAAAAGATTCGAACAAGTAACATTTTCTCATATTTGGCTTAGATTTCGAGATATCGCATTCCGAAAATCATATGCTGATACATAAACTGCAATATCTTTAAAAGTAAGTGAAATATTGAAAAATTTTGTTTTTTGTGTAGAATTGAAATATCAATCAAATCCGATAAAATTTGGTTTTTAAAAATTAGCAGGTACTCGAGCAGTCACATTTCTTGAATCGTTTCCTGAAAAAAAGTGTATAAAATCTTCGGGAAAGGCGGTGTTTGGTTATCTTTATACAAAGTTAATACTTCGGATTTTAAAGATTTTCTTGTTCTTATCAAAATAAAGCAAGTAATTTTTTTCGTATGATTCCAAGTTTTCGAGATATCGCGCTGTCCAGTTTATATATTGGTAAATGCTCCTAAATATCTTGCAAACTAAGCGAAAAATTGAAAAACTGTATAAAATATTTTTTGTTGGTAGCAAAGCAATCTATCAAATCCGACTATCAAAATCGCGTTTATCTCCTTTTTTGTTCAGTAAAAGTGAAATATCAATAAAACTTCAGTTGCTCAGGTCAGCGCATAGAAAGTTGCTTATCATAATGTCAAGGAAATTCATCAGAGAAGAGAGTGACGTCTGTGTACAACTTTTCCGATTAGTGCCAATGTTATTTTCATTACCTGCTGTTCCCAATTTTAAGTTGTTTCATCTCTCGGTATAACTTATGCCTTGTTCAGCCATTTAAACGTGTGAATTCAGAGAAAAAGTGTTGAAATTAGATATCTGAAGTATACTGTAGGTACTTTTGGTGGAACCAATGAATTTTTCCACGTATACCGGAACCAACTTCTTACCACATCCTCTTCGTTTTATCATTCCACATTACGTTTTAAGACTTTTCTACTGAAAAACCATCGTCGAATATCGATTGTGAAGTTTCTAATAGTAACTTAAGATTAACACGCTCATAAAAAAGGCTATAAATTCCGTCAGTTGATGCCACATAATCTAACAATGTAAACCCACATCCTAAACAGTTTCCATCCACTAAGGTGGAAATCTCCCCGTCAACTGAAACTGATTCATCATTTCTCGTCGTACGGAAGCATGTAAATTTTGTATCCCTAAAAGCCATAGACAAGTGCTGCGCGTAAAGATAAAACTCGCGCTGTTCATTGCCCCTTCATAAAATCAGTGAGAGAAAAAAAGAAGTAGAAAAAAAGCACTCATGTTCATGGCTATGATAAAATAGATGTGCAACACACCATCTATGAGTCACTGGGTCTCGTATCCACTGATACAATCCTATAGAATTATTATTTCCCTCCTTCGATATATGAACTGAACATACATTATGTAAATGGCTGAAACTCATAAACCTTATCCGCCATGCCGCCGTTTCACATCGCGTCGGTCGGTCGGTCGGTCATATCCGTTTGAATACTTTGATTTAATTTATTAAATGTCTTTTTCTTCTATAAAATCGATCCGCAGAGTTACAATCTCATAGCTAATAACACACGAAAAAGTAGTTTCGCGACGAAAAGAACAACAACCGCCATTTAAAACCGCCAAGGGTGCACAAAATCCGCGCCACTCGATAGGTGAGGTAGGTGGTTTACTACGAGATTGCTGATTGCGGCATGCTGTTAGTGGCTTTAGTTTCTAATATCTACGTCCGCTTGTCCAGTCTTTAAACGACAATGCTTGCGAAATTTGTAAAACAATTTTCTAGTTACCATTTAGAAGGTCACTCACAAGTCACAACATATTCTACTCAATCGCAATTCATTTGGAAATTGTACTCCCAATTCGAAATTGGGCACAACCAATGACTAATCTGTAAAATAAACTATCGAACTGGGTTGCTGCCGGCTGTATGTTTGTAAGGGAAGAACATTGACCCAAATGATTTGCATATACGAGCACATTTTGGACGTTTTTTTTTGTGGTATATTTTTTTTAGCACACAACACTCAGACCGGATCAATTAAGTGATCGTTGAAAAATGTTTTTACTCCGTTCCCCAAATACAAATAAATAAGTAGGTTCGAGTGTAATGTTTTGTGCGCAAAGAGGTCTTACGTCGCGCGGTAAGTTTACAATATTACTTAGCACGGTTGGAGTGTGTGTTTTGTAATATTTATCGCTGAGTGTGGGTTATTTAAGATAAAACATCCCCGACAGACAGACAAAAAAAAAAAACACAAATCAGATGAAATTTTGAGTGCCTTTTTTGTTACGTAAGGTTTGTGTTTCCTTCGAGGAGTGTTGTGTTTATATTTTTGCAACGTGAAGGGTAATAAAAAACACACTCGTCTCTTAGTGACACCAATAATGAAAATCTTTAAATCAGCAAATACTACGCAAACCCTGTTTTTGAATTGTTGATGAATTTGAATAAGAAGAACATTCAGTGCGCCTAACTGGTTATCAATTAATTGAATTAGCACACTAATCTATGGAGTCAATAAACTTTTCGACTGGCGTTTTATTATTATTCCTTCTTTTTTTTTTGTTTTTCGTTTTGCTTGTATTTTTATAATAAAACATTTAATTTTTGTTACGTTCGCTGTTTGCTCGTTGAGTGATTTCGTTGTGATTATTCTTATTTTATAAATAGAAGTGTCTTAAATGGGCTAGCTTAGCTAATGGCTTTATCGCAATGTGATAAGAATTTATTAATTTCGTTTGTTGGCTCTGCTGACTTTATGGGGATAGCTAAGTTTGCGTGTTGACATGTTGGAATGGCCTTTTCTATGGGAAATCGAATTGAAGTGTTTGTGGAGTTTTCGAAGTAGGAACGAGGTTTTGTTTTTGTTGATTGCCAAAATTTTCGATGAACCAACCATTTGTTTTTCTGTTTGGATTTAACTTTCCAATGACTTACGTTTTTAATGAGTAGGTAGGTAGGTGTAACACAGTCGGTAAACTTTTCTTTTTATTTAAAGTAAGCTCTAAAGTAGGTACCTATTTATGAGTTATGAGACACAACTGGTATCTTTGCATAATGCTTAGTTTAAAAAATTTGTATGCTTTTACATTCTGAGCAATATCTTGGGATATGAAAAATTGCAAGCTGATATTTTTGGTTCGAAATCAAAAGTTTGACAAATTCCGATAAGCAAAATGAAGTTTTTGAGAAAGGTTTTAGCTAATTTTACAAGAATAAAATGGTATGTCGAGGGAATCCTTCTTTTTCTAATCGATTTATGATTTCTGAGTATTTTTTTGAACTTTAAACTCATCGGATTTTGAAGAATTTGAAAATCTGAAGAAAATTGAACAAAAAACATATTTTCATACCTCGCTTAGTTTCCGAGATATCGCACCTTAGATGAAGTATGCTGAAACCCATCGTGCCATATCTCGGAAACGAAGCGAAATATGAAAAATTACAATTTAATATTTTTCGTTCAGGATCAAAAATTTGAAAGAATCCGATAAGCAAAATCGAGTACCTTTACTGAAGCAAAGCAAATATCGCATGAACTAAAACGATGTGTTTATGGTATGTTTCTTTCCTGATCGAATTACCATATTTGCATAGTTTTTTTTAAACTTTGATTCATCGGATTTTTAAGATTTTCAAATTCTAAAGAAAATTGTACAAGTAACATTTTTTCATATTTCTCCTAGTTTCCGAGATATCGCACCTTTGATGCAGTATACTAATACATATCGTGCAATATCTTGGAAAAGAGGCAAAATATGAAAAATGTTTGTAAGCTTGTTTAAGTTTAGAATCAAAAGTTGCATAATATCCGACAATCAAAAGTATGATCCATGCTGTAAGTAGCACATGGACGGCAAACGTAGTCGAGAATTCAAGTGTCATAAATCGTAGGCTTTCAAATCTCTTTATTTCTTTGAATCTAACTCAGTTTTGGAAATTTTGAGTTAAGTATTTTTCTTCCATTGTCAAAGATTGTATAAGTCCGACTATCAAAATCTTTTTCCACTGTTTCAGTGCCCCTCTCAATCTAATCAGGTTATTCACATTTACTGAAAACTGTCGTAGATCTTCGTTTCGGAACTTTAACAAAATCATTGCCCCCTTTTTTATTGAATTCCGCTTTGGGAAATCTCCTTCCAACAGCTCACAAAACACAAATATGTTTTTCTACATTGAAATATACAAAAAAATAATAAAGTTCTTAGCTCGCCCTGGCCAATTAAGTCAAAACCTCACACAAACTTATACAAAACTTGTTGCCGCAGCGATAACATTATCCACAATCAGTGCCAACACACAGAGATATAAGCTGAAAGAGTAGTACACATAGAGTGAGCACTAGTTGGATCTGCCTTTTGCGGCGCATTTACATTATCAGTTAAATTAAGCCTCGTTTCTTGAAATGCATTGAATCCAATCAGTTGCATAGTAGGCAGTGATGTGTATATATGTAGTTCTCTACTCTCATAGTATCTACATTATATTAATTCCAATCTAGAGCGTATGAACTTTTGTCGGGATTGTCTGGGGTCAAGGTCTTTTGCGCGCATCTCCGAAGGTACGTTGCACATACGTAAGAGCCTATTATATGCGAGCAGCAGATAAAGGAATAACAATAAGAGAGGGAGAGTAAAAATAACTTAAAAGAAAAATAAGCAAGAAATCAACTCAATGTTACAATCCGTTGGAGTTGGACGGACGGACGAACGACGAGTCTCGGTTCATTGTTATTTATGGATTTATCACGATCTGAAGATCACACAACAGTGTTGCTGTTGCTGTTGCTGTTGCTGTGCCCTATGAAGATCTTCTGTAAAGACAAGCTTGTCCAGTGCAACCCTATGCCCTAACTAGTACATGTTTAAGGTACGACGACGTTCGAGTACTAGTCGTACTCCCAACTCTAAGTACGCCGCGAATGTGTAATGTTGCGAAATAATGACGATAATAATGTGCCTCCTCCATCTGGACGGTTCGTGTAGGGCTAGGGGTAAGTGTAAACAATTCAGTGACCCGCGTAAGGGTGTGTTTATATAGTGTCGTACAAACCTATATGATTTTGAAGGTTGTTTATCTTTCCTTTTGGCCTCAACCATTCGGGCCATTGTTTGTAGGTCTTGTGGATGGTTGGGTTATCTTTGCAAGTGAATCGCTGCGCTGCTTAAATTCATGCAGACTACACAATAACGCGCACGGAAATAATAGCAATTGTTTACGTATACAGATACTTTACGTCCTTCGATGCACTACACAGCAGGGCAGAGCAGAACAGAGCCGAATCTGCATTTTTGTTTAAATGCAAAAACACGTTGACTCTTGGTAAAATAAGAAATTGAGAGGCAGGGGTCTTCTTCGTTCGATGGTAGGTAGATAAACATAAGTGCAGCAGCGAAATATACAATTTCGTCGATTTGTTTACGTTAGCCTCTTTGGAAACAGCTCTTCTTCTTCTTCTTATTTTGTTTATAGAGAGATGAAGAGGCTGGTTCAGCAGAGGAGAAGGAGAAGTGTATCGTATCTGTTTCTCTACTTCTACTTTTGCCAGAACAGCATCTGATGCTGGTGTCTGGGCTGGTGGATGGCTTCGCTTCACAAAATGCTGAGCGATGTTGTTTTTTTTTTTTGTTTGCCTTTTTTTTACTCCTTGTTCAGTCTGTTTTTATTCCATTTATTTACATTTATTATATTTTTCTTTCCTTGGTGGCGTTTTTCGATCTTTTTTTTCTTACGTCGTCGTCGTGTTGTTCATTGGTTTTTTTTTTGCGTTTCACTCGTTTCGTTTAGCATCGACATTGAGTTGGTTTATTAACCTCACTCAAATGTTTTTTTCTTACAAATATTTTGTTTCGTTAAATTCAGTTTTGATAGTTTATTTTAAGAAGAAAAAAGATCCGCCACCAAGGAGATAAAAATTCACACTGGGAACATTAAACTTCCCTAAAAGATATGACAAGGGGTGAAGGAAGTGTGAGGTGAGTTTTATTTCGACGGTTTGATTAGCTCTGAGTTTTTCATTTGGAATGGACAAGATTTTCGCTGATTTTTTTAGGACAAAAGAGCAGCTGCAAGGCAAATGAAATAGAAAACTCGTCCAGACATTCCCTGGATCTGAAAATGATATTCGTGCTTTTGAAGGTTTCAGAGATGAAGGTTTTTAGAGAAGAAAAAGTCACTCCACGTGCCACGCAGTTGCTTCTTTCTTAGAAAACATACTCCATAACTACGGTTACGGTAATTTGTTAGATCCTTTTACCGGGTGTGTTCAAAGTCTAGACCAAAAGCCTATTAGATTTGAAAAAAATCATGTTTTTGAGAAAGGGTAGGTAGGTACAGCTAATTTCACAAGACTAAAATGGTATGTTAAGAGAATTCTTCTTTTTCTAATCGATTTACGATTTTTGTGTATTTTTTCAAACTTTAAACTCATCGGATTTTGAAGAATTTGAAAATCTGAAGAAAACTGAACAAGTAACTTTTTTTCATATCTCGCTTAGTTTCCGAGATATCCCACCTCAGATGAAGTATGCTGAAACATATCGTCCCATATCTCGGAAAGAAGCGAAATATGAAAAATTGCAATAAAATATTTTTTGTTCAAAATCGAAAATTTGATAAAATCCGATAAGCATAATCAAGTTTTTGAGAAATTGTAGGTACAGCAAATTTCACCAGTCTAAAATGATATGTTAAGGAAATACTTCGTTTGCTATTCGATTTACGATTTCTGCGTATTTTTCAAACATTCAACTTGTCGGATTTTGAAGAATTTTGGAATCTGAAGAAAATTGAACAACTTACTTTTTTTCATATCCCACTTAGTTTCCGAGATATCGCACCTCAGAAGTATGCTCATTTTTCCGGGTGTGTTCAAAGTCTCGACCAAAAGCCTATTAGGTTTTAAAAGCAACCAGTGTGAAGCTGTTAAGTAGGACAGCTGTGATTTCTTCGAGATCACGATGCTCGCAACGTCGATGGCAGGAGGAAGAAGAAGAAGAAGAAGAAGACCTGAAAAGTAATCACTTGAAACCACCTGGAATAACAATTTTGTGCTACGGTTTTCTTCTTTGAGCGTCGGGAAAGCTGATTTTTTCATAAATCGTTGAAATATTCTTCGGAAATCACAAACTGTCAATAGGTTCGCATTTGAAAAGAAACATGGTAGCAAATTTAAGGCACCAGATACTTTTCCTTACTCAAAATTGGTGTTTCCGAAATACTGACCAGATGCAGATTTTGTTTGGAACACAATCACTGTAATCAGCTTGAAATGGGATCTATCTGCCTTCCTCGAAAATGCGGCGAATTGAACTTCAAAAATTAACAAGATGATGGAAAGACAGCAGCACAAAACCCAAAACTGAGCCCAACTATGAAAAGATTAAATTGATTCCATTTCGTCGTGTCGTGACACAAACGTTTGTTGAATTTTGCACGCCTCAGCCACGTCTCATTGGTCTCTGAATGTTTTTACTTTCTATATTTTGTTGGTGCTGAGTAACATAACTCAAAATCTCCTCGAATTAAATAAACTAAATTTCCACTCATTCCTGCCTTGACATATAAGATTCCATACGCACAAAAGTCAAATGTAAAGGTAAATATATTTAGTGTCAAACAAATTGGACTATTAGCCCCTGTCAGAACGAGCGACGTCCGTCGTCTGTTGTCGTTCGTGATGCGTGTGCTCGCCATCGTCTAGTCAAAGAATTTAGTTTGGTTCGCCTATAAGGTGCGGTGTCATTTTATAGCATTTTGGGTGCCAACACCCAAATCATTCGCAACCCTCATGCAAGAGAAGACAAACCAAAAAAAAAAACAAAAATAAGCTCAAATCGAAAGAGTCACAGCGAGGGGTACAAAATGTACAGCACACGCAGCACAATTATGCTAGCGACAGGCCTATTTAATTTTTGATTATGCGGCGATGAAATAAATATATTTATACGAGAAAATAGGTTTCGTATATGTTTTTTTTTTCTTTTTTGGTGGCGGCGGCGCCACTTACGATTGACTTATGGGCTGAATGTTTACAAGCAGTCAATGGTTTTGGGGGATGTCAGTGGTTGGTTGATTTGTTTTTGGTTTCGTTTTTGTTGATAAGAAAACGAACGAAAATATTGTGCCGAATAAGTAAATTTTATTATCAACTAGTTGAACTAATTTTGTAAAGTGTTTGGTTAGGTGAACGGAACGGAAAGATGTTTTTTTTGTCGTCATTGGTCTGATAGGGGGAAACTAGATACTGACATGTGGCTGGGATGGGCTCAAGACTGTCACAATAGTTTGCATTCATAAACGAGTTCGATATATTTGTTTACATAAAAAGTGAATGTTTTTGTGTATATCCAAACATAGAACGTTGATCGAAGTTTGCGTCTTAGGAGAATAAACAAAACCATCGATGTTATTGAGCTCAGGCTGTGTTTAGATAAGCAAAAGAGTTGCAATATTTCCTATGAAGTTAACGATGGTGGTATAAAAAGGTTGTACGTATTCCAAGTTTGTTTGAAGATGATAGGCACGAAAACAACTACAGTCCTTAATATTGCCTGTGTTACTATAAGAGATGGAGGAATAACTTGGCACATTCGTCTTGTGCGGTATGAAGAAGTGATGTAGATTGTCAAGAACTTTTGCTTTTGAAGGAAGCTGATACATATGTCTGGCTGCACTGACTTGAAATTGCCTTCAAATTAGTGAAACTAGAGCAATTTATGTCCCACTGCACACATTCATATAAAAATTCTCAACTTCGGTCTCCAAGCTTTGGATACTTTAATTATATGCTCAATTCGATGAGTTGATGTCTTAAAATTTACTATTTTGCTAAAAATCACGTATCTTTCCATCGTGGAATTCAAACTAAGCATTCAAAGTCTTACAGAAAATGATGCTATTTGTTCGTTGAATTGTAAAATAACCAAAAGATACATGTTCGTTTTCATCTTCTTTCAGAAGATACGTGCTTACGTGCCCAATTCGGCCAAAAAGTCTCTACCTACAACTATCAGGTGTTACATCTTTATTCTTGATTTTGCAACAGCTATCTATTTTTCGTATATATGTAGTCATGTTTATCCTATAATTCGTAAGCTATGTGTCTACGTCAATAAATTGCATTTTAAGAAATTTATATTGACAAGATACAAAACAGAATTCATTGTATCATGGTACATGTCTGTGAGGGACTAAACTGAAAAGGAAGCCAAAGATAAAAGAGAAAAAATTCAATTCCTTAGAACTGTGATGACCATCGTTTGGCATATGTTGCACGAGCCACACAAGGGAGGCTAGCTGCGTTCTTCTATACGTTGTCTCTTCAACTTGTTTTGTAGACATAACACAGCCATGAAAGGAAGACGAACTAATGGGGAGTAACAAATAAAAATACACAAAAAAAAGACAATACCAAAGGGACCTTACCTATTCGTCGTCGTCGTTGGTCGTCGGTCATCCCGTCTTCGTCGTTCAGTCAGTCAGCTGGAGTTGGTTGTTTGTCGTAAAGTTCTTCTCCTTCTGGATGGATATTTTGATGGGGATGCGGTGGTTGGTCATGATAATTTATTGCTTGTGGTCAGTCACCCTGAGCCGGCCTCGGTCCAAGAATGACAACAATAAATTTTACGTACCCAATATACGTATGAATGGTTTGTTCGTTCTCTAGATACGAAATATTTTTGTTTTTTTTTCCTCGATACCTACGCTGTACGAACATACGCTCCAGCTTTAAAAATTGTATTCTGCTTGAAATTTTGTGTGTTCTTCTCCTTGGGGTTATTCATGTGCTGCCCCAATTTGTGCAAAAATAAGAAAAGAGAGAACAGAAAAAATAAAAATGACATAAAAAGAATACACCCGAATGAATAAAAATACACGCTCGTGGTCAATGGACATTGAATTGGTTTTGGCTTTTCTAAATACAAAAATAACAAAAATACCATGGTGGGAGTATTGAATAGTTATTTTTGTTGTTTTGTTTCTTGCTTTGAATAAATTTCAAGGGGTGGGAGGCAGTCACAACTAATCATTTTTTAATCAAAGACATCCTCAATGAATTTTGATGGTCCGTCCCTTCAAACCGACCAGAAAAATAATAATCTTTGAAGGCAAAAGGGAAAAGGAATTCTGTCTGGACGGACAGTTGACGAAGACTTGATGACTTAAAGATAAACATCACAGCAGCCTTAAAGGGCATACAAAAATAAGCAAATGAGCTCAAAAAAGAAAAGGAGAAAGACAACAAAACAACCATGAAAGGGTTTCGTCGCTGTCGAGACTGAGAGACTTGAAAAAAATTATATATATCGTCGTCTGCACATCAGTGGCAATGATTGTTCAACAAGAGACATCCCAAAGCGGCAGATGAGGATACACACAAATTAATGGTGGAAATGTCTAAAAAAGTGGGATTCATAATTTCACTGGCTGACACTTGTGGTTTTGGTTGTAAAAACCAAGAGAACACAGATAAGTTGATGACTTAACAACGTACTGTTTGCGGTTTTCTCTTAAACAGAGGGTCATGGTGGTTTTTGTTTTGTTTTTGTTGGAAACCTTTCAAGGCAGAGTGGATCAAAGCAAATTCTTGCAGACTTTGGAGTGTTGAATTATTTTAGCAATTCCTTTCGATGTTAAGAAGTTTAATTGATAACTGAAACAATGAGCTATCAGAACGTTTCAATGATGAACGATTGGCTTCAAAAGACGTATAGGGAGCTTCCTTGAAGACATTCCTGTGAAAGGAATTATTCTTTAAACACTGTATATTTTTATGGTGAGCGATGCCGAAGTCTTTCAGACCAAGAATTGAATGGTGAACCATGTTCGTACAATGTACATCGTGTGTACTCTTAATAGGTCACGTTATTTTGATCTTTTTGAGGAGAGAATATCCTTCTTTTGGAGATTACATTATCTAGAATTTAGAGGATCACTTTAACCCTACGATCACCTTGACAAAGGATTCACTTTCACAATGAAATGCCTTTGACCAAAGTGTCATCTAGAGAGAGGATCACCTTGGTGAGAGGCAACCTCGACCGAAGAATGGCCTTGATAAGGTAGCAATATTGGCAAAATGTAGATAATGCAATGCCTTGATTTAAAGATCATCCAAGCTGAGGATCGAAAAATAGAGTATCTTTAGAAAAGGATGTCATTAACAAGAGGATCAATTTGAAAGAGGATCATTTTTATAAGAGGAATAACTTGGCTAAATGATCATTTTATCAAGAGAATTACCTTGAATATAAGACAAGAAGATCACATTGACAAGAGCGTCACCTTAACAAGATGAAGACATTGACAAGAGGATCACCTTGACAAGAGGATCACCTTGACAAGAGGATGACCTTGACAAAAGGATCACCTTGACAAGAGGATCACCTTGACAAGAGGATCACCTTGGCAAGATTATCACCTTGACAAGATGATCACCTTGACAAGAGGATCACCTTGACAAGAGGATCACCTTTACAAGAGGATCATTTGTATAAGACAATAGATCACTTTTATTAGAAAATAACGTTGACAAAAAGATCGCTTTGATAAGAAGATCACCTTGACAAGAGAATGACCGTGACAAGAGGATCACCTTGATAAGAGAATCACCCTGTTAATGTATCACCCTGACAAGAAGATCACATTGACAAGAGCGTCACCTTAACAAAAGGGCCACCTTACAGGAGGATCACGTTTACAAGAGGATCACCTTTAAAAGAGGATCACATTTACAAGAGAATCACCTTTACAAGAGGTTCACTTTGACAAAAGTATCACCCTGGCAAGAGAACAACTTGAAGAAGAGCATCACCTTGACAAGAGGGCCACCTAGTCAAGAAGATCACCTAGAAAAGAAGATCACATTGGCAACGACAGGGTTACCTTAAAAAGAGGATCACTTTACATTAACAAGAGGATCACCTTTGCAATTGGATCACCTTGGCAGGAGAATCACCTTGACAAGAGCGTCACCTAAGAAAGAGGATCACTTTAAAAAGATGATCAGATTTACAGGACGATCACCTTTATAATAGGATCACCTTGTCAGGAGAATCACCTTAACAAGAGAATCACCTTAAGAAGAGGATCACCTTGACATTTATATAAATATATATATTTTCTTGCCTATCGGACTAACTTGATAAGATTGCCTACTTGACGATATGATCACCTTGACAAATAGATCACATCGACAAGAAAATCGCATTGAAAAATGGAACTTCTTGACAAGAGCAACTTGACTAGTCGAACACTTCGGCTTGAAGTTTGCACAACTAAAAAAACCAAACTCAACAAGATTACCCCAAACAAAAGGTTCAAATTTGCAACAAGATCGCCTTGACAAGAACATTACCAACTATTACGAAAGAATCAAATTGATATTAGGTCCCTTTGACTTGGGGAAACCCATGCCAAGAGAATAAAACTGAGAAAAACCCATTTTCTTACTTAGGCCTCAACTTGAAATAAGTAAAGCCTTTAAAACAGGATCCCTTTTACAATAGGCTTATCAAGAAGATGGTTTCTAGCAGTTTAGGCAAGGTAATCATTTTGGTTAAAAAGGCCTGTCCTAGAAAAGCTATTGATAAAGCTACTTTATTTTGTAGGAAGCAGTTGTAAATGGTTTTTGGTCTTTTGATGATTCCCTTGCCTTTGAGAGCCATCGTTTTTGAACCAGCCGTTGAATTTTGACTGAAACACATAATTTGAAAGATCCAATCACCTTTTATCAAAAATGGCCCTTTTTTGTATTCTTCTTTGAGTATTATTTTTTCAAAGAGCTTCAATTTTTGAAAAATATGATCACAATGTTTACAAACAGGAGATCCTCTCAAAAATGAAGATTTGTTTAGTCTGCGACATCCATGATTATAATGCCTATTGCCTAGAATATCAGTCTACTACATTCGACCTCTTCACATCCTACGTTCTTTTTCGTATCTTTCTTATTCAACGAAAAGATCACCGTCGAAATGAACTCATCAATCTTCAGATTTTATTTACACAAAAAGAATTTCTTTTCAAATACAATCAACTTGTCTCCAAAAATATTGAGTCATTAAATGCTTTTACCCTCAACATTTAACAAATATCTGATCAATTAGCGCCTATCTTCACTCCGTCAGTGTTGCTGCCGCCGTCATCATCATCTCTCAAGCCCTCAACAAACACCCACTGATGCATAGTTTTCAACGATTCAGATGTCTTTCGTCTGTGGTAAAAGCAAGTCTATCAATACATTATACAATTATATTTTCAATAAAACTTGCAACGATTGTGTGCAGTCGGGGAGGGATATAGTCGATAGTCGTGCCACACCCATCGTGCATGAAACTGATGTTTCATTATCCTAAAAAGACTCATAACACTAAGCTCCCCTCTCACTCAGCAAATAAACATAACACAGAAAGGCAAAATAAAGTAAAAAACAATCTACCATAGCCTCCCACACAGAAACCCATAAACAACAACATCCACTTCTTTTTCTATCTCTTTCGACAATCATCGGCGAAGTCTACTTGCACTGCACTGCACCGCACTGCATTCAAAAGGTGCATTTCATTTCTGAATCCGAACAAATGTCGTTTAACGAAAAATAAAAAATAAACTCTTTTCGAAGAAATGATAATAAAAACCCATCAAGGAGATGAAAGAAAAAATTGATGAAGAAAAAAAAAACTCCGAAATGATTTCGAAATGATCGATGAATGTTTACATAATATATCTTGACCTTTTCCCTTTTCCGTCACTTCTTCTTCGCTCTTTTCGACGTTTTGTGTGTCATTCTTTTTTTGTCGTGATGGTCTTGTTGCATCTTACGGATGCATCCAGCTGCTGCTGAAGTACTGCCTGGCGATATCATGGTTGCTGGTGATGGCGACGGTCTTAACTTCCTTATAATGGGACCCATATTTGGTTTTGTTTAAAGTTTACAAAAGACCTTTTTATGTTTAAATGGTTTTTTTTTTCAACCGGGGGCTATTTGTTTTATTTATATTCAAAAATGGACGATGAATACGAACAAAAGTGATTGACAAGGGAATGAGGGAGAGAGAGCACGATTTGGTGGTTTTGAAGTGGTCTTACATAAACAATAAGGAATATATTGTGAGGGCTAATTGTGTTTTGGTTTCAATTATCGTTTTTCAGTTTTGTTTTATTTTATTATTTGTGTTCATTAGATGGCCCATAAAAAAGACGAATAGTGTGCTTGAAAAATGTGTGGGAGTTATGGAAAGTGATAGAAGATATCTTTGGTACCCTTATGAAGTGTTTCATAGGTACTCATTTCTAAATCGTGACAAATGTCGTGAGATCGTGCGATGTGGGCTTGTGATGCCCTTATGTTTGCAAATTTACATGATTTCATCAGACGTCACTGTTTCCCTATAAAAGATTAGCGCTTTCCTAAAAATAAGAAAAATTTGGGGAACAACTATTTGTTTTTGTAACAGATGGGCAAACATTTGAATTAAAAAAACTGTTTGAGAGAGCTCAAAGATAATAAAGATCTCCATAAGTTTGAAAGGAAGTTTTAAGTAAACGTTGCGATACGTTGCAACAACCGAATATGATAGCAAAACCAGGAGAAATAGACAGAAAAACCTGCTCATAAAATAGCCCTATGAAAAGTGTTGTGTTTTTCTTTTAAGTATATTTTACTTTAACGTTACGATACATTACGGTGAATGGAACATGGTATGAAAATCAAGTAGAAAAAAACTTTTACTTCTTGTTGGAATTTTTGTTTCACGATTATAGACAACTTAATTTAAAAAAATTAAAAAACTGAATCAAACGTGACGTTGCTATCGTAGCGTAGCGCAGCAATGAAAGTACATATCTGTTTCAACGGAACAAAGATACTATAAGAAGTTCATTTCTATTATATTTAATTCTGTTTTGGTTTTGAGTTTGCTTACAATATATTTTTGACCTACATGAAAGCTGAAGTACGTAACGTAACGTATTGGTATTAGTCTTACATTCGAAATATTGTTTTGGGGCCGAATGTTTTGATTCTTTTGAAAAAGAAGCAAAAATGCTTTGAAGTAGACACAAATCCAAGTCGGTACGGAACGTAACGTATTCGCAAAAGTCTTGATTTGATCGTGTGCTTACAAGTTTGATTGTTACTTCTATTCTCTACTTTCAGACACTCTGAAATAAACGAAATAAAATAGATTTTTGTTGTTTTTACAAATACTAAACGTTTTTGTCAATCAATTTTAACATTTTTTTCTTTTTTAATTGCAGGTAAGTGTCTTCGCCCGGACTTGAAGTTCAATACTAGGATGCTTCAAAAACCATCCTCATTTCTTGTAAGTCAATTAGAAAAAAAGGAATTACTTCGTAGCCATTAAAGCACAACAGCCGTGGTATGTTCGTTCTAACTTTTTCATTCTACCATTTTATCATATTGGTGATTGTAACGCCTCCGACTACTCACTCTACTCACTAACCATAACCACAACCACGTTCTATAACCCCGAGTGACTTACTCTCCATTTAAAAAAAAGAAAAAATTGTATTTACAAATGCCGTTGTTGATGCAAAGGCCCTCAGGTCATTTGCCTTTCAATTACAAATGCTGATGTATGTATACATTATCTAGTATCATCAAAACATCTTCATCATCATCAGTATCACCACCACCACTACCATTTGCTGCCGCTGCCGTTGCATATTTGCGCTGCCAGCAAACATCAAAATCATCAAATAAAATAAATTCGTCTTCATAGCTATAGGAAGTAGGTACATATACACTGAATGTGTATGTGCTTGCATTTTGGTGTATATAGTGGGGGAAGTACCTATGTCTAAACACAGATGTTGTTATAGTTCTGGTGTATCTTCATCCCACAATCAAAGAACTCACATCAGAGATAGTACAGCACACGAGGAAAGACATCAGCCAAACGACCGCCGATGATACCGACAACGACAACGACGACGACGACAACGACGATCATCATCAGAAGAAGTTGAAGAGACGTATAGTCGCTTCTGATTTATTACAAAAGCCACAATTGTTGGCTATGTTTTGCATCATTTATTTAATTTATGGGAATGCTCCCAAGAGCTGACCTTGCCTCTTAGCGATGATCACCCGTCATCCAAATGTAGATCGCACGAAGTGCATGTTTTATAATTGATAGCACAGGGTGCTGACGAACTTTTTTTTCATTTCACAGCTGAATGTTAAGTGTGTTCTTTTTCTATTTGAAAGTGTCACTCTCCGAGGTATGTGTTTTTTTCTTCAGATTTTTTACAATTTCAAAGTAAATAATAGAACACTGTACAAGGTGACTCCACAAGAAGGTATGTGAATCCTACTTGGCTCCCCTCTCCCCATAAACACTCAAGTAATATTTTGACACACATTTCCAAGCTTAAATTGATTGTTTCAATCACAGGGTGCTGCAAATTTTTTTGTAATTTTTTAACTCTTCGTGTGAAGTCGAAATAGTGGCACTTAAATTTCAAATTTTGAGATGCCTTTTCTAATGCCTAAAACAAAAGTTCAGGATGAACATTGCTCCAGTTTCTGAGATCAGTAGGTGATTAACTTGCTTATCTATGTGGTATCACAATAGGCCCTTGCGGCCTAAGTGTGTCATGCATTGTACTCATTGGCTGACAGCCACTTCCACCTAACCTAACCTATGGCTCTTTTTTTATGGCTCTTTAAATTTCTGCGAGTTACGAAGGACTAGGCGAAAAACACTTTTCGTATTTCAGAGTATAAATCTCGGAGGAGTACTTTTCGGAGGGTTAGTTCCTGAAACACCATCACGCTTTGTCTTCGGCTTCGATTCCGTTACGTGTGAAACCTTTTTGTTCGATTTGAATGGACATTTTGATCTTGTTGTAGTTTTTTACTTTCAAAACGATCAGAAATTCAACATAATTGAAGCTGGAGTTACGTTACGTTATCTTGTTCACGAACCAACGTTAAATCGAAGTGGTAGCATTGCATATAAAAACTGTAGTAGGATTGTGTAGACTTTGGGACTGGTGGAGAGAACCTATTGTGTCCGGTCTAACCTAGCAGTCACTGTTTCAAGCTCACGGTTTTATCATTGTGCGTATAAAAGCGATCACTGCGCCATTGGTGTCCTCCTTTCCACATGATAGTTAAATCGCCTTTTTGACTAACTATAGTCAATGTACATATACAATGGTGATAGGGTGTACTGATTTCCTATGATTGAAATTATAAACATCAGGCGAACCCGAAGCTAGGTTAGGTTACCTTCATTGACGACTAGATTCCATAGATGAGGGGATATGACTCCGCCTTGTGGTGTTCCTCTACTGACAGATCTCCTTGCAAAGAATTTTCCTAGGGTTGAATTGATTCTTCTTCTTATCAGCATTAGATTTATCAATTCGGAACTATCTACTTTGAGCATATAGAGAGAAAGAGAGAAAATACCCGCACGAAAAGCATTTTGGTTCTTACAGGCAATGTTTAGAGTGTTAGACTTTAAATTTGGAAGTTCAGGGTTCGCACTTCCAACGTAGAAGTCTGACCCTCTAACCATTTCACAGCCGTCAATTTTGGAATGAAATTCAGAAAATATTTTTAAAACCAAAAAAAACAAACAAACAACAAACCCCAAGATCCACCCCACTTACCAAACTGTTTACACCCTGCAGCTATTTATTTTTGAAGTAACTTTTTAATCCGACATTCTCGAGAAGCAATTTATCAAGAGCAATATTATGACCGCTGAATGTCATCATATTTCTTTTTAATCTCAACTTCTAACGTTTTCCAAGTAAATTCTCAAATTCTTTTTTGTTTTTCTGCTTTGAAAAATACAGAAGCTGTTGAAAAGATGTTTTCTGTTTTGTTCTGACTGCCGGATTAACTTAGATTAATGGTTAATTATTGTTTATTGCATCTGATTTCAATAAACCCGCGCTCTTTACCTGTTTTCAGATTTATTACCTTTTAACATTTCGCTGAGATAATGATTTATTGGCGTTAGTACTGAGAATGGTTATGCACATACGAGACTCCCCCACCCACACAGGCACTGAGAGATGTAAAGAGTGAATAGACTTTGATCGTTAAAATTGTATCTGCAGTGGGATAGTCGATGTTTGAATTTAAATTTCCTTGAATGCTCCAAAGGAGTGTATGGAAAAATGAAAAGTTGTTTCATTTGTGTAATGCCATTACACTAAGCTGGGCTTATTTGTGGAAACCTGACTCACATTACTACCAAATTACCCTACAACAGCAGCTCTTCAATCACACATCCTCCAGTCAAAATGTGCGGATGCATAATTTTTATGAAACACCACAAAAGTGGTCAAAGCTATTATTACACGGTTTCAGGGACGTGTTTTTTTCTTATTCTCTTACAAAGTATTCCAATTTAAGTACATGCATCCGTTCGAAGAGCCATACAATGTATGTCATCGAAATTGCTTATATTTTTCATCGAATTGACCAGTTTGCATAATCGATGCCGCCATCTCCGAAGGAAAACAACCAGGCTCTCGAAAAAAGAAGTAGAAAAAAAAAAACAAAAATTATAAGAAAACACGAAACGAAGTTCAAGAGCCATTTCCTGCGCAGCTGATATTTCTTGCGCAAGGAATGTGCACTGCCAAACAATCATTCATTCAAGGAGAATTGTGCCGATCCACCTCACCATGCTCACATCACAATCATCATCGATATAATATTATAATTCCAGTATGAAGAGAAAAATCTCTGTGGAAGAAAATAATTCAAAATGATTGCCCATCACATCAGGCATGAGTAGCACAAGCGCAAAAAACCAAACTCGTGAATCCTTCTCGTTTGTATCTCTCCCCTTCACTGCCACCTGAAATTACACCACAATCATCAGACGAATTCAATTCGAACACATCGAGAAATGATCGAATTTGCTGGCAAAATCTGAAGGTGTTTGATGTAATGATGATGTCTTACAAAAATCGGATATCATCTTCAAGTCCTGAATGTGGTTGTGGTTCCCTTTTTTTGCTAAATTTTCTCACCTCGTGAATTAATTGCGAAGGTTTTTGCGCACTTCGAGCTTTCTCTCTCTGAAGGTTGTGTAAGAATGGTTTTTTGGCAGCACAACCAGCGAGTCTGTCAAAATGTCTTGAGCCATCCTTTTCTTAAGCAACACAGTCATAGTGTGCAGAATTTGTTATTTGGTGCAAAGCAAAGCAGTATTCCCAGGCACAAGCCTTGAACTTTTAACGGTAGTAGAGTGGTCCAAGAAAAAAAGTCTTGTTTTATTTACAACTTAGACTTCCCAACGTGATAGCCTTGTCCGAAAAATAAGCGGGCGTTGGTGTTGCGTAACATTTGATTAACATACCTAATTACAAGGCAATTACTTGCTGCCGTGTTGCAGATCGCTGACCCAGCAACATGCGTATACCAAAAACAACAAGCACAATTATTCACTGGGGACTTGAGGTGATTAAAATTAATTTCATCTGTCCCTATATGAGCTATGGCTGTTGTTTTGAGCGCTGCTTGGGCTAAGACAATTAAGAGCTGGGTGTCGTAATTCGGCGGTGTGACTTTACCAAGTTGGAAATTAACATAAATTGCCTTTTTCCTTCTTTTTGAAATGAGACTTTTGTCTCAATTGCTGTGCTTTAATTTCTCCATTTTCCTGTCTGTTGAATTCTCAAGCGCCCTTCCAAAAAAAAAGCTTTTCTTAGAAGTCATGCTTCTCTATGTGAAAACTGCAATCATGCGTAATAATGTGAATTGTTTTGTAACATTTTAATCGCACTCTTTAGCCCCGCATTGCATTTCTTATCAGTCGATTTATTTCAATTAAACCACAATTATGACTTCAATCATTTCAGCCATATGAGCCAAGGGGTTGCTGTGTGGCTGATAAGTTGGGTTGATTAAAACGACACAGTGTCGTCGCAGTTTAAACATCGCCTGTGAGTGAATGAGAGGGTGACAAAAAAAAAAAAAACAAAATTAATGCAAATGAGGCGACTTTTTATTTGAATAAAAGTTTTTCCCTTCTTTTTTCTTTTTGTACATTTGATTGTGCGCTCACATCACACATATGCCTCATACAATATTCAAGAACGTTTCTTCACAAATATTCACTTGAGACTTTATTTGCAAATCATAAAACTCTGTAAAGCTTTGAAATTGTGCCGCACTTTAAAAAAAAAAAAAAAAGATGAAGAAAAATAATGATACTGTTACTCGAAGTCAAATGAGATAAGATATGATGATGACCGCCCTTTCCGCCTGTTCCTGTATGTCTGTTGTTTGCACTTTCATGATTTTCAAAATGGGATTTTCTTTTAATTTTGTTTTTTTTTTGCTTTGGTTTTTGGAAGCCCCCGACCGGTGTGTGTCTTGTGTTGATATTTTGATAAGAGTAAATTCTTCACAACATCTGCTTACGTAAATATGAAAAAGAAAAAAAAAAAAATATTTATTTGAGTTATTATTTATCAATTTTCTAAGTGTACAAGTTTAGTATGCAAATATTAGAAGTAGTGTTTGAGAATCGGGGGCACATGGTTCAATCATAAAATTCGAGTAAACAAGATTTAGTTGTCAACATTTCTAAATGGGAGCATGTGAAATTCGAGATAAGATTTCAAAGCGTTGGAAAATAAAGGAGTCATTCAATAAAATAGATATTCAATTTACTTTATATAAATATTGGTGTAAATAAGGAAGAAAGTAGGTAAGTTAGTGAGTAAGTGTGTAGATAAATTTGGAAATTCGTTTGCAGTCGGTTACTTCTGTAATCAAATGGGCTAGTAAACAAATGTGTTAGTAAGTGAGAAGGAAAGAGATTAAGTGAGTAAAAAGTACGTATGTGCTCTTTTACTGGCATGTTTGTTATATTACATATTTACTCACTTCTGTCTTTTCTCATTTACGTTTCTATTCACTTATAACGATGGTCTTGTTGAGTGGACGCATCTAGGAAATCACCAATGTGTAAAAATAAAAATAATAAACTTTGAAATTGAAGTACCTACAAATAAGAAAAGTAATAACAATAATCTAAGTGTGTAGCCAGACCACTTCTAAGTCGGCAACTAAATTTATGACACAAAGTGTAATACTTTAAGTAGTGTGTAAGAACAAATGTAAAAGAACGAAAGAAAAAATCTCAAAATAAATACATACATACCAGTGGCGAAGCGTCCATATAAGTCGATTATTTCCGACTTACCTTTTGAAATTCACATCCGAAACATCTTAGACTTCTGGCAACATGAATCAAACTTAATCATACACATGAACTCGCTGCCAACATTTTTTTAACAACTACCACTCTGCTTTCCGTTTTATTCTACACACATGTTGGCTCTTCAATTCACTCCATAAACAAACACAAAACTTTAGCAACATACAAGGTAACCCCAAATATTACGTCTTATAAAACTTGTTGCTGGATAGAACAATTTGTGTTCTCTCCTCTTTTTTCTTTTACCAAAAAATATGACGGTAGAACATCGTCTTATTTTCTTCCATAAGAAAGCATGTATTGAACAGAGAAGAGCCTAGCGCTAGGCACCTCTCTGTTCAATACATGCTTTTTTATGGAAGAAAATAACCCGGTGTTCTAGCGTCATATTTTTTGGTAAATCTGTTGTTTGTTAATTGTTATCTCTTTGTGCTCTGAGCACGTGAATATAGCGCCGGCGCAGTAGCCCAGTACTCATTTGCAGCATTGCTTCTGCACACTTCGGTGTTTGCATGATATTGGTTTTATAAAAGAAAAAAACGCTTTCCTTCGTATTTCTTCCCATGGACACATGCTTATAAACAAAAATGTATATGGCAGATTTGCAGATTGAGAGGTAGGTTTCTGCTTGAAGAACAAGAAAATAACACGGTGGTCTCCGACTTATTTCATGAATTTGTATGTGTCTCTGCACTGGACTGATGTGTCAAAGGTTGCCACTTTGATAACAATTATGCGTGGATAGTGGATCTCATAGCATGAAGCATATTTTTGGCAGAAAATGTAAAAAATAATTGGAAATTTTCTAAAGTGGCACAACTGGCCTAAATGAATTCAGTTACCAATGAGCCGTATTTTATTTGAAAAACGCAGTTTACCAGCAGAACGCAGTGCAGTACTTATTTAAATTGATTTAGTGCTTTTCGTGATTTTTTTAAATAATACAAATTTATTCTTTAAAAATTGAAAAGTGCAAAAAGTCTGAAAAGTTTTCCGATAGTAAGTTTCAGTGGTTTGATTATGGCCTTAATATCTGTTGACTGTTGCTTAACTGATTTTCACTTAGAGGAAACAAATAGTTTTAATTAGCTTAGTTTTATGAAAAAAAAGTTATGACGCTCTGCCTAATAGCTAATAGCTGGTTGGTAATGGAAATACTCGAATTTTTGGTTTGATGCGAAAACAAACATTGCACAAAAAAATTTTTAAGTAGGTAAACCTTTTTTTTTTTTTGGTGACTAAGTTTCTTTCGAGTTACCTTTTGGAATTATTCACCCCTCGCCACTGATACATACATACATCTATTCACTTATAAGCTTTTTTACTTACTTTCGCACTTTCCTATTCACATTTTTACTCAATTACTCGCTTGTTTTACTCACTTCCCCTTGAAGTTTTCACTCGGTTTCGTATTTGAGTTAACTAGGTCGTTTCTTACCCAGTACCTAAGTCAGTTATTAAAAAAAAACAGCATCAGATCTAGTATACTTACTCACCTACGTTTTTACTCAATGTCTTACTCACTTTTGTATTTGAGTAAGTTAGGTCGTTAGTCTCTCAGTACCCAATTCAATGAACAAAAAATGCATGACCTCTAATCTATCTCCTAACTAAGATTTCACTCACTTCCGTATTTTCTCATTGACGTTTTTATTCACTTACTCGCTTTTTTCACTCACTTCCGCGTTTTCCCTTGAAGTTTTGACTCGGTCTCATATTTAAGTTGATTATGCCTTAAGCTGCCTCAGCTGTCGTCTTCTTCCTAACCTACATTTTTTCTTATAGACGTTTTTACGCACCAGGAAATATAAACAGTCTAAGCTCTAGCCTACTTTTTACTTACGTTTTTACTCACTTCTGAATTTTCTTATTTTATTCACCTTCGTATTTAAGTTAGTAAGGCCCTGAGTAACACGGTACATAACATAAATCAGTTGACTATTTACTCACTTCAGTGTTTTTTCACTTCTGTATTTTCTCATTTAACTCAGCTTTGTATCTGAATTAGTAATGTTCTTAGTGACCCGGAACGTAAATTAGTAATTTAAAAATTCATGAATCTACTTAATAACTAACGTATTTACTCACTTCCGTATTTTCTCATTGACGTTTCTACTCACTTTGGTATTTAAGTAACTAGCTTGTAAGTAACTCAGTGTGTAATTCAGAAAATTAAAATAGTTTAAGCTCTAACCTACTACTCAATTTACTTATTTACTCACTCGCGTATTAACTTACGCACTCGTCAATGTTTTCTCGTTTTCCTCACTTTTGTATTTATGTTAATCCGGTCGTTGGTAATTCAATCCGTAAATAAATAAACAAATAAGGTGGCGGAAGAGAACGAGGAGCTCCAGGGCCTAGCTCATTTCTGACAACCATGCCTTGTGAGGGAATGGAGGCGACATACAATTTGCTGCCGGTTCCGAACAGCTAATCGAGAAAGCACTTTTCATGGCAATGCATTCACTAGCGGAGGACTTGCCCATTCCTCGCGAAAGGCGATACGTAAATCAGTAAATAAAGAAATGCCTAAGGTCTAACCTACTTCCTAACTTACGTTTTTACTCTTTTGTGTGTTAACTTACTCACTTATTTACTCACTTACTTATTTGCTCATTTACCTATGTAGGTAAACCAGTAAGTTGACTTTGAAAGTTGGTTAGTAAATAATTACATATGTTATTAGGATGCTTAGTAATCTAGTGAGTAATTTAGTATCGAAGTATGTAAACTATGTAAACTAGAGTATAAGGATTTGTCAGTAGCTTTTGCCTTAACACATTCTATTGAGAAGGCAAGAGGAATCGACTAAACACAAACTTATTGCATGTATTTCTTCCTTTCCTCGGGTATCCTGCCTTCTTAAAATAATTTAGAAAATTACTGCGTTGTTTTTGGTGTCGGAGAATCAAATCAATTCAATAAATTCAACGCCACCTTGTCTCATGATGATTTTTTTTAACGCTCTGAATGTACATTAAACGAGCTCTTTGGAGGCATACAAAAAAGACTTAGGTAGTAGGAAAGAGCCTTGAACTAAATTCAATCATATGACTCTAGCCGAAAGTAATTTCATGAATTTTCTTATGCTTCTTTCCGATTGTCAGCAACAATGTTGATAAAACGAATCGATTTCTACTGGTTCAATTTGAAAATCTAAGATCTACAGCGAAAGTGTTCCTTAAATCATGTTGTGGTACAGTGAAAGGAAATACCTAACCTATACTCACCAATCACCTACCCCCAAATAAAATTTCTTTTCCACATTTGAGCCAAGAAATGAAAATATCTTTGCCATCGCCATGCTGTCTCCTAATGTCAGGGATACTCTTAAATTTAATTTTAAGTTCTCATTTCCCCTTCTACCACCTCGATTTTGTGTATTAAGGAATTTCTACCCTTGTCTCAAGCAGAACATATTGATTCAATTTAATACCGCCACATGCCACTGGCAAAAGCGCACCGTTTTGTTTTTGAGAAAAAAATCAAAAAATAAAAGAAGATATTTCCTTCTCTTTGAAATTCAATTACAAATCACTTGCAGCATAGCAAAAGCGCAACGATATGGCACCGAATCAAAAGTAAGAAAAGACGAAAACAAAAGAGGAAACAAAAAATTTTCAAACATCATCATCCACATTTAACACACCAGCAGCAGCCCCTCAAGAAAACCTCATCCCGTCATCTCAACATCCACCACTACCATCATCATCCTCATCGTTGTCCTCTCATTCGCCTTACATAGATCCAACAATTATATCATAAGTTTTAAATAAGCGCATAAATGAATTCAGTATTTCTATCAAACTTATGTAACACCGAATACACAGCCAGGCAGGCACTTCTTTGATTCAACGAATGAGCAAAGTCATTTGATTGCAAGAAAAAGCAAACCATACATATTTTGATTTTTGTAAAGATACAAAACTTTGGAAAAAGAGATTCACCAGATAGATAAGCACTTACCTTGCAGCAGTACTATACTCCAATTCAATGCTTTTGCCAATCCATGTCTATGCTTTCAGTTCGGTGGTATAAGCAAAAAGGCTTATGCTCAGAGTTATGTTAAACCTAACCATGCACATAAGTATGCACATGCACACGCATGATTGCACCTGAAAACGCAATGTAGAGTGACTAAAAGGCAAAGCTTGTGCTCATACAGCGCAACACTGATGGTTGATGGATATTCCATGCTTATTGACGACCAAAAGCTTAGCACATATATTCGTGTTGCTGTAATAGTTCTTGCGGTTATACAGGTTTTGATTCAAAAACTCATCGATTCACAGTGGCACTGAAAAGGAACTACACTGTCCTTTTGAGTGCATTTCAATTTTCGTTACATCAAAGATAAGTGGAGATAAGCGATTCTTATTCCGGGTTAAATTTGCGATAAGAAACCTCATATCTATCAGGGTCTTGTAATGACATTAAACGACAAGCAAATATTACAAAGAGGTTATGTTAGCAAATATCCATTAACACAATGTCTGATAACAATTCGCCGTAACTGTAAGTGATTTGTGTGTGTGTGTGAGATTTTTTTTTGAAATTATTTTCGACCTCCACAGAGTTATGGCAAAATAAGCAAGTCCATACGCAATAATGGGTTAACGATTTTTCATATGACCCACATTGATAAGGATTTGTGGTGTGTAATGTTAATGGATGTGCGATTTCATATTGCAATAAGGTTGGCAACGCGACGCTATTATTGACGTATTTTAATCAATTGTAATTTTTTTTTCTATACTGCTGGGAGCACATAAATGGTCACACCCAAAATATTGTTTAAAAAATGGAAATAATTGAGGTAAGGCGGTCGAGGTTTTTTATGTTTGTGGTTCTAAATGGTGCCGGCATAGGCTCAAAAGAATCGTCTATTTTAGGCTTAAATTAAGCATTGTCTTTAGAATGAAGAGCCCAATTTGGTTGGAAGGATCAATGCTTTACAAATAGCAATGAGAGTGAGAATATCTTATGATATTTTTAGTTTTAGTAATAAAGTCACTGTGTAGACAATCGCACTAATTATAAACACCAGCATAATAGACCTAAAGCTATTAGTTCTATCATGATACATTCAACTTCCTTTTCTAATGACATGACAGAAGCTTGATATATTTGAATCAAAATTTGGTCATGCTCTGTCATGTTTTGGTTTATAAACTTTCTTTGATGAACAAATTATCCACTTGTTTTTGTTAAAGAAGTTAGACCTAAGTCGCTTTTCTCCAATCATTTCGTTGTTTATGTTTGAATAAATAAAGTCCATTATTCGCATGCCACAAACTTAATATATTTTAGGCTAAGAAGCGCTTGCAATTTAAAATTTGTGAATTATTTCTTTTATTCTTCTGAGAAGTGAGTCTTTCTATTTCTTTACTTTATCTACAGTCTACAGTTGTTGTTGTGTATTTTCTCTCATGCGATAATTCTAAAAGCCCTGATCTGATTGACTATGAGCGGTTAAGAAGTTTTTTCTAAACTTTTGAATAGCTTTTGCTTCTCATGCTTCGCATACTTGGTTTTCCTCGGTAAGCAATGGTAGGTGCTGTTCCTTTCTCGCATACGATAAATGTCAAACGTAATACACTTAATGCTAAAAACGCTTGCAACTTAAAAGTGTGATTTATTACTTTAATTCTCATGAGGAGTGAGTTTTTCTGTTTCGAAACTTTGTATTCCTCAACAGTCAAAGTTGTTCTCACTTTCTCTCATGCGATAATTCAAAAAGCCTTGGACTGGATGACTATCAGTGATTAAGAAGTTTTTTTCAACACTTTTGTATAGCATTTGCTTCTCATGTTTTACTAACTTGATTTTCTTCGGCAAGCAGAGGTGAGTAATGTTCCTTTCTCGCATGCGATAAACTTTAAAGCCCTAATCATAAGAATGAAATAATTAACTTTGAAGTTTGAAATTAATTAATAATAATTAACTTCCTTGAAAATGTTGGGAAAGGCAAATTTTCTTTCGGCACTCTTTTTTCTTAGATAAGTTACGACTGACTTTCTTCTCTCATGAAATAGTCTCAAATTCAATCTTCTAATTGACTGCAGGTACATTGGTTGTGCCATTGTGTTGTTTTTCAAGTCTTTTGAATAGCACTTGCTTCTCATGCTTCACATACTTGGTTATCCTCGGCAAGCAGAGATATGTGGTGTTCTTTCTCGCATGCGATAATCTTAAAAGCCCTTACCATAAGAATGAAATATTTGGCTTTGAAGTTTGATTTTTTTCCCTTTAAAATCTTGGGAAAAGCTGCTTTTCTTTCGGTACTCTTTTTTCTTACATAAGTTAAATCTGATTTACTTTCTCTCATGAGATAATATTAAAGTCAATCCTCTAACTGATTGCAGGTACATTAGTTGTGCCATTGTGTCTCACTTTTTTTCAAATCTTCTGAATAGCACCTGCTTCTTATGCTTTACATACTTGGTTTTCCTCGGCAAGCAGAGATAGGTGATGTTCCTTTCTCGCATGCGATAATTGACATGCGACAAACTTAATTTATTTAATGCTAAAAAGCGCTTGCAACCCAAAAGTGTGATTTCTTTCCTCAAATCTATATAGTAATGACAATGAGTTTTTATATTCTAATGCGTTCTATTCCTTGACAGTCAAAAGTTATTTTTATTCACTCTCATGCGATAATTCTAAAAGCTTTGGTCTGGGTGACTATTAGCGACGTTTTTTTTTCAAATGTTTTGATTCGAACTTACTTCTTTTGCTTCACATACCTGTTTTTCTTCGGCAAGCAGAGGTAGGTGATATTCCTTTCTCGCATGTGATAGTCTCAAAAGCCCTTATCATAAGAATGAAATGAGTAACTTTGAAGATTGTTGTTTTTCCTTTCAAATCTTGGGAAAAGCAACATTGTTTCGTTTGAATTTTCGGAGAAGCTCATCCTACTTATTGTTCATCTTTGAAAAATTTGCGTTTTTTTTCTCTCATGCGACAATTCCTGAATACATACTTGCCACTTTTAGTAGCCCAGTTTTATTTCATTTAAATTTTCTCAGACGTTGAATACTTTCCCTCTACTTTTTTTCTTAACAGATAGAGTTGTAGTTGCTTTCTATCATGAGATTTTTTCAAATACTTTTTCTAATGGTTTTCCTTCTGTTTTTTTTCTCGTTTGATATTCACTAAGGCCATAACTTTCTCAAACTTTTCTTTGTGAATCTATACATAAAATGTTTGGAAAATCCCTATTCTTACCTTCTATCATGCAATAAATTTTCAAATTGACAAGCGCAAACAACGCTGCGTCTGCTTTCTGTTAACAGAAACTCTTTAGTATTCTTGTGTGCTGGTAAAATAAGTAAATGTTTTTCTCCCATGCAACAAATAAGAGCTTGAAAGAACACGTCGCAGCTCTTTTTAAAACTGAATATAAGCTTCATTCAAAACAATATTGTCGTCCCACCTATGTATGTCAGTGTTGACCCCAGATCTAGGCCTGTTTACAAAAGTCTAAACATTATTATTTGCTTGCCCTGTAAACCTTCTTCTGATGGCATCGTAAATTCACTTCCTTTCTAGAACAAGGTCGCTCAATTGTTTTGTCGATTTTAAACATTACTCAATGAGTCTTTTGTACCTATGTTGATTCACCTCAGCTAATACAGACAGTGCATACAACTCCTTAATGAGATATCCTACTTATTGACGACCTTCCGATAATGAAACAACAAAAATTTATCAATTAATATGTCTCCATCTGAAGAGAACGACTTGCTCCTTCATCGTTCTTAAAAATTCATCCGATTTTTTCTTCTGTTTGTTATTTTTTCATACACAAACTCTCCAGCTATTTAAACCCTAAACGTTGCATTGGATATTCCTCAGCTCTGGGTGTATAGCATCATCTTCTCATCAATAATCAAGTCATGTCTTTCGTAAAAATCCATGAAAAGTAAAAAAAGCAAGTCTTCTACGTGGCATAAAAATTCAAACATGCACCAAGGGCGACGGGAAGAGATACTGTAAAACAAAGCTTGCTTACACTATAAATATACACGAGAATAAAAATCCTATACATATTTATAAAAAAAGGAGACGACATCGTAAAACTCATCCGCAATTGGAAAACATCCACATCAGTCAATACCAAAGAGGAATGAATATATACGGTGTATAAAATACAAAGCAATTCATAAAATGAAAAGCTATCAAGGAAACTCGACAGCAAAAAATCATTCACCAGCAACAATAAACCACAGAGAACAACAAAAACAAATCACTTTGAGGCCAGAGTCGTGAATTTACTTTATTTTCTTTCATTTTTGCTTGATTTTCTCATATCTTTTCCTGATATTTCCCTGAATGTGCCAAAAAAAGAAGAAAAAAGGAGCACTCTGCACGGGGGCATTCGCAAGAACTCACGTATCTATCTATCTTCTAGGTAGGAACCACTACACAAAGATATAGAAGCAGCACCTCTCTGACGTAGTAAGTGACTTTTGTGTGCGATAGTTGTTTGGCGTTGAGGCTGCTTAGGCCATGTGCCAGAAAAATTCATCTTCGCTTAACAATAAAACGTTTCTATACTAAAATGAAAACAAAATGTGAGTAAAACACACCCTCAGGGGGTAAATTTCAATGTCAAGATACTCACTCGACATGAAAGAAAGTATCTATATGAGTAGGTGTTAGATAAATCTCTCATTGTCATCTCAGGATTAGTGTTAGACAGGGAGTGTGTGTAGTAGATTGGTCTTGACGTCATTTCGTTCTTTATTTCTTAAACGATTAAACTACATTAAAGTAAAACTGAAGTCATAACTCATTGGTAGTAAGATGGCTGAGATGTTGTGGTGAGGAAGATAAATTCGAATAGATATGTTCACCTGTATAAATAATCAATTAGCTTAGATGGATGGTATCTTTGGCATTAGATAAAAGAGTGGCCAACTAAGTTTGTCTGTTTGATTTTTTTTTCTGTCCCAATCACCACTACTCTTCTTCTTGCATAACATTACACTATACGTTCAGGTATTTTTGGGAGCAAAGGCACATTTATTTTTTTGTATCTTATATTTAAATTTGCTGTGCAAAGATCAACAAATAAATCGTTTTGAACTGTAAGCACCCATGTTGTGTTATTTATGCGTTGACATTTGATTGATTGCACATTTTTATTTGTGAGACACATCACACGACGAGTTGGTTATAGCCTAGTAGTTGGTCGTTTTTCAGCGCTAGAAAGTTGTTAAAATTTTCTAAGAATAATTAGCCATGCTTTGGTGAGTGCAGAGATTAGGCAGAACGTAAAAATTATATTTAATTTTCTCAAGAAAATTGTTGAAGTGATACAATGTTTTGTCAAAGAAAAAAAAGGCAAATTTTCACATTTCAAATTTAAAGAATAAAATTAAACTTCGAAAAAATAATTTACTCTTATCTTTCAATCGCTTTGACGCTTTGGTAGCTGATATTTGTAGAGGACTTTTTTTTAAATATCTAGTATCACAACCTGTCTATCAGTTGCACAAAATGTCCAAACATCTGAATATCAAGGTTTCCTTAGATCAGAAAGCCGAACAGCTTCTCAACTTTAGTTCTAAAAACAAAACTTTTCTGTCCAATGTCTTCACAAGCTATGAAGCTTTTTCTTTTAAAGGCTTGAGGATTTGAAAGTTTGAGCTGCCACGTTCCATTGAGCCTTTGTATCGATATGAAAACATGTCGATAATCTCTTGAAATCCAATCATTGGTAGCAGAAGTTTTTATATTAAATTGAGGTGGCCCAACAGAGCGGGGAGCACCGTGGCCTAGCGCATTTCCTTCAACCATACTTTGGAAGGGACCTAAAATGCTATGTTGATTTCGAACGATTAATTGAAAAAGACCTTTTCATGTCATGAGAAAATTGCCAATTTTTCGCGAAAGGTGAATCCCGCGGAAAACATTTTTTCCCTTGATATTTCTGGGATGTGAACCTCAAACCTTCCTCGCAACAACTAACGACACGCTAATTATTACGCAACGTGCACCACTTGAATGTGATTCAATTTACGAAAGTGATGCATTGAAAGAGTTTTGATCTTGACATTTTCACAATTCCACACTTGACAGCAGCCATTGAAGACTCGTATCTTCCAGCCTCATTTTAGATATCCCAACCTGTCTATCATATGTCAAAACATTGACTTTTTAGCACAACCAGTACATAGCTTCAACCAAAAATACGTTTCTTCTGTTGGAATCACATGAATGTCGCAAGCTTGTTCATTGAACCAACCTCAACTATTTGCACCGATAAGCCGATTTAGCAAAAAGTTGTTTTTAAGAGGTCTTAAAGAAGATATAAAACGCATATAAATTAATGTTATGGCCAGGAACTAAACTTTATTATAAAGATAGGAGTTTGCCATTAAAAAATTAATTTATTTCAAGTAACAGCCGCCTCTGATTCGAATAAATTTGAGCTGTGAGGCCCGATTTGGACCACTTTTTGTAGCATTTGGGGCCTTATGTCAGCAATTACGCGTCGAATATTATGTTCCAGATTGTCTCAGTTGTTTCGGGCTTATTTGCGTAGACAAGCGACTTCACCTAATTCCACAAAAAAAAGTTCAACTGTGTTGAGTCGCCCGATCTTGGAGGTAGCTCACAAGTGATTTCGTTTCGAGACAATTTACGTACGCATGTACGCAGTGCCCTGTGGTAGTGCGACTTCAATTTTTCCACGATGAAATGGTAAACCAAAGTGAGTGTAAATCAAGTGACAGATGTCAAAAAGACTAACTCTAAAAAAAAGTATTGCTAGATTGAAAATCGCACTTCTAAAAAAAGCAACTCTAATTACGAGCTACAATTTTTTGATAACTTAAAGCCACGAATTTTAAAGTCTGCTTCCATCGGAAGCCAAAAATTTTCCAAAATATCACACCAACCATCTCGATATCTTGTATCAGAACCTATATATCAAGTCTCAGAACCTCATGCTAGTTCTTGTGAGCAAAATGTTTTGTTAGTTTCAATTACGATTATTATCAAAGCTTTCTCTTTCAAAAACACGAGGATGTGGAGGTTACTCAAAGTGTATACTCATTTGGCTGCATTTGCACTTTTGCTCTAGTATCTAAACGCCATCTATCGTATATCCGAACCTTCTGATTGAGTGTGCGTTAAAAACGAGATATGTTTACTTTAACACGTTTAGCCATTTAGATCAAAAGCTGACAGGTTTTTGTTTGATATCTGGATCACTTTTGCACTGCAAATTTTATTTTATTTTCGAAAACTGCGTTTTGCCTCGGTGTGAATAAGCTACAAGTTTCACTGAAATCACAAATGTTTTCAACTGTAAGCAGTAAGCACCTATTGTCATGGCACATTGTCCTTATATCAGATCAGAGTGGTTTGTGTATCAGATATTACTGTCGAAAGAAAACTATCGTTTTCGAACCTGTTGCTGCTGTCATTCGAAAGATATAGACATAAATCCTTTTTTGCTGTGAATACATTACCTCAATATAATTTCAATGATCGTGAAAAGAAAAAGATCTTACAAGGTGACAGGAAACAAACAAAAACGCGATGACTTTTTTATAACACGAAGTTACACGCAAAGAGACATAGCAGCTCAAAGAATCCGTTAAAATTTGACACGAAAACTATCGAAATTTCTGAGGATTCATAAGCTTTTATAAGTCACATCTGAAAGTTTAATTTTGACCATTCATTTCATCATCCCAGATAAAAATGTCCACTACTCCACAGCTGAAGGCCTTCGAATATTTACGACTTATACAAATCAGAAAGCTAATTGCTTCTTTATGGTTAATCACTTTTCACTTTTCTGATATCGATTGGTCCATACTCAGATTGAATGTCGATGGATTGGAATGGCTCGCTCATAACAAAATGAATGTCGATAATGTGGAATGCATGGTACAAGAAATAAAAAAAATTAAAAAAAATTTAACTATGGAAAGTCCGGCGGTCGGTAAGGTGCAGCGCAGACTGATTAAAATGTATTATCCTTGATGAACGATTAAAAATAAAAGCAGAGCCATTTCAATCTCCATAAACAATTACGTTCCAATTTTCAACAGTTCGTTTGAATTTACCGATCTGGTATTCCACTCTCCAACGTGTCGTATTGTTAATTTTGATTTTTTTATCGCAATTAAGCCAAGTTTCATTAGCAAAAAAGGAGAAGGAGATAGTCTTCATTTTATCACGAAGATGAAACTATATAAAAAAAAAACGAATCGTGTTGCGAAATAATTTGTTCATTACATCTTCGTGCCCTACAAGATTTCTTCACACACCGGTTCACAAACGAATAAAATAAGAAGCTCTTCCATGTTCCTTCTTCTCAATTCGGACAAAAATAATTAAAACATACTTAGAAATTTCTTATAAGGCACCTTTCTGAATTTTGTTTGTTAAGTTCACATAACCGTTCGTTTCTCCCACATTTAATTGACTTTTTATGGAAAGACTAAGAACCTCATAAAAATCCTAAAAATAAAAATTTCTTTAGAGCACACGACGACGTACGGTAAAGAGAGAGATAAAGTAGCTCAGCATCTCGCATGGGATCATCCACAGCTTTAAGATTATATTATGTTTTTTTTTTATTTTCCATCGGTTGTTGAATTTAATTTTTATTTTTCGTATTTGGCAGCAGTTTTTCGTTTGATGGAAGATGGGGGTAGACCCCGAGAAATTGGGTCAATTGTGGCGGACATGTTTATTTGAATTTATCACTCCGCCATGGTGATGGTGGGAGGGGAGTATTTTTACAAATGTCTTACACGTTTTTATTATATTTTTGCTTTCGACGTGTGACTTTACAGTAAATCGACTCGATTAGTGTGGATAATTTGAATCATCTAAAGCTTCTGTTTGTTTTTGACCTCTCGACTATAAAGATTTGTGCAATTAATCTGTCAATCAAGTTGTGCTTGAAGGGCATCGGTATAGCAAAAATAAATAAAAACACACACTGACGAGTATACCTACTACTAATTGTATCTTCTCTCATAAATCTCATCTCATACTCATTTGCATTATTACCTACTTATTGAGGGTTTTTATACATATCTTCTTTTTGTTTCATTTTTTTTTTTGTGTGTGTGTTTTAATCCAACTTCTATCCATGGATTAAAACATTCTTTTGATAATTAATCACCATCACCAGTCTTGTGGTGTGTCGAGTTGGTAATAATGATGATGGCCGTCGAAAAGTATCTCATGCTGAACACTAAACAGCAGCAACTCTATGCGGCGCTTACCGCATAGAATTGAAATAAAAATTCAGGAAGGACTTGGCCAATTTATTTGCATAAAAAAATATTAGAATACCACTGTTGCGGCCTTTTTGTTTGTTTGTGTATTGTTCTCAAAAAATTCAACAAACCATTAAATATGATAATCTTTTTTTTTTTGTAGATTTTATATTCAAAAAAATAGTCGAATAATTGCTCATCATTGTTTTTTCTTGTGTTCTTTTTTTTTGCAGGTATGGGCTTACACGTGCTATGGGTGTTGTTGAGTATTGTGTATATTGAGAGGTTTCACGCAAAAGTATGGCTTTTATTGTAAGTTTTATTAGTCAAATCGTTTATATTCCTTTGGAGATGTAATGGACATGAAGTAATAATTATATGGGTACGAGGGTTGGATTAGAAGGTTGTTGAGTAGCGAGTGGGTTTTTGTTGCCAGTCGATGAATTAGTGGAAAATTTTGATCAAAACACTCTCGATAATGGAAATGTTCTTTACAAATTGTTAAGATTTATGAGTCTTTTTGAAGCGTTGCCAACAAAAATATATGGTGGTGCTGCGAAGAGTTACCATACCATTTCCTATTTACAGAAGAAAATGGCAACGGCAAATAATACAGTCTTAAGGGTAAGGCACGCATTTTCAACAACAACTTTACAGAAGCTTTAGCTTACTTTATACAAATCCTACACGAGTTACAGATTGGGAGCTTAAAAATAATGAGAACTGCGCACTATTTACTTACTTAGGTTGGCATTACAGTTCAGGGCTTCAACCGACATCTTTCACCAAAGATTTCTATTTCGAGGGAGATTTGTACAATTGTGCTTTCGTAGCCACTTACTAGCTCCAAAATTGGAACAAAATTGAAAGCTAAGCGTCATCCTTCTGCCACTCAACTTTCAATTTTGTTATAATTTTGACGCTTTGCCGTTCAGTACGTGACCGTGTCCTTAGTCGTTCAAACCAAACTCTTAACAAAGAGCAATCGGCCTACTGGAAGGTATGTCCTAAGTCGGTTAAACTGCCCGTTAAATATGGAACAATCGGCCTAATCGAATCCGTTTTTGGACACATTTTTAGTGAAAAACATTCGGAAGTCTTATACAGGCCTTTAACAAGCCAGTTATAAATATCTTTCATTGAACTTGTCTTACTTAAAAAGGTCCAGATAGAAATGTCAAAAAAGGTGGCTTGACTTGTATAAGCTTGATTTAAACAAACTTTATGCAAGCGATAACTTGTGGAAAAAAAAATCTTTTTAACCAAGTAGAGTAAACTTTTTTTTAGCCTCACAAAAAACTGCAAATGCAACAACCTTTTCACGATAAACTCATCCCAACTATGAACTCATCCCATGTAATGTAATAATTTCTTATAGATTTAAAATAAATAAGACTCTATCAATATGTTATAACCTTATAACCATACAACAAAAAACTTTAAGATACGATTTATCGCCGATTTGCCTACATTCAATCCATACACAAACAACCACTTACCGAATCAAATAAATTGCGCAACACATGTACCTTTCAAAAATCGAACTAATAAATTGTTTAACTAACAAGATTACGTGCTTGTAAAACCACTTGTGTTTTTGCTTAAACCTTTCAACATAACATATTTCTTTCGTTTTTTTTTGCCTACTCAAAGTAAAACAAACCCCTGGTAACCGAGCTCCAAACCAGAATACTCAAGAACATATTTTCTTTACCCTCAAACTTTTTTAGGAATAAAAAAAAACTAAATCTCAAAGACAGCTGGCTTTTTTAATTAAGCAGAAAAAGCTATTTAGGTATTTTCAAGATTACTATGCTGCTTTTCTCTATCTGTTGTTTCCCATTTCTGATTTTCAGTTTGTATTGATTTGCGGTTTGACCTTTTCTCTACTGCCAACTTACAACCTGCTAGACAAACCAGACTTAATTATCTACACTCAAATCAGGAAGTATTCCAACGTCAGTTCTATAAAAAGAAAACCAACAATCTCTGAGATTAGTCAACAATAATATTGTATTGTTTGTTGTTTCTTTGATTGCCAATGAAGGCTTGAATCGAAAAGGAAAACAATCACACAGACATCATCAAAGATGTAATACACCTACCTGAATAAAGTTCCATCATCCCCGCATGACCAATTCGAAAAAAAAAATAGGAAACAGGGTGGCAATCAGTCACGTTGGACCCTGGTGCCATTGAGTCAAACTAGACTCCAAGTCACCAGATAACACATTTTATCTTATCGCAAATAACTTTTATACTTTAAGCGGATAATTTGAAAATAACCCGACTCGACTTGACACTGTGTTTACTTGCCACTTTCAGTCGTCTGATTAAAACCAAATGAAGAAACAATAGAAAGCTTATTATAAAAAATTAATAAAAAATAAATAAAACAAGACTAAGAACTCCACACATAACGATAAGCAAAGCATTACACAAAACTATAATATTGCAAAACACAAACTGTATCTGTACTCTAGTGGCACTCTACGGAAATATTATTATGTGTGCTGTGCAATCGCTAACGATAATTGCCTGGTTTGTCTCGGAGACTTGTAAAAATGCTTTTTAACCTAAGTGAAGTAATATTAATCGATATTTTAACTGGGCAATCAGTTTTTAGTTGATGAGAAGCAAAAGGAAAAATAAACTCAAAAAGTAGCTATTGGCAAATGTGTTGTAACCTATAAGAACATTTGTCAACATATTGCAATCGTAAAGTGACAAGACGTACCAGTACCAGTACCAGTGCCAGTGCCAGTACCTATCAGCTAGCTACTTATACCTATTTTTTTTTTTTTTGCTGATGCACGTGTGTGTTGTAGAGACACGGTGGCAAGGTAAGTCTGGGGCTTGATGTAAAACTTGTCAACGTGTTGTAAAATAGTTGTCAGTCAAAGAGAGGGGAACCTCTTGAGTGTCAATTTAACTTGACATTGACTTGAGAAATAAAATCAGAGACGAAATAGAAAAAAAAAAAAAAACACCACACCACACTAATAAAGCAAACGAGGGAAAGAGAAAAGCTAATTATTCTGCAAACATGACACATTTTATAATAGTTGTTATTTATTGTCAACAAGTAGTTTATAAATCTTGTTTTTACAAATAAAAACACTTGACGTGGTTTTATTCAATTTTTTTCGAGTAATTCCTTCGAATTTAGTGTAGCGTGTGGAAAAGAGTTGACAATCACGTTGACAATGCCTAGGAGGCATAAAGTGGTTTTTTTTCTTCTTGTTTCATGAAGTTGGCTAGTAGGTAGTTGGCTTTAGGTAAAAGACCAGATTTCTTACTTACTTTGATCTAGTTTTATTTAAAGTCTTGCAAAAAATTAATTTTTGCAAGCCACCAACTTCAAATTTATGATGATGGAAAGTGATACCCACCTTTGTCGGTAAAAATAGGTGGTGAGAACTTCAAAGAGGTGTAAGTTCAACTAAGGAAAAGAGTAAGAGTCACTAAACAACCTAAGTCTGGGACAGCGTTTAACTGTTGAGAACCTGAACTATCGACATCTTGTTTGCAAAATGATCAAGTTTGAGCAAAATAAACTCAAGATGAAAAAATGTTAACAGCGAGTTGACAAATACAAATATCAATGAAAAAAGGACAAATTATAAAAGAATTTATTATTTTCTTATGGAGTGTTGATTTTAAAATCGAAATGAAAAGTTCAAGTGACCTTCACTCCTTATGCTAAACAATGGGCTCATCAGTTAGATGTTGTTTGTACCTTTCTAAGACGCAATGTTAATACAAATAATACAAATATCACACTGCGTCGTGCTCGTGTTAAGCTACATTTAAATATTTGACTTCAAAGAAAGGAATAATTCCTGATGATCCTTATGATGATTTTTTGGTTTCGTTCAGTTGATGTTGCGATAATAAAGAGCATTTTACTTTGGAGTATTAAAATACAATGGTATGCTGATGTTGAAAATATATGGACACATGTAGAGTGTTTTCTTTAGACGTGTGGTTCTCAAGAAGCTAAAAATTTAGATTTATTCAGCCTTATCAGAAATTCCATCGTAATCGAAAAAAGTCCAAGCTTCCCTATTTAACTATCACCTAATCCATTCGGAGTGGAACGAATTTCGGAATTCGTAGATTCGGTATCACCAAATCCAAGTGGAATGTAAAATCGGCGTCTTAATATACGAAAGAAGTTGTGTTTTGCAGAAAAATGTGAATGATCTTGCACATTTTGCGTAAAACAGCTGATTTCGATAACCGGCATGGCTGTATTTAGAGTGGCAACTGGAAATGCTTATTTCGATTCCATTCGGAATCTTAGCTTTCCGTATGGAAGTTTTCTACGATGGAATCTGTGATAGGGCTGATTGTCTGACGCATCTACTTAAGTCAAAATAAAGAGAAGTGAAAAAATGTGAAAATTGGGATGAGTTTGAAAAGAGGAGAGTAACAGAGGGATGACTTGATGAATGAAAATGTCATAAAATAATTAGTGAGTTCGAAGTTTAAGATTGGCTTTTTGAGTTGGAGTGCAAGCGTACAAAAACATAGAACCAATGTCTTATTTTATTTATTCAGTTGACAATCAAAAAGCTTTTTTGCTTAGAGAAGTATTGTCTGGTGGTGAAGTGCAAAACAAAAATTGAAGATGAAATTGGGATGAGTTTGAAAAGAGGAGAGTTAGAGAGGGATGAAAGGTGATGATGGTGGAAAATATCGTTAATTAATTAGAAGCTTCAAAGCTTAAGAACGGCTTCATGAATTTGAGTTAACATTTCAAGTACTTTCTTATAACACTGTTTCGTTTTGACATGGGATGAGTCGAAATCTTCCTCCTCTTGTCATGATTAGAGTCTCAGCACAAATGAGAGAGATTATGGTATGAGACAGACTCAAAAACTAAAGAAAAAAATGCAGGGTAACAAATAGTTGGTAATTCAATAAAGCGAAGTGCGTTAATGGGATGGGAGTAAACATTTAATGTACTTCAAATAACATTGTCTCATTTACTTGGGATGAGTCGAAATTTTCCTCGTGATGAGAGCCGCTGCACAAATTGGAGGGATGATGGTATCAGACGAAAACGAAAGTAATAAATGTAGGATAACAAATAGTTGCGAAGTCAAAAACACTGAAAGCGTAAATGGGATGAGTCCAGTCATCAAAGAGGATGGCTTCTCATTTACACGGAATGATTGGAAACCGAAAATGCTTGAAATATATAGGCTTGAAATGGATCTAAGATGGAAATAAAATAAACCAAGAATAGGATGAGTTGAAAAATCATCCGTTGAGAGAGGTTGATTTTCTAATCAATTCAAATCTGTAGTCGAAGAACTTTAAGAAACTTTTTACAAACAACTGGCAAACAACAAAAGTCTTCTTTTTGACTAAACAATGAACTAACACATCAAAATCTTTTTTGCTAACGAAATTCGATCCAAATAATTGATGATGAATACCAACAAAAATTCCTTTCATAAAACCACACTAAGGTTGTTCTGCCTTGTCGTCTCCATTATCATATTTTTCTTGTTTTTGTTTTTTTTTTGCATCTTTTTACTAAAACCACACTTCAATGGATTCGATTCGATTTTGCTGCCGTATAAAGCTACCACTCCCGAAACAGATATCAATCAACTTTTAGCTTTTGTTGTTTGGTCTCTTCTTCTTCGATAACTTTGACTGACAGTTTTGTCGTGCACTCAACCACTATGATGATTATCCACCAAAAGATCTATTCTACAAAGATTGTCAAGAACAAAATAAGGACGAAATTCGTGATGGTGGTCCAACAACGGTACGCACAACTGAATAGGATATTTTTTTCACTTTGGTATTCATGTACATATTTTTTTTTTGTATATCCTCCAACATCGTAAAAAAAGAAAAAAGGAAGAATGAAGTTATATCAAATTACATTCTGTGTAGGTTAAAAGTTGTCCTTATCATCGCACAATCCCGTTCCCTCTACCCCAGACTGAGATTATCACACACAAATTGACATAAGCATAAACTGATTTACCCAAGCTGTGTCAACAGTTAGAAGCCAGAGTTTCAATATCTACTTCTGTGAATACATTCCAATCTATTGTATTTACTTATGATAATCAAGTGCCAACCTAGATTGACCTGACACATTTGTTGATTGATAGCTTCATTTGTGGAAGTTAATATTAATCAATTAATTGCTGGGGTATCACATCACTATGTCTGCCTTACCCACAAACTTTTTTCAAATGTTCTGCCCTCTTATCCCAGAAATCATGTGCGAGCTAAATGTTTAATGGAAAACTTTTTTTTTTGCTTTGATTTTGATAGAGAATTTCTTCGTAACTGCCGCGATCAGTTTGTGTGTAGAGAGAGCATTCTAAATAAATAATTATGGTCAACTGAAATGTTTTAATTTCATGAATATTTTGTTAGATTTTTCTAGGAAAAATCGTCTCTGAAAATGTTTGTCAGTCTTTTTTTTATTTCTTACGAATTGTTCAACGGAGCATGACAGTGTTTGTGTGTTTTTAAGTGCAAAAATGTGACACAAGCGGTGAAAATAATTTTATCTCAACATGTTTGCTAGAAACTACGAAAATAAATTTTAAAATTTTTGTAGACAAAATGTCTATAGTAATTGTGAATCATTGAGTACCTTTTTATACAATTTGGGCAAATATAAATGTCATTTCAGTTGAATTTGGCCAGGTGTGGGTTGAGAAAATTCATATCAAAGTGAATACGTGCAGCTAAGTTCGTACTAATTAATGAAAACGTGAACGTTGAAATCAATTGGGAATTCTGTACGTTTAATTGCGCTGCATTGGATTTTGTGCATTTGTAATGCAAATTGATGCGATTGAGTGTTTTCGTGGAGGATTGATGGCTATTTGATTTGATGCAGCACTTACCTTTGACATGGAAATCTACCCACAGAGACTTAAACACGACTGAATAATAATTGATTAGAAAAATGTCACATTTTGGTATGGGATGAGTTTGCTGTGATGATTTAATGAGTGATTTCTTTTGAGTAGATGTCTTGGGATGAGATATCTACCAATAAGAAGTGTTTGGATCTAGAAGACGTGATGATAGTGGTCTTGGGATCAGTAGTCGTTGAAAGAGAAGTCTTGGGATGTGATGTTTTAGGATGACTTGTCTTGGACTGAGATGAAATGCTTTCAAATAAAACGATTTTAGACGAGATGTGTTTGGGAATGTTTACCACCGATTGTGTTGGGGTGTAAGACATGTCCTAAGAGCTAAGATGAGAGATTTTTGGATGAGATATGTTCTTATGAGACTAACAGATAAGGGACGAAATGCCATGGGCTTAGAAGTCTTGAAACGAGATACTTTGAGGTAATATCAGTTTGATAACATATTTTGGGATGAATGGGAGATGAGTTATAGTGGGATGAGTTGTCTAGGAATTAGATAGCTTGGGCCGAGATGTATTGAGATAAACTGTATGTGCCTTAAAGTGTGAAGTCTTTGAGTTTTGACATGAGATCAGCCGAAATCTTCTTCCGCTTATCATGATGAGTGTCCCAGCACTAGATGATGGTATGAGACAGACACGAAAACTAAAGACTAAAAAAATGTTGGGGAACAAATAGTTGAGAACTCAAAAACACAAAATGCCTTAATGGGATGGGTGTAATAATGTCATGGAGTTCATTTAACAACGTCTCATTGGTATGAGTGAAAATTTTTTGCTTGTCGTGATGAGAACCGCAGCACAAGTTGGGGGATGATGGTATGAGACAGACATAAAAACGGAAGCTAAAAATTTAGGATGACAAATAGTTGGGAGTTCAAAAACTCGGAAACACTGTCTCGTTTTGACATGGGATGAGTCGAAATCTTCCTCCTCTCATCATTATTAGAGTCTCAGCACAAATGTGAGAGAGTATGGTATAAGACAGACTCGTAAGATGTCTGGAGTCTAGAGAGATGAATTGTCTTTTGATGGGTATGGGTGGGATGAGCTTTTTTCAAACCAGAAGACATGCGAAGAGATGTTTTATGAAGCGTTTTTGCAACTTGTCATTTAAATATTCCATGGAGAAACTGTCTTGGATTAAAAATCGAACCAAACTTATTACATTGCCCATTTCTTGACGAATTTGATCACTTCCTTACTTCATTTTTCTTGCAGCGATCGGAGGATACGAGGATATTGTTTTGTAGACAGGCACTTAAGCTCATCTTTTGGCAGGGTCCTCTCTCAAATTTTAAACTCCAGAAGGCTGTCCCAAAGTCAAGTAAAATCTTTCACTTCCTTACATTTTTTTTAAAAGATCGTTTAGATAAGTCCAACTGTAGCTTTAAGCTTCATAGTACAACGTCACAAACAGTGAATATTGTTTTGGTGGCTGCCATTTTAAATCATAAAAAGCTTCTGATTTCTATTCCAAAAAGAAAGTTAAGTAATGTCAGTATTTGTATTATCACACGGTCAAATCGGCAGTGTGACTCGCAAACTCTCAAGCGGCCTTGTTTGCCATTTCGTTGCACAAAGGACATTTGAATCACATACCATCCAACAACTCACGTACTGTTACTACTTTGATACAAGGATACAAACCACAAACATAAGCTCAGAATCTTTTCAAAACACCTGTCTTTAGCAACAACTAGCCTTCTAATTAGCGTGTATTAAAAACCACCCACTTCTCTTGTTCGCGTTGTACTCAAGCGCTTTCCCTTGCACATTTAATTCAATGTAGTTTGATGGTGCGTGCGAAACTTAATCAAAGCTTTCTTTGAAATTTCATTAGAGGTCGTTGCATAGCAACTCACAAAAACCACTTTGAGTAGGAAAAAATCAAGTTGTCTTGAATATTTCTGTTCCTAACTAGAAACGAAAAATTTAAATACAAAAAAAAAAACCACGTACAATAACTTTCAATCGTTTCGCCACAATAAACATGGATGTAGTAGCAGCAAAAAACCTAAAACTAGCGCAAGAAAATATATGTCTTCGGAACAACATTACCTCACTGCTGAATGAACGTTTAGAATTGCAGCATAATCTGCTCAATGCTATTCGGGCCAAGGAATCCTTCAAAATCGAAGTAATCAAGCTAATTACCGAAGCTCAGAACACATTCGAGCGACTAAAAGTGTTCATCGAGCACACAACAAGCACGCCACCGGCACCACCACCGCTATCGTCGTCGTCGTCATCATCACAACCAATGTTAAATGGCAAGGAAAAATTGTTGTGGCGGCAAGAAGTCGGTGGAAAGCAAATACACCAACATGAAATCCTTAGTCAGAAAATTCCAATCCCGAAGGACGCAACCTTAAAACAAATTCCAACACAAGCAACACCATCGACAACGAAATCTTTATACGTTGGAAATGACGAAATGCAATTTATCGATGAGCAAATCCGTAAATTGAACGCGACTTACAGAAGCGACATAACGAAGGACATTAATAAGGAAGAAAACCCAAAGCATTCAAGAAGAAGTCCTGGTAAGGTTTCTAGAAAATCAACGATCAAAGACAACAACGTCTGCTTGCCAAATCGGCGATGTTCCTTACGATTACGAACGAATGCATCTGAGGGCGGCGGTTGTGTTGCACAGGAGAAGCATGCAACTAGTGGAGAAAACAAGGAAAACATACAAATGGCAAGTGCACTTAAGGATATTACTAATGAGGCACCAATGCGATTAAGTGCAGATCGGAATCGGACAGGATTAGATGTCCTCCTCAAACCCAAGAAGACCCCAGGGAGGAAACGAAAAATGATTGCTTAGAAGTGTTGGTTTGTTTTGTTTGTTGTTAGTTTTTTTTTTGTTATACAATAAACTATTGTTCGACTTTAAATTCAGGACATATTTTCCTTGCAAGATTTAAAGCTTATTGTCGCCTTGGAGGGCAATGCACATGATTAATGATGAAACCATAGCAGAAGTGCTTCGACTTTTTCTTTTCCATGTACACGTGTATATTCGGTGTTGGCATTTGAAAAGTTCTTTTTTCTTTTAACTTTTTCTTCACTGAACATGAGCATGAGCATAGACGTTAACCTCTTGGTGAAGTTTCTTGCCGCGAAACTGTTAATGTAATTTTAATCGCTGGGAATTTCGCCATTCTGAATAAGGGAGCGATGGTATTATCCATACAACTAGCCAGGTTGGCGATATTTTGGAAATGAATATAATTTAATAACTTCCGTCACTCTTTTTTTGTGTTACTTTGTGTTATCAAAGTGGGTGGTGAATTATTTTCGCATTAAAGTCGTCGTCGTCGACGTTCCTTGGTAGTTAAAAAGACGTGTCTATAAACTTGCAGAGGCAGTTGTTGTAGTGGATGATGAGCGCTGTTGCGCGAAAGTTTTGACTTTTTAGTTGTCATTTCAAAAGTACGTTCGTTTTGGGACAGCTGACGTGATACTTAAAAACTTGCTGATTGTTAATAAATTTGAAAATCACTCTTGAAGTTATGAGTAATCCTCTATTTGGGGCAGAAGTAAGCAATAGGATTATTGATGAGTGGGAACTTTCTAACTGTGTTTTAAGTGATGGCTTAACGTTGAATGCGAAGTGGTTTTATGTATAAGACTGTCAAAGCTTTGTACTCAAAATAAGAGCAGAAAAAGTGGCTTACCGTAGGGTTCGGTGTATAGTGCTGTTCTGTTTCCTATTTTAATTTTTGAATTGATGTAATCAACAGCTGGATACTGTGGCAAAATATTGAGTATTGGGAAACACCTCCAGTGCATTTGGCATATCTTCCAACTTAGTCTTCACATGATGTACCAGGCTCCTCATGTGCACAGAGTCACGGAAATCAAATAAAAAAAATTGCTAGTAATTTGTCCTTTTCCAATTTGTCCATATTTGTATGTACCTAGAGAACAGAAACATTTGTTTCCGATGTTTCTACTTTGTCTGTAGCTACACATAATAAAAAACTTACAATCTTAATCAGGCCCCTTCTACATGTGCGTATACCGCAAGCCTAACAAGGTTTTGGATTCTTTGAATTATTCTTCTTTTGAAGTAGGGGTTGTTAGGCTTATCGATTGATTGGTATACTTCGCTCTTTTTAACTCGTTTGAAGATAGAAACTATGTCGAATCAAAATGATGGGGTACCTCACGGATCTGGCCTTAGGCCAATTCTTTTTTTATTTTTAACATTTGCTCCTTGAATGATCACGACAAGGGCGAAGTGATTGACATACAAATAGAAAAAAAAGGAGGTGGAAAATCAACAGCAAACTTTATTCATCAACCCAACCTATATTTTCTATTCTCAATGAGAACTTCCCTCTTGTACCTTTAACTTTGAAGCATGCTTAAAGGCTTTTTCCTTTTTGCCTAATGCAATTGGGAAGCAATTATTTCACATGTGTTGCTTATTAAGAACAAGTTGCTTCGTTTCCACTGCATAAATTCTTCACATGATTAACACATACACTTTTGTTTGAATGTCTACTTGAATGAAGTCAATGTGGTGAAACCACATACAAACGAATACCCTACGGTTTTGTTATTTCATTACTAAATTACTTTTCAAGAAACTCTCATCGTTTTAAATATACTTCAAAGAGTCATTCTTGAATTGCTGAACCAACTGTTTCCGTTTTCATAACCACATTCAAGTTGCAAACATTGTACCTACATAGTTTTGACAATAAGGGAAAACCCCAAGTGTTACTTCACTGTATTCTACTTCTCGATTTCAAAGTAAAAAAAATATTAATTGCTGCACCTATAGAGTCAAACCAAAACGAAAACCAACTCAATAAAAAAAGGGGAGAAATAGCAAAGCAAATAGTTTGCGACAAGTGTGTCTGGCATCAACCAGCTACAGAACTACAGATACATATTTCATATTCACGCAAGCTCTGCCAGGAGCTGTGGATTATTAAAAACACGGGTCTTTGACATTCAAAACATAACCTGGAAAGGGAAAATGTTGACGAGATTAGGGTTACAGTACAGTGGCGGGTGAGAATGAACGTCACGCCGTCGAATTTTATCTTCACAAAGCTCAATGAATGTTGTGTAAGGTTTTGGATTGTATTCTTTGTTGAGTTTAATTGATTGACTATTGAGAAGGTTAAATTGGTTGAAGTCTTAGATATGCCCACTCCCTCTTCTTGATAGCAACTTTAACTCAGTTGCTGTGTAGAAGAGAGACTAAGCTGATCTCAGAGAGTACTTGAAGTGTTTTTGTTTCTTTTAAAATATTATTTGGTTTAAATTCATATTTATAATCTACTTTTTAATTTACTTTTTAATTTCATTTTTAATTAAAATCTAAGAATTTATTTTAACTTTTGTTTTAAAATTAATAACCAAGTAAAACTATTTACTATTTAGTATTCATTTTTTATTTAAAATCAAAAGCTAACTTAAAATGTTTGATTTCTTAAACCACAAGCCACTTAAAAAATGTTGATCCTCTCCAACCCTCTGCTGCTGACTCCACGAATTACATTGCGATTAACTAAATATCAAAATTTGTGTTCCACGGAGCTTACCTCACGTTCAGACCATGCTCAATATTCACATTTCATGCAACGTTTACTTTAAGAAAAAGCGTTTTGCAGGGTTTTGTTGATTCCAAACCAAGTGAATCCCAAACAAACACATAATAGTTTCCTAAGGCAAATAACATTTAGCTACTAACAAGTCCCTGTGCATCAGGAAAAACGAGGAAAAAAAACCCAATCCCAAAAACCCACAAGAGAAATGAAAACAAAACAAAAATATGAATATGTTTTAATTAAAAGCTAAATGGATTTAAGGTTATGAGAGAGATATTGTGTGGTGAACGGAGATTTAACCAAACCAAAAACCAGAACTACCAAATCCCAACGAGCAGCAGATGAAGAGAGTCAACTTAATTTGTTGCGCAATCCATTGCATTTTTTATTAGTTTGGTAGGTGAATATCTATATGCGACATGTGAGTGTGTGTTGGGGAAAAGCCAGGAGTTTTGCTGATAGCATTAGCATAGATGAAAATTGAGCACACGTACACAAAAACATACGAAGACGAGAAATGGCACACATGTGTATGCAAGAGACGCTTAATATTGACCAAACGAACCAAGTCAATTTGTATAGGAAACTGCAAACACAGATAAGATGAGGTAAAAGGCAGACATTTTGCATGGATGTAGATTAAGTGGGTAGGCCAAATGGAAGCTGGATGTAATGGATTTGATTACATAGATGATGAAGAGAAAGGTGCTGTGTTGCAACATGAAAATAAGCATTTTGTTATTTTGGGGGATGTTTTTGTCATTTAATGGGGAAAAGTGGTTTGATGTTTTTGAATTGAGATAAACAAGTAATGAAGTTTTTGTAATATTGATTGTGAAGGGCGGATTTTCTTTTTACATACCCCTTCTGTTGAGTACTGTTTTTGATACTGTTTCTACCTTATGAATCCTTATCGTGTTGCCTTGTGTCAATTACGCAGCGTCTTCTTCTGAATCCAATAAAATTGCCTATTATAGCCACTTATTCTTTTGGAGAGGGCAAATTCTTTTGAAATATCTACCTCCAGAGTTTGTATTCCTAGTTCATAGAGATTTTTGAGACCTTATAGGTTTCCTTTGTCAAGTCTTTTCTTTTAGATTTTTAAGTTCCTAGAGGTTTCCTTTGCCAGGTCTTTTCTTTTAGATTTTTGAGTTCCTAGAGGTTTCTTTTGCCAAGTCTTTTCTTTTAGATTTTTGCCTCTTATCATTTTTATTCTTTCTGGTAATACTCTTGAAGTTCCACAGGGTGGCCCCTTATCCACTCAAAACTTTGCTGCTAAATCTTTGGAGTTCAAATAAATTTCTTCCAATAACTTCTTACTCCTCTAAACCACTTGAAATTCCACAAGGTTCCCTCTTATCAACTCTACTTTTTTGCAAAGTTTTTGGAGTTCAAAAAGGCTTCCTGGTTTCACTTCAATCTTTCTTTCTCGCAAGTCCTTTGGAGTTCAGAAAGACAAACTTTTATAACTCTTATCTAAATTTCAAAGCTTTTGGAGTTCCAATAGGCTCCTTCCAAAACTCGTCGTTCTAGGATATCTTTTGGAGTTCTGCAAGGCTGTTTCTTACCAACTCTAATCTTTCGTGACAAGCCTAAGGAATTCAAACACCTCCAATCTAAATTGTTTGTTCCCAAAAAATTCTTGGAATTCCGCCGGGCTGCCTTTTATCAACTGTAATATTTCTTGGCAAGCTTTTGCAATTCAAATAGGCTTTTTTCAATTACTGCTTTTCATTCTCTCAAATTCCTTAAAGTTCCACAAGGCTGATTGTTATCAAATCTAATCTTTCATGGCAAGACTTTGAAGTTCAAATAGGCCTCCTGCTTTTACAATTTTTCTTCTCGCAAATCCCGTAGAGTTCAGCAAGGCTACCTCTTTCAACTCTTATCTTAAGTTCCAATCACAGCTTTTCGTTTTAGCAATTGATTTGGAGTTCCGCAAGTGAATTGCAGTTCCGCAAGTTACTTATGGAGTTCTCTTACCGAGTTTAATCTTTCGTGACAAGCTTTAGGAGCTCTCAAACAGGCTTCCTTCAATCTAAATTGTACGTTTTCAAAAATTTCTTCGAGTTCCGCAAGGCTGCCTTTTATCTCTCTCTCAATGTCATGATAAGTTTTTGCAGTTCAAATAGACTTCCTTCAATTACAGTTTTTCACTCTCTCAAGTTTCAGTTGGAGTTCCACAAAGCTGCCTGTTATCAACTCTAATCTTTAGTTTCAAGGTTTTGAAGTTCATAAGGGCTTCCTTTAATTACAGCTTTTCCTTCTCTTAAATTTCTTTGAAGTTCCACAAGGCTGTCTGTTATGAACTATAATCCTTTATGCAAAGCTTGTTAAGTTGCAAAAGCATAGTGTTTTTTCAAGCGCAGCCTGTTGTTTTCCTCTGAGCTGCCTCTATTTGCTTTTTCTCTTTCTAGCACAACTGTAGGTTTACACTGGGTTGCATCGACCTTTTTGGGCCAAGTCTTAAACACTCTTCAAATCGATCATTTATTTTATTTATCATTTCACCCTTTATTGATTACGGAAAAGATTCATACAAATCAATTCAATGGTCTTTTTCATCGAATCACATTTACAAAAGTGGAGTACCCCAAGGTTGTCTTCTTTCTCCGCTACTCTTCTAAGTGACTATTGATGCATTGTGGAGAGGTTATTACTTTTGTGGAGAGGTATATCTGGTAAGCTTAGCGTTAGCAAAGTTTGCTTGCCACTCCGTTAGGAGATCTTCGATACATTTCAAAGCCATAATTTAGAAGAAATGTTGGTGACTGCTGGGCTCTCTTAGGGTTTGGCCACACACTAAACGGCAGAGCGGGAAATTTAGAAGAAGAAATGGAAAGCTGAGTGGCCGCTTTCAACTTAGTTCCAATTTTGCCGTTCTGCTGCTTCGCCGCCGCTCAGTGCGTTGCAGTACCTTTTGTATTTCGTTTATGTGCCAAAAGGTCTTTTTATTGCGAAAAGAGCATACTAGAAAGAGCAAAACTTGTGTTTACCGAAATTTGAATACCACATCGACTTTACTGGGTTTTCCATGCTTCAATACAAAGTCACAAGCCTGTTAAATCGGTGTGCCTTTAAAACGTACATCAAAACACCAACTCTATTCCTCATTCAAATGTTCCTGGAGAGCCTAATGAAGTCCTTCGGTCAGTACAACAGCGTGTTATGTCTTCTGTTTGTGTTCTAAAATGCCTACATAATTTCGAGCCACAACAACAAACTACTAGTGTTATCATTTCACCGCAATTAAAAACATCCATCTCTTGTTTACTTCGTATGAGTATATTTTCAATATCGAGCACGCAGTTAGTGTTTTTTTTTTCTTTTATTTGTCATCTACCAAACAACAACATGTTTTGTGAAATGTAAACAAATTGGAATCATTTTGTAAACAACTCATGAAGATTTTATTGACTAATCCATGGAGTTTTAATTGATATTGTCATTCGGCTTTGCTTAATTTTGCATCGGATAACATTTCAAATCAATCCCAGAAGTAGGAAATTGTTCTTTAAACCCATAAACGCTCGCAAACATCATTTATATAGTCTTTTTTATTGTAATTTTATTTGTAACAGAAAGAATGGAGAGAGGGGGGATAAGAAAAGACTTAAATACATTCAGACGGTTTCCCTTCGCAAAACTCATTAAAAGTAATTTAATACTTTCACTAGTTAAGGGCAAAACGTTATTCTCGAATGATGTAAAAAGTTTTTTTCTGTGTTTTCTTTAGCTCGAAAGTTAATTTCAGCTGAAATTTTATTTCTTTCCCTTTCTTTTGCTCTCTCCACGTGGTGAAAGATAAATCTTCCATATAAAAGATATTCTCTGCGTCTGTACCTACTTACAACAAAAGTTTTTGCCTACTCTAATCTCTACCACCGAGTGATTTTCATCTTCAAACACGTGTTGTAGTCGTGAATCTCTGGTAGTTTAGATACTTTTAATCCCTGAAAATCGATTTTTGGCCTCAAATGCATAGAAGAGGGATTACACTGACGCGAAAATCTCTGCCATTTCCCATATTTCCTTTTTAAAAACGGAATTCGTAGATAGGTACTTTTTGGAAAATTTGATGCAAAGAAAAAAACAAATTCCGAAGTTATTTCCTGTAAACACCACATCTGCGTTTCATTGTGGCAATGGCAAAAATAAGTGCGTGCGATCGTGTTTAGAATGTATTTTTTATTCTTCATCATCGTGTTGATGGTATCTTTTGCTGTGAATGGAAAACCACCGATAAGTAATCACAAACGCTGCGCAATTTCGAAAGGTAAAAATAGGGGAAATACTATCACACAAACTGAAGCACACGCAAAATTTCACAATCTCTCCGCGGTGATATCCGTAAGTGAACACAATGGTTCAAAATACCCATTTATCGCCGTAGAGTAGATAAATGAAGTGTGATTAAGCTAAGCACACGACGACGTGTTGTTAAAGAGAAAGGTTTGTTTTTCTTTAAAAACTAATAAAAAATTAACTAGTATCTACTAATAGAGAGGGGCTCGACTTAAATGCGACCAAAATAGAATCTCCGAACATAAGAAAAAACGTGTGTTTGTATCTTAAAGATACTTTTGCGCCTAAAGGCCATTCGTTCAAACCCAGTAGTATTTTCAAGTTCGTTAAAGCGATTAAGATAAATATTTTTGTTCAAAAACAGTCAGTGAATCTGTGTTGGTGCTTTTTTTTCTTAAATTTAATTTTGAGTATTTTGTGCCCCGAACGTTCTTTTCCTGCACATGTGTATCTCGCAAGGTGATTGAACTTTTTTTTTCACTGACACATTTTATGGCGATGATAAGCAATTTAGAAAAAAAAAAAAAAAACAGAACAACAATCTATGAATTGAACAACGCAGTTTCTAAAATTTGTTCGATAAATATTTTTGTTTTTTTGACCGATTTTGGGTGAATGCGATTATGGCTTCCGGGAAGCTCGGCAAGTGTTAACTAATTACTGTCTTTTTAAAAACGGTTTGTTTGGGTCAAAAGGGCTTGAAGCAGCTAAATGATAGAGGGCGCTCTTTGATCCAATGACCTAAAACTTGCGAATGTTGCATCATAAAGCTGAAGATAGCGGGTTATTTAATGCGTGGTGGAATTATAAGGAAGCGTGGTGATCCGCAGACATAAATATGAGTAAAATTCTGAGAATTAATTTGATTATTTTGAAATTAGTCACTAAACCGAGACAAATGAGTGGCTGGTGATGATTGGCGTCTTCTTTCCTGGTTTTTTTTTTACTTTTTGGTTGACTTACATTTCTCTTCTTCTGATTAAGCATTCAGTTTAATTCGATGATATGATGAAATGATCAAATCTTATCCCAATTTCACCAGAGAGTGGGAGAGTGCCATTTGAAGCGACTTTGGTGGATGGGATGGTGACTGGGATGAGGAAGTTCCATGTTTCTTACGTGTAGCTACATTCATTAGGCGTGTTTTATTGGAAATTTATATTCACTTCAGCAAAACATCGCAAACCATCGCTCATGGAAAAACAGCAACTCTAAATTGAATTGCGTAAGTGGACAAAAATAACTCTTTTGCAGAATTGAACAACAGGGAGGGTTGGTCAATGGCGTTTATGGGAAAGTGAACTTGGTAAGTGAATATAGCAAAAAGAGCGTTTTATTGAGACTCGCGAGTGCAGTGAATATAGAAACTCCCAATTTAACGCGGCTATTGATTGCCCTCCTCTATGAACTTATACACGAAACACGATGTTGCCCAAAGAGAATTTCGCCACTCGTCGCACATTCGCACTTAAGACGTAAGTACAAGTGCTACAAACTTGTCACTGACATTGTCATCGTAATTCGATACTCAACGTCTACAATTCCTCGGGCATATATGTAAAAGCTACACCATACGGGTGGTATAAACTTGGTCTAGTTACACACTATCTCCTCCGCAGCTGCGCGCCGTCGCTAGTGCGGTGTGTGGGAATGAAAAGTTGCTCAAGTGGAAAAGGCATATTCCATGCATATAAAGAGATTGCAGCAGTGAATCGACACTGTAAAGATATTTACAAGTGCATTACAAATTGATTTCAATTGCAATCAAAATCGCTGTAATTATCATCTTGAGTCGGTTCGGTATGTCGCGTCGCGTCGCGTCGCCTGTTGTTGCCTTAGCTCGCTACATGTTGTTCTTAGCTTCTTTTCCGATTTGATACCACATCTATCTGAGTGTGTAAACTACGAGTTTATGTTGCCATTCGACTAATTCTTGTTTTGCGTGCAATAATTGCGGTGAGTTTATTGTTTGATGTCGTTTTTCTTCTTCTTCTTCTGTTTTGCACTACCTACTATACTTGAGCTCTTTACTTCATACACTCTGTTATTGTCGTGTAAATATTTGCTGTTGTATAGTCGATTACAACATCTCACATTGAGTTGCATAAAATCAGTGGTTTTGGCTTAAAACTCTGATGGTTGTAATGACGAAGAAGTCAAGTTTTAAGGTGAGTTTGTGTGTAGTAGCTCTCGTATTTCTTCTTTTTTGTATATGTGGGCACGCGAAACAGTTGTGCGCTGTGGAGTTTAGTATGTTTGTAGTTCGTTGGGGCTTGGCAATCTCGCATCAAGATCGTAGGAAGTGGGTGTTAACTTGCAGAAAATTATAGGCATTATGTGGTACGCGAGCATATAACACCTCAACTCAACGAGAGAGAAATAAACACGGAACACATTTTACAGCAGCTGATTGAGCTTTGAGAGGTGTAGTTGGTATAAAACTGGTTTTAATTTAAGTTGGTTTGTAGTCGAAAGAGACGAAATGGATATTCGAAGTTGACATTTAAAAGAGGAAATTGAGCTTGAGGCATTTATTTGAAAGTGGTTTCGTGTTTAAGCTGAAAGTTGTTTTGCAACATTTTGCCAGCGACATTTATCTGTGGACTGTTTATCCTTTTGAAAACTGTTGCAACTTTTTTTCTATTTGTTGCTTAGATTTAACGTTTGGTTTTCCATTTATTTTTGTAGCTTTTATCTCAGAAGTCGCTCCTAGATCTTGTCCAGTTTGTTGTTGGCCTTGTCATTGGTTTGATAAACAAATCTTGTTGAGAAACATGTTCCCACAAACCATTTACACAGGGAAGTTGAGTAATATGAGGTTATTTTAGCACTGAATTTTATTTAGTCCTTAGAAAAAAAAGCACCGTGTTTCAAATGGAACAAAGAAAAATATTCATTCATTTAAAAGAAGCCATGCTGACTTAATGTATCTCCAACATTATGTTCCATGACACAAATGGATGCATTCGCTAGTAACGGATCCCAGTTTTGCCACCAAAAAATGATAAAAGCTGAAAAGTTTTCTGGTTTGAACTTTTCCTCCATTGAAGCATTTTTCTACATATGTCCATGTTTCGCAACATGTTTCACGCAAATTTTTACTCAATAGGGAACTTTTCTTTATTTGAATTACTGAATTATTTGAGTATGTGTCGTACAGGAAAGCCGAATTCCGAGAAACATCAACATTCTATATGAGATTCAATATAAGTAATCGCTTTGCAACATGTATCTATACCAGAAAGTTGAAGAACTAAACAAGTTTCCCAGCACTGCCAAACCAACCACAAACCAAATTTACTCGCAAAGATCGATTACATTAGAAATTTAAGTAAAAATCGATTACAGCAGAAGATAGTTTACGTCGGCGTTGGAATATTTGCTTTGCAACATGTGTCTGGGACAAAAAATCCGTTTTCTGATGTCAGGCTTGATGTAAATTCGTCTAGACGGGGGAGGATTGTTGACCTCATCACCTTCCTTTTCTTCTTCTTCTTCTACTTCTTCTTCTTCTTCTTCTTCTTCTTCTTCTTCTTCTTCTTCTTCTTCTTCTTCTTCTTCTTCTTCTTCTTCTTCTTCTTCTTCTTCTTCTTCTTCTTCTTCTTCTTCTTCTTCTTCTTCTAATTCTTCTTCTCCTCCTTCTTCTTCTTCTTCTTCTTCTTCTTCTTCTTCTTCTTCTTCTTCTTCTTCTTCTTCTTCTTCTTCTTCTTCTTCTTCTTCTTCTTCTTCTTCTTCTTCTTCTTCTTCTTCTTCTTCTTCTTCTTCTTCTTCTTCTTCTTCTTCTTCTTCTTCTTCTTCTTCTTCTTCTTCTTCTTCTTCTTCTTCTTCTTCTTCTTCTTCTTCTTCTTCTTCTTCTTCTTCTTCTTCTTCTTCTTCTTCTTCTTCTTCTCCTCCTTCTTCTTCTTCTTCTTCTTCTTCTCCTCCTTCTCCCTTTTTCGACGTTTCGAGTATCTTGATCTCAAAGGGATCATAACTCTACCACTTAACTGCTTCAAACAAGTGATCTGCTCTTGGTGAACGCCGTGTTGACCTCGGAATGCGTCGGAAAACCTCCCGGTCTTGGATTGTTCCATATTTGAAGCCCACCAAATGCAAAATTCGTTTCACTTATCGATACCAGAATGGGTTTCGGTCGCCTTGTTTTTTTCTTCGTGATTGTGTTTGAACCTTCTATGAAATTGCTTTTTTTGACGTGGTTCTCTACATCTTGTGGTACCCGTGGTGTGATGGATAGCATGTCCGCCTGTTAATCCAGAGGTTCGGGTTTCGAATCCCAACAGAGGCGAAAATGTTTTTTCACGGGTATCGCCTTTCGCGAGGAATTGGCTTTCTCATCGATTAGCCGTTTGGACCCGGCAAAAAAATTGTAGGTCCCCTCCATTCCCTCACAAGGCATGGTTGTAAGAAACGCGCTAGGCCCTGGGGCTCCTCGCTCTTTTTTTTATTTTTCTCTACATCTCTCCTTTGGACACGGCAACACCAACTGAGCCGGCCGTGCTCTATTTTTTCTGAATTGGTGTTTTTGACGTCAAGGTTTCAACGGATCTTAGTACTTCAAACATGGCCAAGCTTTGTAACTCCTGCTGTCATACGGAGCTTTTCAGCATCTTCATCCCTGCTGAAGAGGTCGAACAATGGTAATGCGTGCTATCGCCACGGCGCGGCGTGTATATTCAAGGTGTATGAGCCATTTCCTCCTTCCTTTACCCCTTTTTTGTTACAAAATTCAATCTTCACCGGGAGTTCCAAGGGTTGTTTGTGTGGTGTGCGTGTAAAATTAATTCTTGGCAACATGTGTCTGCAAAAAAAAGAAAAACTGAAGCTATTCGAATTTGTTTATGCAAATTGCGTGAAAAATGTGTTTTCAATTTCCCATCATAAGAAATTTCAAACATTGTGGAATTTACAAAATGAACATATGTACTAACTACCGTGCGTCGTATTACATTGCCTCCTCATCACTTACATCCTTTTTCGATCAAACTTGAAATTCCACAAACATCCTTCCATCTCATCTGATGCATTCTACAAATTTTCAAAGTCCACCAATTTACTATCGAAAATACTTCACTTAGCTTAAATATTTCACTGAAAACATTCTGAAACCACCCCCCGAATACTCCCACCACCACCTCGATTCACGTAATCTACACCACCCATTCGTAACTATTCAACCCATTTACATGCAAGAAAAGTTTATGCAAGTTACTTAAAACTCGAGGAAATGCATCCATTGAAAGAAATGTGTTTACTTGAAACTTTTTTTTAGCACTCCTAAGCTTTGAGTCCCTATGTAGTTTTTCTGCTGCCTTTATTTTCCATTGCTCTCTGTCCCTATCCCGTCGCAGCGGCATCGGCATCGTCATCCTCGCCTCCGTCGTCAATATGTGCAAAATTTTCCATATCATTCGCTTTCGTTGGGGTGTTATGGAAAAGTTGAGAAAACTTGCTTTGCAATTCATTTACGATGCTGTGCAGCAAATATGGGAATGCACGTGTTTCCTCTACACATTCAAGTCATTTCGAAGAGTGTGAGAGATGAAGAGAGAGTGAGAGAGAGGAAAAGTTGTATGTTTTCTATTCACATTCGCACATTTTTGCTTGAAATTGATACAGTTTGGCAAGACGAGACGGCAAATGCTATAGACGCAGCAATTGAGGCAAATTAAATGGGATTTATGCGATGGAGTATCTGTATCTTTTGGTAGCTTCCTATCTATGCACTTCAAAATCATGCAGCGAAAAAACGACTGCTGTTCATTCTCAACGCTGACGATAGAGACACACATCGATGTGTGTGCCCGCGGTATCTTTAACGATCATATGTTCAGTTGCCGATCGTATTTCAAACCACATTTTGCCAATTACATAAGGATAATTGGCGGTGGTGCACTTGGCATTAAACAAAAAATAAAAAAATAGAAAAACATGCTGCTGCAGGGTGTGTTCGGGGTGAACCACATAAAACGAACTATATCCACATATCTTTCTCTTTCGATGTATCTATAGATGCGGCCATTATTCGCTATGGAATTGAGTTTATTTGTATAATCTTTGAGAAGTATCTTTTATGGTTATATTTGCTCCAACGTGTCTTCTGACTCTCAGTCCAGATGACTTGTGTTGTTTGAATTCATGTACAAAGTTGGGGGCATAATTGGGTTTTTTGTACTTATGCACAGGGGTATCCATCCATGTGTATTCGTATATATTTTTAGAGTGCAGTGGAGAATATTTACTTGGTCTTTTTATTCCGTAATGTAAGGGCATTTATGTTTACTACTTGATGCGACACCTTTCTGCTCGAGAAAATCTTCTGCTGATTGACAAAAGACTTCGTCGTTTTCAAAGGCTTGTGATTCCACCGATGCGAACAGTGTAGTGACAGGATGAAGCGAATTTATCATTCTGCAAGGGCTACCTACATCTGCATGACAAAGAAAATCTTGAAATTCGATTTCAGTTGAAGTTTCCAGAGGGGGAAGCCTTTTTTTTTGTTTATTTAAAAGCTGCCAAACGACTACTATTACAACGCAAATGTAGGTACCTACCGACTAATGATGGCATTGCTGATGTGGAGGAATGATGCAGGTTAATCGTGATGTTGAATTAATCTTTTTTTTTTAATTTTAATTTTCCATTATATTCCTTGCTGTTGTGGAGGTCAAATGGGTGAGGCCCGGTGCGCTGTACCATATTGACAAGATCTATAAATGCAAAATAGCTCATCCATCTACAGAATGTTGTTTTGATGTCTGTTTTTTTGTTTTTTTGTTAAATAAATTAGTTTGTTGCTTTAAATTGACACATGATTTGCGTTATTTTCTTTAATAAAACATCGAAACGGAAGTGAAAGTCGTGGCATTAAATATAATTTGCTGTGGTGGTGAGATCATTTCCTTTAATAAGCTGACACAAGTATTACTTTCATATAATTTTTTTGAATCATGTGGCTGTGAAGGTGTAATTGCTGAGGTGGTTTTTGGTCATATTTTGCTTATGTCGAATTGAAAAAAAAAAAAAAAAATGGGGAAATGGTATGATGATGCAATGAAGAATGAGTTTAAAGAAGTTTGAAGTCATTCCTAAGCGTTTTTTGGTCTATTTTCGAATGCAAATTTGTTTGCAACATGTCGCTGAAACATCCACCAGCTGTTCTAAGGATAAGGACCACTCACATGAATATATCGTCCGAATGTGATGATGTAATGAAGAATGAGTTTAAAGAAGTTTAAATTCATCCCTGAGCGTTTTTGGGCTCTGTTTTTTAATGCAAAGTTTCTTGATTGCTGCCTCATGTTGCTAAAACATCCACTAGCTGTTTTAAGGACAACTCAATTGAATATCGTCCAAATGTCCGAAAAAATGCTGAAATGGTGTGATGATGCAATGAACAATGAGTTTAAAGAAGTTCGAAGTCATTCCTTAGCGGTTTTTGTTTTGTTTTAGAGTGTAAAGTTGTTTAATGATTGATGCAACATGTTGCTGAAATATCCACTAGTAATTCGTAGGCCAATTCGAAAGAATATATCCTCAAATGACTATCCTGAGTCTAAAACTAATTCCGAAATGAGAAAATGGTGTGATGATGCAACGTAGAATGAGTTAAAAGTCATATCTGGGGATTTTTTGGGTCTATTCTCGAATGCAAAGTTGTTTTAACTGTTGTAATATGTTGCTGAAACATTCACAGGTGCTCTAAGGACAACTTGAATGAATATATCGTCCAAATGACTTTTCTGAGTCCAAATGCCGAATGGAGAATGATTTTAAAGAAGTTTAAAGTCTTCCCTGGAAATTTTTTGGTTCTTTTCGAATGCAAAGTTGTTTGATTGTTGCAACATGCTGCTGAAACATTCACTGGATGTTCTAAGGACAACTCAATTGAATATATCATCCAAATGACTATTATGTGTCCAAAAAACGCCGAAATGATGTGATTATTCAAAAAAAGGATTTTAAGGAAGTTGAGCGTTTTTTGGGTCTATTTTCGAATGCAAAGTTGTTTTGACTGTTGCAATATGTTGCTGACGCATCCACTAGTAACTCTTAGGACAACTCGAATGAATATATCGTCCGAATTCCTACTATGAGTTCAAAAAATGACGAAATGGTGTGATGATGATATGAAGAATGAGTTTAGAGAGTTGAAAGTCATCCCTGAGCGTTTTTGGGCTCTTTTTTTGAATGCAAAGTTGTTTGATTGCTCTTTCATGTTGCTAAAACATTCACTAGCTCTTTTAAGGACAACTCAATTGAATATCGTCCAAAAGTCCAAAAAAATGCCGAAATGGTGTGATGATGCATTGAAGAAGGATTTTAAAAAAGTTTATAGTCATTCCTAAGCGTTTTTCGGTCTATTTTCGAATGCAAAGTTGTTTGATTGTTGCAACATGTTGGTAAAACATCCACTAGCTGTTCTAAGGACAACTGAAATGAATATATCGTCCAAATGACTGTTATGAGTCCAAAAACGCCGAAATGATGTAATTATTCAAAAAAGAAGGATCTTAAAGATGTTGAAAGTCATCCCTGAAGGTTTTTTGGGTATATTTTCGAATGCAAAGTTGTTTGATTGCTGCAACATGTCGGTTAAACAATTTTTTACCCATTTTGAGATATTTAAAACAAGCTCCTTGAAGAATGGAGGCGGGGATCACACGTGCGAATCAGAGAAGTGGGTGAGTTGTGATACCTTCGAGGGCACAATACTTGGAGCGCCGTAAGAGTACAAGACAAAGATGCATCGCTAAACCGTTTTCTGACACAAGTTAAAGGTCATTGTGATGAGCATCATTTTTTTACGTCCACAAAGAGTGATTGAATGCTTTTGTGTGCGTGGCACTGAAATTGTGTTTTCCTCGAAATTCTTTCGACTACCTGCGATTCAAATTGAGGATCCACCAGCAGCTCTCAGGACAACTCTTACAAGAGACAATTGTGAGTTCAAAGTCTAAAATATTTTATAGGCCAAGAAATGAAAAATCACCGATAATCGTTTCGCATTTGAAAATGTATTCAATTTTGGTTCTTTAATAACACAGTTCAACATCAGCTCAGGATACTTAATTTAGACATGCATCAAATATTCACTCAAGCATTCATTACGAACTTCCCTGCTACCATGGACCAATGTCTAAGGCGTAGGTTTATTTTTTCTCACATTTTTTGATATTAATTTTAATGAAAAGGAAGAGGGAAGCAGAGAAGAGAAGAAAAAACACACCCAGACCTGATGATCGACCGAAAAAGGAGCTGATATAATATGAACCAGCACCTTTTCCCATCTCTTGAATGTGTGACGCCACTGTACTTTCTCTGATAAATGACTGGCCATTAAAGTGTCTCCTTTAAGACGGGTTAATTATACGACAGGTACCTTACGATTTATTTCTTCATACCCAAAAGGAGCCCACCATATGTTGCCATCTGTTTGGGAACTGGTGTATAATTTTCTTGTTTATTGAACCAATGGAATGCCACAAGGAAGTTTCCTAGTACCACCGCAATTTATTTTATTTCTTTGAGTAGGTAAATAGTGCACTTTTCTTACGATAGCTGTTTGTTTTTTCCCCTAGATTGTGGCTCATGATGGAAACCTTTAAAAGGGAACATGCTTTTTTTTGCTTAAAAAGAATAAATTTCAAATTTAGACTCGAAATAGGTGTGCTATTCCCCGAAGAATAAACTTGTGTCATGTATTTAATTGTGTTTAATTTGAAATGTAATTACTTCGGTAATAATCAATCTCAGTCGGCAGCAGATAATAGTTCGGCTGGAGAATCCATATAATTTTTCCATTTCCACACACAAACAGAGAGACATATTGTCTGCCGCGGTAATATCAGTCGTTCGGTCGTTGGCAACAGCGAACAATAACAAAACGTAAAAAGAAAACTATATTAACAGATAATTAAATATAATTGCGAACATTTCAAACAGCTACCGTTCTGCCAATAATTTAATTTTATTCTCCTCTTAGAAGTTTAGTTTTTTTTCTAGTTCCCCTCTCCATTCTATGAATCGATTTTGTCGGCACATTGTCTATAATATCTAATCGACAATACTCGTATATAAGGTGAATCCATCTATGGATTAAAAGGTCATCAATAAGGTTAGCGACGTGAGTTTGACCAAACAGCACAGCAAAAAAAAGAGTTACACATTTATATTCTCATGCACCATTTATTGAGTACAGCAGATGCGAGGTATTTGTTTGTAGACTTTGCTCTTGAGTGGATGGAGAAATGAGATTTGAACGGGTGGGGGGATGAAATAGAACTTTTTGCGATATTCCTCTACGATAGGAAGGTCATTAGGTTGGTATTGAATTGCAAAAAAATACAAAACGAAAAAAAGTGTAACTTCCGTGATAAATGGCAGTCCTGTCAGAATAGTTCGATTTTCTTGCTGGCGACAGCTAAGTGATAAGTCGAATCAGTGAAATCAGAGTCAAATGAGGGTTATTGGGTTAGGTTTTGAATTGATAGTGTGATTTCCTGGTTAAATGAAATGAGAACATGATTCAGTTCTAGGAAAATTGAGGTTAGAAAGATTATGGATTATATTCTAAATGGTGACACATTCAAAAGCAAATTTGATCTCTGAAATGGAAAAAAAAAAAATACCTGTGTCTTGAGTGGACTGAGTCATTTTGTAGACATGTCATGTCAGCCCAATTTCATGTAGATAAGAAGTGTGTTTGTTTTCCCATTACTAACCTTCGGTGCTAAGAATTTTAAGAATTTAATTTTGGGCTTAAAATCTCTGAAGAGCTATTCGCTCATGTTGTTTACATGTGAAAGAAAAACTTTTCAACTCATCCCACTCATTGGGATGAGCATCTTTTTTTACGTGAGCTCGGAAGTTGTATTTTCCTCGAAATTCTTTCGACCACTTGCATTTCAAGTTAAAAATCCACTAGAAGTTCTCAGGACAACTCAAAGGAATATGTCTTCCAAAAGACAATTATGAGCCCAAAGTCTGAAATATTTTCTAGACCGAGAAATGAAAAATCACCGATAATCGTTTAACATTTGAAAATGTATTCAATTTTGGTTTTTTAGTATTTTGAAAAAAATACCTGTGTCTTGACTGGGCTGAGTCATTTTGTAGACATGTCATGTCAGCCCACTTTTATGTAGATAAGAACTTCGTTTGTTTTCCCATTACTAACCTTCGGTGCTCAGAATTTTAAGAATTTAATTCTGGGCTTAACATCTCTGAAGAGCTCATCGCTCATGTTGTTTACATGAGAAAGAAAACCTTTTTTAAGTCATCCCACAAATTGGGATGAATTTTCGTTTAGCTCTGCGCTCAAGACCTTCGATTGCTTAAAAGTCAAAATAATGATAGAAAACAATAAAAAAGTCTATTAACTTTACCATACCATAATATAAAACAAGAACTCATCTCTCATTGAATTTGCTGTGCATAACCCCAAAAGAATAACTCATCCCACAATGCGGGTGCGTTGGGAAAATTTAATGGAATTGAAAAGAAGTCGAAGTATGGTTTTATCGGTGGTCAATGATATGTTGCTTCAAAAGGTATTTGAATATTTTTATTCATTTTATTTAGTGCATCTTTGAAGTACTTGTGATACCTGTGGGGCAATGACTAACATGTTTGCTGTGTGAGGTATGTGGTTTGAGTCTCAGAAACAAAGAACCAAAAATTTTACGGTTATCGCCTTTTGAGAGGAATTAGCAAGTCCTTCGATAGCAAATTACACACTTCTATGAAGGAATCGGCCTCAAGGATTTCATTGCTTTGTTGCGCCACCCTATTTGTTTTTTCATTGTTGAAATGCATACAAATGTTGCTCACCTTAGATTACAATCTGTCATCATGACCTTATTGTCTTTCCAAAGTTTCCTTCTTTGTAACTTTCATAAATGTATTCCCAAAAAGAAGAAGATTTTTGCTCTAGCATATTTTTAAATATTGCAGACACATGTATATAACTGATTTCAGATTTGATCATTTCTAATAGCATTTGTTTTAGTAAATGATATGCTTGTGAACTAACAACTTTTAACGAACTTGCCATCCAACAAAAAAACAGTCAAATTTTTCTTAATTGATAAAACTTTAGCAACATTTCATGTTGATAGAATATTTTAATCATGTTGACAGTAGATTGCAAGCCATTTTTTCATTCGAAGTGGAACTTTGACATAAATTCATTGTTCTCTTTGTTACACTACTTCAATGAAATAACTGTTGCTGAATGTTGCTGAATGTTGTTGAATGTTGCTAAGCCTAGTTTTTGATGTTAAAGGAAGATTTTCAGTTTCTAAAAAAGGAAGGCTTGTTTTTATATTATTAGACAGTTTTTTCGTAGCTTAGCTTTGACTGTCCATTATTTACTAGGTTCGTCTCAGAAAATGTTGCAGTCACATGTTGGCTACCTGTTTATGACCACAAAACTGAAATACTTGGTGAAATCAACGTCTGTCTGTAAGAGTTCTGAGTTTGGCCTTAAACTAACAATATTTTGATTCGGAAGAATAGATTGCTTAAAGTTCTCTAAGTTTTATCAATTTTGTATGTTTAAAATGGGTTGGCGCTATAGTTGAAGTGAACCTGGGCCTCAACCAACATCTTTCAATAACAATTTCGATTTATGGCGTACTCTCTCCAGCTAAATATTTCCCCCTATCACAAGGCCCGTCGTAACAAATTCGGACTACGAATGCCAAATAGAAAGAGTTAACTTCGTAATGAATATTTCACAACAGATTTTCAAAATTTGTTAGTAATTTTATCAATAGTGAAAAATTTCGTAGCAAAGCATTCACTTCGAGGGAGTCTATGATGCTTCCTTTTTGGCATTCGTAGTACGTCGTAGTACGAAATCGCTACGACCGACGGGCCTTGTGATAGCCCATTATTTAGAAAGTAAATTTTATTTTTCTTTATTGATACATTACTTCGATAAATAGTTGAAGAGTCGAGACGAAAGAGAGAAGAAGTAGTTTTTTGCCACTTCTTTCATTTCCACCAATCAAAAGGACATGTCAACTTACATGTTTGTCTCTTGGCGCCTCAACTATCATTCGTTTTTGAAAAAGTTTTACCATATCTTTAAACGTACAACTCCCACCTAACCGCTTCTTTAACTGAAAGTTCCAACTTAAATAAACAATGCCTCAGACACTTGTTGCATGAAACATTCCAAATATTCTATATAAGTTCCTATTTTTGTATTTTTTGTTTTTTTTTTTCAAGGATAACAAACAATTTCATTGAAAAGCCTGTCTGTTTTCTAAGGTGAAACAAATAAGGAAATGCCAAACAAAATTATCACAAGAGCTTTGCTTAAAATCTTCAAAAATTAATTTACTTTAAAAGCGTCAAAGAAAAACGCACCATGCATAATTATCCATGTCAGTTCAATGCATTCAATACTCTTTTCTTGAAAATATATAAAAACATTATTTTTTTCTTCTCTTATTTTTCTGTTTCATTTAAACTTGGCACAGAATTCCAATTTCCATTTCACACCAATAAAAATCTCATTGGCATTCAAATTTACTCAGCTTTGGAATACAAATACACACTATGAATGTGAAGACGACGACTCCTGTTGTGCACTACCAAAATGGCAAAAATAAAATACAATTTTTAATACACACACTACCGACCGTCCTTTTACCAGAGAGAGAAAACCCACAAAAATTATCTCACTGACTGACCATATGGTGTGCTTGAAATTTTATAATGAGAACAGAAGTGCACCATGTGAACAGGTCACGGTAAAAGCAACCCAAATTTGTTCCGCACTTTGTATACTACGTGTAATGTCAAATATCACAAAAAAAGGGGAAAAAATTCATGTGTAGTGCCGAATCATTGCGTTTTGGGCACCTTTCTACATAAATGTACATTTAATCGCAAGCAATTTTATTCCGAGAGAATAATAAAATTGGCACGTATTCAAATTGCATTCCAATAAAAAAGCAAAGAAATGGAGGGGGAAAAATAACCATACTCAAATGAAAACGACAAAAATAGCTAAAGATACTTTAATCTGTCAGAAGTGCACTAAGATATTTAAGTATTTACCAGATATAGAGCTACGTATTCTTATCACTTCGGATGGAGGTTGGGAAAAATAGCAAAATGCAAAATGCAACATCACCCGCCGCGCCGCCTGCCTGTTGTGCCATATTTATATTCGTAAAATATGTGCATATGAATAAAACTTTATAAAACAAATATCAACAGAACCGGGAAATGTAATTTTTACTATTCAAATTATTTGTTTTTGTTTTTTGTATCTTATTTTTTTTTTATTTATATGGAAAGATACGGCCGATGATAGGTTTTAGTTCCGTCATAGCGACGATTTCAGTTTAATCACGTGCCAAGTGCATATTGTGTGTGTTTGTGTTTGCGTTTGCGTTTGTGTTGACACGATGAGAGGTGGTCTTGGAAATACTCGTTTTATATTATTTTATATAAACTGCGATTATTGCAGAATAAATGCTTAATATTTCCTTAATAATTCCACGAGAGTTATGGTTATGCGCTGTTTGAGTTGGATACACTCGTATGTGTTGCGACAGTCTACGCAGAGACACGCGTTCTTGATAGTATGTGAAAAGATACTTGCATCAAGCATGTGCTATATTTTCATGTGAATCATCATCAACATACATATTCATATAAATTTATTTGTTTAATTTCTTATTTCAATTGCCATGCCGCAGTCGCAGCAGGGAGGTACACCTTGGAAGACGAATAGAAACTAGATCTCCTTTGAATGTTGAATTCATGTAGATCTCTCGAGACAACCAAAGCAACAAATTCATATCTTTGAAATGAAATCGAGGTTGAAACTTGAAAGATGATTGTATGATGATGATGATGGTTCTTAGTCATTGGTCTATTAATCACAGAGAAGTTTCCATGGAAATTGATGATAATCTTTTGACCGACAAAACATGGCACAAGAAGACCATTCTATGGATCTTTCTTCTCTGATGGGATGTGGTTCTTGGGCAGATAAACTTTTGATTCACTTTGTGGATATTAATTAGGGTTCGTTTCAGGAGGAGTAGTTGTTACTTTTATTTGTGTTTTTTGAGTTGCATGGAACTTGTTTAGATTGTGGAGGAAAGATTGCAGATATGAACGGGGTCATGAAGGTCGATTTGGTAGATATTTTCTTTTGAATAAAATATGCATAGCAAAGTGACGATATTTGTTTTAAGTGGAGTTGTTTGCTTTTCTTAACTCTCTTCTTGAATGCATATTGTTTTGAATGAAGAATGTGCATGAGGACTTTCGTGGGAGAAATCCTGTTTGAAATTATTGGAGAAACTATTTTGAGTAACTGAAGAAGTATAATTGTCTGTTGTAGCTTTCTACGAATTTAATCAAATGTACAGTCAAGAAATGTAAATTTGTTATATGATACGACACTGCTGAGCAAAAGAAACATTCATATCTAGAGCTTTTTCCGCCATCTTCGAAGCCCACACTTGACATTGGGTCGTGTACCTAACAATATTTTGTCACTTTTAACGATTGTTATATGAGGTGAAATAGTTTCGTCAAGTTTCTTCAGAGAAAGACTAGCTTTGTTCCGAAAAGAAAAACTTCTAGAACCATTTTAAGGGACTTGAAGACACAAGAAACTATATCCTGATCCAACAAGTTAGTTTCGTCAAGTTTCTTCGGGCAAAAAGTAGCTGGTCTAGGGAAGGAAAACTGCTCAAACCGTCGCGTCGTGCCATGGACTATATACTGATTTAACAAGTGTTGAAGAACGTTTCGTCAAGTTTCTTCACACAAAGAGTAGCTAATCTCGCGAAGGAAAACTTCTTAAACCGCCGCGTCGTGCAAGGGACTAGAAGACACTATAATCTATTCCCTAGATCTACTAAGGCTAGGTATAAGTTTCGTTAGGTTTGCTTGGACGAAAAGTGGCTGATCCTGTAAAGAAACTTTTCTCAAGAGCCTTGGAAACATTAAGAGAACCACTTTCTCTTTTTTTTTAGTTTTCAATCAAACACGTCGTCAAAATTATTCAGGAAAAGGATAGAAACCATTTTAGAAATTAATAAGTATCACAATAATTCAGGTCCTGGGTGTAAAAAATCTTTGCCATTTTTATAAGTTATTGGTAAAAAGCCGCTTTAAATAGAAAGCAACTGAAAAGAACGTTCTCGACCTTTTTTTTGGAAGTTCTAGAAACCATTGTGGAAATAAATGAGTATCACAAGAATTCAGGTCCTGGGCGTAAAAAATCTTTGCCCTTCTTTATAGTTCTTTGTAAAAAACTGTTTCGTCCAGTTTCTTCAAATGAAAAGCAGCTGAAAACCACGTTGTCCATCATTGTAAAAACAGCCAGGAGAGATCAGTCGATACGAAATGGGCCTGAGATCCTATTAATTATTTTTTGTCGGTTCTTCTGGTAAAACAACTTCGTCTAATTTTGTTAACGAAAAACGGTGTAGTTGTATCCATAAAAAAAGAACGGTCTCTATGATCGCGGAAGCAACCATGAGGCCCTAGAAGTGAAGTCAAAGAATTTAACTCTTTTTTGTTTTAATGTTATGAAGTTTTGTTAAGTTTTTTTTTCATGAAAAGACTAGTTGAATATGTGAAAAAATGGTGGCGGTCATATTGAGAACCAACAGAAGATTCTCAAAAGTTAGGCCTGGATGTACAAATAGTTGCTCGTTTCTATGGATTATTCAGATAGAAGCGTTTTGTGAAGGGTCTTTAAGTAAAAGATGTCTGAAATCTCAAACCATTATCTTGATAGCTACTTCGATAGATTAGCAATTTCGCATAGAAGACGAATACCCTCTTTATCGGTCATGTATGTAAAATAGTTTCGTCATTTTTTTTCAGTGAAGAAATATCCGGGACCGAATCGAGTGAGTGAGTACAATTTTTCATTCAAAATTCGCTCCTTATTACACAGCATACGTTTGATGTTCATTCAACGACTTCAATTCGTTCAAATACATACTGACGAAAGAATGTCAAGTTATGGCACTGAAGTTCTCGATTACGCTAGAAGTAATTCCAAAAACACATAATTCAGTCACGTATTACTCGATCACATGTGCGGTAATTCGGTCTTTGATCCCCCCAAGTGAATTTCATCGTGATAGCATCGTGGAATAACTAGAATTTGAAACTAATTTTTTCATCCTGAAAGCATCATGGAAGTACTAGAAATTATAAACGTGAAGGAAATGGTTTCGTCCATAATGGAAACAAACAGAAGATTATGGATATCTCCAATCTTTGCTATTCTTATATCAGTTTGAACTAAAAAACGGCTAAGTGATAACGGGTAGCAGCACGCCTGGTATAAACTTCCAGAACTTTCTTATGCGAGTTAATTCGTCTGAGTTCGAGTAATTTTACCTTCAAAAGTGCAGCACATCAACCCTGTTTAGTATGAAAATTTATGTTTTATGAGCAAAAACCTAAATCACACTTACTCTCACCCTTCAAAGTGAGTCAAATTTTATTGAATTATTTTCGTCCTTCTTCCACAAACTGAATTTAAATATTTTCCTCGTTAAATCGTTTTCAATTTGCCGGACCATCCACCCTTTTACACTTACTTTGTAAAAAAAAAACAACATCTGTAACCTCATAACTCCAGCCGCACTTGCCCAGCAAATAAAAGTCTTAAATACTTCCGACCTTTTTACGACTTTTATTGCTTTTTTGTGTTTAAATTTTTTTTGTTCTTTCGGCTGTGTGTTATTTATAACTTATTCGTTATTTAACAAAAGCCTATAATTTGTGTTAATTTTTATTATACAAAAACCAAACATAAACTAACTTCTCTCCTTCTCTTATCTTTTCAGGTAATTAAATGTTCTAAAACACCACTTAGTCTACCACGAAAGCTTAACGAAATCAAAATGCAGGTAAACTATAACACACCAAAACCAAGAACAAAAAAAATTAATATGAAAAAATTTTTTAATAATAAAAGAAATTTATTATTAGTTGGAGTATTGTGATTTAAAAATCAAAAAAGAAAGTTTTTGTGACCTTCACTCCATTATGCGTTAGGCATAATTAAGTCCGTCAAATTTACCCCAGAAAATACGAACTACCTTAGTGGCAAGGCAGCCGACAACCGGCAAGCTGTTACTATATTTCGGGTCAGCCACTTCATAACTATTAATTTAATGACAATTTCCGGCTTAGCATCGTCAAAGTATTATATTCTATGCATTCAATGGGAAATTTCCACGAATATTTTTTTTTCTCCCCTTTTTTCTTTAAAGAACGAAAAAAAGAGAAGCCATTTTTCGTTTCGACTGCCCCCAAAATTAAATAATAAACGTGGAATGAAACCCTTCACCGACCATCCGTTGAATTGAGGGAGCTGCTAGAGTCAAAGTAGGAGAAGAAGAAAAAAAATCTTCTGGATCTCTACAGAAAAAAAAGAGACTTAAGTTACGCAATCAGAATGAAAAGACGAAAAAAATGTGTGCTACTCTGCTGTCGTTCCACGTCTTTCAGAAAGTTCTTCTTTCTTTTTTAAAGCTACTTTCGTCATCATCATGCTACTCATCTTCTCTAAGAAGCAGTCTTTTAATAAGATGAACACTTTTTTTTCCTTCTTTTTTTTTGTTTAAAAAGATTTGTTACCCTTCGGTGAACAAGATTGACCTTCGCGTTTAGAAAGATACAGATACCATAGAGAGTACCGTAAGAGAATTCTGACGTAAAACCAAAGTTGTATGTAGGTAGGTAGGTATAGGTATTTCTTTCGTCGTTCATTTTTGCCCATCCCAAGCTAACCTCATGAGAGATTCATTAAACACCAGGGGACCCATGGAAAGATACGCAGTTTGAACAGAATATGTAGGAATAAACCTTTTGCTTCCACATACCTACATTTTGTGTCTGGTTCTGTTCTTCGTGGGTCGCCTAGTCTATTTGATTCGGGTTTAGTGATTGTGATTGAGAAGCATGACCAACAAAGCATGACAATTCTTAGAATACACCAACATCGGCATCGCTAGAAAAAAAAAATATAAATAAACCATAAACGTCGTCATCGTCATTGCCATCTTCATCACTCTCTCTCGACTCGAGCAGACGTCAACTCAAAATTGTCGCAGTCGTCGTCATCATCGTCTCGTCGACATGTTCCTTCTTAAAATTATGTGACGGATGCGGCGGTGGCATTGGGGGCTCCTTTGCTCCTTACCACCTTCCTCTGTCTTGATCAACTTGACATAGGTTGTCATCTCGTTAATCGAGCCGCGGCGCAGTAGAAACAATATTTTTTTTGTATAATGTTACATCACATTGATAAACAAAAGGGTGTTAGAATTGTTTTTGAAGAAATGAATCTGGGGAATATTTTGACGTTTAAATTTTTACTTCTTGCATTGCTTTATGTTTGCTTGAGTAGGTATGTTTGGTTTGGTTGGGTTTAATTTTTTCATTTGGTTTTTGTAAACAGAGCACATACCGTTAATAGTCGTGGGGTCTTGGTGGTATTGCCATTTGTTACAATTCGTTAATATTTTTGATTTGTATATAATCTGTCTTGATTATCATGCATCGTAACCTCTCTTCATTTATCATGTGGTCTACTCTTTGGATTCATTTAGTCTTACATTGCTATATACAACATAAGATTACATTTCATTACATTGCGTTACGGTACATTACATTACGTTACATTACATTACGTTACATTACATTACATTACATTACATTACGTTACATTGCATTGCGTTACATTATATTACATTACATTACATTGCCTTAAACCTTTTCTACAGGTAGGTTAACATCTCTAGGATAAGTTTCACCATGGTTGACAAAGACCATAGGCTGATAAGACCAATTAGTCTTCTTTCTTTTCCTCAGATGGACGTTGGGATCATCATGACCTGTAAAGAGTCACAGCTCTTCCACTTGTTTCATTTACACTTTGGGGTACGACGTACGACAGAACATCGATTCAGTTAGTAGTGAAAGAAGTGCCATCTGAAAGCAGTTTGAAACAAATTTCTTGTCTTTTCTGCGTTACATTGCGCTATTTCATTATTATACACAATATGAATGCTATGTATTCTTCCACATCCATTATGCATTTGTATTCTGATTGTATTGTGATTACCTTTTCAAAGAACTGATTTGTTGCCCAATAAGTTGAATATAATGCCCACAAAATGAACCCAACAGAGTTACGTTGACGTAATACCGTAATTACTCCTGGATCTCCTTTCGAATCAATAGCATTTCTGCGAATTTAAATTCAAACACATTAAAAAGCTTTATTCTTCCAGCCTAGTTCTAAAAACGAGAATGACAAAAAAAATATACGTCTGGCACCACTGCACTTAGCTGCAAAAAAAAAAAAATCTTAACGTCTGTTTAATAAAGACTGCACTGTTTTCTCCCTGACAACGCATCGTTGCGTTGGCCACATGTTCGTCCCGAGTCGGAAAACATCAAAAAGAAAGACCGCCATCATCATAGAGCCTGAATACCAAACCATTCAATCGCTTCAAGTTGCTAGTGTATAGAGGTACAAACATAACAACAATCCAATGCAGAGGATGGTACCTTAACTTTTTTTTTCATTTTTATTTTGCAATGTTGGCGGCGTCATCTTTCTATGTGAAATCATTTTGCGGCTGAAAACCTCTCGTATTTACCTTAAAATACCTTTGTAGTTTTATTTATTTTTTTTTCCACTATACGCAGTGGTTTGGCGAAATATGACGGAAGATTCGCATTAGATGGACAGGAGAGTTTACACGAAAAAAAAGTGAGTGAAGGGGAAAGAAATTTTGTACAGATATACGTGCACTTAATGAGTTGAAAATCTGTAAATGATCTTAGTTCACCTACATTCCTTTCTTTCTGTTAAACAACTCCTTTATTGTCTGGATGAATTTAAAAGGGGAGACTTAGATGTAGAGACAGAGAAAAGGGGGAGCTGCTAACGATTGAAAGTGTAAAAATAAAGCAACGTTGATTGTGCGTTTGTTGAAATCATTCAGAATTTTCAATTACTAATTATTACCAGCACTGTAATGTGTACAAATATATCAGAACAGGAATCTGTGAACCAATAGGCGGCTTTTTCGATAGTTCGAAAGGGGCTTTTGAACTCGGCTTCTATCAATGGGAGAAAAATTTGCAGGTTTTATTTGTAGTCATATTCAGCCCTATCACAGATTCCATCGTAATCGAAAAAAGTGTAAGCTTCCCGGTGTAATTATCACATAATCCATCCGGAGTGGAACGAATTACGAAATTCACAGGAATGTAAATTCGTCGGCTTAATACGAAAGAAGTTGTGTTTCCCGAAAAATGTGAATGATCTTGCACATTTGGCGTAAAACAGCTGATTTCGATAACCAGCATGGCAATATTTAGGTAGTGTTGCACAGACAAAGCTTTCTTCGATTCCATTCGTAGTAGTTTTTCGTAGTTCGTAACTTAGCTTTCCGTGTGGAAGTTTTCTACGATAGAATCTGTGATAGGGCTGATTAAGTTGGTACAGACAATACTCTCGGGGATGTTCGAGCGCATATCCCTCAACCACATCATATGCGGAATGAAATGCATTCTTTGAGGATTCCGAAAGTGATATCTAAGGGAGTGTTTTAATTTCTGAGGAACGAGATGAAATCTTTTGTGAAAAAACAGTTTTGATTCGAATCTCAAATTCCCATGTAAAATACAAGCATGCCTATCACTACGATACAATCAAGAAATCTGCAGAATTTATATCTGCGTTTTTTGAGTGAAAAAGGTTCTTGCATTGGGAGAAAAGTGGTTTTGACATTTGCTTTTCTGACTAACATAAAACTAGTCATTTGAGTGATGAAAAAAATGAGATAGAACTCTGGGGAAAAAATAGTTTTCCGGACATCAAGTCTCTGAGATTGGTTTGTGTCATCGGTACAACATGAACCCTTAGCTAAAATAGCTTCACTTTCGACAAAGGCATGTTGAAGTTCTTGAAGTTCTTGAAGTTCTGAGTCAGTGACATTCATATTTCTGCCACCTTTAGATCGACTTGTAAAAATTCATATTTCATCTATTCTGGATGTGGTTCTTGTCTCTGCTAAGTCAAAATGATACCACATAGCTCAACTGAGTCCTGTCTTTCCTGACACTAATGCTGTTCTCTAAATGATTTTCGCCTTTCCCTAGTGTAAGCCCTTGATTCTCATTTCTGTTCATTGAAATTTACTCAGATATAATTTTAGCTGGTGTCTTCGCTATTTTTTAATTTTATTTTCTATTAGACAACGACCTTGTAGTATACCCAGGCCTTCACTTAACCTCGCTACAAATTACCCATTCATATTCAAGTTTTTCAAGCTCGCTATAAACTTCATCCACCAGAAAGAAGCCCATTAATCATGAAGTTCAAAGCTATTAACCCTTAAATCCCGTAGCGACACTACTTGAGTGTAATTGTAGTCCAATGAACTTTCTGGTATATCAAATTACAAAAACTAAATTCACCTCTTTAAATGTCACACGTTACATATGTTTGATACAATAAAGTGCGTGTCTGTCTCCGGCTCAAATAACTATATCTTAGTAAATTTTTAATTTTACAGTCATGGCTTCACTTTCTCAACTCTTTTACCAAATTGGTTCGAACATTGTTTGGCTATGACATAAGAGTGAAAAAGAATATAATAAAAACTTTGTTTCCAAAAAAGTTCTAGGAACACCCCAAAAACAATTACCAAATTTCCACCTAATTACTTATTCACACTACACGAGTGGTAATTAAATAATAAAACATATCAAATAGTTATTCTGAGTCAGGTTATTACTCTTGGAATTATAAACCGCGTACCACCAAACAAAAAATGAGTATAATACCCACTCCGACTCCAGTCAATGACTGATCCCTCGCGTTTATTCACATCGGTGCGTTCGTGTCATTTAAATAAAAATACCATCATTATCACCAACGGAAAAAAACAAAAAGTGCCTTCCATGTGATTTGTTTTCCTATTGTGACAACGCATGAGGAAATTGTTGAATTGAAAAGGGTCACGCAAGATGTGTCACAAATTGATTTTGACAGTCTTACACTTCTCCATCAAGAATCTTCGTAATCTTCTGCCAGAATCCATTGACATACAAATCCGTTGACAAGTTTCAAGGAAGAATAAAAAATAGTGACAGTCGTTGGTGTTGCTGGGCATCTTTTTTTTCCAGTGTTAGGTGACCCATAGAGTTACAAGAAAGACAAAATCCAAACTAACCACAATACCGTAAAGTTAATGTTGAGCCCTCCAAAAAGATCGTCACACTTCGATGCACATCTCAACCCAGCAGCAGCAGCAGCAACAGCGTATTTGGTTACCTCGACATTATTGCATGACATGCAAGCATAACGAAAAAAAAGAAAATTTCGAATTCGAAAAAAAAGGAAAATCGAAAATCTTTTACTTTATTACCTTACCGTGTCGCGTCGTCGCTCGTCGGTGGGTCGCCTCGTGGGGTATAAAGTGGAAATGTCATCGTTGGTTAATTACCAGTGGATTGAATATACCATGAAGCATGGAGTAGACAGAAGTTGTTTGTATAAACTATGAGGTCGGCCGCATAAAATATGCAAATAGGTAAAAAGCCATAAAAAAGTGGGGTGGTGTATTGTGCGCGGTTCTTCGCTTCGAATTTTCACCTGACACTATACTGACAGTTTGGGTTTATTTTTAGTGGCCAGGTAGTGCGCGCGGGTGATAGTGATCTTGACATTTATTGGGCATTAATTAGCACTAAGGCTGGCGTGTAGACTATACGACAAAAAAGTGAGTTGCATTTCGGTGTTCGAGTCTATATCTGCATATTGAGAGAGTATCTGTTTTCCATATTTTCTTGTGGAACGTGATTAATGGATTGGGGGGCAAAATAAAGGTTTGATTTTGTTTCCTACATTTGTGTTGAAAGGGGAATTGATTGAATGGTTTATAGAGCCCCAGCATGACCTAAACAAGTGAATGATGATGAGGCAGGAACTCACTTAAAACACCTATTTGATATAATTCGTCTGATGAAGATCTTTTGTTAATGACTGGAGAAAGGCTGAATGTTTTGGTGTTTGCTTTTGATTTATCGTGTCGTTTTGATAATCGACAAAAAAAGAAGCACCATAGCCGGGGATTTGAATATTCAGCAGTGGTTTTGTGAAAAGTGGTCAAGATATCGTGTCGTTTATGTGGTCTTTGCTTTCTAACGGAACGAAAACCTTTTCTCGCTAACTGTAAAGTGGTGTTTCCGAGGGCTCAGTCGAAGATCTCATTACGGTCTTAACTCTTAAGCTTTTAGATGAATAGAATGAATCAGTAAAGACTACCCCATAAAACCTATTGGCGGCCTTGTGATAGGTTTATGCGAATAGATAGATCTCCGAGCGTTCCTAAATGAACAAGAAAACACTTTCTTTTTCTTTAATGTTTTTTTTATGTGTATTTATGCTGCTGGATTTGAATTTTGATTGGATTCCGAGTCTTTTTCTTGTTCGACTTTGAAGTTTGGGTTTAGTTTGATTCTTTTTTCAACTTCTTTTCAAACCCAGATGAGAAATTTCTTTCCATTTAAGGATTGGGAATTTACATTTTATTCGTTTCCTACGACTACACGAAAGCGACGTTAGTCAACTTCAGCTTTGTTTTGTTACCTAAAAAATTTACTTTGGTCAAGATTATTGCTGTATCCTCGAACTCTTACATATCACGATCCAAAATTTAGTCGGAAAATGCACTACAGACCCTTCCGAGCCTTTTAAACGTTTGCCTGCAACGATAGAGCAAACGCATCCATTTTCCGATGAAAATTTTGGCTTCAAAGTTCACTACTCAATGCACATTTAGAAAAGCGAACTCTCACATATCACTATTCAAAATATAATCGGAAAACGCACCACAGACCCTTCCGAACCTTTAAAACGTTCGCCCGCAACGATATACCAAACGTACTCATTTTCCGATAACAATTTGGTGTCAAAGTCCACTCCTCAATTCGCAATAAGAAAAGCAGAAAACTAAAAATACATCGGAAAAAGACAGAGAAAAGTAGGGAAAACTAAAGGTTAAAAATTAATTAAGTATTCTTCTCATCATTTTCATGGAACATGATTTTGTTGTTGTTTTGTGTTTTATTAATGGCTTCACTTTCGTGTGTCTTTTGCACCCACATCCCATTTTTGGTCATCCTCATAATTAGCATTTTATTTTTAATTTTTATTTTCCCAAAGCAAAGCTATGAAGACTTAAAAAAAAAAACTACTTTATACACATCTGAAGCTTATGAAGAGCTATGGCGACCGACTATGCGGCTTTCCTGAGTTGAGTGTGTTATGGTTTTCTATTTGTTATTAGTTAGCATAATGTATGCCATTGTCTTCACGTTTTTTTTTTTCTTCTCTCTCTCTATTTTCTTATTTGTGATATGAGTGCCACTTTAACACGGGCACACCCACGGCTAAAGAGGTGCCTTGCATACATATTGCAATCAATTTTATATTGTCCTCCTACAAATAATACAACAACTAAAAAAAAGAGTATATCTGTATCTGATGTGGGTGCACACACACGTTATTTATATTCAATTAATGTTAAATATGTTATTTTTTTGTGTGTTCATGGATAAACACAATTGTCACAATCAATTGAATAGAAATATAAAATCAGGAAAATAGACGATAAATTAATGGAAAAAGTATGAAAAGATGAAGGCTAGTGGCTATTTTTCGTATAGAGTGTGGATTGCGGAATTTGTTTGTATAGTTAAAAGGATTATTAACAACTGTAAGTATTTCTGTATTGATCTGCGTATGATTTCATTGAAAGCTTTCCTGGTGCAGAAAGTGATTGTTTGTGAATGCAGATGCAAATAATGAGGAATTGTTTTAAAATGAATTAGTTCACGGATGTGATTTGTATGAAGTTTTGGGAATGCTTATTTTGTTGAAAGAAACCCTGATCCTTTATAACAAATGACGAGACTTGCAAATAACCCCTCATTATCGTTACGTTGCGATTACGTTTCACTATACTCACTGTCATTTACGACTACTTTTGAGGTTCGTTTTGTTTTCGTTCTGACATTGTCATCTATCCGGCCTCTTAATTGGTCTATGTCATTGTTATCGTTGTTTTGGGTTACGTTTGGGTTACGTTTTCGTTTACGTTACGTAACTCGTAATAAGGGCTCTGCCAAAGAATTTCCTAAAGGAGGGATCACGTCTCAATTGAAATCATTTATGAGCCTCTATGTCATTGTTATCGTTGTTTTGTGTTACGTTTCTTACGTCTGCGTTTCGTAACTTGTAATAAGGGCCCTGCTAAAGAATTTCTTAAAGAAATGATCACGTTCCATTGAAACCATTTATGAGCCTCTATGGCTTGGTAGTTTTTTTGAGTTTGAGTCTTCTTTGAAGACTTTTTGAACTCCTTGTAAAAAATCTTCCATTTAGAGTAGCTCAATCTTAGAGTACACTTGATTCCTCTCTCAGTATTGGCCCTGACATTCATTTTTTCTCACAAATCATTACAACTATAGCGTCGGAGGTAAGGTAACGTAAGGGTGCACTCCACCTAAGAATTTGCTCCACCTCTAGGACCGCTCGCTGCCTTGGAATGAGCTTGATTCTTCTCTCACTAGGTGTCTTTACCACTTCGACGTAAAAAAATGGTATTACTAAATTGGAATTTACTGCATATGGATCCACCCCAGTTGTAAGTCCAGCCCACGACAAGTGGCTCTATCGTTGAGTAAATTTGTGACTTCATTTAGCAGAGGTCGTTTTAGGATCTGAAGAGCGATCATTTCCTCTTGCGACTATGAAACTGGAACTTACTCGAATCCCACTACAATTGGCTTTATCGTTGAGTTTGTCTATGGCTTTATTTAGGAGAGTTCCTTTTTTATCATTAGCGCACACATCAAGGGGTTATGACTACCCTTATAATGTCAAAGAACACAGTGCGAGAATTTAGAAAAATAGGAGAGGATTTGAAAGGAGACACCGATGCACGTTGCTTTCGAATTTTTGCAAATCGTAAAATAAGGGAGAAACAGGGTCAGGTAGAGCATTCCACATTCTGGTGGTGCGGCTTTTTGAACCTAAAGAGCGATCACATCCTCTTGCTACTGTCAAGCCGAAGTTAACTCCCAGGGGATCCACTCCACTTGGGAATTTATTCCACTTCATGGATTTGTATCTGAACGTTAGCTTCATTGTTCTCTCAGTAGATGGTAAACAACGCCTATAAGAATGTCTGTCTTTTACGTGGGTGTGCGAGGTTCTAATCCCAAAAACGTCCAACTGTTTTTCCTATCGCCTTTCGCAAGGAATTGTCAAATCCTTCGAGAGCAAATAAACCGCGCTTCGTAATGAGCAATAAGACTGTAGGTCCCCTAAATTCCTCACATTTAATGGTTGTGGAAAATGTGCTAGAAAAATAATTAAGTGAAATAAGTATGGTGACACAACAAAGCTTGGGGAGCCTCTAACGCATTTGCGCATGAACTTTAACGAACTTGTGCCTTAATCTTGATTTGTATGCTTTTACCTTTAACTACCACAGAGTTTGAGTAAACTGTTTGGCAATCTTCTACACAGAAACCTTTTAAAACATTAAGTGAGGAAAAACTCCACTGTATGGAGGTAGATGCATCCTCAATTTAAAGTGGAGCCGGCTTTTCGAAATGGAATATTCTTTCACTAAATGTGAAAAAAATTTCGTTTGAAGTACACTCCAAAATAAGGTATTTTGCTGTACTCTGTACCTCCTCCTTGTGATAGAAGATACGCCTATGTTTTGCAACATTTAAAGGCGAATTTCGTTTTCCTCTGAGAAGACACCGAACCCAGAAACTTTACTTTGAATAGACGTATCCCCCTTTCACAAGCCAAAACGAAACGATGGATGTTGCTCATACTAAAACCAACATTAACATCAGTGTGACCCACAAAATAAAAAATAAATTTAAAAAATCCCACCAAACCTCAAAGTATTCTCGTAGCCGCTCATGTGCTATTCCGCGTTCCAATTAAAAAATTATGAAATCACCGATAAGAGCCCAAAACTCCAAACAGTTTCTGTTGAATTGAGTCTTCCAATTTCGCTTGCTCGAAATGTTTGTATAAATGAAAACTTCCAACCGAAAAAAAATTTAGGGCACGAGGGTATGTGCTGTACGTATGAGTTGCCGAAACGCCTCGAATTACTCATTATCCAGCGCAAACATGACCTTAGCTTCTATTTTACTCTACAAATCGAAGACAAACCTACTGAGTATAGAGATACCTAAAATAAAGTCAAACTCAAAAGTGATGTGTCTTTCAACCTAAATTTATGAAGGTTCGCGAATGGGGGATACCCCTTGCCCCTCGTGTTTCAGTTTAGCCAAGTCGAATTTGGTGTTGTTTTTTTTATAAGCTCATCTAACAGTACCTACTTCTGCAGAGCATTGGCGCCATGAGCATATAATATAAACATGAATTTACGCTCGTTTAGATACGTCTCGTCGTCGGCCGTTGTAGACATCGCATAGACAGAGGTTGTCTATTTTCGAGACCAAAAATTGTCGATTGCATGGCGATTAAAATTAAGCTGGCTGTGGTGAGGAAATTTGTATTTTTCTGGTCAAGGGCATTTTGCGTAGAGAAGAAAAACACACAAACACACACAGCATGTTGTTATGCGTTGGAATTGAGTGCGATACAAATACAAGAAGTCGTAAAAGCTTGTTGTAAGATGTGAGGCCTCAATTAAACTCGAAAAATATATTTTTCATTAATTTTTGTTGCTTTAACAATTCATTAAAATTTATTGAGATATGCGTTGAGATACTAAGTGTGTGCATGTGTTTTCCGGAAGATATTTCAAAACAAATCTACACGAGTTGAGTATTGTGTGTAGTAATCGCAGTTTTTCGCGTTTCGAACTCATTTCGAATGCGTGAGGCTTACAAACGCCCATTAATTTCAATTTATGCTTTCTTGTTGTAACTTTATGGTGGTGGATTTTTTCTCTCTCTTTTCGTTTTTTTAATACTTCAACCGAATAGGAAACTGAACCAGTATTATAATTTGTGGCATAATCATAATAATACGACTAGCAGTGCGTATAGAGAGTAGATTTATATATGGGTATAGTGTGTGTTGTGTATCTATGCGGTGCGTCTGACATTTGATTTATGTGTGTAATTTGTTTAGAGGTCAGTAACTGAACGTGGCACTGAGAAATCGCTACTTTGTAATGATTTGAAAGTTTAATTTTGCTTGAGATACATAGATACTCTAGAAAGGGAGTATGTGTGGTGTTGGATGGAGAGACTTGTCATGTTGTCGGTTGGTGGTTCAATTTCTTATACTTTCAAATTGATTTTAATTTTTGTTTGTTTGTTTTATTGCTTCGGGACGATAACGGTAGGTAATTATTATTTATTCAAGAAACCTGATTTGAATCGATGAATTTGTTGAGAAAAGAAAAAAACAACCCACGGCTTATCTGGAGTTTTTTTTTGTGTCTTTATTTATTTGTCGGCGCGTGGTGCATGTATGAATATTCAGCAGTAGATGTGCTATGCTAATAGAGTAACAACTTTTTTTTGTGTAGGCAGGCATATGATGACGAGGAAGTGTTCGTTGAATGTTCTTTGAGTTATTAGGTAGCAAGAAATTTGATGCTTATTGTAAAATGGAGCTCGTTAGTTAAATTAATTACTTAATCATTAACTTACGTACAAATTTCTTGCATATTCGTTTAAGTTTGTCCTGGTTTTTGATTTGCGTATCTACTTAATTAGTTGAAAAGTTCCTGATCGGCTTACTTACTTACTTATCTACTGTCTTACATCCTTATTTTCTTATTAACTTACGTACTTACTTATCTACTCGCTTACATCCTTATTTCTCTACTCACTTACGAACTTACTTACTTTTCTACTCACTTCATCCTTATTTCCCTTATTAGCTTACGTACTTACTTCCGTACTTGCTTAATTGGTAATATTCTTACTTGCTTACTAAGTGAGTAAACTGATTTGCTTGCTTACTAACAACTGGCTTACTTATTTCCATGTTTATTTCCCAATACAGCCACTTACTTAAAATGTGCCTACGCTTTAGGCTCTTACTAACGTAATCATAATTCACCTTCGTGCTGCCTTTCAAACTCTCATTTCTTATAAAGTTGAATATGAGTCCATAACACTCAAAATATTTCTTGCGATCACTTTTATGAAAATGTGGCTGACTTCATGTCAATGTGTCGTAAGGTAGCGTAACGTAATTCGTTTTCAAAAATAAAATTATTGCAAGAGTCCGAACTTTTTCTAGGAGTCAAGTGCTCGTGTTGATGAAACAGGATTTTATCTATTTATTTACCCAAGTAAGGTCGAACGTTACGTAACGTTACTTAAAATAATTTTTTTTTATTTACGTTTGGGGAAATGCTTACCCGTGTGTCGGACTCTCCAAGGTGTACTAAGCTTGGCATACCGACTAAAACTCCAAATTTTCTAGCTGATCTTCCCCTCGGGACCACTTGCGCATTTCTTCGAAGGGGGATCCGTGTCTAGGTGGCAGGTTCTAGTTCTTCAACTACCTCTTCTTGTTTCTTTGTTTTCAGGATCTGCGTCACATACAGGCTGATTCGCCTCAAACTCTCCTCGTCTCTCAGCATATCCTGGATGATATTATTCGGGCTGGGCTCTCAGATAACTCTATTTATTTTCTGACTACACTCGAACACTGTATGATAAGCTTCGTCTGTCAGCGAATCTCCGTATTGGCACGAAGGGCTTCTTCTTTTTCCAATTCTGTACAGGAAAGCATTGAAGTACCCCGGACAAGGAACTGTGTGACGTAGTAGTTCACTTCACCCTATTTCCGGTTACTCCATTCGCTTATGTATCCGATCAGCCTAGCAGTCCAGCGTCCTCTGCTTTCCGACTCCCAGCGTTCATGTCACTTCTGCTGTGTGATCGCTTTCGCTTCCGCGTTCGCAGCAGCCGCTTCCACGCCGATTTCTGCTTTTTTTTCTTTTAATATGTGTATTTTCTTTGTGTTGCGAGGAGTTCAATTGGTACGACACCTGCAACTGCAAGAACTTAGCCACTGAAACAGATATTGATATATTCAAAATGCATGAATGTGTATTTTTGAACTTTACTTCAGTCAAACGTAACGTCGTCTTTTTTTGCACTTCACTTGCTGTCAAACGTTACGTTATGTATTTCAAAGTGCATGATTGTAAGTTTTTGCGCTTCACTTCAGTCAAAAATGTTGTTAAACGTTACGTTACGCTGATAAGAATGCATGAATATCTCCGTACTAAAATTTTGTTAAACCTTACGTTACGCTGATAAGAATGCGTAAATGCATATTTTTGCACTTCCTTATAGCCAAAAAGTAACGCCACGTAACGTTACGTTACGTTACTGAGAACTCATGAATGTATTTTTTTTCGCTTCAAATCTTTTACTAAAAATTAAAAGCATCAAACAATGAGCGCATTTAATATTAGCATATTAACATTTCTATTGTTTTATGTGCTTTTTATGCTAATTTGTTAGACAGCCATTGAAATCAATCTCAATGGACTTTCCATCTGAACTTGAGTTCATATATTGTCTCTCATTTTGCATTAATCTGTCTGCATTTTTTATTTTTCCTTTTTTCTACATGTTACACGACGTCAAAAGGATGGTTGTAATAATTAAAAACTTCAAACAGATAGATACATCGGGACAGTTTTTTTTTTTTTTTTTATTAATTATGTCGGGCTTACTGCCAATAATTCCTCATCAGTTTTAATTATGCTGAAAACTTTCAAAAAAGCATACAAAAAAAAAAATACATAAATAATATACCCACGCTGTTTAAAGGACTCTCGTATAACATTTTTCACAACGATTCCATATACACTGCACTTACAAAACGCCAGCTTTCCCTGTCACGTCAATTTCAATACACACCATTCTCTCTTCCATCCTACAACCCTTTTTAGCATTACCACTTCAATTTTAATATCCTATTATCCTGGTTGTACAACTCAAGGCAAAAAAAAAAATGTAAAACAAAAAAAATATAAGCAGAGTTAAATTACCCCCCGAAACCAACAACGTTGCAAATTGCACACAAATCTGCATTCATTTACACACGATATCGCACACGGCAGAAACCAAACATTAGCACAAAACTTCTGCATACACCAGCAAGCACATGTGAATGTGCATTGCATTATTAAGCAACAAAATTTTGTAAAAAAAAGAGTTGTTGTTTAATAAATGAGGGTTGAAAAACAAGTAGAATGCACACAAACCCACAGGATACGTGTACGGTGTTTATTTTTTCCATTTTTTATTTTCCATATTCATATCTCATACCTAGAATTCCATATTGATATGCTTTCATCCAATTCAAAAATGTTATGCTGTGCTCCTGCATTTGATGATTTTCTACATGATGAAAATCCATAGAAAATATTATATTTGATTGTTGCTGGCTTAGCCTCCCTCTTGTGTCCCTCCTCCTGCTTTGCCGACCTCAGAAGTAGCTACAAGAGTACAATCACCTATAAGGGACTTTTTTTACATGCATATTGTAAACACAGGCTTTGCTAGAACACCCTCTCTGTACCCTCTCTATTGTTCAAATAAAAACTCTCATCGTTGAAATATACTACAATGCAAAAAAAGGGTTGAAACTATACCTATATATGTGGACTGTTATGTAAGGATCCCTAGTTGGATTACGGTAAAGGGGTTCATTTGGCCTGGTCGACATACAAAAATCACGAGCCATACAATGTGTGCTCCCGATGTGTGTTTGGTTATGTATGCATGGTCGGTCGCATGCCAGGTTTCTCCTTTTGTGTTTTTGTGCTTTAAATTTTTTTGGGAAAATCCTGCCTTTTTTGAAGTTTCAATAATTTTTAAGGCATAACAGCTGGGGCAGTATTCCTTTTTTTTGTGTCTGGATTCTGGTTTGTAACGTTAACAATAAGTAAGCACTTGTAGGTGTACTTTTCACACATGTAGTGCAAGAAATTGTAGAATGCACTTGATTAGAATTTTTCTTTTGTTTTATTTAGCACGTGGATTATCTGAACTGTAAAATTCGTGAATTCTTGGATTTTAATAACGTAACTTACTTACTTAGGTGGGCATTACAGTTCGGGTAGAAACTGAGCCTCAACTAACATCCTACGGCAACGATTTCGGTCTAGCTCTCTCTAGTTTTGCACTCTTAGTGGGTTGAGGTCATCTTCCACTTGATTGCGCCATTTTAGACGAGGTTCTCGCCTTCCGCTATTTCGAAAACCCGGAGGGTTTAGGTCCGGAGCGTTAAGTTCCACCCGCTCTACGCGGCCGAGCCATCGTAGTCTCACGATACGTACCTTTCTAGTTATGCCGCAACGTAACGCAATGTAACGTAATGTAAACTATCTATACGGCAGCATTCCTTGTCCTTATGTCATGGTTATGACTTCTTAGACGAGAATGTTGCATAAATAACCATGAACTGGCCTTTTCCGGGCTTACCTTATAATGAAATTACTATACATACTGTTGCTTAAAAAATTTAACATTTCTATCGCAAGATGCCTTGATTAAACATCACTTGTCTGTTTATTCAAAATCGTGTAACACTTTTTTTTAAATAAAATAAATAGGGTGGCGCAACATAGCAGGAAGCCTTGAGGTATACCTCATTTCTCACCTACAACTTTTTCCCGATTCCGCACGGCTAATCGAGAAAAGGTCTTTCGTTCCAAACCCCATTCTTAGGCTATCTCCAAATATTTACTTTGCGTTAACCCTGAGTCACGTAAAAGTAGTAAAAAAAACGTAGACTAGAACCGGTTCGTGGTAGGACTGATTCAGTTTTTCCTTTCTTTGACAATTTGAAAAAAACGAAAAAATGAGGCAAAAATAACCGACAAAGCGAACGACAAAGTGAACGAAGTGTAACGTGACATGAAGTGTAACGTGACAAAGATGTGATTTTTTGAATTCCTTTTTTGATAAGTTCTATTAATACTTTGAGCTCGACTAGTGCCACTAAAAGAAGACTTACATTTCATTTTTATTTATTTCAAACATATTTGTTTTAAAATCCGTAACGTAATGTAAATGATGCTTGAAATTGATTCTTGATTCGTTTTCTGATAATGCCTACCAACACTTTGATGGGGACTGAAACCCCTAAAACCGGGCTTACATTTCATTTCCAAGTCTTTCTTTTGTTTTAAAATTCGTAACGTTAGTGAAGTGCAAAGCGACAATGCAAACGTATCCTCATAAGCCCTTGTGTTGCCAGCATTATTTTTTGTTTCATTTTCTGATTATGTCTACCAAAAGGTAGCAGGGCTCGCCTGCTGCATCTCAAAGCAAACAAATATTTCATTTTAATATCTTTTGAATACATAAGCTTTAAAATGCGTATCTTCGTTGTGTAACGTAAAGTTAAATTGGTGTGCGTTCACGTAACGTAAGAAAATTCTTTTCAATTTTTGGTAAAATTGCCACAACTTAAACAAAACCTTAACCCCAGGCATCGTTGGTTCAAAGGGGTTGCATCACAAAACCATCAATGGTGTCCCTTTTTCTTTTAGAAGGTTATACATTAAAATTTCGTTACCACTTCTCACCAGCGCCAGTTCCAAAACTTTCCTCTGAAAGTATCTACCATTTGTGTGAAGAGACTAATTATGAAAACGTTACATTTTCTAACCAAATTCAAAAACCAATAATCGCATACACAACCAACTCTGTTGAAAGTGTGAACCTACCTATAAATTAATGTTAAATAGCTAATTAAGTATTCATAGTCCATTCCTACATCGATAAACAAATTTACAATTTTCAAAAAGCAATTATATTCGTATTTATCTCTCGGATTTATTTTTAGTAAATTTATGTGGCAAACTATCAAAAGGTGTGTACTCGCACAGGTTTCACATATACAGAGCGTCTATTTTATGCACATTCAAAACAAACAGTGTTTTCATTTCAGTATTAACTTGGATTACTCGAAACAAAAATCAAAACCTTAAATCATTGAAACTAAGCCAACCAAATACTGCACTCGTCAAATGATAGAAAAAAAAATTCAAACCCATGGAAGCCCACTAATCCAAATGTGTGATGCAATCCTCTCTTTCGCGCGCCATATTTATGTTCAATGTTACCTCGTGTGGCAGCACTAACTGCATAGATGTGTATAAATGCTATGTATAGATACATGTTGCGCGCAGAGTTGAGGTGCTGCTCGATTGCTCTACTGACTCTTAAGCTATATGCTCTGACGCAAGCACAAAAACCTTCTTTAATGTTTTTTTTTGCCTATTTTTTCTTAGCTAGTGCCCCACGGTACGGTTTGGCACTCAAGCGTGGGGCTACATAACAACTTCAAGTTCAAATATCATGGCTGAGTAGCGGTTTAAAATGTTTTTTTCTTACAAACATACACAACACATACTGTAAGCTGTATGTGTTACCGAGTTTGGTCAACTTGGCTTAGAAAATCCTCCGCACTCGTGCGAATGTGACGACACAGCGGTTGGGGCTACGCCTCTCGAATGCAAATTTATTTTTAAGGCAACAAGATATGGTTGCTGGTGGTTGTACTTAGCTTCTATCGAATGGCAATTGCTTTTGACATTTCGCTGTTTGATCGTACCGAAGAGGAGTTTGTTGTTGAGTGAGTTGTGTTTTTCTCTGTGGATAGATCTGTGTAAAGCGCTTTTTGTGGTTTTCCACAGTGCACTTCAACTGCTGTTGTGGTAGTCGTCGATGCAGAAGAGATTATCACGCGTGCATAATGCGCGTCAATTCAGTAGATGCGGTTTATGGGGTTCCATAAAAGTCAAAAGCTATCATCGGTGTTCGGCTGCACGTATAATGGTGTGGTTTCAAACTTTAAACTTTTTCTGTCTGTTTTTTTTTTTTTTTATTTATTATTATTATTCCTGATTAGGTAACCAACCGCGCGCATTCATAACGAAATTAGTATTCTACAAGCGCCGTACTTTAATTATCATTTTAGGCTTTGCGTTTGGCCTTATGTTGGTATAGTGTGTTTGAAATTCATGCAATGTGGTTCATTTGTGTGCATAAATTGGTTGTAGTCAATGTTATCTTTCTAATAAATCGCCTTCGTATGTGATCAACATACAATTTGTGAAGTCAGAAATCCTCCGGTAGAATTATTCTATTCGAATTCGGAATTCGAATTCAAGACCAAAAAACTGATAAAGCTAAATGTTGAGAAGCAGGAAACATAAGTTTAGTTGATTTGACAGTCGCTAAGTGAGGTTCTGTTTGAAATTGACTAGCAAAGCAAGTTCTTCGGAGACCGATAATTGTGTCAGTAGAAAATCTGCAACGGTTTTTAAACTCATCCCAAAAGGTTGTGATCGAGGATTTGTGGATGGTAGGCAAGTAAAGTAGTCCGATTTTAAGATTCTTAGTGGTTGCCTTGTGAATGGACTTTCCATGAACAAGAAGCAGAAATGCCTGCTGCTCCAAAGCAATCCACTTTTAGTTCGTCTCTAACAAATATTTTGCACTTTTGCAAACCATAAGTTATCAAATAAAATGTTGCTTCAAGACTTTCCAGCTGTTGATGGGGGCAAAGTAAAGCAGTTGAGCCATTTCAAATCTAGCGTACTGTAACGAAGTTACAAATACACAGCCTTCCGTCAGCCAATACACATACCAATCTTGTCACATGATATTTTTCACTCATGCCATAGAACTCACACGCACTAGGTGTAGATAACTTTATAAGGCATCCTGAAAAATACGAGAAAGAAGAAGTCAGCCCGTGTTGGAAAAGTACCATTCTAGAGAACAGGCTACTTCCACTAAAGGAAAAACAGTTGTACGTAGATAGTGTGCCCAGAGATTCCTAATTTTAGCAAGGTCTCCTTGGAGTACCTAGCCCAAATCCCCCACTAGCCTCTTAAAGACTTTTGGGTTTTATCTTGCAAGCTATTAAATTGTTGATGCCAGTATTTGACTGTTGATGCCAGGATTTGCCTGTCGATGCCAGGATTTGCCTGTTGATGCCAGCATTTGACTGTTGATGCCAGGATTTGCCTGTTGATGCCAGTGTTTGACTGTTGATGCCAGTATTTGACTGTTGATGCCAGGATTTGCCTGTTGATGCCAGTATTTGACTGTTGATGCCAGGATGTGCCTGTTGATGCCAGTATTTGCCTGTTGATGCCAGTGTTTGACTGTTGATGCCAGTATTTGACTGTTGATGCCAGGATTTGCCTGTTGATGCCAGTATTTGCGTGTTGATGCCAGTGTTTGACTGTTGATGCCAGTATTTGACTGTTGATGTCAGGATTTGCCTGGTTATGCCAGGATTAAAAGACCGTACTTGATGACCGTTTTGCCAGCAAATGACTAAGGATCTACCAGCGTAGGAGCCACCGATCACCATCATTAGAGCCAAGAATTAAAAAATATAAAATTAGACTAGCTTTAAGACCAATAAAAGGATTGGACCTTCATAACCGAAGTTTTACGTGTTTTCTTTGTTCGAACCTGGATTCGACGAGCATACCCCAGCTCTTGAGAAAAAAGCACATCACAGTACTCGTAGATATTTGAGAAAATTGCTTTGAAATTGATTCCTTATATCATTTCTGCTCTCATTAAATAATTGCCTTCCCGAACTCATTTCCAAAGGATTGTGCTTGTTATGGATTCAGTGTTTTGGGTTTTGAGTAGAACTTTATGTATTTCTGAGCCTTGAACTTTGAAGGATAGATATGTATGATAAAATTCAGAGGCATGGTCTTGGTCAGTACTTTAGCCAAAAAATTAATAGCTTGTTGCGTGTCTTTAACAGTAACCTAGATTGTTTTTTCATTGAGGCCCCCACCTCTGATGGGGGGAAAGTCTTTCAAATTAAAATGTTATTGAGATAGGGGCTTCTTCAATAGCTAAGAAATCTGAAGACAGTTTCAAAGGATAGAAAATTTTCCTTTTTTTGTAGTAAGTTTACTTTTTTATTGCCTTACGATGGACTTTGCTAAAAGCTGAGAGTTTTTTTTTATGATAAAAGTGCTTTCTGGAAAAATCTGAGCTTTAAATAAAGTAGTTTTCATTTTTGTATGAGACGTTCCGGAATTCTTAAGTTCTACCTAAAATCCCCATACTAAAATAGAACTTTATGTAGAACTTAAATTTATGATTCGATTTGAGCAACTGGCCTTTAGACTCTCTCTCTGAGATTTTTGATAAACCTAAAGGAATTGTTTTCATTCAAAGGTCGTTTTCCTTAGGCCTTGATGGGTTAGGCCTTAAAACTCTTCCCACATTGAATTTTCTTTTCAAAAATCTGAGGATTCAGGTCATTTCTAGTGCGTTGTGCTTTCCAAAGTGATTGTAGTGTGAAAAATCTCAAGGATGACCCTGCCAATCGCGAACGTAAGTACAGAAGCAGCAGCCACAAGACAAGTTAGATTTGCATTTAACCTTTATTTCGAACTTACTAGGTGCCCATCGATACATTTTCTACGTGAGATTTTTTGACAATTCTGCACTTTTAGTGTGCGTCATTAATGAATCGATGTTCATATAGCTCAGTTCTTCATCTACCCTGAGAAAAACTTCAAGTACCCACGTAAATACTACTTTCGACATTCCTCAAGTACCTACACCTTTGCCATTCCAAACGGAACTCCAACCCTAACTGAAGCTGTTCTATCCTTTTACTCAACATAATTACACTGAACACCGACCTTTATCTATGACAAATAACAATCACTATCATCAATCAAACTGCTCTTTCAGCTTCCATGACCTCTCAACTCAAGTGACAGGGACCGTGCTCTCAGCACAGCAGCCATTCACTTCTTATAGAGTTGCATTCGTGTTGCTCAACACCCAAACGTCCTCGGGATGACATTCTCGGTGACATCGCACTTTGAATGCTTTTGAATAATGTTCGTTCTTCTGTTTGATAATTTCACAGAATCTGCTAATAAAATAATTCCAATCTCCCAAATTACTCCATTTATCAAGTAAAAAAGTAAAAAAAAACCTTAGCCTTAGAGTATCCATCGACCCCTCTGTGTATTTGTGTTTGAGTATGCGTCTCTCCCTCTAATTACACGCTACGTGAACTCAAGCTGGAAAATTTCCTCGACATGGCAGCATGGAGACATAAAATTTGTACATACATCACTTATTCGTTGAACTCGCATGACTGACAGATTACAAAGCTTGACTTGAGTGGTATAAAGGGGTTAAAACTTCATCAGCTCGTACCAGTCATACATGCACAATCAGTTCAAATAAAGGAACACAATTTTGACAGCTTCATTCGGAATAATTAAAAAAACGAGAGAGAAAAAAATTTAAAAAAATGAGGAAAATTATATGAAAAGTTAAACAATGAATGTGGAGGTAGGTTATAAGAAGGAGGTAACTGGACAATTGAAGTTGATTTCCAATTCAATTGAGAGAGTGGTGTTCCGCCATAGGCAGGCAGGCACAAAACCCACTCAATAGGCAAATCTAAAACGCACTCAACCATAGCCCTTTTTTCGCTTGAGGCGTTTGCTATTGCTGCACATCTTGTCATACTAATGGTGCAGACGATCAATCGTTCGTCAAGACGCAGACAAACAATCGCCAATCAAGTTAAAGAATCGCGCAACACTTTTTCAGGCTCAGCAGAAGAATAATTTTTCTTTTTTTTTTTGTTGTCTGTTGTTCTGTTTTGAAATTATGGCTTTGATCGGGTTCAGTCTTTTTAACTTAATGGAACCCCAATGGGAGGGCAGCCGTAAAGAACTTAGAAAAGACCACCTGCGGCGATTAATCGAACGACAGACGATGACAGTCGCAATGGCTGACAAAGGCTGCTGGTACTGACAACGTTGATGATGATATAGTGGTGGCAATCGATTGTGCAATCGAGCGAGTTTATCCATAACTTGGAGTAGTGCATTTTTTTTGGGGTTATGTCGCATTTGTTGCAAATGAGTCGCACTTTCTTAGTGGAAATACTTAAAATGAATTTTTCATTCAACTTGACAAAGACACAGTCTTTAAACCAGATCCTAGCGGAAACGACTAATTAAGTGTTTCAAGGAAAAGATCAAAGGCAGGACATAAGCTGTATCTAGTGTCCTCCAAATTGTTCCGATTTTCCTCTACTTTGATCCACCATAGTTCTTCTTCACGGAAAAGTGAGAAAAAATGAAGCGAACAACCTCGGTACTAATAACCGAACATTGACGTCGTCCTCATAAAACGAAAACAAGAAAAGGTCACCTCCGGCTAAAAATGAAATGAAAAAAAAGCCTTTGTTACTCCTTAACTGCAAAATATTCTCAACTGGGTGGTTCCAGAAAGAGGATAGACTGTTGCTTCTCAAATTACACCCTTATAAACTAATAACATGTAGTTTACCGTTCGTCTAAAACACACGCTCATACATATCACCTTCTTATTACAAAGGATTCCCTTTTTTTTTTACTCAGAATAACCAACGTAAGGTAATACAGTAAAAGGAAGAAAAAAGTAGTGTAGTAGGTACACAAATAACTACTCATCCGATCCAACTTCAGAAGGGAAAGAAAGGGAGGTTCGGCTCAAAGCAAAACGGGGAAACTTTAGCTAAACGTGCTTATAAACACTTTGATTGTCTTAATGGCTGACAGACATGCAAACTTCGTCCATATATTCTGCACCTTCTCCTACTCCTTGATTGGCGTCATCGTCGTCATCATATTATACCCCCTCTCCATATCATCATCATTAACATCATCGTCGTCATATTGTTCATCAGGTAAAAGACTGAAGGAGGAAAAACCCCGGCATTAATTACAATCGAACCAGTGTGGTACCTCAGGAACGGAAAGGCGGTGGTGTTTTTGTATAGGAGAGTGGTTTAAAAGCCGGTAGTGTTCCAATCCGCACACTCATGTTGTGTGAACCGTTGGTAATTAATAATTTAAGTCTTAAACTAAAAACTAATTGATTTAGAAAGTGAAATTAATTTGTTGTGCTGCTGTTGTTGTTGAATTTACCTCCCCCAGAACTTATTTTATGAATGTGTGTTACCTGGTTGTTCTTGGGGGTCTAGTAAATTGCTACTGAACTTACTGAAGTTGTAAAACATTAATGAGTTAGAATATTTGCATTGTAAATGTAACAAAACAAAACAAACAAACAAAAAAAAAAAACAGAAATAAACTTTTATGTGCCAAATGGGCATGTATAAATCATTCGCGCAACATACACACGGCATGGTTTTCATTGAGGTGTACTTCCTGTTTCAGTCAACCAAAAAGCTGTTGGCTGGCGGCGTCCCAGTCCCAGCAACTTCGACCAACCGACAATACGGTTACTATGTAACTGAACTAAAGTAAATTAATAACTTAGTGTCGAATTGCGTGAGTGCGTGAGGTTGGTTTTTACAGTTCTAGTATAGGTGCTTATCATTTTGGGGAAATTGTTGGCATCATTAACTAAATAAAATTTGTTTGTGGCACAAAGTTGTGGAATGGTGGTAATGGTCGAAATATGGAAGCCGATACTCTGGTTTGAAAGGAGGTTCAATTATATTCAGAGAAAGGAAGCTGTTGAGTCTGTTGAGTCTTTCTTTTTCTTGCTTTTATATCTTCTTAATCTTTCTTTATTGTATTCTTCTTCTTATTCGTCTTTTTCGTTTTTTTTTTCATTGAATTTTTCTTTTTTTGACAATCATTGCTTCTCCTCCTACTGCTTTTCCTTGTCCATTTTCTTTTTGTCGTTTTTTTTTTCTTTTCCATCTCCATTCTGTCCTTCTTCTATTATTTTCTCGCCTTATTTTTCTTCTTATCTTTATTGTTGATCTCCTTTTTGTCCATCATCATCTTCTCCTTCTTGTACCCTTTCGTGTGATATATTTTCGTCTTTTTCATCTCCTTCTTGTCCTTCTCCTTTTACTCCTTTGTATTCTTCTTCTTCTTCGTCTTTCGACGTCTTCGTCTTCGTTTTTTTGTCATTGAATTCTTTCTTTTTCGCTTATTTTTCTTCTCCCCCAGCTTTTCCTTGTCCAGTTTTTTTTCTTGTCGTATATTTTTTCTTTTCTATCTCTATTCTGTCCTTCTTCTTCTATTTCTTCTTCTTCGCCTTATTTTTCTTGTTGATCTTCTTTTCTTCTTTTTCTTCTTCTTATTTTTCTTGTTGATCTTCTTTTTGTCCATCATCTTCTGCTCTTTCTTGTACCCCTTCGTGTTGTATATTTTCTTCTTTTCCATCTTCTTCTTGTCCTTCTTATTCTTGTCAATCTTTTTCTTTTCCATTTTCTTGTCCATCTCCTTCCTATCTTTTTTCTTTTTTTTTAAGTAAAACTTCTTATGCGACTTCCAACAAGGTTGCGTTAAACGTTTAACGTGGTTTATCGATTGCATACTTTTCGGCACTGCTCGTAATTTGTTGATATAACTTACTTACTACTTACTTAAGGTGGCGCTACAGTCCGGGTCGGACTAGGGCCTCAACCAACATGCTTCTCCAGCCAACTCGGTCCCTAGCTAGCTGCCTCCAGTTTTGCACGCCAAGTTGGTTGAGGTCCTCTCCTACTTGCGTGCGCCACCTGAGTCGCGGTCTTCCTCTACTGCGCCGTCCCTCGGGATTGGATTCGAAGACTTTCCGGGTCGGAGCGTTGGTGTCCATTCGCTCTACATGACCCAGCCATCTAAGCCGCTGGACCTTGACTCGTTTGACAAGGTCAGTGTCGCTGTACAGCCCGTACAATTCGTCGTTGAATCTTCTTCTCCATTCTCCATCTATGCAGACGGAACCAAATATCACCCGAAGAATTTTTCTCTCGAAGCATCCTAAAGCGTTCTCGTCTGCCTTTGACAAGGTCCATGCCTCTGCGCCATATATAAGAACCGGGATTATAAGTGTCTTATACAGGGACACTTTAGTTGCTCGAGAGAGGACTTTACTACTCAATTGCCTTCTTAGTCCGAAGAAACAGCGATTGGCAAGAGTTATTCTTCGTTTGATTTCAGCGCTGGTGTCGTTGTCTGAATTAATAGCGGCGCCTAGGTAGACAAAGTCCTTAACTACCTCAAAGTTATAGCTGTCAATCGTGACGTTCTGTCCAAGACGTCGGTGTTGGGTGTCCTTTCTTGATGACAGCATATACTTGGTCTTGCCCTCATTTACCACTAAACCCATCTTCTTCGCTTCCGTCTCAATGCTCATAAATGCGCCATTGACATCACGCTGCGTTCTTCCAATTATATCAATATCGTCGGCATATCCGAGCAATTGAACGGACCTTTGAAAGATTTTGCCTCTTGTGTTGACGTAGGAGTTTTGCACTATTCTTTCAAGAACGATGTTGAAGAAGTCGTATGTTGATATAACAGTTGTATCAATTCTGCGTCATTCAGCCCGACGATTTAATTGTAGTGAAATGTTTCTTTTCTTTCGCGCGGAGTGACTCCACGCACTATTTTATTCTTTGTCATCTTCTTTTTCATCTCATTTTTCTTGTTGATCATCTTTTAGTCGCTCTTATTCTTTTCCATCTTATTCTTGTATGTCTTCTTCTTGTCCACATTCTATTTGTCAACCTTCTCCTTGTTCATTTTGTTCTAGTCCGTCTTTTCTTATCCATCCTCTCTTTGTCTATCTACTTCTTCTTCTTTTTCATCTTCTGATTTTTTTTATTCTTCTTCTTGTCTATCTTCTACTTATCCATTTTATTCTTGTCCACCATTTGTTTATCTAGTTTCTTCTCATCCATCTTATTACCGTCTATCTTCTTCTTATCTATTTTCTTCTTCTTCCTCGTTTTCTTTCTAGTTTCTCAGGTCTTCGTCATCTCTTTCGTCGAGGTACTTTTTTCTTCATGTTCTTTTTCTTCTCCTTCCCCGTATTGTTTTTAAACTCCCAGTTCCTTTTCATCTCTTTGGTCACCTTACTTTTTTTGCTTCTTCTACGTTTCTTCTTTTATCAGCTTCTTCTTTTCTTCTGCCGGTATAATTTCTTCGGCGTCATCTTTTTCTTCTCTTTTTTGACTAGATTTTCGGTCTTGTTGTTCCTTTTTATTAAATGTTTTCACTTATAACGAATTGGTGCAAATAATATCAATTTCTTTGTCTTCTGATTCTTTCCGCTGTTCTTCTCTTCCATGAATCTCTTTCCGTCTCCTCCATTTTGTCTATTGCAAATTTTAACACTTCTTCTCCGTCTCTCTTTGAATCCCAACTCCTGCTTTGACTTCAATCTCCTTTTGCTTTTTGACGGATCCTTTGGATGTCCTTTCTTGCCTATCCCGTTGTTCCTTCTTTGTTTAACGTAAAAATTGTGTTATGATACAAGCTCCCCATTGAATTTCTCATGTTCCTTCAACAGATTTTTGCAAAATGCTTGCCCATCTCTATCTTATCTGATGCCTCTCAATTCTACTTCCAACTTCTGCATCTCAATTAAGTTCATGACTCCGACTCCATTGCTAATTTGCGAACGCTCGCTGTAGTCTACATTCTATTTCTATCTCCTCAATCATATTTCATACAATACCACTTAACTTACTGTCTGACCTAATAAAACCTTCACCAAGCAGATGATTAATTTCTCTTAATCAATCCGGGGAAATCAATTTTAATGCATCAGTAATATTAACTGGGGAACCTAAATTGAAATATCCACACCTTGCTCAACTCTCTCATTTAGACAGACCCGAGATCTTTGAAGCTGTGATGTGTGCAAACATTTATCTCCATCTCCAATCGGACTGTTCGGAATCAGTAGCGCGGGGTGCGGGGTGCTTGGAATTGAACAAAAATAATTTCTTGATTGCACGCGGCAATGCCTTGAACTGGTAAATAGACAAAAAGCTTAAACACTATTTCTGACTCCGTCTGATGGTGCCACATATGCGACTGTGTACTAGACGTCAGCATCTGACTCACAAAGGCATAAAGATTAGAGTCTCCCATTCACGGAAACCGTATCCTCCGCATCAGCAACCCCATAGAGTGGTTTGTGTTGTGTATAGTTTAGTTGGTTGATTGAATTTTTGCAGCTTTTGCACTTTTGCACGAGCCATTTTCTATTGAATCCAGCAACAGCAGCTCAAGCACAAACCATCAGATGCAGAGGAGAGATATTCACCAAGAGTCAGCATAACGAAAACCCATACACAGTCTCTCGGTGGTGTTACGAGTATATAAATCCGTGTTTGTTGTATGTGAGCAAATGTGTATCTTCTAAATTGGCCAATTAATCCCAGTCACGATATTTAAAATGACTTTTCGAGAGCTCTGGCCAGAGGAGAGAACACATGTATCTTGGTGAACATGAGTTGGCCAGTAGTTTTCCTTTGCTAAGTGATTTTTTTTTTGTTTTAGTTTTTTTTCTTCTGACTTCACCTCTTTGGGGTTTTATTTTACCAACTTTGCAAAATTGATATAATTATCTTTTTTTTTCTTGCTCTGCTGTATTTGCTTTCATAATGTTTTGTGAATTGTGATATTGTACCTACACTAAGGAATTACTAATTGTATTCGATGAAAGAGAACAGACAGTAAGGCGACGCGATGGTGGCATGAAGAGAAATATAAAACACACGTCATGTTCATCAAGTGGTTGTATCTCTAATTGCGCCGAGCTGAGTCAAGAAACCACCGGTAGCTGATATAAGTCGTTGCTTAGTTTTTGATTTTCTTGATGATTGAGGTTGTCAGACATAACTGTGTCTTAATTTTGTTCTTATCGGGGAGCAATTGTGTTTTGGACGAAAAAGGGGGTTAATTACGCAAGAAACTAAAGCGAATCTCCCCTGTTGTTAAATTGCATTCGATGAACAAGTTTCTAAAAGTTTGTTTCGTTGACTTGGTTTTAAAAACCTAGTTTGCTTTTTAAACTCTGGTTTGAATTTTCAAACTGTGGTTTGAATTTTTAAACTACGGTTTAAATGTCTAAACTCTGGTTTAAATGTTCAAAGTTTGGTTTTTATTATTTAATTATTAAATTTAGATTTTTCTTGAGAGAGGTCAGAGTCAACAAAGATTCTAATGTACAAATGCAGATGTTCATGTATATCTCTGAAAGTAATTTTGCTCTAATTCGATTTTTTAAAGTATGGTTTAAACTCCAAAACTCTGGTCTAAAAATATTTGAATCTAGATGCTTCTTGGGAGAGGTAGAGCGTCAGAGTCAGCAAAGATTGTAGTGGACAAATGCGTATATACATTAGACTGGGTTGTTTGAAAAACCATATTAAAAATATTGCTTGGTATAGCTAAAAAAAATACAAAAAAGTTTCAGCTCAAAAAAAATTCTTTAGAGGTTTACGAGGGTGGATTGATAAGTTTCCGGCCTGACCAAGAAAAACAACGTTTTTAAGAATTTTTTTTTATTATTTCTCAACATAATCTCCTCCAAGGCTGATACATTTCTCATAGCGGTGTTCTAGTCCAATAATGCCATCTGTATAGACTGATTCGTGAAACTCCTCAAAATACCCATTTACAGCTTCGATTACTTCTTTACTGTCCGCAAATCTCTTACCGCCAAGTCTTTTTTTGAGATTAGGAAACAGATAATAGTCACTCGAGGCTAGATCTAGAGAGTGGGGAAGGTGCGGCATCAATTCAAACTTCAGATCGTTGATTTTAGCCATCGCAGTCCACTGTTTAGACTGTTCTATGGTTTCAGGAGTGTAGTGGTGAAACCAAGTTTCGTCAACGGTTACGAATCGACGCAAAAATTCGCTTGGATTACGATTATACAACGCCAAATTGGCGGTAGAAATGTTTTTTCGAATCAATTTTTGGTCGACTGTTAGCAAACGCGCCACCCATCTTGCACAGAGCTTTTCCATATGCAAATGTTGGTGTAAAATATTTTGCACACGTTCATATGACATCTTACAGGTCTCAGCTATCTCACGCACTTTTAATCTGCGGTCTTCCAGCACTATTTGATGGATTTTTTCGATCATATCTGCAGTTGTGATCTCAAGAGGGCGTCCTGAGCGAGGCTCATCAGAGGTGCTCACACGACCCTTTTTAAACTCGGAAACCCACTGCTTAATGGTTGAATATGATGGGGAGGATGCCCCCAGTGTTGAGTCCATCTCTTCTTTGATTTCCTTCGGCTTTAACCCCTTCAAATAGAAGCATTTGATGACAGCACGATTTTCCAACTTTTCCATTTAAAAAAAAAAAAAACACAGAGGCGTCTTGTTCAGTGTGCTCTCAAACCTAAACTAACATGGCAATCGGGCTGAAACTGTAGCTACAAGCTATCTAAGGATGGTACTATAGAACGCCACCTTAAGGTAGGCCTAGTGGCGCCATCTCGGTCAGGCCGGAAACTTATCAATCCACCCTCGTATCAATCGTGTTTTATATTTCTTTAGACCTAACCTTACTTGAGCGTGAAAACTGTTCAATTATTTTGAGCCCAACAAACTTAACGACAAATATTTCTGTAGAAAATTAAATTTCCTTTAAAAAAGGTCTTATTAAAAATTTTTGTCAGACAAACCGTTTCCGAGTAATCCAGGCTTTGAAAAATGGTATGTTTTTTTGATTTTGCTCTTTTATTTTGGAGTTTCTCAACTCACGTACAAATCAATATGTGAAAAAAGCAAATATGTTTTTTAAAGAAAATTAAATTTTCTAAAAAAAAGTTCTTTTTACCTTTTTTCCCAAGGTGCTTTCTTGAGAAGGTATTCGCGATTAAAGTTGAAGAAAAAATAAAATGTTCTCGTTTTTTTCGTTGTTGATTCTTTATTTTTTACTCAATGTAGCAAACTGATATCAATTGCATGAACCAAATCTCTGGAAGTAGTTTAACTACTCTTAATTTTAAGTAAAACAAACTTTTGACCAAAGTTTAAGTTTAAGTAAAACAAAGCTGAGCCCTTCTCCAAACCTAAACTCCATTTGAAGAACTAGAAAACAGCATGAGAAGTTGTATGTTAGTCTTCATGGTAATTATGTCTACACCAAGACAAAATCCTCGAGTCTTACTAGCCCACTTCTTTTCAAAAAACCCGTTCTTGAAACCCTTTGCTGGCATAGAATTAGTTACTAACAGAACCAAATACACAACCCAAACTATGGAATCACTTAAACTTGTATTACCCACGCTCGTTAACGTCGCGTCGACGATAGTAAATCATCCCATAAAATCCAGCCTCCTTACAGACACTCAACACAACAGGTTATACAACAAGTGTGACTGCATAGGTAAAACTCGATACCAAGAGCCCTCATAATCTCTGAAGAAATCGAAAGTAAAACCATAAAACAGAAAAACTGAGTCACACTTCAGGTTGGATATTAGCTAATCCTTATTCTACACAATTCCCACACCGGAAGATTATAAACCAGCAGCGTGAGATGCAGTTTTTTTCTATTAATTTTAATTATATATGTGCGCATAATTTCTATAAATATTAATGACCACTATTCAATAGAAAAAAAAAGAAAAAAAAGAAGACAAATCATATAAAATCTCACCTAGGCGGGTTTTCACGTTTCTCTCTAAGCGAATGCATTTATGCTGCTACGCTGATCTTGTATTGTATTTATTTTTCTTCTCTTTACATTTCTTCACCCGACACACACACACAACGTAATTATACGTTCGCTATAATGTAATAGTATCTAGATGCATTAGTAATTCGAATAATTCATTTCAATTCTAAAGCCATTACATGCGAAATGTACTTATGATGACAGCGCGACGACGACGACGACGATGTCGTGTGATCGTGAGAAATTCTGCTATTCATTAGATATACCAAACCTTAGACGACAAATATGGACTTATGTGTCACAGCCCACTATGAATACTAACGGCTGTCGGTCTTAGCAAAACTAAGTAAAAAAAGTGTTAATTTGAAAGAAAAAAACCAAACGGTGATACACTTTTTCGAGGACATAGTTTGTGGTAAATTATGCTGCTAATTGCAGTGGAACGGCATTTTTCAAATGATTTCCAGATAATTTTAGATCGGTTACAGTTACATAAATCGATTCGGAAAGGTGTTCGTTTATGAGCAGCGCTTCATGGGGGGCTATTAATTTATTGGATTAATTAAGAGTGTGGAAAATTTTTTTAACGATAAAAAATCGTAATCGATAAATCTCGGGAGATGAGAAATTGCTTAGGCAGCAGAGAGAAAGCCTTGATGACTGCAAGAGGTACACACGGCGTATACGCAATTTTTTTTTCTTAAACAAATTTATTGGTTGTGTAATTTGTGGTAAAGTCTTGTACGTAGGGCCTGCAGTGATTTACATTTCTTACACGGTGGCATAGCCAACGGCGAATCTTTTTACGTGTGTAAAGAAATTTTCCAAATATGAAAGATAGTGCGTGTCAGCTATTCTCTGATGAGAAGATGTTTCGTATATCAGCACATACAACTCAAAAGAGTGACATGAAATATCAATGCAGCGCACGTACGAATTGAAAAAAAAAAAAGAAGAACAAACAAAATACTTACGAATGCGGAAGAATAAACAGTGTCGCCAAATGTTTTAAACGATCCACAGTTTTATTATCGTTGACACGTTTCGTTCAAAAGCAAAAAAAGGGGTTTAATCTATGAGTTCGAAGGTAACATTGATTTGCATAAAGCATGCGGTGGTGGTGGTGGAACCACGAAGTATGAGCAATAATAAACGTTAAACGTTACGCTCATCTGCAGGATTGGGGCTTAAGTATTTGATTTAAATTCCAAATCGATGTAGAGGCTTTTGAAAAAGGTAATTGATGAACGGTTTGATCCCTAAGAATTTTCTCCTTCTTTTGAGCTTTGCTGTTACTACCGTTTTAAGTAACTTTTAAAGAATATACACATCGCTCAGACGTAACATAAGGGAGCAGACAACTTAACTCCGAAAACTTAACTGCTATTGAACCATTCGCTTTTATTTGCAAGAGTTCTTTTGAATATTTAACCGAGCACTTTATTTTATTTGGTTTTGAAGTTTCAGAAGCCCCAAATATAATATATAGTTGGATGAGACAGGAAAGGCTACTATCCCTGAATACCCCTTCATTACGATCGCTTATCAGTATTCTAACAGTACACAACCTATTAGCCTACCACAGAAAGAAAATTTGTCTTTTTGTACCGAATGACTTCTGTAGGGAAACTTCGTTATACCACACTCTTCCTCTATCACTGCCCGCCAATCTTCCACACCAGGAAACAATTCCTGGTCAGTTACTTCTTCAACGAACTAGAAAAACTATCAAACACTTTAGGCAGCAATCTGTTGAACTTCATTGAAGCCATAAAATAGTTAAAAATTGACTATCCATGAACTCATAGGTTTTTATGGACATAACAGCACTCCAGGGTATCAAAAAGGATCTACATTCATCAGAGTGTAAATAAAATCAACCGTCAGCCGGTTCCACCTAACCTAACCGATATGAGCCTTAAAATTCTTACTCCGAAAGTTTTTTGTGGGACAAATTACATGTCTTATCCTTCTGAGTTATTCCTTACCTTGTAGTTTCAAACATAACAGCGTTGAAAATTGATTAATTTTTACTCCGAAAATGTCTCTTTCCTTAGTTTATTCGGCAATGACTTTCATTTTATTCCGAATTCTATTTCATGTCATATCCTCCTGTGATAAACATTAGCTCATGGTTTTAAACATGACGGAGCGTTGAAATTTGATTAATTTTTACTCCGAAAATGTTTCTTTCATAAGTTGATTCGGTAATTACTTTCATTTTACTCCGAAATCCTATCTTATATTTTATCTTTCTGATTTATTCTTTGCCTCCGAGATGGTGATGGTGAACGTCTGTGCCTGATTAATTTTTACTTCAAAAATGTCTCTTTCTTTAGTTGATTGGATAATTTTTTTCATTTTAGTCCGAAATCGTATTTCATGTCTTATCCCCATGTGATAAACCTTAGCTCATAGTTTTAAACACGAGGAAGCGTTGATATTTGATTCTTTTTTACTCCGAAGTGTATCAGTCTTAAATTTATGCTGTCTTTGTCGTTAGTTGATTCGGTAATTGTTTTTATTTCACTCCGAAAATCGAAAAAAAGGCTGTCGAAACCCGTTCTATAATGTATGACTTTTGACTATGAAGATTCAAAGTCTTACTCCGAATAACCTTTCGTCGACTTTTCGAAGCATCCCTAAACTTATAACATTTAATAATTAAAAAAGAAACACTAAAAGAGCATAACAAATGAGTGCGAAGCAATATGTTTCTGTATTGCAAACCATTTATTCAAATCTTCTGTACAAAAACCTTTCTGTATGAGTCAAATCAGTGCTTATTGTCTTATTTTTAGAAATATAATTTTTCAAATTCCGAATGCTTAAAATTTTCTAATACCGATTGACTGGTGACCGTCTTAATTGTTCTTAATTGAGTGTTTATTAGCCACTGACAGCCACATGTCGCATTTCTTAAAAATTCAAAGAATTCTTCTCTTTTTATAAATTGCCATTGTGTTTCATTGTGCTTCCTCCTTCATATCACTCAATTAATTATGTTCTTTTGTAATCAAAACCAGTATCAGACAAAACTAACTGCATACAACTTATTTCGATTTGGTGGATATCAACTAATAAATCAACTCTTTTACAAAACAAAAAAAAAGACACACACAAATAACTTTTCTAACAAGCTTTTAATATCACGTTTATTAAAGTCGATTTGTTGATACGAACTTGTTCTTGTTTCGGTTGATTTAAATTTGCAAAATTCAAAGCAAACTTAAAAAAAAAAAACTAAAAATCTTTTCCCGTGGTACCTACTTTTTTTCCTTCTCTACACCATTCCACCTATCAAGCTCAAAAAAAAAAACTCTCTTTTAATTCAGGGTCAAATCAACCGACATATATGGCTGAAAGAAGGACAGCAGCTAAATTGCATGATCGATTCGATTCGTATAAGTCGAATTGATCGAACCACTGTGTGTGCTGCCAACAAGTTTGTGGGACTTGCCTCCCGGTCGGTGGTTGTGGTGCTGGTTGTTGTTTTTTTTTTCAGCTCTCTGCTGGTCGATAGATGTTTTTTTTATAAACACATACAGATATTCTTAGTCATAAATACACATGACATAGTAATTACTTCCTACTCTGGCCGAGGAGCAAAACGCAAAATTCGCGCGAACGAATGAGTAAAGGGAAATAAAAAATGAAGCATTTGCATTGATTTTTATTCTTTTTTATTGTTTTATTTTCTTTTTTTTTCTACACTCTCCAACTTAAACTTTATTATGTGTTACAATACCTCATCCGCCTTTACACTCGATTGAGTGTACGCTGATTTTAATCGTTTTGATTTAGCTTGGAGCACACAATGAATAGTAATTATATAGGGCTGGTTTGTAGGCTTTGAGGAGAGCTCTTTGAATTATTGAGAAGAAGAAGAATAATGATTGGGGTTTAACTATAAGTAGGGAGAGAAACGTGCATTCAGCTGCAGTTGGGAATTAGACTTTTGGATTTTCATTTTTCCATATGTAAAAGAAGTTCTTGGACTTGTGGGGAAAGGAGGATCTGAGAATTTGAAGTATATGAATTGTCTTTTACAAATTTGGTGACTGGAGAAACATTTTATTAAATGGAAATTCCAACTGTTTTTTGGTACTTCAATCACGTATAGTCCCACAACATGGTTTCATTATGTCCTGTTTGGAAAATTGGTTGAAGTGAACCGTTTAAGGAAGTCATATTAAAGCAAAAATGAATTCTTTGACAAGTTGACAGGGTTATTATGAGCGATTGGGGATTTTTCCGGCAATTATCAGGATTTCCACTTCATTAATATGACGTCTGTGTCAGATCACATAAAGCAGTCATTTCAGATCTTAGACTGGTTTTCTAACATGCCACCGTTTGCCAATTGGTATTCACATTCTGTACTTGAATGTCTTGATATTTGTAAAAAAAATTTTGCATTTTCGGAGAGTATCTTCATCTTTAGTCTATAGAGGCAACACTTTTGTAAGATCATGTGCAGCATTTGTGATGTCTACTGATGTTTTGTGATATTTGGCCTTTGGCCGGCGTAATGTAAGGTTCGTTATGTAATCTTAGGGTGGTTCTATGATCTCTGGTCCTCTTTGGATATTTGCGTGACATTGAGCTAACTAAATGAATTTGTGTGATCTTAGTTTCATTGTGTGGTTTCGCTTTTTGGTGTTGGTTATAAGCTCACTATGTGATAAGCTTACCCTGTGCTCTAGGACACATAGTGTTGGATATGTTTGGGCCCGCTTTGTGATATTGATCTAACTGCGTGATCGTGGGCTCACTTGTCGAATCTTAGAGTTCTGTGATTTTGAACTCATTAATCTTCGAGTTATCTAACGCTCACTGTGTGACTCTTGCTGTAATGTGTGATCTTATAGGCTCACAGTTTGATAGGATCTAAGACTCAAACTGTGTCATTTAGGCTCACAGAGTGATCTGCTCACAGAGTGATCTGTGACTCACTGTGTGATCCTTGTCTCAATATATGATCTTTGGCTCACTGTGAACTTAGTTCCACTGTGTGATGTTCAGCTTTTTCGGCTCGCTCTGTTTTCTGAGGTTCGCTCTGTGATCTTCGGCTCACTCTGTGATCTTAGATTCACTGTGTGGTCTGATCTAAGGCTCACTTTGTGATCTTCGGCTCACTGTCTGATCTTGCGCTCACTTTGTTGTCTGATCTAAGACTCAATGTGTGATCTTCGGCTCACTGTGTGATCTGAGGTTAACTGTGTGATCTTAGGCTTACTGTGTGATGTTACTGTGTGATCTGAGGCCACATGTGATCTTCGGCTCACTGTCTGATCTTGCGCTCACTTTGTTGTCTGATCTAAGACTCAATGTGTGATCTTCGGCTCACTGTGTGATCTGAGGTTCACTGTGTGATCTTCGGCTCACTCTGTGATCGTACTGTGTGATTTGAGGGTCACTATCTGATATGAGGTTTGATCTGTGATCTAAGTCCCACTGTGTGATCTTACTGTGTTATTTGAGGGTCACTGTGTGGTCTGATCTAAGGCTCACTGTGTTATCTTCGGCTTCTTTGCGTACTCTTGAGCGCACTTTGTTATCTTATGCTCACTGAGTAATCTGAGGCCCACTGTGTTATCTTCGGCTCACTCTGTGATCTGAGGTTCGAGTTTCACTGAGTGATCTTACTGTGTTATTTGAGGGTCTCTTTGTGATCTTAGACTCACTGTGTGGTCTGATCTTAGGTTTACTTTGTGATCTTCGGCTCACTGTGTGATCTTGCGCTCACTTTGTTTTCTGATCTAAGGCTCAATGTGTGATCTTCGGCTCACTGTGTGATCTTAAAATAACTGTGTGGTCTTCGGCTCACTGTGTGATCTTGCGCTCACTTTGTTTTCTGATCTAAGGCTCAATATGTGATCTTCGGCTCACTGTGTGATCTTAAAATAACTGTGTGGTCTTCGGCTCACTGTGTAATTTGAGCTCACTTTGCTATCTTATGCTGACTGTGTGATCGGATCTAAGGCTCAATGTGTGATCATAGATGCACTGTGTGATCTACGGCTCAATGTGTGACTTCGGGCTCAATGTGCTCTTCGATTCAATGTGTGATCTAAAGTTTTTTCTTGTTTATTCATTGCCCTCAGTTGATATTGACAAGTATACACATCTTCAGCTGTCATCCCGAACGCCAGTTTTTTCTGTTCGTTTCAAGTTCTAAATTACTGAGCTGTTTTTGAATTTTCAGTTCAGCAAATGCCATCAACTACTTGACACTTAAGCACAAAACTGCCTAACCAATCAATTTCGAATTCAATGTCCAATGTCAATGACATGAATTTTCAAATCATGTCTAAGTCACACAAAAGCCATCAATTTATTGAACCATCCCACATGTTTGGTGTGTCACATACTAATTATCAAATTATATTACCCAAGAACCCAACAAAAACACAGAAAACTATTTGCTCACAAAACTTATCTGTCAAATTACCACAAAACCTTCATAAGCATGAAAAATAAACAAATGAATCCCACATTCGAGTTGAGGTTATCTCGTATAGAGTCCTCCCACATTCATATTTGTATTTATTTTTCCACACGCACAATCGTCCAAAAATGGGAATTCATTTACAACATTATTGAATATGTCCAAAAATGGTAAAGACCAAATAAATCTATCGACTTACGGCTGACACTTAATATCGCTTGCAGCAGAAGCAACTCTTTGCTTTTGGCGTCAGCAAGATCATCAAGAAGTGTTATGTTATGTTCTTAAGACTTTGATATTTAAATTTATCGTGTTTTTTTTTTCTTCTCTAATTTATCGTCTCCCACTGTTGAACAAGATTTACTATTTTTTTGTGAAATGAAACCACAAGTCCATACTAGAAATAGGTTACACATATCACAGACATAAAAGAACTGTGATACTCGTATACAAAGTATGCTTGCGGCAGTATTTTTGTACCTATTGTTGTAGCGAGCGCCAGTCCTGAGGCATTAAAAAATTCAACAACTTTTTTAGCACAAAACCGAGTGGCTTGTGTGTATGTATATCTTTTGCCATCAAAATAGATGGAGTTCCCATATTTAAAATTCATGAAAAATTGTGCGTTGGCCGCTTATACCGTTTTGCGGTTTGTCTCTCTATTTTATTGATCCAATGATTTGTTTTTAATCGATTCTTTGGTTGTATTTAAATTTGTGTTTGGTTTTCGATAATAATTCAAACGATGCTTGCCGTGGAAAAAAACCTTGAATTGTTAATTTATGTGGTGTGCTTGGTAATTGTAACGCGCCTCACACGTTTTATTTAATATCATGTGGGGGGAGGTGTGTGAAGTGTGTTGTTGTATTATCTGCCGGACAAGTGATTTAATTAAAAATTATGTCGTTATTTAGTTGCGATATGAAGTTGTGTTCCTTATTTAATTTTTTTTCCTGCAATCACGTGAAACGAGTTTCATTAACGTGATATATAGCACTTACCAGCACACTTTGTAACGACTTAATGGATGTCAGACAAAATTTTGTATCAGAACCAGAAAGTCAACGGTTGCAACGTTCTTTTTTTAGTTTGTCACGAAAATGTTGTTCCAACGAGTAGATAATAAAACACTTTTGTCTGATAAATAAATATTCAAGTTTTGTAAAACTGATGTGGTTCCTATAAAGAGCAGGTATTGGGCTCAGAATTAGAAGTCTGTCTTGAGTTTCTTTTTCCTATTTTTTTTTTTTTTTTTTTGCAAAAATAGCAGCATATATCGAAGGCATCTACCTTCGTCATCAACACTAAAACAAAAATAAGAAAAATAACAACATCGGTAAACGTGCACAACTACGCTCGACCGATTCGTTCACTTAATCTTATTCCATAGTTTCCCTCAGTTTAACAATATTGTATCTTAAGCGTGAAGCTTATCGAAACACCTTGATCACAGAGCTCTAAGCTGTCAGGGAAACATAAAATAACTTCATCCAGTAACGAGAGTGGCTACGGTGTGTTTAGTCATGTCATGTTCAATATTTATGTACCCATTTAGTGTTTTGTTTTGTTAGTATATTTTTTTTTATATATATAAGACTTCAATCTCGATTGTTATTTATCTCATATTTTTTTCTTTTTATTTGCAGGTAACGTAACAACGATTTGGATTTAAAGATAAAAATTGGGAAAAGAATTGTGGTGGTTTGAAGATGAAGGTTGTTGTAAGTTGAATGTTTTGGTCACGCTACATCGTAACCTTGTTTTCTTTTTTTCCTTATTTTAAATTTTTATGTGAAATGCTTAGCAGATAAGAAGTGTTGTTCATGATGTATTAGGCAGTAAAAAAAGAGAAAATATTAAATCAAAATAAGAAAACAGTCAAAAACCATTAAATCTCTCGGGAAGTCTTGACATGGCTGGGTTGAAGTTCATTTTTTGAGAGAAATGTTTAAGCTTACATTAATGAAGAATATGTTTTGCATTCTGCAATTAGCAACGCTTGGTTTAAATCAGTTCTACTTTTTCGTTTAATCTTTAAAACAGCGTTGAATCTTTGAGAACGAGCTTTGGAAATTTGGGAAAAATCTTACTTACCTTTTTTTTACATTCTCATGGTCTAGCGCATTTCTCACTATCATTTCTGGCGAAGGAATGGACGGGCTTAGAATTTTTTTCCTTTCGTGAATAATCGAAAAAGTGCTTTTCATGACGATGAATTTACTAACAAAGGGTTTTCCAATTCCTTACCGAAGGCAGTTGAAAAACATTTTTTGGTTTCTGTTCGGATTTGAACCACTAAGCTTACACGTAACACGCCGACATCCTAAAAACAATGCCTCGAGCAAAAATAGGGCTCCATAATCTAAAGAATGCAATTCCAATAAACATGAAATGAAATCACAAGTCGAAAATCAATAACATGGCCGTCAATTTTCTTCCAGGTTATATTCGGTTCTTATTTCTACAACCTCTCTGATTTTTTGCTTGGTGTTGTATTGGTTTATCTACTGATCTTATTTTCTTAGGTTACCGAACACACTTGGTGCTTCCCAACATGAAATGTGATCTTACATCACGTCCTGTATCTCAAGTGATTGAGTGAACATTTGTCCATTTTACCAACCTCCTGTATCGTTTGTTGTTACAAGTGATCTTCGGTTTTTTTTTTTTTTTGTGTATCATGCGATCGTAAGTCAATTTTTGAGTCTCGGATGATTTAACAAATTTTTCGCTTAGTCTAATGAAAAAGCCCAGTTTTAATATTTTTGAGAAACGCTCCAGGTATAGTGATTGTCTTTATTGATTGAGGAATGCGGAAGGATATTAAATAGCCGATTAGAAATCGCTACGCAGTGCTACGAGAAAAAGTACAAAAAATACCTTCGAAATGATTTCACGAAAATTTTACGTCGAAATTTAGCGAAAACTGAGGTTGTCAGATTTCATAAAAAATTATTTTTATTCTTGAGGCTATGTTAAAAATAAACTTGTTGAATCATGAGAGCACAAGACAGAGGAAAGCTAGAATGTCTACCGGGTTAAAGAAGAATCTTTCCAACGGAAGAAAGTACCTGAGGTCTTTTTTAAATTTCTTAAAAACTAAGAAAGAATGTTTTCGTTTGGTCTTCTGTGTTTGACTCGAAACTAACTAGAGCATTGATTTATTGATGGAAAAAGATTTTGGATTTTATTTAATTTGACATTTTTACTTGATTACACAAAAACCATACGTTTAATCAACTTGATTAACTTGATAATTATAGAACAAAGTATTGGCTTTAAAAAAATACTAAAGTATGTGGCTTATCTGATTTTAAATAATTTTTTTTTTAATTTGGTAAATTTTTATCAAATTCCCTGTCAAACCTAAATGGAGGCAGTTGGGCCTTACCTTCACATTCTTAAGTACACGAATTATGGTTCACCCTGTTTAAAAAGCAAAAAAGCAAACTTGAGTAAATTATTTTTATCAACTTCGTTTAGTGCACGTTTCATAAACAATAAAAATATCTCAAAGTCCCTCGGAGATACTTTTTCAAAAAACACATCCGAAAGTCTAAGGTCAGTCCTTAATATTTGAACTCGTCAACTTTCTCAACTACAAAACATTTTTCACAGCAAGTCAAATCACATAGAAATGAAGTTGAGTTGAAGCCTGAGGAATAGCGACAAGTTAAAAACTACGACACTCAGGCGCATGGAAGCAAACATTTGCTTCTAGATGAAGATAAGCTATAAAACATTATTTTAGTTTTGGATTGTGTTCAAAAAACGAAACTCCCAAAAAGTCAATATTAAAATTAGTGTTCGAAATAAGATCTTAAGGCTTATTAGCATCGTAGGAAAGACTATAGTCATCGGCAAAAGCTGTTGGCGAGCCCTTGAAACGAAAAACGAATTGATGTATGTATACCAAAAATAACATTGGACCCAAGATTGAACCTTGAGGAATACCCAATTTAGGAGATCTTGTATCACTCCTAGTGCCATCTAACTTCACTCTATGTGACCGATTTCCAAAAAAAAAGACCTAAACCAGTTGAGAATGAATTCTCTTAATCCAGGGGCCGAATTACCGCACACGTGATTGAGTAATACGTGACTGAATTATGTGTTTTTGGCATTACCTCTCGTGTTATCGAGCACTGTAGGACCTCAATTTGACATTCTTTCATCAGAATTGGAACGAATTGAAGACGATAAATGAGCATCAGACTGATGTTTTGTAATATAGAGCGAATATTGAAAGCAAAATAGAATTCACTCACTCGATCACTGGTGCGGTAATTCGACCCCAGCTTTCTCCAACTTTCTTAGCAAAATATTGTGGTTGATCATATTTGTGCAACATTGGCAAACATATTTTCCTAGGGTATCGCCTTTCGAGAGGAATTGTCAAGTCCTCCGTTAGTTGATTCATTGCCATGAAAAGCGCTTTCTCCCTCACAAGGCAATGGTTGTGAGAAATGCGCTTTGTGCTTCGGTGATTACAACCAACATATGTATTTGATTTTTTGTGTGATCAAGGCTTTGTAATTTGTTTTTGAAAATTCCATGCCATTTTTTGACTTTTTAAATCTTTGCTAAATTTGACGATCCCTTATGACCTCTTTAGTAAAGTGTGATATTCGATGTTTTGTGTGATCTAGGTTTTATAGTTTGTTGTTCTTGAATGTCTTAGGCGATCTTTCCATTTTCTGTACAAATAGGAGGTTATGTTGTACCATTTACAAAACAATTTTGGGTGATCTTGTCGATTAAATACTTTGTGATCTACGTGGTAGCGATTGGGTCAACAATTGAACATTGAAAACCAGTGTCTTGTTGGATTCTGTGTAGGACTTGCTCAAATAATATGCGATATCTTCATGATTTGAATCTGCCATATATGTAGCTCCTTAGTTGATACTCAAAACAGACTTTTTCAGGTATGGCGTATGGCCACGTAATGTGATATTCGCTATATCTTCTCTCTGAATCAATTTTTCTAAAATCCCTGAATTTGTATTTGAAAGTCGCTTTATTCATTACAGTTAACTACGAAACGAGAAAACAGAAATCATAAGAAAAATCTCATTTTTGAAACGAATATCACTCACTCTGAATATCACACAGTGAATATCAAATGTGATGTTCGAGGGCTTTCTCTTACATGGCTTGTTTTTGCATATTTGAAGCTTAATTCTAATTTTCTAATAAAGTTCAAAGTTGTATAGTTTCTTGTATACCTTGTTCTTTTAAAGCAGGTAATGAGCTTTGGCAAAGTATTTCAAACACAGTGCAGTTGGAATCGAAGTTCTTGGACTAAAACTGACTCCATCAACATATGACGTAACAAGTTCCATTGCCTTTGACGCAAAAATGTCTTCAATCTTTTTGATTGAAAACACCTTTTTGAATCGCATTAAACCTTAAACAACAACCCTCTTTGTCTATAGGAACATCAGCTTATTGCCTGTCTTATGCAACATGTTGTTGTTATTATCATCCTTCACTTCTCTCAGTCATAACAGTCATATTAAATGAAATTCTCAATCAAATAAAACGAAAATAGCATTTTCAGTTGAATTAGTTAATTGACAGACGGAGTGGCAAGTTAAGCGGACACTGACACCAAATTTACACAATCAGACACAATTACAAACACACACACAATGACACATATGATGTTTTTTTGCAGTTTGCAGAGTACCTATATCAATTATCCGAATAAATCTACTAAAATGTTTCTGCTGTAGCTAAATCGCGCGCGTTAATTAAGTGAACTATATAAACCTCACGTATGTTGTTGTTCATCGTATGTATGCTGCGTTGATGTATATGTGTATTTGTATATTTTGTGCAATTAAACCGATATCCTATGTTGAATATTAATTGTTTGCCTTACTAGGAGTCATTGGCGATGTGAAGGGGTGGCTTGCCGCACATGGTGTACTGGACAGCAGTATATAAAGTTGGGGCCAAGCCAGACAGCAATAGCCTGCCTGTGTGTGATTCTCTCACATTAATTTATCTCTCATGAATATTCCACCATCTCATTAATAGTTTACTGACACCGTAAAGGACTTTGCCATCACACTAACCATCATCATCCCCCAACCCCTTCTTTGCCTTCAGAGATGGGTATGGGTATAGTAGTTCAAATTAAATTGAGCATATTAAGAAAATTATTGTTTTATTATTATTATGACCATAACTTGTGCTCTCGTTTGCTTTTGACAGCCCCAGGAGTATTGCCGTAATAAATAATCATGTGCCGTGACATGTTGTGTGTTGCAGCGACATTCACTATACTCTAAGTGTGTCCGAAATTTAATGGTTTATTTTGTTTGTTGTCAGTCATTGTGTCCAAGAGTTCATACATTAGCATCGGTCTTTTGTCGTCGTTCTGTAGGAAAGCAACCCCAAAAAACTAAACAAATGTCATGAACTTTGAGTGTTTTTTCTTTTCGTTTTTTTAAACCAAACGAAAAAAATATTGCAACTTGATCGGCTTCAGGGAATGATTGCGCATTGCATGACATGACACAACAGGCACGAGTTGTGTCATAAAAAGAAAAGAACTAGCTAGTCAAACGAGGGGGGGGGGGGGGGTCAGTGCGGTAGTGGGGCTGGAAAAACTAAGCTTTGAGCGCCATCCATAAAGAGTGTTGATGTTGACTTAAAAGTATGTCGGATGCATGCAAATGTGTCATTACTCATCGCCGTGGTAGTCTCCGTCGCTGTTCGTTGTTGCATTGGGGAGTAATAGGAGTTCATTTTTTCTCCTTTTTCTTTGTACTTTCCATTCAAGAGACTCCTTTTTTATTCCCCGGTTCTGTTGGATTGCACCATGGCTCGTCTTTTTTTCCTTTATAACTATTTTCTAAAGTCAGTTGTTTAGTGAGACTGTGCGATATCTCATCTATAAAATTGTCCAGACGACGGCGCGGCGCGGTGATGGCTGTAAGGCGAGTAGAGGGGGTTGAAAGTGGTGCTGATGGTTTCGATGTCGGTGTCGGTAGCAGCTAAAGCGATAGTATAAGCTTCATGAATATAGAAATATAAAAGGAAGAAAACTATCGAATAGAATGCAAATCAATGCTATAAACTGAAAGAAAGAAAAGACAAATAAGACTACAGTTGGAGCTCTGTGTGCAAGTCTATTTAGAGTTCTCTCAACTATGTGCCAAAAGAAGGAGAAAAAAAGCACTGCATAAATGCATATCTTTATCATCACTAAAATAGAAAAATTGCAAGAAACGATTTTTTTTTACATCTTCATGACAAATTGGATTGATCAAAGTTGTGGCGATAAGTAATTGGTTGGGGTTAAGTAGCTATTGTGGGTTGTCACTGTGAAAAGATGATGAATAGCTTTGGTTTTTCCTCAGAGAGATTTTCTTCTTCTGTTTGATTTGAAGTATTTTCTTGCATTTTAATCTGTAAAAGGAGATCCTTTTGGTGGAAAATGTTTTTAGAAGAAATTTCAAACGAAAGAGGGGAGAAAGTGGATTGGATGGGTGTCGTGTTTTTGTGAATATTGAACTCAAGACAAGTTCATTTCATGCTAATCCATTTGAAGATTTAGGGCAGTAGATTTGACATTGTTTTGGGTGTTTTGTGATGCTATATTTTTCATTTAATGTGATAGCGAGGTAAACAGTCTTTGTTATTTCAAAGGAAGAAGTCAATCAGGGTAAATGAAAATTGAAATACATTGAGTTTGGTTAACTGAAGCAGTTTTTAATACAGGAAAGATAAGTCAATTCAATCTTTACAAACCTACACAAACTGTCAAAAGGGAGTATCCTTTAATAAAGCATTGGGGGAGCAGCCTCGGTCTTTTGAAATCGTTTTAGAAAAGCAAATCTTTTTTGACAGTCTTAGGCGGGTTGACTTAAAAAGGGAGATCAACTGGATCGTTATTAGAAGAAACTTAAACAACCTTTTAGGGCCCAGGCGTTTATTCTCTTTTATCCTTAGCGACTCTATGAGAACTGTGATCTAAACAGCTGTCTTCCTTTTATGTTTTACGATAGTGACTATGGAATACGCCGCGATATCCTCAGAAGGCGCGCCTGGCATAAGCCCAAAGCCAAATTTTTGCTAGTCTATTCGATTTTGTGTGTGTGGAATTTTTTGGCCCAAGTTTCTTCATTTCTGGTCGCGATCGTGTCGGAACGTTGCATTATATTTCCTTCCTGACGACACAAACAGCAGCTCTGGAAACTTTCCTGTCGCTAGCTCCCCTAGCCCATTTCACTAAGGAGATGGCGGCCAAAGCGCATTGCAGCTCAAACAATGCAAATTCGAACAGACTGCAACCGGCCCCTCCAACCCGCATACTGATTTCAATGCAATGTCCCTAAAAGTCATTCCGACAAGAGAATACTGGGAGGAAACTGTGTTATAAAAGAAAAACATGTTTCCGGTTCCAAAACGGTCGGAAAGGGGAGGGGGGGGGGGTAACGTCAGCCATCTTCTCAGATTACCGTACTACAAATAGACCAAATAAGCTCCCTGACTTTAGCAGTAACTTCCAAGCAAAAGTACTTTCGGTCTGTGAAGCAGGAAAACCTCTGGCTACGCAAAATTTGATTAGCAAAAAACTGACATCTTCACAGACAGCCAGGCGGCCATTGAAGCCATCTCATCCAATGTCACAAAATCAAAATTGGTAAAAAGATGTCGCAGTAACTAAGACTGCTCAGCTCAATCAACATCGTAGCTTTAATTTGGGCTCCAGGACATCGTGGCATAACCGAAATTGAAATGGCGGATAAGCTGGCTAAAATCAGGCCAACAGTGGAACTGAGTGAAATGAACTCTTCAGTTCTCAAGCCACTAGAACAAGAAAAAAAAAAAACAGAATCCAACGAAATTTTTTAAAAGCTGCCGTGGTCATCTTTAGAAATATGTCGGACTTCCAGAAACCTATGGCCAGATATTTGCTCGTTTCTCTCTGTTTATTGGCATTCTTGTGACACTTGTGACCCCTAAAAGTTATTGGGTACCTACACGGTGAGAATGGGCATCAGCACATCCAACTTATGTAGAGGATGCCAGGACGAAGAGGTAACGGAAGGATCATTTCATTTTCTCGGTGAGTGCCCAAGCTAGGCCCATACTAGGAGAATACTTCTTCGACGAACTGGGTGACTTCTCAAACCTCTCTTTGTACAGTATCCTAAAATTCATTCAGCGCTCCAAATGGTTCAGTGGGGAATCCCAACCCCAACAACCCAGTCACCAACGCAATCTTCTTCTTTCCGGCGAATCTCTAGCTTTTAAAATTATCTACTGGGGGCCATTACCTTCATTTCAAAGTTGTTAGCATTTGTCCTTCTCTCCTTAATGCTTCACTTTGTTAAATTTTTAATCAAAACAGATTGTGACCTGCAAAGTAAGGAGTAAAAAGTGTCTTTATATTTTTGTTGGCGTAGATGGGCAACATATTCACAGCATAAAAAGTTTTGCCACTTGAATTTGTTTGAGATTTTGCCCTTTTTAGTAGAAGCTTCTTATTCTTCAAGAGTTTCATTCAAGTCTGATAAAAATATTATTAACTTTTATAGAAACCAACCAAAAATTTGCTGTAACGCTTCGTTACATTCTGCGTTCTGCTATTAAATATTTGCGTATTGGGTACAATCAGCTCAGCAAGGGCCTTAACCGACCATATTTCTCTCGATCATGACTTGTGAGGCACGAAGGGTACCCAAAATGCTCGAATAAGGAAGTAAAAAGAGTTTTTCGTAGCACTTTAATGGCTGACCCAAGCCAAAGCGTTTTCTTTAGTTACGGTATTGACAAGTTGTGTTTAAATAGCTGTAGATGAGAGTACCCACCCTGACACGACAAGGTCGACGCTAAGTTTTTATACATATGCAATTTTCGCAACGGGAAACATTCTGTCAACATCATTTCTGCCGCTGCCGCAAATGTAAAATTGCTTTGGTTTGGGAGGTGCTTTACTCTCGAAGGGTTTATAGTCTCCCAAAATGTATACGCGTCAAAACAACAATGTTTCTGAAACCTCGAACTCCAACGTTATAGACAGACACTCTAGCCATTACGCTCCCTGAAAACCATTCCTGATTATGAGTTCAAAAACTGTAACGAAACGTTACAGTGAATTTATTTTCAGTCTAAATATTGAGATAAAGTTTAAAACCTGTAATGAAAGGATGATGAAACGCCATTCTGCATCCCTTCCATTCAACAAAACTCATTAAAACTTAACCCAAATTTGAATGCAAGCGAACAGCTATCTGAATTTGTGGTTTGAATCTCCTGGCTCATCTATAAAAGTATTCAAATCTTCTAAGCGAACAGATTGCTTTTGCTCCTAGAGTCATGAAGTGTTGACCTTTATTATATCACTTCAATGCAAGAGTACCTACTCACTCAACCACCACTCGTCGATGCTATTGCCTTTAATTAGTCATCATCGTGAAGGAGTGTTTCCAATTACCAATTCCATTCAACTATTTGACCAAAAAGCGATCTAAATGCTCCCCAATCAAAATACCAAAAAAAAAACCGAAACAAAAACCTAATTACCTCTTCTATTCTACATCTTAGGTCACCTATTATACTTCATCTCGATACTCTACTCTGCCATGACTTTCTAACATTGGTGGTGTGCAAATACAACTCTCAATATCAAAGCATTAGATGTAGTATTAATCATTTTTAATTTAAAATTAATTGCCCTCAAAACACTGATGTCAATTTATATCTATCGCACTCAGGCTCTATATATCTATGCGAGCAACAACAACATTGAGAAGCTTTTGCTTACCCAATCTCCATGGCTTCAACAACCGCTCTCGAGCTATCGTATAGAGTTTAAGTTCTCCTTCATCACAAGTCGAGTTCTATTAGAGTTGGTATAAGACAATTCGTTATTAACTGCACCTCTAGCCTTCGAGCAATGAAACAACTTAACTCTGACGACCATAAAAGAGGAAAATATAGAGGGGGGCAAAAAAAGATACGTTAACACAGCCCGCAGAGATACGAACAAACTAAAATAAAAAAAAGATTGGTTAAGTACGATTCCTTCCTTCTGTTTTTGTTGAATTTGTTCTTTTTTTTTGCATGCATCTTGGCCTTGGGCTTAACGACTTTAGAATTACACTTCACTTCTCTTTTAAGTTCTTCATTTAGACTTGATTCGTTGTTGTCTATTCGTTTCTGTTTTTTTTTTTTTGGATCTCATTACTATTTCGTAAAAATAAAGAAACAACAACAACAACGCTCTGCAGTCAGTTAAGACATGTCTCAGTAGTTTTTAATTTTAAACAAGGGAAAAATAAATTATTTTTCAAACTCATTCACATTGCATACGGAATGAGTTGAAAAACTTCATCTCTTTGCATTTGGAAGTCTTGAAATTGGTCGAGAGATATAATTTAGTCTTGGTCTCTTTTTTTTTTTGTTTGTCTTGTGTCATTATTTGCCAACCCACATGACTGCTGGCTGACGATGGCGCTGAAGTTTGGATAAGTTGTTAGTGTTTGCCTTTTGCCACCAGATGCATTGCTTGGTGCAAAAATTAATTCAGATGCATCTATAATTGGTTTCAGGGTTTTACTTATATAGAATATCTTTGGCAAAATGATGTTCTTCACCAAAAATCATTTATTTTAGCTTGAGGTTTGCGAAGAAAAAAAAAAAGACGAGATGGAATGTTATTAAATGAAAATTAAAAGCGAAATTGATTCCAGCACGACGACCGACGATGATGGTGGTGGTGCGCTTGATTGTTGTTGAAACACCTGAAAGTTATAGCCATTTTAATTCAGGGATGTCAGTGGAGCGGAATCGATTATAGTTAGTGAGTTGAAGTAACACCTGCGGTTGGGTGCAATATGTCGATTTCGAGTGGGAGACTATTGCATTTGTGATTGAAATTGAAAATAATTTTGTTCCTGAGGCTTGCGATCTATACAAATGCAAGTGGCGACTTATGTGTATTTAGTTTAGTGTTTAGGAGACACTATTTAGTCCAGTTCAAGTCTTTTTGGTTTTGAAATCTCATTTTAGTTTCTTAGATTCACTTCAGTCATCTTAACCCGGTTGTCCGTCTACGTATGACAGACAATCCAACTTGTGTGAACAAATACAAATCGAGAAATATTTGAAAAGCGTGAATAAATGTCACAAATGTCGCCTTGTTCTTCAACTGACATGCCTGAGAAAGCGTCACTTTAGCAGAAGGAAGTGACATAAACCCCAGTTGGTTCTTAATGTTACGGTCTTCTATCTATGATATCGATCTTCAACAGTCGAAAAAGCTCAGCGATCTTTGAGAAAAGGACGAGTTATGTTCACTAAAATTCACTTGTAAATTGGTTTTCGATAGGTCTTTGGCAACTTTGGCAAATTTATGAACGCACCCTTTTACTAATCATCAAACTGTCATTTGGTTCGTTCGTTAAAACCCTAGAGTCACCACAAAGCGATTTTTGAAAAACGCAAAACCGCCCTGCATGTCAAACTGAGTGTTTTTTGAGCCATGGGGTTGACCTGGGTTTTCCCTCAACTCGCCCTAGGTTTTTGATGGGGCGAGCTGAGGACTGTCGAATGGTATGTATTTTCATTAAAATGACAGGGATGTGTAGTGATTTTATGGCTTAGTGTTTTTTGAGGAATGGAAAACCCAGGTTTTTTTTGACAACTCATTGGGTTCTCAAGGAAACCTGGGTCAGCCCTTGGTAAAGTTCAACGAACAAACCTATTGTCAATTTATTGAGTAACCTCTACATGCTCGTCATGGCAAAGCAGCGTTTTCAAATTATAAAAACTTTCTTCCAAAGTCGGAGTCGGTGACCGCAACTTCAAGAGAGTCCAATTTTCGGTCGTAATTCTCGCTCTAATAGACAAGCAATAACAAGCTTAGTTCAAAAATTAGAGTCTACATGTTTGTTGAGTGATGTTGCCGTGTCAGTGAGAGAGTCAATCCATACCAGCCAATTCCACGGCATTCTCAATAAATGGACATCGCTCAGGCCACATTATGGTGTACTTTGCGGAAGGATCTCGGCTTAGACTCATACAAGATCAAGCTAACGACGGAATTGAAGCCAGTGAACCATTTGAATTTGAAGCGACGTACGTATTCTTATTGGGATTTGGAGAAGATGCACCAAGGTGATGAAGTTGATTGCAAAATCATCCTCAGTGACCAAGCTCACATTTGGCTCAATGGGTTCGTGGTCCAATAAGCAAAATATGCGCCATTGGTCGGATGAAAATCCACTTGTGCTTCATGAATCAGGACTTCATCCACAAAAAAAACTACTGTTTGGTGCGCTTTCCAGGCCGGTGGCTTTGTTGGGCCTTATTTTTTTGTGCACGTTAGCGATCGTCACGTTACGGAGAATGGTTTATTGCGCCGTGATTTTCGACCATTTTTCACCCAAATTGAAAATATGTACTTGTACGACATCGTTTCAACAGGATGGTGCCACACAGCACGCGTTACAATCGACTTATTGAAGAGTAAGTTTGATGAGCGTGTTATCTCAAGAAATGGTCCAGTCGATTAGCTGCTTCGTTCTTGCGATTTAACGATTGTAGAGTACTTTCTTGTGGGGCTACGTTGAGTCGTTGGCTTAAGCCAACAAGCCGACGACTTTGGAAGAGCAAAGATCAAACGTTAATCGCGAAATAGCAACTGTTTCGGCCGAGATGTGTGACCGAGTAATCGAAAATTGGGTACAACGTATCGACCTATATCGCTGGAAACGCCCCCGCGGTGGCCATTTGAACGAAGTCGAGTTCAATTCATTAATATTTTGATTTTACTGAAAGCCGATTTTTTTTTTGGAGGTTTTTAAAATACCAGCTTTAGCACTCAGACCTAAATACCGGTCCATTGTACTACCAGATAGCAACCTTCTATTTGTTATAGCTTGCCAGATGTTCGGAGAAAAGCTAAAAGGCGCTGCCATGATAAGGAGCCTGAGTTACCAGCTCTCACCATGTCTGCGCCGAGTATATGTAACCTCATGCGAGAAAAGCAGGACATTCACGGAGGAAGTGCTCTGCGGTGTCCTCATCTTCTCCACAAGATTCACAGAGTGTGGTATCACTTAAGCCTAACACGTTTAAATGCTTGGCAAAAGAGAAGTGCCCGCTGGCAACGCCAATAAGCTTTCTACAGTCTTTTCTGCTGCGAGCTAGCAAAAATGTTGCAGTCTTCTTACTAACGTTGGGGAGCATACGCTTGGTTTGTCTGCATCCAATGGAGGCATGCCATCTAACGGTTGTGCTCTTCACAGATCCAATCGTTGATTGAAGCCCTCACTGAGGACGCTGTCAAACCTAGCAACGGTTCAGGTCCTGAGAAAGCTGTCTGAATTTCCCTGCCTAGCGAGTTCATCGGCGATCTCATTTCCAGTTATGCCGTGATGGCCCGGAACCGGAACCCAAATGAGACTCAAGGAATTTAATCTTCCGATCGCATTCAGAGAGCTCTTGCATTCCTGGATCACTTTCGAAGTTGTTAGAGGGTTGAGAAGGGCCTTAAGCACAGCTTGGCTGTCGCTGCAAACAAAGATACTTCTCCCCGTCCATTGCTCGTAACGTGGCTCAAGGCCATTAGGATAGCATAAGCCTCCGCTTGGAAAACGGATGCGTATGATCCCAAAGATGAGTGCAGTCGTATGTCGTCGTTCTCAACAAAGGCACCAGCACCAGAACCCTCGTCGGTTTTGGAGCCATCTGTGAAGATACGATAACAGTTCTTTCCAGGCTCAGATTCTGGAGCGAGCCAGTCCCGAACCGAAGGAAAGTTAACTGAGTAATTTTGACGCAGTTTGAGCCTTGGGATCATCGTGTCAGACGGCATATCCTGAAAGCCGATGATAAAGTTTTTGAAATATCAAATGGTCAGCGTTTTATTTAAAAAATAAAAAAGGTGTCAAGTCCTCATTGGAAAACTCGATATATTGTATATGATGGAGAGCAGAGAGTTGCCTAAGAAATAAGAGCAAATAGAATCAGGTCAAGCGTCATTTTCACAAAATACATTGTGAGCAATGAAAGAGACCTATAACTTTTTGCTGAATCCGAACGGCTAATCGAGAAAGCTCTTTTCATGACATTGATATAACGATGGAAGGAATAAAAAAGCGAAAAAACATTATTTTATAATCTGTTATGTTATTTTCAACCTGGAACCTCCAATGTAACAGGCTGATATGCTAAACATTATGCCACCGGCACCAATTAGGTAAAACATAAAGGGTTCCTTTTGCTGGTGCAATATTCAATGCAACATCTCAAACCAGTCTTTATCTGTGAGGTAGCTCTCGTCGGAATCCTACAATTTATATTTCATTGTATTTGGTTTGAGAACTTGTACATCGCACAAAAAAAAGTATCAAAATTCAACATTTTCGGAGAAATTGAGAAATTCCATTTCACTCTAGGTATCGCATTTTAACTCTGTGGAATAAAATTTTGAGGCTATTCACTCGCAAGGTTTTGAATGAAAAATAACCAGCCATAGTAATCCCAGAGCATGAATTTCAACTTAAGCATTACCCAAATGAAACCACACACAAAAACACACACACACACATCCACATAAACTCAAAATCCATAGGTCCTCGCTCGCGTTCTCATTATATTTCAAAATTGAATTTTAAATTTTTCATGAATTGCACTCTTTGCACACAAAAATCGTTTGCCCTACTTCAATTAATTATTTAAGTATTTACAGCCCCTCCTCCCTGACCTCCCGCCTGATATAGACCCAAACCAAAGTGAAGAAAAGAAGGAAGAGAAAAAATTGTTTCTATCATAAATTCGTTTCATTTGGAGTCGAGTCGCGAAAGGGAATAAGGATAAGGACATTCTATTTATTCGCTTGAGTGCTGCTTTTACAAAAAAAAAGAAGAAAAATATTTAAAAATAAAGCAGAAAAATATCGACAGACATCCCTGGTTTCCACTGGTTTTCGACTCAAGTTATACCTCAATTTAATTTCTTCCTTGTTTTATGTGCTTTATTTTCGTTTGACTCTTTGGGTCTGGCTGATGTGGTGGTGATGGGGCTTCCTTCTTAATGTTGTTTGTGCTGCTGAGACTTAGAGGACGATTCTCAGTGTGTTTTTTTTTTCGAATACATACACGTATATACTTAGTTCTATCCTTGTTGGAGGCTATAGCCAACAAGGAAAAGCATCACACCACTAGCACCACAACAAAATCAAATCGAGGTTGATGTTCTCTTCTTAATTCGACGCAACTTAGGGATAAAGGTTATGTCGTTTTTACTGCAAAACTGGATGATAAAAGGGCGACCAAAGTAATGTCGGGAGGTATGTTAGGGACGACTTTAAAAGGATCATTAAAAGCCAACCCCAAAGGAATTGCAAATTTTAACGAATGTGCCGTGCCGTCGTCGGTCGTCGTACATATGTACATACTTTTGGGTTTACATTTCTGGGTAGACTCTCTTTAGGAGTGCTGGTCGTTCTATTTTTTTTTTGTCCTTCCTTTTTTTCTGCAAAATGGAGAGGAATACTTATAAAAATATACAGACCACTTCACTCCATCGACACAGCAGCTTGTTTTGCTAATGGAGTACGTTTTTGCCGAATTGGGTGATGAGGGAGAACACAAGACTAAGTTCACACCATTGAAGTAAAGGAAAAATTCTATAATGCCATTAAGACGTTTTTGTTCTCCGAAAATTTTCTAACTTCACAGTAAAGAAATTTATGACGAAGACGTCTAAAAATTCAAAGGAATGGTTTAAACTTTTGAAGAAGTTTTTTTTTCTTAAATATTTTTGCCCCGAACCCCCTGGTTTCTTGATATTTATGTGTTCTTGGTTTTGATATTGTGGTCATTGGTTAGGAAAAATTTGCCAACGGTTCTTATGCTAATTCATGGGTTGACTTTTTTTTATGAAATTTTTAATTTGTTCAATTCTCTTGCTCATTGTGGCTTTTGTCATGATTTGCTACAGTAAAACAAAAGTAAGATTTTAATATTAAGAAGGGAGCAAGTAAGCGCGGTAAAAAATATTTGCATAGACAGGGAAAAAGAGAGAGAGGTAATTTTCGGCTTTATACACCTTAACCTGGCACGTTAAGCAAACAGGTGGAGACAGTAAGTGTATAGAATCTGCCTGTCTACTGTAAAGAATCTGCCTACTACCGAGTATCTGCTTATTACCGAGTATCTGTTCATCACTGTGTATCTGTTTGCTTCTATGTAAGTATCTGGTTATCTGCCAACCACCGAGTAGCTGCTAATTACTAAGCATCTACTTACTCTCGAGTACCTGTTTTTCACTGAGTATCTGGTTTTTACCGAGTATCTGGTTATCATCGAGCATCTGCTAAGTACCGAGTATTTGCTCATTACCGAGTATTTACACAGTACCGAGTATTTGAGTATTTGCTCAGTACCGAGTATTTGCTCAGTACCGAGTATTTGCTTATTGCCGAGTATCTGCTTACCGCCGCGTATCTTCTTTTTATCGAGTATTAGCTTACTACCGAGTATCTGCTTATTTCCGAGTGTCTGCCTCTCACCGAGTATCTGATTATTACGGAGTGTTTGCTCACTACCGAGTATCTGATAATTGCCGAGTATCTTTTAATTGCCGAATATCTGCTCATCACCGAGTATCTGCTTATTGCCGAGTTTCTTCTTACTGCCGAGTATCTGCTTATTGTCGAGCATCTGCTTTTTACCGAGTATCTGTTCATCACCGAGTATCTGCTCATCATCGAGTAGCTACTTATCTGCTTATTACCGAGTTCCTGCCTACTACTGAGTGTCTGTTTACTACCGAGTATCTGATTTTTACCGAGTATTTGCTCATCAACAGAGCATCTGCTTACTGTCGAGTATCTGCTCATCACCGAGTATCTGCTTACTATCGAGTATCTGCTTATTACCGAGTATCAGCCTACTACCGAGTACCTGCTCATAACTAAGAATCTGCTTATTGTCTAGTATCTGCTTTTTACCGAGTGTCTGGTTATTATCAAGTACCTTTTTATTGCCGAGTATCTGCTTATTACCGAGTATATGCTCAATATCGAGTATCTGCTTACTGCCGCGTATCTGCTTAGTACCGTGTATTTGCTTTTTACCGAGTATCTGCCTATTACCGAGTCTCTACTCATAACCGAGTAACTGCTTACTACCGAGTATCTGCCTTTTACTGAGTATCTGCTCATTACCGAGTATCTGCCTTTTACTGAGTATCTGCTCATTACCGAGTATCTGCCTACTACCGAGTACTTGCTCATTACTAAGCATTTGCTTATTGTCGAGTATCTGCTTTTTACTGAGTATCTGCTCATCACCGAGTATCTGCTTACTACCGAGTATCTGCCTTTTACTGAGTATCTGCTTACTACCGAGTATCTGCTTAGTTTCAATTGCATATCTTGAAACTCCTCACTGCCGATTATTTGCTTACTTTGGTGTATGAGCTTAGCCTGCTTCTGAGTACCTGTGTAACATACATGAAGCTTGTTTTTTGTTTTTTTTTTTTGCTTTGCTTTGCTTTGCTCGCCTTGGAGTCATTAAACTCCGAGTTTCGAGTAGATAAACAAATACCTCAATTAATGGCCTGTTGTACTATCCCACGTTACAACGCCCTCCAATTAATTGCATCTGCTCCAACATTTCCCTAATGTACCCACCCATAGACTCTGTCAACGAGAACAGCTGTGACAGACTTGTGGTTGCTGACTTTTAATCGCTACAAAACAAGCACCTCACGATTAGTGCATACAAAAAATAGTCTATTCAAAGTAGGTGTCATTAACGGCAAATTTAATTACCTCCTCATGGTAAAGAAAGAAAAAAAAATAATACTAAAGTTCAAAAATTCCTCACTTATCACCCGAATGGAATTTTTCTAACGTCACTTCCCTTATTACACAACTGCTTGGGTCTCTGTTATAATCACCAAATGACGTCTGTTTCGCAGTTTACACAACAAAAAACGACCAGAAAAAAAAAACTGGTAACCTCAGATAAGCCTGTGCAACAACCTTGACTTTATATAAACAAACAAACACCAATTGATACTAATTGCTTCTTTTTGTTTTCTCTTTCTCTTTCACAGACCAAAAAACACAGCCCCAATCACATCAAACGTCCAATGAACTCCTTTATGGTATACAGTCAAATAATGCGTCGGGAAATTTGTGAAAAGACACCAGAACTGCATAATGCAGAGATCTCTAAGAAGCTCGGTCGCGAATGGAAGAAATTATCCACCGAAGAGCGAAAACCTTATATTGATGAAGCCGAACTGTTGCGTCAGTTGCATATTAAGGAATATCCCGATTACAAATACCGTCCACAAAAGAAACAAGGCAAGTCGTCAAAGGCGTCATCGACGTCCGAGTCAAACTCGTCCAATTCCACATCCACCTCATCGTCGTCCGGCCAGCAACAGTTTAGTAATCAGCAACAAAATACCTCATCGTCGTCGTTGTCATCCTCAATGTCGTCGGCATCGCCATCACCATCGACACCAGGCAAATCGGGATCAGCGAATACGTCAGCAACGTCCACTGCCGGCAATGGCCGTAAGACTAAACACACTGCCACCAAGCGAAACCGAACGACAACCACTAGCAGTAGTGGCAGCACCACCAGTAAAAGACACAAGAACGACTCCAACAATAACACCAATCACCAACATCACCATCATCATCAACAACATATTCTCAATCACAGCGAAAGTAGCACCGAAATGGACATTCATGCTTTGACAATCAAGCACGAAGTTGATCAGAAGTCTCTCGAGTCATTGATTCCGAATTCACCCGAGGGTGCCAAGTTAAGTCCGAATCTATTTCTGGACGAACTTTTTCCGGTTTACTATGACAATGATGCGCAAAACGATACCATGATGATGATCAATGATTTGATGCCACAGACCGCAGTCTATGTGGGCACAGATCCAGTAGTACAGGGGTGTAACGACAACGACGACAAGGGAACCATATTCAATGATGCTAACCTTCATCCTGCCAGTATTCAAACCAAATTGCCCACATTCAGTTTGTACAATAGTTTGAATCAACAATCTGCCCAGCAGCAGCTCAATAGCCACCAGCAACAGCATCAGAACAATAATAACGCCCTCAACAATCATCACCTGCAACAGAACACACTCAATCATCAATCACAACAACATCAACAGCCACAACAGCTTCACCAGACGACGAACTCCAGCAACAACAATCATCACCAGCAAAACCACAATCAACAGTCACGGCAACATCAACAGCAGCAACCTCAGCAACAAAACAACAACGAAACAACGCTTCTTTTACAAGATGGCGGTGCGCCAACTGTCACCATGAACGTCAATGTTGCCAAATTTGACGACTACTACACAACAATTCCAAGTGCCAGTGTGACAGATGACAGCGATTGCAGCATAGTAACCAGTGACGCATTCTCGCCTCAAGCCGTCTACTGCAGCCCGAGCAGCGCTGGCGATCGCAGCTCCAACGGTAGCAGTGCCACCGAAACCAACAACCTCCTAGAAAACGAGTATCTCAACATTTACGGCATGCCCACCATAGACGGTACGTTGTTCAATTGTCTAGATGACTTTCCGCCACAGCTAAACTCTCATCTAGAGTTCAACTGTGACCAGAAGTTTAGCATTTGAAAATTGATTTTAGTCTTAAGTTAAATAAAATAAACAAAATAAAATCAATTTTAGTTTTTATTTTTATTTTTTTTCTTAACTAAACAAAAAAAGAAAAATCAAGCAAATATATCAGGAATAATTGAAAACATAAAAAATTATTATTTTGTTTGGTGCAGTGCACGCATAGAATTAATGAAGAAAGAAAAAATATTATTATTAATGTTACCACATCCCCCCAACCCCCCACAACACATTTTACATTATTCATAAAATTAAAGAAATGTTAAATAATTTACATAAAACTACAAACAAAAAAAATATATAAAAAGAAATTAGCTTATTAAGATTTCTACATTTGAAAAGAGAAAGGCAGGCCGCCGTATTTGTTTTGTTTTGGATCGACAAGGGGATAGATAAATTGATATGAGGTTTTTTACATTTTAGAAGAGTATACGTATACAGTGTCGAAAGAATGAAGTGTTTGGTCCAAACAATAAAATAGCTGTGTAAATAGAAGAGATGGAATTTAACGGTAGTGCCGATTTTTTTAAATTTTAGTTCTTTTTTATACATAAATAAATAAAAGAAAACTCTTTTATATATAAATATATAAAAATATATAAATATTATTATAAATAACTGTTGAAACAATTTGTAGTCTTAGTGTTTAAGTAGATGGTAAATTTTCATCCCTTTACGTGTACCACAAGTCCTTCGTTTCTCTCTCTCTCTCTCTCCTTTATTTTTTTGTTTAACTTGTGTTCTGTTTTGTCCATGGTCAAAAATAGCGAGATTCATTGATTGCAACAAAATTTGGCTAAAAATTTAGTAATGCTGTTGACAGTAAACTTGGAAATCAAATGAAAGTCCATACGAGCGAGTAGATAAACGTTACGTCTTCTTTTTGTTTTTTATTTATTTTTAAGTTTTTATTTTATTTTTTAATGTATACGAAGCTTGTTGTAGAGACAAGAGAAAAAAATGTGATCCACTTGGGGTCAATTTGAACTGTGATCAAAAGCAATATTAATATTTTGGACTTTCATTTCCAAAATTAATTTTTTTTTAATTGTTTTTTTAGTTATAAAGTAATCGATGTCTATCGATTTAGATTTCGATTGCTTGGCATTAGTTTCTGAACAAACTTTTCATTTTAGCAAGAATTAGTTTTCAACTAAGTTTTCTTACTTTTTTGTTTCACCAATTTGCATTCAGTTGATTGCCAAAACTTCCGAATGAGTTTTCTATTTTTTAGTAATTTATAAAATCGATAGTTTCTTTTGCTGTAATCAGGTACCGTGTTGCGAATTACGAAACGCGAAGCGATAAAATGAAACCCAAAGATAGCCACGACATGCACCGAATACGAGAAAGGATCCATGAAAATGTCAGAGCCAAAAGCAGTGGTAAATACAGCGAGTATCGTGAAACGTAACTGCAACGTAACGAGATCGAGGAGTTTTTTTTGCGAGCGTCGTTGTTACTGATACGGGCCTAGGTCAAGACAATTTCCTAGAGAACAAAAAAAAATTGTAAGTCCCCTTATTCCCTCACAAGGCATGGTTGTGAGAAATGCGCTAGGTCCAGGGACTTCTCGCTCTGTTGCGCCACCCTATTTATTTTATTTTTAACTGACGTGGTAATTTCTTTCCCTGGGTGTGTGGCCTATGCCTATGGAGTAGTTGTCTGTATGACTACTACGCCAGACTTCGAGGTTCGAGCCCCAGAAACATCAAATTGTTTTTCTACTGGAAGCGCCACATCCTCCGTAGGTAATTACACTGCCACGGCCGCGAAAACCGCTTTCTCACTTAGCCGGTCGGAGTCTACAAAAAATGGTGTTTTCCTTTACATTCATCACAAGTCTTTGTTAACAGAAACGCGCTTCCCGGTGGCCGTCTTCCGAGCGTGTTGTGTTCGACTATCAATGAACTATTATTTATTTAACTATTGCTGTCAACAAATTGGTGAAACTTCACATTACTCCATTACTGACAGATGGAAAAATTGTTGAATACAGCGAGTCCATTGTAAACCCTGTTTTAGAGAACCCTGCATGCCTACAAAATTTTTTTTAGTAAGTGTTTTTCAAAACTTTATTTCTTGTAAGACGATCTACAAGTCCTTGTACGAGGCTCTACAAGTCCTTGTAAGAAACAACAAGTCCTACGAAGAAACTCTATAAGTTCTTGTAAGGAACTCTACAAGCTCTTGTAAGAAACTCTACTAATCATTGCTCTGCATTGCATCTGCGTTGCATCTGCAATTTCTTATTAGAAGCTTAAAGTTCTCGTAAGAAACTATAAGGTTCTTGTAAGGAGCTCTACAAGTCCTTGTGAGAAACTCTGCAAGCCCTTGTAAGAAACTCTGCAAGCCCTTGTAAGAAACTACAAGTAATTTTAAGTAGCTCTACAAGTTCTCATAGCATACAAGTCCTTGTAAGAACCTCTACGTGTAACAAATTCTACAAGTCCTTGTTAGAAACTGTACATTTCCTTGTAAGAAACTCTACTAATCATTGTCAAAATCTATGCAAGTTTTTGTATAAAGCTCTACAAGTCCTAGGTCCTACCAAAGTCTACAAGCCCCGTAGGAAACTACAAGTCTTCGTAAGAAACTCTATAAGTTCTTGTAAGATATTCTTCAAGTCTTTGCTAGAAACTCTAGAAGCCCTTGTAAGAAAATTTATAAGTTCTTGTCAGAAACTCTACTAACCCTTTTAAGTTATTCTAGAAGTTCTTGAAAGATACAAGTCCTTGTAAGAACCTCTACGTGTATGAAACTCTACAAGTCCTTGTCCCCCAAAGTATTTGTTCAGAAAAAACATTAAATTTTTATGTATACTTCTTTTTCTTTCAGGATATTATCAGTTTTATGAATGAAAACAAAACCAAACACAAAATGTTTGCCAAACAGCATTACTTCAACACAAAAAAGTGATAAATTTTACATAACCGAAATTTTATGGAAACTAATTTTGAAAAATAAATGAATTCTCAAAAAAACTAACCAATGGTACTGTGGAAATAAATGAATCAGTTAGTAAATAATTACTCAAAGGTATTTTCGTGTAACACTCACCAAAATATAGTAAACATTTTTATTTTTAAATTTATTCGCCCTTGAATTTAAAAACAGAAAGAGAAAAAAGAAAACCTCTTAGATAGAATATCTTCCTGACAGTTTTTATACTTATATTTAATAATTTTCAATTTTCAAAGCGCATATTGCAACCTCGGTAACGATTTTTCTCTAACTGCTGCGGTCCTGATTTCCGGTTCTTGTTCAAATTGTGAACATTAAGTACGAAACAGGTCTTCAGGTACCTGATCTCTCCGGGTGAAGTCGAAAGTGCGAGGTTGAACCATCTATCCAGAAAAAGCTGCCAGGTGTCTGAGAAAAAAAAAACAAAAAAAAAAACAATATGTAGGTAGGTAGGAAGTAGTGTATCTTATGTTAAAGGTTTGAAGAGTCAAGTCATCTCCCTGTTCCCCCTCTTATTGTAAGGAAATCCCCCAGCCTAAATGAAAATATTTTTCAATAAATCCTCCCTCTTTCTCTCTATCCTCCTCCATTTTGACTAAGATGTCCCTTCTTTTGTTATTTTGCCGTTAAATAAAAAACCTAAAGCTCACACTCTTAGATTAAATGTTATTTGTTAAACATAAAACAACCAATATTATTTTTGAAATCAATCTTAATACCAATTCATAGGAAATAACCTCTTATCCCATATCTACCAATAATTTTAATTATTATTATTTAACATTATTTGTTGTCATATATCAATTTGCTTGTGTTCGATTTAAATTTAGTTATATTCTTCTTTTGTTCTAAATAAATTCAAATGGGAAATAAAAAGATAAATATTATGATACACAGAGAAAAAACAAACAAACATCATTTACACATAAAACGAACAATTGAATTAGAAAACAAAAAAATGGTGGTTTGGAAGAATGCAAAGAATAGAAAGAAAGAAAGAAAAAACAACTCACAACGGGAGGATTGAAAAATAATTATTTACAAGGCTGTGTAATTTTTCTTTTCCTTCTCATTAATTGGATCGAAATAGTTATTAAATATAAAATGCATAAATATTTCCTCAATTGAATTGCAGAGTATTTTTTTATATTTTTTTTATTTTTCATTACCATCGATTTGGAATTCCATTGTATAAAAAGAAAAATCTATTATTTTGTTACATGTATCAGTTATATTTTTATTATTTTTATTTAGTTAATTCTTATTTAGTTGAAAGAAACAATTTAAATATATTTTACTATAAGAAAATGAATTATGTTTTCAATTAAATTCGGAAATGTTTTTTAGTTATTATTACAATAGTTATTATTATTATTTTTTTTTAGACTTAAGGATTTGTTTGTGTACTATAAATACACATACATATGTAAATAATTTTTTTTTATTTTAAGATATGAAATTAAAAAAACAAAAAAACATCAAAAATCATAAGGAACAAATACATAAAACGTTCTTAATACGAAAAACATACAAACAAAACGAATTCTTTTTTATTTGAAGGCGATTCTTTTTTTCTTCTTTTTGTTGCTGTTTTGGTTGATTTGTTGTTGCGGAGTTTTTTTTTCTGTTGGGTTGTTTTTCAGATTTCACTTTGGTTGTTTTGTTTTCATTGGTTTTGGAATTTTTGTTCGGTACCGTTTTATGGTGGGTATTAATATTTTGTTTTGTTATTGTTTTGTCCAAGCTCCCTGTCCTTTTAATTTTATAACAAACAAAGAGATCCTCCAAAGAAAGACCATCGAAAATAAAGGATCTCCCAAGCCAAAGCGATTTTGTAGTCGCGGCAGCGCAGAAGCTTTGTTGGCAAGATTTTAGTCGTCGCGACAACTCAGATGTATGAAAACGAGCTGTTGTTCTTGTGGCGTTGGTGTGGACACATGGCAGATAATTTAAAGGATTAACTCGTACCCCCTTTGCCTCAAATTGTCTCAAATCTTGAACTGTAATCGAAAAAAGTCAAAGTTTCCCGATTTAACAATCACATAATTCATTCGGAGTGGAACGAATTTCGAAATTCGTAGATTTGGTATCACCAAATCCGAGTGGAATGTGAATTCGTCGTCTCAATATACGAAAGAAGTTGTGTTTGCAGGAAAATGTAAATGATCTTGCACATTTGGCGTAAAACAGCTGATTACGAAAACCAGCCCGAAAATCCGCCTGCAATTGAGTTTCACTGTTTTCACTTCGATGGCGAAATAATTTTTGTTGCGACAGTTTTGAATACAGCTTTCTACATTCTCTACTGTTACAAACCCAAAAAGAGCTGAAACACATTTACTTTCAAAATCGATTGCAAATCAACCGACAAAAAATGGCAAAGCGGTACAAAGTAGTACTCTCATGTATTGCTAATGTTAATGGCCCCATTCACAAGGCCCGTCGCGTCGTAGCGATTTCGGACTACGAATACCACAATAGAAGCATCACAGCCCTTATAGTGAATGTTTTGCAACAAAATTTGTTATATAATAAAAACGTAACAGTTTGTTTGTTTGTGCACGCTAATCTCAGAAACGGCTAATCCTATCTAGATGGGGTTTTCAGTTATATATTGTAGTAAGCTTCACTTAACATTTCGTTTTTATTTCATGTCAATCGGTTGATAAATAAAAAAGTTATGCCAATTCTTGCGGATGAAGTCGTCGCTGGCACACCTTGTGAAAATAAAACAGCGAAACTTAAATTTCAATAGTAAAATTTTTCTTTGATACCAGGCGCACAGCAATGTTCAGAAAGCAGCAGGAAGCAAACGAGTAGAGACAGTGGGGGAGTTATTTCTCTATAAAAGCAACAAAGAACTGAATTCGACCAATCAGCGTACGAAACAAGTGTAAAGATCTTGCGATGACCCCATTGGGCTTCCTATTTCGAATGGGAGGCGGTCCATTTTTCATAGGGTGACCAGATTACTTCCCAATGAAAAGAGGACATCAATAGGAATCTTTACATAAGCAAAGAAACAAAAAGGCTTATCTAAAGATGTTTATATATTCCATTACATTAAAGCGAAATAGGAAAAAAACAAATATGTATGTTGTTGATTCAGAAACAGTGAATTCAATTGATATGTAAATACTTTTTTTAAAGCTTTGTTCGCTTAACAGAAAACTTTTCTTTTTTAGAGAGAGCATCTGGTCACCCTCACACCAGTCAAACAGCTTTCCCTCTTTTGGTTTCTGCTTTGAAATGAATGCTAGGCAGCTACCTGTTGCTACCTCCTGAACATTTCTGTGCGCCTGGTAGCAAAGAAAAATTTTCCAATGATTTCGATGAATTTTTTGTATTTTTTGTTGAATAGTCCTATACTAGGTGTGCCAGCGACTTCGTCCGCAAGAATTAGCATAACTTTTTTATTTATCAACCGATTGACATGAAATAAAAACTAAATGTTAAGTGAAGCTTACCACAATATATTACTGAAAACCATATCTAGATAGGATAAGCTGTTTCTGAGATTAGCGCGCACAAACAGAGAATGTTTTTACTATATGGTACCTTTAGAAATTGAAGATCAAGTTACACTTAATTCCCGAATCGCTTTTCGTTTAAAGGCTGATTCTTTCATTCAAAATTGATTTCAACTTGGGGGTTTTTATTCAACATAACTATTTGAGTTTCATCCACTAAAAGTTCGGAGTAAGAAATCTTACAGTTAATTTAAAATAATTGATTTTTTAACTTTCGAAAACAACTAAAGTTGAAGTTGCAGTGAAAAAAAAAACTACTCTTAACTTTGCAAGTGAAACACCCTTTCCTCTTTCTGATGCTTTGATACAATGCTGTGATTTTCTTCGCCTTTTTTCGGAAGAACCTTAAACCTACAACATTCAAATTGGAAAATTGTGGTGCAAACAAATTCCAAAAATGGAGAGGCCTAGGCTGAAAGTTTTGTTAAAAAATGGAACCTTTCCGCAATCTCCGAATAAAATCTCTTTCATGTAGTATTTTGTTCCGATGGAACATTTCGCGCGATTGTGAACGTCCTTCTGAATGAATTTATCACGAAAGAAGTGTGTATGCTCATTAAGCTTTAAAATATAAAATGAAACAAATTGTTTTTGCATTTACATTGCTGTTGTTAATTTTTGCCTCCCTACAAAACTGAATGCGAAACAAACCAATTTTACATAGGAAATTCATTCACGATCGCTAAAATTGCGCAGGAAACGATCGTCCCCATTGCATCATTGCCAATATCAATTTTTAGTTTATGGGAAATTTATAATCGTTTCGGGCTTATTTGCGTAGACAAGTGATTTCACATAACCCTACAAAAAATAGTGAATGCCCAGTGCTCGTGCGGCTTAGTTCCACGATAAAATGGAAAACCAAAGTGAGCATGAGTCAAGCGATAGTTGTCAGAAAGACCAACTCCGAAAAAAGTGATGCCGGATTTAAATTAACACATTTGAAAAACACCCTTTACGAGAAACGATGTATGACGACTTTTAACTGTTAATTTAGGCCAACGAGGTGTCTGTCGTCTTTAAAAAACAGTAAATTAAGTTTAAATACGTGGACGATATCAGGAAAAAAATCGTACAAATCTGTCAAAAAGTCACTTATACCGCACTGTAACATAAAATGGTTACCTTCACATTGGAATAATGCCTCTAAGAACTTTTCGGTGGAATTCCTAGCAAAAATCTTCCAATTCGAATGATTCTAAGAAATTTTCCGTTCAAACCCATGTCTGAAGTCTTTTCCGATTGTCTTCGACAATAAATTTCAAACACCATTTCGAAACCAAATCCAATCGGAACTTTTCTCTTACGAAAAATGAATATTCTTCAGCAAATGAATGAAACAAATACCAGAGAAAAAACAGTTCAAAGGCAAAGTTACAACTCAAACATATTTTCACAGAACAGAATCATTTGGAACACTAGTCAATACTCTTCTTGAATATTTTCAACCGACGGATGAATGATTAATCAGAATCTCTAGGAATCAGTGCGTTGCTAACCTTGTGTTGCCATCTATCAGTGCTCAGTTCTTCACAACGCAATACGACATGAAAAATGGTAACCAGTGATTCTCTTGAACAAAACAGTACTACTCCTCAACTTGAAGGTCATCTTCTGGGAAATTTTAAAGTACCAAGAGTTCCTTGATTTATTCCAACGAATTCGTGCTGAACATATTCTTGTTGTTGTAGAACTTACACAATGAATGTCCTTTTCCTTTTTATTAAGTTGCTAAAGTCAAGGCATTGATTGAATCCTTGACCTTGAGGAAGCGATAGATGGGAAAAATGCATCAAAGTTGAGGAAGTCTCACTTAGAGTCTTCGTTGAAATATTGAAGAGGACTTCTTTGAAAGAGTGTTTTTAGTATTCCATTTTTCTTCAAGAGTAAAGTGCTCATGACTGTTTATTCCAAGTAGGTATGTGATTTCTCCACCCGCTTTCCTGCAATCTGTAGGACTAGTTTCGTGAAAAGTGAAGAAAGTCTAAAAAAAAGAAGGCAGCCGTGGTGCAGTGGTAGAGTGTTGAGTAGATAAGCCGGACGCGTGAGCTCGAATCCATTTCTGGGCATCTCATGTTCTTTCAGCCTCCCAGCTTCTTCTGGACGCTGCAATTGTGGTTATATATGTCACAATTACAACCACTTAGTTTCTATCTTCTGCACCACAAAAAAAGAGAGAAGCTGTTACTCTGGTAGTATAATGGACCGCCAATTAGTCTGAGTCCTAACTTCTCTTTAAAAAAAGACGGAAAGCTTTTTGATGATAAATGTGGTGCCCGCGTCATAATGGGCCCTATCGTGAATAAAATTTCCCTGGAAACATTTCCCATATTCAGAAAATTGGTATCGGCAATGATGTTCGAAAGTTCCTTGCGGATTTTTGAGTGATCGTGAATGAATTTCCCATTTTACTGGATTTGTTTCGCATTCCAGGGAAATTTCTACTTTATTCTTGTAAGAGTACTATAGAACATATTCGAAAATTATCTTTGAAGTCATTTTTAATTTGTAAGGTCGGTAGAATTTATTCCCTGGGAAATTTATTTCGAAGGAGGTTTACGATCGGGCGTATAATGTTCCGTGGGAACAAAATATTACGTGGGAAACAAAATTCCGTGGGAAACTGCCGATAGGGCCCAATAGTTACCATGTTTGCCTGTTACGCGAGGCCCGAGGTTCCAGTCTCACTAAAAATATAAAATTCTATTTAAAGGTTATCGTCTTTCGAGAAGAATCGGCAAGTTCTCCGAGAGAAATTGCATTGCCAAGAAAAGTGATTTATGAACTAGTCGTTTGGAATCACCATTAAATTGTAGGTCCTTGAAATACTTTAGACTCCGAAGCTTCCATAACTTTGTTGTGCCACCCTTTTTATTTTAATTTACTTGGTGACCTCTTTTGTTGTCGACCATACTCCTGGGACCTAGGCCCGTATTACAGATTACGACGCTTGCAAAAACCCTCATTCGGTATCGTATCTTTGAGATTACGTTTCACGATACTGTCACTTTTGACTGCTTTTTGAGGTTATTTTGCTATCACTCTGACATTTTCATGGATTCATTCTCGTAATTCATAATCGGCCTATGTCACATCTATTGTCGTTTTAAATTTCGTTCTTTCGAGTTTGAGTTTCGTAATTCGTAATATATGGACCCTGGTTATCCCACGGTTACCAATTCCAACGATATTTTCCAGTAAATTACCATCGTCTAACGTCCTGAACATTGAATAAACGATCGTCGATTTCTTTTGTATTGGTAAAAACGGTTAGTTCCGGTTAATCTTGCTTATTGCCAAAGTGAGATGTCAGATGTTGCAAGTTCTTTGTTTTTAACATAATATTTTTGGTCAATCGCAAAAATTCTTTGATAAGAGTTTTATATTTTTGCACTCAACCCGATGAGATAAAAAGTTAGCCAAAAAGTCTGGCAAGAAAGTTTTGCTGGGATTAGTCACCAGCCAGTTGTTTATGTCAAAATACTTTTGGACATTTAAAGTGTCAATAAAAATTGCAGATAAGATTAAGTCGATCCGATTAACATTATTACGAATAATGAAATAAAATCAAACACAAAAAGAGAACCACAAACGATAAGATGTGTCCCATGATAAGCACGCCTTATGCGTATATGGAGAAAGTGCAATTCTTCCACAAGCTGCGTGCAAGTCTATGCGCCTTTGCATTTCTTCATATTCAGTCTGACAAACAAAGTTGTTTAATATGCATACTGTTAGCTTTATTTATGAGCCCAAAATAAGATCTGATAACATCTTGAAACAATCCCCATTATTCATTGAATGCGTGATTACCAACTAACTTATGTATCCATACTCGTATGCGGCGACACCCCACGCAACATCGTTTAAATTTGATGTATTCAACTTCAACCTTCTGTCACACTGCACACACATGTATGTATCTATGGAAAACTTCAATTCGAATAAAATTAACATATAATCATTAATTGCCGTGTGTCGTGTCTATAAGAAAACCGCACTTTTATAATGTCAGAGGTGACACTAAAAATTACAAATTAAAGCAGCAATGAGGCAAAATAATAAATCAAATACAAATACTCACTCTACCACCAGCCACCATCTTTTATTTTTGCATATGAAGAAAAAACAAAAAAAAACAGAAATATTGTTGTCAATTCCATAAATTAAATTGACTAGTCAAAGTCTAATGCAATCTGTCATGTGAATATGTTTGGTTTTTATCAGTGACTGGTCGACATTACATACTACACCAACACCATACACAACACTCTCACTCTTTCTTCTTTGCAATCAGATGTGGTGTAAGCCTCTTAACTCACAGGCGCCACTGTCAATTTTCGCTTTTACGAAATGAAACACTGCGAGACAACAGCAGCAGCAGCCTATACACATATGTATACATATATGTAGGCACCACCAACGCGACAATAAGCCGCAATATTCTAATCATAAGACGCAATCATATTTCGGTGGCGTCAAAATGGCATTTCTTCTCGCTACCAATGGATATGGTGGCTGTGGTTGCCAACAACTGAAAACTTAAGCAGCCTTATTTATTAGATTTCACTAATACTCGGTTCAGCCTGGTATTAGTTAATACTAGTATTAGCACTTAATACTCCCTTACGCCAGGTCGAGCGAATCCTTATTTATAAAACATTTTCCAACCCGTATTAGTTAATACTTGCTTATGTCAAATTTTTCATCAAAAAAAATGACCCATCTGTAGCTCTGGTTACTATAAACGTAAACAAATCCCAGCTGACTTCATTGTGCACGTTCAACGCATTAAGTTTTTTCAGATATTCTTACTTCTTTCGGATTCTGATTGGCCAGAGTTTCAGTTCTTCTTTTGATACGTGGCTTCTGACCAATTAGAGGTTGAAAAATAAATTAGATTACCTGAAAAACTAAATTGCGTTGAACCCGAGCATTATGATTGTTTTTTTTTGTGGTTGGCTGAAATTTTTCCAAAATGGATATTAAACAAAACAAAACAAGAAATATTAGTTTTCATTTATTAATTTATTTATCTCGTAGTTAAGGCGGAAAAAGAATTAAAATTATTCACAAAACCAAAATAATTTTCCACTTTTCCTCCAAAAATTTGAACAAAATGACATTTAGACCTTAATACGACCTTAATACTCCCTTAAAACTCCTATGAACCAGTATTAGCTTAATCCGCCGCTAATACTGGTGTATTTTTTTTATAAATAAGGTTTGGAGTATTAGTGGAGTATTAAGTTCGTAGTAACCTTAATCCGCCGATAATACGGGTTTATAAATAAGGCTGAAGCTGATTAAAAACAAAGTTTCAACATTTTTTACTTTTGCTGATACTCGCACCGATTCGAAGTGTGAAAACAGCTTCTTCGAACCTTGCATCACACGTTATCATATTTGTTTTTGTTTTTAATTGATTTTCTTATGAAGATGGGTTAAAAGCTTTGGATTACACTTCAAAGAGGGTACGGGCACAATTTCTTAGACTAATTTGTCTGTGTTTTTAGCTGAGTTTTTTTTCAGCCCCATGTGAACCAACTCTTCTTAAAAGAATTAAGGATTTGATTTTTCTAATCCTGGCTGCTTTTGGTGTTAATGCTTTTGAAACAAGAAGTTTTGAGATATTCGCCCATATCGAGGTAACCGTCGCAGCGGAGTTTTCTTCGCAACGCAACTTTTTCGGATATTCAATTTTGCTTCGAAGTAGTTGTCATAGCAAGAAATTTTTCACAAATGCGACAACGCATTGCATCCCCAAAAGTAAGAACTTTCTGTAGCAAAATAGCATCGGAGGACGTCGAAGAAATTTTTGTTTTTATCGCAAAAGTACCCAATCGCAAAGCATCGCTTATAAACGGCAAACATTGTATGCCCTATCACAGATTCCATCGCAGAAAACTTCCACACCGAAAGCTACGTTACGAACTACGAAAATTTGTGTTCACAAACCCGAATGGAATCGAAGAAAGCATTGCCAGTTGCCACACTAAATACCGCCATGCTGGTTTTCGAAATCAGCTGTTTTACGCCAAATGTGCATATTCATATTTTTCTGCAAACACAACTTCTTTCGTATAGTAAAACGACGAATTTACACTCCACTCGGATTTGGTGATACCAAATCTACGAATGGATTATGTGATATTTACATTGGGAAACTTTGACTTCTTTCGGTGATTGGGCTGATTATTTTGGAGATAATCCTATTGGGCGATCGGAGAACTACCACGAAGCAAAATGTCTCCGAATCGTTGGAAATCGGAGAGAATTCCGCTCCGAAGGTTACCTCGATAGGGCCGATTTATTTCTGTTTTTCCTTTGATTACTACGAAAAACGCTTTGCTCCTCAGTCGTTCGAGATTGGTACAAAATTGTAGGTCCTAGAAATAGTTTACAACCCCGAAGACTCCAAAGCAATTTGCTTTCAAAAACCCATTGAACCGTAGCGTTTACGTCCATCTGCTCAATGCACCAGCCATCGCAATTGTAGTCATTTGTTGTGTACTCTTCTTTCTATGCTCATATCGCGGTACAGCTCATACAGCTCGTTGTTGTATCTTCTTCTCCACACATTGTCTTCGAATACAGGACCAAAGATCATTCGGAGTATTTTTCTTTTGAAACGACCAAGGGTTTCCTCATCCACTTTCGATAAGGTCCATGCTTCCGCGTCGTAAAGCAGGACTGGGATGATCAAGGTCTTATACAAGGTTACCTTGGTTTTCTTATAGATGGTTTTTTTCTCAATTGCTGATTGATTACTGATTTTGTTTTCCGTGTCTATAGCCGATCCTAGGTAGACGAAGTCCTGTACTACCGAAGTTATGTCTGTTTATTGTGACGATTTGTCCAATTCATCGATGTTCTGTGTCCTTGTTTGATGACAACATACACTTCGTTTTGTCCTCATTAACCATCAAACCCATTTTTGCCGCTTCTATTTCAACACTCGAAAAAACCACCTATGACATCACGCTTTTTTCTTCCCATTACGTAAATGTCGTCTATATAGGCGAGTAATTGTGCAGACTTTTGAAAGATTGTTCCTCTGATGTCGACGTTTGAGCTTTGCACAATCTTTTCATGCCGAATGCCGAAACAGCTCGTCTCTGTAAATTCTGTCATACGCGGTCTTGAAATCGATAAAAGGATGGTGTAGGTATATCGATATTTGGGTTTTTTCCAAGATCTGCCGTAATGTGAAAATTTGGTCTATTGTGGCCTTTTCTGGTCTAAAACCACATTGATTAGGATCTATAAATTGTTGACGTGGGGTTTCAGATGTTCACATACTACAGCAGACAAGATCTTATTCCCGGCGTTAAGTAGACTTATTTTTAAGTATAATTGGCGCAACTGAAGCATCGGGCACACAATACTTAGTTTCCATTCATCGGGCATTCTCTCTACCGACCTTATCATGCGAACCAGTTGGTGCATGCTCCTTTCCAACTGATCTCCACTTCATTGCAAAATGAAGTTACAGAAGGTTGCATAATGTCACCGCTACTTTTTATTACCTTACTATGTATCAATTTCAAAAGTCTAGAATGGAATTCCACAAGGTTGTATTATGTCACCGTTGCCTTTTATTTTTTGCGAATTTTTTTGGTTGAGAAAATAAATCGCCTTAAATGATAAGCCAATAAGAATTTCCTCTGTATTCAAAGATTCGATGCTTGCAAAACAAAATAAACACAAACATGTACCTAGTCAAATAACTAAAACTTTTGACAAAAAATTTGCTATGTTGGCAATCACCATTGCTATGGTCTCCAAACATAAAAAAAAAAAAATTAAGAAATCATACACACGGAAAAGAGCCTGACATCTTAACTCAAACTAATTTCAAATGCAAAATGCGTGCCCATAAGCACTACCAGTCAGCTGTCATGATGGCATAGTAGCAGTTCCAACTTCCAACTTCCAAACAGCTCAACAACAACAACAACAACAACAACATTGCCCGTTCAAGGTTAGCAGCGTGTGCACTCTCAATCCTAGAGCAAACATTAAAAGCGATAAATATTAATCACGTCCTCCTTCCCCGTTTCTCCCTCCTCTTCACCCCAAACAAAATGTTACCAAACAGCAGAGTGATACTCTCATATACTCATAGCCAGAAGCCAGCAAGCGTGTGCGTTTGCACATTGCGATTGCACTTACAGCAGAGTATCTGTAAAAATCTTTTCTATCTGCTCAACGTTACCCCGTGAGTTATAAATTATAAAAAAAAGAAAAAAAAAGAAAACGAATACTAGAAGGAAATAATTTTAACTAAACAAATGCACTCGCTGTCGGTAATGACGGTGATGGTGTGCATTTGCATCTATGGCGTTCACTGAGTTGATTACTCAGCTCCTATCTCTGCAGATACTGCAACTGCATGCATAGAGTGCGAGCTGCATAAGTAAGCCACCCACGGAAGTGTGACACGGTGTGAATGTGAGGCACGAACCGCATGCAAATTGCCAGCAATCATCCAGTTCCTTTTCCCTCCGACAAACTGAACTAACGCCGCTCGATGGCCTCCGACGGTTGCAGCGTAGTCGCCTCGTACTGGAGAGCATCCTTCAACGCATTTAAAATGTGTGTGTGTGTGTGGTGTGTGTACACATGGAACACATAGTGAGTTTGTATATTTATTTGTGCATTTTCTGACTCGTTAAAGTAAATTGGTTCTTGGGTTTTTGCTATTACAGTAGCAGGTGGCGTGCGCTTTCAGTTTGGAAACAGTTTTTAATAATTTTACCCTTTTTATCTCAAAGGAAGGAGGAAGGACGAAGGAATAGAAAAGTCGGGTCGGTTGTGTGACAGACTCTGATTTTTTCTTTTCTAACAAACAGTATTAAGAAGAACCAAAAGGGATTATGTGTTTAACGAGAAAGAGACTACAGTTTCGAACTAAAGGTTTTGAGTTAAAACAATTTATGAAGTTTGTTTGAAGGTTATGGCGAACTTTTTACTGGATTCACCAGTAGGAATGTGAAGAGCCAGTTCTGAATCAATTCCCTTATATCTGTTTGGACTGGAGTCAGCTCTGTGACGACAGTTCTACTTTGAGGGATGTTGGGAAATGCGAACGTTTTGAGATTCGACATACGATTTTTGAAATGTGGGAAGGAATTACCAATGTGTTTTGTTTCTAATCCGCTGCTTTCTGTGTCATATTAGTGTTGGAAGGTTTTGAAATATTTTTGAAAGTTTTCAAGTAGGACAGAGCGGATGAATATAATGTCATAATCATAATGTTGGACGATAAGTCTGATAAGTCTGAACGTAAAATACATTCGACCATCCAACATCCATCAAACGAAGTCTGTCTCCCAAACAGAAGTCTTTACAGTACCAGCCTTCCAACTTAAACATTCAAATATTCGTACCTATACGCTTTTCACTTTACACGTGCTATTTAAGAGCCCTCTACTCCACCCACTGCACGGCTGTGACAGTCAAGTATTCATCAACTGCATCACGAAACTACAAAAACAAAGAAACCTTTTGTTTAATTTAATTTATATCAACTTAAGCCGAACAAGTGATTCTAACCAATTAATTAATCGTTATCTGATTTGATTGAGTTGTTAAGTCAACAATTTTATTTATAAATCGATTACAATTATTGTTGACAACAATTGAAACTGAAAGACGAAAAGTCTCTGATAACGACATCTGACGACGATAAAGGTTTGGCTACTTTAAAAATATTGATGTCCACATAACTTCTGTTCAAAGATGATGAACTCAATTTGTGTTGATCTATCCAACAAATAGTAGTTTTATAAGTTTTATTGACACTCGCTTTAGTATATATCAGTGCCCATTGAGTTCTTATCTGATTTTCTGTTTTATGAAACATTTAGTTCGATAGTAGTTTATTGGTTGGAATAGGCACTTTGTTGGGGTATTATTGATGTGTGTAAGTAGCTTATTGGTGTTGATTTATGAAGATAACACTGAAAATAACGTAAGCCCTCAGCTGTTGTAAAACATTCAAAATATTTGATTTATGAAGCCATTTTAAAGTTTTGTTTCTTGAGATATACAAAGTGTCATTATAGGAAACGGTGTGAGTCATCAAGAAAGGTTCTATGAAGAAAAGGTCTAGAAGTTCATTTTCTCAGATCTAGTGTTTAAGATCCATTTTGTGGACTTCCTACTTCCAAGTGATTCTTCGGAAAAGCATTTACAGCCATGTCCATGACCAAAGTTCAAACCGGAATAAAGATGAAAAGATACGAAGTGTACAGAAATAAATTCATTTTATTTTTATTGTTGCCATCATTCGTTTTAATAACTTTTGCTATTTTTAGACACTGGGCTCATCAGATGTATCTGACACTAAACTAATTCTACTCTTCACTCTTTGTTTGAAAAGATTTTTAATCTTTGGATGTTGGAAGGTGGTTTTGGACCTTCTGCTTTAGAATTCTCGAAAGGTACACATTTCCAGACACGCTTCCCTATCTGTCATTCTATGCATCGTAATCGTCTGTAAATCAGATGTCTGTTGTTGTGTTGTAGTCAACTTGGGTGAATAGGAACAGAAGTTTCAATTCTCTAATAATTTGGGACAAGGCTGTAGCTTGATGCTTCTTGTAAGAAACCTTAAAAAAATAAAAATATTATTCGCAACTTTGACTATAATTTCGACAATTGCTTTTTTTTCTAGACGTGTGGTTTTCAATCTCGCAATACCTTTTTGACACTGTTCACTCTGGGGCAAGTCGAGTGAGCAATTTTGACATTCCCCCACCCCGTCGTGTTCTGACTAAAATCTGGCGATTGGGTATTAGCATGAGATTCTGCTCATAGAGCAGGATAAGCTCCCTCGTCTGTTTTTTATTCCAGTTTGTCATTTTTTTTTTTTCGTATTTTTGCTTCAGGAACAAGAACAAGAACATATTTTTTTCAAAAAACAGCGTCTTTACTCGGGAGGAATGATACAAAAGTCACAACAAAGAATTCAAAACTCAACCAAGGAAATTTGAAATTTTTTAAAAACTCCGGCGCAAAACCACGTCTCTTTCTTACAGCTATGTGGGAAAGAGAAAAAACACATAGACGTCAGTTTGCCCGGTTGACTTGCCCCGGTGTGAACAGAGTCTTTAGGAGCTGGTATTTTTGGCAGCTCAGTTTGGTTTGCCACAATTACAATGGCACTGTGTACGTTCGGTGGATTGTCTCGAAAACAAATTGCTGTTGACGACGAATTTTGAATAGTTTTGAGTTTTTAACCTTCTTTCAAGATCGGGCTATTTAAAACCTCTGGACTATTTTTGATGAAACTACATATGTGAAGTCACTTGTGTTTGCAAATGAACCCGAGACGATTGACATTTGGAAGAAAATATTCGGTGAGTTACTACTGACATACGGCACCAAATGCTCCTAAATTGGGCCTCTCTGCTGGGATTTAACGAGCCAGCAGCCGCTATCCCGGAATCATTTGATTGAAAAGTCTTATCTCTATAAGAAAGGCTGAGTTCTTGGCCATAACTTTATTAATATGTTTTTTTTTCTTGAGAACCACATGTCTAAATAAAAACCCTTTATAAACTGTAACGTACTGGTATAACTTTTTGAACGATAAACGTTCAAGCGCCTTTCATCGATGGTATCGATAAAAAGTTACTTCACGTAAGTTCGCGGTTGATAAATAGCCGCTATTTACATATTTTGGTATGATTTTTTTAGGTTTTCACACACTTTAGCCGTCTTACAAGTTACGAAACCCGTGCCCTGAAAATCGAAACTTCACTTCATCAAATGAGAGATTATAGAAGCAAAGTCATTAACTGTCCTGCTGGTTCACAGTAGTTAATATTTCCATTTCAAAAGCTTTACTCTTTGAATAGCGTTTGCAACAAATCCAAGCAATTTACTTACATTTTGGTTTGCATTTTATTCGAACCAAAGCCGTTTTCTAGTGAGGTACTCATGAAACCATGATACTTTAATCGCCAAAGTAGAAAGCTGTACAATCGGCTAGTAATACCAAGGGCATTATCGACTTCATTCTGACCAGAACAAAGAATTACTCAGAAAAGGGTTGTTATGTCTGTGCAATTTGGCTATGTCAACACACAGCTGATTTAAGGAGGATTACGATGGATAGGATGACGGATACACAAGTGGATGCGGCAACGTGTATGTGGTTACATGTTCATTTGATGGATTTTTTTTTCGGAAACGTGACGAATTGGAAATGACTGCCGATTTGTTTTTTTATTAAGGAATGGTGATAGAGCCAGTAAAAATTTATCTTACAACTTCAAAACTTGGATTTATAAACTATTTGCTATGTTTTTAATTTGAAATATAACCAAGTCGTGACATAGTTGAGAAAATAGATTCGCAGAAAAAGTTAGTTTTTGGTCACAGTTAGAGTCGATGGCCTTGCCAATTTTTTTTTTTTTCTTTTGATTGTTTTGAACCTGTACTCAAATATGTTTTGTAGGCCCAACTGTTTTAGCCGAGGTTCATACTTTTTCTATACAAATCGTAAGCCAAAATCAAATATGCACAGATCCCGGAATTGCAGTCCGTCCTTTAAAAAGTGTTTATCATTTTATCGTCGCGTCGCGTCGGTTGTTCCGTCTCGTTTCATGTAATGTCGACTTAAGCGATTGTAGGAAAACTTTTTTATGCTACTATCTTATATTTATTTATGTATTTATGTATATGTTTATTATAAATGCTAATATTTACAAAGAGCGGTAGCTACCAGGACATCAGATCTTTATAAACATTGATGTGGTGCCCATGGCTAACATGTCTGCTCATTGCGTTCTAGATTCCAAAAGAAAATAAAATTGTTTTTCTACGAGTACATTCACGAGAAATTGGCAAAGCCGTCCGAAAGTGGTTTCACTGCCATGAAAAACGCTTTCGCGATTAGCTTTTCCGAATATGCAAACCATTGTAGTTCCCCTCCATTCCTCACAAGGTATGGTTGTGTGAAATACGCTAGGCCCCGGGGTTCTCCGCTCTGTTGCACAAACGATCACATTTTGCTTATAAATTTTGATGTTTTTGAACAATCCTTTTTATTGCGTAAGATTAAAAAATACTCGTCTTGAAAGGTACAAAATCAATGCCCTGACCAACTGCTTACACTTATAGGAGTACTCCTAAGGACTGGACAACTTTGAATTGATTTTTTTGTGAACGCAGTCTTTGACACATAATTTAAATGGCATTGTAAATTTATTTGATAAGCTCAAGTAATGGCAAAAAACACGAACGAATAACGTCTGCAAGTTATTATAAACATTTTCTATCGAAATTCGGAGTCGTTGACAGCAACTTTAGAGTGTTAAGTCCAATTTTCGGTCGCAATTCTCGCCTAAGTAGACAGGCAATAACAAGTTTGGTGCAAAAATTGGAGTCTAAACAGTCGATGTGTGATGTTGCCGTGTTAGGGAGACAACGAATTGGTCGAAATGCTGAAAATATCGCTGCAGTATCCAAATCAGTCAATTTCACGTGTGCTCAGGAAAAGGATATCGCCCTGACCCCATTAACTATTGCGTATTTTGCGTCAAGATCTTAGTTTAAACCCATACAAGATCGAGCTGATTCCAGAAGAGACGTTCGTTCTCCGATTGGTTCTCGATTTGGATTGAAGTTCATTTTTGGCTCAATGGGTTCGACAGCCAATAAGCAAAATATGCGTTATTAGTTGGGAGAAATTCTAATGTGCCCCATGAATCTCCACTTCGTCTGCAAAGCTGTTTGGTGTGATTTGCATGCCGGCGCGGCGGCGGCGGCTCTATTTGCTGTGAATGGCCAGCGTTCTCGTGCCATGATTTCTGATTATTATTTTTTGTCCTATTTACAAGATATGTTATTAGACCAAATGTGGTTTCTTTTTACCTTTTGTAACTTTATTCAGTAAAATTTCAAAGTGTTTACTATTATTACAGTTTCAACAGGATGGTGCCACAAGCCATTGCAGAGTAAGTTTAACGAGCGGTTATTTCAAGAAACGGGCCAGTCGATTCGTTCGTGAGCTATAAAGGCTATAAAATAGTTTTGTTAGGGCTACGTTGTCCCATTGGCTTATGCCATTAAGCTGACGAAGTTGGAAGACCTCAGAGCCAACATTGAACGCAAAACAGCGGCCGATTCGTCAGAAATGTGCGACTGAGTCATCGAAAATCGGATCCAACAAATCGACCGTTGCAAACGTGATGACGGTAACCATATGAACAAAGTCGAGTAAAACTTAAAATCTGTTTGAGTCTAATTCAAGCCGATGAAAAGGTTTTTGAAAAATCTCAATTAGTTTGCGATTCATTAAGAAAAAATGATCTTGTCCTTATTGAAAAAAGCTGTTCATCAGAAGCTTCGTCGTCTTGCTTTGCTTTGCCCGTTCTGTTTCCCCAAGAATTTTTCTAGGTTACTTGTGCTGACCCTTGCTATAATAATTAACAGGTCGTCTGGTTAGTTGAAACTTAAATTGTGCTTTTTCAGACTCTCCTTCGTCATTTAAGGCTTGCTGCTTGTAGCCAGTTCTGACTTATTCTAAGCAGTTATTAGGAACATCTTATGATCTCACCGCGTCAAATTATGGTTTAAAATGAAAATAGAAAAAAACTTCAAAACTATTCATTCAATTTGATTCAAAGGAAGATTAGGAGTCCAATTTTGAAATAACGACGTTGTTTTTCTCCCTCCTTTATTTTGTCAAAAACTTAAGCGTTGAACTAAACTTCCTCCTTCACCTCGACAGCGTACAGTGTTGTTTGTAAATATGTGTACATATTATTTAATTCGCTTAAGAAAAATGTAAATTAATAAAATCCGCTTACCATCACTTAAACAAGATGAAAAAGAAAAAAATAAATAAACTATTTAATTTTTGTTACCACGTTTCAAAATGAAAAGTAAAAATCTGTTTTCAAAATATTCAGGTAATCAAACAAAACTGTGATATGCAACTACATAATTAAAACAAAAACAAAAAATAAAAAAGGCCTCAAGAAAACATACAAACCGTGTACATTTTCACCCCAGAGCCACATACAACAACAAAAAAGAAAAAAAAATTATTCATTAAAATGCTGAAAACCAAAACGAACAAAATAAAACAAAACCAACACTCAGCAAACACAAAATCTCAACTGCTAAGCAAAACCTCGGAACAAAAAAAAGTTTTGTTTGAATCTACGATTTCTCGTTGAAATAAATTGAGTTAAAATTATGTTTTGTGATAGTTGTAAGTTTAAAAAGAAATTGTAAATTAGATTTTATTCGACATAAGAAATATAAATGGTTTTCGGTATTCCAACGAATGAAAAAGTCTTTTGTATGCCCCTTCAGTAGGGATATCCAAGTGTATATCCCAGGGGAACGAACATTCCACTTTCGTGGAAGTTTGAATAGTTAAAGTTAGATTTATAATTAAAACTAAAAGAAAACTGCAATATTTGCAACAATCAATGCGTAATGTTTAATTAAGAAATATTAAACTCCTACTGATAGTTTCTTTTTGTCTTGTAAAATACTAACGATAAATTTGCATAATCTAAGAAAACGTATTTTAACAAAAACCAAAAAACCACCCACAAATTCAACTCGCTTTAAATGTGTAGATGACATAAAAATAAAAATTACAGTCTTACTTAATATTTAAGTAGATATTTTTTCTTAAAATTCTAAATGTCTATTTATAACACAAAAATTATTATTATATAAATAATTAATAATATTTACTGAAAATTTAACAATTTATATACAACAAAACGCACTGCTGTGCGTCAAGACTCTGATTGGATGTTCTGAATTTTTAATAAGCAATTTCGTAAGTTAAGTCATGGCAAAAAAAGAGTAAATAAGTAAATAGAAATATGTATATCCAAGACAGCAATCCGTTCAATGGCACCACGTAAAAAAACATGACACATTTCCAGCCATCAGATAAAAGTAAATTTAAAACGCAAGACTTTACTCCCTTACACAACAATATGCATTAAAATTAAGACAAAATAGTTTTTTGAATACAAAATTATGTGCTTTTGGAATTTTTAACTAAAAGAACTCAGAAGTGTGATCAAATTGCAAAACAAACAAAAAATAAAAATGGTTTTCTATGCAAAAAAAAATAAAATGACAAACTGTTTCGTCAAGGTTTTTGTTTCTTTTTTATTAGAGATATACACTCATATAACATAATATATAATATATTTGTACGGGAGAATATTTTTTGAGAATGGGTTAAATGTACGGGACAAGCTTAGATCATTTGGGGTAGTCTTAAACACACACACAAAACATAGAGTTTTCTTATAAATGTTGATTGTTTATCATGACAGTGTTTCAAAGGAATACAATTAGTGGAACACTTAAGAAATATTTTTATTGAAATTCAAACTAAAAACAAAAATACTAAAAACCAATTATTATTAAAGTGGAAACAGATGTATAGGGATGTAAGTTTTTGAATATTATTGAATGTACATTGAACTGAATTGTAGCAATTTTTTTGTAATAAGAAATATTTTGAGAAATTTTGTTAAAAAATGAAATAAAACTCCACCGACGAATTGGGGTTAAATGTGAATTGTTAAGAAATATTTGAGTGCAACGGAGTGAAAAAAAATAAAATAAATAAAAATACGTTTTTTCATAACTTCTTGTAAAATTTGTTTAAAAAAATATAAAATGCTTGTAAATAATATATATGAATAAACCATTAAACATAATTTTTTTATTAAAAATTTTAAATTGTGTGTTTTTTGTATGGAGGGTTCAAACCTCAGTTCATTTAAATAAGGAGCGGCGTCTGATGGTTTCTTTACAAACTATACGTTATTTTGACACTGTGTCAGTGCGCTTGCAGTTATGGACTTTATCGAAAAAGTAAGTACCATACCTCCTTAAATCGAAATAAGTCGCTCTACTCTCGAAGAAAAAAGGGGAAATGTTGAGAAGTTATTTCCAAAGTAAGTGCTATCTGCCCAAACCAGCACCAGCGCACTGGTGTAAGTAAGCAAGTATGTATGTGCAAAAAGCTATGCTAGTGGACAAATCCCCAAATCATAGCACGGTCTTCATAGGCTGGAATGTGGCTGCTGCAGCCGAACGTTTATACGCTTCGGTTGTCGGTGGGTGCTACGGATATAAAACAAACCACTTTTTTATTGAGATTGATGACGTGAGCTTTGACGACCTCTGGTACGAGAGGGACAGTCGGTACTTCATGCCACACACCCTGTGCCGCAATCAATTTTCAAACTGCAATTACTTGAAATAAGTCATATCGGTGGGGTCCGGTGTTCCGGAGCTGCAACTTGACCTTTTTTACTGTTTCTTGTGAGAACTGTGAAGGACCGATGTTATGTGAAGAATTCGGAAAGCATTAAAGCACGTATCAACTTTTGCGAAGAATAGGCAAGTCAAGAGAATTACATTGCCATGAAAAGCAACATCTCACTTGAATACTCAAATTTGGCATAAAATTGTAGATCTTTGAAGTGTGCTAGACGACTAGACTACCCCGAGTTTTGTTGCACTCCCTACTGCTTCTTCATTTGTTCATTTATAATATCAATTTCAAATCCATGGTTGTCGGGCGTTAAGGTGTACAAAATTTTCTATATGGAAAAAGTGTAGTAAATTTCGAAAAATTTAAGAGCGTCGCCGTCGGAGTAGATTTATTCTTTCTTCAAAAGTGGAGCTAACTTATTACGATTTGAGCAAGGTTTGAACAATGGTGGAAATTCTCGATGTAGCACTTTTGGTCAATTTGTAAGATTGTAAATGTAAAAATTGTAATCGTAACGATTTAACGTAGCATATTTAGAGAATTCTTATTCGCTGAAGAGTTTGGAGTCACTCAATCAAGGAATTCCAAAGAAGCTGAACAGGACTTAAGACCTAAGAGACATAAGATGTTAATCCCTTAAACACATTACTGCTTAGGTTTCGCCTGACGTTGATGGGTTTAGTCATAAGAAATCAGTACATTTTTTCAAAATTTCGCTTTGAATTTGATGTTACGTTGGTTAGTGTGCAAAACAACGTAACGTGAATCGAACTGAAATTGTTGAGAATACTTCAATTTTCACAAAAATTAGAAAACAAACAGAAAGCGCATTTAAAGCGTAACCGAGCCAAAGCCTGAGCGTGATTGTGTTTAAAGCATAAAAGATTTTTATCTGCTACCTTTTCAACTTTTCCAACACTTCGGACGGTATATCATGAACAAATCCTTCAATCTTGGCTTAAAATGCGTTAATCGAAGCTGACATAAGCCTTAACATAGCCCTACGAGAAATAGTTTAGAGGCGTATTATCACACCATCTAGGCAGCCATAATTGACTTGCCTCAAAAGCAAAATGAATTGTTCACCAAAATCGTCTCTAAATTGAAATGAAGAGCGGAATGAACATTCTTAACACAGCACGCATTTTGTTAGTTAACTTAAATAAGAAAATTTTGTTTATTCGTTAGACGATTTATAGTTAAATTATAGACCAAACTCGATAGTAAAACATAACCCGAAACGTGTGTGAGCTGTCAAAACCAGTGTTGCCAACAATAAAAAAGCAAAGTATCACCCATTAGAACGCTTATTTGTGATGTTTTTGATCGAACAAGCCCAAATCAGTTGAGAGAGGCTTAACTACTTGAAAGGACCAATTTGATTGAGTGATCTATTTAATTCGAAGAATAAGCAAGGAAAGCACTTCTCGGTGTTCAGGTTATACCATTTAGTGGCTCATTTTTGAATCATATAGACTATTTTGACAACGAAAACTATTTCGCACTCAAAATCGTGGCAGAATGTCAGTATTATACTTCCGCGGAACAAAATGACTTCAACAACGTTGGGAAACATTATCTTCAGAGTGAGAGAAACGCAGTTTTTGCGAGAATGTATTGCTGATGTTTTTAGAACATTCTGATAACAATCCCTTCTCGGTTCAGATTCTAAATTGGAGTAGTCCTGAATAGACGGAAAGTTGACTGTGTATTTTTGGGGCAGTTCAAGTCTTGGATTAATAGTATCGAACAGCATATCCATTAGATGAAAAAATACACGGTTTGCTAGTTCCGCAAAATCCAGTGCGAATTGATACAGAAACAAAATTTATTTAAACGGGAAATGATCTCGAGAGAAAAACCCACTAGCTTATGAGACTTATTGATTTTTTTATGTCTCAAACTCGAAACCCTGCGAGGGAGAACTGAGCAGAGCACATAGAGAATTTGAACATAAGAAACACTGTGTAAAGCTTCCTATAACGAATGAATTGGTATCCGTGGCGTTATGGTTAGCAAGTCCGCCTGTTAATCTAGATGTTCGTGGTCCGAGCCCAAACAGAGGCAAAAACGTTTTTCCACGGGTATCGACTTTCGCGAGGAATTGGCAGGTCCTCCGCGATAGTAAATCCATTGCAATGAAAATCGCTTTCTGGATTAGCCGTTTAGAACCGACAGAAAATTGTAGGTCCCCCAATTCCCTCACAAGGCATGGTTGTGACAATTTTTTTTTTTTTTTTTTTTTTTTTTTTTTTTTTTTTTTTTTGTCAGGAGTAAATCTTCAAAAGACACTTAGTAGTATTCGTTACCAAGTAGTGTGGGATTCTTACCCACTTAAAACTCCTCATAATCAGAACCAATCTATAACGATCGACAACAGATTTTTCTTTCTCAATAATATTATCTCTTTAAGGGAAGCTTAAACTTTTAATGCTTCCCATGACTTTTAGGCCATTAGCTCGTGTGGCTTGGTTCTTCTTAATCTCTGAACATTGCCTCTCGTATTTAATACGGACTCCATTTCATTTCAGTTGATATGACAGCAGTCGCTGATTGTGTGATACAGCATATTTTCTTACAACTTCTGTAACCGTTTCTATTTGTAGGTCACGATGTAAATTGCTATTTCTTATATACCATGGTGTATTTACTATTCCACGAAGGACTTTGTTTTAGAACTTTTGGATGATTTCAGTATTTGTTTTCTTTGTACAGCCCCATAATTGGATTCCATAGGTCCAAACAGGTCTAAGTACTTGTTTATAAAGCATTATTTTATTTTCGACAGATAAGTCAGAATTTCTACCGAGTAACCAGTACATTTTTCTATATTTCAAGTTAAGCTCTTCCCTTTTCTTTTTGATATGCTCTTCCCATTTTAGCTTAGCATCCAAATTCATCCCAAGGTATTTGGCCGTATTGGCGTAAGGTACAGCTTGATTGTTGATGAATATTTGAACGCAGCTCAACAGTGTTGCCAACTTTATTTTTACCAACCCACCAAATGCTGCATCGTAAACCACCAGAAACCACTAAAACCTAAATTGCCTCACAAACCACCAGAATTCCACTAAATTACTTAAAGATATGTTCAATGGCTTTATTTAAGATCAGAACAGCAGAGCATAGAAGCAGTGAGAAACATCAGGCAAGTAAGAACAAGCAAACTTGTCAAAAAAAGCAACAACAAAAACGAAAAAAACAACCACCAATTTTTCTTTTTCTGATATGAACTTAATTTAGCGTAATTTCGTCACGGATATGTAATTTTATTTTGAACACTAGGTTAGGTGTTATTTTCCTGATTTTTAAAAATTTTTTTGAACTTTTCACAATAAATTAAAACTACATTGGGCTTAAAAAACTACAAGCAAAAAGTCAATAGCTGCTTTTGACAGTTTTCACCAAACTTGCTCTTGCTCAAAAGGAGGTGCAGAAAACGCTGTGAGCTGTTCTAGAACAGCTCATTGAACACAAAAAAGATCAGAAACATCAGAAAAGAACAGAAAATTTCTCATTAAACATTTGAAAAAAAAAAACAAAACAACCTTATTGTTATTATGAAGTAATTATTTTTGTTACTCCAAAAAAAGGAAAACATTACATAAGTATGTAGATAATATTTCACATAACAAACAATAGCGAACTATACGTTTTACTGAACTGATTGACTCAGTAAGTTAATAATTAAAACCTGTTCAAATCAAATCAACTTTAAAACAGTATAGGTACTAATAAAGTTCATATTCGTTCATTCAAAAAATTATAAAAGAAATTTCGGGCAATCCCAGAACCCCAAAATCTTGTCGGGATGTTCGGTGTTACCTACACAACAAAGAGGGCTTGATCTGATAAATGTTATTAAGTTTCTCTATTTTGTGCATATTCAAGGGTTAGAAACATAATAAAAAACTAGTGGTTTAACGCGAAGCTGACCACTAACTTAAATAATCTAATCCGCTAAAAAATCCACCAGCCACTAAAACCAAATTTTTCACGCTGAAAGGCACGTCTAAACCACCAGATCTAGTGGAAATTCCACTAAGTTGGCAACACTACAGCTTAAGTTTTTATTTGTAAAGTTTATATGTGCAGATTTAGCTTCATTGAGCTTGATACGCCATTTTTTGGTCCAATCACTAACGGTGTCGACGGCATTTTGCATCTTTTAATTTGTTTATAACAAATGATAAGTCACAGAACACCAAAGTACCTGAAGTATTCTCTGCTGACGACGGAACCACTTTATGATGTCTGCATGCCAGCAAAAAGGACATTATGTGAAGGTGGCGATAAAACTCCGTCACTGAAAAATGCCAATTTATTTGAAGGAAAAACTGTGCGTCGCTGTTGTGCATTCATCATACAAATGCGGTTTACAATGTTGGATAATGCACCAAAAGAATCAGAGTGAGTTGACAGCAACTGAACTGAAGCATCTTCCCTTTGACAGAGGTACAACGTATTAAATGTACCCAGTTCTGTGGAAGCCTTCACGTAAGAGCATGACCGACTCATTGAGCATTGTCATGTTAGAATAGCAATATCATCCAACGTTCAGACCAGGGTTGTTACGGATGTGCAAATTTTGACATCCGCGGATGCGGATGCGGATGCAGATTTTAGGAAACTAATATCCGCGGATGCGGATGCGGATGCGGATCTTAGAATTTGCTAAATATATATCATTTCAAATACATAAATGAATGAAAATTTATCAATTTTAAATTTTTTTTATTTAAAAATAAAAATAAAAATGTATTGTACTTCATTGTGTTACTGAATAAGAAAATGGTTTAGTAATTAAAATTAAAAATAGGTGAATTCAATTTGATAAATAATAATATTGCAGCCTTTTCAGACTCCAATCTGTTTCTTAATGGATCGTAGATTAAACCAGCTCCACTAAACAGCTGTTCGCTGGGAACACTAGCAGGTGGAGGTGACAAATACCTGCGTGCAATTTTGGAGAGTGTTTTAAGATCTGTTTCATTAGTTTTCCACCAATCGAGGGGATTATTATCCAAATCCAGTCTTTTTTTTATTGCGATAAGTAGCTATCTCTCTTCGAAGAAGCGTTTCGGAACTTGCGTTGTCAGATTCTGCTTCACCATCATCTTCACTCGATGAATTTAGCATCATCGCCATATCGCTTTTAAAGCAAGCCTTGTAACACAACCCGTAAGTTCCTGGCTCTGAATCTTTTTTCTGTTTTTTTGATTTTTTTGAATTTGGTGACTTCGTGGGAGAGTCAGAGGTTAAAGGAATGTTTGTCATTTTTAAAATTTCATCTCTTATTCTTTCCTCTGTGACAGGTTTGAAAAATTTATGTTTATAGCGAGGGTCTAAGTATGTTGAAATCGCGTACAAGTTGTTATCTTCCAAAGAAGAAAATTTTGAGGAAAATTGTGTTTTTAGATTTAAGACTGCAAGCCGAATGGGATCAATTGCCGATGGTTTTGATAGGTATTCATCAAGTTTTTTCATAAGCATTTGAAAAATTGGAATCACAGATGATAAAAGTGCCTGTAATACGTTATTGCGTACGTTGGAAAAAATTAAAAAACCGAATAGTTTCTCTTTGCTTTTTAACTGTGTGCAGATAGTAAGTAAAAAAAAACTTTGAATCACATCCGCATAAACTCCGCATAAATTGATGCGGATGCGGATGCAGATGTTGAAATCAATGCGAATAATCCGCGATTGCGGATGCGGATGCGAATATCTGCAACACCCCTGGTTCAGACGCACAATTGCGAAGGAAGAAAAAAGGCAGACCAAAATATTTTCGGTACAGACAAATGCAACGATCTGAAATTGGTTAAATTCTTGCACAATCCAAAAACGGGAGACTATATGCAAATCCTCATGGAATGTATTTTGTTTCACTCTCATATTTTAAACGTTTCTTGATTGAAGAAGCCGACAGACCCTAGTGCTTGGTGTGGAAATGGTATGAGTAGTTCACAATTCTTTTATTCAAGGCCGGCGTTGTCCGACAACATTTTCGTTTGTTAGAAAACCTTAAGACGGATTTAACAGGTTTGTCTAAACTCCCATGAAAAAAGTTTAAACCATACGTGAAATGTAGTAGTTTGCTTTCGTTAAGTTGTTTGTTGTGTGCAGGCACATCACTTACTATTGTTATTTGAAAAATGGACAATTTTCCTGTTCTAACCATGCACTGCACATGTTTAAAAATCTTTATCAAAATAACCCCAATAGCGGAGATGCTTTTCTGGCTTCAACTAACCTGAATAAAAAAGTTTTACGTTCCATTTTGATGTGATTTACAAGTAAACTCGAACCACATTAAAATTCGCCAAAAGTTTTTACGTTTACTAAAATTTAATTTCATGATAAAAAGTTTCTGTGAGTGCGGTTTCTATCCCTCCAAGGAATCAGTGGATTTCTCAGACCATCTCGCCAAAAAGAGAAATGAAATTCGAAGCACTTTTGCAGCAGCTGGTTCTCGGAAAATGGAAATAACCAAGCCACTTGATAAAAAATAAAAGGAAAAATCCACCTACCACTGGAAGAAGCTCCTCTGCCGTAAGAGTTCTAGAAAATCATTTTCACGCATTCACATCCACATTTTCTATACATGCCCCGAGAAGTGACTATCGGCTCTATTACACTCGTTCGAGCGATGAAAAGAATATCTTGTAATTATGGTTGCCAAAGTGATTTACCCCCGAATGACACAACTCTCGAGGACGTTGAATTATAAAATGTATGCTTGTGTCCGTCCACCAAATGGTGTAGAAGAGGAAAGAGTTTCACTTGCTTGTTGGTTGGCCAGATAAATCACAGTCCCAAGGATATAAATTCTACTCAAGTGCTTCAAGTGAGTGTTACAATTTTATTTTTGGGTAATAATGTTAACAGCAAATGAATTAATTGCTGTGCGAGTTTGTGTTGGCGGGCGTGCAAAGAGATCTGTGCGCCTGGGGTAATTTCAATTTTGAAATCGTTTTGGAATCTGGGTCAAAACGTTTTTGGGTTGTTTTTCTTTTGAATTTGAGACATCGGGTATAAAGACTTAATGTGGGGTGTTTGACAATAAGGAATGACTTGTCGGAAGCATGTTTGATGAATGGCTGAGGCTTGATTTGTGGAATCTTTCGGTAGCAAGTGCATACTCGAATCTCTTTTCCATCAGAGTGCAATCCATAAATTGCATATATCTCGACTTAAAATTTACGCATTCCGTTTAGGGCTTTACTCTCTCTCTTCAGCACAATCTTAAAAGCCTTAAGACCATAACATGCTTAACAGTTTTCATTTCCATCGCATTAATTCGAAGACGAAACATCATTAGTCGTACTTAAGTTCAACAACGTCCATTAACAACGTCAGCTTAAGAGTCAGAAATTAAGTTTAACAGACAAAAGGGCTGATAAGTAAAACGATGCACAAACGTCAAACAGAAAAAATTAATGATACGACAATGATGACGCCAACTTGTCGTCTGGATGGGGCTCAAGCTCATTAACCACGAAACAGCATCAATGGCTTCAATGCAATAGGCAGGAGTTTATAGGAACCTATGTGAAGCTGAGTTTTGGATTACCTATAAAGAGAAGTAGAAGCCGAAAACGAAATCAAAAGCCGACCTATTCATGTGCTTATCATGTTTCGCATTATCCTCAATGAGAAATGAGCTTGCGTAGCGTCGTCGCGTCGTTTCATGGCGATGTTGTTTTTTCTTCTTCTGTGCATTCTTTTGAACATTGAAGAAGGTAGAAGCTCTTCATTTCTAAAATGATGTCTTTAGTCATCATTCCTTTGAAATGTATAATTTAAGCAGTTCCTCAAATTAATAAAGACGAGATCTAAAATGAAGCAAAAGCCCAAATCACAATTCTGCGTGTTAGCGAGGCATAACAAGCTGATTGAAACTTCTCATTGTCAACATCAGCAACAATAGTGATAGACTTGAGACAGATAAGGTTTCAATGATTTTCAGGAAACCCAATGAGATGATTATGTCCGTTGTGAAGTTGTGATACCATACGAAGAATCTGAGGGAGTACCTCATTCAACTAAACTATTTGGAGCTTTTTATAAAGAGGTAGAGGTGAAGGGTGTCTGTCTTCATTAGATGCCTTGGCTGGGATCATTTCCCACTTCCATTTTCGGCTTGCAGTTTTCAAAGATACCGCTGTGCTGTACACCGTCACCCCAAAAGTGTGAAAGTTGAACTTGTTCAGACATCTGAATGAGAGGTAGTCGACGGGTGGCTACTTTTAAAAACAGAGCCGAGTGATTTGAGGGCTGCTTGGCTGTCTGAAATGAGGTGGATATCCGCTGTATAGAAATTAATTAAATCATCCTAACTAATATTATAAATGTGAAAGTCCCTCTGTCTGTCCGGCTTTCTATGTTACCATCTCCCGCCCAAACTACCAAACTGATTGATATGAAATTTTGTACAGAGATAGTCTAGAACCAGAGGAAGGACATAGGCTATATATTTTATCCCTAAATTCCCACGGGAACGGGAACGTATACGGGAATTTAGAAACTACAACACCGATTTCAAAAATTTTTCCACCGATAGAATGCTTTAGTATCCCAAAGTAACATAAACTTTAATTCATCCTTATATTCCTGCGGGAACGGGAGTCTTTACTAATATAATAAGTGCGAATGAAGCTCTGTCTGTCCGTCGTTCTATGTTACCATCTCCCGCCCAAACTAATAAACCGATTTAATTGAAATTTTGTACAAAGATTGGACTGAACTTAAGGACGGACATAGGCTTTATTTTATTCGAATATTCCCTCGGGAACCGGTCCTCACTATTATTATAAATGCAAAAGTAGCTCTGTCTGATCACCTTTCTATGTTACCATCTCCCGCCCAAACTAATGAACCGATTTACATGAAATTTTGTACAAAGATTGCTCAGAACCTTAGGAAGGACATAGGCTATATATTTTATCCCTATATTCCCACGGGAACGAAAACGTATACGGGAACTTAGAAACTCCAACACCGATCTCAAAAATTTTTCCACCGTTAGAATGCTACACTATTCCTGAGTAACATAAACTTTAATTCATCCACATATTCCTACGGGAACGGGAGTCCTTACTAATATAATAAGTGTGAAAGAAGCTCTGTCTGTCCGTCGTTCTATGTTACCATCTCCCGCCAAAACTAATAAACCGATTTAAATGAAACTTTGTACAAAGATTGCTCAGAACCTGAGGAAGGACATAGGCTTTATATTTTATACCTATATTCCCACGGGAACGGGAACGTATACGGGAACTTAGAAACTACAACACCGATTTCAAAAATTTTTCCACCGTTAAAATGCTACACTATCCCTGAGTAACATTAACTTTAATTCATCCACATATTCCTACGGGAACGGGAGTCCTTACTAATATAAGTGTGAAAGTAGCTCTGTCTGTCCGTCGTTCTATGTAACCATCTTCCGCTCAAACTAATAAACTGATTTAAATTAAATTTTTTACAAAGTTTATTCAGAACCTGAGGAAGGACATACGCTATATATTTATTCCCTATATTCCCAGGGGAGCAGGAACGTATACGGGAACTTTGACACTATGGCACCGATTTCAAAAACTCTTCCACCGTTGGAATGCTCCATAATCCCCGAGCAACATAAACTTTTATTCATCCCCATATCCCTCACGGGAACGGTCACCATGTTTCCACGGGAACGGGAGTCTTTACTAATATTATAAGTCCGAAGTTAAATCTGTCTGTCTATTTCTCTTTGTTACCATTAACTGCCCAAACTATTGAACCTATTTATATGAATTTTGGTACAGAGACAGTCAAGAACCTGAGGATGGACATATATGTTATGTAATATGTTTTATCCCTGTATTCCCTTGGGAACGGGAACTTGGAAAATACAGCACCCATTTCAAAAAATGTCCACCGTTAGAATACTGCACTATTCCCGAGTAATGTAAACTTCAAGTCATCCTCCGGAAACGCCCTCATGTTCCCACGGGAATGGAAGACTTTATTAACATTATAAATCCGAATTTAACTCTGTCTGTCTATTTTTCTTTGTTTATATTTACCACCCAAACTATTGAACCGATTTATATGAATTTTGGTACAGAGATAGTCTAGAACCCGAAGATGGACATCCTTACTAATATTACAAATCCAAAATTAACTCTGTCTGTTCGTGTTTCTTTGTTACCATCTCCCGCCCAGAAAACTGATCCGATTTAAATGGAATTTAATTAAGAGATAGCCTAGAGCCTGAGGAAAGGCATAGGCTTAATAAGTAATCCCTATATTTCTACGGGATCGACACCGTAAACGGGAACCTTAAGACTGCTGGGTCGATAAAAGTTCTTTCACTGCGGGGTGATTTCTGTCAAAACTGTCGAAAATACATTAGACCTGAGAAGAAATGTCTATCTTGATCTTCAAATAATAATTGGCAATCGGGAATGGCTGTTTGAAAGGCGATTTCGGCGCCGACTAATGAGATAGTTAACCATATAAACTAATAAAATATGTTTGACGTATTGGGGGACGTTGGCGAATGTCTATCAATAGACAATATTATGGACACTGAGCAAGTCACATCATACCCTACAGAGTTTCTCAATTTCTTAGGATTATTAGGAGTGGCAGCAAGTTGGTGTTCCAGTGCCAAAAATGAGTAATCCAGAATTGTACACAGCTACAAATTACACATCTGGGATGCGGCATTAATAATGACTGGAACGAAAAAAGGAGAAAACGTTTCGATTCCCCGTTTTCCTTTAATTCCCACTGATTGGACATCATAAATAAGGCTCAGACGCTTTAAGTTGCAGGTGTTCGTTTAGAAAAAAATCCCATGGCAACTTTATGTGGCAGAATCACGTATATCAATCCCACAAAACCTTTTTATTTCGCAAAAGATGGAGATAATAAGAACGTCGTGTGCAAACATATACTAAAATAAAATAAAATAACAATAAATTACTAAAACGCATGAATGTGTCTTATTTGCAAAATAAGTAGCCTAAAAAATTAAGAATGCTGCCGAAAGTCACTATTCCACGCGGACGAAGTCGCGGGCACAGCTAGTTTCTTATAAATTCTATATCATACTGAATGGATCTCGGTGGAATGACGACTTGGAGCTTGTTTTCAAAAGGGGAAGTGACTTGAGCAGTGGTCCAAACGAATTCAGGATTGTTGTTATTGGTCCATTGAGACTGAGACGAACGGGTGCTCTGGTGACCATTTGTTTACTGAAGATATCTGCTGAAGGTGTTGATCAACCAACTTAGGCCTCGGCCACGCAGTAAGCGGCTGAACGGCAGCTCTAAGCGACGCACGTATGGCCAGGCACTGAGCGACTGCTCTGGTCGAGATTGCACAGACGAAATTAACAATTCAATGTTTACTTTGGCCATTTTTCTGTTTGCCGCTCAGAACATTACTAAAAATTAAAACAGGTTTGGTTGCTGAGCGGCGCCGCTTAGACGCTCAGAATTTTGTTTCGCTGCTGGCTCATAGCGTGGCCGCGTGGTTTCATATGTTTTATATTTTTTTTCCGCTCAGCCGTTCAGCCGCTTACTGCGTGGCCGAGGCCTTAGAGTGCAAAACTGGAGAGAGATCGCCTGAAATCGAAATTGTTAGCCTAAGATGTTGGTTGAGGCTCAGGTTCATCCCGAAGCTAGAACTGTAATGCCCACCTTAGTAAGAAAGTAAGTTTGAAAGTGTTGATCCCGGACCTTTTGTTTACGCATATACAAGCTGATTGTTGGGTTTTGTTTGTTAGTTCACCTTCAGTTGATGATAAATCAAAAAAATTCAGCTTTGGAGGATGCACCTACTTCTGTTTTTTAGCAACAGGGAGGAACGTTGTTCCAAAAAAATCACGGGTATCGCCTTTCGCTATGAATAAGAAAGTCCTCCCATAGCAAATCAGCGCCATGAAAAGCGCTTTCTCGATTAAGCGTTCGGAACCGACAGAAAATTGTAGGCCCCCTCCATTCCCTGACAAGGCACGGTTCGAGAAATACGTTAGACCCTGGGGCTCCTCGCTCTGTTGCGCCACCCTATTGATTTTTTTCTTTATTTTTTCGAAAAAGTTGCACTTTTCAGATCTAAGCTGAATCATTACCAAATAACTCAAATCATAGCTCTTCGAACTCCATTTCGTGAACTAGGCAACATAAGATCCATTCACTAATTCTCATCATTCCCGTTAAGAAGTGTGGGTCACAAGTGGCAAGAAAATAAGTGCGGGAGGGCTGTGTCCGTTTCGAGATCACAACGGATGAAAAAGAAGAAAGAATTTTTTAAATCCTTAAATATTTTCCTGGCTGGTCATTTTCTTCAAACTTTTGTTAATTTTTTTGTGGACTTGCACACACATTTGCGTCGTTGTAGGCAAAGTGCAGCAATTGTTGGCTGCAGATGACTGCTCCAATCTCGGTTTCAGAAATGGCCAACCGTAGAAAGAAGAATTAAATGTTTGGATTTGTTGCCTCTAAACTTTTCATGTCATAAGGGAAATGAGCAGAATCAAGGATGTTTTTATCAAGTCTATGAGCAACACTTTCTACAAAAAGAGTATTGGTTGGCAATGATACGAAACTTCAGGAAAGAAAGAGAGGAAGATTATAGAAAACATTCAATGTTCTCCATCTGATTCCCTCACATGCTAAATCCTTGTTATAACGGGTGATTTTTTAAGAGGTTTAGAACTTTTAAAAAAAAAAAAAAACACAAAAAATTCGAAAAAATTAATGAAATATTTATTTGAATCGATAGTTTGAACCTTGCAATTTAATGTTTAAAGATAATTTCATGCAAATGTTGACCGTGGCTGCATCTCAGGTAGCCTATCCGCTGAGTCCAATTTTGGCATACTCTTTCACACATATCGGCCGGTATCTCATGAATGAATGCATGGATGTTTGCTTCCAGTGCGTCAATCGAAGCGGGCTTGTCCCTATAGACATTAGCCTTGACATACCCCCACAAAAAATAGTCTAATGGTGTCAAATCGCACGATCTAGGCGGCCAATTGATTGATATTTTGTTCTATGTGTTTTTGTGAATTGTAATGTCGGGGAAGTTTCGTGTTAGTTTTAGCAACATTAGGGGGTTGCGATCGAATTTCTTTGCTGTGTACGCTCACACTGCAAAATGCAGGCCAGCTGTTTTGGCACTAAGTGAAACACAGGTGGGTGTTGATTCTGATCCCACAGAGTTCAACCTGCCTGGATATAGCTTAGTGCCATTATTCTTTTCATTTCATGGCCTCGCCGTTTATATTCGGAATGATATTGCTTACCAGATTCTACCACAATACGGCCTCTGTTCTAATTCGAACTTTAATTTCATGTGGTTAAAATTCACCGTCCGTAAGCATGTCATTCATTATTGTTTTATCTATAGAAGCCCCAATTTAGATAGCAATTCAACCTCTAACGAGTTTGATGCGCTATCTGACTCCATAATAAGAATTATTTCCCAATATCCTCACACTGAAATCGCAATTGCGGGCGATTTCAATGTACACAATTCTGATTGGCTTCGACATTCTGGCCAGACAACACCCGAAGGAAAATGTGTTGAGATCTTCGCCGAGTTTAACGAATTAACTCAACTTGTTGATGAGCCCACTCGGGTTCCAGATATTGAAGGCCATGCGGCCAACACTCTTGACCTATTTCTAACTTCTCATCCCGAAAAATATAGGGTTATAGTATCATCTCCTTTAGGCAAATCGGACCATTGTGTCATATCGGTAGATTTTTCGATTTCCGTCACTGTAAAAAAAGATAAAGTCCCTAAAAGAACTGTGTGGCAATACGAGAAAGCCAATTGGGACGGCCTGAATAATTTTTTTCGAAATTTTAACTGGTCATTGTGCTTTCTTGACGGAAATGTTGATGCATCAGCTGATATGATATCTAACGTAATTCTCAACGGCATGAGAAATTTTGTTCCTCATAGAACAAAAAGTATCATCCCCGAAACGAATTTTTCGTGGTTCGATTTAAGCTGTAAAGAGGCGATTAGGGATCGAGAAAGTAGTTTTCGAAAATTTAAAGACAACCCTGCTGTAGAAAACCGAAATTTGTTCAAACGGGCCAGAAATCTCTGTAATGCTCACATACATAAGGCTAAGTTTTTGCATGACCAAAAAGTAAGGCAAAAAATACTATTGTGTGCAAAAGGAAGTAAAAACTTTTGGTCTTTTGTCAAGAACATTAAGAACTCGACCACGTCATCGGTCCCAACGCTCGTCTTCAATGACTCTCCGTATGTCAGCTCCATCGACAAAGCCAATCTGCTGGCTGCTCAATTTGCTGCCAACTCGACACTTCCTTATAGCGTATTGGCTCAACCTGAGCTTGAGTCTGTAGATTCTGTGATGAAGCAGATATTTTTTCAAAGATCTCCACACCCACTTCATAAATGCTGGTGTGCCCCAGGGCTCCGTTTTGTCTCCGACTCTCTTCTTCATATTCATTAATGATCTATTGTCTGAAACTTCTAATCCACTTAACTGTTTTGCTGACGACTCGACCCTCAGCTTTTCATATTCGTTTCCAAATTCACGTCCCTGCTCTTCGGATGTGGAACTGGAACGGTTGCGTATGATAGATAAGCTCATTGAATTCTGACCTTGACAGCATTGTTTCATGGGGTCTTATGAACCGAGTAGAATTCAATGCTTCGAAAACTCAATGCTGTCTCTTGTCGTTGAAGCTTAACACTCCCCCATTGCCATTATGGATGGTACCTGCATCGAAGAAACCGAAAAGCTGTCAGTACTTGGTATGTGTGTAAACGATGATCTTCGTTGGAATGACCACATATTTTAAGTCGCCAAAAACGCTGCTAAATGCTTAAGTTTTTTGAGACGATGCAGGAAGTTCTTCACCCCTTCTGATCTGGCTACAATTTATAAGGCCTTCATCCGCCCAAAACTAGAGTATAATTCCCATATCTGGTCAGGTGCTTCTCAAACATCTTTGCACCTGCTTGATAGGGTACAAAATAGAGCGTTAAAATTGATAGGTGATAGTTCAATCGTAGAATCGATTGATTCTCTTGAACATCGTCGAAACGTTACCTGTCTCACTCTGTTTTATCGCTTTTTTCACAAGCAGTGCTCTAGTGAAGTAGCCAGTTGCATTCCTCCCCTGAAACAATTTAGCCGCAACACTCGCCTCGCTAGGAATGCTCATCAGTTCCACTTTGAGCCCAACTTCGGGCGTACAGTCAAGTATAGATTCTTATTTTAGTCGCACCACCCGTATGTGGAATGCTTTACCTGGCTCTGTGTTTCCCCTTCATTATGATTCACAAAAATTCAAAAGCAACGTGCATCGGTGTCTCCTATTAAACCCTCTCCTACTTTCCTAAATGCTCGCACTGTGTTTATAACATTATAAGGGTATTCATAACCCCTTGATGTGTGCGCTAATTATAAAAAAAAAAAAAAACGGCCCGAAACGTGAAATTAACTGTTCACCAAACTCGCCTCGCAATTGCGCCATTGTTTTGCGTTGAACATTTCGAACCGAGCACGAATTTTGATAGTAAAATTCAATAATTTGCAAGCGTTGTTCATTTGTAAGACGATCCATGGTTAAATTGCAAACCAACTGAAGCTGTTTGACAGTGACACAAGGTACTAAACACACGTCAGCTGTCAAAACCAGTATTGCCAAAACCAAACCAGCTAAAAAATCACCTGTTATGTGTCGCTTTTTCGTTTCATTGAGTTTTCAGATCACAACGATGTCAAAGAAGTTTCACTTTGAAAGAAATGCTTTCTTAGCGGAAGCTATTTGATACAAAAACTTTTCCTTCTTCAAAAAGTAGAAACCTCTAAGCCACTCCAAGCTGTCAAAGAAAATAAAGATGAAAAATTGGGTTTCAGTGACTCGGTTTATTTTTCACGCAGCTATCAAGCGAACCATACAAGTTGTCCCCATGTTGCGGGTATTAATCGAAGTCCATTAAACATCCCGTTGAATTTGGATACCTTTCAACCTTGTATTTTATTTTAACTTCAACTCGTAATCCCTGTAATAAACGCTTCTTAAATTTTAATCTTATCTGCACTCAGATGCAGAAACCATTCATATCCACTCGCCTATTCCATTACATTGCCACCTCCGCGCGATGGCCATCATTACAAATACATGGCTGGCGATTAAGCAAAAGGGGGTGGCTGTGTGCAAAGAGAACAACCGATCAAAAGAAATTGTTCAACTCAAATTGAATTTATTAGTACCATTTGCAACGCATCGCGATAACCATCTCCACTTACAAACTGTAAAAGTAACAAATGATCATTTAAGTTGCCGCGCTCTCAGCAACATGACGCCACAATGCGCCGCTTATCATATTTAGTTAAAAGGTCCAAATAGACCAACGCAATCCCAAAGACTTGAGTTCGAGCTCAGGGCTCTTCTTATGCGAGAGAAATATGGCGAGCGAGAGGATATGAAAGCCAACTTGGCGTAAGATTAATTAACCATCGCAATGACCGCATTAATCGAAGCAACACATCTGCTGCCGATGTCGTTGTTGTTGTTGTAATTTTTATTTTTACTTTTATTGTTTTGGATAGTGGCTACATACTCGTAGTTTATGGATTGTGGCCCTCGATGATCATGCATGCAACTAGATGCTGCTGCTGTTGCATATGAAAGTGATGATGATGATGATGATGATGGTGCTGAACCAGGAATCACCTCCCGCATCTGGGTTGAGTGCACAGCAATCGGCGACCACAAACCACGTCTATACTCGGAGATGTAAGAGAGTTGCAGTGAAGCACTCAATTATCGCCATGGCACAACGTTAAGAGGATTTTTACCAATTAATTGCTGAAGCTCTCGGGTTGCGTGGCGTTGGCGTTGGTGTTTGCATCTCTGCATCCTCATAGTTCATACACACACATACGTGCCTCTGCCCCGTGGAATCATGGGGCCATTCGTCCCGATTTGCTGCTATATTTATGCAGAGAACATCATAAATCCACTTAGTTCATGATTTAACAGCTCTCACGTTTGTTTTTATGAGCGAGCGGTTTTTGGAAAGGTTGCACACTGCACAGGGGTGTGTGGCTGTGTTCTGTCTTCGTCTGGTCCTAGGGCCATTTGTTTGGTCAGTGCACTCACTTTCGGCCTCAATGCGTGACTTTTATTACGAAGACGGTTAACTCACAGATGTGCATATCAACAGAAATAGTTGTTTAGGTTCGATTGGTAGTCCATCCTCCATCCAAAGTGCAAAATTGAGCTTGGAAAACTAAATGCATGTGCTCTTGGAACAGCAGTGTTTGGTCGAGTTATTTTTGGGATTAAATTATAGCCTTTGGGTTCAACTTTGTAGCCAAGCAATAGCTGCAGCTAGTTTTTTGATATTGATTTTAAGTAATTTCAGTGTCAGTGGCTTTTCTATGAGACCTGAAATGTTGTCATTTGCTAGAGTATTTAAATGCTTCCATAGAATGGCATCACTTGCTTTTTTTCGGGTATACAGAAACTGTCTGTTCTCGATCCTCATATACGCTATATGCTATCAATTTTACATCCCGGGGCCGGTGACAATAGAACTACAAGTCTACAAGTCAAGAACGAACTGTAGGATTATGTCAATTGCACTTGTAGAAGAGCCAGCAAACTCGCAGCTTCGTATTTCAGAAAAAGAAAAGAAATAGAAAAGAGTACCTACCGAAACTCTTTTGGTACAGACAGTGGTAACGATATTTGCATCTGCTTAGCCTCGAACATTGAAAACTCCAAAAACAGGAGATTTACCGACGCATTCTGAGGACAACGTGGCGTACCCATGGAGAGGATCACTGGTGTGAAGCAGTTCAGTGGAAGAACAGTGCTTGTAGCGAGAAGACAGACTACATTTTAGCTAAAGGTGGCGCATCAAAACCATTTGTTGGTTCTGAACCCCGGTGTAAATAAAAGCACCTTCAAGCACACAGCTTAGAACATCCTACTGGAAGAATCCTATAGAGCACGGGGTAACTCATCTGGTCAAACTTGTTTAAAACCTTTTCTGTCAGAGTATACTAAAAAACAACAAAATTTCTATTGAACTTGAATAGGAAAACCCTCAAATTTGCACAGGACTATTAACCGGGCACTGTTCTTGAAAGAAACACCTTCACGAAATGAGGTTAGTATAGGAGACTCCATCTGGAAACTATGACTCGAGAATGAAGAAATTTTCTCTGCACAGAAAGCAAATACTTGACTATGTTTATTTATTTATTTAATTATTTATTTATTTCACCTACGAGCAAACAGCTCAACAGATTACATATTACAATGAAATTAAGGAAGAATTTTAAAATTAATTAATTTTAAATGAAGTAATAGCAAGGTTTCAATTTCTTAAAAGTAAGTAATACAATTCATTTCGGAATTTATCTCTGGAGAAGGACAGATCAATATGACCACAAATCTAATTGATCTTGAAATTGCTTCACTCTTGCCATAGTTCTGTGCCTTGATTGAAAAAGAAGATTTCTATCCCTCAACGGTATCTCCGGAGCATAAATACAAATTAAGGACAACAAGGGAGGACATTTTATATGATAACATAAAATATTTCGCACGAAAACTATGTCATGGCAAGTTCTAATGATTTGAGGGATTGCAAGCCTAGAAGATTTTGCCTAGCTATGGAGTTTGGGAGAAAACACTATCGCATTTTGTAAAATGCATACTTCGTAAATCTGTTCTGAACTTTCTGAATTCGATCTGAAAGATATTGTTGGTGAGGGTTTCAGATGATGTCTGCATACTCTTGGTTGGGTCTTACTAGTGAGGTATAAATAGACACAAGGGTGTAGGGGTTAGTAAAATCTGTTGGATTTCTTTTTATAAATCCTCACTCTCAAATTGATCTTGCTTTTGATTAGATTAGATTAGATTTGAAGGAAGGGTAGAGCTTGATTAGCTCTGGGCACTGCGGTGTCTGTATGAAACCTATTGTGCAAGCCCATGTGAGGTTTCAGAGCAGTTCTCCTGCTCCCGAATTGAACCAGAAGTTAGAAATCTTCTGTGGGTGAATGAGTTTGAGTTTATCTAAGGGGATGATCTCATAAATAGTCAAGTATTTTTTATTTTTGCTTTTGATACAATAGCTTCTGTATGTGGTGTAAAAGAGAAGTCAAAAATTACGCATAATTCTTTGAATGTTTCAGTTCTCTGAAGAGGGTTCCAATCAAGATAATATGAAAACTCTTGCATATGATGCTTTCTTGAGAGATCACAAAACATTTCTTGGTGTTAAGATTCAAACGATTTAACATACACCATCGACACAGATTATCAAGATCGAATTGGAGTTTTTGACAATCACTTATAGAGGTTACTTTCAGAAAAAGTTTCAGATCATCTGCGTATATGAGGCATTTGCTGAAGTTAACACAGTTAACAATATCATCAATGAATATGATAAACAGTAGATGACCTAGATGACTACCCTGGGGAACACCAGAGGTACAATTTATCTGCCTTGAAATAAATTCGTCAATTTTGACTTTTTGAACCCTTCTTATGAGGAAGGAACAGATCCATTTGAGAAGGCTTGAGTGGAAACCAAATGATTCCAATTTTTGAAGCAATATTTTGTGGCAAACCGAGTCAAATGCTTTGCTAAAATCTGCATAAATAACATCCACTTGGTTTTTGCTTTCAATAGCATCAACAACAAAAGAAGAGAAACATGTTAAATTGGTGATTGTCGATCTTCCCGAGATGAATCCATGTTGAGTATCACTTTATGTGTTCCTTCACTAGGAAATCAAGCTTTTTTTTGACAAGGCTTTCAAAAAACTTAGGAATTGCAGACAGTTTACAAATTCCTCTGTAGTTCTTCTCTACTTTGTTTTTGGAACCCGAATTAAAAATTGAAAGGATCTCCATTCATCTAAGAACAGTCCAGATTACCAATGAAGAATTGAAAATGAACATCTTTTCAAAACTATCGCAGAAATACCATCAACACCAGGCTTAGCATTTGGCTTGAGAACTTGCAATCCTTCTAAGACATCGTTGAGATCTAATTGTAAGGACCCTTAATTTACTTTAGGATTGCAATCAGAAAGGTGAACCAGATTTTCATTTGATTTGGAATAGACCGATTCAAAAAACTTAGCAAATAGCTCAAGGGTGTTTTTAATTTCATCAGATTCCTGATTTTTATAAAACATAGAATTTGGAATCCCCAGTGATTTTCGTTTAGAATTTATAAAAAACCAAAAACTTTTTGGGTCATTTTTTAAATTGAGTTCAACATGCATAACATAATTTCTGTGGCTGAATCTACTTAAAACCATGAATTCCCTGCGAAGATTACAAAACTGTATTTGGTCGACCAAATCGTTTGATTTCTTAAACTTAACGAAAGATTTATTTTTTAAATTTTAAGGTGTGTTAGCCTGTAGTTATACCCAGGTGCGGATCTAGATTTTTATTCCGGAGGGGGTCACGGGATAAAAAAAAATCAAATATAACAAAAATAAACTGTTGTTTATACTAAATTATAAATTGTTTATTTTTAAAAAGTTTTTTTTTAAAAGCGATGCAAAGAAGCGATGCTGATTCTGTTTTCCAACGGTTTTTTTCTGAAACTGAAAATCTTGCAACACAGTTGGGTGTCGAGTTGAAAGTACCACGCGTTGTTTCTCGTCAAAAACATCGAGATAATCACCAAACAGAGCAAACCCCGGAGGAATATTTTAGAAGAGGAGTTTACGTTCCTCTTTTAGACAACGTTTTAACGGACCTCAACGAAAGGCTTGCCTCGGAATTCTTATACAGAGGAGGATATTGAAGAAGTTAATCTCGTAGCAGTCATGTACCAGAAGCTTCTGAACACTCTTCCTGCAAGCGTTATTGCAGAATTTGAGTTGTGGGTAGCAAAATGGAACCGAATTGTTGAAAAAGGCGGTGAACTTCCTGATTCGGTTTCTGCCGCCCTTGATGCGTGTGATAGAGTAATGTATCCGGCTATTCATACCTTTGCTTTGGATTTTGGTGACGCTTCCTGTTACTGCAGCCACTGCAGAAAGGAGCTTTTCAACTCTCCGTCGCCTCAAAACTTGGTTGAGATCGACTATGGCAGAAGACAGACTCACCGGTCTTGCATTGCTACACATTCATCGCGACATTGAATTGGACATCGATGCGATCATCAACAGATTTGCGAAACAACATCGAAGATTGGATATTGTGTTATATTGTTTTAGCTTAAAACTTGTAATCAAATGTTAAGATATTAAGAATCCGCACCTGGTTGAATCCGCGCCTGGTTGAATCCGCGCCTGGTTGAATCCGCGCCTGGTTGAATCCGCGCCTGGTTATACCATGGAGGTTTTGGAAGTATTCTTTTTCTTTTTATGTGGCAGTACATAATAGATTGACGATGAGAACATCGCCCAAAATAACTTTAAGCTCAATTCAGGAGCAGCAGTACTGCTTCACATCGGTTGACAAAGTGTGTTTCACACAGACAACGTAGTGCCCAGAGCTTTGCAAAATCAACGCACCACATAATCTAATCTTAATCTTTTCTACCTCCATATCAGGCGATTTAACACAGCTGGAATATTTTTTTGAAGGGTTGTGTGATGTTGCTTGTCTACGCAGAAAGTCCGAGACGATGGATGCCTTGGAAAAGAACATTTGACTCATTTATTGCTGATATTAGGCCCCAAATGGTGCAAAAATTTTTGAAAAGTTGGGCCTTTTTGGCTGATAATTATTGGAACCAGCTACGACTGCCACTTGCCCGAAGTAATGACCAACCCTTATCTCGATATAAAAGCCATATTCTTGACCAAAACATTAAGTTCATGGAAACTACAGGCCTAAAAAGCACACTTTAGTTCACTTTCGTCAACATCACAATAGTTACCTCAATTCTTTTGGTTCTGCTAATGAAACAAAGACTTTTGGTGTTTTCGGAATCCAAAAGTCTTATCAAAAATATGTTACTAAAAATGAAATTTATAAGAACAATGTCGTCCTACAGAACTGCGCCAACAGTGAGGCACAAATTTATTGAAACTGTGGCCCAATACAAACGAAAAATCAATTTTCTAATCTTTCCCTCACCTTAGGAAGGGGAAGCATAAGCATTAAATTACAATCAAGTAAATCCACGAACAATGCCTTTGATTTAAAAACGAATCTATCCTCATAAATCTGAAAATAGTCCTCCACAAGACAGATGCTTCCGCTGCTGGTAGCATTCTTTCTGTTTTACATAAAATATTAGGCATCAGCACATCAGTTAGAACCAATTCCGTTTATAGTGGCTCTGTGTCCTTGTCGCCAGCAGTTGTAGTTGCACCCTTTTTACAATATCCGAAAAACCCTCTTCCACTCAAGAGATTTAATTTATACGCCAACCGCACATGGCGCTGAGATTTGCATCAAGTGATAAGATTGCAACGCCAGAAGAGCGACCATGGAGTTAGCACACTTTTCCATCCTTATAAAGATGCAAAATCAGGAAAAAAAAATTCACGGTTCCATTTCGTGCGACAAAAAAAAAACACTGTGTAACCTTTTGTGTCGAGGACTGGTTTCATTTGACTCTGGCCCTGTTGCATGAACAACACACGTTTAACCCACGACCAGCCACCATTTACCACACCATATAAGAGGCCATAAGAAGCTGCTGCTGCTTCACATTCGCTGCTTTGTGGCTGTGTGTAGGGTAAATTATAGCGGTTGGTATAATTCCATCTAACATTTGACGCCATCTAAATATCAGGTGAATGCAAATTGCATCTTGCAATCCTTTTTGCCTTTCCTCGGTTTTGTTTCTGTGGTTGGGACTGGGGACGACCAGGAGGCGCATGAGGCTGGAAAATGTCATGTGATGTTTGCATAGAGAACGCTCTTTAAACACGTGTAGGTGTCACAATGTTGTTTTCTTACTCTTGGCGAATGCACAACTTCACCACTATAAAGGTCGTTATGCTTTTTGGATACCTAGCTGCAACCGCATGAGAAAGTAATTGTCACGAGGAGTTCCGTGTGTGAGGGGCGTTGGATTTCAATTATAGATTAAGACGATGCGACAAGTGTCAGCGACTGTTCTAAATCATCTGTGTCGTCTTCTATTGCCTATTGGAAGTCAGCAATTGAATTTCATCAGCTTTATCAGCAGATTGTCTGTCACTCAAAAACAATTTTGAAACCTCATTCCTTGTAAATCATCAAGAACCTTGAATTGCATGTATGTATGAAGAACAAAACTATCATATTTCGACACAATTTGCGCCTGAAATTGAATAAGCAAGTTCATCTTCTGCCTGGTTTCTCATTGCTTGCGCAGGTGTTTATGACGAATCTATCACGACTTAGTCACGTCCCTCCAGCATATGTTGGGTGCTGCTGATTTATTTTTGCCTTTTATGTGTTTATTATTATTTTCTGATTTTGAAGTTGTTTTTCTTTTTTTAAAGAGATTGTCTATCTACAGCAGTACACATGATAGGTGTAATGTCAATTGAATTGACACAAAACTACCTCTTGGTATGGGTGAATGTTTTAATTCAAAACTCCAGCTGAGTTGTCATTGGCAGTCCTCGTGTAAGTTTCATGTCCAAGGTTTTCCGATAAAATAAAAAAAATAAATAAATAAACAAAAAGTTTTGATACGCAGTTTTGCTTTTAAGGGAGGTGACTCATTCCGACTGGCGGGCGACAAAGAGAAAGCTTTGAGAATGAGTCTGCCGTTTAAGTTTTTGTCTCCTGTTGTTTTCACGAAATGAATGAGCTGATTATGCATTTTACCGAATTCGTTTAAATTTACAGTTGTTTTTAAGCATCTCCTTTTGATTGTAACATCAACTCTTTCTGTTTTGGTAATTAAAGGATAGGAGAACTCGTTTTGCTTTACATTTTGTTTATAAATGAGGTTGTGTCATTCATTCCGGGGTTTTCCCCAGAGGCTTTTTATGTTTTCTTTTCACTTTTTCCTTGGAATTCTCATTTTGCGGCATTTCTCTTCTATTTACGTTTTTCGAAGGAGGACTTCCTGGCTCCTGGGAGAGTACGATGCTCAGGGAATCGTTCTAAGTTTTGGAAGCGAGCTTGTTTTGCCATAGTTGAGTTCTTTTTAGTAATTTCTTCAAATGCATGTTAACTAAGGATAGCGGGAATGGATGTCTGTGCTGCCCACTTAATAAAATGTGCTCTGAAGTCTTGTAGTCGCAATGCAACCCCCAATGTGGGTTTACTCTTCTCTTGAGATCTTTTTTGTCAAGTGGCAAGTGGAACTAAGGCTAAGAGCTAGCGATTTGCTCTACCATTTCCGCCTTACCTTACCACCCTTTAGCCTACTGGTACGACTCTGCAGGGCGACTTTGAAGAATTCACGCTGCTGCGTCATGGTCGATCAAGAACTCACCGATACCTTTGATGTTGAAAAAGGTTTAAGCAAGGCGACAAACTTTCATGCAATTTCTTCAACATCATACTTGAACAGATTGTACAAAACTCAAACGTCAACACCAGAGGACCAATCTTTCAAAAGTCTGTACAATTACTCGATTATGCAGAGGACAATGACGTAATGGGAAAAAAATCGTGATGTCATAGGTGATTTTGCGAGTATTGAAATAGAAGCGGCAAAAATGGGTTTGATGGTTAATAAGGGCAAAACGAATTGTGTTTTCTTATCAAAAAAGGAGAGAAAACCGCAACGAATTGGACAACACGCCACAATAGACAAGACAGACATAAGTTCGATGTAGTACAGGACTTCGTCTACCTAGGATCCGTTGTAGACACGGACAACAACATCAGTGCGGAGATCGAACGGAGAATAACTCTTGCCAACCGATGCTTGTTTGGGTAAAGAAGGCAATTGAAAAACAAAAATAAAATAAATAAATAAATATGGTGGCGCAACAGAGCGAGAGGAGCCCCTGGGCCTAGCGGATTCCTCACAACCATGCCTTGTGAGGGAATGGAGGGGACCTACAATTTTTCGACGGTTCCGAACGGCTAATTGAGAATGCGCTTTTCATGGCAATGAATTTACTAACGGAGGACTTGCCAATTCCTCGCGAAAGGCGATACCCGTGGAAAAACATTTTTGCATTTTGCCTCTGCTGGGATTCGAACCTCGAACCTCTGGGTTAGCAGGTGGACATGCTAACCATTACGCCACGAGTACCACGAAATTGAAAAACAAAACCCTCTCCAGAAAAACCAAAGTAACCTTGTATAAGACCTTAATCATCCCATTCCTGCTTTACGGCGCGGAAGCATGGACCTTATCGAAAGCGGATGAGGAAACCCTTGGTCGATTCGAAAGAAAAATTCTCCGAATGATCTTTGGTTCCGTATGCGAAGACAAGGTGTGGAGAAGAAGATACAACAACGAGCTGTATGAGCTATACCGCGACATGGGCATAGCTAGAAGAGTACCTAGGCATCGCGAGGCTGGATGGTTGGTTGGATGGATCCAAACGCTCTGGCTCGTCGGGTTTTCGAAAGCACATTGCAGGGAAATCGCGGAAGGGAAAGACTTCGTTTTAGGTGGAGTGCGAAACTGGAGAGAGCTCGCCCAAAATCGAAGTCGTTATAGAAGGATGTTGGTTGAGGGCCAGGTTCACACCGAACTGTAATGCCTACCTTAGTTTAAAGGATGATAAAAGGATCTGGCCCGTCATGTTGGGGGTTGCGCTACCAGTTAACTTCCCAACCACTCAACAGTTCGATGGTTCAAAAACAATCAAAGACCACGGATAGCAATAATGAATTCACCGTTTACGACCCAAGCAAACGAAGAAAATACAAAGACCTCCCGATCTGCTCTTGGAATGAAAGTTTCCTTAACGGATTAGGTGCAGGCGGAGAATCAGCGGACGCCCTACTAAAAACAGTAAATGTGCCATTCAAGAAGTGGGATGGAATGTGCCGGGCATAAAGGAGATGAAAACTGATGTTCTTGGATGTTCCAACATTTTCTGTCTTATGTCAGACTCATTTTGAAAATTTGTAGGTTCTACCCGTTGACTTTGACGCCGACAATGTTTTCGGCAAGGTGTGGTTGCGTTCAAATCAACAATTTGCTCGTGAAAAGATTGAATTGAAATGCCACGCTATTAAGGAATCCCTGATGCTGAATACTGAAGAAAATGGGACTTTCAGTTAATCTGAATAGGTTGATTTTTCGTCGTAACAAACTGCCAAGACGTTACCTTATTTTCTTTTATATCTTCAAATGTTGCCGATCCTACTTAATTCACGCCTTAGGAGCATCATGACATTTCCTTGATTCAATGTTCAACGCTATTTGCCCCTCTAAGTTGTGTCAAGTTGAAAAACTCATTTAAAAAAAACACAGTTTTCCAGAAACGTATTTTATGTTCAATGATTCCAACAACATATTTCAACTAAAAGATTTTTATTTCTGTACACAAATTTGTAAAATACACACACATCTCCGTACTCCTTCCCTGAGTGCGTCGTATACAAATGAAAATTACATAATCTCCACAAATTTCTTACAAAAATCATCTCATGTAAACATACACACAAATAGAGCGACGACTTCGAGGCTGTTGCCTAAATTCAAGTGTCAATCTTTTCACCACTTGACCGATGCCAAGCACTTCTACAGCTTCTTCGAGGAGGCATATGTGTGAATCTAAACACTTGTATACGGGGCATATCATGCATCTGAAAAGCCACTTGTGGGTGAACATCACAGAAGAAGCAGCGTATAAAATGCCTCCCAGAAGGCGATAAACATAATTTAGCTAGTGATGAGTTTAAATGGAAACTGGAGCAGACGCGGCCCCAATTAAAAAATAAATCAAATTAAAGGAAAACATGAAAGAATTTTTTATTTTGTATTTTTTATTTGTGTTGTGTTGCAAGAGAGCTGTGATCACTCAATTGTACATCACTTCATGGGAAGCAATTTGGCCTAGAAACAAAATCAAAAAAACGACGGAATCATTTTTGGAACATGTGATTCTATAAATTTGTGTTTATGTTAGTTTTTTGATTCCTGAGCTAGCGTCATGTTGAGAAAGGAGATCATTTGGCGATTAGTGAAGGTTGTTCATCACAACTCGGGCAACATAAAAGGAAAAACCGATCGACTGTCTGTTTGACTGTCGATCTTGCATCAAAAGAAAATCAACGACGGACGACTAAGACAAATGGACGATAGTAACATTCACGCAACTTTGTATCGAATTGTTACCGTCCCATGAGAACACCGCTCCCACTTTTCAAGTCCAGTCGTCAACAACAAAACCAAAGAAAATAGCCACAAACGAAACACTTAACAGCATCACAATTCGTCCTCGATAGTACAGTCAACTATCATGGTCGTCCAATGAAAGCAATAAATCTGTCATCGCATTATAGCACTGCCATGCTATAATAAAACACTTTCACTCACCGTCATCGTCGTCGGTCGTCATCCTGAATGGGGAGCACTCAAGTGTCTGGCATTAAAAATTCAAATGTGCAAAAGGATTTAATTGATGCGACACAAAAGGAGAAGCATTTTATTTCCGCCCTATGAGCGTTGTTCGAGCTTCACAACTGCCAACTTATGCCGCTGCTGCCACTCACCCGCCGCCGCCGGCCTTTCAGTTTAAGCTCTTGTCGCATCACATCACAAGAGCTGAGTGTGAGTGTGGCTGAGTTGGCTGGAACCGAGAATGTTTTGCGGATGTAAATGCAATAATTTTCAACTTGAATTGTTTAATGGCGAAAAGAAAGGGAAAATATTTATAATTTAATTGAATGATCCTCGTTGAGCAAATTTAATGGCCTTATGTGACGACCATTGATTTTTCTTCTTCTGTTTTTTGTGGAATTGAAATTGTTTTTGGTTTTTGGTGCAACCAATGAGCAGCTGTTGTTGTTCGGAGCGACCAGTTGGGCAGTGGTGACGACGTATGGATGCTGTCACTTTTGTTTGCAGATGACAGTTGGCGATTTTGGAAATTTGTAATGGCAATGAAAATTGTGCAGCTTATCGTTTTTTGTCCACGATAACGATCCCAAGGAATTTGTTCTCAAGTCAGTATTTTGTCTTTAGGGAGGGATATGGTTGAATTTATAATGTTCTTTTTAAAATACTATAAATTCTATAGCAAACAATGGCGATTGCGAAGAGATTTACATCGAGAAGAAGTCAGTAAAATGTGATGGTTTAAAATGCAAGGTAGAGAGTGCATAAATAAGAGTCGTTTTGGGCACAAAGAAGGACTTGCGTCAGGCACTAGTTTTGTATGTGACATAAGTTCTTTGTTTTCAAAGTGTTGACAGTTCTTATTTGGAGGAGATTTGAAGTTCATTGTTGTCAGGTCATCAAGCTATGAATGCGTATGAAATTCTTCAGTTGGGCGCCAGTTAAAGAATCTAATAAAATCATGATTTCACTCTTTTTGTAGGTGCAATGTGTGTTGGGTAAGAGCTCAAATCTCAATTTTAGCATCCCATTGCATTGAGATTGAAAGCCGCGGTGAACAAGAAAATGGCTGACGAGCTTCTTCAAACAAACCTTGTCCCCATTATACAGATGTGTTGGAACAAACCAGCTACTCCCGACTTGAATTGAAAGCCTCGCATTGTAGACTGAGTAGGTATTCTAAAGGAATTGGAATAGGAATTGACAACATGCTTAAAAATAACACAGCCATTTCAATACAAGGCGACTTAACGAGAAAGAGGAATATTTTGCTCTAGGTACTTTAAGAAATGAGAGAAATCTAAAGAGGAAATTCTGCTTTTCACGTAAAATGTATCCATTGAAGGCCTTAAAAGTATGAGGCGACCTTGACTGGAACAAATTCTTGCTTCACGTCCCTACATGAAGAGGAAAGTGTGGTATGAAAAGTTGATAAATCAGACACTTCTGAATTTTAACCTTCCTCATTTGACTCTCTGAAGCTACGATTTTTTGCACTTTACCTGACTTTAAAAAAAGAGCAGTACGGGTACTTTCAAGTCATTGACAGGTCATCAACATTGTCGTGGAAAAAAATGGGGCTACTTTTTTTTTTTAAGACATGAGAGAGAAAACTCAGATTAGGGAAGTTCACACTGTGCAATTAATTGATTGAACCTTCAGACCACCGCTTGGTACCCGTGGTGTGATGGAAAGCCTGTTAACCCAGAGGTTCGAGTTCGAATCCAAACAGAGGCAAACATGTTTTTTCCACGGGTATCGTCTTTCGCGAGGAATTGGCAAGTCTTCCGTTAGTATTCATTGCCATGAAAAGCACTTTCTCGATTAGCCGTTCGGAACCGGCAGAAAATTGTAGGCCCCCTCCATTCCCTCACAAGACATGGTTGTGAGAAAAGCGCTAGGCCCAGGGGCTCCTCGCTCTGTTGCGCCACCCTATTTATTTATTTTTAGACCACCGCTTGTCTTACTTGTTGGATGGTTTTCAAATATTTTTGATATCTTTTGTTTTAGAATGAAGTCTGATATATCTGAACGCAAACGTCATACAACATCCATCTGATGAAGTCTGTTCAACAATAATTGTGCAGTGTGAACTGCCTTATTACCAATAACCTGCTTTTCTGTCTATAACTGCGGACACCACCCTTTGCAACCAAAACAATGTACAGGAGTCTTAGACTCCCAGTTTACCCTTCCGCAGTTGGCTTTCTAACCTAGTCATTGACTAGCCTGGGAATGACTAAAGAAAGACTAAAGGCCCCGACCCATAGAACGCGTTGCGTGCGGTAGAAGCGGCGCGGCAACTGATGCGGTGGGTTTTGCCGCGCGCAACTGATAGGGGTGACCCATAGAATCCGTTGCGGTGTTTTGACAGATAAATTTAGTCAAAATGGGGGCGTTCAAGAATCGTATCCGGATAGCTTGTTGTTGTTGTTTACATGTGGGAAATCGAAAAAAATAAGTTATAATCGTCTAGCAATGATATTTTGAATGTTTTTCTGTTTGCAAAAGTCGAATTTTAATATTTCACAGCTGTTGTCGGTTGTCGATAGTTCAAAAAGGTATCTAAGATACGGCTATCCGAGATAGGCTATCCGATAGGTTCTTGAACGCGCCCATTGTCACTTTTTCCATATAAGAGAAAACTTCAAATTGGTTGTGACTGCGCATGTCTCTCTTCTGTCACCGCGTGAGAGCCGCGGCAAAATAGAAGTTTGGCTACTCGGCGCGTGCGGCGCGTTGCTCGCGGTGCTTATGGGTCACCTCTCATAAGAACGTGTGTATTTAATCGAGCTGTCAGTTGGAAGCGGTGCCGCACGCACGCACCGCGTTCTATGGGCCGGGGCCTTAACCCTTCATCCACAAACAAGTCCGATTGCTGAGGAACTGCTTCTATTTTTTCACTTCCTTGACTGTGGTGATATCTCTCTCTCTCCTCTCTCTGGTAATGTCATCGAATGTCGAATCCCTCGCGTGGCTGAGACAAGACGTACAAATGGACATGAATGATACCGCCTGGCCTCCTCAACCCTGAAAGCTGAAAGGATCAAAAACAATGTGTGGACATTTCTAAATTGCAGTAAACCTCAGAATCAAAAGGACTATAAATCTGAGAGTATACCAAGGCAGAGTAAAGTGATTGGGGTCAGATTAGTCTCTGATTTTTGAGTAGTTCGAGTCCCTTGACATTGACTAGAACAACAGTAGTGTGTTCCACTAACTGGAAAACAATTCCAAAAAATTACCATTTTAAACCTTGATGTTGATTTTGATATACTGTTGGCATGTCAACGGACTCTGTTTCATAAGTGAATAGCTCTGCAAATGCTTTTATAAAAAGGAAAGCAGCTCTACCCAAAAATGTGGCAGATAGTCCATCACCGGTCAGTGCAGTGGTAAAATGGTACCATTCGTCTCAAAACGATAAATGAACAAATAATAATAATTAAAGAAGAGATGACAGGCTTTGCATCTATCATCAAACACATTTAAGGGGATTTCCATCAGTAAGGAAGTGCAAGGACGAGACGACTCTTAATTGGTTGTGAAAGCTCTGATTGCTGAATCAGAAAAAAAGCATTCAGTTCATCTTGCTAAGGCCGAAACTTGGATTTGATGTATTTGAGATTTGGGAAGAGTGTACTGCTTTGTCCTAAGTCCGTTTGGGGATGTTTTGTCATGCAGGTTCTATGCTTACCGATTGTATTTGCTAAGATGTCCTCCTACCCTAGTTTTGCGTTAAAATCGCTAAGAACGGTTTTCACGTCATATCAAAGGCACTGGTCATAGGTTTCCGCAAGGACCTCGCAGGATCAATCTTTAGAAATCTCGTCTTTCTCTTCTGTAGGCGTGTGAGCGCATATTAAACTAATGTTGTCAAATTAAGCACTAATACGGATGGTCATTAAAGGCTCACTTACTAGATTTTGGCTGATAACCTTACTTTGAGTCTACCCCTAATGACAAATCCACACCCAAATAAGCGTTGTCAAGTAGCAGATGTCGCAGTTTTTCATATTCTTTATTATATTCCCTGTGTTTTGCAGCAGACTATGGCGTCCACTAATTATCCGGCAGCAAGCAATCCACCAAGGGCTATTACGTTCCAAGTGCAAATATGTAGTAATCCAGAAATGACGTGTAGGTACTGTAAGTTGGAACATCTGGACACCGCCAAGTTGACACCACATCAGAGACTTCACGAATAGAACATGACCGACCACCATTCACCATAGAAAAACAGAAACACTAAATCGTTATGCAAACAGCCGTTCTTATTTTACATGCATTCATCGTACTCCTCCCTACTTTAAATGGTTTCGACTGTTTTTAAAAAAGCTGATTAGCTCAGATTTTTCATGAGTTTGAGCACAGTCCTACTACTTTGCTAATTCTTCTAGGTACGTCTTCCGTTTCCGGCGTTCAAGCTTCACACTGGTGATCTGCTTGGAGTACTTGTCGCCGTACCATTCTACGTTACTACAACTACTTAATTAGTTCAAAAAAAAAAAAATTGTATGTCTTTTGACGCTTTCTTTAAGAAATGGTTGCTTGAAAAAACATGAAATACTCCGTAAAACGCACTGACACTACAATCTTCGTCTTCCTTTGAGCGGATTGATTCATGATCCATAATAAGTAATTTATGTTGATTCTTCCGTGTAGAAAAAAAGGTGGGATTTCGCTAAGCTTTCCTTGGAAATATTTAGAATTTAAATGGACCGGAATTTAGTAGGTAAATGAGGATAATAGGTTGGCAGGTTAATGTTGAAACGAACAAAATGTGTAGGTAGGTATTAAAGGAGCTCGAATTATGTAAGTTGCAAAAACAGTACCTACTCTCAGATTTCTAAACAAACTCTTGTAAAAAGTTCATCAGAACTTCTGTTTTCTAAATCTGACCCCAGTTTCAGCTCATACATAAAACATCGACTTAAATCAAAAAGTACATCGGATTATGATTGTGTTGATCAAAGCATTCCCTGGAAACCCCTCACAAAATGAATAACGAAAAGACTTCCTTTATAGAAATGCCTCCCACAACGACTTTGTGTCGAGCACACAAAGTATTCACTCATTTAAGTTAAATGTCCCCTTTTCAGACAAACAAAACCAAAGCCAAAGCCAAGCCATTTCATCTTCTACAAGAGGCAAATGAATTTTAATTAAAGTGTCATTGATTTTCAATTAAATTGCCTCCATCGTGCTAAATGATTAATTTCGCAATATTCGTTCCGTTTTCGTTTCTTCTCTTTGCGTCAAAAGCTAAATATAAACACGGAGAGGAATACAAAACCCCAAGTAGGTCACCATTTTTGGCATTTCACAACACAAGATGCCTTTTGGTTGTGAGGGAAGCAAAAAAGAAACTAAGTAGGCTCTTCACGGTCGATTGTTCTATCGAGCGAATCCCTCTCGACTGAGCCTATACACAGCGGTCGACTTAATTGATTTCAAATAAACGCCCACCCTTTAGCCTTCACTCAAAGGCTATCCCAAGAGAAAAGAATGGTCCTGGAATTTAAGCCCAAAAAAAAATCCAACCTTAATCACTAACATAACACTGTCTATAGAATTAAAGTGTCTGCGAGCATACAGTAGCCAAAAGTGTAAACGGTACACAAAAATAATTTAACCTCACCAGCCACACCCGCCCGCCCTATGGTCGTACTGAAAAAAATGCTTACACCATGGCGGCTGCTATGTACAATTATCGGCAGAGTGAGGTGCGTTAAGCTTCAGAGCTAAAAGAAGTAAGGCAGCAAAAAAAAAAAGAAGATACTTACAAGTATATATACCTACAAAACGTATCCCAATTAATCACATCCAGATGGTGGGCTATCTTGTTTGCCCATCTACGTCGCCGAAAAGCCGTAAAACGTCTTAATACGCGGGGTAAATAACAAATATTATGTGTGTACTTATGATGGACGCACACCAATATCTATATCTGTGTGCTTTGGAGTATCTTTTATTTTCAGCTGGAGAAAAATATGTCTGTCAGCCAAAAGTCAGGAGGGCGAGAAGCACTCCGACTCCGAGTACGCAACACTGCCACAGACGCCAATGCCCGTTTGCTCTGTCTCTGCGCGCCCTCGCCCCCGTCCACTACCTCTTCTGCCAGCGGCATTGATGCGATGTAATCTGCCCGACAACCCATCCCATCCCAAAAGCACACACAAAAAAAAAACAACACTTTTGGGTATGAAATTTCTGTTTTCGTATCTTTTCGATTTATATTTGCTTTTGCAACGGTATTTTACTTGATAAGGTGGATGGACGGGTACGGGTGTATTTTTGTACCTTTGGTCACTTGGACATTAACAAGTGTTGTGTGTGCATTTGCTCTTAAGCGATTATGTTGCCCATTTACACCAAACACCCACCTCAGTGGCACAGTTCTTGGTTCGGAGTATGTGCCGACTGGACATTGAGGCTACTTGACTGCACTTTACTGCTTCAACTCACTGATTTTCATCGTGAAAGTAGTTTTTTTTTTTTGGTGAAGACATTGACGGAGATGGTGTTTTTGACCCTTCGGTGGATTAAATAGCCTCTGCGTGAAGGTGAAGGATGAGTTAATGTTCGGTAGTCACCATATACAATTAAAAAAGGCCAACTTTCGAAGACACTTTCCAGTTACAACCGCAAGGAAATCTGTCTGAGGAATTGGAATTTTGCAGCTAAGCCTCTTTCAAGCCTTTACAATGGTCCATGCAGCACAAGTCACGTCACGTCGCCTATATGAGTGATGTGTTTTTGGACAGAATATTTTTTAGATACTAACTGCGGTTATTAGGACATTAATACCGACCCATGTACTTTTGTTTTTCAGATCTTTGTAGAAAAGTCAGAAGACGCTACCATGGTAAGGAACATGGACTCTCTCCATGTCACCGCCATGAGGGTTTCTAGAGTCCGATTCCAGAAAATGCAGAGCAGCGAACTGCACCGTGGCGTCTTCATTTTCTCTATGAGGATATGAGGGTAGGCTCGCTTGAACTTAACAAACTATGTATTTGTAAATTCCTCTCTTATCGGAAGAGTTGACACAATTTATGAAATTTTCAGTAGTGTCAATGAAACTGAATTCCCACGTAATTTCGGTTTCCAAAGCGTGACTGAATTTGAATTCGGCCATAAAGAAGATTAAGGGGGGGCCAACCATTGACTTGTGAGAGAATGGAGGGGACCTACAATTTTCTGCCGATTAAGAACGGATAGTCGAGAACGTGTTATTCATGGCAATGAATTTATTATCAGAGGACTTGCCAATTCCTCGCAAAAGGCGATACCAGTGAAAAACATTTCAGGCTTCTATTGGAATACGAACTACGAACCTCTTGGTTAACAGGCAGACATGCTTACCATCGCGCCACGAATACCACAAAAGCCTAAAGTCTTTCCAGTTCCTAAAATGGTTCCATCTTTAAACTTAAAGAATCCGTTCGGAATCGGCAGAAAATTGTAGATCCGGTCCCATCCATTCCCTCACAAGTCAATGGTTGGCCCAGATTCTCTTCGCTCTTTTTGGCCAGCCTGTTTATTTATAATGACTTTGACTTTTTATTTTGAAAGCTTTGGAAAAGACTGATAGCACTTGTCGATTATTTTCACCCTGCCTGACTTGTTTTCGACGGCAATAACATCGCTCTTTTAAGAACCGTCGATAACATACGCCAAAAAATTTATGAAAACCTTGTAACGACAATGGTTCTCCTTGATTTCTGAAAAGCATTTGACTCCGTTCCGCACTCACCTTACTGGTCGAACGTAGGCTGTCATAGTCAATACTATGCTTCTGGTTTTTCTCCCAACGCATGCTGTACCGGATTTTCGAAAGCACATTGCAGGGAAATCGCAGAAGAGGAAGACTTCGCCTTAGGTGGCGGAATCAAGTGGAAGAAGACCTCGACCCCAAAGAGTGCAAAACTATGGAGAGAGCTCGCCCGAAAACGAAATTGTTGGCATAAGATTTTGGTTGTGATTCAGGTTCACCCTGAACTGTTATACCTACCTAAGTAAGTTATCATGCTGGTGTCCCTAAAGGCTAAATATTGGGCCCACACCTCTTCACTAATTTTTTTAATGATCCTTCGAACTTCAAATTCTGTATCAAATGTATCTAAGCTATCGAATTGGATTGAATGAGGATGCTTCTATTCGGATTAATGAAGATCAATGTTGAGTGGTCTAATCAGAACCTTATTTCCAAAAAACAACAAGCAATTGCAGTCTATAATAAGACTCTTGATGCCTCATATTTTTCTAACATTAAATTAAGTGATTGTAAAGCTTTAAGCTGGAAAGGTACGACATCTGAGAGTCGTAATTAGTCAAACATTGTCATGGGAACATCATATCTGCTGTGCGCCTATGTTGCTTTGCTTGCGAGTACTACAGACCACTAGGAGCTACCTGCTTATAAAAAGAAAGCTTAATTGTAATTTAATTTTAATTTTGGATGGGGCAAAACCCCCATTTATTAGGCTTAATACAAGCTATTGACTTACAAACTAAGAAACTTAATAGCTAATACTTACAAACTAGTTGAACGGCTTAGGAGATGAAGTTTTAGGCAAGAAGTACTCATATTGAAGTCAAAACAAGAGGATTGGGAGTTGACATTCCTCAGCATTCGGGAGATGGGTTCATTGGAGCAATTAGAGGTTCGATGGGTGGGAAGATAGAAGAGACGGGGATTCCGGGTGTTAAGAGGGTTAGTATTTAGAAAAATGGATTCGTTAAGGGCTGGACAGTCAATGGTACCTATGAAGATTCGGTGAATGAAAAGGAAGTCAAATATTTCTCTTCGATCTTTCAGCGTATTGTGGTTGAGGAGTTTGAATCGGTCTTGATAAGGAGGTAATATCAGGGGATTACTTTTTTTTTTATAATTTGCGAACACATCAAGGGGTTATGACTACCCTTATACCCTACCCACAGTGCGAGCATTTAGGAAAATAGGAGAGGATTAGAAAGGAGACACCGATGCACGTTGCTTTTGAATCTTTGTTAATCGTAATGTAGGGGAAAAACATGGCCAGGTAGAGCATTCCACATTCGGGTGGTGCGACTGAGATACGAATCTCTATACTTGACTGTACGCCCGAAGTTGGGCTCAAGGTAAAACTGATGAGCATTCCTAGCGAGGCGGGTGTTGCGGCTTAATTGTTTCAGGGGAGGAATGCAACTGGTTACTTCACTAGAGCACTGCTTGTGAAAAAAGCGATAAAAGAGAGTGAGACAGGCAACGTTTCGACGATGTTCAAGAGAATCAATTGATTCTACGATTGAACTATCACCTATCAATTTCAATGCTCTATTTTGTACCCTATCAAGGAGGTGCAAGGATGTTTGAGAAGCACCTCACCAGATATGGGAGTTATACTCCAGTTTTGGGCGGATGAAGGCCTTATAAATTGTAGCCAGATCAGAGGGGGTGAAGAACTTCCTGCATCTTCTCAAGAAACCTAAGCATTTAGCAGCGTTTTTGGCGACTTCAAATATGTGGTCGTTCCAACGAAGATCATCGTTTACACACATACCAAGTACTGACAGCTTTTCGGTTTCTTCGATGCAGGTACCATTCATGGATAATGGCAATGGGGGAATGTTAAGCTTCAACGACAAGAGACAGCATTGAGTTTTCGAAGCATTGAATTCTACTCGGTTTTTACTACCCCATGCAACAATGCTGTCAAGGTCAGAATTCAATGAGCTTATCATACGCAACCGTTCCAGTTCCACATCCGAAGAGCAGGGACGTGAATTTGGAAACGAATATGAAAAGCTGAGGGTCGAGTCGTCAGCAAAACAGTTAAGTGGATTAGAAGTTTCAGACAAGAGATCATTAATGAATATGATGAAGAGAGTCGGAGACAAAACGGAGCCCTGGGGTACACCAGCATTTATGAAGTGGGTATCAGACTTGAAGCCATCCAACACAACTTGTATTGAACGGTCGGAAAGGTAATTTCTAATCCAACGAAGAAGAGACTCATCGATACCAAAAGCACGCATTTTCGATAAAAGAGCCTGATGCCAAACTCTATCAAATGCTTTAGAAATATCAAGCGCAATAATCTTACTTTCTCCAAAACAATGTAAAGATTGGTTCCACTTTTCGGTGAGATAAGCCATCAAATCACCAGTGGACCGTTTGCTACGAAAGCCGTACTGACGGTCATTAAGAAGCTTTCGTTCTTCAAGACATTTCATAAGTTGACGGTTAATCAACGTTTCCATGACCTTGGAAAGAAGGGACGTTAGTGCAATTGGACGGTAATTGGAAGGGGAGGAAGATTCGCCTTTTTTAAGGGACCGGCTGGACAAATGCAGTTTTCCATCTGTTCGGAAAAAACCCAGCAGAATAGGAAAGATGGAAAAGTTTTCGCAGTGGTTTTGCCAGCGTAGAAGAACACCTCTTCAGAATAACGGCGGGGATACCATCTGGACCAGCGGATTTGTGTATATTGAGATCTTTGAGGACTCTCGCAACCGAGCGAGTTCGGAAAAATATCTGCTTCATTACAGAATTTGTAGACTCAAGCTCAGGTGGAGCCAATATGCTATGAGGAAGTGTCGAGTTGGCAGCAAACTGGGCTGCCAGCAAATTGGCTTTGTCGATGGAACTGACATATGGAGAGTCATTGAAGACGAGCGTTGGGACCGATGACGTGGTCGAGTTCTTAATGTTCTTGACAAAAGACCAAAAGTTTTTACTTCCTTTTGGACACAATAGTATTTTTTGCCTTACTTTTTGGTCATATAAAAACTTAGCCTTTTTTATTTGAGCATTACAGATATTTCTGGCCCGTTTGAACAAATTTCGGTTTTCTACAGTAGGGTTATCTTTATATTTACGAAAACTACTTTCTCTATCCCTAATCGCCTCTTTACAGCTTGAATCAAACCACGAATTCTCTTTGGGGATGATACTTTTTGTTCTGTAAGGAACAAAATTTCTCATGCCGTTTAGAATTACGTTAGATATCATATCAGCTGATGCATCAACGTTTCCGTCGAGAAAGCACAATGACCAATTAAAATTTCGAAAGAAATTATTCAGGCCGTCCCAATTGGCTTTCTCGTATTGCCACACAGTTCTTTTAGGGACTTTATCTTTTTCTACCGTGACGGAAAACGAAAAATCTACCGATATGACACAATGGTCCGATTTGCCTAAAGGAGATGATAATACAACCCTGTATTTTTCGGGATGAGAAGTGAGAAATAAGTCCAATTAAGACCTCAAAGAGCAAATCGGAGGAAACGGCGTTGAATGCTCTCAATTCTGGCAATATGCACTTGTTGGAAAGGCGACCAGACTTGGCAAGCGTATTCAAGAAGTGGACGGACAAATGTGTAAAGGGATCGGGTTACGTAGGGGTCAGCGAATTCCTTGGACCATCGTTTTATGAAGCCAAGTGCTGAATTTGTCTTAAGGATTATATCGTCGATATGCTTGAGGAAATTCAGCTCACGGTCGCGAATAATCCCAAGGTCCCGGATCACCTCAAGGGTGGAAATGATTTGACCGTTTAGAAGATAGAGACGGATAGGAGATTAGATGCATTTACGTGAGAAGGTAATTAATTGACTGGCACTTGGAAACATTGAGTTCCAGGCAGTTTTTGGAGCACTATATTGAAAAATTGTCGAGGTCATGTTGGAGGTAGGAAGAGTCTTCAGAAGAAGAATTGATCCAGTAAAACTTAGTATCGTCCGCATAGAGAGAGATAGAGGAGTGTTTGATGATCATTTCAATGTCGTTAATACTGAGAATGAAGAGGAGAGGGCCTAAATGGCTGCCTTGGGGAACACCGGATGTATAGCTAGAAAGCGGCTGGATAAGGCGGATCTGAACCGAATGCTTTAAAAACGGTTTTCTAAATAAGAAGAAATCCATCTCAACAGAACAGCCGAGGGTGGAAAGTTTAAAAGGAATAAGTTTGTGAGATATTTTATCGAAAGCTTTACTAAAGTCAGTTGAAATTACATCGACAACGCTTTACATTTTATTTGTCCGTCCGCTCCTTGAATACGCTTGTCAAGCCTGGTCGCCTTTCCAACAAGTGCACATTGCCAGAATTGAGAGCATACAACGCCGTTTCCTCCGATTTGCTCTTCGAGGTCTTAATTGGAGTAATACCCTGATATTACCTCCTTATCAAGACCGATTCAAACTCCTCAACCACAATACGCTGAAAGATCGAAGAGAAATATTTGACTTCCTTTTCATTCACCAAATCTTCATAGGTACCATTGACTGTCCAGCCCTTAACGAATCCATTTTTCTAAATACTAACCCTCGTAACACCCGGAATCCCCGTCTCTTCTATCTTCCCACCCATCGAACCTCTAATTGCTCCAATGAACCCATCTCCCGAATGCTGAGGAATGTCAACTCCCAATCCTCTTGTTTTGACTTCAATATGAGTATTCCCTGCCTAAAACTTCGTCTCCTAAGCCGTTCAACTAGTTTGTAAGTATTAGCTATTAAGTTTCTTAGTTTGTAAGTCAACAGCTTGTATTAAGCCTAATAAATGGGGGTTTTGATGACCCCACCAAAATTAAAAAAAATTAAATTCACTAAAAGCATATCCTTAAACCTGTTGGTCGTTTCACGTCACTGCAAAATAAGAACAAAATTTAAACCTGAGCAGCCGAGCTATGTTTTCAATTTCGTTCTAATTTTGCACTTTGCCGCTTAGTACATGACCGTGGCCCCTGAGCAGTCAGGACCACAGGAAGAGCTTTTACAGCTCCCTAACTGAATAACCCTAAACTATTAACCTTTGATTCCGTATACAGATACTGATGTAAGACCAACACAAAGTTTCAAAGCCGATAACCCAACCCATTAGCTGTGCTGCTGATGTGAAACGAATTTATTGCGTGTCACGTTCCTCTCGAAAATTGTCAATTGCTTAAGTGAAAAATTTATTGAAAACAATTACATTTGCGATAAGAACAATTTATTCAGATAGTTCCCATCTAATCACTAGAGCAGTGCACAAAAGTTTGTCCCAGTGTCACAACATCACACTCTCGCACATACATCGCGTCTCGATTATCTATTCAATTACAACTATTTCGCTGGGCAAATTCAATTGTAAATACGTAAATGACAATTTAATCGCAAAAGTAATGAAAAAATTTCATAATTTTATACGCGCATTGCACCTCTAGCATCGTCTGCCTGCCCCACTGCGATCGCCAACCATCCCCGCAAGACCTTGCAAGGCTTGCTGCTGTGAGCGACTTGTGATGTGTTGTGATTGTTGACAAGATCGCCAACCGGGTGTATGAGCATGGTATCTCCTCTTGCCATCCAGACGAGGGCACATAGGCCACAGCCAGATAGTCTCACATGATTTTTAATGCGCAATTCGCCAATTATATTGATCGTTGACAACCCCTTTCCTTATAAATATTAAGGCAAAGGCAATGGAGGAGTGGGATGATCATGATAGTGCGGTAGTGCTCCAATCACACTTTAATTGAAATTTGATTTGCTTTATAATTAATTAGCTTACGTAATGAGTGTGTACGCCTGTGTATTGCATACGCTCTCTGTCTTAAGTCGTCAACGGGGTGGACGGTGGAGGCACCCCTTAACCTTCTTTGTTAGCGGCAGTGATCTACATTGAAAAGGACACGTGTTCGGATTAGATAGCATTAAAATAAAGGCGGAGCTGTACTATATTCGTATTATTATAAAGCAAAACCAAGTGTTCGTTGCGCTTGATTTGCGTAGCATTTTTGCGCCCCGTTGAAGGGCCGTCAAACGCAAGACAAAGGTTTTTGTGTGTTATGCGCTCTCAAAGCGCATTTTGAAATGCAAAAGTGTTGCTTGGCAGTTAGGAATTTTTCTTTTGTATGCGCTTACAGGCATGCAGCTGAATATGGACGAAACTGGGACAAAGGCGGACGATGCACACCATCACCGTCGGGTGACGCAACAGACCTCTTACATTCACCTATTAATTGAAGGCCATATACAAGCAGTACAGGGAGACAAAGTGTTTCACGATTTGCAATGGGATCGTATTACCTCATATCTGCAAATTAAGGAGTTTTAGTTAGCACAGATTCGTAGGTACAGTGGTCATATTCTCGTGAATTGTGGGGATTTGGACTGCTAATGAGATAACAAGGTAAGTTTATTGTTTATTATTGTATTTTTATCAGTATCATAAGGACATCAATATGCACAATCTAGAAGTGATAATTTTAAGATTAGCGAAAGAAAAAAGGCAGGTCATAAACACACAAGCTAAATTGTAGGAAATGAAGTACCTAGTCCTTTCCATTCTGAGTAGCTGGGAGTATGAAATCGCCTTTCATGGCACTGTGCTTAGTTTCGAAGGACCATGGAATTTCTGGCGATGGGTGATACCTGAAAGAAAATCCATCGAGTCCTTGTAAGATTCGAAACTAATAGGTTCATTCGTTGAACTTTACCCAGGGAAGACCCAGGTTGCCTTGACAACCCTATGAGCTAAAAACACCTGGGTTTTTCCCTGCAATTTTAACAAAAATAAATGCCATTTGACAGCCTTGTTCATTGCCCAAACTCGCCCCATCAAAAATCTAGGGCGAGTTGAGGGAAAGCCCAGGTCCCAAAAACACTCAATTTTTCATTCAGGGCAAGTTTAGATTTTTCAAAAAACGCTTTGTGGCGACCACAGGGCGACCCAAGGTCGTTAAAAGAACGCTCCTAATAAATGTGATGAATCAGGTGGCGCAACAGAACAGGGAAGCCGAGGGCTTCGCACAATTCTCACAACCATCTCTTCTCAGGAATTAGAGGGGACCATCAATTTTCAGTCGATTGAAAAACACTTTCATAGGTATAAATTTGCTGCCCGAGGACTTGTCAACCCGCGTGGTGGGAATGAAATTTTCTATCGGAGGACTTGCCAATTCAATGTGAAAGGCGATACTTGCGGAAAAACATTTTTGGGATTCGAAAGTTGAACCTCTCTCGTAACGGCAGACAATCATTGTGCTACGGGCAGCAATTTTTCAGATGGAAATGACAGCCACCACCACAACCATTCCTAAAAAAAAGTAACCCTTAAACTAAAGAGGTCTGTGGGCGCTTGATTCTTTTAGAAAATTTCTTACATAAATCGTCTACATATATTGGAATTGTGTCTTGGGCCTAATTGTTCCACAGTTGACCAAATTTGAGCTATCACGAGACGTTACGCTTTATTTAAAGAAAAAAGTAAATTTGTACACATCTTTCTTTGCAGCTATCAATCTATTCGCCCAATTCATAAGACTACTAAGCTGGTCATGTCAAATACGTCTGTTGTAGTTTCAAATCTCCAGAAAAACCAAGGTAGCCTTTTATAAGACCTTGATCATCCCAGTCCTGCTTTACGGCGCGGAAGCATGGACCTTATCGAAAGCGGATGAGGAAACCCTTGGTCGCTTCGAAAGAAAAAGAAGAAGACCTCGTTCAAGGTGGCGCAATCAAGTCTATGAAGACTTCAACCGACTTAGAGTGCAAAACTGGAAAGATCTCGCCCGTAATCGAAGTCGGTACAAGGATGTTGGTTGAGGCCCAGGTTCACTTTGAACTGTAATGCCCACCTAAGGCCTCGGCCACGCAGTAAGCGGCAGAGCGGAAAAAAAAAATTAAAACATATGAAATCACACAGGAGCGGCCACGCACTGAGCGAGCGGCGAAACAAAATTCTGAGCGGCAAAGCGGCGCGGCGCCGCTCAGCAACCAAACATGTTTTAATTTTTAGTAATGTTCTGAGCGGCAAGAAGTAAAGATGCCCAAAGTAAACGTAGAGTTGTTAATTTCGTGTGGGCAATCTCGACCAGATTTATGGCAAGACAGGAATCCAAATTTTAAAAATAAAAATATTACTGAGAAACTTTTTTAAAAAAACAATACGATAGCCAACGCCCATCAGCCAAATTAACCAAAAAAAAAAAAAAAGGAAGAGCTTGGCCATGGATGTGGATTTGTGGATTCCGAATTTTTGAATTTGGAAAAGGAAAGGCTGAAGTTGTTTAAAGCAGAAATGGAAAAGCCGGAGGACTGTGACGACTGACGATTTACAATTTTTTAAAAGTTTATTGCAGTACATGAAAAAAAATTAAATTATTGGACAAACTCGAAGTAAGGGGAGACATCCAAAAGATTATTTTGGAAAAACTTAAAACTAATGAACAAATTTAAAAAAAAAAAATTTAGAAATGTAATAATAAATGTACATACCATAAAGTTAATACCAATCTTTGTCCTGGAGAAATAGCAATTCTTTGTTTTATTAATTAAGGAGAAGGACGCACTTTTTCAAGCAGCAGATCAAAAGATTCAATAAGCATACGTAGGTATTGCCAGAATCTATCTGGAAATTTTCGTAAATTCAAAAATAAATGTTTAAATTCACCAAATTCCGATCTTAATTGGTTAATCGGATGAACACCAAATCGTCTTCTTTTTTGTATACGTTTAAGTAATTTGTACTCATACAAACGATTTTCCGACAATAAAATACGGCGAACTGTTCTTGACAACGGCATTTTAACTACTAATCGCTCAAAAGCAATCGCTCATCAGTGCCTGGCCATACGTCGCTTAGAGTTGCCGCTCAGCCGCTCGCCGCTCAGCCGCTTAGAGCCTGGCCATACGTCGCTTAGAGTTGCCGCTCAGCCGCTCGCCGCTCAGTCGCTTAGCCGCTCTGCCGCTTACTGCGTGGCCGAGGCCTAAGTAAGTAAGTTTCAAATGGAGCTCATCTGTTAACACCGTTTCGATTTTATAAAGGTGTCCACAGGGTGGTACTTTTAGCCCTTTATTCTTTGCACTTTACAGATCATATCCCTGAAACGAAACTTCAATTTCAGGTAAACAAACTAAAGTAATTTTGTGATTCATTGAATCTTAAAATCAGCACAATGTAGTAAAAAAGTATTGCTTACAGAACAGAAAAGTCGACGTATTTCGTATTTCAATAATTCCAACCACGAAGAGGATAAAGAAGGAATTTGAGCAGTACAAGCAACACCAACTTGCTGGTGTGGCCCAGGGCTCCATTTTGTGTCCGAATCTCTTCTTTATCATCTCTTTATAAGCTATTTGAACAATAAACTTAAACTTAAACTTTAACTTAAACTTTTCTGAAGCTTCTAGTTGATTCAACTGCTTTGTTTCCAACTCAATCCCCAGTTTACCATATCTTCACATCTTCGGTTTTGGATGTGTTACGGTTACTGGAAAATTTTTACCTCAAACATCTCTGTGGCTATTTGATGGGGTCAAAACAGAGCGCTTAGACCCGTTTTTTGTTTTTAGAATTCACGAGCACTTCAAGAGGTTGTGACTATCCATATTATAATGTGGACAAGATAGTGAGGGATGGTTCAACCATAGAAGACAGCATATTATTTCGAGGCATTGAATTCTATAGGATTAATATTTCCCCATGTAACAATGCTGTCAAGGACGGATTTCAATTAGTAAGTCGTAGCGTTCCAGTTCCACATCCGAAGAGCAGGGATGTGAAGTTGGAAACGAATATGAGAAACTGAGCATAAAGTCGTCAGCAAAATTATTTAGTGAATTAAAGCTTTCATATAAAAGATTAATTATGAAGAAAGAGTGTCGGTGATAAAACGGAGCCCTGGGGCACAGATCACTTGAGTTTTAGACTCAAAACCGTTCAAATTTAGAATCGTTTGATTCTATACAACATCACTTTGACTATTTTTTCTCCACGATCTAGTGAAATAGCCAGTTGCATTCTTCCGCCCTTGCTAGGAATGCACATCAGGTTCACCTTTAGCCCAACTTCGGTCGTTCAGTCAAGTACCCAGATGGCAGATTTATATGTTAGCCGCACCGCACGTATGTGGAGTGATTTACCCTTTCTCTGTATTTTCCCTGCAATAACAATCACAAAAGCTTACAAGCAATGTGCATCAGCGTCTTCAATTTAATGATGACTAAGCTCACCCTGTATTTTAACAACATAAGTGTATTTACCTTGTTGTGTGCATTTATCATAACCAAAAATATACTTTTAAAAAAATTAAAAGCCAATACTGACTGTATTCTGAAAGTCAAGCAAAAATTCAATGATTATTTGCAGAGAAGGATTCTGTTGCAGTCTTCAAAGTGTAGATATGCAACTTCTCCCCTTTCGCGAAGAGATGGTAAGTCCCCCGTTAGTAAATTCATGCCATAAAAAAAAGCGCTTTCCCGATTAGCCGTTTGGAATCGGCAGAAGGTCCTCTCCGGTCTCCATTCCTCCACAAGCTAAAGTTGTGAGAAAAGCTGCAGGCCCCGTGGCTGCCACTCTCTTACCCAACCCTATTTGTTTTTTACTGTAGACACAACTACCTAGATATTCCATTTGTATATAATTCTTTTATGAACTCTTTTCTGGCCATTTTTTGATCGGGTGACGAGTCTGATGTAGTATTTTTTCCACATTACGCCTGAGAGTTACGAAACTTCTTTGATTTAAAAAATAAAAATCGATAAGGTCCTCAAATTCTTCCACATATTTTTGCAAGCGATCACAAATAAGGTTCAAGTAAACTCGAACTTGGCTTTACAATTTAAAACTTCGAAAAACTTGTCTTTTTTTTGTAATTACAACCTCCCCACAAAGGCCTCGGCATTAAAAAAAAACCCCAACTATGTACAACTTTCAATAAACGACCCCCTTTTTCACACAGATTTTGATAAATTATCGTCATTAAAAAATAACTGGGACATAACCGCTTTAGGCCAAGAATAAGGGACAACTACACGCAAAATTGATACCACAACGATAATTCTCAGAGCGACTTAAGGGAAGGTCAATCACTCTCCATTTATCTGCAGACGGCTGCTGCTGCTGTGTACATCTTATTCGTTTGGATTAAAATGGTTAATGGCGGCAATTAAGTAATTTAAGTTCGAAACATCGTTTTTGCCGATATGCCATCATAAATTCTGCCATATAATCCATAGACACTGTGTCTGAACTCTGAAAAGAGTAGGGATACAACATACAACTTCATAGCCTATTCATAACACGTCCGTGTCGAGCCAGTCGCCTCATTCTTTAAGGTATTATTTATATGAACGAACGACCTTAGAAAAGACTTGTTCTTATACGTCGTAGTGTTGCGTGGAATACCTTACGTGTGTCATAAATTAAGAAATTGAACTCATAAACATGACGTCACACTCGGATCAGTGACGTGAATCGTTTGCACTTAAGGAAATTTAAAATCCAGTCTTATCGCTAGTTCGTACGTCATAATAGCCTTAAATAATCTGACACCGCCCACCGTCTCACCGAAATTTTGCACACAAAATCGCACAGTGTATACACAGCAAAAGTAGTTTTGCATTCATAAAGAGTCATGAACCACAGTGTAGTGTGTGGTGATAGCGATGACGGTGCGGCAGTAGGAAAAATAAAAAAAGAACATTGATAAATTGTGCAGTCGGCAGCAATTTCACGACTTGTTAGCACGTAATTTTGTGCCATCTATACCCCAGGACGTCAGCGTCCGTCCGTCCTGTGTTCTTGATGTCGGATTTAACTATAGAATTAGCCTAGCACCAATGGCACCAAAGGTTAGCCATAAAGCTAACACGGCATAGATCTTCTTGGCATTGCACGGCACCATTAGGTAGGTCCCACTCCCAACCAGAGGAGGGGGGCTTTGGGTTCTTTTCTCGCTGCAGAGGTCAGTACCCGTTTGTTTGAGTTCTGTGTATGAAGAAAAGTATCATTTCACCCAAAGGGGTATTAAGTTTAATTTGAATTATCGCGTGATCACGAATGTTTTGAGACACACACAACAACAACACAAAATGAAAACAGAAAAATAATTAAATGAGAAACGCGGGTCATATGGTCCAAGTTGTAGAAAGCACGTCAAGTCAACTTTCTAGGCTCTAGAGGGTGTGGATGAGGAGAGCATATATGTATAAGGAGATGGGAGATGGAGAACAGGAGAGCTAAAAGAGTTTGACAGCCCTATTAAACAGTGATTTGGATAGCTGGTTGCAGGTTGGCTATTGCTTTAGACTCTTTTGCATGCGGACATGGCATCTGATTCAGGTGATTATTCGAGAACATCAAATAGGCGTCGAGAAGTAAGCGAGAATGCGATTTTGAATTGTGAATGGAAACTGTAATTAGAAGGGCAGGAGGTTGTGTGAGCTAAGTCAAGTTTGCAGTAAATCAAAATTAAATGCATGAAATCCAAAAAAAGAAAAGAAACAAAAATTACCTCTTTCCCTCGAGTAGATGGAGAGATAGAAGAGATTAAATCTTTAATTTGTTTTGATGGTTGGTGACTGGTGAATAATAAACCAAAGTAGAAGCTTGTGAGCTGATAAATGTACAGGAGGTCTCCGACTAAAGTGTCACTAGAACAGTCAGAAAAAAAACTTTTTTAAAGAAAATTTTGTGAAATTTTGTGTTTTCTCAGAATCTATGTACATTTATATAACAAGATTAGTCTTTTTAAAAAGATGTTTGCATTCGCGCTTGGAGCTTCTTAAGCTTTCTTTTTCGTTTCGAATATCTTATCGTATTATTTCATGCGGGTATTGAATGTAAATAACCTGAAAACTGCAAAATAATTTGAAGTTTTCTATTGGCTTGTAGAAGTTGAAAGTGATTACGAACAAGACGGAGTGAAAATCTTGAAATTTTTGGTTTCCAAAAACTTGACTCGTAGGCGAGGTGTAAGCCTGAAAAGATATTTGACCGAATAAGATCGTTGCTTCCCATAGAAACGGCATTAATATCCTAACATCTATGTAAATTGTGTTAAGCTTCGAAAAATAAAATCGAACGCTTGTCGGGCGTGCGGGCTTAAACTATTCGTCCCTACGTGATGAACATTTGATTCATTTCGAGCTGTCGCTCCCAAGAGTTTGTGTTTAAAAATCACTTTTTGTCAGCCCTAGTTGAACTTTGTGGAAAAGAACTAAGATATGGATTATGGAAAGATTGTTCTAGACAGCAAAAAGCCGGCATGGAATCAGCAAAAAAGTTCTTTGGACATGCCACAGCATATGCGAAAAATATTTGGTGTGAAATAAAAGCCAATTTACTGCCAATTCTCACTTCAAACGCAGCACTAGTATTGTGGCTGAAAAAAAGGAACAATATCAGTCCAAAAACTGAAGCTACAAAGACAACGGAACTTTGATAGAGGGTGGCAAACGAACTACTCTTAATATTTATTTAACCACCATTCATATCCAAAGAGATAATATTAATCAAAATGAAATCAGGATTTAGCTCTACTTTCCTCTTTAATTAAAACATTGTCCTTATAATTAGGTACCAATGACCACAACAACAGTTTGGCTATTCAAGGTAACTTCACAATATGTTCAGATGTTCTGGTACCCAAATTAGAGTTCACGTAAATTAATCGGAAAGATTGAGTACACGGCTTGAAGTGTTGAAAATCTCCTTTCAGAATTTTATCTTCATATTTTAAAGCTGCTTTGCAGTATTCATAAAGTCTCGTCTCTCGTAACGCTCAAATTCATTTGACAGTAAGTCGCTTCCCTTAAATTTGGGTAGTTAGTTAGTTACAAACTTTATTTAAAAGAGTAGCTTTTTTACAATTAACAATTTGTTGACATTAAGTTTAATATGGTTTGGCTCCTTCAAGTATACGTATAGTATACGTTTCCTATAACTGAGTGCAGATTTGGTATAGTAATATAAAATATCCCAGCCTACATTTCCATTCAGTACGTCCAGTGTATCTTTAAACTCCATAAGAGCTACTCCAAAGTACCTCACACGAAAGATGGGACATCTGGCGATAAATTGAAACATATCTTTCCTCTCCTTGAAGTTGCACAGGTCACACAGGATCGGCAAGTCGGCTCGGTGAGGGATGTAATTTAAATTAATTAGTTCACCTCTTACTTTAAATATGATATTCAACATATTAATGTGGTAGCGATTGAGTAAATATGTGTTTTCTCAAAGATTCATATTGAGTTAGCTGTAAATCAATCTGTACTGTGAGGATTGCGCTTCTTGCTTAAACTTTTCATGAACGAAACGACTTACATTCTCTGGCAATCTACCAAACTTTTGTCTCCAGACCGATGAGCTCATGTCAGGCAAAAAGTAAAGGCTTTCACCAACATGGAGCGCCAGCTCCTTCCATTTTCTTACTATATCTCCCCTGGATGATAAAGCCCTCTTTCATCCATCTCCATCACCTTCATTACATAATGAAAATGCAGCTTCAGGGTCCTTAGAAATAATAGCGGTTCTGTTGTTTCCAAATGTAACAAATAGTTTATTGTGTTAATCGAAAGCAAATTGAAAAAATTGAAAATGACAAATCTTTTTTTATTGATGTAGTGTCTGTCCTCATGATAGTCATTTTTAGCCACTTCTGTTTCACCTATTCGTAAATGTCATTCTAGAATTCTAAGAATTTGCAAATTGTTTAATGTTTGTAGCCGACTTGACTTAAAACCACTTACTTGGTACTCGGGTCTATATTATTCATTTATTATTTATATTATTATCACGATTTATTTTATTTATTAAGGATACTGTACTCCCAATGTTGAAAGAGTTTTTCAAAACAGTCCAGTAGTTTCATAGTTCCCGTTTAAATTCCCATTCTCGTAGGAATACAGGGAATAAATATACCCTATAGTTTTTTTCAGTCGCCCTCTATCAAAACTGGTTTAAATCATTTCAGCAGTTTAGGTGGAAGCGAAACAAACTAACTCACTTCCAAATATTAGTTAGGGCATGAGTACTTGTGTCCTTTGAGTAATAATTAGGATAGGATGTCAGCCTGTTACGTGGAATTTTGAATCTCTGAAAAGGAGGAATTATCATGTAAGTCGGCCAAAAATAATTACATTTCCATGAAAAGCGACTACTAACTGAGGTCGAAAAAAGTATGCTTGGCTCATAAATTAAGTAATCAGCGTTGGTATTTAAATCCATACCAAAGCCCCCATAATAATTAGGGAGGCTTTGGAGCGAATTCTGGGTTTTACATTTTCAATTTACCTTTCAAGTGTCGTTCTCTATTAAAAGTTTTTGTGAAATACACGAATAGTAATTTGTATTTACTTTCTCGTCGAAGTTTGGCACCATTGCAAGCCCAATTTTTATTGGACGCATCTAGATCCATGCACACATACATAGGTTGGCGCAAAAGAGCGAGAGCTTCTTGGTGTACCACATTTCTCACAAACATGCCTTGTTTTGCAATTGTCAGCCGATCCCGAACGGCAAATCAAGGAAGCCCTTTTCGTGGCAATGAGGTAACTAACGGAGGATTTATCAATTCCTCGAGAAAGGCGATACTCGTGAAAAAACATTTTTGTTTTCTGCTGGTTTTCGAACTGCCAATGTCCCCCGTAACATTCAGACATGCTTATTATTAAGCCAGGGTCACTCCTTGATTAAGAACCACTACTATCGAAGCTTAATGGATAAACTGCAGTACTTTTATTAAACGTGTATGACGAGCTTTTAATAGGATTGTTCGTTGAATTTACTCAGGTCCCAGATTTCCTTGAAAACCACATAAATTCTCAAAAAATCCTGGATTTTCGGTTCTTTAAACACGCTCAACAACGAAATCACCACATATCCTTGTTGTTTTCACAAAAATGCATGCCACAGCCCTGTTCATTAGCTGAGCTTGTTCCAGCAGAAGGGTGAGTTGAGGGCAAAGCCAAGGCTCAAAGAACATTCACTTTACCTTTGAGTTAAGGTTTTTTAAAAAAGGGAAAAAACGCCTTGCGGAGATCACAGAGCGAGTCCAGTCCGAACTATGGGGGAACCACATTTTTGACTCCAACTCTGTTTTTCCTGTTTTTTTTTTCTTCTTTAAACAAAAGCTATTGTCTTTTACACAGCACCATCAGGCAAAATCAAAAGCAACGGTCTTAATTGCAACATGAGCAACCCAAATTAAATATTTCTGACTCATTAACCACAAATAACAGACTCAAATATTTTTGCTGCCTCAAATCAAAAATTAAAAATTCTTTGTGTCGAAGGGTTTATTATGGAAATGCAAAATTGAAATTCGTCCATTAATTCACCCAATAATGGCACTTCTACTGACTGACCTTTTTTATTTTTGAGAACCTTTAATTTAATAGCTACAGCGATTTACGTAATGTCTATACTTATATGTGTGATCTCACTAATTTTATGACCCAAAAATCAAACAAAGGATACACTTACCAACGCTTAACAGTGGCATTTCATTAAGTTTCATGCTAAGCTAATTATGGAGTATTTTAAGACATGGGATGGAAAAACCATACTCAGAACTTCCTCAACTGCAACATTAGTTACACATTGTGTCCAAGAACTGGTTATTAGCCACGCACTCTAATATTTATTATGTGTCCCAATTGGCAGGTTCAAATTATGCGCTTTCTAAGAATCTCTTTGTATTTAAATACGCAACAACTCCTCCCCCGGTTGATTTTTAAACAGTCTTGAGCATAATTTTGTAATTTCACTAATATTCGTAGTTAGCCAAATGGGAATATTTATAAAGAGCGGATGACAAGTAGTGGTGTTTGATTTATGAGGCCCAGTAGAGCATAATTTTATTAAAGTGCAGTTTCACTTTTTGTTCATAAATCAAGAGCAAAGTTTTGAGCCCGAAATGCTTAATTACCTACTATCCGTGCATTGGCATGTTGAAATTTTACAATTGGCCAGGGGTTTGTCTTTGTCGTTTGTTTAATGAACATGTCGGACAAAGGGCGGCCGTAAAACACAACGCAATATGTGGTAAAAATCTGCTTGGTCATGATACGAAGAGTGAGTTCCTTAAGAATAGCGTGACATGGTCGAACGCATGTTCGCAACACGGGTTGCTTATATTCACACATTTATACGTTTCGTTTCAATGGGGCTGTGTTAAAAGGCCTGGTGTAAAATTAGAAAATATTGAGGTGGAGAGTGGTGGAGGAGTTTTATCTTGGGGCCTTTTCACAGAGCATGTATGAGTTTAACACAACAACTTGAGGCTATCTTGGATTACTAAATAGCTGTTGATTTATGAATAAAGTTTACCTATTGTATTTCATGGTGACAATGGGACATCAAGTCCTCATTTGTTAAGATAAAGTTCTCTTTATTTCTAAGGACATGGCTTTGTATCAAATATCACAATTAACACCCTAAAGTAGAACAATTAAGTCCTGTACGATCCTTGCGTTTCCTTAGGTAATTAGTAAGTGTGAGAACGTCGAATCTTGAGCGGCGCGGCGTCTTAAGATCTCAAATCACTGCTCTAAGGACTCACCTCTATCGGCGAGATGCGTGAGAGAAACTGCATTCTCAAACCCGTTTTTTTTTTTTGGCATTGAGGGACAATTCGAAGAGGCTTCCCATTTTTTACGTTCAATGACGGACTACCAGCAACTGTTGAACGTGCACTAGAGCCCTGCATGTTGGGCTCTAATACTTATTTCAATTTAACTCTTCGTCATTCACTTGTTCATTAGCACTTGTTTCTACTAAAAATATAAAGTATCAGGATGTCACAGCGATAGAAAAATTGTTTTAGATTTTCAAATAATCTCATTTGATTTTTTCTCATCAAGACGAAAACATAAAATTTTTTGTGTGATTTTTTTTTTTAAATTTGAAAGTGAATAATGAAATCAGATGAAGAATCAAGCTCCTCTTTCGAAGAAGTAGCGCCTAAGAAAAAAGAAACGGTAAGTAAAAATGTATGGTTAAATTGTGTATGCACATATGTACATATGTGTGTATGTTTTGTCAGAATTATTGTGTTTTTATTTAATCACTCATTCTATTTTATAGCCTCCCAACAATGACGAACTAGAAGACGTTGTGCGGTCACGAAGGCCACGAAGACGAAGCAGTTCCAGGGCTCGAAAGCCTAGTCAAAGCCGACGACGCCGGCAACGATCAAGATCGGTGAGACGACGCAGCGGCGTTAGAAGAAGGACATAAATGAAAGCACTTATGTATGTGTCTGTGTAAATGAATCCATACCTATGTATAGAATTTCGAAACTTACTTAAAATAAATCAATGTTCGGCAAATTAAAGTTTGGTTTTTAAAAAATTATAATCAATGGAGGCTGTTGTAGGACAAGAAATGTTGTGAGTAGCTTGCTGGCCACGCGAAGACGTCATGTTTATAGAACATCATACAGCTATGTACATATATGTGGGCACAAACGTATGTGTGTGTAAATGTGGAATTAAAAAAAAAAACCAAAATTGTTTTTGACGCTTCGATTTTGATTGATTCGAAAACCAAAGGGTCCTTAATATGAGTAGTAAATCGTACGTTCGACTGGAAGCAAATGTTTTGCGAGGTACGATTATAGCAGTTAAACGGTTTCAGTTCCTGCTCAAAATCGTTTTGAACAGTCGCTTCAATATCAGTTCACACTTCTAGACTGATTTTTTGAATGAGGAAGACGAAGGAGTGCTGGATAATAAGGAGATCTCTGTCAATAACCTTTAAGAACTTCACCCTGGTTGGTAAAATGTCTATGTAGACCTTCAGTGTTGGTCGTGTTAGATTGTGTACAACGAACCCCAATCGAGTCATTAGAGATGAAAAACAAGTCGCGGGACTCGAATTGGTTATTGTAAAAGGAAATCACTTTTAAAAGCTTCTGCATATTCAGCGATTAGAAAATAAAATTGTTGAATAATAATGCGTTTTTGCAGTCACTCGAGCGTCAGTTGAAGTCGTAAAAATTAAGTTATACAGCAACATATGAGAATACCCACACCGACGCGACGCGACAAAAAGAAACAACGCACTCTTTTCATACATTTGTACTGTCGCTACGGCAAAAATGATGACAACAGCGTTTCTGCCGGTACTGCAACTGGGAGAACCTTTAACCATACTTTTCAATCACAGAACAACAGCTTTAAACTGGTACTGACAGTACAGAAATTTTCAACTCAAAAGACGAGCACATTGTAGAATGAGCAATGGGAATTTTTCTTTCCTCAGTGATTTCGTTTAACAAGAACTATCAGGACCTACACTTTTTTGCCGTCAACTATCAATAGGAAACACCATTACTTTTTTTGCAACAAATGGCAAAATGGTATCGTTTTAATCGAACCAACACGAGTCACACGAATTCTTCAAATTACTCAAAAAGGCCGTGTTAAACGAACGAACAGGAACTACACGACCTTTTCAACCTCTCAAGCTCGTGTTACATATGCGCGAAGTGCGACTCGTCCCTAGCCCTGAACTGAACAAACCAACGAGCGTTTTTCTATCAAAACTTTTTCCTCGTAAATTATGAATAGAACTTTTGACTGGGTAAGAATGTTTCGGTAAGAATGCACCGGGTGTGTAAACAGCAATTCACTAAGCTATTACTGCGTTCCTTTTATTCTCAAATGATTGCGTTATAACAGAAACCTTGGAGAGTTTATTTTGCTTTATTTTATTTGCACTTGCCGCGAGAACAAAAATCTTATCATATCCCGTATCTGTCGCTACCGCCACTTCAAAATCTCTTTCGATTGGGTGAGCCTTAAATCTGTACGAGAAAAAACTTTTGGCTTGCAATACAAACACAAATAAAAACCTGCTTTTTGCTTAAACACCTTTTGATGGAAGACTCTTATGAATGTTCGAATAAAAGAAAGAATCCGATCACTCAAAAGTCAGTTATTTTGCAATGAATCTCCTTTAACTTCTTTCAAAAAACCGAGAAATTTTGCACTTCAAAGGGGAAATGGACAGAGGTAGCAGTGATGAAGTAGTTAAAGCGTTGGGCTCTTGCACGGGAGATTTGGCCAATCTTTAATTGGCAAACCCCACGAAAGTAACAATGATGAACATTTTATTTAGAAACTGCCTCCATTCTAAAGGAGAGAATATTGCACGTGATTTCATCGTCAAATATCCGTATCTTCTGGGAAAGCCATGCAACCGTTATACCATCAGTTGGCAATGTTTTAGTTAATTCTGTAACCATCGGCGATTATAATCGTCTGTTTTATAGAACAGAACAGTTTAACATTCACCATTCTTGAATGCCAAGGTACAGAGACATTCTTGGTAACAACAAAGCTGATGAACTCAAAAAACAAAACACAGGAAAATGCCAATGTCAATGCAGCGTACAAACTTATGCTATAAGGAAGATGGTATGAAGATGGCAAACACTAGGTGGACAAACATCAATAACTGTCTGGCTACCAAAAAGATCTGGATCCAAAACGACCATAGTTTGAACTTTAACTCTGTATTCAAAGTCATAATCGCCTCATAAGTAGACTTGCCGTAAGAGTCACTGTCCCATCATGGTCAAAGAAGAAGAACAAACCGTTCCAAATTTTCTCTGCATCTACTCTGTTCTCTCTCGAAAACGAAAAGCACAATTCGGAAACTCTTTTTTCAACGATCCAAGTGATATTATCAATACAGGCCCTCATAGTATTAAAGGCTCTATAGAAAATACAAAAAATGAGCAATTCCTCGAATTTCTATCTGATATCGTCTAAGGGTACTTGTCGTTTTCCCGACAGTCACCTTAATCTGATCTTACCTAACTTAACCCCTATTTTTTAGAAGAAGGGTTGAGGGTGGTGTTTCTTAAGCTTGGTCACTATTAGTCTGTAACCTCTATTCTAGTAAAAGGGCCCGCGATAGGTCAACCCACTCCCTGTTGACAAATAAGTGTAAATAAACAAAACGTCTTTGGGCTGACCAGACCACCCCGAATTCTTGCAAGACTATTTTTGGTTATCACTTTTTTCAAACATCTCTTAATTATGTGACAATTGTGTAACCATTTCAAGCAAAATTTAACGGATACAGATTTGATATCCGCCTAACAGTTTGCACGATTCATTAGGGCAATTCACACTGTACAATTAGTAGGACAGACTTCGTTGGAAGAATGTGAATGTAGGTAGTCGGATGAATTGTGTGTTCAGTCAGACTTCTACCTTAAACAAAATTTTCAAAAATGTTTTAAAACCGTCCAATAAAATGGACAAGCTGTCGTCTGAGGGCTTACATTATACAACATTAGTCGTTCAGACCAAAGTCTGTATAGGGTTAGGTTAGGTTAAAATGGCTGTCAGGAATAAAACTGACACGCTTAGACCAATATTAGGTCTATTGTGATACCATAAAAATTGTGCGAGGGAGTACCTCACTTAGCAAAATCATTTGGAGTTTTTAATAAAGCGAAGCAGATGCAGGGGATCTGTGTTCGCTAGATCGCTTGGATCATCAAGGAAATATTTTTCTAGATGCCGTTTTCTTTTAAAGGAGAGTGCAGGTCATGAGCAGAGGAGGTGTGGGATTGTCTCCTCCTCCTTCTCACCTAAGCAACTTCTGCAGAAGTCATTAGAGGAAACGCCAAGTCTTGTGGCGTGTCTTCCTTTCAGACAATGTCCGGTGATGACATTGATTACGGAGCTAACGTGCAATCTGGCTATGGATAGCAAAATTCTTGTGCGTTTTGGATCTAGTCTTGGCCATATACGTTTTGGTGCCACGGTTATATTGTTCCACCTATGATTTGTTGTATCCATTGCCTCTTGCTTTAGCATGAGTTTACATGTAGCGATTGGTATACCAATATTCAACCTGCTGGTTGAGATCGGTATAGCGGTTCCTTCTCTGACGAGTTCATCGGCTTTGCAGGTACCCACGATATCTCTGTACCCCGTGGTACAGAAACGGAAACGGCGTCGAATGATTTGAGGGCAGTTTGCCTGTCTGAGAAAATCCGTATATTCGCTGAGGATATCACGTTTTCTTTTAGCCATGATAGGACCTCTTTGATCGCCAAAATTTCCGCTTGGAACACGCTACAATGGTTTGGAAGGCCGAACGAGAGACTTAAATTAAATCGGTTTGAGTACACCCCGCAGCCTACCCCTTTTTAGGTTTTGGAACCATTTGTATAGAAATGAATTGAATCATCTCCCAAAAATTCTTCGTCTTCCCAGGTCGTTCTCGGTGGGATTGAGACTTGGAATTTATTATCAAAAACTAATTGGGGGATGGTGTAGTCGGAGTGGCAAGGGACTGATCCGATGTTATTTACGGTCCAATGGGAGATAGCTCTCATACGAATGGCTGTAATGGCTGCTTGCTGAAGATATCTATTGGTGTGAGGTTAAGAAGTGTATTTAGGGCAGCTGAGGGTGAGTGAAGGTTTGGACTTTCGTCGCTCATTATGAAAACGAACTCTTCTCAAGCACCATTTTTAAATGAGATTTTGTGTTGTTTCTCCATTTTCTATTCGCATACATCATTGGGACCGGATTATTCCATCAGTGATCGAGTGAATGAGTATTATTTTTCTTTAAAAACTCATCACTCTTTATCTTACAACGTCAGTCTGATGTAAAATAGTAAAATTTATCGACCTCAATTCGTTCAAATACTGATGAAAGAATGTCAAACTATGGTAGTAAAGTGCTTGATAACGTGAGAGGAAATATTAAAAACACATAATTCAGTCACGTATTACTCGATCACGTTTACCGCACACGTGATTCGAGTCCCTGGTTTTCACTGCACTTCTCACTAATAATCGAGATCCAGTTTTGATTGGCTGAATTTGTCTGCAACCATGCCTCGTTGAAATATGGACTTCGTTTGGTGACCGGGGTTAACTTGGTTATCGATAAGATAAGAGCTCCAAGGGCGGAATAAGAAAGGAAAGAAAACTCATTACGTTTCCTCAGCCTCATTTTAGGTTCTTTTCAAAGACCTGTCGTAATCAAGTAATTTTAGTACAGAAATTGCGGGATTTTGCCGACCAAAACTGACTCTTTCACCACCCTACTTGCTTAATTGGCCGCGTATCAACACCGGTTAGGCAAAGGAAACAAGAAACTTACTTAACTTTGTGGTCCTTAGAAAGGACAACCGTCTTCGATTAATCATATTAAAAGTTTATCAGGATCGTCGAAGAAGGTCTTCATCAGTAACTCAAGTAATGGAATAGCAGAGCCAAAAAAAATTAAGGTAAAAAATAAACCGATCTACTCTTTTTTTTATTAACGTGCGAATGAGAAGCGGTTGCACCATCAAAAGAAAAGTAATTTTCCATTTCAACGCCGACACAGCTGACGAAAGCGATGATCCCATTTCAAATTATCAAATCATTCATTCAACAAATGCAATAACTCATTTAATTTTGATAAACAATACTCAAAACAGCTCTTGCTCCAATTCTCATAGCAAATCAATTGTGACATGACAAGCTGCGTATGGCACTCATCCCGCACCAAACCATTAACTTGTAATGGTCGTGCGAGGCCGCATCGCTGTGTTTCTAATATCTTCTATTAGCCTACTACAATATTTTCATTGACTATTAATGATTTCCCATCCAAAATCAACACCAAGTTGACATCACCCAAATGGAGACCGCGTAAATTATGAGTGCCATATTCCCCCCGTTGAACTAATTTCTACCATCGAATGATGAATATTGGGATTTTTTTTGTCATTTTTTCAAAATTACGATGAAATTTTGTCAATTTCAGTAAAACTATTCCAGTTGCGTTGAATCTGAAACGAGTCTGAGTGGATTTTCACGTTTCTATCACATCCCAGTTCTTGCGAACTAAACGGAGCGGATAACTCAAAACACGCATTCTTCCATTTACATCCGTCAAAGTAAATTTACCTGTCGCTGTCACATGATGTGTTCATGTTCGTTGCAAAAACCAACTGCAGCAGCAGCTCTTCCATCATTCTCCCAACTTGGTTGGTGTGCCTCGCATCTCAAAACAAAAAATGACGTAATCCCCGAAAGCGACTGCATATTCATTTTTCTTTCTCGTATTCCCTGAATGTGAATCCTCTGGGAGGTTTTCGGGATGGGAATGTAGCATAGTCTAGATTACAGTCGGTTCAGAAAGCTGGGACACTTGGACATCACTCTGATTTTGAAATCTCTTTGGCGGTTTGAGGGATGCTGTACGAGCGAACACTGATGCAATGTGAAACGAAACAAGATCAGGAAGAACGCGGTTTCTCCTCCCAATCCTTTACTGTAACAAAAAATGGCGATGAAACAACTAGGAACAACAGACCTAAAACTTCTCCCTAAAGACAATTCCATATGCGATCTGGACATACGATACTCGCATGCAACAGTTTTGCGAATGCGATTGCGATATGCAATACGGAAACAGTTTAAACACAAATACGATCCACACCTGTGATTACGTTAGCTGCGCCCAAACCGCCTGTACACAGACACAGAGTCTAATGTTCAACATGACACACAAGAGTAGGCGTTTCTGCAATATGCTGCTGCACGATTGTTTGCCTAGTTCATGTCATGGATAATTGATTACCAAATTGGGTTCTCGTTTTGCTAAGTTGGGATGAATATGCGGGTAGCAAGTTAGTGTGGTGTTGTGTTATGTAATCCTTTTTGGCATGGACTTAAAGGACACCAGTTGTTGGGCTGGGCGAAATGAATTGAAAGAATCAATTAATCGTGTTATGTAATGGATTCGTGTTTTGGAGAGACATCACATGGGGTGCATTGATTTTTCTCGGGTCGGTACATCCATGTTTTGAGTCGTTAAAGTAAATTGAGCTTACCACAAAGATAAGTGCTTGGAAATGGGAGGCCTTTGGTGATGGTGACTTCTTCTCTTACAAGAAACAAGAAGTGATGAGGTGGTGGGAGACGTTGAGGTCCTTAGACTATTTTACAGTTCAATTCAACTAACAACTCGAGTTATCCACCACAAAATTATTTGAGGATTACGACTATTCCACGGTAAAGTTGGGTTGAGTTGCGTTTAAGCTTCCCTACTTATCTGAAAAGACTTTCAAGAGGCTTAGTTTTCAAGGTATTGTCCATTATTTTATTGGGCAGCAAATTTTTGACCAGCTATTTTAAGTGGAAAGCTCTCATCAATGGCACCAGAACTTTCCACCATGGATAAACATTCGATAAGACAATTTATAGAACTGCTTCTTCAGTAAAAGACTTGTTTTTGTGACCAGCGGAACAGAACTTCCCGAAACCAACAAAAAACCAAAATTACTACAGATTTGGTCAATGTTCATCGTTGAAATCATCACAGGAAATATTCCCCAAGGCCGTATTATGATATTACTTTAGTCGATTGTTCCAGTGAATATTTGCACAACTTACTCAACCAAAAATTACAATCAACAACCACAACCACACCACCACCATAAACTATTTAAACTTATCTTCATTCACTCTGATATGATAAGGAACGGTGATTATTAGAAAGTGCATATGGCACATGTGTCAGCTGATAATGATAACCAGACGTTTATGCAATCGTATCATTACGCTAACCAAGTCGCAGTCTGAAATTGATATAAATGTTCTAAAGGAGTCGAAAAGTCTGCGAGGAAACGACTTTTGTTGACCTAGGTGATATGATTGGGTGGGGCTCTTTTCACAAGGGGATTTTCAGCTTTAGTTAAACAGTTTCTTACCGTTTTTATGATTGGCGTATTTGCTTTTGCTATTCGTCATTCGGAAGGCTTGTCGACACGTGTCGATGTTATTCACTTTTGGTTTTGATTAGTTTCAGCAACGTGCTTTGGTTATTTACGAATTGAGGGCAGAAATTAATTGAACTCGATGTAACGATAAGAGATGGGCCTTAAATTCCCTTGATGAAGTTTGGCTTCTGTTTAGAATTCTGTCCAAAAACACGATTTAAGTTACGAGCGGTTGATATCTTCCACTCGTAGATAGGTTTTATAGAATCAGCCACTATCTAAAGTATGGGCTTTGAGGGCTTATACACAAAATTTACAAGTGACCATTAATGAAGTTTTTGTTGTCAAGGTAGTAAGCAAAACATCTTACGACAGCATTTCACGTAATGGCGTTGATAGCTGAAAATTGGGTGTATGCAAACAATGCTCAGTAGGAATTGCCGTAATAATAATTTGATTGTTTCGTTATCTGTATGGCATGTTACGCCGCCGCCGTCTTTTTGGAACCAAAGATAATCCACATCAATATCCTCCAATTCAGGTACGAAAAAGTGATAAGTCATGGCTCTATAGCGTTCCATTGACTCTCACATTATTTTTGAAGAAATTTGGACCAATAATGAACACCAAACAGTGATTTTATGAGAATGTTACGCCATCTCAACAGAAGCATTTGGCTGATTCATGACTCTAAATGCGAAAAATTTGTTCATTCACCTACCCATTCAACCAAAAGTAACTTTCGCAGAAGGACTTATTCAGGTCTTGATCAATACTCTCCTCCACAGTAGCATTAGCATCTTCGGTGTGCACTGAACGGCGTCTCTGAGGATGCGCGTTATCCACTAGGGTAAACGTGGTGCAAAATCGATCCACTGTGGTGCTCGATTCACCGACTCTACTGGTTGACTGCCATCCACTGCTGCCAGCCACTCTTATTGATGACATTCTTAGACATCGTTCAACAGCTAGAGTGCAGCAAGTTTAAACACCGATAGTTGCAATAAGTTTCGGCAGATAAGAAAATTAAACTGAAAATGTGCTGCTCTAATTCCTCCAAGGTCCAAGCAGCAATGATTTGTCTTTACCACAGTTCTCAGATGTGAAGCCTATCATCACATAACATAATATTAAATGTTCTTAGAGTTTGCCTAAACTGAATTATGTTGAATGACGGGATCAATTATGTGTCTTACACTAAGACTCAAGGATCTCGACAAATTTCTCAACATTTCAACGTGACCCAGTCCAATTTTGAGCCAGTTGTCTTGTTATGTTTAACCAAACTAAGCGACGTTTTCAAAAATTAAAGTTTCTCAAATTGTCTGTTGGAGAAAACTTAGCTACCTATAAAATAAAGATTATGTTGAAATAAAGATTATGTTGAAAGTTATCAACTATCTAGATTCTAGAGTGCGCCGTATTCCCCGGGATTTTCATGAGAAAGATTAGAAAGGAGCATGGTTGTTTGGCAAAAGCTTAACAAATTTAGAAAAATGGAATGCTTTGAATCAGATCTCAAAAAATCTCAGAATTCATTTCGCAGAGTAGGTACAATATTTATTTAGGATGAAGGACACCGGAAAAGGAAGATAAGAGGAAACAGATTAGGGGAGATCTTGCCCCTTCGCCAGACGGAGAACACATTAGAAAAACATAAATCGTGCCAAAAAAAAAACCAGCACAAAAACTTTACAACACTTCAGGCACAGCATGGTGAAATGGCAGTAAGGCCTTTAGCCCACCCAACCATGGAACTCGGTCTGCCATCTTGTCGAGTTCCCCGATGACGATCACTGCTGTCAGGAGAAACCATTCACCAACGGTGCATCGCCAACCTCTTCATCCTCCTAAAATCGTGCTTAGCACGCCATCCTCGCCTCACAACAAAAAAAAAAAACGTCTTTTTCAAAACATCGCATCGGTGTGATGTATATTTTATTGACGAAAACTTACAACAAAAAAATAAAACCTAAACTCGAATTACTCTATTCTTGAAAGTACGTTGGAAATTAGAATTTGTGAAAAATTTGTGAAAAATTTCTTACGGTGACAATTATACTTGGAAGCAAAATTGAATCTCCGGTAAAGGATGCGTTACGGAGAAAACTCCGATCTGACGGTTACCTCGATAGGGCCGATTAGCTTGAGTTGAATTGTGATCGGCAGAGTTCTGTCGTCATATCGACACTTTTGTTGCAGTTGTTACAGTTTAATCGAATCATGTATTCAATATCGTTAGACGACATAGCTACAGTTGCCTTCGTTGCGGTTCCGTCATAATTCGATTTATCGTAATTACGAGCTCTATCGTATGTGACCAACAAGCAACAATTGATTTTTCTCGAATAAACGATAGTTTTTATAACGAAGCTTTTCGTCGCGACATTTCTGGCGTGATTGCACCATTGCTGGTTAAGGAACTTCTATCGTGATCCTGCCATTACTGTCGGAATCATTCTGAGGAAGTGTTCTTCAACGCTGGCAAAACCTCTCCCTTACCCTCTTCAAAATTAAATGGGGTAGCGCTGCTAAGTTCTTAATCACTATTCTCATGAAACCCTCATTTAATACAAAAAAAAACTAAACTTGTGTTTCATAAAATCCGTGCGTTGTTTACAGTTTTGCCTTTAAGCATTTTTCCACAATGACGCTCACACTCGACATCCTTTAATAGCTGCCATGGCCACCATCATGCTCATGAGGTATGAGTAATCTCCAAAATGTGCATCGGAAATGACGATTCCCGAGGGAAGATACTAAAAACTGACTTTAATTTAAAATACCTCTCTCTCCTTCACTCCCTATACACTTTCCACATCATTGGCGCAACTGTCCAAAGCAGAAACAATATAACTTTGATTAATGTTCCCTTCCAGAACTTGACATTCCGCAACGATAACTTTTTGTGTGTTTGTGTTTGAGTCATGTTAGCCTACCGCCACCGCGAGGCCTACTGCACAGAGTGCAGCATACGCAATAATATGTAAGTTTACAACACAGCAACATGCTAATGACAACAAAATGCGTTTGTCATTCGCATTGTGACATAACGTGAATCTATTTATTAAAATTGACTGATTTGATTCATTGGTCTTATGACTAACTCGTGTCGCGGTATGCCGATTTTGGTCAAAGATGCTAACCGCAGCTTTAATTTATAAAATTATATGCGAAGGTTTGATGGCACACAAGTAATTACAAATGGGCGGTGAGTCAACTTCGTATGGGAGTTTGTGCTGGCGTGGCGAAGAAAACGTACACATATGTTAATTTCTTCCATAGAGTTGGCAGCCTGACGATTCAAAAAATTAGTTGAAACTTCAAGATTTGTCCAATGACATCAAAGTGTCATACACAAGATGCAACATTGTAGAGGACGATAACTTCCGAGAGTGAACTGATGTAAAGGAGTCCTTGTTGGTTGTTTGTCGTAAACACAAACAGACCAAGTCCCTTTCTAAAACCGGCCCCCCACAAACACAACATGAGTCAAAAATCTGTTTTAATCCGTCTGTCAGCCTGTAAGAGTTGTCAAGGCATCCAATGAGATTTCCTTTGAAAGCAGTCACATGCAACAATGTATCAGCTCTTTTCAGTCTTGTAAGTCTCAAACATTGTAAGACATCTCCTGACAGTTAGTTTCCTTCAAATAGCCCAAGAAGAAATCTCAGTCGCGCGATCGTGTGCCGTACCAAAAATGGCCAAGGCACGATCACTATCCGATTAAACACCACTCCTATCCTAACTCATCACTTACTATAGAAGCAAGTTGTAGGCAAAGACACTCCAGCAACACCAAACCCATTATCCCTGATGTGAGCCACACCAAAACGTTGATTACAATTTAGGCCATCACATCAGTCGCAGGAACCCAACTACCATCACACCAGTTAAAGAAAAAAGTAAGAATCCGAAGAAGAACTTAAGACAAAAAAAAAAACCACCCCGGGGAACATAACTTTTTTTGTAGGAAGCAAAAAAATAGCAACAAAGTCTTCGTTTCTTCGTCTCTCGAACTCTTCGCTTGAGGATTTCAACTGGTTACCCATGTAAAGTGCTGCCCGAGGGGCAAGCGTTGATAATTAATTCAGTGTGGAACACCAGTAGCTACAATTTGATTTGGTTTAATGTTCTGTGTAGCTTAATTCCAGAACCGGTTCCATCATCGTCATCTGACGACGATGTCGGAGCGAAGACGACGGCGATGATGTTTATGTTGCTGGCTGGCTGCCGTTCTTTCTCTTATTTTGTGTGCCTATCCATGATCTCTTGCAGTCAACAGAAGGTTTTTTTCTTTTTGGAATCGAAAACGAATCCAATTTTTAGGCCAGCTCTTCGCAGGGCCTTTACATTTGGCGTAGCGTGGTGTGGTTTTGGACGAATACGATTCTGCGCCGCCGCAGGTCCATCGACTTTGCGCAGTACACTGGGTACCACTTGAGTTATGGCCAATATCTACCGCTTTTGGATGGTTGCATTCGGAGACCCTTTGCTTCGTATAGGGTATATGAGATTTGTGGCTCCTGTTGGAACAAATAGAAAGTTCGTGTATAGTACAAGACCTTGTGTTCAGTGAACCCCAAAAATTTTCTTAGAATCGGAGAAGGCCATCATCTGCTGTCACATCTCAGCATATTGTGAGGATCCAGTGAGGATGTTGAGATGTCGTCTGGGGTCGTTACCATTTAACGTCGCTACCTTTCTGCGACTTCTTTTTGCTGTTTAGCCAAAATATGTGGAACTTCGAAAATGCTTTACCTTATCTTAAGTAATGTTCATCAAAGCGTCTAAATATCATCGAAATCGCTGCAGTTGTTTCGAAAATAACCAAACAAAATTACAGACATTTGTCTGCCTGTTATAAAATGCTACCGAAAGATTTACCTCAAGAGCAGCCATCTCTTAAGCTTTTTTTTGATGAAAAGAAGGTGCCTGGTTAGTTGTAGAGACAACCACAAGGCTCCACTTAGATCTCCTCTTTGCAAGACAGACGATGCTTCGGCGGACATAAATTTGTTCACCTTAATTGACCTTTTTTCTTTTTATTTATTCATTTGGTTTTATTTTGTGGTCTCCTAGATCCTACAACAACTCCCGTGTCCCGTGTCCTGTTTGGTATACGAAACACAACAACACACGTTGACAGTGATCACTTGTACAAGCAGGTCGTACTGTAAGGTTGCATGTCATGCGGCTGCGGCGCGGCCGCCGCATCGGTCGGTAGCACTGTTGTAGTCACTGCAAAGTAGCAAATGCACAGCAAGTGCAATGCAATTGTTCCGATTTAATTGCGAGACCACAGCATAGAGCCACCACAAGATATACAACTTCAAAGTAAAGGACAAGTGGAGGACATTCACTGTAGAAAGTCAATGCACCGCAATCGACGCGATGTTAAGGAATCGATAATACGACGAGCCCGGTCGATGTTTGTTAGGAAGCTGATGATGATGAGTTTTACTCGGTGAATTCAATTTGTTTAGTACGATGCGGAGTCATTAATCAATACTCCTGGCCAGGATGTATGTGGATTAATTGCTGGCAGGACTTGTCAACGTTTTCGCCGAATATCTTCCCAGCAGCCGGATATAAAACGCATGGATAACGAGATTAGAAGTGATTGGGGCATTAATTCGAGTACAGGGAAACGGGAAGGTGCGGTTATACCCGTGATAAAGGTACTAATTGAAGGTAATCTTTCTTCCTAAATTGGACATCGGCTAAAGAAGAGTATCGAGAAGGGCGAAAAGTCGTTAAGAACAGTGTTTTTCGTCTACCTCCACATCATGTCTGGTAGTCAATGAGGTTGCGCAAAATAAATTAACTTCGATAGGAAATCGATGGGCTGCTTGGTCTGCATGGAGAGTTGGAATAGTGTCTTATTCACCTTAGGCGTATTTTGGAAGGTAATCAAGTTAAAATCAGGATACCAAAAGAGTTTTGAAAGTTCCACGTGAGGAGTGTACGAATGACAGTTTATACGTCAAATTTTTGCAACACAAATGATGAAATGTTGTGAAGTATTATAATCCAAAAAGACTAGGGATTTGGTTGATTGGAAAGTTAGTAGCGTTCTGTAATTCCAGAGTGGCTCAATGCATCACGATGATGCCAATAGTTTATTTTACATATTTATACGATTTCCTTATTTTAAATAGTTAACAATGTAGATACATAGTGTTGGGCACAGAGTGTGCAATACGGCTGGTCAGTTCGTACATCGGACTCCCTTTGCCTAAAACATCTTCAATAGATTTTTGGGATACAGCCAAAATGGTGTCGAATATAGTGGAGGGTCTGCATCCGCTCCCAATTCGGTTTCATTATTTTTGATTTGTCTTAGTGTTGTATTTGCATTAATGTCAAATACTGTTTATTTTTTCAGCTCAAATAATGTTTTCGACATGAAAAGTATTAAAAGACTCAACGTCATTCATCGATAAAAAAATCCAAAAATTACATTCACCGTTTTGAAGGATTTCAAATTAACAGACAGTAAAATGGCGGCCTGTCTGTTTCCGATCAAAATAAGTTTATGACCAAAATAGCGTGGTCCGTCTATGTAAGCTCACTTTATTACTAACTCTGTTCTTCTCATTCTTTTTGAACCACAAAATCCAAACTTATAAAAGCTCAAAAAGGGTTAGAAAACGAAATTCAAAGGCTCTGCTTTCGCTTGAATATGTTATGCGGGTAGGTTCGGTTCAACTTAGCTCTGTTAGCAGTCAAAATTTAAAGATTATTATTAAAGTATTATTATTAGAGTTCGCTGTCCGATTGCAGGTCATTTGATACCTAAGACCGAGACTAAATTTTCGATTCTTTCGTCAAAAGATTGCTTCGTGTAACTTCGATTTCAGTGATTGTAGGACAGTTATCGTCTTAAGAATTTTTGTGTCTTTTTCAAGTTTGTGGGCATGTTTTTAGTATCTAAAATTAAGAGGATAGTTACCTCAAAAGTTATGGAATCCAAGCTCTGAGTAAGGACATTAAGTCATCAACTGGAGCTGAATTGTTCCTATAAGGCTTCAATAAATCATCGGTCCCTATTGATGGGCAAAGCCTAGAGGTGAAGAACAAAACTGATCGTCAAGACTTTTACGTCCGACTGTTTGCTTACGATATTTAGGCTTTCTGTAGTTGACCTGCCTATCAACCAAGGCTATTGCCTGCTGTATCACGTATCACCGCAGGGGTTCTTAATAGAAAACTGCTGATCAACCGAGCTTTTTGCCTGCACAACTGAACCGTAAATGAAAAACTGAGCTATTGTCTGCACGTGCCCCCAGGGGCCGTTGATTAACCTGCTGAACGAGCTTTTGCCTGATTTTTTGCCTCAAATGCTGCCAGGGTCCGTGTATAAGCCTGCTGAAATTGCTGATCATACAATGGTATGACCTGCTGTTTCACTTGCCCCCAGGGGCCATTAATAAACCTTCTAATCAACCAGACCTATTGCTTGCTATTTAACGTGCCATGAGGGACCGTTAACAAGTCTGCACTTCAAATAGAGCTATTGTTTATAGACTGTGTGCCATCAGAGACCATAAATAAAATCTTGACTTCTCTATTTGTGTCGAACTGAGGTATTACCCGTGCTATCAATAGCAAGGAAACAGGCAGCAAGTTATTAAAGACCGGATAGTGCTAGAGTAGACCTGTCGTATGGGCTGTACACCTCCGTAGTTTGGATTTAAGCTGATTGACTAGGCTTTATAGCGTTTTTATGTAGACCATGATGACGTTTTAGATAGAAGTTTTGTATTTCTTCTGTTTTTAGCATTGTTCTTCTGAACGAGACTGGCTATAGTGATTAACAAAATCTCGACTGGAAAGCAAAAAGCGCTTGACATCTTGCAGAACATGGCACAATGTCAACAGTTGTCTTCAAAATATTAGAAGTTTCGAAGTTGGAAAAGGTAGGAAATGTTCTTGAAGATTGCTCCATTCTTTAATCATCCAGCCGCGGTCATACTACACTGAACACAGGGTATCATACCACAGTTTACTAAACGGGGGAAACCATTTTCCTTATCTCGATTGACCGTTGTTGGTTGCGAAGGCAAAGCATTGCATTCCCAAAACTAAAACTTTCCGCAGCAAATACTTATCGGAAAACGTCGGATCGGTCGATCGGGAAATCGTAGGAAATCAGATAGAATTCCGCTCTGACGCGACGTGACGTTGTTGTTGCCATTACGACAGTTACGATATGATACGCGTGATTGCGTACCCGTGGCAAAACGGTTAGCATGTCTCCTTAATACGTTGGAGCTCGAGGATCATTTGACTGCACTGTTTTTCTACGGATATCGCTTTTCTCGAGCACCTGCTAAGTCCTCTGACAATAGGATACTGCCCTGGTTATTTACAAGGTGAACCAAAAGAAATCACCTTATTAAGAGATGTTCTAATTTTTGGAAATGTCCGACGATGTCAAATCCAAATCAAATAGACTAAACAGACGCATCACATAAGTGAACACGAACAGTAAATGGAGCAATATTCTCCCCAAAAACGCGGAATAATCGTGTCTATTTTTTTGCATAACAATTCGTCTGTGGTGTTGACGAAGCGCGAACTCCGTCGCCGATGCCCCGGCCGACTGCGCCGTTTGGCCACTAATCTTAGTATGGTACCACACGAGACGTTGCCAAGAGTGGCCGCCCCCGGAGCATATCACCGCTATTGCTGAGGATGTCGCGCTGTCGAAGGAAACATCGACCAGACGCCGTGCAACGCAATCAGCCATCAGCCGGGCGTCTCCAAGGCTAATTTTGGTCAAAGATCTGCGATGTTTTCGTAAAAAGTTCAGTCCGTGCATCAGCTCCTGCCGGCTGACCTCCAAACGCGCGTAACCTACGCCTAAGCCGTCCTCAATCTCGAGGAAGAAGTAGACGATCTTAGGCCTAAATCATAATGAGCGATGGAGCTCATGTCCACCTTAGTGGGTTCGTGAGCAAAAGACTATCGCTCTGGGGCACTGAAAATCCACGAGTGATGAACGAGGAATCATTACATAAACCCGCTCAAGGTCCCGCATGGTGTCCCGATGCCACTTTTTTTTTTTTTTTTTTTGAGAATGCCGATGACCAAACTACAAGAGTGGACGGTGCGCGCTATAGGGCCGTGTTGACCGAGTTTTTTTCTGCCGCAAGTGGAGTTAGGATTGACTAACAGGATGGAGCAACGGCACAAGGGACTGCGGCACTGACCTGCAAGATCGCCAGGCTTCCAGACATTTTTTATGGGGTTTTTTGAAGTCCCGTCTTTACGTGAACAAGCTCTCAAGACCAATATTCGACACGAATGCGAGAATCTTTCGTCCGAAGTTCTCGCCGAAGTGATGAAAAAAACAATAAAACGATCCCGTACGGTAATCACGGCTCCCATCTGGCCGATATAATCTTCGCGACTTGACCAATAAAACTCTAACAGCCATATTATTGACCCACTTCAAAACTAGTTTTTACATAGAACTAGTTTTCAAAAGTTTCCTAGTTTCAAGTTTTGAACAAATCGGTATTATTCAAAAAAATAATGACGTATAAAACCCGAAATCGTAAAACTAGTTTTAGATAAAACTAGAAATTCATGAAACTGGAAATATCTAGTTTTAAGGATTTCAAAACTAGTTTTGAAGGCTTTTTGTATTATTCATCAAAGTCAACAGAGATTAAATAAATTTCGAAACGTCATCAAATAATTCGAGTAAGGAAATAATTTTAAAGATGGCGCGTAGAATGATATTCCACGAATTGGGGCTTCGAAATAGAAAATTAAAAAAGATTACGTATGTACCTACATTTATTTTATTTTTATATACATACATATGTATGTATTTCTCGTTCAAGATGCGAATAATATTCGTGCATACATTCAAACGTTTGAAAATTACAGATTTTTTTTTAATTTTCTATTTCACTTTCAAAATCACAGCAGCTTCTTTGATAGAACTAGTTTTTTTTACTCAAAACGAGAAATGATTTTCAAAACTCGAACTAGTTTTTCTTCAGAAATGAATAATGCCAATTTTATTCTAGAACTAGTTTTGATTATTTTTTGCAAAACTTGAAACGAAACTAGTTTTACCTGAAACTAGTTTCATTTCTAGTTTTACGAATTCTCAATAATATGGCTGTAAAAGTTCAAATAAACATAATCGAAAACAGAATCGAAGTTTGCAATTTAGAAAAAAGAAGAGAGCCAAACAACATCGGATGATTTCTTTTGACCCACCTTGTATTTATTTGTTCTCATATTTGCAACATCGATAGCGACTATTTAGTCGCCTAGCGACACTTCTGTCACAATCACGATAGCCTTTTCGGGATGACGTTAATCCATCTCAATCACAATAGCTCAGTTGCTATTATTACTCTTTCACATTTCCTTTTTCTCAAATTTAAAAGTTTTACTCGAAGCCATTTTTAGTTTAGTTTGAATAATATGGAGGAGAGTCTTGGAATCTGGAGGAATTTTTTATGGAAATGGTCCAATGAAGCTTTTGCTCCCGACAGTCATTTTCTTCAGTTTCTTTAGCTAAATGATATCACATTCGTGCCATTGGTAAAAAAATCAAATTTGCAATTATTGCAGGAGTATAGCCAATTACACTAACAAACCTCAAAGAGCAACTGAAAAGCATGTCCCTCTACTAACTAACTGTCCTGACCCATTTGCGAATCACCTCCTTAAACAAAACAGTCCTAGTGAGCAAATTAGTGTGTTCAAAGAAAGACCCAACCGATCACCCAAAGTGTTCAAAACCGTTAGCCCATAAAACCAACAATCAACAATCCAACTTACAAAAAGCCTTAATTGCTCGTAAGTAGGTACTCTCTTCTTAACTCTGCATGCAGAAAGACCATTCTGCGAATTGGGCCCCAGTGGTGGTAGAAAATTTGTATCCGAACCATCGATTGACACCGCACGACCACAGTGGCAATAAAACGATCGAATTCGATCTCAAAACACAAACTCGTGAGAATTCCAATAGCAAAGTACCTTGTTTGTGATGTTGTATCCCTGCGATTCGACTGTTTGTAACTATTTGTGCCAAACAGCGCTATCCAAACCCACAACACGTAAAATAAAAAGGCTTTCAAATGGCAAATTACAGTCAATGAAATGGTCAATAAATTTCGCTCCGATACCATCATTCCTGTCAGAGTCGTGATGGTAAACACTCTCTTGGAATTGAAACCGTTTTTCTTCGCCATTTGGCAGCGGCAGGAGACAAACTTTTAAACTTTCTACTCGAAATTTTTGTTGAATTTATTTTATAACTTTGAATTGCGGCTCACACGCCCATCAGTCCTTGGCCCATCTGAAGCGAGCAAACCTTTTTCAAAGTAATGTGATGCCAGTGCATGAATGCGAGAGTATGAAAGCCGCATAACTTTTTCAGAAGCTCTGCCAGGCCGCCCACGCTACGTCGGTCGGTCGCGTCTCGTCGCTGTCGCTTTCGTCCGCCGCACCGTCCGTATCACCATCACCAGCGTATAAATGATAAATTGAGTTTATGCACCACAAGAGACGACATTTTCCAGGCCAAATGTGGAAAAAGGTCGCACACATAATATTCTCAATTCACATTCGCAAACAACAACTCACAGCACAGTCACAACTCAGAACGGTGAATTTGTAGAACGCGGCAATGACGTGCTCCAGGCAAATGTATTATTCATTTCAAGGAGTAATCCTGAATGTGTTTCCTTTGCAGACACCGGCTAAGTGTATTGTAAAGTTGGTTCTTGGAGAATGAAGAGTGGCGGTACGAGGAAAATGTAAGTGAGTCCTTTCACCGGTGCCATTGTTGAATCTGAGAACGACTGTGTTGGGAGTCGGAATTAATTTGCATATACACAGAGAACTGTCGAAGTGCCTGCCTCTGAATAAGTTGGCGAGTTCAAAGACTTACTTATGACAGCCCAGTTTTTTATTTGTTTTTTTTTTTAACGAATTTCACCTGCACCTCGCCATTTCCATTTCCATCCCCAATTTTCAACACCAACAAAAGCAGCATCGTAATATCATAAGAAGGCTTTTGGGGGATTTTAAGAGATTCCCGACAAATCTCTAGGACATTGCTATTTGGCTACACTTACTTCGTCATCTTAAGTTCATTAGTCGCAATATGAAGAAGAAGACGTTCTGTGTGTCGGTTATGACTAGGGTGGGTATTCGAAATTCAACACCGTTACCGCACGAAAACCGAGACCGATTGTACAAAATTAATTTTTAGGAAATTCCCTCCGGCAAGGACAAGTCCTAAGTTTGACTGGGGGAATATGCTGCATTTTACAAAAGAACCTGCCCTTCGTTAAAAATTTTATCCGCGGGCATAAGATGATTGTTTTGTTGTGTGAGTGAGGTATTTCCAGTCAGTTCAACGACACAAGGTGGTGTCATTTGTTGTGATTCCGAAATGGGCCAGACGTGTCGATTTGCGGGTTCAATTTCTAAGAACACCAACTTATTTGCCTTTCAAATGATAAAACAGCTGCCGGCGGCGACGACGCCGACGGGCGCAGGGGTGGGGGTGAGAGTCTCTTGAGTTTATTTGAATTTGGTTTACTAGATTACAAGAGTTGGAGTGGAAAAAATGATGGAATGATGAGGTGGTTGTGGTGGTGGTGCATGTTGTTTGGGGAATCTAAGCAAATAATTCCTGTGAATTCCTTTGGAAGTGAATTTATGCTTTTGGTGACACGTTCTGTTTGCACGTGATGGAACATTTTGATTCACTCGGGAGACATTTGAGTTTTGAGGTAATTTATTGGGTAAGGGTGGGTCACAGCTGGTTACCTAATTGGAAGACGTCTGTATGAATTTGTGCTTCAAATGGCGGAAATGGATTCAAAGAAATGATTCTGTGGCTACGCAATTTGTTGGAAAAATTGGCGATTTCAGCTTCTGGTCTTCGTTAAGATGGTCTTGAAGAGGAGGGAGGCTTTTCTCATGGTCGCGTTTTATGAATTTTTCTGGAGCCTGTAACAAAACAATACTAGTTTGCTTGGTCTTCTTCAAGTGTAAGGGGCATAATCCGACAAGTGGTTCTTGACTTGTAGCTTTATTTTACAAGCCCCTGAGCTTTATTCAGCATTTTGAGTGGTGTTCCTGCAAGAGGATCTGTCCAGCTTTTTCCCAGTCGCAATACTTACAAGGGCAGCTCTTGTCTGCAAAAGAAAACGACAATTTTGGAAAAGTGTTGATTAGGCCTCGGTGGTGGTGATGACCTCTTCATTCGACACAAATTTCTGCCCAGCAAGTGATTTTTTCAAGTTTGGAAATAAAAAGGAGTCGCAGGGGGCCAAAGCGGGAGAATACGGTGGATGGGGCAATAGTTCATAGCCCAACATGACCAATTAAGCCTCGGCGATGGCGGAGGTGTGAACCGGTGCTTTGTCGTGGTGGAAGAGCACTTTTTTCTTCGCTAAATAGGGTCGTTTTTTCTGCAATTCGGCGTTCAATTGGCCCAATAATTCGGCATAGTACTGTCCTGTGATCGTTTTACCTTTCTCCAGGTAGTCAATGTAGATTACCTTGTGAATTCCAGAAAACGGTGGCCATAACCGATGGGACCGGCCGACCGACCGATGGGACAGTTTTCGCCTTCTTCGGAGTACGTTCGCCGGGTAAAATCCACTGTTTCGGCTGTTTCTTGATCTCTGGCGTATATCAGTGAATCCATGTTTCATTGACGGTCACGAAACGACGCAGAAACTCCTTCGGATTACGCTTGAACAGCGTCAAACACATCTCTGAAGTGGTCACACGGTTGCGTTTGTTGTCCGGAGTGAGCAAACGCGGCACCCATCGCGACGACAGCTTTCTCATGGCCAAAATTTCATGCAGGATATTACCCACGCGGTCTTTCGAGATGCCTACTATCTCAGCTATCTCGCCCACCTTCAATCGGCGATCTGCCAATACGCGAGATCGTGGATTTTTGTCACATTGTCTTCGGTGGTCGGGGCACCTGGGCGTTTCTCATCAAAAACCGACGTGCGACCACATTGAAACTCGCTGAACCACATTTTGATGGTCGCCTTCGAAGGAGAAGAGTCACCGCATACAGCATCCAACCGCTGCGTGATTTCGTTTCCAAAAACAAGAATCACTGACCGATATTGCTCTTTTTCCATTTTTCTAAAATCCGTTGACACTTTTGCTTCCACACGCGGGTAAAACAAAACTACAAAAATGTACCACACCACAGTCTCTCTTGCGATATTGGCGCTATTGGGCGGAGAGGCTATGTACTTATCGGACTGCCCTCGTATAAAGCAAGAGTCTGTTAAATCAGAAAAGGGGCTCGTCTAAGGTGATACCCATGCTGACAAAAAGAGCCCTGGGAATCCCATGTAATCTGTGTCACGTAAAAATCACACATTTTCGACAGGTCATCGTCATTCGTCACCCACTTATTCAGAATTCCATAAAACATTACACAACAACTTGCTAATTCATCGTCATTCGTCTCCAAACGGTTCTTTACTTTGTATGTGTGGAAACTTCATGTCTGCATGAGCATAACAGGTCATGAACCCTTAACTCTGCCTCACTTTGTTTTTTTTAAGAAGTCACTTGCTGCTCATCTCGTGTATCGTGACACACTTGTTTTCTGCAACTCATGTAAGTATCTGATTCTAACAGTAATGACGGCTGGAGCACGATAATGACATGGTCATCCGTCAAGCTTCGGAGCATGTTATTGACGTGAAAGTTTAAGGTGCTGTGATGTGTTTTATTTTCAGCTTTGTCAATGTCTAAGGCGCCCATGTCTTGTTAATCGAGTCACAATTTGGATGAGTAATGTTGGTTATGAGAGTGTTCTCTTCTCACGACAGACGACAACGACAACCACATTCCCGGCCGTCAGAATCGGAAGCTAATCCCTAAGCATGACGCACTCCCTATACAACCTACACTCATCAAAAGTCTTTTATGAGTCAGAACACATCACACAAACATCATGGTCTAAGTTCTAAGAGCCTGGCGATAGAAGGAAAGAAAAAAAAAGACACAATCGGGCCAACAATCGCCGACATAATAATGTGGTAGAAGAGCTGTGACGGGAATTAGGAATCTGTTCGCATATGCACTGTGTGCGGCCAGTAGAAGTCATCTTTGACTTGAATTTTACTCATTCTGTCAGCTTAGGGTTTCTTTTTTTTTTCAATTTTTTTCTTACACACGCAATTAGCGCTTGGGCAGTGCACAATCACACATCGTATAATCGCATTTGAACGCTCGTTAGAATTAATTAGCGAGTGGTTAGAACGTTCACTGGAACAACTTTGTGTTTAGTGTGAAGAGAGTCCATTGACGCGATGACGGACGCCTATGTTATGATGATGGTTGACAAAAGCGCGGCAATGGTGCGGTTGACAGAGTTGACCGGATCAAATACGCTTTCAACAACTTCTTGGGTTTTATTATTTGTTTGTTTTAATGCGACACGATAAACAGCATAGATGAGAGAGAGTATGGAACCTAAAAACGTTATGACCTTCGATGCGCGACTGTTGTCAGTCATAATAAAGCAGGCGCATTGTGGTGGCGATGTGTTGATTTTATTAGTTAATTGAGATGTCAACAATGTGTTAATGAACCGCAGCTAGCAAACACGCAATTGTAAGATGTTTCACTCGGAGGATGTCTACAAAAAACTTTAAGAAAATAAACTTTAGCGGGGCGATACTTATTTCAATCATGTTCATTCCATTTTTGTGGTGAAGCCTTGAAAACCTCAAGCACATAGCTTATAATACAAACAAACATTGTCACTCGTCAAGTATTCTTACGAATACGTCACTCTACTATCGCCAAAAGTCGTATTTTGATAGTCGCATGAGTTGCGTATAAGCACTCACGACGGGTTTTCGTATTTGCGGCATTGTGATGCATACATACCGGGGTCTATCTCGTTTTTCACAGCCATATATCTTACAAGGGAAGCAAAGGTACCAATAATTTGTTTCCGATTCCAAGTGGCTAATCGAAAAAACGCCTTTCACGGCATGAAATTGCTCTCCAAAAACTTGACAATTCCTCGTGAAAGGCGATTTCCGCGGAAAACATATTTTTTTTTATGTCTCTGGGATTTGAACTTCGAACCTACAACGTAACAGGCAGGCAACCCATCGAGATAACCGTGTCGTAATCGAGACTTCGCTGTGTATTACGAAAGTCGATATAGTCAGAAATTATTTTAATAGATATTTTTTAGTCGTGACAACACTGCAATGATTGAAATGACTGAAATGTTAATCTATCGTTTTCGTTAACGTCGTAGCCTGTCACACAAGGCCAATTGTAATAATGACTCAACTGTCATAATCAAGACAGAACTATTGTGGTCGCGATAGAGCTATCGTAACCTCTGTAGCACCGTCTTAACCATACCAGAACTGTCGTAACTGCAACAGAACTGTCGTAATAGCAGCAAAACCGTCGTGATAGCAGCGCTGTCGTTATCACAACTGAACTTTCTATATCGCTGTTAGAATTTAAACTCTCGCTTAATGCTGAAAAGAAAAGAAAACTGTTGAAAGTGCAAGAAACGATATCGCAGCCATGCCAAAGAACGGTCAAAATAGCGAAAAAACGTCGTGATTGCCCCAAAACTGTCGTAGTCGCAACAGCGCTATCACGGTAGTGGCAGAAGTATTGTATGCAAAAAGTTGCGGCTGTATTGCCGTTATTACAACAACGATAGGCCTAATAATTATTGTGACTATCACTATTATGAAAATCGATGTGGTCATTGTGGGACATAACTCTCTTAGTTGCCAAAACACTGTGATAATTCCAACAAAAATGGTGACACACAATTGTCGTAACCTTGACAGGATTGTCGTACTCACATCTCACAACAGAGCTAATTGGTATACTGTGGCAATTGCAACACCGCTGTCGAAATCACCACAGAACTCGGCAACAAAGTCAATATTGATAATGCGCAGTTGAGTCGACTACAGAGCTGCTGTCCTTATAGCGGAGTTCATACTGACAATGAGGTTAGGTTAGGTTAGGTTAGGTGGAAGTGGCTGTCAGCCAATGAGTACATTGCCTGACACACTTAGACCGCAATGGCCCATTGTGATACCACAGAGATCAGCAAGTTAATCACCTACTGCTCTCAGAAACCCGATTTAAGTAAGATTAACGAGTTGATCACTTATTAATCTTCCATTACGGGACTAGCCGGTTAATCACCTGCTAGTCGAACCACGCGGAACTTTTGATGTATTTCGAAAGACTTTTAGGGTCTATGTAAGCTAAGTCGCTAGTATCATCGAAGAAGAATTCACCGAGATGAGTTTTCTTCCTATGAAGTAGTGCAGGGCATGAGCAAAGAAGGTGTTGAACGTTTTCTTCCTCTTCTTCGTCCATGCAGCTTATGCAGAAATCATTGGAAAACACACCAAGTCCTTTGGCGTGTCTCCCTATTAGACAGTGTCCCGTAAGAACACCTATGGTAGAACCTAGATACAGGCGGTTCAGGGCTAGCAAATTCTTTTTGGTTGCAAAGCAGTTGTTACTCTCAGTCCATCTACTGTTTGTTATCCTCGAGGCGTCTTGTCTAAGTAGGAGTTTACTTGTAGCGAGCGATAGGTATGCACCTATGTTGTTCCATTCTGAGCGTAGGGAAGTGATCGTGCCCTTTTTGGCTAGTACGTCTGCCATACAGTTGCCTGGTATGTCCCTGTGCCCTGGCACCCATGAAAGGTGAATGTTAAACTGATTTGACATCTCCATCACAGACATCTGACAATTTTGGACCGTGATGGATTTTGTAGAGACAGACGCAAGAGATTTAAGGGCAGCTTGGCTGTCTGAGAAGATTCGAAAATCCGTGGAGGATATGACGTTTTCTTTGAGCCAAGACAGCACCTCCTTAATCGCCAGAATTTCCGCTTGGAACACACTACAATGATCGGGTAGGCGGAAGAAAAGACTGCGAGATTCAGTTTTTCTGAGTAGATTCTACTTCCCACACCTTCGCTGGTTTTTGAACCATCGATCGTTGTAAAAGTGTATTGCTTCATTTTCCAAAAGAGTGCAATTTTCCCAAGCTTCTCTTGAAGGTATGGTTACTTGGAAATTGTTGTCAAACACCAACTTAGGGGTGGTGTAGTCAGATCGATTCGGCAAGAACCTAAAGTTATCTAGAAAGGTAGTGTGGCCGATTTGATTATTGGTTCACTGTGATGTAACTCTGAGTCGAGTAGCTGAGCTAGCTGCGACTTGTTTGTTGAAGATATCTAGGGGTGTGAGATCTAGTAGTACATTGAGGGCGTCCGATGGGGTTGTCCTCAGTGCGCCACTAATACACAGACTAGCCGTACTTTGAACTTTGGCCAGGTTATTGTAGTTGATCAATGATTTCCTGTCTATAGTGCTATCCACCAGACTATCACCCCGTATGTGAGTATTTTACAGAGGTAAACGAGAAACCCCATTTCCCACCAATGGCTTTTTTACAGGAGAATAGTGCCACGTTGGCTTTATTTACTCTTTCCACAATATTGGTTTTCCAGGTCAGTTTTTTGTCAAAAATGAGACCTAGATATTTAGCTTGATTTGACAGTGTGAGAGTTACCAGTTACCCCTTTATTAGTTGGGGGTCTGAAATCCGGAATTTTGTATTTCCTCGTAAAGAGAACTAATTCCGTTTTGTGTGGATTGATGTTCAGACCACAATCTACAGCCCAATTGTTAAGCTTGTTAAGTGCTGTTTGTAGCAGCTCAGCTAGGGTTTGTGGGTGCTTGCCTGAAACGGCAATTGCTACATCATCGGCATAGGCTATGGTTTTGAAACCTTCGTCCTCTAAGTCGATTAACATTTTGTTTACGTCCAGGTTCCAAAGTAGGGGAGATAAAACTCCTCCCTGCGGGGTTCCTCTGCTTGTTTGTTGCTTGTTCTCCAATTCGGAACTAACGATTCTGCTGCTGAGCATTGTTGTTATCATGTTTTTGATGTGTTCCTCTATGAGCAGCCCATCAAGAGCATTAATGATTTAACATTATTAAATGCACCCTCTATGTCTAGGAATGCGACGAGAGAGTATTCTTTGTAGTGCAGGGATTTTTCAATGGTGCAAACCAGAGAGTGGAGTGCAGTTTCCACTGATTTACCTTTTGTATAGGCATGTTGCGCCGTTGAGATCAGACTAGGTTTAATTTCTTGTCTTAAGTGTATGTCAATCATTCTTTCCAGTGTTTTAAGGAGGAAGGATGATTGACTAATGGGGCTTAAATCTTTTGGATTTACATGGGAGCTTTTGCCGGCCATACTGACAATTAGTTGGTCAGATTTCTTTTGATGGATCTTGAATGAGCGGATGTAGTTTGCGTTCAGACTTTTAGACTTTTCGTCCAACATTATGTCATATATTCCTCCACTCCGTCTAACTTCAAAGTTTTTAAATATATGAAAACCAACAAGTTGGACAAGCGATTGTCTGAGGGTTCACATAATCCAACACTGGTCGTTCAAACCAAAGTCTCGGCCTTCCTAATTTTTATTTCCTTTTCTCAATTTAAACAAAAAAACATCAGCTTCAAATAAAACTCACCTTCACTTTGGAGAAAGAGGATATCATCTTAGGTGCCTAGCCTACTTTCTTCTAATTTTCCAATTTCCTTAGAAAGACGACCCCAAAGCAGCTTTTAACCCCACGAAACTAATTACCTTGTATTCGCAGCTTGTCAATGCAGCCCGATCGTCACCGTGCTATTTGTAAAGTAATTCCAATCGCAGTAATTTGCTTGATAGCCACTTTTCCACACCTTCAACAGCAAAACATAAAGCGTTATCTCGAACTTAGAACACCACCGATACAAATACCTACGTCCTCCCCTCGAATGTTTGTTTTTAATTTTCTGCTTGAAGAAGTTTCAAGTATTCCTTATACGTTTTACTTGAACCTTTTGCAGCTTCAAACACAGAATTACCAAAGAAAACTTACAGACAAACCTTGGGGGCAAGAGTGACAAAACACTCCCAGATTGTTAATTTAATGGCAATTCTAACGAAAACTTAAACGACCCGAGGAGAGAGAGATAGTAAATTAGCATCGGTTTGAAGCGGAAAACTGCACATGTATCTGTATATCTACACACATGACAAAACTTCATTTGACTGCACTTAATCTTGGCAAGCGTAGGTATATACCTCCTCATCACTTGACAGCGGGCACACTTAACCCTGAAGCGGTGTCTCTAGCAGATGATGATATACAATCCGCGTGGGCTGCACAGTAAAGTAAAGTTCCATCATTTCATCCCAAGGTAAAGTGCAGAGAGTATATGATGTCTCGTAGGTAGATACTCGTATAGATGTTTAGATACCAACTGTGGTACAAGGAAGGAACCTATATTGCAGCAATGACGGTAATGTACAAGACACTCTGGCGACTCAGTGATGGTGGTGTAGAATGAGTTGGAAGGAAGGAAACGGGAAATAGCAATTTTGCGACCGACTCCAATCCTTTAGTTATGATTTGTTGGTGTCGACTTTTGACCTGCTTTCGATCTCTGGATTTGCACGCAAAGTCCACGATTGTTTGACTTGTTGTGAAGCTATGGAGTATCTATGGTGCTGTCTCTTATCTCCTCAGGCAATGCACGGGATGTGTATACTTTTTTTCTGTGAATGTGGATTGTGCGATAGAATTCGTGAGAACTTGATAGACAGTTGGTCGGGCTTTTTTTGTACAATCTCCACTTAATCTCCTAAATAGTATTGTTTGTCAGCAATTGATTAAAGTCGCCCATAGAGTCCCCACATTGCATTGCTTATGAGCAAACCACACTGGCTTCCACTCTAAACAGCTTGATGTGGCTTTATTGGAGTATCGGGTTCGGAGTATTGTGACTTCTATTATGCATTTCATCGTTTAGTTCTGGAAACACTATACAACTTCTTGATGATAAGATAAAGTTGATAGGATCCAAAAGTCAAGTTATTTATGGGTTTTTTATAGCGCAGTTTTTTTTTCAAATCGAAGGAGACACTCAAATTTGCATCATGTGTACATTCAAAATCGATAAATTGGCTTTTGTCACTTACGTTTTACAGATGATGAGTTCACGTTAATGTTGTTCGCGGCTCCGTTTCAAATTGTCCTTTCGGAAGGCCCAATTTTAAATCACTTTTCGAGCATTTCGGAATGTTTTACACGAATTCAAGCCTCATGTTATCCTGTGAGGCATCATGTTCGGCTCGTCCACATAAACTAACGACAAAGTGTAACCACTTTGGAAGCGTTAAATTGCATGACCTTGGCAGTGAACTCTCAGGAGCATTTCGAGAGATAAGCTGCTCACAAAATTCATCCTTCCACAAGGCCATTGCTTCACGAGGTGTGTGACATGAGGAGCTGTCTTGATGAAACTACATGCAAACCAAGTTCAACTGGCGGAAAAAAATGAAGAGTAACATGGCTCGATGTCGTTCGCCGTTGACGGTAACGTTTCTTCCACGGTCGCCTTTGAAGGACCGATGATGCCACCAACCCATAATTGTTTTTTCGGGATGTATCGGTAACTCTTGTTAGGCATGGGGCTGTTAATCAATCCATATGCGAACGTTTTACTTGTTAACACATCCTTTGAGCCAAAAATGTGCTGAATATAATTTTTCTATAAAACAGCGGATTTTCATGGAGCTGTTCTAAGGCCCATGCACCAAATATTATTTGTTGTAGTAAACCATTCAGCTTCAATTCTTGCAGAAGCAGAAGTTGAATTTTATAGGCTTTCAAACCCAAATCAATACGAAAAATCCATATGTTTGAGTAGCACATGTCCGATTGGTGAGAACGGCAATGAGTTGACATTTCACGAATCTCATCAACACTGGACGCTACAACTGCAATATTCTCTTCGAAACTTGGGGGTGAAATTTGGTGGTAACATCACGAATTGCTCATTTACCAGGTCGATTATGACGACCATAACAAAGGTCGTAACAAAAATATAGTTTTTTTACAGAGCACAAATTTTAATCCTTACTCGTTTGCAAGTCTGGAAAGGCACCAGGAGAAGATGGGATTCCCTACGAGTTTTATTCCAACGCAACTCCTTCATATTCTTCAACTACCTGCTAAGGTTTTATGATAAGGTCTTCTCGAATGCTGACATCCCCACCTCTTTCACAAAATCAGTCATCTTCCCAATCCATAAAAAATGTGCCTTCAAAATTGCTGACAATTATCGTGGCATATCATTTATGATCACAATAGCCAAAATTTTCGTGGTATACTTGTGAAGAGACTTGAGAAATGGGTGGAGAGGGAAAAAATTCTTTCAAATTTCAATTCTAAAGCCGGCTTGTAGATTTGACACTATTCTACAACAGACCACATATTTACACTATCTTCGATCGTCAAAGCCTTCCAAGTCCGGAAAAAGAAAGTCTACACATTCTTTGTAGACTTCAAAACTGCCTTCGATCGAGTTAATCGGGGAAACAAAAGCAGCGGTATGGGATGGCTCAACTTTCTCTGATTGATTTGAGAAGAATTATGGAGGTTGCAAGGTTGTCTTCTGAGCGCCCTACTGTTCCCTCTATTTATCAATAATATAGTTGAAAATCTAACAGTAGGAATAAGGGTAGCCAATACGGTAATAAATATTTTATTATACGCCGAAGATCTCGTAATATACTGTCAGAATCACCCGAAAACCTACAGTTGATGATTAATCGATTAGCGACTTACTGCAACGTATGGGGATTGACGATTAATACAGAGAAGTCTAAGGTGATGGTATTCTCATCCCAAGGCCAAAACGTCAATGGGAACCTTCTAGAAGCTACCAACGAAATAAAATATCTAGGCGTTAAACCGAATTTCACTTTGAGCTTCAACAATCATCTAAAGGAAAAGGCCAATACATTACAAAACTTGTTGAATTCGTCATGGCGAAACGTGTTCTCGAATAGTAGGATAGTTCTTTCTGCCAAGTTCAAGATATATGAAGCAGTCGTAAGGTCAACTCTCTGTTATGCTTCGTAAATCTAGGGTGCAGATGAATATGATCAAATTGAACAAATCCAGAGAAATTTCTTGAAAAAACTCCTCAACTTCCCTCGAAATACACCAAGTAATGCTATCTACCTAGAAACAGGAATACCTAAACTATTTACAAGTACACTTAAAGCACAGGCTGATTTTATTATCAAACATTATCTTATGAGGACTCACGAATAACAAAGAAAATGCTCTTATACGGGTTAAGAAACAAAGGCTGGTTGACTGCTAAGTGGGAAAGCCTTGGTATTGCTTGTGGTGAAACACTAGTTTTTAACTCAACAAACCATAATAACATAAAAGAGCAGCTGTACCGAATAATACAAAAATATGAAGACTCGATGCGTGAAGGCTTTATCCTGAGCACGTGAATCCAACAGTAGATAATTATACTCACAACTTAATTACAACCTGGATAAGAGAAACTACTTCCACGATTCGCTAACCTACCGAGAAATTTCTTTTATTTTTAAAGCAAGCTGTGAACTTCTTCTTTTTCATTTCCGGCGTTACGAGTAGTGATCTTGAAGCGATCACAACTCTCCCACTTTTCCGCTTCACACTAGTGATCCGCCTGTGGGGTACGCCACGTTGACCTCAGAAAGCGTCGGCAAGCCTCCCGGTTTTGGATTGTTCCATGTCTGAGGCCAACCAAATGCTGCTCTTTTTGCATTTGCTTGTACCAGGAGTGTTTTGGCCTGCCTTTTCTTTTTCGTCGCGAATTTGTTGAAACGTTGTACGATATTGCCTTTTGGACGGGGTTCTGCGGATCTCTCCTTTGAACATGACAATACCAACTGAGCTGAATTTTGTCCAAGATGGTACTTTTGACATGAAGGCTTCCACGGATCTTAGTACTTCTAATTCGATCAAGCTTTGTTACTCCTGCTGTCATCCGAAGCATCTTCATTTCGGCTGCCGTCAATTTGCTCTCATACTTTTTGTACATTGTCCAACATTGTGAACCGTATGTCAGAGCTGGACGGACAACTGCTGTGTAGAGTCTTACCTTCAACTTAGGGGGCATTTTTCGATCACAGAAGATAGCGGAGTTTTCTCGCCACTTCATCCACCCTACGCTTACTCGATGATTGATGTCGTCATCAGAAGATGCTTCACTATTGATCATAGATCCCAGATATTTAAACTTTTCACACTTGGGAAGCAGATTTCCATTCAAATAAATGTCTGGAATAGACTTGTCTGGATCAGAAAAAGGGCAGCACAGGTATTCAGTCTTTTTATACGGTACCCATTTCCTTCCAGACCATCAATCCAAACGTCAAGTGCTCGTTGCAGGGATGTAGGATCCTCGCTTATGATGGCTCCATCGTCAGCAAAGAATAATTGTTGTACTTTATTGTCCGTTACTTTTCCTTCGAGCAAATAATCCAGAACAGCAATAAAGAGCAGTGGACTCAAGACACCTCCCAAGATGTGAACTACTCAGCTTAAAAGGATGTCCTTATAACGGGAGCTTCAATCAGTTTTGAACAATTTGCAACCTTAAGGCAAAGGAGGATTGCTTCCATTTTATTAGTATTTGCCCAATATTTAAACCACTCAGACTTTTCTTCTTTGGAAAACATAGTCTTTAAATGCAAGACACCCTTAAAATACTCAATGAGTGCGACTGGAAAACATTAAGCAAATTTTAGCTGCTTTACAAGCATATCTCCAAGTATAGAATGTTATTTGTAACCGAATACGTTTAGTTGCAAGTTTATTTATTAAATAACTTATATTATTTACGATTAAACACAATAGTAATTGTACCTTTATAAAATTAATAATTGTGCCTTTATAAAAATTACGTTTGCTAACTAGGCTGACGGCTAAGCCATAGCTAAAAAATTCATGTATTATGATAACTTGATGAAATAATGGACAAATAAATGAATTTACTACTTACTTACTTACTTAACTCTCAAAAAATCACCCATTATTGAGCAACTTTATTCTTGTGAATACTTTAAAGTTTAAAGGATCTTTTTGTTTATTGACTTTGTTGCATTTGGTATTGATGACCTCTTAACAAACTGATTCCACTTTTATTAATTGAACACTTCCTCATTTCACCTTATACCAAAAAAAAAAAAAATCTGGAAAAACTCAGCTTTTGAAAAAAAAAGTTTTCAAAAAATTACAGAGAGTTATGTTTTCGTAGACGGTGGAAACTGAATTGAATCATCTTTCCTTAATTTGATGTGTTTCTGTTATAAGGTACATATATCAAAAAAAAGCATCGGTGCTCATTGTTTTGGAAGCAGTATCTTGAAATAAATAGTAGCGCCCATGGTTGGTTGGCATGTGTGCCTATTACATGGGAGGTTCGAGGTTCAATTCCCACAAATATAAAGAGAAACAAAATCCCCACGGGTATTGCCTATGTAATGAAAAGTGCTTTTACGAAAATTGTAGATCCCTTCAATAACCAGACAAGGTATAGTTGTCAGAAATGCGTTGGCCCCAGGGCTACACATTCTCTTGCGTCACACTTTTTTTTATTTTTTGTCATAAAATAAGAAGAATTTCATTTCCCTCAGACCAAAGTGATTTTGTAGTTGTGACGAGAGTGGATAAAAACGCCGCAACAGCTACAAAGGTATGGAAAAGCCGTGTCGTTCTTGTCGTGTTATCGTTCGTTCTCTTTTACAGTAAAAATAATGCTGATTTTTCACCCAAGCCCCAATTGATTTTTACTCACATATTTCCAGCTTCATATATCGCTATCGCCATGTAAACATATTTTGACAGCTGAAATTGTTGCTGTTCCAATTACAGAATCGCTTTGCTTTGGGGGAGGATCTAGGATCCAAATACTTTAAATAAATTTTTGATCGTTATACTTCCTTTCATTCCACAAATTTGTTTCGGCTTTTGAAACTCTTCGACAGACTGCCATTTTCTTTCGTATGTCCTGAACAGGACATCTTTTTTTCTATCTTAACTCTGAATGATTTTTTGAGAGGAATTGGCAAGTTATTCGATAGTAGTTTCATGCCGTGAGAAGCGTTTTTTCGATTAGCCGCTCGGAACCGACAGAAGGTTGCTGGTCCACTTCATTCTCTTTAAAGCCATGGTAGTGTGGAATGCACAAGGCCCTGGGGCTCACCACACTGTTGCCCCACCTTAGGATACGACCACATACGTACTGACCGAAAAGGTAGCAGAACGGCGAAATTAGAATATCGTTCTGCCGCTCGGCTTTCAATTTGTTCTAATTTGCAGTTCTGCGACTTGCCGCTCAGTACGTGGTTGTGCCCTGAGACTGAGTTGCCCCATTCCGTAGTTTTCCTCTAGTGTGCCTGGAAACTCTTCGAGTCGGAGCGAAGTCCAGCTCAGCTTCAATAAAGTCGCGCGATGTGTTTACTTTTCAAACACATCGGAAAGTTGCTAAATCATCTTCATCGTAAAACATCATTCTCGCATATAGAAGGAACCAAATACCGGAATATCTTTCTTTCCTTTAAAAAAGACCAAGATTTTTCTCATCCGCTTGAGATAAAGACCATCCTCATTTAGAGGACAATCTTGGCTTCTTTAAAGGGGATTACTTTTCTGAGCTGCATTTCAACTTAAAGTAATAGCAATTGCCAAAAATAGTTCTTCATTTCATCTTCGCACTCACCTTCCTTTCCGTATAGCAGAACCTTGGTAGTCGAAGTCCTGGACAGCACGCATAGTTCGCTTTGCCGTCGGTAACCGCTAAACCTATCGCTTCTAATACTCGTAAGGCGCTAGCAGATTCTTAAAAAGTATGTAAAGCAGCTAAAATCTTTTAGTTGACGTCTTCCCACTGGACAGTAAGCTTTTTTATTATTTCCTGACGGGAACTTTCCTTTAAATAAGTCCCCGAAGTTCTGGATTACTTGGAAACGATCACTGTATATTGCGACGTTTTGTCAGATTCGTTGATGTTCTCGGCCCTTGTGTTACAACCACAAATACTTCGCTTTGCCTTCGCGTCGCGTCGTCAACTATTCCATTCCCGTTTCCAATCCTCGCAAGGACATAGAAGAATCAATAAAAACTAGGCCAACATATGCAAAGTCGCATTGAATAGAATATTTTATTTAAAGCCGACCATCTGGACAAATAGTTATCCCATCCTTTCCAGACGATGTAGTCTCTAATATAATTTAGTCAGCAGATCTTTACATCGACTCTTCTGCTTTGTACTTCCTCGGGACAATTTCCTCCCCATGTACCAGAAAAAAAAAAGAGTTTTCCAATGGTTTGTGTCTGTAAAAGTCTCAATTTTTTGTCCTTCTACCTAAATGTCAGTCACACAGACTAGAACTACCATATCGTGTATACGTCTAAAATACGAGTCCATTGAACGAATGTAACCCCAATCCAAGTGCAGGTAAGTCTGATGCCATGTATGGCCTCATTGAACCCGAATCTGTAGTACCAATAACATTGGGATTTTGTAACAGGGGCCATAAAACCCATCGAGTGCGAATACCTTTTACCAAACTTTTTCACAACCGAGTGCTCTTGCAAAAGATAAAATAACTCATAGATACAAATACACATACACACAGTTCCATGCAATTTTCTTACGCAGCACCACACAATGTTATTAACCTCTCAGAGAACAAAAATTTCACAACGAAATGTGTTAAGGTTAAGGACCTTTGTCTGAGCGATGCTCCACCAACCACTGACTCTGCTGACTGCTGCCCTGCCACCAAATTCATCGGCTCAACAACCCCAGACGACACGACGGACGGACGGTCGGTGTATAGAAAATGTCTGTGTATACGTTTGCCTTTAGTTTGCTTAGACAGAACCGAGTGTTCTTTTTCGAGGCCATTTACACTTTTATTACTTTACCATCAGGGGAGAAGACTGGATCGTACTGTGCGAGTGGCTGTGCTCGAGCCACCCAACCCACATTCAGTTTAGGGTGCGTTTCTAGGTTGGATTCGGATGAAATATCCCCCAAGAGTCTTTACCACACTTGTGCGGGTGTTGGATTGGTTGAGTTTCAGCGACTGACTAAAAGGTGACCAGAAACTGCACGGATGGCCGGTCGGTCATAAATTTCGTAATGGCATTGGAATTTTTTATTGCTCCCCTTTTTTTGCGGGTCACACGTCCTTACGTTGGCAGATTTTTATTTTAAGCTTCAAGTGGCACTGACCTAAGACGCGACGAGACGAGCGCTAGTGCGAAGTTTGTGTATGGAGGCGTTGTTGTGGTGAGGTTGTGGTGGACTTTTTTTTTTGTTCTTATCCATTGGCTGCGTGGAAACTGCTGGAGCGATTTCTGACTGATGGTACCGCTGCTGGGCGACGACAAATGATTAAATGCTTACGTCAATTAAACTTCATATCTAAGGGAGTGGCAGAGACGGAAATGGAGATGGGAAATGGGGAATTTGTATCAAATGGAATTGTACGTGCCACTGTTGATGTTCGCTCATGTGAACTAAATGGCCGGTCTCGTTGTCCAGCACACGCGGTAGTTGGTCATCGTCGTCGTCGACGACGACGATCCAATTGAGAGAGCGCCGCATCGCATCGCACCGAGTGAGTATACGAAGTACATGGCGTTGATGATTTTGTGCTAACGTGATGGACGAAAAACAATTCAATGGAGTTCATTTGACGTTTGTTAGCATTCTTTTAATGGCTATAACTGTTGATGATGATGATGCTGATGTACTGTATGGCTGAGTTGCTGTTTCGTGTTGTGCTGGTTTATTGCTCTTTGGTGAGGGTCATGATCAGCAAAGTTTATGTACGCAAAACTTCGTCGATGTGGATGGATGATAGTTTTTTGTTTATATTCTGAAAGTTCTTCTGCACATCAGGAGGAGTTATTTTGATTAATGTGGGTTTGTCGGATTCCCTTTTTCGATTTTACACAGCCAGTGGACGATGGAAGGAAGTTGATATCGAATTAAGGAATGAGAAGAGAGAAAATGAATAATTTTATGGGTTTTAGGTTTTGAATAGACTTAGGTTTTGGCTTCGTAACCCTGAATGAGATGTTGATTATGAGACAATATGCTTAAATGGTTACATGGGGTAGACTTGACATAAATGTTTTGAATTTTGTCTATCCAAGAGAAAGAACAAGGAAGCGCAATCAAATTGTAGCAGACAAACAAAATTGCAGAACTCTATTTGAGCAAAAAATGGTGTGATTTGTTTGTGAGGATAGAATTCTTTGGCGTAACAGAACGAAAATATTTAAAGATTTCATCCCTTGTGCCACTATCTCCTGGTTTGCCAAAGGTCGATAAATTAATAAGAAAATGAAGCACTCTAATGGTGAAAGAATTTTCCAAATCGGTACAGGAGTTTTTGAGATCATGTTGCCGTTTCCAAAGGAATACGGGTAGAAAATATCGAAGATGTTATTAAGTTTTCCATTTTGAAATCCCAGTTGCTTTTTGGCTGTCCGCTTTTGGTTTTCATAATTTTTTCCAAACAACACAAAAGAGTATAACTTCAAAAATTACATTATGGACTACGTTACGTTACAGGTCTTAGATTTTGTCGGGTCACTGATGGCCGGTGAAGCAAGATCGATCAAAATTTGCCAAATTAAATGGGTTCCAAGAGCTTGGGGGGCTCTAAAGTAAGCCTTGAGCCTCTAATTGCTGCGTCTTCGCCTTTCAATCTGTATCTGCATCAAAACCACTCCCATTCTCCCAAGATTTTTTCAGTTTTCGCTGAATTTGGTAAGCACGTTATTTTGGTGGTCGTCTAGAGCTGGTCTTGTGGAAATCCACTCATTTATTAAAATGATCAGTGTCTACACTATGCCTCATACTTTTTGTACATTTTTGGGAATATGTCGCACTGACCTTTCTTCCTTCTGCTTACTTATTTCTAACATATCAAATCTAAGCTCTCTAAAACCGAAATGCTCGAAGTTAAAAAAAACTCAAGCACAAAATAAAAGAAATTGACTTTTAAATTTACTCCAGATTTCTTCAAAGCAAGTAAGCACAAGCACCAATGTCACGAAAGATAAAGATATTGCATAGTCAATGGCTAGACATTGAATACAAAACTATACTCGATCTTTCTTTTTCATAAAAACCCGCACTAGTTTTCATTGAGGGTTTGTAATTAGGGCCATTTATAGTACACCATATAAATGAAGGTTTAGATGGCTGCCAGGAAACCAACCGAGACAATAAGACCATTACGAGATTTTTTGTGATATCATACAAAATAATGAGAGGCAGTGTCTCAATGAGCTAAAATATTTTGAGCTTCAAATAAAGGGGTAGAGGTAAAGGGTATCTATGTTTCTGTGTTTGCGGTTTTCACTTAATAGAGAAGGCATGACAAGAAGAGATTAAATGTGGGACTGTTTCTCCTTCCTACTCGTCTAAACAGCTTCTCCAGAAGTCGCTTGATATAACACCGGGTCTTGTAACGTGTCTGCCTAGGCCAGTAATGACACCGATTACAGGTGTTTTCCGCGTTTAGATCGAGTTTTGAAAAAAAATCTGTTTTTGTAAGACAAGCAGTTGTGTTTCGTATATGCTCAGCCTGCTGGTTGAGATCGGTATCACGGCTTCATTTCTGGCGAGCTCATCGGATTTGCATTTCCTTAGGATATGTCTTTACAAATTACCCAAAAAAAGGTGAATGATGAACTGCTCAATTCGACAATTGAGGGCGGTTATTGAGCTCGTAGAAACAGCGACAAGTGATAAGTGGGTTGTTTAACTGTCTGAAAAGACGTGGATATTCTTTTAGCCACAATAGGAGCTCTTTGAGCTCCAGACATTGCGCTTGGAACACACTGCAGTGGTTTGGAAGGCGAAATGGAAGATTTTTAGTCTGTCTGAGTACACCGAACAACCAACCCCTTCTTCGGTCTTTTAAATATCTGCAAAGAAATGGATTGAATTACATATCTCTAAAAAATTCGTCTCGTGATTTCTTCGAGAACAAGAAGCCGGAGAAAGCCAAGATACAAAGCTATATCAATGACATTTTGAAGAAGTTGGGGAAGAAAAGTGCTGTTAGCGTATTTGAGCAATCTGTCTGTAAAAATCTAAATTATACTTTAAATTTACGAACCGACTCCATTAATTGCAGCAGTAAAACAGCAGACTCCGAAGTGACTCTCTTGAGGCACCCCTTAGAATGCATTGTATGGTATCAAAATGTTGGTGTAAGGGAATACAACATTATTTGTTCCAATTTTCCAGCAGAAAATGTCCATGCGACTAATTTTGGAAAGAAGAATAAATTGCCTCTAGGTTTTACAATATGACATTATGAAAGATCGAAAGCTTGAGGAAAATCGGTGTGAATCCAAAAAGTTCACATTCAAACCCATGTTTTGAAGAGAATCGTCAAAATAAAGAAGGTTTGACCGTCGATCTTCTCTGTATAAGGTTTTGAAGCTGATGAACAATAACTTTTTGTATAAAGTAAGAGACTGTCCCAGCAGCTTCTTCCAAGAGTTTGTGAATATTAGAATCTTCCCTGCTACGACCACGACAAATGAACCCAAACTCATGTTGTTAGAAATAACTTAGATAAGGTCTGTAGAAAGCGACTTATTTTGATGGGTGTGAAACATCTATTAATTGCTTTGATGTTAAATCTATGCGTAGGTATAGTTCTGTGTATGGTGGGTGATCTGGATTTTCGTATTGTCTTTGGTGCAAGATGTTTTCGTTCTTGCGTGTTGCCTCGGAAGGCTTGCAACCAACATCTGCGGCTGTGCTATAACAGTTCTTTTGTTACGAGGTCTGTACTATGGACGTGTTCAAATCTAGTCTGTGGAACGAACATAAATGTTGCCCGATAAAGGACATTGTTCTAGGAATTACACAGGTCTTGAACGACCCAACTCTACATGGTTAACCTAAATCTAGAATAATCGATCTACGCTAAAGCGAGTCTCTCTCAGGTCAACGGACGGATCAATACAGTATGTAGCAAGTAAATGGAAGAGTTAATAATTGTGACCCAATCGACATTGCGGTGCTCGTAAAACGAACAGGAAAATTATAAGAATACAAGTCCTGTCTTAACCTAGCTCAAAAGCAATGACACAAAATAAATAAACAGGGAAGCACAACAAAGCGAGGAGCCCCCGGGGCCTAGCGCATTTCTCACAAACATGCATTTGTGAGGGATCTACAGTTTTCTGCTGGTTCTGAACGGCTGATTGAAGAAATGCTTTTCATGGCAATGAATTTAATAATGGAGGACATGCCCATTACTCGCGAAAGGCGATACCCGTAAGAAATCATTTTTGCCTCTGTTGGGACTCGAACCACGAACCTCTGGGTTAACAGGTAGACACGCTTACCATCCACGCCACTGGCACCAAAGCATCGAGACTTATAACTAAGAGCAATGAGAACCTGAAATCAGTTGATGAATGAAAAGAATGTCAAATAAAATAAGTTAGCCCCAAAAGATATAATTCCTTCGTCCCCTTAATACTTGTACCACCGATCAAACAATTTTAAACATCGTTCGTTCGATAAAAACTTGGACACACTGTTGTTTTCACCTCACACCTTCTCACAAAAAACAATCCACTAGCCAACCAACACCGTCCTGAACTTCGCCCTCTACTTTCAGAAAAAAATCCCTGAACTGGTAACTATTGCATTTGTATTGATTGAATCATTACAAGCTATTTCTATAGCTACTCCCTTAGTTTTATAAAGCGTTTCTTTTAGGGATTTTCCATATCTTCCTTCACCAAGTCACTGGATGTGCACTAGGTCTATTTTTTTTTTTTTTTTTTTTTGATTATGCTTCTCAGGTTTGGCCTCTTTATGAAATTATACCGTTCAACGAGGATTGGTTTCAAGTAATTGATTTGAACAAAATTGCTTCGAGAAGTTGCTAAAGTACTCAATATGCGCAAAGTAATTATTGGTATCATCAACTTTCCGGCACTGTTTCAAAATATTTTCCTTAGTACAAATTTAAGCAATCTAGGTCTATCTTTTTCTCTAACCTTCCTACAAACCGCACCAACTTCCGCCAATTCAACCCTATTATGCGAATGTTACGTTCAACTAATAGAGGGCTACATTATCATTGATTTCGGGCTTCTCTTGACAAAGAAGACGTTTATACTCCAATAATGACCCATAATCCTTTAGCTAATTAGTATTTAAAGAGGGTTTAATCTTCTAATCTTTGCTTAAGCTTATCATTTCAATTCAGTCAGTAAGGAAGAGAGTATAGGTACCCTCAATGAGCTGTTAAATCCAAAAAAAAAAAATAGTGCTTTCATCGCCTTTTGTAGAATTGCCATAGCGGGTATCATATCACTTTTTTTTGATTGATTTATTTACTTTTTTATTAGTTTACGTCACCTAGTTCAAATTGTGTGACGTACAAGTACTTCCAGAAGCAATTTTAAGCAATTTGGTTGTGTCTAAATGCTTGTCACACATCACATCTATGTGTGTTCAATGCATTTCCCAGCAACCTGAAAGGAAAACGCTTCATCACATGTGACACAAAGTTAATTTCCTTGCTTACCGTGACTTCGGTGCCTGATGGGAGCACTTTAATTATGGCTGTCGAAATAGCGAAGCAAAAAGGTGCTCGAATAATAGGCCAACTTAAAATCTAAATGGAAAAAAAGATATAGCAACCCCTGTACCCTGCAAACAAATGGAAACGGAGGAAGATCAAGCAATGAAAACAGATGACTGATCCTGCTCAACAATAAAGCTCAAAAGCCTTTCATACTTTCCATACTGCCAAGATTTGCTTGATATATGTGTTTCATCATTCTGTCTCTGCAAACTTCATGCAATCGTTCACATCAATGACCTCTACTCAAAGTCAAAGATTCACGATGATACGATGTCATGCGTGTGTCACATATACGATTACCATTACAGTTGCATGAATTTACGAAATAATCAATTCACCCGAAATTTCATCATAATCGTTAAAATACTATCAAACTGTGACGATCTACGTTGGAGGTAACTGACCCCTAAAAATCGAATATTAACAAAGAGTCGATGATTAATGCGTTTCTCACTATCACAAATTATTTTATTTACTCTTCAGAATATCAACAAATTGACTTTACAGCGTCGTGGAACTAATCTAGTCCATCAAAAAATTATTCCCTTTGTTTCAGACAATCAGAGAGATTGACGCGCATCATTTGAATTAGTTTTTGGTTCGGTTCGTACGTTGGCATGTTAGATGGTTTAATTTACAACGATTGACCAGCACAATTTGCATAGCTGAGCTGTTGTTGGACATCAAATAATCCCCACACGTGCATTTAATGTGGGCGACCAATATTAGTTTCCTACTGTTAGCCTAAAATAATATGTCCTTCAAACTGAAATCTCCAGTCCAGTCTGGATGGATTGTGGTTTTGTTTAACGCGCGGGGGCTTCAACTTTACGGACACTGATAAACGATTTATCAAAATATTGATTGTGGTTTGACGATATTGCTTTGAGGCTTATGCGCGGTGATTCAGTCGGAGAGCTTTTGGCATATTAAATGTGTGTTCGAAATATACACACACACACGTATATACGTTTACGTAGGTAGGCCGGTAATGTTTTGGGCTGTTGGGAGCCATCATCATTGTGCAAGCCACAGGCGGGATTTCAATTAAAATTGATTAAAGTGATTTTTAACAGAGAAACCTGATTCGAAACAAATTAAAATCATTTGGGTGTGTAATGAGCTGATGGTATTGGGATGAAATAATCATTGGGAAACATTCAACATTTCACCTCTTGTAATGATATAACGATTACAAAAACAGACCACACTGTACCTCAAGTTGATTGGTTGATGGTTAAAGGTTCATGCAAATTTGAATGGGTGTGTGATGGAAATAAAAAGAGATTCAATAAATTTTATTATTATCCTTCCAATTGTGGGCATTGTAAAGCAATGAACACTACAACGGAATTTATATGACACTGATAAGCACACTTTCGATATTAAACTTGAGTTTTGGGAGTGGTGAACGACTATTTTTTAGATTAACTTAGATTTTAAGGTTTGTACAAAAATCATTGTGGTTCTCTGATTCATAGGAAGTATGTTGTGAACAGACTTGTTCTCCCCAGAGAAACCTACATATCTTCAGAATGTGCTAACTTGCCAGTGTGAAAATCAATTCTGTGAGCCAGAGACCGAGTTACAACTCAAGTTATCGAGTAACTCGTGATGGAAATATGTGAGTTTGGTAATAAAGCTCACGTTATCAAACAATCTGGGACCACAATTTCGCATTCTTTCATCAGTTATCAATGGAATCTCATTCGATGCATGAAGCGCTACTGATTATTCATGAAATGAAAGTTCATATAAGTAATTTTGTGAACATTTTGCTTGTATTTATTTCAAAGACAGATTCCAATAATTTCCAGTCAAATAAATAAGTTGATATAAAAAGTTCCCAAATCAATCGACAAGTAACCGTAATCCAATAAGCCCGTTCAAACCGAGACATCAGCGACATCTTTGAATAAACAGAGATTCAAAACATTTTCTGTGAATATTCGATGTCACTAGTACAATTTTAAATAGCTTAACGATACCTGTGATCATGTAACCCCAAAATGGTTACTCACTCACTTGATAACGTCATCTCAGCTTTAATTTGGCCCAGGGTTTAAATAATCCAAAACAACGAGGCAACTCACTACTGTCCAGAACTCCCACCGGTGGTAGAGTTCCAATCGATAAAGACTAAAAAATGACTCCGAAAATTCAATTTGATTTACTACCATTAATGTATCGCCTATGCGAATAGAAAAAATTTGCATTTGCCTGATTTTTTCAGTAAGAGTATTAAAATGGATGTTAGCCACAACATGAATTCCATTACTGATGAGAGTTTTTCGGTTATGAACGGCAAATTTTTTGTACTCCCCCTCCTCCTGTGTGCATCCCCTCAAAGACTATCTATACAATGCTTTATTAGGGAACACAACTTCTCTCAGGTCAGTTTCTGAAGAATACCTTATTTTCGTTCAAACTCAAAAACCTCTCTGCTGGATATCGTATGCTGTTAAGGCAGTTGGCAACAGGTAGTAATATATTTTTCAGATCTAAAACAACGACTGTTTTTAGACTTGCAGGATTAAGTTCGATTTTTGCGACCATGGCATCTTTTTCAGCTTCTGGCAGCCCTGAATTGCCTAACACATCTTTTCTCCACCTTGGTTGCGGTAATCATTAAGTATATTAATGAGAATTGGATTCTATCATTCTTTCACGCACTTTTGGTTACCTATCGATTATCTAGATAGATAAATAGATTTAGGGGACGGGTAGAGCGTGCTCAGCTCTCGGCACTGCGGTGCCTGAATGAAACCTATTGTGCCAGCCCATGTGAGGTTTTAGGGCAGTTCTCTTGCTCCTGAATCGAGCCAGAAGTTAGCAACCTTCTACGGTGAATGAGTTTGAGTTATCAAGTCAAGTATTTGCATCCTAAGGCGGAAAAGTGCTGGACATTCTTTAATTATGTGCATAGATGTTTCTTCATTTTTGAGGCATAGTCTACAGATGGGGTCTGCTACCAATCGATTATCAAAACGTGGCCTTAGGTTACAATCTAAAGTGAAACGCTCTTTTGACTAACTACACTAGTGGAAAAAATTAAAGGATCAAAAAAAAAAATCCAAATTTTTTTGGGTTTTTCAAGTGGTTGCAATTCTCTTAAAAATGGTCGTACAGGAACTTCAAAAAAAGTAAAATTTAATTTTTTTAAAAACTGAAAAAATAATTTTATGATTCCAAAAAATTGTAAATAAAAACTACCGCCAGCATTTATGATTTTTATCGCCTTTCCGCCGGTGCATTCCTTGATTTTACTGATCTCCTTTTAATTAAATTAATAAAAAAGGTTAATCTCCCAAATCGAATTTCGATTTTTTTCATACGCTTTTCGGAGATTGTTCTTCTTTTCTTTCCGTGAATTCTTAGCAAATCGCTTCATTCAACAGTTTTTATCATTTTTTTAAGCGCAGAGGGATTAGTTTTGATAAAAACTGTTGAATGAAGCGATTTGCTAAGAATTCACGGAAAGAAAAGAAGAACAATCTCCGAAAAGCGTATGAAAAAAATCGAAATTCGATTTGGGAGATTAACCTTTTTATTAATTTAATTAAAAGGAGATCAGTAAAATCAAGGAATGCACCGGCGGAAAGGCGATAAAAATCATAAATGCTGGCGGTAGTTTTTATTTACAATTTTTTGGAATCATAAAATTATTTTTTCAGTTTTTAAAAAAATTAAATTTTTTTTCCCGTAAACTCAAGAATTTTTTTCAGTAAAAATCCATAAAAAAAGTGCAAAATCATTTTTTTTGCACTTTTTTAAGATTATGATCATTTAAAGATGAGATTATGATCCTTTAATTGTTTTCCAAAATTTGATCGAATAAAACAGAAAAACGGCTTGGTGGATTGAATCGAAACTTTGTGAGGTTTTTGTGGGCATATTAAACTGTAAAAGGCACGCTCAACATGACCGGTTTTCTTAACAGATACAACTTGGTGCTTGATTGTTCCAAAACACACCAAAAGCTCATTTTTCTTAGTTTTTTAAATTAATGTAAGGATTAGAAAGAAATTTTTTTTTTGAAAAAACCAATATGATTTTTGTTGGAAATTTATTCAAGATTTCAAAACTCTCCTTGTTTTTTTTGTGCAATCACCGGTTGCTGAGATATTGATGGTTAAAGACAAACAGACGCTTTTTCATTCAAAAATCGATATCTCAATGAGAAAAAATTGAATCGAACTTTCCAAAAAAACAAATTCAAGCTAAACAAACAAGCTATCCAGTCCATATAGTGGTTAAGTTGAAAAAAAATTTTCCAAGTTCATACACCAAAAAAAAGAACCAAAAAAATTTCAAAAAAAATTTGTTCTCAGTATTTATTAGGACTGAGCGAACTACGTAGCTTGAAAAAAATGTTTGTCATTAGATCTCAAAACTAGAAGCTTTGAGCTTCAAAATACTTTTTTTGAAGTTCCTGTACGACCATTTTTAAGAGAATTGCAACCACTTGAAAAACCCAAAAAAAATTTGGATTTTTTTTTTTGATCCTTTAATTTTTTCCACTAGTGTATGTAGTTCTTTGACGAATACAAAATCTTATGTAACTTGAAAGTTCAATGGTTCTGAAAAGAGTTAACAGCTAGGCTATTGTATACCAAACGTATTGTTAAACGTCTCCTTATTCTAATGACCTACTCGTAAAAAAGCATCATAATCCGTTAAACTTGATAAGTTTCAAAAAACAGTTTAAATTGGCACAAAAAGAAACACCAAAGATCCTCAACTTATGAGGTCTATAAAGTGATCCTCTACCTTTTACCATTGGGTGGTGTATAAATTAGAAGCTTATTGCGACAGTGAAATTCCACACGATTTTTGTCTCCAGCTCACTAGACTCTCTAAAGACTTTTAAAAAAGTGTGCTTTGATTTTCTTTTCGAGCACTTGAATGAATCACACATCTGAAACTCCTTAATTTGGGCCATAAGCTACCCTGTACAATGCGTTCTTATGGCTTTGCTCCGAACACACAATTTAAGGTAATCTGAGCCATCAAATGGATCCTTGTTCAACATCCAACAAGTCGAACAAAGGATATTTTGAAGTTTTAAAACCACTTTTGATAATTTTGATTTAGAATGAGGTCTGGCGACAAATTTGATTAGACGCAAACAAACTAAGCCTGAACGAAAATACAACAGTCATAAGACCATAGCCAAGTCAATCCATCTTAATCTACAGTGTGTACCGCCCTATGAAAAGCCAACACAAAAATTTGAAATCTTCATTGAAAAATGTTCATAACTTTTTATTAGTAAGTAACATGATGAAAATCCAAATAGTATTGTGATGGAAAAGTTTTCAACTTCAAGACATACGATCAGAATTTTGAAATAACTTCTAAGGGATTCAATTCCGAATCGCACCAAATACCTATCATCCTCCTTTACTGCGGTAATCAAAAAGGACACTAAAGTCCTTATACATGCTTTTGAAACAAATTCAAAAGTATGGCAGGTGCTGTTGTATTGTGAACGTAAAAGGGATTTTAGTTTTCAGACGTCTTCAGTCTGGAAATACTTTTTCGGAGTTGGTCAATTTGAAATCCGTAACTTGATTTATTATCAGCTTGGTTTGACAATCCATCGTGGAAGAATTCAAGGCTGACGACTACTGGACACTGCGTACAATCGGTAGATTGACGACAGTTTTTATATAGTTTCATGTTTTAAACTTATCACTTACCTCGAAGATTGGTTAATTTAACACCGCTGGCGCTGGCTGGACTGGTTTTTGTCAAGACATGTGTAATCGCTTGTCTATACGCAGGTAAATCCGAGCGATTGATGCCTTGGAAGAGAATATTAGGCCCGTTACTGCTGACATACGGCCCCAAAAGTTGCAAAAAGTTTAACCACTCAGCTCAAATTTATTCGCGCCAGCCACGGTAGCAACTTGCTCGAAATTATTTTTGAAAAATTAACACAAAACTTTATTTTCTTTTTAATAAAGCTAAATTTTTGGCCATAACATTAAAATAGGTATATGCCTTTTATTTCTTGTAGAAAACCACACGACTGAAGAAAATACACTTACTTACCAAGTAAAAAACAGATCCAAATCAATTCGGCTTCAAAACTTTGCATGATGAGTCAGGCAATCAGAAAAGCATGCAAGATCCAACCAGGAATCGCAATGTTTCTGTTTTTACAGATAGATGGGCTGCTCTCGAGCCATTAATTCAGTCACTAATTGGCCAATGTAGGTTCGACATTGCCAAAAAAGACTCGAAAGTTTTATGTATAACCATAAGGTAACTCTGCCTTAAGACGCATGGTCAATAGTTAAGAAAAGATGGGCCCTCTACAGTCACTTTAAGAACCTATAAGCACTTTCCTTGCTGTCTTGAAATTGAAGTTTCAAAGCAAGCCAATTGTAATCGAAAAAGATTACTAAACTATGCAGACTAAGCTTTCTACGATGATTTATGATCAAATCGAGCCTTGCATCATTCCCATAACATCCGGACACTGCCCGATCAAAAAGCATTCAGCAAGATCGGTTATTCCCAACGCAGCTCCAAAGGTGGACATCAAAACAAAAGAGCTGTTCACATTCCATGCAACAGTCCCACCCCAGTAAGGTCAAGGCTTTTGTTAGTATAGAAGGCCTTCTTTGACTACCATGTAAAGTAATCAAAAGAAGCAACTAAATATTTGTAGCTCTTCCTCAACTCTACAAAATGATTCTATAAATGACTTGAGCTTATATTGATGAACGGGTTCATCTCATAGTCCTCGCAAACGAAAGAGCATATGATGGATTAACAAATTTCCTGTCAAACGAACGTCTAGTTTTGGCAAGAGGCTGTTGAAAGAAGAGCCCAAAGTCCTTTGAAATTCTTTCGGTATGTATAACCGATAGAATTTCTCAGCAAAAAATTGGCTCACCCTACTCCACTTGCTCACCACCATACTGTGTCATAGGTCAAAGGAGTTTATGGTGTCAAAGGCCTAATTCAGCGTTTATTGGGTTCGTGTAGCCACCATCAATCAGAGAAAATCTAAAAAGAATCTTCATAAAGTTGTATTGCATTTTCTGACGATGAAACTGTAAACAGGTCTCCAAAAAATCATGTTTTGAAGTGCATTTCTCGTTGAATTCCCTTTTTAAGTTTTTTGTTGTTTTTAAAGGACTTCTTGTAATGTGATCCTCCAATTTGATTGACAAAGCAATAAAAAGTTTATTTGAACAAAAATAATAGCATTTGTTCTACTTGCTTCTCATGGAATCGAGCCTCGATAATTTTGTATAATTATTGCTTCAGTTAAACGACTACATAATCTGATTTTATAATTCCAAAAGAAACCTAATCAAAATCACATTAGTCTGCCGAATATTAATATCCACGAATAGCTTTCCTCATTCTTATGAGCAAGAAACGACCTTCAGACTTTTATAGAACTCGCACCTCTAAATCAAGATAACATTCACCTTTTGCCTGTTCTTGATATAAGATCTACGCAAGCCGAGTTCAGTTAAGGCCATTTACCCTGACCTTAAAGCCTCGCACTGCTTATGCGAATGCCTTAGCTCAACAACCCTCAAAAGTTTATATATTCGTTAGCATTAGATGAACTCATTCAACGACCTCCAAATAAAAATTTGGATGACATAAGTAAGGGGTGAGTGAGGGGCTTGCGGTGCCGGAGGCCGGAGGGTGATTCAGCATCAGCACCAAAACAGATTCCCAGTCAGTTACAGTCACAGATCCTCCCCTTAACTTCGTCTCTAAAAAACGCACACGCATCTCCAAATACGGCTGAGCTGTGTAGTAGAACATCACATCTCTCTTCCGAATCAAGAAAAGGTCGTTGGCTGGAACTATATTGCTGGAAATCCCCAAACACCTCTTGTCACCCGTCGTCGTCGTCGTCGTTGTCGTTGGCGTCGTCGTTTTGTTGTGGTGGTTCTCTTGCCTCGTGGTCGTCTCCTCCACTCCAATAGATGACAGGCTAAAACGCAGAAAAAAGCTCTCGCAGCGGAATACAAACAGGAAAGTCATCGTGCAAAGCTTCACATTTTCTCTTCTCACCCAGGGTACAGAGGACAGAAGGGGAGCAGGAGATGGTATAGGGACGTTACACGTTATCCGAATCCAATGGATAAACGGAGCAGAGAGCGACATCGGCAGTTTTCTTCCCTGCGTACCCTCATCGTCTGGCTGTTGGTTATTTGGATGGTTGGTTGGCGTAATTCATGCTCAACTTGTATAAACACAATGAGTCTGGTGGACTGGAACCGAAATCCTCTCCTTTCTCCTCACACCCGCCACGGCGAGTGGTGCGCACAAACGTGGGTATGTTTTTGATTTGTCTGGATCGTTTACCTCTTGTGGGGCTTGGGGCTCGGTGCTGGGCTCTTTTAGCAGTGCTTAATTTTTATTTTCGTTGTTTTTTTTTTAGCGTGCGGATGATTTCGTTTGTTTGAATTGTTTTTTTGGTTTTTTTTCGCTACGTTGTCGTAGGTCAGTAAATTCATTGCGAGTTCAAGAACGGACATTCGGGTAGAGTGTAAGATTCTCTCGTGTATTGTTCGCAGTCTTTGGGTTGTTTTCTGGTTTTTCAGTGATGGTGACTCTGAAAATTTGAGGTTGGGGGGCGAGAGGGAAGAGTGAGAGTCAACGACTTCTCGTTGTCGTAGTTCTGTCGTGTCTCATCATTCCGCATGGATTTTTATTTGAAACTCTACTCAAACAGCACTGTATGGGGATAGGGTCTACTACAAGTGCGCGAGGATACTTGGATACATCATCGATGTCTGTGGAGCTTAGACGACCAAACTATACAAGACCTCACTACGATGATGAAGATTCTACAGCAAATTGATAACATAAACACGAACAGACTTGTCTTTTTTTTAGTTCTGTCTCGGAACAGGTTTTTAAATAAGCGTCTGGTGTTTGGTATGATTCTTAAATTTCTATACAACAGCGAGAGTATCTCTAAAAGTAATCACTCCTCATGACTATTTGTGTACAGAGGTGACTCCCTTTCGATTTTATCTTTAGAATTACTGCCTGTGTGTAGCTCCTTTTACTCGCCATTGAGGGTTTCTGCTTTAAGTCGACGGTAATGATGACAGTGAGTTCTGGACTAAAATCCCCAGAGTCCCTATAACGACTAAATGACTGGTAACAGACCAAATTTAAAGCATATTGTGGAATGGGAGTGGGTGCAGTTGTTTTATAGTGTCCTTGACTGCTAAATGCGTGCGTGTTGTATTGTAAGGCCAATTATGATGACTTTTGTAAGGCAATTATTGTTGGAATTCCGTCAACATCGAAAAACCACGATGAAAAAAGAGGAGCAGAATGACAGGTTGTATTGAATTATATTAAGGTAGGTTATGGAAACACTGAATAGTAATTGTTGTTTCTTCTTTTTTATCTTGATGCCCTTTTCGTTCAAATAAACGGGGTTCGATATGAAATGGAATGGAAAATTAGGTAGATACCGGGAAAAGGAAAAAAGTAGTTTGCTGTAACACTTGACGGATACCGAGAGTTGATAATTGCTTCTTCCAATTTGAGGGCTTGAAGAACTTAAATTTACACTTTTCTCGAAAGTTTGGTTTTTCGCAATTTTCATGGAATGATAAGTACTTCAAGTTCTTCGGATTTTTATTTTTTTATTTTTTTTCGCTTTTGGCGTTGAGTTTTAAAAGAGCAAAAGTTTTCTAGGAAAAACTAAAGTAATCACTCAGGAAGGTGGTCAACATGCTTATTAGATCCTTACTTTTTGTTTGTTTGTTTGTATAAGCTGCAAAACTACTGAGCCGATTTGAATCTAATTTGTAACAGAGATAGTCTAGAGCAGAAGAAGAAACATTATCCACATTTCGACCTCATAGTTTTTCGGGAACGGAAACGGGAACGTAAACGCCGAGAGCTTAGAGTTTGTATTAAATGGGCACTAAAACTGCTGATAAAAATTGAACAATATTTTTAGATGTCCAGGATGCTTTAAAATGTTTCTTCGAACTCTTGAATAAAAGATCTTTTCGTAATTAGCAAAGTAAAGCATGTCTCGGAGTCAATGAAAAAAGTGATGGAAAATCAATCAAGCAAAAATTAAAACTTGTGTCGTTTTTAACTGTCAAAAGTTTTGCTGTTTTTGAAAGGAGTACTTCTGGATTTGAGAGTAGATCTTTTAATTTACAATGAAAAACGATAAACATATTATGTAAGTTTGTATTTTCGGAGAAGCAATGGAACCCTGTGACCGAACAAAAGACTTCTCGAGTGTCGAGTCATTGAGGTTATTTTGGCTTTCAAAAAGGAACCCGTAAGCAATGATTAGAAACTGTGTGATTTTAAACCCGATGAAACAAAAATGCATCTCGATAAAAAAAGACAAAGTGAGGCGCTTAACGCTTGAATAAAAAAGAAACATTGAAAAATTATTTTATTTTTATTTTATTTTTTTAAAAAAGATTTTTTGGAAAGACGCACCTGCATGTACTTAAGTTCCTGGAACAGGCATTCTGATTTTTTAGCTGGTTTGGTTTTGGCAACACTGGTTTTGACAGCTGACGTGTGTTTAGTACCTTGTGTCACTGTCAAACAGCTTCAGTTTGGTTTGCAATTTAACCATGGATCGTCTTACAAATGAACAACGCTTGCAAGTTATTGAATTCTACTAACAAAATTCGTGCTCGGTTCGAAATGTTCATCGCGCGCTGCTTCCATTTTATGGTCGGCATTCTCGACCTTGAATGGGTACGTAAATAAGCAAAATTGCCGCATTTGGAGTGAAGATCAGCCAGAAGCATTGCAACAGCTACCAATGCATACCGAAAAAGTCACTGTTTGGTGCGGTTTATGAGCCGGCGGCATTATTGGGCCATATTTCTTCAAAGATGATGCGAATCGCAGCGTTACTGTCAATGGTGAACGGTACCGAGCGATGATAACAAACTTTTTTTTTGCCCGAAATGGAAGTTCTTGGCTTGCATGATATGTGGTTTCAACAAGACGGCGCCACATGCCACACAGAACGCGAAACAATGGCGCAATTGCGAGGCGAGTTTGGTGAACAGTTAATTTCACGTTTCGGGCCGGTCAATTGGCCGCCTAGATCGTGCGATTTGACACCATTAGACTTTTTTTGTGGGGGTATGTCAAGGCTAATGTCTATAGGGACAAGCCCGCTTCGATTGACGCACTGGAAGCCAACATCCATGCATTCATTCGTGAGATACCGGTCGATATGTGTGAAAGAGTATGCCAAAATTGGGCTCAGCGGATGGGCTACCTGAGACACAGCCACGGTTAACATTTGCATGAAATTATCTTTAAACATTAAATTGAAAGGTTCAAACTATCGACTCAAACAAATATTTCATTCATTTTTTCGAATTTTTTGTGTGTTTTTTTTTTTTAAGTTCTAAACCTCTTAAAAAATCACCCGTTATTAGATAGTACTCATGATCATCTTCGTCGAACCACACACACGAGAATATGAGATTCAAATCACAAACATCAACTTGCCATCGATCTCATCGTCATCGCTTCTCAATGTGGTCATAAGAGCAGCCAGAATTGGATAGCGATCTTTGGCGAAAAAATCATTTTTCTCACGAGGTGCGTTAACAAACAAAATTGACTCATCTGGGATTCGAAAATTCCACATCTTTTCTTTAAGATACCAAGTAGTTACAGAGAGTTTGTTGCGGATTGCGGAGTGATATCATCCCTGTACAAATAGGCAAAGTCATTTCATTTCATGACGGAAAAATTCATATGAGAGGGGGGAGTCCATTTTGATTCCTCAAAAACTAGGAAAGACTTTTTGGGCTGGTTTTCTCTGTTTGACTCATAAGAGCTTTGACTATTCAAAAAAAAAAACCCGGTATCATTATCATATAAATATGACAAGTTTTCAAAAGAACAATATGGCACAACATCGTCATTTAAGTGTGATAGTCATATTATATATATATGGCAGTATATGTCTCCATATATATGACAATGATTCTAGAGCCATATACATATACATATATGGTGAAGTGTAGTACAAAATCGTAAGTGTCACCATATAACTATGTTCGTCTTGTGTCAAGTCGTGTAGAAATAAAGGCATATTTCTAATTTTTATCATTATTATCTCTGTCACTTTTTATTGAAATTTACATCTAGTACAGATTTGACATAAGCATTCCGTGCATTGAATGTACAATTAGAAATAAAAAAATAACTACTTCTTCTTTTTCATTTCCGGCGTTACGAGTAGTGATCTTGAAGCGATCACAACTCTCCCACTTTTCCGCTTCACACTAGTGATCCGCCTGTGGGGTACGCCGAGTTGACCTCAGAAATCGTCGGCAAGCCTCCCGGTTTTGGATTGTTCCATGTCTGAGGCCAACCAAATGCTGCTGTTTTTGCATTTGCTTGTACCAGGAGTGTTTTGGCCTGCCTTTTCTTTTTCGTCGCGAGTTTGTTGAAACGTTGTACGATATTGCCTTTTTGACGGGGTTCTGCGGATCTCTCCTTTGAACATGACAATACCAACTGAGCCGGTCGTGCTGAATTTTGTCCAAGATGGTACTTTTGACATGAAGGCTTCCACGGATCTTAGTACTTCTAATTCGATCAAGCTTTGTTACTCCTGCTGTCATCCGAAGCATCTTCATTTCGGCTACCGTCAATTTGCTCTCATACTTTTTGTACACTGTCCAACATAATAATAATAAAAAAATAACTACAAATAGAGAAATAAAACTCACATAAAATCAATCGATTTTTATATGGCTAGTTGATTACATTCATGCTTGCCATACTTTGTATGGCATAGGCTGCCTTATAAGTGTGATAACGACACTTTTCTTGGACATATAATTAATGCTAGCCATACAAATTGTCCACATACATATATATATGGCATAGTGTAATATCACTTGGAATATATATGACAACTTTGTTCATACATATATGGTGTAATACTGCCTTTAAATAAATGAATAAATAGGGTGGCGCAACAGAGCGAGGAGCCCCTGGGCCTAGCGCATTTCTCAATACCATGCCTTGTGAGGGAATGGAGGGAACCTACAATTTTTCACCGGTTCCGAACGGCTAATTGAGAATGCGCTTTTCATGGCAATGTATTTATTAACGGAGGACTTGCCAATTCCTCGCGAAAGGCGATACCCATGGAAAAACATTTTTGCATTTTGCCTCTGCTGGGATTCGAACCTGAACCTCTTGGTTAGCAGGTGGACATGCTAACCATTACGCCGCGGGTACCGCCTTTAGTAAGGCAAAATTTTATAAAAATTTTATTTGAAAAAAATAATCGTTTCACGCACATCGTTTCTCACAGCCAGTTACAATCCTTAAAGCTGCAATCACTTGCAAGTCAACATTTTTCTTCAAAATTGTGTATGCGAAAGTAATTTCATTCTCGGTCGGCTATAACTAATCCTTCATTCCTAAAATCCAATCAGTTCACACAAATCAAATAATTTTGCCAGAATCTATCTTGCAATTGATTCGCATGCGAAATGCAGAAAGAAGTAAATCGTTTTAGACTCGATTTAAAAAAAAATGTCAAGGTTTTCAAAAACAAAAATGGAATAACCTCTTATCCAATTTTTTTTTACCTTTTTGGAAGGTAAAAATAATAAAAGATAACAAAAACTCACATATTCAATCTATTCAAGTTAACGACAACGTTCTGGTTAGTTGATTGGAAAAGGTTACCAGACCACTTTAGCTGAACGTTTTTGTCAAAATAAAATAAATACCATCACATAGTACAAGAGTTCACCACCAAAAGTTTACCATTAATTTACATCCAAAACCTCAAAATTCACTCAGACTATCAACTAGAGTGATGAAGTGAAGTAGCTCCAGTCTCAATAAAAGAATAATGAACAGATTATTGCTCACAAACGCTTCCCCATTCAGAGAATGGCACCAGCTAGCTATCTCATGATCTAGACTTTACTCTGACAGAGAACAACGTTTGTGATTGGACGGATATATTTGCAAGGATCATATCTAGAATAAATGACAAGTTATAAAATCAACATTTAACAAGAGCTTCAACATTTCTAGATTAATTTATAAGAATCTTAATCATAGATTATTATCCGAAGAAAGCCATTTCACTTTCAAATTCTCTTCTGAAGTAATAAGCACCATCTTCAGAGCTAGGGTTGAAATTCTAAATCTGAATCTGATCTTCAGCAATCTTGAAATCTATGCAACAGAAGAGAACCTGAAAATATTTTTCATTTTATTGCAGTGTGTTCAATTTTACAAGAAATTCGACGTTTGTATTTCCGGGAAAGTTGTCTGTCCTTGAATAGCCTCTAAGAAGTCTTGAATGAAATAAAAGATTGGCTGGTTGTGTTTGTTCAAATATTGTAAACATGCATTAACTTATCGCAATAGTTTCTAAAAAAAAACTCATCTACCAGTTGTTGCGTTAAATCACCCTTCAAGTTTGAAATCAAGCCTATATGTTGGTTACAAATTATTCAAATTGTAGAAGATCTCAGAACCTCGCTTTCTCATTTCAGCCAATTTTAGAAATTGTATTTGCATTTTCAATTTCATTTACCTTACTGTTCGACGCAATTTATTTTTTTTATAATGAACATTAAATAATAACTCTTTTTTTATTCAATCATAATAAACTTTTCTCTAATTTTTTTTCTCACTTGTTAATTCATTAAAATTTTTGCAGCTCTTTAAAATACAATTTTTTATGTTTATAATTTATTTTTTACATGCTAATAATTCTATTTTTTACTTTAACTTTTGTATCTTTTTTTATAGAATGTCTTTGCGACAGACGGCATAATTGCCATGTTCGTATTCTTAAGACAAAAATATTGTAATTTTTGAAAAATAAGAATCTGTCTATCATTCTATCTATCTATCTACGAGTAAATAGCAACAACCTTTTCAGAAATAGTTCAGCGTAGGATTTAATCAAAGATAATCTGGGTTCGACGACGGTATGAACAACAGATTTCCAAAAGCCTTACCACAAACGGAACACACATGCTGGTATCATTCTTAGGTTGATTTATACATAAACTAATAATGTTAAATTTTTTTGACATATTATATTAAGTTAGTAAGAAGTTTTTTACTCCATAGAAAATTTGCTATACACGCAGGAAGTGTAAAATCATTTATATAAGTTATAAATAGTGAGCGATATTCCACATGGATCTGTGCTAGGACCCTTGCTATTCAATGTTTTTCTGTCCGTCTCTGGACGAAAACACTAAACTGGAAATGATTGCTGACGACAGGGTTTTTTTATCTTGCATTTTTTTCCTCAAAAATTATTGTTTTTTCAGTTGAATCACGATGATACTAGTATTAAGAATATTGAAGTTGTGAGGAATTGGATTTTCTACATCTTTTCAATAGATTTATAAATGTAAACAAAAATATTATCGAACTGCAAACTAAGTAAATAAATAAGTAAATAAAAACAAACACTCAATGTTTCTCGCACGAGTTTTTGAAACAATTTTCACAAAACTTTTGAGACCTTGGACGCAAAATATATGAGAGTTTTCTAGTAAGAAGAAAACGGTTGATGTTAACGGATTTGATGCATCCTCGTTCCAAATTATTAAAAAATAAAAATAAATAGGATGGCGCAACAGAGCGAGGAGCCCCTGGGCCTAGCGCATTTCTCACCACCACGCCTTGTGAGGGAATGAAGGGAACCAACAATTTTCTGCCGGTTCCGAACAGCTAAATGAGAAAGGGCTTTTCATGGCAATGAATTTATTAACGGAGGACTTGCACTTGCCAATTCCTCGCGAAAGGCGAAACCCGTGGAAAAACATTTTTGCCTCTGCTGGGATTCGAACCTCGAACCTCTGGGTTAGAATGTGGACATGCTAACCATCACACCACAGGTACCACGCTCCAACTTATTGCCAGAACGAATATTTAGTGAAATGTGGCCCTAGTCACTTTCATTTCTATTTATTCAAACCCAATGATAAAAAAAAATTTACATGATAGCCTTATCCATTAAAAAAAAAAAATGTTCCACATACGCCACAGTGACTTTAATACGATGTTCAATATCACTTTGAAGTGTATGGGAGACTCCGAATAAAAAATTCGAATATTCAGGCTCAATGTTTACAGTAAAAAAATCCTCTGCGAGAAAGACCTCTTTCCCACCCCGCTCTCCCTATTGCTGTCTTTTTATTACTTATTTGCATCTATTCAACAAATAGTAAAATAATAGAACAAAAAAGTATACTGCTCCAGGTGAGGCTCGAACTCACAACCCCGGCATTGCTCATCTAATACTGTCTATAAGTACCGTGCGCTAACCAATTGCGCCACTGGAGCTTCTAACAAACCCTAAAACAATTCGAAGTTTCGCCCTACACAGGGTTATCTATCCTAAATGAGTTCTAACCGAAATTAATCAAGAAAACTCAAGAACCCAGCAACTGTGTTTATCAAACAAACATTAAAATGCTGCACGTTACCCAATAATTGATTAGGAAAATAAAGCTATTCTCCCCTAAACCACAAGCAGTTTTGAGAGCAAAAATCTTTTGTGACCAATTTTTTATTTTTTTTGCTTTTAGTGTATACAATTTTGATATATTGAATAAAACAATAAATTAAGTGAGTTTTTATTGCCATTAGCACTTAGCTGGAAAACTTTCTGCAAGCTCACACTCAGACCTTATCTACCGAGAAGTCAAATTTCTTGATTAAAGTTGACTAATTTCGACTCAAAGTTCTTAGAATCCGGATTTCATCAAAGGCCAGCTTTATTTATTACTTAGTTGAATTATTGTTCTACTGATAATTTTCTCTTAAAGCGCCAGAGATGAAAGAAAATTAATGTTGATTAAATTCGCCAAACGCAAACGGCAAAACCACAGACCGACCTCACCACCAAAAGGAGCGATTAATAAATTCATAATTCAAAACGCCATCGCACCAGCACGACTTTCAGTTTTTGACAGCTTCCTGGAAAAAAAGAATCAGTCATCGTGCCATGCAATGTGGCCGTAGTAATTATTTGTTTTGAATAGGAAAGGATTTGCTTTCATGGAAAAAACGAAAATTGCAAATGAGGTATGAGAATAGAAAAACAAGACAAACAATTCCCAAGCCTTGTATGAAGCTTTTCGTTGTTAGCTAATGAACCACGATAGACTCGAACGTTTTTCATGTCGCTTTTTTTGGCAAAATCGGTGACTTACCCTGAAGGTATGTTAAACAAAACGTGTCCATTTACCTTGATGAACCTTTCATTTGTCATGCACTGCGGCATAGATATCCTTCATTAGGGGGAGCTCGAGCACTTAGTTTCATCATCAGAAGCACAGGTGGATTAGAAGGGGGGAATGAAGAAAAAATAAAGTGAAACCAAGTATAGGACGCAGAAAACTCATTCGAAGATTCTTTGATGTTAGAATACAACGGCAACGAGGGTGGATCACCTAGATTTGAAACTTGGAAGTGGAAACAAATGCATTGGGGGAGAATCCTGAATGCGAATGTCTTAGGGGTCCTGTCAAAGAAAAAAAAATTGTGAGCTTCCCTTACTTTTCATATTTTTTTTCTTTCTTTTTTTTTTTTGCTTATAATTTCTCCAAAGAAATACATTCCTCCCTATTTGTCCCCATTTTGTAGATTCTTCTGCACAATGACAACCATTTTTAATTATTTGGCATGGAAATGAAACATTTTTCTGAATAGACAGATAGGAAAGCTAAAATGGAAGGGTAGCTGATGGCATATCAGCGCATTTTAACTTGATACGTGCTTGGGGTGATACATAAGTCGTTGTTTCATTAGGGGTAACGGAATGCTTTGCACAAGGATGTCATAGAGAATTCACGCTTAAATTGCGGAAAATATGAGGGGACGGAACTTATGATTGTGCTCCTATAGGATGACCTTAAAAGAGGATGTACAAGGGTCGGTATAGGGAAACAGAGTTTTTTGTCATTTTCTTCGAGATTGTTATGTTCCCCCTTTTTATAATTCGTACGAGTTACAATAAATAGTATTCATCATACGAAGCCTTACAAACTGGAAGACACTTCCTTTGAGGTGCATTTCATTGGAGCAGAGACAATCCACAGAGAGTCTTTAGTTAGCAGGTACTTAGCAAATTGAAGAAAAAAGTGCAAAATCAAAACTCAGTCAAGCGTTGGACAATTGTAAGAATATGAAGATTTGTTTGTCATACGACCGACACAGACTGCTTCCGCTTGCAGGTAAAAGAACGATTGAACCATGTTTTGCGCCGCAACTTGAAAGTAGTAGTATTTTTGAACCAACTTTTATTTGAATCAAATGCTAAATCATCTGCCAGTCAAAAATGTCATTGTGTCACAGTGTGTATCAATTTTTTTTTTATACAGCCCTATTATCGTAACAGATCGGAAAGAAATTTAATCCGATTTGTACGAAATGTAAGATATTTGTATTATGGTAACGTTTCCGATTGCTTAATCGGACATATCTCCGAAAAGAACGAAACAATGCGATGAAAATGCCAAACTCACCGCAACGTGTCTAGAATACATGCGATGCATGGCGATTAAATGTGAAAATGGTGGGAACGCATTCGGAATTCATGCGATGCATGCCGATTTCTTGGTTTTCTGTTCTATCCGATGTCTCCGACAGCAAAGTAGTCGCGGAAGGGTTGTTTTATGTCACCTACATGCGTCAGTGTTTCCTTTACAAAACGGATACCATAAACAAAATAAATGTTAAGATCGGAACTTCTGTACGATCGTATATTTCTCCGATCTGTTACGATGATAGGGCTGATAGATTTTTTGTCTCCGGCCTTGACAATATATTTGGTATGGTGAAAGAATTACAAGGGATTGACTAAGAAAAATTACTTTAAAATGATTGAATAAGGAACTACACTCACTTGCCTTTAGAATTTGGTCTACGTGCTCAAATCCGACGAAATCGCTACAGGTGAGCGCAGAAAAGTTAAACTTTGAGTGAAAGTAGGACTGAAAATTCTCTTGTTGTTACCATTTATCTGTCAAACTTAGGTTCAAATAAGTTCAAATAGGTTCCATGCAAGACAATCGCCTCTTATCGAATACTTAAATTTTGGTAAGAGTATTCACGCTTTGAACATTGGTAAGGAGGTCAATAAGACCTAAAAGGGACCAAAGGTGAGGAGCCAACTGCATGAAAAGAAGAATTCTTTATACACTCGTTTTAAGATCAAATAAAGAGCACTGGCTTTCGGTGATCTTAAGAAGATGGTCTTAAAACGTTTTGAAGATGTTTTTACTTGAGTGGGAAAGAACAATTCCAGAAGAATAAGTTTCTATCTCTTTGACATTAAGATAGAAGAATCCTGCCGCTATCAGCCTCAAACACTTTTTTTAATGAGTTACCTCTGAGAAAAAGCCCCTTTCTAAGGGTATGAAAAACGATTTTTTATATATAACTAGCTAAGCCGCCCGGCGTTGCACGGGTCTGTAGTTTTAAGGCTCCCGTTCTCGTTCCAGTTGCTGTTCCTGTGGGATTAAAGAGATGTAATAACCGCTTTTAAACCTTTCCCAGACCTCCACGAACATTTCAACACCACGAACAACCAAGGTAAGATAGATCCGTTCAAACGTTCTCGAGTTTTAGCGAGACTAACGAACAGCAGTTTATTTTCATATACATATATGAACACATCAAAGGGTTATGAATACACTTATGATGTTATAAAACACAGTGTGAGTGTTAGTTAGAGTTAGAGTTAGGAAAATAGGAGAGGATTAAGTAGGAAACATTGGTGGACATTGGTTTTTAATCTTTGCAAATTATAATGCACGGAAAAACAGAGTCAGGTAGAGTATTCCACATACGGGTTGAGCGGCTAAAATATGAATCTTTTAACTTAACTGTATTCTCCCTCACGAGGTTTCACCTTGACGTGGTGGGGGAGCTTACGTTTCGACACTCCAGCAATCCAGTTGCAGAGTCAAACAACCAAGTAAACCTCAAACAGAGATGTCTATCTAAACATGGAACAAGTAAACGAAGAAGAGAAAACTCGAGCGGGGATATACGCTCAAAAGTCGGCAGTAGTCACGGCTGTCGGCGATGGCTTGGCTTCGAAAGAAGATAAGTCGCCAGTGACAAGAAAAGAAAAGATAGACAATGCAGAAGATTGCATTCCTGGCTGCAGCAGGAAAGCCGCTGAAACCAATCTCTCTCGGAGAACCTCATGGATTTCACAGACTCCGATGATGGAGAAGGAGGAGCAGGTGGACGAGAGATAACGTCAGAAGAGGAACATCGCATCCTCGAGGAAGACGACTATCAATCTTTCACCAGTTCTGACGACTCTATCGCGGATGTCACCGTGGCCGAAAATCCTGTCCCAAGGCGGCCAGAGGCCAAAAGAGGCGAATTCCTGGCGAAAAATGAGATTTCGGCCAAAATGACCTCAACGCCAAACAAGGGTCCGGAAAAAAGCGCAAGTCCTAAAGTCTGTGAGGAGAAAGCCCCAACCAAGAGCCATCGCTCATCAGAGCCGGCAAAAGGTAAAGGCCCTAATCCGAGGGTACAGAAAAAGGAAGATGCACAAGACCCAGGTCAAAAGAGGCTCGAAAATGCCAGAAGGACCGTAAGAAGATTCGGTAAAGGTGACACCTCAACGCTGTGTTTCCGTGATTGGAAACGCCTAAGCTGGGCTCAATAAAATGGAAGCCAAGACCTTGCCCTTGGCAGAACCCAGAGGTAGAGTCACAAAAGAAGAAGCAAAAAAGAAAACCATATTGGCAAAGACTGCGGTGGCCAAAAAAACCCCAGGGAGACCACCACTGGATGGTCCTAAACCCGAAAGGTTTATAAAGCCCCAAGAAAGCAGTCAAAGAAAGAGAGCCAGACACAACGACTCGACACCCCCTCCAATGTCCGTGAACAAAAAGCCCAAGACGGCCAGTACAACTGACAAAAAAAGTACTGTAGCGGAATTGATAAAAGAGAGCCTTCAGGTGGCCATTATCAATGAGGGGAGTCCAGAAATAAGGCTAAGCGAAGAAGACTGGACTCGAGTGGAAATAAGGCTACTCGAGTGCATGACTGACGAGCTTCCCACGTCCTCGGGCGCGGTGCCTGATTTTGGACCCATCTCGACGTTAAAGGGTTTCAAAATTCTCATGTGCAATGATGAATTTACCCTTAACTGGCTAAAAACAAAGATATCCGAAATGGCGGATTTTATAGAAGGAGCAACGCTTAAAGTTGCCTTAAAAAAAGACCTCCCCACCAGACCCAAAGTCCGGATAAACATTCCTGGGCCGCGCTTGAAGAAAGAAACAATTGAGCTTTTCTTACGAAAACTCAACCCAAGTTTCCCAAGTGCTGACTGGGAAGTACTAGAGATGGAAGAGCCTACGAGCGCAGGCCAAGATGTCTTAGTCATGCTCAATCATGAGTCAATGGCTATGCTTCCAGAAAGGGGATACAGACCAAACATTGGCCTAAACAAGGTTAGGGTGAGGCCGGCAACGGCTGCCAACTTACAAAACAAAAATGACGAACACAAAAAAGACAATGAAGGTGCTACAAATAAACCTGCAGCACAGTAAGTTGGCCTCTGCCACCTTGACCGCGTTGATGTCAAAAACTGACATCGACTTAGCCCTAATTCAAGAGCCGTGGATAAATCATGGCCGGATCTGCGGACTGAAATCCAAAGATCACTTCCTTTACTTTAGCAAAGGGCCTACAGAAGGTAACTATCGTACATGTATTTTATCAAAGGCAAATTTAAATCTCTTCCTTCTAACCCCTCACATGCCGGGCGATGCAACCTCCAACCCCCCGCCGGCAGCTGTTGCAGAACTGGTCGCCACTACAAAAAGGAATGGCTGGGACCTTCTCATGGGCTGTGATGCTAATGCCCATCACTTACAGTGGGGAAGTACAAACACGAACGAAAGAGGTGAGTCACTTTTTGAATATATTATTGAGAACAACCTGATAATTATGAATAGAGGTAACGAACCAACATTTGTAACAAAGGTAAGAAAAGAAGTGTTAGACGTTACACTATCCACCAACTCTGGTACGCTAGTAACCAGTAATTGGAGGGTCTCCAACAACGTAACCTTCTCTGACCATAGAATGATAACATTCGAAATAGAACACAAATCTGAAAACTGTATCCCTTATAGAAATTCTAGGAAAACTGACTGGGGTCTCTATAACCAAAAACTGGCCCTAACTCTCAGCCAAAACAACAATCAGCCTTTGCTTAACTGCTCAGCCATAGAGACACAGGTAAACAAGCTTACGTCAGACATAATCAATGCCTACGAAAGCTCATGCCCGTTATCCAAAGGGAAAGGTAGATCCAACCCCATATGGTGGTCAAGCGAACTATCGACCCTTAGAAGGAACTCTAGGAGGCTCTTCAATAGAGCAAAATTTAGCAACCTTTCGGCTGACTGGGACCTATACAAGATCAGTAAAAATGAATACAAAAATAGAACTACCTACGCAAAAAGAGCAGCCTGGCGCAACTTCTGCTCAGATATTGAGTGTACAAATGACGCAGCAAGGCTAAGAAAAGTCATGTCCAAGGTCCAAAATATCCCTAGTTTTCTTAGGAGACCTGATAACACATGGACTGACTCATGCTCTGAAACTCTAGAGTCACTCATGAACACCCACTTTCCAGGGTGTTCTCAAATGACATCCCCAGAACGCGGAAACCCTAGCGCTAACGTTAGATCCAACATAGGAAATCTATTAGTAGATAATAGGAAGGTAATGTGGGCCATTGACTCATTCTCAGCATACAAATCTGCGGGTCCGGACGGTATCATTCCAATGATGCTCCAAAGTCCCAAAGACTTGATTGTGCCGATACTAGTGGAAATATTCAGAGGTTGTCTAAACCTCACCTTTATTCCAACTAGTTGGAGAGAAGTTAAAGTCATATTAATTCCCAAAGCCGGTAAGCCCTCTCACACTGAACCCAAAGATTTCAGACCAATAAGCCTATCCTCCTTTCTACTTAAGACTCTAGAAAGAATTATAGAAACGCATATCCGAACAAAACTGAATAACAATGTGATCTCTACAGCCCAACATGCATATATAAAGGGCAAATCAGTTGAGACTGCACTTCATGAAGTAGTCGGAACCATTGAACAGTCAATCCAATATAAAGAGTACACGTTGGCTGCATTCCTCGATATAGAAGGGGCCTTCAACAACGTTGAATACAATGCTATTCGCATGGCATTAAGTTCCATAAATATCGAGCCAACGCTATCAAACTGGATCGACTCCATGCTCAAAACGAGAATAGTAAAAGCAGAAATGGGTGAAAGTACCCTAAAAGTAAAAACTTGTAGAGGTACACCTCAAGGAGGAGTGTTATCCCCGCTACTCTGGCTCCTAGTAGTTAAGCAAATCCTGGTGAAACTCGACAGGAGCGGAATAAAAGCAGTAGCCTATGCCGATGACATCGTCATCATGACTTCGGGAAAATTCACAACCACCCTTTATGAACTTCTTCATACAGCTCTAAACAAGCTCACCAGCTGGGCGAAAAACTGTGGGCTAAACGTCAACCCAACAAAAACAGAACTTGTTCTGTTTACGAGAAAACGTAACATTCCAGATATACTTCCTCCCTCCATTAATGGAATACCAATAAACTTATCTGGTACGGCAAAATATCTCGGAATAGTCCTTGATCGTAAACTTAACTGGAAAGAAAATTTAAAAGAAAGAGAAAGGAAAGCTCAAATCGCTTTCTACACTTGTAGTAGAATTTTTGGTAAAAAATGGGGACCTGGTCCCAAAACCATTCACTGGATGTATACATCCATAATAAGACCAATCCTCACATATGCCTGTCTAGTCTGGTGGCCATCATTAGAGAAGGCTTCAAACCTTAAGACCATGACCAAAATCCAAAGGCTTGCATGCATTGGTTCAACCAGTGCCATGAGAACAACACCAACTGCAGCTCTGGAAACCTTCCTATCGCTAGCCCCCCTAGATCTCTTTACTAAGGAGATGGCGGCCAAAAGCGCACTGCGACTCAAACAATGCAACAATTGGAAAATAGGCATATCAGGCCATAGAACCATCATGAACCATACAGATATAGACATCCAAACAGACTATACCCCCCCGCATATTGATTTCAATCCAGTGGCCCTAACAGTCTTTCCGACTAGAGAAAGCTGGGAGGAAAACAGGGTTATAAAAGAAAATCACATTTCCGTCTTCACAGATGGTTCCAAAACGGACGAAGGGGTAGGATCAGGTATCTTTTTAGACTAACCTAACATGAATAGATCAATAAAGCTTCCCGACTTCTGCAGTGTCTTTCAAGCAGAAGTACTCGCAGTGTGCGAAGCCGCGAAGCACCTTGCTACGCAAAACTTGATCAACAAAAATATTGACTTCTTCATAGACAGCCAGGCGGCCATTAAAGCTATCTCATCCATTATCACAAAATCCAGGCTAGTAGACAGCTGTCGCAGTAACCTTAGACTGCTCAATGAGACACAGTTAGTTTAACCTGGGTTCCTGGACATCGTGACATTATCGGTAATGAAATGGCGGATAAGCTGGCAAAAATCGGGTCAGCACTCGAATCCAGCGAAGCGAACACTTCAGTTCTAAAGCCACTAGAGCAAGAAAAAAGCAGAATCAAACACAATTTTCTAAAAATCGCCAATGACAGGTGGTCATCTTTAGAAACATGCCGAGTCTCTAGAAACCTTTGGCCAGATATTTCCAAGAAAAAAACAGAATTTCTACTCCAGCTAAGCAGACCTTGGCTCTCTCTGTTGATTGGCATTCTCACGGGTCACAACTCGTTGGGTACCCACATGATGAGAATGGGCATTAGCACATCCGACTTATGTAGAGGATGCCAAGATGAGGAGGCAGAGGAGGGATCTTTTCACTTCCTCTGTGAGTGTCCTAGCTTAGCCCACACTCGGAAAAAAACCCTCGGAGAATACTTCTTCGACGAACTGGGCGACATCTCTAACCTCCCACTGAGCAACGTCCTGAAATTTACTCAGGGCTCCAAATGGTTCAGTGGGAGTTCCCTACCACAATAACCATCCACCTCTCCAATCCTCCCATTTCCTCATCCTATGATTTCCCGGGGAGCACAATGGATCCTCGAGATCCGAGTGAGGTGTTGCCACTTGTGGCTGCACCCCCCATTCAACCTAACCTAACCTAACTTAACTGTATACGTCCGAATTTGGACTCAAGGTAGAACTGATGAGTATTCGAAGCGAGGGTGTGTTGCGGCAAAACTCAGGGGGAGAACGCAGCTGTCTATTTTAGTTCAACATTGTTTGTGAAAAAAGCTATGAAAAATAGTGAGACAAGCAACGTTTCGACGATGTTTAAAAAATCAATCAATCCTACAATTCAACTATCACCTATAAGTCTTAAGACTTTGTTTTTCACCCTATCAAGTAAATGCAAAGATGTTTGGTTCTGACCAGAATTAGGTCCCTATTATGAGTAGCGAATCGAACGTTCGATTGGAAGCGAATGTTCTTGCGAGCTTCTCTTATAACGGTATTATAGGTTGTGGAAAACTTTTTTTCGACGTTTAAGGTATGTCAGATAAGAGAATGGACGAAGTTCAATGATATAATAATCCAATAAATGAGTTTTTCTAAAACATTCGCTTGCAGTCGAACGTTCGATTCGCTACCTATAACAGGGACCTTATGCTCTAGTTTGAGGTGGATGCATGCTTCATAAACTGTAACCAGGTTAGAAGGTGTGAAAAATTTCCTGCACCTTCGCGCGTCACGTCGTAAGAAACTAAATCATTAAGCAGCATTTTTGGCATCTTCAAATATGTGGTCATTCACATACCGAGGACGCAGAGCTTTTCGGTTCCTTGGATTCAGGTGCTATGCATGGATAATAGTAGTGGGGGACGGTTGTGTTTTAATGACAAGAGACAGCATTGAGTTTTCGAAGCATTTAATTCTACACAGTTTCTATTACCCCATGTAAAAATGCTGTCAAGGTCAGAATACTATGAACTAACCATACGCAACCGTTCCAAATCCACACCCGAAGAGCAGGGACTTGAATTCGTAAACGCATATAAAAACCTGAATGTTGAGTCATCATGACGATTAGAAGTTTCAGACAGGAGATCGTTTATGAAAATAAGGAAGAGAGTCGGAGACTTAACGGAGCCCTGGAGCACACCAGCATTTAAAGAGTGGGCATCAGACTCAAAACCTTCGAATACAACAAAGAAACGACTCATCGATACCAAAAGTACGCATTTTTGATAAGAGAGCTTGATGCCAAACTCTATCAAATGCCTTAGAAATATCAAGCGCAATAATATCAATGTCTTCAAAACAGAGTAAAGATTGGTTCCGCTTTTCAGTAAGATAAGCCATCACATCACCAAGGGACCGTTTGCTACGAAAACCGTACTGACGAACTTCGAAAGAAGGGACGTAAGTACAGTTGGACGGTAACTGGAAGGGGAGGAAGATTCAAATAGATAGAAAAACTTACGCCGGGGTTTTGCCAGCGTGGAAGAACACCTCTTCAGAACAACGGCGGGGATACAATCTGGACTAGCAGATTTATATATGTTGCGATAAATATAAATATTTCCTTCATTACAGAATTTTTAGACTTAAGCTCAGGTGGAGCCAATAAGCTATCGAGAAGTGTCGAGTTAGCAGCAAGTTAAGCTGCCAGCAAATTGGCTTTATCGATGAAGCTGACTTACGGAGACCGGTGACTTCGTCAAGTTCCTATAATGCTCTTGTGACCAAAAGCTTCCTTTTGCACACAACAATATCTTTTGCCTTACTTTTTGGTCATGCAAAAACTTGGCCTTTTTTATATGAGCGTTACAGATATTTCTGGCCCGTTTAGTCAAATTTCCGTTTTCTAAAGCAGGGTTGTCCTTATTTATTCGGAAACTTCTTTCTCTATCCCAAATCACCTCTTTGCAGCTTGAATCAAACCAAAAATTCTCTTTGGGGATGATACTTTTTATTCTGCGAGGAACAAAGTTCCTCATGCCGTTGAGAATAACGATAGAAAAAAGTAAATTGTTCAGGCCGTCTCAATTGGCATTCTCGTATTGCCACACAGTTATTTTCGGGAATTTATCTTTTTACAGTGACGGAAAACTAAAAATCTACCGATAAATGACACAATGGTCAGATTTGCTTAGAGGAGATGAACTATAACCCGAAAAACACGAGATGAGAAGTGAGAAATAGGTCAAGAGTGTTGGCCGCGTGGCTCTCAGTATCTGGAACCCTAGTAGGCTCATCAGTAGGCTGGGTTAAATGATTAAACTCAGCGAAAATCTCAACATAGCTGCAAACCAGAATTGTGTACATTGAAATCGCCCTCAAATGCGTCTTCAGTGTGAGGATATTGGGAGAGAATTCTTGAGATGGAGTCAGATAGCTCATCAAACTTGTTACAAATCGAACTGCTTCTGTAAATAAAAAAAAAGTGAATGTGCTTGCGGACGGAGAATTTTAACCACATGAAGTTGAAGTTCGTGGTGAAAAAAGACCAATACACTGGTTGAAGTTGGTAGGCAACAACAATCCGAATATATACAGCGAGACTATAAGAGGAGATGAATTATAGCACCAAGCTATAATCAGGAATGAAAAACTCTGAGGGATCAGAGTCAACACCCACCTGGCTTTCACTCAGCACCAAAACTGCTGGCAGCAGTATAATCGTACACCGAAAAGAAATTGGATCTCAGCTCCCAAATGGCTAAGAACAACTCTTAATCTACCCAACATTACAAGCAACAAAAGTCAAATTGTTGTCAATGAATTATTCAAGATATCATAAATAGCTTTTGGTTACACTTGAAACCAAAACCACTTAAAAAGAGCTGTATAAGAGGTTATTAGGCGGTAGTTTTCCCAAGATTACATTAAGTGCTTGTTAAGTGCAGCGTAGAATTTTTGGATAACTCTTACAGAACTAGTGTGTTGCTTGGGCTTTTGCCATAAAAATGGCTTACTCGATTATTCTTCTGTCTCTGAAAAATTGTAGGCTGCTTTCATCAATAATCCCCCCATAGCTCTCTGCTCTACTGCGCTATATCTTATCTACTAATTTAAACATCGGAATAGCTAATATACAATCGCTGTCGTTCTCTCTTCCGAAAAAATGCTACATAAAGCAAAAGTTGAATCGTCGTAGTGATATCGATTCAGACGATAATACTTTTTTGTAATTTACTCGAAGCAGAACTATCGTTCCAACGATATTATCATACCCTAATTTGCTTATTCGTTCAGGGTCCAGAATGGGAATGACATTCGTTCAGCAAGCCGTTGAAAGTGCAACTAGGCGCTGTTACAATGATCATAGTGGAGTTGCGTAACTCTCCAGTTGCTTGCAAACACCACACCACAAGGTAGGCCTATGAACTTTACGATGAATTAATGATTTTCTAAAGTCGAATACGTGTATCCGAACTTTAATGAACTCGCAAAAAACACGATACCTAGAATTAGGCTTGATCTTGAAGGTAATCATGACGAACTTCTAATCCTCAACTGTGAGCCTATACTATTTTCCACACATCTTCCGTACATAACTAGTTTTCAGTCTCTTCATCTCATAGGCCTCTAATTAACAAGGCCATTTAACACGCAAAACCATCGCTTCTGGGCTAAGTTTCAGACTATCAAGTCTAGGCAAAACAAATCATCTGCCTTCCAAGTAAACAATTCACTTCATTAGGCACACGATTAATTAATCACTTCGATGTTGTCTGTCTTCTCTCTTCACTGAACCCTAATCCATAATGTATTCCTATGTTTTCGAAAACATTTTCTCAAGTTCATTGTATCTTTAATTGATGTCCATCGTCTGTGAACTGTGCGAGAAGCAACGCAGTCATCAGAAAAACTACATAAAAATTTCTGTCTGCCTGTCTGCAAACAGTTCTAAAGTTTCTAAAAGTCTGTCTTCCCTGTCTGCTCAACTTTAGGACATATAATTCATTTGTCACAGTATATTTCAATTAACCAGTTGTTTAAAATCGTTTGAATGTCAAACTTATGAAAGATAACTGGAGTTTTTTTGCCAACTTCCTGGGTATGTTTACTTACTTTTGCTGATAAGCTGGGCGATAACTCTTTCAAGGCAAACCAAATGCATTGGGTGCACATACCTTTCGTAACATTCCAAGGCCTCACAGTTCCTATCTAACCTTTGATTAGGGACTTGCTAATTCACAGTGGCAACAGCAAAACACCTTATCAAGCTTTTATCTATTTCCAATGAAAGTCATCCACACTCATGGAGTAGTAAAGTCCAAGTGGGAATACATAAAACAAAAAAAAAAAAAAAACACACTTCTGGGAATGGGAGGTTGAATGAACGATGACCAACAAAATTATCATTCTTCGCTGCAGCGGCAGCGACTGCGTATGTGAGCGGAATTAATGATTGAATTTACCATCATTCGGGCAAGGAATTGCCAATTTAATTGCCAAACGAGGAAATGACAGGTCCATCCGTCTGTCATCCGTCTTTCACTCACATAACCTCATTTTTCATGATAATTCCCCCCCAAAGTATTGTCTGCTCTGTCATCTAAAAACGATTGTTTATTCTTAGACAAAAAAAAGCAGCAACAAAAAATGTGTGTGGATACACAAAACAGCAAACTATTTTTGTGTCTGTGTTTCGGTTAAGGTAGGTCATTCAATTTGCCAACCTTTGTTGAATGCTTCAAGGTCAATGCGAAGGCAACCGCTGCCGTAGCCGTTTCGTTATCGTTTCGTTAGTGTAGCGCTTTTCAAGTGCCAACGAGACTTGTGTCTCGCTCTCTCTCATTTCACACGCTTTGGCGTCGCCGTCGCTCGGTGTTCGAGATTGTTTGCGCTTAATCGTGTTTATTTGTTTGATTATACACTGAATGGTGTTTTCTTTTCATTTTTATTTTATTTTTATTGCCACAAGTGTGTTTGGCAAACAGCAATTTGCCAAAAGGCAGACACACCAAACGATGACTGGGCTAAGGTATATTGGCGATAGTGTTGATGTTATGCCACTGTCGATATGTGAATTAGTTGATGGCACCAACTTGTGACATTTTTTTTTTTTTTTTTTTGACGATGACTTGACTCAGTGAATCAACTTTTTGGTTGGAGCAAAGATCAATTATTGTGATATGGCCTTTTAAGGAGAACATTTCCAGTTGCAATGTTCGTTCTTTTATGATAACAATAATCGCATTTTTGTTATGTAATCGCTTGGTGTTAGTAATTCGTTGGGGGCAAGGAAAGCAGGTGAAAAATTCTAAAAAACTCTTCACAAAATTAAAAGCATTTTTTGACGGAAGAACCAGAAAAATTGTAAACCAAATCAATGCCCGATATAGAAATAATACTTCTCTTCTTTTTGGGAATATTAAAAAAAAAGAGGTGTGCCAGAAAGATAAGTTCCGAATCTAAGGAATGGGTAGGCAGTTAAGCAATTTAACTTCAAACAATTCCCTGCATAGCTAGAGCGGATCACTATGTGGGAGGCCTGTGATCCCATCGTGATCACGATGCCTGTAACGTCGAAAAGAAGAAGAAGATAACTCTCTTTAGAACTCTCTAGAGATAACCCGATCTTAAATGTCTTTGGAAGTAATTAGTGTGATAAGTTGATGCAAATTGGCGATGATGCATCATGTCGCTACGTGGAAGTTCGAGGTTCGAATAAAAGGAACGTTTAGATTAGGATAGGTTAAAATGGCTGTCAGGAAAACAACTGACACACTTAGACCAGTATTAGTGATACCATAAGAACTTAGCGAGGAAGTACCTCACTTAACAAAACCATTTGGAGCTTTTGATAAAGCGAAAGAGATGCAGGATATCTGTTTTCGCCAGAGTGTTATGATCATCAAGGAAATATTTTCCTAGATGCCGTTTTCTTTTAAAGGAGAGTGCAGGACATGAGCAGAGGAGGTGTGGAATATGTAGTCAGGAATACTTAGTATTTTTAAAAAAAAAGGCTATTTACGCTGTCTGTCCGAGTCTCAGTGGCTTACGAGAGTGGAAAATGCATCTTTGGGTGTCCACTTCTACAATCAATGGTGGACATCAGCAGTCAAAAAGCAGAAGCCCCTAAACTACTGATTTGGTGTTTGGTTTAAAGTTCTTTCAAGGTCTTTTGATTTGAGAAAAGGGTTTTTAGAAACGGTCTATGACTTTCCTGTGGGCCAATCAACGACAACCTTCAAAAATCTGCAACAGGATATAGATACTGGAATAAGGGTCACCGAAGAAGGCTGATTTTTCTTGTGATTAAAGGTATTATAAGGCAATCGTGCAGAAAAAAATTTTTGAGATAACAATTAAACTTTGCGATGATAGAGAATACGAAAAAAGTGGGTCCTGCAATTCTGTCTGTCTGCATATGGATTTACAGCCTGCACCAATTGACCGATTTTCTTCAAAATTTACAGTTGGGGTCTATGGAGCAGCCTATAGAGGGATTTTTGGAATTGACTCTAGGTCTTGAAATAACGGTACCTGCCACACAACATATATGATAATACTTATTTCTCTCAAAAACAGCTACAACGATTTCGATGAAGTTTTGTTTGAAGCATTAATTTTGGATTGTTTTTCTTGTGATGTTTAAAACTTTTTTCGCAAAAGGCTAAAAACGGTGCCCCCCATAGTACCGTTTTTTTCAAAAGTTAGGTACTTTCTGGTTAATGGCTGACACGAAACTTTGGATTTAAGAAGTCGTAAATTGTTAAAGAAAGACTAGTCATTTAAAAAAAATCTAGTTTTGGAATTTTTTATAAATTAAAAAAAAAAATTTGATTTCTATAAATAACTTCAAAAATATAATTTTGAATTTTTTTTTTTGTCAAAACAACTTCCAGTAGAATCTAGAACTTTGCATACTTGACAGTTTTTTTTTAAAAAGTGAAAAGTTTTTTGATAAAACTGGTTTAACGATTTTGATTAAATTTTCATCATGCATGTGTATTAGCAATTGCAAAAGAATGGCGTTTTTAGATTTTTGCTTGAGTGGAATATTTAATTTCATTAGTTTCATTATTTTGCTTGATTAAATTCAATTTCTATAAATTAATGTGTAGTTGGTAACCTTGTACCACAAAATATTTTACGAAGTGCTAATACCAAAACCTATAACTCGGCCTTTATATTTTGATATAGTATTTAGAACACAATAGCAATTCGTGCGACCCAGTCGTGCCCATTTTTAAGTTAAGAACAGAGCATGGGGCTCACTACTGAACCACGTGAAAAACAGTGCCCGTGGTGTTATGGTAAGCTTGTTTGCCTGATACGTGTGAGGTTCGAGGTTAGAATCCCAACAGATAACAAAAAAATGTTATTTCACTTGTATCGTCTTTTGCGAGGAACTGGCATGACATTTGATAGTTATTCAATTGCCATGAAAAGCGAATTCTCGATTAGCTTCGGAATCAGAAAAAAATTGTAGGACCCCCTCAATTCCTCAGAAGAAGGTGTGGTTGTGAGAAATGCATTGGGCCCTGGAGCTCAGCACTCTGCTGAACCACACTTTGTATTTTATAAAAAAAAGGCAATGGTTCCAAGACAACCAACAGCCTAGGAAAACTTTAATCATAGATTCACTGTTGAGGGCCCAAACTATAGAAAAAAGGGTTGAAAAAACCATGTAATTTTAAAATGAAATGTCGAGTTTTTCAAAGGATGTTAGCGTTGTCATGGTCAGAAATGGTGTATGACGTTGAACCTCAGTTTCCAATATATTGTCAGTCAATGGACGCTATAATGACTTTATCAGCCTTGACGGGAATTCCTTGGGAAATATTTTTCCCAAAAAACGTTTCACTTCCCGGGAACAAGTTCCTACTATCGGGAATTCCCCACGGACTTTTTTCCCGCGAGAACATGTTTTTTGCAAGGAAAAACACAAACAGCTTTTCGCCCGGAATTTTAAAAGCTATTATGAGTTTCCTCCGAACAAAATTCCGCTTGGAATCAGAAAGTTCAGTTCGAAAAAAGACCACGTTCACTTGCATCTAATTTCCCGTCATGGCTCTCAACGTTTTCACATTCTACGGAAAATGGGATCTTTTTCGAGTGGAATTAATTCACGTGAAACTCTTAATAAGGCTGAATATTGCTTATTATAAATAAAAGTACCCGATAGGTATTTTTCCCTTGGAATTTTTAGTCCCAATTTCGAAAAGAAGTTCCCGATACCATTTTCTCGAATTTGGGAAAAAATCCATAGGAAAAAAAGTTATTGATAAATGATAACCCTATATGTCTTACAGCAGATGCATTTACTAAATATTATTTTTACATAAACATAAAGTGTTCCCTCAATAAAGCCTAAAGCATTCAATTTAAAAATTATCTGTCTTACAAATTGTTTAGTGTGACAATTGATAAATAACCTGAAAAAAGTGTTCAAACTTTTGAAGTAAAAACATAAACAAAACTAAAATTTATACCAAAAGAAATATTTGAATGGAAAACTTCATTTTTTAAATAAATACCTTCCTTGTTTCAATCTCAGCTATGAACACAACGAATGAAGGCTTTTGTCGTCGATACAGAAGGGTAAACGAAAACCCGTTCTTTTTTTATATGAAATGTTCCTTAGCCGCTCTTAGAAGTTTAAAGTGCAGTAATTAAAACGGGGTTAAGGAAGTGTTATTTTCTGACAGAGTAAAATGCTAAGGTAGCTATACTTGCTCTTTTAGATAACTAACGCTTTTTTCATCGGCAGACGGCTTTTAAGCCATGCTTCTTAATTTTTTAATGTTAAATATGTGTAATATCATATGTGGAAAAAATAAAAATAATAGTAGATAATAATAAATAAATAACGCTTTTCGCTCTGGGTCCGTAGGGAAACTCACCGACACATGATGTCGATAAAGGCTTTTGAAACGGTGCGGCATATGCTATGACATAATTTTTAACATCGTTCTTTTTGGAAAGATTGTGCAAAATTCAAACGCCAACATTCAAACAGTTCCGCAAAACATATTGAGGTAACGCAAAAAAGATCGCTGCGTAACTCTTAAAATGTTGGTCTGTTACGTGGGAGTTGGAAGTTCGATTTTTTGAAACACAAAATTGTCTTACAAACGGGGATTGCTTCTCCCAAAGTATTGGTAAAGCTTAAAGTTATTGCGCTGCCACGAGAAGCTCCTCAATGCTTAGCCTTTTGGTATCTGCAGAAAACTGTTGGTCCCTGAAATGCGTTAGGCCCCGAATATCTCGGAAATAATTTTCAGAATAAATAAATAAATAGAGTGGTGAAACAAAGGGGGAGACGCAGGGCCTAGAGCATTTCAAACAACCATGCCTTTGTGTGGTAATGGAGGAACCAATAATTTTCTTCCGATTCCGAACGGCTAATCGAAAAAGCGCTTTTAATGCCAATGAATTTTATATCGGAGGATTTTCTAGTTCTCCGCGAAGAGCGATACCCATGGAAAACATTTTTGCTATTGTTAAGATTCGAACCAAGAACCTCCCGGTTAATATGCACACATTATAATCATCACGACAAGGGTTCCACTACCGAAATATTTTGCGTCGAACTTTTCTTTATTTGTTTTCGAATACACGAGTGTTGTCATGGTTGCTTTTTCTGAGTATTGTAAAAGAAACTCAACGAATATATTTGATGGTTAACGAGGATGAAGTAGATGCTATCAACAATAAAGGTCAGAAAACATCGACGAATCGTCCAAAAAGCCACAACCGACAGGCGTATCTTCGAGGTAGTCCAGAACTTCGTGTACCTAGGATCTTCTGTCGAAATCAGAAAAAAATAAGATAAGTGCTTATATCTCACGGAGAGTTACTCTTATCAATCGTTGTTAAAGCACTCTCTTGATAAGTTGACCGTTTTTACGGCCCTGATCATTCCGATGTTACAAAATAGACCATCCTTCTGCACAGCGGATGAGCAAACCTTCGGCCGTTTTAAACCAAAAATACTTCGAGTGGATAAGATGATTTGTAAATCATGCATGAGCTGAACCGCAACATGAGCATAGTCAGTAGAGTACGCACCTCTGGTCGTACTGATCAGATGGAGATGAACATCAACGCTTCAGCTCAACAGGTCTTCCAAGCATACTCCAAACAAAACGACTTGAAGGACACTTTCAGTAAAGCTGACTATGAAAATGCAGGAGTCACTGTGTTCTGTCGTGATTTTGAGAAAGAGTTTGACAACCATTTTGTACAGAAAAAAAACTGACAAAAGTCTGACCCAAACTTAAGGACGAAAAAGCTAAATTGGCAGAACAACTAAAGGCAATTTTCTTTTCAGTAGAAAACAATCAGTAAACTAGAAGAATTCTCGCAGTGGGGATATATCATATATATTCACTGTCCTTTTTGGTCGGGGCTTTGGAGGTTCCGGGGCCAAAAAGAAGCTATGAACCTTCTTCAAATCATAACAGTTCTAAAGAAGATCTACAAAAATGCGTCATTGATATGCGGCTCAAAATGACACGAATATACTAACGAATCATCGGAAAATTTTTTTGAGGACCATTGATTTTTGAGCCCTTTGACTATGTTACGTAAGACTCGTAAGCATTTTCCGATGGATATTTTAACATTCGGCGAACGAGTTTAATGTGTCTCAAACCACACCCAAGCTTAAATTTAGGAAATCCAAATCCTTGATGGCAGCTTCCTATCGGCGAAAATAATTCGTAATTTTGACGAATTCAACGAAGAAACTTTATGTAATTTTAATATACGTAAACATATGTTCAGTAAGTATCTCCAAGGGTATTTTTACTCCATCAAAAAAGTGGACATAATGAAACCATCTTTCAATTCTCGTAGTGCTTCCCTTTTTTAAGTTGCTAAAGTTGCTATTCTTAAGTGGACCCACTTCGGCTTTTCAGCTCCGAAATAGAAGGGAACACTCTTCATGTGTATAAAAAAAGCGATGTAATTTATTCGTTATTCATGATTTTGTCTCCTTGTCAATTCATACTTCCTACCAAATTCTGCTTACGAAATTGAGTTGAATATAGTAATTTATGTTTCCAGAACAGCTTTCGCTCCCGCACACATTTTCTTACCCAAAACAAGTTCAGCGATATTTCAATCATTTAATGTGAATACAAATGGTGAAACTGAGCTCAAAACCATCATCGTTAGCATAATAGTTTCAGACAAGAATGATCATGATCAGATGACTAATAAAACCTCTGAATTGATTCGAGACTTCTACCAACGGCAAATGTCTTCGCATAGATTTAACCAAACATATTCGCGTTTCTTTTGTAGTTCAAATTCACACACTATGTCAGATTTCGAACACCTGTTATCATTTCCCTTTCAACACACTTTCCTTATCAGAAATTCGAAAGCCATTAATTGAATGCGAACGCAGTTAAAAAAAAAAGACTGAAATTAACAGATACAATCATCAAACACCCCAAAACAACACAAGAACCATAAGAAGAACATAGAATCTTCGATATATTTCCCACTTACGTCGTCGAAAACTACGCACGATCTCACCTTGAAACCGGCCAGGGACCCGGCCTTGGAAATGTTTTTTGGGGGTCAATGGAACACACGAGTGCAATGCGCACCACCATCATTTTACCCCATGACAACATTTCTAATACCGAACTCTCAAGAGTGCGACAGAGATAGCCATTTGCAAGTATCTATAAGCTTTGGCTAGAAAGCAAACGTTTATTTCTAAATTGAACCGCGTGGCGTTCTAAATTTAGATTGGCAGGTACTTTATGTGAGTGTGAGCAAAATTTAATGATGTTGGTGATTTTGGCTTAAATGCGATAAATTGGTACCCACATAATATGACTTCTATGGCGGACGGAATGAAATTATTTATTTGACAGTGTAAGTGAATGTTTTCGTTAGAAGATAGATTTTTTTTTTCTTTACTGCTGCTTGACTTGAATTTTCGTTCAATAATTTTAATGGTGAAAATGTTGAGATGCGAGAGTTCCTGGAATTTTAATTACTGCAGCGCAATAGTAAAACCTACGATCTGAATTCTAGCGAAAATGTTTGAAGCTGGTGGTGCAATGCAAAATGTAACTGACTCTGGCGATACCTGAGTTTAAGCATGAGGACCAAAAACGCCTAGAAAAAATAAATAAAAAGATTTAATTTTCTACACGTCTTACCTAGTTAATTGTTAAAAAAAAAGTTTGAAATACTGAAAGCTTGCAGGATGACCTTAAAACTACATAATATAGAAGAAAGTGGCGTCGAACAGTGGTCACAAAACTCTCAAAACTCAAAACTTTTGATGTAAACGGTGATTTTTTAAGGGTAGTCTTTTTATAATCGAAAAAAAAACACTGAAATTGCATTTATGTTCCAAATATTTTTTTTGGAATCGATTAATCGGCCTTTGCAGTTTACGTTTTAAAGATAACGTCATGTAGATGTTGTCCGCGGCTACGTTTTAAATGGTCCATTCGGTAGACGCAATTTTGTGTAAATATTTCGTACATTTCGGACCGTGTTACATAAATTCGAGTGTTATGTTAACCTGTAAGCCTTCAATCATGTTCGGATTTTCCACATTGGCTTACAACTTAGTATAACCCCTCAAGAAATAATCAAGAAGCCATGATCTTGGCGGCAAACTCACAAGGCCTTTTCGATGCCTTGTGGCATGTGTCATCGTATTGACGATACGATATGTGAACCATCCATCGTAGATAAAAAAGTAGCGTGACTCCGTTTGCCGTTGACATTACTTCCACGACCGCTTTTGAAGAAAAGTTGACGGATGATTCCAACAAAACAATATTGTCGTTTTTTCGGGATGTATCGGTAATTCTTGTATGGCATATAGCTGCTTATCAATCCAGATGAGAACTCTTTGCTTATCAACATATCCGTTGAGCCAGAAATAAGCCCCAGCGTTGAACCGATCTTTTGGACAAAGCAGAGGATTTTCATAGACCTGTTCTAAGGCCCATTCACCAAAAACTAGACGTTTTGTTAGACCATTCAGCTTCAATTCATGCGGAAGTTGAATTTTATAGGTTTTCAAACCAACATCGGCACGTGAAACTTTCCATGTATTTGAGTAACACATCCCCGATTGCTGAGAACGGCAATGAATCGACGATTCACTGTCCTCATCAACACTGGACGCCACAACTGCAATATTCTCTTCGGAACTGACTGTACGCATGCGAGTTTAATGTCCAATAAATTAAATTTGGTACGAAATTCTTAGATAATAGCACGAATTGTTGATTCGGCAGGGCGATTGGAACGACGATAACATGGTCGTAACAAACTATGCACACTTTCCACAAAGCACACAAATTTTGATAATAAATTTCAACAATTTGCAATCCTTGCTCGTCTGCAAGTCTTTCCATCATGAAATAGTAGAGCTTACAGAAAACTTTACATTTTGACAGATGACGTTTGAACGTCACAACCAATTAGTGCAGCCGAGAGCCGACCTAAAAAACTTTACTCTTAAAAACTTATTTTTTGGTAAAAAAAAATATTTCGACTAGGACACGATTTCACATCAAATATATTTTCCGGTCGACGCTGACTTGAGTATAGCAAAAAAAAAAAAAACAGTCTTCGACCGGTGACCTGCCTCTTGTCTCTTCAAGTAGCAAGAGAGCGTATCATCTACACTGAAAAAAAAAGGTACATAATAATGATGAAAAACGTCATCTATTTGATGAAAAATTCGTCAATTTTGATCCAGTGAACCTTTTCATGCATATGATGAAAAGCGTTTCTTCAATATGATGAAGCTTTTAAGCGATGAAACTCGTTCATCATACATCAACTTTGTTCATGAATGTGATGAAAAGTGATAACTTAAATTTCCCCTCCTTTTGTTCATCATATAGATGATTGCATTCATGAATATGATGAAAATTGAAGTAATATAATAAATTTTCATTTACAAATAATCATCAATGTGATGACTGTATTCATCACATTGATGATCGTGCACATCAATATGACGAAAATTTTCGATAAATTTAATGAATTAGTTCATCAACGTGATTCACATTTTCATCATATTGATGATCGTGTACATCAATATCATGAATATTTTTCATCAATACTATAAATATATTCATCGGTATGACGAACATGTTTATCATATTGATGATCGCATGCATCGATACCATGAATATTTATCATCAATGCAATGAATATATTCATCAATATGATGAACATGTTTATCATATTGATGATCGCATACATCGATACCATGAATATTTATCATCAATGCAATGAATTTATTCATCAATATGATGAATATGTTTATCATATTGATGATCGCATACATCGATACCATGAATATTTTTCATCAATACAGTGAATATATCCATCGATATGATGAACATGTTTATCATATTGATGATCGCATACATCAATACCATGAATATTTTTCATCAATACAGTGAATATATTCATCGATATGATGAACATGTTTATCATATTGATGATCGCATACATCGATACCATGAATATTTTTCATCAATACAGTGAATATATTCATCGATATGATGAACATGTTTATCATATTGATGATCGCATACATCGATACCATGAATATTTTTCATCAATACAGTGAATATATTTATCAATATGATGAACATGTTTATCATATTGATGATCGCATACATCGATACCATGAATATTTTTCATCAATACAGTGAATATATTCATCGATATGATGAACATGTTTATCATATTGATGATCGCATACATCGATACCATGAATATTTTTCATCAATACAGTGAATATATTTATCAATATGATGAACATGTTTATCATATTGATGATCGTATACATCAATACCATGAACGTTTTTCATCAATGCAATGAATATATTCATCAATACTATGAGCATGTTCATAATTTTGATGAAAACTATTCAGGATATTGATGTATAGGATCATCAATACAATGAACATTTTCATTAATATGAAGCATATATGTTCCTCATATTGATGATCTTCTACATCAATTCAGTGATTATATTCATCATTGTGATAATGGATTTCATGAATGCAATGATTTTATTCATCTACCTGGTGCGTTCCTGGTCGTCGTACTGATGATCGTGTTCTTCAACATTATGCAAAAATATTGCCTTGGTGATAAAAAAAACTTCAAAATCTGTTGATTTTCACATATAAACCAAACACCTCTCCTTTTAGATGAACTGTGAACTTTGTGCATAAATATGGGGCATATTTAAAATCACTTATAAGAATGAAGGCACTGTTAATAAACATTTAAAAAACAATACAGGAATTGTTTTTGATATTTGCTAAAAGTGCTTTCATGTATATCTACCAGTGATTTTAATAATTACCAATATTTATGAGCAACGGGCAATCTAAAAGGAGGCGTGCTTGCTATATAATGTGACAATTGACAGATTTTGAAGCCCTTCATCACCAAGATAATTACTTTTCATAATGTTGAAGAATCCGATAATTAGTACGACGAACAGGAACGCACCAGGTTGGTGAACTGATGTTTCATTGCATTACTGAATTCCATTAAACATACCGATGAAAATAATCACCTAGAATTAGAAAAAGCACTACATATTAGTAAAAAATCACCAATATAATACTTATCCCAACATTTCCACATTAATACAGGAATCGATTCTGCACCTTAAGATGAAGCTCTTCAAAGTTGTCATTCCTCAATTTGAAAACCTGTTCAAGAAACTTTCCTTCTAAACTTTATAGAAAAATAAAAGAAAAAAGTAGATTTGAATTTAAAATGTTTACAAATACTTTATTGATCTTTAAGCGTTTCAATTATAGTACTTATTCGTGAGGTAATATCTTTTTTATTAGGTTCTATAGAATAAAAAAAGTATTGTATAAAATTCCAAAACTGCTCGCAAGCAGCTGGGTATTGCAAATTAAAAACAAAAAAAATTTTTAGACAAATATCTACTGCACGCAGTAGTTTTTTAAATTTGAGTTTATATCCATCTAGATATACAAAATATTCCTCACAACCGTCGTTTTTCGATAAAACAAGAATTAAGGGTTGAATATTGGTATTCTTCGTTTTTAAGAAGTCTAAGTGGTCTTCGATCTGCTGAACGCTCTCTCCCTCAAAAATGAAAGCCTGTTGGGAGTCTTTGATAGTGAATCGTTGAATCATCCTTTGCCGTGGTGATGTTGAGGTTGATGGTGATTTCGTTACTACTGGCCTTGTTGGAAACAAATAGCTGTGCAAGCTTTTGAGTAGACAAAGTACCGCGTTTTCTATGGAGAAAAAAAAGTAAGCATAAAGATAGGTATAGTTGAAAATTTGTTCAAAATGAATATAAAGTAATTTTTACCTTTGTTTGCATCCCGGTCTTCTATTTGTGTTATAATTTCTGCTACTTTCTTGTCTTTTACATTGCTGATGAGGAACTGTTTAATAAGCTTAAAATTAGTTTCCCAATTCTCACATATAGTTAAGCTTTGAGGGTATAGGGTCTTGAAATCTCTGTCAATCTATTAAAACAAAGAGATTAACTTAAAAAATTAAAGTTACTTTAAGTTATTACTTACCAAACGATATCCATTTAAATTTTTGTATTGCGGCCATGTCTTGAAAATCTCTTCTTGTGATGAACATTTGCGTATTTGCAGAAGTCGGTACTCGGTGCAAGCATCCCAAGCACCATCAAACTCATCAGATGACAAGTTGTCCATATTCAAGCTTTTTACACAAGCTTCTGCATCTGACTCCGCAACTTAGGAAAACGATTTTTTTATTTGGAGACGTCACAAAATATTGCAACACCTTTACTCACTTAGGTTTTTTTTTGATTTTTTTGTCTCCTTTTCTGGTGATGTTTTTTGTAGTGTGAGAGATTTATAAAGCCTTTTCATGTTGTGCAGCTTAGTGTACAGCTTCCCTCTTTTTTCTGTACGGTAGTACTCGAGCTTTTCGGTGGGAAAAAGTTCTAGTATTTCTTCTTCCAACCTATAGCTGGTTTTTAGGCTTAAGGGAATACTGTTCTCATCAAAATATTCCGCAATAATACTAATGAGACGCTGCCGATGTTCCGTTTGAAATTTATTATTTTTATTGTAATAATCCACAATATTTTGTCCATGTTTTTTTACATTTAAAATTGTAGACAGATCAATGGATTTGCATTGTGTTGTTTCGGGTGACGACGTAGGTGATATCCCTCTAGACGACAAGTTCGATGGTGATGGAGAGCTTGGAGTTCGACATCGTACTTCGGATGATGTTGATGGAAGCTCAATGCCTGGTTGAAGAGGCATTCCAATTGAAGCCCTCCACTTTTCTAACTTATACTCGAAGAGTATGCGGTCACCGTGTTTAAAATTTGAAAGTAAAGATGTTACTTGAGCCACTTTAATTATTTTTAAAATGTCGATTGTTACATTTTCACCTGAGGAAAAAAAGAAATACTTAAAGTTATGTCCCTTCCTGTATGAAGTTGTAAATTCAGCTGTCAGTTGAATCACTAAAACGGTAGTTTTATTTCTTAATATAGATAGAATTACTCTTTTGAATATTTCATGTTTCGTTAAAAAAAAATTATAATTCTATAGTTGTTTTTTCATAGTTAGAAGATTACTTCTGAACTCACTAGCACACGCAAAATTGTCTTACTACTTATACTGCAAAAAGCATGTATAATTGGAAAGAGTAATTCTCGAATCTGAGAGTACATTTTTCCAATTTCAAAAAAAATCACATGCCTATGGTTCTTATAGAGCTGTTGCGCCAAAACTTTTATTTATTTGTTTATCCTAATTTTAGGCTTTTCAGCCTAGCTAAACTGACAGCGAAAATATTCACATTGTAACAATAAGCTAAGGTAAATTAAGCAATAAAATAATCATCTTACCATGCATGTAATTATACAGAGACATGCAACCCCAATCCTTCAAAAGTGCTTTTAATTCCTCATCGTCATCACTGTCCGTATTGTTGCTGGAATATTCCGTGAATGGTATTAAAGTGTAGAGGGAAGTCTGCTGCTGTTCTCCATCAGTACTGAGGATTGTTACAGTTTCCTCAAGGAGCTTCGAATTTCCATCGTCCAGCGTTGCTGAGCTCTCAGGCAAATTTTCCATTTCTAAATATTAATTAGTATGTATTATAATTTATCGAAAGTTTGTGTTTTAAGTTGCTGGAGATATTTTGTTTTTACTATTGATGAAAATATTCCTTAAGCTTAATCAGGTGCTTTCCTTTTGATGTTTTTGTCAAAGTAACAGGAGGTCCGATAATTTCATCAAATGCAAGGAGTTTGAATTCACCAAACATATTTGTATCAACCTCAAAAGCTTTAAAGTGAGAATTGAAGTAAATGTTCAATAATTTTTGGCAAAACATTAATATATTCCCTTCTGCCTTAGCTATAGTCCTAATAATGTATATATTATAGTCATTCGAACATTTACCAACATAAAATCCAGCTTTATATTTTTTGCCAATATACTCTATTTCATCATAAAATTTTAATTTTTTGTCTTCTTTTAACTTCAGCTTATCTCGAACAATGTTAGCAAATCCAGTATCGCATAAATGTTTCTCCTCTATGTGAAATTCATTTATATTACTGTTAGAATGTAGAATCAGATTTGCAAACTGGAATTGAAATTTTTTGGACAGAGTGAGACATATATTTTTTCTTGAAGTTATTCCATGGGCATACACCTTGAACGGCCTGTGCTTGGCTTCAAATTTAAAACACCAAAAATTTCGTGCCGGTCCAGAATTTCTTATTACAGTAGGGTAGTGTGTTAAAAAATGGACTTTTGGTTTCAAATTATCAGTGAATAATTTGACATATTGCTCATTATGATGTTTTATTTTTAATTTTAATGTTGAGATGAGTAACTCTGTAACTTCGAACGACAAAATAAGTTCCGTAATGTCAATTAGTTCAAGTAAAAAAAGCCAAACTTCATCTTCGGAAGGAATCAAATCACCGATCATGAGGGGTAAATACATAACAAAAGTAAGCATTTCACGCGCAGTCATTTTTAAGTGCTTATTTTTCAAATGGTTCATTGTTAGCTCAGTTGAAAAATTCCCAATCTCCATTGGCCCATAGTCAAAAGTTTGCTTTCTTTTATTAAGCATTTCCAATGTCAGATAATTCATTTCCTGTGTCAGATATAATAATATGTGACAAAGATCATAATGGAATATACCTTCACATAAGTCATGCATTGCATCGACACAAAAGTTTTCCACAACATGGAAAGAAGGTATTTTGTTAAATGGGCTTTCTTTTGCGATACCGGTTTTTTTAAGATCATTTACAGATACATCATAACTGTAGTTCTCGACCGTTCGAATGTGCTCCTGTACTTCAACACCAAGCTTACTGCAATTTTCTCGGTCTACTTTACAAAATCTGCAGAAAGAAGTGCTCGAGAATGATTTTGAAAAGTCAAGAAGCGAGTTTACTCCCAAGTTATCTCCGAGAAAAAGACCCATTATAAAATGAACGCGATGCATTTCTCCCTTGCCAACTGATATGTCTACTCCAGTCTCTTCAAGATATATCAACTCCTCGATTAGATAATGCAAACAGTCTTCGTTTCCAATATTTTTCAAATCTTTGGATTTTATAACAGCTGCCAAGAAAATGCTCTCTAGCTTAGAACTACGCCTTGGAAAGCAGGGAAATGAGTAGTAAAAGTTGCAAACGGAATGAGTTGTGGCGTGTGCACCTAACGGATTATTAGCAGCAAAATCATCCGCGTACAAAAAGTAGGGTATCAAAGTTTTTCCTGGATACATGTCACACTTTTTTTTCCAAACTGGCCCTTGAATAAAGTTCGTGTACTGTTTATTAGAGTATAAGGAGTTCATATGTCTTAATACTTCCAATAGTATATTCTCTTGCTCGAAGATTTTTCGAAATTGTGACTTTAGTGGTAGGACGCTGCCCTTACAAATTTTTTCCGCATACACTAATTCGGACCGATCATAAATGGGCTGGATATCGCTTTTTATAGTAAACTCTCTAATTTCATCCATACATCCATTCAATTTAATTGTTTGACATAAATTATGGTCCGTACCACAATATTGAAATGGATCTCGACAACTGAAAACCAGGCTCATCAAATCGGTTCGAGCCTTTATGTTATTATTAAGATGATCTTGTGCAAAAGTTTTGAACTGATCTAGCAAAGGATCTATCAAAAATGTCTTAACGTTTTTTTGAATGTCATACACATCTTTTCGGGAAAAATTATAATTGCCATGCAGGAGAGTTGAAAATTTTAATGCTTCATTAAAAAAATCAGGTAAGAATTTATTTGGATTAATGCATTCAGCTGTCATTTGTTGAGAACCATTAGTTTTACTGCCACTAACTTCAAAGCCACTATTTGATGATGTTGGCAAACTTACAGCTGCGGTATTTGAATTTGCATTTCCTTCTTGAATACATTTTAAGCTTGTGGTAGGACAATGTAATCGGAGAATATGCCGTTTGTAATTTGAAAGATTTGTAAAACACTGACCGCAAGAATTGACATAGCAAATAAATGTGCTTTTATGTTCTAAATTATGTATCTTTCTAAAATGTTTGCCTAATGCAAAGACGCAGTCTAAATCCATCCTGCACAAAAAACACTGCATTTTAATTTTTGATCGACAACGATTTACAATTATGAAATGTTTAGTATTCAGCAAAATATTTTCTTCTTTCTCATTTGAACTGTAAATTGAAAGAAATAAAAGCCACGTCAATTCTGCTGTTTAAATGTTGGGAAAAATACAAAAAATTCATTCATGAAATCGCAATCTGCGAATAAGCTAAAATGTTTTTTCTTAAGATTTTCATTACATTGATGAAAATGAAGCAACAATTCTTCTATGTGAAGAATAATGATGAATAAATTCATCAATATGAAGAAAACTACGGATATATGCGTATGAGGCTCTTTGTTCATCAATATGACGATCACAATAATCAGAATGAAGAAATGATGAAAACATATATCACGTAATTCATCATATTGATGAAAACTATGAGAATTCATAAATATGAAGAAATTGTTCATCAACATGATGAAATTGTACCGTTATAGTGATGATAAAATGAACATTTCATTTGTTAAAAAAATAAAATTTTTTGGAAAGAAAATGCATAAGAAATAAGAAATAGATTTAATATTTGATTCCCAGATTCCCACCCACCGAAACAAGCAGATTATAGAATCTCTGTATTAAAACACCAATGCAATGCAACAACTCAAGAAATGAAAACTAACTCAAAATGCTTGCAAACCCCGTACAATTTAACTATATGATGGCAAAGTAAAAAAATTACAAGAACCCAAAGAAATAATAATAAAAACAAGGCATACCTTCCGCAATTCACAGCTTATTCAACACAACTTTAACAATTTTATAAAATTTATACTCAGCTCACATAGGCAAAGTACCTACATGAGAACTTAATCCTTTCACTTTCACTTTCAAACATAAACTGAATATGAATGGCAATGAAATCAAAATCTGCGAATAAGCTAAAATGTTTTTTTTTTAAGATTTTCATTACATTGATGAAAATTAAGCAACAATTCATCTATGTGAAGAATAATGATGAATAAATTCATCAATATGAAGAAAACTACGAATATATGCGTATGAGGCTAGACTGACGCCCAAAAGCAAAAGGACGCCTTCCTTGCATCTTTGTTCATCAATATGACGAACACAATAATCAGAATGAAGAAATGATGAAAACATATATCACGTAATTCATCATATTGATGAAAACTATGAGAATTCATAAATATGAAGAAATTGTTCATCAACATGATGAAATTGTACCGTTATAGTGATGATAAAATGAACATTTCATTTGTTAAAAAAATAAAATTTTTTGGAAAGAAAATGCATAAGAAATAAGAAATAGATTTAATATTTGATTCCCAGATTCCCACCCACCGAAACAAGCAGATTATAGAATCTCTGTATTAAAACACCAATGCAATGCAACAACTCAAGAAATGAAAACTAACTCAAAATGCTTGCAAACCCCGTACAATTTAACTATATGATGGCAAAGTAAAAAAATTACAAGAACCCAAAGAAATAATAATAAAAACAAGGCATACCTTCCGCACTTCACAGCTTATTTAACACAACACAAGAAAGAACAATAAAAAATGAATTTAAAACTGAAAACTTAACACAACTTTAACAATTTTATAAAATTTACGAATCACTTTTTCACACTCCGTAGCTATATCTTATCTTTTGCTTTCAAAAATCCAACGCAGACTGTACTCGTACTATGTTTTGCGCAGAGTATATCTAATAATGAGTAGGGACACTCTCTACACAAATGCAACGCCTACTACTACATTCAACAATAAACAGCAAAAAAATAAAAAAACTGCAATGAGTGGAAGCAGGTCAAAATTATGAATAGTAATCCCTTCGGACAATCCCAAATGTTTGAAGGATACACAATAGGTTTTCCCAGGCCAATACCAATAAACTTCCATTGTAAGATACGCGACCTGTAGTTTTTTATGAATGCATTTTTAAAGGCATAATGATCGTGAGCGTGTATATGGTTTTGTTGTGCTGCTTAATAGCTTGGGTGACCAGATCTATATACACACCAGAGTATATCTAATAATGAATAGGGACACTCTCTACGCAAATGCAACGCTTACTACTACATTCAACAATAAACAGCAAAAAAATAAAAAAAACTGCAATGAGTGGAAGCAGGTCAAAATTATGAATAGTAATCCCTTCGGACAATCCCAAATGTTTGAAGGATACACAATAGGTTTTCCCAGGGTAATACCAATAAACTTCCAATATAAGATACGCAACCAGTAGTTTTTTATGAATGCATTTTTAAATGCGCACCCAAATGATCGTGAGTGTGTATATGGTTTTGTTTTGCTGCTTAATAGCTTGGGTGACCAGATCTAATTTGTTTTTATTACACTCAATTGTTTTATTACGTTCGGGTTTTTTCTTTGGGTTACATGTTTTTTAATTAATTTTTCAATGGTAGGTATGATTTATATGATTTTGTCTTTAATCTGGTCTTCTAAGAAATACATAAACAACACAATTAGGGAAATACAGATATTTTTTTTCTACTTTTGAGATACTTATTTAATAGCAGCTGGTCATATTAAAATGGAATTAGGCATGCACAGAAATTTGTTTAAAATGAAATTCCCCAATTTTAATATTTGTAAAAGAAAACTCGCTAGCGATATAGATACCAAGTGGAGTTGGCAGATATGAAGCTAACGACGCGACGGTCTAATATAACCAATAAAATTGTATTAAGATTTTAAGAGACAGGGGTTTCTTTCAACGAGTTAAGACGGTACGTTAACGATGAACTTACTCTTATTTTGAACTGCAAGCTTCGTGATAAGTACCTAGTGGACCAAAACAGAAACTGTATCATAATACCTATCAAGTTTAGAAATCATCTTATACTCACTTATTTTTTCACATTTTCACCCTCCGATGGCATCATCTACAATTAATTGAAACAATTATTTATGAAAAGGTACTGAAATGAATATTGGTAACAGTGAAATATTTATTTAAGATTTACTTACTTTGCAGAACCAGACAAAAAATTATTTATTTCTTAAGCACTGTATTCAACTTTAACTTTAATATTTTGCACATATGTACTTGTTAAGGCCAACCACATTTAACTCGTAAGAACCGTTCAAAAACAGCGACCTCTACATAGTAATAAAACGTTTTTCGGCTATAATTTCAAATTTTACTGAGCCAGAACTTTCAAGTTTTGGTTATATATTTGCCAAAATTGTTTTTCTGCTAAATTGTAGTTATTTGTCCTAACATTATGGTATTTTTCGTTTTCCAATTTTTGGTTTTTGGAAATTTATTGATTTTCTGAACTTAGTGAACTTAATGATGTTAAAAATATAGTTAAGTTAGCTTATCCAACCCTGATTGCATATTCTTATACATTATTCATCATATTGACGAAATCGTTCTTCTATATGATGACTAAGGAAATATATTCATCAGTATGAAGAAAATTGGGTAGACAGACACAGCGTTGTCACTTCTTAGTCGAAAAAATTTGAGTTGATGAAAAATGTTTGCAGTAAGTAAGCAAGTATTTATTTTTATGAAAGATATCATTAATGCTCAACCGAAAGAAATATTAAGAGTTCATATGAAAAGAGATGAACCTCCTCTCTGCAAAAAAAAATTGTGTCTTTCGTATGTATTTTTTAAGACACCACTAAAGCTATTTGCGAAAGAACGCAGGGCAGAGAATAGGTGTAACTAAGCTTCATTTTTGATCTATTTAACATTTGAAGAACAAAAAGTAAGGCTTTCGATCTTATTTAGGACAGACATTTGAGATATTTGACTTTAAATGAAGCAAGAACAGATATTCTTTTCCAAACAAGATTTGAGTCAGTAACACTTTTCTAAAGTCTCTTTATCGAACCTATTCTGAATGAATACTACAAGCGAGTAGATTTTGGGGAAAAGGACTCCCATCCCAATCCAAAATCATTTGCTCGATATTATCAAAACAAGTCATTTTTGTTCGTAAATATAAATAAAAAGATTAATATAATTTTCAACAGTTAAAAACACTTGTTTTATTTCCTCAAATGCACATTTCAGAAGCAATGCTTCCATCGTCCGTGAGATTCATAAAATAAATTCATAAATTTATAAAATAAATTAAATCTCACTGACGATGGAAGCATTGCTTCTGAAATGTGCATTTGAGGAAATAAAATAAGTGTTTTTAACTGTTGAAAATTATATTAATCTTTCTATTTATTAGATTAAAAAACACGTGGAATATCTCTACTACAAAACTCATTCGTAAATATGATGAATTAGTTCTTCAATAAGATGATTGTTCATAAATATGAAGAATCAATTCATCTATATGATGATCAAGCTGCATCCTAATGATAAAAAAAGTCTATTTTTTCATAAATATGATGAATTTTTCATGAATATGATGATACGAGTATAATCAATTCATTTGCTCGATATTATAAAAACAAGTCATTTTTGTTCGTAAATGTGATGAATTAGTTCTTCAGTAAGATGATTGCGCATATCTATTTAAATTTTCAATGCAGAAATTCCAAGTCTATTTTTTCATAAATATGAAGAATCAATTCATCTATATGATGATCAAGCTGCATCCTAATTATAAAAACAAAAGTCTATTTTTTCATAAATATGATGAATTTTTCATGAATATGATGATACGAGTATAATCAATTCATTTGCTCGATATTATAAAAACAAGTCATTTTTGTTCGTAAATGTGATGAATTAGTTCTTCAGTAAGATGATTGCGCATATCTATTTAAATTTTCAATGCAGAAATTCCAAGTCTATTTTTTCATAAATATGATGAATCAATTCATCTATATGATGATCAAGCTGCATCCTAATTATAAAAACAAAAGTCTATTTTTTCATAAATATGATGAATTTTTCATGAATATGATGATACGAGTATAATCAATTCATTTGCTCGATATTATAAAAACAAGTCATTTTTGTTCGTAAATGTGATGAATTAGTTCTTCAGTAAGATGATTGCGCATATCTATTTAAATTTTCAATGCAGAAATTCCAAGTCTATTTTTTCATAAATATGAAGAATCAATTCATCTATATGATGATCAAGCTGCATCCTAATTATAAAAACAAAAGTCTATTTTTTCATAAATATGATGAATTTTTCATGAATATGATGATACGAGTATAATCAATTCATTTGCTCGATATTATAAAAACAAGTCATTTTTGTTCGTAAATGTGATGAATTAGTTCTTCAGTAAGATGATTGCGCATATCTATTTAAATTTTCAATGCAGAAATTCCAAGTCTATTTTTTCATAAATATGATGAATCAATTCATCTATATGATGATCAAGCTGCATCCTAATTATAAAAACAAAAGTCTATTTTTTCATAAATATGATGAATTTTTCATGAATATGATGATACGAGTATAATCAATTCATTTGCTCGATATTATAAAAACAAGTCATTTTTGTTCGTAAATGTGATGAATTAGTTCTTCAGTAAGATGATTGCGCATATCTATTTAAATTTTCAATGCAGAAATTCCAAGTCTATTTTTTCATAAATATGATGAATCAATTCATCTATATGATGATCAAGCTGCATCCTAATTATAAAAACAAAAGTCTATTTTTTCATAAATATGATGAATTTTTCATGAATATGATGATACGAGTATAATCAATTCATTTGCTCGATATTATAAAAACAAGTCATTTTTGTTCGTAAATGTGATGAATTAGTTCTTCAGTAAGATGATTGCGCATATCTATTTAAATTTTCAATGCAGAAATTCCAAGTCTATTTTTTCATAAATATGATGAATCAATTCATCTATATGATGATCAAGCTGCATCCTAATTATAAAAACAAAAGTCTATTTTTTCATAAATATGATGAATTTTTCATGAATATGATGATACGAGTATAATCAATTCATTTGCTCGATATTATAAAAACAAGTCATTTTTGTTCGTAAATGTGATGAATTAGTTCTTCAGTAAGATGATTGCGCATATCTATTTAAATTTTCAATGCAGAAATTCCAAGTCTATTTTTTCATAAATATGATGAATCAATTCATCTATATGATGATCAAGCTGCATCCTAATTATAAAAACAAAAGTCTATTTTTTCATAAATATGATGAATTTTTCATGAATATGATGATACGAGTATAATCAATTCATTTGCTCGATATTATAAAAACAAGTCATTTTTGTTCGTAAATGTGATGAATTAGTTCTTCAGTAAGATGATTGCGCATATCTATTTAAATTTTCAATGCAGAAATTCCAAGTCTATTTTTTCATAAATATGATGATATATGGTGAACATCAATTCATCTATATGATGATCGATTGACATCCTCATTATAAAATCGAAAGCCTATTTTTTCATCAATGTGATGAATCAATTCATCTATATGATCACCGGTTCACATTTGATGTGGTAAAACAAAAGCCTGTTTCTATCATTCGTTTGTTCATAAATATGATGAATTGGTTTAATCATTAAAATGATTGCTTAAATCGACACACATTCTCCATGTTAAAAAACCTCACTTTTGTTCATCAATGTGATGATATTGTTTCATCAATAAAATGATCACGCATATCTATTCAAATTCTCCATGATAGAACCGAAAGTCATCAATATGATGATTTAATTCATCTATATGACGATGATTTACATCATTTCACCTTCCCCTATCTCAAAATCGAAGTCCGTTTTTTGATGATTGTTTTCATCAGTATGATTAACTAATATTGTTCTTAAATATGATGAATATCTAAGTCATTTTAAAATAAATTCGTCATTTAGACAAAAAAATCATCAATAGGATGAAAAACCATCAAAAAAAGTGTTTTCATCACATGCATGAAAAGTTTTGATGAACTGATGAACTTAATTCATTCCAAATTACGATGAAATTCTCCAAAAAAAGTTGATGAACGCACTTTCATCTTATTGATGACTGACGAAACCGTCATCAAAAAGTTTTCATGAATTTTTGCATCATAGGGATGAAAAGTGCGTCATATAGATGATTTTCAGTTGATGAACGCCATTCTTCATATTGAAGATGATTATTTTTTTCAGTGTAGACGTGTCTATTAGTCCTCTTCCGAGTTCATTCGCCTCTAGCGTGCAAAATTCTCTAAGTGAAAGCATAAGCATTTTGGCATCCAATAAATGTTCCTGTGCACATTCGAATAGTGCCATTTTTAATAGACATGGATCTAGCACGTTCAAAAACAAAACATGGTTTATAAGCAAGTATCCCTAAACTTGGCATACTGACTAACACTCCAAAAGATTCTCCCTGGTCTACCCCTCGGAATCACTCACTCATTCCTTCGAGAGGGGATCCGTGTCTAGATGGCGGATTCCAGTTCCTCGACAACCTCTAATTGTTTCTTTGTTTTCAGAATCTGCGTCAGAAACTAATACTAATTCGCCTCCAACTCCTGGATGATATTATTTGGGCTGAGCTCTACGGAGATTTTCTCATCTATTGCACTCGAACTCTGTATGATAACCGTCGTGTCGTGTGTAAGCGAATCTCCGTATTGGCACGAAGGGGTTCTAAAAAACTGAACTGCTGGCTCAGAAAATTTCTGGTACGCGCTCGCTATTCACAAGGCACCGCGCCTATGTACCGATGCTAGTTGTACTTTTCCTATTTTGGTGCTTCAGCCCGAATCTCGGTTCCGTACAGTAGAATTGAGTGCATTGTTACAGGAAGAAGTCTCCGATTGCTTAACTTCTAAACTTGCCATCAACCTAGATAGGTGGCTTGTAACTTTGCGCGTTCAGCAGCTAAAAGTATCCTGTCCCAAAAGCTCAGTTTCGTGTCGAGCTTTATTTCCAGGTAAGGGATTTTCCAACAGGGACGCTATAAAAGTAGGGACAGCAAACGACGCCATATTTCTTGCCGCTCTTTTGACATTTCTCTTCAGTAAGGAAAGATAAACGAGCCAACAACGAGCCGATTATTAAAATTTACTACCGAAATTCGGAGTCAGTGATCTCAACGTTGAGCGCAACGTCCAATTTATGGTCGTCATTGTCGTCCTAGCACATCAACAATTGAGCGTGTAGTGGAAAAATTTGAGTCCACAGCCACAGTACAAAATATTCCCGCGCCAGTGAGACAAAGAAGTACCCGTAGTGTCGAGAATATTGCTGCCGCTGAGACTTCAGTTGCAGAAAGCCCACACGTTGTTCTCAAGAGTTGTGCATCTCTGTGACGTCGTTATTTCGAATTTTGCCAAAAGATCTTAGCGTACATCCTTACAAGATTAAACTGACGCAAGAACTGAAGCTGCTTGACCACCAGAAGCGTCGTAGGTTCGTGAATTGGGCTGAGCAAAAACTTGAAAATGATTCGGATTTTCATCGAAAAATCATCTTCAGCGATGAGGCTCATTTCTGGCTGAATAGCTTCGTCAACAAACAAAATATGCGGTTTTGGTGAGGCAGCAATCCACACGTACTCCATGAGTCATCATTGCATCCCGAAAAAATTACGGTTTGGTGTGGTTTATGTGCCGGCTGGGTCATTGGGCCGAACTTATTCCGTGATGATCAAGACCGGAACGTTACTGTGAATGAGGATCGCTACCGTTCAATGATAATTGAATATTTTTGTCCCCAAATGGTCCAGCAGGACGGCGCCACAAGCCACACAGCGAATGTCACAATCAATTAATCAGAAACCAAGTTTGGAGAACGTGTTATCTCACGAAATGGTCCAGTCGCTTGGTCGTCTCGGTCGTTCGATTTGACGCTGTCAGACTATTTTTTCTGGGGCTATAGACGACGATTGATGAACTTCGTACGAATATCGAACTTTTTTTTAGAAGAAATATTTCAGTCTTCTTAGTAGCCTGTCGCTGCTATTTTCTTAAATCCAGGAGTTTGTCCTACGCATCACTTAGTTCAACTTTTTCTCTGCGCTTTCGGTGTCTCTTACAGTAATCACCGCCGCAACGTCATCAGCATTCGGGCATTTCCATACAGAGAATGTCATCGTAGGAGATGTTTCAGTTTTCGGTCCAACGATAGATCCCTGTGCTGCTCCAGCTGTGATATCGTTTCGTATCATTCCTTCAGTGGTTCGGTAGATAAGTTCTCGTTATTTGAGATAATCTTTTATCATCCGTAAGAGATACTTAGGAATATGGAATCTTCTTGGAAGTACATCAATGTTTTTTGACCATCGGGCTGAATAAAAAGCTTTTACAAAGCTACACCATACTGGGGGCTTCTATAACAGAGGCATGACCAAAGATTCTTGAAGGAAGCCAACGCATTTCTAATAACCATACTTTATGAGAAATAGAGGGGACCTACAATTTTTTCCCGATTCCGAAAAACTCGAGAAAGTACTTTTTATGGCAATGAAACTACTACCGGACGACTTGCCAGCTGCCAGTTCCTCGTGAAAAGCGATGCAAGTGGAAAACCTTTGTAGTTTTCAGTTGACATTCGAAGCCTCGAAACACCCACGTAACTGGCTGTCATGCTACTCATTACGTCACAGGTACCACAATTTAGTACCTTACTACAAATAACTTATACCTCCCAGCGTTTTAGAGCTTTATTGAGCTGATCTTTTATTTGAAAGCAATTGACGTGGAAAGTATCTACTTTACTCAAGAACAAATTGTATTTTCCCTTCGACTTTACAATACCGCACTAACCTTTGAACTCTCTCTGCTCCTAGAATCGAGATGAAAGCATACAATAATTCCGAATTTCGTTCTCAGCAAATATTATTTTCGTTGCGATTTAGCTTCACTGTGGGATACGGCTAAAAGGTAAGCATCCTTATGAAACTGCACAAGATAGAGAAAACAATAAAGTCCCTATACATAAATAAGGACTCAACAGTGATGTGAAAAAAAAAAAATGAAAATTTAAAAAATGTATAGAAACCATATGAGTAGGAAAATAACATCGTTCTTGTCATCGTCTTCGTTGTCATGGAATCAAAATGAACTCTTGAGTCTTGAAGCCCATTGAACTGAGAGAGAGTGAAATGGGGGTAAGTGTGAGAAAACAAGGAGCACTCGTCGACTCTAATGGTAGCTCTGTTGTTACAGCTCAACATGGTTTCGGTGTAGAAGTAGATATCGCTATATGGTAAAGCGTAGTTGTTACGGGCTTGCAACGTAAAGATATCGCATATCTCGCATGGACGCATCAAGTTGCTCCTTTGCGGCGCAACAACCCGTATGTTGTATGCTACAAAGTAAGTGGCCTCTTGTGTGTTTTATTTTTTTTCGTTTCTGCTTTTTGCGACCGGGTTTATGGGGATATTATGAAGAAAAATATATCAAAGAAAACAGTCATATCGTGTTTTCGTTTGAGGGAAGTTATTTTAATACAAACTCACTCAAAGGGACTTATTTCCGAGAGCAGGAAAGATTTGCTTAATTCCAGAATATTCACTTAGACGTTGGACAAGGGGTTTAGTGAGTTTGAGACTTGAATTTATGGCTTGATTTATAATGTAACAAGCAACCTAGACTTATCAAAAGGATAGCTTACACTTAAAAAAATGCAAATATTTGGTTTCAAGTTAAGGTTTCAGGATTTTTGCTTTGAATTGGGCTTTCAATTTTAACCATAAACGACACTCTCTACAACACGTTTGCTCTTATGAAAGCAGTCAATGGGGCAGAATGTCAAAGTGTGCGGTTATAAAGTACTGCATTCCTCAAATTTTGGATTTTTCCGCCAAGTAGAGTCTTTTATTACTCATGAAAGACACTCTTGTGGATGCCCAGCTTTCTTTTAAATGTAGGTACTCGGGAAACTATAATATATTTCACTAAACTTCAGAACATAAGCCTAAGCCACCGTCTATTATAACTGCCGGCCATCTTGAGTGCCTATTAGTTTAAAAAAGTGCATCGGAAAAGCTCAAATTTTGGTGAATAGCATTGTTTTGAATTAAAGCACACAGTTTCACCTCTTTGCGTTATTTTCCGAAGAAAACGGACCCTGGGGCCCAACACTGATGCAGCAATATTCAGCAACAACAACCCGTCGAGTGACCCCATCAACTGCACAAACCTAACCACTCCGGAAGAAATCGCGGAGATAATTCACAGCTCAAAGCCCAAGAAATGACCCAGACGGTGTGTCAAATTTCGTCCTGAAGAGGCTCCCACAGACGGTGATGATCTTTCTAGCTATCATCTTAAACAACTGCATTAACAACAGCTACTTTCCCAGGAAGTGGAAAACAGCCAAGATAGTGGCGATCCCGAAGAAAGGCGATCTGAACCTCATCAACAACTACAGGCCCATCTCCCTACTCAACAATATAAGTAAACTCCTGGAGGAGCTAATACTTAGGAAGTGGAAAAAGTTCTGCGGGGATAATAACATCATCCTAAACATGCAGTTCGGCTTCAGGGAAAAGCTTTCAAACCTGCATCCACTGATGAAGCTACACAATGACGTCGCCGAAGACCTTAACAGCCATTGTGCCACCGTCGCATGCTTTTTGCATGTCGAAAAAGAATTTGACAGTGTTTGGATTGAAGCACTCATCCATACACTAAATCTTCTAAACTTTTCAGATCCATTAATAACAATAATTTTTTCCTTTCTCTCCCACAGGAACTTTTTCGTCCAAATTGGAAGCGCAATATCCACCACCAGGAACATCAGAGCAGGAGTCGCTCAGGGATCAAAACTAGGACCGTTCCTCTTCAACATCATGACGTCAGACCAACCTACCCCAAGGGACTGCGAAAACCTGCTTTACGCCGATGACTCTCTGACATAAGGCACATCCATATCACCAATCATAGATGCCCGGAGAGTGGAAACTCACATCCACAAACTAAATTCTTATTATAGTAAGTGGGGTATCCGGAACAACTCAGCTCGTCTGCTTCAAAAGGCCCGGAGGAAGAGGCCGTTGTACTGCTGGTAGCTGCAGAGCCACATCCATTACTCTACCTGATGGAACCAAACTGGCTGCCCAAAGAAACGCGAAGTATCTAGGCATCAAATTCAATTAGGTGCTTAGATTCTACCCGCACTCACGCACTGTACTGAAGAAGGTCAACTTCGCTTTCCACCGACTGTACCTTTTGCTGAGGAGAAGAACAGGACTACGTCAGCTAACAAAATTACTGATGTACAAGCAGCTACTGAGACCCGTCATCAACTACGGGAGCCCAGTTTGGTTCCCCATCTCGAAGACCGCGATGAAGGATCTCCTAATTTTCGAAAGGAAGATTCTGAGACTCTGCACCGGCCTCACTTTCAACCACCAGCGTCAGAGACATTACAGTAACCAGCATCTGCACGATGACGCCCTTGGAGCAATACGACTTATCGACTGTATTGAAAACGGCTGCAAAAATCAGCAACCACTCTAATCCTCTAGTGAGAAGGATGACCACTGAACACCGACACCATGAGCCAAGATACCTAGGCGTGTTGAACACTTTGGACGAAGAAGTAATGCGAAGAAGTAATAGCAGCCAACGACGAAACCACCAACTTCTACGCTGACTCGGGTCAGCATTCTTCCGTGGCTGATGCCGAGCTCCCCATAAAAAGGACAACCGGGACGGAACATTCCGAGATAACTCAAGTAAGCCGACTTATAATCAAGAATTCTCTTTCTTTTCAGCAATATAATATTAAGTATTCTATACAATGTATTTGGTTAGGCTACATTATTATCATTTCCTTTGTTTTTAAATAAACTAGTATAAGTATCAATCTTCTATAATATAAAAATAAGTCGGGTTTTCCTTCCTGACGCTAGAACTTCAGAACGCACCAACCGATTTCCACGGTTTTGCATTCGTTGGAAAGGTCTCGGGCTCCGTGAGGTTTATAGTTACCGTGAGAAGCCATCTGGTGGCGAAACGGAGTTCGCCGGGCTTGCTAGTTGTATATATATATCGTTCAATAAACATAAACTAAACTGAAACTGACTTCCGGTGAACTACGACTTTTCGACGAATCAGAACGGCGTATAGAGAAAGCCCTTCATGTGGCAGGTCTAAGTGCCAAAAGCTCTCGAAGGACCTAGCCAGTTCCTCGCAGAGAGCTCTATCAGTGGAGAAACAATTGGATATTCCTGATATTCGAACTACGAACTCAAAATGCAACAGTCAGACATTACCAGCCATTACGTTACGGGCACCAAGTAAGACTTCATTGATTACAAAAATTACCAAACACCTATCACAGCAGAATTTATTTTTGTACCTTTTATCGCTTTCGGTCGCCATTTGTTGCACCAGAAAACATTTTCAAGTATTTACTCCAAGTTTATTGACAATAACTTCCCTTGCTCAATTTACGTCTTACAAATTTTGTGTACCTATATCCAAAAAAAAGAAAACCCCAAAAAATGACACCTTTTATGGTCAAAATATTTACGTTTATATTTATCGCCTCCTCCAATATGTACCTACACTCCGAATTCTTTCGTGTTGCTTCCTTGCAGGTCTTGCTCGAGTCTATTTACGCAGCCTGGTTAAGAATAAATATTTTAAAATTGGAAAGAGATTCTTGTCGGTATATCTTGTTTTCATTTCTTTTTTTTTTGCGCCTTTGGCAAGGGTCAAAATACCTTCTCAATGTCAGCAAAACGCACACAGCTGTTCTCCATGGGAATATTCGAACATTTCTGTTTGTGCTCTTCTTGTATTTATGGTGTATGCACGAGCAGGGCAAGATCATCCGGGTTTTGTGTTTATGACACTACTACGGATCCATCTAAAAAGAACCAACACCAACAGAACACAAAACACAATATATATGGAGCGCAAGCAATGAATTCTGGAAATTTCACATAAATATGCGTCGCATCACTGCGATGCAGCCAACCAACTCCGAAAGATGGTGGCAATCAAATTAAAATAGAATCACGGCTGTTGCTGCCAGTTTAAAAAAAAAACCTGGCAACGGGCAGGTGCAGGGCAGAGGCATTAAGTGCAAATATTTATCAATGAATGCGGGAGAGCCTTTCAGCCTTGTGGTTTTTGCTGTTCTGTTTTTGTTGTTGGTTATGGTGATTGAATTGGAATGATAATGATCTGATCATCTCTCATCATCACCTGCCGACTCTCACCACCACCACCACCCCATCAGGGGCAATGATTTGTGAATTGTTTAATTTGCTTTTGAATTTCACAAATAATGTGTTTCATAAGCTAGAGCTATTCAGTTGAATGTTAATAAATAAAATGCGCCATCCCACCATCCAAAGTGTGTTGAAGTTGATGCCAAGTAAACAACTTGGCATAGACGGTGTTATTTCGAGTTCAACGATTCGTTTAATCTTGCAGCAGGAAAACGTGACATTTCTAATCGGTTTGACGTGTAGAAGTTGGGTTGGTCTTTTTTCTTTCTTACATTTTGATAATCGGTCACTTTAGGTGCAAGTGTCTGCGTCATCATCATTTCATCGAATTGAAATAAAAAAATGGGTTTTTGCAGACTGGACAAACACATTACTCGAACATGGAGTTGCTATGGAGATTCTGGCAATAAAAATACGAATACATTTTCCTTACAGATATTTTTGAACTGATCATAAGGCCTTTTTATAGGCACGAGGGAGGATGTTAATCTGTGTGGACTTTAACGAGTGTTAGAGCACCAAAACTAAACGACTCCACTGACTAGAAAAACTTTAGGGATGAAGAATGAAACGCTTTCGATGTAGGAGGATTGATTACAGTCAATTTTAATTTTTTATTTTCAATTGATTTGAGCTTATTGCTACTAAATAAGAGTGTAAAAATGGTACTTAAGTTAAAGGTTGCCAAGCCCAACATATTTGCTACCACTCACTTGACATAGTGATTTGAGTTAGTGGTGATTTGCGTGCATGTCTTTGTCAGCAACCACGGGGACAAGTTAGTTTTTACTCTCACTATGGTTTCAACGGCGACTGAAGTTTTGATACAAAGCTTCAAAAGATTCATACATCAAGCAAGCTAATTCGACCCCAGACTATAAACGAGCTCTAACTTTTCGTTCAACCTATTGGCTGAGAAATGTTTTTTCTGATGTCACCAAACAGCACTTTTTTAGGTCTCAAATCGTCTAAAGGTCAAATTCAGTGTTTACTAAGGGCCGGTCTGTTCAAGTGTGGTTACATCTGTGGTTTGGTTACCAGAGATTTTGCTTAACCCGTGTTTATGGATCTATGGTTAAGGAATTGTGTCTTTTCACTATTTTTTCGGCCTCGGTTAACAAACCGTAGGTTAACGAGAAATTCCAATATTTTTCCAGTCTATCTGTCAAATTAATCACTAACCTCAATCAATGGTTATCTTTTTTGGTGTTCATAGTGGCAGTTCGTAGTGAGTTATTTTATAATTATTCATGTTTTTTTTTTCTATGTTATTCATAATTTTGCAATTTGAAGACAAATTTGTAAATGAAACAGTATTTAAAAAAAAAAAAGAACTATAACAAGAATAATATTGGAGATAAATATAATGAAAAACTAAAAACAAACGCACTCCATCACACTGAATTAATGTATAGCCAAATGATGAGTCGAAAATAATGCGTAAAGACAGATTAACCAAACGTGAAAAGACGAAATTCCGGTAAATCGATGGTTAAATAGCGTTAACCGACCAAAATCGACTGGTTAACAATTTCTCTGGTTAGTTAACCAAACCATTCATTTGTTAACCAAACCAAGGTTGAAAAGACTCATTCTATGGTAACCACTGGAAATAACCACGGGTTAAAATTAACCAAACTTGAACAGACCGGCCCTAAGTCTTTGGTTTTACTGTATACTTAACCCTCATCGAAACTAAATGATTTTTGCAGGTTAAGACAAAGATCATCAAATGTTAAGGGTGTTTTTTTTTTTTTTTTGAAGTGCAGTTTTTCAAGAAGAAATAAAACGCATAAAATTCAATGTTTGATATTATGTTTCAAAATTGATTTCGAGCGAAAAGACCCAATTTTCGACCACATTTTGCAGCATTTACTCCACTTAACCCCACAAAAACGAGTAGCTGTGTTAAACGCCCGATCTTTGAGCAAATTCACAGACTTTAAACACGAAATTATGTAAAAATCGCCGTTAACAACGATTTCGTTTCGGGACAATTCACCGAACGTGCACAATGTACAGTAGTCATGCGATTTTAATTCTTCTACAAAAAAATGGAAAACCGAACTGAGCATAAATCAAGTGAATGAAAACCACATGTCTTGTCTTGTCACCCTTTATATAACTCGTTTTTTTAAAGTTATACAAATTCGAAGTGAAATAAAATACGTGAAATTAATTTTCATAAGTTGGTTGGATGAGTAGGTAAACGATATGCATAGCAGTCCAGACTCATCACATTTTATTGTCATACGAAACCTTCATAAGATTGAAACTAAACATAAACATAAACATCTGTCAGAAAAGATCGATATTGTCTCTCACGATCATTGTACATACATAGATATTAAATACATACCATACAGAATTGGAGACCTAGTATTAAGATCAATGTAAAGTCAATCTTGAGTTAGACACGGAAGAGATCTCATAGAGATCTCGGTTAAATTTTACTATGGAATAAAATAAATTTGTTCCTTTTTATAAAGCTTTAAGCCTTGCGCACACCAACGCGGTGAGTGCGTGCGATGCGATTGCGTTAAGTCAAATCTCTATGCATTAAGTCAAACGTCCATAAGTTTACATAAAGATTTGACTTAACGCAATCGCATCGCACGCACTCACCGCGTTGGTTTGCGCAAGGCTTAAAGATTTGGAAAAGTTTTAATTGGATGCAATGAAGTAATCGAAAATTCAAGTTTTCCACCACTTTTTCGAGCAGTTGAGACCGTATATCAATAACAATTTGCAGGGGTTGTTCTGAAGCAAACATTTTCAGCTAAACTAACTGACCACAAATATTAAACTTACAGCCAACTGTCAAATTAACAATCGCTAGGAATTGTGAAATTTTAAAAGCCAAACCTCTAAAAACCACCTCATATGACTTCTAAACTTAAAAAAAAAGTCATGATCAAAAGTAGGTACTGGAAGGAGTTGAGAGAAAGTTGCCACTTATTCATCAACAAAAATCTTGGAGTATTTTTCTTTCGATTCGACCATGGGTTCCTAATTCGCTTTCAATAAGGTCTGCAATCATCAATAAGTGAAATGAAATTGAGTTTTTGGTCGCTAATGTTTCCGAGATCACGAGTTGCTTTCTGATACACAAAAGTTCGAGATCTTGATGATGGCAAACAACAAGTTCAGGTGGTCGAGCTGACTGAAAAGTTGTTGATAGTGTCGAAGAGGTTCTTCGACTAATTCAAAGCACGAACATCCAGTCAGACGTCCGTTGGTCAATTCAAATTCCGCCTGATCACACACAGTATTCCAAATCGTGCTGCGGTCCCCAGGCTCAACTAAAATTCATGGCAAATTCTCGTTCATCGATATGGCGGGCAATGAATGAGGAGCTGATACCTCATTGTCGAATCTACAAAACCCGAATGGAAGGTGCGGAAATCACTAAATCACTGCTGGCACTCAAAGAATGCAATCCGTTCTCTGGGCAAACAAAGTGCCCACTTGCCATTCCATAGCTCAATAACTGGGATCTATGATCCCACCAAAATTAAAAGTTGGTCATAACCAGCCTCGCAAGTCAAGCGGCGAGATAATTGAAAAATAATTCGAGTTTACTAAAAGCGTGATCGGCAATAGAATTGGCAATAACTTAATGAGAAAAACAATACTCATTGTTATCGCTTCGCTAAGTGAACTTAAGTGCTGATGACCATCGTTGGTCGGTAATGCGTTCAATGATGAGTCCTTACAATGATAATAACTTAAATAAAACTAATTTCATTTCCTTTTTAAAAGAAAATCCAAACTTCCAACTGCGCAGAAGTGCCCACCATTTAATACTAAATTGTCTTAATTACATTTCCATCAATTACTTTCTTTGCAATCAAATAACTTATTCTTCACCACGTCTAAAGCAAATTGATCATTGCACCTTAGAAAGGTGTTGTTTGCATTGTTGCAATCACACCAAGGCATCTTTCTTTCATATGAATCCGAGACTCTAACGGTTAATGAAGCCATTTGCTGTGCCATCTAACCAGCACTTATAATTCCATTAACCAGAGAAATTCTATTTATCTTCATCAAAATCTAAGATAGCTCGATCCTGCAGAGTCTCAGTCTATTGGTCTCCGGAGTAGAGAAAAAGTTTCTCTGCAGTCGTCCTACTTTTGCATCTCAGAGACTTAAGTGGCACTGAACTTAGAGCAAGCTCGTCTGTACACTCTTATCTACAAAAATATAACAAAGTATAACTTAAATTAAATTAACATAAAGAGAACAAACTAAAATTGTGAAACATTACTAAACAAGGTTATAAATAAAAAATGAAATTAAACTACAGTAATAAAAAATCTACTAAACATGAATCATGCAGATGGTACACTGGTTCTTAATATTAATTTTAAACTACTTTTACTGATGTTGAAATCGGCAATAAAAGGATTTGAGTTGAATAACCTACTCATGCGTGATAATGGCTCATGCATTCCATAGTTAGTACGGTGGTGGGAGCGATGTTTAAACTCTAAATTACGTAGTTGGTGAGCTCCTCACTCTCATGATATCATAGGAAATTTTAACTTCCGTTTGTTTGCCCAAAAATTGTATCTGTCGCCTTGATAAAGTTAATCCCCTGCCTCATAACAATCGAAGTGAATTTCCAGTCTGTAGATTTATTGTTAATAATCCCATTTCATTTAAGCGCCAATTTGTTTACACACGGACTGCTATATGCAATTTTACTACCACTGGCGCGCCATTGACGATGCTGTTTACACTATCGGGTGTGCCATTTAACAGAAAAAAGCTCAAAGCGCCAAAATGTTTATTCAAAATTTAAATTAATAAAAAGCACAAAATGAAAAAAACACAAGCCACAAATAGCGCAATAAAAAGTAAAATTTCCATTCCAATCGTGACTGAATGCTGTCAGTGTCATCTTCTGTGCTGCACCTTCTCACTCTGGAAAAACAGGAAACAAAACGCAGCCGTCACTCGAAAAATACAAAAAATAACAACAACGAAAAAAAAACGGAACCAGCCATCAAACCTACACACCAAACCAGTCCCCAATCAGCACGGCCAGACTAATTTCACTTTTTGTGTATAAACTGTTATTAATACGCTATTATTACAGCAAATCAGTCAGCCTTTGGTGCCGTTCAACCCAGTTCAGCTGAGTGCATGGAGCACAGCCATGACCTGCCCCACGACATAGTCCAAGGACGAACGTCGTCAACGCCCGCCCGTATAGCCGTGTGTGTCATCAGCATTTCTCTCGCGCCCAATGGGAGTTTTATGTGTTTATTCACTGAATGCATATGCGTGTGTATGTGGTGCAAATTGTATCAGGCAACAAAGTGAACCGCAAACAGTTTACATTAACGTTCGAGGTCATTGGCTCAAGAAAAAATATGAAAAAAAATTTGGCATTTCTGTTAGTTTCAATCAGTGAGACAATAACAGAAGGAATTTTGAAGTAGAATTTGACTTCAAATGGAGCCGAGGACTGAAAAAACGCTAATGTCACAGGAATAAAATTACCCAAATTGGTGATTTGACATGAAAGGACAGTGGACTACTTTGTATGCAAGAAACAGTATAACAGCTCTAAATATGTGTATACACATTCGACAATCAATATGAAAACATTGATTTTTGTTTATGTGAAGTTGTTGTGTATGTTCTCATATGTCGCTGTATAACTGAATTTTGGCCACTGCAATTGACCGTAAAAAAGGTGTGGTCGTGGTCGTGCTGGTTCGTATAATACGAAGCCACTCAGTGGCTTCAATTGAAATAAGTTTCTTATTAGTCAAGCATCCGTTTGAGTTGAAAATCTCATTGTTTTGTCGGGGGTCGAGCGAATTGTAAACCACTACTTTTCTATTTACAAGTTGTGTGATTTAAAAATAAAATCATTTGAAATTTCCTTTGCCATGACAAAACTAAGCTTAAAATTTGAGCTAATTGTGGCAATACCTTAAGATTTCCAACAAAAACGACAGCCATAAGTTCATTTAAGATTGACAAATACTTTCATTAAACGACTGAGTGATTTCTATTCGTTTTACAAGAACCAATACGAGTCACACGCTTTGTTTTCCTCCCTGATGTAATGACACGAGTCTGGTAGTATTATACAACCTATACGTAGGCTCATATAGACCCTTCCAGAAAAGGGATTTGTCATCTGCTAGCTCCCAACTTTTGTCTATTGAACGTGTCCTAAAAACAGACATAAGGTGATAAATTTTTAGAATGGATTTTTACCGCAGGAATCAGTTAATAGATCATTTTTGAGCAGAAAACAACGAAGTGCTATAGAAAAAACCTAAAACACCCTTTTGAATAGACTTAAATTATGAGTTTTTTTTTTCGAAAAAAAAAAATACGGTGGCGCAACAGAGTGCAGTGCCCCGGGCTTAACGCATTCATCCAACCATGTCTAGTGAGGGAATAGATGGGACCTACAATTTTCTGTCGATTCCCATCGGCTAATCGAGAAAGCGCTTTTCGGGGCAATGAATTTAATATCGGAGCCAACTTGAAATCTTAGCTCTAAGATTTCAAGTTGGCAAAGGTGATCACCGGTCTACTGCCTATAGCCTTTTACGCAGCTAATGCGATTAGATTTTGATCACAAAAGGCATCGTTTGGTGTCGATGACCGATTTCATTGATAAACTAATCTTGTTTTTATAAAAAAAATACAAAAAAGTAAAGTGTTCATCAAAGACAAGCTATGACTTCAAATTAAAGAAAAAATACTCTCGCACAAGTAAAAATGCTCTTGTATAGGTCTGGTTGTTGTTCTTTGACTAAGCTTCATCTGTAACGGCTGACGCAAAATCTACGTTCACCATTTGCAAATGTAGGTAACTGAAAAAATGGCTCCATAGCAAATAAAACTCAATTTTGCGACGTTTTTACTTTCAAATCAAAATACTTGCACTTTTTTGATAGCTTCAAGCAAAAAGTACTTTCGCTCCATTCCATAAAGAAGCCTATTTCTCTTCATAATCTTCCTTTCCCTTTTCCTTTTCCTTTTCATAATGTCGAAAGGATCACAGCTCTACCACTTAACTGCTTCACGATTGACACTAGTGATCCGCTCGTGGGGTACGCCGATTGTTTAAAAAAGCTGAGCATCAAATAACTACCCCCAGTAGGGCTCTACTCTCCCTTACGCTATTTTCTATTACATTGAAGTAACTTACAGGCAAGTTTGAGTAAAGACCAAATAATGCCATAAAAAAGGAGTCATGTTTATATAAAAATTTGAATCCCTAGTATGCCCACGCTTAAAATATGCATATTCAAATTGAAAGAATGCTTTACTCAAAATGATCGCCAAAAACCAATTCATCTTTGTATTGAGATAAAGTCTATTTCATTTTAGAAAACAGAGTATCTACAGAGCTCTTACAGCCTGAATTGTTATTAATTTCATATTATACATAGATGAGTAAATATTCAAGTAGAAAACATTCGACGTACATCCACAGCAGGCTCCTTGGGCAATCTGCATATTCACCAATATCTTCCTCATAACGATTAAATAAAACAAAATAATCCATTGACCTCTTACTCTATCCTTATCTTATCTCTTCCGTAATAGGTAGGTACCCAGTTACATCAGTCGCAAAATTACCATGCAATCCTATAATCGCCGTTTAACGCCTGCCTTGTTCACCTTCGCATACGAACATCGAATACAAGCGCACCCACTTACATCGATAATAATTATTGCGCTTACAACACCAAATGTCAATGACATCGTCCGCGAAAAAATAAACGTTATCAATGTCACGTAAGTCCAAATAAGCACAACATGTTTTTTTTTTGTGTTCAGCGTGCTCTAAACAGAAATAACCAGTAGAGAATAACAACGCCAGCAAGTTGCATTCTTGACCTTAGAATGCTCTCGAGCGCGCACATGAATTGACAGTTGCACGACAATTTGTCGGAAATCTGTCATCGTTAGCAGAATGTGCAGATATTTTGATTTAAGTCTGACGAAAGCACATCAGCAAATTTCGGCATCATATGTGACTTTTATAGAATAGCTACAAGTGTCACAAGCTCGCGCTGATAAAAAGAAAAAAAAAACTCCGCATTATCAGCCCGCTGACACAATAATGGCGCGCAATTCACAATGAATTGCTTCCTGGAGTGAGATTTTGAGTTGCTTGTTGGTGTGTTGTATGTTGTACGCCCTAGGGCAACAGGTAATGCCAAGAGGATGCACTTCTCCATGACCTACGATATCCGGAAATGGCTTGAATTGTCTCGTTGGCTTTGGCTTTGCTTACCTTTTTTGTTTTTGCTTGGAGGCAGCACAATTGATAGCGCAATTAGAGACTGTTTATGTTGTATGTCTCTAATCCGACACAAAGGGCATTAGAATACGCCTGCTATCTCTGCTTGAGAATCACCTGTACTGGCCAAACACCAAGCAGCTCATAACTTCTTCTTCATTATGGCCACCTTCCGCCATGGCGGACGTTATAGCATTGCAATGCCATCGCAAGTGTGAAATTAATGAGGATGTACTTGAGCAGCGGCGGCTGGCGCTCAGCTCATCGTCGTCGTCGTCGTCGTCGTCATCGTCTTAAAGAGCTGTTCCAAGTATTTTGTGTTTTTCTTCTTCTCCTTCGTCTCCTGCTGCCCCGGTCGGCCGTCCCATTACTCTCCAGTGCAACAACAAAAATTCTTACATTTAATTTAGTATTTAGTCGGTCGGTCGGTTGTTTTTTTCTGTTTTTTTCTTCAACTATTTCTCTTCATTAAGAACAAAAAGAGAAAAAAAAACTAGAAGGAAACTCAAGAGGAAGGAAGATTGCTAAAAGAGGAATTACAAAAAAAAGACCAAATCGTGCAATAATTGCACTTAATTTGAGTTAAGCAGCAATTTTAATGATCCATGAACGAAGGACGCGTCCGTCTTATGTGTTAGGCTTAAGTTTGTTTTTCCACATTTAAACAGCTCCAACTGGGGGCTGCTGGTGAGTGGGGAGAGGGACTCTAGGTTGCTATAGAATTAAGTGAAGTGCAACGCAGTAAATTATAAGCCAGCTAAAGTTACACAGAATTGTGTTTGGAACTCGAGGAGTGTGTGTAAATGCAGAGGCACACACAATGCGCCTGAATCGAATTAAACTATGGCGCACTTTGTCTTTAAGCTATGAGTATGCTCTGGGATGATGCCAGTAGTGCTATGAGTATTGTTTTTTTTTTTTTTTTTTTTAAGTCCCATACAGTGGGGTCAATGAGATTTTGAGATGCTATGGCCAATTGATTTGGGTATTTTGAGGAGTTGCCAAAAGAATTCTTATTCAGGAAAACAGACATTAGATCTCAACAGGGCACGCTATTATTTTTTGATGTTCATTTTCAGACAACAGATTCAAGAGAGCGAAACGTTTAAAAAAATATCAACAAAAAAATTAACCGGAAATAGTGAAGCATTCATGTTTCGTTATTGGACCATCATGGGAAGTACGTCCTTTCGTTTGGAAACTATAAAAAAAATGGTGGTTGACGCTTCTCTGATTCCAGTTAAAGTTGTGAAACTTTCAAAAAGGCAAAATCAAAGCAACCCCACTGTTTGCATTAATAACAATAAGACATTGTTCGAGACTCTTAAAGTTAAGGAACATAAATTCCAAGGAGAGATAATTGCTGTATAATTAGAAACATTTTCTTGTTAATTTCCAGTGAATTAGAATTAGTAATGAAATGCCCCTGAGGTGTCAGTTTGATCTTTAAGGAAATATTGGTTTTAGTGTGGAAGTAACATGACGTATTGCCACATAAACTATAGGCAAGGTTGAATGCAATGAAATTGGTAAGGATAATTATATTGAAATAGGTTGTAAGTGGTACCCGTGGCGTGATGGTTACCATGTCCGCTTGCTAACCCAGAGGTTCGAGGTTCGAATCCCAGCAAAAGCAAAAAACTTTTTCCACGGGTATCGCCTTTCGCGAGGAATTGGCAAGTTCTCCGTTAGTAAATTCATAGCCATCAAAAGCGCTTTCTCGATTAGCCGTTCGGAACCGGCAGAAAATTATAGGTCCCCTCCATTCCCTCACAAGGCATGATTGTGAGAAATGCGATAGGCCCTGGGGCTACTCGCTCTGTTGCGCCACCCTATTTATTTATTTAGGTTGTAAGTATCCTCTGAATAAGCAATTTTATTCTTTGATAAACCGAATTGCGATGCGTGTTGCGTTATCATGTCTGCCACATACGTGGAAGTTCGAGGATTGAATCTCAGAAACAAAAGATTGTTTTTTCAATGTCATCGCGCTTCGACTGATACCCAAATATTTCGAAGGAAGTTGGGTATGTAAAGTAAATCATAGATAATTTCAAGGTTTGCAGAGGAGGATGAAAGGAGGGTTCACACTTCACAACTAGAGAGCTGTTCGATGCGTGTTGGTAGAGTCGTATTGGTATGAGTGTTGTAAAAGACATCGCACGATAGATGTCGAATACCAACTAAGGTTTGATATTTTTTAACTAGACAAACTAAATTTAATTTAATTTTAGTTTTTTTGGGGCTACAGCCCCATTTATTAGTTTAATACAAGCTTAAAAAAACTTTAACACTAAACTTTAACTAATTGAAACTAGTTAAAACTAAATTAAACAACACGGGGATTAGTGCTGAAAGAGATAAGTTCTGAAAGGAGGGAGCAGTCAGAGTTACCAGTAAGAAGTCGGTCAATGAATATGATGTCAAAGACATTCCTTCTATTTTCTAGAAAGATTAATGATTGCAAGACGTTCACTCGTATAAGATGTACACGGTTTATAGGAAGGTTCTGAAGATGATAGGATCTGGCTTATAACTTTTACGAGAAAAAGTTATTGCTTCGCCTTTGGCAATGTTTAATTCAAGGAAGTTTTTAGAACACCAAAAGACGAATGAATCGAGGTCATTTTGAAGCTGGAGAGAATCTCGATCGGAGGTGATGACTTTGAAAATTTTGGCGTCATCCGCGTAAGAATATTGGATGATCTTTTCGACATAATTAATGACAAGTATGAAAAAGAGTGGTCCAAGATGGCTGCCTTGGGGCACACCGGTGGTTACCACAAAAGCAACAGAAAGAGTAGAACGGAAACGAACTCTATATTGGCGGTTATCCAAATATGAATACATCCATTTGAGTAGGATAGGGCTGACTCCGAGGAAGGAAAGTTTAAAGAGGATTAAAGTGTGAGAGATTTTGTCAAAAGCCTTGCTGAAATCTGTGGTAATGACGTCTACTTACATTAGCTGGCGATCTAAAATCGGCAATGGCAACACCGATTGCAAAAGAAAAACGCCACAGGCATCCCTCTCTAGACTTTTTCATCGGGAAGATTGAAAAACGAGATAATATTCTGTACTTTACAAAATAACACATACTCAACATCCGTTTCTAAGAAATCTAGTCTAGTTTTAAGCTATGCCTGGATAGAAATCATTTAGGTCTTGAAGTGAATGCATTTCGAGTTTCAAAAAATCCAACTATAATATTTGAGCAGGTGTGTTCAATTAGGCGTTTAAATATGGAATTTTGAACGTAAGAAAGTGAGTCTTACCAAGCCCATTACAAAAGTAATCAATCCACCCGCTTATTGATGTGAGTTTAAAAGAAGATAAACGAATATGTCAGTGATATTAAAAATTAGCTTGAAGACAAGTCCTTTGACAGACAGAGAGAGACTACAGAAGATCAAAATGGCATCACAGAAAATGAAATCGAAAATGAGCTTGCCGACAAGGATGTCGAACAAGCTGCTCAGCATTTGATTCAGTGCTTGGTCTGAAGGCTGCTATCGACGCGACAATTGTATCTGGCAAAAGGACTACAGTAAATGACATGCTTTCGAATGCTGTGTTGTGAGGAATCATTTATAAGTAAGTAAGTAAGTAAGTAAGTAAGTAATTCATTTTATTTTGCTTTTTTCATAGTTGGTTTATAATATAATGAATGAATTTAAAGCTATGGCATTGCCGTCAGCTCGGTTAGCAATTTTATTCAATAAACATTTAAATATATAGTATATATATAGTTTTTTATTAATATAGTTTTTTATTTTTTAATTGTTATTATTAAGCTTTTTTTTATTTATTAGTTAAAAAAATTTGCAAAGTTAATCATATTCTGTTATCAGTAGAGTTCTATACTTGTAGAGTTGATATACAAATTTGTAAAGGTTTTTCCAGTTGTTCTCGTTCAAGATTATAATTGTTTCTTGCATAGTTAAGGTTTTCTTTCCGAAATGTGCAAGGCGCTGAGAAGAGAATATCGGACAGATACTTAAAAAATGGAAACAATCTTCTTTTGCTTTCAGGTTGCACAGTGTGCAGAATTGGTTGAAACTTCCGTTGTATGGACTTCCATTTAGATGAAGGAGTTCACATCTTGTTTTGAAAATAAGAGATATTTCTCTGTAGTTGTACATATCGTTGAAATAATTCATGTTTAACAAAGTAGTGTTTAGTTGCGAGTATATGATCCTACTCTCAGATTCTCGAGCAATAGATGAAAACTCATGACGAACAGAATTTTCATACTTTTCAATGACTCTATAAAACTGTTCTTTGATACAATTTAAGTTATTCGTGTCTATCGAAACGATTTCTCCACAAGCGATTCCTAAGCATTTCCACTTGGATAGCCACCAATCGTGATTTCTTAGTTCATAAAACATCATTTTTTTAGTCAGACGAGTATCTGCGTGTGAGACAACTTTGGTAATGTAGTCGGCGTGCAGTTTAAGAGTATAAGTGAAAAGCTTTGGTTGTCCTGTTTCAAGATAAATTGCGTAATTGGGTGTATTCAATGGTAAGTTAAACAATTTTTTCAGGAAGTTCCTTTGAAATTTTTCGATGGACTCGTATTCATCAATTCCCCAAACTTGTCCAGCATAACATAAGGTGGACTTAACAACAGCATCAAAAATTTTATACTTTGCTGAGAGACTTATTCGATCATTAAAAAAGATTTTCCTCCATGACATATTGAGAAGGCTTTGTGATGAATTTGATTTTTCTTGGAGATGTATGTTAAAATCTAGGGACCGGTTCAGTTTTACACCTAAATATTTGTATTCGTTAACGGTCTCCAGTTTAGTACTATTATAGAGCCAGTTGTAAGATATTTGGCTTCTGGTTGACGGGCTGAATATCATTACTTTCGATTTGCTTGTGTTGATTACAAGACTCCATTCATGGCAGTAATCCGACAGGCGGTTGATCATAAGTTGAAGGTTTTCGGGTGACTCAGATAGAATCACTAGATCATCAGCATACATTAATACATTTATGTTTGAATCTACCATTCGAATTCCACCAGGAAGGCATGCAACCACGTCGTTAATAAATAGTGAAAACAGCATGGCACTGAGAAGACAACCTTGTTTTACCCCGTTATCAGTTTCGAACCATTCCGAGTAACTGGATCCATCCCACACCGCCGCTTTTGAGTCCGTGTATAGTTGTTTTAATAGCCTAATGAACTTCGTGGAAACTCCTAGTTTTGAAAGCTTGTAAAACAGAGCATTTCGATTTATAAGGTCGAAGGCCGCTCTAAAATCAACGAAGAAAGCGTATACTTTCTTATTCCTTGCTTGAAAGGCTTTCACAATTGATGTTAGTGTGAAGATATGGTCAACCGACGAGTAATTCTTCCGAAAACCGGCCTGAAAATCTGACAAGACACAGTTTATCTCCACCCAAGTCTCTAATCTGCTTACTAGTATCCCACAGAATAATTTTGCAAGAACATTCATAAAAGAGATGCCTCGATAATTTTCTACGTTGTTCAGGTCACCTTTTTTGTGTATCGGAAAAATTACTGACCTTTTGAATGAAGATGGTATTTCTTCCGTCGAGAATATTTTATTGAACAACGAATGAAGTTGTGAATAAAACGTTTCAGTAGCATTCTTGTAAAATTCGTACGGGACTCCGTCTTCTCCAGGGGCTTTTCCATTTTTTCCTTTGAGAACAGCCGATTTTAGCTCTTCAAGAGAGATTTCAGAATCCAAAATTTCGTCGGATAACCATGGTTCAGCATACAAAAATTTTACATTAGTTTGACCATAAAGTAAAGAACCAAAATAATTAGACAGGTCATCAGCTGAAACTCCTATTCCAATTGTAAAGTTTTCACAATTAATATCTCTCGCTACCTTCCAAAATTCTTTCGAGTTTTTAGTTTGGCCAAGTGTATAGGCTTGATTATTTTCAAAACTAATTTTCTTGTTGTAACACAATTTTTTGTACGCTGCATTCGCTTCGTTGTACCATTTCTTAATGGTTTGAGAATATGAGTTTCTTAGTGTATTTAGCAAGTCGAACGACTTTTTTCGGGCCAGCATACATTCCTTGTCAAACCATTTTGCTTTGTACTTTGAAGCTTTATTTTGAGTAATGTTGTTTGAGGAGCATTTCAACGCTTGGACGAGTTTTTCTGCAGATATTTCAACTGACTCAGCCAATGTATCGATTGTGGCTAAATTTTCGTCCAATTTTTGCTGGAAAAAATCGACATTATTCTGGTTCCACTTTAACCGCGGAAGGAGTTTAAGGTTTTTTTCCGTCGCTGCATATTCGCTACTCAGTTCCACAATTATTGGCATGTGATCGGAAAATATTTTACTTTGAACTTCAAACTTCTTCACTACATCTTTCCAGTTATTATTCAATCATTTATAATAACTCTGTCAAATTTGAGCTCATCAGTTAGAAAAGTTCAGATTCAAGATAGCCTCAGAACCCAACAGGGGTTCGACTGAGCCGTTTGGAGCTGATCATTTCTGTGTGCAGTTGATTATAATAACAAGTACCTGCATGTTGTTCATTTCCTAAACTCATGAATATTTCTAGACCCGTCTTGGATTTTCCATCAAGAAAACTCTCAATCCATTCTTTCAAGGAAGTTAGAAGCTGGATTCTTATTGTTGAGCCTTGCAATGGGTGCCAATTCTAGACAATCACGTTAAGTTTGAAGTGATTAGCTAAACGAAAAATACGCCATAATCAAAACTACATATCCTTTAAGCCTGACGCGAGATTTCGCCCATTTAGAAAAAAAAAACATATTTATTTAACACTAAACAATTTTCTTAAGCTAATGTCACAAACTATCTCATACAAACATACATAAGGTAGAACAACAGAGCGGGGCCTAGCGCATTATCCAGTCCCACAACCATGCCTTGCAAGGAAATGGAGGGGCTCTACAGTTTTCTGGTGGTCCGAACGCCTACTAGAGAAAACGCTTTTCATGGCAATGAATTTACTAACGGAGGACTTGTCTATTCCCCGCAAAAAGGTGATGCCCGTGCAAAAACATTTTTGGCTTCTGTTGGGATTCGAACCTCCCTCGTAAAGCGTACACATGTTAAGCACTACGCCACGTGCATCATTGAAAACAATAAAAAAAATCAATTTCTTTGACTTAATTATTACTTTATTTTGCGGCCTTAATCAAGTGGTACAAAATACAAAAAAAAAAAAAAATGGGTGCCTGTTTCGTGGGAGTTCAAGGTTCGAATCCCAGAAACATGAGTAGAATCGACTTTGGCGAGATATCGGCAAGTTCTCTGAGACTAACTACTTTGCATTTGATAGCCTTTTCTAACTTAGCCGGTTCGGTTAAAATATCAGGTCTCAAAAATGCGTTAGGCTCAAAGTTTTCCAAAGGTTTGTTGCGCCACTCTATTTTCAAACATTTTTATTTATAACTGCAATCAAATGTTGAAAATGTTCCATTTTGAGAGCCACATGGCGACTGTGATGATTTTTGTTTCACAGAACTGATAAATGGCTGAAAGTAGTGCCAATAACACTGTGAGACCGGTGCTCAAGCCTTGCTGAAGACACTCTGTCTGCAATTCTAAAGAGGTTTAACAAAGGCCCATGACAGAGCCAGCCATAGATTTATATTACGCTTGCATAGCTTAATGTAGTGTGTCATTGTCTTCAAACGGGGCTTAGCAATGATCTAAAAAACTATATTGCGTTAGGACCGTTATGAGGGAAACTTTCATACACCTTAAGCTGAAGTTCTTAGGAAAGCCTTAGGATTACCTTTACAAGTAATTGATAGTCTCAGGCTCTAGAGACGTAAACCTTGTTGACTTAGCAGTGCAGGAAGTTGTTCTAATGAAGTCGAGTTAGTGAATTTGTAATTTCGACATGTATCCACGATTGAAAAGCTGTAATCGTTTTAATTTTATACCTGAGCACGTATGCAGTCATATATGGCTCGTAACTACTTATCGCCTCGATTATCTCTAGAACAATAATATAATAATATCGATTTTAGAGAAAATTCATTCGGCACCAAACTACATTACTCAAAACTGAGTAGGATTTCAATAAAATCTGTTCAGCCGTATTTCTGAAGATTCCAGAAACGGAAACAACCGCAAGAATGGAAGCGATCTTTTTTGGTTTGATTATATTCGAAACAAAATCTACTTAGCCTAGTGCCTAGTTTCGTTCCATGTAGAATCCCGATTTCCAAAATTCAAAAGCCGGAACGGTTCACATTTTTTTTGATGACAGGGGAATAGACATATACTTATGCTCGTGATGGCTTTCTTCTGGATTGTCTTAGAAATTAAGAAATTGTAAGGTTTTCATCAAAATATGTGCATCAAATTATTGTAAAGAAAGAAAATATTGAAGAATAAGTACCTCCAATTTCAACATTGACCAATCCAAAGCCAAGAGGTTCCTCGACGCTTTTCTGAGATTTATGAGCAAAGAGTATTATCTACTCTGTGTTTACGAGGCATATTTCTGCCGCTGAGTTTTTATTTTGTTCTAATTTACCGCTCTGCCGCATTGCCGATCAGTGCATGACTGTACTCTTAGACCAAAAACTATTGTTAAGCAGACAATTGCGGGAGCTGTAATACCTCATCGATCACCAAGACTGTTGAAGAAATAATAGAAGAAGAACAGCAGCATCTTAACTAATCTTAATCAAAACGTTTTCTATATTCAGATATATTCAGAACTCAGGTTCCGGACATGAACCTAAGAACTAAGTAGTCCTCTTTGCTCATTTTCGGTATCCCTGTCATAGATAGGGGACACACAGTGTATTTAAAGAAGAACTGGTTGGAAAGCCATTTGATCATAAGACTTCCAGAAATTATCACTTGCACAGACCGTTGTGAAAAAGATTCTTCTTCTACACCGCTATAGCCCTTTGGCTTCCAGGCCTCGTTATATTCGGTAACTTAACAGGGATATTTAAGACAAGGAACAAGTGCATCCCTCGAAGCAACGCAAACTCACTCTCAACGCATTTGCTTTAGGAACAAAGCTAAGGCAAACTATAGAACCCCCATCTCGTCAAAACCAAGTTTGTAATCACAATCTTTTCAACAAAATAAAATATTTCAAAAACAACTTCTTAAAATGTATCGCTGCTTGTAGCGGAAACGGAAATTAGTTCCACCAGCAGCACCAACGTTAATATAAATCACAAAAGCCTCATTGTGCTTGTTAAGTCCTTGAGCCACCATATATAAAAACTATATGTTCCTCCCGCATACGTTAAAAGCATTTTATCAGGTTGGAGTGAAATAATTAAGCTCTGTTCTACCAACCCTGAATTTTTCGTATATCTACCACCTATTAGTGACTCACGGCAGCGGCGGGCGACGGCGGCGGCGTGTATAGTCATTGCAACAACGCTGTTTAAGTTCAATGTCAGATCAAGGGTATTTCAACCGGCATTGTGTGTCTGTAGAACTCATTCCAACTAACCCCAAATTAAAACGCAGTTGTTGTAGGTGCATATCTGCATATAATCAGTTCAGAACGCAACTCCTGCATCAAAACCACATGAAGGAAGCAATTCAAATGAGCATTAAATGCCGCCGCCGCCGCCGCGCCGTAACCAAGGCTACAGGTGAAGGAAGCACAGCAGGCAGCTGGCAAAACCGCCGATTAGTACATTTGTGCGATAATTAAATTATTCCAGTATTATCAGTCGCGATGCTTACCTTTATTAATTAGTACCGCTCAACTCGCTAATAGCCCAACTATTAACCGAAGCACCCCATTCTTCCATGCGCCCAGGTGAGGCTTTGCATCCCATGGATTATTTCCTCTTTTTTTTGCATTTTCTTGGCAAAGTCACATGCGGGCGAATATTGAACGAAGATATTTTATAATTGTGGGTATAGGCGCCGAACGGGCGGGACGGTGCGGTGGTGTTGCGGTGCGGCTGGCGCTTGGATTTCGCATCCATTTGCGTAGATATGTATGCACTGCGTGTTATTACAGCGCACTGCAAGGCAATAAAACGGTGGAAAAAAATAAAATTAAAATGTAAATTTTGTCGATGGCACCGGTTTACCTTGAGAGCGGTCGAGTAGAGAGCTACGAGCTACGACGACCGACCGACAACAGGGGGCTGTGGTGCAGGTTAGGCTATTCTAGTGGGAAGGTGCTCTCGCACACTTGTGTTGTACACTCAAAACACGTATAATGGAACACGAACAAGTTTATTTATTTTCATTCTTTTTAATTTTATCATTATTTTTGCACAAATTGCGTGCGCTTACTTCCGGGATTGATTACAAGACTGCGCTGCGGTATTCGGTGTTCGCAAATCGGATACATTTATTTTGTGTTTTTTCTTGCAGAAACGCAATTTGTGTGTTTTATTTGCTGGATTTTGTGCAATTCAAATGCTAATTCAATGGGTTTGTCCTTCCTGTATAAATACAAACGTAGGTATATGCGAATGGAGGGTGAGATAATTTAGAACTCGTTTGCAGTTTTAGATTATAGAAGTTCATGGGTTGGTGAAGCGTTGCGTTTAAACAGGGGTAGTTAAGAGTAGGGTAGGTTTTCATAAAGCTTAAGCGTTGATATAATGAAATTGAATTTGGGGTTTAAAAAAACAACTCAATCAAGGCGATGCCTGTCCTGATCGAGGATCACTTGGTGTAGTTCGATAGGGTTATTCAAGCTTTAAGAGCAACATGTGACATGATAAGATGAAAGGAAGTATTTTACAAACACCAATAATAGAATACAGCCTTTCGTTGCTCCATTTCGCAGCTAGAAAAAATCACTCAAATCAACACTCAACTCGCAACTGGCACTCATACATTGTCAGCAATAGTGCACGATACCAGGCAACAGATTCTTCGTTTAGACGAGTTTTTAATTGGAAGACTTTTCAAAAAGTCTATAGAGTTCTCATTCCAAATTCTGAGTTAATTGGACACATATGGCACAACTTGCACTTGGTATTTAATCAGGTGCAAATAAAAAAAAACGAAATAGCGATAAAGTCTAATTTTTATTTTTTAATGTTGGTAGTCCTTATTATCTGTCAAAGTGTCAAATGAAATGAACAAAAAATTTAACTTCTTGCTAAGTCCAAACAGAAAAGACAGTGATTTTCAAACAAAAACAACTACAGATTAGAATAAAATGGCGAATTTGCCATTTTGTCTGCCCTCTTCTGAATTCTAATTCAGGTTTTCGGCTGAAGTTCTCGATATTCTCCACCCACCAGAATAAATAATCACCATGGTCAATAGGGATTCGTTTGTAGAGTAGGTCGCAGCCATGTTGGGTATTTGTGTTGGACTCCTTGTATGGTGAACGTATGGAAAGTTCGTAATTCACGATTTTTAAAATGAAGACGAGGCCGATAATGTTTGTGATTTGACTCCGAAAATAAAAGTAATGTAAATAAATAACAGATAGACCACACCATGTGTTGTCCTAAAGCAAAATGGTCACAGACAAAAGACTCGACTTCTGTATGAACGGATTCAAATTACAGGAGTTTACAAAAAGTAAGTTAAGTGATAATAAAATGAGTGTAAATGAGTGAAAAATGCCATTGAAATTCGACCAACTTACCGATAACAGTCCAAAAAAAATGCCACAGCCATAATAAATGTGAAAAATCCGACACAAATGTCTCGCATTTTATATCACTGCCCAGAAATCCAATTACTGTCACTTCTTCTGAACTTCTTAACAATACATATTTACCTAAAAATATTGAAATTATAACCTTCGCAAATCGTTAGCAATAAAATCATACCTCTTTTGAAAATGGCTATCCGATTCTTCTTCACTCTTTCTCTACGAACAAAGCCTTCGATGTATGTACATTGGGCACATTCAAGAAACTATCGGATAGGCTATCCATGTATCGTGTCATACTCATGTCTTAGATCTTTTTGCAGATTGCGGTAGGCAACAGTTGTGAAATATAAAAATTCGACATTAAGAAATCAGAAAAACATTCAAAAACTTAGCTAATCGATTAGAATTTTTGTTCAACTTCCCATGCATACTTAAGCGACTCTAAAACTGAAGTAAATACAACGAAGAGGAAAAACAAACATGAAGAGATACAAAAATAAATTTTCTTTCAGCTGATCATATGAATAGAAAGGTATACCAAAAATGGCCCAATCACAAGGCCTGACGGATCGATTTTGGATTCGAATACCACAATAGAAGCATCATAGACGCCCTCTTGTAGTGAATGTTTTGTCGCAAAATTTGTAAAATTTGTATTAATAAAGTTATTAACAAGTTACAAATATCTGTTGCCAAGCGTTCATTACGAAGATGTTTTTAGTCAATTCTATTTGACATTCGTAGTCCGAAATTGCTACGACGGGTCCTGTGATAGGGGTGATTATCTCGGATACTTTTAAATAGTATTCTCATAGAAATGGGGCTGTGTCTCTGCTAAATGTTTAACACGGAAACAACAGCGAAAAGCTATCCGGTTACAATTTTGCTTCAGGAACATACAACGAAACAACCAGATAGTTGACCTCCGAGCTAAAGTCAAAGACCTATCTACGGTAAGGGGGTTGATATCCTGTTACCGAGCGATGCTTTATCTCTCGCAGATTGAACATGATAAATAGCTTTGCAAAAAAAGCTCTAAACAGTTAGTTCAAGCTCTTGAACGGTCTAGCACCAACTTTTAATTGACTAAGGCAAGTGCAACAAATCAGAAAAGGCATAGTTTATATTTCACCAGTGAAACAAATAGGATAAAGTAAAAAAATGGAACAAATATCATAATGCCCAACGCTTTTGGGCTTCGCGTCCTTGGTTACATGAACTTGACTAAATAGCACAAACATTTTTCCAGGAAAATTTTTCTGGGAGGAATTACCCAGATCTTCTTAAAATCTTAGAAAGAAAAACCAATGCAACAAAATCAGCGTTTGGTTGGCCACAAACGTGGAGCAATCCAAAACCGGGAGGTTTGCTAACTCATTCTGAAATTAACATGACGTACCCCACGAGCGGATCACTAGCATGAAGCAGATAAGTAGGAGAGCTGTAATTTCTTCAAGATCAAGATGCTGGTATGGAAAAAGAAGAAGAAGAAAAAGCACCACTACAATAAGACTCACAAAATAATTTGCAAGCACATAGAAAATGTTGCAAGTATTCCTCTAATAAGACTTCTTCTTCCTTCTTAGGTGTTACTAGCATCACATTGTCTTCTAAAATGTGGTATTCCTTACATTCCTTATTCCTTACAGAAGGAAAAATTCTCTTCATGGCTTTTCAAAGCGAGCTGGGTAAGTTTTTCATCATTACAATTCCTTACATAGTATAAAACAAAGTCGTTTTCCCTTTTTGACTGAATGCTTTGATCTTCAGAACTAAGCAACGGATTTTGATGCGTTTTTTTTTTTTTTATATATATAAACATATATATAGAGTGATCCAAGACGAAGGTTTGCATGTAAATTTCATCACCATATTTCCACGGGAACTTGCACACAGACTGGAACTTGGAAACTACTTGGACGGTTTCCAAATTCTTTTACCATTAAAATGCTAGTCATTTTCATATTCAAACGGGAACGAGAACGGGAACAGAAACGAAAACTAGAGCGTTGAAAAGGTTCCAAAGTAACTGAGCCGATTTGAATGAAAATTGGAATAAAAATGGCCTAGACCTGAAAATGGCAGAATATGTATTTCCTTACCATATTCTTTCCGTGCGTGACGGTAATTCGAACGGGAACATAACCGGGAAGTTAGAAGATAATGGACCGAATCGAACAATTCTTGTATCGTGATAGTGTTTCATTTCCCCTGGAGTAACAATGACTATCAGCCTTATTATGAGTTTCACGTGAACAGCATTCCCCTCGAAAAATATCCCATTTCACTTTTCCCTTAATGAGTTTCGGGGGAAAATTTTTGAATGTTCGTAAAATTTCCTTTATTCTGATTTATTTTTCCCCGAGAAATGTGAAAACGTTGAGAGCAATTTATTTCACTTATTTTTTGGAGACGAACAAGTGAACAACAAAAGCGGAAAAAGTGTAAATCAATAGCTTTTAAAACTACGTTCGAATAAAAATGTTCCGGTCGAAAAGCTGTTCACCTGAAACTCATAATAAGGCTGTGTATTTCAAACACATTTTCTTATTGGTATGGAAACTACTTTAGGAGCCGAGTTACGCCGTGTGGGTCAGCAAGCTTCAAATGAAATTGGGGGCTTTTTTAAAGTTAACAAAGGACCATAAACTTTTTCCGTCGTTTTTGAGAAAATAGTCCATTTGGGTGGTATCTAGGCTATAGATTTTGAGGGAGCATACTTTCAAAAAAGCTTATGAACAGTTGGTGGTCAGTTTGAGGAAAAGTTGTTCAATAGATCTTCCAAGAATTGTCTTCTTTTTTGTATTAAGAAGAGCCTTTAGTTTTTTCGTAAATCACAGCGAGCAGAAACTAGCATTATTGAGAAGTTTTTGGGGTCTAGTTCCATTTACCAATATTGACGTAGCAGTGTCAATATTTGGTATGAATAGCATTCCCAGACACACCATTGAAGACGAAAAGGGTAGAATGGGGATATATCAACGTAATGAAAAAAAATTGCAGCCGAGATAGAAAAAATTCACTGAGCTAAGAACGGACGCATACGTAAGGTATCTGATGTTTTTTTTTTGGAATCGGGTGGATCTAGAAAGTTGTAAGTCTGTAAGTCTTAGGTTTATAAAACTTACCAATTCTGCATCTGAACCGCTATTGAAAAATATTATGCCGCCGCCAAGACATTAATCAATGTCTAAGGGTTTCAGTTTTCGACTGAATGCCCAAAAGCTGAGGTCTAAGAATGTTCAACCTCTAGGATTTGAATTGAAGTAAAAGAGCAATAAAACAGAAACAATACCCCCCAAAGAAAACATTAGCTGGGCACACTCCCGAACAATAATCGCTTTCATTTACAAGTAGTGTTATCGTGTGGTTGAGAGCCCTCACGTACACTCATACTTTATGTCGGGTATTACAAATTGTCCATCCGTGCCATGGCCTGATGTTAATAATGTTGTTAATTCAAAAGTGAAATGCGCTATAAGTTGAATAACTTAAAGAAAACCAAAAGATGAAGAAGACCATCAGTGCGGCGGAGTATAAATAAAAAAGAAGGCCTTCTTCGACCATCAAGTCAAGAGAACCCTGCGCACAAATACAAAATTCATACCCGCCCCGGGGTGTTTAGTGTTGAGTTTGAGAACTTAATTTAATTAACGTTTTGTACTTCAATATCTTGTGTGCATGGACTGGGTGTACCCCGCCTTCATTGTTATTAATGTCTGATGGTTTAAATGGGTTAAATAGGGACATGCAAGTCGCTGTAAAAATTGTGCACTCTTCTACACATTTTTTCGTTTTATTTATTGTCTTATTTTCTGCCACATAAATACGACGAATAAACAAACTATCGGCGGTATGATCTTTTTATTCGTTTCGGCTTCCGTTGTAGTCTCGGTTGCAGTGCAGTAGTCTACGTCGTCATCGTCGTCGTCGTCGTCATCGTCATAAAAGTGCTGCTGCATTTTTATGGCGTTTATTAATTTGACAAATGCATGTGTACACCAAATGAATGTTAAGTTGACACGGACAGGGTTCGAAACGACGACGACGTCTGGAACGTAGGCGACGACGGACGAGTCAGAGGTGCGCTGCTTGCTTATACTTGTTGCCTGCCACATGGCAAGAAAGAAGCCTTACATTGCGATAGTATTTCCATGTCCGAAGGTATCTGTTGGAAAGTGAGCTAATTAAATGCACAACCGGCGTTTTTCGATTATTATTATTAGCAAAGAAGACGTTTGATGGGTTCTTATGGGTAATGAAGTAAAAGGCTATGAAAACGGATGGACTGCGGTTGGGTTTAAGCCCAGCTAAGGATTAGGAAGAGATAAGAAGGAGGAATTTTTAGTATTTCCGCAAATGGAAATATCTACGCCTTTCAAATCGATTAAAGTCTTATGTCATCATCTGGGTGTGGTATTTTGTATGGCTTATTGTGTTATGTTATGTCAGTTGGATTCGAAGATTCAAGTGAAAGTTTATTCACCGATAGGCGATGGATTATGGTGGATTTTGAAGCCCTCAAGTGGCTAATCCTTATAAGTAAAGTGCACTGCCCTGATTTGTGCTGTGAATGGGGATAAGTGCGGCCTAAGGGCTTCAGCAATTATTCTGGTGGAGTTCAAAATGGATTCGATATCAAAAACTATTTTGGACATTTCCGCACCTCTTTTTATATAAAGACGCGTTTTGAAGGCGAGCAATGATTTGCCATGTCCTGTGAACTTCGTACGAAGACTGCCACTTCATCATCGATGAAACTTCCTGTACGAGAAGAAGGCTTTTAGATAATTTGATAAGATTAGATAAAAATTTTATACCAACATTTACAATACCCTATTAAAGTATTAATTTAAAAGTTTTTGAAAAAATAAACCTTTGACGTCGTGTAACAAAGATTTGGTAGGCGTAATGAAAACCTGCTCATGTATTTGGAGTTTTTATTGAGACAAAGAGAGATGCAAAGTCTCTCGCATAATAATACAGAGTGTCCCGTAATTCGTTTTTATGCTTTGGGGATGTGATTCTTGGTCATATTCTAAGAAAAAAATTGCTTTAAAATTAGTTTTCTTCAATATCTTACTTACTTACTTAGGTGGGCATTACAGTTCGGGGTGAACCTGGGCCTCAACCAACATCCTTCTGTTAAGACTTCGATTTCGGGCGAGCTCTCTCCAGTTTCGCACTCCAAGTCGGTTAAGGTCTTCATCCACTTGATTGCGCCACCTAAGACGAGGACTTCCCCTTCCGCGATTTCCATGCAATATGCTTTCGAAAACCCGTCGAGCCGGAGCGTTTGGGTCCATCCGCTCTACATGCATCCGCTATGCCCATGTCGCGGTACAGCTCATACAGCTCGTTGTTGTATCTTCTTCTCCACACATTGCCTTCGCATACGGGACAAAAGATCATTCAGAGAATTTTTCTTTCGAAACGACCAAGGGTTTCCTCATCCGCTTTCGATAAAGTCCATGCTTCCGCGCCGTAAAGCAGGACTGGGATGATTAAGGTCTTATACAAGGTTACCTTGGTTTTTCTGGAGAGGGTTTTGTTTCTCAATTGCCTTCTTAACCCAAAGAAGCAACGGTTGGCAAGAGTTATTCTCCGTTTGATCTGTCCTGTAAAATATCTACCGACAGAGAAATTGGACGTTAAATGGGCAGGGTACAACAAAGTTAGCCAAAAACGACAAAAAGTGATATTAAATTTGAAAAGCGGACCCAAAGTATGGTACATGAATGACGAGGCACCCTGAAGAGCAAAAAACAAAGAGAAAGATGATTTTCAACGTGCAGCAAATCTTTCTAATCTAACTTACGTTACTGACAATGTAGCTGACATATGAATGCCCTGTTCAAGTTACTGCGCTCGGTGGCTAAAGATTCCAACTCATGACTTGACAAGCCTTCAATGCAGGTATTACGTGGCTTCTATGGTAGCCCGCTGGCGAAACAATACGCAGCTTTCAGACGGACACTCAGGTAAGGGTCAAGCTATTCCTTGAGCTCAACAAAGGAGCTACAGGAAAACGACGGAAAACCTTGAGGGGTTTTGCTCGGTATATCACTATTTAGCATATTGCAAGTTCTGATAGTATTTTTGGTTTTATCAGGAAAATAAAAGACTTAAAAGACATACTGGGAACCCTGTCACCATGCAACACTACCTTCTATTGACAGCATGTCATAGAGGCGATGCAAATAAGAAGTGAAGAAGCGTAGCCTACTTTGCACGGCTGTTGATACAAACAGAGCCGTTCAAGAAATACGACTGAATAACTGGGCGACCATCTTGAAAATAGCAGAAGAAGAAATGCTCAAGAGAATCGTTCGCCGAAGTTCATTGACGATGCTCAAAACGGATTCTTGTGGATGAATTCAAAATTTTGACCAGTTTACGACAGCACTGCCTTTCAAACGACCAGTTTCCTCAACCGACGCGACGGCCCATTCGGGCAATCATTTTGATTCCCTGGAGGATTTGTATGTTGTTCTTGTTAATTTCGATCGAAATCCATACGAGATCTGATTTGGGTGGTACTAATCATACAAAGCCCTGACATGATCGCGGAGAAAAAAGAAAGGCAGGTTAGTATTTGAACTGGAACGATCAAAAGAGTGTTGTTTTTCGACTTGTGGTTTTAAAGAAGAAATAAAAAAATATTTTTTAATATAAAAGTTGCCCTTATGTTTCAAAAATCTTTTCGGGCACGAGAAGCTCAATTTTCGAAAACTTTTTGCAGAATTTAGGTCCGTAAGTCAGCAATAACGTGCAGAATATTCTCCTCCAAGCGCTCAATCGTGTCGGTGTGGGCTTATCTGGGTAGACAATCGCCTTCACATGAATAAAATAAAAAATTGTTCACCGGTGTTAAATCGGCCGAACTTGGAGGAAACTCACAGACTTAAAACTCGAACTTATGTAAAAATTGGTGTGGACAGCGATTTCATTTCGAGACAATTTATTGAACATACGCACTGCCCAGGCTTCAATTCCTCCACGATGAAACGGGAAACTAAACATAAATCAAGTAACAGTTGTAAACTCCGAAAAAAGGATTATAGGCAGATTGAAAGCTAAAAGTTAATAAAACTACCTTTCAAACAAAAAGCCTTGTCGATGCTTTCCAAGGGCAAGGAGGCGCGGCGGCGGCGTACCCAACGGGCAGATAACTCGTTCGAAGCAGCAGATAAGTGGGATATTCGTGATGCCTTCGAGATCAGGATACAAGTATGTAGGAAGTAGTCAAAGCAACAGAAGAAAAGTAGGAAACACATCGAATTTTCGTGATGTTAAAAAATAAGGAGCCCCTGGGCCTAGCGCATTTCTCACAACCATGCCTTGTGAGGGAATGGAAGAGACCCACAATTTTCTGCCGGTTCCGAACGGCTAATCGAGAAAGCGCTTTTCATGGCAATGAATACTAACGGAGGACTTGGCAAGTCCTCGCAAAGACGATACCCATGGAAAAAACATTTTTGCCTCTTTTGGGAAGCGAACTCGAACCTCTGGATTAAAAGGCGGACATGCCATCCATCACACCACGGGAACCGTGAGTTTAGGCACTATAGAGTTCGCTAGGGGAGAAAATTCTCTTTTTTTAAACTTTCTTAACTGAGCTAATATCTGGGTTAGGTTAGGCAAGATGTAGTTGTCGGGATACGGAGACCAACGCACTTAGACCGTTGTGATACCACTCAGACCAAAAGGTTGATCACCCTCTGGTCCAAATCTAGGGGATTAGAGAGTTGAATCACCTTCCAATCGAACCCGAGTTGATCACCAGTTAGTAACGATTCAGAACTTCGTTCAAAAAGGGAGAGACTTTTAGGGTCTTTATAGGCTACATCGTTGAGTTTCAAGTCTGTTAGCAAGCGCAGGGCATGAGTAAAGGAGATGATGGACTGTCTCCTCTTTCTTCTCGTCCATGCAGCTTCTGCAGAAGTCATTGGAATGGACATCAAGTCCTTTGGAATGTCTACCTACTAGGCAGTGTGCTGGAGCTATAATATGCAAACGATTTAGATTCAATAAGCCCTTTGAACGTTTCGAGTCCACACGTGGCCAAATTCATTTAGTCATAACACATGTATTACTATCATATCCATCACGAGTAGCGATTCAAACGTTCGCTTCTAGGCGAACTGTTCAGCGAACTACAAGCTTCGTGGTATTATGAGTAGCGAACTAAAACATTCGCTTTTGATGTGATAGGTTGATAGGTACCAACATAAAAAAGTGAATATTTCATAAAGTCATATGTCAAATTGCCTTACAATTGTTGTTGATCTGTTAATAGAACATCTTTCTCAATTAAATATTAAGAATGTAATTCATTAGAAGTATGATTAGTAGAGTTGAAGATGTGGAAGAAAATGAGAGTGCACGGAACAAATTAGTTTTTTAGTTTGTTCTTTTAAAAATTTCATATGTGGATTTTCTCTTTCATTTGAACTGTTCGTTCTCCCCTCTTTTATAGCTGGCAGGGATCGCCGCTGACCAGATAATGATGGTCCTTGAACATCCTGGGTATCATTCAGAACTTGGGCCTCTTCATTATTACTGCATAATTTTGCTTCTTCCATTCTGCAGAGGATCCTTTTCTATTCATTCTTCATTAGAAGATACAGCCAGATGGATTTACTGCATGATAAGGGCTGAAAAAGTATTCAACTGCCTGTTCTAAAGGCAACAAAGACAGTGGCGTATATTGCCTCCCTCCAGTAGCTACAATCACTTTTTTGTTTTCTGAAATTTTTTTTTAAGTTTCAATTTGAAATCCAACCAAAATTAGAAAACTTTAAGCAAACCTTATGCCATTTTTTTCTCTCATGAGAAGGAGGGCCAAGTGAGTTGAGGTCAATTGCAAAACAATTGCTCAATTGCTTTGCGAACTGACTGCTGTTTGTCCTTAATGAATCGAAAGAAATTAGCATCTTTTTTTGATATTAAATAAAAATGTAAGAACTTTTTTCTTTAATTCACTCATTTTTGCCAGAAATGGATCCAAACAGAAACAGTATACAAACATAAAAAAAAACTAAACCGAATAGAGTATCGAACGTTCGCTACTCATAATTTGTCGATAGCTCTAGTCGATAACTTTTTGACATTTAAAGCGAACTTCATTGTCGCTACTCATAATACCAAATTACCGAATTCGCTAGGATTTTAGTTCGATTCACTACTCATAATAAGGGCCTATATCTCAGATTTAAGAAAGATACGATAAAAACACTTGTAGGGCTCCTTATACAATTGATTAAGAACACAATTGGTTTGCAGGCATTTGCCCGCTATTAATTTTCCAGGTAAAATATCATCTCATCGTTAAAAGTCTGCTTATTGGATCAATTTCGGTCAATTTTGGTCTCTTTAAAACCTTACCTGTCGAAAATCTGGTCCAACACCGCTGCTGGGTTTGCTTCCCAACTCGATGTTTCCATAGTCTAATTCGCCTGTTCAAACTCACCCCAAAAAATGTTTCAAACCAATCTTGCCATTCGAATTGAAACCATATTCGCCCGTTCTCTGTATAGAAAAAATTCCAATCTCAAAACCCTGTACCTTTTTCTAACAAAGTTCCTTCATTTCATTTCAATTCGATGGCTACAGTCACACTAATCAAACAAATAATTAAATGAATATTTTTTCAAAAACAGATTTCAAATTGATCTTAGACTGAAGGCATGATGTATGTCAATGGCCTCAACCGTAATTTGTCAAAACACCAGAAATAAAAAACCTGTCAAGAAGTCTTAAGTCAGCAGTTTATTTAAATAACTCATTGCATCTTCCTTCCTCATTCCAATCAGCTCAAGGACCTGCACGGTCGTTGTTTCACGAAATCCTATTAAAAAGTTCCTAGTGACATTCTGTCAAAAATCTCCGCTGTCACTTACCGAAGTTGTCAACTCGCAAATATGCAAAGCTCCTTGTGTGAACTTGTCAAGACAAAAGATCGTCGACCACAACACATACGCCCCTTTCCGGGGTTAAAGATCTAACACAACTTGCGTATACCAAGATCAAAGTCCTTTGTTGCATACCATCCATCACCATATACAACAACTCTCTGCATCCCTAGGACGTCTTGTTTTACTTCTAATTAAGCCGCATACGACAATTAGTCACCGAAAAACGATTCGCGATGCTTTATAAGACTCTTCCAGATGCAAATTGTTTCATTCGAACGGCCATAAATGTTCATTTCGCTGAAGTAATAAATTGTCGCCATAATCCTACTGTGCAGGCAGGCACTCAAATATGAAAAAAAATATTTTAAAGCACATTTGACAGATGGTGACACTTGAGAACGACACAGGCGATCTGAATGAAAGGCTTTAATTGTCACCTCGTTCTTTCTGGTACGTTGGCACTAAATCATCCGAATTTTAATTCTCTGAAGGACATGTCAGTAAATCACTTTCAAGCTCTTCTCTTTGTCACTCGACTATTTTTCTTCGGAATGTCATTGTCTATATAATTCGTATGCCTACGCATTTGCTTTAGCTTTTGTTTGAATATTTGCAATTTTTGTGTATCAAATGAAAGCGGAAACAAAGTGCATCTCTCGATCTGTCAAAGTGCAAACTGCTTTTAAAGTGTCGCGCCATGTCTATCACTCGAAACTAGCACGGCGAATTAATTAATGTCTGTGGCAATCCATTTTTAGGCATTCGACACTTGCACTTGATTCTATTTGATGATGTGTTGCTGGAAAACAATGCCATTTTCGGACAGCTGTTGCTGTTGCTGTTGGTAAGATGCATGCGTAAGATGCATTCTGCTCAAGGATTCATCTCACAGTTGAATCGTAGTGATTTCCTTGTTTGCGGGATTCCAAAGTCAAAATGTGGGAGAATTTTAGAAAACGCGACCCCCATTTAAGGCGATATAACATGACAGGCACGAAACAGGCACAGTCACAGCAACAGAAACAACAACAATATGCGCAACACACAACACGGCCACGGAATTGTATTTGGCAAACAAGGAAATGTCACAACATTGTGATCTTGCGTTAGATGTGTGTTCGATTGTGTGCGATTTTTCTGTTGTTTTTTGGCGTGTGGTGACCTCACGATTTTGCATTGTCACGCGCATTTCACCAGGAGCAACCACAAAGAATAAGTTATTCAAATCAGAGGAAATGCCGTGATATGTGTACATAGGTTGCAAAGGATGAGTGGCGCACCCAACACAACTGGAGTATAAGTGCTGATGTTGCTCCATTTTCACTTGAATTTGTTTACATAATTTGGAAAGAGAAAAGTAGAGAACTTTTTTCATACTCAAAAGTAAGGTGCGATCGTTGAAGCCCTGGATTTGCCCTGTGGTCGCGTTTTTTTGAAAAAACCTCAACTCGTCCTGATTGTTAAACTGAGTGTTTTTTGAACGCCGAGTTTGCCCTCAACTCGCCCTGAAGTAACACAAGGGTTTTGCTGGGGTCAGTTCAGGTAATGGAAAGGGCTGTCAAAAGGCATGTATTTTTCTTTAAATGACAGGGATGTGTGGTGATTTTGTGGTCTAGCATTTTTGGAAGTCTGAAAACGAAGTTTTTTTAAAAACTCATAGGGTTGACAAGGTAATCTGGGTCAACCCTAGGTAAAGTTCAACTAACGAACCTATTGAACCAGAAAAAACTGATAAGGGAAAATATTTTACTTTTTAAGCTTGGCTTCATTTTTGGCCGCTGTGGAACTCTCACTTTGAGTGGCTTTATGCAGTCACTCGCAGGGTCTTGTCGACACTGCTTGTTAGATTAGATCTCTGTGTGAGTACAGCCACTGACTGACTTGTTGATTTTCGTTGCTTCAATAGCGGCAACGGCTTTTTCTTCAGTAGGATCACAGTACAGATTCGTATAATTCTTAACTCGGGCAATAAGAATCGGAAAAGTCCTAAGGTGTTAGTTTGCAATCCACTCCTGGAAGTAGCACTTAGAACCGAGGTGAGGTGTTCCTTGAAGCCTTATTAACTTGTCCCCATCCAAAACAGGTATTTTCGAAATCAGAAGGGTAAGCATATTTCACCGCTGCATTCGTCTGTTTTGTGTCCCTTCTGCTTCTGTAGCCGATGCCGTGAAAAATGGTGACTACCCTTTGAACGTCCAACGATACGGTCAATTTCTTCAATGTTAAGACTAGTCTCGCTCATTTAATCCCACTGCAGATGATCTTTCGTTGCTAGTTATTTCTTCAAAAAAACATGTACTATTTCCGTACCGAGCTTCGCGAAGAATTGACAAGTTCTCCGATGGTATTTTCATTGCCATGAAAGGAGTTTTCTCGACTAGATGCTCGATATCGGCTGGAAATTGTAGGCTCTCGACATTATGTTGCGCCGCCCTGTTTACATATTTGATTCATTTATTTCCTCCTTTTGCGACCTATCAACAATTCTTTTTTACAGCGCAGCGGTGGAGTTGAAGGGTGCTATGATTGAGCGGTCGTAGTACCCGTGAAGTGATGGTTAGCATGCTTGTGGTGGAACATAAAAAATTCACGCGAACTGACCAAGATAAAGTAGCTAAGAGCAAAACAAATTAAAAAGTATATTGAGTTATTTTTTATTTTCCACCATCCTATGTCACGAAGTGGGAGACAACGTGAGCTATGAGCTCATATCAATGGAAAGATGAAATAAGTGCCCAAATTTAAGACCCACGGGTCTTGATGTCGCTAGGCTCATTGGACTGCACCGTATACGTTTCTCTCTTTCAGCATCGGATATGATAGCATTTATAGCAAGTCAGTTCTTTTGATCTTAAACGATCGATTAGCATGATCATCGTCACAAGAAAGCACAACAGAGCCGACAGTAAACTTACCCCATCCGTATCTGTGGTTTTCGTTTTCGACACTATTCGTTCTGCTTGCTTATGGTCCCGAAACAGTTTGTAGGGTATTAATTTATTTAAGGTGACATTTAGTTTATTGGTATATGCCTCAGGTGTTTTTGTTGCAGGTTGAAGAACCTGCTAATTTGGGTAAAGATACAATCACATTATGCAATCAGGCATTGTTTTGCGGACATCTTGCGGCCCACGGTACAGCTCTCAAGGCTGTACCGTGGCATTCATAATCCTATCTCTTAAGGGCTGTAAGAAAATAGGTCTTAACAGTATCTATTCTGAAGAGTTGTAATCCAAGGCTACTCCACCACCGGTATCAGGCCATTTTTCGGCGTAAGGCAGTACAGTGCGTTACGCGTTAGTGGCCTTTACCCCTTCGAGCCCTACCTCCGAGCTACATCTATCATTAAAAGTTGCCTATGTATCATCTTGTAAGAAAAAAGTTCTTTCTCTAAATTAAGGAAAATGTCATATTCAGGACCTCTCCTTTTTGAGTCGAGATCGAGAAGCATCCTCAAATTCAAGAAACCAATCTCAAAAGACACAATATAACAAAAAGTCGTCAAAGTGTGCTCATTTCTCATTCGAATGATAGACTCGGTCTCATTAGCTTTTTTTACATTTCGACAAAGAAGAACGCAGACCTCCGTAACCAATCACAGTTTCCCATTTGCAATCGTGAGCGATTGGTTACTTTTTACTGCTTTGTTATCCCATCTCCGCGATTTCTAAAAAGTTTTCAACTAAACTTTACGCAAGCAAAGCTCCAAATTCGTCTTCTCTAAATTGTGTATCGTAATTACTATCGTCACGTCAAAAAGTTACCACTCCCTTAGTCGGTGGCCAGAGTCTTATGATTCACTTACCAAAAACTTCCAAAGTGAAAGATATTCCATTTAACGCTGATTACATTTCGACAAACAATTTTGTTTCGACAGCCAATACGAAGGTACCGTCTTAGAGGTTCATAGACCTGATACATCTCGAGTTCATTGAAATTCATCTCACAAGGCGCAAACGAAGAGAAATACTGCGACAGCTTAGCTGATTCAATATACCAACAGATGCGTGTGTACACAGAGCATCTTGATAAGAAATATCTTCTCAACTTTATCGTTTGGAGAAGTTCAACTGCCTTTGCTAATCACCTACCATCTAATGTTGACACATGATGTGGAACTGTGTCAACATCCCTTTGGCGGTCCGACGACCGACCGACAACGTACAAATATATGTATACAACACTGCTCAAGTGACAACAAGTGAATGACTTCGCTACCCCCTTTTTCGAAGGCACTGATTCACTTCACTTTTTCAAAACAACATCACAGCCACAGCCCACTACTGCAAAATAAATATAATTAATGGCCCGACATTTGGAAGTCATTCATCATCGGTTGATGTCCCAGCAGCCGCGGTCAACCCCATCATCACGATGGCCCCGATCGGCTTTGCCTGCACTCGACTGGTGTACAGAGTGCGCACACCTTTTGTCCAAGGAAAAAGTGCTGAGTGTATAGGAATATTCAACATTCATCAAGAATTATGGCCACCGAATGCGAGAGAGGCTTAGCCTGGCAGATATGGGGTATATCGTGTATCGTGTCCGGAATAGGAGTTACCAGGAGTGCACTGCACTCTCGATAATACATTCTCGCAATTCCCAGGCAATCCTTGCTGCGATTTTTTCCCATCCAATGCACTGGACTCGTTCACAGTTCGGCCTGTCTTACTCGCAAGTGAACGAAACTGAGCAGCGGCCATTTGGTGTGAGGTCATTCGTGCCAGCCAACAATTGCGCTGGGTCGTTGGGGGTTCGTCATCATACAGTGTTGGTCGGTCGGTGGTAAAGCATAAGCCGGGTAGACTTTTCCTTTCCTTTTCAATTACATGAATCAAAACTGCGCAACCAGAATGTTGTGGATCCATGTCCGCTCGTTCTTAAATTTATTCAGGGTATGAGTGCCTAGTGCCAGTGACCCTGCACATACTACAAAGCCATCCTGAGTGTGTGTGGAGGGTGGTAGTGCAAAAATTGCCTACTTCACTCGAATAGTTGTTGCTGCTGTGCACAATCGTCGGTGTTTTTGCTCCGACAGGTGGATTGAATATTTTATGACGCGATCCAGGATGGGAAACCATGCACGTGTTTAATCATGCACTAGGATTAGACTCAGTGCATAGTTCAGTTGTTAGTGGGGGGTGCTGCAGAAGTGCAGAAGCACACCCTCCCATTTCCTATACTCCGTTTTTTTCATTCTGATGTTGTTTAAATTGTTAAAGGCTTTTTAAAGTATTAGGCAAATTGCCAGAAGGAAAATTGCAAGTTCTTCGGCCGTTCGGCTTTTTGTTTTGGGTTGTTTATGTGAATGTATAAGCAAACAGCAGCATGATGGGATTAGGTAAGTGCATAAGTGAGCGGAAATTAGGCAAATAGAGTTTTAGTTACATTCGTGGTATAAACAATGTAATTGCAATGATGTTGCCGAGCGAGTCGTTTGCCACACGAAACGACGTTTTTACCCAAAATAAAACGAAACTGCTGTGGGTCCTTCGCTGGACGTTTGTCTAAGGAGTCAATATGAGTGGGAGTGAAATCGTCGAATTGAATGAATGAATAGGGGGCGCAACAGAGCCGAAATCATCGGATTGCTGACAGTAAAATAGTGGAAAAGAGTTTTCTGGGCTGGAACAAGGCTTCGAAATACTCAGGGTTACAGAATCTAGCCCCTGCTTTGTCAATATTGCTGAATTCTGTTTAAACAGGGTCTGGTAAACCATTTTGATGAAAATTTATGTCTGCTGAATGCTGTCGGCGAGGCTTATGACGGCGAGGTTTAGCTCCAAAATTTGAACAGTCACCATTATTCAGACTTACGCTCCAACGAATGATGCATCAGTGGACGATAAGATCTCTTTTCATACTCATCTGAACTCGGTGTACAACAGTGTTCCAGGGGGAGACATCATTATCATCATGGGGGACTTTAATGCCAAAATTGGCTGGGATAACGAAGGTCTCGAACGCGCTATTGGTAAACATGGCTTAGGTCAACGAAACGAAACCGCGACAATCACCTGGTTTGCTTCGCTTACGAACAGCTGCTGTTCAGCGTCGCGCAGAGGGTATAGCAAGGAGACCAAGATACAATACTAGCGTCTTAAATGGCCCTAACATATGTCGTAATTTCGCCACCACACTTGACGTTAAAGCGTCAAACTTACAAAACGCTGACTTACCGATAGAGGCTATGTGGGGTCAAATTAAGAGCGCTTTCATGGAAACTGGATCTGAAACTGTACCAAGACTGACAATGGCGAGAGATTCCTGGATATCCCAAGATACCTGAGAAATAATTACACATCGAAGATCACTTAAAATAAGGATCAATTCAGAAAGTGATGCTCAACGCAAATGGTTCTACGGAACGAGTATAGAGCATCTCATAAGACAGTGCAACGGTGTGTGAGACGTGATAAGAGGGCAAGGTTGGACCAACTTGCGACGAACACGAAACATGCTGCAGGAAGAGGGGACGCAAGGGAGCTGTAGAAAATCACTAAGGACATTGTCGGACAGCTGCAAAAATGGAAGGAACACTTTTGTGTGCTGCTAAATGACGACAACAATGCAGACATGAATCCTAAACTGAACAACATGCGCAGGTCTTCTAGGGGACTTGACACCAGCACCCAACAAGTACAGAGATAAGAGACGCGATCCATCTCCTAAAGAAAAACAAAGCAGCTGGACTTGACGGTATTCCCGCAGAATTCTTTAAAGTAGACACTGAAGCAGCTTCCCGTATTTTGCTTAAGCTGGTGTAAGCTGTTTGGAAGAGTGAAACTTACCCAAAGGACTGGAAGGATGGAGTTGTTGTGAAGTTGCCAAAGAAAGAAAACCTCAAAGACAGTAATAACTGGCGCGGAATCACTGTTCTGTCCGTTTTTCCAAAGTTAATGGCAATTATTATTCTCGAGAGGATAAAGTCAAGGATCGAGTCTACCCTCAAGAGGCACCAAGCACGGTTTCGCAGCGGTCGATCGTGCGTCGACCACATCAACACCTTGCGAATCATACTTGAACAAACGTCTGAGTACCAATCACCCCTGTACCTCATGTTTGTGGATTTTGAGAAGGCGTTCGACAGGGAAAATGGTGAATGCATCTGGAGATTGCTTATTGCGAGAGGTATCCCTGAGAAAATTGTTGCTGTTATTAAAGAGACGTACAACAACGCAAGGTGTTTCGTTTTGCATAATGGACAGCTATCCCACTCCTTTGATGTTCGCCAAGGAGTGAGACAAGGAGATGTCCTGTCACCAATTCTGTTCTTGCTAGCAATCGACGATGTAATGACTGCCACTGTGGGTACAACTGAAAGACGCGGTATCCAATGGGGTCTGTTTGACAAACTTAGCCACATAGATTATGCTGACGATATATGTCTCATGGCAAACAACACGGCTAATTTAAATCAAATATGTTATTCGCTGCAAATAAATGGAGAAGTGGCTGGCCTAAGGAAAAGGATCAACGCAAATAAGACCAAAATAATGACCACGGGCCAAAGCACACAACAAGTTATTCTAAGGCAGGGAACCATAGAGAAGGTCACGCAGATTAGTTATCTGGGCAGTTTTATTGCACTTGATGGCGGAACGGACCTGGATGTTAACAATAGAATAAACAAAGCCCGTAGTGCATTTGGAATACTTTCTCCTGTGTGGAACTCAAGCAAAATATCGCTACGCACCAAGTTGAAACTCTTCGAAGCCAACGTGAAATCTGTGCTGTTATATGTTTCTGAAACATGGAAATGCTCTGTCAACAGCTGGAGCAGGCTACAGGCCTTCGTCAACCGTTGTCTGCGCTACATTCATATCAAACATTGAACTATGGAAAAGGACCAGACAGATAAAATTGGATGCAGACATCACCCAACGAAAGTGGCGTTGGATAGGCCATACACTGAGGAAACCTAACGACAACATAGCGAAACAATCATTCGAATGGAATACTCAGGGTGAGAGACGCGTTGGAAAACCAAAAACAAAATGGAGGTCATCTGTTTTAAAAGAAGCTTAGTCTCAAGGTATTCAATCGTGGTAACAGCTAAGACCCGTTGCGGCGAATCGGGACAGATGGAGGGATCTGGTTGCTGCCCTATGCTCCAGGAGGAGTTAAAGTGCTGCTACAGTTGCAGCCGGACAACATATATATATATATATATATAAATATATGAATGCTGAAAAAGAGATTTGTCCGATTTGGGGACATTTCAACTATTTTTTAAGCTGTTCAATGCAGCCTACTGTTGTTATCGTGCACTTCTTGGTTTTTTCTGTTGCTTGAGTCCTCCGGAACGGAAGTTCAGTTCGTGCCATTGTAATCTCAACACAATATCAGTGCGTTTAAATATCCGTTTTCAATCACATGTTGCAACAAAAGTAAACTATACCCTGCTAATTTGCAAAACAAATTGACGCTCATAGCTGGCTCACTGACTAACACGTAACGCATCCGAAAACTCAGTACTGAATCGAGGTAAATGCTTGAAATGTACTTTTTCTTCAATTGCTTCTTTTTCAATGCAAATATTAGCCCCTAGCATGGCAATAAATATTCAAACATTACATTACACATTTACCCTCACTCACTGACTCTGTAACGCGTTGAAATGTAACACTGCTCTTGGAATAACTAAAGGTCTTCTGCCAGATTAATAAGCAATTTACATAGTTCATTGCAGCTAATTTATCAGTCTCCTAAGTCAAACGATCTGTGAAAATTCATTGCGAATTGTAAGAACTGAAAGTTCACTTCGAATTCGCAGCACTTTTCATTTTCATTCATGCACCGTCTACTCTGAATAAAGCGACCATTCTGTTTGAATTATAATTAAATTGCGGACGCCCCGAAAACTATGAAATTCCCATCATTATTTACATCAAACCTCATACACCTCCACAGCTCTATGCATAAGGAGCAACACAAAAGATGCTCAAGGAAACTTGGAGTAATTTCGTTTAAGCCATTAGTTGCCTTCTTGCAGCTGGCTTTGGTGCAATGACTCTCATTCCTATCAAACAGCTTTCTCCACATCAACCCGTATAGTATCTAGAACTAGAGTACCAAGCTAAAGAACGAGAGTAAGAGTCCTCCATGAGTAGACAGTTTAAAAATTCAAATCGTTGTGTGTTTGCATGATGCGGCGTCGGCGGCGGCGGCATGGTAAAAATGAAAAAGGGACACAAATGCTACCAGAGCAGTTGTTAGAACCTAATGAGATTTCAACCCGTCAAATACACCGAAGAACATTGCCTTCGTAGAATGCTTCTTCTATATGCTTGGTCCTTGGTTGAAAATATGATGAAATAACAAGGATTCCATGTTGTTCTCAATAAAGGCTCCAAGTGAAAATATATATATTTTATTCGGGAACGTGAGAGTATTCCTCATTTTGTGTAAAAATGCATTTTTACAGGTAGAATAGATGGTGATACGTACCACTTGTGTGTGTCCTTGCTACCAAAACGCGTTCTCTTTCATTACACATAGCACACCCGACGACGATATGGAGTAGAGTTACTTTTGGGGAGACGATGCAAATGGGAGTGACTCTTCACGACGACGACAATTTGTTGTGGAATAAATGCAAATGAGATTTCTTTGCTTTAAGACTTCTTTTCTCATTTCGAATTGTGATTGGAGGATTAGGTTGCAGTCAATTGCAAGCAATTGAAACGAATCCACTGGGAAATTTGAGAAGAATTGTGAATAAGTTTAACCAAGTGTAGCTCTTGAGTTCTCAAATAAAAATACTTTTTTTTCAAATAAAAATATTTTAACTTTTATGAACAATCATAAAAAAGTCTGCAAATGAAAAAGCAGCAAAAGCTTTTTTGGCTACGAAAAAAATCACAGTCTCGGTTGTCTTTTGGTGATTTTCTGAATTCGATATTTGTTCAGGTTTACATTTTTTATGAAGCATTGCATTTATTTTCTCAACACTTCTTGAATAATTGGAATTTGTACAAGGAATAGGTATTTTGGCTTTGTTATAACTCAGGTTCTCAAGGATTCCTCCTTGACTAGTCAGATAAGTTGACTATTATACCAAATTTCGAAACTAGAATTGTTTAGATCGTTTAAGTGTTCTACGTCGCTAGTAAGATTGCGTGTTCTTTGCATACACTTCGTCCTACTTGATTGTGAACATGCAGTTTTTTGTTTGAAGTCTAAAACATTTATTGAGTCTTTCAGTAATGTGAGGATATGCAGCTGTGCAATGAATGAAGACGATGTTTAAATTATAATTTAAAAACCAAATTCGGATTAAGTTGGCAGCAAAATTTGTCCACCTTCTTCCGAATAGGTCATAAAATCTGCCAGGTTATTCTCCTCGATTGAATACGAAGCGTATAGCTAAATTCACCTCTCAAGGAATAATTTCATATAATCTACAAGTAAACTTAACGGAAAGACGTTGACCATAGAAGAAATAGGCCAAGTTTGAGCTCATCGGCGACAAGAAAACTATAGTCATCGAAAAAATACAAAGGAAGGGTCAGTAAAGAAACATTATGTCAGGAAAGGCGACATAAGAAAATTCGGCAGGCAGAAACTCGAGTTAGAATAGTATTCGCCATGAAAAAATGAAGAGGAAACGAGCATCAAATGCGACACGTAATAGGGAGCGACTTGATTATGTGAAAAGTCACATCGAATAGAATCGAAAACCGAGAGTGGCTATAGGTGTCGTCTATGAAAAAAAAAATTAGTTGAACGAACTTGATGCTATTTCCACGAGTTGAGAAAGGAAGAAATCCATTTTCGAAGGCTACATACAGCAAAGGAGAAGGTGTTGGTGTTATGATTTTGGGGGCTATAAGCTATTACGGAACTGCAGAGCTGACCCTGGTTATCGTAACGTTTTAGACCACTATCGTCTAAATTATAGGTACTAGAAAAAAGAACCTAAGAACTCTGAAAAGGTATCACAATTTGTAAGACGATAGCAAAATAGCTTTCCATCAACCGTTGAAGGCGAAGTTACATGAAACAATCTGTTGACAATACAATCGGCGGTATAACGATAATCTTTTAAAATACAAAAACCTAAAAAGAAATAAATTTCTTTAAGGCATGTTAAATGATCGTGAAGATCAACATTAACTCCAAACTTGCGTTTGAAGGGTACGGCAACATCTAACTGATGAGCCCATTGCCATACCTGGGCGAAACGCAAGTTTGGAGTTAAGGTTGATCTTCATTCACGATCATTTAACATGCCTTAAAGAAATTTATTTCTTTTTAGGTTCTTGTATTTTAAACAATTACAACTACAGGACAAAAAACCACGACAATAACAAAACATTTTTGTTATTGTTTAATTTATAACGATAATCGTCTAAAAAAAATTGCGGAATCGGAGCTCCATATTTTCAAAGCGATTTCAAAGCGATACTAAAAAAAGCTTTCCCGCAATTTTTTGCAGTGTTTGTCAGAGAGGGAATTTTTGACAAATCAATGCACCAAAAGATGCACACGGGCAAAAAGCCTTGACTGAGAACCAAGACTTTGTCCCGCAGCCATGCATCAATCACCGGGCTTGAACTTCGTGGAAACGGAAGAGATTTTTGGAGCGATAAAAAGATGTCGAAAGACCACTAGATTAATTGACATCACTCAATAAATCTCTACGCGGATGGCCACTGGAAGTAGTGATTCAGTGATCAGAAGGTAGCACCGATTACTATAAACTATTGCTTAGTTTTGAAATAAAACTAACATTTAATTCTATCTATTCTTGCAACTGCTTGATTTAGCAACTATTTTTATTTTACGCAAACATTTTAATAATGAAAATATTAAGAATGTGTTTTTTATTTTGCTTTTATGACGTTTCCAGGTCCACACCCTTGCTAAATCTCAGAACCATAGGTGCTCAAACTAAGGTGCTTCAAAGCAATGAAGAAGAACCTTAAGACGTTATGTTGATAAAGAGCTACCAGCACTCCCCATGACTGCTCAATTTATAAGGGCAGTGGAAATGTCGGCCTTTTCTCAATGTCAGCGTTCTCTCTAAATGATTTTAAGGATTTTGTTTAGTTTGAACTTCAGACATTTAAGTGCTCGTCATTGAAGAAATATCCTGTGGCTATCGGTTGCCTTCCCTTATTTCGTTTTTCTTGTCAAAGTTGGGAAGCTTTCGTTATATCTCCAAGAGCTGGTCTTCTTGTGCACACACTAATCAGCCGCTTAGACCAAGGGCCGGTTGAAGCTTAGTTGAAGATGTCAGAAACACATATTCAGGGAAGAATAGCGTTCCTTTTGAAATTTTTAAATAGTAAGGGAATCGAGTAGAGTTTTAAGGAAATCAGTTTGGCTGTCTTTAAAGCTTTGTTCGTCATTGGTGTATCTCCTCGTGCAACTGCTCTACCTAATGTAGTTTATAGCAATAAGAATAGCGCACAAGTTCGAACGAAGGACAATGGAAGAGATGAGTAATCTTACAATCATCAGCATTTGGTTTGGACTTATCTTTCGTGAAGGTTCGATAACAGTAATTTGGTTCATCAGAATCTGTTGTAAATTGGGGCACTGGGCGGCAAAGCGGCAAAAAAGAACAAAATTTAAAAGTTAGCATTGATCTCCTTTCAATTTTGTTCTAATTTTTCGCTTTGTATAACTCTGTTCTTTTTCATGCATTTAAATGCGTTTGCAGCTACGATTTGTCTATTACTTGTATGTTCGGGGTTGACACCCCAGAAACATCAAAGAATGGTGTCGCCTTTTGGAAGGAAACGGCAATTATGGAAAGCGTTTTCTCTATCAACCATTCGGAATCAACAAAAAAAAATTGTTCTCCTCCATTTCCTCACAAAGCATCGTTGAGAGGAAAATGAGTTAAGGAATAAAAGTTTCACGTCGACATTCTCAAAGAAACCGTCAGTGTCGGTCGCGCACTCAAGATGATGGTTCCAAAAGTCAAAGTAGATTCAATTTTGGAAGTGACTCGACCGTTATCGAAAGTGTTTCTAAGGAAAATATTTTAGCCAGCTTAAAGTACACCATTTTAAAACTCAAACTACACTCTGATTGAAGTTTGCTTGATGCCTCATTGCTTCAGTGAGTTCCATTGACGCTTCCACGAGTATAGATATGTTTTATTCCCTTAAATACTCTTAAGCTAAATAGTTTTTTGAACAATCATAACTTTGCCTCTGCAGGACGACCAACTGACGCGACTCTCCAACAAACCACTTTGATGTGCTGCTCACATTTCAAATAGTCCTATGTAATTACCAGACTTTTTTTTGTCTTATTTTGAGTGCCTCCGCAATCATACATCCGCTGCATGAAAGTGAAAAATTGGTAGGTTATCCAGCAGTTGAAAATCATGAAGCGGCTGGTATACAGAAACTCTCAACCGACGACGACGTTGATTCATTTATTCGATTCTGAGAGGAAAAAAAAAATGTGGAAAACTCATTCATTCCCGGCAATTGGCTGAAAGAAAATACAAAAAAGCAGAAAAAAAATATCCATAATCGTTGTTAACATGATCATCTGATGTTCTTCCAAAACAAAATCATTCAAAGCTGGCTTGGGACAACATTTTTTGTGTTCATGTGTTTCATGATGTGGTAAAGAGACCGAGACGTGACGAGACGACTAGTAATTAGTGTGGAAAATTTGTCCCAGCCCAACGATGTAGGTGATGCATCATCAGAGATGGCTCGTCGGTCGTCGGAATGTTTCCATGTGCGTGCTTTGGCCATATTACGACAAGCAGTTAGAATAGAACCCCAGGCTGAGACCTCAGAGGCCCAAATTAGTCAGTGCAATGCGACGCGCTGCCGCTGCGCGTCTATACTCAGGCTCAGATGACCGACCAATATGTGGGGAATTTCTCACTAAGCCTGACAGTTCCATCAGAAATGAAAATTGGTGGACATTTTTTATGGTCAAGCAAACATTAATAAGTAATCGAGATAAGAAGTGAGAAGTTGTTGTTTCGTGACACTGCACGCGCACGAATGCACGAAAGTCACACAAAATGATTGATGCCAAGCAAAAGGGGGAAAATTCCAAAGAAATTAACTGCGGCATCTTCGTGTTAATGTGGCTGATAAAATGTTTGTAGATTCGAGGAAAAGTGCAACGAGCATAAGAAGAAGAATTTCTAGGTTCTTGATAATTTGTCAGAATGTTTTGACAGATGGCTGGATTATTTTGTGAGCTGTCAAGATCAACAGATGTTTGTATGTGCATCTGGGTCGGACATAGTCGCAATGACAGTTTCTAATGGATAACGCTTGACTAACAGCTTTTTCACATGGCGATCATGTTTGGGTAGTTTGGGCTTGGTCAAAGATTATCGTAAGTGACAGTCTCGGAAGGTCGGAAACATTTCCCGTTGGCTTGAATTGATTTCCATAAAAACAGATTAGTAAATCTGTCTTACTTTTAAGCCTGTACATGTGCGCATATTCAAAGTGATTTGAGATCTTATTACAAACTTACATAGATAGGAAGCGCAATTACAAATAAAAATTACTTTACGCCAGGTATTTGTGTGTTCATTCACAACAAACACCCTACACGTGTATTACGCCAGCGAATTGATAAACCGCATGCATTGTCGTCACGATTTGTGGTAACGTGCAATATGAAAGAATTGATCTCGTGTGCGCAAAATGACAGAAAACATTGGAAAAGCACGTCCGAAATGGTAGTTGAAAATGATAATACAGTTTTTGAAACACATGCACTTTATGTTGAACAAACTGAGAATTAGATGAACAAGCAATTGAACCGAATATTGCACGTAGGTGATCAAACGACTGATCATCAACAAGGTGTTTCCAACGGAAATTGTTATTTTTCCAATTAATTGATTTTCGGCATGTGATTTGAAAAAATTTCAACGTGGTTTCTTTTAAAAATAAGATTCAAAAAAAATATGAAAAGTTTATAGGTATTAAAAAATATAAAGTTTTGTTCCAGACCGCATTTAAAAACCGCAGATCAAGTGTAGACAGTGTAGCAAGTAGTGCAGAGGAATGGTGCATGGTGAATGGTCTAAATAGAAATAGGCTGGCTCAACAAAAGCTACGGAAAACTCGGATTCTTACGCATTTACAAAGCTTACAATTTTATGCCGATCTAAAGGTTCCGCCATCCAACGTTTTTTTTACTAGTGCTTATTTCGTGAATGGTAACATTTCTAACAGATAATTAGTTTTAGCCTTCCGCTGAACGAATATGTATCGCTTCGCTAAGCGGGCCTGCGATCGACTTAAAGAAGATGCCGAGTTTGTCAAAAAATCATCATGAAGCTCATTTTGATCTTGGAGGGTATGTAAACAAGCAAAATTGTATCATTTGGGGCACTGAAAATCGGCATATATTGAACAGCCGATACACCCAAAACGAGTCACTGTTTAGTGCGGTATTCGGTCCAGAGGCATAATTGGAGCATTTTTCGAAAATGAGCAAGGAGTGGCCGTTACAGTCAATGGCGATCGTTATTGCGGCATGTAGAACGAATTTTTGTTCACAAAAATTTAAGAGGAGGATATTGGCAACATTTGGTTTCAACAGGACGGCCGGCGCGGCGCTACATGCCACACAGCCGAAGCTACACTCGATGTTTTGCGCCCTGTTTTAGAAAAAAAAAAGTTATTTGGAGGCCCTTTATGTTGAAAAAGGCTTTTCATTTCAGTTTGTAAATAACTTGGAAAAATTACCTTTTCCTGCCGAAAGGCAATGCTTCTGAAAACAATTTTTCTGATTTTCTGCAGGCTTGAATGACTGCCTCACTTAACGGCCGGAGGCATATTTTACAGCTGAGAATCAACTACGGCAAGATAGTCTCAATGAACATTGATTTTATCAAAGGGAAAATGACACCAAAAAATTAAACTCAATTTCAGCCGATAATAGCCGTTAATTCAAGTAATGATATCAGTTGGAATGGCGAAAGATACCTGAATGTACTTTTTTCAGATTGCAATTATTAGACTTCTTTATTTTCTCTTTCAGTGAAATGTTGAGTTACAAGACAAAAACTGCTTGTAGAGGCTACTTTAGTGAACTTTTCTTCATTCAGCTTGTTTTTTCGTTAGCAACAATCGCTAGAAATTAATTTGTGGGCAAAATGAAAGCGCTCAACGAAGCTAGCTCTGTATTATCTACGGTCGCGACGGTAAGTAACAAAAAGTCTTACAAGAACTGTTTTATCAAAACTTTGACTTTTAGACTTGATTACTCAAAATCCAATCACTTAATCAACTTGAATTGAAATGTTAAAAAAAGTACAAAAAATTAGCTTTGAAAAACACAAAAGTATGTGGTAGTAAGTGGCTTAGCTGGTTTTTAATAGTTTTTTTTTTTAATTGAATCAATTTTTTTTTAATTTTTTATCGGCTCAGAACGAGATGACCACCGATCTCGATTCTTACAAGAAAATTTGTTCACCGATGAGGCTCACTTTTGGTTGAATGAGTACATTAATAAATAAAGTTGAGGAATTTGGAGTTATAATAATAATCCGCAGACAAAAGCAGCGAAAGAAGCTCGAAACAACACACTATTTTTTAATCAAAGGCCTTCCAAACCTTGCAGAGCTTAGAAGAAAAAATCGCTGGATGTTTTTGAAATCGATTACGGTGAAAATGCTTGGAAAGACTAATTAACCTAATTTCTAAAATACTAATGAGTGCAACGAAGACTTCCATAAAATACCAAGCGAAGCCGCCAAGAGTCATTTTCGCTTTTTCGATTTACAGTTGGAAAAACCATATTTTCAAGTTGTCACTATTTCAAAAATAATCCACCCCAGGAATGCGATGAGATTGCAATCCATCTCTCACAGAGCTACACATTTTTACTGAGTGAGCTCTCTCCTGGAGAATACCACAATCGAAAATATTCAAAATCAACTTACGATCATCCTCAACTCTTCTGACGCCTTCAACGAGTTGCAAAAGCTCTAGATTTGGACAATAAGAGATAAAGAATTAAACTTTCAATTTATATTTATAATTCATATTCTAAAACTTTTTTAAGCACTCAACTCCTTTTTTTCTCTTTAAAGACATCTACGGTCAAGTTACACACAGTTACATGCTTTACAATAGAATTGAAACTAAGTGTAGAAATAAGAATATATTTAAAGTAATAATTATTTGTATTCCACCCATTTTTAAAACTGTGGGACGCGTGGCGTAATGGTTAGCCTGTCTTCCCGTTAACCGTGTGGTTCGTGGTTCGATTCCCAAAAGAAGCAAAAAATGTTTTTCCACGTGCATCACCTTTCGCGATGAATTGGCAAGTCCTCCGATTGTAAATTCGGTGCCATGAAAAGCGCGTTCTCGATCAGCCGTTCGCAATCGGCACAAATTTGTAGGTCCCCTACATTCCCACACAAGATTATGGTCGTGAGAAATTCGCTAAGCCACGGGGCTCCTCAGTCCTCACTCTGTTGCACCACGCTTTTTATTAATTTTACAACCCTATTAGGGATCGCAAATGGAATTTCATTGAAATAGAAATAGTTGTTTGGTAAGTAATGAGTACAGATCATAACTACTAGTACCTACTTTGCTCCTTATTGATATTTAGAAGTATAGTCTAACACAGCATGGAAAGTGTAGGTAGAAACGAGAATTGAAAATACTAGCAAAATTTTTTAGCAGAATGCCATCATTTCTGAGTAGTCAATGATTACTAAATGCAACGATGACTTGTATGCCCTTGAGAAACTATATAGGTAGGCATCTGTATTTAACTTTGGTCTATCGTCTATCATCTATCGTCTATCGTCTATCGTAGTGGCAGACCCACTGCGTAAACTTTTCATTCTTTCCTATTCTGCTGGGCTTTTCCCAAGCAGATGGAAAACTGTATTTGTCCATCCGGTCCCTAAAAAAGGCGAATCTTCCTCCCCTTCCAATTAGCGTCCAATTGCACTTACGTCCCTTCTTTCCAAGGTCATGGAAACGTTGAAAAACCGTCAACTTATGAAATATCTTGAAGAACGAAAGCTTCTTAATCACCGTCAGTACGGCTTTCGTAGCAAAAGGTCTACTGGTGATTTGATGGCTTATCTCACCTAAAAGTAGAACCAATCTTTACATTGTTTGGAGAAAGTAAGATTGTTGCGCTTGATATTTCTAAAGCATTTGATAGAGTTTGGCATCAGGCTCTTTTATCGAAAATGCGAGCTTTTGGTATCGATGAGTTTCTTCTTCGTTGGATCAAAAAAAAAAAAAAAAAAGGGTGGCGCAACAGAGCGAGGAGCCCTTGGGCCTAGCACATTTCTCACAACCATGCCTTGTAAGGGGATGGAGGGGACCTACAATTTTTCGCCGGTTCCGAACGGCTAATTGAGAATGCGCTTTTCCTGGCAATGAATTTACTAACGGAGGACTTGCCAATTCCTCGCGAAAAGCGATACCCGTGGAAAAACATTTTTGCATTTTGCCTCTGCTGGGATTCGAACCTCGAACCTCTGGGTTAGCAGGTGGATATGCTAACCATTACGCCACGGGTACCACTCAGAAACTACCTACTAAACTAAAAAAAAAAAAAAAAAGTTGTATTGGATGGCTTCAAGTCTGATACCCACTTCATAAATGCTGGTGTGCCCCAGGGCTCCGTTTTGTCTCCGACTCTCTTCCTCATTTTCATTAATGATCTCTTGTCTGAAACTTCTAATTCACTTAACTGTTTTGCTGACGACTCGACCCTCAGCTTTTCATATTCGTTTTCAAATTCACGTCCCTGCTCTTCGGATTTGGAACTGGAACGGTTGCTTAGTTTAGATTAGCTTATTGAATTCTGACCTTTGACAGCATTGTTACATCGGGTCATAAAAACCGAGTAGAATTCAATGCTTCGAAAACTCAATGCTGTCTCTTGTCGTTGAAGCTTAACATTCCCCCATTTCCATTATCCATGAAACCCATTACCTGCATCCAAGAAACCGAAAAGCTGTCAGTACTTGGTATGTGTGTTGACGATGATCTTCGTTGGCATAACCACATATTTGAAGTCGCCAAAAAACCTGCTCAGGTGCTCCTCAAACATCTTTGCGCGTTCTACCTTGAGCCCAACTTCGGGCGTGGAGTCAAGTATAAAGATTCTTATTTTAGTCGCACCACCCGTATGTGGAATGCTTTATGTACCTGGCTCTGTGTTTGCCCTGCATTGAAAATTGGGGTTTTGTATTGTACCTCGACCTGTTTAGATCTATTGTACCCCCTACTTCTTAAGTGGTATTCCTTAATTAAAGTACTTCATCCAGATTAGTTCCTTTGATGAAACTTAGTATCTGGGTTACGCTTAGGAGTTTTAGCTCCCTCTCCTCTACATAGTAGGATCCTAGGTACTTCTTTCTTTGGTGTATTAGAGCTTCGCAGTCACCTAGGAGGTGATCAGGAGATTCTTCCTGTTCGTTGCAATATCTGCATTGGTCGTCGCTCTCTATGCCTAGTACTTTTAGATGTTTTCTTAGCCTGCAGTGTCCGGTTAAAAACCCGGCTAGCATTCTTACATTGTTTCTATTAAGTTTTATTACGTCTTTATAGCGTTTTTTGTTGAAAGTGCCAAGCAGAAGTTTGGCTTGGCGCATCTTGGGGAGGTCATTCCAGTGTTTAGCCCTGTTGTCTTCCTCCGACTTTTTGATTTCTTTCTTAATGTGGCTTTCTGTTATTCCACAGAAAGGTTCCGGTCCAATGAGTGGTGATCCGGCTCCTGTCTTTGCCAGTTTGTCTGCCTGTTCATTGCCTATGATTCCTACATGTCCTGGTACCCAGTAGATTGTAACCTTGTTGTTACTGCCCAGTTTGTTCAATTTGTCAATGCATTCGCTGACAAGGTTTGAGGTAATTGTGTAGGATCGTAGGGCCTTAATTGCAGCTTGACTGTCTGTCATTATTGCAATGCATTACTATTCACAAAAATTCAAAAGCAACGTGCATCGGTGTCTCCTATTAAACCCTCTACTACTTTTCTAAATGCTCGCACTGTAGTCTAAACATTATAAGGATAGTCATAACCTCTTGATGTGCGCGTTAATAATAAATAAAAAAAATTGGTGTAAGTATTATTAGTATTAGTATTTATTTATTATTCATTTTTCACTTACATGCTAGTTACAATAAAATTGTGATTTCCAGAAAAAAAAAAGAAGAAAAAGAATAAAACCTGACCATTCGATAGCATAAAAAGTTAGAGTTGAATGGCCGCCAAGTTTTTTATCAATATTTGAAGAATAACTGACGTGGGGTACTTTCAGTATACTTTTTTTGAACAAATTTATTTTAAAACTATTGTTAGGATAAAAATTAAAAACTATTGTTGTTTAAGAAAAACAATTATGAGTTCCAAAGAGGAGAAAAAAAATTAAAAATTAAGAAACAATCACATATAAGAAACAAAACAAAAAGAACAAAAAATTAAATAGCAGTAATCTTTTAGCATTTCAAGTTCTAATTTTGTAAACCAATTCAATATGGATTAAGTCCTTTCTAAAAAGCCACTCTCTGGTTTTTTTCAAGAAAGAATGAAAGTTGTTGGTAGTTCGTATTTCAATAGGAAGATTATTAAAAATAATATTTGATGTAGTTAGGTAAAAATTCATGAAATGTGCTTTGTGTGGAAATAAAATACTAACAAGTGTAAAATTATTGATACGTAAACTATATATTGAGGAGTTCCTTGTTGGAATATTACCACTTTTTCGGAAAAATTCTTTCAAAACTTTAAAAACATAAAGATGCCGCAAAGGTAGTATTCCCAGTTCACGAAATAGAGGCCAGCTTCCAGTACGCCGATTTTTTTTTTACAAATTATACGAATTATATGCTTTTGTGCAATCAGAAGTGGCTTAAAAGTATTCATAAAAGCACCTCCCCAAGACACTATACCATACTGCAACTTCGACTGCGTGAGTCCGTAGCAAATCATTGTTGAAACTTTCTATTTTTATATTGTATTTTTCATTGCCTCGGAATCTAACGCATTTGAAGGACCTATACCGATTCCGATTGCTTAAGTTAGTAAGCCCTATTCTTGGCAGCGCAATTTACTAAAAGCAAAACGCATGAAAAATATTTTTTTCTCATGTTTCTGAGACTCAAATCTCGAACCTTCCACGTATTCGACGGACCTGTTAATCATTACGCCTAGTGTACCACAGAAACTTGGTTTAAGATGACAAAAAGAATGTTTGTCTCCGTAACCTTTGTTTTCACGGGAAATTTTCCAACATATCCCGTGCCTATCTTCAATAAGCATTTTACATGAATCGAAATGTATTCTCAAGATGAAAAATTTACTTCCTTCAAAATATATCATCAAAGTTTATTTATCCACTCGACTGAATAAAATAACCACAACAACCAACCAAAACTTACCTCTCAAAAATGTACAATTTAATTTATTATGATCACATTCTTGATGCTCTGGTATTTCCACCCGATCAGAGTCAGAGAAGTAAAACAATGAATTTTTTCGTAAATTTTCAAACGCATTCTCTCATATCTTTAGTACAACAAATAGAAAATAAGTCCTCGGTGCTTGAATTTCATGAATATTTCAAATAAAATGTCAAAAATTGTTTTGATATTGGCCATCCCTAACCGCTAAGCACCACTTGATGCTTCTATAAATCAACATAAACTGCATATTGGTGTGACTAATACAACACAAGCATCAGCACATCGCAACGTTTGGTCATAAGGAAGTGTTTTTACAATTATTTTCAAATTGCAGACAATAAATTTTATAAAAACACTCGCCATCACCACCAAACAAACACCAGCGATATGGTTTTTGATCGGGACACGGTCGGCCGACGGGGTCGGTCGGTGCCTATTCCATACACACTCCCCCTCTCTGTCCCCTCCGCGCTTGATTAGACGTATAGAGTGGATAAATTTTAAATAGTTTGTTCGTCTTTTTTTTTGTATTCCGAGTTCATAAACTGTTGCAATGGAGAACTGCGATGCATGTATAGGCGGCGCGCGGGCACAACGACGACGACCGACGAACGACACTGCCAAGGCCAAAGTCAGCTAAATATCTGTACAGATCTACTGCAACGATGAAAAAAAAAATCCTAACAAGGAAAAAAAATCGCGCAATTAATTAAGTGATGTTCACTTCATTGCGCACGCCACACCTCGGTTTTGTAGTGAAGTAGAAGGCGCCCCTGCACCTCCTGTGCAATGTCATCTATTGCATGTGTCGCTTCTCGCTTGCTACTTCTCTACGTCTACACTGTGCTATGCTTGTTGTCAGTTTAAATGGAATAAACGGATAATTGTTGGGCGGGGTACGCACTGTGGCAGTGACAGTCGGATCTGTGTATGATATGCTTTTCCAGAGTGCAATGCACATCGTGCCTTGTTTTAGCTTTAAATTTTTTTCCTCATTTTTTAGGTGAAAACACGGAGTGTGCTTGCTGTGACATGCATAATGACTCTAGCGTTTCATATTCTATTAGTTTAATTTAATCAAAAAAAAAAAAGAATGCTTAGGGCGAAGCTAGATAGCCTGGATTTTATGGTTGGTTCTGCCTGGACTTAGCTTTCGATTGCTGCATTGAGAAAGTTTGAAGGAAATGTAAGTAATCCTCCTCAAGCCTATAAAGACAAGAGAAACATAGGTTTTAAGATGAATATGTTTAGCTTTATTTGTAATCTCCATTTTTTTTTTTTTTTAATATATGTATGTACCTATATGTTATTAATTTTGACGTGATTTAAAACACAAAACAATGACGCTTTGATATAATTTGAAGCAAAAAGAAAAGGTCTCAATTTCGGAAACAAAAAGATCAAGATTCTAATAGATAACTGGCTGAGTGAAAAATTTTAAATTTCAAAAGCGTGTTAAAGCGTGTTTGCAGTAGTTATATACAAAGTAAACCAATCAACCGTTCCATTTAGTATAGCGTGGAGTCTACTCGTAGTAATGAAACTTTCATCAAAGTGTAGTCGGCGAATTTCCTGGCCAAACTGCAATGAAGTGGTTTGTGTCTTCTCTTTCTCTTCTGTTGCACAAACTGCAGATTTCTGGTAGATCATCTCGATGGGGATTATAGTTTAGGCTTAATAATTCCACTCGTGCCCTGAAGTTAAGACTTATTGCTTCGATCGGCAATTTGATATTGAAGAAGTTCACTTCTGATGTTAACTGGTGGTTCAGGTTGCTCTGCAAGATTTTGATTGTAGGTACTTTCATAACTAATGTATTCGTGGTTCATTTTCAGGTTTTGAATATTTAATGGTGTGATGCCAGATTCCACGTAAATAGCATAATTCGGAGTCGAACTAGGCAATTTAAACAAACGTTTGAAAAAATGTCTTTGAATGCTTTCGAATTCATCAAAATGGTGCTATCCGAAAATCTGCGTACCATAGCAAAAGCATGAGTTGACGGTTGCCTGGAATAAGCGGTATTTGAATGCATGGTCTATTAGTAAGTTACCAAAAAAAGTCGGCCACAGTAAGTCCATTTTAGCTTCCTTGGCTTTTTCTTCAGCATGTTTCGAGTAATTGAGGTTGTTGGTGATCCATACTCCAAGATATTTAAATTCCTGCACTACCTCGATGCGAAAATTATTGATCGACCATGTCTCTTCAGGCAGTCTTCTTCTTTGTCATTATTTTTGATTTATCTATGTTTATCTGAAGTCCCCATATCTCTCAAAACGTATTCAGCCGGTTAATTTGAAGTTGAAGCGGTGAACGGATTGTCGGCTAATAGAACTAGATCATCTTCATAAAGAAGAACTTTACCAAGATTATTGGCGAAGAGTATTCCTCGTGGAAGTACTTCATATAAGTCATCAATAAACAAGGAAAACATAATTGGGCTTAAGATGCAGCCTTGAAGACCCCTTGTCGTATCAAACCAATTAGAATGCTGCGATCCATCCCAAACCGCTGCGGTAGATGACTTCAAAAGTTTGGCGTATATTAATAAAAAATTTCTGTAGATTCCTAGAGACGAGAGCTTGTACATCAAGGCTTATCTGTTTACTTTGTCAAAAGCAGCTTTAAAGTCCACAAAACGTGCGTAAGTTTTTTTCTTTTTTTCAATGGCCTTTCTTGCAATATGATCCAACGTTGAAAAACCAGAACGAAAACCGGTTTGAGATTTACTAAGATTGTTGGTGTTTTCAGCCCATTTCGTGAGTCTCTCGTATAAAATTTAAGCAAATATTTTCCTTAAAGAACTAAGGATTGAGATTCCTCTATAATTTCCAGGATTACTTGAGTCACCTCTCTTGGGAATAGCTAAAATAACTGCTCTGTTTAATCTAGGTGGTACAAACGGTTGAAGTATCTAAGTTAAAACATAGGTTCTTAAACCATCCGTACTATATTTGTAGAACTCAACCGGAACACCATCTATACCTGGAGCTTTGTTGTTTGACATTTTACTCAGACTAGATTCCAGTTCATTCATTGAGATTGGAACATCCAATTCACTCGACAAAATATTGGGAATTGCGTAGGAAAAAGTTAGTTGCCTCTCCTTCACCGACAGAAGGGTTTTAAAATGGGAACCAAGCGTCTCAGCATCGAGAGTATTTAACATATTTCTGTTACGACCTCCCAATTCACGCACATTGTTCCAGAAATCTTACAATTGATTAATTTTTTTGCCAAATTATTAAGATGGTTGACTTTCTTGTTAATACAAAGAGTTTTATAATCCATATTTACTTGTAGGTAATTATTTTTGAAAACAGTGCGTTTGTTGACTTGAACTACTCTTAGCTTCCGGAGTTTATTACAGTCTTCATCGAACCATCCCTTCTTGGGAATAAATGATGGATTGTGGAAATTTTGGGATGGCAAAGCTGCTGATTTGATAGTTTCTGTTATAAACTCATCGCACTGTTCCAATCTGCATTCAGGAGGGATAGAGAAAAACTCCTGGTTAAGACGCGCTCTGGAAAGACTGACATTTCGTTCCTTCCATATCAATCGTGCGAAGCTGTTTAATGGAGTTTGTGACGCTGCCTTAATGTAGAAGGTCATTGCACGTTGCTGCGTCGTTATTGATCGTCCTTTAGAGTCATCCTATCGATGTATTTCGGGTCCATATATCTGCTTGCTTCTGCTATATTGCTTACTAAGGGGTTTGGATTGTTGGTCAGGTTTTGCAGTCGCCGTCTTTCAGATTCCACCATGTACTTCTCTATAGATCCTAGTTCCTTGGTAGAGATTTCTGTTGCTGACCCTTTCCCTGCTTATCGAATCATAGTCAAGTCTTGTGCAGATGCGCAGAACTTTTCTCTCGAATACAGCCGGAGTTTTTCCATTCCAGCCTTGGATATTGTCAACCAGACGGGAAAGCAATACGTGATGGCAGGTCTATTAGCTGCTTGTACAGCAGTTTTATTTAGTTTTTGTCCACTTCATTTGCGTCTAGCGAATGGCAGCGATGGAAAGCAAAATTAGCTTTCCTAACAACAGCAGTGGCGTGCAGGTTGAAACGCTTCAGTTCGTTGAAGTGGACTTCTAGGTATTTGACCTGCTCTTTGGGCCTGAGCTGTGTTCCACCAGGAAGATTGATGCAGATATTGTGGCAGTTTGTAGTTGATCGCAAACGTCTTAGTTCTCGTGATGGTCGTATGCAAATTAGCTCGGACCTTGTGGAGTTAATTTTAATTCTCCATTGTTGGTAGCACTCGAAGAGCTTTTTTATGTGGGCTACGAACTGCAATCGCAGGTTACAGGGAGTGCACATAACTTAAGGAGTAATCCGCAAAGAGAAGGTTGGTGGCGTTTTCTGATTGAGGTTGGCCCGAGGTGAAGATGCTATGTAGATTTCTCCACATCAAAAAGAAGCAACACCATTTTAACGGTGTGTTTATTAAACGTGTGGTTTTCAATCTGGCAATACTTTTTTCGAAAATGGTCTTTTTGACAGCTGTCACTTGAATTCTGCCTTCCGCTCCGTTTGTTTTTTCATTTCATGGTAGAATTGAAACCGGACGAACATGCGTTCGTTTGGTAAATTTTTTTCGAAACCAAATCGATGTTGACGACGATTTTTACAGAGTTTCGAGTCGAACGGCTGTGAGTTACCTCCTAAATTGGCCGATTTAACACCGATGGACTATTTTTTCTGAAGTCACGTCTACTCTGATAAGCCCGAGACGATTGATGCCTTGGAACAGAATATTCGGTGGGTTATTGCTGACATACGTCCCCAAATGCTCCAAAAATGGTAAGAAATTGGGCTTCTCGGCCGGATTCTAGACGAACCAAGTACGGCGGCCACTTGCCCGAAATCATTTTCAAAACTAAATGGCAACCCCTATCCTTAGAATAAAACTAAACTCTTGGCCATTTCATTAAATTAAATGCGTTTTATTTATTCTTGACAAACGTCAACACTCTTTTCATACGCAGTGTCCACCACCAATATTTATGTCAACCAGGGTGCCAATCCCCAAGTGTCACATGAATTCACAAAAAACCTTAACTTTTATTGCATAAACAGATCGATTAAAAAATTTTTATTTTATTTTCATTAAATCGATAAAAATACCGCACAAACTGCAGGCAATCGCACAGTAGTTTTTATTTGACAAGGAAACTGAGCCAGTGGACCTTCAATATGACCCGTTACGGGCATATCAACAGTTTGATTTTCTGGCTAAAAATATCAATTTCCACATATTTTTTTCTAATTCGAATGACAAAATACCAACGTCGAGTGCTTTGAGAACAGCGGCCAAAGGTCAACTTGTTTCCTTTTTGGCTGACATAACAGCACACAGTCATGTGGTAATAGAGAACCGCGCACTTGGATACAAGCTTTTTTGTTGCTGCAAGTGATAGATATTTTGCCAGCACCATAATCGCACCAGGTGCGTGCGAATGCATTTCAATTTTCAATGGAGAGCATTGCTCAGCACATACCGCTGTCGATCAAGGTGGCACCCCAGAGCCCAGACCAGGCCTAACGTCACCATTATGTTGTCGTAGTTGTATTCGTCGTTGTTGTCGTGCACGAGCTCATGTTCAAGAATTGTTGATGTTTCCTTTGAAATCGTTTCCTTTTATGCTGCAGAGTGAATTCTAACAGTTCTCCGGGTGGTGGCGCGTTTGAAGTGGTTATAAACTCCAAAGGCGCGCTTGTAATACCATTTCAGCTGCTCGATCGTCATACTGATCGCAGTGATCACATTTCTGGTACCATTTTTGGGAGATCTATCTCATGATTGGCATTTTTATTTAACGACTTACATAGGCATACATAGACTAATTTATGTTCGGTAATGCCACCGGATGAGTTATGATTTCAATTTCATTGAGCTCGCAATAGGAGCTCCGTTTGTTGAGACTCGAGAGGAGGTGACTTAGACTATAATGAACTTCGATACTGATTAGTTTATGAGGTGTGTCAATGAATGTCAACCCAAGGCGATCTTTGCGGCTCTCATGTTTGTGAATAAATATACCGAGCTTTTGGTTTTTACATACATATGGGTGGCAAGGTCTAAAAGGGACCTTTGGCCCCTTGAGCTGGAATAGACAAAAAAAAATGACTACTATTTTGGAAAAATCCACATTTACGTAGCTATTTCTCTAGCGGCTTTCGGGTTGCCTATGAGACTAACGATGGCTCATGTGTCTTCCAGGAAATATTTTATACCGTTAAGAGTTCAGATGATACGACGTTATGGGATCAGCCAAGCCCTTTACTAAGATTACACTGATAGATAAAAAATTGTCATGTCCAATTTGTGGCTAGAGTGTCAACCAAAACCCAGTGAAAGATGCTACGGAAAAACAAATTTCAAACGAAAGAATTTTCAGGGTTCCCACTTTATATTCATAAAAATAATTATAATGCCTTCTTGAAATGAAAATTTTTACGAAAGAGTAATAATATAATAAGAAGATATTTATCAGGAAATTCAAGAAACGAAATACAATTTTTCAGTTAAATGACAATGCAAAGAGCTGAATAATAAACAATGTCAAAGCTTGAAAAGGATCATAATTACAACAAAGACTTCTGAACTTTGACAGCTGATAACGGCCATATTATAGAAGCTACACCTGTCGAATTCGTTTTCCTTTATTTATGTCGCTGTCCATTGGTTTTACTCGGGGAACCACTCATTTTAAGAACCAATGGAACACCTAAAATTATTTCTGTTCAGTTTTGACAGATTGTCTTGATGTGAGTGAAACACCTATGGCTCAAAAATAAATATACCTTTAAGAAAATTTTGATTTTAAAATATGAGTAACATGTATTAGTGCTTCTTGAGTGGATGCTGACTTCAAATCGAGAAGTGGCTCTCATTTCTTAGAATCATGAGAAGCTATCTTTTTGCACTAATGGAACGGTTTGGGAATTCTCCTGGACGCTTCTGGACGGTTCTTTTCGTCCAATGGAAAGCGACATTACATAAATTGCCAAGTCACCATTGACGGATAAAGCATTCAATTTAACAAAGCGTGAAAACAATAAAACTGTTTTATGAAAATAGGTCTTTTATCCGGGCAACGTACCTCGCGCTTTGGCTATTTTACCATGAATTCAGTCTTTTGCAAAACAAAACTTGGAGAATTTTGCATCTTGACCAAGAAACTGAAGCTCAACAACCATAGACGGCAACATTTGTTCGCTGATTGGGGTCTGAATTAGTTGGCAATTGATCCTTTCTTTCGATATTAAAATCATCTTCAAAACAGGAAAGACCGTGTATATAAGTCAACCTATCGCGAGGCCATGCGTGAAAACTTTGGTCAACGAATGAGAAATAATACAAACTGTGTAAGTGTGTCAAAATTTATTAGCAAAACATTGATTAGGAGAGGAGGCGTTCTATAATTCTTCCTTTTTGGCAATCGCTTTCCAAAATTGTTACAACCGAACTTGCAATAGTCAATGTCGTAGAAAAATTCCAAACAACTGATTGGAAAAATAACTCGAACCAACGGATACCCCTCTAGGGCCGAACATGAACTTCCTCAGCAAAAACAAATGTATACGATCTGTCGAAAACTATACTCCTGTTTTGTATAATAGCTACAGGAAAAATGCTCAAGAAGCGAAGAGCTTCACTCTGTCTTGAATTTTTCTCTGCGTCAAAGAATCAGCCTGTGTTCTTTTTCGACTTTGGCCAAAGGTTTTTTTGTTGAAAATCTGTACAAGTTTGGCAGTTCTTACATTAGCCCTGTTCACACTGTATAATTAGTTGGACAGACTTATGCTTGAACGAACAATGTTTGATACGACCGCTTGTCCAACTTGTTGGATGGTTTTAAAATATTTTTGAAAACTTAGAAGTTTGACGGAGTGGAAGGGTACGTGACATAAAGTTGGACGACACGCTTGATAAATGTGAACGCAAAATACATCCGACAATCCAAATTCCATCAAACGAAGTCTGTCCAACTAATTGTACAGTGGGAACAGGGCTTTTGGCGACTATAAAAATGATAATCAGTTTTGATCTGCAATTCTTGAATCTTTACTAAAGCCGATCCTAGTGTCGTACCCGTCGAGTGATCGTTAGCGTATCTGCCTGTTAACAGGGAAGATCCTTTCTCGGAAATTGGCAAGTCCTCCGTTAGAGATTCCATTTGTAAAGCATACTTTCCTCTGATTTAAATAGATCACTTGGAAAATCATCTGCTTTATGAGTTTTGTTGAAGTTAAATCTGGGAACCATAATAATGACGTGCCTATATTCGGGTGGACTGAAGTTTTGCCCATCATCGCACAAGTTGAACAGATGAATCTGCTTGAAAGTGGTTTGTTGTAGGCATTACCACAGTGCTGTTTTCCATTGTCATAACCGACTTTTCAATCAAGTTACTTTAACGTTAACATTTAATCTCGTTAGGCTTCAGTGCCTGGTTCTTCTGATTCAATTATCAATACGTGCAAAAATAAATGTTTGTTCTAAATCAGTCAAATTGGTCCAATTTCTGTTGAAAACCAGTTGATTTATTTCACTGACACTTTACCTTAACTTCAAGAGATAACGCATATAGCCCCTACTTCACTTATCGTTCAAAACTATTTTTCGAAAATCAACCAAAGTGAGTCCGTTTTCTGAAGAACTTCTCTGGTGAATTTTGCAGATATCGTTCGAATCAGTTGCTGGAAATGGCTAAGAAAGCTGGTTGTTTACTATTCACTTGGTAAATGTACCGTGTGATAACATTCCTGACGAAACAACTTTTTATGTAAATTTCTGAACCATTATTTTAAAAATGAAATCAACCGGTCCCTTTCCTAAATTTTGGTAATAAGCTACTAGTTTGGGTCTATGAAATAACTTCCACGAAATCAGTCTCACTTTTAAAAACGAAATAAGTCCCACCAAAAATTGCTATTTTGAAAGTGGGAGTTATTTCGTTTCAAAAGTGGGACTTATTTCGTCAATTGGTGGGACTTATTTCGTTACGCGTTTTTATTTTAAGTGGGACTTATTTCGTTTTGAGTGGGAATAAATTCGTTTTGTAAAGTGGGAGTTATTTCATACCCGTAAATTTATATTTTTTCTTATGCAAAAAGTTATGGTTGTCCCTTTTACGAAATGTCCAATGTTTCGTAAAAGGGACAATCATAATTTTTTGTCCTTATCTCTCATGGCTCTTCTTGCTTGTATACGATTTTTCTTTATTATTCCTCTGCTTTGATTATTCATATTATTCGACGTGTGTTTTTTTTCGAAGAGCCAAATACTTCTTATTTGAAATCGCATTAAACAATGAAAAAGTGGGACTTATTTCGTTTATGAAAGTGGGACTTAATTCATTTAAGAAATATATTATTCAAGGGGGAGTTATTTCATATTGAGTGGGAGTTATTTCATTTCAAGTAAGTTTTTAAATCATTTCATTTTGGTGGGACTTATTTTGTGGGAGTTATTTCATTTTTTAAGCAATTTTTGGTGGGACTTATTTCGTTTTTAAAAGTGGGACTTATTTCGTGGGAGTTATTTCATAGACCCACTAGTTTATCCCTTCCTTTTACTTAGAAAACACTTTAAAAATTTCTCTGTGCGTTTTATGGCGTTCCACAAGTGACCTATTTTAGTCCATTAGACTTTACTTCCACAGTAAAAATGTAGATTCTTCAATTATCAAGCCCAAATTGTTTACTATTAATCGAATCCTTAAAAACAAATTGATGTATTCTTCGTTTTATCAACGCCTTTAGAAGCTTCTACCCTTTATCAAACTTTGGTTTATCGAAAATTGCTTTACTCTGCCCTTTTTTGGCTGAGAGTTTTGTAGCTTTCGAATCATTTAGAGCACAGTACATCATACGAGTAGTTGTTAAACAAGTTGAGTTGAATATCTTATTACCAAATGAAACGCGTCTTACTAGTAGCTATTATTTCACTCAAAACAGACTCAAAACCTACAAATCTCAGTTCACATCATTTAAATCAAATACTTAAAGTCAAAAAGATTTCCTCTCAATCGCCTAACAAACTGGGAACACTGATGCGTTGCTTTGAATCAGCATTTTAATTTTTAAGTGGAAAATAAGTCAACTTTCACCACCAGTTCTTTCTCGAATCCATAAACTATACTCCATTCACATGTATCTGGAACTTATCTAACACCCGATCATCTTTACCATCAAACAAAGGTCCAAACACACAAATCCAGAAAAGGAAACCCAACCACAACACTACGAGTAGGTATAGAAAAAAGGGCACACAACCATTTGAAAAGCAAGAAGTAAACTGTCTCCTACCACTCAATTATAGTAGCTACCTGGGACACGTAACCGCATACTCCCCAAGCACATCGCGTGCATAATTAATCACCCCCCAAGCACACACTTATATGGATATGGGTCTCGATAGCCCTAGCCCTGGCATGCCATTGACTGCTTCTGCCCTCTGTTACTAGCAGCACATGGGCGCTTCTGAATTAATAAAACTATCTTCTGTTCAATTCAAAGAGAGGGCGATTTATGCTCATGTATGTATGTGAGAGTATGTACAGGTCTACCTAAACCTATACGATCCCCAGACCCATTTCTAAATCCAATCAAGGTGCACATGACGAGCGAGTATAATTGCAGTGACATGCTGCATACGGACTCGGGCAAAACCATTCCAAGACATGTTGCATGCCATGCCATGCAAGCGAGGCAAGCTCCCGTGGTATACCCACTGTACAACTACTACATGCCCCTCTGACTTTCAGCTAGACTCGTGACTAATTTTCGTAATGTCCAAATTGCTTGACGTGAACTCCACCCAGGAACAACGGCACACCACTTGGTCAACATGATTATTGGTGGCTCAACGGCCACGAATTCGAATCCAACCGGCCGCCTTCTTATAAGTGGCTATAACTAAGTACGGCCAATCTTTTGGCAGTTGACAATTGTTCGGGAGACACCGAATTGAGCAGCACCCTTTTGAGGTTTACTGCTGTGTGCTGTCTTGTGGATTGTGGTCTCAGTTCAGTTGGCCTAATGCTCGCGTACAAATTGAAAAATCAATATTTTAGACGCAATCGTGATCTGGGCATTGGTACCACAGGCATTATGACCCCAAACCGTATGCCGTCTGCCTGAGGCTCTTAAAGCATAAATCACTTTAATAGTTTTTGATGATAACTCCGACATGGCTGACGCTGGCGACGACGGCAACAGCGAAGAAGACGATAGTAATCGTTGTAGCATGTTGTTTTTCGGAATGTCTATTCCCTAGTCCCAGCTGTTAAGTGCTGTGTTGTATTTATATCTGTGAATCTGGAGGATTGTGAGAACAGAAGTGTAAGTGGGTTATGGTGGCCCGCATCGCGGTGTAATTGATTACGATTATTTATCAAAATTATTGAATTTTATTGGCATTACGAGTTGCGACTGGAGATGTCGCCTCAGCGGGTGGCCCCTCTAAAGAAGGATTTGGATACCGTCGGCGCTGCTGCTGGCAGATTAGTGTGTGCTGTGCTGTGCTGCCATTGAATGACAGTTATGTAACAAAATTAAATGGCTCGGGAAAGTGGTTGGCGTTTTAAGCCAAAAATATTGCAGTAGCTTTTAAGCTTTTGAAAGTCGGTCACATGAAACCGTGAAACCGTCTTGGGCACACATTGATGTTTACGATTTGAATTTTCTCTGTGGTTTTATGGGCGGAAGTTAAGATGGATTTGTGGTGCAGTAAGTGTGCGAACCATGAAACTGGTAGACTTTAGAAACATCAAAAGAGTCCCCTACACTATGGCAGAGTTGGTGCCAAGAACTGTTCTATTTGGCAAAAGCCACTGTGACACAAAATTTCAATGTTTTGTTTGTTCATAATTATAAATTTGAAGGTAAAATTATAACAAAGTAAGTTTTGGAACTTCTGATGCAAAGTGAAAGAAAACTTCTTAATATAGTCTAAAGGCTTGTGGCATATTTTTCGAACTTCTGACACTGCAGATGATGTAAATACAGCAACTATCGTCAAAATCGCCGCTCAAAAAAAGATAAATTAGTGTTCAAGAAGTTTGGCCACTGAAGTTAATTGTCGATGCTGAATGACAGCTTCTTGCATATGGCGACGAAACTCTGCATAGGTGGCGGCACTATTGTGATATTTGATCGAACACTTTACTCGAAAGTATTGTCCGAAAGCTAAACCCAACTTTAAGAATATACCAGATCAGAGTCTAATGAGTAACAGAGGCAAAGTTAAAAAAAAAACAGTGGTCTTGGGTCATACGAGATACCAGATAAGTTTTGGAAAAAATATCAGACTTACGGCTTAGATTGCTTACGATCTTCATCATCATGTTTTTAGGAGGTGATAGACTGCCTAAGCATTGAAGAAAAGATACTTCCTACCAATTGATGAAGGATGACGGGAGACACACAAAAGTGTAATAAGCACCATTCGAGGAAGCTGATGTAAAGCGCTTTAAAGATCGTTGGCCGCATATTGGGTAGCCGATCGTTGAAAAATAGGCTTTTTAGAGGGCAATGCACAATTCTTGAAGATAATGCGGGACTTTCGAGGATAAATCAAAAGCTTGTCATATCTTAAGTATGAGAATCCTCTTCGAAAAACATCGCGATTCTTTGGAGCATATGCAATGCATGTTGTTCTGGTTGATTTTGAAAAAGCATTCGATCGACAATCACGATAACCGATGAGAGTGGCCTTCACACAAAATTGAGCTCCAAAGACGTGTGCAAAGGATGATTGAGGATATTTTAGAATAATCAGTGGCAAAGGTAAGATTTGTAGCTAGAGTAACCGATGTATTCAAAGCCACAGTATGTGTCTGAAAAGCGTGCCTTTTTAGTCCTTCGCTCTTTACTAACTTTATTGCAATCTTTGACTACATTGTAGAAGACAAAGTCCAAAACAGGAAAGAACGCTCAAATATTCTTTACTGACGATGAAGCCTTCATAAGCCAAGAATTTACATGCCTACTACGCGCACGTCACGAATGGTGAACATTTCTGTTTTCTGATCCCGACATGCCTATTCAAGGCATTTAATTGATTAGAAAAGTGCTCTTTAAGTGCAAAATGCTTTAGTATCTGGGTTCTGGGATCTATGAACTGAGAAGCACTCCATTCCAGGTCTCCAGGAACACTTTACGTCAAAAATACCATCTTGCAGAAAATAGGGCTCGGTCGACTTAGCTGGTATAGTCACTTTCAAAGAAGATATCCAAAAGTTCCTCTCAAAAAGGCAGTACAATGCAACGAAATGTTTCGGCCCGGTTGAGAAAAAGTAAAATAAAAGCAGACACAGGCAGAAACAAATGCAACGTCATAAGTAGCTAGCTGCTCTCAGTTACGGGATAATCCATAACCAGGAGGCTTGTCCACGCTTGGTCAACCACTTGTATGTAGCAGATAAGCGGAAGAATGGTGGTATCTGATAGAGATCACTTTAAGATCACAATACTCTTGTCGCCGTAAAAGACGAATATTTCACATCCCTCGAAACTAGTTGCCAACAAGATAAAGAACATTTGTAGGGTTTCACATGGCTGAGTATTTGAATTACTCGTAAGCCCGAACAATTAATATTTAACCCAAAAACCGTACACATGATTCCAGCAACGTAATGCATTGGATAACTTTACCATGCACGAATGCTATCAAGCTACAGATATTCGGTGCAGACATGGTGAGAGTTGGTAACGTAGGCTCCTTATTATGGCAGGATCTTTTAGTTTTTCTAATAACATCTGGAAAGCTATAACAAAAAGGAGGTAGTACAATGGGGCAGTATTAAGGTGTCACTGTTTCAGCTGGTATTTTAAAAACCTCCAACAGAAAACGAACCCAAATTCGATCTTTTAAAAGAACCCAAGCAACTTAAATAATAGTTGACTTAACCGAAAGCACACTTTTTTGGTAACCAAATGCTCTAGAACATCGTCCGAGGTGATTGAAGGTGCAAGACGTGAAATAGAAAGACGTTTACATTTAGTAACAGCTTCCATGGGTTTTTGCCAATGACGCAGTGGGAAGAGCGAATGAGTTGTTCAATTGAACTTTTTCCGAATTGCTCCTCAGGGCTATAAACTTAATTTATCCATGATCAAAGGTTCAAAGTCACGTTTTTCATTCATTAAGAGGCTATACCTAGCCTGAGAATTCAGACCGCCCACCGCGCCCCCTCCAATCCATTGTAATGCAAAAGTAACAACCTGCTTTTTTGTGGCACATTAGATAAGAAACAAGCGGCCCTATTGTGGTAACCGTCGCGTCGGAGCGGAACACCCTCCTGTTTCCTACAATTCGGAGACATTTTGCTTCGTGGTCGTTCTCCGATCGACCGGTCGGTCATTCCGACAAAATACAACGTTTGCCGTTTAAATGCGATGCATAGCGGTTTAGTACTTTCGATGGCTTCACTTTTAACAGATAAAAACAAACATTTTTCCGACGTCCTCGGAAAAGTTCTTGCTGCGGAACGTGTTTACGTTTAGTGTTGGGAATGCAATGCGTTGTCGCATTTGTGAGCAAGTTCTTACGATGAAAACTACTTCAAAGCAAAATTGAATCTCCGAAAAGGATTGAATCTCCGAAAAAGGAAAGAGAAAACTCAGCTCCGACGGTTACCTCGATAGGGCCGTTCTAATTTCACGTCTAACCTCAGGGTTAGAGTCCAAATGAAACTGGGAGGCTGAAATGAATAGATAGATTCGAACCCACGCGTTCAACCTATTGACTAAATAGTTTACCAGTGCACCACTCACTGCCGCATTCTGTGCACAAAACTGCGCGGATATAAAAATCAAGTTCAGATTCAAAACACAACTATTGAAAACCTAAGCAAACTCCTCAAAGCCTTTTGAGAACTGAAAAATGTCCAATTTAAAAGGATATTGAAACAGGTAGTAAGTAAAGAAAGACCCTTTAATAAGATCTGCCCAAAAGCCTCAAGCAACATAAGATAGAAACACTTACTTTATCAAAACATTTATTACTACGTGACTGAACTGTGTTACTTTTGGACTTTTGAGTTACGTTTCATTCGAGTTAGTCGTTGTGTACAAGTGGTTCGAATTCATTTGAAGTAGTAACGTCATAAGAATATCCTTCACTTCTTAAGACTAATACCATGACAGTAAAAATCATTTCTTTACTGTCATGGTATTTTATTCCACTTTATTTCACTTCTAATGTGTATAGCTAGCTACCTCCAAAACTGGGAGGTTTGCCTAAGCAATCTGAGGTCAACGCGGTGTACCTCAAGGAAGTATCACTAGTGTAGAGCATTTAGTTTGTTTGCTGTGAAATCTTTAAGAAAGATGCTCATACCGTTGGAGAAGGAAAAGGAAGAAGGTACCTAAGAAAACATTCTCTGTCTACCTTACGCTTTTAATGTCTTAAAAACAAAAAATAAATGTCTAAACCAGTTATTTCATTTAAATTTACAATGAACTTAATTTTCCGCTGGTACTTTTATTCTCCATTATTGATGATCAATTTTTTTTGATTTTTTTTTCCCCACTTTTAAAAAGGATTCCTTTCTTCTTCAACGGACACCTATTCAATTATGAAACTGTATTCTTAAACATTTGGAAATTCACAACCTTCATTGTATCAATCCCGACGGCACTAACATAAAATTGAAATAAATTAACAAATAAATAAAAACCAAAAAACATTAAATCAGAAAATAACAACTCAACACCAACAATAAACAATGCCGCAGGTATTTTGAGGGATTGTTATTTCATGTGTCACTTCATTGTTTCCTTTATAATAAAAATAAAATATGCAATTCTGAATGCAGTATTTATTTATTCCATTCATCAAAACCTAGGGGCGTTTGAAAGCCTTCCAAAAATAAATCAACTCCATTGATCCACATAAAATCTACTTTTAAATGCAGTCATACACAACTTTATATTACAAACGAGTAAATAAAATTATGGAAAATATTAAAATTCAGGAATTTAATTTGGTGCACATCTAAATTGCAAAAAAATACTCCATCATCAACTAATGCAGTTTACCGAGCAATCCATTATTCCTCATAAATAATTCCACAAAATGCTTTTTCAATCGATTTCAGATTTACCAAAGCTCCCTCAGCGCCAGCGCCCCTAGTTATTAAAACATACCTACCCATATGATCCATCAAAGGAAAACAACCGACCAATTATTATGCATCCAAAGATCAGAACTAAAAAAAAAATTAATTTCAAATTTGAATATCCACCAAATTAGCACATCTTTGATTTAATTAGGATTTATGTTATGTTGGGTCGTAAAAGTCGTCGGCGGAGCAACCGAAGTGGCGGCGGCGTTAGCGCTCGATGTTGGCTTTGGCTACATCTACCGATACCGACCCCATGAGGGTCATGTTCACAGAGGCGTTTCAAATCACATTTTGATTCGAAACCAAATTAATAACTTCATGCAGTTGTATGAGACTGTCTGTGTGTGTGTGTTGGTGAGATTAAAATCTGGTATCTGGATATAATGTCAAATGGAACATATCGTATATAACGTTTAATGAGGTGGCGGCAGCATTTGACAACAGCGCGCGTTCCTTAGACTTAGTTATTTTTTTTAACGAGTATGTATAAATAATTCCCGGTATAAGAACAGAGTTCTGTCTTTTCGGAAATTGATGCCCTCCTTTAAAGCGATTTGGGTAAACTCGATTAATTTAAATATCGGGGGAGAAGATGAGAGAGACAAATGAAAACATTGCCGCGACTATAAATTGCTACTTAAGGAGTCGACTTCGACTTTTTTGTCGCACATTGTGTCAACCTCCTTAATATCTCTGTTGGATAAATAAAGAATTAACAAAAATTGATAAGACACACAGCAGTCTTACAAAAGCTTTTAAATAAGACTTGGCGGCTCCCGGCTCTCTGCCTGCCTAGAGATTACAGGTTACAGTGTAAAACGATGTTTGCTGTCATGTCTGACTCAAGTCACCTTCACATTGACTTCAATTAATGCGAAGAGCGGCATCCTGTGTGTCTCTGGTAAAAAAAGCTGATTTCAAAGATGTCGTTGTGGTTATAGAAAAAATAAAGAAACTTATTATCATTAGAAGTCGATATTTATTGGATAGTGGTTGGAGATTTGACATTAGAATGAAATTCCCGTTTCCATAAAACTGATAATTTAGAAGGTAACCCTGGAGTGTTGGAACGAGTGTAACTAATTAGTTCGCACATAAACAATTATTTTTACGTTGTTTGTGGTTTTATTATGCGACTTCTTATTGAATAACATGCGTAAAAGATTCCATCAGAAACAACGGAAAACTGCTTTTTTAAGCAAATTGAAATGGAGTGGACAAATTAATTATCGTCTTTGGTATCGAACTGAAAGCTAAAACGAATTTAAAGGAAGCAAAGGGAAGAAAATACGAAAAAAAACTAACCCGCTACCAAACAAACAATTCAGCAACTTGCTCGTCAATTCTTCGAATCGGCGTTAACCAAATTATGTCAATCAGCAGTTGAAGTTTTTCGTCCCACATCACAGCTGTCAAAATCAAAATGGTACGATGAGGAGTTCCGGAAATGTAGGAAGAAATCATTTACATACTTGAAACTATTTAGACAGTGCAATAACCAAACTTTCAAGAGACTCTATCTCGAGCACTGCACAAATCTTTATATATTTTGTTATATAAAGATTTGTGCAGTTCAAAAAAGCTGTTGTACCTAAGAAACGCGGCTAAGAAGCTTTTAGACTCAAAGGATCCCAAGTCATTCTGGTACAATGTTGGGATTTTGGGAGGGCGAAGCCAATATTAATGTAGATCATTTTGCTACGTATTTCGAAGGTCTGTTGCTGCCAGGTCCTGATCAGAATTATATTAGTTTTGATTTGCAATACATTTCAGTACCTGAGCTCGACTCTCCATTTACAATGAATGAGCTATTAACATCACTCAATAAAATGAAAAATAATAAAGCCGCTGGGCCAGAAGGCATCCCAATTGAATTTTTTAAGAACGCAACTCCTGAGTTTCTTGAAATTGTTTTGGGATTGTTAAACAAAATGTTTATAGAGGAGACATTCCCAAGCTGTTTTCATGTGGCGAGTATATCTACTATTTTTAAAAAAGGTGACCCAAGTGTTCCCGCAAATTATAGGGGCATTTCTGTCCTAAGTTCACTAAGGAAACTTTTTGCCCAAATATTGTATGTACCTCAGGCTTGTGAGTTGGGTTGAGAGCAATGACATTATTAGTTGTTTTCAGGCTGGTTTTCGAACTGGTTTGTCAACAATTGATCAAATTTTTGCTCTTACAAGTATTGCTAGGAGATTTATCGACAAAAAAAAGCCTGTATATTTCTTTTCTTGTAGACTTCAAACCTGCTTTTGATACCATCAATAGAAGATCGCTTTTATTTAAGTTAGCTTCAATTGGTTTATCAACTAAATTCATCCGTGTTTATGAACAGCTTTTATCAAATATGTCAGCAGTGGTATGCAATGATAAAAACAAGTCAAAATCATTTAGATCTGACCCAGGTGTCCCACAAGGTTGCGTCTTGAGCTTGTTGATGTTCGCTCTGTGTTTTTTTTTGGCGATTTATTCGTAAAGCTTTTACTTTATGCTGATAACTTAGGGATCTTTTCTGATAACCTAGTAACGTTGCAACTACAGATAAACAAATTGAAGCATTATTGTGATTCGTGGGATCTTAAAATCAATATGAATGAAGTGTAGGTTACCAATTGCTGGAAGAAATGGAATATATTCAAAGATACTTCTTCAAACGCATTTTCTGGTTACCGTTCAACACTCCCAACTACGCCATTGAAGGCTAACGCAGACTATCTAACTAAAATTATGCATAGACCTAATAGCAACTTACATTAAAAAATATTGCTTATATCAATTCGTTGCGGTTATCTTATTCCCCTTTCAGAAATTGGCATGCACTTGCATTGGCACATAATCTACCGCTGAATTTATACGTCAACAACAGAGAAGATTGGACAAATAATTTCTTCGATTGTATTTCTGTGATTGATGAACAAATGTACAGAAGCCATCTTGATAGAGCTAGGGAATCAGCTTCTAGATCCACATACCGTTGTCTAAATATGAATTTGGGGAGTAGTAATTACTTTAATTAGGATATCTCAGTCTCAGGTATGAGTTTAATATTTAAGGTGCGAACCGAAACTCTTGAGCTCAATCATAGGCCACATAGGACAGACATTAGCCGAGTCTGTTCCCTCTGTAAGCTCAACCAGAATGAGGATGTATACCATTTCCTAGCAATTTGTCCTATCTTACAGGAAATACGTAGACTCCATCTGAACAAAAGTTTCTTGTCCCCCGAAGAATGTTTTCGCTTTCTTAACGTTGAGAGTGGTTGGAAAGTGCTGGTACGTTATGTTTCTCACGCAAAATACTACAGAAACTCATATTTGAACATGTTTTGAATCAAATACATTGTTCAAAGTCCAATAAATTAATTTTGTTTTAGCTAAACTAAAAGCCCTATATAAATAAAAAATAAATGAGATAATAATCTTAAATATAGGTTGTGATTTCACAGTTCTTCAGCCTCCATATCTCTTTTATACCTACTTATTTTCTTTTAGATGCACATAAACCTATGTACAGATGTAATTTAAACATAATTTTGATTTTGTAAAATAATGCACGAAAACCTATGTTATTTATTTATATAATAATATTTGTTATTTATTTTCTTTTATAAATTTAAGATATATGAATGATTTGTTGAATCTTTCTTGAAATCTAAAATTCAGATTAAATCCGGCAGACGGCTTTCACGAAATGCTTGTACTTCTTAATTCAAATTTATAATGTAACTTTCTCAATTTCTAAATAAAGAATTGTATCTATCTATCTATGTATCAAACTATGTCTTTGGAAAAGTAATTGGTGTTGCAAATTATTTACAAAACTACAAGAAAAAATTAAGCTAAAACTGAAAACAAAAATAAATTTTTTGGGCGATATTCAAAAAGTCGTAACTTCGAGAAAATTGTATCGAGAATATTTTGTAGCGTCAGCGTTTCTTCAGTATTCTTACAGCCCTATTATGGTTGTCAAATATCAATACGATACTTGATAGATTTGTTCGTTTATCAATGAAATTGGTTAAGTGGTATTACGGATAACAACCATCAGAACTTTTGATCAGTTGTGAATGAAATGCTTTTTTGCGATCCATTGTGAACGTTTCTGGTTGCTCATTCGGTATTATGGTTTTCAACTTTTTTGATATCTATCAATTTTTCAGTCAATCGCAAATTCGTCGTTGATGAACATTTTTTTGGTTTATTTTACTGGAAATGTGTAGCCAAAACACAGGTACGTGGTTAACTAGTATAAGGGCTATATCGTGTAGTGTTTTTTCTGTGCCATATAGCAAAAATTCATTACAAATTGAATTTTGAAGTTAAATGTGTTTTTAGTGCTCATTGAATGCAAGAAACTAAAATGGTCGCTTTGTACGTAGATGTGGGGTGTGTCAAAGCTTAGTACGAGCACACTGTTCACAATGGAAGTAAATTTATCAATTGGCATGCATAATACCGATTTATCAATTCATTGATAGCACTTATCGTGTATCAATTGATTGATAGTTGACAACCATAATATGGCTGTTAGAAAAACCAGCGACAAGAACATTTTCAATATGTTTTCAGTTCCTTTTTTGGTCACGGGCGTGGACAAAATTTTCTTGTTTGCTTGATCACAATGAGGATCAGATAGTTTATGTTTTTAGTTTAAATTTCTCTATTATACACTACAGACTCCGATACGCCTACTTCTCGCTGAGATATCGGTCTTCAAATGGAAAAGGATCTTTAGCCTTTGATTATCGATGTCTCAGCAGTTAATGATCACATTGAAAACTAAAGGTGGGTTTGAAAAACTTGAATAAATTCTTTTTAACAACTATTCATTACTTTTCGAAAAAAAAAAGATTTCCTTTCGTCACATTCGTCAGAAAAACGGGCTTTTGGTGGTTTTCTGGAAGATCAAACTCTTGTTCAAAAATAACAACACAAATAACGTTAAGTGTGCCTGGTTTGGCTAGTTTTCATCCAGCCAGCTGTTCATGGAGCCAATGAAAGGCTCGATCAAATTTTTGAAAAAATTAAGGAGTTAGGACACCCTTGAATTTTCTAAAAATCGATTTTTTTCAAATTCTAAATGGTCCCTTAGGACCTCAAAAATGATGTCCCAAAAGATTTTGGCCGAGAAAAAACCTTTAGGCAATCGGTTTTCGAATTTTTGTACAAGGCCGTCTGGTCCGCAGCGAGCTCCTTTTGTGAGCGCAAGAAAGAAGGTACTTTAGGGGAGTAGAGCATGTATACGGCTGTTGTTTTTGAAAACATTTATTTCCTGACTAGACTAGAGTTAGATTTGTCGAACGTCTCTTTCCGACATCGCAGATTAAAAGTATTGTAAAATTATTCATGACTTTCCAAGTCTGGTCGCCTTTCCAACAAGTGCACAGAATTGAGAGCATACAACGCCGTTTCCTCCGATTTGCTCTTCAAGGTCTTAATTCGAGTAATCCTTTGATATTACCTCCTTATCAAGACTGAATCAAACTCCTCAACCTTAATACGCTGAAAGATCGAAGAGAAATATTTGACATTCTCTTCATTCACCGAATCTTTACAGGTACCATTGACTGCCCAACTCTTAACGAATCCATCTTTCTTAATACTAACCCTCGTAACACACGGAATCCCCGTCTCTTCTATCTTCCCAGCCATCGAACCTCTTACGACTCCAATGAACCCATCTCCCGAATGCTGAGGAATGTCAATTCTCACTCCTCTAGTTTTGACTTCAATTTGAGTACTCCCTGCCTAAAGCTCCGTCTCCTAAGCCCTCCAACCAGTTAACTTAAGTCTTAGCTATTAAGTTTGTTAGTCTGTAAGTTAGATTAAGTAATAGCTTGTATTAAGCATAATAAATGGGGGTTTTGCCCCACCAAAATTTAAATTTAAATTGAATTAAATTACTCAAAGCTATAAACGGTGTGGTACCCGTGGTGTGATGGATAGCATGTCCGCCTGTTAAAACAGATTTTCGTGGTTCGAATCCCAACAGAGGCAAAAATCAGCCCTATCATCGTAATAGATCGGAGAAACATACGATCGTAGAGAAGTTCCGATCGTAACATTAATTTTGTTTATGGTATCCATTTCGTAAAGGAAACACTGACGCATGGACGCATTTAGGTGACATAAAACAACCCTTCCGCGACTACTTTGCTGTCGGAGACATTGGATAGAAAAGAAAACCAAGAAATCGGCATGCATCGAATGCGTTACCACCATTTTCACATTTAATTGCCATCCATCGCATGAATTCTAGAAGCGTTGCGGTGAGTTTGAAATTTTTCATCGCATTGTTTCGTTCTTTTCGGAGATGTGTCCGATTAAGCAATCGGAAACGTTCCCATAGTACAAATATCTTACATTTCGTACAATTCGGAATAAATTACGTTCCCATCTGTTACGATAATAGGGCTGAATGTTTTTTCCACGGGTATCGCCTTTCGCGAGGAATTGGCAAGTCCTCCGTTAGTACTTATTGCCATGAAAAGCGCTTTCTCGATAAGCCGTTCGGAACCGGCAGAAAATTGTAGGTCCCTCCATTCCCTCACAAGCCTCACAAGGCATGGTTGTGAGAAACGCGCTAGGCCCTGGGGCTCCTCGCTCTGTTGCGCCATCCTAATTATTTATTTTAAGCTTTAAACGCTTTTATCTCATAGCTGTATTTTTCAAGTTGGCCGTACTCGTAACTCAAGCAATTTTCAACCGGTTAACTTAAAATTTTAAACATTGTCTATGGAAGTACGTTAGATTTTGTTTTTAAATTGCGTAGTTCATTTGTTATTAACAATTTTCTGATAATTTTTTTAGGCGAATTTTGCACTTTTCACTTTAGAAGGGCCCTATTTGGCCAAAAATCCATATATCGCAAAAATCCTACGTACTTCTATAGCTGCTATTATATTTAATGGAAAAATTCATTTGCTCATTATTATTTGAAAAATTACATGAGCTGTTGGTCCGGCCGTGGACTTCAAAAAAAAAAAAAAAGATGCCGTGGAAAAAACGCTGCACAGCCGCCATTTTATAATAAATCGCTTCAAAAATATTATTGTAAGCAGTCATTGATATAAATAATAAAATCACGTTTTTGTTATCTCGATTTATTTTCTAGAATTTCTGGAAAAACAATCCACAAAAAGCCTATTTTTTCAGCTTCTAGAGTGGCCCTAACCCCTTAAGGATCACTTTTCGCGCTGAAAAGTTCATAATTTCCAAACCCTTAACAAACTGAAAAAAAATATTATCCTAGCTTTTTCCACAATTTTTTGCTTAAGTTAAAATGAAAAAACTTATTCCAAAAAAAAAGTTCAAACAAGAGAGTCTCACGAGTCGGTTCTTAAATTGAAGATTGAAACGATATTCGTCGGTGAATAAAACATTTGATAATCTCCTTTCAAGTTCCAATTTTGATAAGCGTTAGAATACGCTTAACGATCTCGACGAAGCAGGGGCGTAGCGAGGCTCCAAGCCATGGGGGGGTGAATTTTAATGAAATGCCGACTAGTCTTCAGAATTTGCCGACTGCATCAAAAAATAAATCTATATATCTATATACATATATAAAATAGGATGTATGTATGCTTGTATTTATGTCCGTTATAGACTGGTTTCTTATGAGATTTTCAGGGTAGACATAGCTCAAACCAGAGATGGTTCCTTTCAAGGTTTTATCTCCATACTCCCACAGGAACGGGGTTGGGAACGGAAACCTAGAAACTACTGAACAGATTTCAAAAATTCTTTCGCCATTGCGATGTCACATAATCCCACAGTAAAAAAACTTATATTTTATACCCATATTCCTACGGAAGCGGAAGAACGAGAAAGGAAACCTTAAAACTACAGACTCGAGCAACACCGGGTGGCTCAGCTAATAAATAAATAAAACTATTTAAAAAGGTAAAAGTGTTCATTTCACAGAAATTCATTTATTAACATAAAATCAGTTTATAATTGCAATATACCTAACGATATAACAACAAAAAATTAAAAGTATTTATAAGAAATAATATTACAATATAGTTTTTGGTATGAGAAAGAGCACATATTCTTTGATTTTAGTCTTTAAAAATTTTATCATTATTCAAAAAAAAGTTCATCAATTGGAATTTAAACTCCAACTCTCCGGTGTTTTAATAATGCCCATTTGTTGACGACCTCACTAGGTTGAATATTATCAACAACATCCTTTGAGGAATACAGAAGCATTAATGAATTTAGCCTATCACTACCCGTCGTCGTACGCAAATAATTAAGAACTATTTTAAGTTTACTAAATGATCGCTCACAAGAAGCCGACGTCACAGGAGCAGTTAACATGTAGCAAACTAGTTTAAAGGCTAACGGAATCACATATCTTAATTTGAATACCTCTTTGACAATATCATCGAAATTTGAGCATTTCTCACAAGTAAAAAGAAGAATTTGCAGTTCCGATAAATAGCAGTCCACATCTTCTTTAAAAAAAAAAATGGATCTAATTCTATGATAGATTTGACTAGTTCTATGTTGGCATTTGCTCTGGAAGCGGGTATTTTAAAAATTTTTAAGAAAGGTTCAAAAATGGTAAAATTATCTGTTAGATTATCTTTAACGTTCGAAATAAAAGTTTGAAGAACCATTTTGAACTCTTTTCTATAAAATGTTTCTAGATCAAATACAAAAGCAGTTTCAGAATTTTCATCAATTCTCTTTGGTAACCGACGCGTTCTATGATGTTTTAAAAAATCATTTTCGGGACTTATCTTTAGTTTTTCAGCAAATGAAGAAGAACTTTTTATCAAAGCATTTAATTGAATGTCATCATCGTTCATTTCTTGAAATAACTCCAATGTGCTTCGAATCAGTAATGAAGCGTCAAAAACGTTTAACTCTTCCGCCTCTAGACTTTCGGTCAAATTTTTAACTCTAAACATGACATTTTTGCAAAAATATAACGAACTAATAAAATCAAAATCTAAGATTTTTTTCAGAAGCAGAGGTACGATTATTGTTATCAAAAGAACTGGCATCGCTTTTTATTCTTTCTAAGTTGGATTTTCACTAATCGAGACTCGAATTTTCGGTGAAGCTGTGATAAATGTTTTCACTTCACAGCTTCACAGATCGGGAATTGACCCCCATGACCCTGATTATAGAATTACTAAGTTGAGACCTAAGAGAATTTAAAGAACAAGAGGGAAAACCAGTACGTCTCTTGCCCCGCAACTTCCATTTGCTTACATTGTTGTTTTTGTAATCGCAGCCTCCATCTGTTAATACGTGTGAGCTGCAGAAAAAAGGCGCGAAAAAGTTGTGGAAGTATATGTGCGGTGAGTTTATTTTCATTTGACGCTTGGCTATTTAAAACATAACCTGAAATTTATTTTTAACCACACTACTGAAAAATTCTTAAGGAGAGGGTTTAAACAACACCAAAGTTTTTGTTTTTTAAAAACAAATTTTTTTTTTGTAAAGCTGGGCAAGATGTGAAAACTCATAAACATGCAACTATACTGATTCTATTGGGACTCATTATAGTGTGATTCGCTCCCTCAGCTCGGTTATTTGTCTTAACTTTTTATTAATACCAAAACCTAAATATCAAACTATGTAAACATTTTTTGAAAAACTTATCACAGTCGACATTTTTGAAATGCAGCAATCTTGTAGATATTATGGAGAGCTCAGAAAGCCTTCATTCATTTCTGTAGCACAATTACTTACAAAGCGCGAACACTTTAAGTTTTGATTTTTTGTTTTTATTAAAAGCTCGGTAGAAAATTCTTTCAAAACTTGTCTGAATCAAAATCTTTGAATTTGGAATTTTTGTTCACGTTGTGTTGAGCTCAGAAAGCCATCATTCATCTCTGTAGCACAATTATTAACAAAGCTTCAAAAACTTAAAGTGTTGGCGCTTTGTAAGTAATTGTGCTACAGAGATGAATGAAGGCTTTCTGAGCTCTCCATAATATCTACAAGATTTCTGCATTTCAATATTTTGATTGAGATAAGTTTTTAAAAAAATGTCTACATAGTTTGATATTATCCGCTTTCAATTCTTTTACTTTTGATTTTTTTTTTTAATTCCATTAATTAACTGCTTAAATTTTCAACTCAGCTTCAAGAAGAGAATCGAAAGCTTAAGTTGGAATCTCTTTCATCAAACAAATGCAAAATGAATTCATATTTATTGGTTACTGTTTTGCTTTAATATATATTTTTTAAGCAGTCATACTTTTCTGTCTATTTCTCTTAAGAAACGTTTTTTAAAAAAGAAGAAATAGAAGGGAGGAGACTACTCAGAGAAATCTTTAACAAAAAAGGAAATATTTTAATATTTTGATGCTTAAATTTTTATTTCCAAATACTTAAAAAGTATATAATCACAAATAAATTTTATTTACAAACCCAAAAAAAGTTTTAATTCCAAAAATTCTGCCAGACGTAGCCTTAAGGTGACTAAAAGTAAAAAAAAAAAAAAACAAAAACCGGTTCCTAGACGAGAATAAAGTAGTATTGGTACAATTTTTTGTGTAATCCCAGTGTTGAGATCCGAATATAAAGTGGTGCTAGTGAAATTTTGTGAATGAGTGCGTGCACCAGCTTGTGGGGTGGTATCAATGTGTCAGTGTGGTTTTCCATCTTGTTCTTTAAATTCTCTTAGGTTGAGACAAAAACGATTCCATTCGTGTCTTTCTGGTTGAGATCACTCGAGTCGGCATGGCAGTCGGGAAATCTACTTTGTTTTTCTACCTTAATTTGCCGACTTGTTATTTTTTTTTTTGCCAAAAAACGACTGTCACAAACACTTCCATTCGTGTCTTTTTGGTTGAGATCACTCGAGTCGGCATGGCAATTGGAAAATCTACTCTGTTTTTCTAACTTAATTTGCCGATTTGGCAACAAATCCACTGTCACAAACACTTCCATTCGTGTCTTTTTGGTTGAGTTGACTTAACTCGACAAATCTACTTTGTTTTTCTTCCTCGATTTGCCAACTCGGAAAAATCGTGGGGGGGTGCTACACCCCCCCACACCCCCCCCTCGCTACGCCCCTGCGACGAAGTCAACGAGGGTACATGATAAGGATGTCGTCATCGGTGTTGCTGTTGCTGATGCTGAGGTTTCGAGCCGCAATAATCGCGTTGAAGAAAGGTTGTCGTCTAACTTTTCTGACAGTTGCCAAATCACAGCGAGTATAGTCAGTCACTCGAGGCGATCTAGTCTGGGGTGACAATTGAGTTAGTTAATTTCTCGGATAAACTCAATATGCGATTGATTGACATGCTCCCATCTGGGCGGCAATCAAACGGTAACCTTCGTCAATAAGAGACGTCACAATTAGCAGCTCCCAAAAAAATTGTCCAATTATGATTGAATACCAAAATAGTACAATTTTTTCTAAGTGAAAGGATTGATTTGTAAAAAAAAAAAAACAGTTTCCATTAGCAATTTGCTAAAAATTTAAGGACGTAAAAAGTATTCACTGTCTACATTAGTCTCCATCAGCAGAGTGGAAGCCACTTCAAAGCCATTCCATTGCATTTTTTCCCATTTTCTTCTATTTTTTCGTCCTTTGTGGTACCCACCCGTGGGTCGTGGCGTGATGGTTAGATGTATTTTTAAATTGTTTTTTTTTTTATAAGAATCTACTTCCAAAAGGATAACCGCATTGTTTTCATGATAACAACCGTTCCAAGTAATGATTCACTCATTTCAAACGATGATTATCACTCCTGATTAAGTAATCAAAACAAGAAACAAACAAAAAAAGATGAGATACTTCCACCTACCTACGCAAACAGTTAAAAGTCATCAAAAAGTTCACCAGAAAAACAAACCCATATCCGAGAAGTAAACAATAATTTTAAAATGCATCTATTAAACAATTGAAAAGACCACACCGCCATCGCCACCTCTAATCGGTTTTTGTTTCTGCTCGACAAGAATTTATTTTATTGTATACAGACACGCGGAATAAAAGAGAAACGACTCTCAAGCCAGTGGAATGACTCAACTTGAATTCAATTCGAATGCGAACCTAATAGCTATGGCAAACCGAACAAAAAACAGTTAAATTCGACGGAAAAAAATGCATAATCGACATGAATGAAACAAACTGAAGATAAAAAGAAAAACATGAATCCAACGAAATTTATTAAAATTTGAAGCCATTAATTTGTATGAAACAAGCCGACAAAGGAGCACATATTAACGACGCAACAATATCCGATTAGTTTCGGTCAAAAACCACAAGGCTTACAAGAGGAAAAAATTAACGTCAGCGTTTCAGTTTTGTTGCGGGAAGCCGTGTTTGGAATTATACATACTTAGGTACATATATGTAGGGTGGAAGTAGGGGGCGATTGTGATAAGTGAAAACTGTGACACTCAAACAAGAATGATATGCCTTTGAAAGAATGTACGGACAAAAAATGAAACGTGATTGAAAAGCTAACGCAACTGATCTAAGCAGACTTAGAAGATTGTCAATGTTTCGATTTCTTACGATGACTGAAACTTGTCTTGTTAGAACATAGCTTGTTGCTCGAAAGTTGAAGGTTCGATTGAATCCCAGAAAATTTAATAAAAAAAGCTATTTTCCTTCGACTATGTCCTTTCGCGAGGAATAGGCTAGTCTTTCAATAGTTATGCAGTTCCCATCGCTTTCTCGATTGTCCCTTCCGTTCCGCACAAAGTATGATTGTGAAAAATGCGCTAGTCTAGGAGCTCTCCGCTGCAGTAAGCTCTAATTTCTTTTCTTCGACACCCCGTTGACACATGAAACGACCGATCTAACGTTAAGGGAATAACCCATCTTGACAGGTGCTATGATATATTCGCTATTCGAAAACTTAGCTCTAGACTTAATTAAGAAATAGGGCTAGACAAATCTTGCAAAACTCGCTAGTTTAGCTAGGGCTTGCATGGCGTGATAGTTAGCATGTCCGCCTGTTAACCCAGAAGTCTATGGTTCGAATCCCAACAGACGCAAAATATGTGAAAAACATGAAAAGTGCTTTCTCGATTCGGAACCGGTAGAAAATTGTAAGTCCCCTCCATCCACAAATTATTTTATTGACTTCAAATTTTAATAGTTAGTTTTAGTTTAGTTTAGTTGGTTTTATTAAATCATAAGTTTTTTTTTTTCAAAATTTAACAAAAACAAATGGACTTGGCTTTTGCCGTCTGCCATATTGACAATTTAAAAAAGAACTAATAAAAAGTAAAAAAGTATTTAGTTTAAAGTTTTAGAAACTTCCGGTCATAATTGTTTGCCTGTATGCGATTTTGGAAAATAAAAACAGTTTCTAAATGAAAAAATTTTTTAATAATAAAAGAAATTTATTATTAGTTGGAGTATTGTGATTTGTGGTTACCACATTCCCCTAGAAATATAAAGTTTACATTGTCTTTGCACTGTAAACTTTATATAGGTGTCGGTAACCATCGACCAAAACATTGCGTATTAGAAGGGTGCAACAACATCTAACTGATGAGCCCATTGTTGCACCTGGGCGAAACGCATAATGGAGTGAAGGTCACAAAAACTTTCTAAAAACAGTTTCTTCATATCGACTTGGTTCAACACATTAAAGCAATTTTCATCCGTTAGAAAACTTTTCCCAAAGACATGCAATCTTGTTTCTTGCATTTTCCAATGAAGTGCAGGACATCTACTCGTTCTTTCAAATTACACAATTCTACAAATTTTAATATAAATGATTCACAATTTTCTCTTAAAGTTTATCTTAAGTCTTTAAATGGTTTGGCCAAAGGCCGTCTACCAGACTGAAATTTGTATTATAAAAGTAATAAAAACAAAGAAAAGTGAATGTTGGACTTTCAGAAATAAATTTAACAGTTTGCTTTTTGTACTTTTGCGTCTTTAAAAGGACTCATGAACAATACAAGACCTGTAGCGTTTCGTAAAGCGTTCAGACAATATTAATATAAAAGGTCCCATCCTCGTCCTCCATTCAACATTCATATAGTTTGCTCTAAACTAAATATTTCCACACCAAAGTATCGCTTCCGAAATTCTTTCAGGATTGGACATATTCCCAAAAAATGGAACACATCTTCACGCTTTCTACGATTGCATATCAGGGCGATGAGCAATGAAGTTCAAACCTGTTTATCTAAGTTTAGGTTTGCAGTTATCAAGGCTCCCAGATACTTGTACTCCTTTACCATTGCCACTGCTTCCCCTTGGAATGTCCACCTTTCCGTTCTAGAGTATCTTCCACTTCTAAATATCATTATTTTGGATTTCAAAAGGTTAACCAATAGGATGCTGGTTTTGCAATAGCGTTGAAGGCTATTGATCCACAGCTGCATCCCGTCTATAGATTCGGCTAGAAGGACTATATCGTCCTCGTCCGCATACATAAGACATGGAATGGGTTTTCCACTCAGCACCATACCTCCTTTCACTGACTTGGTAATGTCATTTATTTACAAAATGAAGAGAAGAGTGCTTAGGACACATCCTTACCTAACTCCCACTGAAGTATTAAACTCTTCGGAAAGTTGTTTTCCATCCCACACTCGTGCGACGTTTTTTTCATACATATATTTCAGTCATTTTAGTCAAAATTAGGGAAGAATCTCGGAATTTGAGATACCCAGCTGTAATTTTGTATAGAATTCTATTTTGACACACTTAAAGTTGTATCAAAACCTACATACTGTAGTAGTGGAGGACCGTAAGCTTTTTACCTAGGAATCCAGGGCCAGTCCATGGATTTTCATGAAATTTTCGGAAAAAAAATTTCACCGCTCTCAAGTTTTTCATTCTTTTTAAAATTAATTATTAGCTTTTAGAATTTTCTTTTATTTATTTAGGGTGTTTTAGATACGGTTTTCCAAAGGCTCAGGATGGATAGATTTGGTCACAACAACAAAAAAAATTGTATATGAGTGGGGGTCTATATCCTTAATTGTAGGCGCGAGGGGCAATTTTACATGAAATTTACTCAATTTTTTAAAAAATTATTCAAAATCAACTAAGCCATTTACTTTCTCATACTTTAGTGTTTTTGAAGCTTTTGCTCTGTTCTTTAATAAAAATTTTAATTTGAGTTCACTTAATGAAAAGTTTTTGCGAGATCAAGCCTTAAAGTCAAAATTTTGAAAAAAGAGAATATTTTTTTCTTAATTAATTTTTTTTTACATAATTTTGCACCATTAAGAGCCAATTTTTCTTACCATATTCAATTCTTTTATTAATTTTTACTCAAAAGCAAAAAACCGAACAAAAAAACTTTTCTTGGTTTAAAAGAAATTAAAAAAAAAACGAAAGATACTTTTTTCCAGAAAACAAAATGTCGTTAATTTCCCGCTAATTGAACTTTATTCCCGGAAGTGAAGAAATGTGTTTGAAAAAGCATATAAAATTCAAAAAAAAAAAAATTTCATGTGATCTTAATTTTAATATAAATTATAAATGATTATTAAAATATAAGAGTTCACTTTTAGTTATATTAGTTTTAAGTATATATATATATCGCGACAATGACTATTTTCAACTTCTTCTTCTTCTTCTTCATTTTTCGGCGTTACGAGTAGTGATCTTGAAGCGATCACAACTCTCCCACTTTGCTGCTTCACACTAGTGATCCGCCTGTGGGGTACGCCGCGTTGACCTCAGAAATCGTCGGCAAGCCTCCCGGTTTTGGATTGTTCCATGTCTGAGGCCAACCAAATGCTGCTGTTTTTGTATTTTCAACTAATCATAAAGATATTGGAACTTAATATTTTTTATTTGGAGAATGAGCAGGAACAGTAGGAACATCATTAAGTTTATTAATTCGTGCTGAACTTGGTCATATCCGTTCATCAATAGTTGATAGCAAATCTTATCCATCTCCCAGTTAAATGTTGGATAATATTAATCAAGAAGTTCCTAAAACATTATTGCATTTTTTACAAGAAGTTATGGTGAAAATCAAAAAAAGGAAAAATAGATAATGTAGAAGCGAAATGTACATCAATAAGAAATGCAATAATGGCGGCCATACGGGAGAGAACTTTTTCATCACCGCTACTAATAAGCCTTTCTGTATTTCTTCACAGAAGATAAGGATCGAAAAGGCTATTGGATATTTTATCTAGTTTCGGATTTGCGGGTGACCTTGAATAATGCTCTAATCTTGTGCACTCTTGCCTATATCTCGAAAACGGTTAAACGTATAAAAAAAACTTTAAAGGCAAAAGTTGTAGAGAATTTAATCTTCTACAATATTGTAATAGACACAAATAGCAAAAAACCGATAAGAAATGAGATATTTGCGAAAAAAGTATTTTTGGGACCTTTGACCTTTGATTTCAATAGACGCTGGCGCCCTACAGAATGTAGGTTTTGATACAGCTTCTGTGGTGTCAAAATAGAAGTTTATACATATTTACAGCTGGGTATCTCAAATTCCGAGGTGAACTTACTATAATGACTGGGCTAATAGCTTGAATTACTGAAATGGTTTTTGTTGAAACTCCATTGTCATAGAGCTTGTAAAAGAGAGCTTCCAGCGGAATGGAGTCAAACGCTACCTGAAAGTCGACAAAAAAGGCATACAGCTTTTTGCCATTCTTTTTGTAGATTAGCATGTCTGCCTCTTCACGAGTATTTGTCAAGTCCTCCGAGAGTTGTTACACTGCCATGAAAAGCGACTTCTTACTTAGCCGTTCCGAATCGCAAAAAATAAAATGTTAGTACTTTGCATTCCCCACCAAGGTGTGGTTGAAAGATCTCTTAAATTTTTTCCTATATATTTACTAATTTATTCACTTATTTATTTGGGTTGGTTCCAGAAGAATTAAACTTCAGTGTTACAGCCCCTTAACCTTTTTTACGTTCTTATACTAAAATTTTTTAATATTTAAAATCACTGTTAGATGTAAATTAATCATGGTGGATAACTACGCTAGTTTTGAAAAAGAACTACAGCCAAATACTTAAGGAAGGTTAACATTTCCCTGGTCTTTTGACAAACAGAGCTTGTCATTGAAGGTATACAAGTGTGACAAGCATCTGTTTTTCATTCATCTCTTCAAGGCTTCAAAGAGACTTTTTCGATCATCGCTTGAAAGAAGTGAAAGATTCTTGCATCTTAGGCTGTAACAATCCTTAATTTTTTGTCTGCGAATGTTTTCAATACAATTAAAGAATGAGATTGGGTAAAAATTCAATTTTGTTTTTTTTTATGCCAAGTTACCGAAACGAATTGAAAAAACGAAGAGACAGTTATACAATACCCAATCTACAACAGCAAACAAAAATTTATGTTCTTGTAAGTTATTCATTCAAATTCCGGGGATCACCTCATATCCGGCACGCCATTTATTTATTTCTTTTTTTTCCTGCACACGCCACTTAAGACCACAAGTTGAGACAGCGGTGGATAGGCCGGCGCGACGCGGCGCGGCGCTGCAAAAGCTTTTGCCAAATTCCAGTGAACTTGTCAAAAAGTTGTGAGCCGTCGCCTTTGACAGCACCGACCACCCGTTCGCGCAGTTTTTTGTTTGTTTGCTTCTTTTTTTCTTAGATTTTGGTGTGAGACGACCTCCAGCGACAAGCTGCTTAAATTCCAAATTAGACGATTATATTAATTCGCAGAAATTCGGCTGGCATTTTGATTTTTTTTTTTTTGTTTGCCATCCCAATCCGTTTTTGTTTACTCATTCCATCAGTGTATTCGAACATTTTGTTTTGAAGATCACTGCTGAAGTGGCTGTCTGACAGGCGGGCTATGATACCGCTCCACCATTCAATGCGCGATTATTTGTTCGCGCCTCTATTGCTTAAGAGAGGCGACCAGATGATCTAGTGGCCTGTTGGCGTTAATGATGTGGTCAGAGATCTTTGTTAATATTTGACAAGGTGCGATTTATACGCTGACTATAAAAATTAATTTATAAGGGAGTCGTCATATCTTCTCTGGTCTCTTGATATTCCCACGATAATATTTTGCATTTTATTGCCATCACCGTATTAATCGTTTCTTTGAATCTTGATGTGGCATGTGATTCATAAGCCAGAGACGTCTAAACGATGTGAGTAACGCTAACCACTTTCTTGTTATGATTTAAACTGATCTTGTGTTAATTTGAGAACTGGGCGAATTGTTCATGAAATTAATTAACCTTTTTTTCAACTGCCAAAGTTCTTAGAGGCCAATAGCAACCTTTTCACAATGGGACTGGTTTTAGAATTAATTACATTTTTTTTTTAGATATTCTGCCCCAAACTTCGCTTGGAATCGTTGATAAAGTCACACCTCAGCTTTTCATAGTCATTTTCCAAGATGGCACCACGAACAGAAAAGGATGGAAGTTGTTGCGAAATTATTTTAAATGTGAAATATGATGAATGATCCGGTTGATGAAAATAAAACCAAATATGTTTTTCCTTTAATAAGCCACACAAAAAGACTAGAACTGCTTACTAGCTCTACAAGCAGAAGAGGAGAGGCGAGCACCGGCTATTTAGACGGAAAAAGAGAGAGCATGAGAAGCACGCGATCAAGGAGATAGAAAAGTGACAGCAGGAATGAGGTTCGGAAAATTTACCAAAAGGTAAAAACAACTACTTCGGGCTATAAGCCCCAAGCCGAAGATTGCAAAGACGATCAAGGGAACATCGTGGTGGAACCGCAGTCAATGCTGAGGATATGGAAAGACCACTTCTCCAAGCTCTATAACGGCGATGATGAACCCAATTCCGCTGTTAGAGAGATAGAACCATTCGATTTAGGCGACGTAGACCAACAATTCCGCCAACCCGACCTGAACGAAGTGAAGACAGCAGTATCCAAGCTAAAGTCCAACAAAGCTGCTGCAGCTGATGGCCTCACTGCCGAATTGTTTAAAGCGGCAGGCAATGACCTGGTCAGGAGTATGCATCAGCTCATTTGCAAAACATGGTCGGAAGAAAGCATGCCCGATGAATGGAACCTCAGCATTGTTTCCCCGGTCCTCAAAAAAGGAGACCCTCTGAACTGCGCCAACTACAGAGGTATCAGTCTTCTTAACATCGCATATAAGATCCTCTCTGCCGTATTGTGTGAGCGTCTGAAGCCATTCGTCAACAACCTGATAGGTCCTTATCAGTGCGGCCTTAGACCAGGAAAGTCCACCATAGACCAAATCTTCACACTACGGCAGATCTTGGAAGACCAGGTATATGCTGTCATCAAGAAAGGACACCCAACACCGACGTCTTGGACAGAACGTCACGAAAGACAGCTATAACTTTGAGGTAGTTAAGGACTTTGTCTACCTAGGCGCTTCTATTAATTCAGACAACGACACCAGCGCTGAAATCAAACGAAGAATAACTCTTGCCAATCGCTGTTTTTTCGGACTAAGAAGGAAATTGAGTAGTAAAGTCCTCTCTCGAGCAACTAAAGTGCCCCTGTATAAGACACTTATCATCCCGATTCTTATATATGGCGCAGAGGCATGGACGTTGTCAAAGGTAGACGAGAACGCTTTAGGATGCTTCGGAGAAAAATTCTTCGGGTGATTTTTGGTCCCGTCTGCATAGATGGAGAGTGGAGAAGAAGATTTGACGACGAACTGTACGACACTGACCTGGTCCAACGAGTCAAGGTCCAGCGACTTAGATTGTTGGGTCATGTAGGGCGAATGGACACCAACGCTCCGGACTGGAAAGTCTTCGAATCCAATCCCGAGGGGGTACGGCGCAGTAGAGGAAGACCGCGACTCAGGTGGCGCATGCAAGTAGGAGCGGACCTCAACCAACTTGGCGTGCAAAACTGGAGGCAACTAGCTAGGGACCGAGCTGGCTGGAGAAGCATGTTGGTTGAGACCCTAGTCCGACCGGGACTGTAGCGCCACCTTAAATAAGTAAGTAAGTAAGAATAAGCCACGTTGTCAGCTTAAGTGGTACCCCCACTCCAAAAAATCGCTAATAAACTGTCGTGATGTCCCATGCTATAGTCTCTGACAAACTATCCTGTAGAGCTCTATCGTTAGTGGTATCAGTTCCTTGCTTTTATTTAAGTTCATTCCACCTCATCTCACCTCCTCTGAAGATTTCCTTCTCATTAAAATGCTTGCAACCACGACAGTCAACTTCAAAAGAAGGAAAGGAAAGTGGGGTTAAATATGAGCATAGCGTTTGATAAGAGTTCCTCAGTGATCTAAATATTATCTTACATTCATCTTGGAAAACATCGTAGCCTTGCACCTTTTATCTATTCGTGGAACGCAACTTTGTCTGAGACGAATTGAAATTTTTCAAAGGAGACCTCTTGATTTTCTCCTATACCTCCACATGTAGTAATCTGATCCTTAAAAAGCTACAAAAGCTAAAATCTTCAACAGACTTGTTTAAAGCTCCTTGAGCAACAAATTTCATTTTGTCAACATGACTTTGTCAAGAAGATGATCCGCTTTCTCATTAAATTGCAATTTGCAATTAAATCAATTAAGCTGCTCAACTCGTCACACATTTACGTATAGTCAACGTATTTATTTTTAATGAAAGACTATCATTTGATGTTATACATCCCCGCTGCCATGCCGTGCACCATTTATAATGATTTCACAAACTGTGGTGACACTCAGTCTATTTTCAATCTTTGCGTTGGCCAAACTCTTCGAATATCGTCGTGTGCGTGTGTTGATTTCTTATGTGTCGTGCAATGCAAGGGTTTTTCCCGCCTCCACCCAAAAACATTTTCCAATTAGTCATCGCAAATTGCCTGAGAAATCCAACACAAGTTGACTTCGTATGTATGTCGTTTGTCGTATATTCTCCTGCTGTAGCGTTCTGTTCTACATGCCGCAATCCGCAATAGAACTCAACTGCGAATGTGATATTTATGTCCTCACTTTGGAATTGCGGCCCGATGGCCTTAGCTTTAATGCATATTTCCTTTGTAATCACTCCAATGCACAATTAATACTAAAGACCATGATGACAGGCAGGGAAACACACATCATATACACAAGAGAGTACCTACTAAAAATTAATGCAGGAAGCCATAGATGCGCGACTATAAAGACCGGGAAGACTGCCCATCCACCACCTGTACACACGTCAGTTTTTGCGAAAAGTTTTTTTTTCTTTTTAGTTCTGCCACAGTTTTATGCATGACGCGGAGCAACGTCAGTAACCGGACGATTTGATTGTGAGAAAAGTGATATGCGTGGTTATATCAGTTATCCCGACGATGAAGGTGCACGCACCGCAATCGCCAATAGCTGAATAGCAGCAACCTGTGCCTGATATACATCAAGCCACGCCACGCTACGCCACCTAAATTTCTCAAGGCGGTGTCACCTTTGAAAGTGGATCTAGGTGAGCTGACGTTTCTATTTTGATTTGAATTTGTTTGATGGGGATGGCGCACTAGCTGAGACCCTTTTGCAGAGCTCAAAGAAAAGAGGGAAGTACAGAGCACCAACAGCAAAACAACGAGGTGCACTTGATATAGCTTCTGATGTTTGTTTGTATATTGTAATTTGGACTGGGTTGGTAGAACATGGAAAACAATACACCATCAACAACATCAAAGTCATCAAAGGGCAAACTTTGGTTTGTCGGCAGCCGACAAAGCTACCGAATGCTTTGATGTCACCGAAATGCAGTACTGGGACACAAAAGTGAATACAGGAAAGAACGCTGCGCCGGCCGCACCGTCCGGTTCGGTTAAGAGAATCCGATTCCCGACCTGGGGCTATAACCTGTCAGTTTTCTGCTGGTTTAACTGTTTACTGTTTTACTGTTATGCTACCAAAGTATACATTCCCACCAGGAAGCAGATACCAACAATATTGCTTTCTGGATGTTTCTGTGCGCCACAATGCACACATTTGATTCAGTTCCAGGAAGGATGGGGTCCTTTCCGTTTGAGAGTAGGTATACCTATAAATGTATCCCCTATGGTATAGGTTAGAGCCAAGTGAATAATATTCAATTACATGAACATGGAATTAGCTGTGTATGGTTCTTTGATGTGGCATGCCAAAGGCAAAGGGAATTTTTAATACGGAAAATTGCACAAAGTAGGGTAATGCGATGCACTGACTCATTGCTGTGACATGTTGACCTCTGGCTATTGAACGGAAATGCTTTCACAGAACAATCGTGCTTGTACAGGTAATGTTTGTCATGGAGTTATTCGCACAGATCTATATTATGTTCGTGCATCGGACAAGCCATTGCCATTGAACTCTACCGAATGGTTGCTTTGTGGTTTAATAACAGTTGCCAGAAACAGAGAAGTCCCTTATATTTGTTGATAACAAAGGAAATATAAACTGATTTGCTAAAATCTAAGATGAGGCGTCCTTTTGGTAATGAGTCATGGGAACATTTTGGTTTTTAGAATGACTATCTCACGCTTGTCTAATCAAAGGAAGATCCATGAGGAAAGATATAAAAGATACAAATGTATAACAAAAATTGTCATCGAAGTTTCAAGCCTTTAATTTCTCTGATTAAACAAAAAGGCCTTGACAGGTCTTTGAAAATCAGAAATAAGTCAAAAACATAGATTTTCTATACACAATTTCTTTCAGGTTGGGCATTACAGTTTGGGGTGAATTCGGGCCTCAACAAACATTTTTCGATAACAATTTCGATTTTAATAAACAATCTCTAGTTTCCCATTCAAAGCTGGCTGAGGTCCACTGCACTTGATTGCTTAATCTAAGTCCGGGTGCTCTCTGTTCGCAGTTTCATTGTAATGTGCTTTCGAAAACCCGTCGAACCAAAGCGTAGATTTGCATCCGCTCTACATGTCATAGTAGTGTCGGAATGCATATACTTTTCCAGCTATTCTCACGTCGCAGTACGCATTATTATAAACACAGTCCGTCCTTGAAACGTTCACGTTCGACTTCACGAACAGAACCAAAGATCACACGAAATATTTTCTTTCCAAAACGATCAAGGGTTTCCTCATCTACTTGAGATGAGGTTTACGTTTCTGCAGTGTAAAGCAGGACTAGGTAATCAAGATATAAAGAGTTAACTGGGTTTTTCGAGAGACGGTTTTATTTCTCAACGGGTTTGTTAACCAAAGTCGCAGCGACTGACAAGAGTAATTTTCCTTTTGATCTACGCCCTCATATTATGTTGTGTGTTTACAGCGAAGTCTAGGCAGACGAAATCCTTTAATTCCTCAAAATCATGAACTTCTATTGTGACGTTGCGCTTAGTTTCGTCGTTCTGTTCTTCTGTTTCAATGTTCACAAAAGAATCTAAGGCATAACGCTAGTTTGCTCTTTATCGTTTACGAAAGCGAGTGATTGTAATTCAAAGATTATGACTTTATGTTAAAATTTCAACTTTGGATCAACCTTTTCAAGCATGTTGTCAAAAAACGAATTTTAATATGCCGCCTTCTCGAAAGCTCCTATCTAACAGATCTACAATTTTATCAAAGTCGTTAGAGCGGTTTTTAAATAAATCGATAAAATGGACAAAGTTGGTCTAAATGGAATCATTTCCACCTTTTGAATTTGAGGCCATTTTGAATTTCTTTAATTTTTGTTGTAGATACTTCAAACTAAAAACAAAAAACGATGTTTTTCTGCGAACACATTAGATATGTCACATATAAAATTTTATTGAATTCTTTGCATCCGTTCTCGGGGCCAGAAACGGAAGGAATGGGAATAGGTGATCATAAAGGCCCCGTTAGACGACCATTTCAGTTCCTAATGTCTAAATGCAAGAACTGAAGCGTCTAACAGGAACTGAAATTGAAACCCAAACTAATGGAATTCCCATAAGCTGCCAGTTTAACTTTAGTACTGACTTTCGGCTGCTTACAAGTAAAATTGAAGCTCAACTGAACACTGAACTGACGTCTTAATGCACCGTTTTTTTAACTGACTGGCAACTGAACTGATAACCAAACTGACAACTGAACGTCTAAAAGGGCCTTGAGAAATTGGTCTTCTAGACTTTCACCGTTCGACCAGGAAAGGTATTTTTTAAAAGCACATATGTATTTACAAACAATGAAAACTTTTACGAGTCACGTTTCAAAAAGTATGGTTCCTTATGCCTGAATCACAATTACGCTTCGGCTTCAACCCTATAACGTACGAGCGCTTTGTGTTTTTAATACAATAATAATGTGCTTTGAATTGAAACTGTGATTTTCTTGTGGTTACTTACCGACAAAGCGAGCCAAACCAAATTGAACTTTTTGCTTTGAGTTGGAGTCACGTAACGTTGCGTCGTCCTGTACACGAACTAACGTAACATCGAAGTCAAAGCGACATTTTGATAGGATGAACTGATTTCCTACGTTTGAACTCATAAAACTTAGGCGAAGATAAAAAGGCATTCAGCCCTATCACAGATTCCATCGTATAAGACTTCCACACGGAAAGCTAAGTTACGAACTACGAAAATTTGTGTTCACAAAATCCGAATGGAATCGAAGAAAGCATTGCCAGTTGCCACACTAAATACCGCCATGTTGGTTTTACGTCAAATGTGCAAAAAATCATTCACATTTTTCAGCAAACACAACTTCTTTCGTATATTCTGACGATGATTTTACATTCCACTCGGATTTGGTGATACCAAATCTACGAATTTAGAAATTCGTTCCACTCCGAATGGATTATGTGATAGTTACATCGGAAACTTAGACTTTTTCCTTTTACGATGGAATCTGTGATAGGGCTGATTGTTACTGAGGCATTAATCTTTATGAATTATTTCGTTGAAACTATGTTTTTGAAGAGTAAAAAAGGATTTAAAGTTCATCCAAACTAAAGCTGTCAAATCTCGTTTACATGGCGATTCATGAGAGTACCCGAACCATAATGCGACAAGAACGACACCTCGCTTCATTTGCAGTTGTCGCTACGACGAAAATCCTATAAACTCTAAAATCATTCTGGTTTGGGGGAAGCTTTACGAAAATTTTATTAATTTTTCTTTCCTATTCAAAGCTTTTACCAATTTTCGGCCAAATACTAAAAATTCAGAAAACAAGAAAATTGGTTCTATGGAACTCGTTTTCGATAAAGTTTTTAGAAACTATCTTTTTTTCTCTATCGTACAAGTTTCAAATCTCGATTTTGTTCCTACATACCTACATAAAACCAATACCTACTTTGCCAAAAAAAAAAAACAGGTAAGGCATTTTTTGGAGTTCTTATTGTTTGGATCATTGTCAATTTCCAAAAACTAATTGGATTCTCGAAACTTTGAAGAAAAATTTGATATGAAATCTTTTTACTCAAATTTTAAAGTAAGCGGGAGAAATTAATGAGGATTCAAATTTTAAAGAGACTCCTTATTATAGGTTCCATTTTGAACAGGGCACTAATTTAAAACTAGTTTTGAAATAAGCTTTCGATTTTTGACAGTTCACAGGTAAAAACTACTCCACAAAAATGGAAACGATATCTGCTATAAGTGGGGTTCGGGTTTTCACTTTCGAAAAATCGATGCCTAGTCTTGTTTCTTAACATTTCAAGAATATGTTCCTAAAGTTGAAGTAATAACCATACGAATCTCTTGTCTTTGAACTCTAACAGCTGCTAGTGCTAAACTTTGAAAACTACTTCTTTACAGTCAGATAAAAAGTAGATGATCGATTTATTTCAAACTTTATATTCATTTTCTGAAGGTGTTCTGGGGGAAACTCTGTTACGGGCTTATGCCTCAGTATTTCAGCGTCGCTCAACAACAAAAGGTGCGAACATAATTGATCAATACATAGGTGCTTAAAAAAAAAAAAATACAAAAAAAAATTTTCACGCTGAAATCCGAACCACCTACTTAACAACGCTTTAAAATTATTAAATTTTGCTACAAGAACGACGGTCATTTCACGGTCGAAATTCGAAAATTTAAAGCATTTATTTGCCAGAAATTGAGAAACTGATGGAAAAATTGGAACAGTTAGGATGAGAGGAACTCATCATGTGCGCGTTACCCGCAAGAGCAACTCCTCAGAATACTGCTGTACGCTCTAAACGTCATTGTTGGACTACCTCCAATTCACCTCTTCATAAAAATGGAAGCAAGACTGGCGACACACCGTCTTTTCCATCAAGGACACATAAAATCACATCCTTACCCGAAAGGACATCTGTCGATAATGGAAAGTCTAGAGAAACTTATACCTTTAGTATGTGCTTGGATGCTATTATTCCCATGTACAACTTTAAACTCAACTTCTCCATTGTCATCTCCCTTAGGGAAGACTGGGAGAACACAAAACCTCATCTTTCAAGGCAAGATATGGTCTGGTATACGGACGGCTCGAAAATGGAAACTGGTACAGGTTCCGGCATTTTCAGCGACTGTCCCAGAACGAATTTCTCAGTAAGTCTGGGCAGTCGCTCGTCCATTTTCCAAGCTGAAGTCTTTGCCATTAACGAATGTTCGAGAATAATATGCTCATCCAACACGAAAAACAAAACAATATTCATTTTTTCAGACAGCCAAGCTGCACTAAAGGCGTTAAGCTCACCTGTCATAACCATAAGATCCAAATTAGTTTAAGAGACAGTCATGTCACTCTCTGAACTAGCTGGGAAAAACTCTGTAATCCTTCACTGGATCCCAGCACACAAAGGCTATGATGGCGACTAGAAGGCAGACATCTTAGCTAAAGACGGCGCCGGCGCATCTAAACCATTCGTCAGTCATGAACCCTTCTGCGTTGTGAATAAAAGTACCTTCAAACATACTGCCAAGAACATTCTACTGGAGGAATCAAATAAAGCTTAGAGTTACTCATCTGGTCAAATCTGTTCAAAACTCTTTTTGCCAGAATATACTGAAAAAACATCAAAATTCCTACTGAATCTCAATAGGAAAACCTTAAAACTTTGCACAGGAATACTAACCGGTCACTGTTCTTTAAAGAAACATCTCCATCAAATGAGGCTGGTAGCGGACCCCATCTGTAGACTATGCCTCGAAAATGAAGACACATCTCTGCACATTATTACAGAATGTCCAGCACTTTTCCGCCTAAGAAAGCAAATACTTGACTATGAGATTATCCCCCTAGATAAACTCAAACTCATTCACCCACAGAAGATTGCTAACTTCTGGTTCAATTCAGGAGCCGGAGAACTGTCCTGAAATCTCACAATAGGTTTCATTCAGACACCGCAGTGCCCGGAGCTGAGCAAGCTCTACCCGTCCCCTAAATCTAATCTAATACTGCTGTTGTAGCCAATTTTGTTCAGGAAAGCCCACGATTGTCTATTTCCAATTGATCTTTGAAGCATTCATTCTAAGCGACCCAACACCGAATTTGGCACAAAATCTCGAGGGTTTTGAAGTTTAATAGACACAAGAAGTCAGACCTTCCATTGCAATAACGTGATGATTGGGTTCTTGAAATTTATCAAAATGATCCCAAACTTCTTTGAAAATTATTACGATCAATTCTCACCTCAGAGGCTACTTTAATAAGAGGAATTGTTCCGTTAAGGGTTAGGAAAACCAAAGAATTATTGTTGGAAAACATTATCACTCTGAACTTTTCACTTTTAGATGCGGTGTTTGACCTGGCGGGCTCATTTTGGCCTCTCCTTTTTCGAAAATGAAAGTGTTGCGATAAATGACTTTGTTTGGCCAGAAGGTGATGAAGAGAACGACGTTAACTTTTAACAAGATGGCGCTAGGTGCAACACAAGCATCTTTTGCGACAACCGTTTGATTTTTCGAAAAGGCGATCACAATTGGCCACTGACATCTCTAATTCAACACCTTTCACTTTTTTCTTCAGGGCTACGTAAACGATAAGGTTTCTCTCTGCAAATGTTCAATAATGGATTCCAGTCTTTAAAGAAAAGATTCGTGAAAGCATACAGCCTCAAAAGATCAAGTTCATAATGAAAAATTTCACAAAAACAGAGTCATATAGTTATAACGCAATATTGAATTTTCCATTTCGGTGGTCTTGATTCAAGTATATGTATGTCCTTTTCCATTCAAAAATGTTCGAATAAAAAAAACATCGATACATCTTACTACAAACTTCCAGCAGTTTAAAGACAACCAGCTAAAGTTCCTGGTAAAAGCATTCTTACCATTTCTTGTGTCAAGAGAATCCTTAGTAAACGGTTACAACATTTTAGATCCTTGAAAATATTTCAACACCCATTAACCACACCTCAGCACTAATAACCACCAATTCATTCTTAACCGCTGACTTTACGAGGGTCTCGAGGAGAAAACTATAAACGGTCTACCTGGTAACATCAATTTTCCATAAGCTGACTCAAAAAGTGTTGAAATCTTGTACAAGAGCCACCCAAGCGGCAAACATACATAACATTCGAAACGAAGTGTTCATTTAAAGCAAGAGATCATCATTAATTCGAACACAAGCTCTGGATAACTATACTCGTTAAAGACCATAACACATTTCCGTTCAATCCTCTATCACCAGTAAAATGAAATCATTCAACCTCCTCTACCGCTTCAAAATGAAAAGTTAATCGTAACCTCCTCCTTAATCATGCAAATCAGATAACCGAAACGAATTCCCAAAATTAACGATCGAATTTGCATTTATTTATCTGGAACCACAACCTAGACTGATACCATTAGCTTCCACCATGCCAAAACCATTTGTTTTACATACCCGTTCCCGCCCTCCAGTATCAACCATGTTATGTATAATCCAAAATCCAATACACATACATCGCTCACTCTTCCTTTACCCATCAATGTGGAAGGTAATCAATGTTCTCTTGTGCACCAAACTACGGAAACCCATAATTCACTTAATTCCAAGTGATAACTCATGTTAGAGGATTAAACTCCTTCCATGTGTCAGAGTAGCCGCAAAACCATCAAACAACAGTGACGACTGACGACACAGAGACAATTCTGATCAATCTGCTGGAATCTCATACCCAATTCCAATTCAAATAGTTGTTTGAGAGTACGAGGATAGGTTTTTGAGTTGAGAGACTAAAGACACAGCAGCGATGAACAGAGCAGCACCCAACCGGCATTATCGTCCTCGCTCGTCATCGTCGTCATCGGGAGCCAATCTATGGTCCTTTGCAGCACAAGCAGACAAAATATTGAAAGCCCTTCACTATTCACAGTAATGATTGTAATATCTACTTTTCGAGTTCGAGGACTTCTAAAGTAGCACCACCTGCATGAGGAACCTCTTTCTAGCTATTCAGACACAGGTCTCTTGTGCTTGTGCCGGAGGCGGAGGCGGGGACGGAGGCGGAGGGAGTTTGGGAGTGCTTGTGTATCGAGGAAACAGCCATTCCCCACATCCGTTTCATGTCCTTGCACACGACAACAACATGGCAAATAAACAACACAAAGATAGAGCGCCGCACTCTCCAGGAGCTTGAGGACCGTGTGAATTGTGCTTCATCGGTAGAGGTGGGTGGAGATAAAAAGCACTAATATTAGGCAAGGATCCACTCTCACCCGCAGTTGTCCCAGGAAAAGCTATAAGAGTAATACAACAACACAAAAAAGCAATGTTGTCGGCCAGACAGGCATTGACCTGGCGTGTGATTACGACAAAATAAGAAAATTGTCGGTGTCCTTGGGTCTGGGCTAAGGGAGTATCGTCTATACATACTCTCGTATAAGAAAAATGGAACCATAAAAGTTCTGGGAAATTCTCCCACGGGTGTGGGCTAGTTAAAATAAAACCAAAAAAAGGACACCAACAGTTTATTTTTCCTTCGCACGGCTTTAAGGGAACAACGTACTATGATAATGATGATGAAATCTTTTTAAAGGAAAGAGCAAGACACTCGCTTATGGAAGCTTTTGGCAAAATTTATTGGGGTAGACTGACAGTGGAAATTCAAGAGCAGAACCTTTCGTTGGAATTACACGGTTCTCATTTTGGAAGTTTTTTATTTTTTCTTTGGTCTGTGCGTGCGTGCGCGTGGGTGTTTTTGACTTGAGTTGACATTAAGAAAACTTTCTTCGAGGTCGTTGGATTCTATATACGATTGTGCAAGGAAAGGCTGGGTGAATAATGATGAATGAGCTGAGTATTCTCGATGCAATGTCAATAACCCACGTGATGTTTGCTGCTTTAGCTCGTAGTTATGTAACAACACATAACTTTGGGACATTTGATGTTTGCTGAAATGGATTTTGGATTTGGAAAACATGCTGGAAGGAATGGAAATTGAATTACTTAGACTTTTGACTGCTTAAAGCCGCTGTTTAAAGCCTTTCGTACCTTAGGTCTTTGAGCTTCTAGAAACCTTTTGACTATTTGAAGTCATTCGACTGCTTAAAGTTTACTACTGGTTGAAATGTTGTGACTGTTTGAAGGCTTTCAGTTACTACCTGAAGCTTTTTTAAACTTTTCGAATGCTGGAAGTTTTTGACTACTTGAATTTTTCAATTCCTTGAAGTCTTTTAAATGACAGTAAGAAATTGCACGAAATGAAATTTTTTGACTGCTTAAAGTAATTTGGTTACTTGAAGTCATTTGACTGTTTTAGGTCTTTGCACTACTTGACGCCATTAGTTACTTAAAGTCTTTCGGTTCGTCTGAACATTTTCCGACATTCTTAAATTGAAGCCCTTGACCATCTGAAGCCATTTGACTGTTTGGACTTTACAGCTGCTTGAAGTCATCTCATTGCTTGTATTCTTTGAAAACAGCTTAAATCCTTTTTTTTTTGATTGCTAGAAGCCTTTCGACTACTTCAATTAATCTTTTGACAACGCGAAGTCCTTTTGAAGGCCTCTTGCAGTCCTATTAGCTCTTGAGGTTATTTAACTAACTTTAAGGTTCTGTTTATTTAAAGATTTAGTTTACTGGAATTGATTTCACTACTTCATGTCCTACGACTTTTTGAAGTTCTTTAGCTGGTTGAAGTCTAATGACTACTTAAGGTGAACCCGCTAAAGGACTGTGCATATATTAAAGTCTATTGGTTTCTCTGAATACTTTGGTTGTTTGAGAGCTTTTGATTGCTCTTGAGGTCTTTGACCTTTTGAAGCCATTTGGGTGTTTGGAGTTTGAAGTATTTTCACTACTTCAAGTCTTTGAACCAGTTGAAGCCTTTTGACTAGTTCACGCTTTTGGACACTTACTTACTTAGGTGGGCATTACAGTTCGGGGTGAACCTGGGCCTCAACCAACATCCTTCTATAACGACTTCGATTTCGGGCGAGCTCTCTCCAGTTTCGCACTCCAAGTCGGTTGAGGTCTTCATCCACTTGATTGCGCCACCTAAGACGAAATCTTCCCCTTCCGCGATTTCCCTGCAATGTGCTTTCGAAAACCCGACGAGCCGGAGCGTTTGGGTCCATCCGCTCTACGTGGCCCAACCATCGTAGCCTCGGTACAGCTCATACAGCTCGTTGTTGTATCTTCTTCTCCACACATTGTCTTCGCATACGGGACCAAAGATCATTTGGAGAATTTTTCTTCCGAAACGACCAAGGGTTTCCTCATCCGCTTTCGATAAGGCCCATGCTTCCGCGCCGTAAAGCAGGACTGGTCAAGGTCCTATACAAGGTTACCTTGGTTTTTCTAGAGAGGGTTTTGTTTCTCAATCTTAACCCAAAGAAGCAACGGTTGGCAAGAGTTATTCTCCGTTTGATCTCCGCACTGATGTTGTTGTCCGTGTCTACAGCGGATCCTAGGTAGACGAAGTCCTGTACTACCTCGAAGTTATGTCTGTCTATTGTGAAGTTTTGTCCAATTCTTCGATGTTCTGTGTCCCTGTTTGATGACAGCATATACTTCGTTTTTCTCTCATTAACCATCAAACCCATTTTTGCCGCTTCTGTTTCGATACTCGCAAAAGCACCTATGACATCACGCTTTTTTCTTCCCATTACGTCAATATCGTCTGCATAGGCGAGTAATTGTACAGACTTTTGAAAGATTGTTCCTCTGGTGTTGACGTTTGAGTTTCTTACAATCTGTTCAAGTATGATGTTGAAGAAATCGCATGACAGTTTGTCACCTTGCCTAAAACCTTTTTCGACATCAAAGGTCTCGGTGAGTTCTTTACCGACCTTGACGGAGCAGCGTGAATTCTCCAAAGTCATCCTGCATAGTTGTACGAGTTTTGCAGGGATGCCGAAACTAGACATGGCTCTGTACAGCTCATCTCTGTAAATACTGTCATACACGGCCTTGAAATCGATAAAGAGATGGTGAATATCGATATTATATTCTCGGGTTTTTTCCAAGACCTGCCGTAATGTGAAAATTTGGTCTATTGTGGACTTCTCTGGTCTAAACATTGATGAGGACCTATCAAGTTGTTGATGTGGGGTTTCAGACGTTCACACATTACAGCAGACAAGATCTTATACGCGACGTTAAGGAGGCTTATCCCTCTATAATTGGCGCAATTGTGAGGGTCTCCTTTCTTTAGGATCGGGCATACGATACTGAGGTTCCAATCATCGGGCATGCTTTCTTCCGGAGGCTGGTGCATGCTCCTTTCCAACTGATCTCCAGCTGCCTTGAAAAGTTCGGCATCAAGGCCATCTGCACGCTTTTGGACAGCTTGAAGTCTTACTGCGTGTGGAAGTCTTATTAGTGGCTTCTTCAAGTTCTACGATTTTCTGAAGTCTTTTAGCTTACTGAACTCTCTTGACAACTTGAGACGACCTTGCTTGCGTTTTTGATTCTTTTGACTTCTTCTGACTTTTTTTTACGTGAAGTCTTTTAGATGCTTACAGTTTTTTCGACCGCTTAAATATTTCGGACTTTTTGACCTCTTTTGATTGCCTAAATTTCCTTTTGACTCGTGAAGTCTTTATATTTCTTGAAGTATTAGACTGTTTTTAGGCTTTTCATTGTTTGAAAGGCTTAAAAATGCTAGTGGGCATTGTGTTGAAAATCCCTCAGCTGATCACAATGTTTCGACTGCTTAAAAGTTTCTGACTTCTCTAAGCCAAGTTAAGTTTTTTACTGATTGAATTTTTTTGACTGCTTTTTAAGGTCAATTTTGCTTATTAAGGAAATTTTGGGCCAAGAACAAAAAATTCAGTAGCTATGGGAAGAATGTCAAGCATATTCCAAGCAGAAGTCTATGCAACACGCAAATGCGCGGAAGTAAACATTGACAGGAAATATAAAGACAAACATATTGCAATAATGACGGACAGTCAAGCTGCAGTTAAGGCCTTTAGATCAGACACATTCTCCTCAAATCTTGTCAGTGAATGCAGAAAGCCACATTAAGAAGGAAATCAAAAAGTCGGAGGAAGACAACAGAGATAAACACTGGAATGACCTCCCCAAAATGTGCCAAGCCAAACTTTTACTTGGCAATTTTAACATAAACCTTTTTAAAAACGCAATAAAATTAAGTAGAAACAATGTAAGAATGCTAGCCGGGTTCTTAACCGGACACTGCAGACTTAGAAAACACCTTAAAGTACTAGGCATAGAGAGCGACGACCAATGCAGATACTGCAGCGAACAGGAAGAGTATCCTGACCATCTCTTAGGTGACTGGGAAGCTCTAATACACCAAAGGAAGAAGTACCTAGGATCCTACTACGTAGAGGAGAGGGAGCTTAAACTCCTAAGCGTAACCCAGACATTAAGTATAATCAGAGGAACTAATCTGGATGAAGTACTTTAAATCAAGGAATACCACTTTAAAATAGGAGGTACAAGATCTGAAAAAGTCGAGGTGCAATTCAAACCCTTAATTATTCATTCATTCAAGGTCATTTGACTGCGTTTAGTATTTTGGCAATTTTAAAAGTTTGACTGACTATTTCGCCTGCTTGGAGGTTTTTGGCTAACTGAACTCTTTTGACTGCTTCAAACTTATATGACTGTTTGAAGTCTTCTGGCTGCTTAAAGCTTTTCAACTGGTTTTAAAGTCGTTTATCAGCTGTCGTGTATTGACTACTTAAATTCTATTGACACATTGAAGTCTTTTGACTTGGTGAAGTCTTTTGACTGGGTGAAGTTTTACTGACTTATTTAGGTCTTCAAATTTGTTGAAGTCTTTTTTTTTACTATCTAAAGTCTTTCGGTCTTAGACATACTTGAAGCCTCTCACCCTCAACACCTGGTCTTATCTGTTATATCTTTGAAAGCAGTCTAAGAGAATTTTAATGTATTCTCACTACAGCTTAGTTAGCAACTTGTTATCATATCGCTTGTTTATTGTATGACACTCCTCATTTTTTATTTTTTTGTGTAATCTGTTGACCCTTTAACTATCCCAACTTAGGGTCTTTATCACAAAAGACGTAAGCTTTCACCATAATCCATAACAAACATTCATTTCTCACAAATAGAAAAGACGGCTCCGTGTTCCATCATGTCAACCCCATTTTCACCTTATGTTCAAAAAAAAAACAGATACACTTCGAGCAACGTGTCGAAAAGAAAGGGTTAACTAGTGCGATTTGATGCGATTCATTTCGATTGAAGAGCTTAAAAATATTCAGTTTTACGTTGCACGCTTACATGATCACTTCCTCTTTAGTAAGTATTTGTATATACCTAAAAAGAATCCACCTCTGTGTTCTCTGACTTCACCTTATAATTTTTCTTCAATGTTATTTTTGTTTTTCCTCAACGCCAAGCGCGTGCTGTTTACTGATGCTTCTCAGTGGGAGGTGGAATAACATGAACACCAGAGTGACTGACACTTTTGGCAAAACTCCCAATTTGCCTTATATTCCGCGCTGCCATTGCACCACCACGCTTTTAGCTCAGTGCTCCCGCCAAACTCAAACGTCAATAAACCAGCTGCAGTGCATCAAAAACGTGGCATAGGAAAACACATTTATTTTCCTTTATTGCATCGTTTTTATATTTTGTAATTAAGGAATAATAACAAATTATCCTATCTGCTAAACATTAGCCAAATATACCGGTTGAGATCTCAAAACATGCGATAAATGTCATTTGTTGTGTGCATCGCGGACAACTTGTTGTTCAATATGGTTGCGTTGATTGCATCTCCTTTTATTTTGTCGTTTTTGTGCTTAGAAGTGAGATGCTTCATCGGAGGGAGTCCAATGCTTTTATAAATTACACCAGAGACTGTTGCTTTTCAAACTGACGGACGCGCGGAACCGTATACACTGACATTGCTCATTTTCACGCGAACGGGCATCGACTTAACGTTTTTGGGTGATTACGACAAATTAATTTATCATTTAGTTCAGTAATTAGTGATGAACGCCTCATTTGGAAAATAACGCTTGCAGTTTAGCTACGGGCAATCAGGTTGGTATGCCTGCCCGAGATTGACAGATGTTGCCGCCACCGTTGAGTGTTTGTATCTGTTTTTTGAACTTCAAAGCTTCAGATTGAAATTGTTGTTTCCCTCAAACAAGGTATGAGGTAGGTCAGTGTCTCGGGAATATAAGTTCCAGTCTAATAGCTGTCATCTTGAGTCTTTCTTAAAACTACTCATGGATGGACTTTCGAATGAAGACCACTTCGGTGTCGTAAGAGCTCTCCAATCCCTGCAGTAATTACACCTCGGCGTGATTGTCAATCGGAATCTCTTACGCATAAATGACAAGGGTCCAAAGAGACTCTTACTGTATCAGGCTCCAGAAAAGTAATGGGTTTTGTGTCAGTAATCGCCGCACACATGTCCAAGTCCAGTCTACGATATGCCCAGTGGTAGCGACGACGTGCCTCCTGAGATGAATTCCACAAGGAAAACCTTGTTGCTAAATACTCACTTCACCGACAAAAGGCTGCTGCTGCTGTCCAGGACACGCCGATGACGATTTATTTTACCTTTTAATTAAAATAGCAATTATTGGTGCGCCGGAGTGGCCACAAATGGAACACTTCCACTTCTCCCATATGAAAACGAAACTCGGAATGGCATTTAATTGCCGCCACCAGTCTGGAGTCATGGGGTTAGAGGGGGAGCAATATTTTCTTAGTTCCTCTACTAAATAAAGCAGCACGTGTCCTATGTTGCAATCGATTTTTATCAAAGAGAACTTTGCCTCGGTTGCGTGTCACCTCAAAGCATGCGAAGCAAAATTGAAAGCCATTAATCTTTTAGTGTCGAGCCGTGGTGTGTAGCGCAAATGCGATTGACCTACCCCAACACAAAAAATGGCACCGAGTCGCTTTTGCCGGTTTCAGTGACCTTTGTGCGTTGATTTCATTAGAGGAGAACCGTGTAAGCAGAGATTTTAAGGATAAAGAAATGAAAGGATATCACCTCTGCTCTAACCAGGTTATGTTAATTTAAGGATTCAGTACAATCATACCTTACTCAAGCATTCCATGTGTGCTTCAACTTACATTTATTCAATTTGGTTATAATATCCTTACCATGCTGACGGACGAAACGAAATTGATTCACTAAGTAGCGCCGCTATCCTGAGTAGTTCACATGACCGGAGTCAATGGACAGAAAAACCCTTTCGACAAGTTCCAGACCGTTAACATCCGGTCACCCACCGTGTTAAATCTGCCATCCAACAAACCATAGTGTTTTCAATTTTGCGTATGAACAACATTAATGTTGTGCTCCGGAAACCTTTGATCAAAGGGGCATGAACCGTGTGCATCTAGAAAATGCTTTGGCTTTGTAAAATCAGTTTTGGACGATTAGCGTCAAAGGACATTGGACTTTCACTTCTTCCTATCGTTCTGTCTTATGGTTTGCCCTTTTGAAGCTGATCTGCGTTGTTTTCATTGTTTCTGCACTGAAATGACATAGGCGAGGGGGTGCCATGTTTGTACGGGGAAGTACACAATTTATTATTTGTAGACAGATTTATTGATTCAATCTAAGGGTTGCATCCGCTTGTCGACAATGTACTTTTGCTACATTTTATGGAGCAACATTTTTGAACCTCTGTTCAATGACTGTCAGGATTTCAAAGGAACTAAAATAAAATTTAAGTTGAGAACAGGATGATATGCATACGAGCAATATATCGGGTGTTTTATTTAAAGAGCTTGAAAACTTTGAATATAAAAACCAGACAAGAATATTGTTGGACTGAGATTGTAATATGTGGATAGTTTCATGCCATTCGTATCTTAAATGTGCTTTCCCATATATGTAGGCCGGGACTACTAGTATGAATGGACTATATTCGATCAGTTCAATTTTTCACTACTTTTTGTAGTGGCAACATGACGTTATAGTCGGCTTGAATATCTATATATATATCTATACATATAATAAAAACGTAACAGTTTGTTTTTTTGTGCACGCTAATCTCAGAAACGGCTTATCCTATCTAGATAGTATTTTCAGTAATATATTGAGGTAAACTTCACTTCACATTATGTTTTCATTTCATGTCAATCGGTTGATAAATAAAAAAAATTATGCTTATTCTTGTGGATGAAGTCGCTGGCACAACTAGTTGGTTTATATAGCTTCAAGAGTTGCCGGTTTGTCGGCATCGCATACGCCAATGATACAACGTAGGCCCATTAAAAATAATCGAGAGGCTGTCAGGCGCAAGAAGGCGGGTGCCAATTAACAGGACCTCATCTGGAAATAAAGTTGTCAACAGGTTGATTTTGCAATTAATAAATTGATGATTAAAAACGCTGCATGGTAAGATGCACCAACTTGTTGAAATAAGATGTCGTCGATGTTAAGTTGATTTTGGAATTTTTTGGAATCAACAAATCTTTCAACATAATTCACCATAATGGCGGCTCCTTTCACCTTTTGAAAGAAGTAAGAACCTATGAAGCCGCCCAGCGAGTATTCACACATTTTTTGTTTTGTTTGAAGCGGAAAAAGTAGAAATAGAACGGAAATGGTCACTAAACCGATTATGTTGACCCTAAAATGGACGAAGTGCTCCATGAATTTCCTTTGTTGGGAACAAATTTATTGCTTTCAAAGTGAGTTCTAAAAATTAGGGGGGGTTTTCTGGCGGTGATCAATTCTTAACGAATTCCCAAACCTTCCCGAACAGAAATGTTAGACGCATTATCAACTGTCAAACCAAAGACAACAACCATTAAAACTCCTCATACAGCTAAACAAAACACACACTGTTCAATTTTATGGGAATCATAATCAGATATCGGTTGAATTTGATTCTTAAGAATTTTAGAGATGTTTAAAACGTATTGATATTCGTAAATTTCGTTTGGTTACTATTTACTGTGGTGCCCATGTCGTAATTGTTAACATGTCTGCTATTGGGGTTCCAGGTTTGAATCCCGAAATCATCAAAATTTGGTTTACGGGGAATCGTCCGGTCATCCAAGAGCATTGACAATGATATGAAAGGCGTTTCCTTTCTTAGAAATTCGGAATCAGCAAGGAATTTCATAGGTTCAAAAAAATTTTGAAAAAGTTTTCGCTCCCGTTCCCGTTCCCGGAATGAGAATTCAAAGTTTTTAATAGTTACTCTGCTAATCGGGACAAATAAAGCGTGTTTTTTAGACGGGTGGCAATACTGGCAATACCTTCTCTGGAGTTAGTCTTTTTGACAGCTGTCATGCCCAGTTTAGTTGGTCATTTCACCGTGGAGGAATTGAAGACATATGACTGGGCAGTGCGTACATTCGGTAAATTGATTTGAAATTGAATCGCTGTTGAAGCCGATTTAGAAATAATTTTAAGCCTGTGAGTTGTCTAAAGCATTAGGCGATCAACACTACTTAATGGATTATTTTTTAGAGAGTTATATGAAATTTTTTGTCTACGCAGACAAGCCCGAGACGATTAACGCCTTGGAAGAAAATATTCGGCTCGTTATTACTGACATGCACCCCCAAATGCAGCAAAAAGTGGTCGAAAATTGAACCTCTCGGTTGGAATTTATTTGAGCCAACCGCGGCGGCAACTTTCCTGCAATTATTCTTAAAACGTAATGACTAACTTTCATCTTGCAAAATAATGCTTAGTTCTTTGAAAAAAACATTGAATAGTGGGCGTTTTTGTTCTTCTTGAAAGCTACACGCCTAAAAAAAAAGCCCTACTTACAAAAAATCAAAAATTATGAAAATCGGTCCAGTCGTTCTTGAGTTATAAGCTATCAAGCAAACCTGATTTGTTTTTATATTAATAGATTACGATGAATGTGACACCTATCCGTTCTACACCGATAGACATCAAGACTTCGGGACAAATGGCTTCTGGATAGCAGATTGCAGGTAAGTCGCGGAAGAGGAAGATCTCGTTTTAGGTGGTGCCATCAAGTGAATGAGAACCTCAACCAGCTTAAAGAGCTAAACTGGAGAGACTCTGCCCGACAAAAGTGTTGATTTAGGCCCAAAGTCAACCCGAACTGTAACGCCCACCAAGGTAAGTAAGTAAATATGACAATATGACATTTTCATTTCGTGTGAAAACGATCACAAGATCTGGTAATCAACTAAAAAATCAATCCTTGGATTTCTTGGCTTTTAAGTATATTCTTTATTTTTAGAAACATGTCACCGGTAGCTCTGGTTTCAGTGGCAACGATTTTTGCTGCTGCGACTATATCAGCTCAAGCAATTGATCATCAAAACAAACTAGCACTAGCAGGATCCTGGGCGCACAGCTTTCGAACGCCATGCATAGAGACAGCCGTCGATCAACCCCTGTTTTATATTTTCGGAAACAAATACATATGTAATGTATATTTGACTTTCCCACGTTGGAGAATATCATAAAGTCTTCTTACCTACAACGACAATGTAGCGGAAAAGTAAGCAAATCTGGAAAAGACCCCTGGTTTGATGAAGAATGTAAAAAGGCCCGAAAGATTTCGTTTGCATGGCTTAGAATTTTCCGCAACTCTTCCCAAGATTTATTTAGAAGGAACTACATTGAGGCTAATACAAAATATAAGAAATTATGTAAAGTTAAAAAAATGAGATATGCGGAACTACAAGCATCCAGACTTTCGTCTTGTAAAAATGCAGCAGATTTTTAGAAACTTGCATGGGAATTGAATGGAAAGAAATTTGCTGTCCACACAAAGCTCTGCGCAAGCGTTCTTTCCAACCATTTCAAAGAATTGCTGAACCCTGAAACAACATTTACAAACTGGTTTTATGCGGTACCTGGAGTAACTAATGAAACTTTAGACTCTGAAGTCACTTTAAAAGAATTGGAACTAGTGCTAGGGTCCCTTAAAGATGGTAAAGCGGCGGGTTCGAATGGCATTCCAGTTGAGTTCTAAAAGTACGGAACTGTTACACTCAAAAACCGTCTTGTTACGCTTTTTAATAAGGTGATTGAGGGAGATCTAATGGTGAATGAATTCCGGGATGCGATAATATTTCCGATTCATAAAAAAGGATCCTTTGTGGATGCAACGAATTATCGAGGTATTTCGTTTCTGAATGGAACATATAAGATATTTACATCAATATTACATAAAAGACTCACAACATGGATAGCAACACAAAACATGCCGAAAGAGTTTCAAGCTGGCTTTAGATCAGGGTACTCGACAATTGATAACATTTTTATTCTGAGAAGTATAGCGGAGAGCTTTATTATGCAGGGTAGAAAATTGTACGTATTCTTTATCGATTCCAAAGCTGCTTTCGACTCAATCAATCGAGACGCCTTGTTCTACAAGTTATATGGGCTGGGCTTGTCACGGAAGTTCGGACGCGTTCTCGAAAGTTTATACACAGGGACACGGGCTGCAGTATGGAACGGAGCGGAACTTTCGGAGTGGTTCTCAACCACAACAGGAGTGAGACAGGGTTGCACATTGAGTCCCACCCTGTTTTCACTTTTCATTGATGATCTCATCGATTACCTTCCTGGTGGTGTTGATTACGCAGGAGTGCGTATTAAGGCTTTGCTTTTTGCAGATGATATAGTCATGTTTTCTTACTCCGCGGATACATTACAACTCATGATAAACAGAGTATATGATTACTGTCGTTTGTGGAATTTAATAGTCAACACTCAGAAGTCCAAGGTGATGATATTTAAAAAAGGTGGGGGTCGGAATGCATGCAGCAAATGAAAAATGGACTTTTAACGGAGAAAAATTAGAGTGTGTAAATGAATACAAGTACCTTGGCGTAATTTTCTCAAGAAACCTAAGTATGGAGAAACACTTAAACGAAAAACTGCAAAAAGCGAAAACTGCTATTAATATATCATGGAAAAAATGCTTTGCGAACGTAAACATAGCTCACAGCAGTAAGCACAAGATTTTTGAAGCAGTTGCAGAGAGTATCCTGCTGTACGGCTCCCAAGTGTGGGGAGGTAAAAAGTTTCACACGGTTGAGAAACTGTTAACACACTTCGTGAAAAGAATATTTCGTCTGCCAACAAGTACGCCTAACTACGTTCTTATGTTAGAAACCGGTCTGCCACCTCTTTCGTGAAAACCCTGAAGATTCAAGCCGATTATTTACTGACCGTCTTCAAGATGCCTGAACACCTGCTGGTCAGGAAGGTAGTTCTTAAAGCGGTACAAGACCAAAACAGCTGCTGGTACAGAGAATGGTCAAGTCTTGCGGAAGGATGCAATATAAATTTTGATTTAAACGTTCAAAATATATACAACAGTAAAACTCTCCTGTATGACGTTATATCAAAGGTCGATGAGAAATGTAGAGCAGAATATGCAGCTGAAGCTTCTGGGTCATTATTCAGGACAACATACAGTAGGCTGAACCATAATCTTGCAGAGAGAAATTAATTCTGTGACTCGAACAAGATAGATGTGATCGCTACAATGGTCAAGCTTCGGAGCGAATTACTCAATTTGAATTTTATACCACACAGACCCGATTTACCACTGGAGTGCAGTATATGCAACTTAGAGGAAAGAGAAGACGTAATCCATTTCGTCGGAAGGTGTCCAACTTTGAGAGAAACTAGAAGAAGCATTCTCGGAAGCGACTTTTTGACCGAGGCTCAAGTTATTAGTAGACTGAATGAGATGAATGTTGTCAAGCTATATGACTATGGCAAAATTGCGTTACGTTATAGAGAAAGAATAATGAATGAAGACTTTTGAGTTAACATACAGTAACTTATTATTATTTTCAAGTTATATATATATATATTTTTTTTTTTTATCTATTATTATTATTATTATTTGTGAAAGCTTATTACAGTAATTGAAGTAATGTTTATTGTCAATCTGGCAGACGGCAAATGCCATGCTATATGATTTTTTGTATATATGAATGTGTAAAAAAACTGTTAGTCATTTATAAATAAATAATCTATCTATCTATCTAAATTTTTGTGCATGTGTGTTCAACCAAACCAGAGTATTCAAAAAACTAAATTTCAAATTGTTGCCCAGTATCGCACACTCGCGTATGCAAAAATCTCTGCCAGAGTAACTAAGACATTTAGTAATTTAGTAATTTATTTATTTATTTAGCACTAAACTTGCTATTTCAAGAATTATTTTTACGTATTCTATAGCCGAGCGCTTAAATCCAGCAATATTATTTTCTAATTTTACTTCTCGAGGAAGACTATTATAAATTTGTGCTCCTTTAAAAAATAACATATTTTAAGTTCTGCTATTTCTAAACAATGGTAAGTGCAAGTTATTATTATTTCTTAAGTTACGAGGTCGTAGTTCCCCTCTTATTATCAGTCTTCTTTGTAAGTAAACAGGCATCATATCATTTTTGATTTTAAAAATAAATATTAAAGTATTTACAATAATTTTTTGTTTGACAGATAGCCATTTCAAAGTTCTTAACATATTTCTTATAGGTGTATACCGATTGCAACATAGTATGGATCTCATTGCCTTATTTTGTAAAATTTGTAACTTTGATATCATTAATTCAGTCCCCAATAATAGTATTGTCGGGCAATACCCAAAATGTGGCTGTATAATGTAATTATATATTTTAATAGCCATAGAAATGCTTAGCTTTTTTCGTATTCTTCGAAAAAAGCCGATTTTTATGGATATTTTTTTATAGATCATCTCAAAATGTTTCTTAAAATTTAAATTACTATCCAGGAATACTCCTAGGCATTTGGTTCTCTTACACACTCAAATTCATTAATTTTACAAATCAATCTATTTTCTGGTAGTAACATTATTTTAATTTTTTCTGTGTTTAGTTTAAGCTTGTTATTATTCAAATAATTTTTTATATTGTTGATATCCGTTAACAACTTCAAGGCACTATTTTTTACTTCTTTATCTTCAATGTAAAATAAGCCATCATCCGCAAATAGTTTTAGCTTACAATATTTTAAAACGTTTTTATATCATTTATATAAATTACAAATAGTATTGTTTTACACGTTTCAAAAATCCCACAACAGTAGGCAAGTTGGTAAGTTGGTAGAAATTCGGGTCTTTAACACCGGGGCTTATTTCACCAGTGAATACTAAATAAAACAGAACTACCCAGGAAACTGCATAACATCCTCCAAGGTTTCTTGTCTTAAATAACGTTGAAAAATTAGGATTCCTTCTTTGCTTTGGGCACTGCGCTAAAAAGCAACCCAAAAAGGGTTTTATTTGACTTTTACAAAAAGTCTTTGACATAGTCTTTTAAAACTTAGAGGGTACAGCGCAAATCCAAAAAGGGTAGGAAGGAAGTCGCAAAAGTGTTCGAAAACTGGTGCCATGACCCTACTTGGAACTCAACTTATGACCTTAGATACTTTCACTTAATCCTTGCGTTCCCTTTCTCACAGTGTCTACGTCGGTTTTCACAAAAAAATAAAATCAGGCCCTCGTCTCCCGTCTCACTCTTTGCTGATCTATATTAGAAGCGGCTCTGTTCTCATTCTGTAGAACCATAACTTCCGTTAGTCTTAGTCATTGCTTTTTAGTGTGTCAAAAGTGGGTTTATCTCTCGTAGTCTTCAATTCATTGATTGCCAAAGAAATAGGCGGTTAGCAAAGCCTCAAACAAACGAAATAGTCTGAAAAGCCTTTTGCTAAGGATACACTTTCGATTTGAAAAAAAAAAAAAAAAACATATGTATCTCATCTGCGACAATTGTGTCAGTGTCACATGAAAGTATTTTTGATAGACTTGCACAGCTCTCATCATTCTATTTTATATTCCCAATATTTTTTCAACCTTCTTTCATTGAACCAAGTCAAACGGGTGCAGTTATGAAAAGCCACGACTGTTCGTACAGAACTTTTTGTAAGAAAAAAAACGTACTCAACCAAACTTTTTTGCAGGCGAAAAAAAACTTATTAAAGTTGGCAACTATTCAATGACAGGACGTCAGCTTGGAAAAGGCCACTTCGCACAGGTTCACGAGGCAAATCACATCCATCTTAATGTCAAGGTTAGTGACAGTTCTTTTTGTTCGCCTAATTCACCTAACCCTGATGAAGCCCCTTTCGAAACGCTTTTAACTTTGAAAAAAAAAACTACGTACATTACTTGAATATGTATCTACAGATATGAATCGCAAAAGAGTATATCTCAAACAAATTATGAACCGAAGCTGTGTAAAGATATTCTAATGACAGCTTTCAAGTGTCAGAATCCAATCGAGAGTACAAGGTCAGGCTTTGTATTGAAGTTAGATTCGAAGCTCTCTTCATTATTCAAATCATCATGGATGTTAGTCGTGACTACCTTGACTTTTGAAGTAGTTTTGCAGTCGATTGTGACGTTCAATCGTCATCGCCATTGTACCGCCGCATTTATTGATATGAATGTCTGTTTGATTTTGATTCTGCTCCACTCCCTATTTCAATCAATTGGCGTTGGCGACGACTCAACTTCGGAGATGTGGGTATGGGTAATGGGTATATGCGGGTATCGTCCAACTTAAGCTGATTACCGATTTGTTTCGATCACTGCACAGATAAATGGACAATCTGGCTTATGGCATGGCGGCTAGCCGGACAATATCGCCTCAGATCCATAATTGTCGATAATTGCACAATTCGAAATACGAAAAGTTGCAACAAAGCAATTCGCGGCGGTCTCGTGTAGACATAGCCCAGGTATAAAAAGAAGTAGAGGTATGTATGTATAAAGCTATATGTACGAGTATATGGAATATTGATGGCGGGACAAGAATTGAACACGAATATCAATTACCCGATTGATCTTGTTTGATTGAGAGTTAGTCAGACAGCGACTGTCGGTCTGAGTGAACTGAGCCACTTTTCTATACAAGTGCGAGAGGAGGGGATTATCCCTCTCGACTCGATTGTGTTGTGATTGATCAATTGCATGGCATGGTGGCTCTGGCTCTTGTGGTACTAGTGAAGGTGGTGGATGGTGGTGCGGTGCTTGCAGGTGGTTTATTTGTTTCCAGTTCACAGCCATGCGCAGTAATTTGTTGCAGCAAATTGTTGGTTGGTGGATGGTGGTATGTCGGTTGGCTGGTGTGGATGGCGTTTTCTTTAGTAATTAGATGTGAGTCCTTGATTTATGCAAATTCTCAAAGGCACCTTATAAACGTCATTATAGCTATACAAATGGAGGAAATGTCAAACCAATTTTACCATTTTTGTCGAGTATTAAGATAAATATGGAGGTTATGGGAGGATTGGATTATTAGGTAAGCCATAAGCTATGATAGACACTTTATTATAACAATTACGAGAAAATGCTTACCATGTTCTTGAAAGACTGCATAATGAGGCTTTAGCAAGAGCAATGGGCTTTTCAAAGATGACAGTCGACATTATTTTATGAAACTGAAGTTCTCTTTCGTCAACCGTATAAGGTTTTTCGTGTATAGAATAAATTGCTTCTCGTTGCACTTTTAAAATTCAGAAGGCTTCTGGAGTAGACAAAAGACGGTGTGACACTTGACGACGCCAAGTCAATGAGAGGGACTGAGTAAAGACTGTATAAATATTTTGAGGACAAGTATTGGGTTTTGGGCTTCAAGTAGCACTGCAAAAATGTGACACATAACTTTGAAAGCTCTAATCATTCCGTCACTTACTTACTTGCTTAGTGGACACTACAGCTATAGGGATCCTTGACCCCAAACAGAATCTCTCGCCCAAAGATTGTTCGATCAGTATCTAGTTTTGCACTCTTACAGCCCTATTATGGTTGTCAAATATCAATTATGTAGTTGACACACCTTAAGTGGTATCAATTGATGAATTGGTATCATACATGTGAATTGATAAATAAATTTTTTTCCATTGTGAACAGTTTGCCTGTACTTACTTGACACTCCTCATATCTAGGTGCTATACGACTATTTTGTATTTCCTGCCTTCAATGAAACTTTACCACATTAACTTCTGCATTCAATTTAAAACACTTTGCAGTATTCCTCTTATGACAATCAATCGCTGGTTACACCATTTTAACAATATAGACCACAAAATTGTTTATCAACGACGAATTAGTGATAGACTGAAAAATTGAAAGATTTCAAAAATGTTGATAAAAATATTATCGAACCAGAGACGCTCACAATAGACCGCAAAAAAAGCATTTCATTCACAACTGAACAAAAGTTTTAATCGTTGCTATCCGTGAAACCACTTAAACAATTTCATTGAAAAACGAACAACTTTATCATTAGTATCATATTGATTTTGGTTGATTGCACCACCGAAAAATAGGTTTCTCTTTTCGGTGATCGCGACAAGTGTGTTTACAAAGCCCAGAGAGCTGATTACTTTTCCCAGCCATCGTATTCTTGCTATTGGTACCTACTCTTCATCGCCATCACTCCTAGAGAAAAAATTATCTAAAGTTACAAACAACAACGTTCTTGACTTTTTGGAGCATAAGCGGGCGAATCCTTTTTACAGCTTTAAGGCCAAATGTATTTACATGAATATTATGTTATGTCAATAGGTATTGTCGAAAGAAAGTGCACAATATAAGATCCACTTCAGTTTATAACGATTTAGGCAGTTTATGGAGCTGCAATCTTGAGATTATATTAACTACAGTGTTTTGGATAAAAAAAAAACAATGCCATAGTTAACCATAAACATTGATCATAGAATTGAACCTTGAAATTTTTAAAATTTGTTGATGAATTTTTCATGAATTCACAGAAAGCGAAAAGCCCCATGTCCTAGAGCATTTGACGCAACCATATTGTCAATTCCTAGCGGAAGTCGATACCCGTGGAAACACTTTTTGTTGCTTGTATCTTCTCTGACTGGAATTACGAACCTCCCATCCAACAAACAGACACTCTAACTATTACACAACGGGCCCCAAATTTGTTTGGTTGCATAGGGATGAGCGATGGTTTCAGTTATTGATAAATACGCAAAAACTCCTTCATCGGCTTGAGCAACATTCTTTGGGGTTTCAAATTTTGGTTTTAAATTCGAATGTTTGGTCCTACACTGTTTTTAAAAACATTTTCTTCACCAGATTTTCTTTATACTTAAAATTTGTCATTTCAATTGTGCTATTCAGAGTAAATTTTTTACAACAAACAAAAATATAGTTGGAAAGTCGATCTTCTAAGAGCACCGGGTAATACAACGCCTTGAGGTAATCCATAACGGGTGCTTGACTCAGATCAGAACTCGATCAATAAATTAAAATTCTATTCATAATCAAATTAACTACACACAAAGGTAGCATTCCTGTATTTTGGTACGGGTTTTAAATAATGTAAGCTCACCAGTCATAAGATCCAACTTAGCCCAAGATACAGTCATGAAAAAGCAAGGAAAAATGCTGGAATCAATCACTGGATCCCAGCACACAAAGGCTATGATGGTCACGAGAAGGCAGACACTTTAGCTTAACACGGCGTATCAATACCATTCGTCTTTCCTTAGCACTTCTTCGGTGTAAATAAAAGCACATTCAAAAACACTGCCAAGCACATCTTACTGGAAGAATCAAATAAAGCTTGGCGTAGCTCATCTGGCCAAACGTGTTTAAAACTCATTTTGACCGAATATACTGAAAAAACATCAAAATTCCTACTGAACCACTGTTCTTTAAAGAAACATCTTCACCAAATGAGGCTTGTAGCGGACTCCATCTGTAGACTATCAGCCTTATTATGAGTTTCACATGAACAGTATTCCGCTCGAAAAAGATCCCATTTCACTTTTCCCTTGTTATGAGTATTGGTGGAAAAATTGTCCATGTTCGAAAAAATTACCTTACTATGAGCCATTTTTCCCCGTGAAATGTGAAAACATTGAAAGCAAATTACTTGTGGGGAACAAGTAAGCAACAAAAGCGGAAAAAAGGAATTTTGTTCACGGGAAACTCACAATATAGCTTTTAAAATTCCGGGCGAACGAATGTTCCAGACGAAAAGCTGTTCACATGAAACTCATAATAAGGCTGTATGCCTAGAAAATGAAGAAACTTCTCTGCACATTATTTCGGAATATCAAGCAAATACTTGACTATGAAATCATCCCCCTAGATAAACTCAAACTCATTCACCCATAGAAGACTGCTAACTTCTGGTTCAACTCAGAAGCAGGAGAACTGCTCTGAAACCTCACATGGGTTGGGACAGTAGATTTCATTGAGACACCGCAGTTCCCAGAGCTGCTATAGCTCAACACGCCTTTAATCTAATTCAATCTAACAACCTTACAATGTCAGGTACTGAAGAAACCTAACGAAGACAGCTTACTAGATGAGTTATCTAATGCAAAAAATTATGGTTTGTTCGAACGATTCGAATATTAACATGTAAGCTTTCGAACCGTTCGAGTTTCAAAATGCACTTCTTTCGAATTCGACTAACTGCTATCTACCTTACTAGAATGTCAGAATAGGCATGGTTGTTTTAGATAAATTTTTTATAGCGACAAGTCAGGCAAAGCTAAGCTTCCAGCCTGTAAGTGTGTCAAAGAAGCTGTCCGTTCGACACTTCGGCTACCATGTATTCCGCAGTATTTAGAAAACAATCAAAGCTCAATGACTCTATAGCTTTGAATTCATTACACTCCTACCGACCGACGCGACGGCAGAACATTCAGCTGGTTTTGGTAGCAACATCATTCCATATGAAATTCCCCTTGCATTGCAATAAAAAAATTCATTTCAACATTGATAAGGGGTGGTGTACTTGGATAGAAAAAATTTACTATCTGATTCCAAGCCATTATAGTCTGTTCTAAGCGAAAAATTTGGTGTTCAAAGAGGTCCTAACAATGGCTAAAGAAAAACGTGATATCTTCATTGGATATCCGCATCTTCTCCGACAGTCAAGGAGTTCTTAAATCACATAATATTTTTATAAGCTTCGGAACTGCTCGAAACTGAGGACCATCTCTCATAGAAATAGCAGAAAAGTTCAGTAATATCACGCAGATTCCATAATAGAAAACTTCCACACGGAAAGCTAAGTTGCGAACTACAAAAATTTGTGTTCAGAAAATCCGAATGGAATCGAAGAAAGCATTACCCGTTGACACACTAAATACCGCCATTCTGGTTTTCGAAATCAGCTGTTTAACGCCAAATGTGCAAGATCATTCACATTTATCTGTAAACATAACTTCTTTTTTATATTAAGACGACGAATTTACATTCCACTCGGATTTGGTGATACCAATACTACGAATTTCGAAATTCGTTCCACTCCGAATTGATTATGTGATAGTTAAGTAAAGTAAGTAAGTAAGTAAGTAAGTAAAGAATTCATTTATTGTTATTTTGAGTTTGTTACATTCACATAGATTTTTATGAATTTATAAGCTTTGGCTTAGCCGTACTTACTTATGTGATATTTACATCGGGAAACTTTAACTTTTTACGATGACGATGGAATCTGTGATAGGGCTGAATATTTTTATAAGCCCTATTACTGCTCGAAACTGCCGATCATCTCCCATAGAGATGGCAGTAAAGTTCATCTCCTGGGCACCGAAACACAGAAACATTACAAAACTGACGATCCGGTGGAAACGTGTAAGCTGTGCTGCCACTGTCAAGCAAATACATAAAAATATCGCTAACTAGTCTCCTTATTGCTTGCCTTATTAGTTGAAGGTTCGAATTTAAAAAAAAAAAACATCTAATCATCATCACAATGCCCGTCGTAACAATTTCGGACTACGAATTCCAAAAAGGAAGCATCCTAGACGCTTCCATAGTAAATATTTCGCTACGAAATTTATCACAGTGGATGAAATTATTAACAAGCTCAAAATATCTTATGCAAAACCTTCGCTACGAAGATACTTTTAGTCCTTTGGCATTTACTTTCTTACTTAAGGTGGCGCTACAGTCCGGGTCGGACTAGGGCCTCAACCAACATGCTTCTCCAGCCAACTCGGTCCCTAGCTAGCTGCCTCCAGTTTTGCACTCCAAGTTGGTTGAGGTCCTCTCCTACTTGCGTGCGCCACCTGAGTCGCGGTTTTCCTCTACTGCGCCGTCCCTCGGGATTGGATTCGAAGACTTTCCGGGCCGGACCGTTGCTGTCCATTCGTTCTACATGACCCAACCATCTTAGCCGCTGGAAATTGACTCGTTTTACAAGGTCAGTGTTGCTGTACAGCCCGTACAATTCGTCGTTAAATATTCTTCTCCATTCTCCATCTATGCAGACGGGCATTTGTTGTACGAAATTGGTAGGACGGGAAAGAGATAGAGATAGAGGTGAATGTCTGTTCACGATTGTAAATTCCGCAAGGAATCGGCAAGACTCCCAAGAGTATTGCACTTTATTACTCAGCTGTCTGTAATCGGCAAAAAGCTATGGTTCCCAGAAAAGTGTTAAGTTCCGCAGGTTCCCGAACAGTCTACTTTCCGCCGCTCAGTTATTCAAGACCTCATCCATGAGTTTCATGTTTTTCTCTCTCACACTTCTTTATTATCAGCTGAATAAGACTCCTATCTTTTCCAGTCCCAATAAAAACTTCTACCAAAGGCCAGTGTTGTCTCATCACAAGTTGACTCCAACAAATAAACATTTCTTCCCAGCCCTTTAAAGGAATTTAAGGAATAAACTTTAAATAAAAACAAAAGTTCCATGCAATCCCATTAAGGCAACGTCATGGTATTCCACCTCACCTTAAAAATATGTCTTCCTAATAAAAAAAACAAAAAATGGAGATCCTCTGCCACAATTCACTTCCTGCCAAAAAAGGCACGTGAAAAACTCCTCTCATCGTTGCATAAGACCCAGTTTTGCATATCACACCTTCGTGATGGGTGACGGTATCTATTATTCTTCCCTTAAAACGGAGTAGTTGTCTCACGTACCATCGCGCAGCACACACAACAACTGCTGTATCGTGCACTTGATTTCGCTGCACACCGTCGTTCACCATCACCATAAACCAAACTGACATTATGCCCCCGATTCTATAATATCTCCGTCTCACTCTTTCCACAATATGCCCATCATACTCCCATCCCTATAGTTGTCGCCCACTTTTGAAGCCCACTAAAGCGGGAAGTGTGTATAAAGCTTTCAACAGCATCAAAAAAACAAAAAACAAAATACCAAAACTGCTTTTTTATCAGCAGAATGCTGTTGCAACCGACTGCGACTTGCAGCTGCCTTCGGACTCGACAACGCGCTGATAACGCTGCTCCATGGAAAAAAAAATCCCTATTGGCGTAAGTGCAAAATGGTGCTCGTTGAAAGCGGCCAAGATAAGTGTTTTGGGCGCCCAGCATGCCCACTCATGTGGAGTCTCGAAACCTCAATCGGATTCCGCGAGGGCAGCAGCTGCCACCGCATATAGAGATGAAGAGCCCCCCCCACATACATACACACCGATACCGATGCGATGATGCTATTCACTAACTCAACTCGATTGGCGTAGAATCACCGGTTGCCATCAGCCAAGCGTTACCAGGCTACAACCACACCATGATGCAGGGCACACAAAGCAAACCAGAGTACCGACTACCTAGTGCAGTGAAATATGTGTCACGTACAGCCAGACTGTATGTCGCCGTCGTCGTCGTCGACGCCATGTTGTTGTTGATGTTGGGTTGTTGGGTACTGGCATCGTCGTCGTTTCATGTTTCGCAACATTGCAATTATACAACTACGAAGCGTTAAGCATTCTTCGATTAAGAGAGTGAGAAAAATGATGATGGGGAGGCAGTCAACTGGTGTGGCAAGTGGAGCTGGGAATGCATGCATTGCATATATACAAATGAACATTCCGTCGTTGTAATAACAATTCAATGTTTCGCATCGTAAATCCGTTGCAGCATAAGAGCAGTAGCTGCATAAAAGAGCTGCTGCTGTTGCTGCTGCAGCAGACCACTTCACATTACAAGCGAAGCTCTATATTGGCAAGGCAAGTGATGGTTGGAGTAGGGTTATCCTTGAAGCAGTCGTTAAAATCTCCAATCGTGCGCCAATAAAGTGGGCTTCGTAACAGTCAAAACTTTTACCCATGCATTGTTGAACTGCTTCCGAGGTAATAACAACCGACCGCTCAATTACAACGCACGAGATGAGGCGATGCGGTTTTTGTATAAAATTGGCTTCATTCTGGCTGGGACCATGTTAAACCAATTATTGGTTAAACAAATGAGTCTGTTCAAGTATTTGATATTGCGTCTGTTCAGCGGATAGTCCTCTTAATAGAGATACTATGCGTAAAATGTGGCTTGGTTGCAGCAAAGGTGAGTTTTCACATGCTAAAATGATCGAAAAAGGCCATAAGGGTTCGTTCTTTTGACTTTTTTATTATTTTATTCGTCTGCATGAATTCTTTGCATTTAAACACACTCGTTAGTTTTAAGTGGTCTACACAGAACTTTGACTAAGTAGCAAGGCAATGTTAAAGATAAGGAGTTCGAAGTGGTTAAGTCTCATCTGTCAATTTTAGAGCGGAGTGTTTTTTTTCTGTTGGAGGTTTTTAAAATACCAGCTGGAGCACTCAGACCTAAATACCGGTCCATTGTACTACCAGTTAGCAACCTTCTATTTGTTATAGCTTTCCAGATGTTCGGAGAAAAGCCAAAAGACGCTGTCATGATAAGGAGCCTAAGTTAGCCGAGTATATCTGTAACCTCATTCGAGAAAAAGCAGGACATTCACAGAGGAAGTGCTCCGCGCTGTCCTCATCTTCTCCACAAGATTCACAGAGTGTGGTATCACTTAAGCCTAACGCGTTTAAATGCTTGGCAAAAGAGAAGTGCCCGCTGGCAACGCCAACAAACTTTCTACAGTCTTTTCTGCTACGATCTAGCAAAAATGTTGCAGTCTTCTTACTAACGTTGGGGAGCATACGCTTGGTTTGTCTGCATCCATGGAGGCATGCCATCTACGGTTGTGCTCTTCACAGATCCAATCGTTGATTGAAGCCCTCACTGAGGACGCTGGCAGACCTAGCGACCAACGGTTCAGGTCCTGAGAAAGCTGTCTGAGATCCCTGCCTAGCAAGTTCATCGGCGATCTCATTTCCAGTTATGCCGTGATGGCCCAGAACCCAAATGAGACTCAAGGAATTTAATCTTCCGACCGCTTTCAGAGAGCTCTTGTATTCTTGGATCACTTTCGAAGTGGTTAGAGGGTTGAGAAGAAGAGCCTTAAGCACAGCTTGGCTGTCGCTGCAAACAAAGATACTTCTCCCCTTCCATCCATTGTTCGTTACGTGGCTCAAGGCCATTAAGATGGCATAAGCCGCCGCTTGGAAAACGGATGCGTATGATCCCAAAGATGAGTGCAGTCGTACGCCGTCGTTCTCAACAAAGGCACCAGAACCATCGTCGGTTTTGGAGCCATCTGTGAAGATACGATAACAGTTCTTTCCAGGCTCAGATTCTGGAGCGAACCAGTCCTGAACCGAAGGAAAGTTGACTGAGTAATTTAGACGCAGTTTGAGCCTTGGGATCATCGTGTCAGACGGCATATCCAGACGTGAGTCAAAAGATATGCTGCTTGCGAGCTCCTCAAAGCTCCAGTGCGAATTGTGCCAGAGACCACATCTCTTTAAAAGAGAAATGGTCTTCAGAGTACACCCCATAATGTAGGTATCAAGGGGAGGAAGATTCAGCAGTGCGCAGAGAGCAGCTCTCGGTGTGGTGGGGAAGGCCCCAGTAACACCAAGACAAACTCTGAAGTTTGGCAAACGAGGCAATAACGTATTTACGAGAGAGCTAATTCCACCAAACAGCTGACGCATAGGAGATGATTGGTCTTATCACAGCCGTATAGATCCAAAGGACCCTTTTCGGTGAAAGACACCATGTCTTGCCAAAGGCTTCTTTACATTGCCAGAAGACTGACAGTGCTTTAGTAGTTCTAGATTCGACATGTTTAGACCAAAGAATCTCGTTATCCAGGATCACTCCAAGATGTTTGATTTCATTTGAAAAAGGGATGGGTCAGACCAGTCAATTTTCTACGTCTCGTGAAGAGGACAACCTCGTTTTTTAGAGGATTGACGGAGAGACCGTTTCTGACACACCAGGTGTCAATCATATAAAGCGCAGCCTGTGCTTGGGAACAGACAGCTTGGGGGCTAGAACCAACCGAGAGCACGGCGACGTCGTCTGCATATGCTTGGGCGTGAACGTAAGAACCATTGAAGATTACAAGTAGAAGGTCGATCAACATGCACCACAGCAGAGGAGATAAAACACCACCTTTTGGACAACCCTTATTCACTCCCGTTGCATATTTTCCATATTCCGCCTCAGCAATTACGGTTCTTTTCATTAGCATTGCTTTAATCCACAACACTAATGACTAGTCCTAGCCTGTTCTCTGGCAGCATTGCACATACCATCGAAGCTAGCATTGTCAAAAGCACCTTGAATGTCGATGGAGTGTAATCGACTTCCCTTCATTTAAGATTTTCCTCCGGTTAACATGAAGCTAAGACTCAGAGCCGATGATTAAAGGACATGCATAGGAACACTAACTCACTGTGTAAATAATGAACCACTTTAATGCCTGTTATGGAGCAAAAAACCGCCGAGGAGTCCTTAAGGATAAAGTAGGCTATCAATCAACACAGAGATCGTGGAAATTCAATCAATTCAGGAACCTAGGTCTATTCAAAATAACCAATGGTTGGTATCGACTCGTCCCTATCAAAACTTCGCAGATGAAAGCTTTCTTCTTTTTCTTAACATTACCAAGCTATCATTCGTCGAAAAAGACAAAAATTCTTAATTCCTTATGCAAAACTAAGATACTTTTAAATTCTCTTACTTTTCTTTTGCCGAAGTTGAAAAGAATTTCAATTTGCCTTGATTTTTCGACATCCAAATGAAAGGCATATGCAAATCTTCAGGCAGACTTGACATCATTAATCTTTAAACTTTTGACAACATACACACTCATCACCTAACTTCAACTACAAGCTTGTATACAAGATTCCTCCTAAAACAACTTGAAACTTAAGTCCCTCATTTCCCGGATGTCTCTCCAAGCACAATGTTCTCCAGTGCTAAGTTCCTTTAATCTGTTGTTAAGTGCGACACACAACAGAGTTCTGTCTTGAATGTCTTTGCATTTTCAAAATATACACAACATGATAAGAAATTAAACAACGACACCATCCACCTTACCACATTATAAAGTTGACTCTTCCAAAAATATAAATTCCCAGACAGAGAAGAGATGGATGTACATATTCCTTGTGCATATAGTGGCCGACAGATTCAGCACAAAACAATTTGTTTGCTTGCAAGTAATCAAGTGTGAAAGCTGGACGACACTTACACTCTATTCACACAAGCAGCAGGAGCAGCAGTAACCATAAACCTTAATGTGACTTTCCTGGCCAAAGCAATTAATCAAATTCAGCGGAGAGAGAACTTTGGCCTTCCTTTCCGTTTATGAAAAGTCTTTATTATCAACACACACACACCAACCCAAAAAAAAAGGAAAAGATTGTTTTGAGAATAATTGTGATTTACCATTGCCTCTCATTCGAGAAAGCTGCCCTGTGCCCAATGAATTCTTTCGTCTTCTTTTTTTTTCACTTAGTCCTGAATTATCGCACTTTTCCTGGACGAGTTGCTTCTTTCATATGGATTTAGTTCGGTATATTTCATATATACCTACCGGCCATTGATTTGAGTGTTCGGAGAAGTCCATATGCCCACCGGGACAAGACTACACACAGCCCATACCACTCAGCAGGAGCCAGGAAACATTTGTTATTTTTATTGCGTATAGCGGTATCTTGAGGCGATTTCATTGGCATTGTGCTATTATGCGGTCCATAGAGCCTTTTATATTCCGTGTGTGTATATCCCTTTTGGTATAGAGAGTGGATAATAATTTCGAATATTTCTTGGTGAGTTAGCCAAATAAATTTCATTTCCGATCCGGAATTTGGATTTATATTGGCCACATGGTTCTCTTTTCGTATTAACCCCTGCCTGAGAAGACGGTTATTAAGTGCGGCTTATGTGAGCTACTTTGCCGATACAGATTCGTTGGTGGTCTAATGCCTTTCGATATTGTTGAGAGACACTTTTTCATTTATAAATGACTTTTGGGTGGTCTCACTGAGTAAGCTTTTAGGCTGAGCAGTCAGTTATTTTGAAATAAAATTATGAAAAACGAGCTGGGAGTGCGAGTAGTGATGGTTGGGAATTTGTAGAAGTCATATGACTCATGACCTGACACAATGTGGTAATAATTTGGCAATTTTAGCAAGAATAACTTGATTTACGTGGACGGGCAATACTACGGCCTTCCATTCAAAAATACCATCATGCAGAGAAAGGGAATGGCCCGCCCAAAGCTCAGTATTAGAAAAAGGAGAAACTATGAGAATTTCAACAGAAAAACAATATCAAAGCTTTCCAAACACACTTTGAGATCCGAGTGGGGTGTTGCAGCTTGCGGCAGCAACCGCAGCTAGCCTAGGAAAGCTTTCCGATGCAATTGCATATAGAAAGGAAGAGAAACTAAGTGAAAAGGCGGCACTGAAGCCAGCCGACACTTACCGAGGTAATTGCAATCTACGGGCCACAACTCGTTGGGTACCCACTAACCACATGATGAGAATAGGCATCAGCACATCCGGATTATGTAGAGGATGCAAAGATGAAGAGGCAGAGGAAGGATCATTCCACTTCCTCTGTGAGTGTCCTATCCCAGTGCTTGGCCCACACTCGGAAAAAAACCCTCGGAGGATACTTCTTCGACGAACTGGGCGACATCTCTAATCTCCCATTGAGCAACGTCCTGAAATTTATTCAGGGCTCCAAATGGTTCAGTGGGGGTTACCTACCCCAATTAACCAATTACCAACCCAACCCTCTACCTCTCCAATCCTCCTATCTCCTCATCCTCTGATTTTCCCGGGTAGCACAATGGATCCTTGAGATTCGAGTGAGGTGTTGCCACTTGTGGTTTTACTGATCTTCTTCTTTTACTGATCTTCTTCTTTTACTGATCTTCTTCTTTTACTGATCTTCTTCTTTTACTGACCTTTTTCTTTTACTGATCTTCTTTTACTCATCTTCTTCTTTTACTGATCTTCTTCTTTTACTGATCTTCTTCTTTTACTGATCTTCTTCTTTTACAGATCTTCTTCTTTTACTGATCTTCTTCTTTTACTGATCTTCTTCTTTTACTGATCTTCTTCTTTTACTGATCTTCTTCTTTTACAGATCTTCTTTTACTGGTCTTCTTCTTTTACTGATCTTCTTCTTTTACTGATCTTCTTCTTTTACTGATCTTCTTCTTTTACTGATCTTCTTCTTTTACTGATCTTCTTTTACTCATCTTCTTCTTTTACTGATCTTCTTTTACTGATCTTCTTCTTTTACTCATCTTCTTCTTTTACTCATCTTCTCTTTTACTCATCTTCTTCTTTTACTCATCTTCTTCTTTTACTCATCTTCTTCTTTTACTCGTCTTCTTCTTTTACCGATCTTCTTTCTTTTACTGATCTTCTTTTCTTACTGATTTTCTAAATAAAATAGGGTGGAGCAAGGCGCAACAGAGTGGAGAGCCACAATTTTTTCGGATTCCGAACGACTGATCGCTTTTCGTCGAAGGACATGCCAATTCCTCGCGAAATATGATACCCGTGGAATAACATTTTTCTATTGGGATTTGAACCTTCCACGTAATAGGCCGACATGCTGATAACAACACCACGGGCGTGTCCTTTTCTTAGTCTTTTACTTCTGATTCTTTTTCTTCTTTGTCTTTTACTGAGTCTTCTAGGTCGTCTAATCCCTTCGGGCCAATTTTTGTGATCCTGTGCATCTTTTTCTTCAGAATCCTTGTCTTAGTCTTTTAAAAACGGTTCCTGGTTCATTAGCTCATATTTATTTTATTACTTGCACGAGAACAACAATAGTTCAACGGCCGGGTAGAGTTCCTAAGGTGCACGTGCCAATCACTCTACTTTGTTTTTTCCCTATCTTCGCTCCTCTCGCAAAAGCATAGATTAAAGCGGATAATGGGATCTAATAGCTTATTACCCCACCTGAGGCTGGGATATAATTTTTTTGTAATTTACCAAATGCCTTGCAGCTATAAGCCCGTTGACAGGCAGGGCAACGAGATCAGCACTTCCGTTTTGATTTATCGGCCATTCAAATCAATTAAAAATGTAAATGAGATCAATCTCTTCATAAATGAGACGACCGTTCATTAGTCATTCCTCAATAATGACCAATCTGAGTCATCAAATCCCTTTTAATAGTTTTCTGTCACAGCCTAGACTGCCTAGAGCAATAAACTGGCTTTTGCTGTTGAAGTGTTGAAATTGCTTACCCTTCGCACGATTCCCACCACAAATTGTTAACACACGACAAAGAACAAGGTGTGATCTTAATACAACACAATTATTCACATCAACAACTACTACGATCAAAGTCCATCGATCAGTTCAACATTCTCACGTGATAATAGTCTTCAACAAGCACACGGCATATACGTACATCTAGCTCTAGCTCTAGGACGTATGTATGTACGGTAACGGCTGATGCCCGCCGTTCTGCCATGGCATATTGTAACATTTTTTCGTATACAAATTACAATTAGCATACACAGCCATTGCGAATGCGAATCTGCTCAATCGTGCGCTACACAGTACTGTCCAACGAACCGATCTTAGTCATATCGCACACACCGGTTAGCTGCGGGCAAAGACCTTAAGGTACGTACGTATATTTGCCTACTTTTGTAGTTCGATGAAGATTCGTTGGATCGTAAAAAATGATTCTTTGTTGACTAAACCATACAATGACTTTTCACAAAAATATCAAGGCCACACTTCATGGGGTTAAAAAAAAAGAGGAAAAACTGTTGTCTGATGTAATGCCGATTACAAGTTAGACTGGAACAAAAAAGTTTCTATGAGGCGATTCAAAACGAGAAGAGTTCAAAAGCCGACACATTAGCTTCACAACTTTAGACGCACGATTTGGCGCGGTCATCTTGACTTCAATTCTCATGCGGCTGTACACAGCATCTCACTCAATAAAAGTGTCTATACAACCAGGAAGAACTCTTATTAAAGTGTTATTTTGTTGGTGATTTTAATGCCCACGACTTAATTTTTTAACATCACGACCTCCTGCAGTGCGAGCGTTTTACTTTCCATTTGTTTTTGTTTTGTACGATAAATCTCTTTCCCGAATATGGGCTGACAAACTCACAGAGAACTTTTAGTCTAATGTATCTAATGTTTTTTCGAATGGTGTGATTGAAATGTGGTTGGCAAATTACAAATTGATGTTGTTAAATAGAGTGTTGGGGGAAAACAATATAAGAATGGTAGAGAGAGAGAGAGAGAAAGCTGCTTTCAATTGATTTGCGGTCAATTAAAGTTCAGGAAATATTATTTCAATAAATCTGAGCAGATTCAAGTATGAGGAAAGAATTTTTGAGGAGGTTTTCAACTTGAAAGAATCTTTTGGAATATTCATCTCATGAATATAGGGGATTCAACTGAGGAAGTTCTTCTTCTTAGGCAGTGATCCATCTTGGTGGTGCCGATGTCTGCCTATAACGTGGGTGAAAACCAAAAAAGTTTTTTTTCACGAATATCGCCTTTTGCGAGGAATCAGTTCTCCGATTGCTCTTTCTCGGTTAGCCGTACGGAATCGGCAAGAAATTGTAGGTCCTCATCATTCCTCACATGGTTGTGAGAAATGCGCTAGGACCCAGGGCTCCCCGTGATGCAACACAGTATTCATTTATTTTGATCAATCTTGGTCTGCCCAATTTTAATTTATCTTAACTGCTTATATATAACACTATGAATATTAGGTTCCCCTTTCAAAAACCATAGTCCTACCAACATAGATAAATAAAGATAGGATGGGAATGGGAACAGCTAGCTCGGGAAAAAAAATGCAAGGGCCCTACAGTTTTTGCCTATTACAAGCGATTAAGTGGTAAGGAGCCTTTCATGGCAGTATAACACCCTCGGAGGATTCACAAAACAGACGATTTATCGGTGTAAAAATTATGTTCGGATGCTCTCAGGAGTCGAACCTTGAACTTCCACATAAGAAGCATAAAATTCGCAATTGGTTAAATGCAGGGGGCCTACTATTTAAGGGGGGACGCTGGTCTAGAGCGTGAAAAAATGGGCATAATTTATGAATTTTTTGTGACTCAACAAAAAGATCAATCGAAAATCTGTGAAAGAGGTTTTATAATTTAAGTTTTAATAAACAAATACAAATTTTTTCCTGTCAATTAAATTCAAAATGGCGGCTGTTCAGCATTTCTTCGGAGGCACTTCATTTTTTAGATGGGTCCATGGCCGAAAGTGTAACCTCCTTAATTTTGATCCTGGAACAAAATCCCGAATTTTTTTAGTTTCCTTATAATAACAGCTAGAGCCGTACGTAGGATTTTTTCGATATTTTGTTTTTTCGCGAAATGGTGTACGTTTGAACAAAAAATTCAAATTTTCAATAAAAAAATGCGACAAAATTGTTGATTAAAAAAAAAAACTATGCAACATAGAAAAAAAATCCTACGTACAGCTCTGGAGAAAGGTATTTTGAATGTACTGTCAAAATTTCGTATAGATCGGTGAAGATTTGCTCAAGTTATGTTTTCGGCCAGTCAAAAAAAAAGTGATTTTGAGAAAAACGCGTTTAAAGTTTTAAATACTATAAAATCATACGGCATACTAGAGGGGCGCTGCCGCAGAATGGAAAGTTTGGGCATTTAGACATTTTTGCTGGCATCCATCCTTTGGTATGTTATTTTTAAGACCCTAAAGTACCTTTTCAGACAAAAAAAAAAATTCGGTTTCTTCAAAATTCTAGACCAGCGTCCCCCCTTAACTCGATCCTATAATAAAAGTACCTATTCGAATCCCCAAAATTCTTTCTTCGTAGTTCTTAAAGACGTTGGAGCAAATTGGAGACTTGTACGAAGCTCGGAAGTTTTTGTGGCAAGCATTTGGAAGAACTCAAATTCGATACTACTTCCATTCTTATTGGCACTTATGAGCAAATGTGGAATGATTCGAAAGTTTTTAAGAAATGGTTTACGAGGTCAGTCCGATAAGTACTTAACCTCTCCGCCCAATAACGCCATTATCGAAAGAGAAACTTACTATAGTGTAGTCCAGTTTTCTAGAAGGCTATTGTCGAAATTTCAGCCAAATTGGACTCGTAGTTTTGTTTTAACCGCGTGTGGAAGCGAACGTGTCAGCGGATTTTAGAAAAATGGAAAAAGAGCAATATCGGTCAGTGATTTGATTCTGGTTTTTGGAAGGGAAATCACGTAGCGAATTCAAAGAGCGGTTGGATGCTGTGTACGCTGACTCTTCTCTTCGATGGCGACCGTCAAAAATTGGTTCCACGAGTTTCAACGTGGTCGCACGTCGGTTTTTGATGAGCCACGACCAGGTGCCCCGAAAACGGCTACCACGGAGGACAATGTGACAAAAATCCACGTTCTCGTATTGGCAGACCGCCGATTGAAGGTGCGCGAGATAGCTGAGATAGTGTGCATCTCGAAAGACCGCGTGGGCATTTTGGGCATGAGAAAGCTGTCGGCGCGATGGGTGCCGCGTTTGCTCACTCCCGATAATAAACGCAACCGTGTGACCTCTTCAGACCCGCGGCTAAATTGGTTGAGTTGGGCTATTAACTATTGCCCCATCCACCGTATTCTCCAGATTTGGCCCCGTGCAATTCCTTTTTATTTCCAAACTTGAAAAAATCACTTGCCGGGCAGAAATTTCTCTCGAATGAGGAGTTCATCACCGCCACGGAGGCCTACTTTGCAGAACTCGAGAAAACGTATTATTCAGATGGGTTAAAGAAGTTGGAGCATCGCTGGATCAAGTGTATCGAACTAAAAGGGATTATATTGAAAAATAAATCAACACTTTTCCAAAATTTTCGTTTTTCTTTTGTAAGCTAAGAACTCAAAAACTTCGCATATGAAAGCCAAACCCCCAAGGTACTTTTTCGAAAGGACATCAATCGAAAACAATGTCCTCCACCAAAACTTAAATGAAGATAAATATTTCCTCGGATTTCATAAAAAAGTTTAGTCTTTAGTACAACAAACTCCAGTTTACCCAAGGAAAGGCCAATTGTCGCCATCACGAAACAATGAGAATTTATTGAAAAAATGTACTGGCTTTTGTAAAAATTGTATTGCGACGCTTTAAAAAATACGTTACTTTGCTTTGCTTCTAAGAAACGCTAGCTGATAAATCGGAGCTATAGGAAAACCAAATTAGGATTTAAGCTTTGATAGAAAACTAAAGCAAAACAATTAGAATGGATTTGATTCTATCAAGGCAAGCAGAATCGCGTCTTTTAAGACTACTCTCATCCAAAACTTAGGTACTGAAAAAGCATGTTCAAGAAACCGAAAAAATTTTCAAAATGTATGAAACGATATACAGGGTGAGCCATCAAGTGGTTTCTTTCCAAATCAAAGGTTATTTCGACACTGACAGCTGTTTTCCGTTCGAAGTCTTTATAAAAAGTCAGTATCACACTTCCCCGAAACGAAATGAGTTACTTTGTGTTTTAAAAACGTGGAGAAATATTTTAAACATATTTCCAAATTTTTTGTGGGGCGTTTTGTAGCCCAAAAAGTGGGTTTTTTAAAAAACTTTTAGTAACAAATACTTTTGAAAGTACGCAAGTTTGTGCAAAAAATTCCGTGATACTGGCACGCTAGTGCACAACACTCGTCTTCGTCCGTTACGCACAGGTGAGAAGTTGGTACCTGTAGCCGAGAGTGGTAGATTCAATCCATTTACATCAACTGTAGTAGGGGTAGGGCGGTTTTTTTTACTGAAATTGATGACATAAATATGGACGACCGATCTCGTGTTCATCCAGAATTGGGGACCATTCCACACAGTCCATGGCACAATCATTTCTTACACATCAAATTCCGTTTTATATATGGCGTCTTGGCGATGTCAATTCGCCACCTTAGGTCACGACGTCGCCGTCGTACTGAGCGGCAAAATTACAACAGAATTAAAAGCTCTAAATTTTTGCTCTGCAGCTTTGCTGCTCAAAACGTGGCCTTGCACTTAGAGCTGTGATTTTACTTCTTTGTACTTTTTTGTGGGGAGCCATCCAAAAAAACAAGGTCATTAAGTATCATTTATTGGGCCCACCTTTTACAACCTATGACGTTGGCAGTAGTCGATTGCGACGAAAATCAAATTTAAAAAACACGAAATCACGGCCCAGGCTTTCTGGATACATTATCCGCCTCACCTACTTTAAAACTGTCCATTTGTTACTCACAGTCAAATTTGCATGCTACTCTCAAATGCCAGTTGCTTATCAGCTATCACATTTCTATTTTCCCTTGTCCTTCGACAGCTATCAAGTATCGTAATTCGCCAGCAAGATAAGCTCCGAACCGAGAAGCCTTATTCACCCATTTGTGTTCAAAACAAAACCTAATCTCTCTAGAGAGCAACGCATTTGAACCTTGGACCATGGCTCTGTTTCAATTCGAATCTAATCGCACGTAGTATGTATTGTGTAAGTGTATTAGAAGAACAATTCACTTCCATGTGCTGATGGATGATTACACTACACACGTGCGCTCGAATAAGCTGTTTACTGAGCTCCCACTCGTATAGATTCTTAATATCACCACTTCTCGAATGGAAATCAGGCCGTCACTCGTCTGTCGTGCACTGGCCATACGAAATACGAATGCAATGTACACAAATGCATATGCATATACCCTAGTTTCGAACCATGTTCACGTCCCAGTGCACATTTAATTTCTCAAAAAAATCACACAAATTAATTGATATCATGAATTGCGTAATCACAACAAACTCAACTCATATCGAAAAGAACGAAAAACAAAACATGAAGTTAAAACCAAATCAATCCGCCTGTGCAACCGGCTTTAGATTGTACACTTTGTAGATCAGAGAACTGAATCAGCATACCTACTTCCGATATGGAGAACAGCCGCTGCGCTGCGCTGTCATGATGCAGAAATCCGAGCTTGGTCGCTGTCAGAGCTTCTGTGCAGAGTTCAGCGATATAGTGTGTGACTCACTATATGGCATAGGACGCCGAAAACTGTCAATTTATCATTAAGTCGGTCAGGTTCCGCAGCAATCCAATTGATGTTGTGTTGTTGGTTTTCAATTTGGATTTATATGCTTGCTTCGCAAAATGTTTGAATTCGAAGTCGTTGAGTGCGACTAGGCAGTCAGTCACATATGCACCTCGCTCCTGTGGAGTGCGAGATGCACAAATACACATGGCTTAGTGTTGAAAATATAGTAAGACGGCGGAGACGGCAGAGTGGAACAATATGACCAGACTATAGAAGCTAGATGAAAATGTATGTACGTATGTACCTTAGGGAACACGCGTACTTAGGTCAGTCTATATGCTACACCATTAATGACCGGCCACAAACGGGGTGTGTGAGACTAAAGAGGGAAGGTTTGCAAATTAAAATTTATTAGCATATCACTTTGGTTAACATTTGGTTTACATTCGTTTGATGAATATTTTCCGATTAAGTTGTGTCGGTTCGATCGTTGTATCTGGAATCTTGTATGCGGATGTTGATGTACGTTGACCAGTTGACTAGGCCGAACAATATATGTTATGCTGATACCCTTTTAAGTGGTGGTAGTTCGTTCGTAATTTGATACACAGTAAAAAAGAAAGGGAAGGTTGCGTTTTAGGAATTTGCATTTTATGACCTCGCAGCTTGTCATGGATGGCAGTGGCTTTGCATGTTTGCCTGTTACGTGAGAGACTCGAGGTTCTATTCCCATGAATATAAGAAAACTGTTTCTTTACGGGTAACTCCTTTGCCAAGGATCTGACAAAAGTCCCGGACAAGGGACAAAAAGATACATTTCTAAATTGACAAACTAATTTGAAAAACGTTTTCAAATTTACCCTTCGGAAGGACCTACCGCATTATGATTCTTGAAATGCGTTAGGCCTCGAGGTTTCCATAGCTTTGTTAGGCAGCGATAATTATTTTTATTAGTATTTTTACGCGGGTGATTTCCAGTCTGCCAAAACTTCTTTCGAAGTTGTTCTTTTTGACAGCTGTCACTTGATTTATGCTCAGTTTCGTTTTCCATTTCATAACGAACAACAGAACAACGATTGAAAAATGGTAAATTTGTTACCAAAATAATCACAGATTCCATCGTAGAAAACTTCCACACGGAAAGCTAAGTTACGAACTACGAAAACTTTGCCGAACGGAAAACAAAATCCGAACGGAATCGAAGAAAGGATTGCCAGTTGCCACACTAAATACCGCCAGGCTGGTTTTCGAAAACAACTGTTTTATGCCAAATGTGCAAGATCATTCACATTTTTCTGCAAAAACAACTTCTTTCGTATATTAAGACGACAAATTTACATTCCACTCAGATTTGGGGATACCAAATCTACGAATTCCAAATTCATTTCATTTCATTCATTTCAATGGATTCTGTGATCGGGAAACTTAGAAATTCGAGCTACCATGGATCTGTTTCGCACCACATTTACTCTAGTGGATAATGCGGATCCTCAGAGACGCCGTACATTGCTCAGCGAAGGCGCCATTGCTGCTGTGGAGCAAAATATCGAAGAAGACCCGTATGAGTCCATCAACAATTGAGCTGTGCTCATCCACTTTATTGAAGTTTTTGGGGAAACATCTTGGTTCACTTCCTTACAAAACCCAACTCGTGAAAGAATTAAAGCCGAATGATCATGAAGTGCATCGCACTTCGCACCTCGCATTTTCGGTGAATAGGCCCAACACAAAATGGCCATCGATCCCGAGTTTTCCAAGAAAATTTTGTTCAGCGATGAAAGCAAAACTGTCGCATTTGGAGTCATGAGTCATCCACAAACCAATGTTGAGCCGTCGTTACACCGTCAAAAAGCCACTGTTCGGAGTGCTCTCATTAGTCCGTATTTCTTCAAAAATTAAGCCAGACATAATATTGTTACAGTCAATAAGGGACGCTATGAGCTAATGATTAAAGACTTTTTCGTACCTGAATTGGAGGATGTTGATGTGGACGACTTTCGGTTCAACAAGACTGCGCTAAATGCCATACAGCCAACAAAGCAATTAATTTATAGAAGAAAACTCTTGGTAAGAACATTTGGCCCAATCGAGGTAGCCCTCGGAGCGGAGTTTTCTGCGCAACGCATCCTTTTTCGGAGATTCAATTTTGCTTCGAAGTAGTAGTTGTCATCGTAAGAAATTTTTCACAAATGCGGCAACGCATTGCATTCCCAAAACTAAAACTTTCCGCAGCAAAAAATGCGGAGAACGTCGGATCGGCCGTTCGGAGAACTACCACGAAGCAAAATGTCTCCGAATCATAGGAAATCCACTCCGAAGGTTATCTCGATAGGGTCGATTATCTCGCGTCGTGGGCCATTGGCGTGGTTCACGATCATTGATCGTGCAATTTAAAATCGCTTGAATTTTTTTGTGGGGTTATGTGAAGCTGCTTGTCTACTCCAATGAGCCAAAGACGATTGACACCTTGAAAACGAATATTCAGCGTGTTATTATTGACATACGTCTCCAAATGCTGAAAAAAAAGTGATCAGAATTGAGCCTCTTGGTTGGAATTTATTCGAGCCAGCCGCGGCGGCCCGGGATTATTTTTAAAGCATAATGGCAAACCCTTAAAGCTAAATTCTTTTAAATGATATGCGATTTTTTCGTTTAGGTTCGGTAAGATGAAAGTGGCTGTCAGCCAATGAGAACATTGCCTGACACGCAAGAGCCCATTGTGATAACACAGAGATCAGCAAGTTAATCACCTACTGCTCTCAGAAACCCGGTGTAAGATTAAAGAGTTGATCCCTTATTAAACTTCCATTACGGGACTAGCCGGTTAATCACCTGCTAGTCGAACCAAGCGAAACTTTTAATGTATTTCGAAAGACTTTTCGGGTCTATGTAAGCTAAGTCACTAGTATCATCGAAGAAGAATTCACCGAGATGAGTAGTGCAGGGCATGAGCAAAGAAGGTGTTGAACGGTTTCCTCCTCCTCTTCGTCCAAGCAGCTCCTGCAGAAATCATTGGAAAACACACCAAGTCTTTTGGCGTGTCTTCCTATTACAGACCTATGGTAGAACCTAGATACAGGCGGTTCAGGGCTAACAAACTCTTCGAGCGTTTCTACACACGGCCAAACTTTTCGTCTGCCATATAGTTGCCTGATATGTCTTTGTGCCCTGGCACCCATGAAAGGTGAATGTTGAACTGATTTGACATCTCCCTCAGAGACATCAGATAATTTTGGACCATGATGGATTTTTCTTTAGAGCAAGAGATTTAAGGGCAGCTTCGTCTAAAAAAACACCATTTACTATGATTTCTTTGTTGTTACATGTCTCCTACTCCCGGCATCGTAGCAAAAGCGTTTATTAAAACCGATCCAATGGTTTTGATCTGAATTTTCAACAAATTAACAATCAAACTCTTCATAGACACGAAGCAGGATCACACTTCTGGGATGAGAAATTTCAAAAAATCCTTTACCAGGTGAGGTGCTTTCCTGGTGTCCTTCAATCACGCAAAAGTACTTTCCCGGAATGAATCTTATTTAATCCCATCACATTTTCACTCTCAGAGCTTCTTTCGGAAAAACCTTCCCGATTTTGATGGACATATGTATCTGTTTTAAATGCCTCACCCTTAAACTCACTCAAACTTTCTTACCGTGTAATGAATCCATTCGGAGTTTCGCATTATTCACAAGTTATTGGGGTACGGGGTCGATTCCACACCAATTCAACCCATTTGCATATACACCCTGCCCTAGATAAACACAATAGAATTCAAATATTGAATGTGCACTCGATTGCATTCTACGAACAAGAGCAACTTTACTCCACCTCCAACTGCGCAATTCATCCTATACTCTATAACGTTCACGTTCACGAGAGACCCATCCGTTGGCATTGGACATTGGCCGACATTATTCATACAAACACCTCCGGTGGTGGTGTAATGAGTGTTCTAATGTATTTTGGATTTTATAATTCATTCTCCAGAATAACGATTAGCTTCTCATGGTACATGGCCCTAATTTAATTCATTACATTCATTGCAAACACGACCGCACCATTCCCATTCGGCTTTGGTTGTGGGTCTGGCTGTGGCTTTGGCTACTTCCTTTGTTTCCCGTTGCTCTTTAAATCCTAATTGAAAATCTAATTAAGTCTAACACACAATTAATGCAAATGGCTTGTGCAATTCTTTAAACAGAAATCCTTTGAATGCAAATACCACGTCATTTCGAATGCATTTTTGGAAGCGCACAAGCAGTGTGTATGATTCACCTGTGTGATGATGACTATGCACTTCAAGCCTTGAAATCTTCACAAATATACAAATCACTATATAGACAGGCATTGAACTAATTCTGTAGAGGTAGTTTGCTCCTCTGGTTTCACGGTTCATCTTCATCTATCTTAATCGTCGTCGGTCGGTCGTCGGGAATCGTCAAGAGCAGATTAAAAGTCTCAAGAGAAGAGTACTCCCTAACGAGGCCAATCTGCATGCCATAGAACATACAGGGAAGGCCAATAATCGCATTGAACTCCGCACACGAGCTAAAATTAACTATATACGTCCTCAGCTCCCGCTTCTCGTAATAGGCTCATATCGCTCGCTCTGATGGTATGGCCTGTGTTCGGTAGAGGTTCCCTCTAGACACGGAGTTTATATGCGGAGGTTCATTTGGTTTGCAACATCTCATTGAGTGTCTCGCTCCATCAAGTCACGAAGTTGACCTCCAAGATCACACTGTAATGCCGATCAATCCCCCTCTCATCACTTGGACAGAGTGCATTTCCCTTTACAACGATAGAACCACACCGATCTGATGCTGACTGTGACTCCTTCTGTAACTCTAGGAATTCTTGAGTAATTTTCTGATTCTTGTTGCGTGTTTCCATGGATTTGATTCGGTTTGTGTGCCACCATACTCTGCCAATGTGAACCGTTGTTGGCATGAGTGCATCATAAACACATCACCATCATCTCAGTCTCGCAAAGTTGAGTTCGGTAATAACAGCTTCCCTGTGTGCACTTCAATTCGCATTATAGGATTGCATGGACCCACTTTTTATACATGTTTCTTTTTTTTTCAATTTTGTTTTGTTGTCTCGATAACTGAAACTAACAAAAATCATGAAACAGTTTGTCGTGATGGTTTGGTTGTAAAATTTTATTCAACAAAATATTCAACTGGGTGTTCCAATGTTCCCTTACGAAGCCTTATAGCCCGATTGCCTGTATCTTGAGGGGTTGACAGTCGAGAGGTTTGTGCTCCTTTTTGATTGAATTCGTGCTGTGTGCGGATGCAATTAACCAGCACTACTTCAGATACTCGCATTGCTAGAGATTGAAAAGGTATTGAAAGCATATCACGTTTCTTTTTATATATTTTCTTCTTTTTTTTATTATTATTTGTATTCTTGGTTTTTGGCAGCGCCATCGCCACTCTGGGTTTGAGAATGTCTTTCGGAATTGGAAACATGGTCTCGCAGTAGCGCGAGACAATTTATGCGAAAATTATGACTATCATTGTGGGTCAGATGTCATACATTGGGAAATGAAAAAGGGGGCCACCAGGGTTTGTTTTTCGGTTTAGGGTTACTTAATGATTGGTTGACGATGATGATTGGATTTTATTGGTGGTGATTTAGAATTCTTTTTAAGTACCTCCTATCCCTCCTCAATGGACATGGACATTCAAAGGAGAAGAGATCGTAAAATAATAATTCTGAGGACTTTTATTTTTAATGGCGCAGCCTCGAGCTAACACAATAGTGTGTTTTGTTTAATATAATTTGTGGATTAGGGACGGAGGACTTTTGATCTTTGTTGGTGAACAAAGAAGAATGTCGAATAGAGTTTGACCTAAATAGTAAATTACCCAATGCAAAGCTTAAAGTTGTAGAACTTAGTTTTAAACGATATGCAAACTTCAGAGGAAAGTTAAACAATTAATTCTCATCCCTTTCTATGTCACTTGACAGCAGTAACTCAATGCGTCATATTTTGATGACAATGAGTAGTCGTCCTTCGAGAAGTACTTCTTATACGTCAAAGCGTGTGGAGGATACGGAGGTGATCAATACCATATTTATATTTAATTTTGAAGTAATAAAGGTCTACAGCTAAGTTGAAACTATCAACGGCCTAAAAGCCAATGTAATTTTTTGGGCAAAAAAACTCAGGCTTTCAAGGGATTCTTTTAAAACCCTGCTGCTAGATCTATACTTATATCGGTTTTCCCATCAAGGACTTTCAAAAACTTTACTATCAGTTTGAAGTACAATCAAAACAATTATGAATGGAACTCAACGATTGGACTCTGTGGAATCGAACGATTGTGCTACGGACGCCTGGATGGCAGTGATATTTTTGAATCTTGGATTAAACCGTTGTCTCAATGGCAAGTTAAAATCAACGAACGAATATACAGACTCGAATTTTGCACTAAACTCTTTATTGTGTGTCTACTAGATTTTGGATTACCAAAGAAAATTGGACATAGTACTCTTAAAGTTGCTGTCACCGCCTTCGAATTTCAGTAGTAAATTTATAAAATGAGTATATTTAAAGTTCGCAAGTCCTTCTTAGAAAACCCTTTACAAACTTCTTTATTTGAGCTGAGGTTGTAGATGTGGACACCGATATACGGTATTGGACTTTGGAAACTTATAATTGAATTAGCATATTCGGAGCCAAAGTTTCATTTCGTAGTTCTTTTGAGATAGACTCTGAAACCCAAATAGGGGCAATCAATGACATGGCTATTATTTCATTATTATTTTGAGTCTACATTCATTCTGAAATAAAATAAACTAGTAAATAAATGCGTAGCGCAACAAAGCTTCGGAAACCTCGGAGCCCAAGGCGTTTCCAGGGCCTTCAATTTTATGCCGATTCGAAACGGTTAAGTTAGAAGACGCTTTTCGTGGCAGTGTGGAATTACTCTCGGAGGTCCTGTCAATTCTTCGCGAAAGGCTTTAGTTGTGGATAAACATTTTTTTCAAATGTTTTTGGAATTCGAACCTAGAACATCCCTCGTCACAGGCAGGCATGTTACCTATTACCCCACGAGCACAACAACCCCACTCCCAGATATTTTTCTACACCTAATGGCAAACGGAGTTGACACAATAACAACAAATAACATACAATGTTTTGAGTATAGTTTTATACTTAAACCAGGTAAATAAATGAAATAGGGTGGTACAACGAAGGCACTAGTGACGTACAAATTTTTGCCCATTCTGAACGGCTAAGTCTATTCCACGTTGAATGACTTGAGTTTGTATTTAGGGTTTTATTTTTATTCATTATTCAGATTCAATGTTCCTACAACAATCGTACCGATAGTAATCTAATATCTTTTGCGTTGCTTGAGTATAGAGCTGCAGCTAATCGTTCGTGAATGAAATCTTGGGGTTCATCACCATTAAGCAAGTGATTGAAGTAATCCTCTTTTATCGAAAATGCGTGCTTTTGGTATCGATGAGTCTCTTCTTCGTTGGATTAGAAACTACCTTTCCGACCGTTTAATATACAAGTTGTATTAGATGGATTTAAGTCTGATACCCACTTAATAAATGCTGGTGTGCCACAGAGCTCCGTTTTTTCACCGACTATTCTCCTCATTTTCATAAATGATCTTGTGTCTGAAACTTCTAATCCTCTCAACTGTTTTGCTGACGACTCGACCCTCAGCTTTTCATATTCGTTTCCAAATTCACGTCCCTGCTCTTCGAATGTGGAACTGGAACGGTTGCGTATGATAAGCTCATTGAATTCTGACCTTGACAGCATTGTTACATGGGGTCTTAAAAACCGAGTAGAGTTCAATGCTTCGAAAACTCAGTGCTGTCTCTTGTCGTTGAAGCTTAACATTCCATTGTCATTATCGATGAATGGTACCTGCATCGAAGAAACCGAAAAGCTGTCAGTACTTGGTATGTGTGTAAACGATGATCTTCGTTGGAATGAACACATATTTGAAGTCGCCAAAAATGCTGCTAAATATTTAGGTTTCTTGAGACGATGCAGGAAGTTCTCCACCGCTTCTGATCTGGCTACAATTTATAAGGCATTCATCCGCCCAAAACTGGAGTATAACTCCCATATCTGGTCAGGTGCTCCTCAAACATCTTTGCGCCTACTTGATAGGGTACAAAATAGAGCGTTAAAATTGATAGGTGATAGTTCAATCGTAGAATCGATTGATTCTCTTGAACATCGTCGAAATGTTACCTGTCTCTCTATCATTTATCGCTTATTTCACGAACAGTGCACTATCAATGCTCATCAGTTTTACCTTTGGCCCAACTTCGGTCGTACAGTTAAGTACAGAGATTCGCAGCACCCGAATGTGGAATGCTTTACCTGGCTCTGTGTTTTCCCTGCATTACGATTCACAAAAATTCAAAAGCAACGTGCATCAGTGTCTCCTTTCAAATCCCCTCCAATTTTCCTAAATGCTCGCACTGTGTTTTATAATTTTAAAAGGGTAGTAATAACCCCTTGATGTGCGCGTTAATTATAAAAAAAAAAAAAATCCCTTAGGATTCTTAAAATAAATTTCGCAAAATAAATAAATAGAATGGCCCAACAGAGTGGAGAGCGGACTTAGCACATTTCTCTCAACCACATTATGTGAAAGAATGGAAGGGACCTACACTTATTTGCCGATTCCAAACGGTTAATTGCTCTTGGAGAAGTTACCAACTCCTCGCGAAAGCCGATACCCGTGGAAAAACATTTTTTTCTTGATGTTTTGGGCACGTAACAGGCAGACATAATTGTGGCACGGCACCAACATCAATTACGTGCTTTCTTCTCAATCTCAAGGCTTTTGAGCCCTCCATATATAGAAGTTAGTGATATATTTTTTCAAGCTCTGTATTTCCGTCCTTTTTTTCTTGCGGTAAGTGGCTTGTAAGTGAAAAGAATCAATTCCCTAAATATTAATTTTTGCGTCGAAAAACACAGTATGAAGGGCTCTTTTGGAAGAACTTGCCTCAACTTGAATTTTAAGCATTCTTGATGCACTTGGTCAAAAACTTCAAACACAACAAACTCAGAAAGACCACCGAACGATTAGTCTCTTCGTCATATGCTTTCTTAACATTGCTTCTGAGCTCGAAGTGATGCTCACGGATATGTTGCTTTCAAAAGTTTTAGATATCAGAAGAAAAAATGGAATCATTACAACTTCTACGCTTTCCATTTGTAAGGAACAAACTCGAGCCTATCAGCGAAAATTACTGAAGCAATTTTGAGAAAGTATCTTGCGGTTTATACATCAAACGATGTCTGCTGAGCTCTTAATTTTGTTCTAATAGTGCCGTGTTGCCGACCAGTGAGGGGCAGTGCCCTTAAACAGCTTTATTGCTTAAGACCTAACTTCAATAGCGGGCCGGTAAAGTAGAAGTGAAAGCATTTGGAAATTAAAGATGGCACTCAATTTCATCATAACCTAGTTTATTTAGACTTTGGTTAAAAAGTGCGATTTCATCGCTTCCTTTCCCAATTTATCTTCATTTTCGTTGCTTTATATCGATAGCCTTGGCCTGTCCTTCGTCATAATTCTGTGTTTGACAAAAATTTAATGATTTTAACATAGCTGTTTGTGTTTATACACCTCAAGAGCTACATAGCTAGATAGGTGTAGCAACTGTGCCTCCAGAAAACACTAAATGGCTGCTATTTTGTCAAATTAAAAAAAAAAAACAGTATGAATTAATGTCTTTTACTGGTTCTCGCGTTGGGCGCCACATTTAGGAACCTCAATTTAGGAAAGCCAACACTCTCAATAGGTTAAATCCTTCGAGGCTTATTGTTCACTGTACTTTAAACTTCGTCTTGAAGACCAGAAAATTCTCATCTTCGATAAGAAGCCAAACATCTTCAAAAACTTTCAAAAAAGAATCACTCTTCCAATCGAAACTTTTGAGTATTTTCTTAAGTCCCATCAATTAAATAAAAAATTTCCCACACTTTTTCATCGTAATACAATAGTTGTACGAAAAATAACATAACCCGGCGATAGAGAGGTGTCCCAGCTATTAGCACGTCAACTAAAACATAAAAAACCTGTTACCGCCATGCATAGTTACAAGTTTTCCTTCTTCTCTTTTTCATCTCTCGACTACCAACACATGCCATGTAATTAGACTCCTAAGTGAATCCATTATTTAAGTGGAAAGTCAATTAAACGGCCTACTCTAATCCCTAACATGACAATCAATGAATAAATACATAAATTAGACATTTTGCGGCTGCTTAGCGAGTTGATTTGCCGAGACCCGATGCATATATGAATGGGGGCTAAAGTATTACTTGTCGCTTCTTGTACTGCTGATAGAAATGCAATGGGTTTAAAAGAAAGACGGTTGCGCCTTGTTAACCACGGTTTTCATTGAAGTCGCAATGGTCTAGCCAGCTGAAGGCTCGCACACTCTTCTTGTGATTACACTCTGCATATGGAGAGCAATACAGGTGCTTTTGGGTTCCTATACTTGTCTATATACAAGTTGCATATGACCCGCATTTTGAGGGCACTCATTCGCTTGGCCATTTCCTACCATTAGATACGGAGGTGCAGATATGTTATTTGCGCGATGTCAATGGTGCCACCAGAGTGTCCATGTGTGGCGGGAATCATTTCCCATGTCCACCGATATGATCATATCATCTGCCTATGCTGTTGTTTTCATCCATTTTTGTCTATAGGTTTCTTAGTTTTTCCACTCTGAGAGGGGGGAGGGGTCTTTTAAACGCAATTTTGCCCTGCTTGATATACCTAATGCATTGCATGCACTCATCCTCCACATGTTCAACAAGGAGCAGCTGCTGCTGCCAGTAGAATATCTCTGCACACTCGTATATATTGTTGCACTTTAATTGGAAAGTTCATACAAAAAAGGTGCAATGCTCTGTGTTGGGTTGTGACCAAAGTGCATTGGCTTATAGGCCATCATCGTGTTTGTATTGAGGTTTTATGCATGCAAATTACTCGTACATTTGCTGCAGTAGAAGCTACAAGAGAAAACCCTTCAATTTGTGCAAAGGCAAGAGGTTGTGCTGTCACTGCTGGACAACATATTGCACAGATAATGATTTGCGTGAGAAAATCTGTTTTATGTGAAGAAATTTTACATAAAACCGTTAAAAGCAGACGAATATGGAACAATGGTTGCTCTGAACAATGAAACTCTGCTCAGTAGTCTTAGAGCCCCCGCAGACTCAGCAGACTTTTAGATGGCTGACAGTTCGATCAGTATGGAGATGTGTGGCAATGCGCCCATTACTATCATCAGGTAGATGGCAGTGAATAAGTTTGGAATTAATCTTCACTAAGTACACCTGACTGTAGGTGCAGTGTACGCACTACCAACCCGATCAAACTATCGGTCGAATAAAAGTAAGTAGTCTGCGAGGGTTCTTAGGATGACCTTTCAGTTAGGCATTATTAAAAAAAAAAAATAGGGTGGCGCAACAAAGCGAGGAGCCCCTGGGCCTAGCGCTTTTCTCACAACCATGCCTTGTGAGGGAATGGAGGGGACCTACAATTTTCTGCCGGTTCCGAACGGCTAATTGAGAAAGCGCTTTTCATGGCTTTTCATGAATTTACTAACGGAGGACTTGCCAATTCCTCGCGAAAGGCGATACCCGTGGAAAAACATTTTTGTCTCTTTTGGGATTCGAACCTCGAACCTCTGGGTTAGCAGATGGACATGCTAACCATCACGCCACGGGTACCACTAGGCATTATTTAGTTGCACGAATTTGAATGATTTTTTGACACACAATAACATAACTAATTACATGACCAACCAGTTACAGCAGCTTACACCTCTCCAAGAAGGAAGAATGACATTGGTTGCCGCCATTTTGAATTTTATATATTATTTAATACCTCGGCTTCGTTTGCATGCAAACCAAGGTATTCAAGAGATCAAATCAACAGCTTGAAGAAGAATCGTGATCAGGATCCGTATTAGGAATTACGAAACGCGAGGCAAAAAAACGAAGCCCTTCAAAACGATAGCCAAGACAAAAACCGATTATGAAAATAGAGAGTGGGTTCGTGAAAATGTAAGAACGATAGCAAAACTACCCCCAGTCGTAATTGACAAATAGGTTCGTGAAACGTGATCGCAACATAACGGCAACGAAAGAGTTCTTGCGAGTAACGGTATTTGTAACACGAGACCAGGGGATTCGTTCGCTGAAGTTGATTAAAAGTGCTCAAGGAAAGATTCTTGTGGATGCCGACAAAACTCTGCACAAATCGCTACAATATTGTGATGGCTTTTCGAAGACACGGTTGCTTGGAAAGCTATTTTGGAAAACTGAACCTTACTTAACAAAAGTATGCGACATCATAGTCGAAGAAGTCAGTGAGCCACCTTAAAACTCCAAAAAAGACAAAGGAGTTAAGCCAGACGAGAAGCTCTTAGACGAGTTTTGGAAAAAGATGGAGTTCAGATGATTCACAATTATCATCTCCATTGTTGATATTGGAAGAAAGCTCCTCGTAGCTTCTACCAAAGAACAAAGGAAAGAGAGATACACAAGTCTGTGATAATACGTTCAATCAAAATGGTGTCCCACACTCGTTGAGCGTGTGTTGCATAAATAATAAGGCCTTCTGATAACCATGCGGGTTTGTGGTCGCTAACAAGAGGTGCAAGCTAAAGCACAAGAATTTGTATCGAAAAAATCATGATTCTTCAGAGTATGTGTTGGTTGACTCCCCGGAAACGGTCACATACTGAGTGGCAAAGCGACAGAGCGGCAAAATTAGAACAAAATTGAAAGCTGTGAGCGAACCATCGCTCTGCCACTTTTGTTCTATTTTTGCCACTCTGCCAATTTACCAATGTCTCAGTACGGTACCTTCCCCTTAGAAAAGGCATTGATCTACAACCAAGAAATCTAATTTGGATAACTTTCAAACAACAAGGAATTACGAAGACTTATATGCAGATGATCAAGGACATACATCAAGAAGCAGAGGCGAAGTTGAGATGTTCAGCTGGAGTCACAGATCACGAGGATCTTACATCTTTTAAGGAGCACTTGACGTGTGGGTAAGTGTTTTAGGTTGAAGCGGGTAGGGTGTTAGTTCAAAAAAGACGGAACACTTTTGTGGCACGCCTTCTGATCCCGACATTCAATTAAAAGAAAATTTGCTAAGATGTGATAAGTTTGAATATTACGGATCACCTAAGCAACTCTTAATCGGCCCTATCGAGGTAACCGTGCGTCGAAGCGGAGTTTTCCCCGCAACGCATCCTTTTTCGGAGATTCAATTTTGCTTCGAAGTAGCTGTCATCGTAAGAAAATTTTCACAAATGCGGCAACGCATTGCATTCCCAAAACTAAAACTTTCGGCAGCAAAAATCGTAGAACGTCAAATCGGCCGATCGGAGAACTACCACGAAGCAAAATGTCTCCGAATCGTAGGAAGTCGTAGAGATTTCTGCTCCGACGCGACGGTTAGATACCTCAAAAGAGCCGAATGATCAATCATCGGATAAATATCGCATGATAAGGTGTGTTTCTTTACAGAAAATTCGCACGAAATGCACCGAAATTCGACGGAAGTCAGTCTAATGCCGTTCCAGCACGGCGATTTTTCGTAGCAGTGCACAAAAGAAAGTGCTCACGAGAGAGTAAAAAATTTCCCCACCCTGCGAACTTCTGCCACCTAAATTTCTGTGGGCAGAAATCGTGCACAGCCAAAACAAATACAACAACTGTCAAACAGAAGTTTTTCCAAGCGTTGCTGCGGATGTTTTGTTCAAAGCGTTTCTTTACTTTTTAGACAATTACGCTCTTTCAGAGAGTTTCTGAGCATTTCTGAGAGAATTTTACCCTTACTCCTTAAAATATGACAGATTGTGAATTTCTGTGCACAAAGTAAAGAAACAGACCTATAGGTTCGTACGTTGAACTTTGCCCAGGGTTGAACCAAGTTTGCTTGACAACGCAATGAGCTGTCAAAAAAAAACCTGGGTTTCCGGATCTCAAAAAACGCTAAACTAGAAAATCATCACACATCCCTGTCATTTAAAGAAATATACCTGCCATTTGGCAGCCCTTTTTGTAACCTAAACTTCGACTCAACAAAAACATAAGGCTACTTCAGGGCGAATTGAGGGCACACCCAGGGCTCAAAAAACACTCAATTCGACGTCAAGGTGTTTCAAAAATGCTTTGTGGCGATCCCAGGGCAATTCCAGAGCTTCAACGAATAACCCTAATATTTCGCACAGTATCAATAGCTAGGTAGGTGCATCAGCTTTTACATGGCCTTTAACTCATTCATTTTAAAGCTATGATGGTTTGCACACAAGAAACACCTTTCAAATACCAGTTTATAACCTGCCTATATGATTCTTTTCAGGTGGCTGTAAAAGTTCTCACTTTTCGAGAAGTCAAGGACGATTACATCTTCAAAAATATGCGCCGCGAAGCAAAAATTCTTGCTAAAACCTCTCATCCCAACATAGTTTATCTTTTCGAGACTATAACTGTGAGTATAAACCTATTCCTACGAAGAGAATTAGTCTTTAAAGATTCTTAACCGCACTAGACCACGAAACGCTATTATATAATCACAGAACTGGTTAATGGTGGCGATCTTTGCACCTTTATTATGACGCAGCCCACAGGGAAACTCGAAGAAAAGCAGACACGTCCATTAGCCCGACAGATTATATCCGCTGTAGCCCATTTGCATGAACGTGGCATTGTCCACAGGTACAGGATATAGTAGTATTACAAAAACCACTATAGGGATATATCTGCTCCCACTAATCCCAGTTCCTTAACCCCTTACTATTTAGAGATTTGAAAATGGAAAACATTTTGCTGGACGAAGCAAAAGAAAACATCAAATTGGTTGGTACGTATAGTCATGTAGGAATATGCTAAATCCTTCTTGCATCCATCGTTCTTTTGTTTCTCTCTTTCGTTAGACTTTGGACTCAGCAACTGTCGCCGTGGAGTGGATCTTCTTCAAACCCATTGCGGTTCACCGGAGTATGCGGCACCGGAACTTTACATCAGCGGTCGGCAATATGGTACAGAAGTGGACATCTGGAGCCTGTATGTATACAACCAGACATAAACCATAAAAGTTGAATGCTTCTTTTCAAAAACCTCACGAGTCCGACCAGCAAATTATCTTTAAACCTGCTTTTTCTCTCTCTGGTATTCCTTTCATCAGCGGTGTCATTTTCTATGGCATGCTTGTGGGAAGACTACCATTTCAATCGTGGCACAAAACTGGTCTCACATCCGACGCAAAACGGAAACAACTTATCCGAGAAACAAAAATTGGATTAACAAACCGCCACCGAAAGAATCTAATGGACATTTCCTTGTGTAAGTTTTTGGTTGGTTGGTGAGGATTGAAGGGATTTTCGCACTCACTGATGTTTTTTTTTTTCTCTTTTTCTTCCTTTCTTGCTACCCATCTGTAACATTACACAGTATTTAGAAATTTGATTGAGAGAATGCTCTGCCCAAATCCGGAGGACAGAATTACAATGCAAAATCTACAAGCTCATGCTTGGATCTATGGTCGATTTTACCGTGAATATCCTCAGGTGGATGGAGCTTGGAAGAGAATGGTTGTGTGTGGTTTCATAGTGTTTACATGGAAATTTCAACTTCGGTTTGTGTGTTGTTTTCTTTGTTTTTCACTAGATTGTGGCGCGTATAGCAAAAAGGTTTGAGTTGCCTGCTGCTGATATTATTCGGACAATTGAAATGAAAAAGTATTCACCGCTAGCTGGAATTTTTAATATTGCCAAGCTTCAAGAGCTACAGAGAAAAATCAGAACAGAAACCATGAGAGACCAAACTACAGAAGTTCAGGTTTGTGATGTTAATTTGTGCCATATTTATGTTCCTTTAAGGTTCTATTTTTAGGTTTTTTTAGATTGAAGTTTTATTTTCCCAAAATAGATAGATATGGTGGAACAACAGAGCTCAGGTAGCTCCAGGGTATAGAGCTTTTCGCTCAATAATCAGCCCTATCACAGATTCCATCGTAAAAAAGTATAAGTTTCCCGATGTAACTATCCCATAATCCATTCGGAGTGAAATGGATTTCGAAATTCGTAGATTCGGTATCACCAAATCCAAATGGAAAGCAAAATCGTCGTCTTTATATACGAAAGAAGTTGTGTTTTGCAGAAAAATGTGATTGATCTTGCACATTTGGCGTAAAACAGCCAGCATGGCGGATGGCGGTATTTGGTGTGGCAACTGGAAATACTTTCTTCGATTCCATTCGGATTTTGTGATCACAAATTTTCGTATTTCGTAATCTAACTTTCCGTGTGGAAGTTTTCTAGGATGGAATCTGTGATAGGGCTGAATACCTTGGCACGATGACGCTCGGCTTTCAAATTGGGTTTAATTTAGTCAATTTTGTATGAGCAATTAAAATTTCTCTGTTTAGTGAAAGCTAGCTTTCGATCACCTAAAATTTAACAGACAGTGGTTACCCAAGAGCGAGGTTAGACACAAACTTGAGCTAAGGAAGTTATTATATCTATAAAAAAAATGGTTTATGTTCCTAAATTGTAAGAAAACCAGAAAAAAAAATTTCTGCAGAAACAGACTGACTCGGGGACCTTCAATTTTCTGCCGGTTCCGAGCGAAAAATCACTTTCCATGACAATGAATTTACTAATGTCGCTTTGCATTTGACGAAAAGAACCGTCCAGGAGCATCCAGAAGCATTCTCAAACCGATCCATTGATGCAAAAAGAACGCTTCTCATGATTCTGAGGAGTTACAGTCGCTTCTCGATTTGAAGTGAGAATCGACTCAAGAAGCACCTTAAACTGAATAGAAACAATTTTGGGTGTTCCATTGGTTTTTAAAATGAGTGCTTCCCCGAGTGAAACCAATGGAAAGCGACATAACAGAAAACTTGCAAATTCCTCGCGAAAAACGATACGCGTGTAAAAACATTTTTGCCTCTGTTAGGATTCAAACCACGAACCTCTGGGTTAACAGGCAGACATGATATCCATCACACCACGGGTACCACTTAGCTGCTTAGGTTACGATGATGAATCTTTCAACTCCTTTTTTGTAGAAACAACCAAACATTTCCTAAACAGCGATACATCCGTAAAGTGACCTAAAATCAGACAACTCTTGAAACGCATACTCGTAGCATTGTGAAGGTTCACCAAAACGACTTCGACAGAGCTTGTATTCTCCAAATCGAGCGACAAGCTTCTGAGTCTGAGCATATATAATTTTAAGCAACGAACGGGAAAAATAGCACCTACAACAGTTTTGCGGCATAATGCACTGATACTAGGTTTGTTCGTTGAAGCCCTTAGGTCGCCCTGGGGTCGCCACAAAGTGTTTTTTGAGAAACCTAAAGTCATGATTGACATTCATTAGTGTTTTTAGCCCTGGGGTTGATCTGGGTTATCCCTCAACTCACCCTAGGTTTTTTCTGTGGCGAGTTGAGGGCTGTTAAATGGCATGTATTTTTATTCAAAAGACAGGGACGTGTGGTGATTTTGTGGCTTTACGTTTTTTTGAGAGCTGGAAAACTCAGGTTTTTTTGACAGCTCATAGGATTGGTTGTCAAGAAAATCTGAGTCAACCCTGGGTGAAGTTCAACGAACGAAACTATAACAAAACTTCTTGGAATTGTATACTTTTTTTTATAATTAACGCGCGCTTCAAGGGGTTATAGGAGAGGATTTGAAAGGAGACACCGATGCACGTTGCTTTTGAATTTTTGTGAATCGTAATGCAGGGGAAACACAGAGCCAGGTAAAGCATTCCACATATTGGTGGTGCGACTCAAATACGAATCTCTATACGTGACTGTACGTCCGAAGTTGGGCTCAAGGTAAAACTGATGAACATTCCCAGCAAGGCGGGTGTTGCGGCTAAATTGTTTCAGGGGAGGAATGCAGCTGGCTATTTCACTAGAGCACTGTTTGTGAAAAAAGCGATAAAAGAGTGTGACATTTCGACGAAGAGGTAACATTTCGACGATGTTCAAGAGAATCAATCTCGTCTCAATCAATCGTTTCTACGATTGAACTATCACCTATCAACCTATCACCTTCGGGTCGTTTTCTTCACTAAAAGTTGAAGTCAACTGGAGGATTTTTATTCTCAACTTGTAATTTTGTTTTTCTTCACTCAAATTTGACAGCTTCAACTGTCGCTTTTCAACTCTCGAGTTGATCAACTTCCGATTTTCTCAACTTCTGGAAAAAGTCGAATTTGAATGAGTAAACTTGAGAGTTGTCTGTGAAATTTAATTTTAAACTACATTTTGTTGCTTCTGTCTGTTATTTTGGATTTGTATATGTAAATAAAAATATTTTTAAAATAAAAAATTATTTTGAGAGTCATTCATCGTCTGATAATATAAAACGTGTCTGGCTTGAAAAATAGATCCCGAATTCAATGTTATTTTCAGTCAATTTTAGACCAAGAACAAACAAAAAAAAAATTAAAAACCAAACGTATTCAATATACATATGTATATGTGTCTATGTGCATATGTACATAAATTGATTTTTACTATGTAATATTTTTATTATAAAACTAGATTTTTAAATTAAAAATAAAGACTTCTTTGCAGCAGCTGTTGGAAATGGGTATTGTGGTTGCTCTCTTAGCATGTCCATGTTTTTTTTTTTTAATTTTATTTTCGAAATAAACAGAAGTCAACTACCAGAACATTAATTTTCAAAGCAATCGAGCAATCAAAATTCAAATCAAAAGTTGAGAAATTTCAACTTGTGATTTGAATTTCGGTACATAAATATGTATCTGTCAAAAATATCCCAAGGAAATTTTTAAAAACGCAAGTACGCGAACCTTTGAATTTCAACTCTTGAATAGAAATTTAAATTAGTGAAGAAAAACAAATTTCAACTTGTGTCTCAGCTCTCTAGCTTGCCTCAACTCTACAGTTTGCCAACTTGAGATTTTGAGGCAAGTTGAGAAATAGTGAAGAAAACGGCACTTACTTACTTAGGTGGACATACCACTTCGGGGTGAACCTGAGCCTCAACCAACATCTTACGCCAACAATTTCGGTTTCGGTCGAGCTCTCTCCAATTTTGCACTATAAGTCAGTTAATGTTTTCTTCCAACTTGATTGCGCCACCAAAAACAAGGTGCTCCCCATTCCGCAATTTCCATAAAATGTGCTTTCGAAAACCAGTTGAGCCGGAACATTTAGGTCCATCCGCTTTACATGGTCCAGCGTTCATAGCCTAGCGATACGTACTCTTCTAGCTATGCCCATGTCACGGTACACCTCATACAGCTCGTGGTTATATCTTCTTCTTATATCTTTATGTGTTTGAAATGTAGCAGAGATACAAACCCATTTACACCAAAAATGAATTCAAGAATTTTTGGTTCATTCCTCTTTGGACTAAAGCCAATCAAAATAGTCTTGAATGAGGTACTTTTATTTCCAAAGCCTAGATTGTGATCTTTTCGTAAGCCGTTGTTCAGACATACATATGCACTTTAAAGCCCAATGGAGCACCTAAAATTACTTCAGTTCAATTTTGACAAAATGTCTGTGGGAGTGAAACACTTATAGCTCACAAAATATATTCCTAAAGTTGAATTATTTGATTTTTAAGTTTTTTTCTAAGCTCCACTAAGTTTAAAAGTAGAATTGAATTTAAGTACTCACATCATATCACAGCACTCGGCGGGACGTAATCATTTTGTTCTATAAATACAATGCAGGTCAAATACGCAATATGAAAAGTGCAATGGGCACATATAAATCTGCACAATGGAAAAAATATATAATTCTTTTTGGAACAGTTTGGTTAACGAGGTTTTTACGTTTTCGTTTTATGGTTGCCAGTTAAACATATGTGCACAAAATTTGTGTTTCTTTATCGTTTGTTAAGGTTGGAGTACACACTTCGTGTAAAAGTGGTTTGTATTTGCCGAGTATCAAGCCATGATAGTAAGAGTTGAAAGACAGGGATCAAAATTTGAAAGTACATTTTGGGTGGCCCAACTTTGGGAAATCAATTTATTGAGCAAAAATGGCCATTGTGGCTCTTTCACTTACCTTTTTTACTTTGGGAAATTGATTACTAGAAAGAAAGCCATTCTGGCTTTTCACTTACCTTATATCAAATTTATCTCATGCCGAAATATTTTCAGAAAACTAAGCTCTTGAAAGAAGTTCCCGAGCCACCCGTCTGTTTCCACAATCATTCCGTTTCTATCAAAAACATAGCTATGCCAGCTCCACAACAAGCACCTTTAAAAACTGAAAATCAAACTAAATCAGAAAGAGTGGGAAATTTTTGCAGCAAAGCCATACCAACAAACCAGCAGCAGAAGACACCATTAACATTGTGTAAAACATCTGAAACCACAAGAAGACGGTTTTTCACCTCGGGTTTCGGTTCAGCTTTTACTAAAATGCTTCAAAAGCAAAAGAATCTACAGAAACTTTCACCAAGAACACCCGCCAAGCAGGAAATCATTTGTGACAAAAAATTCAATGGGATTCCAATGCATACAGCAGCTCGAGCAGCCGCAAGATTAGAGTACGTAAACATTCGTTAAGTTCTTTCTCACTTGGAATTGAATAAAACTGTTTTTAGATCCGAAAAGCTTGGTAATCGGAATTCATTCATACAAAGACGTAGTTGAGGCTTATAATAAATTAATAAAAAAAAATACATATATTCTACACTAAACAACTAACATTATAACGGATTTTAATTTTTAAAGTCAAACTTTGCCAACTTAGCGAAAGTGGAAATTTTGTTTGAACAAGAGGCTTTAGGAGACACTTCCTCGTTGTCAAGTTTACGCTTTGCTGGTATTTGTGCTGGTGATGCCGATGCTGTAGCTGCCTTTCCTCCACCAAGAGCCTTGAACTGTTGCATTCCGACTTTCGTAAGTTCAGCCGCTGCTAAGTTCGGGTGCTCTTTCTGGATGTTAGCCTTGTTCTTGGTAAACCACGAAAAGAAATTCATACCAGGGGCAATCTGAAAAGAGATTCAGCAGTCAATTAACTTGACTTTTTACCAAACTAAAGAAACAAACCTGATTCTTTGCAACATTTTCGTCGCCCACTGGTTCTTGACTATCGGGGATGACCGACACTTGACTATCAGCCAACGTTTTGGATGCAGCAGCTGCTATGCGTTGTTGTTTCTTTAAATCTGCTCTAGCCTTTTCCTCTTCCTGCGCTCTAATTTGCGATTGCTTAAGCTCATAGTCTATAGATTTCTTAGCCAGATACTCCACCTCTGGTGTGGTGTCTCCTTTTGAGGCTGCCGTATAACTACGTTTGAAAGGGTTGCGTTTTTGGTTACTCAGGACCATTGGTTTCTAGAAAGAGCACTGTGAAATCAGAGAAGAATGAAAATTGCAAAGTGAAACTCACAGGAGCAAGTTTAGGAGTTGTATTTTGGGAAGAATTTCTTGTTGCTTGTACCAACAGTAAACTGGCATTCAATGGGCTGTTTTGGATGATTCCCAATGCGTCTGATTCCATCTCTTGAAGTTCCTTTTCTCGTTCTTTGTCCTGAACAAAACAAAAACCATTTTATATAATTTATTCACATTGACATCAGCATAGTGAGACCTTACCGTTTCCTCCAACTGTGGCAGTAGTTCACTCAATTTATCAGCCAAATGTATTCGACCCAGTTTAGTTGCGTATTTCACTGCCAAGGGCAATAATGCCGGCGAAGCAATCATCTCTATCAGTTCCTTTGCTCGAGCTTCCATCTCCGCACGACAAGCAATCTGAAATCAGTTCTCTCATTCCGAATTCCAACCGAATTCGCATAAATTCCAAACTCACCGCAAACAGCTTTATGGCAGCTTCTTTCACATTCTTCTCCGAATTCTCCACTCTGAAGTTTGACGAACGGATCAACAACTCCTCTAGTCCAGAACGTTCTGATTCTAAGTCACAAACTGGGATTTGCATGGGCAGCTCGGTCATCATGGGTCGTGGATTCGTCATGGGATACGAACTTCCCCGACAAAGCACTGCTTGGATTATTTGCGTTCTCTCCGACACATCGATTATGAAGAAGTTGTTAGAAACACTCTGGCTCTGAAAAGCAGCTCGTGTCATCAACAAAAAAAGGGTTCGCAATTTGAAAGTTTACTTACGTGTTTCATTGTATCACAAACTGGATACCAGCAGTTGGTCTTCATGCTGTACATCTGCACTAAGCCCATGTTGTCACACACTACAGGCGAGCCACAATCGGAGTAGCCAACCCAAGTCAATTTCCGGGCAGTTAGTAGAGGAACTCGAATCTCTTTCGTGCGAACTGTCAATCCAATCGTTTGCAAAAGAAACGCCGAGATGTGTTGATCTTCACTGGCCGCCGCGTTATGATAGCACACCATCAAACGATCCTGGAAACCAGCCATTGCCAGAACTGGCCCAGGAATGGAAATAACTTCTCTCTGTGTTCCCATAACACTGAAAATTCTCAGGAACCTCATGTCTGTACAAACTGCTACGAGTTTATTTGATGCGGCCAGAGCGACAACACCTTCACAGTCGGGGAACTCCACCGACCACTCCTTATTACCAGAAGCGGCTAGAGCAATGCAAACTAATTTAGTGGATGAGTCTCCGGAGAGGGCCAAAACGGTTGAGCTTAAACTCGCCATTGTGTGATTATTGTAGTTTGTCATGTGCAATGAATGATGTACGCTGGCATCGTGGAATTCGACGTCAATGGAGCCCTCGCCATCATCCGCATGGGCACGTACAATGCCAACATTATTCCAAGTAAGGTATCTGCGAACAGGGTTAGTTTTAAAAACCCATATATTCAAAGAGAATCTGCTATTCACCTATGTTCAAGGTCACTGGGTGTTGCACTCGGTTGAAACGGAGGCTGTACTTTATAATATTTCTCCACTCGTCGCTCGACACTTACCGAACGGCGAGACTTCGGCCGCGAATCTCCCGAATCCTTAGAATTTTCATCGGGCAGGTTGAAGCCCCTGTTCTTCATTGTCTCATTTTTCAATTTTTCCAAAGAAACGCAATTTTCGTCATCATCGTCGTCATTTTCGCCATTCTGGAATTCAACTGAGAGAAGGAACGTCAACTCCAGTTTGTTCAAATCCAATTCAATACTCACATCCATCGAGCACATTGTCCACACTATTATCTTCCATCGCAGCATCATCAAGAAAATCATTGCCATTGGAAGCCACTTCTCCAGACACAATGGTACCCAGCTGCCCTGTGGAGTCGCAAAAGGCAACTTCGGTATTGTTTGTTGGGTTCCAAGCAATCGCCGTAATCCCATGGCATTCGCTGTTCGAAGTCTCACATTTAACAGTTTGCTTTCGAGCAAAGTTGAACACAGAAATTTCTCCAATCCGAGTACCAGCTGCAATAAACTGGCCATCGGCTGAAAACTCGCAGCAACTATAGTCGCTGGTAATGTTCTCGTCTGTTAGGCAGAATTGGGTCTCCCAGGTGGTAGTGTTCAACACAATCACCTCCTTTCCGCGAACATACGCCAAAGAGCCACCGCTTTTTGGTTCAAATGAAGGACTTCCTGTAGCAATTTAGTCAATCAAGAGAAGATAAATTATTTAAATTTTGTTTACTTACCAAAACACTTCGCATCTTCGAAAGTCTTTAGCTTGGGAAGCCCAGTTATCGATTTGATTTCCTTCTTTTCAGCCAAATTCCAAATTTTCATAGAACCATCCCCAGCAACAGAGGCCAGTAAGTCATTGACACTCAAGTCAATGGCAAGTACAGGTCCAGAGTGACCTTCTAAAGTGAATTCTCCTTCGCTCTTTCCTCGTAGGGTCAATTTAATGGTAGTGTCTTCCGATCCGGCCGCAATATACTACGAACGCATTTTCAGTTTTCTGGGCTATAGATAGATGAAAGACTCAACTTACATGTTTGTTAATTTTTAAGCAAGTCACTGGCGCTGTAAAACGCATCTCCGTTCCATCGCGGTCGATTTCTGGGAATGTATAAGCTTGGACAGTGAAGAGATCTGTTGAAGCCAGGAGACGTTTGTCATAATGGGCGATGCAAATTACAAATTCCCCTAGACAATTCGATGATGGATCATCGTCATCGATGCCCTTCCATTTTCGGATATCACCATCCGATCCACAAGTAATAATAAACCTTTAAAATGCAAGTTTAAATTTGCTGTGAAGATCGTCGAAGAACTTACTCTCCATCTTCGGTATATGTGAGGCTCGTATGGCCATTTGTGTGGGCATAACGCATAGAACTTCTTTGAAATGCCATACTTGTTATTTTTGGCTTGTCTTTTGATTAAAATTTAAGAAATTATTTAAAATTTAAGGTCGGTGGGTAATAAGAACAGCCGACCAAAATATCAAATTCTGTATTTGAAACGTCAAATGTTGGCGCGAAAACAATTTTCTGAAAACTTTAACGTGAATGGGCCGTGGCACATACATTCAGATCACAATAGAAGGCAAACTTTTTTGATTTTCATTTGATACTTTACCAAACTTTTGTTAAAAAAATGTGGACAACTTTCTATATTGAAATTTATTGCTCTGAGAATAAAAGCTTTTATAACTTGAGGAGGAGAGCAGTGTATTGATACCAGCAGCACATGTTATGAAGTTTACGTTTTTTTCTCCACAATTCAAAACAACCAATGCATTTAAATCAATTTATTTGGAAATTACTTTTGAAACGAAATTTCTTTCAATTTTTAATTTATTTTCCATTAGCTGCCCACCAAGTTCCCTGTGGAAATTTGTATTCATCGATGGCACCTGGCTTAAGCTCTGTGCTATATCCTGGTTTTGATGGGGGCATATAGCAAGCATCTTTGACTACCACAGGATGAACAAACTGATCATGCTGCTGATCAACATACTCTATCATTCGGCCCTTTTTACAAGCAGACAACGAAACATAATCCCACATTTGTAGATGCTGAACCATTTCACAGAGACCAACGCCACCAGCATGAGGGCAAACTTTTACTGAAAAAAAAAAGATAACTCTAGGTAGGGGATATAATTGGTACACTAACGAACCATTTAGTTTTTTCGCCATAAGATAAACAGACAGAATCTCATTGATTCCACCGATTCGAGCAGAGTCAATTTGACAGAACTGCATGCCTCCTGACTGCAGAAACTGCTTGAACATAACACGGTTTGCGCACATCTCTCCGGTTGCTACGCCAATGCCGAAAGGTCTGCCGGTAAAAATAGTAAGCAAATAAAATAATAAAAAAGCAAAACTTTTACTTAAGAGCTTCAGAAATAGCAGCATGTCCAAGGATGTCGTCCGGTGAAGTAGGTTCTTCGATCCACAGTGGCTTGAATTCAGCTAGCTTTATCACCCATTCGATAGATTCTTTGACATCCCATATCTGGTTTGCATCGATCATCTGAAAAAAGTTTTCATATTTCAAAACTCTGCAAATATTTGATGGAAGTCTATGCACTTACCAGTTGATTATCCCAACCTACGGATTTACGAACTAAATTGCATCGTTTTATATCACTTTCCAGATCTCTACCAACTTTCAATTTGAATGCAGTAAAGCCTTTTTCAAGATAGATCTTGCAAAGTCCTTCTATTTTTTCATCGCTATAGCCCATCCAACCAACTTGAGTTGTGTAAGAAGGATATCCATTTCTCATAAGATCATGAATCCGTTCTTCCTTTGAATTGGTGTTTTCTTTTAGCATGCGTATTGCTTCTTCGGGAGTAACAACGTCACTAATGTACCGAAAATCTATAGTTGAAACTAGGAGCTGAAAAAAGGTTTATTAAATTACTTCGGTATCATAAATTTTGTTTCAAAGGTAGTGAAATAATTTACAACTGTCTATATATAAGATCCTGTGAACTAAAGACATTTCACATTTCGCCTTTTATGTTTTTAAACCCAAAAAAAAATAGTACCTATTTCATAAACCATAACAAACGAGTGATACCGTCCCTGGTCTAATTCGTTACAACCAAATGTCATTTTTCCCGCTGAGATTGACGTTTGAAATTCAACTCTCTACTTCTAAATTTTGAAGGGTCTCGCGGTAGACAAGCAACGAAATTTTCTTTTCAACTTTCTCGCATGGCTTTGCAAAGAAATAAATCCCACAAATTCAGTCAGTAAATTATTAAATAGATAAATATTTGTTCGTGTGTAATACCTAAATGTCGTTCAACATAATTTTCAAACTAAATAAATATCTTTTGAAAATTAAACCAATTTCTGTGTGTACCAACTAGACGAAGTTAACTTTTTTTCAATTCTTTCATTTTCCTGCCATTCTTTGTAAATCTTGAAGTGTTTTCGTGACAAAATATATTAAAATTATCTCACAACAACAAGAAAAAAAAAACCAAAAGAATCAAATTATAATTTTGAAAAAAAAGGAAGAAAAAATACTCGAATCTTTACCGTGCCTAGCAGCGCTAGAAATAAAAAGAAAAAAGTGAGCGTGACGCAGATTTTAAAAATAGCGCAAAACAAATTCCGATTTTTTCTTCATATAAACTTGCCGAGGTTAACTACTAGAAACGTGAAGGAAAACAAAAAGAAAAAGTAATAAATTGAGAAGATTTTTTACGCTGTCGCCGCCGCCGCCGCTGCTGTTGATATTTCACCAGCGCTAGAACCCCAGCAGCACACGCAGCAGATACGACATCATCGCCGTCATTTGTGTTATTTATTGGCGCTTAGATGTGTGTACGGTGTTGAACCGATCCAAGGTGTACGCATTCATAAACATCACACCGTTAAAGGAATTCCTTTGCCGCATTGTTGCTGCTAGAGGTCGAATGTCGACTAGGGTTGCCATCGATTGAGAAAGAACCGGAAAACTAAACATTTTACTTGTGAAGAATCCAACAAATGCAATTGAATCTTGAATCACAACAAGAAATCAAATTGATTTTTAGAAATTCGGTGAGTATTTTTGGAGGAGGAGAAGAAGAAGTTTTTTTTAAATAAAGTATAATCTAAAGGCTGTATCCGGAAAAGTTTATTAATCAGAATTCCCTTTTTTCTCTAGTCAAACGGTGTGAAAATTGTCTACAAATGTTAATGCTTTCTTGAAACCTTGGGAGGCTAATAGAGTTTCAATAAGGCGCAAAGACGTTTGAGGTTAGATTCCAAAGTGAAAACTTACACCTAAAGTTCTATAGGAGTAAAATCTCGATCAAAATTGAAGACAATAACCGTGTTTTATTGGGAATCTATACTCACGTTTGCAAAACATCGCAAAACATCAAATAAAATAATTAAATAAATGGGTGGCGCAACAGAGCAAGGAGCCCCTGAGCCTAGCGCATTTCTCACAACCATGCCTCGTGAGGGAATGGAATGTGGTACCCGTGGTGTGATGGATAGCATGTCCGCCTGTTAATCCAGAGGTTCGAGTTCGAATACCAACAGAGGCAAAAATGTTTTTTCCACGGATATCGCCTTTCGCGAGGAATTGGCAAGTCTTCCGTGAGTATTCATTGCCTTGAAAAGCGCTTTCTCGATTAGCCGTATGGAACCGGCAGAAAATTGTAGGTCCCTTCCATTGCATCGCAAAACATCGCACATGGGACAACATCAACGATTAGAGAACAAAAATAAGTCATTGTTCAGAAGTGAACAACAGGGATGGCTGGTATCATTTACTGTTTTATTAGCCGAGTTTTATTGGGAATTTTTATATTCACTTGACTTAGGCGCTTAATGAAACGCTGTACTCACTTAACAACTTTATTCCATAGACTCCATTTACCAGCCTCCCTGTTGTTCACTTCTGCAATTGACTTATTTTTGTCCACTTACGTTGTTCACTTTAGAGTTGTTGTTTTTTCATGTGCGATGTCTTGCGATGCTGAAGTGAATATGAATATTGAGAATCGTTAGTGAAGATGACTATAAAATTCCCAATAAAACACGACTAATGTCTCTTTCAAGACAGTCAATGGATCTCTGGGATCACGTTGTTGAGTTCTAGAGTACTTATCGCTACTCTTCTGCAAAATAGTAGCAGTCCAAAACTCAGTCCTACGAGTCAGAGGCTTGCCTTGTCCATCTTTCAATTATCTGTCTGGTATAGACTCTTCAACCGTCCAACGGATTTTTATGAAAGTTTTAGGGTAAACAAAGTAACAAAGTTTAGTTCAGGGATGGTTCCTGTTACTGAAACGATACTGGTCCGATTTCAAAAATTCTTTGAACACTTGGATGCTACATAATGCCTCATTAGCCAAGACTTTATTTCATCCCAATACAATTTTCAACATCAACGGGTGTTCGTGCCAATTTTTTTTTTAATTTTGTGTGAAAAACGCTTTTAATAAACTGAACCCGAGCAAAGCCGGGCGGGTCAATTATGTAGTTATTTATACAGAACCTAACTTAATGAGGAAGAAAATGTATTTATTAGTTTTCCTCAAAAAACAAATGGAGGAGTAGGTTGTGATTTCTATTCAGACGAAATGAAATTAAACATCTAGCTTCGTCTTCCAGATCATTGTAGCTTGTTTTAAGCGGAGGTGATGGCAATTAGCGAAGCTGTGTCTTGGTTCAGAAAAAACATGACATATATGCATCTTTCAGACAGTCAGGCGGCCATCAAATCCCTGGCATCAAATTCCTTCAACTCTGTTCTAGTCCTTAACTGCTGATCATCTGTTATGGAGATGTCTGAGCAGTTTAACACTCATTTGTGCTGGGTGCCGGTCCATAGAGACATTCCAGGAAACCGCAAAGCAGATGAACTCGTCAGAAGCAGAACACTTCTGACCTTCTCACGAAAACGGAGAGTATTGGCATACCAATCGCTACATACAAACTCTTGCTCAAAGAGCACGCATACAAGAAAACTAATCTGATATAAAACCCTATCATCGTAACAGATCGGAGAAACATACGATCGTAGAGAAGTTCCGGTCGTAACATTTATTTTGTTTATGGTATACATTCGTAAAGGAAACACTGACGTGTAAAGACGTTTGACCTCAGGCGGCCGGTTTGTGAAATTTCTGGCAATATCGGTTTTGGTTTGCATTAACTCGACCAACCTTTGATATTGCACTGAGTTTGTTTTTTTTTTTTTCTGAAAAAAATAATAACAGAAAAAAATGAATGAAAATGTTTTCATTGTTCTCTTTCTGTCCTCTCCTCAGAATTCATGCTTTTTCTTTTTGTTTACGTACAACCCTTCCGCGACTACTTTGATGTCGGAGACATCGGATAGAACAGAAAACCAAGAAATCGGCATGCATCGCATGAACTCCGAATGCGTTCCAACCATTTTCACATTTAATCACCATGCATCGCATGAATTCTTTGACATTTTCATCGTATTGTTTCGTTCTCTCCGGATAGATGTCCGGATAAGCAATCGGAAACGTTACCATAATACAAATATCATACGTTTTGTACAAATCGGATCGTTCCGATCTGTTACCATAATAGGGCCGATAGTCAAGCAGTTTAGCAATGAAACAGATCTGGCCCAAGCTAGATCTTAGCGGTCGAACGGCTTGATCTCTCTCAAAAGAAAACACATTACTGCAACGATAAGTGTCATCACAAAACATTGGCTTATTGGAAGACATGCCGCAAGGCTAGGCACCTAGTTTTTGGTGTTTCTTTAATGGCCCTAGTGATCTTACTCACATAGACGGCCTGCGTCTCTCCTGCTTCATTTTACGCTCAAAATGGTTCCATTAGGATAAGGATACATTAGATCCATTGTGGTGTGGTATCACAGTAAACTCAAGGGCTAACACGAGCTAACAGCCACTTAAACCTAACCTAAAATATTTTTGCTCGTTTAACTCAAATAACCATCATGGGGGGTGCAGCCACAAGTGGCAGAACCTCACTCGGATCTCAAAGATCCATTGTGCTCGCCGGGAAACAGGGAATTAGGAAGTTTCAAGTTTGGAGAGTGGGTTTCTGGAGGCCCGGTATGTTTCTACGGATGACCACCTGTCATTTGCGGTTTTTAGAAAATTAAGTTTGATTCTGTTTTTTGCTTATTCTAGTGGCTTTAAATAAAGGTGGACTAGCAGTTCTATTCTGCCCTAAAGTAGCAACCAGTTATGACTTATACTTGATCAAATCATTTGCGAACGTAAATATAGAGTTAACCATTGCTTGGCTAACAAACCTTTTTTGATATCCAGGCTCACGGAAATAACACAAACGTATCTTCTTTTATGGATGAAGGCATTGAAACCTACGCGAATTTCTTCATTTATACCCAATATCTGACAGCGAACTGTTGTGCATTCCTCTTTTCGAAAAGCTATGCAATAATATTTAAAAATGGCGTACCCTACAATGTCACTAGCGTGAAGCAGATCAAAGGGAGAGTTGTGATCCCTACGAGATCATGATACTCTTGGCGGTATTAAAGAAGAAGAAGCTCATTTAGATTCTGGGGCCTACTTCACTATTCTCAACATAACATGTTTTTTTTAAAGACTTTTGACAAGCCATTCAATTGGTATCCGTGGTGTGATGGTTAGCATGTCTGCTGTTAACCCAGAATTTCGTGGTTCGAATCCCAACAGAGGCAAAAATGTTTTTCCACGGGTATCACCTTTAGTAAATTTCATGAAAAACTCTTTCTCGACTAGCCGTCGTTCGGAACCAGCAGAAAATTGTAGGCCTCTCCATTGCTTTACAAGGCATGGTTGCGCTAGACCCTGTTGCGCTTCGCTCTGCTGCGCCATCCTATTTTTTTTTTATTAATTCAATCAAGTGATTGCAGAAAAATCTAAGAAATCCCAAAAAAAGCATTTTATTTTAGAGTCTGTCTTTAGTTTTGCCGCAAATTAAAAGCCTCTGATTATATCAGCACAAAAACAAAAACCTTTTTGTTGAATGAAACCTAAAAGTCTGTAAAACCCAAAAAAGTTCATTTTCGGGAATAGTCTGTTAGGAATTTGACAGCCAATAAAGTGTTTGGCATATCTATATTTGTAATTGGAGAGTACAAGGCGTCAAAATACGTTGCATTTGAAGTGGTTGTTCTCACTCGAAATCTATTTTCAGAAAGATTGTATTTTTGATGCCCTTTTTTCAGGAAATAATACCCGTTACATGACGGCAAACAAATATATTCGCTATCACCTTCTTTGGGACTTTCGCCTCTTGCGAGGAATTGGCAAGTTTTCCAAGAGTGATTGCATTGCCATAAAAAGGGCTTTCCTGACTAGCCGTTTGCAATCTGCACTAAAATGGTAGATCCCTAAATTCGTTACAAGTCATTTTTGGAAGAAATGTGTTAGACCCCGGGGCTGTCCGCTTTGTCGCCTCACCCTATTTCTTTATTTACCTTGTTTAGGACTACCTTTAGCATTAATATAATTTGGTTTCCTTATACGCATATTGCGAGCTCTTTCGGTAGTACTAACTACTGTCAAAGAACCACTGAAAGAAAACAAGTTACTTAACCGTTTTTGTGCCACTAAAATTATGTCAATCCTCTACGTTTGTTTAAACAGCTTGTGAAATGGTTTTTATTGTTTGTAAAATTAAGTTTTATTTTCAACACTTTATTTCATTTTCCTAACCAAGGTGTTTTTGTTTGAAAATTTCAGACACCATGAGTAGCAAAATGGAAGACTTGGACAAACTGACAGACAGCGAGCTGCGCCATCGACTTCTTCAATATGGCTTTCCCAACATGCCCGTAACAGAGACAACTAGAAAAATTCTCATAAAAAAACTGCGCAATCATTTGACTAATGAAAAGGCAAAACTCAAACGTCAAACCAACTACGTAACCCGATACTCATCTGATGAAGAGTCTGAACAAAGTCCTGTAGCGTCTACGTCTATCAGAGGACGCTCATCGGTGATGTCAAGTTTTCGCAATACATCACTATCGAATACCACACCTAATAAAATGCCGCCACCATCATCACCAATTGTACTCACAAGGCGTTCTGCTGCAGCCTTATCTTCGCCCACGACACCATCTTATGCAGCCACTAATAAATCACAAAGCAGCTACACAAGTCCTAGTCCACGGTACTCTCCGTCGCCAAAGTCGAAAAGCTCTCCAAAAATCTATGTCCCACCGCCAATTCTGGCTTCAGAAAGTGAAGAGGAAACTGATTATTTGGGATGTTCTTCTACAAATTATAAAAAAATGTACACGAGTCCATATTTGACGTCGTCTAATAACCTAACCTTGGACAGATCACTCAACTATTCATGGAATGCATCACCGGCATATCAAAACAACACACCGTCGCCCAATAACAGTTGCAATGGTCAGAGTGCTACTAATGACATTGGCTATGGTGGTGATTTCACCAAGCGCCTGCTTAAGCTAAGAGGAGAAACCATCCGAGATAGCATTCTCCAAAAGCGTAACAGTGGGGTCAAGCAACCTCTTCGGCAGATTCATACCACAGCTCCTTCAGTTGATCCATCTGACATAGTTTATCAGCAGTCGGAGCGTTCGGACATCAACATATCACCCAGTACGGCATTTTCACAGTTGATAGCGCGTCTTGACGAACAGTACGGCTTTAAGCAAACTTTCATTCCATGCGCTCTTGTTAGTATCCTCCTGCTGTTCTTTTTCTTTGTTACATTTTTCTATATGACCATCAGTCCGGACTTGATAGGCACCATCAATGAGAAAAACACTGTGTTTGCCATCTGTGATCCGCAGCATGCGGATTCAGCCATAGTCACGGCAAGTTATTCCTGTATTGAGCGGGATCAGCTTTCGGCTGCTTTTCTCATGTTGAAAAATCTTATGGTTGAACTGCAAAAACGGGCAGAAGTACACTTTTGCAAGGACTCAACACAAGAGGAAACCATAACTGCCAGAGATTTTGTGAAACACTTGCATAAGCTTGGTTTGACCACAGACGTGCGTAAAACACTCAAGGATTTGCACAATGCGGAGTATTTAATTGAAAAGAACCCTCAATGGAAGATCAGACACGTTTCACAGACATCCAACGAACCTTTGGTCTTCCACGAAGTTGTAAAATTGCGACCCACTCAAGGAAACTCGTTTGTTATTGAAAATCCGCGTCTCCCTATGACCTGCACGATCTCAAATAAAATTCAACAATTTTTCGTTGTCATTGGTTCTGCCACTTTGCTTGCCGTTGTAGTATTAGCGATTCATATCAGCTACCGCTTCATCCAGAATCGACGAAAAGAACGAGTCGACGCTATTGAGTACTACACAAATGAGATAATGGCAGAACTTATGCGTAAGGCTGTCAATCCTGACCCATCCCAGCCTGATGTGGTGGTCAATCACCTACGTGACAAGCTTATCCCGCTGCACAAGCGAAGACAAAAGGAATCCGCTTGGAATGAGGCCATAAAAAATCTGGAGCTTCACGACAGTCGTATACAATTCGACTTAGCTTTGCGAAATGGCGAAGAGTGCAAGACGATGAAATGGATTGCCAATGTTTCCGCCGACATGGTAGCACGAACGAGCAACTCACTCAAACAGTGGCACAGTCCGGCCTTTGATAAGTCAAACAAAATAGCTAATCCGCCCACAAATTGTTTAAAAATTCGACAAATGTTTGAACCTCTTGAGGCAAACAATCCCAACTTGAAGACCATCATTCAGGATGCCATTTTAGAAAAGGTTGGTCCAAAATGCAAGATTTATGACATCCAATTGGACAAACAAAGCTGTTGCGTGTATGTGCGCTGTGCCACCGAACACGATGCCGGCATAGTTCACAACGAAATAAATGGTTGGTGGTTCGACAAACGTTTGGTTTCTATTAAGTTTTTAAGGCTACAACGCTACCTCAGTCGATTCCCGAAATCAGCCTCGGGGCCGATGTGCCTTCATCCATCAAACACAAACAATTCTTCAATGACCCAATGTTCTAAGGACTATGCTGGCGTTGTAAATGGATTGAATGATGACGAGGACGACGATGATGAAGAAGATGACCTGGACGAGGAGGACAATTGAGACAGAGATATGTACAGCAACCATCGTAAAAATTGAAATTTCAACACTTCTAGATAAGCCTTTTACTTAAATTAACTCTCTTTTGTTTTTGGAAAAATATGTTTTTTTTTTTGTTTTTGGTTGTTTTTATTTTTTGAAAGAAATGAAAAGAATAATATAGTTGTATATTTTTAAGATTTAAATAAGTTTCTTCTGTTTTTTAACCTCATTAGTGACAGAGAAATAAACGCACATTTTCGCTGAAAGACGATTTGTAAATAACATTGTGGATAGAGATAGGGGAATATCAACATAAAAGGAACGGTATTTCTTTTTACTGTTACAGTGAGCTTTTGGAATTTTTCCTTTTAAATAACAAACCACTTGTTATTGAAAACCTCTTTTTTTGTAACGCATCGAAACGATCAAAAGAAATGATTGACTACCTAATCCGAGCACTCAGTTTTTGAGAGTCAAGCAGTCAAATGTTTTGATGATTGGACATGACGTACAATGAAATAGGCTTTTATAGGCTTTTTAAATAATATCAGTTCTTTATCAAAAAAAGAAGCAATTTGTTAAAATATTACTTGCTTATTTTCGTGAAGAGAAAGGCAATTGTTGACTTCGTCGTGAGTGCTCTAAGAGGCTAGAAACCAATTCAGATTATTTGAAAGATTATTTGTAAGCCAGTTGCTTGTTTTAGATAGTACTTACGGAACAAATTGAATTGGTGCTTTACATGCACATTTTGTTTTTTGTTTATCGTCTTTTTTCGAGAGCTCTGCAATTTTTAATAGTGAAAGTCCAACAACTCACTTAAGTGGGTCAAAGTGTGACGAAACAAGTTTACAAGGAAACAGGGATTTTTGACAGTCTATCTCCCCTTTTTACAGAGTTTATGCTTAGTCGTCAAGAAGAAACCGCTGCAAGTAGAAATTAATAGAAACTTCACCGAATGAAAGAAGGTCATTACGAAAGACCGTGCGCGTGCATACATATATATTGGCAGATAATTCTTGAGAGGGATCTCAAATCATGCAGCTACGTAAAAATTTGACATTTTATTGACATTTTAGAACAATCGAACTCCATAAACAAAGATCAATGTGCATTTAAGACTGGAACTTTGAGCTTTGTCATTCCGTTAGCTAAAATGTTGGATCCGTCAAAATATCACCAAGCTATCTTCTGCCCATTTCTGCATTCTTTTGTAGTTTGTGCAGTCTTTACAGGGAAGAGTAGAATCGGGTTGTTAATTGTTGCCGAATATAGACGTTAGTTCAAATAAAATGCTGTCTTTAATTTCACAGAAGAGCAAATTTGAGGGTTTCAGTTTCAGTTTCAGACTCGTACCCCGGGTTAATTGATAATTGCTCTGTGGCCGTAATAACGCACAAGCCATGATTGTTTTACTTCCATGATTAACATGGTATATCCAGCATATCTTAAAAAAGGTATTAGGAACGATTGCACAACATTGATATATCAATAGGGCATATGATTTTTCAAAACTTAGTTTAATTATTTACTTGCTTATGCAGGCGATATTGACTTAACGAAGAAGCAATTGTGATGTCCTTCTGCAAGCCATAAAAAAGAACCGGCAAGAATAGGCTCAATGGTTGACGTGACTAAAATAAAGTATGTGTACAAGCTCGTCTCCATTTTGTTTTGTCAGTTGGTTTGAAGTCAATTTAAAAAAGTAAACGTTTTTGTCAATGTTTTTGGGTTTATTACAGTGCAAAATATGAAAAGCCACTATCAAAACTGCCGTTATGAACTGCCCTATCGAGGCATCCCTTCGTAGTGGAGAACTGTCCGTAACGTCAGACGAAACCGTTAAAAACAATTACATTATGTCTCTCAGAAAATATTACAAATAAAGCATTTTGATTGCACTTCAACGCAGTTCGCCGGAGAAAGATTACGAACAGCTGTTCGGAAGAATACCTTAAAGCAAAAACCTCCGAATCGTACAAAATCGGAGAATTTTCCTCTCCGAACGGACATCTCGATTCTCAATAGGACCGATTATTTACTATCAAAGTACATAAAATTTAAATGAAGCAATGAAGCTCAATTGTAACCGGATAAAGCTGATAAATCAAAAAGACGGTGAAGGTGAAGGTGTTTCAGGCAAAAAAGGTACGAGTTCACTCTTTGTATCATCTTCTCCGTGCACAGAAGTTACACAAAGAACTATAGAAGCTATAAGATTACCTAAGAATCGCGAGATAAAGAGGCAGACGCAGGTAAAGAGGTACCAATCCGGCTTGGTGAGTTTTTGAAAACATACAAGAGGTAGATCGTTGGAAAGTTCAAAAAAATCCTGGGTTTTCCAGTCCTCAAAAAACGCTAAACCACAAAATCGCACAAATCCCTGTCATTTGAATAAAAATACATGCCATTGGACAGCCCTCAACTCGCTCCAGCAAAAACCTAGGGCAAGTTGAAGGCAAACCCAAGTTAATCCTCCAGGGCTCAAAAAACACTTAGTTTGACATTCAGGGCGACTTTAGGCTTCTCAAAAAACGCTTTGTGGCGACTCCAGGGCGACCCCAGGGCTTCAACGACCAAACCTAGTATTTCTAAGATAGAGCTTTAAGCTTGGTAGCACTGTTTTTAAGGTCAACAGTTTTGGCGTCTGTCATGTGATTTATCTTTACTTTGGTTTCCTTTTCCTTCATTCAAGAATTTAAGCCGTACTACCAGTTGGAACGTGGCGTCGCACATTCACTGAATGGGTTTGGATAAAGATTTCTGTTCATCCCAATTTTCACATAATTTCGAGTTCTTTAGCTGTGCCTTGGCCTACAAGATCGTGTTCGACCGCTGGACTATTTTCTGTGAGGGTATGTAAAATCACTAATCTACACCGGTATGCCAGAGACGATTCAATGTGAATGGCAGAAGTTGTTTTATTCGAATACCGACTTTCGTTCTCTATGCTAAGTCGTTTTGGTGTCGATTCGGAAAAAGTCTACTTAAATTGGCCCAACTATCTCTACTTTAATTCTCTATTTTCTATGTCAATACCGATTTCACAATTTTTATTGTTTTATTTTGATTTGATATTTAGCTTTGAACCATAAAAGGAAATTCATTAAAACTGTATTCGGTTGAGTGTTGAATATCAATGCACTTTTTTTACCAACATCGGAAACGAAACATTGTTCAAATCTTTTGCAAAACAATCTATAACCTACCCACTTTCAAACTTTTTATTTTGTTTGATCTGATAAACCGTTATTTGCCTATGCAGATTTTTTTCTTCAAATTTCGTTTGATAAGCCTTTAGATAGTAACAAATCAAACCGCACGCAAACACATAGTAATTATCATCTTGTAGCAATATCTCAGTTTTGAAATGGATCAACAATTCCACATAAACAAACAAAAGAAGGTATGCGCTCTTATCACAAGAAATTTCCAACTGATTATTATTAATAATAGACTTACCTCTGGTTCCATATCAACTAAAAGTCGCCAAACTGGCTTGCCTTCCAATTTCGCCCACAGATCCCATAAGCTATTGATAATGGCTGCTACCGCCAAATGAGTGACACCTTTCTCAGGACCGATCTAATAGATATTTGTTTTTAAATATTTTGTTAAGAAAAACTTGTTTGTCAGTCATACCCATCTTAATTGAGACTCGCTCGTCAATGTACGCCAAAAAGCTCCAAAATTATGAAAAATATCAAAACAATTTCGGTTGACAACTAAATGCTTCATAGCATCAACAGCTGACTTGACAACTTCTGTTCCGCGACCTAACCAATAAAAAGTATGGGAAATGCTTGTTTATAAAATCCTAATGCACCAACAAAATAATACCAATACCTAAGGTGAACGTGAGCCCGTGTCCTTTTTCTTCATTCTTTAATTGAATAGTCACATAGACGCATGAATAGTCTGGATCAGTGTGCTTTAAATTAGAGATCAGGTATAATGGATTTTTATTAAAAAAAAGAAGGAAAATAGAAACTAACCATTGCATCTGATCCATCTGACAGGAGAGAAGTTGGCCAGCGAATGTCCTCACTAGTTAAAGACAAAATCTGATACTTGTTATCGTTTTGCTTTTCCATTGTGCACCTTGAAAACACCACAATCCAAGAAGACAAGTAAAAATATACTGAAGATTGCACTTAACTTTTACGAATCGTGAACTTAACTGAAGTATCAAACTAGAACATAAAAAAATAAAATGTTTTTGTTTGCCAGAAGCCTTATCACGAAATGAAGCTTTTTGTAAGTCAGAGCTGTCTTTGTAGAAAGTTGTTTTATTTTTACATTGTTATTAAATAGGAGTAAAATTATTTAGTAGTAAATGGAAAGAAATTCGAAGTTCCAAAATAAGCTGTGAGGCAATTTTCATAAAAATATTATAAAAAAGATATAGTAATTTTCGGATAGGTATTTTATTTGTAAATGGCAGCTGCCTTTCGCAACGAGTTTGACCTTTCACTGCTTTGAAAAAATAGTAAAAACCCGCAAGATATTACCATTTTCAGGAAATTTATCCCCTTATCAAGAATGATGATCAACTGCGCTTTTTCATTGAAGAACGAGTTCAAAAATGAATTGATTGCCAAAGTTCTTTATTTTGCAGCTACCTAAAATAAAATGCCATAACCAAAAGTAACAATCAAACACCTATATGAGAGGTCAAAAAAGCGGCAAGATGCCAAAACTAGAAGTAATGCACATGTACAATGTACATGTATGTTATAGTGATACTCTACTAAGAACTTGTGTAACATTGTTGTTGTCTATCTTTTGAGCTCGGCAAACCTTTGTGCGTTACAGCCAACCTGCAAAAGCTACTTTTACTTAGCAGGATATAAGTCGATCTCTAGGTAGTCACTAGAGTTTGTAGTCTTAGCAGCTTTATCTAATTGTGCTTTTTTATTGGCAAAATAGTTACTAATTTCGAATTTTATCTTTCATTGAGAATACGTTTGGTTCGAAAGTAATTTTCAACACAGAAAAATATCTATTCCCTGATGGTCCAATTTGAATTCTCTCAGGACCTATATATGAAAGTTTGCTTTAATTAACGTTAGTTGAGCCAGGATAGGCTGTAATGCTATGCGGGGAAAGTGCTTGCTGGTCAGAGATCACTCTCACTCTGTGTACTGAGGGATCCTTACGACTACTCTCCGCATTCTTTAAATCTGTCGCAGCTATTACAGCGGTCCCTACAAACCATTATAGGACCTACCACAGCTATTAAAGCAGAGGGAACTATCATCTGAACGTGTTTTTCTTACACTTTGTTATTTCGTTGTTGTTTTTGGTATAAAAAGTTTTAAAAAAAGATGCTATAAATTGCTCTTCAGTAATGAACTATATGAGCTGCACTATGACATGAGCAGTTCCAGAAGAGTACGCACTTGTGAGACGGATTGATACCAAGACTCCGGCTAGACGGGTTTTCAAAAGCACACTGCAGGAAATTCACGTGAAACAAAGACCTCTTCTTAAGTTGCGTTATTCAGTGGAAGAGGTCCTCTACCGACAAAATTTAACGTTATCAAATACCGAATAATGATTTTACAATAATAAAAGTAAATACGTAACTTCAATTTTATATTAATTTGTTGCAGCTGGTTTAATTGTTCTGGCACTGCTCTTGAAAAAAAAGCTATGTATTCAAAATGGATGGATTGTCCCCTGATCATCAATATGATGTAGAGTATACTCTTACAGTAGTGCTTCAAACTCAAGATGCTCAACAATTCAAAGATTTAACTTTCATTTCATTTTTATTAAATTCAAAAGAATATGCCTCAAGATCAGTTCTTTTTTGAGGTCTAGAAATTAGAAATTAGACATTAAAAATAACATTTTCAATTTCATCAGCAGTAAACGGATCTGAAAATTCATTTTCATTTCTTTTGTTTCTGTCCGGGAATGACTTGTCATCCACAAAATCTCACAACCCTCATATTTTTCAATGTACTTGTTCGTACAACAGTCCACTGTTATGCCACATCGACCCTCCGAAAGCAAATTGGAAAATTTTGCGAGCCCATCTATATAGATAGTTGAAAAAGCGTGTCCACTTGCGAGTTGCTTTCGAAAAACTCGAAAGTTGAAAGTCAAATCTTCAGATGCTCTCAACTCTCAATGCTGTGTCAAATTTATACTTTGCTCTCAAGAAAGGTCTGAGAGCTGCTTTCAGTTTTTTTGTTGTTCTCAAATGGACACTCACCTGAAAACCTGGTCAGAGAAGTAAGCTTGCTTGATTCTAGTTGCAACAAGCCATCCTCGATAATTTCAACAATAAAGTTCACACCTTATTTTGGTTTTCTAGTTCTGTTCGGTATCAGTGGTCAGAGTTTGTGTCCTGTGCCATCAGAATTGTTCAATTTTATCAAACTCTTATAAAACACTGAGTTAAATCTTCAAACGCACTGACCTCTGATGTATGAAGGACAGAAAAAGACGATCTTTATAAGCAACAGTCACCACTCGCCATTCAGGGTAATGGGACACAGCTATAGCCATCAAAGCGGGATTTCCGATTTCAGTCTTATTTTATTTCTCGCTTATTTTCAGATAGATCTTGAGTTTATTCACAATCTATGTCCAGCTTTTAAAATATTTTGTTAGTCGTGGACACTGAGGCGTATGTGTAACATTTTTTTTCAGTGCGAATATTTCGGTGTTTGAAAAGTGTGTTTTTTTGGTTGTAGAAACCATGGCTTTGATCTTAAACCACTTGATGAAATAGCAATTTATTTTTATTCAATGGATATATTCTGCAATTATTTATAAGTTTTTTAACACCTCATTCCCTTACGATTAGTGCTTCTTCGCCTTGGGGTTAACCTATTTTTTATTTTTCAGTCTTAATCTTCCTCTATCAAGTGTTTGACTTCACCAAGCTTTGGGATGTAATAGCACTTCAATACAATCATCCAAAAGAAAGATTACCCTTGCTTATTGACGCTTGTTGACTAACCCAGAATATACCTTACTACAGAACAATTAACCATTTCTTTTAAAGGCTTATGTAAATTTATCCCAACAGAGGCAAAACTGTTTTTCCACAGGTATCGCATTTCGCGAGGAATTGGCAAGTCCTCCGTTAGTAACTGCATTGCCATGAAAAGTGCTTTCTCGATTAGCCGTTCGGAACCAGTAGAAAATTCTAGATCCCCTCCATTCCCTCACAAGACATGGTTGTGCGAAAAGTGCTAGGCCTTGGGGCTCCTCGCTCTGTATCCCCTATTTATTTATTTTAATTTAATTTAGAGCACTCAGACCTAATTTCCGGTCCATTAAACTATTAGAGTAGCAGCCTTTCCTTTTTTATGGTTCAGTAGATGGAAATAAGGATGCATCCAGATGAAACAGAGAGACTGAAAGAAGAATAGATGCGAATATCGAGACTCGAACTCCCGCATCCGACCTATCTACTGAACGCTCTATCACTGCACTTCGGCTGCCTGTTAAGCATAAAGTATAGAGTTGTTGATTTTGGGACGTTTTCTAAAATTTGGTTTTTTGGCTGAAGTGTGTTTAAGTTCGCTGTAGCTCGAAATTTTCAGAGGCGAATTCTGGTTAAAAAAAAGCAATGCAACTGGCTAAAAGATTCTGGACTAGTGAAGAGGCTTCCAAATTTAACTACAACGAAAGCTTCCAATCAAAATGCGTTCTTTAATATGTACGTGGTTGTACGTTATCAAAAGTTAAACCTCCTTAGTGTACCAGCAAATTTTTGGAATATCTCTGACATTCTGATGAACTTTGTTTTTTGGTGAGTTAAGTAGAAAACGTCTCATCTGGTTTAGATACAACAACACAGATAGTGCGATATATATAACTATTTGCAGTTTCACTTTCTCCTTTTTTATAATAAATAAAATGCCAGCTTCACAGTTCACTCACAATTGTTACTTTAAACAAAACGGAACCTCAAATGAAACCATATTCCTTATCATATCACGATATCGTTCTATTTATATTATAATATATTTATTAACTACATTAAAGTTTATGTTATTGTATTGTACATTACACTTTTCTTACAATTGTAGGTCTTGTAAAAGTTATTATTTTATTACCTCCACTTTCTTTTGTTTTATTATAAAATTTACAATTTGTGAATAGACAATGTTCAATTTTCGTGTTTAAAATATTTTGGATTCTGGTTTTTCTTCTTTATATTGTGTACTTAAGTATTTATATTTTATAGGAAGGTTTTCATTTCGTCTTAAATAATGTTCTCTTCTTGTGTATACATAGATTTTACTTTATAATATATATTTTAGATGTATAAATAGATTTTCTGTTTTTAGTTTTAGTCAAATTTTATTTTTATTTATGTATATATCGATATGATAGATTATGTAGATTTATCTTCTTCTTCTCCTTCTTAAAAAAAAAAATAAAACACTGGAAAACGAAAAATAAAAAATTGCTGAGACCATGTCGTTACTTTAATCAATTTATTTAAAAATTATGTGTGCGGATATTAGAATTCTTTAAATAACTGTATAGACTCTGTAAACTTAAACAATTATATTGCACATTATAAAACAAATTGCATATAAATCAATTCACATACTAAGCATTCAGTTCACAAGACAATCGTTGGATTTTTGTTTTACTTTTTTAGAGTCTCTCCTTGAAGAGAAAAATATTCTTTCATTGTTCCTTAAATATTAATCCCTAATTGGTTTTTAGGTAGACATAGCTTTATTTATAAATTTTTTCCAATTTTATATTTTTGAATTTTTGTTTTTACATAATTGTGTGGTGGTCAATGGTTGTTGATATTTTTCTGCAGCTGCAATAGACGCGTTTACAAATGACTTGCTTCATAGTCGGGAATGTTTGTAAGTCCAGTGTCGGGGTTTTTCCAATAATAATTTGGCGGTCCATTACTGAAGCAGTATTTCATATTTAATGGCTCTCCATTTTCAACGTAGTACATCAAATAAAAATTGCACATCTCGTCCTCATTTGTAGCTCTAAATGTTAATGTAAAAAAGGTTAATGACATTTACTTGGGCTATACTTCATTTGACTTTTCATACCCGATTCGCGTGATACGATCTCGATGGCTCTCCATGGTGCAACGAGCAGCCAAGTGATCACCATATACAATTGGTTCTTTGTTTTCAATGGGATAGAACATTTGCGGAGTCAGAGGGTCCCGTTTACCCAACAAAGTCCAATTTTGAGCTCCTCGGTCATCAGTGCGGACACGGTAACCGGCTACAACTTTTCCTAAGCTGTGTGTGTGAGTTCTATAGGCAATTGGATGTATGGTCTTGTGTTCATTCATTTCGCATGCAGCTTCCATATGCTCTGTAGATCTTGGTTGGATCATTCCAGATGTTCCAAGAAGCAGAACCCCAGCCAGTTTGTTCATACTGTAGACAGAGTTTTTGAGTTTGAGATCGTTATCTTATGTCAATGGGTTTTGTACTTACGGTTCTGTGGTATAGTTGATATTAACGCCAGAGTCATCAGTGCTGCCATCTGTCGCATGAAAATATACAAGTGATATGTTTTTATTTTGATTATTTAAATGAATATTTTAGTTCATACCTTTAAATTTATCAATGTGTGCATAATGCACCTGTAGGACCATGTATTTGATTGCAGAATCACCGCCCACTTTGAATCCAACACCGGGAGGCAAATCAAGTTTGGGAGCGTCTCTAGCCCAAGCATACAAAATCTAAAAAAGAAAAAATATTAACTGCAAACCATAAGATGGATTTGATCAGTGGGAAGTTACTTGAGAGTGTGACGTTACACCACATGGACTGTGTGTTTCATATTCGTCTGAACCTTTATGAGCCATTTCTCCGCAGTTCCTAAAAATATTTGAAATATTTGAAATAAGTTTGCTTTTTTGTTTTTGACGATCAAAAAACATACCAAACAGGTTTTGTCTTTGAACCTGGTTCCTCACATCCATACAAAAGCATGTGATGGGCGACATTCATCGTGGCATTTGGTTCGTAGCCGACTGTAAAGATATATATGAGTTTTTTGAATGAAAACTTTGGAAAAGAAAAAAATTGAAAACTTACTGATATAATAGTTGTTGGTGAAGTCAACTTTAATTGGTGTACAGAGGTAAAGTTCCGGCTAAAATAAAAAGAACCAAAAAATTTGAATTAGTTAAAGACTTTTTATTCTAAAAAAAACTGATAGAAGTAGAAAAAAAGAGAAACCCTAAACTTAAGGCCCGTATTATGAGTAGCGAATCGAACGTTCGCTTTGGGGCGAACTGTTCAGCGAAATACAAGCTTCGTGGTATTATGAGTAGCGAACTACAACATTCGCTTTTGATGTGATAACCAACATAAAAAAGTGAATATTTCATAAAGTCATATGTCAAATTGCTTTGTAATTGTAATTGAAAAAATAATTCATTAGAAGTATGATTAGTAGTGTTGATTTGCTTTTTGAAGATGTGGAAGAAAATGAGAGTGCACGGAACAAATTAGTGTGTTAGTTTGGTCTTTTAAAAATTTCATATGTGCATTTTCTCTTTCATTTAAAATGTTCTCTACTCTTTTATAAGCTGGCAGGGATCGCCGCTGACCAGATGATGAAGGTCCTTGAACATGCTGGGTATCTTCATCATGCAAAACTTGGGCATCTTCATTATTACTATTGTTCCTGCAGAATTGCTTCTTACATTCTGCAGGGGATCCTTTTGTATGCATTCTTCACTAGAAGATACAGCCAGATGGATTTACTACATGTTAAGGGCTGAATAAGAAGTCAAATGCCTGTTCTAGGCAACAGAGACAGTGGCGTATATTGTCTCCTTCCAGTAGCTACAATCACTTTTTTATTTTCTGAAATTTTTGTATAGTATCAATCAAATCTAGAAACCTATAAGCAAACCTTATGCCATTTTTTTCTCTCACGAGACGAGAAGGAGAGGCAAGTGAGTTGAGGTCAATTGCAAAATAATTGCTCAAATGCGTTGCAAACTAACTGCTCTTTGTCCTTAATGAATCGAAAGAAATTAGCATCTTGTTTTTAATAGTAAATAAAAATATAAGAACTTTTTTCTTAATTCACTCATTTTTGCCAAAAATGCATCCAAACAGAAACAGTAAGCAAACACAAAAATAACTGAACCCTTCGTTCGCTTGCTTTAACATTAATAATTTTCGTTCGACCAATTTTGACGCACTGGGCGAATAGGATATCGAACGTTCGCTACTCATAATTGGTCGATAGCTCTAGTCGATAACTTCTTGACATTTGAAGCGAACTTCATTTAAGCGAGTCGCTACTCATAATACGAAATTATCGAATTCGCTAGGATTTTAGTTCGATTCGCTACTCATAATAAGGGCCTAAACTAGAAGAGCAAATATTAATGCAGGGTGCTTCAAAACTAAACTGAGTCTATTGAAAAACTCGTTAATGAATGCTGAGCATTTAGATAAGTTGTCCATACCAAACACGAAATCGATTAACGACAATTTTAAAAAAGGACATAGTTCAAGTGAGTTCCACCGGAACTAAATTTTTGACAAGAATACTTAAGAATAATACAGTTTTTGGCAGGCAGCACACGTTTGCGCAACATTTTTAAAGCATTATTTTGCTTTTTTACCTTAGAAATTGAACTGAGTTACAGAAGCACCTGTTTTGTAGATTACATCAGATCAGAAAGTGGCCATAGTGCCGAAATAGTTAGCGTATCTGACTGTTCCGTGAGAGGTTCGAGTTTCAAATCCCAGAAAGAAAAAAACAGCAATAATAATTTCGTGCTGTTCAAAATGCTTTCTCAACGAGCCCTTTGGAGTAGGCAGCAAAAAATTGTAGGACTCTTCCATTTCCTCACAAGGTATTGTTGAGAGAAACTCTGGAGCTCTCCACTCTGTTACGCCTACATATTTTTTTTTTTTTTTTTTTTACAATAGGGGATACTTTCTTTGATATCCAATATCTTTGCAGGACTTATGACAACCTTAAAAACGTGATCATTTCACAAAAAGTGTCAATGATGAACAACCAACTTACTTCGACGGATTTTGGTGCTTTTGATTGTGTCAAGTCTTGTTAGTTGTTACTCCTGTTGTCATAAAGTTTTGGATACTATGTAAAACATTTAAGCCTGCAAGTAAGATCTACGCATTAGCGCAGAGTAGAGTCTTCCCTTCAACTTAGGGGCATTCCCCGAAATCTCATTCACTCTATGCTTATCCGATGATTAATATCGTTAAAACAAGTAAACTTTTCACACTTGGGTAACATAGGTAGGTATTCAGTCTTTTTGGACTATTACGATAACAACTTCGTTGCTCGTTGCAGGAATGTAGAATACTCAACAGTTGATCTACTTTTGTGTCCGATACTTTATGTTTCAGCAGGTAGTCAAAAACTGTTTTAAAAATCATATTGCTCAAGACGTATACACGCCTATTGTGGCTTGGAAGTTGGAATCCTTCGATAACTTGAGCATCAGAAAGTAGTTGTCGATCAAATGCGCTTGGCCACCTCAACCAACTGAACATGGTAATTATCCAAGGAATTTTTTTTTTTTTTTTTGTTTAAAGATATGGCTTATATGCTAATCTGGAGAACTCAGACTTAATTACCGGGCCATTGTACTACCAGGGTAGCAGCTTTTCCTTTTTTCTATGTTGCAGTAGTGGAAATAAGGTGTTAGTTATTTCACATATAACCTCAAGGGAGGCGTCCATACAAAACTGGGAGGTTGAAAGAAAGTAAATACCCAGAGCGGGATTCGAGCCCACGCATCCGGCCTACCTACTGAACACTCTACCACTGCACCACGGCCGCCCTCTTTATCCATGGAATTACTCATGTCTTACAACATTGGTTGCTAACAGAACAGAGGGCAATGCCTTGTGGAACTATTAAATGCTTTTGAAAACATTAAGTACAAGAATCATACTCTAGCCCTACCCAATTTCTAAGATTGGTTGACTCTACTATTTGGTCACGTAAATCAACTTACTACTGGTATAACCGTTAAAAAAAGCTTTGGTTCTTTGTAAAATTTTTCATTCACCTAAGAAAAAGAGGCAGTAAGGTACTAAAAAGGAACAAGTTTTTTTATTTGAAAGCATTGAACCTATTAACTACACCTAACTTGTTCTACTTTACTTGGTTGTTCTGCTCCACTTTTATTTTAAATATCTACTGACAAAAAGTCACTGTCGCTGTAGTAGTAGCTATCATACAGTAAAATTTTTAAATTTTTTTTACAAAGCAGACCACCGCACCCTTTTTGAGTGCCGTCTTCGTTAACTTTTATAATATTAACCTTTAGACTACACAAACAACAAGTTCTCTATTATAAAATAGGTTGAAAGGGCAATCTTCTGACGAATATTTAATAGGGCGCTGACCGCACCGCGCCAGTGAGTGGGATTTTACATCTCGATCGTCAGTTTAAATTCCATCTTAAACCATTCCGGTAACCTATCTGCCGCTTGAGTATATGTATATAGGTTCTTAAGAATAAGAGTTCCCTTAACATGGTTTCCAGTTTTTGATGGCTGCTTTATCTCCTAACAAAAAATATATCTGCTTTCTAGAAAGCAGTCAGGCACCTTTTAATTTTTTTTTTTCATTTTTCAAGAAAATTAAAAATTCAACGATCAACAATAATCGCCCAGTCTATTTGGTATGCTGTATAGGTGCTTCTATGTATTATAGCTAATAACACAGCCTCAACCCTGTTGGACTTCAGATACCGTCGACTTAAATCTGATAACTTGTTTTTGAATAAACATTCTTAAGCGCAGAACCCAACCTTACACAGCCCTCGAAGCGTATATTTTGTAGAACATTGAACTTCAATAATTGGAGGTACAACGAAGAAAGAAGAATAAAAATCGATTTGAATGTCGAGAAAAAGACACTTAGGTGGATCAATTAACCTCACTGAGAATTATAAGTTGATAGATTAAAATTTATCTTAAAAAAGATCATCATAAAAAATCGAAAGAGGACCAAAAAAGTCTTGCAAGAATTGCTTAAAATAATCTATACAAAAAATGGTTACTCATAATTAAAATGTAGCTTAGCGTTTGACTGTTTGCGCAACACGCGAGAACTACTTAATTTATAGTAAATTCACCCGAAACAATTAACGGACACCATTTTTCATAATCAACTTCACCTAAGCTTGGTAAATTAATTATGAGCTGCTCCAGAAAAAAATTGTTCACATTCATCTCATACATTGTGTAGTTGCGACCTGATACTCTACAACAAATTAATTTTTACTATTTATGTCAAACCAAGTTTAGAGAACCATCGTTCAAGAAGAGGCTCACAATCTCCAGTTATTGTTTTTCTTTTTCTTTTGAAACAATTTATGAACGACCTATACTCGTATGTCCTCAGAATAGAAAGAAAATATCTGAGACGAACTAATGGATAATTAACAAGCAGAAAATACTTTTGAAAAAGACAATAAAGCCCATTTTGTAATATTCATCGAACAGAATTTGTAAGACATGACTTAAAAATAATTGATTTTGTATGCCGGTAGGTCTAGGTACCTACTACCTATAATACCTTTCTACAATGTCATCTATATTATACTAGGGGATTTGAGTGGTATAAACATGTCTTTATCAAAAGCAGCTTCCGAATACGCAGTAATTGAATGGTGTTTATACTAAATGTGTGTCACAGGCATTAGGCAGTACTATTTAAGGGTAAAATGCTTTTACAGCTACTGAACACTTTTAGTTCAGGTCAGTTACGCAGTGTTCGATTTCAGTTCGGTGCTTTGTTGAGAGCGAAGCAGCCAAGTAAAATACAATTTATGTATCCAAATCAGCGTTCAAACCTTGTTCTGATCGGATCAAATTTGCTCGACTTTTTCAGAAAAATATAAATCTACTCTGACAGCCCAAATTTTTCGAGATTTACTTCACATTTCCACATAGAAAATTTTGAATTCCTAAACTCTAGACAAATATGGATTTGAATTTGACCAATCATCGGCCCTTCACAGTCCCCGTAAAAAGTTACAGCTCTGTGACTGACTGATGACTGGTATCACCAGTTGGCAATTTGGAGTGATGGCGGTTTGAAAATTTATTGGGTCATAGCCTGTGTAGCATGACACGTCATCCTGTATGAAACAGCCACATTTTAGTCTGTGCCGGCCGTATGTCGCCGACGGAAACCTTGGGAGTTGTCGATTAACATCGCTATTTGTACAAACTTGCTTTCTTTCAACGGTGCGCTGGGTACTTTACTTCAACCAAAACTTCTTTTAAAGAATGCACCGTTTGGACACAGAGCACCGACTTTGGAAATAAACTCTAAACATTTTCCTATTTTGTTCCTCCGTACAGCCACTTCTTCCGTTCCGCGAAGGTATATGACTTTCTATTAACCTTTTATGTGAAAATTTTCTTTTTTTTTTCAAATCTACTCCGGAAATTTGAATTTACTTCACATTTTTTTTAAATTTGCTCCGAAATTTCATGACTAAGGTTCAAACCCTGATCTGAATCTAAAATTTTGTTACACTTCATCGAGTCAATAGCAGTGGCTTCTTTAAATTTAAATTCTTTTGATGTTTAAAAACATTTTTCTAAAAAGCTTCAACCAGTAAAGTTTTTATTACTAAATGAAAATGGTACGTATTTCCGCAAATTTGGAGGAGAAACTTTTCATTTATGACAGTAAAATGCACACTCAAATCGAATTAAGTAAATTTAATTATTCTCAAACGAAAGGTTTCCCACATGCGAATTGAAAAAAACTCAGAAAATGCAACAATCACTACAGAAGATACTAATTGTTAATTGTATGACTACACATTTATAGAGACTGGGTAAATGAGTTTGCATTTGCACGCCATCTGCTTCATAATTTTTTTGTGCAACCATTTGATGACAGCATTTTAATAATTTTTAATTTCCATAAAAATAGTGCATGTACCACTGGAGGAAAAACACTTTTCAGGAGAACATACAGAAAACGCATTTAAATAGTTGTCTCAATTTGTATGGTAGGTCTAGGAATGTGGGTAGAAGCTTAAAGGTTAAAACAAATTAAATGAGTGGTTCAGTCCCAATATAGCATCGAAAGCATTTTTTTGTTTTTGTTTCTGGAATAATATTATGGTACCACATTTTTATTATGATTGAAATAAGCTCCACTGATATTATTTCTTTAAAACTAATCAATTCTGAAGCTGAATGACAAAAAAGCAAAGCTCATTAACACTTCGTTTGAAGCGTAACAGAAAAATATACGTATTCCACATTACAAATTAGACAATTTAAAGGCACAAAAGGCACTCATTATTTGAAATTATTTTAGTCTTTTTACTATAGAACATTGTAAGATTTTTCAGCCAAAACTAACATTATGATGATGGAAAAGCTAAAAAAGGTAGCCCAATATTGACTGGTCAGTGGTAAACATTTAAAACAAAAATAACGACAGAGTAATATGTTTGTGCAGGAATTGAACAAATGCTAATTAGAATCTGCAATCAAATAATTAATAAAAACGACTTACTGGTAACATCAGTCCAAATTTTGACTGCTCCACTAATTTAAGTTAAAAATCGCTCAAATTTAAAAATAAAAGCAAGAATTAGGTGAAATCGTTAATTTTCGCGTGACTTTCCCAAAACAAAGTATCGAATTTTTGATTTTAAACTAAGCGGGGGTGATATCTATCTCATTCTCATGAATAATAGAAAAAACTGTACGTATTTTGACCAAAGTGTTGGCCTTACTGATTTTTCTCAAATATTCCTGAAAAAATGGAGGAACGAGCTATTTTCTACTTCATCCCAAAAGCTAGGTTCGAAAGAACTTTTCTTGGTAGTTGTATTGTTGGGAGAGTTGTTAATCCCTTACGAGAGGCGATTAAAGTGTAAGTGCACTATGTGATCATACTGGAATTCGAACACTGATCTAATAAATAGATCACTCCTCTCATAAAATGGGTAGTATTTTATTTCTAGAAATGAAATATCAGAAAAATGTTGATTTCTACCAAAATAATTGAACGTTCCGCACTCAGGTTTTAAAAACAAACGTTTTTTTTTAAGTTACTAATAACTCTCATTGGAAAAGGTTTAAATTAGAAAGATTACAAAAGTTTAGTTTTTCGAAGGTTTTCATACTTTTTTTATTGCCTTTTATAAATTTGTTTGTTTATTCGTTGATTTTACCAAAGAAGGTTAGATTTTCCTTTTGTAAAATTTGTTGTGAGACTTTATAGGCGACTTATTAAAATACTAGCACCTTTTCGGACTCATGGTAGCCCTCTACAAAGCTTTAAACTTTATTTTGTCAATGATTTTTAAAGATAAGATTTATCTTTTGCAGTAAAGAGTAACAGATCAACTTTTTTTCTCACTAAAAAGTACATACATATTCAAAACCAATTGCGTCACGAACTTCCATTTCAAACTGAAAAGCATTGATGAGAAACGATTCAAAACTAAAATATCTTCTCCGCTGACTAAAGAAAATGTTTGTATCGACAAGACAAGCAGATATGTCACCAAGGCAAGTACTCTATGTTGTATGTAGGACAATCAAAATAAGCTAATTAGCTTTAACAAGAATGGCGAATGTGACAGCGGGGTGAGATAAAGTAGAAGGCGATTTGGTATTAGTATTAAGTCCTACGTTACCTGTAGGAGGCAATAAATGAAAAAAATGTCAGATATTTGTCTTCGAACGTCCGCGTATTCTTAATTCAAGTGAAATGAAGTGGGTTGTTGGTTGGGGATTCACACTAGTCAAGTGTATTCAAGGCACACGCAAACAAAGGCTGTGTATCAAGATAAACGATTCATGAAGCCAAGTGCGAAATTGGCTCCTAGAATTACATCGTCGATATGTTTGCAAAAATTAGATCTATGTTCGCATACTTTATCTATAGATCATGAAATTAACAAATGGGTTGTTTGAGAAGAGGATAGAGGCAAAAGCCAATTGATTGACATTGTTCGAACGATTTTATAAAACTTTGTCTCATCTGCGTACATCAAATCCAAGAGTATATGGAATGGAAGAACGGACAAACCATGAGACAAGCCCTCTGACATTAAGGAGCTTCAGAAACCTGTATCCAGAGGGATCAGGTGATGTATGAAGCAGCGGTTATAAATTTAATTTCAGGTCATAATAGTTGTACACCAAGGAGTCTTGAGTCCCCTGCTCTTTATTTACAATCCTTTTGTGGAAGTAAAGTTCCGTGCATTGTCCTTGTTCCTTACTAACAATGGAACGCTCATAATTACAACGAGTTTTTGACATACCTATGAGTAGACGTTTTGGAAGTTGATACTGTAATAGTTGAAAGTTGAGCACTTTCAAACCGATTCAAACACGAATGGAAATATGCTTGTGGCCGTTGATCAATAGCACAGAGATTTTTCATGACGAAATCAATCATCGGAAAGTATACGCGGGGGCGGATGAAGCTACGGGTAAACTTTGCCCTTTGAAGAAAAGACTTTAGACGGCAACTGAACAGTTCACAATGCTTGGCAATGTACAAAAAGCATGAAAGTAAGTGACGGCAGATGAGATGAATATGCTTTCTATGAAAGTATAAGAGATACCAAGATCCGCGAAAGCCTTCGCTTCAAAAAACCATCTTTCGGAAACCAAAGCACGACTGGATCAGTTATTATTCTTATGTCCAAAGAGGAGGTCTTCAGAGCAACATTTAAAGGTTAATATAAGACAACGTGGCGTTCCGACAAGAATTCGAAAAAATAAAAAGAAAGGCAAAATAAAAAGCAATTCAGGCACACTAAGATGCAGCGTCATCAGCATTTGGTTGTCCTCAGAAATGAATCCAACAATGGGAGGTTTTCTGAGACCATCGCAGCGTACTCTCTGTCTCTAGGTAGGTCAGCAGTGTGAACAGGGTTGGCCGAATAAACTACACTACATTTACTACATCATTAACTACGTGTAGTTAATTCAATAAACTACACGCTTTATTTACTACAATTTGTTACATTTGCTACATACACGTAGTTGACGTAGTTAATATAGAAAAAAAGAGAATAGTTCAAACTACGTCTGCTACATTATCTACATTTAACTACATTTAACTACATTTAACTACATTTATCTACATTTAACTACATTTAACTACATTTAACTACATTTAACTACATAAACTACATAAACTACGTAGCAGACGTAACAAATGTAGTTTTTTCTAAAAAGTGATATTTCGGCCAACTCTGAGTGTGAAGCAGATGAGTGAAAAGGTTGTGCTGCCTTCGAGATCCCGATACTCACCGCAAAAGAGAACGAATTTGGATGATCACTTCAATGTCATCAATAGTAAAATTGAAGAGAAGTGAACTTAAATGGTTGTAGGGTGTTCTTTTATGGCTTCGGTGTTACGCGATGCTGTAGTGTCAAAATCATCGTTGTTGTTGTGTATGTTTGACTTTGTTACAAAATCATGATTGCATTTAGGAACGACTCGATGTTACACTTTGTTGGTCTGTCAAAAATAAGAATAAAGTAATTCTTAAAATATAAAACCAGCTAAAAGAAACTCGTTTTTGATGAAGAAAAAAGAATTTTGAAATGAACTAGATTGAAAATCAATAACTGCTTACAGAATTTTGAAAGATTAATGAAAAAAAAAAAAAAACAAAACAAATCTGAGCAACAACAATTCTAGAAAGGTTTGACAGATCAACATCGAAACTCAAGTCCCAGAGATGAGTTGGAAAAAGTTACGAAACGTAACATTCTGTCAGTTCAACATTGCAATTAGGAACGACATCGATGTTACATTTCGTAACTTTTTTGCATTTAGGAACGACATAATAGGTCTGTTCGTTGAAGCCCTGGGGTTGCCCTAGGGTCACCATTAAGCGTTTTTTGAGAAACCTAAATTCACCCTGAATGTCAAATTGAGTGTTTTTTGAGCCATAGGTTTGCCATAGGTTTTCCCCAAGCTCGCCCTAGCTTTTTGCTGTGGCGATTTGAGGGCTGTCAAATGGCATGTATTTTTTTTTTAATGACAGGGATGTGTGGTGATTTGTGGTTTAGCGTTTTTTGAGGACTGGAAAACCCAGGTTTTTTTGACAACTCATAGGGTTGTCAAGAAAACCTGGGTCAACCCTGGGGAAAGTTCAACGAACAGACCTAATGTTACCCGATGTTACATCGCGTAACATCCAAGAATAAAAGAACAGATTACTGCCTTCAGAAACATGCGAGGACTTCATGAGCTAGATAAAGCAGATATGAGACAACCACAAAATCCATTTCAATAAAATGGGGTTAAAGCTTAAAAAAGTATTGGTCAGAAATTTGATACAAGAGTTATTTTGAATGCGTTGAAATAACATCGGCCTTCCTCCCGTTTTTTAAAACTGAGAGGGAAAAAGACACATATTCAACGGCTGAAGAGAAAACCATTTTGCCTCGGGGAAATGTGAAAGATTTGCATTGAAAACTTAAACTGTCATACAAAGTGTATTCTTGTTCTTATTTTCTTATTATGGCTTGACGAAATATCATTTGAAACTGAAAATCATTGATGAGAAACGACTTGAAAATGTAACATAAGACATCTGACCCGCCTTAAGTAAATATTTGTGTATATAGATGTCAAAAGACATAAGCCTATGTTACTTAAGAAGTGAGGCAATTAATGAACGACTTGATAAGTAATGAAAAGTAGACTAATTGCCACATGCCACAACCTTAGCATTAGGTAAATATTGTCTTATGAATGTTGTAAGACTTGTACACCAATGTACATAGCATTTTATAGTATGTATAGTAAATCTTAATTAAGTTACGCAATATCTTTGTATAGGTTCTCTTCAAAAAAAAAAAAAAAAAAGAAGAGGATAATGGAGTGTTTTAACCAAAAGGATATGTGTCTTTTGAATAGAAACTGAGTGTAACTTAGCCGAAGATCTAATGTAATATTTAAAACTCTAAAGTAGAGGGGGAAAACGTAAAGGCCATACTACTGACTTGGATCGCACCGATTTCGACTGCGATTCACATTTTAACTGGGGGATGAAAAGCAGTATTAGGGTGCATAGCGATGAAATTAACGGTGTGTAAAGCGGCACCCGGATTCAACGGTTCACGTATAAAGTGTATGTTCTCTAAAAATGTAAAATAATTTTAAGTCAATAAATAAAATGACTATAGACAAGTTTGTTAACTGAAAAGTTAGATAAAGTTCAATCAAGAATTGATGTCCAGATCCAAAAGCTGAGTTCAATTCTACGAATTCGAAAGATGACTTCGCCCAAGTTTAGATAATTGAAACCTTGTTTCATAGAAGCCTTCGAACTACTTATGGTAGCCTATACAGCCATTTATTTTGTCTGTCAGAGCGTCTTCTGTCTCTAGACGTTCAAGCTTCTTGATGTCTAAAGACTTATTTATATCCTCAATTGGACATTGCAAACACCCCATGTATTTAATTGTACAAAGGAGCACTTATATAACCAAGAAGTGGCATCTAAATTACATGCGTGTCTTTTATCCTTGGCGATGCATAATGCCAATAAAGGCTCTTGTTTCCCAAAACTCTTTGCTGAATAGTGCAGTTCCACAAAAGTATTTTTAGACATACCCACTCACGCCAACCCTTAACTGCAGAAATATTTCACTGGAAAGGTCTTTGCGTTGTTAGCTAGCCAGTGGTACTGATTCTCCACCTACAACCAAAATTACAACCAAATTCTCTTTAAAAAATAACTCATTCATTGCAAACCCATCTACTCGTATTATTTGTGTGAAAGGAACCCCCACGCACTTAAATGCCACCGAAGAGTTTTTCTTTGCTGTGATTTACACATGAATTCGCTTTCAAATCAAGGGCTCCATCTCCATTCACACAAATTAGTTATGAGAATAATTGGATGGTGTCTTTTAGTGAAATGATGATAATTTTCTTTGGCTCATTGCTGCAACAATGACAACAGGGCAAAGCTGCCTACGCTGTCTGTTAACAATAGGACGAAGACTTTTGTTCTAAAAATAAACCTACTCCCTCTCCATAGGGACAATTATACACAAAAGTGTGTACAAGAACTCCCTCGAATAAAACCAATTCAGAGAATACCCCCTGGCATTTGGCACATATAAGTTTCTTGCACGGGCGAGCAAATTTTATGTAGGTAGTCAGCTTTAAACTAAAATTATCTCAAACTAGGTATTCGAGGGTAGGATTATTTGCTTACCGTATTGGGCCTAACATTTGGCATTAGGAATGGGAATTGCCCGCGTGTGTATCCTTCGCGATCGTGAATTCTATCCTCGTCCTCAATGTCGATTCTGTTGTGGGAAAACTGCATTCCAAGGACAGATACTGCCATCACACCGAATAGGTGTACCATATGGAACCATCCCATGATTATACCGAAAGTTGTGTGTTTCTCCCCGTGAAAGCGAATTTATTTTTGCAAAAATACAGTTAGATGTATCGAATCGATTTTTCAACCCAACAAACAACTGTTGGCACACTGACGAAAGTTTGGTGTTAAAACCACTTAAGCAAACTTATTTATATTTTTTCGTTTCAACACTTATTTTCACGAATCACTTATGACCTTGCTTTGCACGGAACGTTATGCGTTGTCAAGTTTGCTTTTATTCCTTAGAACAAAACCAACACGATAAGTATTTGTTTAGGTTATTTTTTTTTTATATTTGCTTGCGAAATATTTACCAAAGTAAAAATATGTTTGAGTTGAGAGAGCGCGATTTTGCTGCGTTGGCTCTGGGACTGGATGGCAAATGGTGCTAAAGCTGATAACGAATTGTCGCGTATGTTGATCTCACGTCATTTTCTAAGCAATTTGACTACTACTCAAGTATCATACTCCCGTTAAAGCGTTTCTATCTATTCAAATTGTACTCAGCGCAGGTCCAAAATGCTATAATGTTCATTTGGCAGCCCTACACCTTTAACATGGAACGTAACCGACCAATGTCAAGCAAAAGCAATTGATGAACTCGAAGTGGTAGGAAGTTGAAAGAGAACCTGAATTTTATATTCCCGAAGACGTACAAACCGATGATGGTAGAATGTGAAATAAAAACAAATAAATGTGAAATAAACACTAAAACTACTATTCTAAACCGAAAAATGTTCCAGCAGCCAATAGTATTGGAATTGGAATTGCAAAACAATATTCAAGTTGTTTAAAGTATCTGTTCTGTCTGTCTCAGTGTATCGCAAAAATACTTCTCTCCGAACCGAATGTAAAGTGCAGACTGAACTTAACTATTGTGGTGATGTTTTTAACGACGAATGGAAGAATATACCGACTCTATACACCACAGATACAAACACAAATGACTGAATGAAGTGGACTGAGATTCGTTTTCGTTTTTTTTTTTATTTTATTCATGCTCTGTGTTTGGTAGGAGATACAAAGTATAGACAGAAAATTGAGCAGGTTGATATGCCACTGTCATGGCAGGTATCTTCTCAAGTGAGTTTGCCACTCGCTTGTAGCTAGACGATGCGGTGGTGTTTGAAGTGGGTGTTTGAATATATGTTTTTCATTCTGATATGAAAAGACTCTTGTCGAAGAGAAGATTCACGCTACGCATGATAAAAGTTGTCACGAGAAAAAAAAAAACGTAGGAAATTGCTTCAGTTGAGACCGTTTCACTGTTTATACAGTGGCTCTGGTATAATAAAACAGGAATAATTTTCAAAAATTATTGTGTGAATTTGAGGGTGTCTTCGGAAAAACGTTGGATTAACTGTCGTTTTTAAAAGTTATGAGAAAAATAAGTTTTTTTTAAATTTCTAAAAAATGTTTTAGAAGATTTTTCCTTTTTTTTAGTTGGGTTTGTAGATGGTACGTAAGAAAGGTGTAAAATTCAAACAGACGTATGGATATGGTTGATAACCTTTGAAAATTTTTAGAAAGGTTAAATGATGTCAAGGAGCCATAAATATACCGTAAGATCTTAGGAAACTAACTAGGTAACGTCAAGAAGATGTCGAATAAGAAAAATCTCTGGGTTTCAACCACAAAACACTACATATGACTGTCACTTGAAGAAAAGTGGACAGTGCGCCTGAGCTACTAAAAAAGGGAACAAACACCTTTTTTAGTAGCTCAGGCGCACTTCAAAAAATTCGATCTACGCGGAAAGAAGGAAAGGACATTATTTTAAAACTTCTGTACATTCCAATGCTTGGGCATATTTTAAGTTAGGTAAAACATTCCACATCCGGGTGACCCGAAATTGAGCCAAAGGAAGAACTTTTGAACAAAAATAAATAAAAAATAAATAGGGTGGCGCAACAGAGCGAGGAGCCCTTGGGCCTAGCGCATTTCTCACAACCATGCCTTGTCAGGAAAGGGTGGGGACCTTTAATTTTCTACCGGTTTCGAACGGCTCATTGAGAAAGCGCTTTTCATGTCAATGAATTTTCTAACGGAGGACTTGCTGGGATTCGAACCTCGAACCTCTGGGTTAGCAGGTGGACATGCTAACCATCACGCCACGGGTACCACTAATGAACTTATGAACTCCCAAGATCTGATGAAACCCTAATAAGGGCAAGTTGTGGTTTTTAAATAACAAAGGTACCTAAGTTGCGGGATCCGAGATAACCTATCCGATAAGTTCTTAAACGCTTCCCATATATACTTGTGCATCCGTATAGTGTTTCCGAATAATCTTATACGTTCTATTAAATCCTTGTCTTAATTTTTGAGATTCAATTTATTTCCCTTCAAACATTGTTGAGAATAACATAGTCACTCAAGTGAATTTTTTAATTACAAAAACTCATGATTGATATTTCAAAAAACCAATTCATTGAAATTTTGTTTTTACCAATTCGCGAGGAATTGGCAAGTCCTCCGAGAGTAAATACACACTGCCATGAAAAGCTCTTTTTTTTACCTTAGTCGTTCGGCATCGTCATAAAATTGCAGGTCCTTTAATTGCTTTAAGCCCGAGGTTGCATAAATATTTTATTTTACATTGTACCAAATTGTTGTGTTTCTATTTCAACTGTGCGGAAAGTATTCGATTACGCTTTGCCTTGCTAAAAATATCTATACATAAAAATATTTGTTTTTACACTTAAGAGTTTCCTTACTTGATTTTCTGTATGAAGTTAGCTCCAAGCAAAAGTTCTGTTTGGTTCAAAGGTGGCCAGATTATTTCTTTATAAAAAAAGGACATCAATGGGAATCTCATATTGAGATGATTGAACGAAAATAATAACTCTTCAAGTCATTGAAGTGAAAAAACCCACATTTAAAAAAAAAAAACAATGTTTAAGGAGAACATAGCTCTCCTTAAACATTGTTTTTTTTAGCGAAAAAAATTAAAGCTTCTAAAAAAGAGGACTTATTTGTACATTTTGAAAAAAGATATCGCACACAAAATTAAAAGCAAAAAGAGTACGTCTGGTCAGTCTAATCTAGCTATATGTGACCAATATTAATCACAAGTATTAATTTCATATCTCATACTTGTCATTCAGTTATCTATAAAAAAAACGCCAAATCCCAAATTTTGGGTCTAAATTTGAACTAGGCTTTACCGTTGATGAAGTATTAACACATCTTTTAAAACACTTCAAAAAAAAGAAACTAGAATTGTCGGTTAATCTTCATTACCGTCGTTGTCATATCAAGCTAAAGCAACCAAACTGTACATATTTAATTTGTACAGATTTTTAAATTGCGAAAGCTAAGCGACACGAAAGCGAAAACTCATAGCATAGTTTATCTAAATTATGTACTAAATCATTTTGAGATAAGAGTCAGCATGCAATCGCTAGCAAAAGTTTTCGTTTCGCAATATGAATGGAGATGTTATTAATTTACGAGAAGTGAAATGACCATGAAACATTTAAAGCTATGATATCAATTAGGAGCATGTATCTATGCTCGCTTCTAGTTGCAGGTTGGGCTAAAAATCAATCTAGGTACCAAAAAAAGTTTTTACGAAAGTATCTATTTCCAATGTAATCCCCATTCTCCATACAGACAGGAGACATGGCGGGGGTCTAAATTATGCTATGCACTATTACTTTTTCTTTTGAAATCTATGCGATATGGATCACTTTCGTGTCAGTTGTTATTATTGTAATCCCTTGATTAAAACTAGTTGATAGCAAGACATCTGTTGGGGGAAAGCGACCCAAAGATATTCTACAAATGTTGTTATACTCAGCTCAGATTGGTTATTTCGTACGATCTGAAAAGAACCTGTTTTTCGATAGATAGTATCGTGAACTCGATCAATGTGTGCGTTCATCTGATTTTGCTTCTCAATTTTCCCTTTTATCGTGGAGGGGAACGGTCATTTGGTGAAGAAGTATCAGTCGATGATGATGGAAAAACAAACGCTCTGTAGTTTTCCCAATGATCAAAGAAAAATCTCATAAAAACCAGCAGCGGAATTTATTGCGTCCTTCAAGTCATATATATATGTATAGCGTGGCACAGCAGTTCGGGAAACATCGGAACCCTAGCTGATTTCTCTCAACAATATCTACATAGGATGGCGCAACAAAGTGGGGAGCCCCGAGGCAAAGGGCATTTCTTACAACCGTATACCTTGTGAGGGATTGCAGGGGACCTACAATGTCGAAAAACTTGCCAGTTTCTTGCGACAGACGATACCCGTTCAAAAACACTTTTGGTTTTTGTTGATATTCGAACCACGAACCTCCCCCGCAACGGACAGACATGCTTACCATTACTCCACGGGCCCCATACCAAGTTATTAATGTCATTGTGATAATTGTTTGCCGATTTCAAACGGCTAAGTAAAAAAACTTTTGATCGGCAATCCGGAAAAACTTATGACAATAACACTGGTCAGCAAAATTTGGGGTTTTTCTGTAACAGAAAGGAGACTATATGCTTTTCTAAATGTTTTTGCCTTGCTGAATTCAAATCTGACCTTAGAATTGATTTGCTACGAACGTCGTGTCGTTTTCGAGATATTATGCCTTCCAAATCGGAAAAATAAATTTTTGCTATCTTTTAACATAAAATGTTTTAACATGAAAAAATTTCAACAAACCAATGCTTTTCCTATGGTTTTTCGTGCCTTGAATCCAAATCTGGTCTCAAAACAGGTGTACTACATCAAATTACTGAGATATCTAACTTCAAAATTTGTAATGCATGGTCAATCTATATTTTGAAGCCTTGGTAGAGTCTTGAAAGTATGCTTGAGTCAGATAGAACATTATTGAAGGTTCTTGATGTCCTAAATTCAAATCCAGTGGCTGTAACCCGAAAAGTAGACCTGATGGAAACAAAAACTGCAAATTTTTTGTGTTGAGGGTATAGTTAGCTGTAACACGAAAACTAGACCAGATGGAATCAAATTAAATATGGCAATAAAATGAGGGTAGATAGGTTATCCAAAATTAGCAAGTACCTTTCTAATTACAAAATTTTGATAACCAGGGTAATTAATCCGGAAGTCCATAAACTCTCATTTCTATAGGTGTTGCAACCACTGAGCCACTGACCCTTAAAATTGCGTCCATAACTGGATGAGTTTCATGAGTTCTTAACGTTTTTCACTCTATCATCAACCCATGAGTAAGTAAGTAAATATTATTGCCAATATTTGAAGGACGCGATAGTGTAACCAATTGAATATTTACATAATGCACCTTCATTTATTTAACTATTACAAACAAATTGTAAGACAGTAAACTGATTATGTCTGATATCAGATAGATAAAATTTTCATTAAAAGTCCAAACAATAACTCAAGCTTCCCCTTCAAAAAAAAAAAAGCCAACGATAAGCATAATGTTGTTTCTTTGTTTTTGGCTGCTAATTATTGGCATAGTTGTCAAATTGAGACTTCTCTACCCAACAAAATGCCAATAATTCATGTCGATTGCCTTTACTAGCTTGAAAGACTCATAATATAAAAAAAACATCCCCATTCATTGTTTTGAGTATGTCAACTACCAAAACTACAATTATACGAGTAAAAGTTCGATTACCTTACTTCGATTTTTGTTATGGCGCAAATCGTCCTAGCAACGGAGTTTCTACATCCGAAACAATTGAAAAACTAAATTTTGCAACAAACAAGCAGAGTGCAACAGTAAAGTAAAAAATGTGATTTTTCTTCAGCAAATCTATTTTGCTTTCAATAATAATTTTGTTCTTAGAAAAGTTTTCAAAAAAATGACTTTTGTTAATAAGTTGCTGTTTAGTTTTGCTCTGTTTTCAGTGATTTTGTCGACTGCTTCTGCAAAATACGTAGAAGGTCATGTAAAAACACTCGAGGCAAGAAAAGACTTAACAGAAAAGAGTATCACTATTTTGCAACAAAAAAAAAAAAGAAACATAATGTTTTTGTTTTTATTTTTCATTAACTTTACTTTAGGATTGGATATTTCTAGCACGATTTTGTTTTCTATCTGGAAGAGGAAGGTACGAATATCACATCGAGTTTGAACGACGCTATGGTGAACCGCAATTGCTGTTGTATTACGACGACCAGACCCAATGGCCAGCCATTTATAAGACCGGAAAGGTTTGTGTTAGCATTTGGATATTAAAGAAAAACAGTTTTGTGGTGGATAACAACTTTATTTTCTGAATTAGACGCGATTTCGAGGAGTACGGCTTCTTTTTTTACTCGAAATTTTAATAACCTGCGGATATATTTTTTTTGTTCCGTTTTGTTCAGAAAATCCACGAGTGCCACTTTTCCTTGCAAGTAACGACGTAAAAAATCTAACTAGGAATAAGATTTAATTATTGAGTAAAAATTACGAAGTGTACCTATTGAAAGTTTGGTTCGCTACCCATACATTGAGCATCATTAAGCGAATATTGGAAATGTGCGGAGCCTCGATGTGTCCAGACTTGCATAAACATAAGAGAACGCTCATTAGTTTTATATTAATTTCCCGTAGTCAATTATTCAGTTGCTATTTGCGGGATATTACTGCTGTTTCCTGTCTGGAAGCCTGTTTTATAATTAGCATTTGTATATAATTCCACATGATCGAAGTCATCGCAATTTGTAGCTTACAACTGTTTATCTTCAGCATAGCTTTAGTTGTAGTAAGCTAACGAGAAAATTTACTTTGAAATTGAGTAGGTCATACACAACTGTGATGTATAAGAAGACCATAAAGCATTCCTAGATTAATCAATCTGTAATTATCGTCTTCTTCTTAATATATATAAATTACGTGTCACGATGTTTGTCCGCGATTGACTCCTAAACTACTTAACCGATTTTAATCAAATTTGTGAGTGCAGTTTGACCCTTTGACTTGAAAGACAGGATAGCTTACATCTCAATTTATGTTACGTTAACCACAGCAACGCGTGGTCGGGTCAGCTAGTAAACTATAAATGTAGTTTTCAAATCAGTTACTTCTTTCTCGTTCAAAATCTTAAAGTAACTAAAAGGCTTCTGGCTGGTAACACATCATGGCAGCATACCTTTCATTTTGAAGTACAGACACTGAAGAAAAGTTAACACTACCAAACTATTCTTTTTTGAAGTGAAACTTCTTATGCGACTTGCAAACATGAAAGCGTTACACTTCCGCGTTACACTTAAGCGTTACACTTCCGCGTTACACTTAAGCGTTACACTTCTGCGTTACACTTCCGTGTTCGATTGCATACTTTTTGAAGTGAAACTTCTTATGCGACTTGCAAACATGAAAGCGTTACACTTCCGCGTTACACTTAAGCGTTACACTTCTGCATTACACTTAAGCGTTACACTTCCGTGTTCGATTGCATACTTTTTGAAGTGAAACTTCTTATGCGACTTGCAAACATGAAAGCGTTACACTTCCGCGTTACACTTAAGCGTTACACTTCTGCGTTACACTTCCGTGTTCGATTGCATACTTTTTGAAGTGAAACTTCTTATGCGACTTGCAAACATGAAAGCGTTACACTTCCGCGTTACACTTAAGCGTTACACTTCCGCGTTACACTTAAGCGTTTTTGGCACTGCTAATAAGTTCCTGTCATCATTCCGCGCCATTCATCCCAACGATTTCATTGTAGTAAATTGTGTTTTTCGGTGGGAATATTTTGAAGAAAATCATGTCTGTGCGTGCGAAAATTATTTCAATTGCTCAGTGAATAATCGATCAGTGTTGTGTTTTCTTTTCTTCTCCAATGAAATGATAGAAAATATTTACTGCAGTTTCTTTTAATTTGTTTGATATATGTATGTATGTATGATGTACGTAGATAAGTGCTTACTAAATGTGTAAATCGATTAATTAAATTATTCTAACAAAAAATAATTTGTGAAGCTTCTCCTCGAATGTGTTGACTGCGTAATTTTATTTGGAAGACAATACACAAATCAGAGCTTTTGGTGATAAGATGTAAGATGTTATTCGAATTTTAAGATATTAGTGAGTATATATGTACATAGTAGTTAGTGGAGGCATAATCATGTATATATAAGCAATTTCCATTTAAGCCCGGCTCAAAAATGTTTATCATGTCTAAACATGTTTGATCATGTCCAAACATGTTTGTTCATGTCTAAACATGTTTGGTCATTTCTAAACATATTTGGTCATGTCTAAACGTGTTTGATCATGTCTAAACGTGTTCGATCATGTCTAAACATGTTTGATCATGTCTAAACATGTATGTAAGTGTTCTCCGTCTTCGACTTAGGTGTTAAGACTGCGGTCTTCATTAGTCTGTCAGTCAGCTTCCACTTACACTAGCCAATCAACGCCAACGGTTTCAGAAAGGTTCCTGGTATTGTATCATAATTATGGATACAATACCATACATCCTACCATACATGATACATACATACATCTTCAAAGTCCTTCTAATCTCCACCAAAAAATAAAAAAATTGTTCTATGAAATGGTGTTAAGTACCTATCCCGTGAAAGTTAACTCCGATCCATTTCTTTTCTTTTTCTTTTAAAGAAACAATATGAGTTCACTAAAAATCAATTTCTACCTCTTCCTATTTTCATTTCCACATTGGGAAGTTTCACTTCTACCGCGCGGAGGGACTCCACGCACTATTTTTTTCTCTTTCAGACTTGTGCTCAGAAAACCAGCGTCCTGAATCCCCAAGACAATCAAATCGTAACGCTCTCAGCTAGAACACCTTACAATATAATATCGGGATGTGCACTCAGGACATCGAATGCAGACAAAGACACAACCCTTAAGTTTGTTTTCAAGAACAAATTCTTAAGTACAATAACCACATCTTAATTGAAAAATATTTCAATTATAGACCAAATATTGAAGTGGATACGCCAATTGAAAAGCCCCTCTCTGGAGAAATAAATGCATCCTACTTCGATCAATTTCTTGAGACATCAACTATCTCCTATAGCTCTGAGGATTTTGAGACTTTAAATCTTACATATTCTACGTTAAATGAAACTGAAGTTTTTAATCACACTCAAGGCAATCGTTTTATACCGCTGGGCTCAGATGTTGGAGGATTTCAGAACAACATTGAAAATGACACCAAGTCAAATTTGGACGATGTTGAAGAGCTATTCGATAATGAATTTGAAGCGAATGGAACCATTGTTTGTTAATCCCAGCTAAAGGTATAATTAAAAGACAAAAGAGCATGTTTCTTTTATTTAATTTCAGATTCGGATTAAACGGGGATTTGGATCGGTTGGAAATACTTTTATTGTGACTTGTCACAGCTCTGGGGGGTTTTTAACTTCAAGAGAGCGCTGGTGGTACATCGCTATCGCAAACTGTGGAAACAAAAACGGAATTGACGTAAAGTACAAGTTTCGTATGACAAATGGTCCACCGGGTGACTTTTGGCATGAACATTTTTCAGCAGATGAGATGTGTAAGTATAGCCACCTCACTGGCGAAAAAACTAAATTTTATTGAAATTTGTAAAGATTCTGATAGAATTAAAAGACGGATTGGAATATTTTGATGAGAAGCCAAATACAGTTTGTGTTTCTAGTCAATGGAGTACGAATAGTTTAGAATCAGGGAAGCTTCCTTTGATTATTTTGCATCAGACTTGAGTTCTTCTATTTGCCATTTCAATTGAAATCTTAACGGCTACAGCCTTGGTCGGAGATATTTCTGTCAACATAAATTAAAGCTTTCAATCATCGTTTAGAAAATCTTTCGGGACACCTCAAGGTGGAATTCTCTATCTACATTTTTTGCAATTGGTGATCTAGTAAGTAAAATAAGTAAAAAAAAAACGTTCGAATATGCCTGATGGAGCTCTGAACGATGTTTAAAAAATTGCTTTTCAAATACTTTATTAGTCTATGCAAGTTTATGGTAAAAGCAACCATACTTTAAGCCACAAAGTTAGAAAAGCTAAATAAAACAAATTTATAATAGAAATATATGAACAGAACCAACACTTAGATCGATTGCAAATCCATTAAGAACTAGTTACAAATCAGTTTACAGTTTCCGGTTGATCGAAAACTTGAATTATCTTCATTATTAATTTCTTCACTTAAGCTTAAGCGTGTTAAAAGGTTAATGATATTTCCACTCCGTTTAATCAGTCAGCTAAAATAACAACCGCTATATATTAGCTTAATATTCTTCTTTTTCTGTTTTCAGACATTCCGCCAATCTTACTGACAGAAGCACTGGTTTATGTATTCTTGTTGCTTGCAATCCTGATTTGTGCCATTGAGCTGAAGAATCGACATCTATTTCATTGTACCTATCGTCTTTTTGCATTCAGTGCCAGCTTTCAATTCTTTGGAGTATTTTTTTTGGGACTTTCCTATTCACGATACGCAGTTCATGGTGTCGGTCCTCACACGGGACTGGGGACAACCTTTTTGGCTGCTTCGGAGATAGTATTCCTCGTTCTTTTGTTACTCATGGCGAAGGGTTATACTATCACCAGAGCCCGCATTTCAACATGCTCGACCATAAAGATGACCCTCTTCATCAACACCTATATTATATTCTACATGTCTCTCTTTATATACCGTGAGGAGGTGTTCGATCCTGGAGAGGTCTTAAATTTGTATGAATCACCTGGAGGCCTGGGAATTGCACTTCTTCGTTGCGGCTCATGGGGTGCATTTCTTGTCTCCATCATCAACACAACAAGGAAATTCCCCGAAAAATCAGTATTCTACTATCCATTTGGAATTCTCGGCTCGATGTGGATCCTTGGTGGACCGATACTTACATTCATTGGAATAGTATTCTTTGATCCGTGGGTACGTGAGAGTGTTATGTGTGCGGTATTTACAATTCTAAGCATTTCTGGACATGCATCGTTTCTTTGGCTTACCTGGCCATCGAGGGCTAATATAAGCTTTCCCTACCACGTTCGGACTAACCACGTAGGTGTAATGTCTTCATCCGATGATGGTGCTGATTATCCCAGACATGTTTATGAAGCAACTGGTGACCCAAACAATCAGAGTATAATCATTCCACTATCTCGACGAACAGAGGAACTACTCAATGGTGTTTACAGTCAATATTTGTGCGAACGACAGTGTTACAACTCAGCTTCGACCCCAATGAGCCATATATCCTTTCCAAATGGAACGAATCCTAATCATATGACTATGAAAAACAACATCACCAGTAACAATATCATTGGCCGAAAATCACCAGAAGAGCAACACGATTCAGGACATCCATCTTTGGAAGACATTCCTAGTAGCTCAAGTGGTAAATCGGCGGATGAGAAGCCTGAACCATCTGCTCCACCTGTTTCTGACACTTCAAAAAATTCATCAGCCAACTCTACGTCATCGAAACGAAACCCTTTTGTTATAAATTCAGCATCAAAACCGCCAAACAAGATAATTTTGGATCCGATCAATCCGCCAGTACAAACCAATCGACTGGGCGATGTTCCTGCACATCTCTTCGCAGCGCGAAAGAGTTCAAATGTTATGTAAAGTTTTATTTATTTTTGTTTTTAACTTTTAACGAATGCAACATACACTTTGTTTTGATTAAATTTTGCAAAATGCAATAAAAGTTTAATTTTTAAGTTAAGTTGTAAATTTTTATAGTATTTATATGTATATAAGATAAAGAAAGGCAGACCTAAGCACTGTTAGTTCAGACAAATGCAACGACATTTGCATTTGGATATGCCGTCTGACACGATGATCCCAAGGCTCAAACTGCGTCAAAATTGGTTCGCTCCAGAATCTGAGCCTGGAAAGAACTGTTGTCGTATCTTCACAGATGGCTCCGAAACCGACGAGGGTTCTGGTGCTGGTGCCTTTGTTAAGAACGACGACATACGACTGCACTCATCTTTGGGATCATACGCATCCGTTTTCCAAGCGGAGGCTTATGCTATCCTAATGGCCTTGAGCCACGTAACGAACAATGGATGGACGGGGAGAAGTATCTATGTTTGCAGCGACAGCCAAGCTGTGTTTAAGGCCCTTCTCAACCCTTTAACCACTTCGAAAGTGATCCAGGAATGCAAGAGCTCTCTGAATGCGGTCGGAAGATTGAATTCCTTGAGTCTCATTTGGGTTCTGGGCCATCACGGCATAACTGGAAATGAGATCGCCGATGAACTTGCTAGGCAGGGATCTCAGACAGCTTTCTCAGGACCTGAACCGTCGGTCGCTAGGTCTGCCAGCATCCTCAGTGAGGGCTTCAATCAACGATTGGATCTGTAAAGAGCACAACCGTAAACGGCATGCCTCCATTGGATGCAGACAAACCAAGCGTATGCTCCCCAACGTTAATAAGAAGACTGCAACATTTTTGCTAGCTCGTAGCAGAAAAGACTGTAGAAAGCTTATTGGCGTTGCCAGCGGGCACTTCTCTTTTGCCAAGCATTTAAATGTGTTAGGCTTAAGTGATACCACACTCTGTGAATCTTGTGGAAAAGATGAGGACACCGCAGAGCACTTCCTCTGTGAATGTCCTGCTTTTTCTCGCATAAGGTTACAGATATCATGGCAGCGTCTTTTGGCTTTTCTCCGAACATCTGGAAAGCTATAACAAATAGAAGGTTGCTAACTGGAAGTACAATGGACCGGTATTTAGGTCTGAGTGCTCCAGCTGGTATTTTAAAAACCTCAAAAAAAAAAAAAATTTTGCTCGTAAAAGGAACGATAAAAAACTGGTAAGCTTACCGAAGCTTGCTGAGGCCAAGGCGGCCTACCCCAAAGGGGCGTATCGATAGTGTCAGATCCGTGGGAGAGCTATGATCACGATGTTCGCCGAAAAAAAAGAAAAATAAGAAAACGAAGGTTTTTCATTTATATCAATAATTTTGAAATAACACAATTACTCTACAACTGCCATTCAGTAGAACAAACTAGAAGGACCCCATAATGCTCGTGTACATTTACAGACGTGTTATTTAACTATCCGGGTGTATTTATTACTACACGTACTATACGTGGATTTTTCATATTACACGTGTATATGCTCAACATGGGTTCATCTCGGGAAGATCAACAATCACCAATTTAACATGTTTCTCTTCTTTCGTTGTTGACGCTATTGAAAGTAAAGATCAAGTGGATGTTATTTATACCGATTTTAGCAAAGCGTTTGATTCGGTTTGTCACAAAATACTGCTTCAAAAATTGGAATCACTTGGTTTCCACTCACGCCTCCTTCAATGGATCTGTTCCTTTCTCATAAAAAGGGTTCAAAAAGTCAAAATTGACGAATTCACCTGAAGGCAGATAAATTGTACCTCTGGTGTTCCACAGGGTAGTCATCTAGGTCCTCTACTTTTTATCATATTTATTAATGGCATTGTTAACTGTGTCAACTTCAGCAAATGCCTCATATAAGCAGACGATCTGAAACTTTATCTGAAAGTAACCTCTATTAGTGATTGCCAAAAACTCCAATTGGGTCTTGATAATCTATCTCGCTGGTGTGTGTTAAACCGCTTGAATCTTAACGTCAAAAAATGTTTTGTGATTTCTCTCTCAAGAAAGAATCATATGCAAGAGTTTTCATATTATCTTGATTGCAACCCTCTTCAGAGAACTGAAAAATTAAAGGATTTAGGCGTACTTTTTGACTCCGAATTCTCTTTTACACCACATATAGAAGCTATGGTATCAAAAGCTAACTCAATGTAAGGATTTATCAAAAGAAACTCCACAGATTACTAGAATAGGTTTATGAAGCATGATGCGTTTTACAAAATGCGATGGTACTTTCATCCAAATTCTAAAGCTAGGCAGAGTCTTCTAGGTTTGCAGTCGCTCAAATCACGTAGAACTAGTCATGACATAGTTTTTGTGCGAGACATTTTATGTTATCATATAAAGTGTCCTTCCTTGTTGTCCTTAATTTGGATTTATGCTCCAGAGAGGCCGTTGAGGGATAGAAATCTTCTTTTTCAATCAAGGCACAGAACTAATTATGGCATGAGTAAACCAATTTCAAGATCAACTAGAGAATTTAATGAAATTATTGGTCATATTGATTTAGCCTTCTCTAGAGATAAATTTCGAAATAAATTGTACTACTTATTTTTAAGAAATTGAAACCAATTTTGTAATAATGTGTAATCTGTTGAGCTCATTGCTCGTAGGTGAAATAAATAAATAAATAAATAAAAATAAATAAAAGGTTTGTTCGTTGAAGCCCTGGGGTTGCCCTAGGGTCGCCACAAAGCGTTTTTTGAGAAACCTAAATTCGCCCTGAATGTCAAATTGAGTGTTTTTTGAGCCATAGGTTTGCCATAGGTTTTCCCCAAACTCGCCCTAGCTTTTTGCTGTGGCGATTTGAGGGCTGTCAAATGGCATGTATTTTTTTTTTAATGACAGGGATGTGTGGTGATTTGTGGTTTAGCGTTTTTTGAGGACTGGAAAACCCAGTTTTTTTTGACAACTCATAGGGTTGTCAAGAAAACCTGGGTCAACCCTGGGGAAAGTTCAACGAACAGACCTAAATATGTATTTACGAGTACATCGGAAATCTTTTATCACATTTTCTGATCGAATTCGTGACACTTTTTGAAAACATTTCATCATTTTACTTTCTTCAAAAGTGGTTATCATTATTACCTGTTAGGTTCAGCTTTTCTGTGGCTACCGCAACTGCAAAATCGCTTTGGTTTGGGAAAACCTAAAAACACTGCTTTAAAAAACGCTTTCTCACTTAGCTGTTCGCAATCGGCATAAAATTGTAGGTTGAAATGGTGAGGCCATGAGGTTTCCATAGCTTTGTTTTGCCACTCTTCATGAAATAAGAAGAATTCCCGGCCATACTTCAAACTTTTAAGTCTATTAGAAATTATAGGGCATCTTCCAACAGTGCGATGGCTGTGAACATAATGAGCAAAGTAAATGGATATACCCTCAATCACTAGGTGATTTCGCAGGCAGATCATTTTGAAAAGCTCCATTTCTTTCAAATATATGTAAGGCTTGTTTTTACAGCACAAAAGATCATTCAGGTCGACCTGCTAGTAAGGGTGATCTACCTTCTAGTTAAAAAAAGCTTGTTTTACAAAGTAAATAAGAAATGGCTGAATAATCTTTTCCTAAACAAGCATTTAAGAAACGTTAGAACTCTACCACAAAATAACGACAAGAAAAAACAGTCAATTAGGTATTTAACCTCAAATGCCAGTAAGAGACACGAAATGCACGAACTGATGGGCAAGCATTTAAAAGAATAGGAATAGAAAGGATATCACCGCTTGATCAACTGAATCTAAAGAAAGTCAATATTGACACTAGAAGAGACTATAATATTGGGAGCTCAACTTTTTTAAAGTTGAAAACATAGTCAGTTGTTGTAGGTTGAGAATTTTGATACGAAAATAAGACCTACGGAAGTAGTTGATGGCCGTCGATTTATTAGTTGATTACTTTCCGTGTCAAAAATTTGCTAGGGCAAGAAACGAATGTGGGGTCCGCTTGATTACTGGGGTAGTTAGAGAAACCGCTAACTTATTATATATAACTTGAAAAGATTCAAAGATTGGCAACAACATGCATTACTGGATGCTTGCGTACAACACCAACATACGCTCTAAACGTTATTGTTGGACTACCTCCAATTCACCTCTTTATAAAAATGGAAGCAAGACTGGCGACACACCGTCTTTTCCATCAAGGACACATAAAATCACATCCATTACCGAAAGGACATGTGTCGATAATGGAAAGTCTAGAAAAACTTAATACCTTTAGTATGTGCTTGGATACTATTATTCCCATGTACAACTTCAAACTCAACTTCTCCATTGTAATCCTACCTAGGGAAGACTGGGAGAACACAAAACCTCATCCTTCGAGGCAAGATGGGGCATATGCATAAAAGAGAAGTACTTACTAGTAGTATAATGGTTATAGTATATACTAGTACTACCAGTAAAAGCTCAAACTTGGAGTATTTACTTCATTTGGTATGCATAAAAATAAGTTTATGCTTGTAAGACTTTACTAGTAGTATATACTGGGTTCATCCAAGTAAATACTACCAAATTCATCGGAAATCGGTAGTAGGTACTAGGTAAGCATATACGTGGTCTATAAAACTGTAATTTGCTTTTTCTACTTTACATATTTCTACTTGTTGATTTTTTTTTATTTTTCGATCACTACGTTCCTATGGTTTTTTGTTCATTTTTAATTTTCATAGTTTTAGATTTTCAATTTTCTTCATTTTAAATTGTGTTTTCAATTAGTTGTGGTCGCAAATATATGCAAAATAAAAAAGTATGTCAAAAAAAGAAAATTCAACAGCTCTTGACTTTGTTAAGTTACTTCAAACTTATAAGGTGCTTTTGAGCAAGTCCCAACAGCCTCACATAAAAAAAGCGAAGGTTGAGGCTATACAATTATTTATTTGCGACTTTAAGGCCGAAACTGATGTTTTATTGACAGAGGAACAGTTAAAAAAAAGAATAAATAATATCAAGACTGAAGTGAAAAAAAAGTCGGACGTCAAAGCAAATTTTAATTTTTGAGTTATATTGTACATTTTTATAAATAAAGATATTACTGTGCATTATATAACATTTCTGCTATCTCATTCCTTCTCATCTGTCCCAATCTTCGGATTTGAAGTACACTTTCGCTGTTTTCTGGGAAATGAGTTGCAGTTTCACTTCCACCATTTTCGGATAAAAAGAAGTCGTTGCTATCATTCAGATACTTTGCAACATTATGTAATACAAAACAGGACGTAATAATAGCTGGTACTTTTCTTATTTCGACACGTATACAGTTTTGTAAAATTGGAAATCGGCTTTTGAGTTGGCCGAAACAACGTTCTATTACGACCCTCTCTTTGGTATGCAATTTGTTGTAAAATTTTTCGATGTTGGTTGTTGGATTACTGAAAGGCGTCATTAACCATGGTGCAATTCCATATCCTTCGTCGCCCAACAAAACAGTACGGTCTGAAGTTCTCATAATTGGTTCTAGAAAACTGTTTTTCCAGATCCTTGAGTCATGCACTGAACCCGGCCATTCGCATACAACACTGGTAAAACATTCACTTGCATTACAGGTTGCTTGAATATTGACGGAAGCAAATCCTTTGCGGTTTATATATTCCTCCGAATGTAATTGAGGTTTCCTTATCTCTACATGGGTACAATCTAATGCACCAATACATGATGGAAATCTGTATTTTAAAAGCCAATCCTGCTTAGCTGCCAGTTGTTCTTCGTAATTCGATGGAAACTTTATCCAAGAACCACATTTACTTATAATTAAATTTGCCACTTGATGCACAGTTCTGCAAACAGTACTCTGATGTGTCTTCTCCAACCCCAACTTGAAATCCTGGATCCCCAACATATCTCAAAAAGATTCGCATCTTTTCATCAGGGGAAGTAGCTCCTCCTCTTTTTTCAGTTTGAGTACCTAAATGTTTATATTGTTATTATTATTATTATTATTATTATTATTATTATTATTATTATTATTATTATTACTATTAATATTATTATTTTTCTACTACGAATAAATTAGTTATTTCTTATTTCCATTAAATTTTAAATAAATTTTCTTACCGATAAAGTACTGGCTTAACCACTCAACGTTTTCCTTTTCAAAACGGTAAAGCATTTTGAAATTGTTATCGCCGGGATCTCTTCGCTCTTTATAATTTTTTTCTGCGATCACTCGTAAAAAAGCGGCCATTTAAATGAAATAAGTCAACCGAACGCTTGGAAATAAAACTGCCGACTAAAATGGACATTTAACACGAAAAAGTATTTACTAGCAAATGTTGAAGCTGGTTTTTAAAAACTTGAAAAAATTCCAGTATATACTTGAACAAAATAGTTTTTATGCATACCGATTTAAGTATTTACTGGTTTAATTCATCCGAAACCAGTAAATACTTTGTTACCTAGTAAATACTTTTTTTCCAGTATTTACTATGGTTTTATGCATACGAGAATTAGTATATACTATAGAAATTTACTAGTAAAAGCATTTACTAGTCTTTATGCATATGGCCCATGGTCTGGTATGGAAACTGGTACAGGTTCCGGCATTTTCAGCGACTTGTCCTAGAACGAATTTCTCAGTAAGTCTGGGCAGCCACTCGTCCATTTTCCAAGCTGAAGTATTTGCCATTAGCGGGGTTTACATGGTCCAACATGGTTTGACAACATGGTTGGATGAAAAACATCAGCTTTGCGTTTACACGAAATTCGATGTTGTCCAACATCAGTTTGGTTATTTTTCGCGAACGAGACGGACACGGATAAGAAAATTTTAGCTGCTCTTATAATGAAGGAAATTATTGACGACGAAGAAGAAGAAATAAAAATTTAAAGAAAAAAGAAAAAACGTTAGTGGGTAAAAAAGTGGATTAAGAATAGGTCCAAGAACTCACATACTCATGCGCTACAGGAGTCGCTTTCTCTGTCCCTATGTCCCTATGTATGCTTAGATTTTTAAAACTAGGCAACGGATTTTGAAGCGTTTTTTTTTTAAAGAATAGAATGATTTAAGAGGAAGGTTTATATGTATAATACATGCATATTATAGTAGAAAAAAGCCGAGAAATTTTAAGATTTGTAATGTGATGTCTTAACAAACATATTTTTCTCCGCTCACATTGCAAACGCTGGCTAAACCTGATGAGATAGATCAAATTTATGTACTACGGAATTGTGAAGTCCGCGACAGCATTATGTTCATCTCCTTAGGATAACCCACAGTAACCATTTTTATCTTTTACATATTATAACAAAATATGGGTTATTTACCAAGCTATTTTAAACGATACAGTATCATTCCTTATCCAATTATATACATTAGATACGTTTTGCATTTCGTGTAGATTATTGCCCTTGTAGATAGATTGCCCTTTACAGCATGTGATTTAAAAAAATATTTTCGAAGATATTACAGATTTAAAAATTGCGAAGTAAAAGTGTAAAAAGTAAATAAGTAAAAATGTTGTGTATGAATATTCCAAAGAAAGCAGGAATTCTTCATGGTATAGGAAAAGGGGAATTGTTTTACTCCAAATTTAAATGTTCACAGTTTTTCTGTAGTCATCCTTACATTATGAAAACTCTCTACGATAAAAAGAACGAATTCAATTTATTTTCTTTTTTAAAAGTTCAATATTAGCATTTTGTTTGATTTCTTTATATTTTGTCAATAAAATTTCATATTCCTCTGTTTTCGTTTTTCTGTTTTTATAATTCTCAGATTTTATCTTCCAAAGTTCTGAAAGAATTTTATAAATCTCAAAAAACTCCCTGCAAAAATCGTTGTTAGTAATTGCATTGCGATTGCGACTTCACAGTAACCGAAGCAAATTCAAATGAAAAATGAAAGACGGCGCAGTCAGGTTTGTCAAACATCTGTTTACACACGTTGGATGGTATGACAAACCAGCATGTTTTTAAAAAATTTTAAAAACCATCCAACATGGTTTGTCAAGCGGTTGTTTTAGCGTTTAGATGATCCAACATTGCTGTTGTCAAACCATGTTGTCAAACCATGTTGGACCATGTAAACCCCGCTATTAGCCCCGTCCACACTGTCCAATTTGTTTGTCAAGCATCGAGTTTGTCAAACAAATTGGATAGTGTGGCCGCTCATCAACAGGCTTGTCAAATTTGTTGGATGGTTTTCAAAATTTTTTGATATTTTTGCAAGTTGGACAACAAATTGTCTGCTATTAGTGCCGATTTACACCCAGACGGTTTTGCAAAGACGGAAATAAGTGCGAAAGAGAAAGCAGATGAAATAGAAATACTTTAAAAAGTCTCTACCCGCAAAGTTTTGGGTTGAGGATTGTCCAGTGGTCTTGGATGGTTTTTGACGTTTCTTTTTCTTGTCTTTCTTTGTTTCTTGTCGTTGCTTTATTGCATCTTCTAATGTTCATGAGTAAAGAAGTAGTATGTTGTCGGACAATTTCTTTAATTTTGCATGAAAATACATGAATTTTCCGTATCCATGGTGTCAATAATCATTGCTGCAGGATCTAATTAAATTATTTACCACTTCAAAAGACATTTTGCTTCTTATGAGTTTTTTGTTACTGATATTATAAAAAATGCAGCTGAGCCTCTTTAATTATTTTCACACCTTGACTCTGTGGGTGAGAATAAAAACTGAAAGAGAAGTGTCAAAACAGAAAAAAAACACGCAGCCGCAAAACGTCTGAGTGTAATACTGAGAGACTGACGGGATGAGGGTTCAAAAGAAAATATACGAAACACGCAGCAGGCAAACCGTCTGGGTGTAAATCGGGACTTATACGGAGAAATTTGTTTCATGAAACTGTTCGAACACAATAAGTGCAAAAGAGAACGAAAGTTCGAAAAAGAGAGATGGACAATGAGCTACCCTGTGTCGCATGGGCTATGGTTTGGTGAAACAGCTTTGACGTTTCTCTTTTAGTGATGTGCCAAACCGTAAAATTTACAAACCGAGTTAACCCGAGTTGGATTTTGATTAACCCGAGTTGTAACTCGAGTTAGCTAACTCGGTTTACAAAAATAAATTTGCGCTTTTTCCTTCAATACTATGTTTTGAAAAATAGAAACAAAGCAAAATTTTCAATCAAAATAAACGGATTTAATCAAAATGAAGTAAAAAAAAGTCACACAAGAAAGAAATTAACGCAATGCGCAGTCCAACTCGGTTTGACTTGACTCTGGATATTTTACAGACAATTAAATCCTAACTCGAGTAGCAATATGTACCCAAAACATTCAAACCTTCTACCTATTAACAGACGACAATCAAAAAAACAAAAAAACATCTACTTTAACAGATGTGTGTGTTTCTGTTGTTAACTCGGTCTGCTTGCATTCATTTCATTTTAATTATTTGGTTGACGATTCGGTTTTTTCTTCGGTTTGCCAACTCGGTTTGAAAAAATGTAAACCGAGTCAACTCGGTTTGGGTTCAACTCGGTTTGACTCGTTTTATGATACCGACACATCACTATTCTCTTTGTCTTTGTTCGTGTTTTTGTTTATTCTGTTTCATTTGGTTTAAAAATAAGTAATAATACTAATAATAATGACTTCTTTGTTTTTCAATTGCCCATAGAAGAGGTTTTGAAGCAACCAGGCACTACTAGATAACTATTTTTTCCCAAAAATAAAAACAGCGAATGAAAGATAAAGAGAAATGTGAAACTAGTTTCATGAAACTGGATTTCATCGTATAATAGCACTTGCGACACGGAATGACAGAACAAAGAAGAATTCGAAGTTGTTTCATGAAACAAATTTCTCCGTATAATAGCAGACATTGGATGAGTGTGGACGCAAGTCGTCAAACTTGGAAGAAATTTCATTTCAAAAATGTTTTCAAGTAGTGCACATCGCACGGAAAGAACATTTTTCTTTGGTAGGTACATTCATGAGGAATTTATGATGGTGTCAGGTAGTGCACCTTGTTGGGTAGATTGAAAATGGATTTTATGATATTTTCAGGTAGTGGGCCTCGCACGGAAAAATTTCTTTTTGTTGTTAGGCACATTGAAATAGGAATTTACGATACTTTCAGGTAATGGGCGTCACAAGGAAAAATATTTTTTCCTTGATGGGCACTTGAGGGTTTTAGGTAGTGCACCAAGCAAGGAAAAAATGTTGGGCAGATTGAAAATGGATTTTATGAGGGTTTTAGGTAGCGCACCTAGCAAGGAAAAAATGTTTTTTTTTGTTGGGCAGATTAAATATTGAATTTATGATACCTCGAATATATGACCTCGCACGGAAAAAAATTTTTTCCTTGATGCAAAATGCAAATTACGATAAAATGTTTTCAGGTACCTAGTGCACATCACATGCACGGAAAGAATATTTTTTCTACAGCTTATAATTTAAATTAAAGTCGATTATCTCCAAATGTTTTCAGGTAGCGCACATCGTACGGAAAGAATATTTTTTCTTCGTTGTGCACATTTATGATGTTTTTAGGTAGTCTACCTCTACAGTCCCTACACACTTTCTTTTGTTTTTCTTACTTTTCTAAAATTTCATCCCTAAATTGCGCTGCTACTGCTATGTCCTCCATGGTTGAAATTCAGACCAGAATGAAGTTTGACGACTTGTTTGATCAGTGTGGACGCAATGGGTATTTTCCGTCCAACTTTTCATCCAACAAATTTGACAAACAAATTGGACAGTGTGGACGGGGCTATTAACGAATGTTCGAGAATAATATGTTCATCGAACACGAAAAACAAAACAATATTCATTTTTTCTTCCAAGCTGCACTACAGGCGTTAAGCTCACCTGTCATAAGATCCAAACTAGTACAAGAGACAGTCATGTCACTCTCCGAACTAGCAAGGAAAAACACTGTAATCTCCCACTGGATCCCAGCACACAAAGGCTATGATGGCAACGAGAAGGCAGACATCTTAGCTAAAGACGGCGCATCTTAACAATTCGTAGATCCTGAACTCTTCTGTGGTGTAAATAAAAGCACCTTCAAACATACTGCCAAGAACATCCTACTGGAGGAATCAAATAAAGCTTGGAGTAACTCATCTGGCCAAATCTGTTCAAAACTCTTTTAGCCAGACTATACTGAAAAAACATCAAAATTCCTACTGAACCTCAATAGGAAAACCCTAAAAATTTGCACAGGACTACTAACCGGTCACTGTTCTTTAAAGAAACATCTTCACCAAATGAGGCTGGTAGCGGACCCCCTCTGTAGATTATGCCTCGAAAATGAAGAAACATCTCTGCACATCATTACAGAATGTCCAGCACTGTTCCGCCTTAGAAAGCAAATACTTGATTATGAGATAATCCCCTTAGATAAACTCAAACTCATTCACCCACAGAAGATTGCTAACTTCTGGTTCAATGCAGGAGCAGGAGAACTGCCCTGAAACATCACATGGGCTGGCACAATAGGTTTCATTTAGACACCGCAGTGCCCAGAGCTGAGCAAGCTCTACCCGTCCCCTAAATCTAATCTAATCTAATCTACTTATTATATTGCATACAACTTGTATAAATGTGGTTATAAAACTAGCACATTACTCCTTAAACCTGCTTTCAAAGATTAACGACCGCAAGTAAACTCAAAATCTTAAATTGATAAAGAATTTTAATATTTAAGTACCTTTGGTCTAAAAATTCGTGGTTGCCTCTTCTCGCTCCTTATTTTTGCTTGTCCTTGCCACAATCCACAATAGTTTTTTAGCTTAAAAACAAATCTCGCAACACTGTCATTAGTAATTTAGTATAACTCCTAAGGATCAAGTTATATTACGTTAAGTCTTTGATTATGTTTATAATAAACGGCTATACAATGGATAACAACATTTAATATTGATATAGCTATTTATGTATTTATTTTTTTATATAAAATAGAGACACGTATTAAATTTGACTAAGTCTTAAAGTAGTAAATAAGAGATATCGACTTAAGTGTCACCCAATAGTATTTTTTTAAGCAACCCCAGTGCGTATGATGCTTTTTTGGTTATCAAATATCGCAGATATGATGCATTGCCACTGTTTGCTAGGCCAATCGATGTCAAGAACAAAGTATAGCACACCAATGACAGAGCATAACGATTCTTGCTTACCCAACCGGCAATAACGCTGCGGGTACTATTCTCATCAGGGAACTGTCGACCGTAGAACAAAAGGTAACGTACTCTGACTACATCGTTGTTTGTTATCACAATATAAGTGTTGGGAATATCGGTTTTGTGTTTCTCTATAATAACAAATTTTATTCTCTGTTCATAATCTTCACGATGTGAATCTTACCATCTTCTTTGAATTTTACATGATCTGGATTCTCAACATATTCACAGAGAGCTACGCACGATATCATAGCTCCACAATTAGAAGCACCCCAACCAGCACCAAACGGACTATAACCAATGCTGACGGAGAGTTCTGATGACAGGTACACACCTTCTCCAAAAAGACCATTCTATAGATGAAACAAATTGGAGAAATGAGAAAGAAGATGTGTATAAGGAAAAAGTTGTATACAAACCTTACACATGTGCTGATGCAAGCCGTGATTGATTATGGAATAGAAACTATCTAATTTGCTACCATGAAATGCAAACTTGGTCGAAAAGTTTTCTTTTTCTTTTTGGAAGACTTCTTCGGATATTGAATTCGACGTTGGGCAAACGGCAAATATGTGACTAGGACGAACTGCATCCTGTTTTTGGGATATTTTCGACATAATGTCATCATACTGGAAGAGAGTTGAAAAGTTCAATACAATTTTCTAGACCCAACGCATTCTGCATTCTTACCTCACTTGGAGAAACGCTCTTCAAATACGGATCTCGCACATAGACTAGCACCCAGTACACTAAGTCAACAACCTCAGTATCTAATTCATCGTAGTTTTCATCATTTATGTTTTTTAAGAATATTTTAAGCTTTGGTGTTTCATTGATTATGGCAACCTACGGACAAAGCAAATAGTATACACAATTTGCCATCGTTATAACAATGACAACACATTTGCACTTACCAATGCATCTATATTATAGCCTCCTTGTTCTGTAGCAAATCTCGGTGGGAATGGTTTCAGCTGGGATTCAAAACGATAGCTAAGTGCAGCACAGACAAAAATTGTCCATTTAGCATCACATGCCATCAGGTCTCTTGTAAGTAGATGCTTCAGACAGTGGATTTTCTCTAGAAAATCAGCTGCTGCTGTGGGTTGGTATGAATTTGTTTGAGGCTCGACTGTTGACATCTTGCAAACGAAATACAATTTTATTTATATTTCCAAAAATAGAATTTTTTCACATGAAAAAATCGGTAAATACAAAAAAAATAAAATAAAATTATTAAATGATGTCGATTTGAATTGACGTTGCTAAGACTACGTGTCCCTATGGAAAAGTGTTTTACGTTGTGTTTTTAATTGGGTGTGAATGTTGCTTTTACTACGGTGATTATAAAAATTGTTCTAATTTTTATCAATAAAAAAAAAAAGATAAACAAGGCAAAACAACGGACAAAACTGGCGGAATGTGATATTTTTCTTTGGCAGTCTTCTTCTTGCAACTGAGAATGAGGCGATCACAACAAAGTAAGTTGACATTCCGGAGAGTGCTCGGAAAATGATTCAATGGTGAATTTTTACAGTAGAAGCAATTGAAATAGGAGTAATTTTTTTGCCGATTTAATAAAAAATTAGAAATTGGTTGCAGCCAATGTGAAAAGTGGGGTTACCCGAAATTTTAGATTGTTTTTCACTCTTTTGATTGTTATGCCCTCTTTGAACTCCTGGATTTTTTATTCTGATGCCAATGGGTAAAAGTCAGTCACTTTAAAGTATTCCTGAAAGGTGGTATTTGTTTTCAAGTAGCTTCAAATAATTAATAAAAACTTTATATCAATATTAAAATATTTCATTCTGATAAGATTTCATAAAGATCGGTAAAAGTCCTGCCTTGAACTTTTTTATGTAGTTTTTCTAATGAAGTCATATGATTTGAAGCACATAATGGCCTATGTTTCTTTTACTTGACATTTAGGGTGGTATTCACCAAACAATCTTAAGAGCGCTCTTAAAGCTAAGAGGCTCTTAGTTTTAAATTTGGATGTGCTATTCACCAAGCAATAATAGGGTCTTGTCTAAACTAATTCGAATATTCGAAAAATAAGGTTTTTGAGTCTCTGAACGCACACTTTTCGAACTACTTCGAAAATTTCAGTGTCAATTGTCAAAATCAGTCAAAAACAGAAAAAATTATCGGAAATTTAGGAAATGGTAGAGCGTAAAATTAATTCATTCTCTGTATTGCAAACCATAATTCGAATTTCTTATTTTTTTCAACAGTTATTTATGATTTTTGAATAACAACCACAAATGACGCTGTCAGTAAATTTCGAATTTTCGAAGTTATTTAAAACAACAACCGCTCATAACTTAAGAGTGGTAGCGACCACTCTTAAGTGTTATGAGCGCTCATAAATCTGCACTAATAGTGGTCGGTGAATAGGTTTATGAGGCACTTAGTTTAAGATTTCTTGGTGAATACCACCCTTAAACCAGCAGTTTTTCACTGGCATAGTTTATCTCTTTAAAAGCTACTCCAATAAGAACATAGCTATTAGAATTTCAAAACTGTATTCGCTAACAAATAAGCTTTGTGTTGCAAATAAATGAAAATTGTACTGCAAAAAACGAATTTATTGTTCCTGGATGCTAATTTTTGAAATAACCAACATATTTTGTAACATTTTTAAAGTACATACGTGTATTTTGAATATTTCTGATATTTGATCGAAAAACTGTTAATAGATACTGACAAATGTGACATCAATTAAGTAAAACACTGACTATTACTGAAAAAACTTTCAAAATCTCTGAAAACAGCTTGTATTTGCATTGAGCATCATCCATCACACCCTTTTCGTTTTTTTCTTCCGAGTGCAACTGATTCAATTGGGATTGATAAGTTTTTAAAGACAAAAAATAATTTTTGAAAAGAGTTAAAAATATTTGCATATTTATAAAACTTTGTTCTTTGGACAACAAATGTAAAAGCACCTTATAAAAGATTTCAACAATTTTCACCAATGCATCGGTTCAAAAACTTCTAGTCAAACAGTTCCATTTAATTGTCAACTGGAATAACTGTCACGAAGCAACGTTTTGCGGCTACTTTATTTTCGGCATTTTGTTGTAAACCACGAAATTTGTTTAGATAGAAAACAATAAATATTAGCGTTAAATACAACACATTTTATCTATTGAACCATGGCGGATGTTTTAGATATTGATAATGCCGAAGAATTCGAAGTAGACGATGATGGCGATCGTAAGTTTTTGTTTTCTAATACTCCGTCGATTCTCTGAGCATCTTCATAAATTTTAATATTTTTTTTTAAAGAGGGCATTGTTCGCCTTAAGGAAAAAGCAAAAAAACGCAAGGGACGTGGTTTCGGAAGCGAAAGCAACTCGCGAGAACCCATTCAAAGCTACGAAAGAGTTCGTAACGAAGACGATGATGAGTTGGAACCGGGACCACAGCGCTCTGTAGAAGGATGGATTCTATTTGTAACTTCTATTCATGAGGAAGCACAGGAAGATGACATTCAAGAGAAATTTTGTGAATATGGTGACATTAAGAACATCCATTTGAATTTGGACAGACGTACTGGGTTCTCGAAAGGTTATGCCCTTGTAGAATATGAGACACACAAGCAGGCGCTTGCTGCCAAAGAGGCTCTCAATGCATCAGAAATCATGGGACAAACTATTCAAGTTGATTGGTGCTTTGTCAAAGGTCCAAAGCGGACGAAGAAGTCATCTGATCGTAGGAGGAGATAACTTTCATAGCTCAGTATGCATTTGCTTTTAAGTAGACTTGTATCTAGAGTGGTTGGGAATAAGAACATTTTCTTAACAACTTCTCTGCCTTTGATAAAAGCTCATTTGCTCTTTTAATTTAATAGCCTTTCATTGAATAAACTTAACTCAGTCTTTTCGAACAAAAGTGTGTCCGTTTAGTTTGTGATGACTTTTTATCCTCTCTGAATGTGGAGCAGCCTGGTGTGGCTATGATATTTTCTTTGACCGCTTTTTGAACTCAAAGTTAAAATGTTTGAGAGTTGCGGTAAAGATGGTCTTTTGGCAATGGAGAGCAACATAAGGTTTATTTATGATCGTTCGTCACAAAGTTTCTGTTAATAACTAAATGCTTTCTGTGGGCCTAGTCCTTTGTTATCATACCACATTAACATTGATTTTCAAATTACAATTAAGCATCGATTTAGATGGTTGAACTTAGATGAACAAAAAGACGGAAAGAAATCGGTAAAATCCATGCACAATGACGGGAGTTTAGTTGCATCCTTCAGAAGAAAACCTTGAGCCCAGCTACTTTTTTAGTCCTAGCACCACAAGTCAAAGCAGAATACTCGAACTGCTAAAGTTCTATTTGGCCACATCAGGGGATTGTTTACAACTTTATGAAAGGCTTTGAAGTGTCCATTCGCTATCGATAAACGAGTTTTGGTGAAAGCTTAAGCTTTATAAAATAAAAATAAATAAATAAGGTGGCGCAACAGAGCGAGGAGCCCCATGACCTAGCGCATTTTTCACAACCATACCTTGTGAGGGAACGGAGGGGACCTACAATTTTCTGCCGGTTCCGAACGGCTAATCGAGAACGGGCTTTTCAAGGCAATGAATACCAACGGACAACTTGCCAATTCCTCGCGATACCCGTGGAAAAACATTTTTGCCTCTGTTGGGATTCGAACTATGAACCTCTGGGTTAACACGCGGACATACTTACCATCATACCACGGGTACCAGCTTCATGTTGGGTTTAAATTTGCTATAGTTTTTTTTTAGCGATAAAACTAAATAGGTAAGAAGAGTTGAAACCGTCGAAAATAACTAATATGACGGAAATTTGGTGGACAAAAGAAACGGGTATAAGTGGGTTTGGCTATAGATTATAACTTTGAGTAGAGTAGGTCTCTGTGGGCTAGAGGGGAACTGCATTGAGCTCGCGACATGTCCAGTGTTCTCTTCTTAATATAAGTTGCGTTTTTGTCGCAACTCAGCAATCCTCTAATCAGTTCAGCAATCCAATTAAACATTGAAGACAAAAACAAATCAACATCTCGTACTTTCAGCTCCATATTGATTTGTTTTTATCTATATTTACAGTGGTAAAGTGGATTTCTGAGCTAATTATAAGATGTTGGGCTGCGATAAAAAAACGCTCCTATAAGAAAAAACTTTCCGGATTTTGTCATCCAGTTCGATCGTCGAAGCAAACACACCTCTCAATTCATCAACAACACTTTCCAGTTCACTTCCATTGGAAAAGAAACTGTCAGTGTCAAATCCAACACCAACGTGCTACAAAAAATTTAACCCTCAAAACGAAGTTGAAAAACATTGCGCAGCAAGGAGGTGTTTTTGTTTGTAAAAATTATTTTTTACATTAAAATCACTCCAGAAATATTTGTGAACATCACAAATAGTTCGGCACAATGGTTCGTCACAACAATCAGCTGCCAGATAATCTGCCACAGTTGCAGAATCTTATCAAACGTGATCCAGATTCCTACAAAGAAGAATTCTCACAACAATATCGTCATTTCTTGAGTAGCTTGGAGGTTTTCGAATTAAATCCGAGCAATGAAAACAAAAGCTTAGATGAATTGATTATGTTTATTGCGCAGGTAAGATGTAAATAATAAAAGATGAAATATTCTTACTGATCCGTTTTTCTTGTGCATAGGTCGCTCAATGTTATCCAGACGTGTGCATACAGTTTCCTCAACATTTGGTGGATTTGTTAAAAAACCATGCCACAACGCTTGATCCTGCTATGCGCAATTGCTTTGTGAAAGCTCTGATTTTGCTAAGAAACAAGAATCTGATCCCGGCATTGGATTTATTAGAACTTTTCTTTCAACTGCTTCGTTGTCCAGACAAGAGTTTGAGGACTTTTCTTCAGAATCACATTATAACCGATATCAAGAACATGAATGCCAAGCACAAGGACATGAAGCTGAACTCGGTAAGTATCTCATACGAAATCTGTGACGGAATTCGACAACTGATTATCTTACAGACACTTCAAAACTTCATGTACTCTATGCTGAAGGACACCAATCCAAGGGCAGCCAAGATGTCGGTAGATATCATGATTGAGCTGTTTAAAAAGAATATTTGGAATGATCCAAAGACGGTGAATGTAATTGCCACAGTTGGTTGCTTTTCAAAGATCACCAAGGTTTGTTGTCGATTAGGATGTATGAACAAGTGGTTTTCAAATGTTTCCTTTAGGTCCAAGTAGCATCGTTGAAATTCTTCCTCGGGCACGACGAAGAAGGCAAGGAGTCAGGTGAATCAGGCAGTGATGACGATGTTGATTTAAAGGGCGCCATGTTGGTGAATCGGGTCAACAAAAAGACCAAGAAGCGCAAGAAGCAGCTTGAACAGGTCAAGAAACAAGTTGTAAAAGCTTCAAAAAAGAAGAAAAATGCAGAGGCGTTTAACTTTTCTGGCATTCACTTGATACACAATCCTCAGGGTCTGGCTGAAGGTCTTTTCAAACAACTGCAGTCAGGCAATGAACGTTTCGAAGTCAAGCTTATGCACCTCGATGTTATTTCACGTCTAATTGGTATCCATGATCTGTTCCTGTTCAGTTTCTATCCCTACATTACAAGATTTTTGCAGCCACATCAGCGACAAGTGACGCGTATTCTTCAGTTTGCAGCACAGGCTTCACATGAACTTGTCCCAGGAGATGTTGTAGAGCCAATTCTCAAGACAATCGCTAACAATTTCATTACTGAAAGAAATTCTAGTGATGTAATGGCAATTGGATTGAATGCTACTCGGGAAATATGTTCTCGATGCCCTCTGGCTATGGGGGAGGAACTCCTGCGAGACCTTGCCATGTACAAAACTTACAAGGAAAAGTCGGTTATGATGGCTGCGCGATCACTTATCATGTTGTATAGGGAACAGTTGCCAGCGCTTTTGCACAAGAAGGATCGTGGACGAACAACGGAAGCACAAGCGGAGAAGAAAGTTAAGGAATATGGTGAAGTTCAAGCGCATGAGAGTATTCCTGGTGCAGAAGTTCTGCTGAAGAAGTCACAGACTATTGACCTGGGCGATGACGATGACGATTCTGATTCTAACGATGGCCAGTGGGTGAATGTGTCCGACGCCGAAGAAGAACCAGGTTCAGATAATGATGTGGAAGAGAATACTGATGAGAGTGATGATGAAGAAAGCGATGAAGACGACGAAGAAGAAGATGAATCAGAAGAGGAAAGCGACCAAGAAGAGGAAGAAGATGAAGAAAAGGAAGAAGATGCCCTAAAAACCAAAACAAAAAAAGTGGCGACTAAACAATCGAAAAAAGAACCAAAGCAAAAGAAAGAAAAACTTCCACCGGGTGCAAAACTCTTGAACGAAAAAGAAGCCGCTAAGGAACTGGCCCTAACGCGAATATTCACCGACGAAGACTTCAAACGAATTGACATGGCGAACATAAAGAAATCAGTGACGAATAGTCGCAAGAGACCCTTGGAAAAGGACAAAGTAGAGTTTGTTAAGCTCGATAGCATTGAGATGATTTATAAGAAACGCAAACACGATAAAGAATCGCGTTTAGAAACTGTTCAGGAAGGTCGAAAAGATCGTGAGAAGTTTGGCTACAAAGACGGTCGAAAGAATGAAAACTGTTCTACAACGAATCGAGAAAAACGCAAGGGAAAGAACTTCATTATGATGCGTCATAAGGCTCGCGGTAAGGTCAAGAAAAGCTTCAAAGACAAACAAAAGGCTCTGAGGAATCATCTACTTAAGCAGAAGAAAATGAAGTAGAATGAGTAGGTAGGTAGCTGGTCTTTTTAATATCCGTAGATTTAATGTTTCTTGTAGAAAATAAATGCTTTTATTTTTCCAAACAAAGAAAAAGGCTGATTTAGGTGTTTTTTTGTAACTCTTAAGTACTCTAATGAGGTCGTTGGAGAGATACTAACTAATCGTCAATTCATGAATTTCTTAAAACGAAGTCTGATTGAAAATCGAAATATGTAAGCAGCAGGGATCAGGGTTTAAGCCATAGGCGTGCCTTTTGCGCTTCTTTTAATGAATGGAAACATAGATGTAAATAAATAAATAAATAAATAGGGTGGCGCAACAGAGCGAGGAGCCCCTGGGCCTAGCGCATTTCTCACAACCATGCCTTGTGAGGGAATGGAGGGGACCTACAATTTTTCGCCGGTTCCGAACGGCTGATTTAGAATGCGCTTTTCATGGCAATGAATTTATTAACGGAGGACTTGCCAATTCCTCGCGAAAAGCGATACACGTGGAAAAACATTTTTTGCATTTTTGCCTGCTGGGATTCGAACCTCGAACCTCTGGGTTAGCAGGTGGACATGCTAACCATTACGCCACGGGAAACATAGATGAGTCTTAAATATTAAAAGTTGTTCCATATTAACCTATAGCCGCTGAAAATTAGATGGCTGAAATTTTCTTTTTGTTAATTGTTCGTAGTTTGTCGTAGGCGCACCGCTCGCACAACGTGTCAAAAGTCTTTCTTCCTTCTTTTTCGGCGTTACAAGGCGTGATGTCAAAGTACTCATTCACTTATATGTTTCACACTTTTGATGCGCCCGTGAGGGCGTCAGCTAACCTCCCGCTTTTGAATCGTTCCATGTCTGAGCCAATGTCGTACTAAGTCTGTCTGTATATGGATATACAGCCTAAACCGTTGGACCGATTTTCTTCAAAAATTGCAGTTAGGGTCTGTGGGGTAGTCTACAGAGGGGTTTTTGAAATCGAGTCTCTAGGTCTTGAAATAACGGCAACTCCCATAAAACGGATATGATAATAATTTTCTCAAAAACAACTCCAACGATTTTAATAAAATTGTATGTCAAGGATTAGTTTTCAATTATTGTATTTCTTATGATGTACAAAATATTTTTGGAAAAAGTCTAAAAACGGTACCTCTCATAGTAGGGTATTTTCAAAACTGACTTTCTCGTTAAAGGCCTGCACGATATTGACAAAATTTTGTATTTTAGAGGTAGTTGGTTCTTTTATAAAGATTGCATATCAACATTTAAAAAATTTAAATTTTTGATTTTTGATAATAACTTCAAAGCCGTATATTTAATTTTTTTTATTTTTTTTTGTCAAAACAACTTCTACCAAGATCTTAAACTTTGCTGCATACTGGACTTTTAAAAACTCTTTTTTAAAAACATTTGAAAATAAAAAACCATTTTTAATTTTAATTCAATTTTTTCAATGTTTTGGGTGATTTAAAATTCAATTCTCATAATGAATGTGAAGCTGGTAACCCTGTACCACCAAATATATTAAGTTTGTTCGTTGAAGTCCTAGGGTCGCCCTGAGGTCGCCACAAAACGTTTTTTTGAAAAACCTAAAGTCGCCCTGAAGTGTTTTTTGAGCACTGGGGTTGACATAGGTTTTTCCTCAACTCGCCCTAGGTTTTTGCTGTGGCGAGTTGAGGGCTGTCAAATGGCATGTGTTTTTATTCAAATGACAGAGATATGTGGTAATTTTGCGTTTTTTGAGAACTAGGAAACCTAGGTTCTTTTATTTTTTTCAGTTTATTGATCCTGGATACTGGGCCGAGCAAAAATGCTTCAGTCAAAGCTACATTCTGAGCTAGCAAAGTAACCTGAAGACGGATTTGAGAGTCACGAGCTTCAACGTTAGAAGTAAGAAGTAAGTAGAAGTTGCAAACTGTAAAGAGGTAATGAGAAGTATGCGAGTAGAAATCTTTTGAGTCTAATATCGTTTTTTATTGATGAAAAGAGTTACTCCTTTTGTAAAAAGATTTACTCTTTTTCCATGTTTCATTGAAAAAAAAAAAGATTAATCTGGAGATCCATTCCCATTTGCTTGGGAGATTTACTCTGAATTTACGCTTCAGTCTAACCTCCAATTTCAGGAAAAAACCTCAAAAAATGTTTCATTCGATTTAAGAGTAAATCTATCGACTTTCAATGAAAAACGCTGAAACGATATTGCAACGGATGAGGGTAAGAACGGAATCAGTATCATTATTGCAAAAGAGCTCATTGGCTCTACAGTTAGATTTTTTTAAATTAGTGATGCAAAGGTTTGGAATATTGTCAGTCCAAATGCTTCTCAGAATGGGTGTGAGTAGGTGAAAAAAAATGTTGCCTAAATTTTCAAGGCTTAGCTGAGGAAATCCCGTAGAGAAGGGAGTTTGTGTTTTTGGCGGAGATTTCAACTAATATAGCAGGAACATAAACAAGGATTATGAAAACTGCCTAACAGGTATTAAATACCATGCCAGGAACGCTTGGCCAAGATTATTTTAAGTATGTGCAAGTCACACGGTGTTATCGCATTAATTACTATGTTTATCAAAGAGGGCATAATATTAATTTGTCACTTATAGCAATGTTGGAAATGAAACCCAAATTGGTCATGATTTGGTTGCCAAATCGATTGTAATTTGGTTACTAAATTTATCAAGTCTCGTATGACAAAGTTTTACAAGAAGATGCTGTCGTCCACCAACACCTATTCCTGCTGACAGTTTTTTTTTTTAATTCAGCTGTTATTCGAAATCAAACAGGGTCCTTTGGAAAATAAAATACTATAAATTCGATAGAAAAAAGTGGAGTACTCCATTTTAAATGTGCAAAGACATCACCTGTCTAGAGCCATCAAGACCAGTCAAAAATGCAAGGAGCACAGTACAAAATGCGTTAGATTACCTGATACAATCTTGCTTAAAGAGCCAAATTATTGCTAACTTACTTACTTATGTGGATATCACAGTTCGGGTGGAACCTAGCCCTCAACCAACATCTTTTGATAACGAATTCAATTTTCGGCAAGCTCTTTAAAGTTTTTCATTCAAAGTCGGTTGAGGTTTTCTTCAACTTAGTTCCGCTACCTAAGACGAAATCTTCCTCTTCCGCAAATTTTCCTGCAATTGCTTTCGAAACCCCATCGAGAATCTACATGTCCCAGTTTAAACTCCAATACCAGGAAAAAAACTTAAAAACATGTTTCATTGAAAGTAGTTGTCGATTTGAGAGTAAATCTATCGAATTTTAATGAAAAACGATATTATTCTTCACATTGTCTTTGCATACGGGCAAACATTTACTCGTCCGCTTTCGATAAGGTCAATGCCCAAAAGGAGGACTGGGATGATCAGGGCCTTATGAAGGGGTACCTTGTTTTTTTTAAAGAGGGTTTTGTTTCTCGATTGCGTTCTTAACCAAAAGAAAAAATGGTTGGCTGCTTGATCTGTACAGTGATATTGTTTTCCGTGTCTATAGCGGATTATAGATAGACGAAGCCCTGTACTATCTCGAAGTTATGTCTGTCTATTGTTCAAATTATTTCCAAAAATATAAAAAGCTTTTCTGTGTCTTTGTTTTGTTCCATTGTTATTAAATTGTTAATATCTTTTGAACAATCACAGCTTCTTAAAGTTTTTTTTTTTAAATAAGTTTTATAAAAACGATATCTTCTCACGAACTATTTGGGTGTAGTTCGAAGAGTTTCTTAATACTTTCAATGGTTAAATTACTCCATTTTTTTGTTTTGTCTTTTGACACCGCATTGAAAATGTTCTCTTCAATTGTGTTTTTAACGATAAAGCGATGAACAGTCGTTGGTCTGCAACAAAATTATTATTTAGCTAAATTTTTTAAGTAAAATTTGAGAAACATACTTAGTTTGTCCGATTCGATGAACTCTGCCAATAGCTTGGTGCTCTTCACCGGGATTAAGGATCGGTTCCACTAAAAAGACATGTGTTGCTTCGGTTAGATTGAGACCTTGTGAGCCATGATGTAGAAGCATCAACATACAGGTAATGCCAAGGGATTCATCCTAACAGACAACAGAATTTTAACAAAATTGAAAAGGAGAAAAGAACACGCCTTACTTTGAATTCCTCGATTGATTGTGCAGACCATTTTAGTCTAAATGTGACGGAATTTTCATTCAATGCTTCGCTAATGGCTCTCAAGATCGGTTGCCATGATGAGAATATGATGATTTTAACCTTTTCGTCGGCTAGTTTAAGTTTAAGAACTTCAAGAGCAATACGATGAATCTTTGACGAGTAATCTCCTTTAACATCTATGCCATCGATGTTCACTGATTTTCGAGTAACGTAGTAGACACTGAAGGGTTGAATGTTAGTATGATATTGAGATTGTAATGAAAACACAGGTTCAAACTCACTTTTGGTACTTTTGTTCGTGTCTACAGATGGCACAGCACAGTTTAGAAGATTTTTGCAACTTTGACATTGTTTGGAGACAAAACAAGCACATGTGATGGCCGCATTCTAAGACAACGTACTAAATAAACTAAATTAAAAACAAATCGACGTGAGATTCAAGGAAAAAATACCTTCGTTTTCTGCTCTACGCAACAAATGGGACATGGACCAGGATCTGCGTTCTTTTCCAAGTGGCGAATGTACTTCAAACGTGCATATTTCAGTGCGAATTCTTTTTGAGCCTCGTCGAAGTTCAGTTTTGATTCAGCCAAGACACCTTCTATCTGTTAAAAATTGATTATCCCTGACTTTTAAACTAATTTCATTAACACCAACCTCATATGGATATATGCTGTAGTTTGTTTTTTCTTCGTCGGGATTAATGAGAGAGATTCGCATTTTACACATGTCCATTTCGTCATAAGCCTTCACAGTATACTCAATCTCAATCCAGAGCTTCACAAATTCCTGCAAAAGGTGATTGCCTTAGTGAAGTCAGGCAATTGTGTAAAAAAAACTCACCTTGTACTCTGTCTTCAACAGGTTAATAGCCTCGATTTGTTGTTCACAGTCTTGGGCATAATCGGCTAGTTGTTTCTTTAGTCTGACAAACATATAAACCGCTAAAAAGACGATAATAGAAATTTTGTAGAGTAAAATATCCAACCACTGATTTGTGTGATTTGCCAAAACCTTTTAAAAGAGTTTCCTGCATAGTTGGATTCCAAGTGCCCTCAGCGTTGCTTGTTTTCTCGTCTAATGTCTTATCGAATATCAAGCACTCGTAGTTTTGTAAAAGTTTTTCAACAACACACAATTGACAAAGTTTTTTCTTCTTTTCATCTTCTTTCTTTTCTTTTATAGTTTTGTCCTTATTCGGGGCTTTCTAAAGTCATAAATAAAATTATTTATTCCTAAGTTCCTAGGGGTGGTCTGAGTACCTTTCGAAATTCACTCAGATGACAGTCATACACGCTTCTTATAAATGCAATCATCATTCGTCGGCGGGCTACAGCGACATCGTTCCACGGACGGACATTCTTTACAAAAACATCGAACTCAATGAAGTTCTTCGAAAGATCATTCCGAATTTGAATTATCTTTTTATACCAAATGTCGACGACCAACAGAACAGTCCCAATCGATAGAAAACTGAAAAGATTCGCCTTAAACATAACACCAAATAATAAAAAAAAAATATATATTTACCTTTCATAGACAAGACTTCTGTGTAGGGTGAACACCTCGTCGTTGACTTTATTCAAAAGAAGCTCTTCCAGATTGTTTTCTCGTGAGGCAGAAAGAACTTTATCCCAAACTTTTGAAGCATTGATTGGATTTTTGTCATCAGACTGGTTTAATTTATTCAAAGCTGTAGTATATCCGTTATGAGCCGATTGAAGGTTTGCAGCATAAGGCTCGAGGTATTTCCATTCCAACTTGTTGCAACGTTCTTCGTATTCTTCTATTTTGGGTGTATCTTCGGTTTCCCAAATGCGGTACGCTTGAATCACATTGTAGAGAGCATGGATTTGAAGCAAACTGTCGATGCTAAAGTAGTTTAAGAAACATGAGACATAAGAAAGACCAAAAGCACTTTCAATCAATCTACCTTATCGGGCCTGTGTATTCTTCGGAGAGTTTGAGAACTAGCTCATAATATTTGATGGCATCCGCGTAATTCTTTTGTAGATAATACAAAGCAGCTATGCCTAGTCACGATTAATAAATAAAAATGTGAGTAAATAAATAATTGGTCCTATCAGGCTCGGGATCAGCCAGAGTATTTGCATTATTCTTTATCCTTTTTTTGAATGATTGGAGGAATGGAGGGCACCTAAAATTTCCTTTCTCATTTAGCCACTCTAACCATATAAACGCCGTTCAAATAATTTAGTACAGATCTATTTAGGTAGGTTAGGTTAGGTAGAATGGGCTGACGGTTGCTCTTATTTCCGCCACACTTAGGTCAATGTAAATCCATTTTGAATATGTGGAGAATTGTGCCGTCCTAAAAACCTATGAGTTTATGAAGTACAACAGGCTGTTTCTTGAAGCGTCTGATAATTTTTCTAGTTCGTTGAAGAAGTAACTGCTTAGAAATTATTTTCTGGTGTGGCAGATTGCTGGGCAGTGACAAACGAAGTTAGTGGTATTTTCATGTTCATTTTTATCATTGCATCCTAAGCATAAGTCATCGGTGCAAAGACCTTGTGCCTTGTTATAATACTGATAAGCGATCATAATGAAGGCCTCTTCACGGTAAGTAGCCTTTCAGATCCGTTCTTATTTAGCCTTATTATGAGTTTCACGTGAACAGCTTTTCGCCCGGAACTTTTTTGTTCGCCCGGAATTTTAAAAGCTATTATGAGTTTCACCTGAACAAAATTCCAGACTTACAATTTTTCCGCTTTTGTTGTTCACTTGTTCGCCTCACAAAAGTAAGTGAAATAAATTGCTCTCAAGGTTTTCACATTTCACGGGGGAAAAAAACTCATAATAAGGGAAATTTTTCGAACGTGGAAAATTTTTCCCCCGAAACTCATAATAAGGGAAAAGTGAAATGGGATCTTTTTCGGGGGGAATGATTTCACGTGAAACTCATAATAAGGCTGATTGTGTTTTGGCCATAGTTTCCTGGGCCTATCATTTTTTTTTTTTTTGTTGGAGGTTTTTAAAATACTAGCTGGAGCACTCAGACCTAAATACCGGTCCATTGTTATACAAGTTAGCAACCTTCTATTTGTTATAGCTTTCCTGATGTTCGGAGAAAAGCCAAAAGACGCTGCAATGATAAGGAGCCTAAGTTAGTAGCGCTCACTATGTCTGCGCCGAGTATCTGTAACTTCATGCGAGAAAAAAACAGGACATTCACAGAGGAAGTGCTCTGCGGTGTCCTCATCTCTCCACAAGATTCACAGAGTGTAGTATCACTTAAGCCTAGCACGTTTAAATGGTTGGCAAAAGAGAAGTGCCCGCTGGCAACGCCAATAATCCAATGGAGGCATGCCATCTACGGTTGTGCTCTTCACAGATCCAATCGTTGATTGAAGCCCTCACAGAGGACGCTGGCAGACCTAGCGACGGTTCAGGTCCTGAGAAAGCTGTCTGAGATACCTGCCTAGCGAGTTCATCGGTGATCTCATTTCCAGTTATGCCGTGATGGCCCGGAACCCAAATGAGACTCAAGGAATTAAATCTTCCGATAGCATTCAGAGAGCTCTTGCATTCCTGGATCACTTTCGAAGTGGTTAGAGGGTGGAGAAGGGCCTTGAGCACAGCTTGGCTGACGTGGCTAAAGGCCATTAGGATAGCATAAGCCTCCGCTTGGAAAACGGATGCATATGATCCCAAAGATGTGTGCAGTCGTATGTCGTCGTGGTCCACAAAGACACCAGCACCAGAACCCTCGTCAATTTTGGAGCCATCTGTGAAGATACGATAACAGTTATTTCCAGGCTCAGATTCTGGAGTGAACCAGTCCTGAACCGAAGGAAAGTTGACTGAGTAATTTTGACGCAGTTTGAGCCTTGGGATCATCGTGTCAGACGCCTATCATGGTAACCGTTCGGAGATATGTTCGAAAGGTAAAAAGGTACGATCGAATTATCTTCATGTTAATCGAACCGTAGAAAAAAATGGACGCCTAACAACGCATTCATTTGTCATTAATTAGTCATCGTTTTTGAGAAACCATTTTCCTGTTTTCAAGTAATTTTCTTTTTAGATCTTTCCCAAATTTTTAAACTTAATCTTTGTCGGAACAGATCAGATAGATAGCAAAGCGAAACACAACCCATAGCAAAAGGTTCATTGCATAACCTCGCAAACGTTTCAAAGCCCCTTCAATTCTTTTTCGTATGTCTCTCCGATTAAATCATTTTGAGGGTATCATTGTACATATTAGAACGAAGAATTCGGACAAAATTTCGATGATAGGAGATTTTTACGAACGGTTACCGTGATCTGATTTGTATAGCTCTCCACCAAAGCACCATAACCAAATCTGTCGTCTGTCCTGGAACAATCTGTGAAGAATTTTGAGATCTGAGAAAGATTGAGCCATCATCTCATTCATCCCCTCACTTCTTTTTAAACCGGAGATGTATTTGATAGTACATCGAATGATGTTAGTAACAAGAGGATGTTGCTCTGTTTGAAATATAGGAAGACGTTTATATATCCTCAACATAAAACTCATATCTGAAAATGAGGAAGATGCCGAAACTTGGGATCTTTTTCCTTCTATTTCCTTCTTTTGAAAAATCTCTTTCGTCAATATACTTTTTTTTTGCAAACGTGTAAATCAATGATACATTCAATGAACTATCGATTAAATCGACTTCAATATCGCAGACTACCACTTGGTTGACGATGCAGACAATAAACGGAAAAAGGGTTTCTTTGAAAGCAAAATAGAGGCCAACTTAAGAAAGTTCTACCAAATGGAGGAGGAGGAGGAAACTTTTTCTCATTTTCTCCGTTCATGCTCACCCTTAGCTCACAAACGTTGGATACAGCTAGGTTCGTATTTCTTTGATGATCCTAGTAATCTTACTCACATCGACGCCCTGCGTCTCTACCGCTTCATTGTAAAACTCGAAATAGTTCCATTAGGATAAGGATATAAGCTCGCAAGAACATTCGCTTCTAATCGAACGTTCGATTCGCTACTCATAATAGGGACCTAAGTGTGTTAGTCAAGCTAACAGCAACTTTAACCTAACATAACCTACCAAATGGTGAAAGGATCAGCGCAGAGCTTGCAAGGCGAACTAAGCGATTTAACTAAAATCCGAAAGTTCCCATCTCATATCCCCAAGTTTATTGAAATGAAATGAGAAAGCATAGAGTAACTTTGGTTTTGGTAAAATATATGAGACGATCGAATGATATTTGAAAATAATATTTAAACAAACCATTGTAGATGGAAGCCATTGAGCGCAGTTGACTTTTGCACTCAGACTCGTTTGTAGTCCTCATGTGATCAAGTAATTCTTGTGGCTGAAGAAATTTCTTCTGCTTCTGACTACTGTGGTCATTTTTTAGTTGCAATACTGGAATTGAGCAATCTTGTCGAAGTTCTAACATTGGCTGTAGTATCTGCAAGACGGAATTCGTAAAGTTATGTAAAAAGTTCGTCATCATTTCGATTCCTTACCAAGTTCAAAACTTTTGTAGTTACTCCAGTCAAATCCGAATAGCCTTGGATTTTGTCATGAAAGGCACTTAGACAGTCTGCGTGCTCATCAGAATAAAAAAGCATCTCTACATTGTTCAGTTCGACAAAATGTAATTCTTCTGATTGTGGCGGGATGCCGAGTTCTTGTAAAACATACATTTTACATGTACGCCACATGATCTTTTGTAAAACATTTACTAAGTCCTCACTGCGTCCGCGAGTGAAATTCATTGTTAAAGGTTGCCACACTTTGTTGGTGGAAATTTCATTCAGCCCAACGAATTCAAGCAGTGTTACGAGATCATCTAGCGACCTTTGAATGGGCGTTCCAGTCACTGCCCAGCGATGAATTGCTACAGAAGCACAAATATGAACATTTATTTTTAACACGAGAAACAGAAACAAAGTAGGTACCTGGCAACTGTTTGACAATTCTGGATGCCTGGGTATTGGCAGATTCCATTTGGGCCTCATCAAGACATACCCTCCACCAGTCGACGAGGACTAATGGAGAGTTGACTCTCATTACTCTGCGCTCAGTTCTGAAGGTGATATTAGTCTCGTTTGCCGCAGTGAAGTAGATCTCTCTACGAAGTATTTTATATTCCGTTAAAATTATGTCATAGCTAGCGAGTTCCTTCGGACTCAACTTATGTTTGGCTACACCTTCGTACAGAAGAACATTGAGTGGTGGATTTATATGCTTGTTGATTTCAGACAGCCATTGAAGTTTGATGAGACTAGGAGACACAATAACAGTGGCAGCGCTTGGTACAAGAACCCCTTTGAGTTCCCAGCACCTTGGACACACATATTCCGAGTTGTTCAGGGGTGATTCTATGTATGATCGAACGCATTTTTCATGTTGGCTTAAACCGCAAATAGAACACTCAATGCATTTCTTCCATTTTGTCGAGCGGCAAAGACAAAAGAGCTTGGGTTCAATTCGACACTTTTTCAATTCTGGTTCAATAATGCAATCGGTTGGTGATACCAACAATCGTTTATTAAGGAGAACAAGTGCCAACATCTCAACAGTTTTTCCTAGACCCATCTCATCCGCTAAAATACCACCTTTCGGAGTTTCTATACTATCTGGTAGGGTGTCCTTGATGTCCAGTGACATGAGGTTGATGTAACATTCAACTCCTTCAGTTGAAGTAAACTTTTTGTAAAAATTTGGCATTGTCGCGCTTTCTTGTTCTCGCCGAAAAAGCCAATTTATTGTTTTTCTTTGATATTCCCTTAACGTGGGTTGGAATCGCGGATCATCAATCAAAATACTGGTTGTGACTTCAGATTCCTTAGAAAGGTGTGCAGTTCTTAAGAGATCATAGAGTTTGAGGGTAACATGGTTTATTTTCGACACCTGGTCTTCGGCTTTTTCTTCATCTTCAGACATAACTTGTGTGGATTTGAATTGGGGAAAGGCAATGGAAAGGATTCTAGAACGAGATTCGCGATTGTTGCTGGGTTGTCTTGTGCCATCGTGGAATATTGTGCAATAATCGGCATCATCGCATTTGAGTCCTACTATACAAAAATCACGATGTTTGGAAATGTCTGCACAAAAGATTGACGCAGTTAATGATGGTTTAACTCCAGATCTAATTGATTTTACGTACCTATGCAAAGTTGTTCGTAATCGAAGTTGATTAGAGGTTCATATTCTTTGTTATTATGTATAATTCTAGTTGAATTGTTCTCAAGTTCTTTAATTGATTTTAAAATTCCAATTTTGCACAAACATTTTACGGACATTGTAAACAAAACGAGTGCGATACAACTGATTAGTTCTGTTTGCTTTTAAATTAAACTCAGAGCAATAAGAAATCATAAACCTGTTTCCTCGGGCGATTGAGGTAGTCGCATCGCCTTGGGATCGAACTCGATCCAGGTTTTTACCACTGCGAACGGTGTAATCTGTACACAGTTTCCCGTTCACACAAGAAAGGTTAACTGTTTTCAGGTCGATCTTCCGAGATGGCAGATGAAATATTTTTAAATTTAGTTGATTATTTCAATAGAATGGCTTTAAAATATAGAGTGTTGAAACTTATGTTGCCCACTAAGATATTTTTTCTGTTTCAACCCAACTCTTCAATGTTTTCTCATTGAAGAATGCAAATTTGAATAAAACAATCACTCGAAACCATTTTTTTCTTGTAACCAGTTATGTAAATTTCACTACTGCCAAGTGAGGAAATACCGGTTTATATTTTTGATTGTTTATTCAAGCTGCGTGCGTTTTTTTCGGTAATTAGCCGATTCTATAATCAAATCGAACCGAGCTCAAAGTGCTCAATATTGACAAATCAAACTGAGCTCAAAGTGCTTAGTATTGATTTGTTTCTGTGGTTAATAGGAAAATCCATTGCTGAGAAGTTAAACCAACTTGCTGAGCTAAAACAAAAATATACCTACTATTGCAACTGAATGATCCTATCAACCAGCTCAGTAGGTACTGCACTTTACTACTGAACACAAAAACTCAGTGATTTTATGGTTCTTATGTTTAGTGGTAAAATCCGTTGCGGAGCTGATCATAGAATTGCTGATCTGCGACAAAAAAGCATCTTATGTATTTGAGTTTTGTATTTATTCCCTACTCTAGTTTAGTCTTTAAATTAATAAAGGAATAAAAAATAAGTTTCATCAAAATCAAAATTTTGTTACGAACAGGACTGTTTGTGAGGCTGGTAATAGCGCCTCTACTGTACCAATTTTGAAATGTCATCGGCAATTTTTTTACCAAATCATCTGGCTGCGTTTTGTTTTGTTGTTTCATGTTTCAATATTTAATTCTGCATTTTGCTTAAAGATACAGGTATTCCGGTATATTCCAAAATCCAGTTATATTATATTAGGAATTATATATTAGGAAAATATGAGCCGCTTTGTAATCAATATTGAACATTTACATCAAATGAATTTGTTAATTTCTCCAGACACAAACAAATGACTTCAGAAGGAACTTTCGGATGGGATTTGTTGTTTAAAACAATTGAGCCCCAAGTTAATAAAAATACAGATATTCTCATCGCCCTGACGCATTTAGTTTTAATTAAAACAAAATTCCGATGCAATGGAGTTGGTGATGATGTGAGTATTTGTATCTCACTCTAAAATCATTACATCTGACTCCGATTGACTCTGCTTTTAGAAAACACTATTCGATGGCGAAGAAAGTTCTGAGTTGCTCCCTCAAGGATGGAACGATGAGGAGGACAAATATGCCTTAAGATATGTTCTCGATGGAAAACTGTACCTTCTTTTGGCTACGAAATCTGAGAACGTATTTATCATTAACTTTTTGGTGAGAGTCTTTTGTTATTGATTTAAAAGTACATCAATCTTGTTGGGTAAGTGGATTTTCTATATTGTTTATGAACTCCTTTTAGGATGTCGATTCGAAAGAAGTTTCTAATCTCGCTTTGAGTCCTGAAGAATTGGTTAAATCTCTCAAGGGCTCCCTGCAAACAATTTTACCAACAGCTTCAGCTGTAATGGATCGAATAAGAAAAGAATTGATAGATCCGGTAACATCGCACTCGATAAGATTTGTTTTGAAATATGAGTGTAGTAACTTGAAGGCTTTGACTTTTGTAGGTTTTTGCTGGTTCAACGAAAGCTGTTACGACCCAAACAATACCAGAGACCAGAAGAGATAGAAGGGACGATGACTACGACCCCTTAAGAATTCCTGGCCCTCACAGAGGACCTGGTTTTCGTGGACCTATGTAATTTTTTTAATTTCTTTGAAATTTGCAAAACACACCTCATATTAGATAATAGAAAACTATTGAGTCTTTTCTTTTATTTGCAAGGAAAATAGATAAAACTCGAGTGACTGTACATTTCATTCGAAACGAAACAAATTTCTTCCTATCCACATTCTGTATTGTAAACTTGTTTGTCTTATTTTAGGGGTAGTGATCCTTTTGGATTTCCACCAGGAGGCATTGGAAGTGGAGACTTGGATCCTCTCGGCCGTGGTGGTGGTGGAAATTTAGGTGTTCTACCACGGCTAGGACCCCAGCGCGGTGGCGCACGATTCGATCCATTCGGACCAGGTCCCGGAGTGCGTCCTAATCCCAACAATGATGAATTCCAGCCACCTGGGTTTGGGGATTATTATATGTAAACTTAGAAAGTTATGGTTTTCGGGCGAAATAATATTTTTTATATTTGAATAAATACAATTGTGAATGAACAAATAAGTAAATACGTTGCCAGACTACTTTTCTTAAATTTGTTTTGTTTGTTCGAAGTTGGCTTTTTTTCAATCAACTAAATATTTTTGCTGGGTACTCAAATTGATGAGTTAAGAGTTTAGGATCTCAATGCATTTGGTAACAACTTAGTTAAAACGATGATGCCCGTGGGGCGTATGTATGTTACGTGAGGGGTTTGAGATTCAAATCACAGAAACATCAAGAAAAAAATGTTTTTCGACGGGTATCGCTTTTTGAGAGGAGTTTGAAATTTCTCCGATAGTAATTTCATGTCATGAAAATAACTTTCAGGATTAACTGTTCGGAATCGGCAAAAAAGACTTAAGGTCCTTTCCTATCCCTCTCAAGATATGCCTGAGAAGAATTAATAGGCTCCGGGGCTCTCCGCTCTGTTGCGCAAACCAATTTATTTATTTTAACTTGGTTCAATTTGAGTCAAAATAAAAGGGTGGTACATAAAAGGTTTGTTCTGGTAACCGATAGCTTATTTTTTTAGTTATCTACATTTTCCTGTGAAAACTCCGGTATATGGCTACACTCCCTTTTTTTCTTGATAAGAACATTCACCTTTCTTTCGTTTTTCCCATTTATTTGGCTCATATGATATTATTTATTTGACTTCTTGACACCTGTCTTTTTTCTTTGAATTATCCTCCTTTCTATTTGGATCCTGAGTGAATGGTTACAAGAATATTTTCTAGACCGAGGCAATTTGTAGCGTAATCCGTTTCATATTCTCTATGTAATGTTTTACCAGCTCAGGGGCTTGTTCACCTTTATTTCCTGTAGTAGTCGTAGTAATAAAACGACGAATTCTCCTGACGTTTGGTAGCCATCTGGAAACTAAAGGACAGGGTTCTAATGGCTCGTTTGCTTATTTATTAAAATTAAAGAAATCATTTCACTTGGCTTTCAATTGGACGAAAAGAAGCACACAGAAGCGTTCGGAATTATTTTCAACCCTTACTGTTGGTGAAAAAAGATAACTTTTCATCCGTTTCTGCCCAAGAATAGAATTATAAACACCCCGAAACTTTTTATTTGAATAAAGAGAAAACTTACGTTTCTTTACAGATCGAAGTTTCCAATGTCGCCAATGCTCAATCAGATATCATATAATCAAGTTTTGGGATGGCTCCAGCAAAATGACCAGTTTCGCACGGACTGAGGTAATTTATTACAATAGAGCTCCTTCATGGACAGATGACATCACAAATGGCCGTAAATTGAACAAGAGATGTACTTTACGCTACGAGAAACATTTTGATTTTCGAGATCCTCTACTATCGCAAAAACGGTAAGTGGGTACTTTATTCTTTAAATGATAGTTATGTGTTTTAGTTAAATTGTTGTGATACCTCCTCGGTTTGATTTTATTTTTTGTTAGAAATGCCATTTATTACATTTTACAAGTACCTATTTTCTACATAAAAAAATTTCATTCATTAGTTTTCTACTCAAAGACAGAAGTTAGATGTAAACAAGTCTAAAAACGGTAGAAAAGAAAGCATTTATAAAAAAATTCCAGTTTATCATCATCATGGCACCTTATAGCACATTTGGTCTGTTTCTGTATTCACCCACGGGATCGTGGAACATCCCAAAAATTCGTTCTTTACTTTTTTTCTGACTTGAATGTGGCAGAGCCTTTGTGTTTTTTGATTTCCTCCTCCTGCAAGAATTTACCAGCCCGAACAAGAGGCCCGTATCTTTACTTTCTGAGCAAAATTTGGAAAAGCTGTGGAAAAAGTTCAGAATGGAGCTTTTTGATGTGTTTTGTTATTTTTAATCAGAAATGAGAAGCAAAAACCCTGTTTCTTTACTTTCTCGGTAAAGTTTGGGGAAAAGTTCGGGAAATGTACGTGGTCTAGGATTTTGATGTTGATTTTGCAATAGGTCCGTTCGTGGAACTTTCCACAGGGTTGACCCAGGTTTGCTTGACAACTATGAGTTGTCAAAAAAACCTGGGTTTTCCAGTCCTCAAAAAACGCTAAACCACAAGTCACCACACATCCATGTCATTAATGTCGAATTCCTTTCAACAAAAAAATCGACTGCAGTCGACTGCAGTCAATTTTTTTTCAATGGAATTCATTTAGGAGGGAAAAAAAATCGACTGCAGTCGATCTCTTTTTTGAGACGGATTTGTCCACGGATTTTCACACACACAACAATTTTGACAGATCGAAAACGGCAAACAAAAACATCAGTATATGAAAAAAAAATAAAGAAAGCAGGATTGTTTAGTATTTAGTTGTGAATTTGGAAAACAATTGGTGAAAAAAAATATAAAAATTGTGTGCTTAACAATATGAATGTAATTGTTTTGTTCCATGGTGCTTGTTTTTCTTCATTAGTCAGTTGGACACACATACATTCATAAAAAAGAAAATCGCTACTTTTTTAATTTCATAAATACCCAAAAAAGAATCGAATTTAGTAGCGACTGCAGTCGACTGCAAATTGGTGAAAGGAAATCGACATAAAAAAAAAATACATGCCATTTGACAGCCCTCAACTCGCCGCTAGGGCGAGTTAATGGAAAACCTAGGTCAACCCTAGGGCTCAAAAAACACTCAGTTTGGCATTCAGAGCGACTTTAGGTTTCTCAAAAAAAGCTTTGTGGCGACCCCAGGGCGACCCTAGGACTTCAACGAACAAACCTAATTTGTTTCAAGAAATGAAAAGCAAAGAAACGTTTTCGGGATGTTTCTGGGCGTGTGACATTTGTTACGCTCTCTCTATATGGCAAATAAACACATAATTTTACTTTGCACATTTATGTACCTTTTTTGTTTAGAAAAACACCAAAGAGAGATATTAGTATCCATTTTCGGCTTTATTTTAAACTAGCTGAACAGCCCGGCGTTGCTCGGGCCATAGTTTTAAAGTGTCCGTTTTCGTTCTTACGTTCCCGTAAGAATATGAGCTATGAGGATGAAATATAGTCTTAGCTAGTTAGTTAGAAGTTTTGAAATCTGTCAAGTAATTTCTAATAGTTACGTTCCTAATCCCGTGCCAGTAGGCATATGGGGATCAGACCTTGACAGGAACCATCCCTGGACTAAACTATATTCAAACTAAAAATTTCACTAAATGTGAATTCCGTTGAGTGGCTTAGGAGTCTATAGCCGAGTTTTATTGGGAATTTCTATATTCACTTATATTCACTTAACTTGCGAGTATCAATGAAACACTTTACATGGCTATATTCACTTACCAAGTTCACTTTCACAAACTCCATTTGCCAACCATCTCTGTTGTTCACTTAGGTAAGTGAGTTTTTTTTGTTCACTTACGCCATTCACTTAGGGGTTGTTGTTTTTCCATGAGCGATGTTTTGCTTAAGTGAATATAAGTGAATATAGATTCCCAATGAAAATCGGCTTATACCGGAAGGGCAAACATACAGTGGCGTGCAATTAATTTGAAACGATTTCTCATAATCATTTTGGCTTGTCTGTTGAACTTTCTTCTTTAATATTTTCGTAATTTTTTTTGTTTGAAATTTTTTTTTGTTTCTATTTCATTTTATCAATTATTTGCACGCCACTGTACATATTTACATCCGCATTTTTATATGTGTGTGTAGATTTAAATTAAAATTCAATGAAACAACAAGCAATAAAGTGCACTATAGAACCGTCAATTTCGATTCTTGATGTAAACAGCCCAACTGAGTCTTTGTTAAGCATTGTGTTCGCTCTTAACTCCCTCTAAAGTAGTCCTAAGTTTCTGCTGGGGTGAGTTTAGGTAACGAACGGGGCTGCCAAATTGTATGTATTTTTCTTCAAATGACACTGATGTGTGGTGATTTCGTGGCTTAACGTTTTTTGAACTACGAAAACCCAGGTTTTTTTTTGACAATTTATAGGGTTGTCGAGCAAACGTGGGTCAACTCTGGTTCATCGTTCAACGAACGTACGTAGTATGCAAGCTAATGATACAGAAGGTTTTTGAGAGGAACTATTTTTCCGAATTATTTTCGAATAATGACAAAAGGGAACCACTCGCTATTGATTTGTTTGTTGAAACTGGGGTCGCTACACAGTTTTTTTTTTAAACTTTTTGTTTTTTCAGCCCTGTGTTTGCTCTCAACTCACCCTAAAGCAGCATTAGGTTTGTGCTAGGCAACCAACAGGGATGTTGAGTGGTATGTGTTTTTCTTTAACCATTAAGCCTATGTGGGGTTTTAGTTTAACTGAGGCATCGTTGAATACACACAAGAAATTTCTGACATCTTGATAGCCGAAAAAATTCTCAGTGATTTATATCGGACAATACGAATGTGAAGCCTCTTTTCCAACAAAATTATTAATTCTAAATCAATTTAATATTCACAATTAAAAATCATATTGCATGCAAAGACACTTATGCTCATGTGATGCCTGCCTACGTCCAACTGGTCAGGAATCATCACGTGCTGTACACAAGCCCTCCTCTATACGATTCATCAATTTGCCTCAGGTTTTATATCTTGTCAGCCCACACAAACGGTTTAAATAGTTTTCCCCACTCATATTTTCGTTTATAAGCCAAAAAAAAGAAGAAGAAAAAAGCAAGTCATGCTGCAGATACACTTTAACTCCTCAAAAGGTGCATCAATGTGCAAAGAAAGGAACACTTGATTGATTGCAAGGTACTTAAGTTAAAAAGGATTATAAATGGCATTATTTAGTATCTGGCACTTCAATTGATACCCAGAGACACAGAAAGCAGATGCAACCTCGCAGCCTACCTTCAATCCCACTTAATATGCCAGACCGGAGAATCATGGACTGAACGCGCGCAGCCATCCCCAGAATACAAAAGGGAAAACAGATTGCATATAACGATAAGGTCTTTTATACTAGAGTAAAGAGCCTAGTGTGGAAATGGACACAACACATAAACACTATAGACTCATGGGTGCTTTTTTATGTCCACATATCAGTATGGTGTATAGTAATGTTCCCTGATGTATCATTGGGTGTAAGACTTGCTTCAAGCAATATTACAGATAAGGAACTATTCTCGCAGACAGCAGAATAAACCATAATTCCTTTTGCACTTAGTTTTGGATGGACTGAAGCTGATGATGAGGTGATTTTCTTAGTTGTATCGAGTCACCTTGAAAACGCCACACCACACCACACCGCACTGTGAAAGTCACAAAAATGGTTTAATGTCATCCGTGGAGTAGAAACAAATGATAGCACTTATTGCCGACAGGGTTGGGACTTTACTGCAATTGCAGTAGATCTACTGCACTTTTCTCGAAAAATAAATCTACTGCCTTTAAATCAAATCTACTGCACTTTTGTTTGTTCTTACTTAGCCGTATTTATTAGATTTCGCTATAACACGCTTAAAACGCAAAATAGTTATGCAGTGAACAAGAACTTATTAAAACTTTATTCAGTGAATAAAAAATCCTCATTTATAATCCTTTTCATATCCCATTATAGTTATTCATACCTTATGTCAAAATCATAAAGAAATTCTCTAATTTGGTTTCTCAATGGTTAAAACTGACAACAGAAATTTGTTTTTGTTTATATTTTCTTAGCTATGGAAGATGAAATGTAGGTCACACAATGTACGTTATTCTATATATTTATGTACTTCTATATTATTCTTTGGCTTTGATTTCTAGTTGTTTTGTTAACGTTTCGCAACTGGAAAATTTGAAAGATATCAATTTACAAAAAAGGAAAACAATGCATATTTCTTTCAATTGAAACACAATTACTACATCCAAATTATTTATAAGGTTAATGTAATTTGCGTACATTTTCATTTTAGTTATAGTAAAATTCTCCAAGTTGTAAATAAACCACTGAATGACAACTCAATACTCAAAATCAAGTGAAATTTATGCGCTAAAACACGCTTTAAACACGCATATCGGCATTTAAGCTATTCAGTTCTTATTCACTGACAAAAATTGATTATAGATAAATACGATTTTTGTTTTATTCAATGATTAAGCGTGTTTTAAAGTTGTGCGGAGTTTATTATGCGATTATAGATACGGCTGATTTTGTATACCTTACCTAAACAGGTCTTTACATTGAAATTTTTAAATATTATATTAGTATGGATTCAGTCAGTACCCATGCAGGTTTAGAAAGTACTTTACATTTATCTTTCCTATACGGATATGAATTCTGGGATCGAGTTCTAGCGATATACATATTGCTTCTCACAATTTTGAAGAAAGCAAAATTTTTGAAATAAAAAAATGTTTAATTCAATTTTATGTAGAAATTTGTGATTAAATAAAAAAGCGTTTTAATTTTAATAATACACAATTAAAACTTCTTAAGTATTTAGATGCAAAGGTAGTGATAGAGAGTATACAATGACCTCGTTTTGGCCATTGTAGCGTCTTTTCCTTTCTTTAATTTGATTTGATTGAAAATTTTGAAGAACTTAACATGGTTTGGAGGTCTTTGTTGGGAAACCAATATCTTTTAGATAAATATTATGATGCTGTTGACATAACAGCTTTAAGGGTAAAACTTAAAAATGAAGAAAACACTTTTGGTAAAAAAATTTAGTATGTTAATTTTAAGATCACTACCACATAGTAGTACCGCAGCAGATCGGAAATTTTCGACAGGAAATGGACGACCTAAACAAAGATTGTTGGGAACCTTAGGATTCCGTGGGCCTTAAAGAGTATTTTAATAAGTTTTTATTTGTCGACGGACAATAAAAAAAAGCAATAAATAGTTAGCAATTATGACAGTACTTTTTTTAATTCAAAGCTGATGTTAATCTTGCTTATGAATTTTTAAGTGAATTTGCTTTGAAGAAAAATGTTTATTTTTTTATCTTAAGTTATTTATGTATGTGAATCTATGTTTAAAGTTGTTCATGTTTTGAAAATGAAAAATCTACTGCGGAACAGTTGAATCTACTGCATTTTTATTCCAAATCTACTTCGGACATTTTTCCAAAAAGTCCCATCACTGATTGCCGATAGTAGAAGAAATAAATAAGATCTGCGCAGAGTGAAGCAACACACATACACACAGAATTCAATGGACCAAGGCCGGAAATTTTAATGATTCTCTTAGCCTTCTCCGGCCGGAGTGGATGTCATTTTTCATTGGTACATTTCAAATTGGCTAAATTCATTACTGATCTTGTGAAGGCATTTGTGTGGTAATTTATATCAATAAGCCGGACAGAGATAAATGCAAAGGGCCATGAAACTCGAAGACTGGGTCTTGACCTTCCGTACGCCAGCCAGCGGCGGGTGTTATCAAGTTATCGTCTGGTATCATTTTTTTCTGCTTTGCTGGGCGAATCTACTAGGATGTCCTCTATGTTGTAATTCAGTCCTTAGGTCTAGAAGTTCCCTTTGAGGAGTGGTTAGGTGAAAATACAAATTGAATAAAGGAATTGACTGCTCATTTTGAGGCTCCATTTTTGCTGGAAACAGTTCCTAATAGATTCACCATCACTGCACATCGCTCGAATCGTAGGTTTTCTAATCTTGACTCCAATTTCCAGCAAAACACATATCTAGTTACCCTGCTTAGGGAACCCATCCACCTCAATGGTCATCATCATCATTATTATTATAATCAACGGGAGCAAATGAGGGCCCTTTTCAACTCGTGATCCTCCCCTTGTCCAATTTGTGTTCAATGTACTTAAAGTATAGTCCAGCTAGCTCCACCACTTTGGATTAAAATACATTGAACCTTAAAGAACCCGCATAGACATTGGCATCGAATCTAATCATAACAAATTGGGAACGCGGAAATTTCAATTTCACTTCTCTGTTTGTCAATCCTCATCGTCTAACCATTCACCCATCGATCTTTAGTCGTCAGCAGCGGCGCGGTGGCGCGGTGGCAGTGTGTGTGTTGTAGGTAACCACCAACAACAACTCTCTATGACTTACCACCATTCAGCAGGCACACATTTTTTGATGCTCTGCAACTGTGACTGTAACGAAGTACGAAGACGACCTAAAAGATCGATGATGGTAAGTGAATTAGAGAAATCACATGGCAATTGTTCCTATCCCTACCAGTCCGTTTTAAGAAAACATATCGAACAATATCCTTGATTGTACACACAAATATAGTAAGTACGATCCACCATCAGAAGCACTTCTATGGTTGCGATTGCGCGACTCGAACTGCCAAGACGATGACGACTGATGACGAACCAACCAACAAACTACTGACAAAGTCACCCCATGTTGTTGATGATGACGATGAGAATAGAAAACTATGATGACGGCTTCGACGGACTTCTTCTCCTTCTTTGTCTGTTAGATCGTAAATGTTATATTTGGCTGTAACTGTGGAGGTGAGTGCCAATCGTCGGCAATTTAATACGACGACCGATCAATCGATGAAGGAGGCCCAACCAGGAAATGCTCTTTCGATGTGAAATTCTATTCCAATCACCTGGTAATTGTGGACAATTTTATCCAAAAAAAAAAAACATTTTTATTGCACTGGGCTTTTAGAAGACGAAGTTCTTCGTATTTGAATGAACGTTAGGCTTTAAAATTAAATTAAAATTGTATTGGATTTGGACTCAACTTTAAAATGCATTTGTGCTGTTTGCAATATCAGACGGAAAAATCTGATGGTACTCCGTACAAGGCATATGTACAATTCAATTAAAGAACCAAGATTTTTTGCAACCCAAAACTAGTAGGACACAAATTGTGATTAGAATTCTTAAAGTAGACGTAAGACTTCGTTAATATAAGAAGCGTTACGCAAATTGGTAACTGTGTGGCTCTAGCCAATGGAGTGTTTACTGTAAGGTCATGGTGGAAGTACAAAATCAAAAGATTCAACTTGTCCTGAAAAGATCAAATTTTATGCGAGGAGACGAGGACTTGCACATCAATGCGCACGAACATCCTAAACTGTTGTGTAAGATCTCCCACACTGTGGGTTATAAAAGTATGCTTATGATAGAAGGAAGAGCGCTCGTTGAGGCTCATTTTTTTTTGGGAAAAGTTTATATAGCACTAGCACAATCAGGGTATTTGTTTTTTAGACTTGTGGTTTTCAAGAAGAAATAAATAGGTAATAATAGGTCTGGTCGTTGAGTTTTCCCCAGGGTTGACCCAGGTTTTCTTGACAACCTTATGAGTTGTAAAAAAAACCTGGGTTTTCCAGTCCTCAAAAAACGCTAAACCACAAATCACCACACATCCCTGTCATTAAAAAACAGTACATGCCATTTGACAGCTCTAAACTCGCCACAGCAAAAAGCTAGGGCTAGTTTATGGAAAACCTAGGTCAACCCTAGAGCTCAAAAAACACTCAATTTAACATTCAGGGCGACTTTGGGTTTCTCAAAAAAAGCTTTATGGCGACCCCAGGGCGACCTTAGGACTTCAACGAACAAACCTAATAATATTTTTGCTTTATGATAAAGTTTTCTATTGTCTTTCATGTTTCGAAAATGATTTTGGCTCAGCTGGCTCGATAAATTCCAGCCGTAAGACAAAATTTTTGACAATATTTTGGTCCATATGTCAGCAATAAACTGCCGAATATTCCCCTCCAAGGCTTCAATCGTCTCGGGTTTGTCTGCATAGAAAATCGACTTTACATAACCCCACAAAAATAGTCCAACGGTGCTTAATGCCCAAATCTTGGAAGTAACTCACTGGTTTAAAACTCGAAATTATGTAAACGATTTAGTAACGATTTCGCTTTGAGACAATTTACCGATCATACGCAGCGCTCAGTGATCGTTCGATTTCAATTCTTCCACGATGAAATGGCAACTTAATCTGAGCTAAAACAAGTGACAGCTGACAAGAAGACCAATTCCGAAAAAAGTATTGATTGAAAACCCGTTGAAAAAGTTTTAAGGAAACACTCTGTAGTGGTAGCTGCATACATAAAGCATTTTTCTATTATTCAACTTTTCTTGTTTTTTCGTACTGTACCGCGCATCGTAATCTCGACGGTAACACAACTCTTCCACTTATCCACTTATTCACCCTCCAGGATGTTGAAAATTATGCCATGCGCATATAACGGGTGTTTTTTTTTAGAGGTATAGAACTTTGAGTTGGCAACAGTTTCCTAACTGGCGGCCATTTTGTCAGCTGTCAAGTGATTTATGTCGTTTTCCAAAAACAAAATCCGGAGTGAATTGGAGAGTTGAAGTGACAGATTGGACATTTCTAGCATAGCTTATCTGTCAAAAATATCACTCCAACTCTCCAAATTACTCCCGATTTCGTTTGGGAGTGAATTTTGGAGAACGACATTATGTTTAGTTTGGTTTGGCATTTCACCATGAAAAGACTGACGTCTGAACAACTCTTCCAAATTGTGCAAATTTATTTTCAAAATCATAGCCGTCGATCCCGATTTTCAAAAGCGAATTTTGTTTAACGATAAAGCTCACTTTTGGTTAAATGGATACGTGAATAAACAAAACTGCCGAATTCGGAGTAATGATAATCTTCAAGTGTATGTTGAGACACCGTTACATCCAAACTGACTGCGTGGTGTGCTTTATGGGCTGGTGGAATAATTGGTCCGTACTTCTTTAAAAACGATGCTGACCAGAACGTTACAGTCAATGGTGACTGCTATAGAGCGATGATTACTGACTTTTTCGTTCATCAATTGAACAACCATGATGTGCAGGAGTTGTGATTCCAACAAGACGGCGCCACACGTCACACAGCTCGTGCCAAAATTGATCTATTGAAGGAAACGTTTGGTGACCGCATAGTTTCCAGTTTCGGACCTGTGAATTGGCCTCCAAGATCGTGCGATTTTCCGCCACTTGACTATTTTCTGTGAGGATATGTGAAGTGGCAAGTCTACGCCGATAAGCCCGAAGCGATTGACCACTTGGAGTACAATATTCGGCGCGTTATTGCCACAAATGTTGGAAAAAGTCATCGAAAATTAGACCTCCAGATTCGACTGAGTCCGAGCCAGCCATGGCGGTCATATGCCAGGAATCATATTTAAATTATAATGCCAGATGATTGTCTTTCGAATGAAGTAAATTTCATATCAATAAAAAAATCGTCTTTCATTTCAAAATTCTATACCTCTAAAAAACACATTTTATTAACCTTATTATATTTAGTTACATGTTCTTTTTTTAAGGTTTGATCACTGAACTTTACCCAGGCTTCCTTTGACAATTCTATAAGTTGAAAAAACACAGGTTTTCAGTTCTCAATGACAATGAAATCACTTCACATCCCTGTCATTTGAACAAAAGTACATATATGCCATTTTTATAAAGCTGGTTCTTGCCTGAACCTCAAAAACCTAGTGATGCTCTACGGCGAGTTGAGGGCAAACCCAGGGCTTAAAAAATACTCAGTTTGACATATTGAGGTTTTGTGGAGGGCACAGGGCGAACACAAGGCTTCATCAAACAAACCAGCTGTCTGCCAAACAACTAAATAAAAGAAAAAGAAAAAAAAACACAGGCTTCTTTGTTACTGAAAACTTGCAAACATTTTGAAATTTTTTTTTATTTTTCAAAAACTGATTACACTGAATTAACTTGAGACTAAAATAAAACACTATAACTAGGTAAGGTTAAGCGGCAACAACTCATTCGGATCTCAAGGACTCATTGTTTATCCCCGAGGAGAAGCAGAGGATTGGGCTATGGGAACCCCCTTTGAACCAATTAGGGGCCTGAATGAATTTCAGGATGCTGTTCAGTCGGAGGGTTAGAGCATTCTTTATATATATAGTAGGATTGTGTAGACTTTTGGACTGGTGGCGAACCTATTGTCTCCGGTACAACCTAGAAGTCTCCGTTCCAAGCTATTAGTTTCACCATTGTATGTATAAAAGCGATTGGTACTCCACCGGTGTCCTCCGGTCCATAAGATTGTTAAATCGCCTTTTTGATTTACTAGTAGTTTAAATTATATTATACACTGAGAAAATTGAACCATGATTTTTTTAAATAGAAGCATGTTTAGCTATATGTTTGAATCAGTACAAATAGAATTCTGTTTAAAACGAATTGAAATCTATTTAGATCCGAAAAAACTATTTTTTAAAGTAAAGTCGGTTTAAATCAAAATAGTCCCTGTTTGATTTTTGAAAAGCCTGTTATTTATTTTACTTATTTAAATATGAACGAGTTTGTTTTCAACATGAACACAGTTTAAATATTAACATAAGAGAAAAAAATAAAATAAAAAATAAAATAAAATAAGCAATATTATAACTCAAATCTAAATCTATTTGAATTAAAGTCAAACAAAGAGGGGACACCCAAAATTTAATTTAAAACAAACATGAACTAGTTTGATTCAAACATAAACGAGTTGAAATATTTACAAAAGAAACAAACTAAGCATAAACTTGAATCTATTTGAGTTGAACTCAGACGAAGTAAGAACGTAAATAATTAAACATAACACAAACGTGAACGAGTTTGGCTCAAATATGAACGAAGTCAAAATATTTACAAAAGAGAAAAATTGTATAGAAAATGTTACGTTCGAACTCGAATCTATTTGAATTCAACTCAAACGAAGTAAAAAGATAACTGTAGTTGTCTAAAGCTGCTTGGCGTTACCATTGAAAAAGTCAAATGAATAATTGTCGTGCGCGCAGGTCTTTTTTCCGCCAAGTTAAATCTAAGAATTTATTCTGTCAAAAGTTGATTCCAAGTGATATTTAAAAGGTGATTTTCGGGCGTGCCAAAAAAAAAGTCAAATGGGGAAATAATCAATTTCTATACATTGGACGCCAGAGTGTTTAAATACTTTGTTGTTATTGAACCAGATTCTGTACATCCACACTAAAAAGGATTGAGGGATTAACTTGAAAAGTGGAACCTAATTTCTTCTCCATGGTGAGTACAAGTTCCTACAATTATGTTGAACGTATTAAATTTTTGTGATAAAGCATTATTTTCGTTTACCCGTTTGTTTATCTTTACGCCTACAATTTTTCATATAATTTTTTTTGTTTTCTTTATATATTTTTCTTGAATATCTAGGAACCAGCAGCATCTGATATAAATATCAAACTTCAGTTCATTCATTTTAACATATTTTTAGAAAGAGAAGTTACGCTAGAGAGACTAAAATATCTTTCTACAGAAGATATTAAGGATCTTATTCCAAAAGTTGGCCCTAGGGCTGAATTTAGGGAAAGGCTTTTTATATGGGAGAAACAAGAAAGAAAAGGTAGGTTCACTGATACCACTAGAATATCCTGAATAGTAATCTGTATAAATAATTTTGAATAACGTTTGCAGTTTCTGTCGGCACTAAACTATCTGATTGGATGTTACCTAAATGTTAAATTTCCAGAAACATCAACAAGTTCCTTCAGTTCGGCAGATGTAAGTAAAGAAAAATTAAGTTTTACGATCCTACCTAAATACTGTGCTATTATTCATTTTAGAATTTATTCGATATACTATAACAAACGGACAAAGGCAAAGCAGTCATTTCTTTTCACGAGAAAAACGGTAGTCTGTTAGAAAAACATCGTCAAGACATTATTAATATAATATTAGAAAAAGTCTAAAACAGCGGAAAAACACTACATCCCTGTGATTTCAAAGATATTTCCACATTAATTTTAACAATACTTCCAAATGAAATTAAGGTATGTATGTATGTTGTAATAAACGTTATACTAGAAATCAATTGAAATTGGTAAAAAGCTTGAAAAAATTTTATATATCGAAAATATTTCTTATATTACTAGCCCTCCTTTACATGTACATACTATAAATTATGGAAAATGTTATTTTAGAAATAAATTTTTGTAAAAAAATAAACTCATGTGCTTTTTTTTCTTCACATGGTTTCTTTGAAGCTTTTGACGTTTTAAAACTTTTTGCAGTTTTATTATCCAAGTCATATTCTTTTGCTATATGTGATAAAATAATTTTTGGGAAAGTGCATATTGCATATTTGTGTTCAATTTTAAATCGAAAGTTGTTTTTATTTGTTATGAACAAATTGTTCAAACGTTAGCTTTCTTAAGCAGATCCCATAGTCATTCCAAGCATATTTCTCTTCTCATTTATATATAAAACTTGGTCGACTTTAAATTAGTAAGTTTTTTATTTGAAATGATGGTTTAAGAAATGATGTTTAAGAGTCGAGTGTGAATTTTGAGTAAAAGAGTATACACAATCAAAAACTTAGTTTACTAGTATTTAGTACACTAGGATTTTGTGGTATATGCATGCTTACTCCAAATTCACACTCGGGTCTTAAACTTTTACCATCATTTCAAATAAAAAACTTATTAATTTAAAATCGAACGAGTCTGATATAAACGAATAGATTTATGCTTGAAATAACTATGAATCTGTTTAAAAAAGCTAACACTAAAACAATTTGTTCTAAACAGAAAACGTATTTGTTTCAAACACGGACATATTCAAATGAAACGAAGATAATTCTATTTGAAAGAACATTAGATGAAGTCAATTAAAACAAATAGAAACACGTTTAGGTTAAATAGAAAGCAAAGATAATTTAAACTCAATCATGTTCAACTTATTTCAACAATTAGTTAATAGGTTTCTATTTAAATTAAATAGAAACCGCTTCCATGCCAAATCATATGTGTTTGAGTTTGGTTTAAATATGAATGCGTTTGAAATTTTTCTCAGTGTACAATGGTTACAGATGTCGCTCAATTCGTCGAAGAACTATTCTCCCAGGGCTTATGTCCTAGTGTTGGCAAATCTAGGACATTCACAGTGCAAAGATCCTTCGCCTGCCACTTTCTTTTGACATCCTCTACATAAGTCGGATGTGCTAATGGCCATTCTCATCATGTAGGTACCCAATGAGTTGTGATCCGTTAGAATACCAATCAACAGAGAGACTCGAAACCTGCTGAGCTAAAGCAGGAATTCTACTTTTTTTTCTAAAAATACCTGGCTGTAGGTAATTGGAAAATCGGCAAGGTTGTTAGATAATTAAGTAAATTTTTATGAAACTGCCCTCCCGTTCAACTGGAACTAGAACGACCCCGATTTTTTCTTCTCTAGCCCAAACTACCCGCCCTGAGCTTCTGTCGCATCTTATGCAAAGCACCTGTATACTACACCATTGTGATTTTTTTTTTTCATTTTAGCCTTCATTTGAATCCATGCCATTTCCATTTCCATTTAACTCCTCCATTGACGATTTTTTATAAACAACACTTGGGTTCAGGTTTACAAGTTTCGACCTCAGCGGACGCTGGTCTATACAGCCTGAGCATCGAATGGACTCCAACCCCAAAGAATTCTAATTTGTTTTGCCTATTTTTCTTCAGAGCACTTACTGTGCACAAGAAGTCAGAATGGAAAAATGATGGTGTTAGACAAGCGCACTTATATTGCGTATGGAGGAAGCGCCTTGTAAATTAGAAGCAATCCTCAAGATGTATGACTACCACATAACTAGACGCTAACTGGTAATGAAGGATATTTTTAACTCTCACTTTGATTGCCAATGATAATTATTTTTCTTGACTACGAAACGATGACAAAGAAGCTGGTGATGGGTATGGCAGGATGATAGAGCAGCTGCATGCATTTGGTGGGTTCGTTTCGTTAGAGGGGCACCATGTGTGATAACAAATTATTGCGAACATTGAATTATTTACTTGCAAATCTTGTAAGTGCAGTTAGACTCACACTTTACCTGTTCAAATGAATTGCTTGTGCTTATAGTGATTTATGATTTTCTCATATCTGGTTTTTTGTTGTCTGTGAAGGGAAAAATGGTAAAATAGCTGAAAGTACTATGAAATTAGAACAGCTTGAGATCAGGGCTGCCAATGACGAAAGAAAGGAAGTTCAGCTTATCGTCCCCAAACAACGAAGTAGTTTTAAAAAAAAGTGAACAATAAAAAATGCTAAAAAAAGTGCAAAACTATTTTTATTTTGTAAAGAGTGTTTTTTTAGAGGTATAGGACTTTGAAATGGAATAAAACAAAGATGATTTTTTTACTGATATGAAATTTACTTTATTCGGAAGACAATCTTCTGGCATTATAATTTAAATATGGTTTTTGGCATATGACCACCACGGCTGTCTCGGACGTAGTCTAATCTGGAGTTCCAATTTTCGATGACTTTTTCTAACATTTGTGGCCGTATATCGGCAATACGGCGCCGAATATTATCCTCCAAGTGGTCAATTGTTTCGGGCTTATCGGCGTAGACTTTCGATTTCACATATCCACAAAGAAAATAGTCAAGCGGCGTTAAATCGCACGATCTTGGAGCCCACTTCACGGGTCCGAAACGTGAAACTATGCGGTCACCAAACGTTCCCTTCAATAAATCAATTATAGCACGAGCTGTGTGATATGTTGCGCCTTCTTGTTGAGACCACAACTCCTGCACATCATGGTTGCTCAATTGATGATCGAAAAAGTAAGTAATCATCGCTCTATAGCGGTCAGCATTGACTGTAACGCTCTGGCCAGCATCGTTTTTAAAGAACTACAACTCCACTATGGAACTATCTACTTTGAGCTTCGTCAGTGCCTTTGTAATTGCAGAGTTGCTGACGTTATTGAAGGCACCCTCTATGTCGAGGAAAGCGGCCAAAGTGAATTGTTTGTGATGGAGGGAATATTCTATAGTACGAACCAAAGTTTGTAGGGCCACCAAACAGTAACTTTAAGCCTACTTTTCGATGTCCCAGAAGAGATAATTCTGCTTATTCACGTATCTCCAGAAATGGAAATGTTTCTCGTCTTGATGATTTTCGACGAAAAGCTGTCTTCCTCGTTTTTCCACGTTCGAAAGGAGTGTTCATGTCTAACTGACGCATGTTTTGTATCTGCTTAGTTCACGAACGTCAAACTCATTAACCGTAATTTTTAAAAATTATGACATCTTCCGAAAGGTTAAAGGCAGGAACGGTTTGTTCGATGAGGACCTGGTTCATACTGTGATCGCCACAAAAGTTTTTTGAAAAACACCTCAACTTGCCCTTACTGTCAAACTGACTGTTTTTTGAGCCCTGGGTTTGCCCTCAACTTGTTCTAAAGTAACACAAATTTTTTTCTGGGACGAGTTCAGGCAACAACCAGGGCTACTGTCAAATGACATGTATTTCTTTTCATATGACAGAGATGTGTACTGATGGCTTCGTTGCTTAACGTCCCAAATTGTCATTTCATTTCATTCTGAAAAAACTATCGTTTGTTGAAACCATCAAAATGTTTTCTGCAAATAGTTGCAACAAAACTATAGTCCAGTCTAAGAGAGACTTTGAAAGTTCAGATATACACCAACAGTGCTTCAGAAATCTCAAAGAGCTATTCTCAGCTGTACTTTCTAGGCAACTGTTTACTGTTTATAAAGACTTTGCTTTTCAAATTACATAACCCAAATCATTCAAAGACCATTCATGTCCACCAAGTATAAAAACGCATGTCTTCAGGTCACATCGAAATGAACTGGCATACCTCTGCAATTGAAATGCCATTAACCCAGTATACCTCCTTAAGTTTCAAGACTAATCAAACTTCTTGTCCATAAGAAGTAGAAATTTTAAAAACCTTTAACCCGTATTCGCAACAACACCACACAAGCACTTTAAATTGCTAACCCACATCATCGCATCCATCAGGCAGATGTTCCATGTTCCGTCATGTGACCTTTAAATTCATTTTGCAGTTACCGATCCCACCTGAACGAAGTAACTTGTGTGCAAACAATCAGCACCTTTTCACCCCAATGCGATATCACATCATCGACTTAATGTCATCATGCAGTCCAAACCAAAATTAACTCCAAACTAACCATCAAATCAACAAAACATTATGATCCCATCACACAGATGACCGGGAGTATCAAATCGGCTTCCACGCAGACCTTGGCTAACACAAACACACACAGTGTTCCCAACCGATCTGCGTTTGTTTTTGTATTTGGTTGAATAACATTTTAACCGTGATGTGCAGTGGCACCATAGAAGCTCCGCGTCGGACTGCGATCTATCCTCCATCACGGATCGACAGGCGACGGTCGACGCGACGGGCAACGGCAGGCGACGACGAAAAACCGATAGAAAACCTTATCCTGGCCGTGTTCCACACACAAATTGTTAACATTAAAATGATGATATAATAGACGAAGGGAAAGATCATGGCCTGAATTATTTATACATTGCGTGGACCGCATGAGCGTGTGTGTGTGTATATTGGTTTGTACTCATACGCAATTACTTACCAATATCAATTATACCGAAATAGTCCCCATAGATATTGATACCAGTAATAAAGAAAACTGGATACACACCGATTCCTATTGCAGATTAACCATCAATCATGGCCAAAAGAAACATCGACGAAGACATCGCCGCCATACCACCACCGCCGCCGCCCGTCACCAACGATCCACTACGTTGGCACCACTCGGTTCGGTAGTAGGGACAAGTAAAGTAAGGTTGTGATGAGGCTGCCGATGGCGGCAGTTGCTTGGCAGACTGTCTTTGTTAAGGATTTTTAAAAATAGCACAAACATGGGAGGAAGAAGATATGGTGACGACGACTCTGTGATGATGACGACAATGATTCTATGGTACTGCGAGCGCCTTAGGGAGAAACGCAGCACAGCATGCTAGCGGTTTTTAAGTGCAAGACTCTATTAACTCCTTTTAGTTGGAAACTGTGCGTTCTTTTTGTTGTATTTTGATTGTTGCGCAGTGCGGATACGTGACGCACGGAAAATGGGGAAATGTCATGCAATTACGACGACAAGTCAAATTAATGATAAGCAATTTTTGTTGAAGACTTAAATACGATATGTGTCCACTGTCTACTGTCCATATGTCTAGCTAGCTGTTGGAAAATGTCCTCTGACAGACAGGGTGCTTCGAAACTCGAAAGGAATACCTTCACATAACCTCTTACCGAAGACACATATAATTATGGTTATGCGGCAGCAAACATTTCACGCACAGCTACTGGCAAGGTGATGATGGGTTAGCACAATAAATAATGGAATCACCGACGCCTAGACACGGCAGGCAATTGGTGTGTAGAGAGGGTATGGCCAATGGTTTATCGCATACAGGAGGAGTTGACAATTTAATTCATAAAATATTTAAAGGCTCTGCGAATGTTGCGAGAAGGCTTTGCCCATCCTTTCCGTTGAACTGTGGGAATAAAGCGAAAAACGATGGCTTCGGTTGGAGTCCTGGCCCGAGAGTGCGTGTAAGTGGCGGCCTTCATGTTTATGGTGGTATAACTGCATTTTTTATTGAACGATTCAATAATGTGAATTTCACAGATTTTGTATTGACGGTATAAGTCGTACCTTCTTGAAAGATAAGGCCACATGGTCAAATCCCGTTTTTGAGAGGCTGTCACAGAAGCAACCTCTCTTGTTTGAACCCGGAAAATTATGGGTGTTCCATCGATAACTATAGGCATGATAAACTATGCTCCTAATGCTCCTACTATGCTTTGTTATTGTATTGGGGAATTCAAAAGAAAACTACACTAGGATCGAACTTCATTCACCTTTCAAATGAGCAATAGCTTTTAAGGTTCCAATTTGATTAATTCAAATCATAAGATGAAATGGAGTGCGGAAAAGGAACGGGAAGGGTGAATTAGGATAGTAATAGAGAATTAGGAGATTAGTGAGTGAAAGGAGGATGAACGATGAAAGTGGAAAGAAACGAGGTCAAAAAGAGAAGTTAAAGGAACAAAAAGGAAGATATAGAAATAGGGGCTCTAAAAAAAACATTATATGGAACCGAAGGGATGCAGAATGTGTAGAGTACGGATCTGATGGCACGCTGGCAAGGCAAAGCCTAGCCTGTGGGATGTAAGGGAAAGAGGGGGTTAGGTGTTCTGGCTCATTTCGATAAACGAACAAATTGTGCCAAAAAATTTGCTTCCGTACGTTGAAACGTTTCATATATTAGAGAAGAGATACCAGCATCGCCTTTATCCTACCTAAAGTACCTTGAACGCGTTCGGTCGTTGTAGTTTGATTCCTTTAAGGCAATTCAAGTGGCATTTACTTCACGACCAACTCTCCCCATTTCAAAAAGCTCCACAATTTGACAAATTCTTTCCTAAATTTGAAGACTGTCTCTAAAGTTCCAGGTTATAGATAAGCCCAGAATATTCCAAAAACTCTCCAGTAGCCAAAGCCTTGTCTTTTGACTGATTTGAAACTGCTATCTTATAGGGCATATGACACACCTTCATGCAACTTCCGGTCAGCTGAGTTTATGTAGACCTTTCCATAAGCTCTTTTCATCAGCATCACCTGTCTTTCAATTTGAACTTATAAGCTTTCGGAGGACAGTTCAAAAGCCACGAACAAATAAATTAATGAGTAAATTGGCACAACAGAGCTCTTGTAGTCCCAAGATGCAGGCACTTTTCTTTCAACCATTCCTCAACAGGAGTGGAGATGACCAACAAACTTTTTTTCGACTCCACACGGCTAGATAAGGCAGCGCTTTTCGTCGCAGAGTAATTACTTTCGGAAAAAATGATTGGACATTTTTGGGTTTAAACCTCGAACTCCCATGTAACACAGAGAAATCATTGGAAAACTTTTTGTATTTGAAAACCAAATTGAAAAACAGGTGTACAGGTAAAAGGACGTCTTTAAGTCAAATTCAGTTTATATATTGCTACAATCTAAAGCTAAGCTTAAGTTTGAAATAAGAATATCTTAGAGCCTATAATTATTTTGAGACATATTTTTACTAAATTTAAATTCTAGATACTCGAAAAGAGGATACTTACATTTACTCGCGGCGTGTCAAAACACGTTATATACAGAAATGATAAATTACACAATTGATTCACAAATTCTGAATAGACTTAATTTTTATTATTTTCCAAATGGCTTGTTGTTGTAATGACAGTCAAGACCAGCATCAAAGAAAGTAACACAAATCCCGTTTGGGTCCCTGCAACTGCCAGGAGCACAATAACATCCCGATGGTGCCACAATAAATATATTCCGACATCTTTTTCCAATGTCCTTGCAATACGTATCGCAGTTCGGAGCAATTCCCCTTGGAAGATATATTTCACCACGCTTACAACAAATAGGTCTAGGTGGAACAAAAGTGGTTGGAATAGTTTGCGTGGTCCTTGTAGGCGATTCGTCTGTAAGATAATAAAAAAACAGTTCAAATCCTTTTTTTCTTTTCCTAACGCGACTACTTACCTAAAGCACTAGCGACAACAAAACTCAGAATAACGACAAACAGCGATTTCAACATGATTCTTATTTGTTTGAACTCGGTATAACGACTCTATTCCATTTCATTTGCTTTATATAATTTTGATCCATGCTTTGTATACTCGTACCTATCTACCCGATTGCATTTTTTGTTACTTTCGATCAAGGCTAGCTGATTTTTCATTCATTCAACTTTTCACTTTCGTTGAGTTCAATATTCTGTTATGCAATAATGACGATTACCTGCAGACTTGGAACTTAGGAGTAAGTAGCAACCATAGGCATTTCTAGATATCTTTTTTGTTGTTATCAGTTCCAAGCTATATCTACCCAAATGTGGTGCAATATAAGAGTAATTGCAGTAAAAAGATAGCCTAGGTGTTGAAGAATGGCATGAGAGGTGGTCCAGATAATTCAGTTTTGTACTTATAACTGCAAATATGACAGTTCTCGGATAGTAGTCTTATTCAAGAATCACGGGGCACTAGCTCATTTTTCACAACCATATCTTTTGAGGATTGGAAGGGAGGGAGCTGTAATTTTTTACCGATACCGAACTGCTTATCGAGTAAGCGCTTTTCATGACAGTGAAGCTACTATGAGGGAACCAGAAATTTTGTGTTGACGGTACAAGGCGAACCTTCTTTAAAGATAAGGCCACAGCCTCTCAAATCCCGTTTTTGAGAGGCTGTCACAGAAGCAACCTCTTGTTTGAACCCGGAAAATTATGGGTGTTCCATCGGCAACTATGGACATGATAAACTATGCTCCTAAAGAACAAAATTCTCTTAACTAATTATTTTGTTATTAGCCGAGTTCACACTGTACAATTAGTTGGACAGACTTTGGCTTGAACGACCAACCCTGATAGTGTGAACCCTCAGACAATCGCAAGTTGGTCATTGTTGGAAGGTTTTAAAATATTTTTGAAAATCTAGAAGTTAGACGGAGTGGAAGAGTATGTGACATAAAGTTGGACGACAAGCTTGACAAGTGTGAACGCAAACTACATCCGACCTTCCAACTTCCATCAAACGAAGTCTGTTCAACTAATTGTACAGTGTGAACTCGGCTTTTGCATTGGGGAATTCAAAAGAAAACTACACTAGGTTCGAACTTCATTCACATTTCAAATGAGCAATAGCTTTTAAGGTTTCAATTTGATTAAGATGAAGTGGAGTTCGGAAAAGGAACAGGAAGGGTGAATTAGGATAGTAATAGAACGGAACTAAAGATTAGTGAGTGAACGAAGGAAGGAAGATGAAAATGGAAAGAAACGAGGTCAAAAAGAGAAAATAAAGAAATAAAAAAGAAGATATAAAAATGGGGGCTCTAAAAAACGTAATATGGAACCGAAGGGATGCAGAATGTGTAGAGTAAGGATCTGATGGCACGCTGGCAAGGCAAGGCCTAGCCTGTTGGATGTTAGGTAGGGAGGAGTTTAGGTGTTCTGGCTCATTTTGATAAACGTACACAAATTGTACCAAAAAGATAGCTTCCGGACGATGAAACGTTTCAAATATTAGAGAAGGGATACCAGCATCGCCTTTATCCTACCTTAAGTACCTTGAACGCGTTTGGCCGTTTTAGTTTGGTTCCCCCAAGGCGATTCAAGTGGCATTTACTTTGCTCGACATGATGAGCATAATTTTTTTTTATAACTCAGATGACTGATCACGATAAAACTAGAACACACCAACTCTCCCATTTCTAAAAAGCTCCACAATTTGACAAATCCTTTCTTAAATTAGAAAATTGTCTCTAAAGTTCCAGGTTATGGGTGAACGCATAATATTCCAAAAACTCTACAGTAGCCAGAACCTAGTCTATTTAGCTCCAAATAACTGATTTGATACTACTTGGCTTACGCAAGTTTAAAGGGCATATACCACACCTTCATGCAACTTCCAGTCAGCTGAGTTTATGGGCCTTTCCATAGGTTCTCTCCATCAGCATCACCTGTCGTTTGGTTTGAGCCTTTAAGCTTTCGGAGGACAGTTCAAAAGCGACGAACAAATAAATAAATGAGTAAATTGGCACAACAGAGCTTGGGTAGTCCCAAGATGCTGCCACTTTTCTCTCAACCATTCCTCAACAGAAATGCAGGTGACCTACAATTTTTTCCGACTCCGAACGGCTAAATATGGCAGCACTTTTCGTGGCCACCTGTAACGAACTTTCGTATTTAAACTAAACCAATAATTTTTTCTATGTCTGTATTTAAATAACAAGTATACGCCAGAGTAAACTGTCTGTGAAATTCCTTATTCAAACCCCCATACCGATTCAGGTTAGATTTCAAAAGAAAACCAATTAAATAATAATGAGTTAACCACACACACAGTTTTGTTTACAATTCTACTTCAGTGTAAAAGCTATTTCATTGTCAAACTCATTTGAATCGAACTGCTACAGGTCGTTCAGACCATCAAAGTTAAGCTACGAAAGAGTTGTCCATTTTCTAAGTAACGGGTAGGCCTGCTAGTCCACGCCTCCACGCACATCCTAGCTCGCCGGAGGGGTGGGATCTTGCTACTGAAAAATGGACGATGTAACGTTTTTATTTCAGGCCTATAAATTCGAAGATGGGATTCGAAAAAATTAAATATTGCAGAGATGTGGAACCTGAATACTTGTCATACTTGTGGAGAACATAGGTGATCGTGTTCTCTGAGCTATACCCTCCCCTTGCATCTAAAGAAAATCAAAATTCTTATCTCGATGCACCTTAATGGTCATTGCGAACGCTCATTATACCGCCCTGACCCCTAAGACGAAACAAATATATTTTGTTTTAAAACTTACTTTCGGAAAAAATGATTGAAACTCGATCTCCAATGTAACACGCAGAGATCAACGGAAAACTTTTTGTAGTTTAAAAGCGACCAAATTGAACACAGGTGACCTACAGGTAAAAGAACGTCGTTAAGTTACATTCAGTTTGTGTATTGCAAAACAGAAGAGGATTGGTTATAATCTAAAGCTAGGATTAAGTTTGAAGTAAAAATATCGGAGATTCTTTTATAATTTGGAGCATATTTGAGGCTCTTATTGTGTATTTGTCAAATTTAAATTCTAGTAACTCAAAAAGAGGATACTAACACAAATCTATTCGCGTCTTGTCAAAAAACGTTCTCTACAAAAATGATAAACTATTACACAATTGATTTACAAAGCCTGACTAGACTTAATAGTTATTGTTTTTCAAACGCTTTGTTGTTGTAATGACAGTGAAGACCGTCGTCAAAAAAAGTAACACAAATCCCGTTTGCATCCCTGCAACTGCCAGGAGGACAAGAACATCTGGCTGGTGCCACAATCAATATATTCGGACATCTTTTTCCAATGTCCTTGCAATACGTATCGCAGATCGGTGCGAGTCCCCTTGGAAGATATATTTCACCACGCCTACAACAAATGGGTCTAATCGGAACAAAAGTGGTTGGAATAGTTTGCGTGGTTCTTGTTGTATATTCAATGGTATATAATGGCGATTCGTCTGTTAGATAATAAAAAAAAAAAAACAGTCCAAATCCAGGTCTTTTCCTTACGCGACTACTTACGTAAAGCATTAGCAACAACAACACTCAGAATAACTACAAACAGTGTTTGAACTCGGAATAACGACTCTAAGAAAGCTCTTCATTTCCATTTGCTTTATATGATTTTGATCCATGTTTTGTATACTCGTACCTACCTACCCGATTGCATTGCATAGCTGATATTTCATTCATTCAACTTTTCACTTTATGTAAGTTCAAAAATCTATTATGCCATACTGACGATGACCTGTAGATTTGGAACTTAGCAGTAGCCAGAAAACAGAGGTACTTTTAAAGATCTTTTTTGTTCTTATCAGTTTCTACGTATATCTACCCAAACGTGATGTAATAATATAAGTAATTGCAGTAAAAACCTGTCCAAAGGTGCCTAGGTGTGGAATGGAATGAGAGGTGGTGATGGTTATCCAGATACTTATAACTGCAAATATGACAGTTCTCGGATAGTAGTCTAATACAAGAATCCCGGGGACTAGCTCATTTTTCACAACCATATCTTTTGAGGAATGGAAGGGAGCTGTATTTTTTATACCGATACTGAACAGCTTATAGAGAAAGCTCTTTTCATGAAAATGAAACTACTATGGGGGAATCTGCCAATTCCTTGCGAGGGCGATAATTGTGTAAAAATATTTTTTTGTTTTCTCGACTCGAACTTCGAACCTCCCACATTACAAGAGACATGCTACCCATCACGCCACGGGCACCACATTGATTGACATCCATCTACGAAATATACCCTCTCAAGCTTGTTAATTAGTTCGTACTGTCGCAGACTTATGAAGTTTACTTTGATTGTATTTTTTTGGTATATAAGGCACTTTTAACAAAGTTGAAACATCTGCTATTTCACGAACGCGGTTCTAAACGTCGTTCCATCACTTGGTGAGTTGATTGAAAGATTGCTTGTGATACCATCGTAAGCTCAAGCAGCTCTTAACCTAAGCGGTGTAATTTGAGGCACTGTGTGAGATTAAGTCCTTTCTCCTTTTTTTAAGAATTAAGTGTTTAATGAATCCAGGACAGTTTTATGCTGGTTCTGAAAGCATTTTCATGGGAGTCTATTTGCTCTTGGAGTACTTGCCAGATGCTCTCGAAAGGCGAACCCGCAAAAAACATTTATTTTTAATATTTCTGCGACTCGAACTCACCACGTTACAATAAGTTAATGCTAACCATAACGCCAAAGACAGCAGAATTAAGTAAAGGGTGTTTTTTTAGAGGTGTAGAACTTTGAAATGGAATAAAACAAAGATGATTTTTTTAATTGATATGAAATTTACTTTATTCGGAAGACAATTTTCTGGCATTATAATTTAAATATGATTTGTGGCATATGACCGCCACGGCTGGCTCAGTCGTAGTCTTATTTGGAGGTCCAATTTTCAATGACTTTTTCATTTTAAAGTGGATGGATGGCGGATAGACTGATTCGGGTCTTCCTCTACGCTACGCTCTACAGCAGCAATGACGTCTCTGTGGATGCGTACTCTCATTTAGAGTAAACGCGGTGCGAAAAAGTTCAATAGTTTATCGAATTAATTGCTATGAACTATATTTTCAAAATAAATTTGCACAATTTGGAAGCATTGTTCAGGCATCAGTCTATTCATGTTGAAATGCCAAACCAAACTAAACATAAATCACTTGACAGCTGACAAAATGGCCGCCATTTATAAAAGTGTTACCAACTTAAAGTTCTATACCTCTAAAAAAAAACACCCGTTATTTGGGTCTTGTTTAAAATGAGAAGCCAAATGTAGAAGAAATGGTGAAATATCCTGCAGTAGCACTCTTTTCATACAAAAAAGACTTCTAAAATAAAATGGGGTATACAGGTCCGTAGCAAGCATTGGTGTTACGTTTCATTCATCAAGCCCGAGGCTGAATCGACGCACGCGTGGTTGAGTAATACGTGAGTGAAATATTTGAGGTTGGTATTACTTTTCAACCAATTTAGTACCATAAATTGAGATTCGTTCATCAGCATTTCAACGAATTGAAATAAATGTACATTTAAAACGAATTTCAAAAGAAAAATGGCACTCACTCACTCGATCACTGATGCGGTAATTTGCCTCCGGGTCTGATGAATGAGACCAATGTTTGCTACGGAGCTGGATACTCCATTTTATTTAGATGGCTTTTTTGCATGAGGGTGTTTCAGTATGTTAGGCTACTCTAGGCAAAGATATAATTCTTTGCAAACCTTCAGCTTGCATATATACAAGTATGTATTAGCGGTGTATTACAAACTACTCTTTCTGCGGCACTGGAACTCATTTTATCCCACTTTAGTTCTACGACAAATAATAAACTGAAAGTTTGGCTGTTTTGTTACAAACATTCTTATGATTGACCATCGACAGCATTATCGCATTGGTCATGCTGACATTTTGAAAAGTCGGAATCTCAAAATATAAAAGAAACTACACCACTCCTATTGAATTTGGTGAAAATTTCCAATTTCCTGTTCCATAAGGGTCAGTTAGGGAAGAATTATCATTCTTTGGGAATTAGTGCAAAAAATTAGATCAGGAGAGAAAGATCAATGTAAAAGGTCAGCACTTACTATGTTATTTTAAATTTTCTTTGAATTTTCGTATGCCAAAATGATAACTGGTCATGAGATTCTCTTTTGGGAGATTCACTTTATTTATGGTTAGAAAATCCTATTTCATGATTCATTAAATCAATTTACTATGGTCAGCTTCAAACCGTCTTTTTTCTAAATACGATGAAGGTGAACGACTCGCTGAAATGTCGCTTCGAACGTTGATGTAAAATGTAATATGTCATTAAATTCATTTCTTAATTTTCAGCTATCGAAATTGATAAGTTGAGATTTGTGAATTATAACGAAACATCGATATCGAATGTCGGGTCATGGAATTTTCGGATCAATATTCTCGCTTATCGTTTAAAACCCCTACTTGAAAAGGTTTTCGTAAGAACGGAAACACCTATAACTTCTTTTTCTTTTGCGAACAAGATAATGAAATTCTGGAAATATAAATTAGGGCTATAAATTGAATTAATTCCAAAAAACATTTCATGTGCTTGGTGCGAGTATCGAAAAGCAACATGTTTAAATCACTTCTTCTTATTGGGATTTTCGTTTTAGTGTGTGACAGTGAGTTTATGAAACAGAGGCAGAATAAGGGTAATAAAAGCTTTCCAAAATATTCGCAGATACTCAAGGTAATCTTAGACCAGGGGAGGAAACTTCTATTACCGAAACTGAAGAAACGGATGCAACATCAGACTATACAGAGGAATCGTCACCAGAAACGGATGCACCAACAGAGGACGAAACAGATGCTTCTTCAGAAACAACCCGTAAGATAATAACATCGTGGCCGCCAACCACGACAACTACTGCGAGCACAATTATCATTAATCCTACTTCATACTTTTACTAATACTTCAGAAACAATTCCCACGACACGCACAACTACAACTCCAACTACTACAAAAACCTACAACTTTCCCCCAACTCGTGGCCCACCACCACTACCCCCATATCCAATATGTTGTGGAAGAAATGAATTCTACCTTGGGGTAGGAATAGCGCCGTATTGCGACACAGTGTGTAGTGATATCGGCAAGAGGTGTAAAATTCGTTATGATAAAGCAGAACCATGTGGGTGTTTTTGTAAGCCAGGGTTTTGCAGAGATTCCGACGATAAGTGCATATTAACGTCTGACGCAAATATATCGTGTCGTTTTGCGAATGATGAGCTTTAAAAACAGTAAGTCTTCAATAGTCTATAGTTTTGTTTATTTATTCGTTTTTTCTGACTCACACAAGGAAAAATATTCAATTATTTGATAAGCTCTATAGAATTATTTGTTAGCTTTTGATTAAGAATGGTGCTGGTAGGGGACCACAGCTGTTTTATTTCTAAACAATAGAGAATTCAAAAATAAACGAAGTTATTCTTACGATTTAATCATATCCAAAGGTGTACTAATTGATAAAAGGTGCCAAGATAAGTGGAATTAAACAAAAGAAATTAAAAAACAACTGTTGACGTGAAAAACAAGTCTCATTATCAAAGTCAATTAAAAAAACACATGGTACGATGACATATCACAATAGATTTGGAGTGTACCGTGGTTAAGTTTGGTTACAAAGTTGGCTAAAATTAATCAGATAAGTAGGGTAGAGTCGGCACCCTTCGACACCTTAACAGAAAATACACAAAATCATAGTTTTTTTTTTTTTCAAAAACTAATTTTTTTTTATTAAATTTATGATTTTATCAACATATTGGCGGAACCTTAGATTTAAAAAAAAATGTTTACTAATTTTTTTTTTATTTAAAAAAAAAGTAGAAAATTGTCGAATGTGCCCCAGGGTGGGGCACCTTCGACAACGAGTGGGGCACCTTCGACAGCAATGCACATTCTTTAAAATTAATACATTATAATGTTAGTTTTTTTAAGTAAAAGTCATGATATAGTTTGCTATAGGAATTCAGCTCATTTTTAAATTATTTTTATTTAAAAAAATAGTTTTAACAAAAAATAAATAAATAGATTGGTCGAAGGTGCCCCACTTGATGTTATTTTACTTTTTTTTTATTATTTCCCAAAGTAAGATTAATCAAATTAGCTTTAAAAAATAAATAAACACATAGTATTGTATATAAAAAACAGCTTCACTGCTAGAAAAAATTAAAAACACGACTACGAAAATCTTAAGAACTTACCCTGAAAATTATAGCACGTGGTCCAAATAAATGCTTTACATCCTAACTTGGCGGGATTTGAAGCCAGACTGCTGAAATTTTTGACATATGTTTGGCATGATTAAAGGCACATCCACAATTTTTTACAGAATTTTTAAAGGTCTACACACAGAGATAATGGTGACTGTCGAAGGTGCCCCACTGTCGAAGGGTGCCGTCTCTACCCTAGTTGATTAAGATGACGTTATTAATTTTGATTCAATTTAGTAGATAAAATCTCAAAGGGTTTACGGAATCAAGTTCAACTGTTTTCACATTCTGATGATAAAGACTCACCGTTTTGAAAGCTATCAAAACTTATGTATCTTTATTATGGTTAAGAAGGGGTTTACAATTCATTTGTGAGTTAGACAGTTTACTCGAATTGTAGACTATTCTTTCGCAACATGGTGATAAAATGGGTTCCATAGTCTGTTATTTTGAAAAATGACGTTTTTGTATTTTTGGGCCAAACTTATTTGGTATTCGAAGTTTTCAAACTTGCACCATCTATTGTATGGTGGAAAAAACAAAGTAGTGAGCTCAGGGGCATTGGAATATTATATTTATATGGAGTGCCATTTGACTATTTTATTTCTGTGGTACCCGTGGTGTAATGGTAACTGTGTCTGCCTGTTATGTGAGAGGTTCGAGGTTCGAATCCCGAAAACATCAAGGGGGAAAAAAAGCTTTTCTACGGATATCTCCTTTTGCTAGGAATAGGCAATGCAATTTTTGCGATAGTAATTTAATGCAATAAAAAGCCCTTTCTGGGTAAGCCTTTCGGAATCGGCAAACAATTGTAGGTTCCTTACATTCACTCACAGCTTGGTTGATAGAAATTCACTAGGCTCTGTTCCGCCAACCTATAGATAGTTCGCCCTTTCAAAGAGAAGCCTTGTTCTGCTAACTTGTCTCTTGTCGTGGACTTTTACAATGTACAATAGATCGCACACTTAAAATGAAAGTGACCTAACTCAAAATTCCTGTAATTTCTGGTTTCGCAACAAAATGACCCAATATTCTTTTTTGAATACTATATTGTTCATTTCTCACAAATGCAATTTTAAACTAAGCCACTTTCATTATAGGGGCACGGCCACGTACTAACTGAGCGGCAGAGCATAACGGCAGCAAAGTTTTGAGTTAGGTCACTTTCATTCTAAGGGTGCCACTGTGTGTTTTATGTACTCAAAAGTTACGTCTTTTGAGACTCATAAACTTTTTTGCTGGTTGTTAAAAGAGTAACTGCTTTTATTAGCTAAAGAGTGACATCTACTGAAGCTGTGGTATGATTTAGCCTTTCATAAATGTGTAGTATATCAATGCTTGAGGTGTTCAAAGAGATTGTTGTAAACGACTTGCCTCATATTGGGGAACGATATTATCTTCTTAATATATAAAATGAAGTTTAGAACCGACACTAACCTAGATAAAGTGGTTCCCCGTGACAGTCTGAGTTAAAGCAAGTCCAACGATCAGCTAAGAGCTCTCCGGTTAACTCCTTCAGAGACCTTAAATTTACTGTTTAGTGTTACAAAGTCATTTCGAATGCTGAAATAAATTTAGAAATTTTCGAACAACAGACCACGAGCACAGCCATCGTCTCAGAAGCGTATCTCAACAGATCTTGATCCATAGCTCACTGAGCCATATAATCATTTTAAATTAACTCTGATGAATCCCATTCCCAAGTCACTGTGATTACAACTCTCTCTAAGTTTTTAAAAACCGTCATACACGACTAGGAAATGCTCAAAAGACAAAGGAGGGAATGGCATCTTCGTGTAGGTACTCAGACAGACCAAAAAAATATTGCATTCCGCCTTCTAACTCACTTCAGCTTATCATGCTTATCATGGGTTTCAAACGTAAAATCGACATGGACCGCATCTCTTTAGGTAGCACAGCAGTCATTTAACCATTTTGCTCCGCTTCCACAAACTTAGTAATTAAGGCTGAAAAGTGAAACTGTAATCTCGCTAGATATGGAACTGCCATAGCAAACTCACCCATCACTAAGATGAACATTGGTACACCAAACGTGTAAGCTAATGCTAAAGGAATATGTCTGAATGAAATCAAATATTTGGTTAGCAAACACTCCACCTTTTTGTCGTTTTACGATCTGGTTAAAACTAGATAGCCGACTCGGTGTGTTCTCAAACTATTTCAGCAGAAGCTGCATGGACGAAGAGGAAGATGAGACCATCCCATGCCTCCTTTGTTCGTGTCCTGCTCTCTACCAAAAACACAAAATGCATTTAGGAGTTTTCTCATTCGACAGTTCAGGATATCTGGATTTTCCATTTTGAACTTACATAGCTTACAACTGCCTGTACTGGGGTTTATATTCGCTTTTGAAAAAAATGGCTCCAACCGAGAATATTTCGATTCTTAAAATTGAGTTTCTTACTACAGTGATCTTGCTGCACATTAAATTAAAAGAACTATATCCTTTTCAAAATGTAATTTTAATTGAACCGCTCAGTTGAAGAACCCAAGGGTTTGTCATGTTTTAAAAATGAATTTGGGCCAGTGGCCGCCGCAGAGGGCGGCGCGGTGCCGACCGTAGTTAAGTTTAATAAATTCCACTTTTTGATTAATTTTGAAGTAGTTGGAGCGTGTGTTTTTAAAACTCGTAATTTTATATGTTAAAACTGGAGTCAACAGCAATTTCGTTTCGAGACAATATACCAGTGATCGTGTGGTTTCAATTCATGGCAATACATTTGAGCATTAATCAAGTGACAGTTGTTGAAAATACCAAATCCGAAAAAAGTAATGCGGCATTGAAAACCACACGTCTAAAAATAAAAACATATTATTGAATATTATTTTCCAGTTAATTTGAAAGTTTTTTTTTTTTTTTTTTTTTTTAAAGTTGAAGTTATTATTCCATTTGAAAATTTTTCCTGATTCGTTTTCTTAACCGCTATAACTGGCCCCTTACCCACAGTGAACATTTTCCTGTTTCTTCCCGTTCTAAACCGAAGGAAGAGCTGCCGATATCATAAATGTCTGGTTGTAGCGGATTCAGCGAATTTTTACCCGAATCAGTATCTCTGTGGAACCATATCTTATAAATTCAGAAGAGTTCAATGACTCAGTAAGAAACCTTAGCCCACTTAAACTTAAAGCGGAAATATTAGCTTCTTGGCTATAACAGTGGAATTCGCTCAAGGAGGATGTTAATATGAGTTGTCAAAGAAAACGTCATGAAATATTTTTTTGTTTATTTGTTTGTTTTAAGTATTTAGATATTTAAATTTATTGTTCTTTCTTGATAAAAGTGATTAACATATATGTAAAAAAAGTTCTTTTCTTACTTTTGTATTCGGTTGTATTAAAAAATTAAGATTGTCTTAAGATTTGAAATTTCGTTCCGGTTGCTACAAAAGCAAACTTTATTAGATAAAAGCATTTTTTCCTTGTAAAGTTAGACCTAATTCATCAAAATCAGCACCACAGAACTCAGACTCAAAAATCGTGTTTATTTGATGTGTTATTTGTTTGAAAGACAATAATGATGATCATTGCTTATTTGTTTTACATTTTAAAATTTTTTAAAGCTGTGCGAAAACGTTGAATGTTTGGAGAATTTATTCTCTTTGTATTGTATTTGTAATAGATTAAGAGGGTCAGTGACTAGGTCTGACGCACATTTCAATGCTTTCGTATTTTATAGCAAAGTGTTTTAAGTTCCACGCCAGCCAAGACAGGGAGCGTTGGACTAATTATTTCGTACAGAGCAAATATTTTTTTATTCAAGATCTTTTATTAAGAGAAGGGGAAGCACAAAGTCGAGTTAATTATCTGGTATGACGTAGAAGGGGCTTTATGGGGTAGCTTTTTTTAGACAATTATTGTTCAGTCGTCTATCTTCACTTTCAGCGATTTAAGAATGGCTAAATGGTAAATTTTGTTAACTGTTTAAGGGGTTAGGGGTAGTCAAAATTTTCAAAAAATGTGTTTTTGCATTTGCTTAAAGTATAGTACCTTAAAATTATTCTCTGAAAGTTTGAAGTAAATCTGACAAATATCTTTCAAGTTATTCAGTTTTATTTTCAGCTTTCATTACTGTACATAAAGCGACTGTACAACTTTAAATGTGTTTTTCTTAAAACTATATTTTTTGTATTGGTGACCACTGTAACCCAAAAATTGCTCGATAGATTTGAATGAAATTTATACAGCTTTTAGAAAACATAAAAAGCTAATGCCTGATCGAAAAATTATAAGTTTCATTCAAATCCATCGAGCGGTTTTTGAGGTACAGTGGTCACCGCAAGGACCCATTATTTAAACCTGTTGAACCTAGACCGCCATAACTTGTAAAATGATTTTTTTTTTTTTTAAATTTTAGTGAACTAATGTTAAAGTATAATGAAATGATACTATATTTACTTTTGTGAAATAAACTTAATTACTAGTAAAAAAAATGTATTAAAAAATTGCATTTTTTCACGCTCCTGACTACACCTAACCCCTTAATTTCATCATTGCTTCTTCTTTCGTCACAAAAGTTTAAGAATATCACACTTTTGGTGGACAGTTCGCGATTAGTATGCAGAAATTGTTACCATCTCTAGCGAATCCTGGAATGCAATAACAACCAGATGGAGCCTGAAAGAACACAACTGTGCACTTCTCGCCGAGTGTTGCACAAACAGTTTCACAGTTAGGAGCTATTAGCTTAGGTAAGTAAACTTCGTTTCTTTTGCAGGTCATTTGAGCTCCAGCAATTGCTTAAAAGAAGTTGGAAAATATAAAATTAGTTGAAATTAGTTTCGTTTTGAGAGTTAAAACCAAACTTATAAGCTTTTCGATTTTTAATTTTTACACTTTATGCTGCAGTGTCAGGTACTAACCAGCAATGATTAAGACGCTCAACACCAATATGATCAGTTTGGTTGTCATCTTTTCAGTTCTTTTAACAAATTCAGACTTGGAAATTAGAATCTTCAATTTGTCTGCGCTCATTTTATAGCTAAGAGCAATATTTTTCGCAGCTTTCATCAAGTTTTCAATATCGTTGTGCTTTTTAAGTATACAAATATAATAATTGGATTATTAAATCTTCCTACTTGGTGACACATTTTGTACCACCTGGTAAAAAGCTCGTCTGGCATTCAAAACTCACAATTGTGCCCGTGCCATGAAGTTAATTTAAAAATAGGTAACAATCGTGTTTGTTTACAAAATCAAAAAACAAAAAATAAATAAAAACAATACCCGTGATTTTACAACTTTATTTATTTTGGCACAGAAAAAGTGCCAATTATCTTTTCACTTCAACAAAAGTTCATTGATTTCGTCGTAAAAGTATTTATGAAAACATTGAAATAATGAGTTTTTTTTACTAAGGGCTGTTAACATTTCGCTCATGTTCTACGATACTTAGTTTCGATGCAGCCTAGCTTTTGGTCACATACAAGAAAGCTGGAGAAGAGTAACAGTTATGTACTTGCCAAAAGCAGCAAGGAATCTGCATCAAAGCCCTAAATCCTTTCGGCCAATCAGTCTAATGCCATTCATCCTTAAATGTATGGAGAAGGTTATTGATAGACACATCCGGGATGAGCAATTACCTACCCACCTACTATTCACATCACAATACGCATATCAACCAGGGAAATCAACGGAAACCGCGTTGAATGACCTAGTTACTAGGATCGAACTTTCTATCGATAAAAAGGAAATTTGCGTAGTGGCATTTCTCGACATAGAAGGAGCCTTCAACAACACTTACTTTGTGTCCCCAGACCGTGCTCTAAGGCAACACAACGTACCACAAGTGATTCGCAATTGGATAATGTCCATGCTAAGCAGCAATATCGAAGAAGTGGAAATTTCAGCACTAACAACAAGAGGCTGCCCACAAGGTGGAGTCCTCTCACCACTCATCTGGTCAATAGTTGTAGACAGCCTACTAAGATTACTTACAACCCAAGGCATCTATGTAGTGGTCTTTCCAGATGATCTAGCAATTGTCATACAAGACCAGAAACACTAATATCAAGAAGACTTCAGACAGCTCTGAACACAGTCCAAAGCTGGTGCTCAGATGAAGGCCTCTCTGTTAAACTACGTCAGACAGTTATTGTTCCATTTACAAAAAGAAGAAAATTAAATCTTCTGATACCCCCCAATCTCTATGGGGAAACAATACCATTTTCCAAGTAATCAAAATACCTTGGGATCATCCTAGACAGCAAAATGTCATGAAACCCTCAACTAGAACGCATTCCCAGCAGAGCAACCAAGTCCCTACGGACTTTTCGAAGCGTATGCGGAAAAAACTGGGGTCTAAAATCTAAAATGATGTACGGACCTATATACGATGGTAGTCAGGCCAACAACAACGTACGCAGCCGTTGTATGGTGTACAAAAACAAAAGAAACAACGGCAATCCAAAAACTTGAAAAGAATCAAAAATTGGTAACAACATGCATTGCGTAAAACACCAATATACGCTCTAAACATCATTGCAGGACTACCTCCAATTCACCTCTTCATAAAAATGGAAGCAAGACTGGCGACACACCGTCTTTTCCATCAAGGACACATAAAATCACATCCATACCAAAAAGGACATCTGTCGATAATGGAAAGTCTAGAAAAACTTAATACCTTTAGTATGTGCTTGGATGCTATTATTCCGATGTACAACTTTAAACTCAACTTCTCCATTGTCATCCCCCTTAGGGAAGACTGGGAGAACACAAAACCTCATCCTTCAAGGCAAGATATGGTCTGGTATACGGACGGCTCGAAAATGGAAACTGGTACAGGTTTCGGCATTTTCAGGGACTGTCCCAGAACGAATTTCTCAGTTAGTCTAGGCAGTCACTCGTCCATTTTCCAAGCTGAAGTTTTTGCCATTAACGAATGTTCGAGAATAATATGTTCATCGAACACGAAAACCAAAACAATATCCATTTTTTCTGACAGCAAAGCTGCACTAAAGGCGTTAAGCTCACTTGTCATAAGATCCAAACTAGTCCAAGAAACAGTCATGCCACTCTCTGAACTAGCTGGGAAAAACACTGTAATCCTCTACTGGATCCCAGCACATAAAGGCTATGATGGTAACGAGAAGGCAGACATCTTAGCTAAAGATGGGTTGAATCGTTGAATTGGCTAATGGTTGTACCCTTTGTAACCGGTTGAAATACCTCCTTGAATAACCTCAGAACCTACCTACTTAAATATTTCATACTAAAGGCTAGCTAACAAGCAGGTATATCTTTTAAGAACTTTTGGGGTATGATTGGACTGAGGCACTTTTAAGCCTTTTCAACAGATGCACTTTACTCAATGGGTGGCTTAGTCTCAATGGCGTAGTTAAGTTTTGATGCCCAAACTGATGCCAAAAGTGGTCGAAAATTGGAAAGTTCTTGAACAGTTTAGTGCAGAATTTATTCATTTGTATTACAGATTAAGAGGCTCTGCGACTAGGTCTGACGCACTTTTGAATGCTTTCGTAAGAGTTTTAGGTTCCAGGCCAGCCAAGATAGTTCGACAGCGTTCGACTAATTATTCCGTTCAAAGCTGGCTTCTCTCCAAATGTTTTTTCATCCACGATCTTTTATTTAGAATAGGGGAAGCACCAAGTCGAGTTAATCATCTGGTATGACGTACAGGGGCTCTATTGGGTAGCTTTTCAGAGAATTATCGTTCAATCGTCTATCTTGCTTCTTCTTCTTATTTTCACTTTCAGCGATTTAAGAATAGCTGTCGTATATTATTTCCCCCGGAAATTTTGTTAACTGTTTGAAACTGGCGCGTTTTAAAGACGATTTTTGACCACCTACAACAGCTTATTATGGAATGTCATCTCTTGAAATTATTTCTTGTGGAAGTGATGTGTGATTCACATTTAATCCACCATCAAATGTATTTTGTTTAACTCACAATCTTGATAAGCGACAAGCACTGCATTTTTAACGTGGCACTTTTGGGCGGTATTGGGGAAAAAACTTTTTCAGGCAAAAATAAATAATAAAAACCACAATTAATCATTTCATCCTCTCGTTTTAGATTTTGTTTAATTTCAACATTGGTTCTTCTTTCGTCACAAAAGTTTAAGAATATTTCACTTTTGGTGGACATTTCTCGATTGGTATGCAGATATTGTTACCATCTCTAGCGTAGCCTGAAATACAATAACAACCGGATGGAGCCCGAAAGAACACTACTGTGCACTTCTCGCCTAGTGTTGCGCATACAGTGTCACAGTTAGGAGCTGGTCGTTGAGGTTGAGGTAAGTAAACTTCGTTTTTTTTGCAGGTTATTTCAGCTCCATCAATTGCTTAAAAGAGATTAGAATATATAAAAGTTGTTCAATTTAGTTTCGTTTTGAAAGTTAAAACCAAACTTATAAGTTTATCGTTATTAAATTTACACATTTTACGCTACAATGAAGCAGCGACAGGTACTAACCAGCAATGATTAACGCGCTCACCACCAATACGATCAGTTTGGTTGTCATCTTTTTAGTTCGTTTAGCAAATTCAGACTTAGAATCTTTAATTTGTCTACGCTTATTTTATAGCTTTGGGCTAGTTTTTTTCGCAGCTTTCATCAAGTTTTCAATTTCGTTGTGCTTTTTAAGTATACAAATATGATTGGATTATTAAAACGATGGATGGTGACACAATCTGTACCACCTGGTAAAAGCTCGTCTGGCATTCAAAACTCACAACAGTGCCCGTGCCATGAAGTTAATTTAAAAATAGGTAACAATAGTGTTTGTTTACAAAATAAAAAAAAAAAAAAAAAAAAAAAAAAAAAAAAAAAAAAAAAAAAAAAAAAACAATACCAGGGATCTTACAACTTTAATTATTATTTTGGCACAGAATAAGTGCCAAGTGCCAATTATCTTTTCACTTCAGCAAAAGTGCACTAACTTCATCGTAAAAGTATTGATGATAAGAACCTCGAAGTAATGATTTTTTTTGCTAAGGGTTGTTAACATTTCGCTCATCTTCTACAGTACTAAGTTTCGATGGAGCCCAGTTTTTGGTCACATACCAGAAAGCTGGAGAAGAGTAACAGTTATCTACTTGCCAAAAGCAGGAAGGATTCTGGATCCAAGCCCTAAATAATTTCGGCCCATCAGTCTAATGTCATTCATCCTTAAATGTATGGAGAAGGTCATTGATAGACACATCCGGGATAAGCAATTAGCTACCCACCCACTATCCACATCACAATACGCATATCAACCAGGGAAATCAACGGAAACCGCGTTGAATGACCTAGTTACTAGGATCGAACTTTCTATCGATAAAAAGGAAATTTGCGTAGTGGCGTTTCTCGACATAGAAGGAGCTTTCAACAACACTTCCTTTGTCTCCACAGACCGTGCTCTAAGGCACCACAACGTACCACAAGTGATTTGCAGTTGGATAATGTCCATGCTAAACAGCAGAATTATCCACAGCAATATCGAAGAAGTGGAAATTTCAGCACTAACAAGAGGCTGCCCACAAGGTGGAGTCCTCTCACCACTCATCTGGTCAATAGTTGTAGACAGCCTACTAAGACTACTTGCAACCCAAGGCATCTATGTAGTGGGCTTTGCAGATGATCTAGCATTGTTATACAAGGCTCATCATAAACACTAATATCAAGAAGACTTCAGACAGCTCTGAACACAGTACAAAGCTGGTGCTCAGATGAAGGCCTGTCTGTCAATCCACGTAAGACAGTTATTGTTCCATTTACAAAAAGAAGAAAACTAAATCTTCCAATACCCCCAATCTCTATGGGAAACAATACCATTTTTCAAGGAATAAAATTACCTTGGGATCATCAGCAAAATGTCATGAAACCCTCAACTAGAACGCATTTCCAGCAGAGTCCCTATGGACTTGTCTAGGCATATGCGGGAAAAACTGGGGTGTACGACCTATATACGCTGGTAGTCAGACCAACAATAACGTACGCAGCCGTTGTATGGTGTACAAAAACAAAAGAAACAACGGCAATCCAAAAACTTGAAAAGAATCAAAAATTGGTAACAACATGCATTACTGGATGCATGCGTACAACACCAACATACGCTTTAAACGTCAATGTAGGACTACCTCCAGTTCACCTCTTCTTAAAAATGAAAGAAGGACTGGCGACACACCATCAAGGACACATCACATCCATACAAAAAAGGACATCTGTCGATAATGGAAAGTCTAGAAAATCTTAATACCTTTAGTATGTGCTTGGATGCTATTATTCCCATGTACAACTTTAAACTCAACTTCTCCATTGTAATCCCCCTTAGGGAAGACTGTGAGAACACAAAACCTCATCCTTCAAGGCAAGATATGGTCTGGTATACGGACGGCTCGAAAATGGAAACTGGTACAGGTTCCGCCATTTTCAGCGACTGTCTGGGCAGTCACTCGTCCATTTTCCAAGCTGAAGTCCTTGCCATTAACGAATGTTCGAGAATAATATGTTCATCGAACACGAAAAACAAAACCATATTCATTTTTTCAGGCAGCCAAGCTGCACTAAAGGCGTTAAGCTCACCTGTCATAAGATCCAAACTAGTCCAAGAGACAGTCATGTCACTCTCTGAACTAGCAGGGAAAACACTACTCCTCCACTGGATCCCAGGCAGACATCTTAGCTAAAGATGGGTCGAATCGTTAAATTGGCTAATGGCTGTACCCTTTGTAACCGGTTGAAATACCTACCTAAGAACCTATCTACTTAAAAATGTTATACTGAAGGCTAGCAAAGAAGCAGACATATCTTTTAAAAAATTTTAGGGTATGATTGGACTAAGCCATTTTTGAGGCTTTCAGCAGATGCGCTTTACTCAATGTGTGTCACTTTAAGGTGGCTTAGTCTCAATGGCGTAATTAAGTTTTGATACCCAAACTGATGCCAAAAGTGGTCGAAAATTGGAAAATTCTTGAACAGTTTAGTGCAGAGTTTATTCATTTTGTACTCTCTGTGACTAGGTCTGACGCACATTTTAATGCTTTCGTATTTTATAGCAAAGAGTTTTAGGTTCCAGGCCAAGACAGTGAGCTTTCGACTAGTTATTCCGTTCAAAGCTAGATTCTCCCCAATTGTTGTTTTCATTCACGATCTTTTATATAGAAAAGAGGAAGCACAAAGTCGAGTTATGTAATTATCAGGTATGACGTATGACGCACAAGGGGCTCTATTGGGAAGCTTTTCAGAGAATTATCTTTCAATCAATCGTCTATCTTCCTTCTTCTATTTTCACTTTCAGCGTTTTTAGGATAGCTATCGGATTATTTCCCATGAAATTTTGTTAACTGTTTAAAACTGGCGCGTTGTAAAGACGATTTTTGACCACCTACAACAGCTTATTATTTTTTTTATGTCATATCACTTGAATGTCATCGTTTGAAATTATTTCTTGTGAAAGTGATGTGTGATTCACATTTAATCCACCAGCAAATGTATTTTGTTTAACACACAATCTTGATAAGCGACAAGCACTGCATTTTTAACATGGCACTTTTGGGCGGTATTGGGAAAAAACTTTTTCAAGCAAAAATAAATATTAAAAACCACAATTAATCATTTCATCTTGTCGTTTTAGATTTCTTTTAATTACAACATTGCTTCTTCTTTCCTCACAAAAGCTTAATAATGTCTTTTTGTTGGTTTTGGTGGACATTTCTCGATTGGTATGCAGACATTGTTACCATCTCTAGCGTAGCCTTCAATGCAATAACAACCGAATGGAGCCTGAATGTACACTACTGTGCACTTCTCGCCTAGTGTTGCGCATACAGTGTCACAGTTAGGAGCTGTATATTGACGTAAGTAAACTTCGTTTTTTTTGCATTTTATTTCAGCTCCATCAATTGCTAAAAAGAAGTTGGAAAATATAAAAATGGTTTAATTTAGTTTCGTTTTGAGAGTTTATCGTTTTTAAATTTTCACATTTTACGCTACAATGAAGCATCAGCGGCAGATACTAACCAGCAATGATTAAGGCGCTCACCACCAATATGATCAATTTGGTTGTCATCTTTTTAGTTCGTTTAGTTAATTCAGACTTGGAATCTTTAATTTGTCTACGGTCATTTTATAGCTTAGAGCTAGTTTTTTTTATGAGCTTTCATTTTGATTGTGCTTTTTAAGTATAAGTATGGTAAAAGCTCGCCTGGGCATTCAAAACTCACAACAGTGCCGGTGCCATGAAGTTAATTAAAAATAGTTAACAATCGTGATTGTTTTCAAAAACAAAAAAACAATACCCGGGACTTTACACCTTTAATTATTTTTCCAGTTAAGCACTCATGGTTTTCTGCTATAGTCAGTCATATTCTTGAGCAAAAGTTCATTAACTTCGTCGTAAAATGATGATGGTAAAAACTTTGAAGTAATTATTTTTTTCACTAGGGGTTGTAAACATTTCGCTCCTCTTCTACAGAACTTAGTTTCGATTTAAGAACTGATAGACGTAGATGGCTTTGGAACAGACTTTAGAAATATTAGCAAACTGCGGTTTGTGTTAAAAGTCGGAGCTGCTTTAAGGATCAAGTTCTTGGTTTTTCCTTGACCTTTGTCCATCTTCTACGACTACGACTTTTTTTTTAAATGATTCTAAGGAACTTTAAAAGATTTAGGATTAAAAGCGATGGGTGGGATTGTTGAATTGGCCATTGACTATACGCTTTGTAACTAGTTATAGTACCTACCTAAGAACCTACCTTCATACTCAAGACTTGCAAACAAGCAGAAGAATCTTTTAAGAAATTTTAGAGTATGATTGGACTTAGGCATTTTAAAGGCTTTTCAACAGATGCACTTTACTCAATGTGTGTCATTGAGCTATTGAAGAGGATAAAGTCACAGTCTTAAGTTTATTAGACTTTTCTAACGCCTTTGGATCTCTTGATCACAATATTCTCATCAATAAGTTAAAATATAAATACAATTTTTCTTCGTCTTTCATCAGTTTGTTAAATAGTTTTTTAAGCAATCGTTTACAAACTGTCGTCATAGGTGCAACAGTATCTCAACCTGCTCAAGTTCTTTGTGGAATCCCGCAAGGATCTTTGTTTGGCCCCATTCTTTTTCAGCATGTTCATTAATGATATTGTCGATGTAATCAAATTTAGTTCCTGCCACCTATATGCAGATGATCTTCAAATTTACTTCTACTTTCATTTAGGGCTGCTGGAAGATGGGGTACATAATCTGAATGAAGATATGAATAACTTATATCAATGGTCCGTTTAGAATTATATAATTATCAACCCGAGTAAATCTCAATCAATTTTTATTTACAAAAATAGTTTAGATGTGTCTTATCTTCCCAGAGTCTTTTTAAACAATCATGTTATTTCCTTACAAGTCAACTGTGAGGAACTTGGGAACTATTTTCAATAAAACTCTGACTTCAAATAATCATGTCAATAAAGTAATTGGTTCAATTTATCTTTGCCTAAGGCGCCTGTGGAGGATTTCTATCTTTGTACCTCAACAAAATAGGCTAATGCTAGTAAAATCTATAGTATCCACTTATAACCTATGGTTTACCTCTTTTTGCTGGGATGGACACAATAAGTAAACAAAAATTAAATGTTGTTTTCAATTCTTGTGTCCGTTTTATATACGCTCTTAGAAAAGTTGACCATATATCCCACTTGTCTAACTGTGTCTTTAATATGCCACTCATGTCGTACTTCGTTCTAGAAATTTGCAAATATGTATGTTTTTAGTTTAATTCGTTCAAAGATGCCAATCTATTTATTCGACAAGCTGAAGTTTTCACTGTCGCGTCGTACTCTAAACTTAATACTTTTACACTACAAACACGAAGATCCTTTTTTGTTTTAGCTGCTAAAATCTGGAATGTTTTGCCCGTCGAAATCAAGAATTTATCAAATTTTAACCAATTTATAGCCTCTACCACATCCCATTTACCAAACCCACACATTGCCTTCGAGTGGAAACTCGATTTTCGTTGATTAGTTTAACTTACTTTTTATTAGTTGTAACTTTATTCTCTCCTTAACTCTAATGCTGCTTTCTCTTAATGTAAATTTTTCCTACCATATATTTATTTACACATATATGAATTGAACAATTTATTATAATTATATATTGTTAATTTCAAGCCAAAATAAGACTCCAATCTTAAGGCTTAATGAACTGAATAAATAATTGAAATGAAATGAAATGAAATAAAATGAAAGTGTGTCACTTTAAGGTGGCTTAGTCTCAGTGGCATAGTTAAGTTTTGATGCGCAAACTGGTGCCAAAAGTGGTTGAAAATTTTAACTCTCGGCTGGAATTTATTCGACACAAACCCGAAAATGAATCTACTGTTTGTCTAATTTTATCTTCTGAAATTTCTTTATGTATTGCGTTTGAATAAATGTTCGTGGGTAGATCAAAAATCAGATTCCAAGGGTCTGTGTTAGGAAACTACAAGTATTTGTAATACAAGTCAATTATGACAAGTGTTAAAAAAATTCTGTAACACAGAGCAACAAGTTTGCTTGATCTTCTATCAAATGTAATGGATATACCCCTACAAGTGGCTCTTGACTTTTAGACTTGTAGTTTTGCTCTACAGGCCCAACCCTACCTATCTTTTGCATGTCTGGTTTAATGTCGCCTTCCATTGGTCATCAGAGTAACTGAATTTAAAGTCAAGAGGGCAAAGGGTAAGTCCTACAACAACTTTGTTGTTGAGCTCAACAAGAGCTGCCAACTCAGCGAGGTGTATACGAAGACGTTAATAATGAACCAAAGGGTTCATTGGGAGCGCCTTAAATCCTATGACATCGTGCAGTGCAGGAACTGTCAACGATTCGGTCACGTTGCCACCAACTGTGGTCGTGAATACGTGTGCGTGAAGTGCAAGGAGACGCACGAGCCAGGACTGTGCAAACGGACTACTAACACAGGATTAGATGTCTGGTGTGCAAACTGCCAAAAGGAAGGACATCCGGCTAGTTTCAAAGGGTGCCCAGCCCTGAAAGCTAGGCTGACAGAGAAGAATAAGGTCATCGCTGAAAAAAAGGCCCAGCAAGCATTCGTCGCCAAGTCCACATCAATGGCAGCTCGTCCAACTGTCAGCTACGCATCGATGATCAAAAACGGAATAGCACCCAAGCCAACTACATCAAAGAATCAACTACAGCAACAACAGCCAGCTGCCAAACTTGAAGAGTAGTGATAGATACCAGCATCTTCCTGACTACGTGAACAACCTGTACAAGCACAGGCAAGTATTACGTAAGAGACGACAGCGAATTCACCAAAGGGAACTCAACACGACCAATGTCAGCTACCGAACAGTTTGGGGGGAGCGATCCGTCACTACAATGATGATCAAATCCAAAAGAGGCTACAAGAAATAAAACCTGGACCAGATGTGTTCAAAAAAATCAACAGGATAGTTGGTTGTAAGAATTCAATCCCGGAAGTCATCACAACCAACGAAGGAGATGCTAAAACCAATCAGGAGAAAGCGGAAGCGTTCGCAAAACATTTTGAAGGCAACTTTGTGCCCACACCAACCGATGACCCTGACTTTCTGGACGAAATCGAAACATCCGTTCAACTGACCCTTGGGCCCAACACTGATGAAACCACTTTCAGCAACACCAATCCGTCGAGTGACCCAATCAACTGTCCAAACCTGTGCAATCCAGAAGAAATTGCGGAAATAATCAACAGCTCCAAGCCCAAGAAGTCAACAGGACCAGATGGGGTTTCTAATTTCATCCTGAAGAGGCTCCCACAGACAGTAATGATATTCCTGGCCATCATAATGAATAATTGCGTCAACAACAGCTACTTTCCTGGGAAATGGAAAACGGCCAAGATAGTGGCGATTCCTAAAAAAGGCGATCGGAATCTCATCGTCAACTACAGGCCCATCTCCCTACTGAACAACCTAAGTAAGCTCCTGGAGGAGCTTTTACTTAGGAAATTAAAGAAGTTCTGCCGGGAAAATAACATCATCCCAGACATGCAGTTCGGCTTCCGGGAAAAGCATTCAACCCTACATCCGTTGATGAAACTGCATAAAGACGTCACCGCAGCCCTCAACAGCCATCGGGTCACCGTCGCTTGCTTTTTGGATGTCGAAAAAGCATTCGACAGCGTATGGATTGATGCTCTCATCCATAAACTCCACCTACTAAATTTTCCAGCTCCGCTAGTAAAAATAATTTTTTCCTTTCTCTCCCACAGGAACTTCTTCGTTCAAGTCGGAAGCGTAAAATCAGCCACCAAAAGTATCAGAGCAGGAGTTGCTCAAGGATCGAAGCTAGGGCCATTCCTCTTCAACATAATGACGTCGGACCAGCCTACCCCAAGGGACTGCGAAAACTTGCTTTACGCTGACGACTCCTTAACATACTGCACATCTTTTTCGCCATCCATAGCTGCACGGAGAGTGGAAACTCACATCCACAGACTATATGCCTATTATAGTAAGTGGGGTATACGGGTCAACTCAACCAAATCTGAACTCGTCTGCTTCAGAAGGCCTGGAGTTTATAGAGGCTGCCGTACTGCTGGAAGATGCCGAGCAACATCACTATCGCTACCCGATGGAACCAGACTGACTGCCCAACTGAACGCGAAGTACTTAGGTATCAACTTTAATGAGGTGCTTAAATTTAACCCGCACTCACGCGCTGTACTGAAGAAGGCCAACTTCGCTTTCCACCGACTTTACCCTTTGATGAGAAGAAAAACAGGATTAAGTCAGTAAACGAAACTTCTGATGTACAAGCAGCTGCTGAGACCTGTCATCAACTACGGCAGCCCAGTCTGGTTTGCCATCTCCAAGACAGCGATGAAGGAGCTTCTACTTTTCGAAAGGAAAATTCTGAGACTCTGCACCGGCCTCACTTTCAACCACCAGCGCCAAAGACACTACAGCAACCAGCTTGTGTACGAGAAAGCCAAAGTGATGCCCTTAGATCAACACGTGTTATTGACAGTAAGGAAAACGGCTGCAGATATCAACAACCACTCGAATCATTTGGTGAGAAGGATAACCAGTGAGGACCAACACTCCGAGCCAAGATACCTAAGCGTGATGAACACTTTGAACGAAGAAATAATTCCAGCCAACGACGAAGCCACCAATTTCTACGCTGACCCTGGGTCAGCATATTTCCGTGGCTAATGCCACCCCCTACGACCTCCCCATGCAGAGGGACGCCAGCGACAACCGGGACGGAACATCCCGAGATCACCCAAGTCAACCGACTTATAATTAAGATTTTTCTTTTCTTTTCAGCTATATAATATTAAGTTATTATTTCAATTCTAGACAAAGTATTTCGCTAGGCCCCCTATGTGCCAACATTCTTACATTATCATTTTTTAAATTCTAAAATTATCTAGTATAAGTATCAATTGTATATATATAACGTTCAATAAAATTAATTATTATTATCCATTGGGCGAAAAAAACCGTCCAAGGGCGTCCAGGAGCATCCTATATATCCGTTCCATTAGTGCAAACGATCTCTTCTGTCACTTCTCAGAATCATGAGAAGATTTATGATTCTTTCAAACAAAGACAACCAGTTGAATGAATGAATGAATGAATAATTGGGGTTTTGTATTGTACCTCGACCTGTTTAGATCTATAATTGTACCCTCTACTTTTTAAGTGGTATTCCTTAATTTAAAGAACTTCATCCAGATTAGTTCCTCTGATGAAACTTAGTATGTATCTGGGTAATAGCTCCCTCTCCTCTACGTAGTAGGATCCTAGGTACTTCTTCCTTTGGTGTATTAGAGCTTTGCAGCTACCCAAGAGGTGGTCAGGAGACTCTTCCTGTTCGTTGCAATATCTGCATTGGTCGTCGCTCTCTATGCCTAGTACTTTAAGGTGTTTTCTTAGTTTGTAGTGTCCGGTTAAGAACCCGGCTAGCATTCTTACATTGTTTCTATTAAGTTTTATTACGTCTTTGTAACGTTTTGTGTTAAAAGTGCCAAGTAAAAGTTTGGATTGGTGCATCTTGGGTCTTAGGTCATTCCAGTGTTTAGCTCTGTTGTCTTCCTCCGACTTTTTGATTTCTTTCTTAATGTGGCTTTCTGTTATTCATCAAAACGGTTCCGCTCCAATGAGTGGTGATCCGGCTCCTGTCTTTGCTAGTTCGACAACCAGTTAAATTGAGCAGAAACAATTTTAGGTGTTCCATTGGTTTTCAAAATGAGTGCTTCCCCAAGTGAAACCAAAGGAAAGCGACGCAGAGAGAACCAGTGAGGTAGCGTTGCCCAGTCATTTTACCATACCTAGCAGATTTACAAAAAAAAGTGCTGGGTGTTGCCACTTGCCCGAAATTATTTTTAAAACGTGATGGTAAACACTTAATTTAATTTAAGCTAAGTTCTTGACCACAACATTAAATAATATGCTATTAAAATAAAACACCTTTTACATAATAGATCAAAAATCACCCTGATGGCAATCGACAATTTCAACACGAGTATTTCAAATTATTTTTCGAGTTATTTATTTTGATTAGTGTTTATCTTTTATAGTACGTAGAGCTTTGAAGCAATGCTTATTAGTTATTACCATTAGCTAATCCCTTTCATGGTGCGATTGCATGGTTAGAAACAATTTGATTCTGTTTTGTCAATTTATGGATGATTCATGACTGCTAGTTTTCAATCATTCCTTTTAAAGCTGTTCCTTAAACAGGATTGCAACAAAAAGTGTCAGTTTAATAAGCTCCACACTTGCTATTCATAAAAAATAATAATTTATGTAAGAAAGATTAAAAGACAAAATACAATAACCCGATGCTTGTGTAAGAGTTTTACAGACTTTCGATTTCATTTACAAAAGAAGTAGCAAAAGAGATAACATTTCAAATTTTAAATCAATGAATATTCAGATTATGAAACAGAAAATATGATTTGCTTATTCCTATTCAAATATAAAACTCGCAGATTTTAGCGTAGGCTTTCGAGTTCAATGGCATCGACTATCTTTTAAAAATTTCGCCTGGATATATGCAGCAAAAGTGTGCACAGCAACACTGGGGGTGGGTAAATTTTTGAAAATTCATAGAAAAAGGACTAGAAAACTGAGATCCACTTTCAAATGTGAACTGCTACTTACTAAACGCCATCATTTGTTGGAACGACTCGTGCTCCACCTCTTCTTTGGTTGTAGTTCTTGTAGGTTGAAGCCTTTTAACAACGGACTCTAAACTCGTTATTTTAAAATTCTTGCTGCAACAAAACAGAACTTTAAACTTCTGGGGCATCGCGTTGATTCACAAAAACACTTATTAAATAGCGAAATAAAAAAGAAAAAAACACGCAACTAATTATGAGGTTTATATTATTTTTCTCTTAAATTTAATATGGCTCTTTTTTTCGTTACAATTTTAACAAAACGATTACACTTTTTGTTTACAACTTTCGATTGGTATACAGACTCTGTTATCATCTCTGGCATAGTTCTTCCTGCAAAAACAACCAAATGGTGGCCATATGTGTTTCTTGTTGCACTTTGCTCTAAGTTTCGAGCATTCAGGTTCGCAGCGAGGAACCTTTCCTGGTGGTAAATAAACTTCGTTCTTTATGCAGTCCATGGGAACGGGCACTGAAGCTCCATTAATTTCTTGAAAAAAAAAAAAATGTAAAATATAATAACATGTCAAGAAATAAATACAATAATATAGGCAACTGTGAACAATGAACATCAATCCATTAATTCGATCGATTATAACCGCGAAATCAGTAAATTAGGTTGTTAAATTTCTTTTCATCAGGTTATACGTGACTATTGACAAGCAATTTATATTCAAATTTTAGGTACAGGTACTAACCAACAATTATTATGGCGATAACAACGAATATGATCAGTTTGGATGTCATCTTTTCAGTTCGTTTGGTAAATTCAGACTTGGAGTCTTCAGTTTCTCTTCGTTTGTTTTATAGCTTCGAAATAGTTTTGGTGGAGCTTTCATCAAAAATTCATAATATGGTGCTTTTTTGTAAGCAAATATTCGCGAGAAAACATAAAGAAGGTTTTAGGGAGATGGTAAATAATCGTATGTGTGGTCTGTGGGGGCTTATAATATTTTACATTCGCAAAAAAACATTAAGTCGATAAACCAATGAGGTATTATCTAATTGGAGATAAAATGATTTGATTTATGAAAAGAACTAAATTTAATGTTCTAAACTGTTTCTATGAATATTTAAGGAAAATAATACGATGGAAGTTTCGCTTCAAGTTATTGGCCAACACAAGAAATACAAATTCGGTGGCGGGAGACTGAGTGGAGCTAATGACGTTGGGTATGTAAGTCTTAGAGGTAAAGAAGCCTTGTGATTCTAGGACGTCAAACACAAAAATATTACAATACAGGTATTAAACTTGGATGTCTTTCGGATTTTTCAAGTCGATGCGGTTATTGAATGATATCAGATAGTGAGTTTTGAGAATGCTTACCATATGCCGAACTATGTAGATTCACTGTCCATACCGTTGCATAAGACAGGAAATACTACTAGGCACTGAACATGTGAATATATCAAGAACAGTTACCCTGTCTATGGACCTCTTGAGTTATTAGTTAACAGGGCTGTTTTTTACGTGAGTTTTCAAGATTGGAGACTCGAAAATATGAAATGTTTATCCACAGGTATCGCATTTTGCAGGAATTGGCAAGTCATCCAAGGTTTTCTCACTAAAGTAAAGTCGTAGGTCCTTCAAAAGGGCTTGGTTTAGAAAGATACTCCACGATCTCTGTGGGATCACCCTGTGAGATGAAACAGGGCTTGAGAATATTTCGTTTTAATGGGTATTTTTTTTGTTATTTTCTTCTTGGTTTTGACAGTTCACGCACGTTTGGTGTTTTGTATCACTGTCAAACATCTTCAGTTTTAGCTCTTATACAAACGAACAACGCTTGCATATTCTTGAATTTTATTAAAAAATTCGTGTCCTGTTAGGGCAGCGTCGAAGCTCATTTCTGGTTGAATGTGAATGGTGAGCGCTACTATGCGATAATAACAAACTTATTCTTGCACAAAATGAAAAGGCTTGACTTGCATTATGTTAGGTTATGTTAAGCTCATATCTATAGCAACAAGTCCTCTTCAATTGACGCACTAGAAGCTAACATTTAGGCGTTTATTCTTGAGATACTGGCTTAAATGGTAGAAAGACTAAGTTAGACTAAGCGAATGAACCATTTGAGGCTCAGCCGTGGCCAGCATTTGCATGAAGTAATCTTCAGGATAGAAGCATAGAATCACCAGATTTTCCGAGAATGTAGAGAATTGAGCTTCTAAATTTCGGTATTATAATTATTTTAGTATGAGTAAACATAATTGTCTGTCATTTAATTTATCCCATTTTTTGCACTAAAAATTGTAGACGAAATTAACGACGAGGAGAGATATACATAAAGGCAATAGAAGGTAAAGCAGTAGAAGATGCCGAAGGACGTCCAAAAATGTCAGATCAACCACATATAGGTACCCAGTTTCCACGAGCGCATTTAGATTGGTATGAGATTACGTTTTTTTTACCGTCAAAAATAGGTTCACAGCGATCAAAACTCAATAATTAATTTTTGTGTAGTAACAATATTTCAACTTGGACACGATTTTTCACTCTGATCACCTCAGCCATCTTTTCCGGTCGACACTGATTTGAATACTGGAAAATCTGTTTTCGACCTGTTACCATCACTTAGACAGACATATAAAGTGCGTCTCGTCAAGTCATCTACCGAATTCGTTCCACCTGATGCATCAAAGTATGCAGGCTTATCACTTAATTGTTGAGCGCAGTATGTGAAAAAAGCGCAGTACATTCAACAAGAGCGCAGTAGATTTTACAAAATATAACAAATAACGCTGGATTTGCATGCATTTGTTACTGCAGAAGTGCAGAAAAGTAAAGTGAGATGGATGAAGATTATAAAGCACAAAAGTTAAAAGAGAAACGAACACTATTATGGCAGCAGATGAAAAATTATGGGTGCAGATGAACATTTTTTATCCGCATCCTATAACTAGACGTGTCTTCCCTTTCTATCAGACAAATATGAATTTTACATCTTGTGTCTATTTCCTTTATTCTTCTGCACAAATGCATGTAAATCCACCTTCATATAAAAATGAAGTTCAGTCCACTTTAAATGCATTTTGAAATTTTTGAAAAAAAAAACTGAGGAACTCAGAAAAAAAAAAAAACAAAAAAACAAAATAGAAGTTCAATCCACTTAATTAACAAAAAATCACATAAATGAAAAGATAAGTAAAATTTTTAACAGTTAAAACACTTTTTATATTTCCTCAGATGTACATTTCAGAAGCAATGCTTCCATCACATGTTGAAATGAACAATAGTTATTAATTTCTAAATATTCGACTTAAAAATGACTTCATAAAAGCGAACGAAAAAAAAACAAATTCTCTAATTTCAATTAACAAAAATTACAATTAGAGAATATATTGGTATTAGCACCATTAATTAGCACCATCATGTTAAATAATCAATTTCTTACGTATTTGCCATCCAGTAATTAAAATTTATCGAAAAAAAATCAATAATTCCTGGCGAAACTGAGGGAGCTCAGCAATGTTTTTTGGGATCTGTAAGCTGTTTGGCAAAAATAATATTTTTATTTGTAGTGTTAATGTGCAAAGAGATTTTGTGTGTTGTCAGTTTTCATCAAATTAACAAATAAAAATCTTCTTTCAACAACTGCGCTACTGTGGGGGTAATGAGCATAATAAAAGCATAAATTCTGAAAGTTCTGCTAATGCTCACCTAGCGCGTTTTTAATTGTAACTACTTGCTTTTGACCAAGATTTTGTAATATGAGACGGATCATTGTAGGGGAGTTCTGCTAAAGACGACATACTTTTTCTTTGAAGCTAAAAATAAAAAAGCTTGCACCATATATGTAGCAATAAAAACAGAGGGAATTTAGTTTATTCGTTTATTTGTCACAGCAAAAAATTAAGCAGTTATTAATTTATTTAATTAACTTAAATTTAGTTCACAGCCAAGTCTAAGTTGACATACCTTTATCTTCTTCTTTCCACAAAAATTAAGTTAAAATAATACAAAATAAGAGAACACCAAAAACAACAAACAACAACATAATAACAACACGATGCTAAGTCGGTAACAGCTATAAATACATCAAATGAAACAACATAAAATTTTTTTTTCCTGTTTTACATATTTTAATTGGCTCATAACTCCTATAATGTACGCACTTCGGGGTTGCCCTCTGGGTGGCGCCGAATTTTCGTCATACGCAATTCATTACTAAACATTTGGTTCTTTCGGATTCTGGTTTTTTGTTTTTATATTTTTAGCAACATCTATTTCAAAGCACATGTTGCTGGTATCTATCAGCATGAAAAGGGTAAAAAGTGTATTTGACCCGCTACCAAAAGCTTAATTGACAAGAAACTTGAAAGTCTACGACACATTTTCTGATAACAAGTCAAAACGATAGCAAAATAAATAAACAAACAACCGGAAATATGCAAACCTAATTAATTCTTAATCATTTTCTTTATGTTGTAGGTTTTTTAACAAACTAATTAGAGCACTAAGACTCAGATACCGGTCCATTGGGCTACCAGTTCAACTTTCAGTTGTTATAGCTTTCCAGATGTTCGTAGCAAAGCCAGAAGAAGCTTGGAATGATAAGGAGCTTGAGTTACTATGTCTGATTCGAAAAAATGCAGGGAAACCCCTCTGCACCATCTCATGGTTGTATTCTTGACTTGGTTGTTAATAAGAGCCCTTAATTAGACTAAATTCTGCCTTTGAGGTCTGCAAGCTCTTGGTCTATAAGAAGTTAATGAGCCGTAAACTATTACAGCCATAACCTAAATTCTTTCAGTGTTGAGTTAATTCTTAAACAAGTTATATACAGTCAAACCTGGATAAGTGAGAACTGGATAAGTGAGAAAACTCTATAAGTGAGAGTAATAGCCAGGACCCGACATTTTAAGCTCCCAAAACCTCTATTAGCGAGAAACAGAAACCTCTGTAAGAGAGAGTTGTTTTTCCCTCATTGACCTCCGTAAGTGAGACTGCTACTTAACTATACATCTCTAAGCGACCAAACAAATTTAACATCTGCTATTTTATGACTCGTTCTTAACTTTCGTGGAACTTTCTACCATTGTTTTTGTATTGTTTCCTCGTCAATATTGTACCCATTCTATTTCGTGGAACTAAAAAATTTTTGTTATTTTATCGCATTCTTTTCGAATGGACATGTGTCCCTGTGTTTATGTAATTTTATCATTATTACATATTTACTACATTCGTTCTTGCTGTTAATTGATTTGATATTGCTGCGTACCTCTATAAGTGAGAAACGCTACCCATGTACCTTAATTAGCGAGAAACTCGGGTTAGTGAGAAACCTCTATAAGCGAGAATGAGATTGTGCTCCCTTGAACTCTCGCTTATCCAGGTTTGACTGTATAGTACCATCTAAAGTAATCTGTATGTGTACACTCAGAAAAAAAATGAGCTAAATTCAAGAAAATCGGTGTCAAAGCAAGCCTATTCGTTGACGAAAGTCTGTCAACCTCAAAAATTCCTAATCCGTGCCCGAAATTCTTGTTTTAAGCCTATTTTTTATAAGCCTCAAATTCTGATTTCAAGAATTGTCTCACCTTAATATAAGATTATATAAGCTAAATTATATGAATACAAAAGCTTAATGTCAGGCTGTTACAACCTAAAATTAAGATCACGTATTCTTAAATATACCAGGGATAAGAAAAACATACTTAAATTAAGTATTTTATATTCCTAAATTAAGCATTAACCAACTTGAAATAAGAACAAAAACTCTTTCATTTAAGTATCCTTCGGATAGCTTCTAGCATATTAAATCTTGATTCAAGATTTGTAAGCTTTTACCTTTAGAATCGATCCACTCGTCCTCACGCCGCCGTGTCCCCATACCTCGTCCCCACCCACTCTCCACCAAAATGAAATTAAAAGCACTTATAATTTTCATGTGTTTATATTTTTTGAATTTTTATTTTACAAAAATCATTTAAATATACTTAATTCTAAAATAGGTTTTTCCATTGTTTAATGGATACAAATAGAGTGGTGGACTGAAAAATACCGTAATAGTTTTTACTTCAATGAAATGATTGGAAATTATGGTCAAATCCAAGGTTTTCAATTCGTTGACACAGAACATTGTTATATCGTTCACTTTGTCACTCACTAGAACAAAGTTTCCGCCAATGTTCTCAAACACATATACATAAATAGATTTTACATTGTTTTTAATGACATTTTCATCCGAAGTAAAGTTTGCGTGGTTACAATATCACTTAATCACTTAATAATAAATCACGTCCGAACCGAAACTGAAACATCGATCTAAGATTCTTTGTAATCAAACTGCATCATACAAGTTTAAGATCACCTCGGCTTAATTTGAGAATATAAATCTTAGCGTAAGATCGTTTCACCTCTTTTAAGACCGTATCGGCTCGTTTTAACATTCAATAATCTTAAATTAAGAATGTTTTGTTCTTAATAAGAAAACGACACTAAATCAAGATAATGAAGAATTTAATTTTATAGAACGTATATCTTACTATAACTTTTAACAAATCTTATATTAAGAATGTCATACTCAAATCAAGTTTTGTGTTCCTATTTTCGGAATAAAAACTTGTTCTTAGAATAAAATTCTTGAATAACGAATAAAACGTGTCGTTTTTGACATAACAAAACTAAGAATACTTACAAAAAAATAGAACTAAGCTTACTCGTACTTGATTATAGCCTGCCTTTTTTCTCTGAGTGTAAGGCAACCTTTTTTCCAGGTTGGAACTCTCAACTTTTTTCTCGGTGTCATACAAAGTATCTTCATCGCAGCTGCTATGCTCTTTAGTAAAGGGTGTTTTCTTTCAGACGTGTGGTTTTCAATCTGGCAATACTTTTTCAGAGTGACAGCTCTCCCTTTGCCGTTTCATAGTGGGAGAATTGAAGCCGCCCGACCACTAGACACTGCGTACGTCTCGAACCGAAATCGATATTGACGTTGATTTTTACATAATTTCAAGTTTTAAACCTGTGAGTTAATCGGGTGATTTAGCACCGATGGACTATTTTTGTGTGGGGTTATGTGAAGTCATTTGTCTACGCATCAAATAAGCTCGAGACGATTGACGCCTTGGAAGAAAATATTCGGCGCTTTAGTGCTGACATACGGCTCCAAATGGTCCAAAAAGTGGTCGAAAATTGGGCCTCCAGCTAGGGCGGCCACTTACCCAAAATTGTTTTTGGAACGTAATGACTAACTATCTTTAAAATAAAGCTTAATTTTTTGAGATTTTAAAAACCAATGGAACACCCAAGATCGTTTCTATTCAGTTTAACGTAATTTCTTTTGTGTGTGTGAAACACCTTAGTTAGGCTAGGTTAGGTTTAAATGGGTGTCAGGAAAACAAACTGACACACTCAGACCAATATAAGGTCCATTTTGACACCATAAAAATTATGCGAAAGAGTTCGCCAGATCGCTTTGTTAATAAAGAAAATATTTTCCTAGATGCCGTTTTCTTTTAAAGGAGGCGTGTGCAGAAGCAGAGGAGGTGTGGGATTGGTATACCAATATTCAACCTGCTGCTTGAGATCGGTAGAACGGTTCCTTCTCTGGCGAGTTCATCGGCTTTGCAGTTACCCGCGATATCTCTGTGGTGAATACTGAACAGTTCAGCCATCTCCTTAAGAGATAGATGACAGTTAAGGGCGGTTACTGAGCTCGTAGAAACAGCGCCGAATGATTTGAGGGCTGCTAGACTATCTGAGAAAATCCGGATATTCGTTGAGGATATCACGTTTTACTTAAGCCATGATAGGACCTCTTTGATCGCCAAAATTTACGCTTGGAATACGCTACAATGGTTAAAGAGGCGGAAAGAGAGACTTACGTTAAGTCGGTTTGAGTACACCACGCAGCCTACCCCTTCTTCGGTTTTTGAACCATCTGTATAGAAATGAATTGAATCATCTCTCAAAAATTCTTCGACTTCCCAGGTCGTTCTCGGTGGGATTGAGACTTGGTAAAACCAAGTCGGAGTTGCAAGGGATTGATCCGAATAAATTCAGGATTGTAGCGCGACCGATGTTATTTACGGTCCATTGGGAGATAGCTCTCATACGAACGGCTGTACTGGCGGCTATTTGTTTGCTGAAAATATTTAGTGGTGGGAGGTTAAGGAGTATATTTAGGGTAACTGAGGGTGTTGATCTCAGTGCTCCGCTTATACACAAACAGGCTGTTCATTGGACCTTGCTTGGATGATCGCAGTAGGCCCTTTTATCAAGAGCGGTCCACTATACCACTACTCCGTATGTGAGTATTGGTCTGATGACCGCGGTGTAGAGCCAGTGGGTGATTTGGGGGGAGAAACCCTATTTGTTGCCAATGGCTTTTTTCAGGAAAATAATGCTACTGTGGATTTCCTGATTCTTTCCTGTATATTGGCTTTCCAATTTAGCTTTTTGTCTAGGATTATACCTAGATATTTGGCTTCGTTTGAAAGTTTAAGTCTGATTCCATTAATTGATGAAATTATTAGTGACACACCTATGGATCTTAAAAAATATTCCTTGAAGAAAATTTTCTTTTTGACAATTGAGTAACATGTGTTAGTGCTTCTTGAGTCGATTCTCACTTCAAATCGAGAAGCGGCTGTCACTCCTCAGAATCTTGAGAAGCAATCAATTTGCACCAATGGAACGGTTTGAGAATGCTTCTGGACGTCCCTGGACGGTTCTTTTCTTCCAATGGAAAGTGACATTACTCTTATCCAATGACTTATGTCGGTAAAACACAAATTAGGCCTGTATCTATATGCTCGTCCACTATCCCTTTCTTGCTCTTCGGCACGAGCCCAGACTTTTATCCAAACTTTACGCAGAGGGAAAGAAGCCAACCTGTTGCTTTACCATCAATCATAGATCCGCGATCACAGTCCAGGTCTTTTTGTGTAAACCGCTCTATTGTTTAGTAAGTTTGGACTCTTAAAAGATTTAACCGGTTAAAAATCTGAGCAGTCATATGACGGGCACTTGTCTACATAACAATATTGTGGTTTACTTAGTTTTTCTTTTCATTAATTTTTTATGAAGTTATTTTGCACCAAATGGCATGAAAATTGATCATGATGAGTTTTTGGATATTATTATATACAAACGAAAACTTTGGTGAAATCTTATTAAAATTATAAACAATTTGGATAAAATACCCTACATTCAGATACACTATGTCACCCTACCCTTTGAGATCTCATCTCGCTCACCAACTTATTCATTTTTGTTTACTGGCTCATATTCATCGAAATGTGACTCGATTCACTAACTCGATGTTTGCTTAAACTACAGAAATAAATTTAGAATAAACTTTCCATCAAAGCAAAGATAACACAAAAAAACCAACCAACCTCTTTCGTTTTAATTTTCGTTTAACACTTTTTTTCTCTCTTCACAAGTTTAAAAAACGAATCACACTTTTGCTTTACAGTTTTTAATTGGAATGCAAACTCTGTCATCATCCCTAGCATAGTTCTCAATGCAATAACAGCCAGAAGGAGCTACAAAGTGATTGGTGTAACATGGTTCTCCGAGTGTTGAGCATTCAGTGTCACAGTTAGGAGCTTGGCCCGCTGGTAAGTAAACTTCGTTTTCATTGCAGGATGTTACAGAAGCTCCATCAATTGCTTAAAAAAATGAAGAATATTCAAAAATATTAAAGCAATTTATGTTACCTCATTTTCAAAGCTTGTCGTTTATCTTAAACGACTCTTATCTCTCACTTTAAAGTACTAACCTGCTATAATCAAGGCAATCACAGCCCATAAAATCCATTTCGATGTCATCTTTTCAGTTCGTTTTGCAAATTCAGACTTGGAATTTTTAATATCTGCGTTCATTTTATAGCTTGGAGCTGGTTTCTTGGGAGCTTTCATTAAAGCTTTAGCTTCGTTGAACTGACGAGATCAGAACAAATATTATTGCAATGTTTAAACTTCCTACAGTTTCTATAGACAAGTTTAAGGTATTCGTGAAATATTTTGTATCAGCTGGCAAAAAGCTTGTCTGGCATTCAGTCCTCACAAATGTACCTACCTGTTCTACATTTATGGTTGAAGTTGTTTTCATAGTTGACAACTGAATTTGTTTATCAAAAAAGAAGAACACAAACCCAAGTAATAAAAGTACAAGTTTAATTGGTTTCCCGATCGTGAGATGAGCTCAGGGTCGTCAAGTATATTGGAAAGCAGTTTATTACCAAGTGATGAGACGTTCTCATCAGGTGCTCCACAAACATCATTGCCCATGTCTGATAGGGTTCAAAATAGAGCTTTAAAATTGATATAGGTGACAGATCAATGGTAGGCTCTATTGATTTTTTGGAACGTAATCATCGTAATCATCGTAACGTTTCATATCTCTTTCTTTTTAATCTCCTGATCAATCAACCGTCAACCAGATTGACGATCGATGCACGACACTTCTCCAGTAAAGAGGATGTCCGAACATTCCGAGGGGCCAATATTGACTCGGACCACTACCTTGTTGTAGCCAATGTACGACTGCGGATATCCCGATCTAAGCCAAAACAGGGAAATACTGTGAGAAAATTCGACGTTGGACGACTACAATCGCAAGAGATCGCCGAGTCGTTTTCCGACCGAGTCTCTTACAACCTCTAAAAGAGTCCTATGGAGTCAGCATCAGTATAGAGAACCAGTGGCAGTACTGCCAATCAGTCATCAGAGATGCCGCCTCTGAAGTGCTGGGTTTCACACGGCTACCACAACGAAACCCATGGTTTGACGACGAATGCCGGCAAGCACATGCAGCTAAACAGGAAGCATACAAATCGGCGCTGCACAAAATGACTAGAACTGCTTACGAGCTCTACAAGCAGAAGGGGAGAGACGAACACCGGCTTTTTAGACGGAAAAGGAGAGAGCATGAGAAGCACGCGATCGAGGAGATAGAAGGGTGCCACAGCAGGAATGAGGTTCGGAAGCTTTACCAAAAGGTAAAAACAACAGCCTCGGACTATAAGCCCCGAGCCGAAGCCTGCAAAGACGATCAAGGGATCATCGTGGTGGAACCGCAGTCAATGGAAAGACCACTTCTCCAAGCTCCATAACGGCGATGATGAACCCAATTTCGCTGTTAGAGCGATAGAACCATTCGATCTAGGCAACGTAGACCAACAATTCCGTCAACCCGACCTTAACGAAGTGAAGACAGCAGTATCCAAGCTAAAGTCCAACAAAGCTGCTGGAGCTGATGGCCTCACTGCCGAATTGTTTAAAGCGGGAGGCGATGACCTGGTCAGGAGTATGCACCAGCTCATTTGCAAAATATGGTCGGAAGAAAGCATGCCCGATGAATGGAACCTCAGCATCGTTTCCCCGGTCCTCAAGAAAGGAGACCCTCTGAACTGCGCCAACTACAGAGGTATCAGTCTTCTTAACATCGCGTACAAGATCCTCTCTGCCATATTGTGTGAGCGTCTGAAGCCATTCGTCAACAACCTCATAGGTCCTTATCAGTGCGGCTTTAGACCAGGAAAGTCCACCATAGACCAAATCTTCATACTACGGCAGATCATGGAAAAGACCCAGGAGCTTCAAAACGATACCTACCACCTTTTTATCGATTTTAAGGCCGCGTATGACAGCATCTATAGAGAGGAGTTATATAGAGCCATGTCTACTTTTGGCATCCCTACCAAACTTGTCCGATTGTGTAGGATGACGATGGAGAACGCAAGCTGCTCCATCAGGGTCGGAAAAGATCTCACCGATACATTCGATGTCAAAAAAAGTTTTAGGCAAGGTGATGTACTGTCATGCGACTTCTTCACCATCGTTCTTGAAAGAATAGTGCAAAACTCCCACGTCAACACAAGAGGCACAATCTTTCAAAGATCCGTCCAATTGCTCGGATATGCCGACGATATTGACATAATTGGAAGAACGCAGCGTGATGTCAATGGCGCGTTTATGAGCATTGAGACGGAAGCGAAGAAGATGGGTATAGTGGTCAAGGAGGGCAAGACCAAGTATATGCTGTAATATAAGAAGGACACCCAACATCGACGTCTTGGACAGAACGTCACGATAGACAGCTGTAATATGAGGTAGTTAAGGACTTTGTCTACCTAGGCGCCGCTATTAACCCAGAAAACGACACCAGCGCTGAAATCAAACGAAGAATAATCCTTGCCAATCGCTGTTTCTTCGGACTAAGCAGGCAATTGAGTAGTAAAGTCCTCTCTCGAGCAACAAAAGTGTCCCTGTATAGGACGCTTATCATACCGGTTCTTATACATGGCGCAGAGGCATGGACCTTGTCAAAGGTAGAGGAGAACGCTTTAGGATGCTTAGAGAGAAAAATTCTTCGGGTGATTTTTGGTCCCGTCTGCATAGATGGAGAGTGGAGAAGAAGATTAAACGACGAACTGTACAGGCTGTACAGCGACACTGACCAAATGTCAAACGAGTCAAGGTCCAGCGGCTTGGATGGTTGGGTCATGAATAGCGAATGGACACCAACGCTCTGGCCCGGAAAGTCTTCAAATCCAATCCCGAGGGACAACGCAGTAGAGGAAGACCGCGACTCAGGTGGCGCACGCAAGTAGGAGAGGACCTCAACCAACTTGGCGTGCAAAACTGGAGGCAGCTAGCTAGGGACCGAGCTGGCTGGAGAAGCATGTTGGTTGAGGCCCTAGTCCGACCCGGACTGTAGTGCCACCTTAATTAAGTAAGTATAATACGCTCAATAAAACGCTGTACTCACTAATGAAACATTAGCCGTGTTTCAGTGAGAATTTATATTCACTTCAGCAAAACATCGCAAAACATCGCTCATGGAAAAATAACAACTCTAAACTGAACAACGTAAGTGAACAAAAATAACTCACTTGCAGAAGTGAAGATGGTTGGTAAATGAAATTTATGGAATAAAGTTGTATGAGTGAGCACTGCGTTTTATTGAGCGCCTAAGTGAAGTGAATAAAAAACTTCCCAGTAAAACTCGGTAAAAAACGACCATAAACTCGATTTACCAGCCATCCCTGTAGTTCACTTCTGAAAGTGACTTGTTTTTGTTCACTTATCGTTGTTCACTAATCGTTGTTGACTTCCAATATGCTATGTTTTGCTGAAGTGAGTATTCCCAATAAAACTCGGCTATTATAAGCGTAGTCACAACCTCTTGAAGTGCGCGTAAATTATAAAAAAAAAAACCATTACAAGTACATATTTGAAAATTGTATAACAAATCGTACAAGCGGTCGTCTGATGGTTCACACTAACCAGACTAAAGTGTGACTAAGGAATTGTGCTATTTGAAGTTCCCTTTTCGAAAATCTCTGATAAATTTGATAAAGCTAATCAAACATAGTTGAGATCTTCTTATAAGGATAGGAAACCTCAATCTCTCTTGACATATAATGTATAACAAGATAGGCTAGAGGTGTGACTAGGTATGGTTCTTAAGTTCACCAATAGACAAAGTGAAAAATTTCCGACCGAAAAGCGGTTCAGAGCATTGTTATGTACCTACCAGTCACTGCTGAACATCTTCAGAGAATTCTCACATTCCTTTTGCTTCAAATCTATTGAAGTCTGAACTTTCGATATGCAATCTGAGGCTATTCTTAGCTTTCCTATGGGAATGGCCTGCTTTAATAACTTTTTTTCCTTTCATTTAATTATTGCCATATCAAACCTATTCCAAAGGGATCCTATAGACCACTCTAGCCCTAGGCAATGGTGTCACAAACACTCTACTTCGATGATTGTATGTCATTTAATGCAATCTCGAGGTAAGTTGGATGGTATAGACGTGTTCACCTGAGGCGCGACTTTAAGCATCAAAAAACAAAGCGCGAACCACTAAAAACATACCTACATGCATCAAGAATAGACGCCCTAGGCGCCGCCGCGCGCCACCGCCACGCCAGCAGTAATTAATAGAGAGCCACAACAATTTTGTGTCACGCGTTTTCTGCAATTTATCCTTCAGCGAGCTGTCAGAGCGCAGGGCTACTGTTTCGCTTTTTTAAAAGAGTGCAGCGATATCTCTGCCACACTGGTTTCTGCTGGAGTGAGTCAATAAATTGAGTCTGACTCACTGCTGATATTTTCCCGGTGATACCTGTACTGTGGTCGACATTATTTGTGGAAACTGTATACAAAACCACATCATGATTTATAGAATCGAAAAAACAGTCATCAGGAGGAAAAACGAAAAGTAAAACGAAGACAAAAATCCTATGAAAAGGTGAAAATAATTACGATATCATCACGTTTCTGACGTTTACTCAATTAATCATCATTACAGCTGCGGGCTTAATAAAAACGCTCAACCATTACTCTTTTGTGTATAGCGAGCGCGCATTGCTTAAATCCAAGAAATCCTACACTAAGAGCAGCGTGTTGGTGGCCGCATATAACTGAACCAACCAATAATAATAATCCGCAATGCTTGCTTTCCATCAGGTCCGCTGGCCACAACAAGAGGAAGATAGATACAAATGGACATGTCAGTGCCTATAGAATGCCAGTAGAATGTGATTCTAACGCGCGCACGCGCACACTGAAAATTGATACAAGCGATGCAGTGTGGAATCACCTGATCTATCTCGCTCTCTAGAAACCGCATGCAAACCATTAGACCTCGACTAACCAAATACACCACGAAAATCGCTTAAGGTCCAAAAATATATGCCAACAAAAAAACCAATGAACCCACTGATGTGCTCCATGATTCGGTTTCGGTTTCAACCGCTTGATGGTGTTTCGCTTGTGATAGCTCTAGCAATCCGCACAGTTAGAGACTCTCTTGAAAGCATTATTATACAAGAGCTGCCAAAGGAGAACAGAATCTTGGCAGACATAATTTAAAAAAGAAAAATATTCTTGTCGCCTCTTGATGAATTATGGCGGAAAACAAATTATATAACCGTTCCAGCAGCACTCTAGAGAGTGGATGGTGGATATAGGAGGAAAAGGAGAACGAGAAGAGGAGGAGAGGTATCCCTATGACTGTAAATAAAACCAGGAAGAGATTTTTCCTCCAAGTGAATCAGCTAGGATTAAGAGGATTCCTGGATTTCAAGAATAGTCGTAAGAGATTGATCGTACAGTATGTGCGAGAAGAAAAGAGGCAGGAAAACTGAAAAACGGATCCAAATTGCTGAACAAATACATCATCGTAATTTCTTGACTGAAACGATGTTGTGGGGTCCAAATGGACCATTCTCTCCGTTTGAACCATTACAACGATAATCGTTTTATATAAAAGTGCGCTGGAGCTGAGTAGTCGTTTTACTTTCTTTTCTGTGAATTATATGATGATGTTGAAAAACGGCAAAATTTTGGAAGTCATTTTACAGAAGAGAAAGTAAAACGACTGCCAAAATTTTGCTGTTTTCCAACATCCTCATAATTCAACTTCTCATAACTGCTCTTGCAAAAATAGTTTGACACTCTATTTCTTCTTTTGGAGGTTTTTATAATACTTGCTGGTGCACTCAGACCTAAATACCTTTCCATTGTGCTACCAGATAGCAACCTGCTATTTGTAGAAAAGCCAAAAGACTCTGCCATGATGAGGAGCCTAAGTAACCAGCTCTTAACCTTGTCTGTGTCGAGTATTTGTAACATGATACGAGAAAATGCAGGACTTTCACAGACGAAGTGCTCCGCGGTGTCCTCATCTTCACTACCAGATTCACAAAGTGTGGCATCATTTAAGCTTTAGTTGTTTAAATGCTTCGATAAAGAAAAGTGCCCGTAGCAACGCCAGTAAGCTTTCTGCATTCTTTGCAGCTACGAGATAGCAAAAATGTTGCAATTTTCTTTTTAACGTTGGAAAGCATACGTTTGGTCTGTCTGCAACCTTGCCATTTACATCTTGACCGATCCAGTCGTTATTTGAAGCCCTCACGGAAGACCCTGACATACCAGACGACGGTTCAGGCCCTGATAAAACTGTCTGAGAACCTTGCCTCGCAAGTTTATCAGCGATCTCATTTCCAGTTATGCCGTGATGGCCTGGAACCCAAACGAGGCTCAAAGAATTGAGTCTTCCAACTGCGTTCAGACAGCTCTTGCATTCCTGGATCACTTTCGAAATAGTAAGAAGGTTGAGAAGGACCTCAAGCACAGCTTGGTGGTCGCTGGAAATACAGATACTTCTCCTAATCCAGCAATTGTTCGTAACGTAGCTTATAGCCATTTAGGTAGCATACTCCTCCCCTTTTAAGAAAGAGTATATGAGCCTTATTAGGCGTGCAGTTGTATATCATTGTTCTTTACAGTGTCACCAGCTCCAGATTAATCATTGGTTTTGAAACCATATTTGAGGATTCGATAACAATTCTTTCCTGGCTCCGATTCTAGACTGAACCAGTCCTGGACCGAAGGAAAGTTGACTGTGAATTTTTTACGCAATTTGAGCCTTGGGATCATCATGTCAGAAGGCATATACATAAGACGTGATTCATAAGATATGCTGCTTGCAAGTTCCTTAAAGCTCCAGTGCGAATTGTGCCAGAGACCACATCTCTTGAAACGAAAAATGGTCATGTTTCGAAAATCTTACAAATTGTAAAGTAACTGACTTTCAGTGTTATTTTATCAAGGCGGGTAGACTTTGTTTTCTTCATGATCATGCCCAGTTTTTGGCAGCACGTAGGCAATGGCAGCTTCTAGATTGAGTGGATGTAGACCCAGAAAAAGCTTATTGAAACCAAGCCAATAATGAATTTTCTTGTTGGTTAAGTTAGATAAGGTTTTGGCACAATAGGTTTCATTCAGACACCGCAGTGCCCAGAGCTGAGCAAGCTCTACTCGTCCCCTTAATCTAGGTAAGGTTTGATTAAGGTGGCAGTCGAGAAAACCCATCTACGCTCTTTGACCGAAAATGGGTTCATTGTGATACATTCATAGGGTAGCGTAACAAAGATGTGAGTTGGACTTGCACATTCCTCAACAATGAATGGAGGGGATCTGCAATTTTCTTCCGACTCCGAACGGCAATTTTCATGGCAATGACTTTACGCTTTGTGCTCCACTTACCGGTTCCTCGCGAAGGGTGGAAAAACATTTTTTGGTTTCTGTTGGGACTCTAACCACGAACCTCCCACGTATAACAAGTAGACATGTTGACCATTATGCCAAGGTCAGACATTTGGAGAATTGCCTCTTTATTTCGAGGTTTCTATAAAGCGATGAAGACTTTGAATGTCTTATCTATGTTCCTAAGATTGTCGAAAAAGAATTCACTCAGAGCATATGCAAAGAAGAAGTGGACCGGTTACTTCTTCTCTTTTGTCCGCGCAGCTTCCACAAAAGTCGTTTGATCGGACATTGAGTCTTGCTGCATGTTTACCTTTTAACTCCTTTATTTTACGTTAGGGTTTCAAAAAAAATTTACTTAGCATGAGCCTTAGTCTTCCTCATTTGAGTGAGGATGTTGGAAAGCATGGCAGTGTCCGGTTGTATTGTAACACCGATTGCAGCGCTAAAATCTGCTTAATGATAACAAACCTGTAGTTCGTTTTGGATCAAGATCAAGAAAAGTGAAAAAACAACCAAACGTCACTTATCTCTCCTTTATAACAATACAACCTCACTATACGTGCCAACGAAAATAAATGTTTTTTCCTCATAACAAAAAAGCGGTGGACGGTGCTGAGTGGGGCTTTATTGTGTATTGTTTCCAAAATTGCAAGAAAAGCCTGTCTCACACGCTATGTTGTGGATCAGATACTTCTCTAGGGAGCACTGGATCAATAAAGAGAGGTCATAATGTAGCCTACTCATCTCTTCTTCGCAGATGGGTAGGTACTTGAGAGGAAAAAAGTCCATTGAACATGCCTTTGGCTTCACCGTTTTTTTTTTCGGTAATAGTTCTTGCCAGACATACTTTAACTACAGACCATTACACACCCAAAACCACTCAGTTTATCCTCCTAAGCAGAACCATGATTAGTTAATTAATTAGGCAATTCATTTTGCTGAATTCATAGAACCATCACCGCTACAACAGCACCAACTGAATCCGAGTTACCCGCAATAACACTCAGCCTAAAAGCATCAGTCAATAATGATGATAACCAAATCCATTTCGTGATGATCTGCAATGATTTCTCCATATGCTAGGCGAGTTTCCTTTTTCATATGTCGATGCTGTGAATTTTGATAAATCGTTGTCGGAAATCCGCACAATGCAAAAATGATACTCGTTTTCCATTTCTCCCCCGCAACTGCGCCCCCGCCTACACACTTCACCCGAATACGAACACAAGTTCTCATTGCAGGTAAAAAATTATCCTAATGGGATTATAGCAAGGAAATAGTATTATTGACTATCTCGTCGGTCAAAAGTAAATGCTCAACTAGTAGAATAGATGACTCTGCATTAGCATTGGGCAAACAACGCGCAAAGTTTGGATTACAAATCCGGGCAATTCTATTTGAATACGATTATGGACAGGGAAGAGATGTGAGTTTGTTCCTATATAGAGACAGAGTGGGATGACCGATGAAGTATAGTTTTGTGGGCAAGTAAACAACCGCAGGACTGTGGTGGAGCTTATAGCTTAGACGAACGGATGTCGCTCGGCCGTTACTGAAGATTGATGATAATAGTTGCGTTATTAGATTTTTCAATGCAATCATTATTCATTCTCTTGGTTTTGAGAAAGAAGTTGGAAAAGAATAAAAAGAATTTACGTTTTTTTTGTGAGTGTGTGTGCGCCTTCTATCGCTTTAGAGTTGAGAATGGGATGCATCAGTGCAACAGGGGGTTGTTTGTTAGTTATTCTGATGGAATACCACCGCTGGCTGGTGTCTTTTTGCAAAAGAATATAATTTATAACTCGGTGCGCCCGAAGATGAAATTGTTTTCCTGGAGGGCAATTCGGCGTCTTCTTTTCTAGGGAAGTTTTTTTTTTTGTGTAGTGCGGGAAGGTCGTTGGACTGGAGTAAGGAACCCTGCTCATGAGACTTGATTCACGAGTGCGTGAATTGCTTTTAACGTAATTTTGTCAGGAAATACCAACTTAAAGAAGTGAATTAATTAGCAATTAATTATGTCCTCCTTTGCTGTATTCTGGCCTTGCTGGGATTTAGCAGATTACGAAAAACTATATATAAAGGTTGTAATCCTTAAAAGTTCAAACTAGAGTATGTCAAGGAAGTCGTAATGAACGAATTTTATTTTCGCTCTCCATCAATGTCTTTATTTGTCAGTGTTTTTCCAAATTGTTGCAGTTCTTCTATTTGTGATTTGGATGTGTTTTTTGCCTTTAATCTGTCAATGAAATGCTCATAGCAGAGTGACAACTACTAAGAAAGTGTTGAAACTCCACAGTTCGTTAACCCCAAAGTGGAATGTGTCCGTGCTAGGATTGCCAACCAATGTATGCGTGATAAGAAAGTGGCCAAAAAAGATTTGGGATTGATTGTAATCAATGTCAGCTGACCGATAGGTTATCGTCTTTGAAAACCTCTGTTCGATCTTACAAATGGCGTCCGACATGGGGACTCGCTGAATATATGTATACAACCAGGAACAGCTACAGAAAAACACTTTTACTTACTTACTTAGGTGGGCATTACAGTTTGGGGTGAACCTGGGCCTCAACCAACATTCTTCTGTAACGACTTCGATTTCGGGAAAGCTCTCTCCACTTTTGCGCTCTAAGTCGGTTGAGGTCTTCATCCACTTGATTGCGCCACCTAAGGCAAGGTCTTCCCCTTCCGCGATTTCCCTGCAATGTGCTTTCAAAAACCCGTGTCGTGTCGTTTGGAGCGTTTGGGTCCATCCGCTCTACATAGCCCAACCATCGTAGCCTCGCGATGCGTAGTCTTCTGGCAATGCCCATGTTGCGGTAGACCTCATACAGCTCGTTGTTGTATCTTCTTCTCCACACATTGTCTTCGCATACGGGGTCAAAGATCATTCGGAGAATTTTTCTTTCGAAACGACCAAGGGTTTTCTCATCCGCTTTCGATAAGGTCCATGCGATAAGGTCCATGCTTGCTGGGATATTTAAGGTCTTATACAAGGTTACCTTGGTTTTTCTGGAGAGGGTTTTGTTTCTCAATTGCCTTTTCTTATCCCAAAGAAGCAACGGTTGGCAAAAGTTATTCTCCGTTTGATCTCCGCACTGATGTTGTTGTCCGTGTCTACAGCGGATCCTAGGTAGACGAACTCCTGTACTACCTCGAAGTTATGTCTGTCTATTGTGACGTTTTGTCCAATTCGTCGATGTTCTGTGTCCTTGTTTGATGACAGCATATACTTTGTTTTGCCCTCATTAACCATCAAACCCATTTTTGCCGTTTCTGTTTCAATACTCGCAAAAGCACCTATGACATCACGCTTTTTTCTTCCCATTACGTCATTATCGACTGCGAAAGCGAGTAATTGTACAGACTTTTGAAAGATTTTTCCCCTGGTGTTGACGTTAGAGTTTTGTACAATATTTTCAAAGTTGAAGAAATCGCATGACAGTTTCTCGCCTTGCCTTTTTCGACATCAAAGGTCTCGGTGAGTTCCTTACCGCCCTTGACGGAGCAGCGTGAATTCTCCAAAGTCATCCTGCAAAGTCGTACGAAACTAGACATGGCTCTGTACAGCTCGTCTCTGTAGATACTGTCATACGCGGCCTTGAAATCGATAAAGAGATGGTTAATATCGATAATATCAGGTTCTCGGGTTTTTTCCAAGATCTGCCGTAATGTGAAAATTTGGTCTTTTGTGGACTTCTCTGGTCTAAAACCACATTGATAAGGACCTATCAAGTTGTTGACGTGGGGTTTCAGACGTTCACATATTACAGCAGACAAGATCTTATAAGCGACGTTAAGGAGGCTTATCCCTCTGTAATTGGCGCAATTGTGAGGGTCTCTCTTCTTTACGATATTGAGGTTCCATTCATCGGGCATGCTTTCTTCCGACCATATCATCCAGATCAGCTGGTGCATTCTCCTTTCCAACTGGTCTCCAGATGCCTTGAAAAGTTCGGCCATCTGCACCTGCAGTCTTATTTGATTTAAGTTTGCATATGGGAAGCTTGACTTTTTCTAGGTCGGGAGGACGGCATTCTTGATCATCGTCCAAGCTGAATGGGGGCAATCTGCCTGAGAGCGAAAGTTATGTCCTCATCGCCGTCTGCAGAAATTATCTTTCCAGATCCTCAGTAGTGACTGTGACTCTATGACTATGTTTCCCTGCTGGTCTTTACAGGCCTGAGTTCGGGGTTTGTCACCTTGGCAAGATCTTTTTACCTTTTCGTAAAACTTCCGAATCTCGTTCCTGTCATGGCTCCTCTCAATTTCCTCAAACGAGCGCTTCTCATGCTGGTTCTTTTTCTTTTTGAGAATTCGGTGTCGATTACAGCTACGCCAATAGAAATCAAATCATCTTGCTGGAAACGTGAAGTGATTCAAAAAAAATCTTCCAAAACCAAATCGATTTTGTAGATTCGACAGCGACAGAAACGTCGCGACATTTAAACGAAGTGACATCTACAATGAATGGAAACACGGTTTTCGCTCTTGTCGTGTCAGTATTGACATTCTTTTAAATAGCCAAGTAAACATAACTTGACAGCTGAATTTTTTGCTGCTGCAACTACTTTGTTCATTTTTTACTTGGGAAACTGTTAAATAGAGAGAAAGCTTTAACCTGATTGCTGAATAACTGCTCATTTGAAACTTTGAAGAAAAAAACAGAAGACTTCTTAAATGCTGAAGTTAGTCGCATAATGATTCTGGGTTTTTTGTGCTCCCAAACGAGGAATGGAGCTACTCAGTCGCCCATTTTTACAATAAATAAATAGGTGGCGCAACAGAGCTAAGACCCCGGGGCTTGTGAAGGAATGGAAAGGATCTACAATTTTCTCTCGATGCCGACCGGATAGTCGAGAAAGGACTTTTTATGGCAATGAGTTTATTCTAACGGAGAACTTGCCAATTCCTTGCGAAAAATATAGTTTTTTTTCTATTGGGATTCGATACACGAACCTTCCGCGTAACAGGCAGACATTTTAACCATTATGGCATGGACACTACCATAAGGAAACAATATTTTGCGCATTAAAAAGCCTTGAATCTAAGAAACATAAATTGTCTTATTAACATTTAACAAAAGCACTAGAAATACAGCTACAACTGTCGCATACAAAATGAAATAAAAAAAACTTGCCCGCATAGAAACCACCAATCGCCCATATTTCTCCTCATTACCGTAACTCCTTTCGAAAAGATTGACAAGTAAATTGACATAATTACAAGACAGTCATGTTAGCAGCACACTTCCCCGGTCAATTAATTGGTATCAAAGAGCAACATTCCAATGGCCAACATTCCCAATATGCAGAAGGCAGTAGTTGTTATACACCAACGTAGATATCTCATTCGGTCGCGTCGCGTCGCGTTTCGTCGATCGTCGGTCGGTCGATTAAAATGCATCTCGTCAATCTCCCCGCCATTAACACCTCCCTAATGCTCTCTACCGGTGTAATGTGATTTTTCCTCTACTTAAAAGAGGTGAGTACGAGTTCGACTCTGCAACAGCATCAAAGTTGCACCAAATGAATTAAGATTAAGACAAAACCCCACCTTGGGAATATGTATATGTAAGTATGAACCAACTTCAATGATGTGAGGTGAGGAGGCAGCCTAATGCAAGGATGCATTTCAATCTGGCCCGGTAGTTTATGCACGAGTCTTGGGCAATTTTTTTTTTTTTTTATATTTTCTTCTTGTTTTCACACCCACAGGCGTCACCTTTTGGAACTCGTATACACTCGTGTCGTTGTTGTGGTCGTGCCGTACCGGCTCAAGATCATGTAAAGCGACAAAAAACTGGACATAAAAATCCAGTTGTGTAGCTCTGATCTCAGCTTTGGTATAGTGGAATACCTATATTTGATGCTGGAGGCTGGTAGGCATCATTTCGAATATCTTTAGTCTTATAGCCATGAAAATTGGAACCAAAATGTCTGTCGGAAGAATGCAGAGCAATAAATTCATAGGGTTGCCGGTTATCGGTTTGGATGTTTGGTCACATCTTTGGTGCCTTGAACTGTGGTGGAATCCGCCAGAAGTCACACTGATTTTTCCGCATTTACTCAGCTGAACCCACCATCACGCCATCATCAGTTCATCAATTGTGCAGCAAGAACGACTATAGTAATATAGCTATAGCAGCGGCCATCCAATCCCAAGTGCGCACAGATAGTTCAGATTGAATATGGAATTCCAAAGAAAATTCAAAGCCCTAAGTTTGTTGTGTTTTGCAGTGGCGGTGATGGTGGAATGTGATCGTGCTTTTCTCAGCAGAATGATTTTGTTATGGATGAGGACCATGGCGGATCACCGATTTATTCAGGGTTACATATGGATCTGGCAAGAACAGTAAGGGTCGACCTTTGTTGGAGTATCGATGGAACCTACGGGCGGTGTACTTTTTTGTGCTTGCATTGTCCAGTCGTTCATCTTCATTGTAGGATAGGGTTAGGACAGAAGTGGTGACGATAGCTTTTGATTTTGTAATCAGGCGAGTAAAGGTTCATCTGCAATTTTTTATGTGTGCTTATTGTGATACCCTTTAAAGGGTGTTTTTTTTAGACGTGTGGTTTTCAATATAGCAATACTTTTTCCGTAGTTAGTTTTTTGACAGCTGTTACTTGATTTATGCTCAATTTTGTTTGTCATTTTGCTATCGACGACCACTGGCAAGTGCTTACGATCGGTAAATATTCTCAAAACGAAATCACTGCTGACGTTGATTTTTATATGATTTCAAGCTTTAAACCTTTGAGTTACCACGATCGGATGATTTGACTCCGGTGGACTAATTTTTGTGAGATAATGTGGAGCTGCTTGTCTCTGCAGATTGACGCCTTGGAAGAGAATATTCGGTGCGTCATGGTTTGCATACTGCTAGAAATGCTGCAAAAAGTGGTCGAAAATTGGGCCTCTCGGCTGCAATTTATTTATGCCAGCCGCGGCGGGCACTTCCTAGAAGTTACCCTTAAACCCTTATCTTTATAATAAAGGTAGATTCTTGGGCATAATATTAAATTAAATGCGAATACTTAAAATTCACACGTCTGGGAAACACACCCTTTACCTCAATTGATGCAGCTGTGTTTGGTTTTATATTCAAGTAGCATGAGAAGCTCTCGTTTGAGGAAATTAAGAGGTGCCATGCAAGGAACGAGATTTGGAAGTTTAACCAAAATGTAAAAAGAACCCCGAACTCAAGCCTGTAAAGACCAGCAGAGAAACATAGTTATAGAGTCACAGTCGCTACTGAGGATCTGGAAAGATCACTTCTGCAGACTGCTTAACGGCGATGAGGACATAACTTTCGCTGTCAGGCAGATTGCCCCATTCAGCTTAGACGATGATCAAGAATGCCGTCCTCCCGACCTAGAAGAAGTTAAGCTTGCCATATGCAAACCTAAATAAAATAAGACTGCAGGTGCAGATGGCCGAACTTTTCAAGGCATCTGGAGACCAGTTGGAAAGGAGAATGCACCAGCTGATCTGGACGCTATGGTCGGAAGAAAGCATGCCCGATGAATGGAACCTCAGTATCGTAAAGAAGAGAGACCCTCACAATTGCGCCAATTACAGAGGGATAAGCCTCCTTAACGTCGCTTATAAGATCTTGTCTGCTGTAATATGTGAACGTCTGAAACCCCACGTCAACAACTTGATAGGTCCTTATCAATGTGGTTTTAGACCAGAGAAGTCCACAATAGACCAAATTTTCACATTAAGGCAGATCTTGGAAAAAACCCGAGAACATAATATCGATATTCACCATCTCTTTATCGATTTCAAGGCCGCGTATGACAGTATCTACAGAGACGAGCTGTACAGAGCCATCAGCCATGTATAGTTTTGGCATCCCTGCAAAGCTCGTACGACTATGCAGGATGACTTTGGAGAATTCACGGTGCTCCGTCAAGGGCGGTAAAGAACTCACCGAGACCTTTGATGTCGAAAAAGGCTTAAGGAAAGGCGAGAAACTGTCATGCGATTTCTTCAACTCAAAGATTGTACAAAACTCAAACGTCAACACCAGGGGAAAAATCTTTCAAAAGTCTGTACAATTACTCGCTTTCGCAGTCGATATTGACGTAATGGGAAGAAAAAAGCGTGATGTCATATTGTGCTTTTTGCGAGTACAATAGACAATAACTTCGAAGTAGTATAGGACTTCGTCTACCTAGGATCCGCTGTAGACACGGAAAATAACATCAGTGCGGAGATCAAACGGAGAATAACTCTTTCCAACCGTTGTTTCTTTGGGTTAAGAAAGCAATTGAGAAACAAGGTAACCTTGTATAAGAACTTAATTATCCCAGTCATGGTCATGTTACCCTTCAACCCTCATCGAAAGCGGATGAGGAAACCCTTGTTCGTTTCGAAAGAAAAATTCTCCGAATGATCTTTGGCCCCGTATGCGAAGACAATGTATGGAGACGAAGATACAACAACGAGCTGTATGAGGTCTACCGAGAAATGGGCATTGTCAGAAGAGTACGCATCGAGAGGCTACGATGGCTGGGCCATGTAGAGCGGATGAACCCAAACGCTCCGGCTCGTCGGGTGTTCGAAAGCACATTGCAGGAAAATCGCGGAAGAGGAGGATGTTGGTTGAGGCCCAGGTTCAGCCCGAACTGTAATGCCCACCGAAGTAAGTAAGTAAGAGCTGTAATCGACTAACGAAATAAAAACTCTTTGCTGCTGCGTTTCGCTGTTTTTCTTACATAACAACAGGGATATTAGCCCCTGTTTATAAGAATTAAAAGAGTGTGTCGGATCTTAAGAAGAACCTTTGCTTCGAAATTACGTATGTTCGCGTACAAGATAACATAACGTCACGTCGCTCTAATAGCCAAACCCGCTTTGGATCCGGCTTCGAAGGTGAAAAACCTAGGTACTCAAAGCCAATGAATGTAACGAGAAGGAAGCTTTGCTGTCGCTGCCCAATGCCTAACCATCTATGTACAATTTTGATGTCAAGCATTTGTCTTTGAATGTTAATAAATAGACGGCTGTCTGGCTTCGTTACTGTTAATGACATTACCACAATTTCCATCAGTAATAAGTTCGTTCGTTGAAAGCCTGGGGTCGCGCTGTGGTCGCTACAAAGTGTTTTTTGAAAAAAACCTGAATGTCAAATTTAATGTTTTTTGAGCCTTGGTTGCCCTAGGTTTTCCCTCAACTCCCCCTAGGTTTTTCCTGTGGCGTGTTTAGGTAATGAACAGGGCTGTCAAATGGCATATATTTTTGTGCAAATGACAGCGATGTGTGATGATTTTATCGTTTGGTGTTTTTTGAAAACTGGAAAACTCATGTTTTTTTGACATTTTATAGGGTTGTCAAGGAAACCTGGGCAAGAGTGAGTATAAAAAACTCACACTCACGGCCCTCTGAAAACTCACGCTCTGAAAGACCGTGAGTAAATTTGAAAGATAGTGCACACGTCTTCTGTCAAAAAAACTCACCTTCACCCTTGCGGAATCCAAATTAGAGTGTGTGCACAATTTGTCGTGTACACATTTAAAATTCACTCTTGCGGAATCTAGCCCCTGGTTAACAAACGAACCTAATGACTGAAGCCAATTCTGGAGCGTTTTTGTTTTTGTAACGTAAAGACTTTGGTTCTTATCATTTGTTTAAACTTCAACTTCACTTTGTTAAAGCATTTGGGATGCGTTCGAAAACAGGTCTATATATAGTTCAAACTCAGGTTTTTAAATGCTGGTGCACTCACTCCTAAGTTCTTCCAATCCGTTGTCTTTACCAAGTGTCAACAGATATTGCTGTAGATAAACTTCAAATAAAAAAGCCATTTAATAATTTCGACTACTAGATCACACATTTAATGTTTTCGTCAAAAACCCACACATTTTCAACTGCTCGTTTCTTATAATTGTCTTCGTTTTCTGCTCCTGCTTCTGCTGGCCTTTCTTGGTGAACTCTTTATTTTCTTTTCGCAGCTCAAAGAAGATTCATTTTCGGAACAAGGACACGTTTTCAATGAGCTCACAAGAGATTCTCGATTCATTTTACTTTGAAGGGTTTTTCTCACTTTTCCATATGATTTTTTAAGATGGTAAAAGGTATCAGTGGCGTAACTAACGTAGTAGAATATGAAAAGACTTGCAATGACAGTCACAATTTCCACAAACACATCTCCTTTTGACTTCTTTGTAGCAATGGTAGCAAGCGCGATATTTAAAGTGCGGTAGATTAATTTTTCCAAGTTACTCCAAATTATTATGGAACCGAATTCGATCAACAGCAAACTGGCAAACACTTCAAAGGACCACAGGCAAAATGGGGGGATAACATTGTAGCGTTCGGGAATGAGTTCTGTGTCCCACAGAATTGCTAAAATTGACAAAAGAAATAACCAACTTGATATTACGGATTGGGAAGAGAAAATGCCAGTATTCGGTTGCACGAAAATTGTCATTCGTAGAGCGGTGTGGGTACTCGCTGCTGCCAGCAAGGCGATTGTGTTGACCATTTAATTGTGTTGCTTGTTTATACAATGAATTTCTTGAATCAAACTTAGATAGTTAAAAAGGAAGATTAATAATCATTTTAACAGTTATATCTGATTATAAATACCTTGAGACCAAATAAGGTTGATGAAGTTTTTGATTTTTGTTTGTTTGAATTTATGACTTTAAATACTTCAAATTATATGAAGTATTTTGTTACATGAAAGATTTATACGATAAATATTTTAGAAAATTTCTATAAAACCACAGTAAAATTTACTTGTAGTTTCATTTTAGATACGACCTATCAGATTTCGGGGCAACAGTTGGATGAAATGCTAAACCTTGGACTCTTTGGAGTGGATTCAATGGTATACCACGAATTGTGGATAGTTTGTAAATCTTGGAAACAGCTTGTCTAAAACTATAAAATTCTGAATTCATAGAGAACCAATTTTACTGACGTTCTTCATCAACGGTATTTGCTTGTGCCTCCACATGCTGTTGGAAGAAGAGAGTTCTATTAATTATGACTTGGGTGTGTTTCTTGAAGTAAATTTGTATAAAAATGCTCATATTGTCGCAGGATTAAGGAAATATAAAGCCACGAAAGTCTTCAAGCACACATTCCCAATGTCCAGTCGCCAGCTGATCGATGGAAAACAATCTTTTTTTTTTTATAGAAATGTCCCACCCAAGTTATTTCTGCTTGATGTCAAATTCACTGCTAGTTTTCGCAGCTAAAAGGATGAAGTTAAACAACAAGAGTAAGAAGCTAGCCACGTGTAATTTTATAATGTAGGTATGTATGAAAAAATGTTAAAGCTGAATTGCCTATATAATCAATCAAAATGGTTTTCATTTTTTTTCTTCTTTGGATGCAACCAGTTTTAAGAACTTCGGAAAAGTCCACCTGCTGCTGATAATGCAACTCCTACAAACTTTCAAGTACATACTTAAGTAAAAGGTTGCAAAAGAACTCACACTGCCAATGACTATTGTCAGCAACTTCATCAGTATATTTTATTTTACAGCTGCGGTGTGTTGTGCATGGTCCTGTCAGTTCGATGAAAATTTGAGCTCTTGCTGAAAGAAACTATGTACAAAAGTACTTAGGTTTATTTTTGTAAGTTTGTGCTAAAAAAGATGAAATACAATCTATATGCAATTAATTTTCATTTGATAACTTTGTAAACGAAATTCCATTAGTAAACTCAACAAATAAATAAGCAATTGTTTCCCTTGCCAAAAAAATTCACAGGTGGGTAAGGAAAGACTTATATTCTTTTATAAATTTAATTTATTGAAAAAAGTAAACTTTTAACTTTTCGCACTTTCTACTTTTTATAATGGCAAAATCTTTAACTGGGACTTTAGTAACGATAGCCTCGGTGATCTCCTGCCCTATGGCTGGTAGTAAACACAGCACAATATAAAGGCGACTGTTGACAGGACAGCGAATTTGCCTAGTCCAAGCTAAATCATAGTAAAACATTTCAAAGGACACTATACTGAATAGGCAATTAAATCTGATAGCGCTGATACTTGCCACATACAATCCTGAGGCTTGAATACATTATTCTTACCAGCAATAGTTTCATTATAAGCAAGGACCTTATATCCCTACAACGAGCATTTGTCGTAGGGGTAGATGCTTTTGAAAGAAAAGTGTACCATATTGTTGCTGTTCTCTGTTCTGATTGAAACATCTTATACTTAAGCCGGACATTTGTTTGATTGGATGAGTTCTTCTTAAGTGAGGACAGAATAACAATCTGGGGTCTGTGATCAATTGCGAGATAAAAATAAAAAATGATGCTGGCATCAATTACCGCGTTAGGATAAAGTGTATGAACGAGAAAATCTTGCTGTCTTCTGTAATTGAAAATAAAAGGAGCTTCTAAGCTGCATGTCGTATATGAACATTTCTTTGAACTTCCACGTATAGCACATAGTTCTCCTTAAACGGGAGATAAACGTAAAGATTGTTTTTTAGACATGTACAGTCGTATTTATAATCCCATTCCAAAGTATGTCTATAACTTTGGACAGCTCTTAGAACAGTGTCCAACTCCAAATCGTATTTATAAACACTTTCATCGCTGTCTAAGAAATGTCTAACTTTAGACACCGAAATTGGTTGTCTAAACTATGGCTAAAGTGACCATTGATACAGCAAAAAACAATTTTGTTGAACATGTTATAAAACACTGTTGAGAGTGTTAAGATCGATAAAATAAAGTAATTTGAGGTGCAAAAGTACTAATTTCAAAAATTTTATTTATAAACTGCACAAATTAAATCATTTTATGGGACTTAGAAAAGCTGCAACACAAAGTTAAATCAGCTGTTTTTTTGGTCTAGTTCAAGTCCTACCCCACACTCTTTCAGAGCCTTTTAGTTGTTGTAGTCGTCAATCACAACACAAACAATGGTATAGTACGGATACACCATGAACGCCATCATTTAGTTTTTCGTTCAAAGTTGACAGTTTGAGGGGTTATTTAGACAACTGCTGGAATGTGTTTATAAATACGAGTCCAACTATTTAGACACTGTCTAGCTGGACAGTTGTCTAAGGATGTGCTTAGCAAATTTTATAAATATGACTGGTAGTGTTCAATCAGGCAATATACAAGTAGTTGAGGGAGTTGAGATCAAAATTCTTCGCAAGAAAGTAGTATTAACAAGGTTTTTATAAGAAAGACTTATACTGAGACAGAATGACCTTTTCACTGTCTTCTTTAATTAAATGACGCTACGCGACGCTTCTAGGTTTATTATGATGGTAAAATGACGGGCGCGTTTCATTCCCTCACTAAATAGGTTGAAAACAATTCACTAGGCCATTGGTCTTCTCGATCAGTTGTGCCACTCTATATTTTTTTTTGGTATTTCTAGGTTGCATGGGGCCTATGAATAATGACTGTGCGTCCAGCTATGACGTATAGTACATCGTTTTTCTGAAACGAAAAAAAAATTTGGAACTTATTTAACGAGAGCTGAGATGAAGATTCTTTGCAAAAAAGTAAGGCTTGAATAAGAAGGACTTATCAGGTGATATTATGAACACGCAGTAGACACTTCAAAATAGAATTTTGTTGCCAAGAGCAAAGAGGAGCAGCAAATCTTTAAACTTTGAAAATTTCAGACATTAAATATTGCAATATTAATAAACCTGCCAATGCTTTGATCTTCATCGTGAAGCAGGTAATTAGGGTAATTATGATCTCTTGTAGATCAAAATATTAGGGAAAAACTAAAGATCCAACCAAAGCAAAACAAATTTGTAGCTGCGAAAGAAACACGCTCAGCTGTTAAGCTATGATGATGTATCGATATACGAGTATAGGTTAGGTTGAATGGGGGGGTGCAGCCACAAGCCCACAAGTGGCAACACCTCACTCGGATTTCAAGGATCCATTGTGCTCCCCGGGAAATCAGAGGATGAGGAAATGGGAGGATTGGAGAGGCAGATGGTTATTGTGGTATGGAACTCCCACTGAACCACTTGGAGCCCTGAATAAATTTCAGGATGTTGCATAGTGGGAGATTAGAGATATCGCCCAGTTCGTCGAAAAAGTATTCTCCGAGGGTTTTTTTCCGAATGTCGGTCAAGCTAGGACACTCACAGAGGAAGTGGAATGATCCCTCCTCTGCCTCCTCATCTTGGCATCCTCTGCATAAGTCGGATGTGCTTATGCCCATTCTCATCATGTGGGTACCCAACGAGTCGTGTCCCGTGAGAATGCCAATCAACAGAGAGAGCCGAGGTCTGCTTAGCTGGAGTAGAAATTCTGTTTTTTTCTTGGAAATATCTGGCCAAAGGTTTCTAGAGACTCGGCATGTTTCTACAGATGACCACCTGTCATTGGCGGTTTTTAGAAAATTGTGTTTGATTTTGTTTTTTTCTTGCTCAAGTGGCCTTAGAACTGAGGGGCTCGTTTCGCTGGATTCGAGTGCTGACCCGATTTTAGCCAGCTTTTCCGCCATTTCATTACCGATTATGTAATGATGTCCTGGAACCCAGGTTAAACTAACTGTGTTTGTTTCGCTCAGCAGTCTTAGGTTACTGCGACAGTTGTGTACTAGTCTGGATTTTGTGATAATGGATGAGATAGCTTTAATGGCCGCTTGACTGTCTATAAAGAAGTCAATATTTTTGTTGATCAGGTTTTGCGTAGCTAGGTGCTTCGTGGCTTCGCACACTGCGAGTACTTCTGCCTGAAAGACACACTGCAGAAGTCGGGAAGCTTTATTGATCTATTCATGGTGGGGTGGTCTGAGAAGATACTTGACCCTACCCCTTCGTCCGTTTTGGAACCATCTGTGAAGACGGAAATGTGATTTCCTTTTATAACCCTGTTTTCCTCCCAGCTTTCTCTTGTCGGAAAGACTGTTAGGGCCACGGGATTGAAGTCAATATGCGGGGGGGGTATAGTCTGTTTGAATGTCTATATCTGTATGGTTCATGATGGTTCTATGGCCTGATATGCCTGTTTTCCAATTGTTGCATTGTTTGAGTAGCAGTGCGCTTTTTGCCGCCGTCTCCTTAGTAGGGGAGCTAGCGACAGGAAGGTTACCAGAGCTGCAGTTGGTGTTGTTGATATACGAGTATGAGAGATAGTCAATACCAATATGACGAGACAGAAATGCTGGTCAACAGCTTTTCTTTAACTGCTACAACTTCAAAATAGCTTTGGTTTTTCAATTATCAAAACAGAAAGAGAAAATATATTTTAATACCAGCGAGAGCGGTTTCTGTTCATTTGCAAAAATAGTTAAAAGTTTGTTTGAGTGAGGAAAAATGTCAAAATAATTTTTTCGAAGCTTTACACAAAAATTTTAGTTAATACCAAAATATTTTGAAAAGTTTGAGCCCAATGAAATAAAAAGTTCGAAGAAAAAAGGGTTGATTCCTTGCAGCGCCAACTAGAGGGCAATACTTATAAAAAATAAAAAAAATCAGACACGATGAAAATCATTTTTTAAGTGCTAGATATGGACGGTTAGTAACCTGCCCTATGTTAGTATAAATGACGACCATCAGCACCCAGAAGTATTTTTCTTTAACTTGTAAACAATCTAATCTTATCAAACAATTCAGTGGTGAGTTAAAACAAAATAGATAACAAAATAACCTTTTCGATTATCAGTCAAACGTTGTTTAATTTTTATGTAAGCCCAACAAAAACAATAGAAACTCTTTCTCTTGTCTACCATGCGAAATCAAAAGACATTTTAAAAACAATCAGTATCCAAATCCATAGCCCGAGTCCATAGCCCGAGAAGAGGATATTAATAAATGAGTTTCAGGTATGCACACTCAACATGTGAATTGTATTAGTAAGTAGAAAAATATACTTCTGCGCTGTGGCGCCACCGGCCGCCGGCACCAGCACGAATTTTTTTTATAAAACAAACAAAATTTCATTCAGTCACCAGGCGCACAGCAGTCTCAGAAAGTAGAAAGGTACTTGAATCGGAAGCAAAGAAATAATAAAACAAGTTTTCTAAGTTAACTCCCACTAAACGATAAGTAGACTGCACATACAAGAGCATACATTGACATGTACGTTCTTACACATCAAACGTATTGGGGTGCGTTCATTAACTTATCCCAATTAATTCGTTTACCACTGTGTTGTTGTAATGCCTATTACTAACAGCTGTTATCAAGCTTCTGTGATTGAAAACGATTCCAAGACACCCGAAAAATATTGGTATACTCAGCTATAAGATGAGAAACTGACTTACTCCTACGAACTGACAGCCATCTTTTTCCTTAGATCAAAAGCATATACAGAGAGTATGTGGAGCACCATATCGGTTAGCTTAGTGAACACGATCATGATCTGTGAAAAATATTCTGCGTTGGTGTAGGTACTGTCATTGTCCATTCGCAGTGAATAATTTGAGCGGGAAACAAACAATGGAGGAGGAGGAGCCTAGTCATTTCTTGTTTAATGAGATTTGAGCTGGGAAATTTGCCTTCTGCTACTTCTGTGCGCCTGGTATTCAACAAAAATTTTACATCGAAAAAGACAATTTTTGCTTTGAAATAATTTAGGTGGAGCAAGCGTGGCATTTGCTTTGCTTAAATGACAGGAAAACTTTCTTTCTAATGTTTCTATATGCATAGTTATCATCAAACGAGGATGATGCTTGTGAAAAAATGTGTCTTTTTTATTATGGAAGTATGGAAGTTGGCTCCAAGCAAGTCGGCACCCACTTAAAACCACCCGCCACCAAAAAAATTAACACTCAGGCTTTTTTTCTTTTGATCTTTTATCTGAATATGATTAGAGAAAAAGCTTAAAGTCCTGCGCAAACCAGCGCGATAACTGCGTGCGATGCGATTGCGTTAAGCCAAAACTCCATAAGGTTACATGTATAATGTATATCATTTTGACAGAAATCGCATCGCACGACGTTATCGCTCTGGTTTGTGGGCTTAAGTTTTGAAACAACATAGCCTTTGATTTCTGACTTAAAATTTTTTCGATTTAATCTGAATTCGATGCCAAGTCAATGAAATGATCTGCTTTTCGTCAACGTATGGGATTCTATGAAAACCGATTATGTCGATCGTAAAATGGACGTAGTACGAATTCTACCACGATTTTGAAAATATACTCGCATATTTTGCTGGCGCTATTTCAAGAAACTCTATTCCCATTTCACAATGAACGATACAAAAGTTGGATCGTACTCCTTTTTTGACGACATTCTAGGTCCAGGTTTTTGGTAAGCAGGACAAGCTCTTGATATTTACCTTTTCTTGTGATCATTCAAATACTTACGTACCTGCACCATAACTCATAAGTCCAATCAAGAGTACAAGTGACTTTTTCCGTCGGTCTTGATCCGTTCGTCATTGTTAAGACCGTAGATGTTGATGGTTTTTACTTCGGACGGAGAAGTCTTAATATTTCTTTTCTGGTCAAGTGGCATCTAAACGTTTATATCTCAGTTCGGAGTACTCGTTGAGCAGACTTTTGAAGCTAAGAAAAAAAGGCAACGCCACTCAGCAGGAGCTCAAACCCAGCTCAGTTGACATGATCTATTCTGAACATATTTTTCGTACATTAATAGATCAGTAGCAGTGATTGCGATCACTTCTTCTGATTCCAGATCAATAATACAACTTGTTGATAAAAAATGAAACAACTCAATAATTTTATATTTTTAAACATAAAATTTTTCACGTTTTATTTATATAACTACCAAAGTTGTTTGTGTAATTTATTTTACGATTTACATATTTACTTGATTACTATTTTTTTGTGTTTTTCTTTTAAGTCAACAAAAATATTGTGACACTTAAGAACATTTTCACACATTTAAACTTTTATTTAATTAAAAGCATTCTATGTTACATTCTACAATATACTTTTTGTTTTTCTAAATACGCATATATGTTTTGTATGTATGTATGTATCAGAAACATCAAGTGTATGTGACTTCAGAAGAATGAAATTAAGAACAAAAATATCTAATCTAAACCTAATTTTTAGAAAAGGCAGTTTCATATGAATACAAATTGTTTCCAGATTGTTTTAAATATTTATTGGTTTTCATTGTTTTTTTATTTTTGTCCACAATAAAAATAATAATTAATATTACATATTTCAAATAAGAAATGAAACTTTTTTATCTTTTATTTTACCATAAAATTAAAATCACAATAAAATAGACTTGAAAACTTAATCGATCTTAAACAATAATAAAAAATAATGAAAATATTAATGAAACTCAAAAAGAGGGTTTTCGGTTATTTGATTTGTTGATTATTATTTATGTAGATGTAGAGTTTAAGTATAAGTTTTATTTTTTTCTTTAAATTTTAAATTAATGACATTTTTTTTGCATGGAAATGTGAGGGAAAATATGAAATGGGATAGGTTTTCTTGTTCGAAATTTATAACTTTAACTTCCTTTTATCATTTTCAAAAATAAAAGCTAAATTCGAACTTATTGAGAAAACGACAACAAAAATAAACAAAAATTGGTTTTCCTTCGAAAAAGAGTCTCAATTACACAAGACTCTATTTGAAGAAAATTTCGTTATAAGACAAATTCTTATTTAAAAAAAAAAAAAATCTTAAAAATATACACAATTTTCATATTTGTTTTTATTCGATTTAGTTCCAAGAAAATTAAATGAATTTTTTTTTTAGTTTTTTTTTAGTAAATTATATTTAAAACCCTGAATGGAATTATGGCCTCGAAATGTTTTGCTTTGTTGTTTTCATTTAAATTGCTGTACATCACGTGGATGGTAAATTAATTAAGTCATTTCGTGAAAAGCCAGCATATAACCTGGAGACACTTCGCAAAGATCCTCCTTCCTTCGGAGATGTTTTTGTATTGACAAAGAAGATTGTGTTGTGCGCCAATTACCCCCAACAGGAACTATACGAGGCACACAATAGACACTCTTATTCAGTACTGTTGTGCCATATATTTTAATTGGAAGTGTTGTCAGGACAGTGCCTTGTGCCACGATTGATGGAGGCAGAGGTTATGTTGCTACAAGAATTTGAATTGTTGCCCTTATTAAATTTGGTAGACTTCAGTCAGATGATTCACGGATCTACCTAATGGCGTCATGGTAAACTATGCGGAGGACTACATTATGTGTTGTTTTTATTTGCCGGAGTAAGTTGGGTGATGGATTGTGTAGTTGATTTTTGTTTTGTTTCATTTTCTTGGTTTTTAATCATCGTTTTATTTGTCTGTCGTTTCCATAGCAAAGAGAAAGGAAGCTGCAAGTAAACAAGATGAAGAATTAAAATTTAAGAATGCAAAAGTTGTTTTTGATTAAAAAAGAAAGAAAAAAAAACACTAAAATGGAAACAAAGGATTCGTAAGGACACTGCGATTCTAATCGATGGAATCTGTTTTGGTTGATGCCATGACACAACACAGAACAGAAAGTTTTTACAAAGTCATCTTTAGACATAATGGACTGCAAAGGAAATAGAAACATCATCATGTGCTTTGCACTGCGGAAAATTGTATTCAATTCCTTAAATTATTTTTTGTTCAGGGACTTTAGTGAAGGCGGATCGTAATTGAATACAGAAAGAAATACAGAAATGTTGCCTTTTTCTCTTTATGCTTGCTTATAAGGGAGCGTTCAAGTATTACGTTACGCAATTTTTGAATATTTTATCCCTCCTCCCGTTGGAACGTACCGTAACGTTTTCATGTACCCCCTCCCTCCCTCTAAACGTTACGCAACACAAAAGTTGTTAAGTCGTTAAAGTTATGTTATAGTTTTTATCCTTGGCATACTTTTTATACCAAGGATTCTTTTTTTTTTAATTCACTAATTTGAAAAAAAAAAAAAAATGTTACGTAACGTGTTGTAAGAAAGACCACCTCCCGCTCCTGTAATGCATCGTAACGTGCTACGAGACACCCCTCCCCCAAATTGCGTTACGTTATACTTGAACGCTCCCAAATCAGAGAATATAAGGAGCTTACGCTACGTTACACGGTCGCTGTTACCATTAATCCTCAGTTTTCCAAACCAAAACACAATAAGTGATTGGCGAAACCTTTCGGACGCTTATTATTTTAGCTGTAAGAAGTGTTTGCCTTATGTCTGCATTCCGTTAACATTACGCAAGTTCATTACGACGACGTAACGTAACTCAAACTCAAAGCGAAAGATGATTGAACTTTAGTTTGACTTGACAGCCCAAAACATTAAGAGAAAAAAAACTTTCAATACGAGTGAATGTTGCGTAACGTGGTCAAAACTAAAGCGATAATTTGCTAAATGTATAGACTGCTTTTTGTTCAGGGACGTCAGTCGAGGCGGATCGTAGTTGAATACAGAAATGTTGCCTTATTCTCTACATGCTTGCTTATCATCAGAGGATATAAGGAACTTACGTTACGTTACACGGTCGCTGTTACTATATATTCTCAATGTTCCCAACCAAAACACAATAAGTGATTGACAAAACCTTTCGGACGTTTATTATTTTAGCCGTAAGAAGTGTTTGCCTTATTTCTGCATTCCGTTAACATTACGCAAGTTCATTATGACGACGAAACGTAACTCAAACTCAAAGCGAAAGTTGATTGAACTTAAGTTTGACTAACAAAAGTGAAGAGAAAAAAAACTTTCAATGCGAGTGAATGTATCGTAACGTAACGCTTTGGTCAAAACTAAAGCGGTAATTTGCTAAAGATATATGATGCTCGATAAAACGACTGTCAGGTCTTTATGCTAAATGAGGAAGCAGCTGCTTCATAATCTCATATGATTGTTAAGTCATGGTTTATTGATTTGCATGTACCCTCATGGTTATCTTACGTTACATGCTTCCCGTTACTTTTAGTCTAAAACAAATCTATTCTCTGAGTGAGACTAATAAACTCATATGACTGTCTTAAATTAAATTAAATCAATATTTTTCTCTCAAACAAATGCTTACGTTTGCTGTTACCCTTGAGCCTTGACCCCTAGATGTTAAGCTTTCTTTCTTTTTCATCTCAGGTTGTGTAGATAAGTAGATGGAGCTTACTTGATGTTGTGTTTTGTATTCAGAATAACTCTTCATGCGTCAACCCTCAACTTTTCATGTATTCCACATATTCTCATGAACTGAAATGATTGTGCTACGTAACAATTACTTTATGTAACACGGCCCTAATTAGTTTGAATCCTTAGACCTTAAAATTGTCAATGAAACCAGTTTAATCTTTACATGCTGAATGAGGGTAGAGTCTCATAGACTTAGATTAAGTTACAAAGTAACCATATTCTTCCTCAGCTTAATTGACGTCACGCTACGTTACATATCTGCATTATTATTTCAAGACGCTAACCACCCTGAACCCAATTTCTGGTAAAAACTGTTCAGACTGTTTCATTGAGTACACAGCTTACATAAAAAGTTTTTTTTATGCACAAGGATCTACTCTTGAGTCATCCAGAGAAGAGAATTAAAGGTTGGTCACCTTGAAAAGATAACGCAACAGAAAACACGCATTGACCAAATTACATAACACAATTGCACCAATCGAGCGTGCACGTTCAATTAACTGGTGTTGACAATAATCTAGTTGGTCTACAAAGAGAAGAGAGGGCGGAGGACGAAGATTGATGTAATTCCTCAACGTACCTAACCAGTTGTTGTTTCTTTATTCTGTTAAGGCTACAGCTTTGCTATTTTTCACGAAGAACAGCATAAATCTTGTCGGGCAGGTCTTGTTTTTTTTATTTCTTTTCTGAACAGTTTGTTTGTTATGCCTTTACTCCTTTCGTTGTGTCGTCGTTGTTCTGTTTTACAGTGGAATGGATTGACTCCAGTGATGTCTTCTTTGTCAGGGACAAACTAGCTCTTTTGGTGGCCTTGATTCAAAGTAGAAAACAACATCGAAAGCAAAGTTATGACATAATACTTCAGCCAAGGAAGTAGGCATGGAATTCTTCATTTTTCGTCTAAAATTGTTATCAAAGCATACGATGACTCTCATGTTAAGGAAAAAATTCGCCTGGAATATTTACCCGTTCATACTGCACTTGAGCTTCGAAAATAGGTGCAAATACAGCCGCTGTATACACACAAAACAACTATAACATTCCCTAGATGTTACTTCTTGTTGATGCTTGTTGATGTAGTTTATGCAACTACAGTGCACTGAAGAGGGTTCAATACCTGGCTTAGAGTTCACTCACTCAGTTCTCTATGGAGCTCTTTTACTTATGTGGAGATTTAAGTTGGTGTTGTTGGTTATTGCAACTTTTCCTCCAAATTCAGCTTAAGAATGCACAATTCGCAGCATCACTTTCCCCCTCATATTGCGACGGGGTTTGTATGTTTTTTTTCTTTACAAAAAAAGAATAGAGGGCCATACGAGAGGGAAGTAAATTGAAATGCCACGGCGAATTCTAATGAAAAACAAAAGCAAAGATAAATTTACTCACCCTAAATACTATTTCCATTAATCCTACAGATACAATGTCGCCTGTTGGCGATGATCGAAATGATGAATATATAATTTCTTTTTCGACTTCTCTTTGGATGGCCTCAAGTCCCAAACTAAATTCGAAAGACTGCGCGGTCGCGACAGGCGTCGAGTTTTCTTTTCGGGTAATTTTGAATCGCCTGATGTTCGGCCGCCACTGCGTGACGAATCTAAGGTACCTTCACGAGCACCACCCGTACTTGCACTTTTTGATAATAGCTGATTGTTGTTGGTGTTTGTGTTGTTGTTTGAGTTTGTTATGCTGTTGTTGTTGGTACATTTAATGACATCTTGTTGTTGTTGCTGTTGTTGGGTCTGTTGTAGTAGTAGAAGCTGTTGTTGTTGTTGTTGTTGCTGTTGCTGTAGTTGGGTTCCTTTGGGAGTTGTTGAGATCGGAGTTGTTGAATTACTGTCTGGAGTTAGTTGCAAACTGCTAAGACTTTTATATCTGGAAAAAAGAAAAGGAAAATGTTGGTCAGAATATAGCCGATTGCAAGCGCTTTAATGAAGACTGCTTCGGTTTCAAGAAATGGGAAACTGTTTTTTTTTTTTATAATTTGCGCGCACTCAAGGGGTTGTGACTACCCTTAACTTGTTAAGTAACACAGTACGAGCGGCGGAGAGAGTTTGAAAGAAGATACCGATGCACATTAGTTTTAAATTTCTAAAGATTGTAATGAGAGGGAAAAATAGAGCTGGCCAATACATTCCACATTCACGTGGTACGGCTGAAGAAGGAATCTCTGTATTTCACAGTACGTCCGAAATTGTACTCAAGGGTAAACTGATGGGCATTCCTAGAAGCGCGAGTATTACGGTTGAATCGTTTGAGGGGAGTAATGCAGCTGGCAATCTCATAAGAGCACTGTCTACAAAAAAAACGATAAAATAAGGAGAGACAAGAAACATTACGACGATGTTCGAGTGTCGTGAAACTTTCAATAGTGTTCGTATCTCCAATAATTTTAAAGGCTCTTCTCTGAACATTGTTCAAAAGATTGAAATGAGTTGAAGGAGCACCAGCCCAAATATGGGAGTTATACTCCATTTTAGGATGAATGTACGTTTGGTAGATGACTGCCAGGTCATTGGGTGAAAAAAATTTCTTGCATCGTTGAAGAAAGCCTAAGCACTTTGCAGTGTTTTTGGCGATGTCAAGTATATGGTTATTCCACAAGAGGTGGTTGGTAATGCACATACCGAGGATTGAAAGCTGTTCTGTTTCAACAGTGCAAGAGCCACTCATGGAAAGTAGCAAGGGAGGTAAGCTTCGCTTCAACGACAAAATATAGCATTGAGTTTTTGAAGCATTAAATTCTACGCGGTTCCTTATTAACCACTGGACAATGCTGTCTAGATTAGAATTTAATGAACTTAACATACGTCGCCACCCTAGTTCCATGTCCGAATAGGAGGGGTGTGAACTTAAAAACGAATATGAAAAGTTGAGGGTACTGTCGTCGGCAAAACAATTTAGTGGGTCAGTAGTTTCAGACAGAAGATCGTTAATGAAAATTAGAAAAAGTGTCGGAGACAAAACGGAGCCCTGGGGCACACCAGCATTTATTTTGTGGGTTTCAGATTTATAACCGTCCAGAACATCTTGAAATGAACGGTTAGAAAGGTAGCTATTAATCTAGCGAAGAAGAAACTCATCGAAACCAAATGCACGCATATTAGATAAAAGAGCTTGATGTCAAGCTCCTTCGAGTGCTTTTGAAATATCTAGCGCAATAATCTTACTTTCTCCAAATCGATGTAAGGACTTATTGTGCCACTGTGGACCAGTGGACCTATTGCAACGAAAGCCATACTGTCGGTCATTAAGAAGCTTTCGTTCTTCGAGATATTTTTTAAGCTGATAAATTGATCAGCGTTTCCATGACCTTAGAAGGAGGTAAGTGCAAATGGACGGTACTTCGAGGGTGAGAAAGATTCGCCTTTTTTTGGGACTGGCTGGACAAATGCTGTTTTCCATCCACTCGGGAAGAAACCTGTAGAGTAGGGCAGATGGAAAAGCTTACGCAGTGGTTTTGACAGCGTGAAGAACACCTCTTCAGAATTATCGCAGGGATACTATCCGGGCCAGCGGGCTTATGAATGTCAAACAAAAAGAATGTTAGTCTTCGAACACAGCGATTTATGGAATTCGAAAGGGTTTTCGCTCGAGTGTTTGCTGAATAAGGCATTTTTTTTTTTTAAATATAAAAGAGGATGATTTTATGCTAATCTGGAGAACCTTAAGGGCGGCGTCCATATGAAACTGGGAGGCTGATTGAAAAGTAGATGCCCAGAGCGGACCAAAGTATTTGGTGAACAACTTCTTAATCATTAAACTAATCCAATTGTAGAAGTGTTTCTGGGTAGACGTACAACACTTAGATCCAGCACAATCGACTAGCTTAAATTTTTACTGGGGCATCACCGAGTTAATGTATATGAAGAAAGCAACGAAAGGCTATCGCTGGAGTGAAGGTCAAAAGTACTGAGCCTACAAGCAAGTGGAACAATAATGCTTGGTAATTATGGTGAGCAATTTCTCACTTTTGAAACAGTCACGATCTTTCTGGGGAGACGTACCGTAGAAATCTACGTTAAGGTCTTTCTGATGAAGTGGAGTTAGTAATAAAGCCCTCATAGCGGCGTCACCGTGACGCTGATTATGACGAAAGCAAAAGTGGAAGTTGTCTATGACGAAGTTTTCGCTGTAAGACAAAAGGCTCATCAATTTATGGTAAGTAAAGTGAAAAACTTCTCAAATGAAAGACTCTTTTTGAGGCAGAGATCCGTCTGGCATCTCTATTTGGGGTATATTTTAACAGGAAGTTGTTAACACAGTCAGGACAAAATTCCTTCGAAATCTCAACAAGTAAAAGCCAACTCACCTTATATGAAAGAGTGGACTCTGCGGCTCCAGACCGCAGTCCTTTCCGTTAATGGCAGCGCTTATTGGTGAATTACCATTTACTAAATTTGGTGAATTACTTAAAACCTTAGAATGATGACTACTGCTCGACGAGTTATTTTTCACATAGAGCTTTGGTAGTGTTGGCCTTTGTCGTTTCTCTGGCAGTTTTTTGCCAGGAATTGTCTCAATCGGCGGTGGCACGGGCTTGATATCCTCCTGAATATGGCTATGGTTGTAGTGAGCTTGTAAGTGTATTATTTGCGGTTGCGGGTGTTGCTGTTTATCATGTTGTGACTGATTGTGATTATTGTTGCTGTTATTACTACTGTTGCTATTATGCTGCTGTTGTTGCTGCTGTGACGATGAATGATGGTGATGGTGGTGGTGATTATTATTGATGCTACTCGAATGGTGATTATGGTGATGATGGTTAGTGCTACTGTGATGACTACTATTGTGTTTATTCGATTCTAGACTGCTATAATTGTTGTTGTTGTTAGAACTAGGGTTGTTGTTGTTATTGTTGTGGCTATTGCTTGTGCTGCTGACTCGAATCAGACTGCAGTAGTTGCCACTGTCTGTGGTTGTCTGAGATTTAAGCGTTGGTGATTCGCAGATGGGCTCGAATCTAGTTAGACCCTTCGACAGTGGAGTAAGCCCACGAACATAGTCATAGATGTGATCGATTTCATTGTATTCATCAGCGATCTGTGTTGTTGATTGGATTTGCTGTTTGCTATACAAGTCGAGACTGGCACTCTTTCGCAACACATAACCATTTTCAAGGACACCAGCCGAAGAGGCTGTCAAGACTGTTGGTAGTTTGTTGCGACTGCTGAATTTCGAGTCTTTCTTTTCCTTCTCGGAGAGCTTCATGTCGACAATTTGTAATCGATCACGGGCATCGGAGAGTAATCGCTGAGCCTTGTCTAGAAAGCGAGAGTACTCAATGAAGTGCTCGAGTTGCTCCATGTTTTTCGAGCGCTGTAACTTGATTTTAGCATTCAGCGGTACTGGCACAAGATCGGTGTCCTTTTGGAGAGGAAGCGCAAAAACTCTATCGATCTCCACACAGCCAAGCAATCGAAGTTCTGGGACGAAGGGTTGCTTCAAACCTTTTGGGGCACTTCCATGGACTAATCTGTAAAGACAACGAACGTCAGATTTTGTTAAAGGAAAAAGTGTGTCACATCAAACTCACCTAACTATAACTGGCATACGTTTGAGAAGAAGATTTTTCACCGAATGCACACCACTGATGCTGTCCTCCTTGGCGATAGGTGAAAACTTAGCTTTGGTTTCAAGTGGCAAATTGACGATCTCGTCCTTGATCGTCCTGCATTGCAGATACTTCCCGTGCTCGTTCATTGTTGTCAGCATTTCACCAGCATGAATGGTTTTATTCATTTGAGTGCATCGGAATGTTTCGCGTACGAGGACACGCAAATTGCGACGCTTCGACAACTCCAGCACAGAATCAATACAACGCGTCGATCGACCATCCTCACTGAGCAACTCAAAGTAGCCCGGATAGGTTTCGGGTATTAGCACCTTGGCGCCGACATTTGTTGGCTTGCGACCCTCTTTGATTTTAATGGGCTGAGCTAGAATTTGGTATTTTTTGCCAGCGCTCAAGAACAGAGCTGTACTCTGCAATGAAGGATTAGACAAAGTTGGAACACCAAGGTTTTGATGTTGGCCCTTGACAATCTTTGCCACAGCTGGGAGCTGCTGCTTGGAAAAGTCTCGCAAGTAGACTGGTATTGTATCCCCGAATCGGGACGCTGCCAATATTATTTGGCCATCGGTAGCAGCCATCGCTTCTTTCTGAAATAATGAAAACACTTTGATTCGCGCGAAGCTAACATTAATCAAATGTGTTTTTCATTGGCTGACAGCTGGCTGCCGAGGTGGTGGCGACGATGTTGATGTTGGTGGGGTTGTTGTAAGAAGTGATGAGGATGGGGACGAAGTGTGGTGGTTAAGAAGTTGTTGTTGGAAATGATGACGATGATGATGATTGTTGTTGTTGATGTTGGTGGGACGCGAGGAAGAAGCTGATCGGGGAGAAGATTCAGATGCTGTGGCGTTTACTTGCATTCGATTGAGTTCTGCTGGTTTCTGAAAGAATGGAGAGAAAAATTTGTTTTAGTTTTTTGCGGAATGTAAAAAAAATGGGATTGAATTTTTGATGAAAAATGTTCTTGTTAGACTGAAAGAAGTCAAAGGAAAGAATTGGTGACAGGGCAAAGCATGTTGTGACAAGAAAACTGTTTTCTTTTACGTGAATTTTATGTGAAATAAAGAAAGTGGTTTGACAAATTGAAGAAGCTTCCATTGCAACAAAATCCTTAAAGAGAAATAGCATGAAGCAATTTTCTATTAAAAATTATAAAGGTTCGTTCTTGTTGATTCTCAACGTTTCAAGTGGCCTATTTATGTCATCAAAGAAAGGAAAGATTGCGGCAACCACTCCTTCTTGCCATGAAACCGCCGCGCCGCAACACTTCATAAACGTTGAGGAAACTTTAATTCTGCCAGCAGAAAACAGGAACATGTTGAACTCTGGAATCGACGCTGATGTCGAGTCGTTGAAACAAGCGATTTTCACTGCACTTGACTGCCAAAAGCAACCAAAGAAGAGCATAGACAGATGCCAACACCTCCCTGATTACGTGCAAAGCCTGTACCAGCACAGGCAAGTAATACGTAAGAAGCTGCAAAGAATACACCAAAGGAAACTCAACACAACCAATGTCAGCTACCGGACTGTTTGGGGCGAACTTCAGCAAGCTAACATAATGTTCCGGAATGTGATCCAGCACTGCAACGACGTCCACTTCCAAAAGAGACTGGAAAATATAAGACCTGGACCAGATGTTTTCAAGAAGATAAACAGGATAGTTGGCACAAAGAACGCAGTACCGGAAGTCATCACATCCAACGACGGGGAAGCCAGATCAGATCAGGAAAAGGCGGAGACATTCGCTAAACATTTCGAAGGCAGCTTTGTGCCCACACCAACGGATGACCCTGATTTTCTGGACGAAATTGAGACATCCATCCAACGGACCCTGGGGCCCAACACTGATGCAGCAATATTCAACAACAACAACCCGTCGAACCCGAACCTGCCCACTTCGGAAGAAATTGCGGAGAGAATTCACAGTTCAGAGCCCAAGAAATCAACAGGCCCAGACGATGTCTCAAATTTCGTCCTGGAAGAGTCTTCCACAGACGGTGATGGTCTTTCTGGCTATCATCTTAAACAACTGCATTAACAACAGCTACTTTCCCAGGAAGTGGAAAACGGCCAAGATAGTGGCGTTTTCGAAGAAAGGCGATATGAACGTGATCGATAACTACAGGCACATCTCCCTACTCAACACTCTAGGTAAGCTCCTGGAGGTGCTAGTACTTAGGAAGCTTAAAAAGTTCTGCAGAGATAATAAGATCATCCCAAACATGAATTCCGGGAAAAGCATTCAAACCTGCATTCGCCGATGAAACTACACAATGACGTTGTCGAAGACCTTAACAGCCATCGTGTCACCGTCGTATGCTTTTTGGATGTCGAAAAAGGCCGTTGTAGGCCGTTGTACTGCTTGTAACTGCAGAGCCACATCCATTACTCTATCTGATGGAATCAGACTGGCTGCCCAAAGAAACGAGAAGTATCTAGGCATCAATTTCAACGAGGTGCTTAGATGCCTGGTGCTTTTACAAGACGTACCTACTGAAGAAGGCCAACTTCGCTTTCCACCGACTGCAACCTTTGCTGAGGAGAAGGACATAACTAAGTCAGCTAACAAAACTACTAATGTATAAGCAGCTGCTGAGACCCGTCATCAACTACGGAAGCCCAGTTTGGTTCACCATCTCGAAGACCGCGATGAAGAATCTTCTTATTTTCGAAAGGAAGATTATGAGACTCTGCACCGGCCTTACTTTCAACTACAGTAACCAGCATCTGCACGAGACAGCCAAAATGACGCCCTTGGACCAATACGTCTTATCGACTGTATTGAAAACGGCTGCAAGTATCAGCAACCATCCTAATCCCCTATTGAGGACGATGACCACTGAGGACCGACACCCTGAGCCAAGATACCTAAGCATGATGAACACTTTGGACGAAGAAGTAATACCAGCCAACGACGAAGCCACCAGGTTCTATGCTGACCCTGGGTGGTTTGACAAATTGCAGAAGCTTCCATTGACATGAAATCCTTAAAAAGAAATAGCCTCAAGCCACTTCCTATTTAAAACTATGAAGGTTCGTTCTTCTTGATTCTCATCATTTCGAGTGGCCTATTTATGTCATCAAAGAAAGGATGGTTAGTGACAACCGGGACGGAGCATCCCGACTCCCGAGATAACTCAAGTCAGCCGACTTATAATAAAGAATTCTCTTTCTTTTCAGCTATATAATATTAAGTTATTATTTTTATTCTAGCCAAATTAATAATTTCGGAAAAAGATTTGTGAACTGTTTTTGACTACTTACAGAAAATTGGTGCTTTACAAGTGCGCCACTTGGATAAATCCGATGCCACAACTATTTTCTGAGGAGTTTAAACCAGACAGCGTCTTATTCAAGGTGCTGGCGATCTGATTGCTGAGGTGCGACAAAAACGCAACTATTATCTTTCCTATTTAGAAAGCTAAGCAATATTCACTTTAGAACTTCCTCCAAGGCAAATATAGCCAACAGCAGACCACACGAATGTGAACCTCGGCTGACTCCCTTCAAAAGCTTTTACACAGAGATATCAAAGCCTCGAGCATAAATCTTCTTCATAAAACTTATCCCCAGTTTTTTTTTTTAATTTTGATTTCTTAAGAGCCATTTAAATGTTCTCTCCCATCTAAAAAAATTCATTCCAAGATGGTGGTCATGAAAACGCCCTGGGCAAGTTCTTGTATATGTTTTACCTGAGAAACCCAAATCGTGACATTTTAATCACTCCATGGTAAACTTTTACGAGTATTCTTCTTTAATTGACCACTAGAACTTTATTACCATACGATCTTTCCTCTGCGTAGGTACCATGCGAGATTCATTAGTTAAAGTGTATGCATCTTTGGCTAAGTGATTTCTGGGGGTCCAATGGCATGAACTATTTTTTCCCACAAAACGTGGTCATGCGAAACAGCAAACTTTATATTACTCGCCGTCCACTCGACAAAAGGATGTTCGAGTTTATTGCCGAAGTTGCTAGGGGCACATTACAGCCATCTTCATGTCTACGCATCTTGTAACCGACATGCACACATAAAGCAAAGGAGCCTCTGTCTCTCCTTTATGTGGAATATCGATTAGATCTTCTTTTTTAGATTTTTTTTTTGAAATTTGATTTTTGATATCCCACACGTGATACCTGAACTCGAACGTTGTCAAAGTTAAACCTCCACTAAGGAGTCGTTTTTATGACACAAAAGAAAATGAATGATTCATAACCCCAAGGTAAGAACCATCCTTTTATGTCGACAGGAAACATATAATAATAAAAAAGTGAAACCATACACCATGCCAAGTACGTAGTACACTTTTTTATCTGATAGAAATGTATTATCCTTTTAAAAAAAGTAAAAAATTGCCAACAACATAAACTCTTTGAGAAGTGCCTCTTTTTTTTATTTTACTGGTGTGTGATGGGAGATGTAAGAGGTATATCAACATCATAAGGTGTTGTTTATGGTGTGTAATAAAAATATCCACTTTTTGACGGATGCAATTTGCATTGATGCAACAGGATGCATCGGAAGATATGAAATTTACATATTATGACGATGGAGTAGTGGTTGCGAATATGATGAAGGTACTCGTTGTGCCCTGAATACTGAGTTTTGTGTGTTTGCTGCACCTGAAGGCTAAAACCTGTCCTCGTATTATATTTTGATGGTGTGAAAAAGTTTGCTTGGTATAAAGGAAAGCGTAAAATGAGAACATCTTTGTCCTTTTTTCATTTCATATTTTAAGGACACTCTAAATTTTGAATAGGAGGTCAGAGTTGAGCTCTTGGGTTGCAGTGGTTTTAATTATTTTTAGCCATAAATGAGAGTTTTCTTTTATACTTATTTCCATACTGACTGTACTGACAACCTTACAATTTTGTTAGGGCTTTACATTTTCATGATGATAATCATCTTCAACTAGCCTTTTGAACAACGGCTATATTCGCAAGAGCTTGTAAAATGGGAAATAGTATCACAGCGCAAAAGAACATGGACAAACCGCCGAAATTCAAAGGTGTACAATTGCTTCGCTTTGAAGCAATCCACTGGTCTTTGGGAAATCCGAAATTTTTGTATAGATTGTCAACTGTTTACGGTGACAGTGTTATCTCCGCTTAAAGGAGCCTGTGTTCTAGCGTGATGTCTGTTGCATATTTTATAAACAATAATAATTTGTATTACTAGAAGAAATTCTTATGAAATGAGGAATCCAGGCAAACCCCAAGGATGTAAGGTAGGGCCCCTCGTATTAAACAAATCAAACTGTTGAGGAACGATTCTATTTCTTTTCCGTAAAATCTTATTATGGGAAAGATTAGTTTGTAGAGCACAAGAGCAGGCAAAAACCTATCAAAGGTGCTAATAAATCGAAAATTCATCTACTTTCGGGAACCAGGAGGACAAAAAGGGATTACAGAAGAATACCGGAATTCCAATTTCATTCATTCAAATACTAAATCGGCTCCAGGACTACTGCTAAGGATTCGGTAAAGTATAAGGAATTTAAATTTATTTTTTTTTTGCATGAAGCTGAATAGGCTTGCAAAAGAAGCGAAGAAGTTTAAATACATCGGTGAACAACAGCCTAGTGAATATCTCTAAGCCCAGCCTTTGGGGATGAAAAAATGGCTTCAAATTTCCCTTTGAATAGAAAGCACTTTTTCATTGCAGAATTTACTCTAGGCGAACTTGAGGATTTTTAACGAAGAAGCAATATTCGCAAAGAAAGGCTAAAATGTACTGAAAGTCAACGTAGAACTCGCACTTATGAGTGTATAACCAGAAGATCAGTCTCTCCTATGCTTGTCACATCACCATTAACGATCAGGAAAATTTAGGGAAAGTTTTGAGAAAGTCACTGAAATTTATTAAGGCCATGACAAGTGCATGCGGACATACTTCACCTATTCAGCAGTACGGTATGTTCAAGAATATTTAAAGCTAAGTAAAATACAAGCCGGTGCTCCACAAGGAAGCGTCCTAGGACCTACACTGTATTTGCTATATACAAGAGATATTCCAGAGGATAACAACACCATTATGGCTACTTTTGCAGATGATACTGCAATTCAGGCATCCAGTAAGTGCGTCGTCAAGGCTGCTGAGAGATTGCAAAATGCCGTCGACACCGTTAGTGATTGGACCAAAAAATGGCGTATCAAGCTCACTGAAGCTAGATCTGCACATATAAACTTTACAAATAAAAAGTTAAGCTACGTACAAATATTCATTAACAATCAAGCTGTACCTTACGCCAACACGGCCAAATACCATGGATGCTTTGGATGCAAAGCTAAAATGGAAAGAGCATATCAAAAAGAAAAGGGAAGAGCTCAACTTGCAATATAGAAAAATGTACTGGTTACTCGGTAGAAATTCTGACTTATCTGTCGAAAATAAAATAATGCTTTATAAACAAGTACTTAGACCTGTTTGGACCTATGGAATCCTATTATGGGGCTGTACAAAGAAAACAAATACTGAAATCATCCATCAAAAGTTCCAAAACAAAGTCCTTCGTGGAATAGTAAATGCACCATGGTACATAAGAAATAGCGATTTACATCGTGACCTACAAATAGAAACGGTTACAGAAGTTGTAAGAAAACATGCTGTATCACACAATCAGCGACTGCATAGTCATATCAACTCTGAAATGGAATTCGTATTAAATACGAGAGGCAATGTTCGGAGATTAAGAAGAACCAAGCCACACGAGCTAATGATCTGAAAGTCGATGCAGTGCATTAAGGACCGTGGCAATAAGACCCGTGGGTCTTAATACCTCTTTGTTTTGGAAATAGGACCCACGGGGGTTATTTCCATGGCAGTAAGAGCCGCGGGCCTTAGTTCCTTTTTCTTCGAACTCTAATATCATTTCGTATTGGAAAGAAGTCACACCGTTTGCACTTAAATTTATTTTCAATGTGAATAAACTGGCACAGGGACGCAACTCCACTGACATAAGTTCAAGTTTTGATTGGGGATTATGACATACCAAAGAGGAACACACGTCCATAAGAAATATCTATGGAACTATACATCATATAGTATATGTCTAGTGCGGTCAGTTCGCGCGAATTTCTTGAGGTCAACCACAAGCCCGTATTACCCGTAGGCAAATTTTGTTCGTTTCGATTCACTTTTTACTCACGGATAAAATAATGAAGCTAAAAGCGAAGCGTAAAAAATTTTCTCAAGGGAGTATGGATGGGCCTAAATTCTTTTCTTTGGTGGGTCTTATTGCCTCTTCAAAAAGGGAACAAAGCCCGTGGGTGTTATTTCCATTTTTTTGAGCAATAAGGCCCACGGGTCTTATTACCGCGGGGCTTATTGCATTGCACCTTAAAAGTCATTGGAAGCATTAAAAAATTAAGCTTACCTTAAAGCGATTATATGTATAATTGAGAAAGAAAAATCTGTTGTTGATCGATCATAGATTGGTTCTGATTACGAGGACTTTTAAGTGAGGTAAGAATAACACACTACTTGGTGTCGAATACTGCCAAGTGTCTTTTGAAGATTTCCTCCTGACAAAAAAAAAAACCTATTCAGCATAATTTCAAAAACCGGAAGGAGCTCCGAGCCGGAAGATTTCATCAATTATTCTATGACTAAGAATAAATCATTTATTGTTAATTTTTGATTATCTTTCCAATTATGAAAAATGACTGAAGTGTCAGTAACGGAAATGGAAGGAAGGGTATAAAATTTATGTTTCGCTTGTGGAGTGTACTCTTCGTTTTTCAGTGACTACAGAGTCCAGCGATATTTTGGAAGTAAATTTGCCATGAGTTAAGGTCGGTTTTCAGAGACAAAAAATTACTTTCGGTTACGGATTTCAAAAAGCGAACTTTGTTAGGAACTCACTGGTGAAAGTCTTTGCTAAATCTACCGCCGCCTTTCCGCCTTTCAACGGAATACCGTCCCTTTTCAATTACAAATCCTCCAATGTCTGCTATAAAAGGGTAAATGTGATAACTAAGCAATAACCAACTTTTGCTTGCAAGCATCTAAGGGTTCATGTAGAAAACCAACCATAGACTTGAAGCTAGCTTGAAAGTGCTTTTAAGTCAAGCAAATGCTTTGTTATGTCACATCATATTCGACTACTGTAACCCCGCTAGTTTTTTTGCAGTCCCAAAGCTTTTTTTAATGTTATTTCGGTTCAATTACGCTTGCAGGGTGCCATCGACTTCGTCCATATCATTGATTTAGAGTAGACTAAAATAAATAAAAATAAATTGGGTAGCGCAACAGTGCGAGGAGGCCCTGGGCCTAGCGCATTTCTCACAACCATGCCTTGTGAGGGAATGGAAGGGACCTACAGTTTTTTTGCCAATTCCGAACGGCTAATCGAGAAAACGCTTTTCATGGCAATGAATACTCACGGAGGACAAATTCCTCGCGAAAGGCGATACCCGTGGAAAAAACATTTTTGCCTCTGTTGGGAATCGAACTCGAACCACTGGATTAACAGGCGGACATGCTATCCATCTCACCACGGGTTCCAGAATAGAGTAGACTGACCATTCATAAACAAGCAATAGTTTCCTGCCCATTTGTTATGCCACAATCATTTGAGCCTTAGTTTTCGAACTTGCTGAGTATTGAAGCCATGAATGTTCTCAAAAAATGGATGATCTACACAGAAATGACTAAAATTTCCCGGTGCCATAGACTATCAGAGTTGTCTTGAGATTTAGATACATTAGTAGTCTTTGTTGGTAGTTTTATCGAATCGTGTTTATTTCTACAAACACGAAAATAACACCAAGTAAACACCCCTGTTCTATAGACTTGGTCTAAAAAGATTAACTTAATTAGCTAGTGTCCATGGCCTAATGGCTAGCGAATCTACCTTATACGTGGGAGGTTCGAATCCCTGAAACTGAAACATCAACTGAAATAAAAAAATGAATTTCTACTGGTATCGCATTTCACGACAAATTAGAAATTACGTCGATAGTTATTAAATGCCACGAAAAGGGCTTTCCCGCTTAACCATTTGGATTCGGAATAAATTCTAGCTCCCTCCATTCCTAAACAAGATATAGCTGGAGAAAATGAGCTAGAACTCGGGGCTGTCCGCTCTTTTAAATTTACTTATTTTATTAGGAAGTTTCCCTTCAGTTGAGTTTCAGCAGAAAATTCAATGTGATTCAATATTCAATTCAAACAGTTTTGGATCCTTGCTCTAAGACACTTCGAGCCACACGTGGAAATGATCCGAATTTAAACATTTCCATGGCAGTATCTTATCAAATAGTTCAAAATTCGAGTATGAGCGGAATAAAAACTGAAGTTCGAACTAAAACTAGGGTTTAAAGTTTCAATGTGAAACTATTCATTAGTCCTTTGCACCAGGTATGACCTCGAAAAACCTCATTGAAATCTCTTTCAAACTTATCATATGCCACACTCATCAAGACAAATCAAAGCATCTCATCACATATTTTGAAAACCACCTTTCTTGGCCTTTAACTCATTCTACCTTTTGACATCTCTCAAAGTCTCCTTCAAATCAAAAGCACAATATTATAGTTTTCATTCAACTGCACTAAATAAACGGAAGTGTAGACGAATTCCATGCCTAAGGATCCCAAATGAAACCAAATCTTCTTCTAGGCAAGGGCATTATACACAAGTGACTGCACCAAAGAAAAGAAGGATATTAAAATATCGATGTTTATCTTTGCCTTTATCTTCTCTTTTTTCTGCATAAGAAATTTCTGAAAGGATGATTAATGAAAGACGTGCATTCATAAAAAATATCTAAGAAGTGAAACTGGCATTCAGGTTTGTGAAATTCGATGGTTGGGATCTTGGTGCGGATCCCTTTCGTGCATAGAAAGAGTACAAGTTATCCTCAGACTCAAACGAAGACAAATATATAGACATAACGTATACAAGTCCTCAATGTGACCTTTTGACATCCTTGTAGTTTGTTCGTCTTTAGAAATCCATCCTAACAACACTCTGGAGTTCTTTTAACCAATTCCTCTCGACGAGAAGTTCTTTAAGGAAAGTCTTTTTTTGTATTCACTCTGCCTTGGCAATGGTGCGCATCTTTTCCTTCTTTGATGATGCCCATTTAAGAGACATAGAAGCGAAACTGAAGGGTAACATCACATAATACAGAGGACTACTTTATGTGCGGTGTCTGATGATGGTTTAAAGGAATTGCAATAGATGCAAGCGGATTTAAAAGGTTTTCTTTGTGCCGGATGACGTATGTTAGGGTTAATTAAAATTCGTTGAACCTATCCTCTATTTATTAGCCATGCGAAGAGTAAAGGTATTAAAATAGACTCTTTAGTATGCTGTGGGTGTCAGAAGCAATTCATGGTCACTGGCTTATAGAGACGCCTCATTTGAATAATAACCGATCCGGCATTCCACGCAACGAAAATGGAAAGCGAATATTAAAACCCAAATTGACCAGTGAATATAACAAAAACAACTTTCATCTGATTCATGAATTGCGAATACCAAAAAGCCTTCTTGTATAATACTCGACGTATGTATGCACAGCAACACAACGACTCCTTGTTGAATACTCGACCCGTGTCGACATTCTTCTTGCGAGCGATATGGCCGTTTAACAGTGCGGCTTAATTCAAAATTCCATGATTCATGAGAGAATTTGTTTATAGACATTTATGCGCATATAAACATATTAATTGAGTAAATGAGAATGTTAATTTTTTTCTTCCCCGGCAAAGTGGCCATGTAAATTAAAACAGCGCTAGTGAAATCATTTGCATGTGCTGGTAGCTTGCAACAAATGGAAAAATTTTTAAATCGAATGGATTTCTGTGGCAAAAGAGATGTTGTTTTTAAATTAATCATCAGACCGGAAGTGTAAGTATAGGGGAAACCTTTCTTCGCCTCATTTGTTTTATAGTCGATTTTCTTAAAACTTGGTGAATCGTTTTTTATTGGATGAATGTTTCGATTTAATGGTAAATACGTGCAATTGACGTAGAATTTTTTTTTGTAAAAGAGTGATTAGAAATGTGTTGATTTTTCTGATGACGTGGGGCAACTATTTCTTATAAAAGTGAGTCTTCACCGAGTAATATTAGAAGTTTGAAGAAACTTTTTAGTTAAGACGGAAACAGGTAGTTTCTAGATGTGACACTTTAATAGTCATGGATAGGTAGGTAATTGCTGATTGTCCATGATATTGGGGAAAATTTCATCATACATATGAGCAATATCTTAAATTTCTTATATGAATAATATTTTTGTATAAAGATGACCAGACATAGATATTTCATCATATATGCTTACAACTCGTTTTGATTGAGACTTTTGAGCTGCATAAATGAGAACTACACTGAAAATGGCATCAGAGAGTAGACTTACTACGAATGAAGTTAAGTTCTAATTTCTAGCACCGACACCGGAGTTAAATGAAAATCTTGTCGGTACGAATTGGCAAAGAATTATTAAAGTGCCTATGCCTACACCTCAGAGAGCAAAATGGGTGGTTGAAACAACTTCTAGAGAATTGGTTGTTTGCGGGGTCTACGAAAGAACCAATGATTAGTCTATTCCTAGTTCGATGTACAGTAAAAGCTGTTTCGAGCCTCCTATACTTTTTTATGGGAGGCTGAGCTATATAAATGGTTAAAAAACTGCAACACTCACATGTGCACACAATTCTAGGCTCAAAATTTACAGTAAGCACAAATGGCTGCTTTCTGGGAGCTATTTGAATGCAATTAGCACGCATTGTACTGTTCTTTGAGTGTACCCACCGGGTAATGCTCGTATCCAATCGGGCTTGAACTACATACATATCGACACTAATATTGAGGACGAGGTAATATTATATTAAAAATAAAATCATAAAACATTGACGACTGCTTGAGTCACAGTCACGGTTGCCGCTTGCCAAAAAAAATATGTGTCCAAAAATGAAAATAAAATTGAACACACGTAGCTTGAAATGATCAAAACTATGATTTATACCGATCAAGAAAGAAGGGAAGAACACCAAGTTCTCAAACGAAAAAAGCATCATGAGAAGCGCTTGTTTGAGGAAATGTAGGATTTTCATGAAAGTATGAGCTTAAAAGTTTGCAACAACAGTTAAAAAATCATGCCAGGGTGAGAAGTTAAGAACCAATCCCGTAAAGACTACCAATCAAACATAGCTGAAGAACCGCATTCACCTCTGAAGATCTTGAAAAGCTAACTATGCAGACTCAACTTAAACGATTAGAAGAATGTCATACTCTATAGATCAGAAGAATTAAGGCTGCAAACTCGTGTGTAAACTTAAATCAAATAAAACTGGACCATACGGTCACGAAGCCGAAATTTTCAAGGAAGCTAGTGTTCAGCTTGAAAGGAGAATGCACCAGCTACATGATTTAGTCGGGAGAAAACATGTTCAATGAATGGAAAATCTTACAATTGCACCAATTATAGAGGAATACTCCTCCGATGCGATGTCTTGTCTTTGTGAAAGTCTGAAACCCCCCACGTCAACAAATTCGTACAGAACACGGGAAATCTAGGAAAAACATGCGTACGACAGTATTGACAGAAAAAAGCTGTGCATCATTATGTCTTGTAGCCAAAAAACCTTGGTTTTCAGTTCGTAAGACAGATTGAATCACGAAGTCACCACACATGCCGGTCATTTGAAGAAAAGCACGTGTCATTTGATATCAGTGTTTGCTACCTGAATTCTCCCCTGCAAAATCCTAGTTTTACTTCAGGGCGAGCGCAGAACTCAAAAATACCTAGCTTGGTATTAAGGGTAAACTGAGGGTTTTCAAGAGAACTTATTGCGGCTACCTCAGAGCAATCGTTGGGTTTGAACGAACGAGCTTACTGACGCACTTTTTACATAATTCGATAAGAAAACAGCCTTACGTATACATTTCAATTTTAAGGACCTATAAACTGAAAGGTTTCTCTTATTTCATTTCGTTGAAAAAATGACCAAATGGAATAAAAAGTGACCATGTGACCAAGTGAAAAAAATTAAGACCAGATTTGGACATAAATGACCAAACTGACTACCGTGGTCACAGTCTTAGATGAATGCTTAAGTACGGCCGAAAACAAAATTAACTTTAACAGTCAGCATGAATGGAACATGGATGATATGCGATTAAAGACAGTTCTCATGTCATCGGAGAATTTTATATTTTTATAACTATTTTACGGGTTCTTTAGCACAAGAGCTGTCTGTAAAGAACGTGGGATAAAGCTTATTGCGCCCCTACCGAGAAACAAATAGTTCTGAACTATCAACAAACGTTAGATAATTAACAAATAAGCATTTGGATGCAACAAGTCTACGGACTAGTGCATTTCTCTTAATGTAGCAAAGTAAAAAGTCCTTTTCATTGTAGTATTACTCTTGCCATTTACTCCCGGGATGCGATCACAGAGAAAAGGGATTTTGTGCGATTACAGAGAAAGGGGATTTTGTATCAATTTGCTACTCAAACTTCAACCTCATACGTAATAATCCGTACCAAAAACTAGTACACTACAGTTACCACAACAAGCCTTGGATGTTGATGCTTAGTACGGTGATGATACAAGCAAACGAGGTAATAACAGCGAAGTTAGGTCTTTCGGTGATACTTGAAGACTTACAAAGCTTATTTATCATAATGAAAACTGGATTAGGTAGACGGAAGATTAGAAACTGTGATATACACTACGGTGGGGGCTTCAATATGTCTAATCAGCTGCGTTTAAAATGAGGCCCTGTAATAAGGGGAAAGCAAGGTCAGAAAATTTCACGTTGTCAGTGATGGCCTCCAGAATACGAGCTATGGCTTTATATTCAAAAACGCAATTTAGCTCTGCAGTTAGCCTCAACAGAGAGAAAAAAGAATTCTATTTGCATCCTTCCCCAAGAGACGTACTAAAAGTGGGACCTCAAAATTGTTGGCGTAGATCCAACTTTAAAGACACTTTAAAATTCAAAGATACCATAACAAAATCACTAGAACTCTGTTTAATGAATTAAGAATGTTCACTCTCTGTAATTTTTGATTGGACATTGTAGAAGGTCATGAAAAAAATAGTAAATAGCCTGATTGACATCTCTAGAAAATCTTTCAACTTAACTTACAATAACTCAGCTGGCGACTGAAAAAAGCATTGAACTGATCTCTAAGCTGAAAACTGGGGCCGAATAAGAGCACACGTTATCGAGTAATGGGTGACGAAGTTGGAGGATTCTGGCATACAATTTACGTTATCGAGCAATCTAGTTCCATAGTTTATCATTCACTCATTATTAATTGAGTGGAATTTGATTAGAAAGATGGAAGCTGACCGATGTTGTATCATTTAGCGGGATTTTTAAAAGAACAGTATAACTCATTTACTCGATCACTAATGCCGCAATTCGAGTCCTGAGCTTACTACTTAACTGTCTACTGAACTAATAACTCACTATCTAAATGCGTATTATGAAATTCTGGTACCCTTTAGATTACTGAACTTACCACTGAACTGATCACTGAACTGAGCTGCATAGAGTGAATGCTGGAATAGATCACTCAAACGGTGCGGCTTTTAAGATATTGAGGGAACCATCAGACGACTAAACTGACCAGCTACTAAACAACTGAATTGACTACTGAACTGACTACTCCATCAGCAGGTTAAATCGCATGTCCCTAGGTGGTCCTGGTCGAATGCAGCACACAACAATTTTTTTTCTGGTATATTAGCTCGTATCGAACTTTTGCTACTTTCACTTTTCTGGAACTATATGTAAGTCGCTTATTCAAAAAACAACTTTGTTTCTAAAGGTCTTAATATCATCAGTTAACAGTTCAGTATCCAGTACAGCTATCAGTTCAATTCAAAACTGATGAGAGTTTCATCCGTTCGATCTCAGTGTCATATTCAATTTAATGTATACCTATACCCATGGTACCCGTGGTTTGATGGATAGCATGTCCGCCTACCCTGTTCGTTTCTAAGATGGACCTTTTGGACATCTTTCACAAAATAAAGAAAAAGAAGTCAGCAGGAGTCGACGGCATACCCAATGTTGTGCTGCGAAACCTCCCTGCGGAAGCGGTGGACATATACACCACGTTGTTCAACAATGCGCTGAATAATGCATATTATCCAGTGCGTTGGAAGACGGCAGTAGTCCATCCTCTCCTTAAAAAAGGTAAGGATGGTTCCAATCCAGCAAATCTCCGGTCAATTAGTCTTCTTCCGAGTATCAGTAAGGTATTCGAGAAAGTTCTCAATAGAGCTCTGTCCACATGGGCTGAGGACAAACATATTATTCCAGAAAATCAGTTCGGTTTTAAGGCGGGCCATGATACCACACATGCCGCGTCTAAACTAGTATCAGATATTCAATGGAACAAAGCTAAAAATCAGTGTACGGGTGCATGTCTGGTTGACTTGGAGAAGGCTTTCGATACCGTTTGGTTAGACGGTCTTTTTTATAAGTTAATCAAATATGGCATGAGTAAACCACTACTATATATTCTGAATGACATGCTTCATGGTAGAACGTTTGTTGTGAAAAGTTGCAATAGAACTTCTACCAGAACTTTTAAAATACAGAACGGTCTGCAACAAGGAGCGGTGAATTCTCCTATTCTATTTAGCATTTTCACCGGCGATCTAATTGGTTCTCTTCACCATGCTATAGCGTACGCCGACGACCTTATTGCGTACAGAACAGGTCCAAAGATCGAAGTCATCAGAATACTTTTGCAGCGTGACTTCGATAAGATCCAGCAATATTGCGATGACTGGAAGTTGAAAATCAACTTCCAGAAATCGGAAACAATTGTGTTTAGAACCTCGTTGGCTCGGGCCTCATGGGATACGAGAAAGAACTGGCGAAAGCTGGTGATCGTTGATCTACATGGCAACCCACTGCCAAACAAAGTAGTAGTCAAGTATCTCGGCATCTGGCTAGATCAGTATCTATATTTTAACAAACATATGGATGCAGCTCTGGCCAGGGCTAGAGGAGCTTTTGCTCTGACAAGGCGACTGTTTCACAGCAGTCAACTTGATAGCAGAGTGAAGGTGATTTGCTACATGGCCCTCATAAGGCCAATGATTGTCTATGGGTGCCCCGTGTGGTTCAATGTTACAGCGTCTCAAATGGAAAAGATTCGGGTGTTTGAGAGACAGTGTCTGCGTACCTGTCTTGGATTGCACAGAACACCAGAGTCGGAGTACAGAAAATATTATCCTAATGAGGTCCTTTACAACGGGGCTCAAATAAACAGGATCGACAACTTCATTATAAAACTGACTCGTGGTCATACTGCAAGAGCGATGACCTCGACCAATGGCCTGATATTTGGGGCTTATTACCCCAACACTGAATATATGGAGAAAACGCGCTTCAGTGGATTTGTCCCACCGGAGGCTTTCCTCTATTTTGATATGGTAGGGCTGATTCAGGATAGGTTGGCGGTTCCGCTGATCTACCACGTCTGCCGGAAGTCCGTGGAACGACGGCTCCTTTACAACCGAGACGTCGGAGCAACAACTTGAAGTTGATAATGATAGCGAGTCGCCAATGGCTGGCTTACACAGGTTTAGCGTGTAAGTCTTAGGGTATGGGGGTGGGCACAGTGGCAAACAAAAAAATCACAAAAAAAAAAAAAAAAAAAAAAAAAAAAAAACAAAAAAAAAAAAACAAAAAAAAAAAAAAAATACAAAATACAAAAAACCAAAAAAAATTAAAAAATACAAAAATCCAAAAAAATTACAAAATACAAAAACAAAAAAAAAAAAAACCAAAAGCTTCTGTGGCTGCCCTAGTTTTAAGTAGATTTAAGTAGTTTTAATTAGTTTTAATTAGTTTTAAGAAAACAAAAAAAAAAGTGATCAAGAAAACTAAGTTTTTTAAAAATGTTCTTAGTTTTAACTAGTTCTAGTTTGTAATTAATAAGGTATCTTAAGGCCGAAAGGCATTAGTAGTAAGATATTGAATAATTTAGAGTACCCGCCTAGGGTCAGTAAGTTAATTAAGTTATTATATAAGCTAGTTTTACACATTTTTGTTAGCATGTAAGTAGTTATAAGATAAAGTTAATAAAAAATGAATTGAAAATGAAAATGAAATGAGCATGTCCGCCTGTTAATCCAGAGGTTCGAGTTCGAATCCCAACAGAGGCAAAAATGTTTTTTCCACGGGTATCGCCTTTTGCGAGGAATTAGCAAGTCTTCCGTTAGTATTCATTGCCTTGAAAAGCGCTTTCTCGATTAGCCGTTCGGAACCGGCAGAAAGTTGTAGGTCCCTTCCATTGCCTCACAAGGCATGGTTGTGAGAAATGCGCTAGGCCCAGGGGCTCCTCGCTCTGTTGAGCCACCCTATTTATTTATTTATTTATCTACCCATTTCTGTAAACGAGCTCAACCATTTCTCATACTTTGAGAAAAAAATTTTAAAGCGCAAGGAAACAGTCAATGGGTATTAAACATTTTGGCAGTCAATCACGACTCCAATGTTGAATGACACCGTTCAATAGATGAACGTGAATAAACTTACATCAGGCTTGGCGTTCTCTTCTTCTTCTTCAAATAAAGAAAGAAAAAAAAACCAGCCGACCTATAAAACCATTTTCGGGCTTTTTTATTAAGGCCAATGTGAAAACAGTCAACAAAATCACTCCAAAAGACGAAGAGCTATGACAAAATCAGTTTGCGTGATTGATTTGTGAATCTTAACTCACAACTACAGTTGACAGCATACACCATCCTCTTTGGCTTCAAATCCTCCAAAGGACTTAAATTCAATTCCCTCTCATCTCAATTACCCCTCCCATCAGAGAACCTTTGTACAGTTTTCCATCAACACAGAAACAACATCCTTCTTGAGCTAAATCACCCCCAGGAGTTCTGATCAAATCAGTTTTTATATTCCATAATCTTCACTGCCGGTGCTGCCACAGAGGCTGGCTAGCCTCTGAATCTCTCTCTAGGGATTTACAAATGCAGAACGATGATGATAATAAAACAAAAGAAAAAAAAAGAATTCCTCATGTTGCTTCTGTGCACTAAATGTGGATTATCTATTGTCTTTTTTGCTCTCCTATTTCCTTCTTACATCAGTTTTTGCTAAGCCCTCTTTCCTTTTGATTAAGATAAACATCCCAACTCATGTAAGGAGCCACCACATTGTCATCATCAGATAAAACATACAAAAAGCGACCAAGACTAAAAAAAAGAAGAATAATAATAAAGAAGAGCTACTGCTCCTGGAGATAGTGGATCATGGAGCAGGCTGCGAGTTAAAATTCCTTTGTAGTCAAACCATCATCATACCGCATCTTCAAGTGAGGACCTGGTGTATGTACGTATAGACGCTTCTTCAATGAAGTAACGAAATGTTGCAGAGCCCTTGCTTTATACGCTGCTTTTTTATGATTTCATAAATTTAATAATAATGCGTCTTCAAAAGTAAGAAAAAAATCCACGTTGCCAGGCTTTACTAGTCGCCTCTATAAGCTTCTCGTTTGGTGCAAGGAAAAGTTCATAAAAATGTAAATTAGACACTCTAGCTCATCCTGAATTTTAAATGCAAAAAAAAAACGGCAACCACATTAAAAAATATCCTTTTTCTTGATGCTTTTGTATGAAAACCAACTTTATGAGTAGGGAAACCCAACTAGAATAAGTTTTACAGCCACTATCAAATTAAAAAGTGGCGGATATACGGAGGGAGAGAAAGAGGAGGATAGAAATTAAGAACAACAAGATTTATGACTGATGGAGGGACGGAAGACAACTACAAGCCAAAGCCTTTTCCAGAACGAGTATAATTAAAAATCATTTAAAATTTCAATTTTGTCAGAGAGACGGATTTGTATGGTTGCGGTTGTCTATAACTCATAGTAGTTAAACTGTTTCGTGATTATATTTTACAACTAGTCCGGTATATATGATGGGTGGAAGTTCTTTAGTGGTAATTTAAGCAAATGCATCTCGTCTGAGTGGCCACAGGATTCATTCATAGATGCGGCAGTCTACGTGTGATTGATTTTATGTCTTTAGTGGGATGGAAAGTAATTGCATTGAGTTAAATGACGGAAAAACGCTCGACAGCCGGGAGAACAGACCTCAAGGGCGAGAGTTGATTGAAGAAAGTCAGCTTAAGGTAGTAATGTGTGGCTGACCTTTGAAAAACTAAACGGGAAGTTAGGAGAAGAATGCTCAGGAAAACGTGTCGTATAGAAATCGGCATGAGACAAGGTCAATTCCACAGCCTCATTTATAAAAAATTCACATTTTTCGGGTTATAACGAGTGGGTTGTTAAATGGCGCCCAACATCAATGAACGGCATTTTATTCAAATGAATGGCGCCAAATTCAAATGATTGACGCTTATTTATTTATGAATGACACCCATTTGCCCCCAAATAACTACCAAATCGAGTGAACGTGTCTAGTTTTTTATAAATTGCACGCAATTGGAGGAAATGGCTCCCATTCAAATAATAATATAGAACGCAATTTAGCTTTCCAGTTATGAAAAAAAGGCACCCTAGTCGAATGCCATTTAATTAGTATGAATGAGTGGCTCCAAATTCAAAAAACGCTCAATCAATGGCGCCCAATTCGAATAATTGGCAACCGACTCTCATAAACGACACCCGATTAGAACAAATAACGCGTGATACAAATAAATGTCAACCAACTCTAACGAATAGCACTTAATTCGTATCAAGGGCATCCAATTTGAGCAAATGGCGTCCGATTTGAACTCGAAATCATTTCAATGGCGCCCAATTCGTGCTAATGGCACCAGATTCAAAAAACTTCTCTCTACGCTCCAATTGGGCGTGTTGTAGTCCTTTTTGTTAAGAAGTATTTTCACTCAAAAAAGCAACGGAATTCAAAAAACCCCAGCCATATGCTTCAAATATCTATTGAGCCTTTTTTGCCTCGGCGAGTTAAAAAGACAAAATCGCATTAGAATTTTTTTGAGTATATTTAGCATGATAAACGTAACGGCCGTTCAGGTAACCGACAGCAAGAACTAATTTATTGGCATATGCAAGCATGCCAAGCGGTTGTAACCCTGGACAACCACCTGCTTTGCTCCCAGTATCCTTGCAGTGTCCCTGTAAGCACCGATGGTCAATGGTGGCATAAGAAGTTGATGGTATTTTCAGATGTCAGATTTCTTTGATGACATTGGGTTTGAATCATTGAAAAATTTCACGACTTCCTTTCTCGAACATCACCTCGAGCGAACGTTACAGCCATCTGCTTCAAAACAAATACAATTCGAAGCCATAAGAGCTTTAAAGGCACAGCTTCCTGGTTTGATTGAAAATAAGAAACGCAAAAAGCTTAACTTTCTTCGGTCTTGTGCTTTCTTTCCTAACTCGTTACTAGCACCACCTTGCAACAGAGTTAGGAGCCCTAAGGCCCAGCGCATTTCTCACAACTATGCCAGTTCCGAACGGCTAATCGAGAAAGCGCTTTTCATCGCAATGAAATTGCTTTCGTCGGATTAGCAAATTCCTCGCGAATGGCGATACCCGTGGAAAAAATTATGCCTTTGTTGGGATTCGAACCACAAACCTCTGGGTTAACAGGCATCAGACAAGCTAACCATCACACCATGGGTACCACTTCAAAAAGACCTTAAATAAGACCTGAGTGAATTTCACCCCTCTTCTGATCCAAGGCCTGTATGTAGGCCAAAATCACTGTATCAAAATCAATTTACCTCAGTCACCTAACTCAGTGATCTTCCAGGCACGATCAGTGTCACCTAACAGTTTCCTTCCATGGTTTCCCTTATCCGTTCAAAATTAAATATAAATAAATATAAATTAATTATATGCCCTGATAAAAGCAAAAGGCAGATGATATTCTGCTATGAGGAATCGAAAGTCAAATAAGGCTATTGGTGTTGTGGTTGTTGAATGATAATTCCAATAATCACTGAAAGTATCTGCAATAATCAACGTTTCATTGAATTTTAAAAAGAGTAAACTCTTCAACGGCACAAAAGGATGTAACGTCGCACCACCCGAATGTGAAATGCTCTACCTGCCCCTGTCTTTCCCCTACAGTACGATTCACAGAGGTTTAAAAGCAACGAGCATCGGTGGAGACACCATTCAAATCCTCTCCTACTTTCCTAAATGCTCGTACTGTGTTTTATAACATTATGAGGGTTATTCATAACCTCTTGATGTGCGGGTTAATTATTGAAAAAAAAGGTGCAGTAAGAAATCGGGATGTGTCATTCAGAAAAATTCCTAGACTAGTGTGAAACTCTTGGTATAACGAAGGCGGTAAGAAGCCAATAAAACTGCCTTTTTGCCCTAGAAGAGTCTACCGAAACAGAAGAGCTCTTGAATTTTTTTTATGTCTTCCGATCACATTCTTTGAAGGGATACTGAGGAATGAAGGCACGCGATCGTATGGAAGAAAATATGCACTCCTCTGTTAGGCATTAAGTTGCACTTCACAGAAAAGTCTTATGAGATTGAGTTTAAGGTATGTACATTTGGTCCTACGAGCCGGATAAATTGAAATTCTAAGACAGAAATAAAATTAAATATAAGTTTTCCCCCACCAGTGGAACATACTTGTTAGCGTTAACGTGGCTATACAACGTTTGAAAACAAAGTGTAATTAGTATCTAAAGATTACTCAACGAGTACACATATAAAGGGTTTTCCAATAGGTATGATATGATTTTGGAGTGGCGTTTCGGCCATTTGTAGTATATCATGATCTGTCATTTCTTTTGTATTTCATTCAGAAGTGTTTATAATTTTACCATTGGACCACCGTAAATGTCGTGAGTTTCCTGATTTTACCTTGGAACAACTTGAAACCGACAATGATTTTTTAGAAAATCATCTTTTCCGATGAGGCTCACTTTCATTTGACTGGTGCGGTAAATAAACAAAACTGTCAATTCTGGTGCGACGAAAATCCACAGAATATTCATGAAACACCATTACATTTACCTAAATTGACAGTTTGGCGTGGTTTTTGGGCTGGTGGAATCATCGGTCCGTACTTTTTCAAAATGAAGCTGGTAAGACGATTACTGTGAATGGAGAATGGTATACATCGATCATAACCAACTTTTTATGACCGAAATTGTAAGAAGTTGATCTTGACAACATTTGTTTTCAACAAGAAGCGGTTACGTGGCACATAGCAAATTGAATTATTACGAGAAAAGTTTGGAGATTCGATTTATTTGAAGAAATGGTGATATTGAATGATTTTCAAGAAGCTGCGATTTAACAACATTAGACTATTTTTTGTTGGATTATTTGAAGTCATTGGTCTCTCAGGGTAAACCAAAGTCTCTCCAAGCCTTACAAGTCAATATTGAACGTAAGGCTTGGATTCATGATATACGTCTTGAGCTAGCGGAAAAAGTGCTCGAAAATTAGGTTAATCGAATTTGTTGCAGTCGTGGTGGCCAATTGAATGACGTTTTTTTTTAAACTTAATTGTATTGATTGAACTGCACATTATATCAAAAATATTTGTATTTCCTCAACAGCAAGTGTGGTTTTTCTTAAAAAGAAATCATATTACTCTTATTGGAAAACCCTTTATTTTGTACAAGCTAAGTCCGTCAAGGGATACGAGCTTTCGGTAGCACTATTGTTGCGGTATATTTTTCCACAACAAGTTAAACCTCTACTTTTCTTCCTCTTCCCATTTTCACCCCTCCTTTTGTTGTGGCTTCAAGGTGCTGGCAGAGTACAAAGCAACACTAGTCCATCAGCTAGTGGTGTACTTCAAAGTATTATGGAAAAGCAGCCCAAATAGGTACCCCTTCATTGAGCCAGTGGACGGCTGGAGACTCAAGCAGCAGCGATAGTAAGAACCAGGGAGGTTCTGGAGAAAATCCATCGAAACAGCAGCAGGTTACTAACAACCAAATACTCGTACAATAAGGTAGAGATTAGCTACCCACCTTTAACACACTGATATATATCAGTGATCTTCGGATTTGAATGGCATTTGAAGCCTTTTTCAATATAAACGGCCCAGAGCCCAGCGTAATGGCTGAGCGCCCACCGTAAAGGCCGAATGCCCAACCTAAAGTGCTTTACCTTAAAAAGAAATGACTCTTTACAGAATTATCCCCATTCCCCCAAATCTGCGCGAAGGTTCACCGAAGTAGTTTAGTAGTTTTCGCGATAAATGACGAATCCTCGTTAACTGAATCCTAGCTTAAATAGTTTTCTTGCACAGTGTAACTTGGGTCGGTTGGGCCGAGGGAATTTGTTAAAAATAATAGTTTTTCAATTTTCTATTCTGGAATGGATTGAAATGGAACAGGTCTGGATTCGTTCATTCAGGCAAGTTGTTGCGAATCTCTAACGACCAAGAGATTCACAACGAAATTGTTTAGAAGAGAGCGATGGATGCGTTTCGCCTACGGCGCAGACTCCAGCGAATTTGCTGAGAGTATTGCAGATACCCCGTGACGAACCTCCACGACTCTGATTGGTTGAAGTGAGTGGAATTTGCTGAATGCGCCGATGAACGAAGAGACCGCCAAGAAGATGGCACTTCTTGGTTGACCTCTGAAAAGGACATAGTGCCAGAAAGTTTTAGAAAATTGAAAAAGTGTCGGAAAATTTACAAGTCGAGTGATTTTATTAGTTGCAAGTAGAACAAATTGAAATTGTGTTTTTGTTGGCAGAAAGGCCAAAATAACTACAATTGGTTACTGTGTGCAGGAAAGCTCCACATAGGCAGGAATTCGGAGGAGTTAGTGCCAGTACGGGCAAGAGAACTCAGGCAGGATTCGTCAAAAGAAAGCTAAGTATTTTTATACCTTTTTAATTTCCTATAAAAGTGGAAAAGTGTTAGTTATACGTTTGTTTTGGCCTTGATTATTGAGTCATATTGTGGTTTCGGTAACCCTTCGCTTTCGTAATTAATCCTTAGATTGCAGGACGCGCGACCTCCATTTAACCTTTTTGTCTGTTCGGGAAAATTCCCAAAGAATCGTTTCTTTGCGGGTGCATTGTGCACATACTTTGTTGCTTTTACATTTTAACCTGGGTAAAAACCCATCTTCGATCATTAAATACCATACCATTTAAATTGTTAACTGGCCTTTGCCAGACTTTGCATACTTTGTACACCAATTTATTTATGAAAAAATTTCAGGTTTTCTACCTCTACCCGTAAATGTTTCCTGAATAAAACATATTTTATTCCTTTTGGAAATAAATCGCGTTGTTATTATTCCATTTGAAGATCATTTTCAGTGCTAAAGTTGGTTTGGAAATTCCAAACAAAAATTTCCTGTCGCCCTTTATTGTATGAAACACACACACAGTTGTGTGTTTTGATTGATACTCATTCTTTTTATTAATTCCTTTCTTTATTCAACTAATTACACCTACGTACCAATAATAAACACTACCTACGGGCCACCCCTTGCTGAGCAGCTGGCATTGGCAGCATATTATCTTGCTATCTGTTGCATTCTTTTTCCATCGAAATCCACCCAGCTGTCATTTGACAGTTCATCATAAAGTTAAAATTCGGTCAACATCGCCGCGGCACATCGTTGTGCACGTTTTATATTCTTGCATTTTAAATAATTAATTAATCCATCGTTGCGATTAATCCAAGTTGTGGATTTGATTCGTTTGGATTCGGTTCGTCGGGAAAAAAGTGCAACACTATTACACGCTTACTGTCTAATATCTGACATCTTTTTGAGACGTACAATACAAATGCTAAGCAGTTCACCAAGCACGAAACACATCGAAATCTTCGTTCAAATTTCTGTCATTCATGGCACACTTCACGCACAGCAGAGCATCTTTAATGCATTCGAGGGCCTTTAAAAATACTTCACGATACAAGAAAAATGACGAGCAATGAAAAAATTGCTACCGTTTTTCAAATGAATATCCTTTTTTAAGGAAATCCATCGATACTTTCGATGCACATTTTAAATATTAATTCTCCCTTTACGAAGGGGTTTGAGTGGTCTTATCAAGCCCTATTTAGTCCTTAGAGCTAACGAACCTTGAGAATTGTCAGTTAATCAATTTACTTTGACTAAGCACCATAGTCTATACAAAAAGAAGAACTGGTCTTGTTACAGTCACCAAAAAGGAAAATCGAATAATTGTTTTGAATCGTTAAAACTCTCACCCATTGACACACGCATCAGCCTGTCAAAAAAGACAAATTGTATCCAAAAAAAATCGCACTTCGTTGATAATTGAATTCCAACTCTCACTTTTTACTCGAATATTAAAAAAAAAAAATTATTCAACTTTGTCACACTCATCCGTTTCACTTTATTTCATTATTTCATTGATTGCGAAACTCAAAACTGTAACATTACACGACTATTTTCGTTCATAAAATTGCACAGTTTACTTATTTAATTAATAACAATTTATTTTGACACAAGATAGCGAAGACACACGAGTATCGCTGGTTGTTTTAATTCACACTTTATCACTGTACGAGGGATAAAAATTGGCACATCCAATTGAAAGTGTTCTTTACCGACTACTAAAACATTTAATGAAGTGATTCTTTGCGTTACATCCGCCAGAATGAAACCATGGACATCACCAACCAGCACCACACCACAGTGCTCTCTCCTCACAGCACAGACACTTCTCAAACCAAGACAACAACGGTGGTTGGTTGACGGTCGCTGCTGTCTTGCGTTCGAACACCAAACCAACAACAACAACAACACGACCGGTTCAGTGGTTCAAGTGGTTGAAAAAGTTTTTGGATTTTTCTTATGACAACAAAAGCTAAACGAGTGTTTCAGTTGATTGGCATCGATATGGGAAAAGCCTCCACCCGCCCGTTGTTGTATCTGTGTCGTTTCTCGCGGTTATAGAATATGAAAAAAGTTGAATCATCGCAATGTGTTTTACTACACAGGTAGTCGGGTTATTCGCACTGGAATGACAACGATTAGCCCGAGTTTGTGGATTCTTTGTGATGAATGGACAATGAGTTGGCCCGTTTCGTCATAAAATTAAATTTGAATAGATTGACGGTTAACATGGCTAATAATTGTTCACATTAAAATTGCTCATCTTAGTCTGTGTTATCGTGCGCTGTCCATCACGGCGTTGATGTTGTTGACTTGGGGATTTTGTATGAGGAACTTATTTGTACTTTTGTTTGATTGTCGCCATGTCATACTTAGGTGTCAATTAGGTGAAACGGGCCTGTTAGTCGGAAGATAAAACAAAAACAAAAAAGAGAGAGATTGATTTAAGTGCGTGTGTATGTGGTATGACGGTCAATAAAGCTGTCAAACAACTTCAAACTTACACGCTAAATGACGATAGATCAAATTTGGATTAATGGTTAGCTGTCCCCGACTAGACAAATATTTGTTTTAAAATTTTTGGGGTGCAAAGAGGGAAGCACTGAGAGGAGACGACACAAGGAGAAATTTATCACTTTGTGGTTTTTATTTTGAAGTTTATAAAAACAAACAATGCTAATGGGTACATAGACACCTTTGAGTAATCCTAGAAAACAGATAATTTTATTTAATGAATTGTAAGCACGACCTGTCAGTTATAATCACAGTCATGAAAAGGAGATGAGTTACGGAACAACTCACGTTTCTTTAATGTTATCTGAATATTCTCTCAACACTTCTTGAAACTATTTATAGTTAAGGGTTGAAAGAAACTTCATGTGTTTTTATTGAACATTCGGTGCGGGTGTTCTCAAAAGATCGCTTGTTTTTGCCCGGTCGTCTGATTTTTAGTAGTGCTCTCACCGGACTTAGTGAAGCTGAACAAGTGGATCCCACTTCAACGATAGCATCCTCTGGAGAACAGCTTTCCAAGCGCCAACAGAAGCTGGAGAGAAGGCGAGCGGCAAAGGCTCAGTGCAAGAAAAGGACACCAAGGTTGCCAAAGGCACTGAATTAAGTTGCAAACCTTTGCTGACGGTGGCGAAAAGTTACAGGTCAGAAGAGGTCTCACCCACCAATTCAGGACGGTATCCCGTAATCGAACTCACCCCAACTTCTGCAAATGCGAACATGGTCAAAAGGAATAAGGTTTCCGGAAGCTCTGCGAATCTTCCTGTTGGTCTAGCTGGAAAGTCGGTGAATGAAACTGGAGGAACAGGTCGCAAGGCTTGCCAATTCGGTCCACGGACACTGACCAGACGGGATAAAGCCTCGAAGTAATTTTTTATGATTGGCATTTTCTTCCTTCGAGGGCGAACTTATTTTTTCTCCGAATATGTGCGAAATAATACAAAATTTTGGTCAGGGAGAGCAAAATTAGGGAAGCCTTTGAGAGTTGATACATTTCAGTAAATTTACTACAGAAATCCTTGTTTGAATTTGGTTATAGCTTCCTCATTACTAAAAATATCAAGAAAGAATTTTTATTTGCAAGACAAGTTAATGATTACTTGGATTTCTAAAAAACTTAAGTTAGGGTACCGCAGGGAAGATCCGTAGGTCCAGTTTTGTAGATGTAGATGAATGTAAATGCAAGGAAACGGAAGAAAACTACCGCACACATGTTTGCTGATTGCAAAAGAATACCATAAGCGGTTAAAACGATAAGTCTTGCAAAGCGGTACGAATACTGAGAATCAGTAGAGAAAACATAATGCTCAATTAAATGAAAAATTACTTCGATTTTAAGTTTAGAATATTCATTTGAATGGCGATTATATTAACAAATGATGCTGATTGTGCCGGAATGAGTCTCTACGTAAAATAAAAGACAATTTGATACTAATTTAAGAAAAGAAACTTCGGATACAAGTTGATTATCTTTTCCTTTTTTAGTTTATGACAGCCATTCTTAGTAAATCTCTAACGCTGGAGCGAGCGCAATAGAGCGAGGAGCCCCTGGGGCTCATAACAATGCCTTGTGAGGGAATGGAGCGACCAACACATTTTCTGTCAGTTCCGAACGACGCGGGTGCAGATGGCCTTGATGCCGAACTTTTCAAGGCAGCTGATGATCAGTTGGAAAGGAGCATGCACGAGCAGATCTGCATGATATGGTCGGAAGAAAGCATGCCCGACGAATGGAACCTCAGTATCGTATGCCCGATCCTATAGAAAGGAGACCCTCACAATTGCGCCAATCACAGAGGGATAAGCCTCCTTAACGTCGCTTATAAGATCTTGTCTGTTGTAATATGTGAACGTCTGAAACCCCACCTCAACAACTTGATCGGTCCTTATCAATGTGGTTTTAGACCAGAGAAGTCCACAATAGACCAAATTTTCACATTACGGCAGATTTTGGAAAGAACCCGGGAACGTAATATCGATATTCACCATCTTTTAATCGATTTCAAGGCCACGTATGACAGCATTTACAGAGACGAGCTGTACAGAGCCATGTCTAGTTTCGTACGACTTTGCAGGATGACTTTGGAGAATTCACGCTGCTCCGTCAAGATCGGTAAAGAACTCACCGAGACATTTGATGTCGAAAAAGGTTTTAGGCAAGGCGACAAACTGTCATGCGATTTCTTCAACATCATACTTGAACAGATTGTAAGAAACTCAAACGTCAACACCAGAGGAACAATCTTTCAAAAGTCTGTACAATTACTCGCCTATGCAGACGATATTGACGTAATGGGAAGAAAAAAGCGTGATGTCATAGGTGCTTTTGCGAGTATTGAAACAGAAGCGGCAAAAATAAGTTTGATGGTTAATGAGGGCAAAACGTAGTATATGTTGTCATCAAACAAGGACACAGAACATCGACGAATTGGACAAAACGTCACAATAGACAGACATAACTTCGAGGTAGTACAGGACTTCGTCTACCTAAGATCCGCTGTAGACACGGACAACAACATCAGTGCGGAGATCAAACGGAGAATAACTCTTGCCAACCGTTGCTTCTTTGGGTTAAGAAAGCAATTGAGAAACAAAACCCTCTCACCAAGGTAACCTTGTATAAGACCCTAATCATCCCAGGTCCTGCGGAAGCATGGACCTTATCGAAAGCGGATGAAGAAACCCGGTCGTTTTGAAAGAAAAATTCTCCGAATGATGTTTGGCCCCGTATGCGAAGACAATGTGTGCAGAAGAAGATACAACAACGAGCTGTATGAGCTGTATCGCGACATGGGCATAGCCAGAAGAGTACGCATCGCGAGGCTACGATGGTTGGGTCATGTAAAGCGGATGGACCCAAACGCTCCGGCTCGACGGGCTTTCGAAAGCACATTGCAGGGGAATCGCGGAAGGGGAAGACCTCGTCTTAGGTGGCGCAATCAAGTGGATGAAGACCTCAACCGACTTGGAGTGCGAAACTAGAGAGAGCCCGCCCGAAATCGAAGTCGTTATAGAAGGATGTTGGTTGAGATCCAGGTTCACCCCGAACTGTAGTGCCCACCTAAGGAAGTAAGTCCGAACGACTAATCGAGAAACCGCTTTTTATGGCAATGGATCTACTGACTGCGAAAAATGAAGGGTTTGATAGAATAGCGCGAACGAAATCAAGTTCAAAAAAAGTCGACAGTGGCGTATTCAATGTTCAGGATGTCCGATGATGACAATTTGCTGGTTGGAAATTAAAGCCGCTAAAAAACAGGGAGTTATACATCTACAAGAAAATCATTTCCTTTTTTAATCGATTTTGAATCCACAAACAGAAAAATTGCTTCACCGTCTTCATGTTACACACTTCAATCTATGAGGTTCCTTCCTTCACCCTTCCGAAAGACAGTAAGGGAAGCTTACATACGATTCCACTATTCGAAGAAAGCATAAGCAAAACGTCAGGTAAGAAACCATTTATTAGAACACACTGAATAGCCAAAGTTTGTGGAAAACGTAATAACGTACATTACTCGTGATAAAAGCATATCGTTACTTAGCCAATCAAGTTATAGTCGTTTGCAGTCTTGCCAAAAAAAGGCTTTGAGTATTGCTAATATTGGAACAAAAAAAAAAAAAAAAAATCGAAACAATGAGCTACATGAAGCCCGTACGTGGACTACAAAGAACAAGACGTTAAAGGTGTTCTCAGTTTGGTCAGATCAGGGGCTTCTTCTGTTCTTTCAAAAATGAAGCAGCTATGCAGGGCCTTTAGCTTTAAGAATGATAACTACAAACACAACCAGTTCACCGGAAAGAGTTTTTTCAATACCGTGTTACTTCATATAAAAGTTCGCTGCTCAGCTCTTTCGTTTATTGCTTTGTTGTTTTTAAGTTCAAAGAGAACACTAACGAAAAGAAATATAATTCTTAGATATCTGACAAAACCACTGAAAAAGCAAGAAAATATCATCAAATTGAAAATACGCTCTAGCGAGATCATAAAAAGTCACATAGGTATTCCTTTCTTGAGAGATCACATTAAATTGTTGAAGCTAAAAATAATTCAGGGCTAGCTCAAGCCCTGCACAGGTATACAACCTAAAAATGCCCCAAACCCTTTTGAGATGTTTTCGTGTTATTCTTAATCAATAACACTAAGCAGCCATTAATTACGTCATGCCCATCTCTGAGAATTCTCCACAAAACCAAAATTCATTGACGTGATTCAATTTTCGGTTATTATCCCCACGCCGATCTGTCTGACCTCGTTTTCCTGATGTATTCTTATCCTTAAATTTAAATCTCCTCCTTTTAAGCACATCCCGTTATTCACATTTCCTAACCCACTCACAAGGTCTCTTCAGGTTGAACCGCAAGCACGTCCGTCCCATCCCAACAAACAAACAAAAAAATTTTAAATAAAGCAAAGCACAGTTCATTCAGGTTCAACATTTTTTGGGAAAGAACAATAATTATGCCCAAACCGAAATGTCATCATTATCGTGCCTTGTAAAGGCGGTTTCCCCAGAAAATAATTACCACACCAAAGAACAAGTAAATTATGCAACAATCACAAATGCATTTGTTGTTTTTCAATTCCAACAAAAAAATATCGTTAATCATCTAAATTTACATGGAATCGGTTTTCGGGAAAGGAAAAGACTTGTTGTCGTGTCGTCCATCCAGAAAGCAACGGAAGCGTTAAACTTCGCGAGGACTTGGTGTGGTTTTTGTTTATTGGCTGGTTTCTTGAGTGGTTGAGTATGGACTTTGGCGATAATTTGTTTCTGCATGGGAGTTCGTTCTTAAATCTTTTGTGTTAAAAAAAAAGAAAAAGAAAAAAAGGTCAGAGGAGGTTCCAGGCCAGTGAAGTCATGATAAGATGTTGTTTGTTATTTTGTATACTCATTACGGTACGTCCGTCTATACCATGGAGATCCTATGTGAGTCCTAACCAGTTTCACTAAACAAGAAACATCTGCGCTTCTAAGGTTTTGATTCTTTTTTGTTGACTTGACCTTGATGGCCATTCTACATAAAGGGATCCACTTCATCAAAAACCGTAGCAATAAATTATCGAATTTTTGTTTTTTGTAAGCAAACAGACAAGCCGCAGAGAAGGGCCACATGTTTGGGAACAAAGTCGGAATATTGAAAGTGATCCGACCGGCGACTAGCCTTCTGAATCGACAAAGTCAAACTGGCAAAATTTGTCGGTGCGATCAATCAATTCGTGACAGACATGTGTTTTAATTTGTCGTTTAGGACACGAGGGAAAAAAGTAGGTATTTTCTCTGATTCCTTTTTTCGATGTTCCCAGAGTTCTCAGGAATAGAACGCAATTTAGCTTTGACGAATGTTTTGTTTTATTAAATTTGTCAACCCTGAAGAATAGATGACTCTTATTGCCAACGTGTCACCCCCTCCCTTCTTTTCCCTAGCAATTTAATCGGAAGTCGAAACTCAGCCTGAAGTCATTCGTAACTTGTTAAATTGTCCATGAACAGCATATGCCCCTGTTCAATTATTATCATGAGGCAAGTGCGAAAATGGAAAGATCGTTTGTGAGCACACACGTAAGACAGTTAAATTGATGTCAGGTTTTATGGATAGCGAAAAACAAATTGCTAAAAACTCATCTTGCATATTGAAGAACTCTGCGAGTTCCATGTTGTCGAATGCTCGTGTGGTAAACGATAAAACAAATAGCCAATGTTACTCATACTGTTCACTGATTTATTTATTACACTTCAGTTGAAATATATTTTCACATAGGAGTGGTCAATCAATTTCAACGTCTCGGCCTACAAACATGAATTAAAAAAAGTAAAGTGCTGACACACGTTCACCACTCTGTTGGACACAATGAAACATTTTCGACTTCGATTCAGCCACTAAAATAAAAAAAAAAACGATGAAACAAACATAAAAACCCATCCGCAATCAACAATAAGTCCCATCAAATCATTCAATCGATCCATCATTGGTATTTAATCATATTCGCGTTTGTTTATTATTTTTTGCCTCGCTTCCGTCAGAAGATAGGTGCCTTTACTCTTCTCAAGCACTTTTATCGTTTAAATTGGCCTTGAACTTGGTCTTTTAGGCCGTCTAGAGAGTCACGGCTGCGGCTGTAGTTATTGTTACACGCGGATGAAGAAGATTGCGCTTTGCTAAACTAAAACACTAAAAAAGCAGTGTTCACAGTGAGGTATTTTTGTGATTTTTAATTGTTGTTGGAACATTTTCTTCCACTAGAGTACAACTTACACGGGTGAATAACTACCACCACGTACACCACGGATAAACATATATTCACTCTACTCGGAATTCATTTGAATTCTATGCAAAACATCGCTGTTCATTAAGCTGCCACCAACGTTCGTTGCGTCGGGTCGTCTGTTCGTTGTTGGTTGGTTGCCTCCGCTTGGAGAAAAGACTACAGAGAAGAAGTTATATGCCAAAAAGGTTTGGTGGCTTCAGCTTTCACAGCACGGCCAATGCGTGCTGTCATCATCCTTTAGCTCTATTGTTGAACTTGCACACAAACACTCTTATGGACTTCTTTTGGTCTATTTTTGTGGCAATCGTTATTTTAACAGCGCAGTATGCAAAGTGGCATTTTTGCGCGACGATCCACCTTCCATCTCTCCCAACACACGCAGACGAAAATCGCAAATGGAATACTGATGATCCCGCACCGACAATTGTTTATGTGGTCATCTTTGGGTTGACAGTCGACAACAACTCCTTTTGGGATGCAAATATAGGGACAGCGGACTGTGTGAGTCCCTATTTGTAGTCTGCTATGTTGGATTTTACAGTTTATCTAGGATAAGGAATCATCGCATTCTCTAACCAATGCTTTAAGGGCTAAGGCGGTGGCGATGCGCGGTTTTCCGCAAATGCGAATTTATGCGAACACAAACGGACGTGGAACTCTGTTTGTCTATTGGCAAACGAATAGATGACAGTGCACTGACATCGGCTCTTTTTAACTAACTGAAATGTCCAAATGTGAGGCAGCGGTCAATTGGAGCTGAAATGTATGTGCAGATGGGAATTTCACAGTCTTCTCTTTTAATTGAATGGATATGGTTGAGAGATTGGTATTGTTGGCGGGGCCCTTAAACAAACTAGAGCCAGTTCGTTGACCATTTTTTTTTGTGTTTTTGTTTTGTTTGCCCTTCAAATGAAATCAGGAATTGAATTTGAAATCTTGACTTGCTGTCAACATATGAGAGGCATCGAAACAGTTTTCGATACTCTGTTGTGGGGTTAGAGAATGAGAAGCAAGCTTCAAAACCTTAAAAAGGAGCTGCAATGAATTCGTTCACAAAAAATTAAGAGAATGTGTTAAGGTGGTATAACTAAAAGGCATTGGTCTGTAAATGATTAGACGTAAGAAAAAGTTAATAAGCTGAATACACGTACGGGGGCACAGATTCTGGAAACTACAGCTCTTACGAGTACCCCGTTTTTAGGACCAGAGTACAGAGAGCATCAAAAGTAACATAATCCAATATTCTAGCACCTCGAATGATAAGGGAAGAATATCGGAGGTTCGAATAAATACAAATAGAGGGTGAAGTCGGGAAGCTCCGATAATTACACACTCAGATGATTATACATACCCATGTATATTCTTCCAGCAAACTGAAGAAAGGGGGCAGAATAGTAGATACCGCTCCGCGCAAAAATGAGATTAGGGTGGTCGAAGGCGTTGAGTACAACTACTATCACATTTATGTAGTGGTGGCGAAAAAAAAGGAGTCACACGAAGCAATTCTGGACAGTTTCTTGAAGGTAAGGCTACCCGGTCTTATTCAAAGGCAAAAAGGGTCAACAGAAAAAAGAAAAGAAGAAGAAGAAAGAAAAGAAAATCTTTGCGGCCCAACCACAGCACCTGCAATTGAAGACGATGCTGTAAGCTGTAAGGTCTGAAAGTTAAGTTCATAGAGACTTGCCGGATGAGGAAGGGCACCTGCAGCAAACGTAAAAAAATACGAAGGTTGCCCTAAAAATCAGCCATTGTTTTACTGGACTGCGCGTCATGCGTTTGCAAAGCTGGAAACTACAAAAGTTTGAGCCGTGTAAAGCCTATGCATTGGAAAAGCATCAATAGGCAATAAACAAATACATGCAAGTGGATAGATGGAAACCTTCTTGATGAAGTGCTTAGCAGGCCATTGATTTAAGAGTTCAAACATTGCTTCATGAAATCCACATTTGAAAAAGTTTTTTAGTTTTAATTGACAGGTCGTCCAAGTTAACGCGTGTCATCTGCTTTACTATAGACCAAGTTATAAAAGAAGCTCTCAATAGAACGATGAGAAACAAACTGCATGTGAATGAGAGTGATAGGTTTTTGTCCCACTAATTCTTTAATAATCCTGTGCAAAGTGATATTCTGCCGTAGTAGAAGTTGCGGCAAATTAACCAAGAGAACCCAATTACCGTCCGATTTTGCCATGCAGCATCAACATCAAGTACTAGGAAGTGTTAAAACTGTAAAGAACCCATCAGAAACGTTGATCGCCTATAACGTGCAAGCGAGGACCACGACCACAAAGAAACCTCTTTTAATGGGTTTCAAAAAGCAATGATAGCTTAGTTAAGTTTATCAAAAGGATATCCTCTGAACATCACCAGGTACAGAAGAGTCGGATGTCAACAAAGTCCATAGTATCGTCTTTACGTTCACCTTTGCCGTATTGCGGGAATGCCGTTTGGCAACAGAACTGTCAGTTCGATAGTAAATCTGGTGGAAACAACTTAATTTACGGTCTTTTATACGAACCATAAAAGTCTTGTGTTGGAGTTCCTTACACTATTATTATCCACGGCAGACAACCTAAAAAATCATCCGGATCCGACATGATCTCCAACTACATCATAAGAAGGTTCCCCCAAATCCTGATGCTATTCCTGGCAATCATATTCAACAACTGCATCAACAACTGCTATTTCCCAAAGAGATGGAAGACTGCAAAAATCGTGCCAATCTCCAAGAAACGTGATAGAAGTACTGTCTCTGGACATCGTCCTATCTCACTTTTAAACAACACCAGCAAAATCCTGGAGGGAATAATTCTCCAGAGACTGAAAGCATTCTGCAACCACAACATCATCCCAAGTATGCAGTTCGGATTTCGGGAGAACCACTCCACCCTTCATCCGATCTTGAGGTTTCAAAAGGACGTAAGGACTCTTAACAGCTACAAGGTTGCTGTGCGATGCTTCCTTGATATCGAGAAAGCCTTTGATAGCATCTGGATCGAAGGGCCAAATCACAAACTAACTCTTCTCAATTTTCCAGGTACATTAATCAAAATAATTTTCAGTTTTCTCAATTGCAGATCATTCTTCGTCCAAATTGAAAACAGCCAATCAGCAACCAAAGATATCAGAGGAGGAGTAGCTCAAGGATCAAAGCTCGGGCCCTATCTCTACAACATCTTTACCTCAGATCAGCCTCAACCAAACAACGCCAAGAACTTGCTGTATGCAGATGATTCCCTTACTTATGCACTTACATGGATGTCGGCAGCAATTGCAGCCCGAAGAGTCGACGTCTCTGGGAATACTACACCAAATGGGGCATCAAAGTTAATTCGTCCAAATCCGAATTAGCCTGCTTCAGGAGACCCACAAGACGTCGAAAAACAAGATCAGCCGCAAATTGTCACAAAACAACCATCAAACTACCCGATGGAGCACAGCTGAAGACGAAAAAAAGCATCAAGTACCTTGGCATAAACTTCGAGGAAAGATTACGCTTCAACCCACATGCAACAGCAGTTCTTAAAAAGGCAAACTACGCCTTCCACGTCATGCACCCTCTAATGCGAAGAAGGAACGGACTCAGCCAGAAGACAAAGTTGCTGTTCTACAAACAGCTCCTCAGACCAATCATCACTCACTGCTTCCCTGCTTGGTTTAGTATATCCAAAAACAGCTTGAAAAAACTCGAAGCATTTGAAAGGAAAATTCTGAGGATTTGCACAGGACTCAACTTTGACCGTCAGCGACAGAGGTACTTCAGCAACAAAAAGCTCTACGAAGCATCAGGAGTCCTTCCCATCGACAGATTCCTTCTGTATGCTGCAAGGAAAATAACCAACAACCTGATCAACCATCCCAATCCACTGGTGAGAAGCATGACAAGCGAAGAGAGACATCCCGAGCCACGATACTTAAATATGATGGCCTTACTGGACGAAGAAATCGTTCCAATCAATGACGAAGAGCAATACCCTTTTACGAGTTAGCAGCCTCAGCTTATCACCGTGGCTAGAGGTCACACAAACCACCTTCAACATAAAGACAACCGGATCTGAACAACCCGATATTTTTTTTAATAACATTATAAACATTTTTTTTTTTCTTATCATAGGCAATAATTATCATTATTTTAGCAAACAACACATTTTTTAAAGTAAGGCCCCTTCTGTGGCAATAAAACAAAAAAAAAAAAAATATCTAAATGCAATGTTATCTCAGAATAAAGAACCAGTTGTATATATATACCTGTTCAATAACAATAGTTAAACAGCTAACAGTGAATTTTCTTACATACTCGGTTACTTGATGACAACTGAGAACACAGGATGCGGCATCGCCGGTGAAGATTTCATCGATAACACTTGATTTAAAAATAGTTAAAAAAAGGAGAAGCACTTTAATCTTTCTGTAAGTAATCGAAATAAGGTCAAGTTCATGCCTTCATCAAAGAGAACATCCAAAACAGACATATTGAAAAAAGTGCGACTGTTAACAGCGTTGTCGAAGGGAAGTTTTGTCTACTAGGTTCTTTTTCTTTTCTTTATTTAACGTCGTGTATTGTGGCCTACGAACAATCACATCTCTCCCAATTGTCTGCTTGAATTTAGCAAGCCAACGTTCGGTTACGCCACATTGGCCTTAGAAGGCGTTGGTAAACCACCGATATTATGGTTTTTCTTTCCTTGGGGCCAACTAAATGCTGATGTCGTTGAACTTGCTTACAAAATTCTATTTTTGACGTCTTGTGCACCAAGAACTATCGCATGGCCGTTGAATCTCAACGAAGCCCCGCTACACCACCAATATCCCTATATACCTGCTTAAACGTTCAGTTCTCGTTCCAAGGATGTATCATCGTTATTGGCTTAGGTCAGAAAAGCGGAGAGTATTAACATTACATCAAAAACTGGAGACAATCAGCTATAGACCGGACTGGCTGGTAGACAAAGGGTAGTTGCCGCCCAGTTCTGCCACATACTCAATAGTTATGTAGGCCATTTTTACCTAAGCCTTACATTAAGTTACTATGTACTTGTGCGAATGAAATAAGAAAGATTGCTGGGAGCTTGTTTGCATTGGTAGAAACCAAAATCCTATCCAAAGTCAGTTAAGTAACATACAGAAGTTTTCTGTTCGAAGTGGACTATTTTAGTTTGTTGAAGTTCCACAAGGGTCTATGTTAGACCCGATTTTGTTTATTTTAATTTAGTCACTAAGGAAATCAACAATGTTAGAATAGTCAACTCATATAAAAGTTGTCATGCTTCATGCAACATCCACGACCTCTAAGAACTCTAACTCGTATAAAAGTGGTTCCAGTTTACGTGCCCCAAACATCCCCAACCTGCATTAGATTGTGTCAATACAAAATATGAAATTTCCCTTTTAAACGAGTGCAGTCGTCCAAAACAAACACAACATTCCTTGGAGTCCGTACAACGCGCCGAGGCACGCCACGTCTCGTCGGCCTGCCACTCGTCGCCGGCCGGTAGTCTTTGTGGTAGCCTCTTCCACAAGACTCTTTGTTTATGACCAATGAAAAGGAAAAGGAACTTTTAATCAGATTTTTTTTGTTCACTCCAGCCAACAGCGTCATGTTCTTATCCCACCGCAAAGTCATGGAGCATTGGTCTTGCAGTCTGTTTAAATGCTCACATGTTGCCTTGCAGCCGACATGTACCTAGAAATTGTTACAATTGACAAAAACAAAAACAAAAACAAAATAATAAAGGAGACCAACAGAAATATACGAGCATCCTACGATTGAATTAATGCTGAATACTTGTGCACTTGAAACAACCGTCTTCGACAGGGAAAAAGACAAGCAACAACAACACAGCACTGAAGGCTAAGGATGGAAAGAGGAACCCCATTTTAATGGGTTGCCTTCCCCCTTGTTTGCCAAATGAATGGTGGGATAGAGGTTCTTCCCCATGTTTGCAATCGATGTCATCGCTTGCTTTCATTTGAAGAGCCTCACTGAGCTCAATGTAGTTTTTATTGTTTTTAGGATTTTTTTTTTTCTTTCTTTCGTTCGTTCGACTTGACTAAGGTAGCTTTGCTTTGCTAGAAAACAGGCACAATGCTGCTGCCATGCCAAGTGTGCTTTTTGCTGAACCAAATTGCATGGAATACTTAGTCTCGATTGGGTTTTGATTTTTCCATAGATCGGGGTCAATTGTTTTGGGTTGATTCGTTGCTTCTTTTTTTTTTTTGTTTTCTGAAACAAGCGACCAAGTCATGCATTGGGGCGGGTAACTAGCCTAGCCATTGCCCATGTTTCGACGATGAAAAGTAAATTCCATTATAACTTCTCTGTGTGTATTATCTAGTTAGCGCAGGGAAAGTATTTTTTTTGGTTGCTCCTCCATTGGATGGTTTATTAAGACCGGCGAATTGAGTTTATGGGCCCAAGTCCAATCGTGCAATAAAGATTGTTTTCATTTTTGCGAATGTGGGGGAAGATGAGCTGTGGCATTGCTGGATAAGACCAATGCACCAGACACAAAAGAGGGAAATTGCAACTTATGATGGTTTAGGGGACTTTAAATTGGTTATGGTCTTTTAAGTACGTGCTTAATGGCGGTTTTGTGATTTTGCCAACAACTTGGTCGAGAGGTAAGGTTAAAAATGAAAGTGGATTTCTTTTTCTTCTTACAATCATCAGCTGGATTAAGTGGCAATTAAGTTTTGAGGAGGCGGGAGCTTTTTAGAGCGTGACACAAATAGTAACGAAGTGGACACACTCGTGGTAGTGTTGACTAAAGAGTTGTTCTACAGGGATAAATGTGACAATTTTCACTTTTAATTGATTCAGTTTTACTTTTGTTTGCGGTTATTATTTTTTCTGATTCTTAGAATTGCAAGATAAGGAAGATTCTTAAAAATAGACATCGAAATAAAAGGTTAAACTTAGGGTTTTGCAAAAGTGTTGGCCGAATCGAAAGGGTTCATTTCCAAAACTACTGAAAAACAATGCTGATGTGGAACATTTCATTCCACATTTTGCTATAGGAAATAAAATTTCCTAACAAATGTTCAAAGTTTTTGAAATACCAACGAAAAAATTTAACATCAGGATTTCGATGATCTTTCAAAGGTTGCCTCGCAGCTGAGCTATTTCCACCTAATTACCCAGCATTAAAGTAAATGAAGTTTGTGGGGCGGTCGAACTCCAAAAAAGTTTAACGGATTTGACCAGACGATGTACCATATGAAATGAGTTTTGAAAAAAAGGAAGACTTCGGGCTTACACGGTACAAAGTTTTGATCTCGAAGATTATTTGAAGTAAGAGGCAGCCTAATCAATGAACAACCGAGAGTTTATTGCAAACATTATGAAGATCATTGAGGGTTAGTTAGGTATCCAACTGTGAAATAACAATATGGTTATCTATTGAAAAATCAGATTCTTCACAGGAAAGCAACCATAGACATTATTCGAAGTACAAAAGAAAGGATCGTTTTTGAAAAACATGGGGACAGCTCAGAAAATTTGTAAATTTTATTGGCTGATTTTTGAAAATGATCATTTGATCGACAACCACGGAATGTGATATGAGTGGCTATCGGAAAACAGAAGCCTTAAACAATAATAAACATGAACTTGTACGATTTAGCAGCTTAAAAGTAAGTTGTCGAATGAATCAAATAAAGCTTGGAGTAACTCATCCGGCCAAACCTGTTCAAAGCTCTTTTTGCCAGAATATACTGAAAAAGCATTAAACTTTCTACTGAAACTCAATAGGAAAACCCTAAAAATTTGCAGAAGACTTCTAACCGGTCACTGTTTTTTAAAGAAACATCTTCACTAAATGAGGCTGGTAGCGGACTCCATCTATATAAAAGAGTTGTTCAACAAGGATAAGAGTAACAATTTTCACTTTTAATTATTGATCCAGTCTTACTTTTGTTTGTGGTAAATATTTGTTTTAGAAATGCAGATAGGGAAGATTCTTCAAAATGGACATCGAAATAGAAGGTTCAACTTGGAGTTTTTCAAAAATGTTGCCACATCGACTTCGAGCTTTTCTCCAGAGCTATACTGAAAAACAATGTTAAAGTGGAACACTTCACTATGCCCCGAAAGCTCTAAACGACTCCTTAATCTAATCTGACCTAATCTAAGTTGTCGAATTTAATAAGCGAGGAGTGTCTATGACATTTGAGTTTTGTATCGCCTGCATTATTACGAAAGTGTTGTCACTATCGCCACCACTTCTGTCGTAATCCAAGTAACGCTTTCGTTACTTCGACAGTTCTGCAGTCATAGCGACACTTATCGTTATTGCGAGATTTCTCAACAAATTTGTGGTAATCGCAAAGATACTTCGTGTCAAGAGTAAAAAACCTTGATCGAATTATCAGTTCCAAGATCCATGGAAGTCTTGTATAAAAATTCCATCTCTTCAAAGAAAATATCCGGAGAAATTACTGAATTTTTCTTTGAAATAAGTAAAAGGAACAATCCAAAGCTAATAAGTTTGCCAACGTTTTCTAAAGTCAACGCTGCGATTCCCAAAAGCAGATCGCAAGTGGGAAATCAGCACTTTAACTTTAGTGGTTTGCGACAGTACTCTCATGATGGCATAATTGTATCAGTTTTGACGTTATCACAAAATTTTGACGCAATCGCAATCGCATTCGAGACAATTAGGTGGCATCAATTCTACGGCGATTCTAACTTCCAAACTCACGACGATTTTGTCAGTGCATTTTTCGAGTAACTATTACAATTCATTGATAGTCGCAACATAGCTTAGCAATCGAGTTAGCCTTGTTCTGTAGCAATCAAACTAATAGTTTAGTCTAATCACTACAATTCTTTCGTAATCGCTTCTTCGTAAGTCAGAACATCACAACAGATTCGGGAGAAGGAAGACAAACAAAATTTAGAAACCTGCCTACAATCACGCAGCCTAAGTCCATTGTAGCCTTTTTGTCTAAAAGCGGGCCAAGGCCAAATCACGAAGTAGAATACCAAAAACTCATTCTATACAATTTTCCACCTCCACAGTTCTTAAAATGTGGTTTAGAGACAGTTTCAAAAAGTCTTTGTTATTCTTAAAATTCTCGTATATATTTTCCGAAATTTACTTCCTTTTCATTTTTGTAAGAATTCTCACTTTGGTATCTAGCTAAATACTTTTAAAATAATTCCTTAGAGTCGTAATACGATGTTTTTACATATTGGCTATCAAATAGTTTTCAGTAAAGTCAAGCTCCACAGCTCAATTATTCAGATATCTCTGCTGACATCTATTCTGAACACCTTGTGATACCAGATTTACAAAACGAATAAAAAACAAAAATAAGTATTTGAGAATCACAGCGAATCTTCGTACTGAAAACAGAAACAATAAATATTTTCTCACCCACCAACTGTGCAACATTTGACTGCCCCCATTGAGTATACACACCTGCAAATAAAAACAAAAAACAATCAGTAACTTTACATAGCTGTCAAATTGCTAATCAATTTTGTTAGTGAATAGATAAGTACTAAGCTATTCGAGCAATTTTAATTAATTGCAGTTCATCGGAGATTTTATTAACTCACTTGGCAGCTTCTTCAATTCAGATGTTTTTTAACAGCAGACTGATGCCAAGTGGATCAATGCAATAAAAGCCTTAACCGAGAATAAATATTTCTGAAAATATCTCACACCACTGCTCGCTGTCTAATCGAAATATTCATATCATGTTCAGATCGTGGAATATTCTGCATATTAATTTGATTTTTATTCACAGGTCTATAATTGGTGGTGGTTTCTACTGCGCAAATGCGCATATTTGGCACAGTGATCAGTCAAGTTTGTTTCTCTATTATAGAGAATCAGTTTTCAGACTTTGAAGTCTCTATTGATTGCATGCTGCGAGAATGACAAGTTTTGCTAAGTGACGCTATTTTTAGACACTTTATGTGACGTTCAATAACAGAACAGAGTCTTGGCTCACACATGATAATGTCCCAACATCTTTGGCAAAAGGAAACAGACGAAGAAATTGCAACATTCTATAAGCAAGAAATCAGCCAATACCATCAACCAGTAACGCAACAGGGAGTTGAGTGGAAAGACGAAGAAAAAGAAGTAAAATCATTTCATTAAGTCATTTGGATTACAAGTTTAATGCTAACACGCAAAACTAATTTATTGTAATTATGTTGTACGAAAGCTAAATTGTCCACACACACACATACACACCTGAATGGCTTTATAAAATATAAAAATACTGCGCTAACTCAACCACAACCAGCTAGCCGAACAAATAATCAGCAGCGACGACGACGGCGACGACAAAACTGCCTTTAGGGTGAATGGCTCCCGCATCGCTCCAACTCGAGCTCCAATCCCAGCCTGCTGCTGACATTTGCAGCGCAATATCCACTGCACAGTGCAGCACCATCTGCATGCATGTAATCTGCGTGTGTATTTGTGTTATGCATACGAAATGAAGGTCTAATGCAATTTTAAAATTCATTACCAATGTCGCTGGTGCTGTAGTGAGTATATTTCACCTCCTACTCCGCCACCACTTCTCAATCGAAGCGATTCCGAAGGAACCCTAAGTGCATTGCTCTTGTGGCGAAGACACACATCGCAAGACCGAACGGATTACGTGCACTGCACCCGTTCTAATGCCCAATTGCGGGGCCGCACCATCATCGGTGGGTACAGAGACTTTGCAGAAGACAGTGAATAAGTATGTCTTGTTCTGAGGCAGTGGTAGTATCATCTCGAACCTTTGGCAAAAGTTCATCGCTCACATAATAAGCCACCATCTTATAGTACAGCACAGCAGTCGCCCTGGCCCCACACTGATATACAGCACCCGGCACATGGGAGCCTCTCATGGAAGCTCCCTGACAAACTAACATTGATATCATCAACAACTTGGTGCGGTGTCTCAAAACCGGCACTCCAAGAAAGAAATACATGAACCTACCACCAGAATTGGAATTCAATTTGCTCTGGTCGAGAAGACAACACACGGTTTTTTTGCTCCACTTTCAAGAGATTCAACATTTTGTTGTGGCAGCTAAAGCCAAAGCCACAGCCGCACTCATCATCATCCCATCAGGGGCCAATCGATAGTTGCAGTACTTCAGGTAGCAACATTGTTGCCGCATTATTGTACTAATTTCAATAATTTCCCATAATCACACTTAATGCAGGAGTTGTTGGCTTTGGACTGGGACCTACAGGCAGGGTATAAGAAGGGGACTCTACGTGTCCATAGTCACAAGTTGCGTATCTTTAAACGATTGCCAGTGCCATATTTGATGAGTGTCTGTATCTGTTTTCTGTCCTACTGCGGAACCGCCGCCGCCGTGCCGCCGCCGTGCTTTTGAATTTGTGATTGCTGAACCGAAGTTATGGATTGGACATTGGAGCGTTTATTTGTTGTATATGTTAATGTGAACATCACCCTCGAGAGGAGTTCCTGTGTTTGTTGCTGTTCTCCAGTGTTGGGCGATTCATTTTTTTTGTTCATAAATTAGAGAGAGTTGAGTGTGGGAAAAGGGTTTCTTTGAGAGAAAAAGCAGATGATGAGTTAACTAAGAGATGAAGAAGTTACTTTCAACCAATCTCAATAGCGAACAACTGATATTACCAATAGCGAAGTGGTTATGCAGCCCTGCGGGACTCCAACCAGTCTCAGTTTTAGCATGCCTGGTTTGATTTGTGTGTAAGAAATCTTTTTTTTTTGGCTTAGAAGAATGAAGTTCTTCGACTGACTATTCGGTGCAGAAGGAAGCTTATTTTCACCATTTTTGAAAAATATTTTGCCTCTAATTAAAGGCTGACCAACTACTATTGTAGCTGCAATTTTTTCTTCTAAAAATACCACTGGCGATGTGCTTAGTTAGCTTTAAAAACCATTCTGTAGTTCTTAAAATTCACAAATAGATTTTGATGAGTTTTATAATTGATACAATTTTCAACTATAAAAGTGTTTTTATTGAAAATTGTATGAATCTTTTATTTTCATTGTTTTTTTTTTAAATTTCAAAATATGAGACATTGAAAAAAGTAAAACACTGTTTTTCAAAACTCTTTGGATTTACTTTAGCTCTTATAATTGGGAGTGATCTTAGACAAAAAACAGTATTGGGGTCCCAATAAACGGGGAAGACACAAAAAATCTATGATAGCCCTGTATTCGTGCAGCAGGATTTTTGGCAAAAACTGGGGACCAAATCCCAAAATCATTTTGTGGATGTATACTGCCATTGTTAGACCTATCCTATCTTATGGCAATTTGATCTGGTGGAAGGCACTGGAAAAATCCACGCATTTAAAAACCCTAACCAAAGTACAAAAACTATACCAGCCTTGAGCTTGGAAGTAATCCTCAATTTCACACCCCCTGATCTCTATGTTCAAGAAGCGACAGCAAACAGACTAAATCAATGTTATGGCTAGAAAGCCAGCCAAACAGGACACGCACCATTCTAACACGATACGCAGATAACAATATCTGCACGGATTACATAACTCCATACCTGGACTTTAAAAAATCCTTCTCAACCAGCTTCCCTAATAGACAGGATTGGGAGAATGAAACACCTCACACGAACGAGACGTCTATATCAATCTATACCGACGGCTCAAAAATGGAAGTTGGAACAGGTGCAGGTTTCTTTTCAGAAAGCCTAAACCTAGCCAGTTCATTCAGACTTCCAAATCACAGCAGCGTCTTCCAAGACGAGATCTTGGCAGTTACAAACGCTGCAAAACAGGTGTCCATGATGGCGCTATCACATGCTGATATCATTTCTTTCATTGATAGCCAAGCAGCAATAAAAGCGATTTCTGCCATTCTTGTCAAATCACAGGTTGTTTCTTGCTGTCGCGAAGAGTTAATGTTTCTTGGCTACTGTGTGCCTCTGCTGGGTTCCGGGTAACGAAAAAGCGGACGAACTAGCGAGAAAAGGATCAGCACTTGACCCTTCTCTAATTGATCAATCAATCAGGATTCCACCCTGTGAAATTAAACAGATCATTGGTAACAAAATAATGCGAAAATCCAATGAAAGATGGGAATGCCTAGATTATTGTGTTACTTCCAGGAAACTATGGCCGAAATACGATAAGAACGGATTTGAAAAGCCACTATCATTGACCTTCATTACGAATGCTTATCAGTATCATAACTGGACACAACCTATTAAAAAAAAAAAAAAAAAATAGGGTGGCGCAACAGAGCGAGGAGCCCCTGGGCCTAGCGCATTTATCACAACCATGCCTTGTAAGGGAATGGAGGGGACCTACAATTTTTCGCCGGCTAATTGAGAATGCGCTTTTCATGGCAATGAGTTTACTAACGGAGGACTTGCCAATTCCTCGCGAAAGGCGATAACCGTGGAAAAACATTTTTGCATTTTGCCTCTGCTGGGATTCGAACCTCGAACCTCTGGGTTAGCAGGTGGACATGCTAACCATCACGCCACGGGTACCACACACAACAACCTATTAGGTTACCACAAGAGAAAATGGGTCTTTGCACCGATGACCTGTGCAGAGGATGCAATGACGAAGATGAACATGAGGATACCACTCACTTCTTTTGTCAATGCCCAGCAATCTGCCACACTAGGAAGCATTTCTAGGCAATTAATTTTTCAATGAACCAGAAGAATTATCAGACACTCCAAGAAATAGTCTGTTCAGCTTCATTAAGGCCACAAAATAGTTTAAAAATGAATAAATATAAAAATAAACTTATAGATTTCAAGGACGTTACAATACTCCAGGGTATCACAATGGATCTACATCGATCTAAGTGTGACGGAAATAAGATCAAACGTCAGCCCATTCTACCTAGCCTAACCTACTTTAGCTCTTTGGCAAGAGCGATCCATTGACCATAGTGAGTATGCAGTTGTCTCTTTATTGTGCCAACATAGGCATTGAGGGATGTAAAAGACTTTCGAACTACAGCTGTTTTCGTATCAGCCATTTGCTTATCCTAAGATTCGCTTGCCATTTCATTATTCAACAATGTAAATCGCACAATCACAGAACCCAACACTCGGTGAATGGATTCGTAATGAGATCGCTGGTGATTCCGCTCCGGTTTTCACTTGAATCCCTACTCTGGACCTGTAAGTCGGCCTTTAAGATTGTACAATTTGACATTCCTAGACTATTTTCTGAAGGAGTATTTATAGTCACTTGTCTACATCGATAAACCACAGACAATTCACGACATTAATTACAACATTTTCGCTTTATATCCGATATATGATCCCAAATGCTGTAAAGATTGATCGAAAATTAGCCCTCACGATTGGACTCTATTTCTAACGAGACGTGGAAGTTAGTTTTACTTGGTTTGCAAACAATTATTATCTTTCAAATAAAGCAATTTTACTTTTATTTTATAGTTCTACATCTCTTTTAATTTCAGCGACAATTTGTGGCGAATTGAGCTAATTTTTACTTCTTTTCCTAATTTAACTCTGCTTTCGTATGCTAAGCCGAGGCTGAATAAATTGCTTTTAATTTAAGAAACTAACGTTGAGTCTCATTTTATAAAACTCCCCCACCCGAGGTAAAAGATTTTTTTTTAACCATGAAAGTGGTTTCAAAGGGTTTTGAGCTTATAAGAATCTATATTAAAATAATTTTCAATTCAGTTTAATCCATTGAACTTAGCTAGAGTCCTGCCCTAACGCAGTGCAATCAATAGCATGTGCTTTTGCAGGTTAAGGCAGTGTGTTATCATCAGCCAAATTTAGATACATAATTGGAGAAAAGTCTTTCTTCGTCTTTCTCCCTCTCTTTTTTTATTAACACAATAAGCATAGTGATAGTAAAGGGATTATAGTTGTCTCACTCGTCACATTTGTGGATTGCAATCCACCTTTGGGGTAGCCTTCCTTTCTTACAAAACTTTATTATTATTATTATAATTTATTAACATATGATTTCAAATTACAATATTAATATAGAAATAGAGCACTAGCTACTGTGGCTTTCAGCTCGTACAAAACTTTAGAATTCAAAACCTGATCAACTACAGTTGGGAAACCTTTCCAAGGGCATTTTACAGTAGAAACTTTTGTAACAACTGTGTATTAAATTTTGCTGTCAATTTTACCTCTGATTGCAACTTTTCGTAATTCATTTGCTGCCGCAAGGGCCCCTTCAAATGCCTTGACCATTCACAATTATTGTCTCCTATTCAAGTCACCATTCCAGCGACAATAAGTTACAATAAGAGCAAATTACAACTAGGAAACCATGACTTTAAGACCCTCATATTGAAATCGAATCAATCTTTTATGTTACAACATCCGAGTCTTAAGGTCTGGCCGGTAATTTGCGTTTACTTCATGCCGCCGACGCCGGCCGACGACTTCCTAAAAGTGAAAGTCCATTACAAAATGCTGCGCCCTTTTTACTTACAGGAGCGACAGCTTAACATACTGTGTGTGTATTTGAAAGGGAAACTGATTACTTCGACGTGGAAAGTAGCTGTTACAGCAAGCCAACCACCGTATAGGTCAACTGAATGGCCGGCCATTGAATTATTGTTGCAATCGAAAATCTCTCCCATGGGCGTCGTCGTCGTTGCCGGTCAGTTGGTTCATCCACGAACGTTAACAATGAAAAAAACAACAACTCCCAAAGAGATAAAACTTTTCAATCGATAGCTGACCTCTGCTTCCTGCAATTTAACAACAACAACAAAAAAAAGTTGTGATAAGAAACGAATACCATCGATGCCCTCGCTAATAGCCTCTTGATTGGTGAACGGGATTTTTTAAGATTCTATTCCAAATCCGAATTCGTGTCTGCGATATTTGGCGCCGTTGTGTGTTTCGATCGATTAGTCCGATTGAATTGAAAAAGAGTTTCTTAGTGGGCCTCGCGATGGATTCTGGCGGCTCCTAAACATCATCATTCAATTAAATAGCGTGGCCGATGGCCGCAAGTCCAGTCCATAAGCAGAGGCTATAAAAGAGTTGTTACGTGATGAGGAGTATTTAGCAGAAGTTAGTCCAACATAATTGATGGGTAAAAATTAGATTTAAATGAGACTTTAATAGGGGTTAAGCTAAATGGCGGTGTTGTGTAAGTTTTGGGTATATTCCATTAAACGGCCGATTATGCAAGCTTCTGGGGGTTTGGCGCAATAGCGGAATGGTTGTAGCACGATGTTGAGATATGTTGAGGAAAAGTATTTGGTCGTTTTAGCTGCACTCTTCAATAAATTGCACCCATTTGATGAAAAAAACTGCACCTCTCATTGTTTGGGCTTCATATCTCGACATCTTCTCACAAGACGAATGATCAACATAAACATGCAAACAACATGTTTGCGATTAGAAAAAAACAAAAAACAAAATCCATCAACACGTAGCAGGAATTTAATTATTCTAACCCACTCTCACAGATTCTAATCACTGCAAGGTATCCCCGTATCAAATTCCCAGAATTTAATGATTATATACAATCAGACAATCACTGTTACAACTGCAGTGTGTTGCAGTTGGTGTTTGGTGCTGGTGCTGGTACTGGTTTGTCTACTGATGTACAACGTGAGATAAATATCAGCTGACCTGTGTAGCAGAGTTGTTATATTCTTCCCATTCTCATAATAATACTAACTTGACGACGACGAGCGACGAAGAGACAACAGAACAACTTTCTTCCTTATGTTCTGGGTTCTGCTAGAGCTGATGTCGTGGCGGTGTGGCAATACTACAACAACAGTTGGCTGTCATCTTCATCATCTAATCACTGGCTGGTCATCTAACACTTACATGCCAACTATACACCATTTTCTAACAGTAGAGGTAGCACGTTTCAATTATGAATCCATAAAGAGTGTGTAATTATTTGCTACCTCAATTGTAACTGTGTGTGCGGTGGATGAACATAAACATAACTACATCTTGCATTTGTGCTGTACAAAGAAGGCAAAGTGAAAAAAGACGTTCTAACTTTATAGTTAGTACGTGTTACGAGTACGAGTGCCACACTGAGGCAGGGAGTGTCTCAATGGTAGCAAGAGTATTGATAAGGTTGTGATGTATAAGCAACTGGAAAGCACAGATAAGTGCGTAAATATGAATTTTCTTTCAATTCAAGAATTACCCTAATTTCTCTATTCTTATAGTCCCTGAGCACATTTTCCAAGAAATGGTTTTCAACTTTTGCATGAAATAGAAAAGATAAGAGAAATCTATCAACAATATTGTTAGTCAAGAGTACTAAATCAAATTGTGAGTATTCTATCAGATGGGAGGGTTAGGGAAACTCTAACCCAATGTCCTAATTGGCAGGCATCGCGCGATTGAACAACGAGCGACGGCCGCTGCATCGGACGATCAAAATATCAAACAGCAATAATCATATTGTGTGTCCTTATTAACACAGGAAAGCGATCGCGCGATGGGGTAGCACGGTCGCAAATGTTTGTTTCATGATCGTTCAAGCTTTATCATTAAAGCTTTTCATATTCAAAGTGTATACTCATGCGACCGCCGCTACGAAAAGTAGTCTGGTTGCTTCAAATCAACCAATTTGAATTTCGTCGCGTTGCTCTTAGCAAATAGCAAGGGAAAATGGAATTCGAAGACAATTTAACTGGTGAAATGTATGTGAATCCCATGTTATGTATGTAATGTGTGTTGGTAAAAATATTTTGTTGGCTTCGCAGCTCTGTGTACAAGTGTTGGAACTTGCCAAATCTCAAACGGCTTTTATACATTATATTTTATTTGACGTTTTTGTTTTTATTTTTCATTGGTCGCGCGATCTTATGAGCATCTTGCGACTAGTATTAGAACGAAATCAAGAAAAAGTTAAGCTCCAAACAACCCTCCAGTCCGTTTTTTGTAAATATTTAGGACGTACAAATTATGGGAAAGTGACGATTTGAATGATTTTGTTTTCAATAAAATCGGAAGAGGCTTTGACAGTTTCTCAATATCAATCAGCATGTTTGTTTTTCAACAATAGTAAAGTTTATATATTTAATTTTCTAGTAAAAACTGACCTAGTGAAACGGGCGATTTTCTTTTTGGCAACATTGGTTTTGACAGCTCACGTACGTTTCATGTTTCTGTCACTGTAAAACACCTTCAATTTGGTCTATAGTTTAAACATGAATAGTCTTACAAACGAACAACGCTTGGAAATAATTGAATTTTATCATTAAAATGCGTTAAGAGTTCATCGATCGGTTCTTCCAAATTATGGTAATTTTAAAAGATGAACTGACGTGGCACGTGGCCGTTCGGGCTATTGTGACTAAATTTAGCACCAAGCTTACATTTATGGGCATTAAACAACCCAGCACGCTTAACAATGAACCAATTGAAAGTCAAGTTCGGGATGAGTCAATTTCACGATTGGAGCTCGTCAATCGGCCTGGCTAGATGATGTGATTCAACGCCTTTAAACTATCTGTGTTGGGATATGTCAAGGCTCATGTCTAAAGCGACAAGCCGGATTCGATTGACGCACTAAAAGCCAACATTGAATCATTGATTCATGAGATACCGGCCGAAATGGTAGAAAGAGTATGTCAAAATTAGAAGGGAAATGTAGGAATTGACAAGTCATTTTATGGTAAATTCATTGCCCTGAAAAGCGCTCTCTCGATTTGACGTTCGGAACTCGCTCTGTTGAGTCACCCTATTTAATATTTTTTGACCGTCTAGACGCGTCTGTGCAAAGTCTTATGCCGAAATTCTTTCGCAATTTCCTATTTAATAGCAAATTTTTCAACCGCTACATAATCAGGGTGTGTGCTTTAACCAAATATGTTTACAAGCTTAGCGAAAAATCTAACAATCCAATGGTTTTCCAATTTTTCTTATATTTGGAAAAGAATTTTAACTCAAGTTAAAGTTGGTTGGTGGTTGCTAAGTTTCCCTATTTTGAAGATAAAAAACGGCCCTTAATTATGGTCCGTTTGACTTTGTAAAATTTTAGCAACACGTCTTAACGGCCCCCACCTGGCGCCCGCTGGATGACCGTTGAGAGAAGTAGTATTCGTACTGTTTTTCTTATCGGCGAACCAACAGTAAAGACAAGGGTTGTTATGGTAGTTCATCATAGTAACCCTTAAAGTTGTTGTGTTGATACCCTATCCCAGAAACGAGCTGGGCAATGGATTCTTGTCTTACAGCTGCATATAATGAGCGAGTTGTACTAGTTACGACGCCAGTGATCTTTCTAACGTTTGTGAGTCAAATTCCATAACAAAGGAAGGGGTATTGGCTACTGCTGTACTCCGTAAAATAAAGGGGACTCAATGTTAACTTAGCATTGTTCTCCTTAAAAACATTGAAATGACTGAACAATTCCAGAAAACTGGAGGAAAGTGAGGTTTTGCTTCTGCAAGTCCAAACGATTCCAGAAAACTGGATAAACGCGAAGTCACCATTGTTACTCGATTACAGGTGCCTGGTAAAAGGGAGGTTCTGTTCTTGTAGGACCAACCGATTCCAGGAAATTAGCTGAAAGAGTAACTTTAAGAAGAAGTGGCGAATAGTTATGCCGTGTCGAAAATTTTATTCCTTACCCTGCAGCTACACGATCAAGATATGGTAAGCCATCAGCCTACATATACACTATGTCAAATTCCTGTTCGTGTTTCGGCTGTGACGTAGGCGACTTACAACTTGCTAGCCAAATGGCTTTCAATCGACATGTCATTATATATTTTCAAAATGGCACCCACAAGAAATTTGAAATTCAAAGTTTTTTTCCAGGCACTCTTTTCTCTTTTTGATAGTATTTGACGAAGCTGTCAATTTCATGGCTACTGAAACTGCCTCTCGGGTGGCTTTCAATATTCCATACCAGTTGGGTTTCAATTTCGAAAAGTTTGAATGTGTATGTCAGAAAGTTCGAATGTATTGTAAATGGCTTACCATATCTTGATCGTGTAGCCCCCGGGTTAAATCTACACACATAGATTTTCCACCTCCTTAAAAGTTCAACATTTACCCTCTGGTTGGATGTTGGGCGAAAAACAGCACTGGCAGAGTGTGCGGTTTACACTGCATCTGCAAATCGTAGCGGACTTCGGGACGCATGCGTAGCTTTACTCCTAGCTATTTTTGGATACCACGAAGCAACCCAAGTTTGCTTATGACGAGATTAGCGGAAGTTTGTCAATGATGTTTTCCAAGTTACTTAAGCGCATGTCTCATTACTGGTTCTTCGAAACCATGATGGAGTAAGAAAATGTTATCCCATTCTTATAAACAAGGAAAATATATATTTTCTATTTGAAGAAATTTTTCAATGGGGCGAGTTGATGTTGCTTGCTACCAGTCTGAGATGTCAACTGATGGACTAATCTACAGAAGCAAAATTGTTTTTTTTTCTTTGGAAAGAAGTTTAACTCGAGTTAGTGTTACTTGCCACCAATCTGAGAGGTAATGAGTCAAACTAATTAACAGTAGTAAGTAGTAGTAGTTTTTTCTGGTACAAGCAAATGCAAAAACAGCAGCATTTGGTTGGCCTCAGACATGGAACAATCCAAAACCGGGAGGCTAGCCGACGATTTCTGAGGTCAACGCGGCGTACCCCACAGGCGGATCACTAGTGTGAAGCAGCAAAGTGGGAGAGTTGTGATCGCTTCAAGATCACTACTCGTAACGCCGAAAATGAAGAAGAAGAAGAAGAAGTAGTAGTAGTTTTTTTCCCTTCGTTTGGAAATTTCGAACAGCAATTTGTAAAAATACCTCGAAGCAAAAACCTCCGAATCGAACAAAATCAGAGAATATTCCTTTGCGAACGGACACTTTGATAGGGCCGCATAACAATAATCGCAGCCGATGGTGAAACAGCCTGTTTGAAAAACTCCTCTTTTCACAAACAACCATAAATTTTGTCCTCAGTGAAAAGCAATTGAATAAAGCTAACCAGCTGATTGATACCAATTTTCAGAGAAGAGCTGCTTAATATTCTAAGTTCATAAAAATTCTCTTATGAAACAGTTCATTCAAAACAATTCAATAAATCTTAACATCTTTCCATGCGTTACAAATTACATAACAAAAAATTGATTTGACCCAAACAGCCATGACAAACAATTTAATCATAAGAATCAATTGATGGTCATATTTGTGAATGTCAAGGCGTATTTTTGCTCACAGTCATATAAATTAACCATAATCACGGAGTTCATGTTGGCAGCAAGTGTTTGTGTTCCCTCTTTTCTTTTTTCACCAATTGAATGACAACACAGCCAATTTAAGGGGAGTTTGTTGTTGATTTTTTATTGATGTTTCAAAACCCATTCCATCGTGTACATATATACTCGTATATTCAACTATTGCATGTAAACACGAAGAACTACTCGTTTATATTTCACGCATCAATAAATTATGATCAGCTGATTGGGAATTGTATCACCAGCAGACATTATGCAATATACAGACATTCGTATGGAATATCAAATGCTGTCATTGCTTTCAAGGTTTCGTTTGAGCTTTAAGTGTATTTTAAGAAAGCTATTATTACAATACTACAGCACAAGTCATGTGATTCTGGGTTTTCTCAGATTAGTGAGTTTTAATTGTTTGCAAATTATGGCGTTGATTAAAAAACAAGCGGAAGAAGGTATCATTTGTCTAATTTGATTATCAAATCAGCGAACACTGACAAGGGAAATTGGTTTGAAGTGGATAAGCGGAATATCTTTTTAAATGTTTTTTTTTTATGTGATTTCTTTGAACTTACTTTCAAAGGATTTCTCAAAGTTAATGTACACAAGGAAGAGAGAAAAGGAGGCTACAAAAGCTGAAGATTTAGGGTGGCAGTGATGGGGCAGTGAAGAAATTGATCCCAAGAGCTCAAATGTTTGCTGTTAGATTAAGGATTTTAATCTTTTGGTATTTGTGAATGCTTTTGAAGGAAGCTCAAAAGATATCAACACAAACAATTTTAAATTTGAAAATTGCCGCAAGGCTCCGTGTTTGGACCTGCTTCTTTAATTTTATTTTATTCTTGTGCACGGGGATATTGGATGTTTAGGAAATCACAACTTTTTACCGCCGCCGCCTAACCACCTACAGTTCATCCTATGATTTACACCATCTACTCGACTCGTCACAAGAAGTAACACGGGCACAGAGAAACAACCTACACAGCTACATAGAACTTCACACATCTAAGCAGCGACAGCCGAAAGCCAACCCTACGCGCAGACACGCTATTCGGTTTGTACGTAAACAGGCAGCGGCAAGTAAGCTGCCATCGACCATCGAATTTACTTTCTGATGTGTTCTGCTCACCGTGGACGGTATGTATGATGGCCTTGAAACGTAAACACGAGCGGCGAGCGTATATGTAGTTTGTGAGGTGTAAACGTTTCACTCACCCGTTACACCTCACACTGGGTTGCGACGAAGAAGCTTATAAGTATGAGTAACAGTTTCCGTCAGTGATAGATTGGCTGTGGGAAATGGGAATACCACTCCGATGTTTGAAAATTCTCTTCCCCGCCTCCTCGAAACCCGTTTGAATTGATCTGATCAAGCCAGGTGACTCCGTACAGAGTCCGCTGGTCAATTCCCCTGAGACCCAATATTCGCTTGAAGACCATACCATCGTCGACTTCGGTCATAACCGTATCTCTTTTTGAAACCCCTTTTAAACTGACTGAATCAAGATTCAAGACAGGTGACTACGTTCCGGACTGATTAGACATTAGACCTTTGTCGATCTCGCTAGTCGGAATAGAGTCCGTCGGTCAGTTCCCCAAAATTGCAAAGCCGATTTGAAACACTGTGACTACCACTTCAGTCATAGCCGCCTTTGCGATAGCAAACCTATTGAATTGATTGGAACAAGCCAGGTGACCCCGTTCCTGACTAATTAGGCCTTTGGTCGCTAGTCGGAATAGAGTCCACCAATCAGTTCCTCTGCTGTGGCCCTGCTATAGCCACTTCTCCCCCTGCTTACAAGCGTTGCTCCATTGGCAACGTTCTAGGCTATATACGCTTAACAATTTGAAGGAGCGCATAAAGCACCAGTCCCACACCGGCTAAACTATCCACTGACAAAACAGGTTCCCTGAGCCGTCCGAAAACGAGGGATTCTGATTCTATCCTCATCTATTCAACCGAAGAGAAAGATTTTTTCTAGAAATTGGACTGACGCTGCCCAAGATTCGAGATTCCTTGGGAAAAATCTTGGACCCGCTGAGTTCTGCCCCAGCTGGGAGCAAAGTAGCCTCACACAACAGAAAAGTTAGCATTTTCTTTGCCATTTATCGACTCTTGTATTTACCCTACTTCTTTTCGGTTATTTGGCCTAGTTAAAAGCTTTCAACGACTCACTTTGTAAGAACAGCTTGTCGAATGAACGAAATGCGATGAAACTTTGATTTCTTAATAATTCAGCCTTAATTAAGATCATATAATTCATTAAGATATTTTAGAGCAAAGATTTTTTGGAGCAACTTATCAAGTGGAAGAATTTTTCTGTGAAGTCATATACCGTCAATTCAATTGAAAAACTCGAGCAAGTTTAACATCGTTTAGGTCAAACTGAATCTATTTTTCTAACAATCTCCTCATACAATTCGGTCCTTATGACTTTTTGCAGGACTAAGATTGAGGCCTCATCATTTCTTCGATTTCATTTGAAGCAGCGTCAGAGGCTATCCCGCAAGCTGTCCGTGGAACTTGCACTGCCTCAACCACTTTTTTTTTGCATACAACGGCAATGGTGTATGTGGAAGTAAAAGATCGTGCGACCACGTCGTGCATTTTGTTTTCATGAATTTTTCTTCTTTTTTCTTCTTACGAAGAAGAGCAAAAGTTGAAATTAATTTATGCAAAAAGTTCAATTAGATGCATTTACTTCCTACTTAAAGTGCAGGCGGAATACTCGTAGTCTCTGAAGTGTTAGAAGTTTCATTGAACTCTGGGTTCGATGCCTTCTCGATGGCGCACCATTACTACCACCACCACTACCACCACCACCGCCAAACTGCCTCCCCACTGTGTCTTCCTTGTTTGACGCCCGCATAAAAATAAATGGAATGGCAGTAACCCGACAGTTTCCATTCAATTGTCTTGCATTTTCCTTTCGCTTTTCCCTGTTCTGCTGGCAGAGTTCTTTTGTGTTGTTGGTGCTTTTTTTATCATTTTTTTTTTCGTATATACCTGCTTCTATTCTTAAAGGTAAATAACCGCGAAATGATTCTCTTGATCGCCGTGCGGTAACAAGGCACGCAGACAAAACAAAGCACCACAAGAATGGTCTTCCTGTTCCGATGTGTTCGCGCAGATAGGACGGGCGACGGACTCCAATAGATACGACGATATACCAACAAAAATACCCTACCAAAGGTTGGCTGGTGGACTTGAGGTTGAAATTGAGAGTGGCATCAGTGAATATGCGGCGCGGCGGTAGTGGTGATGGTGGCACGGAGTAAGTGCAATACGAAGGGAAGTCGTGGATAATTTGTTGCACTCCTACACGAATTTTGTGTACAGCGGACATTAGGCATTGAAAGAACACTACACTCTTCTTATTGGTGTGTGATGCTATACACCACCAGATAGAGCAGATGAAGTTGAAGTTTCCAAGTGGAATTGCGTCTTGACCTGACTTTGACTTGTGGTTCTATTGATAAATCAGCGATAGTCTCTTTTTTTAAGTTGAAATAGAAGAAAATACAAGAAAAGAAACATTGTCGAGAGATCTCAACGCAGAATCTTGCATCTCTTCAAAATGAGTTCTAGGAAGTTGAAGCCATACACAAAAAACCATAAGACAAGTCGTTTATTACATGACAAGATAACTATGGGACTGTTGAATTGAAAATTGTTGAAGAAACATCAAGAACAACAGCAACAATGTACGAGTATCTGGCGAATGACTCACAGTGATCAAATTCTGGGGTCACGCCTCGTTGCGATGTTGGTGTTGGCTTCGCGCTAGTGGAATTGTTTTTGAAAATTAAAAGAAAGACTTGAACCAATTTGTGTTTTTAGTACTTTAAGGTGAAGGCATGGATGTCAATGGTCTCAAAGTTGAATAAACCCATAACTGTGCTCAATCTTTAGGATGTATGTAGACTGCGTTTGTTCGTGGTTACCTGATAAACAAGTCACCGCGATAAGTTGTGTAAAATCATTTGCAATGCACGGAGTATAGTCTATGGCTGTGCTAAAGATAAACTGCTTCACTAGTCTGCAGTTAAAAAAGAATAAAGGTGAAGAGGTTAAGTCTCGCCAGTTAATGATAAGGATGCCTGTTTGAAAAGTAATCCTTTTGCGAAGATTTGGAAAATCGTTAGAGAGCAATTAAACTGTCATGAAAAGAGTTTTTTCACTAAGCCGTTTCAAATCGTAATATATGTGTAGGTCCCTTCCGTTCCCCCACAAGGTTTCGTGGTGAGGAATGCGCTATTTCCGGGGCTAACTTAACTCTGTTGTAGTACCTTATTTATTCGAATTCTGGCGTTTTTGGAAATATCATCTACAAACATTGTTCTTCATTTATTCTTTTTACCTTACAAAGGCGTCTGCATGCATAAGAGAAAATCGTAAATTTGTTATTTGTCTTTGCTAATGCTATCTTCGGTTATGTCGTTTGAGCTGAAGTCTTATTTGTATGTATATCTTACTAGCGAAAATTTAGCTGGTGCTACGGATACGCTTTGGTCCTTAGAAATATTGGCATCAATGATATCCGATATTTTAGGTCCCAAAGGCTAACAGTTGGGCATTGCCAAGTATTTGGTGTTGAGCTCAGTGCTCAGACCTAGGTTCTGGAAGACAAGGAAAGGCTGATGGAACGGCGAGATTAGTTAGTTGTTCCTTAAATATATGCTTAGGTTTAATGAACAATTGAAGCTAGTGGAATTGTTCGATTACATTTAACGTGTTGTCCATATTTCCTCGCGTTTTGCATATGTTTTTAAACTTCTTCAAAGACTCTTCTTTAAAATTTTCTCTCTTCTACATCAGATTAGGACAAAAGCTTTGGCCATTGAGAGAGAATTTCTATTTTTCACACGTCCTTAAGTTAATTCTCCCGCAACAAACACGTATGACTTTAGAAGAGAGTGAGCGAACCTTATACATTGGACCTTGGACGCATATGATGTGTCACATCTGAAATCTTTCGTCTTTTTAAAATGTCTACGGAATTTTCGAGTGAGCTTCATAGCTGTACGCTGATTTTCTGGGAGAATCTATGGTTAGTTTATCAACTAAGCTTGTACACAAAACTTGGTTAAAGTTCAGTTTATACATGCACCCTGATTATAGCAGAGGTTGTAAAGTTTGTTAATGAATCGAAACCGGTATTTTAACGAAAGGCAGTATAATATTTCAGACATGTAGTGAATGGTTTTATAGAAAAAAAAAAAAGAAAAAAATGATTCTGAGTCACATTTGCGGAATTAGTTAAAATAATCGGAATGAAATGATAAAAAATAAATACTCAGAATGATTTTTGGTCCCTCGTTATGTGAAGACAATGTGTGGAGAAGATACCATGACATGGGCATGGGCATGGCTAGAAGAGTAGGCATGGCGAGGCTACGTTGGCTGAGATATGTTGAGCGGATGGGGCAACAACACTTCGACTCGAACGGTTTTCGAAAGAACATTGCAAGAAAATCGCGGAAGTGTAAGATTTCGTCTTAGGTGGCCCAATCAAGTGGAAGAAGGCTTCAACAGACTTAGAATGCAAAACCGTATAGAAAGCTTCTTTTTACGATTGAATTTAACCAAGATGGTGGAAGTCAAGTGCTCGGATCTGATAACGAAAAACAAGGGGGAGCTCTCCAAGTAGCTCGAAGAGCTAGAAAAATGAATTCCCCGGTCTAGATGTAGCTAAGGTGACTGGTGTTGCTCCATCCAAACTGTCAAAGATCCGGGTCGTCCGAAAGGCTATTGCTCGTTTTTACATTGTTATGCACCAAAAGCAAAAGGAGAACTTACGCAAAGTTTTCAAAATCAAGAAGTACAAGTCTTTGGATCTTATGAAGAAACGTACCCGTGCTATGCGCAAGACATTGTCTCCCAGAGATGCCAACAGGAAGACTCTTAAGGAAATCCGCAAGAGATCTATCTACCCAGTGAGAAAATTTTCTGTTAAGGCATAGATGAGCGTTTACAAGTACATAGATCTACGTTTTTTGTAATAGACTTTAACGAATTAAAAAAAAAAGTGAAGCAAGTATAGAGAGCTCGCCCAAAATTGAAACTGTTCTCAGAAGATGAAAAAAGTTGGTGGACTATTACATGTCGTATACGCGTTAGTTAAGCGTATCTACGACTTGATCCTGGTATCGGTAACTGACGAGCAATTTTTTTATTAGACTTCGGAAACCAAAAAAGTATATAAATAAAGTCGCACAACAGAGCGGCGACCCTTGGGGCCTTGCGCATTTCTCACGACTAGTAGGGGGCCTACAAATTTTGGCCGATTCCGAACGGCTAATCGAGAAAGCGATTTTCATGGCAGTGAATCTACTAACGGAGGACTTGCCAATTCCTCGCGAAAAACGAAAAACATTGTTGGCTTCTCTTAAGATTCCAACCACGAACCTCCCGCTTAATAGGAAAGCATTTTTTTTATAATTAACGCTCACATGAAGGGGTTATGACTATGACTACTAGGGTGTGTCATTTTTGGGCAACTTTTTTTTTCAACGATATAACAGACTTAATACTTTCAGGAAGGTATAAAACGAAGCCTCTCAAAATTTGAGCTCATAATATTAACATTTAGAGGTGCCTGTTTTTCAATTTCTATTTTCCATACAAATTACATGGAAAAAAAAATTTAATTTGAGCATTGTAGAAATAAATTGATAAATTATTTGAATAGGAAATTTAATTCTCTACAAAAAAGCTCGAAATAATTTTTTTCATAGAGGCAACCGTTCTGAAGATATTCAAACTCAAAGTTGGAAATGTATGAAATTATGACTTTTATTTTATTAAACTCATTCTGATGACTTTTTTTATGACTCAAAAACTATTTTCAAGAACAAAAACTATTTTTGTGCAGAAAGAAAATAACTGAACTACATCAAAACACAAAGTAAAAAAAGAAAAAAGTAAGAAAAAAATACAGTTAAAACTTTCAAAATACACACATATCACTGCCTGACACCTGTTAGACAGCATTAGAAAAACTCTGAAAAGCCTTGATCAAAAAATTGATCAAGGGAAAGCTCTGACATGAGAAGAAGAGATACAAATTTGTTATTGAGAGAGGATTTCGGAATATCATTTGATTTTTTTAAGAAACTTTTTACTTTGCGCTTCGATGGAGCTCAGGCTTAAGGATTGTTGTATCATTACTTTCTTCTGAATATCATTATAATTTCTATCAGGTTTCAAAATTCTAGTATACTAATAGTTAAGAAGTGGTACCCATGGTGTGATGGTTTGCATGTCCGCCTGTTAATCCAAAGGTTCGAGTTCGAATCCCAACAGAGGCAAACATTTTTTTTTCACGGGTATCGCCTTTCGCGAAGAATTGGCAAGTCCTTCGTATTAAATTCATTGCCATGAAAATCATTTTCTCGATTAGCCGTTCGGAACCGACAGAAAATTGTAGGTCCCTTCCATTCCCTGAAAAGGCATGGTTGTGAGAAACGCGCAGGCCCAGAGGCCCCTTGCTCTGTTGCGCCATCCTATTTAGTTATTTTTAATAGTTCAGAATTTTCTTTTAATAGTAAATATTTAATAATAAATAATAATTGTACTACATCTATTTGATAATTTAATTTGTTTGACACTTAATTAAATAATAAAACAATATTTAAAACGTAAACTTTCTTTTTTATTTTAGCTTTCTAAAAAAATTAGCACACAAAGTTTAATTTTCCCATGAAAAATAATTTTTAAGTCATAAAAAAAGTCATCAGAATGAGTTTAATAAAATAAAAGTCATAATTTCATACATTTCCAACTTTGAGTTTGAATATCTTCAGAACGGTTGCCTCTATGAAAAAAATTATTTCGAGCTTTTTTGTAGAGCATTTAATTTCCTATTCAAATAATTTATCAATTTATTTCTACAATGCTCAAATGTCAAGCTATAAAAATAAAAAAAAATTTAAATTTTTTTTCCATGTAATTTGTATGGAAAATAGAAACTTAAAAACAGTCAACTCTAAATGTTAATATTATGAGCTCAAATTTTGAGAGGCTTCGTTTTGTACCTTCCTGAAAGTATTTAGCCTGTTTTATCGTTGAAAAAAAAGTTGCCCAAAAATGACACACCCTAATGACTACCCTTATAATGTTATAGAACACAGTGCGAGCATTAAAGGAAATATTAGAGGATTCGAAAGTAGACACCGATGCATGTTGCTTTTGAATTTTTGTGAATCGTAATGCAGCGGAAGAACATAGTCATGTAGAGCATTCGGGTGGTGCGACTAAAATATGAATCTCTATACTTGACTGTACGTCTGAAGTGGGGCTTAAGGTAAAACTGGTTGTTAACCATAACGCCGAGGGACTAGAAATAAGTGCTCTAGTAAGAAATGTCTTAGTAAAAGAAATTTAGTTCTTTCCCCAAATGTTGTACTGTAGAGAAAATGATACCACCTTGTAGCATACCTTGGTGTACTAGTGTGCCTTTTTTTTATTGAAAGTGACCTCTGTCGTTGCTTAAAATTGGATCTCTTTGATTTTTTGAAAGAACTAGTTGGCCACGCCAGTCTGTTATAATAAATGTGCCCTCATTCCAACAAAAATTATTCAAAATATATCAAAAGAAGACGTGTGCTAAACGGATGCTTACTCCAAAAATTCATAAGTTTCCATTACCTGATCTGCATTCATGATTTTTGCTGAATTTTCCTTTTTATTTTCTTCGCAAAAACTGCAAACGCCTTTGTTTAACCTAAAAACCTCGCTCTGAGACATTTCTTGGAAAACAGAAATCGTATACCGTAATTTTTTATTCTCCACAGTGCGCGCCGCACTCTTGTTACTAACTTCGTTATTAAACGCACAAAGGCATACAATTTATTCATTCCCTATACTGGGCATGACAGCCTTAAAAAGAAAAGAAAAGATTAAAAGTCAAGCGCGTGGGAAGACCCTTCCTTGTGCTTGATGCATTTCACTTAAAATGAAGACGAATTTCGAAATCACATCCAAGCAAAAGAGTTATTACCCGAGCATGCACCCACTTCTGACTCACTTCATCAAGTCGTTTGACTCTTTTTTCCATGCATCTCATGCGATTGGAGGTGTTGCAGTTGCAGCTGATGACAAAGAGTCACAAGCAGCAGTGTGCAACACTCCCAAAAGGGCAAAAGTAAAAATGAAAACTTTTCGACTTGTTCCTGTCTACACAGTTGTTGTGTAACTCTCATAATAATCCATCCACATCATCCATTCGCTCTGTCTTGCTGCTACGCCCTAATTTCTCAAAAAAAAAAAAAAAAAGCTGAACGACTTGCGTAGAGTACGACCAAACCAACCAAACCTCTGCTTGAATTGAACCTCTCCTCCTTGATTGATGACCCAAACGGGGCGCATACATATTTTAAAGTAAATCACTTCTTTGATTGACAAGCAAGCGGGGCTAGATGACTGCACCCTTGCTTGTGGTAGGAATCGATTAAAACTGTAGACTTATTGGTGATTTATTGTTTTTGATTGAATGGCTGACTGTGTGATGGATTGGTGTGGAGGGATATTCATTTTATATACACCCAAGCTCGAACGGTTCTTTAATCTAGGTGTAAAGAAGTTTCGTCTCTAAGATATTTTGCCGCAGCTTCTACAAGCATTTCGAAGCTTGGGAAGTTCTCACAACGACACTCTCGACAATGTCAAAAACAATAAAGAGCCCCATCAACAACTAGTCATCACATGGTTTACAATAAACCGCTAAATACTCTAGGCCAATCATAAGACACCGAACAAATAATGTAACCACTCATTGCCGCGGGCACTGTAACCAGAGGTACGAAAGATGAGTACATCGTATTAAGGTCAGGAACAGCAAAAGCAAACAGACAAACAATAAATGTAATTGCTTTTCAAAAATATAACTTCATCTTCTGTCCCATCGAAATACACAAAAAAAAAACCAAACTCAAGCCTTATGCAACAGATGGAGTTGAGGGAGTTTCGTTAATTCGCAGGCTTGTGCTTTGAAGAAATGATGAAGATTGGTTAATGTTTGGCATGGCGGATGTGTCTGCGGTGGGTGCAATCATCGAAAGTAAAGGTTTTAATTAAAATGAGATTATTTTTCACAGATATATAAATGTGTTTTCGTCTGAATTGACACAAGCAATGGAGAAGGAAAAAGGAGGCGAGGAGATAAGATACACAGAAACGAGATTAGAGAAGCATAATCTGAAGATGAAAACGAGTTTTAAAGAGCTGAGGTCATTTGAATTAAAAAAAAAACTTTATTTTGAGACGTGAGATACTTTTTTTGTTTTAAAAATATTTCTTTGTTGCCTACCTCTACTCTACTAGGTGGTCATATATAACAAGTTTGTGATTTGCAAAAATTGGATAATGAGATTTTTTTGTTTTAAGTTTCCGATGGAATAATTACTTAATCAAGTCAGACTGAGTATGTTTTTGCTGGAAGTGTGGATGATGTGGTTGATTAGGCAAAACTTTATATTCTGCTTGAGAGTGTGTTCAGTTTTAAGTCCCTGATGACTTCAGTTCATACGATACTGATTGACATGAAGTTCTTGGTCTGAATGAAATTAGTTCTGCTCTAAACGATCCCAGTGAATTTTTAACAGAAACGTGTATCTGTATTAACACTCCGCAGAGTGAGGTAAGGTTAGGTTAGGTTACAATGGCTGTCAGGAATACACCTGACACACTTAGACCAATACTAGGGGTTCCGTGTTCACCAGATCGCTTGGATCATCAAAAAATATTTCCCCAGATGCCGCTTTCTTTTGAAAGAGAGTGCAGGACATGAGCAGAGGAGGTGTGGGATTGTCTCCTCCTCCTCCTCATCCAAGCAACTTCTGCAGAGATCATTAGAGGGAACGCCAAGTCTTATAACGTGTCTTCCTATCAGACAATGTCCGGTAATGACATTGATTACGGAGCTAACTTGCCATCTGGTAATGGATAACACATATATTGAGCGTTTTGGATCTAGTCCTGGCCATATACGTATTGTTCCACCTATGATTTGTTCTATCCATTGCCTCTTGTTTTAGCATAAGTTTACCTACATGTAGCGATTGGTTTACCGATATTCAACCTGCTGGTTGAAATCGGTAGAACGGTTCCTTCTCTGGCGAGTTCATCGGCCTTGCAGTTACCCACGATATCTCTGTGCCTTGGAACCCAAATAAGGTGAATATTGAACTGTTCAGCCATCTCCCTAAGAGATAGGCGACAGTTATAGGCGGTTACTAAGTTCGTAGAAACAGCGCCGAGTGATTTAAGGGCTGCTTGACTATCTGAGAAAATCCGGATATTCGCTGAGGATCACGTTTTCTTTTAGCCATGATAGGACCTATTTGATCGCCAAAATTTCCGCTTGAAACACGCTACAATGGTTTGGAAGGTTGAAAGAGAGACTTACGTTAAGTCGGTTTGAGTACACCCCGCAGCCCACCCTTTCTTCGGTTTTTGAACAATCCACCAGGTTTTTGAACCAGAACCAGCTCACATCTGTAATCTGATAGGAGAAAATGAAAATTCACAGAGGAAATGCTCTGCGATGTCCTCACAGAAGTGAGGCCCGGCAACGCCAATGAGCTTTCCACAGTCTTGTCTGTTATCTTATAACAAAATATTTTCGTATTAATATTGGAGAGCATACTTTCGGTCTGTCTGCACCCAATGAAGACTGCCATCAATGGTTGTGCTCAATAGTTGATTGGAGCTCTCACTGAAGATTCCGGCAGAACAAGCGCCCGCCGCGCCGGTTCAGGTCCTGAGAAAGTTGTGTGACACCGTTGCCTCGCAAGTTCATCGTCGATTTTATTTTCAGTTATGTCGTGATGACCTGACACTTAAACGAGACTAAAAGAAATTAGTCTTCCAACCGCACTCAGAGAGCTCTTTCATTCCTTTATCACTTTCGAAGTAGTTATATAGAGCTTCGAATAGAGCCCTAAGCATAGCTTGACTATCGCTGCAAACCCAGATATGTACTTCTCACCATACAGCCCTTGCTCGAAACTTAGTATATTGCCATTTGAATAAAATACGCCTCCAGTTGGAGGACGGATGCGTATGTGCCTGGTGAGGCGTGAAGTCGTATATGTCATTGCACTCCACAGTGGCACCAGCGCCGGATTCATCATCGGTTATGAAGCCATCTGTGAAGATTCTATAGCAATCCTTTCGTGGCACAGATTCTGGAATGGCCCAGTCCTGAGCTGACGCAGTTTGAGCCTTCAAGTTATCCAATATCCAATAAACGTGAGTCAAAAGATAAGCTGCTTGCGAGTTCGTTAAAGCTCCAGTGCGATTTGCGCCAGAGACGACTTCTCTTTAATCAAGAAATGGTATTGATAGTGCAACCCATAATGTATGTATTAAGAGGAGGAGGATTGCGCAGTGTGTCGAGAGCAGCCTCCGGAGTCCTGGGGAAGGCCCCAGTACAGCACAGTCATAATGTTCTTTAAAATTTGGCGGATGAGGCAATAAAGTATTTACTTCAGAGTTTGTTACACCATACAGCTGACGCATAGAAGATGATTGGTCTTTTCTTAGCTGTATGAATCTAAAGGACCCTTTTCGTGGCAGGCCAAAGACTCCCTTACCATAAGACTGACTTTGCCTAAGCCGTTTTCTACTCGACATGTTCAGACCAAAGAAGCTTGTTATCTACGACTACTCCTTGACTTATTTTGAAAAGGGAATGTTGATGCCTTTAAGTCAATTAAAGTGCAGCCATCTTGTCTTTTTCGATAGAGTAATCTAAATCAAAATGTGGTACCCGTGGCGTAATGGTTAGCATGTCCACCTGCTAACCCAGAGGTTCGAGGTTCGAATCCCAGCAGAGGCAAAATGCAAAAATGTTTTTTCGCGAGGAATTGGCAAGTCCTCTGTTAGTAAATTCATTGCCATGAAAAGCGCATTCTCAATTAGCCGTTCGGAACCGGTGAAAAATTGTAGGTCCCCTCCATTCCCTCACAAGGCATGGTTGTGAGAAATGCGCTAGGCCCAGGGGCTCCTCGCTCTGTTGCGCCACCCTATTTATTTATTTTTTTAATCTAAATCAACGACTTATACCTTAACCGATTTATAGTTTTCCAATATTGTTTTCCTCTGAATTTATAGACCAGCAATTAAGCTTGTGCATTGTCTGCATGAACCTAAATAGTTTACCAAGAGCCCCGAATTCTTAAACGCTAATCAAGGCAAGAAAAATTGCCCGACTTAACTGTCATTACTGCTCCAAAGAACTTGAAGTACAAAGAACTGCTACAAAATCGCATCATTGAAAACTCTCTACCTTCTTAATTAAACTAAACCTGTCCTTTAATTTGCTAATCAATAAAATGCAATCAATCTTGATATAGAAATACAGTTAATAGCCATTTATCGTTCGCCTCTTCTCTGCACCATAACTAGTTCATTATAAACTGCACTTTGCTGATCGATTTAACTGTGACTCGGCTATTAAATCATTTCAATCGATTAACACGCAGAGGCCCGATATCTTCATCATCATCCAGATTCTCTTCTCTCTCTGTCTGTTTTCTGACCATATTATATGATCATCTTTCCCCAGCTCATAATTTTGCCAGGCTTATACTCTACAGTGATCCGTTAAAAGTGCACGTTTATCGAATAACTTGCACCTTCAAGTGTGCAAAACGATGACCGAAACGCACCGTGGTGCTCTCTCTTGTCGAACTCACAAACACACACCATACACAAATACCGTCTGACAGTTATGTTTGCTTAATATGGCGCCGCTAAAGGTTCTGTATTCTATCAAACAACTCACTTTAGTGTAGTTGTAGTTGTGTAGTAATGATGGGTAATGTCTACTCATCAACAGGTTGAAATATCTTAAATTGAATAAATTAGTCAGTCAAGTTGGAGTGCATGCTCCATAGGTTCTCCACCTCAGCCTGATGGTGGTGGTAGTGACAGTAATGAGGCAATATCCATTTGGTTTAAGTGCCCTTTTTCATTTTGACCCACAATATGTGGCCGCAACTGATGGCTGCATTCTATAGGAGTTCTTCTCTCCTAAACGTGCTGTTATGACCACAAATCAAGTGTAATCACTGTGCACAAGGGAGTTCAACTAATCATAGACGCTACCTGGTGACTTACATTATGGTAATAGAAATAGTTGCACTTGAACGTTTGTAGTTGCAGCAAACTGAGAATTAAATTTGCATGAGAATTTAGCGCGCAATATCTGTCAAGATGGCTTCAAACGACCACAAGAGGGTTATTTGCATTCCATTATACATTTTAAATGCACGTATTTTGATACAAGTCGTCGTGTAATAGATTTTGGATTGCTTATACATGTATGATCATGTACAGACGATAAAAATTGTTTTCAATTCAATGTGAAATTATATTAGTTCAGTTATTTTTCAGATCGTAATGCGTCTTAATCTTGTAATATGAACGGAGGTTTGGGTGTTATAAAACGCAGGAGAGCTATAATTGGATCCAACACTTTGGAACACAGTTTTTTTTTGGAGCGTTGTAGAAGGTGAATCCACAGAAAGCGACAGATCTCTTGCACCATTTTTGCTATCGTAGTGTGTTGGATAAAGCATCAGCCTCACAGTTGAAGGTTAAATCGTTCAGACCTTGCTGGTGTCTTTTTTTGTTAACAAAACTAATATTTCTATTTGAAAAATTAGGGTTCTTAATTCGGCCATCGCTATTTCACATAAAAGTAATGTAATAAGGACCTGAATGACTTAATAGTAACTTCAGCACTAACACTTCTTTGCATCTAAAGGAAATATCAATTCAGTTGAGTATAATGTGAGCTGTTTCAAATAACCAAGTCATACAATTGGTGTACAGCAATTGTATGGCTTCACGATTAATCGTGTTTGGAAAACAACATTTATTAATTTAATTTGGTAATTGTATTTTATATGAGGTACTGTGTAGAAGTGTTATAGATGACAAGTCTTAATTTTTTTTTAGTTTGAAGAAGTTGCAATTTTCAACAATAATTATTTCTTTGGCACGCCATGCTTTAGGTACGGTAAGCTATTGCGTCTACTCAATCAACCTCATACGCGAAGTTTTGTTTGGTTGTCTATTTTTTTAGTTGAGCGTATAGTGCTGTGTCTTTGAAAATATGGATGCTAATCTGTAACCATGGATACATATTCTAAAAAAAACCTTCTAATGCAGGATCCGCTCTTTAAAAGCAGAACTGACAAAATATGAGAATCTTACTGGAGATTGGGACGAAATCGACACGTGTATAGAGAAACCGTAACATAGAGGTCTTTCATCTGCCCATCTCTTAATTGAGCTTATCATAGGCTGAAGTGGCTGTTAGCTCGGCTAACACACTAGACCCGTTGGGCCTATTGTGAGTGATACCACAGTGGATTCAATGCATCCTTATCCTAATAGAACCATTTCGAGCTTACAATGCAACGAGAAAGACGCAGGGTGTCGATGAGAGTAAGATCACTAGGGGCATTAAGAAACACCAAAAACTATGTGAGTCCTACGTTTGTGAGTTTAAGCAGGGCATGAACAGAGAAGGTGGGAAATAGTTTCCTCCTCCTTCTCATCCATACAGCTTCTGCAAAAATCATTTGAGACGATTCCTAGCATTGCGTCATGCTTTGAAATAAGACAGTGTCCTGTGATGACACCTATCGTCAAACTAATTGGTTTTCTTTTGAGAGAAATCAAGCCGTTCGAACGCTTATGATCTAGTTTGGGCTAGATGGTACAGAAGGTACAATTCAACAAGCCATGGGCAACTTGTAGGATTTTGTCCATTTCCGTTGTAGAAGATCAAGCAAACTTGTAGTTTTATGTTACGGAGATTTCTTACACTTTTCATAGTTCACTTGTATTACAAGTACTTATAGTTTTGTGTTACATGCCCCTGGTAGCTCAAGCTCCTTATTACGGCTGCGTCTTCTGGGTTTACAACGAAAAGAGTCTTGCTTTCCGGAAAGCTATAACCAGGAATGTTGCTTTCTAATAGTAAATTGGATCGCTATTTTGGCCTGAGTGCTTAGTTTTAAAACCTCCAGCAGAAGACAATACTTTGCTTGAGCTCAATGAATGAAACCTTTTTTCTAAAAGTCAAAACTACTTCAAAAACTGCAGCATCAAAGGCCAGGAGCTTGAAAAGTTTATCTTGGATGGAACAATATTTTGGTGACAATTTAAACGTTTACAACGAAAAGAGTCTTGCTTTCCGGAAAGCTATAACCAGGAATGTTGCTTTCTAATAGTAAATTGGATCGCTATTTTGGCCTGAGTGCTTAGTTTTAAAACCTCCAGCAGAAGACAATACTTTGCTTGAGCTCAATGAATGAAACCTTTTTTCTAAAAGTCAAAACTACTTCAAAAACTGCAGCATCAAAGGCCAGGAGCTTGAAAAGTTTATCTTGGATGGAACAATATTTTGGTGACAATTTAAACGTTGGAATAACTATAGGACCAATCAGAAATAGACTTTGAGGTTATTTCAAGTAGTACAATATTTTAAATATTTTATCTGTTTACAGAAATGCCGCAATGTTCTCAAGCTTCAAAGCATGAATTTCATAGCCCTCATCCCTCCAGAGAACTTAAATAAAAGGAATTTTGCAAAAGAAATGAGATTGAAAAGTTATAAGTTAAGTCATTCCGTCAATTTACCCCCGATTACACTGCAAATATAAAATATAAACCTCCTCAGCTCAGAGACCCCTTCGCATACTCACTTCTTTACAAATCGAAATCGAAAGACGCTCAGTTTAATTACCTGAAAGTAAAATAAAAAAAGAAGAGTTGTTATTAATCGAATTTCACTTTTAAAACAAATCAAAGAGCAAAAAAATACGCCATAAACTTCAATTCAACAAAAAAATAACCCCAAGTACAAATGAGTGTTAATATCATTGTGTCCCACTTTCGATTCGAAAAAGGCCAGAAGAAACAGAAACTTCCTCGAGCCACACCAATAAAAAAATCAAGTCAAGTTCGTTGTGTGTTAATTTGTTGGAAACTCAGAGTTTGGGGCCACCAACGCACAGCACACACACAGACCGAAGATAAACTCTCCTCTTCCAGTCAAATATTAATTTTTCATTAAAGTGATCGCCTGCAGTTGAATCATTGGCATGGTGCCGCTAAAGTAATGGCCCTGATTTGAGACCTCATGTCATGAATGAGTGTTCCATTGAGTTAAAAAGCAGCACGCGTTCGATTCGAACAAACCAGCCAGCGCCAGCGACCGGTTTAAGCGATAAACTTAGTTTCGAAAACATGACCTCTTCGGTCAACAGAAAGGCTAATATTTTGTGTTAAATAAAATTTTACTTCGCCGATATGTGCTCACTGTACTTTCAATTCGCCTTTGTATTTAGCCAAACAATAGAACGACGCAGTGGTGGTGCATTTGAGAATTATTATGACTCCCTCTTTGCAATGACTAACCAGTTAAACGTGCTTCCAGGTGAAACCAACAGAGAACATAAAATGCGATGCTGTTTGGGACAAGGCTTACCGTGCGCTGGTGACACAATTTTGGGGGCCGTGTTTGACTGGCAAATTCGCTTGACCATTTGAACCACGGGATACCAAGTCGAAGAAGTGGAATTGTGTTTAAGGAGAGTTGGGTTAAGGCAGGCAAATGTTGTCCTTGGATTGTTGTGCTGCTCCACAGGCCCAGTTTGTCTTTCGAGGCAATTAATCAGACATAACTTTTTTCTTCACAACAACGAATTTTGGATAAACGCGCGACAAAAAGGTGCCAGTGGTGGTGGGTGGCAATATAAAACGGGTCTTCTAGTATACAGTGGATGTGCTGTGTTTGAAAGGAGACACGCGCTGCTATGAGTTATATGGAACATGAGATTTAATTTTTTTTTTTTTTGTTGAAGCAACTCTGATTCAGACTATGGGGTGTACCTAAGTGTAATCAAAGGAAAGGAAGTGTGGTGAAGTGAAACACGACAACAGATGTGTTTTGAAAGCATTTTTCATTGGATGACTGGCGAGTGAATTCGATATGGTTGTAGTGCCAGGCAACACAATTTTATGTGCGCAATGATGGGAGAGATGAAATCCGAAGCGAAATGGCGACATTGAAGTTTTAAATCTGACAGGCGTGGTGCATTGAAGACGGTTTGAGCGTAGGATAGAAGTGAGTGCATATAGTCATACACTGGCTTTGACAGGCTGTCATCGGGAATATTGCATCAGAGCGGTTCTTTAAAAAAAACAGTGTGTTTTAAGAGCGTTATGCCTTAACAATTTTAATCAACTTTTTTCAGATCAGCTATAGGTACACATGATGAGTTGTAAGTTAAATGTGTAAGAAAGGTCTTAGATCGCATGATTTTTAGTTATATTTGCATAGCAGGTTGTTGATCAGATTTCAAAGGTTTACTACCTAAATTATTATTTTATGGTTTTCGATAAAAACTGCAAAATTGGTTGTTTACCAAGATCGAACTTGATTTGAAGTTGATTCGCATTTTTTTTTTAATTTTAAGGTTTTGATTTATACTTCGTAAGCGTTGTCTGATGTTGAGTTTTTTTTCTGAAATTGTTTTTTAATTATAAATTTCTTAAATAAATTAGGAAAAACGCTTTAGGAACTTTTCAAAACAGCCATTGCGCTCAGGGAGAGCTTAACCTCTCGCTGAGATTCTTTTGAGCTTGTAAAAATTAAGGAAGTTTCGAAAAAGTGACTGGTTTGAGCAACCCTTGATTTACACTAGGTGCTCTCGGTGCTTTGGCACAGGGCGGCAAATTCTATGGGGGCGGCAAAATTTGAAACGAAATTCAAAGATTCTTTCAGTCATAGAAGAATTTTTCGGGACAAAGGTGTTATATACGCCTGAAACGCATCACATTATCACTGTAAATTTCCGGAATTCCGATTATCTTATTATTATTCATTTGGAGTTAATTATCTACATCTTCCCGATTAAAATTAAAATCACGCGCCTTAGCATACGAAAAATAAAACTCCCTGATTCACTCGTCGTCAACGATACTCGTCTTCAAGTATCCTTGCCGCACGGGCGGCAGCTGTTTCTTCGTGGTAGTAGCGACGGGTGTATATATTTATGTTTTCGCCTACTACCGCCAACAATGTTTTTATACCAAGTGATTCAGCTCTCCATTTTTTTCTCTCTCTCATTTGACGGTGACACTATTGTGAAAAGCTCTATACTCTATACACTCTGGCAATATTTCTGTTGCCCATCGTCTGTCAGCTGCTGTGATTCGATTTCCGATCAAGTCAAGTTAATATTATCAAAACAAAACAAAGATAATTGAAACTCTAATTACCATTGAAGAAGATATTACTGAGAACGCGATAATGAGGCAAGAAGCAAAAGGACTTCGCATTCAACTTGAACGACTGGAAACAACATTCATGCAGATTCTTTGGCATTTTTTACTTTCAAGGTTCGATGCTGTCAGCCAAAGGTTGCAAAAGGTTGATATCAGCATAACTGATGTGATTGATGACTATCGGGGACTGATCAAAGAAGTAGTTGATGCACGAATGGAATTCGAAGTTTATGAACAGAAAGCGTTAGAAATCTCAGAGAGTCAAAGTACCAGACAAGTGTTTCTAGAAGAAGAAGGAGAAAGTTGCAGGCTGATGAATCACGAGATGAAGATGTTCAATTGTCAGGAAGGGATAATTTTCGAGTCAACACTTTCAACGTAATTCTTGACAATTTTGATTCTGAATTGCGAAGAAGATGCCAAGCATATGAAGAAATTCATGGAAAGTTTTCAGTTATCACTGAATTTGGAGATTTGAATTCCTGCGAAATTCGTAAGAAGTCGGAACATCTAAGGACAATTTATACTTCGGACCTCGAACCTTCATTGGATGACGAATTGGTGCACATCCACGCGTATTGCTCCGAGAAAAAATTAGAACGTGATTCACCATCCAAGCTATTAAAATTCATGAAAACGAACGACTTATAAACCGAGTTCCCAAACGTTGAAATAGCATATCGTATATTTATGACATTAGCAGTGACGAATTGCAGCGCAGAACGTTCATTTTCGTGTTTGAAAAGAGTCAAAAAATATTTTCGTTCAACTATGACGGGCAGCCGGCTAAATAGTCTAGCAATTCTGTGCATCGAGTCGGGTTTGCTTGAACGCTTGAATTGTGAAGAACTAATAGATCAGTTCGCGGTAAAGAAAGTAAGGCGTGTTTGCATTTGAAAACGAAAACGATTATAAACATCCCTAATTATCTTGTATGTCAACTTTGAGTTTTATTTTCTTATGAAAAAGCTTTATGTGATTATTCTTTTACCATGTAACAATAAATGGATTCAAACCTTACATTTTCCATTCATTTCATTCGTTAATTATACAGTTAACGATCTCACTAACATTTCAATTATTTATAAATCAATAATAAAGGCGGCATTTTTTAAGGTGCACAGGGCGGCATTTTAATGAAATCCGGCCCTGGGTTTGAGACATACTAAACAGATTTGAAAATAGTCCAAGACTTTCTGATCCAAAACATTTCACAAGTTTCAATATTATCAACCTGTTTTAGACCAATCTTTCTACAATGGCTTATCAGAAAGTGGGGCGTAAGTCATTTAATCGAGGCTACTATTCAAAAGAAGTATCTTCATTGATTCGAGGAAAAATTGAACCAAAAATAAAAAGTGGTCAAAAGACATGTCCATGAAAATCAATGAATGAATGGAAACAAAGCCCATTTTCGTAGTAAACGAAGCCTTTGATTTCTTACTTTAAATTATTCCTGTATTTACCACTAATGGTTGGAGTACTTATCGGCCAATGCCGATTCCAAGCCGCTACGTGATATATCGGTAATACTCTCGGACGAACTGAAAATTCCTTGCGAAAAGCGATGATCTTACATCTAACATCGTAAAATACAGACAAACGACGAGTGCACAAAAATAAGTAAGTACTTAGTGAAGTTTGTATTTGTATATACTAAGTTTATTCATTTATTTTATTTTACTTAAAAATCAAAAATTGTTTTACTTATTTAAAGACTAAAAGAAAAATTATTGATTCTTATTTTTTACTTCTTGTAAAAGTATTTTTCTTTCAATGAAAGTAAATTGTTTTAAAAATCTACTTATTAGCCATTTACACCAAAAAATTACAAAAAATTAAGCAACTAGTTTTCAAAAGATTTGAAGAAATAAAATATTCTAAAAAAATTGTTGACTTTGTTTGGAACAATATTACTAGGCAGAATTAGTTGCACCTACTCTTTAAAATTAAATTGAATTACGTTTAAAAAAATTCGTGCTCAAGGGTTAAGGTGTAGTTAGAATTTTCAAAATTTTTTTTTGCATTTTCTTGATGTATGGTATCTTAAAAATATTCTCTGAAAGTTTGAAGTAAATCCGACAAATATCTTTCGAGTTATTCAGCGAAGAATAAAAGGCTCTCAACCGGTCTGGTGTGCACTGCAAAACTTAAAATGCGTTTTTCTCAAAAAATGCGTGTAACTAAAAAACCGCTCGATAGATTTGAATGAAACTTATACAGCTTTTAGAAAACATAAAAAGCTAGTGCCTGATTGAAGGATTTTTTTAATTGGATTTTTTGTTGAATTTTTTTCAAAAAATCAGAAAAAAAATTCCTGAGGCCGCTGGCCGCCATTTCGTTAATTTTGAAACAAAACAAAAAAACTTCGATCAGGCACTAGCTTTTTATGTTTTCTAAAAATTGTATAAGTTTAATTCAAATCTATTGAGCGGTTTTTGAGTTACAGTTGGCACCGCAAGGATCCATTTTTAAAACCTGTTGAACTAAAACCGCCATAACTTGTAGAAAAGCTAATTTTTTTTTAAATTTGGTGAAGTAATGTTAAAGTATGATGTAATGATACTACAACATATGTGAAAAAAAAATTCTACTACTAGTAAAAAAAAAATATGAAAAAATGGCATTTTTTCACGCTCCTGACTACCATTAACTCCTTAAAAAAAAACTCATACTATGTAAGGAACCACTCTTAGACTTTTCATCAAACAATTAGTAGTAGTTCTTCAAAAACATACATTTCTTTTTTTCGGTTTGAAGTTCTTTAAATACCAGCTGGAGCACTCAGACCTAAATACCGGTCCATTTCACTAGCAGATAGGAACCTTCTTTTTGTTTTAGCTTTCCATTACAGGACACTGTCTTATTGGAAGATATTCCGCAAGGCTAGGAGTCACCTCAAACGATTTTTGCAGAAACTGTGTGGATGAGGAGACTATTCCCCTCCTTATCTGTTTATGCCCCCGCTTTAGCTTACAAACGTAAGATTCACCTAGGTTCATGTTTCTTTAATAACCCCTAGTGATCTTCCTCATATCGACGCCCTGCGTCTCTTCCGCTTCATTGTAGGCTCGAAATGGTTCGATTAGGATTAGGATACTCCATATACATATGTTCGCTGGAAAGATGATGACGCGCGCAGCCGTGGTAAGGAGCCTAAGTTACCAGCTCTCACCATATCTGCGCCGAATATCTGTAACCTGATACGAGAAAATGCAGGACATTCACAGATGAAGTGCTCCGTGGTGTCATTATCCTCTCCACAGGATTCACAGAGTTTGGTAAAAATAAAATATAAAAAAATTAGCTTTCTGCATTGTTGCGGTTTTCTTATTAATGTTACATGTCATCTACGGTTGTGCTCTTGACAGATCCAATCGTAGATTAAAGCCTTCACTGAGGACCCTAACAAACCAAGCGAGAAATACGTATTGGGAGCTTTTTTCAAGAAACGGTACGACGGTTTCAAATATGACAGATGCCGTTTTTTAAAAAAAATTAGAAGTCCAATCACAAAAAAATTTTTGTGGGATCAGTTTTATTTTAAGGAAAGTTCTCACAGATCCACTGATAGACGAAGAGAATTAGGTACTCATGTTCTGCTAAATTGTGTGTTGGCTTGAACTTATGCAGCTCTGAACTCTGTTGTGTATAGATGGAGCCTACTATACCAAAATACACTTTTTGAGATTGTTAGTTTTTGTGGAACGCATACGCTGCCACATGCCGATAATTGCAAACTAAATAGGTTAGAGTGTGCCAAGGTCGCCCTTTTTCTTTCAATTTAATTTGCTTAGTTTTTTTTTCTCAAAAATTAGCTAAAAAGCAAAAATTTTGAATGATAGAATGGTCTATCTCAAAAACGGCTCGATAATGTTTTCTATACCATTATTTTCGTTTATGATCAACCGTTCGTGACAGCGGCAAAATTAATTTTTCAAAATGGCTATTCTGACACTCTTTTCAAGAACTTCCTTGCGATGTAAGGTTTCTTCGTTTCGATGAAATTTTCCAGTTAGACTTGCGAACATCAATAAAAAACAAATAATTTCTCACAATACCTTATGAGAAATGGAAGGAACCTAAACTGTTCTGCCGATTATAAAAAGCGCTTTTCATGGCAATGAATGAAAAGCGAAAAAATGAAATGAAAAGCGATACCGGTGCTGTTGGGACTCGAACCACCCACCTACTGATTAACAGACAGACATCACGCTACGGGTACCACGAGAGCGCAATACTTAGTTCATAAAATCGAAAATGTGCCTTGAAAAGCCAGACTATGCTAAGGAACAGTTAGCCACGAATTTTGAAACTCATCCGCCATATGGAACCAATTTTGTTTTCAAATTGTTTGGGTGGTACATACTTTTCATAACTGCTTCGTCTAGTAATGTCCATCATTCCTTCAATTTCAAATTTATCACAAACCCTCTTGTTGCTGGTGATTCGTATAGCTAAATTTAATTCACATCTAAGTGCACTTTTCAAACAGTTTTTTAACAGCAAAGTCGATCAATACTTAAGTGTTTTCCCAATTTTGTAAGTGATATTGAAATCCGATTAATTTTAAGTAATCTCTTCAGACGAGACTCCTTGAATTTCACTTTATATATAACTTCACCAACTACCGCATCGCACCCAAGTTACACAAACCATTCCCGACGAAACCAAAACAAACACTAACCTTATCCTTTTTTAAAATCATCCTATGTGCCGTCAACAGAAACTCAAAACCCTTTTAGCTTAATCACACAAATAAATTTCCCTGGTTCACTCCTTGATTTTGTTTTTTCTCTTTATTTTTTTTTTATGTGTCGTTATAAATTAAATTCACTCCCACCCTGTTTGTCCTTTTTGGTTGATTGGAGGCCAGACACCAGGACACTCTGTCTATGGATATCAGAAACCTGAATAGTCATAAAAATTTACCACCTGCTTCTTACTTTGATAGTAGATATAGATTTTGTGCGTGGTATGGTCACAACAAACACTTTTTTTTTGTTCCCAATGAAAGTGGCATCCAATCGGAACAAACTTTTAAAGAGGACCAAAATACAAAGAACGGAAATTAATAAAAATAAAACCGCACCCTAACCATGTCCAAGTTTGCTTTTAATTGCATAAAAAGCGAGCGCGACACGGCCGGTTCGGCGTGGCGTGGCGTGGCGCGTCACCACCCTTGCTATAAAAGCCTGGCAATCACGTGCAAAATGGGAATAAGTTGGTAGTAGTGATGACACTTTATGAATATTTTTCATCCTACGAGATGTAATCGTAGTTCATCAATAACCGTCTGTTCGAAGATTTATCAAAATACATATTGGGAGCTTTTTTCGAAAAAATTGTGAAGGTTTCAAATATGTCATTTTATGAAGAGATGGGGAAATAATGACATGCCGATTCCGCGCTAGTGGAAACGGTTCCTTGTAAAAACATCGCAGTTTTCTGATTTCTGAGATTCAAGCCTCAAATTCCTACATAAAACGTAGACATCCTCACTCGACCAGCACCAAAAAAATACAAATCTTCGGAAATCAGATGATAAACTGAGTTAAAAGGATGCTTCCAGTTAGAGTTAGAATTTATTTATTTAGATAAAGTGGCCACACTGGTCATCATTTAAATAGATACGAATAAGAGAGCGAGAGTGAAAATACAAAACATGACGACATTTGTTTTGTATTATTGTTTAATTAAATCTTACCACGCAAAGGACCACACACACATGCACGCATCATAAAATAATTCAAAAAAGACAACGAAAATACCTAAATTAGCAAAAAAAATTGCGTGCCAACTTGTCATGTTCTCCCAACTATGCCAAGCAAGTGGAAGGAAGTACTCCTTCTTCACTCTCCAACGCACCCCGCTAGCCTCCTTAAAGCGGCGATCAACATTACAGGATACGTGCATCTTTCAATGTCAATTGTGTGTGTGTTTTGCGGCTTAAATTCAACGCTAATTGGATTTATAGTGCAATCGAAATTCAATTGGAAGCGCGCCCAGCCTCTCCTGGCCATGCAAAGCCAAGATTCAAGTCAAACCAAATCCAGCTAGCTAAGGATTTGGAAAATTTTAATTGGCCACTGCTGTATGCATGAAATTCGTGACTATTCTATTTGGATAACGACACGCAGCAGGTAGTGCGAGCATAAGGCCGACTTGCACGAGAAATGCAGTTGCATCTTTGGATATAGTTCAGTTTCAGTGCTTACCTGAGGTTCCCGCACCCTTGAAGCCGAACGCTGAAGGGTGAAATAAAACGGACTTCCTTTCGACTGAATGAGACGTGAAAAAAAACTTCGTCGCCGGCCACGCTAGACTACCACACACACGGCACAACAGACCAACCCAACCTATCCCCGGCCACATCCTGTGCGGGAACCCCAAAGCTCAAAGCCGAGAGTCGAAGTCGACCGACCTGCAACCGCATACATACATCAATAAAGTCATATTTATAGCAGTAATACCAACATTGGGAGACATTAATCCTGTATATTACCATTTTTATATCGCTTGCGTTTCGATTACTCTCGGCACTTGTAAAAACAATATGCGCATAAATTTCTAGTGAATAAGGGAGCCCCCGGTGCGGAAGGAAGTCGTCCCAGGATACACAGTGTCGGTGTGTGCATAGCAAAAGCTATACAGCGGACCAAATCGACAAGAGGTTGTACCAAGTGTTACAGCAAACCAAATATACAAAACAAACAAAAAAACTGAAAACCAATGACACAACTGAAATGGAAACTTGAACAAGTCGTGAGACCATCTGCGTCTCTCTATACATGAACCTACAGATGAGGTTCTTCGGTTCTTCTTTTCCGAAAACTGGGATTGCAGCCTAGAGAAGAGATTTTCTTTTAATCGCGGTTGAAGATAAAAAAAAAAATAAATAAATAAAAATCAACTCGTATATATATGTATCAGCGACAACTTGGCATGATCGTTGACAGGATTCAAGAATCCCAATGGAAGTTATGAGGATCGTGTTCGAATTAAAATCAGGTAAATAAATATCCATGAGGTCTCTTGTGTTGTGTGCTTTTGGTTTCGTTTGGCTTGAAGTTTGGTGCGTATTTGCGGTTCTTCTATAGGGCTATGAATTTGATATTCTCCCTAGAGCAGGTGGCATAGGAGATTATTTTACTCCAGAGACAACCATTGTGGTTCAATGTCTGGCTTATGACTTTGGCAAGTGGTATAGTGGTTACGAAGAAGTACTGATGGCTTTAGGTTGAAGGTAATATTTGGAAAGGTGTTGCTTTGTTTGAAATTCTCCTCTAGTATGTTTGTATTTGAAAGGGATGGCTTCATAGATCTTGAATGATAAATATCTGATTGACGAAAAACAAGTTGTTAGAGTAGAAAAATAGCAGAAAAGTAAAATTTGTAAAATCTTCCACTTTCACGCTCCACAAAAGGCTTAATTAAGTTGCGATGTTTTTCATATTAGAGCTTTTTATGAAAATTGTCAAATACATTGAGTATTTAAGTCCTTTTTCCTTAGGAGAATCATAGTCTTTAACCAAAATACACTTGTTCTGGGTAGTTGTGACTTCTCAATAGTACAATCCTTAGAAATCCAATCTCACCATAGAAACGAGCTTCCTAGTTTCAGTGGTGGTGTGAGCATTTATAATCCGTGCCGAGGAATCAAAGGTTGGGGGATAAAACAATCGATAACGAGTTCTTCTGGATGCTTGGCAGGGTCCAGAGTAGGCTGGCCTTACCCCAGTACACCGCTCTGCCGGGGCTGACCTTTTCCTTCCGGAGATACTCGTGGGACTTTGATTAAAATTTTAAAAAACTAACAAACAAACAGACAAACAAGTAAACTGGGGGGAGGTAACGAAAGTTGGACACACTCTACGGTTTTGCTGCAAAGCCGAAGCAGGAATGTGAGCCAACGGACAAACCTTCCACCAGTGGGATACAAGGTTCGCTCACAGGCCCTGAACAAAGCCAGTTCAGGTCTGTGAAGCAGCAACCAAGAATTCCGACTCTGGCGAGCAGCACAGCCCGCTGGAAACTGTTCAAGAGCAGGCTGCAAAGCTAGTTTTAGCCATAGTGAACCGGAAGGCAAACGGACCGCCACTGCTAAAAGAGGCGACGAAGTCCACAATATTAGGTGGTGTGGTGCTACTATCAAGACAGGACGAGGTGAAAATAACAAAGAAGAGAGATGTAGGGGTGATCAACGACTACCAGCCCTATTCTGCTATTCATCGGGGGGAATTTTTCTTGAATTTTCACTAATCACTATTCTGCTATTCATTCGAAGTGAATCTGTGTATGTTACCGATGGGGGCTTCGACCAAAAAACGCCAGCTCAGATGCGTCGCCAAGCCAAAAGGGTAATCGAAGCGGTGGGTGGTAAACCCGCAGCGGAGAGAACCCCGGGTGAGGTTGTCAAACTCAAGTGGGCAACCAAAATTGTTAAAGAGACCAGCCAAGACTCAACGTCGAAGCGAGATAGGTCGTTTGAGGTTGAAAAACCTCAACCCAAAAGCCGGGGATAGCGTGGTGTGAAATGGGCTGGCTGTGGTCCTTTCGATATCACCATGCATGTAACGCCGAAAAATGAAGAAGAAGGAGGAAGATTTTGTGACCGTTTGATGCAACATTTGAACATTTCCATTTTATGTAGCATTGCATATTAGACCCGAACGTCGGCTTTTTATGCTGTCTATTCTTATAGTTATAATAGCGATATCTATTTGAGAGTTAAAATTCTCTTAAAATGTATTTTTATTCTGATAAATGGATACCCGCAAGTGTTCTCTCTACCAGTGATTTGCGATTTGGAAGACGCGGATGTCTAAGTTTAATAATTTGGATGAAGATTCGTTGATGTCGAGAAGGCGAATTTCTTTCTCGTTTCGATAAGTGGAGATAGTCATTTGAAGAAATGTCGTTCACTCTATAATATTCTACTGTCGACTAAACGAATTTTGGCGCTAAAGATAATGAAAAAGCTACAGAATATTTCTTAGAGATTGGGTTGGGATCAAAAAATATTTTTGAACTTGCACTTGCTTTGAATTGTGACTGTTTTGAATATCAAAGCGGAAGACTTCTTAATTACGTCCTCCGAAGTTTGTTGGATCTTTGAAACATTTGTTTTTCATAGAGAAATTATTCCGATGCAAAGTCCCGCAGAACTGGAGAAGTCAGTCCCTTTACTCGTCCCCGTGTCATCGTGGGTAAAAGAAGATTTTATGATTTTTTGAGAACTTCTGTTGGCTTCTTGAGAGCCCTTAAGCCCATTCATCTTTAATTTACAGTGCAGGTCGCCAGTTACAAGAACAGTACCTGTTGGCTATCGAGGCTACTCTACTTCACCGCTCCTCCTCCCAAAAGCTTAGTTCCCAGCTATCTTCTCATCACTTAGCTATCTCAAAATACTCAATGTTTCAAAAGCATCATGTGGTTTTGTTAAACATGATCTTTTCAGGCAGATCGATTTGTTACATCCTGCACTGCTTTCTACGTTTTCACTCATATAGTGTCCTATTCTTTTTTGATGTGCTTTTCCTAAGTCCCTAACTCCCATCTGTGTAGAGTGAGTTTTTTCTGAAATACCCCAAGAGTGACGTGTGGGACCCCTCTTCTTTGTCCAGTTCTTTTACGATCGAGAAGATAATGCAATGATGATTTACCAAATTAATTTTTTTTCGTAATTTTACGTTTAAGAATTTTTTTTGTAAGGAACAGGGTATTTTAAAATTTACGAAAGTGAGTTATTCTTATATACTAAATGCAAATTACATTTACTACTGGGCGCTCGTTAAGAGTTTATATTTTTAAATATAAAACTCTTTTTAAGAAAGTGGGAACACTTCTCTATTTTCATTTCAACCAAGTTTGAAGCAAACACGACCTTAAGAAAATAGACTTAAGAATGAAGTGGGGCTACATATCATTTAGGTACTATAAAGACGAAAAAGCTAAACCTAAAGTAGAACCTTAAACGGATGTCATAAAATTTCTTGTTCAAAGAACAAGTCTCTTCAAAACAACGTTGGGTCTTGTTTGAAAAAGTCTTGTGGCTAAGAGAGTTCGTATCACAAACTCTAAATAAAAAAAGCTTAGTAGCTCGGGTTGCAACACATTTCAGGAACCTAAATTTTTTTTCTGATTCCGAGACAAAAAAAAATAAAATTTAAAAACAAAATTAAAGAGAATAGTAAATTTAAAGAAAATGAAATAGTTAACAGTTATAATCAACTTAAAAAGAATGTTTAGTGAGAATTTTCCAGTGATAAGAAAGAAAAGATTAAAGAAGAAAATTTTTTATGTTCAATTTTGTTTCTTAGTGAATGGTTCCAAATAGTAACAGCGTGGATAAAAAACGTTGCCAAGTGTAATTTTTCGGAACGATACCGAATCCAGGTCTGCAAAAATTTCACAAACAAATGTGAGTACCTGTAAAACCAGAGACTTAACTAATTTAATTTTAACTTGGGATGACAAAAAGCATCTTTAATGTGAGAAGCCGCGTAGTACTGAATAAATCTTCAAAACGGTGCTGTTGACATGGTCAGTCCATGTCAAATATTCATTTCAAATAATTGAATGGTAATTCAATTCAATGTTTGGAAAATCATCAAAGGTGAATTGTTGGGTGCATATGGGTATGCATTTTGTTTTAGTTGGATTTAGTATAAGCCGATTTTGGTTTGACCAATTAAAGACTGAAGCCAAATCTTCATTCTAACTACAGCATCTTCAACAAGCACTAAATTAAAATTGAGATTTAGTTGGACATCGTCAGCATAGATATGGTACGAGCAATATCTCAAGGCAGACGGAAGGTCATTTATAAACATAGTGAAAAGAAGGGGCCCAAGTATTGATCCTTGGAGAACACCTGATCTTAATAGGGAAAACGAAGAAAGTTTACCACCATGACAAACAGCTTGAGACCGATTTGATAGATATGAGAAAATTAATGAGGTAGCAGCAAAAGAGAAATTATACATTTCAGCAAGTTTTTTACATAATAAAGTTGAATTAACTGAACCAAAAGCTTTGGAGAAGTCAAGCAAGGTTAAAAGTGTTACTTTATTTCCATCAGAAGCTTCGCGAATATCTTCAGTTACCTTTAAAAGCGCCGTTATCCAGCTGTGGCTTTTCCTGAAACCAGATTGAAAAGGGTTCAAGAGATTCAACCCATTTATGTAACTCTTAATTTGCTTCCTGATGACTACTTCAAAAACTTAAATAAATACGATAATATTGCGATCGGCCTATAATCCTTCTCTTTTCCAGAACTTTTTGGAATTGGAATAATTTTAGCACGTTTCCACTGATATGATGACTGGGTATACACTAGTGTTGATGATTGAATTAAAAATGTATGCTATGTGAGGGAGTAAGTTTGGTAAAAGAATCTTAACAAAGTCCGGGTGTATGTTATCAAGCCCAACACATTTAGACTTTACATGAAATATTACATCACCAACATCATATACGTTACGTCAACCTCATAAAATTTGAATCCATCACAAAAAGTGATTTCAGTAAGGGATTCATGGACACTAGGTATGTTGGGAACAGGATTTGGCGAATTTTTCATTTAACTCATTAATGTCAACATTTTCGTCACTCGTACTCGACTTCTCTCCTAACCCTAGATCTTTGATTCGACTCCAAAAGTTTTTTGGAGAAACATTAGAATTAATTTTGGTTCTGTAATGGAGACGTTTAGCATGGCGGATCAAGTTGAAGTTGGTAAGTCTATTTGGTTAGACTCTCATTAATATGAAAGCTTTTATGTGAGTCAATACCAATGTCTCTTAATTTAATTGCAATGTAGATAATTAGTACTTACCTAGCGAAAGGCCACACGCATCGAAAAATAATTTTCTGTTTTTATGATTCGCACCTCGAACTGCCTCGTAACAAACAGAAATGCGATCAACTACGCCGCATGAACACGGCCAGCGAGAACCTACTTCGATGAAATATATCGTAGCTGTCCTTATGAATTTCGTCCATTCGAAATCGGAATAACTCGCACTTTTAAATTGAAGGAATAAATAAACAACCTTCCCAAGAATCCCTTAAACACTTCATGCGACTTCTAACCAAATCTTCTAACCTAATATCTGATGAACTCAACAATGAAAATAATCAAATGGTCAATAAACTTATATTGCCTAACGAAGAAAATTGTATTGCTTTGTATGAATCACTTACACATCTTGTTAAGGCCTCTTTCACTTCAACAGAAAGTTTGCAGGGAGTTTCAGTCTTCCCCCTAGAGTATTCTTTGACTTTTTCCAGTGAATTGAACATGTAATTGCTCATTTAATATTCCATTTGAACTCAACGATTATCATCGTCAAACATCCCTTTACCCTCACAAGAACCGAACTGCCATTCAAGCCCAAAATCGAAAATCAATAACTCCAAACAATTGTACGAAGTAACATTTCCCACTGAATTCTATAACCGACCGATAGATAAAATAATTATTTATTCTTCCGATTAGAACCCACCTCTTCTCAACAAAGGAACCCCTCGACACAAATGCACACAACAGCTACGTGTAACTTTTATTACCCGTGTACAACAGCACGTATGCTGGGCAATGAATTTGTATTTCGGACACAATAGCCCAGGTGGACGTTTTGTTGTGAACGGTGTCAAAGGTGTAGCTACACCAGTTCCAATATTGGTTGGTAGGCCAACGAACTCTCCAGGTGCGTATTTTTATTTCACATATCGTCGTTGTGTAGCTGATCTACCCCATCAAATTGGTATTTCAACTGTTTTGTTGGCAGATATGCCATATCCACCCACCAGCATTGTTTGGTGCGTGTTTGGTGAACAAAAATATACAAAACCTACTTCCTCATGCTTCCGCTGGCGATGGCGGCTGGTTTCTGTTGTTATTCATGTATGACGCTAAGCACGCTCAATTAGCCGTTATTTAGTGACGGAAGTCTCACGTTAGATTAATGGAGTTCTCTTCAGGCTAACAGATTGATGCAGCGCAGCGCAGCACCCCAAATATGAACCTACTTCACTGCTGGTTAGCTATCTGGCTGTCTGAATGGATGGCTGGCTGCTTAGACAGAAACTAAAAGCGCAATCCAGTTTGTTGATTTTGCATAAGCTTTAGATAAAAATCGCACATATGAGTGCATATGTGTACCTACGTTTAGATGCGATGCATTATGTGCGCCAGTAACCTTTGCTATCTGTTGCAACACAGGGATCAAGACAGTATTTCAGAAAAGTGACTATCTATCCAAATGTGTCTGGCCAGCCAGCGCCAGCGGTATGAAACACCTCCACGCATAATGTGGCGCAACAATAATGCACAATAGATTGCCTCTCTGATTCCGTGTCAGATGAGGAGATTTTCCGTTTTAATCATTGCCTCACATAGTCAGCTTAGCCTTTTTTTGGTTGTGAAACTTTTATAAAGGGATGGGTGCATGTGATTTCTTTTTCAAAAGAACAACCCTACCACCAAACACAGGACTCCGCATTGCCTTTTCTGGTGGAGACATTATGCATGGGAACAGTGTCACGCTGTATTTCCTTGTCGTTTCTTTTTATTTATGCACCCAAACGCCATTGTTTGTCGTGTCAAACCTCCTTTACAGCTTAATTCCCAAGAAAATCCCTCATATTCCGTCCCATATGATTCAAGGAACGGTACAACGCTACCTTAAAGGGAAAACCCAAACTCTTTGTCTGCATTTTCTGTATGCCACTGCACCATCAGCAAAGTAAATTCAATTTATTCATCGCGATGATCCCAAACAACAACGAATTATTCTCCCCCCTCCCAAGAAAAGGGTAGTGTGTGACGTTGGAGTATTCTCTTTGTGTGTCATTGGGCGACTCATAAAGGCAACTATATCTTCCTAGACTCACATAATCCCGTTTTGAATAATTTTTCATTGAAAACAAGATGCCATATAGTCGTTCTTGTTAGGACACTTGTTATTTTCAAACGGTTTTTGTTTTTCTTTCACTGTATTGTACCACATAACTCCAATGCCGCTACGGAAGTACCCACACTCTGGGTTCAATATTGCACCCAAGCTAAGAAAAAAAAAACCAAAGACTCTTCTCGAAGCCATTGTGAAAGAATAATAATGTACATTTTTTGGTAAAAAGAAAAATACTGGAATCGAACAAACGAATGAAAGAACGAAGAACTTTTAACAGAAAAACAGTACCCAAACCAAAATAGGAACAACCACAAACAGAAATGTTATAATGCCATAAATGTGACGGACGAGTCATCCCTGGTGTCCATTTTTGTAGAACAACGACCAACGATGGCTATAAGAGCAGAAGTACGTTACTTGCATGCGGGCCTCCGCAAGAGAAGACACACTCCAATCCTGCATTAATAGAAGATACGTCAAGTCCATGGGGAGACAAGTAATTTTTCATAAAAATGGTTGTAAATTCTAATCTGACCAAACATAGGATAAACAATTCCCTTTGAGTTATGGATACCCCTTCTGAAATGGTATTCAATGTTCAAGGTGGAGTCGGAAGCGTATATAGGGAGTATGTTTTGCAGTAGTGTGGCCATTTTGGTTTTTTATTTTATTTTTTAAAATGTTCTCTCTTGCTCTTTTGCTTGGAGAATAGATAAGGCACAGCGATAGAGATAGAGATAGACTTTTTGTCTTAGACTTTAATTTATTCATGTAATCAAAAGTATTTTACATTATTATAAGTTCCCGCGAAACCTTTTGGCTTGTCTGCAGGAGATTGTGTTTCACAAAAATAAAAATTTAAAGCAACAATTTTACATGATATTACATAATTCCACAAGATTATAAAAAAAAAATTATTATGATTTTACTCATGTGAGTTTAAAAAGAAATTTTTAATATGTTTTTTTTTCTAGTTTTGAAATTTTCAATATTTACTTAATATCGAGGTAATTCGTTGATGGTTGAAGGGACGCTGTATAAGAGTTGGTGGGCAATTTAAGCATTCCTTGAGCGCGGCTTCTGGTGTTGATCATATGGTCAATTGGTCGAATGAATCGGTTGTCATCGTATTACCCCAGTATAAGGGTCATCTTAAAAATTTGCTCGACTTTATTTCCATTATTTTATTAGTTTTAAAGCTGAGTTTTGAAGTTTTTGTATTTTTTGAATATGAAGAGCAAGCTTGACAAATTGAAACAGAACTTTCCATGCAGCTCCATTGAGAATGGTTATCTTCTTCACTGAGTAAACTCTCCCCGAAAACACTCCTCCGAGATTCCATTAAGATCGGGCATCTGCAAAGGAAGTGGTAGTTGTTTTCCCTTTCTCCTTGGTGGCACAGATTGCAGATTTTCGGGCGTTCCTCTATGTGCGATATAAAGTTGAGTGGCAGCAACTCTCCTCTTGTTTTTAAAATCAGTGACATGAGGTCGGATGAGTACTCTTCCTGTAAATAACTTCTTGTTGAAAGATTGTAATCGAGCATTGCGTAAATACAACTGCTTGTTGACTCTCTCGCTCTTGTAACGAATTCCTCTCTTTTCTTCACATCAACTGCACTTATTAGATCATAAAGTTTAGCTTTCCATTGCTCTGGTTTATTTTCGATTAAAGTAAGCTGACGGTCACAAAAAGCAGCTAAGTTACTCCAACTCTCGAATCAAGATGATTTCCTTCTTAAAATGACCATAGTTAATTTTTTGGGCAGCCTGTTCTCGTTCATGGTTAACATAATCAATATGTAGTCTACTTGCATTTTAAGTGTTGAAATGAATAGAGGAGGAAGACCCGTCTCGAGCATGAGAATGTGATTTGGAGTACTGCTTGGAAGCCTCAAGGTTCTCTTCCAAAAATATCTCAAAAGATGTTCCACCTCACTGAATTCTTTGTGGCCCCATACTTGTGCGGCGGCGGCGTAACACATAACTGCCTTCGCCGTTGTTTCAAAAATTCGAAACTTTGAATTTAAATTGATGTCTTTGTTGTGCATAATGCACTTCCACGTTGCATTTAGTGCATTTTTTGATTTGGTCAGTATCTCCACAATGTGGTTTCGCAGATTCAGATTTCTTGATATTTTAACTCTTAGGTAGTTATAGTACCTTACTACTTCGATTTCCTTACTATCAAATCTTCACTTTTGTTGCGACAGTTTGGGCCTCCACCGTTACGAAAAATCATAACTTTGGATTTACTGAGGTTTACCTGAAGCCTCCATTTGTAGCAGTATGCAGCTATTCTGTTTATCATCAACTGGAGACTTTCAGGCGTTTCAGCAAATATCGCAATGTCATCGGCGAATTTTAAGAATTTCACTAGAAGATTTGCTGCAACTTTTGCTGCACCCTGTAGATCGTCCTCCAAGTCGTCTATGAAGAATGCAAACAAAAGAGGGTTTAAGTTGCAACCTTGTCTTACTCCAACTTCCAATTCATATAATTCCGTTACGTCGTTGTTGAATGATATAGCAGATGTTGTAGATTCATACAATTTATCCAAAATGCGTCCAAATTTTGTAGGTATTTGTAAGTTTTAACTATTTCGATTGTTTCAATTGGGGTGTTGGGACAGGCATCATTTTTACTACTATTCTGCTATGTGTGGATTTCAATTGTGGGTTACGGATATGCATTATCTTAGTTTTAGAGTCGTTGATGACCAAGCCATTGTCGTGACACCAATTAACTGCAGCATTGAACTCCTCCTGCATTATCATCGTTGCCATGTCCAAAGATCGGTGGCGGACCACAATCGCTGTGTCATTAGCAAAGGCGAATGGAATGCCCTTCTTAAAGAAGTTAGTGTAAAAAATAAATATGATCGGACCAATCTTAGATCCTTGAGGAACACCATACTGCAGTCTCTTTTTCATTCGACACGTCTCTAATCTTGACCACAAATGACCTGTTGTGCAAATAGTCTATGATCCAATCAGCCATTACTCCTCTTATTCCAATCCTATTTAGTGCTTGTATCAGTTTCGTATGATTTAAAGTATCGAAAGCTTTACTAAAATTCATAAAAATGACCAAGACATGTTGGCTTTTATTTAAACTTTCATTTACACAATTTATAAATTCGCCTAGTAGTTTTCCAGTGTTTTAGTTGTTTTGAAATCCGTATTTTCTTTTTTTTACGAGGGAGTTTGTCAATAAAACTCTGAAGTCTTGCCGATATAACTCTTTCTAGGCACAGTGCAGTGGTGAATAATTTTCGATGTGTGCGGAGCGAAAAGTTGTGCACAGTCGCTCGTTTGACAAGGTTTGCACTGCAGTGATTGGAAAATGTTTTGCCATCATTTCGTCGACATTTGACTTTTTTCTTCCTAGAGATAGAGATAGAGGTAGACAACAGGATAGAGATACATTATACGACAAACATCATACAAAACATAACACAAGCTCATCAACAACTGATTTGCGACTGGTTTGTGACTGGTTTTCGACTGGTTTCCACATTTTGGTGACTAGCGATGTGGAACTTGTTCAAAGCGTGCCTCCGGGACATTTAAAAGGCGATATAGTTTCAAAGAAAAAAATTCACAAGGAGCTAGAACCAAACAGCCAACAAACGTTTCATAGAATACAAAAGTTTCCCCTTTCGCCAGTTATAGTGGAACAGCTCATCTCACTATAGATCTTTACAAATCGAATAATAACCACACAACTCTTCGGGCTTCAAATAGAAGTGATGTCGTATGAAATCTTTAGTACTTTCGAAATACAGCGTTTGACTATGAGCCCGCTGGTCAGGAAAGGCACTGACATCACTTGCATATCCAGTGCACGTATAAGAGCTAGGAAGTCATCCAAGGCTCTAACCAGACTTTTCGCGTAGCGTGCAATCGATTTCACCTACAATGGCGTGCTAAGAGCGCTACTAAAATTGATAAAGTTGAACTCAAATTCTCCGAAAAAACTCAAATTAGGTGTCAAGACAGCTAAAAATTAAGAATCTACATAATTCTTCAAAACAGTTCACAGTTCATCAAGAATTGAATCCAACAGAACCAGCCTCCTTCATTTACTCATATCACAAAAATAAAGAAGAGACAGAAAAAACCATTGGTCACACTAACTCTTGAGCAACATGTAACATTGCTGTGCCCATAAAGAGTATACTAAGTCAGCAAACTTCTTCAACTCGCCTTTTGCTACCAAACATACAAGCGTCCGTCGTCATTTTGCTGTGTCAAAATACATATATAGTTTCATTCGTGACAGAGAAATGGAATTGCACATTTCCGCTGAATAAATAATCCGTCACCCAGAATGGATGTGGATATCCATGATCTAGGTACTTCATATATGTACTTACTCCAAGGGTGTATTAAAGTACCTATAACCTACGTGGGATATCTACAATTTGAGTCTTTTCATCTATTTACCATAGGAAAATGGAGCACAAGGGTAAATGCTGATGATGATGATGATGATGGTGGTGCTGGTTGACTTATCAAATGTGGTATATCAAGAGTGGTGACGATGTGTACTCTTAAAAAGTTCCTTTACATCGTCCGTCGTCGTCATCGCATCGGTCGTTCGGTTGGTGTCGTTTGTCGTATATCTTTTATCCAATGTAAGGGGAGACAATGGATTCTTTTTGTTCATTGACATTTGTGTCATTGGGTGAGAGGTTGAATTTTGCTGCAAGAAGCACGAAATCACGAACTCACTTCACATATTCACATCTCCATTCATCTACATACGATGACCTTAATAAGAAAAATTCAGACTTATTGCTTCGTAATTAGGATGCAATTGAAGGCTGGTTAGCTTTTAAGTGATGCTTATCCTTGTAAGGGATTTCTATTTTAGAACACAGTCGTGGGAAGAGAATGTCAGGTTTTTTCTAGTAGCACTTCATTTGGTAGTGATTTTTTTCTTTTCTTTTTTATTGAATTTTATTCTAAGGGCAAAGCCTTTCAACGAGGTAAAGATGTCCTCGATTGATACAAGGGCGTTTCGAGAAGGTTAAACGAGGACGTAGAAATTAAGACATCAGTAGGCAGTGTGGGATATGTAAAAGACAAATAAGTTTCTTTCCTTCAAGAATTCGCTTGAGTTTCAGAGCTAAAAATAGTAACCGTCTTTTTTTGAGAAACATTCCAACCAGTTCAAGTTACTGTCCTCCTCGAAGGCCAAATCTATTCTCAACAACCAAAATAAAAAGGGAAAATAAAAACAAGAACTTACTGCCATGTCACCGCAATTACCTCAAAGTCCATTAAGACCCCCACACGGTTACATTCTGACCCATAGACATAAATTGAGGCAACGAGTCATAAATCGTTGTAAACTATGTCACAAGCTCAGGTACATTCCTCTCAAACCTACGGAGCATGCAATCTTCCAGAAAAAAGTAAAACCATTCTATACGCCTCCTCGCGTAGAATTCTCTTTACAAGGAACACCATTCCAAAAAAAGACCGTCTCAACCGAAAAGTGTTACAAGTGGTTATTTTCTTGTTGGACTCAAAGCCAGAGCCTATCTTCCTACTCACACGCATCCCACACAAATAAAAATCCAGAAAACAAAAAAAGTAAGAAAAACTTTCAGTTAATTTAAGACTTCTTTGGACAGCACAAGTCGTCTAAGCGATCCACGAAAGTCAGTCAACCTTTCAATTTCGCCAGCAATTACATGTCATGAGTGCGACGTTCTTTTCAATTGTTCCACATTTGACAAATTAGTTGCGAGCTGACAGCTCACATACAACACACATCCATCTTAACGTGTTCCCTCCTTACTTTTGGGTCGAGACCACAAGTGGTTGCCTCTTTATTTACTTCCATTTTTTTTCGCGAAAATGTCTGTAATTTTATTTGATGTCTTCATCTGTCCAAAATGTCCAAAGGTAATTTACTGAGATTTGAGTATTTTCTATGGCGAAGGAGAACATCTTCTCACCTCCTCTGAGAGGGTTAACCTAAATTCCAGAAATTTGTGTTACTTTTTGGCTGTTTTCGAATTTGCGGGGGTTTTCTGTGAATTGGCTCGATCAAAGAAACAATTGTATAGAACAATTTGTTTCAGTTTTTGAGTCGAATAATGGCCAGGTAATTAGTTGTGAAGCAGCATTGATCAATCGCATAATGCAGAACTTTCGACTTGCATAAGAGACACAGGAGAGTGGCAAGCTATGGAAAGGTTATTGTTGTTCATGGCAATCACTTCCCTGTCATAATGACTTTCACTATTAGTGACTGCAATGAAATGTCATAGAGTGAATGAGCATACGTTTTACATTTTTACAAACCACAAGAAAACTACGAACTTAATATTTTGTGGTTTGTCAATATAAAATGGAAACATAATCTCTGTTAAACGAATAACGTGAGGACACATGACACGACGTAAAGTAATAGTAAGACAACAAAAGAGAGAAATATTTTGAAACCTTTTTGCGTTCCTTTTGCAGAATACTGGAGTAAGAAAAGGAAGTACTGTCCTTATAGAGCTTAAAGATACGCTGCTTCGCTAGGTGGTTTAAGGCTTTTGCATCTGTATCTGATTTAATGAACACAGACATTTAACAGAGTGCCGCATTTGATCTTTCATATCGCTTTGTGTTAAGTGGTCTGATATACCACTACAAGAGTCAACATTAGCAGAGTGGTCTGTATAAACTAAGTTCGTAAAAAAGGTCAGGAGTTGACTAACAATTGCAGTTGATTTCAAGTGATTTCTATGGACATATGTCAAAATTTGACGCCTCTTCCATACAAAAGTACCTATCTGTTCACGTTAAAAACAAAAAACATAAATTAATTAAAATCTTGAGCAACAGTGGACACATTCCAAGAGTTTTATTCAAGAATAATAACAGAAAAAAAGTTTAAACACCTCCATCCCATAGTCCATCAACATCTGTTCGATTCGCACTTCCCTGGATGCAGCCCTATAGAGAACAGTGAAATAGAAAACACAATGTTTTCTAGACACGAAATCCCGGCAGATATCGTAACGGAAGAGAAGTTGGAATGGGCTATCAACTCCTTTTCACCTTTTAAATCTCCGGGTCACGATGGCATTTTCCCCATGATGCTGCAAAAAAGCAGCAGGAAAGTCATCCCACATCTAAAGAACATTTTTGAAAATAGCCTCATATGGGGCTACATTCCCAAAATATGGCGGGAAGTTAAAGTCGTTTTCATACCGAAAGCCGGCAAACCCAGCCATATAGAAGCAAAAGACTTCAGACCTATAAGTCTGACCTCTTTTATACTGAAAACGTTTGAAAGGCTACTTGATTTACACATCCGTAGTTGCCTGAAACCGGAAGTAATATCTACCTTTCAACATGCCTACACAAAAGGACGAAGTGTGGAAACAGCACTTCACTGTGTAGTAAGAACCATAGAAAAAACGCTGCTAGATAAAGAATACACACTGGCAGCTTTCCTGGACATTGAAGGAGCCTTCAACAATGTACAAAACAGTGCAATTGAAAAAGCCCTAAATGATCTAGAAGTAGAAGAAACAATCACAAATTGGATTATGTGCATGCTAACAAAACGTCAGATCCACAGCGACTGGGAGGTGCAAGCTTGAAAAAGTGTGTGTCACGAGGAACCCCACAAGGAGGTATTCTCTCACCCCTGCTCTGGATCCTAGTCATGAATGAGATCCTCGTAGCTCTCAAGCATGACGGCGTGAAAGTGGTTGCCTATGCCGATGATTTAGCTCTTCTGGCAACAGGGAAATTCCCTTCCACTATTAGCGCACAATTGAATTATACACTAACCAAGGTAAGCGCTTGGACAAAAAGATGCGGCCTTGCAGTTAACCCCCTGAAAACAGAGCTGGTACTCTTTACAAATAGAAGAAAAATACCTACTTTTGAGGTACCTAGACTAAACAAGATCCCCCTTAAGATCTCTGATCAAGCCAGATACCTGGGAGTGATCTTAGACAAAAAACTAAATTGGGGTCCCAATATACAAGAAAGATACAATAAATCTATGATAGCACTGTATTCGTGCAACAGGATTTTTGGCAAAAAATGGGGACCAAATCCCAAAATCATCCTGTGAATGTATACTGCCATTGTAAGACCTATCCTTTCTTATGGCAACTTGGTCTGGTGGAAAGCGCTGGAAAAATCTACGCATTTAAAAACCCTAACCAAAGTAAAAAGATCAGCCTGTATTTGCGTAACTGGTGCAATGAGAACTACACCAACCGCGAGCTTGGAAGTAATCCTCAATCTCACACCTCTTGATCTCTATGTTCAAGAAGCGGCAGCAAACAGTGCACTTAGACTAAACCAGTGGAAAACTAGCCAAACAGGACACGCACAGATCTTATCGCGATACGCAGAAAACAACATCTGCACGGATTACATAACTCCATATATGGACTTTATAAAATCCTTCACAGCTAGCTTCCCCAATAGACAGGATTGGGAGACTGAAACACCTTACTTGAACGAGACGTCTATATCAATCTATACCGACGGTTCAAAAATGAAAGCTGGAACAGGGGCAGGTTTCTTCTCAGAAGGCCTAAAACTTGCCAGTTCATTTAGACTTCCAAATCACAGCAGCGTCTTCCAAGCCGAGATCTTGGCAGTTACAAACGCTGCTAAACAGGTGTCCATGATGGCGCTATCACATGCTGATATCACTTTTTTCATTGATAGCCAAGCAGCAATAAAAGCGATTTCTGCCACTCTTGTCAAATCGAAGCTTGTCTCTTGCTGTCGCGAAGAGCTAAAGGTTCTTGGCACGCAGCATAACGTTAGACTCTGCTGGGTCCCCGGTCATAGTGGTATACCGGGAAACGAAAAAGCGGACGAACTAGCGAGAAAAGGATCAACACTTGACCCTTCTCTCATTGATAAATCGATCAGGATTCCACCCTGTGAAATGAAACAGATCATTGGTAACAAAATAAAGCAAAAATCCAATGAAAGATGGGAATGCCTAGACTCCTGTGTTACTTCCAGGAAACTATGGCCGAAATATGATAAGAAAGAATCTGGAAAGCTGCTATCATTGAACAGACCTTCACTGCGAATGCTTGTCAGTATCATAACTGGACATAACCTACTAGGTTATCACAAAAAGAAAATGGGTCTTTGCACCGATGACCTATGCAGAGGATGCAATGACGAAGACGAGCACGAAGACACAAGTCACTTCCTTTGTCAATGCCCAGCACTCTGTCATACTAGGAAAAAATTTCTAGGAAATTACTTTTTAAATGAACTAGAAGAATTATCAGACGCCCCAAAAAGCAGCCTGTTAAACTTCACCAAGGCCACAAAATGGTTAAATACCGAACAGACATAAAATCATAGGTTTCTAGGACGTTACAATACGTCAGGGTATCACAACGGGTCTACATTGATCTAAGTGTGACGGAAATAAGACCAACCGTCAGCCCATTTTACCTAACCTAACCTGCAGCATGCAACTTATGATAAATAGGCTGGCAAATTATTGTAGGAAATGGAACTTGTCTGTAAACTTGTCGAAAACAAAAATGATGATATTTAGAAATGGTGGCGGAAGATACTCCCGAAATGAGCAGTGGAATTACGAAGGGGAGAGAATCGAGGTCGTAAAGGAGTATAAATATTTAGGAGTTCTTATCACAGCCAACCTTAATATGAAGAAACATTTCGAGGACAAACTTTCGGAAGCTAAACGTGCGATAGGCTCAGTTTGGGGAAGGTGTATCGGAAAAAAATATTTAAACCACAGCGCAAAGCAAAAAATTATACGTGCAACTGCAACATCCATTATGTTATACGGAGCTCAAGTATGGGGATATCGTTCGTTTGCTTCGGTTGAAATTTTTCAGCGTTATTGCGTCAAAAGAGTATTCAAACTGCCAAGTAACACCCCCAATTACATGATCCATCTGGAAACAGGGATGCCACCACTCTTTTTGGACACGCTTATACTACACTTCGAATATGTAAACAGAGTTATGGCGATGGATGAGAGACGACTGCCGAAGGTAATACTCTCCTATTTGATGTTGACAAAAAGTAATTGTGTGCAAGAATGGGAAAATTTAGCACGCGAAAGCAGGATAAGCACGAGTTTTGAAAACCAGGAAAATGTTTCACTTTTGAAATGTACATTAGCAAAAATATTAGAAACAACTGGTAACCGGATGTACGACTCATACGCCAATGAAGCCCAATCATCGATATATCGAACTTACTTCAGCAAACTTAACTACAACTTACAAGAAAAAACATATTTTTTGAACACCAACTCAACAGAAAAAATTAGCACAATATTCAAAATAAGAGGTGAACAAGCAAACTTAAATTACATACCACATCGACCTGATCTTCCAATTGAATGCAGCCTTTGTAATCTTAAAGAGAGAGAAGATGTGTACCATTTTCTCGGGAAATGTCCAATTTTGTGTGAAATACGAAGGATTTACTTTGGAACTAATTTACTAGAGATGAAGGATGTCTTGAGCATTTTGAACGGAGAACGCGGATGGGACCTACTATATAAATACACAGTTAATGCGCAGCAATATAGAAAACGTATTATTGAAGGCGACTTCTGATCATCAAGCTTTTTTTTTTTTTTTTTTAAATTAAATTTAGGGCTATTTATTAGCATTGTTAAAACAAATTTGTCAATCTGGTAGACGGCATTAAGCCAAACCAATTAGACTTTAAGCTATTTTTAAGATTTAAGTATATAATTATATGAATTTTAATAAAGTCAATAATAATAAAAAAATAATAATAATACCTAACCTAACCTAACCATCCCATAGTCCAAAATTGAATTGTTTGGTTTGGAACAGAAAGTGTTGGAGCAAAAGTAGACCATAAAATTTTGCACGTCTTGAGTGATTTCTGTTGCCAACACATGATTTGGGAGGAACGTTATAGAAAATTTCCAAATTAAGTCAAATTTTCCTGTTAGCGGGAAGACCTCAGTGGTTTGAACAGGCACCCTAACATTGTTTTGAGAGTACTTTTCAAATGCTAAGAACTTCGTATGATTTTTAAGAAAAGTTGTTAAAATTTGATCCAGCTTTCATTCAAAAATAAAAAAAATTTGGTTAATTTTCATTATTGATTGAAAAGTATGATAGATACTTTAAACTTTTCATATACTTAAGGTAACAAAATTAGTCGGATTACTCAATCAGAACTAATTTCGTAAGATTTCGAAGAAATGAAGTAAAAATTTGATGCAACTTCTATAGAAAAATACCAAAATTTGATCAAATTTCGTTGTTGGTAGAAGAGTTCTTTGCACTTTGAAGTGATGTGCTCGAGTTGGGTGTCCTTTCTTGATGACAGCATATACTTGGTCTTGCCCTCATTGACCACTAAACCCATCTTCTTCGCTTCCGTCTCAATGCTCATAAACGCGCCATTGACATCACGCTGCGTTCTTCCAATTATGTCAATATCGTCGGCATATCCGAGCAATTGGACGGATCTTTGAAAAATTTGGCTTCTTGTATTGACGTGGGAGTTTTGCACTAGAACGATGTTGAAGAAGTCGCATGGCAGTGGGTAACAAGTAGGTGAAACAAATTAAAACTTCTTACGTTTTAAGTTATTTGGTCTTCGTTTAGATTAAAATTGTCCTCGTTCCTGTCTTGTAAACATAGAAACGCATCCATTACAAAGCAATTAGTAAATCATTTCCTTTTCTTAAGTCTCTTAAAGAAAATAAAAGTTTTTCTGGGAGTGACCTTTAGCACTTTTTATGTTCATTCGTCAGTCGACAACAATTAAGTCTCAAATGTAAAGCTTACTTTAAATGTGAAAACGGCATCGCTCTCTGGTTCAAGTTCAAGTGTGCCGCAGGATTCCATCTTAGGCTCACATTTGTTCAGTGTTTTCTTTTTTGTGCCTCTTTTGTTAGTGCTGTTTAAAGAAGTCCGTGCTGTTATGAAACAATTGTTTGCTATGCAATCATTTTTTTAGCTCACCTCAAATCCAATAACCTCTGTCACTAATTTAACAAACAATGAATAATTGCCAGCATTTACTGAAACCCATTAAATCACCAATTGCGGCAAATTTTCTGTTAATTACCGTTTATCTGTGAAGCTGATTTTATTCAGTAAGGTGATTAGCATTAACCATAAAACACGATTGCTTTGTGATGCGTTGATCAAACTACAGTCTATGCTATGTGGGAAACTTCAAACAAAGCCCAGCTAATGAGATCAACAAAGAGCCAACAACAGAACAACAATGAAAATATTTACGAAGCTCTTTACAATTAAATGAAATCCGAATAAAGTAAAATTTCGCAAGTAGAGTTGTCATGCTTTTAAATGATTGCTCACGAGAGGCAATCACACTCCAAATACGATTACGTGCGCTCCAATTTCTGATACGCAGCGCAGTTCCTCCTCACTCATGAATATTTTATTTTGTTGATGAATTCGCTGATGGCACTTTTGATCCATCACATCAAACAGATTGGATATAACCTCCTTTTGGAAGCAGTTGGCCGAATTATTCAGTAATTTGCAAATTCATCTCCTACATGTTAATCGCGTTGATGGCCGTCATCGATTACTGACAATCCATCTGTCAGCTGTCGATGTGTTCTTTCATTCAGAAGATGATGGAAATTTAAATTCGCAAACAATGAAATAAATGAGAGAAAAAAAAAGAAATCAATTCGATTGAAAACAACAAATGGAAAAATGTGTTAAGTGTCTGTGAATTAAACCGAAATGGTTCTCGAAGGGAAAAATTTACATTCCCAACACCTTGAATGGTAAATTGGGTCAGTTCGTACACAGATCTTAATGAAAAGTTACATGTGTACCTACTTAGGCTGTCAGTAGTAAATGATAGTCAAGAGTGTTACTTATTTAAAATTTGCTTCAAAATAAGAAACAACTTTAAATACAATCCGGTTTACTAAAAAATAAATGACTGCATCAGCGATCACGCACTTCAAATGCAGTCTTATAATTATCACCACACACCATCGACGCACATTTTTGTCTAAGAATGCGTAGCTCTGGGTGTAAAATGGATTTGGTGTTGATTCGGTGGTACTACGAACATGACCAAGTTATCTGCAACTAGGTCTTTGAGCGAAGGTCTTTGAGATGAGTTTCAATGGCCGCTGCTTAAATTCTCCCAGAGCTGAAGCCTCCTCCTCTTTCTTCAGGTAATGTTGTAGTAATTTCATTTGTAACATATATTTGAATGGCAAATTGCGTCTATAACAGTAAATTTGTTCTTATAACGCTTTGAGTTCTGAGAAATCAGTTTCTTAACATTATTTGGATTTTTTAAATCAATAAATCACTAAAACCCCATGATTTCCCTTATAACTGATGAAACCTAAATTTATTGTCACTGAAAACGAAGACCCAGCAACTGCAATCCCTTCAAAACGTGACCAGCAAAATTCGTGCTCTGCAAACCGATCTAAAAAAAAGAAGAAGTAAACAGCAATAATGAACAAACAAATGCAAAAGATCAACAGAGTAACACTCATCTGTAACTGTTCTTTTTGGAGAAAAAAGTGTACACGATTTATTGAAAATGTGGATGAGCGCAAGCATTTTAATAGTTTTGTGTTAAAGAACTTGCTGATAGAAAAAAGGAGAAAAAATCGTAGTTACTATGGGAAAGACTAGACATTGCGATTCATTCGTTGGAAACGGAGGGCAGCCTCAAAAGTTCTTTTTTTTACGTGCAAAAGAAGTTAACTTTCAAATAATTTGTCAATTCTTTACTTTTTATTTGCTTATTTCATTCGAATGCATTTAAACATTGATATTGAATTTTTCCAAAGATGCTTCGCCAAAGGCAGCAACTAAAGCCTAGTTGCCGATTTATGGTTTGTTCTTGTATATTTTTAAAATCTGTCACAAGACGAATTTAGAAGCCTTCATTCAAAGCTGTCATTTAAAACATTCTCTAAGGATAAAGAAATATTGAAACACAGTTTTAACCGTATATGGAAGTCAATTCAAACATGACACGAACTTTGACTTAACTTTGGAAAAAATTGCTAGTGTTTCAAGCGATAAAAGAATGAGTTGAACCAATGGTGTCCATCAAGGCAGCCACTTGGGCCCTCTTATCTAAATTTTAACCAGTAATCAAATTATAATTGCAGACATTCCATTTTTTCTATGAATATGGCTCTACAATAAAACTAAAATTGGATCTCATTACGAAGTTTTAAAAACTTTTAACGCAATCGTATTTAATTTAAAGCGGGCTCTACCTGATCTACTTAATCATTCGAAACCTAATTTGTGGATCTATTTCGATTATAAAGTACTGAAACTTATTTCCCTGGCCCATATCGATGATTCTGAAAGAACTCAGCACTTATTCTTGTAAGACGATAGCCTAGGGAGATATTTCTGACAACTAATTGTCAATAACTATCTTTTCGAACCAGAGGTCCAGCTATGCAACTCTATTATACTTTGAAGTTACTCAAAAATTGTTTGTGACTATTATTTCAAATACCAATCAAAATGAAAAAAGAATCAAAATTGCATTTCGTTCGAGACTTGCATCCTTAGAATTACCAAGAAAGAGTTTTATGCATTCGAACGCTTTTTTCATAGAGACTTTGGCCGTGCTGAAGTTATATATGTAAGCAATTTTATTAAAGAATTGGAAGCCTTTTGCGACATTTCCTGCAATTTGACCCCCAAACCCTCCTGGACACGAGTTTACGATCATGTTTGCCTATCAAGATCAACTGAAAATATTCAGCCCTGTCACAGATTCCATCGTAATCGAAAAAAGTCCAAGTTTGCCGATGTTACTATCACATAATGCATTCGGAGTGGAACGAATTTCGAAATTCGTAGATTTGGTATCACCAAATCCGAGTGGACTATAAATTCGTCGTCTTAATATACGAAAGAAGTTGTGTTTGCAGAAAAATGTGAATGACCTTTTGCACATTTGGCGTAAAACAGCTGATTTCGAAAATCAGCATGGCTGTATTAGTTTGGCAGCTCGCAATTTCTAGGATTCCATTCGGATTTTGTGAACACAAATTTTCGTAGTTCGTAACTAAGCTTTCCATGTGGATGTTTTCTACGATGGAATCTGTGATAGAAATAATTGAGTTTGAAGTCTCTGGAAGTGGAAGAACAGTTTCAATCGTAGACTCTTTTCATTTTCTCTTGACTGCCCAACTCTATACAATCCCATCTCTTTTTGCACTCACACCTGTAATTTTTGCAATCGTTTGTCTTCTCTTGTTTGGCTTCACCAAACCCATCAAACACATCATACTGCAAGGTTTATTGTAAACGTTAATTATTTTCGACTCTAACCTCATCCTCCCTGACACGGTGTGGTTTCGGTGTTTGCCGTCCCAATAGTTGCTAAGTTTTGCTTGTAATTTTAAAAAAAATGAGGTGTATTGGGTTTCTGAATTCAAAGAAAGGGTGACAACATATCCTTTTGGGAAGACTGAAAAAAAAGCAACAGGAATGGGTTTAAAGACAAAACGAAGGACATATATGCTTTCCGAATAGGGATAGAGAACATTAGCGTATTGGACAAAACGTCACATTAGACTGACATAAGTTCGAGGTTGTTTACTGAGGCTTCGCTATAAGTCCAGAAAATAGAATCATTGTATGTGCTATAGTGCATAGAAGTGTGGACCTTATCTAAACATTTAGTGGTCTCCTCATCAAAATTCCCCAATTGAGCGTGAGAACGGTGTAAAGTGAAGAAGATTCATGAGTTCTTAGGCATTTCTATAGAACAAGATTCAATATCAAAATATTTCTGCTAATAGTCTCATAAATCAGGGGCCATCGATCAATTGATCGCATTAGGTCAAAAGACGATAAGCCAAAGTGGTCTTTTGTTAATCCTTCTTTTCATCTTGTCCATCATTTCGTTCAATTCGATAAGACATTTTAGACATCATCCAAAACTATGCTGACCATTATTTCTGTCAAAGGCTTCACCCAAAAACTGATGGGAAACACTTCAGCAATCTCCCCGACGAAACACAGTGACCTCATTTTTCGACCTTTGAAACTTCTTAGCACAATGCTATCTATGTATACAGGGCGTTTTACATTCAAACTCTTACTAGTATAGTCTTTGTTTTCAATTTGTCACTCCCACATGTTAATCTGATCAGCCTCAGGCTTACATATTGATTTTAAAATCAAAATTATTCAGTCCAACAGGTCGAAATCAGATATTCCCTCAAAAATATGTTAATTAGTAATAAATCATAAAACTTTTTAAAGACACAACTGACGTATGGCTTCAGAAGCACACAATATGAATAAATTAAACAGGAGGCTGGTGCACATCATCGTTTATTCATGAATTAACTAAAAGTTACTAAAACAGATCGTCTCAGAGTTCATTAAACCCACTCAAAATAAAAATAAAACTTTAAAACAAAGAAAAAATCTCCCACAGTGTTGCGGTTTTGGTGACGAAAGCGCGCTTCGTAGCCGTGCCGTGCCGTGCCGCTTCAAAACCGAAACCAATGAACCATCGATTTCTTGTGTCGTTCTTTTCTGGGAAATCAGTCATGTCATAGAAATATAGAAGTGATCTGGGACCGAGGCGTCGATGATGGTCATGTAGGTATTACCCAATTTTGGCAAGATCGATTAAGAGGCCTAGTTTCAAGTTAAATAAATGACCCTGAATAAAATTAGTTGGTCTAAAGAAAAAGACGAACATATTCATTTTCACTACCACCACTAGTAGCTCAGCTATAAATTTCGCTAATAAAATTCTTAAGTGTCATGTTCCGTGTCAGTCACACCCAGCTGAACGGTTGATTGGATTCCACTGGCCACACAATCATCTCGTGCGCTTGAATTATCGCCTTTTACGAACTACTTTGTACAGAGTACTTAATTTTTTTTTTTTCATTGCTTTGATGGTGTTCAACAGCAGCAACTGCTCTAGATTTTTCTAATGCACAGCGCGCCACAAAAATCACCTGAAATATTATGAATTGCTCTGAAGTTGCATGATCAATCTGTCTGGCTGTCTACCGGTCTCTGATTGCATTCGCATTGTTGCCCACTATTCTTACTGGTCGAGTTTATTGGGTGAGTTGGTTTTCTGCTTTTTTTTGTATCACTCTTCGAAATTAATGAATTAATTTTGGAAATAAAAAACCATAACAACAATAGTCTCACTTTGTTATTCGGTTTTCCTCTATTTTGGAGTCGAGCGCAGCTGGTTCTGCGCTGGAACGTGCTACAAAATCTGCAGCGATTGTAAATTATTTAACGATGTACATGCTTTACCGTTGTGTTGCGAGTTGAAAATAAAAAAGAGTTAAAATCAAGATAGGGGAAGGCGAGGAAGAAATAACCAATAACCTGCTGCTACTGCTGCAAATAGTTCCCAATCTTGTTTTTGTAATTTTTTTTTGATGATTTTTTGGCTGGTTAGATGATATGTTTGGAACGTTGTTTGATCGAACTATTAACAGTCTCGTGGTATTTTCATTGTTTTTGTTTCAAAATGGAAGATAAAAACAAAAGAGCTGAAAAGCGAACTTCCTTAAGAGTTGATCAGCTATTTGACTTTGAAAGCTTTTAATGACGACACAGTTGGTGACGTTATGTTCATAATTTGAGTTTCTCACAAGTGTAGTGGATCACAGCTAAGCAAACTGATAATTGAGAGCAGTTGCTGTTTTAAGTCGGTTTGAGTTTGAGAAGTGGCTGGTTTAATTCTGATTCAAGTTCGTGGACACCTTTGGTGTTTACTAGTAATGGACTAATTTGGAACTCCTTCGATAGTTCTAGTTTTCATTAAATGCTGCGGAATTTTTGAAAAGAACCATCGCTAGTCACTACATTTAGTCTACTTCATCTTAATACGATTTATTTAAATAAAATTTCGGTCTCTTCTAATTACTAAAGCAGCTTCTGTTAAAGTAGCTTCTCAATGTCATGTTTTATCTATATTAAGATGATCCTGAATTTTATTTGAGTTAAAAATCACTAAAACTCTATCAATAAACACTTTACCCACTTTACAGTGAAAAAAAAAAAAAAATGCTTTGGTGGTCTTATTTTTGTGTCTGCCTGTCAGTTTTGTTTTTACTTTTTTTTACATCTAATTTGGCTGTTACTTTCAAATTATATTTCTCTCGATACAGCCTTGAAAGCTAATCTCAATCCATACCAATTGGCTTCAAGAGTTTTGTTTATTGCTACTTGTCGTTGTTTTGGTGTGTGCCGTTTGGCAATGCAAATAAAAACAAGCAAACAACTAAACCATGAATCAAGGCAAAGTAAATTTTGATTGCAAAAAAAAAAATAATAATAATTGGCAATAAGTTGGCATTTTAATTGATCGAAATTTATAAATACTGCGGGAAAGTAGTATGAAGTATAGCACTCATTTGTGGAGTGTGCCAAAATAGATTTCAAGTTGTGCATAAAATTGTTTACTTTTTGGAGCACAATCACTGAGCATAGTTCGAACGACTTCTAGAAGAAAAATATTATTTTGAGACTTTTTTCCCTAATTTTTAACTAGCAGTAAATTTAAGGGAGTTGTTCAAATAAAATAAAATGATTTACGTAAAGTTTGCAGTTCAGCCTTTAATTGGAGCTTGGAGGGATGATTGCTTGGTTTTTTTTTTTTGCTATATCAGCCGTAAAGTGTATATGGAAATTTTAGTTTGTTTGTTATTAGTAACTTGCAAAAATGGTTTAGATACTTCTCTGATGAGGGCTGTTTATTTCAAGCAGACCTTGTTGAACAAGAAATCATGAGCTATGCTTTGATAGTTTTTATAATGGAAGTAGTCCTTATGGATGCAGGAACATTATCAAAAAATAATTTTTCTCAACCAAATCTTGTGAGGAGTGAAGGGGACCCACCAAATTTTCCACCTATTCAAAGAAACAAGGGAAGATAAATTACAAAATATAAGCAAAAGACTTTTAGATAGTGAAGACAAGAAATTGGATTTGAAATGGAGAGTTAGCTCCTCTCCTGAATAACAAAGCATAGAGAACAACAAAAAGACATGAAACGGAAGAGCGACTTCTATCGGATATGATTTACTGAAATGGCATGTCAGACAGTGAGGGGGAAGAGTGTTTTTCAGAGCTGAAATGATTCGGTCCAAAAAGAGGTTTTCGCTAGTTTAGGGCTTCTGCATCAGAGGTTGCGGTGTGGAAATTCAAGTCATATGTAGTTTACAGCATTATCAATAAGTCAAAAGAATTCTGTGGGTACACAAGAATAAGGTCGTCAGTTTTCGGCTTACAGCCTCCATAATTCCTCCATAAACTGCAACACATCTTACGATGGTAACTCGTATTGAATGTTCCTGCTTTGAATAGAAATAGTGATTAATTTCTCACAGAAATAATATCCAAACCAAGATTTACCAAGCGATTGTAAGTAGACCAATGGAAGTTTAGATCTAGAAGTAAAAAATCCTCTGGAAGTGAATGAGTTTGAGTTTTTTAGGGGGCCGTAAAAGTGCTGGACATTCTGGAACAGTGTGCAGAAATGTGTCTTAGATTAATAGTCTTGTGCAAGTTTTGAGCGTTATTCTATTGAGGTTCAGTAGAAATTTTGATGTTTTTTCAATATATGCTGGGAAAAAAAAGTTTTGAACAGGTTTGACGCCAAGCCTTATTTGATTCTTTCAGTAGGATGTTCTTGGTTTTGTATTTGAAGATGATCAGGACCAATGGTTTGGATGCGGCGCCTTTAGGTAGGGTCGCTACCTTCAAATTACGTGAGAAATAAACTACATATTTGTCTCTTTTTAAATGAACCATCACTTAACGCCACCGCTGCTAAATGCAGTTCGAAAATATATGCAAACAATCACCAAAATTCCTGCTGCAATTTATTGCTTAGCAAAAAATATAATTCAAAATTCTTTTATGACATTCTGCATTTTTGATTCAATTAGACAGACAATTAAACTCTCCGGATCGACGGGTTTTCGAAAAGACATTGCAGGAAATCGTGGAAGGGGAAGACCTCGCCTAAGGTGCGACGCAATCAAGTAGTGGAAGAAGACCTCAACCGACTAAGAGTGAAAAACTGGAGAAAGGACGCCCGAAATCGAAATTGTGGGCGTAAGGTATTGGTTGAATCTGAGGTTCAGCCCGAAGTGCAATGCCCACAAAAGTACGTAAGTAAGAAAGTTATAACTATAAAAATCTACAGTGAAAACATTCAATCCTATGACTTCGGTGCTGCAAAAGTGTATTTCAAAGGGTAGATCGAAAAACTCTTACTTAACATTGATTATTTTCGTTATGACAATGTTTTGAAGAAGGTATTGAAAGGATCCAAACGAAAAACACTTGTTTGGGTAAGCTAAGTTGGATGCGGGTGTGAAGCCGAGCCGAGGTCAGCGGCACTTCACATGGATCGCAGAGGATCCACTATCCTCAGAGGGATACAGAGGGATAAGATTGTTGAACAGCTTCACTGAACCATTTGAAGTTTTAGATTAACTTATGGATGTTGTTTAGTGGCAGGCTTGTGATATCGTCTAGTTTGTGGAAAAATATTCTCCGATGGCGCTTTTCAAGGTGTGAGGCACGTTTGCAGATTCATCGAGGAAGTGAATTGGCTCTCTTCCTTCCCCCTAGTTGTAGAAAAAATAGATCTGTTAAGGCCCATTCTCATCATGTGGTTAAAAAATGAATAATGAAATTTGCTGTTTTGCTGACGACTCGAAGCTCAGCTTTTCATATTCGTTTCCAAATTCACCTCCCTGCTCTTCGAATGTGGAACTGGAACGGTTGCGTATGATAAGCTCATTGAATTCTGACCTTGACAGCATTGTTACATGGAGTCTTAAAAATTGAGTAGAATTCAATGCTTCGAAAACTCAATGCTGTCTCATGTCGTTGAAGCTTAACATTCCCCCATTACCATTATCTATGAATGGTACCTGCATCCAAGAAACCGAAAAGCTGTCAGCAATGGGTATGTGTGTAAACGATGATCTTCGTTGGAATGACCACATATTTGAAGTCGCCAAAAACGCTGCTAAATGCTTAGGCTTCTTAAGACGATGTAGGAAGTTCTTCAGCCCTTCTGATCTTGTAACAATTTATAAGGCCTTCATCCGCCCAAAACTGGAGTATAACTCCCATATCTGGTCAGGTGCTTCTCAAACATCTTTGCGCATACTTGATAGGGTACAAAATAGAGCGTTAAGATTGATAGGTGATAGTTCAATCGTAGAATCGATTGATTCGCTTGAACATCGTCGAAACGTCACCTGTCTCAGTCTCTTTTATCACTTTTTCTACAAACAGTGCTCTAGTGAAATAGCCAACTGCAATGAACCCCAATCAACGGAAGAATAAAAGCTGGAGCAACAAATATACAAAGGATGGGGCCCTAGTGCCTAACGAATTTCTCACAACCATGTCACAACAACCTGCAATTTTTTCCGATATCGAACGGCTTACCGAAAAAGCGCTTTCAATAATTTTGTTCGCAGGATTTACCGATTTCTCGCCAAGACGATACCCGTGAAAAATCACACAACATCTGTTGGGATTTGAACAGGACCCTAGTGCGTACATCCCACTCATTACAGGGGCACCAAATGCGGAGTAAGCTCGAGTGAAAATCCTGTCTTTTTCCAAACAAAAAGAAAACACAGGTTCATAAAAACCTAACAAGTTTCTAAAGATGACATTCGTCGCTGGCAGTTTTTATTGAGTTCTTTTGCTCTTCTTTGGTCTTGTTACTTAATTAACGAAACATTGGTCTCACTGGATTCGAGTGATGGCCAAACTTTAATCAACCTTTCCGCCACTTCATTAAATTTTATGTCACGATTTCCTGGAAATCAAATTCAAAGTAACGGTATTTATTGTCTTCAACCGGTTTAGAAATCTAAACTTCAATTTTCTACCAATTTGGATTTTGTGAACGGCAGTCTATGAGAAAGCGAATATTTCTTTTAACTTTTTCACACGCAGTGGGAAAAAAAGGTCTGGGAGCTTTATTGATCTATTTATGGGAACAGTCTCAGATGATTCCTCACCCTTTCGGAATTTTTCTTGTGATACTCGTACTTCATCGAATGTCCATAGGTTTGCCCTCAAGCATTTTCTCAGACGTACCGCAAATGAAAAGAATAATCTGATGGTACATCAAACATGCGGAATGCATTTCTTTACTCTGTTTTCACACTTCAATTGTATCAAATAATTTCTTGGAAACGAGCACTGACAAGAAAGCTAAAAAAAATCTAGCAAAGGTTTGTGCTTCAGCTCTTTCGTTTGACTGCTAAATTTTTTGTGTTTTGCTGGAACTCTTTCTTCAGGATCGTTCCACAGTATTTCAACTGTAAACTCAGTTAACAAAGCCAACCGAACTTCTTCGTTTTCTCAGAAAGTAAGCCCATCTTAGCAATTTCTTGTGGGCTCTCACTCCCATTACTTCAATTTTTTTGTCGGTAGAGTCTTAGATTTGAGTTTCGAGTTGAACTGCGGAATAAAATGCGGTGACCGCTTAGTTGTGACGACAATGCGGTGCCTTCATTATCTCCCCCGATGGCTTTGCATAATTTAGACGAAAATAAAAGTTTATCTGCACGCATTAACCTCAACAACAATAAAAACAACCAAATAACATTTAATTTCACTGAGTACAACAGTTGGAGGAAGAATTATTTGTATCCTCTTATGTCTTAGTCTATTATGCAATTAACATTGCTCTTTCTCTGTCTATGTTTTGCACGATTCGAAGTGAATTTGTTCAATTTGTAGACGAGACCGAGCAGAAAGTACAAAAAGAACAGACAAAAAAAAAAACATTCTAACTGTCGCTCTAAGAAAACCTAACAAGCCGTGCCTAGAGTTGATGAGGAACAATGTTGATGCAGCGCGCGGGCAATCGTTTTTTTTTTTTTGTTCTTATACTTTACTGAATGTCTTGCTGATGCTCTTTCTATTCGATACTTTAAAGCCTCACAATAGAACTAACGATAACGACTATGCGACGGACGCAAAGAATTATGTTCAAGATATACAGTACTTTTGCTCTCATGGATTGCTTGGATGTGCAATGTTTTATTTTTTTGTTCTCTATTCTAGTTTGCTAAATTTGTTGTTGTTTTTTTGAACCAGGTATGTCGCACTCGAATGAAAGAAAGATTTTCCTTTGCCAGCCAACCGTGATGATGGCTCCAGTAGTGGTGGGTTGCTACCTTTATTCAGATACTTTACTTCAATTACAGAGTTTTCCTCTAAGTGATGTCTGGGAATTTTACAAATTATATATCAACTTTCTGATGCCGTTTGGTATTATGGGTGCTTTGGGTACTTGCTGCTTTGGCGCTTCAGTCTTCGGTGCTGTGTGTGCTGCGAAACGATGATGTTCTTCTTCCCCATTCGAGGGCAATTTGCATAAACGCTTGGTGGATGGGAAATTGCTGAAAGTCAATTCATTAGACGCCTTCTTGGCCATAAGGAGCAACATCGCTGCAAAAGAATCGTGAGTATATTCTAGTGGCAGTGCCAGTGTTGGTCTCCGGTGCCAATGCCAATGCCAGTGCCAGTGCCAGAATACCATGCCATACCATAGAAGTTGATGCTTAATTTCAATTACAGACTTGAGGCGGTTTGCCCCGTTAGATAGTGGTGCGGGTCTGTTTGGGATTCAAGGAAATGTGTGTGTTCAGTTCAGCGGCGTTGTCGGATGGAGTGACAATTCGTTGAAGAGCCACATCGGTCATCGTGTGTATTCCAAATGAAGAGGTTATATCCGTCTGTTTAGTAACGGACGTCGCTTGCATCGTCATCGTTGTTATGTTTTCGTCGTCGTTACAGCCAAAGTGCAAGATTGTTGTCGTCCATGGGAACAGAGCACACAGATCGAGTAAATAGAGACACTTGCAATTGTTTTACCAATTGGTTGAGCGAAAACTTGTAATTTACCCCCGAGGAACATGGATACGAGTTTTTAGTTTTTTGCACGGTTTGGTTATGGGAAGAAAATGCTTGATTGGAGAGCACCCTATGGAGTGGTTCTAATAGAAAAAAAGAAAAACAGGAAATACTCATGGAGCAATCAATGTGAAAAGATAATTAGACAGCAGATGCGAAGAGATTGTGTACGAGTTGCCTGTATTGACGGATCACTTAGGCCACATCGAAGATCTCATTACAAATACAGAACACCTATTTGAGTCTTGAGTCTTTGTCAAGACCCATCAGAGGAACTGAATTTCCAGAGAAGTTTGCCCCAGAGTTATCAAGTCTGGCTATGTAACGCTTATCTATGGTTTCTCATTGTCACAATGTCTTACACAGGAATCTATCTTCACGCAGATTGTTCTTCACACAAAGAGAACAAATAGCACGGTGTTATTTACTAGCTCACAGATCGTCGCCCCTCTCTATTCAAACAATTTAAGCTCTTCTGGTGCTTAACGAAAGATGAACTTTGAAAAAAAGGGGAACATTTGTCATTATAATTATGTCTCTTTATGATACAGTGCCGGCTAATGACGATGACTTCTAATTAAGTTAAGAGTTCTGTGGGTATGATGAGTTGTGGTTTTGTTGTTGATCAGTTCTTCAAGTAAATTAAATGGCATTCTTAGATTGAATCACAACGGGATTATACCTTGGGTGGTCTTATCATAAACAACATCAAAGAATCGGAATAGGTGACCAGTGGATGCTCCATTCTAAGTTTTTTGGTGACACGCTAGTGAATGATGGTGACAGTTGATAATTTTTTTAATCGTTCCGCGCATTAGAACGTGGAAGTTGTAATGGGAATACTTTTGAGGGAGTCAATTTGAATGAGTTTAAACTGCGTGAGCTGTGACTGTATCGTTGAGGAAATCTTAATGGCCGTAATAAATTTCAAATAAAAATTTATATTGTTTCTTTTAAAAGGCAGTAAAATTTTTGACGGGCAGTTAACAAAGCCTCAGATGTAGGAGAAGATTTTGTAAAACTTATCCCTCGGTGAAGATTCTAAAAAGGCTGTGGTGGCTAAGTAAATAAATGAGATTAGCTTTGAAATGAGCGTCGATTAATATGCGACAGAGAAAAGATCATATTCTGGAACATTTTAGCTTGGATACCAACAAACGATAGAAAGTTGAAGAAGGTTTCAGACATTCAAAAAAATAAATTCCAAGAAAGCTTCTGATTTTCTATTCGGTGTCTTTTTGAAAAAGACACCTAGCATTCTTATAGAGGGATAAGCCTCCTTATCGTTAAGATCTTGTCTACTGTAATATTTGAACGACTGAAACCCCACGTCAACAACTTGATAGGTCCTTACCAATGTGGTTTTAGACCAGAGAAGTCCACAAAAGACCAAATTTTCACATTACGGCAGATCTTGGAAAAAAATATCGATGTTCACCATCTCTTTATCGATTTCAAGGCCGCGTATGACAGTATCTAAAGAGACGAGCTGTACGGAGCCATGTCTAGTTTTGGCATCCCTGCAAAGCTCATACGACTATGCAGGATGACTTTGGCGAATTCACGCTGCTCCGTCAAGGTCGGTAAGGAACTCACCGAGACCTTCAATGTCGAAAAAGGTTTTAGGCAAGGCGACAAACTGTCATGCGATTTCTTCAAGAAAAAAACTCAAACGTCAACACCAGAGGAACAGTCTTTCAAAAGTCTGTACAATTATTCGCCACGCATTGACGTAATGGGAAGAAAAAAGCGTGACGTCAAAGGTGGTCTTGCGAGTATTGAAACAGAAGCGGCGAAAATGGGTTTGATGGTTAATGAGAGCAAAACGAAGAATATGTTGTCATCAAACAAGGGCACAGAAGATCGAAGAATTGGACATTCACAATAGACAGACATAACTTCGAGGTAGAACAGGACTTCGGCTACCTAGGATCCGCTATAGACACGGAAAACAACATCAGTGCGGAGATCAAACGGAGAATAACTCTTGCCAACCGTTGCTTCTTTGGGTTAAGAAGGCAGTTGAGAAACAAAACCCTCTCCAGAAAAACGAAGGTAACCTTGTATAAGACCTTAATCATCCCAGTCCTGCTTTACGGCGCGGAAGCATGGACCTTATCGAAAGCGGATGAGGAAACCCTTGGTCGTTTCAAAAGAAAAATTCTCCGAATGATCTTTGGTCCCGTATGCGAAGGCAATGTGTGGAGAAGAAGATACAACAACGAGCTGTATGAGCTGTACAGCGACATGGGCATAGCCAGAAGAGTACGCTACGATGGTTGGGTCTTGTAGAGCGGATGGACCCAAATGCAAAAGCACATTGCAGGGAAGTCGCGGAAGGGGAAGACCTCGTCTTAGGTGGCGCAATCTAGTGCATGAAGACCTCAACCGACTGAGTGCGAAACTGGAGAGAGCTCACCCGAAATCGAAGTCGTTATAGAAGAATGTTGGTTGAGGCCCAGGTTCACCCCGAACTGTAATGCCCACCTAAGTAAGTAAGCTCTTTAATGGGATTTACTTGTGATATTTAGGGGCTGCTTCAATAGATGCAATAGATTGAAAGCATGTGGTGACCAGGCGCAACCAAGACTGAACTGCAGATAAAAGTCTTTTTTCCGATCTGATTAAGAGGCCTTATTTATTGTTTGCATTCGATATTTCTTCTTTTTTCAAGAGCATCTCACTCATTCAGCATCGATGAGCATCTCCATCGAACAACACTTTTAAATTAAGTAAACGGTTAACATCACCAAATTTTTAAAAATAAAAGCAGTATTTTATTGGCTTTAAATCAGTAATGCAAGGCCTAAAACAAAAAAGTGGGATGGAGCAACAAAGCTTTAGAAACCTTACTCCAAACGCATTTCAAGCCCCTAGAATGTGCTAGATACTGGAGTGTCCGCTTGAAGCTGATCCCCTAAGGTTCTATTTTAAGTAAGCCATAGATTGGTTCACAATATAATGTTAAAAACATCTGTTGATCAAAGCAGAATATGGTGATCATCTTCTACTCGAAACCGCAAATGATCTTCAAGTGAGCTCGTTGATAAGGCCTTCTACATTAAATAAAATAAATAAGGTGGCGTAGCAGAGCGAGGAGCCCCAGAGCCTAGCGCATTTCTCACAACCATGCCTTGTGAGGGAATGGAAGGGACCTACAATTTTCTGCCGGTTCCGAACGGCTAATCGAGAAAGCGCTTTCATTTTCAATGAATACTAACGGAGGACTTGCCAATGCCTCGCGAAAGGCGATACAAATGAAAATCCATTTTTGCCTCTGCTGGGATTCGAGTCACGAACCTCTGGGTTATCAGGTGAATATGCCAACCATCACGCCACGGATACCACTGTCAGTACTTTGTACGTGTGTAAACTTTAAAATGACCACATATTTGAAGTAGCCAAAAATGATCCCTGGGTTCCTTAAAACGATGCAGAAAATGTTTACAATCCTAATGATCTATAAATTATAAAGCCTACTTCTTCTCAAAACCCGAATGTGGGATGCTTTACCAAACTCTGTTTTTCATTTCTATTATGACTGATAAAAGAAATCAACGTTCAACGGTATCTCTTTAAAAACTTCTCCTACTTTCCCAAGTGCTTGCATTGTGTTTTAGAACATGATTAGGGTATTCATAATCACTTGATGTGAGTGAGCGTTACCATCTCGATTCGAGTGTCTCTTTATAAGTCCTTTAATCGTTTGCCACCATCATCAAGCATAATAATGCCAAAAATCCATCAATACCGTAGCCTTTGCGGTTATCAATCAGATCCCAAAATCAGGCCCATGGTTTGATGAAGAGTGCCAACAGAATACAGCTAAGTAGATAAAGATCACTCCAAATGTTAAAACAAAGCCATGGCTAGCCGTGAGCTTTGCACGGACTTCTAAAAGCGAAAAAGAGATGAAACCATCGTATTCTCAAAAAGAAAAAAGAAGCAGCCTAAGAAATGTTTGTTTGAAAAATAAATGAATTCCATGATAAAAATTAGATTAAAAAGTTATACCAAAAGGTAAAATATCTGATTCAGATTTCCCAGTCTCGAACTCGAGCTTGTAAAGAACAGTGATACAATCGCAGTCGATACTGAAGTTCTGGAAAGACAACTTATGTTGACTCTTAAACGGAATGCGAAAGTGACATAAGTGCCGCTGTCAACTTGGAAGATGATCCAGAGTGCAGCGTCGTTCTGAATTGAAAGAAGCTGAGCATGCTATATTTGAGTTCAAGCAAAACTGCAGGTGCATATGTTCCAGATACCTAACTTCGTAGGCCAACTGGTGATCAATATGAAAGGAGCAGCCCATCCGAATAGTACGATGGAAGAAAAGTATGCCCAACTAATGGAACCGCAGCATTGTCATTGATCCCAAAAAACGTGACCCTTACATATGCAGACTAAGAGTCTAATATTGACATCGATATAAGATCTGGTCTACGAACGTCTCAAATCGATCTTAAAAAGTGTGATAGATCTTTACCAATGCGGTTTTAAACAAGAAAGGTTCACAATCGACCAAACTTCACACTATTGAAAAACCCATAATGTCGATCGGTTCTTCGAAGAAGAAGGGCGATGCACACTACTTTTTTTCGTCGATTTAACGGCCTAGTATAAATATACGGACACGATCTGTACATAAACATATGACTGCTACGCTCGAACGTCTCTGTGGGATGACTTGCGAGAATTTACGCTGCTTCGTCAAGATCGCTAAAGTACTCACTGCGATCTTTTTTTTTTTACTTAAAATCGTAAGACTTTTGGGTTCGCCTAGTTATACTGCCTTATAATTTGTATACGCTTTCCGGCAAATCAATATCTGGTCTTCTATGGTAGAACTTTGATATCGAAACCAGGAGCAGTAAAACTATTAGGCTATGCAAACGATATAAACGTAATGGGCAGAAGCAAGGCAGACGTCACAGGTGCCCTTGCGAGCATTGAAACAGAGGAAGGGAAAATAGGTTAAATGGTAAGACGACATAAACAAGTTTCTTAAAAACGAAAGAAATGACACACAAATTTTAAGAATCTTTACATCGTTTTGGTTGGTCCTCAAAAATTCGAATAGCAATTATAGCACTGAACTCACCTTTTGACTCTCAAACAATATTTTTGAATATGTTTCGTCACAATCTGAAATGAAAAGAAAAAAGAATTTTTATCAAATCAAATATTTTTCAATTCCACAAGTACAAAAACGCCTTCTCACATCTTCGTTCTTAAAAGTAAAGCAAGGCACAGTCATAATTTGTTTCTCTGAAAAAAGTTGTAGTTGAAGGCCTATGTTAAAATCAGTAGCATCAGCCTCAATTGAATAAACTGCACCAAGTGCCATCCCAAAAAACTCACTTTAAGTGAACAAAACACGTATGAGTGGAAAAAATACTCATACTTACTTTTTTCAAGTGTCGAATGCAACTGCCTTGCAGGATGACGACTGCCGGAAAAAATCCCACTAAGCTGCTGTGGAATTTAACACCTGAGAGCCAGAAGCTAAGAAAAAATTAAAAAAAAAAAATAAAACACAACCTAGCAAATATTTGCACAAACCATAAAATGCAAATGTGAGATACGCCACACTGGCAGCTCTAGAATTTCTTTTGTGGTTATTTGGCAAACAAACGACAAAGTCATTGCTCCTGAGCTGTGGTGTCGCTGCTGCCTCCTCCTCCTCTTCTCCCTCCAACTGGTGCTAGCTTCAACATAGCAGATCGATAACCCCTTCGAGCGCAGTAAGAATCTATGCATATACCAACCGATATATAAAAACTTGGTTAGCAAAACCATATCTCTATGTACTGACACTAGGGCTAGCACCTAGAGCGCACTCGCGTCGTACACCTTAACAAAGTGTCTTAGCCATGACCAAAGAGTGAAAATCAGTAGCCAACGAGTGCCAGTGCATATATTTATTGATGGTCCTCCTTCATGCAACGAAGACAAACGAAGAACCGATCGACACTAAGACGACTGCCAACAACGCGATGCACAAACAATGCACAAATACACAACAGACTACCCGAAGGGACGGAAATGTCCTTTATAGACGATTTAGCATGCATGCCAATGAGCTAGCTGATATTTTGCTTCGGGTACAGTATACTCGTCGTGTAACTCTCATAGAGATGAGTGTGAGCTGCAAACCAAATAGGTGGCCATTAACATACGAATATGGTGTAAATGAAAGGAATTTGTGGACACACGAGGCAAGCAACAGATACAAAAAACAAAACCAAAAAATCAAGTCAAGTCAAGAAAAATAAAGAAACAGCAGAGCAGCACTATGAGGACTCTGGAAACAAACCAACTTGGTCATAAGTTGGCATGGTCTAAAGAAATGGAATAAAGCAATTATTACCGCACCGCATGTCTGTGTGGATGTGTGCACCATGAAACCGAAGGGAAATTCAAGAAGTTTTCAAGAAGTTCATGTTGCAACATAAATAAGTTGCATTAAGTTGATCAAATATTGACACTCCTTTTGCTAGTGAATTTCATTTACAGAATGCGTCAGTCGTCGTCGTTGGCTTTGGTGCATGACAGGTGTTTTAATGCCTTTTAAGTGCTTGTTGATTATGGAGGAATTAATGTCATTTCAGACTCTGGAATTCACAATGGCAAACAGAAATGGAATGACGAGAACAAAAGTTCTTGTTTGCTATCAAACAAATCGAAAGACTTATTGACGTGGACAAGATAAGTTGCGGTTTGTGGTGGGATGAATAGAGAAGTGATTTAGATTCAGAGAAGAGGATTTGAAGCCAAATTATAATATTATTTTGATGATGTCGTGCCAGTCTTAATGATATGAAATTGATGGCAAATGAATACTATGATACAAAAGAGTTCACATGCGAACTTGGTTAACTGAAACTTATAAACTGTGAAGGCTTCGAGAACTTAACTACGGTCTTATGTATTTACACTTTAAAAAACGCTTAGCAATAGACACAAAAGCACCATTCTGCTCCGGTCTTCTGCAATACTTGGCACTGAATTTCCACACTTCCTGGTGATTTCTTCTTTTCTGGCCAGTAACACATTTTTACCTTTGAAGGCTTTAAGCAAACAACAAGTCTGATAAGGTAAGTCTAAGGCATTCCTTAAATGATTTCAAATTAATTTTACCCAAATGGCTGTGAATTTGGCTAGGACTTTTTAAATTTTTTCTTTTAGCGACCAATTAGGCTTATTTTTTTTTTTTTAATGTTTGACGTGCAATTGATGCCAAGCATTTGATTGATTGATCGCGAAAGCTGAAGAGGAGGATATCGAGCCGTTATCACTGTCCTTGCCGGCACATCTCCTATTAAATGGAACAAGAATTGCTTAAGCAGAATGCTGTTTTTATGTTCAATGCTGTGCGTTTTTTAGAGAGTAGAGTTTCAGTTTATAAAAGTATAAATTAAACAAGTTCACATGTAAACTCTTTCATATCATACTATTCTTTTATTTGCTATGATTGGCAAGAAATCACGATACCATCAAAATAAAATTGAAATTGAGCTTAAAGTTTTTTCTCTGAAAGTCTTTGTTTTCTTACAGCTGCTCGGCTGTCCATCGAAAGTTTTTTCGAAGTCAATTTAGCAATGACAAAGCTTTTCCGTAAGGCTCATTATAAAAGGTCTTCCAAAAGAGACATTCGAACCCTGACAATCGATAACGGCCATTTTGTTGATGATCCATTTGTCAAATTAGTTGTCATTTATTCAGTCACTTTTGCGAAATCACCATGGACGGATACACCATTCAACAACATGTTCAAATGATAAAATTGTTTTATCAAAATGGGTGTTCCGTTCGGGCACCAAAATTTTTATACCAAGGGGACTATTCGCAATGCGGAGGATGAATTTGAGTTCATTATGGTTCAGTTGATCGACCAACACCCAAACATAGACGAAACTAGGATCTGTCGAAAATATTGATGCTATCGTCAGAGAGAGTGTGCAGAAGAATTCGAGGCAGTGGATTTCACGTCGCTAACAAAAACTTGGCCTTTCACAGACCTCAACTTGGCGAACTTGTTGTGCTGTCACCTGGACCTGCACATGTACAAAATTTAACGGTGAAAGATCATAGACAACGACAAAAGAGTATGCGAATGATTCTCAAATTTCCTTCGGTTCAGAACTGGTTCGCTCCAGAATCTGAGCCTGGAAAGAACTGTTATCGTATCTTCACAGATGGCTCCGAAACCGACGAGGGTTCTGCTGCTGGTATCTTTGTGGAGAACGACCACATACGACTGCACTCATCTTTGGGATCATACGCATCCGTTTTCCAAGCGGAGGCTTATGCTATCCTAATGGCCTTGAGCCACATTACGAACAATTGATGGACGGGGAGAAGTATCTTTGTTTCAAGCGACAGCCAAGCGGTGCTTAAGGCTCTTCTCAACCCTCTAACCACTTCGAAAGTGATCCAGGAATGCAAGAGCTCTCTAAATGCGATCGGATGATTAAATTCCTTGAGTCTCTTTTGGGTTCCGGGCCATCACGGCATAACTGGAAATGAGATCACCAATGAACTTGCTAGGCAGGGATCTCAGACAGCTTTCTCAGGACTTGAACCGTCGCTTGGTTTGCCAGCGTCCTCAATGAGGGCTTCAACCATCTGTGAAGAGCACAACCGTAGAAGGCATGCCTCCATTGGATGCAGACAGACCAAAGATACGCTCCCCATCGTTAGTAAGAAGACTGCAATATTTTTGCTAGCTCGTAGCAGAAAAGACTGTAGAAAGCTAATTGGCGTTGCCAGCGGGCACTTCTCTTTTGCCAAGCATTTAAATATGTTAGGCTTAAGTGACACCACACTCTGTGAATCTTGTGGAGAAGATGACTACACCGCAGAGCACTTCCTCTGCGAATATCCTGCTTTTTCTCGCATGAGGTTATAGATACTCGGTGCAGACATGGTGAGGGCTGGTAACTTATGCAGCGTCTCTTGGCTTTTCTCCGAAGATCTGGAAAGCTATAATAAAATAGAAGGTTGCTAACTGGTAGTACAATGGACCAGTATTTAGGTCTGAATGCCTCAGCTGGTATTTTAAAAACCTCAAACAGAAAATACGCAAAATCGAGGCGTATTCGAATAAGCCACAAACAACAGCGATCCTCAAAACCAAAATAATAATTCAGCCAGTTTTATTCGCCAAAGTAAAATTGAACATTTCCCATGCCATCTACCCAGATAATCCGAGGAGAACATTTGAACGATGTTACATTTTACACATAATGATATCAAAAAAACTTTCCAAATCATAAAAAAACACACACTTTGCTTTAGTTAAATTAAATGACAGGAAGCGCTTAATGAAAGACCCTGAACTTTAGTTTACATCTGTGGTTGGATCATCCTTGAAAAATCAGCATTGGTTAACAAAAAAAAAAGTTCTTTTTCACAGTTCGCATCCCAATAGCAGCTCAACGATATCCAAAATGTCTGAACTATAAATTTTGAACATAGGAATCGTCAGCCATCTTAGCCCGATGTCTCCTAACTTTTACTTTAATCTGCAAAGAGATCACTTAACCAGTAATAGCAACAGCTAAATACACATAAAAATTCTGAAGTACAGACATACAAGGTGACGCGATAGAGTGCGGAAGCCCGGCCTAGTGCATTGCTCACAACCAAGTCTAATGGAGGAATGGAGGAGACCTTCAATTTTCTGCAGATTCCGAAAGGCTCATCGAGAAAGTTCTTTTCATGGTATTGAATTTACTATTAGAGGAATTGCCAATTCCTCGGTAAAGGAAATTTTGAAATGGTTTTTAATATACTTATGCTAAGTAAACGAAAAACTCAAAAATTACCTTTTTTTGAGTTGTATTGTATGATTAGTCGAATCCTCAATTTTAATGAATAACTCGTGTCAACAACAAAACACGAACTATTAAAAATTAAGTGTCACAGCCAACAAACTAAGGAACTAGAAAGCATAAAATCAAAAGATTTCTTCACATTCATCAGATGTGTTCGAAGAAGATTTGAATTGTGTTGTGTTGAAAAAAGTCAAGTTCTCACAAAACGAAACAAAAGAGCTGGGAAGCAGAATGTTGATTTTTACGTTAAAGCTTAATTAGAAACCTCCTAAAACTTTAATATTGAGCTTTAGGTATTTTCCCAAAGAATAAACTGAAGTCTCCTTGAAGCAGACAAAAAATTCAAACAATCATTTGCTGAAATCAAATGTTACTTAGAACAAAGTTCAACACCAGTCGGCTAAGTGCACCAATAACCTTACTCAACTTTCCGTATCCTTTTTTTTACTTCAATTTACACAGTTCAGTTTCATTTGCATACCACTTCAAACGCCATATTATTTTTTTACCTCATTCGCGTTTATGCAAAGAACGACCTACAAACGCGACTTCGATTTTGGGCTTTGTTGTTCGATTATCTGTCAAAAGAATGTCGATTTTTTTTTACAAAAAACCTACATAAACTAAACCGGAAAACCAAAAAAGGGAAACAAACAAATGGACAGTAATCTCTCGAATTCCGTTCAATTTATTACTGTCTTCCATTCTACATCGATGTCTTTACTTTTATTTTGTCATTTCTTAACTCACTCACATTTGGTATTCATTTTGTCGATCGCATTTTGATGCATGGTAGACAGTTATTCCCTCTGTTCACCAAAAATGAGAAGAAAAAAGATACCCGAAAGAATATGTAAATTTGCAACAGCGGAGATACATTCATCACTCAAAAATATATTACCCTTCAAAGTGTCATTTTACAGGTACACCAAGTCCTTTGTTATGCCTTAACAATGCACTCAAGACAAAGACTCTTTACACACCGAGCACGCAAAATGAGCCACAGTAAGAAGGAAAAAAATTGAATCATTTTTCCGATACTGACTTAATTTTGTTCACATTCCTCAGCTGCTGCAAGTAACACGTGTTAGATCTTCGGCACACACGCCACCCACCCACTGTTCGGCTTGAAAGACATCATAAGTCCCCAGATCAATCTGCGCTACTCGGCATTGAGCTCAGTTTTACTCTGCAGCAAACAAAGGTCCGAGAGAACGAGAGAGACTGATGATTGATAAAATATTACTATTACACCTCCGCCTACCTCAATCTTTGGTCAGCTCGCGAAGCAACTACCCAATACATGATTTGGTGCTTGTGCCACACATTTTTTTTTCTTGTTTTGAACCGCGACACACTTTGTCCATTTTTTGGTTCGAATGAACTGTATTTTTATGTAAAATATGTTTTGGATTTTTTTTTTGTGCTTAGAAAAAATACCGGTAAATCGCGTGCTGTTTTGTTGAACTACACCCAAAGAATAGCACTGTTTTACACACCTTAAAAAAAGTAATATGTATTCAGACGTTTATTGAATAATTAGTCACAAAGTACACTGAAATTAAAGGTGTGGAGATTTAGTGTCAAAAGTAGGGATGTATTTAATGCTGAAATTCCAATGGTTTAATAGTTCTTGGACATTTTTAATCCTCAAATAGAGTGTTTGAGGACTATTCAAATAAAAGCACTACCGCTTTTGTCGACTTAGGCTAATGACACACGAGCGTTTTAACGGTCACGCATTCTGTACGAAAAGGTGTTGATGTTACTCGGTTGATGAAAGTCGCATTTTATCTATTTTCTATTTCAACATATCCACTGAAGCAAGCATTATCGAAATGTTTCCATATAATAATGGTACTACTCTGCCAGAAACTTCGACTCCTAAGCACGCTACTCAAACCTGAACCGAGGAAAAATCGGCCGGTCGGAAGTACACGGAAAAGTAATGCGACGGATTGGGAGATCGGGACACTCCAAAAAAGGTGGTACAAAAGTGATGAAGCCAAAGCAGCGATAAGCAAAAGGCATAGTAAAAGAGCCATTCATATAACAGAGATGGAAAGAGTCCCCTCAAAGTAGGGTCCAAACGCTGCAAGAACAAATCGAAGAGGAAATGCGCTCAAAAGAAAGAAAGAAAGAATCCGTTGAAAAGAAAGCATAACAGGAAGTCGCAAACGACTGCAAGCAGGAGAAAGGAATGACAGGCCAAAAACTCCTTCGGCGTAAACAAATGTGAAAAGATGGCCTTTGAGGTCCAGTGGACCAAAACCGAGATGCTATTGGGTATGGCTAGATTTTCAAGATCACTTTGTTGTTGGTCTGTCTTTTTCAGCTTAGTTGGATCTTTGTAAAATGATAAATGTGAAGTGGTGTTAAAAATGAAGCAAATTGTATTGAGCAAATTTTTCTTTTTTGATTCACTGATTCACGTTGAAAGCTTCGAAGTATGTTTGGTTGGCGTTTTAGTTGACATAGTCAATCAGGTTTGGTTTGTGTTGTTTTGCTCTGAAATTTGGTTTATCGAGCAAGAAATAAGCAAACAATTGTAAGTCCCTTCCATTCCTCAAAAGTTATAAAATAAAAATGAACAAATAGGATGGTGCAACAGAGCAAGGAGCCCTGGACCTAGCGCATTGCTCACAGCCATTGCTTTTGTGAGCGAATGAAAAGGGGAACTACAATTTTCTGCCGATTCCGAACGGCTAATCCAGAAAACGCTTTTCATGGCAATGAATTCACTATCGGAAGACTTGCCAACTCCTCGCGAAAGGCGATACCCGTCGAAAAATATTTTTGTTTCTGTTGAGAAATTCGATTCACGAACCTCCCTAACCATCACGCCACGAACACACCCTCAAAAGTTATATTAGGGAGAAATGCGTTAGGCCCCGGTTCTCTCCAAATTCTGTTGTGCTACCAATGCTCTAACGCGACGGGTTTTCGGTCGCACATTGCAGGGAAATTGCCGAGCTGAAAGCCTCGTCTTAAGTAGCGCAATCGAATTTTTTATCGAGATATGTTGGTTGAGGGCCAGGTTCCACCCGAACTGTATGGTATAATGTGCATTCAAGTAGGTATGAATGAATGAATGAATGAATAATTGGGGTTTTGTATTGCACTTCGAACTTTTTAGATCTTTTGTACCCCCTACTTCTTAAGTGGTATTCCTTAATTTAAGTACTTCATCCAGATTAGTAGCACTGATGAAACAAAGCATCTGGGTTACGCTTAGGAGTTTAAGCTCCTTCTCCTCTACGTAGTAGGATCCTAGGTACTTCTTCCTTTGGTGTATTAGAGCTTCGCAGTCACCTAAGAGGTTGTCAGGAAACTCTTCCTGTTCGTTACAGTATCTGCATTGGTCGTCGCTCTCCAAGCCTATTACTTTTAGGTGTTTTCTTAGTCTGCAGTGTCCGGTTAAAAACCCGGCTGGCATTCTTACATTGTTTCTACTTAGTTTTATTGCGTCTTCATAATGTTTTGTGTTAAAAGTGCCAAGTAAAAGTTTGGCTTGGCGCATCTTGGGGAGGTCATTCCAGTGTTTAGCTCTGTTGTCTTCCTCCGACTTTTTGATTTCTTTCTTGATGTGGCTTTCTGTTACCCCACAAAAAGGTTCCGGTCCTATGAGTGATGATCCGGCTCCTGTCTTTGCCAGTTCGTCTGCCTGTTCGTTGCCTATGATTCCTACATGTCCTGGTATTAAGTAGATTGTAACCTTGTTATTGCTGCCCAGTTTGTTCAATTTGTCAATGCATCTGCTGACAAGATTAGAGGAGATTGTGTAGGATCTTAAGGAATTCATTGCAACTTGACTGTCCGTCCTTATTGCAATATATTTGTTTTATATTTCCTGTCAATGTTTAACTCCGCGCATTTGCGTATTGCATAGACTTCTGCTTGGAAGTAGGTAACTTAAGTATCTTACGTGTGCGAAACCTCTCACTATTATGGGCAAGAATTCTTTAGTAGAAACAAGTTTTTTTTGTAATTGTGCTTATTTTTTCCGATCGGGAGGGCAGATAGCCCAGTTTTGACCAAGTGGACTAGCATTTATATCTTTACAAAAAAACGTTTCATGACAAAGCTAGACAGTGATGGCTAAAATGGATACGAAACAAGTTTGGTTAACTTTTCGACACCAGTATTGTGTGGATAAAAACAATCACCACTCTACGTACGAAGTTGGTCGAATTTGATTTGCGTAGCTCGTCTATATTAAATGCGGAAAACAACATCATAAGGTGCTATCAAACCCAATAGCTTAACCTTTCTGCCAACGTCTAAGTTGACTGCCCGCCTTCAAACCTTGCAAACCTTCTAAGTACTTTTAATCATTACAATGCGCCTTACAACTTTTTACCGTGTACCACACACAATCTGCATTTGGCTTTAGTTTTATTAGCGTATCTTTGCATGTTTGTTATAAGTTTAGCTTTTTTCCCTCCTTCTTCTTCTTGGCCAGCTACTGATGCGAATCGGTGGCACCAGCGTTTCATCTATAGCAGTCTTTATAATAAATTCATCTCGCTTCTGGCTATATCCACTTTAGTGGCTACAGTTTAGTTACTTTTTTGTACTAAACTCAGGTATGGCTCCTCAAAGCTGGTTCCTCGTATTTTTAAAGTACTTTTTGTGGTATCATACTTCGGAGTTCTACCTACGAATTGGTATTTTGATATTCAATTTGAGGCTCGTGCTCTGCTAGATATTTATCTCTTGCAGACTCGATGGTGGTTTTCCGGTGGTGGATAAGCGCGATTTAATTGTACCACGATCGAAGCTGTGTGTACATGTTCCTTTGTCTGGAACTCTTTTATAGTATACGAACGAGTCTATGTGGAGTGTGGACTATTGTTGTCAATTGGAGCAGTTGGTAGGCAATAATAAATACAAAGGGGGCAATGGATGTGGAGAATTCGAAATTCAATCGACTTGAATTGAGAGTGAAGAGAATTGTATATCTATGCGTCATTGAACTGTGAATAATTTATATGTACTCGCGTACAATCTGGAGTTTTAGAGCGAAGAATTTTGAAAACCACTGTGGGTGTAGGTGTTGCCGACATGGGCCGGACTAACATACAACATTTTATTCCCATGTTCGGTGTTGTATGGTAAAATGTTTATGTCGTTTCAAGACTTATTGAATCATCGGAGTGAGCGTTTGTTTTGAACTCTTTTCTATCAAAACATCGATTGCTGCATATTTGAGGTCCTACTGATGGCGTCATGTCTTTCAATCCGAAAAGAAGGAAAAAGAGCTTGATAGAGTGGTTTAAGAATACTCAGCTGCTTGAGCTCTATGAAAAGGAATCCGAAATTGTCACTCTTAGATAAGAAGTTTGAAACTTTTAGTCACATCACCAATGTAACAAATATAACTCGCACTGTTGCTGACTTCCTGATTTTTATTTTTCGTTGAGAGACTATGCAACTGAAACATGTGTAATTAACATGTACGTGGGCACACGATGTACGTAAGGATAAACATTAAACACTCTCGTCGAACACTGTTGTCGAATGAGTAATAAACTTGATTTTAATGATCCCAAGGTAAACGTGAATCAATCCAAATAACCAAATGTAAGTGACACAATCAATTTATTCACTCCACTCACACACTACACAAAAACTGTTAACCGCTTATTTAACCGATCAAGTGCGGAATGCAGTTTGGTTTGGAAGAAGTTTTTTTTTCTTTTTTGTCACAGCACCCGAATTGGAATGTTTTTCAATTTGTCTTACGTGCTTTTTTTCTTGTTTGAGTTTGAGTTAGCGCCTGTTGTGAGAGGCTCTTAAAAAGCAGTTTCGACGACTACTTCCCAATAAGTCAACTCATATCGAACGACTATGACAGTGAAATTTATTGTAGCCACATGACGTATTTTTAATGGCTGCGACTTGATTTGCTAGCCAATGATATTTATATTTTTTTTTTTTCCTTTTCTGTTCTGATATTTAATTCAAAAACAGACACGCTTTGAATGAAATAGAAACTCGTTAAAAGATAAACCGTTATAGATTTAAGTTATTTTAGGATGAACAAGAACAGCAATTTAGTTTAATAGGAACAACGCAATAAAAAGGTAATTAAACAATAAATAGTAATGTCAGCCAAGAATATTAGTTGGACGGTTTGGCAACAATTTAAAAAATATAAAAAGAAGGAGTTGAATTAAAAATATCATAAATTGTCTCCTTTTTTGGAATATATTTTTGTTATTGAGAAGTAGAATTTCAAAGTTTAACTTTGCAAACAAATCATTCATTTAGTTTGAATGGTGGTGCTCGTGGCAACAATAGCAAGCATGTTTGACTGTTACGCGGAACGTTCAAAGAACAAAAAGTAAATAATGAGTTTCCGCTATTTTTCGCCTTTAGCCAGGAATAAGAACGTTCTTCAATTGTAGTTTCATTGCCATGAAAAGAGCTTTTTAAATTAGCCAGTCGGTATCGGAAAAAAAATTGTAGGTCTCTTCCATTTATCAGAAGGTATGAATATGGAAATAAGCTGGGCTCCGGGACTCCCCGCTCTGCTAGGGCAACCTTTTCAAATTTTTTATTTAGTTCGAACTAAATTTTAAACTAAAATTTTTTGGATTGCCTTCAGCTTCGAGTTTTACCCGGTTAACAAAGATAAGATTTATATCCAGTACTTCTTAAAAAAATATTTTCTTTTTTCTCTTAAACTAGATTTATTCAAAACATTTTCCCTTTTCTTATTCTTGATTGAGATAATCATACGTAACCGTTCCAGTTAAAATTGCGAAGAGCAAGAACGTGAAGTTCGAGACAAACATAAGATCCCGAGGGCTTTGACGTAGAATAAACAGATAAAGTGTTGAATCTCCTGGTTGCAGAAAAGAAATCAAAAATGAAAACAAGGAAAAGAGCTAAAGACAGAACGGAGACCTAGGACACACTAAGGTGTATAAAGTTAGTAGACTCAACACCGTCCAAGACAACTTGTGTTAAAAAATGAGGAAAACGGTTTCTAACTCAATGAAGAAGAGATTAATCGACACCTAAAAGACGCGTTTTTGAAAAGCAAATACGATGATTTCACTAAACCACCAGTGCACTTTTCGCGATGACAGCCCGTATTGTTGCTCATCTGTAAGATATTTGATAAGTTTTCAGCTCATGAACATTTTCATCTTGGAAATATGAGACTTAAGTGCAAATGAACGGTAGTTTAAAAGGAGAAGGATTTGCCATTTTCAGGAACAGTGTGGAAAAATGTTTGGGTTGGAATCGCATCGGATGATTTGTGATTATTGATTGTAACAATCCATACGAATAATTTTGTTTTTTTTTTTTTGCATCTCAGAGACTAAGTTGCACGAAGCTTAGAGCAAGCTCATTTGTACGTACTAATCTAAACTTTTCATAATAAATGCAAGTGTTAGAGTTAAGAAAACACCAACACCGGCACAAAGAGAACGTATAGAGAATATATATATGAGAAAAAAAAAATACAAATAGTGACATACGATATAGAACATCTAACATGAAATACAATAATAACTAAACAAAACTACTAGAAATAGTTAGGTAGTTGAAACCTATGGACGAGAGCAAGTAAGGAGCATCTATAAGGCCAGTCAAAAGCCGATGAAAAAATACTAGGTCATTGTTGATACGTCTTTGACTAAGAGTTTGCAATTGCAAAAGTTGAATTCGATGTTCACAAGGAATTAGATTGAATGGATCTTCCCAAGGAGGACCCTTCAAAGCAAAACGTATAAATTTGTGTTCTACTGCCTTTTGCTTTTCTTACTATTGAGTTTATGTGCTCACTAAACTCAAGGTTAATATTGAAGTAAACACCTAGGTGACGAAAACTTGAGACATTACATAATGAATGACCGGACATTAAGTACCTACATAGCTTTACTAGGTTAACGTTTTTTCGAGAAACTCATAGTTTGGCACTTCGAGGGGTTGAGACTAAGACCATTCTTTTTATACCATGCTCCAAAGCTATCGATATCTTTTTGAAAAAGTACGCGATCAGTAACATTTTGAATGGATTAAAAAATTTTCATATCATCTGCGAAAATCAGAATTTCACTATACGAAATGCATCAAACAACGTAATTGATTGCGACAATGAAAAGCAAAGGCCCAAGGTGACTGCCTTAGGGTACACCCGACAGAGCGATGAAGGGAGTCGAAAATCTCTTACGAAATTTTACTTGGTGAGTTCTATTTTCGAGATAAGAGCAAATCCATGCAATAAATAATGTAGGAAATCCAAAAGCCTTGAGCTTATATAATATAACATCATGTGAGAGTTGATCGAATGCTTTGGAAAAATCAGTGTAAATACAGTCGAGCTCATACCCATTTTCAAGGGTATTGGAAAATATGTGAAGAAAACAAAGAAGGTTTGTTACCGTTGATCTTTTTGCATAAGGCCATGCTGCTGTCTGCAAACAATATTTTTTTGTAAAAAATGAGAGGCTGTTACAAACAACTTGTTCAAAGAGTTTGGGGATGCAAGATAGTTTGGATATAGGCCTGTAGTTTTTTATTTCTATCTTATCACCCTTTTTAAAAACCGGAGTAATATAGGACTTTTTTCAAAGGTTTGGGAAAACGCTTGTACTAAGCTTTAAGATCTCTTATCACAAATCACCTCACGCGATTAAAGCCATTTTCCATTTGCTTGGAAAGAATTCAGAAAAATAGAAAAAAGGCATCAAGTGTCGTTGGACATCTGTGAGTGCAACGAAGATATCCTCTACCACATTTTGAAAGGAGTTCTAAATTCCTATCTGCTTTTCTGAAAATACAATTTTTAATTGAACATGATTGGAATTATTTGTTTCTATTGAAAAAGCAATAAAAAAAAAACTTAATTAGCAAATAAATCTTATGTATGTATCAACAAATCATGTTTACAGTTGTCAAGTAAATACGAACAATTATATCACAGCACAAAGTAATAAATTTGAACTTTTTTTCTGAAAGATATTGAGGGAAGTGGGAAAATTGGCCTATATAAATAAACATGGCAGATAAACAAGCATATTATGTGCTCACGTTATGGAGTGAGTGATTGGCTTCAGCAATCGAGTAAGTGAGTAACAATTTCACGTTTTATAACCGTATTTCACGGTATTTAAAACAGTACTAGTAACATGGAATATTCACTGATATATTTCGAGTTTCTATTAATTCGTAGATGTCGCTGACGTCTCTTTAGATAATTTTAATTTATTTTTGTTAACAAAACTCGTTTCTTTAAAAAAAAAAAATACAAATATTAGTGAGAACTATAGGAAGTTAAAACATTAAATGCACTCGGATGGTGTTGCTTAAAGAAATCTTGTTAATTGATGCCAAGACGGCTGTAATGGTCTTCCAGCTGATGTGTACATGAACAAAGAAAGTGATATATGTATGAACGGATCTTCTATTCGGTTAGTAACTTGTGTATTGATTTGGACACTGGTATAGAAGGTAATCTACCTTCGTAATAAATACAAGAAAAATGTACACTAAATTTTTTGTAATTTCATTTCACGAAAAATCAGCGAGTACTGAATGCGTCAAAAGAAATTCCGTTCGATTACTGGTAAGAGAAAGCCAAATTGTAGTGCGAGAATACTTGATAACGTGAATTGTAATACCAAACTCACATAATTTCTTCATGAGTTACTCAATAACGAGAGCTGTAATTCGGGCCCAGATTTGCAAAGGGCAAGAGAGTGAAAAATCTAACTCTAAATTGGAGCTTTTTCTGCAAATAAAGCAAAAAAGACTTGATGCCAATTGCGCAAAATAGGTTTTCCGTAAAAAACAACGAGTCACATCAAAAAAAATTCATATCACTGTTAAAATAGGCAATCCCCATGTGGAGTTTTGAATACCACCATTTTTTACTTTTACTGGCACATTTAAGCTAGTTAAATGCATTTTAGTTTCAAACTTAGTTTTGGCTTTTAACAAATTTTTGGATGACCAATAAATTCACAATACGTCGTCTGTCGCCTCTTGTCTGTCGTGTGTCGTCTATCGTCTGTCGTCTGTCGTCTGTCATCTGTCGTCTGTGGTCTGTCGTATTTTGTCTGCCGTCTTTTCTAAAACTTAACCTTAAGTATTATGAGTATTACAGATATATTCTCATCGCTTGAATATATATATTTCGTTTTCCTTCGATACTGTCATTTTTGATTTCTCGAAATCGTGTTTCCTCTTTCCATATTAACAGCTCTAGTCGAACCCTACCAGGAGATCTGTTTGGAGAGTTTGCTGCTTTGGGGGGAATAAATCTGCTGCGCCAACCTTATTCTCCTGAAAGCATAACAGAACAGTTGAAATTTCGCAAGAAATCTAGTAACACCATCATCACAACAGGCATTCTCATATTGCCATAAAGTTCAAATACACTTTTTTACTGTTAAGGAAAACACCAAATCAAACAATGCTACACAATAGACCGGTTTGCTAGAGGAGCTGATACCTGGATTCTGTGATTATCAACGTGAGATATGAGAAATAGAACAAAAGATTGAATCGCATGGTTTTAAGCATCTGCACTTCTGCAGCCCTGACGGGCTCATCAATAAGCTCAAGCAAATGAACCAACTCAACGAAGTTTTCAAAACACCTTGTTCCTACTCAACAATTAAAATTTGATCAAAGTAGGAATCAATACGAAAAAGACGCTTATTGTACAAAGTTACATGCCTCGACCTCAAATCTATAGCTCATAACAGCCCGGCGCTCTTAAAATAGCTCAATAAGCAGCCATTTACTTCCTCTGAAATACGAGTTTTAACTAAAAGCCATTTACAGACGTTTTGAAATGAGCATTGCTTTTTAAAAATGTTAAAAGGAGTTTTAGATCATCATCATTTCTTTCACAAAAGTGTGTCATTTCCCATTTCATTGCACCAAGAAGAATCTCTCTGAACAATGAAAGACATGGGGAGACATGAATCAATCCCTTTAAACTCCCCAATATTTCTTCCATCCACCTAAGCCTTAAAGAGCAACATTTTCACTGACACTCATCACCCACTAAACCCAACTTTCATTCATCTTCCTTTGCTGTAAACTAGCAACACTCTTTCACATTTCAACCGCAACATGCCCCATAACAAATTAATAATAACACAGTAAATTAAACCCGGTAATCCCCATACGTGAAACCCTAACTAGCTATCAATTACACAGCACCCAAAAACCTACTGATTTACATAGTTTTCCCATTGATGTAGCGATCTCGCATACACTCCTCCCATAGACGATTCTTTCTACACATCAACTCTCACTTTACCACTTTTGAGCGACAAAGAAAGCCACTCATCTCGGTTTTGTATCTCGATATTCAATCTTTATCGACGTTATCAATAAAATCATTGTTTTTTTTCTCTCTTCTAAACAAAATATGTGGATATGAGATGTGTGTGTGTGTGCAACAACAAACGCCCTCCAAAAGGCATCATGGCAAACTCATCACATTACCATATCGTCATTGGGGCCCCCAGCCAAAGCAAGCTGCTAGGCCATTATTATTTTCTTGACTAGAGGTATAATCTCTGAAAGATTTAGTTACACCTCAGCTTGCGTCTCGTGTTTGCGACCCAATTTTTCTCGACACGGCACCCAGGCATCAAAGCCATCCAAGCCATTCAAACCATCTCACAGCTGTTTTATGTTTTCCACATGCTTAGACTAAACTATCTTCCGAACGAACGATTAAATGCAACTTTGTTTAGACAAAACCAGGAGCGAAATCACGCTCAACTATGCCTGGGGACGTGTACCGCTCTGGGGCAGTAGAATGATGAATCTTTTGGAGCTAATGGGTCGCATAGTGCCACAGCAAGTCACTTCACTATTTCGAATATGATTTTGATGTAGGTTTGCAGAGAATACGGCTCCCATTTGCCCCTGGATTACGTTTGTCTATTGAACGGACCTGTGTGCCGCTGCTGCGCACCAATCGGGCTTACAATCCGAGATTTGTTGTGGTCGCCGAACTGATCCTATGATATTCTCGCGTTTACATATAGCGAAGATGGATTTCCTGGGTTATAGGACGAGACTATACCTCCATGTGGTCCACATTTGAAAAGAACCCGTGTTCGCTCCTCTGGAAACCGACCGACTTATGATGTATCTAACGTGGGCCACGGTAAATAAGTCACTAAATTGGACTCACGTCCGAGAGATTTGTGAAGCTTCGTGTTGCATGCAACTGCAAAACAGTGGCAGCATTGCTGGAATCTCCATCTTCTTCCGGTGCGGTGGGCTTGAGAATGCCGCTCTTAAGTTAGATGGAGGAAAAAATTAAATACACTGACAGGCAAATGCAATGTGCATCTGTAACTGTATCTAATGCAGTATTGGCGCGTATCCATTGGACTCGACTCGACTTTGGTAGACGAGAATCTAAGTGGCATGTTGCCAGTCATTGGGAAGCTGGCTACTGTCGTTGTTGTCGTCGTTCGTACTTCGAAGCACGTCTGAGCGTCCGTCGTCGCGACGTTTGGTCTTCTAAAGCCAACTTCGTCTCTGACTGCTGTTGTTGCAGCAGCAGCAGCTGAACTCGTGTAATTACAAGTTAAACTAACGGTTAAGTAATTAGATTCCATTTGTAATGCAGCAGTGGATGCTGTGGCTGCTGCTCTTTTTTTCTTGTTGCTTCCTTCATTCTGTTTGCTGTTGTGATTGTTGTGTTGGCTTGGATTGTTGGATTTATTGGTTGCAATTCGTTTGGGTGGCGTTTTATTTGAAGGAGACGAAGAGTAGGGAAGCAGAGGGTAATTTGAATATTTACTCACTATGGCACTGTTGAGAAGATGTTGTGTTATTTTGTTTTTGTTTTTAGAGAGAAAAGCTATGCCACGAGCGATGATCTTTGACTGCGCGTGGTTTGACATATTGTCAGTGGGTCATGGGGGCTGTTTGGTTTGAGATTTTGCAGTGAAATTTATTTAAATGCTCTTTGGTTAGAGATCTTAAAAGTTAGTTTTTTGCGATAAAGATGCTGGCTGTGGCTTGACTGTGGTTTGGTATTTGCATTGAAGAGTAGCAGTTAATGCATCATTTACTGGCAGTTTGATGGTTAATAGGAGAATTTTTTTTTGTTAATTTGTGTACTCATTTGGCTTGCTGAGGAATCTCGATAGAGATTGTAATTTGTCAGAGGCTGCACGAATAGAGAGGCTTTTTCTAGTTTCATTTAAGATGTTTTGAATTTGGAATACAATACCTTTTTGAATGAAATTTGTAAGAAAGTTTATGAAATTTTACTTGGCGCCCAACTTAAAACCATAATTCAAATCGAGGTGTTTCGAGGTATTGCTTTGGAAAAGAGGTCGGTTTTTGGAGAAGAACGTCTGTAAATCTGAAATACACAACTAAATTTATAGTAGTCTATGGATCTGTTAGGGTTTCCTTTTCAATCATTGCACAGCAGAGGTTTGTAATTGAAATTAGGTTTGCATTGTGCTTTTTTCTTATCTCAAGTATAGGTCTAATTGAGCTGGTTGTCGGACTCTTCTTAACAGTAGCTAGCAGCATCAACAGCAAACAGCAGCGGTCAATTCGGTAACATTATTATCTCTCACTCTACAGCTTCTACCAAAAATAGAAGCAAGAAAACCACACAAACTTTGGCCAAGACTTTTTATGTTAATTGAAAAACAAACTTTGAAGTAAAATCTTTAAGAAAAATGATGTTTAGATTAATTTTTTTGAATGAGCAGACTCTCCTGTTGTCATTTAAACATGTTCAGCCACATCCACTGTTAAGCATGGGCACTGGGCAGGCCTTCGGGAAGTGTATTAATTATTAAATTAACAACAAGTTCATCAACTGCTGGCGGTAGCACCTAATCGAGGCTCAGCTTGTAGCAGGTAATCAGCAGATTGTTAAGGGGTTAGGGGTAGTCAGGATTATCAAAAAATCGATTTTTCTTTTTGAGCATTTTCTTAAAGTATAGTATCTTAAAAATATTCTCTGAAAGTTTGAAGTGAATCCGACAAATATCTTTCGAGTTATTCAGCTTTATTTTCAGCTTTCAGTACTGCACATAAAGCGACTGTAAAACTTTAAATGCGTTTTTCTCAAAACTATGTTTTTGAACTGGTGCCAACTGTAACTCAAAAACCGCTCGATAGATTTGAATGAAATTTATACAGTTTCTAGGAAACATAAAAAATTAATGCTTAATCGAAGCTTTTTTATTAACTTCAAAATTGGATTTTTTATAAATAATTAATTGTTGATTTTTCTTCAAAAATCAGAAAAAAAATTCCAGGAGCCGCCATTTTGTTAATTTTGAAGCAAAATAAAAAAGCTTCAATCAAGCACTAGCTTTTTATGTTTTCTAAGAACTGTATAAATTTTATTCAAATCTATCGAGCGGTTTTTGAGTTACAGCTGGCACCGCAACGACCCATTTTTAAAACTTGTTCAACTTAAAACCGATTATAACTCGTAAAATGGTTAGTATTTTTTTTTTGAAATTTTAGTGAAGTTATGTTAAAATATGATGAAATTATACTACGTTTTTACTTTTGTAATAAAAAATTCATTACTAGTAAAAAAAAAAATTATTAAAAAATGGCATTTTTTCACGCTTCTGACTACCCCTAACCCTTTAAAGGATATTTGAATATAATTATTAAAGCAAAATTACTTACTTACTTAATAAATTTCAATTTTCGAAATGGCGCTCAATGCGAGAATGGAACTAGGAAACAGATTTCCAACGGTAAAGAATGTGTAAGAACCTTAGCTTTTCAGAATAATGCCACCAACATACACACAACCTCTGGGAAGATTGACGAAATTTGGAGTTCACATTGAGCTAATCAACTGCTGACGGTAGCAGCTACTTGAGACTCGACTCGGGAAAGGTAATCCTCTCAAGTTCTTTATAGTAGCTGATTCTATCGTCAGAATTACTTTTGAAAACAGCAACGTCAAATAATGAGTAATTAGCTTAATAAAATTTTCGAAATGGCGCCCAATGCGAGACTGGAACTAGGAAAAGAAACCATCGACTATAGCCATCAGCTTGGAATGTGTAAGGACATTATTTGTTATTGCATTATAGTGCCGTCAGTATATATCAAATCTTCGGGAAGTGTCTTGAATATAGAGTTTAAACCGAGTTAATCAACTGCCGATGGTATCATCTACGCGAGATCTGGCTCTGGTGCTTTTGAGGAGAACGACGCCATACGACTGTACACCTCTTTAGGATCATACGCATACTTTTTACAAGCGGAGGCGTATGCTGTTCTAATGGCTTTAAGCCACGTTACGAACAATAGCTGGACAGGGAGAAGTATCTGTGTTCGCAGCAACAGCCATGCTGTGCTTAGGGCCCTTCTCAACCCTCTAACTACTTCGAAAGTGATCCGAGAATGTAAGAGCTCTCTAAATGCGATCGGAAGATTGAATTCTTTGAGTCTCTTTTGGGTTCCAGGCCATCACGGCATAACTGGAAATGAGATCTCTGATGAACTTGCGAGGTAAGGATCTCAGTCAGCTTTCTCAGGACCTGAACTGTCGATAGGTCTGCCAGCGTTCACAGTGGGGGCTTCAATCAACGATTGGATCTGTGAAGAGCACAACCGTAGATGGCATGCTCCATTGGATGCAGACAGACCAAAGATACGCTCCCCAACGTTAAAAAGAAGACTGCAACATTTTTGCTATCCCGTAGCAGAAAAGACTGTAGAAAGCTTATTGGCTGTGCCAGCGGGCACTTCTCTTTTTCCAAGCATTTAAACGTGTTAGGCTTAATTGATACCACACTCTGTGAATCTTGTGGAGAAGATGAGGACACCGCAGAGCAGTTCCTCTGTGAATGTCCTACTTTTTCTCGCAGGAGGTTACAGATACTCGGCACAGACATGTTGAGAGCTGGTAACTTATGCTCCCTAGCGTATTTTGGCTTTTCTCCGAACATCTGAAAGCTATAACAAATAGAGGGTTGCTAACTGGTGGTATAGGTACAATGGACCGGTATTTGGGTCTGAGTGCTCCAGCTGGTATTTCAAAAACCTCCAACAGAAAAAATAAAAATATCTTATCCTCAAACCTTTGCCCCATCTCCTGTCTCAAGTTTCAACACATCACTTTAGCAAAATTATTCCCTATTACCCCAAATTCAACTGATGAAACCATTCTTTCATTCTCTTCCCGTCATTACTCACTTAAAAGTTACTTACACCCAAAAATTTACGAGATCGCTCCTATTACCTATTAATGCCATTAGTGTGTGACATTCATGTCACCCATTCAAAGCGCCCAAAGTATTATACTCTATGTTGTAACATCAGTGCTTTTCAACCACTACTTGAACTATCAAAGCTGTGTAATTACTTTCGATGCAATAAACTTTTAACTGACGGAAATAAAAGGTTTACGATGTTAAATAACCGCAAAGTTGTAAAAAAGTTTTCATTACCTTGATGCATTTCAGTGCGGTGCTCCCATCAAAAAAGTTACTTTCCATTTCTATCGTCGCGTCGTCAAAATAATGGTGAAACTAAAATTACAATAATAATTCCAGGTGCTGCTACCTACAATCAAATGACAAAACACACCAAAGCATGAAAAATGTCATTGGGAGTGAATAAGCTCAACATAATTATTCACACCTGATAAAATGCGTTTTTGCACCAATAAACAGATTTATGGACGTGATGGAATTAGAAGAGAAATTAATAGTTCCTTATGCGGAACTTTCAATTTTCAAATCTGCCACTGTTTTTATATGGCTCCACTGTAATATAATTGATTGAAATTATTTTACATAGCGGTACTCCGTCCGTCAACACAACACAGGGATGTGAGATTCATTAAAATGGATAAACACTAATGAAGTTTATTGTGCTTTTGTGTCGCGCTTTGTTTGCATTGATTCGCTGAATCGGATGGTAAATAGTGCATATTAAGGCAGATCAACAATGAAAAGGCAATCCGTGGGTGGAATAATAAATGTTGGCTATTACCTGATTGTTTGGAGCAGGCAGCATACTGATGCGTATATGAAGCTGGCTTTCTCTTGAAATATGTAGCTTCACATATATGATCATGATCGATCTATCACTTTTGTTATCTTGATATTATATAGAAAAACGCAACCTACGCGTAAAGTGAATTACGAATTAGACGGGGTGGATAATCGACGTTTTTTTTTGCGGTGGATAGACGATGCAGGCCATTGATGAAGAGAAAGTCTTGTGTCCTTAGAGAAAGATGAAAAAGGAGTACAATACCTATTATTCGTGAAAATGGAAAGTACATATATTACAGTTTTGAAATTAGTTTCGAAAATCGAAAGAATCAAATAAATGATTGACATCAAACCGTTCGAAAAGAAGAAAAGTTGTCAGTACTCCGAAATAATCGGTTTTGAGAGTTTTCAGTCTCTTTCAATAATTTCAGATCTAAGATATTGAAAAGGAGATGTTGATAGTGCCGGATAAGTTCATTGTAATGCTGCGGCGGATCTCAAGTTTCTACATAAAATACTGTCGCTGGAGAGGTAGAATGGAAAAAGGTCCAGTAGCGCAAATTGAGGATTGTGGTTGTTGTAACTGCTGACAGGGGTGTATCAAACCTACTTAACGTAAGTCTCTCTTCCCGCCTTCCAAACCATTGTATAAAACGTGATATCCTCAGCGAATATCCGGACTTTATCAGATAGTCAAGCACCGCTCAAATCACTCGGCGGTGTTTTTTACGAACTCAGTTACCGCCCTTAACTGTCGCCTATCTCCTAGGGAGATGGCTGAATAGTTCAATATTCACCTTATTTGGGTTCCGGGGCACAGAGATATCGCGGGTAACTGCAACGCCGATGAACTCGCCAGAAAAGGAACCGTTCTACCAATCTCAACCAGTAGGTTGAATATTATTATACCAATCGCTACATGTAAACTTATGCTAAAGCAAGAGGCAATGGATAATGGATACAACAAAACATAGGTGGAACAATATCACTACGTGCGTGGCAACAAAACGGATATGGCCAGGACTAGATCCCAAACGCACAAGACATTTGTTATCCATAACCAGATTGAACTTAAGCTCCGTAATCAATGTCATCACCGGACATTGAAAAAATTGCATATCATTTTCAGATCTAAGCCAAATGAGGACTATGGAGCATTATGACATCGTAAAGTTCCAAGCACAAGAGATAGCCAGTGCTATTTTCCTAAAGAGTGTCCCTCATACTCCATACTGTTCCGTTGCTACTTGCCTCAAGTTTTGAAAGTTAATATATGTCAGTAATCTTTCAAAACGCAGCCTGTCTGATTTTGAGTCCCCCTGAGCCAAAAAAGCGAGTAAACTGATTCCAAAGAAAACTATAGCTGTTAGCATCATGTGAGTACTACAAGCAACGGAGAAGAGAAATATATCGTTTACTCTCATTGGTAAAAAGAAGCAACATTAGAAAGAGAATGAGGAAATCGAGAGACACCACTGAAAGAATCAGATTCCAAAGATCATAAGGAGGTGACCTTTAACTAAAGCCAACAGGAGAGACAGTAACAAAAAAGATAAAAGACAAGCAGGGAAAGCGAATATCGATAACCTGGGCAAAATAAAAAGCCTATTACTTTGAAGAATTTGGATGCCCTGATGGTTCCACTATTAGCACGGGAATAACATCGGGATGAAAAAATAGAATGGCGCAACAGAGCGGGGAGCTCCGGAGACTGGCGCATTTCCCACAACCATGCGTTGATACTTTGTCAAAATCTCCAGCAGGCTACAGGCCTTCGTCAACCGTTGTCTGCGCTACATTCTGAAGACCCGGTGGCCGCAAAACATATCAAACGTTAAACTATGGAATAGGACTGGACAGATGAAATTGGATGCGGACATCACCCAATGAAAGTGTCGTTGGATAGGCCATACACTGAGGAAACCTAACGACAACATAGCGAAACAATCATTCGAGTGGAATCCACAGGGTGAGAGACGCTTTGGATGACCAAAAACAACATGGAGGTCATCTGTTTCAAAAGAAGCTCAGTCTCAAGGTATTCAATCGTGGTCACAGCAAAGACCCGTTGCGGCGAATCGGAACAGATGGAGGGATCTGGTTGATGCACTATGCTCCAGGAGGAGTTAAAGTGCTGCTACAGTTGCAGCCGGACAACATATATATATGCCTTGTGACGGAATGGAAGGGCCTATAGTTTTGCCGATTCCGATCGGGTCATCGAAAAAACGCTCTTCGTGGCAATGAATTTTACTATCGGAAGACTTTACCAATTCCTTGTGAAATGCGATACCAGCGGAACAACGTTTTTGTTTTCTGTTGGGATTTGAACCACGAACCTCCGCTTCAACAGCCAGGCATGCTAACCATTACGATATCGGCACTACTCAAAACATGAAAACTCTACGAACGGGGAGAGAATTTTATAAGATTCTGGTTCTCTATGTTGAGACGGTACTTAAAAAATATAACTCTCGAATAATCAGGGGGCCACCCTGGAAACTTTGAATAAATCAGTCAGGCCTTATGGCAGACGCATAGATTTTGTCTATACAAATCGACTGGAAGTCCATTTACGCAGTGGACTAAAATATCATCAGAATATCGAGTAATTCTACTTTAAGTTCAACAAAGTTAAAAGTTTTATTTCAATAGCTTTAGCATTTTAAGTCTACCAAAAGCCAGTCATTTACGATATACAACGGTTTATTCAACAAAAAACTTCTTCGTTGTGCGCCATTTTTGAAAAATGTGCCTTGTCTAAAATGGCGTTATAAAAGATGAAAAAGCACCTCTGTCACTTTGAAGAAGCTGCAGGTAGTATCTCAAGAACCAAAATCACTGACAACGTATTTAATTAAATAGGACCACGATCGCTTAGAGCTGAAGACATCTTCTTACCACGAGTATTCTGATCGCCAAGAAATCACACCTTTCCCACTTATCTGCTTCACACAAGTGATTCGGTTGCCGGGTGTGTCGCATCGCTCAGAAATATAGTTCTACTCAAACTAATAGGATTGTATTTAAAATCTACTTTTTTGTTTGAGAGATAACCACTTCAACGCTGCTGAAAGTGAGAATTAACAAATATATGTCTTAAATGGCGCCCAACGGTGGAAAGAAAACTATGTGTACTTTACTATGAACGGCCCTACAGATTAGGAAAATATTTGCATTCAAAAGCGTTAATGAATAAATAATTTAATAAATTCACAGTTCAAAAATGGGGTTACCAGATTTTGGAGATAAATCAAGTTGGGATATGAAAACTTTGAAAGAATTCTCAATGAATCAAGTCACAGTTGAGAACTATGTAGTTGGTTTTTTCGTTGAAGGAGTTGCTCCCGGGGTGGCGACCACAGAGCAGTTTTTTGAAAGATCTTTACTTGCCCTGAATGTCAAACTGAGTGTTTTTGAGCCTTGGGTTCGCTCTCAACTCGCTCTGAAGTGGAACTAGATTTTTGCTGGGGCGAGTTAAGGTAATGCACAGGGCCGTCGAATGACATGAATTATTCTTTAAATGACAGGGGTGTGTTGCGAATGTGTGAACTAACTTTTTTTGAGAGCTCAATGTTTTTGAAAACTCATAGATTTATCAAGAAAACCTAGGTCGACCCTTGGTAAAGTTCAAGGAACGAACCTAGTGACACTCCACTTTGATTCTTCAACAATGTAAAAATTAGTTCGTTTTGAATTTTATTTCTATCAAGGTTTATAAATCGAGATAATGATGACCGCTTTCAAGTTAGATAAAACGACGATGATATTCCGAAAAAGATAGGCAAACCCATGTATGAACAACTCCATTCTTCAATTTAACTAAAAGACGTAGTTTATTTAGTTTGCTAAAAATCAAAAATGATGATGATAGTCATAAGCCATGACACACTTGAAGTCATTTTGTGTGAATGTCTGATCATTAAGACCGCACCATCTACTTACAAACTTTTTCCAAGAACTCCTCTGTCCTCAAACATGGTAAGACCGTTGTCCAAATTATCCAACTCACCTGCAAAGAAATAAAAACAAAATTGAATTACACGAAATTGAAGACAATTTTGAACAAAAAAAAAGTGTAATAAAGTCCAACATTTTAATTGCCAGCATAAAACTCAGTCGAGCACGACCTTCTAATAAAGCCTTAGAGATCTTTGACTTTTAACACCACACATCGCGTCACTCTCAGGCACAACAGAAAAACCAGAACAAACACAAGAAACAATCAAAAGAACAATATAACACTAAAACAATATTGTCTTGTGTATTGAAATTGCCGAAACAAGCCACCATACCACCACACAAAACACATAAGATGGAGTTATTATGTTTTAAAGATGTCCCGCGCAATGGCCTGGCCGGTTATGTTGGTATTTGGAAAAGGTTAAGTCAATGCACTCGGAAAATCATTGACATTTCAGTCGCGAAATTAGCTTACGAACCAATGATGAAGCACGCATACGGGTAGAGAGTATTCATGTATGGATTTTTTCCGTTTAACACGAGCTAAGACTTTTCGAAGAATTTCGTATGCTGAATAGCCAAAAGTTACAACAATTTACGTGGGCTTAACAAAACAGAACTCTTAACTGACCCACATTCGAATGGATTCAGTTGCGGCAATGAGGTGAGACATCCAGAACGGTAGCTTGGCAGATAAACACGTGCGCATGTGCGTGGGATAATGGCTCTGTGCTTTGTCCAAACTGAAGGACAACCGGCCGGCCGGTGGAGAAGAGAAATTGTCAGAACCGATTTGCGCTTTCTTATAAAATCTAACCTAATAGATACAAAGATACTCCATCTTATTGTCTGCCATTTGGAGTTTAAGTACCCACTTTGTGGCGCAATTCCGCTCTTGTCATCTTTTCTGCGGATCAGTCGTTAATGTTTTATTTTGTTCAGTTTTGATGAAAGATTCTTGAGAGACAGTTGCTCAAGAATTGCCAAATGAAAAAATAAGTATCTTTGTATCTTTTGTAAGAAGACAAGACATTGGTTTTGATTTTTTGACCCAAATGACTTGGGTATAAAGCACACAAACATCTTCGATAAGACCGCGTGTACTCACATATCATATATACGGGAGTTTTTAAGCCTCTAACAAGCTCAAGCCCCGAAACGGGGAAGGCAGGTAATTAATTAACATTATTCACCTCGTTATTCGCGACGAACGACAGACGTCTTGGTTTTGTTTCATTCGCTTTTCTCTTTGCGTTTGTTATATCGGATGAAGCCGAATGCAATCGCGTTACATAGTAAACGACAGACGAGACGCAACGGGTAGGATTTGCTGTATTCAAGTATCTAAAAATTGATTCCTCTACTCTCAGCGCAGCTGAATGGTCTTGAAGATATGTTCTACTTCACAGATTGATGGAGATTATGATGATGATAGAAAGCATCCCATATGTGGATAACCCATTCGGTTAACCTCATCGATAGTGATGCGCTCTGACATATTGAAAACTTGAATTATGAGATAATCGAAACGTTTTTCTTTAAGGAGAGCAGATCTTGTGAGTGGAAGATGTTTTTTCTTTTCTTTTTTTGTTGCTAATACATATTTTGTGTTTTATTCCCAGAAGCCTGTATGATCCGAAGAGTTAGAGTCTATTGATTTGTACGATGCATAACCTGATTCCCATGGGAAAACAGCCATCGATATCGTCTACGAGTTGGTAGTTTGGGTTTCGGGTAATGGTGAATGGCGCAGAGAGTTTATTTTCGAACAAAAGTAGAGCAGTTCTTCCTGTGCGTTTTAAATTGGATGATGTTTCCAGCGAGTTTCTCTTGTCTTACTTATAGAAGTTCTCTCTCCTTGGCAATAATTGTTGAGAGATAAAAGTGCAGAAGGATCGATGTAATCATCAGCGCAGCGCAGCAACCACAAGTTGAATTGTGCTGTGTGTGAGAATTGGCACAAAGGTAAGTAGGGGATATTGTTAAGGCAATCGACAATTGGGTCAATTTAATCATGTGGATGAAGAAAACGAAGTTAATTGCTGTTTGGTGTTTCAAGATGGATCTTCTTTTTGAGTGAACCTCTTGGCCTAGGAACATGCGATTGATGCAAGTACCTATAGGTCAGGTTTTCAAGAACCACATGCGTTGCCATTGCAACGAACGTTAGTTATACAAAAGAAGTGCATGTTTTCTTGAACTTCATTGAATATCAATGTTTTCATGGATGATCATGTTGAGTCTCACCGCCTCGCGGTCGAATGATCGGGCAGAGGACGATATTTTATAGAAACTCTGCAATGGGCCAGGCTAGTAGTGTAAGCACAAACTCTACGTTGAGATTATACATGCGATTATCTATCAATTCGGTTTTACAGTGTCTGTCGAAACCTGGAAGTTAGTAAAATTTTATCGACTTAACTACGCCAGGCGTTTAAGCTTCAGGTCAAGGCTAAGCGTTTCTGTTTTTGATGGCTTTCGTTTTCTTAGCTGATTATTACAAAAATAGGAAAAACATCGTGAACGAGATGACAAAGTACTTAGGTACAAAATGCATTCAAAACAAGTTCAAGCAGTGATGACAACTTTCTTTAATAAAATTTGATTTAGCTCCATTTGATTGAAGTCAGGATTAGTTTACATTGTGAAATAGAACGAGATGAGATGAATATTACAGTGCCACGTGTTTCTTTGTCTAGTAAAATTTTTTTTAAACTCAAGGATTTAACTAATCATTTGTTTTTTAGGACGAGATAAGATCCAAAATTTAGCTACAGTTCGAGCTTCAGATGCAGTTGAGCTTCAGTTCAAATTCTGACTGTGAATGGAAGGAAGAAAGGAGAAAAAACAAATCAAAAAAAGAAAAAAGAATAATTCCTTGATTTGATATGGAGTATTGAGTAGCGGAGTTCACTCGATGCAATAAGTTGGACAGACTTTGGTTTGAACGCCCAATGTTGGAAAATGTTAACCCTCAGACGACCTCTTTTCCAGCTTGTTGGATTGTTTTAAAATATTTTCGAAAATTTTGAAGTTAAACTGAGTGGAGGAATAAAGGTATGTTAAAATGTTGGACGACAAGTCTGATAAGTCTGAGCGCAGACTACATTCGTAAATTAGGAAGAGCAAGTGATTTTAAATGTCGATGCAATCCGATCAAAGTTAGCGTCTTATAAAAGGGTACGAAATGATCTAACTGATAGGTCCAGTTTTTTGGATTTGAGGCACATTTTACGCCTTGATCTTCCTCATTTTCGATTTAAATCAACTGTGATACTTAGAACTACTTTTGAGGTATGATTCAGACATTGAGTGGTGCCAAATGATTGTAGATCGATTTTAAGAGGGTGGGCTAGGACCTTAGACAATCTTTGACGTTTAATCAATAGTGAGCGATGAACGATTTGTAAAAAGTTGGAAGAAAAAATCGGATTATTATACTTAGATCTCTAATTGTCCTTTTAGGGCCGTCGCGTCGCCGTCGGTTGACGTTCATGGAATTGCAAGAAATCGGAACTCAACTAACCACACCCTGCATATTTTAGTAATTTCCTATGAAGTTTATTTCAATGACAATAGAATGTGAAAGGATTAAAAAGATGAAGCGAGACTTCACATTTACATTTACATTTACATGAAACCTACTCCACACATAAATCTGCGGAGTAGGGGGTTTGCAGCCGGGCGACAAAGACCATTTGGCTGATACACCACAAGACTAACTACACAAATACTACATAGAACAAATAACACATGACAACAGCACGCAGTAGTACAAGACGGTTCCCCATCTTGTCACTAACAGCGCTCATTCCGATTTAATTACGGTGTTCTAATGGGAACCGACTCTTTTCGGGTGACAAGGAGACTTCACATTTCGGACAATATCAGTGCATGACGTAAAGGTATTATCTGCTTAGGCACTAAAAAGTACTTCACAAAGCCTAAGGAAACACGATTTTTATGCTGCACGTGAGAGTGATGATGTAAGATAGAGATTAAGTTAACCCGTCAAGGTGGCTGTTAGGAAAACGACTGACGCATTTAGACCCATGATAAGATCCATTGCAGATTTCTATAAAGCAATCGAGATGGTGAAAGGTACATATATATTTATTAGATCAATTGGACTCCTATAAATACAACAGTCCCTGGAGGAGAGCAGGAAACGAGAGAAGTTGTGGGATATTCTACTTTAAATCTCATCAATGCAGCAATTGTAATGAATCATTACACAGATCAAGAAACATACTCATTGAAGAGTGCCTTGGTAGTTTTGCAGCTTGTAAGGATTTAAGATGTCTGCATGATCCAGGAATAGAGCATTGAATAGTATCCAGTCCTATCTCACTGTCGAATTCAGTGTCCAGGGCTTTTTTTTATAAAAAAAAGAGGAGGCTTATATGCTAGTCTAGAGAACTCAGACCTAATTTCCGGTCCATTCTACTACCAGGGTAGCAGCCTTCCCTTTCTTTTGTGTTGCAGTATAGTTGGAAATAAGGTGTTAGTTATTTCACATATAACCTCAAGTCCGGCGTTCATATGAAACTGATAGACTGAAAGAAAAGTAAATGTCCAGAGAGGAATTTGAACCCACGCGTCCGGCCTATCTACTGAACACTTTACCACTGCACCACGGCCGCTTTTTAGTTTCCAGGGCTATACTTCCATGTCGAATTTAGTGTCCAGCGCTACCTCGCTGTTGAATTTAGTGGCTGCTGCTACCTCAGATCAACCACTAACCCATTCACTTAGTATCATTTCAGGAATCAGTGTTAAGAGACCCGCACCTCAACGAACGAACCGAGAAGACAGAGTTCGAGTCACAAGAACCCAGACTTGATCATCCGAAATTCTAGAACTGAGCAGAGAAGCCAAAGACTCGCCGTCAACGCTGTTCTGATTCTTAACACATATAAAAAAAAACCAAACTTGTTTTATCTAAGCTAAGTCCCACAACCAGAACCAGAAACCAAAAACTGTCACTATCCCACCAGACCTGACCGGAATCATAGCCTGAATTAGATATTGAACTATTATGTGAAATCGAAAAACCTCGGAATAAAATAAAATTTCAATTGACAAAAGTTTTGCTAATTCTTTAGTCAATCTAAGATCCAACGAGCTAACTTCTTCAGCCTTCGATAAAAAGCATCTTCGCAATGAAGAAGCCATTTGATAAGACACCAAGTTATGCAGCATATCTGCTCATGAGGCAGTGTTCGGGTGTCACATCGATTACGCAGCTAAAGTGTCACCTGTTTATAGACAAACGGCAGACATTTTGTTCGTTTTGGAGTCTGATTCGGGAGAATCTCTTTTGTCGCCGGACAGGTGGTGGTGTTCCTGCACCCAATGTTTGATATCTGAATACCATGACTTTAGCATGGCCTTACAAGTAGGTATAGCTTTACTAATGCTCATCTTTGATTGAAAGAGATCGGAATGGTGGTTCTAATTTAGGCAAGCTATCATCACCATGGATGAGTACCGCAGTTAATGTGCGATAGGCCAACTTCTATCAAAACTTTTTTTGTCCTTTAAATCAGAATTTCAAAAAAAAAATCAGTCTTCACAGGCTTCAGAGGAGCTTTTATCACCGATTACCCAAAAATTTTCCGAGCGTTTTGTCTCGAAGGATGTTGAAGGAACATCAAACTGTTTGGAAAACATTCTGGATCATTCGAACGGATGAAAGTTACACATCTAACAGAAAACAAATGGTCAAATTGAATAGTTTCCTTACTTGGCAAAAGACATTGTTCCTCAAGGAAGTCATATATAGGACCTTCGTTTCCCAATATTTTCGTGAATAAAACTCCTAACTTATTTGATGATGCCAAATGCCGATCTGCGCAAATAAATAAATTTTGTTTTGGTTATCCTTAAAAAGGATGAACATAGCATTGCTCAAACGAATGGATACTGCCCTCCATCCGTGAAATATGCAACTACATCCTCAGGAATGGTTGCTTTTTAAAACCAAAAAACAATTTAATTTTGAAATTGAACGACATCTTTTTTTTTTGAAGCCATGAAAATAAGCATATTACCTGTGTTTATCGGTTAAAACAGTTATGAAATCCTTTTTATAAGAATACCAGTCCTACCAGAGTCAAGAACCAAGTTTGGATTTTTGACGCAATGCAGTGGAACATAAACCCTTAAAGTTCATCATTTGCAGAGGGTAAGGAGGCATTACGAATGCCAATTTGTGAAATACAAAGCAAAACCCGGTTCTTTTTGGAAAAGGAAGCCAACTGCATATTCAAGAACATGAAGTCTCAGGCCATTTGGAGACCAAAAGAAAATCATTTGAATGTAAACTGTCGTCAAACAATCGCAGACATAAAATGTGCAAGAGAAATAGGAAAGCCAAAACTATGACAAGAGGGACACAAGTAGTTCGGATTAGCAAACGTAAACCCTTCTATGAGTCCTTAGCTCGGCGCCATGTAAACTCTGTGAGTTTCACTCTAAATAACGAAAGAAAAACGTTCAAGCGAGAAAACCAGGATATATACTTCCAAATGCTAAAAACCTTTGAAAACAAACATCTTTGCTCTTATGCCAAAATGGAAATTCAGCTTATAACATCATCTCAGTCAGCTTCAACCATAAACTACTTCGATGAAAGGACCAAGGATTTCCTTATAGCATCCCTTTTTGCAAGTCCTCTACTCCAATTTTTTTTTTTTTGCAAAAACTCACTAAATTCCCATTTCTATTTCAATTTTCAAGTATCCCAACATCAGAGTTCACAGAAACTCCAAAAACACTTCAAAAGAAACAAGTCTCCACGGAACTCTGGATTACATCCTCCCAAAGGAAGTAAAACAAAACTAAAATAGATTTATGGTTACGAGTACTACGAGAACGAGTACGAGTAACTTTTCCATTTTATTTCGAGATCGTCAATAACGTCTCCTACTATTCCAACAAAATGAGGAAAAAAAAAACACACACACAAAAGACACAGCAGCCATTAAAGACCCTTTAGGGGGTAGTTGTACCCAGATATTTAAAAAAGACTTTTTGTGGCATTCCATGTTGGTTGATGCAATTGCATTTGCTTGTGTGTCGCTGTTTGTATTGTTGTCGTTGTGATGGAATTTGTTTGCCTGCAGCGCCACATGGCCTTTGTGAACGGTTTTGTGGCTTCTCAGCAAATTGAAAAATATCCTTTAAAAGCCAGAGGAAGCTCCCCACGCCTTCGATTATAATTATTATTTCAGTTTTGTGGAAACAAGAGCAAACACACAAAAAAAAAATAATGGAAAACAAAGACACAAAGAGCAGCCAACAAATGAATGGGTGGTGCCCTCCATCAGTGGAATTTGTAATTACATCCTCAGGGATGGCTGTGATTTCCTTTCTGCTATGGAATCTCATTCCCATTCCAAACAAGACAAACCGCCCCCCAAAATGAATTGAAATAAATTGGAATCGTTCAAATGTGGTTTTTGTCTGATGCGCATACTTATTTTCGAATAGTTTTCCAGTTTTGAGTCAACACAACCACAATGCCACGGCAAAGCAAAAAAAAAATCTCATTAAAGAGCTTCAGCTTTAAGTCGTGAAGACTTGAACTCGATCAAGAGACGTCTCCGGCTTAATCCTTTTCTTTCTTTTTATGTGTAGTTGTTTGGTTTGTTCCTTTTGGCTTTGGATTGAGCAAATTTCTATTAATAAATGGCGCTGATGATACCTCAAGGTATCTTTACCTTAAGGCTTTTCTTAGCTAAAAATAGAACAGAGACATACATTTTTACAGCCTGACGTTTAATGCTGTCTTTGACCGCTTTAGCTGAGCACTGATCATGGTGCTGATGATGACGACTCAAACGGATACAGCTGCAACAGAGCATCACAATTTCTGGAGCAGTGATGATGATGATGACGATGCGATGGGAAGATGAGAAATAGCTTGCGATTTGTGAGTTGGTGGTGTTTGTTTGTTTGTTCAATTGCTGGCCTTAATGGTGAATTCCGTCAAATTATGCGTTGGCTAGACATGTCTAGTGGGTTTTCTAGTACCTGATAACTGCCTCACGAAGTGCTGGTAAATTAAATTTACTTCTTCTTCGTCCTTTTGAGTAATGTTTGCGTTTGGTTTTTTTTTTTTTTTTCTTTTTTTGCTGCCAAATGTAAAGCGTTCTTCTGTTGAAGGAAATTATCTCCCTGCATGCAAATGTCCCTTGTGAAAGATCGTTATTCTATTACAATTTTTAATTCATTGTTGTTGATGTGGATGGGGAAATTATTGGTATGTTCTCATCGGCTTGAGCAGTGCTGACGGTCGTTGGCTGTAGGGGATGATTTCAGACCTATTCTTAATGTCGAAAAAAAAGCAAGCAAACACGAAGGATTGCTGGGATAATTTTCACACATTCACATAAAACATTTTTGAGCTTAAATCACAAGTTAATTGTAAAGACGAATAACGAATTTTTACGGATATCATATTATCCCTACCTCATTCTAGAAATTAAACTGACATTAAACGTGCTTCATTTGGCCTTGCAAGGTACATTTAAGAAATCTAATCGAAAGAGAAATGGAACGATGAATTACTTCAATAAAGAAGTAAAAGTAGTTGTTAACAGCGAGAGTCAGAGGACGGTACCTGGCAACGCCCAGCATTATTTTCCTTGGTTAATTTGATGACAAAATAGATGTTTTTTTGGTGTGTGTGTGGAAACAGCTGTAGTCTTGCTAAATTTAAAAAAAATTTTTTGAATGAGTGAATGGTAAGGGTCGAAGAAATACTCTGTTTCTGTTCGATGTCAGTTTTAGTGCTCCCGTTCACAAGACTAGTTTTTGTGTGTGACAAATTTTTCCTGTCACATTTAATTAAAACAAATTAAAAAGTAGCTAGGGGAACGCTCATTTAATACTTCACAACTTCATACTAAATTAAACTTATTTCGAACATCTCCTTTCCGGTTGTCACGCTATTTAACACGTTCTGTGAACCCCCTTGTAAATATTTGGTGACAAAAACTAAGGATAAACTTAGATTGATAAATAATCAAATTTGAAACAAAAGAATTTATTTGTTTTCTTATATGGGTAATTATTTCCATTCTTTGAATCTGTACACCCAGTAAAAACATGCTCATCAACGAAAAATAAGAATTAGTTAACCGTTCAAATTTATGTGACACCTTCATATCATTAATTGGAAGTCATACAATCGGTTAGTAATTTGCAGTTTCAACTGAACGTTGAGCTTTGTTTTCAAAGGAAAAAATAGAGAACCATAAAAAAAGTCGAGAGAAATACTCCAGTCAAGTTTTTTGATGAACAGGAAAAATCACCTTGCCGTAGACCCCTTCCGTGCCATTTATTGTCCCACTAAACCCTGCTTCCAAGTATGCAGTCTCATGTTTTAAACGATCCTTATAGTCTAATTGATTATGACATTTTCCAAGGAACTCCAAATTGAATGGACTTTAATTGCATGAATCGATTAATGGGCTAATTTTAAAGAAAAAACCGAAAGTGCTATTAAATTAGGTTCCTTTATATGCCCTTTTTTACGACATAATCAATAGGCTATTAATACTTCTATGTAATGGACTTATTTCCAGTTCTATTTAGCTTATTTGATTGACCTTTGGTTCAGTGCAAATGAATGGTGAGTGTGAAGCGTCAGACAGTACGAACTAACACCGCTCGATTGACTTTTTCCGCCATCGTGAAAAAGAAATTAGGTTTCTTAGAAGTAAGGATTCAACAACCAATGTAACGACGAAAAAACAGAAAAAAAGCAAAATATTTCAATTTTGCATTTGAAAAGATTGCAAAAGAGAAGGAATACAGGAAATAAAATGAAAAAGCTCAAAAAAGCAAAAATGGAAGGATTGCAATAAATGTGCAAAGAGTGCAAGATAATTCAATGGTTGCAAGAAATGCAAAGTCCATCTATCTGCGCTTCATAGAAATTATTAGCTGTAAAAGAACGCGAGAAGTGCAGATCACCAAGGAATTAAAACGTTGCAAAAATGCAAAAACAATGCAATAATTGCAATAAATGCAAAATGGCTGTAAAAAAGCAATAAGTGCAAATGATTGCGAAAAGACTTCATAGACTAATTCTATAAGTGCTATGAGCGCCAAAGAAACCAATCGCTGCAGGAGAGTGCAAATAATGCAAAGACAAATGCAACGAAATGCGAATACTACAAAAGGAAAAGATTGCAATGAACAGCAAAAAAAAAAAAACACAACATGTAACAAATGAATGCAAAGAGTGCAAAAATATGAAACTTCAAATAAAAAAACATCTTTAGTTTAATGAAAAGTAAAGAATTCAATGAGTGTAATGCAGCCCTTACACCACTTAATATTATTGCGCAGTACTCGGTATTACTCACTTACTTACTTAAGGTGCCGCTACAGTCCGGGCCGGAGCGTTGGTGTCCATTCGCTCTACATGACCCAGCCATCTAAGCCGCTGGACCTTGACTCGTTGGACCAGGTCTGTGTCGCTGTACAGCCCGTACAATTCGTCGTTAAATCTTCTTCTCCACTCTCTATCTATGCAGACGGGACCTTAAATCACCCGAAGAATTTTTCTCTCGAAGCGTCCTAGAGCGTTCTCGTCTACCTTTGACAAGGTCCATGCCTCTGCGCCATATATAAGAACAGGGATGATAAGTGTCTTATACAGGGATACTTTAGTTACTCGAGAGAGGACTTTACTACTCAATTGCCGCCTTCTTAGTCCGAAGAAACAGCGATTGGTAAAAGTTATTCTTCGTTTGATTTCAGGGCTGGTGTCGTTGTCTGAATTAATAGCGGCACCTAGGTAGACAAAGTCCTTAACTACCTCAAAGTTATAGCTGTCTATCGTGACGTTCTGTCCAAGACGTCGGTGTTGGGTGTCCTTTCTTGATGACAGCATATACTTGGTCTTGCTCTCATTGACCACTAAACCCATCTTCTTCGCTTCCGTCTCAATGCTCATAAACGCGCCATTGACATCGCGCTGCGTTCTTCCAATTATGTCAATATCGTCGGCTTATCCGAGTCATTGGTAGGATCTTTGAAAGATTGTGCCTCTTGTGTTGACGTGGGAGTTTTGCACTATTCTTTCAAGAACGATGTTGAAGAAGTCGCATGGCAGTGCATCGCCTTTTCTAAAACCTTTTTTGACGTCGAATGTATCGGTGAGATCTTTTCCGACCCTGATGGAGAAACGTGCGTTCTCCATCGTCATCCTACACAATCGGACAAGTTTGCTAGTGATGCCAAAACTAGACATGGCTCTGTACAACTCCTCTCTATAGATGCTGTCATACGCGGCCTTAAAATCGATAAAAAGGTGGTAAATATCGATTTGATGGTCCTGAGTTTTTTTCAAGATCTGCCGTAGTGTGAAGATTTGGTCTATGGACTATGGTAGACTTTTCTGGTCTAAAGCCGCACTGATAAGGAGTACCTATCAGTACTTGGTATTGCACAATAATATTGACCGTGTAAGGGCTTTATTGAGCAAAAATTTTGGTTTGCCCATTATGTTGTGCAATGTTAAAAAATTTCAATATTATTTAGAACTTCTTCAATACATTGCCCTTTTGTCATTGTCTTCTTTTAGCAATGATAGAATGATGCAGAATAAACTGCAGCGAGGAAATAGTATTTTGTAAAAATATTGTATCGTAAATGGACAACGCATTTTCACGCAATATTTTTTGACAATATTTTGCACAATAATATTGCGTGGTGTAAGGGCTGCATAAGGGTAAGAAAAGAAGACTGATATTTTCCCAGGCTTTGGGAGAGTACATAAACTCCAGCAAAACGTAAAGGCTCCGAGACAATGTAAGGTTTAAAATAACTCATTTAAATGTACAACACTTTGGATCTCAACATGATTGTATTAATTTGCTCGTGAATGCAAATAAATGAAAGGATTACATAAGAAAAGTGAACGAATGTAAAAAGATTGCTAATGAACGCAATTATTGGAAAACTATGCAAAGACTGCATGAATTCCCAAAGAATGTATCTGCATTTTGGTGTCGATAATAGTTTCCCATGCTTTTGATATATTTAATAAAACGCGATTATCACAAAAGAAAAAAACCCTCTTTAAAAATATCTCCCCCACCACCGAAATATTTTCTAATACTCAGCAAGGACCAACTGACTTTAAGAATTGAATTGGCATAATGTTATCTTAGGGACCGTTCATAAAATACGTCACACAAGAATAAGGCTTTTTTATGAACGGCGAATGTTGTCACTCAAATTTCTTGCCTCCTAATTGATTACACTTCAAAACTTCTCGTGAAAAAATACTTAAGAACGTGTCATAATCTTTTGGTGCCTTAATATGGGAAGTGCATCTTTTTACTTCAAGCAGATTGCCTTTAATTTTCTCTGATAAAGTGTTTTAACGAAAAATTCTCAAAGAGCTATTTCCTACCCACGTGAAAATCACAAATTTTCTTCTTCAAATCAAAATTGTTTTACTCTCGTTTCTACGCAAGATCTAGATTCTAGTTGGCTCAAAAATTCACTTTCTCATGACTTGGCAAGAAGATAAAAAAAAAATTTATTAACATCACATGTGGAAAGGGGAAAATGGTTCTGCAGTAAAGTGCCCAATTTTCCAAGCGGAACTGCCAATATATGTATGAACGTATATTTCTTCTTTAATGTTCCCGCCTTGTTTCTAAATTTTCCGCATTACCCGCTCACGAAGCAATAAGGTTGCTTCTTTCTTCTTCCAAAGAAATTTCGCTTCGAATATTTTCTCGTGTTCAATGTTCTGCTTGCTGTTGTCGTTAATTTGTATCTGCACTGGTGCATGGACACTCCTAATTCTTTAGAAAAAAAAAACAGAAACAAAAAAAACTGAGTAACAAGATAACACAAATTGAAAAACAAAAAAATTCAAGAGAATCCGTCGAGCATTATGAGCTTTTCTTTGCTTTTGTGACTGCAGCGAGTGTAAAAATGAGGTCATTAGCAACAAGGTCGCTTTTAAAGAGGCTCTCTTCTGCATTATATTCGAGTAAAGTATAGAGTGTACCATTCAGCAGTCTTATAAGTGCCTTATGAATATGAGAAGCGAAAGCAACAGTGTCGTCTCTTGATCTAGTTTATCAAACCTAGATTGGGTTTATCTTATTATGAATGCGCCATCTTCTTTTTTTTGTAGACACCGAAGGCAATTTCACTTTTTTCGGCTACTTTTGTTTTGTGGATGGGTAGCTGGTATGTAATTTGCGACTTATGTCTGCTTCTGTGTGTCTTTGAATGCATGTAAGGCACTAACTTAGCTAATTTAATTTAAAATAGAAAGTTGAGTGTGTGTGATGTGTTTTATGGGCTTTGGGCTGGCTGCAGCAGCAGCTGGTGTGGCGGGACTTCAAATGGGAAATAAAAATTGGACGTTTAATTTATCGCTTAAGCGATCGCATTCATCATGCTTAAACAAAATTTGTTAAACAAGAGAAAATCGTTTTCGGGCCTTTGCCTTAGATGTTAATCTAAGTTGTGTTTAGGAAAGCTTGGACTTTGGTAGTCGCACAACCTATCCGTTGTTTGAGAGAGGTTCCACAAAGTGAAACAGAAACGAGTTTAATTTTTTCTTCAATTTCAAAACACTATCAAGATAGGCTCTTCACCGCATTGGTCGCCAAAATCAAAAAAAAAAAAAAAATCTGTTTTCTTTTAGCGTTGACTTGATTATCTACTACCCAACGCCACAGTGAAAGTTAAACACAATTCTGTCCATAATTCAATTAAATGATCAAAGGAGCCTTTTTTATTTTTTGCATATTCAAAATTATAAACCTTCGCCAGCTTAGCTACGCTCTAAAATATTCTTGACGAAGTTATTAATCTGGCTAATGATAGCAAGTCATTTGAATAACCGAAACTAATTTTCCTCTCTTCGGGTTCCGATAGCGCACTCATTTCTCACGCTCATCCGATAATTACGAAAATATAACAAATGGTGCGTTGCTTATTAGTGCATAACCGAATATTAACATGAATTTTTCATGTTTTTTCCTTCTCTAGCATTAAAGTATTTTCTTTTTAATCGTACTCGATTAATCAGTGAGGAATTTCACGCAAAATTGTTCTTATCCAGTGTGCCAGTGTTCTGTACTTCGACATGAAAACGAAATGTTTAAGGTTATACACACACACAACGTAGTTTGGTTGAACATTATGTGAGAATGAAGTGCCACTGACGATGATTGTTCAATAATTAGTCTATTTTAGGTTGGGTATGACCTAAATGATTCTAGGAGTGGAACTCACTGCTACAACATCGATTAAATAAACACTTGCAAGGGGTTACTGAAGGCGCTTACAGTCCGTTAAAGAGTTCTTAATGGTGCGGGTGTAATAGACACTCCTGTAGGTGAAATGCTTATATTTAACTGTTTGTGGTAATTTTTGCTGATGGAGTCCAATCCATCATACCTGAAGCTTTAGTGAACAAGGACGATGATTTAAAAAAAGAGAGAAGCTTAAAGGTTAGGTAAGATTGATTGAGTAAATAGATTCAGTTCCTACAAATGATTGATGTAACGGACACACTTTTAATTGCGCTTAGTTTCAGACCAAGGGCTTGCGGAAACCCATGAATTTCAAGTTGATGACATGTGGACGGGGTTTACGGCAACGTATAGATGTAAGTCAAACCATTTCATATTGCTCCAATTTTTTTAAGGTTCGATTTGATTCCAAGCACTCAGAAGAACTGCAATACCTGTCCATTACTCAGCTGTCAATACAGAATAAATAAATAGGGTTATGTAACAGAGGAGGCAACCCGAGGGCCGAGGCCTAGCGCATTTCTCTCTACCACAGCTAAGGAGGGAATAAAAGGAGCCTTAAATTTTTTGTCGAAAAGCCGCTCCTCTTGGTAGAATAATTTCTACCATGAAGAGCGGTTTCTAGAAGCGGAACCTATCGGAGAAATTTTCAGTTCCTGCGAAAGGGGATGAAATAAATAAAAGAAAATGGTAGGGCGCAACAGGCCAAAAAGAGCCCCAGGGCCTAGTGCACTTTTTACAATGATTACCTTTGTGAGGGATTGGAGGGGACCTACAATTTTCTACCGATATCAAACAGTTAATCGAGAATTCAATTTTCATGGAAATGAATATACTATCGGAGGACTTTCAAATTTCTCCCGAGTGATGATAGCCGTTAAAAATATTTGTGCTTCATTTGGGATTCGAGCAACGAACCTCCCGTTTAACAGGAAGACATGCTAACCATTACGTCACAGGTAACACGAAAGGCGATACCCTTCGAAAAAGACTTGTTCTTGGCGTTTCAGGGATTTTAAGCGCGAACCTTCCACGTTAAAGGTAGACACGCTAACCATTATACAACACGAGCACCACAAAGCTGTCATTTGAAGAGTCGTCAGTTAATTTTTCCATTTACGAAAATCGATTGCTTGATAATTGAACAACTTGTTAAAATTATTTAAAGTGTGTCTTGGTACAAAATTGGTAGCTTCAGTAAAATTGTGATGAAATTTCAAGAGTATAGAGAGTTAGGAACGTCGTAAGACCTGCGCTAATGAACTCTGTCAAAAAAATTGCTGCTTCAATTGCCAGTGTGGATGATCCAAATGTATCGATTTCCTGGATTTCGTAGCAATTGAATGTGTTGCACATCTCACTTTGGAATATTTTTGGATATGACGCTGCTGCCTTAGTGGAAAGCGATGACGGCCTACTAGGCACTTGCATATACGTCTTCCTAGCTCCTAATAGAGGCGTAATGCATATTCAAATTGCTATACAATCTACATAACGAGTAATGGCTGGCTGGAGAGAAGTATTGCGTTTGCAGCGACAGTCAAGCTGTGCTTGATGTTCGACTCAACCCTCTAACTACTTCGAAATAGATCCAGGAATGCAACACTCCTCTGAATGCGATCGGAAGGCTAAATTCTTTGAGTTTCGTTTGGGTTCGAGTCCAACATGGCATAAGTGGAAACGACATCGCCCATGAACTTGCAGGGCAAGGATATCAGGCTGTTTTCTCATAAATGACCCGGCACTTGGTCCACCGGAGTCCTCAGTTAGGGCTTCAGTCCACGATTGGATCTGTGCACAACCATAGATGGCATTCCTCTATTGCATGCAGACAGATCAAACGTATTTCCCACAACGTTAATAAGAAAACCGAAGCATCTCGGAGGATAAAAAATTAATTATTTTCGCCAATGAGGCCCATTTCCCGCTGTAGGTTTGTAAACACACATAATTACAACATATAAGGGTGAGAAAACTCAAAAATATAGCAGAGATGCCGTGGTATCCAGACAAAATGACTGATTGCTTTCTCAATGGTCAGAAGGTATTATTGGTCTATATTTTCTCAAAAACGCTTTAATTTCTTTATTTGCAACCTGACATCTCAACCATTAACAGAACAACTGGTCTTTTAAATTGCGAAGTGTTAAGATAGAGATGTCAAACAAGTCCCAAGTCGATCCGGCTCGAAGGACCAAAGTCTTCGAATTTCGTTAAATCACGACCGAGCTGAAATCGAGAGATTACATTCTCTGCTCTTATGAAAGATTCCTTAAATTTCCTCAACCATTATTTATAATTTCCAGGAAGCGAACTCTGTAAAATACACTCTCCACATTTCTCTCTTTTAGTATCCACCTCATATTTTGAACCATAATCTTGTCTGTGTTTTCTAAGTTCAAATAGAGAATCTCCCATCAACAAGCACACCGCTCCACACAGATCTCAATCCAAGTATTATACTGACTCATAATTTACTGTCAGAACTCCTATCCAAAGCCATAAAAAAGTATACTTGCCACCAGCTTCCATTCTACACAGAGCCTTTTTTGCGACCTAAAAAAAAAAGAAAATACCTACAAAAACGCCTGTTGCATTAAATCAAAGAAGTCGTTGAATGTCATAAACCTTTTGGTTTGGCCTTGTACCCTCTTTAAGAAGCCATTGTTATTTCCCATCCCATCCATAGCCATTTATAACGCGCGCAAAGACCAAAACCAAAAGAATATATAGGTACTCTCGTGAAACACCAAGCTAAATTTTTCATCTTCCCATGGTGGTGTGGATGTTACCCGGGACAAGTCATAAAAAAAAAAACAGAAAACACTCCACAACCACCGCAAAAGCCAGACTTTTGCACTAACAGCAGTATCTACTTTGCATTATCCAAAATCATTTCACATAAAATTATGAATGCCACTAGATAGGCTATACACATGGTGCATCTAGGTATGCACTACAGACACATATGTTGTGGCTGATGGAGGGGTACATTATTCGTGAAGTGCAAAACCACAGACAATGCACTTTTCAAAAACATGGAAACATGAACAATTTTTCCCAACTTCATGCATATTTATGCGCTCGCTCTCCATCGACGAAGAAGAAGCCCAAGCATTCATGTTTTGCGCGACATAATTTGCGATATTAAAACGGAGAATGTAAGCACCACAATGTATCCCGATTTTTTTCGGTCGCCAACTTTGCACAGAAAACAAAAACTTGTATTCCTAGACACGAACGTTGTGTTGGATGAGGGTACTCTTTCCGCCACTATTTTTTTTCTTAGCAGTAAATTTGAGTTGCACGGGCGCTTTGAAGAAGTACTCGTGTTAATGACACATTAAATTTAAGCCCCAACCATCACCTGAGTATGCTCTTCCAAGACAATAGTGTACACTTTTTGCGGATGATCATTTAATTTCAGCGACACACCGACCAACAGCTGGTAAGTAGTAGCACATACATAAGTGGAACTTGAAGCTGCCCCGGAGGGTGGAATAACTCCTGGGCTGCTTGTGATGTAAGGCATATCGAAAGGAGCCTTGACTGAAAGGTTTAAACAAAATATGTTTTTCAACGAAGCTTCTCTAAAAGGAAACAAATGCCTCATTTGGGAATGATAAAATAAGAAACAGAGATGCTACTCCTTCACTAATGGAGGCTGACATACCGACAATGGCTCACCGGGGGTGAGCGGTGCAATTTAGTAAGCCGCCTTCAAGTGCAAACTTAGAATGACGGACGGAGCATGCTTTCCCTTTTTAGACGAACCGAAAAAGGCCTTGTTTGGACTGTTTTAGTGCGGAATAAATTGTTCCACTTCACGCAATAAATTGCTAAAAGACGCTTTCACACTGAGCCGCAGTCACGCATTTAAGTTTTCTTTCAAACATGACATCCTAAGAGTCTCAGTCTGAGGAGTCTTGAATGTCTCTCTCTCTGCATCTCCATCAGCAGGACCAAAGCAAAAGTGTTGGCGCAGCAAGCCACAAAGGGCCCTATACCATTCGACATGATCATCACATTCTGTCTCTGCCCTTTTATCCTTATGGATTGCCCATATGTTGTGTGCTTAGCGCATGCGTGCACACAGACACGGGATCTCATTGTCGGATGGATACGTCGCGTCACCGTCGTCTTCCCTCATGCTAATACTTATTTTTTCTGTTTTGTTATTTATTATCATTTTTATTTTGCCTGTGGTTTTTCTGCAGTCCATACACTTTTGCCAGACATAATTATGCAGAATAGCGAGGATTATTACGAGCAAAGTACTTGTAATGGAAAAAAGAGTTGCAAACGAAAAAAGAAAAAGAGCCAAGAAAAAGATGACTTTAAGCCACGCTAGCACACACATGGTTTGTTTTGCTGGTTGGTTACCACGATAATAATGGTTTTGATAGGCAGGGAGGGATGTGACTGTGTCGCGATCTTTTTCCACGAAGATTCTGTACAGATACTACCTGCGTTTTTCATGAGCAGCATAATTATTATGAGCATTGACAGCTGATGTCGTCTTGTCCAAGGTTATGGCAGGCTCATGCTGAAAGTTGTATGATTCTTTTTTGCTTAAAGCAGCCTATTCTTAGCGCAGTTGTAGATATATCATTTTTTTACTTTATTTTTGTATTTCCCAAGAGCCTTTGTCATATGGAGTAGTACCTCTCTCTCTTCATAGCAAACTTTTGCAGTTTGCAGATTTGTGGGGAGAATGCGTATGCAATAACGTGCTGTAATATTAAATTACCACAGAACTCAAACAACTTGGCTTGGAACAGAAGAAGGGGAAAAAAAACAACAAAAAGCATAACTTAATAGACTCACCAGGCACTGAGAGCGTCTGGGACAGTTGGGTGTTTAAGTAAGTCTTCTCGAGTATATTGAGTTTCCATTATCATCGAGTTTGGTGTTAATTTAACACAAAAACACTGCGTTTTGTGTAAGTTTAAATGTAGGTTGTGGAGCACTAATGTGGTGCCCAGAACAGTTTGTGTTTCATTCATTGCGATCGAAACCATTTACGAAAAACTGATCAAACTTTAAGGCAAGAATTGAGTAAGATGATCGTGAACTGCAAAACGGGCCACGTATGTCTACCCCTCATTGCTTGCGATGTGATTATGAAGATCGACCGCTACAGTTTTCTAGGCATCTTCAAAATAAAGAAGATTCAAGGCTATCAATTGTCTAAAGTTCATTTAATTCAACAATAATTCAAAGACTAAAAAACAAAAGAGCTGATGCCCGAACTTTGTATTATTTGAAAATGTTATTTTTTGGGCTATGTAGACGATTAGAAAAAATATTATGATAATTGTAAGGTACAGGAAGGACTAAACATTGCGGAAGCAATAAATAAATTGATTGCAATGATTCTTTTGACTCCAAGTTTGTATGTTCACCCTCACCAGAGGTTGGGGATGCAGCGTCCGCAAAACAACTTAAGGAAATAACCTGCGCAGTTTCACTTTCACTTTGCCTTAACTATTCGAAAAAGACTCTGAGATTTTTAGATTCAACACTTTCAAATGCATTTTTGTAAGTAAAATTTACAAAATCAATTTAAAGCGGATGTAAAGTGTGGTAGCACAGTTTCGTTGGCAGCCGTTTTTTTATTTTCCATGTGACTTCTCTTTAGTTTGATCAACAGGTTTATTGTGCAAAAATCGACGTCGTGTGGTCACTAAACACAGTGAGATAATGGCCGTAGAACTCCGTGTTAGGGAATGCATTAGAAGAAACCTCTAATATCAAACGCATCCTAATTTGCTCTGACAGTCAGGCAGCCCTAAAAGCATTTTTCTCAACCAAATTTGAATCCAAATTAGTTTGGAACCGCCCGACATGTCTATCTCAATTAGCTAATATCTCTTTCCTGGGTGGCTGGACATGAAGGCGTACATGGTAACGAAGGGCTGACCGCCTAGCTAGGATTGGCTCTCAAACCCAATTCAAAAGCCCGGAACCCTACTGCGGTCTCCCAATCAGTACCATTAAACGCGAAATGGTTACTTGGGAACGGCAGAGCATGATCCACACCTAAAACCACTCTAATGGCCACGGCCAGTCAAAGCTATTCATCGACTTATTTCAAAGACGTTTGAAAGAAATTCATTACATGAGCAAACGTGACTTACGGACTTCCTTACTGGACACTGTTCCCTCATGGGCATCAGCCAGGACGACACCTGCCGTCTCCGTCTCCATTCTAGAGACCTTCAATAAAAGATTCAATAGTCCTCTTGATACAAGAAAGACCCCTTCTTCGAATGTTCTTAGGTTCTTGCATGACCTAAACTTCGAAAAAACAACTCCACACTTTACGTGTTTAAACCTTAAGGAACAGCACAAAAGATTTTCAGGTCGACCATCAGAAAATTTTACTTGAATAACGTTACCAAATTGCGATTCATAAGACGTTTTGTGACAGAATTAGAAGATCGAAACACCAACACCAAACAGGGTGGGGAAGATGCTGACGTGTTGATAGTCACTACGAAACCCATGTCTTCGTTTTACCAAAAAGTACTTTTACTAAGAAACGTAGCACATTTGAGATATATCAAAAACCTTCGAACAAAACATATATGAATGGAACTCGACTTCGTTTGTATGACCACCCCGGGCACGTTTGAAGCGGTATACTAATTGTATCCAATAGGACACCGCGGCCGACCGGCGCGCGTGGCGTGGAATTGACTTATTTGGATCGCTTGCTATACGAACACTTGAACGGCAGCGATATTTTCGACACATCGATAAGCTCGTTGTCTCACTGACTCGACTTTATTACGCAAAGAATATGAAGATACTCAAATCCTTGCACCAAACTTGTGATGTACTTTTTTCTCTAGAGCTAGGGTATGCTCGTCGGGTCCAGGGTCGACCAAAGAAAACACGTAAAACTTCGGTTACAAAGAAGGTCCAATCCTTTTATTTGTTCTTATCACTAATGCTTGTGATCGGTGATTCCAACGCTGGTAGATCCTTAGTCCTATGCTGGCAAAACGGTCATCAAGTTCGGGTTCTTAATCGCTGGTAAATCAACAGTCATATACTGGCATCAACAGGCAAATCCTGGCATCAACAGTCAAATACTGGCATCAACGGCCTAATAGCCAGCAAGATAAAATCCAAAAGTCTATAAGAGGCTACTGGGGGATTTGGGCTAGGTACTCCAAGCAGACCTTGCTTAAAATTGGGAATCTCTTGACACACTGCGTACCCCTGGTTTTCCTCTAGTGGAACTAGCCTGTACTCCAGATTGGTACTTTTCTACACGGGCTGACTTCCGTGTTCCGTCTTCTCGTATTTTTCAGGTTGCCTTATAAAGTTATAAGCAACTAGTGCGTGTAAACTCTATGGCGTGAGTGAAAAATATCATGTGAAAACAATGGTGTGTGTATTGGCTGGCGGTAGGGTATGTATTTGAAACTTCGTTCCATTCCTGTCTACCAGGGCAAGAAGCACGACCAAAAATTTTAGATAACGCTGTTAAAATTGCAGTCATTGACTCCAAATTTCGGCAGAAAATACTTATAATCTTCAGATGTTGCTCGTTCGTGATGAAAAAGTTGAGTTTACTGAACAATTGACAATGGTAGCTCGATCATTACTGAAATGAGGCCCACAAATCAAATTCAAAGTTTATTGTTGAGAGTAACAACGACTTTCTTGTTCTACCACCAAAGATCTACAGGATGATTAATTTTGCTAGCTTTTCTCATCCCTAGAAATTCATTTTAGCAAAGAATATATTCTTTTGCCTTCATGAAATAAATGGATGCAACAAAAGTACAAAAAACTTCGATTTCGGTAGAAAAAAGACTGCACTTTTTCTTCAAGCTTCTTTGAAGAGGTCCTCGTAGTGTAAAAGCTAGCATGTCTGTTTGTTGCATTGAAGTTCGAGGTTGAAATCCCAGAAACCGAAAATTGCTTATATATATATACAGTTGCGGTCAAAATGATAGTAGTGTAAGTAAATGGATTGCACAGATTGGTATTTTTCCATTTTGTATTGCGTGGATAGTGACAACCCGATACACTTTCATTGTTTTATATGGTGGAAAAGGATCTCGTCAATATGTAAAAAGACCTCCAAACACCGAATATAATCCACACTTTTCAATAATAATGGTATGGGCATGTTTTTTCTTCTACGGATTTGGACCCACAAAGCGGATTGAAGGCATTATGGATCAGCATCTCTATGTTAGGATAATGCAGGAATTAATGCTACCGTATACTGAATTTCATCTTCAGTATACGGTAGCATTACTGCCACTGAAATTGTCGTTCAGAAAGAAGCAATGGTTCCAGGAAAGTAAAGTAGATGTGATGGAGTGGCCCGCACAGTCTTCGGACCTTAATCCCATCGAAAACCTATGGAGCGCTGTAAAAAAATATGCTTCGAGATGCAAAACAAGCAAATTCTTTTTCCTTTGGGAAGCGTTACAGCAACCATGGAGTTCTATATGCACAGGAAGGTGTAAAAACCTGATAAACTCTATTTAACGTCTTTGTACTGCTGTTATAGCTAACAAGGGACATGCAACTAAATACCAATTAAAGGTACGAACATTCAGCCACATATTGTAATAAAAATTTTGACCTAATTTTTCGATTTCGTAACATTTCAAGGTAGATTTTCCTTTCACTACTATTTTTTTGACCGCTGAATTTCAACATCTGTTCAATAAACTTGCAACTATCGGATAACAATATTAAACTGATGTTTTTTTTTTTTTTTTGTAAATAAAAGCTTAAAAGACCACTTTGAAAACCACGTTATTGGTTTTTTAAATTAGAATTGACGGATAAGTTTTTTTCAACTTTGTTGTTTCTTAAGCTCTATACTATGGTAAACTGGGGCACATTCATTATCGGGGCACATTCGTCAAAGCTATTTTCGACTGGATGCTTGCTGAATTAAGAAATAAAAATTGCGTTGAATGCATCCATTACTGAACTCACGAACACATTCCTAGTTTGACATTTGTAGTCTCGCATTCAAAAAAGTTGTGTGCAGTTTTGTGTTTTCCCACTCTCCGTTGCTATTTTGGATATTTAGTAAGTAGTGATTTTCTAAGTGAAAAAATTGCCATAAGGAATGCAGATTTCATTCATTACCAAGTATTATACGTTAGGAAGTCAAATATAATAAAGGGAAAAGTCTGTTTCTAAAACTGCTAAGCACAAGTGAAAAATTAAGCAATTTTGTGACGTCGGGGAAGATTCGGCATATGGCTTTGGGGCAGTTTGAGCAGGTGCCGAATGTACCCCGAAATTAAGTTTTGATTTTAGTCTTTCTAGTTTTAGTGTAAATATGGTTTGAAATTATAAAAGGAAAATCAATAGAAACTCCATTAACGAAAATTTCATGAAAAAGACAGTTGCGGATGTCTTAATGCAAAATGAAACTATTTCGTCTGCAGCAAGAAAATACATTATAAAACGTCAGACCTTGCAATCAAGGCTTGAAACGGGACCCATGGGAAGAGCCATCGGACTCCGAAAGTGCAGTGAAATTTCAATCGAAGTATACCTCCAAACAAGTCTTCACTAGAGTTCAAGAGGAAGAACTCGCTTCTTATGTTAGGAAGTCGGCTTTTCATTACTTTGGGTTGACTTACAGTTCGTTTCGAAAGTTGGCGTATGAATATGCGCTGAAGAACATATCTATATGGATATATTTAAGAATGCTTCGGAAGATTGGCTATATAGGTTTTTGAAGAGAAATGAAACCAGAAAACATAAGTATTGCTCGTGTAAAGGCAATTTTAGTTTTAAAACAAGTCACACTAAATGTTTTTCTTTTCTTCTAAATGAGTTAAATATTAATATCAATATGGAAGTCATTTTGGATATTAAAAAATGTTGTATGGAGCAATGACAAGTTGGAATTTTTTTTTTAATATTGAACAAAAAAACAGTGGACATTGACCAAAATAGATGAACAAAAATTACACCCAAAAGAGTTAGAAATGTGTCATATTGGACAAAGCTGTTTTCCATAACTTGAAAACTAAAAGAGATATGTTGAACAAAATAGTTTGCGCCAATCGGAAAAGCACCCCCAAATTATGAAGACTGCATACCGAACTGAATTTTGTGAAAAATGGCCCATTGAACAAGATAGTACTCAGCCGACGATATGTATATGAAATGGATAGTTAACTCTTCATGTTTTCTTTGACGTTTTTAGGATGCTGAATGATCCCCGTTGAATGACGAAGCTGCCCCGTGCCGGGGCACTTTCATCAAACAGAAGTAAGTTTTTAAAATGGTTAGAGTTCCGGTACGGTGAATAATATGAAGAATATTTCTTCCAAGAATTAATTACCACTATTAAAACTACCTGTAGAACAAAAAACAAGTTCTGTTGAAGGTTTTAAAAACGGCAAAATGGGCCTATGAAAAAAAAGTAACGAATGTGCCCCAGTTTACCATACTATCATTTTGACAGCAGCTGTATATATATATTCCAAGTTTCGAGAGGACATTGAAATTTCTCCAAGATCAATTCCTTCACTGTTATAAAAGGGAACTCTTCGCATTTAGCCGCTTGAGATCGGGAAAAAGTTGGCAGTCCCCGAAATGCGTTAGGCCCATTGCTCACTGAGCTTTGTTGAGCAAACTTTTATATTTTATTTATTTGCTCTAAGTCAACGCTACTGGCTTTGTATGATGAAAACAGAATCCAATGTCTCTACTCACTTCGTTCCTCGAATCTCATAAGCAGCCCAACTTAGCTGATCTCTTTTTTCAAAGTTTTGGACAGAAACAAAACTATTAACAATGATAAGAGCTTACAGATATCACTTGTTTTACAAGTGTGCAAACTGTATTTTGTAGTTCCTTTGCCATTAAGCAGTACCCTTACAGTAAATGCTGCGTACTTTGATTATGTCCGAACTATTCACCTGGCGGATGGGCGTTGTACTATTCGGGTAGGCTCTGACTGGTGTCAACTTGGCGGCGCCCAGATGCTGTAACTTATAGTACACGTCAATTGTGCTTACTATACCTCCAAGCGGTATCCACTGGGACCTGAGATGGTCCGTCCAGAGCTGACCTGCTAAACTAGTAAGTGCGAGTGATGACGAAGGAATCCGGAACAAAAGAATTGTGAGCGATCAACACTATAATTGCTCTGCGAACAATGACTGACTGCACGAATCTCAGTGGTCTACGAGAGCTTTCGTGTAAATGTTCGGACGAACTCGAAGGACTTCAGCAGCCATAAAAGCAGAAACCCCTGAAGGAGCTACTCCAACATATTTGGTTTAAAGGTCTTTCAGGGTCTTTCAATACTAGGACAGGGTAAATATCGCGCCGAGACCTAAAAAAAAACTAATGATCTTTCATTATAACAAGGTGCCCTAGAATCTTGCTGAAATGCTTCCGCTTATGGAATATCCGATCGAAGTCGATAAAGATTTTCAAAAAGAGCTTTTTGTATTATAAATCAATGGTATAGCTTCAGAACACATAATATCGATCGAGAATCAATATCGTACAAAAAAGCCAATTGAGATTATGATGTAAGGAGTGTACTTATTCATTACTCTGTAACCTTGTAAGCTCTAATACCTACTGAACTATCTTCTTAGTTTGATCACAAACTAAAAATGGTTCTATTTACTTCAATTCAATGGAAAAATAAACCAAGTAATGCTTTCGCAATTCTGAGTCTATAACAAAGAGCATCTATGAGTACAAAAGAATATCGCACCATCCATTCACTTTGGAGGCCTTCAAAATTTTAATTACTCATAAAGTGCCAATAATACCATCATCATGATTCTGTCTGATGTCATCATCAACATCACACCATCAATAATTATTACAGATTCAATAAAATCAGTCAAATGAATGGTTGTTACGGTGGTATTGTCTTCATGCCCAGTGCCCAGGTGTCTTATAAGTCCGTTCACTTGACTCATTCCACGATATCATCTCCGGACACATCAAAACCTCCATTGTTGTTCCATCTATAAAAACTAAGGAACAAACACAAATTCTTTCCGTCATCATCAGCAATAGTCAATCTGTAAACAAAACAATAGAACCCCTTTGGCATATCATCGCTGCTGAGATGTGGTGGTCGACTTGAACCAGCCCAGCCAGTTGTAGTATGCACATCAGACGTCAGTGTCAATTAAGTTTTTTCTTTCTTATTCAATTGTAATTGCATAGTAAATTGAAAAGATTAACGGCTTGGCTGTGGCAACTGCCACATAATTACCCAAGTACTCCAGCCAATTTAACAGACAGACGGACAAATGTGCAGCAATCAAAATTGGTCATGAAAATTTGCAATTTATCGGAACTATAAATAAATAATTTTCTAATCGATTCCTTGGCCGCAAATATATTTTTATACACAACTTCTACGAGATTACCTTACCTACCTACCGATGGAATCAATTAAAAATGTCAGCGCAGTTAAGAGGGCCTTCTGCTGCACGCATCCTACTTAGTGATGCAGCAAACCTTGATAGTCCAAAGGAACCGCCTATCTGTGCGACGATGCATCATGCAATTTGAATTTAAAAGATGAACAAAAAAAAAATCAATTAAAAGACGAGACTGTGAATTAAAGCTTTTTATGCGTCGCGTCGCCGTCGCCCATCGTCCGTCTCAAGGGAACCTCTAATGAGACGTAGTCCGTCCCATCATCGTCGGGTTGTGTCGTCTTCGTCGTCACGGCTACTGAGTAGGTTTTTTTTTTTTTTTGTTTTTCAATCAAAAAGTTGCCTTTATCTGGGAAAACACACAAATTGTTATAAAGCAGTTGTAATTGGATATATTTGCATTCCAATCGAGAAATTAGACTGAGTTGAGGGAGGAGTGAAAAGGGTTGTTTAATGGGCGTTTAAATAGCAAGCTATTTAAAGCTATACGAAGGATGGTTATCGAAGGAATATTTAAGGCTGCCTATCAATCCGACATCATACTTCAATGTTGCAGGACAAAGTAGTTGAAAGATTTAGATTTAATGGTCGTGAACGTCTTTAATTGGCCATCAAATGTCAATGGAGGATAACTTTTTCAATTAACTGGGAGATAGTTTGTTTTCTTTTAAGACCCTTTTAAGAGTAAATGCCTCTCTGTCCTTAGCTTAGAGCGCCTGAAAATGTACGGAAATACTTGAACGTTCTTTAAATTTAACTAGAAGGAGATAATGGAGATAATCAAATCAAATGCAGTAAAAAAAATTGAGGCAAACTGAAATTGAGCCAATCGTAAAAGAAAAAAAAATATTCAAATACCCAGTGCATTAAAAACGATTTGGTATATCTGACGAACGTTATGAAACTACGTCACGAACGTAAGGGTTGAATAGTCTCTCAGACTTTTGAGTGCGGTGTCAAATCGAAAATGTTGGTTTATTTTTTGAGATATACAGGGTGATTCGCATAAGGTGTGACAAAAAGATAGGGTGTGTAGGTTGGACCTAGACAAGCAAAAAATCGTATGGGAGGGGGGGGGGGTCCATTTTCCCCCGTTTAGGCGGGAGGGGCAATTTAAGAAAAAAATCACTAAAAATGGGGAAAAAATTATTTTAAGAAAACGGTAATACCTACAGAGTCGTGCTATAGCATTTTGAAAAGCCAAAAACCTATACTTTCATTTAAATTTTAAAATAAGTTGTTCAAATGAATAGTTTTTGAAATATTAATTTTCAAAGTCAAAATTTTGAAAAAAAAACATAATTTTTTTGTTTTAAACCATTTTTTTTCAAAATTTTACATAATTAAGTAGTATTTTTCTGGCTTACTTTCAATGCTCTTATTTATTTTTGATCAAACACAAAAAACCGGATGTCAAAATAACCTGTAGTTTTTGAGAAAACCAAAAATTACAAAAACGACTTTTTTAAATTTTTTATTTTTTTAATGTTTTTTTTTTCGTTATTGGATTTTTAAGTGAATTCTCAATAAAAAAAGTAAAGAGAAAATTCATCCTCTATTTCGTAAGTTCACTTAAGAATCCAATAACGAAAAAAAAACATTAAAAAAACAAAAAATTTAAAAAAGTCGTTTTTGTAATTTTTGGTTTTCTCAAAAACTACAGGTTATTTTGACATCCGGTTTTTTGTGTTTGATCAAAAATAAATAAGAGCATTGAAAGTAAGCCAGAAAAATACTACTTAATTATGTAAAATGGTTTAAAACAAAAAAATTATGTTTTTTTTCAAAATTTTGACTTTGAAAATAAATATTTCAAAAACTATTCATTTGAACAACTTATTTTAAAATTTAAATGAAAGTATAGGTTTTTGGCTTTTCAAAATTCTATAGCACGACTCTGTAGGTATTACCGTTTTCTTAAAATAATTTTTTACTCATTTTTAGTGATTTTTTTCTTAAATTGCCCCTCCCGCCTAAACGGGGGAAAATCGACCCCCCCCCCCCCTCCCATACGATTTTTTGCTTGTCTAGGTCCAACCTACACACCCTATCTTTTTGTCACACCTTATGCGAATCACCCTGTATAAACGAAAGAAAGTAAACTTTCAAGTTCAGAATAACACGAAAATACCCTCACTAATACATTCAAGCGCAAAACCACCATGTTATTATGGAAAATGTTATAAAGACTATCACTGGTGTCAACAAAAATTATGCACAGTAAGGAAGGAATAGTCTGTCAAAAATTAACGCGGATAAAAACCTTGAAGTTATTGTAACTTTGTATTTGGAAGATTCGTCGAATGTTAGGAAATAGAAGCTGTTTTTTTGTGAATTCAGCCAAACTTATTTTTTTAAGAAGAAAGTTGTGTTAGTTTGTGCCTAGCTTGCGCTATGTTGGGATCTTTTTCTCTTTTCGATACCTTCAAAATTTAATTTGAAAAATAGCACAACTTTTTTTTGTTTAAAACAAAAGAGTTTGAAACAATTTTTTTGTTTTTGAAAATCTAAAACCTAACTTTAAAGATATATTTTTAAATAGATTATTTATAAATTCAAAACGCTCAACGATCTCTAAAAACTAAAAGGACTTCTACCGAACGCTTCGATGATAAAACGAGACAATTGTATCATCGATATCTTTCTCTTTAGGATGAAGTTTTGAAAGCAATTCTTTCAAAAAGACTTCTGAACAGAAGATGAACGAAATTTGAAACAAATTGAAAATAAACAGAACTTTCACAGGTATGCGAACAAAACCAAAAGATTCGAACGAATAGCCACCACCCTTATTGAAGCATACTTTTCTAATGACGAATTGATGTGAAAGCTGCAGGCTGACTTTGAACCTTTACCGATATTGACATGATGATAATGATTTTCTCTTTCTTTTTGAAAATGAACAGTGTGATTCGTACATTGGGTGTTCAGGAAAAAAAAGTAACTGCTGGTAGAATGATTGGATATTGAAATCATCGGTAGTTGAGTGAAGCTCATTGTGATGGAGTAATTAATTATTATTTGCCTATCCTTAAACTTTTACAGCCATATTATTGAGAATTCGTAAAACTAGAAATGAAACTAGTTTCAGGTAAAACTAGTTTCGTTTCAAGTTTTGCAAAAAATAATCAAAACTAGCTCTAAAATAAAATCGGTATTATTGATTTCTGGAGAAAAACTAGTTCAAGTTATGAAAATGGTTTCTCGTTTTGAATATTGAAACTAGTTTCATAGCAAGAGCTGCTTTGATTTTGAAAACAAAATAGAAAATTCAAACAAATTCTGTAATTTGCAAATGTTTGATTGTTTGTATAAATATGTGAAAATAAAATAAAGGTAAGCGTTGAACTTACCATTCTATTTCTCAAGAATAAGAACATATGGGTGGTCGACGCGACGGTTCAAGAACATTGAAAGTAAAAAATTTACCGAAGCAAAAATGGAGACCCTGGCATCGCTTTGTTTATCAAATGGTAGAAGTGGTACATATTTGGTTCAAAGAGACAAGTAGACAAGCAAAGCGACTCAAACAAAAAAGATCATTCAATGGATTACTGTCCAATCAGTGTTCAATTCGGTAATTACGCAACACATTAACGTAATTCAGTAGGTATAGAAATAGCACCTCTTTTAGTCCTATATTAGATGCACCTACCACGAATCATATCCGCCCTTCTAAGACGCTTCAAATTCATTTTGATGCATTTGCGGATAGTGCACGAGAACGCCATAATATAGCCGAGTTTCATTGGGAATCTATATATTCACTTATATTCACTTAAGCAAAACATCGCAAAACATCGCTCATGGAAAAACAACAACCCCTAAGTGAATAGCGTAAGTGAACAAAAATAAATCACTTACCTAAGTGAACAACAGGGATGGTTGGTAAATGGAGTTTGTGAAAGTGAATGTAGCCATATAAAGCGTTTCATTGATACTAGCAAGTTAAGTGAATATAAGTGAATATAGAAATTCCCAATAAAACTCGGCTTATGATAACAACGGGGGGCTAAGGTTGAAAAATTGCCGTTTCAGGTGACAGGCCCAATGTTAGATCTGGCGGATGCTTTTCATCTTTCGGCTTAGATGGTTTTGGGTCAGATATACCAAATTTGTTGACTGGCACAGACAACCTGCCAATTGCTTTGACTGTGGCAGATAAATATCCAACGGCAGCAGTAGCTAACTCTTTCCAATATTGCATCGCTGAGCAATGAGAAAATCTTTTGAATACTGACTTCGAAGTCCGCAACACAGAGTCTGTGAACATTGCTCAAAAATCTCTATCACAAGCCGAGTTGCATTGCACAGAAATCGAAGCAATAAGTCCAATTAACGTTGCCTTACCAGCGCAGCGGCTCCGATTCCTGGTCACATGCAGTTTTTCCGTAGCAGAAACCCGCCAAAATACTTCCAATCGTTGGAGTTGGAGAAACACAACAAAGAAGTTCTTTTTAATCAGCAAGTACAGTTGATTATCGCTGCACACAATGCATTAGCTTGGTCCTGCAAAATGTGTGCTGCAATTATTAGTTTCTGAGCAGATGGCAGTGCCATATCTCACCTATGTCGCTATACCGGAAACCGGCCTTTACCGACTTTTGATATCAAAAGCCAATCCGGGGTGATTTACTCTGTATTGGGAAGCCACATACGGTGTATGTGAATAACCTGAATCCCCTACGAAGACGTACATACATTACTTGCCAAATTAACCGATGCCGAAACGAAGCTTCAAAATGAATACAAAAAATGATGTGAAGTAAAAAAGTTTTGATGTATAATACAAAAACGTTTCAAAACTAGTTTTCAAATCCTCAAAACTGGATATTTCCAGTTTCATGAATTTCTAGTTTTATCAAAAACTAGTTTTACGATTTCGAGTTTTATGTATCACATTTTTTTTCAATAATACCGATTTGTTCAAAACTTGAAACTAGAAAACTAGTTCTACGAAAAACTAGTTTCGAAGTAAGTGAATAATATGGCTGTTATAGTTCCTATCAATTGTCGAACAATTTAAAAAGGTAGATAGCTGGACTCTAGAACCATCATAAAACACTACCCTTGACGAGCATGTCATCAGATGACCTATTTCGTCATCTCAAAAGAATCGAAAACGATGTAGCAGGACTTGATAACATAGTTACACCTACTTTTTACGTAAATCTCCTTAAAGGTCGTGTTGTTGTTTGGAAACTAACGTTGAATGACAGATTACCGTGACATATTCCTGAGCTTGGTACTGATGGTACCCTAAGCGAAGAATAGTAGGTACTCTGAAAGTTATACTGCCAAGAGAAGTATGCATATAAAGCAATGGCTGATATAAAGCACAAGACTCTAGCAATACTAGGCTCTGGGTCATCCCAAATGCTATGGGCTTTAGCCCATGCGAAGTATTTGTTTACTTATTTTTTATTTAATATTTCTCATGAAACGTTTCCCTCTCATCTGCACAAAGACTAGTCGTCTCACCTTGAACAAGGATTCAATCTTCATAGAGAATTTTACTCAAAGCTTCTCTGGACAGCTTATCAAGAGGTTTTACGTACACGGATACAATAAATTGCGAGACATATTTGTTAAAAATGCACTTCCAGTTGTTGAAGGCACTGAACGTTTATAATACAACTCAAATACGCTTGACGTGAGCAGACAGTTTGCTGTGATATGTGTGCAATGAAAAGTGCCCCACCGAATAAAAGATCCCCAAAAATAGTGCTCCTGAAGCTCCTTTTACAAATTTGTCAGATGATAGCTGTAAAAGCTATGACTGCTCTACAATCTGGGCTTAGTTTTGGCAATCGGAACGAGTTATTTTCACACTCGAATACTCACATACAATTTTGAACCGTTACATCGTCTATGTAATGTAATCTTCTGTAATCTTTGTTTTTTTTTATAATTAATGTTCTTACTTTGGCAAAATAAAACAAACTAAACTAAAATAAAAAAATCTCCATTTTTTACCACAAAAGAAAGCCGGGTTTTACAGCCACTTCGTCAAACCTACTCTTTCTCGCTGGTGGCTGTCGGCATCGCAAGTTGCTCAACTAAAGGGTTTTCCAATAGGTATGATACGATTTTGCAGTGGCGTTTCGGCCATTTGTAGTGTGTAATGATCTGTCGTATTTTGTTAATTGCATTCAGAAGTATTTACAATTTCACCATTGGACCAACGTAAACATCGTGAACTTTCCGATTTTGCCTTGGAACAACTTGAAATCGATAACGATTTTTTTGAGAAAATTAGCATTAGGCTTGCTTTCATTTGACTGGTGTGGTAAATAAACAAAACTGGCGATGAAAATCCACAAAATATTCATGAAAAACCATTACATTCACCTTAATTGGCAGTTTGTTGTGGCGGTCCGTACTTCTTTCAAAATGAATCTGGTAACACCATTACTGTCAAGCGAGAACGGTATAGATCGATGATAATCTACTTTTTATGGTCGAAATTGGAAGATATTGATTTTGACAACATTTGGTTTCAACAAGATGTAGCTACGTGTCACACAGCAAATTCAACAATTGAATTATTGCGAGAAAAATTTTGAGAATCGAGTATTTCAAGAAATGCAGTTATTGAACGGCCTCCAAGAAGTCGTGATTAAATACCATAAGACTTTCTTGTAGGGTTATTTGAAGTCAATGGTCTTTCAAAATAAACTTGATTCTCTTCAAGCCTTACAAGTCAATATTGAACGTGCCATTCATGATATATACGACTTGATTTAGTGGGATAAGTGCTCGAAAATTGGGTTCATCGAATTTGTTGCTGCAGAAGAGGTCGTGGTGGCCATTCGAAAGACGTTTTATTTAAAACTTAATTGTATAGATTAAGCTGCATATTAAATAAAAAATATTTGAATTTCCTCAGCAGAAAGTGTTTTTTTTTTTTTTAAGAAATCATATCACTCTTTTTGGAAAACCCTTTATTAGTCATACGTTCCGACGTTTTATCTTTTCACTGGGAAACACGATTAAATCCAAATAATTGTCACAGAATTGGATGCCTAGATGAAAAAAACGAGCAATACAAGTGCTCTGTCTCATTTGGACAGACATTCATTAAGAAGATGTGTTTAGTTCTTTCTATATAACATTCGTAATCCGAAATTGTATCAACGGGCCTTGTGATAAGGGTGATTACTTTCAGCTTCCGGAAGATGCTTTCCTGTTCTTTGCTTGGAATTGGATCTATTTTTTCTACGCTTCTTTTTGCGGCTTCTAAATTCTAATTGGAGACGAATTTGCAATAATTGAGTAAAGTATACAATAAAATGGCGCAAAAAAGCTATTGAATCCTTGGGAATTACGCATTTCAAGGACATACAATTTTTTATACCAATCCCAAACGCAAATTAACCTAGCCGATTTGCAAAGCTTTTACATGACAGTATGTAATTCAATTAGTGTAGTTATTCTCGGAGGACTTGCCAATGCCAGGGAAAAACATTTTTCGATGTTTCTGTAATTCAAACCACGTACCTCAAACGTAACGGGCAAATATGCTAAAAACCACGCCAGACACACTACAGCTGAGTAAAAAATACTCCCATTAAATTAGTGGATACAGTGAAAAGAATATTTGATAGAAATTTATCAGTAGCATTCAAATCGTCAATCAAACGTTATCTGGTTGCTGATAGTTTCAGAACAGCTCACTTCATCAATTGTTGTCAGTGTGTTGTAAGAAATTCATCTCCCCACCGATAGAATCACATAATGAATTACTTATTTTCAGTTCTTAAATCTGACAACAAATTTAAAAACCAAAAACTTTATTACATTTCACATTTGAAATCACAAAATAATCTTTCTTTCAATAAATTTCCTAACTGACTGACTCCCTGATAAGAATATCTTCCCATTAACAACTTGTCAATGACAATAAAAACCCAAATCTGTTCAGATAGTTAAAAAATTTACATAAATTAAATGAAGAATGCTAATTCTAGAAATTTTACCTCATAACAAAGACTTTCTCCTACTCATTTCAATTAAAGCAAAATAAATACAAAGTCGTTATCAAGACGTCATACCTACTTCAAAAGTTCGTCCGCATATTCCATATATGAAATCACATAAATAATAACAACAAAGAAGCAATAAAAATAAACAATTCCTAAATCATTAATTAGTAACATAACCAAAATTCTATGCATCAACCACCTAATGAAAAAAACAGCCTTACTTGGAAGTCAGCTAAATAACTATGTCGTTCGTAAAAACTTATTCCTATTTTGGTAAGTAAATTCTCAACACAAATCGTGCTTCAAGATCTTTGTGAATTTGCATTTAGACAATTTTCTAACGATAATAGATTAAAGAAAAAGGTTCTAAAAATAATAAATGTAGTTCTCGCATTCGAGTAACCAATACGTGAACAAAAGAAGTTTTTTTTTTGCACGAAAGAAGAAGATACAACGACACCCCATTTGATGATGACAATAATGGCTTGACTAGAATTAGATTAGGAGTTCTTAAACAAATTTACGACTTCACGAACCACAACTCTTTTTTTTTCTTTTGTGTGTGTGGTAATAAAATGCTTGAGTTGATATGCTAATTTATGGTTTTACATATCTACTTATACGTATATACTTTTATGGGATTTTGATTTTGCTTCTATGATAACATTGGTATGTCATTTGCTCCAAATGAGGTAATCCTTTACGGATTTACTGTATGAACTTTGAACTTGGGACTATTTTGATGTTAGTAATGTTTTTTTTTTTTTTTTTGGTTTTCTACGAACAAAACGATTTCAAGGACATTTAATACCTTAATAAGCTGAAGGTTGAAGGATTCACCTAAGAGAGTTTGCTTTTCCATATAAGAATGAACGTACCTGAAATGAGATAAATTTAGAAAAACATTAATGAGTGAGAAAGTTTCAAGCTTTAAAAAAAAAAAAAATAGAAAAGAAAGTTCAAATACTTTTTAACAACCATTATTTGGTTCGTTTTTGTCGCAACTCAGCAATCGTGTAATCAGCTCAGCAATAATTGACTTTACCAGTGTACCAAAAAACAAATCAATACTGAGCACTTTTAGCTCAGAATGATTTTCCATTGCTGAACTGATTACAGAACTGGTGAGTTGCGACAAAAATGCACCATTTATAAAGAGGTGGAGGGGACGTCTTATCAGTTCTCATTCTCAGTAGCAAATACTTCAATTCTCTTCTGTTTGAAGATATTTTTTGTCCAAACAATAAACCTTAAAAAAAAAAAAACACAGAAGAGAATTAAATGTCTTGTTGTCACCAAAGTCTTTAAATAAAATAGAGTGGCGTTACAAGACTCGGGAGACCTCAGGGCTAACGCATTTCAAGGACCTACAGTTCAATGCCGCTTAAAAACGAATAAGTTTGAGAGCGCTTTTCATGGCAGTGTAACTACTTTTGGAGGATTTGCCAATCCATACCGAAAGACGATACCCGTTGAAAATTGTATGTTTCTGAGAATCGATCTTCAACCTCCCACGCAACAGGCAGACATGCTAAATATTTCGACATGGGCATATGAGTGACAACCGTTTGATGCTGTTAACCCAGAGGTTCGTGGTTCGAATTCTAACAGAAGCAAAAATATTTTTCCACGGTTATCGCTTTTCGCGAGGAATTGGCGAGACTTCTTTCTCGATTAGCCTTTCGGAACTGAATATTGTAGGTCCCCTCAATTCCACCATCATATTTATTTATTTAACTGTCCAAGAGTGATTTACATGTACGAGGTTTTATATTAATGGTAATCTACCCATGGAACTCACATTCAAAGAGCTGAAATACAATTATTTTTGATAGTCGGGACTCGTAAACCTATCTTTGTTGACCCAACCTAACTTTCTTGAGTTTAGGTTTATGGGACCATCCATCTATCTTCTACTCATGTATCGTTTGCTATTTTCAATACATTCCTCATTGTTGGTTTATTGCAAGACACTCTGCACTACTATTTGAGAATATTTTGTAGGAAAACGAAGTGGAGTCCCTCAAAGTTGCTTGCTTACACATATATTGTGAGGGAAGTCGCTATACTAGGCCTTGAAGATAAATCACATGGAGAATGATATTCTTCTGTTTGTAGGAGCAATTGTTAGTTTCAATTAATCAACTAAACAAAACAAAAAATCATTTAGCGATGATATTGAAATTGAGTAGTTCACTGGAGCCACAACAGACCACGGTAGTGTAATTCATAAGCTTTATTTTATTTATATTTATCGCACACTAAACAAGGATGAGGCATGATGATCAATAAAAGAACAAATATACCTTCATAAGTCTATTCAGATTTTTCAAGGAGCAATCATACTGAAACTCCTGACGTGAAGGAGATAAGCTTGAGTGGGGAATGCTATAAGAAGGTCCAAACTTTTGGGATGTTGCTGAGAACGTAACGTAAGGTGCTTCTACTATATGAAAGATCATGTACATCTTACAGCTTCGAAACGTTGCTGAGATAAAGGTTCTCAGTTCCTAATTTTATCGAACATTCCGCAAATCATCTTAACTGTTCCCTGGAAGAATTTAACATACTATGTGCGGGAAACCATCGAGTATATAATATATATCCATGAACAGGGTGTGTTGAAATCCATGCTGCGGCATTTCTTGGGCTAACACATTCCTTGCGATGTCAAAAAAGGTTTTGGGCAAGGCGATACACTGTCATGCGACTTCTTCAACATCGTTCTTGAAAGATTAGTGTAAAACTCCCACGTTAACACAAGAGGCACAATCTTTCAAAGATCCGTCCTATTGCCCGGATATGCCGACGATATTGACTTAATTGGAAGAACACAGCGTGATGTCAGTGGCACGTTTATGAGCATTGAGACTAAGACGGCAATTGAGTAGTAAAGTCCTCTGTCGAGGACACTTATCATACCAGTTCTTATATATGGCGCAGAGGCATGAACCTTGTCAAAGGTAGACGAGAACGCTTTATAGGATGCTTCGAGAGATAAATTCGGGTGATTTTTGGTCCCGTCTGCATAGATGGAGAGTGTAGAAGAAGATTTAACGACGAACTGTGCGGGTTGTACAGCGACACTGACCTTGTCAAACGAGTCAAGGTCCAGCCGCTTAGATGACTGGGTCATGTAGAGCGAATGGACACCAACGCTCCGGCCCGGAAAGTCTTCGAATCCAATCCCGAGGGACGGCGCAGTAGAGGAAAACCGCAACTCAGGTGGACCAACTTGGCGTGCAAAACTGGAGGCAGCTAGCTAGGGACCGAGCCGGCTGGAGAAACATATTGGTTGAGGCCCTAGTCCGACCTGGACTGTAGCGCCACCCTAAGTAAGTAAGTAACAGATTCCTTGCCAAAACAGGCTCACATGGGTGGAAGAAGTGGAACTTATCAAAAGAATATTAACCCCAGGTGCAACAATGACTGTCACATATCAGTGGATGGATTGTTTTTGTAAGTTTCCAAAATAAAGTGTCAGCTTCAACGGCAACTTGGAGATGTCATTTTACCGAAGCTTCGTTTTAGTAAAATTATGAAAACTGAACACAAACGTTCATGTTTCACAGATCTCAAAGTTCTTCATATCAAACTCAAGTCGTTCCAACTTTGAGTCCTCTTTTTTTTGTGGACTTTTATACTGTTGGCTGAGTTTGCGAACTCGTCAAATACTACCATGCAACTTATTCCTCTACTTCTGAGCCTCCATCCCCTAACCAACCTACTTACCTACTTCTTCTCTTTCAAACACACGACCAAGTCGTGAAGTCTTATGATAGGAGTGCTATTTCCACGAGAACTCTCAACAAGTTTATAAATGAGTACCGAGCAAAGTTATATCTAGCCTTTGCACTAATTACGACTACCCGACTGTTGATTGGGTTTTGTGTGCGAGTTAGCAGTTCAGTTCCACCGAATAATCAACTGATAGACAATCAGTTCCCAATGAAGCCAGCGTTACCCAACCAATGAGTCAGTGTATATAGTGCAGTTTTGTATATTATTTTACATTGATACATTCTGTCACAGGTAGTACTACTATCCCTTCAATTAAAAGGATTTCAATAAAAACTGATACTGCGTTACAAAATCAGTGAGTCAGAAAAAAGCAAGATTATGACATTTCACACTGGCTCCTTCTTACACCATAGAATTTACTTCTCAAATCTTTTGAATCGATAAGAAACCATGCTTACAACTCCTTCCCTCGACCACTTGCAAGATCCTCGATTTTCATTTCGGCACCAAGACTTGGACCAAATCGCTGCAGCCCTTCAGTCAAAATCACTTTAAAACGTCACTCACGACCATATCACTCTTATAGCAAAAAAGCGTTGAACCATTGATTTGTTCTCCATAACAACTAAAACCTTTTCACAGGTATCACATAATGCAACACATTTTAAGCCCCCCGGCATTTAAAGAGGTCACGACGAGTGCTTTTCACACTCAACTAAAGTCTCACTTTAGCACTTGTTTCATTAATTTTCAGACCAGATTCTCAAGAATTCATTTCCAACCTAGTAAATTTATTCAAACAACGCCAAAACCTCTTAGCAGTGCATTTGCCCTGATCCTTAACAATCCGTCAAGCTATCTCGCCCTCATCAGTATACCAAATCTACCTACCTCATCATTATCATTAAACCAACTGTACGATTCATCATTTGTCTTACCATGCCATGAGTTCCTCCATTGTCAACCGGTGATTATTATCTCTGTTCAGCGACCTTGAAAAGGTAGCACAAGTATATCTGGGCAAAAACAAAAGACCATCCTCGTCATACGTACGTACCTACTGTTGGTAGAGAGTTTGTGCTCTGTGGAATAAAGTGTTTTTTTTTTTTCTTTTTTTTTTACATGATGACCTTAAACTTGGGCTTGGTAGAAAGATCCAACTCTACTCTCTGTGTATGTGTGTATAGTGATTGTGGTATGGTGGCATCACCATCATTAACGCAATTAAATTCATTAATTTAATTTTGCATTTTTAATTCGCATGGTTTGGCCTACCTCTAAACATCAGCACAGGCCTCTGATGACGTTTTGATGAATACGGTTCAACATGACTGAATTTCGGTTTAATGAAAATGGTTACATACATGTGAGAATCTCTTTCGGGGGATGTCATGTTGATGAATGGAGTGGGTTTTTTTCTTTTAATATAGGGCAAGCAGCCCATTAAGGGCTTCTTTGATCAAAACCTTTTCTTAATGATTATTTTCTTTAAATTGATGTGTTTTAGGGAAACTGCTTAATCTTTTAGCCTTCGAAAAGCTTTGGAAGATGTTTAAAGTGTAAAAGGATGGACATGCTTGAAACTACATTGTTTTTATTCTTTCGATTCTTAGAAAGCCTTTGATTTAGGGGGCCTTTATAGTTAAAGAAATATCATCGTTGCTTCTGCTTGGACTATGTGAAGAACCTTCGATTGTCAAGGGTGGCCCTTCTGGATTCTTTCCAGACAAAGAAGATATCTCATGTCACTGTAGCATTGGCTGACTGAAAACATAAATTTGGACTTTTTGAAAAATCAAATGACGACTTCTGGGAACTTGGATCTTTCAAAGAGGTTTCACACATCCAAAAACTAGATAACTGAAGATACACCAATGTGAGATGGGGAGAACCTTGGCCGGCTAAACGACACCGTGGTGGAAGGGGAAATGTACTCTCATTTCAACCTCTACTCCAAATCTATCTGCTTTCAAGTACGTTTCCCATGACTCGTCATTAAATATTTAATACAACTTTTCGAAGCTTCCCTGAAGACATATCAACCAAAAGGCATCATTACAAGCTGTCAAACGTCAATTCCTTACTCTCTGTGTTTCTCACTTTTAATGAACGATGAGAAGGCACTCCCTTCGCTACATGCACTCTGTCTGTCTTTTAATAGATGGTTTTCATTTCACGCTGATGCAGGCACTCATAGTCCATAGTTCAGTCACCTTTCCATTGCGTAATTGTAAGACTTAAAAACAAAACATTTGAAAGTCGTGCACGACTTTTCTTCATCTTCTACACCAAGCGTAGACACTTTTGTGTCGTTATCAAACTGACGTCTGTCTGAATTTCGTCTAACACACAACACATTTTCGATTTTAATTTCATAACCGAATTCGAAAAACGTGAGCAGGAGCTTAAAAGAAAAAAGACTGCTGTTGATAAGCCAAGTCGATGGATGAATGGGTTCACTTGCGTTTATTGTTTGTTTTACAGTGCCGAGTACCTACCAATATTCTACCTCGGTTCGAGCCCCTTGCTGCACTCAATCGTCATTATCTTTGAAGAAACATTTTCATAATAACACACAATATTGTGTTGAATAAAGATTCTAGGTTTCGAATGTGCATCACGTGCTGCGACTCCCACGGGACGTGCATTTACATTGTTGCACCTTTTTGATCATCAAACCGTCTTTCCCTCACCAAGAAAAGGTTTATCTCGGGTAAGGGGGCGAAAATGAGTACCTACTACCATCGTCCATCTTTTTAGTGCATCTTACACTCGTAGCATAGTCGATCGGTTTACGAGAACAGATGGCAACAATGTATGCAGAATAATTTAAGTGCCCCATCAACAGATTGTGGGACGAATGAAATGGCGGTATGGCCTATAATTTTAGTAATAAAAACAACGTTTTGTCATTTTTCCCATTAGCGCACCGGGCGCACCGGGGGTCGTGTCGTTTTATTCTTACTTTTTTAGTGTCTCCACTGTCTGCCCCATCATCGATATATTCAAATATGATTTTCGAGTGGGAACTGTTTTATAGTTTGACTTACAGCGACTGTCTATGAGGAAGCAGTGCTGAATGTCAATGGGAAAGACATGAGGTGTGGTGCAGAGAGTCGTTTGTAGAACTTCCAAGAAAGGACTATTTTTTATGAGTTTCCCACGAAAGATGGTTTACTTCAGATTCAGCCTAGTTTCTTAAGCCTTTTTGATGACCAAATGCCCGATTTTGTAATTTCAAAAGTCAATCAAATCAGAATCTCCTTCCAAAACCTCACTTTTCTATTGCATCACTTCATCAACTTTACAAAAACTCTCTGAAGAAAAAGTACTTAGTCTCCCTTGCTAGTTGCGACAACAATGCTTACCAACAACTTTTTTTTAAACAAATCTCTCCGTATCCGTAGTACGCAATCGAAATTCCCTATATCTCTACAACCATGTCAAAGGCTATTGAAATCCAATTAAGCCATGAATAATAACCGCGCACACGAAGCAGTCCTAAGGTACGTACCTACTACGTATCCCAACGTAGGAACAAACTTGTACCTACAAAAACACCCGAGGCACTCACTCTGTTAATGCTTAAACCATTTTTACGTAATCCTTCAGATATGTACTCGTAAGAGTGAAATTTGAAAGATGATTAGGCATGGATACGCTGGGAGTCAGTTGACAAAGCAATCATTGAATAGTAGTTAATGTTTGTGCTGCGCGGTTTCGAAACATTTCAAAAGGGTAATTGTTGAGAATCGTAAAGTAATTTTAATCCTCAACATCTTTGTACTGTGCGCGCGCGTTTATGTAAACAACAATAACAAATAATTATTATGACTTGACTCACTGACTTTTATCTGAAAAGTGAAAACTTACCCATAGAAGTTAACGTTATATGAATAAGACGATCATTGCAGATGAAATGGAAAAGGTTGATTAATTTTTGTTAGATTAAGGATTTACTGAGGGTGTTTTTAATGATTTCTGAGACTTGTGCTCGCTGATTGTTTGGTTTCTTTGGAAAGAAAGGGATTCGCTTGTTTACATCTGAGTGATTGAATAAGATTCAGTAACGGAAGTGGGTTTGAAAAAATAGCCCAAAATGAGAACAAATCATATGAGAGAGACAAGTGTTGATTTTTGTATGATGTGGGACCCGTTTTTAAGAAGCTACAACTTCAAAAGTTTTATTTTAAGGATAAGATTTGAGCACCTACTAAAAATACATATCAGAAGCTAACTTCTAGCAAAGCAAACCTTTAATTAGATAATTTTTTTTTTCATAATGCAAGCCCAGATTGAACTTTCAGCAGTTTTCAAAATCGAAGCAACTCCTGTTACAGTTTCTTGGATTTAAAGTCAAGACTCTTAGACATTTTATGCTGTGGTTTGTACCTGTGACTGCGATAATAGTTTTCTTTATTCTCCAAGTATAAAGAAGTTATTTCATTTATTCCTTTAAAATTGAAATTAAAATTGATAGTTTAACAATATTATTATACTTTAACTGTCATAAAAACAGAACTAACATAGAAACCATAGACTAACAAATAAAACGCAACTCCTTAGGAGAAAAATTCGAGCAATTCAGTAGTTTTTGAGTTCCCGATTTTGTAGGAAAATGGTAATGAAATATAGTCTAAAGCTTACACGTGTGAAAAAAAAAATCAATTTTAGAAAGGAAACGGATGGTTTTTCAAATGAAAGGAAAGTGATGGAAAGTTTCGGCATTTTGCTAGTTTTCAGGTATGTGTTTTGAGAAAAAAAATCATAGTTTCTCCTCATTATGTAAAAGAGAAGACACAATTTTGATTAAGTAGAAGAGGAATGCAGAGAGAAAATTAAGCATAGTTTGTTTTTTTGTACGAATCCATGAAAGTGATTACTTTCTGTACGGTCCATGTTATCTTATATCAAGAATTTACTATCTTTGCTGTCAGATTCTAACTTCACCCGAGCAAGTTTGCACAATTTACTATACAAAATTGGTAGTTTTAGAATTGAATAAGAGAAGAAGAGCTTTAAAAAGTAATTTACTTAATATTATTCACTTATCCTTAAACACCATTTTGTATTGAGTAATAAAATGATTCTTCCAACAAACATGAGAATAAAAGCACAATCTGTGCGAAATTGATGAATATCGACGATAAAGTTCTTTGATCGAAAAACCACATTTCGGTCAGTTCTCAAAGTAGAATATTGTCTGGCACGACGTTTTATAAAAAAAATGTATTTTTTTTTTTTTATGAAGTGCTTCCCATACCTACCTGGAATTGAAAAGAAATGCTACAGAAAAAAGCAAAAAAAAACCGTAAGATTGAAAAATCTAGACATTTTTAGGTTTTAGGATTTATGTAGATCTATTTATTTTATATTATATATATTTTATTTCAGTTAATCGGTTGATAAATAAAAAAGTTATGCCAATTCTTGCGGACGATGTCGCTGGCACACCTAGTATTGTATATAAGCTGTTATTGTTATTTTTTGAATAACCCATTTTCATGGGAAATTCAGTTTTTAACAGTCAATGTCTTTTCAAATTTATCGAAATTTTTATTCGTTTACGAGATGTTGTGCAAAAACTCATAAGGACGGCTTTTCACCCCTTTCTCTGATTTGCACCCTGTAATTGAATAGCTCTGTGTATGTGCATAGTGTTTTCCTTATAACCAACTCACTAACCGATTCCTGCAAAAAAATTAATCTCTTTGAGAGTTTCTTAAGAAATGATATAATCAATGGCCTTAGGCCTTACGCTTTAAGTGAGGGCAGTAGAAATATTTATTGATTTGTAACTCAAAAATTGTCTGGGACAGATACGATATGGTTCGGAATATTGAATCTATGACTCATTACCTACTCAGCTAAAAAGCAGTTAAAGCAACTACCAACTTCGTGCAACGCAGTGCTATTGATATGAAAGCTACTGTATACAACGTTAGAACCTGTGTGCGTCGGTAAACGCTTAAATTTCATTCTTTTTACTTTTGATTAATTTTAACATTGGTTTAAAAAAAAAAGCATTAAAAAGTGGCAAAAGGCAGTATCAAAATTAGAAAAACTCCAAAGTAAAACGAAAGACTTGCCCATATTTAATGGCAATGGAGCAAACACTTCAGGGCTCATGGACAGAATGCAATTCTTCAGTAAAAATAGTCATATTGAAAAGTATGCAGACTAAAATCAGCACAAATCCGTGATGTTAATGAGAAGCAATCAAACCCGACCCGAGTAGAATATCTGCAAAAAGTCAATTCCATTACGTACAACCGCAGATACGCTTCGAATTAAAGTCAAAATCATGAAAATGAAATGGTGGCCTCCAAACGTCCGAACCTAGATCATTTCTCTCACCGTATCGTGATGAAAAATGGAGAAAATACAAAATTTTTCGCCTAAACGGCTATAAGAGAAATTTATGGCAGCTTTAAACTTTCGGTGTACCTATTGATCTTCGCATGTAACCAGCAGGCAGACATGCTAACCATTACGGCATGAGTACACCACTACCTGCTGCTGGAAAGAACTGTTTCGTTTTTAGAAATTTCTTGGATTTGTTAAGTTAAATTGCAAGTAATATTAAAATAAATATCGTTTTATCACAGTATCGGAAAACGTAGGGGAATTGTGCTCAAGATGACATACTTTTTGTTTAAAGTAAGAAATAAAATTTTCTACAAACCTTAGCGTTAAAATCTTTACATATTTAAATAATTAATGATTATATGGAAAAAATAAAGTTGGAATGAATAGTTTAAAGTAAAAAGAATTAATTTAAAAAAATTAGTTAAAAACAGTCCGAGGCTAAGGCTAAGATGACATAGTTGGGTATAAGATGACATACTTCATGAGGGTAAGATGACATATTGTAAAAATGCCTGCTTTATTTGGCTCTTCAGCTTCAGTCAGTATATAACTCACATTTTCAACTTAGATTTTCGGCCATTTAGCTTTCACGATTTTTGTTTTATGCTTGGTGAAATATAATCATGTACTTTAAATTTGCATTTAAATATTTAAATTAAAAAGTAAGGTTTGTGTTTTTTAGTAGGTATATCATAGTATTTATAGTATGTCATCATGGACTGGTAAGCTATATGTCATCTTACCCGATAGGAAATAAAACTTTTAAAACCATTCAAGAATCAAAACATTATAATTAAGGAGCAAAATCACCCAAAAAATATTGTCTATACACATAAATGCAAACATAAAACACAAAGGATATAGAAAAACACTTAATTTTTTAAGCAATTTTGAAATAAACAATGACTCGCAAAAAAATTTATTCTCCAGCTATTTCGTTTGAACCGATCACGATGACAGCAGGAAGTATATTGGCAACTGTAAGTTTATTCTGGCAAAACAGTTAGAAAAAATGCATGTCTGGATATGCTCGAGAGAACTGTGGCGGCTTTATAAACAGAGAAAATGCGAGTATGTCATCTTACCGAAGTATGTCATCTTGAGCAGAACTCCCCTACGTGTCTATTAGTGGCCACGGGTTTGGAATAAGAAAATTAATAAAGAGTTCGCAATAACTTAGAATCTTGTCATCTTTATGTGTTAAGAAAAAACTATGTTAAATAAATTAAACTCTGCGACGAAACCAAATTAAGGACATCCTCAACATCATCAATAAATCAATGTCCAACTGAATTCCACTTTTCGAATGATGTTGATTCGCTTTAACTACAAATCTGAGCGCAAAAAGCATTTTCGTACAATATACCCTAAAAAAAATTTCCCTTTCCTTAAGCCTGAGTTTAACACGGAAAACTCTTAAACATTCATTTTTCAATGGTTTTTGAGGCGCTTCAAAATCCAAATCTTTTAAAAAATTGCAGGTTTTACATAAGAAATTCGTTATGAAAAGAAGTAAAGTTTTTACGGTTTTATAATCAAGCTCAAAATAAAACTTAAAAGAAAATTTGAACCTGAGTTGAACCAGAAAACATATTCTTTAAGGCTTTTGTTGCGCTAGATTCAAAACAAGTTCCCTTATTGCTTGTTTTTGAAGAATCAAGGGATTCCTATTATCTCGAAATTGATGAGAACTTTTAGAAAAATACATATTTTGTTTTTGGTAGCAAAACCATTTCTGGCCAATGTAATAATTAAAGTAGGCAGGAGAAAAATAACCAAAATCTAAGTAAACTAATAAATAGGGTGGCGAAACAGAGCGGCAATCCGATCTAACATACCTTGTGTGGAATGTGGAGGGGACCTATAATAATTGACTCTAATCGAAAAAGCGTTTTACATATGACAGTGAAATTACTATCTCAAGACAAGCTTATTCCTGGCAAAATTCGGTAAACGTGGATAAATATTTTATAATATGGTAACAGTCGGACATGATAACCAATACTTCCGAATATCAAAATTAACAAGCTATTAAAAATGCCTATAAGTATTTTCCGGGACACAAAAGGAGAGTAATATATTTGTCCAGCAATAGTTTTATGTTTTTGTACCAAGCAGGCTTCAGACTTAAATATGTAGTAGTAAATTCTGTCCAAGAAAAGACTATTTCGTGTAAGATTCTGAAATGAGATTTGTGAATTCATAGAAGCAGTGGTACGGGGTGGATTACAATATGAAGTATTTTATCACCTGTTTCCAAGCAAAAATCTCCTTAGAGTGTTTTAACTGATTTCAATCTTTCACCTGCTACAAAATTTTATAAATATTTAAGAAAACTGGAAGCTTACTTACGAGAGTTTAACATTCCAAACAGACAGAGAGACAAAGAGACCGTGAGCCTCTACTCCTAATTGATTGATAACCCGTCACTGAAATTAGCTAGCTCATTTTCAAAAGCTTAAACTTATTCCATACCCGCGTAAATTGAAAAATAATGTGCAAAAACTTGCGGAATGTCAAACCTTTAATTAACAACATTTATACACAACGACCTCTTGTTCTCAGGTATTAAAACATAATTATATTTTATGATTGCTCACCTTTTGCAGCACCTGATCATTGTCGTTGATACTCAACAAAAAAACAAAGTAATAATAAATTCAATGAAAATAATGAAAATACCAGCACCATAAACAAAAACAGTGGAAAAAAGTTAATGTCAAATGATTAATCGATTCCCTAAGTAATGATTTAATATCTGTTTATCTATACTTTATTTTTTAACTCAATCAATAACTTTTGATACAAGCACAAGACGAGTGTAGCAAGTTTGTATAAAACATCATTCAAGTGAGGGCGTTGAGTTTTTGATCTTTTTGAATATATCCGTCGATTGCTGCGGAGAGTTGCTAATTTGAATCGATTGCTTGAAACTTTATATCCATGAAGGCCAAATGCAATAGCAACCCTTTTAAACTTTTTTTTGCTGTCTAATTTTTAAATTGAGCCTGTTTTTTATTTACTACTGCCTAACCCATAGGCTATCTGATTGTGTTTTGATTAAAACTAGCTACGCTATTAATAGGCGCGAGGGTTTAGATGTAATTTGTTTTCACAGATATCAGGTAATTTATGTACGTCATCGCGGATTGAGTTTTGAAGGTCTTATTGGTCTTTTTTTTTCTCTCTGTTTTCTTTGTGATTATTTTAGAATGATTTCATCGTGGAACTAAAGACCAAAGTTATTGTGTTCAGTTGATAGGATGTGGTTGCTGCGAGAACTGCTTTAGAGCTTAACTGATAGGGATCTGTCAAGACTAGACTGTATGCAGATGGATATCCATGAGAACTATGAACAGACGGAAGTGTACGAGACTATTCAAAGGTATTCAACCAGTTTCAGGCTTAAAGGGACCATTGTTTAAGGTTTCAAAGAATTGCTGGGGTAGAAGCATTCTGACACCAAATAGTTAAGAAGTTAGCAACTAGGCTGTAGAAAGAAGCACATTTCAAATATGAATCTCGTTTTCAAGGTCCGGATCGACTTCCTATGAAATTAGAAACGGCGGTTTGCTTCTCAGCTCACATCGTTCCAAATATTGCTTTAAACTTTAAGAGAAATCATTTTAAATCAATTTTCCATCATAACACAGAACAGACTGCCACCCTCACTATCAACTGCACCTATGCATCATCATTTCGCTTCGTTAAGCTTATTTATGGCTTAATCAATTCGAAAATGGCAAATGGTATTAGCTTACCGTTTATTTGATTTATTGCTCTCATTAAGTGCGGCATCTAACCATCTAATCAATTAAACAAACAAGACATTAGCCGCGCCAACAATAGTCAATTTAATCTCATCTTCAAATCTCTCAATCAAAGGCGACTCTGTTTTTGTTGTTTAGTAAGTTTTATTTATTCTCAACTCCCTCATCATTCCTACTACCGCTTATTATTGCCACACATAAATTATATTTGAAAATATCAAAACGGCAATAGGCCTCTTATATGACAATGATCCCACGACCCACACAACTCGTGATTGCCCGGGGGGTTGGTTCTTTCTTATGATTAGCTATAGGGACTCGATTCGTGGTGGGAATTCAATTATTTTACTGTGAAAAATGATAGTAAAAGAACTAACCAAACAATCAAATCTAGGACTGAATTGTATATTGTGAGAGGTTTCATTCTAAATTGACTCACACAAATCATTCTCCAAAAATCAGAGGCTTTGTGAAGTCGAAAGCCGTGCATTTGCCGTCGCTCGTGGGCAATATGCTCCCGGTGGTGGCACAGAGCTTAGAGAAAAACTCAAAACTATTTGAATTCTTTAATTTATGGCGAGTGTGCACTTTGACAGTAAGCCCCATCAACCGGCCTTCATATGTGAGCTCAAGTCAGGAGGCTTCTTCATGATTGATCATGGATGGATTTGGCTTGTTATAGAGACAGCACAGGTTCGAAGAATTTTTTTTTTACCAGGGAAGCATAGAAGGGTCTTAGGATCATTAAAAGTAGGTACTGGGTTTCTGCCCGTCACTGGGCTGGCTTGAACCCACACATTCAGTGAAGCAATCAAACACCCACCCCCTCCACCACTACCACTTTCTCATCCCTTTGATACACACAACGGCAGAAATTGTCTAGGTCCTTAACGCATACTCCACTTTGAATGTATTTTTACTCGTTCGCAACGAGAACGTTTTCAAATGCACTTGATTCAAACGGAACATTTCAAAAACCGCCTCGCAATATCCCTTTCACTGAATCGAAACAGAAAACGCAAAACTCCAAAGAGTGTGAAAACCGTGGAACAATTATGCATTTAAATCTAAAATCTAATAAAAGAATGTGCACAATTAGTGTTTGGCCTGAGCCAAACGGACCAACGTTTCACGCCACTCTACCAACATTAATTCGCTCATATTTCACACCTGAGTTGTCTTGTTTTTTAAGTGCTTCCAGCTACTAGCCAGTAATTGTACACTCCATACTCCGTATAGTCATTAGAAAGAAGAGAAAAACAACAACAAAAATAAAAGTTATGGATGGAGTAGTATGCACTTATATTTGTCTCTATATGCAGATAGTTTCCATTCGTGTTTTTATCAGCAAGGCAACCAGCGAGGAAGTGAATTGTAGCGTCGTAGACACAAAGCCTACAGCCTGAAGCGTTTATCTATGTGTCTATGATTGCTGTTTGTATTGCATATAAACAGGACTTAATATAAAGCCTAAAGATATATAGTATTAGCTAAGTGTTTTTAAGTCGGGTTAGGTGCGTTGTAAATAAAGTCGTGCGTCTAATACAAGATATGGAACTGTTTATAATAAACTGGTAAAAAAAATATGTTCCAAATATGTACATCAATTGGGTCTATAGTCTGGTTCACATGATGCTCAATAAAATGATTTGATTTGATCTGGAATAGTGTTTTCTATGAAGACAAATAAGTGAGGAACTGCACTCATGGTAAGAAATCGCCCTACAGATTATATCATGCATATTCAAGGGTAACATAAGAATTGTGAATTCACGTGGTTATTAAGAAATTTCGAAAATCTTGACAAGATCATAGGCGGAGTTAGCTCTTGATGTGGTCCCGTCAATAGTAATGTGGAAATTCAATTTACTCACAGAGGGCAAATAAATCAAGGATAAGCTGTATACGGGCTAAAGAAAGATTCTGAAGATGATTAGTTCAGAGAGAAGGCTTTTACTTCTTCCGGAAAACGTTATTAACACGCATTTGGGAATGCTAAGTTCAAGAAAATTCTTCCTACACGAATGAAGAATGAATTGAAGGCATTTAAAAGCAGAAGCTAATTACGACTCGAACAGATCTCTTCAAAAACTTAACCATCTTCAGCATAAAGGAAGAGTAAGGCTGATTGAATTACATACTAGACATTACAATGCCCAAGACACAAGTACGATTTGGTTTTGGATTCAGTCTCATTACGTCCCTTCATTCGTTTTGAGTAAAGTTTTGTTTGTTTGTTTGTAAAAACAAAGCTAAAACGTGATTGTTTTTCAGGCATTAATGACAAGAATAAACACAAAGGGGTTCAATTTGTATCGCTTGGGGTACTCCAGAGGTATCAAAAAAAAAAAAACCTAGAGTTAAATGAAAATTGACTCAGTGTTGGCGGTTGTGAATATAAAAACGACAAAATCCGTTTGAGAAGGTGCGTAAGAATGCGTAAGAACTAAGAAGTCTAAGGCATCTATTAAATCAAAGTGATTTTGTAGTTGTAACCGCATTTAGAACTGGTTGCATGTCAAAACAGAAAATATAGAAAAAGATGGTTCTGGCCAAATGTAGAGCCATTGCAACTTAAACGCGCCACAGATCTACATAAAGGAAGATTTACTTCTACAAATCCTACCAACAAACTCTTACATTCGTGATTAAGTATAAAACCTATAGTTGACTTTAATGTGTTTAACTAAAACTTAATTTTTGAGACTGTGTCTCTCCGAATTTTTCATCTCCAATTAAGAGACACCCGTGGCAGGAGGTTCGTGGTTCGAATCCCAAGGGAAGCAAAAATTTTTTTCCACGGGTATCGCCTATCGCGAGAAATTGGCAAGTCCTCCGTTAGTAAATTCATTGCCACGAAAAGCACTTTCTCGGTTAGCCGTTCACAGTCGGCAGAAAATTGTAGGTTCCCTCTATTCCTTCATAAGTTGCAAGAAATGCGCTAGACCCGGAGTCACTCCCTCGCTCTGTTGCGCCACTCCAGTTCATACAAACATCTCTTAAATAATTTTCCTTTGAGTCCTAGAGAGTCATTTTGGGGCATAAAGAATTGGAGAGATGGATGAAGGGTATAGGGTAATGCTTTCAAAAGAGAAAAACAAAGATGAAAAACAGAAAAGGTCCTTACCGTTCCTCATTTACTTTGTGAGGAGTTTCGTGAAGTTTTGTGTCGCCATCACATGTTCTTCAAATTCTCCTTGAGCATAAATTTCTATAAATGTGGACAGCTACGAAAAACGTTTTCTCAATTGCGTTCAAAGTTTTCGAAAAAATAGTTCAAGCGTTACACACGCAGTCTTCAAAAATAAGCAGCTTTCGATCCCGCAGTAAAATATAAATTTTTGACTACTAAATCTCTTCATCTTAATACCTTCATTTGTAAAATAAATGTCAGTCAATCTTTGTATTTTTTAAGCCCTAGGGTTGACCTAGGTTTTCCCTAAACTCGCCCTAAGTTTTTGCTGTGCTGAGGGCTGTCAAATGACATGTATTTTTTGAAGTGAAAACTTCTTTAGGCGCGTTTGGCACTTTTGCGATGGGGGTAAAGCAATGAATTCGCGACCGACACCATTTTTTGGCTCATCGTATTTCGTATGTAAAGTCGTCATAGCCCAGCGTCTCAGGTTCGATTCCCAGCCATGACCTACATTTTTTTATTTGTTTAAAGTGAAAACATAAATAAAAATTGTCGCCACGACTGAGTTTCGAACCTGAGACCCTGAGTTTGATAGCCAACGACTCATTTCATTTTCATTTTTAATTCATTCAACGACTCTACCATTGAGCCAAGAAATATCTTAAATTCGACGCTGCCAAATGACTTACAAGAATGTAATAGCAACATTAACTAGTCATTTACCGACTCGGAGAAATTCAGAGAAGAAAGAAAGGAATTGAAGGAAAGAGAAAAATTTATGCAACGCAGAAAAAAAAAAAGCACCAAATATTTTACTATCATTACAATGAAGTGGATGAGTGAAGATGGAAATTTCATCATGGCAGAGTAGGAGACGCACTGGTCGATGATTCGAACTTTATAACAAATTAAAAGAGATCAGCAACTCGTCGCGATGATTTATCGATGGAGTTGAAATGGTTGCATGAAAATATTTTGAAAACCATTACTCAAATATTAATTAATTTCGTTTCTAAACTTAATGCATTGTCCTTTTTTTTCATTTTATTGTCAAAGTTTACGAGCGCAGTTACAAAATCTGTAGACACTATCGTTAAAAAATTGAATGAATTGATTTTAACAGAATTTCACAAGGGTGAAGAAGAAATATAGATATGATATTCCAGATTTCAATTTAGTTGCTAGTTTCAGAAGGCACGATCGTCCAGCAGCAGGAGCAGCTATCTGTAAAAGGTTGTCTGATACAACTGCCATATTTTGCTCAAATCATATGGATTTGCATACGAGGTACCTACACTAGTATATGTTTAGTAGTAATGTTTTTGATATCGGCGATTTGTGTGTTTATCGTTGCCTTTCTGGAAATGGACAGCAAGTTATAACAGTAGGGGTTTATAATTCACCAACTACGTCTTCAAGTGCAATACGAGAGTTTTTATATATAAAAATTTATTTATTTAGTCAGAAGACGCTTCTGCATACCTTCACGATAAAATTGGGAGAGATTTGATGATTTCGCAATGATTTTGAGTGGTGATTTTAACATCAACTTCGGCGATGCTACAAATTTGCCACTTTTTCAATTTTTAAAAGAAGAATACTATTTTACAATAACGAATGACCGTAGCCTTAGTACAATGAAATATAAAGCGACAATTGATGCAGTCTTTGCGATATATTTAAATAGATTTGAGACAAAATTGTTCGTTTCCTATTTAAGTTACCATAGACCTATTATTTCAGTATTAGAATACGATGATTGTAGAGATGATAATAGAATAGAATGAATGAAAACTCATAAGTTTCATTGATGTTCCTCTATATGTACATCTACATAAGTATATTATAAAAGATTTTCCTGTACCTACCTACATTAAAATATTTATTGAAAATTCAATTCTGTTTTCACTTCTGTCGGCACTCCCGGAGTGCTTCTTTTTTTTTTAATGACAGGGATGTGTGGTGATTTGTGGCTTAGTGTTTTTTGAGGACTGGAAAACCCAGTCTTTTTTGACAACTCATAGGGTTGTCAAGAAAACCTGTGTCAACCTGGGGAAAGTTCCACGAACAAACTTATAATAATAAAATAATAACAATTCATTTGTAAAATACATTTCAGTTAATTAAACAAACTAGAGGAGTAGTTCACACTCTACAGTTCGTTGGACAAACTTTGGTCTGAATGGCCAGTTTTGGATACCATGAACCCGTCTGGTTTCACAGTGTAAACCGCACTAGAAGCAAATGAAATTTAGCATCAAATTTGATGCATTAATTTAAAAACTGTGCTGTATTTCAACCTTAAACAATCAGAAACGGACTTTTCTGTCAATTATGTTTGTTATTTCGCAAGCGAAAAGGCTTAGACACTTAAGAATTTTTTTCATGTATTAGTGTTCTGGAAAACACCTACCTACTCAAAATACATGCACATCTCCAAGTAATTTCCATCACTAAGTTGGCCGATTACATCGATTATCCAAAAAGCCGCTACGTTCTATACTTTGAATGGAAAATGCAAATTATCCTTATTAAAACAAAAAACTACTCTCCAACCCCAACAAGACTTGCCCAGAGCTTTGCAGAACACCATTCAAAAATGCGTCATATACGCCCGCATTCTGTTCAAATGCTAACGAACTTGTTGGATTCAAAGTGTCGCGTCGTAGCAGTCCCCCCATCTGAATATGGACTTCCTACACTGCTCTCAATTTGCTAAGCTAAATCGTATAAATATTAATTAATAGATACGCGTGCTTCCGCCACGCCTAACTTCACTTTCATTACCAAAGCCAAAGCCCTAAGGTAAATATTTTGCTAAGCCAAACAGCAAATTGTATTTGCACGAGCATCGTTCAATCAAGTCAATAATATTCAAATAAAAACAACAACAACAACAACAAACTTCACCGCAACCTACCTTCAAAGATTCAAAGAGGCTGGTCCGTCCGGCTAATTCATCTACTGCTCCAGTGAACGCACTTTGCAACAATTTATGTCTTTAAACGGCAACGTTTACCATATGGGGGCACGGACAACCAAAATTTAGGTGACCGATTTTGACAATCTCTCTCCTTCTCTTTCGCTCTTTTCTTTAGTCCCGACTTTCCCGTGTGTCTGAATTCGAATTATTTATTTTGTATCTTTCACTGACAGAATTTTGTATTTTCTTTCGGCGGCTCACTTGAGTGCTAATTTATCTCCCACTTCATATCATACGTTATTCGAAGACTACGCGAATCAACGGTGAAACGATGAAACAGAGACACATTTGCCGATTAAACTTTATTTTTGTTTATTTTTACTCAAACTCGAACAAAAATTCAAACTTTTTGATGAAAAAAAAATATTCTCCCGTCACTACAGACAGACGGACGGACGGACGAATGAACAGATGGATGGAGAGGAGAAAAGGCAATTTCTTTCTCCTTGAACGAGAGCAAGCACGACTCACTGGACTCAAACTCGACTTGATCAATTAATTTTATTTTATTTGTTGAGTATTTATTTTTATTTTTATTTTTTCTTATTTATTTTCAACCGGTTTACTGATGTTTTCCGCACACACAGTAAAAAAATTTAAACAGCGGCAAAAGAAATTAAAAAAGAATACAAAAAGTAAACCTTCAAGCACTCGTCGTATTTTATTTTTACTTTTTTCCTTCAAAGAAAAGTAAGGAGAGATACAAGATACAATATCTAATCACTTGCATATATGGTAATGGGATACCGTTGAGAATTCTTATTCATATTATTATGGCTCCCGCTATTTGCAGAGATACAAAAGTATCTTTTACAGAGATTCTTAGCAAAACTATAAACTCTCGTATATTCTAGCATTCAAGAACTTCTTCAAATCTATGAGGTGAGGTGTTTGACAACGAACGTGTACTAGAGCGGTTCTCTCTACTGTGTGGTATCCACTAACGTAACGCGTACACATCCGACGAATGGAAAAGCTCGACTGAGTAAGCCCCCTATCGACTGGCACAACTAGTAGTAGGATAGTGTGTTGGGTTTGGGTAGTGCAGCTGAAGTGTCTTCGGCAGAGGCATACACACAGCACAGTGCCAGTGGTCGCGCAGTGTTGAGTTTACCAGTTGCAGAGTGGTGCTGTAGATACTTTTGTATCTATCGTCATCGTCATCGTACTCGTCGTACGAAGCATTATGACTACTTGCGAGTAACGTATAACTAACGGCAGTGTGTTAAATGGATAGTTTCTTGCTGGTGGAGACTTATTTTTTGCTCTTCTCACACACACACAGCAATTCAAAGGGGATACGAGACATACGTACGAGTAAAGTGGAATAGAAGAGCGCGAATGAACGACAAAACAAAGAACTGAAAAACAATAAAAAAAAAAAAAAAATATTGTGGTGGCCCTGTAATCGCCCATCATCATCTATATCATCATCATCATCAGCATCACCATCATCATTAAGTGTGGATCACAGATGTTGACTTCATTGGTTTTGGTGACCAACAACACCGGTTTTCAATAACGATGGTTATGGGACATACAGGTCCGTCGTGGAACAAGAACCAGCTACTCGAAGAGTGATGGAGCTCTCCATCTAAAGCCTCCAAGAACGGAAGAGGTTTGAAGTGTTTTATAGTTTTTGCTCGCACACAGGTGAGCGGAATGTAGGAACAAGGTACATAGATACCTTCTTCTTGTTAAGGATGGAAAAATATAAAACTGCGATTGCATTTCACACAAACAAGAGGTAATAGAAAAATAAAAATAGAATCTAAAGCATTGGCTTGGGAACGGAGAGAACGATTTTTATAAAACTTTTGGGTTAACTCAGAAAACAAGGGTATCTTCTTGTGCCCTTCTTTTGGTCAAGATTTTCTTTGATGTCAGATCCCTAAGTACAATAAAACCTCATGACTCCCGCAGTCCGTGCACTCTACAACTCCATTTTTGATTGGACAATTCGCTGTAATTTTGTCATACACTTTATGTTTTCCGCAATAGCCATTTTTTTTAATGTTATCAAATAATAAAATAGACGGTTTCCTGAATGCCTTCAAAGCCATCTTGTTCAATGTTCAATTACTTACAAAATGATTTCCAACTTGTCATTGCTTCATACAACAAAACGACTTCCTTATTGATTTTAATTTATAACTTTTTTAAAAGAAAAGAAAAACATCTAGTGTGACTTGTTTTAAAACTAAAATTGTCTACGCTTGCAGAAAAAGATTACTTCCAAACAATAATCTTCAAATATAATTAAAAAAAAATTTCGATCTGAATCTTAAAAATCGATTTCCCATCATTTTGAAAAATGGAAATTCAACAAGATAGAACTCAGCCGACGAAATCAAAACTGAGCACTTTCAGATCAGTACTGCTTTATTAAACTTTTTGAGTAAAAATCTAGTTTGTTTGAATTGACTCCGCATGAAATGAATTGATGTTTATTGCAATACTAATCACAGAAAATTTTTTTTTAGATCGTTCAGTTTAATGGATCCATTAACAAAGGAGACGAGATAAATAGTGTCACTGTAATGATCATAGTTTTTTGTTATTTTCTTAATTTCGGTGCATTGCAAACCTAGTGAAATGAGTTCAGTTTTAAGCGCATCCACATTCATGTCTTCTAAGCCATACACCCAAGTAAGTTGGAATTTCCAAAGAAAAATTAAAGGTAAGCTGACTCAATGCCACAATTGCCAAATGTTTGGACATGGGCAGAGGAATTGTCATATTAAAACTTTCTGTGCTAACTGCGCCGGCTCACACAATACATCCGAATGTGACAATGTTACTGTCCAAAAATGTGCAAACTGCAGCGGGAGCCATAAGTCTACCGACACATCGTGTATATACAGGGCAAGGTACATGCAGATAAAAGAGAAGTCATCAGCTGGAAGAAGATCCCATCTACAACCAACAGTCGACCTCACCTCATCTGCATCACATGCTAATCTAGTTAATCCATCGCAAAAACCGGTTTCACTTGCTTCGATGACTGAATTTCCATCGCTCGCACAAAAAAAACAAACGACAGGTCACTGCACCTCATATCAACTACGTGCAATCAAACTTGCAGCCACCAAATCTACAGCAGGAAAGTAATGTGTGGGAAGCTAATGCACATTCTAGTAATGTAAACAATATGCCAAGCAGCAACAACAACAACTTAGTAAACGACACCTCAACACTGTTCTCCATAGAGGAACTAAATTCACTATGCATGGAGATGATAACAAGCTTATCTTTTTGTAAAAATAAATTAGATCAATTCAATGCGATCGCACGTTTAGCAACTAAGTTTTTATACTCTAGTCCTAATAATAAGTAAAATGGCAGACACACATATAAAAATTATTACTTGGAATGCTAAAGGCATACGTAAAAAATATATTGAATTTCTAAATTTTTTAACCTGCAACGACGTTGATGTTGCTTTGGTAAACGAAACTTGGCTTACATCTCAGGTCAGGCTGCCGTCATCTGAATTTAAATGCTACCGTATGGATCGAATTGATCAATCGGGTGGTGGGGTTGCGATTCTAATAAGAAAGTCAATTCAGCATTCGCTTCTACCTGTTGTATCAACACGAATTGTTGAGAATGTAGGGATAGAGATTTTTTTGAGGAATCAAAGGAAGGTTAAGATTTTTTCTGTTTACTTTCCTGGTGGTTCTTCATCAGACATTAAAAGAAAGTGGCTTAAACAAGACTTAAAAAAATTATTTACATTGAGTGGCGATTTTCTGGTAGGTGGCGACTTCAACTGTCGTCATAGAGAATGGGGTTGTCTAAGGGCAAATGCTTGGGGCAATATTTTAAAAGACCTCCCACTTACATTACCAATAAATATCTTGTACCCTTCTTGTCCGACGTATTTTCCTGCAGGTTCTCGTGGCTGTCCTTCTGTCCTCGATTTATTTGTGACAAATGTCCCAAGTCTAGTAACACAACCAACTTCATTTAATGCTCTCCCTTCAGATCACAATCCAGTTTTCTGTGACTTTTTATGGTCGGGTGAAAACAAAGTGCAATATTTCCAGGATTTCAAAAATGCAAATTGGAATTTCTTTAGAACAAAAATCAAAAATAAATTACAGAATGAATCCGTAGACCTTGGAAGCATTGATTCTAAAGAAAAAGTAGATTCCGTGATCCAAGATTTTTCAGAAGCTATTATTTCTTCAGTTAACGAAAGTGTTCCTAAAAGAGTAATTAAAAGTACTTGTTATAAGCTTCCTCTGAAGATTTTGGAGCTAATTAAAGTAAGAAATATTCACAAGAGAAACTGGCAGCGATATCGGCAACCTTTTTCAAGAAGTATGGTATCTTACTATAGTAAAATTATAGCAAGTGAGCTTCTTAGTTATCGCAATGAAAATTGGAATAAAAAACTAACAGTGCTTGAAAAAAATGGGAGACCTTTCTGGAATATTGTTAAGGTAGTTAAAGGCAAAAATAAGAAAATTCCTTTCTTAAAAGACCCATTCTCAACTTTCTATACAGATAGTGAAAAAGCGGAAGAACTTGCAAGGATTTTCTCGGCAAACCATTTAGTTTCACAAAATTTAGGTGACAGTGTAACCGATGACCTTGTAAGATTTGCTGTATCGAACTTAGATGCTTCACTCGAAACGACACCCTTACACGTTTTAATAGAAGAAGAAAGCATAAGAAAAATTGTAGATAGCCTACAAATACGAAAGGTAGGTGGGCTAGATCAAATAAAAAATGTTTTCTTGAAACAACTACCAAGAATCGGAATAAAATTTTTAACTTTTATTATCAACGCATGCCTTAAACACCAGTACTTTCCTAGCACCTGGAAAAAAGCTAAGATTGTGCCTATATTGAAAGCTGGAAAAGCTTCGGAGGAAGCTACCAGCTACAGGCCCATTAGTTTGCTAAGCAACATTAGCAAAGTTTATGAAAAAGTGTTGAAAGAACAAATTTTGAAAACAGTTTTAGAAAAGAGTATTTTCCCAAACGAGCAATTTGGTTTTAGAAAATCCCACAGCACTACTCATCAAATAAAAAGAATCTGTAACTATGTCCAAACACAACGCGAACGAGGAAATTCTACAGGAATGTTTTTGTTGGACATAGAAAAAGCTTTTGACTCGGTTTGGCATGATGGCCTAGTGTATAAAATGTCCGAACTTAAATTTCCTGTTTACTTGTGTAAAATAATTCGTAGTTTTTTGTCTGATAGATGTTTTCAAGTCCATGTTAATGGTGGTGTTTCAAGTGTGTATTATTTTAGTTTTGGTGTTCCTCAAGGCTCAGTCCTAGGACCGCCATTATATAATTTATTTACAGCTGATCTACCTGTACTTCCAAATTGCAATTCAGCTATTTTTGCTGATGACACAGCTATTTTTTCTTCGCATGAGTTTGCTCTCAACATTGAGACAAATTTAAAAAATGCGATTGAAAAGCTAGAAATTTATTACAACAAATGGAAAATTAAACTTAATGCCGGAAAAATGCAAGCCATCTTTTTCTCGCGAAAAAGAAAATCTTGTTATCTTCCCAGCAGTCAGCTTCAAATTAATGGAAACACAGTAGCCTGGAATCAGTCTGTTAAGTACCTAGGAGTTCATCTCGACACCAAACTCACTTTTAGGGAACACATAAATAGTACGTTGAAGAAAATGGGTATTGCAATTAAAATGCTTTATCCTTTTATCAATAGGAAATCGCCACTTACAAATGATAACAAGATATTAATTCATAAAGTAATTTTTCAGGCAATACTTTTATATGGATGTCCCGTTTGGAAAAACGCGGCAAAATGTCATATTAAAAAACTTCAAATTTCCCAAAACAAAGTCCTCAAAATGATGCTTAACCTTCCTTGGCATCATTCCACTCATGATCTGCATGAGGAAGCGAATGTTGAATTGATTTTTGACAGAATCAACAAACTGTCCACGAACTTTAACAATAGCTGTGATACTGCCGAAAATCCGCTTATTCGAGAGCTCTATGAATCTGTGATAACTTAATGTTCGTTGCCTATATATAGATTTATTTATTTATTCTATTTATTAATTAATTTATTTATTTATTTATTTATCTATTTATTTAGTGCATTATTTATTTATATATTTATTTATTTACTTATTTATTTATTTCATTATTTATTTATATATTTATTTATTTATTTACTTATTTATTTATTTTTTCAATTATTTATTTATTTATTTATTTTTTTATTTATTTATTTATCTGTTTACTTACTTATTTATTTAATTATTTATTTATTTACTTATTTATTCATTTATCTTTATACTTTCTAAATTATCTAACCACTTTCCTTACTAATCTGTTGATTTGTATACTCAATCATTATATCCTATATTTATGTTATCCCTTTTGTATTAATACACATACACTTTTTTTTTTTACTCGCATGAAGGTTTTGACGTATTTTCCTTCAATTATAATTCTTTTCCCCAAAATATATTTTGTATCTTTCAAATAATATCTCAGTAACAAGATTTAATATATCAAATATCTGAATGTAAAACGTGCGGTCATAGGCTTTTTAAAAAAAATATTTAGTACGAATAAAAGAATAAAAAAAAAAAAAAAACTAATCACAGAAATGGTTGTTAAGCGTTTTATAACCCTCTTTATTTGTCTGTTTGAATTGGGGCAGATACTTTGGTGTAGGTGAACCACAAGAAATATGTAAAAAATACTTCAGCTTTAATCAAGTTTTTGAACCAATTTCAAAACAAGCTGTGCCCGTGATGTAGTGCTAGCAATGCTGCACTAGAATCTGTTGGTCTCTTCATTCCTTATCTTTTGACATGGCTTGAATCTTTTTTATATCGCTTTTCGTAGTTTCAACCGATTAAAGGTGATTTTTAGCTTGTCCATGAGACATGAGTATTATAAGAATACCCCAATTTCTAGTAATTCTAATATTCGATTATTCGAATAATCATTCCCTTCCCTTTCATTATTTTGTGCAAACCATGTACAAATAACAGGGCCTAGATTCCGTAACTTTTTAGAACAATATCGTTTAATCGTCTATCGGCGTTTGTCTGTCTGTTAGCTGGTTCATGTAATTTTGCTTTCAGCGATTGTTGGAAAGCTTTTTTACTATCGTTTTGAATGCTTTGATAGTTTATTAGGGTCTTCAACACGTTGGTTTAGTCAAAAACTCTGAAGTTGGATCAAAAGTATAAGCGCAATGTGAACGACGTTGTGATATAATTTTACAAATGGCGTCGAATATCGTTGTTTTCTGAAGTTAATGATGTAGTGAGAAAGAGGCAGGATTAATTGACAGGAAGCAATCAGGTAACATATACACCTGAAGGAAAGAGAATTGTTGTTGATAATTTTTTCACCAATTTCCGCTATGTTTGTTCAACGCAGTAGAAGTTTCGTAACCCTTTTCGTCGTTTACTTGGGACGCCATAATGTGCTAATTGAACTAAAATATGTGAACAATTAAGCTTTTTGAGGCACGAAGAAATCGCATTTGACCTTAATATCAGCCGAACTCATATGCCTTCAGGCTCATTTTTCTTAATTTTTTTTTATTTTCAACAAATTTTCGCGAAGTTAAGGATGGCCCCTATCACAAGGCCCGTCGTAACACTTTCGGACTACGAATGCCAAAAAGTTAGGTTCATAGACGGCCTCGCAGTGAATGTTTTCTCACTAAATACTAAATTTGTCTGCCACTGTTAATATAACTAATCCAAGTTCTAAATAGCTTAAAAAACATTCACTATGAAGACGCTTTTTATTCCAATGTTGTTACGACGGGAAGCGCCTTGTTTTTTTTTTACCGGAGCAAAGATAATCTAAATCCAATATTCCCTAAAAAACGAATTAGATGTGTCAATTATCTTTTTCTCTACTCTTTTACATTTTCGGCACTTCGAATTTTGTATTCTCTTTAAAATTTTTCATTTGTAGATCTCCCAGAAGCCATAAGCAGCCCTAAAAATTGTTCGCCAAAAGTGAATTGTGTAGTGTATGCTATTGAGCTTTATTTGCCTACTTTGACTTAGTAAAAATGTATGGGCTTCTTTAGCCAGTAAAGGCTATTGGCTTCTTTGACCCGTATAGACTTTGTTTACCAGTATAGGCTTTTTTCACCCACATAGGCTTCTTGCTCTATCTGACAGTTTGATCAACTCTACTCTCTCAAGCTTGAGTGGAAAATTGTACCTACCCTCGATAATATTGTTACAAGGGGTACAGAACTGCAAATCACATTTTTTTATTTAATAGTAATCACTTAATTTGCCTCAAACATACAATTAAAAAAAGTACTATATTATTTCCTTGTCCAAATGGCAACTCTATTCAAAGCAAAAGTCTCCACTAATCCCCATTTAGGAGGTGGGCGAATGTTTGTGTTTCGATTTCAATCAGCAGGGGCACTTCACTATACCCCCATCAGCCAACATCAACTCTTTCTTCTCCACAAGTTGTGTTTTCATGTGTGTATGGGTTCTTTTTTGTTCTCTCTGTAGCTCTCTTTTTGTCAATCCCCTTTTATCACAATGCCTCTGTACTCATAGTATTCTTAGCAAAATCGCACATGTGTGAGTGTTAAATCCAGTTGAATTGGATACCATCGAAGGCATTGGGGGTGTTTGAGTATTTAAAAAGCCGGTTTTGCTACAACAACGCCAGTTGCATGCACCCGGGAACAATTTCAAAGAATAACACCAACAAGTATACAAAAGAAAACCAAAATAGGCAGAAAATAAAATAATAATAATTTCAGTTGGTCCTCTCCTCGCTATACACAGAGGAATAAAAAGGGAAACGGAAAATAAGGAAAACAAACACTTGAAATAAAAATAACAAAATTAAAATAAAAAAATTGAAAAGACTGCAAGCGCAAGACATTGCATTGTGTGCAGTGTGTGGGACGATGGTCATAGTGCCGATGTCGAGTACGTATACACAACACGGTGTTGCAGTACATGGTTGGTTAGTGGCTGGAATCTGGAATATGGAAGCGATTGAAAACAGAGCGAATATTCCGCTGAGGCTGTTATATTATTACATCTCCCCATGGTGCGATGGTTAAAAACAGAAACAATATGTGTGCGGGTTTGATGAACTGTGTAGTTTTGGCTCAACAATTTACTGGCAACACTTTTGATATTAGTTTTTGTTTTTGTTTTGTTGGCTGCTTTGGTAAGGTTATGGTTAGTTTAAAACAAAAACCACTCAATATAACAGTTCCTATAGTGGAGGTAGTAGTTTTTTTTTTCGTTCTCCGTTCCAACATGTTTGAGTGGGAAACACATTAATTTGTTATAATTAATAGAAATGGTCAAGAGGACAATGCAATTGAGTATTTTAGTAAAAGTACCTGAATTTTAATAGCAAAATATATTTCAGGATAGTTCGACCATGTTAAGTAGCTAAATGTTGATGTCTTAGAATTAAAATTCAGCCATCAACTACTTATGCTAGGGATGATACTAAGTTCCGTAATTCTTTCTGGTCGTACTCATCACCTTGTCTCTCCCAAAAACAATTTATCTTTTAGTTTTGAATAAATTAGAAGGATTTCTTTCGAAATAAATTGACTTTTATGCGAAAGAAAGGCGGACCAAAAAATAAATTGGTTTTGGTTGGCCTCATACGAGGGTGGATTGATAATTTTCCGGCCTGACCAAGAGATGGTGTCCACTCGGCCTACCTTGAGGTGGCTTTCTATAGTAGCATCCTTAGATAGCTTGTTGCTATAGTTTCAGCTAGATTGTCATTTTAGTTTAGGTTTGATAGCACACTGAACAAAACGCCTCTGTGTTTTTTTTTAATGGAAAAGTTGGAAAATCGTGCTGTCATCAAATACTTCTATTTGAAGGGGTTAAAGCCGAAGGAAATCAAAGAAGAGATGGAATCAACACTGGGGACATCCTCGCCATCATATTCAACCATTAAGCAGTGGGTTTCCGAGTTTAAAAAGGGTCGTGTGAGCACTTCTGATGACCCTCGCTCAGGACGCCCTCTTGAGGTCACAACTGTAGATATAATCGAAAAAATCCATCAAATAGTGCTGGAAGACCGTAGATTAAAAGTGCGTGAGATAGCTCAGACCTGTAAGATGTCATATGAACGTGTGCAAAATATTTTACACCAACATTTGCATATGGAAAAGCTGTGTGCAAGATGGGTGCCGCGTTTGCTAACAGTCGACCAAAAATTGATTCGAAAAAACATTTCTACCACCAATTTGGAGTTGTATAAGCGTAATCCAAGCGAATTTTTGCGTCGATTCGTAACCGTTGACGAAACTTGGGTCCATAACTACACTCCTGAAACCAAAGAACAGTCTAAACAGTGGATTGGACCAGAAAACCAACTCCAAAGAAGGCAAAAACTGTTTTTCGGCGAACAAGGTTATGGCTACTGTTTTTGGGATGCAAGAGGTATTATATACATCGATTACCTTGGAAAGGGTAAAACTATCAATGGTCAATACTACGCAGACTTATTGCAACGTTTGAGCCACGAGGTGAAAATTAAACGACCTCATCTGGCGAAGAAAAGAATCTTGTTTCATCACAATAACGCACCAGCGCACAAGTCAATCACTGCGATGGCTAAAATCAACGATCTGAAGTTTGAATTGATGCCGCACCCTCCCTACTCTCCAGATCTATCCCCGAGTGACTATTATCTGTTTTCTAACCTCAAAAAATGGCTTCGCGGTAAGAGGTTTGCGGACAATAAAGAAGTTATCGAAGCTGCAAATGGGTATTTTGAGGAGCTTGACGAATCGGTCTATAAAGATGTCATTATTAGACTAGAACACCGCTATGAGAAATGTATCAGCCTTGGAGGAGATTATGTTGAGAAATAAAAAAAAAAAATTTCTTAAAAACGTTGTTTTTCTTGGTCAGGCCGGAAACTTATCAGTCCACCCTCGTACATGGAACAGAACAAAACCAGGAGGTTTGCCGATAAACTCAAAGGTCATATGTCAGAGTGGAAAAGCTGTGATCCTTTCGAGTTTACTATGCTCGTAACGCCGAAAAAGTAAGAATAGCCCATAGAGATTATAATTCGATGGCTTCCAAAACCAATTAATCGAATTTCGATGAAAACTTCTTGGTCCTTCGACGATGACTCTGCTTTCAAGTCGCGTTCTCCCCAAGCAGTTCGAAGACACTTCTCACAGGAATGGTTGAGTTTATTGTATATTCCCATTTGCTTTTTCAATTAATATTGTTCAAGCAAACTCAATAACCCATTATTTTTCACTTTTCATTTTTACTATGGTGACACGGCTTAGTGCTGGAAGACTTAAGCTTCTTTGAAGAGTTTTTCACAGTTTCAAGAAAGTAAGAATTTTGTAACTATATTAAGAGTAGGGCATTACAGTCCAGGAGGAGCTTGGGAATCAACCAAATTCTTCTAAGTGCATCCATTCAACATACGAACTTGTCTTAGAATTTATGACTTGAAGAGCAGCTATTTTGGGAAGTCGATGATTTTCCATTTTCAAAATTGTTAAAACATAGTCTACTTGCATTTTTAGCGGTTCTACAAAAAGCGGCGATAAACCTGTTTCCATCATAACCATGTAGTTGGGCATGTTTGATGGCAGTCCAAAAATTCGTTTAATATAATAACGCAGAAGCTTCTCCACAGTTTCATATTGTTTAGCTCCCCAGATTTGTGCAACATAAAACATTATTGATTTTGAAACCGCTTGAAATACTTGGAATTTGCTACTATGGGCAATATTTTTGTTGATCGCACATTTGGCCTTCGCCAGCTTCTCCTTCAGGTACTTCTCCATATAAGTTCTTTGTGAGTTAAAGTAAAGTCCAAGATATTTGTATTCTGTAACAATTTCAATGACTAAGTCATTGTAATAGCATGTTTCACTGGCACAGTTTCTACCCCCTCCATTCTTAAAAATCATAATTTTTACTTTTCTAGATTCACTATCAAGATCCAATGTCTGCAATACTGCGAAACCGATTTTTCATGAGCTGCATAGATAAAGGTGAAGAGGCCAAGATAACAATGTCATCAGCGAAGGAAGAGCCTTAATCGGTTGACCTGCGTATTCGATTCCACTGGGCAAGCTTGCAACTAAGTCTTCTATAAACTGTGCAAAAAGGCTTGGGCTTAATGTACATTGTACACTCCCGTCTTACTCCTTGTTCCGTCCTAAGCCGTTCACACATCTCTTCCCCATACCATACTGAAGCCATTGTGTTCTCATACAAGTTCTCAATAACTCTCCCAAACTTTCTCGACAAACCGATACCATATAGTTTATAAAAAAGACTTTGTCTATCAATGTTATCGAACGCTGACTTAAAATCGACAAAAAATTTATATAATTTTTTACCTCTGTTGAAAAACGATTCAGCTTTACTCCTTAAAACAAAGATATGGGTTATCGTTGGATACCCCGGTCTGAAACCTGCCTGGAACTCGCTTAGAAGGTTATTATCATTGATCCAGCTGATGTGTCGTCTTTGTAGTATCGAAGTGAAGATTTTGTATGATGCATTTAGAATATGCCCCTTTAGTTAGGCACTTCAGCTAGGTTACCTTTTTTTGAAGATAAAATAATCGATTGGCAAAAGTACTGAGGAATCGTCCCGATTTCCAATACATTTTTGATATTAATGTTAGCCAATCAATTAACTCCATCGTGCCGCGCTTATAAAATTCAACTGACAACCTATTCGCTCCTGCTGCTTTTCCTTCTTTAAGCTTTTCCACTGCTAGAATTACCTCTTGTTGAGTTATATTGGCATCCAAAACATCATTCCTGAAATTAGGAGCAGCATACTAAAAATTAACTGTTTCCTGAATTGGATTCAACAAGTTCCCGAAGTGTTCTGCCAGAAGATTTGCGGTTATATCATAATGAATGGTGACCCGTTTGCCATTTAGATTTCTTGTCAAGGTCCGAAATTTCTTCGACTTTCTACAATGTGCTAATCTGTTGGACTCAGCTTCAAAAAACTCCATTTTCTTACGTTTACACAACATCTTGTAGTAGCTATTTGCCTGTAAGTACTGGTTCTTCATATATCCGCCAGACGCATTCTCATAAGCTCTAAGCCAAGCAAATAATGAATCTCTGGCTTTTTTTGCACTCAACATCAAACCATGGGGCCGTATGATTTTCTGGAACATCCTTGTTCGAAATGGATGGCGGTCGGATACGACGCCTTGATAATTTCATCTAACTGTCTTAAATTGAGCGTACGCTGAGATTGACTAAGAGCCCTGCTAAGCTGTGCTTGATACTCAATCGCATTTGACTCTTTCCATTTTAACTTTGGCAAAACGCTCATTGTTCTAGTTGATTCGGGTATCCTTGCCGAAAGTTCAAACGTCACCACTACAGGAAGATGGTCCGAAAAGAGTACATCTTCAAAATTGAAATCTGAAATATGTTCATGTGAGGCTGTAATCAATAACCGAGCTACCTTGTTTGCCGACAAAAGTAAGTTCCTTTATTTTGACTGATAAGCTTGTTCCGTTATGAATTCGTAGCCCGTATGAATCACACAAATCAATCAGTTTATGACCTGTTGCATTGCACACTTTAATTTTAGACCTTCGTTCGACACCCGCCATTCTATTTTCATTTCCAGCTTCGTTTCCTATCCTCGCATTCAGGTCACCTACCACCAGCATATTTTAATTTTTGTCCCTCGCCATTAAGCCTTCCATCTTTTCAAAATCATTATCCCATCGATTGCACTTAACGTTCTTTCCTGGTTTTAAACCAAATAAGAGCCAGCCAAATTGTTGACGTGTGTTTTCAGACGATCACATATATTTTAGCAGATAAGATCTTGTACGCGACATTAACAAGGTTATTTCCTGTATATTTAGCGGAATTGTTAGAATATACTTTTTTAAGGATCTGGCATACGATACTGTGGTTCCATTCATCGGGCACACTTTCTTAGGACCACATCAGCTGGTGCATTCTCCTTACCAACTGGTCTCCAGCTGCCTTGAAAAGTCCGGCATCAAGACCATCTGCACTTGCAGTCTTATTTGATTTAAGTTTGCATATGGCAAGCTTTACTTCTTCTAGGTCGGGAGGACGGTGTTCTTGATCATCGTCCAAGCTGAATGGGGCAATCTCTCTGACAGCGGAATTTGTGTCCTCATCGCCGTAAAGGGGTCTGCAGAAGTGATCTTTCCAGATCCTCAGTAGCGACTATGACTCTACGAATATGTTTCCCTGCTGGTTTTTACTGGCTTGAGAAGGGGGCTTGCCACCCTAGTATGATCTTTTTACTTTTCGGTAAAACTTGAGAGCCTGTTTTGTTTTGGAGGCCGACTAAAACTCAGAACCTCAAAGGCAGCGGATCTAATGACTTGTTTGCAGAGCTGCTTTACTTGAGGAAATCCGTTCAAAGCAAATAAATTTACTTGAATAAAAGTCTGATGTCTTTACTCCGTTGTAGGTATTTTTACTGCTGTATCAAGTATCACTTCCTTGTCAGTAAAATCATGAAGAGGAATATCAATGAAAATCTACTAAGAAAGACAAAAATACTAAATGAAAACCTCATCATTCTTTCATAAAAAATTCTAAACCGAGACCCTTCCTCCAAATTTTTACAAGACATCATCATCAACAATAATTGAAATGAATTTATAACGTTTTCCAGCTGACCCTTCATATCTTGGCTTTGGTACCCGCATTTTCTTGGAGCATACGTACATAGCTCAGAAAAAGAGTCTCAATCTCCATCAAAATGTGCATTTCATCTTCATAAACATTTAGTTGTTCTTCGCAACACTTAAATTTCATCTTACAAAAAAAACCGCACTCCTCTTACCAATATTGGATAAAAAAATTTCCTCTCTGACCATGACATTACGCCATAACCTTATCAAATTGCCATTCTCCAGTTAGTGCGCTGCGTACCCTACCCACTTTAAAAGCTGAACAGCAACTACTGCACTTATGCAATCGGCACAACTCGCCACTATTTGCTATGTCGACGCGATGATTTAACTTAGCCAATTACTCCTTCGGGCCATGTGACAGTGAACGGACAACAAACGGCGAGTACGACGACGATCGTACGACCGACGACGATGAGAAGAGATATGTTTCCGTACTTCATGTTTCCTTCAACACACATATCGACCGGGGCAATCTACACTTGTTTCCATTGCTCTGCGCACCGCACTATTCGTATCTATATGCCATCGTCGTCATCGCGAAAACGCGACTTCCAGAGCCCCACCTCAGTATGCAATCCATCTTGGGCCAAGCAAACGCGCAACAAAACCCATCACCACTACCACACCAGCAGAGAGAAGCACCACCAACGAAAATAACAACAAAGAGGCGCGTGACTGCTCTTCTACACTTAACATGCACGAAACGACTTTTCCGCAAGCGTCCGCTGCCGCTCACTCGCAATTGCATCCGCCATCGGTTAGATCCGTAAAGTAGTCTCGATGGGTTCAGTGAACTTTTTTGGCCAACACCAACAATGGCTCAGGCATAATGATGCTTGCTTGTCTGCCTGTTGTGTCGGTCGGTCGGTCGTCCATCTGATCTACGCACCACAAGCGTCCACATTTGGAGTGCACTTTTCAACCGCATCAGTACAACGGTATCTGGTCGAAACGAAACCCACCCATGCCGTTCGCAATGGTGTCGACTCCACCAGACAAATCACCTGTCGCCGACAATTTTGTGTGCGCGATCAATATTGCACGGGCCTGGCTTTGGGACTAGGCTAGGCCTCATCAGTTATATTGTTCGTTTTTTTTTATTGTTATTATTTTTTATTTCTGTAAGAGGTGCTGAGTGTTAGATGGCTAATTTGTATGATGGTCGCGCGCCGTCGGTTATTAATTACGCACGCTTTTTATGAATATCGCACATCCGCCCACGGAGTTGTCTTTGGGAACCAAGTAATGCCGCAGCAGCGTTATGCAACATACAACAGTTTTTATGCTTTCCCATGCAGGCGACACACAGTGGGCCGGCCCGGGCATGTTCTAATGGAACGTTGACATCAATTTGTCAAAATTCTTTGAAGTGCTCTACGTCGACGTTTGGTGTATGGTGTTGCGTTCGGTTATTTGTTTTGTCGATCACGCACTCATATCTACGATGGGAAAGAATTTGGTGTTGTTTTGAAAAACAGCTTTTGGACAGCGCAAGTTAATTTATAGAGGAAGATCGTAATTATCGTGACTCTGTGGCAGGTGACCATAATGCCGCGCTACATTGGGTGGTATGCGTATAAATTTTAACGAGGACAATGAGTGAAACGTGTTTGTAGGTCGATAATGGCATTTAAGAGGCACCTGTGGTGACCAATTTGTTTGTGTAATTTTGGAACGACTTGGTTTTATTCTTTAGAGAGAGAGTTTAGGTACCAACCATCTTTGCGAGTTAAAAAAGTTGACAGTCCAGATTCTGTTGCGAGAAAAATTTTCAAAAAGTTCCAAGCTGCTTTTGAAAGTCATTTAGTTCTGCAGATTTAAATTCTTAAAAGTACAGTTCTGATCTTTTTTACAATCCTTAATAGAAAATACGAAGCTGATTCACACTTTTATTTGCTCTGAAGAAAAAAGTGTTCCAAAGTCGAGTAATTGTCTCTGTTACGGAAAAATTTTCGAAAAGAGTTAAAATGCTTTTGAAATTCTTTCCACAATGCAGGCCTACATCCAACTCCGATATTTAAAGGATCATAGTTGAAAAATGTTACTAAAATCGTCACAGACAAACTTGATGTGACCAAAACCAAAAAGTATCACGTTCGCGTCTCAGGATTGAGTCACTTGAAACTTTGGTAAGAAACGTCGATCGTAGCCGAATTTTAACGTTACGGCAATGCATTCAAGCAGAAACTACAAAAAAAATCACTTCACACCAACCCTTTAAAAGGATTTCGTAGAGATTACATCAATACCAATACACGAAGGCTGGACGCAGGTCTTAACACAGAGACACCAGGCTGTGTAATTCCTCAAATTGTTAAGTAAATAACGTAAGGACCGCCACCAAATAAATAAATAGAAAATAAACAGGGCGGTGCAACCGAGCGAGGAGCCAAAGGGCCTAGCACATTTCTCAGAACCATGCCTTTGTGAGGGAAGCGCTTTTCAAAGCCATGAATTTACTTCTGGAGGACTTACCAATGCCTAGCAAAAGACAATATCCGTGAAAAGACAGTTTTGCCTATGTGGGGATTCGAATCACAACCCTCCGGGTTACTAAGCAGACGTGCTAACCATCACGCTACGGGTATCACTCCCATTAGGAGGTGTTTAACGTGAGGGATTATTTGTAAAATCTGTTTCAGGATCAACAAACGGACGATTTGACAGCAAGTAAATCTAACGCAAGGGACATCGGAGATAAAAAGAGATGAAGAGTCTGTCTCTAACCAGGCCGAAAAAAATACGAAGCACCAAGTTCCTACGAGCTGATGGGGGAAGGCATAAAGGAAAAAGGTGGCGCAACAGAGCGGGAAGTAACGGACCCTCTCAACCATATATTTGTGAGAAAATATAAAGGACCTTAAAATTTCTTCCTGATTGTAAACGGCTAGTGAAGAAAACGCTATTCATGGCATGAAACTGCTATCGGAGAAATTGGCAACTCCCCTCAAAAGGCGATATTTTTGAAAATACATTTTTTTATGTTTCTGCGATTCGAAAATGAAACATTCCATGTTTCCTTTATGCCATGGCGCCAGAGCCGACAGATTTACAAGAGTCTAGGGCTCATCTACTTCCTGAGGAAGGTCGAGCTAAAAGAAACGTTTGCCTAGGATTTAAGCATCAACGTACATAGTCGTCTATAGCTTAGCCGTTTGAGTAAATAACACAAGGAAGCTCGAGTTCATACTCGTAACTCCACTGAAGACGTAGACGTAGACGGCAAGACAAAGTTCTAAAGAGAACTGGCACTGGTTAATCAAATGAAAGCAAAGTGCTCGTCATAGATTCTCCAAACATTGACCAAAGAGAGGGGATCAAGACGCCACTTTTTCACTCCTGTAGAACCAGAACTTCACGGGTGTAAGAAATCTTAGTTTGAAATGTTTGACTAAAGCGTCAGAGAGACAAAATTGAACGAAAGAAACGTCAAACAAAACAGCACCATCGTTAACCCGGAACGCTGTTCCGCCCATCAGACGAGTTCACTTTGAGCTACTCAGCGGTAAGCTGGTACATGAAATGAATGAAATGAAAAAATTGGGGTTTTGTATTGTACCTCGACCTGTTAAGATCTATTGTACCCCCTATTTCTTAAGTGGTATTCCTTAATTTAAAGTAGGTACTTCATTCAGATTAGTTCCTCTGTAGAATTTAGTATCTCAGTGAGCTTCGCAGTCACCTAAGAGTTGGTCAGGAGACTCTTCCTGTTCGTTGCAATATCTGCATTGGTCGTCGCTCTCTCTATGCCTAGTACTTTTAGGTGTTATCTTAGTCTGCAGTGTCCGGTTAAGAACCCGGCTAGCATTCTTACATTGCTTCTATTAATGAGTGGTGATCCGGCTCCTGTCTTTGGCAGTTCGTCTGCCTGTTCATTGCCTATGATTCCTTCATGTCCTGGTACCCACTAGATTGTAACCTTGTTATTACTGCCCAGTTTGTTCAATTTGTCAATGCATTCACTGACAAGATTTGAGGAGATTGTGTAGGATCGTAGGGCCTTAATTACAGCTTGACTGTCCGTCATTATTGCAAAATGTTTGTTTGAGCTGGTGCATTGTTCCAAACTCAGTTTTCGGACACAAAATCATCTTTCTGCAGTATTTTCGCATTTCGAAAGTCTGCTTCCTGCCACAAATTGAAAGCCCGGTATCCTTCCTTTAGCGTTTCCTTTCGGTGTTTTATCACAAGTTAAAGTATAAAGGAAATTATCCACAAGAAATAATTTTCCCCCGAAAACGCTCCCGATTGTGCAGGATGTTTGCATACGGTGTAACAATAAATCTCAGTTTGTATAGGTTGAATCAAGACAATAGCAAATTGTATGGGAGAAGGGGGTCTATGTCTCTCCTTTGAGGTAGAAGGGATAAAAATATGACTATTTTTTTTTTAATTATTAAAAACAACTTTTGTCGCAAGATATATGATGAGCCAGTATCTTCAGATGGTGGTTCCAGTGGCGTAGTTCTTGCCTTGTATGTCCGTTACAGGAGTTAGCAGGCCACCGAGAGTAAACACAGTCATGAAAAACGTTTCTTCACTTAGCCGTTTAGAATCGGCAAAAATGTAGGTCCCTGAAACTCACTATGTTCACGAAAACATTCCCTAGTAATACTTTAAGAAAGACCATTTTGGTAGTTTGAAAAACTCAAGTAATAAGCATTAAGGATTTTATTTTTTAAAGCCACATGCTTGATAAGTTTGGCAAAATCTAAATACGCGTTGAATGCCACATGGAGGACTTTAGTTCACTGTAAGTACGTTGAATACGAATCCAAATATCATATTTTTGAAAAAACAGCTAAAGCAATCATGTGCTATGCAGCTCAAGTTTGGGGCCATAAGGAGTTCGATGAAGTGAAGCAGCTTCTGCGTTGTTTCTTAAAAAGAAGTTTAAAGCTACCAAATAGTAAGGCAAATCACATACTAATGTTAGAGATAGGTCTTCCAGCTTTATTCATCTCAACTCTAAGAACACAGGTGGCCTACATTATAAGAACTATTGCAATGGATGATAGGAGACTACCGAAGAAAATCACAATGCTTGGTGATTCAAAAACAAATATCATGGTTCGAGTCTTGCGGGGAGCTAGCCGACATACACTTCTAATCCGGAACGACAAAATGGACACGTGGAAAAGCGAACTCTATAGCCTAATAACGTTAGTTGATGAAAGAAAGAAAAAAGACTACTTTTAAAAGCCAGAAGTTCATTTCACAGGGGCATATACGCAAGGCTCAATTATAACCTACTAACAGACAATTATTTCAGGGCGGAGTATCCTACCGATCTCATGTCATTGGTTTTAAAAACACGAGGAGAGATACTTCCCTTCAACTATATCCCTCACAGGAATGATTTGGAAGAAACATGTGGACTCTGTAATCTAAATGAACGTGAAAACGTGTTCAATTTTTTGGGAAAGTGTCCTGTTTTAGTGGAAACAAGAAGGAGTACACTTGGTGTAAACTACCTTAATGAAGAGGAAATCATAGGAGTTCTGAATGGAGCCATGGAATGGTAAGCCCTTTACAATTACATAAAGCTAGCTCTTAACTACAGGAAACGAATCTTAGATGAACTTTTTAAAGTAATATTCCAATTTATATATTAAACAATTAAACTAAAAGAAAAAAATATACATATTAAAAATAGTCAACTGACAGACGGCGTCATGTCAAAAAATGAAAGATAAACTAAATTATTGTAACTTTTATGAAATAAAAAACATTTGAAACTTGAAAACTTGAACTTTTTTTCGAAGTAAAGCAAATCAGACATCGAAGCTTTCTCATGGTCTTGAATAAACGTGATCGATCAGACGTTCGATCAAAAGCCATTCGATCTCCAAAACGGGATATCCCGAAAAGTGGTTACACTTCGAGTTCGATGCTTAAAAAATCGTAAGGAATTCACAGCCTGTAAATTCAATCGCAGATTCATCGTTTGAGTTAAATCTTGGACGTTGCTAGTTCTAGTTCATTCCATTTCGATGACACACAATTGTTCTTTTTCTATGCATTTTGAGCAATAAAAAAGAAATTCACCTTCCCAACCAATCAACTTGCCTATCAAAGGATCAAAGATCCACATATTAATCGAACCCAGAGCCTGAATACCTTTTCATGCGCAATTAAATAGAGCAAAGGACTAGAGTATAAAGACGTCGACGACGAAGAAAAACAAATCAATTTGCAATTAAAACTCCCCATGGCTGGGGATGCTGTAATTAGTTCCACTATAATGCCCGTAATGAATAAACGTGTATATCAACATCACTGTAATAGGGACAGCCAGTAAAATGATCCGTTAAACCGATATTATACAATTTACAGCACAATGATACCCACTTACATTGTAAAGGGCTACATGCATGTTAGTTGTATAAATGGAAATGGCATCAGGCCCCTATTTCATGGGAAAAAGACCAAAAGACCCTGCCTTACCAAAAGACACAACGTACATACAACTCAGGCCAATTGGCAATCAACTATCCTAAGCACATGTATCTAACTTATGTGTGTAGAATCCAAGCAATTGGCATGGGACAATTGCTGCTTCTCTCCTTGTGGTCTCTTTTAGTCCGTCCGAGCTGCGTACTTAGTCGCATGTAATAATTATCTACCCGCAATGAGTTGCACGCAGAAGATTGCCAGATGCCAGTGTTTGGGGCTGACTGGGGGCGATGCGATGGCGGGCGGGGAGGTAGAGGTATGGAGACACACCATGTTTGTGTGCCGATTGCTGGTGGAACATTTGTAGTCAAACAACGACAAAGTTACAGCGACGATTTTGCGGACAACATACACAAATCGATTTGCATTTCCGTTTTTTCTGCAAAAGTCGCCTTTATTTGTCTATGTCGTTAGTTGTTTGGGTTTTTATTATTTTTTCTTTCTGTTTTATTTTTCTGTTCTTCTTTTAGAGAAAAATAAAAAAAAAGTCAACAGAACAAATTGCAAAGTCTAAATACCGGAAGTCTTGCATGCTAAAGACCTTAGGAAAAAAAATTGGAAAAAAAGACTTTGCTGGTATAACAAGCAAATGATCGAACTCGTTTGTTTCCCAGGAATGAGTTGGCTTCTTTCTTTGCGGGTGGGATGCAGAAAGGCGTCTGGAAAGTATTCTATAACCACTCCTGATTAACGACATGTCTTTTTTTAAGGTTTTCAAGGAGTGAATGGGAGTAGTTTCCCAGCCCTATTAAAATAAAATAAATATTTAGACGCAAGAAGCTCGGGATGCGCCAGGGTTCGGGATGTGCAATTCTTTCAACCGTTTTTGTGATGAACTAAAAGGTCCAATAAAATTCTAGTGGCGATGAGAAAACGCTTTTCGTCGTGGATTGACTCATCGAGAAGATTAAAAAGAAAGCATCGTCGGACTTGCTCGGACTCGGACCTCAACCTTAAACAACTTTAACAACTCCTTTCGAATTTTTTTTTTTTTATAACTAGCCCACCAAGGGGTTATGAATACCCTTATAATGTTATAGAACACAGTGCGAGCATTTAGGAAAATACGAGAGGATTTAAAAGGAGACACCGATGCACATTGCTTTTGAACCCTTGTGAATCGTAATGCAGAGGAAATACAGAGCCAGGTAAAGCATTCTACATTCGGGTGGTACGACTAAAATAAGAATCTCTATACTTAACTGTATGCCCGATGTTAGGCTCAAGGTGAAACTGATGAGCATTTCTATCAAGGCGAGTGTTGCGGCTAAATTGTTTCAGGGGAGGAATGCAGCTGGCTATTTCACTAGAGCACTGTTTGTAAAAAAAGCTATGAAAGAGAGAGAGGCAGGTGACGTTTCGACGATTTTCAAGAGGTTCAATCGCTTCTACGATTGAACAATCACCTAACGCTCTATTTTGTACATTATCAAGTAGGCGCAAAAATGTTTGAGGAGCACCTGACCAGATATGCGAGTTATACTCCAGTTTTGGGCGGATGAAGGCCTTATAAATTGTATCCAGATCAGAAGGGGTAAGGAACTTCCTGCATCGTCTCAAGAAACTTACACATTTAGCAGCGTTTTTGGCGACTTCAAATATGTGGTCATACCAACGAAGATCATTACACACATACCAAGTACTGACAGGTCAAGTCGTCAGTAAAACAGCTAAGCGGATTAGAAGTTTCAGACAAGAGATCATTAATGAAAATGAGGAAGAGAATCGGAGACAATACGGAGCCCTGGGGCACTCCAGCATTTATGAAATGGGTATCAGACTTGAAGCCACCTAATACAACTTGTATTGAACGGTTGGAAAAGTAGCTTCTAATCCAACGAAGAAGAGACTCATCGATACCAAAAGCACGCATTTTCGATAAAAGAGCCGGGTGCCAAACTCTATCAAATGTTTTAGAAACATCAAGCGCAATAATCTTACTTTCTCCAAAACAATGTAAAGATTGGTTCCACTTTTCGGTGAGATAAGCCATCAAATCACCAGTGAAACGTTTGACACGAAAGCCGTACTGACGGTCATTAAGAAGCTTTCGTTCTTCAAGATATTTCATGAGTTGGCGGTTTATCAACGTTTCCATGACCTTGAAGAGAAGGGACGTTAGTGCAATTGGACGGTAATTAGACGGGGAGGAAGATTCGCCTTTTTTAGGGACCGGCTGGACAAAAGCGTTTTTCCATCTGCTCGGAAAAATCCCAGCAGAATAGGAAAGATGGAAAAGTTTACGCAGTGGTTTTGCCAGCGCAGAAGAACACCTCTTCAGAATAACGGCGGGGATACCATCTAGACCAGCGGATTTATGTATATTGAAATCTTTAAGGACTCTCGCTACCGAGCGTGTTCTAAAAAATGTTTGCTTCATGGCAGAATTTACTGTCTTAAGCTCAGATGGGGCCAATGTCTTATCAGGAAGTGTAGAGTTGGCAGCAAATTGAGCTGCCAGCAAATTGGCTTCATCGAAACGTTGAAAAATCAACCAATTTTTTATCTAACGTAATTCTCAAAGACAAAGGCGTTTTTACAGAGAAGAGTTTCATAATTGAAGAGAGAGAAGTGTAGAGGTTAAATAGGAAAAAGAAACTAGTTTTTAAAAATTCTCGAACAGTAAAAAAAAACTAATTTTTTAAAAGGACTAGAATATTCGGCCCTATCGTGGTAACCGTCGGAGCGGAGATTTCTCCGCAACGCATTAACGCAATTTTGCTTCGAAGTAGTTGTCGCCGTAAGAAATTTTTTACAAATGCGGCAATGCATGGCATTCCCAAAACTAGAATCTCCACAACAAAAACTTATCGGAGAACGTCGGAACGTCCGATCGGAGAACTACCACGAAGCAAAATGTCTCCGATCGGAGAGAATTCCGCTCCGACGGACGGTTACCACGATAGGGCCGATTATGTATCTTTCGAAACATTCATTTATAGGGATGAAATTTAATGTATGTTACTCAAGGGCAATGAAGCACTCTACCGATTATAGAATTTTCGGAATCGGTTCCGTATTTCCTAAGTTCAAGGTGATGTTCCCGTTGCTATTTCAGTTGTTAAGAGAAAACATAAAGGAAATCTATCTTATGTCATTTTTCACGTTTAAAACCATTTTTGTTCCAAATTTCATTCAAATTGACTTAGTAGTTTTGGAGCCTTTGCGATACAAACACTAAGTTCTCGTTTACAGTCCCCTTCCCGTTTCCGTGGGAATATGCGAATGGAGTAGGTATACTAATAATTCTTTGTCTTAGATCATTTTATCCATTTTTGAAAGAAACCGCATCAAAATCCATTGCGTAGTTTTTTTGTTTTTACTACAAAAGGATAAGGAGGATATCCATACGCATCCAATCTTTTTCTTGACCAAAAAGAAGGGCAATTCAGTTGTCTCCAAAAGGTAACAAGTTTTTTTATTTCGTCGTAATCAGTTCCAGGTTCGATTGATATAACCAATTTGTTGGCGACTCAATTTAATGCTACTTCAAAGCTTTATAGTGCAAGTGTTGTCAGCATAAAGCAAACACGGACTACGTATCGAAAGAGTATGCGTATTCTATACTTTTCTTCAGAGCCTGTCCCTAAAAAATCTAAGCTTGCATTTTTTTCCCGAAGGCACAAACATTCCTTCTATCTTAGGTCATGGAAAAGTTGATAAACCAACGCCATGAATATGAAACCGTGGAGACTTTCTTGGCAAAACGACCACTGGTGATACAGGTGTGGCTCAGGGTTCCGTCCTATTTCGGGCTATTTTCCATATTTTCAAAAATGTCGGAGACTTTTGAATGAAAATGACTGGCACAACAGAGCAAGGAGCCCCAGGGTTTAGTGCATTTCTCACAACCATACCTGGTAGGGCAATGGCGGGGACCTACTGGTTTCTGCAGCGCAAAACCGAGAAACTGCTTTTCATGGCAATGAATTTACTAAAGGAGGACTTGCCAATTCTTCGCAGGAAAAACCTTTTTGATTCTGTTGGGAGTTGAACCACGAACATCTGGTTTAACAGCAGATATGCTAACCACCGTGTCGCGTTGGAGATTTCTATTCTTCTCATATTCGTTCAAAACTTCACATCCTTGCTCTTCAGGAGTGAAACTGAAACGGTTGCTTGTTATTACCTCATTGAACTGTGATTTTGACAGCATTGTTACACGGGGCAGTTCAAATAAGTCCAAGTCAGGTCAATTGTGTGGAGCAGATCAGTTTGAAAGTTGTGAATCATTGTTAGATAAATTGCTATTGGCTACGTAAGGGAAGTAAAAATATAAAGTAGGGATACAAATTCATCGAACTATGATCCTTCTAAGTGCATACGTACAAACGGGGGCCGTGATATGGGGCGACCAACACGCGATACGTAGCTTAAGGTCATATTTAAGTTCTTGGTACTCGTGTGCCAGGAGTTTTTGTAGAGTATCTGAAAAAGAAGGGTCGTGACTCGGTGATGGAAGAATAACACCACCCAGTGTCATCTAATATCCGAAAGAAAAAAGAGGAAATATAAAATGAGAACAAAAATAATCCGTGAATGCGTCATGCGAATCGCAAGTCAGATTAATAACTAAGTGTAACACTCTTAATGATCGAAGACCCTCGACAGATCACGTCACGAGCATCGATCAAAATAGTCTATCCTAGAAAGTGCCTGGCATGAATGAGGTGTGTTACGTGTAGCGTGTAACGTTTTGGGTTTCTTATGCTGCATGTCAATCGTAACGTATGTCATATTGTTTGTCAATCAACTCAATATGTCACGTTTCACGTTCCGTGTATTACGTGCCATACATCACTTTACGAGTTTTGCGCGCCGAATGTGACGTGTAGTGTTTATTATGGTGCACGTCAAGCGCCTGGTGTTGGATTGTGTTAATCTTTTTGGGCAACAAGTTACGTGCCACGTTCCGTGTGTTGTCTGCAACGCGTCTCGCAACGAGTTCTGCGTATCCACGTATCACACCTTGAACTGATTTTGGGAGTCGTTTACTTTTTTCAATACAAAGAAATTCGTTAAAACAGCCCTACATACATAGCTCCAGCCAAAGAAATATTTCCCATTTCCAAAGCATGGGTTCATAGTCATGTTGTCCATGGCATGATGGTAAACATGTCTGCCTGTTACATTGGAACTACTCCTGAGACATCCAACTGTGGATGCGGCTATCACCTTTCGCTAGGAAATGATAGGTTCTTCGAGACTAATCACTCTACCATAGAAAGGGGTTTCTCACTTGACCCTCCGAAACTCCATTGCTATCAATGTATATGGTTGAGAGAAATGCACTAGGCCCTGGGGCTCCCTCAGTTAATAACCTTATTTATTAATTTATTAATTTCATTTCATTCTCGTTTTAAGACTTTGGCGTAGTTCACACTGAACTATTAGTTGGACAGACTTTGGTTTGAACGGCCAAAGTTGGGTAATGTAAGCCCTCAGCTTGTTTTATGGTTTTCAAATATTTTTGAAATTTTTGAAGTTGGACGGAGCAGATGTATACATGTCATTATGTTGGACGACAAGTCTGACAAGTCTGAACGCAAACTACATCCAACAATTCAACATCCATCAAATGAAGTCTGTCCAACTAGTTTTACAGTGTTAACTCCGCTTTTGTCGAAAAACCCTTATGGCGATAAAATTTTAAGAACAAGAAAAAAAGTACAAAATTTTCGAAATTCCTTAACTGAAGTTCCTCTTTATATGTATCCCCACATGTTTGTTGGTTCCACTGGCCTCTTTCGACAGAGTGCACACAACACACTACACACTTAATTATTCACCCATGAACGACCTCAAAAGGACTTTATCCCTTTCTAAGATCCAGCAGCGCTCGTTTCTTGATTTTTTTTTTCTCCATCTTCCTGATGTCAAAAGGAATTGGGCTCTTCAAAAAACTCCCCATCTCACCATTATAATCACTTAAGCTCTTAAGACACCTCTAAAATGTACAGCTCCTTGCATAGTCTAGATGCACAAATGAGCTCATTTCCCAATGGAGTATAGTGAGCGCCAAGAACCAGCCTTACACACACTCATTCATATAATGTGGAGCTCGGATAATCGTGGCGTAAAAGAATAATAATTATGAAAACACCACCATCACCACTACCGTATAAGGTAAACATCCTTAATTTTTAAGGGGAACGGATAGGCCATAGGAAGGAGCTTTAAATTCATGCATACACTCTGCAGCTCCTTAATGATTTCATAATGCGCGCCTCTGAAGCTCAACTACCATTATGTTGTTGAGTGGCGGACAAAACTTGTGGTGACGAGCTCCCTTTGACATACTTTCTGGTTGAAGAATTTGACATCGGAGTTTCTTAGGGTTTCTTTAGAACTGATTTTGAACGTAAAAAGAAAATAAGGCTAACGCTTCTATTTCGCAAGACGTAAAGCCAAACAACATACGGGACTACATAAATTTTAATATATTGATTTGATTCATGTGCAAATTCATATCCTGCAACACACAAGCGTGATAGAATAAAATAAGCTAACTAAACTCTCGCGACACCTCCTCTCGTTATCTAATATCCTTTGTATGGCACCTACCAATATAAATTCCCATGCGTAGGAAATAGGTGAATTGATAAAACAAATATTTCATTTGGCGGCTCATTAAACGTGTGAGTAATGCACCCTAGTATTGGAATTTACTCAATACCACTCTGACACGAAAGATGTTGATTGCAAAATGTCAATAGATTTTCACACGGCATTTTTATTTGTTTGGATGCTTTGTGTCAATCAAAAGGGAATCATGAGGCAGTCAATGGAATATAAATCAATGCAAATTTTGGGGTGGACTCGTAAAAAGGGTTAAATAGCTCTTTCTGTGCGTAAATGCGAATTTATTTCTTAACTGTCGACAGTTCTATTCCTCAAACCCAACCGAGATTTCAAAAGAGAGCGGTACTATGGTGTAGTAACGAGCTAGATGGGCTACAGGAACTTCCTGACGGTGAATCCGGTGAATTGACTTGCCCTTGAAATAACTAACATTTCCGCAACCTGCCTGGTAAGTTGCTTCAAAACTTTCAAAAAGGAAACATTGTTGGGGCTGGAAAGCGGATCAGTTTGATTTGTATGAATGACTTAGCGGCGATAAGCCTTCATTAAAGGTCGAACTATTTTTTTAAGGGAAACAGAGGAAGCTTATGCCCATCTGGAGTAGTCAGACCTAATTGCCATGCCGGTCCATTGTTATGCCTGGGTATCAGCCTTCCCTTTTCTGTGGTGCGCTAGATGGAAATAGTATTTAATTTCATGTATATAACCTCAAGTGCGGCGCTCAGATGAAACAGAGGCTGAAAGAAACGTAGATGCCCCAGAACGGGATTCAAACCAACGCGTCTAGCCTATCTAGTAAACATTTTACCACTGCACCACGGCCGCCTAAGGGCCGACCTAACAGTAGTATTGTTCCCAAATCTAAAAGAAAAATGCACTGCATTTGAGCACTGCTTTTGAAGAAAACGATAAAAGATAGCGAGACATCGACAATCGATCCTGCAGGAAAATTGGCGTCGTTTTTAAAGCTCTATTTTGAAACCTTGATAGGGTAAACTCAAGGTTGCCTAAGAAGCTCCTGCCACAAAAGGGAGTTGTGCCAATACTCTGAGAGAATGTAGGCTTTGTAAATTGAATACAGATCAGAGAAGTACGCATTTTTCGCAACGTTATAAGAAACCTAATCATTTTTCAGAGTTTTTACCGAATTCAACTGTGTGGCCATTCTAACGAAGATCATCGTTTACACACTTCGAAGAAACTGACTGCTTTGCTGTTTCGTTGAGCTACCCACCTTCTTAGATGCTTGATTTTTAGATTGCCAGCACTGTGATTTGACAATTGTCGGTACATTTGTGGTCAGTGTGCTTTGCTTTCGACGAAAACAAATCCAATTCCAATCAAAGCCACTCGCCGAATCAGGGAGCGACAAAACGACAAAATTATTTGTAACATATAACAAATTGCATTGACCTCCACAGCTAATCACCGTATACCGGCTATCTCTCATTTGAAACGAAAACATAATGACATCTGCACTAAAAAACTATTCGCATCTCAAGTCAGTCACATCAAACAAAATCAAAGTTCTAGCTGACTAAAGCGCTTGCGGCGGCGGCGCGGCATTGCGCATTTAGATTAAAAGCAATCAAATGCAATTTCCCGTCCACCACGGTTCACTGTTTACATGAACTCCAATGTTGGCCATTGGGACAATTATCAAAACCTTCATATATGTGCCCGCCATTCGAGTATACACATCCATCTAGTCAAAAACCCATACAGCAATTCTCGCAGCAAATCACAAATAATCAAAAAAAAAATAAAATACATTCCGTCACGTTTTCCAAATTAACAAAATTGATTCTACGTTTCGAACTGATACCAAGAGCACAGCCTGTGTGATTGGACAATTGAATTGTTGCCATGACTATGAACATAGGTGCCACCACACACACTGACTCCTCCAACCTTCCAATGGTAAGGAGCAAGCCCAGTTATAGACGGGGTCTCTCATTGAACATTGTACAAAGTTTGTTGGTTATTTTTTTTTTCCTGTTCATCTTGTTCACATGACTTACAACGGTCCTCGTCATCGTTGTCATAATCAGCGTCATCCAATGCCACTTTGGAGATGGTGCTCAGGCTCTGAAAGATTCCTCAGAGGGAGGTCATAAGACCGTACAGTACACCGGCTGTGGCGATCTTGTTAGCTATGCGTAGGTATCCGCTAGAATGAGCTTCCCGAATATATTGTATATCTGGCAGACTCATCCGAATTCCGCATAAGCGCAGTGTGCAAGGCGGTGGTGGTGGTGCAGCATGGTCCGTTGTGTTTGGGTCACCACCTTTGGGGCCAATTTATTCAATCAACGAACAAAAATTTGCTGTGTGCCAATTTCGAGACCTCCTCTCTCACTCAGCAGTGGCTGGTCTATGAACCTGAAATTGTTAGTTGAATTCATGCGAGAAGTTCGCTCGAGCTGCTGCCATCCATCCGTAAGATGGAAACCTCAGCACACCACACAGAAATATCTCAAATAGTGGGAAGCTTATTAAATAAAAATAATTCGCTGGGTGAGCTGAAGATAAACGATGCAGTTGGGCGCTGTGTGATGTAATCGGTCAATTGCAATGAGGCTTAGGTTTTGTTGCCGCCATCGACATCAACTTCGATTGGAGAGGCAATCTTTAGTTTTATAGTTTTAAGGATTGGAAGATAGGTCAGGGAATTCTCTGGGGGCCTGTTGAAGAGATTTATGATTCGAATAGAGGTTATGGTACGTCTGAGATTACTTCATTGAAACGAATTGGTTTAGTAATTGGCATAGTGGCTATGGAATAATTCAAAAAACACTGCGAGATCTAATGGAATAGTATTCTTCATCAAGGGCTTCGGATTATGATTGTTTAGTCTTATTGACAGTTTCTAAGACTGATAATGAGAGGCTGCTTAATTGTGAACTGCATATACATTTTAGTTGATTGAGTGGTGATTGAGGAAGCACCATGCAGCGAAAGATTGAAACTTTTCACGGGCCATCCACAATATTAAGCGTCTTTAAGTTCAGTTGATAAAGTTTCCAGATCCTGATATAAACCGTTAAAAATAAGGAAAATTCGCTCAATAGATCACCAGAAGTGAATGACAAAAGGCAGCTGATCCAAACTACTCTTCTGATCCACAAACAGAGAAGTAGAAAATCTACTTAAGGAACATTCTTCGAACCAAAGACATCTTCACTCGGAAACTGAAACTAAATCCCAGGTTTTCTTCTTTCTTTTGAATAAAACTTTTCAAGGAAAGCACAGTTCAACACACTCTGCTCATTTTCTTCCCGAGCACATGAAAGTACCGTCTTATATCACTTCTGATATTTCTTTTGTTTGGTAAAAGTGAAAAGCTTTTTTAGTATAAGTCTGCTGTTTCTATACAGCACTAGAATGACATCGCTCAAATAACTCGATAAAGATCGTGCCACACGATCCAACACGATTCACACCGATTGCGCATAGACACTTCTTTTTCATTGAGTATGAATATGGCAAACGGCCAACGCAACTGGCTCGGATGTAGTTCAATGCTGGTTCACTCTTTACAGTAATTGGGATGGTATATTGTATGTATATTGGCAAATGGCAATGATGCTCAGGATGTGAAGTTGTCAATCGTCTCTGGCTTATCGGTGTCTACCGGCTTGTCATGCCCCACAGAAAATAGTTTATGGGGCTTATATTACAGGATCTTGGAGGCCGCAAAATTATGTTTTCAACAAACACTTCATCCAACAAATCAAACATAGCATTCACTGTGTTCACGTTACGCCATCTTGTTTAGTTACCCACATCAAGGCGATTCAATTCAAGAACGAAAAATTCTTTGGTCACGGCACTTTAAAACTATCTGTAATAACCTTCTGTCCGGAATCGTTTTAAAGAATAACGACCAGCCATGTCCAAACTGTCAGTTTTTTCGGTGTAAGACCGAGACATTTCAATGCGGCACATCTGATAGATGGATCATACTCAGATTGGTAGGAAGTTGTGATCCCGAAAAAGGGAGGAGAGGCAAAAACAACGTCTCTGAAATGAATCTACCAATCTACCAGAAGTGGTAGATTGGTGGGAGAGTTGTGATCCCTTCGAGATCGCGGCGGTGACCATGCCGAAACAAGAAGAAGAACAATTAGCAACGTATCTGAAATGGCTTGAGAACTTTCCACACCCAAGGCGGGGCAGTTTGTCTTTTTTACGTAGCTTTGCTTTTTGCAATTCCTTGTAGAAATCGAAATCCACAGCAATCTCGTTTCAAGCCAAGTCACAGAATTATTGCCATGTCTTGTGTGGCCTCAATTCTTGCCCGATCTAGATTTTGTTTAGCCTTGCTGGCTAAAATTCTTCGCAGAATTTTTCAAAATGTAGATGAATATGCAAGGATCCTATAGCGGATAGACTCATGCGGACTTTCCTCGATACTGCGCCTCGAAACAGCAGTAGTTGCTTTGGTAAAAACTGTACGAAGCCTCAGATAATGAGTATAATCATTTAGAGCGAAAAATTTCCGTCGTTAATCGAACTCTTTGCTTTGATTGGCAATTGTGTCGACCACAGAGTAAATAAGACACAGAGTCAACTGCCGTTCTATTTTTTGTAAAAATGGGCGCATCCATAAAAATTCAGTACTTCAAATAAAATCTCACTTTTGTCTGCTTCTTAATGGTCGTAATTCAAGTATCAAACGGAAAATTCAATTTCGGAACAACCAGAGGCTGAAAATGTTAGATCATCTGAAAAAGTAAGTGCGGATCGAATGCTCCCATTGAAACTTATTTGTAGCTGTGTGAAGAAGAAAACTGAAACCCCTAATTTTACCTCAGAAAAAAATAACCAAGTTTCATGCAAAGGGGATACGAGTTGACTGTCTGATGTATTAGTATTACCTTCTTTGTGGCTTCGACTTTAAAATGCGCGATTTGTTTCACGAGCAGAATTATGATTTTCAAAAAGAACCCACACAATTTAAGCCCCCGACCCATAGAATCCGTTACGTCCGTTAGCTGCCGGATTCAACTGACAGCTCGATTAAATACACATGATCTTATGAGAGGTGACCCATAGGCATCGGATACAACGGAAAAAGTAGCCCAACTTTTAACTTTTTGCGTCCGGCAGAGCTGATGACATGCGCAGTCAAAACCAATTTGAAGTTTTCTCTTCACACCGCAACGGATTCTTTGGGTCACCCCAATTCGTTGTGTCCGGTAAAACTCACTTCTGTCAGTTGAATCCGGCAGCGAAGGGACGCAACGGATTCTATGTGTCGGGGCCTTTACACGTGACGCACAGATGTCAGTTGATTCATGATGAAATGGTAAGCCCAAGTAAAGATAAATCACATGGCAAATTACAAAATGGCGGTCAATTTAGACAGTGCTGCCAATCTATAGTTCTATCTGTGAAAAAGGCCTTCTTCATACTTTTGTTGTCTAATCAAATCTATCTAACCCTGAAATCGTCTTCTTACTAACGTGCAATATCCTAAAGAAAATATTCATTTTAAAAGAAACATAACAAATTATTTAAATTTTTTGCGTCTAGTCGGCCAATAATACCCTTGGGGCAATACTGAAATTCTTTTTAAAAATTTTGACATCATTGATTCTAAGTTTCGGAGTGAGCAAATATTTGTAGGCCATTTAGATGCTCTTTTATAAGGAACAAGTTTACAAAGAATAGGTGATTTTATTGCCGTGTGTTGGTGTGCGTTGTGCTGCTATGCTACTATTTCCCTGCTATCTCTAAAATTGAAACCGATATGTTGCAAGATTTCGGTTTTGAGTTCTAGAGTCTAGACTCAACCAAAACAAGTTCACCTGGCTTGTCACTAAAATATAAAAAAAACATGCCATTTGACAGCCCTTTTTTTAACTAGCCCAAGTTGAGAGCAAACCTACAGCTCAAAAACGCTTTTTGGGGACACCAAAGAAATTCCAAAACTTCAAGGAACCTTTTTTTATTTTCAAATAAAAGCTTTCCCAAAATCAAATATATTTTGCAGTAGAGGAAGTGGCAGAAACACGCTGTTGACAGGATTTCTGCCGTCGCGTCGCAATAACTGCAAATGTATGAAAACTCGATGTCGTTCTTGTCGCGTAATAGCGGGCACTTTCATGTCTCATGCATTGCAACTTGCAAGGTCCCTACATGATGTCTTACGAGCCCAGGCTCACATGAGACATGAGTGCAAAAAAGAAAGAAGATGTGAAATCATCATTTCCTCTCTTTTCTGCATTCATGTGAGCCGGGCTCATGAGACATCATGTAATAAGGGACAAGGAACAAGGTAAACATAATTTGACACGCAAGAAACCAGACAGGCTTGGACATGATTTGATTTATAGAGAATTGGTTCAGGTGTTAACATTTCTAATCAAATAATGATTTAATGCGTAGAACAAAACGCTTACCTGAAAAACAATCATCATACCGCAGACCAAACACTTCAACAAACGCGGCACTCTTAAGGACTTGACTCGTAATCTAATTTTTTTCACAATCACATTATTATCACATTTTAAAACACAGAGAACTTGAACTTAATAAAACTGTAAAAGTTAATTTTACTAAAAACAATAAGACGACGAATACAAATTAAACCGCATGCCGATATGATGCTCACTCACTGCAGACACTGAATTATGGAATGGACTGACTAGACACTAGAGTTCAACGGCAGTATTTGTCGCAGTAAATTAAACAACATCCATTATTGAGAGTAAGAAAGGGAGAGGTAGATCTGCAGGCAAGTTGTTGAAAACTTATACAGCTGTTTATTTAGTCTCTCTCTCATGTTGTGTTCTTTGTGTTTTTGTAATGTCACTGCATATCAAGTGACAACTTGAAACTGAACTGTTGTTTGTGTCACAGCCAGTGACACCACTTTACTGTTGAAAGTGTGCAGCCACTTAACTTCAACTGTAGTAGATTTTTTTCATTCTTTCTAAATTTACAAATTCTACTTCCTACTTTTGGGCCTCTGTGGATAACTAAATCGTTTTCTAAATTCATAATTCTATCTACTTATTTTTATTTTTATTTTTTTCCAAACCTACTTAATTTTGGAGAAAATAGTTTTCGCACACTTGTGTAGTAAATGTTCACTAAATCCAGAATAGATAAAACTGCAAAAATAATCTAACTAAAAAATCTAACTCAATTACTTACAAAGCTCAGACTAGCTTAACTTATTCCAAAATGGTTTTTGGTTTGTGTTCACTAGCTGCACTTCTTTCAAGCAGCTTCGTTTAAATATGAGTCCAAATTAAATTAGAGTTTCAAAAACTCCTACTCACGGCTTCATGAAACTTAAGCTCTGAAAGCCCATAAATTTGAAAGATTATGTACACGTTTTCTGTAAAAAAAAAAAAACGCATCTTCAATTTTACGCAATCGAAAAGAGTGAGTGTCACTTTTCGTGAACATTTATAAAGTTCACTCTTAGGGGATCTGGTTAAAGCTTTGACTTTTTATCCCTGATGTAGTGCGCTGAGTAGTGTGCAGACGACAACGTAGTGCTCTCGGTTGGTTCTAGCCTCCAAGCTTGTCTGTTCCCGAGCACAGGCTGCGCTTTATATGATTGACACCTGGTGTGTCAGAAACGGTCTCTCCGTCAATCCTTTTAAACTCGAGGTTGTACTCTTCAGGAGACGTAGAAAATTGACTGGTCTGACCCAACTAACGCGCTTGAAGGCGTCAACATCCCCTTTTCAAATGAAGTCAAACATCTTGGAGTGATCCTGGATAACAAGCTTCTTTGGTCTAAACATGTCAAGTCTAAAACTTCTAAAGCACTGTCAGTCTTCTGGCAATGTAAAGGAGCCTTTGGCAAGACATGGGGTCTTTCACCGAAAATGGTCCTTTGGATCTATACGGCTATGATAAGAACAATCATCTCCTATGCGTCAGTTGTTCGATGAAATAAGCTCTCGCGTAAATACGTTATTGCCTCGTTTGCAAAACTTCAAAGAACACTTTGTCTTGGTGTTACTGGGGCCTTCCCCAGCACACCGGGAGCTGCTCTCGACGCACTGCTGAGTCTTCCTCCCCTTGATACCTACATCATGGGGTGTACTCTCAAGACAATTTCTCGTTTAGAAAAAGAGATGTGGTCTCTGGCACAATTCGCACTGCTTTGAGGAACTCGCAAGCATCATATCTTTTGACTCACGGCATTACTGGAAATGAGATCGCCGATGAACTTACTAGGCAAGGATCTCAGACAGCTTTCTCAGGACCTGAACCGTCGCTTGTTCTGCCAGCGTCCTCAGTGAGGGCTTCAATCAACGATTGGATCTTTGAAGAGCACAACCGTAGATGGCATGCCACCATTGAATGCAGACAGACCAAACGTATGCTCCCCAACGTTAGTAAGAAGACTGTCACATTTTTGCTAGTTCGTAGCAGAAAAGACTGTAGAAAGCTTATTGGCGTTGCCAGCCGGCACTTCTCTTTTGCCAAGCATTTAAAGGTGTTAGACTTAAGTGATACCACACTCTGTGAATCTTGTGGAGAAGATGAAGACACCGCGGAACACTTCCTCTGTGAATGTCCTGCTTTATCTCGCATAAGGTTACAGATACAACGTGTTTTGGCCAACAGAAAAAAAAAGTGCGCTGAGTGTGACATCGCGATCGAGTCCAGTCTGACTCGAAGTCTTTTTACTTCTATTCAATGCCGAGTTAGAGAAAATTCGTAGATGCCTCATTTGGCTTAAAAAAAGCACTCTTATACAAGGATGGATTGCACCAAATGTCAGGTTTTGTAGGACGTAAAAAACACCAAGTTGCCATCCTGGCATTGTATATATCAGAGACTTATCATACGTCTGCTGGAAGAGATCATAGGATTAAAATATTGAAGCCTTAATAATATTGGCAAGCACTGAAAACAGAGTGTTTACATGAGCTAAGAAATCCAAACAATGCCATGTCATATAAACGAAGCTTTTCTTTTCTTGTCTTCCCTATTAGTCAACGTGGGACAAAAAGATTCCTCGAAACAACAATTTAAGTCACCAACAATGTAAGAACAACTTAACAGATGTACTAACAAGCAACAGAGATACAAAGTGTGCCTCTAAAATAAATCACATGGCATCAGCAAGAAACCATCCGCCAAGACATCCAATACCTACACGTGCCTTCTCAAAACATCGCCTCGCCTTAATTCGTGCGTGAATAATTGCTTCAAAGCATCAAAAGAAATATCAATTCCATATTCCTATACAGCAGCTTCCAAGAGATTACGTTTATAATTCGACTCGAATGATTTGCATTTTGACACTCCTTTGATGCTGCGCTCTGGCTTCTCGATATGCCGTTATAGATATTAGATAATAATATCAAAGACTGTGACTCCAATCCCAAAAGGAGCCCGTAGAGAAGCACAAAGCAGAGACAATCTTCTTCTTCTTCAAAATAAATAATAAAAAAAAAAAACTTCCTCCACTCTGCTGATGTTTAGGATCATGAATAAAAGAGGATGCCCACTAATCTTTGGCGCGCTCATAATTTAAATGCACTTTTACCATTTGAGCCGCCTTGGGTCGGGTGGCATTACAATTGAAGAAATCGCCAAGATTAAGGTTGCTCCATCGTTGATACGACAACATTTTATTGCCAAATTAAGGTGTAAGCCAATTGCAGTTTAATAGAAATGTATTATGTACGAAGGCGGATGCCCTCTCGCCTCAGTCGGGTGCCTTTTATTGTAATGTGATTGTCATGCTTCCCGGGCTCTCTAAATGTAACCAAATCACGAAAGAGGCACCTTCCTACCACATCAGTTGCAGTAATAGAGAGAAACAATGGAGAAAGCTTTGCGCTGCACCTCGTCTCACTCCGGCAAGCCCATTTGGTTTTGGGTTTTTTTTTTCAGCCTCATCAGTCATCAAAAGTGGAAGGATATGCCATCTGATAAAGCAATCAATACATAGACATACCTACAATACATGCCTTGTAGATCCAACTCGAGATTGAATGGCTTGAAGGAGAAAATTTGTCATTTGTCAAAGATTTTCTCGTACACTCTGAAAGTGAAGAGGCATGCCAAACAATTAAGAGTGTGTGTGTGTATTTTTCGGGTGACTGGGTGCGCAGCAGTCGCGACATTAAATTTGATTGTCGCACAAAGATACCCGAAAGGTCTTTATCGCAGCGGTTTCAATTAATCTTGGAAGGCTCTTTTTCTTCTGGGTGAATCGCATGTCAGTGTTCCTGCTTTTTACATTTGCTTTGAGGAAGTGAAAGTGTGCATCGCAGATGGTATTTGGACAAATCGCAGAACAGCCCATCATTGGAAGTGAGGTCTGCGGATGGGTATTGATGGCCTAGCTCTGGTGATGGACAGGGGACTGTGTTAAAGGGGAAGACATCATTCTGACCTGAATTAGGTAAGCTGCTACTGGAGAAATTTTCTTCAATCAACTTGAGCATTGTTGATTTTTATTAAATTGAAAAATTATTGTAGAACTTTGAGGACATTTGCGCAGCTTTCCTAAGCTTGACATCATTTTTCGCAAAAGAATTTTGGAAAACTGTGATAGACAGAACTTATCAAAGCTTTACGCAACAACTGTGCACGTTCTTGTGAACATTTGCCAATTTTTGATGCGCTTTAAGCAACTTTTCGAGATTTTGTGAAACTTTGCTCAACTTTGCGTCAATTTGAGCAACTTTGGAAAATTTTTTGTCAATTTTTCTCCGTTATACGGAGTTTTGCTCAGATTTGCGAGACCTTAGAGTGCATTACTACTTTAGGCAGATTTGGGCAACTTTGCTTAACTCTTCTCATTTCTGCGGAGCTTTGCGAAAATTGGAAAGATTTTGCGCAGCTTGACTCAATTTAGAGCAGCTTTGCGCTACTTTGGGCAACTTTGTGGAACATTGTGCGGCTTTACGTGATTTCACAAAACTTTGCGGAATTTTGAAAACTCCGCTATTCCGCGCGTAATGTAAGTTTGCGTAACATTGGAGAATCCCATGTAACTTTGCGCAGTTTCTCGGAATTTTGCAAAAATTGGTGCAATTTTCCACTATCAGTATTTATGCACTTCCGCAAAACTTTAAAAAATTGGGTGCCGAATAACTCGCGGATATCATTTGGCAAACGATGATCTCGTTGATATCTAAAAATTTTTTATTTATTTCGCAACAGTCAGCTCGCAAATTTTTATTTCGTCTTTCACTGATCTCGCTTACACATTAACTCGCATAAGTTATTATGCATTTTTTTTCCTTTGCATTCCAATCAACTGGCTTATAATCCAACTGGCTGATTTCTTACATACTTTCGAATTCCCTTATCTCGCAAAGAGTTAATTCGCCACACGCTGCTAATCCATTAGTTTAATAATAATTTTTATGACGATTATTTCTTTTGATGTTTTCCTTTTTGTAAATAAAATGGTGTTGCACACAGAAATCGAAAACTACTGCTCATTACTTCATTTGAATGGGTAGTTTTTTGATTTTCGTAATTTGCTATTTCGCGCAAAATTTATGAACATGTGATAAAGTGAAAACCAAACAAATTGATAACAAAAATAATAAAAATATTTTGCCAAATAACATAAAGTGAAATATAAAAACGCGAAATAAATCAGCGCGAGAGAAGGTAAAGCAATTTAAGTAACAGCGAAATATTGAATACCAGACCATCTTACAGCGAGATGATAACAAAGCCAAATATGAATTTGCCAAACGAGAATAGCGAAAAAACAAGATGCGAATTGTTGATATGCGAAATAAGAAGTTGCGTTTTACCTCTGTAAAGCAACCATTCGCGAGAAAAAAAACCTCGAGCTGAACCCTACCCTAAAAAATTTTGGGTGACTTGACTCAATTTTGTGTAATCTTGCGTTACTTTAAGCAACTCTGCACAGTGTTGCGAAACTTTGTGAAGCTTTGAGCTTTTTTGGAACTTTGCGCAACTTTTTAAAGAACCACAAACACTCAAACGACATGCAAAGTTAATTCAAAATAGAATTAGCCTTAAATTAGCTAAAAGGAAATCTGTTAGGCAGGGTCATCGGAATCCTCGGAAGAAATTTGAGGCATGATAATTTTATCACCTTTAAATATTTCTTGGAGTATCTTGAATCACATTGATCATCAGTTTTCTTGTCGCCAAACGCGTTCCATTATCTGGTTCTGGGTTTCACTCGCCCACCAAAACGAAACCCATCATGGTTCGATGGAGAATGCAGGCAGGCAAATGCAGCCAAACAAAAAGCGCTACAAATGCTTATGCAAAAACGAGCAAGGGCTGCTTACGATCAGTATAACGAGATTTACAAGGAGAAAAGAAGGGAAGAACACCGAATTCTCAAAAAGAAAAAGAAGCAGCAAGAGAAGCGCTCGTTTGAGGAAATTGAGAGGTGCCATGACAGGAACGAGATTCGGAAGTATTAACAAAAGGTAAAAAGATCTTGCCAGGGTGGCAAACCCCGAACTCAAGCCTGTAAAGACCAGCAGGGAAACATAGTTATAGAGTCACAGTCACTACTGAGGATCTGGAAAGATCACTTCTGCAGACTGCTCTACGGCGATGAGTACACAAATTCCGCTGTCAGGCAGATTGCGCCATTCAGCTTGAACGATGATCGAGAATGCAGTCCTCCCAACCTAGAGGAAGTTAAGCTTGTCATATGCAAACTTAAATCAAATAAGACTGCAGGTGCAGATGGCCTTGATGACGAAATTTTCAAGGCAGCTGGAGACCAGTTGGAAAGGATCATGCACCAGCTGATCTGCATGATATGGTCGGAAGAAAGCATGTCCGACGAATGGAACCTCAGTATCGTGTGCCTATCCTAAAGAAGAGAGACCCTCACAATATCGCCAATTATAGAGGGGTAAGCCTCCTTAACGTCGCTTATAAGATCTTGTCTGCTGTAATATGTGAACGTCTGAAACCCCATGTCAACAGCTTGATAGTTCCTTATCAATGTGGTTTTAGACCAGAGAAGTCCACTATAGACCAAATTTTCACATTACGGCAGATCTTGGAAAAACCCCGAGAACATAATATCGATATTCATCATCTCTTTATCGATTTCAAGGCCGCGTATGACAGTATCTACAGAGGCGAGCTGTACAGAGCCATGTCTAGTTTCGGCATCCCTGCAAAATTCGTACGACTATGCAGGATGACTTTGTAGAATTCACGCTGCTCCGTCAAGGTCGGTAAAGAACTCACCGAGACCTTTGATGTCGAAAAAGGCTTTAGGCAAGGCGACAAACTGTCATGCGATTTCTTCAACATCATATTTGAAAAGATTGTAAGAAACTCAAACGTCAACACCAGAGGAACAATCTTTCAAAAGTCTGTACAATTACTTGCCTAGGTGCAAGGTGCTTTTGCGAGTATTGAAACGGAAGCGGCAAAAATGGGTTTGATGGTTAATGAGGCCAAAACACAATACACAGACATAACTTCGAGGTAGTACAGGACTTCGTCTACCTAGGATCCGCTATAGACACGGAAATAACATCAGTGCGGAGATCAAACGGAGAATAACTCTTGCCAACCGTTGTTATTTTGGGTTAAGAAGGCAATTGAGAAACAAAACCCTCTCTAGACCTTAATCATCCCAGTCCTGCTTTACGGCGCGGAAGCATGGACCTTATCGAAAGCGGATGAGGAAACCCTTGGTCGTTTCGAAAGAAAAATTCTCCGAATGATCTTTGGTCCCGTATGCGAGGGCAATGTGTGGAGAAGAAGATACAACAACGAGCTGTATGAGCTGTACCGCGACATGGGCATAGCCAGAAGAGTACGCATCGCGAGGCTACGATGGTTGGGCCATGTGGACCCAAACGCTCCGCCTCGACTGGTTTTCGAAAGGACACTGCAGGGAAATCGCGGAAGGGGAAGACTTCATCGTAGGTGGCACAATCAAGTGGATGAAGACCTCAAATGAGTTAGAGAGCTCGCCCAAAATCGAAATAGTTACAGAAGGATGTTGGTTGAGGCCCAGGTTCACCCCGAACTGTAATGCCCACCTAAGTAAGTAAGTAAACGCGTTCTATTCCAATGGTTTGGATGTCGAAGCACCCTTAATTAGAAATAGTACGGGGATAAACTAGGCACATCGAAGGAGTTTAAAAATTAAGCTATCAGCCTTCCATAATTAGTCTTCTTTTTAGCGTTTCAAAAATGCAGTCAGGGTAACATCGCAATTTTTGATATTATTTTAAATCAATCCATTTCATCGTATTTTGCGGTTGCGGTTTGACTCCTTTAGCAATACAGAGCTTCTGCTAATTCTTCAACTATTAACGGTCTTATAAGTGACATCCATTATAAGTTTTGGTAAGGAAGTGAGACTCGAGCATCAGTTAATGTTGGTATTTTAAATTTTACTGTACTATGAGAAGTGAAGATCACTTAGCTAAACTACTGAATACCAGTAAATGAAAAATCAATAGTTTGATCATTAAACCGATTGATGAGCAACTTAAATGTTGTATCTTCCCAACCTGCGAAACCCACTGTAACATGATAGATTGCCATGTAGTGAGGCAGTGAATTGATTCCTCCGCAACCAAACTGATCTGCATCCAGAGTCACTCCACGAATATTATGTAAACACAGTAGCCAAGCAATAGTTTCGTGCATATGTATATATTCATAAGCATAAGTAGAGGAAGACAAGCACATAGTAGAAGTGCATCCGTTTTTGGATCTAAGTCCATTAAGATTAATCTGAGGCTTTATTAGTTTATTAATGGTGTTCCTAGGGCCATAAGCATATACTCAAGCCAGATTCAAACCGAAAGAGCGATTGCAACCAGTTTTCACACACCAAAAACGGGTCGGTGGTGGTTGGCAAATTTTGTTACCCCTTTCGATAAGCGATTTTTATTATGGCTCTATCAACCAGCAGAGTGCATACCTTTCTATTTAATCATGTTGAAGGAGCGCACGCACAGCATGTATGATCACCGGTCTACCAAAAGGGACATCGGCATAGCGGTGTTCTCTGGACAAATGGTGTTCCCTATCCGTGTAAACGTGTGGCACACGAAATGCTATCCTGAGCTATCATCATCATCATCATCACCATAGTGGAACCGTTGAAATTGCTTGTAAAACAATGAATATTAAGTCACCCGGTCGGTGTATGTTGCGCACATGCGCGTGAGTGATCGAACGATTATATGCTTCGTCGTAACTTTGCAGATTCCAAATTAAACGTAATGCACCATCATGGGCGGCTGGCTGTGTATGAGAAAAGCGAGAGAACCGTTAAAATGAAATTTAATCGAAATCAAAGGCAAATGTCTTCCCCCTACACATAAACTCCCGTCACAGTCGAACCCGATCTCCATCGCGAAACCTGAAGACGCACAACCCTGGCGCATAACAACAGCAAACCCACCTAATAAGAGATTCATTTGGCTAAAGCAAATATTGCCAAGAAGCGATCATGAGCATGATCTCGTACAGACTTGTGGATGGTTCTTTCTGATGGTGATGGCGGTGGCGGTCGGTGGTGGCGGCTATGGCTTCGTTATCAATTGGCTTAAAGGCTTTACAATTGTTATCCATGAGGCGTCCGTAGTCTATGCATGTAGTCGAGCTATTCGAGGAACCTGCATACTACGAGTAGGCAAATGTACAATAAATGGCGAATCGCAATAACCGTAAATTGTGCTTAAGTCTGAGGACGAGGACTTCCGAGCGGCATGATCAAGCGTAGTCCGCAAAAGGTTCGATTATACATTCTCGATTATATTTCTTTAAATTCGCATTTGACTGTTTATCTCTCCGCCCGCATTTGTATGCGCAGCGAGTTTTAAAAACGTTCTTCTCCGCACGATGTCTGTGATGACGGTGCGGTGCGGTTGTTCGGTGGTGCTGATGCTGGTGTAGTGATGGTTATTGAGCCTTTTTTGGCAAATCGGTTGTTCTTGTCATCATCGTCTATGAATTTATGACCATTGTCCAGAGTGCAGTCGAACATAAAATTGCTAAATGAATATGACTCAAAAGTTTCTTGTAAAATTAAAGAATTTTTTTTTAAATATGAATTGGAAAACTGGGTTCACTACCTCACTTGATAGGTTTGTAATGAGTTTAATACGAGCAAATAATTGTCATGGCTTCCACAAGGGATTGGTATGAGTAAGTCGTTCTACTTAAGGACTAAGAATCTGATCGAGTGGGAGTGAAAATTCCTTCAACTTTATACTATGTTCAGAATTGTTTGCTGGAATAAGACAACTTATTTTCTCACTGTGAAAAAAAATAAAGGATTATATTGCCATGACACGAAATCGAAAAGTATGTATGTCCAAAAGTCCTGTAGGTCGGATCGTATCGGGACCTATAATTGGTGTAATCGAGCCATAAAATCCTATGGAATTCCCTCACAAGAAAATATATCGAAAAGAAGTACAAGCTGGCAACGTCGTGGAATATTCATAAATGACAAAAAGTTACATAAACAGTTCAATAAAAGCGGATGGTTCGTTAAGTCGCATTTCCGTTTTCAGTTTATCGACACTTGTTATCTCAGATGAAAATTGATAAAGAGACACCCGAGAGAGAAGACCACGACGTTGACTAGCAAATTAAAAAACCCAAGAAAGTTTTTTTTAAACTTGGCATTGAATTTGGATTTTCTTGAGAAAATAAAATTAGTTTTGGGGAAGATCTCCACATACTTTGGATATTTATTAGAGTTTTTGAATTTGACGAAGCAGCAAGTGGGGAAAAGCAACCGGGATGATAGTTGATCTTGTTTCCACTGCACTTTTTTTCGAGACAGATGCATTTTGATTTTTGGTATCCCCAAGTTTAAGGGATTCTGTAGCCATCTTAAAGGAGGGGGTGCCTATTTCTATGGAGCCTGGGCCCAGGGCTTACACCTATGAGACTAGTACCAAATGAAAGCTTTTTTTTTAATTCGGCCTTGGTGATTTTGAGATTAGACTTGAAGTTGAGCGCCGGAAATGGTAAAAATCTCACATTTCTGCAAATAATTACGTATATCTCGAAAAGTATAGCACGTAGGACAATGATTTAGGTGTCAATCATATAAAAGATCATAAAAATATCTTTTTTTTAAATGATTTATATTTCGAAGAGACAGACTCAAAAGTTGTTCGAATAGAAACACTTTCGTTGACGTCTGCCAGCCAATATCTCGAAAAAATCAGTGATGACCTATATTTTTTTTTGGGTCACTTTAATCCTTAATTGGTAAGCTTTAATTTGATATATAATTACGCTATCATACATAAAGCATATAATAAACGCAACTTTTAACAATGAAGCCGTCAGCCTTTTAAATAACGTAAAAATTAATAACCGCTCAGAAAATAAAATTAATAATATAAATTATAGTTACAGTAGTTTAAAAATTATGTCGTTTAATATTGCAGGATTACGTAGTAAAATAGAATATATAGAAGTTTTCGAAAACTTGAAAACTTGAACTTGAAACTTTTATCGAAGAAATCGAAGAAACATATGCCATTCTCTTTGAGGATTATGAATTGCACTAGATCTTAGCATCGAGAACATCGATTTATGAAAGTGGTGGATGTATTTACGGACTGAAAAAAAGTACGAAAAGAAGTAACCAATGCTTCTTTGTGCATAAACTAGAGAAAACCTGTGTGCAAATTACAAATCGTGGTCAAACTTTTCTTATCATACTTGAATTGTAATAGCTGGGGGCAAGATTTCCTCAGCCTGTATAACTTCCTCCTGGAAGTCAAAGAAGAAAATGTTATGATAGTTGGTGACTGAAATGCAAGAGTTAGAGACAAATAATTTTGGCTTTTCCATGAGGATTTCACGAGTGATACGACCTATATTACCAGGAAGGCGATGGACAAAATAATAGACACTAATGGTAAAAAATTCATTGAAATGTGTGAAACAATCAACTTGTCACTACTTAATGGGTGATCAAAAGGCGATCAATTTGGATCCCACACTTTCATCAGAGGAAGCGCTTCTTAAACAACAGAATACTCTCTAATAATTCAAGAAGAATGGTTAAACTGCAAAACTGATCTTGAAGTAGGCGAATTCCCGTTCTCGGATCATTTGCCAATATTGATATCCGTCGGATTCTACACGGAACAGGTGCCCATAGAAACAGGACAACAACTACTCCTAAAATTAACATGGAATGAAAAATGTACGGAAAGATACCAAAAGGAGCTGGACAGAGTTTTAGATAGAATTGCCAACCAAGATGAACAAGCCAATCATGGAATAGATACTCTACTGTCCTGCATCGCTGTTGCGGCGACAAACACAAGGGAGAAGAAACACCAATTCAGTTCAAGCTTGGTATGATGCGGATTGCTTTAGGGCGAGAAACAAATCCTTTCGCTGTCTCTGTGACGCAAAAAAATCAGCAACTCTGTCCACCAAAGTAGCTTACCAACAAGCCAATAGAGTATAAAAATATGTGCAAGGAAAAACAGAAGCAATATCGGCAAAATCTCTCACGGAAAATAACTGAAGTCAAGAACAGCCGTTATTTCTGGAAGTTAGCTGAAACGATAAACAGTCAAGACGTTATAAGACGCTCCCGGATCCAAATAAAAGTAGAAGTTTTAGCGGATTACTTCAAAAATTTGTTGAACCCTATTAGCACCCCAAACTTGCATCTGTTCGCTCTGCCTCATACAGAAAATTTTTCAAGAAAGGTGTGGTGAACGAAAACTTCAGAAAAAGTATCATTTTTCCAATATTTAAAAAAGGTAATGAAGAAATCGCTAGCAACTATCGCGGAATTTCGTTCTTGAATTCAGTGATGAAAATCTTCTCAGCAGTACTTCTCAATCGCTTAACGAACTGGGTAACAGAACGGAAGACAAGTTCCTCAGTGTGCTCCAAGCAGGCTTTCGATGAGAATACTCAACCGTGGATAACATTTTCACTCTCACAAGCATTGCGAAAACCTATCTGGATAAAGGAAAGAAGTTATACGCCTTCTTCGTAGACTTTAAAGCGGCCTTCGATTTAGTAGACAGAAATGCTCTTTTTCTCAAACTAAGCAATATAGGTGTCTCAACTAAACACCTAAAAATTATACAAAGCCTGCATGAAAACAACCAATCGGCAATGTGGGATGGTAACCAGTTACCTAACTGCTTTGATACCAAAAAGGGCCTGAAACAAGGATGCTTACTTAGCCCATTACTCTTCTCGAAGCATGTAGCCGACGCGTGTAGCCGACACGTGCACAGCTATGTTTAGTCTTAACAATCAGTTTTTCGGAGTGATTCTTAGTTTAGGAGCTGTCCCGTACTGTTCTTGATGTCTTAAGTCACGTTTGCAGTCTAGAAATGCTTATAGCTGGTGTATGATATGATGTATAGTAAATTTTTTCCAATTGAAGGCTAAACGTTCAAAGTCTTAGATTCAAATGCTTCATCAGCTTTATGGCCTGAGGTGTTACCTGCTAGAGGAGATAATTCTTCCAGCTCCTGTAGCTACATAAAGACGTGCACTTCAGAGTCTTTAATGTTGGCACTTATTGATTATGTTCCTTTTTTTTCTTTCTGTAGCTTCGTCTGGATGAAATTTATGCTCTTCAGAGACTAGAAGTAGTGACTGAACTACTGCTACTGACATCAAGAATAATATCGAATTCAACGTGTATTGCTCAAAAACTTCCTGCATTATCTGCTTCAAGATCGGTGAAGATGTTACGGATCTTCCTTCTCTGTGAATGTCTGAGTTGGAGGATCGGCAATAGGAAAATCTGAGGTGTTAATATGCCTACAGCCTAGTCTCTTTACTGCAAACTTTTCAATAGACACGGATAACTCGGTTCATGTTTCTTTACAGATCAATGCAATATTTGAAGAAAAATATGGTCTTCAATTAGATCGCTGCTTTCGAAAGCTTATTTACTTACTCAGGTGGGCATTACAATTCGGGGTGAGCCTGGACCTCAACCAACATCCTTCTATAACGACTTCGATTTCGGGCGAGCTCTCTCCAGTTTCGCACTCCAAGTCGGTTGAGGACTTCATCCACTTGATTGCGCCACCTAAGGCGAGGTCTTCCCCTTCCGCGATTTCCCTGCAATGTGCTTTCGAACACCCGACGAGCCGGAGCGTTTGGGTCCATCCGCTCTACATGGCCCAACCATCGTAGCCTCGCGATGCGTACTCTTCTGGCTATGCCCATGTCACGGTACAGCTCATACAGCTCGTTGTTGTATCTTCTTCTCCACACATTGTCTTCGCATACGGGACCAAAGATCATACGGAGAATTTTTCTTTCGAAACGACCAAGGGTCGCTTTCGATAAGGTCCATGCTTCCGTGCCGTAAAGCAGGACTGGGTTGATTTAGGTCGAAAGCACGCAAACCTTTTTTTGCAATACTAAAGCTACACTTCAATGTCCTCCTGCGCTTGAAGATGATGAAGTAAAGGAAATGAGGTCTGTTTTATTGGTGTTGATCTTCTGTCGTCTTATTGAAATGGCTTCTTAATCGTATGACATGATCTACTAGTTTGTGAACTGCTTCTTCGATGCAGCTTATAGAACGGGATCGGCTGCCCTTCTGAAGTAGACCTGTGAAAATTTCATATGTCGATGAGTCTTATCCGACTCTAAGGACCAACATTTTGAGGAAGAAGCCTACTTTCTGCTTATTCAGAAGCTAAAAAACCTTTTTTGAGTCCATGCAGTATTCAAAAAATCCAACACTAGTCGCTGTATCCGATAGATTATGCAAAAATCGCCAAACCTTCTGAGCCAAGTACAGCAAGTGTTAAATCAGAGACCAGAAATGTGATGCAATTTTGACTTCTTGCAGGTGTCGTCCCATTAGAATGGTTGAATAACACTATTCTCCCATATTGGCCTTGAAACCCCGTTTCAAATTCTTCATGTCCACAAAGATTAACCCCTTTACGACTTAAAAATGTCAACCTTTCTTACAATAGTGATCTATTGTTCGTTCAAAACAACACTCCATCGCCAACTCATTTGGCTATGAAACACAAACAACACCTCATAAGTCAATTTGGCATCTTCTGTGTGCTATGATACACCAGGAGAAGATCTCTTTCACACAGGCCATCCTCCTTTTGAAGTGTAATCACGAATTCGCGTTTTATTTTTATTTCAATGGTGCATCATCATCATCATCATCGTCGTCGTCGTCAGACTCTTACCGAACCTTTAACTGTATTCATTTGGCATTTGGCAATTTGGGAAAATCGCCGGAAAATCTGTCGATAGCTTCGACGTCTCCGAAGTAATTTCTGTTCTTTTTGTTTTGTCTCGTTGTGTTTTATATTTGTGGTCACAAGGTTCGTTCCTCATTTGCTTCAAAACACACACCACAGCTAGTTGATATGGTTGATTCTACATTTGGCATTAGTGCGATGATGACACGACTCCTCTGTGTCTTTATACGAGACGACGATACTTGAATGCTAAAGTGCAAAGCGTTGCAATACAACCCAACTGACGATCCTTTCTTGTTTAACTGCCATCGATTTGTATATTGGTGGTATATGTTAATGTTTCATCTCTCTGTTCTCTTCAAGTGATGGTGCGCGGTAAGGTGATCTTATGATCGTAGATATTTAGCTAAAGTTTTTTTTCTATGTTTTGTTATTGTTTTCTTTACATTCGAATGGTTGTTGTTTTTTGTTGGAGATCGTGACGATTTTTCATTTTATTTTGGGTAATCAATCAACACGGGATGTATGTACGAATGTACGTACAGCGATCATGAAGCTTGAATTGAAGAAGACACTCGACTCGAGACAGAGGAATGAGGAAAGTGAATTCAATATAAGTTATGCGTGGAGGTGAAAAGGTCGTATTGTACTTTTGATTTTAATTAATTTTTCAACAATATTTTGCGCAAAAACAGTCAAAGTAGTTTGTGAGTATGTTGATGGAAAACAAATTCTTATGGTAGAACCCGGAAACTATTACCGAATAGGCATTTTGATTGAAAAGACAAAGCAAGGCTTAAATGTTCAAGGTGAGATTTTGTTGTTAGTTCTTTTCAGGGAGGGTGTGTGTTTAATAAGGATAGATTATGCAAATAACATCATGGGAAAGACTTCGGACGCCTTTTAAGTTACACATATCGAGACTGTAACATTCTTTGAGCGAATTTTAGAGAGATTTCGGAATTAGTCATGACTGTCTTTTGTTATGGCCAATTTTTTCTGGCCGAACACAAAAATTTATACAGGGAGTAGCATTGAGTGAGACCCAATCGTTTAAGGCAATTTTTTCGACCATAGTAAACTAATTTTGGCTGCTATAGGTATTGTACCGCAGTCAAAATTTTCTCAACTAGAAAGTGTATTAAAAAATTTTAAATATATAGCTTTAAGCTGGCAAAGTCTTGAAAGAGACGCCTATCAGTTATCGATCATCGTTACGTTAGATTTTGACCGAATGGTTGTAATATTTATTACAGAATATACAAATGTACTGCAACGAAATAACTGCAATCAGGAGGAGACATTAAGAGAAAACGGAAAATAGCATAAGAAAATTGGTTTAGGTCATGAGGGAGCTATAATCGATTTCCGGTGTGATTAAATTGTACAGTGAAGTTCTAGAGCCAGTGAAGTTCTATGTCATGTCCGGTTCTTCATTTTCCGGGAACCAGAGATTTGACATTTTCTCTCATTTTGTCTCATTCTGTGGATGTTATTTTAGATAACCTCTACTCTTTTGGTGGAAGATGACTACTTTTGTTGATTTCGACGGATAAGGTGAGCGTGGAACGATGTTAATGAATTTTGTTGTCTTCAACCGACAATCCGTATTAGAATCACTACGAAAAGACACTTCGATGTGAAATCAACTCGTCTTGTTCAAACGTTGACTGTTCTTATCAACTCGAAAAGTAGCTCTCAAGTCACTATACTCTGTTCACGCAAAATTGTCAATACAGGGAAGGAAGGGTAGGTATTCGCTTCTCACTTTGAAAACGGTGTTATTTGATCAGCTTTATTTTTTAAAACCTTTTCGAAAATTTTCATGGGCATAAGAATTGATTATCTCCATATAATCCTTTTTGTTCTTCATTTATTGACATAACAAGCATAGCGACTTCGGAGGGATCACAGCGCTCCTACTATACTGCCTTACACTAGTGATCCGCGTTTGAATAACGCCGCGTTGGCTTCAGAAAGTGTCGGTAAGCTTCCCGGTTTTGGATTGTTCCATGTCTGAAACCAACCAAATGCAGATATCGTTGTAATCGTCTGTACAAGGAATATTTTGGTCCACTTTTCTTTGTTTTTTCGCTAATCTCTTTGAACGTTGCGTTGTTTATAATAATTTTGACTTTTTATGAAGTTTTCTGGACATCTCCTTTGAAGTTAATAAACCAGCTGAGCCGGTCGGGCTTGCCTGGAAGAACTTCTGCAAGAGTGTTGATGATCTGTCGCCTATCGCCTTCAATAAGAAGTGAGGAAGTTTTAAATGAAAACAGAACAATCGGTCTGTAAAAAAATTTAAGGTCAGTTATATTTAGAGTTAAAAAGACAACTGGAGTGTTGTTCTAGCAGCTCAGTTTTCTTATTCGAACAATACCACTAATCAATTCTAATCCGCAAATGTAAACTAAAATATCTCCAATAACATCACCAGCAGTCTATCGAGTAAAGTCTTAATGAACATCTTGATCAGATGGGCCATTTCTTCGCAACAATTCCTACATGTCCTCAGTAGAGGTGGAATATCTCAAGATCTTTGGCAACATGAAATGGTTACTCACGCTTTGCTTTAGGTTCAGTTTTAAAACATTTCTTAAATGTAGTGTATAATTCGTGCAGTGTTCATATAAAAACCTGACAACAGATCAAAGATTAAAGTTTTTCAAACGAGTCAGTCTCAAACCGGTCTTGCTAGGGGACATGAAAAAACTTTAATCATTCGATGTGATGTGATGTGATGTAAACCAAACGGTCAGGTCAAACTGAGAGTTTAATTTACAGGAAAGAGAATATACTTTGCTCAATTCCTTCAGAAGTTTTAGCTTTTTAAATCACTAAAGAGCAGAAGGCTTGTAGGCGCTGCCAATAAAATCATCGCCTATAAATCCGATTTTTTTTTTTCAATAGCATTCGATAGTGCTTGCTACTCGCTTTGGATGTCTTTAAGTCTGAATACCACCAAACAATTGCTGGTGTGCACCAGGGTTCCGTTTTGGCTCCGGCGCTATTTTTCATTTTTACTAACAATCTTCAGCCTGAAACAACTAGTCCACTTTATTGGTTTGGCGAAGATTTACCTCTTCATATTTACATATAGAATCACATCCATTCTCTTGCAACGAATAGCTAAAGCTTGAAAGAATGTTAAGCTCTTAACATTTACAGTATTGCAAGATTTAATTTATGGGAGGACTTGATGCTGCTTCTTTTAAACTGAGTCTTAAGGCTCCTTAAGAGTGTAATTTAATTTTGGTGGGGGCAAAACCCCCATTTATTAGGCTTAATACAAGCTATTAACTTACAAACTATGAGACTTAATAGCTAAGAATTACTAAGTAGTTGGAGGGCTTAGGAGACGAAGTTTTAGGCAGGGAGTACTCATAGATGTCAAAACAAGAGGAGTGGGAGTTGACATTCCTCAGCATTCGGGAGATGGGTTCATTGGAGCCGTAAGAGGTTCGATGGGTGGCAAGATAGAAGAGACGGGGATTCCGGGTGTTACGAAGGCTAGTATTTAGAAAAATCGATTCGTTAAGGGCTGGACAGTCAATGGTACCTGTGAGGGTTCGGTGAATGAAGAGAACGTCAAATATTTCTCTTCGATCTTTCAGTGTATTTAGGTTTAGGAGTTTGATTCGGTCATGATAAGGAGGTAATATCAAAGGATTACTCCAATTAAGACCTCGAACGGAGGAAACGGCGCGGCGTTGTATGCTCTCAATTCTGGCTATGTGCACTTGTGGGAAAGGCGACCAGACTTGACAAGCGTATTCAAGAAGCGGACGGACAAATGAAATGTAAAGGGATCGGGTTACGTAGGGGTCTGCAAATTCCTTGGACCACCGTTTCACGAAGCCAAGTGCTGAATTTGTCTTAAGGATTGTATCGTCGATATGCTTGAGGAAATTCAGCTCACGGTCGCAAATAATCCCAAGATCCCGGATCACCTCAACTGTGGAAATGATTTGACCGTTTAGAAGATGGAGACGGGGAGAAGATTTGATGCGTTTACGTGAGAAGGTTATTGATTGGCACTTGGAAACATTTAGCTCCAGGCAGTTTTTGGAGCACCATATTAAAAAATTGTCGAGGTCATGTTGGAGGTGGGAAGAGTCTTCAGAAGAAGAAATGATCCGGTTAAACTTAGTATCGTCCGCATAGATAAGGGAGTGTTTGATGATCATTTCAATGTCGGTAATACTGAGAATGAAGAGGAGAGGGCCTAAATGGCTGCTTTGGGGATAGCTGTGAGTTTACTCTGGTTCTGCAATTGAGCATTGGTTGAATTCAACTCGTCGGCATTCTTCAAAACATTATTGAATCTGGCCAGTTCTTGCCTCCCCTTTTTGTGGTATAACTTCATATCAGTTGTCATCTGGTTTATGTTTTCGCTCAGACACCTTATCGCGAGCATTATGTGAGACAGCGAGATCTGTTTGCATTCGTCACAATAGAAGGTGGTTTAAACGAGTTAGAGATCGCTTAGTCACACCAACACAAAGGGGATGGAAAGATTTTCCGCAAACCCACCACATAAAATCATTTTTCCAGCGCTATCAGAAACAGCGCATTCCACATTTAACTTTTTTTTTTAACTTTTCTTCCTGCGCAGGCAGGCTCTTATTTTCTTATCTTACTGATAGAGTGCAAGCGGTTGAAGTTAACAAAACTCTCTCCAGTTTTTTACCTGTCGTTAGGGGTGTTCCACAAGGTTCAATTCTTGGCCCGTTGCTGTTTTCAATATATGTTAACGAACTTCCTACAATAGCAAGACAATGTTCGATACGCATGTATGCTGACGACACCCAACTCTATTTGAGCTGCCCATTGGGGCTAATTGAACACTCTGCGGCCTGCATAAATGAGGATTTAAACTTGATTGAACGTTGGTCGGTTGAAAATTGCTTACTTTTGAACCCAAGGAAATCAAAGTGTCTTGTAATCTCAAAAAGAAAAATAGATGTGTCTTACTTTCCAGAAATCCTTTGAAATAACTGTCCCATTCCCTACGTTGATTCAGCTAAAAATTTAGGGGTTGTCTTTAACCGCAGCCTTACGTGGACACACCACATAAATAACATAATTGGAAAATCGTATGATGTCCTACGCACGCTATGGTCAACGCAGCACTTTATTCCTTTAAAAATTAGAATTCTGCTTGTGAAAACGTTGATTCTGCCTCTACTCACTTACGGTTGTGAGATCTATTGTAAGCTAGAGTTTGAGAGTAAAAGGAAATTAACGGTTGCATTTAATAGCGCAATAAGATATATTTACGGGCTGCGACGTTACGATAGAGTTTCGCAGTATGCATCACAACTTCTTGGGATGTCTTTTGAAAATTTCATAAAATTTCGCACTATTACCTTGTTTTCTGACATACTTCTAACTCGCCAACCTATGGATTTTTACAACGAATTAAACTTTTTCAACTCTTATAGATGTCGAGATCTCGTAATTCCGCGGTTTCAGTGTTTGACATCCGAAGGACTTGGCAAGTCCTCCGAGAGTCGTTACATTGTCAAGAAAAGCTCATTCTAACTAAGCCGTTCGTATCCGCCATACAATTGTAATCCGTGAAGTGGTTCCAGCAGATTTGTTACATCACACTAATTTTTTGTTTTTTCTCAGAGAAGAACATGTTAGACTCCAGACACAGATCTGCATTAACCAGTAGGGGAGATAAGTCCACCTAATTGCAACACAAATTCTGTTGTTATGACATATCACCTCGCCATCACGCCACTTGTCTTTATAATTTCCCAGGATATCCACAACCTGACCGTAGTTTATGTCCTGGCTTTATAAATGGGTGTAGCTCACTTGCATTTCAAAATTTTATGTTGTGAGAATTTTAATCTCAAGCCTTCACACGAAGAAAGCAAATTAATTTCTGCCGAAGTTGAAGTTCCAAAGCAGAGGTAATCTTCCGAGGTTAATCCGGAAACACAAAAATGATCACGTCAAACGTCTCGTATGTGAATCTCTTCACAAGAACAGAAAACTTCCTCATACAACAAATATATTTCGTAACTCGTAACAACTCGCATAAGCTACAATTAGCCACATAAATCAAATTCAATGAGCATTTGCGTTCAAAGACACATCGCATACACGTGCTGTGTAATAGCTTCAAGACCTATGTAGACATGTTTTTCTAACTCGCAGGCATTCATTATAAGTGGTCATTGCTTCTACTACAAAATTGCAGATGCTCATACCAATGACCTTGAACACTGCAATCTTCCGCATATAAGCCCCACACATCTGCGCAGCATCGGAGGCATCATCTTTTCGCGACTCGTTAAAAACACATTTTACTACCTGAAACGCCATACCCTGCCTGCCATATAATCACTTCAGAAATTCTTTGGCAAAACCGCTGAATGCACAACCTCGCCCACTTTTTTCCTGCTCACAATTTTCAATCTAAATCCGCAACTCCACTAATCGCACGCTATGATTTATACAATAATTAGCCGTTAGCTTAAAAAGTAAAATTAGCCAAATCTTTTCAAGGTTATTGCCAGCCTCACCTTGAACGTGAGGTACGTGCACCAGCGCTAATATCTCTGCCATGGATCATGGATCACTCGTGCTATGACAAACAAACACACATTTGACATCCCAACGAAACGCATCGTAAAGATTGACAGTTTGGATAAGCAACAAGCCACTGTGACTTTGACAATTATACGAGACAGAGACACAACTCGTCAGCTCATTCAAAAGTAGCAAAAGACGCAAGCTAATTAGCGATAGGTGTTTACTTCTTACTTCAACCGCTCGTGCACACCAACTCCAACAGTTGTCATAATATTTTCCCTTTTTGCCACTCAACAAGGTCACAGTTAGTCGAGGAGAAAAAAATTGCCACGAGTAATGCATCATCTTCATCATAGCATCATCATCATCATCGCCAGCCGGACCACATCTCATCTCGCTGTCTTAAGCGATGAACTAACTTGTCTTTGTCAGTCTTACACCCTGCCATCTGTTTTGTTTTTATTTCTTCTCATATTTTTTTTTAACAAACGGCGGACTAGCGACGGACGCACGATGACTTAACAACGTAACACTGTACGACTCTCATCAATTATTATTATTGTTGTTTTTTCTTATGATTGTAGGAATAAAAAATTGATGGCCATTCTTCCGGGTGTGCTACCTGTCAATTAATCCCTATCCATCGAACAGTTCAAAAGAAACGAATTAAGTGACTGTCTGTACTCGTTCATACACACTAACGAGCAAATTATTGTACTCTCCAATAAGTAGGCATTAAATCTGTCCCACATACGCCATGCATAACCGTTATAGTTCGTTTGCCAGTTAATTACACTTTTGCCAAAAAGTGCCTATAATTGCCACCATTTAGGGAAGTTGCACTCACACACACTGACTGTTGGGTCGTGTTTGGATCAATTTGGTTGGGTTGGTCACGTTTGCGACCTACAAATGGGTCAAAGTTACAGAGTACTGTTGTTTTTGTTTTTCTTGTCACATTAACACAGTAAGTCTTGTATGAACGAACTGCCATTAGAAATTAGTGCGTTTTGTTAGAGAGTGACAGTAGAGAGAGAGTGTGTGAGGTTGTTTGTGCGAAAATAGACTGTTGGCCTAGAATTCGACTTCGACTTCGACTTGTCACCCTATCTGATGAGTGGATCATTTTATGTGGGTGGTACTGGGTGTTAGTTAAAAGCCTTTGGCTCTTTTCTGTCATTTAGAAGACATTAAATTCACATTATGTTACGCAGTGCCAGGGGAAATTTCTTGCAAATGTGTTTATAGGCTTCTCTCATACGTGTGATGTCGCATTGGTTGAATTTGGACGCGACGGTTCTTGAATTAAATTGGTTTGCCATGGCATTGATGGTAAATTTCTGAAAAATGTTGTAAAACTAAGAAGGTCATGATCAGTCACGCTTTCTTTGGGGGGGCAATTACCAAATAACTTTGAAATTGGAAGGCGTCTGAGGTTGGGTTAGTAGAAAGTGATGTGATGAAGTATGACTGGCGGTTAGTCTTACAGGAAGAACATTACCAATTAAAGGAAATAGAAAAAACATAAACTGATAAAGGAATCACTTGAATGGAAGTCCTTGGACCTTCATCTATACTGGAAAAGTATTGTGCAAATTTAATAGATAGAAAAATGCATACACAATTGAAAGAAATATCTTATACAAAGTTCAATATAAAGAGACATAGGAAAGCAAAGCCTCGATTTGAGTGTGGTCAAATCCAAAAAGCCAGTTTTTAACTATTTTTTTTTAATAAAGATAATGAGCGAACAGTACGAATAATTGCTGGAAATGTATTAAAGAGCTTGCGGGACAAAATGGAGTAGAAGTTTCTGAGATGAGTAGTACGGAAAGGGGGGACGAACATTAGATATTGGGCTTTGTAAATAGCCACCCTTCTTAAGAAATATTTTAGATGTTTTGTAATAATAAAGATGCCTGAGAGGTAAGACATTTAAGGACCTAAATAGAGCCATCGAAGGAATTAACCGATTAGCACTTTCTCATAGCTCATTTCTGCAAAACAAGGAGAAGATTGATATTAGTTTGGTATGCCCCACCCCAGCAGCTTATGCCATACTGGAGTTTTGAATGGAATATGACAAAATAAGCTGTTTTAAATGTTGTGTTATTTCAGAATTTTCTGAGATAAGACTTCTAACTGACGATCTAAAATATTGCTTCGAAGCTGATATATGATTAGACCAGCTCATAGTCTGGTCAAACACAATCCCAAGGTACTTGAAATCATTTACTGCTTCTATTTCAAAACAGTTTGGACTGCAGTTTGCCTCAAGGTGGTAAAGTAATGAATTAAGACCAACATTACATGAAAAATAAGATAGTTTGTATTTTAAACAATTTTGAGCATGGAAAATAATTTTCAAATCAGGAGCATCTCGCATTCTTAAGCTAAAATACATAACTTTAGTTTTGTTTCTCATACAAAGTTTATGTTTAGCAAACCACTTCCGCAATAAATGGACATCTTGATTCAAATCAGCCAAAAGTTCCAATGCACTAGATGAATTATAAGCTAGGCTAAGATCATCTGCGACAGCTGTTATTCTACCAGAGAATGGTAGTTCGAACAGAGAGTTAATGTAGATGAGAAAAAGAACGGGACCAAGGACCGAACCTTGTGGAACACCAATATTTGAAATCCTCGAATCGCTGAAGCTTTCCTCAACTTTAACTTTTTGAGTTCTGTTCTTGAGGAAAGACTCAAACCAATTATAAGCAAAACCTCGAAAACTAGCCGATTCAAGTTTGTAGAGGAGCGTGCTACGATCTACAGTATCGAACTTTTGATAGCTTTTCAAAAATTTTAGAAAACGAGGACAACAATGAAATAGGTCTATAATTGTTAGCTTCTTTTTTATAACCTTTCTTGAACAGAGGAATCACGTTTGCACATTTCAATTTCCCTGGAAAAACGCCAGTTCAAAAGCTTAAGTTGAACAAATGAGCTAGAATATCAGAAACACTAAGTGAAATCATTTTCAAAATGATGTTGGATATGTCAAATTCCCCACGTGCATCCGATTTGTTAAGAGAGTTTATTAAACAGTAAACTTCAGACCCAGTGATAGGTTTAAAGTAAAAATTCTTTTGAGCTAAATATTCAATATATCCCATATCACCGTTACACTGATCGCAAAAAGAACTTCTGGGTTAACGGGCGGACATGCTAACCATTTACCAAGACTCAGTGCTATTCTCCATTTTTTCTCCGCCGGCCGGTTCCAAACGTTTGAGTGAGAAAGCGCTTTTCGTGAAAGTGTTACTTCTAAAAATGAGAATAAAATTCCGACCGCCACGCAAGATTCCGACATCATAGCCATAATAACACACAACTTTCAAGATACATCAAAGATTCTTTGACAACTGATTGAAAAGTTCATCATTGTAAGTTTCAATCGCAAAGGACAATAACTCTACATTTGCTTGAATGGCAACTAGCCTGCTGAGTTCTACAAAAGTATCGCAGTCGGTGTTACCCGCACCTAGCAGCACAGCAAAGTCCGAGCAAAGTGGCATCACGGGCAAAGGCAACCATATTGGCATCACTAATCTATCTGACTGACTTTTTCTCAATGCGCGATGGCGATGTTTCCGGGAGAAAGGTAAAAAGCGAAAATCAAAAAAGACGTCCACGTTAGCAGCAGCAGCCAAGAAAGTAAGGACTCAACTAAACGTAATTAATATTACTGTCACTACCTGCGTATCAATAATATACATTTATATTTAGGAAATTTTAGTCAAGTTAAAGAAGAAATAAACTGCAATTTTTGGAATTCCTAGGCGTTTTCTATTCTTTTGTTTGAACTACGTCAACAATCGGCATGCATTACTTCCAATTATTAAACGGATCAGCGTCTTCTTATTGACACTTGGTCGATTTCGCCAATCGCTTTGAAATGGGAATTTGCTGCAATTCGCTCCACACCTCATGTTCTCTCATTGCCGTTTCTTCGTCTTAAGAACACTGTACAAAACCATCAAATAATAAGCGTTTCTAGCATTGCCACCATAGGAAGTTTTGATTATGTCAATAATTTTGCTTTATTTCGAGCGTTCGCCATTTCGTGAGGAACTGGTAACTCCTCAGAGACTAAAACATTGCCTTGAAAAGTTTTTTCTCATTTAGCCCTTTGGAATATACATGAAATTGTAGGCCCATGAAATACGTTGGGCCCAGAAGTTTCCATAGCTTTTTTGCTCCACCCTATGTTTATTTATTAACATTTCAAGCTTGGACCTTTCGTCTATTTTTCTTATCTTCTGGTTTATGTCTACTACTTAAAACTTAAAACCACTGTTAGACATTCAACTATATAGCTATAGCTTTTTTCACTACTTTCAATAATTTCCCAGATGCTTCTTCTGAAGTGACACCTCTTTTCAATTCCTTCTATTCGTCACTATTGGTTTGCATCTGCCGCAAATTACGTCCACAACTGTCCATCCTCATCGTCAGTTTCATTGAATTTCAGCAAACTTTACTATTTTTTTAGTAACCTACACTTTTTGGAAATGATTTGTAAGAATTTACACTTTAGTCTGTTTCCAGTACAAACAAAGCCTTCGAGAAGCTCTTCCTTAACTTTGATGAGATGTTTGTGACTCACCCAAAACTTCGGTGATCACTTTGCCTTTTTATTTGGCGTATGCAATTTTTGCAATAATTGTACTACTTTTTCTAAGATTTGATATTCTTATAACAAAGCGATCGAAACACAAGGCACATATTGATGCTCTTTGCCTGAATCACAATAACGCTTCGGGTTCGGCTTCAACCCCGTTACGTGCGAGCGGTTTGTGTTCGCTTTGAATTAAAATTATGATCTTTTGTTGTTTTTTACTCTGAAAGTGAGCAGGAGTTCAGCAAAACTGAACTTTTGCTTTGAGGCACTCTGCGTTGTTTTGTACACGGTCTTCCCCTTCGGCGATTTCCCTGCAGTATGTTTTCGAAAACCCGTCGAGTCGGAACGTTTGGGTACATCCGCTGCCATGGTAACCTCGCGATTCGTACTCTTCTAGCTATGCTCATTGCCCATGTAGCGCATACAGCTCGTTGTTTTATCTTCTTCTACACACATTGTCTTCACAAACGGGACCAAAGATCATTCGGAGTATTTTTTTTTTCCAAAACGCTTAAGAGTTTCCTCATCCGCTTTCGATAAGGCCCACGCTTCCGCACCGTAAAGCAGGACTGGCATGATTGAGGTCTTGAAATATTGTTCTTCTGGTGTTGACGTTTGAGTTTTGTACCTACAATATTTTCAAGTATGATGTTAAAGAAATTGCGTGGCAGTTTTTCGCGAATTGCTTCGTTGTGTTACGCGTTACGGCACCAGCCTGCCTAGATTTTGCCTTATCCAACGCATACCGCAGCGGAGTGGTTGACAGATTTCTTCCATCTCACTCTAACCCATAGTGCTTGTTAAATAGCTCACCTTACATTAGTTTCAGTTATCACTTCTGTCGGAAGTTCACACGGTTTTTTCGTGATCAGTCGAAATGGATGTTCCTTTTTTAATAAAGTTCTCCGGATCACTTCTTTCAATTCACAGAGAAATCTGCAAGAATCCAAAATTAATTGTTTGATAACGGACAGCATTCTGTTTTCACGGCATTATGTCATAACTGTGAGTGAGATCCTAACTCAAAGTACTTCTTTCCTAGCTACAGAATGTTCTCGAGGCTTTCAAAAACATTCATCATAAAGTTTGACGAATTGGATCTAGTCTGAGCGGTTGCTTTTCTTTGTGGTATTTTCTGGGTTCTAGTTCTCACATTTCTTTATATGCTGAGACTGAACTGGTACCCAAAGGACATATCCTTCTTTGAATTGGAATTAGAATCTGATACTTTTCCTCAGCATTCTTCTTCGAATTCATAACCACCTACATAATAAACGTTTTCGTCTTAGCATCCACTCTAAGTTCAGGATAATTATTTGTCATCAGCAAACTTGATAGGCAGCAAAAGCATATAGTAGAACAGCAAATAGAAAACTCTTAAGTTACTCTACTGATACAGTGACTACACTGATACCTTGACAACTAGACAAAAACACATAGCCTCGCTAAATAGGCCAGAATGATTTTTTTTTTTTTTTTTTTTTCATAAAAACCTTAACATTGTGGAATTCATAAGACCGATGCGATGTCCTGCCGATGCAACGCGGCAATGACTATTGAACGACAACCTAATTGTGTAATGTGGCAGAAATGTTTTTTCCACGGGTATCGCCTTTCGCGAGGAATTGGCAAGTCCTTCGTATTAAATTCATTGCCATGAAAAGCGCTTTCTCGATTAGCCGTTTGGAACCGGCAGAGAACTGTAGGTCCCTTCCATTCCCTCACAAGGAATGGTTGTGAGAAAAGCGTTAGGCCCAGTGGCTCCTCGCTCTGCTGCGCCACCCTATTTATTTATTTATTTATTTTAATTGTTTTTCACAGTTGGTTTCCCAATATTCGCTCAGCGATCTCAAATGAACTCGATCACAACAAACTTGTCACTTCAAACAGCTACTATTGTCTTGATTTGGGAAAAAAAAAACTTCAAACAAAATCGAAACTAGGTCTTCTCGTTGTGTCATAAATATCGAAACACTAATTTAGTCATACTCTAGATAATGGTACTTACTTGGCAGAGGCTAATTTGAATTTGAATTTGCATTCACTCATTAAAAATCGATCAACTTGAGAAACTCACCCTCTTCAAGCATCGAGAAACTGAGTGATTTTTTTCCTGAAAAAAAACACCAGCCTTAAGGTTTTCTTTCTTTGAGCTCCACAGAATGGGGATACTTCCCCAAACTGATTACTGTATGCGGGTACCCATTAAATACACCCTACAGCTAACAAATGAATTCTGAAAGACAAAAGAAATGAATATCAGAAGAAAAAAAACGTGATCAATTGCTTTCAATTTTCAGGAATCAGACTCAGACTGTGGAGCACATTAAACTCAGGCAAAGGAAACGCACACACAAACTGGAGTTGTAGACAAAACAAAATGCAGACAAATTAATGACGAGCGGATTGGCGTAATCAGCGTTAGTTAGTCCGTGTATAAAAGTAAATATAGTTGGACGTTGCTTAATGCAACTATATTACACATAAGCAATTTTTCATAATTTTTTTTTCTACCTTTAGTTGTTTATGTTCTTGTAAGTCATCAAGCAATAAAAGGAAAGGACAAGGAAGATAGTGAACAGTGGGAAAAGATGATAGCAGGACTGGGAAGAAGAATTATTTTGATTCTGATTAATTATTTTCGTAATAAAGTAAAAAAATAAATGATAAAAACATTTCTGAATATTTTCTTAAGGCTCGCCATTTTTAGTTTACTCTTTCAGAAATTCTTTTTTCTGAACTGTGGATTGAAAATGTTTTACCGCAGCTGCTTTGTTTTTGGCTTTTCTTAAAGGATTGAAGTTCGCCTCGGGAACCTAGCTCAATCAACATTTTTAGGTGTTACGATCATCGTTAAATCAAAAAGGACCTCTCTCTTCTCAACTGCTTCACATTATTGGTCAGCTCATAGGGTATGCAGTTGATGAGAACCCAGGTCATACACATATTTTAAGGTCTGTTAATTAGCTTCCCGAAAGACGTTTAACCATTTCAGCCATAGTTTAAATCAAACGCTTTGTTGTCATATCAAAATTGAGGGTTTATCTCACCAGAGTATGAATGATTTATTGAATTGTTTTGCTGGTTTATTCCAAAAAAATCTTAATTTTTTCCACTGTGTGATGCAGCAACACTCAGTGCAAGTTTGCTTTTGAAATGAGCATTTGGGCGGGTTTGGGCGTTTTTCAGTCCGGTTGCATCATTGAATGTGTGTGATTGCTCGTGCCAGTCATGTTTTGCATATATGTGCACTGATTAAGGTGCTTGATGTTAGTAGAAGTAGATAATCACTTTGTTATGATTAAGGTTCACAATATGCAAGCAATGAAAAGGAAAATCCATCAGCAATTTACGGAATACGGTATGAACAATCTTTGTGGAAAATCTATTTCTGGATTTAAGTAGAGACTGTAGGAAAACTTGATAAAACGAATTATATGGAGAATAATTCGCGAATGCAGTTATCCTTAGTTCAGGATGCAGATTGATGACACTGGAAGGGCGATGATTATGTAATTTGAAGATTGGCGCTCGGGAGATAAATCGATTATTAAAAATTTGGCTTTATCATTTTGGGCAAGTGGCTTCCGCGGCTTGTTATCGACCACTTGCACAGCATTTAAAGCCATATGTCAACAATATTTTCTCCCAAGTCGACAATCACCTCGGGATAATCTGAGCAAACAAGCGACTTTTATGTAAAAATTAGCTGCGACAGCAATTTCGTTTCGAGTTCAGCTTCAACTCCTTTACGATGAAATGGCAAACGAAACAAACCATAAATCAAGTGACAGCTGTCAAAAAGACAAACTATGTAAAAAGTACTCCTAAATTGAAAACCACACGCTAAAAAAAACTAAATTTCTAAATCACATATTCATTTCGCCATTCGGCCAGCAGACCAGAACGGCCCTTAGAGACCCCACTGAATGATCACAATTGCTTATAAATATGAATCCACAGATTGAGCTGTGTTAGACTGTGCAACACAACCTATAGAGTCGTTTGAAAGGAAAAAATAAATTGTCTGATTCGTGCTGGTTCGTTTAAAACGAAATCATTCATGATTTTGATAAAACGGTTTCTTATTGGTCAAACTAAAATAAGTTTATTGCGGTTCTCTGATCTGGAAATCTCAAGAAATTTCCAGAATCTGCGCTTATTTTGAACCACTATTTTTCGAACTGCAAGTTTTGTGACTGAAAAATAAAATTACCTTCAATGAATTTTTGCATCAATTTAAACATAAGGCTAAAGAAAGTTGTGAAGTCATCAGTCGCTCCTTTGAAAATCAACTAAGAATCGATTGTTTTCCAAATAGAAGAAATCGCTACTATCTAGCATCACTTTTTCATCAGATATAACTATTGACTAAGTTGTTTCGTTTTAAGCAAACTTACACGACTAATGTGCGCTTTCACCTCCTTCTTTCTTTAGGTGGGTATTACAGTTCGGGGTGAACTGGGAATCAACCAACATCCTTCTATAACAACTTTGATTTGGGGCGTGCTCTCTTCAGTTTCGCACTCCAAGTCAGTTGAGCTCTTCATCCACTTGATTGCGCCAGACGAGGTCTTCCCCTTCCGCGATTTCCCTGCAATGTGCTTTCGAACACCCGACGAGCCGGAGCGTTTGGGTCCATCCGCTCTACATGGCCCAACCATCGTAGCCTCGCGATGCGTACTCTTCTGGCTATGCCCATGTCGCGGTACAGCTCATACAGCTCGTTGTTGTATCTTCTTCTCCACACATTGTCTTCGCATACGGGACCAAAGATCATTCGGAGAATTTTTCTTTCGAAACGACCAAGGGTTTCCTCATCCGCTTTCGATAAGGTCCATGCTTCCGCGCCGTAAAGCAGGACTGGGATGATTAGGGTCTTATACAAGATTACCTTGGTTTTTCTGGAGAGGGTTTTGTTTCTCAATTGCCTTCTTAACCCAAAGAAGCAACGGTTGGCAAGAGTTATTCTCCGTTTGATCTCCGCACTGATGTTGTTTACGTGTCTATAGCGGATCCTAGGTAGACGAAGTCCTGTACTACCTCAAAGTTATGTCTGTCTATTGTGACGTTTTGTCCAATTCGTCGATGTTCTGTGTCCTTGTTTGATGACAGCATATATATCGTTTTGCTCTCATTAACCATCAAACCCATTTTTGCCGCTTCCGTTGCAATACTCGTACAGACTTTTGAAAGATTGTTCGTCTGGTGTTGACGTTTGAGTTTCTTACAATCTTTTCAAGTATGATGTTGTTGAAATGACAGCTTGTCGCCTTGCTTAAAGCCTTTTTTCGACATCAAAGGTCTCGGTGAATTCTTTATCGACCTTGACGGAGCAGCGTGAATACTCCAAAGTCATCCTGCATAGTCGTACGAGCTTTGCAGGGATGCTGAAACTAGACATGGCTCCGTACAGCTCGTTTCTGTAGATACTGTCATACGCGGCCATGAAATCGATAAAGAGATGGTGAATATCGATATTATGTTTTCGGGTTTTTTCCAATATCTGCTGTAATGTGAAAATTTGGTCTATTGTGGACTTCTCTGGTCAAGTTGTTGACGTGGGGTTTCAGACGTTCACATATTACAGCAGACAAGATCTTATAAGCGACGTTAAGGAGGCTTATCCCTCTATAATTGGTGCAATTATGAGGGTCTCCTTTCTTTAGGATCGGGCATACAATACTGAGGTTCCATTCATCAGGCATGCTTTCTTCCGACCATATCATGCAGATCAGCTGGTGCATGCACCTTTCCAACTGGTCTCCAGCTGCTTTGAAAAGTTTGGCATCAAGGCCATCTGCACCTGCAGCCTTATTTGATTTAATTTTAATTCAGATCACTCAAAAAGATCGTGTTAAACGAACGAACACGAACATATTTCTTTCCCTCAAATGACTCGTGTAAGCAGATTTTGAGTGCATATACCCACGTGCTTTGCAAATTGCAAATGCCTTAGCCCCTATGCTCAATACAAATGCAGTTATGTTTTTAACAATCTTTTCTGGCATGTCTCTATGAAAATCAAAACAATAACGAAAAATTTAATTCAAATCTGATCTATTTTCACGAGACTGTCTTCTAAATTAACTCACAGCTCTAAATTGTTGAAGAGGAGTGCTCCTTGAAATTCACTCAATTTATGATTGAACTCAGTAACGAGGCCAGCAAAGGGCTACGATATAGGGGAGAGGCAGTCAAAATAAACAAAACCTTATATAGTTAAATTGAGGCCAACAATCGAACTGATACCAAATTTATTGACTCATTTGTCAGCGCCAGTCATGTTGGGACTCCTTACGTATACGGGAAAGTCCCATGCAAAAAACAAAAATTCAAATTGCAAAGAAAAGATGGTAAACGAAATCCCCGCGGCATTTGATTCCCACGCAATCTCTAAAAATCCCAAACAGCCAATCATGGATCCCATCACCATCGTCATCATCATCATCATCATTCCAAATGGCAGGAGATCTTCTTGACTGAAGGTATACTCCTATGGGTTCTTCAAACAACAAAAGTCACCCATCCCTGGAATCGAGAAACAAATAGTTTTACTCATAAATCTCGTCAGAGTAGGAGGATGAGGATGAAGTACCAATTTTCCAATCTTCATCGTAATGGAATTCAAACTCCAACTCCAACTAACTCCAAACCTATACGGAATATATAGTGACTTCTCGAATGGCACTTTGTTAGACAGATGTACAAAGAGTTTAATTATTTTTCAAACGGCACAGCTGTGGCAAAACTTTTAGTAGGTTATAAGGTTTCTTGTCAGAGGACACAACGCTCGCCGCGCCGCGCCGGTCGTAGCCAATATATATGTGGGGGCAATAACGGTTCAATTTGTCCATATGCAATAAAACAATGTATCGATCGGAGATTTCGATGGCGGGAGATCTTCGATGTTTTGTTTCTTGTTGTTGGGCAATTTTTCTTATTCACTTTGTGAGTTTCTATTGTTGTTATCGATAAAAGGAAATCAGGATTTATTGCTTTGCCCGAGTTGATCGATAACTGTGATTTTGTTGACGTTGTAAATGACAACTACAATGATAGTCAAGTAAAATGTGCTTTTTTTGTGTTCCGTTCCTACACTGTCAACTCGTCTATTGGTTGTATAGTGCAGCTGACTAGATTACTCCACTCTCCAACGCAATGCAATTGAAGATGTAAACTAAACCGTCACACAAAAGAAATTTATTTCAATAAACACATAGAGAGTGGAAAAACAAGCAGACTCCATCTTCCATCTTCTTTTTCACTTCAAAATTCATTGGCCGCAAAGCGAACAGTCGCCAATTTGTTTATTGTTAGTCACATGGTTACTCTGGTCCTTACTTATGCTTTAATCTATCAGTTTCAAGTTCTGTTAGGAAAGAGTGATAAGTTCAAGTAGGATTGGCGACCGTGACCTGATGGACAAAAAAAAGAAGCTATTTGTTGATAAAGCTAATTTTTTCTCATCCAGTGAGCTGAGTTTGGAACGAAAAATAGATGAAAATAACTCACATATTCAATTATGTACATAAATGTAAAGATCACAAGTTCATATGAGAAGATTCTATTTGTTAAAGAGTTGCTTTCAGCGCAGCGAACGCAGCAGTAAGAATGACTTCAAATCTATCTCTGAAAGAGGATGTTCGGACTCAAAGAACAGATAATATAAAGTGTCAACTATGGGTTGGTAGTTCCATTTTGCACACCAAATTTCTCCGATAATCCGCAACTGGGAACTTTGGTATTCATTTTATTGTCAATGGATTTGAATTTAAACGAATAAATAATGAAACGTTCCTGACATCACTTCTACCCGCGACACATTAATTGTATGAAAACATAGCAGCTGGGAACTGTCACGAAATGGCAGGATCTCATCATGTCTGGTTACAGATCCATATCCCTACTCAGCACCGTCAGCAAAATTCTGGAGGATCTGGTTCTCGGAAAGCTCAAGGCATTCTGCAACGACAACAGCATCATCCCGAATATGCAGTTTGGATTCCGGGAGAAACATTCTACTATTCATCTGCTCTTGAAGCTTCATGGCGATGTTATAAGTAAGCTCAACAACCACCAAACAACTGTTGGATGTTTCTTGGACGTTGAAAAAGCATTTGATAGTGTCTGGATAAATGGACTTATCCATAAATTTACCAATTTACGCTTTCCAGGATCATTAATAAAAATTTTATTTAATTTTCTTCATTCCAGATCTTTCTACGTGCAAGCAAACAACACCGTGTCTTCAACCAGATTTATCCGAGCAGGAGTTGCTTCAGGATTGAAGCTAGGTCCCTTCTTGTATTACATCTTCACCTCGGACTAACCTCAACCAGAAAACACCACCAACCTTCTCTTTGCGGATGACACATTGATCTACGTGCACTCGCTGTCACTTGTGATTGCTGCTCGTTGAGTTGATGACCACATAAAGAAGCTCTTCATGTACTAACTAAACTATGGGGAATCAAAATTAATTCAGCGAAATCCGAGCAAATTTGCATAAGAAGACCCACACAAGGACGGAGACATTCGACATCAGCCACAAACTGCCACAACATCTGCGTAAGCCTTACCGTTCACAGCTCAGGCCGAAAAAGCAGGTCAAATATCTAGGAGTCCACTTCAACGAACTGATGCGTTTCAACCCGAACGCAACTGCAGTCGTCAAAAAAGCTAACTTTGCTTTCCATCGCTTTCCTACTGAAGAAGTGGACTCAGCCAAAACACAAAATTGTTGCTGTACAAGCAACTAATACGACCCGTGATCACCTGCTGCTTCCCCGTCTGGTTTACAATATCCAAGACTAGAATGCAATAACTGACTGTATTCGAGAGGAAGGTTCGTCAGCAATAGAAAGCTCTATGAAAAAGCAAGGGTCATTCCTTTAGAGAAATACATGATGCAATCTGGAAGACGCCCACTGGAAAACTTGGCCAACCATCCGAACCCCTTAAGACAGATAGCAGAAGAAAACCGACACACGGACCCGAGATACATCGATGTGATGACACTAATGGAAGACGACACATTCAACAACAATGAGGGAATTGCCTTCTACGCTCAGGCAGCGTCAAACTACCACCGTGGCTAGCTGCTCCATCACCCCATCAGCCCCACTCCCCCTTCTACACCACCGAACTCCCCCATCTTCAACCGCAACCAACTCCAAGGACAATAGGAACTGAACACTCCTACAGTGCTACAGTTACTAAATACTAACAATCTATTCTATTTTATAATAAATCATTAACTTAAATTTAATTAATAATCCAAATATCTGACAATGTATATCGTTAGACCCCTTATGTGCCAACACAGCAAAAAATTTGCCATTATATAGTTAAGTAACGTATAATTAAGTATCAATTGTGAATATCCTTTTGTTCAATAAAAATCGTTAAATTGTTAAAAATGACAGGATCTCCTCATTTGACACAGACATTATTAAGAAATATTATAAACCCTGACCTTTCGTTAGATTGCTGCGCCTATATATTATTTATTTTTTTTTTTATTACGGAAACATCGTTGTGGGACTTTCAATGAATGGTAAAGGTATGAAGCACGGTCAAGTTTTGTACTCAAAAACTATTCCGTTCGTATTTTTAATTTCAGATTTTTTGTCTAGAAACTAAGTTGTAGCCACTATATGTCGTATGTCAGAGTCTGGAAACTTACGATTGGACAGATTTCTTCCATCTTTAACTTAATATTTTTATTTGATCTAGATCCATGCGCTCGTGCACAGGAGTAAAGCAGAATGACAATAAGTTGGTCCTTTTTTGCTTTGAAATTTTTTTTTTTTTTTTGTGTGGAATTACCATTACTGATGTTCTAAATCTTGCTCATGGACAAATATAACTTCGATTTTGTCTGGGAGTAGTACTTCCAAGACAAGAACAGGAAGTGTGACTGCGCTAATTGAAGACAAGGTTTCTGGGATGGGTGGTTCAAACCGGACTTAACTAGGCACGCAAAACACTTTTTTCTTCGAATTGATATATTTCTTAAGATAAACTGAAGGAATTACGAATGCCCTTATTTTAGGCCACGAGACCAAAGCAATAACTTAAAGGCACTGTCGCACATAGAGGGTTGAAAAATATCGATGTTTTAAAAAAAAAAATATTTATTAAAGTACAACTTCTGGAGAATATCTCCTAAAATGTTCAAGTCGATCTAGCGATTAGTTTAGTTACGGCTGTTTAAAGTTTGCGCCTTTCGTTCAAGTCAGTGTCACTTGGTGAGTGAATACGGTACTACAAAGCTAAACTACGAACTTACCGACAACTTAGACAGCATATTGTATAGAGTGGCAACGGTTAACGGTAGTACATTTACGTAGCCGTGTAGTAGTGTAGTAGTGAAAAAAGTCGATCGTTACGAAAAAAATTTTAATGCGATTTTCTCGAATCCATTTTTGTGAAGTCGATGACCGCGATAACTCAAAAACCGTTTAACCGATCATTCTCAAATGATCACACTTGTTGTTAATACAAAAACAAAGTGAGTAATCGTGGGGTTTTTATTTTTTCTTAATAGAACCGATTTTATAGCCAATTTTAAAGTCCAATTTTAAGGGTGAAAATCGAACTTTTTTTTTAAATGGTCACCAAAAATTTAAAAATTGAAATTTTTGAAAACCTAGCGATTACTCACCTGAAATATATGTTATCTAACGATATCTTTTTAAATTTTTTATTTCAGATAATTTTTGAAGGCGAAATCGCGGTCACCGCAAAATAATTTTTTTTTACATGCCCTAACTTATTTACATGTTAGTTCGGTTGTAATGAATATTTTGATGTGAAAAAAACACAAAGTATTGCTTAAACATGTATTAATATGTGTGCAAAATCTCGTTTAAATCCATTTCATATTTTTCCTACAAAAAATTCACGAAAAATCGAAACACAGTAAGCGTACTCAATATTCAATAAAAGCCCTTCAATATTTACCGTTCTTTTTACTCAAAAGCCTGATTTGCAATTGGGCCCAAAATTTCTAACGTTTCTTTAACTGGTTTGCAATCATTTGATAAGACTCATCAAAGCTCGTTCCTACAATAATAACAGACCAAACAACTGAAATCATTCTTTTTTCTCTCAGTCAAATAACATTTTGGTCTTAGTATTAACTCGTCTAAAAGAAAAAAAACTCCCTTCTGATTCCATGTCATCACTAGACTTTAATCAATGGGGAAGTACTCGCCGACATCAGATGCTCGCTCGTCTTACATTATTCCTTATCTTACATTGTTGCATCAATTGGACACATTAATCTGTATCTCCAATTCAAAGTTCAAATCGATCTATCATTGAATAAATTATTCATTCAATAAGAGCATCTGTGTTTCAATCTTTTTGGTAATTGAAATGTTTCCTCTGACTCTGATTGAGAGAGCCAAAAAAAAAACACTCTGCGCAAACAATCCAACATCGGAACTTTGAGTATTTATGTATTTTTTATATTGAACCTAAAGACCAATTACCAATTTTCTAAGTGAGTGGTGAACTTTGCATCTCTAATGCTGCTGAACGTTTTGTTAAAGTGATTTATTGGACAGCTAGACGAATGCACTTTTCGTGATTCACTGACAGTAAGTACTGTGCTTAAAGAGTGATGATTGATTGTATTCCAAGCAATGGATACTTATTTCTGTGGTAACACTCTTCTTTTGAAGTAAATTTTTTGGGAAAATCTTAGATTGGGAAACATGGGAGCACCATGACATACAATAACGGATTAAATAGCCATTCCCTGTGATCAGAAATGAAGTTGAAGAAATATATAAAAAAGAGTCAATAATGTTGTCAATATTTGATCATTTTTGTGTATTTTTCTCGTGTAAACAAAAGCATCAAAATCTGTTACCAAATGTGAATTACCGTGCAAAAAAGTACCCGCTATCACCGCTTTTGTTGTCATAAACGAAGATTTGTATAAAAGCGTCGAGTGGGAGCTTATCAGTCACTTTTCGATTTTGAGTTTGAATAGATTCGCATCGAGTTTGAGTAACAATTTTGGATCAAAAAATGCTGAACAGAATTGTTTTACTTTTGCTTTTCATTGGCGTTGCTCTTGGGCAGATCGTAGATATGGCGGCCTTTAATGACTTAAATCGACCAGAGGTAAGGTTTGAAATCAGTCCAATAACTCACACACTTATAGTAATTCCAATTCTTAGAACTACATTCAGAAGCAACAGGATGTGTTCCGAGAAAAACGTGGTTGGTCTGGTAACAGACCTCAGCGACCACCTAATTCAGTTCATAGAGGAGGCCAGGGAAATCCAAGACAAAGACCAAACACAAATTACAACAGATTTCCGCACGGGTTTTAAAACATCATTAGAAAAATAAAAAAAAAGCAACAAGTAGAATTTTTTAAAAGTGCTTTTAATTTTTGCGGAAAGCAATAAGTTGATAAGCATGAGAATGGTCATAGTCAGGTTTCAAAATATCAAAGAGAATATATGCGTATAATATTCTATGAAAACCTTAAGACAGAAGAGTGGGATGCCAGATTACTTGTTTCAAGCTCTTACCCTTGAGTAAGAATGTACCAATATTGCCGATATCCCAGGACACCCACAGCCCTTGCCGTACTCGCCAAATTTTTTTTAAAATAAAAGGCAACTTATTGTGTACGAAGAAGAAACCCAACTGCGTTGTGAAGTATCGTAGGGTACCAAAAGACAGTATCTCTTTAGGTAAGAAGCAGAAATTTTAAAACTCATCTCTTGGCGAGTAGCTTCACCCCTTCTTTTAACTGTTGGTTTAAGATTTACCTTTTCCATTTCTATCCCATTAATAAAATTGATTGCGTCAAAGTTTTCCAGCAAATTCCAATTTAACGGTCGTTTAATGAACTTTACCCACGGTTGATCTAGGGTTAATTGATAGTTCGATGAGCTGTGGGGAAAAAACAAGGATTTCGGTTCTCGAAAAGCGCTAAATCAGGAAATCATCTCTGTCTTTTGAAAATAATCATTTCACAGCCTTGTTCGTCATATGAACTAGGCTCAGCAAAACACTAGTGCTACTTTAGGGCGAATTGAAAGGAACCACAAGGCTCAGCTTGTTATTCAATTTGATGTTTCTCAAAAACCGATTTGTGACGACCACAGGACTTACAACAACACACTTTATAACTTCTTTTCAAAGTTATAAAGCAGACGCATGTCTCCTAATTTCTATGCTGTTTAGTGAAATTAAACAAATTAATTTTTTGACGCCAATACCGTACGTAAAAAGCAATACTTTTGGTTTAAGCAAACTGCTTGACACCATTTTTTTTGTTGTTCATGTATTAAGAAATTTTTATGTCCGTCAAGTTAGCACTACCACTTCAAAATTTTCATAGTTTGTTAATTGGATTAATTGTCGTAAATTTGTCGTAAATTTGTTGGAAAACAAAAAATTTGTCGCTCTTCGTTTTTAAAAAAAAAAACCGTGTGTAGTGCTAACTTGACGGTCAAGTTAGCACTACCACCCCCCCAAATCCGTCAAAACGATCTTAAACAAAAAACTAAGTATGCAATTAATTGTCGTAAATTTGTCGTAGATAAGTCGTGAAAACAAAAAAATTTAAGCTCTTAATTTTTAAAAAATTGTTGCACTTTTTTCCGACGAACCGAATTACCACCGAATCCAAAAACGAATCCACAACTTGGATGATATTTATCTAATGTATTAATTAATCGCAACGATTGATTAATTAATTATTTAAAATGCAAGAATATAAAACATGCACAACGATGTGCCGCGGCGATGTTGACCGAATTTTAACTTTATGATGAAATCTCAAATGACAGCTGGGTGGATTTCGATGGGAAAAGAATGCAACGGGTAGCAAGATAATATGCTGCCAATGCCAGCTGCTCAGCAAGGGGTGGTCCGTAGGTAGTTTTATAGGTACGTAGGTATAATTGAAGGTAAATAAAAAGAATTTAATGAAATGAATAATATTCAATCAAAACACAAGCAGGGTGTTTCACAAAATAAAGGGCGCCAGGAAATTTTTGTTTGGAATTTCCAAACCAACTTTAGCACTGAAAATGGTCTTCAGTTAGAATTAAAACGCAATTATTTTCCAAAAGGAATATAAAACTATATTTTGTTCAGGAAACCTTTACAAGTATAGGTATAAAACCTGAAATCTTTTCGTAAACAATTGGGAGTGTACAAAGTATGCAAAGTCTGGCAAAGTGCCAGTTAACAATTTAAATGGAATGGTATTGAATGATCGAAGATGGGTTTTACCCAGGTTAAAATGCAAACAACAAAGTATGTGCACAATGCACCCGCAAACAAACGACTCTTTGGGAATTTTCCCGAACAGACAAAAAGGTTAAATGGAGGTCGCGCGTCCTGCAATCTCAGGATTAATTACGTAAGGCGAAGGGTTACCGATTAAAGCAATATGACTCAATAGTCAAAACAAAACAAACGCACTATTAACACTTTTCCACTTTTATAGGGAAATACTTAGCTTTTTCTGTTGACGAATCCTGCCTGAGTTTTCTTGCCCGTACTGGCACTAACTCCTCTGAATTCCTGCCTGCTTGGAGCTTTCCTGCACAGATTCAAAATACTGTTTAGTTTGGCCTTCCTGCCAATCAAACACTATAAAAATTTAAACTTGCACTACTTGCAAAGATTAAACACTCGATTATAAAATTTCCGAATAATTTCTCAGTTCTCAAAATTCTTTGGCACAGTGTCCTTTTTAGAGGTCAACCAAGGTAGTTAGCACTACCACCCCCTTAAAATGGTCGAATCAACTCGAAATCAAAAACTGAGTACGCCATTAATTGTCGTAAATTTGTCGTTCACAAGATATCCAAAAAGATATTTTGTCGCGACCCCCCTTTCGAAGTGTCCCCCATTTGAATGATTTTCAAGCAACGAAAAACACCAAAGTTCAATACTTCAAAAAATCGTTCAAATCAAGTCCAAATCGAAAACTGAGTACGCACTTAATTGTCGCTTTTTATCCTCTTATGAGATATGCAAACAGATAATTTGTCGCGCCCCCCTTTCGGATAGTATTTTAAAAAGTAGTGTGTAGTGATTACTTTGTGTCAAGTTAGCACTACACACTACTCTTTTTAAAATACTATCCGAAAGGGGGGCGCGACAAATTATCTGTTTGCATATCTCATAAGAGGATAAAAAGCGACAATTAAGTGCGTACTCAGTTTTCGATTTGGACTTGATTTGAACGATTTTGTGAAGTATTGAACTTTGGTGTTTTTCGTTGCTTGAAAATCATTTATATGGGGGACACTTCGAAAGGGGGGTCGCGACAAAATATCTTTTTGGATATCTTGTGAACGACAAATTTACGACAATTATTGGCGTACTCAGTTTTTGATTTCGAGTTGATTTGACCATTTTAGGGGGGGTGGTAGTGCTAACTTGACGCGTCAAGTTAGCACTACACACTATTTTTTTTTTTTTAAATGAAGAGCTAAAATTTTTTCGTTTTCACGACTAATCTACGACAAATTTACGACAATTAATTGCATACTTAGTTTTTTGTTTAAGATCGTTTTGACGGATTTGGGGGGGTGGTAGTGCTAACTTGACCGTCAAGTTAGCACTACACACGGTTTTTTTTAAAAAACGAAGAGCGACAAATTTTTTGTTTTCACGACAAATTTACGACAAATTTACGAACTATGAAAATTTTGAAGTGGTAGTGCTAACTTGACGGACATGAAATTTTTCCATTTCATTACATCAAACCATGAATCTTGTGAAAGGAGCTGTCTAATGAGTTGGAACTTAAATTTAATTTTCTATACAAAATCCCAAAACCAATTTGTTTTTGTTTGTATAGATCAGTGTTTCCCAAAGTGGTCCAGGTGGACCCCCAGGGGTCCACGGGAGACTTGCTGGGGGTCTACGTAGGCGTGAACAAAAAATGGGGGTCCATAAGATGTTAATGGGGGTCCACGAAAATGTATCTGCTTTTGATAGTAAAGAGCAAAAATGTAAGCATAGTTTTTATAAGGGCCTGCTGCCTACATTGTTTTAAGTACCTAACTAATGAGATAATATTTCATTAAGGCAAGCGACTGTTACTTGTCCAAGCTTGCGTATTCGATATTACCTACAATGTCGTGTACAGACTTGCAAAGCGCTATCCGCTCGACATGATGCTTGTTCAGACATGAACTTGATCACCACTTTAAATACTTGATGCCAAAGGCGAACTCATTCATTTGTTTCCGGAATTTCGAAAAAAAGGTGTGAGAAAATTTATATCATCAGTGTTTGCTAAAAAAAGTAAATATCCTTTTTTTTATATAGTAGTTAAGTATATTTTTTACGTGTAGGTACTAATCGTTTGATCGTAACTGCTCGTATAGAAAGGTAACTTAGTAGCTTACAGATATTTTGATTGTAGGTACTCTTTCGATTTGAAAACAAACACAGCACTTTTTATTCAATTGATTTTTTCACGAGAGAAGCACTGCCTCTCTAAAAAGGCCGAATAAGCAATATTTCAGAGCAATTAATTTTGTAATTTTTCTTGCAAATAACTACTAATTTTATAAAACCGTAATTTCACAATCATTTTAAATTGATTTTGAAGTAACTATTTTATCAAAACTATTCCTTTTCGGAAGAGCGGGGCCTGAGCTTCGATGCCAGTTTGTCACGTTTTAACAATGAAGTGACAGACAAAAAATACGCAAATACACGGAGCGCGTGAACTCTTTGATTTGATGAAATGTTAGCAATCGTTTTTATGGACAATTTTGGGATTTCGACTTTTATTTTTTCCTACACAAATATGATCAGTATTCGATACTGAGTACACCAATTTGTCTTAGCGGTTTATTAGTTGGTTCCTTTACAAGCCGTAATTCTATTTCCGCGTGCTGACAAAGGCTGCGGTGTGATACCTATAATAATAGAATGTATTGATGAGGATAACCATACCTACAGTCAACATTTAAGTGCCCTGCATGCTGACTTCAAAACCAGGTTTGAAGATATGCTGACAATGGATATACCACCATGGATCACAAATCCATTTGATGAAATGGAACTGCTCGAGCTAAGCACCAATGAGGAGCTGAAGGTGAAATTTAGAAAAGGATACCAAACAATGTGGCTGCAAGCAGAAATACCCAAAAAATGTCCTGGACTGTGGGAAATCGCAAGGAAATTTTGAATAGATTTTCCCTCGTCATACCTTGCTGAAGGAGTTTTAGTGCCGTTGAAAACCTCTTAACAAAAAAAGAAGCAAATTAAACATCACAGAGCGGGGGGATTTGCAGTTATTGCTCACAAAAATAAAGCTAAACATTGATCGTTTGCTGACACTCCATCAAATGACCTGAACCTATATTGCCTCATTAATTTTTTTTTGGAATTCTATTCTTTTAATAAATTAAGTGTTATAAAATATACCATTTTTCGTTTTTATTTTACCTATCGGAATAAAGGGACAGATCTCAGAAGCGATACAATTTTTATTTTTTGCTGACTTTAAGAATGCCACAGGGGGTCCACCGAAACCAGTAAAATTTTGAAAGCGGTCCACGAGAAAAATAAGTTTGGGAACCACTGGTATAGATATAGAACGATTTCAAAGATACTCCCAGCTCGCAGACATATGCAATTTTTCCGTTGCCTGCTTTTTAATACATTGCATATCATTAGGCGAAATAAAAAACCTCCTCTTCGTAGTCTATAAGAGCTTAGCCTAAGCAGACATAGTTTCCGTTTTTGCAAGAAAAACAACCACCACCTATACTTGGTCCGACCTCCCACATCAGTGAAAAACTACCACGTCCAACATGATCCTAAACTCAGGCACATTTGTGTGTAAAGACAAAAGAAGCAAACAGAGCACATAATAAATAACGATATTTTAATTTGATTAAAGTAGGGTAAGCAGTAAGCACTTCATCTCCACATTCTAAGACATTTCTGACTCAAAATTAAAAACGATGAGTAAAGATGAGTCCACCACGTTTATCAGCTTGACTGTTTCCATACGGCCCACCAAGATGTTGCGAATAACCAGCAGTTCCGTCAAGTGAGTTGCGTCCATTCTGACTCTGCCAGATGGGGAAACGGGCATTTGCATCGATATCAAATCCCTGACGACGGGAGCCGCCTCCTTGCATATTGAATTGACGCTTTGCTCTATGCAATTCAAGTTCACTTTGTACAGGTTCCTGTTTTAGAACAAATCTGAATTTATTAATATTTTCGATCTTTTCGCTTGAACTCTAAACTTACGTCATTCCAGAAATCATCCTCAAATTGCTCATTTTCTTGAGCTGGATAAGCAAAGGTGGTAGCCACGCTCAAGCAAATGAAGAGTGCGATTATAATTTTTGTATTCATTTTGATTGATTGAATTGTTGAGTTCTGAAGACAGAGAATAACTTTCTGTTGAGTGTATGCTTGTGCGACTGATAATTGAAACAGAGTCTCATCTGATTTTTATAGACAGACAATTTATTGATAAGAATTTCTCAGGGGGGATTTACTGTGGCTGGGGATTCTTCTTGATACTATGTTTGTAATTATTTTGTTTATGTTGTTTGGTAAGGGTGAACACAACAAAAAATTATTATTATAACTATTCATATTTTTTTACTACGACAAATAATAAAATTTAAAATTTTTATAAATACCATTTTTTAATATCATTTTACACAAAAAATAAAAAAATAGCTATAATTCAGAAAAAGAGATTTTCTCTACGGCTATGCACAACGACAGCTGTGTATATGTAGATGCTAAAAAAATTATTTTTCAAATTCACGTAATTTATCAAGTTTGGGACAAGAAAGGAGATTATTTTTGACAATTATAAAAATGCATGTAACTTATTCAATTTTGTATATTTTTTAACGAAGTTTTTTGTGCATACATATTTATATACTTTAATGTATACTCCAGGCTTCCTTGATAGCTCTATGAGTTATCAATAAAACCTGGGGTATTGGCTTTAAAAAAAAACGTTAAAAATCGAGACCAGTCCATATCCCTGTCATTTGATGGAAAATTCGTGTCATTTAACATTCCTGTTCGTTGCCTGAACCCACTCCATTAAAAACACTGTGTTACTTCAGGGCGAGTTGGAAGCAAGCCTAGGTCATGAAAAACTCACAGTTTGACACTCAGGACGAGTTAAGGTTCAAAAAAAAAAATTGTGATCACTATAGGCCCGAAAAATATCCAAATTTGAAGACATAAATTTATGTGAGTCAGCGTTTTCCTACTTAAAGCAAACAAAAAGTAAACATCGTTTTCGCTTGACAGACGCTTATACAATGGGTTCTTTAAGGCTATCAGTCTCCAACTACAAACCAGATTATGCTAAACTAGTGGAAGATACTCAGACTCTATGCTCACATTTATTAGTAGGTAAATAATATCACATATATTTGTAGGTAAATAAGTAGTTAAGTAGTAAGTACTAAGTATAATTTTCACAGTTATATTTTTTCGCTTAGTAAAATAAAAAATGCTACATGCTGTTTCATTTAAGATTTCTAATAGTATATGTAATTGGTAGATCGCACAGGGTCTCGTTAGTGAACAAGAGATCTTGGGTCCAGTCAAGTTGGCCACACCAGCTATAGGGCAACCCCAAGGCAATCCCAAAATAACCAAGAAATCAAAAATTGTGTGACCTTAACTGAATTTTAGCAAAGGCTCAGTGGAGACTGTCTGGCGAAAAGTGTATCATTTCATTTTATTACAGAACTGAAATAGGGCCATAGTCTTGACAGAGAAGAAAAAAGTTCGGAATAAAACAAAAAACAAAAAACAAAGAATACCCCTTAGTTGTTAGTGACCATGGTGGATAGTCTGGGTACTTAGGCTAAGTACCCAGACTATCCACCATGGTCACTAAGTAACTTAGCCATGTATTGTATATCGTACTTGTTTGAGGTCACAGCCTGCATCCCCAGTCATCAGTACAGATTCGTTCAACTTTTGTTGAAATGAATAGAACCATGGCTAGTATTTATAAAGTCTTTGGTCTCTGCTTGACATTTATCTTTTAAGTAAAAACTATACTATTCCGCTCTCATTTTCTTGCTGTTATAGAGTTTGGCCCACATGTAGGAGTAGGTACTTCCGGTACTTCAAGATCAGAGCGATCAACCCTCTTTATCACTGTCTTTTCTTAGAAGATGTTCGATTGATAAACTGAATACTTTATTACATAATGATGTGTTTCATTTCTACTAAACAAGTCTTCAAAAAAAATTAAGCTCAAAAAGTGTTTCAAGAAGAATCCCCAGCTACAGTAAATCCCCCCTGAGAAATTCTTATCAATAAATCGTCTGTCTATATAAAAATGAGATGAGACTCTATTTCAATTATCAATTGCACAAACATACATACACTCAGCAGAAAGTTATTCTCTGTCTTCCGAACTCAACAATTCAATCAACCAAAATGAATACAAAAATTATAATCTCACTCTTCATTTGCTTGAGCGTGGCTACCACTTTTGCTTATCCAGCTCAAGAAAATGAACAATTTGAGGATGATTTCTGGAATGACGTATGTTCAGAGTTCAGACGAAAAGATAGAAAATATTAATAAGTTCATATTTCTTCTAACAGGAATCCGTACAAAGTGAATTTGAATTGCATAGCAAAGCGTCAATTCAATATGCAAGGAGGCGGCTCCCGTCGTCAGGGATTTGATATCGATGCAAATGCCCGTTTTCCCATCTGGCAGAGTCCGAATGGACGCAATTCACTTGACGGAACTGCTGGATATTCACAACATCTTGGTGGGCCTTACGGAAACAGTCAAGCTGATAAACGTGGTGGACTCATCTTTACTCATCGTTTTTAATTTTGAGGCAGAAATGACTTAGAATGTGGAGATGAACTGCTTACCTTACTTTAATCTAATAAAAAAAATATCGTTATTTATTAAATGCACTCTTTTTGTTTTCTTTTTAAACCAAGTTACAGTCAAAGATCATGTCAAAAGAGGAAATCTCCAACTCAAAAGAGATCGCACCATGCAAAGGTCGTGGGGGTTCTTTGTTTAGTAAATATTTGCTGTAGTCAAGGATACACCGTATTAAGGATGAATGGCGGTCTTCAGATATAAAAAAGTCTCAGGAACCTTTATTTGGAGATGATCAAGAATTGCTATGTATGCCTCATCAAAGTACAATGGCGAAGGCGGCAGTCGTTAGCAGGCATCGTATATCTCCACAGCGGCAGCGTTAAAAAAGGAAATAAGCACAAAAAAATCCAGAGTATACTTGTGCCATACCATAACCCTTCTGATTCAGAGAATTGTTTGAATCGAGAAATGATGAGCTTCCGTGCTGTTCGGAACGCAAGTGAAGTGGTTGAGATAAAGAACAAGACCAGGGCAGTGCGTAAAAGCGTAGAATCTACAGTTGGTTTAGTATTTTTGTGTTTTCTCTTTGAAATTGATATCTCGTCATGGTGGATTGGAATTTCATGGTCTTCTTTACTCGAATTTATTCGAATTCAATTTGTCAAAACAAAAAACGCAGCTCACAGAAAGAGTCCAATGTCAGGAACGTATTTATAAACTAATCTGTTCAAAAAAGCACCTAGTTATTGAACGCAAAAAGTCAAACACAAATTGGGTTGGTAATTATACCTCATATTTATAATAATCATGCATAATTACAAATCATCAAGGAAGTCGTCCGAAAATTTGAACACTACTCATATCCGTTTCTTTTTCTGTGCATACTTGTAGGCCGTATTGTGAATTATTACATACACAAACCACTTCCAAGAGGAAACCGCAATCAAACTTTTTTTTTTATTTCCTTGTTTTTGGCAATCAGCTAATTACACAGGAAAAATCAAGCTTCCATTACATGAAACAAGTTCATTGAACTAAAGGCAACCATTATCGTAGCGCGACACAAGCATTTCATGTACTCCACAAAAGTTTAAGGCTCCAACCTGAAAAACAAAACCAAAAACAAAAACACTTTTCCATGTATCTAATTGCAAGGAGCACGCAAAATCCACTGTCCAACTCTCCTTACTGTTTTACTTTTTATTTTTTTGTTTTTTGAATGATTTCAAATGTAAAACTTAAATTAAAACCGCAAACATAAAAACACCAAGCTCATACACTTTTCGAAAACCATTACTCCTGGCAATTACAATTAACTGCCGCAGCGAGTGACTCTGACTGTGCATTGGTGCCTCGACGCGGCGCGGCGCTTTCTCTCATGGGTGTCGGTGTTTTATTGGCATTATTGAAGTTTAAGGCAAAAGTTGAAAGCGTGTCATAGGGCTGTTATTTAGTACAAAGGAAAAACTTTTCTTTCGTAACACTTGTACGAGAATGTTGAGAGGAGACGTTACAATGAAGGGCTTTCTTCTATCGACACGCCATATTGTAGAACAAAATTAGGTAGGTAGGATTGGGTATTTTTGGTAAATATAGGTTTCTGGTTTCGCATTCCAAGGAAAGTCTATATAATGATCTGGAAAGTAGTCGTCACTATCGTAAATGTGTTTAAATTACGTAATTATTCTTCGTGCCTGGCAGAAATAAAATTTACAATGAAATATTTATGAAATTTCTTTGCAAAGCTTACAGCGAAACTCAAGCAAAGAATAGAAACTAGACACCCAAAGTGTTTTGTTGACATTTTTGTTTTCAATGAAGGAAGGAGGAAGCTGCTCCCTTATTTATTCATGAAACTTTTTATACACAGATTCGGTTGTGGGGCTCACACCTCACGAAATCATTTGGATGGAAATGTTTTGAATGTGTATTAGGTATGAAAGTGGAAGATGTTTTCTTCTCAAGGACTTGCATTGGCTTGAACATCACACAAACATGTTGAGGTGTTGCTGTGATGTGAGAGTTCGAGACTTTTTTACTTAATTGTTTTTTAGAAATTGGAAAACCATAATGATCCATATTCTAGCTATATAACAACACCAACTAAGGACATCGAAACAAGCAAAGCCTTTCGATTGGTCTATAATACGTTGTCACTTAGACACAATAAATTTTTCACTGCACTTCTTGTTCCAAAACAAAGCCCAGAAAATATCACAGAGTAGATAATTCAGAGCGTCAAATCGTACACCCTTTGCCTGAAAATCCTTTCATTTTTTTCTGTGGAGAAATTAAATATTGCGTCTTATTTGATTTAACGGCTATATCCGACTGTTGAGCTTCATTATTTCAACTTTTTTTAATAGAGTTTTTAATTTGATTGCAAATAATGTTTATTGCTCCAGTTAGGAAGGAAGCTTTCAACATTCTGTTAAAGGCACAAAAACATCGAAAACACTTTCACTTTTTGATGTTTTCAAACCAACTGACAAAAAATGGTTACGGTTGTTCTCGGCCAAGTTCTGCTTGTGAAGAAAATGGCACTACCTTGCCGTTGGCTCTCTGGTTTTACTCTGTGGCTACAGATAATAGGTTCTTTCGTTGAACTTTTCCCAGGGTTGACCCAGGTTTTCTTGACAACCCTATGAGTTGTCAAAAAAACCTGGGTTTTCCAGTCCTCAAAAGACGCTAAACCACAAATCACCACACATCAATATTATTTAAAAAAAATACATGCCATTTGACAGCCCTCAACTCGCCACAGCAAAAAAGCTAGGGCGAGTTAATTTTTCCATAGGTTTTCCTAGGTCAACCCTAAGGCTAAAAAAAACAATCAATTTGACATTCAGAGCGACTTTCTCAAAAAACACTTTGTGGCGAACCCAGGGCGACCCTAGGGCTTCAACGAACAAACCTATAGGGAGTAAACTCGTAACTCCTTTGGCTGAAGTATATACCCCCACATTTTGTCTGAAGGCAAATCAAAGAAACCGTTCAAAATTGAGTTTCTATATAGCCATTTCTTAGTGCAGTTTTAACTTACATTGGCTAATAATATTTATTAAGGCTTTGAATGACCTTGTCATCACTCTAATTTCCATACCATGACAAACTCAAAAGTATCGAAAACACATTCACATTTTTTTCAAACTAAATTCCAAAAAAATGGCGACGATGTTGCCCGTCAAGGGTGACCGGTCTAATGTGATTGATGATTACATTGCAGCAAGCTAAATAGTAGTACGCACTTTGCAGGGAATAAACGTAACGTCTCTATCTAAACTTTGTAAAATAACTTTGAAATATTGAAAGTGAATTATATATGCTCATTTTGAAGCCGAAACACCAAATTCTCCAGATTGATTTACATATTTATCAGCTTTCAGTTTTGTTGGTCAACAAAAAGATCAAAATAGAAAGCTCGCTGGGTTTTGTTTTATTCGTATTTTTGTTTTTGCTATTCGAAGTCATGATAATTTGATAATCGTTTTTAATTATTCAGCCTCTTCATAACTTTTATTTAAATCTATTCACTCTTTTCACACAATTACGCAAGTTTTGTGAGGTTATGTGCGCAGGGTCTATGACCGTCTTATGACAATAATTATTAACAACTAAAAATTTAACAAATCTGAGAATAAACAGTCTTATATCGTTTTTCATTGACGAAAAGAGTTACTCCTTTTGTGAAAAGATCTACTCTTTTTCCATTTTTGATGTTTCATTGGAAAAAAGAGTAGTTCTGGAGTAACTCTAAACGACAAAGATCTACTCCCAATCGGTTGGGAGATCTACTCTGAAAATTACACACACATGCAAAAACATCTGTTGTATCAAATGTCAAATTGAAAAAAATTGTTATGAAATTTGTTTGATGATTATTAAAATTGAAAAGAAAAAAGAAAGTAATTGAATATGCTTGCAGGAATATGTAAATAATTTAGAATTTGTTAGTTCGCTGCATTGTTTGTTGTCATTTTCTTCGTCGTCATCCCTTTCCATCCATCACCTACATGGAGTTTAAAAAAAAAAATTTAAAAGATGCAAGTGGGCGCATTCACTGCTTTAGTAACTACGTAATCAAGTCAATAGAAACAACTGCGAAATGAGTTGAAAATTTGTCACCCCACGTAATGTAAAAATTTCTGATATAAAATAAAGTTAATTGAGAATCATTTTGACGTTTCACAATCGGCTGTTTTAAAAAGAATACAAAAGATAGATAAGATACAAAAGAGAAATAGGATTTATTGCGTTTGTAGTTCAATTTTGCATTCACAAAACTAATTTAATTTTGACTACATAGAGACTACAGAAGTGAATGCACCCAATGCTATTCATGACAATTGTCACCGATCCTACGATAAAACTGTTGAAAAATGTTTCATTGAAAAGAGTAGTTCTGCGTTTGAGAGTAGTTCTTTCGGATTTCAATGAAAAACGCTATTAATCTATACACACACATTTGTGCTGAATCCCGTGTTTACATTTCCGATGTCAATAAAGGACTTTTCGTAAGAGTACAACAACAACAAATAACGGCGACAAATAAATAAAGAAAACTGATTTTAAGCTCGTCATTAACCGAGCCTTTTTACGATTTTTAAAGGAAATTACGGGAATAAAGTTAATGTTAAGATCAGAAGCATAAACTTGCATTTCAATTAAGCATTTTAATTTGAGAAAACAAATAGAGAGTGAAGGTTGATGGCTACGAATGGAAAATTCACGACGATCAAATTGGTTTTTCAAATTTGAGCAAATAAAAAGCTAGTTTATGTTTAATATAAAGTTGGATTTAACATGAACAATATTTCCATCATTTACTTAAGGGTAAGTGAAGATTCGAGGTATGCAAAGATCTTAAAATCAGGAAAATCAGTTTAATTTATATCCCTTTTTGCGTTCCTCACTAAATCCGTAAAGTTAATTTATCAGCTCTGCAAAAAGACATTCCCATACAAATGTTAATACATAGTTCGTTTCTGCTTAGGCAAACTAATTTGGTTTCTGTGGCTTACGTTGATTTTTCGCCACTGCAAGAATACCCAGTAAATTATAATTACCTTTCAATCTTTTAATAAGAAAAAAAAACATCTTGAGACAAACAAATCATGATACTATCGTTCGCAAAGTTAAGAATCACGTATTAACTCTTTTGGTCTACCGCAAAATAAATGGCCATGAATTGAGGTAAATACTGAGTACCTCATCATATCATCATCCTATGTATATATTTGCAGGTGGAAAAAGTTTGCTGCTAAGTATAAATTTATAATTAAGACAGGCAAGTGCAGTAGTAGCAGATGAATTCCCCATTGGTAAGCAGAATGGTTGTGTAGGTTGTTATTTTTTTATTTTATTTTTAACGAATGTTACAATATTTTACCAATAAAAGATTATATTAACGTTAAGTCATTAGAAAAAAAAAAATTATAATATGATTTTCCGTTTTATCAAAATAGCAAACGCAGGTTTCTTAAAGGGTCTGTGAATCACCCAATGCTACTTAAAGCAAGATTCTTCAAGTTCATATGTTTCAAAAACAATTTTGCACGGATATAGGTTAACTGCTAACTAATGTTAAGTACGGTTAAGAAGAATGTACGGAAAACGGCTGATGTACTTTGACCACCAATGTAAGGTCCATTGAGACTCCACATTTAAATTTCGTGAAGTACTTCACCAACAAACGCAATTGGAGCTTTTTCTATAGCTATGATGACAGTGTTCATCAATGCTATATTATTTCACCAAAATAAAAATAACAACCCAAAACTTGTTGTTGTGTATTCAGTTTTTTTCTTCGCCAATTACAAGCTTTTAATTCACCAACTTGTGATCAAAGCGGACAGAAGTGTAAAAAAAAATATACTGAGATCTGTGCCCTATTTCACCAACTCACAAATTTGTAATTACAAGCATTTTTAACAAAGTTTGTGGGTTTTTGTAAAAATATTGCTTAACCAAACTTTGTTAATTACAATATTGCAGTTGTATTTTACAAAAGGAAATTTGTGGAAAAAATTCCTTTTCGGTTTCACCAATCCAAAATTTAAGTTGTACTTTACAAGTAACAAACTTGTTAATATAACACTAATTTGTGAGTTTTCACTTCACCAACGAAAATAGACTTACAAATTTTGTTGAATTTGTAAGAATATTCTACGTCTACCTTCAGTAGACGTGTAATTTTTGTAACAAATTTGTAATTCCTTACTTTCATTACAAAAATGTCTTTGCGACGAAGGTTTAGAGCAGCTATAACAGGCAAAGTGATGATATTTTGATAGGGGGGAAAAAATTATCGCTTGTTTATAAACTATGAGGTGGATGGGCGTTGTACTCTTCGGGTAGGCTCTGATTGGTGCTAACTTGGCGGCGCCCAGATGCTGTAACTTATAGTACACGTCAACTGTGCTTACTATACCTCCAAGCGGTATCCACTGGGACCTGGGATGCTCCGTCCAAAGCTGACCTGCTAAACTAGTAAGTGCGAGTGTTGAGATAAGGGAATCCGGAACAAAGAATTGTGATCGATCAACACTATAATTGCTCTGCGAACAATGACTGACTGCACGAATCTCAGTGGTCTACGAGAGCTTTCGTGTAAATGTCCCAGCGGATGAATTCGAAGGACAGAATCAACGGTGGACTTCAGCAGCCATAAAAGCAGAAACCCCTGAAAGAGCTACTCCAACATATCTGGTTTAAAGGTCTTTTGGGGTCTTTCAATACTAGGACAGGGTATTGAAGTAGAGATGGTGGCGGACGAGCTCCTGGTGAGCCAACGGCAGCACTCACACCCCTGCAGCAGGGTACTGACTCTGGATACTCCAGCCCTTTGTGTCCGAAGGGATCCAAAAGGACCTGGCCCTCCAGGTTGGGGGTTGTGCGTAGGGTTAACTACCCAACCACGTAAAAAAGATATAGTTCCGAAACAATCAACAGCCTCGGATAACGATAATGATTTCAAAGTTGACGACCCATGCAAACGAAAAAAGGACAACGACCTCCGGATCTGCACTTGGAACGTAAGATCTCTTAACGGAGAAGGTGCAGCTGGAGAATTAGCGGACGCCCTGGACTGCTGCAAAGCAGACATAACCGCCATCCAAGAAGTGCGATTGAATGGACCGGGCATAAAGAAGATGAAAAACTGTGACATATACTATGGCGACTGCTACAGACGACAGAAAAAGCGTTTATTTGGGTGCGGATTTGTCGTTAGAGGTAGACTCAGGGATAAGGTGATTAGCTAAAATCCAGTCAATGAGCGTATAATGACCATCCGCATCAGGGCTAAATTCGCCAACATTAGCCTTATATGCGCCCACGCCCCCACAGAAGAGAAAGACGACGATTCCAAAGACTGTTTCTACGAGCTCCTCGAAGAAACATATGAGCAATGCCCTAGATACGACGTGAAAATCGTTCTTGGCGATTTCAACGCAAAACTAGGGAAGGAGGACATCTTTGGAAACACAATCGGTAAGCATAGCCTCCACGACAAAACCTCCGAAAACGGATTGAGGCTTATCGATTTTGCTCTTGTTGTAAGTAGTACACGCTTCCCGCATCTCAAAATTCATAAAGGCACATGGCGGTCCCCAGATCAATTAACCGTCAACCAAATTGACCATGTTGCGATCGACGCAAGGCACTCTCCAGTGTGCTAGATGTCCGAACTTTCCGAGGGGCCAACTTTGACTCGGACCACTACCTTGTTGTAGCCAAGGTACGAATGAGGATATCTTGTTCACGACCAGAACGAACTAACGCTGTGAAGAGATATGACGTTGGAAAGCTACAATCGCAAGAGATTGCTAATGCCTTTTCCAATCGAGTGTCCCTTCAATTATCCTTGAATCCCTTGCCGCCAGCATTAAACATCGAAGACCAGTGGCAGCAATGCCAAGAAGCCATCAGAACCGCTGCCTCTGAGGTTCTGGGTTTCACTCGGCCACCAAAACGAAACCCATGGTTCGATGAAGAATGTAGGCAGGCAAATGCAGCCAAGCAAAGAGCACGACAAATGCTTTTGCAAACACGAACGAGGGCTGCTTACGATCGGTATAACGAGATTTACAAGGAGAGAAGAAGGGAAGAACACCGACTTCTCAAAAAGAAAAAGAAGCAGCATGAGAAGCGCTCGTTTGAGGAAATAGAGAGGTGCCATGACAGGAACGAGACTCGGAAGTTTTACCAAAAGGTAAAAAGATCCTGCCAGGGTGGCAAACCCCGAACTCAAGCCTGTAAAGACCAGCAGGAAACATAGTTGTAGAGTCACAGTCGCTACTGAGGATCTGGAAAGATCATTTCAGCAGACTGCTTAACGGCGATGAGGACACAAATTCCGCTGTCAGGCAGATTGCCCCATTCAGCTTGGACGATGATCAAGAATGCCGTCCTCCCGACCTAGAAGAAGTTAAGCTTGCTATATGCAAACTTTAATCAAATAAGACTGCAGGTGCAGATGGCCTTGATGCCGAACTTTTCAAGGCAGCTGGAGATCAGTTGGAAAGGAGCATGCACCAGCTGATCTGCATGATATGGTCGAAAGAAAGCATGCCCGATGAATGGAACCTCAGTATCGTATGCCCGATCCTAAAGAAAGGAGACCCTCACAACTGCGCCAATTATAGAGGGATAAGCCTCCTTAACGTCGCTTATAAGATCTTGTCTGCTGTAATATGTGAACGTCTGAAACCCCACGTCAACAACTTGATAGGTCCTTATCAATGTGGTTTTAGACCGGAGAAGTCCACAATAGACCAAATTTTCAAATTACGGCAGATCTTGGAAAAAACCCGAGAACATAATATCGATATTCACCACCTCTTTATCGATTTCAAGGCCGCTTATGACAGTATCTACAGAGACGAGCTGTACAGAGCCATGTCTAGTTTCGGCATCCCTGCAAAGCTCGTACGACTATGCAGGATGACTTTGGAGAATTCACGCTGCTCCGTCAAGGTCGGTAAAAAACTCACCGAGACCTTCAATGTCGAAAAAGGTTTTAGGCAAGGCGATAAACTGTCATGCGATTTCTTCAACATCATACTTGAACAGATTGTAAGAAACTCAAACGTCAACACCAGAGGAACAATCTTTCAAAAATTTGTGCAATTGCTCGCATATGCAGACGATATTGACGTAATGGGAAGAAAAAAGCGTGATGTCATAGGTGCTTTTGCGAGTATTGAAACAGAAGCGGCAAAAATGGGTTTGATGGTTAATGAGGGCAAAACAAAGTATATGCTGTCATCAAACAAGGACACAGAACATCGACGAATTGGACAAAACGTCACAATAGACAGACATAACTTCGAGGTAGTACAGGACTTCGTCTACCTAGGATCCGCTGTAGACACGGACAACAACATCAGTGCGGAGATCAAACGGAGAATAACTCTTGCCAACCGTTGCTTCTTTGGGTTAAGAAGGCAATTGAGAAACAAAACCCTCTCCAGAAAAACCAAGGTAACCTTATATAAGACCTTAATCATCCCAGTCCTGCTTTACGGCGCGGAAGCATGGACCTTATCGAAAGCGGATGAGGAAACCCTTGGTCGTTTCGAAAGAAAAATTCTCCGAACGATCTTTGGTCCCGTATGCGAAGGCAATGTGTGGAGAAGAAGATACAACAACGAGCTGTATGAGCTGTACATCGACATGGGCATAGCCAGAAGAGTACGCATCGCGAGGCTACGATGGTTGGGCCATGTTGAGCGGATGGACCCAAACGCTCCGGCTCGTCGGGTGTTCGAAAGCACATTGCAGGGAAATCGCGGAAGGGGAAGACCTCGTCTTAGGTGGCGCAATCAATTGGAGGATGACCTCAACCGACTTGGAGTGCGAAACTGGAGAGAGCTCGCCCGAAATAGAAGTCGTTATCGAAGGATGTTGGTTGAGGCCCAGGTTCACCCCGAACTGTAATGCCCACCTAAGTAAGTAAGTTATTAACTATGATATATTTGAGTTATTTCATTTTAGTGAAAAATTTCGACTCAGTCGATGCAAGGCAGAGGGAATAATTTTAATTATTGAACCGCAAATAGCCCACTCGAGCGAAAAAAAAAACTGTGCACACCAAGGCAGCTGTTTCTAACCGTTTTGCGTTGGCAAGAGAATGGAGGACAATACCATGGAGTGGCCGACATGAATGAGCTATCTAATTCAACAGTTTGCGGCTGCGTTTATAGAGTTTAATGTTCAAAAACGTTATATTCTGCCTTAACGAACATCGATATTTCCAGTCTTTATTGATGAGAAGCGCTTGAGACTGCAAGGAATAAAAAATGTTTTCCATTCTCTTACTTTGTCTGAATGTGTCAAGTAATCGGAAAAACTTCCGAACAATATATCTTTTTTGTCTCTTGTCAAAGAGGCTGTAAATATTATATTTTCCTTGTTCATTTTGATGTCCATGCAGTACACCGTTCAACAATATTGTGAAAAAACTGTTATAAATAACAAATTATTCTTGATGCCGGTGCAACAGGAATTTTGAACACTTGTGGCCTACAATTCATTTTTCAACAACTTTATTAGAATCGATCACAAGTTTGTGAAATAAGATCTTACAATTAGTGAAACAAAAAATGGGTTTACAAATTTGTAGTTGTAGATTACAAGTACAAATTTGTGGTTGTAACTTTCATTTTGGTGAAATAGGGCACTGGATCGACTTGTAAATTCTAACTTTTTTCACAATATTGTTGAATCAATAAGAACGATTAAAGTAGTGCTTGAATATCATTCCTGTTGCTGTTTGCTGCTCTTGCTGCTGCTTTGCCTTCGTTGCAAAGACATTTTTGCTATTAAATTGAAAAGGAAGTAGAAGTTGATTGTATCTGATTACTTTTATTGAGAGCTATCCAACGCTGGGTGAACAATTTCAGTGAAGACTATACTTTTTGAGTTATTCATGTTTATATAAATTAATTGAATATTAGGCATTTTCAACAGAGTTGCCCTACGTTCTTTTTGAAATTGAACTTTTTTATTTTGTGTAGCTCACTTTAAACGCCCGAATTAAAAAAAAAAAAGAAATTACTTATAATGAATTGCCATTGTACGATCTGCAATGATGAGAACTCCAATGCAGTAGCATTTTCATGTGCCGTATGTTTTCGCCAAATCCATGCAAAATGCCTAGGAATCAAAGGAAAAGATGCGGATAAGGTTGTGTCAATTCCTGGCCTGCGTTTCTATTGTAGCAGACACGAAAAACTCTCCACGGACTATTTGCACTGGAAAATAGTGAAACTACAGAAGCTTTTTAACTCCATCTCATCAATATTTGTGGAGCTGCAGAGTACGTTTGATTTTGATGCTTTAGAAAAAAATACAATGGAAGAAGTCTTCAATAATATCGAGGGAAGAAGTTTTTCTGCAGCATTATCTTCAATGGAACAACCTTTAATCGTTCTCACTCCATCATCTCGGCCCTCTGACCAATTTGTTTCTTCACCACATTTACAACAACAACAACAACAACAACAACAACAACAACAACAACAACAACAACAAGTACAACAACAACAACAACAACAACAACAACAACAACAACAACAACAACAACAACAACAACAACAACACCATCAACAACAACAACAACCGCAGAAGCAGCAGCAGCACCAACAACAACACCAACAACATCAACATCAACAACAGCAACAACAACAACAACAACAACAACAACAACAACAACAGCAGCAGCAGCAAAACGAATCACATCAACTACAACAACAACAACAACAACAACAACAAAAACAACAACTTCAACTACGTAAGCATAAACAACAACATCAACTTCGTGATGTGCCGGAAGCGAGAGTGCTACGTTCAGGAAAAAGCACTATTAATCACCTCAGTGCTAGTAGTTCTTCCCAAAGTCAGGAAAACTCTAGTAGAGTAAATGCTAATGATCCATTGGAATCCCCAATAGCTTCCATTGTGGATGAGGGGAGTTCTAACCCAGTAGCATTTGCTTCTACTGAATACAATTTAGTTATGGAAGATCTCATCGCTATACCCCCAGCTAAGAGCATATTTGTTTCCCGTCTTTCTCCTGCTACTTCACAGGAAGCAGTATATAACTATATACAAAAGAAACTGCCGTTAATTAATTGTACTGCTCTCAGCATAAGAAAATTTAATGTGACTCCCGAAAAAGATTATTCATCTTTTGAAATCAAAGTCGGGAGAGACTCTGAAATTTACAAATTAATATGCAACCCATCACTTTGGCCTTTGCACACTGTTGTGCATGAATTTTTTCGAGGCAAAAAACGTAGATCCAACGTTAGCTGAGTCGGAATCGACTCTGCTCTCAATACATACTACTGCTAGTTCTTCAATCTACTTATCGAATGTTCATTGTCATCATCATGGTACATCACTCTACTATCAAAATGTTGGAGGAATGAGATCGAAGACTTTTGAATTCTGTGCTGCTATTGCTGATTCATCGTTTGTTTTTATTGCTCTCACTGAAACCTGGTTCAATGAAAGCATTCAATCTTCTGAATATTTTGACACATCCTACGAAGTCTATAGAAAAGATCGTTGCTATGCTCTTACTGGTGGCACGAAAGGAGGTGGTGTGTTACTTGCGGTTCGTTCGGCTCTTAATAGCAGACAAGTTATGCTCGAAGATTCTCCACGTACAATCGACCAAATATGTGTGTGTGTCGAGGTCGTCTCTCCTGGTTTTGCTATGTTTCAACTGTACATATTTTTATCTTATATTCCACCACGTTCTGATTCAACGGTTTATGATTGGCATGTAAAAAATATTAAAAATGTAGCTAAAACCTTAGATGAGCATTCCTATATCTTAGTGCTAGGTGATTTCAATTTACCTACTATTGATTGGATTTTTTCTGTAGACGATAAATGTTTAATTCCTTTTAACGTAACTCATGATTATGAAGAAGAAGTTTTAGATACAATGTCAGCTTTTTACTTAAATCAGTTGAATTCGGTTTTGAATTCTTTGGGAAGAATACTAGATTTAGTTTTTCTTAGTAAAGATCTTGAAGCTAAAGTTCTTGAAGCCGAATTCAAACTCCTTGAAAACTCATTTCATCATAAGGCATTAGAAATAAGATTCAACTTTTCTGTACTGGATTTTCTTAAAAACAATGATAACTCCAATAATACTATGTATGATTTTTCTAAAGCGGACTATGTTTCCATTAATAATTTTTTGTGTTCGATTGATTGGGATATTTTATTATCAACATCTGATTTAAATCTAGCTTATTGTTCTTTTATGTACACAATTGAAGATGTTTTCTCTAGATTTGTACCGTTGAAGAGGTTCAAGCGATCTGGTAAGCCAGTCTGGTTTAATTATCGCTTATGTAATTTAAAAAAGGCTATGCTTAAAATGCATAGGAAAAGTGTTAAAAATACTTCCTTTCGAAGCGAGTTTTGTCGTCTCAGGAAAGAATTTGAATTTTTGAAAAGGTTTTTGTACCGTCAGTATTTACTTTCTGTAGAATCTAAGGTTAAAAAAAACTCCAAGGCCTTTTGGAAATTTATAAACCATAAGAAAAAGTCCACTGGCCTTCCTGCTACAATGAAGTTCAAGGATTATACTAGTTCGGATACCAACGACATCTGCAATATGTTTGCTAACTTTTTTCAAACAAACTTCTGTTCTGAAACCTGTGTTTTCCATCCATCCTCAGGTTCAACATCTTCCATTGATATTGGTTCCCTTACACTTTCTGTTGATGAAGTGCTATCGGAACTGGAGTCTCTAGATGATAACTTTTCTTGTTCGCCTGACAATATTCCACCAATTTTTTTGAAAAAATGCAAAAACAGTTTAAGTGAGCCACTCTTGAAATTATTTAATTTGTCTTTGAATCAAGGTTTATTCTTAGATTCTTGGAAAAAATCATACATTTTTCCAATTTATAAATCGGGTTCTAAACAAAATGTTGAAAATTATAGACCTATAGCAAATCTTCAACTTATTCCTAAAATTTTCGAAGCTATAGTAAAAAAGCATATTTACTCTGCAGTTAAAAATTGCATATCTTCATACCAACATGGCTTTGTAAGTGGTAGGTCTACGACCACTAATTTAGCACTATTTTCCAATTTTTGCCTTAATACCATGGAGAAGCGTTACCAAGTAGACACGATATATACTGACTTCTCAAAGGCATTCGACCGCGTTCAACATAGCATTCTAATTAATAAACTTAATAGTATTGGAATTCATTCCAATCTTCTACAGTGGATAAGTAGCTATCTTACCAACCGTACACAGTATGTTAAAATAAATCAGTGTTTTTCAAACGTAATTCAAAACTTTTCTGGCGTCCCTCAAGGTAGTCACCTAGGTCCGTTACTTTTTGTCCTTTTTATTAATGACTTACCCAATGTATTGTCGTATTCACAATGCTTACTATACGCTGATGACCTAAAATTATTTAAATCTGTTGCTTCGTTATCAGATTGCCTTGAATTGCAAACTGATCTTGATAATATTCATACTTGGTGTACTAGGAACTGTTTACATTTTAACATATCGAAATGCTCTGTTTTAACTTTTAATCGCACCCTTGATCCGGTAGTTTTCCCATATAAAATTAATAATGAAACTTTGCTAAGAGTATCGTTTCAAAAAGATCTTGGAGTTTTTTTTGATGCTAATATGAGGTATGATAAGCATTATGATTATCTTATTTCAAAATCGAATTCTATGCTTGGTTTCTTATTTCGGAATAGTAAGGAGTTTGTTGATCCTTACTCATTAAAATCTGTTTATATTTCCCTTATTCGATCATTACTTGAATATTGTTGTATAATTTGGAGTCCCTATTATAACAACAGCATATTGCGTATTGAAAGGATTCAAAAGAGGTTCACAAGATTCGCTTTACGGAAGCTTTTTAACTTTGATAATATGCCATCTTATGAAGCCAGATGCTTATTGATTGCTTTAGAACCTCTATATAAAAGAAGGTTTTCTTTTTCCGCATTATTTGCTCGTGACATTATTTGTCAGCATATTGATTGCACACAGTTGTTAGAGTTATTGAATATTTATGCTCCTTCTCGGCAGTTAAGACCTAGAGAACACATTTTCTTCTTTACTTGTGGGCACACAACTAATTATGGCCAAAATGAACCTTTGTCAAATGCTATGTCATGTTTCAATGAATTAAATAATGTTATTGATTTTCATTTCAATAGAAATTTATGTAAGAAAATTATTATGAATGCTTTGTAATTAAATTATATCTGTCTATGAAAGTTTATACTTGGTAGAAATAAATAAATAAATAAATTCGTAAATAAAATTTACACGTAATTGTAAATATTGAATAAATTTTGTTGATCTTTTTTGTTTTGTGAAAAGGAAATTTGCAACTAGTTTGAATTTTGAAAGTTTTTTACTTATAAATTACAACTTTAGTCTTGTGTTTTGGAAACAGAAAAAGGAAGCTTACCACAAATTTACCTTTGCACCTGCAGTATTGTAAGCAACAGCGTACGGTGAAGTAACAGGAACAAAAAAATAATACTAGTTTTTTATAAATGCGCTTGTAATGGCTGTTTTCTTTTGGCAGCACTGGTTTTGACAGCTCACGTACGTTTCGTGCTTTCTGTCACTGTGAAACATCTTTAGTTTGGTCTATAATTGAAAGGGCCTGCCCATGAAATGCGTTACGAGCGTACCGCTTTCAACTGAGAGCCCGATTAAATACACTAGCTCCTATGAGAAGCGACCATTACGCTTGCCCAACTTTCTGCTTTAGCACGCGGTGACAGGTGAAGGTGGTCAAGGAAAGGAAATGACAGACTAATAAATACTTAGTTCGCTTTGGTGAACACTAAACACCGACTTCAGTTAAGGTTAGCTACCAAAAAATATTGATCCAAATACATTCAAGGTAGCAATCAGCCAACTATGCAACATTGAACCAAAAAACATTCAAGTTCAGCTTAAGCAAGACCACACAAACACCTGTGGGAACATGCTGACAAAAGCATACCTGAATAACCCATTGGAACAAGATGATACGAGCATGTTAGAATGTAATTAAGCTAGAATATGATTGTAAATAATTGTCAAGGTCCGTTTAGTAAACAATATATTTTTTAAAGTTAACGTCTAAGTGACTTGTAAACACCGCATCCAGTTTTTTTTTTTTTTTTTCAGAAAAAAATTACTAAGTTTACTTAAGAAAAATATCCTCTGAACACCACACTTCCTTAGCGTTAAAAAAAATAAAATTATTCGTAAAAACAAAATGGTGTTATGGTGCCTTTGACACCTAGCGTTAGATTCTACGTTTGATATGTGCGGTTTCAAAGCCACAAGGAAGGTAGGTTTAAGTTATGGCCAACAACTTCAACTTCTTCTGGCCCTTCTCAATTCAGCCAAAATATAACACTCTCTATTAATTTGTATTCTATTTCCATAGCAAAAGAACCAAAGAAAACGCACCTAAACAACTGTCAATTCGAACAACTCAATTCAAGCCTCTTTCTGTTAGAGACTATCATCAATAATATGGTCACACTAAAGCTTTCAACAACTGCATTATCTCACACGTTTGCTTATCAAACAATTTAAACAGTCTTCTATCTCATGACAAAAAAAAAAGAAAACAACTTAACCGTACATCATAAGCCTGGTGTGGATATATTGAAGACTCATATGCAAAAAGCCCCTAAATTTATTAACGTTATGTTCGTCGAGTCGCGAGGTGCTACTTTTGTGTTGTAAAAGTTTATCGTATTTATTTATTTTTTGTTCTGATTATAAGTTTAAATTCTTATGCCATGAATTGGAAACTTTCCTTTGCCATTATTGTGGTAGCTGTGCCGCTATATATTCTATGGCAACTAATAAAACCGCTGCCGGTTCCCAAGTTTGACACAAACAAGTATTGGGGACCAGGCGATGTGAAGGATTATACCGAAAATGAGGCTATTCGACCGCTTAAAATCTTGTATGAGAGGGAAGTAAGTTATCTCTAATGTGCGATCCAAAGACAAACTTCAATTAAGAGATCATGTTTTACAATAGACAATCAACGATCTGCGAAGGCTGCTGGATAGACCTTTGGATCTTGAAAAACCTCTGGAAGGTTCAGCCTTTCGGTATGGTTTTAATAGCATTCATCTGCGACCACTCATCGACTACTGGCGAAGTATTTACCTGCCAAAATGGAAAGTCAGGCAAGACTACCTGAATCAATTCAAACAATATATGACACAGATCAATGGGTAAGCTGATCACAGTGATCTAATCATTTGGACTGTTTACAGATTATTGTTTGTGTTTTTTAGTTTGCATATTCATTTTATTCATGAGAAGCCGCGCGAGCTACCGCCAGCAGAGGGGTATAGACGGATACCGATCCTTCTATTGCACGGATGGCCGGGGTCGGTGAGGGAGTTTTATGGTCTAATACCAAAACTCCTCACTTATTCGGATGATCATATTTATGGATTTGACGTCGTTGCACCGAGTTTGGCTGGATTTGGTTTCTCATCGGTGAGTTTCAGCAACAAGTGTTGTTTTAGGCTAATTGCGTGAACAATTAGTTAGACCTTCCGATGTCTTACAGTTTATTTTTTGGTAAAACGTTTTAGGCCAGACTAATTAATATATGAATTGGCTTTTATGTCAATACAGCAATTGTGTAGACTGAGTGAAGAACTTAGCTGCGCTGATTGTAAGAATGCGAAGGCTGACAATAAAAAACATTGTCATCAAAGACACTCTACAGACTTCAATAATGTAGCTGGTTGTAATCTAATCACGTAACTACTTAAGACTTTGACTTTGATACTTCCCCTATTGAATTTACAGGGTGGACTTTAAGATTTGTAATAGTTTAACCTATTCTGGAATAAGAAGAAGACTTTTTGTTTGATTATACGGTTTTGATAGCGAATACCTGCACTAGGCTGTGAGGTCGGAAGAAATTACGGTTTTTAAGCCTTTTATTAGTTGGTCTACAGTTCCAATGGCTTCCAGTTAAAACCTACAATTTACTTATATTTCATTTAGGTTCTTAAAAGTCGTAGCAGAGTAATTGTGTGCTCGAAAAATCTCTACAGCAACAGATTTAAGTAATCGGAATACCAAACAGCGGGTTGTTTATCTGGCAACTAAATAAAACATAAATGTGTTTATCTGGAACACAAATGAACCTTCATTTACATACATAAGTTGAAGGTAGAGAAACTGTTACTTAGCTGGGACATCGGAAAGCTTAAATCTTAGCCGTCTGTTGATAGGTACTTTGTTTGACGATTAATTCTATGAGAGAATTGTGAGTTTCCTCAAAGTTATGGTCCACCATTGCTGATTTGAAACCACAATGACCATACTACCACCCGGTTACCAGTAACTGTTTTTTTTTTTTTTTGTAATTTTCCGAAGTTTTTAGAGTTCAAAAACAAAATGGCTTAGACAAAGTACTTAATGTTGCAGATACACAGTGCTGCGGTTAGAAGATCGGGAAAGTATCAAAAGCAAATCTCATTGAAACTTTGATTTGAAATGTTTCAATTTTTAATATTCCACATTAGCGTTGTGGTACCCGTGTAGTGATGGTTAGCATTTCTGCCAGTAAACTGAAAGGTTTGTACAGAAGCAAAAATGTTATTCAAGGATAGCACCTTTTGCGAGGAATTGGCAGTTCCTCCGATACTAAATTCATTTCCATGAAAAGTGCTTTCTCGATAAGCCATTCGGAATGGGCAAAAAATTGTAGGTCCTTTCCATTCTCTCACAAAGGTAATGGTTGTTGGAAATGCGCTAGGCAACCGCTCCGTTTCGGTTCAGCCACCCTTTTTGTTTTGGGTATTTATTTTTACATTCGTGTTGTACGGTTGAACAGAAATTATTTTTCTTGATTTGACATAAAAAAATTTGTTTAGTTTAACTCTATCATTAGGACAGACTTTGCTTTTTTAATTTAGTATTCACTTCTCATTCCAGGCTCCTGCAAAAAAAGGATTCGTTACCTACGAAATGGCAATTGTAATGCAAAAACTTATGCTTCGTTTGGGATACAAACGATTCATCGTACAAGGAGGCGATTGGGGATCAATAATTGCGAGCCAAATGACAACACTATTCCCCGAAAACGTTATTGGCTACCATTCAAATCTATGCAGCGGCCATACACCCTTGGTTTTCATCAAATACATGATCGCCAGCTTATATCCAACACTTTTTGTACCAAAAGAATATCTAGGTTTTCATTTTCCACTTTCGGAGAAACTGAAATTTATGGTTGAAGAATCTGGTTACTTTCACATACAAGCAACTAAACCTGACACCATCGGCATAGCTCTATCGGCAAATCCTGTTGGATTGGTTGCTTATATTCTGGAAAAATTCTCCACTGGAACAGATTCCTATAATCGCAATCTTGAAGATGGCGGACTCTTCAATAGTACGATTGACATGGATGCCATGCTGGACAATGTTATGATTTATTATTTATCCGGTTCGATAACGTCAAGCATGCGATTTTATGCTGAATCGATGTCTAAGGAACAGAGGCAATGGAGTTTCGAGAGGATACCTACGAATGTGCCAATGGGATGTGTTCGATTTCAAAATGATTTGCCAACCTTATTCGATTGGGCTTTGAAGGATAAATATCGGAATATGATTCACAGTACATATGTGGATCGAGGTGGACATTTTGCTGCACTGGAATTGCCCGATGTGCTACATAAGGACATAGTTGAGTTTGTGAAGAAGGTGTGTAGGGAAGATGGTTGCAAGCCCTAGTATTGTTGATTTTTAGTGTTTTAGTACATAAATAATAAACTAACGAAGTTTCTGTTCAGAATATTTTCAAAATCTAAAACTCCTTAAATTTTTTGTTTTAATTTTCAAGTTCAATATGTACAGTGTGTGCTAGTTTCCATTCTTTTTTATTAATCTCTATCACATCAAGTTAGTTCAATTTGAGTATAAGTTTATTGAGATATACCAAAACAAAATTAGTAAGTTAAACAAATAATAGTATGAGTTTTATAGTGCAAAATTGTGTGCACTCACTTAGTGATTCAAACCTCGTTGCTTTAACAAAGAAATGTTTTCAGTCACGAAAGTTGCTATCGTCAACGGTACTGATGTATAATTTGTGTTTAATAAACAAACAAAAAAAGTACTAAATTATATGATAGAGTGGAAACAAAAATGTCTCCCTCCTCCAAATAAAATGAAATTAAACTATACAGCAAGTCATGATTATTCACAATAAAACAGGTATTCAAATCCAAACTTTAGAACGATTGTTCTTGAAACTGAATTAAAGAATAAAGATTATTATCTCTCGATCTATCTATCTATCTGTAGTGCGATATGTCTAAAGAACCCGAACAAAATACCGAGACATTCCAAATTATACCAAAGCTTTTAGAACGTTTTTCTATAAAAATTAGTTAATCTTCTGGGTAATGGAATTTGATCTAATTTTAAACCACTAAAAGAAGTTGAAATTATTTGAAACATTACCAAAATATCAACAACCGACCGACGACAAAACATTAATTTTATGAATTTGTCGTGTCTCCAAAAAATGAAATAAAAAAATGGGCACGACTGGGTCGCAAGAACTTGCGATTGTGTGCTAAGTACAATATCAAAATATTCAGGCTGAATAAAAGGTTTTAGTATTCGCTCTAAATATATTTGGTTGCCAGCTACACTTTAATTATGAAAATTTAATTAAATCAAAAAATTTAAATTAAATATTAAAGGTCTAAAGCGAAAATCTAAAAACGCTATTCTTTTGCAGTTACTTATACTTATAAACGTTGAAAATTTAACCTAAATCGTTAGAGCAGTTTTAATAAAAACCCGTTTTTTATTTTTCATGTTTTTTTAAAGTTTTTTAAAAGTTAGGTATGGAAGTTTTATGATCTTGCCAGAAGATGTTTTGACAAAAAAAAATTGAAATAAACCAGCAATTGTGTGTTGAAAGAATTAAAAAAAAAAAAAAAATTTCTTAAAAAAATTATTTAAATTTTCCAAATATTAATATACAATCTTTCTTAAGTTACCTACGACTTCTTAAACATGAAATTTCATCAAAATCGTGTCAGCCAACCATTAACGAGGAAGACGGTTTTGAAAAAAATTGTACTATGGGAGGTACCGTTCTTAGACTTTTTTTAAAATAAATTTTTGGATCATAAGAATAGTTATTCAGAAATAATATCTCACGTAAGGTTTTATTAAAATCATTAGAGCCATTTTCGAGAAAAATATGTATTATCAGCTAGGTACCGGTATTTCAAGACCTAAAGACCTAATTCCAAAAACTCCTCTATAGGATGCCAAACAGACCCTAACTGCAAATTTTGAAGAAAATCGGTTAAGCGGTTCAGGCTGTAGATCCATATATGGACATACAGACATACAGACAGACAAACAAACAGACAAAATTGTTGGACCCACTTTTTTGTATTCACTATCATAGTAATGTCATTTTTAGTAGATATCTCAAAAAAAAATTTCTGTACGATTGCAAAACTTGTCTTATAGTATCTATAATCTCAAGTAAAAATAAAAAGAGGGCATACCTGCTAAATGTTTGCGATGAACAAAGTTGTATTGTTCAATCTTAAAATACTAAACAGGACAACCAAGGCAAAATAATCTTTTTCTCTTGCAGTCGATGAGATTTCTAAATTTCTTAAGGCTAAGCCAATCACCATTCAGCTTCATTTTATTTATTGACTTATATTTTACCCACCAATATATTTACTGCGCCAAGAAGATCGGTATAGATTTCTTGAGACTTTTTTCTGAATTATTGTGTCTATTACATGCGATGGTTATTAAGTGAGGCACTCCCTCGCATAATTTTTATGGTATCACAATGGACCTAATATTGGTCTAAGTGTGTCAGTTGTTTTCCTGACAGCCATTTTTAACCTAACCATGCCATGGTTCATCTAAATTCTAAATAAATAAATAACCCTCATGCCTTGTTAGTAAATGGAGGGGAACTAGAATTTTCTGCCGATTCGGAACGGCTTATCGAGAAAGCGCTTCTCATGGTTCATCTCGTAATCTTCACGTTTTATTGTTTAGATTATTTGTGCCAAATATTTCGCATTTCGTAATGGCGCGGCATACCCCTCGAGCGGATCACTAGTGTGAACGTGAAGCAGCTATAAACGGGAGGGCTGTCATATTTGTAAAAATAAAAGTTTGAAAAACTAATTATTCAATGAAGATTGGAACTTGGGAAGTGGTTTTGAAGTAAAGAAATTTCAAGAATTGAAAATTGAAGGAAAAAAGTCTTCATTTCGAAACGAATCAATTAGCGATAGGAAAAGACACCAGAGACACATCTTGATGTTCCGAAAAAACGTAGTATTCGCAGCTTTTCGAAAGTCTGTTTGGTACTATTTATTTGCTGTGCAGTCATTTTTGGTTTGGTAAAATACACAGTATTGTCTGACCTGCAAATTCTCTTTGCAAAGTCTTATATAGGTCCCCCAGACCGATTATGTTCACACCGAAAGAAAAAACCTTGGTTGTTTTAAACATGTTTCAGTGTTAATCAATTATTCATCTAAAGTTGTAAAATAACCAAGTTTCGTGATAAATACAAATAAGATCGCATTTTCAAATCAAATATGCTGCCGTGATCGATTTTTCTTCAGGTAAGTATCATAAAAATTTTTAAATTTAGTATGTTCGAAGTTGATTTGAATATTTTCTTATTTTTAATTAACAACGTGATTGTTGATTTCATACTTGGTCAACAACAAACATATTTAACAAACAATTAAAGCTGAAATTATAAAAACTATCACGTTTGTGATTGAAATACCAAATACATTGTTGAACTATTACCAATATGTGTGATTAACAATGTTCATACTTCTTTAATCAATAAACAGAATAGATAAAGTATCAGCAACAGTAAGTCTCCCTGCTAACCTATAGGTTCGAGGTTTGAATCCCAGCAGAGGCAAAAATGTTTTTCGATGGGTATCCCCTTTCGCGAGGAATTGGCAAGTCCTCCGTTAGTAAATTCATTGCCATGAAAAGCGCTTTCTCAATTAGCCGTTTGGAACCGGAAGAAAATTTGTAGGTCCCCTCCATTCCCTCACAAGGCATGGTTGTGAATGCGCTAGGCCCAGGGGCTCCTCGCTCTGTTGCGCCATTTTGAATCTCAATATTTTTCATACGTGAAAACGTGAAGTCGCATAACGGAACTTCAATTCAGGCATTTATCATAGAAATTTTACATAAAACTGTTGAGCAAATAAAAACGTGGCTGATTTCTCACGAACATACTTGATCAACAATGTTCATATTTTATCAACAATCCAGAATTGTTGAAGAAACACAAACGTTGTTAAAGTATCATTAACATGTATGTTTCTAGTATCACAACCGTTGTTGGTCAACAATGTTTTTGCTCAATGTTTAAACATGAAATTAAAAATGGCGCTGTTGATTTAAGCAATGAAATTGTAGCATTTCAATAAAAACAATGAAAATGCCAGCTTGTTCAATTTAAGTATATTCGTGCTTGACGCAAAAACAAACAAGCTTCATGTTTGATTTTACCAAGGTTTTTCTTTCGGTGTATTGATCTGTCAAAGTGTCAGTTTCAAATACATACGTCTCTATCTGTATTTGAAACTAGTGATTAAAATGAACGTGTCTATGTAAAATGGAGATTTTCTTTTGTTTTGACTGATACAAGTTTTTACGATTTTCTCAAAATCAAAAAAAAAATTTGAAGCTGCACGACCACTAGGCATTGTGTGAGTTCGGTATGCCGTCTTGAAATAAAATCGCTGCTGACACCAATTTTTACATAGCTTAGAGGATCAAATCAGTGAGTTACATCCAAGATCGGGCGATCTAACACTCTTGGACTATTTTTTGTTTGTTGGTTATGTAAAGTTACATGTCTACGCAGATAAGCCCAAGACCAGAATATTCGGCGCGTTTTAGCTGACTAATGGCTCCAATGACTGAAAAAGTGGTCGAAAATTATAACTTTCGATTGGAATAAATTCGAGTGGAAAACCCTTATCTTTATGATAAAGTCAAATTCTTGGCATTAGCATCATTTTTATTTCTTCTTGAAATTAACACATCTCTGAAAACAGCCTTAACTAGAACTCTATCACAAATAAAGTTCTATTCATCCTCAAGGCTCTGTGCTTACCTCCTGTTTTCACTAACTAGTTCTATTACTACTGGCCAACCAGCGACAAAGTAGATCTAGTGTACCTCAAGGTGGTCACCTAGTACTTCTGCTCTTCATTTTCTTAAATTAATAAAGTACTTGTATTTCCTTCAGAGACATTTTAACATTTGGTGATGAGAAAAAAGAGCTAAAGTGCGCACAAACGATCGCTTTCATCTAAGACCTATAATTCGTATTACATGCCAAACGAATTAACTCCTCAACCTCATCAAATGACAAAGCGCCATTAAAACAAATAAACACGGGAGGTGCTTTGGCTCACATGGAAAGATTATTTAATCAAAGCTGTCATTTGCCTGAATTTAAGGAAATGATACTCAGATTCTTTGCTCAGAACCAGCCACTTTCTATCTACAACAAATAGCATATTGATTTAAACATTAATTTAATGTTTCAACACCTGGCAACCATGTTTAAAATTGATATCAATTCTTCAACAGAAACATTAATAAGCTCGCGCGTTATTCAATTCTGTTCAACTTTGAATGCAAACCTAAACAGAGAAGCATTCTTTTTTGTCGACTACAATTATTGTTCAAATGGATATTATTTATTAACAATATCAAATCGAGCACCTCTTTGTGTTAGTCTGTGGGCCAGTATAAATATTTTACTGTAGGTGTCTAATTAAGAACAGAAATCATTTATTTCTAAAGCTTTGGCGCCTATCGACGTATTCGTCACCGCCACGATCAAATAACAAAAGTCAAAAGCTTTCACTACTTAAGCCTGTTGATTGTTGAATGTTGATCAATCAACGCCGGTTTCCATGTTTCCAGTTTGTGAACGTCTCTGAAGTTGAACGGTTGTGTTGTGTTGCGTTTCTAATTCCTGCCATCACACCTTTAAAATGGGTTTCATGACAAGAGTTTTTTTTGTGGTTCTAACTCTGGGAACAGCGGTGCTATATCGCAACTTTAAAAACATCACCCAGCCAATTGCTCCGCCAAAGATTGATTTGAATGCATATTGGGGACCGGGATCAGTTAGTTCCTACAAAGAGGATCCATCCATAAAACCATTTACCATTAAATACTCGGAAGCTGTAGATGATCTCAAGCAGCAACTGGCTCGGCCACTCAAATTACACGCCCCTCTTGAGGATGTCAACTTTGAATATGGCTTCAATAGTAAAGCCTTACAAAAAATCATCACTTATTGGCGCGACAATTACCTGACGAAATGGCCAGAGCGCGAACAATTTCTCAACAAGTTTCCACAATTCACAACACAGATTCAGGGGTAAGTGAACTGGGGGACTTGGCTACTTTCTATTTACATTGTTACAATTTGTTTCATAACAACCGGTGTTGCGTTTCGAGTTATTCTGTTTGTCTAATTAATGAAGGGGATATTTTGTAAAATGACAGGTGTTTGTTTCGTAGTAAGGATAATTAAACTACAACATGAAATCTGTACAGATTAAATGTTTGTTCAACACGATGTTCAATTCGTTAACGTGTGTGTGGATGTGTGTGTTGGAATGTTTCTGATGATGAAGTAGATACGATGTTTATTTATTTTTCAGTCAGCGTTTCCTAAATTTCAAAACAAATCAATTCCTCTCATTTGAAGGGGGAAAACGATCTTTTTGTTTTAATCTAAATCAGATTTTGTTTACTTTTCTGAGAACAAAAATACGATGACACGAATGTTTTATTCTAAACAATCGACAGAATTGCGACTGAAATTTGTATCGATTCAATGTGACATTTGAATATAAATCTAGGTACAAAGTTATTAAGGATGAGATCATAGGTCAAATTAACTAACAACTAGGTTATGGTAATTTGTGGTTTATAATCTTTGGTTTATAACTGCAAATTTGCTTATCACGTGGTGTTGTTTTTTATTATTGAACCGTAATTTTGCGGTTATATTACAAAGACTAAGATTTCTTTTATTGAATAAGCACGTGTGAGTTATGAGTAGGTATAAATGGATAACGACTTTTGAAAGATTCTCACATCTATCGCTCACAAATGGAAAAAATACCTAAGGTGTTCCAAAGCTCACCAATATTCGTGGAGATAGCAACAACTGAACAATAACTTCAATTAACTTCAATTGGTTTATTAAATTTATTGCGTTTTTCATTGAATAAAAGAGCCACTCACTTTTTGGAAAGACTCGCTCCTTTTCACATTTTCCATGTTTTATTTAAAAATAAAGAGTAGAGTTTTTCTAAACGCTATAGGTTGGGAGATCTGCTCTGAGCTCACCCACCTATGCTAAAACATTTGTTCGCAAAATGGAAAATAATTTGATTATTTTAAATTTGCAAAACAAAACGTTGGGTTCAAAAAACTGCCAAAAATTATGAAGAAACGAGTAATAACTCAAAACTCACTAATTTGCTGGCTGAAAAAAAAAAACAATTACAAAACATAAAAATAAGAATTTCGATATGTGAACATCAGGTGTCGAATAACCGCATCAGTGATCGAGTGAGTAAGTATTATTTTTCTTTCAAAATTCGTTCTTTATTACACAACTTCAGTCTGTTGTTCCTTTCTGGACTTCAATTCCTTCTAAAATTGATGAAAAGAAGTCAAATTGTGGGACTAAAGTGCGCGATAACGTGAGAAGTAATGCCAAAACACATAATTCAGTCACGTATTACTCGATCACGTATGCTGCGATTCGGCCCCAGTTATCTCCAATATCAGGTAAGGTTAGGTTAGGTGGACGTGGCTGTCAGCCAATGCATAGATTGCCTGACACACTTAGGCCGCAAGGGCCCATTGTGATACCACAGAGATCAGCAAGTTAATCACTTACTGATCTCCAATACCAGGAAAAACTCAAAAAAATGTTTCATTGAGTAGTTCCCGATTTGACAGTAAATCTATTGAATTTCAATGAAAAATGGAATTAGTTTCATGTGATGATGGTGATGTGATTTTACTGCTTAGATGCTTTGATGAGCAAATATGTGTGGGACCGTGCGAATGAATATTTCTTAAAAAATAATTCCGGAACTAGTGTCAGTGTAATCATATTCGCGGCACTGTCGCCAAGCAGTGTGATCTCAAAGTAATCAATGCTCCTCTACTTGTCTCCCTCGAAGAAGGGATCCGCCTGATACCCTGCATTGACCTAACAGGGACAGGACAAGACTCCCGGTTTTCTTCTTTTCTTATCATGATCGTGTCTCTCCTGATCGTTTCTTTGAACTTGACAATACCAATGAATTAGTCGGTCGTATCCTATACATGATGTTGACGTGCATGTTATTACGAATCTTGGTTTGTTCGTGGAATTTTTCCTAGGGTTAGTTGTCAAGGAAAAAAAAACTGGGTTCTCAGTTCTCTAAAAACGATAAACGACAAAATCACCACACACCCCTGTCATTTAAAATAAAATAAAAAAACATCCTATTTCACGGCGCTGTTATTCACCTCAACTCGGCCCAGCAAAAGCCTAGTACTACTTTAGGGCGAGTTGAGTTGAGGCAAACTCAGGGTACAAAAAACACTAATGTCACTTTCCATTGGACGAAAAGAACCGTCCAGGAGCGTTCTCAAACCGTTCCATTGGTGCAAAAAAGCCGCTTCTCGATTTGAAGTGAGAATCGTCTCAAGAAGCACTAACACATGTTACTCAAATGTCAAAAACAAAGTTTTCTTCAAGGAATATTTCTTAAGAGCCATAGCCGTTTCACTCACTCAAAGGAAATTACGTTAAACTGAATAGAAACAATTTCGGGTGTTCCATTGGTTTTTAAAATGAGTGCTTCCCCGAGTGAAACCCATGGAAAGTGACATAAGATTTGCATGCGAGTTTAGGTTTTTCAAAAACAAATTTGTGACAACCGAAGGCTTCCATAAAAGTAAGAATCTTTTATTACTCCTGCTGTCTTTTGGACCATTTTTATTTCAACATTTTTTATCATAAAAGATGGTGGAGCTTTCTCGTCACTTCATTCACCCTACTACTCAACTATTGATGTTGCCATCACAAGTTGCTTCACTACTGATCATAAATCCCAGATATTTGAATAGTTCACACTTGGGATGCACATTTTTTCTTATTTTTGTTAGAACTGGATCTTAACACGGTCTTAGACCAACAGTTGAGGCAATGTTTGAAAACGATTAACTGCTATGCAACAAAATTATGTATGAAACAACAAATCACACAGCTTATAGCTCAAGTGTGTAGAAAGCATTCAAAATCTTATCATAACGCCGCAGTCTTCTCTCTACTTTCGTTTACTTTTTTAGTATTCTTATCTATTGTTTGAAATTCTACATCTGGCTGTTTTATTATTGTTTAAACAAACAGACAAAGTTATTATTAGAACTCTTGATTGAAATGGGTGAGCTGCAGTTTTGATCAAAAGCAAATAAAATATAAGACAAAATATCATGTTCCTCAAGCCCAGTGAAAATGAGTGAAATCATCTTCGTCATACAATGGTGCTTCTGAATCTTTTTAAAAAAATGATCTCAGTACAGTTTAGGAATCATGCAGTCTATAGTGCTAATGTCAATTCAGTGGATTGGATGTTAGATACCGACATGCCTGTGGCGCAACGGCCAACATCGCCAACATGTTTGACTGTTACATGGAAGTTCGAGCGTTCGAGGTTTGAATTCATTCAGCAGTTTTACTGTGTTTATAGTCTTTGGAAAGGGGGCAGAGCTGTCAACTTTTTGGAGAGTGATTTCACTGCCGTAAAAAAGGTTTCCTCTATTAGCCATTTAGAATCGGAAAAAAATTTGTAGGTCGTCGGTTGTCACTCATTTGATCTCTCCGCTCCTTAGTCAGTAGTATGATCTATTGATTCTCTGGAACATCGTCGTAGCCCTTTTTGTCTCTCTATTTTTTTATCATTTATTTTTTTCATTTTTTAAAACTCCTCTCAAACAATTAAGACTCCCAGTTAATTTTGAAGTCTTTAACATTCTTTGCAGGAATGAAGTCTTTTAATTGCATGAAGCCTTTAAACTGCTTGAAGTCATTTGATTGCTTGAATTCTGTTTTACTGCACTGAATGATATGACAGGTTTAAGTAACTGATGAAAAATAAAACTTTTCAATTTTATATGTACAAGTTGATGTAACAAAACTCTGACAACTCTGCAACTTTCCCATACTTTTTACTATCGCACTTGGCACAGAAAGGTTCGTGGGGTGCACAATCGTGTACATTTGGTTTAAAATAGAAAGCTTTTGTATTTATTTTTGCACCCAAAGATCCGAAAATAAAAAATATTAAATAAACACTAATCAAAGCCTAATCCGCGCAAGTGTAGGTAAATTGCTAAATACATATATTGTTATGTATGCATTGCAATTTGTAACACACCTTGTTGAAAAACTTATCTTGTTATTTAAGGGAACCTAGTTCATGTATACTTAATCTGATAAAAAATATTTCATCAAAAATTCTAGATAAGAAAAAAACAATTGACGGCTGTTCGTGCTTCACAATCGAATAGAGGAATAGATTTTCTGTTCTTCGTAGTATTAGAAATGGTATTTCAAATAAAATATGCTAAAAACCTGTTTTTGATCCAAAGGGAAAAATTGAAACTTTTTTTGAAGAGAACAAGTATTTCATTAATAATACAAAATGTTCATTAATAATACAAAATTCGAGAAATGCAAACGAACTCTTGGAGCTCTTTTTATTGAGATGAAATAATCTCTGCTCTTTGCTCTATGGACCAAGTCTATAATGTCTTATGTTTTATGACCATTGAAGTAAAATTTCGTTTAGTTTTTTTTATCATAAAAAACTATTAACCATAAGATCCACTAACTACATAAAAACAAATGGATGACATATGTTTACAAATGCGAACATCTTAGGGGACGACCGCATACTTAGCGGCACAGCGGCAACATTAGAACAAAATTGAAAGCTGAGCGGCAGGGGATGTCGCTTGGTTTTCAATTTTGGTTTAATTTTGCCACTTTTCCACTCTATATGTGGCCGTACCCATAGATAACCTATGATGTGCTTGCATCGCTGTACTTCTAGCGGAAAAAACGATTGAAAAAAAAACGTGAGATAACCAAACACTCTAAAGCATTCAAAAGCTTCATATTAAAATATGTGATCATTTCATAAAAAAAAACCTGATGTTTTCGCATTGAATTCATTATCATAATAATCCTCATATTTGCGGTGTGATAAAAGAAGAGTGCGCGTACACAGAATTAAGAACGAAAAAGCTCGCAGGGAAGAAGGTATCTTACTTCTTTCGCTTTCGCGCAGACAAGGATTGAATCAAAACATTCACTAAATCAAAACCTCACTAATATTATAGCTGTGTAAGTTTTTATGATTGGATGTTTTCCCTTCATTATGCAAAATCAGCTGAACGAATTTGAATAAAGTTTGGCATACAGAGATGGCTTCTAGCTAGAATTTATAAATTAAATATCATCTAGAGTCGGAACCGGTGCGTATTACGTATGGCGCTGTTTTCGTTTCCGATCAAGTGGCCATGAAAATTGCTATCTAACTTAGCCGTTCGGAATCTTTATAAAATTGTTGGTCTTTAAAATGCGTTAAGCCCGAGGCTTACAAAGTTTTTTACTTGTTTTTAGTCCTTTACTGCTAGAATCTTCACTCCGTTTTAGTGGTTTGGCATCTTTACAGTCACCAACACAGTTCGCTTCACATAATTTCAACGTTCAAACTTTATAATAAAAAAGAAATATCATGAAAAAAATATATTGTGTGTGTTTTATTTATGTTCACTTTTGAAAACACCAAATGGATAACCTTTTATTTACTCGTATAACAGAATTGGTCAAGTATTTGAATGTTATATCGAGTTTTGAGCTATTTTTGCTTAAGAAAGAGTTGTTCATATGCTATTTAACCGATAAGATACCTTAAAACCTCTTGTCGAGCAATAAATTTCTTTTTAAGATAAGATAAGTTTTAAGTTATTATTTAAATATTTGTTTTTTCTTTCTTTTTTTTTACATGTTGCTATACGATAGAAATATTTTTATCAGTTCATTCATGAAAGTTTTCAAATATTTTTGGGTTCCTATATTATATTGTTTGGAATTGCCTTTGTATGTGCGAAAATACACTGCGACCCACTTGATCAGGAACACATAAGGAATTTGATAAATAAAAATGTTTGTTAAAATGAATTTTTAGCGGTTGAAGATTGATTTCTAAAATGTATCCTGAGCTTGAGTCTGTAGATTCTGTGATCAAGCAGATTTTTTTCGAACTCGCTCTGTCGCGAGAGTCCTCAAAGATCTCAATATACATAAATCCGCTAGTCCAGATGGTATCCCCACCGTTATTCTGAAGAGGTGTTCTTCTATGCAGGCAAAACCTCTGCATAAACTTTTCCATCTTCCCTATCGTGCTTTTGGGGTCGATGAGTCTCTTCTTCGTTGGATTAGAAATTACCTTTCCGACCGTTCAATACAAGTTGTATTGGATGGCTTCAAGTCTGATACCCACTTCATAAATGCTGGTGTGCCCCAGGGCTCCGTTTTGTCTCCGACTCTCTTCCATATTCATAAATGATCTCTTGTCTGAAACCTCTTATCCACTTAATTGTTTTGCAGACGTCTCGACCCTCAGCTTTTCATACTCGTTTCCAAATTCACGTCCCTGATTCTTCGGATGTGGAACTGGAAGAGTTGCGTATTATAAGCTCATTGAATTCTGACCTTGACAGCATTGTTACATGGGGTCTTAAAAACCGAGTAGAATTCAATGCTTCGAAAACTCAATGCTGTCTCTTATCGTTGAAGTTTGACATTCCCCCATTGCCATTATCCATGAATGGTACCTGCATCCAAGCAACCTTTGGAACGACCTCATATTTGAAGTCGCCAAAAACGCTGCTTAATAATTGGGTTTCTTAAGACGATGCAGGAAGTTATTCGCCCCTTCTGATCTGGCTAAAATTTATAAGGCCTTCATTTGCCCAAAACTGGAATATAACGCCCATATCTGGTCAGGTGCTCCTCAAACATCTCTGCGCCTACTTGATAGGGTACAAAACCGAGCATTCCAATTTATAAGTGTTAGTTCAATTGTAGAATCGACTGATTCTCTTGAACATCGTCGAAACGTTACCTGTCCCAATCTCTTTTATCGTTTTTTCCACAAACAGTGCTCTAAACAATTTAGCCGCAACACTCGCCTTGCTAGGAATTCTCATCAGTTCTACCTTGAGCCCAACTTCGGGCGTACAGTCAAGTATAGAGATTCATATTTTAGTCGCACCACTCGAACGTGGAATGCTCTACCTGGCCCTGTTTTTCCCCTTCATTACGATTCGCATAAATTCAAAAGCAACGTGCATCGATGTCTCCTTTCAAATCCTTTACTATTTTCCTAAATACTCGCACTGTGTTGTACAACATCATAAGGGTATAGTCATAACCCCTTGATGTGCGCGTTAATTATACAAAAAAAACATTTCTTATCTAATTTTATAACTATCCTACCTTTTTTGGCGTAACTAGGTCACACACACCACAGTCCACAGGCATTGAATTTTACAGAGTTCACTTTTGTGAGGGAATGGTGGGAACCTACAATTTTATTTCGGTTTCGAACGGGTATTAGAGAAAACACTTTTCATGGCAATGAATCTAGTATCTATTATATATATATTAGACTTGGCAATTTCTCGCGAAAGGCAATACCAGAGGAAAAACATTATTTGTATTCTGTTGGAATCCAAACCACGAACCTATCGCGTAACAGGCAGATATGCCAAACATTACGCAACGGGTACCATATGTTTGATGAATACGACACAAAGCAATTAACTTCTATTTTTGTTACGTGGGAGGTTTCGAGGTTAGAATCCCAGAGGTATAAAATTATTTTCCACGGGTATCGCAAAATTCGTAAGTCTTCCGAGAGTAGTTACACTGCTATGAACAACGCTTTTTAGCTTCGAGCCCGGCCACGTACTGAACCGCAGAGCGGAAAATTAAAATAACCTTGAAAGCTGCTCAGCGGAAGAGCGATATCGCTTAGTTTTCAAATCTGTTCTAACTTTTTCGGTTCAAATTTTTAATATTTAAGAGTTTTTAAATAAGTGCCATTTAAAAGCAAAACATTTTCTGAAATAATGATGGAGCCCTCAAAAATAATAATGGATTCTTAATTCATTGATCGAAAAAATCTAATTTATTTGGAACTCAAACTGAAATAGTTTTCCTTTAAAAATTATTTTGGATCATAATTAAGTTGCATTTTCATTTAATTTTTGGTAGAAATAAAATACTTCGAATAGGTACGAGAAAGTACTGAATAATAACACTCCTCTGAGAGATTTTGTAAAGAAAACAAAATAGTATCCATCTGTTGATTAAGAGCATTTCAAATTTTTAATTGACAAACTTTATTTCTTTTCAGACTCAAAATCCACTTCTTGCATGTAAGACCTAGTAATCCAGGAACAAAGAAGGTCTTGCCTCTCTTATTGCTTCACGGATGGCCAGGATCTGTTCGGGAATTCTACGAAATTATTCCCATGCTTACAACTCCCTCCAAAGATCATGATTACGTTTTCGAAGTCATCGCTCCAAGCTTGGTTGGCTATGGATGGTCCCAGGTTTGTTCTCCTAAACATGTTAAATTCCCCTCCGTTTTCTAATGACTTCACTTCGATTCTTTTAGGGATCTTCAAAGAAAAACTTTGGTGCTGTAGAAATGTCAGTTGTTTTCCGCAACCTCATGCTTCGTCTCGGTCATCAAAAATTCCTCATCCAAGGTGGTGATTGGGGAAGTTTAATTGGAAGCAATCTCGCAACTCTTTTCCCCGAAAATACTATTGGAGTTCATCTCAATATGTGCTTCGCTAACACCATGTTGGCAAATATCAAAACATTTTTAACAAACTTATATCCATCGATGTTTTTGGAGAAAGAGCAAGAAAAATTCCATGTGCCATTCGGTGAGATCTTCTCCAACCTGTTGGAAGAGACGGGCTATTTCCATATTCAAGCAACCAAACCAGACACCATTGGAACAGCTTTGCTCAACAATCCAGTTGGACTGGCAGCGTACATTTTAGAAAAGTTCTCAACATGGACTAACTTGCAGTACAGGACTCTTCCTGATGGTGGTCTTACTAAAAAGTACACTTTGGATGCACTTTTGGATAATGTCATGATTTACTATTTAACGGATTCAATTACAACCTCGCAGAGGCTATACTCAGAAGTATTTGCAAAGCATGGCAGAGAAATGGAAATGGATCGCGTAACAACAACTGCTCCATTTGGATGTGCAAGGTTCAGGCACGATTTGGCTCATGCTACCGACTGGCAACTGAAGGAGAAGTACACAAATATTGTACATAGTACATACCATGAAGATGGTGGGCATTTTGCGGCTATGGAAGTACCAAAAGAACTTTATGCTGATTTCATGCAATTTGTAAAGAAAGTTGTTGTTTAGAGTAGGAGCTTCAGTTTTTGCGAAGTGAAAGTAACAAGTAAACTTTTCTATTAAAAAATTGTAAAGGGTTTTTTTTTTTTTTTGTTAAATTCTGACAGTCTGTCTATAGTGCCGGTTTTATGAATTCTTCGATGATCTCTATCCTTTTCTAGTGGTAGCACATTTGGCCCTCACCATTGAACTGATTCTAGATGCTTCTATTCTAAAGCTCGTAAAAGAACTTGTGACACCACACTGGCTTCTTCCAGTGCCGTAGGCGGAGGCGAGACTTATGAAAGATCCGTATACAATTGGTCAAGGCAAAAGCAGTTTTACTAAGTCAATTCAAAACAACATACCTAACATTTTGAGTCCGGAAATGTTTAAAAATCTGGCTTCGACTGACCATGTCAATACCACATTCACGCACTTTCGTCTGTCTTATAACCCTCAACGTTCTACACGCTTCCAATGTCTAACTTATAGGAAACCTTATCAAAATGGAAGTACCAATACCATTGATTTACAATACAACTTCTTCATAAGTAGGTGCATGTTTTTGAATTCAGCTTAGTGACATGCCTTATCGTAAACTTCAAACGTATCAAATTTATCAGTTCTGATAGCAGGAGCATAATACCTTGTAATATGGTCACTCTTAAACAATTTTCAGTCTACACGCAATCAGTATAACTTGTGGCTGTGTATCGATCAAAAATGTCGCCAAGAGTAAGAATATTAGTCATTGTACTGTCAATTGGGTTTGGTTTGATCTTCAAATGCCTCAACAAATATTTTGGACCAGTTGAGCGACCAGACTTGCCTCTGAGCCAATATTGGGGTCCTGGTCAAGCACCAGCTGATTATGAAGCACCAACAAAGTTGCAGTTGGTGCGTCCTTATTATGGCGACGATGTAAGTTTTCATTCCTAAAAGTTTTTTTGTGATTTGATTTTGAATTTTTTTGAAGATCATCAACGATCTAGTGAAGCGTTTGAACGATAGTTTTTCTTTTATCCAACCATTGGAAGATACAAACTTTGAGTATGGATTCAATAGCAACTACCTGGAAGAGATAGTGACTTACTGGAAGGACGACTATCTACGCCGCTGGAGAGAGCGGGAAATATTTATTTGGCAATTACCTCATTACACTACTGTCATTCAAGGGTGAGTCTAGTTAACAATGGTACACGGCTTTGAATTCTTCATCTCTCCTACTTTGAAGCAGGCTACGAATGCACTATTTGCACCTCAAGGTCTATGATGATGTCAAGGAGAAGAAGCAAATGTATCCTATACTATTACTCCACGGCTGGCCAAGTTCGGTGCGAGAATTTTACAATCTTGCACCCAAGCTGTATTCGGGCGATGACGATAGCAACTTTGTATTCGACATCGTGGTGCCAAGCTTACCTGGATTTGTATGGTCTCAGGCAAGTCATGGCAATATGAAAGTCCAGATATTGTTTTTTATATAACACAACTTGTAGGGAGCTTCAAAGAAAGGTCTTGGACCAGCACAGATAGCTGTTCTCCTGCGCAATCTTATGCTTCGAATCGGGTACACGAAATTCTTCATTCATGGTAGTGACTGGGGCTCAGTGATTGGATCACATATGGCAACTCTATTCCCAGATAATGTTCTTGGTTATCACTCCAACATGTGCGTCTTATACACACCTCTTTCAAATTTGAAACTCCTGGTAGCGAGCCTATTGCCATCGATGTTTGTTCAAAGAGAGCACCGAGACTTTTTCTTTCCACTCTCTAAGCCTTTCAATAGCTTAATGGAAGAAACTGGATATTTTCACATCCAAGCAACGAAGCCTGAAACAATTGGATCAGTTCTCACCGATAATCCAGTGGGGTTGGCAGCATACATTCTGGAGAAATTCTCAACGTGGACCAATGGAACATTTAAAACGCGTTCAGATGGTGGACTATTGGAGCAATTTGAATTGGATACACTAATTGACAATGTCATGCTTTATTTCCTTACAAATTCTATAACAACATCGCAGCGACTTTATGCAGAAGCAATGTCTAAAGAACACCTTTCTCTAAATTTGGATCGCGTTCTGACTTATGTTCCAACAGCATGTGCGAGATTTAAGGGAGATTTAGCTCATCACTTTGCATTGGACTTTCAATTGAAGGATAAATACAGGAACTTGGTTCAGAGCACATACTACGACAAAGGGGGACATTTTGCTGATTTGGAGCAGTCCGATGTGGTTTATAAAGATATTATTGAGTTTGTAAAAAAGGCTGAGAAGTACATGTAGTGAACAAGATTTTGAAACTTTGTTTTCCTTCGGTATAAAGTGTACCGATGCAAGCCATCTAGAGGAGTTTTTGGAAGGGAAAAAACTTTGAACTGTCAGATTCTGCGGAGTTTCAGGCTCTAGGTTATTTGTCAAACAAAGGTTGCGAAAGAACAGATGGATTTTCGACTTTGCTAATTTCTCTTATCAATAACATTTGTGAACCTGAATCAGAATACCAAAGTATGTAATCTGATCCTCTATTGACAATCTTGATTTATAACTTTGTAAGTCGAAATTACACGTAGGAAAAACAAGCGAAAAAAATAGTAAGTATACACCACAGTGACTCTGAGTGATTTTTTTTAAGGAAGTTATTGAAGTTTGGTCATAAGATCGGCATTAATTACTCGGTATTTACTTCTTTCAAGTCGAGTTCCCTTCAATCAATGAATCCCATGCCGTCAGCATTAAGCATTGAAGACCAGTGGCAGCAATGCCAAGAAGCCATCAGAACCGCTGCCTCTGAGGTTCTGGGTTTCACTCGGACACCAAAACGAAACCCATGGTTCGATGAAGAATGCAGGCAGGCAAATGCAATCAAACAAAAGGCACGACAAATGCTGATGCAAAAACGAACGATGGCTGCTTACGATCAGTATTTTTTTTTTTTTTTTTTTTTGTCAGGAGTAAATCTTCAAAAGACACTTAGTAGTATTCGATACCAAGTAGTGTAGGATTCTTACCCACTAAAAACTCCTCATAATCAGAACCAATCTATAACGATCGACAACAGATTTTTCTTTCTCAATAATATTATCTCTTTAAGGGAAGCGAACTTTTAATGCTTCCCATGACTTTTAGGCCATTAGCTCGTGTGGCTTAGTTCTTCTTAATCTCCGAACATTGCCTCTCCATTTCAGAGTTGATATGACTATGCAGTCGCTGATTGTGCGATACAGCATGTTTTCTTACAACTTCTGTAACCGTTTCTATTTGTAGGTCACGATGTAAATCGCTATTTCTTATATACCATGGAGCATTTACTATTCCACGAAGGACTTTGTTTTGGAACTTTTGGATGATTTCAGTATTTGTTTTCTTTGAACAGCCCCATAATTGGATTCCATAGGTCCAAACAGGTCTAAGTACTTGTTTATAAAGCATTATTTTATTTTCGACAGATAAGTCCGAATTTCTACCGAGTAACCAGTACATTTTTCTATATTTCAAGTTGAGCTCTTCCCTTTTCTTTTTAATATGCTCTTTCCATTTTAGCTTTGCATCCAAATTCATCCCAAGGTATTTGGCCGTATTGGCGTAGGGTACAGCTTGATTGTTGATGAATATTTGAACGTAGCTTAACTTTTTATTTGTAAAGTTTATATGTGCAGATTTAGCTTCATTGAGCTTGATACGCCATTTTTTGGTCCAATCACTAACGGTGTCAACGGCATTTTGCAATTTCTCAGCAGCCTTGACGACGCACTTACTGGATGCCAAAATTGCGGTATCATCCGCAAAAGTAGCCATAATGGTGTTGTTATCCACTGGAATATCCCTTGTATATAGCAAATACAGGGTAGGTCCTAGGACGCTTCCTTGTGGAACACCGGCTTATATTTTACTTAGCTTTGAATATTCTAGAATTCTAGATCATACCGTACTCTGAAGAGCCGGTTTGAGATATAAGATTTTAGTATTTCGTAGTACTGCCTGGGTAGGTCCCTTTGCATTTTGTACTCTAACCCCTCATGCCATACCTTGTCGAATGCTTGAGCAACATCTAAAAATATAGCCGAACATACTTGTTTTTCTTCTAATGCTTTTTCAACTGTATCTGTTATTCTATGAACTTGGTCTATCGTGGAATGTTTATTTCTAAATCCAAGCTGATGATTTGGGATTAGATTTCTTTCTTCTATGACCTTGCTCAGTCTTTTCAGGAGCAATTTTTCAAAGACTTTTGCCATTATTGGTATAAGCGATATTGGTCTGTAAGACGTCACTTCTGTTGGTGGCTTACCTTGCTTTGGTATAACAATTACTTCAGCAATTTGCCAATGATGTGGGACATATTGGGTCTTTAGGCATGCATTTATTATGAATTGGAGTTTTATGAAGGCTTTTGATGGCATTTCTTTCATAACCTGAGCAGTTATTAGATCGTACCTAGGTGATTTTTTGTTCGATAGTTGATTTCGACACACACTTTTTATTTCTTTGAGTGTGACAATTGGTATGTCAACTTCATCGACTTTATCAATAAACTGTAAGCTGATTTCAGATGTATTTGCTGGGAATGGCTTAAAAACATTCGCAAGATGTTTTGCAAACAGGTTAGCTTTTTCTTTCGGATTTCCGATCCAATTCCCGTTTAGAGATTTAATTGGCGGGTTTTGTAACTGCGGTCTTTTCACGATCAGTATAACGAGATTTACAAGCAGAAAAGAAGGGAGGAACACCGAATTCTCAAAAATAAAAAGAGGCAGGATGCGAAGAGCTCGTTTGAGTAAATTGAGAAGTGCAATGACAGGAAGTTTTACCAAAAGGTAAAAAGATCCTGCCAGGGTGGCTAACCCCGAACGCAACCCTGTAAAGACCAGCAGGGAAACATAGTTATAGAGTCACAGTCGCTACTGACGATCTGGAAAGATCATTTCTGCAGACTGCTTAACGGCGATGAGGACACAAATTCCGCTGTCAGGCAGATTGCCCCAATCAGCTTGGACGATGATCAAGAATACTGTCCTCCCGAACAAGAAAAACTTAAGCTTGCCATATGCAAACTTCAATCAAATAAGACTGCAGATGCAGATGGCCTTGATGTCGAACTTTTCAATGCAGCTGGAGACCAGTTGGAAAGGAGCATGCACCAGTTGATCTGCATGACATGGCCAATCCTAAAGAAGGGAGACCCTTGCCATTGCGCCAATTATAGAGGGATAAGCCTCCATAACGTCGCTTATAAGATCTTGTCTGCTGTAATGAACGTCTGAAACCCAACGTCAACAACTTGGTAGGTCCTTATCAAGTGGTTTTAGACCAGAGAAGTCCACAATAGACCAAATTTTCACATTAAGGCAAATCTTGGAAATAACCCTATAGTAAGTAATATCGATTTCGATATACACCATCTTTTTATCGATTTCAAGGCTGAATTCGATTATATAGAAGGAAGAAAAAATGAAGGAAACTAGCATCCCTGCAAAACTCGATCGACTGTGCAGGATGACTTTGGATAATTTACGCTGCTCCGTCAAGCTCACCGAGACCTTTGATATCGAAAAAGGTTTTAGGCAAGGCAACAAATTGTCAACACCATGCTTGAAAAGAATGTGTTTTGAACACGTCATACGTCAACACCAGAGGAACAATCTTTCAAAAATGCTTGTACAATTACTCGCCTACGCAGACGATATTGACGTAATGGGAAGAAAAAAGCGTGATGTCATAGGTGCTTTTGCGAGCATTGAAACAGAAGCTGCAAAAATGGGTTTGATGGTTAATAAGGGAAAAACAAATTATGTGTTGTCATCAAACAAGGACACAAAACATAGACGAATCGGACTAAACGTCACAATAGACAGACATAACCTCGAGGTAGTAGGATCCGCTGTAGACACGGACAACAACACCAGTGCGGGGATCAAACGGAGAATAACTCTTGCCAACCATTGTTTCTTTGGGTTAAGAAGGCAACTGAGAAAAAAAAACCCTCTCCAGAAAAACCAAGGTAATTGTAATAAGGTAAGGGTTGAAGGTTAGGGAAAGGTAGTTTGGATGGAAGAAAAGGATTGGGAAAGGTAGAGGATTGGTTTCGGTAGTGGGAAAGTTGAGATAGAGGAAAAAGGATAGGATTGGAATGGAATATGGAAAAGGAAAGGAAAAGTAAAAAGAAAAGGAAGGAACAGATATTGGAAAAGGAAGGGAAAAGGAAGTGTCATGACGAAGGGACCTGGCACGCTTGCGAGGCATATATTGTATAAGACCTTAATCATCATCCCAGTCCTGCTCTACGGCGCGGAAGCATGGATCTTATCGAAAGCGGATAAGAAAACCCTTAGTCGTTTCGAAGGAAAAAGTCTGAAAGAATGACCTTGGGTTCCGTACGAAGACAATGTGTGGAGAAGAAGCTGCATCAGCTGTACCGAGACATGGGCATAGCCAGGAGAGTACGCATCGCGAGGCTACGCTACGGCTCGAAGGGTTTCCGAAAGCACATTGCAGGCAAATCGCGGAAGAGGAATACCTCGTCTTAGGTGGCGCAATCAAGTGGAAGAAGAACTCAACCGACTTAGAGTGCAAAACTGGAGAGAGCTCGCCCGAAATCGAAGTCGTTACAGAAAAATGTTGGTTGAGGCTCAGGTTCAACCCGAACTGTAATGCCCTCCTAAGTAAGAAAAAGTACTTCTTTCAAGTGGAAAATAGCAGCTAAAAGCATCGATATCATTTCGGAAAAAGATGATGTCGATATCATTGAATATTTAGACAGTAATTTTAGAAAAGAGGCAATCAACAAATATATCAAGTCGTCCTGAGACACCAAAACAGATCTCTGATGTTCATAAGCCAAGGCAAGTGTAAACTTCATCGACCAATAGTCGTTGATTTTTTATTGATAGACAATCAACTTTGGTCGAAAGTCGATATTTTTTCAGCTAGATTCTCCCCAAACACCACAAGTCAGAAGGTTTTGTTACTTGCTGAGACACATCACAATTCGATTGTTGATTAGAACTTGACTGAAACGTTGTGACTTATAAAATTTTTGTGGATAATCGTTATGTTAGTGTCGATGATGAAAAATGTCTAATAAAAACATAAAAACCATTCGATTCAGTCGACAATCGACAATTTTTTAGTTCATTGATGGCCCATAACCGCAATGATGACTTAGCTGAGTTGAGTTAGGATATGATTTATTTATTTTAGTCACAAATAACTAAAACTTACCTGAGTTTTTGGTTTTATGTGAGTCTTCAGGTTGATCAGAGAGATGATCTTGTGTCGAATCCTTCTAGACTTCAAAGAATACATTTTCCGGTGCCTTTAAGAAAATACTAAAACACTTTTCATTGAAAATAGATTCACTTTTGATTGAATTATTGAAAAGACGCACTCCAATTGGGCAGAACGAAACACATGGCTTTTTACTAAACATAGGCTCTTTATGACAGATAAGAAAAACGAAGCACAAAAGGGAGCTATTTGTTCTGAGCAGCACACATCCATTTTCGGATTATTCGGCTACAAACCGCACTGATATCATAAAAAAACCAATGGCTTTCAATAAATTTAACTTCTTTAAATATTAACACTATCGAAACTCACATACCGACGAAAACCCAAGGTATTCGATTCACATTTCAATCACACACTGCTTCGGCCGCATGAAAACCCGATTTTATTGCCTTACAACGGACGCGAAGTTCTCAGAACGGTACAAATTAATCACCCCGGCGACGATATTGAGCAAGGAAATCAAACTGCGCTTTAAAAAACGGACTTAGGTGTGTGAAAATAAAATAAAAACTCCCGGGATCCACTGACGGGCACTCTCTCTTGACTTTTTATCGTAGAAAATGGAATCAAATCTAAAAAACACACTCAACAAAAACTTAAAACGTATAGCACAATTAAACGTGTATTATTAGTAAAACATACTTTATAACATAATAATAAGAACCTTATTTCCCCAAATACTCGTAATACCACGTGTTTTAACTATTTTCCTATTTTTTAACAATTACACCTTCCGACCGTGTTCAATTGAATAACGGAAAACACACTGGACTGTGTAGTATGATCTGGGTAGGAACGAAAAGAATTAAAACAGAGCTCGGAGAAGTCTGGCTGCGTTCAATAATTTGAGCGATGATGTTGGGAGCGGTTCACAGTGGTAGTCTACGTTCACACTGACTGATCATGTTTAGATTCGCCAAAGTAGATGATAACGCAAAGTAAGTGAGAAGTGTTGTTTCATGATGAGCATGTGAGTACAACAACTAGAAGGCTTTGAAAAAGTGTGGCCTTAAACTTGAACCAGGCCACCTGATTTTAGTTTGTGTTACAGCTTTTCCAAGTCTCATAAAATGATCAAATTTGTGTAATTTATATATGAAACTGTTGAAAGTATTCACCTCAAACTTCTTGTTTTTTCGATCTTATCACTCTCGACAGTGTTTTATAATCACAGAATTGTTTCTTGCTGTATCAAATGTCACTTTATAGCCATAGTTTAGACAGCCAATTTTGGTTTCTCAAACTAGATATTTCCTTAGACAGCGATGAAAGTGTTAAAGAAAACGATTTGGAGTTGGACCCTGTTTTAAAAGCTGTCTAAAGGTAGACATACTCCGCCGTATTAATAAACGTGGAATAGCTGGGTTCCATGGATTAAGTGGAAAATGGTATAATGGTAGCTTTAATTAAATGGAAAATGGTATAATGGTAACTTAATCCATGGAATAAGGCTATTCCGCATTTATTAATACGGCGGACTTTGGAATAAGATTATAAAAACGACTGTTATCTATTTATACGCAATGGAAGTTAGTTTGGTAAGTTTTTTAATCTTGAATGTCTTTTTGTTGTTTGTAGCGTCACCTGTTATTTGAAAGTGAAAAAATGCTTCACTACAACTACGCTCCCAGCGTCGAAAACCTCCACCAAAGATGTCATTTGCGTAAGTGCGTCATTCTGTCATCTGTCAAAATCGTAACGTGCTTCGCTTGCTCCTTTCTCATTTTTTCAATAAATACGACTATCTATTTTCAATTTCATCATCAGTAAAAAAGAAGTTTTCTAAAAATGTCGTCTGCTTTAACTTGTATAAATTGTAATATTAAATTTGCAAACGCTGATTTCCATCGTGAACATTACAAATCAGATTGGCATCGTTACAACTTGAAACGTAGAATTGCTGCACTTCCACCAGTTTCAGCTGATGAATTCGAGAAAAGAGTATTGCAAATACGAATCGCTGATACGGCGGCCATTGAAGAGAAACAAACCAACTTGTATTGCAATGCGTGTCGTAAACAGTTTTCCAGTAAGTTATCTCACGACAATCACTTAAATAGCAAGAAACACAAGGACAATCTTACAAAATTCAATGATCTAAATGGAGAAGCCAAAGAAGTTACTACTAAAAGTCTAGTGCAACCTAAACAACAACCAATGTTGACCGATGAAGATGTTGAAGAGGTTGATTCCGATGAATGGGAAGAAGTTGGAGTCAATCCCATTGCCAATAACGACTGCATATTTTGCGACGAGCATAGTGAAAATATGGAGGATAATCTAAAACACATGTCCATTGCACATTCGTTCTTCATTCCTGATACAGAATATTGCACTGATTTAGAAGGTCTTCTGTTTTACTTGGGCGAAAAGGTTTGCAATCACTTTATTTGTTTGTTGTGCAATGACCGTGGCAAGACATTTTATACGTTGGACGCAGTACGAAAACATATGATCGATAAAGGTCATTGCCAAATGTTACACGAGGGCATTGCATTAGCTGAGTATGCAGAGTTTTACGACTACAGTTCCAGTTATCCGGACAATGACGAAGGAATGGACATCGATGAAGAATTTGTTCCTGATTTGCTGGATGGAGATGAATATCAGTTGGTGCTGCCATCGGGAGCTGTTATAGGACATCGTTCCTTGCTACGTTATTATAAACAAAGATTGAATTCAAATCGCGCAGTCACTATTCACAAATCGGATCGTAAATTGCATAAGGTTCTCTCACAGTATAGATCATTGGGATGGACTAATACGGAACAAAAGGCGGCAGCCCGTAAGGCACGAGATATTCACCTGATGAAGCGAGTTCAAGCCAAATGGCAAATGAAACTGGGCGTAAGGGCGAATAAACTTCAGTCACATTTCCGTCAACAAGTTCTGTTTTAGGTCAATTGCTTTCTTCAATGCGAATGTTTTATATTTTTCTTTTTTAAATAAAAGTTTTTCGCTCAAATTGTTTCGTTGTTTATGTTTACTCAAAAAATTATGTTTAACTGATGCCAGGACCTTCCTTCTCTCTGGTAGCAATCGCTTTGGGACTCATTTGATTGCCTTATCACGGGTTTTGCCAAATCTTTCCTTGAACGTAAAAACTGTCCCAACTTCTCATATTAATTTTATTCGAATAAAAGATCCTCAGACTTTGTGACAATAAATAAACATTAAATCAACAGGATAAGGAAATCACAATTATTTCAATGAACATTGAACACCTAATTGAATTCGAGCTACGAGCTCGCCGGATCAACTTGATTGTCGTATAGAACAGTGAGAACTTTTTTGACCCAATCAACGTGTTCGTTTTTGCTTTCACTGTCGATGCATCTGAAACGATGGAAACATTGGAGGAGTGCTAAACAAATGTTTAAGAAGGTCTTACAACTTTTCAACCTGCTGCAGTTTATTGAAAAAGTAGTCCCGCTCTTGTTCAACCTCACCACACTGTAACGGAGAAAACAACAAAACTGTGAGGATCATCTTTTGCCAGAAACAAATTTTTACCTTTTCCTTCAACTGCTTTGCGTTTTCTGTCAGAACTTCCAAGCTGGCGGGAGATATGGAACGTGTAGTTTGGGATGTGCGTGGAGTTAAGTGACTGGTTGATGAAGACTTGGCACGCATTGAATTAGCGGTCGGCGCAGATGTTGGTGTAGTCTTTTTGGCTGTGCCACCTGAATTGCCTAAAAATTGCATCATATAACACTGTTGTTTTACGTATTCTTTAGTCTTTTTACCTGTGACTTTTAAATTCGATGCACTGATTGCCTTCCTGATGGGTTTGATAACAGTAAGAGTATTTGGGGACTTGTGGTTCTCTCTACCGCCCGAATGCATGTCATAGAACTTTTTAAACCATTGTAGGAACTCAAAATTATCTTGGAAGCGCCCCTTTATCAGTTTATCAATGGGAACACTCTAATTATAAATCATTAGTAAGACAAGACAGACATAAAACTAGTGGAGGTTTACCTTATCAAAATTTAACTTAAGGAAAGCTCCTTGAAACAACTTTAAATTGAAAGCGAAATCATGTTCCAGCTTTGCTGTTGTTTTAACCTTTCTCATGCCAATACAATTGGGGAATAGCATTTCCATCAATTGGCAGTAAGCCACACCTGTGAGAATTTGACTGTAGTCTTCGATAAATTAAAAAGAATTTCAATTCGGTTTACCTGAACAAAGTTCTTCGATTTTACTGTATTTGGCGGAGAGTGTGCTATTTACCCATTGCAACATTTCGTGACGGGACATATTTTCACCCGTCACAGTAGTCAAAGAAAGAGCTTTAATTTCCGGCATTTTTCAGTTTTATTTCGTTTTGGCAAATAATTTAATTAATTAAAAAATAGATTTAATTTTTCGGGATTTTCGCGGTTAAACTTGCTAACGGACTACTAAAATACAGTTGGTATAAGAATTGAAATGACAGATTGAATAACTGGTCTAAAGAAACAAGTGAGTACAGGGCTGGTATTTGACAAAAACCTTAGGGTCACTCCACACATTGGATTTAAGAAATGTTTTTGATGATGACTTCATAGTCATTGAAAATCACATAAAAACTAACCTTAGTGCCACACTAGCTTAAAGTGAATCTTGAATCAAATTATAATTGATTTTAACCTAAACTTAAAATCAGGAAACCCATATTTTAAGAATCTAAAGCCATGCTCTAACTCATCTGACGTTTCTCAAATGGTTGACATTCTTTGATTTATTCAGGAATAAATTTATGCTATTTAACTTAACTTCATTTGCCTTAACGGTCAAAATTTTGGTGCGGTTCACATTCACCCCGATTATGGAATCCGATAAAAGGACTGCGGAAGCTATCCGCACGAGTTTTGACATTTTTGCTATTATCGAATCCGCATTGAATCCGGCGGTGTGAAAGTGAAAGATTGTCGATAACACAGGTTAAAAAATGCGTATTACCGAATCCGTTGTTCATCCGCACTCCATACAACTTTTGGCGTTTCTCATCCGCACCAAAATTGTTGCGGATATTTAAAAGTGAATGTAAATTCTTGTTGGTACTATGTTACTTGTTCCTTTGTGTAGGTTTTTTTCAGTGTTTTGCAACGCTAATCGAAAAATTCGAATAAAAGTTGTGGATTTAAGAATTTTGCTTTGACTTTTTACAATAGGCACACCATCAACCCCTGAAAGAATTGAATTAATATGCAACTCAATTTCGATCTGAAATAATAGTAGTCAAAGTGTAAGATAACGTTGAAACACGATCGTGACGAATCAAAACGAAAAGCAGACCAAACACCAAAACATTGCTGGTTTATATAAATGAATTACATATGTAATTCTTTTTATTAAACTTTTTCTTTTCAATCCAGTTAATTTCACACACGCAGTATTAGGCAGCTCAAAAAGATGTGAAGACTGAGACTTATACATACCTCGGCTTCGTCCTCCGGTACCATACATCGGATTTCCTTCCAATTTCATTTCTATTAAAAGAACGCTGCGGAATCCATTTGAAATTTATTTTATTAGATTTATGCAAGTTCTAATTTCTTATTTCTTTTCTTAGATAAAGAATGCCACTTGAATAAAGTCAAATGAAGCCATTTGACAGGAGGTATAGGATAAGGTAAAGTGGTGTCGCGGATCGATATTACAGTTCATCCGCCGGATTCAATAATTGTGTTCAATGCGGATTCGGATGCCTTGCGGATCGGATGAGATCCGCGGGAATAGACTATTGCGGATTCCATAATCGATATGATTATTTTTAACCAAGTCCATTTTTGGTCAGTATCTGCAGTTGTGGCAGCGCAGCGGCAGAAACGCTACTGTCATCATTTTTGCCGTCGCGACAATTCAAATGTATAAAGCGATGCCATTTTTTTGCGTCAATGTTACTGATGCGATCTCATTGAATATAAAATATTTTGTAAAATATCTTCGCAATGTTTGTTAACAGATGATAACTTGAAAAGAAAGGCATTCCCAAAATTCTCGGATACCTTTAAATAGCTTTTTAGTTGAAATGGTGATATAGGGGAGGTAAAACGAGAGGAAAAGGAGATTTGGATGGGGAATTAGAAAGTAAACGGAAAGTGGAAACAGGATATGAAAGGTAGGATAAGGATATGGTTAGAAAAACACGACCCAACATAGGAAACAGGAAGGTAGGTATTTAGGAAGAGAAAAGAAAATGAAGGAAGGGAAGGATGGGAAGGGAAAGAATGCTACTACTCGGAGGTCTGGCACTCTTGCGAGGCGCGGCTTAGTTTGCCGGATATGAAGGGGGGGAGGGGGGGTCTTGCCTCTTCGTAGAGCCTCACCTCCTATCAAAAACAAATATCGTGACGAAAGCTTAAGCCACCACCACAAAAAAGAACCTTACCCCACTCTAGGCACTATAGCTGGAGTGTAGTGCGGCCATTTCCAACCCCTCTTGGGATCCTGTTGGCCATCGGTGGTGGGATCCCCCTTACGCGAATGGGCTATTAGGCACCACTCACCATAGCCACATCGTCGCACCTTCAACCCCCTGAAATCTTAAGCTCACGCCTCCATTAGGCTTATTCAGGACCCATTGAAAGTCGTTACTTTCGCATATAGGCGTGATGTACAAGTGGTTTACGTAAAAAACAAATCCCCAAAAAAAAAACAACTAAAAGAAAATAAACACTTACGCTAAGACTAAAAAGAAAACAAATCTTATTTAAAACAACCTAAAACTATAAAGAATAAAGAGAAGCAATAACAAAATTTTCGATTGGTCTCGAGAGGAGACCAATCAATTAACAAAAAAAAAAACCGTGCCTAGATAATGTAACACGAAAATCAAGCAGAATGTCGATCGCTGCCTCTTACTGGCGGCCCACCAGCCAATTCAAATTCCGGGGCTCCGCCCCTGGTATGTCCTTTGCCGCAAAAACTTTATTGGTTATTTTTTTGTTATTTTAGGTAATTTTAAGTAATCTTAATCCACAGTTGCAGAGATCGTGTGGCTTTCGCTATTGGCTTCAACTCTCTCGTTTATTTATGTATATTGTAACGTGCGCTTAGTTCGCAAAAATAAAACTTCACTTTTTAATTTAATTCTACCACTTTATTCAGTATCTACTTTCGATATACACTTTATTTGAACTCAACTCGACTTTTGGACTATCACTTGTATTTACTCTTAACTTTATCACTCTATAAACAACACTGACTTCTGGTTGCCTCGGGCGGGCTATTTATATCGAATGACACGCCATCTAGAACTCTCCAGTAACTTCTACATTGTCGCCACATTTGCTGTCTACTCTCTGTCTGTCTGTCTCTCTACACTCACACACACTGGCTTACAAGCAACGCCTGTCATTTATACCATTCCATTAAAGTGTTGCCAGTTGTGTTTTCGGTTGAACGTTTTTCGATTAGGAAATTGGTATAAAATGTTGGGTTCACGTTACAATATGTATTTGTATATGTGTAAGTAGCAATTTAATTGTGGGGTCTGGACTTTCCCACGGACCCAAATGGAGATTTTTCCCGTTGGGAAACAAATAAACCGCCAAATCTCCTTCTCCTCTCCTTTTACCTCCCCTATATCAATGGGTTCAAGTGTTTAACACATAAACAACAACAAAAAGCTTATTGCTAAACAGACTGTCAAATCAAAGATTATCCTTACAGAATTTATTAAAAGTTATAACCTAAATGCACAACTCTATCTTGTTACTATAAATCCCAAAAATTTACAATTTATAAAAAATTAAATCCAAAGCAAACTTTTGACACTGTCAATATCCACAGGTGGACACACACACACTCATAAAAGAAATCACTATTTTTTTAATTTCCTAAATACCCAAAAATGAATGTAATTTAGTATCGACTGCAGTCGACTGCCATGCCAATGGGTGAAAGGAAATCGACATTAAATTTAAGTTACAATTATTGGTAGGAACTCAAATTTATAGAACCATATGAAATTCACAGAATAGCTGCGATTTTTAATAGTAAATAAACACAAAATGACTTATCGATATTTCTTTTAATTTAAATAATTTGATTGGCAAACAATAAAACGAAACCACGGTTTATGCATAAACTAACTATGTTTTTAATAAATGCAATGAAATAAAAAAGTTTAAAACCTTTTACAAATAAAATAAATGAATCTTCACTATGACTAAACTAATATTTATTCCTCCCCATCCTCTATATTTTAGATTTCTCATTGAGTGTTATATTTGAAGTATTCAAAATTGATTCACGTAGAATAGTCAGCATTAAGTCTACCTTTTCCGCAGTCGCATTTTCTCCCATCAAACCAATGCGGAAGACCTGATCGGCTGTTGGTCCCAGTCCTCCACTTATTTCAAAGAAGTATCTACAAAACGAAGAAATTTGATCAGCAAGTCTTCTTAATTTATAAACAAAAAAATCAACTTACTTTTTCATGGCATATTCAGAAACCTTTCTCCAATCGACACCATTAGGTATTTTTACAGCAGTCACTGTCGGCAATCGATCACTTTGTTCTGGAACTAGCAATTCCAGTCCCATGTCCTCGATTCCCTTCTGTAATCTATACGAGCATTCAATGTGTCTTCGTATCACCGACTTAAGACCCATTGTACTGAGGAGAGATAGGGCTTCCCTCAATCCATAAAGAAGTGTAGAAGAGATTGTATGATGGTAGATCCTTGATCCACCAAAGCAATTCCAGTACTGGCCAATAAGTGTGGCATCCAGGTAATAGCTTTTAACTTTCGATGTTCGTTTCGTGATACGAGTCATGGCTCTTTTGCTAAAGGAAATCGGAGTTATCCCGGGTGGACCACAAAGAACTTTTTGTGATCCGGTATAAGCAACATCAACCTTCCAATCATCCATATAAAATTCAGTACTACCCAAAGAGGCGACTACATCAACCACAAGCAAGCAGTTATATTGCTGGCAAAGCTCACCGATTTCTTTTATATTCGATTGTAAGATGCCAGTCGAAGAATCACCCTGACAAACGAAAAAGACCCGTGGTTTGTGTCCCTCCATGGCAAATTTAATTTCGTCCATTGTCAAAGAATGTCCAAATCTAGCTTCGACATATCGAATATCACCACCCAATCGCTTTGCCATATCAGCTGCACGGTGCGCCCATACACCAGTCGAACCAAGCAAAACAATATCACCATCCTCGATGAGATTACAAAGAGCCGCTTCCAAACCACCATGACCTGATGCACTGATACACATTGTAGCTTCGTTCTTTGTTTGGAAGGCATACTTTATGCCCTCTTTAATTTCATCCATAATCTGAAATGATTAATATAAAATTTGAATTCATTATTTTAGCCAAAAAACTGCCATCATAACAGCAATTGAACTGAACCAGATTGCAAATCCGCTTTAGAGAGATCATCTTTTGTCTAGACAAGCACTTATCGAAAGCTGACCTAAATGTTCAACTCTAGTCATGATAAGCTGCAAAAAGCTAGCAATCTCAATACAGAGGCAGATAACAATTTAAAGAGTGCCAAAAAGTTCAAGGCAATCGTTTGACAGTCATGTCAGAGGCCATTGATACTGATGCCTATAATGTTGTTTTTCATAATAGTTGAATTGTTTTTGCTAGTTTTTTTTTGTTGGACACATAAATTTACGGAAATATGAACATAATAGCAACGGTTATTCATCATGGTGAAGAAATGATTGTTACCAATGTTTCATTTCATTCTTGATATAAACATAATATAAGAGTTATAAGATAGACTATGTTTGTTAACAGGTTCGTTCGTTGAACTTTATCCAGGTTTGACCAAGGTTTTCTTGACAACCCTATGAGCTGTCAAAAAACCTTGGTTTTCCAGTCTACAAAATAACCACATATCCCTGTCATTTGATAAAAAATACATGCCATTTGACAGCCCTGTTCATAACCTAAGCTTGCGCCAGCAAAAACCTAATGCGAGTTGAGGGAAAACCCAGGGCATATCCAGGGCTCAAATAACACTCAGTTTTACATTCAGGGAGAGCTTAGATTTTTGAAAAAAGCTTTGTGGCGACCACAAGGCTTCAACGAACGAAACTACATTCTTATTAGTTTTATGGTAAACCAAGTTTATTGAAAGTACAAAATTTGATTAAGGTACGTAACTGTGTACGTGGGAAAGGTCGGGCTTTTAGTCGCAGTAAAATCCAGAAATGCTTTTTACAGATTTTGCTTTTGTGAGTATCGACAAATCTTCCGTGAGTAATACCGCCATGAAAAGAGGGCTTTCTCAATTTTAGGTTTAAGCGCACTGGCTCATCCCGAGCTAATTTTGAAATGATCGAATAGAAATATCTACAACATAAACAGCAAAGAAAAAAAGCTCCTAATGACAACTAATTGTTAACTCTGTTCTGAAGAGGTAAAAGCTCTTGGGCCCATTTTCAAAGTTTATCAGAAAACTAATTCTTTACTTTCAATTTCTATTAAATAACATAGCTAAGGCAATTTTAGATATGGTCATAACTTTCTTGTTTGTAAAGATAAGTCATTAGGAGTAAGATAAAAACTTAGGTTTTGTTTACAGTACTTCAGAAAATGAAAAATAGCTAAAAAGACTTAAGTCAACTTAAGAGCTTTTACCTTTTCAGCTTCAGATGAGCTTTTGGTATCTTTCTTGCTCTTTTAAATTACCTACTGCCTTGGACCCAAAACTGAACATTTCAAAATTAACAGAAAAAAGTCGATTAAAATACAAACTGCAATTCTGTTAAGAAGCTACTCGGGAAACTGAAATCACTACAGAGGATAAAATGATGCCCTACTCCTTAATATCTAATCTGAGCAGAAAGTAATATTGTTAGGGCCGCAATAGGCATTGTGATCAATACAAATACATTTAAACTCTATTTGAAAATATTGCGCTAAAAATGATAAACAGGAAATCCAAATAAGTCGGTTCAATATTTAGAAACACAATATTCTTATCTTTGTATTTCAAAACAAAATTCATTAGAAAGCCATACTATAAGAAATCTACAAAAAGCACTTAAAGATAATATGGGTACAAAATTGATAACTTTTCTTCAACCACAAAAATAGATTATAAAAACAGCTGGAAGACAAAAACAAGTTCTCCAGCCATTTGAAATGATTTATGATTGAGATAATTGTAAAAAGTGCACATTCTGCAAAGATCACGATCATTTCGATCAAAGTTCGGTCTATCTCCTCGAAAACAAAGTAATTAATGTCAATTTGACTGAGTCAGATATGTCCTCAGCCGGACATTTCAGCTCAACAATCTTACGACTTACTTCTTCACGTTATCATTGACTGTTGTGTCTACTAAACAACAGACAGATGTACTTATTTATTTACTTAATCTTTATTACTGACCTGTAAGCACTCGGGATGCAAATGTCCAAGAACTGGGTTACTCATGGCGTCGAGAACTCGCTGCGAGCAGTTTGATGGTCCTGGCCCCATCATAGTCTTATTTGGCACCATTAGCTGGCGTTTTAGCACTACTGGTGGTGGAACTTCCATTATGAATTTTTTATACTCTTAAAAGTCACTGGACAATGTCTTTAGAAATACTAAATTCGATCCAAGTCTGTTGCGTCCTTTTTGGTTAGCCCTGTTGTGGTTAGCCGATAATCTCGGTTGGTCGTGTGGTTCAGAACTGTTCTAGATTAAACTTTAGCTCGTATCACAGTTAATGGTATAGCTTGTCTCTCTAGCAAATTGTATACTTGAAGATCGGTACGTTCGAGTTAACTGAATGGGAGCTAAGGTATCTGAAGCGTCTTATACGTTTCGGCTTATCAGTGTAAACTGTCTCTTATCAGCTATTTAAGTTTTGAATGCAAACCTCATGTTGTTTTTTTTTTTTTTGGTTTTCATAGCCCTGGGTATAATAATATAATCACAAAATTGAATTAGAAAAAAAAGAGTAAGTGAAACAGACACGGTACGAGTTAATGGCGAGATCTGGTAAAAACCGGTTTTGATTAAGGCATGCCATGTGTCTAGATCATTGTAAAGAGGTCATCTATGCATACATTCTTTCTGCGCTTTGTATAATAAATAAAGCAGATGGACTCTGCAAAAAGGTTATCAGAATAAGCAATAGGAACTGAAAATGCGATCTTTGAACACATGTATGTATGTACGAGTATATTCCTGGAACGATTTCAATGAGGTGATCGAACTAATGATCAAAACTTTTAGTGGAGAACACATTGTGTGGGTACAGATTAGTTTCAATTATTTATGATTTCTCTTCTTTTATGGAACAGATGGTCGTGTGCTGTTTCTGAGTCCGAAGTTCTGAGCAATTACCTAGGTCAACAGAGAGAGATAACCAGTAACCACTATCAGTGTAGGAGGCATATTGTGGGCGCAGACCTATGGGCTATCAAAAATATGCTGCAGGAGAGTATTGGATTTTTGTTTTTTGTTTTTAATATTTTACATGTAATTTAAAATCCAAAAATCGCAAAATGACGAGGTTCTTTTTCTGAGGGCAAGTAAATATTTTTCATTTTTGGAGTAATTTTATTTTTGAAGCAATTCAAATTCGTAGATTCTTACGAGCTGGGACGAAATTGCATAAAAGTCTTTAAATGGGCTGATAAAATTCATCTTACTTAAAAACCTTATAGTATAGCGTTAAAAGTTCACCACCGCACTTAAAAAAGAACAATCTAATCGTTTAAGATAAATTGATAACCAGTTCCTTACGTAATTTATCTCTTAGTTTTTTATTTTTTCTTCTTTCATCAGTAGCCCTTCACTTAAGCCTTATATAACGAAGAATGTATAATTGATGACAAGTGATTTTGAGATAGTTGGATGAATTGTTATGCTTCAAATAAAAAGGTCAGACTTATGTTATCGCAAAGCATGAGCATTGTACAAGGCAACAGCAAAAAGTTAAATGATAAGAATGGAAAAGAACCTTATCATTAGAAATTTAGCCTGCTGCCAACTATAGTTCAGCTCTTCAAAAAGAAAGGCAAAAAGATATGACAATTTGGTACAGACAATTTTGTTAATCAGTTAAAGGAAGCTAAGGTCTAGGTTGAACGTTGGGGTTGAGTTTGCAAAATGAGGTTTATTTCCATAAACTTTCCGAAAATACAGCTTGGGTTTGAGCTTTGGACATATTTGTGGTTTCTAAGAAACCATGACTCAAACAGCGATTTAAGCGGTTACGTGTAAAAATAAAAATAAATATAATTATTGTTTTCATTTTTTGTTAAATTGTGCTTTGTACGAGCTGCGAAGACGATTCCATGGTTCATATTTCTTGCAGCGATACCTTTAAATGACTACTTAACAAAATACTCACACGAGTTTAGGAAAAATTGGAGTGGACTGCGGTCTTATAGGGTTTTCCATTGATAAATTACGATTTCTGGTGGTTAGCATGTCCTACTGTTAACCCAGAGGTTGGTGGTTCGAATACTAACAGAGGCAAATGTTTTTCAACTGGTATCGCCTTTCGCGAGGAATTGGCAAGTCGTCCTTTAGTAAATTCAAATCACTTTCTCGATAAGCCGTTCGGAACCGGCAGAAAACTAAAGGTTCCCACCATTCCCTAACAAAGGGAAGGTTGTGAGAAATTCTCTTGGCCCTGGGTTTCCTCGCTGTTGCATTACCCCATTTATTTATTTATGTAAAAGAATAAACTTTTTTCGGGAGCACGATTACGAGAAAATTTGTTGTTGTCATAATGTAAGCGTTTTTTTATGTCGGTGATAGTAGTGTCCATCATCTTGGCAGATCATTGCGTTGGTGTTGGTGTATTATGAAGCAGATCCTTTTAAAAGTCGGGATCTGCAAAACGTCTATGGACGTTTGACTTACTGCATAAGGATTTGACTTATCGCAATCGCATCGCCCGCGCTCACCACGTTGGTTTGCGCAAGGCTATGCTACTATCCGATAACCAATGCAGATTTTTCATGAGTAATTCAACAGCAGATTTAATCCAAAGTAAAAGAATCGGAACGAAATTATAACGTTTTTAAGTTCCGATTACTTAGAAAATTTGCATGTTGTGCTGGTTGGCCTCCAAAAACCAGTGAGTTCAGATTCTTATGTCGAATTAACTTAACTTAACTTAAGGTGGCGCTACAGTCCGGGTCGGACTAGGGCCTCAACCAACGTGCTTCTCCAGCCAACTCGGTCCCTAGCTAGCTGCCTCCAGTTTTGCACGCCAAGTTGGTTGAGGTCCTCTCCTACTTGCGTGCGCCACCTGAATCGCGGTCTTCCTCTACTGCGCCGTCCCTCGGGATTGGATTCGAAGACTTTCCGGGTCGGAGCGTTGGTGTCCATTCGCTCTACATGACCCAGCCATCTAAGCCGCTGGACCTTGACTCGTTTGACAAAGTCAGTGTCGCTGTACAGCCCGTACAATTCGTCGTTGAATCTTCTTCTCCATTCTCCATCTATGCAGACGGGACCAAATATCACCCGAAGAATTTTTCTCTCGAAGCATCCTAAAGCGTTCTCGTCTGCCTTTGACAAGGTCCATGCCTCTGCGCCATATATAAGAACCGGGATGATAAGTGTCTTATACAGGGACACTTTAGTTGCTCGAGAGAGGACTTTACTACTCAATTGCCTTCTTAGTCCGAAGAAACAGCGATTGGCAAGAGTTATTCTTCGTTTGATTTCAGCGCTGGTGTCGTTGTCTGAATTAATAGCGGCGCCTAGGTAGACAAAGTCCTTAACTACCTCAAAGTTATAGCTGTCAATCGTGACGTTCTGTCCAAGACGTCGGTGTTGGGTGTCCTTTCTTGATGACAGCATATACTTGGTCTTGCCCTCATTTACCACTAAACCCATCTTCTTCGCTTCCGTCTCAATGCTCATAAACGCGCCATTGACATCACGCTGCGTTCTTCCAATTATGTCAATATCGTCGGCATATCCGAGCAATTGAACGGACCTTTGAAAGATTGTGCCTCTTGTGTTGACGTAGGAGTTTTGCACTATTCTTTCAAGAACGATGTTAAAGAAGTCGCATGACAGTGCATCGCCTTGCCTAAAACCATTTTTGACATCGAATGTATCGGTGAGATCTTTTCCGACCCTGATGGAGCAGCGTGCGTTCGGACAAGTTTGTTAGGGATGCCAAAACTAGACATGGCTCTATATAACTCCTCTCTATAGATGCTGTCATATGCGGCCTTAAAATCGATAAAAAGGTGGTGGGTATCGATTTGAAGCTCCTGGGTTTTTTCCAAGATCTGTCGTAGTGTGAAGATTTGGTCTATGGTGGACTTTCCTGGTCTAAAGCCGCACTGATAAGGACCTATCAGGTTGTTGACGAATGGCTTCAGACGCTCACACAATACGGCAGAGAGGATCTTGTACGCGATGTTAAGAAGACTGATACCTCTGTAGTTGGCGCAGTTCAGAGGGTCTCCTTTCTTGAGGACCGGGGAAACGATGCTGAGGTTCCATTCATCGGGCATGCTTTCTTCCGACCATATTTTGCAAATGAGCTGGTGCATACTCCTGACCAGGTCATCGCCGGCCGATTTAAACAATTCGGCAGTGAGGCCATCAGCTCCAGCAGCTTTGTTGGACTTTAGCTTGGACACTGCTGTCTTCACTTCGTTCAGGTCGGGTTGGCGGAATTCTTGGTCTACGTCGCCTAAATCGAATGGTTCTATCTCTATAACAGCGGAATTGGGTCCATCATCGCCGTTATAGAGCTTGGAAAAGTGGTCTTTCCATATCCTCAGCATAGACTGCAGTTCCACCACGATGTTCCCTTGATCGTCTTTGCAGGCTTCGGCTCGGGGCTTGTAGCCCGAGGCTGTTGTTTTTACCTTCTGGTAAAACTTCCGAACCTCATTCCTGCTGTGGCACCCTTCTATCTCCTCGATCGCGCGCTTCTCATGCTCTCTCTTTTTCCGTCTGAGAAGCCGGTGTTCGTCTCTCCTCTTCTGCTTGTAGAGCTCATAAGCAGTTCTAGTCTTTTTGTGCAGCGCCGCTTTGTATGCTTCCTGTTTAGCTGCATGTGCTTGCCGGCATTCGTCGTCAAACCAGGGGTTTCGTTGTGGTGGCCGTGTGAAACCCAGCACTTCAGAGGCGGCATCTCTGATGGCTGATTGGCAGTGCTGCCACTGGTTCTCTATACTTGATGCTGGCGGCATAGGACTCCTTGAGAGGTTGTAAGAGACTCGATCGGAAAAAGACTTGGCGATCTCTTGCGATTGTAGTCGTCCAACGTCGAATTGTCTCACAGTATTTCCTTGTGTTGGCTTGGATCGGGATATCCGCAGTCGTACCTTGGCTACAACAAGGTAGTGGTCCGAGTCAATGTTGGCCCCTCGGAATGTTCGAACATCCTCTATACTGGAGAAGTGCCGTGCGTCGATCGCAATGTGGTCAATCTGGTTGACGGTTGATTGATCAGGAGATTTCCATGTCCCTTTGTGGATATTGAGGTGCTGGAACCGCGTACTAGCTACCAGAACATCTCGCCCCGCAGCGAAATCGATCAGCCTGAATCCGTTATCGGAGGTGTTGTCGTGCAGGCTGTATCTTCCGATTATTCCACCAAAGATATCCTCTCTTCCTAGCTTGGCATTAAAATCTCCTAGAACAATCTCAATGTCATAGCCAGGGCACTGCTCATATGTTTTGTCCAGGAGCTCGTAGAATACGTCTTTGGTGTCTTCATCCTTTTCCTCTGTGGGGGCGTGTGCGCAAATGAGGCTTATGTTGACGAATTTAGCCTTGATGCGGATCGTTGCTATGCGCTCGTTCACATAGTTGAAACTCAAGACTTTTTGCCTAAGTCTAGTTCCAACAACGAATCCACATCCAAACAGTCGCTGCTTCTGTTCCCGGTAGCAATCGCCGTAGTAGATATCGCAGTCTTTTAGTCTGCGTCTACCTGGCCCATCCCATCGCATTTCTTGGATAGCGGTTATATCTGCTTTGTAGCAGCCTTAGGGCTTCCGCTAATTGTTCGGCTGCACGTGGTCTATTAAAGGACCTAACATTCCACGTACAGATTATGTCGAATTCCTTTCAAAAAAAATCGACTGTAGTCGACTGCAGTCAATTTTTTTTTTAAAGGAATTCATTTGGGAGGAAAAAAATCGACTTGCCGTCGATCTCTTTTTTGAGACGGATTTGCACACAGATTTTCACACACACAACAATTATGACAGATCCAAAACGGCAAGCACAATATTCAGCTATTCAGCATATGAAAAAAATTAAAAGAAGCTAGGACTGTTTTGAATTTAGTTGTGAATTTGGAAAACATATTTGGTGAAAAAAAATATAAAAATTGTGTGCTTAACAATATGAATGTAATTGTTTTGTTCCATTGTGCTTTTTTTTCTTCATTAGTCAGTTGGACACACACACATTCATAAAAAAAATCGCTACTTTTTTAATTTCCTAAATACCCAAAAAAAGAATCGAATTTAGTAGCGACTGCAGTCGACTGCAAATAGGTGAAAGGAAATCGACATTAGTAAATGTTTGATGAAGATGAGTGAGGTTAGTTGAAGGGATGCTTCTGCAAATAAAGCGAATGTTTTCCTTCTCTGTTACTTCAATTTGTGGGTACATTTTTTCCATAAATGAAATTCTAAGTAAACTACCATAGAAAATTTTAGCTATACAAATAGCTTTAGGCACAGAAGAGATACAACAACAGACCAAACCACACACACACCACGGCATCTATCCTCAAACAGACTTCATAAAAAACACCACTTTATTTTCAGATTTAAAAACCAGTTTGAAATCCGAAAATAAAGTGGTGTTAGTCATTCACTGACACAACTTTATATTCAGTTGAATACGTGTATCACAGAACGATCTCGTGTTACAAAAGCAACAATGTAAACAAATGGAAGTTGAGGTGCAAGAGAAGAAATGGTTCTCCCTCTTGCTCCTTATTCCTATGGTTTTAGGTAAATAAGCCTATATGCACAATTTCACTGCAATGAAATGCTTAGTGAGTTATCTGACAGATAATGACAAAGCTTATATAATTCTTTTTTTTTCAACAAATCCACCAAATCCATTTCCAAATCCGTTGGAATTTGCAAAATCACTTTTTGGTTGTTCTCAAACATGAAAACAGTGAAACCACCTTAAAAATTTGCTCTCTATTCTTCTTTTCACTTGCAGCGCCCTCTGACTGCTGCCTTCGGGCACTCTGAACACCTCCCAAAAAATAGACGTCAACCGCAAACGAACTGTCAGCAACGTTTGTCATCGCCTACAGAAAAAAGGTTTGTCTGGGTTTATGTAATTTTTGTTTTTAATAAAAACTATTTCACAAATTTGAACTAGTGTATCACCTCATATTTCAATTAAAATCCTTTTAAACACCTCAACTTTATAGATCAAAATTTGACCTATTAAAACGCTCTTCAAGAATCAAACAACATTTCCATCATAGAAGTGTGCAGTGGTTGTTCGGTCGTCTTGCCTTGAAATGTCAGAATTTTCATTCGTTCTGAAAACGACGACAAAAAAAAACCATTCCTCCACACATATATTATCTCCTGCGAAGATATATTTTCAAAACAACTCGAATTAACCCCTGCAAAGATAAAATGTTGTTTGTTTCAATAGAATGTATTATCAGCGTTTAATAAAACTTTGAGCATCATCGTTTTCGGTGTAGAAGTTCCGTCGATTTTCTATTTTTTCTGTTCGCGGCGTTTTGGTTTTTCGCAATAAGTTATTAAAACTTGTGTTACGCCAGAGGTTGGGAATAGCCTCCCTCCATAACACTTCATAACAGTTTAAATTATCGCTTCCATTATCGATGGTAGTACGATAAGTTCAATAATTTGTCTTGTTTTTTTATTTTGTAGTTGCTTAGAATAAAGTGCAAACGAAATATAAGCAAAGGAGCAGTAATTAAGAAGAAGGCGTCTGCGTGTGTGTGTCAGCAGAGACAAACAAAAAAGAAAACGCCTGAGACATGGTCGTTTGGAACGCGACTCGTCGTAATGTTCGAATCCTTCTTGTGGGGGATCCGGGCGTTGGCAAAACATCGTTAATTCTATCACTGGTCAGTGAGGAATTTCCTGAAGATGTTCCTGCCAAGGCCGAAGAGATCACAATTCCTGCTAATGTAACACCAGAACAAGTACCCACAAACATTGTTGACTATTCAAGTAAGTTGAGCTGAAATCGGTTGATAGAGCAGAGGTAACTCATTTCCCTGATTAGATATCGAACAGACTGATGAAGTACTTTCGGAAGAAATACAAAAGGCTCATGTTGTGTGTATTGTTTATGCTGTGGATGACGATGAGACGCTGGACCGTATCACATCGCATTGGCTTCCATTTATTCGCAGCTCTTGCAATTTCAGTGAGAAAGATCAACAACCGCTGCGGAAGCCGGTTGTTCTTGTTGGCAACAAAGTCGATCTTGTGGAATACTCGACCATTGATGTGAGTCTACTCACAAGTACTCTTGAATAGCTCTTTTTTACGTACTTCCTCTTCTTTTAGAGTGTTCTTACAATCATGGAGGACTTTCCTGAAGTGGAGAGCTGTGTAGAATGCTCAGCAAAGACTTTACACAACATTTCCGAAATGTTTTACTACGCACAAAAAGCAGTATTGCACCCAACATCGCCACTATACATTATGGAGGAGCAAGATGTGAGTACTTAGTCTTTACTTGTTACAATGACTATAAAACACAATCTTTTTACAGCTTACGCCAGCATGTAAAAAGTCTCTAGTTCGGATCTTCAAGATATGCGACATTGACGGTGACAATTTGCTGAACGATTATGAACTCAACTTATTCCAAAGACGATGCTTTAACACACCCTTGCAGCCACAAATCCTTGACGAAGTAAAAGCGGTCATTTTAAAGAACATACCCGATGGTATATTCAACGATGCAGTAACTCTGAAAGGTTTTCTATTCTTGCACTGTTTGTTTGTACAAAGAGGGCGCAATGAAACCACCTGGGCAGTTTTACGTCGCTTCGGCTACAATGAGAATTTGGAAATGAGCAAAGAATACCTCCAGCCACCAATAAAAATACCTCCTGGCAGCAGTACAGAGCTTTCCCATCGTGGCCAACAATTCTTGATCGCCCTTTTCGAGCGCTACGACAAAGACGGCGATGGCGCGTTATCGCCTGATGAGCACAAACTTCTCTTCAGCACATGTCCCTCGGCCCCATGGTCATATTCAACAGACATTCGCAAATCATGTCCAGTTAACGATAGAGGTTGGGTAACCCTGCACGGCTGGCTTTGTCGTTGGACCCTCATGACTTTGATAGATCTGCCAAAGACACTAGAGTACCTAGGTTATTTGGGATTCAATGTTCATGAGAACGAATCACAGTTATCTGCAATACATGTTACTCGCGAACGTCGAATCGATTTGGCTAAAAGACAGAGTAGCAGATCGGTATATATGTGTCATGTGATTGGCCCCAAGGGCGCCGGTAAGACCGGATTATGTCGTGGATTATTGGTCGATGATATGAAGAATCTAATTGGTAAAGACTTCAAGACAAACATCGTATACTGCGTGAATAGTGTTCAGGTGTATGGACAAGAAAAACACCTAATCCTGAGAGACATTGAAGTAAAGCAAGTGCTGGACCCACTGCAACCGCAAGAGGTGAATTGCGATGTGGCTTGTCTAGTATATGACTCCTCAAATCCGCGGTCATTTGAATATGTTGCCAGAATCTACATTAAATACTATGCCGAAAGTAAGATTCCAGTGATGATTGTTGGCACAAAGGAGGATCTAAGTGAGAATCGGCAGGATTATCTATTGCAGCCTGTGGAATTTTGTGAGAAATATAAACTTCTACCTCCTCATTTGTTTACATTAAAGAACAACAAAAAGGAACTCTACACAAAACTAGCGACGATGGCTGCCTTCCCGTGAGTACAAAGTCGATTTATGTTATGAATTTCTTGGAATGATGATGCAATGCGTGTCAAAACATTTATACATTCACATTACACATAGCTTAATCTTGAAAGTAATTCTCCTATTAATATTTTAACAGCAACTTCTGTTGAATTTAACAAGAGTATGTGTGCTTGGTTTGCCAGTAAAATGTTGATTGAATAATTGTTAACTTTACTTGTGTGAAGAGAAGTATGAGTGGATTAATGAAAGCTTTTAAAATATTCTAAACATATTTGGCATCATCATCGTGTGAACTTATTGGAGGATACGTGTACTGATCTTAGACGAAAGGATAATTGATCAGAAATGATAAAGTCCTCATCATCCCAAATATTTTCTTAACATAAAAAAATTGTAAAAATAAAATATAGAATGCAGTTGGCATTGATTTTAAGATAAGGTTACGCTTTGGCTCACCACCATCTGCCCACAACTGTACGTCTATGTGGTGTAGCCAAGAAAATTGTCAAATGTTTGACCATAAAAGTGAAAGTTTCAGTTGTCCTTTTATAAAATTTACTGCAGATATTGAGAAATAAACAATGAAATCCAAAAATGGGATGCAGCATATTGCTGGTATCGTTGGAATTGTTCTTACAACAAACATATCTTCTTGTCTTTCTCATATGGAAACGTTGTGTAATATTAACCACCATCATCTTAGTCGAGAACGACGCAAAACTAATGTTTGCCCAGACGCGTTAAGGGTGTGTGAAAATCTATTGCTGTTCATATCGTTTTGCTTTTAATTGTTTTGTAAAACTTCCTGATTCGTGTTGGAATAAATTCTTTGTAACTTGAACTTTTTGTTTGGCAAAATATTGTCCGATTAATCCCGCTAATGACAACGTTTTTCTCGTAAAGTTTTGCATTTACTCTTTACTTTAAGAAATACGGAGAAGGATATTTGAAGATTCGAACAGTTTTTTGTTGAATCGAGTAGGCCTCCAGGTTTTTTCATCTTTGTCAGTTAGTAGTTAAGATGTGTGAGATTTTTCAACATAGTAGTTAGCTTTTTTTGTTCTTAACCAATAAAACTACACTGCACTGGTTCGATTTGTTGTTGCTGGTTTTCCTTGACTGACATGAACATCTAATTTTATTTGTTCACGGCACGATTTTTAAGTTTTAACTGAGAGCGCAGCCATATTTCGTTAGAGATTCACACAATGAAAACCATTCTGTCATTGTGACACAAAAATATAAAGTATTGGACAAACTAAATTTTCATAAATGCTATTTTGTAACAATAAAGTATAACATATTAAGTGCTTTTGGTATCAATGAGTCTTTTCTTCGTTGGACTAGAAACTACCTTTCCGATCGTTCAATACAAGCTGTTTTGGATGGCATCAATCTGATATTCACTTCCTAAATACTCAGTTTTGTCTCCGACTCTCTTCCTCATTGTCATAAAGGATCTCTTGTCTGAAACTTCTAATCCGCCTAACTGTTTTGGTAACGACTCGACCCTCAGCTCATATTCGTTTCCAAACTCACATCCCTGATCTCTGAATGTGGAACTGGAACGGTTGCGTATGATTAGCTCATTGAATTCTGAACTTGACAGCATTGTTACATGGGGTCATAAAAACCGCGTAGAATACAATGCTTCGAAAAGTCGATGCTGTCTCTTGTCGTTGACGCGTAACATTCCCCAATGCCATTATCCATGAATGGTACATGCATCCAAGAAACCGAGAAGCTGAAGTTGAATCTTCACGATCATTCAACATTGTATTAAGAAATTCTTTCTTATTAGAATTTATATTTATAATTAAATTGTCAACTCCAGGACAAAAAAACACGACAATGTACTTGGTATGTGTGTACACGATGATCTTCGTTGGAATGAATTTTTATTGAAGTTTTATGATATTTTATTTGAAGTCGCCAAAAACGCTGCTAAATGCTTAGGCTTCTTGAGAAGATGCAGCAAGTTCTTCACCCCTTCTGATCTGCCTGCAATTTATAAGGCCTTCATCCGCCCAAAACTGGAGTATAACTCCCATATCTGATCAGTTGTTCCTCAAACATCTTTGCGCCTACTTGATAGGGTACAAAATAGAGCGATAGGTTATAGTTCAATCGTAGAATCAATTGATTCTCTTAAACATCGTCGCAACTTTACCTGCCTCACTTTCTTTTATCGCTTTTTTCACAAACAGCGCTCTATTGAAATAGCCAGTGGCATTCCTCCCCTGAAACAATGTAGCCGCAACACCCCCTCGCTAAGAATAAAATAAAATTAAATAAATAAATAGGGTGGCGCAACAGAGCGAGGAGCCCCTGGGCCTAACGCATTTCTCACAACCATGCCTTGTGAGGAAATGGAGGAGACCTACAATTTTCTGCTGGTTCCGAACGGCTAATTGAGAAAGCGCTTCTCATGGCAATGAATACTGGGTTGACAGGCGGATATGCTATCCATCACACCACGGGTACCACCCTCGCTAGGAATGCCAATCAGTTTTACCTTGAGCCCAATTTCGGGCGTACAGTCAAGTATAGAGATTCTTATTTTAGTCTCAGTACCCGTATGTGGAATGCTTCACCTGGCTCTGTATTTCCCCTGCATTACGATTCGCAAAGGTTCAAAAGCAATGTGCATCGGTGTCTCCTATTAAATGCTTTCCTATTTTCCTAAATGCTCGCACTGTGTTCTATAACATACTCGTAATAAATGTATTCATAGCCCCTTGATGTGCGCGTTGTTTTGAAAGTGAATTATAGAGCCATAACATTGCAGTTTTTAATAATAAAGTTACACAAAATGACTCCGGCACATAGATAAGGCTTCCTTCCTGGCCTCCAAAAATTTTGCTGTTGAAAATTTGGCATTAAGGTTGCAGCAATATGCACTGTCAATATGAGTTTCCATCTAAATTTTGTAGGCAAGAGCAATAGTAAAATGAATTTGCAATTGGCTAAATAGTTAATAATTTGACAATATTTTTTTTCTTGGCTACTTTTGGACCAACAGAACGTATATAAAGTGAGGAAGAGTAAGATAAAACCATGCTGCTCATTACTTCCATGAAAATATATTATCATAAATCAATTGATTTTGCCTTTGCTTTAAATAACGCCATTTTATGCCTTGTTCCTAGTTCCTTCAAAACTAGGAAAACCGATTTAAATAAAAAAAGATTTTTCCCAGCGCTGCTCACATAAAATTGGAGTATTATCTAAAAAAAAAAAAAAAAACACCACGCATTGCATTATCCAATTTCTGTATTTTTGAACTTATTTTGTCGACGCTGTCAAAGGCATTTTTAATTAAAGAACAAAAAATTTCCTCTTAACATTTTCGTCCTTTTTTTCTACTTTATGTGGTGGTGTCTTGCGGTTGGGAATAATTTTGTATTGTATTGTAGTCGTTTTCAAGCCGCTTGGATATTATTTTACAAGCACAGGTTGGTACAGCTGTGGGAGTCAGCGTAAGTGTGATTTTTATTGCTGAATTAATAAAACTAAAATATGTTTTTTTTTCGTCTTCTTTCATTCTTAGAAACATAAATGAATACAAAAAAACCAAAACAGTCACTGAGACTTTTTAAAGTTTGATCTGTCTTGAGTTTGTTTTTCTCTAGTTCTGTGCTTTTTATTAGCTTTGCTTTTTAAAACTGTACTTCGCTTTTTTTCATTTTATAGACTTTTTGGGTGTGTTTAAGTTTCTTGTTTTCTTTTTTCTCATTCATACATCTTAAGATTAACTAACTTTAAACTAACAATGAAATGGGATAGAATATTACATAACTGCATGATTCATTACTTTATTTTTTTTTTTTTTTTTTTCAAAACTCTTTCTATTTTTAATTTTCATACTTATGTCTCAAGGTAAATAGTTTGGTAAAGTTTCCAAGACAAAATTTTCTATTATAAAATTAGAACCGAAGGAATGGCTTCAAGATTGGTTCTCAGATTCAATGTATATAATCTCAACACTGCAAAATCTACGCAATTTATACTTAATAGTCTGTTTTACAAATCTTCTCGGAAAACAAAACACCACAAATCATTAACAGTCTTATTTATAAAGAAATTTTAGAGGACACCTCAATGTGTCAGTAAAGCCATATAAAATATGATTTAGCGCCTAAGATTACCTTATGAAAACGTCTGTTAATCGTTTTCACCTTACTCAATGCCAATGAATTGAAAACAACAGACAACAGTTCCCAAAATAAGTCAATCATCCTTTGCTTTCTGCATTCGCCCAAATGGAAACTTTACAAATTGAGACATAAATATGATACCTATTAAAAAATGTTCCCCCTATAGTTGGAGTGTTTCCCGAATGAACCCAAAATACTTGCCAACTTCTTCAACAGAATTTGCGCAACTCCCGCATGACTATACAACATCAATTCTTAAACCTTGATTCTAACAATTTTGTTTTATTTTTGTTTCCCACGTTTAGACATCTGCGTCAGTTTGGCCTTGCAACAGAGGATCCAACAGTGTGGTGGAAAGCAGGTATTGGAATTGCAGCTGCAACACTTCTTGGGTTCTTCATGATGAAAGCCTTCCATAGTTCCGGACCACATTCAAAATAAAACCAGTTATTATTTTTTACCTAAGTAATCCAGCAAAATCACAAACAAAAAAAAATAAACATATTTTTATATTTAAAAACGATGAACAAAAACCAAAAATATATTACTATTATTATTCTATTAAAAAAAAAAACAAGAATATATTAAACAAAAATTCTTCTTCAAATGATTGTATTATACACAGCAAACAAAGGTAGGGTATTTTTTTCACAAATAAAGGAGATTCAATACATTACATTATTCTTATAAGCAATATAATCTGTATTCAAACACTTTCTAATTACTTAATACACAATCTATATCTGTCCTTTCTCTAGTTGGCTGAATAGTTGGGATCTTTTAAATCATTTCAATGAGATTTGGAAACCCAAAACGATGCTTTGCTTTTATTTGTATATATGTTTTTGTTAAGATTTTATACCAATTGATATGATTAGTTTTGCCAGCTTGAATATGAATTTAAGTTATCTCCGTACTGGAAATGAAATTTTGTATTCGTTAATCTGATGCAAAGACCCAATTTTTTTCACAACGGATAACAATCGTTGCCATTTTTATCTTTAGAACTTGAAATCTATTCAATAATTTTGGACAGACAACATTCTTGTTATTATTTTTGCACATCTTTCAAAAGAATTGATTCTTAATTTCACTACTGCTTCCCGAAATTCTGATAAATAACTATGAATGGAAACGAATGGTAATAATTTAACAAATAAATTAACCTTGGAAAAGGAAAGAAATGAGAGTGAAAGAAAGGTAATTTCATTCGTTAAATAATTGGAATAAAGTAGCTTCCTTGGGTACTTTTCAAAAAGGAAAACATAATTTAAAAAAAATATGGTTCAATAAGCTAATTGTGTTGAGTTAAGGTTAATTGTGGTTTAACAAAAAAAGGACACTTTTAATTACAAAAAATTAATTAAAAGTTCATATATGTTACAATTTAATATTAAATATATGCATTGTATATCTATTGCTATATCATACGATATATATTTTTAGCCAGAGCGAAGTATGTAAATAATAGTGCAATAAAAATCAAACTGAACGCAATCTTTTTTGACAAGAAAAAGATAAAAAGTGGCTTATTATTTAGTTTTCTTCGGCTGACACACAAACAGCCTTTCTTGAAAACGCAGAAGTATTCAATACGAATATTAAATATTACATTATTGGTAGCCATTCTTTGGTGAGGAATTCCAAGCATTAGAAGGATATATTTTGATTCAACTTGAAAAGACGATAAAAACCAGTGGTTTTGAATTCTCTAGTAGAAGAGTTTAACGATGCATCTTGTTGAGTAATCGTTAATACTCGAGATTAGACCATGAATAAAATACGAAGATTGAGAAGACACTGGAATAAGTTAAGTTTAAGGGTGATGAAAATGATACGAAATGTATGCTGTGATCAAATTGGAATCGGACAAATCGTCACAATGGACAGTCATAACTGCGACGTAATTCACTACTGAGTCATTGCTGAATGAATTAGCTTAAACGATCTTCAGTCGAAGGTTACTCAGAAGTTGCATCCTTATTCGCCTTTGGCTTAATTTCGGTATACATATATGTCTACTGTTATTAATACGGGAAATCATTAGCGTGTAGATTAAATTTTCTGAACCTGGAAGCAATCTTTCGTCGAACCAAGGTCCCCACCACGTAGCTTTTTAGACCATTGTCGTTCGATCGTTGCGGCAATATCTTCAGTAGTTGCTGTTATCAGCGATTGAAAAATGTCTATCTTATCGTATTTTATCTTATGATGGCTTTATTGAATAAGTCTTTAAGTTACGTTATGAATTATTTTTTTATAGAAAATCAATTAGATTAATCCCGTTGAATATCACAGAAGCATGAACTCTATCTAATATGAGAAAACCTTTGATTTCAGAAAAATAATTCTTAGTTCTGCCTGATTCTTACGAGTTTCGAGATACCCCCAGTATTGGCAATAAAAGACATTCATTTTTTGTCCAGAAGAGAAGAGTCAAAGCATTCTACTTCTAAATACAAAAAGAGACTGGAAACATTCACACAGAAAACTTCACACTACATCATAATAGATTTGATTGTACCAACGGTCAGAGAAGCACCGGTTTGAAATCCCAGTTCGAAAGCGTTCCTCCTGCCCTTCCCGGATCGTTAAACAAATTTGTTTTTTTTTTTTTTATAATGTAACGATAATTGAAAGAAAACAACACTGAGAGCAAAACAAAATAAAAGGGAAGAGGAAACAAAAAATAAAAAAAAAGATATGATTAAATTTTCAAGTTTGAAATAGAAAGTAACGTAAGCATAAATCATGTCGTCCACTTCCGTCTCCTTGCAGACCTGGTTACAGACAACAGCTGACAAGCAGTAAACTTCTGCAAGCAAAACTGATAACATTCTGTCAAAACTGACAGCAGCCACCACAGAAGAGAAAACAGAAACAGAACGTTGATGATTCTATTTGGGAAGTGTTGTGTCTCCAAAAAATATGTTTCTTGTAAATAAAATTCTTAATCAAGGTCAATTTAATTTAATCAGAACGTGTAACTTGAGTTCAAGTGTTCAATCAGCAGCTAGGAAAAAAGTGTGTATAGTTGGTGCTGGACCTGCAGGATTCTATGCCGCTCAATACATTTTAAAACATGTTCCGGATTGTGATGTGGATGTTTTGGAAAAATTGCCAGTTCCATTTGGGCTAGTTCGGTAAGTTGAAGAGAATGTTGAAGCTACCCAAACACTATCGCTCGAAGTATATTTGTTAAATAATCTTTAAGAGAGAAATACGTTTACAATCAATTTGTTATTTTGGTGGTTTTCTGAATTAAATACTTCCGATGGAATCTACACTAAAGGTTGGTCTACCATAGACAGGTTCTGATGTAAAGATCAATGCTAGGAATAGCACCAGGATCAGACTGCTTTGACAATCCATTGTGAGCTACTTCAGGTACTAATTACTTACTATTATAGATATCTGGCTTGGTTAACCTATTTAAAGTCGTTTTGCATCAGAAAAGCTCTGAACCAAGAGTCTAATTACTTTTGTAATTTGCAAAACTTATCTGTATGATAATGGATATTAGTACCTTAAGATTAGAACTGGCTATAATTACTATCTATTCAAATGATGAAATGATTTGTTTTCTACTATTCGGTGTTTCCTTAAAATGTGCTCAAGTTTTTGATAAACTTATCGAGTAAGTATATCGTTATCTTGGTGTCGTATTTGGAAAAGTGTTTGAGTAACTAACAACCACTAAGAAGAGTTATGAGTGGACTACAGAAAACCATTTTCCAGAAACCAAAACTGCCCCATCATTTTGTTTTGGATGACAAGACCGCATATTACATACTGAATTAATAAAAAACACTTGGAAACAGTTGAATATGATTAGTTATTATTTATTCCAATTCTATCAAACAAACACTTTGTTTCCTTCATTATAATTTTCGAAATCAACTATCCTGTCCGAACAAATACAATCGTTTGAGTTGTAATTGCAACCGCCGTGTGGAAATCGTCTAACATGGCAAAACCTTTGACAATTTGCAAGATCTCTTGATGTTCCCATTCCAATGCATTGATCAGGGTCTTTGAATTTTTGGAGGGAAGCTGTTTAAATTTGAATATAGTTTAAGAACTATTTTTATTTTTTTTAAGTATGACCTACGTGCAACACGCCGAACAAATCTCTGATTGTGTATAGACTGATCAGACTGTTGAATATCTGCCATAACAGCACTTAACAATGAAAAACAAATTAAAATTGTAAATTTATTACGATACTTCATTCTGATAAGCTAGCCACTTCCTTCACCACACTTAAAAATCAACTGAAACGTTCCAGAAAACGTATATGTAAATTAAATAATTTTTTGCCAAAGATCCCCGAGGGGGTTTTTGTTAATATAAATATCAATAAATGAAATGTCAGCATTATGTACATTCATACATATGTGCCACCAAACAATCAACGGTATGAATTTTGTGAAATCCAGCTCGATTGCGAAGAGGGTGAATCTTTTGGATGGTTTTTAATACTTTTACTGCTTAGTTTTTGTCGTTGTAAGATAGTGGGTGGAATAATATTTAAAAGCTTTGTTATTTCGGCTCCATGTGCACATTATTTTAAATTTTGAGATTTTATTGCAACTGAAAAGTTGTCTGAGTTGGTCTTTATCACAGAGGGGAGTTAAAACTATTTGATCCCAGGAAGAGAACCACCAATCATTGATAAAACAAAAAGTCGCATGTTAGGCAGGTACCTATAAGGTGGCGGAACAGGGTGTAGAGAAGCACTTAATAAAAGGAAAAACACGAGTTTATAAGTAGGTAGTGGTGGTCATAATGTGTGGGGGCAGGTTCGAGGTTCGAAACTCATCAGAAACACAAATTTGCTTTTCCACGCACCATGAAAAGTTCTTTTTCAGTTAGCCTTTCCTAATCGGCAAACAATTGTTGGCGCTTGAATTGCGTAACGCAAATACGATAATTTTGCTCAGTATTTATTTGTTTTATGCTCTGTGGTAAAATATATTAATTACTTACTTAGGTGGGCATTACAGTTTGGGGTGAACCTGGGCCTCAACCAGCATCCTTCTATAACGACTTCGATTTCTGGCGGGCTCTCTCCATTTTTGCACTCTAAATCGGTTGAAGTCTTCTTTCACTTGAATGCGCCACCTAAGACGAGGTCTTCCCCTTCCGCGATTTCCCTGCAATGTTTCGAAAACCCGTCGAGCCGGAGCGGTGTTTGGGTCCATCCACTCTTTTTCTTTTTATTTTAAAAGGATTACAAAACCAATCACCTATGATATTCTTTAGTCTTTACAGTGTTTTTATTTTATTGGTTTCCCGCTTACGTGAAAAGGTATTGCTGTTCAATGTGACTATCACTGTTTAAATGGCTGCTTTATAAGGTCTTAATATAATTTTTTGGACAGAATCCAATTGGACAGTAAAGTATTGTTAGGATTTAAAAGTTTTAATTTCCTCTAAATTTTTATTTTAATTTACACTTTTTTTAAAAAATCATCTTTAATTGCATTTGCATGTGAAGGTGCTATCGCACTTTCCACCAACATCGATTCCAGTCAAAAAGCAGTAAATGTTGCACGAGACATCTGATAAGTTCAAAGTAGCAAAAAATAGGCTGCAAGGTTCTAAAGAAAAGACTCTAATTTATTTCATTTAACTGTTCCTTTTATTGTGTCATTACTCTACCCATATTGAGGACGACGTTGTTTGAGTTGTTTTCAATGAATATTTTTAAACCGTCTAAGAAATTATTCACAATCAAAACATGAATCAAATTAATTTAAGAAATTTTTTTTATAGTCACCCAAAAAAGTGTTCTTCGAGGCTGCTTGAGTGCATCCTAGAGTCAGGTACAAAAAACAGAGTTGTACAATCTTGTAGTTCATGTTCGTTTTGAAAATGAGATATAAACTGGCAAAGACACCACTTTATGATCATATATCTTTCCAAACTTGACTTTCGACTGTAATTAGATTTTAATGACTCGCTTATCTTTATCGAAACTAATTACAGTTTTGGAGTGGCACCTGATCATCCTGAAGTAAAAAATGTCATCAACACTTTTACAAAAACAGCCTCGAACCCAAGTTTAAGATTCTTAGGAAATCTTAATCTAGGAAAAGACTTTACTATACAAGAGTTGCGTGACAGGTATCATGCAGTTCTTCTCACCTACGGTGCCGATCAAGATCGTCGCATGAATATTCCCAACGAAGATAGCAAAAATGTTATATCAGCTAGGAAATTCGTAGCATGGTATAATGGACTGCCAGGTTCGGAAAACCTTAATCCCGACTTGAGTGGAGAAACTGTGACGCTTGTGGGCCAGGGTAACGTCGCTGTAGATGTTGCTAGGATTCTGCTGTCAAGTGTTGATGCACTGAAGGTGAGATGCTTGGTTCATTTTTGTCTCAAATTTAAATTTTTTTTAAAATAAGTCCACAGATACAACCGAGTATGCCTTAGAAGGACTAGCAAATAGCAAGGTAAAAAATGTTTACCTAGTGGGTCGGAGAGGGCCTCTTCAGGCTGCTTTTACGATAAAAGAACTGAGGGAGATCTTGAAGCTACCCAACGTCTCAACAATATGGAGAGAATCTGATTTCAATGGTAATAATTGTTGCGTTTTGCTGTATATCAGTCATTAAAATTATTTGAAACTCCTTTTCTAAAATAATGTTTTTGTACTTTAGGGATTCCAGAGATTTTGGAGAGTCTAGCAAGACCCCGGAAGCGCCTGACAGAACTAATGCTCAAAAGTCTCAACGACCAGAAAACTTCTTCTGGTCACAATGGAAAGAAATTCCTGCCAGTATTTCTACGATCGCCCAATGCTATTCAAGACGATTTCATTGAATTCACTGTAAATCAATTGAAAGACAACACAGCTATTCCGACGGATGTATTTGAAAAGTTCCAAACAAATCTAATATTAAGAAGTATTGGCTACAAGTCTGTGTCTGTTGATGATGGGATAAATTTTGATGAAAGAAAAGGTTATGTCAACAACAGAGATGGTATGAAGAAAATTTTATTAATAACAAAAGGATATCCAAAAATTCTGTTCTTCTACTAGGTCGGGTCCTGTTACAAAACTCAAAAGAAGAAATAACTGATAAAGGCCTATACGTTGCTGGTTGGCTAGGAACTGGTCCAACGGGGGTTATTCTAACAACAATGAATGGAGCATTTGGTGTTGCGAAAGCTATTTGTGATGATATTCATCAGAATGTACTCGATACAAAAACAACAAAACCTGGCCTAGATATAAGTAACAGACGTGTAGTTACCTGGAAGGGGTGGCAAGCAATAGATAAGTTTGAAGTTGAAAAAGGCAAAGAAAAAGGAAAACCAAGAGAAAAGTGTGTGAGCATAGAAAAAATGTTAGAAATCGCTGGTGTTTAGTCGTTGCACTAAAAAAAGTAGAGAACATTTATTTTTATAAGAAAAAATAAACTTTTTATGGTGACCGTTAATGAACTTTGTCGTGGTGTTCTATTTTTTTTTTTAGATATTAGCTGCGTTTGCTTACCGCCATGGTAATTGCTTTTTCCACTAACCGGAAGGGAATTGTAGGCTCTTGTTTATCCAGAGTTTGTTGTGTTCAGGTAGTTTTTTTTTTTACTTATTAGTTCGAGAGGAGCTGGAATTAGATGAATTATTCGTTTGTCTTTCCTCAATTCAAAAAGAAAGCTTTTATATAGAAAAAATTATAGTTCGCTATCTGTAAAGACCCGAATATATACTTTAGCTCTTTTCTACTAAAACAAATTCTCATTTCAAAAAAGTCATAAAATTTAACCGTCAAAATTCATTGGATGTTTTTGAATGAAATATTAAAAATAAGTATACACTCATAAATATAAATTTGAAACTAAATTTATAGTAACTAACTATAATGGAAATAGTCTCAACGCCAGAACCACATTTTATTCCTGGGTAAGAAACTTACAAACACATAGCTTACAGCACCTAAGTTTTAAATTTCAAATATTTAAGATACACCGGACACTGTCCACAGTATCAGTATCGTATTGGAAAACCATATGGAAGACTGACGCATAATCTTCTCACAGACCCATGTACTCCTCATTCGCCAAAGCTTTTAGTTGCTGGTTCGAACGAATCTAAAATAGCCCAAGATAAACCAACTCTCAAAGAAATCGATCTTGTTAAAACTCACGAAAGAGAGAACGATGCTGTTTTAAGACATCCAATAATTCCGGGCTACAGCGGCTTTATACCGAATATTACATCAAAAATTGGTGATCGATTTTTGACATCGGCTACAGCAGGTGTAGCTGAGCATGAGGAACTTATGCAGCGATTAAAATGTGAACGTAGAAACCTTAAGCATACAGACTTGTTGAAAAGTGGAGAGGGTCTTTACAGAACAAAATTGGGCGAGAGAAATGTGAGTTGAAATGTTATTGTTAACAGGCAAAAAAAAATTATATGAATGGTTGTTATTAGATGGAAGAGACTACTTATCAACTACCACTTATACCAGTTAGACCAGAAGCGGAAGGTGTCATAAGGTCTGGCAATGTTTCAGATGATATCAAAGTTCCATATTCAAAACATACACCTCCGCATTTTATGGCTGATGAAAACCCCGAAAAGTACATCATGTCTGGTGAGTAATTCAATAATCCTTGTTATTGAAAATACGTCAGTTTGAAGTAGCCTCCTCTGAGACCCAGACTTCGAGGGTCACTCGACGTCTCCAATTTACTTAAAACATTCCATCCATATTCAGAAATGAGGAGAAAGGTTTTTTGTGAAAAGCATTTATTAGCATTTGAACTTCTTTTTTAATATTTTTTATTTTGAAAAAAAGAACAATTTTTGTCTATTTTGAGCCAGGATGTATTGAGCTCAAGTTTTTTCTGTAAGGCATTTCGTCTTTCGCCAAGTACCTAGTTTAGTTTCATGCGCTCATTTTATTTAAAAAAATACTACTTAAACTTTGAATAAAATAAAAAATTTATTTTTGAAAATCATTTAATTCTCTTTCAAAATGGAATTCCTTTTTTTAATTTTTAATCTTTTGAAAGGCAAATTTTGGAGTTGACATATTTTTCTTCATTTAGGCTACGCTGGTCACATTCCAATGGCTTTTAATCACTTTGGGCAAAGCAGTAAGGCAATAACGACGGAAGCACTTGGGCAGTTTTCAAATAACTACCACCATCGAAAAAGCGCGGAATGGGTACCAATTGAAAGTGCTGGTGTGGGTTCATCGCTTCCTTCTTCAAGACCTTTCAAAATCTATCATCGAACAACTGGACTGATTCCAAATTATGCTGGGCATGTTCCAGGGGAAATTTTCAAATTTGGCGCTACTTTCGGAAGAAATACTATTGACGCTAAACGGTGGCTGGATGAGCATTCATAAATTAAGGGTCTTAAAAGGTTTTTTTATAAACTAATAAAAAGCTGTCTTAAATCAGAAAGAAGTAGGAGAGAAAAATATAATATTTACCTACTAACGGTTTCATAAATTACTTGTTTTTAACCTAAAATCGTAATTTTAAAAAAGACTTAAGTTAGGAAGTGCCTTATAAAACAAAAGTCGTACCTAGGTATTTCTTTTCAAACCAGCAGGTATTCAAATTAATTGGTTTGACCTAGTATTCGTAATGTGGTGACCGTGGCCGTAACTGCGTGAACACAATGGCTGCAGAGACGCAGCCGCAAGAGATGTCAAAACATTAAATACAAGCGAATACAACAACAACGCAAGACGGAGCTGGACAAGTTAACTTGATTTTAACTCTTGCGGCTCCGGCTCCGTATGCGTATGCGTATGCATTGTGTTCAGCCAGTAATGGTTAGGATGTCTGCTTGTTACGCGGGAGGTTCCTGATTCGAATCCCAACTGAGTACAAAAATGTTTTTCCACGGGTATCGCCTTTCGCGAAAAATGGGCTTGTTTCGCATACTTAAGGGTCAGAAAATTCCTCCATTTCCATTCTTTGCCAAGGCATGATTGTGATAAATGCGCTAGGCCTCCGGGAATCTCCGCTCTGCTGCGCCACTTTATGCGTGTGCGTCATCCAGTATTCGGAATAACCATCCCTGGTTTCTATTGTGAAATTTTTCGGCAGCAAACAAATTTGATATTGTCCTCCAAGAGAATCTTTGCTATTCTATTTACTTTTAAAAAAAAACTCACTGCGCCTAGTTTCGTAATTTATAAGACGATTATCGCTTCATCAGGACAAACCTACATAAAACGAAGAGACATTCCTGTCGCCAGTCGAAATAACCAATCCGTGAAAATACGCACGGTAAAGAGCGACACGTAGTTACCTTTGCTTTCCATATTTATGAACGGGCGTGTATGAAATAGAAGAGACGAAAACAAAAATAATAATAGCGGTGTTTTATTGGGAATTTTTTAGTCATATTCACTAACGAGTCTCAATAAAACGCTGTAATGCTAATTTATTCCATAAACTCCATTTACCAGCGACCCCTGTTGATCACTTCTGAACACTTACTTGTTTTTGTTCACTTATCGTTGTTGATATCCCATGTGCGATTTTTTGCGATGTTTTGCAAACGTGAGTACACATAAATTCCCAATAAAACACGGCTAATACTAAACAATTTTCGCCTACAAATACGTTTTGCCCCAAATTCCATAATCAGATACTCAGCTTTTGATATCAATTACCTGTCGTATGACGCAGCAACAATTTATCGCGACTTTTGTAACACAGCCCGGAAATTTTCGTTAAGATAGTCAACCAAAATTTTCTCTCAGTAGGAGCAGGGTTGGGACTTTACTGCAATTGCAGTAGATCTACTGCACTTTTCTCGAAAAATAAATCTACTGCCTTTAAATCAAATCTACTGCACTTTTGTTCTTACTCAGCCGTATTTATTAGATTTCGCTATAACACGCTCAAAACGCAAAATAGTTATGCAATGAATAAGAACTTATTAAAACTTTATTCAGTGAATAAAAATCCTTATTTATAATCCTTTTCATCAACCATTATAGTTATTCATACCTAATGTCAAAATCATAAAGAAATTCTCTAATTTGGTTTCTCAATGGTTAAAACAAACTGACAACAGAAATTTGTTTTTGTTTATATTTTCTTAGCTATGGAAGATGAAATGTAGGTCACACAATGTACGTTATTCTATACCTTTATGTACTTCTATATTATTCTTTGGCTTTAATTTCTAGTTGTTTTGTTAACGTTTCGCAACTGGAAAACTTGTAAGAAACCAATATACAAAAAAGGAAAACAATGCATATTTCTTTCAATTGAAACACAATTACTACATCCAAATTATCTATAAAGTTAATGTAATTTGAGTACATTTCCATTTTAGTTATAGTAAAATTCTCCAAGTTGTAAATAAACCACTGAATGAAAACTCAATACTCAAAATCAAGTGAAATTTATGCGCTAAAACACGCTTAAAACACGCATATCGGCGTTTAAGCTATTCAGTTCTTATTCACTGACAAAAATTGATTATAAATACGATTTTTGTTTTATTCAATGAGCGTGTTTTAAAGTTGTGCGGAGTTTATTATGCGATTATAGATACGGTTGACTATGTATAACTAAACAGGTCTTTACATTGAAATTTTTAAATATTATATTAGTATGGATTCAGTCAGTACCAATGCAGGATTAGAAAGTACCTTACATTTATCTTTCCTATACGGATATGAATTCTGGGATCGAGTTCTAGCGATATATTGCTTCTCACAATTTTGAAGAAAGCAAAATTTTTGAAATAAAAAAATGTTTGGTTCAATTTTATGTAGAAATTTGTGATTAAATAAAAAAGGGTTTTAATTTTAATAATACACAATTAAAACTTCTTAAGTATTTAGATGCAAAGGTAGTGAAATATTCTCTATACAATGACCTCGTTTTGGCCATTGTAGCGTCTTTTCCTTTCTTTAATTTGATTTGATTGAAAATTTTGAAGAACTTAACATTGTTTGGAGGTCTTTGTTGGGAAACCAATATCTTTTAGATAAATATTATGATGCTGTTGTCATAACAGCTTTTAGGGTCAAACTTAAAAATGAAGAAAACACTTTTGGGAACAAAATTTAATAGTTTATGTACATATATGTTAATTTTATGATCACTGCCACATAGTAGTACCGCAGCAGATCGGAAATTTTCGACAGTTAGTTAAGTGAAGGATAAACTTCGCAACAAATTGAATATAACCATACTTTAGAAAATGCTATACCCTGTAAGGAAATGGACGACCTAAACAAAGATTGTTGGGAACCTTCGGATTCCGTGGGCCTTAAAGAGACGGACAATAAAAAAAAGCAATAAATAGTTATGTAGCAATTATGACAGTACTTTTTTTAATTCAAAGCTGATGTTCATATAAGTATATGAATTTTTAAGTGAATTTGCTTTGAAGAAAAATGTTTATTTTTTTATCTTAAGTTATTTATGTATGTGAATCTATGTTTAAAGTTGTTCATGTTTTGAAAATGAAAAATCTACTGCAGAACAGTTGAATCTACTGCATTTTTATTTCAAATCTACTTCGGACATTTTTCCAAAAAGTCCCATCACTGAGTAGGAGTACTGTTATTTCACCACACATCTCCCACATCGCAGAAAATTTTATACCACCGCGTAGGAAAAAAAGCAGGCAGATTGGAAAAGTTCTCTGCAACGCAGAGTAGTGCACGAATACGTCGGAAATCGAAAAAAAACGAGCGCAATCAAAATTTCGCCTCAAAACCAATAAAAAAACGTGAAAATTCTTTGCAAATATTATTGAGTTTAATCAAAGTGTATTCATCCACGGAAATTTATTAATATTTGCCATTACAGGATCAAGTGAAACTTTTTTTTGCACTTTTTCCATTTTCTTTTCTCAATTCGTTTGCTTTTCTTTTTGTGTGGTGTTTACTCAAAAAAAAAAAAAAAAGAAATGAAACCAAGTTTATGTGATGACCTAAAAATGCACTCTGTCTCATTTTAGCATGCACTTGTTTATTTGGTAACCCATAGTGTATGCATCGTTAAGTTATAGTTTCGACTCTTTCGTACAAAGAAATTGTTGCTATTTCTCTTTTTGTGCGGTGAAGTGAGGTGATTTAATATTTGGCCTAAGCTCCTATATGAGAAAAGAAGGCAAGTACAGAAGTGGTATGTGTGAAGACTCTTCCAACTCCATATAGAAATTTTCATCGTTGGAATTTGTCTCGTCTTTTTTGTGAGAGAGAAACTCACCATCCCTTTGGTTGATATTCGTTAAAAAATCAAAATTTCTATATACACCTTATATTTTTCGTGATTCTCCTTAAACACGAATAACCATTAACGCTTGAAAATTAATTTTCCTCGTCGTTTTCGTTTGATGTGGAATACTTAAGTGAATACAATGGAAAAATTTTATTCAAAACTAATTGAATATTAGTGGAATAGTGTTTTGTGTGTGGCAGATGAGTTGGGAATAATAAAAACAAGCAAATGAAACAATTAAATGGTGGAATATTACAACAATCATCTTCATCGACGGCAGTGTTGTGTTTACAATATTATTTATGACATTTGAGAAAGAGATAGCACGTCCTGGTTTAATCTCGATTATTCTTCAAACTATTTCCCGAGAGTTTTTTTTAAACAAGGTGAGTAAATGCGCAGGTTCTGATGGCAATGTTCATCATTATTAATGATAAATAAAAATATAAATAATAATAATAATAAGTTGGTGTGATGGATATACACTTGAGTTGTTACTAGAGCGGGATGGGTTGAGAACTCCCTAAAGGGTTGTGTGTGAACTGTGGTTTGTTGTTGCCCCTTTCCTTTTTTGTCTTTAACTTTGTGGGAATATATTATATTTTTTTAATTTTGAAATTTTATGTAATTGCCGGCGGGATTAATACACTTTGTGCAGTTTTTCTAAAATCAAAAAGAAATCGTTGATAGTTCGCTCGATGAATTTGTGAATTTGTGTTTGGGGAAAGGTGAAACAAATAGATTCGCTTTGTGCTACGTACATATATATCTGTCAATTTTTTGTGGTTTCTGTAATCTGCTTTCAAACAGAAAAAAGCTGGTTTTGCTTTGTTTATGTTTTTTTTTTTTTTAATTCAACTAAATTGAAGGTGTTTGTAGTCAAGACTTTCTGTTTTGCGATTTATAATTGAATTTTTTGTAACATCATTTGTGTGTATCTTCAAAAGAAAATTTGTATCACCAAGAGTTTTTTTTCCATTTATGATTATAAATTGTGTAAAAGTTTCGTATTTCGATTTTCGTACAACCGCACACAACTGAATCTTTAAGGACTCTTCACATAAACACAACCAACGAACGACCAATAAATCAAGAAAAGTGATTTTAATCTCATTTTGGATCCCGATTCTTCACAAGCTCTAAAGAAAACCAAGAAAAACTAGATTATTGTAAAGACACATACATAAATTGTTACCAATGTATAATCTTGCCTTTTTTAATTGCTTAGATTTAATAAATTTAAAAACAAATAGTAGCAATGCACACAAAAAATTTGAGACAAACAAAGTTTTTTTAAAGCGTTTTAAAAACAGAGAAGACAGAAGCTTAACGTAAACTATATTTCCATCTTCAAAGTTGATTTATTCGTCGTTGATTTGATCGTGCTTTGTGAATAGCCCTTTAAGCTCTTGGTAAGTCACCGCTAGACTATCAACATTGTTTATAACACATTGCACATATGCCTACAACCTTGAAGTTATCAAATTTTAAGTTACTATTGATGTATCCAAAGGAATGTAGTTTCTCTGGCGATAAATTATAACTAACAACTAAACAAGGCCAAAACCTACCAAAGAAAATTGTATCCACAATCCACATACTGCAACTTGGGTTGAACTGCATTAAAAATTCTCTTATCTATGAGCACTTTCAAATACCTATATGTGCATTGTACATACAGCTATGGACAAAGAAATAGCACACTCATTCATTTTCTTATGAAAACTGCATTTATTTTATCCTTTTGAACTTAAATAGTTTTTTTCCTATTTTATGACATGAAGTGACTTCAAAGGATTAATAATAATTAGTAATAGGGAATTATTTCTTTACAATTCAATTTTTAAAAATATATTTTGCAGTGATGATCAAATTTCTTGTGGACAAGAAAATAGCACACCTACCTATAATCGTAAAAAAAAAATTATTTTTAGTGAAAATATTTATTTTTTCATAAATTTTGGTATTACCAAGTTAGTTCTTAGTTGGTTGACCACGATTTTTTAAAGTTGCTTGGCACCTCATTGGTAAGCTTTCAACTAACGCCTGGCATCTACTTTGCGGGATAGAATGGCTGCGTTCGGGCAAGGTATCCGGATAGCTTGTTGTTGTTGTTTACGTGTTAAACATTTAGCAAAGATGCAAACCATTTCTGTCAAATAGAGAAACCAAAGCTATCTGTGAATTTTCGGTATACCTCAGATACCTTAGCGAACAGCTGATACAAACATATAGAAAATTTATTTTTATTTCTTTTCATGTTGATTTTTTGTTTTGGTGTGCATTTATTTTAGCATAAGAGTCTTTTAAAACGTATGGGAAATCGAAAAAACTAAGTTATAATCCTCTAGCAATGATATTTTGAATGTTTTTCTGTTTTCAAAAGTCGAATTTTAATATTTCACAGCTGTTGTCTGCAGCAATCTGGAAAAGATATCTATATCGTTCGAAAAGATATCCAAGATACGGCTATCCGAGATAGGCTATCCGATAGGTTCCCGAACGCAGCCAATACCTAGCTTCTTTGATTCCGGACCAAAGATCGTTTGAATTTTTAAATTTTGTCTGCCCAATTTTGACTTTAACATCATTCCATAGGTGTTCTATGGGATTAAAATCGGGACTTTGAGCTGGCCAGGTTAGGACATCGATTTGTTCATCCACGAGCCAAGCTTTTACTATATTTGATGCGTGTTTGGGGTCATTGTCATGCATGAATATCCACTTAATTGGCATGAACTCAAAGAAATATGGTTCCATTCTATTCTTCAGTATTGCAAGCTAAGCGAATTTATCCATTTTGACATCAATCCTCACCAATGCAATGGTCCCACCCCATGCCAGGAAAACCACCCAGACCATTAAATTTTCCACTCCATGTTTCACCGTCTTTAAAGTATACTTAGGATTGTACGCTTCGCACTTAGGACGATTCAAAAATTGCGGTACTTTTTAGGCTTGATAGACTGCATTTGTTTATCAAATCTACATACCCGAAGAAAAAGAAACATCACAACCATTTCACATAACGGAAATTTTGAATTTATGATTTTTCTTAATAGTGTGCTATTTCTTTGTCCATAGCTGTATATAAATGCACTTGCGATGTATGTATGAAACTGCATTTCCAATAGTTTTAAAGTTGTCTCTAAAACGATAGATAAAATTTGTCTCCTATTTATCAAACCCTTCTTGGAAATCTACTAATATACCTATGTACCTATTTGAAATAAATAAAAAAATTTAATTATGGTCTCAAAGTAGGTAGGGTATAATTCTCCTTCTTTCCTTTCGAGCGTTACTAGCATCCTGATTTCGAAGGGATCACAGCTCTGCTTCACTTAACTGCTTCAAACTAGTGATATGTACAATTGTATGTCGATAATGTGACTCAGCTAAAAAAATTTGTATCGGTGCATCAATTCTTGGAAAAACAGTTTTATTTTGGTGTCACATAGATTTGGACAAGTCTGTACAAGTACGCAGTGGGCAAGTTGCAATTACTGGGTCAACAACGATTCGATGCAATTTCAATTGTTGCGAAAACCGTAAAGCTACGTGCAGACGGCATATAAAAAGCCGCACATATGTGTGGTTCTGACGTCACATAAAAAGTTGTAAATTCAACGCAAATGCTATACGTAAATCAGTGTACGCAAACTCGCATGTAAGGGTGTTCAGACGATGTGCAGAATCTGTCCCAAAAACCGCACATTAGTTTGCGTTGATTTGCTCGCACATCAAGTGTACGCAAATGAGTACGCAAATTTTGCTGTCGATGTGCGACGTGTTCACACGGTATGCCGAAAAATCCGCACATCACCCATTTGCGTTCATATGCAGGTTTGCGTTAATTTAATAAATTGTTTGAATTTTGTGTTTTATTCATGGGGTGTGGTTGTTGACGAAGCTAATCCGTACACAGATTTAAAAGTGCTGAAATTATTTGAAAACGTCGAAAAGAGAGTGGGGTACTACTGCTGTTTTGGAATTGGATATGATTTGTCTGCAATCAGTTTTAATGTTTTTATAATTATTCATAAATAAATAAAATGCTGAAGTAAAAAAAAAAAAAACATAATACTCAAGAGACCTAATAATAATTATTTCAGTACGTATTGTATTCATGAAAATAAAAACAGCCTACTTACAACACACTTCGGCTTCGCTCATTTTATCTTTTTTTTTTAATTGAAAACCTATCACAACTATGCTGTACAACTACTACTGATTTGCGTAAAATATGCACATTTGCGTTGTCCTATTTTCGTGTCACCGCACATGATTTTGGAGATAGCACATGCACGCACATGACGCAAACTGTCACAAAAAATGTGCGAGGGTGTTCAGACGATTTTCGAAAAAGCCGCACATTTATGTGCTGTTTCGCCGTCGCACATCGTCCGCAAACCGTTTGCGTGCATGTGCGGACTGTCCCAAAAGGGTGTTCAGACGATATGCGTCAATACTCGCAAATTATGACGTAAAAATGACGTCAGAACCGCAAACGTGTGCGGCTTTTATATGCCGTCTGCACGTAGCTTAAGTTGCCTAATCGAAAAAACTCAATGTCGATAAAGTTTTATGTGAGGGATTAATTTTTACAACGAATAAAGGGGTAGGGTCAGGAAAGTTCTCAGATTATATTCCCATAAATGAATCAATAAAACTCCTAGGTTTGCAGTGTCTTCCAAGGAGAAGTCCTTGCAGTCTATGAAGAACCATCTTGTTTGAAAAAAATTGGTCAACAAAAACAACGAGGTCCCCATAGACAAACTAGAGTATCTACCTACCTATAACTTATGTAAATAATTGTTCAGGTGCTCCTATTCGAGTCAATTTTTACTTGCAATTATAGGTACCTACTTAAGGCAAGTTTTGTAATCGTGCAGAAAAAATCTTTGAGATAACAATTACACATGACATTGCGATCCTTAGAGCAATCACACACACACTACGGCATCTGCCCTACTTCTTAAAAAAGTGGTATTAGTAAATTAATTGACCCATCTTTATATTTATCTTAATACGTGCATCACAGATGGATCGCGTGTTACAAAAACAACAATGTAAACAAATGGAAGTTGCGGGGCAAGAGAGGTAATGGTTTTCTCTCTTGTTCTTTATTCCTCTAAGTTGCGATCATAGAAAATACGAAAAAAGGGGGTCCTGCAATTTAATCTGTATGTTTGTCTGTCCGTATATGGATCTACAACCTGAACCACTTGATCGATTTTCTTCAAAATTTGCGGTTATGCCTCCTTGGGTAGCCTACAGAGGGTTTTTTGGAATTAGGTCTCTAGTGTAATTTTCCATTGGACGAAAAGAACCGTCCAGCAACGTCCAGAAGCATTCTCAAACTGTTCCATTGGTGCAAAAAGATCGCTTCTCATAATTCTGAGGAGTGACAGCCGCTTCTCGATTTGAAGTGAGATTCGATTCAGAAGCACAAACACTAACACTTGTTACTCAAATGTCAAAAAGAAAAGTTTCTTCAAGGAATATTTTTTAAAAGGTTAGGCCACCCTAGAACTTTCGAAAAATCGATTTTTTTTTTTTTAAATTTCAAATGGTCCCTTAGGACCTCAAAAATGATATCCCAAAAGATTATGTCCGAGAAAAACTTTTACGTACTCTGTTTTCGAATTTTAGTACAAGGCCGTCTGGTCCGCAGCGAGCTCCTTTTGTGAGCGCAAGGGGCAAGGTACGTTAGAGGAGTAGAGCATGTTATTGAAAATATTTATTTCCTGACTAGTCTAAACTAGTAGTCTAGACTAGAGTTGGATTTGCGAAGGTCTCCTTCCGGCATCGCAGATTAAAAGTATTGTAAAATTATTCATGATTTTCTACTACTCAAAACTTTAAACGCGTTTATCTCAAAACTATGTTTTTCAAGTTGGCCGGACTCGTAACTCATGCAATTTTCAACCGATTGACTTGAAATTTTAAACATGTCTTGAAATATACATTGTCTATGGAAGTACGTAGGATTTTTTTTTTATGTTGCGTAGTTCATTTGTTATTAACAATTTTCTGACAATTTTTTAGGCAAATTTTGCACTTTTCACTTTAGAAGGGCGCCATTTGGCCAAAAATCAATATATCGCAAAAATCCTACGTACATCTATAGCAGTGAGTATATACAGGGTGATTCGCATAAGGTGTGACAAAAAGATAGGGTGTGTAGGTTGAACCTAGACAAGCAAAAAATCGTATGGGAGGGGGGGGTCCATTTTCCCCCGTTTAGGCGGGAGGGGCAATTTAAGAAAAAAATCACTAAAAATGGTAAAAAAATTATTTTAAAAGAACGGTAGTACCTACAGAGTTGTGCTATAGCATTTTGAAAAGCCAAAAACCTATACATTTATTAAAATTTTAAAATAAGTTGTTCAAATGAATAGTTTTTGAAATATTAATTTTCAAAGTCAAAATTTTGAAAAAAAAAAACATAATTTTTTTTTTCAAACCATTTTTTTTCAAAATTTTACATAATTAAGTAGTATTTTTCTGGCTTATTTTCAATGCTGATCAAACACAAAAAACCGGATGTCAAAATAACCTGTAGTTTTTGAGAAAACCAAAAATTACAAAAACGACTTTTTTAAATTTTTTGTTTTTTTAAAGTTTTTTTTTCGTTATTGGATTCTTAAGTGAACTTACGAAATAAAGGATGAATTTTCTCTTTACTTTTTTTATTGAGAATTCACTTAAAAATCCAATAACGAAAAAAACTTTAAAAAAACAAAAAATTTAAAAAAGTCGTTTTTGTAATTTTAAAGATAAAGTGCAATTCGATAACAGGCAACAGAAGTTGCAACACGCTTAGGAATCACAGATTTTGAAGCATCAGCTATTTCTTTTTTTAAATGGTGTTTTTGTTTGATTTCCTTTAAACGGACAACTCCCTTAGGCGGACAAAAACTTCTGCACCATGGCTGTCCGCCCAAGGGAGATTTCACTGTATTATATATTATCATATAAATGTATGTACATAATATGGAGTTTGTATATACGACAGGTACCTTTATTTTAAGACGTATGTCGCTTTCCATTGGTTTCACTCGGGGAAGCACTCAATTTAAAAACCAATGGAACACCCAAAATTGTTTCTATTCAGTTTAAGGTAATTTCCTTTGTGTGAGTGAAATACCTATGGCTCTTAAGGGGCTAGGCCACCCTAGAGGCTGAAAAAATAGGCTTTTTGGGGATTTTTTTTTAGAAAAACTACAAAATAAATCGAGATAACTGAAACGCGATTTTATTATTTATATTAATGACTGCTTACGATAATTTTTTTGAATCGATTCATTACAAAATGGCGGCTGTGCAGCATTTTTTCGACGACGTCTTTTTTTTTTTTTTTGAGTTCCACGGCCCGACCAACAGCTCCTGTAATTTTTTGAATAATAATAAGCAAATAGACTTTTTCGATTATACAGGGTGATTCGCATAAGGTGTGACAAAAAGATAGGGTGTGTAGGTTGGACCTAGACAAGCAAAAAATAAAAATAAAAAGAAATCGAATTTAACACAGGTCAGGGTACCCCAAAGTTAGCCTTTTTTTTAAATTGTCAAAAACTGATGTCAAAGTTGAGAAACGGACTTTACTGTAGAACAATTTTTTTCTTAGAATATGACACGAATTACGGGACACCCTGTATATTAAGAATACTAAAACCTTTTACTCAGCCTTAAGATTTTGGTATTGTACTTAGCACACAAGTTCGTCTGACCCAGTCCTGCTCATTTTTTTTTTTTATATTATTTCTATATACATATTTCTATTTTTCTTTCATTGATAAAAATTGATGCAATTTTTGTTTACAAGTTGCCAATAGACAAACTCATCATAGCAAAACGTATAGTATTGTAGAATATAACCTTCACATCTGAGCGGAAACACTATATAACACTATACAAATACATCTTCATTCAAAACTTTAAAATATGTCGAGATTATTCCCTCATATCGCATGAAAAACTAACAAGAGAAAACATCTCTGCATATTCAAAATGAGTTGATCGCCTTTTCCTTGTTCTAATTATACCTATGCCACTTGGTTCTCTAAGTAGCCCTTGATTGTTTAACTTCCTTCAACGTGTCCATACAAAATTTTGTTAGCAGATGAGTTTTCAATTATACCAAAAAAGCGGTAGTCATGAAAAAGTATTTAGATGATTCTGGGATTGGAAAAAAACACAGAACTTGTATTAGTTAAGAAGGAAATGTTCTTTGAAAACTTAATTCTATAAAAAAGTAATTCAAATCGAAATTGGACCTGTTTGTAATTTTTGTTTTTATATACATACATACATATTAATATATAATTTGCTTTCAATTTTTCAGTCAAACAAATGTAGAACTTTCAAAGTCCTCCACCAAGGCACTGAAATACTTCAATAAATGATAAAATGGAATTTTCTGAAGATAAATCCGCCTCATTACAAGCCGATATTTCTGAAAAAGACAAGGGAAACATTTTAGAGATTGAGGAACAAAGCAACAATGCCGGTGATGAAAATCATTCACAGCCAAGTGTTTCACCTAAGGATGCCGATAATAAAATAAGAGAAAATCAATCAAAACTAGACAATTCCGAAACAAAGGAATCAGTTAAAGATAACAGTAGTAATTTAGAAAAACACGACGAAATGAAAGACGAGAAAGACATGTGCAGCCCAAGAGAAACCCAATTACAGGGCCTGGAAGCAACTGACAGTGTTTCTCAAGAGTCAACAGTTCCGGAAAATATTCTATCACCTCCAAAATCAGAAACGCAAACTGATGAAACAAATACGGCGACATCATCTCCAGCGTCAGATTCTCAATTTTCGCCGAAAGTCGGCACGGAAGGTACAATTGGTGGACTATCCGTAGGAACTACGACCAAAAAAGCCACCTCAGCACAATCCGGAGGATCTTCAGCGGTTTCACCGGCATCAGGAAGTGGCGATCAATCTCCAAGAGTGGTCCAACCCATAAACATTATCGCCAATGGAACGATTCCAAAATCAGGAAAACCTCTGATGCTGTCAATAAACAAGAAACTAAGCAAACCAAAGTCCAAACAAAAGAAGTCAAAGGCCCTAGTGGCAATATACGAGAGTGAAGTAAGTTCTCTTTAACATAAAAAAAATTTGCTTTTAGTAAATGCTTTAAACTTATAGATCAGTGACAATAAGATTGGTATAAAACTCTGCATTAAAAAATCAGACAGTAGTACACCCACAAAGAGTAAGCCGAGTAGAAAGAGATCCCGCAAATCAAAGACGCGTGTAGATAGCGATGATTCTGAATGCGAAACTAAACGCCGACGAGAAAAAGCTACAAACAATAATGCCAATCGGTCGAAAATCGATGACGGGTTTAAAGAACCCGTTGAGCAAAGTGCCTGGGGATCGACGATACCCGAAAATGTGCTCTTAAAGGTAAAAATGAGTACTTACATTTTGTTTTCTTTTTTTCCGAGCACATTTTTGATCCCATAAAACGTTTTGTTTTTATAGATTTTCCAGCATGTCGTAGAGAAAGACGGAGCCATGCCAACGCTTTTCAGACTGGGTCGAGTTTGTTCACTATGGCGCTCGGTTTCATTATCATCATGCCTTTGGCGTTCCATAGATCTCAGCACCTGGATAAAAGAGAAATATCGCACAGAATTGAAATTGAAATGGTTTATCGAAAACAGAGGCAGAGGTTGCGTCGATTTGAATGTGTGTAAGTAGATCACCATTTCTTTCCAATGAGGACTGGAATATGTTTTCTCATAAATGTATTTTATTCTTAGCGAATTGGAAAGTGGCGGATATGTCTTGCGTCCTTGCTAAGCTATCGGAAAGGTGTCCCAATCTTTCTGGCATCACACTCAATGGGTGGAAAGGCTTAACATCAGATCATCTTACTTTTCTCGTTGAGAACATACCAAAACTTGAGCGCTTGGACCTGAGTTCAATAACTGTAAGTTCATTCGAATTATTGCCCATATGAAGAGCAATAAAATTCTTCATTTATAATTGTAAGGTGGAAGCGACTGCAAGCAAAAGTGCCGTTGGACTACAATCTCTGTGCAATTCTTTACAAACAATTAATGGGCGATTGACCCATCTGCATTTGGCTCACAACAGACTAGCAGGAATTCCACAAATCGTCAAAGTTTTGGTGGTAAGTTATTATTAGAGAGACAGAAAAAGTCCTTTTTTAAATTATTGGCTTTTTTTATAGACGCATTGTCCCAATTTGGTGCTTCTTGATCTCTCAAACGTTCGTACATCAGCTAAGTCGCATGCGCTACTGCATATAGAACAACTTCAACGAGGCTGTCAAAAATTAAGAGTTCTTCGCGTTACGAATTCCCAATTGTGTATGAACCAAGCATCAATACAAGAAACTGTAAGTTGAAAGATTTATATTCATTGGTTAGTTAAACTATACAAAATAACAATCTCTTTAGATGGATTCGCCTGGTTTCCCTGAATTGGAAGAGCTCTCAATGGCAGCTCTTGACGACGAATCTCGACTTGTTGGGGACGAGCATCTGCAAAGGATTTTAAAAAGCAGTTCAAAACTGAAGTTATTAGATGTTAGGGGCTGTTCGCGATTATCACATGAGAGTCTCATTCGATTACCAGCTTGGGACATTAAACATTTATTTTTATCTGGATGTGGTGTCACGAGAGATTTTGGGTAGGTGTTTTTATTTGTTCGCTCATTTTAAAAATTTAATTAATTATGTTCTTTGAAGGTCTGGCCTGGAGTTAATAGCTTCAAAATGGGCGCACAGTTTGGTAGAGATGGACTTGGCATGGGCGAATGTGCAAGAGGCATTGGATAATGCACTTAGAGCGCTGGCGGAAAAGGGCAGTGAGTGCCCAATAACGTAAGTATTATATAGCAACAAAAAACTTGAAATTCAAATAATACAAATGTAATGGTCTTTTGGTACTTAGCTACACAACGTTATGCTCTCAACGTCCACGTTATATTGTTTGATGACCGGAAATATAACGTCGTTTATAGACAAATTCGGTCATGATGTTGATATCAACATTTTAGGTAGAAATGTTAATGGGGATCGGCTTATTAACGTTTATAATTTTTGATATGGTTCGTAGTTCAAAGTCATTAGTAATTGCTTGTCTGTGACTGATATTGTTCCATGGTTTAAATCTGAAACTGTTGCGCTTGCAGTCGTATCTAACTGCCTTAAGTTGATATTTTTCAACGAAACTTTCAAGACCTTTCAACTATTAAAGGGGTAACTCTCACACCGTCAAATCAGGCTAAATATCTAGGTCTCATTTTTGACAAAAAAGTGACCTGGAAAACCAATATTGTGGAAAGAGTAAATACAGCCAACATGACACTCTTCTCTTGTAAAAAAAAGCCATTGGTTGGAAATGGGGTTTCTCCCCCCAAATCACCCATTTACTGTTTACTTCGGTAATTAGACCGATACTCACATACGGATTGATAGTCTGGTGGACCGCACTAGACAAGATGATCAACTACAATAAGCTGGCTAAAGTTCAAAGAACGGCTAGTCTGTGTATAAGTGGCACACTGAGGACAACCCCATCGGATGCCCTCAATGTACTACTAGATCTCACACCCTAAGATATCTTCAGCAAACAAGTCGCAGCTAGCTCAATTACTCGACTCAGAGCTACATTACAGTGGACCAATAATCAAATCGGCCACACTACCATTCTAGATAACTTTAGATTCTTACCGAATCGATCCGACTACACCAACCCCAAGTTGGTGTTTGACCTTCAAGAGAAGCTTGGGAAAATGGCACTCTTTTGGAAAATGAAGCAATAAACTTTTACACTGATGGTTCAAAAACCAGCGAAGGTGTGGGAAGTGGAATCTACTCAGAAAAACTGAACCTCAGTCTTTTCTTCCACCTACCCGACCATTGTAGTGTGTTCCAAGCGGAAAGTCTGGCGATTAAGGAGGTGCTGTCTTGGCTCAAAGAAAACGTCATATCCTCCACGGATATTTGAATCTTCTCGGACAGCCAAGCTGCCCTTAAATCTCTTGCCTCTGTCTCTACAAAATCCATCACGGTCCAAAATTGTCAGATGTCTCTAAGGGAGATGTCAAATCAGTTCAACATTCACCTTTCATGGGTGCCAGGGCACAGGCACATACCAGGCAACTGTATGGCAGACGAACTAGCCAAAAAGGGCACGACCACTCCCCTACGCTCAGAATGGAACAACATAGGTGCACCTATCGCTACATGCAAACTCCTACTTAGGCAAGACGCTTCAGAGATAACAAACACTAGATGGACTGAGAGTAACAACAGCCTTGCAACTAAAAAAGTTTGGCCGTGTGTAGACTCAAAACGCTCGAAGGGTTTGTTAGCCCTGAACCGCCTGTATCTAGGTTTTACCATAGGTGTTCTTACGGGACACTGTCTAATAGTGAGACACGCCAAAAGACTTGGTGTGCTTTCCAATGATTTCTGCAGAAGCTGCATGGACGAGGAGGAGGAAGAAATCTTTCAACACCTTCTTTGCTCATGCCCTGCACTACTTCATAGGAGAAAAACTCATCGTTCAGATATTTCTCAACCCAAGGTCAAATCAATGCGCTAAACATTTCATACTCTCCTTAGAAACTAACAAATAAACTATGAACCCAACTATTTGTACTTCATATAATTCTTCTAAACTAAAAAAAATAATAAGCAATCATATTGGTCTTTCTTGTATTACACAAAAGATTTTAACAATCGTATTGGAAAAGCCTCTTTTTTAGTCACTGTGTGTTGCGGGTAACTAAACATTTTCTACATACATTTTTACAGCCATCTCAATTTGTGCGGGTCATCGGTGTCTGAAGATGCTGTAAAAGAAGTGCTTGCAAATTGTCCCCATATGAATTCAATCAATTTATCGTCATGTCGAGGCCTGCCGCGTGGAGTCAAACGATTGATGCAGGGCCCAACTGAACTCCAAGAACTGCGCGATGTGTTAAAAGTGCAGATTAAAGTCAAACTACCATCTGAAATGAGTCAACGACAAGTCAAACCGGATGACAAAGTCGAGAATTGATACCACGAACCAAAAAAGAAGTATCAATTTTAGAGACAAAAAAGATCAGAGAGTCATCATAGAAATAGTTATAATCATAGATTTAATTAAAAAACAAAACAAAAAAGAATAACACACACAAAGAAAAAGTCTAAAACTTCACAAAATACACCTTTACACGTGCGTAGAAACCAATACCATACACGAAATGAACGCTGACTTATACGCCTGATGCAAATGAACACTTGACTCAAAGTTGGGTTGTGCGTCTGTGCTATGTACATATATGGGAAGACAATTCAACTTTGAGTTAAGTTTTCATTTGGAATAGAGGTCTTATCAGATTTACCATCAATCAACAGTATGAGTCCAAATCGCTGCTGGTAAGCGTTAAATTTGTAATTTTTCCAGGTTATCCCTTTCACATTATATATATATGTAATCTGATTACACTCCTGTCTGCTCTATTTTTACAATTATATGTTTATTTATACTTTTTAATTGCAATTTACAATTATTTGTTGTGTTTTGCTTTTTTAGCACAACTGAAAAAGTCTTTACACACATGCATTATGTCATTAAGATATGTTAGTTTTTTTCTTTGTTTTAATTTGAGTAAATGTTGCAAACAGTAATTTTGTTTAAACATATTACATATTAATCGAAAGAAAATAATTTTGTACGTAAAAAAAACCAACAAAATAGTGATTTTGGATATCCAATAGTTTTATAGTTAATTTTTAGTTAAGATTACAAGAGATAAAATATTATATACATAATTATATATATACATATATATAAATACATAAAACCGTAAATTAAAAAAAAAGAAGTTGTTAACAACAGTTTTTGTGATAAGTTGTTGACATTTTTGTGCAAATTTTGTATTTTATATTTTAAAGCAAAAAATGAGTTATTTTAAAATTCAATCAATCGCAATATTTTGTAGTTAATTACGTAGTAATATGTTTGTAACTGTCCGCAATTAAGGAAAAACGTACAAGAGGTTCCCCCAATTTACAACGTTCTCATAAAAAAGTACATGAAACATTAGGCGTGTTTAATGAAAAAAAGAGCAGAGCAGCGTAGCTCAGAGCAGAGCAAGAAATGAGATAAATGTCAGGCAATTTAGAGCAGAACAGCTGGTGTCAAAAGTCAGCTGATAAGAAAGCAACAAACATTTTGTGACCTTAGCTAGTTTGCAAAATTATGTTTGGTATGCTATTATAATAAAAATCTATATGCGGAAACATTGGAATCAAAACTAAACTAACATGCGATGTTAATTCAATTGATTTTAAGTTAAATTCGATTTCAAATAGATTGCAAAACGCAAAATATAAACAAAAATATTTGAATCAAATGTCAACAGCTGATTTTGACACTTTTGCTCCACTCTACTCTTTCTTAAAAGCAAGTGCTGAAAATGCTGCTCTAAAAGCTCTAGAGCAGGTCATTAAACACAAAAAAGTTCTTGCTCGGAGTAAAAAAATTTGTCATTAAACACCAAAAAGCTGCTTTTTTCTGCTCTAGATCGATCTAGAGCAGGTCATTAAACACACTTATTGCAACTTTAAATTTAAAATCAAATTCTTAGGAATATGCACTTTAAAATCCTGAGAAATCGCGTCATTTATTTGGGGGAAAAGTGTGGTCCACACATTAAAGATGCCGTTCAAGTGACTTGCCCGGTTGGACTTAAATTAGGTCATTGCAATAATAAAAATATACTGGCCGGTATTGTGTCTCATGAACAACAAAACGAAAAATTTGAAAAAAATCAAATTTTATTTTATTGTATATTGATTTCCGTAACTTCTCAAAAAAGTTTGCACAATGAAGCTTGACATGAGACCTAACGCATTTCAGGGACCTACAATTTTATGCCGGGTCCGAACGGTTAAGTGAGAAAGCGCTTTTATGGCAGTACTAATTCATTTGCCAATTCCTAGCGAAACGCAGTTAAAAGGAACACAATTATTTTTCCTGCAAACGGCAATAAAACTTTACCCGCAATTTGAAATTAAGTTGATGACTATCTTTCATTAATTCCTAAAATTAATTGTAAGTTATGTTGCTGAATTGACTTGCATTGCATTGCAACTATGTTGATGTATTTATCTAACATGAATTTTGACTTGAATGTCTTCAGGAATTCACTTGAAGCTAAAGGCAGATTACACAAGTGAAGCAGACACACCAACATTCCAATTACTTCAACGTTTGTCAGCCATTGAGTTTGTATGGAACACCAATAGTAAAATTTTGTAAGCTAAAAAAAATATGACTGTTCAACAATGCTAGAGAAGCCTCCGGGTCTAATTTAGTTCTGGGATCTAAAATTGTTTGCCAATTCCGATCGCCTAATCTGCCAATTTCTCGGGAGAGGCGATGAGTTACCACGTTACTGGCAGACATGCTACTCCTTAAAATTCTTTTTGCTGCTGCAATAAACTTGCGACCAAGTATGTTTTTTAAGTCTTGAAACGAGCGATCGGCTCGTGTGAGCTTTCTTGGTGAGGCCTTCTCTCAACGATTAGAGAGAACCGAAAACGGTCAAAACCGAAGAAATGCCATCATTTGATGCATTCAGCGAAAAGACTTGGCGTAGTCACGAGACGTTTTTCTTTGCCAAGCACTTAAACGTGCTCTTACGGGGTACTACCTTACTAAGTTCTTAGGTTCTTGCATTTTTTCGAAATAATGTTTCAGCACTCGGCGCAAACATGCTGAGTTGGTTTCTTAGCCTCCTTGTCATTACAAAAATATGTTGATACTTTGGGAAATAATTGACATTTATTTAGGTCTCAGTTGTACAGTTAATTTAAAAACATCCATCGAAAAAGCTTTGAAATGCGGAGCGAATCATTTTTCAGTGGTTAATTTCAATTTATTATAATATTTATAAAAAAAAAAAAAAACACTGAGGCGTGATGATGGAAAAATGGCAAGTATAGTTCTAAACTTGACTCGTCTCCATACTTTCAGTCTTTTGACTAAAAAGTTTCTAGTGTATTTGTTAATCACAAGTATTATTTTTTTCTTTACAAAAAACTAATCGGAAAAAAAATTATCGAAGGCGCACATAAAATGTAATTTCAAATTCGGTTTCGATTTTGTAAACAAGATTCGATTGAAAAGAATGGGAAATAAAAATAATGTCGTTTTTCAAAACTATTTTCAGTCCTTCACTCCGTTTGCGTTTGGAATTCGTTTAAGCGAAATCGATAGAATTAGAGTAATTGCGTCAGTAGTGGGTAAAACTGTTAGATTTCTTCTTTTATTTAAATGGCTAAGACAAGATTAAAAATCGATCACAAGCTGTGGTTTGCTTTGACAAGCAGTCAGGTAAAAGTTTGTTTATCTATTGATACTCACTCCTTTGCACCGAAATAGATACGGGAGTGAAGAAACAAGAAATCACTTCTAAATTTCACTCTTGGTCGAATTTTGGAAAAATTTTGATCGTAATAATTTCGGACTACGAATGTCAAAAAGAAAACTTCATAGACGCCCTCGTAGTGAATGTTTTGCTACGAAATTTGTCACTGTTAATAACAAATTTTAAATATTTGGTGCAAAACTTTCATTACGAGTATGTTTTAAGTCCTTTCTATTTGACATTCGTAGTCCGAAAATTTTACATGACATGAAAGAGACCTTCAACACATTGACTGCCAAGCCATTGAAACATTTTGTTTTATGCCCGGCCAAAGTATTTTTTTCTTAATTTTCTATCTTACTTACTTACTTAGGTGGGCATTACAGTTCGGGGTGAACCTGGGCCTCAACCAACATCCTTCTATAACGACCTCGATTTCGGGCGACCACTCTCCAGTTTCGCACTCCAAGTCGGTTGAGGTCTTCATCCACTTGATTGCGCCACCTAAGACGAGGTCTTCCCCATCCGCGATTTCCCTGCAATGTGCTTTCGAACACCCGACGAGCAGGAGCGTTTGGGTCCATCCGCTCTACATGGCCCAACCTCGCGATGCGTACTCTTCTGGCTATGCCCATGTCGCGGTACAGCTCATACAGCTCGTTGTTGTATCTTCTTCTCCACACATTGTCTTCGCATACGGGACCAAATATCATTCGGAGAATTTTTCTTTCGAAACGACCAAGGTTTTCCTCATCCGCTTTCGATAAGGTCCATGCTTCCGCGCCGTACAGCAGGACTGGGATGATTAAGGTCTTATACAAGGTTACCTTGGTTTTTATATCTATCTAAGTGTAAAAAGCAGTTTCCAACCACCAATCCCCTCTTCTTTCGCCATAACTGTGTAATTCTAACGGTATTTGTGTGTCGCACGTTGTACGTCGTACGAAAACGTAAAATTATCCTACGACCAAGTAACTTAAACCAAAATGTTCACCAGAAGCCACACAATCCGAAACCCATACAAAATCCAATATACTGTCGCACGAAAATGTGCGACGCGGCTTCTGAGGAACTATGAGGTGTCGCACGAAAAACTATAAAGAATCAAATCTGTCACTCCCACTCCAGATTTTAGTTTTGGAAAACGACATACTAAACCTCGTACTCGCCAATAAAAACGATTTGCATCAAATCCCGTAACCAGAATCTAAATCAAATATCAATTGATAATAATCATACTTCTGGTGCAAATAGACATGTGGCAACTAAAACACGAGTTGATTGTAAGAGTGTTCAATGACCTGTTCTAGAACAGTTTCAGACAGAAAAGATCAGGCTTTTGGTGTTCAATGAGAAATTTTCTGTTCTTTTCTGATCTTTTCTGATCTTTTTTGTGTTCAATGAGCTGTTCTAGAACAGTTTAGCACAGCATTTTCTGCACCTCCTCTTGAGCAAGTGCAAGTTTGGTGAAAACTGTCAAAAGCAACTGTTGACTTTTTGCTCGTAGTTTTTTAAGCGCATTGTAATTTTAATTTGTTGTGAAAAGTTCAAAAAATTTTTAAAAATCAGGAAAATAACACCTAACCTTGTGCTGAAAATAAAATTACTTATTCGTGACGAAAATACGCTAAATTAAATTGTTATCTGAAAAAGAAAAATTGGTGGTTGTTTTTCTTTCGTTTTTGTTGTTGCTTTTTTTGACAAGTTTGCTTGTTCTAACTTGCCTGACGTTTTTCACTGCTTCTGTGCTGTGCTGTGCTGTTCTGATCTCAAAAAAAGCCATTGAACACATCTTGTGTGTTCTGTCTAAAGAGAACTACTGTTGTTTAAAAACAGCATTGCAATTAAATAAACTTTATCTTTTATTAACTAAACTCTTGATTACGTATTGTGGTTACACATAAATTTAGATTTAAATTATACTCTAATGTACGGCAATAGAAGACTCTTTTACTATTGAGATCTATGAGGCCAACAGTATCATTTGTTCTTCATTAATACAATGAATATTTTCATAGCAATTCTTACAACAACTTGATTTTTTTTTTAATTTGAAATTATTTCTCTTGTGTGCGAAGTACTTTATTATTTCTGAGTCCCAAAACTTCTCCAGACCCAATAAAATAAAAGAAAATAAATAAAAACTGTCTGTTCTGTATGAGAATAAGAGGAAAAAAATTAAAAAATTATTTGCATTTAAACACAGACAAAACAAACTAACAAAAACAGAAAGCATAACAAACCAAGCCTTATCCTTCCTTCCAAGCATCCCAGATTTTGTGTGTATAAATAAAGTTCAAAGTAAAGCTTGTTGATTTTATGTTTCTCTTTAAAATGAAAACTAAATCAAGTGGAAAACAATTTACAGTGTTTCACATGTTTTTATTGTGAAAATTTAAAATAAATTAAGAAAATCACAAACAAAATATTAATTTAATTGTAAATAACTTTATCAAATTTTGGCCGCTGCGAAATTGTTATGAAAATCTACAATTAAAAAATACCATATTTTTTGTAAATGGACGCCAGTTGAAAATAAACTAAATCAAAAACAAAGCAACATTTTTAATCAAAGGCGATTTGTGTCTTTAAATGCAAAAAAAATTAATGAACAATTAAGTAAAAGTGGAAAGCATGTTTCATGCTATAAAATCCAAATTAAATTAAAACCAGAACGTGTGTTGGTAGCGCTAGAGAGTTTACCAATTTTAAATAAAAAAAAGAAAAATAACTGGTTAACACCAAATAAAAATACAATTTTAATTGATTGACACTTTATAATGAAATCGCTTGGACACAAAGAAATAATAACATATAGTGCGCTTCACTTTTTTAGACACATTTTTATATTTTCTTCTTTCGTATTTGTACTTATTGATAAACAATTGTAATTGGTGGAGAGTTGTTTAGCTCTCGGTGTAATGCTTTTAATCTACTCTGAAAATCAGAATGAAACAACAATTGTATATGTACGTTAATACAATTACTGGTTGGAAACTGTGTGGTCCTCGAATTGGATTTAACAAATTCTAGAAATAGGACCGCGTAAAAATGTTTTAACAGCAGAAGAAAGCAATAGATAGATTTCACAATCAGATATTTCCAAAACAAGCAAAGGTTTTTGAACTTTGGTTATTCTGATGTTTTGAGCCGGTGCCTTTAAATTGATTTTCGTGAGAAGATCTTAGCATTTTCCAGGAAAATTGTTAGTTAAACAAAAGCATTCATTCAAAGAAACTCACGAAACTGTAAGGAGCTAATTGATTGTAATTATCAATACGAGTATATTTTTACAGAGGACTAGACGGCTTACGTGCAAAATGCCATTGCTTGATAAAAGTACAAAAACTACAGAAAAAAATTATGTTAATGAAAACAAAAATTTTGTCTAAAAAAGTTAACCGCACAGTACACTGACTTAAGATTATTGTTTTGTAAAGAATTCACACCTATATTTTAAACTCCAAATTAAAAATACATACATTTTATTATTAAGAGACAGAAAATCTGCTACTTTGTTTTTCACTGTGTAAATATGTTTTTTTCTTTTATTCTAATAAATAAATGAGTTAAAAAAATTAAAGTATAAGTTTGTTTCAAGTATGTCGTTTGAGTGACAAAAAAAGCAAGAAACAAATGTTAAATAAACAAACAAAAAAATTAATTAGTGGCAATTAATAAGTTCTAAATTAATTTTAAATATATATATATTAACAGATTTTAAAACAAAAATAAGTTACTCTTAAGTGAACAAAATTATATGTGAAACATGTGTAAGTCAAGAAAAAAAATTGAAATTATAAACAAAAAACGAAAAAAAAAATTCAAAGATTAATAAAACGTTATTTCAAATTTTTCTGTGTACCTGTGTTTGTATGCATGTAGACATGGGACATGATGGGGTGGTGCATCTACGCAATATGGTTATATTGGCCCACTGCGGTCTGTAGGTAGGTTAGGTTAGGTTGAATGGGGGGTGCAGCCACAAGTGGCAACACCTCACTCAGATCTCAAGGATCCATTGTGCTCCCCGGGATATCAGGGGGCCAACTATGTAACTCGATTTTACAATAAAAATGTTCGATTCTAACTCCACAATTCTATTCCGCTTTAGTGTTCGAAAGTCGAACAGTGCATTTTCTTTTTCGGATATTTGGCACTACCGAAATCTAATTTAGATACAGAAATGATTCGGAAATTATCGTTCTAATACAAATGTGTTTGCGAGCAAGGAGTAAGTACACATGAACGGAAAGCAAAAATGTAAGTAATTTTTTTTTTGTACTGAAATTCATCAAAAATTATATACTTATTTGTATTAAAACTATTTTTTCTCCACTTAGGAATTCATCTAAAACTCTCAATTTGAGATTATAGTAAATTATATGGGCAAGCACCCCGATCTGTGCAAAGGACTTCCAAGACTTCGGCCATTATTTTTGATACTGGGGCCCAACTATGTAACTCGATTCTATAATAAAAATGTTCGAATTCGAAAGATTCGAACTATGTAATTCTACAAGAACGTTCCAATATACTACAATCGAAAGTAATACCAATTATGTTTTGTAAACTTTCGGATATTCGGTGAACTACCAATCTCGAAAGTCGAAGGCAAATCGAGTAAAATCCTTCGATATCAAATGTGTTTGCGAGTAGAGCTAAAAACACAACTAAAAAGATTTGTCTGCCTCAAAAATGTAGGTAAATAATCAAAGAAATTGATCGTTGGGATGTTGATTTTAATGCAATCATTAAAATCAACAACCCAACGACTATCTTTACTTTTTATACTTTTTATTTACACCACGTCGACGTCATCACAATTTTAAATGCTGGTCAATTACATGATTGTTCATCGGGACCTCCTGTTGACAAAAATAAATAAAATAATCATATTTGGAACAGAATTTAGCTTTCTGCGAATATTCACATGCGAAAATATATCTGCCTCTAATTCTTTTACGTTGAATTTGCTCTTTTCGTTCCCGATTTTCAAAAATGCAACCAAATCGCAACGCTGTATATTTTTGTAATTATTATTTTTACTATGTTTGTTTCTTATTTTGAGAATGAGTCCTGTCAAAGAGCTCGAGGATCGTTCGAAAATCGAACATTTGTTGAAAAATAGTTGGCATTACCGGCATTCGATTCTGTTTTCATAGATAGTACCAACTGAAAGTAGAATTGAAAATTAGATTCGAATAGAACCAAGAGTAGAATCGAATTACATAGTAGGCCCCCTGTTTGCTGTGCGAGTCCAGCATTTTTATCTGCTCCAATTTGATGCTGGTAGCCTCTTGTTGCCAAAATTTTTAAAGTTGACGATAATTTAACAATGTCTTGGATTGAACTTTGTCTTCGGCGAATCCTTAGTTGCCTCGAAATGTTTTCAAGCAAATATCTAAAAGCATCTTTTGATAGTCGATAACTTTTTATAAAACTGAAATGAAGACTTTAAAATAACTCTTTTCAATGCACTTGTAACAAACCTTTTATCACTAAGCTCAAATATATTTGACTTATCGCGAATTCTTCGTCGTTCAATTTGCTCTTTCCGTTCGAGATTTTCATAAGAAAAGAACCAAACCGCAACGCTGTCCATTGTTGTTAAAAAATAAAATAACAAAAATAGTTTTTTTCTTTTTTACGTCTGTCAAACACGGTAGACTCGTTCGATAATCGAACAATTTTGTGAGAATATGTTGGTATTACTATCGTTCGATTCTTATTTCATACGTAGTGCCAGTTGAAAGTAGAATCGCAAATGGTTTTCGAATAGAATCAAAAGTAGAATAGAGTTACATAGTTGGCCCCCAGAGGATGAGGAAATAGGATTATTGGAGAGGTAGATGGTTATTGTGGTAGGGAACTCCCACTGAATCACTTGGAGCCCTGAGTAAATTTCAGGACGTTGCTCAGTGGGAGATTAGAGATGTCGCCCAATTCGTCGAAAAAGTATTCTCCGAGGGTTTTTTTCCGAGTGTGGGCCAAGCTAGGACTCTCACAGAGAAAGTGGAATGATCCCTCCTCTGCCTCCTCATCTTGACATCCTCTACATAAGGCGGATATGTTAATGCCCATTCTCATCATGTGGGTACCCAACGAGTTGTGTCCCGTGAGAATGCCAATCAACAGAGAGAGCCGAGGTCTGCTTAGCTGGAGTAGAAATTCTGTTTTTTTCTTGGAAATATCTGGCCAAAGGTTTCTAGAGACTCGGCATGTCGTCTGTAGGTAGATCGATTTTTTTTGACAGCGGCATGCGCCATTTGACCGTAAGATTACAGGTAAATATGAAATTTCTCTTGTAGTCAAAGTACATACATAGGCCCTTATTGCGAGTGTCGTTTGGCTGTCGATGGCCCTTATTGCGAATGTCGTCTAACATTCGATGCGACAAGAGTCGAAAGCTTCGATAAATTTTCCTTTTGGTATTGCGTATCTCTATCGACAAGGATATCTGTCAACTGTGAATAATAAAAGTAGTCACAATGAATAAATTCTATAATTTGATATTTGAGTTAGTTTCAGTGATAGTCGAACGCAAAAATACAGACGATAACGACCGAATTCAAAATTGAAAGTATCGAAGAATAATAAAAAAGAATACGCAATACCAAATTTCATTTTCGATGTTCGACAGTCGACAACCATCGTGTATCGACAGCCAAACGACACTCGCAATAGGGGCCGATAAACGACGGTTGTCGATAGTCGAACGTCGAAAATTAAATTTGGTATTGCGTATTCTTATTGATTATTGTTCGATACCTTCAATTTTGAATTCGGTCGTTATCGTCTGTATTTTTGCGTTCGACTATCACTGAAACTAACTCAAATGTCAAATTATAGGATTTATTCACAATGACTACTTTTATTATTCAAAGTAACAGAAATCCTTGTCAATAGATATACGCAATACCAAAAGGAAAATTTATCAAAGCTTTCGACCCTTGTCGCATCGAATGTTAGACGACACTCGCAATAAAGGCCATAGCTTTCTTTTTTTTTTGGAACAAAATAGCTTTAGTTTGTAGATTCATTTTTTAGTTCATAGATGTGAGACATCTATTTTGACAATCAACTTGCTTTGGTAAAAGATTTACATATGTTTAGTTGCAGGGCAAGAGAAGTAATGGTTTTCCCTCTCTTTCTTTATTCCTCTATGCTGCAGGCCAAATGGTGCATGCTGCGTTCTGAAAAAATCGTTCTACAAAACGCAGTTTTGGAACATTTGTGGAACCGTCAGAACGCGTAGGTGTGTGCCACTCCTTCAGGTTACATGTGTTTCATTTTGACATCAACCGCATCGCACGCACCAACCTGGCTGGTTTACGCAGGGCTTAAATCTTCCCAAATCGCAATCGCAACTGCAGCCATATCCGCACCAGTCCACCAGTGTTGGGAGCATTATCCACAGATAGCGTGTGTGTTACAAAATACTCTGAAAATTTTTACCTCGGAAAATTTAAGGGAGGAAATAGTGTGCACTGAGTGCTTGTCTGCTTGTACCGAACAATAATCGACAAACAGTGCACATGCACTCCCTCACCAAAGGTGTCAGGAGGTGTCACATCAAAAGAACTTGGAGTTTTTTGAGAGCATACTCACAAATTTCGCTCATCTAACATTCCATTAAAAACTACAACGCAAGTCAACGCATGCGTTCAATGACAGAATCATTGGTTTCCGTTGCCGTTCTTTTCTTACTTCCGCTTCTTGGGTAGGTATCGTTCGTTATTCGTTATTCTTTGGAGGATTACTCGAGCAGAAATATGGCATCTGGCAGCAAATTATTCGAAGCTTTTAAAGTGATTTTAAATGACGTGGTATTTCCAATTAACAATTTAAATTTTTTCAATAATTTTAAGCTATCTTTACAGAACGAGGCACACATTGATGATAAATCAATTGACGCTCTTAAAGAAGAAAACGCCGAACTACGTTTGAAGAAAAAGGAGCTGCTTTCTAAACTTAATCGCCCATCAGTAGTTGTTGCTAATTCAATAGTTTTAGTAAAAGACATGCTATTGCGACAGAAAATGCTCAACGAATTCCAATCAGAGACAAAGGACCAGTCTTTGGCTGGATTAAAAGATCGGTTACATGAAGCAAAATCAGAAGAAAATTCCTGGAAAGAAAGTTTGGATAATGTTGATGATATGGTTTTTTGGGTAAGGGCATCTAAAATAAAATAGTTTTCTTTATGCACTATTCAATACACTGCTTAGCCATATCACACGGTTGCACAAAGAATGCAAGAAATGGAGGATAGGATTTGTGAAGACGTGTCAGTAATAGAAGAACTGAAGAAAGAATTTGCTGAATTAAGTGAAAGCCAGCATAACGAAACCGTGGATATTAATTTAGTAGAGACTTTAAGTTGTGCTGCAGAAGAACAAAGGTATTCAATTCAATTTCGAAGGAATCTTTATCAAAATAAATATTATTTTCAGACAACTAATAGAAAAACTTGAGCAGCACCGCATAACAAAGAAGAGTGAAAATGATTCTCCCAAACAAGAATAAAAAATGTGTTTTTCTATGAATAAATTAATTTTCAAGCATTTTTAGTTTCTTTAAAGATTATGATTTGTGAAGCTTAGAGTTCGTCCTGAACTCGAAATAAAGCAAGTGTAAGATTTTTCTGCGGCAAATTCAAATAAAGACCCCGGATAGCTGGAGTCCTAAACGTACATACATAACTTGATAAAATTAAGTATTTCCGATGCAATCAAGCGTTCGCGTTTGGGAGCACATAAACTTGAAACTGAAGTTTGAAACAAAAGTTTTCACACAACGCAAACTAGTTATGTTTAGCAGTGATATTTGCAATTAATAAAAAGCAAATAGAACATTTAGCCAATGGAATTCTCAATTCTCAAAGGAACGAAATTCACAATTTTTCCATAGAGAAAACTATGAGAATCTTTTTGCTTATGTCGAATTCCTTTCAACAAAAAAATCGACTGCAGTCGACTGCAGTCAATTTTTTTTTCAATGGAATTCATTTAGGAGGGAAAAAAAATCGACTGCAGTCGATCTCTTTTTTGAGACGGATTTGCCCACGGATTTTCACACACACAACAATTTTGACAGATCGAAAACGGCAAACAAAAACATCAGTATATGAAAAAAATTAAAGGAAGCAGGATTGTTTAGTATTTAGTTGTGAATTTGGAAAACAATTGGTGAAAAAAAATATAAAAATTGTGTGCTTAACAATATGAATGTAATTGTTTTGTTCCATGGTGCTTGTTTTTCTTCATTAGTCAGTTGGACACACACACATTCATAAAAAAAAAGAATCGCTACTTTTTTAATTTCCTAAATACCCAAAAAAGAATCGAATTTAGTAGCGACTGCAGTCGACTGCAAATTGGTGAAAGGAAATCGACATTAGAGAAAACTTTGAACTACAACTGCAAAAACATTTGTATTCGAAATTTTACAACTATTGAAATTTGCAATTTCTTTTAGTTCATCGAAAGTTCAGATCGATGGAAGAACCGACTTTTAATAACCACGCAAAAGTATTTATTTTTGTATAATTTTATCGAAATCAGAAGAGCCATTTTCGAGAAAAATAAGTATTTTCATAAAGTTTGTAGATCAGGTATCGTTATTCCAGCCAACCCACTTTTTTCGCATCATCGTAATGTCATGTTCATCTCAATTTTTTTCTGCACGATTGCGTGGCTTATAGTACCTATAAATAAAAATAAATAAATAGGGTGGCGCAACAGAGCGAGGAGCCCCTGGGCCTAGCGCATTTCTCACAACCATGTCTTGTGAGGGAATGGAGGGGACCTACAACTTTCGCCGGTTCCGAACGGCTAACTGAGAATGCGCTTTTCATGGCAATGAATTTACTAACGGAGGACTTGCCAATTCCTCGCGAAAGGCGATACCCGTGGAAAAACATTTTTGCATTTTGCCTCTGCTGGGATTCGAACTTCGAACTTCTGGGTTAGCAGGTGGACATGCTAACCATTACGCCACGGGTACCACATAGTCGCACCTATACCTACCTATAGTCGCAAGCAAAAACGCTAAATTTGTGTTACTGATTCCCGAAATCGAAGAAATTCGATAAGGACTCTGAAAGATAGATAGTATGAGAAAAACAAACTCTTGAAGCATTGAATAATTACAGAATTAATAGGGTGTCGCAACCGAGCGACCGGAGCCCTAGGCCCAGCACATTTCTCATAACGATTGCCTTTGTGGGGGAATGGAGGGGAACTACTATTTTCTGCCGGTTCCGAACGGCTAATCGAGAAAGAGTTTTTCACTTTATATAAATAAATATGGTGGCGCAACAGAGCGAGGAGCCCCTGGGCGCTGGGCCTAGCGCTTTTCTCACAACCATTCCTTGTGAGGGAATGGAAGGGACCTACAATTTTCTGCCGGTTCCGAACGGCTAATCGAGAAAGCGCTTTTCATGACAATGAATACTAACGGAGGACCTGCCAGTTCCTCGCGAAAGGCGATACCCGTGGAAAAAACATTTTTGCCTCTGTTGGGATTCGAACTCGAACCACCGGATTAACAGGCGGGCATGCTATCCATCACACCCAGGGTACCACACTTTATATGATAACATAAAATATCTCGCACAAAAATTATGTCATGACTAGTTCTACGTGATTTGAGGGACTGCAAACCTAGGTGATTTTGCAAAGCTATGGAATTTGGATTGAAACACCATCGCATTTTGTAAAATGCATACACCTATTCTGAACTTTCTGAATTCGATCTGAAAAAGATTGTTGGTGAGGGTTCCAGAAGATATCTGCACGCTCTAGGTTGGGTTTTACTAGTTGGGTATAAAGAGACACAAGGGTGTAGCGGTTAGTAAAGTCTGTTGAGTTCCTTTTGATAAACCCTAACATTGAGCTAGCTTTTGATATAATAATATTAAAAAATTAAGCCTAAATCTAAAAAAGCCTAAAAAGTAGCAATTAAGATAATATGAAAACTTATGTGTGTGATGCTTTCTTGAGAGAGAAATCACAAAACACTTCTTGGTTCTAGGATTCAAGCGATTTAACATAGGAAGATAGATTATCAATATCCAATTGGAGTTTTTGGTAATCACTTATAGAGATTACTTTCAGAAAAAGTTTCAGAACATCTGTGTATATGAGGCTTTTGCTGAAGTTACCACATTAAAAAATACCATCAACAAATGTGATAAGCAGTAGATGACCTAGATATGACTAGCCTGTGGAACACCAGAGGTACATTTTACCTGCCTTGAGGTATATTCGTCAATTTTGACTTTTTGAACCCTTCTTATGAGAAAGGAACAGATCCATTCATCGCAAAAGGCGATACCGTTGAAAAAACAATTTTGTTTCCGCTGGGATTGAAACCACAAACCTCCCTGCTAACAGGTAGATATGCTGCACGTACCACAAGAAAACTTTTGAAGCCGACTGAACAATTTACAAGTCTTGTAAAGGTTTAGTATTATGTAAATGAATTTTATTAAACAAAAAAGTAAGTCAATGAGTTATAATATATTTTCAAGTTAAAATAATGTCACTTTGTATAAACAAACACTGTCAGTAAATAAACACAAACTATAAGACCTCTGGGTTTATGAAAACGATTTATTCAAACTGCACATAGAGTGCTTTTGTAGCACTGGCTATGTAAAATGCACATTCCCGTACTTCTTTCATATATGCTTCAATGGCAGGAGAATCGGCGTTATTAACCGCATCCTGCAGGTGCTCGCATTCACGCTGAATACGAACATTATAGACATTTAGCTGCTTCAAAGCCTCACGAATCGCATCGTTGTACTTTGGCTGAAAATGAAAAATGATTTATTATGAATAGCTGACAAAGAACATTTTCATGTTAATGTACTAACAGTTCGAAAGATAGCGGTCAATTCATCAACAGCAACTCGAATGCGCTCAGCACATGGAACAAACGCATCCTTTGTAGATGTATCTTGCATGGCGCTGCAAAGATCCTTAAGACGTCGGGTTACCAATTCCGTTCGATGCTTTACTTCTTCGCCAAAGGGCTTATCACCAGCCATTTGATACATACTCGTTGTAGTACGAAAATCTGGCGGTTTTGTGAATGACACCAAGCGTCTTTCATACATGCTAGCAGGACGCTTAGCAGTCGATTGGTTATTATTAGATGAACCATCCAAAACAGGTTCATTTTCTGTTTCGGTTCCATTTAAATCAATGCGTCTACGAATTATTGAAAAAAAAAAAACATAAAACGAAAAACTCATAAAACAAAAGAAAAAACAAAAAAAGTAAATAATAGAAAAAAAACTCACAATGGTTCGTCGTAAATATTAAAATTAACACCCGAAAATTTTGATTTCAATTCGGTGTTCTCAGTTGAAAGCTTCTCAACAACATGCTTCAATTGATAAATTTCGGTTTCGTATTGATTTAATTTTTTGCGCAATGTTTCCATTTCATAAACATCAGCTGAGCGTCCTCCAACCATTGGCAATTGATGGTTCTACAAAAGTTAAATAAAAAAATAATAAAATAAATCAAACCAAAAATACAAAATAAACAAAGACTAAGCAAAAATCAAACAATAAACTTCAAACCTAGCTACATAATGTGAGTGAAGATAAATACAAAACTACATTTTTCCATTGATGTATATAAGTTTTATATATTCTATATGATTAACTCGCTATTAATAACAATGTTATTCTGATATCACATCAACTATATGATTGTAAAAATATTTCTTTTTTATTTTTATTTTTAACTAATTAATACATAAATGCAAGTTAGCTATAAAAACAATTTTATTAGATTGACGTTTTAACATTTAAAAATATTTTCAATGAACGATCTAAGCAAAAAGTAATTCTAATGAACACAATTAAATATTTTAAGTTAATAGATTTTACTAAAAAAAATTGGTTAATGGTCTACATGACACAGTCTATGTTAAAATTATGATTAGAACTATATTGAAAAATGCTATTTGATATTTTAAAAATAGATTAGATGATATACATACAAATAAAATTAAAGTAGACGATAAAACTTCGCCAGCTGCATTGCACTTTGGTATGCTATCTCCAGAACAGAAAACACAAGCTAATTCTTGTTATTTTCAGTATAAATCAAAAACAAATAACTTTATCGCTGCAGAGAAGCCTTTAAGGTTCTCCCACACAGAGACTTTTTTGGAGCTGCGACAGCGGCAGAAACGCTATTGGCAGCAATTTTGCCGCCGTGACAGTAATGGCGCTTTCCATTGGTTTCACTAGCGGATGCAATAATTTTAAAAACCAATGGCAAACATAAAATTGTTTCTATTCAGTTTAACGTAATTTCCTTTGTGTGAGTGAAACACCTATGGCTCTTAAAAAATATTCCTTGAAGAAACTTTTCATTTTGACATTTGAGGAATATGTGTTAGTGCTTCTGAGTCGATTCTCACTTCAAATCGAGAAGCGGTTGTCACTAATCAGAATCATGAGAAGCGATCTTTTTGCACCAATGGAACGGTTTGAGAATGCTTCTGAACGCTCCTGGACGGTTCTTTTCGTCCAATGGAAAGTGACATAAGTAAACGCGGTGTTTCCTTGTATCAGTGTGGAAATTCTCATACGCCGCTGAATAATTATTTTTACAGCGGAATTTGCAGCTGCCACTACTGCAAAACGCTTTGGTTTAGGATATCCTTTATAGAGAACAAGGGTAAAGCGCTTAGTTTTGGCTATTTTCGAACAGCTAAGTTAAAAAGAGTTTCCATGACAGTCTATGATTATTCTCGAAAAACATTTCTTCTAATGTTGGGCTTCAAACCCTCCACGTAACAGGCACATAAACTAACCATTACGCCATTGTTAAGAGTATTTAGTAGTTTTACAAGAGAAAGATACGCAAAAAAACGTATTTTCTAAAACTTCAATCAATTGTCAACTGCAAATACACAGTCAGCCCTATCACAGAATCCCGCGTAATCGAAAAAAGTTTAAGTTTCAGGATGTAACTATCACATAATCCATTCGGAGTGGATCGAATTTCGAAATTCGTAGATTCGGTATCACCAAATCCAAGTAAAATGTAAAATCGTCGTCTGAATATACGAAAGAAGTTGTGTTTTGCAGAAAATTGTGAATGATCTTGCACATTTGGCGTAAAACAGCTGACTTCGATAACCAGAACGGCGGTATTAAGTGTGGCAACTGGAAATGCTTTCTTCGATTCCATTCGAATTTTGTGATCACAAATTTTCGTAGTTCGTAACTAAGCTTTCCTTGTGGAAGTTTTCCACAAGGAAAACTGTGTTACTGTGATATATATTTTTTTTCCACTTTCAGGTGAAGGGCGTACCGAATTAATGGAGAGAAGAAACTAATAACCCAAGGCCAACCCCACACATAAGCTTATTACTCTGCGGGACAAAACAGTTGATGAGGTCGAACTAGCTCAGAAGTACTATAGCCAAGAATGGTGGTACGAATCTGGACGTACCAGTAAAGCGGAGCGCCTTTTTACCCGTTTTGAAATCTTACGCTCTAAATTATAATTGAAATCCATTATTAAAAACCTGCTCTTTTATTCCTTCCAAAAACTTTGTGAATCGAACCCTACACAACTTTCTTAAGATTCACTGGCCAAATATTTTAACAAGAAAATTATGGTGCAACGGCTGCACGTAAGCATAAACAAACATCAATTGAAGTGGATTGGTCACAGCAAGCCACCATATAACGAAGAAGCCCTGTGAATGGAATTCTCAACGAGCAAGTAAAAAGACCAATAACAAACATTGAAGTCAGTTGTCTTAGCTGAAGCAGCTCATGCCACAGTTAAAATAACGCAATTAACAATGGAGACGTTTCGTTGACTCGCTATACCCAATAAGGGTGAGTACGATAATCATAATCACTCTTATTACAATAAGGATTTTATATAAATGATAAGTTAAAAGAACGTGGTCTATATCAAGGATATAATAAGCCCCAGTAATAAATACCAAACTGAAATAGAAATGAAATAAACTGTCAGCCCAGCATAACCTAACTGCTAACTTAGTAATAATAAAAAAATATATTTAAAAAATGAAATTATTATAAAAAGGAACGAACTGGAACTCTACAAAGTTCCATTTGCCTGGGCAGCTTCATTTTATTTCCTTATTAAAGTTAAAAGACACGACTGAGTCCAAAAAATAATCGAACTAAAAAATAATTGTGAAAAATAAATGGCGTTCAAATTATCAGGTTTATTCGTCCAACTTTCATTATTCGGCTGAGTCTGGTACTGTGGGAGAGTGTATTTGGCCTTCTAAATTTACTTTTGGAGTGAAATCTAACAAGAAGTTTGAACGTCACTACTGTCGATAGACGATAGACCAAGTTGAACAAAAACATTTCAAGTTGATCAGCAGTTATTTCAATAATTTTAGGTCGCAATTCGAATAGAAAAAATTAATTGAGTTGAAGAAAAACCAAAACTTTCTTTTCTGCAAACATAAACTTAACTTAAAATTAGATCTACGTCCAAGCACATTTAACTTTGCTAGAGTGCTAACTATTTAAGCAGTTATTATATAACTATTGACTAATCATCAATAATAATCAAATTCCATTGCTTTTCTTTTACAATAGGAACGTTTTTCAAACTAACAGCTTCTATTGAGTGTTCAATTCTTCTAACAGGTTTCGTTTACCCAAAACTGTTATTAAATTTTAGAATTTTCTGTCGCATATAATTTACCTGTTGTACAATAGAAGCAACTGGTGCGTAATCTTCGTCAGAAGCAACTGGATCATATATTGGTTCATCATCCGAAAGGTTCGGATCATCGCCGAAATGTGTTTGTTGCTGATTTAAATTATCCAGAGGCCTCAAATTGGCCATGTTTTGTCGACGGCGAGCATCTATTAAAACATCTGTCAAAAGTCCAGTAAACTCGAGTGGACTGAAACGGGCTAGTTTTTGACGGCCCTTTTTGAAAATAAAACAAAATCATTTCAAAAATATTTTCAGAATAAATTATATGTATGGAGTTTACCTGGTTCCGTGTGGCACTTAGAAATGGATTCGCTGGAAGAAAAGGAACTGCAACATTTTCCGGATTCAATGCAGTCGTAGCCCAAACTGCAGTGTTCAAAAGTTATAATCACGTAATTAGTTTTTGTCAAAGAAATACTTACTTGCTTCACTCTCTCGTCTGTCAACTTCGTCGTACAAGTCCATAACAAGCTCTTCGAACATTTTGTTTGGCACTAGTTGAAGTCTACCGCGAGCGATTTTTAGCTGCTCGCTTATTTCTGAGTTGTTCGAATCGGGAATGCTAATGTGCTTTGCATTCTGTAATAACCAGTCAGACAAATCTTAGGATCAAAAAACAAATTCTTACCACATGATCAGGCTTCTTGCCACCCAAGAACATTGTTATACGGTCAGTGACATCATACATAGCCTCTACTAGTCGTTCTGCAATAGTGTTGTGATTGTTGGCCTTGGCCACTTCGCATGCTGTACTGCCACTTCCATCAATTGCATTCAGATCGGCTCCGTAAATTATAAGCAACTCAATCTGCGAAGCTTGTCCAAATTTTGCAGCTACATGCAGCGGATTTGACTTCTTTTCCTATCAAATTAGAAACGCATACATTTTTATTGGTTTTTCAAAAATATTCTGAGGTAGAAAAGTAAGTTGAGATTTACCTCATGAAAAAAGTTCGGATCAGCTCCTTGAACCAACAAACGGAGAGACGTCTCAAGATTGCTTGTCCTGACACTAGCATGCAACTGCTTGCTTAGTTCGGTTTCTAAATTACCATTGAAACTTTCATCATCCTGGAGATTCGGTTTCAGTACAAAAGCCAAATTTACATGCTTGGCTTTGATAAAATCCGATTTGGTCGGATGGAGTGGATCTTTTGGTGAGGGTTTCCTTCTGGCAGTTGCTTTACCAGTTGAATCCAATAAACAATGCTCCCATACACTGTTTGCACCATGGGCATTAAGAGAATTAACAAAATTGAGAACAGATGGGCACCAATGCCCCTGCCGCAGTGACTTCACAACAGAAATGTGGCGACCAAGACTTCTATGGACAGAACAACAATCGGAGCAAAGAAGTATACCACGATTTACCGATGCCCATGATGGATCTTCAAGAGAAAAAATGTGTTTAAATGGGAAAACTATAGACTTGGATCAGTTTAATTTCATACCAGACGCCCCACAATCGCCACAAATTTCCGCTTGCAAACGAGATTTGCCCCGGGACATTCTAATAAATAAACGATCTTTGTTTGCAAAACACATTCACTTCATAACTACTAAACGGCAATGGAGAAATATTTCAGTTATCTGATTGAAATTTATTTTATAAAATTGCGAAAATAAAATATAAATAAAAGTTTATTTATCCCAAGATCCCAAGTGATAAAATTTTCACTTGACAGAAATGATTTCGAGTGTAGACCAGTGTAGACTGTAGAGTTTTGGATCGGCCTAGAGGTGTGCGTTTTGTGATAAAATTTATTTTTAAATTAGAGAAGTCATCGATATACTAGATCAAATTCATAATTTCACTTTCCAGTGAGTGAGTTCAATGAGTTCCATTTCAATGAAACTTGTTAAGTAAATCAATTTTCTTTAAATTCAGTGAGTTAGCTAGTCCAATTAGCACCTAAATTACTCACTTAACATTTCAGTTTTAAATCTACTCGTTTCCTGGAAAGTGAAATCAGCTTAATTAAATATTCTGTGACGAGGACTTAGAAAATTTTACTTTCTTGAGAGTGAGTGAATGGATCCACCACTGAAATCATACAGGCAATTGTACTAAATCACTCACTGAGTTTTACTGTGGATTTAAAATGGAAAATGATGCTCACTGGAAAGTACAATTAATATATTTCAGCAATTGACAAATAAAAAGCAAAACTTTCATATGGACTTCAACTGGTGCAAGATTTATCAGCCTTAATCATTTCAATTTGTCTGAGAATTAACATGATTTCATAACTTCGCTACAGTTTTTGAATACAAAATAAAGAAAGCACAAATGTCAGTATTTGACAAGCAATCATCTAGTACCATATCTCAATAGTTTTGAAGGGGGTAAAATTTTCCTGAAGAGTGGAAGAAGAAATCGATTACCTCCTTGTGGTTTTCGAATTCGAATGCGTTTGTTTTTTGCTGGCCATCTTGTTAAATAATTGCAATTTGTCAAATTTGGGTGTTCTAAACAAAACAAAACAAACTGCAGAAAATTGATAAAATTGATCATATTTGTGTTAATGAACCTTAATATTAAAAGCTTTTTGCGCTTGCTTTGATCATACTACCGAACCCTATTTCGATTCGAGAATGAATTTAGACTCAAATCACTCAAACAAAGAATCTGTCCGTGCGGCATGTAAAAAGTGCGGCTACGCTGGTCATCTCACTTATCAATGTCGTAATTTCTTCAAAGTAAGTTTATATTTATTTGTTATGAAGCTGTGAGCTAAAATTTCAATACGATATTTCCAAGGTTGATCCTAATAAAGAAATCCTCCTGGATGTTGATAGTACGAGCAGTGATTCAGAAACTGAATACGTAACCCCATTGACAAGCTTACGAACGGAGGAACTTAAAAGAAAACAAAATGAACTTTTAAAGAAACAAAAGAATGAAGACAAATTGTCTACCACTAAAGATAAACATAAGAAAAAACTTAAAACAAAAACTAAACAAATCAAAAGACGAAAGAAGCAGTCAAGCACCAGCGCATCGTCGAGCAGCAGCAGCAGTAGTAGTAGTAGCAGCAGTAGCAGTAGTACTAGTAGTAGCAGTTCCAGTACTGATTCAAGTGAAGATAGGAGTAGAAGGAGAAAGAAGGCCCCTATTAAAATGAAAAGAAAAACAAATAAAAAGCGCCAAAGCTCTTCGAGTTCATCTAGCTCATCATCGAATTAGAATGTAAATGAATCAATTTTTTTTTTTTTTTTTTTAACAATTTTCAATAATAAAGTACAGACCTCACAGTTCAACTCTCGATTAAATACATAATTGAACATAAGCATGATTGACTGTAGACCTTTATATATATTTATCCTTTATACAACCTCAGCATGAGTCGTAGAACCCGAAAGATCTTTGCATTTGGCTTTTTAGAGCGCTCTTGACCCTTTTTTTGTATGCAAAATGATTTCTCTCTAAGCTATTCGAAAGCATTCTGTATGAAATACTTTCTTTCCAGTGCAAATCAATGATATCCTCCAAGCAGCATGGTTTCTGTTATGGAAGGTCTACAACCACTAACCGAGTTGAGTTTGTTTCCTTCTCTCTTTCTGCGATGGAAAAAGGAAACGAAGTAGACGTCACTACCACAGATTTCAGCAAAGCTCTCACACTTTAATCCTCTTTAAACTTTCCTTCCTCGGATTCAGCCCTATCCTACTCAAATGGATATCTTCATATTTGGATAACCACCAATATAGAGTTCGTTTCCGTTCTACTCTTTCAGTTCCTTTTGTGGCAACCTCCGATGTTCCCCAAGGCAGCCATCTTGGACCCCTCTTTTTCATTCTTGCCATTAATGATGTCGAACAGATCATCCAATATTCTTCTATCTCACTTTACGCGAATGACGACGCTAAAATTTTCAAAGTCATCACCTTCGATCGAGATTCTCATCAGCTTCAAAATGACCTCGATTCATTCGTCTTTTGGTGTTAAAAAACGAATTAAATTTTCGTTCTCATATTGACGAAGTAATATCGACGTCACAGTCGAAGAAGTTAGGGAGGCAGTTAAGAACTCCAAAAAAGGCAAAGCGATTGGGCCAGACGAGGTACCATATGAGTTTTGGAAAAATATGGGAGACATCGGGTTAAGATGGCTCACGATTCTCATCTCCAAACTTATAAGAGGTGACAGTTTGCCTAATCAATGGAGGGAAAGTTTTCTTCTTCCAATGTACAAGGGAAAGGGAGATACCAGAAGCTGTGACAACTATCGTTCGATCAAGTTGATGTCCCACACTATGAAGATCGTTGAGCGGGTTTTAGATAGCCGACTGCGGAAAATAATAAGGCTGTCTGATGACCAATGCGGGTTTGTCGCGGGTAAGTCAACTACAGACGCAATCCAAAGTATAAGGATCATTATGGAAAAACACCGAGATGCCTTAGAGGATTTGCATATTGTGTTGGTTGACTTCGAAAAGGCATTCGATCGACAACCACGAGATCTGATATGGGTGGCCCTCAGACACCGAGGAGTTCCTGAAGCCTATGTGCGAATAATTATGGACATGTACGAGGGAGCAGTTACAAAAGTGAGATGCCCAGCTGGAGTCACCTAAGAATTCCAAATAACAGTAGGTGTACATCAGGGAAGTGTCTTGAGTCCACTGCTCTTTATTGCTGTTCTGGATTATTTGCTCGAAGGAAAAGTAACGGACAATAAAGTACAACAATTATTCTTTGCTGACGATGGAGCCATCATAAGCGAGGATCCTACATCCCTGCAACGAGCACTTGACGTTTGGATTGATGTTCTGGAAGGAAATGGGTACCGTATTAGCGCTAAAAAGACTGAATACCTGTGCTGCCCTTTTTCTGATCCAGACAAGCCTATTCCAGACATTTATTTGAATGGAAATGTGCTTCCCAAGTGTGAAAAGTTTAAATATCTGGGATCTATGATCAATAGTGAAGCATCTTGTGATGACGACATCAATCATCGAGTAAGCGTAGGGTGGATGAAGTGGCGAGAAAACTCCGCTATCTTCTGTGATCGAAAAATGCCCCCTAAGCTGAAGGGAAGACTCTACACAGCAGTTGTCCGTCCAGCTCTGACATACGGTTCACAATGTTGGACAATGTACAAAAAGTATGAGAGCAAATTGACGGCAGCCGAAATGAAGATGCTTCGGATGACAGCAGGAGTAACAAAGCTTGATCGAATTAGAAGTACTAAGATCCGTGGAAGCCTTCATGTCAAAAGTACCATCTTGGACAAAATTCAGCACGACCGGCTCAGTTGGTATTGTCATGTTCAAAGGAGAGATCCGCAGAACCCCGTCAAAAAGGCAATATCGTACAACGTTTCAACAAACTCGCGACGAAAAAGAAAAGGCAGGCCAAAACACTCCTGGTACAAGCAAATGCAAAAACAGCAGCATTTGGTTGGCCTCAGACATGGAACAATCCAAAACCGGGAGGCTTGCCGACGATTTCTGAGGTCAACGCGGCGTACCCCACAGGCGGATCACTAGTGTGAAGCAGAAAAGTGGGAGAGTTGTGATCGCTTCAAGATCACTACTCGTAACGCCAAAAATGGAAAAGAAGAAGAAGATTGACGAAGTAATATCAAGAGCTAATTCCGCCCTTGGTTTTATCAAGAGATGGTCCAAAGAGTTCCACAACCCCCTTGTAACGAAATCCCTCTATATTGCCTATGTTCGCCATCTCCTAGAGTATGCTTCAGAAGTGTGGGCTCCATATCAAGCGGTTCATATCTCAAGGATCGGAAGTGTTCAACGTCGTTTTCTGCTGTTTGCCCTTCGGGATCTCTCCGATGTTAGAAACTTTCTCACCCTGCCTCCTTACCGCGAACGTCTCGCAATCCTTAATCTCCACTCCTTAGAAAACAGAAGGAATGTATTTGACATCATATTCTTTCACCGACTTCTTACTGGTAATACTGACTGCTCCCCCCTTTTAGACCTTATCTCCTTCAACACTAATCCCCGAAACGTAAGATCATCCCGATTTTTTTCCTTCCTGCTCATCGTACATCCTATGGTCTCAACGAACCCCTAACCCGCATGATGAGTAAGTAAGTAAGTAACTCTTTTCCTTTTCTTTTTGACCTTAATCTTCCAAGTTCTTGTCTGAAAGTCCTCCTTTCCATTCCATTTTTCATCCTTGTAGTTTAATTTAGCTTTAATTAGTTTAAGTTAGGTATGATTAAGTTATTTTAAGATTGTATTAAGTTAAAAAATGGGGCGGCAGCCCCACCAAAATTCAAAATTTAAAACTCTCTTCTCTCATAGTTCAGAGTACCTACAAAATATTCGGTATAAAAATATTTTTCGTTTTTTTGATTAAACGATAAAAGAATAAAAAAAAAAAATAGGTATTTGAATTTGTCTGCCAATCTTGTTACCAAAAGTTATTCCGATAATCGTTTTAATAAAACGTCTCTGTTCCATCAACATCAACCGACTTTAAGTTTGAACCAAACGTCATTTGTTAATGATGGTATAAAGTTTGAAGAGAAGAGGAATGTTGGACTTCAGTATTTTTTTTTTAAACAAACAAGACTCCCCTTTGAGAGACTTTCGAATTGTAGACCGAGAAGTGGCTGTCACTCCTCAGAATCAAGAGATGCGATCTTTTTGCACGAATGGAACGGATTGAAGATGCTCCTCGACGCTTCTGGGCTATCCTTTTCGTCCAATGGAAAGCGACATTAGTTTTTCCATTGATAACGGTATACGATATATTTTCGTAAGTTATAAATGTATGTATAGAATTCTATTCAACTGCATAGTCAAAACTGAGCAGGATTTACAAATCTATCAGAATTGCAAGGCAGCATCTTTCTTTCCCTTCTTTAATTTCGACGACGATATCATTGTGATCTCAAAGCGATCACCCGGACTTACCCCAAAACCCGTTAACAAGCATCATTTGATAAAAAAAAAGATACAGACTTTATTTTACAAATTGATGGTATTTGTAGTCTCATTACTTCCATTTCTCATAATACACTATGACTTCCAAACTTATACGAATCTTTAACAATTCACACATCTATTCTGTATATTCTGACGAAATGATCATCTCCACAACTAGCCAACTGAAGTCCATCTGCTTTGGGTCTAAATTGTAACTTCCTGACTGTCAAATGATGGGCATCACTGTAAAAAAACAACAAATTTATCACGTCTTAAAGAACTAAACCCAACCAACTCACTTCTTTTGAATTGTAAAGATTTTTTCCAGTTTTTCTTTGAAGGCACATATGTGAATGATTCCTGTTTCCAGACCCAAAGCCAATATATATTCTGCGGCATTTCTGCTACTGACCTTGTCAGCAAATGCAACGGCAGTTACTGATTCATTCTTCATTTCAAACGTATCTACAGCTCGCCAGTCGTTAAGGCTTGTTTTGGTGGATGAAACATCACCTTTTGTCCAAACAACAACCTTTCCGTCACGCGATGAGGTTACAAAATACTTTGAATCATGTGACCAATCGCACGACCATATTATCCGGGTGTGTATTCCGTTTGTCTTGTCCGTCGTTGCAACTAGATCAAATGAGATCGATTCAGGTGTGGACTTATTTTCAAAGAGGCTCCACCGTCTATCACGAGATACTGACAGAAGGTACTTATTGTCTGGAGAGAACCGCATTTGCGTGACTGTCAGTTGATGCGATGGTAGCTTTTGAACCTGTTTCCATGTTGAATTGTTCCTACAAAAAAGCAATTTAAGAATGGGAATTGCAAACCACTTTGAGACCTACCATAAAATAATTTGAGCATGCTCAGCATTTGTTGCTCGACATGACGAAGCCAGCAACCCACCGTTAGGAGACGAAGCTAATGCATAGATTTCAAACCCGTGACCATAAAGCTTCTGTACTTCTGGCCAAAGTGTGTTCTGCATGAGGGTTTCTTCTTGAGGAGGTGTACTCAAAGCGACCGGGACAAAGTAATTTTCAGGATATTCGTCCTTTACGTGTTTTCGCTGGGCTGGATCTTCAACCGAGTAAACTGCTTTATTAGATAAACCTAGTGAAGGTACAGAAGCACCCTTTGGAAGACCTAAATTCAAAACAGTTTATAGCTTGGAATCAAATTTGGAGTGGAAATTGTCTTACTTTGTAAGATCTCATTGCCCTCGCTGTCATCGTTGGTATTAGTAATTTTTTGGAAATTTTCTATAAAGTTTCCAGTGGCTTGGAACGTACGCACAATTTTTTCCTCAGCACCGCTGGCAAACTTGTAACGTGAAAGAACCGAAATAGTTTGCATATCATAACCGTGTACTTGCGGACGAGCTAGCTCGTGCCACGTCTCTTCCAGACTATTTAAACGCACCCAGGGTGCATGTAGTCTTGTAGTTTGATCGGCGGAAACAGACAACAAGAATGCTCCTCGAGGTTCCCATCCAAGGTCACGCACCTCCCCAAAATGTCCACTAATGATAACATTTGGTGTCCAAACTGATTCGTTCTCTTGGGACTTATTCCATATATGAAAACCACCTTGAAAACTAAATCCAAGAAGAGAACTGCCATTGTTCGAAAATTTTCCACCGAAAAACCCTAGCGAATTGCCTCCAACGCCACCAACCCGAACTTTCTCCATCCAAACGCCATCCTCAGTTGGTTCCCAAATAATGATCGACTTATCAATAGATGCAGACAAAAGCTTTAGATCTTTGCCACTACTATGCCAATGGACACCATAGACCCATCCTTCATGTCCATATAACACCGATTCCAAACTCACAGCACACCATTGGGTAGGGCCAGTCATAGCCACATGAAGAATTTTTTCTTCAACTCGAAGTTCTTCGTCGGAAATGTTCAGAAGGTCAACTTTGTTATTACTAACCTGCTCTTCCGTTCTTGGGGAGATCCTCCACAATCTAATAAAGTTATCCTGCGATGAACTCGCTAAAAGAAGATCGCCTTCTTCGGTAACTACAAAGTCTAATCCACGAACCCAGTCTTCATGGCCAGTAAGTTGGTGAATTTTTTCCATTTGGTTTCCATTCAGACTTGTCCAAAGTTGAACATTATCATCATCTGAAGAAAATGCTAGAAGTAGTTGTTCTGTTTCAGGGAGAGGCGTCAATCGAATTGAGAAACAAAACCCGCTTCGGAGTAGAATAGTCTGATAGCATTCAAATTGAGATGACTCGACATTTAACGACCACAGTTTTATGGAAGAGTCCGTTGAAGCTGTTGCTACAGTTAGTTTTTCAAGAACATACACTCCATCTAGAAAGTTGACCCCACTCTCGTGGCCTTTTAGCACATGAGTTTCTGGTGATTTGTTATGATAATCTGAAATACCCCAGACAATAGCAAGCCCATCATCGGAACCAGATAAAAACTCCGTTTCACTACCACCTGGTGTGCGTGCTATCCACTTAACTGTCGTTACTCGTTTTGTGTGCTGAACAAATGTTTTTGTTATTTTTGCAGATCCATTTAACTTGAAAGGGCAAAAATAACAAATTGAACAAACTTGGATGATTTGTTAACAGAAACTTACCTTTGGATCAAAAATTGCCACTGAATTGCAGGCGGCAAATACTATTAACCCATTATTTCCCCAGTCGGCACTTTCAGGAGTTCGATTGCAGGCCACCGATGTATAAATGTTTTCTATTTTCATATTTTATCAATATTAAATTATTTATGAGAAATTCAATCCAAAAATTCGATTTGTTGTCGGTTTTTGTGTTGCACATGGGTGTTCTGTCGTGTCTATTTGATATGTCAAAAACAGATGTTTTGAGAAAATGTAAGCGACACCTATTGCGTAATAGAAGCTTTTGGAAAAGAAAGAAATGAATTATTTTTTAATGCTTAACGGTTAATCAATTAAGTGAAAATTATATATTGCTGGGGCTAGATTCCGTAAGATTGAATTTTTATTGTGTACACGAAAAATTGTGCACACTCTCTAATTTGAATTCCGCAAGGGTAAAGGAGAGTTTTTTTTAACAGAAGACGTGTACACTATCCTTCAAATTTATTCACGGTCTTTCAGAGCGTGAGTTTTCACAGGGCTTTGAGTGTGAGTTTTTTATACTCACTCTTGCGGAATCTAGCCCCTGTTTTGCAAATAAAAAATACATTTTGTTCTCTCTCCCAAGAAATTTCATCTCCGGTGAGTATGCAAAATAGATGGATATGCATTCGAGCGGTAGAGAAAGCATTTAAGCGGTTGCAGTCTATCGAGTGTTTGATTCTGTTCAATGTTGGGATAATTTTTGTAAGAATCAACAAAAAAGGGGAGCCTCCGGGGCCTAAAATACTTTTCTGAATCATACCTTGTCTCACAAGGTCTTTGTGAGAGAATAATGGAAGGGACCTATAGTTTTTTGCCATGGCATGAAACTACTAGGCTTTTTCGATGGCGCCCTGATCTTACCCTGGTGGCTTAAAACTCGCTCTGAATGTCAAACTGAGTTTGGCTAAAAATAGCCTTGGGTTTGGCCTCAACTCGTCCTGAAGTAGCTTTATTTTTCTGCTGGGGCAAATTTAGGAAACGAACAGGGTTGCCAAGTGGCATGTATTTTTACTCAAATGACTTGGATGCGTGATCATTTCGTGGCTTAGCGTTTGTTGAGAAATGAAGCCAAGTTTTTTTGACAGCTCATAAAATTTTGGTGCTGCTCAACCCTAGGTAAAGTTCAACGAACGAACCAATTACCAAAGAAAAAGCCAATTCCTCGAAAAAAAAAAATTATTTTTCTTGATGTTTCTGGGATTCGAACGCAACAAATACGCCAGGGACACCACATGTGTTTCGAGTGACATAATTCTTTCAAAAGAATTTACGTTAAGGAAAAAATGCTTCATATTTAAAACACTATCAATACCGATTTTCCAAAAGCTTTTCTGATTTAAAAAAATGAAAACGTACCAAACCTGGCACATTAGTCGAAGCAAATCACGTCAAACCATCAAAGATTGGTTTCCTTAAAAATCTTACTACCGTCTGACTACCTACCTACCTCCTATTTGATATAATTGCAGTATCGCCACATATTTGTTTTCCAAAAAAGCTTTAAAAACAATTTTTATCTCTTTAATATTCTATTCAACTTTACTCCAAAGCTTAAAACAATTCAATACTTACCATACTGTATATTGCTTCCCGGTGTTCGTATCGTAATAGTTGGCATGTCTGCCATAAAATTGTTTTTACTCTGCTATCGGTTTTCTCGGACAGTTGACAAATCCTCCAAGAGCCAATACACAAGGTAAGGTTAGGAAAATACGAAAGCTGTGACAATTTATTCTTGTAAGACGATAGTAAAATAGCTTTCCATCAACCACTGAAAGAGAAACAGTTTTTTGAAACGATTGAATGATAAATCGAACAAACAACACCTACCAGAAACAATAACCATTCAAAAATGTGATATTCAAGTCAAATAACTGGCTTTTCACAAAATATTTGTTGCAGAAATCATTTTTGAAAAAAATAAGGTTTCAAGGGACAAGAGAGGTTCATCGACCCAGTCAAAAAAAATCTCAAAGGCTTCTCTTTGTGTCACGCACCTAATGTGTTGTTTGTTTCTGTCCCCAAATCAATCAAATTTTCAATCTGTGTCATTCCAGAACTTTAAGTGATTTCCATAGTGATTCCGTATGGGTGATACTAATAATGAAGAACTGCCATCATATATTTTCTGTTTTTTATTTCTTTTCAATAATTTCAAAGAGCAACAGTGTTTAGAGCGGAATAGTTTCAATAAGGTATATATCTATGTATTATTTTTTTTTTCTAAGAATTTGTTAGCTGCTAGAGCTATAATAATATTTAATAGTTTTTCCTTGCGTAACAAACAATAGGTTGTTAATAAACATATTTAATGCTTAAATATATCTGAGAGTTATGTTTTTTGTTCTGTTTTATTATTATTAAAATTTATGTATAGAAACAACAACACTTAACATAATTTTTGTAAATTTTAAAAGAATAACCCAACTTATTTTTACATGTTTTTTTTTTTCATTATATAACCTTTTTTACTTTTGTTTACCTTTAGGTGTATATAACTTTTAAGTGTATATTGTAAATAATTGTATTTACTCTATATATTGTTTGCTATTTTGTTTTTTTTTTTTTTATTTAAACTATGTTTACTTAAAAATAATTAATATTTCTTTTTACTTTTTCATTAATGTATAGTTCAGCAAGTCTTTTGAAGTGTTTAAAAGTTGTTATATTGAATAATAAAAAAAAAAACAAAAAAAATAGTAAAATAATCCAAAAAATATAATTTTACTGTGGAAAAGGGGGTGGGAAGAAGTTGATTTTTGTTTATTTTGTTTTAAAATGCATATTATGTTCTTATAATGCAACTATTATAAAGAACACACTGCGTTTTCTAACAAAAAATTCTTAATTTAAATCTACAAATGCAATTTCTGTACATATTGGGTATATAAATTTGTCAATAGAAATATCAAGAAACCAGAAAAATAAGTTTGAAGTGTAATAGAGAATTCAATGTATATATTTTTATAATATTTTTATACATTTCTCTTGATTTATAAGTTGAATTGTTTTTTTTTTTGACATTTCGGACATTTTAGCATTTATGTTATTCATAATTAACCGAAATATTTTGTTACGAAGAAAGGAAGCATCTTAAAACACTAGAAAGTTATAACTCTAGATTTAGTTTTTGTTTTGTTTTAAAATCTATTTTGTAAATATTTATGTCAATAGGTATGTGATTTCTTAGAATAATTTCTGTATGTACAAATATTGAAGAAAAATATATATACGTACTAATTTCGGTTTATATAATCTAGCAACTAGCAATGGTAGAGTTACACTTTTTGTTTTTGATATTTTAACTATATATTTTTTGTTTGAGTTAATAATTGTAAATGTAATTTGTTATTAATTTTATATATATTTAAATAGATATTTTGGTTTGTATTGTCAAAGAGTTTTAGATAAGTGTTGGCTTTTGTTATATACCTATTGAGACATGTCGATTTTTTAATTAATCATTTCGTTCGGGAATAAGATAAGTGTAGGTTTTACAAATGAAAATGATTTTCAAGAAAAACTTATGAGATGATATGATTTAGTGTTAAAAGTATGGTTAAAGAAGGTTTCAAATGTGCAATTCTTTCAGCTTCTCAGGGAAGGATTAAATAAATGATTAATAGTTAAACCAAAGAAATATGAGTACATCCGACTTTAAGTGTTCCGTGGTTTCGAATGGTTGGATGTTTAAAACACAGTTTATCCTTGAGGTAGTTTTTCACGTGATATGAAAATACAGCGAGTGGTGTTTACATAAAGATATATGACAGTGCCCACACTTACTCGACAAGAAGAACACCGCGTTAGTTCTCACGATATCTAGTTGGCCAAGCAATTTTTTTTATTTTCTGGAGAATCTTTTCTGTCCAAAAGTTGGAAAAGATCTATCGGAGTAAAAATAAAAACTGTAAATGCTGAAAGCGACATTCAGAATTTTCTTTCACATATTTTACATGATAGTACGTTAAATACAACAGCATCCCGAACTGGGAAAAAAGATTATATAAATATATTGCATACGCGTTTTCCAATGGAATATCATCACAAATTTTGGTTATCGATTTTATTCTATCGGCAATTCCAATGGGTCAGTTATGAGACAATCAAAAACCCCACTGAAAAATTGGTATTCTGTAGCCCAATTTTCGATGGCCAACAAGGCATGTGCCCATCCATTCAGTTGAAAATTTGCTCTTTATGAGTCCTTCTACTGACTACCCCTCTTGCAAGTTTATCGTCAAGAAACGTTCACACTCAAATTATTCTCTTGGCCTCAAGTAGGCGCTACCATTGAGCTGACAATCTGAACACTTCTACATTTTCTGTTTTTGAAGGTTCTTAACTTGCAATTGAAAATTATCAGTAAAACATTATTCCGTTGGAGATTTCCGATAGGTTAAAGTTTTGAACATGTGAACAAAACTTTTCGAGCAAACAAAAATATAACGTTCATATTTTTTTGAACAACTAAAATAGTTTAACAAAAACAAAACCTGATTGCTTTTTATATTTTTTTTAATAAGTTTTTTTATGACAAAATTATAACAAAGTATCGTTTTAAATTAAGTACAGAACATAATATAAAATAATTTTATTAAAGAAAAAACATATGGTTATAAATAAACATAGTTCATATTTTAAGCAGTACATTATTTAAATAGTAGGAATGTGTTAAATTGACAGGAAAGTGGAACACAGATTGTATAAAGAATAAAACATAAGAGCCCATAACATGATTCTTTAGTTGCAAACTAAGTAATAATTGCAATTTAAATGACTTGAGGTGAATAATTTTATACGTTTACCATCTTTGTTTTTCAACTCTTAATTGCTAAAAAAACACAAAAAAGGAGAGAATTGATTACACAAATAATATAATTTTAAGAAAAGCTTTGCTGAAAAAATTGATCTCTTTTATTAATAAATTATGGTATTTGTCTTTAACTATGAAATTTATCAAATGCCAAACATATGATAATTTTAGAAATATGTAATTAAATATTCTCAGTTAAAATAAATAGATTTTATTTAATTGTTACTCCAAAAGGAATACTCCAGAAAGTTTTTTTTTTTTGATATTGCTTTAGTTCATATTAAATGCAAAACTGGAATGATATCGTGTAGAAAAATAAAGAAGTAAAGCAGATCAGACATTGTAGTGTGTGTATTGTAAAGTGTGTGCTTATTTTTGTTTGTTGCGAATAATGTACAATTTTACTACATTGTGAATTTAAAAGGCATTACCATTAAAAAACACAGTAAACACTTAAAAGTGTTTTTCTGTTTTTATTGGAATGCGAATATGTTTAAAGAAATATGTATATTCAAAGAAATTAAATCAACTCAGAAAGCATGATGAAATTCAAAGAAACGATTGAGTTTATAGGGCATTATTTGTACAGAAAAATTTGAGCTTCTGCCCATCGATTTCGATTCTCAAAAACGAAAAAGCAATTTTCGATATGTTTTCTGCAGTAAAAAAACCCGAACTCAACTTTGCCAATGTCGCAAAAATATTGTTTTCTTTTTTTTTTTTTTGATCTAAAACAATAAAGAACACTGAATAAGGTTTATGTCAAACATTAATAGGCGACTTGTTCATCAAAAATTTAAGAGAAATCATATCAACAGTTATGAGACAAAGGCCAGTATTTAACGAGTTAACATAACATGCTGCAGCAGTGGTTACAAAGACCGTCGGCTGAAACACCCACAAGAGACACAACAGAACAATTAACAAAGGACAACAGCACGAGGTTGTGCATACAGACAGGCCCCATCTAACCACTAACAGCGCTCAACTCGACTTTAAAAAGGCCAGTATAGTTTATGGAGATTTTACTTCTGATCGAATCATCACAAATGTCAATACTTTAGGATGTCAATGCCTTAGGGTGTCGATGAAGATAATTCATAACCCGAATACCATTGATTTTTCTAAGTACAGTAGCCAACTACACCTCTTAGTCTCATTATGAATTACCTTACCATCATTGGCCATCGCTACCATAGCTACCTGCCCTGAGTTAAAAACATCATTTATATTAATGTAATTCAAATTATAAATAAAATCAAATAATATGATATTCCCTTATTACAAACAGTCAGACAAAATTACCCCTGGAATTAGGAAAAGAACATATTACAAACAGTCAGTCAAAATTACCCCTGGAATTAGGAAAAGAACATATTAATTAATAGTTATGCGATTATGAAAGAAACATAATTTTAACAGGACAACTAATGAGAAGCTTTCATGAAAAGTTGAAAAGAAAAAGAAATTTTTTCAAATTTTCGTAGATATAATTCCCTTCTATTGCGTTCAAAATTTGATAAACGGGAACTTTATTAACTGAAGCAGATTTTACTTTTGAAAAGAAAACAAAAAATTCAGAACTATGGATCTACAAAAATACACAACCTCGTTGTATGTTTTGAGATCTATAAAGATTTTGCTTAGTATAAAAAAAGAATGTTTAAGTGTATAAGTAAAATGTTAAAGAAGAACAAATAGGTGTCATTATTATAATTCTCCATTTCGTATCGAATTGCATCCAAATATAGTTGAAGAAGGCATAGGAAATGATTCTCTAGTGCGTATAAACGAATTGAATTTTTTATGTGTAAACATTTTTGAAGCATTTAGGTTTTTTTTTAGTGAAAAAAGATTTATTAATTATGTTTTAATTTAAATTTAACAATTTATATTTTAATAAAAGTCACAGCTTTATTTTAGTAAAAAGCTTAAAAAGCTTGGGAAGTCATAAATAAATGTCCGCTTAAGATAAAAGTGTATTGCATTGAATTGCTAAACAAGTCGAAAGTATATAAGTTGCTTTCTTAAGTCTTAAATGTTGTATGTTGTGTTTTTGTGTTTTCTTCTATTTTCCTTTTTTTTTAATAAAGTGAAATGAAGTTTAAGTGTTCAATATTTAACGTAAATAGTTGTGAAAAGAAAAGCATTCTAATTACCTTTTTTTGCGTACATATTTTGATAAAAACTAATGCTTAACGTTAAGTTTCCTATTCAGCTTCTTAAAATTACATTTACTTGTCAATTCCTGTGTTGTTATTTTATTAAATACTTATTTTTCTTATATTGATTTAAATATTCCTTTTTGGAGCTTAAATCTCCACTTCGACTGGAATATATCAGAAGTATATCTCCTCTTCATCGGGTGGTGGAGAGTTGTGTTGTGTTTTCTTTTTGTCAGTTGCAGAACTATTTGTTAATGTTTGTCGACTGTTACTGCTGCTGTTACTTGCAGTGGAAGCTGAAGATGAGGTCGAACACGTTGATGCCGTACTGAGCTTTTGTGTGAGCATTGTATTGGAAGGTGATGAACGAGAAACAATTGGTGGTGGAGATGATGGATTTATTGTGCTATAAGCACTCACATTGCGACCAGCCAATGACGATTGTTGGTAGCTTGCGAGGGACGTGGGCATAGTGGAGGTCGGAAGACCAACATCAGAATTGCGTAATCGATATCGTTCTGGCAGTTTTGGATAAGTATTCGTCCTTTAATATGAAGGAGTTTTATTTTTCATTAGTTTACTATCCTTTTATATTTATTTTCAAAAAGCTTTTTTTACCTTGTTGCTGGATTGCCAGTTTGTTGTGGTTGTTGTTGAATTATTGCTGGGCTACTTCCGGTTCTTGAATGACTTGGTGTCATTTGGTTCTGGAAAAAGAGCAACTTAAAGAAATATGTATTTGTTTTAAGATTTTTTTTTTTTTACAAGTAGCATACAACTACAACGAAAATCTTTACATTTTAAATTTAATTATGCTATTTTATAAAATTAAACTAACACTTTACTCCTATCGCAAAGTTTAAAGTCCCCGAATGAGCTAATTTGACATAATTGGTATAAAGGTCTTTCAGGGTCTTCCAATACTAGGACAGGGTAATTAAAAGACACTGTTTCGGAAGAGTTCCCAGCTCTTGAACCCCAGCAACAAAGTACTGACACTGGACTGGACCTTAATGTTTACAAAAGGACCAGTTTGGAGTTGTGTAATGTTAACTACCCCACTTAAAAAAAACTTCACCGTTGACTATGAAATGTGAAAGATCTAATCGCACTTGGTAGGGATTCTACTCGAGTTCACTTAAACCATTTTACGTTCTTGAAATCTTCGCAATATCCAACACTAAAAGTTTTATACTTAATTTGACTTATAGGTTGCGATTTATATAAGAACTTTCTTTTTTAATGTACTTTTTGAGATATTTTTATTCCGAAAATTTCAGTATTCCTGACGTGCTCCTGTTAAACAATTCGGTAATATACTGGGTGCATAAGAAATTCCTTCGAAAATATGGACATTCTTGTGCTATCTTCTTGCAGGCGTTTGCGCAAAATGATGTTCCAAAAAATTAGTTAAATACGTCAGTCTATTATAAAATTAAATGTTGGTTCTTCAATAAAGATAGTCCTTTCTTAGAAAAAATACACAATCCAAAAACTTACTCACAATAATAGGTTCGTTCGTTGAACTTTACCCAGGTATGACCCAGGTTTCCTTGACAACCCTATGAGTTGTCAAAAAACCTGGGTTTATCAGTACTCAAAAAACGCTAAACCACAAAATCGCCACACATCCCAGTCATCTGAACAAAAATACTTGCCATTTAACAGCCCGTTTCAATACCTAAACTCGCCATAGCAAAAACTTAGGGCGAGTTGAGGGAAAACCCAGGGCAAATTTAGGGGACAAAAAAAAAATACACTCAATTTGACATTCAGGGCCAGTTTAGATTTCCATAAAAAGGTTTGTGGCGACCACAGGGCAATCCAGGGCTTCAAGAACAAACCTAATACTTAATAAAGCAAACCAAAATCTTTCTTATCAGAATGTATACATAATTACATACATAAAGTGGAGCAATAGAGCAGGTAGCCCTAGGGGCTAACGCATTTCTCACAACCATGTCTTGTGAGGGAATGGAGGGACCTACAATTTTCTACCGATTCAGAAAGGCTAATCGAGAAAACGCTTTTTATGACAATGAGTTTACTGTCGGGGGACTTGCCAATTTTTCGCGAAAGGCGATACCCGTTGAACCTCAGGCATATACAAACATACTAACCATTACGCCACGGGTACCAATAATAGGGTTGTTAAAAAAAATACTTTGCGATGGGGTGTAATTTTAATAACACAACCATACAAAAACACACATACTTAAAAATAAAACGCATTTTGATTATAAACCAATTTAAAACTAAAACTTATGAATAATAATAAAAAAATTCTGTCGTTCTCACCTTTTTATCAGCTAATTTAAGTGGAAACATTTGAGTGATACCTCCACTTGAATTAATACTGCAATTAGGTGGTGTAGTGATGTTATTGCTAGAATTTGTGGATTGTGGTGATTTTTCAGATTTTGTGCTAAAAGAAAACAATTTACACACGAAAAAACAAAAAGGAATAGGAAAAAAAAACAAAAACATGGATAAAATGAAGGTTGGGAGAAACATAAACGAGAGAACTAAAAAAAAAATAAAAATTTAAGGAAAAATACTGCAAAAGAGAACATGAAATGAAAAGAAACAGAAAAAAGACAAAATAGTGAAGAAGAACCACAAAAAAGACTCAAAAACAATAATAGCAAAAACACAAACAAACAAAGTGAGAATGAAAGAAAAGAAAATATTACTGATGAATGATGAACGTTGATGGCAAGATGGACGAACAGTGCGCACAAACGTAACAGTAACAGAGAACCAATAAATTTACCTAGACAGGGAGGATAGCTTCATAGGGATCTGCTGCTTGACACTGGCCGGATTAACTTTGGGCGCATTAGTGGCGCTCAACAGATTCACTGGAGGGGTCTTCGGTACTGCTGGAACGAAAAAATCTTGTACATGAATCATAGAATTCTTCAAATGAGGGAGGAGTATCTCCGCCATCATCATTCGATTTGGGCTTTTTCTTGGATTTTGAAAATGACAATGATGATCGACGAAAGAGTGTTTTTCTTATATCTAGGATGAGGGATGAGGGAGATGATGAGTGAAAGGGATGGGTGCTTCATTTTTAAACTCACTTGAAGCAGATCGCCACTTATCTTTTCGTCGATCCACTGTGCTGCCATCGACTGCGTGATGTTCATCTCCGCTACTGTGTGGGGGATGGTTCTCATCTGAACTAGGTGCCATGTTAGCTATCGGAAGGGGAGTCTGCAAAAAACATGAGTAAATAAATTCAAACTTTGATTTGAAACAATATTACTTACACTTGGTGACAGCAATAAGCCCTGACTCGATAGCAGTTCCATTTTTCGATAGAGCTGCTCACGTTGTTGCTTGATGTCTTCTTGTTCGGCTTTTATTTGTTTTTGTAGCGTTGCCTGAGCATTTTTTTGTTCATCAAGATCACGTTCTTGTTGTTCCTTTTGCTTCAGCCAAGCGGTTTTCTCCTCTTGTAGCTTGTCTTGGAGATTACGTAATTCCTCCAATTGATCGTTATGCTTGTACTGAGTCTTGGGGTTATCTCTAAATGAGGCCAACTGCATTTGTAGGTTTTGTATGGTCGTCATTTGTTGGGATACTATACAAAGCAAGGTTTGAAGATAATGTGACACCTGTAGGGCAGCATAGTTGTTATCCTTAAGGCAGATGTTCTCCGTATTGTTTCGTAAAATAGCACTCTGCTGTACGGAGAGGCTGTTCGAGACGGTATCGTAATCAGAATGATTGCTTGCCGATATCGAAGAAAGAGATTCTTTCAGATGGTGATTGTCACGACAAGGAATTGGAGACATAGGCAACGTCGATAGGACCACATCACGACAAGAAAAGGCGCTCTAAAAATGCATTCAAGGTTGAGTAATTTATTTATTTTTTTTTCGTATGGCTATTACCTTGCTTCGTTTCTCATCGAATCCACCAAAAGTTTCTGCTCTTTTGGGTAATATTGGCGATGAGTATGCATCACTTTGTTTTTCACCAACTGAACTTGTGGAGCGGGACACGGACAGACCTGTTGCTGCTGTATAAAGGGTCGATGCTAACAGGTAAATCTCCTAAAAAAGTAACACAATTACAATTAATTATGATTGCATTCAGAAAATATTGAAAATCATACCTGAACAGTATTTAATACTCTTTTCCATATTTCTATGGTATCACAGTCATCGTTTATTAAGTCTCTATAGGTTCCAAAATTCGATAAGAAAGCCTCGGCACTTGGAATAGTCGATTCTGGTCTTTTTTCTTTAAGAAGGCTTAGTTGTAGGAGGATTTTTTCTTCCAAGATGAGAGCTTGTTCGATGTCCTTCTGACGCATTTTATCTACAAAATTTATCATGCAAATGAGTAATGTTCGATTGAGAGGATAAATAGTTTTAAAATACTTTATGTACACAATGTAGCAGATTGGTTTTGTTATAGAGTGAATAAGAGTGTTCTGTTTATATTGAAGTGTATTAAAATATAGAGGGGGCGAGTTTCTTAATTTATTGGATAGTCATGAAAAGATATAAATTTTTACATTGTCGCCGGTGCCGATGAGAGAACTATTCTTGTAAATTGAAGTTCTTTGTTTAAAGCTTTGATTCTACTAAGACTGATTGTAGTTTTGTACCCTCAAATTCAGACAAAATCTTTTGATGGAATCTACTTTTTTTTTTGTGATAAATAATCAGATGTAGAGATTATATTCTTAGATTTCTAAGATGGCTACCTGCAAACCCATTTCGCTTTTTACTTCCTCGTCTTCGACATTATTGAACAAATTAAAAGCTCAAAGATATATTCTGGAGAACCAAAACAAAAACTAGCTTAGTAAAAGCAATTATAGCCATTTATACTTAGACTTTACTCGCATTGCAATTCAAGAAGGTTTTTGCATTTGCATAGCGAACCAAATACGTTAACTCAAACTATAGTGAAATTGAGTGCACAGCTTAATGCTCACTTAAGTTAAACCAGGAGGAAGCATTACTTCGAATTATTGGCTCCGTTTGTGAAGATTTCTTTTATCAGGAGCTAAGGACAGGATTTGTAGGCTGTCTACGTACAATCAGATGTTACAACAACCCTTCAATCCTGGTCATTAAGAACCCGATTCGACGGTAAACGCAGAAGATGTAGTTGCCCGTCGCAGCAGTTAAATTGGAGTCTTGTTGGCTGAACTTCTTTTAAGTTATTACCAATAAGAGCAAATATTAAATACTAACCAAAAGATTGTTCAGTGAAAGAATGAGATCAAAACCTTTTGATTAGTATGCAACTCTGCAGAAGCAAGCTCCTCAGAAATATTTTTCCCGATCTTTTACAAGATAACTCCATATTTATATAAGAACACATCGAATAATTCATCTATTCTTTTTAGAGTTCGCTACACATCAAACTTACTGGCAACCATAATACTTCACTTCGTCACAAGACTATCGATAACGAAGGGGTTAGGAATACCCTTATAATGTTAAAAACACTACGAGGATTCAGGAAAATAAGAAAGGATTTCAGGGTAAGTATGCCAGAAGCCAGAAGAGGATGTCCTTTAAAATTACTTACAATAATATTCAAAACTGGAACTCCTCATTATTTTTGTAGGATGAATCATCCTTAAGTTTCTATACACAAATGGTGTTCAATTCAATGTAATGGGCGCGAAAAGACTGTGTTCTTTTTTATCCATAACTCGCCATTTCGCTGAATTGCCTTCTAATAAAAAGATAACAACAATCAGAAAAATAATCTTATCAAGACAATTGTTTTGATACACAAACTGAAACAAGTTGAATTCAACCAGATGCGAGTGTGCTCACTTCTGGGCAAGTTCCTACATACATGAACAAAACTTCCAGGTCAAGTCTATTATACTTAACCTACACATTTAACCACGAACGACAAGACTGCAATTTCACTTTTTTTGTTTTGTTTTTTTCTATGAAATTATTTCTATAGATTCAGACACAACTGCATTAGAAAGCTTACAAATCTCTGCTTATCTGTGCTGATAAGATAACAAATCGTTTTGTAGATAAGACGTTCAGAGCTTTCTCGTGGTCTCATTCATTTACTGAAATCGAACGAGTTTAGTTTGATTTTATAATTTTTCAAAGAAAAGGTCATCTTTAATACAAAGAGGAAATGCCTCCGAAGGCATTTCTAGTATTTAGCTCTACCGTACTGCACAAAAATGACTTTTAATTTAAGAATAGTTGTTTTCCTACTCGTTTTAGTTTTAAGTGACAAATCATATGCAAAAGAAACAGAAACACAACACTGCCCATCGTATTGTTCGTGCGATTTGTTTGAAAATTTTAACCGAGCCGTTTGCAGGTAAATGGTTTTTTGTATGTCATTTTTTGTCAGTGAAAATTCATTACAGAAAAACAATTTCATTCACTAATGAATGAATGAATCACTTTTCCCGTAGATAAAAAATCAATGAGTTTAATCAAATTTGGTGTGTTTTTATGTTTCAGTGGCCAACAACTTATAACACCAAATGTGGAAGTACCAACTGCAGTGGAATTGCTTGATTTGTCATACAATGACATCACTACCTTAGATAATGTCTGTTTTGAGGTGAGTCTTTTATCACAAAGATAAACACTGTTTTGAAAAGCAAGCGGAACAACAAAGTAAAACCAAATGCCAACACTATGTAGGTACATAATATGTACTTCCAAAAACGTTAAAACCGGATGATATGCCGTATGCGTATAAGGTCCAAATAATTTATACATCATTTAAACAGTGCAAATTGTTAAATTAATTGGATAAATGGTTTTGAATGCACTTTTATAGAAGAAATATTAAGAACACAAAATACAAGAAGGCTCCAAAATTAAGTGTCAATCATTTACAGTTAAAAAAGTGTGCAACAACTTTCAGACGCTTTTTGACAGAATTTCATAAAATTTTAACAAAGAGTTCTGTTTTGTAACTCAGAAGTTTCAAAATTTGATCGTGCTAGGAGTACTTATCAACGATGAAAAATTAACAAAAACTAATAAACAAAAGATATCAGTCTCAAGACTTAACACTTTGGTGTGTGTTAAGGGTCCACTCATTGGTTTATTAGGTAATAAACTAGGACCTGGCTAAAGTCAACTTTTCTAAATAAAATAGGCTTGGTCGTTTGGTAAGAGAAAACAGGAAATAATATATTTTTTGCTGATAAAAAAAAAAACAGTTCAAAGGCCAAATTTGAGAGAGAAAACTAGTTGATTCAATTGGATGTATCATTCAATTAAATCTTAATTTAAAAAACTAAGATCTTGTAACTCCGCACTTATAGTACCAAACCAACAAAGTTATAGAACAGCTTTCTCAAAGCTAATAAAAAAAAACATAATAATTTTCTATTATTTTTGTTCTAGGGTCTCATATATTTAGTAAATCTAACTCTTGATCACAATGCTCTACATACAATTTACCTTGATGCATTCAGCTCACTTAGAGATGCAAAGTTCATTGATTTGTCCTACAACAGACTTGAATATTTTGACGAACGAATTTTCGAAGCCAATACAAAGTTACTGAAATTAGACTTGTCAGGAAACAAGTTTATGTCTCTACAAAATAAGCCACTTCTAAGAAGCTCATCACTTCAATATCTTGGACTTCATGACGCCCAGGTAACTTACATCTATCCGCAAACGTTTAAGGAAGTCCCAGCTTTGCGCGAAGTAGATATTTCAAACAATCTTATGATAACACTAAGTGCGATAGCCTTCAACCCTCTCGATCAGTTGAAGATGATCAATTTAGAACAAAATCGTTGGATCTGTGATAATGGTCTCGACGCAACTTTGAAGCAAATGCAACGACGTGGTATTGAGATCAAATTGAGTTCGTGTGCAGTATTTGATTTGAAAATGCAAAGTAAGACTGGTAAGACTCATATGTTTGAAAGAATGATGGAAGCACCACCATCAGTGACTCGAGCGGAATCCGAACAGAAGGAATTCATTTCAATCGAAGATGTGTGGAAACCAAAGAAAACCAACTCTTTTGAATCCGAAGAGGGGAGGTCTTGTGAAGAACAAAGTCCCGTGAAGATATGTCATCTGCATCGTAGTTGTTTGGCCAACCTAAGACTTTTAATCAAAGAGAAAACCGCTGGAGAAGTCATCTCAAGGGGGCATTATTCGGAGGATGATTTGAAATTCATTTTCTTCACGGGCATATCACTGGGAATTATTGGAGTTATATTTTTATCAACATGTGTGCTTTGTGTGCAGAGATGTTTTAAAACTCAGAAAAAACACTCACAAAGACCTACTGAAGGTAAGATACAAATGAATATCAAATGGTTTTTAAGCTTGCTAACTATCTCGTTATTTAGCTGTCAATCCCACTACAATTCGTCGTCCTATTCCTCCACTGATCCCGCCAAGACAACGTCGATCTAATCGTCGTTCGAGGAATCCTGCTCCAGCTCTCAACCGATCTCTATCAACCCCAGCTCATAGAACTCCTAATGGAAACCAAGGCGATTTTGCTACTTTTTTAACAAGATTTTTCGAAAGACCTACAAGGCATCAATACTATAGAACAATTAATGAGAATACAGCACATATGATTCGAAGACTTAGTCAGAGCAACTTGTTTAACAATCGACGTAGTCAAAACGTTGCCACTTCTCCTAATACCGACGGTGAAGAAGGACAACAGTCGGAACCTCTAGTCTATCCATTGGCTGTTGAGAGGCGAAATTCCTTGGATCAACCCTATGATGGGCATCGACGTACGGAAGAGAGGTGGGAGTCTCCGACGAGGAGACCTGAGACTCCACCACCATCATACAGAGATGTATTTCAGCCTTAATATTTAAAAAAAATATTTTATACGAAACTAGGTACGGAAAATAAAAAAAAATTATTTAATTTATTAGACAACCTAATTCGTAACTAGGTACTTCTTTGATATTTAAGACGCAGCGATAAAAAACTACTCTAAAAAAGCGGACAATCTTCAAGACCCTATTTAGCTGAAGAACGAACTATCAACATATTTACAAGTTTGTACGGACAATCGCAATAAGTTTTTTGCTATGTCGCGATAAATAATAAAAATTTGGGTGATTGTCGTCTTAAAGGTTATCCGATTATTTTAAACAAGAATAAGGCAGAAAATCTCAATTGTGATTAAAAAAAACAATATTTGTGAGGAAAATGACAGGTTTTCAAATTCTGAACAAAGAAAGATTGTTCATTTTCCAATGTTATAATTGTTGATTCGTTGAGAGAAAGGCGGGTGGACATTAGCTTTTCAAGCTCCATTCATTCCTTTATAAGTTCAAGAAAATGCTCATTGAAATAAAAAATAAATTCAAAATTTATGTCGATACTCGCCCACCACTTTTACTGGAAAAAGTGAGAATTGTGAAAGAAATATGTACAAGATATGGAAATAGTAGATGTTAGTTAGTTAGGGTAGTGTAGCTTACAAATGTTTTTTTTTTTTTTTTTTTTACTTTACACAAGCTTACCTTCTAGCTCGCTATGTCCCATAGCTATAGCGATTTCAAGCACAGAATATACAAAAGCATTGTTATTTTTGGATATGGTTTTAATAAATTTTGAGGTTAAGCAAAATGACAAAAAAAAAAGAATATTTCGAACAACCAAAGCCAGTAATGATGAGGTTTTAGAAAAATGAATAAAAAGGAAAGTTTCAGGGGCAGATAATGATTAAGATTAATTATATTGCTCGACACTTTTACAGGAAACACAAAAATAAGATGAAAATTGATTGAAGCTTTTCTAAAAAAAAGAACTTACCAATTAACTCCCTCATATTCGCTTGTTTAGCGTCAATAAGTTTTTGTTTTTCTTCAGCGGTAAGATCATCGGTTTCGATATCATCAGAAGGACATTCGAGAACAGAAGCTCTGTAAAGATATTGTCATAAGATTGAGTTAAAGTTCTGTTAAATTTGAAATCATTTAAAGGAAATGAGTGTACTGTCACTTTGAAGAGCCAACAGTTTGGAACACGAAAGCACTGAGACCGTTTTAAGATTACATAATTACATTGCTTTTAGGTAAAAATTGAACGTACGAATTCGGATAGATAACTTTGGTCTGTTCACGAGACATAACTTCTCCAAATGATTAACATTTTAATAAAGAAAGAACCACCTGAGTAAATTGAAACATTTACACGATTCTGATGACTAAATAAGACTGCTAAACAGAGCCAGAAATAAATTTCAAATTATGTTGCCACTCAAAATCGGACAGGGTCTGAATAGGGTCTGTAACCTTCCAAAACTGCTGTAATATTCCAAAAACTTCATACTGAAAAAACGTTTTTAAAACCACATATTTTTTTTCAATCGCTGGTGAGGTTGTAATGAAACGGTCTTTTGACAATGTCGCGGACGATAAATGTTTCGACACTCAAAGTCTTACGCGATTATAAGGAAGAATTACAAGCATAAAGAACATAACTGCTGTTTAAAATGAACAACCAAGTTCCAAAATAATGTCATTCTCACCTTATAGCTTGAATCCAAACATTTTTATCTTTTGGCTGTTGCACTTTAAGCTCATACATTTCAGGAAAGGCCGGATTTGAAGAAATTATATAAATGCCACGCGACTCAGTTCCAGCTTTCTCGCGAATGAGAAGCTTTTGTAGAGATACAACTCCAGCCTGAAATCAAACCACACATATATTGTAATTCAACTCGAACGATCTAGATTAACTTACCTTATTCTCTGGGGTAAAGAATGTGTATTTATTGTGTGAACTCTCTTGTAAAAAGAATAAACAATCAGAAAGCACCACAACCAGTACTACTTGCATCTTGGATCGTCCCTGCATCAGCATAGCATAGCCTTCAAATCTGTTTTAAAAATAAAACAAATTCATTGCATTTCAAATTCTACACCTAAAAAATCATTAGACATCACTTTAGTCTCCTTTGTGGGCCAACACAGATCTCAGATTTCCTAAACTGTTTGTTCTTGTACATCGCATACGACTTGACATCGATGCGTCTAAAGATTTCAAGCTGTCGATCATGTTTTTCCTTTTCCGCCACGCATGCGTCTACATCAACAAGCATACTTTTAACAAGATTCATTGCCCTCTGCAGTTTTTCCTGTTCAACACGATCCTCTCGCGAACTTTTCAACAACGGATCAATGAGAAGGGGGTATTTTGTCAAACGCTGCAAAATAAAACAAACTAAAATCAAAACACTAATCTCAAAAATATGTGTACACTTTTAATTACCTGCGTCACAAACAGAATACACTCGGGAATGCCTTTCTTCTTAAGCAGCGGATTGGACAGACAATGCTTATACCATTCGGCAAAAGTTTGATCGCTGGTCATGCAAAATTTAAACTTATCGAGTGCAGAACGATGATTTGAGCAGAATTCACCTAGAACAAGAAAGAATAAGGGTATAGAGGAGGTGATTTTTGTTTTTTAATTTCTAATTATGTGTGTTGGACTCCATTACTCCTATCTCCTACGAAGACCTCATCAAATTACAGTATGCTATCGTATGCACAATTGCCACTGCTGTTGGATTGTACCGAATGCGCTATAATAAACGAGTAAACGAGGCGTTGGGTGGACGACGTCGTTGTTGGCAGTTCAGTATCACATTATACTTAAGAGTGTGTATGACTCGAGTTCAATTTGAAAGAAAGGTCGCGTGGGTTTAATTACCCTTGCATGGAAGTGGGTCAGTTTAGATGGCGGGATGTAACCATCGACGTTTTCTCTATTGTTTTGCCGATGATGTCATGTACAAATGAGTAAAAAAAAATTCATGCAATTATGCGCTTACAGGTGGTCTATTGTTTATGGAAGAGCTTGAGTTGTATTCAAGTGTATATGGTAATAACGTGATAAACATTTCGAGAATTTTTAGTTCTTCTTGAAGTCGCCGAATAGAGTGGTGTTTTTGTTTCAATGCTCATCTGATCATGGAGTAGTGTTAAGAGGGAAAGTTAAAGTGTTTGTTTTATTGTTTTTACGGTGGGATTTAATTAGTGTTTTAGTTTCCGAATGATTTATGCTTGAAATCTTAAGAATAATTTTAAACAAAAGACGCAGCATCCGCTTTATAGTACTGGATGGTTCTGGTTATTACTTGCTGGCCATCAAATGGCTTAGATCTGAATAAATAGAACAACTAGACAAAGGGATTTTTTCGACCTAAATCCAAAAGTCGTTATATTACATTCTCCGTTTGATATCACATCTAACATTCAGCCAAATTCGGTGCCATTGTAACTAAAATTTGGGAGCGTAAATAAATATAGTTTATGTATGTTAAGACTACATATAGGGTTGGGTGTGATTTGAGAAAAAAACCCATTTGCACAGATCAAAATTAATTTAGTTTTACCAAACTAACGTTCGACGTTTTTTTGCATCTTACCATAAGCAACTTTCAGCCTCTGGGCGTTTGTCGATGAGAAAAAGTCTACCAGAATATCAGCAATGCTGTCCACTGTGTAATTTTCTCTTTGCTTTTGACGAAGTTTCTTGAGAAAGCTACAATAGAGGAAGATTATTTTTAACATTTTTTTATTCGAAAGACATTTGAGTACTTACCACGTGTGTAATTCAGTCAATTCGGCCAAACGAGGAAACATAGTACGATTTATATGCAATCCAGCAAAATATCTTTCTAAGCTTTCAACGAAAACTTTCTGCATGACTAGAAGGGTCTGGCAGTGATGCTTTTCCGTCATAATGAACTCATAGATGTGTTCCTGTCGTTTTACTTGCTTCATATTCAAAAACAAAAACACTCTGTTATAGCTACCCCTAACCATATCAAATATTATCAATGTTACCTGTTTGTCTTTAAGTGATTTAACAACTTCTTTTGGCACACTTGGACTCCATGAGTCGTGTTCATCGAGGGCTATACCCAACGCCGAATCTGCTCCTAGATCATGAGGTCCAATGGGCGGTTCGTTTAGAAATTCAACTCGTATCAAAGGCGTATCATCCGAATAACTGAAATTAAAAAAATAAAAACACAAATTTTCAAATTTTCAAAATAAAAAGAAAAATAGTATCCAGTTGAAGAGTTGTTTTTTTGGTGTGAAAGTGTGTTTCTTTTTATAACAGTAGAGTAGATTGTTTTACTGGGTTTATCATAAGTTGGTTAGAGAAATAATCAAAAATGAAAACGTATTTTGTATAAAGTTCTTTTCAACATACATAAGTCTCAAAAAGCAATCAAGATTTTTATTTCTCAGAAAAACAATAAACAAAATAAAATAAATAAATAAAATGGAAAACGAAATGATTTAGTAGGTATAACAAGAAGTTTTAGAAAGCGGAAAATATTATATTGAGTATATTTTAAAAATTCTTTTATATTCGAATTTTTTTTTTTTGGATAAGCGCTTTAGAATACTTACTTCGAATGTTCATTTTGTGAATGTCCATCATAATAATCCCGGCCATCGTCATGATGTGAAGTATGGCTAAACAAGAAAATGCAAGCGTAAAAACAAAAATAGTAAAAATGTGTAATGGAAATAAACACTGCGGCGGCGCGGCAACAAACAAACAAAACAAATGCATTTTTAATTGCAAATAAAAAATAATGTTTACTTTTTCTTTTCTTTTCAAATAATTTAAATTAAAACTAAACAAAAATTCAAACAATAATATTCCATAAGTCAACAGTTGACCAGAAAATGAAACAAAAATATGTTAGCAAATGAGAAATATGAAAAACTACTATAATAAGTGGAGTTGTTAGCTGAACATGATACCAAGAGAAGTGAGAAGTAAGAAGATATTGAAACTTTTGCTATTAATTTATTTGTGATGTAAGACAGCTTAAAGTGATAACTTAACTATTTACAATTAACAATTTCATTTAGAGAGACGAGGTATTTTTATCGTTGTATTTTGGTTTGACTTCGCATGAAGATTATAATTTAGGCCACATTTATTTTTATGTCAGTTTATTATATTTTATTTAATCATGGAACAATTGTTTAGAATACGTTCATGTAAATGTTTAACAGAATAGAGGTGTTAATTGTTTTAGTCGATTTTAGAATAGCAGCAAACAATTAGAAATTTAATAAAGTTTGTCCTATCTACTCATGGGAGAACTCCTGACTAGTTTTATATAGTTACATTTTCCACAGTTGTAAAATAAAACTATAGAAAACCATAAGTGGCGCAAACTCAAAGCAAACTGCGATCGCATTTTATGAATCGTTAATACTCAATTGCAAAATTGACGTTGATAGAAACGCGTTTTAGGTCGGCAACATAGAAGATTTCGGGCATAAAGGCCACGAATCCCAGTTGGTGGTGAGGTGCTCCGTCCTATTTGGAAATGAGCCAACTGAGTCACTTTAGAATAAAAATCGATGTATCTAATTGAATTCAGTGAGCGAGTAAGTGCAAATCTACTCACTCACTAAATGGAAAGCAATCAAGTAAAAGATGACCTCAACTGACTTAAAGTGTAAAACCAAAAAGAGTTCACCCAAAATCGAAACAAGTGATGTTCCATTCCTTAGACACAGTATTTTCTTAAATATAGGATTCAAATTTTGTGGATTCTACTTTTTGTTAAAAAAAAAAAAAAATAGGCACTATCATATAGGCTGTGAGCCACTGCATGCTTAGTTCCTATTGAATTGAAACTATGGAAAAATTTGAAGGAAGCTATAGGCTTTGGTATAGAACTTTTTCATGGCTCTGAAGAAAAAACTGTTAAAAGTTTCAATTGATGTGAGCGAAAGCGATTTTATCACCCCTTGTGTAAAACTTTGGCAGCGACTGTATTGATACACTTTCAAGGCTTTGTACATATTTTCTACTTTTTTCCACGTTTGCAAGCAGCTGTTAATTTTACAACACTCTACATGAAACTGAGGTTAAATTTGGTTAAATTTCGCTCGTTTGATCATTTTTGGATTGCGTCACAAAGATGTGGAATGCGAGATTTACAATATTTGGGAGTATGCAGGAAGGTTGTTTTTCGTCGCATAATAATAATAATTTCAAGAGTTGTTTAAGACATTTAAGCACTTTTTGTATCAAGCAAGGCGAAATAGAGCTTTCGTTGGTCTTTCACTACAAAATTGTAAGCTGTTTTTGTTTACAAAATATATCTGTGTCATGTTATTAGCTGTTTTAAAAGATGACACTTTTGTTTGGAATTTGATTATGAGGAAGATGATACAAGAAGTATTTAAAGAAATTAATTAATATTAATAAAATGAATTTACAAAACTGTAAAGAAGACTGCTTCAATTCTAGTTAACCCTTTTCATACTTGTTTCCAAATCCTCGTCCCTGCTCTTAGGATGCGGAACTAGAACGGTTGGGTGTGATTTGCTCATTGAGTTCAGCCATTGATAGCATTGTTAGTGGGGTAATAGACGAGTAGAATGCAATCTTTCTAACCCCATGCAGTCTTTTCTCGTTGAATCCTTACATTCCTCCAATGTAATTATCCCTGAACTGTGCCTGCACCAATGAAACTATTAGAATTTTGTATGTATGAATAAACGATGATCTTAGTAAGAATGACCGAAGATTTGAAATCGCCAAAAATACTTAGATTTCTCAAGAGAAATCGCAGGACATTCTTCACACACTCTGATAAAACATCCATCCATCAAATACGGGATAATATTTTCCATATTTGGTCAGAAGCTCCTGAAACAACTTTGTACCAACTTGATAGGGCACAAAACAGAGCGTTAAGACTCATACCTGATGTCTCTTGAAAGACATCGAAACGTTACCTACCTCAATCTCTTTTATTGCTTTTTCACAAACAATTCTCTAGTGAAATAGCTAGTTGCATTCTTCCCTTGAAACAATTAAGCCGTAACACTAGCCTTGCTAGAAATATTCATCAGGTTTACCTTGAACCCTACTTCGGACGTACGGACGTATAGACATTCATATGATGCTTTACCTGACTCTGTTTTTCCGCTGCATTATTATTCACTCAAAGTTGTCTAGTGATTTCCAAAATGCTCGCACTGTGCTTAAAAACATTATAAGAAGAACGGTAAAAATTGTACTAAGACAATTATTACAACTCTCCACCAATAAAAACTGTTCCCAGAGCAGCAGTACACTGCACAACGAAAAGAAGTGCGAACATTTTCGTTTAGGATTTTGTCTTGTCGTTTTTGTATGAGATTTTTTGTTCTGTTACAGCAGAGTATTAGGCTTAGATTTTTTTTTTTAGTTTTTTTTTTTAATAAGTTATTTACTAGGCTTAGTAAGTAAAAGTCGTGGCAGCGTTTCTTCTTGAAATGATTCAGATTTGAGCTCGACCTATTTTTTAAAGTATTTCTTGCTCTTAATTTGCTTTCTTGAATTTGTTGAGCAGATTTTTCAGGTTTTTCGGCTTCTTACTGAAAATGAAAGCACATATTTGATTTGCAGGGATGTATGAAGCTCAATTTAAACTGCCTTACTCACATCTCTTTTTATTAAGTTACTTTTTAATTTCAAGAAAATAAAGATAAAGTATGAAAATGTACATAAATTGATATCTTTTATTTAACTATAAGATACTACTCAAAGACTTACGCCAAAATCCTTTTACATTGAACTGATTCAAAGACATCAAGTACATAAATGTAGACATTTAAAAGCTCTTAAGTACTTTTATTGCATGCATTAAGGAAAAAAGAACTTTATAAGTCAAACAAGTTGTATAGTAACTACAAATATTCTAAACAATGTTCCTTAAAATTGTTTCTCAAATGCAAAGAGAAAGAGCCATGAAGAGAAACAGGAAAAGAGAAAGAGAGAGAGAGAGAAAGAGAGAGATGAAGAAAAATGGATAGAATATTTCAGTCAAAATTATCAATAGTGAATAACTTGGAGTCATAGATTTTGAATTTATAAAAACTTAAAACGATGACCATGATCTAAGAGGAAAATGATAACAAAGCTTTTGAAAATGAGTGTAAAGAAAGGCCGTTCAAAAGTAATCTCAATCCGGTCGCCAGCATAAGATCAATAGATTTTAAAAACAATTCAATAAACAAAAACAACAACTTTTGAATTGTAAATTTTTTAAAGCCAAATTTAAGACAGACTTCACATTGATCAATGTATAGGTGTGCTTGTGATGTTGTAATGAAGAAGGCAAATAGTAGTTGGGTTTTTATCGAGTGTATGTATATGTTTGCAGACGTATATATTTATAAGATCTGTTAAGAGTAAGTATATGTTAGTGTGTGTATATGAGAGAAAAACTTATTCGGAAGCAAGAAAAGTAAAATGAAAGTGGGACATTTTTATTGTAAAATCATATTTTTAAACATGAATAATGTTTCATTTTAGGCCCAAGTTCAAACATCCAGATGTACATAAATGACCAAGTGAGAAGATGCAGTACAATTCTCCGAGGACTGGCAAAAAAGCGATTGTCAACCAGAAATGGTCTGACGATGACGATCCAAAATTTAGCACGACAATCACAACAAGAAAAGAAAACAACTATTTTAAAAATAAGTTAAAATACTCATTTAATAGTTATTTAGAATATGAAGTTTCAGCCAGGAGAACATTTGCAAAAATGAATAGGAAACAACATGGTACCCTGAGGTGTACCAGAATTTATGGTGTGAACAGTGGATTCACTCGTCCTTCGAAAACAAATTGTGGAGGTATACGAGTGGTCTCGACGATAAGAGACCAATCAACCATAAAGACACGCAGAGAGAAATACTAAACCGCTGCCGAGAAAAACGCTCATAAATTAGTTTCATTAAAAGTGACCGAATACAGTCACGTATTGATCTATGATGTATTTCGGCTCCTGACTCCAAACACTTTTGAAGGCCTTACAAGTCTTAAGAGAGAAAATCTTATTTTCTCCAAAAAAATGTAAAAAATGTTTGCTGCGAAAGCTGCAGTACCGTTTTTCACCACGATTCAAAAGGCTTCCGAGGCAGGGTGGTAAAATTATGGTTTTCATCTGGTGGGCAAGAGACTATGAGAAGGAATGATAGAAAAGCTATGTAGCGGGTTTGCCAGCGTGCAAGAACTTTTCTTTAGAACTATAAACGTTACCAATACCGGATTTGTTGTTATCGAAAATCATATTGATTCTTCAAGAAATTCGAATGCAAAAAAGAACTAGATTTATAATATCTGCAAAAGCACAGAATTATCAGTGAATGTCAGCAAATTGGCAGTGCCTATACATTTACTTCACAAAAATCCAAAACTTTTACTTCCCTTTAAAAATGACAACAGTTCTTATGCTACTTTCAAATCATGGACACAATTGACTGAAAAAAATGATATCATTGCACAAATTTCTGACTCGTTTCAATTCGGCTTTCCAATTTCTTATAGACTGTTAGATTGCAGCTTTTAATTATGCATTTGTTTTTTCTATTTTTCTATGAACATGTAGAAGAAAAGAAACACTGAAATTCCTTAGATCTTTAAAGGAAAAGATCTAAATACAAACTTTCTTGGCCCTCGAACGAGAACAAAGAACTGTAAATTAAGGATTTTTTTTTAAAGATGATCCTTTTGAACTTGCCCAGGTTTTGCTCCTAACATTGTATTGAGCTTGGGCTAAAACGAAACATTATTTTAAAATAGTAACTATAAACATGTGTATAGGATTTCAGAAGACCGACTGTCTTGTTTTCGTAAAACGTAAAAACAGTCAGAATAGTGAAAAAACAAAATCAAAGAAAAGTTCTTCAAAAATTTTGAAAATTATATCAGTAGAGTGTATGTAGGTAAGAATATAGAGTTAAGAAACACATTTTTTGTTTAAATTTGTTTTTCTTTGTGAGACCAATCGAAGCTGAAGAGCAAAACAAATGTGAAGAACAAAGTCAAGATTTTTTTTATTCTTTTTTTTTTTTTGCTTCTAAAATACTTTTAACAATATATTCTAATAAAAAGTTAACAAAATAATAAGCACATACAACTCATAACAGAAGGACAGTTATATATATATATATTTTTTTTTTAATTCTTGTCAAACTTTAGAAAAGAACTCATAGGAAAGTTAGTTGTTTTTGTGAAGATAATCAACGAAACAAAAAACTTAACATTTTTTTAAAGCAAATACTCTCATTTTGATTATGATAAACTTTGTTCATTAATTTTTTAATTTTTTTGTATGATATTTTCTCTGATGTTTCTCTGGTGGGTTTATTTGTTTTATGTTACCTAGCGTGATGTGAAGTCACGCCTAATTTGTTAGCAACCAATCTCCAAGGAGAGTAGCATCCGGTCATTTTCTTGCCGCTTTGAAAAATGCACAATAATTTAACAATAATTGAATTTGATTTCGTTTTCTTTTTGTTTTTTGGTTTTGTAATTCAAAAAGAGGTTTTTTTTTTTCAATGTCAAATTCTTAATGCATAAACAATTTTGACAAAACTAAATTTTAAAGAACAACACAATAAAGGGAAATGAAAAACTAATTAAACTTCAAGTCTACTCCATGAAACGTCATTAACTGCTATTTTTTTGTTTTATTTTGTTTTGTTTTGAAAAAGCGTAGTGGGCGACGAGAAAATGTCCTTAATGCATGATACCAATAGGACAAATCGGATGAATAGAAAAAACAACATTAAAAATAAAGACATCCTAATTTTTTGAAACAAAATGAATTTTTCCGAATGCTTACGAACAAAAAATTTAAAATAAATCAAGTAACAATGCGTTTAGTATAATTTCAAAGAAAAAAACAATCGGCAGATGTTTCAAGTATAAAAGACAATAAGTTAAACCAAAAGGATGATCAAATGGCCTTCCTTCAAGTTGAAGCAATTTTATTTTATATATTTTTCGAGTTCAAACTTTCTTTATCGTGGTGTCAGCAAAGTAGTGGAACGATCTCGAAAGCTCCATTTTTATAAATTTAAGCCTTTTCCTTCGGTTGAGCTATTCTCCCAAACCAAAGCGATTTTTTAGTTGCGATTTTAAGTTGTCGACTTATGCGAATTTGGCTCCATATAAGATATTTTACAATACAATCTTACAAGAGGGAACTATCACGAAGCTAAAACAATATAACTGTGTAATGTGGACCACAGTAAATAAAAAATAATAAATGAATAAATAAATAGTGTCTGTATTCTGTATTCTGGTGTAAGAAGCAGCCTTGTTGATTCTTTCTTGTCAGTTGTCATAATTAAGCAAAATAATTGTTTATAATTGACTAAATGTGCCGCCCGGCAATCTTTGTTACTGAAGGATAGTGAAGTATCCTATGTTGAAAAAACTTTAGAAGTCGGTCAAATAGTTTTAAAGTTCCCGTTCCCGTGGTAATCGAATGTTGTTTACTCTTTTTTTTTTGGAGACGAATACAACAAATGAAAAACAATTAAAATTGGTCCATCCGTTCTCGAGTTGCAAGTGTTCGAACAAACACCACTTTGCTTTATAGACTCGTATACAGGTAATAAAGATACTAAAGGCCCAACTTATCTTATGTCATATCTTAACGCTCCCGAAAACACACTGAATAGCCATATCACATGTCTACGCGCCAAAAAATAGCAAAATTTTATTGTTGTGGGGACTGTGTGTGTGTATTCAACAAGTCAGAAAATTGAATTCACAGAACGAAATTAATGTGAGAAAAACGTTTTCACATCGCTTTTATTTTGATACATATCTAACATTTGAGAAAATACTCGATGTGAAAGATACAGACCGTAGCCACAAATAATTTTTCTATCGCGGTTTATTTAATGCTTAGGATATGACGCTATCAAAAGTGGAGTTTCTATAAATTTATCAACTCATACGCTTTGGCGTGTGGGTTCTGAATATCGAAATTGGCAAATAAAGAGCCGAGATTTAATGATTAATGATTTAATCCATATGATTTCATTTTCAAGGAGAATACATATGGACACTTTCCCCATTCTTTGATATTTGTAAGGACTGCATTGATTTAAGGACTAGAAAAATATTAAGTTGTTATTTTTTTGGCATTGGAGTACAATAAAATCATCATTTTAATAAATCAAGTAAAACCAAAGCAAAATGTTGCGAGACTTTAATTTTGACGTCTTTTATATATTTATTTTATATAATCTTGCTTTCAGTGGTTGGTGGAAAGCTATTTTACTATCGTCTTACAAATTTGGCAACTTTTTCAGGGTCCTAGACACGTTTTTTTCACTGACTTAAATTCAGACGATAGTCGTCTAAAAAGCTACAGAATCCGGCCACAGTTTTTTAAAAATAAATAAAAAGCAGCAGATGTTCTGCTTAAGTTTAAAATTGTTCAATGAAATTTACTGATTGAAAATATAACTTTTCAAAACAATCGCATTGATAATACCATTAAACAACTAAATATTTAACATTTAATTTACCTATAAGTTTATACTTTTGTTTTAAGCGATCAACGATTGGACAGTGTTTCTTTCAAACCATGAACTGAATAAGTTTGCCAGACTGCCTTTTCAGCTTTAGTTCAATAATTTCGTAGCTCACATTACAAAGTAACTACAATGAAGACAGCAGCTTACATTAACAACAAAAATATTATTCAAATAAGCTAAAAGTTAAGTAAGCTCCAGCTGGACCTGAGTTTTAAAATTCTCAACTATAAAATTTACTTAAGCATTGATTCATCTAACGTGAAGTTAACTTAAACAGAATATCTGGTTCATCACCAACCATAACTGCTAGTATTCAAAAACTATTGTATCTGTAGGAAGAAATAGACCAAAAAATTTAAATCTAAAAAAAGAAACAGAAAAAATTTCGAGTTCACTGTGGCGAATGCGTAACTTTTTTTTTGCACTGAGAACAGTCAGCAAGTTTTGTGAATATGTATGTATGTACGTGGATTCGTACATCTTTTAAGAACACCATGATACTGAAGTCAAGTGTAGGATTTTCTCGCAAGTTTTCAGAGGAGTGATTTTTTAAACAATTCAAAATTTTTTAATTTTTTTCCTCCTTCAGCTTCAATGTTAAAATTAGACGAAAATGTTTTAATGTTTGACGGGACCACAAAAAAGTTTCTGCTCAACTCTTTGCACTGTCAATATTGGAAAAACTTAAGGCGTATAGAGTAATAATTTTTGTATTAATAACTCTTGCATTAATAGCTCGTAAAAAAATCAAATAAAGAACATAAAAATTTGTTTTTTGTTGGCACAGTGTAATGTACATACACTGCCGCTCATCTCAATAGGTTCACTGTTTATCGTACCCCACTGTAAAACTCCTTACATACATATGGCAATGACAGGTCTGTGTTGTTTATGTAATTAAAGAGCATTATTATGCGCTTGGTTTGGGAAAAAAAAATTATCTTAATACTGACCGTTGCTCTCACACGCCTTCTAAACTTAATTTATTAAAAAAAGCAAGGGTTTTTTTGGCTCATCTGAATAGGTTCGACAGCAAAAAATTAATTTCAATTGATGTGCGTGGGTGTTGAGTAGCTAAGTTTAAGTTTTTTTAGTAAATCGAACTTTTTAAAACCGTAAGTTAGAAAAATGGGTCGCGGAAAACCCTTAACCGAGGAAGAAAAGGGCAAAATAAAAAAAACTAAGTCAAAGAGAAATCGCGGAAAAATTTAAAGATGCCAAAATTTAGTGGGTCATTATTTGCGGCATATTGAAAACTACGGGAAAAACATGAAGGGTGCAACTTATAAGGCCACATCAATGGCCGATAGGCGCGCAATCATCAGAGCTGCTTCTAATGCGCATGATTCCGCGTCAAAAATTAGAGTCAAAACTGGTGTTAAGTGTAGTGTAGCTACAGTGAAACGAGTAATTAAGAGACAGTATGAAGACAAGGAGTCCTTAATCAAGGGAATCAAGGAATCGTGGGCGGAGATTTCGCTAACCTATCTAAAGAAACTCTATGACTCCATTTCAAATCGGATTTTCGAAACAATTTCGAAGAAAGGTGGCGATACCCACTATTAATATAAATTACTGTGTTGTGGAAAATAAAATTTCTAACTACAGTTATGTAATTTTCCTGTTTTCTTCCACTTTTTGCTATTGAACCTATTCAGATAAGCTAAAAAGCCCTTGCTTTTTTTTAAATAAATTAAGTTTAGTAGGCGTGTGAGAGCAACGGTGAGTATTACGATAATTTTTTTTTCCCCAAACCAAGCGCATAATAATGCTCTTTCATTACATACATAGCACCGACCTGTCATTGCCATATGTATGTAAAGAGTATATATATATAGAGTAAAGAGTACAGTAAGGTACGATAAACAGTGAACCTATTCAGATGAGCGGCAGTGTACACTGTACATATATGTACATAAATGTTTGCTTGGATATATCACCACTCTCAAAATCTGCCAAGGGTTCTTCAGGCTTTTTTATATTTACTTCTGAGAACTCATCTATCAAAAAGGTAATATTTAAATACAACTATTCTCTACCTTAATTGTTATAAAATAAAAATGAAAATAAATAACAACAACAAAAAAAAGATACCTAAATAATTGGTTGGAAAGATATTTTTGTTCTAAGAAATGGTCAAATTAAAAATGTAACTAAAAAAAAACAACGGTTTGCTTAATTAGACATATGGATGACTTTTTCGCTAAATTTATTTTAACTTTTTCAAATGGATAAAAAATTTTATTAAATAAAACGAACCATAAATAGCAAAAACTGCGTAAGGATTCAATATAACCAGTATATAAAAAAGCACATTTAGATGCTCATTTACATATTTCGTCCAGGCTCATTACTCAGAGAGTAAAGTACATCTTCTTATATTATTCACAACTTTTGTTTTCAGGTTCCCATTGATGGCAAACTCTATAAGCTAGATAGTGGTCGAAAAGGAAACATTCGGCCCTATCGTGGTAACCGTCGGAGCGGAATTCTCTCCGATCGGAGACATTTTGCTTCGTGGTATTTCTCCGATCGGACGATCCGACGTTCTCCGATAAGTTTTTGTTGCGGAGATTTTAGTTTTGGGATTGCAGTGCATTGCCGCATTTGTAAAAAAATTCTTACGACGACAACTACTTCGAAGCAAAACTGAATCTCCGAAAAACGATGCGTTGCGGAGAAAACTCCGCTCCGACGGTTACCAATATAGGGCCGATTATTTAAATTCTTTTCGAATAAAATAAGTTTCAATAAAAAACTAATTTATTCAACAACTTGGTTAAATGTACTATTAGCGTAAACATAAGCTTACGTAGACTATTTAAGGTTGCAGTGATCTTTGTTATAAAATGTTGTGGTGAACGGCTGTGGCGCATGATAACAGAGTATTGATCTCCAATAAACAAATCATGTTTTCATATTCAATATTCAATTCATATTTTAAACGAATGTTCTCAGTTCAGCCAAATCCACCGAATCGTATCATATATCGACTGTGATCGACCTTGCCTTTTCTTCTTAAAGATTTTTACTTATTGAACTCGGCTAGCGGATATACCATGTACGATTTCCACATATAGGGAAATAGTGATGAAGGCGACTGTCGAATTGTCGATCTTACTTTAATAGTTAATTGGGGTATGCAGCTGTGCTTTTATCTATACAGTGTTTTAAATAAATAGCATTTCTCGATATAATTATTTTTTTTTTAAATTGATTTTTGTCATTTAGCTTTCCTTGTATGCTGTACTTTTATTTTAAGTTTTCTTTTCTTTGAAGAAGTTTGTTGTAAGAAACACAAACATAATTCAGTCTCATATGGCACTCACAATACAGTGGCTTGCATTCGAAATGCAGTAATTACAAAAATCATTGTCACTTTAACAACCTAAGACAGCATATGTTTCCACTCAGTAATATAAATAAATATGAACACACATTTTATTCAGTTTGCTCACGATATTTACTATTTAAGAACAATTTTATAAAAAAAAAACGAATCGAAAAACAAAAAGAAAACAACGGATAAGCTTTACATCTTTGCACTGCAAAAATGGCATTAGAATTTTCCAATTTTTTTACATGTTTAGGTATATTTATATATAGATGATGACTGTTTTTATTTATATTTAAGTGATATATTTACCTCTTTCACATTGATGATTTTTCCTGTAGGTCTTTTTTTTGTTTTTGAAATTCTAGCATAAAGCTTATCTAAATATAAGTGCACATATCTATTTAAAAGAATTTGTTTATGTTTCGTTATGGATGGTAGGTTTTGTTAGTATAATTACTTCTCGCATGTGCCCACTACACTTTTTGACTAATTATAAGGTTTATAACTAAAAAAACGAAAACAAATAAATGTTTATGTTATTTACAAAGCATGGTCTTATATAAAAAGTAAACAAATCAATGCTATCAAAAAAAAAAAAAAAAAAGGAATGCTTTATCCATTGTAATAAAATTGCAAGCAAATTTTTTTTCGATATATTTATTGCCAACCAAAGCGACTTATATATGCCGTTGTGATGTGTGAAAAGAAAATTTTTGTTATAACTGTTTGTTGAATGTTATATATGCTAATAAATTACAGTTTCTTTTTTTAATTAAATAAATGTTTGGTTTACAGGTGCATCGAGTAAATAAACCAAACTAAATTTAAAGTAATTGAAGAATTAAATAAGTGGAATTCTGGTATTGTAAAATAAAAGAACAAAACTGGTGGTTTCGGGCACAAAAATCTAATTCAATACAAGTTCACTTAGTTTAAAAAAGAAATGTATAACTACCAATGCTTTGCAGTGTATGATGCACAAATAGAATTTCAAATACATTTCAACAGAAGAATACATCAATTTTTTACTTAGATTCGATTGAAGGTTGATGCAGTCATGTTATAAGCCTCACCTAGCAATGCAACTAGTTGATGAAAAAAATGTCCTTTTTTTGAATATGTTGTCAAAGAGTAATGAAGAAGACGCATTAAACGAGCAGTCGTGGCCGAGTGGTTAAGGCGTCTGACTCGAAATCAGATTCCCTTTGGGAGCGTAGGTTCGAATCCTACCGGCTGCGTATTTTTTGAAGTCTGAATGTTTTATAAGAGAATTGCTTTGGAAATTTCTGATCCAGTGGTTGTCTACTTTAAGTATGCAAATGTTCAGGTGGTTAAACAGGGATAAAGAAATAGTCAAAGGAGCTACTAGTCATTAAAAAAGGAAAAATTATGCCTCGGATAATCATGGACATACTAATCACTTGATTTAAACTTTTTCGCAATTTATTATCCTTAGCGAAACAGATTGATCTGCATCGATGTCAAGAATATTTAGCCAATATTTAGCCTCAAGCCCTTGAAATATTTACTTTTATTTAATTCCATACCTGAACTTAGAAGAATGAAAATAGAAAAAAGGTCTTATAAAAAGAGGTTGGTAAGAACAAACATTCCCATTAATTATGGAACACAACGTCGTTCAAGTGGCTCTATCCACTGGCTTCGAAAAAGCGCGTCCTGTCACTTAAATTTTTCAAGAACTTGTTAACGTCGAGCTTTAAGCCCAAGGATTACATTAATGATATTTGCTTTATTTGCTATAATCCTTTCCGAAATGTAGAAACAACATCGGGGCTTCACTGTTCGCCATAAAAAAAAAGTTCAAAGAGGTCGAACCGTAGCTTCGAGGCGGCGAACTGCTGTGGTTGTTTCATTTTGAACAAAACTTGTTCTAGACCTTGACTTTGACAACAAGACAACTTTGCTTAACGACTTCGACCTGGAAACATGTGTCAGGTCGCATTGATTTAGAAAGAATTCACTACAAGTCCCACCATATTATGTATACATAAGAGTAGCTGCTGGCCTCGAATGAAAGAGTTCCTTATAATCATAAATCCAAGAAGTAGGCTCAATTAAGTATCAATATTTTATTATGAATGTATCGATCTCAAACCAAAAATGCTTATCGTCTCTCTCGCTTCATTGAAAACTCTAAAAGGTTCAACGAATAGAAAAGACCACCTGGACAAAGTACAAACAATAAAAAGTTGAGTTTCTGAACGGTCCCGAATTTCAATAAGTTTATTCTAAGTGTTTTCGAACAGAGGAATGAAAAAAGCTTGACCCAGCCACCATTAAAAAAGAAAGTAAAAAAATATGACAAACAAAAAAATGTTAAACGAAATTTAACTAACGCAAAACTAAAATTAAAGATGTATTATAGGCATTCTCCAGCTGGGAATAAATTATATCGCACACGTTGGCCAATTGTTATTGTTTAAGACAAAAGCAAGACATATTAAATAATTCAAGAATTTTAACAAACATAAAAATATCGCAATGCTTCTCGCCATATTGATGCAATACAAAAAAAGGAGATAATAATTAAATACGTATAAAAGTACTCTTATAAGGCTTTGGTTAGTTTATTGGATAATACTTTAGGTTGTTGTTGTTTGTGAGCAACAATATATGTATATATAAATACCTATATATATACATATATATATAGTGATATAAAACTCAATAATAATTAACAACAATTTAGTTCATTCACACAATACAATCATATATGTTATATGGTAACTTTATGTTTAATTTATTTTTAAATAAGCTTAAACTGGGTGTATGTTTTGGTATACATTTCTTTAGACTTAGAAAATTTCTGGTTCTATTTAAAAATAACACTTACCTGTTCAATGAACCTTTTTTTCCTGAATTCGATTTTGAGGATTGCTTTTGCGAGGTTTTTCCTTTGCATTCAAACTGATGATCTTTCACCGTTGCAAGATTTATAACAACGCCACATGCTGAGAAAAGTTGGTTTTTGATAAGTATATAAGGATTTTATTAAAAAAAAAACCATCAACAACACTTACCGTCACAGTTAGTTGATTGCCCTTTAGTTTTTGTTTTGTCTTTTTTCTTACGGAAGAACAATGAGCCTCGTTTTCGGCGCTTCTCTGGATGATCGTAGACTTCGCTGTAAATCAAATTCAAATTTTTAATTATTTGATTTTTTTTTTCTTAGACAACATCATCTAACAAACTTGTCTTTAAGACATTTTTTTAATAAAATAAAATAGGACACGAATGACACTGTGCATACATAGATTAGAAATATTGAAAGCATTTCAGTGTTTTACGTACAAGGAATTGTGTTTCAGATACACGTTATTTATAAAAGAATAGGTTTTTTTCTGTTTAAATGGCTAATAATAATAAAAAGTCTATTGATCACTAATCTCTTTCTCTGACTCTATTTGCTAGGGGGAATCACGTTTTGTTTTTGCATCACATTATACTTACATTTTATCATGCACACACAATAATGAGCGATCATCTTGATTGTCGTCTTCACTATCAGACAGATGTCTTGATCTGTGATTGAATCGAGAAGAAAATGAGCAAAGAAATGAAATAAAAAAAGAAAAAAATAAGGAAATCAAATAAATATATACAAACAAACCTAAAACTTGTTGTTGTTTTTTATATTAAAGTACTCTATAGCCAATTTTGATATGTTTTAAGTGTATCTAGTTGAACAGTACTAATTTGTAAATTTTGCATTATGAACATTTGATATGTGTTTTTATTTTTCAAATTAAATTAAAAAACACAATAACGACACTAGTAGAGCATATGATCAATGAACATTATTTTAACTGGCGAGTTTGTGGTTTGATAGACGAACAGACAAAAACAAAGATGAATTTAAAAAGCGAATTTATGAATGCAATGCATTACTCGAATTATTTATTCGAACTCTTTTATATTTAGGTTAAAACAAAATATAAACTTTATCTATCTTCATATAAAAGCGATTCTATACTATCTAGTCCAAGGCACATAAGGCATACACTCAATAAGCTGCCCTTTAAATCAAATTTTTTCTTCGTGTAACGTGCACTGATTCTTATTTACTATGACTGTTCCGTTTAAGGTAAAGAAATAATAATAAAATAATTCAGACATAACTTTGTATTCCTAAACGGAAGCGGAGTTTACAAAATGATAACAAAATGCGATAGGGCGATAAGGTTTTTCAATTTCAGTGAAATTGTCAAATGGTGAAAATTAGGACAAGAAATTAATGGTTTGCAAAAGAGACAATGATGAAACTCACATAGTGCTTATGTCGAACCAATAAAAATACAAAATGACAATCATTACACAATGAGAACGTTCAAGAACCTATCGGATAGCCTATCTCGGATAGCTGTATCTTAGATACCTTTTTGAACGATTCAGATATCTTTTCCAGATTGCTGCAGACAATATGCAGACAAATATTAAAATACCACTTTTGAAAACAGAAAAACATTCAAAATATCTTTGATAGACGACTATAATTTATTTTTTTTCGATCTCCCATGCGTAAAAGACTATGGTGCTCAAATAAATGGACACCAAAACAAAAAGTCAGCATGAAAATAAATAAAAAAAATTTTTCTATCAGTTGATCACTTGAATAGAAAGGTATACCAAATCTTTAGCCGCGCGCCGTATTCATTAATAGCTGGGTTGAGTCTTATTCTATGGATTAAGTGGAAAAAGCTAAAAAAAAAGGACACCAATGTACTTGGGATCTATGGCTATTAGTAAAGTAGCTTGTCATGACTATAAAGCATCAAAAAAAAACTCCGCCATTTTTTGTGATAGAAAAAGTGTCTTCTAAGAAGACTCTACACCGCTGTTGTTCGTCCAACACTCACATCGTTGGACAATCTACAAAAAGTATGAAAGTAAGTTTACGGCAACTGATTTAAACATGCTTTTCGTATGACAATAGGTATAACAATGCTTGATCGCAATAGAAGTACGTACTAAGATCCGTAGAAGCCTTCACGTCAAAAGTACTTCCTTGGAAAAAATAGAGAGCGGCAGACTCAATAGGTATTTTCATATTCAAAGGGGAGATCCAAAAAAGCGCGTCAAAAAGACTATGCTCATTCTGACATGACAAAACAAAATCTGCATTTGGTTGGCTTCAAACGTTTTCTGCCGTCAACGCAAACACGGGCGGTTCACTTGTGTGAAGCAGATAAGTGCGAGAATTGTGATACCTTCGAGATCAAGGTGCTCGTAAGGGCGAAAATGATGATGAAGAAGAAGACATTTAAGCACTCTTATACGATTTCATTATATACATATATTTTTCAATTCAAAATGTGAACAAGTCTCATGAATCATCCTTTAGAACTGAATACAACAATGAATGCTGAACAAAAAACAAAGGAGAAAATCGGTATCACAAACAATAACCGATATTAAATATTCAAACAAGAAAATAATAAAAGTGTTCGATGTATGAAGTCCTAATATGAACTGGATAAAATGCTCAATTTCGAATCACAAAGAAAAAAATGTCTCTTAACAATGACTCTTAACTTAATTCTTACTAAGATGATAACATTGAGCAAAACTGAGAGCATTGTTTTGCTCTAAACTCTAAACGTTATACAATAAATAGAAAACGATTTTTTAAAATTAAAATTAGCAAACACATACACATATCATCATTAAAATTATTAGTATTCAAAGAGCGTTGACAAAATAACTGCTAAAATATTTACTTATTGGCAAAGCGATTTGTTGATATAATGATTTAAAATTAAAATCTTGCGTAGCATATTTTTTTTTATTATCTTAAGATATGAGTGGCAAAATAGTTTCGAAATTATTAAAATTAAGCTGACTTACGTTGTGATATTGTTTTCTTCTTTGGCACTCGGTATTCTTAGTGGAGCAATTGATGGTGTGGATATGCTCTTTTGCAATGGTATACGACTGATAAGAGCGGGGGCTAAATTACGTTTGGCAGCTATGCGTTCAAAGTCACGCTGTTTTGATATTGAAAACCAATAAAGAACAAGTAAGATTAGAACGTTAGTATTTCATAACTAGGTCCGAACTTTTCCTAAAATAAAGATGTCTCTCTTCGTTCGACTTACCGCCAATTCAGCTTCATTAAGTGAATGCGTTGAAATTCCACCGGTGCTATTTCGACTAGAACGATGTCGTTCAGCTACTCGTATGGATTCTTGTTCTTCACTGTCCAAGCTCGACAAACTCACACTGCTTTAAAATAAACCACATTAAGTGCATTAAAAACTATTTCAACAATTTGATAAATAAATAAATAGTGGTAGCATAGTAGAAGAGAAAGAAATTTGATTGATTTGGAACAGCTATGTGAGAAAGCGTTTTTAATGGCAATAATGAGTCTCAATGGACTTGCCAAGTCCTCGCGAAAAAGAATAAATAAATAAAATAAATAGGGTGGCGCAACGAACCGCTTATAGTAAAATTTTAAACTAAGTGCCCTAACTTAGGATACCATTTCACTTTGAGCTTCGAAACTTTAAAATAAAACCCTCTTTCAGCTCTAAAAAAGTGACGCCTTTTTCGAAAAAGTCTGGAGATTTGAGGTTTTCCAAAGAAGAGTTACCAGGCAATTGACAGTTTACATCTCATTTCTCAACAAATATTTAGAAAATAAAGAAATGGCTTCCTAAACTATCTACTAACTCGGAATTGGATTTTTGTTTAAGAAATCGTACAAGCTGCTCCTATCTGCGTTATAAATAACTTAGGGGTGGGAACTATGCGAAACTCAATCAAGAAACATGTTTGGAGTTGTCAACTCAAATAAGGACACAGCCCTGGATTTCCTTGTTTTTATCATTACAAACTCTCACAATAAGGAATGTTCAATGTTATGCTAAACCAGAAGCAGGCAAAGCATTTCAATCCAACTCCACAGGCACTACTCAAATGTAACATCAATTCAATTGAACAAACCCATGACATACCTCTTGTGGGAGCTTTTATTTGTACATTCAGTGAGATCTTCAATTGCTGTCCATGACTTCCGACGGTCCGAATTGATTAAATACTGTTGTGGCGACCATATATTACAGTGTCCCGTCGCCGCAGTAAGATCCGGCAACGAGGGACACGATGAGAACAATCGGGACGAACTCAGCTACACAAAACAAAAAAAGAAAGAAAAAAATTGTGTTATTTCCTCATAATCCTCCAGAATATTCTCATTTCGATGACGAATTACCACAGCACTATTCACTAAAGAATAATTATTTGGGAATCCTTGCATGTGAACGGTTGAGTTCTTCATTTGCACAACGCTCTCACGGATATTCTGCAGTTGATTCAATGTGTCCTCTGTGAAAATGAATAACCAAATGAAAATACAAGAAATTCCATACAATATTCAATAATATGAGATATTTGAAGAGTTGTCACGAGCAGAGAACTAATATGTTCCCTTCCCGGTACTCTTATATATGTATATTCTCCAATTCTTCTTACCCAAGATGCTATTGTACTTGGCGCCCGGACTGTGCGGGGTGACACTGATTATTGGCACCATGTTAGTACTGTTTGTTATCGGTGGAGTATTGATTGCCGGAATGATGTGCGGTGGTGGTAATGGTGAGCCTGTGTGTATATTGGGTGGTAGAGGAGGTGGTGGCTGTGAGGGCGGTTGACTTTGAGGTTGGTATTGTGTGATATTATTGAGTTTTTGTATATTATTCTGTTTGGGATTGCTTTTCAATGCGACAGCATCTCTGTTGGAATTAAGGTTACTTGTATGGGCTTTGCCATTGTTAAGTGCACCCTCAGCCATGCATGTAGTCCCACTACTACCATCTGTACTGCCATTGGCACTCAGAAAATCCGTTACGAGATCACCATCGCTGTCGTCTTCTGGAAGAAGAAAACAATAAATCAACAAAATGTATTATGTAAAAGAAAAAAATGAGTGGATGAACTTATTTTTAACAATATATGTAATTTAATTGTATCTCAACGATTTTGAGAGAAAAGGGAGGTAGATCTTAAGTACAACTGTTCTTTTTCCTACCATCATCTTAGGTTGCTTTCAACGGGAAGAAAAAATGGATACTAAGGGATGATCAACAAATAGTACGACCGATAATTGCGAGCATTTTAGTTCCCTTAGTAAGTATCATAAAATCCATCATAATTTAAAACTTCTATCTCTCAGAGCATACATCCAAAGAATCCTGCAGGATTCTCTCATGACGGTTTTTTTGGTTTGAGCTGGAATGATTAATACTGTAGCTCATGTGCTTCGTCAACGATGCGACGACTTAGCCCGGTATTTAGTTGTTAATCAAAAATTATAGTCATCATCAAATCAAGTATACTCGTTGAAAGCATCAACTACATCCTTCACCATGTGCAAAATCCTTCACGGTATATGCAATAAGATTTATCTGTGGCCATATCAATTCCTGTGTTGCTCTCCGTATTCCTACTCACGGCGGCGTATCCGAAAACTATTCCAATGAAAGAACTGCTTCGTAATATCGTGCTGCGGTTTCCTTTCAGCCTTGTAACTCTCTGGCGTGCAGGCCAATAATAGTTTGTGGCGAGCGAATCTCAAGAATGTGGCGAAACCAGCGATCCAATAAAAGCCTGCATTTTTAAGGAGATGTTAGCCAAAAAATTAAAGTCTTCGCAAGCATAAGAGAGCACGGATTTAGCATTGCATGAATTGGAGAGAAATTTGATTCATTTTTTCAAATTGTAGACAGAGTATCGAAGACAGCTCGAGATTTCTTTATTTTGGTTATAATGTCCATATACGCACCAACATTCGTGGACAAAGTCTCAAGAGATAGTTTAACTCTTAGGCCTCATCAGCTGATGTCTCCTTGAGTATTACGCTAATGTGTGAGGCGGCCTGTGAAGAGCTCTTCAGTGTATAAAACAAATTACTTTGCGCTGTTGTAAGACTCTTTTATAATGGCAAACAAGAAGTAATCGTCAAATATACATTCTCGTTTAAAGTTAAGAATTAAACAAGAGCTTACCTTATATTGGATTATTATCTAATTTCTACTGACTTACAACAAGTGAGCTGTATTTAAAACTTTTTAAATCGAAATCTCTGACGCTGTTAGTACTGTCGTTCTTAAATCTAATTCCGGCATTACTAATGTAGATTACTATCACCCTCCTCTAGACATTTTCCTTGACCTAAGCGGTCAAATTCATAGTTATAGTAATTCATATGACTGCTCGCATATATTTGACTATCGAAAGACTAACTTTCAAATGCTTCCTGATGAACTAAGTAGATATAATATTCACTAATATTGACGAAGCAGTTAGTTACTTTTATTTATCCTTAACGACTGCATGAACTAAGCTATACCCCTCAAAATTTCAAAGAAAGTGAGCTCTAATCACCCATGGTACACTGAGGAACTAAAAAAGCTTCGCAACAAAAGAAATAGTGCTTGGCGGACCTACATTAAGACGCATTCTGAATCTCATCACCTTTTTTACATCTTTTCTTTTGATGAATTTAAATCACTATCAAAAACTCTGTACTCAAGTTATGTTCAAAGAATGGGCCACTCATTAAGGGATGATCCATAAAATTTCTTTGAACTTTGTCAATTCAAAGAAATATTCGGAAGGACAAAAACATCCGACATTTGCAACGCTTTTGCTCACCATTTTTGTAATTCCTTCTCTGATTCTATTGTTGATATAGATCGTAGTTACTTAGAGTTTCTACGTAAATGTCCTAAAGTTAATATTAATAATAGCCGCATTTTATTATTGGTCTGATCCGGATCAGATCATGGGTTTATTATCGTTACAACAACAAAGCGAAATCCTGCTTTTTAGTTGGTTCTATTTTTGTGATCTAAAAATTAGTTCTTCTATTTCACACAAGAGGAGACTTTCCATTGAAAACGTTGGTATCATTTCCAATATTTCCAATAACAACAGTATTGCCACATGAACATTTTTATCTGTGTGAAATGAAATATATTTTAGATAGGTAGCGAGAAACTTCACATTTATTCATTTTTGTATAATACATGACATAATGAGAAAGATTCACAAAATAAAACATATATTCGTGAAATTAATAAGAGTTAGTGCAAAAAAATATATATTTGACAAAGTGCATGAGTATCATATTTCCCTAAAAAAAGAACAAAAAAATTAACCATTGAAAAAAAAGTTCGTAGGGCAACTCTGCAACTCTTTTGAAAAGTCAGTTGAAAGAGCGCGTCTCTCACAACTTCCAACTGGAAATATGATGATCCAAAGCTGTTTTATTATCAAGATCTGATCCAGATTGGATCATTGTGATAATAAAACGCGGCTAATGTTCCAATTATTCTAGAAAGCGTCCTTATCAATATTTCATATTTGAACGATGATTACTCTGCTGGCCCTGATGGCATCCCTCCAATAATTTAAAAAAAGTGTAAGTTCCAAATTGCATTTCCCCTTCATTATTTGTTTTCATTATCGTTAGATTCTGGTCGATTCCCTTTACTGTGGAAAAGATCTTTTATTACACATGTATTTCCAAAAAAAGGTATTAAATCAGATATCCTTAACTACAGACCCATATCCCCAAATTATTTGAACAGCTTGTTTTTGAAAGCTTAACTTTCGATATTAAAAATATGATTTGTTAACAGCAGCATGGTTTTGTACAGAAAAGATCAACAGTACAAACCTTGTATGTTTCCTTCATAAATGTTCAAACGCGCTTGAAAGCGAGCAAGAGTTAGATTGTATATATACTGACTTTTCAAAGGCTTTCGATAAACTATCTCAGGACATTATATTGTTTAAACTAAATGCATATAGATTCCCTTCGACCTTCGTCGATTGGATCAGATCGTACCTGACTGATAGATGTGGTAGTATTTAGAAGCATTCTTTCAGGCTTCTTTAAGGCGCACTCAGGAGTACCACAAGGTAGTCACCTTGTTCCTATCCTCTTTATTCTAGCCATTAATGATGTTACTTTTAGCTTGTCATCGAGTGAAATTTTGATCTTCGCGGATGATATGAAAATTTTCAAGAAAATATACTGCGCAGCCGATCGTCTTATTTTACAATCTGATATTGAAAATTTTGCCACAAGGTGCGATAAAAATGGATTGATTCTCAATCCAAGCAAATGTCAAAGTATAACTTTTTCAAAGAAACGTACACCAGCTTTGCATAATGCAAAGTGTCCAGTATTAAGGACCGCGGTGTTAACTTTAGTTCCAATTTAGAATTTACATCTCATATCAATTATATTGTTAGTAAAGGTAATTCAATGCTAGGCTTTATTAAAAGATGTGCTAAGGAGTTTACGGACCCATTTGTCACTCTTTCGCTGTATAACTGTCATGTTCGACCTCATCTAGAATATGCTTCTCAAATATGGTCTCCTTATTATGCAGTCCATAATTCAAGAATTGAAAGTATACAGCGAAGATTTATTAGATTTGCTCTCAAGGGACTTCCTTGGATTGATCCTTATGACCTTCCACCGTATGAGCATCGTATTTAACTATTGCAGATGCAACTGTTTTCTCATCGGCGAATAAATTATGATTTAGTCTTTATTCAACAGCTTATAACAGGACAAATTGATGCTCCTGACTTGCTCTCATGCATAAGTTTTAACTACCGGGGAGGCTCATACCAACTGCGGCACTTGGAGTTACTTCATTGTCCTCATCATAGAACTAATTATGGCATGAATGAGCCTCTTACTCGTATGATAAAAGTTTTGAACCTATACTCAAATTTAAAAGATTTTCATATTAGTAAAACTACGTTAAAGTCCTTGATTCGAACCAGAGCTCCACTGGTTCTGGTGTGTTTCTTGATTTAGGAATTGATTTGATCTGCATCACTGAGACATGGTTGGACTCAGCTAGTATCGATCAATTATATAATATTCCTGGATTTAAACTCATTAGAAATGATAGAATCACTACAACAACTGGTGGTGGAGTTGCCGTGTATTGTCGTGAAACTTTGCAGTCAAAAATATTGAGTAAATCGGAAGGTAGTGTAGTGGAATATCTTTTAATAGAAGTTACGGATGGTATTATTAAATGTCTTGTTGGTGTAAGTTACAATCCAAAGCGAGTTCACTCACCTCTGCCATTATTTTCTGCTCTTCAAGATTTTACTGCACATTATGAGCATATTATAATATGTGGTGACCTCAACGCAGATCTATTAAAATCTGACAGTAAAGCTCGACAACTGTTAGATCTAAGTGCTGCTTCTGGACTGTCCATAATTAATTCCTACGCTACACATTTTTCTCCAAACTCTCCTCCTAGTCTGCTCGATGTGATAATGGTCTCAAACCGATCAAACATTTTATTAAATGATCAGCTTTCTCTAGCCGGCATATCTGATCACGACTTATTGTTTTGTACATATAATATTGACTTCACTCGTTCTTCCTCTCCATCATTTTTTCAATTTAGAGATTTTAAATCCATTAACAATGATGCTTTGCAATTTGATGCGAGTCTTTTACCATGGAGACACTGTTTCTTCACATCGGACATAAATAACAAAGTCGATCACTTTGAATCATTATTATTTAATCTCTTTCAAGCACATGTTCCTTTAAAGACAGTAGCTATAATTAATAGAAAATGTCCCTGGTTTACGTCGGAGGTTCGCAGTGCAATCAAAATACGTAACAAAGCATACTCTAGATGGAAGCGTACTGCAACAAGCGCAAACTGGGAAACTTTCTGCCATGCTCGGAATCATTCGACTTACATAACCCGCAGGGCGAAAAAAAGATATTTTTTATCAAAATTAAATACGGATCAAACAGCAAAAAAACTTTGGAGTAATCTACGCTCTATAGGGGTTGGTAAGATAAACAGTACTGATAGCATTCCTGATGTCAATGACCTTAATAATGCTTTTATTTCCACCGCTGTTGATAATTCACGTTTTGTTCCGGATGATCGACTGTCCTTCTTTTTTGACTTTGACTTTGAAGTTGTATCTGAAATAGATGTTGTTAATACTATCCGCTCTATCAAGTCTAATGCTGTTGGTGAGGATGGTATTCCTATTTGTTTTGTGAAAATGATCTTGCCACATTTGCTAAGCAGTCTTACGCATATAATTAACTTCTGTATCACAACCTCAATCTTTCCCAATGCTTGGAAGTTAGCTAAAGTTATTCCAGTCCCGAAAAAAACTCAACCTTTGACGGTAAATGACTTTCGTCCTATAAGTATTTTACCCTGTCTTTCGAAAGTTTTTGAGAAAATTATTTTTAAACAAATTTCTACTTTTCTCAATGAACATAGTTTGATATCCCCAATTCAATCTGGCTTTCGTGAACGTCACAGCTGTTCTACTGCTATGGTAAAGATTGTCGATGATATAAGGGTTAAATTTGATATGGATTACTTAACGGTACTCTGCTTGCTAGATTTTTCCAAAGCTTTTGATAGTGTGAATCATATGGTGCTTTGTCAGAAACTTAGACTGTATTTTGGCTTTAGTGAGAGATCGGTGCGCCTGATAATGAATTATCTGATCAATCGTCACCAAAGGGTTGTTTATGGGCAGAATTGCTCCTTATCTGGGTCGTTGTCTGCGGGAGTTCCCCAAGGATCTATTTTGGGGCCATTATTATTCTGTCTGTTCATTAACGATTTGCCTAAAGTTTGCTCAAGTGTATCCTTACATCTTTACGCTGACGATGCTCAAATATATCTTTCTCGACCAATCGGACTTATTGAAGATCTTATATCAAGAGTCAATGAAGACCTATCAAATATTTACAACTGGTCGGTTTGCAACGGAGTTAATTTAAACCCAAACAAGTCTCAGCTTATATGTATTTCTAAGAAACCTTATAACACTGATGAAATTCCACCTTTATTCTTAAACAATTTGCAGTTGAAATTTTCGGACACAGTTAATAACCTTGGTTTTAAACTTAATCGCTCACTGTCTGGAACTGATCACATCAATTTTGTTATAGGACGAATTTATGGTGGGCTGCGGAAACTTAGTTTGTCATCTAACTTTACTCCTGTAGCTACGAAACTAAGACTTATTAAGACTCTATTTTTGCCTATATTAGATTACTCTTCAGTTGTGTACTGTAAACTCGACTCTCACTCCCACCATAAGCTACTGGTCGCGTTCAATGATATGATTAGGTATGTGTATGGGCTACGCCGATCTGAACATATCTCGCATTATCATAAACTGGTCCTAGGATGCACTTTTCAACAATTTCTTGACACAAAGTGCTGCCTCTTTATGCATAAAATCATTATGAACAAAACTCCAATGTATTTATATGAAAAACTTCAATTCGCTCAATCAAGCAGAACCTTAAATCTTATAACCCCCTTCTTTGCTTATTTACACTCTTCGCGTCTTTTCTATGTTTATGTGACCAAATTATGGAATTCCCTCCCAACGGTGATAAAAAAAATAGTTGGTGATAGTAAATTCAAAACTGCAGTATTGGCACATTTTTCATCTCTATAATGATAAAATTCTCTTGGTTGAAAAAATATCATTGTCTTTAAGATTGGGTCAGTATTTTCTTTTCTTTTTTTTTTTTCTCATTTCACTTTTCTGTCTATCAGTCTTCTTTCTATATCTACTTCTACACATATTTTTAATTTTTAATAATTTTTTTTTTCTTTATCACAATCTCTATTGTTCAATTAACTTTTGTATAACTCTCATTTATTGTTATTTTGAATTGAAATTGTTCCAATTATTTTGTACTATAAAAGACTAAGTCTTATTTGTACTATTATTTGAAATAAACTGAACTGAACTGAACTGAACTCTCTTGACTATGTTTTTTTATGTTTCTTATATCTTTAAAATTGTCATATTTTTTATTTAATTTTACGTACATTATGTAGTTATCTAATTTGTTTTGTATATGTTTTTCAATAATTTTGTAATATTTCTTTGTTCTGTTGTCTTGAGTGTGTTAGACTTAATTTTTGCTCTTACTAACAACTAACACCTCGATAAATGATGACAGTGACACATATTTCTGAGTACTTAAGGGTGAAAAAACTTTTGGAGAAAAGATACATTGTTTCACAAGCTTGAAATAAGCTGTTCTGATAGCGAAAAAAAAATACCTTTGATGTCGAAAAAGTCTTTCGACAAAGCGGTCGAGGCATAATTTTTTTAAAAGTCTGTACAATTACTTGCAGATTACGCAGATGATATTAACGTACTGGGAAGAAGTATGCGTGAAGCGATCGGTGCTTTTGCGAGCATTGAAACAGAAGCTGCAAAAATTGGTTAAATGGTTAATTATACCAAAACCAAATATATGCTGTCATCAAAGAAAAGCACAGAACATCGACGAATTGAACAAAACGTCTTAGGTGGCGCAATCAAGAGGAAGAAGTTCTCAACCGACTTAGAATGCAAAATTGGACAGAGGTCGGTTTCCGCTTGAACATCTTCCATTTTTAAACAGATTTTCACATGGCAGTGTTCATACACCATTTGTCATAATTCATGAGTAAAGTTCATGTCACTCAGACGTCAGACCACAAATACTTGGCCTCTACTTTGTGAGTCATCATCTCAAATCCTAAGACAATTTAATTTCCTTGGCCCTGTCAAAAGTGACTCCCAGAATAAGAAATAGTTCAAATGATGTTCCAGAATTAATCACTGCATGGTGATGACCTTTAACAAAAGAGTTTTCGTAATGCAATCGGAAATGAAAGTTTCAAACAACAGAATGGACTTATTTTCTTCGCAAATATTCGCCCAGCAATGACATTCCCAGAGAGACAGATAGCGAGAATGAGATACTTCTCATAAAAACTTAATTTGGTTTCCTGTGGAGACTCCCATAGCCTGTTTCAAGGTATGTGAACGTTAAAAATTAAAATGAACTGAACACAAAAAAATAAAAAAACAAAAAAATGTACTCAACCAAGCTTTCTATTCAGGTGTGCCCACCGTGAAGCTCACTCCAAGGACATTCAAATTAACTAAATCTCTTCTCTCTTCGCTTCAAGCTGTGTAAGAGTGAATGTGATTAATGCAAAACATCATGAATCTGCAATCAGGAGACACTTACTGTGTAACAAACTTCCATTGGAAGCACACACTATAAACAAAAAGTAATTAAAGTTCTTTTGCGTTCAATTATCTGCGCTTCCGTCACTTGGGACATTTCTCCTTGATTTAATACGCTAGTATACTGTACCGTGATGTATAAGTATTATATAGTGGAGGGGTCCGTTCTTAGAAACTAGGTCAACCCTACGCATCCCACAAGTAGTGATTCAGATACACAACCAAACGTGTACAATCATCCAATAGGGCTATTTGAATCTAACTTACTTCTTACAAATATTTGGGTGAGCATTTCTATGTAAATTCGTTATTTTGTTGTTGTTTTTCATTTATTTTTTCCCCCATTGAGAAGGATAAGAGCCAGGCGGCCCGCAAAGCAGTATAATTGAAAACCTTGGCCTATATAATGTCCTGTGATAAAACGCAATGTTTTTTTTGTCTCTCCTGTTTCAAGTCCCATCGATATGGTCAAAGGGTCCTTGAGCGGCGACTTACAATGGCAACCACCGACGACAAAAAGACGGGTTAAATAAACTGGGTTAAATTGACTGGAGTGGTTGCCGGTCCTAATCCTACCCCTCTGTGTGTGTGCACGCGTGAATGTCTGTCACCGAGCACAGCACATAAATGAAGTTTCGCTTCCTGATTGAGGGATAAAGTCAGAGTCAGATGAAGGGAATAAAAAAACACCCATACAACATACATGCTGCTGTAGGTCAGCATCAATCAAGCATTTTTATGTTTCTCGGCCTTGCCCTGCTGCTTCTGTTACTTGCCATATTCTGGTTCTGAGCTGAAGTGCTGAAGTATCGTCCTCGTGTTCCATGCTAAATGGACTCTAAGCCAAAAATTTAATCTCTCTTGCTTTAACCAGTTTATTGATGTTTGCTAATGGCGGTTGTAACCTGTATACGATTTCTACCACATGTGTTGGCTTTTCATCAGTGATATCGACGTTGGGGGTGGAAGTTTTTGTTATTTTATAATTTTATGGAAGTGTTTTGAACTGAGACATGGCTCTTCGAGAATGATTTCTCAGTGAAAAGGGTACATTTATAATTATGGTAAACAGTGGCTTTTTTCCTGAGGTTATAGCACTGAAAATTGCGTTTTGCATTTTTAAGGCGTAACTTAAGGGGAAAAATCAATTTTTAAACATTCACAAATTGTTTGCGAGGCAAAGATTTTGAAAAACGTTTCAGGAATGTCAGTAAAATACTTCAAGAGCCAACATGTAAATATGGGAGAACATCATGACGGTTGGTGGAAGCACCTGTCAAAGAAGACCAGGTGGGCAAAGAATATGGCTGGATGAGTTGCGAGTTCATATTGTCGCAACCACAAGGCATATTTTCATTTCTGGTGATGAGTTCATTTCTTATAGGAACTAACAAAAGGAGTGAGTTCGCTTACTCTTTTTCATTTCCTATGCTTTCTTCGACAAATTTAAAATCCATATTTAAATCTTTTGTAGCAACTTTTTTTTTGAACTTTGAAGTTTAGGAAAATAAACTGGAGCCCTTCAAACTGATGAAGTTCGTTATCAATATTCGAACCACAAATGCCACAAAATGTGAGAATGCGAATTGTTGGGACCGCATTCGGTAAACTGTTTAATCTAAAAACGAAACGTATACGTATTACGGTTCTGGATGTGTAAAGAAAGTTTGTTGGATTATTTTTGTGTTAACGTTTTCTACTAAGATATCAAATGAATTGATTTTTTCTTATAGCTAGTCAACTAAACCAAGAAAAAAGAGAAAGAGGTGGTAAATTTGAAGATTTGAACACTCTTCTTTAAGCGAATTTCTGTAATTTGTAAATTTTCTTTTGTTGGGATATCATGCTTATTTTGAAATTCGTTTTCGATCGAAGTAAAAAAATTGGAAGTTAAGATTCGATCATTTCAAAAGTTTACAGGTTAAATTTCGAAACGATCGAATTTTAAATGCTACAAGTCCACATTATCCAACAAAGGTCGTTCAGACTGTAGCTGTTTATCTAGCGAACCACAACCTTTTGGAGGAGATTGAACATTTAGGGCCGGTCTGTTCAAGTGTGGTTAAATCTGTGGTTTGGTTACCAGAGATTTTGCTTAACCCGTGGTTATGGATCTATGGTTAAGGAATTGCGTCTTTTCACTATATTTTCGGCATTGGTTAACAAACCGTAGGTTATCGAGAAATTCCAATATTTTTCCAGTCTATCTGTCAAATTAATCACTAACCCCAATCAATGGTTATCTGTTTTGGTGACATGTGTTTATTGTCGGCAGTTCATAGTGAGTTATTTTATAATTATTCATGTTTTTTTTTTTCTATGTTATTCATAATTTTTGTTATTTTTGAAGAAAATGTCACAATCAAAGCAACGATCTGCGAATTTCTCCAAAAGTGAAGAAGAAAAACTTGTAGCTTTGGTGTTAGAAAAAAGAACATTTTCGAAAACAAGAAAACTGACCAATAATTCCTCGTCATCACTAACGCCACTACCATCAGAACTCCACAAATCCCAAACACAATTTCCACGTGAACTAAATTTGTAAATGAAACAGTATTTTATAAAAAAGAACTAAAACAAGAATAATATTGGAGATAAATATAACGAAAAATTTAAAACAAACACACTCCATCACACTGAATTGTTGTATAGCCAAATGATGAGTCAAAAATAATGCGTGAAGACAGATTAACCAAACGTGAAAAGACGAAATTCCAGTAAATCGATGGTTAAATAGCGTTAACCGACCAAAATCGACTGGTTAACAATTTCTCTGGTTAGTTAACCAAACCATTCATTTGTTAACCAAACCAAGGTTGAAAAGACACATTCTATGGTAACCACTGGAAATAACCACGGGTTAAAATTAACCAAACTTGAACAGACCGGCCCTTAGTGTTTTATCGATTGCTTTAACAATATTCCTAACCGAATGCCAACGCGTACTAATTGTATACGCATTGGCAGTATTGGCACTCTTCTAAACGGGCGCTACAAAATTTTACTTTCGGCCCAAAGCATTTAGTACTTAGTAATTTTTAGAATTTTTTTTTTACCTATAAAAATTACGAAGTACGATGCTAGAAAAAAAATATCTTGTTGTCTTTACGTAGCGATTACATTTCACGATTCTCGCTGATTACTTTTGATGGCCATTTTGTTATCGTTTCAACATTTTCATACGTTTAACAACCTCAATTAAATTCAAATGTGTAAGCTATAAAGGTGACAAGGATTAGGTTAAATATTTGAGGAATGACTTACAAATGTTAATTATAGAGGGGTTGAGTAACATAAAGGTCGAAACATTCTTTAGACCGTCATCTCACCAAAGGCGAGTGCAGAGTTAAATCTTTTGACGGCCTTTTGGACAAACAGTTGTCAGTTCAGTTTTCAGTTCAATGGTCAGTTCAGTAAAAAATGACAGTGTATTTAGACGTCAATCGGGTGTTCAGTTGAGCTTTCATTTTACTTGTGAGCAGCCGAAAGTTAGAAGAAATGCATTGCGTTATGAACAATCAAATCTTTATTGCAATAGCTAAAGTTTTGTCGCTTAGTAAATCTTACTTTTTGGCATCCGTAGTACAAAACTGTTTCGACGGGCCTTGTGAAAGGGATCATTATCAAGGAAATTACAACAAAAGTTGGGCTTTTTTAAAAAGTTCATGATACTTGGACTTAAAGCCTTCAACCAATCGTCATACCATTGAAGAGACGAAAAATTTTTCTTTAGGTTAGCAACTGGTACAAATTGAAAAACATAAATTTTGATTTAATTTTGGTGGGGCTACCGCCTCATTTATAAGCTTAATACAAGCTTAAAATAACTTAAGCACTAAACTTAAACTAATTAAAACTAATTAAAACTAATTTAAACTACAAGGATAAGAAACGGTTTAAAAGGAGGACTTTCAGACAGGGACTTGGACGATTGAGGTCGAAAAGAAAAGGAACAGAATTAATCTTACATCATGCGGGTTAAGGGTTCGTTGAGACCATAGGATGTATGACGAGCAGGAAAGAAAAAAAATCGGGATGATCTTAGGGGGTAGCAGTCAGTGTTACCAGTAAGAAGTCGGTGAATGAATATGATGTCAAAGACATTGCTTCCGTTTTCTAGGGAGTGGAGATTAATGATTGCGAAACGTTCGCGGTAAGGAGGCACGGTGAGAATGTTTCCAACGTTGCGTCGTAGAGATCCCGCAGGGCAAACAGCAGAAAACGACGTTGAACACTTTCGATCCTTGACATATGAGCCGCATGATATGGAGCCCACACTTGCGATGAATATTCAAGGAGAGGGCAAACGTAGGCAATATAGAGGGATTTCGTTACAAGGGGTCGCGGATCTCTTAGGACCATCTCTTGATTAAACCAAGGGATGTAAACATTAGAACATAAATTTAATTCACCGTCGCGGTCGCAGAGAACTCCTGAATCTCGGATAAGCTGCGCACGTATTATAGAAATGTTCTGAAGATGATAGGATCTGTGGGGAGGTTTATTACTTTTACGAGAAAAAGTTATTGCCTCGCATTTGGCAATGTTTAATTCAAGGAAGTTTTTAGAACACCAAAAGACGAATGAATCGAGGTCATTTTGAAGCTGATGAGAATCTCGATCGGAGGTGATGACTTTGAAAATTTTAGCGTCATTAGCGTAAAGTGAGATAGAAGAATGTTGGATGATCTTTTCGACATCAATAATGGCAAGGATGAAAAAGAGGGGTCCAAGATGGCTGTCTTGGGGCACACCGGAAGCTGCCACAAAACGAACTGAAAGAGTAGAACGGAAACGAAATCTATATTGGCGGTTATCCAAATATGAAGATATCCATTTGAGCAGGATAGGGCTGAATCCGAAAAAGGAAAGTTTAAAGAGGATTAAAGTGTGAGAAATTTTGTCGAAAGCCTTGCTGAAATTTGTGGTAATGACGTCTACCTCGATTGCTTTTTCCATCGCAGAAAGAGAGAAGGAAACAAACAACTAGATTAGTGGTTGTAGACCTTTCCTTGCAGAAACCATGCTGCTTGGAAGATATCGTTCATTTGCACTGGAAAGAAAGTATTTCATACAGAATGCTTTCGAAAAGCTTAGGGATATGAGAGAGTTTAGCTATGGGTCTATAGTTAGAAATTAGGTTTTTGGTGTTAACTTACAACATTTGGGTACAAATTGGAGACAGTAATATAAATATCAACGGTATGAGTGAAACAGTTCAGATTGAAAGATCTGAGGAAATTGATAAGTTTCAGAAGCTTTGCATCACTGCAATAAAATATTAGTCGAAAGAAAATTAACATCTCCTCATTATAGAATAACAAATTGTTGTCAACAACATTTGAATAAATAAATAAAAATTATGAATTGCCTTTGAAAATGAGTCTTTAAGAGCTTCACTCTCTCATTGCAAGAGTTAGTTTCTCAAAACAGGTCTGAAGAACTTGCGTCACAGTTGTTGGTTTTAATTTTAATCAAGCCCATCATATACGCAAGTTATGAACCCTGTTTATTAAAAAAAAAAAAAAAAAGATTCTCTAAGAATAAAACCGCTGAAATTTTGAATGACTTAACTAAACCAAAACTCCCCACTCCTGTTCATCCTTACTATGCCTTTGCCTCCCTTTAAAGGATCTTCTATTAGCTTTACCATCATGGTTTGCAATGAGGTTCCGATTACAAGTACCATTGCCTCGGTTTTTTTTTTTCATTTTTATTTTCCTCTTAAAAACCTAGGAGAAAATAAAAAAAAAAATTCTATTTACTCCTTGCCATTGAATGAAGTGTGCAATATCCATCGCGCACAGCGGCCTTCATCGTGAGTTTTTCCTTCCGGCTCAGCATTGATTTTCCATACATTCTATAGTGGGTACATGAAAAGAGAGAACTATTGTGCTTTCATCCTTTAGCCAGTCAAGCCCCTACCACATATACCACCATCACTCCCTGAAACCTAACCCATCTCCTTGTATAAAGTTCCCATAGAATATTATAATGCCCCACGTAATGAACAGAAAAGAGGTAAAGCGGAGAAGGGAGAAGAAAACTTTAAATCGGAAAATGAAAGCGATAGGGAATAACAATGAGAGAGTGCATCTATGTGGCGGTGTGCCTTGTACGATGCTATCGAACGGACGCAGAATCAATAACACCGGAACACCAAGAAACTTAATGAAGGAAGTGCATATTTGTTTTCTCCTTTTCAGTTTTACTCTCTATAAGTGAAATAGAGCTATTATTATTTGTAGTACCGTATGATGCACTTTCTAATACTGTGTACCGATACCAGGCAGCCATCCCATATTTAGAAGGACTAAAATAAGATCCGTGTAAATATAATCGATTCTAAGATGAGAATAGTTGCTAGGAGGTTATGCAATTAGAATGCTTGTGCCAGAATAGAGTGGAGCATATAAATACTACTAGAGATGAATGAAAGCAAGCAAGCTTAAATGACTTGGCATGGCAGCATTCAGTATTCTTTTTGTATTGTTGTATATATTTGGCTCTACTTTTGATTGAAATGAACACTATTGTTGTTTGCCTACCGGTTATATAATTTACTCTCATAAAAAAAGCAAAAATAAATAAAGAACCATTTCATTTCATATTTCTTGCCGTCTACTTACAAAATGAAAATGTTAAAAGGAAGTCATGCAAGCTCGTAAGGACCTTCTTGGATTTCATAAATATTCATTCATTGTCATAGCCTTCGTTATTTACTGTCACGTCAGTTTTTTTCTTTTCTATTTCAGAATTTCCAAAGAAAAGGAAATATCCCGAAAACACCCCTATTCGTTTTTGAAATGATGGCTCAGCAATAGGAGCTACACGAGAAACGAATGTCCTATTTCCAAACAAAGAATAATGTTTTATTTTTAAAACGGAAGTTCTATTGATTTTCTTTTAGAGTCTTTTTCGAACGGAAAGCTATAAATTCTCAAAGGAAACTACTTTTCAACAGTACATCAGTTTGATGAAGTGGGATGGTTAGGCTTTCGATCTGAATATCGATTGGAGGTCAAGTGTCGCACCAATATTAAACCTCAAATGAATGATGCTTTCGAACAATAACTTCTCTTTTACCTTTCACAATAGAGTTTAATATAAAGTACAGTTCGGAGGAAAGTGTCTTCAAGCAAATAGAAAGTCAATATGTGCAATTTCTTGGGAACAGTGCTTCAATGAGTTTATAAATTTGTTTTCCAGATAATTCATTTCATTTAAATTAACAATTTGCATATTCTCCAGAATGGATGTGTAAAGCTGAAGACTTTCTCAAGAACTGATACAGTTCAAATGAAATTATATCACTGCAGATAATAAATCTGCAGCTTTATTGTATATACACTGCCAACCACTAGGATGAGGCCACAAATTTTGCAATCGATTTGGTTTTTTATAACTGGTGGAAGTTTTGTACCCAGAAAAGTTTATTACCAGTTCATAGGTACGTATTTTCCCATAACAAATTCATAATTCATGAAATTAAAGGGTTAATTCGAAACAACTGTTGCAATTTTCCAAGATCAATTAATGAACTACTGAAAATAGGTATAAAAAGGTGTTCCACTAGGATGAGGCCATATTCAAAATTTTAGAAAAAAAAATGAGTGAAATGTTTACATTTTATGGTTTGATAATATTTATTAATAACGTTATTTTACATCAATAATGAGTATGTCCGCCATTTTTGGATAAAACCTCTATTAGACGGTTTGGATTAGAATCATACAGTTTTTTTTAAATATGAAATATGAAATATTGGCCCGTATGAAATTTGGGCCCTTATGAAATTTGGGCCCGGGCACTACGAATAGCATCAATTAAGGTGTTCTTTTCTTCAAATTGTCTGCAACCTTCATAAACTTTACGAGATAGCCATGACCAAACATTTTCAATAATGTTTAAGTCCGGTGAATATGGCGGCCATGACAAAAGTTCCACGTCCTCTGATTGAATCCAGCCTCTGACAACCCTGTTAGTGTGGATTGGGGCATTGTCTTGTTGAAAAATTCAAGTCAGAGGTCCAAAAATGTTTTTCATTTTTGGAAATGACCGTCCCAGCGAACATTTCCAGCTATTTTCGTTCATTGTTGTGGATAAAAACTACAACTCCAATTCAATTGGCTATGATGTCCTGCCAAAATAAGCTCATCCTTTCTAATATCATCAGAAATAAAAGTTGTAACCATCAGGACCGTCAAGGTTAAACATTTTTCATCCGAAAAGACAACGGGTTTCCATTCACTGCTCCTCCTGTATTGGCTTCAAAACAGGTTTCTTTTTCAGTTTCCTCCTTTGAATATATGTAGTATCACTTTTTTGTATTATTCTTCGAGACGTTGTTATGCTGGCTGAAACTCCGCTTTTGGCCATTTATGATAGTCGCTGGTAGAGTGGAATTTGAGGCAAGTCGTAGAATCAACCGATTTTCTCTTGGTGTTATGGCTTTTCCCGTGCGTCCTTTTTTATTTTTGTCATAGCTTTGTGGATCAGCAACATAATTGTTTACAACTGTCTGTCTGTTAACTGTGAAAGACGTTTCACTTCGCAGCCTTTCCATGAACCCAACAACAACTGGTCTCAACTGTCGATCATCCCTTATGGAGATGACAGAACCTTTTCTTGGTGCCAGAGCACTTTGGTCAACTGCAAAGTCGATGAACTCCTTCTGAAATAAAACGACCATGCCAATGTTACCCAACAGAATGAATATCGGAATACCTATCGCTTCGTGCAAACTCATTCTACAGTAAAAGGTAGATGCTATTAGGAAAACAGACTCTAGTTGGACACACATCATTCGTGCCTAGGTTAGGTTAAATAGGGGTGCAGCCATAAGTGGCAGCACCCCACTCGGATCTCAAGGATCTATTGTGCTCCCCGGGAAACAGAGGATGAGGAAGTGGTAATATTGGGGCTTGTGGCTGGGTTATTATGGGGTTGGGAACTCCCACTGATGAATTTGGAGCCCTGAGTAAGTTTCAGGCAGACATGGTGAGAGCTGGTAACTTAGGCTCCTTATCATGGCAGCGTCTTTTGGCTTTTCTCCGAACATCTGGAAAGCTATAACAAATAGAAGGTTGCTATCTGGTAGTAGAATGGACCGGTATTTAGGTCTGAGTGCTCCAGCTGGTATTTTAAAAACCTCCAACATAAAAAAAAAAAAATAAAAAAAAAAAAAAAGTTTCAGGATGCTGTTCAATGGGAGGTTAGAGATGTCGCTCAGTTCGTGGAAGAAGTACTCTCCGAGGGCTTTTTTCCTAGTGTGGGCCAAGTTTGGACACTCACACGAACTAGCCAAAAAGGGCACAACCACTCCCCTACGCTCAGAATGGAACAACATCTGTGTACCTATCGCTATATGTAAACTCCTACTAAGTATTGTGAACGGATGTGCAGAAGGAGATCGAGAAGGTGAATTCACATTTTTAGGAGGACAAGGTAGCTCGGTAGTTGACTACTGTTTGGCCGGCGGTGATTGGCTTACCACCCTTTCAGATTTTGCTGTTATTCCAGCCATCTATTCGGACCATCTCCCGGTTGAATGTACAATCAGAATTGATGTGACCCGCATCGAGAAAGCTTCATTCGAATCAGCCGAAATCTCAAATCGTTTGAAATGGAACGATAGATCAGTTGAAAATTATCAACGCCGTTTAAGCGCCTTGCTACAAGAAAAACAAAGAACAACGATGGCGAGCTTCATTCCTTTGGGAGATTTGGAAAAATTAATCCTCAAAAATGAAAATTCTATGAGAAACCAACGCCAAAGACCGATAGCGAGAAAAGAAGAGTGGTTTGATTTAGAATGTGAGAACTTACGGAAAAGAACTATGGCATGGCTTAATCTATTCAGAAAACATAGCTGTGAATCCTTTAAAAGAGAATATTTACTGAAAAGTAAAGAATACAAACTCCTCTGTAAAAATAAGAAGACATCATTCTACGAAGGCTTAGCATCGAGACTGGGACAATGTAAGGACTCTGCCGAATTCTGGAAGTTAACAAAAAAAATTAATGGAAACGAAAACACAAATAAAACTAATCTCCCTCTAGAATGTTTCAAACACTATTTTGAAAACATTTCAAAAGTCAACGAAAACGTATCCCAAATCTCGTACGCAGCACCAATGAATTTGTTTCAGAATTGGACCTAGAATTCTCAACTGAAGAAATTAATAATGCCCTTTCGCATATGAAAACCAACAAAGCACCTGGAAGCAACCGAATCCCTACAGAATTTTATAAAAATGCACCTGAAAATTTCAAAAAAGCTTTAAAAGATGCACTTAATATTATATACAAATTTGGCACTGTACCTGATTATTTTAAAGAGGGATTAACTATTACATTCTTCAAAAAAGGAGACCCGAACGATCCTGCAAACTATAGAGGCATTACACTTCTGAATACGGCAATGAAAATTTACGCTAAGATCCTCTCGGATAGACTGAGTAATTGGTTAAAAACAAATAATAAAATAAGCGAATACCAATCGGGCTTCAGATCAGGATACTCCACGGTTGATAATATATTTTCGTTATCTAACATTGTTCAGCTAAGGTTGATGAAAAAGAAAACCACATATGCCTTTTTTGTAGATTTCAAAGCAGCATTTGACTCCATTAACAGAAAGCTACTCTTTTATAAACTGTACAATCTTGGGGTTTCGTATAGATTTGTGCAATCACTAAGAGTTCTCTACGATGATATAGTGTCTGCGATATACGATGGGAAAAATCTATCCGATCATTATAAAGTTGAGCTTGGCTTACGCCAAGGATGTAATCTAAGCCCAATCCTTTTCAACTGTTTTATTAATGACATAACAGAAAATCTACCCTGCGGTGTGCAATTAGGAGAAGACAATATAAAAGGATTATTATTCGCTGATGACGCTGTATTTTTCGCAGAATCCCCCGAGTCATTGCAGCTGATGATTAATAAAATTGAAACTTACTGCACGCACTGGATGTTAGAGGTAAACGCCCAAAAATCGAAAGTTTTAATCTTCAAAAATGGCTCAGGACAGCCAGCACGAAATGAGAAATGGAAATTTAGACAACAACCATTGGAAATAGTAAAAGATTATACTTATCTAGGCATAAAGCTTACTCATAATTTCAACATGGAAAAACACATAACCAGTAAGCTAGAAAAGGCCAAAGCTGCTATCGCAGTTAACTGGAAACGAGTTTTTAACAACAACTGCATACCACACCAAGCTAAATACAAAGTTTTCCAAGGAACTGCTAGAGCCATTATGTTTTATGGTGCACAGTGTTGGGGTTATAAAAAATACGAGTCAGTAGAATCCTTGCTAAGGTACTACGTTAAGAAAATGTTCAAACTACCTAGCACAGTGCCAAATTATATGATCAATCTAGAGACTGGCCTGTCTGAACTCTTTATGACTACCCTCAAACTACAAATTGATTATCTGCTAAGAGTTGTAGAAATGGATGATAATCGGCTTCCAAAAAGGACTGCTGTACAAGTCATCAGAAGCAACTCAATTTGGTTTGCAGAATGGCACAATCTAGCTAGGGAGTGTGGATGTGAGCTTTCTCTGGACCTTGCGAACCTCAATTCTTGGAAGCCCCAACTTTACCAAATGATGCAGAAACTGGATGATGCAAGAAGGCAAAACTTTATCGAACAGGCACAGAATTCCTCAGCTAGATTCATGTATGGAACATTAAACCACAACCTCTGCGAGAATAACTATTTCAACAACTCATTCACCATAAGTGAAATATCTACAATTTTTAAAGCAAGGGGTGAACTGCTTAGCCTTAATTATCGCCCACATAGAGCGGATCTGGAACAACAATGCAATTTGTGCAATTCAAGAGAGCGTGAAGATATCAGCCACTTCCTAGGAAGATGTCCTATACTCCAAGAAATTAGAAGGGTGTATTGGAATAAATCAACTTTAGAAGATGAAGAAATAAGACTGATACTCAATGGGAGTCAATGGAAAAGGCTGTTAGGGTTTTGTAATGAAGCACTTGCATACAGATTAAATGTTATAAATGAGTTTTTTTAAGTACTTATACTTATATTTGTTATATTTGTTGTAAAGATAGCGATTTTGTTTTTGTTTATTGTATCTACTCTCGTTTGATTACCTAGTCCACATAAATTATTATCATTATTTATATATCACTTAACTTTATTGTTGTAATGATCATTAAATGTAAATAAATGTAAATTAAATTGTTTAAACTTGGCTCTACATTTAACGCCAACAACGAGCGAACAGGGGCGCTCGGGCGCTCTGTGCAAACCAAACCCCCATCGTCCTGGATGCATTAAATCCCATTCATGTTAAATGTAAAGTCCATGTTAACTTAACGTTAAATGTTTGAATATTGTGATATTTATTTAGTTATATTTATATAAAATTGTAATTGAAAAACAAAATATTGTTACCACTCAGACAGACGGCACTCGGCCATGTCTTGATTATGTACGTAAAACCAAATTTGTAAAAAAACTTTTTTGAAAAATAAAGCATTTAAATAATAAAAAAATAATATAATAAACTCCTACTTAGACAAGACGCTTCGAGCATAACAAGAACTAGATGGGCTGAGAGTAACAACTGCCTTGTAACCAAAATAGTTTGGCCGTGTGTAGACTCAAAACGCTCGAAGAGTTTGTCCTGAGCCTCCTGTATCTAGGTTCTACTATAGGTGTTCTTACGGGACACTGTCTAATAAGAAAACACGCCGAAAGACTTGGTGTGTTTTCCAATGATTTCTGCAGAAGCTGCATGGGCGAAGAAGAGGAAGAAACCGTCCAACACCTCCTTCGCTCATGCCCTACACTACTTCATAGGAGGAAAACTCATCTCGGTGAATGCTTCTTCGATGATACTAGGAACTTAGCTTACATAGACCCTTCAAATCTTTCGAAATACATTAAAAGTTCCGCGTGGTTCGACAAGCGGGTGATTAACCGGTTAGTTCCGTAATGGAAGATAAATGGGTGATCAACTCGTTAATCTAACATAGGGTTTCTGAGATCAGTAGGGGGATTAACTTGCTGATCTCTGTGGTATCACAATGGGCCCATGCGGCATAAGTGCGTCAGGCAATGTACGTAGGCATTACGCATTGGCTGACAGCCACTTCCACCTAACCTAACCTAGGACACTCACAGAGGAAGTGGAATGATCCTTCCTCTGCCTCTTCGTCTTGGCATCATCTACAGTCGGATGTTCTATAAGTAAGATGTTCTAATGCCCATTCTCATCATGTGGCTACCCAACGAGTTTGGGCCCGTGAGGATGCCAATCAACAGAGAGAGCCGATGCCTTCTAAGCTGGAGCAAACATTCTGTTTTTTCTTGGATATCTTGCCAAAGGTTTCTGGATATCCGGCATGTTTCTAAAGATGACCACCTATCATTGGCGTTTTTTAAAAAATTTTGTTTGATTCTGTTTTTTCTAGTTCTAGTGGCTTTAGAACCGAGGTTTTCGTTTTGTTGATTTCGAGTGCTGAGCCGATTTAAGCCAGCTTATCCGCCATTTCATTACCGATTATGCCACGATGTCCTGGAACCCAAGTTAAAGTTACGGTGTTAGTTGAGCTGAGCAGTCTACGATTACTGCGACAGCATTCTATTGATTTGGATTTTGTTATAATGGAAGAAACTGCTTTAACCGACGCGCCGCCTGGATGTTTATGAAAATGCCAATATTTTTGTCGATCGAATTTTGCGTGGCCTGGTGCTTTGCACCTTCACACACTGCAAGTACTTCTGCTTGGAAGACACAGCAAAAGTCGGGGAGCTTTAATGATCTATTAATAGAAGGGTAATCTAAGAAGGTACCTGATCCTACCCCTTCGTCCGTTTTGGAACCATATTCATCCGTGCTTATAAAGCAAATAAATAGAATGGCGCAACAGATCAAGTAGCTTTCATAGCCATACATCTTGTGAGGAGTAAAGGGGACCTCATATTTTTCGCCGACTCCGAACAAGTGATTGAGGAAGCCCGAAATTAATATTTGAAGACTTTTCAATTCCTAGCGATAATCGTGGAAAAACAATTTTTGTGAACCATGAACCTCCCACGTAACAGACAGACATGCAACCAAAACATCGTCATCACCTGGCTGGGTATCAAAAAGTCCGACCAAATCTGGATCCAAAGCATACAAGATATTTACTATTCCTAGGTAAACTGCATTCACTTTAGCTTCGTAGTAGTTGTTGTAACCGGATACTGCCTTTTAGGTAAACACGGCACAAGGCTAAATGTCCCACCAAACGACTTCTAGTAACTGCATAGACGATAAAGATGATCCAATTGATCTTATGAATAAAGACTTTGACAGCCTCCATCCGTTTCAAGAAAGCTCCAAAATGTTTCAATAGCAAGGTAACTCTTGGCTTTCTTATGTGGTATCGTATCACGGTGGGTGAAAACAAAACTTCTTAGAGATCATAACTTTTAAAAATTATGTATCTACAGAATTTTAGCGAGATATAAAATTTGTCCTCCGCCCATAGACTACAATTACCGTTTCCGTTTTCTTGGGATCCGAGAATAAACTTCCAAATTTAAGCATCTACTTTCATTCCAACGTTAACGTTGTTTCTTTTATACTTCAACAAACAATCAGAGTCTGAAGTCAAAATGGGACTAGAGGTCCATTGTTTTAGAGAGCAGTCAGGTGTAACTTCGCATTATATACGCATTTCCCTCCATCGCTACAATAATGGTGGGAACATACTCAATCTGGAAATTCTTTACACCTTTAAGCCATTGCACGACCCAAAATGGATTGTGGTGCCACAAGCATCAAACCACAACGACTTTGTTCCGCTTGGCCACCGACATTGTTTTGCTAATTTGTACCTTCCTCAGAGGCCCCTCTGGTGTCCATTTTGACACCACTTTCTTTGGTTCTTGATTCCCAAGCAGAAGCTGTTTTTATCTTTTTTTTTTTTTTTTTTTGTTGAATTACTTCAACGATTTCAGTCACCCACCCACCATCTCGGCAAGGCAATGACTCTATGCCTCTTTTAAGTTCGGCCACCATTGTGCCAATGGCGATGCATAAGCAAGTTTTGTTTTCACAACCCTTAAATCATTTTGTCGACTACGTGATTTTATAGCTATCATCAAGCGCTCCATTCACCATAAATACCTCCGAATCTACTCCCTCCCGCCGCGTCCCCGATATGTGCTCTCCTAACATAATTAAGTTTGGAAAATTAGAAGACACAGCAGGGACTATGAAATTATTGGCATTAAATTGGCTTCTGGCGGTGATTGTGTTTGTTTTCGGTTCATAGACATCGATTTTATGGCACTGGCTAGGATTGGGGTGGCAGTGGTAATGGTAAACAACCAACCAACCACCAACCAGTGTCAGTCTCCACAAGAACGCCCGCAAGCATAGTTTCGCATCCAATTTGTGTATTGAACAGGAGCTCATGCATCTGGTCAAAACATTTTTAACCTAAATTCTCATTGGATGTAGAGTAGACCAACAAAGGCGAAGACGACGACGACGATACGACGACGTCAACGAAACAGTGAATCATAAATGGATGAATGAATTAATGGAACACGAACAGATACGAGTATGAGGAGTGAGATGGCACCTGTTGAAAGGAATTATTATTTTGTTGATGTTAGTTTATTGATTTTCTTTCGCCCTTCTTATTTACGTTGCACCTTTATTTACAATATTATGTTTGTTTGTTGAATCTACATATGTCTATAAGTTAATATATGTACTTTTTTGATTCTATAGAACGGCCACTTAACCGAGCGGAAAGGCAAAGCCTTACATATAGGAGATACGGCAACAGACGCTCAAAGCGTGCATACAGAAAGTGAATTTGTCACATTTCTCTTTTTAATTTAATTTTATGATTGACAAGGGATAATAAAATGAATAGCATGCTTTTATTGCTGGGGCTTAAGGTGAACTCTTATACGGTCGGTGGCTTTTGTGGAAACCTTTTGTGAAAAGAGTGATTTGGTTTTTCTTTTTCGTTGGAATCACCCTCACAGATTGGCAGCGGGTATGAAAAAAAGGTTTTTTTGTTGTATTTACCCCCACACATCAATCAAATTATCATGGATATCTATTCAGATCAGCACTGGAGAGAGCTTTTCAATTTTATTTGTTTTTAATTTACTATATTTTCAAAAAAAATTCTTGTGGACACTTTTTTATATCAAAATAGTTAAAAGTTACGGCGAATTTAAATCTGAGTTAAATGTCTATACTTACTCTCAGCAATTAGTGTAAGCATATACAATTTGATATAACTACTTCTACTATCGTATAGTTGGTATAGTGGCACCCTTGGCATGATGGTTAGCATGTCGTGGTTCGAATCCCAACAGACGCAAACATATTTTTCCAAGGGTATCGCCTTTTGCGAGGAATCGGCAAAGTAATCCGTTAGTGAATTCATTGCCATGAAAAGCGTTTTCTCGATTAGCCGTTCGGAACCGGCAGAAAATTGTGGATCCCCTCCACCACCTCACAAGACATGGTTGTGAGAAATGCACTATGCCCTGGGGCTCCTCGCTTTATTGCGCAATTCTACTTATTTATTTTACTATCGTATAAGTTTTGTTGTTATCAGACCAAAGATGTGTCCCATATTTAGAGATGAACTAATTTTCCGCGACACACATGTGTTTCATTCAGCGCCTTGATATTTGGCCATATTTTCATAATGTGACCAATCAAAACGCACGTGGAACGTAAGATATCTTAACGGACAGATGGAGAATTTGCGGACGCCCTGGCCTGCTGCAAAGCAGACATAACCACCACCCAAGAAGTGCGATGGAGTGGACCGGGCATAAAGAAGATGAAAACTTGTGACATCTACTATGGCGACTGCTACAGACAACAATTAGCCTTATATGCGCCCACGCCCCACAGAATAGAAAAACGACAATTCCAAAGACTGTTACTACGAGCTCCTCGAAGAAACATATGAGCAGTGCCCTAGACACGACGTGAAAATCGTTTTTGGCGATTTTAACGCAAAACTAGGGAAGGAGGACATCTTTGGAAATACAATCGGTAAGAATAGCCTCCACGAGAAAACCTGCGAAAACAGATTGAGGCTAATCGATTTTGCTGCGGGGCTAAATCTTGTTGTAAGTAGTACACGCTTCCCGCATCTCAAAATTCATAAAGGTACATGCTGATCCTCAGATCAATTAACCGTCAACCAAATTGACCATGTTGCGATCGACGCAAGGCACTCTTCCAGTGTGTTAGATGCCCGAACGTTCCGAGGGGCCAAATTTGACTCGGACCACTACTTGTTGTAGCCAAGGTACGAATGAGGATATCGTGTTCACGACCTGCACGAACTAACGCTGTGTAGATATATGACGTCGGAAAGCTACAATCGCAAGAGATTGCCAATGCCTTTTCCAATCGAGTGTCCCTTCAATTATCCTTGAATATGCCGCCAGCATTAGGCATTGAAGACCAGTGGCAGCAATGCCAAGAAGCCATCAGAACCGCTGCCTCTGAGGTTCTGGATTTCACTCGGCCATCAAAACGAAACCCATGGTTCGATGAAGAATTCAGGCAGGCATATGCAGTCAAGCAAAAAGCACGTCAAATGCTGATGCAAAAACGAACAAGGGCTGCTTATGATCAGTATAACGAGATTTACAAGGAGAAAAGAAGGGAAGAACATCGAAATCTCAAAAAGAAAAAGAAGCAGCATGAGAAGCGCTCGTTTGAGGAAATAGAGAGGTGCCATGACAGGAACGAGATTCGGAAGTTTTACCAAAAGGTAAAAAGATCCTGCCAGGGTGGCATCTGGAAAGATCATTTCTGCAGACTGCTTAACGGTGATGAAGACACAAATTCCGCTAACGGGCAGATTGCCCCATTCAGCTTGGACGATGATCAAGAATGCCATCCTCCCGACCTAGAAGAGGTTAAGCTTGCCATATGCAAACTTAAATCAAATAAGACTGCAGGTACAGATGGCCTTGAAGACGAACTTTTCAAGGCAGCTGGAGATCAGTTGAAAAGGAGCATGCACCAGCTGATCTGCATGATATGGTTGGAAGAAAGCATGCCCGATCCTAAAGAAAGAAGACCCTCACAATTGCGCCAATTATAGAGGGATAAGCCTCCTTAGATCTTGTCTGCTGTAATATGTGAACGTCTGAAACCCCACGTCAACAACTTGGTAGGTCCTTATCAATGTTTTAGGTTTTAGACCAGAAGTCCAAAAAAGACCAAATTTTCACATTACGGTAGATCTTGGAAAAAACCCGAGAATATAATATCGATATTCACCATCTCTTTATCGATTTCAAGGCCGCGTATGACAGTATCTAAAATCTGCAAAACTCGTACGACTATGCAGGATGACTTGTAGAATTCACGCTGCTCCGTCAAGGGCGGTAAAGAACTCACCGAGACCTTTGATATCGAAAAAGGTTTTAGACAAGGCGACAAACTGTCATGCGATTTCTTCAACATCATACTTGAACAGATTGTAAGAAACTCAAACGTCAACACCCGAGGAACAATCTTTCAAAAGTCTGTACAATTACTCGCCTATGCGTGATGTCATAGGTGCTTTTGCGACTATTGAAACACAAGCGACAAAAATGGGTTTGATGGTTAATGAGGGCGAAACGAAGTATATTTTGTCATCAAACAAAGTTGGGACTTTTGTCTCACTTGAGTGGGACATAAGTTCAAAAAAAAAAGTTGGGACTTATGTCCCTGCGCCGATTTACCAGTGGTTTTAGTGGGTAAGTATCCCACATTACTTAATACCGATTATTATTAATAAGTGTTTTATGAAAATTCCCAAGGGACAGCAAAAAAGTAAAAAATCAGTGTGTTTGTTACTCTTTGATCCTGTGCTTCATGTATATTTTTTGTCTGCAGTTGTAAGAACCGTTTTAGTCTAGTGTAAGACTCTCCAAACATATCCAATCTTTACAGATCATTCTGTACATATAATTCGGATATGTCCTACACACGTTGTGGGTATACAATATTAAATGCATCTGCGCTCCCAAAAACTTACTACCCCATCCACCCGTCAATTAAACTCAAATTAAGCAACTGACACAAACCCACATCGAAGTTCAAATGTTTTTATCGTTTTGATGTGAACTAAATTGAATTGCACTTGCTATACCCGTTCCAATATCATAAAATTTCTATCAGTCCATATTGATGATGGGAATCGATGTGCAGCACAATTTGCACCGCCCTTTAGCATTTAATAGAGATTGGAAATAAATTCCATTCGCTACTCTTTACAGAGCAGTGGTTTCAATCAATTGCACTGTCAATCTTCGTGATAGTTGAATTTTTTTTTTTTTTTTGCATCAAGCCTCACTAAATGGATTTACATGGAGTTCTACGAATTTTCAATTTCGATTAAATTTGAGTTGGTCGGGTGTGGTGAGTAGAGTGCTGGTGCTGGTGCTCTTTGCTTTGAGTGGTGCACAGTGCACTCACTTCCCTAGGTCAATGGAGCGGATTAGGTCAACAAATCCTCAATCGAATAATGAAAACCGATGGTAGGTGCAATGTGTACTTTCGTGCTACAACTTTACCACCTGTTACAACTGCTGTCATGGTGCCATCAAACCATCAAAAGCAACACCCATACATACACCTGTCGTTCGCCATCCGTATGTTTGCTTTTATCTTGAAAATTGCATAACAAAATTATTGAAATCAGCAAAAAGTGAATAAAAAAGAAAACGTAAAACAAAAACAAGGAAACAACACAACGACATAGTACAAAGTTTCCCATTGCGCCGCACATGCACAATTTCCTGGATAAAATGCTCAAAATGCAAATATTTAGTTATTTCTTATTTTTGTGTTGTTTTTGTATGGGAATTATAAAAGTTGGTAAACTTTTTTTTTTGTTATTAGTTTGTTTATTGTTGAGAGCATTAAATCGAAAAGAGGTGTGCTCCCTCGCAATAAAACATTAATGGCTATTTCAAATATTGGAACGTGTTCTTTTGTGAGTTAGATTTTTGTTATACTCGGTTGTTTGTATTTATCGGCACGATGTATATTACATTTTGCTATCGCACCACATTCCAATATTGAATATTATCGCCTGGGAAATGACATGATTTTCGATAAATTGTTTCAGAGTGGTTAGGCTTGGATACAATGGGATGGGAAGTATGGAAGGGAAATTGTTAGAAGGAGGGAATAAGACAATGGGAAATTGTTCATTGATTAGATACAATATTTGAGTGAGAAATGACGTATAGAAGTTAGACAAAGTTCTCTCAAAGAACAATCATTTTTCGCTGGATGAGATTTCGAAAATGGCTCGTGCGACTCCAAAGAAAGAGGTTTTCAAGGTTATAAAATTGCCCCTCCCTATGCTATGTCCTCCCAAACGTGGGGACATATTCCCGCTCATCCCATACGACATTTTTACTGTCTCCACCCCACCTATTCGCTCTGAGTTTTTGTTACAAATCACTCTGTATATCCCGAGAACGGCTGGAAAAATGTTCATGGCTTTTTAATTGTTTTATTTGTCTACGCCCCGAATAGGAGAGCAACTATTAAAAACATTGGATTTACACGAGAACATGAACATGTAAGGGGAACTTTAAAACTACTGGATCGATTTCAAAAATTCTTGCAAAATTTGGATTCTACTTTATTCTTTAGTTACATAACCTTTAATTCATCCCCACATTTTAAGGGGACCGGAAATTAAAAAACTTTTGTGGAGTCTTAAGTTTAGCCCAGAGGGTGTTTCCGATAATTGTTTCCAGTTTTGTTTTTGTTTCGAATAGAGCAATTCTGTTAATTGTTGAAAATGATGAAAATGAAAATACCACTTAATTTTTTATTGGAAGTTAAATTGTGAAAAAGCATTTATATTTACGTATGTACATATTTGTATTATATTTTGTTTTGAAAATTTCTTATCAAATATGTCCCTTTAACAGTTTATAGCCTTGCAGGATAGATTGATGCACCACAAAATAACAAATACTGTTTTATATTACTTCCTAAAAAAACATTTCAGAAATTTAATGCTTAACCAGGGAAATAAAAAAAATCGATGTGATAATATTTTTTTTAGTTGATTGGCGTGTGTGGAGAAAAGGTTAAAATATCATATACATTATTCAAATGCAACGTTTAGTAAGGATGAAGGCCTCTCTGTCAATCTACATAAGACAGTTACTGTCCCACGGCAATCCAAAAACTAGAAAAGATTCAAAGATTGGCACCAACATGCATTACGGGTTGCATGCGTACAACACCAACATACGCTCCAAACGTCATTACAGAACTACCTCCAATCCACCTTTTCATAAAAATGGAAGCAAGACTGGCGACACACCGTCTTTTCCATCAAGGACACATAAAATCACATCCATACCCGAAAGGACATCTGTCGATAATGGAAAGTCTTAATACCTTTAGTATGTGCTTGGATGCTATTATTCGCATGTACAACTTCAAACTCAACTTCTCCATTGTCATCCCCCCTAGGGAAGACTGGAAGAACACAAAACCTCATCCTTCAAGATATGGTCTGGTATACGGACGGCTCAAAAATGGAAACTGGTACAGGTTCCGGCATTTTCAGCGACTGTCCCAGAACAAACTTCTCAGTAAGTATGGGCAGTCACTCGTCCATTTTCCAAGCTGAAGTCTTTGATATTAACGAATGTTCGAGAACAATATGTTCATCGAACACGAAAAACAAAACAATAAAATATACAAAAAAAAAAAAACAAAAACAATACAATATAAAAAATAGCACACAAAGGCTACGATGGTAAAGAGAAGGCAGACAGCTAAAGACGGCGCATCTAAACCATTCGTCGGACCTGAACCCTTCTGTGGTGTAAATAAAAGCACCTTCAAACATACTGCCAACAACATCCTACTGGAGGAATCAAATAAAGCTTGGAGTAACTCATCTGGTCAAATCTGTTCAAAACTATTTTTGCCAAAATATACTGAAAAAACATCAAAATTCCTACTGAACCCCAATAGGAAAACCCCTTAAAATTTGCACAGGACTACTAACCGGTCACTGTTCTTTAAAGAAATATTTTCATCAAATGAGGCTGGTAGCGGACCTCATCTGTAGAATATGCCTCGAAAATGAAGAAACATCTCTGCACATCATTACAGAATGTCTAGCACTTTTCCGCCTTAGAAAGCAAATACTTAACTATGAGATCATCTCCTTAGATAAACTCAAACTCATTCACGCCCACAGAAGATTGCTAACTTCTGGTTCAATTCAGGAGCAGGAGAACTGCCCTGAAACTTCACATGGGCTGGCACAATAGGTTTCGTTCAGACACAGCAGTGCCCAGAGCTGAGCAAGCTCTAGACGTCCCTTAAATCTAATCTAATCTAATCTTAGTAAGAATTTTGATGTCAGTAAACTCAAATGAATAGGCGAAAGTTGTTGGCAAACTTGGCAGCACCTAAACTACACAAATTCGACGATTGGTGGGACCAAAAGCACCCGGCTGAAAAGTCGGGATAAGACGCCATTTGGAATAAGTCGACCCTTTTCAACTCACACAGTCGAGCAAGTTGTCCGGAGAAAATTAATAAAGATTTAAAAGAAAATAGTATGCTGATAAAACAGATATGTCTAATTAATAAATATCGGACTAAAAGTCCAAGAATCAGAGAGGACTGTATTCGCCTTAATACAATTGACTTTTAACAATAAAAGTTTTTATGAAATTCTCTCATAATATAAAAACAATTATCATACAAATTTAAATTCCATACATCCTTTAACAATTTTTTATATTGCATTAAAGCGTACTCACCCCCCGATGATGGCATTAAACGTTCCGTTGAAATTATATCCATGTTATATCCTTTTCATTTGTTTTTGACCACATTAATCCTGTTTGTTGGTTTTGAAATTTATTTGAATATCAGCTTAGCTTAACAAAACACACCGACAAAATATTCTCAGTTTTCACTCTCACGTTAGAAGGCTTTAATGCATGCAAATACAATCAAATTGTATTTGTAGCAGCTCGTGCACGTCCAAATTAGCAGGGTGGCTATTTATTGATGACGATGATGATGATGAAGATATAATGGAAACTCTTTTTAATCGTTTATAAAATCCAACCGACAACGCAATGAGAATGAGTTTTATGTTTTTATTTTTTTATTTTATGACGCGAATAATTTAATTTTTTTTTCTCCTGCTTTCTGTTATGTCGATATCGCTTAGGTTTTCCCAATTAGAATATGCAACGAGGAGTAGATGAACAGAAACATCGTCATGTGGTGTTCGCACGCACGATAGATACCAATTCAATTGTATGTGCTTCAAATTGAGTTCAATTGGGGACGCATTCTGAAAGTAAAAAAGGAGGATAAACAAAATTAAATTCCTATTCACTACCAATACGGGAAGAAGAAAGATATGCAGATTGTTCCCCAACCGCTTTTGTAAATACATCTCGATACAGTTTAAAGCTTAAGACGTAGGTATGTAAAGTACACATCTTCGTAGGTATGTATAAGGTACATTTAAATGTGGAAAATTTAATGTACATCTATTTTGAATTGAATTTAAAAAAAATTTCACATACTATTTAAAGCAGTAAATTAGGATACTTGAGAGTCACAAATGAAGGGGGGGGGGGGGGGGGGGGGGGGGTGCGATGTAACATATTTAAATTTTAAATATTTTAATATGAATGCTTAATATTTTAAGAACATTGTGTCAAAACTTCAAGTGGATTGGAGCAAAATTGAGGACGTTATATATTTTCTACCTGTTCGGTCCAAGAGCGCTATTGTTACCTGGCAGTTTTGAATCGTTTTTCCCACAACTCACTTTCTTAAAGTCTTTGCCACTCATAACTCAAAACTACCGATCCTTTTGAAATTTTGAACACTGCTTTTGTTCATAATTTACGAAATAGTAACGAAGATTTTTTTTCAAATTTGATGATAATTGATATTTTACAATAAAAAACTAGCCGAATTTTTTAACGAAAATTCGCACTTTTCTCTTCAAAGTACAGTGAAATCTCCCTTTGCGGACACCTCCCTTAGACGGACAATTTTTTTTTGCACGGAAATCGCTCTATATAAGTTTCATTGTTTTTAGTTTCCTTTAGACGGACACTCCCTTGGACGGACGCGGACAGAAATTTCACGTATGATAGACAAAATATTTTCTCTTAGACGTACACCAAAGCAGGATTGAACATGGCGTCAGGCTGATAACTTTGGCTACGGTATTTTTTTAGTTGCAGTTTACAGCGAGCATTAAATTCTTTGAAAAATATGTACATTCGTGCCAGTTGCCAGTCCAGAAACTATATTATGCGTGTGATAATTTTGTGTAACTGTTGAATATGTATTTGATTTGAAGGATTGGTATGTATCTGTTGGATCTTTTAATATTTTTATTCTCTCATTCATGTTATGGAAGTGATTTTGTTTGCACGTAAAAAAGGGTCTATTTTTTTGATTTTAGTTTATTTGCGCTCAGGCAGTTTTAATTTCTTTTAATTATTTTTACCTATGTAGATTTTATAGAAACATGTTTTCAGGATGCCACCAAAAAAGAGAACTTTGAATTGAAAGCGAAAAGTAGACGTAATTAGCCTTAGTCAAAAATATAAAAAATGGGCATTCGAGAAAAAGCAACAGAATTTAAAATAGGAAAAACCCTAGTTGTTGATCTACTGAAAAAAAGAATGAGCAGTCAAACTACAATGCAACTCATCCTAAAAGACGATTTATTTCGTCAAGCCACCTTGATAAAAATGTGTTCGAGTGGTTTAATGCATCTCGAAACAAAGGGTTTCAGATATCTGAAAGTGCAATTCGACAACAGGCAACAGAAGTTGCAACGCGCTTAGGAATCACAGATTTTAAAGCATAAACTTTTTTTTTTTTTAATTGGTGTTTTTGTTTGATTTCCCTTAAACGGACAACTCCCTAAGGCGGACAAAAACTTCTGCACCATGGCTGTCCGCCCAAGGGAGATTTCAATGTATTCCAAAAAAAGTAAAAAATTCAAATTTCAAAAAACCCCTTCGACATTTACCTGATGAAAACTTCTATCTTAGAAATGAACTTGGTTTTTTGATTTCCGATGATCCAGCACCAAGTTATGAGGGGCACCACCGCAACTCGCCTTTTTTACGAAGCACGTCCGAATAATTGCTGCCATTGCCGTATTTTTAAACTTTAACGTGCATTTTCTATAAAAAGTGTCGTTTTCGAAGATGAAAAAAGAGGTATCTAGGACAATGTAATGTACCTGTTCAAAAGCAGTGGATTTTTTACAAATCGTAGTTCAAAAATGATCATTGAAAAACGAAAGTAAGGTTCCAATGCAGAACCTCCGACCCGTTAGCCTTCACTCAACTATCAGCAAGATATTCCAGACGTTTTTCAAAAGATTAACATAACCTTAAAGCACGTCTTGATACCAGGGGCCTGAAACACAAAACTGCAAGTACTTGCAATACAAGTTAATTATGGAAATGTAAAAAAAAAGTCTGTTACATAAAGCTAAATGTTTGCTTGTCCTTCTAGTGTAATGGACATAATCCTACACGTGCCTTTTGAATTGCAGACTTGTAGATTTATGATACAGGCCCTTTAGGGCCGTTCATGCTATACAATTAGTTGGACAGACTTTGGCTTGAACGCCCAATGCTTGATAATTTGAACCCTCAGACAACCACTTGATTAACTTGTTAGGAAGGGAAGCTTAAAAACTACTAGACTAATGTCATTCTTTAAATATTAGGATGCTACATCATCCTTCAATAACACGCCCGTCAAGTCTCAAAATTTTCAAGTTTGATGATTGGATTGATTGTCACTTTTCGTTAAAAAAAAACGGCAATTAATTTTTTGAAAAAGGAGTGTGAAGTGCTAACTTGATGCATCAAGTTAACCCAACCACAAAAGTTAGTACTACAACAAAAAAAGACCAAAATAACTTAAAACCAAAAAACTAAGTACGCCGTTAACATTTATTTATTTTAGCGTTTTACTAAATTGCGTACTGGTTTTTGATTTCATATCGATTTGAACCTGATAAATAAATGAATGTTTTTCGTAAATTGATAAAAAGTCATTTGGCGAAAGGTGCATCTTGAGTAGGGTCGCTATAAAATACTTTGCTTCATATTTTCTGGCAAATTTACAAAAATAAATGGCATATTAAGTTTTTGATTTTGATTTGATTTGATTCTCTTCAGGGGGTGGTAGTGCTTATAAGCCAAGTTTACTTGGCACGTTACAGTGAATTTTTTCCAGAAAATGAAAACCTATGATTTATTTGTTTTTGCGGGTAATCTACGGCCAAATAGCACACAAAGAATTACATATAGGTTTTTTGTTTGAAATTAGTTTAACGGATTTAGACAGGAAGGGGATATTGATAACTTGAACGCCTATTTTAAAAAGAAGAGCGACAAGTTTTTGTTTAGCGAAAATTATTGTTATTAACAAATCTTGACAGTTAGCCCACTATTTTTTCGTTCGTTAATTTAAGCTTTACTCAGGGTTGATCTAGAATCTCAAAATTTGTCAAAAGAAAGAAGATGCAACGGACGCAACGGTACGAGTAGACCAACTGAAATTTTTGCGTCCGACAGAACCGACGACAAAAACAATTTGAAATTTTCTCTTGCTGCTAGTGATACCTTAGAGATGTGAGATGTGATTTTACTTTAGTTTGTACTGCTACTAAAATAACAATTATTATAAATTTTTATATTTCTTCTTCGCTTTCACGGTCCAATATCGGATGATGAATGGTCTAGTTTTCCCACGAACGTTCCCGTCTTTATTCAGCAATTATGCTCAAGGAATTGCAACCTCTATCAACCGCGGATGTGGACATTCGTCAACCGGGGGTGTTATATAATGTTATATTTTTATTTATTTTTTTAAAAATATTTTTGTTGCATAATTTTAAAATGAATTCAGGCAAGCACGTCACAGAAAACAGACACATTTTTTGAGGCTATATTGAATTTTAATTGTTTCATTTTTATGTTTAGAAAGATTAAAGAAGTTGGCAGTGTTCTTAACTCATGCCACTTTTGGTTTGTCAGTTAGCGAGGTAGGTTATTACTATTACCCTATCATCTTCTGAATAATCAGTGTTGTTATAATCAATTTCGGAGGATTACCTTACTTTAATATTTATTTACTTTAACTCGTTTTGACCAAAAAAACACGTCGCTCTAAAATTGGCTGCGTTCCGGAGCACCATCTTCGAAAATCTGAACTTAAGTTGCTGTCAGTTTTCCATACAAAAGTTCAGCTGACAATTCAGATTTTCAGATTTTCGAATTTAGATTTTCAGATTTTCGAACATAGATTTTCAGATGAAAAAAAGCAGCTGAAAATCTTAACTTCAGTTTGTACTTGTCAACACATATGTTCACCGAAAGAAAAAACCTTGGTTGATTTAAACATGTTTCATTGTTAATCAACAATTCGTCTAAAATTGTGAAATTAACCAAGTTTCGTGATGAATTCAAATAAGAACGCATGTTCAAATCAAGTATGCTGCCGTGATCAATTTTTTTTCAGGTAAGTATCATAAAAATGTTTAAATTAAGTATGTTCGTAGTTGATTTGAATATGTTATAATTTTTAACCAACAACGTGATTGTTGACTTCATACTTGATCAACAACAAACATACTTAACTAACAATTAAGGCTGAAATTACAAAAACCATCACGTTTGTGATTGAAATACCAAATTCACTGTTGAACTATCACCAATATGTTTGATCAACAATGTTCATACTTCTTTAATCAATAAAGAATAGTTAAAGTATCAGTAACATTTTGAATTTCAATATTTTTCATACGTAAGCCCACAGAAAACGTGAAGTCGCATTACGGAACTTCAATTCAATATGATAAGTTTCGTGACCATTTTATATAAAGGGATAATTAATTATTCTTTATTGTTGATCAAGTATGTTTTACGTGAGAATTCAGCCACGTTTTTATTTGCTCAACAGTTTTAATGTAAAATTTCTATGATAAATGCCTGAATTGAAGTTTGACCTATCAAATGTATAGGTCAAACTTCAATTCAGGCATTTATCATAGAAATTTTGCATTAAATCTGTTGAGCAGATGAAAACGTGGCTGAATTCTCACGAACATACTTGATCAACAATGTTCATATTTTACCAACAATTCAGAATTGTTGACGAAACACAAACGTTGTTAAAGTATCATGGACATGTATGTTTCTAGTATCACAACCGTTGTTGTTTAACAATGTTTTTGCTCAATGTTTAAACACGAAATTGACAATGGCGTTGTTGATTTAACCAATGAAAATTGTAGCATTTCAGTAAATAAAATGACAATGCCAGCTTGTTTAATTTAACTATGTTCCTGCTTGACGCAAAAACAAACAAGTTTCCTGTTTGATTTTACCAAGGTTTTTCTTTCGGTGTTTTTTTCACTTGCTATTGCAACTTTATCGTGTTTGGTTGTGAAGTTGAATAAACATAAACGTGGTATTCCCTCACAGTTAAATCAAAACTTGTACAAATATCTTCTGTGAAGAGTTCTTGTGTTCTATTTATGAAATTTGTGTAATTTGCCCCTTGTTTTTTTTAGTTTAATTGCAATAACAAAATTAAAGAAGCAATAAAAACTCCCCTTGAATGTGTTCTCCTAAGTGGATGAAATTGTGTGTCCTTGTTTTTATTTTTGTTTTATAAAATGCAACGTTACTGGTACAACTATAAGGGAGAGTCTGTCGTGGTGGAAATTCCCGCAGAAGTTTATCTTCGGATGCAAAATGGTAAGTAGAAGATGAAATGAATAAAAAAGAAAAGTTGTCATGGATCTTGTTTCTTAGATCCAGTATATGCCGATGCAATTATGGAAAACTTCGACCATAAAAATTTATCTCTCGACGTTGCCACAACTATAATCGAAGTAAAATCGACAAGTAAATAAGATGTTTTTGAGTAAAAAAAAAATTTACGTTTCTTGTTAGATGGTCGTTCATAAACTGACAGATAGCAACTTAAGTTCAGATGGTGCTCCTGAACGCAGCCATTTACTTTCTGACATGATGAATGCAAATGCATCTAAAATAATAGGGATTTTTACGATCCGGTGCTAGTCTTGTTTCCTTGTATCGTTATAAAAGTGTACAATTTTTATTATTAACATTTTTTTAAACTTTCCCGCTATACTATACCCTGACCCAGACAAAATTACAAGGGTATAGGATTTGTCTAGTTGACACGTTGACAGTCGGTCAATTCAAAATACAAATGTTGACAACAGTATAAGTTCGAATTTCGAATTTAATTTTTTTTTTTTTTAAATGATATCTCAAGAATATTGTGTTGAAATTTCAAGCCGATCGGAGTAAAATTGACGAAGTTATAAGTATTTGAGCGTCCATCGTTCCATACCGAGTTTTATACCTATACCCAACATTGCGAAAACAATATTACTTCCAAAAAAAAGCACCGAACAGAATGTTCTTATTTTCTAAAACGGCAGTTTTCTTTTCAACGGATTTCTTGTTCTTTTTGAATTAATTCTTCCGCATTGCTTATCACTCTTTGAATGAGCACTTGTAAGTAGAGTGCCTACAAGTGTAGGGAAATTTTTGTTTTCTGCAATTGTAAAGTTTTATTTTGTGTTACAGAAATAATCTACACATGTCATATTAACAAAGTGCTACAAGTGGCTTTTGACTAATTGACTTGTAGCTTTGTGTTACAGGTTCTGGGCGGCAGATAGGCTGCGCGCTATTGTATTTTTCGTCCCCGAATAAATTCCTTCATAAACGGGCCTGTTCAGATCTTGTTATTTATATTCAAGGCATGGTGTATATTAATATACACATTAGTCTGTACATCAGTTGACCAAAACGAGCCAACTCTTTTGCGTTTTTCAAACCGTTTTTCTAAGACTTATTTAAAATCCGCGTTCACGATAATTCAATATCTACTGGACCAATAGCTTTAAAATTGTGCACAATGCTTCTTCACATAATTCACCAGGTATTGTCGAAAGCTTTTTCGTTTTTTTTTTTTTTAATAATTACTAATTTTTTAACAAGAAATCAACCTTTTTTTTAGTCAAAATCGGGTTTTTGGTTCCCAAGTGCTACGAAAAATCGAAAAATTGAAGAAAATAAAAAAATTCTGTCATTACTTTGAGAAACATCTTCTTTAACGAATTCATTTAAATTTTTTTGTTTCAGATGATTCTATTGCGAGTTATGGTGCACACCGCGAACCAACTTTTGTTCGAGGCAACTCTGGAGTTTAATTTTCACTCGCTCGATTTTGAATATGCAAATTTGGGAGCATTTACATTGCAATCTTGTTAAAAAAAAAAAGTTGCCAACATTGGTAAAACCATACTAAAATATCTGTCTAGCAATCGCTGAAAGTGAAGTTAAAAGAAACAGGCTTTCCACGATGTAATCGACGATAGACGACTGGACGTTAAACGTCTAAAAAATTACGGAATGCTAGGTATCAACGTTCAAACTTGTTTTTTGCACTTGACAGGGAAAAAGCTCAAATGAATACTTCTATACAAACGTCAAAATATAGCTTTCTAATCAAATTTTAGCAGAAGCTAGTAAGGCAGTTGGCATACGACCGTAAAATACTCGAAGGTTTATATAGGTTTGTTCGTTGAAGCCCTGGGGTCGCCTTAAGGTCTCCACAAAGCGTTTTTTGAGATACCTAAAGTCGCCTTGAATGTCAAACTGATAACTGAGTGTTTTTTTAGCCCTAGAGTTGACCGGGGTTTGCCCTCAACTCGCCCTAGGTTTTTGCTGGGGCGAATTGAGGGCTGTCAAATGGCATGTATTTTTATTCAAATGACAGGGATGTAAAAAAAAAAACTTGGGTCAACCCTGGGTAAGGTTCAAACAACATTTTAACTAATTTACAAAATATAAAAACTAGAAATCTTATAATCAATGCACTTCACCACTGAAGACAAAAATAAATCAATACTGATTAAAGAATTGCTGAGTTGCGACAAATACGAACCTATTCGGCCCTAACGAGGTAGGTATCCGTTCATAGAGGAAAATTATTCGATTTTGTAAGATTCGGAGGTTTTTGTTTCGAGGTAGGTATAATTCCGACCAACTGTTTGAAATTTTTCTCCAACATTATTTAAACACACTCCACAAAGCGTTGAAATGCTATCAAGTATTTTATTTGTGATATTTCTGACTAAACTGTCATATGCAATTGGTTTTTCCGTTTCCGTCCAACGTTGCGGACAATTCTTCACTCCGAATGGATACCTCGCTAGGGCCAGTTACAACCATATGACATTTATTCAAATTAGTTCGTGAAAATAGACCGTAGAAGTATTAAAATAATTCATCAAAAATATAAGGGCGACTAACTACCCACAAGCCTAAACGCAGCAAACCTTTTGATTGCTTTAAGACATGATTCCAAAAAGAAAACGAAAACTAATTTCCTTTGCAAGCATTTGGAAGGATTGCTTTCTAAAAATCTGTGATTCAATAAGTCAAGTTCAAGTAAAATGCTTCCATTAGGACATTCGTTTAAATTTAAAAACGACACCAAGGCTACTTAAATGCAAATATAAGGGCTTCGTTTTTAATGTCGGAGCATTCAACAAAGCTTTTGTAGGTTACGTTTTCTAAGAAGATACCTAGTTGGTATAAAAGAAAATTCAATACAATTTAACTAGCTCTCGGAATTTGAAGCTGGAAACGTTGCATCCACCACCATAAGGAGGATTCTACGAACCCTTTTCTCGAAACTGGAGCTGTCAAAAGAACGACATCAAATTTAATATTTTCATTATATTGCACTTTTCAAAAATGGTGGGCAATGATGAAGTTACAAGCAAGGCCGTCCTTACCCTTTTGGGGGCCCTGGGCACTTTTTGAAAATGGGGGCCCTGTATGATTCTATAAAAATGATAGGTTGTGCAACAAAGGTATACAGAAAAAGTCACATGACTTTGAATTAATATTTGTTCTTTTATTTTTTTGAATAAATAATATTTTTTTCAATTCATTATAAAGGTAAATAATTAATGCAGCATGGTTATGTTTCAACATAAGCATTAACATAAACATAAACAATATAAAAACAAAATAATACATATTTTATGAAAAAAATTCAAAAATCACAAAAATTGAATTCAGAATGTAGTTTAAGGAGTAAAATATTGATATGCAAAAAGATGGAAAGAGGAATGTTTTTTGAAGGAGTCTTTTTCTTGATTTAAGGTTAGCAAAATCATTGATTCTTTCTACAAAATCATACCTCTGAGGATGTCGCTTTTGGATTGACATCAATCAAAAGTGCAATTTCAATACTTGAAAACTCATCTTCAATTTTATTTGTTTTTAAAAAATTATAAAGTTCTAGAACATTGGCAGCTTTTTCATTTTCGTGTCGAATAGTTTTCCAGTATTCTTTTAAATTCAGGCATTCAGCATGTAGTGTGGTACCCGTGGCGTGATGATTAGCATGTCCACCTGCTAACCCAGAGGTTCAAAGTTCGAACAGAGGCAAAAATGTTTTTCCACGGGTATCGCCTTTCGCCAGGAATTGGCAAGTCCTCCTTTGATAAATTCATTGCCATGAAAAGCGCTTTCTCAATTAGCATTTCGAAACCGGCAGAAACGGGGCTCCTCACTCTGTTGCGCCACTTTATATTTCTCTATTTTTTTTTATTTATTCAGCATGTAATTCATCTCCGTTTACATCTTCAGTGTAAGATTTAGCAAAAGAATTGCAGTTTTCTTTTAAGTCTTCTGAATCAAGGTTTTTAATCGAAAAAAAAGTCAAAACATTGGCCAATATTCGTATACGAACCTAGTCGCTGTTTCAAATCAATGCTTAGAGTGCCAACAAAAGAAGAAAGGTTTCAATTTCGAACCTTTCTTTCCCAGTCAAAATTACTGAGGGTTTAGAGCCGTCAAAAAAAAATCTGTTCTACAACTAGTCTTTTCAGAAAGGTTCCTAAGTTCTTATATTCGGAATCCAAGTTTTTCTTGTCTGGATGATGAATCAAAGTTACCAAAATTGGCATCGATTGCACTCAGCAAATTTAACATTTTTTCTTCAAAGACTAAGAGCTTTCTATCTGGCCTCTCGTGCTTGTCCTAAACCGTTGGCGATAGACATCACAGCTTCTTTAATTTCTTGATGATCATTAGGTATACCTATAAAGGCACTTAGTGCATCAGCTCGCGCCAACCTTATTGAGAAAAACTTTTTACATTTTTTTTTTGAACCCAAATGAGCAGTCAACACACTCCATCTTGAAAACTTTAAAAAATTTAATGCCGTTCATCTCAGAGTACATCTTATAATAAGCAGGGCAACAAATGCAACGCCTACATTAACAAATAGACAGCAAAAAATAAGCAACCGACAATTTATTGAAAAAAATTATTAACAATAACCAGAGTTGGGAAATAATGATTACTTTGTGTAATGAATTACAGGTTCAATTACAATTACATGTAATGGGTAGTTGAAACTTTTCAATTACAGTTACATAAAATGTAAAAAGTAATGCATTCTTCCAATTAATTGAAAAAAAAAAACACACCGCTAATTACTTTTTTAATAATTGATTACTTCAATTTTAATACATTGCATATTTTTTATATAAATTTTTATATAAATTCTTTCATACATAGTCATTGGTTATTATTGTTTTAAATTCAAATAGTAGGTTAACATTTTTTCAGTATATTATGAAGAGCGAAAACTAAAACCTTTTACTCACCCCTAAGATTTTGATATCGTTATTAGCACACAATCGCAAGTTCGTGCGACACAATAGTGCCCATTTTTCTTTAATGGGACGGCATAATCTTAATAAGGGGAATTCCAAGTTTTCAATTTTTCTTAAGCTGAGAACTTCTCCCTCAAAAAACTTCTTTACGTATTTTTCTTATTTTTGCGTAATCTCCGCCAATTCTCATTTTTTTTTTTTTTTAAATCGCAACTTTGTCATGCTTTATCTCTGTAATCTTTTGTTGTGTATAAAGTCTGAGCATACATGAATGTATTCAATTTTGTGTTCTAAGAAAATGTATTTATTAAATTTTTTCAGAATCTACATTTTGAGCAAGATAATCGCGAAATTGCACTTTGCTCTCCAACTTTCTGACAGTTTTTCACCAATAACTTTGTATTATTACAAATAATTGCAATTGAAACTTTTTGTAATCATTATTTCCCATCTCTGATAGTAACCCTATCTGACCATCGATCGCATCGTCAGAAGGATACACAAAAAAATGAAAACTCCCATCTTCACAACACCATTTAACTTCGATAGTAAGATACACGTATGTATATTTTTTCTGATTGGATTTTTAAAAGTGCTCTGAAACGAACACAATGGAGTGTAAGGTTTCGTTGTCCTGATCATTACTTGAATGATCTCTTTTTTTTTGTATGAATTTAAATATTATTTTGTTAAAAAAAAGTATCGAAATATTTTTTTTTTCTTAAAAATAGATCAATAGAGGTTGAATGTTATTTCAGAAATTTGGGGGCCCCTGGTGATGCGGGGCCCTGGGCCTGGGCCCAGTGGGCCCAGTGGTAAAGAGGGGTCTGGTTACAAGACTACATAATTGGGAGTCATATGTTTATGTTTTTTGATTGAGATTTGTACGTTGTCGATATTTACTCTACTGCACTTTGAATAGACCGCATCTTTTCAAGTTTTGTGGGTAATTTCACTGCTTTTGAAGGAAGAGTCTTCTTCTGTCGCTACAATGGTGATGTGATCAATAATCACTTTAAAAGAAGACTGTTGAGTTACTCAGTTTTATTACAAAATTAGCCGTCTATCCTCCGATGGTAAAGACTATTTTAAGAGCGTTTAATTAGCCTTCACAAAAAATACAAAATCAAATATTTGATATAACAGCAGCCACCGCCAGCCGCTTTTGGTAGAAAAGTTCATTCGAAAAAAGTGCCAAAGACTTAAAACGAAGTTCGATTTTGCTTTGTTTCGTGTAGAAAGCGTAGGTGCCTATGTAACATAACAACATAGAAAGATTGATAACAATTTTAAAATTCCGATTCACGTAGAAACCTACTCATTTGCTTTAATCTGGTGACTGGTCGTATCGTCTTTGTTTAATTAAAAACTCATTTGCAGAAAAAGCTACACAAAAACAACAACTCTCGATACAGGCCGTTCCCGTCCCCTCCTACCGTTCGTAGTAAGTAAGTACCTACCAGTTTTTTGAGCTTGCCTTTTATAAAATGTCTGTCCTCATACTCAATGCCTATTGTGTTCACCCATTCTTGTCCAAAAAAAGGTAAAGTAACTGATACACGTATAGAGATAGTTAGTCACTTATTTACAGAAATGTGCAATTGTATCGATTTGTACTTTATCTGTAATCTTATCACTCCCTCTTGTTATAACACTTATAATTGGTACCATAAAACACTTGTTTGCAGGGAATTCACTCAGCACTTTCCCGAAAACCAACTAATCGATAAGTGATATCGAAACAATTTTTTTTCTGATGGTGTTGTATAGGTAGGTACGAGTGTCCCTTAAGGAGAACAAGAACAGTGGCCAAGTAAAGGAACCCAACTTGATATAATAGGCAGTTACAGTCATCCCTTTTGAAGGGCCCCCTCTTCATTAGTTACTCCAGTGGAAGATTGAACACATCTTTGGTTTGGTTTGTGGGAATTGGAATGAAATTGAGAAGTAGCAAGAAGGTAGCTATAGGTCCATATTATGTATTCAAGAAGATAAGTAAATTACCTTGGCAGGTGGTGGTTCCAACTTCCAAGTTTTTTGTTACAGATTTCTTTTTTTAATTCGTAATCCTTGAATTTGTTCACTTCACTTTTTTTTTCTTTGATTTCACACACAAAATTCAAGCACAACCACGACAATTATTCAATTTTTTCTCACAAAAAATGTGTACTATTTCTTGCGCAGGCAGTTTTTTCTTTCCTTCAAATATTTCCCTGTTGTTGGCTGATGATGGTGAATTGAACTGACTTTGTTTTTCGGAGGAAAATCCAAAGAAAAATGGTACACGAAAAATTTTCTGGGCACTGTTTTTCTTCGTCTTTTTTTTTTTGTATTTCTCTTGCTCTTTCTCAATAAATTATCTCTACTCTTCTTTGAACGAAAATCAAATAAACAAAAATTCACCTGTGTTTGTATGGGTGCGTGATGGCGAAAAATTTACAGATTTTTTCGTTTTCAATTCTTTCACTAACAATTGCTTAATGATTGAAGGGAATTTTTCACTTCGAGATGAGTTTTGATTGAAAAGCACAATTAAAGGGAGTTTGATTTTTTGTAAGCGAACTTGGAAAGACGAAACGCGACGAGAACGACGACGACAACGACGATGGATGTTCTCGACTTGGTGGACAAGCTCCAGAGCCAGCCATATCTATTTTCCCTAGTGACGTCAGGTAGTGTTACACAAAAAATTTAACGAAGCCAGTTTGGGGGAGTGTGGCATTTGGATGAAACAGGTGCGTAATAGAGTAGATTAGGCATGAAAGTTGTAGTAGAATATGGATTGTTTGTTTGTTCTTTCAACAGGTGCAATGGGATTTTTTTAAACTTGCCTTTTTCTTATCAGAAATCTGACAGGTGTGTTTTCTCTTACTCCTTCTGATAAGAAAAGTGTAATGTCTATACAGAAAGTTCAAAATTGAAATAAAAAATAAATCACTTTCAAAAATGTAACGAAATCTTTAAACGAAAATAGTTTTTTCTATTAAAACATTTTAATACATTCGCTTTTAATTTGAAACAACAAGTGATATGCTTGAAAAGTGTGGATTTTGATCACACAGAGAGATTGGAGAGCGGATGTCTGTATGAAGCCGCACTCCGCAAGTATTCATTTTATGTTTGAGTTTACCAGATTCCGATCATGTTACTTTTTCGAAAATTATCGTCCAACTTCGCGTACCCACAACGATTGAAGCACAGCTTTTTCCTGGTCTGAATTTGGTTTTGGTTTGTTTTCTTAAACACGCTTTAAATGAAGTAATTAACTTAAATTTGGGACGATTTTCTAATTTGAAAGCAAACCTCCAACATTTTAGACGACTATCATCGATGATATCGTCAAAAGATGGTTATTTTAATACGAGCTTTGTAAATGAAACGTTTGACTTGAAAAGACATTTTATGCATAGTGCAACTGATGTTTTCTATGAACACAAGCATTATCAAGTATATAAATCTTGGTAGATATAAGAAATTTTCTATTTCCATTGTACAATGACATATTCACCATAACAAAATCCACACTTCTGCTACAATTTGTGGTATTGGTTTGAGTCCCGTCTTGAAAAGCGTTAAACAGGTTAAATTCCAAACTGTAAAAGTCTATGCTTGAGATTGCAGATGGCACTCATTAAAGCTTTTTAAACTTTCGTTAGCTTTGTATTTTAAATATGAATATGAACACGAAGACTGATGAGCAAAGCAAATTAATCGTTGAAATACTGTTCTCACTTTTTATAGAGCTGCATTCAACTAGCAATCGATTGAAAGGAAATTTTTAGTCCTCAAACTGTAGTTCCCATTTCCAACACAACTGAAGTTCGTCTTAACCATCAGTGAAATGAGTCTGCTAATCTACCTTTTCTAATCAAAACAGAATTTTATTTAAAAAAAAAGTTTCCCATACCGGGAATCGAACCCGGGCCTTCTGGGTGAGAGCCAGATATCCTAACCACTAGACAATATGGGAGTGTTCATTATTGTTTCAAATTTATAACAAAATCTAAAACAATTTTAAAATAAAGATCCATCACTTTCTATAATGAATCATTTTAATTGTTAAGTGTGTGGTTATAAATAAAACACAAAATCGAAAAAAATCAAAAAAACACGGCAATATGGTTGGTCTAGCTTTGCGAAGTACTTTTTAAGAAAAACAAAAAAAGTTTGGTCGAAACAACTAAATTTTCCTTATTTTCTTAATTTTAATTTGTTCCTACTCCATTAGATGGGCGTTACAGTTACCACCAACATCTTCCGCCACCATTTTTGATTTCGGCTGGTGCCAGTTTTGCACTGTTAGTGGGCAGCGTTGCCACTGTTTGAAAAAATCTTTGAAGTAGATTTACAAAAAAAGTGCAGTAGGTTACATTTTTATGCAATAAATTATTTTTTCAAAAAAACCTATTTATAATCTTAAATCTGTATATGTACATTGTACATACATAATATATAAAAAATCAATTGATGTGCGTTACTCTTGCTATAACTCCAGAACAGGTAGACTTATTCGGCAAATTTTGGTTTTGGATTATTTGTGGAAGTTGCTAAAAAAAAACTAAATATGTAAATATAAAAAAGAAATATGGAATATATAAAAGCAACAATTTCTTAATTCTTAACTGTAGTGAATTTAAAATTAGGTTAACAATGCTTTTGTTATGTTTTTTTTTAATCGTTTTTGACAACAAAAACGAATATAATAAATAACAAATAATGGGATTATTGGATTGTTTGTTTTTAACAATTCTTTTTATTTGGAAAATAAATTGCTGACTTTATTTACTTATTCCTATATTATTGAGTGATTTACATAAATTCAAAAGTACTAGGGAACGGGAACGGGAACGGGAACGCAAACGAGAGCTAATTGTTTGTATTGAAAGGGTACCAAAACCATTGATCCAATTTGAATGAAATTTGGAACAAAAAATGATCTAGAACCTGAGAAATAACATAAGCTAGATTTCCTTTCCATATTCCCGCGGGAACGGAAACATAACCGGGAACTTGAAAAATACTAGACTGTCAGTGTTTCATTGCCCCTAAATACCATAGACTATATTTCATCCCCAAATTCCCACATGAACAGCAATTCAAAACCACTGGAACGATATAAAATTTTTAACGCTACTACAATACGACGTTATCTCCAAATAGCTTAAACGATATTTTATCCCCACACTCCCATGAGAATAGGATGGAAGAAAGAACATAAGCAGGAACTTGGAAAGTACTGAACCGATTTCAAAAATTCTTTCACTGTTAGAGTGCTTCATTGTCCCTGAAGCACTCTTATATCTCTAGGTATCTTTTTAAGGCAGTACAATCATTGAGATCCCTTCCTCTTGATTGTGTCTCCTAAGAAGAGAGGGTTTCCCTTCGGTGATATGCCGTCGGACCGGAGGCTTTATGTCCATCAGCGCTACACGCCGCAACCATCGTAGTCTCGCCACGCGTACTCTTCTAGTCTTGCCAATATTGAGGTACAGCTTATACAGTTCGTTTTATTGAATCTTCTTCTCCGAGCGCACGCATTGTCTTCACCAAAGCTGGGCACCGTTAATCAAATATTTAACTTCGTTAATCGTTAATCCGCTACAAAAAAAGTTAGCTTCGTTAAACGTTAAAGCGTTACATTTCGGAAGAATTAACGCAAGTTAACGTTAATCTATAATCCGTTAATATGTGTAAAATTACATTTTTATATCGTTGCGTTAGTGAACTTAAAAGAAAGGTTATGAATAAAACAAAATACTTGTATAATTCAAATGTGTAATTTAATCGTCGGGCATAAGGTGCATATTCCCCTTCACGAACATTAACATGTTGAAGTTCTCGTCTGAAAGCGAGGCTCTTTTTGGTGTCAAAATGTCTTTACCCGTGGAAAATAAACGTTCAACTGCAGCGCTTGAGGGTATAGCAGTATTGTATTTAATAAATAGATTTATGAATATTTGTTCCCCGAGGAATGCAGCATCGTTGAACGAGTCTTTTGATTTCATGTCCAGCCACATTTTAACGAGACTTTGCGCTTTATTCTTTAAAGAGTTGGAGCTCTTTGGTTTTTCTATAGACTATAGTCACTGTAAGCACCGGCTCTAAGTAATGAAATGATCAAACGAAAAAAAATTCTTAGCAGTTTTCTCACTCGCACGCGCCGGCCGAATATATCTAGTTTTGTTTTTGTTTCACGCGCTGCCACGCGCCGCCCGGCACTTGTCATTTGTCATTTCATACTTGTCTGAACCTGTTTTTCGCGCCTGCCGCGGTTTCGTGCGGTAAATAGTAGGCATTGGATTAACGATTAACGGACTTCTGCACATTAACGGAAGTTAACGTGTCCGTTAACATTTTTAAAAGTTAACTTAAAAGTTAATCCGTTAATCAAAATGTTAACTTCGTTAATTAACGATTAACGGATTAACGAGTTAATGCCCAGCTATGGTCTTCACCTAGAGAAGCAAAAATAACTCATTGTATTTTTTATTTAAAGGTTAAGGATTTTGCTAATATTAACACATTATTCAATGATATTTGTGAGTTAAGGAAATTAAATTAAATTTAATTTAAACATTATAAACAAGGTATTTATTTAAGCTAAAAGAGAAAACAACTTTAAAGATTTTAAGTTCATATGAGACTACCCTACCTTTAGAAGTACTAATTTTGTGATTGTGGGAAATAATTTGTTTATCAGTTGTTTTCAAAGATAGGAAACGCACCACATCCCGAAAAGAAGATCGTTATTGTACGTAGTGCCTTTAGTCAATGACAGAGACGCAGACTTACAAGTCTTAAGTGCAATGCAAAAAAAACTGCATAGCTGCCACTAACCAAAAAATTCTACTTTTATATAAGAAAAGAGTGAAGTGAGTGAACCAACAACCAATTCATTTGAATTTATCGCACATTGAAATGCCTCCAAAATTACAAATAAAAGGTGACAATAAACAGCAATCTTTACATACAGTAACTATGGCCATGACCCATGACGTTGAAAGTGTACTTTTGCTCACATCGTCGCATCACAAAAAGCACTAATGCGACGACATTAATTCGCATGTGATTTGATTTTTTTGATCGTTTTGATTTTGAAAACTCGCGTCAACTGTTTCAATAGAGATTTTAACCACTGCAAAACTGATACTGAAGTCTGGAGCACTGATTGGACTCACAAAAGCACAACAATAGACTTTTTATTTATATTGTTGAATGTTTTCAAGTAGTGAAGAATTCGGTGACATTAAGATTACTGTTCTCGTAGCGCCGCAGTCGTCGCGTCGCGTCTGTTAATTTTGGAAAGTGCGCATTTCGCGTTGATTGCATACTTTCTCAGAGCAGCAGCATTCAATAAGCCCCAATGATTCTAATTTGAAAACTGTGCAATAAAGCTTGCTATTTGATTATATCTGCGTAGGGTTTGAATTTTTCATAGCAAAGAAGTCGAATAAAGCCTACTTCGACATCAAAGATTACGATGAGTTATTTAGCGACCGAAGAGTACGGTGCGTTCTCCAAAAGCCATCCTGCAAAGTGAAACGAAATTTGCAAGGTTGGTTGAACTAGACTTGATTCTGTACAGTTCTTCTACATATATCTTTTGCGAAGATTTCCAATAGATAAAGAAATGGAGCGAATCGTTGAAAAGCTTTCGGGTTTTCTTTATCCACAGAAGTGCATTAGTACAGCGATGTGAATATTTGAGATGGAACAATCTAATTATTGAGGTAGTGTTGCAGACATGCACGTAGACGAGGCAGCCAAGATCTTATATGTGGCGTTTAAGATCATGATTCCTTTGTAATCAAAGCAGTAGCTGTAAGGGATTCTCTTTTTTAAGAGCATAAATGATAGTATATGACTGTTTGCACCGCGCATTCCTTTATTTGTCAACCTCATACCTTAACGGCATTAAAAACTCAAAGACTACAAAGTTAGGTCTTATATGTATATCCACTTGGCGATAATATTTCCTGAGACGTTCTCGCTCATTTTTATTAGAATGAGTCCTCCTTATTGTGCCGCTAAGGCATGTCAAGCTCACGTTGACGAATTTTGCTGTAAGATTCTCGAGTAAACGCCATGGTTGATGATTCTTTCTTTAAGTCCGCCTCGAACAACAAATCAGCAATTGAATAAATTGCAGGTGCCTTTGTTGAGAACGATAAAATACGACTGCACTCATTTTTGGCATCATACGCATCCCTTTTCCAAGCATCCGTTTTAATGGCCTTGAGCCACGTAACGAACAATGGATGGACGGGGAGAAGTATCTTTGTTTGCAGCGACAGCCAAGCTGTGCTTAAGGCCCTTCTCAGCCCTCTAATAACTTCGAAAGTGATCCAGGAATGCAAGAGCATTCTGAATACAGTCGGAAGGTTATATTCCTTGAGTCTTATTTGGGTTCCGGGCATCACGGCATAACTGGAAATGAGATCGCCGATGAACTTGCTAGGCAGGGATCTCAAACAGCTTTCTCAGGACTTGAACCGTCGCTAGGTCTGTCAGCGTCCTCAGTGAGGGCTTCAATCAACGATTGGATCTGTGAAGAGCACAACCGTAGATGGCACAAACCAAGCGTATGCTCCCCAACGTTAGTAAGAAGACTGCAACATTTTTGCTAGCTCGTAGCAGAAAAGACTGTAGAAAGCTTATTGGCGTTGCCAGCGGGCACTTCTCTTTTGCCAAGTATTTAAACGTGTTAGGCTTAAGTGATAACACACTCTGTGAATCTTGTGGAGAAGATGAGGACACCGCAGAACACTTCCTATGTGAATGTCCTGCTTTTTCTCGCATAAGGTTACAGATACTCGGCGCAGACATGGTGAGAGCTAGTAACTTAGGCTCCTTATCATGGCAGCGTCTTTTGGCTTTTCTCCGAACATCTGGAAAGCTATAACAAATAGAAGGTTGCTAACTGGTAGTACAATGGACCGGTATTTAGGTCTGAGTGCTCCAGCTGGTATTTTAAAAACCGCCAACAGAAAAAAAGCGTAGTAACTGCTTTCTGTTGCAGTCGTCTAAGTATATCGTAGTTCTTCATCAGTTTTTAGCAAAGTGTGCGCCATATTCTATTGCACTTTTTAGCCTATTTCACTTTATAGCCTTTTTCACTATTCAGGTTTGTTGCTAATCTCTTAACATAATTTCACCCACAATCACTAACCTAGGATACCATGCTCTTTTTGAAAACCTTTGGGTATAAGGAACCGGATATTCAAACGTCAGTACGCAGCTCAGGGGGTTGAGAGATTATGTTGCGGCTAAGCAAGAGCTCGTCCGCCTCCATCACTATTTTAGTACACTGTCTCTAAGTTGAAAGTCCTTGATTTATCTTAGACCCAAAAACATATGTCGAATAGCTTAGCCTAGGGCTTGTTGACTTTTAATGTCAGCAGTATAATGAAAACCAAGCATCTTAAATCATGAAATTGTAGTGGAAAGGATTCTCCACTCAGACAATTCGTCTTTGAACCATGAATTTTCAGGCCTACATTTACAGCCAAAGCGTTTTTAATTGTCCCCTTATGTTTTACTTTAACAAATAATCAACCAAAAGACCCCCAAAGGTCTTCGATTGTCTGGATTTTGGTTACAATAAAAATATGTGTAAAAATAAATGGAAAAAACTCTTGTTGTTTATTTATAAATAATATAATATTTATAAATAATATAATAAAATTAGAGACTTCTTTATTAAACGATGGTCCAACGACGAATCATCTGAGTGGAGAATACTCTCCACTACAACAGGCGCCCAACGTGAGAATTCAAAATTATTCGTAAATGAACCTATTTTTTTTATACGAGGACAATTGTCTCGTATAAACCAACGCCTTGGCTGTCTCTGTTGACCCGAAAAACATTTACGAATAATTTTTAGTGTAGAATCCTGTCCACTACAAAATTGACTTCAAATCGTTTCTCAGAAGGATAGCGAAAAGTAAACCATCACTAATTACTTTAAAGGGACATGCCGTTGCGTGTCGCATGGAATAAGCAGGTAACAATACATCAATGCAAAACACACAATGGATATGAACTAGCGTCCGTCAGTTTAAAAAACTTAACGATCTACTTGCTGTAGATCATATTGCTGCACTTTGCCCGAAGCTGCTTAGAGTTCGCTAATCAAATTTGATCACCTTATGAACATATTCAAAAAAAAAAAAAAAAACAATAAGCCACACTTAAATTGTGGTTTGTGTATCAATAATAATGCTCCCACTGAACGTGGATTATTATCGTTCAACTTTGCACCCTCATCAACTTGGTTTTTCTTGTACGGCTTGCCTTGTCTATTGACTACTTCAGAGTGAGTACAAAGTCCGAACCACAATAGATTTTTTCTTTTTCTGATCAAACATGATCTAACCCAAGATGACATGAATTCGGTTTCCATTTTTTTTTATATTACAAAAAGAAAAATAGAAAAAACTGTCAACTGTTGAATAGGTAACACAAAATTACAAAAAAGTGAATTTCACCAGCTCTTGAAATGTTTGTCAACATAAAAAATATAATGAAATATAAAGAAACAAAATTTATTTTTGTTTCAAACACTTCTTTAGTGCAGTTCACACTGTAAAATTAGTTGGAGAGACTTCGTTTGATTTGATGGATGTTGGTTGGATGTCTGTGTTCAAACATATCAGACATGTTGTCCAAGATTATAACATATCAAAATTTTCAAAAATATTCGAAAACCATATAACAAGTTGGACAAGCGTTCGTCTGAAAGTTCACATTATCCAACATTAGCCGTGTTTTATTGAGAATTTCTATACTCACTTCTCTTGCGCGTCTCAATAAAACGCTTTTTTGGCTATATTTACTTACCAAGTTCACTTTCCCATAAACGCCATTTACCAGCCATCCCTGTTGTTCACTTCTGCAAGTGAGTTATTTTTGTCCACTTACGGTGATCACTTTAGAGTTGTTGTTTTTCCCAATAAAACACGGCTATTGGTTGTTCAAACATAAGACACCAACTCATTGTACAGTGTGAACTCCGTTTTTGAAGTAAATACATATTTTTATTTTAACGGTAGACTTTTTCTGAGTTCTTCCTTAGCACTCAGAAGAAATGCAAGAGTCATGTTAGTCAATCAGCTGTATGATGATGTTCAAAATATTTAGGTTGATTATATTTACGTTTCTGTAAACTGATTACCTTATGGTTCTTCGCCAAATTTCTTTACTTTAACATAACAAAATTCAACTTTAATCTCGGTTTCAATACATCGTGACGTAACCGGAAATGAAATGGCCGATAAGCTGTCTTACGGCGGTTCACGATCTTTGATGTCAATTAGAGGTCGAATTACAAATAACGAAGATCGCAAAGGACCTCTCATCATTGCTACGTTGCGATTACGTTTCGCGATACTCACAATCATTTACGATTTACGAATGGCATTTTGGTGGGTATCGCTCTGAAACTTTCATAGATCCATTCTCGTAATTCATAATCGGTCTATGGCGTGGCTATTGTAGTTTTCGGTTTTGTTTCAAGTATCGGAGCTCATTAAGAAAATACAAAAAATTATTGCAATAAACCAAAAACATTCAACCTGGTGAAATTCGAGTTGAATATAACCTACAAGTAGGGAATCTAATAAAATAAAAAACTCAATGACAAGAGCATGCAAGTATCACGTGAAAAATGCGTGCACGGGATTTTCCACAGTGCGTGGTGGTCTCGCCAAACGAAGGGAAAGACATTTCCTTGGTGGTGGAAAAGTACTGAAGTTGAAGTTAGCGAGATATTCTATATACCTACACATATATGCCTGCACATGCAGTGGAATTTTTTTGGGAAATTAAAAATTCGAGTCGTTGTTGCTTGTTGCACTTACACGTGGTTGGCTATGGGATGGTATTTTGGAATACCAAAGGTGTCACGAGGTACCTATCTGGTTTAGATGAGTAGGGATAAACTTTGTCCAACGAAAATCGTTGAAAGATCAATAATTAAAAACGTCAGATGAAAAAAAACATGTCGGATAGGTGGGTTTAGTTTTTAGACTAGGATCAAGTTTATCCAATGTTGCAAGCCATCGTTGGAAAAACGTGTTACAAAAGAAATAGAAAAGTAGTCGTATTCAATGAATCTATTGTTTCAAAGTAATTTAGTTGCTAAAAGTTTGAGATCTTAGAGCCAAAAGCAGGAAATTGGTGTTACTTTTCGAAAACAGGACAAAAAGCTATAACATTGGAGAGCAATAATTTGCCACATTTTTCATTCAGACTAAAGCGATTTTTTCTTATATTTGCTTTTGGAGAAGTCTAAAGAAATGTTCCATATTCCCCCGTGTGCCGGACTCTCCCTTCTCCCAGGTGTTCTAAATTTAGCGTACCGGCTAAAACTCCAGAAGTTTCTCACTGATCTTCCCCTCAGGATAACTTGTGCATTTCTTCGAGAGGGCATTCGTGTTTCTCAACTACCTCTTCTTGTATTTCACCCCCAACTTGTCATCTCTCAGCACCGTCTGGATGATATTATTTGGACTGAGCTCTTCGATATTTCTGTCCCTGAAAGAGAGATTCCCATCTACTGCACTCGAACAATGTATGATAAGCGTCACGTCGTCTGTTTCCGTATTGGCAGGAAGATTTTCTTCTCTTTCCTATCTTGTGCCGGAAAGCGTTCTAATACCCGTGTCAGGTGAGTAATTGTGTGACGTTCACTTCCCCGTTTTTCCGGTTACTCCATTTGCTCAGGTCTCCATTCAGCCAAGCAGTCCAGCACCCTCTGCTTTCCGACCAAAGCGATAGAAAAGCCTTAATAATTAGGTATCCATTCAGAGTAATAAAACCTATTTTTGTAAGGTATACGTTTTCAAAAAACATCATCTTACAAAGTGCTCATTATTGAGTGAACGCGAGAATCACTCCTTACTCATATTAGAGATGAGTCTTTGTATGAAAAACATTGAGTTGTACTTATTAATAGGGTTTTTCCAAATCCCACTTTCGTATCTGTGACAATGTATTATTGTTAATGATTTTGTTCATAGTCCACCTACACCATTTCAATTATGACTTGTCTGCGTTATTATTGATCCAATGTCCTTGTACTACGACAAAAACCCAAAAAAACTTCGGTGCTCTAAATTTTTGACACCCGCATGACAACCAAGCCAATCATCCTTTACCCTCAAGTCTCAACAAACCTTCAAAACTTCCATGTCAATATATTGCCTTATCGTTCGGAGACGATCATAATCGATGGTACTATGACACCAGAAAAGTTAATTAACAGAGTCTAGTCTATAGATAGACCCAGAGTCCAGCTGATAGCATATTACACGAGGAATTTCGTAAGCCATGCATGTGAGTTGTGGGGGTGTTATGGAATTTTGTATGGAAAAGAACCAACCGGACACGCTTTGATACGCGACCAACGGCAGAACGAGTCATACAAATCATGGCTTTTGTTTGTACTTTGTACGTCTGGCGCTATCGTATTGTTTTTTTTTTATTTTAATGTCTTCAACGAATTGCTTTCCGCAATCCGATCAAAACAACACTATTTTTTTTACTGCACTTAAATGTTCCAAATTATTGGTGGCCCCTCGTTCATTTTGTGAAACATAATAAAGTTCTCGAAGATTAAATAGAAGTTAAAACAAAAACTGGTTCAGTCCAGTTGTGCACCTTCAATTTATTTTGTATGTTGTTTGCAAGTTTGTTTAAAATTGATAACCATAATTTGATAAGGAGAGTTCCGAGACTCCCCCAATGACTGACAGAAGAGATTGTGATGAAATAAACCATAACTATACCACGCTTATGGCGGGTGTTTGATTATGTTTAGTTTTAGTTAATCTCGCATAATAGAAAAACATACATAAGCACCACGCCTATGGTGGGTGATATGTTTGTTAATCAGTCATGTCTCAAACCTAAGCCATGGAGCAAAGTTTGTCGGAATATTCCTCGATTCCCATCAGTTGCTATAAAGGAACGGAAAATGTAAATGAATTTGTTCTTTTTTTTTTTTATATAATTAACGCGCACATCAAACACAGTGCGAGCATCTAGGAAAATAGGAGAGCATTTGAAAGGAGACACCGATGCACGTTGTTTTTGAATATTTGTGAATCTTAATGCAGGGGAAAAACTGGGTCAGGCAGAGCATTCCACATTCGGGTGGTGCGACTGAATTAAAAAAGATGTCGATGTACAAAGAGTTTTGACCATGATGCTAACTGCATGTTAATGATGTCAAAAAAAGAAATCAGAAAGAATAAGATTTCCCTTAAAACAAAGGGCCTTTGTATGATTGCGACAGCGCAGCGGCAGAAACGCTGTTGACCGCATTACCGTCGCTGCGGCAAATGGAGGTATGAAAACGTGATATCGTTTTGTCGCATCAGTCGGCACGGTATCGCTTTGGAAGCATAATTTCACAATCGAATTCGTCGCTATCGCAACTTCAAAATGGCGATGTCTTTTGGGAGTGCCTTAATGCACTCTTGGTCCCTTACTAAGCCTTCTATATCGAGAAATGTAGATTTTTCAATTGAACAATTGATGCTAGTAAACTCAATGGATTCAAATGAAACTAATTCGATCCGGTACGTTGTCCTTACAGACTCTTTATGTAATCCAGCTAACCTTCCTTTCTTCATTAATTGTCAAACAAGTGGTTACCTTACATTAATCTGACAGTCATCAATTGTAGTGCCCGTTGCGTAATGGTAAGGATGCTCACCTGTTGCGTGGAAGGTTAGAGGTTCGTATTCTAACAGAAAACAAAAAATGGTATTCCACTAGTATCACCTTTCGCAAAGAATTGGCAAGTCCTCCGATAGTAATTTCATTGCATGTGTCATCGCGTGTGTCATCGCGTGTGTCATCGCATGTGTCATCGCATGTGTCATCGCATGTGTCATCGCGTGTGTCATCGCGTGTGTCATCGCATGTGTCATTGCATGTGTCATCGCGTTTGTCATCGCATGCGTCATTGCATGTGTCATCGCATGTGTCATCGCGTGTGTCATCGCATGTGTCATTGCGTGTGTCATCGCGTGTGTCATCGCATGTGTCATCGCGTATGTCATCACATGTGTCATCGCGTGTGTCATCGCGTGTGTCATCGCGTATGTCATCGCATGTGTCATCGCGTGTGTCATCGCGTGTGTCATCGCATGTGTCATCGCGTGTGTCATCGCGTGTGTCATCGCATGCGTCATTGCATGTTACATCGCATGTGTCATCGCGTGTGTCATCGCGTGCATCATTGCATGTGTCATCGCGTATGTCATCGTGTGTGTAATTGCATGTGTCATCGCGTATGTCATCGCGTGTGTCATCGCATGTGTCATCGCGTGTGTCATCGCGTATGTCATCGCATGTGTCATCGCGTGTGTCATCGCATGTGTCATCGCGTGTGTCATCGCGTGCGTCATCGCATGTGTCATCGCGTGTGTCATCGCATGTGTCATCGGATGTGTCAATGCGTGTGTCATCGCATGTGTCATCGCGTGTGTCATCGCATGTGTCATCGCGTGTGTCATCGCATGTGTCATCGCATGTGTCATCGCGTGTGTCATCGCGTGTGTCATTGCGTGTGTCATCGCATGTGTCATCGCTTGTGTCATCGCATGTGTCATCGCGTGTGTCATCGCGTGTGTCATCGCATGTGTCATCGCGTGTGTCATCGCATGCGTCATTGCATGTGTCATCGCCTTTGTCATCGCATGTGTCTCAGCGTGTGTCATCGCGTGTGTCATCGCATGTGTCATCGCGTATGTCATCGCGTGTGTCATCGCGTGTGTCATCGCATGTGTCATCGCGTATGTCATCGTGTGTGTCATTGCATGTGTCATCGCGTATGTCATCGCGTGTGTCATCGCATGTGTCATCGCATGTGTCATCGCATGTGTCATCGCGTGTGTCATCGCGTGTGTCATCGCATGTGTCATTGCATGTGTCATCGCGTTTATCATCGCATGCGTCATTGCATGTGTCATCGCATGTGTCATCGCGTGTGTCATCGCATGTGTCATTGCGTGTGTCATCGCGTGTGTCATCGCATGTGTCATCGCGTATGTCATCGCATGTGTCATCGCGTGTGTCATCGCATGTGTCATCGCGTGTGTCATTGCATGAGTCATCGCGTATGTCATCGTGTGTGTCATCGCGTGTGTCATCGCATGTGTCATCGCATGTGTCATCGCGTGTGTCATCGCGTGTGTCATCGCATGTGTCATCGCATGTGTCATCGCGTGTGTCATCGCGTATGTCATCGTGTGTGTCATTGCATGTGTCATCGCGTGTGTCATCGCATGTGTCATTGCATGTGTCATCGCGTGTGTCATCGCATGTGTCATTGCGAGTGTCATCGCGTGTGTCATCGCATGTGTCATCGCGTATGTCATCGCATGTGTCATCGCTTGTGTCATCGCATGTGTCATCGCGAATGTCATCGTGAGTGTCATCGCATGTGTCATTGCGTGTGTCATCGCGTGTGTCATCGCATGTGTCATCGCGTATGTCATCGCGTGTGTCATCGCGTGTGTCATCGCATGTGTCATCGCGTGTGTCATTGCATGTGTCATTGCGTATGGCATCGTGTGTGTCATTGCATGTGTCATCGCGTATGTCATCGCGTGTGTCATCGCATGTGTCATCGCATGTGTCATCGCATGTGTCATCGCGTGTGTCATCGCGTGTGTCATCGCATGTGTCATCGCGTGTGTCATCGCGTGTGTCATCGCGTGTGTCATTGCATGTGTCATCGCATGTGTCATCGCATGTGTCATCGCGTGTATCATCGCATGTGTCATTGCATGTGTCATCGCGTGTGTCATCGCATGCGTCATTGCATGTGTCATCGCGTGTGTCATCGCATGTGTCATTGCGTGTGTCATCGCGTGTGTCATAGCATGTGTCATCGCGTATGTCATCGCGTGTGTCATCGCATGTGTCATCGCGTGTGTCATCGCGTGTGTCATCGCATGTGTCATCGCGTGTGTCATCGCGTGTGTCATCGCATGCGTCATTGCATGTGTCATCGCATGTGTCATCGCGTGTGTCATCGCGTGTGTCATCGCATGTGTCATCGCGTGTGTCATCGCTAGTGTCATCGCATGTGTCATCGCGTGTGTCATCGCATGTGTCATTGCATGTGTCATCGCGCGTGTCATCGCATGCGTCATTGCATGTGTCATCGCATGTGTCATCGCGTGTGTCATCGTATGTGTCATCGCGTGTGTCATCGCATGTGTCATCGCGTGTGTCATCTCATGTGTCATCGCATGTGTCATTGCGTGTGTCATCGCGTGTGTTATCGCATGTGTCATCGCGTATGTCATCGCGTGTGTCATCGCGTGTGTCATCGCATGTGTCATCGCGTGTGTCATCGCATGTGTCATCGCGTGTGTCATCGCGTGTGTCATCGCATGTGTCATCGCGTGTGTCATCGCATGTGTCATCGCATGTGTCATCGCGTATGTCACCGCGTATGTCATCGCATGTGTCATCGCGTGTGTCATCGCATGCGTCATTGCATGTGTCATCGCATGTGTCATCGCGTGTGTCATCGCGTGTGTCATCGCATGTGTCATCGCGTGTGTCATCGCATGTGTCATCGCGTGTGTCATCGCGTGTGTCATCGCATGTGTTATCGCGTGTGTCATCGCGTATGTCATCGTGTGTGTCATTGCATGTGTCATCGCGTATGTCATCGCATGTGTCATTGCATGTGTCATCGCGCGTGTCATCGCATGCGTCATTGCATGTGTCATCGCATGTGTCATCGCGTGTGTCATCGCATGTGTCATCGCGTGTGTCATCGCATGTGTCATCGCGTGTGTCATCGCATGCGTCATTGCATGTGTCATCGCATGTGTCATCGCATGTGTCATCGCGTGTATCATCGCATGTGTCATTGCATGTGTCATCGCGTGTGTCATCGCATGCGTCATTGCATGTGTCATCGCGTGTGTCATCGCATGTGTCATTGCGTGTGTCATCGCGTGTGTCATAGCATGTGTCATCGCGTATGTCATCGCGTGTGTCATCGCATGTGTCATCGCATGTGTCATCGCGTGTGTCATCGCATGTGTCATCGCGTGTGTCATCGCATGCGTCATTGCATGTGTCATCGCATGTGTCATCGCGTGTGTCATCGCGTGTGTCATCGCATGTGTCATCGCGTGTGTCATCGCATGTGTCATCGCGTGTGTCATCGCGTGTGTCATCGCATGTGTTATCGCGTGTGTCATCGCGTATGTCATCGTGTGTGTCATTGCATGTGTCATCGCGTATGTCATCGCATGTGTCATTGCATGTGTCATCGCGCGTGTCATCGCATGCGTCATTGCATGTGTCATCGCATGTGTCATCGCGTGTGTCATCGCATGTGTCATCGCGTGTGTCATCGCATGTGTCATCGCGTGTGTCATCGCATGCGTCATTGCATGTGTCATCGCATGTGTCATCGCGTGTGTCATCGCATGTGTCATCGCATGTGTCATCGCGTGTGTCATCGCATGTGTCATCGCATGTGTCATTGCGTGTGTCATCGCGTGTGTCATCGCATGTGTCATCGCGTATGTCATCGCGTATGTCATCGCGTGTGTCATCGCATGTGTCATCGCGTGTGTCATTGCATGTGTCATCGCGTATGTCATCGTGTGTGTCATTGCATGTGTCATCGCGTATGTCATCGTGTGTGTCATTGCATGTGTCATCACGTGTGTCATCGCATGTGTCATCGCGTGTGTCATCGCATGTGTCATCGCGTGTGTCATCGCGTGTGTCATCGCATGTGTCATCGCGTGTGTCATCGCATGTGTCATCGCATGTGTCATCGCGTATGTCACCACGTATGTCATCGCGTGTGTCATCGCGTGTGTCATCGCATGTGTCATCGCGTGTGTCATCGCATGTGTCATCGCATGTGTCATCGCGTATGTCACCGCGTATGTCATCGCGTGTGTCATCGCATGTGTCATCGCGTGTGTCATCGCATGTGTCATCGCGTGTGTCATCGCATGTGTCATCGCGTGTGTCATCGCATGTGTCATCGCATGTGTCATCGCGTATGTCACCGCGTATGTCATCGCGTGTGTCATCGCATGTGTCATCGCGTGTGTCATCACATGTGTCATCGCGTGTGTCATAGCATGCGTCATTGCATGTGTCATCGCATGTGTCATCGCGTGTGTCATCGCGTGTGTCATCGCATGTGTCATCGCGTGTGTCATCGCGTGTGTCATCGCATGCGTCATTGCATGTGTCATCGCATGTGTCATCGCGTGTGTCATCGCGTGTATCATAGCATGTGTCATCGCGTATGTCATCGTGTGTGTAATTGCATGTGTCATCGCGTATGTCATCGCGTGTGTCATCGCATGTGTCATCGCGTGTGTCATCGCGTATGTCATCGCATGTGTCATCGCGTGTGTCATCGCATGTGTCATCGCGTGTGTCATCGCGTGCGTCATCGCATGTGTCATCGCGTGTGTCATCGCATGTGTCATCGGATGTGTCAATGCGTGTGTCATCGCATGTGTCATCGCGTGTGTCATCGCATGTGTCATCGCGTGTGTCATCGCATGTGTCATCGCATGTGTCATCACGTGTGTCATCGCGTGTGTCATTGCGTGTGTCATCGCATGTGTCATCGCTTGTGTCATCGCATGTGTCATCGCGTGTGTCATCGCGTGTGTCATCGCATGTGTCATCGCGTGTGTTATCGCATGTGTCATCGCATGTGTCATCGCGTGTGTCATCGCATGCGTCATCGCATGTGTCATTGCATGTGTCATCGCATGTGTCATCGCATGTGTCATCGCGTGTGTCATCGCATGTGTCATCGCATGTGCCATCGCATGTGTCATCGCATGTGTCATCGCGTGTGTCATCGCATGTGTAATCGCTTGTGTCATCGCGTGTGTCATCGCATGTGCCATCGCATGTGTCATCGCATGTGTCATTGCATGTGTCATCGCGTGCGTCATCGCATGTGTCAAATGGTGAAATTAATTGTACGAAAGGAGCTTATCAGTGCCAAAACAGAAATTAAGCGTGCGTATTATGGGGAGAGGATAAACAAAAAAAAAAAAAAGTGTTTTGAAAAATAAACAAATGAAAAAGAGAAGAGATTCAAGTCACACACAATTTTAAAAAGTATTTTGCCCTGCTCCCAGAATTGCAGCATTGAACATTATTTGCTATTGAATTATGAATGAAAGCTGCAACTAAAAAGGGGAAAACAATGAAATTCAATAGCCGGATATAGTCGCATTTGATGTTTCTAGCAAAGAGGGTACGAATTGACAACTGTATTACCAAATCTTTGCATACAACTGAAAAAATGATTCTTGAGTTGACTCAGTATTAACTTTGCTTCGAATCAAGCTCCAGAACTATAGCTTTGAGTTGACGTTACACCAAAAAACTAACTCTTAGTTAAACTAAATTAGCTTTAGATTTTCCAATACCATTTAGAAAATCTATGTACCTACCTATTTTTCTTGGAACTTTGGTTAAACGAATAAAACTTTACTTTGAAAAATTTCATTACCTGATCTTTTTTGTCAGTCCAGAACAATCATAATTCAAAAACATAGAAGAAGAAGTTTTCATGGACGCGAAGCAGAACTTAAAAATAATGGGTGTTTTTTCAGACATAAAGTTTTCAACCTGGCAACACTTTTTTTGAAGCTGTTTTTTCTTTTTAAAATTGTTACTTGATTCATTTTTTAGTTTGTATTTTATCGTAAAAGATTCCAAGCCCCACGACCACTGGGCACTGCATACGTTCGGTAAATTGTCTCGAAATGAGATCGCTTTTGACGCCGATTTTTAAATAATGTCGAGTTTTAAACCTGAGAGTTAACTCAAAGATCGGGCGATTAAACACCACTGAACTACTTGTTTGTGGGGTTATGTGAATTCGCTTGTCTACGGCAGAAAAGTTCGAGTCCATTACAACTTAGAAAAGAATTTTCGGCGAGTTATTGCTGACATACAAAAATAAGTGTACGAAAATTGTATTCTTAGAACATAATTGCATTATTCTTTCTTGAAAAACAGAAGTTTTGACTGAGAACCTGAGAAAAAATTGTGTCAGTAACGTTACCGAGAAAAAGTTAGTGCTTATTGGGTTCAAGTTCAAGTGATGTGATGTAGTTGGTTTGAAATAGAGAAAAAATCCTCCTGCTGAGCGCATCTTAAATCATCAAAAAACATGGCTTTAATATAAAATACCCTGTCAACAAAGTTTAATTTCAAGTCAAGAACTAAGAAGCAATTCAGAAGTTTTTTTTATAGCCGGATAAACCAAAAGAAACAGTAATTTTTTTTAAAGTTTTTTCAATATGAATTTTAAGAAATGTTGGCTTGGACATATGTGAAGACTTAAAGTATTGTTCTTAGTACACAATAGACTGGCCCAGTAATCTATTTTAGTTGTTTCTTCGATCTGCAGCATGAGTATGAGTAGCCTCTTATGAATAGGGGTTAACAGCTTGTTAGACTATGCCTAGGAAGTTTAAAGTCTACACTGTGACAATGTTTAAGTTCGAGTAGTTTGGTTTCTAATTTGGAATCCCCCATTTACGCAGACGTTATACGTCATACCTTTATCACAAATCAGTTGCCAGTCACGAAAATCCGATCTCGATCAAATAGAAGCACAGATACTCATAATAAAATCAGTGTGACATCAGCAATTATGAGCACATGACTCTTCTTTTTCTTAGTTTGAACTCACAGGCAAAGTATCATAAGCAAATTTTCAATTCATAGTCATAATAGTGATAACTTATCACCGCCATTAAGGCACGTGCTCCTGGATTCTAAAACAAGTTGTAGAATGTACATGCTGAGTCCATGTTGAATAAATTAGTAAAGGGCGGCAATTCCTCGCTAAAAGTTGTTATCTTTAATCTCATCGTCTGGCACCTAAGCTTTTATTTGCAGTTACTCAAAAATAGTATAGTTTATCGATACCTCAAAATTTCAATGCCAACGATTAAGTTCGAGGTCTGTGTCTACCCACATGCTAAAACTACGACGTTAGCGAAAAATAGAGAATCTTATCAGGACGTTGTTTTTTAAACAGTCTCGACCAAAAATTGACTTTCGACTAAAGATATAGGAATTTAGGTGTAATAATGCCAAAAATATATTTTGAAGGGTGTAAAGTGTTGACTTTGTCACGTACTATATTAAACTCTATTTTTATCTCTAAAAAACAATTCGTAAAAATAATCGAATGAGTCGAGCGATTTATCAGGAAACTTTTTCGTACAGTTGACTTTGCATAAACAGGTATATTTATCAGTACACAAATTAAATTCAATACATGGGCATTGTTATCACATCATGTCGATTGTCGGCGCTGATATCGACCTCCTGCAGGTGTGGAGTGTTTTTTGGTGATATACCATTTTCAAATCCACCGACCTTCGCAATTCGATCCTCATTATTATTTCAGCCTTTGATCTGCAACTTGTTTTACATCTTAATTGCAGTGTTGCAAAAGCTCTCTACTCTTGTATTTCATGTGGTCGATGGCATAATCGTTCCGAACGAATAAAGCCATATGCAGTCACCATATGAGTAATGAGTGGAAAAACTAGTTATCTGTGGAGCCAAAAGGTAACCCTAACCAAACATGAGAGTACTTTGCCGGTGTCTCCAACTCAACCAGTGAATGAACTTCAAGAACACCAAAAACAAAAAAACCGAGTAAGTGTACGAATGGATGAGAGACGAGAGACAAGAAATTCCTTCGCAATTGGTTAGCTGAAAAGTCGGTCGCTAGAAGATAGTCAACTGTGGCAGTGTATTGAATATCAACCTCACACTGCAATTAATTTACCACAAAGAACTAAACACAATGATGTGAAGCGCGCTCCCATTAATAGTCAAACAATTCAAAGCGCTTTCTATTTTTCAGTCTTAAGTCCAAATAAGGAATACAAGAGTGGCAGATGGCAGTCTGGATGATTGACAATGAATGGGTTCAGCATTTTAAAGATTTTTAATTTAGCCTTTAGGTACGCTACGATTGAGGCAAAATATTTTCGTCGGTCAAAAAACTTTTGCGAAGAGACTCATTATTACTCAAATTAAGATTCCATTTAGGTCCAGGGAGCAGGGAGTATGAAACAGGTATTCTTCCTCTGTCGAAGGTCAATATAATTCATTTCATATGGCTTAAGATTTTTTCCATCACATCTTCAGCGCTTTTGTTTATAACGAACTTATGATTGAGAACCTTAAAAATATTGGGAGAAGTCACCGATATGCTTTGTGTTATATTATAATATAACCTATAGGTTACGGAAATGAGTTCCAGTAGCTGTTTCGCTTAAATAGAATGACTACATAGATATAAACTTTTATAGATGATGTTCAAGAGGTTTACAAATTGGAAATGAAATAGAATAAAAACGATGTTTCTGGTCAGAAAAACACAATAGTCCTCTGATGTTTATGATGTTCATGTAATCAACCTGCAAAGGTCATACAACTGCTGGCACTGCTTTTTGACGTAACGATATCAACTACCGCTAAATATGACGACTTTTATATGACGGCACCGCTAGCCTAGAAAAACGAAGCACTAATGCTTTAAAACTATTTCGGGGGTATGGTTCCACGACCGGCTCGAATGAAACGTTATCATTGAGTCAAATTTTGGAACATTTTTTGAGCAGCTAGAGCTGACTCAAGCTTCGTTGACAACCCAAATTGTTGTAAGAAAACCTTGGTTTTCAACTATCGCAAAACGCTAAACAACAAAATTTCCACACATCCCTGTCATTTGAAGAAAAATGCATGTCATTTGACAACCCTGATCATTACCTCGTTCCAGCAAAAAACTAGTGCTAGGTGCTACTCTGTCCCTATCTGGCACTTAAACTTATTCAATTCAAAACTATCCCAAACATACATTAAAGTTCAGTGGTTTGCCATACAAACTGAAACCTTTTTAGCTACTGGGTTACTATACTACGTGACACTCTTCTCTTGTAAAAAAGCCATTGGGTAGGTTTCTTCTCGGTAACTAGACCAATACTCACATACGGGGTGATAGTCTGGTGGACCGCACTAGACAAGATGATCAACTACAACAAGCTGGCCAAAGTTCAAAGAACGGCTAGTCTGTGTATTAGTGGCACACTGAGGACAACCCCATCGGACGCCCTCAATGTACTACTAGATCTCACACCCCTAGATATCTTCAGCAAACAAGTCGCAGTTAGCTCAGCTACTCGACTCAGAGCTACATCAGTGGGCCAATAATCAAATCGACCACACTACCATTCGAGATAACTTTAAATTCTTACCGAATCGATCCGACTACACCACCCCCAAGTTGGTGTTTGACAACAATTTCCAAGTAACTATACCTTCAAGAGAAGCTTGGGAAAATGGCGCTCTTTTGGAAAATGAAGCAATACACTTTTACACCCATGGTTCAAAAACCAGCGAAGGTGTGGGAAGTGGAATCTACTCAGAAAAACTGAATCTCAGTCTTTTCTTCCGCCTACCCGATCATTGTAGTGTGTTCCAAGCGGAAATTCTGGCGATTAAGGAGGTGCTGTCTTGGGCCAAAGAAAACGTCATATCCTACACGGATATTGGAATCTTCTCGGACAGCCAAGCTGCCGTTGAATCTCTTGCCTCTGTCTCTACAAAATCCATCACGGTCCACAATTGTCAGATGTCTCTGAGGGAGATGTGAAATCTACTGTATGGCAGACGAACTAGCCAAAGACCACTTTCCTACGCTCAGAATGGAACAACATAGGTGTACATATCGCTATATGTAAACTCCTACTTAGACAAGACTTTTCAAATATAACAAACACTAGATGGACTGTGAGTAACAACTGCCTTGCAACCAAAAAAGTTTGGCCGTCAGCCGTCAGCCCTGAACCACCTGTACCATAGGTGTTCTTACGGGACACTGTCTAATAGGGAGACACGCCAAAATACTTGGTGTGTATTCCAATGATTTCTGCAAAAGCTGCACGGACGAGGAGGAGGAAGTAATCGTTCAACACCTTCTTTGCTCATGCCCTGCACTGCTGCACTACTTCATAGGAGGAAAACTCATCTCGGTGAATTCTTCTTCGATGATACTAGCGACTTAGGTTATATAGACCTTAAAAGCCTTTCGAAATACATTAAAAGGTCCGCTTGGTTCGACTAGCAGGTGATTAACCGGCTAGTCCCGTAATGGAAGATTAATAAGTGATCAACTCGTTAATCTTACATCGGATTTCTGAGATCAGTAGGTGATTAACTTGCTGATCTCTGTGGTATTACAATGGGCCCTTGCGGCCTAAGTGTGTCAGGCAATGTATTCATTGGCTGATCAAAATACGCTTTGTGGCAACCATAGGGTAAAGACGAAGGTGCCGTGAAATAAGGTCGAAGGCAATAAGGCCGAATCGATCTTATTTCCCAAAAATTGGGAAATAGTCGAATTGCGCGCGAATTTTAAGCTATTATTAGTTTTGTGGTTAGAAAATGGAACTTTTCTATGAATTTCTAACCACAAAAATTTTCATTTTCTAACCACAACACTTATAAGAGCTTAAACCGAAAAATTAAAACATTTATTTTACAACTTGGGGGGTGGTCAACTCACAAGTAACTTTTGAAATTTCTTCTATAGAAACGCCCCCCAACCTGTAAAAAAAAATTTCAACCCCTCAGTCCCGTAGCGGAGAAGCAAAGCGAAGCGGTCCCATAAATTATTTCTTCTTTATCCAACAGAAATTAAATTCGATTTTATTACTCAACGGATTTCGACTTTATTTCTCAACTTTTGGCATTCTTATTTTTGTCAAATAATTTCGTTTTTTCTTTTCGACATTATTACCTTTTCAATAGGAAATAAGGTAGAAAAATATTTTTGTTGTTGTTTTCGGCCTTATTTCCCAAAAAAGGTAATAAGGCCGATTCGGCCTTATTGCCTTCGACCTTATTTCACGGCACCAAAGACGAAGGCTTCAGCGGACAAACCTATTAAGAAAAGATAGCAAAACGACATTGTCGAATTGACAATCAATAGAAACAGTACTACCAATTTCAAAATTCAAGCCTTTAATGAAATAATCCTTAGCTTTAACTGAAAATATTTACAAATAGTGTGGTCCCTACAGAAGTATTTATGTCGCTTTCCATTGGTTACACTCGGGGAAGCACTCATTTTAAAAACCAATGGAACACCCAAAATTGTTTCCATTCAGTTTAACGTAATTTCATTTGTGTAAGTGAAACACCTATGGCTCTTAAAAAATGTTCCTTGACGAAATTTTTTATTTTGGCATTTGAGTAACATGTGTTAGTGCTTCTGAGTCGATTCTCACTTCAAATCGAGAAGCGGCTGTCACTCCTCAGAATCATGAGAAGCGATCTTTTTGCACCAATGGAACGGTTTGAGAATGCTTCTAGACGCTCCTGGACGGTTCTTCTCGTCCAATGGAAAGAGACATAAGTACGTAACTTAGAACCTGTGTTTTGAGAACTTTCATTTGTCAAATATTAACTGAAATACCAAATGTGTATCCCAAGTCTCAACTGCACAGTTCGAAGAAACGAAAGACCATTTGCAAAATCCAGACGCTAATGACAGCCAATGGGACTAAATATACCGCACTGTTTCTTCAGTCAGAAGGTTTGAGTTTAATTGTCGCTTTCGACAAAGAAGAACTTCAAAGAAATTAAATTATCACCAACAACTTTGAGGAGATAAAACTATCCTTCGAAAGCAAAGTTTCCTATCCATTTTATCATTTTATAGCACTCTTTAAGTTTAATGGCTTTTTATGAGATAAATTAGAATCCATTTGCACTCACTGTTGCTGTCAAGGCTGCATTATCAACGTTTTGACAGAAATGAACACATAAGAGTAAATTATATTTATTATTTGCAATCGCACGGTAATTTCTTTTTGTTCCTAATGCAAAATATTGATAACCTTCAGAAGAATTGACCTTAGAAATTAGGTATATATAGAAATGCACCTATCAACACGAATCTGATACGTGAGCAACACTAGTTCCTATCCGCGATTTCAAGGCACTTCAGAAAACTTCCTTGCGTTGCGTCATTTGGAAATGGTTATAGGCTATTGAAATGTTATTGAATTGATAAACTGTACTTAAAGTGTCTATTTTCGTTATTTTATTGGCAGTTTATAGAACAATTTGAAATCGAGTGGCAGGAGGTATTAATCAAGCAGATCCAATATGGCTTTTTGCTGTCGATATAACGGTTTAATAGTTGCACAATGTTTGCGGTACAGATAATATTTTAGTACTTTTAGTACTCTTTTTGATGTGCTTATAGAGTGGGTTACGCAAAAGTATAATATACAACTTTAAGCTCTAATTTAAAGCTTAACAAATCTATAGCAACCTTTTTTGTTCTAGCTTATCAGTTCGTCGGAAAAAAATCCGTCAAAGGCTGTCATGTCAAGGATTTATCAGCTGAGATGAGCTTCTGTAATTGATTGGAAAAGTGTTGGACAGTTGGAGAAGAGGTACTCAATAGAGCCGCTTATCTATCTACAGGACTTAGAAGGAGAACTTAGTCACTGTTCTCGACTTGTATACAAATTTTCATTTTTGATTAAGGATAAAGGAATTCTGCTTAAGAATTGACATATCAAGTCTTCGATAAAAGCTGCTCATGAACATGAATCGTATCAGGAGGGAAGGGTTTCAGCAGAACATTGAAACTTTTTTAATTTAGCTACATACGCAATAATTCATTTATGTGAGAGTTTACTTCATCATACACACAACGCATGTCAAGACTCCTTTCTTTTTTTTCTATCAAATGCATTTTGCTATAAAGTTGCCAGTGGATTTCTTTTTTTGATTCGACATCTTCGGTTTAAAGAAGGTATAGTTAAACAAGATTGCGGCAACTTAGCTTCACGCTTGTTATAGCGAGTTGGATAAATTCTCCATTTTTCCAGTGTCCAAGAATTCGCTTCGCAACCCTACAGACTTACAACTTCGGCTTCATTTAAAGTTTTTTTGGCTGAAAAAAGAGGAGAATTTCGTACTATTTGGGATCCGTCATCCTCTTAACTATGTTTGCATTTGCAGAAATATTCTTCAACATTTCAGCTTAGCATGCGAAGGGCATCGTGAAGAGAGCCGACCACAGACAGAGCCTTAAAATGCGGGGTTCGAAGGGGTAATAGAGTTATTCTTCTTCTAGAAGAAGAGGAAAAGAAAAAGTATTCAGGAGGTGTTTGTAAAATCAGCTTGTTGATAGATGCTGTTATGTGTGTGTTATATCTCCTCTGTGCTATGAGTGTTCGCTTTCCCAGTTCAGAATCCGTGCACATTCGATAAGAATGCGGATGCTTTTATGAATGGCACTTAAAGAAGAACTATATAATATAACTTTTGAGGCTTTCGCGATTGTTTATTCTCGTATTAAATTTTTTTTTTATGATTTCGGTTTAGCCGCGTTAATATTAATAATATAAAATGAGTGCACTACTGTACTCACCCCGAGTTGTTGCTGAGTAAAAGATTGGGAGCAAACAGTGCTCACTATATCGCTGGATGTTTTTATGGCTACCTGGCGATGTTGATGACGGGGTCCTATATACGCGACAATTTTATGCTGTCATCGCGATTGAAATTTTGATGGCGTTTGATTTCAATCGGTTCGCGTATAAGCCGAGGGATATAGTGAGGCTCGTGAGCTAAAACTTTAGCTTGATCGAAGTGAACCCAGTGATTTTCGCCTGGATTGTCTAGGACGTGCTCGACTATTGCCGACTTTTCCCGCTTTTTTTTGCTGACAGCACTAAAATGTTCTTTTAAGCGGGTGGCAACACTTCGTTGGGTTTGTCCCACATAAGAAGACCCACAGCTGCAAGGGACTACAAAGACGCCCGGAATCTGCAATGGAAAGTGGTCCTTTGGTGATTGGTGGTAAAAAGATGGACTTTACACCGTGTACCTTTTCCACACTTTCCCAACTTTATCCGTTACGCCTTTTACGTAAGGAAGAAAAGCTTTCTTCTCTTCTTCATTCCTTTCCCGTAGCAAACTTGGCTTCCATGTTCTTTTTCTTTTGGAATACCCGTTCATTTTAAGGACGTTGTCCACGAACGTAAGTTCAGCGACGAGGTGGCCATTATCACATATTCTATGTGCTCGCTGAACAAACGTAGACACAACAGACCTTAAGTTTGCCGGATGGTGATTTATGTATCTATTTGTATGTGCCATTTTATTTTTTTATTTTTTACTGAACGTTATTATATATATACAATTGATAGTTATACTAGATAATTTCAGAATTTAAGAATGATAATGTAAAAATGTTGGCACATAGGGGGTCTAACCAAATACATTGTCTAGTATTGAAATAATAACTTAATATTATATAGCTAAAAAGAAAAGAAAAATCTTAATTATAAGTCGGTTGACTTGGGTGATCTCGGGATGCTCCGTCCCGGTTGTCGCTGGCGTCCCTCTGCATGGGAAGGTGGCATTAGCCACGGAAATATGCTGACCCAGGGTCAGCGTAGAAATTGGTGGCTTCGTCGTTGGCTGGTATTATTTCTTCGTTCAAAGTGTTCCTCACGCTTAGGTACCTATCTTGGCTCGGGGTGTTGGTCCTCACTGGTCATCCTTCTCACCAAACGATTTGAGTGGTTGTTGATAATTGCAGCCGTTTTCCTTACTGTCAATAACACGTATTGATCTAAGGGCATCACTTTGGCGAGCGTGCCATTCATGATCCTTGTTACTTTCACATCCAGAAATGCAATGTAATTATTGTTTTCTTTTTCCATCGTAAATTTCATTTTTTTATGTTGCGAGTTAAGATGTTCCAGGAAACTCACTACGGTGGATGCGAAATGTATCATCCACATATCTCAACCAGACTTTCGGTTTTTCGGCAGCACTACTTAAGGAATTTGTTTCAAAATACTCCATCCACAAATCTGTAACCAAAGAAGCTGAAGGTAGCCCATGACCACCCCATCTATTTGTAAAGAAAATTATTTATTGAAAATAAAATAACCTGACGACAGACAAAACTCCAAAAGTGGCATGTAGTTGTTAATAAAGAAGACCTGTCCATTGGTTTTTTTCCATAGGCTTTTTTGTTGATTGTCGTCTCTTTGTTTCGTTTTTGTCCGGACAACCGTCTTTTTGTATCCAAATTGATCTCGAACACGTCTTTTAAGTTAGTCGAAACTCAAAAGTTCTTGGCATTCTTTTCTTTCCCAGGTCTGATGATTTTCGATGATCTAGCAGATTTCCAAGCTTTTTTTCGAAAAGGCCCAACAAATCAACTTGGTTTGTACCTACTCCATTTTCACATTAATGTGATGTTGTTGTGGTCTTCTAGAGCAACAAAACTTTTTCCAATAATAAAAACAGAGATTGAACTCTTCAAAGGCCGAAAACCTTGGCAGCGGATGGCTGCGGCACATGTCCAAGCATCACAAACAATCTCTGTCAACTTATCTTTTTTAATTCACAAACTCATGAATAACAAAACGTTAATAAGGTCATGCGAGGTGCTCAGAGTTATCATTATCAAGTCTTCAATTTTTCTAAATCAAATTCTCAAGAAGAGACATGCTCATGTTTGTGGCAAATAATAGCAAACTAATTTCTACTTGTATTCTAATTTCCCGTGAACATTGTGTGGGGATGTTGCACAATATAAATTGTCTACAAAGCTGTATATAGACTTCAAGATAACATGTCTTCATGTCTCATGTCTCGTGTACTACTGGCCCTAAATCGTCCTTGGCATGGAATTCTGTTTACTGGCTAGGCGCTCCCACTCGTTCTCATTTTTCTTTCTGCTAAACATAGAATAGAATCACATCACTACGTTCCGACGAGCACGCTATGTGCTTAGGGTTGCAACATCGTTGTAAGTAACATCGATGTTGGAAAACATCGATGGTCTCCGACTTACATCGATGTCAAAAAAACATCGATGTCATTAACGATACATCGATGTTTTTCCGATGTTTTGCCGATTTTTTAATCATCTTGTCAATAATGAAAAAATTGGCTTTATTTACGTGCACTGTAGCTAAATATGGAAATTTACTAGTCTTACCAGTTCCAAATTCAAATCGACAGGATTCATTTGCAAATTGCGATACAAAACATTTATTTGAACGTTATTAATATTACAAATATTCAAATTATTTGATCAAACCCAAGAATTTTGAGATCGAATCAAAAGAAGCTCTGATAGTCTTGTCCCAAGAAGTCTATTTCTGTCCTGAGTAGTTCTTGCCCCAACTCCCGAGAACAAACGCTCACTTGAGACGGACGTGGCAACGATGGGAAGATAAATCATTACAATTTTTGCATGCTTTTTAAAAACAGATTTCATATGATCTTTGAAAACACTTATGTCGCTTTCACTCGGGGAAGCACTCATTTTAAAAACCAATGGAACACGCAAAATTCTTTCTATTCAGTTTGACGTAATTTCCTTTGTGTGAGTGAAACACCTATGGCTATTAAAAAATATTTCTTGAAGAAATATTTCTTTTTGACATTTGAGTAACATGTGTTGGTGCTTCTTGAGTCGATTCTCACTTCAAATCGAGAATCGGCTGTCACACCTCAGAATCATGAGAAGCGTAACGTAACTTTGACAATTCGCAAGTCGCAACTCAAACGAAACATGAATGAAGTACTTTGCATTTCTCTATTTCTGCAGGAAATTGAAAAGGAATAGTGCACTCATTTAATAATTAAACTACAATTGTCACCAGTTACGTCTTATGTCTGTGTGAATAAATCCTTGAACCGCGATTATTACAAAACTATTTTGCACTGAACGGGTTGCCCTTTTCTTAGAAATAGTTTTCATACCTACTAACTAACAAAAGATCTACAGGCTCTTGACTATGCTATTTTTCGTTTGTAGGTAGATTGTTGTTGCAATTCAGTGATCAAAAAACTTTTTTGTTTAAGAATTACACTTTACACGTGTAGGAAATGTTCAAGGAAATGAATGTGCGATGCCGATGTTTTTGCCGATGTTTTCAGTTTTGCCTTCGATGTATCGGCGATGTATCGTTTTTCAAAACATCGATGTTAACATCGATGTCTATGACTAAAACATCGATTTTTTGAAAACATCGATGTATCGTTTGCAACCCTATATGTGCTACGTGAGTCACGTCACATTAGCCCGGCAAGAGAGAAGTCTCTTTTGTTTACAAACAAAACGCACGCTCTCCACACCCCCAAAACCATATCTTGACCTTTGCATTTACAGAAAAAGAACAGTATCCAAGGCGGACAAAAACTACTTCTTGATTCATTAAAAACAATGAGATTCAAATCATAATTAAAATTGAAAATCAGGTACGCAGGTACTCACTATCGCAGGTGCTTCTAATCCATTACTAATTACGAACCTCATAGGCTACAAAGATAGCAAAATAGACTGGACTGATTGTCAAGGGTTTTATTTTAATCTATTTTTCCCTGTGAACAAAGTTGACTAAGTAGGTACCTAACCTATACCCATGTGTCTCGTTTCTCGGTAGGTAGGTACGAAAATCGTCACAAATGTGGGGGCTCTACCTCTCAAATGCTAACACAGAGATAAAGCGGGAACAAGATGCAGTCACTTAAGATTGAAAACACACAAAATCAAAATGAAGGGCTGACCTTTTTCTTAGTGTGAGAGATTGGAAAATTTTTGATGGCTGATCACGCTTAGACCGAGTGATCAAAGAAACTGTAGTATGGTTGGTGTTCACGTGATCGTCGAATGCATGGAATTAATTTTGTTGTTGTCGTCGAACATTTGTATAAACGCAACGGTTTGTCTCATATCTTTGAGTAAAGACATTTTTTTATCTGTGAGCTGAAGATATAAAAACAGACCGGTGGGATTTGTTCGGTTTCCTCTGTTGTTCATTGTTATTGTTATTTCTTGACAAACACCTACTCTTTAGTTGTTCGCAGTCATTTCAACTGAAGACCTTGGTACTTTTGATTGTTGTGAGTTGAAAATGGCCGCTGGCAAATTTAAGCGATGTAAAAATACAAGAGTAGAGAAAAACTCATCTCATTAGGCACACTCTTCGGGTGAACAATCGGGAGTCCCCTTTTCAATACGACTCTGTGTGACGTTGACTCATGCATGATAAGAAAAAAGAAAAGAAAATAAACACGAGGGAATTTCTATGAAGAAAAATATTCTATAGAGCATCAAAATAGAAGCACATGTTTCTGTTGGGCACCAGGGCATAGATACCAAATTCTGAAATGAATTAAATTGATGTGCTGGGAACGAATTTAAGTCCATATGCAACTCAAAGATTAAAAGACCAAAAATGAATCGGAAGGAAGTTGTTTGCGTCACAAAGATTTTGAGAAGTGACTGTTTACTGAAAACAAAAGCTTTGCTGATTTAATTAGTTTCATATTTTTGACCATACCTAGGTATTAGATACTTTCAGCTTTGACGAAGTAGCGAGCATTCTCCAACGTCATCCTGATATGGCTTATCTGGTTGGCAGGGATACCGAAATTTGAAATGGCACAAAAAAGTAAACTCAAGCTGCTGTAGAGAGCTTCTTCGAATCGATGAAGAAGTGATGAGTTTCAATGTTAAATTCTTAGGTCTTCTGTCTTCTTCAATATTTGATGTAGCCCTGTGTCTAAAACTGTCTAAAACAAATTTATGTTTGTAGTAGCAGCAGAACAACTTCTAAATTTTCTGTTGTGGACATTTCAAGGAGTATTTTTGTACACTTTTTATACAAAACAGAAAACAGAACAAGGGTATAACAAAATGATGGAAAACTGCATGTAGATGACGATTCTCTTTAATTTAATCTTCTTCTTTCATACGTTACGTTACGAGCAGCTTGATCTCGAAGGGATCACAGTTCACAGCTCTCTTATACTTATCTTACACTAGGTGATGTGCTTTTTTCTCTAGAGCTGAGGTATGCTCGTCGGGTCAAGGACTCAAGGGTCGACAAAAGAAAACACTTATCTAAAACTTCGGTTACGAAGAAGGTCCAATCTTTTTATTTGTCTTAAAGCTAGTCTAATATAATATTTATTAATTCTTATCACTAATGCTGGTGATCGGTGGTTCCAACGCTGGTAGATCCTTAGTCCTATATGCTGGCAAAATGTCATCAGGTACGGGTTCTTAAACGCTGGTAAATCAACAGTCAAACACTGGCATCAACAGGCAAATCCTGGCATCAACGGTTTAATAGCTGGCAAGATAAAACCCAGAAGTCTTTGAGAGGCTAGTGGGGATTCGGGCAAGGTATTTCAAGAAGACCTTGCTTAAAATTGGGAATCTCTGGGCACACTACGTACCCCTGGTTTTCCTCTAGTGGAAGTAGCCTGTACCTACTCTAGATAGGTACTTTTCCAACACGGGCTGACTTCCCCTTCTCGTACTTTTTAAGGAGGCCTTATAAATCATATTCACCTAGTGCGTGTGAGTTCTATGGCATGAGTGAAAAATATCATGTGACAACAATGGCATGTGCATTGGCTGGCAGTAGGGTGTGTATTTGTAACTTCGTTACAGCTAGCGATCCATGTGTAGGGGGCACTGCTTTGGACAAAGAATTTTTCAGAAAACCGGCTTGTTTTGACCGTCTTTTTTCTGGGCATACTTTTATCCTGTCATGTTGCTCTTTACTTTGATCTCAGTTAGGTTGGGTTGATGGAAATCAGACCGAATTGGCATAACTGGCAAAACTGTTGATGACGAGATTAGGCCTTCATCTCTATTAACCGGCATACTTTAGACCTGCAAAATTGACTTCGTTTTCAAGTTTCCCTCCTTATTCTAGCAGACCCTACGGATTGCGATTTCCCCTGTTTTTTCATTTCTCTGCTGATTCTTTTCCACACCTCTTTTACACACCTTATTCGTTGAGTTTAGGAGCAACATTTTCTTAGTTCATATTTTATTTGAAAAGTTTGATTGAACAAATTCAGGGGTGGAATAAATGACGGGGAAAATTGAGCGGTGGTGGCTGGGATCATATATGTATACAAAGTCTGCCTCCACTTCTTACCGATTAGTTCTTTGGTTCAAAGGAATTCAAACTTCCAGACGAAGAGTATTCAGTAGCTGCTAAGCTTGAATGTCCTCATGAAAAATTATGTAAAGTGTGTTGGTTCCTTAATGTTGGTTGCTTAATGGTTCCTCATTTCCATTTTATCTGTCTTTCTGCTTCTTCTCTACATCTTCAGGATACGAACGGAAAATGTTTTTCTGATGATGTTCTAAGATCAGAAATATGTGAAAACGACTTAAATGTTCGATAACGTCTTCTTTGAAATCATATTAAAGGTCGATACTCAGCCCAGAAATGCTCAGAGCGAATGAATCGGGTCGAGAGCCAAGCCCTGAGGTGCGTCGCCATTATGTTGAATGGCATCAAAAGGCACACGCCGCGCCGATCGGCAATAGTGTGGACTTAATGTGGACATACCGATCGGCCTTCCTCATTACCGAAAGGCGAAAGCTGACAAGAATTCGAACATAATGAAATAATGTGTGGACGCACCTTTCCAATTCATTCCAAATTATCATTTCTTGGTAGGCAATACATCCATTTCCATAGTGGGTAAAACCTTATTTCAACTTAGGTCTAAGCTAGTTGCGTAGTTTTTACTATTTATTTTCATAAAACGTTTAAGTTCTACAGCACCTATCCAAGGGTAAGGGGGATTTGAGCCAGAAAAAAATTTCTAAAAAATTTGTTTGGGTATGAGAAACTTTCTTACAGATATCTTTATAAAAATAACCTCTCTTACCTACGCTACGGTTTGAACGTCTGAATTCTTGCTGTCACAGTGTCTTAACATATCAGTGGATATTGAAAAACGCCTAACCCTACTGACAATTCTATAGTTTTTAAACAGTAGGGTGTTGACATGCTCTTTGTTAATGTGTTTTGTATACGTTGACAATTTGATATCTTAAAATAAAACTTTCGTCGTAATTTCATTTTCATTTCCTTTCAATAGCTGGGGTCGCAGACAGTGTGACACAACGTGACAACCAACCAAAGGACAAAAAAAAAAAACTAATTATAGCATGTCGTATTTTATGAACGACCCCTTAGAAAAGAACCTTCTTTCTGAGTCAACTAGGTATAATAAAAATAATTTTAATAAGAAAACGCATATCTGGACTTTTAATCTTAAAGATTAATCTTAAAGATAGGTTGAAAAATTTTACGCTCAAAATACATTTTATCTATAGTGACTCATTATTGTTCGTCACCCGGCTTAAAGGATCAATAAAATTTACATGATCTGCTCCTGGAACAATAAATGCATGACAACATACATGCAACACCTTACAAGTGCGCACTAGCTTTTTGGGGGCACAACCGCAAGTCCCCAAGCACTTGCTAGCTTCCCATTCGCTGCTCGGCGCCGCCGGCTGCCATCCCCAAGTCGCAACTCGCAACACACCTTATCGTTATCACTTCCGTCTGTCTGATCTCTTTCCTGATATTCTTCCTCTTATCACCTTCTTCCTTCACATGAAAAACATTGTTTGTGTATTTGTGACTGCTCTTTCTTTCCACTTATATTCTAAAAGACGAAAAACGATCCGCAGGCGAAAGTATACCAAAACAAAACATCATAATCACTTTGCAGCTCAAAGTTTGAGTGTTTATCTCTATCAACAAACAACAATAACAACAATCTGCAAAAGTGAGTGAGACGTTCTTCGTTTAAGAATTGAGTGTTTGCAGATGTTGAGCTCAGTTGAGAGTTGACCATTGTGTCGTCCGTTGCGTTTAGTCGTTTGTGCTTCCAAACCAATCTTAATTCGAGTGTTCTCATTTTGCTATTAAAGAAAACTAATTTTCTTAAAAAGAAAAATAATCAAATAAAAAAAGTGCTGACTTTGCTTGGAATATTATTTCGAAATATTCCGACCGCGCACAAAGAGTAGAGGTACCTACTTTGTCGTATTCCGTCCTAAAAAAAAGAGTGCCAATCCGGTGCCAGTAATGAAATAACGGAATCATTTTCGTACATTTTTTTATTGCAAATTCAACAAAATAAAATAAAACAGTTAGCTCAGTGTGCAAAATTTCGTAAGCTGTTAGCCTACGTAACAAAAAAAAAAAAAAACATTCTGACGGTAAAACGTACTTTTTTTGGACACAAAATTAACATTCAAACAAAAAACCAACAATTTAAATGAAAAATCGTGAAGTGGCCAGCAGTTTATTGCTTACGATCGCACAACAAATGGATAAAGCTGCACTTTTGTCATTTAGCAGAATAAAATACGAAAACTATTCCCTTACCAGCATTTAGTCTGCGTTTTCATCATAAAAAAAATTAAATTATCAACCATCCCACAGCCAAAGAATCAACAGCAGGAAAATCCCCATCCATCCAACCATCCATCCAAAAACAAAAAAAATTATTGATTTTCTTTTTCGGGGTTGAAAACTAGCATATTATCTGTGATACATTCACCACGTGAAGCTAGGCAGTAAAGTTAAGCTGAACGCATTCGCATATTAGAATAAAAGCCTTTATAGTTTTTATTGGCCACATCAACAGACAAACAGAAGGAAGGAGAGAGAGATATACTTAGCAGGGAATTACCTACGAGAAAATACAGTTGCCAAAACGCAAAGAAGTAATTAACTTTAACAAAATGTCTTCCCTACCCGAGAAATCGCAGCAAGTAAATGCATCGGTAACAGCTGCAGCAGCCAGCATCGTTACTTCACCATCATCATCGTCATCATCGTCGTCGAAGCCAATGCCCAAGTCGTTTTTCTTCCGAACGGATTCGATCAAGAAGATCAAGTGTACTGCTGTCTACCCTTTCCAAGTTGCTGGTAAGTAAAAATAAAAACCTAGTTGAGCACTTTATTTTGTGAGGTACAGAAAAGAGTTACTAGTTTTTAAAATTTTTTTTATTTCTCTTCAAAAATCAGAAAAAGAAATTACTATCTAATGCTTTTTCATGAAAACAAGTACAACGACCGGCATGTTTAAGGTTTTATTCATTTCCGGTGCGTAACATGATTCCTACGTGACAGGGGGTAGGTTGGTTGAGTAGTTCCGAATTTTTTATTAGACCCAAAGGAATCTTTAACGTTTTGTATTTATGTCTGTGCAAACACCAACTTTAACAATTTCATGCCGTCTCAAGCAAGCAGGTGTCGATATTGCATCACCTAACCAAACAAATAAAAAACTACGGAATTCAAAAAGTTCAAAAAGAAAATTCACCCCGGTCTTGATAAAAAAAGTATTTGATAAGAAATTTTGAAATAATTTCATTCTACTTGCGTTGATTCTGAATGCAACGTGCAGTGACCTACATGGCCCTTAATCTATTAATGCTCCGCTCCACCCACCACATCCGCAAACAAAATTGAAAAACTCACTCGAAAAAACAAAAGACATGAAAAAACAAACATCAATTCGCAAAAGTGTACAAAATAATGGGACTGGGGGATGTGAAACCGTTACAAAATTTCGCTTCAACGATATGCTGTTTCTTGTTTGCAGCTTTGTATGCGACAATTGAGTAATTGACACCTCGGTTCTACAAGATTCCGTTTACATCTTTCAATATGCGTGTGCTCACTTTCTCCCTTACACAAGAACTGTTTAACAGACAAAATAACAATAAACACGCAACTCTCATAAAAATATGAGACCGTTTCTTTTTTTCATGGAAACAAACTCTAGGGGCCTGCAACACAAAGCTACAAGTCTACATGCAAACTTGAAGCTTTGTGTTCCAGAAATTTGTTTCTTATACTTGTCATAATCAGTTTGTATCAAAAGTACTTGTAGGTTTGATATAAAGCTAAAAGTCTACAAGTCTTCTTAAAATTTACTTGTAAGTAGGTACTTATAATCTTGTATTACAGGCCCCAAGAGGCCTATTCAGTTTTAATATGTGAACAAGTACCTACTCTTTTTATCTCTGATGATTCAAAGTTCCTTTGTTGAGCGCTTGCTTTACTCTGAAATCTCTCTGAGGTTGCCCCGAAGCTTAAATAGATGAACTCGATTTTATTTGAGCTCTGACCTCCATCCGATTATTCCGGGTATTGCTTTGTTGTGGATTTAGTTAATCAATTTTGAGACACTTTTTAAGAAACTATTGGATTGTGGTTGTTGTTAGCTTGGACAACCAACTAAAAACAGCGATTATTCTATGCCAACTGTCTCAAATTAAACGCAAACTAAGCATACCATCGTTAAGGTGCGTCTACACTAGCCGCGCGGCATCAATCGGCACATGCCGATCATCAATACTGACTTAGTGTGAACGTCCCGATCGGCTTTCCTCCTTAGCAAAAGCCGAATCGAATTCGAACTGAATGAAATGGATACGTATGCCGGTCGGCATAGTGTGGACGCACCTTAATTCACATTGATATGGTGAAGGGGGCTAATGGGTATTAAGCTTCTCTCAACTACTCACCCGTTATGTGAAAGTTACTTTTCAGGCTTAAAACTTAGTAGGCTTGTCTTAAATGTTTAGATTTGGCACGTTCCACAAAGAAAGGTGTTACAGAGCTCTATGGTTTTTAAAGGGACGAACAAATTCAAAACAGGAGTACTTTTTTGAAGGAAAAATTTGAGACGATTTTTATGGTTTCGGAACTTTCTAGCTAAGCTGAAACATTAACCTCGCATTTCTGAACAGAATCCTTTTTTGGTCCATGTTGTTTCTTTGTGAAAAGTGACAAAAGGATTGCTCTAATTTAGGAAGAGTTTACTACAATAAAAAATTTTTTGAGCTGATAAAAGAAATGGTAGCAACGCAAATATCGTGAAAGATAAAGTAAGCAATAGAAAAGTGCAAAGATTGTTCGACGCAAGAATTCTTTCTCTGAAATGTTTTTCATGTGGAGAACGCTTAATACTACTCATAATATTGTCCCACAAACTTGTCATAGTCTAAAGCCAGTGAAGTGTTGAAAGATCATAACAGTCTCGCCTTCAAAAAGCACCTCTAATTAACTTAAGTCGTGATGTTACACGATGCTAATGCTAATGAAAACAACACCTTCTATAAAACTCATATATGCCAATGGCGTTTCGCACATAGGTACCTGCAGTTTCAAGTAAACTACCTACTTACAGACATTTTACAACTGATGTCCACTACTTAGGTACGTGCATATTCTTTCTCAGAACTTTAGATAGGCAAACAAATTAGCACCTGTTTGATGTTCTTGGGGCATCAATCTTGTTTAGCTATAACATATCAACTTCTAATATCAGTGATGCACAAACTTCGGACAGAAAAAAAAGTCATGCACACTTAAAGGCCCTGACCCATAGAATCCGTTGCGTCCGTTCGCTGCCAGATTCAACTGACAGCATTCAGTTTTACCGGACATAACGGATTGGGGTGACCCATAGAATCCGTTGCGGTGTGAAGAGAAAACTTCAGATTGGTTTTGACAGCTTATGTCATCAGTTCTGCCGCACGCAAAAAGTTAAAAGTTTTGCTACTTTTTCCGTTACGTCCGATGCATCCGATGCTTATGGGTCACCTCTCATAAGATCGTGTGTATTTAATCGAGCTGTCAGTTGAATCGGGGCCATAAATTCGTTAAAAGAAAGATCTCTTCTGATATTTGCGACATGCGAGCTAATGTTGAATTAAACGTCGTCGGTTTAAGTTAAGTACATAATTTAAAATCAAATACACTCGTCATAAGTCATAACTATTGTCGATTCAGTAAGGAAACATTCAAAAGTGGGTTTGTCCACGCACACTTAGAAATGATAGCAACCTGCGAAACTACGTCAATAAATTCCATGCAAAAGTTTTCGATTTCATTCGTTATCGATCGCAAGAAGAAAGTGACAGTGTCCGATTCATCGTTTACATTTTTGTTATTGTTGACTTTTTCCTCATATCTTGTTTGTCCAAAGAAACCTACTTTCGCGCGTCTGTAAAGCACGTTGCTGAATGTCAACCTCTTGCTTCGCGAATGAAACATAAATTTGAATAAATTGCAAATGTGAGTTCTGTTTTTCTATTTTTATCTAAAATACCTATGTTATATCATATGAGAAGTGGGATGAAATCTCGTGTTTATCTAACAGTTTGCATATTAAAAATGTAGCTCAATATCATAAGTAACCAGCACGCACATAAAAGAATTCATAATACAAACTTGTGTATGAGTAGGTACTTCACTTGCGTATAGCTGAGTGTCTGCAGGTAAAGTGTCAATATGTCTAGTTTCCTGATAAGCAAGCAATCGAAATTGTCTATACTAATTACTTATCAGCTTAAAAGGGATGGTAACGGCAAAATTTCGTCTGACGAGAGAAGTGTCATTATAAAGTAATGTTCAAAAAGCGGTACCTTACCAAGGTATAGGCAATTTCGACTTATGGTGTTTGTTTGCATGGGCAATTAACTATACACGGCGGCGGCGATTATTCGATGCCCATTGCCATACCTACGTAGGTACATTGATATTGGGAAGGGGCTAATGATTATTCAGCTTCTGTCAACTACTCATCCGTTATGTGAATGTTACTTTTCAAGCTCAGTAGGTTTGTCTTAAATTTTGTTTACAAAAAAAAAAAGGCGGAAATCAACGAACCATAAACAAAGCAAAATTAACTAATCCGTCATTACCCACACCATTCAGGCCAAACTAAAGTTTTAAAAATAGGTATACCGAATTGTTTTTTATGCATAGTTCGTATAAGTGTATTAAGAGTAGGTCAAATTTAAAAAAAAGTGCGTTATGGACAGACGTGACCACAATTTTGATGTTGTCAAGTACAATTGTCTTTTTCGTCGGAATTCTCAGCTAGTTCCGGTCAAATTGGTTACTATTTTGAGTGATCATAAATTTAAACTAGTGAGGTTACTTTGAGACATAAGAATAGGCGTACTAAATTGATTGTATATCTATGACGCATGTATAATTATGATAATACAGATAGATATATTTAGACTGCTGTTATCGATAGCAATAAAAACCTGTTGACTCATTCCTAATTCAGTATAGGTAGTGCCAATACTTTGTTTTTTTTTTTATGACGTTCGTGTTGTAGGATTCCAGAAAAGTAGATGGGTAGTAGATGGTTATTACAGCCACATAGTAGAACCAGAGAGTCAACTGCAGCAATGTTGTGGCCATTTGACCTGCAAGCTAAATTCGACTGGGCATCCTAGTCGGGTGGTTTGAAATAAATTTCGAACGTTTTTTCGATAGTTTTGGGTTTGTCAGAATGGAGAATCTTGAAATTTTGTATAAAAAACTATCGTTTTAAAAATAATTGCTATTAAAAAAAAGAGAACTGAGCTTAAAAATTGGGAATATTGAGGCTCATTTGTGGCACAGCCCATAATTCAAATATGGCTGTATCTTTGATTTCACCTCAGAACAAATTTGAGAGTGTTTCAGCCAGGGGGGAGGGGTGTATGAGTTTATGCTCTGCATTACCTACTCTGTGTACAACAACTAAAAGTAATTATCGGGGGTAAATACAACCGCTCGTTTCTTAAGTCCCCGACCCATAGAATCCGTTGCGTCCGTTCGCTGCCGGATTCAACTGACAGCTCGATTAAATACACGCACGATCTTATGAAAGGTGACCCATAAGCATCGGATGCATGCAACGGACGCAACGGAAAAAGTAGCCCAACTTTTAACTTTTGCGTCCGGCAGAACTTATGACATGCGCAGTCAAAACCAATTTGAAGTTTTCTCTTCACACCGCAACGGATTCTTTGGGTCACCCCAATCCGTTGTGTCCGGTAAAACTCACTGCTGTCAGTTGAATCCGGCAGCGCACGGACGCAACGGATTCTATGGGTCGGGGACTTAAAGCAGATATAAGTAAAAGTGCTTCCAAGTACTTGGTTGAAGTCAAGTACTATAAATTCATTCGAAAATCCTCGTTAAAATGTTATATTTAGTTGTAAGCGTTTTTTTTTATCTGTTAAGCGTATATTAGCGAGCAATGGCATAGTGGTTTTTGTTTTACGGATTTAGTTTGGGGAACAGTGAAGCTGATGTTTGAAAGTATTGCTACTTGAAATTTCTGCATAATAGGATTTCCAAGCCTGAAGGAAAAGTTGCGGTATTGCTATAAGCTCTCAAAAAAAGTCAGAGTTGTGTTCAGTGATATCAGCTATCAATGAAGCTTATCCTCTCTTTACAAATTCCTTAAGAGCAGTACTCTTGACAAGTGACTTTTAATGTCACCCCAAACCGGCTCTACAGTTCAAAAAACCAGCCTCAAGGCTCCCAATCACAAGTTTCTTACATTAAAGGCTTACAAGATGTTTGTTCGTAACACCTTCGACATCATAAAAAAACTCCAAAACTTTGTCTGTCAAACTACAATGCCAATCTAACTTCTAACAAGAAAATGCTTTCAATTCACTTCTAAAAATTTGACTTCATTTTGACCCAAATGGGACTTTAATTCATTTATTTGCCCATCTTTGACAAATGATCAATCAGCGCAACAAGAGGTATTCGTGTACTCTTACAAGTCATGTTCAAAGAACATAGCACTCTAATTGAACAGAAAGATAACATTTCGTTTAAATTTCAAATCGATGTGTGGCTAGTGAAAGCGATTCAAAAACATATCTTTTAATCAGATCAAGGGTAGATCGTCAGTCTGCTTGAAAATAAATTAAATTAACACGCAACTTGGTTAAGTAAACGAATGTTATCAGAACAGATTGGGATTCTTAGTAGGTACCGATTAGAATTTCGGTTTGTGCGACAATTAAAATAATATTGACTGACTCGTTTATTTTTAGCATGAGTCTTAAGTTCAACAGTCGCACTTATCATTTTGCGATGTTCGTCTCCCTGTGTGTTCCCATAGCAAATATTTTGATCAGGCTATGTTAGCATAGGTATTTTTTTTTATGAAGATTCTAGATTCTGTTCCCTCAACTATTTACTCTAGATAAGAAAATAAAGAGGAATCCTGTTGAGATTTAACATGTTTCGTTAAGTTCTCCAATTTCCATTGAGCTAAATAAACGCAATTAGAGCCATTCTTTGGCATTTGATGATGACTGGATAGCTTTTCTTTGTGACAGGTTTTAGCTCAAACGTCCTTTAATAAATGTTACTCTCTACAAAAGAATGTTAATGTTACTCTAGGAAAAAAGAGTATCGCAACTTAAGCCGTAAACTTTTTTTCCTTCTTTTTAAGGAACACACATTTCCAAGCGGACCTGGTAGCAAGTCAACCAAGGAAATGTTTTTTATCATGTTGGTTCGACATTCTTCTGTTTTTCTCTTGCAATCGGTTGTCATTGGCCAGTTCACTTTGAGTTACTTGCCTGATGAGTGATTTGTGTATACTGCTTATGCTTATGCGGTTCTTTGTCAGGATACACCTGTGCTTACTCTGAGAAACGCACTTGGTTTCCCATAAAGTCTTTTCTGAAAGCAAGTCTTTGTCTGGAAACTTCCCCAAACAAGGACTTACTCTTGATCAATCAAATACCAACTCTTAATTAATTTTTTTTGGAAACGAATAGGAAGTGAATTGAATTGGCTGTGTACCTTCAAGTTAAGACCTCAGTGGTCTTCACTTGTAAAATACGACTGTAAGTTTTACATAATGCAAATTATCGTTAAATTGCGCAATCTCCTGTCAATGTAAGACCAGAGTCACTGCCTAGGCACCTACCTTCATTCTGTTTAGCATGTTCTATTCAGTAGTAGTGCAACTGAGATTTGTGTTTTTTCTAGCACATCAATGAATAGATTTCAAGGTACAAGAACAAGGTCTCAACTGGCCTTCTTTTAGTCGGCGATGCTAACTTATTTTTCGCTTGATTTAGGTATCAAGAGTTTCTTCTTTATTTTGTTTTGGCAACGTGCTTGTGCATCTGCTTATTGTGTTGGGATAGTGTTGCCAATTTTTGTTTAGGTTTCTGAGGTTTTTCAAATTTTTCATGCTTGTAAAATCAAGACTTACTAGCCCTGTTCACACTGTACAATTAGTTGGACAGACTTTGGCTTAAACGACCAATGCTTGAGAGTGTGAACCTTTCAGACGACCGCTTGTCCAACTTGTTGGATGGTTTTCAAATATTTTTGAAAATCTAGAAGTTGGACGGAGTTACAAAGTATGTGACATAAAGCTGGACGCAAACTACATCCGACCATCAAACTTTCATCAAACGAAGTCTGTCCATAACTAATTGTATAGTGTGTACTCGGCTACTAGCAAATACTCAATTATTGCTTGGTTTTCAAGTCGACTTTAAAATTTATTGTTCTAGTTGCCGATCCATTCTATCATTTGTTATTTTTACCAGATCATGGATCATGCTGCCACTTTTTTGTTTTTAACTTTTGTGTTATGGTGATTTTTTAAGAGGAACTTTAGAACTTTTTTTTTTTTAAACACAAAAAATTCGAAAAAATGAATAAAATATTTAATTGAATCGATAGTTTGAACCTTGCAATTTAATGTTTAAAGATAATTTCATGCAAATGTTGACCGCGGCTGCGTCTCAGGTAGCCCATCCGCTTAGTCCAATTTTGGCATACTCTTTCACACATATCGGCCGGTTTCTCACGAAAGAATGCATTGGCTTCCAGTGCGTCAATCGAAGCGGGCTTGTCCCTATAGACATCAGCCTTGACATACCCCCACAAAAAATAGTCTAATGGTGTCAAATCGCACGATCTAGGCAGCCAATTGACCAGCTTCCGAATAGACTGCTCAGAAGGTCGAGAATGCCGACCATAAATTGGAAGCAGCGCGCAATGAACATTTTGAACCGAGCACGAATTTTGATAGTAAAATTCAATAATTTGCAAGCGTTGTTCATTTGTAAGACGATTCATGGTTAAATTGCAAACCAAACTGAAGCTGTTTGACAGTGACACAAGGTACTAAACACACGTCAGCTGTCAAAACCAGTGTTGCCAAAACCAAACCAGCTAAAAAATCACCTGTTACAAATACCAATTGAGACTGATGTCTATGACGTAATCAGTGATATAAAAACGCAAATGAAAGATTTCTCCATTGTTTTTGTGAATCTGTTGCTTGTTATTTATGCCCGCTATTCTGCAGCAAGTAACCAGCAGCTCATCATAAAAAAGCTACTGATGAATGTAATATTGTTTTGTCTATAAAAGATTAAGAGAGTTTATTAAGATATTTGATCTGCAGCGAAATAAAATTGTCTGCGGCTTTATCAGAAGTACACAAACAGTATATACAGTATATACATGGCAAAAGTGTTGATCTGTGTTATCAACTCAGGGGTTGCATTTTACTTTTTTTGAATTTCATCAGATATCATGAAACAATATACGAAAGAGTGGCAGCACTTGAACTTAATTTAATTCACAGAAATAATTTCCGACAGCAACTTGTTTTTCAAACCTAATTTCTTAAGTCATTATTTCTAAGAAAGACAGACATACCAAAAAGACCAGAACACAATGAACTTTGGAACCATATACTAAGTTGAAAATTGAGCAATGACGACAAAGCCATGATGGTTGTGTTGAAATGATGGTGTGTATAGTTTTGAGAACTTTGCTAACATTTCCGTAGAAAAATTCATTCTGTTGATGTAAAAAGTTGTTTATTGTTTGTTTTGCTTATGTTGAAGGTATGAATAAAGCATAAAGATCAACTCAGGTCGTAGTGTAGTGTAGTGTCTTAGTGCGTGAGAAATTGAAAGTGGAAAATGTGAAAGTAACAACGACTTGTTTTTGTTGGTTCATATTTTGCTGTTGGCAATAAAATAATTTTATACGAACTAAAGATTGAATTTAATGATGAAAAACAGATATTTTATATGTGATCAATCAAAGTTGACGTAATCACACCACTCACAAGACTATGGTCAATTTTCTCTTCCTTTATTCATGGGTATCAGCATGCAAACTGGCCATAAACAACTTATTACATTAGCTTGACTTCAAGTCAGGGCCCAGATTAGGTCTTTGTGCAGTACCCAGATAAGGTCTTTGTGGAGCTCTATCTTCTTCTTATTTCTTTGCGGCTCAGAAGGTTCACAAACCTCCCATTTATATATGTTTCAGTGATACACCTCTTTGAAACTCTGTGGCGTGCTCGGTAGTCCTAAGTCTCCTAACATGACAATGCTGGATGAAGTTTTCTGTTCCAATGTTAAATAAGCTGTTATTTCAAGTGGACGGCTTATTTAACATCGGAACGTGAAAACGTGGTAAATACCTACTTATAACAAGCGAATAATCGCTTTCGTGGATTGGCATAAGCTACACTGCATTTTTTTTCTTGTTGCTAAGAGTGTGTTCCAGATTTTAAAGTTCTGACACAGCAGCTTGATTATCGCTGGCTTCGGAATCATTTTAAAGCACTGATACTGCAGCTCAATTATCGCTAGCTTATGGGAATTATAAAGTTTATCATTTAAAATTGTGCCGTGCTCTTAAAATTCTTATTGCCCTTTTTTAAGATTGCCTTAACATGACTGATAAGTATCTAAACGAACCCCACCTGAAATGATTAAAAGTTCAATCGATAAATCGATAAGAGGCTAGACATGCGTGATCTGAAAATGTTGACCGATAACCGATCGTAAATAATCTTATCGTTAGATGTAATCTAATGTGACCCCATAAATACCGATACTTTCCAGCGATAAAACGTCGCATTAAACAAGATTCGAATAATAAAAGCGATTAATTTTCTCATTCTTCTATAGTTGCAATAGTTTATTCGTAATCTATGATTTCACATTTGTATGTACAAATAGGTAGTGTTGTTCATATTTATTGTATTGTGATAAAAAAGCGTGAATGTACAAATATCTGCTGCTTGCGTCAGATGATCAGATGAACACAAAAGTCGCAGTGTTTTTTATTGCTTGATTCCGATTGCAACTGGCATCACAGTTTTGCAATTCATTTTCTAATAACTACTTTCTCAAAAGATTTAATTGCAAGACTCGAGAAAATTTGCGCTTATTATCAGCTCACCCTTTGACTTATATGTAATTACTTTTGATTTTGCTGTGTAATATATGAACTTGCTTTCAATATTTTCCATTCAATCGTTATACGAATGAGTAATCAGTTAGAAAACTTGCTTGATGGTTTTAGTCACCAACTGCAGTTGTTTTTTTCCTCGTTAAATGTAGTTTTTCTTTAATTTTTTTTTTTACAAAAATAGGACTCACTAATGTAAAATTAAAAATCAGGAGGTTCTTTTTGCCATGACTTGGGATTTAATTGTAGTGGATAAGAGAACTTACCCGAATTATGTGACCATTTTATGGCGGAGGTTAAAAAAATGTCAAATTGTGTCACACACTTTGAGTACGTTCAATAAATTTGTGTATGTTCCCTAATCAAGATCGTCAGCTCTTACCACCCTTGCTTAAGACACCATCAACATTTTACTGAGAGTATTTCAAAGATGTCTTTTCATATTTCATGAAACTTCTATATCCCGGCTTCAATTTGATGTCTTTTTTTTCCTGTTTAGAGTAAATTCAAAATAAATGTCAAATAATATTCTTAATAAATGAAACTTTCGACATTTCCCTAAAAAATCTCGACCACAATTGAAAACGTTCTGTTTTTTAGTAGTAATTTCAAATTAAATGACAATAAAATGGGTACCGGTTCTCCCCAGCATCGACTTCCGCCTGAAATTTTGTTTCCAAGTAAAATAGTAGTTTCATGCGGCAATTGGTCAACCAACTTTTAAGTTTGATGATTTGGAAAGCCCAAAGCTGAAACCTCAGACAACATACCAAATTAGTAACAAAAACGGCCAAGGAAGGTGTGAAATTTTCAATTCATAAATCTCAAGCAAAGCTTTTGCTTTTTATGGCGCCAAATTGTTATACGTCAAAAGATAAAAAAAAGATGATTGAACATCCATTATAGAGTCATTAAAGTGACTTTGAACGATTAAAATTCATTGCGAGTATCTCATAACTTATTTGCTTATTAATTTATATACGCAGTTTGATTTGAATTATGTGTAATAAAACGTTTTACGTAACACACAAGTAAAGAGAAGAACAACTTCTTAATGACAGTACACGTTTCTCGTGTGTTTTATTTGACATCCTTGGCCCGTGTGTTAACTTTCCAGTATGGTAATATAAATGGTTTTTGCCTATTGTTGCTATTAGAGTATATGTTTAATCGATTAAGAGTGTAACTGTAAGCATTAAGTGTTTTAAAGAAATTTATTGCTGAGTTCTTGTAACTGATTTGGCATTCTAATGTTTGCACGCATTTTTTTTAATTGCATTTTTCTCTACGGAAGCATGAGAACTACACTCACATAAAATACGAGATGCAAACCGTTGGAAAATCTCTGCCTTTGGTTTTTCTTTGAAGCCCATATCCATTGAAATGGACATTCAATTTATGAGTAAGGTAATCAATAATGTCTTTAAGAAAAATTTTATTATGTATATCCAACTGTCACAATGACAATTCCAATTTTTTAATGAAGATATAGAACTCTGTAATGACCGGAAACAAACGAAAGCGTCAAAATGGGTGTACAAATATTTGTCCCTAAATTTTTTTATTTTCATTTTGACACACCTAAGTTTTCGTTTGCACTCGACCATTACATTTCCACCTTTTTTGACAGCTTCCAATGGCGCTGATTGGCTTAAATAACGGTCAAAACTGTAAAACTATTCTATAAAAGCTATACATTATTTTTCTTTGTCAATACATCATTCAGCAACTTCGGGTCAAAACAAAAATAAACATATTCAGAAAAATACGCTCTCGTAACCTTGAAGATTGTTAATATGAATAATAATGGGCATCCTGTCTCGAGGCTGAATGCGTTAAATGCTAAACTATCTTTGCAAAAACGCATTTAACACTCTGACAATACACAGACCCAGTGCACAAGAAATGAGATACAATGTGTGTAAATTCCTTTAAAAAACAATGCAGTTATCCTTCGGTACCATTTAAGGGCATGTCTGCATGCAACTTTAGCCGGCATATGTGGAAGGCGTACCCCATTATTATAAATATTTTCTGTTTTTTCTTATATACCATCGCTTTGTATGGCTCAAAGTTGGTTTGTTCCATAATTACGAAGAAGAGTCTTTCCATTGAATTGCTCGTCCGTCATATTGTGTGTGCGCTTCGTCTTTTAAGACCCTACTCGCTTATTGCATTTAATTAGTTTTTGTGCTACACTGCACATTATTTGGTAGTCCATCAGACTTCAATATCCGACTAGGGAATGTCAGCTTTTTTTTGTTTTGTTTTAAGAACAACATGCAGCTCAGTAATCGACAGCCAGAGGTTGGTGGAAAAAACAAGCCTCCTGGCCAACAATTTATTTTATTTTCCTTTTTTGTTATTCAAGTTTGTTGTGACAAAAACAAAGTAGGTACGTGCGTACTAAGATCATCATTGGGTTCATCGTATTTCATCACTCAGAGACCATCATTGTAGAAGGTTATCAATATAATCAAATCGAATTTAGCGCGTCTGTGTAAAGGTTGATAAGACACTGTGTCAAAAAGCACACATGAAATGATTCCGCGGTCATGACCTCTGCACTGGCTGTGCTCCTCGTGTTTGTTTTCGGTCGCAAATGTTTTGAGTTTGATATTATTTCTAATGCGTTCCGACAACAACATGTTTTTGTAGGAAAAGAATCAGTTGTTTTCTCGTTTCAAAAACACGATTACATTTTTTCGAATTGCTTGGCTTGATTTCAAAATCAGTGGAGTGTGGCAAATGAAGTGATAGGCTGTTTCGAAAATAGAATTTTATAAAAGCAAAATTATGTAAAGGTCAACTTCGCGATTATTTGTAAACAAAGCTATGTCCCTCCATATGATAAGATTTTTTTTTAACAAAAAAGTGACACTGATATGAAAGGCGTTGCGTGGTGCTATTTGCCATGTGCGTACGCAACTGCTAACGACAAATATATTGAAAAGGTCATTGGTCTAACCTGTTACATTTCGGCACAAAATTTGACTATTGAATGTTACCGTTTTTGGAGCAACAAGCCGAAATGTATTGCTTGTTATTGATGCATCCTGAAATGTGGAATTTTGACACTCCGAGTGATATCTCTCCAGGGGTGTTTTGAAATCCCGAAAGTCGCTGCAATCATAGCTGCAATACATGACCTGGTGCAACATGAAGCCTTAGTTTCGTGAAGAAATGGTATTACACAATTTAATGGCCAGCGAAACCTCTCCCAAAATCATTTCAATATTTGAGACCATTTTTACTTCTCTCAATCAATGTGATCCAAACTCATATGAAAGCTTTAACTCAGCACTCACTATACTAGTCACTAGTCTGATATAGTGTCAAATAAGTGAAATGATAAGATTAAGACTCTGGCTGTGGCCCCATTCAATGAACCACTCGTACTTAATGATTAATAATCAAATTGCATTAAATTATTGCAACATAGAACTACGGGTTTTGTATAAATTGCTCTGGTTTACACTAGCGTTTTTGCAGCAGCACGGGTGATTACTGCAGGAAAGTTAAAAGAAATCTGTTTCTGTTTGTTGCTTTGAAAAGCGTCGTTCTTGTTCATAATGATTACAATTAAAACTCTTACGTGAGCATTTGGAAATAAATAAACAGAAGTTGCAAGTCTCCACTTATGATTCATGTGACTTTAGCTTAAATCAATAAACTCTCTACTCTCACAAATCACACCAATAACTGTAAATGAAAACTGAAATAACAGATTTTTCCTTTCCTTTTTACAGCAGGTATGAAGCTAAACAAGAATGCAATCATTGAGCTTTTGGAAACTAACATCAAGAAAGCACGTATTTGTGTCCAAAAAGCTATGCTCAACTTTTATTGTGTCATTCTGAAGCTACTCAGTACTCTTTTCGCACTTTGGGATGAAATGGTTCAGAAGAAGGCTCGGTCTCGGGCAACTACGTTGGATACTAAAAGCTCAACAGCAACCAAATCAAATGTAAGTTTATACAGTGGTGCCCGATAAAATTCCCTTAGTAATAACCACTATTGGTTTTTTTTTTTTAAGGATGCTGCTAATAATGAAACGAAAATTGAACCATCCAACGATTCCTACCAAAGCCGCCTCGCCGAGAAGCTTATAAAAATTCAAAAGCACAAGAATCGTCTTAGTGGAAACAGCCTAATTCCATCGACCTCAAGTGCCAGTACTACCCCCAATACAACACCCGCCTTAACACCATCAACATCGGCCACCGATCTCAGACGTTTAAGTGTCGCTTCATCTACTGATAGCTCCAGGTCGTTCAGCTTGCGATCATCAAGGACCCAACTTTACGAAACTAAGTTCCAGGAATATTGTATGGTTTTATGTGTACATGCAGGCCTCGTCGTTATGTATCTACAGGTTCTTATTCTTGGATATGCTCTCAACACGAGTTACATTCCATCGGGACTGATCTTTCTGCTCACTACTGTTGGCATTATTGGATACTTTTTACTAAAGGTGAGAACACATTTTCAATCTGTCAAATTTGTTTATCTATAACTTTTCTTTTGACTTATAGGTGTCCCTAACCAAGAAGCAAGAGTCCGTGCAGTCAAGATCTCCTCGATCATCTCCCGCGCCAGAGGAAAAAAATTCTCGTCGTGATCCAATCAAAGATGACTTCAGTCCAGAACGCCAAAGCCGATCAAAGGCGAAAAAATCTCCAATAAAAATTGATTTCAAGACATACAAGACTTTGAGCAAAGTTGAGCTCTTGTAGATGGCTAAGCTTGCAGAAACAAAAAACCAATTTTTAAGTTCTTCTTTTAAGTACACAATAGTAATTTAAGGTCTATCGAATTAGGGCAATCATATCTTAAAAAAAGCAAAACTTATATTAAGAATAATTTTTTTCCGGAAAAGTACAACTACTCACATTAAACATATTTAACGCATAATAGGTAGGAGTTCCTTTAATCACACAGCTAGCAAACGATGCAAAACAAAATGGAGGAGTTGAGAATGGCATTTCTCTTCTGTCAGTTTTTTTTTTCGAAAGAATATCTTTCAACAGAGCTTTGGAAAGGAATTTTTTTAGAAAGATTCCCTAACAGCTCACGAACAATATCATACTTTGATGAAATTCCTGACAGCGTTGTGATTGACAGTCAAGGACATTTTGTGCATCTGGAATGCACATTTAAGATCAGCGAGCTCTTCACACAACAGAAACATTTACATTTAAAAATAAATTTAAAAATATATGTGCATAAGACAAAGAGAAATGCCTATGACATCATCAATTTTGTTTTGTAAAATGTCAGAATTTTTTTGATATTTCGTTGAGTCCAAATGCAAGGTAGTGCTATAGATGAGTTTACTTATGTTATGAACTCTTTGATTTACAAACGTAATGGTTTACATTTTTGAATTTTATCCTAGTTCTTTCAATTGGTTTGAGTTGTTTAAATTTTTTTGAATTATCTTTGAGAGTATTCTCCAAACCGAGTAGTTTTTAAACGTCATTGTTTCTACGTGTTTCTTGGGTAGATTTTTTTTTTCACTTTTTACTTCACACCGCGACACCAAAGATAGCTAAGTTTTTCAATTCAAACCAATTGAACAGCAGTTTTTGAATATTTAATTAAATTTGAAAAATAATGTTTTCTAACCTATACAGTAAATATAATAAACATTGAATGGATACTTAATATGAATTTAAGAGCTTAAGTAACTGCATTTATAGTTTACCAAGTACAGAAGCTAACAGATGAGTTGGTTAGCGTTAACTAAAAATATTAAACTAACAGTCAAAACGTAACGTAATCATTTGAATCATTTGTTATGATTCAAATCACGTTTTGAAACTCAACATTCTTTGATTCCGTTTACTTAATTTCTTATCCTTTTTCTTACGTTAAAACTTTTATAATTGTTTGTATCAGTTTAAGGTTTAAAGCAAAAATGTTTGTCTGAATGTGTTGATGTTGGTTGTGCTCTATGTCTATCCCTTCCCTATTTTCCTACTTTCTGTCAAATTTCCTCCTTTACCACTTTTTCTGTCACTAATATTTCCATCTCTTTTTCAATAAAACGAGAGACTGAAACACTGCACAGAATGTAGATTATTGAGCAAATTTTTTAAACAAACTGCGATAAGCAGGTTAATGTTATTCATGTGGCCAGTAATTTATGTTGAGGAAATTGCTGTTTCTTATGTTAACAGCAAATTTTTGTAATTCAAAATTTGCTTGTTAACTGAATGAAAGAAACCATCCCTATTTGACTGTGATTGTGTGAGTGAAATTCTTACCGCTTAAGTTAAATTGAAAAATGTAGAATTTAAATAATCATGTCTATTTTTGTAAAAGTCTCGAATTGGAGATATGTAATAGGTTCTATGTTATTTTTTTTTTATATCAATTAAATGTAAACGGCTTAGGTATAAGGTACAATTAAAAACAAAACTATTTGTCTACAATATAGAACACATTGTTCAAATAAATAAAGATGATAATAATTTATTAATTTTAATATAAAAAAATGTTTCTGTTTTCTTAATTTACTTACATACGTGAAATTATCGTTTTGTTCAAAAAAGTGTTTGATTTTCACATCAACAAATTCAATTGTTCAAATTTATTTCACTTCGGTTTGAGTTTTTTTTATAATTAATACGAGCAAGAAATTATCCAAAAAAAATTAATAACTGCAATCTGCAAATAATAAATAATAAACTCAAATGGATGACAGACCCGTCCACACCTGGGCGAAAACACGGACATTTTTATTTTGTTCTCCTCATTCGTCAATTTTGTAGACGTTGCCATTGCAGTTGAAGCATTTTGTGGACTGCTGAATGAATCTGCTACTGCTTTAAAAGCCGACTTGTTCAACCCGCCTAGGAGAATTTGTTTTTTTTTTTTTTTAAAGTAAACAGTTGAATTTTTATTATTTTTTCAACTTTAAAAACAGAAGTTTGCTGAAGCTGCACTAACTTGAAGAATTTTCGTTCCAGATTGACTAAAAATGAAAAAATAATGATTTTTTGGATTTTTTTTCTAGGATAGGTTAGTTCTTTGAAGCCCTGGGGTTGCTCTGTGGTTGCCATAAAGCGTTTTTTGAAAAACTTATACTTGTCCTGAATGTCAAACTGAGTGTTTTTTGAGCCCTGGGGTTGGAAGATTCCTCCTAGGATTCTGCTTGGCCGAGTTAAGGGTTGTCAAATGACAAGTATTTTTATTCAAATGACAGGAATGTGTCTTGATTTTGTGGTTTAGTGTTTTTGAGGACTCATAGAGTTCTCAAAAAAACCTGGATCAACTCTGGGTAAAGCTCAAAACGAATCTAATGTATGCATGTAGTAACCAAATTAACCGGAAAAATTATTTTAACGTTTCAAAAGTAGTAACAAATTGAACTAGTATTCTGCCCTATCACAGATTCCATCGTAATCGAAAAAAGTCTAAGATTCCCGATGTAGCTATCACATAATCCATTCGGAATGGAACGAATTCAACGAATTTCGAAATTTGTAAATTCGGTATCACCCAATCCAAGTGGAATGTAAAATCGTCGTCTTTATATACGAAAGAAGTTGTGTTTTGCAGAAAAATGTGAATGATCCTTCATATTTGGCGTACAACAGCTGATTTCGATAACCAGCATGGCGGTATTTTGTGTGGCAACTGGAAATGCTTTCTTCGATTCCATTCGGATTTTGTGATCACAAATTTTCGTAGTTCGTAACTTAGTCTTCCGTGTGGAAGTTTTCTACGATGGAATCTGTGATGGGCTGATTAATATTTTATTGAAATTAAGGAAAAGAACAACAAATAAACACAGTTCTACGTTCTACGAAAAACGAAATTCAATTTTTTTCAGCCCCTACCACAACGCACGACAGCCAAAAACTAAACCTTCGGCTTCGGCCAAAGCTTCGGCCTATTTTTGCCGAAGGCGAAGGTTTAGCCGATTGTAGTTTTTTTTTTAGCCGAATGTGGCCGAAGCCGAGGCCGAACCTTCGGTCGGACACTACTTAGTATAATCGTGTTAGATTGTCCATTACCGATAAGCGACCCTAAATACCGCAAAGAGTATTTGAACTTTCCATGCCTAGCATTTTCAGTTTTTTTTTTCTTTAGATGAGTTTTTGTCGCAATTATTGTTATCTCAGTATTTGGTTTGTTTTTATGTTCAGTTGAAAATGCATTACTGACCTGATTTAAGGAATTGCTGAGTTGAAACAAAAACACACCTATTGTGTTGCTTTCACACGACAAAGTGTTGATTGCAAAATCAAAGAAGAGACGACCCTTTGTTTGTAAGGTTCTCTTGTTATGAGAGAAACAGATTGACACAGCAACTTTGACATTCACATCTCTCATTTTAGAACCATTGCTTTTGAATGATTTTGAGTACTTTTGATCAACGTAAGCCCTCAATCCTAAATTCGATTTTGATGCAAAAACTCTGCCAACTTTAAGGGAATAATTTCCAGGAGTCGAATTACCGCATATGTGGTCGAGTAATACGTGACTGAATTATGTGCTTTTGGCTGACATTAGGTCTGTTCGTTGAAGCCCTGGGGTTGCCCTAGGGTCGCCACAAAGCGTTTTTTCGAGAAACCTAAATTCACCCTGAATGTCAAATTGAGTGTTTTTTGAGCCATAGGTTTGCCATAGGTTTTCCCCCAACTCGCCCTAGCTTTATGCTGTGGCGAGTTGAGAGCTGTCAAATTGCATGTATTTTTTTTTTAGTGACAGGGATGTGTGGTTATTTGTGGTATAGCGTTTTTTGAGAACTGGAAAACACAGGTTTTTTGATAATTCACAGGATTGTAAAGAAAACCTGGGTCAACCCTGGGGAAAGACACACCTATTCTTTCATCAGTATTTGGATGAGTTTAACTCTATAAATGAAGAGCAGACTGGTTTTGTGTAAAATACAGCGAATTTTGAAAGAAAATAGTATTCACTCTTGTTTAACATCATGCTCGATTATATTCATTTGTCAAACAAGAGGTAGGAACCACTCGATCGCTGATGCGGTAATTCGACATCAGGTCAAAAATGAAAATGTGACAGCCGACTTTTTTTTTACTTATTGAATTTGTTTTCGTGTTAAGAACTGTAAACACAACTATGGAAGAGTGAATTCGTTAAAAACAATCAATTCTTGTACAATAAAAGGCGTAAAATGTACAAAAACACCTACACAACACTCACAAAAAAATGGATAGAAGTAGTATAAGATTAAATATACAAAGTTGCAGTATGATATATCTTATTAGCCATCGTCACTAATAATTAATACATACAGCTTTTCCACATAATTATAATTCAAACTCATTTTCCTACTGTGTGTTACTTATATAATGCTCTTCAGATTTTTTCTTATGCTTTCAAAAAATTGCTGTTAACGTTGTTATCTGTCACACATGACTTCTGAGTTCTGGCGTCGAAGTTTTCTTTGCTGTTGAAGTTGCATGCATCTCACTGTTTCTCGCATTATTTTTTTTTTCAACACCCAGAAAAGGCATCCACTTCGCTAATAACAAAGTAGCCAAAGAATAAAATAAAGCAGTCGTAAGTGTTGAGTTGAAAGTCCATCTAAATTCGTTCCCCATCATTGGCATTTTAATATTTTGATACAAGTTTCTCCATTATTTCAATTCAATTTTTGAACTACTTTTCGGTATAAAAAATCATTATTATGTTCTCATTAACGTGCACAGTAAATTACAGTCATGTGCTAAAACAACTCCATTCGAAATTTCAACTCAAACGGAAACTCAATCACTCAATCACATCTACATGAAAACACGAACAAGTCTCTCATTTTATGTTGAACGCTGTCATCATTTATAACGGACCATGTCGGCTGTCTACAAATTTGCTCTTGAAATTTTATTCAATTTCTTATCGTGCGTGCGTTGCTTCGGTCGGTTTGTCTCGAAATGTGAAATATTTGTGTCGGTTGCTTAAAAATTATAATATTCTTATTCTTGCAGTTATTTCCAAGTATATTTTCTTTTATTCAAAGCCAAACAACGTCTTGGAAATGTGATCGGTGTGCTTTCTTTATTATTTTCGTGCTTCGGGGTGTAGAACTTTCTGTTAATACAAAATTGCGAAGCTTCGCTGTTGTTAGAACAAAAGAAGTGCATTTTTTTCTTATTGCTTAGAAATCATATTATTTTCAATGTTTTTTTATGTGTATTTATTTGCATTCATTTGATGATCGAAGAAGAGTGTCGTTTGTCCAATAACGTGAAATGTTTCCGATTCAATTTGTTTTCCATGTTATATAGCCGGGAATTCTTTTTTGCACATACCTACCTTCTCGAATGGAATGTGGTTTATTTTCAATTTCTACAATCTTGTGAACCCTTCCCAAAGTAGTGGACTCCTGCTTGGGACTAGAATCTTACCCAAAAAGCGAACAATTCGTCGCGTCTAAGTTCGGTACCCTTTTTTCGTCACAGTTTCCACTTCATTAATTGTTTCCGTTTCCTTAAATCAAGTCAGTGAATAAAAGTGTTTTATTTTGTTCGGAAAAAGTCAATGAATTTGTTTTCAAATCCTCTGCTCTCTTCCTTTCAATCAAATTGTTATTAAAAGTGTGTGTTTAGTTTCCCATTTCAATTTTGTGATTACCTATGCCGTTTAAATTAAAATAAAGCTTTCATGTTTTGGTCCTTTTCTGTGTGTAAAGTGTTCCTTCTCATGATTGTGTGATCTCGTAAATTCCTCCACTTGCATTTCGTTTATATGGATACGCGATCAATGTTATAACAACAGATTCCATCAGAGAGCTGTAAGGTATTAAAAAATGGGGTAAGTGGTTAACATTTTATTTCTTGAAATTTTTTTTCAAGATTTGTTTTTGTAGGTATTTGTTATCTTTATTGAACTACAAAAAACAACAAAACTGATTATGAAAAATGTTTGAAAATCTGTTCAGAGCTGGTAAAAGAATTTAAAGATCTAGGTTTTTTCGTTGAAGCCCTGGGGTTACCGTGTGGTCCCCACAAAACGTTATTTGAAAGATCTAAAGTCGCCCTGATGAATGTCAAACAGAGTGTTTTTCGAGCCCTGGTTGCCCTCAACTCGCCCTTAAGTAGAGTTCAGGTAATGACAGGGCTGTTAAAGGGCATGTATTTTTCTTTGAATAATAGAGATGTAGTATAGTGATTTTGTAACTTATCGTTTTTTGAGAACTGAACAGTCAATTCATAGGGTTGTCAAGGAAACCTGGGTAAACCCTACGTAAAGTTCAACGAACGAACCTTCTGTTAATGGCCACTTTAAGAAACCCCGTCCGTCATAACAATTTCAGACTACCGATGACAAAAAGGAAGCATTACCGACGAACTACGAAGATATTCTTAGTACTTTTTATGAATTTGATGTAACCAGAGTGCAACCTAAATCGACCCGACATAAAGTGGTGCAGTCTGTAGAAGGTTGTTTCTTGGCCAAAATCAATGACTGTGTTCCGTCACATTTAAGACGACGATCTTAATTAATTTTTACAAAAATTTGTAAGACGATAGTAAAATAGCAATTTGATCGTTGAGAGCAAATTTACATGAAAGTCATCTAAATATACAGTCAAACCTGGATAAGTGAGAACAGGATAAGTGAGAAAACTCTATAAGTGAGAGTAATAGCAAGGATCCGACATTTTAAACTCCCAAAACCTCTAATAGCGAGAAACAGAAACCTCTGTAAAAGAGAGTCGTTCTTCCCTCATAGACCTCCGTAAGTGAGACTGCTACTTAACTATACCTCTCTAAGCGACAGTCGAGCAAACAAATTTATCATCTGATATTTTATGACTCGTTCTTAGCTTTCGTGGAACTTTCTACCATTGTTTTTGTATTGTTTTCTCGTCAATATTGTACCCATTCTGTTTCGTGGAACTAAATTTTTTTGTTATTTTATCGCACTCTTTTCGAATGGACACGTGTCCCTGTGTTTATGTAATTTTATCATTATTACATATTAACTACATTCGTTCTTGCTGTCACTTGATATTGCTGCGTACCTCTATAAGTGAGAAACGCTACCCATGTACCTTAATTAGCGAGAAACTCGGGTTAGTGAGAAACCTCTATAAGCGAGAATGAGATTGTGCTCTCCTGAACTCTCGCTTATCCAGGTTTGACTGTATATAAATTACGTGTCACGATGTTTGTCCGCGATGGACTCCTAAATTACTTGACCGATTTAAGTCAAATATGTACACCGTGTGCAGTTTGATCCAACTTGAAAGATAGGATAGCTTTCATCTCAATATATGCTAGGTACGTTAGCCACAGCAACGTGTGGCCGGGTCGCCTAGTTTGACTATAGATTTCTAATGATTGGACGTCAATCATCTAAGAAGTTATGGAATCCATAGCCATGAGAGTCTCCTGATTCACATCTTTGTACATAGAATTAAAAGTAGACTCATGAGTAAAAGTGGTGGAAACTCACCTGCAAAATTGTTGTCAAAAAGACAAATGTCTGTAAGGTGGTAAGTTACTAATTAGGCTTGCAAATGCAGTCAATTTTTTGGATTGGTGTAGATTTCATATCTACAAAGCTCGCAGTAACTGACACTTTGAATTATTTTCAAATTCAAATTTACACTGAAGAGTACAGTACGAAATTATAGCAGCAATTCTACAAACATTGCATACTTTTTGGCGATACAGTAGTTTTGTGAAATTTATCTACATTTTAGCGCCATTGCTATAAAAGAGCAAACACGTGTAGCCTTTTTATAGGTACCTACTATAAGGTAAGATTGCTAAATCGTGCAAACAAGATGATGAAGAATACTAAAAAAGTGGGTCCTGCAATTCTATCTGTTTGTCTGTCTATCTGTCTGTCCTTACGTGGATCTAGAAGCCTGATTGATTTCCTTCAAAATTTGCAGTTACGCTCTGTGGGGCAGCTTACAGAGGGGTTTTTGCAATTAAGTTTCTAGGTCTTGACACAACGGTCGAAAACGGCCTCAATGGTTTCGATTAAATTTTGTGTGAAGGATAAATTTAAGATTGTCTTTCTTATAATGCAAACAATTTTTAGGGGAAAAAGTCTAAAAAAGTTATCTTCCATAGTACCGTTTCTTTCAAAACTGACTTTCTCGTTAATGGCTTACAAGATGTTGACAAAATTTTGTATTTAAGAATTCCTAAGTTATCTAAAAAATATTGCACATCAACATTTGAAACATTTAAAGTTTTGAAATTACTATAATTTTTATAAAGAAATTTAGTTTTTTTGTATCTTTGATTTTTTTCTAGTTTTTTGTTAAAAAACCTTCTGGCAATATCTTAAACTTTTTTTAAACCGTTTTCTTTTTTAAACAGGTACAACGAACTGCAAAAAATTGGCGTTTTTATTTTCTCTCTAAAAACCTTTGGAATAATTTAATTTTTATCAACATTTTAAATGATTTCAATTTTCATAATTAATGTGTAGTTGGCAGCCCTGTACCGCCAAATATATTGTGTAGAACGAATACTAAACCTTTTACTCAACCAAAAGATTTTGATATTGCACTTAGCATACAATCACAAGTTCGTGCTACCCAGTTGTGCTCATTTGGTCTGTTTTGCTCTACTTGAAGCCCTCTGCCTCTGGACCTTCCCACAAAATCTCATAAGCGAATTTTTTCGAAAATGTCTCTTTGGCTAGAGCTCTATATTGTAACATACGTCGTATTTTATACTGAGCTTGGCAGATTTTGAAAAATGGAGATTTTTATTCTTTTCGATAAATTCTCAGCTATCATTCGATATATGTATGTATATGTATATTAGGTTGGCGCTTAGGAAAAAAAAAAAATCGGGGACGCCCCCCAGATTCCCCCCCCCCCAGATTCCTAAATCAGGAAAAAAATGCCCTAATTTTTCCAATTTCTTATTCCTAACCCTTCCTGACCCTATTTCTTTAAAAATAGGTTTGTTTTTTTAAATTTCGATATTTCATCATTTGCTTTTAAAGAAAAAAAAAAAAAATTACAGTTTATAGCCTCTTAAAAAACAGTGGCGCCCTCTTTACTTTTATACTTTCATACGGTATCATACGTATAGTACTATCATACCTAATATACATACAATAATAAACGTATGAATGATCTAACATCCGCCATTTACCCAACACTGGACACAGAATATCGCCCTTCCTCTAGTAACAACCAGTATCAAAATGGGGCCAGGAAGGGATAGAGATAAAAATATGAACAAATTAAGAATTTTTTTTTTCATTTTTTAGAATCGTTTTAGAGGCGTCGCACTTAATTTTTGCCAAAAAGTAAAATAAGGACCTAAGGCCTAAGACTTAGATTTTATTGAATTATATTTCATGTATTTCAGGTATAAACGTTTATCATGATGAGTTTCCGAAAGCAGTACGTTCGTTTTCTTGGCATTAGTCAGCTTATTTTTGTTCACTGGTGGGGGGTCACCACATCAAGATGCTATTATTGTGCGTAGATTGTGGTGCAGGGCCTTGGGCCACATTATGCTCATTTTTAGATTTTTGAAAATTAAAGTTCACGCCTCACTCACTGATGAAATTTTTTTTTCGGAATTTTCTATCCACATATTTAAATTTTTTCAATTAACTCATAAAACGCTTTGTGGAAAAGCCAACTCTTAGGCTCTCTAACCTGGTTTGCAAGGGTGGAAAAATGTTAAACAGTGCCAGGATATTCGTAAGGAATTGGGAATCATCAAATACTAAATTCTTTACCACGAAAAGCGCTTTCTCGATAAGCCGTTCAGATTCGGCAGAAAATAGTGGTTCCCCTCCATTCCCGCACAAACGCAATCGTTGTGAGAAATGCGCTAGGCCCCGCAGCCACCAACCATATTTATTTTTATTTAGTACGAGAATATGCGAGTAGGGAGATTTTCGTCTCTAAATTAGCAATTCCTAATAAATATGAGAGAAAAAACAAAACTTAAATTTTTATTCTCGATAAAATAGCCCACATACGCCAGAGTAAACGAAAAAGTGTTACATCGTTTTTGAGGAGTCCCTTTTCCTCTTTGTTAAAAGTAATAAAATAGGGGCATTCCCACATGAACTATACATTTACAATCTATCTACTCGTACCAACTTCACATTATTCATTCCAAATCTTTTTGGCTTTGGAATCTAGAAAAAAATTAAAACCATTTCGCTTTTGTAAGATTCATCGACAAAAAAGACTAAAAACACAAAGAAAAAGTAAGAACATTCAAATACTTATGCTCACTCAGACAAAACTTTTACATTGCAACGCATTGCACGACATTCTACAGACATACCGCCGCCAGTTAACTCATTTCTGCAGGACCTAGTTCGGGCTCGGGCACTTCTTTGAAAGTGTTTCAACCCCTTCCCCATTTTACAAAAAATTCTTTTTCCGAATGAGATAGAAAGCAAAATGTACAAAAAAAAAAAAAAATTCATGAAAAGTTTTTCTTTTCGTTTTTTCCTTCCATTGACTTCAACACCCAACCAAGGAGATTCCCTACGAAGCGTAAAAATGCAAAAAGAAAAACAAGAAAAAGAAAATGAGAAAACTCACCACTAATAAAGTTTATCGCTCAAAAAAACTTAATTACGTCATCGCCGAGTTTGTGATGATATTTCGCATTTGGAGACCAAAGTAAAAATCCCAATGAATGACTACTGACACAGTGGTTTCAATAATCAACAGCGGGCCAAGCCAATAAACCAAAAAAGACACACCCTCTCTAGTTACTTCAACATTTTCACTCGCCCATTGGATTTTCCTTTTGCTTTTTCATTATTTTCATGCCGCATTTCGCCAATGCATGGCATGTTCCTCTTTTGTAGGGAGAGAGAGAGAAAAAGAAAAATAAAAGCTGGTTTTTCTTTGATACCATTTTTCGTTTCGACAATGATTTTATTACGCGGTCGTTGACGTCACCGAGCCACATCGTGGCACAGGCACACGCATAAAGTGTAACCGACCGGCGAAAATAGGAAAAATGTCAAAAATGCATTTTTTACTCTTCATTGTCCTTTTGCTTAGTGTTTCAAACACCATGCGATTACATGTGCGCAGGACATCGGGTTGAAGTGAGCTTAGTAAATGAATGAGAGAAACTAAAGAAATAGAGAAAAAACTGCGAGAGAGGGAAAGCTTTTGCTGAGAGTTGGAAAGTTTGTGGAGACTTATGTCTTCATAACATGTTGGTTCATTTTTTTAGTGGGTTAGGTCAGGATGGGTGATCATACGTCACGGGTGAGTCACATGCCGGCTAATTATATTGGAAAAGTGTGACACTTCCAGGAAAACTTTGAAAACCCACAGTAAATTGATGCGAAAAGCTGGTTATTAAGGATTAGTTTGGTTTTACTCTTGTAGAGGACTTTGTTGTCGAATAACACGCAACACGGTTTTCTGCCATCGGAAACCAAGCGACCTTTACAAGTTTTAGGGTACACCAATCCTCAAAAATGGAAAGAGTGATGTTTACAGTTTACGTGTAGTGTGTATGGATAAAACCTGCATTCTGTCAGCCTGTACATTAAATCGCGATTGAAAAATGGGAAAACACAGCAAGTGAAGTTGACTTTGTTTGTGTGTTCGGGAATTTATCTTACAGGTAAAACTGATATGGGTATGTTGGATAACAGTTGTTCTGCGTAAAGCATTGTGTAACTAAACAGCTTTGACCAAAAAGGGACTGTTGTATCCAATTAGCTGAGTGGATGGAATGAGGATCTTATGCGACTTGTTGTTCGAGCAGGTTATGATCTAATGTTTGAAAAGTTTCCACACTCTATAGGTTATTGCGAAAAATAGGAGTATAGGAGTAACTATGAGATACTTGCTTCTTGTTAAATGAGGTTTCAATCTCTTGCTCATGGAAAATAAATTTTAGTATTAGCTTTTCTTGCATTTTATTGTTTACATTTCAGTTCCGATTGGATTCCCCTTGATTCTTCATACTTTTTTTGAAGGGACTTCTTTCTCGAGTGTTCTTTGTGCTCCTTCATTATCGTTATGTCCCCTGATTGTTTTGGTTGTCAAATTCATTTTTAAAAGTAGCCTTACACTACACCCAGGTTTTCTTACGCACTATTCACTATATTCCCTTAAAATTGCATTTGATGACTCTGAGGAGATTTTTCGTATGATACCAACAATCATGTTAAAATGAGAGCAATGATAAGATAGAAATGCATGTCTAAAGACCCAATATGTCCCACGTCATTGGAAAATTGCTGAAGTAATTGTTATACCAAAGTAAGGTGAGCCACCAAAAGAAGTGACGTCTTACAGACCAATATCGCTTATACCAACTATGGCAAAAGTCTTTGAGCTACTGAAAAGACTAAGCAAAGTCATAGAAGAAAGAAATCTAATCAAACATTAAACATTCCACGATAGACCAAGTTCATAGAATAACGGATGCAGTTGAAAAAGCATTAGAAGAAAAACAAGTATGTCCGGCTATATTTTTAGATGTTGCTCAAGCATTAGACAAGGTATGGCATGAGGGGCTAGAGTACAAACTGCAAAGGGACCTACCCAGGCAGTACTGCGAAATATTTATTATTTTATTTTTATTTATTTATTTATAGCAATTTCTTGCACAATAAGATACAACATCTTTTAAGATAGTGCAAGATTCAGTATAGTATACCTACTATTTATATAAAACAAAAATTGAATGATAATAAGTAAAAAAAAAAAAATACACAAACACCATTATGGCCTCTTTTGCAGATGATACTGCAATTTTGGTATCCAGTAAGTGCGTCGCGTCGTCAAGGCTGCTGAGAAATTGCAAAATGCCGTTGACACCGTTAGTGATCGGACCAAAAAATGGCGTATCAAGCTCAATAAAGCTAAATTTGCACATACAAACTTTACAAATAAAAAGTTAAGCTACGTACAAATATTCATCAACAATCAAGCAGCAGAAGATCCGGTTCAATTTTTTAAAGGCGGGGCAAATACTGAAAAATGCCGCCCCACCAATTTATATTGGCTTTTACCTATATAATCTTTATCAGATCTTCACTAATTGACTTACAACTGGACACAAGCCTTTCAGAAAAAATGCTTAAACCGCTGTTTTTTCTGTTTTAATCCTATTTATTTACAGATATGTAGAATAAATATTTTATATACAGCACAGGATAGGACTTAAAATAAAAATGTTTATAAAAAAGACAAAATCTAATTTGCTATTATATTTATCATTTGCAATTACAATTTTACTCTCCGAGCTATTTGTTCAGCAAATAAAACTATGACCTTATCATAATTTAATTCGTGTGCGATTCGATTTTCTATCGCTTTGATAGCTAGATTGAATAAGCGTTCTTGGCTCATATTACACAAATATTTGGAAAAGCATCCTGCAAATCATGTGCATAGATCTTTTGCAAGAGATAGAAACCGTTAGCTTTTTCAATATCACCAAATAGTGTGTTTAATGACCTGCTCTAGATCGATCTAGAAAGAAGCAGAAAAAAGCAGCTTTTTGGTGTTTAATGACAGTTTTTCTACTCCGAGCAAGAACTTTTTGTGTTTAATGACCTGCTCTAGGGCTTTTAGAGCAACATTTTCTGCACTTACTTTTGAGTAAGAGCAGATTGGAGCAAAGTGTCAAAATCAGCTGTTGAAATTTGATTCAAATATTTTTGGTTATATTTTGCAATATTTTTGTTTTACAATATATTTGAAATCGAATTTAAGTTAAAATCAATTGAATCAACATCGCATGTTAGTTTAGTTTTGATTCCAATGTTTCCGAATACAGATTTTTATTATAATAGGATACCAAACATAATTTTGCAAACTAGCTAAGGTTACAAAATGTTTGTTGCTTTGTTATCAGCTGACTTTTGGCACCAGCTGACTCTGCTCTAAGTTGCCTGACATTTTTCATGTTTCTTGCTCTGCTCTGAGCTGCGCTCCTCTGCTTTTTTTTTTCATTAAACACACTTAAAAGCGGAGCTTGCTCTTTAAAAACGTAGAGTTTCTGACAGAATTCAACGGTGCTCACATCTCGCTCATATTTTTTAGCCAAATCCGATCCATACTTTTGCAGCTCTTCAATTGACATTTTCAAAATATTAGAGCCATTAAGAAAAGCGAAGTTCATATTCAGCATGGTAGCAAAATCAAACCTCTTTTTAATTTCTGATATGATTCGATCAAATACCATCATTATTTCTTTAGAAAAGAGTTGAACAGGTTTGAGTGTTTGTTATTCATCTTCACATATCTCATCGAAATGTTTTTTTATGTTTCGGAATTCTTTTTTTTTGCAAGATTGGGTCAACACCACTTTTTTCAGCGACTTTTCTAGCCTCATTTATCCAATACTCTATTGGATTTTGTCTCATTTTTTGTAAAGCTTTGAGCAGACCATCCATTAGTGCGACGGAACAGGCAAGGATTATATCTTCATTCTGAATCTCAATATTCACTCGATTGATTTCGCGGAGAATATTCTCGGTCGCAGCAACCGATTCTGCTTTGAAACCGAAAGGTAGAAAAATTGCGTACCTACTTCTCGGTCGCAACTACCGTTGCTGTTTTTGAACCGAAAAGTAGCTAATTTTTTTTGAGCTTTCAACCCTCGTTACCTGCGCAAGATATGCTGGGTCTGGTAATGAATATGTAATGTGAAATGGTTTTGATGCTCTTTTTGTGTGGTGTTTGTTTTAGGGAGCAATGATTTGTTGTAACAGACGAGTGCTGCAGCGTTCTGTGATTCCAGTGGGCGAGCGGGAGCGAATTTCGAACTAGTTTTTGCCACCCCCTAAACTTGCCGCCCGGGGCATGTGCCCCGGTCTGCCCCCCCTTAGATCCGGGGCTGCAATCAAGCTGTACCTTACGCCAATACGGCCAAATACCTTGGGATGAATTTGGATGCAAAGCTAAAATAGAAAGAGCATATCAAAAAGAAAAGGGAAGAGCTCAACTTAAAATATAGAAAAATGTACTGCATCTGCATAGTCATATCAACTCTGAAATGGAGTCCGTATTAAATACGAGAGGCAATGTTCGGAGATTAAGAAGAACCAAGCCACACGAGCTAATGGTGTAAAAGTCATGGGAAGCATTAAAAGTTTAAGCTTCCCTTAAAGCGATTATATTATTGAGAAAGAAAAATCTGTTGTCGATCGTTCATAGATTGGTTCTGATTACGAGGAGTGTGAGGTAGGAATCCCTCACTACTTGTTGTCGAATACTGCCTACTGTCTTTTGAAGATTTCCTCCTGAAAAAAAAAAAAATGATAAGATACACTTTTTCCAATTTATCAGGCGTTGCGTATATTGAATTCATATTGCAAAGTTAGCCAGTAGTTGCCATTCTTTCTCTTCAATTGCTTTTGCATAGAACGAAAATAAAGTTGCACGTTGAAAATTCTACCAAAATATAATTTAATAAACTACTCATGAAAATGCAGAGATTTTTTGCGCTCTGATGAAATCGGTACCTAGTAGAAATTAAATAAAAAGGGTGGCGGAATTCGAACGGGGTCTAGCATATTTCTTTCAACCATAATTTGTAAGGAATGGAAAGGACCTAAAATTTTTTGCCGACTCCGAACAGCTTATCGAAGCTTTTTGCATGGCTTGAAATTCCTCTCGGAGATGTTGCCGATTCCTCGCCAAATCAGTATTGGCTTTGCAATTCATTGAAACTTTTTACTTTTATAAATTTGAGAGCACTCCAAGGGGTTATGAATACTTAAAATGTAACTAAACAGTGTACAAGCATTTAAGAAAATTGGAGAGTATTTAGTAGGATGCACCGATTCACATTGATCTTATGTCTTTACAGATTATAATGCAAGCGAAAACAGAGTCTGGTAGAGCATTCCACGAGCGGCAAAAATATAAGTCTCTGAACTTTACTGTACGTCCGACGTTGGGCCGATGTAAAAACTGATGAGCATTCCTAGCGAGGCGTGTTTTTTTGGGTAAAATGTTTCAGGGGGGAATGCACATAAGTATTTCATACAGCACTGTCTGTGGTACTCGTGGCGTGATGGTTAGCATGTCCACCTGCTAACCCAGAGTTTCGAGTCAAAGCGGAGTCCAAAGTGTTTTTTCACGGGTATCGCCTTTAGCGAGGAATTGGCAAGTCCTCCGTTAGTAAATTCATTGCCATGAAAAGCGCTTTCTCAATTAGCTGTTCGGAACCGGCAGAAAATTGTAGGTAGCCTCCATTCCCTCACAAGGTATGGTTGTGCGAAATGCGCTAGGTCCAGGGGCTCCTCGCTTAGTTGCGCCACTCTATTTATTTTTTCACTTACTGTCTGTAGAAAGAGCGGTAAAAACTCTATTTATCTATATATTCATCTATTTAATAGAGGGAGGCAAGTAATATTTCGACAATGTTCAAGAGAACCGATTCTTCAGTTGAACTATCACCTGTCAATATTAAGGCTCTGTTTTGTAAGGATACAAAGTGGTACAAAGATGTTTAGGAGCACCTGACCAAAAATGAAAGTTGTGCTCTGGTTTTGAGCGGATGTAAGCTTTTTAAATTGAAGCCAGATCAGAAGGGGTAAAAAAATTCTTTCCTGCACCGTCTTAAGAATCCTAAGCTTTTAGCAAGTTTTTTGCCACTCCAATATGTGGTCTTTCCAACGGAGTCGTCATTTACACACATGTCAAATACTGACAGCTATTCGGTGTCTTGGATGCAGGTGCCATTCATGGATAATGGCAAAAGAGGGATGCTAGACTTTAACGGAAATTAAGTATTTCTAGTGTCATTTTCAGAACCATTCGTAAATGCATTGGGAAAAATTTTAATTTCCCATTGATGGTTTAGTGAGTTTCAATCATTTTGTTTTGTAATGAATGAAGGCCATGCTTAGCATATCAGTCAAGTGGGACGGTCCAGATTTCTCAGAAGATGTTTGAATTCACTTTTACACTGACGGCTCGAAAACCAAGGATGGAGTTAGTAGGGGTATGTACTCAATAGAACAAAATACTAGTCTATCTTTCTGATGTCCAAACCACTATAGCGTGTTCTAAGCGGAAATTCTGGCGATGAAAGAGGTCCTATCATGGCTCAAAGAAAACGTGGTATCTTTGACAAAATATCCGTATTTTCTCAGATTACCAAGCAGCCCTTAAATCACTAGTCAATGTTTCTAAAAACTCTGTAACCGACCGCTACTGTTGATCGTGTCTTTTGAGAACAGTTTATATTTACTTTTTTTGGATGCCGGGGTACAGAGACATTCCGGTAAACTGCAAGGCTACGGGCTGAAAAGTGGAATGCCTGCAAAACTTATGCTAAAACAAGATTTCATAAAGATAACGAACTTTGGTAGCAAACACCACCACTTGAACTTTTTTTGTTTAATCTTGTTGTTTAACATTTCAAAAATATGTCCTTAAAACTTCAAGTTGATCAAAACAAAATACTTGAAGTTATTGTCTTACTAATTTCCTGTCCTCGAGTTTTTTTTATTTTTTTTTATTTTATTATTTGATCGATTTATTTTAAACCTTCAATCCATACTTCAAAACCTTTCAATCCAAAAATAATAATACAAAATCGGTTAAGCGGATTGTAGCTAAGTTCCCTAATTGGAATTATAACCGGTAAATACCTCATAGGTAGACATGCTCAATGTCCCATCAAACAACTTCTGTAGAAACTGCATTGACGAGGAAGAAGAGGAAACCGTTACAAATCTTCTTTGCACTTGCCCTGTCTTCTCTAAAAGACGTAAAAACATTTGAGTCAATTTTTTTTTTTGATGATAAAAGTGATCTTTGAATGGACAACTTTCATAGTCTTCTTCGCTTTATACATATCTCAAAATGGTTTAAGTAAGAAGCAATCCCTCAAATTTGTTGTGAAATGACAATGGACCGACTATTGGTCTAAGTTCGTTCGGCGTCGCTTCGGCGTTGGTCTTTTTCCCGGTAGCCACCTCAATCTAATTTAATCTAACCTAACCTAACCTAACCTTCCTTACCTGTTAAGCGAGAAATTCGTGGTTCGAATCGCAACAGAAATCAAAAGTGTTTTTCCACGGGTATCACCTTTTACCAGTCCTACGACACTAATTTTAGTGTCACGAAAAGTGCTTTTCGATTAGTCGTTCGGAATCTGGAAAAAAATCTTAGGTCCCCTCCATTCCTCATCTAGATTTAAAACGCACAAGACAGTTGCTTTCCATCAGCAGATTGAAATTGGCTCCGTAATCAATGTCACTACCGGACATTGCCTCATAGGTAGCCACGCCACAAGAATCGGCGTTCCATCAAACGACCTCTGCAGAAGCTGCTTAAACGAGGAGGAGAGGAGAACAGACAATCCAACACCTCCTCTTTTTCTTTCCTCCACTCTCCCGCAATTCTCTCACAAAAGAAAATTGTATCATCTATCCTCAATGGTCCACACAGATACCCCTCACTTCTATGTACCGCTTTAATTACTGCTTCAAATGGTTTAGTTAACCGAGGTACTCACTCACACACTGCATACGGTATCACATCGCACTTTATATTGATCTAAGTGTGTCAGTTGTTTTCCTGACACCCAGGTATAAATGTGAGAAATGTGGTATGCCCCGTGGCTGTCCACTTTGTTGCGCCACCCTATTAATTTATTTTTGCTTTATGAATGCGAAGGTCTTTCAAGGTCGTCTCAATAGGAGTTTGGGGATTACATTTTAAGTGTAGGGATTCGGATACTCAAATGGATACACCGAACATTCTCATCGATCATGAACATATAATTGCAATTTGGTTTTGGTAATTCCACTCCATGGTACAATTGTGTTTAACTCATCTCAAGTCTAGTCCTGATGTCCTTTATTCTTACTTCACCTTTTGAAATATGAACATTTTTTGTTTTGCTTCGTTCATGTTTCATAGTAAATATGTTCCAGGAAATGTGTCCAATTGCATCTATCGTCTTTCGATCGATCTTCCTCGCATATATGTTTACATTTCATAAATAAACAACCCTAACAAAACCATTCAGGCTTGCTCATGAATAGAGTACTTTTCAAAGAATAGTTCACAAATCAGCTCCTAGTTCCTATAGAACTACCGCACTCCGAAAAACTCAATGTTGTCTTTGGAAGAAATTTGGTTTCCCTCGTCAATTAATTCATAGCATGCTATACCATGAATCAATATGCTCGTTTGTCTCCGTATCGATTCGTTTGCTTTAGAACTTCCGATTTTGTTTGGTATACATTTTGTTCGGTAAACGTAAGATTGGCTATTCATGAGGCTATTTCGCAATACACTTGGGGTCTTTTGATTTCCAACACGACCCATGAATAAATATTATTTTACTGATGTAGTTAGCCTATGAGGCAGAGCAGGCCTTCAAATAAAATGAGGAACAATTTGCTTAGTTTTCCCATAGGAGGATGACATAGTTAAGCTTTACCTTATCTTCAATTTTACGACAATGTTCGTGTTGGGTTCATCTTTCAAAGGGATTATGTTGTGCTTTGGTCTTCTTTTATAAATTGCTAGGCGATTATTCCTCAGAGTGTATGTCATTTATGTACACTTCAAGTGCGTTGTGCGTTAGACAACTTCTGTTTGAGTACATGGATGCTGACACCGACACCCAATTAAAATTCAATTAAGAAAACGACGTTTGAAGGGCTTTCTGTCTATATACTAAGGAGAAGGAGGTATACATGCAAATAAGGTTGAGTAGGGAGTTTATATACTCACGGGGATGGAGGAATGAGTTGTGTGAAGTAGTGACAATACTGCAATTTATCAGAGGGGCAAGTAAAAGCTGAGTCACACGATTTGATTTCGAAACAAACCCTTTGGGAAGGATTACAAATTGTGAGGCGGTTAATAAGAAACAGTTTTTTGGATAGGTCAGGCGTTTAAGAGAGAGAGTGATTTCACTGTGTATGTATTTTTAGGGTTGATTTACTTTTACAAATGTATACTCAAGCAAAGAACTATCAAGTCCTCCGACAGTTTCTTCACTGCCATGAAAAGCGTTTTCTTGGTTAGCCGTTCGGAATCGGCAAAAAAATTGTTGGTGCTCTTTGTTCCTCCCAAAGTGTAACTACCCGAAATGCAATATCCCCGGTTCTTCCCGCTGAGTTTTGTTTAAGCTCTGGCACTGCTATGAAAAAGGGCCAAGATTTATAACTGTCTACATGTCTATGCCGAGTGTATGTAATATTTTTTGGAGAAATACAGGAAGAAAGTAGTCTCCTGCGTCATCAATCCCTCCAGTTAATTATCATAGGATAGTATCGCTTAAGACACGCTAAAATGCTTGCAAAAGTGAAGAGTCCTCTGGGAAAGCGATCAAGAAATACAGCACATTATTTGAAAATGTTATAAAAGGACTTTATACTTGTTTACATGGCTCTTACTGCAAGACTTTTAAAGCATTTACTGATGCAAAAGACTGTCCAAATCTTTAAGTAAGTTGAAACGCTTGTAAAGTAGTGGAAAAAATGCAACGGATGCAAAATAATGCAAGAAATGCAATGAATGCAAAGACTACGCATTCTCAGATGACTGCCAACTTCTTAGTCTGAAATGAAAGATGAATGCATCATTTCAAATTCTGGTCTCAAGGTGAGCTTAGTTAGTGTAAAGAATGCAAAACAATGCTAAAATGCAATGAATGTAAAATTATGTAAGAGAATGCAGAGTGAAAAAAAAAAAAATGAGAAAAGAATGCAATGAATACAAAGACGATGTGGCGCGGCATGAAAAATGCAAAACTTGCAAGAGATTGCAAGGGACGTCTGGGGAATGCAAGAGAATGAAAAAATGGGAAAACCATGCAAAGAAGTGCAAAATAATGCAATGAATGCAAACTTTGTGTACGCCTTCTCAGAAGGTTGCCAACTTCTGAATCTGAAATAATAGGCGATTGCATAATTTCAAATTCAATTCTCAAGGTGTGCTTAGCGAATGCAAAGAATGCAACATAATGCATAAATCAAAAATAATGTAAGAGGATGCTAAAAAAGGAATAGAATGCAAAAAAGTGCAATAGAATTCCATGAATGCAAAGACTATTTTGCAGACATTTTTGCCAGGGATAACAAAAAAAAAAGATGACTGGCAGAGCTCCAGCTACCCCGAGATGGCCTTGAACTCGACCAAAACTGAAAGAATTTGATAAATCAAAAATTAGAGTAGAGCCACAGCTTGACTGACTGTCGCTGCAGACAAATATGTCTCTTATTTGTCGCCAAGAAAAGCTTATAGTAATTGTAATAGCATTCATCTCCGCTTGGAAGACGCATGCGTATATACCTGATGAGGTTTGTAGGGGCAACCGGGGCTAGTTGGCCCCAGGGACAGTCGGCAATAACTTCAAAAGAAAATCATTTCACTTAAGTATGCAAATGCTAACTTAAATGAGAATGCGAGTGCTAATGCGAAAGCAAATGCGAATACGAGTGAGAACGCGATTGCGAATGCGAATACGAATGAGAATGCGATTGCGAGTGCTAATGCAAGTGTGAATGTGAATGCCAATATGAATGCGAATATGAATGCGAATATGAATGCGAATCCGAATGTGTGAATACGAACCCAAATGCGAATTCGAATGTGAATGCGAATAATAAAGCAAGTGCGAATGTGAATGTCGATCCCAATGCGAATGCGAATAGGAAAGCGAATCCGAACTGAAATACGAATTCAAATGTGAATCCGAGTGTGAATTCGAACCCAAATGAAAATCGGAATGCCAATTCGAATGCGAATAAGAATGCGAGTTGCAATTGCGAATGCGAATGCGAGTGCAAAGACAAATGCGAATGCGAATGAGAATGCAAGTGCGAGTGCGAATATGAATGTGAATGCGAATTTAAATAAAAATGCGATCGCAGTGTTAGGGCTTTAAACGAAACCATAATTATTAGACTATCCACGAAAAGCATAGAAATCCTTGTTTGTATTACCTTCACCTTTTAAAATTAGACCCTACGACATCATTAAACTAACTTGCACATCATCAAAAAGTATTGAGTTTACCTGTGTCTTATTGAATCATTAAAATTGTTGACATAAGAGACAAAACGAAGAGGTGCCAATAACATTATTGCGGGACACTCGGAGCGAACTTAGTAACATGACTTTCTGAAACTTCCCTTTGACTTCTACCAATGATATATATGAAAATTAAACATTCCTGACAGTTTTGTACGCGCTATGAAATGAGCTAGAGCACCAAATGCTTTTCAATAATCCAAGAGGACCCAGACATTGTAAGAGTTTTTAAATTACTTTGGAGAAGAAATACCAGATCAAAATATGAATTCATTGACACTTTGACGTTTGAGATTATAACTTTTAAGATTTCCAAAGCGAATTTTTTTTGTCAGGAAGAAAGCTTCAAAAGACACTTGGCAGTATTCGACACCAAGTATTGTGGGATTCATACCTCTCTAAAAACTTCTCGTTATTAGAACCAATCTATGAACGATCAACAACAGATATTTTTTTATCAATAATATAATCGCTTTAAGGGAAGCTTAAACTTTTAATGCTTCCCATGACTTTTAATCTTCTTAATCTCCGAACATCGCCTCTCGTATTTAATACCGATACCGACTCCATTTCAGAATTTCTACCGAGTAACCAGTTAATTTTTCTATATTTCAAGTTGAGCTCTTCCCTTTTCTTTTTGATATGTTCTTTTCATTTTAGCTTTGCATCCAAATGCATCCCAAGGTGTTTGGCCGTATTGGCGTAAGGTACAGCTTGATTGTTGATGAATATTTGAACGTAGCTTAGCTTTGTAAAGTTTATAGGTGCATATTTAGCTTCATTGTGCTTGATACGCCATTTTTTGGTCCGATCACTAACGGTGTCAACGGCATATTGCAATTTCTCAGCAGCCTTGACGACGCACTTACTGGATGCCAAAATTGCAGTATCATCTGCAAAAGTAGCCATAATGGTGTTGTTATCCACTGGAATATCCCTTGTATATAGCAAATGAAGGGTAGGTCCTTGAACGCTTCCTTGTGGAACACCGGCTTGTATTTTACTTAGCTTTGAATATTCTTGATCATACCGTACTCTGAAGAGCCGGTTTGAGATATAAAATTTTAGTATTTCGTAGTACTGCCTGGGTAGGTCCCTTTGCAGTTTGTACGCTAGCCCCTCATGCCATACCTTGTCGAATCCTTGAGCAACATCTAAAAATATAGCCAAACATACTTGTTTTTCTTCTAATGCTTTTTCAACTGCATCCGTTATTCTATGAACTTGGTCTATCGCGGAATGTTTATTTCTAAATCCAAACTGATGATTTGGGATTAGAAGTCTTTCTTCTATGACTTTGCTCAGTCTTTTCAGTAGCAATTTATCAAAGACTTTTGCCATTATTGGTATAAGCGATATTTGATCTGTAAGACGTCTCTTCTGTTGATGGCTTACCTTGCTTTGGTATAACAATTACTTCAGCAATTTTCCAATGATGTGGGACATATTGGGGTTTAGGCAGGCATTTAGTATGAATTGGAGTTTTATGAAGGCTTTTGGTGGCATTTATTTCATAACCTGAGCAGATATTAGATCGTACCCAGGTGATTTTTTGTTCGATAGTTGATTTCGACACATGCTTTTTATTTCTTTGAGTGTGACAATTGGTATGTCAACTTCATCGACTTTGTCGATAAACTGAAAACAAATGAAAAACACTTTTCGTGATAATTGTGTGAATACAAATTGTTAAATAACAATACTGACTAAAATGATTGAAATTTTCATACAAAATTTATTTAATGCAAGTCTTTATAGAAGGTTTATTTATTTTTAAATAATGATAAGATGATAACGTAAAGTGCGTTGCAATGCAATTTCAATTCCTAAGGCATCAACTTTTCTCCAAGGTACAACCTGTTAAGATATTTTCCAAGATATCTCCGTTACCCCTTCCACATTTTTACGTCAAGTACGAGGTCACTTTTCCTCAAGAATCCACTGCTCGTCAATGTCAAGCCTACAAAGCTACTAATTTATAGCAATGGTCTACTTTAAGCAGAGAAAATGTTTCTTATTTTAAATCTCATTAAATAAAAAGACAATCGTCCCACTTCAAAATCTCACTGTCATTTCCATACTCTATTTGGCCTTTAACAAAAACAGAATTCGTATCTATCTACCTCCACGCTGTCTGTATAACCAACAGCAAGGTCTCTCTTAGCCAATGCACGTAATATTGACATTTATGTATTTCTCTGCCGCTGATTTTTTATTTCTATTTGCGAAAAACACCTCATTAGAATAAAGTAATAACCACTAGCTCCTTTAGAAGAAGAAAATGATTCAAAACTCTTCCCCGTTTTGATATCACAGAGGTTGGAATAAATTTTGGTATTATCCAACTTCCTCTCTCGATAGTGAATTAAGTCCATTTATACTCAAAACAATCAAACTCCAAACATGGCTACAACAACTTTTCTCTTAAACTTAATTGACACAAGTAAACAGAGAAAAATGAAAACAGCCCATGGCACCGCGCACCACTTAAACTGATACTAAACACGAACACCCAGAAGAATGACCTCATTTCGACTGGCCAAACATTAAAGTAAAAAACGAATAGAAATCAACTTTAGTCTTTCTTTCTGGTTCATAACGCCATCATAGAGAGTCTTACAACTGCGCGAATACTGAAAAACTCTTTCAAGTCAACCTTTAAGACGAAAAACCTGATCCGCTTAATGCATTTTAGCCAAATAGTTCATAGCCCCTTCAAAACGGCGACACGTCATTGAAGTCATATCAGAGGTGCTCGTACCTACCTCTGACCATCGACAAGCACCTACACTGTGAGTTTTTATTTATTCACCCAAGCAGCTTGTCGTTACCAAATTAAGAAACAAGAAACTGCCAACTTGCGGCCTCATGAAGCTTTTGTGTGAATTGTACATGAATTCGCTGACTCGCACCGCCACCTTCACTTTAGTCAACGCGAAAATCTCGATACGAACGGTTCACATTATTTTGTAACGTAAACGTCTGGGAAAATATCAAATCAGCGCCATGATAAATGGGAAATTTTTTACGGGGCTGCCGGCGAATATGCTTGACCGGTCGAAGGGACAGGGACTTAATCGCCAGCAAACCAACTTCTTCTGGCCGGATGATTCTCAAAATGTGTCTGCAGTAGATTCAAGAATAAAACGCAGAACCAGCTTCCAGGCTGAAAGCAGAGACGCATACGTTCCGATGGGCAGAGCGGATCAATCAAACTCTGACGTTGAGAACAAGGAACGTTTCAAGAAAGAGTTCACCAGATCGAGTATTCAGTTTTATGACAACGTAGAGCAGACACCTTTGAGGAGGAACCAAAGAAAACTCACAGCTCCTCCGCAGCAAAAGCCACAGAATGTAGAGCCTCCAGTGAATTTGCTGGCCAGGCGCAAAGAAGCCCTCACATCAAAGATCGAGTTCTTTGACTATGCCGAGGATTTGAATAACGTACCCAAAACCGACAAGAACAACAAAGTGGACATGGAGAAAAACACCAAGAACAGCCCGAAACTTCAGAACAAAAATCTCTCCTTTGACCCACCCACAGATGAGACAATACATTTCATAGAAAACGATGTGAGAAACATGAGAATAGCACCATCCCCACCGAGACGTAGAAATACTGTCAGGGACAGCCGTCCCGTCAGGTATGGAAGAATGCCAATGAATACAGAACCTCATTATTCGGACTACAGTGAGGACTATCTGCCAGCAAGGAGTCGTCCCATGCCACCACCCCCAACCCGCAACAGATACCCAGAATCTGATCCAGATTTTGATGAGTACATTCCAAGACGTTCTGCGATGGCTGTCAGTCCCAGGCCTGTGTATTATCCCCCAGAACCACTGGACTACACCGATGGCCACCCATCATCTCGTCAGTATTACGAAGAAGCAATGCCAACCAGGAAACTAGGGCGACAGGTGCAATACAAATATTCGTCGAATGAACAGAGTAATTACGACGCAATGGAACAACCACCACCTCCACAACAGAGGCCGTTGAGAAAATCGAACATCTTAAAGGTAGACAATGACTTCAGGAACAATGAACAGATGATGCCCAGGCCCAGTCCCACAACTACTTCACCACCACCACCATCCCAACAGCACTTACGGAGCAACATATGTTTCAGTGACACTGAATCAGCAGCTCCGGCTCCCTGCCCACCACAACCCAAGAGAAACATCCGAAGCAGTGCGGTAAACAGAGTGAGTGTGGGCTTACCAGATTAACTATAATGCTCCACCGGAACCATTAGAACACCATCAATGGGTGTGTAATTTATGGGAGCACCACTTTTCCTGTCGCACTGAGAATTGCCATAAAAATGACACTTTTGTTGTTCTTCTTGTTGATGTGGATTTTAATTAGTTTTAATTTTGTATGTGTACGAAGGTGAGTTTTCAGTTTTATTTTTTACTTTGTTACGCGGTTAATATAAAATTATAACAACAGATCACTCGTCTACCAACGTGGCATTGTGATTGTCTACTTAAGTATTCTTGGATGTTTGTAAGCACAATGTAATAATAAAAAAAAATTAAAAAGTAAAAAAATGACTGTGGCAACCCACGCCTAAAAAATGTTTTTGAATTATTATGGCGGTGGTTTGTAATTTGTTTTTTGTGAGGTGAGATTTTTTGTTTAGTTTAGTGTCTTAGAGTTGCAGAGTGAGCGGGTAAGCGATTTTAAGAAGAAAAGGAAGGTAAGTTTGTTTAGGATTGTTTGGATTGGTTTGTGGAGCTTTCTGACTTGACAACTATAACACTCCTCAAATCGGTGGTTTTCTTTTGAGTTTACATATTTGTCTTCAGAGACTTTAAGTACAAATTTATGAAGGTAACTCTCTGAATCGAAGTCTTTAAAGTCTGTAAAATTGTTTGATGTGTTTTGTTTCACAAGATACTGGCCCTCGGTTAAATTGGTCTCTGACGCACAACAATAACCAGGGCAAGTGTGGTGGTCAGAATCATTTCCTTATATTGATTAACTGAGCTTACAAAATAGTAGAAAGGGTTTGTAACGCCTTAGAAGGTAAGGAAAGGACGTTTTAAAAATGAGGTAATATGAAGCTTATTTCAATTGACTTTGAATAACCATTTCGTAAAAAGTCGGCCATTCGAGTGACTAAGCCTAATCTATTGGGTTCTCTGAACGATGTATTGTGTGTCATACTTTATGACTTGGATTTGGCGGAATTAGAGGAATCCCACATATTTTTGCTTATTCCGTAAACTTAAATTGTGGTTGTGGGGGAGTCAAGATGATTTTGCTGAGTCGTTAGGTTGCCCATATCTAGACTTTTATTCGATGTGAAAAGAGTATGAAGTATGAGTATGAAGTTATTTTCAGATTAGGGTCGACATTTGGCCTCAAGTTCACATTTCAGTTCATTGATTTTATCTTCTGGTTCGTGAATATTATTATCATAATAATACGACAGAAAATGGATTCGTTTCCTGCTGTCCAAGGTCTAAGCCACGTATAGTGAATTGTAAGTTACAAAATGACAAGTGTTGTCCTTGGACGACAATGCGATGTCACTCGTAACTCATTATTTGATGTCATTATTGTTCTTTGGCATTTTCGATATGAATACGTAACGGGTCATTCAATTTTCGGTTTTGAAATTAAAGATTCTCACAAACCAAAGCGTTTTTGCAATTGCGGCAGCTGCAGAAACGCTATTGTAACGCTGTATAAATTTTGACAACTGCTATTGTCACTGTCACGACTGAAAAAATGCTTTGTTTTGAGAGGTCTTTAAGGCTTATAAAACACAGTATAAGTTAAGTTTGGACATTGTCATTTAGCTCCGGTCTCCGGTGAACACCACCCTGACTATGCGCCGCCGCATTCGCACCTTCCAGTACTCATACACATAAATGGATGGTGCAAACATACCTGCGGTGTTCCGCAATATCGAAAATTTCTACGATATCGCTGTTTTATCGCACTTGCGGTTGCGTCTTTCAGTTCACTGTTTGTTATTGAGCATTCACATTGCCCACTTGTGTTGACGTTTATTCAATCTCAAGAAAAAACATTTCAAGTGTGGAAGACCTAGAAAGTTCAACTGCCAACTCATCAACAGATCAAACACTCATTCGGAAATAGTTTTTAGAACAGTCTTTTAATCGTATATTTAGAAATGGTGTATAAAATATTCCTTTTTTAAGCCGATGATGGTGTTACCCATGTAGTGATGGTTAGCATGTCCACCTGCACCTGCTAACCCAGAGGTTCGAGGTTCGAATCCCAGAAGAGGCAAAAATGTTATTTCAAGTGTATCGCCTTTTGCGAGAAGTTGGCAAGTCCTCCGTTAGTAAATTTATTGCCATGAAAAGCGCTTTCTCAATCAATCAATCAATTCTCGGAACCGGCAGAAAATTGAAGGTCCCCTCCATTCCCTCACAAGGCATGGTTGTGAGAAATGCGCTACGACAAGGGGTTCCTCGCTCTGTTGCGTCACCCTATTTATTTATATAAACCGATGAGCAAAAGAATGTATTAATGACGTCGTTTAATTATAAAAATGAAGTTCTTATGTATTGAATAATAATTGAAAATAACTCAATTCATTGTAGTTCATCAGCAGCGCCATCACGCGTTAAATGAAGCAACCGAGGCCAAATGCACAAAACAATGACATTTGAATAGCCATTTTTGTAGGATTCGCGGCATGGTATTCCTTTTCACAACTTTTGGGGCGTCACCTCAGTCATATCTTAAGTAGTGTTTTTTTTTTTAATCCGTCGGCTTTTTACTTCACGGAAAAAAATCAATTTGTGTCAAATCGAATGGCCTTGGTTGCAAATTGATGTTAAGGAAACCCCCACCACACGCAATAGGACCATATTTGGTCAAAAAAAAGCTCATAATTTAACCATTTTGCTCGGAGTTGACTGTAATGATTCGCTCATTGGTATTTTCAAAGAAATCCAAACCAATGACACCTTCCGACTATAGAGCAAACTAAACAGTCACTTTTTCTGGATGTAGCGTAACCTCTTTGATCACTTGTAGGTGTTTTGAGCCTTTATTCGGAAATTTTGTTTCCTCACATAACCATTCAGTGAGAACTGGGCCCACCGTTAAAAATAATTTTGTTCTAAAAATCGGTGTCAAGCAGAGTTTGTAGGGCGTTGCAATTATAATGAAAAGATTAGTAATAATATTTAACAGTTAAAAAACTTTTTAATAGATAAAAAAACACGTGAATTATCTCAACTACAAAACTCATAGAGATTAAAATCCGAATAAATAATGCGCCATAGTGAACTTAAGACCGTAAGTGGTGAAAATTTAACTCATAGTTCTTTTTGACACTTCAGATGACAACTGAATTTGACGGGTGGTGTTGGATCCGAATGCTACAACCCGTTCGCAAGTTGAATCGAAGTTCGTTGGGAAATTTTCTATATAGTTATAGTTAGAAAGAATTTTAATACCGTAGATGAAACCCTGTAAAAATAAGTTAGAGCAGAAAACTAACTTTTCAAAATTAAGAAACGGCCTCGGCTGGGTCGCACGACCTTTCGATTGTGTGTCAAAAGCCGTATCAAAATTTCAAAACTGAGTACAAGGTTTTTGGTATTCGCTCTTCATTATATATTTTTGTTGGTACAGGGTTGCCAGATACATGTTAATTATGATAGTTGAATAAAACCACATAGATTATTGGAGAAAATTAAACCTAAATGTTCCTTAAAATTTTAAGCGAAAACATGAAAACGCCCCTTTTTTTCAGCAGCTAATACATAAAGCTGAAAATTTAATAAAAGTCGTATTTTTTACTTTTTGAAGCACAAGTTATGTATATGCTAGTTTTAAGTTCTTGCCAAAAGATGTGTTGACAGAAAATTTGACAAAAATAGATACCGTTTTAATAAAAGTCCAGAGGCCTAGACAATCAATTAATATTTTTTTTTTAATTAATAATGATGCACAATGCTTTTTATACAACCTACGAGTTTTTAAAACTAAAATTTTTTCAGAATCATGTAAGCCATTAACGAGAAGGTCGGTGCAGTAGGGTTGCCGTTTTTAGACTTTTTCTAATTTATTTACATTATAAAAAAGACAATTGAGGTATAATCTTTCATATAAAATTTAATCTTTAAATCTTTAGAGTCGTTTTTGAAGAAAACAAGTATTCTCATATATCTAAGTTCTATGGCAGGCACCGTTATTTTAATGTTTAGAGACCCGATTCCATAAACCTATTGTAGGATGCCCCAAAGATAATGACTTTAAATTTTGAAGAATCGGTCAAGCTGTTCAGTCAGAGAGACAGAATTTCAGGACCCACTTTTTTCGGATTTCCTATCATCGTAAAATCATATTTTAATTGTTATCTAAAAATATTCTCGATTGCAAAACTTGCCTTATATTAGCTGTATATATTTTTTTTAAAGAAAAAAAGAAGAAGCTTATATGCTTATCTGGAGAACTCAGATCTAATTTCCGGTCCATTGTACTACCAGTATAGCAGCCTTCCTTTTTTTTGTGTTGCAGTATTTGTAAAAAAGGTGTTAGTAATTTCACATATAACGTCAAGGGCGGCGTCCATATGAAACTGGGAGGCTGAAAGAGAAGTAGAGTGGGATTCGAATCCATTCGTCCGGCCTATCTACTTCTACACTCTACACTCTACCACTGCACCACGGCCGCCACCATATAGTAGCTATATAATCGCAAACAAAAAACTGTGATTAATTTATATAATCAGAATAAAATACATAACTAAAAGTCAAAAAGAGCATTGAGAACGGCTAAGCCAAGTTGTGAACTAAGTAAAATTTTGACACCACCAAAAAAAGAAATTTCGACTTCCAGCAAAAATTTTTGGAATTTGTTTCTGGATTTCGCTGAAAACGCATTCAAATAATTAAATCAAAACAGTTCTCTTCGACGTTAACTTTTCACAATTCTCAGAGTTTTTAGTTTTTTTTTCACAGTTTTTACAAATGCACGTTACTTAAAATTCATTTTAAACTTGCAAATAATCCAAAACAATGATCAGTAGAACAAAACAAAACAGTAAAGCAAAACCGAATTCGCCGTACATTACTCGAAGGCGAAAACTGTATTATTTTTTCCAAGCAGACATTGCAGTAAGACGAAGAAAACTGACTGGTTTGACCCAACTTACGCTTAAAGGCGTCAACATTCCTTTTTCAAATGAAGTCAAACATCTTGGAGTAATCCTGGATGGCATGCCTCCATTGGATGCAGGCAAACCAAGCGCATGCTCCTCAACAAAGGGACAAATTTTAAAAGGTAAGACGATAGGAATCGTGTTATTTGGACGCCACACCACTGCTATCTAGTGATTTTTTTTGTAAAAACGTGGTCTGATTCGACACTGACAACTCATGGACGTCGTCATCGTATGGTATGTATAGACGGGAATGTGACCGCTGTAGAGTGAGATTGTGAAACTCAATTCACAAACATTATATCTAGTATCTACGATCAAGGCGTAATGGTTAGCATGTTCTTGTTGCGTGAAAGTTCGAGGTTCGAGTTCCTGAAACAAACAAATTTTTGTTCATGTTTATCGCCCTCCACGAAATACATCCACGTACATATATCGTCCTCCTCTCTCATAGTAATTTTATGCCATGAAAAGCGCTTTCTCACTCAACAGTTCGGTATCGTCAAACAACTGTAGGTCCTCTTCAATCCTCACAAGGCATCATTGACAGAAAGGCGCTAAGCCCCGGGGCTTCCAGCTCTGTTGTGCCACTCTATTCATTTATTGATTTTCCTAACAAGCTCGATGTATTAAAACTTCTCTGCAGTGCATTGAATGTATTTTCCTGCAGGAAATAAAAGTAAGTTACAAGTTAAATTAACCTCTGCAATTTCAACCATAAAGCCACACCGATTGCAAAATGTCTACCTCCTTACTGTCCTTTCCGCATTGGATCCTGAATATGCAGAAAGTAATTTTCTCGCTCTAATTTAAAATTTCCTTACCCCCACCTAGCAAGATACCTATGTACCAACATTTTATGAAAACAACGTCTTCTTTTGCAGTTGATTGCAAGAAACACCACAAATAGACCCATTCTGATCTAGAACCAATGTCACAAAAGCTTACATAAGACTCATTTTCCCACAGCCCACAAGGTGCTTGCAACCCATCAGTCCGACAAAATTATAATTTTCATTTCAATAAAGATGTGACATAATTCCATCAAACATCCTTTGTCATGACACCCAGTGGGAGTTTTTAATTCAACGGAACAAAATTGAACACAGAAGTCTTTTCGACAATGGTCGACGACAAAATGTAACTCGGTCTGTAGATGATAGCCCGTGTTGCACACCAACAACTGTAAAAGGTTAATTAATTTTCATCCAACTGGGGATACACACCTCAAAAATAAAAAAACAAAAAAATAAATGAGGGAGACCGAGTTTCATGTAGGAAAGAATAAAGGCACCTTGTACAACAGCAAGAAAAACGAATGGAAAAACAAGACTGCGATGTTTTCCATTCTTGTCGGATATACCTGTTACATTTCAATGGCAGCACAATTAAATGTGTTTTTCACATTCTGTAAGGACGACGAGAATATAGGTACAAGGTTCTACTATACCACACAATTGCTTAACAAATGACAGGCAAATATAATTAACCTCTGATCCCTTTCACCTAACAACTAAATAGCAGAATGGCTTGAGGACGAAGGAAATAATAGGAGGAAAAGAAAATAATTCATTAACATAATAGTTGTGGAAGGTAATAGTGGATAGAGCTATTGTGGTTAAGTAGAAGCGCATTTGCATTTTCGTTTTCATTGAAAATTTGCTTTTTGATAAAATTTAATTTTACATTATGAACCATTTTCGATAAGGCATAAGTGAAGTTGAGAAGCTTTTCTTTTAATGGGCTCAAAGAAATCGTTTTCAAAACGGATTTACTTATTTAACAGGACTTATTGCTAGTCACGCAACTAGAGGCATTTTCGTTTGAATTAAATTAAAATTCCTGCATACCTCAGTTATATGATGGCCGCATGGCAGTTAAATCGAATTAATCATGCAAAAACCTTGCATTTGCTAATGTTAAACTCTCTAAAAGGTCTTCAATCATACAAGTTGACAAGAGAAAAATGCGTACATGAGATTGTTGGGGTGGTGCAGGGGTGAGGTACGTAAAAACCATAAATGGCGCCCAATGCCAGACATCTTTCGTTATTTCAAAAAGAGCACATCAGTTAACGCATTTCTCTATGCAAAATAATGTTTTTATGCTGAAATGAAGCTTTGTTAAGACCTTGTGAATTTCCCGAAGGCATTTGTGGCATTTTGGTTACAGCGCAGCGTGTCATCACCTATCAGAAAATGTTACGCTGTTTCTAAGAGAATTGATTGTTATAGAACCTTTAAACATGAATAAGAAAGAATGTTTAACTGCATAGCGAAGAATAAAAAACTAAGATTGGCGCCCAACGTCAAACCCACGTTGGGCGCCAATTTTAGTTATTGTTTTCAAATTGAAGTACAATGAAATTTCCATAAATACGAGGTAGACGCATTGTACTGCAATCTTCAAACCCGAAAACTCTCAGACTTCTTTAATATCCTCTAGAGAGCTTAAATCAAAATAACATCCAGAGTTCTTTTCATTTCTCGCCTGCCTCTTTTGTTCCAACTCAAAATTAAGCAGTATTTCATAAACTCAATCGGTATCATCCAATAAATACACTCTAACGGCGACCATAGATCTTCATTACTTCTTCATAACGACCGACCATAAAGATTATTGAATGTTGTTTATGTCGCCTTTAAGCATCATCATCATTGTCGCCGCCGACACTGATACTCATTCGTGTCAATATTTCACGTCAGGTTTGGTGAGTTTATTCTGTTTGCCATTGCTCGTTGTTGAAGCGTCACGTTGCTAATTTCAACAGCTTTATATTCATTCAAACCTGTCGTAGCATAGACTGTACAATACAAGGACACAAGGCCCCTGAAGGGTGTTCCAGTTGGGGATATTGCTGCATCAAAGTATACTTCCTATCGACGCGACGGCTATATGGTGCAAGAGGTAATGCATGAATGGATATAGAGTTTCTGTGCCGGAGAGGATGCCATTTGGCCATTAAGGTGGAATTCAATTTTATATCGGTACAGTTTACTTTTTATTGCCATCACGTCGCAGTGCATAATGTACGTCTGCGGAGCAGATCATCCCTACAAATCTGTACAAGAGTAATTCTTTTCCCCCTATCTCGTCAATCGATGTGTGGAACTATTTTTTCAGAGATTATACATGGCTTAGGCTTAGAGTTTCTTTGGTATATCATTCACGTGTGGGCAGTTCTAGGAACGATTTAGGTGAAACGGTTTTGATTCGCTGGATCTACAATCGTTAGAGTAGCGATAAATACTTTTTCAATACACCTCTGGTGAATCGTTTTGTGATACAAACTGATTCCCGAATCGAAGGCCAATTGGTCTTTGATGTGAAATGGTGCTGTGTGTTTTTCTCTCGTATACAGTGAGTCTAGGAGGTGAGTCCTTTGAAACTGCAATTATTTTAAATTTGAAAGAAAATACAAATTTCATATAAATCACTTCCGAAACTTTTAAAGGCCTATCAATCTGCCTGAATGAATGTGACTTTACAGAGCACTGGTGGAAAGTTGAGGTTGTCGTTGTGGCAATAAAAAATAATCGAGGATCGAGACAACGTTTAAGGAAAAAAGAAAAACTATTTGCTTGCTCATCAACGCAGTACAGTCAGGGAGGACTTTTTCTTCGAGGTCTCAAGACATGCTATGACAGCAACATGATTCTCATTATATTTTTGAATTCCACTTCGCACTTCATTCACTTCTGAAGCTTCATGCTGACTTATCAACTGTTTTAAGGTTTTATAGAAAACCGTTTTTACAGCGTTCGGTTCAGATCCGCCTTATCCAGCCGTTTTTTAGCTACATCCGGTGTTCCCCAAGGCAGCCATTTAGGACCTCTCCTCTTCATTCTCAGTATTAACGACATTGAAATACCTTCTCAAGTAAATACATCAAATCTTCTCCCCGTCTCTATCTTCTAAACAGTCAAATCGTTTCCCCCGTTCAGGTGATCCGTGACCTTAGGATTACTTGCGACCGTAAGCTGAATTTCTTCAAGCATATCGACGATATAATCCTTAAGGCATGCTTAACACTTGGCTTCGTGGCTTCATGAAAGAATTTGAAGACCCCTACGTAACCCGATCTTCTACATTTCATTTGTTCGTCCACTTCTTGAATACGCTTGTCAAATCTAGTCGCCTTTCCAACAAGTGCACTTTGCCAGAATTGAGAGCATACAACGCCGTTTCCTCCGATTTGCTCTTTAAGGTCTTAATTGGAGTAATCCCCTGATATTACCTCCTTATCAAGACCGAATCAAACTCCTCAATCTCAATACGCTGACAGATCAAAGAGAAATATTTGACATTCTCTTCATTCACCGAATCTTTACAGGTACCATTGACTGTCCAGCCCTTAACAAATCCGTTTTTCTAAAAACTACCCGTCGTAACACTCGGAATCCCCGTCTCTTCTATCTTCCCACCCATCGAACCTTTTACGGCTCCAATGAACTCATTTCCCGAATGCTGAGGAATGTCAATTCTCAGTCTTCTTGTTTTGACTTCAATATGAGTACTCCCTGCATAAAACTTCGTCTCCTGAGCCTTCCAACTCGTTAGTTTAAGTCTTAAGGCTCTACTCAGCCCTCTACCTACTTTGAAAATGATTCAGGATTGCAAGACCTCTCTGAATGCGGTCAGAAGGCAAAATTCTTTGAGTTTTGTGTTCCAGGCCTTCACGACATGAAGAATCTCAGACAGCTTTTTCAGGACCTGAACCACTGCTTAACTCACCAGGGTCCTCAGTGATTGTCTGTCAAGAGCACAGCTGTAGATGGCATGCCTCGAATGGATGAAGACAGATAAAATGTTTGCTGAAGACCGCAACACTTTTGCTATCTCGTAGCTCAAAAGAATGTAGAAAGCCGATTGTGGTTGCCACGGGGCACTTTTAACAAATTTTTACGACACAACAGGTCTCTTTATATCTGTAAATGTCTCGACACCACGCTATAGATTCTCGACGCAGACATTATGGGAGCTGGTAACCTATAGACTCATTAATATGGCAGCATGTTCTGGTTAATCTACGAGTGCTATCTGGCACTACAACAGACAAGTGGATTAAGGTTTGAGTGCTCTAGTAAGTGTTTTACTAACCTCCGAGCTCCGACATAAGTAGGAATGTTAGCCACAAGCATGGCCGATGAATGGAACCTCAGCATTGTTTCCCCGGTCCTCAAGAAAGAAGACCCTCTGAACTGCGCCAACTAATGAGTTATCGGTCTTCTTAACATTGCAAGATACTCTCTGCCGTATTGTGTGAGCGTCTGAAGTCATTCATCAACAACCTGATAGGTCCTTATCAGTGCGGCTTTAGACCAGGAAAGTCCACCATAGACCAAATTTTAACACTACGGCAGATCTTGGACAAAACCCAGGAACTTAAAATCGATACTTACCACCTTTTTATCGATTTTAAGGCCGCGTATGACAGCATCTATAGAGAGGAGTATATAGAGCCATGTCTAGTTTAGGCATCCCTACCAAACTTGTCCGATTGTGTAGGATGACGACGGAGAACGCACGCTGCTCCATCAGGGTCGGAAAAGATCTCACCGATACATTCGATGTCAAAAAGGCAAGGCGGTGCACTGTCATTCGACTTCTTCAACATTGTTCTTGAAAGAATAGTGCAAAACTCCCACGTCAACACAAGAGGCACAATCTTTCAAAGATCCGTCCAATTACTGGGATATGTCGACGTTATTGACATAATTGGAAGAACGCAGCGTGATGTCAATGGCGCGCTTATGAGTACTGAGATGGAAGCGAAGAAGATGGGTTTAGTGGTCAATGAGGGCAAGACCAAGTATATGCTGTCATCAAAACGAGACACCCAACACCGCATCTTGGACAGAACGTCACGAAACACAGTTATAACTTTGAGGTAGTTAAGGACTTTGTCTACCTAGGCACCGCTATTAATTCAGGCAACGACACCAGCGCTGAAATCAAACGAAGAATAACTCTTGCCAATTGCTGTTTCTTCGGACTAAGAAGACAATTGAGTAGTAAATTTGACAGACACTTATCATCGTTCTTATGTATGGCGCAGAAACATGGACCCTGTCAAAGGTAGATGAGAAAGCCTTAGAATGCTTCGAGAAAAAAATTCTTCGGGTGATTTTTGGTCCCGTCTGCATAGATGGAGAGTAGAGAAGAAGATATAACCCCAAACTGTGCGGGTACAGCGACACTGACCTTGTCAAACGATTCGAGATCCAGCGGGTCATGTAGAGCGAATGGACACCGATGCTCCGGCCCGGAAAGTCTTCGAACCCAATCCCGAGGGACGGCGCAGTAGAGGAAGACCGTGACTCAGGTGGCGCACGCAATTAGGAGAGGACCTCAACCAACTTGGCGTGGGAAACTGGAGGTAGCTAGCTAGGAACCGAACTAGAAGAATTAAAGAGGAAAAATGGCAGCGTGAACCGAAATACATAAATGCAATGACTCTTGGTAACGATCAACGACTTAATCGGAATCAGCAAAGAAAAAGCAATCAATTTCGAGAGCAGCTGTATTACACCACCACAGCTCGCTATCCTCAACTTAAATAAAGAACAGGGGGTCTTGAGCAGTCTGGACATAATCTGCAGTTAATTCGTATACTAAAATCGTTTTCTGGAATTTGAATACGTCAGCACTCAAAAAATTATATTTGCTTCAATAAACTTTGTGTCGTAAAGGTCTTTGAAAACTGTCAGAGCTTTCTTACCACTTGGTACTAGGAACTCTGTTCCTACTAGTATATTTTTAGTATACAAAAATAATGAGCAAAAGTTTTATCGATCGAACAAGCATTCTGTAATCAGCAAGGGGCATATGAAAAACTAGATCAAAAATTTCTACATACGTCGATTTTAGAAAGCCAATTTCAACCTATTAGATTAACTTCACTACAAATTTTGTGATGTAGTATCTTAGTGGGGTGTTGAGAGCGAGCAGGGCGTGAAGGACTCGCTTCATGACCTCTGTCCTTGTCAATACAACAATTTCCATATTCTAATTGCTTCTTCTACTTTAAGATAATGAAGTAGTTTTATCAACGCCGAGAGCTGTTTGAAAACTTCCAATTTTGAGTGAGATTGATGCGCCATATCAGTAAAGAAAATATGTACAAAGAACCAACATAAAAATTTCTTTGACTCACTGTATACGAACGACCATCGCATTGATAAAATAAAAATTGATTGAAAGCTCGTTAACGTGATTATTGGTCGCCATCATGCCATAAAATGAAATCCTAGAAGGAAATGTTGCGGAAGAACATTATCCCTTGAAATGTATAAATTCTGAAGCTTATCTATTGAACTTGTTTTTTTTTCATCTCCAAATTAATTGAATTAAAAACAAACACTTCGAATTGAGTTATTAAATTTCGAGAAAAACAAAACCATCAGAGGACTTTCATGACTTTTATGCTGTTCCCCAAACATAACTATTTCTCCCTTGTCCAATTTGCATAGCATGAGTATAGGAAGACCTTCATTTCGTCTCATTCTCCCAGGTAATAATTGCTTAAATTATGAATGATAATGGTCCTGGTTGAGCTCCAGGGTATGATAGTCCAATGGGGCCACTGCATTTACATGAAAAGAAATCATTAAGTATAATGAGAAGTTAATCGGTGAATAATAGATAACCATTTTATCGACGCTAGCCCATCCAGGTATTCCTCCCTTTGGTATCATTTGCATGGAATTAGATTTTCAAAGCCTCTATGAAATTGTCTGTTGCATAAATGAGTTTGTTTTGGCAGAGGCTTAGGACTTAAATTTGTTTCGTTAGTTGATTGCTTTTTGTGTGCCTGTGCCTGTGCCTACTTTTGTTGGTAGAGTTATAATAGTATTCAAATCAGCGTTAAGAAGACTACGTTTTTTGATTCATTATTTGCATAAATTTTGAATGATGAGGAATCGGTCTGAACAGAATTGTTATGATGAAGTCTTACAATAAATCAGTTTCGTCCTTAGCCTCTAGTTGGACTTACTCAATCACTTTTAATTAAATTTTCAGCCTTATTATCGTATCCGTCGGAACGAGAACACGACCTCAAAGATTGTTCTGCTCACGGCATTTACTTTGAAATGAGATAGACATTTGCATAACTTACCTTCGCACTAGGTAGGGTGAATTTGAATTCCACTTTATTTTATAAATTTAATTCAAATCGTTTGATTTCCTTGATATGGGCTGATGCACATGGTGTGTCTCTGTAGCACAAGACACAAAACTACAGTGAAATTGAATCTGGTGTACTTACTGACCTAAGTCTATAATAGTCGTGCGGCATGTAATAAACCAAATTCCCTTTCTGGATTAAGTCACATGAAAGCAGAGCACAATTTTCTTTATTTTCATGGTACAATAGTTGCAACGATAGCTATCGTTCTAAAACTCATTACACTTCTCCTACTTAAAACAACATTAAAGTGTCACAGTTATACCCAAGCTTAAATTAATTGCCTTCCAGAGATTTACTCCAGATATGCTTGCAAAAACATCCGCATTAGAGGTCATCCCATTGAAGCTGGTTCAGTGAACTGTGCTGTGCCCCTGTGACATTAATTTCACCAACAACACACAAGAACTGTTCATATCCTTCTCATCGTTTGTTTTTGTGTTTTGTTGTGTTTTGTGTGGATGCAAAAACAAAAATCGTTTTTATTTTATGAGTGTGTATATGTTATGACACTTTTCGTGCAGATTTCATTTTATCTATCTTGTTTTCCAGGGAACGGATGCCAAAAAATTATCCGTCCGCCCAAAATGGAAAAACACCAACATAAAAATAAACTAATAAAATGAGAAGAAAACACATCAGATTGCTGTAAAAAAAAACTGTTACAACTAACAAAAGGATGAATGAGTACCACCAGCAGCACTCGGTGCCATTTTACATGGCTGAGTGTATGTTTTTCATGAAAAAAAAAGGAACAGACTTTTTCTTTGTTAAAAATCCATCAAAGGTTAAACAATCATTATTTGGCGATGATGTGGGATTATTTATTTTTGTGTGTTTTTTTTGGGAAGGTTTGCTGGTGGGTGTCGGATAAATTTACGAGGATGATTGGATTAGGTAAATTAGTAAGTGCCTTGGAAAAAGGTGAGACATTTGAGCTTCAATTGGATTATATTGACACCAATGAACTGTTGACAATTTTGGGCAACTGACAAGTTGAATACATTCAACGGCTTTCTCCAAAGCATTCATGTGTGGAATCAAGGGTCAGAGGGCTCAGTGTCTAATTGTTTGATAGGGCGATTTGAGTTTTCGTCGCGATAAATAGTAAAAGAGGAGTACAGGAGTTCCTGCTGGGGATCTGATTAGCTTAACTTTGTTCAAATTACTAAAAGCGAAAAATGTAGCCTACACTTAATTTCAAAAGGACTGAGGAAAGGTCAAGAGATGTGTTCTTTGCCCTTTGCTCAATGATGTTTCAGTTCTCGTAAGCATCCGTTTTCAAATGTTTTTTTTTTATCAGAACAATTCATCAATCAGAACAGAGCCGGTTAAAATGAAGTGCGGTGACGGCTTAGAATATCATTGCAAGTTCCTCCGCGTGTCGAAAGAATCGAAAAAAATGAAATGGGATCTATGTGAAGCATCAATCATCGAGTAAGCGTAGGGTGGATGAAGTGGCGAGAAATCTCCGCTATCTTCTGTGATCGAAAAATGCCCCCTAAGCTGAAGGGAAGAATCTACACAGCAGTTGTCCGTCCAGCAAAAAGTATGAGAGCAAATTGACGGCAGCCGAAATGAAGATGCTTCGGATGACAGCAGGAGTAACAAAGCTTGCTCGAATTAGAAGTACTAAGATCCGTGGAAGCCTTCATGTCAAAAGTACCATCTTGGACAAAATTCAGCACGACCGGCTCAGTTGTTCAAAGGAGAGATCCGCAGAACAACAAAGGAGAGATCCGCAGAACCCCGTCCAAAAGGCAATATCGTACAACGTTTCAACAAATTCGCGACGAAAAAGAAAAGGCAGGCATTTATTACATCTCCGGAGAATGGCTGCAAAGTGCTGTATTCCAGCAACAGCTTCCTCTTCTAACAGATTGTTACGGTAAATTTTCCCGCAACAAAAACCATTCTTGCATTTAGTTATTTACATTTCGATATCCTTCTCTTTTCCTCAAACCCTTCCCTATCATTTCTTCGTCCCATCATTTCTCCGTTGTTTGCTCTTAGCAATGTGATCGAAACATAGCTTTGAGCAAATGACAAAATAGGTGCATGTCGTAATCAGCGGATGAGCTGAACTGATGTCGGCGTTTGGTGTGTCGAGCCAGAAGCCTCTGGAGACTCGCACATCATTTATTAAATTGAATGTCATCCATACTTCGTCACTCACAAACATCATCATACTCATTCATCGACATTCACATATCATCATTTACACATACTTACATCCATATACCTATAACATCATTATCATCTTAACACTCATCATCATGCACACATCTCATCACACACACTACACAAGCAGGATATATCACACACAACACTATACACATACATACACATATCACAGATGTGAACAATAGAAATGGCACATGTAAACGCCATACTTCGTTATGAAACACACTGTGCAGCGTAGTGCTGCAAGTGAAAACATCCTAAATTTAACTTTCACTTTTGTAAAACCGAATCATAAGAATGAAACGTTAATAGTTTTCCCTTTTCCCCAAATCTGCGCAAAGATCCACCGAATAGGGTAAAGTAGTTCATTTTGGTTTTATTAGCTTTTCCTCCCTTCTTCAATACAACAAAAGTTGTAACATAGAGAATTTTATCCTTTCCCTGACTCAGTAGAATATATTATAGTAGAGTAACTGGGAAAATGCCCAGAAGTATTATTTTCAACTTTCAGGAACTTTCATTTTTCTCGACATATTTTATGGGAGGGGTCAGATCTCGACTAATGAGCTGGATAAGTTTTGGGAACGAACCCCCAACAACTTTTTCAGTTCAATGTGATTGGAAAATTGTGCGAGTGAAAGGTCTCGCTGGAATTTGACAACGGAGGTGCTTGTCAGCCATAAGGCTGCATGTGCTAGAAACCCGTGACAGAAAACCTCGAGACACGATTGGCCGATTGTATGAATGTGTGTGTAAATTTGAGGGTCGAGAAAGGACAAATTGACAAGATCAAACACTTCTTGGTTGACCTAGTTAGCAAGTGGTTTATTTTGCGATCTTGTGATTTTTTTTTAGAGAAAAAGTAAAGTTTAATTATCGAAAGTTGGAAATAGTTTTTTGTACAGAAAGTGAAGAAGTAGTAGTACAGAAGTTTTAGAAAAAGAATTGAAGTCAGTGGAAGGAGGAAAATTGAGAAAAGGAGAAGAAAACTTCAGACGGAGGGAGCATAGAAAATTTGAAGGAGGAAGGAGTAGCTGGAAAAAAGATAAGTAGAGTTTTATAGTTTTGCAAGTGTTGTCAAATTAGTATTCGGTTGATCTTTGCCGTCGAAATTCTCAATAATTGTGAGACACGCGACCCTTTTTAATTTTTATTAATTGTTCTTTTCGGGAAAGAACGTTTCAATCTTCCGGTTATTTCATTTGCTTACATTTTTAAACGGGTCACCTAACCGTCCACCATTGTAATTTTATAGTTGAAAAGATTTGGGTTTTTAATCCAACTTTTTGTACGGTTTTCCCAACAGTTAAACAAAATAAATAGCTTTAAATCCCTTTGGGAATTTAACTTGCGTATTTTATTTGAAAGTTTAACTATTACAGACTTCATTCTTGGTTTGGAAATTTCACCACAAAACTTCCTGGCGCCCATCTTTTAATTATTAAATTAATCGGTTCTTTTATTCGCGATCGATCGTCTTATTCGCGCTACGCTATCATTACATTGTTTACGAACCCAGCCCAGCTGAGCTTAGTCGTGGTGTCAGCAGCCTACCTGCTGAGTGTTACACTTTTACTTATCAGCGCGATTGACAGTTCTTTTGTTTACCTCGCGGCACACCGGTTGTGCATTTCTTTTAATCGTTTTTAATTTCGTTTATTTTATTAATTGTTTCTTATTAATTGGATTCGGATAATCCAATCGCGACAAGTAGTTCCGATTCATCGTAAAGTTAATTTATCGCGAAATAAAAGTGTAACAAGATTTTCTAGAGAAGCGGAAATATGAAGCATACTGATACTAAAGCTACAAGACATGTCTGCTTGTAACGTGGAAGTTCAAAGTTCTAATCCCAGAAGCATAAAACTATTTTGCTACAATGTCGCTTTCTTCGAATAACTGACAAGTCCTCCGACAGTAATTTCTTCTTTAAATTTATCAAATAAAAAGCGGCAAGTTTGTTGCTTTTCTTTAAGTGTTATGGACACAATCCTGCAAGTGGCTCTTGACTTGACACAAAATCTAGGGATCAATGCACAAACATTGGGTGACGGCCTTCGACAAATTTGTTTAAAGAAATCCAAACCATTCCTAGGAGTCTCAATAGGAAAAAATCATCAAGTCCATGAAACTTGGCATTGGAACGATGAAGTTAAAGCAATGATACCGGCTTTCAAATCATGGTTAAAGTGTCACCTCGAAACGGATATCTGGTCAAGAGCTTCTCAAACGTCCTTATTGTGCCTTCTAAAGAGCCCGCCTTCGAATGTTTTAGATTTAGGTTAAGATTTATTCATTGAATGCATACACAGTAAGAAAGATATCTTTATAAGATAGTGTTATGCTAAAGAGAATACAATATAAAAACAAAGTGCTTAATGGAGCCCTGTTCACGCGAAATATCAAAGTGGAAGCTGTAGAGTTAGCTACACATTTCGAAAAACTACTAAATCCGCCACCAAACCCAAACCCCATAGAGTATGCACTCCCATATCAACAGGACATCTCCTTTATACTGCTCGAAGAAGTTACAAGTGTCATACACCGATGTGGATTGAATAAAGCCCCTGGTGAAGATCGCATCTCGTATGAGTTCTTCAAATACGTTCCGACAGATTTTTTAGTAAAACTAACATCGACTTTCAATTTCATATGGTCCACGGGAGAAGTACTTGACAGTTTTAAGAAAAGTGTAATACTACCAATTTTAAAAAAAGGAGACCCAACAAACCCCAGTAACTACAGAGGTATATCGTTTTTAAACACTGTCACGAAAATCTTCACAGGCATCTAACTACAACGTTTAACAGACTGAATAAACGAAAATGACCTGTTAAGCGAATTTCAAGCCGGTTTCCGCAAGGGGTACTCAACAGTGGATAATATCTTCTCTCTGACTAGTATTGCTCGTATGTATGTGGAAAAAGGAAACAAATTTTATGCATTCTTCGTAGACTTCAAGGCAGCTTTCGATTGCATAGACAGAAGATCTCTATTTCTCAAACTAAGCAACCTTGGAGTCTCAACGAAAATGTTAAGAATCTTTCAGAAACTCTACGAAGAAAATTAGTCGGCTGTTTGGGATGGAAATATTCTTTCAAATTGGTTCGAACCAACAACTGGTGTAAAGCAGGGATGTCTCTTGAGCCCACTCCTTTCTCAATTTATGTAGACGATCTAGGTACGGTGCTCCCGGGAGGAGTTCTTTTTGATGGAATGCCCTTAAAAGTATTGCTCTACGCTGACGACATTGTTGTTCTCTCTGAATCTCCCAACATGCTCCAGATCATGATAAATAAACTTTATGGTTACTGTAAACTGTGGAACTTACAAATAAATACAGCTAAATCAAAAATAATGGTGTTTCGAAACGGGGCGGGTCGTCTTGCAAGAAATGAAAGTTGGACTTGGGGAAATGAAAAACTAGAAACTGTTAAGGAATATAAATACCTCGGTGATTGGATTACTCAAACGCTATCATTCAAAAAACACTTACAAGAAAAACTTAAAGTATCCAAACGCGCGATAAATTGTAATTGGAAAACAGTATTCTGCAATCGAAATATAGCTCCAAGTGCAAAATACAGAATTTTTGATGCTGTAGTCCGATCAATTATGTGTTATGCGGCGCAAGTTTGGGGTATTCTCGAGTTTGAAGAAGTAGAAAAACTCTTACGATTTTTCTTAAAAAGAATATTCAGACTTCCAGAAAACACACCAACGTACATGCTGGACCTTGAAACTTGACTGGACCTTGAAGTGGTCTACCACCACTGTTTATGTACACACTTGATATACACTTCCCATACATAATAAAGACTTTAAAACACCCTAATCATCGCCTCACAAATAAAATCGCCTTACATCTTAAAAACAGAAATGAACAATTTTTTTCGGAATGGAGAAGACTGAGCCTCGAGCATGATGTACAACTCCAGCTAGAAAATGAAGATTATTTAAGAATAAACCTGCAAACTCTAAATAAAATATCACATACTACTACTACTACTACTACTACTACTACAATATAAAAACAGTGAGAAGGCTACTTCTAAGAAAAATTTTATACAAACATTTCTTCCAATTTTATCTAAATACTCGTTAAATAAAAGCTAATCTGTACATAACTTTAAGCATTTCAGTTCTTTATTTTAAGTAGATTTTAATTTTTATACATGCATCTCATCTAATGTTAAGTGCTTAAGTTTTTAAGTTTTTAAGAGCCAATGCATATTTTGTATTAATTTATTTTAGTCCCTTTCAAAATAGTTTCGAAGTTCAATGCTAAACTTAGCTTGGCCACGTTTCATTTTCAAGTTTCTTGGAAGAAGATTCCACAGACGGATAGCGTTGACAAAGAATTGTTGTTCTGATGAGATCGGACAAGAATACCGAGGGTGTATTAGCATTAAGGATCTGTTTGAGGAGCTGAAACGTACCCTGTTGAATAAGCTGCAGGGTTGTTGTGTGAGAATGATGTTGCAGAGTAATAGTAAAGTTCTGTACCGAAAAAGATGGTCAAGGGGCATATTATAAATTTGATTCGAGAAACTAGATATCCGATCAAACCGACGTAGGCCAAATATGTAACGAGCTGTGTTATTAAAAGCAACGTTCAGTTTTCTCCTACTACTAGCGTCACAATCGGAAAAGACCTCGCAACCATAAGTTAAAATAGGAATTACTACTTTTATTTTTTAACTAGTACTTATTTCGTGAATGGTATAACACTAAACTCATATCTGATTTGACGGATAATTAGTTTTATCCTTCTGCTGAACGAATATGGTTGTGTTTACGCTTGAACAACTCTGGGATGTCCAGAGGCATAATAGGGCCATTTTTCTTCGAAAATGAGCAAGGAGTGGCCGTTACAGTCAATGACGATCGTTATCGGGCCATGTCGAACGAATTTTTTTTTCACAAAAATGGAAGAGGAGGATATTGGTTTCAACAGGACGGCGCGGCGCTCGATATTTTGCGCTCTGTTTTTGAAGATCGCATTAACAGCCGCAGAGCTGATGTCGTTTGGCCACCTCGGAGCTGCTATTTGACACCGTTTGACTATTTATTTGCAATTGTTGCTTTAAAGGATAATATTCGTGAAGCCATTTGTAAAATACAGCTGCACACAATCGATAATGGGCTTAAAAATTGGATCGATCTTGTAGGCTACTGCATGATCAGCCGAAGCAGCCATTTGAATGAAATTATTTTCCATTACTAAGCGGAAGGATTGTAGTTTCAGATAAAAAAAGAAATTTGAAAAAAAGCATTTTCAAAAAAGAAAAAGTTATTTGGCGGACCCTTTACATTTATAAGGATAACGTCTTCAATTTTCCTCCGATTGACTTGAAATTTCGACACAATGCTCTTAAGGCATTTATAATTCATGGAAAAAATAAAAAAAAGAAATCGAAAACCCCCTTAAAATATCCACTTAAGATGCTCACAAAAGCCGCTCAAGGAAAGTTTGAGGATGTAAAGATGGCGACAGCATTGGGCCCATAGATTGAACAAATTCAAAGTCTTGTACTAGTGTCATACTGGAAACGACAGCTTAATCGCTCACATCGCCAACATTTTGGAGAGGGCATGGAGGGCATAGTAGTACACTACATTGGTTCTTTATCAAACATAGTCGGATTTTCAAGAGCGTTTTCTGAAAACTTTGCCAAACTTAGCGAAAATACCTCACATCATAGATAAAGTTGGTGAGTCAGTTATGAACTCTTAAAGAGGCTAAAGTTATGGTCAGACGAAGTATCATATGAGTTTGGAAAAAAAGATCGGAAACGTTCGGTTTAGATGGCTCATGGTTCTCATCCCCAAGATCTAAAGGGTTGATAGTCTACTTAAACAAATTAAGGGAAATGCGCTAAAAAGTGGTGGAAGGACGAAGCTGTGATAATTATCGTTCGATCAAGCTGATATCCCAAACTTTGAAGATCGCTGTGCAGGCGTTCGGTAACCAAATGCGTAAAGTAATTGGTTCATCTGATAACTAGTGCGGATCTGCCGTAGACAGTTGACAACAGATGCAATCGAATGTATAAAGATCCTTAAATAAAACACAGTGATTCCTAAGAAAACCGCAATCTGAGTTTGATGTCCTTGAAATGGTAACCACGGGATCAAATATTGGTTGTATTAGTTAGAAAACAAAGAAAACTTTTACTGCCGTGTATGTTGAAAATAACATCGGTCCGACAACAGACCCTTGAGGGACACCTTTTTTTAATGTAAGGAAGTAGCTTAGTCTATAATCGCAGCATGTTTCCTATTACTGAGATAAAAATTAAACAAAACATGAATTTATATCTCCAAAACTAGACCGATAGAGTTTATCAAGTAACATTTTGTGATCTACCAAGTCAAAGGCTTTTGACATGTCAATCAAAGAAGCCATATTGAATTTAGAAGAATTAAATCCCTTATAAGATCACTGCTCAGTCCGAGAATGGCATTTTCTATAGATTTCCCTGATTTGAAACGGAAGTGATTGTTGGAAAAGAAATTCTGCTTACTGAGAAAAGAAACCATACGCGGCTATAGAAACTTTTGAAATAATTTTGAGAAGGTTGGAAGTAGAGATATGAGTCTATAATTTTTAAATTCTTAACGATTGCTTTTTTAGAGAGCTATAACTTCTACACACTTTAGTGATTAAGAAAGCTGCCGCGCAAGTTAAATAAGTAACGAAGTATGTCACTTATACATATAGAACACAATTTTTTCGGGGAGTGTGTTTGCTATACCATCTTGACTTGAACATTTCTTTTAAAATATAAATTAGTGGCGTATTTTTTTGACTTGTACTGTGTAGTCTCCACTCCAGCAAAACCAACAAACCCCCAAGAGCAAAAGCTCTCACTGAAACACAAACAAACACTATTACAATGGGTAAGAAATTGGCACTCACTCGATGACAACCACTGCCTGTTAAATAAGGAAAATTCGCTCTGAAAGTGAATTATCTGAAAAGAAAATTCCACCACTTTTCCGCACACACTTTGTGCTTTGGGCTGGTTAGATTAGAGCTTGGTTGCGTGTAAACAAATTTGACACTGCTTCTGGCCTGGCATGGCACTGGCAAATACCATTTTGCGATAAAAAGCCGGAAAATATGAAAATTTTTGATAAAATTGTGTGGAAGAAAGTTACTCTCTCTCTAATTTATTTTCCTTTCCATTGCTCTCTTTCTCTCTCCTTGTCTCTGGTAAAATTCCCATAGACTATACAATTTTCAAAGCTGATGGGTGGTTGGGTATTTTATGTTTTTTTTTTGGCAGGCAACTAACTTTCGCTGAGTATTGCAAGTTCTGCACATTTCCACACAACTAGACGTTTTCAGTTGATTTGAAGTCTTCGGCAAAAATGGACGTGTAACGGGATTTTTTTTCACACACTCGAAAAGGAAGAAGAACAAGAAAAAGAAGAAGAAGTAGAAGAAGAAAAAAAAATATACAAAGATAATTCAAAACAACCCTCTTTACTCCGCGAACGTTCGTTGATGTTGTTGTTTTTATTAAGTTTATAATTTAATGTTCGTACTTTTTCAATAATTTTCCTATGGAACTACTACTAAATTAATACTTTTTACTACTTTAACCACTACTACCACCACACAAAGGTCATGTATTATTAACAATAAATAAATAAATAAATAAAAGTTTTTCTTCCGTCGCGTCGTGTCGCTGTGAGAAATTCGCCGCCGCCGCATGTCAAATTTTCTCATCCGTTGTTTTTAGCGTAAATTTTGTGTTCGTCGTTCCGTCGTCGTTTGGTTGCCCATATTTATATACCTACACACAATCGTCTATGTGTGTATTTCTTTTCGGAAAATTCGTCATAACAGAAAAAGAAATTCCCATTTCCTTCGCTACAGTGGTCGATAGTATTCGCCTGTTTGTGACACAAGTGATAGCAAGAAAATATTTTACTGTAAATAGTGTACAGTTTATATATGTCTGTAAATAAATTCTTATCTTATTTAAAGTTAGTGTTAAAAATTTAAGATTAAATATTCAAACCGCGTAGTGCTTCAATTCAATTTTGACAAAACAAATATATAATCGCCAATAGCTAACTAATAAAATAAGTAAATGCTTGGATACGCTTTAAATATAAACTTAAAAACATATAAATAAATTAGTAATATAATTACATAAGGAATATTACACTAAACTTCGCTTATTTTTTTTAAATAACATAAATAATCTCTCGCGTGTGTAAAATAATAAAAGAAAAAGTTAGAAAACTCCAATGCCTATGGGTGGAAAATAAAGGATATAAAAACGGATTAATCTACTCACGAACCCAAAAGCACCTCGTTTCGGAAAACTAGGATTAATGTATTTGTAACACAAAAATACTCACAAAAAAAAAGAGAAAAGAAAAAACTGTTGCAATAGATACCCATACACAATACAATACACAGTCACAGAGGAGTATATCCCTAGAAACTACAAGAACTTATAAAGCAAAGTAAGGCAAACTGAAAAAAAAGAAGGGAAATACAAATTCCAGATGCATTCAAATGCTCGTGTATGGATGGCAGCAATAATAAGTACACGAAGGATCTCTGCAACCATTTCCGTTGCAGTAGGCTGAGAGAAGACATAGAGCGAAATATTTAAAAAAAACCCAAAACAGCAGCAGCTATCAAAACTCTTTCCTGTCGGAACTGTCGGCTCGGAAGGATTACAATTTTGTAAATTATAATCAACTCTAAAAAGAGAGATAATCTCTGAATGAAAAGGATTTTTGTTCCATTTCATCGTTTATTAATTACATGTAAGTAAAATTATGAGTGGGCAAATTAAAATACTTCACTGAATGAAACTTTCAAGTGGGTTAAAGTCCCTTTTTGGGTGGTTTCACTTTATGACTTTTTTTTCTCGTTTTTGTGTGCTTTTTTGTATTGACTTACTTGCGTGGTGGCATAAGGGGTTTTTTTTCTCTTACATGGCGCTGTGCTGTCGCTCAACCGTAGTATTCTAAGGTGTGTTTATGTATTTCATCATGTGTGTTTTGATTGAGGCAAAGTGGGACATCAAAAAGAATGTCTGAGTGTTTATCGACCTAGAGACGAGGTTTTTTGTTGCGTCCTGTGTTGGCTATTACAAATTCAAATTTAATGAACTAGTTTTGTTTAAAGTTTCTTTCTTTCGTAGAAAATTCGAATTAATTTCTTGTTTGGTATTTTACGTTCTTTCTTTTTTTCCATTTAAACAAGCTTCTGGTTTTTTTTTAGGGTGTATTAAAAAGTGGCGTAAGAAGACTCTCCTCAAGTTTTTGGAAATTGATTTAAGATATGCGAGTGTTGTTGATGGCGGAATGAAACGTTAAAAACCTTAAGAACAATACGAAAAATAGTTTCTTTTTCTAAGCACTGAGTATAAGCATTGAAAATTGTCAGAGTACGACAAATATTTTTTCTTCAATTGATTTGAGTCTTAAATTTGTTCTTTAATGCGAGTTAGCAAAGTAAAAATAGAAGTAAACAGGAGTTAGAATACTTTACAAAAAATACCTACATATAAACGATTAAGTAAAAATCTCCGACATATTTGAAGTTGCCAAAAATACTGCCAAATGCTTAAATTTCTTAAGTTTTAAACGATGCAGGAAATTTTTTACCCATTCTGATCTGGCTACAATTTATAAGGCTAACACCCGCCCAAAACTAGAATACAATTTTCATATCTAGTCAGGTACTCTTCAAACATCTTTGCCACTACTTCATAAAGTTGGTAGTACCCGTGGCATGGTGGTTAGCATGTCTGCCTGTTAGCCCAGAGGTTCGTGACTCGAACCCCTACAGAAGCAAAAATATTTCTTACGAGTATCGCCTTTCGCAAGGAATTGGCAAGTTAGCCTATCGATACGTTAGAAAATTGTAGGTCGCCTCCATGCATTCCATCACAAAGATAATGGTTGAGAGAAATGCACTAGGCCCCGGGGATCCTCGCTCTGTTGCGCCAACCTATTTATTTATTTTTTATTTGATAAAATACGAAATAGAGAGCTGAGATTGATAGGTGATAGTCCAGTCGTAGAGTCGATTGATTCTCTTGAACATTGTCGAAATGTTACTTACCTCATTCAGTGCCCTAGTGAAACAATTTAGCCGTAACATTGCTTGGAATGCTCATCAGTTTTCATTTGAGCCCAACTACGAAAGTACAGTCAAGTATAGAGATTTATATTTTAGTCGCACTACCCGAATGTGGAATGTTCTACCATACTCTGTTATTCCCTACATTAAGACTCACAAAAATTCAAAAGTAATGTGCGTCGGTGTTTCCTATTAAATCCGTTCCTATTTTCCTAAATGCTCGCTCTACGTTTAACATTTTAGGATATTCATAGTCCTTTGATGTGCTAGCTAATTATAGAAAAAAAAAAAAAAAATAGAAATACGGTACACTACCACTTCAAAGTTGGTAACGATAAATTTATTAAAAGAAATGCAAATGTTTTATTCTACAACAATTTCCATTAATTTCCTCCCACAGATCCACATGCATGGTGTTATCACTAGTTCCTCATACTTGGCAATTTCGAGAAGTTTAGGAGTAAAAAACGTACACTAAGATTTCTTTTTCAATCGCACAGCGTTAATTTGTTGACAGAAACAACTTACTTTGGGAAGAGTACAAGGGTTTGTCTATATAGTGAATGCGCCCTCAGATTACGGATTGAGAGTTTGGTTCAAACCAGTCAAGTGGTTTTTGGCGTTATTCGTTAGCATACCGACGAAAAAAGTTACTGATGATCTGCGGTGCGCTATTGATAGGAGCTATGTGTAATGTGTCCTTCTTGGGATTACTTGACTTCTCGAAAGCCTTTAATACGGTGAACCACATAATACTAATATCTATATTAATACATTTTTTTTAGTTTTTCACCTTCGGTAGCTAAGCTCATATTTTCAAATTTCTCGGAAAGGCGACAAGCTGTAGTTGTAGGCAATCGAGTTTCAAGTTTTGTAAACCTTATCACAGGTGTCCCCCAAGGATCGATTATTGGCCCATTACTATTTTCGATGTAAATTAATGATTTGGCGTTTCAAGTCGACCACAGTTCTATTGAATTTTATGCTGATGATGTACAGATTCGATTAAGTTGCAAGTTAGGATTAATTGAAAATGGTGCTGTATTACTTATTAGCGATCTTAGTAAAATCATGTCTTGGTCAGAAAAAAACTGTTAAAAATTGGGCCCCACCAAATCTAAATTATTTATAAACATCAGCTCGATTTAAGTTATTTCTCTTCTATACGTATCGGTTGTACATATATTGAATACGATAATAGAGTAAAAAAACTTGGGGATCTGGTTCAATTCCACATTAAACTGGGACTACCACACCCAAAGTATTATTGGTAAAATATATGGTTGCCTAAGGAGTTTGTCGTATTCTAAACAATTCGATCCACAGAACATACGATTTCGGCTAGTGAAAACTCTCATTATTCCGATAATCACATACGGTGCTCAAATTTTCTGTTGCTTAAGCTCTGAAAAGAAAAGAAGCTTAAACGTCGCTTTAAATAACTGCATACGTTGTGTTTACCATCTCAAACATGATCATAATATTTCAGGATATAAGGACAATTTACTTGGATGTACTCTAAACGCATACTTTAATTACATTGCCTTAAAAACTCCTAATAATGTAGTAAATAAAAAAGACCCAATTTACTTATGTATTTAACAAGTTGATTTTCTCGAATTCAAATAGAAGGTTTACTTTTATTCAACCAAGTTTAGCCATAAACGCCAATTGTATTTTCTGTCAGACTATGGAATTCTCTGCCATTAAGCATTAGAAAACTACGAGGTACTTTTAGTTTTGATAAAATGATTTTTAGATTTTTAGGTCTGCAATTACTGATTACTGTTAGTTAAATTATAGTTAAATGAACGAATTCATTTCTATTTATTTAAATTAGATTACTGCAAGATTATATAGCTTGTTCATAGTTAAAATAGCTAATTATAATAAATTAACTTTTGCTTTTAAAGGACTTAAGTCTATTGAAAAAGATACTGAAATAAAATAAAATAAATAAATAAAAAAGTTTAAGAAACTGACATTTTATTTATTTTTTCGATAATAAACCACATCACTGCCTTTGTTTACTGAGGTTGCTCAAGTTTTTTTGGTATAATCGGGACTTTAGCCAAAAATATTATGGGATATACTCAACTACTATCTTCCCCTTCCCATAACAGTCCATTCTTTGCTGATTTGGTGGAACTAGATAAAACAAGTTTCCTTCCAGTACACATTGCCTAAGGCTACAAAAGATAGTCGTTGTAGGATGTATGGATTTCTGTTGCCATGTGTAACTGTCAAATCTTAACTCTCAAAAGTCTAATTTTGATCTCTGTTTGATTTTTACTTCTCTGTTTTCTTCATATTGAGGAAGACATCATCAGCAAGTGGATATTAAGCTCCACCTTTCAATAGTTTTATGGAAATACATTTGCTGAGACGAAATATGTCTGAGCTTTCCCGACGGAAACGTCGACGCATCGGCTGATATGATATCTAACGTAATTCCCAAGGGCATATGACACTTTTTTCCTCACAGAACGATAAGTATTCGTGGTTTGATTCGATCTGTAAAGAGGTAATAAGGGACAAAGAAAGAATTTTTCGAATACTTAAAGACGGCCCTACAGTGAAAAACCGAAATCTGTTCAAATGGGCCAGAAATATCTGTTATACTCACTTATAAAAGGCTAAGTTTTTGAATGACCAAAAAGTAAAGCGAAAAACACTGTTGTGTTTAAAAGGAAGTAAAAACTTATGGTCTTGGAATATTAAGAATTCGACCACTTCATATGTCCCAACGCTATTTTTCAATGACTCTCCGTATGTCAGCTCCATGGATAAAGCCAATTTGTTGCAAGCCCAATTTGCTGCTTATACATATTTTGAGTATTCTACAAGTCATCCCAATAATATTATCGCCTTTAGCCCACTCTACAGATTTTATGCTTAAGTGAGCGCTTTATGTTAAATCATTCTTTGCATTTGAAGAAGTTCAGAATAAAAGAATTCTGTGGCTTTCCCATTTATTTGATACAATAACCCCACTGGATTCCGACTGAGTGGTGCAGAGAACTGTATAACAGGAATCCCAACCTCTAACATCGTTTCTGGCCACCTACCGGAAACTCGCTCCTTGCTGGAGTTGTACGTTTGCCAACGCCAAATGTTTTATTAAATTGAAAATCACTTAATGAAATAAGATGATTCTTCTTGTCATAGAAAATGCTTTTGATTCTGTTTGGTATAATGATCTGATTTATAAAATGATAGAATTTCAATTTCCTTCGTATTTGTGCAAAATAGTCCAAAGTTCCTTGACCGGTCGATGTTTAAAGGTGCACGTTAATAGTGAATGTTCAAACATAGTACTTTTTCAGTTTTGGTGTTCCGCAAGGGTCAGTTTTGGGACCACTCTTATACAGACTTTCTAAGTCTTCAAGTTTATGAGTCACCCATTTTTCTGATGATACAGCAATACTAGCGTCGCATAATTTCGCTCTCTACCTTGAAAGGAACCTTAAAAAAGCTTTAGAAATATTGAACGCATATTATCACAGATGGAAAATTTGCTGAACGCTGGAAATACTCAAGCCATATTTTTCTCAAGAAAAAGAAAATTATGTTTTTTTTTTAGCTAATCAGCTCCAAGAACCAATGTAGTATTGGATACCTCTGTCGAATACCTGGGTATTGGTATTTGTCTTGACTCAAAACTCTCCTTTAATAAACATATAAAATTTCAAATCAAACCTGAGGGAAATGCAATGAAAATGCTTTATCACTTCATCTGCCGCAATTCGCACTTGAGCAACTATAGTGAAGTCTTTATCCATAAATTCGTATTTTTTAAGCTATACTTTTATACGGATGTTTCGTATAGGGAAGCGCTGCTAAATGCAAAAAAAAATCTTTAATCCTCTCAAACTAAGCTACTTAAAATGATGCTAAGATTTCCTTGTCACTTCGAGCGAATGTTGAATTAATTGCTGAACAAATTTAAAAACTGTACACAAAACTCATTCTAATATTGTAAAATGTGCGGTGACAAACCTTTTAGTCCGGGATCGCTGGTACAAATTTTTTTGTGATTACTATCAATTTTCCCTGCGTGGCTTCATTTTGTTGAGACGCCCAACAATTTTCTAACGAAAACTTTCGACTGTGGCAGCTAACAGAGGTAATAAGGGTAAAATATGTCGATTACATGATAATTACAAATTTAATAGTAACAGTTTCTTTCTTAGTTAAACTTCAAGATAATTATCGGAATTATATGAAAAAAATTTTGTCCCACAAATTGTATGGTTTGATCCCAATAGTGCCCTTCGTCAAACATGTATCGATTACGAGGTCAAGGAAAGTGATTACTAATTTTTTGGTTTTTACTTATTTAACATTCATATAATTTACCAGTCAGATTGTCCTACAAATTCCGTGGTACGTTAGCCCGGTCCAGTAGTAGTACTGATCCTTGATGTAAAAAATAGCACGCTACGCTATAGCGGTGCTCCAATTGAATTTATATGCATTTGAAATTCATGAAATAAAAAAATTAATTTATTTTTCAAACGTGACATAAAAAAGGTTGACTTTTTGGTAGATTCTACTTAACAATAAGTTAAAAAATTAGTTAACGTCGATTTAAACTAAGACAAAATATAACGGACAACAATTTGTCCCGCTTCTGTCTCTCTTAGTGTCCGACCGAAGCTTCAGTTTCGGCCACATTCGGCTAAAAATACTACAGTCGGCTAAACTAAAAAAAATCAGCCATAGTTTTGCTTGAAGCTTCGGCCGATGGTTGATGTTAAGCCGATTAATCAACTTCGGCTAGAAATTGACCTTTGGACGGACACTAGTTTTTTGTATTTTTCTGCATCACCTGAGTCACACCGTTACGCGTGCGCAGAGCATTATTCACTCCGTATTAGGTATCCCACGTTTGTGTCGACCACAAGCGTGTAAACATTTATCATTTGACCATGCTTTTTTGTCTGTTGCGATAGCAGCGAGGGCTTGTCAGATGAATCAGAGGAGGATTATTATTATTTTTTTTTTTTTAAATATAAATACCGAAATCTCAAAATATTTAAATTTAGAGGAAGATTTTTTTACTGTAGTTTTGTTTGTTCGTTGAAGCCCTAGGGTTGACATAGGTTTTTCCTCAACTCGTCCTACGCTTTTGCTGTAGCGAGTTGAGGGCTTTCAAATAGCATGTTTTTTTTTTAATGACAGAGATGTGTGGGGATTTGTGGTTTAGCGTTTTTTGAAGACTGGAAAACACAGTTTTTTTTGACAACTCATAGGGTTGTCAAAAAAACTGCGTCAACCCTGGAGAAAGTTCACCGAACGGACCTTGTACCACATGTTACAAATAAACAAACAAAAAAATGACAATTCTTGTCGCACTAGCGATACATACCCGTTTTCTTGTTTGAATTGGGCAGAGAACACACTAACCTATAATGTAATATTTTTGTCCTACAGTTAGTAATGAAAATAACGATCTGGTGGTATTGACATTTTCTGAGCGTAGGACTGAAAAAACGTACCACAGAATTTGTAGGACAATCTGACTGTTAAATTATATGAATGTTAAATAAGTAAAAACCAAAAAATTAGTAATCACTTTCTTTGACCTCGTAATCGATACATGTTTGACGAAGGGGACTATTGGGATCAAACCATACAATTTGTAGGACAAAGATTTTTTTCATATAATTCAGATAATTATCTTGAAGTTTAACTAAGAAAGAAACTGTTACTATTAAATTTTTAATTATCATGTAATTGGCATATTTTACCCTTATTACCTCTGTTAGCTGCCACAGTCGAAAGTTTTCGTTAGAAAATTGTTGGGCGTCTCAACAAAATGAAGCCACGCAGGGAAAATAAGCTTGATAGCAATCACAAAAATATTTGTACCAGGGATCCCGGACTTTTTGTAAAAATATGAAACTAAAAACAAATTATACATTTACAGTACCGCACATAATTATTGGCACACAAAGCTTTTTAAACTTTAAAAAAAACTTTTTAACCGTTACCAACATGCAATTGCACAAATATTTTTTTCCTTCAATGGTTGTCTTATTTTGTATCAAATGCAATAAATTTGACAGTATTATATTTATTTGTCCACATTCAAAGAAATAAAATAACTATCGTAGAACTACTCAATTACGCGCACAAAATTACTGGCACACTCAGCGTTTTGTGCAATAAATTTGTACCCTCGTGGTCATACCGTCAAAAAAGTCAATAATCATAGTAACAGTTATTCAGTTTGTCAAATAAAGTCACGGTTTCTCACAATAAAAATAAGTTAGGAGTCAGGAAGTTTCATTCAAATAAAATGAGCCCAAAACAAAAAGAAACCACCGAATCCGAAAGAAAAATAGTGGTAAATATGCATAACCAAGGCAAATCATATGCAGAGATTGGACAAGTAATGAATAGAAGCCGATACACTATTCGCAGCATCGTTCATCGCTTTAAGGGTGAATCTAATTTTAAAAGTTCCAAACATACCGGTTGTCCTCGGCTTTTGGATGACCGTGAACGGACCAGGATTGTCCGGAAAGTAAAAGCTGATCCGAGAATAACATCAACCCAAATAGCTGCTGAAGTTAGAGAAGAGTTTGGGAAAACTGTTCATCCCATGACGGTAAGAAGATTGCTTCACGAGGCCGGTTACAATTCTCGAGTTGCTAGACGTAAGCCAATATTTCAAAAGTCAACCAAAGAAAGCGCTTGGACTACGCTCTCGAATATCGGAACAAATTAAACAGTTTCTGGGATGATGTGCTGTTTTCAGATGAAAGCAAGTTCAATATTTTTCGATCCGATGGCCGCATTTCCGTGTGGAGAAAACCCAATACCGCTCTGGAGAAAAAAAACTTAGCATACTTACAGTGAAACATGGTGGTGGAGGAGTTATGGTGTGGGGTTGCATGTCTGCTGCGGGTGTTGGTGAGCTTGTTTCCATCGAAGGCATCATGGATAAGAAAATTTATCTAGACATTTTAAAATAAAACTTGAATAAAAGTGCCAATAAGTTGAATTTAACACGCTCGTTTACATTCCAGCACGACAACGACCCTAAGCACACGGCTCATGATGTGCGTATGTGGTTAGCATATAATACTGCGCATGTGCTTCCACACCCGCCACAGTCTCCAGACTTAAATCCGATTGAACATTTGTGGGAAAAATTGGATAGAAGGGTCAAAAACGCGCTATTACCACAAAAACAGAACTGAAACAGGCGCTAATCGAAGAATGGCAAAATATTGGAGAAGAAACGACAAGAAAACTGGTGCGTTCCATGCCAAATAGATTAGCTGAAGTTATAAAGCAAAAAGGACTGCATACGAAATACTAACAGTTTTAATTGTGTCTTTTTTTTAAACTTTCCATGCACTGTGCCAATAATTTTGTGCGGCAAAAATGTCAATGTTTGTGAATTATGTTAATTTTTGGAAACCTATTAAAATGTTTCAAATTAACTTTTACTATATTTAATAGTAAATAAGTACCACCTTAAAATAAAAAAATAATGGTTTGTATTTGCATTTAAGCAAAGGCTTAAAAACAGCATTACTTTTCAAAAAAGTTAGATGTGCCAATAATTAAGTGTGTCTGTGTACATGTTGCTTTTCACTTCTGTCTGTAAAATTTCGACGATGTCGTACTTCACGATATTGCATCTCAGACCATTGACCACTTTCATTTGACAATACAGTACTTGACATTGTCACGGTCATTTGTGACCGAAATTCAATTGCTTGTGTCGTTATTGTCAATAAAGTGATGACAAACTTATTATTTGCATATTTTTTGCCTTTCAATTGAGAAATTGTCACTAAAAATTTGACGGCAGATTTATGAAAATTTTCAAAAAATTTCTGTCAACAGTTTTATGACAATAGTGGCAGCTTTCCAGACGGTTCTACAAAATGTTCATTTTTTTTTTGACAGCAATCAAATTGTTATTTACAAATTGTTACCTGTTACTTGTCAATGTTTATGAATTAGGGCAATGGGCATGGTGGGCGATGACGGTCGTTTTCTTTCTCAAATTTTCCAAACTCAACTTTGTTTCAAAATTGACAGAATATTTCCCTTCATTCCCCACAGCCATTGTTGAGAAATATTCGCAATTCCCTGGCCTGCCCCCAAATTTTGTTTTTAATTAACATCTACATGTATTCTTTAACGAAAAAAGTGGCAATTATCCATTTAAAGCAGGGAAAGTTTCGGGTTCAATTAATTTTATTCTTTATACTCTTTGGGATTCTGTGTGGATATTGGTAAATATTTGGAGCTTTAATTTTCCAGGTCAGTAGTATTCACTCTTCAGTCCTTTTTAAATTAAAATGTTCAAAGAAATAAAGGACCTTCAAAACTAAAGCGTTTTTGCATTCCCAGCAGCGATGCGACAAAAAGAAAAGGAAGCGTTTTCATACATTGGTATTGTCGCGACGGCAAAACTGATGACAGTAGCGGGTCTGAAGGTGCTACTGCAAGAATGCCTTGGTTTGAGAGAACTTTAAAGTTTGAAATTATTATTCTTGAACGAAAAAAGTAAAATCTAAATTAATTAAAAAAATTAAATGTAGAAGATGACATTTCAAATTGCTAAAATTATTATCATTCGTCTTAAAAAGAAGTGTACTGTATTATTATTATCAAATCAAAATTTCTCTCCCGCCACAGTAACAGTAAATTTATTGAGCTTTTTGTTTGTTTATGTTTTGTACACGACATAAAATTTAACTTTTGACCTATTTTTTATTAAATCCGGAATAAATTTGCCTCAAAGAGCATATCCAAATGAAAACTAAGAGGTTATTCATGATGGAAGTGCTCCACAAAGTATTGAGTAACAGAAAACAAGGAAACAAATGAAACAATCAAAATTGATATTTTAAAAGTGACATCACCAGCAGCAGTTGCCCACCACGACGACGGCGACGCCGACGGCAAACTTCGACGCATAAAAACAATAATAACTGATAAGAGTGGAGAACGATAAAAAACTACCATAAAATATTCATCTTCCTTCATTTCTCTTGGCCTTTTATTGTTACACAAAAAACTTTCACCGATGAAAATTCCTAGAATGTCGTTTAAAAAAGATTGTTTAGATGATTGACATTTTCTTCACTTTTGGGATCACAATTTGATGCTCGTTTTGGATTTTCCAGTGGGGAAAATTGACACGAACTGTGTTCAATGAACAGAACTGTCTTTGATATGAGTTTTTAACTGTCTGATTTTGACGGCATTCCGTTAAGGGACAATGAATTGAAAAAAAAAGAATAATTTTACCTTTCTGCTTCAGGATAAAGAAAGTTCGTTTGCAATTGAAAATAGTATGATCGAAGCAATGCAATGTCCTTCTTCAGCAGTTAAAGTCTGCGTGTGACAGGCATGAAAGGTTTTGTTTCTCCAAAAAATTGTCCTTAAAATCCTTAATATGAAACAATATAAAATGAAGAAAGGAAGGCATATTTTTGTGTGGGGCGATAAATGTTAAATGTCTTGAGCTGCAAAGCCGACGGACTCACCGGATATGGAACCGATACACCGATCTCAACGAGCCGGATGAATATTGGTACACCAATCGATACATACAAACTCATGCAAAAAAGCAAAATGCCTTGGATACAGTTGGTGGAGAAACACCACCACCAAAACCAGACCTAAAACGCACAGGACAGTTTCTACCTATAAGCAGATTGCACATTGGCTCTACAGTTTATGTCATTACCGAATATTGCTTCATAGGCAGACACGCCACAGGACTCTGCGTCTTATCAAACGACTTCTGCAAAAGCTGTTTAAACGAGGAGGAAGAAGAGACAATCCCACACCTCATTTCTTAATGTCCTAAGCTCTCCATAAAAAAACTTAGTCTTGGAGATTACTTCTTCGATGAACCAAATGGTTTGGTAAACTGAGTTACTCCCACGTACTTTTCAAAGGGTAACACAATTTAAAGGACGGCCGTAGTTCACTTGACAAATAAAATGCATGGCGATGTTACTTCTTTTACATTAAAGACGTAGATCTTGACTTGATAAACGCATAACAGCGAGCGGTCTGATTTCTAAGTTTGAGAGTTCTTGTTGCTTTTGAAAGAACAATACATTAGAGGGTCCTTTGATGTTCTCAAAGCCACATTTGATGTCGATGTTAAATGCATGTCAAATATTTCTAGAAAAAAAAGTAGTGACAGTAGTCAAGTAGTCCTTGAAAAACGTTAGGCCCCAAGGCTCCCCAAACTCTGTTGCGCCATCAAAGACACTCACACTGAAGGTTGGAATATAAATTCGAAGTGATTTTGATTGAACCGAGATTTATTGCTAGAACTAAATTCACTTTAGAATTTCTTAAAACACTACCTGTTGAGAACTGAAAGTTCAAATGTAAGTCAAATGACAAACGTGAGCTTGGGGATCAAATGACATGACAATTGAATGCAATAGTCTTAGATCTAAGGGAATTCTGTGCCACAAACTTAGTATGAACTCTCGATTTTCTGACCATGTGAAATAAAATTGCATTTTCGATAATTTTATTAGATCACCCTTTCATGATTATTCATCAAAAGAAAAAAACGCAACCATATGATTTTTATTTTGTGTACTAAAAGTGTACTAAAAATATTTCCTACAATGGAAGCCCTAGCATCTTTATGTTCAAGTCGAGACGTTCGTTCACATAATGAATGAGCTAGGACTTTTGGTAAGATAAGGAGCTTATAGCAAATAAAATTCTTCAACTGAGTCTATGAAAGTTCAAAGATGAAAGTCCTTCAATATCCGCCCGAAATGCAATTTGAAAATCGTCTCGTTTTTAAATGCAAAACTAAAAAAGCGATCCTAAATCGAGTCAAAGAAGAACCCACTCAATCAGAAACCATATCCTCTACCAAAGTCATCATTAATAGGCAAATCCTTTTTTCTGTACTACTTCACACTCTATTACCTCCATGTCAGAGACACACTGAATCAATCCTCTCAATCGAAAGTGGAACATTTTTCACACAAATTGCTTTTCCAACCTGCAAAAAACGCTAACAAGCCTGACTAAAGGCAAAACTGATAAAAATGCAAGCAGATAAACATATCCTCTGTTCGTTGAGACAGAGAGAGAGAGAGAGAAGGAATGAAAAAAAAAGAAGAAAACAAAAATTTTCATGCCCAATCCGTCAAAACTTTTGCCTGAAATATTAAAACTTTCAAAGGGTATGCACACTCTCGAGCGGCGCAGCACAAGCCTTTAGCTGGTGGCAAATAAAGATGAGAGAAATATCCTCAAAAGCGTGCAAAAAAAAACTCACAAAAAGCACTTAAAAGTATCGCACGAATCACCATAAGCAAAAATGACGAAATCATCGTCATCATGACGATGATGTAGATGTCGATGTTATGATGAACATGATGTTACATCGTCTATAGGCGGCATCAAAAAATCGCTCTCTACTCCTCCTAATGGAGTCGAGTGTGATCATCTCCATGCGTCGTTGGCGTCGTCGCGTCGCGTCGTCAGTCGGTGCTACTGCAGGTAAATTATTTAGATTTTAATCTGCAGCTCAGCAGTGCCAACCATCCCACACCACTCCATCGTTCCTCTTTCTAAGTACATGCTCCTCTGTCTGTAAAATTTAAACCTCCTACCTGCCTACTTCAAAAATGATGATGGTTTCCTAAATCACTGGAAAAGTTGTAAATTTGCATGCAAAGGTGCTTCGAGCGCGTAGCACATTATAGTCGTGCCTTTGGTTTGTGATGATGGTACCTCTGCCACTAAGAAAGATTTTTAAATATTTAACTTTTTAATTTCAAGAAGACTCCATCCACTACTATAGCATCCAACTTCAAGATGAAAGCACCTGATGCCCTAGAAACTCTGCCTAAAGAATTTCCAATCACTTTCTTTGACTCTTCGAGTGAGCATCCGAGGAGAGAAGGTAGAATCAATTTCTTTTATTATTTTTTTGATAAAACGATGGCCTTTAAATATTCAATGACATACCATGCACCGGAAATTCGATTTTGCCGATGGCCGACCAGAAAAGGTTCCCGGTAGGCCCATCACCACCACACCGGAACAAATACTGGTGCACTGTCGAAACGTTACAGCCGGCTAAGCGGCTACTCTCTACGCCACCTTCCAATTAATATTTAATGTGAAAAGTATTTTTAAAAATAATTTGCAATATTGATTATGACAGGGAATATATCGGGACGCGACCGGAGCATCCGGATGTGGTTGGCAGGACACAACATTCGCTATTCGTTGCACGTCAGGCCGCGCCGTAACGAATACTGTGTATTCTCCTAAATTTGGTATCATTGTCGGATGATGCAAGTAACGTAGCCAAACTAAGCCAAATGTGCAATTGCATCTGATTCGTTGTTTCGGTTGAAATAAATTTTCCATTTAATTAGTTCCTCGGTCATGATGGTGTGGTGGTTATTGCAATTGGCTTCGTGCACTGAATGAAGAGTAACCTAAGGGAATGCATCACATCATCACATGTCAACAGCAGCATCATCACGTGAAAATTAGAAAAATGTCAGTTTTTAGAAAGCCACAGAAGAGAGAGCCATGCGCGGATTCTTTTTGGTAGCCTAAATAAATTGGATTTAATTTGGTTTCGTAAAGGGGTAGGACGAGTTTATTATGATTTAGAAAGTGGAATTTTGAATTATAATTAGGGTGTATGGTTATGGCAGTTGTTGACATCATTACAATAACCATTATCGTATTTATAGCTCTTGTCATCGTGTTTTCTGTTTTGTGTGGCAAAATTGTAATAGCTTTTGTATCATTGTTGCCGCAATCGTGGAGGGACTTAATTATTACTGTCATGAGGACTCGGTTTAAGTGATCCATTTTATTTGAATTTTTAAGTAAATGTTTTAAGGATAACTACTGAATTGCTTCTATCGGATAACAGGGATGTAAATGAACTATTTCATTATACATTTTTCGTGTTAAGCTGGTGGGTTGATATAAATTGATAAATTCTATGACAGTGCAATGAGTACAGCCTACAGGGAGCTCCCGCAAAAAAATCTTGCCTGTTTCTTGTTCATAAAAGAGTACGAGAAATAAGAATGACTGCAACCCTTTTCATTGTATGAAATACTGCATTTCAACATCATTCAACATATACTGTCGAAAATGTAATGGAAAGAAAAAGGGTACCGTATAGTTTTTATACTTATTGAATTTTTTTGATTGGGATCTTGATTTCGATAGGATCATAGGCTTCCAACTTGTCTTCTTCACACTACTTCCCACCGTGGAGTACACCCCGTTGACCTCAGAAAGTGCCGACGGCTTTTCACAGTTGCTTTTTTTTGTCCAACGAATTTGGGTGTACATTTTCAGTTTCATGCAACGAAACTCTAAATAGTTTTATCAACACAACAGGACCATGAATCATTGTGTTCCATTGTATGTCATGGAAGCATGGAAGATTTTTTTGTGTTATTTTACTTTTATGCTAAAAATGGATGAGCAGAAACCGATGTGTTTGAGAATTTTTAGATATCCGAGGAAACCAAGAGAGGAGACTAGAAGAAATAATTTTTGAGGATCTGTACATAAATAAACCAATTAGCGCAAGATCTCAAAAATTCTCTAAGACCTAACCTTCTTTCTTCTTTAGGAGGCTCAACTAGAGTGTGGTGCTCCTATAGGTCTTGTCCAATATGCCCCTCCAGCCGGCTCGATCTCTAGCCTGTCGTCTCCAATTTTGCACTCCAAGTTGGCGGAGATCTCCTTCTACCTGGTCGCTCCATCGAAGATGAGGTCTACCTTGGCTTCTGACTCCCTCTGGTTTGGTGTTGAAGACTTTGCGCGCGGGAGCGTTGATGTCCATTCGCACTACATGGCCCAGCCATCATAGTCGTTGGACTCTCATTTTTATGGCTAAGCTTATGTCGCTGTACAGCTCGTGTAGTTCGTCGTTGTTTCTTCTTCGCCAAACTTTGTCTTCTCTGTTAACGTTGACAGGACTATAAATCGTACGCAGAACTTTTCTCTCAAAAACTCCAAGTGACTTTTCATTCGATTGGGAGAGGGCCCATGCTTCTGCACCATATAGCAGGGTCGGAATGATGAGTGTTTTGTATAGTGTCTCCTTTGTTCTTCTCGATGGGGCTTTATACTAAGACCTAGCCTAAATATCACAAAAAAAAAAAAAAAAAAAAATGTAAGTCATTGTACTACAGGCTTTAAATGGAACCAGTACATCTGATCAATTTCGTGAATTCACAATTTTGGGGAAGTTAAGTGAACTTGGTCATTGACTTCAGTTTGATCGGAGGTGAACAGGGAACGGATTCTGTATCGTTTTAGACGACTATCGTTTGAATTGTAGGCAGTAAAAAGACGTGTTCAAGACCCAGAAAAAGTTGCCAAAATTTGAAGACGATAGTAAAATAGCATTCCACCAACCACTGAAAGCAAGATTATATGAAACAATCTTAAAAAACGGCCTTGTCAACCGAAAAGAGTCGGTTCCAATTAGAACACCCTCATCTATGATTCTAAATTTTACCGAGCGCTGTGTTTAGAACACCTTCTCATTACAGCTGCGTTTCAGCTAAAATTTCATTCTGTTGCCCGAACATAAATGGAATGTGAACAATTCAATCAGATATAAGCAAGTAATTATCTTCAAAAATTTCATACTTTTTTTTGCCAAAAAGTATAAGAAACATCATTCGATTGTATGAGTGACGAAAGATCTAACAAAGATCCATTTACACCTTGGCCTTGTTAAAGATAAAGTCGTTCTTATTTCATTTGCAATCCATGAAATAAGCCATGAAAGAAAGCACTAGAAAGCAAATATAGAATTAGAACCCTAATATGTAAAGGAAACAAAGTCACTTCTTTGATGTTAAAGCCAAGGGTGCCAGCACGTAACTTGATACAATCGAGGACTGTCGATCGTCAGCCAATTGAAAAGAAATTATTTTTGACAACACGTATTTTGAAACGAGTTTCATTATGATTTCAACTTAAAACAGCCATTATGCGAACTACGAAAAGAGAAATGTGAAATAGGTTATCTTCAAAATAAAGCTCCATTGAAATATGTTGAATCCCATTAAAAATTATAAAAATGGTTAATAAATAGAAGTTAAAATGGTTTACATTGCTATGAATGTCTTAAGCCCATAAGTTTAAGCATAGAACAAAATAAAAATAAAAAAGGAACATTTCACTTCTTGTTTCCACCCATGGCTTTTAAATAAATTCTATTGTCTCTTAAATTATTCTGAACTTTATGTTTGAGGGGGTAGATTCCGCAAGAGTGAATTTTATTGTGTACACGAAAAATTGAGCACACTCTCTAAATTGGATTCAGCAAGGGTGGAAGTGTTTTTTTTTGACAGAAGATGTGTACCTACACAATCCTTCAAAATTTACTCACGGTCTTTCAGAGCGTGAGTTTTCAGACGGCCGTAATTGTGAGTTTTTTATACTCACTCTTGCGGCATCTATCCCCTGGTCTACAAAAAGAGAATCCGATATACAAATGAATGTGCGGAATTGTGTTTCAACAACAATCTGTCTATTTCCAATTCTTTAGCTTTTTTTGTGGAGGACCCTCAGTATTTAATGAGTTAGTCAGTTTTTTCTACATCAAAATACTGGTTTTCCTCTCTTTTAAATTTTGAGGATTGTGACGAAGCGTCACAATTTCCCCAGAACACCGCATCTAAACACTGTACTTGTCGTTCTTTTCCTATTAAAATATTCATATGCAATCAGATCGTGCAATAAAAATGTATTTCAAGGCCAAATATCATGTACTGCCTAGTCTGTGTGTATCTCCGTATGGGGAAATGCATTGGCGATGGTCAGCCAATTTTTGTATGCAATATTGTCATTGCCTTACAATTCACATTTCCTTGCATCAGGAAAATCTATGAATAGAGGTGAATTATTTGCAATTACGAGAGAAAAAGATATACGGGTCTCAGTGCCTCTAACGTATAGCTGCTTGTTTCTCCTTTCCTGTGGAAGATACTCTTCCTGATTTTGACTATTGTTAGTCTCCGCCGTATATGAAGTTGCATTGCAGTGGTGTGTAACCGCCGTGTATACTCTCCTTCTCACTTAGCTTCGTCGTATAGGAAGTTGCATTGCAGTGGTGTGTAACCGCAGTGTATACTCTCCTCCTCACTTAGCTTCGTCGTATAGGAAGTTCCATTGCAGTGGTGTGTAACCGCCGCCGTGTATACTCTCCTTGCCACCTAGCCTCACCGTATAGGAAGTTGCATTGCAGTGGTGTGTAACCGCCGTGTATACTCTCCTCCTCACTTAGCTTCGTCGTATAGGAAGTTGCATTGCAGTGGTGTGTAACCGCCGTGTATACTCTCCTTGCCACCTAGCCTCACCGTATAGGAAGTTACCTCACATCGGTGTTGTATACTCTCCTCATCATTTAAATCTCCTCGAGACGAAGATCGTATTATTGATAATACCCGCAACCGCAGACTTTTGCTTCGAAATCCGCTGCCGCCGACAAAGTGTTTTGCCTTAAGACAAACGCATACACTTTCTACGAAGTCCGCCAACGCCGATAAATTGCTCTGCCGTTTACACTACGCAGGCGCTTCCTACGTAATCCGCCGCCGCCGATAGATCGTTCTGCCTTCCACGCAACGCAGACCTTTACTTCGAAATCCGCGGCCGCCGACAGAGTGCCCTGCCTAACGCAGCGCCAACTAAGCAGTTATCATCACCGCATAAAGGACACCGCCCCCAGGGAAACAACAATACGCTCCCAAGACGACCTGACGTTCCGAAGACCGGTACCAGGAGCCAGATTAGCCAGAATTATCAAAAACTCATTTTTGTAATAACAAAGAATTAAACTTATATTTTGAGAAAAGAGTAAACCAATAAACTTAGATTTACTTAAGAAATTACCCGATCGTCTCCTCGTTTTTATTCATCTTGAGAAGTTGGACCGCCGAAGCCCCCAATTCTTACGACGCTTCCTTGGGTAGACCCTGGACACCCTGAGTCCTACCCCAGCCTTGAAAAAGAAGCAGCACAGGATTCAATTTGCTAACTGCTTTGTGGTGGTTACTGCTCATTAATGTGGCCAATATTTCAACTTGCTTTTATGTATTAATTGAAAAATATTAGTTTCTTACATTTTTTACAAAAATAAGCACTGCCGAGGCCGACGGGCGATTACTATTTTCTGTCGAGTGAAAATTTTTGTTTCAAGTGTCATATCCAATAGTGTGTGCTACCAAATAGGACGATACAATCGACAAAACTCGATTGATTCAAAATATGTGCTGCCGTCATCCGATTACATCAACAATTCTCGATTGTAACAAAAAGTGCAGAGCAGAAATGCAGCTGGCTTCTGTAAACTGTTCGGCTAACTCATAAGTTTGAAATTACAAGCGTTTCTCATATACTTATTAGAAGTCATTGTACTTATTAGTATAGCTGTTAAGAATCAAAAAATAAATTAAATTAAATTAAATTAATGACATAGTTTATAATTGTTTTTATTTTGTTGTTTGAAAGTTTGTTCAACTTGAAAAAATATTCTGAAAGTGAACGTTAACGTCTAGTTTTTTTTACAAGTTTTTTTTTCTCTACCTTTACAACAAAAATGTCTCTGCCACGAAGGTACAGCGATAGCAGTCGAATAGATGACATTGAACCTCTGCTTGTTCAAGAGATGACACTTAAGGAGATGACATTTATAGAGATCACATTTTAGCAACATTTTGCTTATCCTCATTGATCGGCGGACCTCACGAGTGGATCACTAGTGTGAAGCAGTTAAGTCGGAGAGCTATGATCCCTTCGAGGTCACAATGAGAAGAAGAAATTTGTTCGTTCTCATTTATTTGTTGCAGCACAACTGTCAAACAGAATCGCGAAAATATGTAGTTGGTGAAGCAGCAAAAAGCTGGAATACAAATTTGTAACTCTAAATTACAATTGCAAATTTGTCGGTATGAATTTTATTTAGGTGTTTTAGGTAACTTGAAATTACTGACAGCAATGAAAAAGTAAACAAGTTTGTTTCTAACCAGGATCCAAAACTGGATGTTTATACATTTCAATGACAAAGCGATGATAAAGCAATGATTATATACCATGAGCACGTCATACAATACGCATTGAAAATCAGACACCTAAATACCTACATACTACACAGGGAAAATTAATGCTTTCCATAGGATGAAAAGACGGCAGGGTCTGAATTCCATGGAATTTTAAAAGTATCATCCCATAAAATAATGGATCCAGGGAGTACTCCACGGCATTTTGAGGATTCGTCATTTTTTCTATTAAATAAAAACTAAACATGATGCTGTCTATAAATATCTCGTTAGCTTAGCACCATCACCTAACGATAGTGGGTTTAGATTTGTTGCTATCGCTGTTATTTAAGCAACACAGCAATACTTGGATGTCAACTATTTTTAGTACTAATGCTACTTTTGGTAGTTAATTAGTACAACAACTGCCATTGATTTTCTAGGATGGTCATACTTCAATTTTTGAAATGCTAAAGTTCAACTTCTGATTTGGAAACCTTATTAAGGCTTTTCTTTCTTGTTTTCTGTGCTCCTTTTTTCCGATCACCAGTCAACCATGCTCTTAGTCTAATTTTCTTAGTTTGTTCTTTTGTACAAAGTAGTTTTTTTAGTACTCCGTCATTTGAAGGACTCTTTTCAGTACTAAATGTTTGCAGCGCAGTATTCTCGTAGTGCATTTATCACTCCACAATTTTCAAAAATTTTTGAACTTTTCCTTTGAATTAAATTTCAATAATGCCTTATCATCTGGGTGATTGTTAAGTACGTGCAGTAAACTATCTTGCAGTAGCGGAAATTCAAAAAAGTACTGAGGGACTGTTAGACCTTTATGTATTCATAAAGTTGCTGATATTTGATATTCTTCTTCAAACTCATCTACCAGCTTTCTTTTGGACATTTGTAATGCAGCTCATTCCATATTGTTTATATAGTACTCCCCCTGTGATGAGTCTAAGGTTAAATTTCTAAAACTCCTGTGAACTCTGCTTGACAATAATTCTAACATCTCAACACCAGGATATTACTGCAGTACCTAGCATTCCCTTCCGATCTCAGAAGTTTGATTTAGTCCTAATTGTGACTTGAGAGATTTTTTAGTACTCTCGAAGTACTTTTCGAAATGCTTTCCAGGTTTCACCATATTTCAAATTGATGTTAATAAATAAAGTTTTATTTATCAAAAAGTACTCTAAGCAGGAACTCTATCAATAACTGAACCACCTTGTCTGTTTGACTTGGGCAAGACCCAAATCATACAGAAATAATTTTGGATGAGTGTTTGAGGGTTACGATGAATGTCCTTCTAAAGTTTCAGATCTGAGGGCCTGACACCCTGGATTTCGTAACGTCTTAGGCGACTATCGTCTAGATTTGTGGTACTAAATTAAACTAGCTTTCCATCAACCGCTAAAAGCGAAATAACATGAAACGATCTTTTAACGATAAAGTCAACGATGGAAGACTGAACGACAATGTTCTAAAAAGTTACAGATGCTGGGCTTAGTTTCCTTTCCATATTTTATTTGAACACCGCACCCGTGCCACCGCATTAGAAGGGGAATGAGAAAGAAACAATCACCTGATTCTACACATCTACTGCACCAAAAAATTTTTGTTTTCTTTCTTCTTACAAAGCCATTAACTGCTGATCATCTCTCAGGGATGCGAAGCAAATAAACTCGACAGAAACAGAACGATTCTGCCCTTTTCACCGATTACGGTAAGTTTACCAATCGTTACATAAAAACACTTGCTTGGGCATACAAAAAAACTAATCAGAGATGGTCAAGCAGTTTAACGCAACGGATCAAAACTGGCCCAAACTAGGTCTTAAGCGGAACGGCTAGATCTCTTTCAGCAGAAAACACATTAGTGCGACGATATGTGTCATTACAGGACACTGTCTTATTTGCATAGATGCCGAGAAGCTAGGAGTCACCTTAAACGTTTTTTGCAGAAGCTGTATGGATGAGGAGGAGGAGGTGACTACTCCCCACCTTCTCTGATTTCTCATCTCAAATTGTATCACATACTCAGCTTATACTGAAAATCAGTGATGGGACTTTTTGGAAAAATGTCCGAAGTAGATTTGAAATAAAAATGCAGTAGATTCAACTGTTCTGCAGTAGATTTTTCATTTTCAAAACATGAACAACTTTAAACATAGATTCACATACATAAATAACTTAAGATAAAAAAATAAACATTTTTCTTCAAAGCAAATTCACTTAAAAATTCATATACTTATATGAACATCAGCTTTGAATTAACTGCTAACTATTTATTGCTTTTTTTTTTATTGTCCGTCGACAAATAAAAACTTATTAAAATAGGTACTCCTTAAGGCCCACGGAATCCGAAGGTTCCCAACAATCTTTGTTTAGGTCGTCCATTTCCTTACAGGGTATAGCATTTTCTAAAGTATGGTTATATTCAATTTGTTGCGAAGTTTATCCTTCACTTAACTAACTGTCGAAAATTTCCGATCTGCTGCGGTACTACTATGCGGCAGTGATCATAAAATTAACATATACATAGGTATGTAAACTATTAAATTTTTTTCACAAAAGTGTTTTCCTCATTTTTAAGTTTGAACCTAAAAGCTGTTATGTCAACAGCATCATAATATTTATCTAAAAGATATTGGTTTCCCAACAAAGACATCCAAACAATGTTAAGTTCTTCAAAATTTTCAATCAAATCAAATTAAAGAAAGGAAAAGACGCTACAATGGCCAAAACGAGGTCATTGTATAGAGAATAAATCACTACCTTTGCATCTAAATACTTAAGAAGTTTTAATTGTGTATTATTAAAATTAAAACGCTTTTTTATTTAATCATAAATTTCTACATAAAATTGAACCTAACATTTTTTTATTTCAAAAATTTTGCTTTCTTCAAAATTGTGAGAAGCAATATATCGCTAGAACTCGATCCCAGAATTCATATCCGTATAGGAAAGATAAATGTAAGGTACTTTCTAATCCTGCATTGGTACTGACTGAATTCTGAATCCATACAAATATAATATTTAAAAATTTCAATGTAAAGACCTGTTTAGTTATACATAGTCAACCGTATCTATAATCGCATAATAAACTCCGCACAACTTTAAAACACGCTTAATCATTGAATAAAACAAAAATCGTATTTATAATCAATTTTTGTCAGTGAATAAGAACTGAATAGCTTAAACGCCGATATGCGTGTTTTAAGCGTGTTTTAGCGCATAAATTCACTTGATTTTGAGTATTGAGTTTTCATTCAGTGGTTTATTTACAACTTGGAGAATTTTACTATAACTAAAATGGAAATGAACTCAAATTACATTAGCTTTATAAATAATTTGGATGTAGTAATTGTGTTTCAATTGAAAGAAATATGCATTGTTTTCCATTTTTGTATATTGGTTTCTTACAAGTTTTCCAGTTGCGAAACGTTAACGAAACAACTAGAAATTAAAGCCAAAGAATAATATAGAAGTACCTACATAAATATATAGAATAACGTACATTGTGTGACCTACATTTCATCTTCCATAGTTAAGAAAATATAAACAAAAACAAATTTCTGTTGTCAGTTTTAACCATTGAGAAACCAAATTAGAGAATTTCTTTATGATTTTGACATAAGGTATGAATAACTATAATGGGTGATGAAAAGGATTATAAATAAGGATTTTTATTCACTGAATAAAGTTTTAATAAGTTCTTATTCACTGCATAACTATTTTGCGTTTTGAGCGTGTTATAGCGAAATCTAATGAATACGGCTGAGTAAGAAAAGTGCAGTAGATTTGATTTAAAGGCAGTAGATTTATTTTTCGAGAAAAGTGCAGTAGATCTACTGCAATTGCAGTAAAGTCCCAACCCTGCTGAAAATATCAAAGATACCTACTGGACTGCAGGAGTTGTCAACTGAACATTTTCGTTTGGCACAACTTTTGGGTAATTTAGTACAAGTTGTGCTTTTAAGTACTCTATCTACCACTCAAAAGACTGTCAAATTTTATCTATTTGCCTTGCTTTTAGTAGTCAATCTTTGCAAAAAATTCTTTAGTACTTTTTCTGTCAGAATTCAGATCATCAAAGAGAGAATAGCTTATAAACCTTTCTTTTACGGTAAAACCGATTCATATTCTTCTACCGTCTCAGATTTAGTACTAAAAAGATGCTTAATAAATGCTTACCCCTATTCCACAAACTTTTCTCCTTTCTACAGAGAATAGTCTTGAAAACAAATCGTTGGATTTGCTACAAAATTCACATGAGTCAATTCTCAGACACTAAATCTGACAGCTGCGGGTAATTAAAATTGTAGAAGCTTAAAGTCATTTAAAAATGTTTTTCATGGAATTTGGATAGTACTTTCCATTAACCCGTCGGCCGGCGGGCAGGAAAATTTAAAAAAAGAATAAAAAAAAAATCCAGAGACATCCACATCATTATTGATGGACTCACTAAAACAAAACAATAATAAAGAAAAAAAAAAAGACAACAGCAAACTATTACCCAGCCCACTACTAAAGTCAAGCATCACATCAGAAGAGCATCGGCATCGAAAAGTATTTTGCCTCGGAGCTCTTGAGGCTAAAAATATCGACGACGGACGACGAGAGCGTCCAATACAAAAATAACCGATGATTTCGTCATCGATTTTAATTTCCCTGATACTCTAACGACTGAAAGGGGGCAAAAGAGGAAAACGAGGGTGAATAACTGTTTTACTGTGTTTCGTGTGGCTTTTTTGTTGTTGTCCTCTACTTGAGAAAAATCATTTGAAAACAGGTGGACTCAAGAATCGATCCCAATGTAGGTATCTCTTGAGTTATTATCCCAAGATCATGTGCTTGTCAATGGATTTTTATGAGTGGATGCAGATGGAGCATGGGCGTGGGAAATTTCGACATTTATATAATATTTTATTTGGATGTGATGTCTGATGACACGGGACATTAGTTTCGGCTGAGACAAAAAAAAAAAAAAAAACATTTGTATATGATAGTTGGGGAGTAAACAAGTTTTTTGGAAAATTCTAATTTAAGAGCCGTTAAAACGACTTGTCGATGATTAATGGGGAAATTGCTCGATCTTGGACTTGTCGCTACCTTGAAAATAGTATTTTCCAAAATAATGAATGGAAAAGAACGGAAAATATTTTTCCGAGTAGAATTTAAGAGTGTACATTATTTGAAGATCACACATCAAGGGATTGCTTGATGCTTTCCGTTTACTTAAATCGTTCTCAAGAATTCATAAAAAAATTTTTAAGACTTTTTGAATACATTCCGCTTGTGCCATTTATAATTGCGCGTCAATCAACAAGAATTATTCGAATTGTATACCAGTTCGATTGTTAACGAAATGTTGTGTCTGGCTGAGCGGATACGGTTCCTTTTTTTCAAGTTTTTTATTCGATTCATTGTAATATTTTGAGAAGATGTCTGTTAGAATCAGTGGCGAAATCTTTTGTTGATTTTGAAATTTTTGAAATTCGCACACTTAGTTTTGAGAAATGATAAATGAAAACTTGAATGAAATCTCTTGACTTATCAAAGCATTCATTAAAAAAAGACAGTTCTTAAGTCGCCAATTTTTTTTTAAAGGCTACAGTGACTGTGCAGACAATTATAAAATTTTTGCCTAGTTAAGTTAGTTAGTTTAGTTAAGAATTGGTCTGTTGTTAAATCGTTTCTGATTCATTTCCAAGCCAATTCTGTACACCAGCGGAGTTTGTATTTTTTTTTTTTTAAATTGAAAAAGAAAACTTTTACGACTTTTTGAAGGCGATACTTCAATTTTACTTTCAATGCTGAATTGACACTGAATTGACTGGGAAATTCATGGTATTGTTATAAGAATTTTTTTTTTTTGGTATTAAAAAACGCGTATTTTTTGAAAGATGTTCATTTTTTGGTGATGGTGTGCCAGCAATAAAGAAATATCATATTGTGTGGCCTGTGGCGTTACAAATCGGGTAGCCCCGGTTCTTCAGATGAAATGCATGGCTACGCTAGGAGGACAGTTTTCCGTTCATAAAATTTCCCATCACCAATTTGGATATCTGCGGTTGAATGACCAAAATAATTTCTTGTTAGAAACAAACTTCCACTTAATGTCCACATCAGTGTCTCCCAATTCCGCAAACAAAACCGCTAATCATTGTTCGATAGCAGTTGCTCCAGCCTCATTTTGGAAAAAGTAGAGTACGGTGAACCAATTAGACCAAAAACCATACCAAATAGTCGCACGATGGACAGTCTTTTTAACAATAGTCCTTAAGTTTTCGGAGCCCGAAATTCTTCAATTCTGTTAATTGTTAACTTAACCCTCTTGGTCAAAACAGGCGTCCTCACACAAGATGGTTTTTATATGAGATCCCGGATAATTTTGGTGGATTTAAAGCAACCAACAATCAAAGTCACGATGTTGTTGATAGTCAATGGGCTTAATTTCTTGTGTCAAGTGAAGTAATTGGTAGCCTGAAGACCTAATTTTTGTGGTATTTCTGACATTTTTTGAACAAAATGCAATCCTAAGGATAGATAGATAGATAGATAGATAGATAGATATCTATTTATCACTTCTAAGGTTCGAGGAGAAATGCACAAATGTCTGCTATTCTTTACATCAAATTAAAAAAAGGACACAACTGTGTAGAAAAAAATCAATGAAAATTTCAAAAATTATAATTTTTTAAATGACAATAAAAAAATTAGTTTTAGAAAAACCAGCGACTTTTTTTGTAAAAAGGTTTACCAAAATAGTTTTAACCATTAACGAGAAAGTCGGTTTTCAAAAAAACCGTACAATGGATTGAAAAATAAGTACCGTATTTAGCCTTTTTTACATCATCAGAAAGACATCTAAAATTGAATCTCTCACACAAAATCGAAGCAAAATCTTAAAAGTCGTTTTCGAGAAAAATAAGCATTGTCACATAAGTTGCACGGCAGGGCCCGTCATTTCAGCACCTAATTCCAAAAACTCTTCTGTAAACTGCCTGATTGCAAATTTTGAAGAAAATCCATCAACATTCAGACAGAATTTAAGTACCCACTTTTTTCGTATATTCTATCATCATGTAATGATTGATTTTTTTCACCAAGTTTTTTTGCTACTCGATTGCAATATTGTGGTTATAATTGCAATTAAAAATGAAATAAATACGACGGCGGAACAAAGCTCGGAGCTAACACATTTAAACTCAATTTTATGCTGATGCCAAACGGTTAAGTGAGCAAGCGTTTTTAATGGCAGTTACTTTTATTTTCGATTGTTAATTTTTTTGCGAAAGGTTATACCCGTGGAAAAACATTTTTTGTGAATTTTTATAACTTTAGGGTGCTGCTAGCGTAGGTTATACTTGTCATTTGTGAAGAAGTGAAAGGTTGAGCGATGACAACTGTCAAAAAATGTGATACAAAGCTTTTCCTATGACGTTACCACCATTAGGGACTTTTTTGATAAGACTTTCGTTGTGGGCTTTAGAAGGCAGGTTAAGATTAGCAGACAAATGTTTTTTGCTTTATCTAAAATGCTGGTTAATCATAAGCATTCTGACGCAAATGATGAACAACCCATTCACTTCAAATTTAGAGAATTCCTTTTTAGTCACAGGCAAAAGGAGTTCTGGGGTTTGTTTTCGAGTGCAATGCTGTGTTGGTCTTATTTGAGCCACTATCAATTTTTAAAATTTGGAGAGAACAATTAAACATGACATTATGATGATTGAGAATACGCAAAAAGTCGGTCCTGCAATTCTGTCTGTCTGAACCACTAGGGTCTGTGAGGCAGCATAAAGTGTGTTTTTTTTTGTTTGGAATTCGGCCTTTAGGTCTTGAAATAACAGTATCTGCAATACAACTTATTTTATTACACTTATTTTTCTCGAAAACGGATATAATTTTATGTAAGGCATTTCTTCTTAATTGTCTTTCTTATGATGTAATTTTTTTTAAGTCCAAAATCGGAACCTCCCCTAGCACAGCTTTAATTGTAAGCCCATTTTCTCGCAACACAATTTTGAGAAAATTTAATATCTAAGAAGTCGTAGGTTGTTTTAGAAAGATTGTAATCATCATTTGGAAAATATTATATTTATTTTTTTTATTTTTCAATATTTTCAAAGCGGTGTCTTTGATTTTATCAAATTATTTGTGAAAATATCTTTCGGAAAGATCTTCGAATTTTTAAAATTGCTTGCTTGGTTTTCAAATTAACTGTTTCTTAAAAAGTTAAAAATAAAAACCCCGTTTTTGAAAAATAGCTTTAACGATTTTGATAAGAATTTTCTGCTTTATATGTATCAATTACTGCGAAAGAAGCATTTTTATATTTTCGCTAAAAGCTTTTGGAATATTTAGAATTTTTTTTTTTTCAATTTTCATGATTATTGTGTCGTTGGCAACTCTGTACTTCCAAATATATTATGAAGAGCGAATACTAATACCATGTGCTCAGTTTTAAGATTTTTATATTGTACTTAGCACACAATACCAAGTTCGTGCGACCCACTCGTGCCTGTTTTTTTAAATGTAAAAAATATTAAACAATACCAAAAACTTTTTTTTTCGTCTTAGAAGGGTACGACAGCATCTAACTGGTGAGCCAACTGTCGTACCTGCGGGCGAAACGCTAAATTTTTGGAGTTGAGGTCAATGGATTTCTATATCCTCCTTGTCTTTATGACTTTTTTAAAATGTTTTATTTAGTTTGCCTTTCTTGTTTATTTATTTACTAGCTGAGCCGCCCGGCTTTGCTCGAGTCTGTAGTCTTAAGGTTTTCGTGTCTTGGTTCTTCTTAATCTCCGAACATTACCTCTCGTATTTAATACGGACTCCATTTCAGATTTGATATGACTATGCAGTCGCTGATTTTGTGATACAGCAAGTTTTCTAACAACTTCTGTTACCATTTATATTAGTAGGTAACGATGTAAATCGCTATTATGAAAGTATTTTTGAAATCTATCCAGTAGCTCCTAAGTTGCCGTTCCCAACCCATTTATGTTGGAATCTTCCGTTCCCGTGGAAATATGTGAATGAAATATTAATCTATGTCACTGAAGAACAATGCTACATCCTGAAAATGCCTGCAGCCCACTCCTCGGACTTTATACCTAAACGCATAATGTTACACCACCCCTCTGAAGTAATCTTCCCAAACCGCTCAGTATGGAAGAACCCTGTAATTCTTACAAATAACTTCCAATACGCATCTGGTATACTGACGATTCAAAAACAAACAACGGTGTAGGTGCAGGGATTTACGGTCCCAACTTTAAATCGCCTACATCCCTTGGTAACACAACTACTATCTTTCAGGCAGAGGTAATGGCTATAGAATTCTGTATTAGAGAATGCATTAGAAGAAACCTCCGAAGATCAAGCATCCTAATCTGCTCTGACAGTCAGGCAGCACTAAAGGCTCTGTCCTCGACAAAAATCGAATCCAAACTAGTTTGGAACTGCCTGACTTGTTTACTTCAATTAGCTACTCACAATAAAATAACTCTTTCATGGGTGCCTGGTCATGGTCATGAAGGCGTCCCGGGTAACGAAGAGGCTGACCGACTTGCTAGACTTGGCTCTCAGTCTCAATTCAAAGGCCCTGAACCCTACTGTGGTCTCCCAATAAGTAGCCTAAAAAACGAATTAGCTACCTGGGAACGACAGAACATGATCAGCACCTGGAACAACTCAAATGGCCATCAGTCAAAACTATTCATTGACTTATCCCACAAACGTATGAAAGAAATTCTTGACATGAGCAAACGTGACGCAAAGTTACTTACGGACTTCTTCACTGGACACTGCTCTCTCAAGTATCATCTTAAAAACATGGGCATCAGCCAAGATGACACATGTCGTCTCTGTCTTGAAGACATAGAAACAGCTGAACACATTTTATGTGAATGCCCTGCCTTAGCTAGATCCAGGCTTAACTTAAGGTTCCCGTTCTCGGTTCTCTTCCCGTGGGATAATAGGAATGAAATACACGCCAAGTTACCGAGGGAATATGTGGCATCCCAGTGTTGAAAGAATTATTTGAAATCTGTCCAGAGTCCAGTAGTTTCTAAGTTTCCGTTCCCAACCCCGTTCCTGTGGGAATCTTCCGTTCCCATGGAAATATGTGAATGAAATGTAAGGCAACGTCACTGAGGGGTAATGTAACATCCTAGAGTTGAAAGAATTTTTGAAATCGGTCAAGTAAATTTATGGTTCCCGTTCTCGTTCCCGTTTCTGTTCCTGTGGGATTATAGGGATGAAATATAGTTTAAGTTACTGATGAATGGAGATAATGTAGCACCCCAAGTGCTGAACAAATTTTTGAAATCTGTGGAATTGTTTCTAATTTTCCGTTCCTAACCCCGTTCCTGTGGGAATATGGGGATCAAACGTTGACAGGAACCTTCTCTGGACTAAACTATGTCTACCCTGAAAATTTAATAAAAATCCGTTGGGTGGCTTAGGAGATTACCCCGGACATACATACATACATACATACATCCTATTTTATATATACGTATGTATAGAAGATTTATTTATTTATTTGGGTCAAGTCTAGTAATTAGAGTTTGACCCCTTTTCGTTAACGGATTGATATTATCTTTTGTTCTCATCACTGTAAAATGGCCGCCGCAACAAAATGGCTGATTGCATACTTTTTCTAAGTTTCCTCAATAAGGCTTACAAATGAAACCGCTTCATTACGATAGTTCTCTATAAAACAAAATGGATGGTCACCTGCAAAACGGTAAACAATAATTTTTTCACTTACCCTTTATGTAGGTATCATAGAAAATGTGTTTTATTATTGTAAGCCGGTGTTCCGAATTGTAATATTGTAATTAATACTGGCCAAATCTGTCCTTGTTTGGAACACTCCTAGCACATAGAACCAAATTTTTGGAACACGAAAATAATTTGAAAAAGTAGTAACATATGGAGAGTGTCTAATCGAAACTGTTCTTCAATATTGAAATTGTATGTAAATAAAATTTGAATTAAATCTGCCAATCGAGTCAGTATTAAGCTCCAACAAAATGTTACAGAAAGTTAAACATACTCCTGGTTTTTGAAAACAAGTTTAACAACATTTTGGCTGTTAGTTTTCATGTTCTGACATCCTGAAAATTAAATTTATTATATAAATTTTGTTGCATTCTATCGGAGGTCTTTTTGACTAACTTCGGAAGTACAAAATCCACGTTATACTAAAACATCAACCACATTACACAAATATTTGCCTTCCGACACAGTTTTACATTTCTCCAATCAGTCAACTTGAGAACTTTATAAAAGGGAAGGAAAAGAACTTCATCCTTCACTTTGATTCCTTTTCAAATACTGATTGTCCTTGTTAGTGTCAGTTTGTCAATCACCTTCTGAATTCGTAAACTATAGAACACATTGATTTGAAATGAAGTATTTCTTCACGTGTTTTGAAAAGGCACCAACAACAGATTACTTAGGGTCTTCTTTATGTGAATTTTAATTAAAACTCAGTAGTTCTTCTTTTGCATTACAAAGTTTTCATTATTCTCATTGCGTTGTTTGAGTTATTTTTTCCCCAATGAATTCGCTTCTTGTCTTAAGTTTGCTCTTAACTTCAAATCCAAATCCTGTCCAAAACTAAATAGATTTTACTTCCACAATGCTCATAGATGCATGTTCCAAAATGGCAATGGTTTCAGCATAACATACGACTAACTTTGCTGTACAAGAATCTGGCCATGTCATCATTTTAACTGCGTAGTGAAATCGCGGTATGCACGCTGCGGCATGTAAAACTAAATAATAAGTTTTTCAATTCCAAACTTTAGCAAGTAATTGTAATCAGTATTCCCAACGTCTTCCTAGTTTTCAATTCTTAGAGCCATTGTAAAAAGCGCAGTAGGAATTGGCTTCCTCCACAAAGAAAATAGTTCAAAATTAATTGATTGGCCGCTTTAGCTAACAACTAACTTCCACTGAAGTTCTTAAGCATCATATAAACTATCCCTTTTTCAACGTTGTAAGGATAACAATTTCTCTCATAAAATAGTAATAATTTAAGGTCATCATTTTATTACCCAGAGAGGGAAAAAGTTAATCTTTACCTTAATTAACTTTCCCAATGACCACCCACCGATTCTATTTAATCCAGGACACTTTTTTGAAAGACATCCCTAAAGTACGAGTATTCTAGAGTTTCAGTTTATTTTTAACAAAAGTTTCATTGTCCAAATCCCTTCTGTTTGTTTTCTTTTAGACTCCTTAATTCTTTCGACTTAAGATAGACAAACACCAACGGCAAACATTTTATCGATGAGCCGCCATCGTGGCACAGGGATTACAAATGTCAAATCTCTGATGAAACTTCTCATATTTCCGCGATCAATAAAAAGCCTTGATTTCCCATCTGACCCATTTAACAGCGCTTAGCCACCATTTCAAAATTTCTCATAACATAAAAGAATTCCAACAAACAAGCACCCTCCTTCTGTTCTCCACAACCCCACCTAAACAGTTCGTTTACGACCAGGTCAAGACCAACGTCGAAACCAACAAAAAAATAGCCAATCGATTGTATCGATTTTCTTTTACGAAACTCACCCGAGCTTTTTCGAAATATTTTTTGAAAATAATAAAAGAATCTTTTAATTAAGCTAAATACCCGAAAAATATTTTGCCGACACTAACAAATGTCCCTGCAGAAAGACTTAATCGCATACACCATTTGCGTCTTTTGCGTCCATGTAGTGGCTTTTGTTCGTGTATAGCAAGGAGTTGAATTTCCCTAAGGCACACAATACCATCTAGCAAACGAAGAAATACGACAATGGCAAGCTGAGAAAACGGCACAGAACAGCATAGCACAGCACAGCAACAAAAGGTAACAGTAACAGCAATAGATACACAACACTAACAGAAGCAAAAACAAAACTGCCTTAGGGTTTCTATTGACGATATGAGAAAAAGGAACAAGAAATACTCGACACCCGAATGAGTGTCCCATATAATATCCGTAGGCTACCATGAGTCTTCCCCTTCGATTGTGGAATTTAGCGTGTGCAACCCACAACCCACTTTGCCCCTTTTTAGCATAAAGTGTTGAAGCATTTAATAACTTCACTGCGCCAAAAAAAAAGAAAGTCATCGAGGATATACAAAAATGTATTGTGTGCCACACTAACGCGGGGTCGGTCTCTCTCCAGGACCAGCAATGGCAACGGCATCAGCATAAACACCCACCACCCCCTTGGGTCGACATTAGTCAAAGTTCGCCTTTTGGCGCTGTGTCATCACATTCAGGGCGGAAGAGGGCCTTCATTTTGAGTGAGCGAGAGGTAAGACAAACTATTGGCGCCACAAAGTTCGCCACTCTTCTTAGGGTGACTGAAAATAATGTCCTGCCCGAGGACAAAGCAGCAATACAATAAACGAAAGAAAAGCTCGCGCGGAGACCCATTTAAGTAACATTTGCAAGTAGCAATCTTGTCGTCGCGTCGCAGAATAATTGAGTGCTCTCGAGGACGGACCATTGGCGTTCACACACATTTTTCTTCTTTTTTCTCTCATTTTTTTCTTGTTGGTTTCTTTATTGAGGACTGCAGACCACAAGGACACTAAAGCAAATCTCTACTGAAGTACCACCGCGTTTGGATTAATATCATATTTATGTTTATGGTGTTGGCCATCACCCATCACCCATCACCCACCAGTAACCTGCATTCGTTTTGTGGGTCACACGCCCATTCGTCTAATGTCCTATTAAGAAAGTCATTTCATTACCATGATGTTGGGGCTACTTTCACTAGGAAATAAAATCCAAAAAATCAGTTCCTTCTCATTGCGTGGCTGGGGTTTTTATTTGCACAGATTATCAACTGATGTAAAGTGAAACTATTTCTGGAAAGGGGCGCATAAATATTTGCTTTAGGCCACAAATCTGTTGCCAAATGAAAATATATCTTTTTTGTTGTTTTTGTTTGAGCGCGAACGCAATTAATGCAATTTTCGTACACGATGGCAATCAAAAGTCATAGGAAAACATTTTGCAGTTGTTTTACCCCGGCCGCCCGCCGCAGCTAGCAGCCATTGGCCCATATAAATGTTAATAAGTTAGTACGACGAACTGATGTATTGGGAGCACGAATGCTTTGCACCCACCCTCCTCTTCCAATCTGATGGAATTATACTCGAACACAACAAAAACGTCAGCGGAATGAGAGAGAAAATTTATTACAACCGTTTACTTGGGAAATTATCTGAGTTTTCGATGGTTTTTCGGTTAATGCTTTGGGCCAATTTTCAGGGCCGGAAAGGCACATTACTCAAGTTCAGTGTTTGGCTGTGATCTAAAGTTGCGATTGTGTGTGGTAGGTACCTGATGTTATTGTGAAATGAATTGTTTGGTAAAATAAGGGTGGGGAGGTGTAACCCAGCTTTGGCTGGCTAATGAAATTCAACAAGGCTTTTCCGAATCATATTGGGATAATCTTTAATAGCGGGACCATTGCTTTAGTGGAGTTTCGTGTTGGACTCTGAAAATGTAATTGCTGGAGGAATTTTAAAGAAATTATTTTGCTTAACCTGGTTGTTTATTCTGGTTGATGGCCAACAATGTTTAGTCTCTGGTTAGTTTTTCTATTAATCAAGACGTTTGTGCCTTAATATCACTTTGATTATAATTTGGTAAGAGTTTTCTTTTTAGGCTTATCAAAAGTCCTTAAGCTGGCAATTAATAGCCATGGGGTTTTAATGCAATGAGGATTATCAGAACTCGGCGCAGACATGGTGAGAGGTGGTAACTTATCATGGTAGCGTTTTTTGGCTTTTATATTAACATATGGAAAGCTTTAGCAATTAAGACGGTTCTATCTGATGGTACAATGGAACAGTATTTAGGTCTGAGTGCTCCATTTAGTGCTACCATTTTAAAAACCTTCGACAGAAAAAGAGAATATCACCATCACAAAAACGTATTTTTACAGCTCATAAGGCTGTTGACAAGTAAAGGGTGTTTTTTTTAATGGTGTAGAACTTCGAATAGAAATAAAAAAAAATCGTTTTAATGTCCATTAATTTGGCTTTTTGGAGGGATAATTTTATGCCATAAAATATAATCTCGAGCATGTGGCTGGAATAAAGTTAAGTCTAGAGGTTCAATTTTCAACCACTTTTTCGAGCATTTGAGGCCGTATGTCGACAAAAACGCCACAAATGTTGGTTTCCAAGCCCCCTTACGTTTCTGGTTTGTTGACGTAGATAAGCGACTTCATATATCTCCAAAGAAAATTGTCCAATGGTATCAAATCACGATCTTGGTGGCCAAGTGACAGGTCCATTCCGCGAAATTATGCGCTCATCGAATGTTTCCTTTGTTGTGAATGGAAATTTTCTACTTTGCACTATTCACTTCAAGAAAATATTTTTTTTTTTTTTGAACATAGTAGCTCAGTTGCCTAATAAAAATATTTCATTTAGAAATATTTTCATTCTCTCAACGACTTTCAAAACTCAAACATTAACCGGAAAAAAAAATATATAAATATATACATATATACATATAAAGAAGAAAGCCTGTTACCAAGCCAAGAGGAAATAAGGGAAAATTTTGGAAAAAAATAGAAAGTTTCTACAAATTAAGGAGAAAAAGATTTCATTGAAAGGTTGTATGTTTAAAAGTTTGACTAAACGAATAATTTCTTTAAAGTTTGCTTTAGATAATAGAATTAAGAAATTCGAAAGATTCATCGTTGTTATTGAATCGCTGGGTGAGAAAGGGATACGGGAAGGCTCCTTCCTCCACGTATACAATTTCGTATCCTTTCCATTCAAATCATACAACTATACCGACGTGGGAAAATAATACACGAATTATCTAGTGTGATGAGATCTATCTATATAATTTCGCATGAAATTAACTTTCATTGATTTAAGAACGGACGCTGCCATTTTTCCTTCCTTTTTGTTGCAAACCTATTGCCAATTTCATCTAATTCAACAATTCAAATTTAATTTTAATATTTGCGTTTCATAAATAACTTTAGTCTGTATTAAATATTCTTAGCTTAATTAATCATTCATTCCATCTTATAATTTGTTGAAAGTGTGTGTTGTGATTAAAAGGTAGAAAATTGATTCAAGAAGATATCCTAAGGGAATCCACGGAACATTGGAGGCAAGTGTGCGCACATTTCTTCGAATATCCATGTAAGTTTAATTTTTTTATTTTACTATATTGCCGCCTATATCTGACATACACTTTTACGGTATACTATAATCAATTTTGAAGCTTTTAATTTGTTTGAAAATTTGTTTCATATTACTAATAATAATTTCTTTCCTTACGAATACTATACAAGTATATTTTTCAAATACATTTTTCTTTTAATGTCATTAGCCATAATCATAGAATATAAAAAAATTGAGAAAGAAACAAAATATAACGTAATACAATGTGAATTATAACGTTAAAATAAAATTGAGATAATGTAGAGAACATGGAAATAATCTAAGAAGATTTATTTAAGGGGTTGCTGAGGATGTGTGTCGGTCAAGCGAAATGAATTAGTCAATTTCGGGGTAATATCAAATTACGAGCACCTTTATTACCAAGGTTTATGGGGTGGGAAAAGTGTGCTTAAGGTATTAAACATCTATATACCAACGCCTATCGTCAATGCCTTGACAACGTCCGTCCGTTTAATTTAGACCACCATAAATTCAAAGGATATTTATGTATGTTAAGCCTGGCATGAATTTTGTAGCGGTGCATATAAACAGGGTCAAGAACCAACCCCACCGACGAGCTAAGGAGGGTACAAGCATGCCAGCATCGACCCGACAGCCACCACTAGCCCGTTACACCTTCAATACATCGATTGTGACGTGCGCTTCGTAGCATGTAACGCAGTCTTGTTGAAACCACATCTCATCCACATTCATGCTATCTAATTTGGGAACAAAATTATCGGTTATCATGGCTCCATACCGGTCTTCATTAACGATTACTGGCTCGCCAGCATCATTCCGGAAGAAGTATGGCCCATAGGCTCCACCAGCCAATAGAGCACACCAAACTGTCAGTTTTTGCGATGTAATGGCGTCTCAAGGTACTCATGTGGATTCTCTTCACTCCAAATGCGGCAAATTTTGATTGTTGACGCAACCATTCAACAAAAAATGAGCCTCCACACTGAATGACATTTTGCGATAAAAATCAGCATCAATCTCACCAAAATCACGACGCATTGCATGGTCTTGCGGCTCTAATTCTTCACAAGGCTGAATCTTGTAAGGTCGTTAGTCAAAACCTTTGCGTAAAATCTTCTTTAAAGTTAACGGACTAAGCTCCATTTGCTGTGCACGGTGGCGAATCCATTGATTCGGGTTCTTTTCAACACTTTGCTCTACAGCGGCAATTGTTTCTTCGGTGCGCACTATGCTCGACGTCTCTGCGGATGCGTATTGTAATGCACACCCAACATTTAACACAAATTTCCTAATCGAAAACGTTCAACTAAAACACAAGCGGCAACTCTGTAAGGTACATCTGGTGACAGGCCGTTTGTAAGTCAGTGTGTGTGAGTGTAGAAATATACCAAGAGGGGAAATGGTTGACAGCAAATGTGGAGACCATGTGGAACAATCTGGAACGCTCTAGATATACATATTGTTGATCTATATAATTAAGCCGCTGACGCAACCAGGAGTCAGTTTCGATTATAGAGTGATAATGTTAAGAGTGAGTTAAATGTGATTATTGGTACAGTTGAATTCAATAAAGAAGATATCGAATAAAAGTGTGTCATCGAGCCAATATTTATGTTCATTACTTCTTCATCTACTTTGTGTTTTTAAATTATTTCCAATCATAGTAACCTTTCAAATTTAAAATTAGTTTTACTTTGCATTTTTCATTTTCCAAATCGTAGTAACCCGTTTTTATTTTTTCCTTTGTGTCTTATTCTTTTTAAAAAAAAATATTTGATTTCATTTCTGTTCTTATGTTCAAGTTGTTAAGTTATAGTTCCTTGAGTGTTTGTAATTTTCCGTAGTTGAAAAGGAATGTAAGTATATATATATGAGTCTTTACTTCCAGAATATTCTGTATTGAAAAATATCTTTACTTAGAAAATAAAATCGTTTATTGGGAATCACGATATTTATATCCCTTTGAAACTGGTTGTTTTATTTTGGAGCTACAACAAAGTGGTAGAAATAAACTGAAAGGTAAAGTCTTATTTTTGCGCACGTTACAGTATTATCACATAAAGTAAACGTAGTGCAGAAACAATCCATGGTTAACTTAATTAATTCCTCTGATGGACAATTATGTCGCCCATAAAATGGACGAAGCTTGCGGTAAACTTCGCGAACTGAAACATTATTTTCGAAATAAATTTGAACGATTTGCAAGCGTTGTTCTTTCGTCAACCTGTTCATAATGAAATGGTAAACCAAACTGAACGTAGATGATATTAGAGTTGGCCGATTTGACCACAAAATGTTTATACTTATTCGAAAACCCAACCTCTAAAAAAACCCGATACTTTCAATTAGCGAAGACAGTGTGATTCATTTCATTTTGACATAACTATACTCCCTCGTGTTCATACCAAAAGCAACAGAAAAGTGAACACAGAACGACCTCTCGTGTAACACAACCGCATATTTTATATTTTGAACCAAAACGTTTAGAAGCTCCAATTTTATTTATCAAACACATATTAGAGTCAATGTATGTACCATGATTTTCTTGGTACATTTAGTGTCAATCATAATTTTTGTGAGGGTACACCAAAAAGTTCAAAAGATATTAAACCCGTGGGATATGAAGTACTTCGTCCTGTGTCCGCGATCTTATACAGTGTGTGCTGCATACGGTGCGGAAAAGACTCAGGGCAGATAAATTGAGTCAAGACAAAAAAAAAAAAATCATATATAAAAGAGGGGGAGGTCCATCTCACTTCGTTTAGTCGGGAAGGGGAAATTATTTAAAAATTGACTTATTGGTTTTGAGTCTAACACTAGAAACCGAATGAAAAAATCTTCCTAAATTGAAAAAAAGAAAGGTTTTTTTTTGTTTACTTTTGTTTGTAGTTAGAATATTTTTTTTCTTTTATTTTCATAGAATTTAAACTGAGTGATACTGATTTTTTAAACTTTTGTCTATGGGCTTGATGAAATAAAATAAATAAATAGGTTGACAGTGATGCAGGTATTCACAGTTGTTTCAACAAAGCGTTTTTAAGAAAGGCGATGCAAATGTCGCAGAAAATTATAGAGGAATTTCAATCCTAAATTCTTTGAGAAAGATTTTTACTTCAATTTTGTACGGACGGCTGATAGAATGGATCGAGGGAACTAATTGCCTCAGTAAGTTTCAAACAGGCTTTCGTTCTGGATTTTGTACGATGGACCATGTGTTTGCGATAACCAGCATAGCCAGGAAATTTATCGAACACAAGAAGAAGTTGTACGTTTGTTTTGTGGATTTCAAAGCTGCATTTGACAAAGTAAGCAGACAGGCGCTTATTTACAAACTTTCTTGTCTAGGAATATCCTGAAAATTCCTTTTAACGTACTTTAGTTTTCTTTCATCGTCTACGGCAACGGTCTGGGATGGAGGCGAGTTCTCAGAATGGTTTGAAACAACAAGTGGTGTGCCTCAAGGTTGTATCCTGAGCCCGATCCTATTTGCACTATTTATTGATGAAATCCAAAACATCCTTCCTGGCGGAGTAATATTTGGAAGTGTTTTAGTAAAAGTCTTACTTTATGCAGATGACCTGGTGCTGCGAGACTTGGGGCCTACAAATCAACGGCCAAAAAACAAATATACTTATTTTTGAACCACGTCTGAGAAACAGAAGACCCGAAGAGAGCTGGTTTTTAAACAGCATCCGTATTGAAGTTGTTCGAGAATTTAAATATGTAGGTGTTTTGATTACTCACAATCTCAATATGACTAAGCACGCCCAAATGAAAAGCAACGAAGCCAAGCTTGCTTTAAATATGATGTGGCCGAAATTCTTTGCCAACCGGAATATTAATGTGACCTCCAAGTACCGTGTTTTTAACGCAACAGTCAATACATGTTTGTGCTATGGAGCTCAAGTGATCGGATATATACCTCTCGATGCTTTTGGGACGATTCAAAGGCTTTTCTTCAAACGTTTATTTAGATTGCCGAACTCAACTCCGAGCTATGCGATATATGTCGAGTCAGGACTCAGGAATACCCCCTGTTTACATTCAAACCCTCAAAGCAAATGCAGACTATATTTCTAAAGTGATGAACCGAGGTGATGACAGTCTTCACAAGACTATATTGATTCGACTTCTTCACACAAATGCTACGCCATTCAAAGATTGGAAAGAGCTCGCGGTGTCGCATGATTCCGTTCTTGCGTTGAGTGAGTTGAGATGAGATGTTTGGCAGAATATTTTCGCAGATGTGATTGCCAAAGTGGATGAAAAAATGTATATGCAATATTTGGATAGAGCAGCTTCTTCTTTATTGAGAAGTGTATACAAGAACTTAAATCACCAGTTGAGATCTGATGAAAACTACTTCAGAAGAGATTTTTCCGTCGAAGTCATCAGTGTTATTTTCCGAGCTAGAGTCGAAGTTTTAAAATTGAACTACATGCCACACAGAGAAGACCTGCCACAAATTTGCGACTTATGTAATAGAAGGGATCCGGAAATGTCTATCACTTCATTGCGATATGCCCTATTTTACAAGAGATTCGGCGACTTTATTTCCAACAAAATATTCTCACGTTGCAACATTTATATGAGATACTCAATGGAGCAGCAGGTTGGCTTAGTCTCTATCAGTATTGCCAGCACGCGCTCTCTTATCGCAATAGTTTTCCTTAAACGAGTCAGTTATTTCAATTTAATTTAAATTTAATTATTGTTCTTGTGTCAAATCACTTAAAATTGTTTTTTTTTTTTTAACGAAGATAAAAAAGTCAAATTATAATTTATAATAATAATATTATAATTAATAAGCTTAAATTTTGAATTGTATGCTCTTATTTTTATATTTTCTTGTTTATGTTTCAAATCATTAAAATTGTTACTTTACAACCCTAACGCTTCATACAAAAATGTATCTAAGTCATCACGATATGTCATATCAGGCAGACGGCTAAATTGCCATGTCCTTAATCTTAAGTTTTCTATTTTTTGTAAACTCTTTGATGAAATAAAAAATTTATCTATCTATCTATCTGTCTAAATAGGCTGGCGCAACAGAGCGAGGAACCCCTGAGCCTAGCGCTTTTCTCACAACCATGCCTTGTGAAGGAATGGAGTGGACCTACAATTTTCTGCCGGTTCCGATCGGCTTTTCATGGCAATGAATTTACTAACGAAGGACTTGCCAAGTCCTCGCGAAAGGCGATACCCGTGGAAAAACATTTTTGCCTCTGCTGGGCCTGGGTTAGCAAGTGAACCTGCTAACCATCACGCCACGGGTACCACTGAGCTTGATGATTTGTATTAAATCTCATCTGAGGGTGTATTTTTCTTGTGAATACAGGAAAAAAATAAAGTCAATGATAACCTAGCTTTTCATTGTCGAGAGAGTTTTTAAAATCAGTTTATTGGCTTAATCGTGATAGCGTTGCAAACAAATAAACAAATTCACATTTTAAATATCATTTGGTATTTGGATTATCACTCCAGTTTTTTTTTTTTTGATTTTCCGGTACTTTTAAGTATGCTTCTTTTGTATATTGAAGGTACCTGTGTCTAATGATATCTCACCAAAAATGTTTGCCTCAGGGCTAGAGAATCAGCAAGAAGCAGTTAAATTTTCATTGAAATTGATTGAAATTAGACCGGAAAAATCTCGGATGGTTTACCATTTTTTTTTTGGTATTAAAAAACCACTAACGTAAATTTAACAACTTGGGGTTTTAATACTTGCCCGCTTATGTGCCATTGGCCTTAGTGTTCCACTTATCCCAGTTTTTACCAAAATGGAAGTTCTGCATTCGTCGAATTCTTCTTCTTCTTTCTTTTCCAATGTTATCATCTCGAAGGAATCACATCTCTCCCATTTAACAACTTCATACTAGTGTCCTGTTTGTGGAGTACGCTGCGCCACACAGTGGTTCCAAATTGGGAATAACCCCAAGAACTGAACTTATTTCTATAATAAATCTTCATATTATAAATTATTGCAAGAAAACACTAATTTTTTTAACGTCTTAGGTTTCCTAGATCGTGATGTACTAAGAAATCTTCAAATGCAATGGAAAAATTTCATTTTTTTCATCTGTAATTTTTTTTTAAATCTTTTTGATTCAAAGAAAGTGTATTTCACTTTTAAAAATAATACTCGTACTTAGCATTAAGATTCTGTTACTTTTTTGAAAAATTTCTCCTTATGCGTAAGCAAATACGACAAAGTGTAAAAAGTTGATAAGGTGAAATTCTGATTTCTGATTTCTGTTTCGCTCTTAAGACTTCAGAGTTTCTTTCAATTTTCTTCCCAACAATTGACAAAGTAGTCGGTGATCAAATTTGCTATTTTTTGATAGTGCATGTCATTACCCCGCATCAAAGTGAACAATTAAAAGAACGAATTGTGCTTTACTGCTGCCTTTAACAAGAATGTCTTTAGTATTAAGTTGCTCAAGCAATACAACTCTTGGAATTCGATGATTTGAATGACTCAAGACCTTATAAATGTAAAAAGAATTCAACATCGTTGCAACTCCAATTTGTTTCCCACTTAGAAGCAAATATGTATTTAATAATATCACTAGACCACTACCTTCTATTGAAATCCACCTAGAAGATAGGTATAACCTTTTTCAATGAATTTCAAATTTGTGAATTGAGGTCCTTTCCAGAGAAATCCAATAATCTGTTTTGTATAACCAGAAAATCCCTAATCATTCAATATCTACCTCAATTCCGCATAATCAAACACGGTACAAAAGGAATTTGTTATGTGAAAAGAAATTCCAGTGAAGTGTGTTCATCCTATTGATTCGTTTTTCTTTTTATTCATAAGAAAACATTCAATTGAGCTGTAGCAACACATTTCTGAGAAAGGACTTCGAATTAAAACTTGTATAAGTTTGTCTACCTTATGCGAGGTGTCCTTAGTAGAGTAGGCTTATTTCTGATCTCTTGTTTTTGGGATTCTCTTTCAAATATCCAGCACTTAGAGGCTACAGTAAGGCTTTATCATCAAGTCTTTACTTCTGCAACTGTGGTTTTAGTAAAGTAGCGACTTTATCAAGCCTCTTATTCTGCCTCTGTCTTTTAGATTAACATAAACTACGTTCGATATTAACCTATTCGTTCCATAAAAATATTTGTGAATTTTTTTTTTTAACTGAAGAGGTAACTGATTTTTAATATGATTGACATTAAAGAGAGAACTTGTGAAAGTCGCTATTTTAAGTACACGTTTGTGGAATTGTGGTACCTTTAATGTAATTCAATCTCTTGATTTTTGAACATTTTTTTTGTGTGTAAGTAATACCATAGAGTTTCGCAACAGATTGGGGAGCCCTGTTGTTAAGCGCATTTCTCACAACTATGATCTGTGAGGGAATGGAGGGGACCTACAATTTTCTGTCGGTTTTGAACGGCTTTCATATCTATGAATTTAATATCGGAGGGCTTGACAATTCTTCACAATAATCGAGGCGATAATCGTGCAAAAGTATTTTTGGTTTCTGTTGTTAATTTATTTCTAAGCTGGTAACGCTTTTCTCAGCTCTAATTCAGTTTTGCATCAGATTTGCATTCGTGGTCTGTAAAATGTGCATTCCTCTTAAGTTCTCGCTGCTTAGGATATCCTTTAGGTAATTTATGTACAATTATCGATTTCAAGGCCGCGTATGACAGTATCTACAGAGACGAGCTGTACAGCGCCATGTCTAGTTTCGGCATCCCTGCAAAACTGGTACGACTATGCAGGATGACTTTGGAGAATTCACGCTGCTCCGTCAAGGTCGGTAAAGAACTCACCGAGACCTTTGATGTCAAAAAAGGTTTTAGACAAGGCGACAAACTGTCATGCGATTTCTTCAACATCATACTTGAACAGATTGTAAGAAACTCAAACGTCAACACCAGAGGAACAATCTTTCAAAAGTCTGTACAATTACTCGCCTATGCAGACGATATTGACGTAATGGGAAGAAAAAGCGTGATGTCATAGGTGCTTTGCGAGTATTGAAACAGAAGCGGCAAAAATGGGTTTGATGCTTAATGAGGGCAAAACGAAGTATATGTTGTCATCAAACAAGGACACAGAACATCGACGAATTGGACAAAACGTCACAATAGACAGACATACCTTCGAGGTAGTACAGGACTTCGTCTACCTAGGATCCGCTGTAGACACGGACAACAACATCAGTGCGGAGATCGAACGGAGAATAACTCTTGCCAACCGTTGCTTCTTTGGGTTAAGAAGGCAATTGAGAAACAAAACCCTTTCCAGAAAAACCAAGGTAACCTTGTATAAGACCTTAATCATCCCAGTCCTGCTTTACGGCGCGGAAGCATGGACCTTATCGAAAGCGGATGAGGAAACCCTTGGTCGTTTCGAAAGAAAAATTCTCCGAATGATCTTTGGTCCTGTATGCGAAGACAATGTGTGGAGAAGAAGATACAACAACGAGCTGTATGAGCTGTACCTCGACATGGGCATAGCCAGAAGAGTACGCATCGCGAGGCTACGATGGTTGGGCCATGTAGAGCGGATGGACACAAACGCTCCGGCTCGTCGGGTGTTTGAAAGCACATTGCAGGGAAATCGCGGAAGGGGAAGACCTCGTCTTAGGTGGCGCAATCAAGTGGATGAAGACCTCTACCGACTTGGAGTGCGAAACTGGAGAGAGGTCGCCCGAAATCGAAGTCGTTATAGAAGGATGTTGGTTGAGGCCCAGGTTCACCCCGAACTGTAATGCCCACCTAAGTTAAGTTAAAATTTATGTACAAATTGAAGAGGAGAGCACTTGGTGGTGCGGTATACGGTATACCTCTCAGTATGCTAGACTTTTTTGTAGGACCATGCACTATTCAACTCGTTTTCTGTTGTTGCATGAAAAATATCAGTAGGTGAAGGAAGGAGTTATATCCATTCTGATTCCAGAAACGATTAATTTTTCTCCTTCAGCACAAATTTGAAGTTTATTAAAGAGGATCTAAAGTGAAAGCTTTCACAAAGATGTTTTCTATCGCAAAACAAAATGAATACTATTATTGTATTAGCTGGTCTGAGAAATTTCATTCATCGTTATCGAAGAGACTTTGATGGAAAGAACACAGGTCTTTGAGCTTTTGATTAGGTGGGTGCTTTAAGGACAAGCGCGCAAGTCTTCTCTGGACTTTATTGTTTCGTACTTCTTGTAGTCCTCGCAAGAGCGTGGTTTAATTAAATCTGTGGCCGAATTATCACACACGTGATCGAGTAATACGTGACTGAATTATGTGCTTTTGTCATTACTTCGCGCGTTATCGAGCACTTTAGTACGAAAATTTGAAATTTTTTCATCAGTATTTGAACGGATTGAAGTCGTTGTTGAAAGGAAATGGTACTCACTCACTCGGTTATTGATGCGGTAATTTGGCCCCAGGTTTGTTCGAACTACTCGATCATAAATATTTTACACTATACGAATGTTAATGTCCCGCATTCTAAGTTTAAAAATTGAAGCTAAGTACTAGCTCAGAGTAATCATTGTAAAATAGTCCACAAACATTCATTTCAAATTTACTGTGGGAGCATAAATTGACGGAAAAGAATAAAAAACCTCCACAATTTTTTTTCACACATTTGTCCTTTTAAATATTTTCATTTGTACCACGAGTTTATATTTCAGTTATATGGTGACCTTTATCTCACCCAGTCAGTAAAGTGAGTGACTAACCAACAAGCAAATCAAACAAACCTTGAAATAAAAGAAAATAATAAAATCGTAAAGTCTCTTGAGCTCCCATTTCATCAGTGCTCGCCTGCTTACTATCCTTGGTTATGATTTTCTTTTTTTATTTTAGTGCCTGTTGACCTTTTTGGCCACCAATCGGAAGTTTTTTTTTTTTTTGTGGGGTTCCTCTTTGAATGGGTCAATTGTGTTAGCTGATCTATTCTTGGATTTTCTTTTTTTTCGTTTCTGACGACAATCCCATAAACTCTGCCATTATCCAATAAAATTGCTTCAGTATTTACTCTTAATAAAAGTCTGACAAAAAGAAACATGTGTTTCAGTTAGCACAAAAAAATGAAACTACACCACTCCCGGATGAGTGCGCTAGAGGACACTATGAGGTTATTTTTCTACTTTTTTATTTTATTTTGCTGGATACAGTCAGTACACAAAGAATTCATCACAATCTTTAGACGTGTCTCATGTAGTAAATATAATTTTTTCTTAGTCTTCATCAACAACAAATATGATGACTATGATGGGGCCTTTTGGGTGAAGAAAGCTAATCAATCAAAGAGAAGGAAAATTGTTTTTTGAATGGAATTTATACACATTCGTGAAAATTGTTTATGTGAAGGTTTAATACTTTTCGGCACGTGGATGTAAGAAGCTAAGGAAATGCAACTCAATGGAGCATTTAGGACCTGATTGTATTTATAGCTTAGCTTTAGTTAAAGATGAAGATATAAGAGTTTTGTAGTAATAAATACGAGCAGGTAGAGTTTTTTTTTTAAATGTCACAAAATTGCATATTTTCCTTAAATTTCGGAAAAATAAGAGCTTTGGAAAGAGAGTTAGAGAGAGAAAAACGATTAGAAAGGATGATGAAACAGAGAGACTGAGACTGAGACTGAGACTGAGACTGAGACTGAGACAGAGATAGAGACAGAGACAGAGGAGGAGAAGACTTGTCAGATCCAGAGATCGAGGGTAGGTGATTGATTCGAACATTTAGGGTGGACACAAACACTGTTAAAAAAAGTATGGACAAGGTTTAGAAAAAAGACAGAAAAATGTACTGACAAAGTGAGTGATAAAGCGATAAAAAGATACTTACTTACTTACTTAGGCGGGCATTACAGTTCGGGGTGAACGGGCCTCAACCAACATCCTTCTATAACGACTTCGATTTCGGGCGAGCTAATTGTGTTGACGTTTGAGTTTCTTTCAATCTTTTCAAGTATGATATTGAAGAAATCGCATGACGGTTTGTCGCCTTGCCTTGTCTCGGTGAGTTTTTTACCGACCTCGATGGAGCAGCGTGAATTCTCCAAAGTCATCCTGCATAATCGTAAGAGTTTTGCAGGGATGCCGAAACTAGACATGGCTCTGTACAGCTCGTCTCTGCAAATACTGTCATACGCGGCCTTGAAATCGATAAAGAGATGGTGAATATCGATATTATGTTCTCGGGTTTTTTCCAAGATCTGCCGTAATGTGAAAAATTTGGTCTGTTGTGGTCTAAAACCACATTGATAAGGACCTATCAAGTAAGTTAGTTTATATAGTTTTATAAAATTCACAAAAAAGCATGGCATTTGCCGTCAGCCGAAAAAGAAAGAGAATATTCAAATATCAGATGGTTTTATAAGTAGAGATGTTTATATAAGTTTATAAAAATATTATTGTTATTATAATTATTATAATTTTTTTTTTTTTTTTTCAAAAGCTTTCGTTTATAATCTGTCTACGATATCTTAAAGCGTTTTTTACAAAACTTACTAGCGTTGACCAGTTGCTACCATTTAGAATGCTTTGCAATTCCTCAGTAGTGAGTGTGGTTTTACTAAAGTGGAAGCGTCTGATGCCATTGAGTACTGGGCAGATTCCAATGAAATGTTTTACATCTTCTGTCGCATGTAGATTGCACAGTGTACATTCAGTAGGGCGATCATTTCGATGTGGTATATAGTTAAGGGACAAAAGCTCTCCTCTTGATTTAAAAATGGTTGATATGGTCTCAATACTGTTACTATCGTTAAAATAATTATTTTGGAGATTGTGTTCCAATGTTCGGTAGATGATTCTGGATTCACTCCTCTTTGCGCTTTCGTGATAAATTTTAAATTGCCTCTCTTTGATTGTGTTCCACAAAAATTCCAACGATTTTTTCCATGTAGCAGGATTGTCGCTAACTTGATCTACGTTGTTTTCTGTGCATAACCTTAAGCATTCTCCAAAGAATTGGGTTTTGCGATGCATCATATGCGAAGCCACAATTTTAGGTAGTCTATGTTGGTCATACTCCAATACTTTTCTTATATAATTGAAATGCAGTTTTAGTGTGTACAAATATAGAGGCGGTAGTCCAGTTTCCAAATGAAGCATGTACGTAGGTGTGTTTTCTGGCAAGCGAAAATTTTTCTTTAAGAAGTATCTCAGTAGTTTTTCTACCTCCTCGTGTTGGAAAACACTCCAAATTTGTGCTGAGTAACACATAATAGTTCTTACTACTGCTTGAAATAATTTGTATTTTACACTTGGTGCAATGTTGTTTTTTCCCAGAATTTCTTTCCAGTTGCAGTTAATTGCAATTTTAGATTCCTGGAGTTTGGAATGGAAGTGCTTCTCAAGAGAGAGTTTGGGGGTCAAAATAACTCCTAGATATTTGTACTCTCTTACCTTTTCAAGCTCCTCGCCTTCCCATGTCCATTTTTCTTCCCTGGCATATCTCCCTGAACTATTTCTAAAAGTCATAATTTTTGATTTGGTGGTATTAACCTTTAAATTCCATTGACAACAGTATTGCTGCAATTTGTTGGTCATAAGTTGCATCATATTCGGTGTTTCTGCTAGCAGCACAATATCATCAGCATACATCAAACACTTGATGTTGACTCCTTCAAACACGATTCCGCCTGGGATGAAAGATGTTATATCATCTAAAAACAATGAGAAAAGTAGTGGGCTAAGTAAGCATCCTTGTTTCACGCGTCAAGTATTTGACGTGGGGTTTCAGACGTTCACATATTACAGCAGACAAGATTTTATGAGCGACGTTAAGGAGGTTTATCCCTCTATAAATGGCGCAATTGTGAGGGTCTCCATTCTTTAGGATCGGGCATACGATACTGAGGTTCCATTCATCGGGCATGCTTTCTTCCGACCATATCATGCAGATCAGCTGGTGCATGCGCCTTTCCAACTGACCTCCAGCTGCCTTAAAAAGTTCGGCATCAAGGCCATCTGCACCTGCAGTCTTATTTGATTTAAGTTTGCATATAGCAAGCTTAACTTCTTCTAGGTCGGGAGGACGGCATTCTTGATCATCGTCCAAGCTGAATGGGGCAATCTGCCTGACAGCGGAATTTGTGTCCTCATCGCCGTTAAGCAGTCTGCAGAAATGATCTTTGCAGATCCTCAGTAGTGACTGTGACTCTATAACTATGTTTCTGCTGGTCTTTACAGGCTTGAGTTCGGGGCTTGCCACCCTGGCAGAATCTTTTTACCTTTTGGTAAAACTTCCGAATCTCATTCCTGTCATGGCACCTCTCTATTTCCTCAAACGAGCGCTTCTCATGCTGCTTCTTTTTCTTTTTGAGAAGTCGGTGTTCTTACCTTCTTCTCTCCTTGTTAATCTCGTTATACTGATCGTAAGCAGCCCTCGTTCGTGTTTGCATAAGCATTTGTCGTGCTCTTTGCTTGGCTGTATTTGCCTGCCTGTATTCTTCATCGAACCAGCTTTTATTTTGCTTGTGAAAAATCAAAATCAAAAAGAAAAATGAGAACTAAACTGAAACTTCTTGGAATTCCATCAGTTTCAGTTAAACGCTTCAGTTTTTGGTATTTGAACATAAGTTTAACTGATACCTCAACGGAAACTGAAACTGAAATGATCTTCTAAGAGGCCAACTTCCATTACAACAAGTCCTCCATTTATTTAAACAAATAACATTCACCATGAAATGTCTTAACTCAGCTTCAATTTATGGCACAGAACATTCTTACATATTTTTATCTTCGCGCCAGATTGTCGCTTGCTTAATTCACAACAGACAGTCCCTAATGCTCACTCACTCGTAGCAACGAAGGTATTTTTAACATAATTTTGACACTTATTCCATTGTAAAGTGCAGTCAAAAGCGTACTTAAGCCCCTTCTCCATCGCATTATACCAAAGTACTGCCAGCTCAAATTTTGCATTTCTTGATCCGTTTTTTTACCTACTGCAGAGCAAGAAGCAAAAATAAAAAAAAAACACTAATAGCAGTTATAAGAAAAAGTCATAAAAATAATCCAATAAATGTCACCATTCAAACGATGACGGTCGGTGCCTTGAACATGGAATCCCTTTTGTTTTGTTCTACCTATTCTAGTAGTTCCGCTTTAACTATATTATTAGTTGGCTTTCTTTCTTCTATTTTTCCTTTTATTATTTAAATCGGCGACGTGCACGTATTCTTCGTCGTCAGTTGCGTATATTAGGTGTCATTGTGGCCCAATGCCCTCGGCCGTAAATCGTGCGAGAAGTGTGTGTTTGCGCTCACCACGGCAACAAACTAAACAATCAACAGCCAACCCCTGATGGTCGGGGGTTTTTTTCTTCTTCTTTGGTTTTGTTGTTTTATACATAACATGGTTGACATTTCAAGGCAATCCATCCAATTGATGACTGCAAAAAGTGTACTACTTGTTCGAGTTGCCGTTTCTTGCGTTGTAGGACTGTATGCCACCAACAGTGCCAATCCGCCACATGCCACCAAGCACCAACCCAACCAACCAGCCACTCATCCCACCACAGGGTGTGTTATTGTGTCTCGTTTTACCACTTTGTCTCCCATAGCCAAACACATTAACACAGCAAAAAGAAAATATAATAAGTATTCCGCATTTGCTGTTTCCTCGATGACTTTCCTTCCGTTCTGGTTTTTATAATGTGTCCTCATCAAGAAGACGTCTTGTCGTCGTCGTTAGCAGCCGCGCGCACACACAATCACTTAACTTCATTTAGACCGAAAACGAGCCTGAATGGCAAGAGGAAAACCCACTGAATTACCATAAACTGCACACCATACCACTCCTGGCACAACATGATGGCCATCTCTACTACGTTGCTCTAGCACCACTAACCCACATACATACCATATTCACCTTAATTCTTAACGGTAGTGGTCGCGTTTTGTTTTTGATGAGAACTAAAAAAAAACATAAACCAAAACGAATTCAAGAAAACTCGTAGAGAGAATATCCAGGGATGTTAAGGACTGTTACTATAGCTTTTTATATTTAAGAGCTAGTGCAGGACTATCGTCGAGTAAAAATGAGTTTGTCCAATCGATTGTTATCATCTAATGTGGTCTTGGGCGAAGCCTCGTGGTTTTAATTGTTGTAAAAACAAGGCTGACTTTTATTTTTTTGGTATCTGTCATAGCCAGAGTCTTAGACTAATGTCTGTAATGTCGAGGTTCGATTCTCAATAAAATTGAAAATGACTTTCCTTTCGCAAATTCGAATTCTACTTGTATCCCATATTTAAGTAAATTTTGGTGGGGGCAAAACCCCCATTTATCAGGCTTCATACAAGCTATTACTTAATCTAATTTACAAACTAAGAAACTTAATAGCTAAGGCTTAAGTTAGCTAGTTGGAGGGCTTAGGAGACGAAGCTTTAAGCAGGGAGTGCTCATATTGAAGACAAAACTAGAAGAGTGAGAATTGACATTCCTCAGCATTCGGGAGATGGGTTCATTGGAGTGGTGGAAAGATAGAAGAGACGGGTACTCCGAGTGTTACGAGGGTTAGTTTTCAGATAGATGGATTCGTTAAGGGCTGGGCAGTCAACCTGTAAAGATTCGGTGAATGAAGAGAATGTTAAATACTTCTCTTTGATCTTTCAGCGTATTGAGGCTGAAGTGTTTGATTCGGTCTTGATATGGAGGTAATATCAAAGAATTACTCTAATTAAGACCTCGAAGAGCAAATCGGAGGACACGGCGTTGCATGCTCTCAATTCTGGCAAAGTGCACTTGTTGGAAAGGCGACCAGACTTGACAAGCGTATTCAAGAAGTGGACGAACAAATGAAATGTAAAAAGATCGGCTTACGTAAGGGTCTGCAAATTCTTTGGACCTCCGTTTCACTAAGCCAAGTGCTAAGCTTGCCTTAAGGATTACATCGTCGATATGCTTGAAGAAATTCAGCTCACGGTCGCAAATAATCCTAAGGTCAAGGATCACCTGAACGGGGGAAATGATTTAACTGTTTAGAAGATAGAGACGGGGAGGAGATTTGATGCGTTTACTTGAGAAGGTAATTGATTGACACTTGAAAACATTGAAAAATTGTCGAGATCCTGTTGGAGGTGGGAAGAGTCTTCAGAAGAAGAAATGACGCGGTAAAACTTAGTATCGTCCGCATAGAGAGAGATTGGAGTGTTTGATGATTATTTCAATGTCGTTAATACTGAGAATGAAGAAGAGAGGGCCTAAATGGCTGCCTGGGGGAACTCCGGATGTAGCTAAAAAGCGGCTGGATAAGGTGGATCCGAACCGAACGCTGTAAAAACGATTGTCTTAATAAGAAGAAATCCATCTCAATGGAATGGGTTCAAAGCCGAGGGTGGAAAGTTTAAAAAAAATAAGTTTGTGGGAGATTTTATCAAAAGCCTTACTAAATTCTGTTGAAATTATGTCGACCTCTTTTCCATTCTCCAAGGCTGATAGGGAAAATGAGACAAAGTCAACGAAGTTTGTTGTTGTTGACCTGCTTTTGAGGAAACCGTGTTGTATAGGGGAACATACCCTTACATTGCTAACTGAACTTGGCTAGCTGATTCCATGTTCTTCAAACAAGTTTGAGATCTTGTCACTTGCAGAAGTAGTAGAAATGAGGCTCAGATTGATTTTACCATATTGCCTCGGCTCCAAGTAGAAACGGAAGATGTGCGAAAGGAGTGAAGAGAAATGACTTCGGAGTCATCCAATCTGAGGTTAGATTGAGCATCATCAATGTCACAGCCGAATAACTTACCAAGAAGGATAAAGATCGCAATGAGACGAAGAACATCGGCTTGCGGTTGACTTCTTCAAGTAGTCAGCCAAAAGTAAAATTAATTGCCTTACATCAATTAGCCATGGAGATACACAAAGCGGTGATAGTTGCCAACCGATGAACCAGGTGTTCCAAAACTTTCAAAATCATCGAGAGGCTGTTTGGTAGTCGACTACGGAAACTAATTAGGCTAGCTTGGTTCTGAGAGCAGATGTGTGGATATCTTGGAATATTTTAGTGACAGTAAGACAAGAAGAAAAGATGCTTAACTGAATTGACCATAAATTTCAAGCGATAATGCCAATCCCCGACGTTTTTATGTAAGGAAATTTTATTCACAAGTATGAAATCAACTACATCAAGTGTCTGCTAAGGCCCGCTATCGGCAGCACTCAAAATACTTAAGGTCTTCAAATAGCACCAAAGGATTCCTTCGAGGTCGCATCATTTGTAGTACTTTAAATGGAATCGCTAGGTCACTCTCATTTAATACTTACAAAATATTTGGGCCAAAGGAGATCGGGATATAACAGATTCTGGTGAACTGCTAAATATAGTTCTAGCAGTATTTTTCAACTCCTTGCGAGAAGCGATACCCAAGAAAGCAGCTTTTTGATCATATTCAAATATTTGTCCTTAAGACAATGCATTGAACCGTAGCTATCTCCGTCAGTATTTATCTGTCAGTAGTTTTTTTTTGAAACAGTCTCCCTTTTCCGGGTGGCTTTTGAAGCATTTTGTAGATTTTCCAAGTGCGGTACACTAAAAAAGTGATTTAATTTTCTTTTACCTCGGGAATGAGGTGGTTGCATTCAAGTTATATGATATCAAGTGTTGCAAGGTAAAACAATTTTAGTTCTATTCTGCTCTTCAGTTTCCTGCTGAAAGGTGGTGCCCGTGGTGCAATTAATGGCACGTTTACCTGGTATGCACATAGATAGACGTTCGTGGTTCAAATTCTAATAAAACCAACAATTTTTTTCCACCATTCGAGAGGAACTGGTAAGTTCTCAGATAATAAATTCACTGCCATGGAAAGGGCTTTCTCGATTAGCCGTTCGGAATCGACGGAAAATTGTAGGTCCCCTACATTCCCTCACAAGGCATGGTTGTTAGAAGTGCTCTAGGTCCCGGGGCTTTCTACTCTGTTTCGTCATCCTGTGTATATGTGCATGTAGTTCCCTGATTAAGACTCTCAGATTTGATAGAGCAGCAGCAGGTAAAAAATTAAAATTAAAAGGACAACATAAAAGTACTGGGCCAAAGGTTCTCCCTTAAGGACACCGCTGTGATATCTTTCAATTGGGTAGGCTTAAATCATACAAAGACAAAACGGTAGAATTCATTTTGTTCTCAAAAATAAAATAACAAATCGAATGTACAACGTTTAACATCACTGCTTATTTTGAAGTAAAATAAACGACGAAGAAGGCAGTCGCGTGAACATGAACATCATCCATACGCCCGCTCCACTTTGGAATGAATGACAAATCTCATTTTCACTCATTTTCCGTTATGTCATGGGTTGGCAAGCATAGCAGCAGACAAGTATGGACTTACTTATAGCTGCTATACTATGCTATGTTCACCACCTCACACTCCTTTGTTACTCAACCTACCCAATACCACCCCATACAATATAGTTCCGTATGAAGAACTTTTATGAAAATGAAAATTTGAACGTGTGTCGCGTCAAATCAAACGCCCGCCCGCCACCACCATACCATCCCCCGTAAATCCATTCAAAGATGACACACAAAAAGGGGGTAAAACTATTTTTGCATGTATACGTAATTAAACTATTCTATAGGAGGTCGCATTTGGGGCGGGCGTTTGGTATGCGTGCACATTTGCAGGACCATGTATTTTAATGCGCTCTATGCGAGCTTTTGTCTTTTGAAATTTCTAGTCTAAAGTCGTTCTTTCTTCTTCCAGTTTTGGACTGATTGTTGTTTCTGTTGCTTATTCATTCTTCTTTTAGTGTTTGTTTTTTTTTAATTTTTTTTTTTTTTGTTTTGCTTAGAACTTGAGAACATAATTACTCGTTGTGTTGTTCAAGTAAACTTGGGTGTAGTATTATTATGTGGTCACTACAAATAGTACTAAGTGTGTGCCTTTCTGTAAACACATTGTTTAACTAACCTTGACAACGACGAAGTAGTTTTGAGCACATGTTTGGCTTTGACAACGATTGAGATTTAGAAAATTTTAGTTTTCGGTGAAGAAAATATGTTAGTGTTATGTTTCAATGGCGATGTGTCAAGCAGTGGGCTTTTGAAGGCTCACAAAATTGAATGGGTTTAAATATTAAGTAACGAAGTGGTGTGTGTGGTGTGGTTGAAGGACTTCCCTTTTTTCGAACTATATTGAGGTGCCTGCAGAAGATTTTTAGAGTCTACTTTGAAGTCTTAAACTACTTTCCTTTTGTTGACCCGCCTTCTAGTTGAGGTAAGTCACCGTCATCTACACAAACGGATCTGAAGTCTGTCTTGGTGTAGAAAGCAGAATATTCTCGAAAGGGCTGAATTTAAGTCTTTTCTTCTGTTTACCAGACTATTGCAGTGTGTTTCAAGCGGAAATTGTGGCGTTAAAAGAAACCATGTCCTAGCTCATGCGAATATCCTTCACTAACATTATTCGTGTCTTCTCGGAGAGTTAGGCTACTCTCAAAGCTTGTTCTACAAAATCTACTGCGGTCCAAAACTGCCGTACGTCTCCAAAGGAGATGTCAAAACAGTTTACCATTCATCTTTCATGGGTGCAGAGACATACCTTTCATCCGGCATCCATAAAAGATGAATGTTAAACTGTTCTGACATCTTCTTTAGACACGTTAGACAGTTATGGACCGGAGCGCACCAGGCAAGTGTGGTATGCCTCTGTCAGAAGAATTTGTCAAAAAAGGAACGGCTTCGACTTGAAGTAAACGCTTCTGAGAAGAAGAGGCAAGTAATACGTGCCTTTGCCTTATGACTTAGCAAATTTGGCCATGTACGGGCTCGAAACATCCAACGAGCTTATTGAATCTGAATCTTATGGTAGACACGCCAAAATGCTTGGTGTCTATTCCAATGACTTTTGTAGAAACTATATGGACGAGAAAGATGAGGAAACAGTCCAACACCTCCTTTGTCCATGCCCTGTGCTCTCTAAGAGACGGAGAACTCACCTAGACGAATACTTTTTTTGAGGGTACCGGCGAGTTAGCTAGGAAAGACCCTAAGATTCTCTCTTTTCAAACGAAGTTCTTCACGGTGATTCACTTGTTAGGTCAGGAAACAGGAAACAGTCCAACTTCTTCTCGTCCATGACTGCGCTCTCTAGCAGACGGAAAACTCACCTAGGTGAATACTTTTTTGACGTTACCATCGCTTCAGCTAGCAAAGACCCTTAAAGTCTTTCCGTTTTCATACTAAGCTCTGCATGGTCTGACTACTTACTAACTTACTTATTTACTTAAGGTGGCGCTACATTTCGGGTCGGACCAGGGCCTCAACCAACATGCTTCTTCAGCCAGCTCGGTCCCTAGCTAGCTGCCTCCAGGTTGGTTGAGGTCCTCTCCTACTCGCGTGCGCCACCTGAGTCGCGGTCTTCCTCTACTGAACCGTCCGTCGGGATTGGATTCGAAGACTTTCCGGGCCGGAGAATAGGTGTCCATTCGCTCTACATGACCCAGCCATCTAAACTGCTGGACCTTGACTCGTTTGTACAGTACAGTTCGTGGATAAATCTTCATCTCCACTCTCCATCTTTGCAGACGGGACCAAAAATCACCCGGCGAATTTTTCTTTCGAAGCATCCTAAAGCGTTCTCATCTACCTTTGACAGGGTCCATGCCTCTGCGCCATATATAAGAATAGGGATGATAAGTGTCTTATACATAGACACTTTAGTTGCTCGAGAGACGACCTTACTACTCAAGTCCGAAGAAACAGCGATTGGCAAGAGTTATTCTTCGTTTGATTTCAACGCTGGTGTCGTTGTTTGAATTAATAGTGGCGCCGAGGTAGACAAAGTCCTTAACTACCTCAAAGTTATAGCTGTCTATCGTGACGTTCTGTCCACGACGTCGGTGTTGGGTGTCTCTTTTTGATGACAGCATATACTTGGTCTTGCCCTCATTGACCCATCTTCTTCGCTTTCGTCTCAATGCTCATAAACGCGCCATTGACATCGCGCTGCTTTCTTCCAATTATGTCAATGTCGTCGGCATATCCGACTAATTGGACGGATCTTTAAATTGGTCTGACTAACTGGTGATTAAATTGTTAGGTCAGGTTTGATTAGAGAGTGATCAACTTTCTAATCCACTAGATAAGGACCAGAGGGTAAACAACTTTCTGATCTCAGTGGTATCACAATGAACCATCTCTGTGGTTCGTATCCTGAGAGCAACATCTCACCTAACCTATCATAACCTAACCTAACCAAACCTAACCTAAGTCACCGCTGACTGAATATTAAATGCAACACTTCTTTGGCTTGGAATTAGGTACGTCTGAAGAGTGTATAAAAGGCAAATAATGTTGGAAACACTTGTTTTAGAATTATGTTTAATGTCGTAGTAGGCGACGCAATCAAGTGGAAAGAAACATCTTCCTTTTTGTCGTTCAAAACCGGAAACAGCTCTCGAAGAATGACAAAAAACTCTGTAGCAATTCATGACTTCGTTTCGACCGCTTGTTGGTTTTCACAATTTTTCTTATCTCTGCCTTCATTTTTAACTTCTTAGAGCGGCTGTACTCACATCAATACAAGGCTCATGATAAAAAGTATAAGTCCACATCTAAAGTCATTTTCTGAAAATGTTGTGCTTAGAACATCTTTGAGAGAAGGAATCGATATGATTGAGTTCAAGGTCCGTCGAAGGAACGTCCAATTGAAAAACTAAAACCCAAACTCTAAAATATTTTTCATTTCACAAAACAAGGTTCCTCGTATTATAATTCCATCATTTCCACGAAATTCAATCTTTATCCCAAGCCATTCCCCTAAATCCTCTCGAGCTACAAAGCAAGTTTCCGCTAGGTACTAATGCGATGACAAATTATGAAGTATTTGATTTTGACATAATGTCAAAGCACCGATTTGATCATATAATGAGTTTACTAAGCATGAGAACATTTTGGTTTATTTTTCCACTCCTTATCAAAATCCTTGAATCGTCACACAAAAAGAAGAAGAGGAAAAGAAGAAACACAACGGTACTTTGCTTGTTTTTCTTATTATTTGCCCTTTCTGTTTTGAGTCTTTGTTCCTTTGTGGGAATTCAAATGGTATACGGTATACCCATCTCATTATTTATAAATCACTCTTCACAAGAACAAAGCTTGAGGATTCTTCAATCAATCTTGTTTTCCATTTACCAATTCACTTCGTGCTCCACCAGTTCTCTGAAACACACACATCCACCATATCATCGCTCTCACACACACCGAACGTCATCTCCTTTTTTTGTCGTGTTTGCGCTTCACATTTGGAAATTTGTCAAGAAAGGAGGAACATTGCAGACATTTTTTGCATACCATATCATTTGTAAACACCACAGTATGTGGGTGGAAATTACATACGATTTATGCGGTTGTGTGATAGAATCTTTGACTTTCATCATCCAATCTGCAAAGCTCTTGCATTCAATTGAACACAACTCCCACACCATGACCCATAAGTCCCACTCGAAAGAGGGCAAATAAATCTGGGTCGTTTGTGTTGTGTAACCAACAACAGAAAATTAGTAAAAAAAAGGGAAGAAAAAGAATAAATACACTCAAAGAATTGGCGTCACATCATCATCAGGATCACGGAGTAAATAAGTTTATGGATAAGAAATCGACGGACTTAACCCCATTAGCAATTATATCTTCACAGAAGAGCGTAAGTCCTCTTGACATCAAAACAAAGTTTGCCAATAAATTTAATGACAAACAATAAGGATTCGTTAAATCAATAAGCACTGATTGTTTTTACCCTAAGGAGAGGGTTGTTTGAATTTTATGATTAGTTGATTTAGTGTCTTTTGTTAAACATGGATTTTGGTTTTAAGTCACGTCAGAAAGATCCAATTGTTTAATGGTCTTTAAAAGAATGGGTAGTTGTGATTCATTGCCCTTAAGAGTTTATTTGATACTAGCTGAGCCGCCCGGCTTTGCTCGGGTCTGTAGTTCTAAGTTTCCCGTTCTCGTTTTTAGTTTTCCGTGGGAAATTGGGGATGAAATATAATCTTTCTTACTGTGGGACCCTGTGGCATCCTAATGCTGAAAGAATTTTTGAAGTCTGTCCAGTAGTTCCAAGTTTCCGTTCCCAACCCATTCCTGCTGGAATCTTCTGTTCCCGTGGAAATATGTGAATGAAATAAATGTAAATCTATTTCACTGAGGGATAATGTTACATCCTAGACTTTAAGGTTCCCGTTCTCGTTCCTGTTTCTGTTCCTGTGGCATTATAGGGATGAAATATAGTTTAAGTTACTGATGAAGGCAGATAATGTAGCACCCCTAGATCTGAAAAGTCTGTGGAGTAGCTTCTAATTTTCCATTCCCAACCCCGTTCCTGTTGGAATATGGGGATCAAACCTTGACAGGAACCATCCCTGGACTGAACTTTGTCTACCCTGTAAATTTCATAAAAATCTGTTAAGTGGTTTAGGAGTTTACCCCGGACATACATACATACATACATACATACATCCTATTTTATATATATAGATAGATAGATAGATTTAAGCAACAAGTTTATATAGACCAAGAGTCCATTTTTGTAAGTGAGTAAAAACAGGACAGATTCCAAAAACTCTTTCATCATTATGATGATACTGCCAAAACATATTGTGCCCCAAAATCACACACTCACTGCATCGAATAAGTGGTGCCGTGTAACGATGGTAAACACTAGATTACCGTAATAGGAGAAGCAAATGTTGGAAAATCTAATTTTGGGATTATACATACATAAGGTGGCGCAACAGAGCGGAGAGTCCCGTGGCCTGGCGCATTTAAAAAGTACTATGGGGTCTCTGTACCATCAGTTTGCATTTTAGGGTCATGGCACCAGTTTTCGAACACTTTTGCGACTTCAAAAATTGGATGATCAATAAAAAATATTTCCCTTTGACTCAAAATAATACTGTTAATTTATTTTGCTAGCAAAACTCAAACACTTTTGTGTCCGGTACCGGTAGCAATTTTTATCACTGTTAGCATAAAAAAATTAAAAAAATGAGAAAAATTGAAAAATATATGTTTTCTCCTATTTTTGAACACGAGTTGCCTAAAGCCGAACAAAAACTTTCCTATTCTCGAACACTGAGATTGTATGGGATTTTTCACATGTTAAGACACAAAATCGAAAATTTAAGAAAACTAGATTTGAAATGGAATGATTTCCGTTCTTCTTATTTCACTTAAAATAAATTAAGTTTATTTTCAGTCGATAAAAAAATCTTTTTTTACTCCTTTATTCGTTGCTTGTTTGTCATAATATTTTTCCATTTAAAAGAAGATATGGACATAACATATGTCCTCTATCTTTTGCTTCTATTGAGATAACTTTCTTGTCAGCTTACACGCGTTAAATTCGTGGTGTTTGAAGTGGCTATTTTTGCATCTGGAGAACTTTCCCCAATTGCTGAAGTGATTGGGATGTTTTAATTTGAAAAAAATCGACCTTAAAGTAGTTATTTATTAGCATTTATGAATCAGAAGAATTCTATCCAAACCTTAAGTCTCGCTTATCTTCACATTATAAAATTGGGTTCATGGCATCTCCCAATCAGGGTTGCAACATCGCTATAAAAAACATCGATGGTCTTCGACAAACAAATAAATAAAAAATAAATAGGGTGGCGCAACAGAGCGAGGAACACCTGGTCCTAGCGCAATTCTTACAACCCAGAATTTTCTCCGGTTCCGAACGACTAATTGACAAAGTACTTTTCATGGCAGTGAGTTTACTAACGGAGGACTTCCGAATTCCTCGCGAAAGGCGATACCCGTGGAAAAACATTTTTGCCTCTGCTGGGATTCGAACCTTGAACCTCTGGGTTAACAGGTGGACATGCTAAACATCACGCTACGGGTACCACAAACATCGACAAACATCGATGTCAAAAAACATTTCTCATAACAACAATACATCGATGTTTTTCCAATATTTTACCGATGTTTTAATTATCTTTTCAATAATAAAAAAAAAAAAAAAAAAATGGCTTCATTTACGTGTACCTATTGGTAAGGAAGTAAGGAAATTTACTAGTCTTACCAGTTCCATGATCTTCTTTGATAACTCGCAAGTTATAACTCAAACGATACATGAGCTTCAAAGGGTTCAAAACTAATTTTGAATAAACGTTAAAAGTCTAACACCTTAGTGGTATAAGTACGTTTGTACAACAAAACTTTCTTTGTACTGGCGAGATCACCAATATAGTTACTGATGAATTATTTTCATCGGTTTTAACCAATTTTTCCATATTAATTGTTTGCTATAATCAAACACCAAGAAACCCGATGTTTGAAAAATGGAACACTAAATACAATAGTTTTTTTTATCTAAGTAAATGATAGCAATATATTTTCTGATAAATCCCGGTATGAAACCGATGAAAAACAATTTTTTACTGCTACCAAATGTCGAACCGCACGGACTGGCAAACTTAATCTTTGTAAGATCCTGTGCAGTATTAGTGAGGATATGCGGAAAATGAAAAGGGAATATGAGGACACACATATATAGTCCTTCCAAGGTTAAAACACCAAAAACAACTAAAATATAGGCATTTTCGTTTTAAGTGTTCGAGAACTGGGGATGTTCGGAAATAGGTGCCACTACCCTACCATCAATTTCCATGGTACGCACAAATGATTTTGCATGATTTTTCTCGTTTAATTTTTTTAAGACGTTATAAAGTTGGAAATGCTTGACGATTACAGTTTTAATACTAAAAACAAAGTACGAGGTGTCCTAACCAGCAAGGTTGAGGCTTATTCGTTGACCCAGTTCTCGGTTGCTGGAGTCCATGAGACCAATTCCTTCTCATTGAACCACAGAGCGATTTCCTTGTTTGCCGATTCAACAGCATCGGAACCGTGAAGAATATTGCGTCCAACTTGAATGCAGAAGTCTCCGCGAATTGTTCCTGGCAGAGAGTCAGCTGGGTTCGTGGCACCCAACAATTGGCGACCAGTCTTTACGACATTCAAACCTTCCCACACCATTGGAACTACTGGGCCAGAGCTCATGTAATAAACCAAACCGGGGAAGAATGGGCGACCAGCTAAGTCGGAGTAGTGCTACTCCAACAATTCCTTCGAAGCCCACATGAATTTCATGGCGACCAATTTGAAGCTTCTGTTCCTTCTGTTCCAAACTCTCGATGATATTGCCGACGAGTCCACGCTGGACCGCATCAGGCTTGACAATGATGTGGAACGTCCTGCTAACCCAAATAAATCGCAACTCTGCTTTTTTTATATGTATTTCATTATCCTCCGCTTTTAATTGTCAGTTTTAACTTTTTTCCTTTTCCTTTAACCAAAAAAAAACATACCTAACAATTTAAAAAACTAAAACAAGTTTTTTTTTACTGAACGTATTTTTGTAAAACCTTAACCAAATATCTAAAAACTTATAGTTATTTCTTTACTTAACTTAGCATGAGTACAAAGTTTTATCACTCTTTTTTTATAGTTGGAATTAATTTGTGTTTTACTTATTAAATTATAAAGTATGCTTAGGATTTTTACCAAAGGTTTTGAGGCAATATTTTTTCAAAATAGTGTCAATCTATTCTCAATTTTTTCAAAATTCATTTTTTCTACGTTGAAAAGCCCAATTCCAGCTCAGATTTTATCGGGTTTTTCGCGCTTCCATACAAAAAAAGAAAGATGGGTACGACTGGGTCGCACGAGCTTGTGATTGTGTGCTAAATACGATGTCAAAATATTAGTACAAGATTGTAGTATTCGCTCTTCATAATGTATTTTGTGGAACAGGTTTTAAGTGAAAATCTAATAACGTAATGTTTTTGGAGATACTAACACTTACATATTAGGGTGCTTTTTTTTTACTTTTTTTTTCACCCCCATCCCCAAGTTTTGTGTAAAATAATTTAAAAAAAGTCCCTCAAAATGTCAGCCCTTAATATTAACATTTAGTACTCGCCCAAGGCATGCAAAGATTTTCGGTATAAAATACTCGTAAACTATAACTTTCTTTCTTCAAAATTCTACAGTTCAAAAGCATTTTATGGTAGAGTCTAGGACATTAGAAAATTTTCTTAAGAATTGAATGCTCTACAAAAATGCTCATTGCGGTGAAGTCGTAACTTACACCGGCGAGGTAGTACGGGTAGCAGAACCCGATTTTTTCGTAATTTTTTTTTGTCCCTATCTCATAAATGACAGCCATTAACGAGAAAGTCTGTTAAAAAAACCGCTTCTATGGGAGGTATGTACCAGTTTTAGACTTTTCCCAATTTTTTTTTACATCAAAAGAAAGACTATTAAATAATAATCTATCACCTAAACTTTAATCGAAATCGTTGAAGCCGTTTTCCGAAAATCCCTCTGTAGGCTACCCCGCAGAACCTTACTTTAAGCTTTGAAAAAGCGATTCAGGCAGTAGATCCATATATGAATAGACAGACATGCAGACATTTGGATTGGTCGATGTCAGTATCGAGATTTTTCTATCGTCATCACTTAAGTTCAGTTGTATTGGCAACATCGCTTGCTCAATCTGTCGCGATTGCCAAAATACGGTGGCATCATCACTCTAGTATTGGTTGCAGATTAATATTAAAAAATATTCCACCACACTTAACATGCTTAAGTCAGTATTGAATGCCAAGATGCTTTCAGCCATGACTAGAGAGTAAACAAATCAATCGACAAAGTTCTTAAGCCTTGAAAGAATTAGAAATATAATTTAATAAACTTCCAGCACCAGATCAGCTATTTTATTAGTTCAACTGAGAAAATTAACAGGGCAGTCATTTGTGACTGAAATACTGGAAATTAAAACGTATTGAAAGTTTTCCGGCTCCTCGCTTTACTATCAGGAAGTGTAAGTCAAACTTCGTTAGACAACTGGATTAAATTTTGTCAATGGAAGGCCAGGTTGTACCAATCCTTTCAAATCAAATCAGTCAAAACTTGGAATCTAAGATATTCAGCTCAGAGGTTATCCTTCTAGGAGTTGCTATAATTCCATTGGCTTCCTAATTAATTTCCTGACAATTCTCGCATTTGCCTTTCCGAATTTCATCACTTCAATGTCTTCATTATTTCTAGTCAGACAGGTGTTACGATTTCCATTTGCATTTTTGAAGAACTAAACGGAGTTGTTGCTTTCTATTTATTATCTCCTTCAATCAAATGCTGTTAATGTCTCTTCCATCTGACTTTCCTTATCCTGAAGGAATAATCATGTGATGAAAGGAGAAACCATAACAAAAAGTATTCAGTTCAGCCAACCGTAAACTTCATTAGACAGATACCAAGACCTGGTATATAATTCCTGCAAATCAAATCACAGAAGCGTTCATTCTGCTGAAACACAATCTCCTTATCTTCGATCCGTAATAACTAAGTCCCTAACAAATTCTACCACCCGCACAGTAAAATCGAATTTTCTTGTCAAACAACGAAGGTAGAGAGTCGTAGTCGCATACTCACGACAAGCTCAAGTTGTATATGTACGAACGAAGAAGTAGGTACGTACCACAGAGACAACAGAACGCGAACACTGGATTTGTTCTCGTCCTCGAATCCTCAAATAGATTTTATATTATGATCTTTCTATTTGGTTTTGTGTATAGATGTAGGTAGACATGAAAAGAGTTTTGCAACATCTTGGTGGTGAGGTAAGAGAGTTGCACTTGAAACTCGAATCACTTGTTTAGAATAGTCAAGAAAGAGGTTTTAGACTGTATTTTTTTTCCAACCCCAATTTTTGGTTTGGTCCGTGAATCAAATCGAAGGAGAAAATAAAATGCGTCGGTGTGCTTGAAGGATTGAAAATACATCTTGTGGTTGGATTTGAACCGTTCATGACTAGTGATTGAAACTAGTCCGCATGTTGAAAATAACTTTCATTTTAGCAAGAAGTTCTTTTAGACTTTGCTTTGCGGTAAATGTGCACAACGTGGTCACTCTTACCAGTGATCCTTAGATCAATGGTCTTTCCATAAGACCTCTGGCAAAAACGGCCGTGGTGACGCTTTCTGGTGTGGTTTCTTACGTTTAGCCCAGAACGACGTAGATTCGCTAGCCCAACATTACGTCGTTACATAACACCACTTTGACTTTGCGACTCATTGTGACTATGTCCTGTCCTTTAGCTAGCTTTTTAACAGGACCACTTTCATCTCTAATCTACCATTGATCCTCAAAGCAAAGGAAGCTATCACTTCAACTTCCATTTCCGTTAGTCAATTGAAAATGAAAAACCTCTTTACTAAGCACCTGAAGCTTAATACGTAATTTTTATTTAAAAAAAAAAAAAGTTAAAATCTAAAACAGAGCCTTTCTACTCAGCGTTGAATTTCGTGAAATTAATTTCGTAACGTAATTACGTTTCGGAAGCTTTTTGACGATTTATCTAATTACATTTCTGTGTGCCGCTGTCTTTGACGAATCCAAGGCACAAGACTTCAAAGAGAATTTTATGAAAAGAGGCAAAATCACAAAAGCCAATTTATTTTCAGATTCTGAACAAAATTCCCATTCAACATAATTACCATATGCAAACATCTCACCTTCAGTCTTTCTGTCGCACTTAATTTAAAAATAAGATTCTTGATTCCTTCCAAGCGAATCTTTAACACTCAAAGTCTTAAAGGCGTTGCCGTCTACAGAAGTGCCATTTCTTAAAAAAACAGAAACACACAGCCGACCCACATCAACAAACATTTGCTTATTCCATCCAAATGGTAATTGAGATCCGTATGCGCTCTCTCTGTTTAGACAAAGGATGAGGCTCTTTGTTTTTTTTCTTCTTCTCCTTTTGTTTTTAATGTCTTCCATGGGGTGTTATAAAACAAAGACTGAGAAAAGCCTCCGAGCTGTGCTTCTGCCAAGCACACAATATATTCAATGGGGCTCTTCTTGAACACCCTGTGTACAGTAGTCGTGCTACGGAGTGCACTCAAGTGCACAAATGTGAGTGCGAGTGTGTACCTGTGTACCTTGTTAAAGCTACGTAAATCATACCTGTCATTGTGCCTATTGCAAAAATCAAATAACCTAAACAGAAAACATGCAGCAGTGCACCTGTATACCACGTCAGACTCTTGCATTGTAATATTTCGTCTTGCATAAGGCATGTAAATTGTCAGAAGAAACCCAAGTAAATGACTACTGCGACAAAATGGGGTGAAGGCATACTTCAGGTCTTTGTTCTTTATGGAAAATAAAACAATATTGCTCTGCAGCAAGCGTCTGGAAAAATTCATTAGGATTATATTCATGGCAGAAACTGAACAAGGGTGTACAGGAGTAGATATTTGCTTTTCTTGTTTGCAAAGGGAAACAAGTTAGTCGTTCTTGGGTTGGTAGCATTTTGTTGCAGTTTCAGTTGACTTAAAGAAGATTTTCTGAAATTGAAAAAGTCGCTTCTCTTCAGGAAATTGCTTTAAAGCCGCTTACTTCGAATGTTAATTTACGTAAAAGTTTTTGTACGAGACAAAAATAATTGTGAAAACCAAAATTTTCAAGCAGGTCAAGTAAGAGGGAGGGCTAAGTCTGCTTGTAATTACCATAGTGTGATGGTTAGAGTGACGGTCCATCGAAAGGGAGCGAAGTTGGAAATCCTACTGCCATCGAACACGAAAGCAGGTGATGTTACACGACGTTTTTCGTATTGTATTAGCCATCAAACTTACTCGCAATAGGTGCAGAATTCAATTTTTTTCAATTCAAATTTTATTGAGACTTTACAACATTGCTTAAATTAAGATTACAGTACGGACTCGGTTTGCGCAACCCTCGATTCGCGCAACTCCTCGATTTTCGCAACACTAAAATTTTAACACGTCTTGACTCTATAAGTGCAACTTTTCAAAAAAGCTACCTCGATAAGTGCAACTTCATGTGTTTATTTATCCGTTTTCTATATTCACGTTCTTCTTTTGATTCTTTATTTCTGTGCCGTTATTTTACAACTAGTTTATCTGAACAATATTTCTTGCAAGAACATGAAAAGAACATAAAATGCAACTGTGTTTATTTGAGTGAGTTGCGATCTTGTTAGTGTTTAGGGGCGTTCAGGCTATCAAATTTGTTTGTCAAATTTGTTGGACGAATAGTTTGACGGAAAATAGCGTTCACACTCATCAAACAAATCGTCAAACTCCCTTCTGATTTGAATTTTAACCATGGAGGACAAAGTAGGAGCAGCGCTTATAAGAAATGAAATTTTAAAAATGCAAGTAAAACAAAAGAAAGCGTGTTGGGACTAAAGAGGTTAATTCCACTTTCAATGTACCCAGCAAAGAAAAAATAGTCTTTCCGTGCGATGTGCAGTACTTGAAATTATTTGGGAAATGAAATTTCTTGCAAGTTTGACGAGTAGCGTTCACATTCGTCAAACGTGTTGTCCAACTTGCAAAAATATCAAAAAAATTTCAAATACATCCAACAAATTTGACAAGCCACTTGATGGAGAGTTCACACTAACAAATTTGCTTGACAAACTCGACGCTTGACAAACAAATTGGATAGTCTGAACGCCTCTTTTACTAAAAATTCATACAGAAAATATGACCCAGTAAGTGCAACAACCTCGGTTACTGCAACTGCCCAAAATTCTATTAGTTGCGTTAATCGAGTCCGTACTGTACATTATTTTGAGTTCTGTATAACCGACTTTAAACTTTATCTGGTTAGACTTATTTGTTTTCTTTTGAAATGCTTATCTAAGAGCGTTTACACTTTGAAGTTTTGATAATTAACAAAATTAGAGCTGCTTTAATGTCGTATGTTTGCTCCCGACATACGTTCCATTTATGGCTCCAAGCGGCCAAATTAAAAATAAATGACTAGAAAAACTTACACACTAAACAAAATAATATAAAAATATTATAATACCTAATAATAAGAACATCAAAAGAGATTACCAAAACTACTAACTTAAGTATATAATATATTATATAGTAAAAAGTAGAATTAGTAACAATGAATCAATTGATCTTTCAAATAAATTGAGATTTTTTTTTTTTTGGCGAAAGTCTATGAAGTATTAAAGCATACATTGCGATGTATATTTGGTTACCCTCTTTTGTGATAACCACTTTTCTTCAATTACCCTCTGAGAACAGGTAGTGAAGCCTTTTCGTAAAAGGGCAACTTTGGTATTGAGGTGACGCTAGGTTCGAATTGAGTTTTTGATCGTGTGTGCATTACATTGAAAGGTGATAGATAAAACTGATCAAATACGCTCTCATTATTGTTTTTTTCCCAAATATTTTTTATAAGAGAATTTGAATGATTTGAGAAGGAATTTAATCTCTTTTTCATCGAATTTACAAGGTATACTGTAAGAGGTTCAATATTTGTTTCTCTGTATAATATTTCGTTTGAATACCACTTTTTGTTTGGGCGTCTGTATTTTCTACAACAGCATCTTAGCATTTTTCTTTCAAAATTTTCTAATTCGTTCATTACCGTTGGCGAAACAGTGAACCAACACCCGAAGCCATAAGTTAATATGGGTCTCACAATTGTCTTATATATAAGTATTTTGGTATTCTTGGAAATGAAGGTTGATGACAGAAGCTGTTTAAGCATACCAGATGCCATTTTAGCTTTGTTCAATACATATCTACAGTGCTTATTAAATTTAAATTTATGATCGTATTGAATTCCAAGATATTTCGATTCGGTTTTCAGTGGAATCGGAATATTATTTATGTCTAAGGCGAGATTTTTGCTCTCCTGGACTGCTTTGCGATGCCCTTTTCCGTAGACATTCCTAAAACACGTTAATCCACTTTTTTCGGCTTTTAAAATAAGACCCCATGAGCTAAGGTAAGATGTCAATATCGATAAAGAGCCTTTAATTGTATTTAATGCATCGTTGGGTCTCACTGCGCTTGCTAATATTTTCGTGTCATCTACGTACATAATAGCACTAGGTTCAGATAAGTCATTGAATGGAAAATCTGATAAATATATGTTAAATAGCTTTGGTCCAAGTAAAGATCCCTGAGCAACACCCCTTTGCACTGGAAATTCATCTGAAAATTCAGTTGCTATAGAAACCATCGCTGTTCTTGATCGCAGAAAACTAGAAATCATTCGTACAAGAGGAATTGGAAAGTTAAGCGTTATCAATTTAAAAATAAGCCCTTTATGCCAGATTGAGTCGAAAGCTGCTTGTAGATCTATGTCAAGGACAACTGTACACATTTTGCTTCTTAAATTTTGTAAAATTCTGTCATTAAGAACAAGTAATGAGTGTTCAGTTGAATGATTTTTTCTGAAACCAAATTGATTGTTTGGTATAACATCATTTTCTTCGCAAAAATTGTCTAGGCTTTCGGCCAAAATCCTCTCAAAAAGCTTTCCAACATTAGAAAGCATCGCTATTGGACGGAAGTCTTTGGCTTCTTTTGCGCTTTTCTTTTTAGCAATAGGGAGTAACTTACACTTTTTCCATATTGTGGGAAAGTATCCATTGTTGATACAATGATTGAACACGCAAGAAAGTGCAACATCAAGTGAATGTGGGCATTTTTTCAACACGTAGTTTGATATCTTATCAATACCACAGGATTTTTTATTGTTTATATTCATTCTTTGAATATTGACTTTGTTTGGGGACGTAAATGGTGGATTCAAGTAATTTGTATTTGCGTTTGATGAAGAAAACAACGTTAGTGAACTGTTTGCATGTCTATTTTCAAACTCATCTACTTGAGAAAGAATATTATTTGTTAGGTTGCTATCAACATTGGGGGTTTTTTCGCAATATAGATCTGAATAAATAGACTTAAAGGCAATAAGTTTGCTTTCAATATCTATATGTTCATCGCCATTCACTGTGAGAATGTCCTTGGAGATATTCGTACCAAAATACTTTCTACCGCTAATCCTGTCAATTTCTTTGAATGCTTGTGGAGATGGCTTAATTTGTTGTAAACGCATCCTGAATTCACTGTCAAGGTCTAATTTGATTCTTTCTTCTATAATTTTGCTAAGACATTTGATCCTAGAGGATAGTTCTTGGTATTCAGAGTTAATTCTGTTCAGATGTTTATGAAAAACTCTTTTTAGTTTCCGTAGCCAAATACTTTGAATTTTTATGAGATTTTTAGTTAATGGAGAAATATTTTTGTATTTTGAACGCTTTACCACTTTAGTCACTGAATGATTCTCTACACTTTCAGTTATTTTACTATTGATGTTTACTATGAGTTCATCAATATCAGTGTTGGGTATGTTTGAGTTTATTGGTAGACTTATTCTAGAAAGCGTGTTGTGCAAATCGGATCTAAAATGGTCCCAATTTGTTCTTTCAAAACTTGTGAAGCAAGTAGGAGGTACCAATATAGGGTGGACATCAAAGACGTTTAGGTTTATTTCGATCCCAAAGTGGTCAGAAAGAAATGAAAACGTTTTGCAAATGATATCATTGCCAGTGTTTAATGAACTCGATAATATAAAATAGTCTAATACGGATGATGATCTAGGATATGTTGGGCTGTGTGGTGAAATTATATCAAAATTTAAAAATGTGCTATTATAAAACCAGTTGTATATTTTATTTCCGTTTGCGTTTCGAACTTTATCACCCCAGCTTGGATGTCGAGCATTAAAGTCTCCTCCTATCAGTACTGCATCGTATGTGCTTGCGAAACTCAAAAGTCTGTCTAATTCGCTCGTAAGGTTTGACCCAGCTGAACACGGTATGTAAATACTTCCTAAAAGTATTCTTTTTGAAGCTCCTAAATGATTCTGACATATCAAAACGGCCAGACAAACTGTGAATGAATTACTATTAAACTTTACTTCATTTATCTTGAACTTTTCGTCAGTAACGATGGCGGTTCCCCTTCCATCGTCATTGCAATAGGTGCAGATAATCTTATAAAGCACCCTGAAAAATACCGGATAGAGACAAGAGAGGAGTCAGACCGAGTGGAAAATTAATAATTTAGCGCAATGCTACTTCCACTTAAGAAAGACCAGCGGTACCTGCGTAGTGTGCTCAGAGATTCCTAATTTTTAGCGTCCCATTTTAGAGTACCAAGCATAAATTCTCACACTAGCCTCTTAAAGGCTTTCCTTTTGCCAGCGATTGAGCTGTGGATGCCAGTGTTTGAAGACCGACTTACCAGCGTTTGACTGTGGATTTGCCAGCGTCGTCGATAACCAGCATAAGTTTCATAAGACATTAAACTATTTAGAACCAATAAATATTATTCTAAACTAGTTTCGAGGCCGATAAATCAATTTAATTTTAATTTTAGCTTAGCTTAAACTTAAACTATTTAAAGCTAAATTAAACTACGAGGATGAAAAATGGTGGAAAAATAGGAAGACTTTCAGACAGAGACTTGGAAGATTGAGGTCGAAAAGAAAGGGAACAGAATTAATCTTACTCATCATGCGGGTTAAAGGTTCGTTGAGACCAATAGGATGTACGATGAGCATTGAGGAAAAAAAAAAATTGGGATGATCTTATATTTCGGGGATTAGTGTTGAAGGAGATAAGGTCTAAGAGAGGGAGCAGTCAGTGTTACCAGTAAGAAGTCGATGAATGAATATGATGTCAAAGTCATTCCTTCTGTTTTCTAGGGAGTGGAGATTAAGGATTGCGAGACGTTCGCGGTAAGGAGGCAGGATGAGAAAGTTTCTAACATCGTAGAGATCCCGAAGGGCAAAGAGCAGAAAAAGACGTTAAACACTTTCGATTCTTGAGATATGAACCGCATGATATGGAGCCCACACTTGCGATGCATACTCAAGGAGAGGGCGAACATAGGCATGAGGGATTTCGTTACAAGGGGGTTGCGGAACTCTTTGGACCATCTATTGATGAAACCAAGGGCGAAATTGGCTCTTGTTATTACCTCGTCTATATGAGAACGAAAATTTAATTCGCTGTCGCAGAGAACTCCTAGATCTCTAAGGAGAGGTTTATTATTTTTACGAGAAAAAGTTATTGCTTCGCATTTGGCGATGTTTAATTCAAGGAAGTCTTTAGAACACCAAAAGACGAATGAATCGAGGTCGTTTTGAAGCAGGAGAGAATCTCGATCGGAGGTGATGACTTTAGCGTCATCCGCGTAAAGTGAGATAGAAGAATATTGGATGATCTTTTCGACATCTTTGATGACAAGGATGAAAAAGAAGGGTCTAAGATGGCTGCCTTTGGGTACACCGTGGTTGCCACAAAAGGAACTGAAAGAATTGAACGGAAACGAACTCTATATTGGCGGTTATCCAAATATGAAGATATCCATTTAGCAGGATAGGGCTGAATCCGAGGAAGGAAAGTTTAAAGAGGATTAAAGTGAGAGAGATTTTGTCGAAAGCTTTGTTGAAATCTGTGGTAATGACGTCTACTTCGTTTCCTTTTTCCATCGCAAAAAGAGAGAAGGAAACAACCTCAACTAGATTAGTGGTTGTAGACCTTTCCTTACAGAAACCATGCTGCTTTTAGGATATCATTGATTTCCAATGGAAGAAAGTATTTCATACGGAATGCTTTCGAAAAGCTTAGGGATATGAATTTAACCTTCATAGCAGAAATTTTATGTGTTTTTTTGTCGACTCTGGGTCCGCCGAGCATGACCCTAGCTTCAGAGAAGAAAGCACATCAGGAGATTTCATTCCCAACTACCCCCCGCTGGACTGATAAGTCTACTGCTATGGAAAAGTATTTTCTCACATGGTCATTCGGATCTGACAAGAAATTGCAGGTTCTACTAATATGTATGTTTCAAGCAAGTGCACTAAGTCATGGCATTTCGATAAAGAAGAGATCGAAATCGTGAAGTCCTACATATATCTGTAAGTGATTATTACCAGTAATCTCAACATGGAAGCTCATCTAAAGGATGAGCTGATGAAAGCCAAGAGTGCAATCAGTGCCACTTAGAATAAATGTTTTTCGAATGAAGCTATTAGTCACACTGTGAAGTACAAGGTTTTTGTCTCAGTAGCAGAATCTGTAATGTTGTATGCAGCTCAAGCTTGGGGTCTCGTAAGATAAGAAGCAGTTAAACAACTATTGCGGTATTTTATTAAAATTTGTTTTCGACTTCCAAAAACAAAACCGAACTACATGATTCCAATTGAAACAGGATTGCCACCACTTTGCATAAAAACATTAACTTTGCATGCCGAATACATCGTAAGGGTTCTGAAAATGCCACAGGAAAGGTATCCAAAAATGTTGGCACTTCAAACAATTCGAAAACGAAATCATTGGTATAAGAAGTAGGGGGGAGCTCGCAAACAGATACCACTCAGGCCTTAGATTATTTGATGGAAACGAAAATCAAAATAGAAAACAGCTTCTTAAAATGATTTCCATAACGGAAACATTTCCAAACGAAACTTCATCTTCTATCTTTAGACAAACCTGCAGCCGGTTCAACCAAAATCTTTGCGATGCAAACTATTTCCGCCCCAACAACGATCTCAATTTAATTTCAACCATCTTTAAAATGAGAGGTGAGCTGATTCGTCTTCACTTCAGACCTCAAAGGGCGGATTTACCAATTTATTGCAAGCTTTGTAATCTGAACAAACGTGAGGATGTTTTGCACTTTTTAGGAAAATGTCCTATTCTGTGTGAAATCAGACGAGATATCCTTAACACCAACAACATTCCAGAACAAAAAGACTTAGCCATTCTAAACTGCGAAAGAAATAAAAACCAACTGTACAAATTCTATAAAATTGCAATGTTATACAGAAACCAAATAATTAATGAAGCCTTTTAATAATAAAATTGAATAAACTACAAATACAAAAAAAGAAAAAAAAAACTAAAACAAATACATGAAAACTTCCATGTAGATTTTTTAAAATGTATATATCACAATATTTATCTATGTACATATCTAAATGATGTTAATCGGGCAGACGGCCCATAGCCAAGCTTTGACGATTATTTTGTCTTTTTGAAATATTTTGTAATAATAGATACAATAAATAAATCGCATTATCTATCTATCTATCTATCACTAAGTCATGGCCATTTCTGTGCAGTTGTGTCAAACACTTTTTGACTTTTTCGACTTCTTATTCTTCGAATCTTTCTTTTCCGACTTTTTCCATAATTGGCTTATACTTTCGGACTTCTTACTTCTCTTTCGTCTTATCCTAAACCGTTTTCTTGACTGTCCTCTTCATCTTCTACTTAACTTTTTGTCTTCTTTTCCGACTTCTTCTTTTCCAATTTTTCCATTGACTTTTGCTTTCAGACTTCTCATTTCTCCTAGGTCTTATCTTTAACCGTTTCCTTGATCGTCCTCTTCATCTTTTACTCAACTTTTTGTCTTCTTTTCCGTACTTTTTCTGCTCCTTCGTCTTCTCTTCAATAGATTTGCTCATTCGTCCTCTTTTTCTTTTACTCAACTTCTATGCGACTTCTTCTTTTTTTTTCCACTTTCTACTTCTAACTCCTAATTTTTCTTTTCTTCAATTCCTTCTTCTAAATTCGTTCTTTTTCTCTACCAATTTCTTTCATTTCCCTCTTTTTTCCCAATCGTTTTTCTCTTTGCCATTTCTTTTTGTTACTTTATCTTTGTTGGCTTCTGTTCCCTTATTTTTTTCTCTATCTGTAGTATTTATTAACCTCAATTTTTTTCTTTTTTTGATACTTTTTAATCGACTTCGGTTTCTTCTTTTCAGACTTCTTTCCTTTTAGGTTTTTCATGGATGACTTTGACTTTGATTTCTTACATCTTTTAGTGTTTTTTCGTCATTGATTACATTTTCCCTTGGTTCTTCTTCAACGCTATTTTTTCCCCAGAAAAAATCATCCCTATATAGACTTCTTATTTTTTTCTTTTCTCCTCTGTCTTTTCCGAAATTGCTCTCCTTCGACTTCTTAAACTTTTTTTATTTCTTATTTTCCAAAAAGAATATGGAAAAGAAATGTTCGGGAAGATGACATCGAAGAAAATGAAAATCATCGATGAAAATGTCACTTACTTCACCTCTTCTGATTTTATCTTCTCCAATTTTTTTCTTTTGTGACTTTTTCTCTTCAAATTTCGTAGTCAATGAATTTTTCTTACGTAAGTCAGGAATTACACGATATATATAATTCTGCTGTACGTGTGTATGTAATTGAACTCCTCCTAAACGGCTTGACCGATTTAAATGAATTTTTCTGTATGCGTTTGAGTGGCGCCCTGGATGGTTTAGATTCACAAATCAGCCCGGCAGATGGAATTGGAATATATCGATGACAAGTCTCACGATACATCGTGTAATTCCTGACTATCGTGAGACATGTCTCTTTTTTGACGTTCCTTTTAAATTTCCATCCCGTGAGACAATCGCAATTAACACGTTCAATTTCGCAGGCTCATGTCTCAAATTTGACAATTCTTCATTTCGCTTTGAATGCTTATTCTCGTTCGCTTTTATAACGTTCAAAGTAATCTTTTCCTCTATGATACATAAGACGTTCATCTCACCAACACGGAAAAACGAATAAAGCAACATAGCAAAAAGAGAAAATGAGAAAAGAAAAACACAAATGAGCCTGCTAAAAATCAGCCCGGTACTCACCGAAAAGTTTTTTTCGCATCTCATTTCCTCACATCTCCTTTCTTTTTCGCACTCATGTGAGACTTGTCTCACGATACATCGTGTAATTCCTGACTAATCAATTGTTATCCACTTAATTTGCCTGAATTTCGTTTTGTTAACCTCTCATTTTCTTTATCTTCTTATCTTATTTGCTCTTTCCTGACCTCTTTATCTCTTATTCCCTTTCTACAAAATGATGTTCTCGAACTTATTTTCTCTTTACTCCCTTCACAAGCCTTTCCGCCACATACTTCTTTGTATCGTTCTTTTGCTTTTTCTCTTCCTAATTCTATTCTCCAATTTTTTCTACAATATCTTCTTTTTCTTCGGGAAATGCTTTTTTCTAAAAATATCTTCTACTCCGATTTCCTTTTTTACTTTTTCTTATTTTTTCGCCTGATTTTCTCTCTCGATATTTTCTTCTCTAAATTTTTCCCACTCGACTTTTTCTTCTTCCAATTTTTCCTCCACATACTTCCTCTTCCCTTATTATCTTTTCTCTGACTTCTTCTTTTCCTACTTCTTGATGTTGATTGCTGATCCTTTTTCGAAACACATTAAAATGTAAAGTGCTTTTCCACACATGCCAAAATATTAAAATTTTAACTTTACTCCAAAGACCACGAGTGTATAAACATTTAAAACAATTTGTATTTGTTAAGTAGCATATGTACCAGCGTACTTAAACTTCTTAACGACATGAAAAATTGTTTCCTTTTTTTTATGTTAAAAAAATAATCATAAGTCGAGCGTTAGATCATAAAAAGGATATATAAATATTGTTTCCCTCTTTATCTAGAACAGCTTCCAGTGTTCGCACCCCATTAGTGAACCGTCTCCTCATCATGTGCCTATGGGCCCGCGTCAAAGTGTTTTTCTTACCTCTCTTCTTCCTTTTTTTTCTTCATATTTATGTTAAATACTCATACTCACATACTTTTGTTTGGCTTTAAAATGACAAGAAGAAAAAAATTAACATTTTGTTCTAAAAATGCGATTTTGTGTATATTTTTTTTCTTTCTTATGTCAAAGTCAAAAGAAACAAGATACTTCCATTCCATCAACATTTTGTCATTGTGTCCTTAGCCTTGTTGTTTCCTTTAAAAAATGTAAAAAAAAAAAACTTGAAACCGCAGCGTACTCTGTACGCATATAATCGGGTGCTTGGTAAATATATTCTGAGACATGCGCTCCCATTTGAGTATGTTTTTGACTTGACGTCACTTATATGTTGGATATGATATGATATGCCAAGGTAGGTCACGATTTTTATAACATTCTCTCGTCAAAATTTTAATATTAATGTGGGAAAGCAAATGGCAAAACAAACCTTGAGGTTATGCGGTAGGCAAGAATTGGTATTGGTATTGTTTCGGTTAGATTTACATTTTCTATAGTGAAATCATATTCTAAAATTGTTTAATTAAAATCAATTAAAGCTGGAATGGCTGTTGAGGACATATGTTTTCTTCATTTTGGTTGGGTTCGGGTATTAACATTTATTCGAATGTTAACATTAACGTGTCTTTATTTGAGTGAAGGTTCTTAGACAACAGTCTTAAGACATTTAAGGCTCGTGGCTAGCGTCTTTTTCTTTTTGCAATTTCTTAGCATTGTCATTATTGTGCCTATTCTTTTTAAAATATCAAATGTTTTACAAGATTTAACGAAAACAATTACTGAGAATATCTATCAAAATTGTAACTGAGAAAATGTACAAGGAACTTCAAAGAGACCTTGATTCCATTGGCCAAAAGGCAATAGGAAAGGAAAGTAAAATGCTCCTTTTAACATATGAAATCTTAGATGGTGAGTCAATTTTTACCATATGAACTTCGGTTTGTGCTCTCGAACTTAAATAATCAAAAATAAAATGAGAATATGCAATGTTACGCGTGGCATAATGGTTAAAAGGCGTATTGTTACTCGATGGTTATAAGAACCGTGAAATCTACAGCTCAATGGTTGAGTTGATATACTTTATAACTGTCAGTTTAATTTCTGCAAAAAGCACCGAATAGACGCATGTTGAAAGTTCAAATCCAATCAGTAAGAGTGGCCGTAGTGCAGTGGCTGAGTTTTCCTAAACAGACCTGACGCAAGGGTTCGCTACGAACTTTTTTTTCAGCGTCCCATTTTCATCTGGACATCGCACTTGAAGCTTTCATCTATTCCACAACTCTAAAGGGGAGGCCAGATAGTACAATGGACCGAATCAGATCTGAGTGCTCCAGATAAGCATAAGCCTCCTCTTTTTTTAATAAAAAAAAGTTCAACCTCCTTCCCCCTCTCCTTTGTATGGAAGATTGTTGTCAACGACTCTTTATGAACAATGAGTTTTTAAAAGAAGTTTGAAGACATAATTTCATCAAGATCCAAATGGGACGACTGACGTAGAATTATTGAATAATGCTTCAAAAGTGTGGTGGTGGAAGCTCATACTCCGGCAAACCTGATGTTAGTCTCTCATTCGGTTTCCCAAGCCCCTGTAGCGACTCAAAGACAACGTGATAGAGACATTGAATATCTGCATTATTCTCAAATAGCTAAGCAGCCCTAAAATCACACAAACTCTGTTGGCGATCGCAAATGTCTATTATCTCTAATGGAAGTGACAAAAAGATTAACATTCACCTCTGGGTGCGAGGACACAGAGACATAATGGAAAATTTCAACCCGATGAGCTCGCGGGAAATGGAGCCACTAAACGAATCTCTGCCAATACCATTGTCATTGGTATACCAATTGAGGCAACCATTGAGTGGACAAACACAACCACAATCGGCCATGAAACGTCGGTTGTCTTATAACCCAGATTTCATCTAAGCTCCTTACTTCGTGTTATAACTAGACGCTGCCTCATAGTCAGTCATACCACAAGCCTGCATTGGTAAAGAAGAAGAGGAAATCCTCTCACACCTCCACTGCCAACACTGTGCACTCCCTTAAATATGCAAACTCCATCTAGGACATAACTTCATTGGAATCTCTAAATGGATTAGTAAGTAAGCGAGGTACTCCTTCGCACTTTTTCTTTCAAAGTTTTATGACAATGAACCTAATACTAACATAAGTATGACAGCTGCTTTTCCTGACATCCTCCTTAACCTGAACCTAACCTATTCTAGGGCTCCCTGGGAATTGACCCCAACCCATCCCTTTTGACAAACATTCATAAAGCTAAGTTCTCATCAATTCTATTAAATGTCAAGGTTTTTGGCATTTTATAAGCTAGCCGCTGGCAGATTAGTGTTGTTAATTCCTTTTAACTGAGGCAAAAGCAAATGCCATGTACAAAAAAAAAAAAATTATTCCCTTAAAGCAATGCAATGAAATTTATTTCTTAAATTTTCCCTCAAAATGCAAAGTCAAACTCAATATTTGGGGAAATGTCACAAATTAATTCATAAATGTCATAAACCAAATTAAAGCAGTTTTTCAATACAAATAAACAACCATTCACAAAGAGCATGAAAGAATGGTTTGACATTTTGAATAGCCGTCCACAACGCCACAACCTTTTTCACTGAACGCAAAATGTCACGTGTAACGAATTTGATTTTCTAATCAAATAATTAATTACAAAACTTTAATATATTTTTGTAAAAGAATGTCATGCTTTGGTGTTTGGTAGGCGTTGCATTAATTTCATGAATATTTTAGTTAAAGTTCAATCTGATTGCAGGTGTTGTAAAACGATTGGTTCAGGTATAGCCTTGATTTGGTTCAGTGAACTTATAGCTCATTAATTTTACTTTTCTAGTAAATAGAAATTTTTCTGTTATGAATAAGGTTTTGATAGAGTTTGGCATGTTGGTTTAGAACTTTTGGAACTTGATCCTTCCTACCCTTACAACAGAATATTCAGAGTAGGAAATGGAACGGGATGGACACAACCTGAAGAGATAATTGCTGATGCACCATATGCATATATGCACCATGTTCGTTCTTTTCACTCAAGCCTTACACTCTGCGACTGACGTGACTTTTTTGTTGCAATTCCACTGACGTGGTAGTCCACCAGACACCATTTGGAAAGCTTGTATTTCAAAAACTAGACTTATAACTATATTTTTAATCATTCCATTTTGAAGCTTAGAGTATTCTTTACTAAATTTAATAGCTCATATTATGTTAAGTAAAAAAGCACATGTAAGGTAATAATTTTTTTTTATAACATAAATATCTCTTCATAAGTATTTTCTTCATTCCAATTATTAAATTCTCAAAATTAACGCTTATAATAATAATAATAATAAAAAAAAATTTGAATCCATCGGTTGAAAAAATTTAAAACTAAAATCACAAATTTTTTTTGCAGTTTTCATAAATTGGCTTCGAGCATTGAAGACAGATAAGTTTCAAACAATCACAGCAGTCATTTTTAACCATTGTGACTCATTATTGATATTTAAGTGAGCCATTTAAAAAAGAAAACACATAAATTATACTCTACCAATCAGTTTTACTGACGTGTGGTCTGGGAGACACTATGAAAATAATCAAAAACACTGAGGTGGTGGTCTCACAGACACTATGAAAATAAAACAATTACACTGAGGTGGTGGTCTCACAGACACCTACCTTAATGCTGACGTGGTGGTCTCGTAGACACCCTACCTTATAAAACACACTCTGAGCACGCAACGACAGCTGATTTTACACTTACGCATGCTCGAACGTACAATTGTAACATTGTAAGGTACTGAGAATGCACCGGTCAAATCTCAAAAAATAAAGGCGATATAACAGATTTTACACTTTGTGGTGTCTGTCAGACCACCACGTCAGTCGCAGAGGGTTAAGACTTTGATATTGTACTTAGCAAAAGTTGGCTGACCTTAGGCCAATTTAGGCACTACTGTTCTTTCTCTGCATGGGAACATAAATTGAAAATGCTTTAGATGAATAGGAAGACTACATTCATGTTTGAAGAAAAAGAGTTTAAAGAAAAAGGAGTGGAACGAGAAAGAGGAAAAAAATATTAGTGGATTGGATCAGACACTGCAAGTGTTGGCTGACGATAATCGAGCAGACGATTTTCTTTGAGAATACGTTTATTTCGGTTTACGTAAGCTTTATTTGAAACAAATTATAATAGTTAAGAAATAGGAACATAGAAATAGTGAAATAAGTAAAAAAAAAGCCTTTTTCTTCTCGACTTCTTCTCAGCTTCGATTTCATTGCAATAGTAAAATAAATTGACATTTAAAACAAAGGAAAATTCCTTCAAGGTAGACTTGATTTAAAAATATTTGAAACTGGCTGAGTTATTTAAGCAAAGTAAGAGCAAGTGTAACTATATTTTCAGCTAACAGAGAATCCCATCCTTGAAGTAAGTACAAGGTTTTAGTATTCGCTCCACATTATAAATTGGGTGGAAAAAAGATGGCAACTACACATTAAATATGAAAATTTAAAAATGTTTGATTAAATATTCCTGAGTTTTCTAGCGAAAATACAAAAGTACCATTTTTTCCAGTTCCTAAAACTTATAAAATTTAATCAAAATCGTAAGGGCAGTTTTTTGAAAACCGGTTTCTATTTTTAACGTAAAAAAAAAAACTGTAAGATTTAATTAATTTAAAAATGAGTATGCAAATCTTAAGATTGTACTAGAAGATGTTTTCATAAAAAAATTTTCAAAATTTGACAGCGTTTTGAAAATATTCAAAATAATAAAAAGTTTTTTAAGAAAATAATTAATATTTCGAAAATTAGAATTCTCCAAATATTGAAATGCAGTCTTACTTACGAATTCCTTAAAATCAAATTTTGTCAAAGTCGTGTTAGCCATTTTGACAAAAAAGAAAAACGGTACTATAAGGACACCGTTTTTATACTTTTAAAAATTTTTTTACATCATAAGAAAGAGAATTAAGAAATAGTCCCACACATAAAATTTTATCGAAACCGTAAGAGCCGTTTGCGATAAAAATAAATGTTGTCATAAGTTCAAGACCTACAAAATTCCAAAAACACCCTTGCAAGCTGAAGACGGACATACATTTTGACAAACAGAATTGTAGAAAGCATTTTTTCATGTTCTCTATCATGGTAATGTCATGTTTTATTGTTATCTGTAAGATTGCAAATTGATTGTGGTACCCGTGGCATGATGGTTAGCAGGTGGACACGCTACCACCTGCTAACCCAGAGGTTCGAGACTCGAATCCCAGCAGGGACAACAACGATTTTTCCACGGGTATCGCTTTTCTCGAGGAATTGGCAAGTTCTCCGATAGTAAATTCATTGCCATGAAAAGCGCTTTCTCAATTAGCCGTTCGGAGCCGGCAGAAAATTGTAGGTCCACTCCATTTCACAGAGAAGGCATTAGTTATTTATTTTAAAATTGCAAAACTTGACTGTTTTAGTGGGTTAAAGTCTTACAGTAGAAGCTTACCTTATATCCCCATTGTTAAAAGAAAGTCTATCAAAGTAAATTCTTCTTAAGTCCAACAAGAAAAACTAATTTTATAGAACTCACAGAATTCTTTTTTCGCTTCACTATTATATCCAAAATCCAACAAAAGGTGTGGTTAGATGGATTCGAACCAGTTTCAGAGAAGCACTTCGCGTTTTCATTTTAAAACATTTTTTCCTTACCTAGTATTATGTCGAAAGACGGTAGACGGTAGACGGTAATTGCTAAAAATATCTTAAACTTTTTTCCATTTTAAGGAAATAAATTAAAAAAGTGACATTTCTCTACAGTAACTAAGGCATGCAGATTCACGTTTATAACCAGACCGCGTTTGCTAAAAACCTGTCTTAGATATTGAGTTAAAAGTTTCAGTTAAAGTGAAATCAATTTCATCTTTCATGAGCAGTTCTTTCAGTTCGAGATTTCGTTGGAAGATCATTAGTAAATAATGTAAGCAATCGTAACCCAACTATCGGGATCATTGCAATTTCTATGTTAAAAATGAGTGGTCTTCAAGTACCCCACTAGTTAGAACTGTTTGGAACTTAAACTAGCTAACTTTTCAATGCAGGTGAGAGGTTTTTGAACATTTGAAATTCTTTCTCTATATGGAAGTAGTAGTAGTAGTATTATTTTTATTATTTCTAGGTAACAATTCAAATTTTTAACAATTTTTCAATAAGTATAATAACTCAGAAATAATAGTGACATAACTATTTCCTTCAAAGAAATAGAAGTAATGCCACATCAAATTAAAAAACAATTTGTATACATATGTAAATGAGATCAAATGGGTGGGGTGACCCTTAAATTTAAACCATCAAAGAGCAAAACAGATACAATTTTTTAACTTTTTTCTTCTAACTTAATTCTTTTTTGATAAAATTAAAGAACAGACAGCAATAAACTACAAGTCAAGAGAACCAAAATATCAATGAAAGATATTGAGGAGCAATTCAATACTTTTTAAATCATGACTACAAAGCCAACTTTTCACGGCTTTTACAGAAGAATTAATATTATTTGTAAGAACTCTTAAATCATATGGAAGCTTGTTGAACACACGACACGACACGATATCATAGAAGTTTCGGAAAGCAGTTATGCGAAACCTGGGTACTGAATGAATAGAATTAAGTCGTAAACAATAATGAGCCTGAAATTAAAATTCCCTGACCTTCTGAAGAAAATTTTAAGCACCTTTAAGCAATATAAGTGACGGACTGGAAGAACTTTGAAATCTTTGAACAGTGGAAAACTAGGGTACAGACCAATGTTTCTACAAATCAGTTTTAAAATACACTTTTGTAATATCAATAGAGGCTGAATCAGTGATGAAAATTGACTTTTGTCGATTGTACTGAGAACTGAAAAAAAATTGTACTGAAAAACACCAAATAGTACTGAACTTTTTTAAATGATAAAGCAACGCAAACATTGAAAATAAATATTTTATTGAAACAAAAATACTGTAAATTAAATTTGCCCACATTTCATTGGCATACATTTTATCTAAAACAAGTCTTATGGACGGATAGCAACTTTGGCAAAATTCATTTCTTTGTATTACATTCATACATATACATATACATATACATGTTTTTCTTACTCTAAAATTTCCTCCTCAGCAAGTGGCTTACTTTGTAAATGTCTTTTCAATCGATTTTTTTGAATAATAAAGCTGTGACAGCATTCATTTTTGATTAGGTTTTTTGTTTCTATTAGTGCAGAACACGTTTCCACCTGCATTCGGTTTCTTAGTTTTGTTTCAATAATATTTTGGTAGGAAAAAATTCTTTCGACGTTCGCGGACGAATGAGGAATAGAAAAAGCACCCTGGACAAATCGGTATATATTTGAAAACATGTACTCGTTGTATTCATTTTTCACAAGCCCAATTTCAGCCCAGAGCTCAGAAACAGAAGCATTTCTAAATTTTTTTAAGTGTTGGCAGTCAGCTAGGCAGTCAGCTAGAGCTCGATATTCTTTATTAATGAGTTCAATGTTTTTTTCTTCCCCAGGAAAAAATCTTAAAACAAATTGATCTATCGAATTTACTTGGCCATCTAAAATTGAAGTTTGTGAAAATTGTTGCAACGAGTTCAAAAAAGGTCTTCAAAATTAAATCTTTTTTTCACATCTTCGAGAAAAGCTATATAGAACATCCGTGCATGACTTTTAAATTTTTAGAAGTGTAAAAAGTTTCACTTTCGGTCCCACAATAGATTTCTCCAACGGGAAGGTGGTTTTCTAGTAAGTTTATTGACAATATGGGTCTTTCATTAAAAGCTTCTTTACGTACAAACAGCCGCTGAATTCTATTCAAATATGCTCCTCCCCAACAAGTTATTTCTTATTGCAATTTTGAATGAAAAACACCATAATAGATTTTCATCAACAGCTTTGAAGAGCAAGTATTTCGCAAGAAATAGAAGCTTCGCAGTGTACTACGAAAGTACTTTCTCAAATTTTCAGTATGATATACAAAGCTCATTCTAGAGTCGATCGTGAGGCCCAAATATTTCAATTCTTCGACTTTTTCAATTTCGAAACATTTTTCGGTGCAATTGAGAAAGCTCGGAAAAGAACAATTGCACAAGCTGTTACTGCAGCTGCACTGAGATATTTCGAATCTTTGGCAGTCAGTAGCATGAAAGAATACATCCGCTCCAAAACTATTTTGACCCGCCAAATTAAAAAACATTTTCTTAGTTTTTGATCTAATCAACAATTTATGTTCAGCAAACCACAATCGTAGTAAATGAAAGTCAAAATTTATATCCGCGGTGAGATCCAAAACACTCTCCGATCCAAAGGCAAAGAGCCAACATCATCCGAAAAAGCTGTCAACATTCCCTTGAAGGGCATTCTAAACAGCGAATCTATGTAAATCAGAAAGAGTATAGGACCCAACACTGAGCCCTGAGGAACTCCAATATAAAAGAACTTTATTTCGCTTCTACTGTCGTCAATCTTTACTCTTTGAGACCTATTGGTTTAGTTAGACCTAAACCACTCCAATACAAACCCCCGAAAACCAGCTTTTTCAATTTTTTATATATATGTATATGGTTAACCATATCAAAAGCTTTTGTAATATCAACAAATAAACATCTTTTAATCCAAGCTCATTAAAAATTTGAGAGCAAAAATTTAACAACGCATCTTCTGTAGATTTGTTGTTTTGAAAACCGAATTGTATTGAACTGGAATCATAAGTTATCCTTAAAAAACTCACTACCCTATTTTTTACCAATTTCTCAAAAATCTTACTTATTGAAGGAAGTTCAATATAATATTCATGTCTAAGATCGAATAACAGTAATAAGCCCCCAGTGTTCTTTTGAACTCAATTCTGTCATAATTTTGGTCCTTACTGATTTCTTACTTTACCGTTTAAATTCGGTTTGAAAATCAAAATACGAAATATGTACGTGAAATTTTTTTAATGTTTATTAAAAGAAGTGACCTTGTACACGTTTATTTTCTCTAAGAAAGTTTAGGTCTATGTCTAACGAATAAGAAGTTTTATTTTTTCTCTGAAGTATATTTTACCCTTCACTTGCGTATGAAGCTAAGAAATGTTGCATTCTTTGGTTTTTTTCCAGTGCCAGCCACCATAACCACTCCATTGCTCCACTCTATCACAGTTTCTCGTCAAAGACCATTTTTAATCTCACTAAATGTTAACTATACTTAGCACTTAAAAGAACCAGTCTCTCGTAACGTAATTCTCAAAATCAAATTCCTTGGGCGGCTTAAACGGCAAAGCATCAGATCCCCTCTTAAGCTCTAGAGCTCACATTCTGCAAAATTTAAGCTCAAGGTACTTAAGAAAATTCCACTTTCCAGAGAGTGTATCGCATTACTAAGTCAAACAAAAACCAATCCAAGAAAAGCAACCCTACTGATGGTATGACTCTGTTCAGGTTCACTCGACGTCGATATTGATAAATATTCGACACATGAATGTCTTAAGTTTCCTTATAAGCCTCTCAGACTGGATTATTATTTCTTGTGATGGGTTAGTGGCAACAACAACGAAGAAAATAATCCCCATATCCGTGCAGGAGACGTGAAAGTGGAATGCGTTTGTTTTCAAGAAAGTTCAGCCGGTAAAAGAGATTGCAAAAGTTAGCCAGTTATGTCTATGGAATTTAACAATGCATTCGGTTTATTCCAAACATTGAATTCACCACTCCCATACTCTGTGCATTTAACAAACTTCATCCACCTGAGGAATTTTTCATATTTGCAGTTCAATTCAATTTGCCTTTTTTTTTTATATATTCTTACGTGGCTCAAGTGCAGCAACCTAGTTGGGATGCTATTTCGTTTCATGTTATCATGTTGCCCGTCAAGTTTGCCTGACCTGACCTCAAAACTCAAAAAGGGTAAAATAATGTAAGAGGAAAGAAATGAAATGAAATAACCTTTTTATGGCCTCCACTTGGAATCCAGTGATCCTGTTTGTTGTAAATGAAAACCCAACAGCCCACAACTTGAACTCAAGTAATGTCAGTATCCTTAGGCCTAGTTAAAGGAAAGTCAAAACGAATCGAAAAAAGACGGGGTTGTTATCCCCTATTATCAAGTATTGATGAGGAATAATTTAAAGTAAACGATGAAAGATGGAACCACAAACAATACATGGCCAAGAAAGAAGGACAGCTTTTGGCGTTGTGAGGATATTAATTTTAGTCATCATCACACATTTTGTAATTCACTTCACTCCGCGAACCTCCATCATGCCCCATAAAGCCTTTATTGTTGCTGTTGTCGTGTTTTTTTTTTTTTACTACAAGCGAGTACTTACAGTGCAGAGTTTTTTCTTTTTTTTTTTCTTCTCTGTGCGGCACCGGTGATGATTCGTCTTCCAATTTTGCAGTGTATTTTTGTTTGTTCGAGATTTCATTTTTTGTAGGCTTTTTGGAAAAATGCCAAGGACAACACTGGGGTATGGTAGATTGGAGAACGACGCGCACCGAAGGAAATAACCAAATCGTTGATGTGGGGGGACAGCCGGCGACTGACAAGGATGAGCCATGATATAGTCCTTTTTTTTTTGGGTAAAATGAGCATTGTTCAGAGTTATTCTGTGGTTAAATGAGGAAAAACTTACCTTGAGCCTAGAATAGCCGTAGATGGACTTGTTTTTCTTTTTCGTGATTTTGTTATCTTTTTTTTTTTTTTTTTTGGGAAACCGTGAGATTTTGCGGCACTAAGATTAGTTGATATTGAAAAGAACACCCTCCAGTCGAAGGTAATGGCTGAGATTGTTTTCTTTTTGAAAATTGCTGTTATTGGAGACAAGGAAACGGCACAGGTTGCTCGGGGCCTATGGGAGGGGAGGAGGATGCAGAGAAGATCAGAAAGAGTCTTGATATTTTCAGTACTGTTGACTAGAATGGGTGGTATGTGCTCTTCGTTAATAGGAAATAACTATGTATAAAGCAAAGCTGACGACGAAATGCTATAGGATGAGAGTCATATTAGCAACATGTCGAGGGTAAATCCTGAAAACATATTTCAGGCGCGTCAACATGGTTGCTTGTTAATTTATTTTTGGCTCCAATGGATTTCCTACCATAAATTGAGATTTTGAAACGAACCGAGGAATAAACTCTACGTGCTTCATCTGAATTGAGTTTCTAGTTACTTAAAGGAGGATGTTGTTTTGTTGGAAAATTTAGGTAAAAGGTCCTTCAAGACCTGCTTTTTTCATTCAAATTATTTATTTATTTACTTGGACAGATGACAAATGACGAACGACAGAAGACAGAAGAGAGATGACAGATTGCAGATGACAGATGACAGATGACAGATGACAGATGACAGATGACAGATGACAGATGACAGATGACAGATGACAGATGACAGATGACAGATGACAGATGACAGATGACAGATGACAGATGAAAGATGACATATGACAAATGACAGATGACAAATGACAGATGACAGATGACAGATGACAGATGACAGATGACAGATGACAGATGACAGATGAAAAATAACAGATGACAGATGACAGATGACCGATGACAGATGGCAGATGACAGATGACAGATGACAGATGACATATGACATATGACAGATGACAGATGACAGATGACAGATGACAGATGACAGATGACAGATGACTGATGACAGATGACTGATGAAAGATGACAGATGACAGATGACATATGACAGAAGACAGAAGAGAGATGACAGATTGCAGATGACAGATGACAGATGACAGATGACATATGACAGATGACAGATGACAGATGACAGATGACAGATGACAGATGACAGATGACAGATGACAGATGACAGATGACAGATGACAGATTACAGATGACAGATGACAGATGACATATGACAGATGACAGATGACAGATGACAGATGACTGATGACAGATGACAGATGACATATGACAGATGACAGATGACAGATGACAGATGACAGATGACAGATGACAGATGACAGATGACAGATGACAGATGACAGATGACAGATGACAGATGACAGATGACAGATGACAGATGACAGATGACAGATGACAGATGACTGATGACAGATGACAGATGACATTTGACAGATTTAAAGTGTCAGATGACAGATGTAGATGATATGAATCGTCCTTTCTGGAGGAAAAACGAATTTTTTCTATAATTTTGTTTCATGACCTACTCTAAGACGATCTAAACTCTAGAGAATTGCAATTGGTGTTTAGTGGCAATTTTTCGAGGAAATACCTTTTGTGTTTAGAGACCTACTCTAGATCACTTAAAAGCAACTTTTTAAACGGTAACATAATTTACGATCATTAAAGGTAGGTTCTTAGTCAAGTTATTTTTCACTGTTATCCTACGCTGTAGAAAATCATATTTCAAGTTGAAAATTTTTCCACACTTCTAAGTAAATCGGTTTTTAACTAACTGGTTCAGAATCGGCATAAAATTGTAGGTTTTCAAATTACGTGAGGCCAATGGGAGGTGGGACCCTTAGGCCCGTTTGCTGATTCGAGTCATAAATTTAAGTTCTACATAAAGTTTTCATTTTTGTATGAGACGTTCCGGAATTCTTATGTAGAACTTAAGAATTCCGGAACGTCTCATACAAAAATGAAAACTTTATGTAGAACTTAAATTTATGACTCGAATCAGCAAACGGGCCTTTAAACTTCTAACACAGTGCTTTTTTCCGAGGTGTCACTCTTGTTATTTGAGGAGAATCAACAGTCGAGGATAGTCTCACAAGGATTATGAACATCTCGACTTAGCTGCTGATTACTTAAAAGCGTCATTGGATGTTCAATTGTTCATCCTCAAAATTTGGATAAGTATCCAAGGCGATGTTGGTTTCTCGGATTATATTTTCTAATTCTTTTAAGAATGTGTACGCAGAAAGTATAGACAAACATGGTCACCTTTCAATGTGTCATAGAACACCATGATATAATTCCAAACATAAACGTGGGCACTTTCAATGACTAGGTTGCGAAATTCGGCCCTGATGCGTCTTGTTTGCATCTTTGTGCTGAAGTGAACAGTATTCTTAAGAACATTTGCTACTTGGGCTTTTGACACTACACTGCGTATACAGTTTTGTCCGCTTTTAGTATGTTACGTTAGGTAGAATGGGCTGGCGGTTGATCTAATTTCCGCTACACTTAGATCAATGTTAATCCATTGTGATACCCTGGAGTATTGTAACGTCCTAGAAACCTATGAGTTTATGTTTGGTCAGTTTAAAAATTTTTTTTTTTTTTTTTTTTTTTTTTTTTTTTATAATTAACGCGCACATCAAGGGGTTATGACTACCCTTATAATGTTGTTAAACACAGTGCGAGCATTTAGGAAAATAGGAGAGGATTTGAAAGGAGACACCGATGCACGTTGCTTTTGAACTTTTGTGAATCGTAATGTTGGGGAAATACAGAGCCAGGTAAAGCATTCCACATTCGGGTGGTGCGGCTGAAATACGAATCTCTATACTTGACTGTACCAACTTGACTTAAGTTGGGCTTAAGGTAAAACTGATGAACATTTCTAGCGAGGCGGGTATTGCGGCTAAATTGTTTCAGGGAGGAATGCAACTGGCTACTTCACTAGAGCACTGCTTGTGAAAAAAGCGATAAAAGAGAGTGAGACAGGCAACGTTTCGACGATGCTCAAGAGAATCAATCGATTCAACGATTGAACTATCACCTATCAATTTTAAAGCTCTATTGTAGCCTTAATGAAGCTCAACAGGCTGCTTCTTGGAGAGTCTGATAATTCTTCTGGTTCATTGAAAAATTTCCTAGAATTTTTTTTTCCTAAAGTGGCAGATTGCTGGGCATTGACAAGGGAAGTGATTGGTATCCTCATGTTCAACTTCATCTTTGCATCCTCTGCACAGGTCGTCGCGTCGGTGCAAAGACCCATTTTCTTTTTGTGGTACCCTAGTAGGTTGTGTCCAACCAACGAATGCTTATCAGTATCATAGATAAGCATTCGTAATGAAGGTCTATTCAATGATAATAGCTTTTCAGATCCGTTCTAATCGTATTTCGGCCAAAGTTTCCTGGAACTATCACAGGAATCTAAGGATTCCCATCTTTCATTGGATTTTCGCATTATTTTGTGACCAATGATCTGTTTAATTTCACAGGGTTGAATCCTGATTGATTGATCAATGAGAGAAAGATCAAGTGCTGATCCTTTTCTCGCTAGTTCGTCCACTTTTTTCGTTGCCCGTTATACCACTTTGACCAGGAACCCAGCAGAGCCTAACGCTATGCTGTGTGCCAAGAACCCTTAGCTCTTCACGACAGCAAGAAACAAGCTTTTGATTTGACAAGAGTGACAGAAATCGCTTTTATTGCTGCTTGGCTATCAATGAAAACAGTGATATCAGTATGTGATAGCGCCATCGTGGACACCTGTTTTGCAGCGTTTATAACTGCCAAGATCTCGGCTTGGAAGACGTTGTTGTGATTTGGAAGTCTGAATGAACTGGCTAGGTTAAGGCTTTCTGATAAGAAAGCTTTTAGTAAGGTATACGGACATTTTCCCCATCGATAAGAAACTGAAACAAATTGAGTAAGCATCTGAAGCCTGAAACTAGCCTCTCATCACACACTTTCTGATTCGTCATTTATATTTTGCTGATTCTATTGTTTTTACAAAAAATTTCTGCTCAGAGCTTGATTTTTCTCCTTTAAACCTCTTAGTTTAGAAGCAATTTTATTGGGAAAACAACTAACAAGAAATATTTTCTATCTCTTTTCAGATTTTTATCGGACTTGAAGATAAAATACACTTAAAAAAACCCATCCTTAAGGATGTAACAAAAATAGGAGAGTAAAATAATCGTTTTAAGTTTTCAATTTAAATAAGTAATAATTTAATAATCTAGTTTCGAATAATAACTAAAAATAAAAATAACATCGTAATTCTTTAATTAAAAAAAAAAAAAAAAATTGAAATGGTTTTCACATAAGTGCTTTAGTGTCTCACAACAAAATAATTTTTAATCGAAATTCTACGACATAATTAGATGAATATATTTGTATTAACACACACACAACCGGGCGGGTTATGTGCTTTAAGATCTAAGTAAAAAATAAAAATTAGGAAAAAAATTTTAAAATTAATTATATTATTAGCTAATTTTTTTCCAAGAATAAGTAATATTTTGTGATATAATCAATTTTATTTTTTGTTTTTACAAAAGAAGAAAAGTTAGTTTTCACAACACGTCGTTTTTAAAGTGTGCTTATAAATAATTTCTACACATTTCTGTACGAGAGGAATACATAGTTTGTATACATTAGAAAATAGAATCGCTTCACTAGTGAACTTTAATATATTTTTTTTGAAATCAATAAGAAAAAAGTTGCTTTAAAATTAAAATTAAATTTTAAATTAAAGAGAAACGGGAAAATCAAAATTGTTAAAAAAATATTAGTGCATTATTTTCGGTGATCGAAATCAAAATATTTATATTTAGAAAAAATTAGGATAAATTTAGTTCGAAATAATTAGTTCGCCACAATCAATATCAATAAATAATCAATTGGAAAAGTGTTTGCAATTTTATCAAAAGGCATACATCAAGCCACACTAGGGACACACACACATGTTATTGTATCGTTCATAATAATATCTTTCATATGGTAAACGTACGGAAGCAGTTTGTGTATTGCTTCTTTGGAATCACCGTCGAAGTTGACCGAATTGTTTTATAAAGGAGACACCAAGAAAAAAACCAATCATTCACACCGCCACCATGCCAGTTCGAAGGGGACACGTGGCTCCCAAGACCACCCTAATTGAGACTATCATTAGGAAATTCGATACGCATAGTAAGTACAATAAAATAGAAAAAAAGTATTTAACCGTCTGTTTATATTGATTCTATACTAATTGCCAATGGTGGGTTGGGACTTGGGCTAAATTGAAATGAAAATTAAAGGGAGTCAGCTTTTGCCAATGGATTGGAATTGTTTTACTTCTTTTACGTTTTTGAATTACATAAATTGTTGCTGTGGGATTTAGTTTCCTTTTTTTTCACTTTGAGGCAGATCGCCAAAACAGATAATGGACATCAATATACACTACCAATTACATGGTTTTTCTGTGTGCAACAGTTTTTCCACAAAGGTGGATGGGTTTTCAATTGGAAATCGTTTCTTTTTTTGGCTTTTACTTAATTTGGTGGTGAGCTTTTTTTTTTCTTCTCATTTTGCAAACAATTGGTAGTCGAATGAAATTTAATTAATCGTTTGATGGTCTGTATGTCTTTTGAAGTGTGATCCTTTCTGTGTTATTTGTTACTGCAATTGTTTCAAAGCAATTATACGCATTCATTTATTATGTTATTGAATTTAAATTTAATTATAACGAATGGTGGTAGCGGTCGAAGGCGTGAATTTAGTGTCGGTGCTCATTTGTTTTTGACTCAATCGGCTGTGTTGATTGTTTTGACTCCTGTCTTAAGCCTAGGTCATTCCGTTCGGTCGAAAAATAGTTTCGATGATTCGATATGAACATTTGTAAGCTTTGAGGTTCTTTAAAGTTTGGGTGACGTTATTTATAAAGCTTTTGTTTTTCAGTTCAAAAATTGTTTCTTCCAAAAATTCAAGGTCTGTTCTTATTTTAAAGGACCTTATACCAAGTAAAATAGGATAAGGTTGTATGTGAATAAATCACGAAACTCATTAAAGAGCTCGTAAGTTATTGTATATAAAAAAAAGGAAAAGGTTGCCATGTTGACGGAACTCTGTAATTAAGCTGAAATCATGGGTTTCAAGTTCTTGGATATTTGAAATGCAACTTGACAGCATAAATTGGATAAAACTCCAGAATTTACTTACGTATAATTATGACAACAGTGTTGAGTGTGAAATCAAAACCATACTACCATTCATTGGACAGGACACTAGTTGATGAGAATCCTTTGCAATTTTTGTTTTATTCATGATTTACCTGGTCATGGTTCCCTCGCGTCGTCTTGAGTTTGTTAATGAACGTGAGCGTTACTTAAATTAATTTTTTCCTGGCGAGATTGCCCTATTTTAAAATCATAATGTTTTTAAAGTTTTGTCAATTGCCAATAGCTTCTTACTGATGCTCTCATATGATCAATTAAATGCTTATGTAGGGCACAGTCTTTTCTAGAATACTAAAATACCTTCGTATAAATTAAAATAGTTTACAAAATATGGGCGTTCCTCGAGTCTAACTCACTCAAAAGAAGTTGTTCTTACAAAATTGACAAAGAACCAAAAATAATCTGCTGAGCTTAACTGAAGGTTATCGGGAAGTTTTAATTTTCCTGTTCCAAACACCATGAAAATATGGGGATGAAGACTCAAAAACAACGTTGTCTTGAGACATTCAAATGAAATTAAGTAATATTCTATGATATATATTTGAACATTTGAAAGAATTTTAAAAAATCGGTAGAGCAGTTTTTGAATAGGTACCCGTTCCCTTTCTCTTCAGAATATGGGGATGAGATGCAGGCTGTGCTGCTGATGGATAACATATTCTTTTTATGGTAAAAGAGTTATAAAATCTGTCAAGCTGTTTCTAAGTTCCGGTGTATGTTTCCGTTATCGTTCCCGTGGGAATATGAGAATGAATAACATTCAAACGGTGAAGGAGGCTTGTATTGTTACGCAGTTTCTGAGTTGCCGTGAATGATCCAGTTCCCGTGAGAATTTGGGGAGGATCACTCTATAAAAAACCACGTCTTAAGATTTAAGTACACAGACAGGCAGCGGAAAGCTACTTTCCTTTATACTGTTGTGAGTTGTGACTGACAGGTGATAGTCTGCTAAGAAAGCAGATTTCTTCTTATTTCAGCAATGACGCATTTTTTCGCATTTGTCCGATGTCAATTATCTATATCAGCCGACTGTAATCACTCTCTTGCAATCTGAAGCATATCGCGAGCACAGCTCATAAAGCTTTATCCTCATTGTTCTATTTGTAGCATTAATTTTATTGAAATAACTGTGGGCTTTAGTTTCATTATATGCTATGTAAGGATAAGGAAGCCTAGAGGTCATTATAACAGAAATCTAGTATACAAAAATATGCGAAAGGTGTCCGTCTCCTTCCATCTTTATTCCTTCTCTTCTTAAGGTCAGACTTAGATTGAAAATAAGAAATTAGACATGGACTGACTTGGATTAGATTAGTTCATGCTGCTTTGAGCACTCCTGTATCTAATTGAAACTTATTGTGCTAACCGACAGGAAGTCTCAGAGCAGTTCTTTTAGTCTTGAATTGGACTTGAAACTTATGATCCTCTGTGGTTACCCAAATACTAGGTTTCATCAGAGGAACTAATCTGGATGAAGTACTTTAAATTAAGGAATACCACCTAAGAAGTAGGGGGTACAAAACCCCAATCATTCATTCATTCATTCATTCAACCTCTATAGTTGGATAAATTTAATTTCATTTCGGGGTGAAGTAATCGCTTGAAAAGGCGATGAAGTGCTGGGCATTAAATTAAAATAAACTGTGACGAATGGCAGGGACCTACAATTTTGTGCAGATTCTGATTCCGAAAAGGAATTCAAAAGCTCTTTTCTTGGTAGAGAAAATCGGAGGACTTCGCAACTCCTCACGAAACGCGATATCCACGAAAACATACCTATTTCATTTTCAGCTGAGATTCGAACCTCGAACCTCTTGCTGAACAGGCAGACATGCTAACCAATACGCCATGGACAATATGTTCAGTGATGTTTCATAGGGTCTGTTAGGGTCAGCTATCAGCCTCATTGAGTGAAAATGTGTTTTTTCGAATAGCACTGGCCGGTTTTTGATCCTGTTCAAGCTTTGAGGGTTTTCCTGTGTTGAGGTTTAGTAGGGATTCGGAATACTGTGTTCTGTCTTGTTTTCTTTGTAAAGCCCCATAATTGCATTCCATAGGTCCAAACAGGTCTTAGTACTTGTTTATAAAGCATTATTTTATTTTCGACAGATAAGTCAGTATTTTTAGCGAGTAACCAGTACATTTTTCTATACATACTTCAAGTTCAGCTCTTCCCTTTTCTTTTTGATATGCTCTTTCCATTTTAGCTTTGCATCCAATTTCATCCGAAGGTATTTGGCCGTATTGGTGTAAGGTACAGCTTGATTGTTGATGAATATTTGAACGTAGCTTAACTTTTTATTAGTAAAGTTTATATGTGCAGATTTAGCTTCATTGAGCTTGATACGCCATTTTTTGGTCCAATCACTAACGGTGTCGACGGCATTTTGCAATTTCTCAGCAGCCATGACGACGCACTTACTGGATGCCAAAATTGCAGTATCATCTACAAAAGTAGCCATAATGGTGTTGTTATCCACTGGAATATCCCTTTTATATAGCAAATGCAGGGTAGGTCCTAGGACGCTTCCTTGTGGAAAACCGGCTTGTTTTTTGTTTAGTTTTGAATATTCTCGATCATACCGTACTCTGAAGAGCCGGTTTGAGAGGAATAGGTTTGACCAAAAAATTTAGGCCATGTTTTGCTGGATTCTTTCGGTATTTTGCTCTCAGCTGTGTTAATCGTTTGGCTTTTGCATACATCACTGAACGATTCAGCGCCGATGAATGTCTAAAAAGCAAAGTCTTTTACTTTTCCTTCAACCTCCCAGTTTCATCTAAAAGCCGTCCTTGAGCTTATATATAAAATTACCTCCACCTTATTTCAATCTACTGTACCATAATAAAAGGGAAGGCTGCTACCCTGGTAGATCTGAGCCCTCCAGATTAGCGTGAACCTCCCCTTTTTTAAGAAAAAAAAAAAAAAACTTTAGCTCGAGTGTCGGCAATCTTTTAACCATCTTGCCTAAAGCAGAGTATTTCTTTGCAAGTTTGGAGCATAACAAGCTGTACTTATTTGAATCTTATTGCAGGTAGGTTTAGTTCTTTAAGGCAGCTTTACTGTCAAAAAAGAAGAAAATTCTTTTGTTTTTGTTTTTGAAGAATTTTAACATATTGATTGATTGCGAAAACTGAAGCCTGGAATATAGACGAATGGTTACCAAGACTTACCCCAAAATTCATCCCAGATTAGTCACAGAAAATGCCGAAATCTGTTCTTATTTCCTTTTTTGGTAAAACGAACACTTTATCTTCTGATCAATGATTGAATTTGGTGTTTTTCCAGTGTAAAGTACACAACTATGCAGAAGGGCGGCCGTGATTCAGTGGTAGAGTATTCAGTAGGTTGGCCGGATGCGTGGGTACGAATCCCGCTCTACTTTTTTTCAGCCTCCCAGTTTCATCTGGACGCCGTCCCGACGTTGAGTCTAAAGTTATGAACGGTAATATTTAAGTCGTTTGCTTCGACTGTAGGTTTCTAGTAATTCTAGTTTAAAATTATCATTGCAGGAATTTCATCTTAAGATATTCTTAGTTCATGAAAAAGTGTCTTCAATGGATTTTGTTTCTAAAGTGTTGAAGTGTTGGGGCAACACTAGAGAAAACTCGCTCGAAATTTAAATCATTGGCAAAATATGTCGGTTGGGGCCTAGGTTCACCACGAACTGCAATGCGTAAGTCTGTTTGGTTCCGTAGCAATGGTCCTGTTAAAAATCTAGGGGATTTCAATTCATTTTTATATTCTCAGTTTTCTTTCAAACTGTGGCAGTTCCCGTAGTTTTTCAGCTATGACAAAGTAATCAACGATGAAGCGATTATTGATCCTTTTCTGGTTCTTTTGCCTAAAGGATGACGATTTTTCCAATCAAACTAAATACCTTGGGACTGGTGAGGAGAGAGGTGTTTTTTCGTTTCCCGCCAAGTCTCTGCCTAAAATTTATTTCTATGTACAAAGAATTCATAAACCCTTAGGGGCAACTGCTACTTTAGGGAATTGAGATCAGGTAGAAGTGTTGATACTCACCAACTACGTTGTAGTTTTCCCAAACGCTAAGGTCCTACCCTGAAAAGGGTGGATGTAGTTTATATTCAACTTTTTAATTAGAGTCCATATCAAGAATCCTGCTCTAGCACAGTCATCAATTTTGGAACTGACTAAGTAAATACGTACTACATTCGATACCTTCGCTTAGTGGTTAGCATGTCTGCCTGTTGTAAGTTTCGAATCCCAGAATCATAAATAGTTTTTTCTCAGGTAATCACCTTTCGCGAAAGATCGGCAAGAGTTCCGAGAGTAATCTAAACCGCTACGAAAGGCACTTTCTCACTTAGCCTTTCGGAATTGGCATTAAAATTGTAAGACATTTGACGTCATGTCCCCGAGATTACCAGAACTAGTAGTAGTAGTAGTAAAATTGTCGTTTGCATATTATCACAGGAACTGCGCTTACCTTACTGGCCAATGCTTCCACGTATTCATTTTATTTTGCGGAGTTCTATTCAAAGAAATGCGATGTTCAAGATTTTTTAAAGTTTTTAGTACTAGGTGCTGTTGAGGTAGTTCTTAAGCCGCTGTAATGCATTCCATTCCCTGCTCCCTAGGCATAGCTTTAGGACTGTTGTTTTTTCTGTTATTTACCACCAACAACAATACTTTAAGAATCTCATCCGTTTGGCCAACAATGTTTTGGCCGCAACATTCCCAATTTTCGTTGGTTTAGCAGCTCTTCTTTACTCGAGTAACTTGAACTTTGGAGGAAGCCCTTTCTGACACAATCGACGTGAAAGTACTATCGTCGCAGAACCTTTGCAAATAAATGAACCATAGACAAATTCAGCCTTTCTTTCTAGTTACGCTTCTTTGGAAGCCTTTAATCCACACACCGCTCACATGGTGTCTGAAATTCAAGTGTTCTATTCCATCGAACTGATGTATGTGGTTTAGTATTCCTTATTATAGCTATCCCTTTAACAAGCAACAGCAACAAACCATCAAACAGTCAGTCAGCCTTATCCGACAAAAGCCAAGACAAAAAAAAGGAAATATCATTCTCCCTTTCAATTAAGCTATTATAGCTCCCGCAAGCCACACATTTGAGCCTAAAAAGCTCTTCAGTGTACTCACACTCACTCACATACATAAATCGATGTACAGCTACTGATTTATTTATTAATGTATCCTATAAGAACAAGAGAAAGTTAATTATGTGTATTCCTGTGTCATTCATAAACGAACAAAAAAGAAAGGAAAGAGAAAATGATAATCAAAAGCAAGTACAAAAAACAAAAGCGAAGCAAATGGATGTTCTAAGAGTTGACGCCACATAAGAGGGTGGCGGCTCAACCAGACTAAAATAACAACAATAATAAAAAAATAAAAAAAGAGCATGATACAACGTATCAGAGTCGTATATCCTCGTAAAGGACATTGCAAATGAAATTAGGGTGAAATGGAAATGACTCTTTTTATGTTGTGGTAATGCTAAATGCTGTTGACTGGACGATACTGTCACTGTCTGTCTGTTATAGTTGAAAAGAAACGAAATGCATGATGTGTGTGGTGTGCCTCTTGTACGATGCTAAAGCAAGTATGTGTGTGGTATGAATGATGTAATCGCTTAGTAGGATTTTCAGATGATGGCACAGAGAAGAATAAAAACAGAAAATCAATGAAAAACTCTTTGGCAGCAGAGTTTTCTGATTTCCTTTTGATCAGACGGTCGTGTCGTTTCGTGAGTTTAAATGCAATTAAATTTTATCTGATTGGAAGAAAATGAAAAGCAGGTTTTTCTTTTGTCAAAAAGGAGACTGATGAGAGTCAAATGCTCCTTACGAAATTTCATAAAGAAGGGAATAGCTAAATGGCGTCTATTAGCGAACCTCAATATTTTAATTTTGGGTGAAAAACTTTGGAAAGTGGAATTTTTAAAATGGGATAGTCCTCTAGTTAGAGACACGGTGATTTGCTTAGGACTTATCCTTAATTGGAAGCAAATTGCTTCTGAAATGAGGAATGGTCAGATGTAGTTGATAAGATTTTGGCCGAGGTCAGTCCCAACTCGTAGCTTTATTTCTACTTCAAATCATCAAAAAACATTTCCACAAATCCCCCAATGAAAGTTTGTCAATAACGAAAAAAGAATGATTTGCCATCCTTGATCACTAATTTACCTGCTTATTTTGGTAATGTAACTGAAGCATTCGTCAACCTATGAGTTTCTCTAAAAAGCACGTTTTTTTTTTCAACCCTACAAATTGGCAAGAGCACTTCATTCAAGCAACTGGGTTGGTAAAGTAAGTCATGCCTTCCTTTACTTTCTCCTTTTTCAAGTGCAAAAGATTTTCTGTCCAAAAAGTACCACATGCCAACTCCCAGCCTACAAATTATTTCCATCTTGTTCATGTCAATTTCAAACCATAAAAGGACTCTGCACTAGCTTCCCTTTTTTATGCAGTAATACGCCAAAAATACCGAAAGTAAATATAACAATTCCTTGCCAACAAGAAACAAGTTTCAGTTTTTGGTTTTCACTCCATGAACTGAAAAATTTAAGAGTGCATCTTTACAGCACTGTCTTTGGTGTCGGTATAGAGACCATAGTCTTGTAAGAAACTTTTCATGAGATAGACTTTTCGAACCTTTAAAATTTTCATTTTTTCATCCTTTTTCATTCCTCGTTTTGTACTCACTTGCAGGACGATACAACATGCAGTAGTATCATGATTTAGCGTTGTGCTTTTTAATTTCTAGGCGGCGAGTTGTGTGCTATTGTGGGACATTGCTCGACTTTGGTGCCGGATAGTGTTGGTTGCTGTCTGGTTGTTCATACCGCCGGCTAGCTCAAAATTCTCAACTTTCTTAGCTTCTCCGTTCTGGATGTTTATTTGGTTTTTTTTTTTTTTTTCTTCTGACTGGTGTTGCAATAGACTGACTAGAACGAAGGGGATGGTCTGACGTCTCATTATTGAGATGCGAATTTAAAATTGATAATGATAAAAAAAACGAATAAGAGAAACCAGTCTTCTGGTGTTTGCTTATCCTTGGAAATTTTCCCTCTTTTTTGCTTTTCTCATTTTTTGTTGATGTTTTGTTTTTCTGGTACATGTCTGCTCATTTTTATTCTTCAAGGAAGTTTCTTGAGGAAATTAAAGCTTCAACGAAGGAAATTGAAATTTTTGTAAGCAAGCGTTTATAAAACATTCAACTATTGGGAAGCTTAAACCATACATTCTGGGTACTTACGTTTTTGAAATTAAACAAAAGCCCTTGCTGTCCTTACTCATTACCTATAAATTATTTTTTTTTTTTCAGTAGTTCAGTTCTTTCGTCTTTTACTTTGGAGAAATTATCCCCGGTCAGCTTTTATGATGAGATCTTTTAAGGTTTCTCTGAATTTTTTTGAGAAAAACTTTTCGAAGTATTGACATTGTAATAGAAAAGTTTGTGATATGCTTTCAGCTGGCCAAAAATTTCAATATAATTGATTTTTACCGAACCAAACGACAATACTCTTTTTGTCTAGTCAAAGCCATTGGTGGTACCTGATCGTTAATTTAGGAGTGTCTAGTATGTCACACAGTGATTTCTTAAGTTCTAAAGAAATTTGGCAACAATCACGAATTTATAGACACGAGGATGCCTAAAACCTTATAAAGTACTTAAATATGAGGCCCCACAAAGTGTGGGAGACATTAAGTTGCTTTTGATTAGCGGTTATTGGAAAAGACTCTGTAAATAAAAATCAATGAATGAGCTGTTAATGAGAACCCCAGATCAAAAAAAGAAAAGTTTTTTTGCTTCAGATTCCTTACCATTAGTGGGGGAAATTCTTAGCTTGAAGTTTTTTAGGTTTGCCTAACTGGATAGAAGTCGTTCGTTCCATTGAGTGTGCCAAGTTGGTTTTTATTCAAAGATTTTTGTTTGATTTCGAAACCCTTACCCTTGGTGGGGGAGCTTTCAGATTAACTTGATTTTTAAAGAAGCTTCTGATGATGCGTATTTGTATTACACAAATTTTTTCATATAGATTCGTTTTTTGGCTTACCATGGAGCTGAGCTTGGCTAGAGCCCGATTGACCTTTCTAATGGGGATTTGGGGTAAAATCACAAAGGTCAGCTGTTTCAATAGTTAATTTAAGAAAATCTAAAATTTCAGCTGTAACTGGACTTATACTCAGTTTAGTTTACCATTTTATTGTGGAAAAGTTTAGTTGCACTGGCACTGGGCACTGCGACCGTGCGGTATGGAAACGTTGATAAACCGTCAACTTATGAAATAACTTGAAGAACGAAAGCTTCGTAGCAAACAGTCCACTTTTGATTTGATGGCTTATCTCACCGAAAAATGGAACCAATCCTTACATTGTCTTAGAGAAAGGAAGATTATTGCGCTTGATATTTCTATAGCATTTGATAGAGTTTGCCATCAGGCTCTTTTATCGAAAATGCGTGCTTTTGGTATCGATGAGTCTCTTTTTCGTTGGATTAGAAATAACCTTTCCGACCGTTCAATACAAGTTGTGTTGGATGGATTCAAGTCTGATACCCACTTCATAAACGCTGGTGTGCCCCAGGGCTCCGTTTTGTCTCCGACTCTCTTCCTCATTTTCATTAATTATCTCTTGTCTGAAACTTCTAATCTGCTTAACTGTTTTGCTGACGACTCAACCCTCAGCTTTTCATATTCGTTTCCAAATTCACGTCCCTGCTCTTCGGAAGTGGAACTGGAACGGTTGCGTATGATAAGCTCATTGAATTCTGACCTTGACCGCATTGTTGCATGGGGTGATAAAAACCGAGTGGAGTTCAATGCTTCGAAAACTCAAATCTGTCTCTTGTCGTTGAAGCTTAATTTTCCCCCGCTGCCATTATCCATGAATCGTACCTGCATCCAAGAAACCAAAAAGCTATCAATACTTGCTATGTGTGTAAACGATGATCTTCGTTGGAATGGCCACATATTTGAAGTCGCCAAAAACGCTGCTAAATGCTTAGGCTTCTTGAGAAGATGCAGGAAGTTCTTCACCCCTCCTGATCTGGCTACAATTTATAAGGCCTTCATCCGCCCAAAAAGGAATATAAATCCCATATCTGGTCAGGTGTTCCCCAAACATCTTTGCGCCTACTTGATAGAGTACAAAACAGAGCGTTAAAATTGATAGGTGATAGTTCAATTGTAGAATCGATTGATTCTCTTGAACATCGTCGAAACGTTGCCTGTCTCACTCTCTTTTATCGCTTTTTTCACAAACAGTGCTTTAGTGAAGTAGCCAGTTGCATTCCTCCCCTGAAACAATTTAGCTGCAACACCCTCCTCGCTAGGAATGCTCATCAGTTTTACCTTGAACCCAACTTCGGACGTACAGTCAAGTATAGAGATTCATATTTTAGTCGCACCACCCGAATGTGGAATGCTCTACCTGGCTCTGTATTTCCCCTGCATTACGATTCACAAAGGTTCAAGAGCAACGTTCATCGGTGTCTCCTTTTAGATCCTTTCCTATTTTCCTAAATGCTCGCACTGTGTTCTGTAACATTATAAAGGTATCCAGATGTGCGCTCTAATTACAAAAAAAAAAAATTCGCTGTTGTCTCCAATTTTTCCGTAATTTCGAGATTCAAACCTGTGAGTGATGAATACGTGACTTAAAACCGCTGGAATATTTTTTTGGATTCGCTTATCTGCTTGTCAGATAAACGCCTTGGAAGACAAATATACGGCAAGTTATTGATGACATATGCCCAAAATGTTGGGCTTCTCGGGTGGAGTTTATTCGACTCAGCCTCGGTGACGACTAGTGCAGCATTAAACTGTGTCATTCGCTATGCAGTGAAAGCTTCAAATAGATTTTATTGAAATTTATATGTTGTTTTTACGAAGTTCTTATTTTCAAAAGATCTTAAAATCTCAACCTCCTTGAAACCACTCTTACGCAGTTGTTGCTTCTCTTGTAGTCTCAGTTATTCAGTAACAAGCGCTTAACCTCCAACATTTGTGATGACTGAACTCCAGATAAAAGTTCCTCTCGTTCTTGGCAAAATATATTCCCTACAGAGTGATTAAGCTCCTAGCAGACAGAGCAGATACCAGACCAAGCGGATAAAAAATAACTTTTCTTTTAAAATATAAACTATGCTGTTGCCTTTTCCTCTCTCACTCCTTTGTCATGTCCGTGAAAGTGTTCATGTTGCCTAAAGGAGTTTATCCACAAAGAAAAGGACTAAACTTTAAAAAGTTTGATCAACTTTCTATTTTTTTTTGTTATTTATTTTTTTTAGTTTTCGAGAACAACACCGATTCAACCTATCTCAACCCTTGGCCTTCAAAGCAAAGACGTTGTGCGTTTGTGGGAAATCTCTATCGAAATCTCAGATGACCTACATAAGGTTATGTCGACTATACACACGTAGAAAACTTTCGTGCTCTGCTCACCGCTTATGTCTGTGTAAACATAAACACAACTAAAACGTGTTCAACACGAAATCTATTTTTTTTTTCCTCGAACAAAGGCCAAACGAAGTAAAAAACAAAAAAAAATCCCAAAACAGTTGAATGAGAATAAAATTCCAATTTAAATTTCTCACTAAGTACGGTGAAAAATGTTCCAGTTCTGATTTTTTACTGTTTCCGGGTGGAAGGTAAAATTTTTTTCTATTTTTATATCCACTCTTGTGTCTCCTGCTCTTCATTCACAGCCGCCAGAGTTTTCGTATTGACTTTGATGGACACTTTAATTGTTCGGTAAATACCCAGTTCTGCTAAGGACAACGCATTTAGAGTAATGAAACGACTCCCATCCATCCAACTGTGCGGTTTAACTGAATAAAATAAAACCAAACTACATGACACTACCCGAGTGCTTCCTCGAGTTGGTGGCTGTTTTTAGTTTCCGAAACATGGTTTCGTCCAAATTTGTTGTGGTCCAAGTATTCTTACAATGACTGGTGTCTGTGCAGTTAAAGCAGACCATTCCCTGGCAGCCGTTCGTTTTCGTTTATGCTTTGCCATTCAACTGAATTCCCCATCGAGGATTGTTATGTAATGGCGAAATTCGTTGGCTCCGTCGAAACGGAAATAAAATTATCCTAAATCACAGTTAACACCTACTACTCGCTCTCCTCCTCGGATATCGCAAAGTTCAAATGAAAATATATATATTTTGCTTAAGCAATGGCAAAACATTTTTTGAATTAATTTTCTATTGTGGATGGCTTGGGCCGGAATTCATTTTGTTTTGTTTGAATTTTATCAGGATGTTTAAGTTTGCCTCGGCGGCAGCGGCAGTAGTTGAATTGCCTAGGGAGTTGAATTAATTAATTATGTGTTCAGCTCTACAGCTATGTGTTGTGCCCTTTAGAAGCATTTTCTTGTAATTATTGACTTTTGGTAATGTATTCACTCTGAGCGCACATTAAATTGTGTATTTGAGAATTAATGACTGTTGGAGTTGGTGTGTGCACAACATTGGTTTTGAGTACACTGACTGGAACAAATTTCGGTGAGGACTTGCAGTAAACATTATTGAAACTAAATATTTTTCCAGTCATAAGTCAACGATGAAGGTTTTTTGTATTTTTTTCCGTTAATTGCTCGTCAGTGAAAATCTTTTTAAACATTTTGAGGGATACATGACGTGTGAAGTCTTCGATTTTTAGAACGTGTGATTTATTTTCAAGTCTTTTTTCTACTCGAATTTGAAAACCCGCTCAAGTCCAAAGTGATCAATATACGAGCTTTTAGACTTTTGACCAGTCCACTTATTTTGTAATGTCAACTAAATCAGTATGAGTAGGACATTGATTCTGGAATGAATTTTTTTTCAATTAAACTTGAAATTTAAAAAACCCTGATCCTATTCCTAGAGTAAATATTCCATCGAATTAGAAAAAAGAGAAGATAAACTTTCCTCTTCTCCCAATCATGTTTTGAGGGACAATAGCTGGATTACTTTCCTTGGCAAAGAACATACAACAAAATCCACTCTACCGATGGCAGTATTTCAAAAAGTTCAAGTTTCTTATTTGCTCCGATAGTTCAAAAAATTAAACAAGTACAGAATTATGTGTGTTTAGATGTATGAGCGAATGTAAACAATCAGAGAAATTATTTTTCAAAATTTTAAAACATGCATCGCTTACACTCAAAGAAATTTGCAAACAAAGTGTTTTATTTTGCTGACAGAGCAGCCTTCATGTGCCCGCATTTTTTGACATACTACATTTTGGACACATGTTTATTATTAAGGCGATTCGCATGAGATGTTACAGAAGAGCAGAAAGTGTTGGTTTTGTCAAAAAACGATAGGACTGCTTACGGCTCATAAGTCTTCACGAAAACTAATTCTGTTGGTTGTGGTTTAAGTTCAAACACAAATATTTATATGAAAAAAATATTTTTCTTTTGCAATCGGTTTTTTTCTTCAAATTTAAATAAACATTCAAATGCATGTTTTTTTCGCAGTCGGTTCTTAAAGTGAACTACACACAGCCAGTAATTTTCTCAATCAATGGTGGCGAAATATTTGAATACTGCAAGTTTAGTGAAAACTTAGGATAAATAAATATCAATAAATACTTAATAGATTCAAATGCTAAAAATCAATTCGATTGAACATTTTTGTTATTAAATAACAACATATTTGAATTTATTCTTCTCTCTCCTCTTCGCAACTAAAGGGTACATCAAAATTGCAAAAACAGAAATGCGGTCAACTTCGAGCAAAGAGCAAGAAAGGCATTGTTTAGCAGCCAAAAGAAAGTATTGCTCTACAAACTATGCTTTTTAAGTGACACGAAAATATAACTTGGCAACTGTCTTCAAAATAACCCGACATCTGTCATCTGTCATCTGTCATCTGTCATCTTTTTTTTATAATTAACGCTCACATCAAGGGGTTAAGACTACCCTTATAATGTTATAAAATCATAAATAATAGGAAAATAGGAGAGAATTTGAAAGGAGACACCGATGAACGTTGCTTTTGAATCTTTATGAATCGTAGTGCAGAGAAAATACAGAGCCAGGTAAAGCATTCCACATTCGGGTGGTGCCACTGAAAAAAGAATCTCTATACTTGACTGTACGTCCGAAGTTGGGCTGAAGGTAAAACTGATGAGCATTCCTAGCGAGGCGGGTGTTGCAGCTAAATTGTTTCAAGGGAGGAAAGCAGCTGGCTATTTCACTAGATCACTGTTTGAAGAAAAAGCGATAAAAAAGAGAGAGGCAGGTAACGTTTCGACGATGTTTAAACGAATCAATCGATTCTACAATTGAACTATCACCTATCATTCTTAATACTCTATTTTGTACGTTATCAAGTAGGCCCAAAGATGTTTGGGGAATACCTGACCAGATATGGAAGTTGTACTCTAGTTTTGGGCGGATGTAGGCCTTATAAATTGTAGCCAGATCAGAAGGTGTGAAGTACTTCCTGCATAGTCTCAAGAAGCCTAAGCATTTAGCAGCGTCTTTGGCGACTTCACATATGCGGCCATTCCAACGAAGATCATCCTTTACACACATACCAGGTACTGACAATTTTTCGGTTTCTTCGATGCAGGTACCATTCATAGATAATGGCAAAGGATAAATGTTCAACTTCAACGACAAGAGAGAGCATTGAGTTTTCGAAGCTTTGAGTTCTACTCGGTTCTTAAGACCCCATGTAACAATGCTGTCAAGGTCAGAATTCAATGAGCTTATCATACGCAACCGTTCCAGTTCCACATCCGAAGATCAGGGAATTGAATTTGGAAACGAATATGAAGAGCTGAGTGTTAAGCAGATTAGAAGTTTCAGACAAGAGATCATTTATGAAAATGAGGAAGAGACTTGGAGACAAAACGGAATCGTCAGCAAAACAGTTAAGCGGGTTAGAATTGTCAGACAAGAGATCATCAATGAAAATGAGGAAGAGAATCGGAGAAAAAACGGAGCCCTGGGGCACACCAGCATTTATGAAGTGGGTATCAGACTTAAAGCCATCCAATACAACTTGTATTGAACGGTCGAAAAGGTAATTTCTAATCCAACGAAGAAGAGACTCATCGATACCAAAAGCACGCATTTTCGATAAAAAAGCCTGATGCCAAACTCTATCAAATGCTTTAGAAATATCAAGCGCAATAATCTTCCTTTCTCTAAGACAATGTAAGGATTGGTTCCACTTTTCGGTGAGATAAGCCATCAAATCACCAGTGGACCGTTTGCTACGAAAGCCGTACTGACGGTCATTAAGAAGCTTTCGTTCTTCAAGATATTTTATAAGTTGACGTTTTATCAACGTTTCCATGACCATGGAAAGAAGGGACGTGAGTGCAATTGGAAGGTAATTGGAAGTGGAGGAAGATTCGTCTTTTTTAGGGACCGGCTGTACAAAAGCAGTTTTCCATTTTCTCGGAAAAATCATTGCAGAATAGGAAAGATGGAAAAGTTTGTGGTTTTGCCAACGTAGAAGAACAACTCTTCAGGATAACGGCGGGGATACCATCTGGACCAGCGGATTTATGAATGTTGAGATCTTTAAGGTCTCTCGCAACCGAGCGAGTTCTGTCATCTATCATCTGTCATCTGCCATCTGTCATCTGTCATCTGTCATCTGCCATGTGCCATCTGTCATCTTTCTTCTGTCATCTTTGTAATCTGCCATCTGTCATCTGTTATATTTCTGCCATCTGTCATCTTTGTCTTCTCTTGCTGTTGTTATTTTTTAGTAGCATAAAGATGTTTTTATAAAAATTTAATGAATTAAATGCCGCTTTCTTTTGTATAGATTTTTTTTTGTTCTTTTCACAACAAATTTTTAATTAGTTTAAGTGAAAGAAAATAAAAATCAGATTTCTTAGTTTACATGAGACTAAGAAAAGTGTATGCTTTTTCAACAGGGAAGACCTTAGTTCATAGCAAAAACATTTACTTAGGGGCTTAAAAGTGTATTTATGTGAGCATATATTGCTCATTAAAGTATCTAAGCCCATAATTTCTGTCATAAGTGTCTGTTGTTAAGAAAATGATTCAGTGGTCTTTTCAACCTTCCATCAAATATCTTATTCCTACAGAGGTCTGTTACTCCATGAAGTCAATCATTATTGACGTATGACTGTTTGGTCACTTTGAAAGGTGACTCAGGTCAGTTGGGTACAGAGCGACTATCCACAGAACTATCCTAAATATTCCCACTCGACTTTGATAATCGCCGATTGTCCTTAGTATTCTCTAGAGTGACCCTAGACCAAACGAGTGTCGTCCAACCAATTGCATAATAAATCTATTCGCCTATGCTGTTAGCGAGTCAAAGTCGGGCATGGAATTGTTGGCCCAAGTGAATTATTGGCAGGACATAGTTCCATAGGCACATTAATTTTACTGGCGACATTTTGGCTTATCCACACACACACACACAGGGAAAAACATTTTGAAAATGCACTTTCAAGTTAAATGGGACGTAGCTCACCGAAATCCATAAGTCAACACATTAGGATTTCCACAGCAAAAAAAAGGACCAGAATCTGCTGAAAAATCGTCCCAAATAAACTTCAAATGACATTACTGTAGTGATACACTGATACAGTTTTTGTTTTCCTTTTTTATTTAACTTCGTCACCCTGGTAGCACAGAATGGCGGCAGAAAAAAAGGTAGTTCTAGTTTGAAAGTCATTATTTCAGAACGTTTATTGGCCGAGAGGCAAAAATGGCGTGTGTGTTCTTGACTCTCTGAATGATGACAACATCGTTGGATGCCCCACGGGAATTTTATTGTGTGCTGCACGCGCGGCCGCAGCTATGATTGCCGAGCATTATGTCAAACGGAAATAATGACTCCAAAGTGGTTGGGAAGGTGAGTTTAAACAGATTAGGAGAGAGATTAAATGCCGTCTGTCTTGGAGGCAATGAGACTGGAAGATGTCTTAAGGGTTATATCATTTAGATTAGAATTGTTTGCCTTTTTATTATCGTTCATCACAATTATTTATTCATTTGAATTGAAAAGGAAAATGAAATGGGAATATTTTTGTTATCAAGAACGAAAGCTCTTAGAAAAGCAAACTAAGTGGAAAATGATTGCCTTTTCTTTTAACAATGAACGAGAACAATGCTCGGCGGTTCTGAGGAAAAGATGTGTGTCGAAAATTGAAGAATCGGTGGATTGTTAAATTTACAAAGAGCCTGCCCACAGCGAGGCTATTTAGTTTGATGTTATTTTTGTCCTTCATCAGTAGGGAACTACATCGACCTTACGAGACCAAACAAAGGCAAGATAAACATCTTGGTTGCCTGGGTCACATATATGAGTTTCGTGCTTATACCGATGGCAGTTGTTGCCTTACCCTTTTTGAAGGATTTGTTCTTACTCAAAAGAGCTATAACATCCACTAGGTACAATCATAAAACCGGATAAGGCTGATAAGAGGAAAACTCTCTCATTCTTGCCTTGACGCTGGATTTTATTATATTCTGATGTAAGGAACACCTGTTTCCAATCGACATTTCAACACAATGGAGCAGGATTCTTTGCGCCGCATGAGTTTAACTCTCATACCAATATAATCAAAGCGTAAACAAAAACGTCATAAAAGAAGGAAATGTCAGATAAATTGATTTTTTTGTTCACCTACATTCAACTGTTGGGTTTATGGGGGTGGAAAAAATCCCATGTTTTCTTTGGAAATTTAAAAGCAAAGAAATTTATTCAAACAGTAAGACCACCCCGGTAGATACTAAGAAGGAAATGATTATTCATAAGAAGTGGAACTTTCATAATGGATGTTGTGAATGAACAAATAAAAACTGAAGGTAAGAAATAAATTTTTAAACTAAAGCTAAATTTGGTCTGTATAAAATTAAGCTTAAGCTGCCTCAAAAAAGAAGACGTTTGGCAGTTGCTCTTTATAATTGGAAACGCTTGGATCATGATGCTTTTGCTTGTTCTTTTTTTCTTATTTTGCTTCAATTTGTACGTTAAAACAAATAAATATGCAAAGGTTGAAAAAATGGTAAGATTCCTCTGTCCAAAGAGCTTTGACTAGTGCGAACATGTCGCGGTACTTATACACCTTCGACGTACATTATACCGAACAGTTTGATATTTGATTGAGTAATTGTTTAACTTTTCTAGGTTCTCAAAAGAAAATTTATTGGAGCTGTCTTCTTTTTTTGCAGATGACTCACAGATCTTTGATCAAAGGATACTGATACCTTGAGCTTGAAAAACTGTTAAGTTTAAGGAACAAGATCTATTTCTATAAAGTCGTAGAAAAATCGACTTTATTCATTTTGCTACCCCAAGGCCTCCGTTCGTTCTCAAAAAAGCTTCCACCACCTCCACACAAACTGCCGTAGTTCTCGTAACTATTTGTTCTCAACTTCTCTCAGTCCATATTGTTTTTCTTGTAAATGCTATTACAATATTTTCCGCATGCAAATAATATAAATAATTTCGGCTACCTCAGGAAAGCATTTGAATAATCAAAGCTGAGAATGTGGAGCTAAAGCAGATTCCAACAATATCTAAAGCTACGGCATTTTAGCAACAACTACTACCATAACCTATACCTTCCCCCGAGAACAGCTTTAGCGGGGTTCACACTGTACAATTAGTTGGACAGACTTTCGTTTGATAGATGTTAGCTGTGGTTTGCGTTCAGACTTTTCAGACTTGCCGTTCAATATTATGACAGTATATTCCTCAGCTCCGTAAAACTTCAAAATTTTCACAAATATTTGGAATTCATCGAACAAATTGGACAAACGGTCGTCAGAGGGTTCACATTATACAACATCGGTCGTTCAAACCAAAGTCTGTTGCAGAGTGAGAACTGCGCTTTTGACTTTTTTTTTGTTCAGAAGACTCTGTATGTATGTAGTTAAATATTTTCTGTTTGATCAAAAGGAAATGTCATTACATTTTGGGAAGACACTCTTAAGTCTATGTGTTCACACAACATCAGCGATAGCTAAGGGAGCGCAGAAATTCGAGGAGCTTGCGAGTAAAATAAGTCTTAGACAAGGTTTCTCTGTTCGTAAGCGACATTAACGAGGTTTATCAACTCAGCAGTAAGGCTCTCAGAAGCTATTAAAAATAAAGTTGCGCTGTCTGAGACACCAATTCGCACTAATTACGAGGTAGAAACTTTGACAAGGATAAACGGTGATTTTCTAACCAACACACAGCGAAGATGTAGTGAACGAGTATTACTACCAGGATATTTTTATAACAAGAACTATTTAGCTTTGAAAAAATACGGCTTGGAAGCTTGCAAAATCTAAAAGTACACTAAGCTCGTTATGGAAATGAGATCGCCGATGAACTTGCTAAGCAAGGACAGCTTTCTTTCTTAGGACCAGAACCGTCACTTGGTCTGCCAGCGTCCACAGTGAAGGCTTCAATCAACGAATGGATCTTTGAAGAGCACAACCGTAGATGGCCTGCCTCCATTAGATGCAGACAGACCAAACGTATGCTCCCCAACACAACGTTAGTAAGAAGACTGCAATATTTTTGCTAGCTCGTAGCAGGAAAAGCTGTAGAGAGCTTATTGGCGTTGCCAGCGGGCACTTCTCTTTTGCCAAACATTTAAACGTGTTTGGCTTAAGTGATACCACACTCTGTGAATCTTGTGGAGAGAATGAGGACACCGTACACCGCAGATTACTTCCTCTGTGAATGTTCTCGCATGAGGTCACAGATACTCATGATATCATGAGATTTTCTCCGAACATCTGGAAAGCTATAACAAATAGAAGGTTGCTAACTGGTAGTAAAACGGACAAGTGCTCTGAGTGCTCCAGCTGGTATTTTAAAAACCTTCAACAGATAAAAAGCTCGTTCTGGAGAAGCATTACTTCAAATGAAGATCGGGATTCAATCTCCATGTTTCGCATGCTTAAGGCATGCTGCCTACGGCTGGGGGTATATATGTACAATTTAAGCAAGCCAAAGCTAGCTCTAAAACCGACGAGGGTTCTGGTGCTGGTGCCTTTGTTGAGAACGACGACATACGACTGCACTCATCTTTGGGATCATACGCATCCGTTTTCCAAGCGGAGTCTTATGCTATCCTAATGGCCTTGAGCCACGTAACGAACAATGGATGGACGGGGAGAAGTATCTTTGTTTGCAGCGACAGCCAAGCTGTGCTTAAGGCCCTTCTCAACCCTCTAACTACTTCGAAAGTGATCCAGGAATGCAAGAGCTCTCTGAATGCGATCGGAAGATTAAATTCCTTGAGTCTCATTTGGGTTCCGGGCCATCACGGCATAACTGGAAATGAGATCGCCGATGAACTCGCTAGGCAGGGATCTCAGACAGCTTTCTCAGGACCTGAACCGTCGCTAGGTTTGCCAGCGTCCTCAGTGAGAGCTTCAATCAACGATTGGATCTGTGAAGAGCAAAATCGTAGATGGCATGCCTCCATTGGATGCAGACAAACCAAGCGTATGCTCCCCAACGTTAGTAAGAAGACTGCAACATTTTTGCTAGCTCGTAGCAGAAAAGACTGTAGAATACTTATTGGCGTTGCCAGCGGGCACTTCTCTTTTGCCAAGCATTTAAACGTGTTAGGCTTAAGTGACACCACACTCTGTGAATCTTGTGGAGAAGATGAGGACACCCCAGAGCACTTCCTCTGTGAATGTCCTGCTTTTTCTCGCATGAGGTTACAGATACTCGGCGCAGACATGGTGAGAGCTGGTAGCTTAGGCTCCTTATCATGGCAACGTCTTTTGGTTTTTCTCCGAACATGTGGAAAGCTATAACAAATAGAAGGTTGCTATCTGGTAGTACAATGGACCGGTATTTAGGTCTGAGTGCTCCAGCTGGTATTTTAAAAACCTCCAACAAAAAAAAAAAAAAAAAAAAAATAAAAGCAGTCCAGCTGGATTCATCAAAGCCTTCCAGGTCACAGTTTGTGTACAACATGAATATACTTTGCTCTTCAATGCACTCCTTGGCTAGATAAGTACAGACAAACAAAGTACATCCACTTCTCTTTACTGGCGATAGACCCTTCTCTAGAGAAGTAACTAAATTCCCGCAACAAGCACGTCGAGGTAGACAGTTTAAAAATTGAGAACGTTATAAGTAAAAAAAACTAGGTGCTGCCGATTTGCTGATGCATGTTCCATACATTTGTTCAAATGGAAATGTGCTTCCTTAATGTGAAAAGTTTTTATAATAGGATCTATGTTCAATAGCAAAGGATCTTGGGATTCGATGACATCAATCGTCGTGGAATGGGTGAAGTTGGGATAAATATCTGCCATGTTCTGTGATTCTTTACAAAGGTTCCGTGTGCAGAACCTGTATACGCATTCACAGTCTTGGCCATATGCACAAAGTATAAGAGTAAGCTAACAGAACTCAGCTGTGGTACCCGTAGTGTGATGGTTATCATGTCCTCCTGCTAATTCAGAAGTTCGAAGTTCGAATCTCAGCAGAGGCATAAATTTTTATCCACGGGTATCGCCTTTCGCGAGATATTGGCAAGTCCTCCGATAATAAATTCATTGCCATAAAAAGCGCGTCCTCAATTAGCCGGTGGGAACCGGCAGAAAATTTTAGGTTCCCTCCATTCCCTTACGAGGCCTGGTTGTGAGAAATGCGCTAAGCCCAGAGGGGCTCCTCGTTCTGTTGCGCCACCCTATTTATTTTTATTTTTTTTTATTTTAACAGAACGGAAGATGAAGATGTTTCGTAGGACAGTAGGATTTCTTAAACTTGATATTCTTATGAGTACGAAGATCTGTAGAAACTTTTACGTCAGAAATATCATTTTGCAAATAATCATAATTTTCGAAAAGGCAATATAACGTCATAAAATGTTCAGAAAAGGTGTTAATCAGCGTTCAAGTCACTGAAGCTTTACTACATGTACTTTTTTAGCTATGTCCATCTCGCGGTATAGCTCATACATTTCGTTATTGAATTTACTTTTTTTCACATTCTCTTCGAAAATTTGTTCAAAGATCAGTCACAGTATTTTCTTTTTGAAACATCCGAAGGTTTCCTCATCCGTTTTTGGTAAAATTCATACTTCTGCATCGTATTGTAGGCTTGGTTATTATATGAAGAAAAGGACTTTGGTTTTAAAACATATAGTTTAATCTATCAGTGGCTTCTTAACTCCTAGTAGCCGTCTTTTGCAATAGTAATTCTCCGTTTAATCGCTCTTACACTTGTGGCCACGCAGTTTTATAAATGGCGTCTACATAATATATTAAATACAAATTACAACAGGAACAAAATTTATTCAAATTCTAAATATTTACAATCACAGCACCTAAAAAAACGAAAAAAAATTCCATTATAACTGTTTACGATCAACATAAACAGTAGAACTTTTCATACTTATAACAATTCTTCTTGCTCACAATATTGTAAAACATTAATTTTATTAACGTAACTTGCTTGCCATACTGTACATTCCCGTGTATACTTGACGATTCAGCATTAGTCTCTAATACACCTTCTGTGTAATTCAATTCTTCTAAATTGCAAGATACATTCTTTTGCATGTCCAGTAAACTATACCTCTGTAAATAATTGTAGATTAAGCATTTTTTGTGTATAAATAGGTTGAGAAAGATAAATATATATTTTAGATAGCTACGAAACAACGACAAGACTTATCATTTATCTCTTCCAGTGAGTCTGCTGGGAGCTGTTTCCAAATTCTATTTCTCATAGTGAACAAGGTGTTATAGTGCTTCACTGTAGTCACTTTATCCAGTCATAGTACAGGTACTGTGGTCTGGTCTACAACTCACTTGCGATAGAAGCATCGTAAACAATAACAATATAGTCATTTCTTAAAAAAAAAAAATATAAAATAAGTGTTGCCATATAATTAAGTCACCTAAAAAAAAAAAATAAGAAAAATATGAAAAAAGCATGGTTTTTTTAACCGCACCGTTAATATATCGCAGGAAAGCCTTTTTGTTTTGATACGGCGGATGTTCACCTTGGCATAGACTCCACAGAACCTTTGCTCATATTTTTCCACTCTTCCTACAAAATACTCCCGAGAGTAGTCGTGCTGGTTGATTTCTTTGTAGCAACTTTTTTTTTTTGAGAATGTCCCCAAATTCTCTATGGGGTTTAAGTCTGGTGAATGCGCTGACCACACCAAAATAATCACTCTACGCTCTTCAAAGAAAGATTTCACAACTCTTTACGTGTGTTTGGGGTCACAGTCGTGCTGAAAGATCAATCCTTGGGGTAATTGTTTCTGGTTTTTCCACGAGTATCGCCTTTCGCGAGGAATTGGCAAGTCGTCCGTTAGTATTAATTGCCTTGAAAAGAACTTTCTCAATTAGCAGTTCCGAACCGGCAGAAAATTGGATCTCTTCCATTCCCTCACAAGGCATGGTTGTGAGAAATGCGCTAGGCTCTGGGGCTCCTCACTCTGTTGCGCCACCTATTTATTTGTTTATTATTTAATTGGTTCTGGTACGCGTGGAGAAGATTTGTACCCGGTATATCCCGGTAGTCCACACCTGTCATTTTACCGTTTATTTGACACAGCGGAAATATAGAAAGTGTTGCAACTGTTCAAAATTTTTACTAATTTTTTCATTTATTTGATAAAAAAAATACGTGGATTATCTCGACTACAAAACTCACCAAAAATTCTAAAGACAGACTAGTTCAAGGGAGCTACTGCAGCTTAATGTGAAAACATTCAATAAATGGGCGTGTAATAAACATCCACCGTTTGTTCATCCATAACCTTAGAGCATTTCTTGATAACACATATGAACATTAATAGAGGCCTTTATAAATCAAACAACCACTGAAAGAGCACTCAAAGCTCAAAGAATTATTAATTCTACTTCAATAATAAAAAGTGCCATTCTATGTGAATAACTAAAGCAATATTTGCAATTTGATCTAAATTATCGAGTAAACAATCGCGCTATTTCAAGCACTACACAGCTACTACTAAGCCCGCAAAGCTAAATGATAATTCTGTCCTGTGGGTATGGATGGGTATGGGTGGATGAACGAACATTTTTCTTACGTCAATCTCTATTGACTCGAAAATGTTTGCTGATTTTCTACATGTTTTCAAAAAAAACAAAGTAAAAAAAAAATATCGAACGCAAATTGGATAGGGACCGAAGCAGCTGATATTCAGTTCATTTATAATATTTGATTATTTTTGTTACGTATACGCCAGAGAGCACGTTCATTGAAGTGTAAAACTATTGTTGCAAAAGAGTGTGAAATGCAACATTCAATTTGATTGAAGCAGCAAAATATTCGTTTAATAAATTTTAAACGGTACATTGGTTTTTGAATAGCAATGAGAAGAGTAGTAGCAGAGAGGTCGCCGCCGCTGCATAAATTCGCTCATAATAATTCAATTAGCTCAAATATGCATGCAAATGTGCACGGAAAAATATGCAAATTTGAATGCAAAAGTAGAAAAGGGTGGCGTTTTGGGTAAACGACTAACAAAATCTGTAAAAAGCTTATCTGGAAGTTTTTATTTTGTGTGTGAACGTAAAGGATAATAATTTGAGAGTGTAGATTCTTAAAATAACTCAAAATCAAGCTTGTTGAAGAATGAAATTCGTTCGGGAATGAATGCGATTGAAGAAAAAAACGAAGAAAAGTCTTAGCCACATTGAGCTGCAATAATTTACAAACCATTTCATTATTCAGTATTGACGTTGCTCTTTGGAAGTAATTTTGGGTTGTTTTGTGTTCTAAAATGGAAAAATTAATTCAATGTAAGTGATTTGCTCTGTTTAGTGTCCTAAAATAGAAAAATTGGAAAGCTCCAAACTCATTTGGTGAAACAACAACAACGTGATGATTGACAAATTGTGTTGAAATAAATTTGAATATTTATACAAAATCCTGGCCACTTTCTGTTTGACATTCTCGATCATAGAATGTGACATCAAAACCATCGTAATACTCACTAGACAATCTCACCGCAGTGTTCCAAATCAACTCAGTGTGTTCAAATTTCATCAGTGCAATGGTTTGCTTTGAAAACTCATCATCAAATGAGTGCATATTTTTCAAAAAAAAAGAAGATGCTCTATTGTGACCGCACCGCAGTCGAGCCGACCTTTTGCCATTGTTTAAGCTACTTTATAGTAAAACTGATTAAGAATTTTGGTATTTCAGACGTATGATCAAAATATTGTGGGGATTGGCAAAGGTGTTGCTAGTTAACCAGTGGCATGTGCAAAAGTACAGTGGGGCTGTGGAAGGTGACTAGTGGGAACATCTTGTCTTTTTCTTTTCTTTCTTTGTTATATCGGTAGTTGGTTTTATCGTTTTAAAGTCTGTTACCGAATATTAACTCGAACCGCACTTAAAATCAGTCACTGAAATATTGGAAATCGTTTCCCAATATTTCAATACACCGCGAGTAGAAACTTAAATTACAATAGGACCGAAACACAGTCCGAAAAAGACAAATCCGAGAAAAATTAAATTGGGATGTAAACAATCCCGACGGGCGCGCAGTTCAATTATGAAAACCAAATGTCAGAATGATAGATAACACAGATTCGCGTTCCAGCAACCACTATCCCATCCAATGCTGTCTCCCAGAGCTCAGTCTGAGGGGTTGGTTTGGCGATACGATAGATTCGATGAAAAAGGAATATCAAGTAATTATAAAATAAAAATAAACAAATGATGAATGAAAATGAATGATCGTATTCACTTCTAAAATCAGCGCCTGGATCTCTTTTAAAGCTGAAAAATTATTTAAAAACAACAACAGAAATGAAATAATAAAAAAAAAGAAAAAAACAAAATTTCTAATGAGAATAGTACAATTTCATTACGTTAGGGGGGTGCCTGGAAAACTGTGGCCGAAGGTTGGATTAAACTCAGAATCTTTTCATAAGTACACGAAGAAATGATACAAAAGTTTTTTGAAGTGAAATTTCTTATGCGACTACCAACAAGATGCAATCAGTTGTGAGTTGTAAGCAAATGTTAATAAAGTCTGTCTTAAAGAAACAATATGAGTTCGCTAAAAATCAGTTTCACCCCTACCTATTTTCATATCCACATTAGGAAGTTTCACTTCTTCTGCGCGGACTGACTCCACGCACTATTTTTTTTTTTCGAAGTTGACAGAAAGTTAATTCTCGAGAAAATACATTTGTGTGTCGCTTGAACAAAAGGAAGAATTATAATAGGAAAATTCCCAAAATAAAAAAGAAGGAAAGGAAAAAAGTAAACGGTTGCGAGATAGCCACAATTCTGAAAAAGTAAACGGTAGGACAACGAAGGCCTAGTGGATCTAAGTTTTTGCACCAAGAAATAAGGCGACTCTTAAAATGTTCGAAAAATATCTGAAAATTAAGAATTTTTCGATAAGCTCGAAATAACAAAAAAAATCTTCTTTTGGTACCCAACTCCTCCTGAGTTGAATCATACTTCTCGAACTCTTGTAGAAAATATCTTTCCCTATTTTTCCGCCCAAAAATTCCCAACTGTAATTCTTACGCTAATTCGCTTTTTCTCCAACCCTTCTGACTTCAAATCCATAGTCAAGATACGGTTTGTTCGTTCATTCGGCATTGACAATACAGCAATCCTCATCAGAGCTTTCAGCGTGTTGTTGTTAAGTTTCGCTTGTTCTGCAGCCTCCCGCCATTAAACTGAGATGAGCGAGTGAAATGACATAAATCAAACAAGTCGCGGTTCTTTGCGTTCAGGTGATATGGTCACCAGCAGTCTTGTGGACGAATTTCACCTCTTGCAATTATTTTTAATAACAAAACTCACTGTGAAAAATTATTTTAGTAGCACAAAATCCCCAACCCTAAATAAAAAGGAAGAACACATTTTCGAAGAACCAAAGAAGCTAAGTTTTGGGAATTTGTCAATTATTTTGCGTAGACCATCGTCCAAAGCATTCTTGTCCCAATGTGATCTTCCCTAGTGTTGATCACAATTATTTTAATTGAAGGTCAACAGAAAATATGTTTTTATAAAAGACTCTTAAATTGTTATTCAACAGCTTATAAACTGTATATTTCAAAAGCAATGCTCCATTATCGCGGTGAGATTTATAAATGTACATTTGAGGAACTATATTAAAAGTGTTTCAACTGTTGAAAAAACTTGCTTATATTTTATTTATTAGATGAAAAAGCACGTGGATAATCTCAACTATAAGTCTCAGAAAAACAGGTGCTCATGTGAATATAATTCATATATTGTTAAGAGCCCGACCCATAGAATCCGTTGCGTCCGTTCGCTCTCGGATTCAACTGACAGCCCGATTAAATACACACGATCTTATGAGAGGTGACCCATAAGCATCGGATGCAACGGACGCAACGCAAAAAGTAGCCCAACTTTTAACTTTTTGCGTCCGGCAAAAGAGAGACATGCGCAGTAAGAACCAATTTGAAATTTTCTCTCTGATGACATGCGCAGTAAGAACCAATTTGAAATTTTCTCTTCTGCTAACATGAGTGGTCTTGTTGAGTTGACACACCGCAACGGATTCTATGGGTCACCTCAATCCGTTGTGTACGGTAAAACTCAAAGCTGTCAGGTGAATCCGGCAGCGAACGGACGCAACGGATTCTATGGGTCGGGCTCTTTAGACATGGGTCAGGATCTTCATGTCATTCTCTTTTTTCTCAATTTTTCCCTAGGCAAAAGAAAAAAGGTCTTACACTGTGTTTACGGTTCCTCTATCGTAAGTGAATTGCTATTCAGATCTCATCCCTTGTACTATGACTGAAAAGGTGGCTTCAGTGGAGCACTTGAACACCTTGTTCACTATGAGAATATAATTTAGAAACAGTTCCCAGAAGACTCACTGGAAGAGATAAATGATAAGTTTTGTACACTATGTATTTCGTTGCTATCTTAAAAACTCTTACACTTACTTATTCACATAGGTATGTTTATTCTGAATGCAAACAAAAAAATTATATTGATTAAATTTAAAAGCATTAAATTACAAGAGTGATTTCGGATTAACTGCCTGAACAGAATGGTGTAGCTGTAGCTGTAGTACGCCGCGCTGTCAAAGTCGAAAGTAAGCAAATGCCATAAGAGTGAACACAATGCGTAGTAGTAGCTGTAGCTGTAGTACAAGTCCACTCAACTTCAACTTTTAAGCGCGCTGTGTACAATGTGTACAACACATTGTACAATCTTCACACTTTGGCGTAATAAACCAAAAGCGGCCTTTTGAAAGTTTTAGATGAGCAGGTCTCCGGCTGATGGACTAGATTCTAACTGAGGTCTTCTACTGCATACGAGTAGCTTTGAATCAAATCGATTAGAGGGAGAAGAACGGTGGATAGAATTTGTTGTGGTAAATTTTATCGCCACAAGTGTATTGCACACTTCACCGTGAAGTGAACCTCTGGCAATAAAAAAGTGAATTTTTTATATTTCTTGTGGGTACCATTTTGTGATTGCCTTGTGTTGGAGCCTAGACCAAGTTCTAGTTTAATCATTGAAGTTGGAAATTATCATTAACAGAATCCACTCTTTTATTCTTTTGCAATCACACTCTCAGAGCTTTACTTGTGAACTAAAATGTCAAATTGGTATGGATCCACAACATGGTTCACAACCATATACTTGGCTTTACTTAGATAGTCTCTTGAGCATATTGATGGCACTTTATTGAAAGAACTTTTTATATTTTCTTTTTGCTTTCTTTTTCATATCCATACTTTTATTGGCTGCGAGTATGAGTTCTTAGTGTCCAATTCTCACGCTTGACTGTTGTTTCTCTCAAGAGCCTTGCCCCACAAAATACCATAAATATATCTTCAATCGATAAAACAGTCATGTGTTCCTAACGATAACTGCTCCAAATGCCTCTCACTTTATTACCAACCACATAAACATAACAATCTTATTTGAATGCTATATAAATTCACTTCAAAACGGTAAATAACTATTCTCACGTACCGTATGTACGTACCGTACAAACGTCCAAGGCGTATATACTTTTATGTCTGTCCTATTTGTTATAACTGCGACAGTTTTCCTGTCATTTATGACACACTTTCCTTCCCCCATTCCCCTTCACTATCGGTCGGTCGTTAAGTACGAATAAAGGCAAATGTGGCTCACAATGTTGATACGCTTAGTGACCTTATCACAAATTTTGTTGTGTCATAACCAAAAGCGCCACACATCATTAATCCTTTACCTCGGTTTGTTTTATTGAATCAAAATGTGTAACGCCCCGCCATCCCACATCCCAGTCGCTCCTTATTGTTGACTGAATTTCGCATTTTGACAAATTATTTTGCATGTCTCGCGCTCATAAAGTTGACTTGGAGAGAAGAGTTTATTATAATTCAACTTTTTGTTTCCTTCTGGTGGTTTCCTTTTTTCCGCGAAAAGAAACCAAGAGATTTGCGCTTGTGGATAAACTTGCAAAACTCAATTAAAAGATCTTAATTGCTAGTCCTGAAGGCTTCGTACATCCGCCAAGGACTATACAGAGTTCACAGTACAAACTACTGTAGTGGTTGATTTGAATATTCTCTAAGAGATGCGTTTTCTTAATCCAGAGGACAAACTTTAATTGAACAATCGAGGAAAGATAAATAAATAAACAAACAAACCTCTGTTTGGGGCTGGTGCGCAATGGTGTTGATCCAGTATGCTCTATACACTGCCACCAGCACATAGCCGTGAGTGAGTTTGAAATTAGTGTTTATTTGTTTATTCAATTAGCCAGTGTATCTGGTACGCGCGGTCCCAGATTTGAGGTTTATTTGCTTGCTCGAAAAGAGTAGTTTTTTTTGTTTTTTGTTTTACTTCTTCTTCTTTTATTTACAGTTGAAAGGAGCAATATTGAAAATCTCATTCAGAATTGGTGTCTACTTAAATATTTATTAATAGGCACTTGTTCGCAGATATACTTTGTAAGAGTGGGAAGATGTGGGCGATTAATGAGTGTTTAATTATTTCCAAAGTGGATGTCTTATGGCTCATAATTATGTTTATTCGACTGTTTTATTTGAGTGGAGTGAGATGTGAGATTATCTGAAGATGAAGAGTTTTCTTTCTTTGGTGCTGATGGAGATATCGTTTTCAGCAGCTGGAAGTTTTTGGTTGAAGGGTTTACGATGGAAGAAGTTGGATTAATTTTTTATTGGTTTGACTTTTATTTGAATTTATTTCAATGTCATTAAGTTGAAAAGAAAAATTAATTTTATTGCCTTCAACTGCCTCTGCTCAGGGAAAAGCGAACATGTGTTTACTGGATACATTAGAATGTTGTTTCTCAGAATGATACGCTATTGCATTTTGTTTGCAAGCTACGTAAATGCAATGCCAAAAATAGCCTCGCAAGTACAGAAATAAAAATACGTTTGCGGACGTAGTTCAAGTTTCTAAAATGTGTGAAAATAGCAGGTGCGAGACACAAGTGTTATTATTTATCAATGAGGCAAAAAAGTTCATAGTTATGAAGAAGTTTCTGAGAACTGTTGCAGTTTTCAGGACCTGTATAAAGGAAAAGTCAGTCAGTGGGCACCTTTTTTTGTCTCTCACTGTTGATGTCGTGTTTTTGCAAGGAATCAGCGTCAAGACGAGGTAACTTTAGGGTTGTCGAAAATGATGATAATGATGATGAACGGCTAACACGATTTTGACGACAAAAGCAAGAGACATCTTGATTGAAATGCTGATTGACTTATGTGTGATAAATAAAACCCCAATCTCGATTGATGCAGTAAATGAACATCAGTTATCATCTTATATGATATTTACCCTGATTTCGTAAAAATACTTATTCCTAAGATTCTCCAATGCAATTCTCTATCTATCCAACCTTATGGAAAAGGGTTTAGATAGTTCCGATATCAAAGAAGTTAAGGTCTGTTAATGATTATCGTCTTTGAAGTAATAGTAAGTAAACAAATCAAGGAGCATATTGTGATGCAAAATATAATTTTCGCAAATATATATATATACTGCCAAGTACCAACTCACCTTGAATTCTACGTTGATTTTCTTCCTTTTTTTTTGGTGTCCTTTTCCTTCTGAGGACGTTTTCTTCCCTTTTATTTCTATACGATTTATTTGTTTTTCTATTCAACTATTTTAACTTCGACTAATTTAACTTCGACTAACTAGCTATGTATTAAAATAAACCAAATTAATATACGCGACCACGTTTCGCCCAATTCACAATTCAAATCACAATGGCTACCTATTCTAGGTACCAAGGTGAAGTTGGCCTTGATTGTACGAAAATTGAGTGCATCCAGCAACAGGTAGTCTGCTGCCGACCTCGACTGCTCAGCTGGGTTGGGTTCAGTACCACAAGAGGAAACTTATTTTTCTTTTGTTGAAGGTTGAAAATGCGATTATGTAAATTAATTATTTATGAATGAAATGTTTATAATAGGGTATTAAAACAAATCTTGATGGGCGCCAGGAAATTTTTAAAAGGAAATTTCCAAACTTATTAACCTGAAAAATATGAAAATATAGTAACACTGGAAAAGACAACCAGATGCGGATACGACGGCGATAAAAAAAAAATTAGTTGTATTCCCAAATTGGGTTTGTAAAATAATTTTATCTTTATTGTGGGAAAACCGTGACACAGTCTGGATTAAAAACCCAATCTTTTCCGAAAATTTCTATTGAAGTTAAAATATAATTTAGATAGATAGCGGGTCAGTAAGACCGTTACAGAAAATTAGTGGTAAAACAAAGTAAAGGTATAGTAGGTTGGACCGATATTGTCCTACCTGAAAGTTTCCAAATGGACGTAAATTAAGAAGGGGGGTTTTCTCTAATACGAACCAGGTCAAATCCTGGAATTTGGTACGCGATACTATCAATTAAAAAGGGGCCACTCAAATTCACCGTCGAAACAACTCTTTTCAAAGTTCACACGCAACGCTATATGTATATGTATAAATCTATATGTACTTATCTTTTCCTGTTTTCTAATTTCCTTCCTCTATGTTTCCTCTCGAATACTTTTCTCTGGTTCCCTTCTGAACCCTTCTTTGTGCTCCTGTCCTAGCTTCCTCGACTCACTTCCTAAATTTTTTTTAACACTTTTTTTTTCCTCTGGCAAAAAAACTAACTAAACTCGCTTCGCTTTTAGCTTTCTCAGATTTTCTCTCTCTACTCAAAAACACCTTAGCTGCTTGCTAGCTGACCAAGAAGTGTCGTTCACTTTTTGGCTAGCTCTTTGTCTGTCCTCAACCCCACGCTCTTACACGCATACATCCACACAATCCAACAACCACCAACGTCGATTCGGTATCTCGACGTCAACCACCATGGGTGTGTTGCGCCATCGCTGTTGAATCCGACGAAAGTGCGCATGCGCTCTCTCACATCAAAGAGTTCGTCAAGTTGTTGGTGTCGTCCAAAACTTGATGATCTCAATGAGTGAGTTCAGACATCCAACATTCAAGGAGTCGACAAGCTGTTGGTGTCTTCCAAAGCTTGCCAAACTCGATGGGTGAGTTCAGACCCCTAACTTACTATTTTACATCTTTTTGAGAAAAATTCTAAAAACTCCTCAAGCGAAACGAAGTTCTTGCTGGGCATTTTCCCAGTTACATTTAAACGCACGGAAGGTGAGTCGAGTAAGTCTAGACCGAAATATAAATTACCTCGAGAAATAACGTAGAAGGAGGAAATTCAAATCGCGTAAATCCCTAACTCTGGAATTGGTGGACCCTCTTTGCAGATTGGGGGGAGAAGGGGAAGAACACTTATCGTTCCAACCTTTATACCTTTTATTAATGTAGGATGGGCCAAAGGCCATGTTAATTCCATCTCGTCAGGAGGATGTGTATCGTTGGGTAGGAATTTTCCTTCTACCTTTATCAATTTGGTGATCAACTCCACTTGTCGTGAGACCGCCCGTCTGCACGTAGTTTGGATTCGCGTTGGGGATCGCCTGTCCCTTTACGGTCTGGTTTCGACCGGTTTCACCTCGATACCTATGAAGGGTGCTTTTGCACAATGCTCGACGAGAAGACCAAAGGCTGATGGAGACCTTGGTTGCCCCCAACTCTTCCAGCATTGTGCAGCCACAACCAACGACGACAAAAAGGGTAAGGATAAGGAAAGGATCCAAGAGTGCTTTTCGTAACGGTAAATTTTACCGTGACAATTGAAAGTTTAAAACTTTTGAACCCTTTTCAATCCGGGCTTATATCACAGCTGCACAACAGCCTTTTCATTCGACAGGTGACAGATAAAAAAAACTTAACTTTAGGGTCATGCTACGGTAACACCCGAAACGAACTATTTTCGACTAATAAAATTGTTAATCCTTTTGCTTATATCTACAAATCTTACAATTGAGATAAAGCAACTTAAAACGTAGAAAAATAAAAAAAAAAAATTAAAACGCTAAAATATCAGCATAAGGATTAACAATTTTATGAGTCAAAAAGTGTTCGTTTCGGGTGTTACCGTGGAATGACCTTTTAGTAACGCTGCTAGATTTCTCTAAAGCTTTTGATTTCGTAGAACTTACTATCTTATGCAACAAACTATTCACTCTGTTCTGGCACAATAGGTTTCATTCAGACACCGCAGTGTCCGGAGCTGAGCAAGCTCTACCCGTCAATCTAAATCCACTCTGTTAAATTTTTCGAAAAGTGCTTCTAAATTGATCTTTTGTTATTTGAATAATCGCTTTCGGACTGTAATAATAGCCTTTCCTCATACTTACCTTTGAGAAGAAAGGTGCCACAAGGCTCAATTCTTGGTCCTATACTTTTTTCTCTATTTATAAATGACCTGCCATCGGTTGTCAGTTATTGCAAATTTCTACTGATCTTTTTGAAGATGCCATAGCGAAAATAAACGATAATTTAGTATCGATAGTTAAATGGACAGTTCAAAACCAGTTTTTATTAAATCCAGATAAAACAAAATGTTAACCTATTGGAAAGCACCTACCCAATTTTTCTAGTTTCCCGCCAATTTTGTTAAATGGGTCGCAGGTTGAAATGGTTTCGAAAATAAAAAACCTAGGAAAAACGTTCAATAGTACGTTGTCCTGGAACGTCCATATCAATAGCCTTGCTGCTAAAGTTTATGGCTCATTACGCGGTCTTTCTACCACTGGGCCATTCCTGCCTGTAGAGGTCTAAACTAAATTAGTAAAAGCATTAGTTATACGCATTTTCATTTACGGGTGCGAAATTTTTGCAGACTAAGATTCAGCCTAGTTATGCAAGCTGCAATTGGCCTTAAATTCCATGACAAGGTTTGTTTTTGGCCTCCGGAGGTTTGATCGTATTTCAGAATACTCACGAAAAACCCTTTGATGTACTCTACATTGCTTTGTTCTTTTTGAATGAATTGCCTTTCTCGTCAATATTATCAAAACTTTTCTCACTCTACCGACTTATCTTTCTGACAAATTAACTTTTTCACAATCATCTCGATGTACAAACTTAAGATCTAACGTCACTACCTTGATAATCGACATTTTCTCTGTTGCTGTTTCAGAGTCAAGTGGTTGAAACGAACCAAGCAGTTTGTGCTCTGAGTAAAACGATGAATGATGCTCGTAAATCCTAATTGAAGCAAATTTTCTTCTTTTGTGGAATAAAATAATTGCCACATGTCATGTAAAAAAGGCCTTTGAAACTACTTCTTTTTTAAGGAAATTAAAGCATTGTTCTGGTTTGATCTAGGGTTGGTTCCAGTTCGTTTTCTGACGATTTCGAAAGCCTATTAGCTTATAAAGTTCCTCATTAAGGTTGAGGTTAGAAAGAGAATCACCATCTAATGCTATCCAACATATTATTTTTTGGTGAAACGAATCTGATTCAAAAGAGTCTAATTGTCTGATTCTGCTCGACATCACTGATCTCTCAAAAGTCACAACTATTAAGTCAAGTCACAACTTTCCACTGAACATCTTTCTACTTTCAAATTGTTTGTTCTTCTTGTTTGTTTCTGGTAATGAAGTTCGCCTATTGCCAGTGTTACTTTCTATAAATACTTAAAATAAAATCGAAAAGTGACTCACTCTCCTTTTGCTTATGTGAATGTCAATTAATAAGGATACCATTTAATGATGAGGTAGAGTTTCTGCAGTTTTGCATCACTTGGAAGAGGGCCAACGTGCTCATGGCCGAGGTATGTTGATAACAGCCAGTGGGTGTTTTTGCTGGTTGGGTATTTCGCTGTGGTGACATCGTGGTTACTTAAATCAGTCGGGATCCAGATTCTTTGTATTTTCCATACAGCCAAATATTATTGAGAACCCAAAGTCCTTGAACGCTGAATTTGGTGATCCATGGCTCTTGAATAATAACAATTTTTGGCTCTCTTCTACTTACGAGATAACAGGGATGGTTGCAGTTCTTGAGATTAATCTGAGTCAACTGCACCATCTTTGTTGTACTTATTTACAACTGCAGGACTTACCTCCGCTTACCCCCACCACAGATTTTTTTAGTTTGCTCTCAGAAGTAAGAAGGTCTTCCTTGCTGGGCGATAAGTTGTCTTGGATAAGCGGTCGTCAGTCCTATGTCGCATTTTGAACATCCATGTAGAATGTGTTAGTCTTATTTATTTGGAACGTGTTTGTGTCTATGGATAAAATTATGATGTGTATGGAAAGTTTCTTTATTGCAGGAACGTTCTGCATGTCTGGAGCTGTTGTTTTCAAAAGTTCCTCGTCTTTATTTGTAGATCTTGAGGATAATGTTATACCAACCAAATCGTATCACACCTTTGGTCGCAGCTAGGGGATCTAGAGAGTCTCCATTGATGGTTATTAAAACTGATTTAACCCTAATTTACAAACTGGGGTCTATTTGGACCCCAGAGCATGTTTGAACACTCATAACTTTTTTGTTTTTAATTTTTTTTTAAATGGGATTTTTACTCAGTGAACAAAATTCAATTTTTTATTCATTTCTTAAGTTGAAACGATTATCAGATGCTTACAGATTTTTCTGCGATTTTTTTGTGAAAAGAACCCGTCCACCCGAACTGGGGTCCATTTGGACCCCAGTACTGAAATTCTATGAAAAATCATATTTTTTCTAATAAATAATTATTTTATTTTAAAAGCAGCCTTGTTTATGTTTAGAAGAATTTAACTTGAAGTTGTGGGCAGTTTCGGGAGACATTTAACACATAAGGTTCTAGTGTGGCAAGGGCAACAACATCTGCCACATCCATCGCAGGTGGTTCTGGTTTTCTTGTCATCTGCTCTTGGGCAAAGGTGGCATCTGCTTCTTTTACAAGAGAGCCTTTCGGGGACTGTTGGTAATTTTTCCTGAACTCTCCCCAAAATACAGAGAGCATTCATTGCAGATTTTAAAATGCCAGATTGTGTTGCATGTTGAGAACGGTTATTCAATTCTGACTCAACCAGTTCCTCCGCTAGTTCGATGAGTTTATCACTTCTGTAAAATTTTTTGTTTCTTCTAGGTGGATTGAAGTGTCGAAAAATGATAACAGTTGCTAGGGCTGCTACGTCCAGTAAGTTGTAGAATACAACCATCGGCCAGCGATTTGTTTTGCGTGTACATGAATAAACTGAGACCATTTGGTCGAATACATCGACTCCACCTTTGGTGCTGTTATAATTCAGTATCAGGCTTACTTTGATGACCGGAAGTGGCTTTCTCATAGTTATGTTGTGTTGATAGCAATACCACATGTTTGTTTGGCTTCGGAACATAACTCACCAACGCCATTTTTCCAGAAAATCCAAAAATGGATGAGTGGACTGGACGATACTGCTTTTTGTTATTGACCTTTACAGGCTCATTCTGCTCATCAAGAACCTCCTTCGCTACAAAAGGTTTAGGCAAATCTCTTTTGTTTTTACGAATCGTGCCAAGAATAGTGATCTTCTTATCCAGCAACTTCAATGCCAAATCCACCGACGTAAAGAAATTATCAATAGTGAGGTTGCGTCCAGAATTGAAATATGATGGCATCAACGACATCACCACATCATATCCACGACCAAGTCCTGTACTTTGGTCAGAGCTACCAGTGTAGACAGAAAACTTCAGTGGATAGCCCGTTGAGCTTTCATACATCCACCTAAAGTTCAAGCCATTTTTGGCAGGCTTGCTTGGCATGTATTGAGGAAATTCAATCATTTTTACCTGAACAAAGTGAAATATTAATATTTTTTTCTTTTGATAGGCGGACCTGGCAAGAACATTGATATGCATCAATATTACAATCAGTAATTACGTAAAACAGACATATCGAAAGGGATAAGCGGGAATCCCAGATTTGCAAAATTAGGCAATTTCCATCGTTTTGAAAATTGAAAAATTTTATTGCTGACCTCCTACATACCTGCATAATGACATCTCTGCTTAAATTTCTTTATCCCTGCTATATGAAATACTTAGAAACAATTCATACAATAGCCAGAAAAACTATAACTGAACAATATAAGTCAGAAATCAAAAAAATTTCGAAGAAAAAATCGTGGGGTCCATTTGGACCCCAGTTCGGGTGGACACGACTTTTGCCGGTTTGTAAACGAGGGTTAAGAAGACCGTCTGGCACTCTCAGGTCTCCGCTGTTTACCAGTCGTGGGCAGGTAAAGCTACTCTTTCAAACTCGATCATTTTAAGAATCGCTTCTTTGCAAGATAATTCTGCTTGTAGTATGGCGCGAGCCCTCAGTCTGTACGGGACTTCTTCCCACAAACAATGTGTAGTCTTTGAAACAGGCACCGTGGTCTTTACTCCAATGAATGCAATGCTCGTCTCTGGGATCATAGTTCAGCTGGAAAACTTTTTGACTCTAAGAATTGACTTCTTATCGCAATTTTTATTGTGTTCAGCTGCAAGACTCAGTTTCGGGATCATACATGGCTGTTCTGATTTTCGTACGGATTCAAAACGGAAACCGAAATTGAATCCGTACGGATTTAAAAAGTGTGTTCTTATTTCCGAACGGATTCACTACTGATATTTTGTCACAAAAACGTGTTGGAAATTAAATTTTTGTGTTTATTGGAACAGTTTACAGCTTTATTGCATGTTAGTGCTAATATAAGTTTATTATTTTTCATTTCTAGCAATAAATAATGTTCTACAGAATTCAATTCAATTCCGCTAACAAAATGATAAGCGAATTGAAAACGTACGGATTCGGAATTGAGAACCGCAAATATTCTAAGACGGGAGGATATGGTATCCGAACGAAAATCAGAACAGGGGTGATAGTATAAATTTTAGCCCACAATGATTCCTGCTTTATGATTTTGCACTGGTACGACTGTTCCCATCCATGTACTTCAACTGAAATTTAATAGTTGTTTCTTTGTTTTTAAGTGACAAGGGCAGGGTCAGGTCACCTATATTTCGGCAGAAGACGTTTGCCATTTTTTTGTTTCGCCGTGGTCGTTTAGAATTTTTTTTTTTGCAAACCTTGTTTGGCAAATAACACTGCTTTCTTTCATTTTGTCCTCTTATAACTACGCAATTATTATTTGGCATTTCATTGTTTCGGCACAGTTTGAAATAATTTTGGGACAATACGCAAACATCATTTGGGTAAGCCCAAACCGGAAGGGGCAACCTCACTGTGACATTGAGATACCACTGTAAACTGCTGCCAATTTAGACCCTGATTTCTCTAAAAATTAAGAAAACCCCAGTGCTGAATTTAAAGAAGAATAAAAAAAAAAAAAAAAAATACATTTGAGTCCACCCACTCGTAATTCTACATTGATTCTACATTGTCGTTGTCAATGGAGTGAATTGAACCAGAAAACTGTCAACTAGAAACCGCACTTAAAAAATCAAAAGTAAAAGTAGATTTTCCTCAATTTGTATACCGTCTGGTTTTCAAAACCCGCAAATAAAATACTAAATATTATTTATTGCCTGATTTCTTTTTCTTTTTTATTTGGTTTGAGTTTGATAGGCGAATGAAAAGCTCATTGATACCCCCTCCTACTCTAAATGAACCTTCGAAAGTCATTTTTCATTAGCTTATCGATCTGCAAACTTTGTAGAAATAAAACCATAAAATGTAATAAAAACCGCAACGATAACAATTCATTTTAACGAGAATATAGTTTCCAGCCAAACACGCAAGCTTCTACTCCTATCTCACCACCAGATACTACAACTAACTTAATGTAGTGTCCTTAATGTCACAACTCACAAGCATCATAACTGTCATTGCCGCTTAAAACGAAGAGTGAAAAGCGATACACTCAGTTATAAAAAAAAACGAAAACAAAAACAAAACAAAGTAACAAAGTTATGACTACCCGTCATAAATTTCCATGTGCCACCACATCCAATGCACAAAACCACTAAAACGATCACAAAGATGTGCCTAACTGCGTTTCATAAGCCCCGCAACATGTTTCACAGATGTTGTTATGTCAACATCGTGTTTACAGCAACCCCTTTAGCCAATTTATCATTCCACAACTAGCCGATGCCCTCGAAAGGTGGTGGGAGTCAAAAAGAACGAAAAAGCACATATAGCGGAATGACTAACGAAATCACTAACAACACATCGACCAAGTCGAATACAAACTTGACCTCATTTTAACCCTATATTTACACCCCAACACAACACACGCCTCTTTTCAAGAGTAAGTGTGCCGTTGTGGCGTTTTTTTGTTTTAGTTTATATTTTTTTTGTTTTATGACAACCGAAATGGGCCTTAGAACTGACGGACGGCGCGGCGGTTCTGGTGGTGAATGGCAATTCCCGACAAGCAATTATTTTTCTCTCACCTCACATAGTATTGATATTCTCCTTTTTATACTTTTAAAGAGGACTGCGGGTTGGGAATTGTCGGTTGTCGCACTGTTGGCACATAAGGCGCTGTTCAGCTCACACAAAGATATTTTTTATGACCTACCGTAGGAAAACATCAAAAGTGAATTGTCCGCAATTTTAGGGGCGTTACAGCATAGTGTCCTTTTAAGGAATTTCTCCATGGAAATGACCATAACGTCGTGTCCAGTCATAAGGAAACAACCCATAGGAAGGACGAAAAATGAAATTGAAGTAATGATGGTCACGTCAACATGCAACATTAACATGAGAATGCAATTCAAAGCCATTTTCCCTCTATATGATTCCATAAAAAAAATAATAAAAAAAACTAGTTTCTTAGTGTTTACAGAAAAAGGTCCTTGCTCGTGTGTGGAATTAAAGAGCCACTTTAAAGCACATTTCGCTGGAGGTATTTTTATTTTGATAGTTCGAGTGTTTGTGATATTTATTATTTTAAATTGACACGAGAAGAGTAAAAAAGAGAAATTCACAGCGGTGGATAAAGGACCAAAAATTTATTTAAATTAATCGGAAGTGCTTTGAGGCTGCTGTCGGATCTGGTGCAGTTGAATGGAAGGTAGCGGGAGGTAAACAAATGATCAAGTACTACCTGACCCAAGTATCGACTAGGCGAGTACTTTTTGAAATTCCAATGCAAAATTATGGCAATTTTCAATGCAATAAATCATTGATTTAAATTTCAATGGAAATTATTTCTGGCCACTGACACGAATAACTTTTTTATCCTCATTGTCGAGTTCCCATTTTGTTTTTCCTTTTCTGTTTAACATGATGTCGATATATCTGCGGATGGAATTTTGGCGGTGTTTCGGTAAGTGAACACAATATCGAAGGCACTTGGCCCTGCAATTTCTGTGAAAAGAGATTGTATAGGTTCAATAAATAGATACGAGGATAAAGATAAAAAGTTTTGTTCGTATATTTATTTTAATTGGATAAAGCTTTCGTGTATGTAGAACCATAATTTAAGAATTATGAAAATTATCAGTCTTAAACTGTTATAACGTTTTTCTTTACACAGAATAAATCAATGGATTGGGTAGCACAACAGAGCTCGAGAAGCTTTCCCAAAAAGCATACCTTTGTGGGGAATAGAGGGGACTTACAAACTTTCATTAATTGTTAACGATTAAGTGCGCTTTTCATGGCAGAGTAATAACTCTCCCAAGGTATACCAATCCCTCACGAAGGCAATACCCGTTGAAAATAATTTGGAATTCGAGCGTCAAACTCTCTTGTAACAGATGACTTTGCTAACATTACTGCACGGGCTTCACAGAAACTAGGTTCAGTTTTGTTTAAGAGATTTGTTGAAATAAATAAAGTTGAATTTTTACCTGTTTTTGGATTTTCGCTGTCATGTTACTTTGATATCAGGACAGGAGTTTTATAAATGCAATCAGTTTGGACTGTCTACTTCCATTTGTTTTCTTCGCTTACTTACTTATTCAGATGGGCACTGCAGTTCGGGGTGAACCTGGACCTCAACCAACATCCTTCTATAACGACTTTGATTTCGGGCGAGCTCTCTCCAGTTTCGCACTCCAAGTCGGTTGAGGTCTTCATCCACTTGATTGCGCCACCTAAGACGAGGTCTTCCCCTTCCGCGATTTCCCTGCAATGTGCTTTCGAACATCCGACGAGCCAGAGCGTTTGGGTCCATCCGCTATATATGGCCCAACCATCGTAGCCTCGCGATGCGTACTCTTCTGGCTATGCCCATGTCGCGGTACAGCTCATACAGCTCGTTGTTGTATCTTCTTCTCCACACATTGTCTTCGCATACTGGGCCAAAGATCATTCGGAGAATTTTTCTATCGGAACAACCAAGGGTTTCCTCATACTTCCGTGCCGTAAAGCAGGACTGGGATGATTAAGGTCTTATATAAGGTTACCTTGGTTTTTCTGGAGAGGGTTTTGTTTCTCAATTGCCTTCTTAACCCAAAGAAGCAACGGTTGGCAAGAGTTATTCTCCGTTTGAACTCCGCACTGATGTTGTTTTCCGTGTCTATAGGGGATCCTAGGTAGACGAAGTCCTGTACTACCTCGAAGTTATGTCTGTCTATTGTGACGTTTTGTCCAATTCGTCGATGTTCTGTGTCCTTATTTGATGACAGCATATACTTTGTTTTGCCCTCATTAACCATCAAACCCATTTTTGCCGCTTCCGTTTCAATACTCGCAAAAACACCTATGACATCACTAATTTTTCTTCCCATGACGTCAATATCGTCTGCATATGCGAGTAATTGCACAGACTTTTAAAAGATTGTTCCTCTGGTGTTGACGTTGGAGTTTCTTACAATCTGTTCAAGTATGATGTTGAAGAAATCGCATGACAGTTTGTCGCCTTGCCTAAAACATTTTTCGACATCAAAGGTCTCGGTGAGTTCTTTACCGACCTTGACGGAGCAGCATGAATTCTCCAAAGTCATCCTGCATAGTCGTACGAGTTTTGCAGGGATGCCGAAACTAGAAATGGCTCTGTACAGCTCGTCTGTGTAGATACTGTCATACGCGGCCTTGAAATCGATAAAAAGATGATGAATATCGATATTACGTTCTCGGGTTTTTTCCAAGGTCTGCCGTAATGTGAAAATTTGGTCTATTGTGGACTTCTCTGGTCTAAAACCACATTGATAATTACCTATCAAGTATTTGACGTTGGGTTTCAGACATTCACATATTACAGCAGACAAGATCTTATAAGCGACGTTAAGGAGGCTTATGCCTCTATAATTGGCGCAATTGTGATTGTGGTCTCTAGCTGCCTTGAAAAGTTCGGGATCAAGGCCATCTGCACTTGCAGTCTTATTTGATTTAAGTTTGCATATGGCAAGCTTAATTTCTTCTAGGTCGGGAGGACGGCATTCTTGATCTGTCATGGCACCTCTCTATTTCCTCAAACGAGCGCTTCTCATGTTGCTTCTTTGTCGTTTTGAGAAGTCGGTGTTCTTCCCTTCTTTTCTCCTTGTAGATCTCGTTATACTGATCGTAAGCAGCTCTTGTTCATTGTTGCATCAGCTTTTGTCGTGCTTTTTGTTTGGCTGCATTTGCCTGCCTGCATTCTTCATTGAACCATGGGTTTCGTTTTGGTGGACCAGTGAAACCCAGAACCTCAGAGGCAGCGGTTCTGATGGCTTCTTGGCATTGCTGCGACTGATCTTCAATGCTTAATGCTGATGGTATGGGATTCAAGACTAATTGAAGGAACACTCGATTGGAAAAAGCATTGGCAATCTCTTCGGCAGTATTCAATCCCGCTTATACACACATACACAGAGAGTCGCAACAGAGCGACGAACCTCGAGACCTAGCGTATTTATCACATCCATGCCTTGTGAACGAATGGAGACCTACAGCTTGCTACCGATTCCGGACGGCCAATCGAGGAAGCGCATTCAATGGTGTTAAATTTATTATCAAGACCTCCTTGCCAATTCGCCACGAAAAGTGGTTCCCGTGGAAAAAAAAACATTTTTTGGTTTTTGTTGGGGTTTGATCCACGAATTTCATGCTCCACTCATGCTTTTTGGACTAACTGCCACACAGCCACGTTATATCTTACCAATGGCCACGCCATTTCCATGGTCCAATCTACAGTCACAATGATTTCCGCTACAGTTCATGTTGCTGCTGTGAGGCCCGTGGCGTGATGGCTAATATGCCTGGCAGTTAGGTGGGAGTTTTGAAATCCAAATCCCAATAGACACAAAATAAAAACCATTTGTAATCGACAAAATATTGATCCCCTTCATTCATCACAAGTGAAGGTTTTGAGAAGTGGGCTTGGACCTGATTATCCTCGCTTTGTTTCACCGCCTTATTGATTTATTTAGGCCGCGTTTCTGCTGTCTATCTCTGTTGCGGTCACACTGTATACACACGACGATATGATAATAAATCAATGTAAAGTTCAATAAAAAATAGAATCAGATGCTGCATTAAAATTGACAAAAAAAAGTACTCATACGCCACAGTGCACCTTAGTCAAATAAATAAGCAGAACTGTTCACTATTCACTCACAAAGCCTTAGACTTTTGCTTGAGCAAAGAAATTCAATCTCTTATCAGTTTCAAGGACCATGCTTTTAAGCTATTAGCTTTGTAAAATATATCTCAACAAGTCTAAAAAGTGCCAAGATCACGAAAGCCCAAAACAAACTCTACACTTAACGAGTTCTTCAATCCAAATTAACAAAGTGAAGAAGATTCGGTCCTTTCTATAGCACGTCTTCGTTAATTGCCCTCTTGAAAACGCCTTGACAACACCACGGGGACTTGAGTTCGACAAAGAGTAGTGAGTTAACTAAAATAAAACTTTCTCAGTGTCAACAACAACTAAGACACAATCACCAAACACCAAGAATAGAATTCTAGTCTTAATGAAATAAAGGAAAAGAACATACACACACACATGCTCATTTATTTGGGTAATTCATATGTGGAACAAGCCACTGTTAAACATGCTGGCAGATGCGGCTTTTTCTTTCTTTTATTCTTTGTCATGACAATATGTTTGCAAGTTTTGTGTGTTTTTTCTTCTTCTTATTTTTGATCTCGAAAAGGAGACAAGCTCCAGAGTTTATTGTTTGTTTTATGTACATTGCACATGGTTGGGTTGTTCTACTGCTTCCACATTCGCGCGGGTGATTTTCTTTGGGAACTTAATTTCTTTCAATCAAATAGAACAGAGGGAGAGACAGAGAGAGAGAATGTTCCACGATGAAGACGACAGCCGAACGACCGACAACTTCACAAAGGCCATGGGCTGGCTGTGAAAACAGCACGTGAGTAGTTGTTATTTTCAAGCTTCTGCTGCAAATGGTTGAAGGTGGTAGTTGATGTGAAACGGTAGTATGGTGGGTATATAGATGATGTACTACTCGGTGGTCTAGTTAGCTGTGCAGGCATGCATTATCGACCGGAATGAAGAGCATGGGGTTGCTGCGGGAGTCTGTGTGTCATCGTAGAACTTGGTTAGTACAACTTTTCTAGTTCCTACCTACGAGTACTATGTCAATAAGACTATTAAAAATTATGTTTTTTTTTTTGCTTTGTTTTGAAATTACGTTTTTCCGGTCTGCGAATGAGTTTAACCTTAGGAGAGTGTAAAATGAATTGATTATTTGTTTGTCGGTGTTGATAAAGTAGAAAGTATTCTTTTATTTGATCTGGAAGCGATATTCGATGTCTAGAGTTTGATTGTTTCCGTTTATATTAGAAACTGATTGAAGCAATTGCTATTTCCTGGCTTATGACGGACCATGAGGCTTCATTGATGTATTGATGTTAATGATTTTGATTAACTGAACCTTGTTTCAACTAGGTCGGGCTTGTGGTGCATGGCTGTGGCCAACGAGCTTACTTTTGTGTGCTCAGTTGCTTGAGACCTTATTGTATCAGAAACATTTGCTGATTTTGATTCGCCTGTCTTTTCGTTCGTAGTTCGCATCAGATGTCGACATTTATAATGTTTTCAGGAAATTTGTATGAGCAAATCTTTGTGGTGCGATTCTTAAATGGCTATTCTGGTCTAGAAGCTTTAATTTTAGGAATGTTCATAATAAATAAATAAATAAATAAATAGGGTGGCGCAACAGAGCGAGAAGCCCCGGAGCCTAGTGCATTTCTCACAACCATTACCTATTGAAGGAATGGAGGGGACGTACAGTTTTCTCCCGGTTCCGAACGGCTAATCGAGGAAACGCTTTTCATGGCAATGAATTTACTATCGGAGGACTTGCGTAGGTAAACAGGGTTACATGATAATCACGTCACGGACGCCTACCACACATTTTTCATATAAAATAAAATTTCTATTGTCCGTTTTTGATGATTTTTATTATTGTTTAAAGGAAAAAAATTAAATAAGTAGGGGCTAAAAAAAAATAGTGATTCATGGTTGAAATGATTACAACCCTTGAAATGAACCAAAATAAAAACTGTAAAAAATTCATTATATGTAAACATGTCGCTATCACACTGACCTTTGCTGAACCTTTGAAGAAATAATAGTTCACAAAATATCGTCGTCATAAGAAAAATCATTCTTTTACTGTCTCCATTTCTTACATTTTCGAATTTTTTTGAAAATACTTACCATTAAAATATTTCAAAATCAAGGGCAGGTGCGATCGATACAAGTATCTCAATTATCTGTTCCAAATTTGATAGGAATCGGTTTTGGTAGATCATGTCAACCACCTTAAAAAAGTTGTTTCGAGAAAAACAGAAAAACGCGCTAGAAATTTATGGGAATATACCATTGTGACACTTTCAGAAAATCATTTTTTTGCTGGCTTATTCGAAAGCTTACACCTTCAAAATTGTTCTGTGAAAGCGGCAAGTTGGTTTCTTGAATTGATTTCGAATGGCACCGTTCTAAAGCGTGACCACTCACATGTAAAAACCACGACAGTTTAAACTTTAGACGCGTTTTTGTCTAAACAACTTTTTTCAAAATTGCTGACATCATAACTCAAAGAGAAATTAGCCGACCGACTCCATATTAAAACTGAATTTCTTGAGTATACATAATTTACTATATAATGACCTACGACCTTTTTGATTGGTTGAAAGTTGTCAATTAAAAAACGATCGTTTCTTACCCCAAATTAATTAATGGTATACCAATAAACTTATCTGGTACGGCAAAATATCTCGGAATTGTCCTTGATCGTAAACTTAAATGGAAAGAAAATTTAAAAGAAAGAGAAAGGAAAGCTCAAATCGCTTTCTACACTTGTAGTAGAATTTTTGGGAAAAAATGGGGACCTGGTCCCAAAACCATTCACTGGATGTATACATCCATAATAAGACCAATCCTCACATATGCCTGTCTAGTCTGGTGGACATAATTAGAGAAGGCTTCAGACCTTAAGACCATGACCAAAATCCAAAGGCTTGCATGAATTGGCTCAACTAGTGCCATGAGAACAACACCAACTGCAGCTCTGGAAACTTTCCTGTCGCTAGCCCCCCTAGATCTTTTTACTAAAGAGATGGCGGCCAAAAGCGCACTGCGACTCAAACAATGCAACAATTGGAAAACAGGCATATCAGGCCATAGAACCATCATGAACCAAACAGATATAGACATTCAAACAGACTATACCCCCCCCCCCCCCCTTATTGACTTCAATCCAAATCCAGTAGCCCTAACAGTCTTTCCGACAAGAAAAAGCTGGGAGGAAAACAAGGTTATAAAAGGAAATCACATTTCCGTTTTCACAGATGGTTCCAAAACGGACGAAGGGGTAGGGTCAGGTATCTTCTCAGACTACCCCACCATGAATAGATCAATAAAGCTTCCCGACTTCTGCAGTGTCTTTCAGGCAGAAGTACTTGCAGTGTGCGAAGCCGCGAATTACCTAGCTACGCAAAACCTGATCAACAAAAATATTGACTTCTTTATAGACAGTCAAGCGGCCATCAAAGCTATCTCATCCATTATGACAAAATCCAGACTAGTAGACAACTGTCGCAGTAACCTAAGACTGCTAAGCGAAACAAACACAGTTAGTTTAACCTGGGTTCCAGGACATCGTGACATAATTGGTAATGAAATGGCGGATAAGCTGGCTAAAATCGGGTCAGCACTCGAATCCAGCGAAACGAACACCTTAGTTCTAAGGCCACTTGAGCAAGAAAAAAACAGAATCAGACATAATTTTCTAACGATGACAGGTGGTCATCGTTAGAAACATGCCGAGTTTCTAGAAACCTTTGGCCAGACATTTCCAAGAAAAAAACAGAATTTCTACTCCAGCTAAGTAGACCTCGGCTCTCTCTGTTGATTGGCATTCTCACGGGTCACAACTCGTTGGGTACCCACATGATGAGAATGGGCATTAGCACATCCGACTTATGCAGAGGATGCCAAGATGAGGAGGCAGAGGAGGGATCATTCCACTTCCTCTGTGAGTGTCCTAGCTTAGCCCACACTCGGAAAAAAACCCTCGGAGAATACTTTTTCGACGAACTTTGTGACATCTCAAATCTCCCAATGAGCAACGTCCTGAAATTTACTCAGGGCTCCAAATGGTTCAGTTGGAGCTCCCTACCACAATAACCATCTACCTATCCAATCCTCCCATTTCCTCATCCTCTGATTTCCCGGGGAGGACAATGGATCCTTGAGATCCGAGTGAGGTGTTGCCACTTGTGGCTGCACCCCCCATTCAACCTAACCTAACCTAACCTACCTCAAATTACTTACATATTTTTTAAATACTACGCCATTTCGTTAATTTTTGATATTTTTCAAAAAACGTACCTGATTGTATAGGAAATATTTTCTAGTTTAATTCTTTTTTTGGATTTTTTTTTTGTCTTAATAACTCGTTTGGCCAGAATCATGTCAGCAGTTGGGTCACTTTTTTTTGCACCACTGAAGAGAGTAAAAAAAAACATAAAATAAAGCAGAAATGTACCCTATTATGCCCAAAAAACTTCAAAACATTCTATCGGCTTAAATGCCCGGTCACAAAATCTGCTCCTTTGGAAACGGGAGGAAAGTGATGTGTAGAATCCTACATTGAATATAAAAAACCTAAGTTTACCACCAAAATCAATTTAGAACCGCAAAGTACATATATTAATCGTGAAGGTAGATTGACTATAGAATCGGGAGTGTTCATTTTCACAAAATCTGCTGTATCTCCGAAAATAATACGAATTTTGAAAAATCTCTTTAAATAAATATTTTTGAGGGTCTAAGCTATGAAAATATGTAAAAAAAGATTTTTTCAAATTTCTGTACCAGAATACCTCCATAGGAGAATATAAGCTGATATACTTAAAGAATAAACGCATTGGCCAGGATGCAAAAACCAACGATTAAATTTATAGGCGAAAGAAATAAAATCCTCTTGCTTTACAAGTGCTCCCCAAGTTCACCGGCTACTTCTAGGTTCACATTGATAACTGTTTTGCAACCCTGGCTTTTTAATGAACATATCTCAACCACATGCATGTCTGTCTTTTAAGTAAGATCTCAAGGTTCGGATCACGGATATATCCAATTACTTTTAAACAGGTATCGCCTTTCGCAAGGAATTGGCAAGTCTTCCAAGAGTATTTAGCCTGCCATGAACATCGTTTTCTCACTTAGCTGTTCGAAATCGCCAGAATATGAAGGTTCCCATTCTTCACAAGTCTTGAACCAATAGGTTCCTTATGTTCTTTTGTTCAAACCTTATTATTTACTTTCGATTCAGAAGGAAAAGTATTCATTCTTAGAACTTTAACTTGTTCGAAACTTTCACTGCTATTACCGTAAATTATTGAGGTACTGCATTATTAATAAAATGATTGCACTGTGTAGACGTACATTTTGCTGAATGATACATAAAATAATTGATAGGTATGAGTATATTATTACTGTAATGTTATAATGATAATATTACAGTAATGGCGCACAAGAATAAAAGCTTTTAGATTTTTAATAGTAAATCGTCAATATACAGGGTGTCCCGTAATTCGTTTTACATACTTTGGGATATGATACTTGGTCATATTCTAAGAAAAAAAATTGTTCTACATTAAGGTCCGTTTCTCAAGTTTGACATCACTTTTTGACAATTTAAAACAAGTCTAACTTTGGTGTACCCTAACCTGTGTTAAATTCGATATCTCTGTCAATACAGATGATGGAGACCTTATCTTAGACTTAATTTTTTGTAGAAATAACAATCTTTAAGACTGTATTTAAGTTGAGCTTTCATAGGTTAAGGGTTGCCAGATTTTCTTCCCCAAACAAAGTTTTGACTTTGAGGTCATTTTTTCGCAGAAAATACCTGATAAACATAGAGTTTCTTTATTTTTTACAGATGAACAAAACAATAATAAAAAAAAACTTAGTAATAAGTGCACTCAAAAACCCTTCCTTTTTAAGATACTTGGAAAAAAAACTAAAACAGGTAAAAATTCTAATTTTGTCTTTTTTACGGTTTTTTATTGCAACAACTTGCAAAGGGAGCAGTTTTCCAAGAAATTTTAGTAGTTTGTTATGTATTTTATACAAATACAATTATAAGAAGTGCTCAAAGTGCCCTCCTTCGTTTTGAATCCATGCCAGAGCCCGTTTTTGGATTTCATTGTGGGTGTTCTCAGCGAGTTCTAACTGCAGTTTTATTAAGTAAAGCTTAAAAGAATTCCTTTATCGTATCCACAACTTTCAATAGATTGACTGGCGTATCGTACGTTTTGTGGGGCACTGAAAAGCTCCCTAGAAACCGCGTCGCACGTTTTCATGCACCACCAATTCCTTAGGTGTTTCTTTATGATTTCATGATTTCCTATGGGGCTCTTATTATGTGCTATGTCACTTTTGTGGCTGTGAGATAAGCTTTTTTTCTCGTGCTACAATTGTGGTTTCAATTGAAACTTTACCTAAACCAGTTCCATGTCGTAGGAAAACGAACGATACACAAATACTGTTACAAAATGACATTTATAGCGACAATCAAATAGGGAATTGTCTTTAAACTAATTTGAATACGCCATGAAACAGACAGAGGCGACATTGAAAATTCCCTAGCCAAAATGTAAAAATAAACTGATAATCAAAGTACTTAGGGAATATTTCTGTTGTGGATACCTTTTTTGTGAACACCTTAGATATCCTTTGTTTGAAATATAAGGCGTGTTTTTTTTTTCTAAGGTGGATGGCTTCCGAACTTAATTTTATAAAGAATGCACTGTACTCAGTTTTCTAATTTTGCATTCGTTGAACCAAGTTCAACAAATGGTTGTCGTTTCTATTCGACTTATTTGCCCGGTAACCAAAAACGATCGAATGTGAAACTATGCCCTTTATTTTTCAGTTGTTTAATTGGACAGCTTATTCATTACAAGTTCCATCAACAGGATTAAGCTAACTTATTCGTTAGCTTTTGCTCTCGTTATTGTTCACTTTAAAAGTAATGTTAACTGTTTACTGGAACATTTATCAACAGTTATGGTTAGAATGGTGTACTGATTTTTCAACTACTAAAAAGGAAAAAAATTGGGGGGTTAGTCAACTCATTTTCACCTGATAATGTTCCATCCTGTAAATAAACTGCTGTCAGTTCATGATTCATGCTTTATGTCATTTATTTAACTTTTCCCTATCGTCTTCTGTTTTCATACGAGCGTGGAAGTCTTCATTTATTACCAAATTGCTTAAATCAGGAAGCCAAAGCAACAAGCGCGACTACAGAGGAATTACAAAAAACCCATAATAATCGAAGAGTTGATTCACGGAACAAAATCGCATATAAGGCCCAACAACATGGATTTGTCAAGGGCAAGTCTACCATAACAAACCTTTTGGAAATCTCATCTTACATCACAAAAGGATTAACAAAGGTCTTCAAACGGATGTGGTATACATTTTTCCAAAGTTTTCGACCAACTTATTCATCAGCTGCTAGTTACAAAACTTTCTCCAAAACTTGTCCAGTTGATTGAAAGTTACTTATTCGGCCCTATCGAGGTAACCCTAACCGTCGCGTCCGAGCGGAATTCTCTCCGATTCGGAGACATTTTGCTAGTTCTCCGATCGTCCGATCCGACGTCCTCCGATAAGTTTTTGCTGCGGAAAATTTTAGTTTTGGAAAGCAGTGCGTTGCCGCATTTGTGAAAAATTTCTTACAATGACTACTACTGCGAAGCAAAATTGAATCTCTGAAAAAGGATGCGTTGCAGAAAAAACTCCGCTCCGAAAATTACCTCGACAGTTTAGTTCAAATCTGAAGTTTCCTGTGCAATAGAAGTTTAATCCGTTGCTCCGCAAGGAAAGCACCTGTATCCACTATTATTTGTGATATTTATTAATGATCTACCCTCTTCGATACGACATCTATATGCTGACGATGCGGAAATCTCGTTTTCATACAAAAATAAAGCTGATCACATAAAACTGCAATCTGGTATCGATCATTTACTACAATGGTGCAAAAACAACAGTCCTACACTGAACTCTAAGAAATGCAATGTTATGAATTTTGCTAGAAGAAAGAAGAAAGAATGCTTTCTAAAATGATTACTTTATAAGTAACTCGAAACTTGAAAGAGATAGTTATTTGTTGATTTGGAAGTTATATTTGATCCGAAATTAGTCTTCAGAATGCACATCCATTCCATAACTGCAAAAACTTCTATTCGTCTGGTAATGATCAAAAAAGTTCAGTGACCCATGTGTCACAAAAAGCATATTCATTGGCTTGGTTCGTTCGGTCTTGGAATTGGTATGGTGCCTGTATTACGCTTGTCACATTGCTTGAATTAAATCCTTTCAAAAACAATTTCTTTATTTGCTCTGCGTCATCTGAACTGGGATAGTCATCTTCATCTTTCTCCATATCGCTCGAGACTTCTGCTGATTGGTCTTAATTCCCTTTAGGACAGGAGGTCATCGCTCAATAAATAAAAAAATAAATAAATAGGGTGGCGCAACAGAGCGAGGATCCCCTGGGCCTAGCGCATTTCTCACAACCATGCCTTGTGAGGGAATGGAGGGGACCTACAACTTTTCGCTGGTTCCGAACGGCTAATTGAGAATGCGCTTTTTATGGCAATGAATTTACTAACGGAGGAGTTGCCAATTCCTCGCGAAAGGCGATACCCGTGGAAAAACATTTATGCATTTTGCCTCTGCTGGGATTCGAACCTCGAACCTCTGGGTTAGCAGGTGGACATGCTAACCATTGCGCCACGGGTACCACATCGCTCAATGCTACCTTTATATTCAATAAGTTCTAGAAGTACTTAGATCCGTGGAAGCCTTCATGTCAAAAGTACCATCTTGGACAAAATTCAGCACGACCGGCTCAGTTGGTATTGTCATGTTCAAAGGAGAGATCCGCAGAACCCCGTCAAAAAGGCAATATCGTACAACGTTTCAACAAATTCGCGACGAAAAAGAAAAGGCAGGCCAAAACACTCCTGGTACAAGCAAATGCAAAAACAGCAGCATTTGGTTGGCCTCAGACATGGAACAATCCAAAACCGGGAGGCTTGCCGACGATTTCTGAGGTCAACGCGGCGTACCCCACAGGCGGATCACTAGTGTGAAGCAGCAAAGTGGGAGAGTTGTGATCGCTTCAAGATCACTACTCGTAACGCCGAAAATGAAGAAGAAGAAGAAGAAGAAGTTCTGAAGGCATATATAAGATCACCTCATCTGCTTTAGCTACTAAAAATAAATGTGCCACTTCGGCAAGATTGAAATATCAAAATTTAGCAAACTAATGAAACAACAATAAATTAATTGAATAATGAACCTTTCTCTCTCCTATATAAACAATTTAATACTTATACTTTTTTTTTAAACTTCAATCTTAGTTCTTACAAGTTCAAAAAAGGATTATTGCTTTATAATCTGAACATTAATTATAGCTTTTCAATTATTATGCAAAACAACTGTGAACAATTGTGTATATTGTTGTATGTATATTGTAGTGTGTTATTAGTGATTCCGGTCCCTGCAAATTAATATTCGGTTTCTTAAACCATGAGTCAAAAGGTAGTTGAAAATTCACATAGATTCAATCAAATCATTTAAAATAAGGCTCTCCCCTGTTATTTTTCAAGTTGTAGCTGCCCCTATTACAAGGCCTCTAACACAAGGCCACTATCAGAAGGTCCCTCGTAACAATTTCGGACTACAAATGCCAACAAAGTTGCGGCTCGAAATTAGTTACTATTGATAAAATTATTAAAATGTTTTCTGTTGCAAAACATTCATTACGAAGATGTTTTTAGTTATTCTTTTTCATCATTCGTAGTACCAAATTGCTACGACAGGATTGGTGATAGAGTGAATGATTGAAATGATTGCTTGATTATCCTGGTGTTGGTTATAAATAAAGAATTTTTGTATTACACTGTTTGTTTATATAAACATAACCGATTAGTCTTCTCTCTACTAAATTGATTTTTCATTTGCAGATTTCAAGGGTATAACCTTTTCGAGATCTTGAAAAACATCAGGGTCCAGTGATCGACCCTTTTCTCAATCCATTTTTACTTTCATTCCTACGCTGGACTTCGCTCACTCCCTGCAATTCTCTGTTCTACCAACTGTTAAGGTCATGTTTAAAATATTGCCAACAAATCACAGTGTTGCAGCATTTCGCTCATCTAAAGTAGACAGTAGAGAACAAAGAGGGCTGTGTTTTTTTTTTTTTTAATTTTATTTGACAAGCGAAAATGTTAAGCTACTAATTCCGATATTCGTATTAAAATAAAAAAAAAACACTTTTACACTAGCTACAGCCAAAACACCCGCAAATTGGAAACATTTCCATGTTCTTTCACCTAATTTTATTCATCAGATTGCAATTTATACCTTTCGTAATTTATGGCTATTTTTCAATGCCTTCAATCACAGAAAATTCAAAATTTGTGCTTCCCCAAATGGATTCAATTAACAAAAGACTGCGGCAAACAAACAAAAACCAAAAAAAAGGTAATGTTACAAGGACCCTCTCGTCCTGTCGTCATACCAATCTTATTATAAGTAATTCATCAAATGTGACGGCTGAGGAACGAGAATTGAAAGAAAAACACGGTCATTCAAATGGAATTTCATTTAAAATTCTTAAAAAAGAAAATACCAACCACGATGGAACGAGGATAACTGACACATGCCGAGCACGAACAGAGTAGAGCAGTAAAATTGTGATTCGGTTTTTTTCTTATTTTCATTCTTTTTTGTTTTGTGATTTTCAAATCGATTGGCCATTTGGAAAATTTGCAATCTTGCTAACAAAAGGCCGTCTTCTGAAGAAGATGAAGGATAAAATTACATCCAAACTTGGGAGAGGTATTTCGAAAAGAAGACAAAACAACAAAAAAAGTATAAAGAATTTTAAAAGGCATTTCAATTGCCCTTCTTTGATATTTGCATTCCAGATGCACCAAGGGTGACATCAAAATGGTCTGTTACTTTATTTCGATCCAATATCAAATAACCATGTGGCGTTGTGAATGGAAAACATGAAAAAAAAACCAACGACGATGACGCCGATACGTGAGTCTAAGGGTTAAGGACAAAGGAATATAGTGATATCTTTGAGAAAAGAGCTGTGCTGTGATGATGGTAAAAAGGGCTGAGAAGAGAATCGTGATGGGCTACCCATTTATTATTAGTTTTAGATATTTCAAGCATTTCTTTTGAGAATTAATGCAATTCGCTTGGTACAACTGAAGCATACCATGGACACCAGCTGGCTCGTAAAATTTCATTAATTTATCGATTTTGGACGAGAGAGAAGGAGCACTTTTGAAACTCAAATAGTCTACCCCCAAAGGATACTTAGACATTTCCATTAAAATATATTGTGTTTGAAAATATTTCTTTGAAGTAACCAAAGTCACACTTCAAAGATGTTTATTCGCTTTAAAAATGTTTTGGTTATTTGGCTTGAACGTCTTTAATGAAAATCAATACGCTCTACATATATGGGATTTGTTTTCACAGAAAACGGCTACAATCATACTAATCATAGGTGGGTTTTGTTAGCCACCTCAGGAAACCTTTAAACGATAGCTTTACAAAAATAAAACTGAGATTAATAAAGTACGCCTCACTTTAATCGTGTTTTATTGGTTAATGCTGACTGCATGGCGAAATTTAACACGAAAAATAACGACATCAAACGATCTGTAAAGAAAAAAAGGAAATTTATGAAATGCTTAAGACACTAGAAACTGTTAAAGAAAATTTAATCAGTTTTTAAAAAAAATGGCTGATTTAAATAAAGGGCTTTGATTAGGTTTTAAATGCCTACACTGTTATCAGTGATTCACAGTGACAATTGGCGGTATGTTTGTGGTCATTACGTACACTGTTACTAGTGATTGTCAATTTGACGATTGCCGGTACATTTGTGCTAAGTACCTTTTGTCACTTAACATCAATAAATAGACTTAATTAGTAACAACGTTTACAATTTGTTGTTGCCGATATACCGATATACAGCTCCACTTGCTCGAAAAAGTGGTCGAAAATTGAACGTTTCGAATACGCTCCATTCAAAACATCCTTGAGGTTTGAAATAGATTTCTAGAACAAATGGCATTAATGCAAGACGACTTTGCAGAAGAGACTTGCTGCATTGCTGATTAAACAAAAGAGCTGAAGTCAGAACTTGCTACATGTTCTTTTAATAACATATATTTGGTGAGCAGCAGTGCAAATATCCTGAATCTGAATATTCTTGGTCAGATTTATGGCTAGTCATAATGCCAGCAAAGCAACTGTTTATCAAGTCGATTGACATGTACACAATTAGATTAACGATTTTGGAGTTTTTTTTTTTGTGAAGACACTTCAATAAGTTCCTCAAAAAGGGTACAACTTTGAATCGACATTGCTTGATGATGATCAATACTAACAGACTTTTTAGAATCGAAAAGAGAAAAAATCTCAATATGATAGTCAACTTCCAAAGGCGATAAAAAGATAAAACGTGTGGCTGAATTCGTTGAGAAATGGGGGGTGCGCAACCATTTTATGGTCAATACTTAACGTTTAATGTTTCTATGGCAAGTATAAATATTCATCCAAGAGTAGAGGCTTTGTTGTAACATCGGCCTTCTTGAGTCAGTTTCATGTTCTTGTTTACTCATAAATTATTTTTATTTGTATTTATATCTTTTATTGATTTGTTGTCATTGGCGGTGTATCTTTACAAGGCTTTTGCTTTCTGAATTAAACATAATCCATTCGACATCAATGTCCAATAAACAAACAATAAATTAAACGTTGCACCCGCCCTACTTTATATCCGCAATACCCAATACTCAAACCACCCACAACGCAAGAATCCTCTTCCGTTCTGTTAAAGAACTACAATAACACGATGTCAGTTGTTGTCTCTGTGTTTGTCTATCACAATCGCATATCGATCGGTATCGTTAATCGCATAAACATTTGTTTATTTGTGTAATCACAACACAACATAGTAAGCAAGTTGCACACACATGAATGTCAAAGGCAGAGTGCTGCCACTTCAACAGTTTGATTGACAAACAACAACCGAAAGCGAACATACGTTCGTATCTAACTTTAGAGACCTACAAAGATAGATATGTATATGGAAAATCAAAGGCACTGCAACTATCCGCACGTGCACATGAAAAAAACAAAACATCCGATAACTATGTTATCGGATTTCCATGCTGCCCGATTCGATTTTAGCATTTTGATTGTTTTTGTGGGCGAAGCAGGGAATCGTAATGAATTGTGCCTTAAGTATAGCCAGCGAACAACCGGCGTTGCAATGTTTCGAAGTAATTAATTTGAACCTTTAATTGATTGAGGAGCCAGCCGCATTGCTTGCACAAAGCATCCGATCCACCATAACTTCTTTAATTACTTTCAGACCATTCTCTTTTAAACCAATCGATTGCTGTTATTGTATTTTCTCCTACAAAAGAGAATCTGAAGGATTTTTTCCTTTTTTTGCAGTGAATTCTCGGGCATGTTAATGAGATTATAATGAGAACATGAATCTTTCGTAGTCAGACGGCCCAGGCAAACAAACTCGAATGTGAACGTGAATACTGGATAATAATGAGTTCACAGGGTAACCAGTTGTTAAAAATCCTCGTACTTGGCGGTGGTGTAGTTTATGTAAACCGTTTTTGAAAGCGACATTATTAACTTTAGCATTCTAGGCCAGTTCACGTGGACGGAGCGATAAAAGCTTCATTTCTTCTGTGGTAAAAATGAGATTTAAGGAACATGCGTAAGCAATAAATTATGAAAAATTATAGGATGGGAGAGATGGTTGGAAATTACGGGTCCTTTTTGATAAATGGCTTAAAAATTTGGAGAGGAGTGAGTAGCGTATGGGAATAGAATATGGAAAGTGAGTATAAAATGTCGAGTAGTATTTTTGTAGCTGAGTGAAGTTACCCATGTTTCTATATAAAATGGTCAACAATTAAGACCGATGAAATAATAACAAAGGAAATTCTGTGTTGTACTTGTCCTTTCTTTCTTCAACCACTGTGGCTCTTTGCTCTTACTGCTCTTTTTTAATGTTTGAGGTTCACTAAATTGTGTCGTCTTAAAACTCAATACTTTTCATTTCAACATTCAAGTCTCGTTTGAGGATAATTCGATACCGTTTTCAAACATTTATAGCAGTTCTCTTAAATGTCCTTGAAAATAGAGATATACTACTCGTATAGTGGAACAGATAATAGATTCAATTGTTTTATTAAGAACTTAAACTATCACAGCCTTTAAGTTGACTAAAAAATGCTAAAAGACTTTTCAGGACGTCAGAAATCTATATCAATTTATTGGAAAAACGTCAATGAACTGTGAAGCCGTTCATATACCAAGCCTATTCGAAAAAAAAAATTTAACTGAATTTAGACAGCAAGGTGACTTTTTGTTCTCTAATAAGTCACTTCCATATTTACGCATATAACACTTCCGTCCCTTTTCATTAAATCATTTTCATAGATTATAGAAAGGTGAATAAAAGGATGTTATGCACAAATTGAATGTTTGTAGAGGTAGATTGTGTGGAAGTGTATACTGGGCGTAAATTATAATTGATTGGGTATCCCTCTTCCTATTATATGTGCATTTTTGTAGCATCTGAACATTTATATAATCAGCATACTCTGCATTAATTTAACTGCTTGTCAAATAATTGTCGTGACCTGAGTGGTGAAGGAGCACGTGTGAATACAAATTTCCCATTTTTAGTAAAATTTCCCCTAAATCATTAGTCAAGAACGAGTTATAAATCCTTTCTTTCTAAAATAAATATTCCAGCGAAGTTAGTTTTCGCGTTTGCGATGAAAAATAAATGCGCAGTCAATATTTTCTTATAAAGCCGTTCACTTTAATCTTAACAACTTGCAGTTTTTCATTAGAACTTTGCATTACTGAACTGAATTCAAAGCTGTTGAGATGCGAAAAAAGTACAGCCAATGAAGCAATCATGAGGGCGAAAGCTTGAAAGCTGCGCTCTATTTTTTAAAATAAACTGGTTAGTATTCATCGAATTTGGTTACCAATAAGATAGACAAACGTGTCTTTGAGATATCTAACTGTTATCTTTTCACTACGGGGAAAAATTTTTTGTTTGTTTATATTGAATAGGCTATTGAACCGATTTGAATTAAATTTGGAACAGTGATGGCCTAGAGTTTCAAAAAAAAAAAAAAAACAGATTCTTCAATTTCCTTAGTAAATGGAAAAGGGAACGGGAACATAACTGGGAACTTGTAAAAGGCTGGACCGATTTCAATTCCAGAATCTTTAGAATCTTCCTTTACCTAGAGCGACATAGCCGCTATTTCATCCCCATAATCCAAAAACTTATAGAATAATGATGTATGTTATTATTGGTTCTACAACTTAATTAATTTACTCAAATCAATTATCGAAGGACCCGAGCTACGCCGGGTGGGTCACTTGACACTTGGTAGACGATACCTTTGATCAGCCGAAAAATAGAGAAACAAAATGCTTTAACATTCACTTAGCTCGAAAAATAAAACTTTACTTTCAAATTCTTATCCGTACTTTAGTTACCTGACTTTCCTGTTCTTAATGATCGTAGGCCCCTAGGCTATTTGTGTAATCTTCCTAGATGAAGTAAAGAAAGCTCTAATCTCATTGGAAATGATCGTATTGTAATGAACATGCGATGAACATTCCGCAAAAAGGAGTTGTTTGCTGTCTGTTCTCACAAATATGATTCAGAAGTGCACCAAAAGGAGACAGTGTGTGAACTCCCGCGACTACTGCTGTTTTGCTAGGGTACACACATATAATAAATGGGGATGATGTTTATGTTTATAAACGATGTATATATACAATTGATACTTATACTAGGTAATTTAAAAATTAAGGAAATGATAATAATGTAGGAATGTTGGCATAGGGGGCCAAATACATTGTCTAGAATAAAAAAATAACTTAATCTTATATAGCTGAAAAGAAAGAGAATTCTTGTTTATAAGTCAGCTGACTTGAGTTATCTTGGTATGCTCCTTTCCGGTTGTCGCTGTTGTCCCTCTTTATGGGGAGGTTGTGGGGGTGGCATCAGCCACGGAAATATGCTGACCCAGGGTTAGCCTAGAAGTTGGTGTCTTCGTCGTTGGTTGGTATAACTTCTTCGTTCAAAGAGTTCATCACGGTATGTATCTTGGCTCAGGATGCGGTCCTCAGTGGTCATCCTTCTCACCAGGGGGATAGGGTGGTTGCTGATATTTGCAGCCGTTTTCAATACAATCTTTAAAACGATTTGGTCCAAGGGCGTCATCTTGGCTGTCTCGTACAGATGCTGGTTACTGTAATGTCTCTAATGCTGGTGGTTAAAAGTGAGGCCAGTGCAGAGTCTCAGAATCTTCCTTTCGAAAATTAGGAGGTCCTTCATCGCGGTCTCCGAAATGGTGAACCAAGTTTGGGTTCGGTAGTTGATGACTGGTCTCAGCAGCTGCTTGTACATCAGTAGTTTTGTTGGCTGACTTAGTCCTGTCCTTCTCCTCAGCAGAGGGTACAGTCCGTGGAAAGCGAAATTGGCCTTCTTCAGTACAGTGTGTGAGCTCGGGTTGAATCTTAGCACCTCATTGAAACTGATGCCTAGATATTTCGCGTTTCTTTGGGCAGCCAGTCTGGTTTCATCGGGTAGCTTTCTGCTTTCTGAAGCAGACGAGCTCTGACTTAGCTGAGTTGATCCGGATACCCCACATACTAAAATAAGAATAAAGATTGAAGCTTCATTATTCTGATTAAACTCCCGTTTTCTGGGAATAAGACTGTCTATGTACGTGTGTTGCAGAGCATGTTGTCTACTAGATTTAAGTCTATCATCGTCTATAATACAGGCAATGTAAGAAAGCCTTTGATTGGGTTTGTCAACGATGAGTTCCTCTAGAATCTAAATCTACGTGACTAGACCAACCATGTCATATGAGATATTTGATGGAACAAACTCTCACATAAGTACGTTTTGGCTTCGTTCACCAATTTTCAGAGAACAATATGTCTTTTCAGTATTAGAGCCCTCCCCCAGCACTTTGGGTCCTTTTGTCGATTTATTGCTGATAGATTCTTCTCCTTGATATCTTTATCAACATCATAGGGTGTACTCTCAACAACATTTCCCATTCAAAAGAAGTAAAAGTGCACAGTTCGAACTAGAGTTTTTAGGATTTTCTTGCAACGAGAGTTGGGCTGTATTTAAGGGCTGTCCACTTGGAAAATGATCCAGGAAAGCATTCAGGGAAGTCGGTCGGAGAACAAAATTTTTTGAGTCTCGTTTAGGTTCCACGCCATCACCGAAAAACTGGAAAAGATAGCCCGTAAGCTTTCAAATCAATGATCACCGACGGGGTCCTCAGTAAGCGGTTTAATCAATGATTAAATCGTTGAAGGACACAACCGTTAGGCATGCCTTCTTTTGATGCAGACAGACTAATCGTTTCCTGGCCTACGTCAATAAGAAAGCAGAAACTACATATACTGTAGCTGAAAATTCTGTAAAATATTTCTGGTGTTGCAACGGGGCAATCATTCAAACGTGCTATGTAGAAATGATACCACACTGCACTGAATCTTGAGAAGAAGATGGCAACACTGTGATTGTCCTGCATTTTAGGAGCATCGATAGTGAGAGCATGCTAACTAGTCTCCCTAGCTGCTATGTTTCTTCTGGCTTTTTTTCGAACATCTGGAAAGCTATAACAAAAGAAAATGTTTGACTGGTAATACAGAAGACCGGTATTTGGGCCTGAGTGCTCCAGTCATCATTTTAAAACCCTCCGATGGAAAAAATGCAGCTTTCCTATAACATTCTCTCAACGTCACCATTGATTAAGTAAACACGAGTAGCTCCTGATTGCTTACAACTCTACTAGTTGGCCTTAAGCCTTCTTCTTTCAGACAGACGCTGAATTCAATCAAAAGCTCGTTGCAAGGATAAAGAATCCCTGCTTATGATGGCTCTGTCATCAGCATAGAATAGTTTTGGTATATTGGTGTCCTGTATTCTACATTCGACTAGAAAGTCGTGGACTGTAATGGAAAGTACAGGACTTGGTTATTCCTGTACCTATGAACAGTATACCATCTGTCATTTATAATTTTTTCAACGATATAGATGTACCAAATAGCAACAAACTTGAATTTTACGAGTTTCAATTCTATATGTACAATCCATCTAATTCGATTGGAACAAGAAGTCATTAGAGTGAGATTTGCTATCATAAAAACGATAACATACGGCACCAGCAGAATTGTGAATCTGAAGTTTTTATTGAGTTAGAAACTAGTCAGTGGGCGTTCGAAGGATGCGATGGTGAATGGTGCAGTTGAGTAATTCACTTGACTATAATTTCAATCGGTGTGGAATTCAATCCCGAATGGAAATATATAGATTGATTGATTGATTTTATTTTTATCATTTCTTAACATTATTTATAAATAACAAAATCAGAATTAGCATGGCAATGCCGTCTGCCAGGTTGACAAGTTAAAATTAATATAATATAATGCTTATTGGACAAAAAAACATAAGTAACCATGTATATACAGTAATTATTTGACTTCGATGAGTTTTTAGCAGCTTTCACTGAGTATTCTGTCACGATAGGTTTTTGCCACTTTGCAATACGTGAAAAGTTTTTCCACCGACATCTCGTTAAGAAGACTTATCATTTCCACTTCCGTGAGGTAACTAGATCCCAGTAAGGCTCTCCTGCTTTCTACCAGCACAGGACATTTTCCTAGGAAGTGAAAAACATCTTCTTTTTCTCTTAGGTTGCATAAACTACATTGTCCAGGACGATCCTCTCTATGCGGAATATAGTTAAGATACATGAGCTCCCCCCGAAGTCTCAACATCATAGAAATAACTTCAACATTGTTCTCATCTCTAAAATAATTATTTGGACCAAGGTTATGACTTAGGTGTTTGTAAATTAATCTATGAGTTGAATTTGAGGCTTCTTCTATATAGCGACTACGGAGCTTTTCATCAACCGCCGCAATTAGATTGTACAGTTTAACTTTGCAATCATTGACGTTGCCTAAATCCAGATCTAGTGACATTTCACACCATAAGGCCAGCTCGTACCATTCTGCGTACCAACTGCTTCTTTGATTGATTACATAGAGGGCTGCTTTCTTGGGTAATCTTTCACTATGCATCTGCAAGACTTTGAGAATATAGTCTATGTTTAGTTTGAGGGTTTGAATAAAAAGCGGTGATAGTCCAGTTTCCAACAAAACCATGTAATTTGATGTGTTGTAGGGTAGATGAAATATTCTTTTAATAAAGAATCTTAGTAGTTTCTCCACACTCTCGTACTGTTTGTATCCCCAAACCTGCGCTGCGTAAAGCAAAATGGACTCAGACACTGCTTCAAATACACGAAATTTGCTACTATGTGCTATATTCTTGTTTGCGAAACACTTTGCCCAAGATGTTCCAATTGCACTTTTTGCCTTCACAAGTTTATCCCCAAGATGTCTTTCCATACTAAGATTCTTTGTAAAACACATTCCTAGATAAGTGAATTCCTTCACCACCTCAATCATTTGCGCAATTTCTTCCACCTCCATTCTTGAAAATCATTATTTTGGATTTACTTAGATTGACCTTTAGATTCCACGTTACACAGTACCTATGTAATTGATTTATCATCAGTTGCAGAGATTGGGGTGAATTGGAGAGCATCACAATGTCATCGGCATAGAAAAGTGCTTTGATCACTGTCCCTTCGAATTCCACCCCTCCGCCAATGTTGTCGGTAAGGTCATCTATAAAGAGCGCAAATAATAGCGGGCTCAACGCACACCCCTGTCGGACGCCTGTTCCAGTCTGAAACCATTCAGAGATTTCCTCTCCATTCCAAACCGCGGCTTTGGTATCGTTATAAATATTTTGGAGGACTTTGCCGAATTTCCTGGACATCCCCAGTCCATAAAGCTTGTATAATAGCGCATTTCTGTCTACCGCATCGAACGCAGCTTTGAAATCCACGAAGAAACAATAGAGTTTCTTTTGGTTCCGTAGAAAGTTATCGGCAATGCTCTTAAGTACAAATATTTGGTCCACCATGGAGTAACCGGATCTGAAACCAGCTTGAACCTCCTTCAGTATCCCATTCTGGGCAATCCATAAATTAAGTCTTTGTTGCAGAATTGACGTAAAAATTTTGTAAGAGGCGTTCAAAAAACTTATGCCACAATAGTTCTCTGGGTTTTGAGTACTGCCTTTTTTGTGGATAGGAAAGATTAAGGATTCCTTAAACCATTCGGTTATAGATCCACTATCCAAAATTTAGTTGAACTCCGAAGTAATAGAGTCATGTGTTTGTGTTTTGTAGTTCTGATTAGCTACATAGAATGAAAAAAGGTTGTTGTTTTTGAAATTTGTTATTAAATTACTGCTCCTTTCTTCCCCAAACAAAAAGTATTTTGGGGAAAACTTCCAATGAAAAATAATTGAAACGAAGGAAAAAGCTTCGTAAATTAATACCACCGAAGCGACGCGAAGCCTAAGGCCGAAAATCATTTTTCAAATAATAGACTCCGAACTTATGTGCCCACCTAAGTAAGTAAGTGACTCCAAATTAATTTTCCCCCTCAGATGCCTTTAAGGCTGGGCTACATAGAAATGTTTGAAACGCCTGTTATAAATTTCCTAGAAAAACTAAATTTGATTATGAAGCAAATTCGAATTCTAAAAACGCAAACGAACAGCCCATAAACAGACGAATCTAAAATGTTCTTGCTATCTACCCTTTCCCTTTCCTTCTCGCACAACAAGAAATTCAATAAAACTTTTTTCATAATTGAATTTTTTTGTAACATGGAAAAAAATGAATACCCACCACTACAACAAATTGATATTGGAAGGTTTCCATAGAGTAAAAGTACTTTTCTTTCTTTATGAGAGCCCTTTTCAAGTGGTGGGTCGAGCATGGTCAACTCGATGACTTCCTTCTTTATCATGGCATTATTGATAGTTCACCAGAGATTGCCTTATCAAATTCCATCCTCTATTAACTATTAATAGGAGGTTTCGTAGAAGGGTGCCTGAAAACATGTTCATCATGTATTCCAACTCAGCACTGAATGCCACTCAGGGCTGAAAATGTTCCAGCAACAGGGGTTATTACTTTGAAAAACGGCTTCCAATTAAGCATTTTGAGAATGGTTGCCAAAATGGAATTTTAATAAACCGTTTAAGATTTGATGGAGACTGATGAACTTACTTAAAACTTGAAGTGTAGATGTGAGTAACTACTCATATCTTTTGGTTCACACGAATACTGGCTATGACAAGGCAATTGGTAAGCCATGCCGTTACACATGAAGTTAAATGAGAAATGCGGTATATTTCATCACCTAACTACATCCTGGCAACCATGGTTGAAAAGCTATAACAACGGTCCTCTCATCCAAGTATTTTTTCTCGACAATATTATCTCTCGTTGTTCATCTTCATCCGTAGAGTTGGCTTTTTTTTACCACCGATGTGGGATTAAAAAAAGTAGGGCTTTTACAGGTTATATCCTCATGATGACTTTTCATCGTCGTCGCGGACAAACCTACATACATGACAGAATGTCAAAATAAAGTTTGTCGCGATATGGTATATTGTTCTCGAAATTTCTGTGGCGAAGGAGACCATGCACACTCGAGCGATGGTGATTGCAATAAACTTGGTTGGCTCTACGTGATGCTACCGGGACTGAAGTTGGGTCAGTCATCTTTTTCAATGTGAATATAGCTTAGGAGTTGTCGTCATCAGTGTCATAAAAAACTCAACAATGCCCAGAGTATGATATGAAGCATTTGCAAAACGTGCTTTCATCTTTCTTTTTTTTTTTTTTTTTTTGTATGCTTCCCCAACTGGATAAATGAAAAATGAACTTTGTAAAAGGGAATTTGTTTTTTGTTTTTAATTAAACTCAGGTGCAGATGGCAGGTTTTCGCTTGCGAGTATTAATGAAATTCTTTAAAATTTGAAACCGAATTGTACAGTTTGGTAAAAAATAGAAGAAGAATGTGATGGGTTATAAATGCATCTAGAGTTTCCTCTCAAAAAAATAATAAAATAATTACAGAAATAGTTTCTGTTTTCGAAATGTCACTCTAGTGGATTTAATTTAATTTGAATATATCAAAATTAAAAGTTAAACCCTTTCAACTGCGTTGATGCATTTACACGAATTCTATTCGAATGTGAAGGAGAAGTGCACAATATAATTTAAATATTTTAAGGAAGTTTCTAAGGCAAACGTTATCGCAACAGTACCAGCTTTGGCATTGTATCTACGTTGCTTTAATGAGGACAATAATACATTGTTGGAGTTGAAACTATTTGAGAAGTCTATCAAACTAACAGAATGTAGATTCTTTATTTAAACTACGTTTGTCAATGCTGCAAAAAGTAAAAGGAAGAATATTCGTTCTTGGAATGAAACTTCAAAATTACAGTAGACTGAGAAATGAATAAATATTGACAGTCATGGGGGTCGATTCTGTAACTGGGAAGCTGTGAAGTGATAAAAATTATTTTATTTCTCACAGAGCTTTTTTATTTTATCACTTCACAAAATAATTTGATGCGATTCCCGAACTCATAATGATAAATTACTCTGACTTCTGACAGTATGTACTAAAAAGTACTAAATGGTAAATATTGTAATTTTTGCGTTAATTTTAATTTTTATTTGTAAAAAATATTTCAAAACATGTCAGGCATAATTGTTCAGTTGGTATTTAACCATAGAGGCCCTAGTGAACAAAGGTTATTTCATTACGAAAATGTCTTTTCTTATGAAGAAGCTATTTTTAATATACATATGTATATCAGTATGTCACTCCAAAATGGACAAAATCCATTTGAAAATGCAATAGAGGAGCATTTCATTCAACTCTATCGTTTTTTTTCTCGCCCGTCTGTTTCTGTGAGGTCTTTGATTTTTCCTTCGCGGTGGTGTCGCAACTTAACACTTATTCTTAGTGATTTCATGTCTACCACAATGTTTTAATTTATAAAACTTACACAAGATCTTTCCAATACTTCCTCCTTTAAGGTTCCCCTAAGCTGTTCAACTGAATACTTACTTCGTAAAGTCGTTTGAACAAAAATGTTAACCGTCAAATATTAGGTCTGCAAATGGAATTGTTTTGCATCGCAGATAAGGATTATTTCAAATTATTTTAAATTATGTGCTTACCTGTTATTTTCCAATTCTTGCATTTGCTCCAAAAAATCAATTAAAAACTGTTTTTGGGCTATTGAAGCCCTTTGCCCTCTTTTTTTTTTGAATCTCTTTTGTGATAGATAATTTATCATGTGAAGAAATTTTGACGTTTGGTTTCATTTTTCATAGAACGAGAATCGGATTCGCTGTGTAGTTGTGATATTTTTTATCACTTCACAGCTTCACAGTTGCAGAATCGACCCCATGGTCTTTAAAAAAATTGTATGTTTTCGTTTCGAGTTATTGAAAGTTTTTTGAGGAAACAAAATAAATAGTTAATTATTTATTTGCTTCAATTAAGTGATTTAATATATGTTCATTTGTACATACATAGTTTTTTAATTAATATAGTCCTTGAAATAGTTCGAAAACAAGAATAACAAAGAAAACTGCAAAACAAAATTAAATACTTAGTAATGTTTTCTTTTGTTTCAATAACAGTTTGAACTTTGAATAAGTCTCGACATGCTATTAATGCATTTTTTAGCACATTCATTAATTGCAGCGCAGTTGTGCAAGGCCTTTATTAATTTTTCAATTAGTTTTCTTTTTTTGTAATGACTTCTTTGGCAAATTTCTCTTTTATTGATCTCCCGCAGGGGGTTATGGCTCATGGGGCTCATATCAGTGAAATTAAATGGCCATAATAAAATTGGTATGTCATTTAGATGCATGAAAGATAAGACTCGTTGTTCGGGAGCCATTCTCTTAGCTGGGTATGAGACGAGTTCGAAAAATGTCCTCATATCAGTCCTGTTGCCTGGACAATTCCCCTTGCGTTGATGTCTTGCCACAACATAAATGTTTAACAATACATGAAAGGTTTTCCAATAAGATAATTAATTGATAATTGAGTTCTTATTGAGACTTTTTTTTCATAGTTACAATTTTATGTGAGTAAAATATACAGTGTTTTATGAAGTAGCTGACTTTGAATTGGTCTAGCTTTTACGTAATGGTTTTGATTTAAAGAATAATTATTTAAATTAATACTTAAAACAAATTAATACATCAGATGAGAAAAAGAAAAAAGTTTTTAAGTGTTGCTCAAGGACACTTACAGATTTTACAGTTTGTGATGGTTTTCTTAAAACTAATGATAGAAAGAACTTATTTACAACTTACGACTAAAATAATAATAATAAAAATAACTTAGAACTAAAAAGGTGTTTAAGTCAATTCAAGTGAAATGACATTAGCACAATTCCGAATCTAGGAATGAACGAAAATAACACACTACACATTTTAATGCAACAAAATAATATCCAATAAGAGTGATATGATTTCTTTAAAAAAAAAACAAAAATTCAATAAATTTTTTATTTATTGTGCAGTTCAATCAAAACAATTAAGCTTTAAATAAAACGTCATTCAAATGGCCACCACGACTTTTTCTGCAGCAACAAATTCGATGAACCCAATTTTCGAGCACTTTTTCCACTAAATCAAGTCGTATATCATGAATGGCACGTTCAGTATTGACTTGTAAAGCTAGAATCCGGTATATTTTGAAAGACCAATGATTTCAAATAACGCTACAAGAAATAGCCTAATGGTGTTAAATCACGACTTCTTGGGGGCCATTCAATATCATAATTTCTTGAAATAATCGATTCTCAATTTTTTTTTTCGCAATAACTCAATTGTTGCATTTGCTGTGTGACACGTATCCCTGTCTTGTTGAAACCAAATATTGTCAAAATCAATTTCTTCCAATTTCACCCATAAAAAGTTGGTTGTTATCATCGATCTATACCGCTCTCCATTGACAATAATGGTGTTACCAGCTTCATTTTGATAGAAGTACGGACCGATGATTCCACCAGCCCAAAAACCACACCAAACTGCCAATTTGTGTGAATGTAATGATTTTTCATGAATATTTTGTGGATTTTCATCTCCAATCGACAGTTTTGTTTATTATTTTAGATTTTTATATTTATAAGATTATTTATTAGTTTTCAAACATTATAAGCATTAGGTTTGTGTACAATACAAATAATCAATTTGGACATGGCTTTGCCGTCTGCCGATTGACATAATTTCTATTTTATAAATACATACTTCATATTTTATTGAATTGCATATTTAGTTATTGCTTCTATCGATATTTTCATGTTTTGTCTTAAAAGTTTTCATTTATAATTTTTTCCCGGTAAGCTAGAGCTATTCTACAATAGTTAGTTAATTTCTTCACATCCACTTCATTGAACAAAAGAAGAATACATTCTTCGTCTTCGCCGAAGTAATATCTTCTTGTCTCTCTTAGTGTTGGGCATTTTCCCAAAAAATGAACAACATCTTCTCGAACTCCTTGGTTACAAATGCTGCATATTACTGGTAGATCCTCCCGGTGTGGTATATAATTGAGTTTGACTAGTTCCACTCTTAGCTTAACCCTCATTGAGATTTGTTGGATGCTATATTCATCTCGGAAGTAGTATGATTTCTTCAAGTTGTGGTTTAGCACACTATACGTTGCTCTGTGAACCGAGCTTGACGCTTCCCTGAGGAAATCATCCCTGCACATCCAGTCAACCTTCTTGATCAGCCCATAGAGAATTGGCTTCCATGGGGTATGTTGTTCGATGTCAAGATTCAACGGGCTACGACATGCACGTGCTAGATCCATCCGTTCACCAAACCATCCGGTTTTGCTCCTGATTGTGTTTAGCGCAACTATCTTGGGTAGTCTTCCGTTAGGCATATTCAGCACCTTTAGGATATAATCCACCTGAAGTTTGAGGGTCTTGATGAAGAGCGGTGATAGCCCAGTTTCAAGCATAATCGCATAATTTGGAGTAGAAGTTGGAGGTTGAAAGATCCTTTTCACAAAATATCTCAGCAGTTTCTCTACTGTCTCATACTGTTTGGCACCCCACACTTGCGCCGCATAGAGTAACGCAGACTCCGATACAGCTTCAAACACTCGATATTTGCTGCTGTGCTTGTTTGCGAAGCAGTTATTCCAGGTTGAGCTTATTGCTGATTTGGCGTTCACCAGCTTTTCTTTGAGGTGTCTCTCCATATTGAGGGTTGACGTAAAGTGTAACCCAAGATATTTATATTCCCTGACTACTTCTATAGCTTGATTGTTGAAAGACCAATGTTCATTTCCTGCGTTTCTTCCAGAGTTCTTTTTGAAGACCATAGCTTTTGATTTATCTAGGTTTACAGTAAGGTTCCACATGTTGCAGTACTCGACCAGTTTGTTTATCACTATTTCCATTTGCAATGTTTCAGGTGAATTAGCCATTATGACAATGTCGTCCGCTAATAAAAGGGCTTTTATTTTATGATTACCATACTCAATGCCTCCTGGTAAGTCATCTGTAATATCATCGATAAACAATGCAAATAGCAAAGGGCTCAAGGAGCATCCTTGTCTCACACCAAATTTTGTTTGAAATGGCTCTGAAAGTTTTTCACCGTTCCAAACTGTTGACCAAGTCTCATCATACATTCTTTCCATTAAAGCGCAGAACTTCCTTGATAACCCTTTCGCATATAATTTGTAGAGAAGTGCTCTACGATCCACGGTATCGAATGCTGCCTTGAAGTCTACGAAAAATGTATATAGCTTAAGACCTCTTATGTGGTAGGATTCTGCTATACTACTTAAGACGAAAATGTTATCCACTGTGGAGTATCCTGATCTAAAGCCCGCTTGGTACTCTTTGATTTTATCATTACGATTTATCCACAATGCCAGTCGATTTCCCCAGATTTCCGTGAAGACTTTGTATGACGCGTTCAGGAATGATATGCCTCTGAAGCTTGCTGGATCTGCCTTATCGCCCTTTTTTGAAAATCGGAAAAATAAGTGATTCCTTGAATTCTTTGGGAATGGCTCCAGTTTCCACAACCTTATTAAATAAAATTGTAATTTGTTTCATAAGCTCTGTGTTTCCGTATTTGTACAGTTCTGTTGGAATTCTGTCTGGTCCAGGTGCTTTTCCATCTTTGAGTACTTTTAAAGCTGTACTGACATCATGTTCCGTTATTTCACAGTCCAAGAATTCATCAACAAACGCTGGCATCGCATATTGAAGCGAGCTTCTTGGGCTTTGTGGATTTAAAAGATTAATAAAGTGTGAAGCCAATAACGCTGGGCTCAAGTCCTTACTAATAACGAATTTTTTCCCGTTAACATTTTTTGCAGTTTTCCAGAAATCAGATGCGTTTTTGCATTACGCTAACCTTAAAGCCTGAGTTTCATGATAAGCTATTTTCTTTTCTTTACACATTCGTTTGGATATATATTTCCTTAAAGTGATCCCTATTTGAATTTCGAAACAGTTTAAGCCATGTGAACTTCAATCTGCAAAAACTAGTTTTCGTCAAGTATTTGGGTCGCATTAGAACAGAAGGACATAACATCAAATTCAGGTTCTGACTTTGTTGCAGAGTCTAGTCGTGGTTAGTTCCTAATAAATGTAAACTCAGACGATAAAGACGGCCAATTGACCGGCCCCAAATGCGAAATGAACTGTTCATCGTACTCGCCTTTCAATTGGTCCATTGTTAAGTGTTCTGTGTGGCATATGACACCTTGTTCTTGAAAACACATGTCATGCAAGTCTAGCTCTTCAAGAAGCTTGCGATGTACTTCCTTAACAGAGATCACATTTTGTTAACAAAATTCAATAATTTGCAAGCGTTGATCGTTTGTAAGACAATTAATGAAGATGTTGGACATGGCTCAAGACTCAAAACGTGCGTGATCTGTCAAAAACATGGCCACTGAGCATCATCATTTTGCCACCCAGCTTTAAATTTTTTTCTAATTTTGCCGCTTTGTCACTTTGTCGCTTTGCAGCTCAGTGCGAGACTTAGCACAAGATTTCCAACGAATTATTCGACAAATTCCTCCAATTTATCTCATGGGGATGTCACCTATTTCTGTCCTGGTATGTGTGGCCTATTGCCGACTCAAGTTTTTCTCGGTTACTACAAGACATTGAGTACCCTTATCGATCCGAATGATTGAATATCTAGCTGGCAGTATTTGATGTAAACTGCCTTGTGGACTGATCGTAAGGAAAAGTTGAAAAATATACCGGTTTGTGATCTGCTTTTTCGGATAAAGTCCTGCAAGGATTTTCATTTTGCATTCCTAGAATCAAGTCAAAGAAACTTGATGTTTTTAAGAAAAAGAAATCTAGCCAATATGGTGTTCTTGGGTGCGTTGATTTAAGTTTTGTGTAAAAACTTATTTATCGCGTAGAAACCCAACAAGCTGTACCAAATCATCTAACAACTGCTGTGAATTTCTAATGCAAAACCAACTGTTTGCAGGAGAATAGAAGCTCAGTTTTTCTTGTTTTCTCATAAAATTAACTTCAGTACCCCAAATATGTCAATTTGTCACTTAATTACGCAATTACTTTCAATTGCTGTCGCTCACTATTTCACTTCACTAATCAAATCCGCTCTGCTTTTTTACCTTTGAACTCTCTGATTCACCTCTTACTCATCCACACGAAACACCGACCGACACACGATGTGGTAATGGCATACTAAGCTGTTCATTTATTTACAGGAGAAAATAACATTTCACCTCAAACTCAAGCCCCAACCCATTTCCAAGGCAAGTGTAATTGATCGGCAATTAAAAGATGTTAATTACAACTAGCTTCACCCTCTCAAACATCCGCTTGTGCACCAGGCCATCACCAACCATCCCAGTCAGCTTGACAGCGTCCATGTGCAGTGCAGGACATTTTCATTACTAAAAATTAAATTAACAATGACTCAATATGCGGCATCTGATTGGGTGACTTTGAGTCAATTAAGGGTTAATTCAATTAGTCTAAGTGACCCCAAACCCACCTCAAATTTTCCCACAGCAACCGAGTAGAATGATAAGGAAGCTTAAAAGCCGAAACATGTTGTTAAAATAATTTACTCACACACATATCCTTACGTCTCTTTACAGATCGAAGTTTCCTTGTCGCCAATGCTCAATCAGATACTAATCATATCATTTGGTGTTCGGATGGCTTCTGCAAAATGACCGGTTTCGCACGGGCTGAGGTAATGCAACAATCTAGTACAACAGAGTTCCTTCATGGGCCGATGACGTCACAAATGGCCGTAAACCTAATAAGAGAGGCACTCGTCAAGGGCTACGAGAAGCATTTCGAGATCCTCTACTATCGCAAAAACGGTAAGTGGTTGCGTTTTTATTTAATGAGAGTTATGTGTTTTAGTTAAGTGGGGACTGCTCCTTTGGCAGGACAGGACATCCATGAGTGGTTAGAAATGCCATTCATTACATTTTACAAGTATTTTCTACATCAAAAAGTTCTCATTTGAGAGTTTTCTACGTGTAGACATAGGTTAGATGTAAACAGGTGTTGAAGCGTTAGGGGAAGAAAGATGTTGCCAGGCTATAGAAGAAAACTACTTGCTTACTCTTAGAATAAAAGAATTAAGTTGCGAAGTCGATTTTAACATAAAAACAGGAGCGTAGAAACTAAAAGGATATAAGGGAACAAGTTTGAGTAATTCGCTCTGTTAATTATTTTTCATCTCTTTTTTCAACATACACACATACAGATAGCCACTATTAGGAAAAAACATGGCGGCGCTACTGGCAAACATCATCCATAAATGCATGAATGAGTTCATATACGGTATGCAAAAAAGGATGCGTGTTATACACACTACACTTGAACCGGATATGGAGAGTGATAAAAAAAACATAGTTCCACATATTTGTCGGTCGGGTTGATAGCAAAAAAGGATGATACCTGAAAAAGGATGTCAAACTGCCACATGCCTTCCTTATTGATATGCCATTCATGGCAAAGGAGATTCAAGCATTTTCTTGTTATTTTTTCACTCTTTTTTCTTATTTTTCCATGTGATAACGATTATTCCTTTATACATCCTCTTCGTCGTATTAAGCGCGGTGGGATTTGATGGTGGGTGTGTGTTTGTATATTCTAACAAATTTATTATTCTTCGTATCATCTTTATGGATAGAGAGGAGCTCTGAAATGTACATAGTTGAGTTTGCCAAGCGGGAGGGACAAGAAAAAACAAACTAAAGAGAAAAAAAAGTGACAGAGTGGTTTATGTCTGAGGAAACTCATGGTGATTATGAAAAGGGCATCAGACAAACAGTTATAGCAAATTGAAAGTTGTTTTTGTTACATCGGCGTCGTCGTCGGCGTCTTCGTCTTCGTCGTGTAGTCATCTTGATAAAATTATGGCTAAGTAAGTTCAAGGGTAGGTAGAGTTTTTTTCTTATCTTTTTTTTTTCATCCACAATCCTGTCGAGATGTGTTCTTTGTACTTAATCAATGAATTTGTGTTATGGGTAATTTGTATTCAATTCATGCTTGTTGGTGTTTTTTTTTGTGATATCGACACAGTGATTTATGATCAAAGGGAGGCATATTGGGCCATGACAAAGAGGCAAAACCTTTCAAGTTGAATTGAAGTCAGAGGTCTTAGAGTTGGATTTTTTGACAGCATGTTCAATCAAACTTTATTAATGGATCAGAGTGTGAGTTTTTGGACTTTGATAGAGAAGTGAACTCCCACCACAAGACCTGAACTAAAAATGTTTGCAAAAGGAGACTTTATAAGCAATTTGAATTCTTAAAATCTTTGTGTGTTTCCAAATCTTAAAATGTACGAAACATTTTAAAAGCTATACGTTGCTTTGTTTGAAGGAAAAACCAAAATTTGAGAGACGTTTTCCATTATTCTGAGAACTATCCTTCACAGTTTGACAGAGTTTCCTCATTATTATTATTGTTTTTTTTTTTAACTTCCAGTAGCAGCTATTCGTTAAAGCAAAGCAGCGAATCTTAAATTTCAGTAAGTAGGAAGACCGATCCACTCCGATACGGTATTTCTGATTGGCTTGTGATGATGGATGTCTTTTGGCATAGTGTAGACTCATCTTAAAGACATCTTAATCACTGAATACAGAACAAGTCAATGCTGAACTTCCTTTGTTTAGCAATTTTGTTCAACCAAACGATGAGAATTAAGTCATGTCAATGTTGCAGTATGCAGGGTGTTTTGCATAAGATGCGACAAATGCACCGGACGGATGGGTGAAATCAAGACAAGAAAAAATCGTGTGTGAAGGATTTTATAAAATATTGAATAAATTTATTTGAAATCATCAAAATGAGCTAAGCCTCCCATCTCCTAATGCTATAGTGTTTTTGAGAGCCTTTACTTTATAAACATATAATAAACATTTTAGTTTGTGAGAAGTTTTTGAGTAATAAAGTCCCAAAGTCAGAGTTAAAAAAAATCAAATGATATTCTTTAAAAAAAAATTACAAAATTTTGCTTTATTGAGAGTCAGTTTTTTCCAAAAAATCAATCAATGCGTTTATTCAATCAAACACCGAAAACTGAAGGAAAAAATTATTTATAGTTTTTGAAATATAAAAAAAAAAAAAGCAACCAAATGTTGTTTGAAGGAATAAAATTAATTTTCGTTTCAAAACTTGGAATTTAAGACTCATAAATAAAATCACTATATTATGTTGTAGTCAGTGGCTTGATTGATTTTAAAATCGCCCCACCAAAACGGAATGAGATATATCATCCCTTATGATTTATTTCTTGTCTTGCCTTCCCTCAACATACCCGTCTTGCTTTTGTCGTACCGTATGCAAAAGACGCTGCGTAGATCTATCAGTTTCGAAAGTAAGAATAATTCATTTTCACTCAACAAATTATTTTGCGTCTCCTTTGGCAAATAGTGAATTATATCGGGTATGGTTTAGCAAAGACAAAAACCTAATCATAGGAATTTAGTACAACATACAATCTAGTCGTGGTTTTTTGACTGAAGAAAAGAGAACAGATGCAGCAATTCAATGAGTTGTACATTGCTAAGATAACTTCAATTCCCGTGCAACCACACAAACGATTCTACTGTAATTATAGATGAAGTTATTTCTGCGGTAATGTCTGCTTGTTACGCGGGAGATTTGTGGTTCGAATCCCAATAGAAATAAAACAAATGTTTTTCTACTGGTATCGCCTTTCGCGAAGAATTGGCAAGTCCTCTTAAAGGAAACAAATTGCCATGGAAAGCGCATTTTTGATTTGCTGTTTGGAATCAGCAGGATATTGTAAATTCCCTCCGTTTCCTAACAAGGCATGTTTGTGAGAAATGTGCTAGACCCTGTATGTATTTCCGATAGGCTTAAGCTATTACAGAGATAGTAACTTTGTGATGGCTGGCGAGCTGATTATTGACAGGCATGTCATTAGAAAATTTCACGGAACTGCCGAACTGACAGGCTATAAGCCACTTTAATCCCATTTTGCAACACTCTTCTCCACATAGTTTAACATGTTAGGATAAATTGTTACTTTAACAGATTTTGTATACCCAAATGTATCACCTGATCTGAACCTAACTTCGACGCCCGTTGAAATTCGAATGTTGAAATTCATTTCATACACCATATTGTTTCAAACTGAAATGACATCAATTAGCTTGTTTAAGATTGATCGATGGGAAACGCAGTGACCTTTTTCAACACAACTAACTGAATGGTTTTGTTTTGAATTTATCAACACGAGTCGCACGATATTTTCTCAAAAGAATACCCTCTCATTTAAGCTCACTTTTCTATTCAAATATTCGGCATAAGCGAAACGGTCACTTTCACCCTTGTCTTGTACTTTGTAGATGTCTACTATCTTTAACATGAATTCACTTCTCTCCTTATATTTTACTATCTATTTCTTTAACATGAATTCACTTCTCTCCTTATTTTATAAACAATGGAAAAAAACTATTTGAATCGTGTGACATGTCTAAGCAAATTGAATTAGTTTCTTCGGATTAAATGATAATTTACTTTGGCATCGCAACATTGGCTGAGTTCGAATAATAAAACTTTCCCTTCTCCTTAATTGTACTTACCGGTATACAATTCGATTAATAATCACACTAATTCAACCTTTACAATAATAACTGACTCCCTGGTCAGTTTCATTTTCATCAGCGGCCTCTTTATGTAAGAAAACATAGTGTAAACGTACTAGTAGCCGGACAGTGTTAGTACCCGGACACATTGACCTTTTTTTGCGATTAATAGATACATCACACAAAAAAATCCACAAACAACAACATACATGGGTCCTTCAATGTGTCCTATACCTGGATGCAAAGTTTCAGGTACTCTAAATGCGTACTTTAGGAACTACGCATCATTTTATTGTTTAAGGTTTGAAGATGCGGTCTCGTTGTCGATTTAGGTAAGAAAAAAATAGTGGGAACAGTTTTTAGTAGTAAGCAATTAAACAAGTAATCGTTAATTTATTGTAATGGAAAGACATTGGTTTCGTTGGAAATATGATTAACTAAAACAATTTGCAAAAAAAAACCAAATTTAATAAAATCTTTGCCATTATTTGTGGTGTCCGGGAACTAACACCAAAATTGAATATGTTTTTCAGTACCCAGACATGCTGTCCGGGTACTAACACAGTGCGATTATCATGCATATTCAGTACCCGGACAGGGGTTGTTTCTTAAAATATTTGTGTATGGATACCGAAACAAAAGCGTTCGGATACTAGATCAGTCATTTTAAGAGACTTAATCATTGAGAGATTTAATCATTTTAAGAGACAAGCCCTGTATGGATACAAAAAATGTGTGCTTGTCTTATATTTTGAGTACGCAGACATGGCTTGTCTCTTAAAATGATTGTGTCTGGGTACTAAAACAAAGGCGTCCGGGTACTAAACTTTGCTGTCCGGGTACTAACGCAAATGGAACTTTTCTGAATTGTTATTTTATTTATTTTAACAATGATCTCTTTGCAATTTACTTGAACGCCATATTATTGAGAAATGTCTGTATTCTTACAATCAATAAAAGTTTTCGCTGTAGCATTTATGGTTACAAAATGGTTTGAAGTCAAAGTTGAGAAAAAAGTTAAGTGTCCGGGTACTAGTGCGTTTACCCTATCACATCGAGAGTTTTCGAATGGGTGTATATGTATATTACAGTGTGTTGAGTGTACAATTTAAAAACTACATAACATTTTCTGTTCCTTACCTCTAATGCAGGGGTTCCCAAACTATTTTAAGCAATAGACCCCTTTTCCAAAACGAACTGATACCCTAGATCCCCATAGCCAAATTACATTGAAATTTTGCAGTCGTGCAGAGAGAAAATTTTGTTATAACAGTAAAACATGACATTACGATGATAAAGAATACGAAAATTATTATTATTGAAAGTTTTTTAAAAAAGTTCTCTCAATTGAGAAAAAAACGTTTTCTTTTTTTCGTCAAAATGTTTGCAACCACACTAAAGCATTTTTCAACCAGATATGATGATGAAAAAGCAATGAGAATTCTTTTCAACAATTTTTCTTCAATGCAGTATATCAAGTTTCAATGCTTCGCTGCAACCATAACTTCTGATAGACTTCATTGAACTTTTGCTTAAGCTCTAAGTATGATTTATGGGTGCTCGACTCTTCTTGCATAATCACATTGGCTTCTTCCATGGGCTTCTTCCACTGTGTCGTCTTGAAGGTTTTTGATGATTTTGACAAATGTGAAGGCTGTAAGTATTTTTTCCCACTTTAATTTTGTTTATAAAGAATAACTTTTCCCACAAACGCCGATATGATTAAATTTGTTTTTATCAAGTTCAGATCGGCACCCTGCAACTGCGAGTTGACTTTGTTGTTTGTTGAACATGCCAAATATATTTTCTAAATGACTGAAAGTAAACTTCGGTAATTTAATTCTTCAGATTTTCTTCCTAAATCCTCCCTCTCTTCAGTTCATTCTTCGTCAATTTGTGATAGTATTTTGTTGTTAAAATTCTAGGAATATTTTGGAACAGTAAACAACTTCATGAGTTTCTTCACATCAGCCAGCTTTTTAAGGAAAACTTTGTTTTATGATGAAGCTTCGTCAAGTAAACAATTTTCATAAATAGTTGAAAACTTCTTTTTAAAATGGGTTAACCATAGTGGTGAGGCCGCTTAAGGTTTTATTCGCAGATTAGGTAATTTTTTGGTCTTGTTTTTCGTAGCTTATTACCTATGTCTGACTTATGTTGAAGATTTGACTGAATGAGTTCACGACAGCCTAGTTCTTTCCGAAAATGACTCTGCCATGATCTTAAGAACAGTACTGTATTCTTCTGGTGAAGTGATAATTTCATTCTCTTTAAATACAGGGTATCCCGGAATTCCTGTTACATACACTGGCACATTCTAAGAATTAAATCGTACTGGAGGCACGAGGGACTATTTAATAAAAATTTACATAACTTCAAAAATAGCTCACTATTATCGAGGCAGCCTCCTGGGCTACAGGATAATCTTTTGGTTTGTTCACCACGCCAGAATTTAACTTCGAATAAAAATATATTTTTCTATTTGGACAAGTCATAAGATAGTACATATTTCGAGAACAGTAGCATACGTCGCACCATTCAAAAATTTGCTGAAATAGAGCGAATATTTTTTTAACTACTTAGGTACTAACAGTTATTTCCAGATAAAAAAGGTTAGGATCGGGAAACCGAATATACCTCAATAAAAATGTAATTACATAAACTACCTGTTCGTTGAAACAGTATTTGGGTGCGAAGAGAAGTTTGTTGAGTTTTTTTTTTAAAGCAGCGCAACAATACTACTTATCATTCTTATAATTAAATGGCAAAAGTAAGGAAACACTATCTTAAAAGTTTTAAGTGAGAACTTGTCTAAAGGGGGTCAATTGCAGAACTTGTCCACCCCAAAAATCAGATTTCATTTATTGCCGACCCCTTGGAAACTGATTTCGACCCCAAGTGGTCGATATCGACCACTTTGGGAATCACTGCTCTAATGGTACCTATACACAACAACAGTTTTAATTTGATAATAAAACTGCGACCACAATTCATTACAGTAAATACAAAAAGTAGCGTAAAAGAAAAGAAAAAAAAAATACCAGACTGGACATATCGTATCCATATATGGTTAATATGAGACGTTGAAAACCCTTGTGCCGACATAAAATGGTTTTAGAAGCACAGATGAATTGTTCTTAACTCTCTGCTGAAAACTTTAAATGCAGTTTAACATTTTTGTGAATCCTGGCAACGCCATTAGATTTCAGAATGTGGATAAGTTATTTTCAAACATGAAATATTCATCTTGAGGAATTATTCAATTTTTATCTAATAACGAAAAGTTTAGGTAAATTTTATATCCAAACAGACATTTTGACGATTATCTAGCTATGATGTTATGATGCTGTAATGTACACCCAACATTTAATACTAATTTTCTAATCAAAAACGTTTAACCGAAAACACCAGCGGCAACACTGTAATGCAATTCTTATAGAAGACGTTGTTTGTGAGTGAGTGTGTGTGTGCAGACATATTCCGGGAGGAGAATGTGTTCATAGCAAAACTACTAGAAATGCAACCTGGGAGTCAGTTTTGATCATAGAGTGATAATGTTAAGATTGAGTTAATCTGATTATTGGTCGAGTTGAGATCGAATAAAGTAGAAATCGAGTAAAAGTAGTAGAATTAAATTGAAAGGAAAAGTTTTATTATTGCGAACTAAGCGCACGTTACAATACGTTAGCTTTCTTTATTAGCCTACAGCTAGAATACAAAAACTCAATTGAACTCCTCTAGAGGTTTCTATTTGTATACAGACGGATATACTCACAAAACACTCAATGGCAACTTAAATTTCTGCACAGTTTTCATTGAGCCACTTGCGATTTTTTATTTAATTTGATCAACATACAAGTCAGTAATATTAATTAGAGTAGAGAGTAGACTAGAGGCTTTCGAGGAGCTTAGGATTTCAGTTGGCTAGTTTAAAACACTCAATTGAAGCTTATGTCCCTCTCCAAACGTTGTCAGGTTATTGTTGGTAAGCAAATCATTAAATTTTATCTTGAAACAATCGATATAACACTTTAAGCGTATCGACTATGTCTATATATTGATTTACAATAAAACAACATTAATCCATGGTTTAACTTTTTTTCTTTTTTCAGGAACAAAATTTTTGTGTTCAGAAATAATCGCACCAATTCGCTCCGAAGTCGATGACATTTCCTTGTTTATCATCAACTTTGAGGATTTGTCAAATCCGTCAGCCGTGGAGCCACCATTAGTCGCAACACTAAGTAAATGTGAGTACGATCTTCATTCATTTATTAATTGATTCAAGAAAATAGCAACTCCCATATATGGCTCAACTATTTTCTTGAAGTCATGTATTATGTGTCCCCTTTTGTTTTTGATTTGAATCCTTCCAGCCTTAACATTCTTGCTTGTTGCCTTCTCTTTGCAGTTGATAGAGCTCGTGCTAGTTTTAAGCGTTCATTTAGATTTGGTAACTTAAGAGAAAGGGGCCTTAGATTAGCTGGGTATTTGACACCGCCTTCCGATGTTACACAAGAGGAGGAGGAAGCGCACGAAAAGTAATCTTCAATCTTTTTTCTTCTCTCATACCTCATCATTTCATATTTCTTATCGTCATTCATCACTAATCAGCATTCTTCCGTTTCATTGTGCGCTGATTAACTGTAAATCTGTTCTTTCTTTTTTTTGTATGAACTTTCTAGCCAAATAACCCTCCCAAAAATCGAGTCTGGTAAACTCTGGACGCCAATGTCAACACCAACACTACGAAGTAAAGAGACTGAAAAATTACGTGATTCCTTACGTTTAGAAGATTTAAAAGTCATTTTACCTGAAGTAACATCTGTTGAGTACCGTTTTGATTACAAAAATGTTTATTCTGTTAGTATTGCAACTAATTACAATTCTTTTCTTTTCTCTTGTTCTCTTTGTTTGTTTTCCCCTTTTCTCTTTTGAAAAAAAAAAAAAAAAAACAATACAATTTATTTACTTGATTTTGTTGTGTGTGTGTCAATTTCATAATTGTCATTCGTCAAATATTTTCATTCATTTCGTCTTCTTTAAAAAACCCTCCTTCCATTTGAATGGCCATTAATAAAAAACCTCCATTTCATTTCGTTTCCCTTCTTTCTCTCTCTCTCTCTTTCTCTTCTCTGTTTGTTTCTTTTTTCTTTTTTTTGTGTATTTTTGCAGAAACCTACAGTTATCACAACAACACAAATAACAACTGCAAAAGACAAATCAGAATTTGTACATACAAAAAGTTTAGATTTCGATAGTAGCCAAATAAGAGGTGAGTCAAAGTTCGTTTTTTTTTTTCAAATCGTGTGGAATGATTTTAAAATACTAAGTTTATTGTTATGTGTTTTCATAATTGCCCCTTTTGGTCTGTACTAACACTGCACACCGAATAGGGGGTTTGAGCATTGAATATTCTTTTTTTTAATTTTACATGAAAAGCTCCTGCAAGCGTTTCAATCTACCAGCCAAAGGTTGATGACTTTGGTTGGTATAACACTTTTAGATTATACAACAACCACAATTCTTTGATTAAAAGCTCGATTTCTGAATTCATGACATAAACCAGTACAAATAAACATAAATAGTTATGCTTGGTTTAGGCCATGACTAAATTTGCTCGCCAGTCTTTTCTATGTTATTCGATGTTTTTTGGTTTGTTTTTATCGTTAAAAGTGTTTTGGGTTTCATTTTTGTTGAAATGGTCTTTTGTATTTTGAGTGTTTTTATGTGTTTCCTGATTTGGATTACTCTTTTAATTTTGTTCGAGTAAAATGACCTTTAAAATGAATCGCTTTCGATGTTTTTTTTTCCTCGATATTTTCTCAATTATAAGTGGAGCGGTATATGAATTTATTTTTTATACTTCGTCAGTGTAATTCGCTGTAATGTTATTTTTTATTCAGCTTCCTTTGAAATTTGCTTATTTTTTCTAAGTTTAATTTCCGTGGTCACAATGTTAGGACTTTATGAGGAAAAATTCGTCTATGAGCTCGTCATCTTGTTCAGCCAATTCTCAAATGGTTCTGCCTGCCAATCCAGTCAGAAACTTTTAAAGCCTTTAAAGTCAATTTCATAGCCAGAATCAGAGTCACAGACGGAGACAACAGAATATTCCGGGCGCCTTAAGTTTTAGTTTTCGTTTTCAAAAAGCTTTCTCTCACACAAGTACGAAACACAATTTACAAAGCTTTAAGCAACGAGCTTGTACATCTATATAACAAACGTTCAAAAAGAAGTCCTTAACACACACACACACACACACACACACTTACAACTATCGAAATTCCAATGCACACCCTTCAAAAAAAAAAAGATTGTCATTCTCGTAGTCTAATCCTTACTTCTTTTTTTTCTGTTTTCTTTTTATTTTATTTTTAATTTTCTTATTTTCCGTTTGATTTAATTTTGTTTTGTGTAAAACTGTTCTTTGCTGCTATTATAGATGAGGAACAAAGACTTATACATGTTAATGAAGTAAATGAGACCGCTAAAACGGCAAGCGATCGTCGTGGTCAAATGCAAAAGCGAGCGCACACAATAGACGATTTTATGACAGGTAACCTAATAATTTTCAAATCATAACCAAACAAAAATAAAAAAAGCCAAAAAATATCTCTAATTTTAACCTTACGAAACCGAAGTAGACATCTATTTACAAAAATATAGCATTTTTGTTAAAAAAAAAAAAAAACTAAAAAAAACTCCTTTTTATAAATTTATTCTGCTAGAACCAACGAATACTACAAAAATATGAAAAAAATTCCAAACAATCAGGAACAATATGTTTTATACAAAATTTTAATTTCGTGCTTCCGAATATCAGTTCTACTTTTTTCTATTTACTTTCTTTCATATAAGTTTATACATATATTTTATATTTTTCTTTTTTTCTTCTTCTTTTTTTTTATACTAAATCGAAATTTTGGCTTTTAGTGCTTAAGTTGGTATCGTTAATCGCTTTGAGGCTGCAAATTTGCAAAATGAAAAAAGAGTGAATGGAAGATTTTGTCGATGGTGTTTGCTCGATTTTTGATTTCTATTTTACTTATTTTTTGAGTTGTAGGTTGCAATGCATGGATGTTTTAAATAAATACAGAATCAAATGGTGTGGTTGAAATTTTTTTAGTAATTTAATGAATTCCTAAATAAGCGAAGACAGGAAAAAGAGTAGTAAAATAACGGCTTTAGAAGTTCGGTTCTGTGGCACCTTATGTTGATTTTCTCAATTTTGAGGGTGATATCTTGAAAACTTATCAAAATATTGCTCGATACTGAGAAGATTTGATTAAAATACTTTGCTGCTTTTATGCGCTGAATGCTTTCACCAAAATCATCACTAGTAACTATCTTTATATCTGTTTTCTGCAACTTTTTTTAATATTAATTTTTGTGTACTAAAACTCTTTATAGTGGATTTTCATGGGCCTGCTAGTGCACATTTGCAGTAGCTCTCTGCAATCATAATTATGGTGAGAGCTACAGACTAGACGTGTTTTGTAATCGGGCAGTTTTATCTTGTGTTTTCTTCCATATTTGAGTTCCAAATCACAAAAGTTTTTTGACATCATTATCATTGACGTCAGTATAAAAAAGATCAGTGAAAATAGACACTTATAAATACACAGAAATCGCCGAATTAATAAAATTAATATTTCTTTCTTTGCCAATTGTAAAACCACAAATATAAATTCCTTTGTCTCTCTTCGAATCCTAATTGAACCACATCTATCCAATTGCTGTATTTACATATGTCTGAATCATACAACAAACGAAGTCGCCCATCAGACAACACGACCAGCTAGTTACAGACCCTAAAAACTCACCTCGAACGTCGCCACAGCAAAAATAAAAAAAATGGCTTACGACGATAGTGCTTTATTGTCCAAATTCGATGCCAAACTAGGTGAACAAAGTCAACTAATTAATAACTCTATTATCCCAACAAATGAAAAATGATAATGAAAATCTTTCAAAAAAGATTCAAGATCAATTTGATTTCGTCAACAAGAATATAAGTGTTATTAACACTAAAGTTCAACAACTTGAAAGTGCAAATGCTAAAATGTCTACGGAAATAGACTCCCTTAAATGCGATGTAAACAACATTAAAATCGAACTTAATAACACCAAAATAGAATTAGTGCGAAATAATACTGAGCTTTCTTCGATTAAAACCGAACTCGCCGATGCAACAAAATCAATTGACGGTTTGGACACTAAAATAGTGGCTAGTGATGCTGTGATATTCGGTGTCCCCCAAGTCTCTGATGAAAACTTCAAATCGCTATTTAATAATCTTTGTCGCACACTTGATATAAAACCACCAGTAGTGTTAGATTTATTTCGTACGCGGCCAAAAGATAGATCACAAAATAACTCTTCCATCATAATCAAATTCAATCACCATATGATAAGAACTTTCTCCTTACCTCAATAGGTCCTCTGTCTCTGCAAAATCCACCACGGTCCAAAATTGTCAGATGTCTCTGAGGGTGATGTCAACTCAGTTTAACATTCACCTTTCATGGGTACCAGGGCACAGGGACATACCAGGCAACTGTATGGCAGACGAACTAGTCAAAAAGGGAACGACCACTTCCCTACGCTCAGAATGGAACAACAAAGGTGTACCTATCGCTACATGTAAACTCCTGCTTAGACAGGACGCTGCAAGGATAGCAAACACTAGATGGACTGAGAGTAACAACAGCCTTGCAACCAAAAAAGTTTGGCCGTGTGTAGACTCAAAACGATCAAAGAGTTTGTTGTACCCGGAAATGTCTGTGTCTAGGTTCTACCATAGGTGTTCTTACGGGACACTGTCTAATAGGGAGACACGCCAAAAGACTTGGTGTGTTTTCCAATGATTTCTGCAGAAGCTGCATGGACGAGGAGGAGGAAGAGACCGTTCAACACCTTCTTTGCTCATGCCCTGCACTGCTTCATAGGAAGAAGGCTCATCTCGGTGAATTCTTCTTCGATGATACTAGCGACCTAGCTAACATAGACCCTAAAAGTCTTTCAAAATACATTAAAAGCTCCACGTGGTTCGACTAGCAGGTGATTAACCGGCTAGTCCCGTAATGGAAGATTAATAAGTGATCAACTCGTTAATCATGCATCGGGTTTCTGAGATTAGTAGGTGACTAACTTGCTGATCTCTGTGGTATCACAATGAGCCCTTGCCTCCTAAGTGTGTTAGGCAATGTACTCATTGACTGACAGCCACTTCCACCTAACCTAACCCTACCTCAATAGGTAAATTTATTAAAAACAATAAAAAGCAATTGTGCCTCAACGACATTGGCCTTGAATCGACAGCCAAGATTTTTATTCGCGAATCGTTATCAAAAAAGAATAACCATTTAGTTCGGCACGCGACTCAATTAAAAAAAGTAAAAATTGCGGCTGTGTTTACCATTCGGTTCAGGGTTTATGTCAAGCGACTGCTGTCAGATGTCAAAGTACCGTAATTGTCCAAATGACTTGAGAAAATCCTTCAAAAACAACTCAATGTGTACCTAAGGGCGCAGAACTTATTATTATCTAATCTAAGCAATTTGGCTTCCGCAAAAAACATAGCTGTACGACAGCTATATTAAACGTAGTTAAAGATATAAGACTGGCATAAGATGATGATCTAGTAACTTTCTTAGTATTACTAGATTTCTCAAAGGCCTTCGATACGGTAGACCATCATAACTTATGTGATAAACTCTATGGTAAGTTTGGTTTATCATCTCCAGCGGTTCGTTTGATAAAAACATATTTGCAAGATAGATTTCAAGCGGTCTCTGTTGATAACAAAACTTCTGGCTTTCTTCCCACAGTTATAGGAGTTCCCCAGGGTTCTATTCTGCGACCCCTCCTTTTTTCCCTGTACATAAACGAACTTCCAACAAAGATATCTGGGTCCCATATTCAAATGTATGCTGATGATGTGCAATTGTTTAGAAGCTGTACCCTCGGACTTATCGAAGATTGTGCGCACACAATTAACAATGATCTTGCGCAGATATTTAGTTGGTCCCAGGGGAATGGACTCTTTCTAAATCCAATCAAGACCAAATGCATTGTAATCAGTAGGACAGTGCTAGACCTAGATTATTTTCCAAGCATCTCCTTGAATGGTACACCAATCAAATATACATCTAGTGCGAAAAATTAAGGTATGTTATTTAATAGGACGCTAATCTGGGGCAGCCACATAAATGTGGCGGTGGGAAAGGTCTATGGAGTTCTTAGAATGTTATTGTCATCGCAACAATTCACACCTTTGAACATTTGGATGATGCTAGCCAAAACTGTAGTAATTCCTGAACGTTGCTTTTAATAACACAGCTCGTTACATATTTGGCCTACAAATTTATAATATGCCCCTTGACCATCTTTTTCGGTACAGAACTTTATTTGGGAAATCCGTATACGGGCATACGGGACGATATCTTGAGCCCTTTTGTCTTCTGCTCTGATATTAAGGTATAACTTCTAACGTGCATATATAAATACTCGAAGAGTGATGGTAAGCATGTCTGCCTGTTAACCCAGAGGTTCGTGGTTCGAATGCCAACAGAAGGAAAAATGCTTTTTTATGGGTATTACCTTTCGCGAGGAAATTCAAGTTCTCCGATAGCAAATTCATTGTCCTGAAAAGCGTTTTCTCGATTGGCCGTTTGGAATTGCCAGATTGTAGGCCTCCCTATTTATTTAAATAATAAATATACACACGCTTTTGTTTAAACTTAAGAAATAAGACATTTTGTTTTTTATTCCTAAAAGATTTTAGCATAATTGGAAAACCAGCTTTTTTCATATTTCGAATTGTGCAGCAAGGTCACTTGTCAAAAATTGATAAATTCAAGTATCGTAACGTATTTCATCTTATTGATGGTGAATTGCCACTTTATAAACTTCATTCAAAACCAAAGGTCCAATTACCGCATCGACCGAGTGAGTGAGTAATTTCTATCAAAATCGCTCAATATTGCACAACATCAATCTGCTGTTCATTTATCGACTTCAAGTCGTTCAAATACTGATGGAAGAATGTCAAATCGTTGTCCTAAAGTGGTCGATAACTCGAGGGGTAAAGCCAAAACCACATAATTTAATCACGTATTACTCGATCACGGGTGCGGTTATGCGGCCCCAGAGCATGGTATTGTCTCTCGAGGCCCTTATCTGTTCTGACCACTATTTTGTGGTCATCTGTGGGTACCATTTCTCGAATAGACTTGAAGAGTTTGACCAATTGATTTAACTCAGGAAATATGCATTTCGCTATCTGAATAAATAAGAAACAATTTCTATCCATCGTTTGCTGGTGGCCACAACGCTCCTGTCAGAAGGTTAATTTGTCCTTAAGTCTGTAGAAATGAAGTGAAGTTGCATTTGTGAAGATTTTTTAGATAATAGAAATAGTTTATGTTTGTGATCCTTTTTTTAAAGCGAGTGATGCATCCATAAGAGAATTTACCTTAGAAAAAGGGCTAAAATCTTCTAGGGGATGCGAACTTGCGATTATGTGCTTTGTGCAATATCAAAATCTAAGGGCTGAGTACAAATCAGTATGTAATGTATGTATTTATTCGCTCTTCATAATATTTTGGATGATTCAGGATTGCTACGTTTATTATGAAAATTGTATAAATTCACATGAAATAAATTCAAAATTTAATACCAAAGGTTTTTAACCAAGATATAAAAACGCCACTATTTTGCTAAATCAGGTTTTTTATATCTAACTTTTTTAAAAACAATTTTTTTTTAATAAAAAAAAAAGAGGAGGTTTATGCTAATTTGGGCCACTTAGACTTTATTGCTGGTCCATTTTACTACCAGGGTCGCAGCTTTCCCTTTTTTTGTGGTGCGCAGTAGATGGAAATAAGTTGGTTCTAATTTCACATTTAACTTCAAGGGCAGCGTCCATATGAAACTGGTAGGTTGAAAGAAAAGTAGATGCCCAGAGCTGAATTCGAACCTGCGCGTGGCCTATCTACTGAACACTCTACCACTGCACCACGATTGGCCCCTGAGATATTACTAGAAGATGTTTTGACAAAATATTTGAAAAAAATCAAAGATGGCATTTCGAAATTATTTCACTAAATCGAATTTTTTTTTAAAAAGTTTATAAAAATTTCAAACATCAAAGTGCTTCAAATGTTGTAAGGCAATTTTCTTAAACAATTTAGTACTCCCAAAATATAAAATTTCATCAAAATCTGTGTGAAGTACCTTTCTCAGACTTTTTTCTTGTATCGTCAGAAGAACAACAAAAAAGAAATAAAGATGTCATCATATTGGTTGTTTATCAGGTATCTTAACGTCAAGACCTAGAGACGAAATTCTCAAAACTCCTCTGTAGGTGGCCTCATAGATCCTAGATGCAAATTGAGAAAAAATCGGTTCAGGCTGTTGACACCCTTATACGGACATTCAGACATACAACCAAACAGACAGACAGACAGAATTGGAGGAACCACTTTTTCGTCACGTTTAAATGTTATCTTAAAATTTATACTCTACCCATAATCGCAATTCAAATAGTCCACCACTCTCTTGTGGTTGAATTTAAAGCTCTCATCTGATTTTGAGCATTTGGTGCTTGTTCACACTATTCAATCTCTTTCAAAACATCAATCACTTCACGCACTGAACTTTACTATTGATTATATGTTGGCCCTGTAAGTCAAGTTGCGTACTTGTTTAGAACAAAAGTGCTGAGATAAAATTCCGTCTGTTTGGAAGTGCAAAGGAACCTGTGCTCCTGTTCTGAAACGAGGCGAGGCGATAGTTACAGAACAAAGGCACTGATGTCTATCGATTCAACCTGTTTAAAATGTTCTTAAAAAAAGGACCGGGTGTTTCTTAGGAGCTTGAGAAATTGGAACGAGTTGATTTTTATTACAAAAAACAAACTGCGCATTTAATTTTCTAAATATGATTTCCGGCACATGGCGAATTACACAATCAATTCAATCCGTCCAATATTTCGCTATCTTCGAATCAAAAGATCCTGCGTTTATCGGCATAAGCCAATAACTTAACAAATTCCCATAAAGTAATCGCGATGCATAAAGTCGCATGAACGATGCAACAGGGGCTTATTAACAGGAACACTTCTGAAAATAAAGTTGCCACCTAATTGATTTTGCAATGAATTGATGGGATGGTTAATTGTGATGTATGTTAAGTTGTGCCGTTCTGTTAACTAATTTTTGGAAACAAAAATATCAGTCAGAATGGCTTGGTATAGCACTCGGCATTCACAGTAATGGCAGTTTCTTCCTCATTTGGATAGAAATAAGGACCGATAATGTCGCCAATGTGTTAAATGCACCAAATAGTCCATTTGATCGCATTGAGCATTGTCTTTACCTGTTATACAGAAATTTTGATTATTAAGGAAGCCATTCAATCAGAAATGAGCTTTATCACGAAACAAAACTGAAAAGTCGAAGTGTCATACGAAGCACGTAAATATATTAATAAAAGTATATTTTCACAATTTCGAAGCGTTGTTGTTAAACGATTCAATCTTCCTGAACAGAAATTTCACAAGATTTGATATTTCCAACTGTTAGACCACAGACAACAACCATCGAAGCCACCATTCTCATAGAGCTAAGAAACACCTAACAGTTGGAAGTTCTTTCCCTTGATTTTTATGAAATCCAAAATTACAACAGTATTATATTTCAATAAGACTGTTCTACACAATGGTTCAAAAACTTGATCAGAGTAATTTGACACTTAGTATCACATAATTAAAAGACTTTTGAAACTAAAGCCACGAACCTCACATTACACTGCGGGCTTCACTAAACTATTTTCTTAAGCCATCTGTAGGACAATTGAAACGTACTTTCAAAAAAGAAAAATCAGGTATTGCTTGACTTGCTATAAACAAATTCTGTACAAACTCCGTTTTTCCAAGTTCAGAGAACGAAATTCCATTACCGGTTGCACAGACCTGCTTTGAGCGAGCCATGCTTACCAAATACGAATGCGTATGAGAAATACCATGTGCAACAAGTTTTGGACCCAGCTTTACACAAGTACTAAAAAAAAATTTGTTCACTCGGGTGTATACTTACTTTTATTTAAGTGAATATTGCCGATATCAGCCCTTGTAGAGGGTTTTTTGCAAGTGTTGTAGATGTTTTGCGAGGAATTGGCAAATCCTCTGACAGTAGATTCATTGTAATGGAAAGTGCTTTCTCAACTAGGCGTCCGGAATCGTCCGAATTCGGTCGAACACAACCTTTAAACCCTTAACCTTGAATTGTATAAAGAATAGACACGTTATGACTTTTCTTTATCGTTGAAAGAAATAGCCAGGAACACTATGTCAACCCTTGAGAATTTAGAAGCTTATTTAAATAATGATTTTTTCTTTAAAATTTTTAAGCAGCTGGCAGCCATATACCACAAAATACTGTGTAAATTCTAAAAATTGTAGTCCGTAAACAAAGAAAAACAGCAACGTTCGACCCGATCACTCGTATAGTATTTTATTTTCTTGGTTACTCAGCAGCAAACTACATGCTCGTTGATTCGTACCACGAGTAAAAGCTTCAACTTTAGAAAATTTGTTTTCATTTGTTTTACTTTTGACACCTTTTGTCGGATGCGCTAATCAAATTTAGTAGTAATTTGATCATTGCTGCTTTCTCACGCGCTTATTTGACAATTTTTCACAGAAACATTTACTTTTTCTGTTAAAAATGATACAAAGGTCCACACAATGTCTTCGATTACAGATTTGTTTGAAGTACTCATTCATAACTTTTATGATTTTTTGTTTTGTCACATTGCTTACTAGGCATGAGGTAAAAATTGATGTCTTACCATTTAATTCACACAAATGCCTCATTTTGAATGGTAGTAAAAGCACTGATTTGGATAAAGAAGATCGCCGGCAAATTATGTATCGAATACTTACATCCGAGTATACAATTGAACTAATTTGAAATTTGAAATACGAGTAAATCAAAACAAATGTTTTTCCTGTCTTCGTTTTTTTAATTACAAATTTATTTCAACTTAAAATTGGAAATTGTGTAAGGGTTGTGCTCATGTAGTGTGAATTACTTGTAAGCACTTAAGTAGTATGTGGCACGCTAGTGATCATAGATTTAATTCTTTAATAACACTTTTACTCTATCAAATAATTAGAAAAAAAGTGTGTAATTTTATAGGTTATAATGCATTTTCCGACCATAGCCTTATTCATCAAGGCCGTTTTTGTACTAAAACTTTTTTTAAATTAAGAAATGAAAGTTGAAATACAAAAAGTATTTAAAAAAATAAATACTACTTACAGGTTCGACTGGTCAAACGTCCAGACAATATTTTCCCTACGTCTCCTCAGAAAGTGATCTACAACGATATAAAGCAATTCCAATCCGTCAAAATGCATGTCAAAGTGAAACACATCACCAACGGACAACAAGTTCATCACTGTCAAATGTGCCTTCAGATTTAAAATCAGACCGGATAAAGGTGAGCAAGCATTTGATACAGCAATTATAGGTACGTGTCACTGTCACAAAAGCCGCTTTTGTACGTGTTGATATACATACACACACATACATTCACTCACACATACTCTAAAACATATAAACTCATGAATATTTCTTCACACTCCTCATTCTTTCAACACTCTTCAATAATTTTAATATTTTTTCTTAATTTTTCTTCCCTCGATATAACAACACTTTGACTTATACAATTTTGAATCTCTTCTTTTTTTACTATAAAACTAACTAACCAACAATGCTTACCACTCCAAAACGACAATCAAAATTTGTTATATTCACTTGAATTTGAATCCGAAAAAAAAACAAAAATATTTTGACAAAAAAAAATAATTTACATATTGACAGCCATTGAGCACGCAAAGCACGCCAAGAAGCATTGCTAAGCCGGTGGTGGATAAGCATGAAATCAAAGTAAAGTATTTTCTCGTTATTTCTCCTCTAAACTCCACATTTACTTTCTACCCCGTAGCCACCCCCATACTTGTAGAAATTCTACTTAGTGAAGTTGACTTTAAAAATATAAATTGTTTCCCTTTGATTACTTAAGACTTCCTTGAACTTCATTATCCTTTAGCAGAGAAATGTTAAAATCCTTAGAAATGTGTAGATAGTTTCATATATTGCACGAATTTAGTTTTGTTTCGAACTTTAGGTAAGACTCTACTGTCAAATTTAAGGTTCTTCCAAAACAAAGCCATTGGCGTCAAGCTCAGCTGTTAAATTTAAAGAGCGGTATGTGTTCCTTCAAGGACGACATCGACAAAAATTCTGTCAACAGCGCTTCTAACGCTAATGCAACTGCAAAATCGCTTTGGTTTGGAAGAACCTCATATGTTTATGCATTAGGGCACTTCTGTTCAAATTAACAAACTCCAGCCAGTCTTCGAAGTTTAAGCCTCTGCAGTACTGCTTGACATTGTTTGCAGGTCTACTTGCAAATTTATTTGCAAAATACTTAGCATTTTACATTCAGCGAATAGTGTGGAGATGAATGGACCTAAAAATGTGTTATATCTAAATTTATAGGGAACCAGATTAAGTGCAGACCCTCCGAGTCAATACTTATTCGACGGATAAATAAACCAAAGTGTGTTACTTCTTCGACTTTTAGCAACAAAAAATTTCGTTAATCGCGTGAAAGTTGTGTTGACTGGCAATTATCTTGTCAGTCAGTTGTTTGGTGCAATAAGCTCTCGAGTAAATACGTTATTGCCTCGGTTGGCAAACTTCAAAGAACAATTTGTATTGGTGTTACTGGGCCTTCCCCAGCACACCGGGAGCTGCTCTCGGCGCACTGCTGAATCTTCCTCCCTTTGATACCTTACGTTTAAAGCGATGTTTTCTCTGGCACAATTCGCACTGGAGCTTTGAGGAGCTCGCTAGCAGCATATCTTTTGACTCACGTCTAATGGATATGCCGTCTGACACGATGATCCCAAGGCTCAAACTTCGTCAAAATTACTCAGTCAACTTTCCTTCGGTTCAGGACTGGTTCGCTCTAGAACCTGAGCCTGGAAACAACTGTTATCGTCTCTTCACAGATGGCTCCAAAACCGACGAGAGATCTGGAGCGGGTGCCTTTGTGGAGAACGACGACAAACGACTGCACACATCTTTGGGATCATTCGCATCCGCTTTCCAAGCGGAGGCTTATGCTATTCTAATGGCCTTGAGCCACGATACGAACAATTGATGAACCGGGAGAAGTATCTTTGTCTGCAGCGACAGCCAAGCTGTGCTTAAGGACCTTCTCAACCTCCTAACCACTTCGAAACTAATCCAGGAATGCAACAGCTCTCTGAATGCGATCGGAACACTTAATTCCTTGAGTCTCATTTGGGTTCCGGGCCATCACGGCATAACTGGAAATGAGATCGCTGATGAACTTGCTAGGCAGGGATCTCAGACAGCTTTCTCAGGACCTGAACCGTTACTAGATCTGCCAGCGTCCTCATTGAGGGCTTCAATCAACTATGAAAATCACAACCGTAGATGGCATGCCTCCATTGGACAAACCAAGTGAAAGCTCCCCAACGTTAGTAAGAAGACTGCAACATTTTTGCTAGCTCGTAGCAGAAAAGACTCTAGAAAGGTTATTGGCGTTGCCAGCGGGCACTTCTCCTTTGCCAAGCATTTAAAGGTGTTAGGCTTAAGTGATATCTTGTGGAGAAGATAAGGACATCGCAGAGCACTTCCTCTGTGTCCTGCTTTTTCTCGTATGAGGTTACAGATACTCGGCGCAGACATGGTGAGAGCTGGTTACTTAGGTTCCTTATCATTATCAAAACTACTTTCTGAAATCCCGTGATAACTACCATTTAAAAATCACTTGATCAATATATTTCAAAATTTACGCACACACCAAGTACCCTTAGTGTGATGGTTAGCATGTCCGCCTGTTAACCCAGAGGTTCGTGATTCGAATCCCAACAGTGGCAAAAATTTTTTTCCACGAATATCGCCATTAATAAATTCTGATAGTTTTCGGCCAAATTACAGTGAACATCGCAAAATCCTTTTTCCAAGGCCTTCTTGTTACTAGCCTCTACCTCAATTTCTCTGCAATTCTGAACTACATATGTTTATTTTTTAGCTAAGCGTTGGCAATTTTAAATTTTTGAATGATTACAGGAGAACTCAATGAATACCTACGAATCAAGCCAACAGTCTTAAGCTCAATTGTTTCGATAGTTCTCTTAAACATTTTTTATCACCTCCGATCTCAAGATCCGTCTACACTATTGCAAACGGCACCAACCGTCAAATGCTGATTGGTAGTACCACCCGATTGTGGAATGATCTGCCTGACCCTGTTTTTCCCCTGCATTACGATTCGCAAAAATTCAAAAGCAAAGTGCTTCGTTGTCTTCTTTCAAATCTTCTCCTCTTTTCCAAAATGCTTGCACTGTGCTCAATAACATTATAAGGGTAGTCATAACCCCTTGATGTGTGTGTTAATTATATAAAAAAAAAAAAATAAGTATTATCGTCTTAATTGGCATATCTATCGAACGCCGACGCAAATTCAAACCGAATAAAATAATTTTGGCAGTGTTGACGGCCTTTAAAAAATCGTTAGCTAGCTTTTTTGGCCGATAATATACATCCAACTAAACTTGCTAGACCGCTGAATAGAGCCATCCCTTCGGCTAATGTTGCATTCTTTGATCACAGAAGAAAGGTGAGCTTTGCCGCAATTTCAGTCACCCTACGCCTTTTTAATGATTGATGTTGTACTCACAATCTGCTTCGCACAACAAAAACTTCAACCTATTTGGGCAGTGCTTGTTTAAGGGACGTAGAATCCTCGCTTATGTTGATGGACTACATACTAGCACTCTCTAGGTCTTTAATACTGAACACAAAAACTAAGATATTGAAACGCATCATTTCGTTAAAAACTCCCTGCGCTACTAGAATGCTAAATTTGACTTTACTACAAAGAAGGTTACACGTGCCGACCTCGTTCCGAAAAATGTTTTTGGACTTTTGTCGGTTTATGGCAACTTAAGCCATTTCTAACGAAAACTAGTAAGGGTTTCTTTCAAAAACCTCAAACTCAGTTTTTTTTGGCAAACACTTCTATTCTCAAATACAATAGAATTAAAGTAGCTGTTTAGAAAACCCTATAAAATCTGGGACTCCCTAATGATGGCTACACAGTCAGCAAAGAATAGCCCTATCCTTTATCTTCCAGCAGGTAGTCAACGGCTGTAAAAAAAAAAGTGAAAATTATTCAAGAACCCTTCCTTGGTGTACACTGTACACCTACTGTGATTTGGAACGCTTCAGTGACTCCAGCTGGACGTCAGAGCTTTTTTACTGATTTTTCTTAGATACACTTGGTCAGTAACACATAGGACTCCCTAACTTTTCGTCGTGTGAGCGCCACCCAACGAAGTGTATTCCAAAGTCAACTAGCAGAACATGGAATTCCTCTTAGAAATGTTTTAATAATTAGGATCCTTAACGTTCATAAGCACTCTGGTGAACGGCACCAGGCCTCCCTACTTATCGAAATCCGACCCGAATTCTAACCGAATAAAAAAGGGCCTTCACACAAAGGCAATCGTATCCATTTCAACGGTTTGGTTTCGGGTCGGCTTTCAGAAGGTAAGGAGGCCGGTCGACATTAATTCGGTATTGCCGATCGGTACCTTTCAACGAAGTGGGGACGCACCTTAATATATCCGATTGGCTTTCGGCAGAGTATTGACTCACCTCGTTGCCGAATTATCTGCATAGCGAACTTGTATTGGTTATCAAAGTGTCTTACTATTATTTCCAATTGGATTTCGCAAAGAATCGGCGAGTTATCGCATAGTTAATTCATTGAAAAGCGCTTTCTCGATTAGCCGTTCGGAATCGGAAGTAGGCTTTCTTCATGCGCTAGGCCTTGGGGCTCGCTGTTGCTCTCTGCGCCACCCTTTTTATTTACTTAATCGGATACTGTATACCAGCCTAACGATTTTCAAAGTGTGGGACATGAGCTTGATCGAATGGTAATTATCACAGCTTCGTGTTTCTCCTTTTCATTTGATGAAGACAGCTTGGGAAACCAGTCTCTCCTATAAGCTTAACGATGAGCATTATGAACCATCTAGACTCGATGTCTCCAATATTTTTTAGAATCTGAATTGTGATGCCAGATATCTCGGTAACGTTGAATGAATCTGGTTGTTATCTGTTCATTCAAATTATTATCGCTCTGGCACCTCCTCGTTTTTGTTTTTTTTTGTTCAAAGTTTTTTGTTTATAGTTTCTAGTTTCTAGACGTCATATACATTCTAGGAACGTTTCAATCTCAGCTGTTTTCGAACTTCTTCCCCCAAAAGAATCAAAATCACGTGATCTTCTCAAACAATTGTAATCGTTAGAATATTGCATGACGTAAGAACTCATTCTCCTAGCATGAATGTTATTTACCTTAGTGTCTTTGTTTACAAAAATTTATTTAAATAGCTCAAGCTTTGAAATGTTTTTTATTACACTCTCATTTGAATTTCCCTATTTACAGGATAATGGATCGGGGAAATTTTTTCAAGGAAGTCGTCATACGCCCAACATGGGAGAAAAAGTAGCACAGGTAAGTGCGTAGCTTAAAGAAGTAATTTTATAAAATCGTTGCTTAAATCATGCAATCGAAAACCCATGATGAGCACAAATGACATTATCTCCATCCAGGTAAAGTTGTTTACGAGTTAATGCCCCTTTCCCTTCTTTCTCCTCCCGCATACACACAGATTCGCATAACTATAAAATAAAATTCATAAAAGTAACCATGACAAAAGTCTCCTCCCAAATTATCCCTCAAGTGTTTTTCTTCAATTTTCAAGCAGCAAAACGGACAAAATCGATTCGTCGTCTTCTAGGAAAATACTGCTTAATGCAATGTCTGTCATTTAATTTGATAGGTTTGTTATTCACCGCTGGCGCTGTTGGTACTTTGTGTGGGTTTGATAAGAAATGAACTCAAAATAAATATCGAGAAAAACACTTCTTATTTGCTTTTCCTGGATTTCTATTTCTAGTAGAAGACAACAAAATTCTATCGATTGTTTATCCAATAGTTTCATTTCAAGGACTTACGATTAGATTAGGATTTTGCAAAATAATTCCCAGCTGACTCTCTAAATAATTTAATCCTTTTAAACTTTTGGTATTTTCTGAAAGACTTATTCGAGTTACAGACGTCCTTGTTGGTCTATTTTATGGTACCTAATACCTATACCTACCAGGACAAGAAGTGTTGAACATAATTTATGTCGCTATAACTTATTCCAACCATAACCAACCCAGCTGATAGGAAAGGAAAGACATTTAGTATCAAACGCATGGGACTTTCTTTCATATAGCAGCCTACAAAAAAGTTTTTTCACCCCTTTTATGATAGGCAACTGTACTACACTCGTACAAAAGATATATGGTCAACCGCAGGAACTAGCCTTTAGCGTCCTACAAAACTCCTGACCATACTTTACTGCTTTCATATTTAGCAGGCTATGTTTGATAAGCCAACACTTTCAACCCGGAGACCTCTCTTGCCAAAGTTAATCTGTAAAATTTGCGTGGATAAAATTAATTAGAGTGAAACAAAATGCATATATAGATGGTCGGTTGGTATATGAAAGGAAGCGAATTCCCGGGCTTATGGTTGCCCCTTTTTTGACTTTATTGGGGGGATGTAACGTGACTAGAAGCAATTATTTAGTAAAAAGCAAAAAAGAGAAAAAAAAATGAGAAAAAAGCTCTGTGTCGTAAAAAGTAAAAGCAAAAGTAAAAACCAAAGTCAGAAACTAGATTAGGGATTGAATGGGGGAGCTTCTGCAATTTTATTCCTTTCATTTGCTGTTGCTGTAATCATGTGTTTATTGAAAAAATGAACTACCTCTTGATAACCAGGTTATTTGAAGTCTTTTTTATTTTTATTTTTGTGTGGAAATTTGCTGTCTTGAAATTAATTGGAAAGCTTTTTTCAACCTCTGTGTGGATATTATAGATTCGGTTCAACAACTTATTGAAAAAGTTCACTACTCTTTGTAAGGAGACTGTGGATGTCAAGACTTTGAAGGATGTCTTATCACAACCAATCATAGTTTTTTGAGGAAAATTGTTGAAAAGTCACTCAGTGAACTGGGGAGGAGTAGATATTTTGTTGGTCTTAATTCTAAAGGATATTGAAAATTCTTTTTCTGAAATCATATACCTGGGTAATAGACGTAAGATCCTTTGAGCTCTTCGGACAAAAAGTCAACCAGAATGTACATTGTACAACAAAAGATGCAACGCAAAACATCATGAGGAGATCCCCTTAATTTACTTTTGTAATCTGTCTACATTCATAAGCTGTGGTTCAATCGACAGCCTGTGATGTCCTTTTTTCTGTAGGGCTGGGATATGCTCGTCGGGTCCAGGGTCGACCAAAGAAAACACGTAAAACTTCAGTAACGAAGAAGGTCCAATCCTTTTGTTGGCTTAAGGCTAGTCTAATATAATATTTATTAATTCTTATCTCTAATCCTGGTATTCGGTGGTTCCAACGCTGGTAGGTCCTTAGTCCGATGTTGGCAAAACGGTCATCAAGTACGGGATTTTAATTTTGTAAATCATCAGTCAAATACTGGCATCAACAGTCAAATACTGGCACCAACAGACAAATCCTGCCATCAACAGCTTAATAGTCGGCAACATAAAACCCAGAAGTCTTTAAAAGGCTAGTGGAGGATTTGTGCTAGGTACTCCAAGGAGACCTTGCTAAAATTCGGAATCTCTGGGCACACTACGTACTCCTAGTATTCCTCTAGTAAAAGTAGCCTGTTCTCTAGATTGGTACTTTACAAACACGGGCCGACTTTTCCCTTTTCGTATTATTCAGGATGCCTTATAAAATTATGTGCATGTGAGTTCTATGGCATGAGTGAAAAATATCATGAGACAACATTGGTGTGTGTATTGGCTGGCGGTAGGGCGTGCATTTGTAACTTCTAACTAATTCTACGTCATATTCTTTGGCCTCATAGCTCGTAGTAGATACTATCAAAACCTTCATTTTTGAAAAGCACTCACTGTGTCGATCAAAAAAATTATTACCGAAAAACTGTTCTCTTCGGGTGCTCGTTCAACATTACTGACAGAACCTTGAAGTGCGATCTCTGGTATAATTTTCAATTTTGGCAGGTATGTTGCATTTGCGATAGGATTGTCAGAAATTTCTTCCGTATGTGAACCTTTATCAATCTTTCCAGCATTCAAAGCAAGATGTAGATAGTACTGATCATCATGATCTACCGTGTTGGTATATGAAAGCCACTCGGACGACTACCATGAGATTGAGACATATAGGCTCCTCCAGTACTTGAGCGCGTGAAAGATTCCATGGGCCCAATCTACTTTCGCACTCGTACAGTGACAAGAGTCTTGAAAGATCTTGACATTCATAAATCCGCTGGCCCGGATAGTATCCCTGCTATAGTTCTGAAGAGGTGTTCTTCCACACTGTCAAAACTACTGCGTAAGCTTTTCCATCTGTCCTGCTCTAAAAGTCTCTTCCCGAGTAGATGGAAAACAGCATTTGTCCAGCCAGTCCCTAAAAAAGGCGAATCTTCCTCACCCTCGAACTACCGTCCAATTGCACTTGCTTCCCTTCTTTTTAAGGTCGTGGAATCGCTGATTAATTATCAGCTTAAGAAATATCTCGAAGAACGAAGGCTTCTTAATGACCGATAGTATGGCTTTCGTTGCAGTCGGTCCACTGGTGATTTGATGGTATGTCTCACCGAATAGTGGCACAAGTCTTTACGTCGATTTGGAGAAAGTGAGATTATTGCGCTTGATATTTCAAAAGCTTTCGATAGAGTTTGGCATCAAGGTCATTACTCTAAAATGCGTGCATTTGGTTTCGATGAGTTTCTTCTTCGCTGGATTAGTAGCTACCTTTCTAACCGTTCATTACAAGTTGTTTTGGATGGCTATAAGTCTTAAATCCACAAAATAAATGCTGGTGTACCCCAGGGCTCCGTTTTGTCTCCGACACTTTTTCTAATTTTTATTAACGATCTTCTGTCTTCTGAAACTTCTAATCCACTAAATTGTTTTGCCGACGACAGAACCCTTAGCTTTTCATGTTCGTTCTTAAGTTCACATCCCTCCTCTTCGGACGTGGAACTAGGGCAGCAACGTATGCTAAGTTCATTAAATTCCGATCTAGACAGCATTGTCCAGTGGGGAATAAATAAAAAACCGAGTAGAATTTGCTTCAAAAACTCAATGCTGTCTTTTGTCGCTGAAGCGAAACTTACCTACCTTGCAACTATCAATGAGTGGCTCTTGCATTGTTGACACCGAACAACTATCAATCCTCGGTATGTGCATTACAAACCACCTCTTGTGGAATAACCACATTCTTGACATCGCCAAAAACGCTGCAAAGTGCTTAGGCTTTCTTCGACGATGCAAGAATTTTTTTTTCACCCAATGACCTGGCATTCATCTACAATACGTACATTCGTCCTAAGATGGAGTATAACACCATTCACGACACTCGAACATCGTAATGTTTCTTGTCTCTCCCTATTTTATCGTTTTTTTTTACAGACAGTGCTCTTATATGATTGCCAGATGCATTCCTCCCCTTAAACAATTCAACCGTAATACTCGCGCTTTTAGGAATGCCCATCTGTTTACCCTTGAGTTCAATTTCGGACGTACTGTTAAATACAGAGATTCTTTCTTCAACCGTACCACGCGAATGTGGAATGTATTGCCCAGCTCTATTTTTCCCTCTCATTACAAACTTCAGAAATTTAAAACTGATGTGCATCGGTATCTACTTTCAAATTCTATCCCTTTTTCCTAACGCTCGTAATGTGTTACTTAACATGTTAGGGGTATAGTCACACTCACAACCCCTTGAGTGCACGAAAATTATATAAAACAAAAATCGAGACATAGGCTAAAACTCGTTTCTGTATTGTGCCAGTAGGTGACTTAAGGCCATCAAAACTCGCCATAACTTTTGATGGCCTCGTAGTAGCAACCAATGAATGGTACGAGCGTTTATTTATGCTTAAATGGTGTGAGACCTTAGGGCTGTTTTGAACTTGAGGCTGAGTTTCTCTGCTTTTATATCGGTAACTAGGCATCCTATGTTCTTCCAGACTGTTTGCTTTGCTTCTTCTTTAATAAGCCAGTAGGCTTCAAAAAGTCTTTCGATGCACCTAAAAATCTTCCACCAAATACTCCAATTCGTTCTTCATCGTAAACTTACCTGGAAAGAATTGTCAATCGCCTTCTACACCTGCAGTAGAGTTTTCAGATGAAAATGAGGACCTGATCCCAAAATTATTTACTAATTTTCATAACATACGCCTCAGGAACATTTGCCAAAATCCAATGATTTGCAAGCATTTGCTGAACCAGTGCCATGCCTCAACTGGCTCTGGAAACATTTTTGACGCTAGCTACCCCTGAAATAGGAGAAGGCCTCCAAAAGTGGAATGGAACTCAAACATTGTGGTAATTGGAAAAAAGAAAATAGAATTTTTACTCTACCTTAGCAGATCTCGGCTCTCTTCGTTGATTAGCAATCTCATGGGCACAGTTCTTTAGTTGCCCACATGGTGAGAGAGAGCATTAGCACATCGGACTTATATGGAGGATGCCAAGGCGAAAATTCAGAGGAAAGATCATTCCATTCCCTTTATGAGTGCTTAACCTTTACGGTCGTTTGAAAAAAAAACCTCAGAGAATACTCACTGGGCATCCCAAAGTTCATTCTGGGTTCCAAATGTTTCACTGAGGTTTCTCAAACCCAATAACCCACTCACCAACATAATTCTCACCTTAGAAGTCCTTGTCATCATAAACGCATCTCAAGTTATCTTAATAAAGCCAATTTCCTGCTCCTAGCAGAGATGGGCTTCGACAGAAAATCAATCAATGAGTCTCATAACACTGTCAACTGTCTCATTTTCTCTAAATGGAATAACCTTCGACAAACCGTAATGTGACGCACAAATCTACAGAATTATGATGGATGTACACATAATTAAACCACTTCACAGCCATCCACTGATTACCATCTGTGTAAGTCGTTTTGTGTGCCCATATACACTCGTAGATAGTTGAAGGACCTGTCTTTTGTCCTCAATGAAAAGACACAAATGTATAGACCAGTTCTGAGAGTCATTGTCAAGAAGTACAGACAAAGAATGACACAGTACATTCATTTAAAGGTCAGAACACATGAGACACAATTAAACATTCTCTTTTAGAGACATCCCACATTTGTATACATAAGTCTACCATGTCAAACGAACAACCCTTCAAAATCAAACCATTTGACCCAAATGGCAATCCAATTATCATGCACTCATATTTTGAAGTTCAATAGGCATGGCTGCCGTTTTTTTTTTTTACATTTGTGGGTTGATTGCAAGACTTTATAACGGTATGTCGTTGACGAGCATTGTATAATTGCATAAATCCATGTGACGTTTGTCACACTTAGCCAAGCCCAATTTGACCATGAAAAAATACTCGTACAAACGACATTAAGACTGGTAATAAAAATTAATGTTGGCTCAAACTAAATAGACAGAAAAATAGAAGACATGGCTGAAAAATCCTATTTGCCACACATAAGACTGCTGGAGATTTATCGTGGGGCAACAATTCAGAGTCAGGCACTAAGATATAGGAGATAAACTTTTAACATCACACCATCGGCATCGGCAATGGATGGAAAAAGTAACGATACGAAAATCCGCCTTTGCCTTGGATTCATTTTTCTTTGGCTTGCCATTATGGTGTCCCTTAGGAGGCTATTCACTGAGATATGGATGGCAAATACATCCATCCACCTACGAATACGGTCTACTGTGAGGTGCTGCTGCAGCTGCTGCTACCAACAAGAAGCCCCGAACAGAGAGAGACAGATCGAGAGAGAGGAAAACCATATCCTCTTGCCATGACCTACTTAAGACAAAGTATGTACATCTCGAAGAGTGTGTGTGTGTATGTTGTGTGTCTCTTCTTGTTTGTCCTTTTGTATAAAAGAACCTACTTGCACCAATATCCAATATCCTCTTCCTTCTTCGCTGTTCTCTACTTTATCGGATTCAAAGTTTAAATGCTTCAACCAAACTTAGGGCAGGAGTTAGTTGAAATGGCAACTGGGATACGTTTATCCCACAGACATTCACACACCACATGGTGTGAACAACATGAACAATAATGTTCTAGCTTTAATGCACTGGTATCCTTGGCAGAGGTACAACCACTTGAATAGAATCAGCATGGACCATTGGAAGAGAAAGACAAATGAAGAAGTGACCAACAAATGATTTTTGAGGTTAAATCGGTCTAAGCACTTCCTCCGTATTAGAGACGGACTTTTTTTTATTTCTTGTTTGGTTTGGTACAAAACTAAATTGGTAAGTTTGAACACCTGAATTTTCTATTTGTTTTTTCATCCATGACTTGGCATTACCACAAACCTACGAAGCAAAAAAGAAAAGTTTTTGGGAAATAACTGAAGAGGAAAAAACAAGGAACCTGTGACAAATGAAAACATTTGTTCGATTGAAGGAATCGCTCATTGCTTTTCGATTGATTTTTCAATGTCAATGGGCACACGATGTCACAACAAAGGTCTTTCAGAGTTTTTCTCTCAAGCAGTCAGTCGGTGATGATATGAGGAATTTATGGTCGAAAACACGAATAAATTGTGGGATGAGGGCGAAAATACAAACGTGCGTAGACCTGTGAGCTGTGAACTTTTTGGAATGGCTTTGAATTTGATGATTAATGTGTTTGCTATAGGACTTTTCAAGACACTCTTTGAAAATTTGTAATAAAGTCCTTAAAAAAGTTAAGACGGGTGAACCTCTATTCTTCTTCTTCTTCTTCTTTTCCATTTCCGGCGTTACGAGTAGTGATCTTGAAGCGATCACAATTCACAACTCTCCCACTTTTCTGCTTCACACTAGGGATCCGCCTGGGGGGTACCGGTGAAACCCTATTACTAAACCTTTACGTAATGTAGTTCCAAGACTGTTGTATTTTTGGAAAGGGGTTAAGAAGAGAAAGTGCACAATATAGTTTTCATATTTATTTATAGCGTTCTAGACAATCCCGTGGTGCGTTGTGTCTGCCATATACGTGGAACCTTCGAGGTTTGGGGCCCAACAGAAAACAGAAAATGATTTTGCACAGGTATTGTCTTTTGTGAGGATTTTATGGCCATGAAAAGCTCTTTCTTGATTAGTCGTTCGAAATCAGCAAAAAATTTTCAAGCCAGTCCATTTTTCACAAGGTGAGAAAAGCGCTAGGCTCCGTGACTCTCCACTATATAAGTTTTATTCCTTGAAAAGCTGTTAGTTCAGTCTTGGTATGAGTTATTGATATCTTTTTTTCTGTTGGAGGTTTTTAAAACACCAGCTGGAGCACTCAGACCTAAATACCGGTCCATTGTACTACCAGATAGCAACCTTCTATTTGTTAAAGCTTTCCAGATGTTTGGAGAAAAGCCAAAAGACGCTGCCATGATAAGGAGCCTAAGTTACCAGCTCTCACCATGTCTGCGCCGAGTATCTGTAACCTCGTGCGAGAAAAAGCAGGACATTCACAGAGGAAGTGCTCTGCGGTGTCCTCATTTTCTCACAGAGTGTGATATCACTTAAGCCTAACACATTTAAATGCTTGGCAAAAGAGAAGTGCCCGCTGGCAACGCCAATAAGCTTTCTACAGTCTTTTCTGCTACGAGCTAGCAAAAATGTTGCAGTCTTCTTATTAACGTTGGGGAGCATACGTTTGGTTTGTCTGCATCCAATGGAGGCATGCCATCTACGGTTGTGCTCTTCACAGATCCAATCGTTGATTGAAGCCCTCACTGAGGACGCTGGCAGACCTAGCGACGGTTTAGGTCCTGAGAAAGCTGTCTGAGATCCCTGCCTAGCGAGTTCATCGGCGATCTCGTTTCCAGTTATGCCGTGATGGCCCGGAACCCAAATGAGACTCAAGGAATTTAATCTTCCGATCGAATTCAGAGAGCTCTTGCATTCCTGGATCACTTTCGAAGTGGTTAGAGGGTTGAGAAGGACCTTAAGTTACTGGTATCACAACAGTACTGCCGTCTTTCACATTTAGCCTTTGTAAATGTGCCAGCTTGGACACTATTGGCCGCAATAGTCGGACTTCCCAATCGTTCTGCTCCTTACGTTTTGTTTTTTTTTTTCTGTATTGGAGCTTTTTAAAATACTAGATGGAGCACTCAGAAAATGGAGCATGCCATCTACGGTTGTGTTCTTGACATTCCCAATCGTTGATTGAAGCCCGCACTGAGAAACCTAGCAGACCAAGCGACGGTTCAGGTCCTGAAAAAGCTGACTGAAACCAGGCTTCGAAAGTTCATCGATGATCTCATTTCCAATTATGTAGTGAAGGCTTTGAACCCAAACGAGAATCAAAGAGTTAAGTCTTCCGACCGCATTCAGAGAAGATTTGCATTCCTGGATTTCTTTCAAAGAAGTTAGAGGGTTGGGAAGAGCCTTAAGTACACCTTGGCTGTCGCTGCAAAAAGTTTCTTTAAGCACCCGCCCGTCCAGTCATGATGAAGGCAACTTGTCTCAAATTTTAAAAGTTTCTGGTATGAGTTTTGTAAATGTAGAACAGTGGTCTAGTTGTGTTATTGAACGGAACGTGTAGTACCAGTCTCAAAGGATCAATAAGACAATGAGTCGATTTCGGCATGGTAGCGTCTCTTTACCTGCGAACCAAATTTAAGACTCAAGACGCTGCTGGGGAGGAGCAGTCGCTACTTTACTGTCTGTTAATTTGAAATTAAATCGAATAGTGTTCTAAAAACGAGGAAGTAATGGAACCAATTTGTAACCGGATGCAGACGTTCTATGTCTTAAGAACCCTTTTTTTTGCTTTCAGAAATTTGAGAATATTTCAGGCAAGAGGGGTTGAATCTCTGTATCACCGACTCTGTGCCCGATCCTCTGCTATTTCAATTTGAGTTGTTTCAAAGGCATCATTTCTCACAAGGAATCCTCTTAGACTTCTTCTTGACTTCCCTTGAGACTTCTCAAGTAATGAAAAATGCCTTTTCACTACCAAGTTCGCAATAGACAGAAAAATTGTTCCTGTTGTTTCCACGCCAAATATCCAACTGTCTACGTTTACCACCTATCGAATGGAGTTGGCAAGCCCCCCGAAAGTCTCTTAAGTGCCCTGAAAAACGCTTTTTCAATATTTCGTTCGGAATCGGCATTAAATTGTAGATCTTTGAAATGCGTTAGGCCCGAGGTTTCTAAAACCTTATTGTGCAAGTCTTTTTTTTAATTTACTTACATGTTGAAATCTTACCTGGGTAATAATTTGGTAATTTGAGAGATGAGCCCCTTACATGTACCTGGACTCACATTAATGTGACCCTTCATTGAAGCCTAAACATCATCTTCAGCCAACAGGAAGCACACCATCATTTTTTTTAAATTTAAATCTTAAAACATTCTCCTCTGCTTTTCCTCATTCAGTTGCCACAAGAGAGCCTGACCTTGCTCAACAATTATTAAAGACTTTTTCACAATTTCTTAAAAAATCTAAGACTTTAACATTGGCCCAGCCCCATTAAGTTCATTTTGGTATCCAAATATAGACAAAAAAATATAAAACCAAAAAGGGTATTTTGCTCGTTCGGCTCTTTAACAAAACCAAAAAAAAATTGCTCTACTCTGCTAATTGAGAATCCTCAAGTAAAGCGACCAAAAAATAACAAAATGAAGAGAAAACAGCAATTAATATAATGGCCGTAGCTGCTGTAGCCCGTCTGTCAAGAAAAGTATCTAACGATTCACTTTCAAGAGCTCGGTGAGAAAATAAAGATTTTTTCTTTTTTCATATTATTATTTCTGCCCGATTTTTTTTTTTTTTTTATGTACAGGAAAATATTTTGAACAGCATCCAAAAAATTTCCTGGCAGACATTCCTGTTCTTCCGGCAAAGAGGGCCTCCATAAAGCAACTCTTCATTGTAGACCGACATAGTTTTAGCAATTTACACTCTGTTTGCTTTTCCTTAAAAAGAAAAAATAACAAAAAAAAAACACAATCTACCGATGAAGAGGCTAAAATCATTGCGGACATTCACAACAACAACACAAACACAAAAACGACATAAGGTTTCATTATGGCTTTATTATCTGAGTTTTGAGCTTATGGCCTAGAGAGACACGAAAATGGACTTGAAAACTTGTTCACACTATGTTGAGGATTATTATTGGGGGGTTTGCGTTGTCAGTGTCACACAACTACACACAAACCTAAATAAACCACACAAAAGAAGCTTGTGCTCTTTACTCTTTGGCTTTACCATAAGGGTCTTTATTTCAACTTGTAACTACTTGTTGATGTTGCCTATTAGTGTGTCTTGTGAGCTTTTTTAACGATTGAATGTTTTATTCAAAAAAATTAAAAGCTACTCATGTCAAGTGTGTACCTTAAATTTTTTTTCTTAAGGGGGTCACTCTTATGTTTTTATTTTTGTTTTCGAGAAAGTGCAAATGAGTGTCACTTTAAAGGGATTCTCAAAGGTATTGCCAAACTTTTATGCAAATTTGAAGATTTTAATGGAAAATCAAATCTTAAAAATGGAGTTCATCTCTTGCATTTGGTTTTGATATTTCGAAGAATAACCGGAGCTTACAGAAACGTGTTGATGTTAATTTGTGTCTCAACGCTCCTTGCTGATGCAATATGTGCTTTAGTAAATAAATAAGTAGGGTGGCGCAACAGAGCGGTTCCCGCGGCATAGCGTATTTCTCTCAACCATGCCCTGTGAGAGAATGGAGGGGACCTACAATTTTCTGCCGATTCCAAGCGGCTAATAGAGAAAGCTCTTGTCATGGCAATGAATTTATCAAAGAAGGAATTGCCAATTTCTCGCGAAAGGCGATACCCGTGGAAAAACATTTTTGGCTGCTGATGGTGGGTATGTTGTTGACCATTCAAAGTTCTCAGTCTTTACACTCTGTTGTGCCGGTGGCATTATGGTTAGCAATGCTGTCTCTACGTGTGGGTTTGAGGTTCGAATCCAATGAGATACATAAAATTTGGCTTATATTACTTTCGATTTTCGAGAGAGATTGGCAATTCCAAAGCACACTTAGTTGTTGGGGATCTACATAAAATTGTAGGCCCTCGCGTTACGCCTTGAGGTTTCTATATTGTCGCGGCACCATATTTATCCCAGAATCCCAGAAAAATCAGAAAAAAGTCATGATTGTGAAGGGTTTTTAAAGCGTACGTAATAAAGGGTTTTTTTTTGACGTGTAGTTTTTAGAAAGATATAAAAATCATATAATTTAATTTTATTGCCAGGAAAGAAGATAAGGGTCTGCCTTTATGTCCTAAAATTGATTTCAGTCATGTGATAACTTTTTGCAAGATTTGGGATCGTATGTCAGCAATAATGCGCCGAATATCCTTTTAAGGCGTCAATTGTCTGGGACTTATCTGCGCAGACAAACGACAAAAAATAGTTCTGTGGTGTCAAATTCACAATCTGGGAGGCCACGCCACAGGCCTACAACGCGATATAATGCGCTCACCAAAAGTTTCCTTCAGTAAAATGATTGTTTCTTCGGCTGTATGGCATGAAGCACCGACTTGTTGAAGTCAAAGGGCGTCCTTATCAACATCCTCCAACCCACCAGGCACTGAAAAGTTAATAGTCATGACTCTATAGCGTTATTATGGCCGGCTTCATTTTTAAAGAAATATGTCGACAGCTGTCTAAAAGACGAACTCCGAATAAAGCATTGCCAGATTGAAAATCAAACGTCGTAAAAAAAACAGCCCTTAGTTATTGGAAAGAGTGATCATTTGAATGCTCATTGCACAGACAAAATTTTAAGAGCCGAGGCTAGATAAAAAAAAAGAAGCACTCTGTCAGGGCCGACAGAAGTGAAAACAGAATTGAATTTTCAGTAAATATTTTAATGTACAGGAAAATCTTTTATAATATATGTAGAGTAGATGTACATATAGAAGAACATCAATGAAACTTATGAATTTTCATTCACAATTTCATATCTTCTATTATCATCTCTACAATCATCGTATTCTAATACTGAAATAATAGGTCTATGGTAACTTAAATAGGAATCGAACAATTTTGTCTCGAATCTATTTAAATATATCGTAAAGACTGCATCAATCGTCGCTTTATATTTCGTTGTACTAAGGCTGCGGTCATTCGTCATTGTAAATTAGTGTATTCTTCTTTTAAAAATTAAAAAAGTGGCAAATTTGTAGCATCGCGAAGTTGATGTTAAAATCACCACTCAAAATCATTGGGAAATCATCAAATCCCTTCCCAATTTTATCGTGAAGCTATGCAGAAGCGTCTTCAGACTAAATAAATAAATTTTTATTCAAAAACTGTCGTATTACACTTGAAGACGTATTCGGTGAATTATAAACGCCTACTGTTATAATTTGCTGTCCATTTCCAGAGTGGCAAAAACATTAGTACTAAACATACTAGTGTACCTCGTATGCAAATCCATATGATTTGAGCAACATATGGTACATAGTTGTATCAGACAACATTTTACAGATAGCTACTCCTGCTGTTGGACAATCGTGCCTTCTGAAACTTGCAACTAAATTGAAATCTGGAATATCATACCTATATTTCTTCGTCACCCTTGTGAAATTCGGTTAAAATCAATACATTAAATTTTTTAACGATAGTGGCTACAGATCTTGTAACTGCGCTCGTAAACTTTGACAATAAAATGAAAAAAAGGACAATGCATTAATTTTAGAAACGAAATTAATTAATATTTGAGTAATGGTTTTCAAACTATTTTCATGCAACCATTTCAATCCATCGATAAATCATCGCGATTTTTAATTTGTTGTAAAGTTCGAATCATCGACCAGTGCGTACGCCTACTCTGCCATGATGAAATTTCCAGCTTCACTCATCCACTTCATTGTAATGGTAGTAAAATATTTGGTGCTTTTTATTTTTTCTGCGTTGCATAAATTTTTCCCTGTCCTTCAATTCCTTTCTTTCTTCTCTGTATTTCTCCGAGTCGGTAAGTAATACTAATAGGTAATGTTGCTATTACATTGTTTTAAGTCATTTAGCAGCATCAAATTTAAGGCGTGGCGACAATTTTTATTTATGTTTTCACTTTAAATAAATAAAAAAATGTAAGTCATGGCTGGGAATCGAACTTGAGACACTGGGCTATGACGACTTTACATACGAAATACGATGAGCCAAAAAATGGTGCCGGTCGGGAATTCATTGCTTTACCCCCATCGCAAAAGTGCCAAACGCGCCTAAAGAAGTTTTCACTTCAAAAAAGTCTTGGAAAAGGACGAACTCTTAATTTGTTCATGGTGATGTGTGACTCTGTCGTTGATAAGTTTCTTTGTCTTATTTTTCTTTTAACTGATATCCAGAACAATGTTTGCCACTTTTACCACAAAAACTGAGAGTGCTCCACTGAGCGGTAGATTCTTACTTACAAATATGTTCAGACTTTTGAAGGGTGAAATCACCGGCGTCAGATTGCAAGTTTGTTAAAATAGCCTCAAGACGTATAATGCTAGATGGTAGCGCAACATCCTGTAAAATTTTTTGTTGACTTTAACCGAGAAAGGCTTTTTGAAAGTGATCCTAGAAAACGGTGTTGCAAAAGAATGCTACTAATCAATCCCTAATGATTTCATAACAAGTGCTGCATTAACTGACTGCACTAAAACCTGAAGCACTTTCTAAATCGACATTCATTTGGAATCTTCAATTTATTGCTGCCAATCTTTTTATATTTTACATTCTTTTGCATACTTTGCCATTTGTTTGCATATGACAACTAAGGCACAGAAGAAGTTATTGAAGTTTCAACTTGGTAGTGGTAGCTCTGTTTTAAATTGCTTTTTTTTAATATGCAGAGATCGCATATCGAAGCCTTCATTCCTTTGATCTTTTTTGTTTTGAATATAGTATCATCGCATTTGGCGTAGTGGCTAGAGCGTTTACCTGACGCTTGTAGTTCGAGATTAGAACCCGAGAAACTTCGAACTGCTTCTATACCGGGATCGCCTTTATCAATGAACTTACAATACAAGTTCGGCGGAAGTAATTACACTGGCAAAAAAAGTGTTTTAGAAGTCAATTGGAAATTGATTTGGTAGCTTGGTTTATTGAAGCTCCTTTTAATGAATTAGAACAAATAAAGGTTAGACTAATGACTGTTACAAAAGTCCAAATTTGAATGCGAGTACTTTAATACAGGGTCTAACTACCGTAAACATATAATTATTTCCTCCTTTCCTTTGGACATTAATTGTAATTAAATTAGGTTTTTTTAGTGAACAGTTCAACAACAAAGAAAAAGAAAAAACACTTCCCATTTGACCTATTTTCAGAATGAACTAGTTTCTCTCCCTTGCGTGTTGTGCATTGCCTACATATTATTTATTCCCGACTCGATCATAAATTTCAGGGACCGAATTGACGAGGGAAGTGATTTCCAAATTTTTCACAACACGCGATGGTGATTGGAACGAATTTAAATAAAAATTCCAAAGGAGAAATACTTGCATTGGATTTTTTGCATTATTGAACTCATTTAGCGACGAATATCAATCACATCAAAGAGCAGAAGAGTCCTTTTATTGCAATTTTAACGAGCGAGGGTCTTCCTTACCTTTCTAGTTTCGATTTTGTAGTCTATCTGTGACAATTGACTAAACACGTAAGGATGGTAAAAGAAATCACTTTGACACATGGTTATTATCACAGCCATACCTACACCCCCTACCAATGTTCTTACGTTATGGTTCGATATTATTCAACACAATCATCAATAGCTATTAAGTTAGGGAGGTGAATACCTCCCCCAAGTAATCATACTAAACTAAAGTAGTGTACAACTGTCAGTTCGTTAATGACATGATTTGCACCCCACACGCGAAAAATAAGCTGTGGAGGGGATTTCATGTGTTGTTGCCAGGCTTGCTTTTCTCTTTGAGAAACTTCTGAATGAAATAAGTTTTGTATTGGGCGTAAGATAGCAGTCCTTTTTCTTAGTTGGCTTTGGTTTGATTTCCTTGCACCTGAGTATCAATAAAAATGGAATTTCCGTAACCTCATACACTTTTAGTGCTTAGCAAAAATCAATAAAGAAAAATACTGAAATGGCAATACTGTCAACTGAAAAGGGTGGCTAAAGCTTTTCACCCAAACTATGAAACAACGCCATACAAAGGCACTGGTGTTGGTTTGGTGAATTGCATACACAAAAAAAGTGGTTCTCGTTTTGTAGCAAATAAAAAGTTTATTACTCGTCACAACCCCTGGAGGAGTAGTGGTGGCTGAAATTGCACTTGAATGTGACAGTGAAATAGAAACATCCGAAGAACCAGAACCAGAACGAGAAGAAAACACGAAATGATAGAAAATATGAATCTGCTTCTTTTTTTTCTCAACCGCAAAATAGTGGAAATGAAAGGCAACGATTTTCTAGAGAAATGAGTTGGGTGCAGTCAACTTGTAGAAACTATACGCTCAAGTGTGGAGAGAAAAATCAGTGAGACAGTGAGAGGTCCCACGTCCCATCCTCATCCTTGGTGTTGCAAACTGTTATACTGCTTTTAATTTTTTTCACTCGTGGGAATTGAAGGGCATGGGCAAGAAACGTGCTTGAAGAACTGGTATTTCCAGTTCTACCTATTTACTTGCCCTTTGGTGTGAGCATTTGAAATAAAAACAAATTATTTTCAAAAGAGCAAACGTTTTCGGGGTAACCTCTGAGTCAGATAAATGACTTACATGTCTCCATAATCCTTGCCAGGAATATTCACCGGATAAAATTCAGTGGGTGAGGTTATGGAAGTGTTTCACTCTACCATCCAATTTGTTTAAATTTGATTTAAGCGCCATTTTATTGAAATTACAGTGGTGTTTGTAAAAAATTTAAGTGGTATAGAATTCAGTATGTTCCTTTTATCGAAGTTATTTTTTGGCGGCACTCATTTGATTTATTCGCGTTATTGCTCACATACGACCCCAATTGATGCAAAAAGCTGTCAAAAATTGGGTGTCTGTTGGAATTTATTCGAGATTTGCCTGAAATCATTTTGAGAACCTAATGGCAAACCTTTATCTTTATAAACAAGCTAAATTCTTGGCATTATATGCGCTTTACTTCTTCTTGCAAACTACACATTTTAAAAAACATCAAACGATTAAGGACGATTATCTCTTAATGACGATGTATGTTGGTTTGAGTACACCCGAATGTTTCCGAGAGGTTGTTAAGCTGACAATCATTCAATTCATAGTATGAAATTGAACGTTTCTCTTTCTCGCATTCATATTGGAAAAATGTTATTTTCTTAAAGGAAACACCTGTAACTGTAAGTTTCACTCATTTGAGAATTGATTAGTGATTAACCCTCTCAAGCATGGATAAATCGGAGTGTAGTGTAATAAATTTGCTGTCCTAATTCAGGCTCTAACGTTCAAAACTGACTTCTAAAGTAACAAAAACTTTACCGCATGACATCAATCTTAAATCTCTTTCTGTACGAAGAAATAAATGAAAGAAGGAAATGGCTATTGTACCTAACTCGTCCTGTAAATTGAGAAACAGAAACACATCGTACCGCATTGAAGTAATATTTTGAAACACTGCCAAAATAAATAAAATAAAATGATGCGTCTATAGTTGTTTGCAATAATTTAATCTGGGTCGATGCGAAGGGCAGCAAATGCGTAGGGAACCTAAATAAATGTTTACATTGGCAATAAAATTATTAAAAAAAAAAAAACAAATTGATTTGAATATCCGAACGGGTTTACAAATTGACGTGTATGATGATTTAGGCAACCCAATAATAGGCGTTTTGCTATAGAATGACTGAAATATGGCAGAGCTGTAGACGCCACAAGTGGTATGATTTTAAGCATTGACTTTGCTTTTAATTTTTTCTTACCGTTTTAACGAAAGTTTTTTTACTAAGACGCCTATTAAGACGTCTAAGACTCTGCCTTTTCTTAGCAGATGTTTTTTTTTTAAACAGATGAGAAATGGGGAGACATCAAAACATTACCAACTAATCCATAAACTCAAATATCACCCTTCCGTTTCAAATGCTTTTTTTTGAAATGCAAAATGGAGGAAACTTTCTTTGAGAAGCACCCAACCGAGTATGGGAATACTATAGAACTACGCACAAGCTTGGGGGGATGTTTATAAACAAATAAATTCATCATAACTATTTATAAACAATCAAGATCGGTATGAGCCAGGATCTTGCGCCTTTTTCTTAGCCACTCAATAAAAGGAGTACGGAAAACATACAGGTGGAACAACAGTGAGTAACCTCAATACCTAGTGCATTTCTCACAATTTAAGGAATGGAGGGGACCTACAATTTTCTGTCGTTTCCAAACGGCTAATCGAGAAAGCTTTATTCATGGCAATAGATTTACTATCGGAGGACTTGACGATTTTTCGTGAGAGGCCATACCCATGGAAAAACATTTTTGTATTCCGTTGGGAATCGAACCACGAAACCTCCAGCGTAGGTTCTAACCATTACCCGAAGGGTACCACCACACAGGAAAGAAAGGGTCACTTTAAAATTAGATTAGGCTCATATTGTTGCTAATCCGTTTAAGGCAACAAAATGGATACCACTTCAACCCTGTTGTATTTAAAATGATCTTCTTTTACTTTTGTAGCAGATTTCTTTTTAATGTAATCTTCTATTGTATTACTGAAAGCAAATGATTCACTTAAAAGTAATACCATGCCATGAATACCATCAAGATTAACATAAACTGTAAACTGACTGTTTTCTGGTAAGTTTTAAAATTTTTCACAAATGAAGAGACTAGCCACTTTATTGTGCACTTTATGTCTAAGTCCCCTTAAATTTTTTTAGACTATCTGCTTGCTTACGACATGTTTTTCTTCTCCGTAAAGAAGAACTTTAGTATTCACCCGGCTCCGAACGTCTAAGACGAAAAAATATTATTCTTTTCAGTATTTATTTTCAAAGACTTACGGATTTCTCGAGGCCCGACACACACAAAAAGCATTTCAGATAATACTGAAACTCGAAAACCACGGACTTCCGACATTATAGTCCCACACTTATAACAGGAGTATGACGGTTTAGATTAGACGAATGTAAGTAGGCTTAGTAGAATTTAGCCAGATCAAAACATTCCAGCATTTTCGGTGACTTTAAATACAAATATGTATGTGGTTTTTCCCACGAAGGTCATTGTTTAGACTTTTAGAGTACTGATATTTTTTCTTTTTTTCTTATGAAATCAGTGGCCCTTCATGTAAAGCGTCGACGACCTTTGCGACAAAAGGCAATGTAGGTTTTTAATTGTAATCAATCTCGGTTTTTATTACCCATACTGTCTCTGGTGATCGTTACGTAATGGTTAGCACGTCTGTCTGTAGTGTGGGAGTTTGAAATTCGAAGCCTAGAAACATAACAAGGCTTTTTCATTGACATTAAGATTGAATGAACGAAGTTCATGGGTAGGGCTATAAGTCAACAGCCGAAATTTTTTTTATCTCCAATTTCAACCAAATTTCAAAATGCTGTAGTCAGTAAACGCGAGGAATTGGCAAGTCCTCTAACATTAAATTCATTGCCACGAAAAGCGCTTTCTCGGAATCGGTAGAAAACTGTAGGATCCCTTCCTTCATGATTGTGAGAAATGAGCTAGGCCCAAGGCCTCTCCGCTCTGTTGTTATTTGCGTCACTTTAAGATTCAAAAACGTGACATCCTCAAATTGTTCCTTTTATGGCGAAAGATTGGAACAGAAAGTTCACTCGTATCCCGTTTTTCTAAAAATATCTTCAAATCGAGAAAAAAAGACTGCTGCTAATACTTGTAATCAAAATAATTTTGCTATAGTTCTAAGGCCTAAACAAAAAAATGGCCGCCAGTGCAGCAATTCTTATGAGAGCTATCTCCCAATGGACCGCAAATAACATCGGTCACGCTACAATCCTGAATTTATTCGGATCAATCCCTTGCCACTCCGACTACACCATCCCCCAATTGGTTTTTGATAACAAGTTCCAAGTCTCAATCCCACCGAGAACGACCTGGGAAGACGAAGAATTTTTGAGAGATGATTCAATTCATTTCTATACAGATGGTTCAAAAACCGAAGAAGGGGTAGGCTGCGGGGTGTACTCAAACCGACTTAACGTAAGTCTTTCGTTCCGCCTTCCAAACCATTGTAGCGTGTTCCAAGCGGAAATTCTGGCGATCAAAGAGGTCCTATCATGGCTAAAAGAAAAGCAGAAAAATATTTTCTTGATGATCCAAGCGATCTGGCGAACACAGATCCACTGCATCTCCTTCGCTTTATTAAAAGCTCCAAATGGTTTTGTTAAGTGAGGTACTACCTCGCATAATTTCTATGGTATATCACAATGGACCTAATATTGGTCTAAGTGTGTCAGTTTGTTTTCCTGACAGCTATTTAAACCTTTCCTATGCACTAAATACACTGACTGCACCAGGCTACAATCAGGCTTCACTATTTCCGCTCTTAACTAAAATGCATAGAACTACAAAAACTACATATGACTGCTGTTTAAAGAAGTTTTGTTTATTTTTCACTGAAAGAATGATAACAAAAACTCGAGTTATTTGAAAACTCCAAAAAAAAAGAAAACAATCACTTTGTTGAGCCCCAAATCGCCATTGGTCGAATGCTTTTGCCCAAAAGTCTAGAAAATTCCAAAATCTTTCAGGGCAAAGTAAAAGCTACAAAAATGGTGGACTAACTCTATTTATTACCTTCTCTAATGATAAAATTCATACAAATGATGAGAAACTCTTACAAACTACACATCTTCAATTACCTTGAATGAGCCTGAACTCAAACGCTTTCAGGAACAATTGAAAATAAGAAAACGCCTTTCAAGTACATATGTAGTTCTTTTCTATGTTCAGGATAACAACTAGAAAGTTCACTGACTCCTATTAATTTATAGCAGTTAACAATTCAACAACACTCAACACAACAGTGTCACTGTCATAAGTTCCACTGTTTTATGAAACCCACCACTGTCTGTGACCGTTAATTTCATGGGCAATCGACAACACTATTCATACCCCGAGAGCCGCCCGAGACAGCAATGGAAAAAAAAAACAACAACAGCAAAAAGCTTTCACCTTTTACCACACACACACACAATCTCATTCCCTTTACCATTATCCCTTTTTAACACAAGTACACAATTCATTCCTTTTCTCACATCACCGACGATATCGCTCCGTCTCTCACTACAACTCAAAATGCTTTTTCTCTTCTCGGAGCACACGACACCATACACACGGGAGCAGCAAAACAGTTGATTTTTGCAACCAAACTTGGCGAACGGCACAAGTTGCTTGTTTTAGATTATAACGGTCAGTGAGGGTGGAAAATTCGTCACCACAATCCGTCTTCGTCGTCGTTTGTCGTCGGTTCTGTCGAGGCTTATTAACGGCGGTTTTTCCTTCAAAACACTCCAACTTACATACATACACGAGTACAACTCAACTTCACATTTTCCACGCGAACATAATAAAAGAATAACTGTTATTATCGGAAATGATTAAGTTCGAGTTACGCAAATTGGAACAAAGAGTTTTGTTGGGTGTTGTTTTATATCTTTCCTTTTTTTCCTTTGCAATCAGATCGTGGATTTAGGGGAATAAACACACACACATACACACAGAGAGACTCACATTCGACTCTTCATCTGTCATTTACTTTTTTCCACAACGACAAAGGTTGGTTGTTTTCCTCGAACGAATCCTTCGACGAGCGCGAAGTGGGTGTAGTTTCCCAACATTGGAAAAAAGGGATGTGCATGACGTCATTGATGTATACATTATCACGTCACCAATGGGCTTACCTACTTTAAAAACACTACTTGGAGAAGCACACAATTATACTCATCGTCGTCGCTCATCCTCGATGGACGCCGCCGTGAATTGCATAAAAACGTAGCTGCAGGACTCGTGCAAAATTATATCAAAACAGTAGTTGATGCATTCTTTGTGTGTCGTCCGCGGCACAAATAAATTTTTAATCACACTAACTCACACATACACACGCGACAACACATAAACCCATACACTCAGTCACATGGCAAAAGAAAGTGTAGCGAGTGAAACTATCCTTTTATTGTGGGAGAAATATGAAATAATTAAAATCTTGTGAAAAATGAATTCTTTGCATAAATACTAAATGCATTATGCCCGTTGTCCGTATTCTCTGTCTCGGTAATTGAAATGTCAAGTGGAAAATTCTTATTTTGATGAAAAATCTAAATCCAATCGGACGCGACCGATGTGACGTGAATGAGGGATACAAATCCTTAATTTCGTTTCTCGTCATTGCATCAAGTGAATGGTTCTTCCCAGGAAGAGTTGTGAAATGAAATGAAAAGAAAATAAGTGATCAGTGTAAACAAATTTAACTAAGTGGTGCTGAAGGACATCTTTTAAGAGAGAAGTACCTTAGCGGATGCAACCGAAAGAAAGGATATAACAATTATCTGCTCGGTCTTTTGTTTTGAATGGGAAAACATTTGGCATTCTTACATAATTCAACGACGACTGTGACAACTTTATTTCGATTTCTCTTAGGATAAAATTCTATAAAATACATAAAATTGAAGTGCGTTCCTTTCGAAAATAAGAAATTAAAAAAATCCTCGGTAAGGATGTGTATACTGTGTATCATACGTGTGTGTGTGTGTCTGTGGAGCATAATCGTTGGATATGGGCTCTGAAATGAAAATAAAAATAACTAAGCACCCACCTGTTTATAACAACGGACACAAGAAAGGTCTATTAGCTAATGTTACAGTCGACCAGTAGACGAGGGTGACAGTGACAAATTATGGTGTTCAAGTTTAAAGTTACTCGATGGCATTGTGGCCATGTTTACAGTTTTGGGTTTTTTGGTATGTTTTCGTTGTGGGCTTTGAAGAAAGGCATTTGAAATATGTATCTACCTATCTTCTTGCTGCTTCTATTCTCGTGTGTTGACAGAAAAATGTGCTCCGGCAAGGATACCTTCATTGTTGGAACCAGATATAGTGTTGTTGGTATTTGAAGGGATATAGTGGGGGGGATTCTGTATCTACACGATACAGATATAGGTAGAGTAGAATATTTATGTGATGGATATCATGAAAATTGCATGCTGCTATAAATTAAGGATGTCAAAAGGAGTAGCATCAAGGGAAGCCTGTTTTTGTGTTCTATCGTGTGAAACAGAATTAGTTTTTCTTCTTTTCTTTACTTTTTTTTTTGTTTCCCAGACTCGTTTTGGTCCTTTAAATTTTTCATTTGAGATAGAGTCTCTATTATTTTGACAAAACAAAACTCACATTGCCATTTACGAGTTTACTTTAGTCAGGTTCAGGGAAAAAGTGTTCTGTAACATGACATGAATATTAATCAGTTTTTGGAGTTCTTCGATATGCTGTGGGCTATGCTTAGCTCTGCCTGTCTGGTTAACAGACGGCTCACCAGTGGAAAAGTTGTGACATAAGTGGAAGAGTTGTGATTCCTTTGAAATAGCAATACTCGTGCCACTGATAGTGACAAAGAAAACAAAGAAGAAGCTGATTGTCTGGCTATGCCCTTTGAATTTTTTTCGTGGAAACATCTTTCAATTACTTTCAACTCTTTGACAGAAAAGTTACTTGACTCAAGTTTGAAATGAAATATTCAAGGAAATTTCACAAAACATAGATGTTGCATGGGTATTGTTCATTTGAAAATAAACACGTGCAGCTTATGCCTGTCTATTAAGCAAGTCACTGTAGAAACTGCTTCAGTCATAAGAAAAAAGCTGTATTTTGTGTGAGTGGGTGGATATTTGTGAAAAGACATGTACCTCCGTTCTTCGTCTATTTGTTGTCTTTTCAAGTCTTATGAAATGTTGTCACAATAAATGAACTTGACTCCTTTGTCCATTGTCCTTAGAGATTTGGATTTTCAAAACATCTTGCCAATCTTTAAAACTAAATAATTCTCAATGATTTTGTCCTATGTTGGTTTTGTTCCTTCGGAAATTTTAAGAGCAATCACTCATAAGGACATATTATTTGCTTAGTTTAAAACCTGTTTACTTAAATAGTAATTTATAAATTTGTATGTATTTCAATTGCAAGTAGCAAGAAACTATGACTTATGCAGATTTTAGTTGGGTTTCGGGTTCATTTTTGCATTTGCTCACGCATCACCTTTGGCTTGTGGAAGCTTTTGCCTTTTGAAAGCTCTAAATGGTTGAAACAGAGAACCAAGGTTTATTTAAACTACGTTTGTATAAAATATTTTTAAATTGTTCTGAGAGTTTCGTAATTTTTCTTGTAAAACAAACTTAAAGTTTTGCTATTTAAGAATTCATAGCAACCAGGTACTTGATTACGTTGCATAGTCCAATTTATGTTCTGTGCTTTCATTGAACCAAAATGTTTGCTTTTTGATGTTATCGACTGAAATTTAAAAGCATCCATTTGCTTGAACTTGGAATTGAAGTTCTGTAGATGATTTTAACACAAAGTTGAGTCTTAGTTTTATTAAACGTGGCCAATCCTTTACAATATTCGACCGGTTTTGAAATCTGTTGAAAAAAAAGAAGATGTATACATTTTTGGTGATATTTTTGGCTTACCAAGACTTTCTAGTTCTTGTAACACAAGGCTGGAAGTCTACAAGTCGTGAGCCACTTGTAGGATTATGTCTATTTCAATTGTTAAAGAATTTGTGTTAAAGAATTTATTTTATTTATTTATTTACAAAAAATTTAAGACATCAGGGCAACTTGACTTTAGATGTCGTGAGAGAAGAAAAATGGAAATAAAAAGTGATTGAGCTAAGACAAAATTTTAAAAGATGAATTGACAAGAAAGTTTAAGTTTGTTGTTATATGTATATCTCTTTTCATTTTTTGTGCTGATCTAGAGCTTTCTTAATTCGTTGCATTGTGAGAGCATCAGAAGGATTGAGGATGATCGAAAGTTTGTTTTGCATTTCTTCAATTGAGGTCATGTCCAGTATTTGCCGGGAGATAGGGCATTCCGTAAAAATGTGCCAGATTGTTGATGGTTCCTGACAATTCCCGCATTCTTGGAATGGTTCCTTTTGAAATAGTGGCAACTTGAGGACAAGGTTTTTCTAACTCTTACTCGAAACAGCGTTACGCACTCTTGACGGTTTAGTTTGATGTTGTGGCGGTCGATGTTATGAAAACTGGTGTCTTCGTAGAAAGGGTACTTCGTTTTTCTGAGCCTTATCGAAGCCATCGTTTTCATATTCTTCCAGAGTTCTTTTTATGAGTTTTGGCAGGTTTGGAAGTTCTTTTATTAGAGGATAGCGCGTAACTTCTTTAGCTGCACTGTCTGCAGTTTCGTTCCCTTTAATACCTTCATGTCCTGGAATCCATTGCAACCGTTAAAGAAATTTCTTACACTTATTGTAATTCGCTTGTATAACAAGTACTTGTAGTTTTGCTTATGACAGGCACCAACTTTTAAACAACTTTCATTATTGAAAATAAAGTGACTTCTTTGAGCGATATTTTATTCATTCAGAAGCTTATGACAGGGCTTATTTTAGAACTTGGTTTTTCAAAAACCTATCTGTGGAGATACTCATAAAAGTTTGTATTTACAAGTGCTGAAATCTGTGGGCCAACAATTGCTATTTCCGCAAAAAAAAAAAGATTTGGGGTGATGAAGAACATCTATTAGAGGCGTAGTTCTGTACGCTTTTATAGATACTCCGCCTTTTATTTTGTCTTGACATTTAATTTTGTACCTTGGCCTGGATTAGACATTTTTGATTGTTTTCTTAGACATTGTAAAAATAAAGTTAAGAAGGAAGACACACTTGTGGCAAATTCCTACTTAATAAGAATCAGTGCAAGTCGCTAGAACGTTTCAAATTTGAATGACCATTATAACAGAAGTCAACACTAGCGCAGTCAGCGGTTAGTAAATATGTGTCAATATTTCTTACATCAACAAATAGCCTTCTATTTTAGCTTTTTTATGAAACTTCAATCTTGCCAATGAAGCGTGTGCTTCAGAAATTATTGGTTCCCAAGTATGTACCTTTATGTCACTGAACCCAAAACTCCGCCCGTAATGTCAACCAAACAGATATTTTTCCATAATGTCTGTGTTGTTTTTGATAATTTTTAATTGAATATTATTTATATTTGTTGTAATGCAGAATTAAATTTAAATTCAGAAACAATTAATATGAATGCAAATATTGTAATTCACTCTAGGAGACTTTTGTGTGGTTATAATGAGATTTAACTATGTGGTCCACAGGTATATACGAAACACATGGAGTATTTCATTTGATTTTTTTTTTTATAATTAGGTAAAATCATTCGAAAATCTGATTGTCAAGTAATAATTCATCAGCAACTGTGCAATATTGCATAACACATCGGTTGATGACGCTATTCAAATATGCAATTAGTTTGTTATGATAATGAGCCCTAATTCAATGCAAAAAAAGAGGATTACTTATCATAGAAATATTTTTAAACTAAAGCATATTTTTCGTTCAAGCTTTAGTGAGGTAATGTAAAACTACGAATTCAATAGAGTTTCTGTATTGTGGGAAGTGTTTTTATGAAAATAATTTCATTGATTTACAATCATCTTACAAAAACTAACAAATTACCCACACGAAGTAGAAGCCGTTGAGAACGAACTCATTTCTGTTCAAATGAAAATGAATTGGAGTTTCTTGTTTCATGTAAACTCCTTAGCTGTACCCGTACCCGTGGCGTGATGGTTAGCATGTCTACCTGCTAACCCAGAGGTTCAAGTCCCATCAGAGGCAAAAATGTTTTTCCACGGGTATCGCCTTTCGCGAGGAATTGGCAAGTCCTCCGTTAGTAAATTCATTGCCTTGAAAAGCGCGTTCTCAATTAGCCGTTCGGAACCGGCAGAAAATTGTAGGTCCCTTCCATTCCCTCACAAGCCATGGTTGTGAGAAATGCTCTAGGCCCAGGGGCTCCTCGCTCTATCGCGCCACCCTATTTATTTTATTTAAACTCCTTAGTTAATGATCTGAGAAGTTTGTTATGAATATTCAAAAGTGTGAAATTTAAAACTAGTTCACAATAACATAGTAGCATAGAAAAGTCTGATGTGGGTCTACAAGGGTAGAATTAAGGGCCATACATGGAACTTAATACTCTTATTTAACAGATTGTGTTTATATACATTATACACCCACCATGAGCTTACAAGAGTCATTGATGACTGCTCGTTTGCTTAATACGATCTTTTTGAGTAATTAAAGGTGAAAATACTCATCCTGTTACTCGTGTCGGTTCGTTTGAAACGAAATCACCCAGACATTTCTGATGAAAAAGATAATTACCATACAAATTGGGCAATCTGAAACGAGCTCATTCTAGTGAGTTGAATACTTCATTGTCTGAATCGTGCTGGTTCGTTTAACACGAATTATCTAACTTCAAGTGCTGCCAGATGGATCCTTTTAGTGCTACTTTTGAAAGTTATCGATTCTTAATTGATTTTTTGAGTAATTTTCTTTACAACTCGAGGAAAGTTACTAATACCTTCACCGCGTCTTTCAGTGTTTTATTGAAATAGCAAGGAATAGTTTAGTTTAAGGTTTAAAATCGATCGAATTTTGGCAGCACCATGAGTTTGTCAACTCTAACGATTTTGATTGACCAGTAAGAATCTTTTTTCATCAAAAATGACGTTATAAGCGAACGAAAAAGAATCACACAATGTGTTTCAACCCTAAAATGACTCCATTGATATCGTGTTCCACAAATTTACACGACTCGCACCTTGGGTGCATATTGACACTTCCTAATATAATAATATAATAAAGCCGACTTGTATCAATTTTTTTGACAGCATTATCCACAGATTTGTCTTTAACCAGTAAACGAAGATGGTTGGGTGTTCATTTTATCAGACTAATTTTCTGCTATGTACTTGGATGCACTGAATTCAAATCAATTATTCAAATTTGGTTATACATCCTCAACATCTCAAATTTACCACTTCAGAAAAAAAACTGTATCTTCTTCTCCATTTTGGGGGTGTGTGACACTTGGCTTTACGGGTCTGTCTGTTATGTGAGGAATCTCAGATATATCTAATTGTCTTTTAACGAGTATTATCTTCCGCAAGAAATTGGCAGGTCCTTGTAAAATAAATCATCAAACGGAGAATAACTCTTGTAAACTGTTGCTTCTTTGGGTTGAGAAGCAATCGAGAAACAAAACTCTCTCCAGAAAACCATGGTAACCATGTATAAGATCCTGATCACCCCAGTTCTGCTTTATGGTGCGGAATCATAAACCTTATGGAAAGCGGATGAGGAAGCTCTTGGTCGTTTTGAAAGAAAACTTCTCCGAATGATCTTTGGTCTCGTATGCAAAGAACGGATGGACCCAAAAGCTCCTGCTTATCGGGTTTTCGAAGCACATTGCAGGAAAATCGTGGAAGGGGAAGACCTTGTCTTAGTTGGTGCAATCAAGTTGAAGAAGACCTCAACCGACTTAGAGTGCAAAACTGGAGAAAGCTCGCCCGAATTCGAAGTCGTTATAGAAAGATGTTGGTTGAGGCCCAGGTTCACCCCGAACTGCAATGCCCACCTAAGTAAGTAAGTGAGTAGAGTAACTACGCCGAACAGACTACTCATTTATGTTTTCGAAATCGCCTTACGTTTGTTAGATCTTTCCATTCCTCATCAGGAATTGACTCAGGGCACTTTGATCGTGAAATTTTATATGACACGTACTCGTACACGAAACACACGAACTTTCCTGAAATCATCTTTCCTGATGTCATGTATCATATTACGTTCTTCCTTTTTTTGGATCAGCTTTCTATTGTTTGGTTTTTGTTTGCAGCGATTTTCTTTTATTCCGTAAATCCCGCCTTTTGTCGATTATTTCTATTTTTAATTATTTTGCATTCCCGGCCTTGCTTTAAAAGTCAATACATTGAATACAGGTGCTTGTGAAATGAAAATGATAGCTCAATTGTATTGGTGTAATGAAATTGAAATAAATAACGTAGTTAAGCTTATCCTGACACAACCCATAAGTTTCAAAAATCCCCCTCTAAATGCACCTCGCTAAAATTCAAATAATTATTCTATCTTTGAGTTAATCATGAGTGTTCAACAAAAGGGAATTAAAAAAAAAAAACACATATATAAAAGTGAATTATCTCAGTTGGCCTACAATTAACATGAGCTTTTTGCAATACGCTGCGAGTTCATCAATTGAGGATTTGTCACATAGAAATTCACTGAATGTTCGGAGTTGGGAGAAATACAACAGAGCTGTACTGTAACTAATTGCCATAGATATAAACCGATCGGCTTTGATATTTACATTCCACTCAATCATTGCGTTATCTTTGTCAAACTACTGACAAATTTATAGTTTCGATGTCGTCCACAGATGTGTTGTGCACTGCCACCAACAAATATGGGTTAACATGAATATAGAAGAAGACTCTTCAACTTAAATGAGTTCCTCTTTGAGTTACAATCATTTTGCCAACAAAAACTGAAAATAAAAGATAGTTTATTTGACGGGGAGGTTTCTTATCAAGTCCATTTGACAGTCACTCATAAACAATCTCTATCGATTTCACTCGTATAAGAGGAGAGTCCTTTGAAGAACACCTGGCTGTTGGAAATTCTGCAATACATTTTCCTTGATGGAAAATCCGCCATTTTAATTTCTTATTACTTTGTGGAACAAATTTATTTTTTTCGTTATCAGCTTATAAGTGAATTGGCATTCATATTTTATTAGCCTCGTCACGCACTTGGCTGTGGCAGAGAATTTACGATTTATGGTTTGCCACACCAATTTCGTAAGTAATTTCTCAATCGACTGCCCCTTATCGTTAACCCGAAAATGTGCTCGATAACTAGTACTGCGTATAGTTTTTCTCTTTCAGTGGTTAGTTGGCAACTGCACGGGAATAAGAAGTTAATTTTCTTATCCCAGAACCCAACTCAATTACCAACTTATTATTTTAATCAATTATTTTTTAATGTCATTAAGTCTACACAAGGCAGGTAATTCCTCTTTGCTTCCTTGTCGCATGTAGGTGGTATAAAACACATCCGTTTATTTACACATTCTTTTTCCATTCTCGTATAAAACGAGGTGATTCAACACTTAAACGCAACACATTCCATAGACGAGTTTCAAACAGAATCTCCATTGCATTGAATTAAGCTTGTTAACAACATCCAAGGAAATGACGGTTTCCTCTGTCACTGCATTGAGAGCTCCACTCAGATGTTCTAGAGGTACATCGATGCACAGGGATTGTATGCAAGTCGGGGACAAAGTCCCTCGTCCTGTGTTTATATTTTGTGCATGCAACACAATGCTGCTTGTTTTGACGGAAGTACCATTGTCAACATAAAATCACAATTTCTTTGTGGTGCACCATCGCACTGCCAACAAACAGACACCAAGATTGAAACAACATTTATTTAGTGCAGAATGTTGCGTATACGCCAGAGTGAATTTGCGGTGAAATCGAAATACAGTTTATGGAAAGAGCTCTTTATTTTGGTTGAGAAAACTTTTTAATTTTGAAATAATTATGATGTAAGTGGAGGGAAATTTTTTGAAAAGAAAAAGCCTGAGCAGAGCACATTAAAAGGGTTCCATTAGTGGTGCGGTTTTCTCTTTTTTGTTCACATTTCCTTGCAGCTACTTAGCGAATCTATGGGCGACAAAACTTAATGAGAAAGAAAATGGTGGAAAAACTAAAAAGTTTACATTCTCAATGATCAATTGCGGCTTTTTTTTGCTTTTTTTGTCTGGATTGCCATCAACCAGTTGCGAATCGCTTTGATTGACGTACAAAATGGATTAAGGATTTATTGTGAAATGAAGTTTTTGGAATTCAGAGCAGATGTAATACGTTAACGTTTTTAAGAAGATATGAACAAATTCCACTGAATAGGAATGGAGAAAGTGTCCAAATTTGATGATATTAATTAAATTAGTGCTGCAAATACCTTCAATGTCAAAAATTTATTGAAGATCTCATAAAGGGTGTTCCGCTATGAAACTTTGACGAGTGGATGGTATATTTGCTCACATGCAGTGAGATTGCGTAGTTTTATAGCTGTAACGTTTCTGAGTGCATTTTGGATTGTGTTTAAGTGTTATTTTACTTCTGAAGTAAAATTTTTAGAATCGTCGTGATTAAAAACTCGATGTAACGAAAAAACGTCACAACAGGGAAACAAATCCGTGCATAAGATTAATCCGGGAAGGAATTTTTTTTTTTTTTTTGTCAGGAGGAAATCTTCAAAAGACACCTGGCAGTATTCGACACCAAGTAGTGTGGGATTCTTACCTCACTAAAAACTTCTCGTAATCAGATCGACAACAGATTTTTCTTTCTCAATAATATAATCGCTTTAAGGGAAGCTTAAACTTTTAATGCTTCCCATGACTTTTAGACCATTAGCTCGTGTGGCTTGGTTCTTCTTAATCTCCGAACATTGCCTCTCGTATTTAATACGGACTCCATTTCAGAGTTGATATGACTATGCAGTCGCTGATTGTGTGATACAGCATGTTTTCTTACAACTTCTGTAAACGGTTCTATTTGTAGGTCACGATGTAAATCGCTATTTCTTATATACCATGGTGCATTTACTATTCCACGAAGGACTTTGTTTTGGAACTTTTGGATGATTTCAGTATTTGTTATCTTTGTACAGCCCCATAATTGGATTCCATAGGCCCAAACAGGTCTAAGTACTTGTTTATAAAGCATTATTTTATTTTCGACAGATAAGTCAGAATTTCTACCGAGTAACCAGTACATTTTTCTATATTTCAAGTTGAGCTCTTCCCTTTTCTTTTTGATATGCTCTTTCCATTTAAGCTTTGCATCCAAATTCATCCCAAGGTATTTGGCCGTATTAGCGTAAGGTACAGCTTGATTGTTGATGAATATTTGTACGTAGCTTAACTTTTTATTTGTAAAGTTTATATGGGCAGATTTAGCTTCATTGAGCTTGATACGCCATTTTTTGGTCCAACCACTAACGGTGTCGACGGCATTTTGCAATTTCTCAGCAGCCTTGACGGCGTACTTACTGGATGCCAACATTGCAGTATTATCTGCAAAAGTAGCCATAATGGTGTTGTTATCCACCGGCTTGTATTTTACTTAGTTTTGAATGTTCTTGATCATACCGTACTCTGAAGAGCCGGTTTAAGATATAAGATTATAGTATTTCGTAGTACTGCCTGGGTAGGTCCCTTTGCAGTTTGTACTATAGCCCCTCATGCCATACCTTGTCGAATGCTTGAGCAACATCTAAAAATATAGCCGAACATACTTGTTTTTCTTCTAATGCTTTTTCAACTGCATCCGTTATTCTATGAACTTGGTCTATCGTGGAATGTTTAATGTTTGATTAGATTTCTTTCTTCTATGACTTTGCTTAGTCTTTTGCCATTGTTGGTATAAGCGATATTGGTCTGTAAGACGTCACTTCTGTTGGTGGCCTACCTTGCTTTGGTATAACAATTACTTCAGCAATTTTCCAATGATGTGGGACATATTGGGTCTTTAGGTATGCATTAATTATGAATTGGAGTTTTATGAAGGCTTTTCATGGCATTTCTTTCATAACCTGAGCAGTTATTAGATCGTAACCAAGTGATTATTTGTTCGATAGTTGATTTCGACACATACTTTTTATTTCTTTTAGTGTGACAAAAGGAAGGACATGAGATAGAATTCATCATATTCAGGTTCTCCTCTTCGTGCGATGCTTTCTAGCGTCCCCACTGTCGTTTATTAGACATCGTCCAAGTGGATGCGCCTTGTGTATTTATATAATCGATAGATCAATTTCTACAGCCGAACCTCGTTATAGGTCAGTTAGCTCCATGCATATTACAATGCTTTAGTATACAACAAGCTTGTTGTATAACTGTAGTGAAACATCTTAGCACCGTGTGATTTGTGTGACTCGATGAAACGAAAAAGCGACACACAAGAAGTAAAAAATTCAGAAATAGGATTCAGTCTGCGAGAGAATGAGGTAGGATACCAGTGTTTCATTGTGATTTTCATCTCCTTTTTGCTTTCGTAGTCGCCTGCTTGTCTCTTCTGAGGTTTCATATCTGCCCTGTTTGAATTGCGCACACATACTTTTTTAAAGATAATCATTGCAGTGCACTGAAGCCCGTGGCATTATTGTTAGCATACGTCTGGGTGATACGCGGGAGTTTGAAGTTCGAGTTCAAAAATATAAAAGTTGTTTTCCCTCAAGCATTGCCTTTCATAAGGAACTGGCAAGTAATTACACTGCCATGAAATGAAAAGCGCTTTCTCTAGGTCGTTTAGATTCGGCATTAATTTATCGAAATCGAAAAAATTCTCCAAATCAGTGTACCTTTCGCTTTGACCCTCTGTCTTTCTATGAACTTGAGCTAAAACGTTGTGGCCTATTTTTTCTTATAAGCCTGCTACGTACAACCTTTTTGTACATCACTTTATAGAGTTACTAAAGGAATCAGATTTCTAAATTAAAAAATAAGTGTACATGTCTTGTCGCTATAACGGTTATAATTTGCAATCGTAATGGTAAAATTTGTTTGTCTCGAAAACGCCTTCAACGATTTTGGAATAAGTTTATGTAATCATTTTATTTCTTACCAGTTGTGCCAGCGACTTCGTCCGCAAGAATTGGAATAACTTCTTTATTTATCAACTTACTTAGTTACCTCAATATATTACTGAAACCCCCATCTAGATAGGATAAGCCGTTTCTGAGATTAGCGTAAACAAACAAACAAACTGTTACGTTCTTATTATATGTATAGATATATAAGATTGATATATTGAAATTCGTCGTTTATGTCGTTTCCTGAAAATATTTTTACGAAACACAGTGTCGGTGGCTTCAAATACGTTACATGTCTATATTCGATAGAAACCTTTTTATTTTTTCAATCTTCGACATCGAACTGCTTCATTTTCTTAAAATATTGTGCGTAAATGAGCCTAAAAAATGGTGCAGCTTCCATATTTGGCTTTTTTCTTTAATTAAAAGTGAAACTGTTTCTCCGATTTTGATAAAAAGATTTTGTTGTATTGCAAAAAAAAATTGAAAACAAAAGTTTTTAAATATTGAGTGGAAAAATTTCAGAACATTGTATTCCAACTTCACAATTTAAAGCAACCCTTCAGTATTTGGCCTTTCTAACAAATAGCGATATTCGCAAAAGGCTACTCGCTATCGATACGTTGCAATTACGCTTTGCGATACTCCCTGTCTTTTGAATCGGTCCTTTTTGTATCATTCAAACAATTTCATGGATCCATTCTCGCAATTTATAGTCGTTCTATGTCGTTTCAGTCGTTTTTTACCTCTCGTTTCGTTAGTCCAGCCACAGAGTTTCACTGTAGAGTCAAATGCGGCAAAGTTGTCGCACTTTGCCCACAAATCGATTTTGACCGACAATCCTCGACCGGAAATCCTCGTTTCCATTTTTTGTCTGTTGGTTTGAAATCAATTTAAAGAAGTTAACGTTTTCGCTTTTTTTGTGTTTGTTACCGAGGAGAATGTTGAAAGTTATGTTCAGAACTGGAGTAGCAAACATTATTTAACATCAAAAGGAAAAATACACTAAATAAATAGGAAAGAAAGAATCTCAAGGGTAGGCGAATGTAGCCGTTAATTCAAAAAAGCAGTGTCCTTAGTTCCACCTCAGAAAAAAACTGAAAGTGTTGCAAGCAAAGGGGGGTTCTAGTCGACTTCTCTGCATTACCTTCTCTGTGTTTTATACCATAATTTTTATTTTATTTTTAATGGAAAATACCTCATATCTCATGAGAGCAATTTCGTGCTCGAACTTAGTCGTGTACGTTTTTGTGCATTTTTAAGAAATAAGGGCGTTGAAAATAATTGGTTCTAAAAAGCTAAAAATTGTTGCCCAACTCGTTTTGAACACATTTTTTTACAGTCATGCTTATTTTTGAATATTTTGCGGAGGTATAAGCTAAGCACGTGCCGGAGAAAAAGTTGATCAACAACATTAACTCAGAAACATGTTTCTATTTCAATTATAATTTTTTTTTTTAACCTCTCCTCGCCATTTGCCTACGAACTCTGCTTGTCTCCTAAATTCTGAAGGTCTTTTGCCTTGTCCCAAAAATCGATTCCACACCTTTTCCATTATGATTGTTTTAGTTTTTTTTTCTCCCTTTCTCAAGAGGAATTGTGGAAAATCCTTGTTAGTCATGACAGTCAGGTATGCTGTATAATTTTATGGCGTTCTAAGACGACATTTTTTCCTTCGCATTTTAACTTTCTCTGCTCTAGCAGTTCCCCAATGAAAGAGCAAAAGCCTTTAAACACATTTATTATTCCAAATAATGTAGACTTTGCCTTAAAGCATAAAAACACCCCTACGTGGAGGGGATGCGGTTTTATAATTATATTTTGTGAATTTTACTAGTACCTACATACTGAGGGCTCTTATAAATTAAAGAACTTTAAAAGTTCAGCAGTTCTTAGAAAGAAGAGCCTTGGGAACCGTCGTCGTTCTCACAGCAACAATGTCACAATGAAATTACTTCTACAATTGTCTTGGTCTTTTGGGCTGCACACAACACAGTCAGTTGTAAGGATACTCGTATACAACATTCAAAATTTGAAATAAATGCAAAGTTCTGCGAAAGATAGTTTTTCTTTCGTTTCTTGAAATAAATTGCTAAGCATGAGCAATTCTACCAAGTCTACTGAAAGGACTTTGCAATAAATTTAATCCCTATTAGGGGAAAAGAACACTTCTATTTTAAGTGATTTCAACCCTTGGTTATTTTTAGACGATTGACTTAACCGCCTGGCATTTGAAATAAGCTTCATTATGATTTTCCGTGATTTGTTGATTAGAAAAGTTCAACTGCCTCTCGGGTGGCGCCGAGCCGCATCACACAAACCACTTACGGTATGGGAATTGAAACTCTGAAACCACAAGAAGTTCATTGGCTTAAAATATTGACCGGCTTATCTCTGCTTCACCTGGCTGTCCAATGTCCGTCCACGCCCTTAAAAATTCCTTAAGAAACTGAGTGAGTCAAGCAATATATCACATAACGTCTGGAGTTATGAGAGTCTAGACATAAATCAGTTCAGATGGCAGCTTACTCCAAGGTAAAATGATATAAATCCTCACATTATTCAAAGTCTTTCTTCTCGCAAAGTTTCCTCAGAGTGAAAAAAGAAGCTTTCATAAGTTGTCATTCTAAGTTGTTGACACATGGAACGTAATATCAAATTACACACTTATAAGTGACCACATGCTTAATAAATCAATAACCAAGAACATTTTTTCGTTTCTATCTTTTCTCAAGGAAAGGTGTAGGTGGGGAGCTTATTATGGGGTTTCCCTTATTTGAACGGATATTGCTACTTGACAACAAGTCCCTTTTTTTAATGGAAATTTAAATCAAATTCATCGGGTAATGGAATCCATTTTATCGAAATTTGCTTATGCCAGTGGGAAGCTGGTTTCCAAAATGATTTTAATGGATGTGGGTGTTTTCCTTTCCTTTCTATTGGGCCAGGGCGATTGCTATGAGAGGTACATAAGCCAACGAAGCCAAGAAGTCGAAATGGTTTGTGTATTGTCAATGAACCACTTAAGCAATTTCATTAACAAGCAATGGTGAATAATAAATTGGATAAGTGTAGTGATTAGGAACTTAAATCACTGTCTGCGGGACACACGAATACGATATAAATTAGTCATCGAGTGATAAGTGTTAATTGCAGGTGTCTTAATTGATGTTGTCTTTAATTGTTAATATTTTGGTTTGTTGACTTTTCGATATTAGAAGAGAAATAATTACACCACTGTCGAATTAGGAGGCCATAGTTCAGAAGGCTTTGAGAAAGTTAAGGTAATGCTAACGATTTAACCTCAAAAACCTAAAGAAATAGGAGAAATATGTGCGTTTGGGTATGACATTTGATGGTTTCGTGTCATGATAGCGGCTGTGTCATATCAGATGCGCCCAGATGAGAACATTTACTAGTGACATGTTAGAAGAAGTAACTTTATTCTATTTTAGGTTCTCGGCTAGTTTCTCATTTTCAAAATATCGATTTTTTTCATTTTTGGATAGGAAAACATCTCAAAAATGATGTCCTAAAATATTGGAATGATGTCTTGGATATTTTTGAAGTGGCAGAGTGTAGAAGAGAAGCATCTCGGGCGATCGAACTTCACTCATCCCAACGCGGTGGGGCGCCCGACAGCTGCCTCGTTCTTAATCTCCTATAATTTCTTGTATTTTTAGTTAGTTTAGTTTTTAAATGATTTTTATTTCATGAAATTTACAATAGTTTTGTTTAGCTTTCATTATATGACATGGCCTACGCCGTCTGTCAGTCGGCAAATAATACTTAAATAAATGTGTTATCACAATGTTTTTTTGTGTATTGTATTAGAAAAGTTCAGTGATGATTCGCGTTCTGTAACTCAATGCTACTTTCAAGTATTTGTACAAATTGTCCCATTCAGCTCCTCCATTTAGGATATCAATAATTTCGGCCTCATTAAGGTAGTTCTTTTCGAATAAGCTTCGCCTAGGTTCTGCAAGCATAGGACATCTGCCCACAAAATGAAACACGTTCTCTACTTCCCTAAAGTTGCACATGCCGCAGATTTCTTGTAAATCGCTCCTGTGAGGTATATGATTCAGGGGAGTAACTCTCCCCGTGTTTTTAAAACAAGTGACATGAGGTCGGTTGAAAACTCTGCCCTGAAGTAGTTTTTAGCTCCTAAGTTGAAGTCAAGCTGCGCATAAATATTTCTGTAATATGAGCTTCTGGCTTTCCAAATGAGGTCTTCACGTTTTTTCTCATCTACTATAAGCTGATTAAATTGTAAAGTTGTCTTTTCCACGTGTTAATCGAGTCATGTTCAAGATCGAGTGAGAGTCCACAGTACTGGGCTAAATTATTCCAGGACTCAAACCAAGAAATTCTCTTTCTGATCACCAGCCTTGTTATCTGCTTAGGCAATGGTCTATCATCCATTTCAGTAGTCTTTAGTATGTAGTCAACCTGCATTTTAAGTGTTGAGATAAACATCGGAGATAGGCCTGTTTCCAGCAAAAGGAAGTGGTTAGCTGTACTGCTGGGTAGTTTCAATGTGCGCTTCAAAAAGTATCTAAGAATTTACTCCACTTCTTCGAATTCTTTGTGTCCCCAAACTCGTGCAGCGTAGAACATAATAGCTTTGGCCGTTGCTCTGAAGATTTGGTATTTTGCTTCATGCTGAACATCTCTGCTGTGCATCACACTTCTCCAGGTCGCATTTAGCGCAGTTTTCGCCTTAGATAATTTATCTGTCATGTGGTTCTTAAGGTTAAGATTTCTAGAAATCCGCATACCAAGATAGTTATACTCACTCACGATTTCAATGTTGTGCTCTCCAAACTTTCATTTTTCGCTGCGACAATTTCGTACTAATCCGTTTCGAAAAATCATAACTTTTGATTTGTCAAGGTTCACCTGGAGTCTCCATTTGTTACAATAAGTGAATAATCGATTTATCATGAGTTGGAGACTTTCAGTTGACTCAGCAAGCATAACGATATCATCTGCGAACATTAGCTCTTTTATTAGAAGGTCTGTTGAGACTCGAGCTCCTCCTTGTAGAATTTCTTTAATGTCGTCTATAAATAAAGCGAAAAGTAAGGGGCTTAGGCAGCAGCCTTGTCTTACCCCTATGTCTATTGGGAACTGATCAGATACTTTGCTTCCAAGGGTTAGTGCAGAAGTTGTTGAGTCGTATAATCGCTCTAAAATGTTTCCAAACCTTGTCGAAATTCCTTTATTATATAGCTTCAACATCAGTGCTTTTCTGTGTATGGTATCGAATGCGGCTTTGAGTCGATAAAGAAAGCATAAAGTTTCTTTTTCGATCCCTTAAATATCTCAGCTACATTGGTAAGAGAGTAAATTTCTTGTATTCTCTGCGGCTTTAATTTTTCAATGCTCAAGGACATCTAGATCCCTTGTATACCCTTCCTGTTAGTTGAATCAAAAACTGGTCTGAAAATTTTAACTTTTACGATCGGATGAAAATTGTAGATTGGGCAGCCACCGAAAAACTATTTTTTGGCAAAATTTGGATTTTTTTTTAAATTGCGGACATTTTGTCAATTTCCGATTTTTCACTCCAATCATAGATGGCTGTATGGGAAGAAGAGTCTACTTTAACGCCATTTTTTTATTCTCCTGTACTAGAAAAATTCAAAAGAATGCGGCAAATGGACGTCTTCTAATTTCAAGGAGTTCAAGACATGGTCCATAGCTCTCTTGGATTTCAATACTTTAACTCAAAATTTGTTGACAAATTAAATGAATATATGTTCTCCTAAGATTACAGAATATTTGAAACTATAGTTTTTTTTTCACGCCTTCAAAAAATCACCTCCATTTGAGCTCGAGAAACTAGCCGAGTCCCTTAAGAACGATATTATGAACTGGAACTGCAATTTGTAGGCGTCTAATGGTTCTTCGTTATAAGATTTCGCATTAGTATGTATTTTGGTCTTTATGAAATCACAGCTTTCCATCTCCCTGCTTCTGACCGGTGATCCATTTTTGTGGGACGAAATCATTCAGAATTCCACAAAATTTGGATCTTTCCGTCCGAATTAAACCAAAGGCTTGTGCTGTCAGATTTCTTTGCCTGCCGACAGCTTTTATACCCTACATTCCTTTTTTCGAAAACGTTATCGGTTGGAAATCTTGTGTTCATTGCCTTTTTGGTATTACTCTCAGGACCTACATGTCTTTAAACATGTTAAATTAGTCCTACAATATTTTCTTCAAGATTGAACGCTTTTACGAATCCTAATATTTACTTATCAAAAACGATTAAACTTTTTATCTTCTTCTTGGTGCTCGGGGACTAAGCTTGTCTGCCTGTTACTTGCGGGTTCGAGCCTCGAATCTCTAAAACGTCCAATAGCTTTTCTACTGGAATCGCCTTTCACGAGGGTTGACAAGTGCTCCGAGGGCAAATACACTGCCATGAAAAGAGCGTTCACACACCCGTGGTGTAGTGGAAAACTCAAAAACGCAGAGTTTTTCTTCCCACTTTATTCAACCCGCGTTGATCATAGATACCTGAGCTTTCCACACGTCCTTTCAAATGAACCTCTGTAACTGGCATGTCTGAATCAGCACCACAGGCTTTCAGTGTATTTCAGACAAATTAAATATAAATTCCCAACCTGAACTAAAACTTTTTGATACAAAATAAAAACAAAAGTGGAGTCAACGTCCCACCTTGCTTGATACCACGTAATACAACAAAACTATTGATGTTCTCGCTTTTGCTAGTTTAGAAAATCGATTATTCTAGCTGTCGACAAAGAAGAAAAAAATATCCTTAAACAAATCACTTCTGTCTTCGACAAACTTGACTAAAATTTATTATCTAATAATTTCAAATAATTTATATTCTACGACGTATACCTCCTTAGCGATTTCATCAACCAGATTTAGGCTTGGCTTTGAAAAAGAAAAATGCATCACTAATTAAACTCTATTCACATCTGCTCTTGGTATTTTACGTTTGGCTAACAAAATCTTCGCAATGTTAGCTATTGCAATAAAAAAGAGTTATTTTGGGCTTCAAAAGGCACTTTTACCTTTTGTGCCTTTGTCGTTTCATAGAAAGGTATTCACAAATAAGAAAAAGGAGACAACGGAGCGGGAAAACCCCAGGGTCCAGCTCCTTTCTCTCAGCCATTTGAGGAATGAAGGGGACCTACAATGTTTTTGCTGATTCCGAACGGCTTATCGAGGGAGCGCTTTTCATGGCGTGAAATTACTATCGGTGAAGCTGCCAATTCCAACCGATAAGCGATACTTTAAAAAAAACATTTGCCTACTTCTGGGAATCAAGCCTCGAATTTCTGTGATAACGGCTGACATTGCAACCATTACGTCATGGAAATCACACTCAGAACGAAAGCCTTTATAACTTCAACATGAAATTTTTACTGATTCCCTAAACTACATTGTCTTCTAGGTCAATTAGTTACAAATTTTAATTCGATATTCTGGAATTTTTAATTCCGAAGGAGCTTATTTTCATATAACTACAACCGATTATATTTTATAAGCATCTGGCTGTCAACGGCTTCATTGAATTACTATGCATTGTTACGAAACAAGTCCTTGTTTTCACTGTCATTACAGTGATATTCTCAATTATGATTCGTTTGCAATTATTTTTCCAGAAAAATTTTACAAAATCTGCGCTTGATTCCGTCAACATAAACTTTTATTTTTTACTCTGCATTTGATTGTGTCAGTCAAAAGTTTCATGTGTGTCAAGTGCAGAGTTCTGTGGAATCAAAATTATCAACTAAGAATGTGCAAAACTATCATACCATAAAAGAGGAAATATGTATAATCATTTGACATGTGTACGTCTAGCTTACAAGAAATTTTCGGAAAAACAATTTTCTTCAATTACATGGTTGAGAGAGTTCCTCTGAAATTTTACTTTCAACACGTGTTTCCATCGGAATGAATTCGAAATACCAATACATACACAAACTGTATATCCCTACATTGAAGAAGCGGAAACCCACACAAGCTGCTGGAAAATAAAATATTTTATGGGCTAGTAGGGCTCTGTATGCACTCAACTTTTTCAAGTATCCCTGTTGTTCTTCGTATATTTGATTCGCTCTGTTGTGAAACACAATAATCGTTCACACAAACACACATTCACAATCATAACAACAATTTATGCTAATCTGTAGAATTGATTTTCACGTAATTGTGATATCCTCTCAACGTAAATGAAGAAAAAGGGAGTATTCCCTTGTTATTCAGGAGGTTAATAATGAACAAGGAATAGAGTACCTACGCGGAGAGGAGAAGTGAAAAAAACATTTCTTCATTCATTATTTATAGGCGAATGTTTATTTTTATTTTTTTTTTTATTTTTTTGTTCCTTGGAACTGGTTAAGGAATTAAATGTAGGGAGAATGTAGGAAAGTAAGTAAGGACAAAGGAGGAAAAAAAAAGGAATAAAATAATGGTGTACTTCAAGACTGTGGTGGTGAAAATCATTAAAATTAGAATTGGAATTGAATTTAATGAAAAGGAAGCGAATCGCATGAGATTCTTTAATGGTCTTGAGCAAATTGATTACCGAACCATGTGCTTATACCTACTTCATCTTTAAAATACAATCGATTTTGACAGGTTAATTAAAGCGTGAAGATTGGTGGAATGGTGTTCAACTTCGTAGAATTTATGGATTCGTACAATGTTTTGGCCACACATATTATTAAACAAGTGGTCCCTATTGACCTTCTTAAAGTTCCATTTGCGTAAGCGAAAGAAAACCCCTAGCTATTCCCTACTTTGGCTTTAACAACTTTTTGACTGTTCTATACCAAGGCCGACACCATCCTCTCATTCTCTGCTTTCCTGGCCATACGACTTGCGTTGATTTTCTTGTATAACTTAACAAACTACTCCTATTTCAGGACTTAACGTGTGTACTTGTTACGCTCCTCATTACAGAAGTCGAACGAATGGGAAATGTTTGAGAAACTTTCGCTTCTGATGTTGGTATTCGATGACATATTTCTGAGAATGTTTCATGCATCTCAAAAAGTTGTGCTGGCTTTCACAAAGTGTTACTACGCAGTTCCACTAATAACTGATCCATATCCTCGATGTTGGCTTGTTGATAAGTACCTATTTACGCAAATATCATATTGATGAAGACTAACAAGAGTAACAAGGACTTACAAAGGAATCTGATGATAGGTTTGGCAACCATAAATTTGCTATAGTCTTCCCATGCACTAGGCAGTGGTGCCCATGGGGTAATGGTTATCATGTCCCCCTCTGTTTTTGGTTCGAGTTTCAGGAAAATCTAAGAAAAAAGAAAATGTTTTTCACTGGTATCACCTAGCGCATGAAATCGGCAAGTCAGAAATTCAAAGATCCGGTTTTACAATTGCAAATTATAAGTTCAGTGTTATATATTGCAAGAACTTGTAAAAATATAAAAGTATTGGGAACTTGCAATAAAAAAAGGGTTTGTTGAAGATGTCTGTGAAATGAATACAGATCATTTAAAAAGAGACTTTGCTTCCATTTCGAATGTCCTATATGACCGAAAACATATAGATCACAGATCGTATGCTGTAAAGGAATCGCTCATACCAACAATATCAAGGAGTTTAAGCTTACAAAGAGTTACTGAATACGAAGTTTTTAGTGCAGTTTCTGCAATAAAGTCAAATGCGACTGGATTAGATGGAATGCAGCCAAAGTTATTGAAAATGATTATTAATGGGGTGCTCTCTGAAATTACATTTTTAATAACATTTTAACTTACTCCATATACTCGTCTTCCTGGAAAATTTCCAAAATCATTCCCGTCCTTAAAAGTGCGGGGTCTGGGAATAAATCATATCGTCCTTTATCTATTCCTCTTTTCATCTCAAAGGTTTTTGAAAAACTTATGAGCAAACAAATACATTCTTTTCTCAATGAGTTTAACCTTCTCAAAGGCTTTCGATATAGTTCCTCATGACATTTTCATTCTATAACCGAAAAACTACTTCGCTTTCCACCCTACAGCTTTGAAGCTTATGGAAAGTTACTTAATAGGTCGCTCACAAACCGTCTACTGCAACCAAAAAATGTATAATTTCCTTTGCACATATAATTTCCATCTGTACGCAATGAGGTCATCAGCGTACGCTATAGGATGGTGAAGGGAACCAATTAGATCGCCGGTGAAAATGCTAAACAAAATAGGCGAATTCACCGCCCCCTGTTGCAGACCGTTTCTGTATTTTAAAAGTTCTGGTAGAAGTTATATTGCAACTTTTCACAACAAACGTTCTACCATGAAGCATGTCATTCAGAATATATAGCAGTGGTTTACTCATGCCTGATCAATTTATAGAAAAGACCGTCTAACCAAACGGTGTCGAAAGCCTTCTCCAAGTCAACCAGACATGCACCCGTACACTGTTTCTTAGCTTTGTTCCATTGAATATCAGATTCTAGTTTAGACGCGGCATGGTATCATGGCCCGCCTTAAAACCGAACTGATTTTCTGGAATAATATGTTTGTCCTCAGCTCATGTAGACAGAGCTCTATTGAGAACTTTCTCGAATACCTTGCTGATACTCGGAAGAAGACTAATTGACCGGGGATTTGCTGGACTGGAACCATCCTTCCCTTTTTTAAGGAGAGGATGGACCACTGCCGTCTTCCAACGCACTGGATAATATGCATTATTCAGTGCATTGTTGAACAACGTGGTGTATATGTCCACCGCTTCCGAAGGGAGGTTTTGCAGCACAACATTGGGTATGCCGTCGACTCCTGCTGACTTCTTTTTCTTTATTTTGTGAAGGATGTCCTCAAGGCTATCTTAGAAACAAACAGGGTGTTATCCCCGTTTCGCTGGGCGATGACTGCATTTGCAAGTCGGTCGTCATTGAACCTAGTGAAACCAGGATTCTCGGATCGCCAATGCGAGATCTCATCTCCAAGATAGAAGAGTCCAACGAAGCCTCTGTTATCAAGGTCGTAATTAGGGCGAATGCACTCATTCACCTTATATGTATTGATTTATTTATAATTTCTACCAAGAATAAACCTTCATAGACAGATATAATTTAATTACAAAGCATTCATAATAAATTTCTTACATAAATTCAATTACATTATTTAATTCATTGAAACAGGACATAGCATTTGTCAAAGGATCACTTTGACCATAACTAGTTGTGTGCCTCGCTCGCAAACAGCACCCACCGTCTCTACCTTCTCTTGAGCATCTGCCACTATAAAGTGGTCATCATCCAAGATGGCGTCTTCTGGATCTATTCCTATTGTCAAAAGTAAGATCTTGTTCTCCATCGTCCTTTGGAGTTCGATACTCTGAAGGTCATTTTGATCTTTTCTCCTAAAAATTTTATTTTTTTCCGGAAACATACTCGGGTTGTTGGACTGTACAGCCCGAATTTTGTTGTTCCAAAAAAGAGATATAGATTTTCTGTAATTTTCTCTAATCTCCAAATCGTGTCGGTCTTGTGCAAGAGTTTGAGTCTTGGCAGACAGGAGTCTACTTTTTTGTTTGTACATTGGTCTATTGTCGCGTTTCTGAACATGTTCGTAGAGTTGCCTTTATTTAGGAATTGTCCTGCCCATTGTACTACGAATTGCTTCCTCCATACGTTGCAGGTACCCATCGATCTCAACGTTTGACAGATTCCTGTTGTCTGTTGCATGGCGGCGCAATACCGTTCGAACGAAGTTCCCTTGACACGTATTCCTCCAGCTCCACAAGGTAGGTCGTTCGGTCGTTTCGATGATTAGTGAAAGGATGTGTTCACATATTAAATTCAAATTTGTTATTTTTTTTTTTTTGAGAAACCTCTTTGTATTTAGTCATCATATTTTTCTGCAAAACATCAACTAGCGGGAGTGATGATCTACTCGTGTACGAGGATGATGATCTTCTTCGATAGTATTGATGGCAGCTGCTGTAGTGCCACACGGCACATTCCCTCGTTCAGATAGAGTTTTCTCACCAAATGTGGCCGTTTCCCTGAGATTTCTGCCGTTAGTTTGCCAAACACTAAACAAAAGCTAAATATGCTCGCGTTACAACTTTTTTGAAGACAAATTCGAATAAAATGGATCAAAATGATGCAGTGACTGAAACAGTCAGTCATCATCCCTTTAGCATCCGAAAGAGCAGTTTTTGGTTTTTGGAGCCACTCACAATGTTGCTGTTACTTTGATTTTTTGTTTCGTTCGTAAAATGGTGTATTCAAGTCTCATCTACGGTAGTTTACAGGCTCCTGAATCCTTCACACCAAGGCCTCTTGAGACGAATATACACGTGCTTCACAATAGTTCGTCAGTGTGAGGCGTGAGCGTGACGAGTTTAAGTGCAAGTTTTCTTTACATATAAATTTAACCAGCTACAAGTAAATAAATCATAACCCATTACAATGCAGAGCGCCACAGCCAATTGATGGAATACAGATAGACAGAGACGGAATTTATGTAGATTTTGGTTTATTTTCACTTTTTTAGTTCATAATTTTTGAGATTCTTGTTTACTTGTAAGACTCTCCTAATCCAAAGCAATTCTGTGACCTCCTCAGCAACAAAAACGTTTTTGGCAGCATTTTTGTGACAACTTCAAATACAAAAAGTTCGGTGTTGTTCTTTTCACGTTAGTGCGAGTACTCTCATCTATCGCTCTACAAACATGTAATTTGACAGCTTGGTTTGTCGCTGTCTCAACTAGCCCTCCTTTATCTGGTTACCAGAATATTTCGACATTTTCTAGAACATTCTCCAGGGAAGCCCGATTTTATAAAAGAATATAGGGTAAAAAAATTTAAAATGTTCGGCAACGATTGTTTTATTTCTGAACAGGCTCAAACGTTATGCTCCGCTCAGACACACACCCTTTTTTTTGGCAAATCTAATTTCAAAATATCATTTTTAGCCTTAGAATGTCCTGACGGTGTCGGGGGAAGCTATCAAATTTGTTACTCCCACAAACAAAACTAAAACTTTCTAAAACTCTATCAGTGTAAAGTGAAATAAAAAACAAAATCTTCAAAGAAAATAAAAATATCAAAACCCTCTCTACTATGTTCATGTCGAATGGCAAGGTAAAACTTAAAAAATGTCCGATTCTGATGTTCGTACAAATTCTTGCATAGAACTTTCGGAAATCCGAAAACTTGACAATCTCCTAACACAATGTGAGACGAGCAGCTGTGAAAACATTTGCATGGACTGCTGCGAGAGTCTTGGCAATTCCCGCAGCGAAGTCGACTACGAAGGATTAGCTGCAGCTGTAGCAGCAGCAAGTACATCTGCTCCTGTAACCAGTTCTGCAATCACAAGCACAACAACTGCTGCCAGTACCAGTGTTGCAGCTCTCTCTAAGCCAACACCTCCATATTCCTCAACGTCTGCCAAACTGCCAACAACTCTCGCACAAACTCGCGAATCATCTGCAACTCAACTACTATCGCTGGTGTCAAAACTGAATCGCAGCTTTGAGCGGAACACCTCCGCCTCGGATGTTGTAATGGAAGCGAACTTCCTCATGCAGGGTACAGTCTCTGGTAGTGGAAAGCATCATGACGGATCGAGTTGCAACCACAAACATCACAAAAACACCAAACATTCCAAAAAAAGTAGCAGTCTGGATGGCAGTGAGAATGACCTTTGTGAAATGGCGTCTGCAAAGAAGAAGGACCTTGTAGGTTCGAAACGATATTTTAGTCTGGACAAGGACCGTCCCGATCGGGATAAGGATGGACATGACGTTTATATTAGCAAAAAGCATTGTTCCTTCGACCGGTCAGTTCTCTTGAACGAGAACGACGAAAACAAAGAGACAACCGGTGATTCTGCACACCAAAAGCTGCGCAGATTATCCGTCCGCAATGAGTCGGCTTGCATTTGCGATAACTGTGAAAAGGGCAACATCATTTGTGTCAAATCAACAACTGGCGGTGGTGGATTGTTCAATCGAAAGTCACGAGATAGCACTGCTGGAATTGGGCGTTCGAACATCGGCATGAAAACAGTTAAATCAAGTGAAACTAGTCTCAAGGATCGTGAGTCCGATCACGATTCCACACACGGAAGCCTTCGATCGAAGTTTTCTCCACAAATATTCGGCCGGAAGATATCAACCCGTAGCCACCTGCATCATGGAGACAGCGATCATGACCCAGATACGGCCGATAAGGAGGCTCTTCTTGGTCATAAGCTCGAGATAAAACTGCCAGAGCCTGTGGAAACTGTAAGTTCTTTATTTGTTTTTCCAATAAAATATTTTCCTTTTATTTAATTTTATTTCAGTGCAAGTAGGATTGTGGTTTTTATGGTCTTCTTTTTGGCGCTGCCCTTTTTTCTCTTTTCATAGACTCCAAATCCAAATTAAACTCTTTTCCGGTTTGGTGAAGTTTGTGGTTTTTCTTCTTCTTGAGCAAACAAATAAATAATAAATGCCAATGACTGTGGATCATATTTATTATTCTGTTGAGAATAATGAAAAGTGAAAAGGGATTTTTCATGAACATTGGGTGATTCATGCATAAAGTGCTCCAAGCTCAATGGAAACATTGTGGTTTCTTCTCAATTTATGTTTATTCACATAGAAAAGGGGGAAATCAGGAAAAGCAGATGTGTGTGCGATTGGATTACATTGGAATTCGTGTTTCGCTTTAAGCCATAAATAAAAAGCTATGGGTTGGGTAGTAAAGGTATCAGCTTACCTTAAATCCGTATAGGGATTCGGAACTACATATATGTAAATTTTAATCACTGGGAAAAGGTGAACATAATTAAGATGAATGGTTGAAATGAAAACCGATTTTCGAGTAAAGTAAATTACAATATTAAAATTGAAGTGAATTATGCAGTTGAAAATTTCACCAATAAAACGAAATTGCAAATCACAAGGCGATGTTCATACTGGTCGATTTGTTGAAGCAACAAATCGACCAAAGTGTTTACATTGTTCAACGAATCGACCGCAAATCAATACCGACAAATTGGTGTAACAGAGAAGGAGAACAAGAAAACAATTGCATTTATTCGCGAGAAGCTTCAACAATCGACCAATGTGAACTTCGTCCACGTGTACACTTTGAGGACTAAAGCAACAACAGTTGATTTTATAGTTTGTTTGATTCAGAGAATTTTTATGGAAGTGTCATAGAAGTCTTCAATACCTTGTTCACTCTGACAATCGTGATATTATGTAATTATTTACTTTTTCATTAATATTTAATGACATCCATCACTTCAATTCCTAATTGGCAGCAATTTATCGGAGAACATCTTATCGATAACTCGTACTGCTAATTGGTTCACGACCCATGTGATGCTCCATCGAAGCAATTGATTGGGAAATTTATTCTTTATCGTTTTCAGACTTAATCAAGTCTTCTTCATTGTAGGGCTTTACAGTCCAGTGATTACTTAACGTTAAAGACGACTATTGTTTTCTACTATCGATATACGACAATCGGTAGACAATATCGTTTCAATCTAAGGTCCTAAAAACAAACTTGTGACGATTCCATCAACAATAGACATTGGAAAGATAATCGTCAAAAAATTTACGGAATGATGAGACCAGTATTTTGTTAATCACGCATTTTTGGAGTTTCTACAAGAAAATTACTAACGTCGAAAATTTTCTACAATATTTTCTTTTGTCGGAAGTCTCAATTTCAATTTGTATGGTGACGATAAGAAAAGGTTAGGTGTAAAGTGTCCTTTTTCAATTTTATTTCGAAGCAATCAATTACTTGGGCAATACAGTTCAGGGTGAACCTAGGCCTCAACCAACATCCTTCTATAAAGACTTCGATTTCGGGCGAGCTCTCTCCAGATTCGCACCCAAGTCGGTTGAGGTTTTCATCCACTTGGTTGTGCCACCTAAGCGAGGTCTTCCCCTTCCGCGAAGTCCCTGCAATGTACTTTCGAAAACCCGTCGATCCTGAGCGTTTGGTTCCATCCGCTCTACATGACCCAACCATCCTAGCCTCACGATGCGTACTCTTCTGGCTATGCCCATGTCACGGTACAGCTCATACAGCTCGTTGTTGTATCTTCTTCTTCACACATTGTCTTCGCATACGGGACCAAAGATTATTCGGAGAATTTTTCTTTCGAAACGACCAAGGGTTTCCTCATCCGCTTTCGATAAGGTCCATGCTTCCGCACCGTAAAGCAGGACTGGGATGATTAAGGTCTTATATAAGGTTACCTTGGTTTTTCTGGATAGGGTTTTGTTTCTCAATTGCCTTCTTAACCCAAAGAAGCAACGGTTGGCAAGAGTTATTCTCCGTTTGATCTCCGCACTGATGTTGTTATCCGTTTCTACAGTACAGCGGATCCTAGGTAGACGAAGTCCTGTACTACCTCGAAGTTATGTCTGTCTATTGTGACGTTTTGTCCAATTCGTCGATGTTCTGTTTCCTTGTTTTATGACAACATATACTTCGTTTTGCCCTCAATAACCATCAAACCCATTTTCTCCGTTTCTGTTTCAATACTCGCAAAAGCACCTATGACATCACGCTTTTCCCTTCCCATTACGTCCATATTGTCTGCATAGGCGAGTAATTGTACAGACTTTTGAATGATTGTTCCTCTGGTGTTGACGTTTGAGTTTCTTACAATCTGTTCAAGTACGATGTTGAAGAAATCGCATGACAGCTTGTCGCCTTGCCTAAAACTTTTTTCGACATCAAAGGTCTCGGTGAGTTCTTTACCGACCTTGACGGAGCAGCGTGAATTCTCCAAAGTCATCCTGCATAGTCGTACGAGTTTTGCAGGGATGCCGAAACTAGACATGGCTCTGTACAGCTCGTCTCATACGCGGCCTTGAAATCGATAAAAAGATGGTGAATATCGATATTATAATCTCGGGCTTTTTCCAAGATCTGCCGTAATGTGAAAATTTGGTCTATTGTGGACTTCTCTGGTCTAAAACCACATTGATAAGGACCTATCAAGTTGTTGACGTGGGGTTTCAGACGTTCACATATTACAGCAGACAAGATCTTATAAGCGACTTTAAGGAGGCTTATCCCTCTATAATTGGCGCAATTGTGAGGGTCTCCCTTCCTTAGGATCGGGCATACGATACTCAGGTTCCATTCATCGGGCATGCTTTCTTCCGACCATATCATGCAGATCAGCTGGTGCATACTCCTTTCCAACTGGTCTCTAGCTGCCTTGAAAAGTTCGGCATCAAGGCCATCTGCACCTGCAACGTAAGCTACTTAAAGTGTAAGAAATTCGTGTAGGCTATTGTTGGTTCGTTGCACCTTTTAAAGCAAACTGAGGGAAAAAGACTTCGTGTTAATTCGTTTCAAACGAAGCCACTAACTGATTTCATTGTGAATAAGCTCGTGGTATTTCCGACTTATTTATAATTTGTTTATTTTATTTTAGTGCGGAAGTGAATGTTTAGCTGGAAATCTTTTCAACATTTCAAAAAGTTCTACTGGAGTGATTTTTATAAGAACTTCCCAACATACCAGAAAAACCAATGACTCTTAATGATCAGAAAATCTGATAGCATTATGTTTTTTAAGCAAAAGTCTAACTTTATTAGAGATGCCCATTTTGTTTTTAATTTACCATCAGCATCATCAGAAAATCATGAAGGAAAAATTCAAAATTACCAAAATAATGTTAAAACTTAATGTCTGTTATGCGCAAATCTACTTTTTTTGTGCTAAGCCTATTCTTCCTGACACCAGAGATTTTCTCTCTGAAAAAACCATTCCCAGAGTTTTTAATGAAATGTGAAACAACGTCAGCTTTATTTTATGCTCTAGAAAATACGAGTTCTTTATTCTGTTGCTTTTCGAACCATGACTTTTTCAAAATGCAGGAATGCTCATCAGTTTTACCTTAAGCCTAACTTTGGGTGTACAGTCAAGTATAGAGATTCGTATTTCAGTCGCACCACCCGCATGTGGAATGCTTTGCCTGGCTCTGTATTTCACCTGCATTACGATTCACAAAGGTAAAAGAGAAAACGCGCATCGGTGTCTCCTATTAAGTCCTCTCCTATTTTCCTTAATGCTCACACTGTGTTTTATAACATTATAAGGGTATTCTATTCATAACCCCTTGATGTACCCGTCAATTATAAAAAAAATTGTCTGTTTCATTCTTTCTGTGAAAACTTAAAGTTCAACTTCATCGTGCGTAATAAGCCATTAAAAGTTTATATTTCTTTGGATATCTGTCCTCAACGTACTCGTAAACCACTTATACAATTGATATCAAACTTTGATTCGATTTCTTGCGAACTCTCTCCAGTTTTGCATTTCAAATCGTTGGAAGTCTTCTTCCACTTGATTGCACCACCCAAGACGAGGTCTTCCCCATCTACGGCGATTTTCCTGCAATGTGCTTTCGAAAACCTGTCAAGCCGGAATGTTTATAAATCCATTTACTCTACATGTTCCAGGTTCCAGTCAATGTCGCAGTACAGCTCATACAGTTCGTTGATAAATCTTCTTCACCAAACAATTTTTTTCAACCATCAAACCCATTTTTGCCCGGTTCTGTTTCAATGCTCGCTAAAGCAAAAGTCACATCGTAATTGCATCTTCTCATTACGTCAATATCGTCTTCGTAAGCGAGTTCATATGCAGACTTTTGAATGATTATTCTTCTGGTCTTGACTTTTGAGTTATGTTCAATCTTTTCAAGTATGATGTTTAAGAAATCGCTTGACAGTTTATCGCCTTGCCTAAAACCTTTATCGACATCAAAAGTCTCGGTGAGTTCTTTACCGACCTTGACGGAGCAGCGTGAATTCTCCAAAGCCATCCTGCACAGTCGTTTGAGTTTTGTATGGATCACGAAACTAGACATGGCTCTGAAAAGCTCGTCTATGCAAATACTTTCATACGTGGCCTTGAAATCGATAAAAAGATGGTGCACATCGATGTTATATTCTCGGGTTTTTTCCACGACCTGCCGTATGACTTATCAAATTGAGGACGTGGGGTTTCAGACGTTCAAATATTACAGCAAACAAGCTCTTATGAGCGACGTTAATGAGGTTTATTCCTTTATAATTGCCGTAATTGTGAGGGTCTCCCTTTTTTAGGATCGGGCATACGATACTGGGACCATCAGACATGCTTTCTTGATAGCTTTAGCTTAGCTTCTTCTTGGTCGCGAAGACGGCATTCTTAGTCATCAGCATCCATCAACTGATCGACGGGAATTCAACAACAGCCGCCGGATCAAGTTTTCCACATCTCAATTCCTCAGGCTTATTTTTGTCAACTTCTGTAAAAAGAATGGTCCCTAGATGATTTCTCTATCTAAGAGTATTATGTTTGTTTTCGAGTGAAAATAAGGCCGAAGAACTTGCAAAACTAAGTCACCGGGTCTAATGCAGTTTTCATCTTCTCAAGTCCACCACAATCATTGTTCATAGTAAGTAGTCTACATATACAACACTACATATACGCTAGTATATAACTACAAATTGAGTTTTAGAAAACCAAAAAAGATACGAAACTCATGCCTTATTACAAAAACAAATTTATTTTAAAACCAAACCGAACCAACCAATTTAGCTTCCTCTTGGCAATCCAATTTCCGTGATTCTCTTCAGTACACCCCCACAATCTTGCCAAAATTAATATCACAGGAAATCGCTGTCACTGCGTTGCCTTCCATTAAAGAGAAGGTAAACTTGCTAAACTAACTTATCGCCCAATTTCAATCTCATGCTGAAGAAAAGATGGATTTGCATTTAGGTAAAACTGAATAAGAAAGTGTTTCCTCCGCATAAGATCCTTCGCAAAGACAACAGCCAAGTAAACAAAAAATAACTAAAAGCTGCAACGCATACTAAGTGCTCTATTTGTGTCTACATTGAAAGGCTGTAAAAATAAAGACGTCAGAATTTAAAGCAAACTTGAAACCTGAGAAGGAGAGCTTTAGAACTCCACCTTGACCGGTTTTCGTTTTTTCTTAGACATTTTGGCACCAAATTCACCAAACATCTCATTTAATTCTCTATTCTGGCTCCTGGGTGGTGCCAAAGTCTGGTTCTTTCTCCATTTTCCCAATTTATTTTGGCAATCACACAGTCTGAAGGGAAAATGCACAATTCATACATCGAGTGGCTGCAATGTGTGTTCTGCTTCCTTAATGCATGTTCATGTGTGTGGAAGGAGTTTTTTGGAGGTACATCAAAGTAAAGTAGTAGATAAACATCGATTTTCGCATTTTCAAGTCATGGAAATAAGAAAAAAAAAAAAAGGGGAAGGAATGTTGAGTTATGAGCAAACAATTTGTGTTGGGCGTTCTGGTTAAAGTGCGCTAATTTATTTGATGTTAAATGACGTATATGGGCCACATTGTTGTTTCTTTGAGTGTATGTACATTGCTTATGTAAATTTCAATGTCATACATTTTGAATTTTTGAATTAAAATGTATAAGTTGACATAAGGCATCCGGGCACAGGACCCAAAGAATCTAAATGATTTATTAGCACAAAAGAGATCAACTGTTTTTGTTTACTGACCATGAATAGCGATGAGGTTATTTTGTTGGAAATAATGAAAACAAATGGCTGACCAGCCCATGGAAGGACCTTCATTTATTTTTAATGCTCAACACGTGGTACCTACTTTTGGAAGATGTGATAGAAATATAGATAATCCCTTTAAAAAAGCTTTTCTATCTCAACACTTATGCCTTTAAAATTCAAATCCATGAGACAGCAAACTATGAATGGACTACTTAAAAGGACAAAAGGAAAACATCGAAAGGATATATAGGTAATTAAGGGTTGTGATTGTTTTGTTGATGTAAGTTGGTTTTTTAGCAAAGTAAAGTGTTTATTGAAAGCTTGAGAGGCACCTTCTTATGCAAACACAGGTCATGATTTAAAACAAAGAAGTCCGTGGATCTTTAAATAATAATCTATTCTCGTACTCACAACACAAAAAAAGTTGAATCTTATTACAAGTTACTATTCCTGAATCCTGACTAAGCATAGTTTAAAGTTCCCAACGATAAAACTACAACACAACTCTGATTGCATCAATGCACTTTGAGTAAAGGAGTTGATGGCAGTCGGCAGCTTTTACACTGCGGAAAGTGTTTTTTTAAAAAGTCAAACGAAATTATTAATTGTTTGGTGAGAGAACTGAAAAAATCAATCAGAGTGGGAAGCCCGAAGCCTGCAGCACTTCTCTCAACCATATCTTGTCAGGAAATCAGAGGAACCTACAATTTGTTTACCGATTTCGAATGGCTAATCAAGAAAGTTCTTTTCGTGGCAATGAATTTACTATCTGCTTCCTGTCGCTAGCTCCCCTAGACCTTTGTAACTAAAGAGAAGGCGTCCAAAAGCGCACTGCGACTCAAACAATGTAATAATTGGAAAACAGGCATAAAAGGCCACAGAGCCATTATGAACCATTAGGTGATACTGACATTCAAACAGACTACACTCTCCCCGTATACTGATTTCAATCAAGTGGCCCAACAAAAAAAAAAAAAAAAAAAAGGAGGATAACAGGGTTATAAAAGAAAATCACGTCTCCGTACTCACAAACGTTTCAAAACCGACGAGGGAGTAAGGTCAGGCATCTTCAGTCAGGCATTACCCTCCTATGAACAGATCAATAAAATTCCCCGACTTTTGAAGTGTCTTCCAAGCAGAAGTACATGCAGTCTGTCAAGCTTCAAAGCACTTGGCTACGCAAAACTTGATCAGCAAAAATATTGACATCTTCATAGATAGCCAGGCGGCCATTGAAGCTATCTCATCTATTGTCACAAAATATCCAAATTAGTAGCTCAACGACCATCGCTAATCTAATTTGGGTTCCAGGATATCGTGACGTATCAGGGAACGAAATGGTGGATAAGCTCACTAAAATCGGGTCAGCACCCGAAACCAGTGAAACGAACATCACAGTCACTAAAAAAAGAAAAAAACGGAATCCAAGAAATTTTTCCAATGACAGGTGGTCATCTTTAACATGCCAGGTTTCCAGAAGTCTCCAGAAAACAGAATTTTTCTCCAGCTCAGCATTCCTCGACTCTCTCTGTCGATTGGCTTTCTGACGTACTCGTTGAGTACCCACATTATGAGAATGGGCGTTAGCACATCTGATTTCGATTTATGTAGGGGATGCCAACACGAAGAGGCAGAGGAGGTATTATTCCACTACCTCTGTGGGTGTCTTAGCTTCGCCCATGCTAGGAAAAAAGCTCTCGACTTCTCTAACCTCCCACTAAACAGCATCCTTAAATTCATCCAGATCTCCAAATGGTTCTGATGGGGTTCCCAACCCCAATAACCCAGCCACGAACCCAATACCCTGCCACCACTTTCCTCTACCTCATCTACTTCCTCATCCTCTGCTATTTGTGGAGCATAATGGATCCTTGATATCCGATAGAGCTGCTACCGCTTGCGGCTGCACCCCTCATCCAACCTGACCTAACCTACTATTGGAGGACTTGCCAGTTCCTCGCGATAGACGATCGCCGTGGAAAATCATTTTTTTTTTTTTTTTTTTTTGAGATTTGAACCACGAACCTCGCTCGTAGTAGCAGCCGTGCTTATCAGTACGCCACGGATATAGTGAAAACTAGAACAAATTGCTTTAAGTTAATTTACTGTGAAGTCGGATTTGAACAACTAGACGTAAGAGAATTACAATGCATTAGCAACAGAATGAATGATGAAAGAAGCCATCATAGCTTTAAAAAGAGTGACCATAGGCATGTACTCCTGGTTTTGCTGTTCTCCTTACCTCTTGTTTTCTTGCTTTTATTCTTACTCTTACTCTTACTCTTACTCTTACTCTTACTCTTACTCTTACTCTTACTCTTACTCTTACTCTTACTCTTACTCTTACTCTTACTCTTACTCTTACTCTTACTCTTACTCTTACTCTTACTCTTACTCTTACTCTTACTCTTGCTCTTACTCTTACTCTTACTCTTACTCTTACTCTTACTCTTACTCTCACTCTTACTCTTACTCTTACTCTTACTCTTACTCTTACTCTTACTCTTACTCTTACTCTTACTCTTACTCTTACTCTTACTCTTACTCTTACCCTTCAGCAAAATTTTAACAGAATAAAGTCTACTGAACAATAAATTAACACCTGAAACTAATCCTCTTACTGAATCCACGATAACATAAATATAATTTAACAACCCATTAGCATTCTAATAAACTACCCTTAGCATAGGCGTCTTCGCTAATCTCTCCAAAATTTCAATTCTCTAACTAGTCATTTGCATACCTTGAACTCGCGTTAATTTTAATTATGTGTTAGTGTTGCCGCAAGTAAGATAACTATACACATATAAATTTAGTCTCATAAGAACTAAAGACTTAGCTTTAAGTTATGAAAAGCCATATACTTTGTGAGGCAATAATAATAACTTTCTAATTAATACTCTCGGGCTTGTGTGAAGCCATGAATACTGATTTTATGAATCATTTTATCATAATATTTATTGGGTATATAGTTTCATGTAAAATAATTGCACATTCTTGCACTATTCCCACCCTTCGAAGACCACACCACACCTTCATGCGAACATTTATATATAGACGAGTATATGGGCTTTATCTGACACACATGTCACAATGCCACTTCTGTTTGAATACCAATTAATTTTTTCCCAAAGAAAATTGAAAACGTATGCTTTCGCCATCAATTACAGCAGCAACTACTCTTGGAGGGTGGACGAGGCAAAACACTTTTAGCTTATTATTTTTATGTAAAAGTTCTATAGTATATCTACTTATCGGAAAATGCAAGGCCGCCCTGTTATAAGTTTTCTTCCTTATTGTTCATAGAAAAAACACTTACTAAACACGAAGAAGTATTTCTTTTTAGTTGTTTTTGCGAGAAACGAAAAGAATTTTAAAACATCAAGAACAGTCGGCAGATGAAAAACTTGTTTTTGTGAAAGTTAACACGTACATGCTTTTCACATTGATATCAAGTTTTTTTCTTTCGAAGTTTTAATAGAAATACTGGCACGATCTTAAGGACTTCGTAGATGGATTCTTCAGTGAAAGACATTTGAATATTTAGATGAATGAAAACTTCCTCGTTTTTACTTTGAAGCTATGAGCTTCGAATAAAGTTGTCGTTGAAGTTTTGGATTGGGCAAAGATATCTGATAGTGCCATGTACTCCCAAGTGGGACTTTGAGAATATCCACAGGAAATGTGGGGAGGCGATTCTAATTAAAGTTGATGCCAAATTCAGCCATGGGCGGAGTAATGCTGTTGAGAAATTGTTTGGACATTCAAATTTACTCCTGAAACTCTTTGAAATTCCCTAAAGTTTAAAGTGAATATAGCTGAGGCGTTGATGTTTTCTTGTCCTCTTAATTCGATACCTGCTTAAGGACACTTGTTTAGTGACTAAGAGGCTTTGAATAAGTAGGCGCTACGCTCAACCTCCTGCCGTCCATCTATTGTGTGTTGCTCTTGGATGAATTTAAAGAAAGTGCGTTGCATTTTGAGTCTGATATGAAGAGTTCAGGGTGTTGGGATTATGGCCTTTCGTAACTGCAAAAATTTGCCACTGTAGAAGTGTTGTGTCTTCTAAAATCTGTTGTGTAACAAATTATATTCAAAAAGCATAAAGGAGTTTTTAAAAAATAAAATTTCGCATACTCAGTAAGTATAAATCCACACCCACGTAGCCAGCAGAAGGTACGACCAAGTCGTGCGATTTGTTATTTATTTATTAAAGTCCTGCACTTGCTTCCTGTCTCTTTGAATATTTGTTGCCATCAGGTACAACACGTACCAGAACCCGAAATGCATATGCGTATGCCTGTAACTCTATCCTTCACCTACAAAAATTCTTGATAACTGTCACCTTTCTTATCGCTTCCAAATAGCATCCACGTTTCCAACAGTGTCACGAACTCTCACTCACGTACCAAGCATCATTTTTAAATGACTCGAATTTTCTGTTTTCATTTTATCTCTTCGGCAGTAAAATAATCCTGTGTCATTCTTACCATTGATAAATATTTTAAACAGTTATTTTCCCTGTTACAAAAGCCCCCCACATACAAATCGATTTTACTTTCTCTTTTGCACCAATTAAACGAACGAGTCCTAGTGACCTCATTTTGGAAATAGGGGTAAACGAACCGAACTGCCTTTTGCAAAAAAGCAGTAAATTGTTCTTTTTTTTATGTCTTATTAAACCGTTTCTTATCTGCACCTGCAATCTGTTCGAACCATCCAAACTTTGGGCAAAGCAATACATTCGTATGTGTGTGAGGTAATTGACTTGGCGAACACTAAACACAAGATATACCTTAAGAACCAGGTTTTATATGTATTAACTAACAAATTCAGCGCCATTCGCAATAGATACACACACACAAGGGAAAGTGGAAAGTTTTCTTTTTCAAATGATTGAAGAGGACACGCGATTACATGCCACACACCATTTTAAAACTGAAGCTCCTTTCCATTCGTTTATAGGGGGTAGGGAGCTAAAAGCATTTTCATGTGCTTGAGTGGCGTACAAAATACAGAGTGTTTGTGACCATAAATGGTAAAAAGGGAATACAAAAAGCAGCAAAAAAAAACTTTGGCAGTGCACCTTTTACTGTTTACCATTTCATTACGAAGTTTCAGGACCTGGGAGCCTTATTTTCTGTCTGTTGCGAATGTCTAATGGGAGAAGCTTTTTTCGACTTAATTCGGGGGACTTTGGGCATCGTGGACATTTTTTGATGCTCCCTTGGAAAACTAATAACTGTTTTTAAACTTCTCTGGATAATTTTTTTTGATATTAAGCTTTTAACAATAATTTACGAGTGTATTTCTGATTTTTTTTATTTAAAACAGTTTTTGCAAACAAACAAATCCGCGACCACAAGCAGACCAAGGTCAATGCCCTTTATTGGCTTTTATTTTGGATATATTGTTTCCATCTGTATAATAAAACCACTAATTAAAACAAATCCGCCTAATGTTTTGCTTAAAACACCCTGCAATGATGAACTCTTGTTTCAGTATATAAAGTCATTGAATTATGTACACAAATATGCTCTTGCATGATAAGCTTTTAGGCTCCGTCGCATATTTTAAAATATTATTTTGCAGATACATTTTAAAGTCACCTTATGTCGTGTACGTCCTTATAACGAAGAAGGCGAAAATGACTAAGTAAGTGACTAAACCATTCGTTGGAGAATTGAGTCGCGTTTCTATCAAAATAGCTCGTCGCCCGCCGTCTAAGGATGATAGGAGAAAAATAATTTATATTGCACTCCTACTTGCAGAAGACAAAATATGTACATGGCCAAAGTGTTTCCACACTGGGAGGATGTGGAAGGTGTTTGAATTTGTTTATACATTTACTTAAATATAAAGGAAATAAATTCAAAGCTGTGTCGCACGTCCTTGTTCTCATCGGATACACACATTTTTTAATTTTTTCAAGCAAATAACAGAGTTATTAGGTAGCAAAATATTGTCACATTTGAACATCGATTTTGTGAACCATGTGCACAAATGACTTTACTTCCGATTTTAAGTACTATAAGACAAGTTTAGCACTCGTGTCTGTCTGTCTGCGTGTTGGTATGTGGATCTGTAGTCTGAACCACTCGACAAATTGTCTTCAAAATTTACAGTTGGGTCTGTAGGGCATCCTAGAGTTCTTATAACTGGGTCTCTAGGTCATTGAAATAACGGTACCTGCCATACTTATATACAATAAAATTATTTATCTCGAAAACGACAGCAGTGTTTCCGAATGAATTCTTTGTGAGTAATTAGTGTATTATTTTTTTTAAGGATTTAAAAAAAAGCTATGAAAAATGTCTGCAAACTATCCCTCCTATTGAATCGCCTTCGGACCTTGTCTATTAAATAAGTCCTAAATAAAAAAGATTTCTCATCTACATTTTTTGAAATTTTTACTATTTTTGAAATTTTTTTCTAAACCATGTCTTTGATTTTTTCCAAATTTTTTGTCGAAACCCATCTGGCAAGATCTTAAGACTTGCATACTTGATTTTATAAGTGAAAAATAAAAACTCGATTTTTAGATTCTCAGCTTAAAACACATTTGCACTTACAAAATAATGGCGTTTGCGCATTTTTTAAAAAACTAGGAATTTTTAATTCAATTTCTTTCCAATATTTTATGTGGTTCTATTCAATTTTCGTAAATAATTTGCAGTTGTAGACCCTGTATCTCAAAATTTATAATTACGAGCATAATACTCGTTAATTCTTTACACTATATTCTAAAACGTTCTAATTTTAATAAGCAAACTTCACAAGCTTTTAAAGTTTTTGTAATAACATAGTAAATAAGTATCAAATTTTGCTGCTAAAGCTTTGATTAGGATGATGCTGTCAAAAATATGCAGAAACCTTTGACAGGATAAAACCATAAAATCTTAAAATAAGCAGCAGGTTCGTGCCATTTCATTGTAGGTCTCTTTCATTAAATCAAATGGGGTTTAAAATGTTCCGTACACTGGATTAAAAAGTTGACCACTTTCGAAAATACCAAAATATCAGCAACATCAAAGCATACAATTGGTAGACTTTGATTGAAAAGAAACTAACTGATAGCAAAGTGTTTCACTTCTGTCTTCTCTAATCTGACATATTTGTTGATTATTATCTGTTGACCTATGAGTTAAGTTAAAATTAAAACTATTCCTCTTTAACGATTCAGTTGAAAATAAATCAGTTGATCATAGTTATTTTTGTACAAGACAGTACTTCAGCTTTTCTACAAATTTTTAAACTTGCCAATCAGACCTTCAAAGTATGAATCACTTTCTGGTTGCAACTGAAACACCGTCCGTTGCTGGCCTCCATGCAGATAAATGTATTGTAGTTTTTGGTAATTTTTTAAATTTTATTCCTGAGTTGTATTTATGTATAATTGCAATAAAATTATATAAAGAGGAGAGGGGGGCTATAACGATGAGTATAAGTTAGTATTTCTGAATGCTACGTTGTAGTTCCAAGTTCGAAACTATATAACATAAACATGCTTTCCCACGGGTATCACTTTTCCATCGATAGTAACCTTACTGCCATGAAAAAAGCGCTTTCTCCCTTATCCCTTCGAAATCTACAAAAAATGTTCAGGTCAGCTCAATTCCCCACAAGGTATGATTAAAATACACTAGGATCTTGGGCACTCCGAATTCTCATTTATTTCATTTACTTATTAAGATTTGCCATCAAGAAGGATCTCCGTACCAAAGAAAACTTATTTTCAAAGTTAACCTCACTTCAAATGTTTCATTTCAAAAGTATTTTTCAAAGTTGAAGTGTGTTGATTGTTATTTGAAATGCTTTCGATCTTTCGCCCCCAGAAATCTTGTTAATTTTTAAAGTTATATCCGTATATGCGCTTACTATGGGAGAATTCCGAATATTCTCTCGTCTGCCCAAAAGAACTGCACCCGTTGTCTTTTCATAAAGTTAACCGGCACAGAAACAGCAGCCAGTCGTCCTAAAAAGTTTGCCAGTCACGCATCAACTTCATATTTTCTTTGTCTTAATTTATTAACCGGATAAGGTATAAGTATTATATGAATAATTATAAATAAATTAAAATTAAAATTAATATTTACAAAACTGACAGTAACCCTCGTAGTATGGATGAAAGTTAAAAACGTTTACTATGTCAAGCCAAATCAGCTCGACCATGAATCTAAAATAGAAATTTCCATCGATAAAATTTAAAATCAAATTTTTGAGACACCTAAACCTACCCTTTAAGCTTTGAGCACATAAACAAGAAGAGAAAACATTAATTTCTCATGGTTGTTCTCCTTGATTGTTGGCTGCTATTTGGAAATTCGCTTCGCTTTGAGGCAACGAATAAACAAAAAGGTTACATGTACTGCAAAAGTATATATTTGTATATACGAGAGTATAGACTGCCTCAGTCATAGCTTTTCTAATGACATTAGACTCTTGCAGTCGAATATTCTTTTGACATGCAAATAGACAACGTCAATGTTTGTCATAAAAATGCTAGAAACTTAGCGACAAATTTTGTTGACATTTCTTTTGAAACCCAAAATTGTGGGCGTTGAGTAGTTCCTAGATATCTGAAAAGACACTTTATAGTGAATTTATTTAGAGACAAAGTAAATAGAAAATGTCTACTATGTATTTCAAGGAATCTACAACCATGGCTCCTCATCATTTAAAAGACTCTTTGGGTACGTTAAATAAAGCGCGGTAGCATTGAAAACACAAATATAAATATGATGAATTTTATAGTTGAGATAATCTTCGGTTTCTTAAGACAACGCGACGTAGGATACTCTTCACCACTTCTGATCTGGCTACAATTTATAAAGCCGCCCAATACTGAAGTACAATTCTCATATTTGGTCAAGAGCTTCTCTAATATCCTTGTGCCGTCTAGATAGGGTACAAAAGAGAACGTTGCGATTGATAGGTGATAGTTCCATTGCAGAATAGATTGATTCTCTTGAACATCGTAGCAACGTTACCTGTCTCAGTCTATTTTATCGCTTTTTCTACAAACAGTGCTTCAGTGAAATAGCCAATTGTATTCCTCCTCTGAAACAATTTAGCCATAACACCAGCCTTGCTTGGAACGCTCATCAGTTTTACCTCGAACCCAACTTCGGACATACAGCAAAGCATAGAGACTCGTATTTTAGTAGCTTTACCCGAATGTAGAATGCTATACTAATCCAGAGGTTCGAGGTTCGAATCCCAGCAGAGGCAAAAGTGTTTTTTCATGGGTATCGCCTTTCGCGAGGAATTGGCAAGTCCTCCGTTAGTATTCATTGCCTTGAAAAGCGCTTTCTCGATTAGCCGTTCGGAACCGGCAGAAAATTTTAAGTCCCTTCCATTCCTTCACAAGGCTTGGTTGTAAGAAATGCTCTAGGCCCAGGGGCTCCTCGCTCTGTTGCGCCACCCTATTTATTTTTTTATTTTATTTAATTATTTGCCGGGAGGGCCAAGTCCAGTGCATTTTCCCAATCATTCCTTCAAATACCCACGAAAATACACTTTAAACAATACTGGGACTTGATCCCATACGTACCTCTATACAATACTGGCGAACTAACCCACACACCAGCAAACGCAAATATACTTGAATAAAAGTAAATCTTTTCCAGTGCACTCGATGCGATTAAAATCCTGAACAAACAAATCTTGATCGCTTTGAAAAAAGCTTCACAAAAGAGATGCCTCAACGTCTACTTAAAAATTCAAACATTTTTCCTTCTAAATCTTTCTGTGATGTAAAACCAATGCAAAAGACAAATGCCTGTACTCACACACCCGCAGTCACACACCCTCTGATCAGACATGATGTGACGACCTTAGTTCAAAGGATGAACTTCACTCGATTGAAGTTTTGCCATTTTATTTTCTCGTTTTTTGCAATTTAATTTTTCTTTATTTTTTTTTCTTTCTCCTCCCCTTGGTCGACGTTAAAGCTTAGAATGCTCAAAGTGTTTCCTCTAGCGTTTTCATCGTTTATCGTTACCAAGTCCTTTTCACGAGTGCATTTCAATTATGCGAATATGAGGCAAAAGCGTGTGTTATTTTGTATAGGATGACGGCACGGCACGGCACAAATGCTATTGCTGCGCTTCATTCGGATTCCGGCTGAGAGAGCACCACAAAACGACAGAGGAAGTATTTTTTTTTATAAAAGCACAAAACCATAGAACAACCGCATTGCATGGGTTTTTTTAAACTCTCGAATGTGTGCGCTAAAGGCTTCGAAATGTAAATGTTGGAACTTGAAATAACTGAGGTTTATTTTTGTCGTGAGAGGAAATACATTGACTTTGTAATGAATTAAACGATGGGAACTGTTGTCTTATGTCATTAAAAGTCTTGTTGGTTTAGTTGGCTAAAAATACAACCGTTTATCTCTAATTTTAAGATTCGTGAAGATAAAAACCTTCTCGGATTTCTTCTCAAATGAAAGCAAAGCGTTTACCTGTGAAATGGCTACTTTATTTTGCTTATTTTGTTTGACTTTGTAAATTAATATTTTGGCTTTGTTCTGCACTCGAGAAAACATTTTTCCATTAAGTATCTTACCATCTTACGCCGAAGACTTCCATTTTTACATTTATGGGATGAGGGGTTTAATCAAAGAATAATCAAACAGCATATAAGTGGAAACCTTTTGAAAAGTCTACTTTTTCCCTTCTATCTATTCCCCCGTGTTTCGGATTCCTGGTTAAAATGGTAACTTCCTTTTTTGGCTACGGAAGTTTGACTAAAATTGGTATCGGTGAATTACGTATTTTTTTGTTTCACGGTTCAATTACACTTAAGCTGACGAAGAAGTTTGTACTTATCGCACTTAATTGTCGTAACTTCTTGGGGGACTTTCACGCGTTGTTAGTTGGCTCTGAAAAAGCATTCCATTGATAGCCATGAGGTCTGATATCATTCATTGTAAAGATGTGAAGCGAGATAAAAAAGTGAATTATTTTCTGTGGTTGAAAATGCAGCTGACTGCAGCATGAATTCGTATGACAGCAGGAACTATAAACCTTCAGCACATTAAGCGAAGCAAGAATCTGTAGATGATTTCACGTCTGTAATTTTCTGTGATTGAAAAAGCAGCTGAGATGACTTCTTATGACTGCAGGAGCTAAGAAGCTTAATCATATTAGATCAAGCAAAATCTGTATAGATACTTTCACGTCACAAATAGAAGTTGAGGAGCCCAGTTGGTATTGTCACTTTCGAAGATTCAGACAACTCTGTCCAAATTGCTGCAATTGCGACTCAGAATGAATAAAGCAAACCAGAGAACAAACAAGTGTGACTGTTTAACCCCATACACATGGGCCTGTAACACAAAGCTACAAGTTTACTAGTCAGGAGCCACTTGTAGGATTATCTTCATTGCATATGTAGAGGAGCAGGCAATATTTTATCTTCCTGCAATAGAAATTTTTTTGCCGTTGTCATAATTCACTTGTGTTACAAGTACTTGGAGTTTTGTGTTACACATCCCGGGAGGCTTTTCATCGCTTTTTGAGGTCAACAGAGCGTATGCTTGGTGGATAGCTAGCAAAAATCAGTTAAGCTGGAGAACTTTGACTCTTTTGAACTCATTGGAATGTCGGGAAAGAAGAAGAAACAAGGAAAAACTATGTTTATTTTCTTTAACACTTTCTGGTTGTCTTGGTCGTGAAAAGGAATGATGTTAGCAGAATTTTTATGGTCTTACCCAAGACCTGAGCTTAGCTCAAAATTGAATCAATGCGTTTTTTATAATTTTTGCGCATATTATTGTTCTTAAAATAAAATGAAGCACAGTGCGAGCCTTAGAAAAAAGGAAAGGATCGCAATTGCAAGGGAGAAAACAACAGAATTAGGTAAAGCATTCCACTTAAGTCGAGCGGGTAAAATGTGATTCTCTACTCTGCGTCCGAAGTATGGCTGTTAGCACAATAGGTTTCATTCAGACATCAACGAAGTGCCCAGAGCTGCGCAAGCTCAACTCGCCCTTAATCTATAAGGCTAGAGGTAAGACGTAAGAGTGATGAGCATTCTTAGCGAGTTAGGTATCGTGACTAAATTATTTCAGTCACGATGCAACCGTCTACTTAAGAAGAGACCTTCGAATCCTTCTCCTTTTTTAAGGGAGGGGTAAACCCCGGGAGGCTGAAAAAAGGCTTTTTTACGAGTTTTTTATGAAAAATCTGACAAAGTAATTTAATTTATTGATTTGCTTCACATTATTAAGTATAATCTCAAGTATCTTCTTTAATTTTTTTTATACAAAAATATTGAAAAACAAGCCGATGATAGTGCATTTACCGAGACGCCTCCATTTTTCGGTCTTTTGCGGTGTGCAAGATAACTTTTGACAGGATCATCTAAAATCAAAATTTTAAAAAGATTTCGTTAAAAGACAACTTTCTCCAGGTAATAACATAAAAATCTTTTTTGCAATTTTGAGATTTTGGATTTGAAGTGAAGTTTTGCTTAAAATGCCGCCTATTAATAGCTGTCAATTCCGGAAAAATGAAATTTTTTTAAAATTCTCGTGTTATTACCTCTAAAAATATATCGGAAAGAAGTGTGCAAGATTTCAGAAGGAGCGGTGCAACAGTCGCCGAGATATTCTGAACACCGCCTTCAAAGATACTAGTTTCGAGATAAACGCTTCTAAAGATAAACTGGAAAAACAGCACACTGAATCAAAAAAAAAAAATCTGTTAGAAGCGTCATTCGAGTCAGCTCCCCTTCCCTGAACACAAAAGAGGACCTCGAGCTACTTGGAACCAATCATAAAAGGATCAAAGATGCTGCGCGGCCGGGATCATTGTCCGTCCGGCCGGCCCCCCTCTATTCGCTCGCCGCGCATACCTGCTCAAATATCACTGCAACTTTTCAAATTCAACTCGGAATGACTTGAAATTTTTACACAACATTCTTGAGATGTAGATTTTTTTGAAAATACCCAGGGTTTACCACCCCCCCCCCCCCTTCTCAAATAAGTTAATTTCTAAAACTGAAAATTAAAACTCTTACTTAACATTTGTCCAGATTACTTAATTACCAACGTTATTCTGGGAAGTCCTAAACTATCAATTTTTGAAAACGAATCCGATTCCCAGTGATCAATCTAAAATTTTACACCTAGTAAGTTAGAGTCTCCTTTCTCAGCCTGTTATGATTGTGTGATCTGATGATGATGTTCTTTGTGTAAAGGACTACCCTGGGCTTCTAAAATGGGTTTTATTTCTCAATAAATTCCTTACTGTAAAAAAAGGGCTAGAATAAATCTCCGTTTAGTTGTCAGACAAATGTTGTTAAAGTGGACCCTTTGAAAATGTGGCTGTTTGTTGTTTTTTCAATTCAATGTTCAACTTTCTTTGTTTTTATTTAGAGACTATATAAGCTTTATTTCATTTTCCCTACTTTGTGTATATCCTGGCAAAGACGACTAAACCTGTTTTTTTTTTTTGTTAAATACAATGCGAATATCTTCTATCGAAGCCTTATTGGACGCATCAACAGAATTTCACGGAGTATGTGTTCTAAAAAGTCATCCTGTAATGTTGATCCAGCTCTAGTATGTAATTAAGTTGAAAGCACCTTTCCCTTTTTATCCCCTATAGTTAACTTCTTTCTAAATCCAAAACTTGGTGCTCGGTAAAATACTGTAAGCTTCCTAAAATCCAATCAGGAAAAGACTCCAAAAACTTTCTGCAAAAAGCTTTTTTTTCATTTCTCTAAAAATAAAAAGGTTTTCACGTTCAGTTTTCTCTGTTTGACTCAAAATTAATAAAATTAGGGATTACTTAAAAGTGGTGACCCTTAATAACGCAAAATTTTGTAAAAAATTTATTTAAAGAGAAAAAAATTGATTTATTTTTCAATTTTTGATTTTGAGACTTGGTTACTCAAAAATCATTCAGTAAATTAACTTGAAGCGAAATGTTATTTAAAAGACATACTTTTAGTTTTCAAATCCTTAATAGTGTGTTGCAGTAAATAGCTTGTTTGATTCTTAATAAAAAATTTTAATAATTAAGTCACTTTTCTTTAAATAGTCCCTCCCTTAAAGGAGGACTATAGACAAGACACCCATGCATTTTTTTTTCCTTGTCTTTACGCAACCTATTCGTCTTGTCCTTTTGTCATATTTTATGCAAAACACCCTGAATATCGCCCTCCTATACTTATCCGCACAATTTAAAAACTAACTAAAATTTGAAGTAAGTTCTAGCAGTCGAAGGGCGTGGTGAAGTTTCGCTTAAAAGACTGAGTGAAGAAAACCACACAATAAAAAAATTAAAAAAAAAACATACTCTGGTGAATTAAACTTAATACCTTGTTCGTGTGCACTACGACCTCTCCATTACAATTTTAACTTGGCTTTGCGAGGAATCAAGTTTTACAAATGTTTCTTTACACTAATTTTCATCTACTATACACATACCCTTTCCAATGAAATACGTTGAAGAACTGTTATCTTCCGGATATTGATTGGCACCATAGGCAGAAACCGAAAGCTTAACCTAACTTCTCAGGGCAAAATCAATCCTTCCCCGAGGGAATAAAGTTTGAAGTTAACTGAGGAAAATAATTGGGAGCATATTTCCTAGAATAACTTTTGTTAGAAGCAAAGATTGAATTATCCCAAGTTTTTCGAAATGTTTATTGTATATTTGTGTCATGAGAGAAAAAAATTTAAGAAGTTTGCAAGATTTGTAAAAAGAAGGGAGAAAACTTTAATGCCACATAGAAAAGCTTACACCAGCTAAGCTTACCTCAGGAAAACTATTTTCAACTATTTCTTTTCAACCACCGGACGCATTGAAACTACACGTTGCCTGGTTGTAATCACTGCACTCGCAAAAATCCAGAAAAACTGCTTCAATAAGAATTCCATTTTAGTATAAGGGATCTTCCAAATCAAAGCGGCAGCGGCAGAAATGCAATTGACAGGAAATTGCAAGAATATGTCGTCCTTGCCTCGGCATTGTGGGTACTCTTATATATCGCTATGTTAACATAATTCGACAGCTTAATTTGTCTCTAACAGAACTCCAAAAACGCTTTGGTGTAGGTGTATCTTAAAAAGAATTTCAACTCAGCGTATCTTTCTTATATCAACAAAAAGTTTGTCCTGCGATTACATTTCATCCACCCTTATGGAAGTCGTCAACCCCAACAAAATTAACTACCCGATTCTTAACATCCCACTTGCGTCCGTCAACGTCGCATACCTTCCTCTGCCTTTCATCGCCCCCAACTATATTAACACGACCTGCAGGGCCGAAGGTAATAGATTACACACTAAAAACAAAACGAATTAAGCTGTTGCTAAATCCTAATTGTTACATTAGCGCCCATCATTAAAACTGTTGATTTATCCACATAATCTAGAAATAGTAATGCGATTACGATTACCCGCGTCAGTCTCTCAGTATACACGTACCTTTCAACATACCATGAGTGGTGTCGATGTGGCGCCCACGTGAAATGACACACCACAAGCAAACTGAGTGTAGTAGTTTGTTCTTGTTCTCTTTTTTTTTCTTTTTCAAAAATCAAATAGAAAAAATTAAACAAGGTCGAAATGAAATATGGGGTGTGTTTGAATAATTTCGTATGCAATCACCATCCGGGTCGATGAATCGATGAGTTTTTGAACACTAAAGTCAAGGTCTCTCACAGCAACAAAAGCAAAACAAACAAAAAAAAAGCTCTCGTCCTCATAACGGTGCGGGAAAGAGTATTTCCGGTATTTTGTTTGCAAGAATCATAAAACTTATAACTGATGACTGAAAATCAAATGGTGGTTTATAGAGAAGAGTGTGCAGTGCACAAAACAGTCACACAGCGATGAGCTGACAAAGAAATAACGGGGAGAATTGATTTTTCAATCATGTCTGAAAGAAAAACAATTGATTCCATTCTATTGAATTGGATGGTGTCTGTAAGGCAGTGACTTGAACTTTCGAGTAAACAAAAGGATAGGGTTACTAGGCATGGCACGAAATGACTACAATGGATCGAATTGATGAGCAGTGAAAGAGCGGCATATTTTTTTTTTTAAAGGACATCGAGGATATTAAGTTGTGATTGAAAAGATGAAGAATTGAATATTCATGTGCACCACCGCCTACTAGTGCGGTCAATGCAACTCAATGAGTCACTATTCCATTATTTTGTGAATGCAGGCAAAGGAAGTAGAAGAATCCATAAAGTCCTGTTCTGCAATTGAAATTGATTTGGTTTTGAATACTCTAACCTTCCAATTTGCTTTTATTTGATTTCATTTGTTCAAAATCTCCATTGAGTTGAAGAAGATTATTTTACGAACGGGTAAACTTGTCTATACCTAAAAAAAAGATTCATGTGGCATTCATTGGAAATAAAATGCGAAAATTTAAGCACTATCCTAGTCTGATGAAGAAAAATAGCATGACTAAATGTCACAGTAGAGAAGTAAATTGGCTTGTCAAAAAGTAAATCAAAACCAAATTCTGAGCCTAGATGGGCAAATGCCGAAATGAAGCCTTTAAAGACATGTGTAGGAACGTATAGTCATCACTGAGAACTTCAGAAGACCTATTCTCCAGACTGCTAAATGCGATGATGACAAAACTAATTCCACTATCAGATAAAATGCCCTAACAACCTTGAACTATGATCAAAAACGCCGTCTTCACGACTGGGAAGAGGGCAAATTTATGAAGTCCAAGACTAAAAAGCTGCAAGTGGAGATGCCCTAGATGACTAGCTTTTCCAGACAGATGGAACTCAGTAAGATAGGTGTATGCAGCAACTAATTTCCATGGCATAGTCCGAAGACAATATACTCGGTGTATTGGGACTCAGTGTCAAATTTCCGATCTTAAAAAAATGGAGGCCCCACAACTTCACCAAAGAGAAATGATAAATAAAGTGTCTATAGTACTGTTCCACTTTCTGATGCTTGCGAAGCTGGTTTTAGACCGGAAAAGGACACAACTGGCGAAATGTTTACTATATGGCAGACTAACGAATAAAGGAAGATACTTGACTTTGCTATGGATAATTTTTACAATCGATTCCAAGGCGACGGATGCAAGTTTATTTTTAAACTATCTGCAAAGAGTTTTTTAATCTCCTCCAAATTCTTTCGATAACTTTTTTGAAGTCACATTGTTTTTTACCGAGGGCAGGTTGAAAAGTCCGTGATTTTTTAAATAAAAAAAATATTTTTCCTCAAATAAAAATTTTATTTTTCAACATAATCTTCTTTTAGTTCAACTCATTTAGTCCAGAGATTTTCCAATTTCTTTTTATTCCTCCCAAGTTAAAGTTTATTTCATCAGGGCCCTCAGAAAGGCTTTTGTTTTAGTGATGACCTCTTTATTCAACCAACATTTCTCACCACTGGAGCTATTTCTTCAAATTTGGAAACAGGAAATAGTCGCAAGGGGGTAGATCTGATGAATATGATATAGTTCGTTGCCAAGTTGATGGCTTTTTGCATTGGTGACAACACACGTATGCACCTGTACATTGTCTCGATGAAATAGCATTTTTTTCTTCGCCAAATGCGTTCGTTGCTGTTTCAAATCAAAATCGAATCTATCGCTGCCAATCATCGACATCGAACAATTATGCGTGTCACTTCGTCTCGGAACATGTATTTCCGTGTATATCATCACCTGCTACATACCACCTAGAAGTCCCTTTGATATCTATGAAAAGCACCTTGCTAACATTGATTGTGTAAGTAATTTGAATGACTGTCCGCAGAAGGTTTTTGTAATCGGTGATTTTAATCTAACTGATGTGAAATGGTCTTACACTTCAAATGAAAATATGCTTATTCCCTATAACTTAAAAAGTGCTATCGAAATTACTTTTGTTGACCATTTATTTGCTCTTAACTTATGTTAAATCAGTAGCGTTGTCAATAGTTTGAATAATATTCTTGATCTTGTTTTCATACCACATGATGAATTCAAGGGTTCTGTGTATGATACGCTTCCTTTTTCATTATTAAATGATTCTATTAATTATAAGGAACTTTATATTGAAATTCAATTGTACACTTATTTAAAAATTAATAGTAATTCATTATCATTTAACTTTTTAAAGGCAAATTTTATTTAACTTGATAATTATCTTGAAAGTATTGACTGGAAAACTGAATTTTTAAACTTAGATTTACAAAATATGTTTGATCGCTTTTCGCAGATTTTAAATAATGCTTTCAATTTCAATCAATTAGTGCCACACAAAAAGAAAAAGAATATTTCCAAACCTCCATGGTATAATAACAGGCTGACACACCTTAAAAATTTAAAAAATAAATCTTTCGCTAAGTTTAAGAAATCAAATGATTTGGCTGACCAAATACAGTTTTGTAATCTTCGCAGGGAGTTCAATGTGTTAAGTAAATTCTCGCACAGAAATTATATTATGCAGGTTGAATTCAATTTAAAAAACGACCCAAAAAGTTTTTGGTCTTTTATAAACTCAAAACGAAAATCGCTCGGGATTCCGAATTCTATGTTTTTTTAAAAATCAAGAGTCTGATGAAATTGAAAACACCGTTGAGCTATTTGCTCAATTTTTTGAATCGGTCTATTCTAACTCACATGAAAATCTAGTTCACCCATCTGGCTATAATCCTAAAGTAAGTACAGGGTCCTTACAGTTAGATCTCAACGATGTCTTAGAAGGATTGCATGATCTTAAGCCAAACGCTAAACCTGGCGTTGATGGTATTCCTGCGATAATTTTGAAAAGATGTTCCAGTTCTCTGGCTCTTCCATTACTAATCATTTTTAATTCTCCATTGTCATCTGGACTGTTCTTAGATGAATGGAAATCCTCTTTCTTGATTCCAAAAACAATGTAGAGAACTACAGAGGAATTTGTAAACTATCTGCAATTCCTAAGTTTTTTGAAAGCCTTGTCAAAAAAAAGCTTGATTTCCTAGTGAAGGAACATATAAGTGATGCCCAACATGGGCTCATCTCGGGAAGATCAACAATCACCAATTTAACATGTTTCTCTTCTTTCGTTGTTGACGCTATTGAAAGTAAAGATCAAGTGGATGTTATTTATACCGATTTTAGCAATTCGGTTTGTCACAAAATACTGCTTAAAAAATTGGAATCATTTGGTTTCCACTCAAACCTCCTTCAATGGATCTGTTCCTTTCTCATAAAAAGGGTTCAAAAAGTCAAAATTGACGAATTCACCTCAAGGCAGATAAATTGTACCTCTGGTGCTCCACAGGGTAGTCATCTAGGTCCTCTACTTTTTATCATATTTATTAATGACATTGTTAACTGTGTCAACTTCAGCAAATGCCTCATATACGCAAGTAAAATAAAGTAAACTTTATTAGTGATTGCCAAAAACTCCAATTGGATCTTGATAATCTATCTCGCTGGTGTGTGTTAAACCGCTTGAATCTTAACGCCAAAAAATGTTTTGTGATTTCTCTCTCAAGAAAGATTCATATGCAAGAGTTTTCATATTATCTTGATTGCAACCCTCTTCAGAGAACTGAAAAATTTAAGGATCTAGGCGTACTTTTTGACTCCAAATTCACTTTTACACCACATATAGAAGCTATTGTATCAAAAGCTAACTCAATGTTAGGATTCATCAAAAGAAATTCAACAGACTTTACTAACGCCTACACCCTTGTGTCTCTTTATACCTGACTTGTAAGACCTAACCTAGAGTATGCAGACATCATCTGGAACCCTCACCAACAATATTTTTCCGATCGGATTCAGAAAGTTCAGAATAGGTTTACGAAGTATGCATTTTACAAAATGCGATGGTACTTTCATCCAAATTCCACAGCTAGGCAGACTCTTCTAGGTTTGCAGTCGCTCAAATCACGTAGAACTAGTCATGACATAGTTTTTGTGCGAGACATTTTATGTTATCATATAAAGTGCCCTTCCTTGTTGTCCTTAATTTGTATTTATGCTCCTGAGAGGCCGTTGAGGGATAGAAATCTTCTTTTTCAATCAAGGCACAGAACTAATTATGGAATTAATGAACCAATTTTGAGATCAATTAGAGAATTTAATGAAATTTGTGGTCATATTGATTTAACCTTCTCTAGAGATAAATTTCGAAATAAATTGTACTACTTATTTTTAAGAAATTGAAACCTATTTTGTAATAATATGTAATCTGTTGAGCTCATTGCTCGTAGGTGAAATAAATAAATATCCAAATCCTCCATGTATCGTTTTACTTTTTTCAAGGCAATCGATGTGAATAACACCGCGTTCATGCCAAAAAACTGTATCCATAACCGACAAACCCACCTTAGCTTTCTTTGGTGCACGTACGCTCAATGAAACCCACTGTTTCGACGGTTCCTTGGTCCCTGGTGTATTTTGATGAATCCTGATTCAAGCCACGGTAGCATAACTGTGCCAATGCCACCAAACACTCCTTGTCACATGGTTTGCTCATATGGTCGGCTTTGAATGCTGTACACATCTCGCGGATAGCTTTTTCATATCCAAATATTCATTTAAAATTTGATGTACACGTTGAGTTGCGATGCCTTTAGTCTCAGCCACGTCACGCACTTTTATTCTCCGATCGTTCTTTATAAATTTGTGAATTTTATCGACCTCCTTTGACCGACTTGGACGTTCGGCGTCAGTAGTTCTGATACCACAACGGATCTCCGGAACTTCGTAGACCACTTTTTAACCATGGAAATCGATGTTGCAGATACCATATAGTACTTACCAGGTCTTTGCTTGATTTCGGTAATGGTTTTTTACGCAAAAGAAAGTTTAATTATCTCACGAAACTCACTTTTCTTCAATTTAGTTAATTTTCACGAGATTATTGCTTTGGATGGCTGTAAGACACAAGGCAAGTTTATAGATTGATGGCAGTTGATGAGACAGTATCATATTTAAACTAATTGCGCGGAAAAATCACAAAGTCACATGTGTGTGGTGGATAAAGAAATCAGTGATTGCTTTAAAGTGTCAACCAAGATGAAACGAGGTATATATTGCTTCATGAGAACATCAACGAAGAGCAGAAAATTCGCAATAGACATTCATACTTCCAGGCAGTCTAGGATCTGACTACGCTATTAACATGAAAAGTCACATCTTCGTTAAAATTTAATGAAGAGCTTCTCTTGCTGATAGCTGTTCGTTGTGTTGCGATAAGAATAAACCGTTTTTCGAAAAATTTGTAGAAAACCCTTTACATAACCCGTCTCAGCACTCTTATGAAGCAGCGGTATTTACGCTATCCACAACTTAAACTTAAACTTAAACTTAAACTAAAACTTAAACCTAAACTAAATTTGAACTTTAATAAATTCAAAGCAATACAGTTTCAAACCCTAACTGTCTTCAGCTCTTTGTCCTTGGTCAATAAGCGTGATTTAGCTTCCATGAAATCTTTTCCGATACTCACACATTGGGTCGCACTAAGTTCTTTAAACAAAAACACCAGTGTATATTTGCATTGTTGAACAACCAACTCCCTTCAAGTACCCTGATCTCTGAAAAACGATGCTCCATCAAATCTTCATGGAAGATAGTACTTACAAAAAAAAAACCATTAGCTCGGCAGTCATTTTTATTGAAATACATTCCCATAACATTTTCAAATGAAAACTTATTGGTATGCCATTGCCATTGATTTTCTCAATCGAACAATAACCCTCGTTGTATAATCGTCTATCAACGGTAAACCTTTCACAGGATTTTATGTTCGCTCTTTATTTTCCTTTTTTCTACCACCCCCAAAGGAGCAAAAGAGCCTTCTAATAAATGAGACCTCGACGAGGATAATGGGACGATGCTGTTGAATGGTTATTTTTAAATGCATCAGCCTTTTTCCATTTCAGTTGATATCAAATCCAAACAACATTATATCGAAACGGCACAGTATGGTGCGGTTAAATGATATTCCACATCCTATTTAGTTCAGTATTTTGTGTTAAATTGTGAATCAATACAGCCCCCCAAGTATATCCGATGGCTTGGTGCTGTTCACACCATCCACAGGCATATATAGGCATCCTCACCAATATATCTAAACCAAATGAATTCATAAAGGTCAAGCTGCTACCATGTTGTGCATTTTTTATGTGTGGAGTACGGATACGGATACCTGTCGGGTTTTAAATGGCCTCTAACAAGTCAAGAGCTTCTTATTGAAATTGCTTGACTACTGGAAGCATCACACAGAGCTCTTTTCTGCTCTTCTCATTGCCCAGAAGCACACCGGTAGATGCTTTGTAGTTGGATTAAATGCTTTGCTTTGTTTGGTGGTGTTTTTTTTTTCTCTTTCTTCGGGTTGTCTCCTTGTGTGCTTAAACGTTGAACCCCGGCGGATGGATGCTCTTGTAGAGGGGTTAATTTAATGAGGCTTGTGCATCTAGGTGGCAACGAAAATATTTTCTTTGTGTTTTGTCAGTGAGGATATGTGGTAGTGGGATGTGGTGTTTTTTGTGATATGCGATTTACGGATATGATTAAATAGGAGGTGTGAACTTAGCTGAAAGGAAAGCTATTCAAAAAGGCCAAAGTGGGTATCCTGGTACTTCCTTAAGTAACAGCGTTGCAGCAAATAGCAATTAGCCTTACGTAAGCAAATACCTATAGTTTTAGTTTGTTCATTGTGCTGCTTACCTTCATGGTTTTTGAAAGGCCTTTGACTCAATATGCATATTGCTGTTGGTTATTTATTGCAGTTGACTTCCTAGAGCGCTTTTCTAAAAATCGGGACAGATTTTTGATTGTGATTGACATGAGTTCCAAAATCGTTGCAGATATTCATATATCGGGTGTGTTTTTTAGAGATTGGTTTTTTGATACGGATAAAACTGATATTTATTGTCAAATCGGCAACTCTAGTGTCATTTATGTTCAATTTCGTTTGGCATTTCTTAATGGGCAGATTGACACAAGAACAACGCTTGCAAAACGTCTAAATTTATTTCGAATGATTCAGTTCGTCCATCAGAGCAATCAATTCAATTAACCATGGATCGTTTTCGCACTACGTTTACTTTATGTGATAATACGCATCCGCTGAAACATTGAACAGTGCACACCGCAGAAACAATCATGATAATTGAATGAATCGATTCGCCACCGTGCACAGCTTTATTCATTGACTTTATGGAAGATTTTGTGAAAATTTTTTGGCTTGCGACCTTACAAGATCCAGCTTGTGCAAGAATTAAAGCCTATAGACCATGCAATGCGTCATAATTTTGGTGTAGAGTCCGTTGTTGATTTTCATCGCAAAATATTAATTAGTGATGAGGCCCATTTTTGGTTGAATGGTTACGTCAACAAGCAAAATTCGCCGCATTGGGAGTGAAAAGAATCCATATGCATACCTTGAGACGGCATTACATCCACAAAAACTGACTGTTTGGTGTGCTCTATCGCCTGGTGGAGTCATTGGGCCATACTTCTTCCGAAATGATAATGGCGAGCTAGTTATCGTTAATGGAGACTGGTATGGAGCCATGATTACCGGCTATTTTAGTCCCGAATCGGATGCCGTGAATTTGGATGAAACATCCTTCTATAACGACTTCGGCTTCGGGCGAGCTCTCTCCAGTTTCGCACTCTAAGTCGATTGAGATCTTCATCCACTTGATTGCTTCACCTGAGACGAGGTCTTTCCCTTCCGCGATTTCCCTGCAATGTGCTTTCGAAAACCCGTCGAGCCGGAGCGTTTGGGTTCATCCGCTCTACATGACCCAACCATCGTAGCCTAGCGATGCGTACTCTTCTCGCTACGCCCATGTCGCGGTACAGCTCATAAAGCTCGTTTTTGTATCTTCTTCTCCACACATTGTCTTCGCATACGGGACCAAACATCATTCGGAGAATTTTTCTTTCGAAACGACCAAGGGTTTCCTCATCCGCTTTCGATAAGGTCCATGCTTCCGCGCCGTAAAGCAGGACTGGGATGATCAAGGTCTTATACAAGGTTATCTTGGTTTCTTTCTCAATTGCCTTCTTAACCCAAAGAAGCAACGGTTGGCAAGAGTTGCTGCACTGATGTTGTTGTCCGTGTCTAAAGCGGATCTTAGGTAGACGAAGTCCTGTACTACCTCGAAGTTATGTCTGTCTATTGTGACGTTTTGTCCAATCCGTCGATGTTCTGTGTCCTTGTTTGATGACAGCATATACTTCGTTTTGCCCTCATTAACCGTCAAACCCATTTTTGCCGCTTCTGTTTCAATAATCGCTTCTGTTTCAAAACTCGCAAAAGCACTTGTGTACTCATCGCCGTTAAGCAGTCTGCAGAAATGATCTTTCCAGATCCTCAGTAGAGACTGTGACTATACAACTATGTTTCCCTGCTGGTCTTTACAGGCTTGAGTTCGGGGCTTGCCACCCTGGCAGGATCTTTTTACCTTTTGGTAAAACTTCCGAATCTCATTCCTGTCATGGCACCTCTCTATTTCCTCAAACGAGCGCTTCTCATGCTGCTTCTTTTTCTTTTTGAGAAGTCGGTGTTCTTCCCTTCTTCCCTCCTTGTCCCCTTTCCCCTCTCGTTATACTGATCGTAAGCAGCCCTCGTTCGTGTTTGCATAAGCATTTTTCGTGCTTTTTGTTAGGCTGCATTTGCCTGCCTGCATTCTTCATCGAACCATGGGTTTCGTTTTGGTGACCGAGTGAAACCCAGAACCTCAGAGGCAGCGGTTCTCATGGCTTCTTGGCATTTCTGCCACTGGTCTTCAATTCTTAATGCAAACGGTATGGGATTCAAGGATTTATATCAAGCCAGATCATTAGAGTGGTTGAATGCTGTGATTGAAACCAAGTAACTAAGGACTACTTGGAACGATACGTCTCCATTTGGCTTTGGTATGATTTCGAGAAAAGATATATTCGAACCGAGCATTTTAACTCAACTCTCATCGTTATTATGATGTGAAACCCAAATCGTCATTGTAACTTTCTTCTCAATATAATCATAAGGCCAAATGATAAATACAGACACTCATACTATGGTCTGAATACCATGAATAAATGATTGAACGCAATGGTATGTCCACAAGAAATAAATTTCATAGTTCATTGCTCATTGAGAACTGTCAAAAGCATGGGTCTCACTGTCTTTAAAATTAAACCTATGGCATCGACAACAGTTCTGTGTTGTGTGTATTCTTAGGTCAATCCCAATATACTCTTTTTTTCAATGACTTGCTTGAAGTAGCCCTATTTTTAGGTTGTTAACTGTAGGTGGCCAAAGCATTTTGATGTTCCAGGACTTTCCAGAACTTCTAAGCTGCCGTATTTACTTTCATGTACGGGCATCTCCCACCCATTCGTATTTCTCAAAACATCTTCCACCTCCTTAACTTGATCAGAATGAGTTTATTTTTAGCAAAGGAAACAGCAACCACCGATTTTTCATGCTCCAATTCGCACTACAAAACTAGCTCAACATGTGAAATTCTTCATTAAACTTTAAATATTATACTCAACGGAAAGCTTTCACTTTACGTCTGACTGTTGAAAGATCACAATGACGAGGGTAGTGGTTGTATAGTTACCTAGTTACGGCGAGAAAAACATATTTTCTTTCACCTAATGACTTCCACAATGGGTGCCAAAACATGTATTTCCTCATTTTCTATATACACCTTCTTCCATTCTGCCAGGATACAAACATCCTAGTACATTCTAACAAATGTGTATCCAGAGGCAAGGAAATGAAAGAAAATACCACCGCATCGAAAGTTTAAGTAGCATATGAGATTAAAATTAATGAAAATGTGTAGAAAAACGTTTGTATAGAGATTTGAGTAACGTGTGGCAGCAGGCAGAAAACTGACTGTTTCATACTTTTTTTTCTAAGTTTGTTGCTGCTACATATTCGTCAAGCAAGGAGTGAACAATTGGGGCAGGAAATTGCGGTCAACTTTGAGGTTGTTGCTTTCACACTGATAGAAGAGAATTCGAGACGAATAACGTACATAACGAACACCACCACAACCATCACACATTTTTGCTCTTGAAAATTTTATGCTATTAATTTGTTCTGTAGCACAAGCTCTGCAAGCATAAGGCAGTAGTTGCACTTCATGCTGGCGGGCGGAAGTATGTGTACATGATGTGCACTTCCTCTTACTTTGCCATTTCTAAAGAATGATGATTTGGTATATTAAATACGACGAAGATACATATTTGATCTGTCGAGGAAGATAAACAGAGTGACAAGGCTTTTGTTTCATTGAGACTCGTAAAGAAGTCAGAGGAGAAGTGAAAAGTGTCATTAGACTTCCTGACTCCTATTTTATTTGATTAGCTGCAGGGATTATGTAGGATTTGTTTGGTTTTTCTCTTTTCCTTTCTTGTTTTTTGTTCTCGTGTAAGCAATTTTATGGTCTCTTTTTTTGATTTTATTTTAAATGTTTTCCGTCTATGGAACTTGTGTGATGAGCCTTTGCTTAACGCAATAAAGCTTTTTTAATTGAGTTTAGAGTTTTTAAGAAGAAAAAAACACAGACGAAAACAAAAATTAAGCAAACAGTTTTTTTCCTCTTTTGGCTGTCATCCTTCCCAGTGTTTTGATGGTTCTCTTGTATAACATGGAAGGCAGTTGCCATATAAATGTAATATACAGGGTGATTCGCATAAGGTGTGACAAAAAGATAGGGTGTGTAGGTTGCACCTAGACAAGCAAAAAATCGTATGGGAGGGGGGGGTCCATTTTCCCCCGTTTAGGCGGGAGGGGCAATTTAAGAAAAAAATCACTAAAAATGGGAAAAAAATTATTTTAAAAGAACGGTAATACCTACAGAGTCGTGCTATAGCATTTTGAAAAGCCAAAAACCTATACATTTATTGAAATTTTAAAATAAGTTGTTCAAATGAATAGTTTTTGAAATATTAATTTTCAAAGTCAAAATTTTGAAAAAAAAAAAATAATTTTTTTTTTCAAACAATTTTTTTTCAAAATTTTACATTATTAAGTAGTAATTTTCTGGCTTATTTTCAATGCTCTTATTTATTTTTGATCAAACACAAAAAACCGGATGTCAAAATAACCTGTAGTTTTTGAGAAAACCAAAAATTACAAAAACGACTTTTTTAATTTTTTTGTTTTTTTAAAGTTTTTTTTTCGTTATTTTATTTTTAAGTGAATTCTCAATTAAAAAAGTAAAGAGAAAATTCATCCTTTATTTCGTAAGTTCACTTAAGAATCCAATAACGAAAAAAAAAATTTGAAAAAACAAAAAATTTGAAAAAGTCGTTTTTGTAATTTTTGGTTTTTTCAAAAACTACAGGTTATTTTGACATCGGGTTTTTTGTGTTTGATCAAAAATAAATAAGAGCATTGAAAATAAGCCAGAAAAATACTACTTAAATACGTAAAATTTTGAAAAAAAATGGTTTGAAAAAAAAAATTATGTTTTTTTTTTCAAAATTTTGACTTTGAAAATTAATATTTCAAAAACTATTCATTTGAACAACTTATTTTAAAATTTCAATAAATGTATAGGTTTTTGGCTTTTCAAAATGCTATAGCACGACTCTGTAGGTATTACCGTTCTTTTAAAATAATTTTTTTCCCATTTTTAGTGATTTTTTTCTTAAATTGCCCCTCCCGCCTAAACGGGGGAAAATGGACCCCCCCCTCCCATACGATTTTTTGCTTGTCTAGGTCCAACCTACACACCCTATCATTTTGTCACACCTTATGCGAATCACCCTGTATTTTTCGTCTGTTTTACATACTTCAAGACTCTCTTTGACCAGACCTCCAATGAATACAACCAAAATGAGGCACTAGACACATACAAACAGTGGACGTTTTCTTATTTAAATTGGAAAAATGTTAAATATTTCGACACTTTGAAGGGTCGTCATGGAAGTTAACATAATATCATTTTGAGTAATGGTAAACATAGTATTTGAGTGTCCATTACTCAAACTCATCAATTCAAATGAACTGAGTCCACTTCTCAAAACATTTTGCTGTACATTATTTACATTTTGTGTGTTTGTTTAGTATTATTTTTTCAAAGACTAATTACTAATGTTATTATCTCCCCACTCAGCCTTTCTTAAATTATTCAGTACTCATTCCATGTGTGGCAGAGAGACATTAAATTGTGTATGCATTTTAAAATATCTCTGGAGATTTCATTCATCCACAGAACCTCATACTTCAGTGGGCATAAAATTAATTTAATTTTACGATACGAACAACATAATTCTCGGCTCCATCAAATGGCTTTTCAGGATAACAGAGATAATTCCTCGAAACTGAACACAACCTGTTTTCCTTAATTTATGTTTTCACAAGCCTCCCAAGAGTGTAGTACCTACTCCTCCTTTTTTTTATTTTTTTGTCAAACAAAAAATTAATGCGTCGAAGTGGACGGGTTTTTCTAAGGAAACAAAAGCATTTCATGTTGTGGCCTTGGTTTTTTTTTTTCACTTTAATTATTTATTGTTGTGTCATAATGTTTTGAGTCTGTTTTTTCCATGATTGCCTTATGAGATAACGCCCACTCGGAGTTGTTTATTTTGTGAAGAGTGTTTGTTGTTATTTTCTGTGGAACATGAAATACTAAAGTAACCAGGTCTTCATATCAAAACAAGAAATATAATGGACTCTGTTGAGAAAAGATGCTTTTAAAGATTATGAGCAACTCTTGATGAAAACAAATACACAAACAGTTGGAAATTGATTTGAATTCACTCGAGTTGACTCAAATATATAGTATGCCATCTGCCGATGACCAGATTTCATTTCTGCAAAATAATATTAACCAACTTTATAACTTGCATGTTCCTCTCGTTATAAGGCAGTCTTGTAATAAAGAACAACCTTGGTTTAACAACAACATCAAGTCTCTTATAACAGAACGTAATCGTGCATATAAACGCTGGAAGGCTTTTAGGCTTCACGAATTGCATAGTGAGTACAAAGCTTTGAGAAACAGAGTAGTCTTTTTAATCCGTGAAGCTAAACAACGGTTTTATGCCCCTAAATTAGACCCCTCCCAAGCAAAAGAGAAATCTATGCATATCACGCTTGAAGTTGTGCATAAAGAAATTATGTCTTTAAGTAAAGAAATAATTTCTCTGAAGGAGATCAATTGCAACATGCTCTCACATATAAACATACTTGAAGAAGACAAGCGCTGCTTGACTAAAAAGGTAGATATGCTTCAGCATAAAGTAAATTATTTAGAGCAAAGAGCATTTAATAAATGCATTGACATTGTGGGTATGCAAAATGTCAACAAAGAAAGTGTTTTGACCTCTACTTTGAAGCTATTTGGAGCTATAGAAGAAAGCATCACTGCCGATGACATTAAACACTGTTTTGTTAAAACAATTAAAAGGAAGGTCACTACAAATAACAACAATAACAACATCTCAGCCTCGTCAACAACAACAAAAGCATATGATATCGTTTGCGTCAAGTTTAAAACAAAAGAATGTAAGCAGAAACTTATTGATAGTAAGAAAAAAAAGCATCTAACACCTAGTTTTCTTGGTAAACAACTTGGCATGAAAAACATTTTTATTAATGAAACGTTAACAACTTTTAATAGATTATTATTTAACAAAGCCAAGATTTTGAAAAATGAAAAAAAAATACCAATATCTTTGGATTAAGAATGGAATGATTCTAATGAAAAGGCAAGAAGGAGAAAACACGATTCACGTTGCATCAGTTGATGATCTTCTTAAAATTATATAACTATGGCCAAAGTTTCTATAGTAGATTTATGTGACGAATCATTGATTCCTCCTACTTGCTTTTTTGATAAAGAATTATATAAAAGTATATTTTACTCAGATAGTTATAAAAATAGTTTCTTTTTTATACAACAAAACATAAGAAGCATGCGTAAAAATTTTGATTTGTTTCTGACTCACTTAGAATCGTTCCATAACAAGCCTAATTTAATTTTTTTAACAGAAATTTGGATTTATGAGCATGAAAAGGACTTCTTTAAAATTCCAGGTTTTAAGTTATATGCCAACTGTAATAACAAGTACGCTTCAGGTGGTACTGCGGTTTTTATTGAAGAAAGTTTAAGTTGTGATTTCTATTGTATAGAGCTTATGAGCTGTGATATGCTAAGGATATCCGTAACTTTAAATTCTGAAAAATTTGTTTTCATGTGTTTTTATAGATTTCATTTTGTTAGTGAAGATGTTTTTATTGAGGAGCTTAATTCTCTGCTGATGCACAACAATGAGAAGCATTTGTTTTTAGTCGGGGATATTAATATAGATATTTTATCTGCATCACCGTCAATTGAAAACTACAAGACATTAATATCTGCATATGGTCTTATTTCTTGCGTCAACGAACCAACTAGAATAACCTCTACATCCAAAACATGCATTGATCACATAATGGCTAGAATTGATTTGAACTCCAATTTGACTCTAACAAGCTCGATATCTGATTTTATGTTATCAGATCATTGTATGACGTGTCTTCTTTTTAACTTTCAAGATGACGTGCAATTCAAAGTTAAGGATCAAAGCCTCTGTAAGAGAACTAACAGAACAAATATAGAACTTCTTAATTCTAATTTGGTTTTTGAAGACTGGTTAAGTGTTATTTTTGTTGCTGATACCTCTATTGCTTTTGAAAAGTTTGTTTTTATTCTAAAGAGATACGTTGATTTATGCACAAAAAGTGATAGTATTGTAAAAAGAAAAATGAAAAAACTTAAACCCTGGATTTCAAATGATTTAATAAAAAAAATCAATATAAAAAATCAAATGGGGATTAAGTGTAGGAAACACCCAAATAACATTGCTTTGCGTGATAGCTTTAAACTTCTATGCAAAGAGATCAGTTATGAAGTTTCTTTATATAAAGAAAACTTTTATATGGACAAGTTCAATAAAGCTAAAGGGGATTTGAAAAAAGAATGGGGTATAGTAAATGAGCTATTCAACAAAAATAATTCATTCGATATTCCGTCCAGTTTAAACATCGGATCTTCCATTATTGTTGATCATATGGAAATAGCAAACATTTTTAACAAGTTCTTTATACAAGTACCTATTGAAACTATTTTTAATGCAGGTATAAGCCATGTTTCTATTAATTGTCCTGATTTATGTTTCAATGAATCTTTTCAACACAACACATTTGTTTTTGAGCAGTTTTCTTCCTTTGAAGTCTATAAAACAATTATGGCGCTAGATAACTCTTGTTGTGTGGAAAAATTTGAGAGAGATAGGTATAGGTAAGAAAAATAACAACAAAATCGTTTCTATTGACTGTGACGAGCTTAACAAAAACTTTGTTACTCTTAGCTCTCCTTTTTCTGGAACCCCAATGATTGACACACAATTACAAGAAGATATGTTGAATGGTCACCCGTCTACAAGTGGTTTTTGCTTCTACCCAGTTAACGAGGTTGATGTTTTAGAAAGTATCCTAGCTATAAAGTCCAACTCTGTTGGAATTGATGGTATCCATCCAGTATTCTTAAAGGCTATACTGCCTTATTTCCTCAAATACATAACTTATGCATTTAATACTATTTTAATGACAAGCACTTTCCCCTCCGCCTGGAAGCGAGCTAAGGTTATACCCATACCTAAAAGTCGGGAAGCAGATGATTTTCGACCCATAGCCATATTACCATTTCTTTCCAAAGTTTTGGAAAGACTTATGAATCATCAAATTCGGACTTTTATAAACAGAAATAAGTTAATATGCATCAACCAATCAGGTTTCCGGCCGAAACATAGCTGTACCACTGCTTTGATTAACGTTACGGAAAATATTAGAAGTGCTTTGGATGACGGTAAAGTAACTGTACTTACACTCTTGGACTTTTCTACGGCGTTTGACACCGTCAATCACTATATACTTTGTGAAAAGCTAATAAATCAATTTCAATTCTCAACGCCTTCAGTAAAACTGATTTTTTCTTACCTTGCCAGTAGATCATAAGCTGTTTCTGCAAACAACTCTATGTCATCTTTTCTTCCTCTGCAGAGAGGTGTCCCTCAGGGCTCTATTTTGGGTCCACTGCTGTTCTCGATGTATATCAATGATCTACCGTCGTGTCCATTGAGCTCATCTGTGCACATGTATGCAGATGATGTTCAACTGTATAATAGTTTTCCACTTGGTATGCTCGAGAACGGTGTGCACGAAGTTAACGAGGATTTGAATGAAATCCTTATCTGGTCCCGTAAAAATGATCTTTGTTTGAATCCAAAGAAATCACAGTGCTTAGTAATTTCCAGAACTATAACCGACACTTCATTTTTTCCTAAGATATATTTGAATAATACAGTCATTGAGTTTGTTGATACTGCAAAAAACCTTGGCCTGACATTTAATAAAACGCTTAGTTGGAACAACCATATCAGAATTACGCTGGGCAAAGTGTATGGGGGTCTTCGAATGCTTTGGGCATCTCATCATATAACTCCTTTAAAAACCCGGCTTATATTGGCTAAAACCTTGATAGTACCACAAATGCTTTTCTGTTGTGAGATTTTTAGTAATTGTGACTATGAACACAAGAGGAAGCTTAATGTTGCGTTCAATACTATGGCGCGTTATGTGTATGGTCTAAGAAGATATGATCGTGTCTCTAATTTTTCTAAATCAATCTGTGGCGTTACCTTAGACAATTTATTTAACATTAGAACACTTATCTTGCTTCACAATATTTTGCAGTCCCATCAGCCGGGATACCTTTACAATAAAATCAATTTTACACGATCTGCTAGATCTTGTAATCTTATACCAATACGCTACTCATATTTAGTATCTGAACGCCAGTTTTATGTATATGCTATTCGATTGTGGAATTCCCTCCCTCGATCTATAAAGATGATAAGCAGCTCGACATTGTTTTGTAATATGCTTAACAAATTTTACTCGTAGTTCATTTTGCACATGTAGATGGTGATGATGACAATCATAATTATATTTTATTATTATTTATTTTTTTATTTATCTTTTATTTCTTGTTTATATAATCTTTTCTTCTATTAAAATTTAATTTAAATTAAATATTAAACGAGCGAATGCATAACCTTTTCAATTTTTCAATTTTTCAATTTTAATTTTTCTTAATACCATACTTAAAACAGCACAATGAATGTACTAATAGTATTCTTATACAGAGCTTTACTCTAATTAATAAGGTATTGTATCATACTGAGTAAATATGCGCAAATAAATAAATTATGAAATTATGAAAAGAACTTTCAGATATTTCTTTATTTCGTATAAATTTTACATAAAAGGTTTGCCACCGCACATAATATAATACAGAGATTTGATTCCTATGATCTTTCTACTGAAATATTATCTTTATATTACAATGTATAGGTTTATTATTAGAAAAAGAGAAATTTTGTTGGAAGAAACTACGATCGAAAAACTTCCATTTCAATTTAGAGATAAAAAAAAATGACTAGAAATTGCTTTAAATTAAATAAATAAATAAATAAATAATTAAATAAATAAATAAATAAATAAATAAATAAATAAATAAATAAATAAATAAATAAATAAATAGATAAATAAATAAATAAATAAATAAATAAATAAATAAATATATAAATGAATAAATAATAAATTAATAAATAAATATATATATAAATAAACAAATAGTAAACTAATAAATAAATAAATAAATAAATAAATATAATTCCATAAATAACAATAACAAAAAATTACTAAATACTTCGATAACTTCACAAATAAATAGTTACTCGTAAACAATATTAGAGATTTTCAATGAAAAGAAACAAAAAAAAAAAAAAGAAGCACTCCGGGAGTGCCGACAGAAGTGAAAACAGAATTGAATTTTCAGTGAATATTTTAATGAACAGGAAAATCTTTTATAATATAGGTATGTAGATGTACATATAGAAGAACATCAATGAAACTTATGAGTTTTCATTCACAATTTCATATCTTCTATTATCATCTTTACAATCATCGTATTCTAATTCTGAAATAATAGGTCTATGGTAATGGTAACTTAATAGGAAACGAACAATTATGTCTCAAATCTATTTAAATATATCGCAAAGACTGCATCAATTCTCGCTTTATATTTCGTTGTACTAAGGCTACAGTCTTTCGTCATTGTTAAATAGTATTCTTCTTTTAAAAATTGGAAAAGTGGCAAATTTGTAGCATCGTCGAAGTTGATGTTAAAATCACCACTCAAAATCATTAGGAAATCATCAAATCTCTCCCCAATTTTATCGTGAAGGTATCTAGAAGCGTCTTCAGACTAAATAAATAAATTTTTATATAAAAATTTTTATATTACACTTGAACACGTATTCGGTGAATTATAAACGCCTACTGTTATAACTTGCTGTCCATTTCCAGAGTGGCAACGACGAACACACAAATCGCCGATATCAAAAACATTAGTACATACCAAACATACTAGTGTACCTCGTATGCGAATCCATATGATTTGAGCAAAATATGGCAGTTGTATCAGACAACCTTTTATAGATAGCTACTCCTGCTGCTGGACGATCGTGCCTTCTGAAACTTGCAACTAAATTGAAATCTGGAATATCATATCTAATCTATATTTCTTCGTCACCCTTGTCAGTCGTTCATCAACTGTGAAAGCGCACAGACGTGTTGGCGACTTTGGCAATGTCTAATTGAATTCGGAGTGTTTTTAGAAAAGTATTAGAAGCAGTGATTTTTAATAAGGGCAGTAGCCTAGTGGGTAAAGCGTTCGACTACAGTGTGGAAGGACACGGGATCGATCCCCACGCGAAACTTAAAGTTCAGCTTTTTTGGCTAAAAAAAATTGCAGAACAAAAAGAACGAGAAAAATTATTGAAAGAGATAAGGGAGAAAACTGATGATGTGATTGACAAATCAGGTCCATCAACATCTGGTGAGGCGAGGTTGGTAACAACAACAACAACCACAGCAGCGGCAACAACCGCAACATCAGTAGCGGAAACTACCGCAACAACAACAGCGATAACAACCGCATACAAGAGAAGGCGACGCATTCAAGCGAAGCCAAATCTGGTTCAACGCAAACAGAAAGTGGTGGAAGATAAGGAGGTTGGAGAAAACATGATGTCAACCAGTTCTGACGAGGAAAGTATGAATTCTCCACATACGAGTACGAATCGAACGGAGGAGAGGGCCGTTACACAGGTAGCGGCAATTCGTTCGCGGCCCTAGCCGATGATAAAAACGAAGAAGAAGAAGATGATCAACGGATGCAAACGTTGACAGAGATATTGGCGAAGATGAATAATGAAATTGAGGCAATCAAAGCAAGACAGATTGCCCGCAGGCAAGCGGCAGCCGAGGCCAAGCAACAATTGCAGCGACAGACAGCAGCAGATAAGACAACAAAACAACAGCAGCCTACAACAACAAAGGTTGCTGATATAAAAACTGCTCCCGTGCAGCAACGCGGGACTACAGCAAAAAAAGCTTTACAAAATAAAAAAACTGCCAAAGAAGAGCAGCCCCGTGGGACCGCGGCTATAAAAGCCGCGACAACGATCTCCAGCAGAAAACAGCAGCCAGTAGAGCAACAACAGAAGCAGCAACAACAACAGCCAGCACAACAACAGCAGCAGCCACAAGAAAAGACCACAAAGAAAGGTAGGGTGCCCCCGATAAATACCCTCAACATGGAGTTGAAAGCCACTACAAATCTATGTAAGTCCGCTGTTGGCGACAAATTTAAAATCAAGCGATTAGGTCAAGATCGACATGCGATCCAATGTGAAAGCATTGGTGACCATAAGATCGTTCGGGCGTTGTTGCAAAAAACAGCCACCGAACATTTTACTTTTACTCCCAAAGAGGAGAAACCCAAAATCATGTAACTTAAAGGGATAGAGCCTACCTCTGATCCAGAGGAGCTCTTAGTTGAACTCCGCAGGTTGGCGGGCGACGATCTCGAAATTATCGGGGTCAAGTCGTTCACCACGGCCAAGGCAAGACGGGAGAAGCGGCTATTGCCGATGTTCCTCGTCACCCTATCACCCAATAGCCGTCTGGAGAGTCTAAGGAAAATCTCCGTCCTGGACTACCAGATGGTAAGATGGGAAAAATTAAACAGGCACGGGGACATTTTACAATGTCTTCGTTGCCAACGGTTCGGTCACGCCGCATTCAACTGCCAAATGCAGTCGAGGTGCGTAAAGTGTGGAGAGAACCACAGCGACAAAGAGTGTAAGCTCGGTGAGACAAGGGTCGAAGACAAGACCCTACTGAAGTGCGTACTCTGTGGTGGAGATGGGCACCCTGCAAATTATCGGGGTTGTCCTCGATACCAGATTATTAAAAAATCAAAAAAAGCTTCTCCAACAGCAACTAAGGATGAGGGAAGGCAAACAGCCAGACCAATTCCAAGGGCCGTCGTTCCCGAAGTCTCTTACGCCCAAATGGCGTGGGGGGCTGGGAAAACGGTACAGCCTCCTCAGAAAGCGGCCACACAGCCATCTGTGTCTAAGGCTGCGACTGGGGAGTCAGAGGTGATGGTTGCTCTGCGTGTCATTCAGGCACAAATGAGTGAGCTATCACGGCAAATAAGTGAGCAGGCGCGTAGGGTGGACTTGATCTACCGTGCAGTGCCTTCGCTTGCGCAATTTTTGGGTTAACGGGCGCACTGCCGGAGAGGCCTTTCAAGATCCTAGCCGTGAATGTGAATTCGCTAGTTAGGGTAGAACGACGAGCCAACTTCTCTGAGTTGTTAAAAGACCAACGTCCCGATGTATGTATGGTTAGCGAAACTAGGCTAAACCAGCATCACAAATTGACGAATAACAATTACATTATCGTAAGGAGGGACCGACCCAACTCGACTTTTGCGGGTGGGGTTGCGATCTTCATACGTAAGGGCATTGCTCATAAGGTAATATATAGTGGTGAAGTACGCCGATTCCAGTTGCTGGAAGCGTGTATTGTATGCATCCCTCTCCAACAGGGTAGGCGCTTGTATGTGGTCGCGATCTATGCGCCGGAGGCTTCTCAAAATTCATGTTTTATAACAGAGTTTGAAACACTTTTCGATGTCTGAAACTGAACTCAGAAGAAAACTATTTCCTTTTGGCCGGTGATTACAATGCTAAACACCAAGATTGGGGAAATCAATTATCCAATCCAAGGGGGACCCAGCTATTCAATTGGCTGGGGCTCCACAGCATTGAGTGTAAAGTCGATCTGCTGGCTACTGACAGGCCTTCATATCCTCGAAGTGGCTCTTATTTGGATCTATTGCTTTTAGACTCAAGACTGAGACTGACCGACGACATACTTCGACGGACGAAAAATTGTTTGACGACGGTTGAGTACGACAGTGACCACTGTGGACTTGCCGCCGTCATACTGCTTCCGAACGACCTTGTGGAACTAGAGGAGTACGTGCCGACGCACTCTTACAACTACGGTAAGACACGTTGGCCGCGCTTTTCCGGTGCCGTCTCAAGGGAACTTCGTTCGAACGGTATTGCGCCGCCATGCAACAGGAATCTGGCGAACGTTGAGATCGATGGATACCTGCAACGTATGGAGGATGCAATCCGTAGTACAATGGACAGGACAATTCCTAAGTAAAGGCAAAACGATCCAACGAACATGTACAGAAACGCGACATTAGACGCACTTTACAAACAAAAAAGTAGACTCCTGTCAAGACTCAAACTCTTGCACAGGAGGTTTACTGACCGGCACGATTTGGAGATTAGAACTTTGAGGTCACAGATCAAAAATCTCCAACAACTTATTAAAGAAAATTATAGAATTTCCATTTCATGTTTCTGGAACAACAAAATTCGGGCTGTACAGTCCAACAACCCGAGTATGTTTCCGGAAATAAATAAAATTTTTAGGAGAAAAGATCAAAATGACCTTCAGAGTATTAAACTCCAAAGGACGGCAGAAAACAAAAACTTACTTTTGACAATAGGGATAGATCCGGATGAGGCCATCTTGGATGATGACCACTTTATAGTGGAAGATGCTCAAGAGAAGGTAGAGACTGTGGGTGCTGTTTTCGAGCGAGTATATAAGGTGAACGAGTGCGTTCGCCCGAATTACGACATCGAGAACAGAGCCTTCGTTGGACACTTCTATCTTAGAGACGAGATCTCGCATTGGCGATCCGAGAATCCTGGTTTCACTAGGTTCAATGACGACCGACTTGCAAATGCAGTCATCGCCCAGCGAAACGGGGATAACACCCTGTTCGTTTCTAAGATGGACCTTTTGGACATCTTTCACAAAATAAAGAAAAAGAAGTCAGCAGGAGTCGACGGCATACCTAATGTTGTGCTGCGAAACCTCCCTGCGGAAGCCTTGGACATATACACCACGTTGTTCAACAATGCGCTGAATAATGCATATTATCCAGTGCGTTGGAAGACGGCAGTGGTCCATCCTCTCCTTAAAAAAGGTAAGGATGGTTCCAATCCAGCAAATCTCCGGTCAATTAGTCTTCTGCCGAGTATCAGCAAGGTATTCGAGAAAGTTCTCAATAGAGCTCTGTCCACATGGGCTGAGGACAAAAATATTATTCCAGAAAATCAGTTCGGTTTTAAGGCGGGCCATGATACCACACATGCCGCGTCTAAACTAGTATCAGATATTCAATGGAACAAAGCTAAAAAGCAGTGTACGGGTGCATGTCTGGTTGACGGTCTTTTTTATAAGTTGATCAGATATGGCATGAGTAAACCACTACTATATATTCTGAATGACATGCTTCATGGTAGAACGTTTGTTGTGAAAAGTTGCAATAGAACTTCTACCAGAACTTTTAAAATACAGAACGGTCTGCAACAAGGAGCGGTGAATTCTCCTATTCTATTTAGCATTTTCACCGGCGATCTAATTGGTTCTCTTCACCATGCTATAGCGTACGCCGACGAACTTATTGCGTACAGAACAGGTCCAAAGATCGAAGTTATCAGAATACTTTTGCAGCGTGACTTCGATAGGATTCAGCAATATTGCGATGACTGGAAGTTGAAAATCAACGTCCAGAAATCGGAAACAATTGTGTTTAGAACCTCGTTGGCTCGGGCCTCATGGGATACGAGAAATAACTGGCGAAAGCTGGTGATCTTTGATCTACATGGCAACCCACTGCCAAACAAAGTAGTAGTCAAGTATCTCGGCATCTGGCTAGATTAGTATCTATATTTTAACAAACATATGGATGCAGCTCTGGCATCTGGCAGCAGGGCTAGAGGAGCTTTTGCTCTGACAAGGCGACTGTTTCACAGCAGTCAACTTGATAGCAGAGTGAAGGTGATTTGCTACATGGCCCTCATAAGGCCAATGATTGTCTATGGGTGCCCCGTGTGGTTCAATGTTACAGCGTCTCAAATGGAAAAGATTCGGGTGTTTGAGAGACAGTGTCTGCGTACCTGCCTTGGATTGCACAGAACACCAGAGTCGGAGTACAGAAAATATTATCCTAATGAGGTCCTTTACAACGGGGCTCAAATAAACAGGATCGACAACTTCATTATAAAACTGACTCGTGGTCACACTGCAAGAGCGATGACCTCGACCAATGGTCTGATTTTTGGGGCTTATTACCCCAACACTGAATATATGGAGAAAACGCGCTTCAGTGGATTTGTCCCACCGGAAGCGTTCCTCTATTTTGATATGTTAGGGCTGATTCAGGATAGGTTGGCGATTCCGCTGATCTACCACGTCTGCCGGAAGTCCGTGGAACGACGGCTCCTTTACAACCGAGACGTCACCGCAGTAGGCGGAGAAGCTGAAGAGCTCCTCCGGTTCAGTAGGGCGGTTTCAGATCGCGATCGTCGTGACGTTGTTAAAACGTCTAAAATGTTCTGGTGGTTGTCGGAGCAACAACTTGAAGTTGATAATGATAGCGAGTCGCCAATGGCTGTCTTACAAAGGTTTAGCGTGTAAGTTTTAGGGTATAGGGGGTGGGCACAGTGGCAAACAAAAAAATCACAAAATCCAAAAAACAAAAAAAAAAAACAGAAAAAAAAAAAACTTAAAATTCAAAAAAAAAATTACAAAAACTCAAAAAAAAAAAAAAATACAAAATACAAAAAACCAAAAAAAAATATAAAATACAAAAAACAAAAAAACAAAAAAACAAAAAAAAAACAAAAAGCTACTGTGGCTGCTCTAGTTTTAAGTAGTTTTAATTAGTTTTAAGTAGTTTTAATTAGTTGTAAGTAATTTTAAGAAAAACCAAAAATTGATCAAAAAAACTAAGTTTTTTAAATTTTCTTAGTTCATAATTCTAGTTTTAGGGTGAAATATATATTGTATCTATAGGCCGAAAGGCATTAGAATTAAGTTACTGAATAATTTAGAGTACCCGCCTAGGGTCAGTAAGTTAATTAAGTTATTATGTAAGCTAGTTTTACACATTTTTGTTAGCATGTAAGTAGATTTAAGTAAAATTGAATAAAAATGAATTGAAAATGAAAAAAAAAATGAAATTCGTCACCCTTGTGAAATTCTGTTAAAATCAATACATTCAATTTTTTAACGATAGTGTCTACAGATTTCGGAACTGTGCTCGTAAACTTTGACAATGAAATGAAAAAAAGGACAATGCATTAAGTTTAGAAACGAAATTAATGAACATTTGAGTAATGGTTTTCAAACTATTTTCATGTAACCATTTCGATAAATCATCGCGATGAGTTGTTGATCTCTTTCAATTTGTTGTAAAGTTCGAATCATCGACCAGTGCGTCTCCTAATCTGCCGTGATGAAATTTCCAGCTTCACTCATCCACTTCATTGTAATGGTAGTAAAATATTTGGTGCTTTTTATTTTTTCTGCGTTGCATAAATTTTTCTCTGTCCTTCAATTCCTTTCTTTCTTCTCTGTATTTCTCCGAGTCGGTAAGTAATATTATTAGGTAATGTTGCTATTTCATTTTTTTAAGTCATTTAGCAGCAATAAAGTTAAGGTGTTTCTTGGCTCAATGGCAGAGTCGTTGGCTATTAAACTCAGTGTCTCAGGTTCGAGTCCCAGCCCAGCCGTGGCGATAATTTTTATTTATGTTTTCACTTTAAATAAATAAAAAAATGGAAGTCATAGCTGGGAATCGAACCTGAGACGCTGGGCTATGACGACTTTACATACGAAATACGATGAGCCAAAAAATGGTGTCGGTCGCGAATTCATTGCTTTACCCCCATAGCAAAAGTGCCAAACGCGCCTAAAGAAGTTTTCACTTCAAAAAAAAAAAAAAACATAAAAAAAACATAGAAATATAAGAAGTTAGATGACAATTTGGACTATAAGTTACAGGTTATATAAATTCAATTCGTGAATGAGGTCATTTTCAGCAAACATACATTTCAAAAGAAATTTATCGGAAAGTTTTGAAATTCTATCAACAATCAACTCAACATTCGCATGTTCATGCAACTCGTGTGTTGAATAGTGCCATGGCAAATTCAACATCATTTTAAGAATCTTATTTTGTGATATTTGGAGCTTTTTTAAGTGACATTTCTTAAGTGACATTTTGCACAACTTCCCCATACTGGACATCCATACAACAAAATAGACTGAAAGATAACTTTGAATATAATGATTTTATTTTTATTTGAAATCTGTGATTTACGATTTATGAGGGGGTAGAGCATTTTAATGGCAATCCCTACTTTTTTTAGTGTTTGAGAAATATGGTCTTGGAATGTTAGTTTGGAGTCAAGGTATATTCCAAGATATTTGACAGATTTTTGCCAATAAATACTGCATCCATTAACTTGAAGCTGATTACTTGGAAGAAAGCAAGATTTTCTTTTTCTAGAGAAAAAGATGGCTTGCATTTTCTCCAAGTTGAGTTTTATTTTCCATCTGTTATAGTAATTTTCTAGTACCCTTATCGCATTTTTAAGATTCGTTTCAATTTGGAAACTGAATTTATGCGAAGAAAGTATTGCTGTATCATCAGCGAAAATTGCTGATTCACATTCAGGCAGATCCGGAAAATCAGATGTAAATATATTAAATAAAGTAGGTGAAAGCACGGAGCCTTGGGGAACACCAAAATCAAAGTAGAACAAACTTGACTTTTCACAATTTACATGTACCTTAAAACATCTATTTGACAGGAAACTTTGAACAATTTTACACAAATGTGGTGGGAACTTATACTTTAAAAGCTTGAAAATTAGCCCATTATGCCACACGGAATCAAACGCTTTTTCTATATCAAGAATTATCATGCCGCTGGACTCATCTCTCGTGCGATTCGTTTTGATAATATTACAAATTCTTTTTACTTGATGGGATGTATTGTGAAGTTGTCTAAAACCGAATTGTTGGTCTGGAAGAATTTTATAGCTTGAGAGAAAAGTAGACAATTTATTTTTAATGATTTTTTCTAATATTTTGCTGACACAGCTTAAGAGGCTTATAGGTCTGTAACTATTTGGGCTTTCAATAGGCTTACCAGCCTTTCGAATCGGAATTACCTTAGCTTCTTTCCAAGAAAGTGGAAAGTAATGCATTTTGAGGCAAGCGTTTACCAGAAAAGTAAGATAGGTGATTCCGATAACAGGTAAATTTTTAAGATATATGTTTTGAATAGTATCTAGACCACTTTTGATTCCATCACAAAATCGTTGAATCTCTTAGGACGCCATTGCCCAGGTTAAACTGATAATTTAAGCCAAAAATTCAAACCAGAGTATGGCGTATATTTGTATCGTGCATTTGCAAGTCGTGATTTCAGTCTATCGTCTAGTTGAAGTGTATTGGATAGTTTTCAACTATTGGTTGATGTGGCTAGTCTGCTTTGTGCCAAACTCTATTGGTTTCAGTCTAGAAAGGTTACTAAACTATACAGGGTTGTCCAAAACTATACACTTATTTTTGATCTACGTCATTTTTGGTACCATTTAGATTGTTTTTCACTACATTTTCAATCCATTTGCCCAGAACCTCAGAATATGAGTTGTAACCGTTAAAAATATTCTCTTAGAGATTTTCCACAGTCTGTGTCTTCCAGGAACTCCGCGAATGTGGTTGAATATAGTGCGATTGAAAGTCCAGACAGTTAAAACTTCCAAAACGGCACTGCGTGTGCGCACAGCTAAGAAATCTTTGTAGGCAGTGAGAGGACCACTGAAACTCGAAACTTCTGGTGCCTTTTTAATGATGGTTGGCATGTCTAACTGTTACCTTGACAGTTCGTTTTTCGAAACCTAACAGAGAAATTTTAACAAAGGTATAGCCTTTCGCGAGGTATTGGAATCGTGGATTTTCTCCATTCCTTCACAAGGTATGGTTGTGAGAAACTAGCAAAGTTTCTTGGCTCCCCGTTTTGTTGCACCACCCTATTTATTTTTATTTTTCCACCGAAACACAATAACTGAGTCTGGAGTAGACAGTGTCCAATTCTGGAACAGAAATCCGAAAATCCGAAAGTATAATGGTCTTTTTCAAATTAACGTCTCCCGTGATGTGGATATCAATTTTCTTCGGCAATTTCCTTGGTTTAAGCAATCATGAGTTGTCCCACTATCTTAAGTTGAAAAGATGAGTGGTTTTTGAGTTCGAGTGGTGGACTAGCCCCCGGTGACCGAAAAATACTCGCAGAATTTCCCTTTTCCAATTACTAGTTGTATCTACTTATACCACTTACTGCATAGCGATTGTCCTAACTCAAAAACAATGATAACTGTGGTATTTTAAGTGAGTGTCTGCCTTCTGCGTCGAAGTTAGAGATTCTTATAAATTCAGTGAGTTTAGTCCTTGTCAACATTTGTTTGCAACAAGGATACAACTCGCCAAAGCTTCATTCCATTTGTGAATAGACGGTTTCGAAAAACATATATTTCGAACTAAAGAAAACAAAGGTTCACTTTTATAACGTTTGAAGACTTTGCAACCTACCTATACGCCTTTTAATAAAAGAGGTTTTTATATGAGAAACCTTAATTGTCGAATTTCGTCTAGCAATCGCAGGTCTACCACGTCTGCCGGAAATCTGTTTGTTAGTTAGTTAGTTTTTATTTGAACAATATTTACAATTTGACTTATAACTAATTAGGATACTATGATAATAATCTTTTGTTGGAACATAGGGGCCCTAACCATATACATTGTCTTAACTTAAAATATTATAGAATATTGTAAAATTTACATATCGATACCGGGTTTGTAGTTGAAAGGTGGGGGTTGGCAATTTAGCCACGGCGGTGTGCTGACCCAGTGTCAGCGTAAAAAGAGATAGCTCCCTCGTTGTCCTTGATGATGTTGTCGTCCAGGGTCTCCATCACACTGACGTACCTCGGTTCCGGATGTCGTTGCTCTGTGGTCATCCTTCTCATTAGCTGATTCGGGTGGTTGGTGACGTTTTGCATTAGCTTCTTTGTGGATAGCATCAGGTATCTGTCCAGAGGTATGATGTTGGCTTCTTGGTAAAGTTGCTCGTTTCTGTAGTGCTTTTGTCGCCGTCGCGTCGGTCTAAGTGGAGGCCGGTGCAGATCCTGAGTATCTTCCTTTCATAGAGCTGGAGTTCTTTCATGGCTGCCTTCGAAATGGAGAATCAGACTGGAAATGAGTAGCTAATTACTGGTCGCAGAAGTTGCTTGTAGACCAGTAACTTTGTCGGTTGGCTTAGTCCAGTTCTTCTTTTCAGCAGAGGGTGCACTCGGCTGAAAGCCCAACGGGCTTTTTTGACAGCTTTCCTGCTGTGTGGATTGAAGTTCAACAGCTCATTGAAGTGGATACCCAGGTATTTCACATTCGGTTTGGATTGAATGGTGGATCCATCGGGAAGTTTCAGGACCAAATTTTTGCTTTTGGTGGCAGTCCGACCACCTCTGCCATTTGAGGGTCTTGCCGGAAATCTGTGGAACGAGGGCTCCTTTATAACCGAGACTTCACGCAGTGATAGATAGATAGATAGATAGATTGTTTTATTCATTCCTTAAAAAAAAGTTACATTTGCATTTGCGCTTTAATAAATTGAATAAATTAGAGCATGGCATTACTGCCGTCTGCCCGAGTGACTATTCTATAATTTTTTGATTTATTACAGTGTTTTCTTTCATGATAATTCATAATAATTGTTGATTTATACATATTAAAATTTGTGGACCAGTAATTTTAAATATTTTGGTTTAAATAAAATTTATTTGATTTTTATAATGACTTTTAGTTTAGTTAAAACGATTTTTTTTTTTTTTTTACTTTTAGTTTAGTTAAAACAGAACAAGTACTGTATTTTGGGTACAGAAAAAGAAGAAAATAAAAGAGCTTTATGATTACAGCTTTTAGTTTAATGAATAACTTTTAGTTTAGTTAAAACGAAACATATAAATTTTTTTTTTTTTTTTTTTTCTTATTATTTTGGTGATTCTAATTTAGATACTGAGAACAAAGCACTTTAATTTAGGTTTAAATGTTTTCATACATAATTCTGCTTCTGTAAGACATCGCTTCAGTGGTGAATTTGTATAGCCGAACCCAGTCTTCACCATTTAGAATAAGTTTTAAGTCTTCTTCTTCCAGGTAATTCTTCTCATAAAAAACTCTCCTAAGTTCCATCAGCATTGGACATATTGCAATGAAATGGTAAACGTTCTCCACAACACGCATATTGCAAAGAGAGCAGATACCTTCTAAATCGTTCCTGTGCGGTCTATAGTTGAGTTTTAAGAGTTCGCCCCTTACTTTGAAAATACAACTCACAACTTTTCTTGCGTTATTATCATTAAAGTAGTTTCTTTCATTTAAATTGTAGTTGAGCTTAGCATATGTTATTCTTGCTCTTGATGACCTCGCTTGTTCTATGAATGTATATCTCTCGTTTTCGTCGATACATTGTATTATTTCATAAAGAGCCATTTTCCATTGTTGTACATTTGCATCGGCTAAGTCTAGACTCCATCCACAGTTAGCTGCATAGTCAATCCAATCTTTGTAGAACAACGTTTTTCTACATACTGCATGCATAAGCACCAGTTTCGGCAATCGACTGTCTTCCATCTTTTTAATTCGGATCAAATAACCCGCATTTAATTTTAGAGTTGAAACGAAGAGCGTTGGTAGTCCAGTTTCCAAGTGATACATGTATTTTGGCGTATCCATCGGTAAAAAAAAAAAAAAGAAGACTTCACGCAGTGGACGTGGACGTTGAAGAGCTCTTTCAGTACAGTAGGGTGGTCTCAAATCGCGATCGTCGTGGCATTGAAGAGATGTTGAAATTTTTTTGGTGGTTGTCGGAGCAATAAGTTGCAAACGATATTCGTAGCGAGTTGTTAATGGCTGGCTTACAAAGGTTTAGCACGTTAGTCTTGGGGTCTAGGGGTGGGCACAGTGGCAAAGCAAAAAATTAAAAAATATAAAAAAAAATTAAAAACACAAAAATTTAAAAAATAAGAAAAAAATGATTTAATAAAAAAACCAAAAAAAAAATAGAAATCGCTTTTACTGTTGATCCAAAAAAACAAATCAAAACATGTGTCGACAACCGTTGAACTCCTCACCAAATTGCATTTCTGTTGAGCTTTCGGTGTAATAAACATACACATGTCAACACTTTCAGTACGAATCTCGAATCGAATACCATAATGTTACACCATCCCTTCGAAGCAATCTTTCCTAACTCAGCATTGAAGAATCCTGTAATTCTTACAAGTGACTTCCAAAACATTCGAAACGCTGACGGTTCAAAAACTAACAACGGTGTATGTGCAGGGATTTTCGGTCCAAATTTCAAATCATCTATATCCCTTAGTTGCACAACATCTATCTTTCAAGCAGAGGTAATAGATATTTAATTCGGTGTTAGGGAATGCATTAGAAGAAACCTCCGAAGATCACGCGTTCTAATTTCCTCTGACAGTCAGACACCCATAAAGGCCTTGTCCTCAACCAAAACCGAATTTAAACTAGTTTGAAACTTCTTGACATGTCTATCTCAATTAACCATCCACAATAAAGTCACTGTTTCCCGGGTACCTCGATATGAAGGTGTACAGGGTAACGAAGAGACTGACTGTCTAACTAGACTTGGCTCTCAACCCCCTTTCAATTGCGGTCTCCTAATCAGTAGCATTAAACATGAACTGGTTACCTGGAAACGACAGAACATGTTCCAGATCTGGAAACACTCTACTGACCACCGCCAATCAAAATTAATCATCGACTTATCTCAAAGACTTATGAAAGAAATTCTTGACTTGCAAACGTATTACAAGTTTACTTACGAACTTCATCACTGGTCACTGCTCTCTCAGATATCACCTTGAAAACATGGGCATCAGCCAAGATTACACCTGCCGTCTCTGCCTCAAAGACATAGAAACAGCTGAACACATTTTGTGTGAATGCCCTGCCATAGCCAGATCCAGGCTAAAACGTTTCCAAAAAGGATTCACTAGTCCCCTTGTCATCAGAAACACATCTTCTTTGAATTTTCTTAGGTTCTTACACGACCTTAACTTCGATTAGACAACCTTACACTTTACGTATTTAAACCTAAGGCAACAGCACCAAATATCTTTCAGGTCAACGCCGACGCCGACGTGCTAGTAAAGGTGATCTACCTTCGCCCTACCTAGTTAAAAAAAAAAAAAAACTACGAGTCTTTTGGATATGACTCGTATATTAGCCTTGTTTTATTGGGAATTTTATAGTCATCTTCACTAACGAGTCTCAATAAAACACTGTAATCACTAATGCAACTTTATTCCATAAACTCAATTTACCAGCCATCCCTGTTGCTCACATTCTGAACAGTGACTCGTTTTTATTCCCTAATCGTTGTTCACTATTCATTAGCCGTGTTTTATTGGGAATTTCTATATTCACTTCACTTGCGAGTCTCAATAAAACGCTTTTTGGCTATATTCACTTACCAACTTCACTTTCCCATAAACGCCATTTACCAGACATCCCTGTTGTTCCCTTCGGGAAGTGTTATTTTTGTCAACTTATGCTATTCACTTAGAGTTGTTGTTTTCATTGAGCGATGTTTTGCGATTTTTAGCTGAAGTCAATATAAATTCCCAATAAAACACGGCTGTTGTTGTTTTCCCGTGCGATGTTTTGCGATGCTTTGCAAACGTGAGTATAGATTCCCAATAAAACACGGCTATTGCATTTCGTTAAAATTTATCTCAACCACAAAAAATGAGCATTTCTAAAGTTCTCAATCAGAGTTTGCAATGTTTACGTTTGTAAGGAAAAGTTGGTCAGTTGAACTTCCACATTTCTGGCAGAATGAAGTCAGTTAATTATTCAAATCACTTAGATTAGGAGCTCTGTAAAAATTACATCAAACAAATTATGACTAAGCTCACTACTTTCCAATTCTACAAGAACCAACAGAAGAATCCTTAATTTTCTTGCAACTATTTCAAACTTTTGTAAAATTTCATATTTATGATGCCAAACCGATGTATAGAGACGTGTAGGTTGAGTACCTACCTAAACGTTGCTATGTCTCAGGATACCCCTTATTCAAATGAACAAAAAATTCTCATCTTCTCTTACCCCACACTCACAGTCTTTATTATCGGCATTCCTGAAATATTCAAATATTCACGTCCTAGAGAGGATAGAAATTTATCTTGTACCTATGTGGGTGACCTTGAAACTATACAAACTACTTACAACTTGGTTGTAACTAATCGCACATGGTTTTCAAACAAAAACTGCCTCCTTGGCTTAAGCGAAATTTTATTGAAGTGGAACAGGTGCTAACGCTAAAGAATATTATACACTTTTTGCTCATTTCTTCAGTCACATTACTCAGTTGCTGCATTTCCTTGCTAAGGATACGATATATTCTAGACTAGGCTTCGTTTCACATAGCTGGATATGTAGGTCATTGAGCGGCACATTATAAAGAATGTTTATCGCACGTTAAGTCATAAGAACCTAAAGAACCCTCCATCAGAATATGTTAAGAGGGAGCGATTATGAACTTTGTGGTTTAGGGGTGGCTGTTTCCTTTTTGTTATATACCCATTTAGATTTGTTCGTTGCTCTCCCTCTTCTCTTCTTAGGCATGCATTGCGGATCTGGGTGTGCATAGTACATTAAGTCTGGAGGAATGTTTCATTAACATGGCGATGGCAAATTGACTGGCCGGGTCCTTTCCGTTCGGCTCACCTAATATTTATGGAATAGCAAAGGACTAAAGCGATAGCGCCGTTCTATCGCGTGAGTTCTTTGGTGTAGGAATATATATGTAAATTTGATGAATGCTCTCATGTTTTGTATCGAGCAACGAGAGATGGGATGGAGAAAACTTTTAAGATATTGAAATCATTCCTGCGGTGTGCACTTAGTGAGGCATTGCATATTCCTGTATTCGCTTTCTGGGGGAATATAAATGAAGTTTATTGCCGGTGCTGCTGCTGCTTCAAGTGATGACTTGCTGCACTTGTATCTAATTTATTCGCATCGCAAATGCTGATGTGAGTTGAATTGTTAATGCTTCAGATAATGGGGTGGATGAGGCGTGCAGGCGAAGAATGGCCGCATGAACGTTTCCTGTCTCTTTTTTTTTATTTTGTTTAGTCCATGTCACGAAATAGTGTCACGAGCTGGGTATTGCTGTTTTAAATTGAAAATCACTGAGACACCCTCTGAGCTGCGAGGTATTTTGCTCACGTGCAATGTGTAACCAGGCGTCTGCCAATAGAATTTTTATTAAAGCTCGAGATAAAAGAACGTAGCACATGTCTGTGTTCCTTTTGGCAAATTAATATGGGTTAAATGATGCAATTATGTTTATCTGTTTACGTGATTGTGACACACATTTCTATTCGAACACAAAAAAAGACTCTCTCAAAATGAAAAGGCGACAGCAGGCAGGAAAATAGAATCCTTTTTATTTGGAGAGGCATCTACCACCCCCTAATCACTGACTTCAAATTTGTTCTTTCAAATGAAACCCATGCTACACATCTACATTCATTGGAGAACACAAAATGTTAGTGAAGGTCAATTTAGTTGTGAGCAAAATGAACATGTTTGGGTCTGCAACTGTTCCCTCTGTGTATAGAAGCATCATTTATGTTCGATTTGATTATATATTCAAATAAAACGGCTATTACTCGAGGTATTTTTATATTTTTCCACTTTGTTCAATGTCGGATTGTGTTCACTCAGCAGTGAAAATATTCAAAATAAAATAAAAGCGAAAAAAGGACTTTTCGGGATTTGCTAGACTTAACATTTTATTGTTTCACAAAATAGTTCAAATAAATCTGTTCAAATTCACACCAAAGGAAGTAAGTGGCTGTTGAATTGATAAAATAAGAGATGTGAAAACGCAACTCGATTCTCATACATGGGGGAAAAGATTACTATTGCTGATTTCCATAAAGACATTTGTTTATTTGATCGCAGTTGCAGAATAGCTCAGGCACCAGAGTATTTTCATCGAAAACGATTTGAAACAGGGACACATATTTTCATGTCTTCTTACCAAATTCTGGGTACCTTCACATGTTATGAATAAGTCTTTTTCGTAAAAACACATGCGTCAAAAGTCGGCCTTTTAGAGTCGAACCAATATTTTAAAATAACTATTTAACCTTACTTCATATTGATAGGCAAGTGTAAACCACTTGTCTGCCCTAATTAGTAAAATAGGAGCTTCTATCATTCAATCGGCAAAAGGGTTTTCGGAAAAAGATTTTTAAGGCCGATGATAAAGGTGCCTGTGAAGTCACTGTCAAGAGAAATGGTTTTTGGAGCTAAAATTGAAAGGGTCGGATCAAAATCAAAGTTATTAGACAAGGCGATGCGCTTTATTGCGACTGCCCTCTTAATAATTCTTGGTGTATAACTTCAAGTAGTTTACATAAAGACCTGTAACAGCGTGCGATCGATGGATTAGGCAATATATGTACATAAGATACATCTAGTTATTACCATTAAAATATATACCTAAATGGATACTGTTGTATGGATCTAGGAGGTTGAGGTTGACTCTCACTTTACACATTCATGTTAAGTTTTTGTATTTTCTTTTCTCACATATATATTTTCTATACGTTCTTTTTGTGTGGTGTTTTCTAAACTCTAACACTTGCATTTATGATGAAGAGTTATAAGTACGTACAAATGAGCTTGCTCTAAGCTCCGTGCGACTTAGTCTCTGAGATGCTATTTACATAATGATGAAAGGATAATTTGTTTCTTACATAAATCTTTTTTTTTTTTTTTTTCTTATTTACTAATTTCAGCGTGGGGCTTTCTCAAGTCCGTTTCTTCCTTTAGTTCGTGTTCTTTTTTCTCAACAGTTTGGTTTCTATAAATTAAGGACGTTTTCTAAAACGTCTGCTGTTTGTCGACTGATCTGCGATTGGTTGTCAACTGATCGCGTATAGATCAATTCCCAGCTTTCTTGAGGCAGCTGATGCGACTTTCCTAGTGTTGATACCAATTGATTTACATATCTCAATGGCCAAAAACTATCGTATAGCTTCGACATATCAAGTTTATTATTCGTGTTGTTGTCGTTCCCGTGGCGAAATGGTTAGCGTGTCTATCTGTTACGTGGGAGCTTGAAGGTTCAAACTTCAGGACCAAGGCAAAAATGTTTTTCAACGGGTGTCGCCTTTCGTGAGGAAATAGCAATTACTCCGATAGTAATTGCATGCCATGAAAAGCGATTTCTCCATCGGCGAAAAAGTATGGGTCCCTTTCATTCTCCCATAAGGTATGCTTGAAAGAAATGAGCTAGACCCTGAGGGTCGGCTCTGTTTATTTATTTATTTAGATGCCTGCTAAAAACAATTACGGCAGTAAGTTTAAGGACGATGTCCACCGCACACTTAAATAAATATTCTGAAAGTAATGTTCATTGATGAAGATGAAGTAAGTAATCTTTGATTGAATAGTCTGATGTTTTCAAAAGATTCTCCGACGTCCAAAGAGTCATTACACGACAAGTCTTGTTAGGAACTGGTACTCTATTACGGTTCTCAATATTCTATACAGGGTGTACCGTAATTCTTCAGGAAGAGACTATTCCACACCTCCTCTGCTCATGTCCTGCACTCTCCTTTAAAAGAAAACGGCATCTAGGAAAATATTTCCTTGATAATCTAAACGATCTGGCGAACACAGATATCCTGCATCTCTTTCGCTTTATCAAAAGCTCCAAATGGTTTTGTTAATTTTGGTACTTCCTTGCTTAGTTCTTATGGTATCACAATGGACCTAATACTGGTCTAAGTGTGTCAGTTGTATTCCTGACAGCCATTTTAACCTAACGTACCGGGATTCAATTTTAAATGGCGTTCAAATTTTAAAAAAACTCATTAATAAGTGCACACAAAAACAAATACATTATATGATACTTGAAAAAATTTAAAATAGGTACAAAATCTAATTTTGGGTTTTTTACGGACTTTTATTGTAACAGCTTGCAATGGGAGTAGTTTTTCAACAAATTAATAATTTTTAGGTTATTTTTATGACTGTGCACTGATGAAAAGGTTAAAAAGTGTGTTTGACTTGCTACCAAAATCCTAATTGACTTACCTCTTCTCAGTGAGATTTACATATGTTTGGGGTATGAATGTTCAATGAAAATCTGGCAACTCTAGGCTATGTGCCTAGGAACCCAATTAAAATACAATTTTAAATATTATTATTTCTACAAAAAATTAAGTCTAAAATTAGTTCTCTACCGTCAGTATTGACAGAGAAGTCGAATTTAACACAGGTCAGGGTACACCAAAGTTAGCCTTTTTTTTAATTGTCAAAAAGTGATGTCGAAGTTGAGAAACGGACTTTACTTAACGACAATTTTTTTCTTAGAATATGACCAAGAATCACATCCCAAAGAATGTAACACGAATCACGGGACACCCTGTATATCATTCTTCTATAACACTTACCCACTTATCATTCAATTCATTTCTCAAGCCTGGTCCAATTTTTCACAACCTTACGCGATACGTGATCAATAGTTCTTGGTTATCTTCTTTACTTAGAAAGCCAAGTACTGCTTTTTATCAGCAACTCAACTCCTCTTGTTTCGACACTTGAAACATTTTTCACAATTTGCAGGTTGTTTTCGATTGTGGTCTCAAACAAATGAAGTCATGCATTTTCTGGCGCACTGCGAATTTTCTGGCGCACTGCGAATGAACGCCTAGTTTGCTGGTAATAAACAGTGGCCTTATTTAATTACTAGCTTTTGACCACGTCTTCACTGGCTTTCTTTCGCGTATGTGTATGGACCTTCTATCGATGGAAAAAAGCGTAAAATTAATCAGCTAACAGCCATATGTTTTTAACGGACTTAGGTGATGTCAATTTTCTGTGAAAAAACCAAGATTGTCCATTTAGTGGTTTCTTTTTATTTGGTTACAATGGTAGTTGTTTCCGGTCGAAATCTTAGTAGAAAGCCAGTATCATATACCCTCGCAAAACGAAATAAGTCTCTTAACGCTTTTTTCTGTTGGAGGTTTTTAAAATACCAGCTGGAGCACTCAGATGTAAATACCAGTCCTTTGTACTACCAATAAGCAACCTTCTATTTGTTAAAGCTTTCCAGATGTTCGGAGAAAAGCCAAAAGACGATGCCATGATAAGGAGCCTAAGTTACCAGCTCTGACCATGTCCGCGCCGAGTATCTGTAACCTCATGCGAAAAAAACCAGGACATTCACAGAGGAAGTGCTCTGCGGTGTCCTCATCTTCTCCACAAGATTCACAGAGTGTGGTATCACTTAAGCCCAACACGTTTAAATTCTTGGCAAAAAAGAAGTGCCCGCTGGCAACGCCAATAAGCTTTCTACAGTCTTTTCTGCTACGAGCTAGCAAAAATGTTGCAGTCTTACTAACTTACTTACGTTGGGGAGCATACGCTTGGTCTATCTGCATCCAATGGAGGCATGCCATCTACAGTTGTGCTCTTCACAGCTCCAATCGTTGATTGAAGCCCTCACTGAGGACGCTGGCAGACCTAGCGACGGTTCCGGTCGTAAGAACGCTGTCTGAGATCCTTGCCTAGCAAGTTCATCGGTGATCTCATTTCCAGTTATGCCGTGATGGCCCGGAACCCAAATGAGACTCAAGGAATTTAATCTTCCGATCGCATTCAGAGAGCTCTTGCATTCCTGGATCACTTTCGAAGTGGTTAGAGGGTTGAGAAGGGCCTTAAGCACAGCTTGGCTGTCCCTGCAAACAAAGATACTTCTCCTCGTCCATCCACATTGTTCGTAACGTGGCTCAAGCCCATTCGGATAGCATACGTCACCGCTTGGAAAACGGATGCGTATGATCCTAAAGAGGTGTGTAGTCGTTATGTCGTCGCTCTCCAAAAAAGGCACCAGCACCAGAACCCTCGTCGGTTTTGGAGCCATCTGTGAAGATTCGATAACAGTTCTTTCCAGGTTCAGATTCTGGAGCGAACCAGTACTGAACCGAAGGAAAGTTGACTGAGTAATTTTGACGCAGTTTGAGCCTTGGGATCATCGTGTCAGACGGCATATCCATTAGACGTGAGTCAAAAGATATGTTTAACGCTTGAACATCGTTAGAAAATACTGAATAAATTTCCCAAAGAGGGTGCAGTGTAGTTCAAGCCGGGCGTTTTTTTAGAGAATTTTTGAGGGAATCGAAGCACTGGAATGAGGATAAGTACCCTCGGAACTGCGATTCAACTTCGAAATTTTTTGGTAGCGGACCATGAATGGCCAAACTATGCTAACAATACGAAAATGATTCAAGTACGGTAAATAAGTAATAAGTACTGTAAAATTTAAATGACAGAATGAGCTACTACCAATCAATCTAGGGCAGCCTCAAGTGACTAGTTTGTGTTCAGTAATATTATTAAAGGGAATATTTTCTTGATAATAAAGCCATTATTATATATGATTTGTTCCCTTTATCGTATTTTGAAAAACAAACTTGTATCTAACCCACCCCATGCTGTGAATTTGAAGCCGTTCACTGTGCCAAAGGTAAAAATCTTCGCCACTAGTGAATCAATTGTTGAAAGGATATAGCATTTCAAAGAAAGCACTTCCAAAAACAATACCATGAGAAAACATGTTGATTCAGGAATTCTTAAAAATAGCATGGAAGAAACATTATGTTCAGTTTAAGCCAGATCCCAGTTCATTTCCCCTAACTGAGCCTGAAGGATACCTGCAATATTCTTGGTTACAACCTTAACAAACAGCCTCTTGAAGTGCGCCTGAATTGCAAGCGATCCTCATTTGGGCGCCAATTCCTTTAAGAACGCAAACATTTCTCATGTCCTTTTCGATTCCAAAAAAAACATCATTGAATTTTTCAAAATATTTTTCTAGATAACTAATTCCAACTACCACCCCAAAGCACAAGATTAACTTAAAAGCACGACAGTTTTGCTTTTTTTTCGGGACTATCCTGCTAATAAAATAAAATTTAGGGTTTGTTTTCCGATTAACATCTTAACTTCAAATGGAAAAAAATGCCAAAATCATTCTAAGCTAAACCATTAGTGCTAATACGTCATTCACACTTTCCTTATTACATTTAACCACGAAAGCCAAGCACTATACTTATGACCCAAGTTTGTAAAAAAAATCTTTCGATCAAAAAATTTAACTTTCATTTAACTGTCACTTAAACTCAACGAAGCAAAGCTCACAAGTTCAATCATCACAAACAGCACATCAAAGCTTCCGCATATTGCTAAAGCTACACAGAAAAAGCCAAATTTTATTTCAAAACACAAAGCACATTTATTTATATAAAATTTTTTTGTTTTCTTCTTTTTTAGCCGACACTTGACCAGGTAAACACACTAAATCAAATACACACTCAATATAAAAAGCGATGCAAGTTTTTCGTGAGTTAAAGCTTTTTAACGCCTAAAGTTTTCGCAAAAGAAAGTAGCCATTGCAAAACACAATGCTTTGATTTTGGTGTTTATACAAACTAAAAACAAAAGCTCTTTATTGCTTGACTAACAATCAAAAGATGGCGATGATGAAGGTTCTTGGATTGTTCTCTTTTGGGGACAAGTTGGTATGTTGGTTGTTTTGAAAATGCAGTCGAGTTCAACAAAACGAAAATCTTATTGTCCTAGTCTTAATTTCGCTGGCGAAGGAAAAATAAGAAAAATGAAAAGGGAGGACGAGGCGGATAGTGAGATGTTATGTGTCTCTTGGCAATTATCCTAAAAGGACATTATTTCTATTTGCACTTTTATTAATTGGCTGTGATGTTCAAAGTACCACAATATCTGCCTTCTATAAAGTAACAAGGACACGGATAGCTCAATGATGATTCTGTCTTTAAATTAAACAGATACACTGGGTCTTATCCAATCAGTTTTTCGAGAGCAAAAAATTGTGTTAATTATTAGGTGCTTTTAGGTAAATTGTTATTTGGAAAATGCGGGCGAGGTTATGTCTGTTTATTACAAATTACTGTGGTGGCAATGGCTGATGCCAAAATTGTACGATGCGACCGCAGTATGTTCGCTAATGTGGCTCTTGGAGATAATGCTAATGCCAAGCCAAATGGATATGTTGTTGCAGGAAATTCATCAGTTCAAAATTTGATATTTTTAATATGCTGTGGTTCTTTTTGTTATGTTAAATGTGTAGGCGTAGGGGTTGAATGGGAATCTGAAAAGTATTTATATATCGTAATGTACAGACTTAAATGGGTTCAGTGTCTATTAATAAACTAGTAATCTTTAGGACAATGTAGTTTGCTTTATTGGTTCTTTTTATAACCAATAAAATTTTCGGATTGCTTTATAAAGTTCATGTGGTTCTTCCAAAACTCGCTATAGTGAGAGTCTGCTTCTACGATTTTCTTCAAGGTTGTTGCAGACAGTTGTTCTAAGGCTACGTTTATGACCGAGCGTAATCGCAACGCGCGATGCGATGAGAATCGCTCCATCGCTTGTCACATTTTCGCTATGTTTATCGCGGGCGATTGAGTGTTTATAGTAGCGCGTAATCGCAAGCGATTGAAAGTTAACAACACAACTCAACATTTTTTTTATTCACGTTGGAGCAGTTGAGAAAGCAATATGCGTGCATTAACTCGCAAAATTTTATTGTTAGAGAACAGCTATTTGTTGCGCTTGCCACTGTATATAAGAACAAATCACAACAGCGAAGCGCGCATTTTGTAAATTTTTGTTAAATGTAACAATAATTAAAAACAATAAAAAAACATATTAAATATATTTACTCACGTCCCAAGACACATTTTTTTTCAACATCCTCCCAAGCTTTTCTTATTATATTTCGATTGTGGTAATCTGCATGGCGCAAATTCCATAAACATTGATTATCACGCACACACTCTATGTTTCGCTGGTTTCGCTCAAATGAATCAAAATATTTTGATTGCAAATTTTCGTCGCTTTTATCGCTTGTAATCGCTCAATTCGCTTTTCGCTAAATCGCTGTGTCGTGAACACCACCATATGCATTAATATAATTTATCGCTAGTAGCGATTCTCATCGCATCGCGCGTTGCGATTACGCTCGGTCATAAACGTAGCCTAATGCTTCGAATTGCGAATGTTTGTTTCGCGAACCATTTTATATAAACAGTTTTTTCTTTGAACCCATCACATCATTTGAGATTTACAAATTGATAATGTCTTTAAAAAATTCTTCTTCAGGAACAACCAATTGCTTCTCCAGTAATTTTGTTAAGAAGATAGCTTTTAATATTTCCGATGTCTTATCTCATATCTTTAATAAAAGCGTTCTTTCTGGTATCTTTCCAGATGACTTAAGGCTAGGTGAAGTGATTCCATTGTTTAAGAAAGGTGACAAAAAAGCGCTTAATAATTACAGACCAATTTCTTTGCTATCAACATTTTCAAAAATTTTCGAAAAGGCTATTAAGATTAGAATGATTAAATTCCTTGATAATATTAACTTCTTTAATGAAAGTCAATTTGGTTTTCGAAGTGGTTTTTCGACTGAAGGCGCTATCGTTAAATTTTGTGAAAGTATCTACAAAAGCTTAAAGAATGGGAATCATACAGCAGCTCTCTTTATAGATATTACAAAAGCATTCCACACCATTGATCATGAAATTCTTTTGGACAAGCTCATTAAATGCGGTTTTCGTGGTAGTATTCAGCTCTTATCTAAGTGGCAGATCGCAAAGAGTTAAACTAAATGATCATCTGAGTGATTGGAAGTCCGTGTCTATGGGAGTTCCTCAAGGATCTGTACTTGGTCCGATACTTTTTCTTATCTCTATTAACTCTCTGTTTTCACAAAGTTTTCATAGCAAAGGTATTGCATTCGCTGACGATATGGCATGCTCGTTTGGGAGTAATTCAATTTTAAATCTGTCGGCTGATATTAATCATGATTTAGAAATTTTAAGTAACTGGTTCCAAACTCATAAATTGGTTTTAAATTCTAAAACGAAAATTATGTTTTTCAATCTTAAAGAAAACAATGTTATTTACGATAATTTTGTTTTCCATTCTGCACAGTGTAGTAAATACAAATACAGTTATGATATATCTAGATCAAACTATAACTGCTTCAAAACTTTTTTTGAAACGGGTACTTGCTTCAAAAACTGCTTCCACATTGCAAATGTTAAGACTTTTAAATACCTTGGGGTGTTGCTAGATTTTAAACTTAATTGGTCTGCCCACACGTTAGCCCTTAAGAAATATTTAATGGCTGCCAATAGGCAATTATACTTTTTGAGGCCATTATGCTCACAACATCTTCTTAAAAGTATCTTTTATGGACTAGTCCATTCAAAGCTAGCATATGGATTTGTGTCTTGGGGTGGTACCCATAATAATAAATTAAACCCTATTTTAATAACTCAAAAACATGCCATTCGTCTTATATGTAACAAAAATAGAAGAAGTAGAAGTTTTGAACTTTTTTGTAGACTAAATATTTTACCCTTAAAGCACCTTTATTACTATAAAGTTCTGAAGTTGTTTTTTAATCGATCAGGATATCTAGTCAATAGGTTTTCCATGAATTATAATTTAAGAGTTAATGTCCAAAATTTCGCCGTCATACCAGCTCACAGTCTTGAGATATTCTTCAACTTTTTCACATCTATTGGACCTAGATTATTTAATGCTTTACCATACCCACTAAGAGAAATTAGAATTGAGTCCATTTTTCTCAAAAAAGTTAAGCTCTGGCTTTTAAATCAGAACTGTGATTTAATTAACAATCTCCTAAATGTTACCCGTTGAACTTCTCAGATTTGATGAATCTATGGATAAATACACTTTTATATATCTTGTGATATGAGTTCTTTGTCATTTACCAATCATCACCTTTTAAAATTACCAACAATTTTCTTTTTTAACTACTTTTATTATCATTATCATTATTATTTTATTTTTATTTCTTCTTCATTTTTATGTTACTTTAAATTATTATTATTTAATTATTTATTTATTAATTATCTTGTGAACTATTGATTGTGGCTATCGCTGCTTATCAACACTAATTGTTATTTTATTATTTTGTATAAAAATTGATAAATATAATAAATTCAAATTCAAATTCAAATTTTTAGTGTGGCAGAATTCCCTTTAAATAGAACCTCTGGCTGTTCTACCGATATCACTGACTTGATTCCTGAATTTCTTTAGAGAATAATAATTGGAAATGGCTGTTCGGACTTAAGCTACTTTATCTAACAGTTCTGTTGTGCGATTGACTTTGCAAAGTATTCCAAAAATGAGTATAAAGTTTTCAAATGATAGATTTCACTGGGAGATAGCAAGAGCTATGAAGAGCGCTTTCTCGATTACCCGTTTGAAATCGGCAGAAACTTGTCTGTTCTTCTCTTTCCCTCACAATATGCATGGTTGTGAAATGCCCTTGGGCTCCCCGCTCTGTTGAACCGCCCGATTTGCTTTTATTTAACAAGGCCCACATTGACAGCGAGATAGTCCTGGAGGCCTATGACACCATTCGTCACTCAACAATCTTGAACGGATTGTTTTCGATTCGATCTTAATTCACTACACTGCACCATCCTTTACTGGTCATTCAAAACAAGTTCCAGGTATCCATTCCTCCGAAATCTTTTTGGAATGACGAAACATTTTCAAGAAATGATTCAAATGATTTCTATACAGATATTCAAAGCAACGAAGAAAGGTTCGGTTGCGGGGTGTTCTCAGATAGACTAAACGTATGTCTCTTATTTAAACCAGTGTAGAGTGTTCCAAACTGAAGTTCTGACGATGAAAGAGGTCCTATCGTGGCTAAAAAGAAAGTGATATCCTAAGTGAGTATTTGCATATCCTCAGACAGCCAAGCAGCCTTCAAATCATTCTGTGCTGTTTCCACAAACGCAGTCATCTAAATAAATAAAATAAATAGGGTGGCGCAACAGAGCGAAGAGCCCCAACACAATCATGCCATGTGAGAAAAAGGAAAACATGTTTGCCTCTGCTTGGATTCGAACCACGAACCTCTGGGTTAGCAGTCAGACATGCTAACCATCTCACCATATACTCAAACCATACAAATGTAGTTGAAGCTGACTCATTCTTTGGCATGTCGGTACTATAGTTTACGGTTGTTATATTCGTATAGAATGCACAATTTGTAAGCTCTGTACATCTTCTTGAAATTATGCATATCGACGTCACTAGAAATTGTGTATATACGTTTACAAGCTCTGTGTGACGACTTATAATCTGGGTGATTTGTGAAACCCTACAAATGTTTTTCATTGGTAAAATTAAATATTTATGGTGGGTTTTTGTCTCATATCTAAGAAACTTTACAGGGTGTCCGGTAATTCGTGTATTATCCTTTGGGGTGTGATTTTTGGTCATATTCTAAGAAAAAAATTGTTTTTCTACAAAAAATTAAGTCTAAGATTAGGTCTCTATCATCAGTATTGACAGAGATATTGAATTTAACACAGGTCAGGGTACACCAAAGTTAGCCTTTTTTTAAATTGTCAAAAAGTGATGTCGAAGTTGAGAAACGAACTTAACAATTTTTTTCTTAGAATATGACCAAGAATCACACCCCAAAGGATAATACACGAATTACCGGACACCCTGTATAATCAGCGCAGAAGAAAAAGCGCTATAAACTTACAATATTTGATATATTCAACTATAAATTCTTAGACTAACATTTTTGTTTTAAAATCTGCAAACACAGATGGGGCTCTGCTTCGTTTAATTGGTAGGTTTTATACATTTTTATTAAAAAGGTATCTACATATATGTCTAACATTTTCTTGTTTCATATTAAATAATTGGTATGTTCTCGTCGGCTTGAGCAGTACTGACGGTCGTTGGCTGTAATGTTGGTGGGCGAGGAATATTAGTTGGATGGTCGCTTCGGACCTAGAATTGCGTTTTTTGGGTCTCTTGGTATCTTCAACCTCTGTTGCGCTGCGTTCCTTTTCCTGCAGTGACGTAGAAGTCTCCAAAGCCGTCTTCTTGCGACATTCGAAATGCTGTATCCACTATGAATAGCACCTTGTGATATCAGTCGTCGGAGCAAACGTCGTACATATTTATATTCTCAGCGAAGGTATGTGGTGATAGATTTATCTTGGTGGGGTGCCGGTAAAAAGAACAAATTTCCTATCGTGGATTTTTATTTGTGCTACTTCACAGTCGATATGTTCTTACAAATAAGTCCAATGAATGAATGATTGAAAAATCATGTCCTCGCCACAACAATTGTAATGCCAAATGAAATGATCCCTCATCATTCCTCGTTTTCGAATGTTTGGGAACTAATTGCACAATAATATTTTCTGAAATGCTTTTAAGTGGCACCTAAAAAAAAATTGCACGATCTATTCTCACTGCTTATACTGCTTGGTTTTCTCAATGAGAGTTCTACCCACCCCAACACGGAACTGCATTCTTTAAGGCTGCATCCACCACTAAAAGTTGACATACAGTGGTTAAGAGCTAAGTTTTCATTATGATACACTAACATTAGTGGCTGAAAGGTTTACTTTTTCCCAGCCTTAACATCAACCTGAACTAAACCTCGTGATGAATTTTAATATAACATTGAATGCTGTAATTCTTCAAACATTTGTCCCCATACGTGATTTTATTTAACGTATTTGACAAGTTGCGGCCTCAGCAGATGATATAATTTGTGATATCTTAACTTTAAAAATTCACTTTTTAATTGCTTCAACATCCTTTCGCTTTTATTTCTTTCAAGACAGTGTTTTTTTAGGCTTCGTTGGTTTAAAAATGAAATAAAATGCATTTAGTTTAACGATATGGCCAAGAATTTTGCTTTGCTATCATGATATGGGTTTGTAATTATGTTTTAAATTCCAGCCGAGAGGTCCACCTTGCAACCACTTGTTGCAGCATTTTTGGCCGTTTTCCAGCAATAACGCCCCGAATATTTCCATTCAAAGCTACAATCGTCCCGGGCTTATCTATACGGAGACGGGGGACTTCACATAATCCTACAAAAAATAGCCTAGCGGTGTGCAATCCCCCCATCTTGGAAATAACCGAAATTATGTGAAAATCGGTGTCAACAGCGATTTCCTTTAGAGACAATTTACTGAACCTACACAATGCCCAGTGGTCATGCGTATTCAATTCTTCCACAATCAAGTAGCAAATCAAGCTGAGCATAAATCAAATGTCAGCTATCAAAAAGATTCTGAAACAAGTTTTACCAGATTGATAACCACACGTTTAAAAAAAGGACACCATTAATTTTCGGTTCAATTTTCCACCGAATTCTCACGCTGTCCCTAAAAGTTTTCAAAACCACATGATTTCACGGTCGTTAAACAAAGATAACGAAAGAAATCTATCCCATAAAACGTTTCAGGTCCTCACGTTAAGTTAATCACAATTTATGCTCCGCATGAAGTAAAATCAACTTACTTGACAAAAAAGCTATCTGTTCTCATTGGCTTTTTGTATGAAGCACTCTCGTTGAGAGGCAAATTAAAGTTTGGGGTAGGGGCAGCCAAACTAAATGCAGGCCTCAGAGACGATTACAGCACAACGCCATATAATCAAACTGAATGGATCCATTATCCGAAAAAATCATGCCGAAATAGTTTCGACCAAAAGTCAGCCCTTAACACAGTTGATAGTGAATTTTTATGGGAAGTTTTTGATGTCTGTTTCTGGGTTAAGTACGCGCGTGTATGTGATACCCACAGATTTGCGGCAATTCTCGTAATTTAAGAACTTAAACCACAAAATCAAAAGTCGGATTTAATTTTTTGGAATTTAAAGTAAATCATCAGGCTAACCTCAGTGTACACAAATTTGATTTTCAGTTTAACTCATTGATTTTTTCTTGGAATTTTGTAAACAATTTGCTGAGTTAAATACTTGAATACACCATTTTAAGCATTATTTAATTTAACTGATTCTCTTTACGGAAGTGAAGTGCTGGGATTTATTAAAGCTCTTTTAATATACTCAATTTGCAGTAGTAAAGAGCAACGGGGTTGGAATTCAGGCAAAAATGTGTTTTTAACAGAAATGGGATTTATTGCTCGTATAGGAAGCCATCGATTAGTGTAAGAAACCGTGTCGAACATTGATTTTTGTCTCGAAACGGCGACGCGACATGTCGGTACAGACATATCCCTTCTCCTCCTCCCACTCAAAAATACTTCTCGAACACAATTTCTGTCCATAAAACGAACATCAATTCGAAATTGCAATACGAATGATTTGTAGACATGCAATCGATTCAAATATAAGTCATGCTCATATTGAGGTCGAAAGACACTTAAATCTGCTGGCAATTGTGGATGGCTCGCACAAGTTTAACATCAGTTTTTGACATGTTTTGGCAGAATGTTCTTTTTTTTCTTGCACATACATTTAAGTGTATGTGTGTGTGGCCTATTTTATATAAAAATTATTTGATTTGCAAGCTCGTGTTAATTGTGACCAAATTAGCATATACCGTGGGAGTTAATGGAAACTGCATGGGATAGGATTTGCTTGTGTATCATAATCACACACGAATTGGCTTACACTCGAGGTCATAAGAGCTATATATAACATATTGTACTGGATGTACCTCTTCTTGACACCATTAGGTAGGTTACAAGAAATACTGTGAGCAATTTTTCAGCAAGGAAACAAGGTCCTGGCCAAGATATTTTAATTTCTGGTCTGGCGCGCTTCCATTTTTGGTGGGATCTATGCATTCTTTGGGAGTGAGGAACACGATTTGTGTTTCCAAAAATTATAGGTATTGCTGCAGCGAATCGGAGGTGAGTTTGCCAACAGACAGTAACTATGAGTACCTTATGGAAGTGAAAGTATTAGCTTTTGTCTAGACGCCAACTACAAATGTACTGACCATTCTGGCCAAGGATTATAGAGTCATTTCTTGCATTGCTGCACTCAACGCCAGCAAAGTCTAGGGTCGAAGGTGTGGGTCGGAAGTGGTGTTTATTCAATTTCTCAAATTTCAATTTGTAAACCAGGACGCAATTTAGAAGCAGCTTCTTTCATTTTCGTGCTGTTGCTCCTTTCTTTTAACTAAAAGTTTACTTTGCTAAAGAAGGTTGATTTACTGAGTAGAGAACAGCTAGAGAAATGAAAGATGAAGTCCTAAGCTCAAAAGAAAACTCATTTTTGCTCAAGTGAAACCAAATACATTCAACCAAATTAGCTAAAACTGCTCCCTCTATCTATCACAAGTCTTAAATTTCAATATGATGGCTTTTCTTGATCAAAGAACACACTTTTAATATCCGTTCCCTCACTAGGTTGGGCTGGGAGAAATGCGCTACGCCAAGAACCAACTTGCTATGGGTAGGGAGTTGCACGACGCTGTTATAATGACCGTTCAATCAAAATGATTTCAAACGCTTCAATTAATTTTCAGCAGTAACCTATTTCGGACAACAATAGGCCAGTCTGGTGTGCAATGGGATGCGTCAAGGTTAAGTCAATAACATACGCTATCTAAAGTATAAGGACCCTTATGGAAAGACATCGTGGTTTCTTAGAAAATTTGCATGTTTTGCGGGTTTGGTTGCCTTCGAAAAAGGATTCAATTGAAAACCACGAGGTCTGATGTGGGTAAGCCGCTGACAACTAGAAATTCCGGGGTCTACATGAAGATGTTAGAAAGGTAAAATTTAGTCACCACAGAATTGAAAGTTATAGTTTGCATACACCAAGAGAAACGTCTTTAGTCTTTTGTTATAGCCCGTGGCTACCTGTTACAAGGTAAAGTACATCAACTATTCTTTCTTTCGCAAGGTACCTACATTTCTGTAGATCACATTTGACAAACAGGTCAACGTTTAAGAACAAAATGAAATTATTGCCGTCCAGTGTAAAGTCGACGTGGAAAAATAGTGATCACGAACAGAATTATACAAAAATATAAGTCCTTCAAAATCAACAGATTTTTCTGAATTCTTGAAAGCTTCTAGATTCTTCTTCTTACCGAATCGATCCGACTACACCACCCCCAAGTTGGTGTTTGACAACAATTTCCAAGTAACCATACCTTCAAGAGAAGCTTGGAAAATGGCACTCTTTTGTAAAATGTAGCAATGCACTTTTACACCCATGGTTCAAAAACCAGCGAAGGTGGTGGAAAGTGGAATCTACTCAGAAAAACTGAACCTCAGTCTTTTTTTCCGCCTACCCGATCATTGTAGTGTGATACAAGCAGAAATTTTGGCGGTTAAGGAGGTGCTGTCTTGGCTCAAAGAAAACGTCATATCCTTCACGGATATTCGAATCTTCTTGGACAGCCAAGCTGCCTTTAAATCTCTTGCCTCTGTCTCTACAAAATCCATCACGGTCCAAAATTGTCAGATGTCTCTGAGGGAGATGTCAAATCAGCTCAACATTCACCGTTCATGGGTGCCGGGGCACAGGGACATTCCAGGCAACTGTATGGCAGACGAACTAGCCAAAAAGGGAACGACCACTTCCCTACGCTCAGAATGGAACAACATAGGTGTACCTATGCATGTAAACTCCTACTTAGACAAGACGCTTCGAGGATAACAAACACTAGATGGACTGAAAGTAACAACTGCCTTGCAACCAAAAAAGTTTGGCTGTGCCTAGACTCAAAACGCTCAAAGAGATTGTTAGCCCTGAACCACCTGTATCTAGGTTCTACCATAGGTGTTCTTACGGGACACTGTCTAATAGGGAGACACGCCAAAAGACTTGGTGTGTTTTCCAATGATTTCTGCAGAAGCTGCATGGACGAGGAGGAGGAAGAAACCGTTCAACACCTTCTTTGCTCATGCCCTGCACTACTTCACTCATCTCGGTGAATTCTTCTTCGGTGATACTATCGACTTAGCTTACATAGACCCTAAAAGTCTTTTGAAATACATTCAAAGTTCCGCGTGGTTCGACTAGCAGGTCCTTAACCGGCTAGTCCCGTAATGGAAGATAAATGGGTGATCAACTCGTCAAACTTACATCGGTTTTCTGAGATCAGTATAGGTGATTGACTTGCTGATCTCTGTGGTATCACTTAGGCCCTTGCGGCCTAAGTGTGTCAGGCTATGTACTCATTGGCTGACAGCCACTTCCACCTAACCTTACCTGAAAGCTCGTCTTTGAACCTCTATTGTGAAAGCTCGTAGCCGATTGAGAACAAAAATACTTAAGGTAGCTCTCTGGTCGTTCTAGATATAAAATTTTTAAGTGGACTCAGCCTTTGAGACCTTGAAAGGAGCTAGTCGAGAGTTTACTTTTTACTCTCAACCTTCGCTTTTTTTCAAAGTAATTTGGAAGAGGACAAACTACTTAATTAGGGGACACGAATGATGTCATTGAATAATTTTTGAAACATAACCAAAAGAAATGATATTAATTTTTTATGAAATGAAAGAAAAAAGAACTTCTCTCGACGGTCTATCCCGTAAATTATTTTTCCCTTAAGTGGACACCTTAGCAAAACAACTTTTGATGAAACCATGAATCATCAAGTAAGTAAGTAGAGTGAGGGGAGTGGCGAGAAAATTCCGCCAATTTTTGCTGTTGGAAAAAGCTAACTTAGTTGAAGGGAAAAGTCTTCATCGCAATTGTGCTTTCAGCTGGCAGAAAATAGGTCGCCCAGATGGTAGTGTCATGTTCAAAGAAGAGATCCGGAGAACTCAATCAAAAAGTAAGAGTATCTGGAAGACATTTCTAACACCCATTGAGCAACGTCCTGAAATTTAATCAGGGCTCCAAATGGTTCAGTGGGGGTTCCCTACCCCAAAATAAACCAATCACCAGTCCAACCCTCTACCTCTCCAATCCTCCCACCCTCATCCTCTGTTTTCCCGGGGAGCACAATGGATCCTTGAGATCCGAGTGAGGTGCTGTGTGCTGTGCGTGAATTTCGTAACTTTCAAGACGCCTCAACTCTAGGCATTAAAAAAACGTGTTCAAAAACCCGATAAAATTGTGAGTCTATGAACCCATGTCTATATGAATCCAAGGTTTTGGTGGCGTTGATGCGTTTACGTCGCAGCCTTTTTAAGTAATTTGAGGGGGGAAAAGTAGTGTAGACTTGTGTTGATCAGTTTAGCACGGATTTTTTAGGTATTTAAAGGGGAAAAAAGGCCGTGTAACTCGTGTTAGATCGTTTCAATCGAAGCCACTGAGCCGTTTCTGATGAAAATATTCATCAATCAGAAAGACTAAAGTGATGACAGATAGTAATAATTTTGCGCTCTTTTGAAAATAATCGATTTTTAGCTGATTTCTTGAGAAATTTTTTTGTAACTCCAAGGAAGTTCCTAATATCTTCTGCCGAATGGCAACCGAATCGTACTTTAGCGTTTTTCCAATGTTTCTGTACAACGCTAGATGGCCATAACCAAACTTTACTTGCAAAGCTGCAAGAAAGTATTGCTTCTGTCAAATGTTTTGAGCCACCATGTGGCTTCTAACTCAAATGTTCTTTGAAGGTTGCCCAACAGGAAACACGACGAGTTTTCTCATCAGAAATTGTTGAGTAATTTCGTTCAATACGATCCAACACGAGTAACACGAACTTTCTTTCTTGAAGTGAAAAAAGGTCGTGTCATTCAAAATAGCGGCCTTCAACGAACCAACACGAGCCAACAGTACCTTTTTTCCCCTTCAAGGGACTCAAAAAGGCGGTGTTAAACGAATCAATACGAACCACGCCGTAGATGCATATAGACACCTCCGATAGAGTTACCAAAAACATGTAAAGTCAAAGGCGAATTTACTATCTTTTGACGATACAATCCACGATAGACGACAATTATCTAAGAAGACAGAGTCAAGGTCCAGGAAAGAAATGCATTTGAAGGCTTGTTAATTTCTTCTTTTCTTTTTAATTTTTTTCTTTTCTGAAAAACTCATTCCTCAACGTCGAAACCTTGCTCCAGTTTTCACTTTAAATAAATTGGGGCGAATCTTTGATAACGGAGCCAAATAAGGTCTAAAATAATCTACTAATTAAGAATTTAACTAACAACAATTCGAATTTAGAATTTTGCTATTGTTGCCTTAGTGTTGGGAGTCTATGCCGTCTACCCCAAACCAACCGGCGACAGCTAATATTGAAAAATTTTCTATAAGCGTAATACAAACAAAATAAAATCCTAGAGTGCTGATATAATATTTAAAATCAAATTCACAAGAAAAAAGGATTTGCATTGATGTTTTCTCATTTCATCCCCCCATTTTCGTGCTCCTATTTGAATAGGCATTTCTCTTTAATGCACCTTCTCAATCGAACAAATGAATCGCCTTAGTAGTGTTGTATGTACAAATCCTTGTGGAACACAACTTGCACATTCGCTACTCAGAAAAAAAACGAAAGAAAAAATCTGTATCAATACGATATCCAGCCATTAAATTCTTTCATCAACTAATCTTTTGTTAAACCTTTAATCTGCCCCTATTATTCTATCAAAGAATAAAGCTCCATTTGTAGAGGTGTTTAACACGATTGAAAGCAAAAAACAGCCCGCTTTTATTTATTCAACTCGAATATATCACAATATGTCGATAAAGTGGAGATAGCTTTGACACTGACACTCACTTTCTGCTGCGTAACAAGGTTGAACGCTCCTAAAACGCAGTCATGACACTTCTCTCGTCCTTGAATCGCAAGATAGTGAGGAATAAAACAGTTGGTAGGCAGACAGTGAGTCTATTCTGCGTAAAGGTTTTTAAAACATTCGCGTGTCTACCTTACGAGGCCGTGTGTGTTTTTATTAGCATATTTTTGTTTTTATAACAGGTACCTTATAGTGCGAGTCGCACTAAGTCACACGTTCTATTTCATGGAAATTCGTTCCTGAGGATAACAATTCTTTGTTACAATTAAGAGGCTAATCCGCAAAAGAAAACTATTATTATGGGAAAAGCACTTTCCTTTTAGGGGAATCTGGCTGCCTTAGCAAAACAAAGACAAGCACTTGTTTGGAATGTTGTTCTGACTATGATTTCATCATAGCTACACTCGTATTTAGCATGATAAAGTTTCCTGGAAAGCTCACTTCAGTAATCCTTACAAGTATCAGTTTCTCATCCTCGTGGCTTGCATTCTCAAATTCATTTTAAAAAATTCTTTCTTCAGTTAAGTGCCTGATTTTTCATCACAAAGGATATTTACGTGCAAGAAACGCTTGTCGTCAGTCAAATGATTAATCTTTTAAGAAAAATTCTCTACATGCCTACTCGTCAGTTCTCGGAAAAAGGATAAGGATGGAGTATAACTATACTGCGAATTGAATCTGGTATTTTGTTTCATGCAACATATTCCTGTGAATTTTGTAGAATATGAAAATTAAATGTAGTTGCCGCATAGTGCTTTTCGTAAGAACACAAAAGTCTGTAGGGAATGTGTAGTGCAATGAAATGCAAAAAGTTACATTCTCTTAAAGAACTTCAACAATTGTTTCCTATTCTGGTGTTTAAAGAGAGAAAAAATTATTGACTATGGCAAACTGATTAGTAAATTAAATATTTATTACTTTGAAGCCCCATTTTCAAAGTTTTAATTGCTTTAAGTTGCAAACTTTCTCTAATAAAATATCTGATTTCTAAGAACAAGCTATGTTTGAACTTTGAAAGCCATAGCTGCAATTATCACCGAGACTAACTTTATGTCCAAACTTACCCGTGTTTACCCTTTCGATTTGCACTTCTTTTTAGGAATATCCTTCCAGAAAACTTCATCTTGAATGTCATGATATTAATTTCATATTTTAAGTGTTTGTGCCTATCTCTATTTGTTTCTCAGCCATGAGTGCTCTGAGTGAATGATTGAGTAAGTCAATCAATCTAAGCTTCTTTAGTTTCACAAAGAATAAGCAAATGACTTTTGCCCCAAATTCTTATCTGTCGACTGCATGACGTGATGGTAGTATTTTGTTGTCTCGAGATTAACCTTTCAGCTGCACACAGGGAAATTCCTTTTTTTTTTGTTCAAAAATCCCTCATATCTGAAATTGTATGGGTTTTCTGCATACAAAATAAACCAAACGATTTGGTTTTTGAAATAAGCAAGCAAATACCTTTCCAATAAAGCTACATATTTCGTTATTCGGCTATTGGGGCAGAAAATCTCTTATTAACACAAGCACTTTACTAATTTAGCAAATTTATTTGTACTCGAAACATGGCCTTTGGCAAACTATAACTGTGAACACTCAATCGACCTCTTGAAAGAGAGTAGTTTCACAATTTGATTTCAATTCAAACTTTGAAGTGGATGACCAATGCTACAAAAGATCTCCAAAATTAGCTCTCCAATCTGAAATATCAACTGCACGTTTGCGAAGCGAATAATAAATTGAAGTGAATTGCGTAACAATGGCTTACGTCGAATGCATTCAACACTTTTGAAGTTTTAGTTCCAGACTTTCTAAAAGTTGTTAACTTTCTAACAGAAATTTTCTTTTCACCCCTTTGAAAATGAAGTTGCTCGTATGTAAGCTATTCAATAGAAAGGATGTTATTTGAGCTTTGGATTGGAGTAGAGCGACGATATTTTTACAAAACACTGAACAGAAAACGTGAGTGGAATGTCCTTAAAGACAATCCAGTCAAGGTAATTTTAAGTTGCGTGTAAAAATATCAACTCTGATTATTTAATTTTACCTGCTTGTTGGTGCCTTATGACAACAAATAAGTAGGGACCAAGAAGACTCTCTTGAGGAAATCTAAAGTTTGTATTCAATTGCTCTTTCTGAGCAGTTTCTTGCTATAATAATTATTCAAAAAATCATTCAAATTGCTTCGCCTCATTAAATTTAAACTACAAAAAGTGTCCTCCTCGTTCTTCGTGACTGTGTGTTTTTTTTTTTTTAAACAAGTTTTGGTTTCTATTTAATCTGGAAGCACTCTCAAAGTGTTCATGTTAAAGTCTCTTCAGTTTGGTGTTTTGTTTTTTATTTTCTTATCAACAAATCAAAAGAAATCACAGGCAGGGTGATACCTGAGTAATATGGTCTTTTAAGAAACACGTGTTTAATAAGAAGTTGCATGTTAGTCTTGGAATGTAAGTTTTTATTTCAGTTTGCTTGCAGTGAAATAAATAAGACATCTAATTCTAAAAAAAATTTCTGGCTCAATTTTAATGAAATAATTTTGAAATGTGAATCAGACAAACATTTGTGTAGATCATCCTTCGCAGATATTTGAAAGAAATAGGCCTACAACTATTAATACAAAAATATCCATAGACAATACATATGTATGGATACACATATTGAACGAATAAATAAATAAATAGCGTGGCGGAACAGAGAGGGGAGCCTCTGGCCACATTTCTCACAGTCATGCTTTGTAAGGGAACGGAGGGAACCTACAATTTCCTGCCGGTCCCGAAGGGCTAATTCAGAAGGCTCTTTCCATGGCAATGATTTTACTACCGGATGACTTGGCAATTCCTCGTGAAGAGCGATTCGCCTAACAGGCAGACAAGCTAACCCATTCGCCAAGGACACTCATGCTTCATTTACCGAAAATATTCGGACCGAAGTCTTTGGCCCTAGGCTCCACTTTTTTTGTTTGACCTTCTCTGGTGAGTTGGTTGCTGCTATGGAGCGTGTTAGTCTTAAGGATTGGTTACGAAGGAAGTCTCGCTTGAAATATTGTATAAACTCCGAAGAACCGCCTTAGAATTTGTTGCAGAGTTAAGCCAGTTGATTTTCTACTCCTTTGAAAGTATTAGCAATTTAGTACTTTCCATACTGAAATTCCACTGTAAGTTAAAACATTTTTCTATAGAAAATAAATAAATGGGGTGGCACAACAGAGCGAGGAGCCACTGGGTCTAGCGCATTCCTCACAACCATGACTTGTGAAGGAATGGAGGAGACCTACAATTTTCTGCCGGTTCCAAACGGCTTTTTGAGAAAGCGCTTTTCATGGCAATGAATTTACTAACGGATGACTTGCTAATTCCAGGCGAAAGGTGATACCCGTGCGAAAACATTTTTGCCTCTGCTGGAATTTTAACTTTGAACCTCTGGATTAGCAGGTAGACATGCTAACCATCACGCTGCGGGGAACATTTTTCTAAACTTCATGTAAAGTAACAGAAATCTGTTTTTTTTTTTTCGTTCACAATTGTGTCCCAGCATAAAAGTATTTCGTTTCATCCCCAGTGCTGTGAACGCTTTGAAAATCTGCAAAACGTAGGCTAACTGAGGAGAAGGATTTTTTGGCTGTTAGTTAAATTTAATAACTCTTTTGCAATCGGTGACAGTCGCTAAAACGATATAACCTTGAAAAAAACAACTTTGGTGAAATTCAAGGCGCGCAACCTTGAAATTACTCCAAATTCGTTGTTGTGATTTTTAAATTTTCACCGCACATTATTTAAAAATACTATTCGACAACTTTTTTAGCTCAAATCAAGTTTTTTCATTCAATGCACGGTTACTTTTCAATCAGAAACTCGATGGAACGAAAATACGCCACGATGAAGTACAAATACATAAATGTATTTGATTTACTCGACGATAGAACGAGATAAGCAACCCCGCATTACACATTATTTTACATTCATGGTCTTCTCTTTGCGATGTACTTCGTAGCTTCCCCACTCGTCGTCTTAAAGACTTTGTCCACATATATTTATGTTTAAAAAGACGAGTGGAGAAGAGTGAGTGTATCTCTATCCACAAATGAACAATGAACATCATTATAAGACAATTGGTTTCTCTCTCTCTCTCTCTCTCTCTCTCTCTCTCTCTCTCTCTCTCTCTCTCTCTCTCTCTCTCTCTCTCTCTCTCTCTCTCTCTCTCTCTCTCTCTCTTTTCCGATTCCTGGCCCTTAAAAAAGACAACAAATAATAGTGATCCTTTACTTTTTTTTTTGCGCCTGTGTATTATAAAACTTTTTTTTGTACAATTTTTCTTTGAAACGAAAAAGCGACACAAAAACGTTCATGCATAGTTTTCAATCTGGGAAGAGTGAAAGACGATGTGTTTTTTTTTTTTTCATTTCTTAATACTCAAAAAAGTCGTGTAAAACGAACGAACACGAACTATTCCATCCGTGTTTACCTCTCAAATGGGTAGTGTAAAATCGTGTTGGGTGGATATTAACACATTCCATACAAAAACTCAAAGCTCTATAGGACAAAAGTAAGACCAAGAGAGTAACAACGTCTTGAAAGTGACTAAAATGCCGTCGCATAAGTTATGACGTGCTCAGTTTTTGAAGAACTGATATTCTGCTTTTGTGGGTGGCTATAAGATAAACCACGACACATCGCTTCAATTCAGACTGACAAGTTTCGTTTAGTTTTCCTTCAATTCTGGTGCTTTTTCTTCTTTTTTTTTTGCTCGGATCTTCTGTTTGGATACTTTCTTCTGCTAAAGTGTATTTTAACTTTCTGGCGAAATAGTTCTCTCCATTTGCTTCCACTATTTTGAAAGTGCAAGAAAAGTTTTCTTTATTAAACTTCACTCTATCCACCGTCATTTTAGTTTCTTTTTTTTTTTCTTTTTTCATCAAATTTTAAATTAGGTATTGTCATTGCGTTTTTACTTTGTTTTCATACTTTTTGCTTCGAAAAATCTTAGAAAGCAATTACTCCCACGAACAGAGCTTGGCAAACTTGCAGCATTTTTTTATCTTCCTCCTTTGAAGAGTATTCAATATCCAGTAAAGCGAATCGACAACATTTTCCAATTCGTTAAGGATATTTTTGTTTCTTGTTTCTTATGTAGCTACATAATAGCCAATTAGACGAACTTTGTCCTTTTTTTTACTGAGGGAAGCACCTGCTCTACCTAATTGAATCTTGTCTTGGAGGAGTATTGTGTTTCTTTTTATCTTAGTCGTTATTTGCGACACACGTATTTGAGTGTTTTTGTTATTTTTTGTAGTCCTTAGAAAATATACTGTTGCTCAATATCAAATGTTTTCTAGATTTACTCGTATTATTTTTTGTGAAGAAAATATAATGATGTATGTGTCATATGAGAATTGAACTAATTGGGAAGTACCACATACATCTTCTCATATGCAAAAGCTTCGTATTATGATGTTGATTAGCGTTTAAAGACTAAAACCCAATTTATTGGTTCAACAATTTCTTGCGCCTTAGGAAGATTTAATAAGTAATTCAAATCATTCAATCAATTTGAACATTGCCTGCAACTTGGGCATAAATCGGAAAGCACCTTTATTGCCAATTTGAATGGTATGCATGGCGAAGACGACCTGAAACCACACCGATATTGTTTGTTTTTCTGATTGAAATATTTGCCATCAGGAGCTCTCTCCATCTCCACTTTATTTATGCAGGAGTAGCCATATGCACTGCAGATGCAGATGAAGCATCGATTCCTGACAGCTGAATAACAAACAATACAAAGGAGAACATTTCAACGAATTGGTATTGAAGCAGACGGTGAATTTCTCATGTTGAACATACATCGGCTAAATTAAAATCCAACAAATGTTGGCCAAAAACCGTTTCATTGCCGAGAGCATGAGCTAAATTAAAAATAATTCATTGTGGTTAACCATATTCAGTTCCATTTACAAATCCGATCACTTTGAGAGTGTTTTTTATAAATTTTGAAGTTTTTGTATTATTGGGAAAAAGGAATCAAGGGTTCTTACAGAAGATAGAGTCATTCGATTGAAGCTTGAGAACTATAGTCTCTCTATACTAAGTGTTTTATGTGGGTTTTCTATGAGTAGTTTGTCTGAAAACAAGGTTCTCAAAAACATAATTCATGTGAAGTATTTAATTTTTATTTCAAAGAATCTCTGTTATGGTATACCGCAATAAAATTTAATATCCGAGATTAGAACTTGTTGATATCTCTGAAGCTACTATATTGAGAGAGTGCAATTAATAAAAAAATAATTAAGCTTGTGAGGTAGGCGGCGCTGGTCTCTTCCATATTAGTAGTTGCATTTGTTTGCATCCGTGGTGTTTTTTCCCTGCCCATTTTCGTTCTCCTTTTAGTTGAAACCTTGTACATATCATTTTTTCCATTTTATGGGTTTCAGAGGATCTCTTCTATGACAACACCGATCAGTGATCAATTTGCTACAAGGTAGTTTTTTTTATGTTATGGTTCTTACAGATTTCAGTTCCTATGCGCTGTGGATTCGATAAGGCTTTGGCATCCGTTTGTCATATGAAGTATTTTTATATCAGCCTTCATTGTCTTACTTTCTTACGTTTAAACATTCTGTACCAAATTGTGGGCTTTATGTGTGAACCATTGAGGTGCCAGCTTAATTTTCTGCAAGCAAGTCACTTCCAAGCAGCTCCTCACAAAAGTGAGATCGTGAATCTTTGCTTGGACACAGATATTTTCGTTTCGTTTCGGGAAAATTCTTAAGGACCTGAACATAATGCATCCGTCCAGATGGTGTTTAAAATTGTTATTCTTTAATATATATTCCAACTTCCTTTCCTTTTTTTTTTTTTTTTTTTTTTTTTTTTTTTTTTTTTTTTCGAGAAATTGAAAACGGCCTTTGACCAGCTTGTTCGTTAAAAGGCGAGTAGTTCCCCCTTCCAAAATATTGAAGCTTGTTCCAAGCGGAAGTTCTTTCGATCAAAGAGGCCCTATTGTGGCTAAAAGAAAACGTGATGTCCTCAACGAATATCCGGCGCGAATATCGGCGCTGTTTCTAGGAACTCAATAACCACCCTCAACTGTTGCCTATCTCCTAAGGAGATGGCTGAACAGTTTAATATTCATCTTATTTGGGTAACTGGAAAGCCGATGAACTCACCAGAGATGGGACCATTCTACTGATCTCAACCAGCAGGTTGAATATTGGTATACCAATCGCTACATGTGGTACCAGAGGTTCGAGTTCGAATCCCAACAGAGGCAAAAATGTTTTTTCCACGGGAATCGCCTTTCGCGAGGAATTGGCACGTCCTCCGTTAGTTGCCATGAAAAGTGCTTTCTCGATTAGCCGTTCGGAACCGGCAGAAAAAGACTTCTGCAGAAGTTGTTTAGATGGAGAAAGAGACAGTTCCACACCTCCTCTGCTCATGTCCTGCACTTTCCCTCAAAAGAAAAAGGCATATAGGAAAATATTTTCTTGATGATCTAAGCGATCTGGCGAACACAGATACCCTTCATATCTATCGCTTTTTCAAAAGCTCCAAATGGTTTTGTTAAGTGAGGCACTCCCTCACATAATTCTTAAGGTATCACAATGAACCTAATATTGGTTTAAGTGTGTCAGTTGTTTTCCTGACAATCGAGATGAAATACCTTGAAAACTGAAGATTTTTAATGACCTAAGCGACGCAACGGTAGCAAAAAGTTTAAAAGTGAGTGAGCCACTAGAGACTAATATGGTCCTATGTCCCATTCATCCGAGTTTTATATAGCCTAAAACATTTTTTTTCTCCAATAACTGTTGTTTTCAATTCCACTGTTCACTTCTGAAGTGCATTTCAAACGCTTGCCAAAGCTATTAGCTTTGCTGTTAACAGTTTAGAAGCTGCTGAAATACAGAATCTGGTAAAGCATTCCACATACGTGTAGTGCGACTAAAACCTGAATCTCTGTACTTGATTGTGCGTCCGAAGTTGTGTTCAAGGCGAGACTGATTGTCCACTCTACTACAATACCGTTGGTTGGTAAAACAAAAGTGATAAAAGAAAGTGAGGCAAGTAACGTTTCGACAATGTTCAAGAGAATCAATCGATTCTACGATTGAACTGTCACCTATTAATCTCTATGCTCTGTTTTGTAGCCTATCAAGTAAACAGAAATGGCAATGGGGGTTTGTTCAACCTTAGCGCAAAAAGAAGTCATTGTGTTTTTGAAGCATTGAATTCTTCATGTAGCCATTCTGCCGATTGATGTCTGAAATCAGTGAGCTAATTATACGCAACCTTTTCAGTTCCACATTCGAAATGCAGGGATGTTAATTTGGAAACGATTATGAAAAACTGAGGGTTGAGTCATCAGCAAAACAGTTAAGAAGATTGGAAGTCAGACAAGAGATCGTTTATGAAAGCAAGGAATATAGTCGGATATAGTACGGAGCCCTGTGGCACTTCGATATTTATAAAGTGATTATCAGACTTAAAACCATCCAACACAGCTTGTTTAGAACGGTCCAAAAGGGAGTTTCTAATCAAACGATGAAGAAACTCACCGATATCAAATTGAGATATCGTTCATTGAGAAGCATTCGTTCTTCAAGAAATTTCATGTCTTGACGGTTTATTAACGTTTCCGTGACATTATAAGAGGGGCGTTACGGTAATTGAAATGGGAGAAAAATTACCTTTTTATTGATAAGATACGATATACCTTTGTCAATGATTTTTGTCATCGTTTCTCCATTCAAAATTTAGTTGAGAAGTTGTCCTATATCCAGGTTACTAGTAAAATATTCTTTACCTTCTTTGACCAGTACACTATCGAAACGTCATGCATGTATTGTTAGAATAAGTCTTATAAGGTCACTTTTCTTTTACACCATGACTTCGAACTTGCTTCAGTTTATGCCCAGTTTACAAGTTCGTTTTGCAGTACTCAAAAAGAGTAACTTACGATTCAAATGAATACGCAAGCAACTCAACGTTGTCAAAAATAGCAAACCTCTGCAAACTAAAAAATCAAATTTATTTACTTTGAAAAGCGTAAAAGAGAATAGGACTGAACGCATAACCCTTAGGGGCTCCAATTTTGCTTCTAATTTTTTTTTTTTTTTTTTGCATTTCAAACCGTTGTTATGGATTCTTTATAAGGTTTTCGGAACATAGTTCCTCTGCTCAGTAAAAATGATTGTAAGTGTTTGGAGTTTGGACTTAAAAAACTGTTAATTTCGAGTTTTTCGCTATTAAGTTTCGGCAAAAGTCTCCAGAATTCAGCTGCATGGCTGATATTTGTGATTGACTTTCATAATATTGATTTTGTCTTCTTTCCCCAGCATTTTGAAAAAAAGTCGTTGAATTTGTGAACCTAAAAACTTGACTATTCGTCGAGAATGATTTTTAGGATTTAGTTCTCTTTGTAATAAGCCAAAAGCCATTTCCTGTTCTGTCCATGCTTCTATTAATATCTTCTTTCTTCCAGTCTCGAAATCTACGAAATACCGAGGCATTGATTTCTCTCCCATTGAATATGTTTGGTTAAAGTGTGTTAGCCGAGTTAACAGCCACTTTATCCTAACCTAACCTTCCCATTGCATATCTTGAATGTAATTAAAATTTGTCTTCAACATCCAATCCAAGTGAAGAACATTTTTAAAGCCAAACAAACACACTTGACTGGAGAACATAATGAAAACATTTCGAATACAATGGAATGTCAACCGCGCTTTTTTATTCATGTCTCTTTGTTTTGCAACAAAAGAATAATCTTATTTCTGCATAAAAAAAAACTTCCAGCCAAATGCGGTTGACTAAAACGTTCTCCTTCGTGTTGCAGAAATTTAACTTTCTTCCCAGTGTGGTGTCCTTGCACAATGTATGATGCCAACTTAACACAGAAGATGGAATACGAGCTTTTCACTGAACCAAAAATTACGCCTTCGTAGAGCAGAGCAAAACCTTATACAGAGAGGGAAGTAAATCTTCCGGGGAAATGGTTTCTTGAAGTAAATTGAAGTTGGCGCAAGAGCCAAAGGCAGCCTTTTCTAATATTTTATTTTTATTCCCCGGCGCAATTAGCTGAGTAATGGCGGTCAAGTGAAAAAACAAAGCAAATGTCCCCACAAAGTATGCACATCATAATTTTTTATTTCTCCCTCGCTAACTTCTTCATGAATAATGAATTGTCTGTGTCCTGTCCAAAGTCTTGCTCACCACCCACACATATTTAGGGTCGATAGAACATTCAACTTGTAAATAGATCAAAGTGTTGTACGACAAATCAACCCCCAAAACGAGGCTACTGTTCACTAAGCTTATGGCTTAAAGCTCTCCCTCGGCCTAACACACTATTTAGGCCCAGGTTCTTTTTTTTCTGTCCCAAATTTTATAGCGAAAGTTCAATTTCAGCAAAGAGAGTGTCCTCTATAATAATGTAGTTTGTCATCATTCTTCGTTTCAATTCAGGGCTTGAATTATTTGTGCGATGGTACCTACAACTGCGAAAGCCCTGAAGGAAATGATTTCAAAAAAGAAAGCTTATCGCAAGCTTTGAACCACATACACTCTCCGGAGCATTAAGAGAGAGCAACTTAACCCAATGGTTGGGTAGGGAGAGCATTTTCATTTTATAGCATCCCCAGTTTTGGACGGTTGGTTATATTTCTTTGAAAGGATTCTTAAATAGTCCTGACGGAGTACGTGTTGTAATATGAACCTAAAAACCGAGCCAGTTGCCATATATTTCTGCAATCGCGGTCTGACTTATGAATTCATTGTTTCCTTTGTTTATTGCCCTATTCGTGGAAACTATGCATAAATGTTCGCATTAATCATGTGAATAAGAAAAGTGTTGTGTATAATGAGCCGGCTGAAGTTTATTCAAAAAATTCAAAAAGCCACTCATGGTGTGAAAAATCTCTCAATTAACAAAACCATTCAGTGTTGGAAAACACAAAATGAAAATCTAAAAAAAAAATAATAATAATTTTCAAGTGCATTGTGGTTTCGAATAAGTTTTGTGTATAATTTTCTTTTATTGTTGTAAAGAGTGGCCATTGTATCAACTTATTACAGCTAGTGTGTACCTAGACGCATTTTTTTCTTTCTTCGTTTCTTCTATTTAACTCACCTCGGAGTACACAGAGCGACAGACATGCCTATTTGACTGTATGCATTTCTGAAAATCGATAAAATGTGGTTGTAGAAAATTAAATTATTTTTGTATTCTTTTGCTGTTTCTGGTTTTTTATATGAGGAACATGACAAAGATAATTATACATTTGAAAAAGTTAACGCTTCTATATGAGTTTGTCTTGTTGTCCATTCGACAGGCGGCCATGGGAGTGAAACAAAATCGTGTGCTTTAATTTGTCGTAAATTGATGGGTTGGTGCTTCATATACTACTACTTTGAGGGCAAAGCTAGGTTGGCCTTTTATTCACGCGTAAAAATAAAAAATAAAAAGTTCATAAAAAAAACGAATACCTTCCTATATACTTGTACCTGGTCGGCATATAGAGAGAGAGTAACACGTGATGATGTCTTACTAAGGATTGGTCGCTGGAATTGTGATGAAAGCACTTTGAATAGCCGCTGTTGGAATACTTTCCCTACTTTCTTACTAAGATGATAGCTATTTGTTCAAATTTCCTTTTTACCAAAGGTCTAAGTAATCTGTCAAGGCATATTTGACACCACGATGACACCGTGAAACTTGAATATATCCTCCTTCCGTTGTCCGTTGTCCTTAATTTATATCAGATTTGCTTCTGAATCCAAAATACGAGCAACAGTCTTGTTTTGTGTGGAAAGAACGGTTACTTACGGTATTTGCAAAACTTATTTTTGGTATAGGTGAAATTGCGGCTGCATTACATGGACGAAGAAACAAAAGAGGGAGTAGTGCGCGTGTGTTCGTATTTTGAACATCCCTTCATCCCTTTTTTCCCTTTCTCTGGCAAAAGTAGTTAGTTTACATATTTTGCTTTATTATTGTGGCTTTAATTTCGGGCTCTTAGGCCTGCACATCTGCTTTGAGCGGTTTTCAGTCTTAAGGTAAGGGAAGTCAGAAATAAGGCTATGGAAGACAGGAGTTCACAACAAATTTATCTTCCCTTGAGGAATAAAGTCCAAGTAGCAAAGAGATTTTCCAGCTCTCTTTTTTCTTACTATTCCTTGAAATATTTCTCTACCTCAACATCCTAACCGCAACAATGAAACAAGGAGAATTCAAGAATGCTCAACTTATCCTGTGAGTCCGAGGGTATAGGTACTCAAACGTCACTCTACCCCATAATATGAAATGCCAACCTTGGAAAAGATAATGTTTTAGTTCCTTAAATATGATCCATCGCTCCCACAAGCGTGGTATATTCTTCCTCACACTCGTTTATAGTCACTTTGAAGTGAGACAGGTAATATTCTTTATTTAACTTCTAATTTCCTGGAATATGTCGGTATTCTGTTCCCACGCAGCCAACGAAGTTAAGGACGTGCTCTGACATCTCTCAAAGAGATGACGGACAGTTAAGGGCTGGATTCTAGTGACTTTATGGCAAACCTACATCTTCTTTAGATATAACGTTTCCTGCCAGTCACAACAACGCTTCGCTTTTCAGCATCCTTTGTATTAAGGGGCTTGCGAATTTGATGAAAAGATGTTTAAGCTCGTCTGGATAAACACTATCATCATCTTTTTGCATTGCTGTTTATCCCCCGGTGTAAAATTGCGTGAAAGTAAATCGCTTTATTTTCCAGGAATTATTGGACCTCGCTATTTGGTAGGGAATGGTTAAATGTACATTCTTACCCAACTCGATGGGGGAGTTGTGTAGTCTGAGGCTGTTTCAAGTTTTGAAGTATTTAGCATATTTCAGAATATCAGCTTAGTCAGTTTTAACGCTGGCCAAATGTGAAATTGTTTATACTTTGACAGCTGAGCTTATAGTACAAGGTTAAGTGAAACAGAATCTCCAGAAACTAAGAGAGAGAGTGTTGGATTTGTAAGAATTGTCAGAGCGACTCACCTAACTGGTCCATCTTAAAAAATAAAAAAAAGCGTAAAGCGAATAGGATTTGCGGGGTTAGAAGCCCCATTTGTCTAGTCCTTTGCCAATCTGGCTTTTTTTTCTGAGAAAACGCACTATGCAGCTTTTTTCTGCCGCTGACAAGATGGATTTCTAACTTCCTGGAAAATAACTCTAGAGTTGTGCGGCCTTCAGGGCCGGATCAAACTTATGCGCAAAATGTGTAAATGCACAGAACGCCAAGTTCAAGGGGCGCATTGGTTAGAGTAAAAAAAACTTTTATTAACAATTCAGAAATGAGTCTAAGGAAAAATTTACTTTATTTTGTGTAAGAAAATACTGCGACTTTGTTGAAGTTATTCCAAAATAATACATCACATCAATTTGAATTATTATTTGCACATTTGCTCATATTAATTTAAAACGTGCAAATTCAAATAGATTCTAGCTCGTGAAATGAACAATTGTACTAGAGCTAGGAAAAAACAAGACTTGAAAAAAGGACGCTTTATGTAACTCTTCCACAAGGCGCTGGTTTAGCTGGGCCTGGACCTGGCGGGCTTACATGAAGGCCAACCGTGAAAGAGAGCGTGTTGCAGGAGCTTCTTTCTCGATTGTTTGAAGATAGGTGCTCGTGGTGTAAAGTTTAGGTAAGGTTCGCTTAGATCTCGCTGCCAGTAAATGGAGACCGACAAACTTAAGGTTAGCTTAGATGTCGCTGCCAGGATATGGGGCTGACACACTTAGATATTACACCGCAGAGGGTCCATTGTGATACCACTGAGGCCAGAAGGTTGTTCACCCTTTGGTCCCCATCTAGGGGATTAGAGAGTTGATCACCCTCTAATCGAACCTGGACTAATAAGTTAATCAACTGCTAGTCAAACCGTTCAGAACTTTGTATGAAAATATAGAGACTTTTAGGGTCTTTGTTAGCTAGATCGCTGATGACATCAAAAAGTATTTACCTAGGTGAGTTTTTCCATCTGATAGCTTGCGCAGGGCATAAACAAAAGTGTAATGGTCAGATCGCCCTACTTTTATGTTGAAGGCCGGGGGCTTCTGATATTTAAAGGTTTTTTTTACAGACAGTGCCTCAATCAAGAAACTAACAAGCCTGCAGGAAAAATATTTCTATTAAGGTTAACTTTTAAACCAAGAGCAGTTCATAACAGGCTCATTGCTAATGGAAATGGCTAAGAAAACTAAACTACAATTCTTTTTAATATTCTTTTGTGTATTGGCTTTGTGACATCACATATCACTCGCGAAACCCATTTAGAAAAAGTCGTCCTCATCTGAAAATAAATTGCAGTACTTGGTAACAGTTTACAAGAAAGTGATGTAAAGCTTCAGGATCTTACGAAGTACCTTTTCTAAAACCTTTTTTCATAAACAACCCCATATAGTTGTGAGCTAATTCAACGACTAAAAACCACTACCTCAATGAATAAGGTGATAAGTGTGATCGCAGATATTCCTATGTTATAATCAGCTCCGTTTTCTTTTTCAGTTCATATAATAAACGGAATATTCTACAGTGTGCCGAGTCGTTTTTACAGATTTTCGTAAAAAGTACACGTGTTGAACTTGAGATTCTTGCATCAACCGCGATCGAAATAAAATCAGAAACTTTCATTTAGTGCTAGATTAATAGAGGTGTCACAATGAGCACAGTGGTGCCGTTGAAAATACTTAGTAGATGCTATTTTGTGATTAAGGCAATCAATTCAGCTTAACTATGCCAGACTGCAGAATTTGTTCTTTTTGGGAAAAATATACCAATTAATAACTGCTTATCAATGCTCTTAGTATTTGCTGAGAATACCGTAGCAGATTGCGTAACCAACTGATGTTGTTATGTTTTAACCGCCATTTTGCAAAAGTATGTTCAAGTCATTTTCTCGAGAACATTTTTCTGGGCAACTAATTCCTCTGTTTGTTTCACACTGAAAACCTTACAGTTTTTCACTTTACTTCCAAAACCTTTCCAAAAATTTTCAAAAAGAAAAACTTTCAGAGAGTAAACGGCTGAGATTATTCTGTTTAAGATTTTGGGTCATTTATTTGTTGTTTTTGTTGTACCATGGTGGAAGGTTGATTGGGTTTCAAAAACTGAACTGGGCCCCAACATACGAGAAAGATACAAAAAAGCCACGACAGCACTGTATTTGTGTAACAGGATTTTTGGCAAAAATTGCCATTGTTAAACCCATTCAATCATTTTACAATCTGGTCTGGTGATAGGCGCTGGAAAAATTCACGCATTCAAAAACCCTAACCAAAGTACAAAGAACAGCCTGTATTTGCGTCACTGGAGCAATGAGAACTGCACCAACCGCAAGTTTGGAAGTAATCCTCAATCTCACACCCCTAGATCTCTGTGTTCAAGAATCGGCAGCAAACAGCGCACTTAGACTAAGTCAATGTCTGGAAAACCAGCCAAACAAGACATGTACAGAATTTATCGATACGCAAACAGCACGGTTTACATAACTCCATACCTGGACTTTAAAAAATCCTTATCAACCAGCTTCCCCAATAGACAGGATTGGGAGAATTGAACCCCTCATATGACCCAGACGTCTATATCAATTTATACCGACCGTTCGAAAATGGAAGTTGGAACAGGTGCAGGATTCTTTTCAAAAAGCATCAACCTTGCCAGCTCCTTCAAACTTTCAAACCAGAGCAGTGTCTTCCAAGCCGAGATTTTGGCAGGTGTAGCCGTTGTAAAACAGGTGTCCATGATGGCGCTATCACATGCTGATATCACTTTTTTCATTGATAACCAAGCAGCATTGAAAGCGATTTCTGCCACTCTTGTCAAATCAAAGCTTGTTTCTTGCTGTCGCGACAAGCTAAGCCTTCTTTGCTCACAGCATAACGTTAGACTCAGCTGGGTTCCCAGTCACAGTGGCATACTAGGAAACGAAAAAGCGGACGAACTAGCGAGAAAAGGCTAAGGACTTGACCCTTCTTTACAGGGTCCCACCCACATCTGCAAAGAACTAGAAAAATTATCAGACACTCCCAGAAACAGCCTGTTGAACTTTATTTAAGGCCACAAAACGGTTGAAAATTTGCCATTGACCGCAACCATAAACTCATTGGTTTTAAGGACGTTGCAATACTCAAGGATATCACAATAGACCTACATTGATCTAAGTGTGACGGAAATAAGATCAACCGTCAGCCCATTCTACTTAACTTACCCAACATAACCTAATTGGGTTTTAAAACAGAAGCCGAGTAACCGCACACGTGATTGAGTAATTGGTGACTGAATGATTTATTTTTGGCACTAATTCTCAAATTATCGAGCACTTTTGGATTACAATTTGACATTTTGTTATCAGTATTTGAACAAATTGAAGTCGATAAATGAACTGATTGATGTTGTGTAGTAAAGAGTAAATTTTGAAAGAAAACAGCATCTGATGCGGTTCTTCAACTATGACCCATCTATTTTGTACTCGTATGATCCCTAAGCTCAAAAAAGCAAATAGCCTTACCACAATACGGCACCTGGTTTTCGAAGAATCCAAGTCATATCCTAAATCCATGTTATTCCGGTAAATTGCCAATTTAGGTGCAATATTAGTCAAATGATCCAAACTATTCTCAGAAATAATCAACTTTTTGAGAACTCGAGCTACCTCCTGCAACTGCACTTGAAATTTCTTAGAATTGTGGCAAACATTTTAGATTTCCATGGGGTAGATATCCTTGGTATCCCGTACCGTTTCCATGTTTGAACTTCCTTTTCTATTTCCTTCTCTTCGATTTCCATGGATTAAACCTAAATACTTCAGTCAACTGCAACTCATTTTGCCATCATAAACATTTCTATGGAAAATTTACTTTTCTGATAGCTTCATTTATTCAAAGGAAATGTCATTAGTTATCATTTGTATTTTGAGTACATTGATTCCAATCGCTCGCAAAATTGTAGATATTTGCAAAATCCCAGAATTTTAGTATACAACTGGAACAGGCAATTCGATATTGTGCCCATTGAAAAGCCAGTTTGGTTGAAAAATGTTTACAATTTCGCATTTGCCACAAAATTTATATTGTTGTTCGTAGTCTCTGCAATATTCCTATCTGGCGTGTATCAGGAGAGTTGACACAAAGAATTGTCTAATTCCTGTAAAGAAAGCAGAGAGCAAATTATGATTATTTAATTACTTTATACATAAAGTCCAGTGGACCGTGTTCAGATTGTCCTGATTCATTACCGTTGGTTAAATTAAAATAAATAACACTTTACCACTGAAAATGAAACCCCACGAAAGAATGAAATGTGTAGATTAGTAAAAGCTTTTTTCTGTAATAAGCTAAATTTTAAGGGGCTTTTGCTGTTGTGCAAGTTGAGTGCAATTACAACAGCAAAGATGTGTAAATTAATTCCATTTTCGGAAACTCGTAATGTTTATTTTGTGGAAATGAATACAAATTAAATTGAAGTTAAGTTAAATTTAAAAAATCACAACAACTTTTAACTTCAGCATCCAGAATAGAGATTGCCATGTATTTTTGTGGAAACGGGTAAAATGTAGTTACGAGAAAAAGAAACCATAAATGCGGGTATTTTTAACTATACCGCTGATATTTATCATTTATACAGAAATGAGAACATTGCAGTTATTATACTATGCTTTTGCGCTACACATTGCTTTGATAGCTGCATATTATTGCAAAGAAGAAAAATGTTTTCAACACCATTCAATTGTTTTGTTTTTCGTTGAATCTCATTTCAAAAAGCAATGGTTGTTCATGAACCCAAAAATGGCAGCAATTAAGATTAACAGAAAAGAATGGACTCTTGCTACTACTCAATGAAATTGCAGTTCTTTATAGGGGAACAAAGTGTTGAGCATGGTGACAAGCAATTCCGCACTTAGTATAGCTTCCTGTTCACTAGAAGTTCACTGTTTACCTCACTTAGGCATCATATGCAGCCATTACATGGCACAAAAATATTCTTTTCAGAGAGAATGCATATGGAGTTTTTTTGAATCCGGCCCGTGGACATATTTCCCAAATACATAATGATAAAATGACCTTATTTTAAAATATAATCTGGTTATCAAATTAGACTACATTCATGCTTCAAGATTTAGCTCACGCATTATGGTTAATGCCACCATTTTACTTCTCGAAAATTTATTTACCCAAGTAGTGCAGTATGATACCAGGGGCCTGTAACACAAAACTACAAGTACTTTTGTACAAGTAAACTGTGACGAGAGTAAAAAGTTTTTACTACAGTATTATGTACATAAACCTACAAGTCTACAAGTAAAGCTCCATTATTATACCCATTACACATATAGAACAGCAAGCGGGCTTATGATGTGTGCTGCTGGAATTTTTTTACAATCGTCATAGATTACTTGCACTACCAGTAATTGTAGTTCTGTGTTACATGCCCCTGGTGCTATTTTTGAGGCAGTTTGATCACTTAAGCTCTACATCAAGATCCATATGAAGGTTTTGAAAATTAAATTTCAGAAAAAAATTGTTAAACACAACCAGTGTAGTACCCGTAGCGTGATGGTTAGTATGTCCACCTGCTCACCCAGAGGTTCGAGGTTCGAATCCCAGCAGAGGCAAAAATGTTTTTTTCCACGGGTATCGCCTTTCGCGAAGAATTGGCAAGTCCTCCATTAGTAAATTCATTTCTCAATAAGCCGTTCAGAATCGGTAGAAAATTGTAGGTCCATTCCATTCCCTCACAAGGCATGGTTGTGAGAAAAGCGCTAGGCCCAAGGGCTCCTCGTTTCACGCGACCAGAATTCCAAATGTGGCCACCTGTAAATTTTAAGCCCCATAGAGTACGTCTCACTCGGTTAGTGTGAAAAATATGTGCATCATTTGTAACAATTTAATGGCACATATGTTACCTTAAGAAGTTTATTTATGAGGAAATGTGTCTCCAGGTTTCTATTTCTACAGTTCATGTCACATGTGAAGCTCTTGAAGTGTTTCTCTCAATGTTTCTACAGCAAACAATAAAATATCCAAACAAATGTGCACGTCCAGGTTGTCAAAATGTGGTATGTGGCCACAATGAGACAGTATGAGCTCTCCAATATTGGCAATACCTGTCATATGCAACAATGACATGTCGGAAATGTATTTTTTTCGTAGACAAAGTGTTGGTATTATGAGATATTTGTTTTATTTCCTTGAAAATAATTCATCTGCCGAACATATATACATATACGTGCGTTTTACGCAACATTTAAGCAAAACATGCAACCATTGCATGATACAATTTTATTTATTTTTAAACCAATTTGTGAGCATGTAAATCGTTTTTAAATCGAATTTAACTGAAGTGTATCTGGAAATAACTTCATCGCTCGCTTCTTAGTAATCTGTCAATAAATGTTGTCAATGGCGGTTTTGAAAATCCAGTTGGTAATCTTTCAAGTGCTCCGTGATCTCTTAAACCACAAAATTTCTCCTCTTTGTTTCTTCAACAAGTTTCAAGTCTCTGTTTTCATTCCAATCAAGCCATTTTATCCGAAACCACTCAGAAGTCTACTCTTAGTTTGAATTAAAAACAGCAAATACCACTCGAATCACAATTTTCAGAAATGCATACGACTCAGTGCTAGAGTTCCCATTGAAATTGTTCTTTTTTTCGACAGTGTTGAGTGAAAAAAAAAATCAATAAAGAATTCCATCCAATTAATAAAATTTAATTCAATAACAAAGCCATGTCTATAAAATGCTAAACATAAATTAAAATAAAAAAAAATTAATAAAATAAAAATCTTCATGGCAAAATGAGCAAGTCCGGCATAATTGATAGTTCAAGTGTTCCGCTTATACTCACAAGCACAAACAATAAAAACTTCACTGGCATCGACAGTGATAGCTCAGATGTAGATGACGACGACGATGCAATCGCAACAAAGATTCTCATTGAAGGAGCAGGTGGTGGTGTGGGCAATGGTGCCACAAAGAAGAAGCCCCACCACGAGGATAACAACGACGACGACGACGACGACGCTGACCAAACAACAATATATAATCGTTCACCGTATAGTAGAAAGTCTTCGACGAAAACGGTGGTTGGTGTCGCACAAAATGCACAAATCACGGATGACAGCAGTGACGATAAGGTGAACAATATCAATAGTAGCCATGCCCCATCATCATCGTTTGGCAGTAGTTCGTCTGGGCTAACTATTGGTGTGAATCCTCAACCACCACCGCTACCAACGTCTTCATCTGCATCCGCAACCACAACTCCTGCTCAGCTATCATCTTCATCTCCTGTTTGTGTTACTGCTGCTATTTCTGGAAGTGGTGGCGCTGTTGCTACTTCACCACTTACCAGCCCCGCTGCTGCATCTACTAGCTCTTCCGCTGCTGCTACTGCTGCTATAGCTAGTGTTGATAGTTCTGTCGCTGCTGCTGCCATTGCCACCACTGCTCAAGGTGCTCCAACAACTACAGCCTCAAAATACCCACCTGCGAAAATCTGCAACCCCAATTCAAATAGAAACGCACACGTCGATAGTAGTGGCATCGGCAACAACCTCAGCTACCAAAGTAGCGCGAGCTTTTCAAATGTCATTAACATTATCGCCAACGACAATTGCTACCCCTGTTACGCCAATCACATGAACTACTTTGATCCGAATGCATTGGGATACATAAACAACAACAACAACAGCAATGGAAATCCCACAGGAACGCACAATGGGAGTGGTGGCAATCGGCCAACGGCACTCAGTCCGGATAGCGCAAACACTAGCGACCATGGTCTCGAGCTCAATTTCAAGGACAGATCCTGTCGCAGTTTTGTGCGCCACACGAAGTTGAGCTCGGAGCATCGCAATAAGTCCGTTCCGCATAGTTTACAGGTCCAATTAACATTTTCTTTAGAAAAATATTTTTTTCCCTTTTTTTGTTTTCAATTGAAGCGTTAACATGTGAATAGGAAAAGATTAGTTTACCATAAAAAGTTTTGTGCGCTGCGCATGTTTGCTATAATTTTGAACTTTTTTCTCTCATTTTCAGAGGGTTGGGCGCCACTTAAGGGAATGCTTGCTCTAGTTGCTTTTGTGAATGTTTTAAGTGTGAGTGCGAATGTGAGTGCGAGTGGGTGTGCATTTTGTTATTGTATTTGTTTTATCAGGGCTTTTTGTTTTTCCATTGTTTTGGTTTTACCTTATCAAGGATATTTCCATAGAAATTTTTGTTGTGCACCTTTTCTACTACTATACTATACTATCGTGAATGGGTTTGTTGACGTGGTAGGGAGTGAGTGCCAACATATTTCGGTCAACGTGCTTGTTCAAATATACACACATAGGTAGTCCTATTCTTAGTCATACGGAGGCCAGAAATGGTGTTGACATGCTGTTGTCTACCTGGGCAATAAATCATACCTCACATTAAATATGTAAGTGATGTGAAGTGACATGAAATACTATTTTTTATATCTCGAGACTCTTTTTTTTTTTTGAAGTGATGTTAATGTCCATTTTTAATACAATCAATGGATGGGATGTGCAATCTAATTTTTCAATCTGACCGACATCGACAAGGCAAATTAGTAATTAAATACAAATGTCAGATGGTGTCGATGGCACTGGAAGTTTATCCTATAAAAAGCTTACAGTGTTTGAGGGAATTTCCATAGAACATGAATTTCCCTTGAAATTTTAATTGAAGCCGCAAAATTGGTAAATCATCTCAATGGGAGCTATGATAAATGGAACTGAAGTGGTGAATTGGCAAACCAAACTAATTAACCTTTGCAAAGCGGTTCACCTCACATAAATTGATCCATCTCATCTCAATTAAACAAGAAGGTTTGGTTTTTAAGTTTTTCCAACTGCTGAGGATAAGCTACTTGTGTTTATCGTTGAGTAAGCCAGGAGGGGGTAAATTATTTATTTAACTTAAGTACTAAAAGCTCTGTTTACAACTCTATTCTTGCCTTAGACTGAGCTGAGAGTTGCAAATTTCTCATCAGAAAAAAATTCAAGTTTATGGACTAATTAATTGAGGTTTGCTCTGTAAAATTGGAATATAATAACAGTTCTTCGTGGTACGATGTTCGTGTTTATGGCTCGAAGGAAAATCAAACTCCCAGAGATAATTGCTCACGATCATCGGAAACTTGTAGTACTAACCTTATGTTGTATGTTCGTGATAAGATTTCGAACACGAACACCCAGTGAGTCACGAAGGTGTTTGGCAACCTACATGAGTCGATGATGGATGTGGTTTCGATTTAAGTATAAAAATGGCAGAAGCAGTTAGTTTTTTGGTCATAGTATGGTTCGAATCATGGATAGAGATAGATAGTGAATCAAGATGTTATACCACAAAATTTCTATAGTCTATTGGTTTATGAGATGACAAACTTATCTCCAGGATAACGCTTCGATATTTCGATATTTTTTTAGTTTGGTGCGAGGGTTGCACCAGACCTTTTAACCTGAATAGAAGAAGGTTACTTAAAAATGGGCGAAGCATGAATAGTAATCAAGAGCAGTTTGAAGTAAATCGTTTTACGTTTTAGTTTAGTTTATAACATAACAAAACCTCAGATTATAAATGAGTGAATAAATTTAATAAATATAATCGAAAGAGATGGCTACCCTGAGGAACACCGGATGTGACATAAATTGGCTTACTGCTTTCTAAATATGAAGCTTTGACTATTAACATTCATAGATCTATAGTCAACCGTTTTTATTGTAAAGCTTTTGACTCGTAATTCATGTTTAAATGATTCGCTATTCAACGGGTGGAGAATTCAAATTAAATCAAAGACACTGAACAAGGTCTCTTGACGCAACTCGTTCCGACCAATTTTATTTTTTTGTGACTTTACTAAAAACATTTTTCTTAATTCTAGAATAATTATTCTTCTTCTTCATCCGGCTCGGCGTTACGAGCATCGATGAAGATCACAGCTCTCCCTCCCACTTATCTGCTTCACACTATCCGCTCGTGGGGTACGCCGAATGTTTTGAAAACTTCAATGTACACCAAAAAACTAAAACCAAAAACTTGACATTGATTTTAAATTGAAACAGTTTCCTAGAAAGTAGTAATTGAAAGAAACGTTTTGCGGCTGGTTTGATAGAGTAAGGGTCAATAGAGCTGAAGTTAAGTGTGGAGCACTCTTGTTATAGGTGCGTCAATTTTCGTCATACTTTATGATGATAAAAAGGAAAACATAAAGAAGAACTGGGCTTCAGTTTAAGAATCATAAAAATGTTGATATTTATATTTTTCAAAAAGATCGTGAATTTTCCATCGAATGATTTTCAAGGCTATTTGTTGTTGAAAATTTGCACTTTTAGCACTTTTGCTCTTAATTTGCAACGGTTTTAAATTGAAACGCAAGTTATAAAGGATTACTTTTTATGGGTTCTGAGCTGAGCATAATTATGAGTTAACCAAACTTGGAAGAATGAATTTAAGGGGGAACTGAAGTCACGCTTCGTGAATTAATTTTAGTGAATTCAAGATCTACAATGGGTTTACTTGTAATAGTATCTCAGACCGGTACCCAAAAGTACGAGTGTTAAGCTCTTGAAATTTGTATCCCTACTCTCCGAAGCAAGGTTGACGATTTTTTGATAATTTCAAGGCGGAAGGTCCAAAAGTATCCTGCAACATCCGAAGAGATAATCAAAAATCTTTTAAAGAAGCAAAAAAAGTGGAAAGTTTAAAGAAAGTTTTTTAGATTGAAACAAGCTTAGAAGTTTTACATTATTTGTCGTCTTACATTATTTGGACTTAGCTTGTGTTCTGCTTTGAAATTGTAATGTCACCAAATCCAGAATGATATTCGATATCGTTAATTTGTTAATAATGAAAAATAACAGGTCCTAAGTGGCTGCTTTGAGGAACACCACGAGCCGAATTACGGTGAGCCTGTGAGCACCCAATTTTTCTTTCGAAATTTGCTTTTAATTACACAACATCAGTCTGCTGTTCAAATTATCGACTTCAATTCATTCAAATACTCATGAAAGAATGTCAACTTTTTACTGTCACATATTGCTCGATCACGTATGCTGTTGATTTTATATGAGCATTGTTAAACACTTCAAAAGTTTTGTCCTATCGTCATTTCTGGGAAAAAAAACTCCATAAAATACTTTTTTGTACTTTTGTTCTAAAAAAAAACATCCCATTGCCTTGCAGACTCAAGAGGAAGGAACTGCATTTAAAGAAAACAACGTAAATTACGTTTCCAAAAACCTTAGGCGTTCTAATTGAAGCTCTGGCATTCCTTTTAACTTACAAGGATTCTATGTAAAGTTATTTATAGTTTTTAAGAATAAATCAATCAGATGTATTCGACTTTGTTTCCGATCTTCATCTTGTTATGTTGTTGAAGTCAACAAAAAAAAAAACATAGTTATCTTTATCAAATACTATCAAATACCAAAGACGGACAAATCTAAACATTTATTGAACCTTGAGACTTGTCGAAATCCAATGTGGAATAATGTTAACTCAACTTCAACATGCAATCATCCAAACTACAAAGAAAATCCTTCTGGAAAACCCGTTGAAAAACATTTTTGCCTCTGCTGGGATTCGAACCTCGAACCTCTGGGTTAGCAGGTGGACATATGCTAACCATCGCGCCACGGGTACCACAAATGATCAATTTTAAAGAGAAAAGCATCACAAACGAATAAAAATAACCAATCCGTCGAAAAAACCCGAGAAATTGGTATGTAATAACGTTGAACATGTCGTGAGACAAATAAAACCCCTTCTTTGCACCGCACATATCTTAAATACTTACAAGAGTTCATCTACAGCTCTACAAGTTAAATCGGCATTTACATTCTCTTGTAAGCCTGACCTACAGAAACCGATATTGACACAATTTCCTGCTTGTGCAACAGGCTCCCCTACACTTGTTATGGAGTCCTTTAACTTGCTATTTCGTATTACAAGAAAATTATACTTGTCGGAATTCAAGTACAAGTACTTGTAGTACTGTGCTATATTGCGATTGCACTGTTTGCGAATGAAGAATTTACATGGATGTTAACTGAGCTCACTAAATGGTCATTTGGACAACTTAAAACAGGCATCAAAAGAAAATTGTATTTTATTTTTTCAAACAGAAAAAGCTTCACTGGTCCAATCAGGACTGGTACTTATTCCTTTCTTCACAAAACTTTGGCAAAACGTGATTAGAATGTGTCTGAATTAAATAAATACTGGGTGCATTTTGAATTATTGTGTCTGTGTAGCCCTTGTTTGAAAAATGTCCTTTCAAGAAACTACTTGAGCTTTCCGATGGAAAGGTTTGATTTTTAAACTGGCAACACTGTTTCTTGGGACTGCCAATCAGAAATTTGGGAGAATATTTGTGTTCAGTACGTTTTGCCATATCATTATGAATACTCTTACCTCAGAAAAAAGCAGGCAAATTGTGTTTGCCAACATTAGATCCTAATTACTCGAAAAGGTAGTAAAAATTATACTTCCTGATTACAATTCAATCGAACTAGCCTCTAGGCCCCTATGCCCAAACCGTTTTTATGCGCTAGTGGCATAAGAATAGCAAGACCAGTATAGTGAAATTTATTTTTACTCGTTTCGTTTCATATCGAATTTTTATAACTCAAAAAAAAAAAAAAGAAGAAAAATCCTTCTCATATCATTTTGTTTGTATGTAGCTAATATAACACATTTTTGATCTGAGATTTTTGTCTAATGTATTTGTGTTGGTAAATTCCCTTTAAAATTGTTTATTATCATCCCAAGTAGTACTTTTAAATCCCTATCATTAAAATATTTATAAATAATATTGCTTCAAGGATATGCTTTTATGTCAATGAAATTAAAAAAAAAAGTCTCAAAGCATTTCCATTAACAAGATTCAAATCAACTTTACATGACAACAAATGGATATTAAAAAGCAAAAAGCCTTTTTGAGACTTAGTCAAGCAAGAATTTGGAAAGTCATATCAAAAAAGAACAGCGAAAAGAACACAGAAGTCGTGCAGACATTGAGATTTAAATAAAATAAAAATGTCATAATGGCAAAGTTTATTCATTAATCATTATGCTATTAAAAGGACACTCTGATTCATTCGCTCGTGTTCTTAGCCTTTTTTCATAAAAAGACGTAGGCTGACAAATCAGTATTCATGTTAAGTGTCCTTTGAAAATAATTATTTGTGAGGTGATTGAATGTCACTTTGTTTAGCTGGACAAGACTAATTCGCTTTTACGATCTAACATGAACGACTGATTTGCACAAGAGGTCAGGGAGCTCATTGAACTCGACCACTTAAGCAGTTGTAACTGCCAATTCGATTTTTAGCAATGTTCACTTACTGTGTAATTCACAGATTACACTGGGCTGGTTGTCAGCCATTAGTCGAGTGGCCGCTACTGTCCGTCAATAAACATCTTGATGAACATAAAACTGTGGTGTCCGTTGCTTTATGGTTGAAATTTCTATTTGACCCTCGAATCTCCAACATAACAGTGGAGAGTCGAGGGTCAAATCCCAACACAATATCAAAATATTTTCCCACGGGTATCGTTTTTAGCCAGGAATTGGGAAGTACATACATCGATAGCGCTTTTTAGATTAGCCGTTTGAAATCGGCAAAAAATTGTTGATCCCCTCCATTCCCGCAAAGGTATAGCTGTGAGAAACGTGTTTGGCCCCAAGGCTTCCGCTTCATAGCATCAACCTATTTCTTAAAGAGAATGGCTGGTGAGTCGAAGGTGAGTGACCGGATTGCCCGTATGCTCCATAATTCTAAGGATGTTTATTTTTTTTTTGACGAATGAGTTAGCTTTCTTCTTGGTCTTGCGTTGTTTTTGATTGGTGATTGAATGTTGATTTTCTATAATATTGGTGAAAGCATCTTTTACAAATTTGCAATGCAGTCCATTTCATGATTTAAACTCCGTTTAAGAGTAAAAATTGCCGAAATGGCACATCACATTCCTTTGTAAATGCTTTGCTTAAACCCTTTAAAAATATTCGGCTTGAACTAAGAATGCAACCTGCGTTCAAAAGGCATCAATCAATATTCAGGAAAGAGAGAAAAATCTACACACAAAGGACAATCCCACTCACTCGCAGTCATGTCGTTTGTACCTACTATTCCTTTGTTGTTCTACAGGCAAATTTACAAAGAAGTTCATATTTCTGTATCCATCTCAATCAAAAAGGATATTTTTTTTTTTTTGCTTTCTGTTGGTCCTGCAGGAATTCTTTGAGTTTTTATCATACTTTCATGACTATGCTCTCAATTGTTTCTGGAAGCAGCATAACGTTACAAAGCATTCTAGTTGCCGTTTCAAGCAGGACAATTCATTTTTTTCTGGTTTTTTAATTTCATCACGAGATTGAATTTTTTGTGTTGTTGTTTACCTTCTCCAATACACAAAAGGAAGTTAAACTTGAAATTCTTTAATTTCAAAAACGTATATTGGGAAAAAAAAATTTTCTCAATCAAGTCCGTCCCAAAGGTCTCAAGGTTGACATTTTGAAGAGCTAAATTTCAATTTGTCAGAAAAAAGGACTCTCTCATCTATTCGCCCTGAGGACCATCTTCCAAAAATAAAGCTTAGGTATGTTTCGTTTCTAAACCACCACAACTTATCATTTCTCATGTGTTCCCATGAGGAAAAATGTTAGTTCTATTTCCAAGTCCATATGTCAAATGTGTGGTTGTGTTTAAACTTTGACTTATTGATTTCCTCAACACACTTCTCAAGTAATCGCTCTTCTACTGTGATACTTCCTCTCGAGTTTACGATCCAATTTTTAGATATTTTTCATTGAAAGAATTTCACAAAAATTCACGATATCCTCATAAATAATAGGAAATGACATTAATTTTACGATGGTAAGCATCCTAACAAGGTTAAAAGGGTCGCTCTTTAGACTTATCGACATGCTTTTACGAGAATGCGTGCGTATTTTTTTTTCCTCTCTTCTTACTGCGGATGATTGTGAACGAACACTTAGGGTGAAATTCCTTGAAATAATCGAACGACGCCCGTAGAAAAAATGCTCAGTATATGAAAAGATACACATGCAAAACATATACTCATAAAAGAAGCAAAAAAGTGAGAAGGGTGGGTTTAGTGACTTAGGTCATAACCAAAACATAATCAACATTTCATTTGTGTTGTGGTCAGCGAACCACTGAGGCATATTGAAAAAGTTTCTTCTCAAAATGAATTTGCTTTTCAATTTAAAAGGCTTACATCTCACACAGCAAGAAAGTTGTTTTCCTTTCTTCCTTTTCTTATTAAAAAAGAGAAAATACACACAAATACATTTCATAAAAATAGACCGCAATGGATTTCACGTCTCGCTCGAATAGTTTGAGTTGAGTGCTTTGGACAAACGACTATTTACGTTGTCCTTTCAGTCACAAGCACAGACCCTTTTTTATCTATGAAGCATTTCTCTCTTAATTGGTGGTCCCAAAAACATATATAAGAAATTCACAAATTAATGGTCTGTGCTTGTTTTTCTTCCCTAAATTATAAAAGTAGAACTTGAGACGTTTAAAGTTTTCATTTGCACTCCTAATTAGTTAATCTATAGACGTTAATGCGGGAACCTCAAAATATTTTTGTCTTATCCTTTCAATCATTCTATTCTTAGGTCCTCCGAGTGCAAATAAAGTTGAAAGGTCTCTGAAATGCATTAGGTCCTTAGGCTCCCCTACCAATGATGTGCCATCCTTTTTATTTTTTTTTTAATTTACAGTTTTCAACTTTCAATCAAGTTTCAATTTATCAAAACTTTTTCTTCTCTCTTTGTTTTGTCGGCGTCGTTGGCAGTTCGTTCTTTGTGTGCGTTTATTCAAACTTATCGTCATTTGTTCCTACTCCAGTGTATGGCTACTCCATAATTTGTTTTCAGTTCGAACCATCATTTGTTCGTAAACTCAAAACTTCTGTTGTGCAGTCTGTTTTCGTCTTGTTGAAACAGTTGGAAGTACACCAAGGCAACATTCTTGATCCAAAATTGCTTATCCCTGTTATTAACGACGTCGAAAAGGTGATTCACTCATTTTGTTCATACCGATGACGTTAATATTTTCAAATTCAGTATTTCATCACAATGCGTTCAGAAATTCAGAAATCTACTTATGAGGAGAGTAAGGGACGTTACGAATCACATAGAAAACTGTAAGGATCCTTTTACTGCTCTATGCGAATTGATGTCGTTTATTTTTATCTTTCTCAGAACTCTGCCGAAAAAGTCACAATCCCAGAGGATATACAAAATATGAACAGTCATGGTTTAGGATTTAAGGTGCCCGTAGTTAATAAAACCAAACTTGTACGTGGGAGGCTCGAATCGTAAAATATTTTTTCTTTTTTTTTTTAAGTCCTGAGATTATCCGTACCTCTCTTTTTTTATTATTTGGCATTGCTCTATAACTGTGGGTGCACTGTGTGCTAAGTTTCTTATCCTGTTTCCGTTGAATTTCAATTTCAATGCTCATCCCAACTTTCAAATATGCGCCAGGAGCCTAGTATCATATAAATACGTTCATACCCTAAGAACTTAGGGTTTTTTTTCTGTTGGAGGTTTTTAAAATACCAGCTGGAGCACTCAGACCTAAATACCGGTCCATTGTACTACCAGATAGCAACCTTCTATTTGTTGAAGCTTTCCAGATGCTCGGAAAAAAGCAAATGACGCTGCCATGATAAGGAGCCTAAGTTACCAGCTCTCACTATGTCTGCGCTGAGTATCTGTAACCTGATGCGAGAAAAAGCAGGACATTCACAGAGGAAGTGCTCTGCGGTGTCCTCATCTTCTCCACAAGATTCACAGAGTGTGGTATCACTTTAGCCTAACACGTTCAAATGCTTGGCAAAAGAGAAGTGCCAGCTCGCAACGCCAATAAGCTTTCTACAGTCTTTTCTGCTACGAACTAGCAAAAAAGTTGCAGTCTTCTTACTAACGTTGGGGAGCATACGTTTGGTCTGTCTGCATCAAATGGAAGCATACCAGCTACGGTTGTGCTCTTCACAGATCCATTGATTGAATTGATTGAAGCCCTCACTGAGGACGCTGGCAGACTAAGCGACGGTTCAGGTCCTGAGAAAGCTATCTGAGATCCTTGCCTAGCAAGTTCATCGGCGTTCTCATTTCCAGTTATGCCGTGATGGCCCGGAACCCAAATGAGACTCAAGGAATCTAATCTTTTATCGCATTCAAAGAGCTCTTGCATTCCTGGATCACTTTCGAAGTGGTTAGAGGGTTGAAAAGGGCACTTAGCACAGCTTAGCTGTCGCTGCAAACAAAGATACTTCTCCCCGTCCATCCATTGTTCGTAAAGTGGCTCAAGGCCATTAGGATAGCATACGCCTCCGCTTGGAAAACAGATGCGTATGATCCTAAGGAGGTGTGCAGTCGTATGTCGTCGCTTTCCACAAAGGCACCAGCACCCTCGTCGATTTTGGAGCCAGCTGTGAAGTATCGATAACAGTTCTTTCCAGGCTCAGATTCTGGAGCGAACCAGTCCTGAACCGAAGGAAAGTTGACTGAGTAATTTTGACGCAGTTTGAGCCTTGGGATCATCGTGTCAGACGGCATGTCCATTAGACGTGAGTCAAAAGATATGCTGCTTGCGAGCTCCTCAAAGCTCCAGTGCGAATTGTGCCAGAGATCACATCTCTTTAAACGAGAAATGGTCTTTTATTTATTTACATCACTAGAGTTTTTACGTTGAAGCGCTGGGTTTGCCCCTTGGTCCACGCAAAGAGTTTTTTTTTTTTTTGAAAACCTTCAAATGGGTGTTTTTTGAGCCCTGAGTGTGCCCTGAACTCGCCTTATAATAGCCCCAGGTTTTCGCTTGGGTGAGTTCAATTGTCGAACAGGGGGTCGATTCTGTAACTGTGGAGCTGTGAAGTGATAAAAATTATTTCATTTTAGTCTTCACAGAATTACCATTTTCAAATTTAAACTTCACTGACAAATTCTTTTATGATAAATAATTTATCATGTGAAGAAATTTTGACGTTTGTTTTCATTTTTTCACAGAACGGGAATCGAATTCGCTGTGGAAATGTGATATTTTTTATCACATCACCCCCAGGACTATCAACTGATAATTTTGAAAACTGAAAACAAAGTTTTTTTTACAATTCTTTAGGTTATCAATTAATCCAGGGTTAACCCTGGAAAAAGTTCAACGAACTAAACTATTACGAGTAAGTTTTTTTTTTAACTTGGGCGATGACAGAACCATGTATATAAGTTCTTGTGATGTCAATAAGTTATCGTACGGTTAAATTATTGGACTGATTGAGTAATTTTTTTTTTTTTTGAATTTATAAAAGTTTTTTCATTTATAATTCTATAGCCTACTTCTTACAACGACGTTTGGGTCGTGTTTGATATTAAAAGCTGAAAATACCTTTTTTTACTACATTGGAAAAGCCTTGTTCAAAATCTCCACCCATTGAAGACTGAGTATAAATAACTATCATTTTATAAATGGTGTCAAATGTGAAAATTTCAAGCTTCAAATATGATTTCGTATATTTTGCTCAGCTGGCGCTACAAGTTTTGTTTTCCATAACACAACTCCTTGTATGAATTTCAATTTTTTTTAATAAATACCTTTTGCCTTTTTGAACATGGAGATTGTTTTTTTTTTAAACTCTTAATAAATCTTTCACGTCTCTGAAACCAGCACCAATATGCTATTTCAGTTTTTCTCAGTGGCGGAATGGTGAGGGACTTGTTTACGACTTTGTCCTTCAAATAAAAATGTGGATAAAAATCCTGGCGTGGATTTGTGAGCACATATGTGTACGCATTGCGACTGTCAGCAGTAAATTATACAAAATAAAATTATTCACAGCCCGATATCATTTATGGTATCAACCCTAACAAAAAAGGATGTCCAAAATTTCCCGATTAGCAATGTGCTTTCATTTGGCTTCAATTTACTTTCAGGTATAACAGTGTTAAGTTGTATAACTTATTTGGAAGACAACCATTCACAACTTTCTATTTAAGTTATACCCTCCCTTAAGTCAAATGTTCATTTGAAAAAACAATCCCCATCATCCTTACAAAACCACCTTCCAAGAAACAAAACATAAACCTTACCAATTCACATATATGTTCAACAATTTTATTGAGTGTAGAGATATTCTAAGAACACATTCGCTTTATTTTCGATTCTATTTGAAGAAAAAAAAAATACAATGGAAACAAAGACTATGTATTTTATTGTTCTTTGACACAAATGCTACCATATTGAGTTTCGGTGGGTTTTCCGTTGCTTACATTTAAGCGATGCCGATGGAAACAATAATAAAAATAATTTAACTCATTTTCCATAAAAATGTATGTACATCGCACACATACACATTTATTGTGTGCAAATATTTTGTGGAAAACAAAACAGCACTGTTGGTATTCATTAAATTCGTTTCCATGAGATTTTTTATTACCCTGAAACAGGGGCGAACGCAGGGGGGGGTTTTGGGGGTTGAAACCCCCCCGAAATTTTTGAAATAAAAAAAATAACCACTAGTTTTTTAAAACAAAAATCAAAATATAAAACATGGAAGCATAAAATCCATCTCAAAATTTCATTCTGTCAAAAATTTTTGAAAAAATCCTTCCAAATGCGGAATCCATTTCTATCGATAAGTTAATTTGCAGGTATTTCATATGTTTTGGAATGACTTTTTGGTTTTGGTATGTTTTTAGCATGATTACCCTTTTCTAGTGTAAGTAAATTTCATATGTTGATGTGGAGGTAGAATTGGGTCGTATACAATGGGACCTGCGATAGAAATATATGAAAACTCACTATCCTACTTATACTTGCAAACACATCGCATTGGTCGCTTCAAAACTAACGGCAGTTGCTACCGAAACACATAGTATCGGTCACTCCAAAACTAACGGCAGTCGCGACCGAAATCTACGAAAACTAAAATTTTCATCACACATACTAAAAACCAGTCGCTCTGGCTCTGTTTAAGAATGGGATCGACAATGGCAACTAGGAAAGGGTAAACTTATGTATGAATAAGCATATACATACCAATGAACATTGCTTGAGTATGCCAAAAGAAAGAGAGCCCAACAACTTTATAGACACCTTAAATGTTTGCGATTCGTCCCTACATATATAAGACAGTTCATTGTTTTATGCAGATCGGTGCCACACTTCCGGAATCCGTGGCTTCAAGCGAGCAATCTTTTTCATATCTGCGCAGATTAAAAACTTATCTGCGAGGAAGAACCAGCGAGGAGCAACTGAACGGTTTGATGTTGCTGAACATCTATAAAAGTATTGAGGTTGACTATGAGGACTTTATAAATATAAAAATGGCAAAAGTTCCATGGCGCATTGATTTAATTTTATAAAATACTAGCTGACTTGCGGCAGCAATTTGAATTTTTCAGTAACCTATTGTTATATTATTTTACTTAAGTAGGTACATTACAAGTAGTAAGTACAAGTACTTCCGGTACCATGGGAATAATGGAACAATGAAAAAATACAGACAGATTTAATTTTGGAATTTTTGGAATATTAATAACGACTTCCGTTCCCGAGGGAATATGGTGATTGTTCTCATAGGAATATGGGAATGAGTTAAAGCTTATGTTACTCGCTCGGGGATAGTGCAGCATTCTAAAGATGGAAGAATTTTTTAAATCAGTGCAGTTTCTAAATTCTCGTTTACGTAGAAATTGGGATAAAACATAAAGTCTATGTCTTTCCTCAGGTCTTAGACTAACTCTGTACAAAATTTCATTTGAATTGGTTCATTTGTTTGGGCAGGACGACCAGACAGAGCTACTTTTGCATTTATAATATTAGTAAGGACCGGTTCCCGTGGGAATATTCGGATGAATTGAAGTCTATGTCCTTCTAGATCATCTCTGTATAAAATTTTACTTAAATCGACTCAGTGGTTTGGGCGGGAGATTCTTTCGTACTTGTAGTAAGGACTCTTGTTCCTGTAGGAATATGGGGATGAGTTGAAGTTTATGTTACTTGCGGATAGTGAGGCTTTCTAACGGTGGAAGAATTTTTAAAATCGGTGCTGTAGTTTCCTGTATACGTTCCTGTTCTCATTAGAAAAGGATAAAATGCATAGCCTATGTCCTTTCTCAGGTTCTAGGCTATCTATGTACCAAATTTCATTTTCAGACAGAATCTAGGATTTCTCCTAGCAATGTATTTTACAAATCAATACCTACAGAGTATAAAAAAAGCATAAAAATGTTAAAAACAAATTGTTCGTTAATATTTAATATATTTTTTCAAAACCCCTCCCGAAAAATTTTTCTGCGTTCGCCCCTGCCCTGAAATCAAATTAAGTACAGTAAGCGTTTTAGAGACTTCCAAATATATTTCAGACATAAATCAATGTCATTGGTATTTAGGAAAATTAATTGAAAATTATAATTAACTGTAAAATAGCTTTTTTTATTCTGGGATGTTAGCAAAATTTGACTAAAAAGTCAAAAGTAACTTGTTGCAATTTATCAAGGGATGACTACAACAGAAAGTGTACAACACTGGGAAAAAAACTCGTAACTCGTCTGGCTTTCTGTCGCCTTTAATATTTCCTTGAGTCTTGGCATTGACCTTACTATCTTCCTTGTTACTTCCACACTCTTCAATATTTTTTTTATCGGCTAGTTTCTCGATCTCAAATGGAGGTGAATTTTGAAGGCGAAAAAAAAAATGATGCTTCAAATATTCTGTAAACTTAAGAGTTTATTATACATATATTCATGTAAATTGTCAGGAAATTTCGAGTTAAAATATTGAAATCAAAGAGAGATATGGACTATGTCTTAAAATCCTTGAAAGTAGAAGACGTCGATTGCCGCATTTTTTTAAATTTTTCTGGTACCTGTAACAAGAAAATAAAAAAATGGTGTTAAAGTAGACCCTTTTTCCCTTACATCCCTCTATAATTTTAGTGAAAAATTGGAAACTGACAAAATTTAAAAAAAAGAAGAGGGCCAAATTTCGTAAAAAAATCTTTCGATGGCTGTCAAATTTACAATTTTCATCCGATCGTAAAAGTTGTAGATGGCTGTATGTAAAAACATAGGGAGTGTATGCATATAAGGTTTCAGGACGATTCGTTAATATTTGCGTGAGTTACAGCTGCGGCAAATTTGAAAAATGCAGTTTTGAGAGAAACGCGTTTAAAGTTCTCAGAGCAGGAGTTCAAGCGCCTATGAGCTTCACTTCTAAACTCTGCCATTTCAAAAATATCCAAGATATCATTCCAATATTTTAGGACATCATTTTTGAGATGTTTAACTATTTTTTGAAAATGAGAAACTAGCCGAGCCTCTTAAATAAATAAAGAAAATTAAATAAAGTGACGCTTTACTGCAAATGTCTTCTTGCGGATCTGTTTATTGAGATATTCAAACGACTGCTTGATAAGGTTATCGAAAAAGGACTTACGAAAAGTAATTGTTCATTTATTAAATAGATGTGTGCTTAGTGATTTCACGTAACTTCGTCTTGTTGTCACTTCAAAGAATAGCCCTGTTCACACTGTACAATTAGTTGAACAGACTTTGGCTTGAACGACCAATGCTTGATAGTGTGTGTGAACCCTTCAGACGACCGCTTGTCCAACTTGTTGGATGGTTTTCAAATATTTTTGAAAATCTAGAAGTTGGATGGAGCGGAAAGAGTACGTGACATAAAGTACTACATCCGACCATCCAACATCCATCAAACGAAGTCTGTCCAACTAATTGTACAGTGTGAACTGGGCTAATCACTTATCCCAAGTTTCGGAACACTATCCTTTGACGCTCATAGTAAAAAAATAGGCATCTAAATCTTAAAAATGTAACAACATATCAACATCATATCAACATATCACCTGAAGTGCAAGTAGGCCTGCAGCTGTTTCCCGTTCGAAATCTTGGCAGAAGGCCAATAAATGGCGCACGACACTCTACTTTCTTGTGTTTGGCTTGTCTGCTACGCGGACGGTTCGTAGTTCGAATCCAAACGGAAACCAAAAATATTTCCCCGTGGTATTTGCCTCACGCGAGAAATTTACAAACCCCCTGATAGTGAATTCACTGCCATGAAAAGCGCTTTCTCGATTGGAACTAGCAGACAATTGTAGGTCCCCTCCATTCCCTCACAAGATATGGTTGTGAGAAATGAGCTATGTGCAATCTCTGTCGTGCCACCTTATGTTTGTAAAGGGATAGCTTTGTTATAAACAAAGGTTTTTGCCATTATGTTTTGAAAATGATTTCGTGCAAGTAGCCAAATTTTCGAATTCTTTTTGGAACATTTGAGGCCGTACGTCAGCAATATCGTGCCGAGTATTCTCTTTGAATATGCCAATCATCTCTGCATTATCTGCGCTGCAGAAAAGCGAGTTAACAAAATCCCACAAGAAATACTCCACCGGTGTTGAATCGCCGCTCTTGGATGTAAATCACGAGTTTAAATCTCGAAAGTATGTGAAAATTGTCGTAGGTAGGGTACGACTATTGGAAACTCTCAATAGCTATTTCCTTTCGAGACAATGTACCGCTCGAACGCAGTGCCCAGTTTTCATTTCGCTTCGATTCTTAAACGAAATAAAATGGCAAATTAAATTGAGCTTAAATCAAGTGTGGAAAAAAATCAAAAAAAAAAAAACTGTCAGATTGAAAAGTGGTACTTTTGGCGTGATGGTTAGCATATCCGTCTGTTAACCCAGAGGTTCATGGTTCGAACCCCAACAGAGACAAAAATGTTTTTCCACGGGTATCGCCATTAGCGTTGAATTGGCAAGTTCTTCGTTTGTAAATTCTGGTGCTCCTCGCTCTGTTGCGTCACCCTATTTATTTTATTTATTTTTATATTGAAAACCACCCTTTATAGTTAATCTCAAAATCTTCTGTTGCGGTAGTAAGAAATCGCCACACTTTCACAAACAGAACTTTTTCCTACTTAAAACTGTGGATACTTTGTACTTTTAAGGTGTATCGTTGGTCATTGGAACAATATTTGTCCTGTGAATTCGATCTCTATTAATTTCTTCATTTTCACATCCTTCATAATGAGTTTTAGCTTAGGATCAAGGACAATAAGTATTTTGAACAGTATTAAGTTGGTAAGCATGTCTGCCAGTCACGCGGAGGTTTGAGGTTCCCATCAAAAACATAAAATTGGTTTTCCGCGGGTATCGGCAGGCAATTTGAGAGTAATTACAATGCAGTGAATACCATTTTCTCAATTATACATTTTAGACCGGATAAAATTCTATGTTCTTGGAATGCATTAGATCCCGAGCCTTGTTGCGCCACCCTATTTATTTTATTTATTTTTATATTGAAAACCACACTTTATAGTTAATCTCAAAATCTTCTGTTGCGGTAGTACGAAATCGCCACACTTTCACAAAGTGAAGTTTTTCCTACTTAAAACAGTGGATACTTTGTACTTTTAAGGCGTATCGTTGGTCATTGGAACAATCTTTGTCCTGTGACTTCGATCTCTACTAATTTCTTCATTTTCACGTCCTTCGTAAAGAGTTGTAGCTTAGTATCGAGGACAATAAGTAATTTGCACAGTATTAAGTTGGTAAGCATGTCTGCCAGTCACGCGGAGGTTTCAGGTTCCCATCAAAAACATAAAATTGGTTTTCCGCGGGTATCGACAGGCAATTTGAGAGTAATTACAATGCAGTGAATACCATTTTCTCAATTATACATTTTAGACGGGATAAAATTCTATGTTCTTGGAATGCATTAGATCCCGAGCCTTGTTGCGCCACCCTATTTATTTTATTTATGTTTAGATTGAAAACCACCCTTTATATTTAATCTCAATCTTCTGTTGCGGTAGTACGAAATCGCCACACTTTCACAATGAGAAGTTTTTCCTACTTAAAACAGTGGATACTTTGTACTTTTAAGGCGTATCGTTGGTCATTGGAACAATCTTTGTCCTGTGACTTCGATTTCTATTAATTTCTTCATTTTCACGTCCTTCGTAATGAGTTGTAGCTTAGTATCGATGACAATAAGTAATTTGCACAGTATTAAGTTGGTAAGCATGTCTGCCAGTCACGCGGAGGTTTGAGGTTCCCATCAAAAACATAAAACTGGTTTTCCGCGGGTATCGACAGGCAATTTGAGAGTAATTACAATGCAGTGAATAGCATTTTCTCAATTAGTCATTTTAGACGGGATACAATTTTATGTTCTTGGAATGCATTCGACCCCGAACTTTGTTGCGCCACCCTATTCATTTTTTCTTTTGTTTGCTTTTGTTTTAAGTTAAATCAAACAAAAGCTTCAATGAATTCTAAAAAGTGTATTTGTTTTAACTTCGAGTTGATTAAGTTTTGAAGACAAACTGAAGTAGCAAAGGCAGGTTGATGCTTAGAAAACAATTCAGCCTTTAGAGCAATGGAAAAGGAATTGATTTCAGGTGACTGTCTTAAGGTACAGCACAAGAAATTAAGTCTAAATATTTCAAAAGCGTAGCTATCAAGTAAAAATTTTGAGTGAATTGTAAATGGTTTATTAGGAGTAATGTTCTCAAGACCAATCAACTGACTATTGGAAGTATATCTTCATATGAAGTCGGTCGGAAACCGGCTGTGGAATCCGCTATGTGTTTATTTCTTCAGGGGACTGTTAATGGCCGGTCTCATTTTGCTTACTGCTGACTGCACAAAAGTGAATGCACCGATTGGTGCTCGTTTCAATCCTCGGTTCACTTGGATCACCAAACTCTAGTCGTTGCTTTCTACAAAATTTTCTGGGGTGGATGTTACGCATTAGCTATTCAAAGGTTCTTTTGAAAAATTCTGATTTTTACCTCTGCGGATAAATGAAAATGTTTTACTAGAAAAAATGACCGTTTTAGAGGACATGATCGTCCTTTTTACAGAAACGTTTTTCATTTTACGAAAGTGGCTAAGGTTCAATTGGAACCGATTATCGTTTTTCAAAATATAATAAATGTCTTACTTTGTGTACTCAAAGATTATTTTCTCTGTCAAGTCGCCCGATTATAAATTAGTTGCAATGAAAAGCGCTTTCTCTTTTAGCCGTTCGGAATCGGCAGAAATTGCAGGTCCTCCCAATTCCCTCACAAGGCATTGTTGTGAGAAGCGCGCTAGGGTCTGGGCTCCCTGTTTGCTGTGTACGGTTGGTTGTGATCGCATCGCTTGAGAACAGCTCAACCGAATGTGGTAGCTTTGAGGATGTTGGTAGATGGTTTAAAAACCATGGCAACGGAAATTAAAAACAGAAATCTTGGGGATTTAAAACTGTTGGTTATTTTTCGAATCCTAGACATAAACACCGCGTGTGTCTGCGCTAAACCTGCTCTTGGCATTCTGGCCAACCTCCACAAAGATGAAAAAAGTGAAACAGTTTAAGACAATCGGGCCCCACGTTGGGCGCCACCTGTAACGAATTATACCTATGCCCCTCTCTCTCCTAGTAGACCACCGTTACACGTTCCCGAGTTATGGCATTTTTCCTGATTTTGCTTTTGTCCATATAAAAACTACGGGAAAAGAAGCACGAGACCGGGATCCTAAAAACTACGGACCGTTTTTTTTCTCATCTTGAATTGTAACGTGAACGTGAACTTTTTTAAAGTCAGACAATTTCTGTGCTTTTTCTGTGCATACCTTTTTCATTATAACAACTGTGCATTGAAAGTTTTCAAAGCATTACTCACATTTCTTTTATTCTTACAAGATAACATGAAGTTGATTTAATCAAACAAATATTTCTGAAGCCATCTGTACTAAAGGTCACAGGTCTGAACCTCTCATCGATTATAACTACACCTTTTGCTGTTCGAACTTTTTCTCTTCGACATAAGCCAAGGTCTCGTACGTGGTGTGGTTGCCCTTCCTGCAACCGCACCTTCTCAAACAAAGCAAAATAAAAAACAAATAACTTTCAACTTGAGTGACTGACACTTTACCATATAAACGCTGCATATTCTGTTTATCACACATAACTCGTCATGTTGGGCGCCATTTATCTACTTGCAGCTTCAAGTAAAACAAAATACTTGTACTCACCCCTCCCCCCAGAGAACCACTGCCAACATATCAGCTTCTTGTTAGTTATAAAGTGTATTACAGCTTAGCAAGCCTTGTGCACGTGATTGTTAAATAAAATTCAACTTCACTTAGATTCAGGTGAATTGAAGAGCCTGCCATTGTATACAGTCAGTGCAGTGTTCGCGCAAAAAGTTCGTAGTTCATCGTGATATCTTTGTTCATAAACGTATATTCCGTTGAGAAGAGAAAAAAAGGAAAAAGGAAAGAGCTTTTTTTGTGATAAAACCCCGTGGGCGTATCACTCATCTTCCATCCATCGCAACCATTTGGCTTTGTTCCACATTCAAATCAATTTATCGGTTTCATAAATTATCTTGTTTTTCTCCGTCGAATTTAAGCCACTCAAGACTTTGAAAGGATAATAATTTTGAGTAGAGAAAAAAATAATTTTTTTATTGCAAGGACATGTTGGCTGTGCTATAATAATCTTTATCTCCACACCGCAGTCATCGTCATCTTACTCCGTATGTGACGAAGAGATGAATTCATGAACCGTGGCTATACTCCCACACTTATATTTATCATTGCCAGTGGTTGTTTCTTATTTCGAAAGCACGCTAATTAGTTGCTCCTTACTCAAAAAAAGAAACATAAATTACCCAGCTTCAAATAACAATTTATTCAACCCAATCTTCATGGTTTCGTTGGGATACTTGAGAACGGTAACTAACCAAATGAAAGTGCAAAATAAGCTTTTAATGGATGACAAATTAGCGTAACTGATAGTCAACGCCTTATACATTTCATAAGCTGCTGTGATAATGAAGATAGAACTGTTTTTTCTATTTTTATAGTTCTTCCTTGGTCTTCATATCATGAAGAAAGCTTCTCTTAAATTTGGTTGGGATGCAAATGGAGATTTTTTTCTTATAGTAAATCTTCTTTAAGGGCAGAGCATGCGCTTTTGAAGACAGTGAATTCAAGAGCAGAAAAGAACTGGGCATAGATAAGTTAAAAAAAAAAAAAACAGAACTTGACTACACATAACGAAATAGATGAAATACTTGAGGTTTAATGCCTTTGAAGTGGAACCAATCTCATCTCTACCCTCTAGGATTTATCAGATACACATACGTTCCAACAATGCTTTTAAATCAAACTTTGAACGGATTAACTAGGTGTTATGTTAGCTGTACACTCAATGTTGATCCTGGTTTTACAGTTGTTTCCATGGAAACGGTAGTCTAGGGGCAGCAGAGGGAGAAAAGCTAACACAATTTTCATATTAAAACTGCTTGGTGACATTTGTATGTAGAGAAATTGACACTGGATAAATAAAGTGAAGCGTTGAGTTATAACTTCTGGGTAAATAAATGCCATTTCTTGTGATTTTATTGGTTAGTAAAAATAAACCCTTTGTGTTTTTTCCTAAGAGGTATATAAGCCTTAAATTTTCATTAAATTGAATTTATTGTATGGCTTTTTTCAACCTACATTGTAAATAGACAAAATCTCAGTTCCTTTTAGAATTCGTTTTGAAATTCTCAGAAAATCAATTTCAATTTTACAATTGTCGTTTAGTTGAAAAATGATTCAGTAAAGGGCTACGTACGTTTCAATTAGCTTGGGAGTATTTCTTTCTGTCGAATCATTGTAACCAGCTACCTATCATTAGAAGTATTCTGGGCTGAAATCCTGCTCATATTTTATTTTTATGTAGGAGTTTTTCTTTAGCCTTTTCTAATAGCTCATCACGAGACGAAGAAAATTGACAGGTCTGACCCAACTTACGCTTAAAAGCGTCAACATCCCCTTTTCAAATGAAGTCAAACATCTTGGAGTGATTCTGGATAACAAACTTCTTTGGTCTAAATGTGTCAAATCTAAAACTACTAAAGCACTGTCAGTCTTCTGTCAATGTAAAGGAGCCTTTGGCAAGACATGGGGTCTTTCACCGAATAGGGTCCTTTGGATCTATACGGCTATGATAAGACCAATCATCTCCTATGCGTCAGTTGTTTGATGGAATAAGCTCTCGCGTAAATACGTTATTGCCTCGTTTGCCAAACTTCAAAGAACAATTTGTCTGGGTGTTACAGGGGCCTTCCCCAGCACACCGGGAGCTGCTCTCGACGCACTATTGAATCTTGCTCCCCTTGATACCTACATCATGGGGTGTACTCTCAAGACCATTTCTCGTTTAAAGAGATGTGGTCTCTGGAACGGTTCTCACTGGAGTTTTGAGGAGCTCGCAAGCAACATATCTTTTTACCCACGTCTATGCCGTCTGACACGATGATCCCAAGGCTCAAACTGCGTCAAAATTACTCAGTCAACTTTCATCACGGCATAACTGGAAATGTAATCGCCGATGACCTTGCTAGGCAAGGATCTCCAACAGTTTTTTCAGGACCTGAACCGTCGATAGGGCTAGGCTCTTCAGTGAGGGTTTTCAATCAACGATTGGATCTGTGAAGAGCACAACCGTAGATGGCATGCCTCCATTTGATGCAGACAAACCAAGCGTATGCTCCCCAACGTTAGTAAGTTATTAAGGGGTTAGGCCACCCTAGAACTTTCGAAAAATCGATTTTTTTTTTTAAATTTCAAATGGTCCCTTAGGACCTCAAAAATGATATCCCAAAAGATTATGGCCGAGAAAAACTTTTACGTACTCTGTTTTCGAATTTTAGTACAAGGCCGTCTGGTCCGCAGCGAGCTCCTTTTGTGAGCGCAAGGGGCAAGGTACGTTAGAGGAGTAGAGCATGTTATTGAAAATATTTATTTCCTGACTAGTCTAAACTAGTAGTCTAGACTAGAGTTGGATTTGCGAACGTCTCCTTCCGGCATCGCAGATTAAAAGTATTGTAAAATTATTCATGATTTTCTACTACTCAAAACTTTAAACGCGTTTATCTCAAAACTATGTTTTTCAAGTTGGCCGGACTCGTAACTCATGCAATTTTCAACCGATTGACTTGAAATTTTAAACATGTCTTGAAATATACATTGTCTATGGAAGTACGTAGGATTTTTTTTTATGTTGCGTAGTTCATTTGTTATTAACAATTTTCTGACAATTTTTTAGGCAAATTTTGCACTTTTCACTTTAGAAGGGCGCCATTTGGCCAAAAATCAATATATCGCAAAAATCCTACGTATTTCTATAGCAGTGAGTATATATAATCGAAAAAGTCTATTTGCTCATTATTATTCAAAAAATTACAGGAGCTGTTGGTCCGGCCGTGGAACTCAAAAAAAAAAAAGACGTCGTCGAAAAAATGCTGCACAGCCGCCATTTTGTAATGAATCGATTCAAAAAAATTATCGTAAGCAGTCATTAATATAAATAATAAAATCGCGTTTCAGTTATCTCGATTTATTTTGTAGTTTTTTCTAAAAAAAAAAAAAAATCCCCAAAAAGCCTATTTTTTTCAGCCTCTAGGGTGGCCTAACCCCCTAAGACTGCAACCTTGTGGAGAAGATGAGGACACCGCAAATCACATCCTCTGTGAATGTCCTTTTTCTCGCATGAGATAACAGATACTCGGCGCAGTCATGGTGAGAGCTGGTAACTTAGGCTCCTTATCATGGCAGCGTCTTTTGGCTTTTCTCCGAACATCTGAAAAGCTATAACAAATAGAAGGTTGCTATCTGGTAGTACAACGGACCGGTATTTAGGTCTGAGTGCTCCAGCTAGTATTTTAAAACTGCAGGACAGTCTCAAAAGAAGTGAATCGTGGCCTCCAAATTTTCTCTATGAAATTTACAGAGGATATTATCGCTTCTCCTTAGCACGTTTAAATGTTTGACGAAGGAAAAGTGTTCAAAGGCTTTAAACTCTCTGCAGTACTTTCTGCTAAAGGGTGACCAAAGTGTTCCAACTCTCCTATTAAAAACGGGCACTGCCAGAAGAGGCACTTGATCATGGACTGAAGACTGATACGACTGACAAAATGACAAGACAGAATCATAAATGAAAAATGAATTTTCATTTTGCAATAACCGCTGCGAGTGAGTTTTAAAAGTGGATAATTGTAAAAGATTTTTTACCATACTTTTTACAATTCACCACACTTTTAACCATTTCAGCCTAGTGAACACTTCTTCGGAAAGTGAACATCAGTCAGTAACGAAAGTAAGTTTTTATAATTTCTAGCTGGTATATTCTTGCGAATGCGTTATGAGCAACAGAATTTCTCATCGTGAAATGAGGTTCACGTCGTGAAATGAGGTTCACGTCGTGAAATGAGGTTCACGTCGTGAAATGAGGTTCACGTCGTGAAATGAGGTTCACGTCGCCGTCATTAATTTAGGTTCTCATCGTAAATGAGGTTCACGTTGTATAATGAGGTTCACTTAGTGAAATGAGTTTCTCTTAGTGAAGTGATGTCCACCTAGTGAAATGAGATTGACGTCGTTGAATAACGTTCAAATAGTGAATTGATGTTCCGTCGTGAAATGAGGTTCATATCGTGGTGGTCGTCGTGAATGAGGTTCACTTTGTTAAATGAGGTTCACTTAGTGACATGAGTTTCCCGTAGTGAAGTGATGTTCACCTTATGAAATGATATTGAAGTCGTTGAATAAGGTTGAAATAAAGAAATAATGTTCCTGTCGTGAAATGAGCTTCAGGTCGTAAAATAAAGTTCAAGGTTCGTGAAATCAGGTTCACAAATCATGAAATAAAATTCACAGCAATGAAAACTCTACAATTTGGTCTCCAGACGACTTCACGAGCAAGTTTACGAGTGAACAAAAATGTCAAATATGTATGGGTTAGCGTCATAGTTCAGAACTAATTAGTAGGCTTAATCTCCGGGTACATTAAATAATATATTATTTAATGCCTGCAAAGTTTCAAGCTTTAGGAATCAAAAAAATAGAAATCACTATCAGTATCACTATATAGTATAAAATAAAGTCGATTTCTCTGTCCCTATGTCCCTGTATGCTTAGATTTTTAAAACTACGCAACAGATTTTGATGCGGTTTTTAATGAATAGAGTGATTCAAGAGGAAGGTTTATATGTATAATACATGCATATTATAGTAGAGAAAAGCCGAGAAATTTAAAGATTTGTAATGTGATGTCGTAACAAACATATTTTTCTGCGCTTACATGGCAAACGCTTTCTAAACCTTACGAGATAGATCAAATTTATGTACTACGAAATTGTATATCTTAAAAAGATCTTTAAAAGATAAATAAAAAAATCCGTGACAGCATATGTTTATCTCCCAACGATAACCCACAGTAACCATTTTTATCTTTTACGTATTACAAAAAAAATTGGGTTTTTTACCAAGCTATTTTAAACGATATAGTATTATTCCTTATCCAATTACATTAGATACGTTGTGTATTTTATGTAGATCAAAATTGCCCTTTACAGCATGTGATTTAAATGAATATTTTCGAAGATATTACAAATTTAAAAATTGCGGGACGTAGCGTTTGCGGCGGTACCAGCCGGCCGGGGCGGCGGGCGGTGGGAGCGTGCCTTTAAATAGCGCATCGTATATCATGGTTTAGTATCAGCATTGTACCCGTGCGAAGCCGGGCGGGTCGCTAGTAGGATAATAAAGTGAAGTGAAATAATTGTTTCGTAACAAAATTTGAAAATATCTGCTGGATCTCGCTTTTTTGTAGAACAAACCGTCCTTTACTCGTTTCTATGAGTTACAGTACTCAGAAAATATACACAGGCTTTCTTCTTTCCAAGGATTTTTAATGATTCCATGCAACTCTTGAAATCGTTGCCCTTATTAGCAGTAATGTGTTGCCAGATTATTTTCGAAAACCAAATAAGAACGCCTACTACTTCTAAGAATCAGGACTCATGTTGTTCACAGAAATCTTCTCTACAGTGAAATCATATTGTTCCAACCCCATATCCGCTCCATCTATTTTGTTCAGAATTTTGGTGCCCTAGGGTAGTGCCTCGCTTTCTCGTATTTATCGGGTAATTAGTACTTCTGAGAAGCTATGAAGCTCACGAATTACTAGTAGTCTAGTATTACATTGTGAGTAACGAAAAAGTCTATTCTAGTAAAAAGCAACATTTATTGAACATTTACCATTCCTTGTGAATTTTTAATCATTTTCTTTATATAAAGTCTCTTCATCGTAGAGCCTTTGTTGTTTCGTTAATGGAGACAATATTTAACAACTATTATGTATATGTCCACAAATTAAATTTCATCAAATTTTTTTTTTTGCCAAGCGAAGTCCTGTTTTGAGACAAATTGAAAGGTCCCTTCGCTGTTTTTACTCAGAAAAGGTTCAAAACTAAGCGATAATAATTGATCCTTTAACTGATGTTCACTTTGACTTTAAGTGATAGTCTCGTTTTAAGTGAATTCTTTTATGATAACTCGTAGAAATAAAATAAGAAGTTTTATAATCTTGAAAGGATTACACTTGAGAGGAAATTACCAATTAAAATGGAATTTTCTTAGGTCAACTAAGTTGAAATAGAATAAATTTGTTTTTATATGAAATCGTGTTGCTTTGCATGCTATTTTCACTACGATACAAATGTAGATATTTTAAAAATCCTTGATGGTTACAGAACCCAATTGTAGCTTTATATTTCCCATAGTAGAAGAAAAATGTTCTTCTCCGTGTTGTAAGCTTGACTGTTTTTGTTTCATCAAAATAAAATTTTACTTTCCAGTTGAAAGTGAAATGGTAAATATCTACTCAAGTAGATATTATAACAATTACAGCAGACGGCAAGAGCCATGCTTAACCATATTTGTTTTTATATATTTAAATGTGTATCATTATATATTTGAGAAACTGATAACAAAAATCAATCAATCAATTTAAATCTACTCAAGTAGATAATTAATTTGGTATCATCGGCAAACACAGCCACATGAACTTTTTCGTCAAAAACAAAACAAGCTGGACGCACATTTATCACTACTTCTATACTTCTTGATTTAGTACTTTCGGGTTTGTATAGGGTTAGAGATTTTCTATTGCCTCGATTGAGTCACACGCCAAAAATCTTTAAATTCATACAAATTGTATTTCATGATTCCAAATCACCACAGGAATTGTTTCACTGTTTTTTCAAAAGCAATCCTTCTTTTTTAGGTTTTAGAAAACAAGTTAACAAAGATAAATATTTGCAAAGCATCGTCTCATAAAAGTTAATTGAAATTCTGGTCATAACCCATCAAGCCGCAATATCTAGAAAGATTTAATGTTTGTAACTTGCTTTTACAGTCAAAACAACAAACAACTTGTTACTTTTTTGCAAAGTATTTTCATTTAAATGTGTTTTGACCTTAGAGAAACTTTTAAGGGTGGGAGATCCTTTCAACATTGTAGGCACAATAGTTCGACGCAGAAACTCGTTTTATTATAATTTCTCTTTATCAAATTGTAGTAATTTATTCATGTTTATCAAGTATGAAGAAAATTGAAATTCTTCTAAAAATCAATTCTAAAAGTTTCCTAACTACAATGAATGAGAGTCCTTCAAAAGTCGGAGACTATTTATTAGGTTCTCTCGAAATTCAATCGATGCAATTTCATTGAAAAAAGTTTCATCGCAAAGTGTTTCTAGGAAGGAGGTATGATATTTACAAATTCAACTGGAGGTGTGCATTATACATACGAGAATATTCTTCGATTGAATTGAATTACGCTCTTCTATTAACGTTCGAATGGTACAAAGAAGTAAAAGGCCAAAAAATCTGTCAAGCTCTTTGACGGAAGTATATTGTGAAAGGTTTGTTATCAGATGTATTTAAGGTATTTCCTAGAGGAACAGCTTTAAAGGAACGAGCAATCATTTAAACGGAACGGAAAAGCAAATTTATGTGTGTGTAAACTTATTTGCATAAACATATCACCAAGAATTACTTGCATGAGAGGCTTCTTAAATTAATGCAAAGTCAAAGCACTTTAAGCTCTTGATCCGTTCATAACTTACAGAGCGTTGGGCACGAGTACGATAATTTTGGCGACAAAAAATAATAACGGTTTTTGGTGGAGGGGTTCAATTCAAGCATTTCTTACTATGGGAGGGGGGGTCTATCTCCCCCCGTTTAGGCGGTAGGGGCAATTTTATAAAAATTGACTTAAAATCTAAAAAAAAATATTGTAGAACAACGGGAAAACTTACAGATACAATTTATACTTTTTATAAAAGCCAGAAACTTGCACTTTATAATAAATTTTAAATGAAGTGGTTTCAATTTATAGTTTTTGAAATAACTGACTTCAAAGTCAAAATTTACGAAAAAAAATTTTAAAAAATCACTTTGAGTATTATGTTTCTCGTGATTACAAATGCCAATAAAAAAAAATTAGATGTAGTTAGTTGCTTCAATAAATTTTTTATCAAAAGATATAAATTACTTTTTTCTATGTCTTATAGTTTTTGAGATAATTGAAAAATAGTAAAACTATTGAAGTATGCATTATTTTCAAAAAATTATGGAAATACGTACGAATTTACAATAATGTTAGGAAATAGACTAGTGAAAGTATAAAAATTCATAAGACAGGTACTTATGTGCAATTAATTTCCGTATGCAACAACTTTCCGCATGGCCCGCTTCGCGGGGGCTCATTATTTTAACCCTTTTCCCGCAGGGTTAAGCTGCTCATGCTAAATATGAAAATAGCAATTAATTTCCGTATGCAACAGCTTTCCGCATGGCCCGCTTCGCGGGGCTCATTATTTTAACCCTTTTTCCGCAGGGTTAAGCTGCTCATGCTAAATATGAAAATAGCAATTAATTTCCGTATGCAACAACTTTCCGCATGGCCCGCTTCGCGGGGCTCATTATTTTAACCCTTTTTCCGCAGGGTTAAGCTGCTCATAAGCTTTGGGGTGTAAATTTTTTATATGAAAAGTTTCTTTTAAAATTAGAAAATTTTTTGATTTTAAAAAAGAAATATAGTTTTACTATTTTTCAATTATCTCAAAAACTATAAGACATAGAAAAAAGTAATTCATATCGTTTGATAAAAAAATTTATTGAAGCAACTAACTACATCAAAATTTTTTTTATTGGCATTTGTAATCACGAGAAACATAATACTCAAAGTGATTTTTTAAAATTTTTTTTCGTAAATTTTGACTTTGAAGTCAGTTATTTCAAAAACTATAAATTGAAACCACTTCATTTAAAATTTATTATAAAGTGCAAGTTTCTGGCTTTCATAAAAAGTATAAATTGTATCTGTAAGTTTTCCCGTTGTTCTACAATACTTTTTTTTAGATTTTAAGTCAATTTTTATAAAATTGCCCCTACCGCCTAAACGAAGGGAGATAGACCCCCCCCTCCCATAGTAAAAAATACTTGTATTGAACCCTTCTATCAGAAACCGTTATTATTTTTTGTCGCCAAAGTTATCGTACTCTCCCCGAGCGTTGAATTAATTGGGTTGTCTCATGTAAGCGCATAATTACCTCTTTTAGAGAGTTTATTTTTTAGTTATTTTATGAGGTAATGAAATTCAATCATTTTAATTTTCTTATAGGTTTTTATTTGTGTCTTAAACTGTATGAAATTATTTTTATATATATGTATGTATTTACATTTTTTACATAATCAATTAAATTTGACACCGAAAATAAAGCAGGTCATAATGATAGCGGCTGTTTATGTTTGTTATCAGAAAATATAATATAATACATAAAATAGCCTAAACCCACCAGGGAAAAGCGTTATTCGTTTACGAAAACGAGCTAATCCTTGCTTTATTTTATTTGCTTATATACCCGTGGTGTAATGGTTAGCATGTCCGCCTGTTAATCCAGAGGTTCGTGGTTCGAATTCCATCAGAGGCAAAAATGTTTTTTCCACGGGTATCGCCTTTCGCGAGGAATTGGCAAGTCCTCCGTTTGTAAATTCATTGCCATGAAATGCGCTTTCTCAAACTGCCATTCGGAACCGGCAGAAAATTGTAGGTTCCTCAATTCCTGACAAGGCATATTCGTGAAAATGCGCTTTACCCTGGATCTCCTCGCTCTGTTACGCCACCCTATTTATTAATTTTATTTTATATAATAAAAACATCAGTGCATAAAAATAAAGTTTTGATGGAATCATGTCCCTCATTGCCTTCGAGTCCACTGCGAATGTTGTTGTCTGAGTAACCAGCGAACAGGGTTTGTCCATCTGTGGACCAGGCCAGCGACAAGCCTTGGCTGACCCACCACATGCCAAATCTCGGATCTTGATCTTGATGGACCATACGCAACGTACAACCAATAACGGTTGGGCGGGAAGCACAAGACGTTGATGATGTCGTTATGCTCAAAGGTGTACAAGTTCTTGCCGTCATTTAGATCCAACAACAAATTCTGAGCGCCCTTACCGCCGGATGTGCAGAGAAGAATCGAACTCATGTTATTCCCAGAAATCTTCTCTTCTCATCTATTTTGCTCCGAATTTTCATGCCCTAGGGTAGTGGTGCCTCGCTTTCTCGTATTTAACGGATAATTAGTACTTCTGAGAAGCTATGCGGATTTCGAATTTTAAAGTAAAGCACAAGGATGTGCAAAGTAAAACACAAGGATTTGGCAAAGAGAATCATCGGTTGAAACTCTCTCGGTTTCCAAGCAGCCACAGTGGCCGTGTTACAGGCCTCAACGGTACGATTCCAACCGCACCACACGAAAATTAGGTTCGACTGGTTTGGTGAGAAACACACACATGATACCCAGCCGGTGTGTCCATCTTCTTGGATGGTGTATTTGCAATCAGCCAAAGTGTTCCACAGCTTAATGGTCTTGTCTCGTGAGCCAGAGACGATTTGGCGGTTGTCGGCGCAGAAAACAACCAATAGCACATCCTTGGTATGGTCTTCAAATGTCGGGTGGCCTTGCCAGCTGCCAAATCCCAAGGGCGAAGGTTCTTGTCCCAGGTTCCGGAAAGAGCGTAGTCTCCGTCGGATGACAAGACAACGTCTCTAATGAAGTGAGAGTATCCATACAAACGCTTCTGGGGATAACAATAGCTTTTATCTTCATCGCTGTTCAATATACAGACGATCAAAGTCTTATCACGAAAAGCAGAAATAATGGTGTCAGGATCCTTTGGGTTGGAGAAGATTTTAGTCAAGCCATTGTGCCCGTAAAAGGTCCCAACATTTTTGTTTGACGTCTCGACCACTCTTTTTTCTAGAAAAATCACTTTTATTAGTTTACACTTATTTGTTGCAAAACAAAGAAATTGAGTTGAACTCAAATAAATTTATATCATTAAATATACTCGTACTTAAAATCCATGAGCTTGAAAAAATAGCTGTTTTGGTTGACCGATTTCACCACACAAAATAGCTTCTTTTCTGTATGGTTGAGTTTTGTTTTCGTATTATGTAATTGGGACTGGGAACTTGAGTTTGCACACCACCTGCCTGTCGTTTCGGAACTCAAGCTAGGACACAAAGTGAAATGCTGTTTTGACAGCCCATACAAATTGTACTGAAAAAAGAAGAAATGGTGTCGGATTAAATAATTTAAATAAAATATAAAATCAAACAAAAGTGATTGAAGTATAAGCGTATTAGCATCTTTAAATGTTAAAGCTTGAATAAAAAAGTACAGACGAGTGATTTTTACCTTTCAAATGTATTTAATTTGCTTTTGAAAAATTTAATTTTTGTATGGGAAAAAATGTAAACAAAGCTCTTCGTAGATTTTGTTGAGGGGATGATAAATTTTGTTTAACTAAAATTTTCATTGAATTATGAGTGGTCTTCGATAGTTTATTGATTTAAACTAACGCACATTCTTGATTAAAAGCTTAATTTGTAGGAAATTTTAATTCATATTTTTTCAATAAATGAAAAGATTAGTAAAGTTTTTAATCTTTTCATTTATTAGATTAAAAAAACACGTGGATTATTTCTACTAAAAAGCTCATTTTTTCAACCTAAATTTTTATTGAAAATCACAGCTCGTTTTTGCACTTTGGACACTTCCAGTCAACTTGTTGGTTGTACTTTAATTTTATATTTTTCTTTAAACTTTTATTAATCTATTTCAATAATAATCTCGAATATTCGACAGGCGAAACATTCTATTCTTAAACAATTTTGTTGGAAAAGTGGCAATTTCCATACAAAATGTCACTTGTTTTGCCCCAGCTCAGTTCTACTTTTGGCCGCTACGTGTCGTGATGGCCAGTCCCAATATTTTCACACTTTCTTCTACCTTTAGGCAAGGATGGGTTCAGATATCAGAAGATCCATTCTGTCTCTTTGATAAAAGAGGACATGATGAAGAGCGGAGGTGAATCAATGAAGTGAGGTGAATAATTGAATGTCATTTGAATGGAAAGTCTGCTTGAAACATCTTCTTATTGCAATGACTTTCAGGGTGTAATGTAAGGGTAGTTTTCAGATGGTATCCAGTTGAGCCAAAAGTATTTGTTGATCGTTCTTTTTCTGTTATAATGTCAAGCTTGACCCATTTTGTTGTAGTACGACGTCTAAAAATCGGATGGGCTTATGTTCGGTCTCATCATGCGTAGTGTGTACCCCGGTGCAATGCAATAAGACCCGCGGCAATAAGACCCGTGGGTCTTATTGCCCAAGGAAATGGAAATAACACCCACGGGCTTTGTTTCCACTGTGAAGAGGCAATAAGACCCACCAAAGAAAAGAATTAAGGCCCATGTCTTTTGTTGCCATTTTGAAACAGTCTGATGAACATGGGATCTTAAAATTAGTTTTCTTTCTTAGAAAGGGTGAAGAACATAGTGGATGCGTTAAATTCATATATTCTTTTTAATGAAGGAAACAACATTTTAATGTACCGAAAAACAAAGCTCCAAAATTTCGAAACTTATTTCAGCTTTCCATGGATATGAATTCATAGCTCACGTTGTCTCCCACATAGGACATAGGATGGAAGCTCAATCCACTTTCTTATGCGCACATAATGGGTTAATCTACTTTCTTAATGTTTGTTTTGCTCTTAGCTACATTCTCCTGTTCTGTTCGTGTGAATTTTTTATGTTCAACCCCAAGCCCGTACTACCCGAAGGGAAATTTCTTTCGCTTCGCTTTGCTTTTTACTCACGGATAGAATAATGAAGCTAAAAGCGAAGCGGAAAAAATTTTCTCAAGGGAATATGGATGTGTGGTGTAAAAATAAAAATTCGCGCGAATTTTTATTTTTACACCACACATCTATATTCCCTTGAGAAAATTTTTTCCGCTTCGCTTTTAGCTTCATTATTCTATCCGTGAGTAAAAAGCAAAGCGAACAAAATTTGCATACGTGTAATACGTGCCTTAAGAAAAACGCGCGAATTGACCGCATTAAACACATAGTATGATTCATTGTTCCATAGATATTTATTATGTACGTGTGTTCCTTTTTGGTATGTCATACTCATAACCCACAATCAGAGCATGGACTTATGTCTAGTGGAGTAACGTCCATGTGCAAGTTTATTCACATTGAAAATAAGTTTAAGTGCAACGGTGAGACTTCTTTCCATTACGAAATGGTATTTAAGTTCGCAGAAAAAGGAACTAAGGCCCGCGGCTGTTACTGCCATTTTATCATGGAAATAACCCCCGTGGGCCTTACTTCCAAAACAAAGAGGAAATAAGACCCGCGGGTCTTATTGCCGCGGGCCTTATTGCACTGCACCGTGTACCCCAAAGTTCGACTCTTGAGGATGCCATCCAACAAAGAGAGTAGTATGAACCTTCTGAGTTAAAGTAAAAATATTATTTTTTACTTTAAAGGTTTTTAAATATGACATCTTTAAGAAGTTTTGAGGAAGTTCTAATGAATCAGTCTGCCGTTCATTTATCGACTTCAGTTCGTTCAAATACTGATAAAGGAATGTCAAGTTGTTGCCCCGATAACTTGAGAAATAATGTACATAATTCAATCACATATTACTCGATCACTGGTGCGGTAATTCGGCCCCTGTTCTTTTTCTGCTGAGGTGCCATTAGTGTTGACGAATCCTTTGTCAATCTGGTTGGATCTAAGTGCTTACCGGGTTTAGGCCAGCTTGTGTGCCTTTCTCATTTATATCTTGATATCCTAAAACCACAAATAATTGAGTTCTTGGCATTGAGTAGTCTTAAATTACGAGTGTTTTGACAACATTCAACCAATTGGATCTATTGAGTATGGAAGAGAAAGTCATTATATCCCTCGGGTTTAGGGCACGAACCAACTGAACGGCAACAATTAGACCAGAATTTAAGACTATGCGACATCGCTTTGCCGCTGTGCTTTCAATTTTGTTTTAATTTTGACTCTTTGCGCTCAGTATGTACGTGGCCGTGCCCGTGCAAGGATATATGAAAATTTAATTATCTCTGTTGACCGATTCGTAAATACTGAGTTGTTTCTCAGGTTCAGAGACTGCAAGTTCTTCAGCCTGGAAGATACTGAAAAAACATTAAATTTTTATATGGGAGGCTAACGTAACAAAATGCTTGGTTTAACTCCTTCGTGTTTCCTCTTGTCCCTGTCGTCGATTAAAATTTTAGCGCCACGGGTGTTGAAATCAATGTACTCGTTTGAATGTTCATTTTTGGGTAATCCATTAGCATTATGATTCTATAGGCCTGTATTCATGTCATTAAATTGTTTGAGCCGCAGGCGTCTGTAGGCCCTTCGGTTCTGTTCTGTACTAATTTATTCTTAACTGGTTTAGGCTCTAGTGTGAGGTGGCGTTTGGATAGACTTTGACTCGTACGTTTCCAATTGATCCTTTCCTACTGCGGACTCAATCTCCATTTATTGTAGAACACACTGTACGAGAACTTTATTCTCGTGATGTTGTCATATTTACAAACAATTAAATTAAATTAGCTTTTTAATGACATAAAATGTAGAAAAAATGTGGGTCAAACCGAAATTATTGTTGTTTATGTATAAAACCTAACCAGGTAGTCTACACCAACATCGGTGGAATTGAATCAAATTTAAATTTAAAGCACAACACAGATAAAGCTTTGTTATTGAGGTGAGGGCTCCAGTCAACTTTCATTATTAAATCAGACCGTTTACAAGTACTGCATTGCCTTTTGTTAAAATATCTACACACACACACATTCAGGATACACGTCCATGCACCTTTTCAAGGTAGTATGCGCCCCAAATGTTGATTTCCGCTCTCAATTGCATTTTTTTTTTTTTCATAGAACTAACCTCATTTGTGCATTTTTATGTTCCTGTGTTTGTTTGCTTTAAAAAAAAAATGAAAAGAAAAAAGGGCAAAAACTTAAAAAAACAACAACTTTAGTCCTTACTTTTTGTTTGAAGTGAGATTCATGTTTTCGTCGTAGAAGGTACGTGCAGAGCACTAAATAAAGCTTTGCTTTCAGCTTTTGCTCATCCTGCCTCTCTCCTCGGCGTTATTCTCTTGAAATGGAAATGAATTAAACATAAATACGATCTTGCGCTTCACAGTCTGCATGCGAAACCCACACCTCGTATACATGTGGGCGGAGAAGCGAATATTAATAAATCAGACATTTTTGAAATAAAGTTTTGACAGATCTGACACATGCGAAGAAAGTTTGAAAGGCACGCTACTCTGACTCTCTCCCGCACTCAAATTGAGACCAGAGAACATTCCTTTTGAAGAGACGGAGTATGGACAACTGGGAGAGCAAATGAAATTTAATGCCAGTTCAAATTCATAAGAACTTCCAATCCTTACGAGTGTGTCCTGTATAAATGCAATCGCATGTCAGATAAAATCCAGAGTTGATAAACTATGTCCTTCGATAAAAGAGGTGTGCTGTGCTGTGTTCTTGTCGTGCTCACGGTTGGGTCATTTTTTCCATCGTCCTTTCCTTTTAAAAAGTATAGTCCTTCGAAAGTTATTTGTTAATTATGTATTCAGTGCACAGCTCCATTAAGGTGTTGCAGTTGTAATTTATAGTCAAGGACAGTCCACGTGTGTTATTAACTCGACCTGATTCGTGTGTGTGAGCGTAAACTTGACACCGCTGCTTTCGTAAAATTCTTGCACATCCTTAAACGAGAAAAACTGATGAGGAAGAAGCCTTACAAAGTGCTTGTGTTTGACCCAAAAGAAAAATAAGTGAAAGAATAACTTGAAGTGTTGACACAACTGCAAGGACGTGTTATCCTTGCAATGCATAAATATGCATAAGCCGATCATTTGAAATTGTTTACAATGCCATAGTGGCGGCTCCTTGTGTTTTCTTATTCCTTGACTTACAAATTGTGTTATTGATTGAAAAAATCAACCCCACCCTCACACCCACGTAGCAATCCTTTCGTCCACCAGCAATCTCTGGATAGTTACTATGTATCGCTTTGCTCGGAACTGGAACGAGAAAAAGTGTATCTAATCTCTCGTCCTTAGCAAAACAAAAGCAGCAAAGGAATATGGAATTAATTAATTTCTGTGAGTAGGTTTCAATGTTTGTTTTAATAAATTTTGCAATTTTGTGAGTGTGTATCTAATTGCAATTCTCTGACCCTTTTTTTGTATTATTTTGCTTTTAACGTGAAAATCTAGGGAATTTACTTGAAAATCATTCTTTGTTTACACTCAACCTTCTTCAGGTAGAGGCTTATTGTTTCCTGGTTGCGCATTAATTGAATATCCTTTCATCGTTTGGCACGTATCAGTGAATTTCTTTCGTTTGCTCATTTCTCCTTTTTATTTGAGTAGAAAAAAAAAATTGTTGAGTATTCCTTGTTAATAAAATGGAATCAGCTTAATTATAATCCCCATGACACTTCTTGTCAGGTTTTTAGAAAACATAGCCCAAGAAGTTATTTTTGATTGATTGGATTTGCTTGTCCTGAAATTCCGAAAATACGGTCGGGCTTTGGGTTAAAAACATTTGTTCTTTTTTTTGTGGCAGTCTATGGTTGCTGTTTATTCATCAAAATGGAAATGAATTAGTTTTGTTTTGTCTATGGGTGATGGTGAAAGCAAACGGTTTGAAAATGAGTCAATCAAAACAAGTTTGACATGAAGACTTATGTTATACTTGTGTGGTTTAGATCTGAGTTGATGATTTAAGAGTTTTGTTTTGTTTTTCGTTGATCAAATTGGTTGAAGACACTAAATCAAGCAATGACAAGGTAGTCTTTTATATTCAATTACAACAGTTTTAACATCCACTACCACTTAATTATTTATTCGAAGTGTTAAGGGGTATTTCGTAGATCTTTTAATATTATTCAGTAAATTTATCTTTACAGACCAGAGTTAGCTTCATGTATAAAGCAACATGATTGTATTCATAAACAAGTATGAAATTTCTTTTCACCCCGCAGCTTTTCAATTTCATTTTTGGCTGCATGCAGACAAAAATTTTTCAATTTGACGAGTATTTCTAGGAAACAAAACCAGAATAATTTTCATTGCATTCTCTTTGGCAGTTTCGAAACTATTTTGAATGGCAGCGGTTTGCCTCAAAATGAAGAATATTTTAATTCATAAATAATAGAATTTTGCGTTTTCTACATTTCTCTAGAAATATCTGTTTATTTATTTAATTCTAAACCACTCTATTTTATGTTTTTGCAAACATGGCGTGATGGTTAGCATGTCTGCCTCATAAGCCAGAGGTTCTTGGTTCGAATTTTAACAGAGGCAAAAATGTTTTTCCACGGGTATCACCTTTCGCGAGGATTTGGCAAGTCCTTCATTAGTAAATTCATTGGCATGAGAAGCTCTTTCTCGATTAGCCGTTCGGAACCGGCAATTGTAGGTTCCCTCACAAGGCATGGTTGTGAAAAATGAGCTAGAAATAAGCTGGAACTCCTCGCTCTGTTGCGCCACCCTATAAAAAATAATATAAATAAAATACTAGAAACTCAATGAAATCAAAAATAATTTGCTTTCGTGACTGTACATTTCAATTATTGCCTAACCCAACTTAAAACGCAAAGCTTGGAAACTACTCAGAGTACCATTTAAAATCGTAATAGGATTTTGTCGAATAAGTCTTGATCCCCGCGGAGAGTTGGCAAGACATACGGGAGTAATTACACCACCTTGGAAGTGATTTTCGGAATCAGAATAAAATTTGTAAGTCTTTTTTGTTCATTTCAAGCTAAGGTTCGAAGAAATGATCTAGACCACGGGGCTCCCTGAAGTCTGTTGTGTCACTTCCAGTATCCCCAATATCTGGACAGAGGCAGAACGAGCTCCAGTATCTCTTGAAAGGGCATCAAAAAGATATGCAAATTAACTAATATTTAAATAAGCTTGATGTTTAACTCATGAAATCAGTTGAAATGTAAATAATGATCTGATGTGCTCGAAAAGTGTAAAAGCAATTCGAACATGTTTACCTCATGAAATCAGTTGAAATAAGCTTGATATTTTTGGGGTTTTTTTGCAGAAAACATTGCAAGGTTAGAAACTATTTTTACTAAATCCTCCTTCTGTGCATTGTCTTAAGTATTTTCTAAGAAAACGAAGAGTGTGACCTTTAAAAAAAATAGATTAGCATAACAAGCTTGGACTGAGCTTAGCTCGTTTCTCTCAACCATAACTTACGACTAAAATATTAGACTTTGAATTTGTTTGAAGAGATTACAAACGACAAGAATGAGCTGTGAGAAAACATTCATGAGATTGAAATGTTAACTTAACTGACTTACTGGCCGTTTAAGGGTTCTTAAAGCTAATCCAGAAGCTTAACTAATTACCTATTGAGGAAATCACACTTTCTTTTGTCTATTTACAAAATTATATTCAGCCTAAAGAGGCAGATTTGCTTACCATTATGCTACTAGCGTTTTCTATATACGTAAGGACTATAAATATTATATGAAAAGTAATAGCTTTGAAATGTGTAGTATTTCTTCCCTTTTTTTAATTTAACTAACACTCAAAACAAATCAAATTTTCTGTGCAATGAATTTCAAATAGTAGCATCTACAACAAATTATTTACATTTGAAGAAAGATGAAAGCTCTTTCATTTACATTTACATTTACATGAAACCTACTCCACACATTAATCTGCGGAGTAGGGGGGTTGCAGCCGCGTGACAAAGACCATTTGGCTGATACACCACAAGACTAACTACACAAATACTACAAAAAACAAATTACATATGACAACAACACGCAGTAGTACAGGACGGTCCCCCATCTTCTCACTAACAGCGCTCATTCCGATTTAATTACGGTGTTCTAATGGGAACCGACTCTTTTCGGTAAACAAGGCTCTTTCATTATTTTCTCGTAGAATCATCGATCGTTCTGAATTTTCGTCTGGTGAAAATTAGCAAAGGTGGTTTTGATATAAAATTATTTTTGGACTTATTAAGGTGGACATTACGGTTATGGGTGAACCTGAACCTCAACAAAAATCTTTCGATAACGAGCTCTCTCCAATTTTGCAGCTTAGATTTTCTTCCCATTATTGCGCCACCTAAGACAAGGTCTTCCATTTCCACAATTTCTCTGCAATTTTTTTTCGAGAACCTATCAAACCGGAGCGTTGACGTCCATCCGCTCTACATGTCCCAGGCATCGTAGTCTCGCGTTGCGTACTCTTCATGCTATGCTCATGTGGCGGTACAGCTCACTAGTGTCCGACCGAAGGTCGATTTCTAGCCGAAGCCGAAGCTGAATATTCGGGTGAACATCAGCCTTCGGCCGAAGCTTCAATAACTTAAAGAGTTTTCCTTTCACATTGACTTACATAATGTAAATTGAAAAAAATAATTGTTTTTTGGATATACATATGTACTAATTTCTCTTGATCAGGTTCGTTCGCTGAAGCCCTGGGGTAGCCACAAAGCGTTTTTTGAAAAGCTTAAACTCGCTCTGAATGTTAAACTGATTGTTTCTGAGCCCAGGAGTCGGCGGGGCGAGTTGGCTGTCAAATTGCATATATTTTTATTCAAATGATCTCAATAAATAATAATTCATAATAATTATTCAAATGACAGGGATATATGAAAAACTCAGGTTTTTTGACAACTCATAGAGTTGTCAAGGAAACCTGTTCGGTCTATTTTGGCCGAAGCCGAAGGTTTAGCCGATTGTAGTTTTCTTAGCCGAATGTGGCCGAAGACGAAGCCGAAGCTTCGGTCGGACACTACAGCTCATACAGTTTGTACAATCTTCTTCTCCACACATTTTCTTTACATACGCGACTAAAAGTCCTTCAGTGTACTTTTCTTTCAAAACGGCAAAGTGTTTAATCATCTGCTTTCGATGAAATTCCTGAATTCGTAAAGCAGGACTGGCTTTCCTAGACAGGGTTTTGTTTCTCAATTGCCTTCTTAACCAGAATTTTCTCCTAACACTAATATCGTCTGTGCTAGCGAGTATTTTACAACCTTTTGACGGATTATTCCTCTGGTGTTGACTTTTAAGCTTTGTACAATCTTTTTAAATATGATGTTGAAGAAATCGAATAGTTTGTCACCTTGTCGAAAGTCTCTTTCGACTTCAAAGGTCTCGCTTTCAGTCGTTCACATATTACAGCAGACACATTCATATATTAACAAGACAAGTATTCGTGTAGTTATTATAAGTCATTTATCGATGATTAGCATCTGGATACAAATTCTTCGAGCTACAAAAGGTGGTTCTTTATTGGGTGCGTTTTAAATGCAACTCAGTAATCCTTTGATCAATTCATCAGTGCACTTTGTTTCGAGCTCCCACACCGAAATCGTGTTTCTCGATTAGCCTTTCGGAGTCGGCAAAAATGGTAGGTCCCCTCCATTCGTTTCCTTACAAGTTATGGTTGCCAGAACTGTAATAGGCTCCAAGGCTCCGCTACGTCCTATGTATATATTCTATTTTGTTTTTGAGATTATTTTTGTTTGCTTCTTTTACGTATACAATATTTTTCTAGAGTTGAGTAGCGCAGTAATAAAGTTTTCAATCTGGCAATACTTTTTTCGGAGTTGGTTTTTTCAACATCAGCTGTCACTTGATTTTTGCTCAGTTTCGTTTCCCATTTCACTGTGGAAGAATTAAGGCCGCACGAGTACAGGACACTGCGTGCATTCGGTACATTTTCTCAAAACGAAATCTCTAATGACGCCGATTTTCACATAATTTCGAGTCTTAAACCTGTGAGTTACCTCCAAGATTAGGCGATTCAACACCACCATACTATTTTTTGTAAGGTTATGTAAATTGTCTACGCAAATAAACCCGAGACGATTGCCAACTTGGAAGAGAATTTTCAACCCAATATGGCTGAGATATGGCCCCAAATGCTACAAAAACTGGTCGAAAATTGGACCTCTAAGCTGGAATTAATTCGAACTCTTGCCAGAAATTTTTTTTGAAGCATAATATTCCAAAACATGACCCTTATCTTTATAATAAAACTGAATATTTGGCCATCCGCATAAATAATATGCGTTTTACTTTTTCTTTTTCCTTAAAACCACACGTATTAATAAAACCCCCTTTAGAATGGCGATAAGCTTACAAATGGCGCCACGAACATTAAAAAGAAAATTAAAAATACTGAGAATTAACGGTTGGCTACAAATTTAATTATCATGGAAACTTGGGGTTAACCGTAAAATCGATTTATCGCTGCATGCAGTGAAATGTTAATCAAACTCAAATTGTGCCCTTCAATTCAACTTCCAATAGAAAATTTAACATAATAACTTTTGGTTCATAAATACAAAAATGCGCCAAAGTATTCTACATGTATTTACATCTCACCCGCACCACTTTACTTCACTTTAAGTAATTGAAAGTCCTTCAATGAGTTCAAATGTAATGAATGCAGAATGCAGAACAAAAAGAGCAAGAGCAAATCTGGAAGTTTCTTGATTCATTGATAGAAAACGTACATGTATAATCCTAAATCGCTCTCAAATGATTAATTCATACATAGTGTGCATTTTTATTTAGCAGAGACATAAAGGTTACTTTCATCGTTGCAATGAGAAAAAAAATTAATTTAAAATAATGCAGTGAATCATGCAAACATATTTTGCTTTTGACGAACTGACAATTATAGGCGTAAGGAATTCTACTATTTCAGAACTTCGAGTCAATTCTAGTCTTCTGTAAAAGTAGATTTTCATCAGTTGCTTCGATCAAAGCGAAAAGGTTTAAGTCAAGCGATTCGATTTGAATATGGAACCATACATCTTCGAAAGAAAATCGCCTATACCACAGGATATAACGCAATTGATATTTTAGGCAGAGTATTTGTATCCATACATCAACTAACAGTCGCAATATGGATAAATATAAATATATCAAAAAAAAAATGTGAATGCAGACTTCTTATTTTCTGCTGAATTTGAGTGTAAAAGTTCGCATCGTTGTACAATGCGATGGAACGAAAATGCGAATTGTTCAAAGCTTCTAGTTCGTGTAGCTACACAAAGAAAATCAAAGAATGAACCTTGAGAATATGCAAAAAATAAATTACCTTAACCCAGTCGTTCTGAAATAAAAGTTCCTCTCGAAACATTTTTCCTTATTTCCCTCCGAATTCACAAAGTGATTGTTTAAGTAAAAAAAAACAATTGGAACCCTGAGTCATCTATGCATGTATGTCATCTTGTCTCAAGTACAAAACACTGACTTCGGGGAAACTAACTAGCTATCATAATTGAACCAAGTGACAGCCTCAATGATTTTCCTCTGCACATTTTAATTTAAATGGAACTCTGCACGTGGCCTTCAGTTAAGGAAGTCACAAAAGCAAACAAAGATTCCAATTAAAAGTAAATTTTGCAAAAACTGAAAACAAACAATATTCTGGGATTCGCTAAATCTAATTTTGTTCCATTTCGGAAGTGACCTGCTCTGTGATATGGCCAATCTAAATTGAGAGAGGGATTCCACAAAAACTGTTAACAAAGGGCAGCTGGTGCTACTTTATTTCCCCCAATTCACATTTCAGTTAGTGAATGTGCTGTCACAACAAAGAATAATCATCATCAAAAAGCCCTTTGTGAAAATGTGTTTCAACACTTGCTCCCCGTCTAGGGTGGTGTCTTAATCTATTTTCGTCTGTAGGGGCGGATTGAATTCTCTTTTGGGGGTAAGACTCCCTTTATTGCAATCCCAACGCTAGATTTACTTTATTATGTGTTTTTCAACAATAATCAAGTAAGACGAGTTGTATTTCTCTTCACAATGCCTTCACCTTCATCTCTATGTTGGTGAGCTCATTCGCTCAACAAAATTCAAATAGCACCCTCTTTCAATTCGTTGAGTAATTTCATCCGGTTTCATATGTGCAAAGTTTCACCAAAAGCATCTCAGTGCATTCCGACGAGTGATAAAAACTGTAAACTAAAACGAAAAAAAAATACCCAAACAATAGAATAGAAAACCCCCACATTCTGGACCTGAATACGACCACTTAACCACTTAAAGTTCAAGGATTCATCTGTGTGAGCTCATATAAGAAATTCAACTTGCAGGAATAATGAGGCAAACCCTTACACGGCAGCGTGCAAACTTTCCAGTTTCTTGTCAACACTAATAAAATATGAAACCCCCTTATTATTTGTTTTTCACTTCGCTTCACTGTGTAAATGTAAAATGGCTGAGTATGTGTATTGTTTGTGTTGTGTAGATGTAACTATGTCTGTGTCTGTGGCTAACATCAGCAGCATGTTTAGGGTCTTTTTTTTACGTCCTCTAATTTTCTAATGCTATAAAAGTGGGGTTTTCCTGCAGCTATGCACTCAAAACTAAATGCATTCGTGTGTGGGTGTTTTGCGGTTGCAGTTTTGGGGTGTTTTCAATTAATTAAGCCTCGCTTGATTTAAACAGCAATTAAATGGGGGTAGTTTTAAAACTGATAATTCTCTGTTCACCACGAGACACATGTTAACTCTTCAACTGAATTTTTGTTAATGCTTCGTTCTAATGATTTATTTTGCAAAATTTTGTTTCTAATTTTCATTTCGTTTCCTCGTTGATGTTATTGTTATTTTGTGTTAGTGCCAAAAAAAATGTATAAATATCAATCAATTCAAATCAAATCAACTGAAAACGAAATTAAAAAAAATCCAAAATGAAATTAAAATTAATCGCAAGTCATTCATCACAATAGGCAACGGAAAAATGGTCCAGTGTTCGAATAAGTACAGACTCAAAAAATAAAACGAAAATTGAAAACCATGTATCGATTAATTCGAATTTAAATCTCAATGGATTTGGCAGTGAGAGTAACAGTATTAAAGGCAAAGGAAACCATGTCGGCAAGGAGGTAAAAAAAACTTGAGTTTTTCTTCTTTCCTAACAAACTTTTTTTTTTTTCTTCATATGTTTTTTTGTTTTTGTAATGTGGCTACGTTTATTGTGTGTTAACCTCAAACAACGTAATGGAAAACGACTTGAAGTTACGCAATATGATATTGTGTCGATGAATAGGAGGGGTGCGCTATCTGAGACGTGTCGACTTATTTTTTCTAAACTGTTCGCTGTCATGAGTGCTTGAGTGATCTGGTAAGGGGATTTCGATTTCCATAATCGAACAATGTGAAGAGGAGCCTATGACGCAGTCCATGTGGTGTGTGAGGAAAAGAATAACACCAGATGTCCCAACTTTCCTTGTTTTCGACGCTAAGTTAGCACTCTATTATAATTTTTTGTTGTTAACATTTGCTACCTGTTGCGTAATGTCTCACTTGATGAAATCCTCCGATAAGTATGATGTAAGTCAGGATTAAACTTTCAGCGATTACGTTGGTTGCTTCCCGTTTTTACAAAAAAAGAACATCATTTTGGAGAATCACCATAAATATCTGCGTGTTATCGATTTAGGAAAGTGGCCCAATGCGTGATTGGCACCAGGAGTGTCTACGTGTCAATGATACGATTTATGGACGAGACGACCTGATCACACGCTTTTTACTTTTAGGAGAGTGATGTCAAGGTTTTTCTGTTGATTTGGATTCTGGTTTTGGAAAGTTTTTCTGAGGGAACTGTTTTGCTGAAAAGGACCTTGAAATACTACCGCCGCGCCACTTTTACAGATTTTTATCATCATCTCCAAAGGGCTGTCCTCTTTAGCACCGTTGGTAAACTTCGACAAAAGATAATTTACTGAGTATTTGTCCTTTTTTGAGCTGCCTTAGTCAATTTGTTTTTTCTGATCTCTTGAGTAGCTTGGTTTGCATCAACAACACACGACACAAATTTCTTCGAGCCCCCAATACTGCTCTTTCTAATATAATAAACAGAGCGTTATTCTTAATCGAAGGAAATCGAAGCTGGAGTCTGAGTAAGATTCTAAATTGCTTTTTTCAATTACGAACTCTCACGAAGAACTCGCAAGTCCTTCGGAAGTATTTTTTTTTTTTTTTTTTTTTTTTCGAATAAACTAGGACGAATTGTAGAAAAATGTGACAAATACCAGCACGTCGGTCGTCCTGAAAGGGCTTTTGTTTCGTTCCCATTCAGTGCACTGAGTTAATAGAAGAGGAGGCTGTTTAAAAATCCTAAAATGTTGAAGACTAAGGTGTTTTAAGTATCAGAAGGGCCAGCAAACCCTATTTGAAAACGTTTTACCCTGCGCCTAACTATCAGGACATTCCCAAAAGATGTGCGCTTCTGTTCCTACGTCTTGAAGACTTTGCAATACAACATATTGTTTCGATTATTATGATTATTCTTGAGGTGGTTAGTAGTGTTAGTAGTGTCCCGCGATTTCTTCACCCTTCGATGAATAAAATCAGAGTTGTGTCCCAGGTGAGATTTCCGTTCCCAGGGATCATACAGAACTACCTGTCAGGCGTTGGTAAGAAGCGGCAGCAGGGAAGTAGCAACTGGCACCCTGGTTGCACTATTTGCTCCTTACAGCTTCTATCAGCAAACAGCTACAGAAAACCATAAAAAGTTGCTATTATGCTTTATTTGCAACGTCAGCATATTTTTATTTTTAAGCCTATCAAAAACATGTATATGTACATAGCAGCCGCTGCAGCTGCCATGCCAGCAGCTGAAAGCTGACCATGTTCAATTTTGCCAGCCGCTGCTTAATACTTGCCGGTTGCCGTCTGATGGCTGGTACGGTGAATTTCGAGTCCACATTAAGCTCATCAGCGGCTGTCAATAGGGGGTGTTTAACTCGCCACTGACAACAGGCAGTGTATGGAACCCTTTGAATCAGGATTGCGAGCCAACTAAGCAGCCAACCTCTTTGCGATTCTGTAGAGTGTATTGTACCTTCATGTCCAGGAACCGAAGTGAGAGTGAGATTATGAAGTGTAGCTGATTGTATCAGGAACGTTTAGGGCTTTTGGTTTGGGTTCAATTTAAGTGAGCTCAAATATTTCTGGGCTGACTGTTTGAGCAAATTAGTCTGCTTAATGGTGGTTTCTTCTAATGAATTGTCTTACAAATAATTGTATGCCTATGGCCTCTACCCACTTGAAAAATAGATGCATAACTACCAAGATGACTTGACTTCAGGATGAAAGATCCTCGCACCTAAAGTTATCCTGCCTTGAAAAGTGGTTTTTCTCATATTTGTTCGGGACCTACTGGAAGCGGAAAGTCAGCTGCTGTCATTGGCAGCTATACATTAGACGCATCTCCAGGTTATTGCTTACTGCACACGTACTCCTTGCTTTGAGTTGGGTCCACTTCTTGAAAAGCTGTCTCTTGTTCTTCTATGATAGTAAAACTATCCTAACCGTTAGGTACGTCAGTGGTATGAAGCAGTCTATTATGAAATCTGCCAGGTAACCCCGCAGCTGGCTCGAATAAATTTTATCCTAGAGGCTTAATTTTCGACCACTTTTTGCAACAGTTGTGGCCGCATGTCAGCAATAAAGTTCGCCGAATATGCTCTTCCATGGCATCAATCGTTTCGGGCTTATCTGCGTAGACTTCACATAACCTGACAAAACCAGTGGTGTTAAGAAGCGCCATCTTTGAAATAACTCAAAGGTTTAAAACTCCAAATTATTTAAAAACGGCATCAACAGCGATTTCGTTTAGAGACAATTTGCCAAACGAACGCATTGCCTAATAGTCGTGGGGTTTTAATTCTTCTCTGGCAAACCAAGTTGAGTCAAGCGACAGCTGTCAAAAAGACCACTTCCAAAAAACATATTGCCACATTGATAGCAACTCGTCTAAAAAAGACATCCTTTACAAATTCTAAAGTATCTGCACTGACTGACTATCTCATTAGTTTCATTCTTAACAATTTCCTTTTTAAAATTTTTAAAATCCTAATTCTCGATTTATCAAACAATCATCTACACAGCTTTGCAGAATCAATGGAGATGGTTAATTATCAGCTGAAGAAACTTTGATAAGGGAGATTTAAGATAACAGAACCACTTTGTTAGCAGAGAACGGAGAACGAAGAACGCCATCAACTAAAAAATTCAAAAGGCACTCATCTTAATGCTTGGATCTTTTTTTTTTATATATATATGATATTTATTCTTTTTTGATTTGATTCGTACAATTTCATAATACATATAAGTTAAATAAAGAATAATAGGTGTCATTCTGTAGTTTTAAAAAAACTAGTATCGAATGGCCCGTTAAATAATAAAATTCAAAAGTGAATATTACAAAATTAATGAGTGAATGTGGGGTTCACATGTTAAAGCAAAATGCATTTATATAAACATATTTACAATTTACAATCCAATCTTTGAGATTAAAAATAAAAGTACATATAGTACATAAAGACAAGAAAAAAAAATAAAAAAAGCCTGATAATTTAATTCAAGAAAAGACTTCTAACTGCTGAACTATCCATTTCAAAGAGCCAATTTCTTACTTTTTTAAGGAACAAGCTTAAAATTGTTATATCATATTTCTTATATCATATGGCAAGTTATTAAACAATTAAGTGCAGAAGCTGTAAAAAAATTTGAAAAGTGAGTTCTGTTAGACTTCGGAACGTTCACTAGAACCCGAGTATTTAATCTTAAACCATGAAGGCTAGAGTTTCTATGAAAAACACTGTATCCACTTCTCATAAAAAACAATTTGAGGACTTTAAAGATATATAAATGTTTCACTGGTAGTACTCGAAGATGTAAGAATAAAGGCCAGCTTGTAGTTAGTCTTGATTTCTTACAGATTATCCGGACAATTTGTTTTTGCGATATTATCAACGGATCAAATGCATTAAAATTAGCGCCTCCCCAACTAGCTATAATACCATACTGCAGCTTAGAGTGTACAATACCATAATATATCTTCGTAAGCAGTTTTGTGGAACAATACTCTTTCAAAAGGTACATTTTTCGAGTTGCTAACAAAAGATATTTTTTTAGATCGTCAGCATGATCCTTCCAATTTAAGTTCTGGTCTTATAATACTCCTAAATACTTAAATCGATCAACAAAATCTATTTTAAAGCAACTATCATCACAGAGAATATTATTATTGAAGTTGTCAATACCACAAGTGTGATTCGATTGTTGAATTTTTTTACATGAAGAGGAATGAAAAAAGACATCGCAATCAATAGGATGCACTTTCCTTAGGGTACAGAACATAATCTTTGTTTTCATGCTAATTACGAGCTCATGTTTGGCAAACCATTACCTTAGAATCTGCAAATCTTTCTGCAAATTAACAAACGCTTCAAATACAGAGTTATTCACATATGTAAAAGCTATGTCATCGGAACATAATTTTAAAATTGCATCTTCAGTAGACTTACTTTTTCGAAACCCAAATTGGTTATCACTAAAAAAATTATTTTTATTTACAAAAGATAGCATCCGGTCTTTCATGGGCTTTTCAAAAAGCTTGGAAAACGTTGACAACAACGAAATTGGTCTATATTGGCTCATTAAGCAACGATTTCCTTTTTTAAAGAGTGGTATCACCTCTGCAACTTTTAAGGATGCTGGAAAAACACCAGAGCTTACACTTACATTGAAAATGTATGAGAGTACATCGGATACATAAAAGGCAATTTCTTTTAGAAGGCAATTATTAATTTTATCCGATAAGATATAATTTTTTTAAAAACTTCAAAGGACGTAAAGTTTTGAAAAACGAAGCTGTTACATTCAGATTGATCTTCCTTCAGATCCTCGAAAATGTTACATGAACATGTTTTATTTGTAGGTCGGGGTTTTGATAAAGAAGCTATTGAAACGAAATACTTGTTAAAATTGTTGGCAATATCCATAGGATTAGATATGGTGTTGTTTTCAACTTCGATTCTTTGAATGACATTCTCACTTCTTTCCTTATTTAAAATATCATTCACCACCTTCCATTCATCTTTAATATTGCCCCGGCAGTTTTCAAATTTCTTACCATAGAATGTGTTTCTACTCTCTTCAACCTGTTTTTCCACAATTTTTTTTAAATTGGTGTAATGTTGATTAAGCTTCGAATTCTGAGGATGAAGTTGACATTTTTTCCACATCATATTTATTTTCTGAATTAGTTTAACTAATTTTTTATCTATCCACGGTTTTATCCGCACTAATTTAGAAGTTTTTGATGATTGATTATATGAAGAACAGCTATCTATATGTTTTTTTTTAGAATTCCAATGAAAGCATCATATGCTGCTGAAGGGTTTTCTGCACTATATACCGGGTCCCAAAACTCTACTTTAATAGCTTCTCTTAATAATACATAATTAATTTTAGATTCAATGGTTTGTTGTGGGTGATGTTCAGCATTAGCTACGTTTTTTGCAAAAATATTAAGCTTAATCATACAATGATCTGTAATATCATAATCTAGGATCTCGCTAGAAAACTCATTTGGGTAATTTGATCGATGTCTTACAAAAACATGATCAAGACATGTTTTTGATTGAACAGTTAAACGAGTCGGCTCGTTAACTAAAGATTTTAACCCGTACGATGACATAAAAAGTAAATAATTGTCTGTGTCATTGTTATTTTTTCAAATATCAATATTTATATCTCCTATGACTATAAGATTTTTCGTTCTTATGTCTTTTAAGAGATCATTCAATTGCTCTAAAAATATCTTTTTGTTCAAATTGTTTTCATGCAAGCGATACACACATAATATTACAAAATTTTCATTTCCGATAACGCAATCAACTTTAATAACATCAGCATTTTTCAAATTCTAAGAAACAACCGCGCATTTATAAGACTTTTTTATAAAAAGAGCAACATCACCTGCATTATAAGAATTATTGCAATTGCCATATACGTCATAATCAGGAAGACTAAAGAGTGATAGTTCAGAGTCGTATAGCCAAATTTCAGTTAAAAAAAAAAGTCTGTTACAATATTTAAAGCATCAATATGAGCTAGGAAAGAGTTAAAAATTTTTCTCATACTACGTATGTTTTGATGAATAATAAAATAAGAATTGTTATTTATATGTGTTTGAGAAGTATTTGTAAAATTTAAATTTAAGGTTTGCATCTCAGTTTAAGTTAATTTTTCTAAGTCATCAAAGCATTTTACTTTTATAACATCATCTCCTTCTTTTCTACGCAAATAAATAGTGTTACTTCTCATCCACATATACTTAACTTTTAAAGTTGATTTCGCCTTCCTTGCCTCTTAAAACAACTCCCTAGTATACGATGTCATGCCTTCGTTGATGTAAACATTTGTTCCATCGTGGTGATCGCCGAAAAATTTAACAATCTAACAAGAGAGGACTAAGAGCTCAACCCTTCCGTGATCCTCTTTCAGTTTTCATTCTATGGTAGTACTTTTGCATCGTCATACAGGTTCTTGGAGAATTCTACCAAATTCGAGTCACATCCCTGTCCAATGGAAGGACATTTCCATGCACCGCATTAATTTTTTATTTTAATTTAACAGCAAAACTTTATAGCTTCATTTGAACCATTAAAATTGACTCTGCGATGCTTTTCTATATGTATAAAAATATGGTCGCTTAGTATACAGGCCATTATCCAGCCTGAACTTGTTTTGATTCAGAATTTATTCCACAAACTACTAACTTAATTCGATTATGCGGATTTTAATTTCCCTAATATGAGTTTTGTTCCAATGCTGCGATTCTTACCCAAGCCATTTTCTTTTTTTGAAATTGCTGTTTAATTTTCAATTTGAGTTCTATTGAAAAGAGAAAACTCAATTTATGCTTATGAATTATGCAACTACAAATGACATTCATGTTCCATAGCAATTCGCAAGATGTACGAGAGATACACATTTATGTCTTAGCCAAACACAAACTCACAGGAATTTAATTTTATTTGTTCAACAACCTTGAGTGATTCCCACAACCTAGTTGCGACTTTGTGGACAAAGTGCTATCCGTTTGTGTAATGAGGTTGGTGTGCACTTGCTATTTGAACAACAAAATAAACGTATTTTCAATCAGAAAACCTTTGCGAAAACATGAAAATTCCACGAAAACCATTGTAAATTAAAGCCAAAGAAGACAATAAAATTATTTGTTAAGAAAGGGAGGATTATTATTTTGTAATGGAAATTGTTTGTCAGCTAACAACAAAACAAAAACATCAAACAAAGGCCTGTCCGGAGGCAATTATACTAAATATTTAATGAAAGGGAAATATACCCGGTAGAAGATCGTATTCTCCTCATCGTAAAATTTAAGTGACAACCTGTTAATCATTTAACAATAAAAAATAAATTCAATCAGAAAATCTCAGCCGAAATTTTATGTTTCAATAAGCTATCGGAGACCATAAAACAAAAATACTAATGTTGTGTCCTTTGAAGGATTTTCATTAAATTGTCACAGGAGTATGGGTAAGCTATTAGCAGCTTCGATTGCCTTGTAAATACTTAAAACAAGATGATTATGGATTTGAAGTGCTTTTTATAACAATGCTGATTGATACGATGGATAAAGATGGAGAGCTTGAAAATTGCTCTGTCTGCGATTCTATTACCAAATGTATGGATAGACTCTGAATTGAAAGTAGACTTATTGAAGCAGGGTTCTTCTTTTTCCGATTGAATAAGCTGAAGCCTATGGTCTCAATTGTTTTTCACGGGGCTCAAGTACACACACCACTCAGAGAAGGCTGAGGGATTTATCATTCAATCACATTTTCTGAATATCTATTTTCTTTAAATAGATTTGATTGTGTGGTTTGTTTCTTCAAACTCAACTGCACACATATAAGGCAAGCAAAGCAACAGAAATATTCAATTAAATCTAAATTTCAAAGCTTTAAGTGGGTGATTTGTTAGTGACTTAAGGGCTCACTTACCACCTGAATGTTTACATGCCTTGAATGATTACTTCTGCTACGTATAATATTCACACAGCCTACATTACAGCTACATCACAGCTGCTGGCAGCTAAAATCAATAACCAAAAATAAATCCTTGCAATTGTATCGCCTTGGTCTATAAAAATTTCTCACTGAGTGACAACAAAAGACCAAAGCCCATAGATTGCTGATAAAAGTGTATGCTCAAAGCAGTGACCACTTTTCAAACACAAAGACGAATAAAATAAAAGGATCAACACTGAACAAAAGAGTACTTCATGGCGTAGCTGAAGTGGTATACAGACTTTTATCGTGTGCATCGTGTATACGTACGAGTATATCTATAAATGCAAAGATTTTCAACACATTTATCGCCAAACCGTTTTCTGCATCATCCTTGGCCCTTCACACTCCTCACACAACCAACCGCAGCGTGGATGGGTGGTGTGCAGTGTGTCTTACAGGATTTCCTTCCGTCGTCATTTTTGTTCATAGCTGCTAAAAGATTCGGATGTTTCAAGCTGGATAATACCCAATTATGCTTTGCTTCAAAAAAGTTCGTATAAGTATCTCTGATCAAAAATACACCATATCGACATAAGACGGATGTGCATTGTGTAATCCTTTGAGAAGAATAAGAGTTAAGTTTACATGTTGTTTCCAACTCCTGTTATTTTATAATATTCGCAGTTCCCTCTTAATACTCAAGAGCGTAACAAAAATATGATAACTCAAACAAAAGAGCAGAGATAGTCAGTCGATGTTGCACGTATAAAAAAAAGGATATATCGAAATACATCTCTGGTTTTCATCCAAAGCCAACTTGCACCATTATTAGTAGTTTATGTAAGCCAAACTGATTAAAGCTGAACGTTCTCTGGCGTATACGTACTGTTTTTTTTTTTTTACTAAAAATCTCTTTTCGTTAGCATTCGGTGGTATAACAAATCAGAGGATTATGAATGACAAACATACTGTGTGTTCTTTGGAAAGAAACACATAATTAAATAAGATATTACGGGATGTTTCTTTTGGAAAGTACTTTTTCTCATTAAACGAGCATAGCAGCTTACAACTCGAGGATAAACAATCTGGTTTTGATGGATTTCTCTTCTTAATAAGTTGTTTGTCTTTCTGATCTGTGCTGCCTTTGACCAATTAAAAAAGGATTTGTTGATTTTCATCTCGCTTCAAGGCAGCGAGTAGAAGATAGTATCTATTTCAATATTTGGTTTTATTTTTTTGAATGGAGGATTCAAAACGGCTTATGATTACAAGGAAGTAGATTTTGAAATGAAAACTAGTGATTAGGGTAGTGGCTTATGATGAGTTACATCTCGTTATGGTTATATAAGCATATATGCAGGCAGACCTTCTTGCAGCAAACAGCGCCTCTTAACCATTTGTCGGCCCTGAACCTTTCGATGGTGTAAATGTAAACGAGTTTAAACACACAGCCAAGAACGTCTTGATGGAAGAATAAAAAAATCCTTGACATAACTGGTCGCCGAATTCGTCAAAACTTTTTAAATCTACAGTATATGTACTTACAAAAAAGCATCAAAATTCAAACTGAACCTCAAGAAGAGAACCCTCAAAACCTGGGCCGGACTATTAACCGGTCACAGGTCTTTAAAATGAATACCACACAAAGTCAGACTGGCAAGAGATCCTCTCTGCAGACTATGCTTCGAATATGAAGAAACATCTCTGGCCGTCGTTCTAGAATGTCCAGCACCTCTCCACCGTTAAAGTCAAAAATACTTGACTATGAGATCTTCTGTCCCTGTAGAAACTTAAACTCATCCATCCATATGAGATTATTAACTTCGGAACTTCAAAAGAACTGAAAAAGAAACTCTTAAAACACACTGACTATAGAAAAAGTCCTTGCTATTCAAAGTGCCTCTTAAATATTAAAGATAAAAAAAACTCGTCTTGAAAGAAAATGCAGGCGTTGCAATAAAGAAGCGAATAAGAGGATTGCCCAACTACAAGCAATGAGAACAAACGTAATGTATGAGGAGCTAGAAGAAATGACTCCCCGGCTGGCGACGCAAATCAAGCTATTTAAGAGAAACGAAAAAAACAAACAACTTAAAATAAAGGCAACCATCATCAAAGTAGCCACCGGCAGAGAAATGCGCAGTAGATTCGATTCAGAGTTCATTAAGAACGCTTAAGGACAGCTTCTTCAGTATGACTACAAAATTCTGTCCTTACAGGTGGCGACAGTATTACGGTGGCTTATTGACCGTAGATGTGCACAAAGGCAGTGTCTTAAGTCCTTTGCTCTTTATAACAGTATATGACCACAATTTTCATTAAGCTCTCTAACTGATCTTGAAATTGGTTCACTCATGCCATAATTCGTTCTGTGTCTTGATTAAAAAAACATTGTTGGTGAGGGTTCCAGATGATGTCTGCATACTCTAGGTTGGGTCTTACTAGTGAGGTATAAAGAGACACAAGGGTGTAGGGGTTAGTAAAGCCTGTTGAATTTCTTTTGATGAATCCTAACATTGAGTTAGCTTTTGATACAATAGCTTCTATATGTGGTGTGAAAGTGAATTTGAAGTCAAAAAGAACGCCTAAATCCTTAAATTTTTCAGTTCTCTGAAGAGGGTTGCAATCATGATAATATGAAAACTCTTGCATATGATTCTTTCTTGAGAGAGAAATCACAAAACATTTTTTGGCGTTAAGATTTAAGCGGTTTAACACACACCAGCGAAATAGATTATCAAGATCCAATTGGAGTTTTTGGCAATCACTAATAAAGGTTACTTTCAGAAAAAGTTTCAGATCGTCTGCGTATATGAGGCATTTGCTGAAGTTGACACAGTTAACAATATCATTAATAAATATGATAAAAAGTAGAGGACCTAGATGACTACCCTGTGGAGCACCAGAGGTACAATTTATCTGCCTTGAGCTGAATTCGTCAATTTTGACTTTTTGAAGCCTTTTTATGAGAAAGAAACAGATCCATTGAAGGAGGCTTGAGTGGAAACCAAATGACTCCAATTTTTGAAGCAGCATTTTGTGACAAACCGAATCAAACGCTTTGCTAAAATCAGTATAAATAACATCCACTTGATCTTTACTTTCAATAGCGTCAACAACGAAAGAAGAGAAACATGTGAAATTGGTGATTGTTGATCTTCCCGAGATGAACCCATGTTGGGCATCACTTATAATGTTCCTTCACTAGGAAATTAAGATTTTGACAAGGTTTTCAAAATACTTAGGAATTGCAGATAGTTTACTAATGGTATCGCAAGTACAAAAGTGTAACTAAACCTTAAAGTCAAATCTTCGAACTATTCCATTCCGTTTCCTTCAGGCTTCTAAATAGTCTCCTAATGAGTTTCTTGAATCAAAAATTTTGACACACAGACGTCCTAAAGCAACGATTTAAAAATTTGGAATTAAATCGTATTATGGCGCGAGGTGATGTCATTTCATCAAATCGGCTCAGCAAAGACTATGTCCTTAAACTTCCTAGTGAAATTTACTATTGGCAATCTAACACGGAAGTCTTTTCGTTTCGTTGACATATGGCGATTATGTTATTTTACCGGTTCCTGGAAACCAATTTCAATTCGTCGATTACACAAACATCACTGGACCTAATACCAGAAATCTTGCGTTGAGTAAATGTCAAATACTCGCAGATATTTCGGTCATCTGGTAAACGATTTGATAGAAAAACGTTTTTTTAAGCTCTGCTTCTGGAATGAAGAAAATTAAGCGGGATTTTTCCAGAAAATAATCTATAAAAATGTATTTTGCTCGGAATGTCAAAAAGTGATATTTTACTAGGAAAATACCGTAGGAGTTTCTTGCTTCTGAAAAACCATTTGTACAGTCCAATAGAGAAATGTTCAATACTTTTCAGTGAATTTTATTTATCTGGCAGTAAATAAACATTTCTGTTGCACATTCCTGTATCTACACTTCTGTCCCTTAGCTACCCAAAATCACTCCCACCGATTACAAGGAGACATTTTTTCTGCCAACTGGTAAAAACTTCTGAAGAAGTGTCAATTTAAAACGGTTTTTTAGTTCTAAACTAAAACTTTTTCTTTCCATCATTTAATGGAGCGTGACGCGTGACAGACCTGCCAAGAAACCATAGTTTATGACCTTCTCTTATTACTTTTCATCATTTATTTATACTGCACCTTCGGTGCTAGACGCTTATTACTAACTCCTAGACTGATTTTGCAAAATGGTAAAGAGTGTTTTCTTAATTTTTCGCAGTTGGTCGTTGTGACAGCGGTCCCTAGATTTATGCTCAGTACGTTCGATAAATTGTCTCGAAACGAAATCGGTGTTGATGCCGATTCTAACATAGTTTCGAGTTTCAAACCTGTGGCTTACCTTCAAGACCGGGTGATTTAACACCACTGGACCGCTTGACTACGCAGATAAGCTCGAGACGGACTGCTTGGCTGAAATTTCACATCATTTTTGAATCATAGTGGCACACTCTTATGTTAACAATAAGACTTAATTCTTGGCCGTAACATTAAATTGAATGCGTTTTATTTCTTGTCACAACTACTTGAAACTTGGTACACACACTCATTCAGAAGCAGACATTATTTTTATCATCAGAGTTCTTAGTTTTTGATGATTTTGCATAATCCTTTGCTTTATTTTGTGAAAACAGGACTCATATCAAATTAGTTTGCATATACAGAATAATAGGAAAAGTTTTAGTTTGACATGAAATAACATCTCCATTCCTGAACATATCTCCATGAAACACAGTTTTTTTTAAACTTCACTTATCGAGTTATTTTTTCATGAAATTTTATTAGATGGGATAAATGAAAAGATTAGTAAAGTTTTTAACAATTAAAACACTTTTTATATTTCCTCAGATGTACATTTCAGAAGCAATGCTTCCATCGTCAGTGAGATTTATAAATTAAATTAAATTAAATTATTTGTCAAAAAACTAATAATAAACAAAAATGTTTCTAAACAAATTCACAGTTAAGTTGGACATTTAAATCTTTAGAGTTTTTGCTTATGTCATGGTGCATTCCCTAGTTTGAGTATCAGAATCACCATCAGAAGAAAATGAAAAATTGTACATTTCCTACAACCAGGTTTTATATCAAAGCCAAATTCTTTGAATTCCATTCTTTTCGTTTGACAGTAATACTTCCTGATTTGAAATGAATTTGTGATGGAAATATCCTTCTTGCATATTTGTAAGCAGCATTAGTAGATAAATCCTGGCAAATAAAATCTTTCTTATCCAATAAGCATCAGTAGTCAAATACCCGCAGAACAATTACGTGTGAGACTCAGTCGTGCATAATTTTTTTACACCCCATTTGGTTCACTCATTCCAATTTACTTCAGTAAATAAATTTATTCGACGATGTACAAATCAATGCACGTGATTTTGTACGTGGGCTTATAAATATGTGTATCAGCAAATCGTGCTTATGTAGAACCGTTATGATTTTATGAGCCTGAATTTAATGATCGTAAGACATGTGCAATAAAGCTCTTTATTGGCTGTAATCTCGGTTTACATACATTCTAACGTCTACTGTACGAAATTCAATAATTCTACTGTTTTATGATATTCCTTGTGTGGGATATGAGGGTATGTGAACTTTTTAGTGAGAATAAACCTTTTTGCAAGTTTCGGAGTTGAAGAAATTTTTTTAGTCTGCGAAACAAGGAACTGGAATTTCAAATTTCTTTCTTTTATTTCGATGCAAAAGATTTTCGAGGTACACTCCAGTATAAAAATTTTAAATATTTGTCTTTTTGTCTCTTTTATTTGACGAGTTAAGCTCGTTTGGTTTCACCACATAAGCCAAACCTTAGTTCAACTGAGCCTAGTATAATTTTATGTTATGGAAGCTGTGTTCCATTGCGTTTAGTACCTCGCAGTATATAAGGCTATCGAAGCTCATAACTCAACTATTTTTCACTTAGTTCGTAAACAAAGTAAGTTGATCACAGCCACAGGTACTAAGAGGTATTTTCTTCGAGAGGTCCAATCGAACACGCCTATACATAGTTTCAAAAATGTGAGTAGGCATCACTATGTCTTCTCTTTCTTTTCCGTACATTTAGTATTTGGAAAGCGAAGCTTAATGTCATAAAAGGAGAAGTAAAATTCTACCGTGAATGTTTTTTATGTCAATTTGAGTTATTGATTGAATGACTTTCGCGTAGCTCAGAAAAATGCAATGAACTTTGAAGGCTTTGCAAAGTAGTGATCGTAAAGAATCGTTTTACTATTTTCGCATACGGTTTTGCTGCTGGTTTACAGAATTCAAAAGAGAAAGCGAGCCAGAGGTGACAGTTTGAGAATTTTGTATTCAGAATAGAAAAAACACTCGAAAAAGCTTCAAAAAGATTTTTTCATTTTTTTTTTTTTACTATGAATGTAGCCTACTTTACTTAATCAAATGTTAATGGTGTTTACTTTTACAAAATGATTTGCAAAATGACCTTGTTTGCATTTTATTTACTACTGTAGATTTTATATGCATGTGAAGTTTATTTCTGCTTGGGTTGGAACCCAAGCTATTTTTGAAGCATTTCCAAAGTGGTACGTCTTTAAAGTATACTAACTATTTCATTGGCTTTGAACGGCTTTAGCCACACTTTTAATTGATTTACTCCTTAAGGAGCACGCATTTCAATTTCAGCGTTAAGTCGCTAGAAAGTTCTTAAGCTTTTCCCAAACAACCGTTTCTTTGCTTCAGAAAGAAAAAAATTAGGTTGTGCCTATTCGTTTGGGCCTATATGAAGGCTTAGCCTTGTTTTATTTTTATGCGATCATAACAGTGTGAAATTTTCAAATAATTTAAAATAAAATGATTATCGGATAGCATACACGGTTACAAACATGCTGTTAAATTTTAAAGTCCAAATTCGAATTATTTTCGTCTCTACAGCATTTTTTAAAGAAAAAGGAACGAAGCGTCACATCTGCTGATCTCAAAGCAGAAGCGGGTTTTTCTTGGAATGGTGTTTTTCCAAACGGTCAAACGGTGTTCGCTGCCGAGAGAAGAGTTTTCAAGCTATCGATTTCAAAGCCTTACATAACATTCTTCTTGTCATTTTCTATCGTCCTATGGAAGGTTTTTTTTAAATTCCTAATTTTTTTTCTCGAAAAACTGTCGAAAAAATGCCAAACTGACTGCTTTTTTAGTTTATATCGCCGCCATTTTCTCAAGCAAAATTAAAAAAAGCCTCCATAGAGGCTTTCCTACAGATTAATAATCTTTTCGAAATTTTTGTTTCAGATTAAAATTGAGCCCGGAAATGTGAACACTGATTAGGACTCTTTTTTTATAAAATTTTTGATAATTAGCAGTAATAAGAAACTAAAAAATCACCGCGACAAAAATCATTTTGTATTCTTCGTCGCTGCTTTAATTTATAAAATAAACCAGACCATTTAGGATCTAACCATGAAAAAAAATTGCGACAGTGATTTTTCGGGCGGTCACACTGAGATGATCCCTTAAGTTAGACCTTTAGGTTGGGTAATCAAGCCACTGACTTTTTCCCCATCGCTGAATATATTAAAATCGCAAGTTACAAATTTTCCTCGTGTAAAAAATATACTCCAAAAAAAGCAAAAGCAATGATTTTGGGCTACTTTAAAAAAAAAAGCTTTAACTTTTGTACTTGGCTCTGGTTTTTGGGAAAGTGACAAAAATCCAACCAGCAAAAATATATTTCAAAGACAGAAAATTTATTACTTTTTTGTTTTAGTGAGCCATTTTTTATTTTTTTATTTTACAGCAAATATGGCGTATAAAATCTAAAAGATCGAAAGATTAAGAAATGAGGCTATAGCCAATACTTACATGGGGGAGATTTCTCAAAAAATCTGCTGGCGTATAATGTTTTTGGAGATTTTTGCTTTATTGCAATTTTCAGTTTTGCCCCAAATTCGCTGAAAAGTAGTGTAGGTTAAAAGATGAAGCTCAACCGTCCAGTTAATACCCAGCTACCAGTATATCTACGGGTATTTAAGTTTTCGAGGAAGAATTTTTCGGGGTGAAGTAGTGGGACCGCCCAAATTCAGGAATATTCAAGACCCATGGGGTCACAGTTAGCATAGCTATTTCACATGCACGCATCTTATTAATAACTTTTCTATCTGACAATTCTACCTGTTACACTATATGGATACCACGTCATTGAAGGAACAGTGGAAGTTTGATCATTGACGTATTTCAGAATTTCATAGTCTAAACAAAATTCTAGCGCAGGTTCAATAGAACACTGTGATACCGATTCGACTGTTGATTTCAAGTTAAAACCAAAAATTCAAACTGGTCTTTGTCTCTGTGAAACTGATGGTCAAAAGTAGAGGGGCTAGTTGGCTCAAGGGGCAAGTAGACTAACCGCCAATAACTTCATAAGAAAGCCATTTCTTTTAAGTTTATTTCACTTGTTACATCGAACACACCTGCTTGCTGACTCTCATATTGTCTTTCGCTGTTGTCAGACGCCGTTGGGGTATTATCCGCAAAAACATGCTTTTGTCTTTAGTCTACTAGCCCCGGTCTCTCCTAACTAAGCCTTAACCTGTGTTTCGATTAATAAACTAAGAATCATTTAACGAGAACTGAGGTTTTTTTCATGAGTTTATTTAGACCGCACTTCTTGATCTGTGTGGTTGGTAGTTTTATAATTCAACCTTAAAAAAATTTGAGCTAAGATTAAACTTACGACTAAAACAGTGTTCGATACTGACTTTAATCGTGAATGTTGAGAGCGTGTTCGACTGGTGGAACAAAAAATCTAGTACCGTAATGCCATATAAGGTTTCAAATAATAAATGAACAAAGTCAGGACCGCTATTTTGACGTTTGTACGTTTCCTTGTTTTACTACAGTTTTGTTTTATGATTTAAATTTAAAAATATTAATGCTGTACTTGAACTGTCATCCCTCCCCATTCCTTTTTACCTCTCTTTCCTTTTCATATTTTATTTATTAGAAGTTGATAAGTTATGAATTCTGAACTCTAACCTAAAATATTTATCAAAGTTTTAAAAAGACAAGAAAAATATTAATTTTGCTGCAAAAGTCTGCATTAAAATTATTTTTATTAAAACTATAGCCAGTGCGTTTTTACGAGAAAATGCTGGGTCTAGTTGACATCACTCAAGCTTCAAAACATGGTCATTAAATACAAAATTGTGTCAATACAACTAAATGTGAACAGTACCAAAGTCTTGAAAATCAATACATAAAACAAAGTGTCAATCAAATGAAAAACATCAGATGAGTTAGAGCAAAATTTTACGTATTTAAAATGGGATTTATCTGGTTTTTAATTTACAGTGACTAGAATCACTGAAAGTTTTAGTTTGTAAAAATCCTCCTGTGTTCACTTGACTGTTTCCAGTGAACTCTTCAACAACTCAGCCGATTTCGATGAAAATTGGTATTCATACTCGTATGTAATTTGGTCCAACTTTAGAAACAGAATGGTCATTGTTTTGATTAATGGTCGCAATATTCATTAACTATATAATGATAACTTATAATGATTGTTGTTATTAATTGTGAGATCCATTAATCTCACACAGATGGCGCTTTAAATCAGCCTCTTACAGAAAACTGTAGGGACATCTGACATAGATAACTCATATATAACGTGACGTTTTAATTTAAATTTTCCATTTTATGCATATGTTCGTTGATAAAAATGCATTGTACATATTTGAAAAGTGAATCATAGAACCTGTGGAACGATTGATAATGATAGGCGGTGATAGCAGGTTTTTTCCGTCTGTGGTGGTACAATGCTTCGGATAATACAAAGGACAATTAATGTACTACTTTTGTATATATATGAGCTATTGTGGATGTAGACTTTTGGATTGGTGGCGAACCTATTGTCTCCGGTCCAACTTAGCAGTCTCCATTCCATGCTTTTAGTTTCACGATTGTATATATATATGTATAAAGTATAACACCGATTGCTGAGCCACCGGTGTCCTCCGGTTCATAAGATTGTTAAATCGCCTCTTTGACTTACTATAGTTTAAAATATATTCAATGGTACTACGTAACCTCGTATCATTCACAGACGGCGGGAACCACGTTTTAATTTAAATTTTCTTTTTTTTTCTATGTTCTGCACGTGTTCGTTGATAAATGTACTACGTAACCTCGTTTGCAACGAATTTTAAAACTCTTTAGACATATCAAGAATGTCACCACGCAATCTTCAATTAAAATTTGATCACCGATTATACTCCTGAGTAACCAGTTCAAACTATGCAATGACAAATACTAGGTAGTCAAAAAAATCACAGGAAATATCGTCCGAGCAACTATTTTGACGGGAAAGTTTAAAGGAGAAATCGTTCTGCTACCACGTATTCCAATGGTATCATCAAACTCTTCAATACCATTCAAAAGACTGCAATCCCCTTTTCATCTAGCTTTCGTGAAAACTATAAATAAATCGCAGGACCAAACAATGTCTATTTGCGGGTTGAACTTAGAAAATCTATGTTTCTCCCATGGGCAATTATACGTAGCTTGATCACATGTAGGAGGAGAATCAAGTTGAACAAAAGAACAGTTGACCAGGAATATCATAGGCCGATTGGCGCTTCATTGAACTTCGACTGTGATTTGATTTTTTGTAATTAAAGTTATTTTGAGTACTAGTTAGTAAAATGAACAGTGATTTAAAATCGATTTTATAATAAATAAAGGATTTGGAAACGTTATGCTATTTTGTATTAAATTTTGTCATTCAAATCCTTCCCGAAACACTCAACCACAGCAATGCGGATCTGCTACTCAAGTATAAATTGATTCGAGAGTCAGTTAAAGTTAGTGCAGCTCAAAGACTCATTTAAATACGATTCTTTAAATGACTGGAAATTAGCGCATACTTAAAATTTTTTAAACCGCAAAAATAATGCGTATAAGCAAACAACAGGTGACATTTGGCAATGAACTTTTGATTTGTATCGTTTAAGAATGACGAAGGTTTAGAAAGGATATGACTAAGAGTCCTCAGTGTCGTGTGACAAGTTCCTTGCCGTTGCTGCTCATTCTTCTCTCCTTTGTTTATGTTCAAACTCATTTATATGCACTCAAAAATAACAACCCTTTAATCTTCCAAAGAATTTGCATTGCTAATTTTGCTCTTTTCCAATACTAGAGCCAATGTCTTCTCAAACCCTTCCATTGAATGTATTTTTAAATTATTTCCATATATGATAGGCGTCCTTTGATGCCTATCCACATTCTTTATTTTATCAACAAAGCAAATATAAACAATGAACTTCACTATTGAGCACGCGGTTCAGAACTTTACAAAACTTTAACACGCGAACTCAATGCATAGAGCTGAGGCAATTTTACGCAAATTGAAATAAGCAAATAATTAACACGAGAGTGGGAGAGAAAATTGGAAGTCCTTGTGATTGTTCTTAGTCCTTACGTGTGCTCTCATACCCACCGCATATACACACGACACGCTCTTTTCAAGAACAGTCAACCAAATAGCCTTTTTCTAAAAAGCTGCATTTTTAATTAAACTTTGAATGCATATAATAAGACTCTTTAATTTTACACACGTCGCGTCACCATCATCGGAGGGGCTGTAAATTCTATACGCAATTAAAGTTAAATTTTTTTTATGTTTCCTGGAGTGATGTTTACGAAACTACTTGGGTCTGTGTGTGGAGGTAGCTTGAGTTCTTTTTTGTGTTTTTTGTACTTAAGCAACTCAAGCGCCTCAACTCACTTTAATTGCTTTTAACGATTTCAAAGCGAATTAATTAAGTGCTCATTGTGGTGTGTTCGTTCGCAATGTGTAGGTAAATCTCATTGAAATTTTTATATTTTTTTTTACAAGTTGCTTCATTTCTCAAACTAATTCTTCTTTGTTTTTCTGTCTTTTTTGAATTATTCAATTTCAGGTATTATCGCTTGGTGCTGATGTCCTGCCAGAATACAAAATGCAAAGTCCTAGTGTACATAAATGGACAATACTCCATTATTCACCATTTAAAGCGGTGTGGGATTGGGTAATACTTATATTAGTTATGTATACAGCAATTTTTACACCATATGTAGCAGCTTTTTTACTCGGCGAACCTGATTATCAGCGACGTACTAATAAGTATATTAATAACGATCCAATTGTGATAGTAGATTTAATTGGTAAGTTGAAAATCATAAACTTGAATGTTGTTCTATATTCTATTCTTTCCTTCTTCTAAATAAAATGATATCTAGTGATAACTTAAGTCTTTTAAAATTATGTTTTCCTTTTGTTTCGTTTTGTTTCAATGTGTATGTTTAAATGTATGATGTTCCTTATGTTTGATATATTTAAATGTTCTTGTATTTGTTTGACAATTTGTTTTAGTTACTTTGATTTTGGAAGATTCAACACACAATACTCTTCTTGAAACACACAAAATATTATACAACACAAGTTTTATAAAATAACACACACACACTTCTTTACAACACAAAATATATTTACTAAATATTTTATGGAAACAATAAAAACGCTATTTGCTTTTTATGCTTTTCTTTAATTGCAAAACAAATTCAGCAAAATAATGTAAACATATCTCAACTTTCTTTCATGTTGTCATTCGATTTTTATTTTTATTTTGGTTACTCATGAATTATTTTTTTAATTGTTGTTGTGATTAGTCGCCAAACAGCAGAAGCACTCTCAAGTAATTCAAGTCAACTAGAGGGGGAATTCGTTTAACAGTTTGTTTACAAGGTTTGATGAGATTTTCTTTGGAAAAAAAAATAAATTTCCCAGCTCTGATAGGAAGTAAATACTCTGGTGTTGTAATGATTCAACAGATTTCTTTCTTTTCATTCATTTTTTTTTTCCAACCAAATTGTTTTCTTCTTTTTTGACAGTCGCCAGTACCCGATGCCGTCATCTGAAAACGATGCTCACTTACTTATAAGGCTGTATTTATTCAACTATAGCGGTGTTGCTATAAATAGAATATTAGGTAACTGTTAGCAAACGGTCAGCCATATTGGTTGATGACGTCGCCTGAAGGTGAGTTCACACTATGCCGAACGGCATCAATTGCCAATACCGAATGAGTGTGGACCTCCTGATTTGATATTCTAGCTACTGAAAGTCGATCCGAATTTAAATCGAATGAAATTTCAATTTCAATTTCAATAGTTCGTTATTCTCTAATACATCAACATGCTGGTATTTTCGTGAACATTACCAAAGCTTTTGATATAGTTGATCATGATATACTGTTTAAAAAACTGTCTAGCGTAGGCTTCCGTGGATTCATCCTAGACAGGTTTTGTTCCTACTTAAAAAACACGAGTCAAAGAGTTAAAAAGGGAAACAGTTGAAGTGATTCCAAAATCGTAGGTCTCGGAGTTCCACAAGGGTCAGTGCTGGGACCGATTTTATTTCTGACTTATATCAACTCAGTTTTTGAGCTTCCTTTTGTTGGCAAATTAGATGTATTTGCAGATGACATAGCATTTGCGTATGTTTGCAATAATTATCTTGACCTAGTTGCTGACATAAATGGAGATGTGCACTTACTCCGGGTTTGGTTTGCTAAACACAATAGTTGATTGTTAGCAAAAAAATCAAAGCCTTTGTGCTTCACTTCTCAAAACACGATCACTCCTGAGTTCAACATTACATTGCATGCCGCAAATTTTCCAAAAGCGAGTCTGCAGTTGTGCGATTGCTACCTCTTGTACAATGAAGATAAAAGCTGTAATTATGATTGTTTCACAATTGATATTGTTACTAGCTATAAATGTGGTACCCTTGGTGTGATGGATAGCATGTCCGCCTGTTAATCCAGAGGTTCATGGTTCGATTCCCAACAGAAACAAAAATGTTTTTCCACGGGTATCGCCTTTTGCGAGGAATTCGCAAGTCCTCCGTTAGTATTCATTGCCATGAAAAGCGCTTTCTCGATTAGCCGTTCGGAACCAGCCGAAAATTGTTGGTCCCTTCCATTCCCTCACAAGACATGGTTGTGAGAAATGCGCTAGGCCCAGGGGCTCCTCGCTCTGTTGCACCACCCTATTTATTTTTATTTACTAGCTATAAATATTTAGGAGTCTTAATTGATTGTAGTTTTTCTGGGAGCGACCACATAATGTGCTTAAAACAGTATCTTCTCTTGTCGTGTGGGCGCACCTTAAAGTGCAATCACTGCTTTTTTGTGAAAGTGTGCATTCAGTTTTAAAAGGGAATCTTCATTTTACCACTTCGATACTGTGTAGAAGTGACTCAAAAGATGGTTGTTATGAATTTATTCTTTGACACCAATTTCGAGCAAAACTCACAGAGTAATATCCCCATACATTTATAGGGTTTTGATTGTGAAAAATATTTGTTTTGTATTTTTTGTCGAAGATGGTTGTATTTCAATTGAATTAATTCAACTTAATGTATTGAAAGTAATAAAATTCACTTCGTTGAATTAAAGTTTATATAAAATAAAAGCAAGTTCTCCATATACATCAATGACAGACATATTCCAACACATCGTCTAACTGATATTTGGCTAATAAGGCTTATAGCCAAGAAATTGTAAAGATGAAACATCTTACGGCGAATCTTTGATTAAAGCTAGTCCAAAATGTCACTTGATTCCATTGCCCTTTGAAAGGCTTCTATTGTCTCCAAACATAAAGCTTTGCCCCTTCTACTCCAAGCTCATTAAGGTGCAACAACTGTGTTGTTTTGCATTCTGAAGAAAAAACTTTTTGTATCGAATAAATTTCAAAAAGTTCAAATAGTCTTAAGTCATTTTTAATATTTTCTATAGTTTGCTTTAAGACTTCTGATAGAGATATGTTGGCAAGCTGTGGTGGCAATGTTTTTATTTTTCGTTGACTTTCAAATTTGTTGCTTCTCATTCAGTCACTGATGCCAATTCAACATGACTAGTAAAACAATTGAACACGTTCGAACGATTATAAGTCCATTTTAAGGCACACACGCTTTGAATACGACTCACATCGTTCGTTAAACAATCAGTGTGAATTGAAACCAATGTAGCAACTATTGTGTGTGTGTTCAGGAACTTGGCTGGTAAGCCTTTGATACTTCGTTTGCTTTGTTTGTTTTGAGGAGAAAAATTGCATATTCGACTTTCACACATATTGTTGGTCTGATCTGGATGCCTTTCTTCATTCGCAATTTGATTTCTGATGATAAGTAAACAGAAAACAGTAGAACTTCGAACTGTTCCGAACTTTTTCGGATTTTGTGGTTTTCCAATTGTTCTCTGGCATTATTCCCTGAACCTTTGTCCGGACAATTTTCTTGGATTTTCAGTGGTTTCTTCTGAAGAACATGTTCAAATGCATTATTGTCTTTGTTTTCATGAAGCGAGTTCTATTTGAAATGAAATGAAAATGGAGAATTTCTGCTTTGTCTCAACACAGTAGGGGTCCAATTTTCAAATACAAATTATGTTTTCTGCAGAATTGAAGAACAAATGCTAAGCCACTCGCTTTCAAATAACTCTCCGGATGCGATTTCCTGTTTCGTGTCAGCTGATTGAAATTTTAGCCCAAACGTTCCAATTTTATTTGAATTTCATTTTCCTTGTGTTCCTCTGACAGACTTAAAGCCTATTTTTTTTTTCGTTAGCATTGCATGAGGAAAACCAGTTGGCAATCTGTGTCTGTGAAGAGTTGAGAGTTTTCCTTACTTACTGTTTACGTATTACTGTTGAGGTGAACTTGAGCCTCAACCAACATCCTAAGCCAACAATTTCGTTTTCGGCGAGCTCTCTCCAGTTTTGCATTCTAAGTCGGTTTAGGTTTTCGTCCACTTGATTGCGCTACCTGAAACGAAGTCCTCCCCTTCCACGATTTCCCTGCAGTTCGCTTTCGAAATCCCGTCAAGCCGCAGCGTTTCCGACGATCTTCAATACTTGGCCCATTCATCGTAGTCTCGCGATGCGTACTCTTCTAGCTATGCCCGTGTCGCGGTACAGCTCATACAGCTCTTTGTTGTATCTTCTTTTCCACACATTGTTTTCGCATACAGCACCAAAGATCATTCGTAGAATTTTTATTTCGAAACGATCAAGGGTTTTCTCATCCACTTTCGATAAGGTCCATGCCTCCGCGTCATAAAGCAGGACTGGGATGATTAAGACCTTATAATGGGATGCATTAGTTTTTCTAGAGAGGTGTTTGTTTTCCAATTGCTTTCTCAACCCAAAGAAGCAACGGTTGGCAAGAGTTATTCTCCGTTTGATCTCTTCACTGATGTTGTTATCCGTGTCTACAGCGGATCCTAGGTAGACAAAGTTCTGTATTACCTCGAAATTATGTCTACCTATTGTGACGTTTTGTCCAATTCGTCAAATATTCGGTGGCCTTTTTGATGTCAACATATACTTGAGAGCTTTTCACTACACTGCCAACGTTTTTCACTAAGCTGTCCAAATTCGTGCTCACATCCCTCAGAAAAGTATAAGGTTTGAAAACAATGCGTTAGGTGGCGAAGATCTCCAAGCTCTGTTGGGTCACACTATTAACTTTTTTTTTTTTTACTTTCCTTATATTAGTAGTATCAAGAATGGAAGCAAATAAATATGGATAAGTCGGCAACACTTTTCAGCAGAAACAGGCGCTATTTCGCGTTGGCTCTGAGCTCTTCCAACGTCGTAGACTTGTTGACATAAGCCAAAGAAAATAGTTTAGAGGCACGAATGAGGCGGTCTATCGACTGGCTAATTTCTTAAGGTAGCACGTTTATCAAACTTACTCTTCAATAAATCGGCTATAACGTGTGCTGTGTGTATTGTGGCACCATCCTGTTGAAACCACATGTAGTCTTAGTCCATATCTTCCAATTGGGGTAAAAAAAATCTGTAATCATGGCACGATTACGCTGGACATTCGCAGTAATGTGACGACCCGAATAGATGTGGCTCCACAATGCACGCCCGGCATGTAAACCGCACTGTACATTTTTTTGTTGTAGATAAGGTGGTGATCCATGAAGCACATGTGAATTTCCACCATTGAGCCAAAAATGAGTTTCGTTACTGAAAATACTTCTCCAGAGCCCAATAGGAGAACTTATGTTGCTTTAAATGGTCCATCGGCTTCAATTCTTGAGTAAGCTTGATCTTGTTTTGTTGTTAGCTAAAACCCTTGAGCAAAATACGCCGTAATGTGATCTAAGTAATGCCCAATTTTTAAGAACGCGAAAATTATGAACGAGATTTGGAGTTGAAGCTCCTAAGGTTGCCATCACAGATTCCGAATTTCAGAAGAAAATTCTTATCATTTGCAGACGTTGCTCGTTTGCGTATTTACCATGATGAGAATGTTCAGTTTACCGAATAAATTTACAGTAACAGTTCGGTGACTAGTGAAAGAGTGTTGAAGTTGAAACAAGTGTGTAAGCTTAAAAATTTTCAAAAATATTTGAAAACCATTCAACCATTTAGACAAGTGGTCGTTGGACGGTTCACATGGTCTTTCCAACTGATTTGCACAGAGTGAACTGCCCTATAGGAAATTCACAAGTAGCTATCCAAATGAAGGTCAGTCAATAGGAGCACTACAAAGAAAGGTCTTTTTTCAAATGAAATTCCTCCATTCGGACCAATTCTAGTTTTGAAGAAGAATAGCTGACACTCTTAAGTGTATTTTCATCAAACAGATCATTTTTCTATGCCTTTTTTCTACCGAGACGTACATAATGAGAGACTTAGGCAAATTTTTTTTGAAAATTTTGCCATTAACCCAATTAAGAATTAGATAGCCATAAATTTTGAGTGTTGGTATCACTTCATTTACTGTGTTATCCCCAAGCTGTTTCTTAATTCAAGCATCTCCCATTTATTTATCATAGCTAAACTATCTATGAAATTGGAATAGAGGGGACTTGAACTTATAGTCTCGAGAGTGTTATCCATGAAATTTGAAGGTTTGAAGACTGGAGCTTAAGCGATAATACATTTTGGTCCTTCGAGCCGGATCTAATATTTTTAAGATCAAACCTACCAATTTCAAAAACAGCGTCTGGTTGTATTGCTCTCAATCTAATTCAAAAGCTCTCAAAACAAAAATGCTGTATGAAAACCATGCACATCAGTTTCCCCTTGCTTCCAGTCATAAAGCTTTTAAAATGATTACTTCAAATTATCGTGAATGAGTATAAAAGGAACGCAGCAATTTAATAGTAGTTACTCTTTAAGTTAATTAAATGCTATTTTTAACATATTCTCTTTCATACATTGTTATAATTTAAACGAGTTATTAGCATGTGCCTATCTGCCAAACTCTGTCTTACATTATGTTCTTCATTTCCTTCTTTTCTTCCTCTTAGTTAAACACTTACACAACAGAGTGTTTTCTTCCATATTTCTACATATGTTTTACTGTTTTTATTATTTTTTTTTTTTCTATTGAATGTACGTTGCATAATACTATTTTCCGATTCAACTCACTTCCTGTAACTTATGGAAGGAAAAATAAATAAAGTCATTTTAAATTTAAACAGAGAATGCAAATGCAACATCCATCTGCAGACTCAATTCCAAGAAGAATTCCACAAAAATCTAGTTTTTACTTGAGCATACATCACAACATGTAATCATTTCCAATTCAAACAAATACACCTTTTTCCCGGAATTTATAACTTTTGTATTTTTAAAACGCATCCTATAAATGTGCATATCGAGGATAACAAAAGCTACAGATGAATTATTTACAAAAACATTAATTTGATGAGAGAAAAAATAACTTGTTGATTTTTGGTTAACATTATTGTGTTTGTATAAAAAGCGCTACTCTATAGAAAATAAAACTCGATGGTGTTTTCATGAATGGCATTGTATAAGGAAGATACACAGGAGTGTTTGTATTAAAATTCGAATCAAAACATTGACTCACTCGCGAAAATTAAGTTAAAAAAAATCCGATGAAAGAGTGTTGATGTTTGTCTCTGTATCCATAAACATTTAAAATTCACACAGTCGAGCGCAGCTGTACCTGTACAGTGTTGATTGCACACTTGTGCCTCCATAAAAACCTTGGATGCGAGCGCGTATGGTGATATGTTTATGTTTTTATGTTTTCATGGCCATGGTCACACTTGTTGCTTTCAAGTTCAAACAAAATCTGAAAAATTTACTATGGAAACCGACATAAAAATATCGGTAGGAGATTTTCTTGAAAACGTTCTTATCACGTTTTCGAGGAATGCCTATTTTTGGAAAATACACACACATTTTTGCAACGTTATCAAAATGTAAAGAAGTTTTTTCTTGCTTTAAGCCATGACAACTGGATGTTTTGGTTGATTATTTAAGAAAAAAAACAAAGAACCGTATTTTTCTTCACCTGGTCCAAGAATGTTTTCATCATTAAACCCGAGGCAGTTCTAGGCTTTTCATCAAAGCTTTAAGGAGAATGTAAAACACCACGGCTTTCTTTTTTCCTATTAGATTGTGGTTTGGTTGGTATCCGTGTAGTGATTTCCAAAAAAGCAAGAGGTTCTATTACAGCAGCTTGTCAATTTTTTTCACAATTCTCTGCATTCGTTTGCATATTTTGTGAAAATGACTGTTGGCTTCTATTTTAAAATTGGAACCCTGCCCGACTTCTCGGAAAATCAAGTGTTTTATGCACAAATTTTGCGTTCTTTTTGCGCACAGGATGCAGGATATATTATTTTCATAACTGAATATGTCATTTTGTGTTCTTGGAACACAAAAGATTCAGTAGAATTCTTAAAAATGTATTTTGAAAGCAGGAATCGGAAAACTGGATTAATACTACGCCCATGGCCACAGAGCCAACAGAGGCAATAAGAAATCCTGTAGGTGCTGGTAAATACTTAGTAGTCAGTTTAGTAATAGCCTTTGACGTTGGTTGTCTTCATTCAAATTTTGTTAGGCGCTTCATATCCATAATGACTTTCTTGCGATAAAACGCTCATATAGATAATTCATGCTTAGAACAAGTAGAATAGCTTCAGGCTTCCAGATGTTTCACCATCATGATTGACTTGAACTTCCTGCTTACTTTAGGTTGCACTAGCAGTTCAGGATGTTCTTCCAGTCTGTCCTATCAAGTTACCAGGTTTCCACGTATGCACTTCAAGTTCTTGTAAATTTATATCCACCTGATCTCCAAACTTCAAAGTGAAGACTTCACGAACGGCCACGTACAGAGCAGCAAATCGAGAAAAATAAAAAATTAGTTTTCAATTTGGTTATAATTTGGCCGTTACCTTTCAAAGTTGTGCTCTACCTTCGCGTTAAGACAGAAAAATTTATCTATTATCCATAAACACTTTTTGCTCAACCTTCTCAGGCTTTGAGTTTTCAGATACCAATTCGTCGTTGATTGGCTTTCCTCTGCTCTAAGAAAGATACTCATTCCACTATGACTGAGTTCATCGTTGGATGGAAATGGGAATATATTTAAAAGTCTTGTGTACCATCTTTGTGGTTTTTTGAGAGAGAGTTTAACTTCAGAGCTGCTTTATTAGCATTAGAAATTATTTGACAAAAGTGATTTGAAGATTCCTCTCCGCACTGATGTGGTTCTGCGAAGTTAAATTGAAAGACTTTGACTACAGACATTAAAACCCGGATAGTGCCAGCGCCACCATACGGTAACATTCAATTGAATTTTGAGCTTTCAAAACCCCCATATACAGCCCTTGAAAATTTCATTTAAGAAATTCGAACAAAATAATTACAAGTTTGCCCGGGTTAAGTCTTAAACTAAAAGTGATATTCGAACTATCGGCGTTTTCAGCAAGTATGTTGCTTAAAGTGATCTTGATACGTCAATATTTCGTTTTTTAAATAACCCCTGTCACTGACTCCGCTTCAGAGCCTAATCCACAGATATCACACTTTCAATAATATAATGTCAACGAATTTTTGGCAAATAATGTCCATAATCTCAGTGAATTTTGTACAACTGCTCCAGGAATGATATTGAAGAGGTTACGTAATATGGGCTCATCTTTTTCCAACCGACTTGTTTTTCTAGAGGTAGCATTTTGGAGACTTTCACTTTTAAGGTTGACACTGCTCATATGGTATCTCTCTTCTCATTTGGGTGGGTACCTGATACTAAGGTTCCATATGTCAGAAGTTCTATATAACTTTCAAAATTGATTGGTGGACACGTTACCCATAGCATGTACATGGTGAATGTACCCCACTGGCCGTACATCAATGTGAAGCCTCTAAGTGGGGCTGTTGTGCTCCCTGCTCGAGCTGCCTTGTTGTAAAAGTCAGATTTCTATAGTTAATTTCTCCAGTTCCTTTGAAGATCATGTCCATGACGTTGTAGGCTTGCAACACTTGTTCCAAAACTTTGTGACGCGAGTAGGTACAAGTCCCTGGGTCTGACTACTTTCTTGTTAGAGTCAGATTGTCATGGTTTATTGCTCCATGTCACTGTTTATTAGACGTTGTAGGCATGCGACTTGCGCCAACATTTTGTGATAGCTATTGCAAGTTTTTATTCATGGTGCTCTGATTTCTGACAATCCACTAACTACCCCTTAGTTAGTGTCAGATTGCTATAGTGTGTTACTCAAGCTCCTCTTTGGTGCGTGTCCATTACATTGTAGGCATGCGACTTGTCCCAACACTTTGTAATGAGCATGCAGTCCTCTGGATATGTTGCTGTGATTACTGAAAATAAACTTATTCCTTCTTAGTGAGTGTCAGTTTGCTATCGTTTGTGAAGTTCCTCTTCAGTTCCTGTCGATGACGTTGTGGGCATGCAATTTGTGTCAACACTTCGAATTTGTTGCTCTGACTAGAGTAAAAGTTACCCAGTATTTTGTTGGGTGTCAGTTTGATATCGTTTGTCACTTGGTTTGTTTGGGCTCATTTGTATTGTCTTTGTTGCTATGCCTGTGCTGTCCTTTTACAGAAAACAAGTCTGTCCTACTTTGAAGGGAGGTACAACAAGGTCCTTCCATACCAGTCGCTGATGTTACTTCTTCAAAACACAATACATATTTTGTTTAGAGCTTTTGGGTTCCAGGTTGCAAACCACATTTCGTCAACTTTCTAAAATTTTCTAGAAACGCCTCTACCCTTTCTTCTTTCTTACTAACAAGAAAATGATTTAGTTATGTTGGCAAATAGTTCAGAATTCTCTTACCGAATTCATTTCAACATTGCTATAGGAGTCAATGCTGTTTTGTGCTTAAAGTTTTCTTAGTGGGTACGACATTGACATGCAGAAACCATGTCTGCTTTTTGGTTTCTCTTCTCTACATCCTTTTCCACAAATACATGTTTGCACATATGTCTCACTCAAATGCGCAACATTTAATTAAGCTCTGTCCTCGACGAGGAATCTGCTTTGACAGGTTCAATGAAAGTTTTAAACATGATATTACGTCTGAGTTACACTATTAAGTGCTGCCACACACAATGACAACTTTAACCTGCTTAAAACATTTAAGGCCACTGTTTTTAAGGAGCAACGTCAACGTAAGTTGACATACTCAAAGCACTATACCAAACTTGTGGGGCTCAGTGAAATTATCCTGCGATATTGAAAAACTCAAACAGAAGCTGTCGATAACAAGTTCGGATCCCGTGATTATGCAATAAGAATTTCCCCTCTCAGTGTGTATTAGTTTCTATAGTCACAGGATCTAATTCACATCCACCGAATGGGTTCGAAATTGTTTCCCAACATTATATGAATCATCTTTCGATAGCCTGTTCACAATCAAAGAAAGAAAAGTCAATTTGGTATATAGTAGGGCAACTAATCCCATCAACTTTATTCTGTAAGGACATGCTGACCTAGGGCACTCGTGAAGTAATCCAGGACATGTGACCCTAATGCTTTCATCTTTTATGTTTCTTCTTTGCCTTACCGGAATACAAATAACAGTTTCCAAAAGAAGAAAAATCCTCCTTCTAAATGAAGTTGTACGTGCAGGGGTTGTTTGGGTGATTGTTTGTACGTTGGTTTCGTTTGACCTTCTCAAATCAATCCAACTGTCTCACCGGAAAAAATATACTTTTTGGGAAACTTTCATCGAATTCAATAAAACTAACCATTACCACATTTTTTGTTCTTTATTTCTTTCTCACCATCAAACGAAACTCAAAGGACACAACATTTCTCTTATATTTATGTTCTCTTCATTTTCTTTGGACTCTTATTTGTTTTATGTTTTCGTTTTATAATAAATAATTTTTATTTATTTCAAGTTCGTTCATTTAAAACTAATAATTTATTAAAAGATTTTCGCCCGAGATGACACTCAATATGATATGAAATTTAACAAAAGGACCGCCTCGAGAATGTGTATGTTGTATGAGCGAGCCGAACACAATGTTATATCCTTGTGTTGCTAATTCAATTTATTTATTATTCCCATGAACAGAGAACTTAATTTATTTTCGGATATATCATCGAAATCCCATCAATCTCACAAGCGTAATAATAATAATATTTAATCATTGTTAATCATTCAAGCCAAACCTTGTCAACAGAGCTGAAATTGTTAACCATTTCCTTCGACCCTCACATCCTATACCCACCTTATATCGAAAAGAAAAAGAAAAAGAGAGTAATTTTCACATTGATCAAAAAGCATCCCTCCAAGCATCAAACATTATCCATTGATACGAAATAATTAAGCCAAAAAACAAATAGAGTGGTTCCCTACAACAAGGAGACCTTAACTTAAATGTGTTTTTGATGTTTGTTGAGTTCGTAATCATTTGTTTTGTTTTTGATTTTTTTGTTTTTTTTTTGATATTTTTCCATTGTTCATTTTGCTGAATCGCTGCAAACTCATAGAATGCCTTTCAGAAAAAAAAGAACATAGTTATGCTTAAATGTTATTATATATCTAATGCAATTTGTTACGCAAAGCAAATAATATTTTATTAGCAAAATAAAAATGCCAGAAAAAAACCAACCATACACGTATACTGCTACTCAACTAATAACTTTACCTACACATAAATAACAAAATCTACTCCTTAAACTTAAAACACTATACTTTATATATTTAAAAATAAAAATAACACCACAACACCAGAAATACAACAATGCAATACAATTTATTGTTATCATTAATTTGTGTGCGAAAAAATAAAGATACAACTACAACAACAAATTAAAAAAAAAATACAAAATGGTTGCAAGAAAGAGAAACAACAACAATTTTTTTCTTTTCTTAATTTCCATTTACAGTGGATGTAACATTTGTGATAGATATATTAATAAATTTTCGCACAACATTCGTAAATGGCCAGGACGAAGTTGTATCACATCCTGGACGGATAGCGGTTAACTATTTAAGTGGATGGTTTCTAATCGATTTGGTAGCCGCGATACCCTTTGATTTATTATTAGTTGGTAGCGATACTGATGAGGTAAGTCAAATTTTGTTTTATTTTTCTTATAATTCTTTGATTTTAGTTTTCAAAATATTTATAAGGAATTAGTTTTTTTTTAGTCTTATAGTATGTGAATCTTTTTCTGTTGGTTATTTTTTTTTTTTTTTTGGAAAATTTTTTGAATTAAACTTAGAAATCAAAGATTGTGTTCTTCTCTTGGGAATTGAACAATGCGTTTAAAAAAAAAAAAATACTTAAAAAATAACTTAACATGCAATCTCTTTGTAGTCTGAGGTCTGTGGTGGGATTGTCAACACAAGACTTTAAGTTTGTCGGTCACAATTCTTCATTAGGCAATAAAATCTTAAAATGACTAGGCTGTTGTGTTCGCCCTTCGAATTATTCAAATTCTTAAAAAGCACAATGAAAATAATTTTACCATACTCAAAACTACCCTTCAAACTTTCGTATTCTTGTCTTGTTCAATGTTGAGATCAGTAGGATATAAGCGATCACAACAAAATTATGTGTCTGTTAGTTTGGCTTGTGATGGCTGATTTACTGAAGTAATTTAGATGAAAGATTGAGCTGTATAAAATGTCATCCTTTTTAACACAAACCGCTTTATATGCTAATGAAGCTGACTAATTCTGTATCGTACCCGTGGTGTGATGGTTAGCATGTCTGTCTATTACTGGGAGATTTATGGTTGAAATCCCAACAGAAGCAAAATTGTTTTTCACGGGTATCACCTTCCACGAGGATTCGGCAACTCCTCTTATAGTAAATTCATTGCCATGAAACGCGCTTTCTCGATTAGCCGTTTGGAATCGGCCGAACAATTGTAGGTCCCCTACATTCCCTCACAAAGGTAATGGTTGTGAGAAATGCGCTATGCCCCGGGGGCTCCTCGCTCTTTTGCGCCACCCCATTTATTTAATTTATTTACTCGTATTTTATTTTGTAACGGTGTATTGTTCTTATGAACAAGTGTCTCTCCTTAAGCTTACATGCCTTTAATGGTCAGAAAAACGGTTGATGTGTATTTTTCAGCACCTTGAAAGATCTACAATTTAATACTAGACAAATTTCTTAGTTGAATTAAAATAGGAGATGAAATGCCATATAGCATAACTGTGAGGAACGAATGAATATCCAGGCGCTTTTAGACATTGCTACTTTCCTGGTTAAGGTTCTTAAATCAAGCTGAATGGTTACCCAAAGAAGATGTCATAAAAGTAATGCTTTTTCTTGGCCTTACTTTTCGTAGGTTTATTATCTATGTATTTGTGGAGGAGTTATCTTGTAAGACACGAAATATATACATGTTTTTTCACTGTGCTCTTGTAAAGTTTGGCTGAAAAATGGAAAATCCTTTCAAAAGGAAAATTAATACAGTGAAATACATACCCAAAGCCAATCCACTCTGTATCTATCGCCCACTAAACCTCAACATTTTTTACTGTGTTTCTGTTAAGGTTCGTCAAAAACAAAAATAAATAAAAATAATTAAATAGGGTGGCGCAACAGAGCGAGGAGCCCCTGGGCCTAGCGCATTTCTCACAACCATGCCTTGTGAAGGAATGGAGGGACCTACAATTTTCTGCCAGCGCTTTTGATGGCAATAAAAAAACATTTTTGCCTCTTCTGGGATTCGAACTTCGAACCTCTGGGTTAGCAGGTGGACATGCTAGCCTTCACGCCATGGGCACCACATCAAAAACAAATTCTGTTTCTGAATTGTTTGCTTCCCAGTGATTTTGTATGGTAGCCATATACTCTTTATTCCTAGTGGCGTCTTGATATAATCTTTTTTCAAAATTTTATGCAAAAATAAAAAAAAAATTGAGACTTCCGGGAACAAATGGTTAAACATTCGCTTAGGTTGTTTATTGCTGAATTAGAACCTAAACTCTTCATCGTTATTAGCTCAGAAATGTGACAGAAAGAAACCTCACTTTTTGGGCCTATTTGGGCCAGTAGTGGAAGTAGACATTTAATTTTTATTAATATAAGATGGTATGTGTTTTCAGTTCCTTCCTTGCGTTAATATTTTCCGCCATATTTGATCTGTCTTAATAACAAATAGTAGATAGTTGCTCGCTGGCGTTGCGGGAGGGTAACGCTGACGGAATTCCTCGAGTATGCAATACAAATTCCAAAAGTCTCTGTCACTAATCTTACCGTTTTCTTCCTTTCCGGTATAACGATCATCGTGATCTCGAGGGGATCAAAGATTTTCCATTTACCTTGCACACAGTGACCCCTGCGTAGGGTAAGACGCACTGACCTTAGAGAGCGTCCCGGTTTTGAATTATTCCATGTGTGAGGACAACTAGACGCAGACATCTTTCCATTTGTGTGTTCGAGGAGTGCTTTACCATTGAGCAAAGATCCCAGATATTTAAACTTTTCACACTTGGAAAGCACATTTCCGTTCAAATAAAAACCCGGAACAGACAAGTCTGGATAAAAAAACGAGCCAACGCAAGAACTGAGTTTTTTTTATAGTCAAACTGTAAACACTATCTTCTAAAACTAAAGTACCCTTTGTATGCGTTTAGCTTGATTGTTGTGCACTATGACTTCTGCTTTCTTCACTGGCGCATTCATACATATCCTCAATCATCCCTTACATAGCCCTCTCGATCTCTTCGTTGTTTAAGAAGTACCTTCCCATATTAGTCTTTGTCATTAATAATGCAAATAAATTCTGTTTATTTACAGAGAAAGAAGAAGGAAAAAGTCATAGTGCATATACACCTATGGTGTCTAAATGTCACACGGTTCTGTGTCGTTTCCCACTGCCCTTTTGATTTGAATTTGCATTTCATAACTCATAAGCTCTTTCAATTCTGATCTTGTATCATTCAGTAATTTAATACAATCAGTTGTGTGTCTTTTAAACTACTGTCCACTTGTTTCTAAGAGCCTGTCAATTTCTGATCTGATTTCATACGATGACTTTCGGCCTACCGAATGCTTTTATTGTTCGAAGTGGTTGTAGAAATGACACATCCAATTTCATTTACTAAAAGGAAATTTAAAATTCCAAAAATGGTCAGGTTCTACTTAAACATCCATGCACCCTCTGGAATCTAAAAACAAAATTGAAACTGGTCCCTGCTGAATACGCATAGCTAAATATATTCTTATGTAGTGCTTATGAATTTGTTGTTTATACACACTGAAACAAGTAGTGGGAGGAGTGATTTCAACAATACTACGAAAATCAGACTCCTTCTGTGAGTTAGAAACTCATCCAAGGCATCGTTTGTTCACTCTAAATCTTAGATAATGTCCAAAGTTACCCTTTGCATTGCTAGTGTCACTATCCCATCACAATAACTGAGGACAATACGACTAAGTAATCCCAGGGGAATTAATTTGTTTTTCTCGTTGTTTCTATTTACCATTGCAAAATAAGTGTACCTTCTTTTGCAATAAAGTTACACCGTGCTCATCTGGTGGTTGTCATAAAAATCTGTCCAAGGAAGTCATTCAAAAGAGATTCTAACTAAATAATGTTGGATAAGGTATTCGTTAGCTTTGGTTAGCTTTGCATCCATTAAATATGGACTTCATTAAATGAATGCCACACCTAAAAGGTGTATTCCAGCTAAGAGCAAACATACTTCTTATAAATACAAAATACAACGCAAGGGTGCAATAAGCTCAATGGAACACTTTTTAGCCTCATCTGTATATCCGCTTCAGAGGAAGTTCTTTGTTCTGTAAAGTCTAGATAAGCACTAAACAACGAAATCACTGTTAATGTCTACCTCCTTACAAGGAATTTATATTTATTTGTTTGTGAATGAAATTAAAAGAAAGCGGTGTTAAGTAACTTCCGTTTGGTACATTATATTTGCTACGAGATGAAATCAGTGGATCATTTGGCTGTTCTTTTTATTTATCGAAGGATTTCCTTTTTGTGTCTCCCAGGACAAATTGTATGCCTACTGCTTTTGGAGGTTTGTTGGAAGTTTTGAAAATACTAGTTGGACCACTTAGAACTAAATGCCGATCCATTGCATTACTAGATGTCTACCTTCTTTTGTTATACCTTTCCAAATCTTCGTAGAAAAGCCAAATGCTTCTAACCATGTCTGCGCCAGGTATCTGTAACCTGACGCAAGAAAATGCACAACATTTACTGAGAAAAAGCTCCACGGCGCGGCGTCCCCATCATCATCCTATCCAGAGTGTGGTATCATTTATGCTTAGCATGCTGCACGCTTAAACGCTTAAAGCAAGAGAGAAGTGCCCCATGGCAAAACCAATAAACTTTCTTCATTCTTTTCTGCTACGTGATAGCAAATTTTGCAGTTTTCTTGTTAACGTTGGGGAGCATACGTTTGGTCTGTATGCATCTAATGTAAGCAAGCTACTCGTATCTGCGGTTGTGCTCTTCCAATCGTTGATTAAAGCGCTCACTGAGGACCCCGGCAGACCAATCGCTCGCTGGTTCATACCGTGAGAAAGCCGTCTGACATCCTTGCCTGACAAGTTCATAAGCGATCTCATTTCCAGTTATACAAAACGAGACTCAAAGAATCTAGTCCTCCTACCGCAATCGGAGAGATCTTGCACTCGAAGTAGTTAGAGAGTTGAGTAGGGCTTGGTTGCCGCTGCAAGCACAAATACTTCTCCCCATCCAGCCATTGTTTGTAACGTAGCTTATAACCATTTTTATAGCATACGTCTTTACTTCAAAGACACTGGGATTATCGTGTCTAAACGCTTATATATTATGCTGCTTTTGCGCAGACTTCAGGCTTCATATATGAATTTTTGAGGCGTAATTCTTCAGTTGAAATTTATTTGCCCTACAAGGAAGTCTGAAGTCTGCGTCGTGTGAAAACAGCATTATACTCGAGCCTAAAAATGTTCTGTTGAAGGAAAAAGTTTACAAGTTTCACGTTCATAGACACAAATTTGTTTACCTCCGAATCTAAAGAAAGAGAAATCAAAACACTAAACGGCGGTTTTTCAAATATAGCAGCCCAAGTCCATCTCTAACAACTGAAAACATTTTCTAAAATTATTGGCAAATGACAAACGTTTCGTCCTTTTAATTGCTTCTGACTTCATTCGGGCTTGCAGAGCTACCGCCTCATATTTTATATACGGCTTTTGGCAAATCTATATTTGGATTTATATGACCACAAATAAGGAAAGTAGCCAACCTTTCCAGTGTGGGATAAGATACCGCCGAAGTGCTTCTGACTTTAAAACTTCGACCGAAAGAACAAAGTGGTCAGTAAAGCATACAAAGCCTGCACGAAATAATAATCAATCAATCGCAGTGCCCGTATATCCGATTTTGGACGACAAATTTCGAAAAGAAAGGACTAAAAACATCTTCGTAATGAAGTTTTTTCATTAGGAACAAAAGAATTTCTAACCAAATTTGACAAATTTTGTGGTAAATCACTATACGAGCATGTCTATGATGCTTCCTTTTTGGCATTCGTAGTCCGAAAAAGTTACGACGAGCCTTGCGATAGAGACTGGAGCAAAAAGGAATTGATTAAAATGAACAGCAATAGCTGTTCATATTAATCAATCCCTTTTCTATTCAAATCGTTCTCATCTCCTAAATAGGAGGATAACGGACATCCGGTCGAACATGTCGATAAACCATCATAACCTTAAAAAAAAACTTTCTCCTAAATAAAATGTATAAAGTATCCCACTTATTACGTGCAATCTTAACTTTATTCAATTCCATTTATTGGCTTTATCTAATGGACCACGTTCGGTGCATACTCAATGCTCTTCAAGAAAAATACAATAACAGACAATTGATAGGAAAAACTGTTACTCTTATTGAATAACATCAAAATTGCCATCTCGGCCAGATGGTCGCCTTGAAAGGTCTTGCGGTCGCACGAAGATAACATCCTACTACGTCTCACATTATCACATCACCGATCGATAAATCGTTATGACAACTACCATCCCCTTGACCTACAAAATTACTACTTTTCTAATCCTTAACAATACACCTTCTTCATCTCAGTGTTGTATTTAAACCAATTGAGCCATAAAAAAAGGTGCGCTATAGAAGAAAAAGAACTTTTTCTCTTGAACAAGATGAAATTTGTTTGTTTGCTGTCATTTTTCTTTTTTTTTTTTCAAAAAGCTGTTTTGATAAAATGAAATATTAAGGATGAACTTTTTTTCGTTACGTAAGAAGGAAGCAAGTCCTTTGCTGTCCTTTGAAAACAGCCAGAGATTATGGATTCTGAAAAAAATTCATAGGATTTGCATGAGATGAATAAACCATTTTCTGTGTAAAACTTAATTAGTTTTAATTTGAATAGTAACAGCATCGTCAGATGGTGTTTTTTTTTTTTTATTCCTTTGATTGAATCTATTAGAAGCCTTTTGAGTTTAAGGAATTTATGCGGGGCAAACCTCTCCGCGATGCGAAGTGATAATTAACTTCTTTTCATATGAAAACGCGTTTCTAAACGCCTGGATGGGACTCTCATTGATTACTCATTGGTTCTGCGGAAAAAAATTATGTTGTATTAAATATTAACTGTTCCAACGACTATCTTCATTGAATTTCACGAGAAGGCGCTTTTTGAAAGCCTAGTGGCCAGCGTCTAACTCTGATTATAACACTCTTGGAGTGAAGGCTCAACTCAGTATAGAAAACGAAACAGAACATTCCGAACATTGTTACGTTCTTTGGAAAGAACATCGGCGTACCTCAAAGGCGGATTACTAGTGTGACGCCGACAAGTTAGTGAGTGACGAATCGCTCGAGAAAGCATTACTACTACTTAAGAGAAGAGGCGAATAAATAAACATTTTTCCAAATTTATGTACATACATACATACAAACTGTCACTTACAGTCAATAACAATCGCTATACCAAGCTTGGCATTGGCTTTCCATTTGTTTCAATTAAAGTTCTGACTGTGGGTTTCCTAAAGTTGGTAACCACTTCCGCTAAATTCAAATCCTTCTTTCGATTGCAACCACCTGAACAATTTTCAGAAACTACTTGATTGAAGAGGGTGCACTGTTAGTGGCATCTGGGCCTCAAAAACAATTACTGTGAGCTTCCTAAAGTTCACATGACAAGTTTCCCCAGTTCAATTATGTAATTGTGCACCAAAGTGAGTTCCATGGTCGGCGTTCGGTGATCGATTTGTTTTTCAATTCTTTTTTAAATATTGACCAACATTAGACAAACAAAAATTCCTGTATTTACTTTTTGTAAGGTACAGATGATAACCTCGTTCAAAAACTCAAACTTTTTGTGTGAATTGCAACAGTTTCAAATTGTATACACAATTGACTTTGGAAGGAAGCTTTTTATTAAGTTGGCTTGTAGAACATATGAGTCTTGCAGTAGATATGAGTTTAAGTAAGGTGTGGTTTGGTTCGATGGATTTTCTGTTGTCACGGTGAATATTTACAATTTACAAAGAATAGGAGAAGTTGCAGTTGATGGGAACATTTTGTGCTGCAACAGTAAAATCAACAAAAGATTTTACCAACAAGCCGATGGCCAACTGCAGTAAAAATGATTTCTCTCAGAAATCTCATCTTGATTCTTGACAGGAAGTGCCCAATGGAGAAACAGTGGTTCCTGTTGTGTTGAAATGTTAGCCATCTCTCTTTTCCAATTTGTCAGGGTATTTTTTTTTTTTTTTGTTTGTTTGTTTAGGGATGCAATTTGTTTTCTTTTTACCGGAAATACAACATGAAAGCAAATTTTGTGGTTGGAGATGCAAGATGAAATTTCAAGACATGAATTTACAAAGCAAAGAAAAAAGAAAATGTTCTAAAAGAGTACGTTAGCGTTATAGATATTTGTATACCCAGCGTTGTCGGGCAGTTTGACAATTCAGTGTACTTTTCAAGGCATGAGAAAGCATTTCTTTAAGATATGACACAAACCTATACGCGCGTATGCCAATTATAGTTTGGCCTTAGGTATCGCCTTTAAATGACATAGGCAGCTCAATTTTTTGCTTAAAAATAAGCATTTTGTAAAAAAGAGATCTCTTTATTTGATTTCTTTTCTCATTCGCTTTGAATTCTTATTTGAACTTTTATTTTCGGTTTGTTTGGTCTGTCGCTAGTATATTTTTATCAACGATATCAGTCTTGGGGCAACGAGAACTTCTTTCTTCTATTTTTTTAAAGTTCACCGTCCTAACGGACATCATGCACCCAAGGGATTGTTTTAAATGTCTTATACACTGCCAACCACTTGGATGAGGCCACAAATTTTGCAATCGGTTTTCGCTTTTTTTACCTGGTGGAAGTTTTGTACCCGGAAAAGTTTGTTACCTGTTAACAGATACGTATTTTCCCAAAACAAATTCATAAAATTAAAGGGTTAATTCGAAACGACCGTTGGAATTTCCAAAGATCAATTAATGAACTACTGAAAATAGGTATAAAATGGTGGTTCACTAGGATGAGGCCACATGCAAAATTTTAGAAAAAAAACAAAAAAATTGATTGAAATGTTTACATTTTATGATTTAATAATATTTATTAATAACGTTTTATTACATTTATAATGAGTGTATCCGCCATTTTTGGATAAAACCTCTATTACACGGTTTGGAATAGAATCATACAGTTTTTTTAAATAATCATATGAAATTTGGGCCCGGGCACTACGAATAGCATCAATTAAGGTGTCCTTGTCTTCAAATTGTCTGCCACCTTCATAAACTTTACGAGATAGCCATGACCAAACATTATTGAAATGTTTAAGTCCGGTGAATATGGCGGCCATGACAAAAGTTCCACGTCTTCTGATTGAATCCAGCTTCTGACAACCCTGCTAGTGTGGATTGGGGCATTGTCTTGTTGAAAAATCCAAGTCGACAAGATATTTATGATTTTTTGCTGCTGTACCCGTGGCAGAACGGTTAGTTTATCTCCCCATTACGTAGGAACTCAAGGATTGAATTCCAAAAATATCCAATTGCTTAACCACGGGTTTTGCCTTTCGCGAGGAATTAGCAAGTCATTCGATAGTAATTTCACTGCCATAAAAAAAGTTTTCTCGATTAACGGTTTGAAATCAGCAGAAAATGTTAAGGCCTATTATTTGATCAGCAAGAAAAAACACTAGGCCCCAGAGCTCACCACACTATTTATTTATTTGCTATCTCTGAAGAAATGCGACCATTCTACAAACTTTTATTTTGTGAATGACTTATTTTCCGCAAAGTAATTTAATAAATTCTACGTTTTTGTCGAAAGTAGTTTCTTTGTAAATTGTTTACCCCAACATCAGTGGTATCCATGGCGTGATGGTAAGCATGCCTGCCTGTTAACCCAGAGGTCTCGTGATTCGAATCCCAACAGAGGCAAAAATGTGTGTTTCATGAGTATCGCCTATCCCGAGGGATCAGCAAGTCATACGATTTTTTCTGTTGGAGGTTTTTAAAATACCAGCTGGAGCACTCAGACCTTAATACCTGTCCATTACACTACCAGATAGCAACCTTCTATTTATTATAGCTTTCCAGATGTTCAGAGAAAAGCCAAAAGACGCTGCCATGGTAAGGAGCCTAAGTTACCAGCTCTCACCATGTCTGCGCCGAGTATCTGTAACCTCATGCGAGAAAGGCAGGACATTCAGTGCTCTGCGGTGTCCTCATCTTCTCCACAAGACTCACAGTGTGGTATCACTTAAGCCTAACACATTTAAGTGCTTGGCAAAAGAGAAGTGCCCGCTAGCAACGCCAATAAGCTTTCTACAGTCTTTTCTGTTACGAGATAGCAAAAATGTTGCAGTCTTCTTACTAACTTTGGGGAGCATACGTTTGGTCTGTCTGCATCGAATGGAGGCATGCCATCTACAGTTGTGCTCTTCACAGATCCAATTGTTGATTGAAGCCCTCACTGAGGACGCTGGCAGACCTAGCAACGGTTCAGGTCCTGAGAAAGCTGTCTGAGATCCCTGCCTAGCGAGTTTATTGGCGATCTCATTTCCAGTTATGCCGTGATGGCCCGGAACCCAAATGAGACTCAAGGAATTTAATCTTCCGATCGCATTCAGAGAGCTCTTGCATTCCTGGATCACTTTCGACGTGGTTAGAGGGTTGAGAAGGGCCTTAAGCACAACTTGGCTGTCGCTGCAAACAAAGGTACTTCTCGTCCATCCATTGTTCGTAACGTGGCTCAAGGCCATTAGGATAGCATAAGCCTCCGCTTGGAAAACGGATGCGTATGATCCCAAAGATGAGTGCAGTCGTATGTCGACGCTTTCCACAAAGGCACCAGCACCAGAACCTTCGTCGGTTCTGGAGCCATCTGTAAAGATTCGATAACAGTTCTTTCCAGGCCAGATTCTGGAGCGAACCAGTCCTGAACCGAAGGAAAGTTGACTGAGTAATTTTGACGCAGTTTGAGCCTTGGGATCATCGTGTCAGACGAGTTCCTCAAAGCTCCAGTGCGAATTGTGCCAGATACCACATCGCTTTAAACGAGAAATAGTCTTGAGAGTACACCCCCTGATGTAGGTATCAAGGAGAGGAAGACTCAACAGTGCGTCGAGAGCAGCTCCCGGTGTGCTAGGGAAGGCCCCGTAACACCAAGACAAATTGTTCTTTGAAGTTTGGCAAACGAGGCAATAACGTATTTGCGCGAGAGCTTATTCCACCAAACAACTGACGTATAGGAGATGATTGGTCTTATCATAGCCGTATAGATCCAAAGAACCCTTTTCGGTGAAAGACCCCATGTCTTGCCAAAGGCTCCTTTACATTGCCAGAAAACTGACAGTGCTTTAGTAGTTATAGACTCGATATGTTTAGACCAAAGAAGTTTGTTATCCAGGATTACTCCAAGATGTTTGACTTCATTTGAAAAGGGGTTGTTGAGTGTTGACGCCTTTAGGCGCAAGTTGGGTCGGACCAATCAATTTTCTACGTCTCGTTTACAACACTTACTTCAGCTTATTGGTTTTGGCTTTAATTTGGCAGTAGGGTTTATCCGGGTACATACTTTGTTGGAAACTAACTCCTTAATATTTAAATTTGAGTGCTGTTATGATATCGGAAAGCCCCCATAAAGTGTGAAGTCTTGTTCTTTCACTTTCCCTTACCAGTGGTGAGGCCGCATTAGAAAAATATGTAAAGCATAAAGCAATACTTTTCTTCGGATCAAATTGTATATTAAACATAAGGTCAACTTTTAGATTTCTTTAATTATAAGCTGTTGTATATTTATTTTTGGTCGGTATTTAAAAAAAGTATTTTTCGTTCTCTCGCAAAGCCACCTATTCTTCTACCTGTGTTTTGTTTTGAGAACTGTGAAATGTCTAGAACCCTCAAACTTTTGTGACTTAATCCACAACAGTTCTGTTACACGAAAATGAGTGACTTCAGAGCGACTCTTAACTAACAGATCAGAAATTGCTATATTAAGTATTTGGATTCTAGTATTCAAAAAAGTGAATAGCCCAATGCATTTTTCGAGCTGGATAGAGCATTTAAATGCGACTATAAATAATAGAGAACATTTCAAAAAAAAACACAATCTTTGATATCGTAATTGAGAAAGCAAAGGCTTCTTACCTCCTTTTTTTAAATTTATATTTTACATTTAAATTTTATTTCCATGAACAAATTTTGCATATTGTGACAGAGCGTATTTTATTTAGTCATTTTGCGTATGCATAGTTTTTCAATTCCAAAAAAATATTCAATTTTTTTACAAAATTCTAGGAAAATTAGGGAAAATACCTTAAATCTTTATTGATGCATGATTTGATCATTTGTTTATTACTTACAAAATTCTTAAATTCAATACTTTTTTGAGCCCTTTAGTCATAAGTCAATATAAGTGAACTATTTTGATGCATTTTTCTTCTTTTTTTCTAATAAAAAAAAAATTTACATGTTACATTTTTAGTTTGACTAGATATAGTTGAGAGATTTGAAGTGGTGCCCGTATTTTATGTTAACTTTAGAAATAATAGTGTGTTGTGATTTTCTTTTTAATTATTATAGCAAATTAGTCTTTTCTCATAATTGCAATTTTCAACATCAATGTTGTAGTTTTGTGATAAGTGTTTTTTTGGGTTTAAGTCATACTTCTTATTTTTTCTAACTCCAACGACAGTTGAATGCAGTGAATAACGGAAAGGTGCACTTTAAAATAAATACCAACAAGCGATGTGCCCTTGTTTTTATTCAAAAAAAATAAAATTTGGCTTCTTTAGCGCTTTGTTGGCCTTATTTTAAGAATCTGTTTTATTTAATTTGTCATGCCCTAAAGCTTATTTGGTTTATTTTAAAATCTTTTGGTGGAAACTCTTTGATTCCAAGGACTCTACACACTCTCCTTCCATGATTCCATTTTCCCCATTACTCACGCTGTACTTCAACGATATTCACTGCATTACAGCCACTTCAAATTTCAATGCAGGTCTTTGTAAGCCTAACAAATATCAACTATGTATAGGCCTCAGTGTAGAGTGAGAGTGTCAGAAAAGGTCTTATTTTCAAATTTTCATTTTGAAGAATAACCTCCTTGACGAAATAAGAAATAAATGTATTTGTTTTTATATTTAGATAAGCACACAGAAAAATCACTTTCTCTTATGAATGTTTGAACAAGAATAATCTAAAATTTTTAAATTGAAAATATTTTACAGCTTGGCTTGGACAACGAAGAGGTATTATAAGCCAGTTCAATTAACAATCAATCAAAGAAACATAAATAAAAGAACCCCATAACTATATATGCTTGAAATACAATATTTTCACTCAGACAAAAATAAACAAGTCAAAGTTACACAAGCAAAATTTTTAAATATTTTGCTTCCACGAACAACCTCAGCAAGACAATTTTGTATAAATTATTTTTTATTGAATTTGTTTTTTTGTTTGTTTTAGTTTTGTTTTACAGCCAAAATCTTACACTGATTGATTCAATCTGTTACTTTAAATGAAAGTTTTGAAATATAGTTGCTAACTCTTCACTTAGCCGAACCACAACACACTAACAAAACACTTTGACACGTTTTACCATATATAGTTACTTTTTTTACCAACACACAAACACATAACACACATACACAGACAGAAAGTTTGTGTCATTTTTCTATATGGGTTTGAGATTTCAGTTGTTAGCTGTTTTTTTAAGCTATACCTACACTTTAAATATGTTAAGGAAATAAAAAACAGATAAAAATATGCGCTTTCAATTTAAATTGATGAAATTGTGAAAATATTCAATATTTTCTTTCCACTGCTGTTGTTAATACACCTTCCTGCCGTCTTTCTATCTACTATAAGCATATTGTTGTTATTCTTTTGAAACTATCCTTTTGTTTGTATGTTACAGAATATTCAGGCTAAACTATCCTTTTTTTCCTATACTACTCTATACAGAATCAGAACATACACTGCTTAAGTCAATCCACTATTCTATTTTAATTTGGTTTATTATTTTGCCATAGTTATTTTGTTTTCGGTTTCATTTTAATTCAGATCAATTTTTCCCCCTAAATGAGCGAAGTAATGGCTTAAAATACACGCTTTTAAAAATTATTTAAAAGCCAATGAAAATTATATACCCAGTCGTTCCTATGTACTTATTAACAGATTTTGAAAGGATAACATAGAGTGAGCATTTACTTTCGAACTCTAAAAATTGTTCGGAGGAACTTGAACTTAAAAGATAAAAGTGCACTCACATCAAAATAAACAGCTTCATTACACACTGACTTTGCATATAAACAGTGCAGGCTATACTCTACTATACTTTAAAAAGAATCACTACCCCAAATGCTTTACATAAGTCGCAAAATATCGCAAAACACGTTTATTCGAAAGTAAAATGGCTACTTCCAAATATGGTGGCGGTGAAATGTACGTTGGGTTTGAAATTTTGAATATACTGCGTATAAAACAGTTTTTAAACAGCAGTGACTGTTGCACTCTTGGAGGATGTATATAAGAAAGGCTTCGAGTGGGTATTCGGAGCTCAAGGCCAAAAAAATTTTTCTGAAAAAAAAAATTCAAAAACCTTTCAGGAAAAAAGCATGTTAGGTAAAAAAAACTCGTCGAAAAAGATAATATCTACTTCACATTCACCATACACACACCTTATATCACCCATATATGTACATGTTCTAATATTAAGATGGTTTCGTTGATAGCTCACTGATAAGCTTTACTCCCACCTGGCACTTTAACTAGTTCAACTCAGAACTAACTTCATAAAAATTACGAGGTTTGAAATACAAAATGAAAGCTTCTCACTGAGTAGGTTAGGTTAGGATAAAGTGGCTATCGGCTCGGCTAACACACATAGGCCCGTTGGGCCCATCGCGATACCACAATGGATCTAATATATCCTTATCCTATAATGAGTAAGCTGGGACATGAACAGAAAAGGCGGGTAATTGTTTCCTCATCCTCCTCCTCCTCATCCATACAGCTGCGGTATGTCCTACAATAAGACAGTGTCCTGTGATGACACCTTTCGTCGCACTAATCTGTTTTCCCTTAATAGAGATCAAGCCGTTCGACCACTTAAGATATAGTTTGGGGGGCCAGATCTGTTTCGTTGCGTTACACTTCAAACGGCTTGACCATCTCAGATTAGTTTCTTTGTATGCGTCCTGCTTGAGCAAGAATCTTTATATAACGATTGGAAAGCTTTATATAACTCTCCGTGTTCGGTGAGAAGAGCAGAAGTGTTCCGTTTTTGGCGAGTTCAACTGCCTTGCAGTTTCCAAGAATATCTCTATGCCACGGGACCCAGCACAGGTGTATGTTAAACTGCTCTGACACCTCCCCGAGTGATGATCGGCAGTTATGGGCTAGAATAGAGAAACGGTTTCATGTTCTGTATCGAATTGGCTATAACCTCAAGCAGAATGAAATAATTTTAATGAAAAAAAAAAAAAAAAATGGCGGACTTTTGAATTTTTTTACAACTTTTTTCACTTTTAATTGTTTATAACTTTTTTTAAATAATAATGAGTATTTCTAGTTCTGCTTAAGGCCATAGCCAGACATCTTAAAAGTAAAATGCCGTTTGGTTCATATCGATAAGTTCAATTGTTTTGAAATGAGAATGTCATCTATGCAAAAACACGTGGTTCGGAGAAAAATCGGAAGGCTCGAGCGGCCGGATTTACCACAGCGCTCCCCATTCTTTTATACCTGCTTCTCGGTCTTTATTCTTAGTTCGGAATAAATTCTATACTATTTCTACAAGTGGTACCCGTGGCGTAATGGTTAGCATGTCCACCTGCTAACCCAGAGGTTGGAGGTTCGAATCACAGCAGAGGCAAAATGCAAAAATGATTTTCCACGGGTATCGCCTTTCGCGAGGAATTGGCAAGTCCTCCGTTAATAAATTTATTGCCATGAAAAGCGCATTCTCAGTTAGCCGTTCGGAACCGGCGAAAAATTGAAGGTCCCCTCCATTCCCTCCATTCCCTGACAAGGCATGGTTGTGAGAAATGTGCTAGGCCCAGGGGCTCCTCGCTCTGTTGCGCCACCGTATTTATTTATTTTATTTCTACGAGTATACAGTTGCAAATTATGAAAAAGAAAATCGATTTTTTCAAAATTGTTTGGAGTAACCTGGCCTTAATACCATGCATACCTACTGGTCTTAATGTCGAAATCTCAAAACGAATTCCAAAGACAATATCACTCTCCTCATTGACGATTGTTCAATTTACAAGGAATTATATCTGCTGAATGCTTTACCTGCCCCCGCCCGTAATTTTTTTTGCTTTCAGCTAACTTACTTCATCTGTCTGCCGCTTTTGCGGCTATAAATGAAATTAATTCTATATGCTGTACCACAAAATAATTTGTGGTTATCCTGGAAGTAATACAATATAAGCCGAGTTTAATTGGGAATTTCTGTATTCACTTATATTCACTTCACTTGTGAGTCTCAATAAAACCAAGTTCACTTTCACAAACTCCATTTACCAACCATCCCTGTTGTTCACTACTGCAAGTGAGTTATTTTTATCCACTTACGTTATTCACTTATATTAAAAGTTGATGTTTTTCCATGAGCGATGTTTTGCTGAAGTGAATATAAGTCAATAAAACTAAGCTATAATAGTTCATTGCTAATTAGCACTGCAGCTTTACGATCAAGATATGGCTACCCGTCGGCCAATCCATCAAATTCTTGTTTGTGTTTTCAATGTAGACGTAGACTAATCGAAATTTTCCGTGGAACTGGCTTTCAATCAATAGGCTTTTAGTTATTTTCAAGATGGCGTCAATGTAAAAACAAATGAATTTTATTTTAAAGCACTCCTTTTGCTATTAAAGTAGTTTTGTTTCCTTTTCGCACTCCACTTTTTGCTTTTGAGACTGATCTCACGAAGCTGTCACTTTTATGGCTCATATATTGTTTCTCAGCTAGCTTCGAAAATTTCATTACAGTTCCGAAAAGTTTGCATAGGTATATTAAAAAGTTAAACTTAGTGTCATTCCGTATTCGATAAGAAAACGATATCGTTTTGACGATATATAGTACTGATATACGAACCACTGCTTTCCGTAGCATGTTTGACTGTCAAATCTGACGATAGGACGAAGACGATCGTTCGATTGCTACTTTACTATCGGCTCATAGATAGAGAAATATCGTCTGTGGAACTTGCGGAATGACCCCCGTGTACTAAGAGTGACTTGTCATATCTTACTCGTGCAGCTCCGGGGATAGTATCAATCTTTAGATTACTTTACTCCATTGCGATACATATTTAAAAAACGGTGTTTGAAATGGCAGTAAAATATAGTAAGCGTATCAAAGTTTTGTTATTTTTGGCTTTTCATTTCTGCATTTCCAAACGCTATTTCTCTTCCACAAGTCTTTTTTAAATTGATGGTAAAAGTTCAAAAGCCACGAATAGACGTTGCCTGTGAAACGGAGAGTAGAAATGGAGATTCTACTGGGGCAAACTAGTGCCATTTTGTCCACTAGATAAATTGGAACGTGAGCCCTCGTCGCGCTTGTTTGTCGGTTGGTTTGAAATGAATTTCAAAAAGTGAACATATTTTCGCTTTTATTGAGTTTTGTAACAGTTGAGAATTTTTAAAACTTCATTCAAAAATGCCGCGGTAAACATTATTTGCCATCATTGTGAAAACTACTATAATGTGGTATTCCATTGGTAAAAAGGATCCATCTTTTTTTATCCAAATCTTTCAAAATGGAAAAGGATCTACCTCTTGATTCACCAACAACAACACAATCAACTGTCAGCTTGATAGACACTACTTTCACCGAAGAGAAAAAATTACTTACACAATCCTTTTTTAGCAATGGAAACCTCCATAGGAAAATAGAAAATAATGAAACTCAGATACACCCGGATATAGCCGTTAATTCAAACAAGACACCATCTTCTTGATTTCACTACGGAAATAATTTTAGGATGATTTAGGCAAAAGGAATAGGAAGGAGTTGGCTCTCTGTATTACCTACTCTGTGCTCTCAAGCCTTTCTTATTATTAAATCTACCACCACCTTCACGTTTTACTTCCCATTTGCACTTCATTGTCATCATATTCGCGTTTATAACACCATACTCACCAAATTCACCTGCTAATGGTGCGATGAGACAGAATATTTAAAATGTAAGTGTTTTTAAAATACAAGGTTCTACTCAAGCAACCACATTAGTTTGAAAAGTTATTACTTTCATTTCAATTACGTCTTTTTGTTTTAAGAAAAACTTTATCTACCTCGCTAAACTTCTAAATTTGCGTGGGAAACTTATAAAGGTGTTAGCTTCGTAGTATTAGAGAATTTGAAGTAGGTTTGGCACTTCGAATCTTTTGCGATTAGTTTGTCAAAACAATTTCAAGCAATCTGATGCCGAAAAGAACAATAAATATCCTTCAATAGTACGTTCTCTCCATTAATAATTTTGGTTTGTGATATACATTTACGCTTTCGGTTGCAAGCACTCTTGCTATTAAAAGAAATGACACTTGTGTTTGGCATATTTTTAGTGAAACACGCAATAATATTGTTCTCACCTTTTCAATTTCGAAAGAAAGCTTAAATCTCACTGACTATAAATCAAATGCCATGAAATATTAGAGTGCATGTGTATGGGGTGGACGTGGCGTAGTAGCGGCCTGTTAGGTTGGAGTTCGAGACTTGAATCCCAGAACCTCAATTGAATATTCACAACTATTTCCTTTCACGATGAACTGGCAAGTCCTCACAAGATCATTTCACCTCCATTAAAAGCACCTCCTGTTTAGAAACAACATGTGGATCCCTCCCATTCCTCACAAGTTATGGCTGAGAGAAATGCACAAGGTCCTAGGGCGGATAATCCGGGAATCCACTGCCACCCTGTTTCATTTTTTTTAGTGTATGTATTGTGTTTGTATTTAATCTCTAGTGGCTACCCGTTGAGTTACTGTTTCTTTTATATACTTTACATAACAAAAGCAAATGATCTCTTGTCGAAGAAGAATAGATACTAAAAGACATGTCATCAAGCTTGGCAAAATAGGTCTCAAAATGCCAAAAATAATAGTTGACCCCCCTACGAAAAGTCTTGGAACTACTCAAACCATACAATAAAGTGGTTTTCAGACAAAAACTATTTTACAATTTATAATTTTTTTTATGTAGTGTTATTTCGTATAACCAACTCAACAATTTAATATCGCTTTTTTTCTCTTATTTCAAAATTGAATAATTGGCAAATACATTAATTTGTTTGTTTATTTATTTACTTTTATTTATATTCTTGTTATGAGTGTAACAAAGATTGTCTGCATTCAATCAAATTTATAAACCTTCGTTTGTAATTTGTGTGTGTAAATATGTTGTTTCATTTTTCAGTGTGAAAGCATTCTGACACAGTGTCAAAATATACTCAAACAAATACATTAAAACATAACACAGACATATGTAAATCTTGTAAAATTATTGAAAACAAGCAAACAGTGTAAGAAAAAAAACATTAAAACTACACTATTTACAAATCATTTATGTTTTTGTTTGCGTGGAAAATTGTTCTAACTAAATAATCAAAAAAATAAAAACATTTGTAAGGTTCAAGTTACATGCTAGAAGTAATATAATGTTTTTGTATAAAATGTTTACAAAAAAAAAACGAAATACTAAACGTCAAAATAGATATCAATTGTCCAAGTCATCCTGTAGTTTTCTTTTTTCTTTTTTCATATAAAATTTTAATTTTTTGTCAACAAATTTTTTTCAGCATTTACAAAAAAAAAATATAAATTCGATATGTGTACTCTTTATTGCTGTTGTGTTGGTCTCATTCTTTTTTGGTATTGCATTGCATTTTAGTGTAGAAAAAGTTGAGTAGTTTTTGAAAAATGTTCTGTGAAGTTAAAAACGTATCTTATGTGGAAATGTTAATGTATGTTTATGTATTTTGTTTTTTCCTCTATCAAACTACTTTATGTGCAAATAGAATCGTGTTGGAACTATTCTCACCTTTTTCGTTTGATCTGAGGCTAAAGTGAACATCTATACATACCTTTGTTAGGGAAGAACATTAGCGATTCTTTCTCATGTTTCCTTAGTTTTCTTTTCAAGAAAATAGCCTTAAAACTTCTTTTTTTTTTCATAGCTATAAATAATAGAAGATCATTATTGTTCATTTCACTTTGACATTATTCATTGTAGAAAGAGACTACAAAATAAAAACGATGAACTTCTTCTGCGCCAGACGTAGTCCCATTAAATTAAAATTTAAGTGAGAAATGGAATCGGCAAATTCCCGAAAAACTTTCAATTTAAAAAACCTGTGCAATATTTTATGTGGAAATACATACGTGGCATCAATGGAAGGTTCACCGGGTGGGATTTCAGCTCAAATTTTGCACTCAACTATTTTCTCATGAAAATTTACTTGAGGGGCCGTTCAGACTATATAATTAGTAGGACAAACTTCGTTTGATAGATGTTGGATGGTCGGATGTAGTTTGCGTTCAGACTTATCAAACTTGTCGTCCAACTTTATGTCATATATTTCTCCGCCTCGGCCAAACTTAAAAATTTTCAAAAATACATGAAACCCATCCAACAAGTTTGTCCTTATCAAACATTGGTTGTTTAAGCCAAAGTTTATCAAACTAATTATATAGTCTGAACGGCCCTATTAGCCCTGTTCACACTGTACAATTAGTTGGACAGACTTTGTTTGATGGAAGTTGGATGGTCTGATGTAGTTTTCGTTCACACTTATCAAGTTTGTCGTCCAACTTTATGTCACATACCCTTCCACTCCGTCCAACTTCTAGATTTTCAAAAATTTTTGAAAACCATCCAATAAGTTGGACAAGCTAACTAATTGTTCAGTGTGAACAGGGCTATTGAAATTAAGTGTCAAATTGCTTGTCACTTTGTAAAAGGGTAGAGTAGAATATAAAACTTTTGAAAAATAAAACGACGAATACGTTTTCTCTTTCATTATAGTCTCGTTTAAGCCACAGTGCCTCCAAGCAAAAACAATCAATGAACTCACAGCAGTCGTTTGTTTCGTCAAAAATCCAAATTGTATCAAATTTCTTACCGGGTGTTCATAAATAGTTTTCTTTTTTGCAATTTCCAGATTAATTTGTTTTTTTTTTTTTTTTTTGCAATAACTACCGATGTCTCAACAGTTCCTCGATCATTATGGTACAAGGTGTTGAATACTTTGAAATCTGATGTCTCAACAGTGAGTGATGATGTGCAGCAGGGTTCACTTTTCTTCACCTTTATAACTGACCAACAGTCGGTCGGTATTTGGAATGTTAAGGCTCGGAAATATATCCCTTCAATTTGACATGTTTTTAAAATTGGTAGTAAAAAATATAAAATAAAATTACATAGCTTTCCATAGTATTTTCGTGATATTTTCTGTGGTATTTCCACCTTCCGCCTTCAGTCCGAATTTCGGACCGAACATATTGGTGATCATCATTTATAATTCGAAGGCCTTTTTCACACTTTAAAAGTTAAGTCCTTCCGGTTAAAATCTCTCTCAACAACTGAGACATACGGCCACCGCTTGCGGCCTTTAAACCTTCGGACGAAGCGAATAGCAAATCTTTTAACCGCTGCTATAGTTAGGGTGCATATAACACATAAGTTTTGACTCTTGGGCACAAGCTTAGCGGGAGAACCCGCCATCTAAATATTCGTTCCAAAAATCCTCTCTTTTGAGTTGACTTTTAAAATCGTGATAACATTTTGAAAGAGAAAAACGTTCAACCCATCCTTATGTTGTAAAGGTGAGATGTCAGATGTACAAGCACTTATCAAGCCATCAAATGTGGCTTCAGCAAGGCTCACGTGTTAGTTTTTTTTTTTATTTACTTGAGTCCCATATTATTGCTTAAAGCTTGTCCTGACATCAAAGCACATAGAAAAGTATATGCCAATGATTTGTTACGAAAGCGGCACATCAGACGATCGACCTATACATCCACTACTTGAGTGTGGATACCAAATATTCACTGTCGTCGCTGATGTCATACGATGGCAGCGATCATGTTGCATAAATACTGTCCAATCTATGGGCTTGAGGTCTAAACATATTCAAAAGTTGTTGTTTGATGCAAAGGAACATACAGGCGAATTTGTTTTCCATTTACAAATAGAATTTAGAAAACACACATACTTGGCGCTCAAACTTTTTGGCTAAGTTGAGACATCATTGTTTAACCCCAATCCTACGGAATGGACGCTTGTGAAGTTTGTTTTTGAATCCCTGCAATGTTTCCTGACTCTTTCTTAGTTCACCACTGTTTTTACAAACTTGGCTCAGACGACAGGCTAGTTGAATTTCTTTTGTAAAACAATCTCGAATGCACACACTGTCTAAAGTACATTGCAACAACACGAATGTGGAAACTAATGCAGCACATGCTGATTTTTTGTGTAGTTTTGATGATTAAAGCTTCGAAATGCTTTTTCCTCGCTTGAGAATTGCTAGTAAGTCCACCTATATATAGTAAATACTTCAACGACACTTTCATTCTCCGCTAGCGTTCTAGAAGAGAAGTCCCCACCAATATTCCACAAGTTTTGTTTAAGAAAAATGCAGCATTTCCCATAATTGAGTCTAAAAATATATTTATTTTTATCTGCCTCAATTTTTTTTGTAAAAAATAAAAAACTGAACAATTTTATGTTCACCAAAATCTTTTCCACAATCGCAAAAACCTATTTTCTTTAGATAGAACGACTTTCTCAAATATAGGTCCTTAATTACCCCACTGAGCTTCTTCAGCTTATGTCTTTTACTCTCTAAGCCATACTTACTTACCTAGATCGGCATTACAGTTCGGGGTGAACCTGGGTCTCAACCAACATCCTTCTGTAACGACCTCGATTTCGAGCTAGCTTTCTCCAGCTTTGGACTTTAAGTCGGTTGAGGACTCTCTAAGCCCAAAGGAATGAAATGAAACTCGATTTTGTAAAATATGGTCCATCCTCTGTTTTGAAACACTTGTGTCAAAAAAAAAACGATTTATCAATTGAAAAAACTGTAATTACAGCACCCGAGTCTGGTTTTTCTTCCCAGGTTCAATCTTAACCTTCTCGGGATGCCCCAAGGCAGGCACTTAGGTCTGCTTTTTTGCATTTTTACTACTAACTTCACAGCGTTTAAATGGTTACTCAATATTTTAGTCTCGTAGTGAAGCGAATGCACTTCAACAAAAAAAAACACTTTTTCTTCTTGGAAAAAAATCTGTTTCAACATGACCTGCTTGAAGCTCAACGTTGCCAGGTCCCAATTGGATATTTTTTGTGTTAACGCATCTAATGCTCTCATTGTTTCATTTCGGAATTCATTCATTTCCACATTCGAGAGCATCCAACGACCCTTTTTTCATCGAAGGTGTGTTTCTACCCCTTTCTGTCAAAACTCATTAAAAATAAATTCACTTAATAAGCTGGTTGCTCCCATTCCCACAAAATGAGTTACTTGAGCTTCGAAATGTTATTTCAAACATAATGTGTTTGGACTTCAACCACAATGTAAAACTTTCTCTTCTGAGTTAACAACCTCATTAAATTTAGCTGTTTTCGGAAAGACTTAGAAGTTAGAATCAATGTTATTCCTAATAAACCGAATATATTTTGGTTTACTCCCCCTGAATAAAATTAAATTGCTCATAACCACAACCCGCAAACTTACGCCAATTTGAACTTAATTTTTCAAATCCTCTCAAAAAGTATTTCATAAAAATGTGAAAATAGATAAAATTGTTTTGGTTTTTTGGGGTCTTTTGATGTTTGGGAGGACAAAGTACCAAAAAATTGAAAGGAGCATGGAAAATGTACTGTACATTTTCCAAAGCACAAGTAGAAACATTTCTAAAATATTTTCATGTCTTCGTAGGCTTGAGAACTATGTACATACATTTCGTTGTAAAAGAAGTAATAATTTCTTTTTATATTCAAGTAGTTGTATCTTGTATAAGCTAAAAATTTTTGTATAGGAATATTTTATTTTTAGTTTTAACCCGTTTCACTTATAAAAATGCAATACCTCAAGTACGCCTTGTACGAGTACCAAAACATTTATTAGCTCCTCAAACTCATTTGCATGTTTGCAAATGAATGAGAAAAGCCTTTTACTTAATTATATACATAGTCTTATTTTTAATTTGAATTTTAAGTGAATGTCCTTTTCCTTTATTAATATACAAACTTTCTTTAAGTAGTTATGAAAACTTCCAAATTCTATAAAGGTATAAACGAATATTATACTAATTGTTCAAGTTCATATTTCAGCCAACAAGTGAGAAATCGAGGATAAGTCGATAAATATATTTCTCTACAAAAAAAAATCAAAAATTGGTCAACACTAAAAAAATCTTTCTCTATTTTCATTGGATTCTTATTTCTAGAGAAAAACAAAACGCCAGTGTTCTGGGGAGTCTAATAAATATCTGCAGTTATTCCTTAAAACGTTGACTTAAAAATAAAACAAATCATTTTAAATTAGATCTCTTACTTAAGTTTCCCACTAGAAAAAAATGTAGATAAATGTTTTTTTGTTTATTTACTAAATTGCAATTTCACTTTAAATTTGTATGGAGAAATAATTTAATAAACTAACCGCCCATACATTTTTAAATTTCAAAAAGCACACTTTACTTTAAACTAAAAGTCAACTCAAATTTTATTTTGTACGTTTTCAGTTTTTAGAGGTCTATTTTTTTTCATTTCTATAAATCAGCTGAATTTTACTGACATTCAGCTTCGGTTGTATGTAAACTATAAAATCCAATCTTTTTTAAGCTTGTGAAATGAACTTTTTTGTAATCAAAAAAGCAACACTTTTCTGGCTGTCTTTTGATAAAATAAACTTAAGTATAACTCTGCATCCAACTTTTTAGTGAATACTTGCCCCACCATGGGTGGGGGGTGATAGCAGGAAAATAGCGAACATGGCTGCTGGAATGTGTTTTTTAATAAAGAATACTAACATTATTACGATCAAAAGTATAAATCAATCCATCAAGCAATAGATGGCTCACGCCCTTTAGTGCTTCTTCATTCATGCTCACGAATCAGTACACAATACAAAAAAGAAATCATTTCCACATTTAAGCCTTACTCAATTCAATCACATCACACTGTCTTGAGACAAATTTGAAATCATTTGTGCGAAACATCATCGATAATCTTGAGTTAAACTGTCAGCACATAGTTTACATTTCTGTCAGACGTGTGAAAGGCAATGATATCATTTCCACAATCATTGTTGAATAAATGTTTTTTATTTTTTTCAAAAACGCAAAATTATATTTAATTCAATAAAAGTACCTGAAGTCATAAAATCAGCCAACCTCAAGGACCATCTTCGTCGACACGGAATCTCATTGCTTCGGAATTTTAAATTATTCAATGCATGTTGAATAAATTTAAATCCACACCACGTGTGGCAAGAGGATTCATGCAACAAAAAAGCCCGATTCGTTTTGCATGCCTAAATAAATACCAAATATGTATGAACAATATACCATTACGCTTAAGGCACAAAGCTAGGCACGCTCTCTCTCTCTCTTTCTACCTTTCTTTTTTCTCTCTCTTGCTCTTTCTGTCTGCAAAAAAGCATGTCCTTTTAGTTGTTCGTAGCATTATGTGTTTCTGTTTATGATTTCGGGTTTTATTTTTGTTTTTGTTCTATTCTTTCAACTCCCAGTCCCAGTTTTTTAAGATATAGTAATTTTGTTTTTGTTTTGAATACACAAATTAGGACAGTCTTTTTTTTAGAGTAAATGATTTTTTTGTTTTTGAGTAGACAAACTCTAATTGATTGCACATTACAGATAATATATATTTTATGAAATGATTATACTTTATACTTAACTAAAGAAAAAGAGAAATTATGTATAGAATCCTTTTTTTGCGCAACACAGTAAACGTATGTGATGTTTTTATTTGTTTTGTTTTTTATTTTCGTTTTATTTTTTCGTATCCTTCGTTTCATTGAATAGACTACAACACTGATTGGACTCCTTAAAACCGCCCGCTTGCTGCGCCTGGTGAGGGTTGCAAGAAAAATCGATCGATACTCGGAATATGGGGCAGCGGTCCTTGTGCTACTCATGGCAACGTTTGCCCTTATTGCCCATTGGTTGGCGTGCATCTGGTACGAACAATCAAGGTTTCGTTTTATAATTTTTTATGTTTTGTGATTATTGTTGTTTATGTGCTCAACTATATTTGCTTTTGTTCATTTGTCTGGAATATATGATTTTGAAACAAAACAAAAATGTGAATTCATTTGCAGGTATGCAATAGGAAATGCGGAAAGAAGTATGCTGCCAAAGGACGTTGGCTGGCTGCATTCATTAGGCAATGACATACAAGAGCCGTACTACGATAATAAAACAGGAGGTCCTTCGATAAAGGTGACATTTCCTCTCCCACACAGTAACCTATACACAAAAACATGCTTACATAGGTATAATATAGAATTTTTTCAAAGATGACAACTGTGGCGTATGAGTAACAAAAAAAACCATTTTTCTGTGTGACATTTTACACTTTGACATATTTTATTGGTGTAACACATATTCAGAATTTACAAAACAATAAATGCCAAAATAACACGTGATTGTACTCAATTGGCTATCGATTTGTCTCATTGCAGTCACGCTATATAACAGCGCTGTATTTTACATTCACATCGTTAACTTCGGTGGGGTTTGGAAATGTCGCACCCAATACTGATGCTGAAAAAATTTTTACAATATGTGTAATGTTAGTGGGATGTAAGTATGACTATGGAAAGGATAATTTTGTTTAAAATTTAATAATGTTTCCTTCAAAATTACGACAAGCTCGATTGACAGTGGTAATTGAATTGTAAAACACGCTACAAAATTAAACAATTATTCATATAATATTGAATTAAGACTTTTTACGCAGAATTGCACATTTACGTTTTTGATTTTTATTGTTTTTGGCTTAAATAAATTTAACCTTCACTATTTTTAGTGCTACTGGCAAGTTAGTTATTGAAGAGATTTCTGCACGCAATTTGCTTGGCTCACACATAACACAAAGCAGCTTAGGTAGATATATATATACTACTTTATATGGTGAACTTTTTTTATGGTATGATATTGATCACAACTTTGGCACTTCGTAGATTCTACGCATTTAATGTACTCAGTTTTTTACAGGACATCTTCTGTTTCGTTTTCCGCCGCACATTAAAGAGTTGTTGAATAGTAAGTTATGTCATCTGGGAAGCAGCTGTGTTGCCTTGTTTTTATGTCCTTTTAAAATTCAATTAACTGCAGCCACTGGCTGCGATAGGAAATTGTGGTTATTGGTCAAGGATATCTGATTGCTTTTTCTGCTTTGGAATTAAACTTTATAAATTTTTAGTAGTAGAGTTTGAGGTAGTATAACACTAGCATAGAAGTATAAGTTGAACATTCATTTAGTGTACATAATATTGCAAGTGACATTGAATTTCTCTCTACGTACTGCTGAATCTTCTTCCCCCTGATACCTTTATCACCGACTGTACCTACTCTCAAGACCATTTTTCCGCTTAAGAAGAAGTCGCCTGTAGCACAACTTACTCTGGAGTTTTGACGATTTCTCAAAGCGTATCTCTTGACTCACGTCTAGTGGATATCATTAATTTATAAAATCTAAACCAGTAAAGAATTGTTTTTCGGATCTTCGCGGATGATTCGAAAACTGATGATGCATCATATGGCACTGATATCTTTGTGTAGGGCGATGACATGCAACTGTATGCCTATTTAGCCACATAAGCGTTTGTCTTAAAAGCGGAGACGTTTACCACGAGCTACCTTACGGACAATGGTGGAATGGTATTCCTTCTCTACCTGCAGACAGACTTAAAGTGTGCTTCCCAACGTCAAAAAAAGAGGTAAATTTTTCTAAAGTTTGTTGGGGTTGCCTCGTGGCACTTCTGTTTAGCCAAGCATTTAAACGTGTATGTCTTAAAAGATGTCAAACCCTGACTCCTGCAGAGAAAATAACGACACCGTAGAGCATTTTTCTCTAAATGTACTGCATTTTCCCGAAACCATGTTGTACATGTAGATTCGCGATGCACACATGATGGGATAACTTAAAATGACAGCATCTTCTGGCTATTCTACGAACAACACCTGGAATATTATACCAAAAATTGGTTGCGGCCTGGTAGTACAATAGACCAATGAGTTTAGGTCTGATAATAATAATTTATAATGCTACGAGAGGAGAGAGAAAAACTGCAATAGAATGTTTTGATTTGGAATTGTTTGCTGTTTAATAATTAGCAGTTAACAGAAATTCAAGCTTTCAATCCTTCACAGATACGGAGCGGGAACTGCTCCATTAATCGAAGTGGAGCAATAAACACTACTGCAACAACTCAGTGAAATGATTAAACTACTACTCAAAAATTGAAGAAAACGATACACGTTGTTCAAGAGCAAGTGAGAATATTAATCTTGTAATTTATAATGTTGAGGAATACCAAGTTTGTTCATTTGTCGTCGATCTTGGGAAATCTACACTCTGCAGAAGTCTCTGGATTTTTTAGAATAATATCAGAACTAAAGACTATCGGCCAACAACAACGTCGTGTATTTGCTGAGTCCTTGACAAGTATCAAAATGATCCGGAATTTTATCCAAAAATCATACTGAGTTATAAGACTTCTTTTACCTCGAAGGTATGCAACTTTCGTTGAATTTGGGACTTTTCGAGACACAAAATGCCACTTTCCAAATTACAAGTAAGAAATACAATTTTCATAAGAATGAAGCGATAGGCTTCAACAACGCATTTAAAAATTTTCAAAATTTACTTAAGGCATTTTTGCGTCATCTCTTAGTGAAGACACATCACGGCCACCTATTGTGAAGCTAATGGGCTTATTTGATCTGTCAGAACAAATTAGTAATGTGAATAATAAAACTCGAGCACGTTGCAAAACTTTGAGTGAGAGCAATGTGTATTTTGCTTATTGGGTCCTCAAAATGCTTACTACAATGATCCGGAACTTCATTGTAAAGATAGTTAGACACCTTGCGTTCTTCGTTAACAAGTCGAACATGATTTGATAAGCCCATTAAATATTAGTGCAGATGGTTTTCCATGCTCAACCTGCTAATGTTTGGTACAGTTATTGATCTGACAGGATAACTGGAACCTTCTTTTAAGAAAACTATACGGGTGAATGAGTCAAACGCTAACTGATAATTTTGTGAGTTCGGAAAAAATTGTTATACACGACGTAAATCTTCAAAAATATGGCGCTTCATTCCTCGCAAGTAGCGATACCATCGTTTGGTGAAAAGTATCAAGACCGTGTGGTTTCTCGAAGTGATGGCCAACGAGGTTTTGTGACCTAATATTTTTTAATATTTTGTTTAGAGGTACAAATGCAAGAGATAGCTCATAATTCAATTGCTGACTATCGATTCAAGATCTCGAGGATTGAGTTCTTGAAGTTGTCAAAAGCATAAAATTCCATGAAAAGAATATGGTCCTACAACAGCTTTCCTCAATTCAATTAAATAAACAATCCATTGTGGTAACCGTGGTTTGATGGTTAGCATTTCCGTCTGTTAACTCAGAGGTTCGAGGTTCGGATCCCAACAGAGGCAAAAATAATTTTTCCATGAGTGTGGCCTTTCGCGAGGAATTAGCCACTACTCCGTTAGTAAATTCATTGCCATGAAAAGTGATTTCTCGATTAGCCGGTCGGAATCTGCAGAAAATTGTAGGTCCTCTCCATTCCCTCACGAGGCATGATTGTGAGAAATGCGCTAGGTCCTGGGGCTTCTCGCTCTTTTGCATTACCCTTTTTATTTTTATTTTAAACAATTCAATCTCACACTCCCAAGGTTGGCTACGTTCATTAATTGTGGTTAAATGATAATTGTGAAGCTGATACTTTTTATATCAGACATTTGATTTGCCTCAGTTGTATGTCAACAGCAGATTTTGCTACGAGATGATAAATTTTCGGCACATCACGAGTGAGAAGAAACAGTGCTGGTCTAAAAGTACTCCCCTGCGCTTTTCTAGTCTCATCTTTTTATGATGATGTATATGAAAAGATCAATTTTTGGTTTATATCGAGTGAGAATAAGCAGTGCTGGTCTAAAAATACTTCCTTTTGGTTTTCCTATCTCACACCCCCAAGGTTGGCTACGTTCCTTAATCGCGCATACATTAGAAGTGAGATGATAATGATTCGTGAAGCAAATTTTGTTATGAAACTATAAATTTTTTGATCATCTCCAGTGAGAATTAACAATACTGGTCTAAGAATACTTTCCTGCCGAACACTATCACTAATCACTTTGACTTCTAAATATTTCGTTCCTCTTTTTATTTGGTACAATATCTTTTGAGAATACAATATCACATAATATTTCGCAACTTGAAATTCAACCTGTCTTCCAAAATTTAACCGAAAGCTTGAGGGACAACAAGAGAAAAGCTCGCAAATAATGTATGCCCTTAATAATATGAAGGGGAAACATTTAGCCTTCTATTTATCGAAGAGGTATCTTTAAGATTCGTTTTCCTTACTCAGTTCTAGTCTTACCTCTTATTAATTTATTTAAGAAAAAAGTCAATGCGGGTGTGCTTTCAACTTTCTTTATGTTTTAAAGATGAAAGTATTTTAAATTTAAATTAGACTATCCAGGATTGTAGAAAGCTTTGAATTGCAGCTGGTATATGTCACTTTTAAAACTTAAATTTTTATTTCTTTAAAATTCCCATCATCTGTTACACTAACCTCTACAATTTAAGTAACACATCAGTCCTTAGATTCAAGTCATTAGCTTGGTTTTGTATGAAATTCATTTTTTCATTTCTAGTTAGTTACACGGCACCAAAGTATTTTCAACTGAGTTTGTATTTTATAATTATTAACTGCTGTACAAGTTTTACTAATGTTTTTAATAGGAAGACTCTCTGGTAAGTACTAACGAAACAATAGCAAGAGCTTCAGCAAGCATAAGCAAATGACAAAGCCTTGAGCTTAGTTAAAATTAAAACAATGACTAGATTTAATATTTTAGTGTTTATTAACTTTATGTTTAGTATAATTTGAAACTCAACAGCAACAACTTAGGACTAGGATATTAATGATAATTAATTTAAGTTCTAAAAACAGTGTAGAAAATTATTGTGAACTATTTCAAAACTCTACTTAGTTATTTAAAATATTTAAACGAATATGCCAATGGTGCTTGGGTTCTTCCTTAGACTTATGTGTTTAGTTTTTGAAACTTTTTGTGTAAACGTCAATTCTTCGGCAGATAGTCACATTTGTCTAGAAACAAGGACCCCAGGTTCACGATTCAAACAACAAAACTACTACAACATTTATTGATTCCTAATCGATTAAAAAAAATTACTCAGTGTTTTTCCTAAAGACCATGAAAATTTAATTTTACCAACACCAGCCATTCAATTACCACTGGAATACCGTGTCTCATCCATTCATCACCATTAAAATCAAAATTCAAAAAAAAAAAAAAACAAAACAAATCAAAAAAAACTTCATCCTTCGATTCAAAATTCTCACTTTTCTGTTTGCTTGCAGCCCTCATGTACGCCAGCATATTCGGTAATGTATCGGCGATCATCCAAAGGCTCTACTCTGGTACCGCCAGGTATCATACCCAAATGCTACGCGTACGAGAATTCATTCGATTTCATCAGGTAAGTTCGGATCAGCTCCGCTGATCGGTGATCATCTCTGTGTCTAGTTCTCTCTCTCTCTATCTCTATCTTCGACTTAACGTGAAATACAAGCGCATTATGTAACGCGTAGTTTTTCAACTGAAAACGCGCGGCGCTATTGAAAAAAAAATGTCTGTCAGTATGGTTGCAGGTTTTCTGTTCCTTTCTTTTTTTTCTTGTTTCTATCATCCTCTTTTTTTAAATACAAAATTAAGTTTTTCAATTCATGATCAGATTACTTTTGATTTTCTTTTTATATTTTCCGCGAAAGTGCTTTTGTTTAAATTTCTTTAAAAAAAAAAATTTAAATTATCCCAAGACCCCTTTTGGTCTTCTGTTAAATTAAAAACTTTCAAACAAAACGAAACAAAAATCACATCGATTTTTAAAAACTTTATTTGGATTTTTTCGTTTTTTGTTTTCTCTCCTTCGTGCTCTGTTTTTAACACACACAGATACCAAATCCATTAAGACAACGTTTAGAAGAATATTTTCAACACGCCTGGACGTATACCAATGGAATCGATATGAATTCTGTATTGAAAGGATTTCCCGAATGCTTGCAAGCTGACATTTGTTTGCATTTGAATCGTAACTTGCTGACAAGTTGTCCAGCTTTCGAAGGAGCCAGTCCTGGTTGTTTGAGGTAAGAACAAATCAACAAAACAAAACAAAGTGTCAAACAAAGTAAACAAATTGAACTCCTCATTTGGATGTGTAATGTAGCAGTGCAACCAGATGGCACTAGCATTTTGACATTTATAAAAATGCACTCGTACTTATTTCGTCTTCGGTTGAAATACAACTTTCTCTTAGAATGAGACCAAAAAAGTCTGATGTGTTTTTAATTGGAAGGATTTCGACGCTTGACGAAATTAAGGCCATTTGCTTGTACTGGTACTAAAACTATCCAAATCTGCCTCCCGATATCACACTGAGCATTACATTCTCTTCTATCTGTGTACATTGAAAATTCTGCCTCTGTGATCCTCGTAATGATGAATGGATGATCTTGTAATAGCGTATGTTGAGAGCCTGATAAAGTATTCTTGAGAAATCAATTTTATTTAGCTATGGGTATTTCCTATAAGGACATCGAGGTTGCGAAAAGATATAAAATTAAGTAGAATTTTTTAGTTTTGTTTTACAAATCGAAAGGAGCCTTTAAGTAAACGACATACTACTTAAGAATTTTTTTAAACTGTCAACTACAAAAATTCTTTGCTTATGATCAACTTTCATTTGTAACCAACCTCTATTCATTTCTGTTCAATAAAATTGAGTAAAATCTTAGAAAACAACGAGAATTTAAATAAACATTTGAGTTACTTATTTTTAGACTCATTGCTCATTAGAAATTGTTGAAGTGAAATTTCTTTAGAATCACTGTGATAACAGAGATAACAGGGACACGATGAAACAAAAAAGCGTCACAGTAGAGTCACAACAACATAAATTTATAGTATTGAGCCGGTGTCGGAATGAGATAGAATATACTAGTTATATTATCGGTCTACTCTTTGTGCGAAGCTTTGAAACGTCTTACCGATTGATCACCTATCACCGATTGATTTTAACGTTCGATGAAACGAAAAAGCGACACAAAAAAGTGCAAAATAAGGTTCGGTTTTTGAGAGAATGAGGAAAAATATAAGTTTTTCCTAAAATCTTCGCCTCTTCTTTGTTCAGGTTCTTGTAAGCGACTCGTCTTTTTTGAAGTCTTAACTTTGTCATGTATAAACTTGAGGCACTTTTTTATTTAAATATTTAAATAGAATTGAGACAGCAATTTCTTTATATGAAGTATCGTAAGCTTTTTTTGTCAGCATCTGCCAAACGGCTGCCCTCCTGAACCCTAAGTCAAAATTCTTTTAGGAGCATAGAAAAAAAGAATTTGGTAAGTCAGTATTCTTAAACAAAACGACACGACGTCGACGACGACTTCCAACTAAGCTGAAAGTATGGAAAAGTATCTAGTGCTAACCTGGCCAAAGTGAAATGGCCCTCCTCCACCTTTTAATCTTTTAACCTTCATCTAAAACGTTGATGGGATTCAAGTAGTTCTTATTTTTCTGATTGCAATTGAAGCAGTGCCCATACTCATCTGCTCTAGGCGTTTTGTGGTCCAAATAAGTTATTCCGACTTAAGCTGTCGGTTAAGTCGAATGTCGGGTCTTAAGTAATAAAAATACTTAAATTTTGTTACATTTTGAAATTGTTTGGTTTCAAAAATTGAAAAATCAAGCGACTTAGTCGTGCAATATTTTTTGAATCAATTCCAAAGTTATTCATAGAATATTCATAGAATAAGAACATAGTGGGGAATTCAAAAGGTTAGTCTACAAGCCAATCGACTACTAAGTTTTCTTGTTGCAAGTGGCAGTATCTCTAAGCCGCTTGTCGGTCCTGAGCTATCCTGTGGTGAACGCAAAGACAAATCCGCGTTCAAGAATATACACTGTAACCGCCGTATTAATAAACGTGGAATAGCTGAGCTAAGTCTTATTCCATGAACTGTATTATCTTTTGCCATAGCATTTTCCACTTAATCCATGGAATAAGACTTAGCCCAGCTATTCCGCGTTTATTAATACGGCGGTAAGAATCCAACAAAGCTCGGCTTATCTCCTCCGAATAAATCTACTTGAACTTTTCATGCCAAAATACACTAAAAAAGACATAGAAATTTTCATTTGACCTTAATGGAAAAGCCCTTAAGCCCGCTCTTTAAACAAAAAAACCATCTACAGTAAAAGATTCTAGCAACAGACCCTGTCTCCAAACATGCCTCCAATGCGAAGGAACAAGATAAGAAGACGGAAGTTCAATCCAATTTTTTAACTTCAGAAACTAGACGATGTCTTATGTTTCTGTCACAATTTCACAATATAATCCCACAAAAATTCTCGCAATATTTACTTACAGGAGCAAAAGAAAAACGTCGTTGAATTTTCGTCGAAAGATCCAAAAGTTCAACTGTAGTATTTCACTTTCAAAAGCACTAAGGGCTTTATGAAAAGTTTTTCGGAGAAGGTTTTACTTCTCAATTGCCTTCCTGGCAACTACAATCCTACACAAAGGGACTACTTTCAATGTTTGGCAGGCATAACTCTTCGTTTGATATCCATGCAGACGTACTTTTCTGTGTTTACAGTGAATCCTCGGCGTACGCAGTAAGGTTTTGTTGGATTCGTTCATGTTCTCTGTCCTCGCTTGAAGACAAAGGATGACAGCTTATTTAACTCTCTCTAAATTTACAGCTTCAAAGGAATATGGAACTTTTACGAAAAAAGTTAATACCTGAATTAAAACGAGCCTTAAACTTGCACAAAAGGGTTTCATTAGTTAATTTTTTTTGATTGGAATTATTAAATAAAAAAGAAAAAGAAACAAATTTTTAATGAAAAAAAACTCAATCTCCCGGGTTATTTTGCCAAATTAAAAGAAAAAAACACAATTTTTTTTAAATATTAATATTTAGTTTACATTTCGTTTGGCGCTATAATTATTAAAAACGGTTATGAGAGAGAATCCACCAATTATTTAGTTGTTTCTTGTCTTCAGTTCATTTTAATTTGAAATCTGGCCTTTGCGACTGTTTCAGGAGACTATGCTGAGGGTTTTAATTATAAATCACCTAGGTTTGAACAATTTTCTAAGGGTCATTGTTCTGGTAAAAGCATAATTCTTCGTTTGATATCCATGCAGACGTTATTTTCTGTGTTTGCAGTGAATCCTATGCGTACGCAGAAAGGTTTTGTTGGATTTGTCAATGTTCTCTGTCCTCATTTGATCACAGAATTATAATATATACAAAGGATGACAGCTTACCAAATTTAAACAATTTTCCAAGAATGCATCGGTTCATTGTCCTCGTAAAAGCGAAAAGTAACTTCTATTCATTGGAACAAGTCTTTGTTAAAAATGTTGACAAAAATCATTTTGCCTCCCCCTGTTTTCAATAAATTCAAACTTTCCGACTCAGATTAATTGACGCTCCATCCTCTTTTTATGTAGTGCAGTAGATAGAAATAAGGTGGTTGTAACTTCACATATAACCTTCAAGTGCTACGCCTGCGTTCAGATGGAACTTAGGGGATAAAAAAAAGGAAGATGCCAGCAGCGGGATTCCAACATACTCGTCCGGCCTATCCTCTAAACACTCTAGCACTGCACAACCGACACCCTATAAGCTTTCTGACTACTGCAGCTGAAATACGGGCCCATACCATCCCATGCCCAGTTAAATTTTTGTCTGTTGCTCTTTTTTTATCGCTTTCAAATGGCAATCTTGATTTTTTCTCAGAATGGTTTCAGGAACAATGTTTTCCAATCGCAAGGCATTTTACTAGACAAATTGTGACGATCGATAACTTAGGGTTTTGCTTAGTAATAAGTAATAAATGGGGTGCCGGGGTACAGAGATATCGTGGGTAACTGCAAAGCCGATGAACTCGCCCGAGAAGGAACCGTTCTACCGATCTCAACCAGCAGGTTGAATATTGGTATACCAACTAAACTTATGTTAAGGCAAGAGGCAATGCATAGAACAAATTATAGGTGGAACATATCACCACGTGTGTAGCAACAAAACCGATATCGCCAGGCCTACACCCAAAATGCACAAGACTTTTGTAATCCATATCCAAGCTCCACGTTAGCCCCGTAATCAATGTCATCACCGGACATTGTCTGATAGGAAGACACGCCATAAGACTCGGCGTTTTTTTAAATGACTTCTGCAGAAGTTGTTTAGATGAGGAGGAGGAGGAGACAATCCCACACCTCCTCTGCTCATGTCCTGCACTCTATTTTAAATGAAAGCGGCATCTGAGGAAGTATTTTCTCGATAATCCAAGCGATCTGGCGAACACAGATCCCCTGCATCTCCTTCGCTTTATTAAAAGCTCCAAATGGTTTTGTTAAGTGAGTTACTCCTTCGCATAATTTCTATGGTATCACAATGGACCTAATATTGGTCTAAGTGTGTCAGTTTGTTTTCCTGGCAGCCTTCTTAACCTAACCTAGCCTATGGTTTTGCTACACTCTCCGTACAATGTGTCGTCATCGTCATAGAGGGCTCTAAATATTTTATTTGGAGCATTTCTTTCTTTGTTTGCAACACGATTCTCAAATAAAAAGCAATGGGTTATACCCACTATTATATTACCACTGTGCCATATGGAATATTTATAATTTCAGTTTTTCTCCTTACTGAAAATCCTTTCCATTGACGATAATGGGATAATTCAACGTTACTTAATTGGTGTGTTTTTTCATCCTTTGAATTGGTGCTACCTTCATGAATTTTATCCAAAACTGATCATTCTAAGTGATACCCGCAGGAAGGACAGTTATATTTCAAATTTTTGCTGTGATAATGGAAAATAAACTGTTTCACTTTTTTTAAGTGTAAAATCAAGTTTGAACATAAAAAAAACATTAGAGGGTTAACTAAAGTTCAAATTTTTGTTAAACTTTCTGCATTTGAACTCTGTTAATAACTTTTTGCTTTGTTTAGGAGCTGCATACATTTATTTGAAAGTTTAAATAAGGAGTGTGTCAAATAAGCTGTCATCCGTTGTATGTACATCGTTTTATCTTTTTTTAAATATTGAAATCTTCTGGTGTTGGTGTTGAAGTTTCCCACAATATTTTTCATGGCATATCTTGTTATTCATTTTTTTATTTGTTTTAGACATATGAAATCCGTACGACTCTGCATGATTCACACTGCTTCTTGGTAAAGAATCCACCTAAGACATCGACCTAGTGACACTGTGGAAAAACAATGGTTTTTTTTTAAACGCCAAAGTCATACATTTTTGGTCGATTTTTTTAGTAAATAGACCATTGGACTGTTTATTACTCTAGAGTTGGTGGCTCGAACCCCAGTAAGACTCGTGAAGCTTTTGCAGTTGCGATTTGTACATTTTCATGAAAAGTCACAATAACATTATTGGAGATTGGGCAGAGAAAATGTAGCAAGTCCTTTGGTCACACTAAGTCCCCATTTTTACTTGGCAGCTTTTAGTGCCGGACTGTAAGTTTTTCTGAGAAAAAGTGAGTAGCTAAAACTTAACTTTAGTTAAAGGAGCGGCTTAGAAAAAATATGTGAATTGCATCCTGCCTTCCTTTGATCTTTTATGCAAAAATATTTGTGAAAATAAAAAAACGAAGCCCATGCAACCATAAGAAACAATGTTTTTAATTTGAAGACAGAAAATCCTGTCAAGTGTTTATTTAATTAAATTGAAGTAGCCATCCCCCGTTTGGTTTTTAAGAGATGAATTACTTGGAACTGAGCTTCATTTCGATTTTAAAGTTAATGCAAAATATAACAAAAGAAATATATGGAAATTATAAACATTGTCACGAACATCTTTTTAGCCTCATAACTAATAAATCATGAAAGGTAATTATTAAAATGTAACAGACTCTGTCAAAAACTCATTTCCTTCAAGCAAAAGACAACAATGGAAAGAAAATAAATTCAAATTGTTTGGAGTCTCCTCCAGCGGGAAATTATTTCTTTTCTGCTTTTGAAATTAAAGCAAGTTTAGCGATGTTTTGACTGGGTTTTGAATTAGCTGACTCTATAAGCATGTTGTTATTTTTTTCTTTTCTTAAATTAAAATTTTCCTACGAATAATGTGCTTCTTTTTTGTAAAATCAGAAAAGAACGGTCATTCTCATCGATGTCCTTATAAGAATGCTAATTTTGGAGGATACCTTAATTCTTTGTGTAATGCTAAATCTGAAAGTATGAATGACTCCAGTTCAAAAACTTTGAGTATGCTCTATCTGACTTTAAACTTGCGCTATTGTGTGTTACGCTTAAACTGCCAAACAAGCAGTCTGCAAAAATACGCTTGCATCGCCCGCCGCCGCCGCGCCACCCTTGTAAAAAAAACGATACATTAGATAACTTTTTGCTATATAATAATGATAGTCATGCTGTTTACTACTACTAACCAGCTCTGCTCAATTTACACACATGTATTGTATACACCTCTCTGTAAACTAAGAAACGAAATTTGATCAAATCTGCTCCGCAATTCGAATCATATTAAGTCTTTGCCAGCTTAAATCTTTTTTCAGCGTTTTTGATCATAAAATAGAATAGACTATACAATATATCAAAACCGAATTGGAAAAGCAATTGAAACTGTACATAAGAAATAACACAAAAAACATATAACAAAACAATAAAACTGTTGTTTTAATATTCTTTGTACCGTTGTCTTGTTGTATTTTGGTTTTCATCTGGTAGACTTGATAGGATATTTATCTATTCTTAAGTAAAGCTTTAATACTGCTGCTGGCTGTGTATATCTGTCTACTATCTGTCTTGAGTATTATTAATTGCTATTTAAGAATGGGTCTATATGCCTAGTGTTAAAAATGTAAAAGTTAAAAAATAAAAAAGAAATTTTTTGATTTTGATTTTTGATTTTTGTATTTTGTATTTTGTTTTGATGAACCTAACAAGATGTACCATTTATGTACTTGTTGCTTTGAGTTTTACTTTCTTATCAATGAGCAATCTGTAATATACGTACATATACATTTTCTATCATTCAACTTTTTTGTGTTTTTCATTTTAAGAAAATATATTTAACAGACATTCTAGCGCTCCATACATGAAAATTAAAAATATTCTTAACAAAATTTTTATATTCTTAAAACTCTAATTACTCTTTTGCTTTATCTTTCTCTAGCCAAAGGTTGTGTTTGGTGTGCATATATTACGCAGCTCAAGGATCAATGCTTTCACACTATCAGACACACACCCCACACCCACACTCACACACCCATGCTCGTACAGTTCTTGTATAAACGACACCATGTGCGTGGAGGTTGATTACAATTCCCATCGTTGCTTAATTATAATCGTATTTTGAATCTTTTCAGTCACCAGGACTCATTTTGCATTTAAAAGTCTTTTGAAGTCTTGTATATATGAAACTCTACCTACTTGTGAAGCTCTTAATCAGTTTAATATATTTTTTGATTGTATATTCGCAGAAGTAGTCAAAAAAATAATCTGCTTCTTGGTGCCACAGACGTCGGGTCGATAATCGAATTAGTTCAATATTATTCGCTCGTTAAATTTATTTCAATATTAAAAGTTGTTCTTTTTACTTTTTTTTTTATTGAAGAAACGCACTGTCAGCTTTCGTACTTCATAGAAACCAATTTGGTTATAATCAATTTTTCGCTTTAGGGGTTTCGGGTATTATTGCTTTGATGCAATCGCATTGCTATGTATGAGTGTTTGTCTTGTTTGTTCTCTTTGTAATTTGCGCTTATGGAAACTGGAAATGCTGTTTTTAATTTTGTTTTCTTACTTCCCCTCTTCTCCGTAATTATTTCACTAAATGAGCTCTTATTTCGATAAAAGGTCTTTTCAGATAAATCAGTAAAGCAGTCGTACAGTGTCGATTTTAATTTTACGTTAAATTCAGTCGACGTCTTTACTTACCTGAGCATCAGTAAACTTGCAAAAAAAGGTTGAAGTTAAATCGAACTAAATTTACCAATTCAATTAACTTCAGATTATGTTTATTCTAAGCCAGCAGAGTTTATTGAATTATTATTTTATATTTGATTGGAATATTCTCTAGAAAATTCTATCTACAGCTTAAAATTCAATTTATTCAATAAAGTCCATCATAACAGAGAGTTAGGTTCAATTTCATTTTGCTTAGTTCATCCACTCAAAAGCCAAAGAAGTTAACTTTGACCAAATCAAAGGTCGTTTCTTGCTGAGGCGAAGAGCTAAGGGTTCTTGGCACACAGCGTAGCGTTAGACTCTGCTGGGTTCCCGGTCACAGTGGCATACCAGGAAACGAAAAAGCGGATGAATTAGTGAGAAAAGGATCAGCACTTGACCCTTCTCTCATTGATCAATCAATCAGGGTCCCACCCTGTGAAATAAAGCAGATCATTGGTAACAAAATAATACGAAAATTCAATGAGAGATTGGAATGCCTAGATTCCTGTGTCACTTCCAAGAAACTATGGCCAAAATGCGATAAGATCAGATCTGAAAAGCTACTATCCGTGAATAGGCCTTCATTACGAACCTACTAGGCTACCACAAAAAGAAAATGGGTCTTTGCACCGATGACCTATGCATTGACGAAGATGAACATGAGGATATCAATCACTTCCTTTGTCACTGCCCAGCTTCTTCAATGAACTAGAAGTATCATCAGATACTCCAAGAAACAGCCTGTTGAACTTCATTAAGGCTTCAAAATGGTTAAAAACTGACAAAACATTCTTAGGACGTTACAATACTCCAGGGTGTCACAATGGATCTACATAGATCTAAGTGTGAAAATAAGATCAACCATCAGCCCATTCTACCTAACCTAACTTTGATGTGACATTTGAGTAGAAATAACTCATGCCATGGCATGTAAGTGTGGAGAAATTACTTTCAAATACATTTTCTCTTCAGTTAGAAATTAATATTTAGCCTGTCAATATCTTGTTTTATTAAATTGTTGCAAAAAAAAGCTTCACAGCAAACTTTAGGTCCGATATAATTCTCCCTTGCCTACCCACTCAGCATTTTTCAACCACTAAGTGATCAGCAATGGTGCCGTGGTGACATCTGTCTGTGGTGATATCTGCCTATTTCGTGGGAGTTCAAAATTCGAATCCAAGAAGCATCAAATTGCTTTTTATGGGTAATAAATAATGCGAGGAATTGGCAAGTCCTCCGATAATAAATGCTTTACCATTAAAAACGCCGCTCGAAATCGGCATAAAATTGTAGGTCCCTGAAATGCTCTATGCCCCGAGACTCCCCTAGCTTTGTTGCGTCACAATATTTTATATTTTTAGCAAAAAAAAAAATCTAATTATTTTTCAAGGTGGTTTCAAGTGATCGCAGTTCTTTATACCGTACAAAACTAGATGTACCCTAGGGCTCACTATGAGGACCTTACTCTTCTGAATCAATAGACTGCTTGCAGAAATGCTTCCGTTCGTTTGAAAATATGGGGCCAACTATCTTTTTTTTCTCAAAGAACAAAAAAATTAAGAACTTTTAAAATTTTCTATGTACCATGGCTTTATTAGTAGGAGCAAACATTTCCTTTAATCATGGAACACAACGTCGGTCGTTCAAGTGAGTGCTGGCTCCGCAGTAGTGCGCTCTGTTATCCAATTTGCCAAGACCTTGTTGATGGTTTCGGTCAGTAGCTCACGGATTGCTTGGATGATATTGAACATTAATTTTAGAATTGGTGGAAAACATGGCCGTAAAGCTTCTAAAAAAAATCAAAAGTGGTCAAATCCAAGCCGGCCTATTTACCTCGACAAGGCTTTTGACGATTTGAGAACTTGGTGCGCAAAAGATCGATTGTGTAAAGGGCCGTGTGGTGTGGAGCACATTCGTGCATGAATCGAAGGTCATTCTAGTCCATTTCATAAATTTTAATGTCGTTAATGTCGATTTGTGACCCCATCAGTGACCGAAACTTAATTCCCAAACTAATTTTCGATGAAAAATGCTTCCAAGTTGCCACTACTCCCACAATCCACACCTGACACTTTTTGGAGATGCATTGGCTTCTGCTTTTTGAGCCTCATTTGAGGTAATTTTGTTTGCTAATGTTGCCGCCGAGATGACAATGCAAATCGTCAGTAAATATGGTTTTTTGCCCGAAATTGTTGTTTGATTCATGATCAAACTGCCAGGCGATAACGAAGCGGACGGTCATACACTATACACAAAGAGTGTTTTTTAGACGTGTGGAGTTGACCTTTTTTCACCGCGATCTGAAATTTATTCCGCTGGGCACTGCGTACGCTCCTTGAATTGCCTCAAACCGAAATCCCTGTTGACTCGGATTCTTACATTATCTTACATTTTTAAACTTGTGAGCTACCTTCAATTTAACAACGCTGGACTATATATATAAGTGGTGTTATGTGAAGTCACTTGTCTACCTACGTAGATAAGACCAAGACTGTTGACGGTGACAAATAGCCCTAAATGCTACAAAAAAGTCGAAATTGGGTCTCTCGACTGGAATATGTTCGAACACTCGCAGCCGTGGAGGCCACTAACCTTTATACTTAAGCTAAGTTCTTGGCCATAGCATTAAATTGTATGCTTGTTATTTCTTCTTGGAAACCACTCGTCAAAAAAACATTCCCTACATACGTAGGGTGACCCAAAAGAGTTTTAAGCCCCAAAGCCTAATGCATATCTCACAACCATGCCTTTTAAGGCAATGAAGGGACCTACGATTTTCTGCAAGTTCCGAACGAGAAAACGCTTATCATGACAATGGATTTTACTATCGGAGGACTTGCTTATTCCTCGTGAAAAGCGATACCCGTGCGAAAACCATAACGCCACGGGCACCACAATAAAGCCGATGGTCGTCCGCTATCAATTTCTGAGTTGATTAGACCTTGTAGCTGATTGGACTTTTGCCCAGAATTCACTTCAGGCTAGTGCGTGAAATGTTGAGCTGTTGAGATCGATTGCGAGTTTATATTCGTGCATTGAGTCACACTTTTGACTACAGCGACCATTTTCTGCTCTGTGCTCACCTTATCCGAAGCATGATGTCCACTAAAATGTCAGTCTTACAAAAGTATTGCACAAACTTGCGTAAAACAGGCGCCTCATTTAGGCCAAAACTTCTTTCCAAAAAAAACGCACTGCTTGGACTACACAGCACTCACATGATTCCAATATTTCACAACGTTATTCAAACGTTAAGTGACTTATTTAGTTTCGTAGAGGTATATTTCTGACTTTGTGCCAAGAAGCCGGCTGTCAGTGTTGAAAAATCAACGTCGTTAAAATCTACATATATGTGCCGTTGGCTTGTAGCCGGTTTTAAATATGCCTGACTAATAACTTTTAAGTAAAGAATCTGATTTCTTTAAATAACCTCAAGATTATGACGTAGATATAACTACAACGCATATTATGCATGCTTGCTCCTGGTATGCTTATTTCCCATTCAGTTGTTATGTCAGTTCTGCAACTACGTCCACGTAGTTATGCACTCGTATGTAATAATATCCGTTTAATTTACCAAATTGTCAACCCAATTTCATTTATTGTTACTAATTTCTAGTACATGAAACATCAGCGCAATGCAGTCATGCGTCACAATTTTATTGAACTGTAAATCAATAAAAGACCTCAATTTAAATAGAACTTTTAAAACCATTCTACTCAATTAGCTAGGGTCGTGGCATATATTTCAATAACTCTACTTCCATTTAAATATAAACTGTTCTCCTAGTCGTCCTTTTTGCAGTTTATGAATATTGACACAACCGAACCTGTCCGTCCCCAAAAACAATTCAATCGAAACTATTTTGTTTCTGCGCTCCTTCTAAAAGTTGATTTCCACACCCACAAATCTACCCCCAACTCTTTTTTACACACTAAATTGAAATCCGAATCAAGGGAAGATATATTCAAAATACAATAAACCAATAAACAAGAACAGAGGAACTTTTCGATCAACAAAATATCAGAGCCCGTCTTTTCCAAATAGCCGCAAGTGTACAGTGGAAATGTTTGTGCTTGTGGTTCTTGCAAAACTTTATTTCTCACCCATCCTTCAAAAACATTTTCCAAAAACAAAATCAATTACAAATTTTCAGCAAAAAAAAACAAAAGTAACAACCAAAAAGAATTAGAAAAATAAATATAACTAAGAAAACAAAAACCACCAATGTGTAATTTTTCAGAGCTTTGTCACTTAAGTTCAAAACAACACACGCACCTCCTGGCGATACATTAGTTCATAAGGGCGATGTCCTTACATCATTGTATTTTATAGCACGTGGATCTATAGAAATCCTTCGAGACGATGTAGTTATGGTAATTTTAGGTAAGTGCTTTTATGATCAAAAAACGAAAATTAATTTATTAATTCCTCTCAACTAATTGTTATCCTATGTATATGTTTTGTTTTATTTGCATTTTGGTGAAATTTACAGGAAAAGACGATATTTTCGGTGAAAATCCCTGTATATACTCAACAATTGGAAAATCTAATAGCAATGTACGAGCGCTTACTTATTGCGATTTGCATAAGATTCATCGCGAGGATATGCTCGATGTGCTTGATCTCTATCCGGAATTTTATGACAGTTTTGTAAATAGTTTAGTGATAACGTACAATATGAGAGATGTGAGTATATAAGTGAATTGATTTGAAAAATAATGAACGATATAATTTTTATTGAATTATGTGCTCAGATAAATGTTTAGTAATAATATGACAGAGTTGTAATTTGCAAAATTAACTTTAACCATTTTCTTATGAGTAACAATTTTGGTAAATCTTTTCTTGTTATGTGTTTTCCTATAAATAAATTTTGACTATAGTATATTAGACCATAAATTAGTTGTAGATAGTTTTTTCAAACAACAAAAAGAACTGAAAGTACATATGTAGTCGGGTCTTTGCATATGAAAATAGAAATTTGCTTATTAGTTTGCCGCCGAAGATTTTTCCTACCATTCACCGATTGCGATGAAGCTTTGGTTACTTATTTTGCCGCCATTTGCAAAGGTTTTCAAGTTATAGCCCAAACCGTACAGCAGGTGATATTTGTAGCAGTAGGTGTTTGTCGTAATGATTACTATCAGCTGCTTATTCTCTTGCTTATGCCTGTGTCGCAACCTGGGACTTAAACTTGTTTAACTCAAAACTATCCCAAACCTTCATGATAACCAACTGGTTTGCCATACAAAATGAAACCTTATTAGTCACCGGGTTTCGAGATAACCTACTCGAAACCAAGTGCGCTGAATGCACTAATTCCAATATTCCATTGAATTTGACATTTAAGAGAATGGAAGTGAGTAAAAAGAGAATGAATTCTCTCATACGTCGTTGACGTTCTGCTCACACTTTATGTCTCTCTCTCTTTAACTTACGACAAAAACATCAATACAAAACTTGTTTTTTGAGTGGGGACACTACTAGGTTAACTCAAACCATCCTGGAATGAAACCTATTTTAACTTCAGTTGGGGACATAGCATTGAACACACTCCTTCGCTGTTGCGGAAAACTACATGTAGATTTTCAATTACAAAACCGAATGGCGTTCTTTTCTTTTCAGCAAATGTTTGTATTTCCTTCAAGTTGGCAGCATCTATCTTGTGATTTGTGCATGACCTAGCACGCCTCAAACTCAAACGCGAAAGCTTTTTGAAACAGTCATCCCTATCAGAAGACACATCGCGTCGTAACAATTTCAAACGTTTTTCTAGTGAAGGTTTTGCAGCAGATATTTAGAATATACTAATAATTTTATCAACAGTGAGAATCTTAGTAGCAAAACATTCATTACGAGGGCGTCTATGATGCTTCATTTTTAGCGTTCGCCTACGAATAGGTCGGAGCCATACCATCAAAGCAAATTGTTACGATGATGGTGGATTTACATGCATCTGCAAGTGCAGATGAAAATCGGAAAAAGACACAAGATGTAAAATTCATACTTGTCTGATAGAGAGGGAACGAACTTCCTAGTTATGGTTGCAGATGAAAAATTATGGGTGCAGATGAACATGTGCAACCATAATCCTATTCGTCTCTCCTTTTAACCTTTGTGCTTTGTGATCTTCATCCGTCTCGCTTTACTTTTCTGCACTTCCGCAGTTGCAGATGCATGTAAACCCAGCATGAGGCTTGTGATAGGGGGCGTTCAAGAACCTATCGGATAGCCTTTTTCGGATACCTTTTTGAACGATCCAGATATCTTTTTCAGATTGTTGCAGACAACAGCTGTGAAATATTAAAATTCGACTTTTGAAAACAAAAAAAAAACATTTAAAATATAATTGCTAGACGATTATAACTTATTTTTTTCGATTTCCCATGCGTTTAAAAGACTCTTATGCTGAAATAAATGCACACCCAAACAAAAAATCAGCATGAAAAGAAATAAAAATAAATTTTCTATCAGCTGATCACTTGAATAGAAAGGTATACCAAAAAGACTCGGATGCCTTTAGATAGCTTTTTAGTTGAAATGGGTGAGTGACTCTGCTAAAAGTTTAACATGTAAACAACAACAACAAGCTATCCGGATACGGTTCTTGAACGCCCCCATAGAGGGCAGTAAAACTATTTCATAATGGTATGGTTTTGTTCACAAACATTTTTGAACATAAAGTTGTTGTGTTCATTGGTCGGAACCACATCATCGAAGCTATTCGGAGAGATAAGTTGTAATTTTAGCAAAAATTAATCATAAAAAGAGACGTGCCCTAGAAGCACACATTTTTCTGGAACGAAGTTATTTGACAAGCTTTTTTTCTTCTAAAAACAACATTAAAAGGTGTGTATTTCGTGTATTTCATTCTTCTAAATAACAACAAGCCATGAAAGACACACCAAACGGGATTGCATAAAAGCCGAGTTCACACTGTACTCACATTACTTCGCATGAGTTGAACAGACTTGTTTGATAGAAGTTGGATGGTCGGATGTAGTTTGCGTTCACATTTGTCGTCCAACTTTATGTCACATACTCTTCCACTCTGTCCAATTTCTCAATTTTCAAAAATATTTGAGTATCTTCCAACGAGTTGGTCAAGTGGTCGTCTGAGCGTTCATATTGTTTACCATTGGTCGTTCAAGCCAATTTCTGTCCAACTAATTGTACAGTGTGAACGCCTCTAAAAGCAGAACGTAGATAACAAATTACAGATGAGAAATGGCGATTGACAGTTGATAACTGACAGTTTACAGATGAAAGATGACAGATAATAGATGGCAAATGACAGATGACAGATTTCAAAGAACAGATAACAGATATCTTATAACAAAATTTTATACTATTTCTTATCACAGTAACTTTATTTTATTACAACAGGAATAGTACCTTAAAGTCCTCTAGGAAACCTGAACAAAAATCATTGACACAGATTGGCTGTTTGTAAACCCTTTTCATGTTCTTTGACCATTTGACGACGATATATGAAGCAAGTATCTCACCATTTCGTTTAGACTGTATATGTTCTTCGTGTTAGTTCCAAATACCAATTGAATGTACATTAGGGTGGTCCTTATTTTACTTTTTTGCGAAAATTGAATGCGACGCCTCCTAAATCTATTCTATAAAATTAAAAAAAATCCTTAGTTTTTTCATATTTTTATCTCTAACCCTTCCTGGCCCTATTTTGATAAGATTTTTTTTTTTTGAATTTATGCTATAAAAACAATATACCAGCTGTCATTTTTGAACTAATGAACGGAAAGACTTCGATTTAGGCTCAAATGAAGCGTCTCTGAACATTCTATAGCCGCGTGTATGTTAAATAAAATTTAGATCAATTGTTTATACTCTATTGTTAAAAAACGAAAAGGCTGATTTCTTATTTCGCTAAATCCGCGAAAAGTAAGCAACATTTTGACATTGATTATTTTTTCAAAGATATCTTCATCAAATTTAAGACCTTACATTAAATTAGATTTTTTTTATTTATCATTTCATTTGTTACTTACAAAAAAATCGATAAACAATTTTGCTATAACAGCTGCCATTTTAAACGGATGATCAAAAAAACTTCTGATTGGCATCAAATGAAGCGTCTTTGAAAACTCTACAGCTGTGTGGAGATTTGAAAAAACTTCGAACATTATTTTAAACTTTATTATTTATAGTAAAGAAGCTCAATACGCGAAGAGTAAGCAACATTTCGGCATTTATTATATTTTTTGATGATTTCTCCATCTTCTTAATGAAATAGGGTCAGGAAGGGTTAGGAATAAAAATTTGAAAAAATTGGGGCATTTTTTTCTGATTTAGAACCAATCTGGGGGGCCTCCCCAATTCATTTTTTCTAAGAACCACCCTAATGGACATATACAGGGTGATTCGCATAAGGTGTGACAAAAAGATAGGGTGTGTAGGTTGGACCTAGACATATATATATATATATGTATATACATATATATGTGTTCCTGTCTTTCCGAGAACACTGTTTTTTTTTATTGCAAACAATTGATTCCCGTTCGATCCCCTCTATGAACCGTAGCATTTTTGGATATGAGCCCTTATGACGGTAAACAACATCGTCATCTTGCTCTCATTTGTCATGACTCAAACCCGTTTCAATTATTTGAAAATCTGATCCTGGGGCTCTGGCGCTTCTGCTATAAATACTATGTTCTGAAAATACTCAAAATTTTAAGTAAAAATTCATACATAACTTTTTTCTCAAGCTTTTCGCTGTGGAAACTTAGTTTTTGATTCCGATTCATGTGAAAAGGTTGATTTTGATTGGAATGAGGAAACTATCAGCAAAACTAGCAAATGGTCAAAAGGCACTTAGAGTTCGGAAAAATAATGAAGTTCCTTAGACTCAATAATAAGTGTCTTTATCTATTCTTAAGGGACTCGGCTGGTTTCTCGAGCTCAAATGGAGGTGATTTTTTGAAGGCGTGAAAAAAACTATAGCTTCAAATATTCAAATCTAAGGAGTTTAATATACATATATTCATGTAAATTGTCATGAAATTTCGAGTTAAATTATTGAAATCCAAGAGAGATATGGACCGAACTATTTGAAATTAGAAGGCGTCAATTTGCGGAATTTTTTTGAATTTTTCTGGTACCTGTAACAAAAAAATAGAACAATGGCCTTAAAGTAGACACTTTTTTCCATACAACCATCTATAATTGAAGTGAAAAATTGGAAATTGACAAAATGGCCGCAATTTAAAAAAAGAGGTCCAAATTTCGTCAAAAAATCGTCTTCCGATGGCTGCCAAATTTACAATTCGTTGTTGATGGCTGTATGTAAAAACATATGGAGAGTATGCAAGATATCATTTCAATATTTTAGGACATCTTTTTGAGATGTTTACCTATCGAAAAATAAAACAAAAAAATCGTTTTTTTGAAAATGGGAAACTAGCCGAGACCCTTAAAGCCTGAGAAGATATAAATTTCTTCAGGAAAGTCTGACTTTTTGAAAGAAAAATTAATCTGTTTATATTTAAATAAAGGGAGACTTGACGTTCGAGGTTTAGAAACTTGTTTATACGGAGATGTTTGACGACACGTCATATATTTTTTTCTGTTGAAGTTATAGTTAAAATGTCGACTAATTTTTATCTGTCTATAAGCTTCTTGGAATAGTCCTTGAATCTATATCCTGACGTTATTATAAGCAAACAGAAAACTCAGATGTTAGGAATACAAACCTTCGATAAGTATTTATCCAAGTGCCTGCCAAACAACTAAATTTTAATTACTACTGTGCGTTACCGCTTGTTAATGCATTCTTCATAAAATCAAAGCTTGAATTCATGGAGATGACTTCTTGAAAGTCGTGATGGGTCAGCAGTTCAGAACACGACAAAGCATTAAATTGCTCTGACCTTTAACCTCCTATTTTTTGTGAACCAATCATGTAGGCTAGTGTAGAATTAATCCTGGTTAATCCTTTTACGTTTCTAGAAACTATAGCGTTAATTTTTTTCCAAGTCTCATTTCAAATAAAAAGTAGAACTCTTTGAGAGCGATAAATTCGAATTTGTATTTGCTTGCCGATAATAATAAAGTATATATTATTACTAAATGTTAACCACTACCACTTATTTACAGAGTTTACCGTTATTATTGTTGTTTCTTTTTTCTTTTCTTTCGTTTTATGTAATTAAAAAAAATACTATAAATATAAATATAAAAATCTGGATGCTTGGAAAAACTGTCTCTACCGCAAAAAAAAAATAAATAAATACAAAAACCAAACCACAATATCAAACCAATTCGGCTTTTGAAAAAAAAAAAATTATTAAATTACTTAAAACAAAACGATTCAAAACAAACCAACACCAATGCACGCAGGAAGAACAAGCTGGTGTAGAGGTTAAACATAGATACATGAGAGCCACATCACATGATAGAGACAGAAGTACTAGTGATACTAGATCAATTAGGCTGTAAGTACTTTTTTGACTGTCAATTTACTAACTTTCATGTTTTTGGATTTCGTTTTACTTTGAAATTTTATGAATAAAAGTTTTCGTTATTAGTATATGTATTTGTTTTTTGGTTTTCATTTTGTGTACATATAAATTGTTTGAAGTTTGAAGAAAGTTGTAGTTGAATTTCAAAATCTGAGAACTCTATCCCTAACCGTATCGTGTGTTTCAAAATAAGCTGATAAATTGTTTTGAAATCTTACAGAACTGGAGTTCATAATCGACCTTGCAAAGCGAACATTTGTGATAATCCCAACGAGAGGCTGTCGCCAGGCGTTCTCAGTGATACCGACAAGGATATCACAATAGCGAGTAACGGTAAACCACACTATCCACGTACAGGTAAACTAACAACTACCCTCTTAACCAATTGTTTCGTATTTTAGTAATATTTTTGTATATCTTATAAAGTTACAATAAAACTAATTTTGTTTTTTCTTGTTTTTGCATTTCCAAAATTTAAACAAACGTTTTGTACTCATGATGTACATTTTTTTTTGCACCAACCATACGAATAATTAATATGAAATCTAAAAAAATAAACCATTTAACCAAAACTAAAACACTAATAAATACAATTTTTGTTTTCTGTTCGAAAAATAAAACCAAACACAAAAAAAATTAATTTTAAACAAAATTCTAAAAATTAAACGAAAAAAATTGATTTACTTTAAACAAAAAATGGTAAACCAAAATTAAAAATTCTTAGGACTGTACATGAAACGAAAAAGTCAACAATATCATCAATACGATCAGAGAACACTAAAAAATGTCTTCAGCATTCCAAATGGTGCTTATATGTTTTTGATTTTTTGTATTTTATACTTCTATATGTATGTGTGTGCGTGCGTGTGATTATAACTAACTGACTGTGTAATCCTATTTTCGGTGTTCATATTCATGTGCAGCGTTTTGTGCAGTTTCTCGGTTGAAGAAGTGATAAGTAGGGGCTCAGTAGTTGGCGAGCTAAAAAAGGATTTTTGAGGCTCTTCTTTTTTGTAATTTTTACCATGAGTGGATTCGTGTTTTGCCACTTCTTTCTTACATTCTTCTAACACTACAATTAGTACAACAGAAGAAAGATTCAAAATTCAAGGTTTTATAGGGTTAGTCTACAAAAATGTTTCTGTAGGAATTTCTTGAACTATTATGCCTATTGAAATCTTAAGGCGGATCTTTTTTATCAAGCTTAAGTACATTGTGAATGGCATTTTACGTTCAAGAGCTTGTAACCGCGCTTTGAAGTCACGTTCCCGTGGGAATATGGCAATAAAAAAATAGCCTACTCTACTCGACGATAACGTATAGCTAAATTGGAGCATTGATTGCGACGAGTAGTACCGTATGCAAGACCGTATTCAAACTATGTACATATATGAAAAAGTATAAATAAAAAATGACATTAATATTTTATAGATTTTTAGAATGTCATATTTTTCTGTTTGTCCCTCACACAAATTTTATTTTATTCCCCAATCGTCAACAGGACTTAGTAACATTTATTTGTTGTTACGTACTATAATAACTCTAGTAATGAACTAAATTATTCTTCAACAGTGGCTTAAGAATAGGAGCAGACCTAGGACAGGACAGTAATAATTAGACCAAAAAGATCTACGGATCGCCAGCTAAAGAGCAAGACCTATTAACCGTCTTTTCATCTTCAATGTACTTACGGGGGCAGTCCGATAAGTACTTACCCTCTTCGCCCGATAGCTCCACTATCGCAAGAGAAACTTATTTTACTGTAGTATATTTTTGTAGAAGGCTACTGTCAAAATTTCAGCCAGATTGGACACGTGGTTTTGTTTTAACCGGGTGTGGAAGCAAACGTGTTAGCGGTTTTTAGAAAAAGGTAAAAAGAGCAATATCGGTCAGTGATTCGATTCTTGTTTTTGGAAGGGAAATCACACAGAGAAATCAAAGAGCGGTTGGATGCTGTGTACGGTGGCTCTTCTCCTTCGATGGCGACCGTCAAAAATCGGTTCAACGAGTTTCAACGTGGTCGCACGTCGGTTTCTGATGAACCACGTCCAGGTGCCCCGAAAACGGCTACCACGGAGGACAATGTGACAAAAATCCACGATCTCGTATTGGCAGACCGCCGATTGAAGGTATGCGATAGAGCTGAGATAGTAGACATCTCGAAGACCGCGTGAGTCAAATTCTATTCTATTCTCCAGATTTGGCCCCGTGCAACTTCTTTTTACATGGTTTTCCATTAAGAGCTATCCATTTTATTTATTAAATAAAAACGCCAGCCATTTGAGATTTCAAAAAAACATTAATTTCATATTAAAGTAAACCCAATACCATTACGAATGGAACTCTATTTCATTCATATGTCCTCCACGGGCGCACTTGCAGCGATCGATACGTTGAACCTAATTTTCGACGACTCTTTTGCAAATATCGACCGGTATTGCGGCAATTTCGCATTCAATATTGGCTTGAAGCTCCTCCAAAGTCGTTGGCCTGTTGGCGTAGACCAACGACTTGACATAGCCCCAAAGAAAGAAATCCAAAGGTGTCAAATCACACGAGCGCGGCGGCCAATTGATTCGTCCATTTCTTGAAATAACACGTTGACCAAATTTCCTCTTCAAAATGTTGATGGTTGCATGTATGGGCTGTAGCTCCATCCTGCTGGAACCACATGTCACTAATATCCATTCCACGCAACTGACGCCAAAAAAACGCCACAATGTGGTTTGTGCGATGCCCAGTTCCTGTGAACGACATGGAATTGACTGATTTGGGTTGTTCTGAAAATCTGAACGGATGCACTTACGGCCGTGATATTTTCAGCACTCCGTCCTAATCTTTGTCTCACTGGCACGGGAACATTGTGCAGCGAAAACGTGGATTCAAATTTGTGCACTAAACTAAGAATTGCGGCACGGGTGGGACGATTATAACGACCAAAAATTGGAGTTAGCGCTCTCAAAGTTGCAGCGACTGACTCAAAATTTTGATAGTACGCTTTAATTCGATTTGACAGATAATTTCGATAATAATTTGGAAACGTTGTTGATTCGTGTAACTCACCATGATGAAATGGTAGACCTTAATGAGCAATCTGACGTTTACAGAATGTCAAAAGACCTAAAGGGCGCGTTTACATCAAAGAAACAAAATGGATAGTCCCCAATGGAAGACCCTGTATTTCCAATCTTGAAAAAATCACTTGCCGGGCAGGAATTTGAATCGAACGAGGAGGTCATCACCGCCTTGGAGCCCTACTTTGCAGAACTCGAGAAAACGTTTTTTTAGATGGGTTAGAGAAGTTGGATCCGCGGGGGCAAATGTATCGAACTAAAAGGAGATTATATTCAAAAATAAATCAACACTTTGCCAAAATTTTTCTTTTGTAGGCTAAGTACTTATCGGACTGCCCTCTTATATTGTTCTGTACATTTTGTAAAAAAAGAAAAGGTTTAAAGTATTTAATTACATACCAGGTTGCTGCGTGTTTGCGTTTATTGCAATTTCTGCAAAACAAGCTTTAAATACTTACGAGGTCTTGCACTGCGATGACGATATTTATGATCTTAGATTTTTTGTAACACTGAAATTCACTTCAAACCTGGGGCCGAGTTACTGCATCAGTGATCGACTGAGTGAGTGTCATTTTTCGTTAAAAGTTCGTGCTTAATTGGCCTTTCTTCATTATTTGTTTATCAATAGAATCAAATTCCGTTTGATTACTGACGATAGTTAATAAATGTCAAGTTATGACACAAGATTGCTCAATAACGTGAGTGGAAATGCCGAACTCATATGATTCAGTCACGTATTACTCGTTAAACAGGGCGGTAATTCGACCACTGATTTGCTTATTCAAATAACTTAAATTGCCAAATCTGCAACAAAATTTTTCAAATTACTTCTGCTCCAAAAAGCGTTTCACCCAAATACATGCAGCTCTAAAAGTGAGTAGCCCAGCATTTAGATGCCAAATAAGCTCCAAAAGGCACATCGACAATAAATTCCTCATCATAAATATTTTTAACGATTCGTTGCATGATCCGAATATATTTTTACTAAGTCCTTAAAAAGATTTGCCAAACCAACACACACTTGCACCAGAACCAATTACGTCTTATCCTTTCTCCAATCTACTACACTCACGAAGTGTTTATTCAGAGCTGAGATAATTAAATACAAACCAACCAAATACCATCGTCTTCTTTTTATCAGCTTTCTGTCTTAAGACGTATACCTTTAATTAGTCTCCCAACTTTGACGTACCAATCACCGTAATAACTAAGGATACCATAATCCCTTGCCCCATCAGATGTTACGAAGTGCTTATGCATAGTTGTTTATTTAATTTCCTTTGCCTTTGTTATATACCCCACTCTAATAGTTCCTAATCCTGCCTCTACAGAGCTTAATGGTATGTTTATGTAGATAAATCGATTAATGGCGCATTCATCGCCTTCTCAATTTTGTGAATTCCAATTAATTGCTTAAACCCTTGCCTGTCACTGGCATGTACCGTACCTATACTATGAAAAGTTTTCCTAGAAATTGTGATTCGCATCATATGGTTATGATAGAGTGTAAATGGAAGTGGTTCTAATTAGCCAGGCGTATTAAAAAGGACTCATCATTCACTGTTGATGGTTGTATACAGAAAAAAATAATATTACTTAATTCCTTCGCCTTAATGAAAACTTAGGTAATTAACCCTTTTCTTGTAAGTGAAGTGACCCTTTTCACTTTTCTCTACACATTTTTCTTTTGGCTGTTTATCAGAGTCTCAAGCTCATCTCCAAAACATATAAAAATACTTAAAAAGGGTTACTGGGATACTGATGGTTGAAGATTTAGCAAAACGCTACCACAAAGTGCCAGTAGGTACCTTTATTAAAACAACAGACATACTTCCACTTGGCTTGGCTCTTCTAACAAATGAAATTGATACTACTTTTCCACTTCGCCTTTGCCACAATTTCACCCAGCCTACAAACTTCCTCATTAGAGGAAGTCATTCCAATCGACGCGACGCCAACGCCTCGTCGTCAAAAATCTCGTTTGAACATGGTTTTCATCCAAATTGTTCTAATTTACCCGAAAAGCTGTACAAAGTGCTGTTTCTGCCTTTCAATAAAGACTTTCAAAGTAGACTTTAGTTTTGCTTGCCGAGTTTTTCAAGTTCAATGATACTCTGTAATGTAGAGATATTTTAATTTACATTTCCCGCCTTATAGTGATACTAATTGTTTGTCTTTGATGTGCAAGCCCATGGTTGAATGAATCTCAGATTTACTGACGATATTCTTTATTTAATTGGATGCCTGTAGCAACCTCACCAACGGATAGTCATCAAAACGCACACAGAACCCGCGGCAGTATTGTTGGCGGCGGAGGTGTTGAAAATGGTGGCAGCAATATGGGAATGGGTGGAGGTGGAAGCATTCCAGGAATAGGAACTGAATCGTATGATCCCCTTTTAGGACACCGACGCCGTCATCAGCCCTCTCATTCGTCGATACCAATTGGAATGAGTATTCCTCTGAGTGACATTATACCCGACGAGATGCAAGAAACTGAAACAATTACACTGTGTGCGACTTCGGCGAATACTTGTTGCTGTGGCCAGAAGGATCCGCAACCTTGTAGCAGAGTCAAACTACATATGCGCACTGAAAGTACTGGCAGCACAGGAGGGCCGGGTGGCTATGGTGGGGAACCGACATCACATTCAACTTGTCACCATTGTATGAAAACATTGGAAATTAGGTGAGTTATTTTTGATTTTTGACCTGACATTGTGTTAACAAACTGCCATTACCTCATTACAGCTCAATCAAAACACAAATAGGTGAACTATCGCAACGTATCGATACATTAGAAACAAATTTGCATAAAGACATTCGTACAATCCTCGATATACTGCATCAGCAGCAGCAAATGCAACTTTCACTGCATCAACAGCAATTGCAACATCAATTAGAACAGCAACAACAATTGCAACACCAACAGCAATTGTTATGTGGTAAACAACAAATCGCAACATCCTATCAGCCGTCCGAAAGTGATTTCTCATTTGATTTATGTGCAGCAATCACAACTGATAAACCTCAACAAACTACATCATCTCAACTCCAATCGCAACAGCAACAACAACAGACACTGCAACCACATCCGTCGCCGCATATGCAACTACCATCAGCATCAATTGCAGGCCAATCGCTAACACCACAACAACGAACCAACGTACAGAGATCTGTTTCGCAACCAGAGTGTACGGCGGCGTCCGGAACCGACAAAAGTTTGTTCAGGTAAGCCTTAAGATAATTGACTTCCAGGTTTTAAGAAGAAAACCAAACATTCTTGGTTTTTGTGTCATAAGAACGTTGAAAAGTTTGTTTTATCAGACTTCATATTCCTATCCAGGGTTGTCAGGTTTTGAAAATCGGGATCGCCAAAAGTAAAATAAAAGTCGCCAATTTTAAAAATAAGTTTCACAAGCAAAAATACTTGAAAATCATAAAAAAGCGTTAGTGGTTTAGCAGCTTGAACAAAAGTATTGGGCCTAAGGCCCGCCAATTGCACGAGATTGCAGATAACATTTTTTGCTTAAGGTCTAGCTTCAGAACCACGTCCCAGCCCATCATATAACCATTTAAGTTTGTTCATGTAAATGAGAGTACGGCTACGTTTTAGAATTGGAAAGCGTACCTGATAGCACATTGGCCCCACCTGAGCTTGAGACAGTAAATTCTGCTATGAAGCAGATATTTTTTTGAACTTTCTCGGTAGCGAGAGTCCTCAAAGATCTCAACATATATAAATCCGCTGGTTCAGATGGTATCCCCGCCGTTGTTCTGAAGAAGAGTTCTTCTACGCTGGCAAAACCACTGCGTTTACATTTTTATATTTTTCCTATTCTGCTGGGATTTTCCCAAGCAGATGGAAAACTGCATTTGTCCAGCCGGTTCCTAAAAAAGGCGAATCTTCTTCCCCTTCCAATTACTGTCCAATTTCACTCACGTCTCTTCTTTCCAAGGTCATGTTATCGTTGATAACCCGTTGATAACCCGTCAATGGTATAGCTCACCGAAAAGTGGAACCAATCTTTACATTGTTTTGGAGAAAGTAAGATTATTGCGCTTGATATTTCTAAAGCATTTGATAGAGTTTGGCATCAGGCTCTTTTATCGAAAATGCGTGCTTTTGGTATCGATGAGTCTCTTCTTCGTTGGATTAGGAGCTACCTTTCCGACAGTTCAAAACAAGTTGTATTGGGTGGCTTCAAGTCTGATACCCACTTCATAAATAATGGTGTGCCCCAGGGCTTGGTTTTGTCTCCGACTCTCTTCCTCATTTTTATAAATGATCTCTTGTCTGAAACTTCTAATCCTTTCAACTGTTTTGCTGACGACTCCATCCCGAGCTTTTCATATTCGTTTCCAAATTCACGTCCCTGCTCTTCGGATGTGGAACTGGAGCGGTTGCGTATGATAAGCTCATTGAATTCTGACCTTGACAGCATTGTTGCATGGGGTCTTATGAACCGAGTAGAATCTAGAATTCAATGCTTCGAAAACTCAACACTTTTTGTTGAAGCTTAACATGCCCCCATTGCCATTATCCACGAATGGTACCTGCATCCAAGAAACTGAAAAGCTGTCAGTACTGAGTATGTGTGTAAGCCTTCGTTTGAACGACCACATATTTGAAGTCTCCAAAAATGCTACTAAATGCTTAGGTTTCTTAAGACGATGCAGGAAGTTCTTCATTCCTTCTGATCTGGCTACAATTTATAAGGCCTTCATCCGCCCAAAACTAGAGTATAATTCCGATATCTGGTCAGTTGTTTCTCAAACATCCTTGCGCCTACTTAATAGGGTACAACATAGAGCGTTAAAATTGATAAGTGATAGTTTGATTGTAGAATCGATTGATTCTCTTGGACATCGTCGTAACGTCACCTGTCTGTCTCTCTCTCTCTCTCTCTCTCTCTTATCGCTTTTTTCACAAACAGCACTCTAGTGAAGTAGCCAGTTGCATTGCTCCCCTGAAACAATTTAGCCGCAACACCCGCTTCGCTAGGAATGCTCATCAGTTTTACCTTGAGCCCAACTTCGGACGTTCAGTCAAGTATAGAGATTCGTATTTAATTTCAGTCGCACCACCCGAATGTGGAATGTTTTACCTGGCTCTGTATTTCCCTTGCATTACGATTCACAAAGATTCAAAAGCAACGTGCATCTGTGTCTCCCATTAAATTCTCTCCTATTTTCCTAAATGCTCGCATTGTGTTGTATAACATTATAAGGGTAGTCATAACCCCTTGATGTGCGCGTTAATTACAAAAAAAAAAAACAATAATAAGGTTGGGTGTGTTTCAATAGTTCAATGGCTTCGTTCTAAAAACTTCAATGAAAAATTTTTATGTTCAAGTCAAAACTAGAAATAATAATAAAAAAAAAAATATTAGAATTATAGAAATAAAAATCGCCAAAGTCAAAAAATTCTAAACCGATTTTCGTGTCGCCAAACGAAACTAAAAATCGCCACATCTGGCAGCCCTATCGCGAAACGATCAAACTTTCTCTCTCTTTGTTTCTACTTTCTCGAAGGGTTTATTGGGTGCCCACTTTTCTGATAAACCAAGTTCTCCTCATCTTTTCTCTGAACATGACAATGCCAACTGAGTCAGTGTAGCTTTGTTTTTTCCAAGACTGAATTTTTGATGTGAAGCCCGACATTCACAGATCTCGGATATTCTAATACGATCAAGATTTGTTGCTCCTGTCGTCAACTTACTGCTTACTCTCATACGTTGTTTGCACATTGTCCAACATTTTGAACGGTATGTGAATGCTGGACGTACAACTGCGAGCTGTGTAGTTTTCCCGCGGGATTTTTCAGGAGCCTTTACAGAATTATCTGGTTTAGAAACATCGGCGGGATGCATCCCATGAGCGAATCACTTGTGTGAAGTAGTTGAATGAAAGGCCTGCCATCCCTTCGAGATCATGATGCCTGTCATCCCTCACAAATAACTTGACTGTTCGGTTTATAAAACTAAATAATCTCTTTATTTCAATAGAGAGTAGGTTACAAAAATAGTTCTTCCTTTACCTTCTAAGCTTCTTATATTATTATTATTATTATTATTATTATTCTTTATTTTTTTCAATAAAATGTACAATATGACGTAAAGAATACGGACATGGCTAATTTGCCGTCTGCCGGATATGACATTATAATATTGTAATTTAATAAAAAATAACAATTTGGAAATATAAATACAAGAATTTAAAAAAGTTATATAAAAAAAGAAAAATTTTCTACCTACATGTATTCAACTATTCAACTATGGTTTTACATTTTCCAAATGAGAAAGCGAGAATATTTTCGATTCCTCTACAATTTTAATGATTTGCAACATAAACAAGAGATCAATTTTAACAGTGATTTGAAACACAAAAAGTAATAATTTTGAAATGATTTAAAACATAAAAGTGTGTTATTGCATAAAGCAAACTCTTCAATTTTTAAAAACTATTTCGGTACGTTAGGGCATGCTTGCAGAATTTGTAAAATATAGACCAGCCTCTAGCACCATTAAGTAATTCGTGGAAACTATTTAGGGACAAAAGCTTCTTTAGGACTAAGCTTCTTATACTGCTGCTGCTTCACGATGTCGACGCTTCGGGTTCCAGAATCAAAAAAGTTTTTCTCCCGCGTGGTTGATTTCATTTCGTTCAGTCTTTTAAGTTTTCGATAAAATGGCGTTTAGTTGACGTTTCTTAAGCTATTCGTTGTTTAAGTGAAGTTCTGCATGCGCAACAATGCCTGTAACGCCGGAATTTGAAGAAGAAGAAGAACCTTCTCGAATGATAGCGTTACATGCTGAGTGGTTCAAATTCGCGCGAACCCTGACAACGAATAGAATATCTTCAACCGAAACAAACTGCAATGAGCCCATTTTAGAATGACCAATAGAAAACCTTTCCTTATGCGGTGTCACATACACACCAACACCAGCCTACACGACCTTTAAGGTGGACACTTCATATTTGATTGGCTGTGTATCATTAATTGTTCCTGTGAACTATTTGCAATCGATTTAATTTTATTGAAAGCACTGATTCAATTTATTATATCAGCTCCAAGCTCTTATTCATCATGATCGCTTATTGACTGTAGGAGATCAATGCACCGTCAGATAACCGACCATAATAATGTCAATAACATTTTATTATTCTCAATTGTTGTATACTTAACCCATTTATAATTGCAGGTGCTCAAAATATTCATCGTTTAACCAAACAATGGACGATCCTGAAAATTGGACAACTGTTTTTGCGCCAATTGCGAAATTAGAATCATTAGATGAGATCGATCAAGTATGATCCATGTGATTGCCATAATTCAAATCAACCAGCAAACAGTTACAACCAACCAAAAGTTAAAAACATAAAAAAAAACTATTAAAAAAAATCTAAAAAAAAAAAACATAATTATTTACTTGTAAAGCCATAAGCTAGACTTTTTTTTAAATTAAAGTGAATTTTTACTAAACCAAAAACAAAAACAAAAAAAACTGCAAAAACAAACCAAAGCTAAATTTAATTGTTTTGCATACACAACAACAACAAAAAGCAAATAAAAAAACATTAGATTTTCTATTTAAAACTCAAATAAAAAAAATATTAAAATACTGCTTCTTTTGAATAAAGAAAAAGATTATTTTATATCAAAACAAAAAGAAAACATGAAATCCTATTTGAATCTTATAAGTATTTTAAGTTCTTTTTAGGCATTTAGTTAATACAAAGATGTTATTATAATAATTTTGCTATTCAACATTCCCGAACATCATGTAACATTAGGTCATAGGTAAGTTTAATTTATTCACATTTTATATTGCATACTCATTGAAGCATTTACCATTTACTTATTCTTTTACAAAAATGCTGTGTTCGCAATAGATTCACACATAAGCAGAGACAGTTGAATTCATTTTTTATTTGAATATTAAGTTTGAGATCTTCAATCAAAATTAATTCTTGAAAGAATATCAATGTAAGATAAAAACTTACTTAGCCAGGAAAAATTAATAGCCGAATGCAGACTAAGAAAATTATGTTTTTCTATCATTTGTTTGTAAAGAGCAAAATATTTTTTTTTTTAATCAAAAAAGGCGGGTAGCAAAGTGTGCTGTCGAATACATTTTTTACACTAAAAATATGAAAGTTTATTTGTTGTTGAAATAAAACTTAAGTATAAGTTTGTATATAATCATTATGTAATGCTCACGTTTGAATAAATTGTATAAAGATGAAATCAATTAAGTTTTATTTTATAAGAAAAAATGGCTTATAGGAGTGTTAAGGTTATTTTATCATTTATTATTATTTAGCAATCATATTAGCAAGTAAGACTAATTTTAAATAAATTGAGATTAACTTTTCATTTTTGTTTTATTTAAAATTTTTTTTTTTCTCGTTTTTGTTTCGAATCACCAATTTTAAGGCTTACACATATCAATTACCTTTTTAAAAGAAAGAAACAAAGTTCATAAGCACCTCTTTTGTTTGAATTCTTATTTATCAATGTGTATTAAAATTTGAATTCGGTTGTTCTTTTTTTTATAAATTTTAAAGTGTTAAATGAACATAAATATTAAGGACAATAATGTATAATTATGAAAAAGAACCTCAACGTGCTTATAAATAAAAGTATTTATTTATAACCGATAGTCAGAATTAAATATTTAAAACAAAAAAGAAAACAAAAACTTTATTTTGAAGAAAAGAATATTTATTACAAGCAGGAAAATGTCTCTCTGTACACGTGTATGTACGCCTTGTTTTTTAAGGCTTTATCCATATTTCAACTATGTTCCCAAATGTAGAGTTCTTTTTTTTTGTTTTTCAAATTTTAAAGAGCGTAGTGTAGTATATATGATGGTCACACGGCTCGCGGAGGTATATTTTGCTGTGACAGTTGTTTAAGTTATTACAACATTACATTTATAGCTTTACATTTTTTAAGAAGTTCGAAAACCTTCCAAAATCGCTAGTTCGTTGTTATTGACATTTATGAGAAAAAAAGAAGAGTCCATGTTTGTGTAGTATCTGTCCTCTGGAGAGCCAATATTTGAGAAAACAGCACCGTGAGAGCTCGGGAGCATGTACTTTTTATATCAAGTAAACTGTGTTCAACAGTTATAACGTTTCAAATTTTTAGTAGGTACTTCAACTAAGCAGTTCACAATCTGTTGAATATATTTCGGTAAGAGATATCTGTGTTGACAATTAAAAGCAAAGAACAAGAACAAAAAAATCAAACAAGCTAAGCTTTTAAAGAGTAAATTTTATCACCTAAGCAAACAAGACTGCCAACATGCGTTTATCTGATAGCTAACTCCCAGATAATTATTCATTGAAGACATTTTGAACAGATCTTTTTCCTCGGATTATATAATATCAAAGTGAAAATTAGCTCCGTAACAAGCTTTTTTAATAAGGCGGAAGCAAATTGCTAGAAGTAAGCTGACTTATTGTCAGTTCATTGTACTACCAGAGTAGTAACCTTCTTTTGTGGTGCATTGGATGGATATGAGGCAGTTGTAATTTCACTTACAACATCTAAGGTAGAGGCTACCATCAATGTTTAGAGAAACGTTGCTTTCGTCTTATACTCTAAATACTCCACCGTTGCCCCCCTTTTCTGTAGCCAGCTAAAAAGAGCAAATAAATGTCGTTTTTCGTCGGTTTCACACAGTCTTTGTATAAGTGAAACCTCTATGACTCAAAAAAATTATTCCTTGAGGAAAATTTTCATTTTAACATTTAAGTAATGTCTTAGTGCTTCTTGAGTAGATTCTTACTTCAAATCGAGAAGTGGCTGTCACTTCACAAATCATGAGAAATGATCTTTTGTCCCAATGAATCGATTTGAGAAAGCTGATGATTGCTCCTTTTCGTCCAGTAGAAGGCAACATAAAAATTTCTACATTTTTCGCAAAGAAACAAAAAATGATAATAAGAACAAACACTTCAGAATGTTAAATATTTTTTGTTGAGATCTTAATGCTTTGCAAGCTTCTCAAAACCAATTCAATCGCTTTTCAATGTTTGGTTTAAAATTTGTCAACATACTGAACAAATACACAACATCTATCAACTGAAATTTGACGAGGCTGTATGTAGTAAACATCAACTTCTATTTAATTGATTTTTTTCAGAATTCATATTTCAAAATCAATTTTTTTGACTAGTTTCACTTTGAACAGCCAAAAAATTCTATCTCCAGCCTCAAAAATGTATCACCATAGTATTTGAATAATACTTTTTTATCTGTACATAGTTTTCAAAATTGTTGTATCGTGTATAAATGTACTTTTACAAAATGGCGCCAAAGCGGACATGTTCCAATGTTTTATTTATATATTCAATTACAGTTCTAGTTAAATGTCGTAAGTGACCATTAACTTGTTAGAAAAACAAACATGCTGCTGAAGTGGGAATGTTGGCCCGATGCACGATGTCGGTACACACTGCACGATGTTCAATGGGTCTTTTGAGGGAGCACTTCCCCGAACGCCACATCTCCTTGAGAGGAAACCTTGAGTTTTTTTACGGGGCTACCTCAAATCAGTTACGATTATGAACGTAAACAGAATTCGTTCTATTAGGTTTTTTTGTGATATCTCGGCCAAAATTTCTCTCAAATTTGAAAAACCGGTTGGTTACCGACTCTTTTATTCATTTACAGTCGAATATAAACGTCACTAAACACGAGGGTTATAGCTTATAGCATTGTATAAAGGAACTTTAGTATTATTATGAAGACTGGTAGCGAACCTATTTTCTCCGGTCCAACTTAGCAGTCTCCGTTCCAAGCCATTTGTTTGAACCTTGCGTGTGGAGAAGCGAATGCTGCGCCACCGTGCTCCTCCGGTCCAAAGCATTGTTAAATAGTTTTTTGAACTTACTATAGTTTCTATATACAATGCTTATAGGCTTCCAAAAAATACCGTGTTCCTGGCTGAAAATAGTTCAAAAAACGTATGAGTTGAAATCTGACCGACCTGTGTAGCAATAACGTACGTTCCATTGTGTAAATAATTTTGAATTCACGTATAGACTTTTGACGAAATAGTATGTATATGAAACATTTTATGTGATTTTCCATTGCTAAAAAGGTTGAACCCTTTCTTTGATTCAAATCCGTCAAAATGTTAATTTCGACACAATTCAATTACCCACAAGTATATAATTAATATTTTTTTAAATTTTTGATCATTTTTACCGATTCCGATTTTCAGAAGGGTTTGTCAATGCACCAACACAATTTTTGTTTGACAGTTTGATGGACCTGGGCCGTAATACGTAATTTTTCAAACGATTATAATCGTTGCTGCCATAACGAAAATTATCGTTCAATCGTCTATCGTAGATTGCATCGCTAAAAGATTGTTTCATATAATCTTTATTTCAGTGGTTGGTGGAAAGCTATTTTACTATCGTCCTACAAATATTGGCAACTTTTTAAGTGTCTTTTTTTTCTGCCTAAAATTAAGACGATAGTCGTCTAACACGTTACAGAATCCGGGCCCTGTTTCGTGATTTGTTTAATTTAATCCAACTGTCAAAATTGTTCCTTAAATTTCAAGGAAACAATTCTGAATTAAAATATGATGTTTTGGTGAATGAATTACTGCATCATCAGTCACTTGAAAAGAAAAGTATTCCAAAAATTCTTAAATACATTTAAATATCTTTTTGGTAGAAATGGGTTTGTGCCTCTACTGATTGCTTAACACCTAAACAACAACAAAAATCTCAATTACTTACTTATTTAAGGTGGTCCGGGGCGGACCAGGGCATCAACCAACATGCTTCTGCAGCCAGCTCGGTCCTTAGCTAGCTGTCTAGTGTGTAGTTTTACACGCCAAGTTGGTTGAGGTCCTCTCCTACTTGCGTGCGCCACCTGAGTCGCGGTCTTTCTCTACTGCGCCGTCCCTCGCGATTGGATTCGAACATATTCCGCTCCATTTGCTCTACCCAGCCATCTAAGCCGCTGGACCTTGACTCGTTTGACCAGGTCAATGTCGCTGTACAGCCCGTACATTTCGTGGTTAAATCTTCTTCTCCACTCTCAACTTATGCAGACGGGACCAAAAATCACCCGAAGAATTTTTCTTTAGAGGCATCCTAAATCGTTCTCATCTACCTTTGACAGGGTCCATGCCTCTGTGCCATATATAAGAACAGGGATGATAAGTTACTTATACAGGGACACTTTAGTTGTTCGACGAAGGACTTTACTACTCAATTGCCTTCTTAGTCCGAAGAAACAGCGATTGGCAAGAGTTATTCTTCGTTTGATTTCAGCGCTGGTGTCGTTGTCTGAATTAATAGCGGCGCCTAGGTAGACAAAGTCCTTAACTACCTCAAAGTTATAGCTGTCTATCGTTACGTTCTGTCCAAGACGTCGGTGTTGGATGTCCTTTCTTGATGACAGCATATACTTGGTCTTGCCCTCATTGACCACTTAACCCATCTTCTTCGACTCCGTCTCAATGTGCCATTGACATCACACTGCGTTCTTCCAATTATGTCAATATCATCGGCATATCCGAGTAAAAATCTAACCAGGAATGATTATTGAACGCCCCAAACATGAAAACTGAGAAATTAGTAAATTACTCCACATAGAGGAGTAATTTTCTACGTCAATGAAAAAGACTATTAGTAGTAAGGTAGGCCTTCTATCTGAACGGTGCGGTGATACCCGAAAAAGAATAATTGAATGTCTCTGTAATTCGAGTCTCGAACCCTGCTGTAGCAGGCAGACCCGATTGCCATTACGTTGCAATCATTTTCGCACCATACTATATCAAATCATATGTGAGAATTGTTTACCCACTTATGAAAAAAAGGCTTTGGTTTAGTGTAACTGATCAAATCTCATCTTTTTATCAAATAAATAAATAAACAGAATAAGTTATATGACAAATTCATAAAAAAGATAGGATGAATATGACTGCAAAATTTATGTTAGTCGCTGTCAAAAAACACGTTGGTGTTGTATTTGGAAAATGTCCATTGACTTCAGGTATTTCTCAAACATCACCAAATATTTCTAGTTTATATAAGCCAATTAGCACACTCCATGATATGCCTCATGCAAAGCCGGAATATGACAGTCTTTTATAAGGACATACCTACTAAAAAATGTTAGATACCATAAACTGAGTTATGATAAAAGAAAAAAACGGAGCTGCGATTTTGGTTAAAAATTTTTCTTTATTCTTTTTTTCTTTATTCATTTTTTATTTTTCTAAAATGGAAAGAGTAAACTCTTATTGTTTCTACATCTACATCTCCTTTTGTTAAGTACACGTTGTTTGGGCAACCAAAGTATCACTTATTTGTTCATACCTCTTTTTTATTAACAAATACACATACATACTTAAATAGATAGATAACGAATGTTCAAATTTGATCCAAAAGTCTCTATGAGATTTTGTGATAAGCTTACTTCATATTCAACTTAATTTCAATCCATATCTTAAAACGAAACAAAAAAGAAATCATAACATACCTAACCTATTCCCAGTGGCACATATCACCGCTTGTTTGTTAAATTATGTTTACTTATAAACTGTTACTCCAATTTCAAGAGTTTAAATAAAAAATAAGAAACCGAAAATAACTTTTCAAATTTATCATCATCCATTAGATATCTGTTAAATAAACAAGAATTTATGTAGATAATCGTGTAAAACAGCTTATTAAGAGTAAACTAGACAAAACAAAACACAAAAAAAAATAATAAAAAATATAAATCAAATAAAGCAAGAGTTATTCAGTGCCTGCATACAAAAAAGTAGCAAAACTTTTTATTCAGAAAATTCTTTTGTCTTCTCTTTAATTTTCTTTCAAAAGAAAAATAAAATACTAAAACTTAATTATATTTTATTAATATTTGAAAATCACAAAATTATCGTTTGATTGGCATAGAGAAAAAAGCGTAAAAAATATATAAATATATATTTATGTAAAACTATTAAATTGCTTGCTTCTTAAGCTAACATAAAAAATATGAAAACAAAAAGCAACATTTCTTTCCTCATGTAAATACTGTTACCATTTGATTGTATAAACAAGATATCTTATTATATCGTCGTCCTTGTATTTTTTATCTAAATGTACATTACTAAGCTAAAAACAAAACAAAAAACTAACTAAAGCCCAGTTATATTCACACTTCTTTTCATATTCAGCATCTTTTTCTAACTTTAACTAAATGGCATTCATAATAGCTAGCAATATCGCAATTTAAAAATATAAAATCAAAAAAAAGAACAGTATAAAGCAATAACAGTAAATTGAATCAATTCCTTCATTATTGCATTTATAGTATGATCCATATTTTGATAATCATCGATTTTCGTTCAAACGATTTATTTCAAATAATTTCCTCAATTAAATTTTTAATAAAAAAAAAAGAAAAAGAAAGCACAAAGAAAACTTTATTCATTGGTCTTTTTTTCATATAATTTTTCACTCGAGATATATAAATCAAAAATGCGCTTAGTGCTTAATGTGCCATTCCATTATACACTTAACGGCTGATTTATAATAAGACAAGATTCAGAAGAAAAAAATAATTTAAAATTATAGCAAGTTGAACTGTTAATTTTATTATTTACAAGACAATTGAGAAATCAAATGCAAAAAGGGAAAAAATACAAACGGATTTATAACGTTTTAAACCAAAAAAAAAAACATTAACAAAAAAATGCAAAATTTAATGAACTTATATGTAATTAAAACTAAAAAAAAGAATACAAACAGAAGACATTTAAAAGTGAAAACAAAAAATATTTTAAATTTAAACCAAAAAGCCTATGCTATATTATATTGAATAAAATAACTAAATAAAATACTTAAACCAAGAAAAAAAAACAAAGCATTGAGTTATTTTAGAAATAAACAAAGAAATGCAACGCGCGGAAAATGAGCTAACATCATAAGCAAACAGAAAAAAAAACAAATAAAAATATTGCTATTAATTAAAATTATCACATTTATTTATGAAATAAAAATATAATTAGTTTTAAAAACAAAGAAAATGACAAATTTTTAATAAAAAAAAATACAATAAATTGAAAACAGTTGGTGTTTTTTTATGTGATAAAAAGTGGAGTTTTTCGCTGTCGGTTTTTTTTTTCAATTCTAGATCCGGCCAGTTTCATTTAATTTTTATTACAGCCATACTAGGTACATTGACATTCAGTATTACTTTACTTTTGGAATATTTTTTAAGCGAATGCTATATGCTCAAAATAAAAAGACTGTTTCTGGATTGCGAATTACGAAAAGCCGTGCAAAAAAACGAAAGCCAAAGCAATTATTCCAACGACATAGGGCGATTTTGATTTGGGAGAATGAAGTAATGAAACTATTTCAACGATAAAAAGACCGCTAAAAGCAGTTGTAGCTTGTAGATGACTGTGAATATCGCTAAAAGTGATGATAATGAGAGGTTTTTTACGAGTATTGTTACTTGCAATACGGACTTTGTATTACTTCTACAAAGTTTCCAAAACTAATTTGAATTGAAATAGGAATTTCGGTTCTTTGACGGCCAGTCTCTCAGGTCTTCATGCCATTTGACCCGATCAGGTTTTTTTATGATTTTCGATAGCTCTTAAGAATTTAATAGTTGTGGGCATAAACTAAATTTACATCTGCGAACAAACGTTAACAGAGGCCTGTTGGTAACAGAATTTGGCTTTTGATTTAGTAAGTTCTACAGAAATCAAAAATGCGTGGATTTTTATTGAAGGAATTGGTTAATTTGCAATTCAATGAAAGAAAACCGCACATTGCTATCAAATTAGAGGGTACAAATCGGATGTAGGGTAAAAACCCAATATTTACAGTATTTTCAATAGAAAAAATTTAGTTTGAAAAATAAGTAATCAAAAATTGTTTTTGTTTCCAAAACGTTAAATAATAAAAAAAAAAATACTAACTAATTTCTAAGTCTTGTTTTACTCTTTTATTTAGCACTTTCTTTTGGTCACAGAAAAATATGTGTATGTACAGGGTGTCCCGTACTTCGTGTATTATCCTTCGGGGTGTGATTCTTCGTCATATTCTAATATCGTTTTTCATTGACGAAAAGAGTTACTCCTTTTGTGAAAAGATCTACTCTTTTTCCATTTTTAGTGTTTCATTGAAAAAAAGAGTAGTTCTGGAGTAACTCTAAACGCCAAAGATCTACTCCCAATCGGTTGGGAGATCTACTCTGAAAATTACACACACATGCAAAAACATCTGTTGTATCAAATGTCAAATGGAAAAAAAATTTTGTGAAATTTATTTGGTGATTATTAAAATTGAAAAGAAAAAAAAAAAGTAATTGAATATAAGTACAGAAGTATGTAAATAATTTAGAATTTGTTAGTTCACTGCATTCTTTTTGTCATCTTCTTCGTCGCCATCCCTTTCCATCCATCACCTACATGGAATGTAAAAAAAAAAATGAAAAGATGCAAGTGGGCGCTTTCACTGCTCTAGTAACTACGTATCCTTTCATTAGAAACAACTGCGAAATGAGTTGAAAATTTTTCACCCCACGTAATGTAAAAATTTCAGATACAAAGTTAGTTTAGAATCATTTCGAAGTTTCACAATCGGCTTTTCGGAATAAAATACGAAAGATTACAAACAAAAAAGGACTTATTACGTTTGTAGTTCAATTTTGCATTCACAAAACTAATTGAATTTTGACTACATAGTGACTACAGAAGTGAATGCACCCAATGCTATTCATGCCAAATGCCACCAATACTACTACAAAACTGTAAATGTTTCATTAAAAAGAGTAGTTCTGCATTTGAGAGTAGTTCTTTCGGATTTCAATGAAAAACGCTATAAGAAAAGCTACAGTAAAGCAAAGCTCGATTCTGAACTTTGACATCACTTTTTGACAATTTAAGAAAGCACTTCACAATTGTATTATATTTATATACAATTGAGTAGGTAAATAACAATTAAGTACATACCTACATAAATATAAAAGTATAGCTCTTTTAAAAGTACTTGATAAATAGTTATTCATTCAATTAAAGCAAAAGCATTAAGGTGGTGCTCTGGTGTAAAGTTAAAAAAAATGGTTTGCTGTTTTTACACACTTCCAAAATTTTACTATCTAGAACTATGTATGTCTTTCAAAATTCAAATCATTGTTGGATATAGATACATATTTTGTAGACGCGCATCCAAACTGGCTCGGCTCCAAAACGAAACTTTTATCACGTTTTTCTCAAAAGTCAAAACTGTCTATGCCCACTATTTCTCGAGTTCTACTGTATACTTAATTAATTAATGTAATTTTTTGAGATTCTTCTGTGGCTCATACAAGAATTCCATTTTTTTAGACGTTTTTGAAAATTTTTTGTTTCAACTTTTCCACGACATTGTTCTAAATTAATAATCTTGTTTGTTTTTTTTTTTGTTTCCGAATGCTAGAAGGTTTGGAATCGAGGCCATGATCATGTGCCAGTTTTTTGAGACTACCCTGAAAAAAATTTACACTGCTTTTGAAAGCGATATTAGGTCTGTTCGTTGAAGCCCTGGGGTTGCACTAGGGTCGCCACAAAGCGTTTTTTGAGAAACCTAAATTCACCCTGAGTGTCAAATTGAGTGTTTTTTGAGCCACAGGTTTGCCATAGGTTTTCCCCAAACTCGCCCTAGCTTTTTGGTGTGGCGATTTGAGGGCTGTCAAATGGCATGTATTTTTTATTTTAATGACAGGGATGTGTGGTGATTTGTGGTTTAGCGTTTTTTGAGGAGTGGAAAACACAGATTTTTTTGACTACTCATAGGGTTGTCAAGAAAACCTGGGTCAACCCTGGGGAAAGTTCAACGAACAGACCTATTGTGAAGAAATAAAGTTCTAATATAGGTCCCAGGAAACCACAATAACTTGCAATAAAACATTCGTCATCGACCTTGACATTTTTATCTGAATGCGGTCCCCGAGGAAACCTCTTTTATTATTTATTTTGTAGTCCAAACGATTGACATAATACCGCAATCATAAGAAAACAACAACTTACAACTATACCTACCAACTGATAAGGACCGTACAAAAAATTCCACAAACTTTGCTGGATTAATTTATTATGCTTCCCATTTACATACGTTGAGAAAACCGGACAAACACTTTGTTGTGATTCAACGAATAAAAGAAAATCATAAAACTTCCACTTGCACATGCAGCTTGATAGAGTCTGCTCCAATTTGTCTCTCATTACAGCTGCGATAGCAGACTTTTTTTTATTGTGGAAAATTTCCATATTATTGAGTCAGTGTACCTACTGATATCACTCCCTTTCTTTAAGACCGATTGTCTGGATGGAAACGATATATCAAGTTTCCCAGCGACTCATTTTTGTTAACCTCAGCAAATAGCTGAACGAACAACAAAGAAAACTTTAGATCATCAGAATAAATGTTTTTCCATTCGGGAGTCGCTTTAACATCAATCTATGAACACCTTATTTTGGGTTTGATAAGAGTACGCCTCACACCATGACCCTACATAATTATTATGTATGCTTTTATATTGAAATACATAAATAAAAGAACATTTGTTTGCCCGTTACGAACACGTGCTAGTCTGTTACGATTTACACACTAAGGCCGTGTGTGAATTGCGTTAAAATGTGTGTTAAAATTTAACCCGCGTTAAAATTTGACACTAATGAGGTGAATAAAATGGGTTAAAATTTATTGAGCTGTGGAGCAGGTTAAAGTGTGTTAAAATTTGACGTTTCTAGTGATAGAGAAATTTGCTCTTGCTTTGCATTCAATTCAAACAACGAAATATGAATCAAGAAAAAAAAACGAAGGCAGGCTGGAAAACCATATATTAAATGTCAGTTAGAATTTAGAAATCAATTAATTTATATAAATTCAATGGTTTTGTTTTCTAGGGTGTCAAGAAGAAAAAATAAAATTAATTGAAATTAGGATAAGTCTGGATGACAAAAACAAGAATTAATACAAAATACTTTAAATTTGTCATTTTTCTAAACCAAATACGAATTTATTGTTTTGTTTCTTTTGAAATGTATGAGAGATATCAGCCATGAAAACTAATTTTCAGTGTTACTATACCGAATAAATCAATTAATCAAAATGGGAATTTTATTTGAATATTTTTCATTGTTGTTTTAAAATATGACATTAGAATCGAGAACAATACATAAAAAAGATTTTTTTTCAGTTTCAGAGACTTTTTATTAACCCTGTTTTCTTAAAAATATGTTTTGTAATTGAAATTATTTTTCCGTGAAAAGAGAACCAATTTTTGTTCAGGGAAATTTCTAAAATTATCGAGGGAAATTTTTTTAACCTACGCAGAAATCTTGGTTAAAATAATTGTTTTAACGCAATTCACACAGCAAATGGCTAAATTTGATCCCACCTCAAACAAGACGTCAAATTTTAATCGTGGTAGAAGTTTTAACGCAAATTTTAACGCAATTCACACACGGCCTAAAATGATAAGCAATTCACAATAAAAAATCAAATGAAAGATTGCGTTCCAAAATCGGTTCCAGAATGACTGGGAATCTACCGGATATAATTATATTTTAAATGGCAATGCCAAAGTATCAACAAAATGTCATTGATCTGCTGATAATGCATCACAATAAAAGATTAGAATTAAATTTGCTGCATTTGGAAAGGTAGGTATGAACATTGTTTTGGAACTTTGCATGGTTTTTGAAGAAAGTTTTGAATTTGTTTCGCAAAGTGGATTTTGGGGCCTGTTACATAAGACTACAAGTACCTGTAGCACAAGTGAATTAAGACAGGTGTAAGAAAATTTTGTAACACAAAGTAAAAATCCGTAAAAAACCCACAATTAGATCTTTTACCTGTTTTAGTTTTTTCCAAGGTTTTTGAGTGTACTCATTATTGAGTTTTTTTTTATTATTGTTTTGTTCATCGGCAAAAAATAAAGAAACTCTATGTTTAACAGGTATTTTGACCTCAAAGTCAAAACTTTGTTTCTGGAAGAAAATTTGAACACCACTTAAAATGATAATCTGGTAACCCTAACTTTATGGAAGCTCAACTTAAATACAGTCTTAAAGGTTGTTATTTTTACAAAAAATTAAGTCTAATTAAGATTAGGTCTCCATCACCAGTATCGACAGAGATATCGAATTTAACACAGGTCAGGGTACACCAAACTTAGCCTTTTTTTAAAAAACATTGTCTCTAAGGCCACGAAAGACAACTAGTTATGTTAAGAGACCCAGCAAGCTAATGGCTTTATTAGCCGATAGTTAGCACGAGAAACAGAAAACAAAAAATATTTTTCCTCTGGTATCGGCAGAAAATTGAAGGTCCCCTCCATTCCCTTATATGTTTGTGTGTAGTTAGAACGAGTTGTGCTGCATTGTTATAAGACTAGCTCTAAAACATTTCGATTTGATCTAATTATGTACATAAATCATTTCCTCCTCGCGAAATAGCACTTTTTTATTTTAGTTTTAGCAAACACCCGCTACGTTCTAGTTGACAGCAGACAATTGTTTCTTTATGAAAAAAAAACATTCTTACTTATGCAAATGAATATGCGTCAAGTAAGGGCTGAATCGTGCTTTTGTTTAAAACAAACGACTCACAGGAAGTTTGGTTTATCGGCAGCTTTAACGGTCTTAAATTTTTAATGAATCATTAATTTTTTTCGTATGAGCTTAGGTACACATAATGTACATACATATTTACAATTTCATATTTGATAAGTTGCAATTATTCAACATTTATTGTGTGTCGCTGTAGTGCTACAAATGAAAGTTTGCCCCAAACAACGAAATTTTGAAAACTGTTCGTTGATACTGTCTGAGAGCTCGACCAAAGGTTTTTTTCAACAAACAATAAAACGTTTCCTCTAACTAGAGATCAAACTTTCAGAAGTAATCGCAGTAGACCAGACCATAAAAATGGTCCTTAGGACATAACTAAGCGATTTTTAAAAAATTCTAACTCATCTTGAATGTCATGAATAATTTTTTTTAGGCATGAGGTCATCCTTAAATAAATAAATAGATAAATAGGGTGGTACAACTAAGCTATAGAAAACTTTCCAAGAGCTATATTTTAATCCGATTCAAAAGTCCAAAGTTACAAAGCTTTCTTCATGGCAGTGTGTTATTACTCTCTGAGAACTTGCATATTCCTCCCAAAAAGCAATACCCTTCAAAAACTTTTTTTTTGCTTTGATACTTCTGGGATATGAACCCCTGAACCACGAACTTTACACATAACAAACACCCATGCTTACAATCACTCCACGGTTGTCATTACCTGGAGAAGTAGGTTTTACTCGGGGGAGTTCATGTAACGGTCAGTTAGAGCTGTCAAGGTGTCAAGGACATTCACTGAGTTCGCAACTGAGTGTAGATTAGGTCTGTCAAAAATGGCATATATTTTTCTTTAAATGACAGGGATGATTGGTGATTTTGTGATTTAACGTTTTTAAGAAAGTTTTGTCAGGGAAACCTGAATCAATCTACAACCGTGGGAAAAAGGCAATGTTCAACGAACGAACCTTATATTAAAAGAAACGCAGTCTCGATGGGTAGGTATGTTGTTTAGAGTTCAGACACCACTTAAAAATTTTGATACCCAAAGCCTCTTCCAACCATTTAACCAAAATACATTTCAGTTGTATCGTTTCAAAGTGAGTAAAATAAAATAAATAGGGTGGCGCAACAGAGCGAGGAGCTTCTGGACCTAGGGCATTTCTCACAACCATGCCTTGTAAGGGAATAGAGGGGGCCTACAATTTCCTGCCGGTTCCGAACGGCTAATTGAGAAAGCGCTTTTCATGGCAATGAATTTACTAACGAAGGACTTGCCAATTCCTCGCGAAAGGCAATACCCGTCGAACCTTGAACCTCTGGATTAGTAGGTGGACATGCTAATGCTAACCATTATTCCACGCGTACCAAAGTTTCAAAGTGATTGGCGGGCGTTAAAGTCATCTTCAATGAGCAACTTTACTGGCCAAGTTTGGTGCCAAATATTTTCAGGTTTCGTCTCATGGCCTCTCTCTCTCTTTGCATCATCTTTAATATCGATTCTGAAAGTAATAAAAGTTAAGTAGCATCCAATCTCCAAAATCAATGACATCAATGGCTTCGAAATATTTGAGACACGAAATTAAAACGCCGGAGATTGATGCTTTTCTGTAGCTGAGCAAATTTTTTGATGCCCTAGTCATGAAAAGTAACCAAAACCCAAAAAACATCAAGTGGCGAAGATGAATAGTAATATACCTTTACGTATCTTTTCAATAATTGTGTGGCTTTAAATGAAACTTATGCCTCACTGATGTATTTATTTACGCACGCGATGTAGGAGTTGCATGTATGCAACAACTTCAGATATTTTTCCCTTTTTTACTGACGCAGACAATTGAATCAAATCTTCCCAAACCCATCTCATTATCACTTGTGATTATCAATTCAATTCACAATCTACCCAAATGCAAATTTTCTGACCTACCGTCCGCAATATATACAAAAAATCACTCCTGAGAGAAGAAGCTTCCCAAAGTCCAGTCCGATTCTGCTGCTTTCATTAAAGGAAAACCTCATTTTATATGCAGGTGTGTAATATAATATTTATTCATATCATTTAAAGATTGTACAGAGTATTTCTTTTAAATATAACAAGTACATAAATAATGATTCCATATGTTACGCTTTTCACACGATAAATGATATTTATTATTTTATTTATCATTTGTTAAGAATACTTTTAGTGTTTTTTTTTTTTTCTTTTTTAACTAACCTAAACATTATTGTCATTTTTGTTGGGTTTTTGGCTTTGGGTTTCGCACCATGCTTTTTAATACAGCCTTGCTTACAACTTTGATATATTTGTGTATAATGTTAAAAGTAAATTATTGTCAAAACATATATTTAATATACCTACTCGTATCCTTACATACAATTAATTGTACTCGCAACAGATTAAACTAAATTTATTTGCTAATAAACCACTTTTTTAAATAAAGGGAATGTGTAACACGCAAGAGTTTGAACTTAAAACAAACATAGGTACTAATTTAATTGTTTCTTGGCTTATTTTCCAGGCAATGGAACTTATTCTTTGAAAATTGGCAATTTGCTAATAAATAAATCACAGAATAAATTAGCAACACAATATTTTGTTTTTTGTTTCTCAAGCACCCATCGACAGTTGGTTGTGAACAACTTGCATTTGTTTTTCTGCCCCTAGGTATACCATACGTATGTTTACTGATTAAAATTTAACAAATACAAACTTATAGATTAGACTCTGTAAGAGAGTGCTAATAGCACCATAAGAACACAAAGAAACTAAATCGAAATCTACATTAGACGAAGACGCCTCTTAAATTACCTCACTGGCTCCTGTTATTTGTGTTTTTTTTTTTTTTTTTTGAGACATAATAACTTGGTTAAGACAATGTTTTGTACGTTTTTTAACAGAAAACAGCTTAGGTGTTAACTGGCGGGTTAAGGATTTGTCCTACGCTGGAGTATGTACCAAATACAAAGCCCAACAGACCGAAGATCAGAATGCATATATCTTTCCAAAGCATCCAATTGTAACGACCGTAGCCTACTGGCCAGAAAGTTATCATCTCAATAATGGGTGGGGCAATCAGGGCCACCATTGAACTACTAACAGCACCCACTAGCGAAATAATCGGTCCAAGGTTTGGAATGCAGGCGGCCAAGACAAAAGTAAATGTAACCATCACAATTCTTAGTCCATTACCAGCCAAATCTTTGCCCCTTTCAGTTTCAAAGTAATCTCGCACAGTGGGTTCAATGATGTTCACCGGCACGTAAAACTGCAGCGTGTAAGAAAAGAATATTGCGACAGCCATTGCAAGACGCACAATCTGCGATAGAATCTCATCGGGTGGTAAGTTAAGGGTGACACTTCCCTCTACGCGGTCGCCATATTTCAGGTACCCAAAAAAGCCAACAGCTGTATATGCGGAGGCAACAGTCACCATTCCAGTGTTCAGAACTCCAGTAGTTCCTCCAAAGTCTTCAGGATTAGCCATGTTGTTTTCCAGCGGAAGAACCACACCGATTCCCTCGAACGCGTAGATTGCTGTTCCGAAATATAACGGCAGCGTTGCCCATGATCCAACATGAGTCACAGTATCGACGTGTGGAAGATCATCCAACATGTAGTAGAACGTAATACCCAGGCCAGTAATGGTGAGAATCGAAGCGAACAAGGACATTGGAGTAATGAATTTAAGGTTCTTCACCATATTGACGAGAATCATCGGAATTAGCATAATCATCAGGTATATTCGGACGTCTAACTTGACAAAATAATGCGAGACAACCTCTTGGACGTTGAGTGCAACAAAGAGGAAGTAAACACAACAGAAACCGAATTGTGTAATGCAAAGGAACGTCGTTAAGGCCTTGGTTGCTGCTTTTGAGTATCTTCTAAGCGCCAGTGGTCCAGTGTCAAAGCTTGCAGCTGCTACCTCAGGAAAACTAAGCGCAGGTACTTGTAGACGCATGCAAAGCTCGTGCGAACACTTCACCAGCATGTGCATGCAATGTGTGCATATTGCTCCCATTATAAGTGTCCCCACCAAACCCACATACAAACCAGCATTCTTAAATGCATCAGGCATTGCCAGAATGCCCGTTCCAATATTGCCCTTCAATAAATGCACCAATGTATCCAGATTAGATGTCGGGTGTTCGAGTGTCCGATGTTCAGATGGGTGGTAGTCACTTTTGTTTTGTTTTTCCAAAGAATCCAAACTATTATCGCTCTGCACATCCACCAGGCCATTGTCAGGCGAGTTACGAATGTCTGGTCTAGCGATGATACGACCATGATCCTGGTTAGATTGCTCTTGGAGTAGCAGAAGTGGTTGTCTTTCTGTCATGGTTTAAAAATCTACCACTTGATTCAATTCCGATATTGATTTTTGTATTTTCTTTTTCAATTTACGTTTGGTTTTCAATGTCTCAATGTCAAGTGTAAAAAAAGTTATAGGGAAGATATCAGCGAACTATTTTGCATTTTTTGATTATGTCAATTGAATTGGTTAGGAAATTTATTTGTTGTATCTTATCGCACTAACAAAACAAAAAATTAAAGCGATTTTATTTTGGGAACACACAATTTTTAAAGAAAAAGCACTCGGACACCGTGACAAAAGTTATTAAATAGTTTAATTGATTTTTCCGAGTTTCAGCAACAAAATGGGAGTGCAATCAGCGGGAATTTGTTAATGAAGACACTCTGCGCTGCGGAGTGTTGCTCTCGAGAACCTGCGCTTTGGGAATTGAAAAAGCCTTTGTTTTGTGTTTTCTTTCGGGAAGTGGAAAATTATGACATTCCATGAGATAACAAATGGCAGCTGTTGAGGGGCTTTGTTCAACAAGTGCAATTGCTGAATGGCTGACTTCAGAAACTTATGTGGCTGCGTTCATAAAGTTAATGAAAACTTTTGTGCTAGGTTTTTATTTATTAACACGTTTTCATCTTAGCTAATTTCTTTTTCCAGGGAGTGAGTGAGTAGAGTGACTGCTGACATGATAAGTGAGTAATTTGACAGCCAATTGCATTAAATCACTTACTGAATTCCTTTAACTAAATCAATTTTCAATGAAAAGTGACTCACTTCACTCACTTCCAGGAAAGTGAAACTAGCTAAATCTCGGCACAGATTTCGATGCAGGTATCTATTTATTTCACCGAGTCGGGTAATCGAATTCGAGTGGAATCGAAGTGTGTATACAGTTTCCACTGGTTCACTAAAAAACAATAAAAACACACACCAACACACTCGATCACCCTTTCGAATCGATTAATCGATTCAGCTACCGAATCCGATCGGGTAATCATATTTCAGTTCGATCTAGCACTAATTCAAACTGTTGCGTGATTCAATTCGAAGTGAAAACGTAGAAGATATATGAAGTGAATCCAAGATCTCATCGAGCTCACTATTCATTGATAGAATCATAGAATGGATCACAATCATTTGTATACCCAGCACATAAAGATGAGAGACTACTACTAAATTGTCCAAATCAGACTGGAAATAAGTTTGAATACGGTGATAATAGGCCGGCTGGTGAAATTGCCAACTGACACTCCGCATTTGTTATGCCAGACACATAACTAGTCGGAAAGAGTTTGTCTGATAAACATCAAATGATAAGAAGTCGTTGGGGTTCACACAGTCACACTTGTCATAAAACTTTTATCAGAATGGAATGAGCAGTTTTTATGATTCTCCATAAAACAAAACCCTTTATAGCATTTTTGTCCCTCGATTCCGAATCTTTTGGTACATTTAATCAAAAAAGAGAACATATTTTTACTCGACAAGAAAATTGAGAAATAAATTCATGGAATTCTTATCTCACTCATTGCATCCAAAATGTCACAGTAGGCCTTATTGCTTTTTCAACTAAATAAATAAATGAAATAGGGTGGCGCAACAGAGTGAGTAGCATAACATTTATATACCTTTCTTTCTAACCCATTGCGCTCGTTTTCGAGCAAGTGAATAATTTCAAATCAGCTTCACAACTGATTCCCTCTGCCACCATCCTCACCGCGCGATATTTGCGCCACCTAACGAGCAAAATGTCCACCTGTTAATCTAGAGGTCCGAGTATAGCCTTTCGCGAGGAATTGGTAAGTCCTCCGTTAGTATTCATTGCCATGAAAAGGGCTTTCTCGATTAGCCGTTCGGAACCGGCAGAAAATTGTAGGCCCCCTCGATTCCCTCACAAGGCATGGCTGTGAGAAATGCGCTTGGCCCAGGGGCTCCTCGCTCTGTTGCGCAGCTCTATTTATTTTTATTTTTAACGAGCAAAATAGAAGACAAAAAAGCTATTCTCGCTGTATTCGCACAAGTTTCAACTGTGCGTGGTCATTTGATTTCTGGAAACCTTTCTTCAACGGCCCAAACTTACCTATTTGCCCACAAACTGTTCAACAAGTCGACCAGTGTAAACATTGTTTTCAAATGGATAAATTCAAAATGAATTTATAACACTTTACTATAACACTCAACCGTGTATTTAGAAACACTTATGTTCATTTCCGTTGAAATAAATGAGGCTGTTTATTCCCGATATATAAATTGTTTTGTTATTGTATTTAGCATGCAAATTTGAACAAGCGTCTGCAAAATTCAATTAACATTTCGTAAAAAAAATACTCAAATCTTCAAATACTTCATGTCAAAATCATTTAAATTCAAACCTTCTTCATCAAAGACATTCAACTTCCGGTAAATTCTCAAGTTATTCCACCGACCACTTCAACATAGTTGCAGTCATTTTACTCACCTTCTTCAGTTAAAAATAATAACAAACCCATTTCCCCTTCATATCCACACCCTTCCTCTTAAACAAATATTTTGCAAATAACCACCCCCAACAAGAAACAGCTGTAGCTAAAGCTCTTCGCAAAAGGAACTTAGAACTTATTAAATTCTTTTCATTCAAAGTCGTTTATTCATTCTTCCTTCGGCTTAGTTGAACTTGACGTCTAATTGGATTTGAAATATCTGAAGAAATGTGTTTTGACTGAAGTTCAGCCTCGTCGTACAGTGCCGGAAACGCTTAGTGCCTTGTTACTACTTGTAGTATCCTCTAGTTCATTTTGTGGTCTTTTATTTGGTGATTTTTCTTATTTGTGTTTAATAGTAGTGCATGGGCGGATGCCACAGGAAAAAACGCCAAATTTTATTTTCCTGACATAGTTTTGAATTCAAAAGTGCGGAGCCTCAAACGAGCATAAAATCGTTGATAAAATTATAAAGTGCAAAAATTATATTTTGTGAAGTCGAATATAAATTTCGAGTTGGAATAATAAAAGAAACATAAATATTAATAGATATACTTGATTTTATAATTATATAAAAATACAAAATGTATTGAAAGATAACAAAGTACGTATATCTACCTACCTTCAAAAAAATATTCAACGGAAATCAATGAGAATTATAAAGCCCAACCGATTCAAGTTGTTTATGTGTTATGTGCATTCGGTATTTTCTTTGTAATAACTGCCAGACTCAGAACGTGTGAATAAAATAAATAAAAGCGACTATATAAATAGACAAGGTGCTTAAGCCTGTTGCAACACTAATATGGTAACATGTTTTACACGGTATACGATTTGAGACACAACAAATTTGTGTTGAATTCCAGTTCGGACGAACAAATGCGTTTTCTGAAAAAAGGAAATGCAAAATTCTAACCAATGTTTCCTTAGTTAATTAAGCTAAGGATTCTATTTCGATCGGAAAGTTTACATTGGATTGGCAAAAGGAGTTTTCTTGTAATAAATAAATGAATAAACCAAATTCAAATAAAACGGATAGCATGAGATCAGTTGTAACTTTAAGGTAAGTTTTTGAATCGGTAAAATATTTGTAGAAATCAAAAATTAAATCCATAGAATTATTACTCGATTTATGTCTGCATTCTGCTATGTAATTGTTCTTTCTCGGAGTGAGAATCTGTTTTTAAGTGCAATGATTAATATACCTAATGTATACCTCCACTTCTCAAAAATATCAATTTTCAGCGTATCAAATAAAACCAATAATTTTTTTGAAATCACTCAAACCCAGCAATTGCTGTGGGCTATTAGGAGAGGCGTTGCACTAGGCAGCTTGACCTAGCCTAGCCCAAGTCCTAATACAAAACACGAACCTAGTTAAATAATTTTTTTTTTTTATATATTCAATAACAACTGACATTTCTATAACAATTTCAAATGCTGCACCAACTTATCTATCTTATCCGCCTCATCTGGACCAACACCTAGAACCGTAGCTGTTCCTGGCTCAAGTTGTGTTCGTCCAGCATCTTTAACAATCTCCGCAACAATGTTTAATTTTCTTGCTTCATCCTGAATCCGCAAGAGTTCGTCTAAACTATCAACTTTTAAAACAATTTTTGGTTGACCCCAAAAACACCAGCTCTTTAATCCACTTGCGTTAACTTTTTGTGATTGTTGATAGCAGAGAATTGAAGCATGTGAACATTGGGCTGCTGTTTTGCCCTTGGACATCTTCAGATCGTTTCTTACCAGAAGAGCTAATTTATTTTGTTGTCTGGTGCCATTTGAGAGAAGACGGAAAATCTTTGTCAGCATTTTGAACTAAACTTATTTCACTTGATATTTTTGTATTTTTCTGTTTGTTGTTCTGTGTACTTTCGCATACAGTCTCTGAATTCTTTTACTTTGTCCTGGCAGCTACGCCAATCTCCTGTTTCTGCAATGCACTCCTATTGAAATAGATTTACAAAGGTCAGTTTTAAGAAATAGGTGTATGAAAAGCTGCGTTAAGTACCTGAACTTTGTAATGCAACTCGATGCAGCCGGTTTTTCTAAGCATCAGTTCAACAGGGTCCTCAACATCTGACATTATTTTTTAATTCACGATTTATATAGTTTTTAAGCAGGAATTTAAAACAAATGAGCACTAGAAAAATTACATCTGCTTGCAATTGCCGGAAAAGTTCATGTCAGAATGACAATTGACAACTTTTCAAATCAAACTGACAACTAAAGGTCGAACCACAAGGAAGAGTTTAGAACTGCGCCTACACTAATTGGGTTGTAAATAAAATTCACTTGAGCTCATAACTTCCGTTTTTGAAATTGAAAGTGGTTGTAGAAAGAAAACGTAGTTCACCAAAAAAGTGAAGAATATCAAAAACATCGAGAGATGAACTCTGACTTTTAGTTTTGTGTTTCTCATCTATCGTTCGTAGCACTCGTTTCTCAGAACACTCTCATTTTATTTAAATAGTGGAGAGAAACACGTCATGGACGTGACAAAAGCTCGATGTGTGTCTGAGCAAAGGTAGATATGAAATGAGACTTCTAGGTTCTAGTATCTGCCATTGAATTACGAAAAACCCAAAGAAGAATATGCAAATTAATTTTCTTATGAACTGTATCGCGTGTTAGCACTTACTTCATGTTTTGCAAATGGAAGCAGACATAATATAAGTAAATTTAGATTTCAATGAAAAAAACTTTTTTCTTGCCGCTTTATTCGGCATACTATTGGATTTTGTTTTTAACTTTTCGTCTGTAAAAATTTACTGCTAGATCTTCATTCAAATTTGTTTAACTCTCAAAATATTCTCAACAAATATTTGAGGCTATATAAAGTGGGGAACACTTCTCCCTGAAATTAAGATTTATTTTTTTATCTTAAAAAACAATTTTCAAAATAGGCAAATATTTAATCCAACCAAATCAACCCCTTCTCACGCGATTCAAGAGATACGATTAAAAAGTTACGTCGGAATCAACAGGTATCCCAATTGACTGCTCTGAAAATCTTTCCCTAGAGAAAACCTTGTTCAATAATTCAGCTCGCACCTAACAATCATAAGCTTTAATTCCTAGGGGCAATAAATGTCACATTAAGCACCTCAGTGTCATTTCAGTACGCCCAAGCGTGCCCCAGTGCGTACATTAAACAAGGGAAAATTAAAACAAATGGTTTTTAATCCTATGAACGGCGTCATCCAGCCAAGAGCTAATGGGTGCGTTCGAGAAAAAATGGGTAGCATAACTAGGATACCTTTGTATCTGGGTAAGTTTTCGAACGACTAAGATTAGGTATCTGTCAAATCAGAAACAGCTGATAAATCGAAGTGAAAACAAACCAAACCAAATATGTTTTGAAAATTGCAAACAACACGAACCACTTATTATTCGATTGCAAACTTCTTCACAATCGTTTACTTCGTAAACAATGTCGTTTAGATTAATTAGGAGCACAATATTTTAAATTTTATGTTTACAAAAAACAATTTTGCAACAAAGCACTATTACAGAAAGCAAAACAAAAATGAATCCAAGTCAGCTGTTCTCAAATTTCAAATTGGGTAGCTTGCTATACCATGATTTTTAAGGTACCTTTGGATCGCTTTCCCCTCAAAAGATGTTTTGCAGTCAGCTGCTTTTTAACATGGGATTACACTAACAACAAATGTCACGAAAGGAATCTAGTTCGTCTTAGGTAAAAATCCGAACGCAACCAATGCTAGGTTTCCACTTGCCATTTTTTAAATGATGAATGACCTAATTTTCTGTCATCGAGAAAAATGAAAAGTGGAAATTGCAAAAATTGACAGTCATTCAACTGACGAACAGCGTCGGTCATTTTTTGGCAGTAAATTTGTATGACAATTGGAAATTGGCTGATTGACAAACGACATGTCACTCCATCATTCACTGACATCGATATTTTTTTTGGCATCGTGTTGAATCTTTTGTCAATTAAGTGACGAGTTACGAGATCTAAATAACCTAAATAAATAATTATCTATTTGCCTCCTTGCTTGATTGATTTTTTGTTTGGTGTTTTTTCCATTCACAAAACGGTCTTGATAAATGAATTGAGGCTCTCTGACTTTAAGCAACATTTGATGAGAAATAACATCAATTTGGAATTCTCTGGTGGTGTCCTTTGGTGCAATAATGGAACTTTAGCTTTCCGCAGGATTGACACGGGGAAGATTACGCTAGAAGGCTGTCTCTCAGAGGAATACTAAAATTAGAACGATCAATATGCCATTATATAAATAAAGACTTTTTTATCACAAAATCGTGGAGTTTGTCAATGAAAATTGGCGCTTTTGTAATTGGGAAACAAAAATCGTCCATTGCTTTCCTTTTTAAATGAATGAAAAAACAATGGCTACGAAAAGAGAACATTTTCCAATTATTTTCTATTTATTTATTAAAACCCATATTAAGAATATATTTCTCTTTATTTTTCATCGGGAGCAAACAAGGAGTAACCTTACAATCTATACGGAACCAAGTAACTATTCAATTTATAGACACCTTGAAACGAGTTCGTTGATAGCTTCTTTTCTGTTGCCGTATTCTCCAGCTCGCTTGTAGCTTACACTGAGCTTCTTTTGCCAACCGTCCTTTGGATTATTCAACTGTAAAAGAGTATTTATTGAATCCACTTCTCAACACCTTAAGGCAAACTCACCATAAACGGACTAATGAATGAGTTGACTGTGTCGAAATTTGGTCCAACAGTGAATATTTCATGAATGATGTCTTCCAAGCAAATTATTCCTTTCTCTCCAAGTTGCACTTCAATCATGGTATTCGATTGAATTGGGATCTTTTTTTCCATCAATCATGGCAAAACCTTTTTTGAAAAACAGCTCGCGAATGGTAGTCAGTGATGGATACCCAAAACAAACAAATAACTTCGCTATAGTCTCATAGAAGAATTTGGTTTTCTTTTGTGTTTTTGAGAAACAAAGTACTATGACGTTTGGGCATGTTCCATGTTTGAAATATCTTTCTAGTTGTGTCGTCAAATATCTTCTTTCAAAAGAAATCAGAACTTGTAAATTGGAAAGAATAAAGAAACTGGTCCTTACCCTGCATGTCTCATTACCAGCAACAGCTTATCATTTGTGGCATCTTCTTTTGTTAGCTTGGTTTTCCGTATGGTCTGTTTTATCCGTAGATGTTCGTTCAGCTTTGATAAAGCCCATAACAAACGATTCTGCTCGGCGAAATTTATGATGTTCCTTCTTCTTGGCAAGACGCTTGATGAGCTCTGTGCGTTTTTGCTCTATCACAGCTTTGTTGTCTTGGAGGATTCTTCGTTTACGGTGAGCAAGTACTGCGACCTGCTTTCCTGGGAGTTTATTAGGAACAGCATATCTTTAAAATAATATAAATTTATAGTTTTTGAAACAAAACTTTATAAATTAAAATATAGGTAACTTACTTGTCGGACATGGTTATTTCTTGTCTTTTTTTTTTAATAAAGAAATGGGATTAAATTTACAAACAGTGCACGGTAAACACGTGCGGTAGAAAAGAAAATTGATTTCCTGTCTTCGATTTTTATCATCTTGAATTTTGTCAAGATTATTAATTTTCAATGAAATCTTTGCAACCCAAAACACAAAATTCAATTGCAAGACGGCAAATAATTGTCAGTGACAATCCACTGTCAGTTCTGATTTGACAACACAAGTGGAAATAGTGTTCATTGAGTTGACAAAACATCTTGTCAAAATTTCTTTATCAATGAAATGACAAACAATTTTTTGACAGTAAATGACAAAAGTGGAATGAACTGGCAATTGTATCAAAACTGACAAGATTTTGATCTGTCAAACTATGTCATTTCAGTGACATGTGGAAACCCAGCTTTAAGAAATTAACTAATGCCCAAAAAATCATTGACGTGACTTTCATATACAATCTAAGAGCTTTGAAATTCGAACTGTGGCCTTATTCTTTTTCAGCGGAGAACTAATATCGAATAACGAATTATATTAACTTCGCTTAAAGTAAATATTTTATTTTTAATAAGAAAGCAATAGGGTCTTTTGTTTAACTTTATCCATGATTGACCATGGTTTGCTTGGCAACCCTATAAACTGTCAAAGAAAACCTGGGTTATCGGCTGTCAAACTAAGCTTAGTTCCGACACATTCTTGTCATTTAAAAATACATGCCATTTGATAGCCCATAAAGATTAGGGGTAGACATATCCAATGAGAAGACAGAGCACATCTAAAACTCTTAAAAACTGTTTGAAAGTTTCGCTAATGGCTTTTTAAATATTTGAGTCAAATCATGTTTGCCACAGGTATTAAATAAAAGTAAATAAATTACGTGGCGCATCAAAGCGAGGAGCTCCAGGGCCTGGCGCATTTCTCACAACCATGCTTTATGTACTAATGTCTAGCTAGAGACGTGTTATTTTTGGCGGCAGTTTCAGTAAACATACCCATGTTCTTAAGCATATTATAACAGTGGAAAATAATAATAATCAAATTATTTTAGAAATTGAACAAACTGAATAAGTTCAAATAAAAAAAAAATAAATAAATAAATAAAAATCCGCTAAATTCTCTCACTTAAAATTCACAATACAGTTCTTCAATAGGAGTACCCCAAGGATCCATTCTCGGCCCCCTTTTGTTTTCATTTTACATTAATGAACTTCCCCAATGCCTTACACAACAACACAAATGTACGCCGATGATGTTCAATTATATAAAAGTTGTCCGTTGGGGTTGATTCGTTGATTGAAGATACAGTTTCAGCAATAAATGAAGACTTGGAAAAAATTTCATCTTACAGTCGCACAAACGGTTGTAAGTCCAAATGTATTGTTATTTCCAAGAAACCAGTGATTCTGTCGTATTTTCCACAAATTCTCCCAATCGAATACGTTGAGACGGTGAAAAATCTAGGTGTGGTTTTCAATAGGAAACTTACTTGGGATACCCATATAAACATAGCAATTGGTAGGGTTTTTACTCCAATAAAAGCAAGAATCTTACTTGCTAAAACTCTACTTATTTCCATTTTGCTTTACGGATGCGAAATATATGGAAACTGTGATTCATAAAGCAGGAGAAAACTAAACGTTGTTTACAACTGTATTGCCAGATACGCCTTTTGTTTAAAGAGATGTGACAGCGTCTCATCTTTTGCAAAAAAGTTGTATAATATGACTTCGATAACATCGTTCGTTATAGGACGTTAGTTTTGTTGTTTACTGTTATGCAGTCACATCAGCCTAGATACCTCTTTGATAGAATACAAAAATCGTCCTCAATAAGGTCAGAGCAACTTATCAACTTTCGTATAACGTGCTTAACCTCGGAACGACAGTTCTTCATAAATGCTAATCGGTCATGGAACGGACTACCCAGGTATTTAAAACGAATTGGTGAACTTAATCTTTTAAAATAAAATTACATGAGTATTTTTCCCAATGAAATTAAAACTAAACATTTATATATGTCATGTTTGAATAATATGGAGAGAAGAAAATAAATTGATTGATTGATATAAAACTTAATTTAAATGAATTATATAACTTATGCAAATAATGATTAATAGTTATGGCAAAGAAAAAAAAATTATTTTTGGATTATGCAATGTAAAGTGGTCTATTTAAAACTTATTCCACTATTTTATTAATTAAATAATAGTAGATATTGTTAAATGAATTTAGCTAAATATAACATCACAAGACTTGTATTAATTAATAAGATAATTTCTATCTTAAAATACAAGTAGCCAAGTAAATAAATAAATAAAATGCTTTTGTGAGAGAATGTAGAGGATCCACAATTTTCTGCCAAAACGGCTAATCGAGAAAGCGCTTTTCATAACAATGAATTTACTAACGGAGGACTTGCCAATTCCTCGCGAAATGCGATACCCGTAAAAAAGCATATTTTCGTCGGTTGGGATACGAGCAACCAACTTCTGGGCTACCAGCTGACAGCTAACCATCACGACACGGGTAGCACTTTAAGCCAGTACAGCATTCAAATGACGCTGGCTGATGTTAACGAAACGACTTTGAATGTAAATATGATTCAGTAAGGCTTAAAAAAACTTCATTACCTTAGAACAAACATTGATTGCAATGCATGTCCTTGCACAGGCAAAGCCCAAATATGTACATCAGTTTTTCGTCCAAGAAAATTGTTATCATTATAGTTTCTTTTAGTTCAAATAAGTTCTCAGTCTGACCTAATCTCCAAATTATCAAAAAAAATCCTACTTACTACAAAAAAGAAAATTCCCTTGCTACATAACCTGAGAAACTATTTTTCGTGCCTGAAAATTTACATAATAATTAATGGGTTTGGCTGCACGGAAAGCAAATCTGACTGTTATTTCCTACCAAAGGGTACTTACAGGTCATCAGCTTAAAGCATAAGAAAAAAAAAAAATAGCGAGGAAAGACATAATCCATCAGTGTAAATTTATTCCTTGGTTTCTTATGATTAATTAGAATTTCACCAGAAAGAAAATCCAAGGCAATTCACCTCCTAATTAAATGTTGTAAAATATTTATTTATTCTTAAGTCTTCTCTCCAAGCCAGACGGAGACAAATAGCTTTAAATCAGGTAGAAGTAACATTTTCGTTGTAAGAAATTTCACTTTTTAGGTCTAAAGCAAGTCATGTTGAGAAGTCAAATGCTCTACTAAATATAGTAACATAAACATACAACTTTGAAAAATATAAGCTTAATTTAAAATCTCTGTCAATTTAAAAAATTACGAGTATTTCCAGAAGTAGTTTTCAGGCATCCTAAATTCAAAACTACTAAATGTTCATACTCTTGAATTAGCTAAACAAATGCGATACCCTCAAAATTTCGTGAAGTAATTCCGCTTTCCGAAATTAAGTGATGTTCTAAAAGTATTGCCTTTGCAGTTACTTATTCGATTTGAATGCTGGGCGTCCTAAAATACTCTTTTTTTTAACGTCAGCTTTGCCTTACCAGAATTTGAAATACTTTTTTATTTTACCCCCATAACTTGCTTTAAACATGCAACCTCTCAACTCAAATAACTGCATGAATATTTTCCATTATAAAACGTGCTCTGCTTTAGTAAAATAAAGTAACAATGCTGCTATAACGACACCAAATAATATTACACCTAATTTCTAACTGACAGACCTTGGGGTTAGTTTTCTTCAAAGTTTTCAAATGAAAGCAAAAGTCTTCTTTCTAAACAAGTCACAGGAATAAAAAAAAAAACTGTTGTATGCTTATTACCATTACTTTTTTCTTGCGCAAATTTGATTTTTTGAAGGTTTATAGTGTAGCAAGGTGTAGGTAAGTTATATCGAACTATTTCTAGTACCTCTCACCAGCTACATAATTCCACAGCAAAATTAGGTGTGTGTGTTGTTACTCAGCTAATTCCTTCTTCCAATTATATTTCACTTATGTTTTTGTTTTCTTTTGAGAAATGAAACCAAACTGTTGCTAGCAAATTGTCATAAGAAAAATTAATAACAAGAGTGCATGCTTATCGTCCAAGGTTATCGGAAAATGCAAAATTCTTTCACTTAAGTCACGAAATAAGATTTTTAAGGTGCTTATTCCAGAGTTAACCATGGAGCATATTATTTGTTTTGAAAAAGAAAACTTATTTCTTTCCTCAAAAGTTGTAAATGTGTTGCTGTTTAAATTGAGACCTTGATTAGAGTTTCGCCTTAGGAAATTTAAAATTGATTTTAAGTTGCATTACTCATGACACCGACTTCATTGGCCTTTGGAGTGGATTCTGATTGAATGCTTAGCAAGAATAGGTTGAATTGAATATAATGAACTCTTTTGTTGCAACTCCTTTCTCTCCTATTTTGATAAGCTGAAACACTAATTTAAAATAACCACCCACATTATCTTGATCATCACAAATAGAACTACACTTGAAACTATACTAATTTTGTAAGCTAATTATTTCTCATCTGATTATACTAAACAAAAGCGTGAGTATTAATTCTCTCAAGGTTACCGAATGTTTCCATAGAACTATGTAATTAATTATGTAAAAGGATCACAATTTCAATGTTTTTGTGCTTGACGAGTTAAATGGAATAAATTTTTCTCGAACCTTGGACGCCTGGACTCTTCACTATAGGTAGGCATAAAGCTTACATCCGGAAACAAGGCCAAGATTTTCATAAGTTTGTGTACAAAAATTATTACAAATACAACGCCTTACATACCACTCTTATCGGTTCTCCTAGACTCATTGTTCAAGGCTCCACCCATCTTGGCCTTTTACATGTTCTGAATTTCCATTGAGATGCACGTTTCTTGCAAATAATTATTTTCGCTAGCAAAGTCAGGCAATCAATGAGTTACTCGCAATTGCTAAATACATATGCCGTGTCAACAAGCCCAGATAATTTTTTCTTTAAAAACTAGAACAAACGCGTGACAATTTTCAACAGCTACATGTCTTGCAAAATGATTTTAAGCCCAAAGCTCCATAGTTCTTTAAGAAAATTTAAAACGCAGGCATATTATACAAACATGCATACATTAAGGGTGAGGCATGTCTTCACACGAAGTTTTATTGCATGACATGCAGCAGCACCCCTTGTGGTTATACATCGTTTGTGGTGTTTCTTTTTAATTTTGCACCAAACATTTTTTGTTGGTTACCTGTGCTCGCATGCGAATGACTATTGGTCAGGGGATTGACTTTCACTTATGAAGTTTCTTGATGGTTTTTTCTATTAATCATAAATTAATTAGGCAGGGAGGAATGTAAACGGTGTAATTAATATTTAATAATTTATTTATTCTTGCATTTTGAGTTATTTAACTTTGAATGGTTTTATCAATAATTTCACAATTGTATTGAATTATTGATAAAAACAGTTATTTGGTAAATTTTTAAAGCACATTCATACATGCGATGAGTTGAGTTACTAGCGAACTTCGAAAATGTCACACAAAAGTCTGGGTCAAAAACTACACAACGCTAAAGTTTCGAATTGATTTCAATTCGAACTATTTTGAGTCAAGATTTTTTGTTCAGAGCTCAGATATCAGATACAGAGCACACTTCTCGTGATATAGCTAAAGAAATTTAAAAAAAAATAACTATGCAAAGTGTTGCCACACCATTCATATGTGGTTTCTTTTTGTCTTTAAGTATTCGGCCCTAGTGGAATCGGAAAAACCCTTCGACTTCAAATGAATTGAAAAAATATTGCTTCGATATTTAGATAGCGATAAGATGGGAGTTATGATTGCTTTGTAATAACAATCGAAATCAAAAGCGAAATGATCACATTTTTGAGGTTACCAAAAATGCTGCAAAGTGTTTAGGTTTCTGAAGGCGGTGCAGGAAATTTTTCACCCCCTCTGATCCGGCTTCAATACATAAGGCTTACATTCATTCAAAACTACATCAGTGTCTCATATTCAATCCTCTCCTGTTGTCCAAAATGCTCGCCCTGTGTTTTATAACATCACAAGAGTATTCATAACCTATTGTTATCAAATAAAATAATTTAATAACAGTGCTCGTTACAATAATGATAATAAGGGGGTTATTTAAGATCATAATCAACATGATAATTAAAGTGTTATTTAAGTGATGCTAGTTACTTGTAATCATGATTAAAAAGTGTTACAATTCACACTTTTTGTGTTGAAATCAAAGCACATGTGGCTAGAGCCCATTTGAGCTGTTCGTAGACTCAACAACTTGAAAAATAACAACGTTCGAAATAATAATGGCCTCAGTCCATTTTATCAATTATAATTTTTTTATCAGAATATCATAAACTCTAGAAGTTTGCGCGTACAAAATTTCAATTCTAAGCTCAATTAAAACCAAACTGAAACTGTAGGCTTTTATAGTTTTGGCCAGTTTTAAGCTGTAAGTATTTAAAAGTAGTTTCACAAAACCGTAAGCTAAAAATAACAATAGTTTATGAAAAGCACTTGAACGATTTTTTCGATTACAATAATAATTCTACACAATTATATTTGAGAAATTATAATAACGCTGTTAATAAACACGTTTTTCTAATTAAAATTAATTTTCGATTAAAGTTTTTGGCAACAATTATTGCAATTACAAATTTTTGACATCTTCATATAAATGTGGTTCCGAAATCTTCTCCAAACACTGGATGAAAATTTCAATAGTAGGTGTAAAAAAAAACAAATCAGCAAAATAATTTTTGTGTTTAGACAAAATAAATATTTAGCCACAACCGTTCGAGATGAACGACTATAGTTAATTTCTTCGAATAATTTTCATAAATTTTCTTATCGGTTACGTAAACCTAGACGAGAAAGTTTTTGCTTACTCTTGGTTGATTTTCCAATTTCTAGAGAGAAGCGATATTCGCAAATAAGCATTGGATCGTATCCATACGATTACTTCCTACTCTTCCCTCAACTAAGCCCTGAAAGTTTAGTTTTCAAGTAGTCGAATAAAGACGCAAAAGTTTTGAGTTAAACCCAGATTGTCAAATGTTGTTTTTTTGTTGTTGAGAAGGCCCATTTTCTATATAATAGTTCTTCTGCTTCTTTAGGTGGCTCAACTAGAGCGTGGTGCTCCTAGGCCTTGTCCAATATGCCCATCCAGCCGGATCGATCTCTAGCCTGCCGTCTCCAATTTTGCACTCCAAGTTGGAGGAGATCTCCTTCTACCTGGTCACTCCATCGAAGATGAGGACTACCTTGGCTTCCGACTCCCTCTGGTTTGGCGTTGAAGACTTTTCGCGCTGGAGCGTTGATGTCCATTCGGTCTACATGGCCCAGCCATCCTAGTCGTTGGACTCTAATTTTCCTGTCTAAGCTTATGTCGCTGTACAGCTCGTATAGTTCGTCGTTGTATCTTCTTCGCCAAACGTTGTCTTTTCGATTAACGCAAACAAGACCATAAATCGTACGCAGAACTTTTCTCTCGAAGACTCCACGTGACTTTTAATCCGATTGGAAGAGGGTCCATCCTTCTGCACCATATAGCAGGGCCGGGATGATGAGTGTTTTGTATAGTGTCTCCTTGGTTCTTCTCGATAGGGCTTTATTCCTCAATTGCTTATTTAACCGAAAAAAAAATCAGTGATTAGCAAGAGTTAGTCTGCGTTTGATTTCAGCGCTGATGTTGTTGGCTGAGTTTACAGCAGTGCCCAGGAAGACAAATTCACTGACTACCTCGAAGTTATACCTGTCAATGGTGACATTTTGACCAAGTCAGTGGTGGGATTGGACTTTTTTTGATGAGAGCATATACTTCATCTTGTCCTCGTTTATTTCCAGCCCCATTTGGCTTGCTGCTGACTCCATAGTAGTGAATGCACCAGATACTGCTCGCTTTGTTCTTCCTATCACGTCTATGTCGTCTGCAAACCCAAGTAATTGTGTTGATTTATTGAAAATGGTGCCCGATGTACTGGCATGGGTGCTACGTATTACATTTTCAAGCACAATGTTAAAACAGCTGCATGACAGTGCGTCGCCTTGTCTTAGTCCTCTGATAGTTTCGAAGGTTTCAGTAGAGTCCCTACCAACTTTGACGGAACGGAAACGGTAAATATAATAGCTAGACACTTTAACTATTGCAGCACGGATACTACAGTGGTATTTACGCTTATCCTTGTATATAGTATAAAATAAAATCGCTCTTCACTGTCTGTTCCTATGTATGCTTAAATGTTTAAGACACAGGAGAAAGGTTTATGCGTAGTTTATGTGTATATTTTGCCCTCATATTCCCACGAGAACGGTTATGGGGACATACGCGGGAACTTAGAAACTGCTTGAACGATATATCAAAATCAAATTTTTTCACCGTAAAAATGCTATTCATTCCCAAATACCCACGGGAACGGCAACTTACCTCCACCTTTACGTCCTCTGCTGAAATTGTAACATGCTACATTTTTCTGAAGAAAAAACTCAAAATTGGATGCCACTTGAGTGTGAATTAATAATAATAAATAACGATTCTTTTTTGTGAATACATATTTCAAAACCAGTAAAACAAAGCATAAAAGATTCTTCTTCCTTTCACTTTATCTTTTGCTATAGGTTCGTAAAACCATTTTTTTAAAAAACCTACTTATCCTTTGGCATAAGTAATGTTTGGACACTGTTTTGTACTTGTTCTTGAGCATTGAGAGACCGTGTTTTAAAAATTTCCAAACCTGTTCCTGTATTTCGTTCTGTATTTTTTGGGCCTTGCATTTGTCGTCCACAATTTTAGTGAACTAGTCCCGGGATCTAGGGATTGACATGTCTGAAACCCGAACTCCCTGGATTGAAAAACCCTTTCGGGATTGCAATCCCTATACGTGGCGAGCATTTGCTTGAAATAATCTTCAAACATTGAAGTTTATCAACCAAACTATCAAATCAAATAAAAGTTTCAATCATTTTTCTCAACTGTATGTGTTTTTTTTATCTTTATTTTCTCATAGCTCTTAAAAAATTACTTAGCACAGTAAAAAAGAAACTAGAATCTAATTGAATTATTTCAGAACCAAGTAAAAACATTAAGTTTAACATTAAAATACTTTACTTTGCTTATTTTCAGTATATTGGTTTTATTGCTGCTCAAAAATAATGATATGATTTCATTGTGCCAGATAGTGAATTCGAGTTCTTCATTAGACTATCAACTAGCTGAGGGTTATGATAAAAACCAAAGACCAAGTAAGTTCACAATAAAACAAAAACTTTTAATGTTAAAATCAATCCCAATATGTATGATTGTGTGTATATACAGCATTAGCAATATCATCATCACTTTCTATTCGAATGCATTATAAATTTACACTCTGGCGTATACGCAACATTTAAGCTGGTAAAAATTAGCACGCGATTTAATTCTGAATGACTCGATATGAGCATTCCAACCACCAACAAAAAAGGGCTTGCTTATTTATTTATGTTGAACCATTTTTTTAATTAAGACATTCCAATAATAGTCAAAGATATCCCTCAAAGAAATCAAAACCAAATGCCAATCAACTGATTTTTAAAAAAGACAATAAATGGATATAATTATCGCAGTATGAGAACTTGATGGAGGACAGAGGAGCGAGCTACGCAACTATCTTTTTAGCTGAATGTAAGCCACACCTTAGCATTCCAATTTTTATTAATTCACACAATGAAACATGACCATTTTATACTAGACTGAGGTCGAGGTTAGAGATGTATTGTAAAGGTCAAGGCTATTATTGTTATACTTATAACTTGGGAACATGCTTCTTGGTTAAAATCATAGGGCTCTGATTGGATCATTAAAAGAATCAACAACATCACTCAACGTCAAATTCACGCAATAACAAATAACAAACAAAAAGTAAAAAGAAATTCTCAATTTCAAAGCTAAATCTATCCAATGTTTATTCTTCTTTTAATTTATTCCAACCCCAATTCACACAAAGCTTTTTAACACCTTTTGTTGGTGTTCCAAATATAATGGATAGAAAGGATATCACCTCATTGGTTTCGTGCCAAAAAAAATTTGAGTTTCTAATCAAAATTTACATTTACGATGAGGGTAAATTTTAAGAAGTGGGTGGCGTCTAGCTATCATCCGTGGGTTTATGAGTCAACATGTACATTGAAAAAGTGCCCAAACGGGATCAAGAAACTTCTTCAAACTCGGTATATAATTTTTAAATTCATTTTTAATTTTTTGATAGAAGAATTTGAAATCGTGGTTGAGTTGAAAAAGCGTTAAAAATCATTTGTTCCAAAAAAAGCATTAAAAAAATAATTCTTATCCATCATGGTTTGATAAACGGCTCTTGAAACTAAAAAATAGAAAAAATAAAGTTTTTAAGTTGTATAAAGTTAACAAAAATAATATTTTGTCGCGAACTAATTTTTACAAATTGCAAAATGAGTTTAATAATCTTAAAAGCGATTTATACAAAAAATTTGTTAAATCTGTAGAAGCTAATCTCAAACGAAATAGTAAATGCTTATTAATACAAAACGAAAATCTAATGGGTTACCTAAATGCATGAAATATTCAGGTAAAACATCTGATAATTTGAAGGATATTTGTAATCTGTTTGCGGAATATTTCAAATCTGTTTATTGCTCAGAAAATATCTACAATTTTAACACCAATCATACTAATTCTTCATCTGTTTTAGACATTGGTCATCTTGTAGTTACTGAGGATGAAGTTGAAAATTCTCTTAAAGCTTTAGTTTCCAATAGAGACCCTGGTTCAGATGGTTTTCCTGCAATAGTTTTGAAATTTTGTGCGCGCTCACTTGCAAAACCATATCAAATAATACCAAATCATGCTTGGTAGGTCGCATTCAATATGTAAAAATTGATAAATATGTGTCCGACACAATTTTTGTTTCGTCAGGCGTTCCTCAAGGAAGCCACCTTGGGCCACTTTTCTTTCTTTTGTTTATTAATGATCTACCTCTTAACTTTTATAACTCAAAATGTCTGCTATATGCAGATGACTTGAAAATTTATAAAGAAATTAAATGTGAAAATGATTGCTCTTTGCTTCAAGAAGATCTAGATAGACTTTCTACCTGGTGCAAAACAAATCATTTGTGTCTTAATGTTCCGAAATGCCAAGTACTGTCTTGCAATAGAAAGAACTCCTTAATCTTGTTTGGTTACAATATTGAGAGTGATACGTTAGAAAGAGTTTTAGTAAAAAAAGATCTTGGGGTTATACTAGACCCTAAGCTTCGATTTACTGAACATTTTGACTATATAATAGCCAAAGCTAACTCTATGCTTGGGTTCATAAAAAGAAATTCTAGAGATCTCACTGATCCATATGCATTAAAATCGTTATATGTCTCTCTCGTAAGATCGGTGTTAGAATATTGTTCCGTTGTTTGGAACCCATTCTACAGTAGCTAATTTCATTTAGTTAGTTTAAGTTTAACCAAGACTGTTAGTTTTTAAACTGTAGTCAATACAAATAAATAAATAAATAAATAAATAAATAAATAAAAAAAATTCAATTGGAGAATTGAGATGCCGACATATTCAACCAGGTGCGCTTTAATTAGTCTACAAACACTTGAATGTCGTCGCAAATATTACTCAGTCATGTTTGTCAAAGATATTTTAGACTATCAAATTAATTGTCCACATTTGCTATCGCTTTTAAAGCGAAGAATTCGGGAACGAACTCTGTTTCATATTCCTTTTCATAGATTTAATTATGCTATCAATGAACCTGTTAATCGTTGTTTAAATGAGGCTAACGCAGTGTCCTTTGCATTAGACTTTTTTTCATTATGTTCAAGGCAAAGCTTTAAAAATAAATTGCTAATTATTTTAACTACTTTAAATTTTTGACTCCTTTTTGATGGAGTTATATTTTCCTTTTTGCCATCTCATTTGTTTTATATTATTACTGTTAATTTTACTATTGTTATTATTATTTTTTTTTTTAAGATCCATGTTATATATCCTTACCTATGTAATCTGTAATGAAATTTTTTATTTTCTGTAGATGAAATAAATAAATAAATAAAAAAATAAAAGGTCTGTTTCTATACTTTCTGGGTAAAGTTTGGTAAAAAGCCCGGGAAAAAGTTTGGGCTCGAGCTTTCTAATGTTGTTTTTGTAATCCGAAAATGATAAGTAAGGATACGCAATTGGGATGTTTCTGGCTGAATGACATTTGTCATGCTCTCCCTGTGGAGATAGTAAACAAACATACAAACAATTTTGTTTCAAAAACGTGTTAAAATGAGCTCATAGCATAATATTACACAGTATACTTAACATTATTTTGAATTTTCAAACCAACAAAGAGAGATGTTTCCAATTTTCTAATTTTATTTCAAATATAAATTTGAATTCAATCAAAATGTTTCGATCAGCTGATTTCACAAGCAGCCGATTTGACAAGCAAGAAAGTGCACGAGAAAAAAACCGAGTTCACACTGTACAATTAGTTGGACAGACTTCGTTTGATGGAAGTTGAATGGTCGGATGTAGTTTGCGTTCACACTTATCAAGCTTAGCGTCCAACTACCCCCAACCTGGAGGGCCAGGTCCTTTTGGATCCCTTCGGACATAAAGGGCTGGAATATCCAGTGTCAGTACCCTGCTGCAAGGGTGTTAGTGCTGCCGTTGGCTCACCAGGAGCTCATCCGCCATCTCTACTTCAATACCCTGGCCTAGTATTAAAAGACCCTGAAAGACCTTTAAGCCAAATATGTTGGAGTAGCTCCTTCAGGGGTTTCTGCTTTTTTACTGCTGAATTCCACCGTTGATTCTATCATTCGAATTCATCCGCTGAGATTCGGGCAGTTAGTCATTGTTCGCAGAGCATTATAGTGTTGATCACAATTCTTTTGTTCCGCATTCCTTTGTCAACACTAGCATTTACTTGTTTAGCAGGTCAGCTCTGGACGGAGCATCCCAGGGCCCAGTGGATACCGCGTGGAGGTATAGTAAGCACAATTGACGTTAACTATAAGTTGCAACATCTGGGCGCCGCCAAGTTGACACCAGTCAGAGCCTTCCCGACATCCCGATCATCCACCACAATTTTTCATTTGCTTCTATTTAAAATCTAATGAAACACTGGCAACATGTCCACATTTCTGTAACCTGAACGCCCAGAGGAAGAGTAAATAATTAATATTTTCATCAGTCCTCAGCTTACATTCTGCTCATTTTATTCATTGATTCATTTTCATATTCTATTCATATGAGTATTTATTTTTATTCTCTTAAAAGGCTTTCGACACAACCGCTCATATGTCTCCTAATATATCGATACTTAATGCGGTTGTTAATGCAAAAAACACTTCCGCATCGCCCACTAAGTAAAGGAAACGATTAATTTTATAGATTCAACAAAAGATCAATCATTTTTGATGAACCCCCACAATAAATACGAAAATGAGTATGAATAAGTTCTTCGAAAACACTTTTCGGCTCAAGGATTGGTTGGTTTTATTTTTCGACTTTTCAATGTACAATTTGAGCTCGAAATAACGTTCATGCGTATGGCAAAAACTGTTATCGAACAATTCCTTTCTCAGGAAGATAACGGAAACATAATGGCCAAGGTAAACTTCCCTCGAATTTCAAAATGACTAAACAATCTCACGACAAGGTTATATTTATGCTCAATCCATTAAGTACCATCACGGGAGTGGGGTTTGAAAATAGAAGAAGACCCTTTGTCTTCATTATCATCATCGAATAAAACTGAAACGTTGCGTTGAGATATAAGTGAGGTTTCTAATGCCACACACTCTGCTGCACCCCTCCGGCTTCTTTCAACGAGTACGAGACACGAGGTTCTATGGAACTTCGTTTTGGGTTGAGAAAGGGAATACAACACTTTGTTCGCGAATAAACTTTCATCCAACCTCACCACATATGGCCATGGCCACCTTATATTTTACTTCCGATTGAAATGCGTCTTCTGCTTTATCCGGCTCATGCATGGCCATTGATGGACTCACCTTATTGTGAGTGACACACCTTTTCATTGATTTCAATATAACATTTCCTCTCGGGGTCATGTGCTTCGTCGCTTAACGGAAGATAGAGTTTAAACTTATTTTTCTTATCAATTATCTTAAAAGTAGTTTATTATTACAAGAAGGACATTAGAAAATAAAACACAACCATTTTTATGTTCCTTTTTTCTTTCAGATTCAACAACATATGTCGATGTGGGCCTTTTTATTAATCGCATCTCGGCAGTGGAAGAGAATAAAGAAGTAAGGGTTGTTTAGCCAATCGGCCTTTAGTTGTACGATTCTGCCCATAAGCCGATTGATTAGTTGTCTAAAAAATTTCAGGAAATCTCATTCGATGTGTTTCTTCAAGTCATATGGACTGATCAAAGGGTACGGCCACGCGATACGAATTTAACACAATCGAAAAATTTCACAGAACTACAAATTGAGGAACGGCAGAAAATTTGGGTAGCACTTCTTTTTATCTAGTGTATTTCAAAAACAAAATATAACTGAAATCAGACGCCATAGCAGTTGTCGATTAGTGATCAACTTCAGTCGAAAGTATGTCGGTGTTAATATTATGTTGATGTCAGTAAATATTTTGTTTGGTATGGTTGACCTTTCGAGTCAATAGCAACAATAAACTTTCGACTCGATCAATGATCGACAACCGCAATGTTCCTTAACATCTTCACTATCTTTTCTTTGAACTTTTTTTCCTTATCTTTTCAGGTACCTGACTTGTATATAAGACAACTAAAAGAAATGAAAATAATTAGGTTATTCGAGGATATTTCTAGCTTACGACTTTATCAAAATAGTACAATTGTTCTTAGTATAGGGTAAGTAGCAAAAAATATTGTTAACGTTCTGACTTCTGAGGAATATTTAGGTTAAAGCATGCGCGCTGTCAATAAACGTATCCGGCAGAAAGCTTTTTGTTATCGTTTAAATTTTAAAAATCTTCTATCAAAAAGTCATCTGAAGGTAGCCATACATTTTTGATAGACATATTCTGTAAACCAAGTGATCAGCGGATAAAGATCTGACTTTTGTTTGCTTTTATGTTGCGTTTTATATTTGCGGGTACAAAAATTTCAGCATCTGTGTCTTTGAAGTTGTAAAGAAATTTAAAAAGAAGCTCCAATCGGTTTGCAACGGTATTTTGTACGTTTTCACACTTTTTTCTGCAACATTTTGGAAAGAGATATCTCATATACGGGTATCCTAGGCAAATATCGGATAGGTTCACTAGGCCACATAGTAGGCGGACTTCATGGAATTAAAGTGGAACGTTGGACAAGTCATCAATAAAAAACTTACTGACTTCTTAAATAGTTGTCATGAATGTTAGAGACAAAAAGGCATACTATTTTCCGTTACTAATTGACGTATGTAAGCATAGACGTCTCGCTGACTCGTAGTCGTTTTAACTGGTCACTAGTCGTGTCGTTATGCTTAAATTTTCCTAAGAATGGACGGTAAGACGTAGTGTTTGCACGTGGCATATTTATCTTACCAACGGGCGACTTTTAAACTGTAAAATTTAGGACATACTCGCATAAATTAGATTCTGAGAGGAAGGACATGTACGGCTGAGTTTCAAATTGCAGAAACTGCGCAGATACTGCAAAGTCATGCGTTCCGAAAATTAAAAAGGAAAATTTCTACAAAATAACGAGTTTCTTGACGCCGTTTTAAGGTATACGATGCGCAGTAACTGCGCAGTGAACGCAGCAAATTTTTTTTTTTTTTGTATGCTTTAATTTGACGTTTAATGAAAAAAAAGTTTTTACTACAAAAAGAAAACGGGAACAGAAACAGGAACGAGAACGGGAATCTTAAAGTTACTTGACCGATTTCAAAAATTCTTTACCTCTAGGATGTTACTTTATCCCTCAGCGACTTGAACTGATATTTCATTCACATATTTTCATGGAAGATTCCTACAGGAACGGGGTTGGGAACAGAAATTTAGAAACTACTGGACAGATTCCGAAAATTCTTTCAGCATAAGGATGCTACATAAGCCCACAGTAAAAAAAGATTAGATTTCAGCCCCATATTCTCACGGAAGCGGAGGAACGAGAAAACGGGAACATTAAAGCTACAGACCCGAGCAACGCCAGGTGGCTGATCATTAAAAATTAATGTGACCATATCGTACACTTTTAGCTCCCAGACTACTGTTTTAAATGCGTTCCAAAATGTAAAACTAATGCATAGTAAAATATAGGTATGCAAAGCAGTAAGGCTGCGCAGTGAGACTGTAGTACTGCCGTAGTTAAACTTTTTTTCTGCATTTTGGAACTGAGCCTACCTTGCAGTTGCAGGCAGCTGCTTTTACAAAATTTTGAGTCGGCTATATCAGATACGTGTGTCCTAGATTTCATTTATAGGGATTAATCGGCCATAAAGCGACGGTTATACGCGTCGGAGCGGAGTCTTATCCGCATCGCATCCTTTTTCGAGATTCAATTTTGCTTCGAAGTAGTTGTCATCGTAAAAAATGCGGCAACGAATTGCATTTCCAAAACTAAACACTTTTCGCAGCAAAAACTTATCGAAGAACGTCGGATAAATGTTTGTTTTTATCTGTCAAAAGTAAAGCCATCAAAAGTATTTAGTCGCAAAGCATCGCATATAAACCGCAAACGTTGTATTTTGTCGGAGAGAATGTCCGATCGTCCGATTGGAGAACTACCACGAAGCAAAATGTGTCCGAATCGTAGGAAATCGGAAAGAATTACGCTCCGGCGGCGGCGATTACCACGATAGGGCCAAGTAAAAAACAACATTCAAAATATCGTTGCTAAGCGATTAGAATCCATGTTTTGGTTGCACTTGAATGACTCTAAACTCTGAAATGAACACTGAAAACAAAAAAAAACATTTATCAGTTGAATAGAAAGTCATGTCTATATGAACCCACGGTGTAGGTGGCCGCATTTTCATCACCATTTCAGTTTAAAATTTCCTGGCGTTGGCAGAGTTCGTGCGATTTTGTAATTGTTATTATGTAGTTTCGTCATTGAAATGCAAAGCCAAAATAATTTTATTTAAATAATCTTATTTTTAATAAACTTATTTTATTCGGACGCGAATTTCAAGCCATAGAAAGGGTTTGTGCCCCTGTTAATTGTAAGACACGTACATAAGCAATGACAAAATATCCGGATACGATTATTGAACGCACCCATTTGCTCCGATACGCGATACGATAAAAAATCTTACATAGTACTTTTCTGTTGCTGGCACTAATTATAAACAGCGAATCAAACGATCGAATGAATGCAAATATTTTGGCGAACGTCGTTAATTTCATGATAAACAACAGCCTACTTCCAATCTCTCCTACTAGCAACTCTCCGAGTCAAAAACACTGATTTTCGTAATTTTTCTTTCTGAATTCAGTTTTTAGCTCGTTTCCAGTGGAACTTTCGTTTGGTTACTTTTCAAACGTAACTAATTTGCAGTACTTTTATAATTTAATAGGTCTGTTCGTTGAACTTTCCCCAGGGTTGACCCAGGTTTTCTTGACAACCCTATGAGTTGTCAAAAAAAAACTGGGGTTTCCAGTCCTCAAAAAACGCTAAACCACAAATCACCACACATCCCTGTCATTAAAAAAAAAAAAATACATGCCATTTGACAGCCCTCAAATCGCCACAGGACTTTACTACTGTGGCGATTTGAGTAAAGTCCTCTCTCGAGCAACTAAAGTGTCCCTGTATAGGACACTTATCATCCCGGTTCTTATATATGGCGCAGAGGCATGGACCTTGTCAAAGGCAGACGAGAACGCTTTAGGATGCTTCGAGAGAAAAATTCTTCGGGTGATATTTGGTCCCGTCTGCATAGATGGAGAATGGAAAAGAAGATTCAACGACGAATTGTACGGGCTGTACAGCGACACTGACCTTGTCAAACGAGTCAAGGTCCAGCGGCTTAGATGGCTGGGTCATGTAGAGCGAATGGACACCAACGCTCCGGCCCGGAAAGTCTTCGAATCCAATCCCGAGGGACGGCGCAGTAGAGGAAGACCGCGACTCAGGTGGCGCACGCAAGTAGGAGAGGACCTCAACCAACTTGGCGTGCAAAACTGGAGGCAGCTAGCTAGGGACCGAGTTGGCTGGAGAAGCATGTTGGTTGAGGCCCTAGTCCGACCCGGACTGTAGCGCCACATTAAGTAAGTAAGTAAGGAAGCAAATCGCCACAGCAAAAAGCTAGTGCGAGTTTGGGGAAAACCTATGGCAAACCTATGGCTCAAAAAACACTCAATTTGACATTTATGGCGAATTTAGGTTTCTCAAAAAACGCTTTGTGGCGACCATAGGGCAACCCCAGGGCTTCAACGAACAAACCTAATGTTGGTCCATAAAAAAGGTTGAAAATCATTTTTGGAATAATCAAATGCAAAATGCATTGGTTTTTAAATGTCCAGTAGATCACAAAGCGTCATAGGTCATAGAAAATTATCGGAAATATTTACACTTGCAAATCTAAACATGCGTGTAATAGATACAAAATGCACGTCTCGTACTAATTATGACCAGCAAATAACTCGCCTAGATTCAATAAAAAACGTTGTGAAAAAGTCATTGTGATAGAACAGGAAAACTTAAACGAAATAGATCCACAGCTTATTGTTTTTAGATTCAGAAAAAACAGGCGAATTGATTACAGAATAATAAATCTATCATCAAATTATACGCCCTCGTCTCTTCTCTCTCATGACTTATATCAGTTACAAAAGAAGAAGTTGCCACAACATTTTAGTCTTTTTGTCAGTTCTTATACCAGTTTCTCATTACAGGGCTACCATTATAATCAAATGTGATATGGACTTCGTTTTGTACCCGTTAGACGTACAAAAATGTCCAGTAGATTTCAGTAGTTGTAAGTTGTTTTATTTTAAACTAATAACAAAGCACGAATATATTATTATTTTTCTTTTTTGCAAATAGATAAATACTCTAGACACGAAATGGAATTCCATTGGAAACGAGGTAATGCCATAACATATCCCAACGACTTTGGCAATGGATTTTTTCGATTGCCCAAATATGTGGTATCCTTCCATCCAGAATTAGACATGCGTATCATAAATTACGGCGATGGTAGGTACTGAATTTGGAAATATGAAAAATTATTAAGAACAAAAAAAAAACAAACATCATCTTCTAAGAGGATCACTCCTCCGCCCGCTTGGAGATAACTCTTTCACGCGAAGTCAAAAGCTACCTCCTTGAGAACTATCTGCCATCGACACTATTCGTATCAATGTCTTGGGGTAGTTTTGTAGTCGTTCCCGAAGTTGTTCCCGGTCGAATGGTTCTACTGGTTACCACTCTGTTATCACTAATAACAATGTTTGACACCGTTCGCAACAATTCTCCAGATGCTCTGGAATTAAAATGCCTTGAGGTGAGTAATCGTTTCGTTTTAAAAATTAATTTCATTTCTTTTTGTCTGCATTTATATCACTCGGTTTATATAAAGAACACAAACGCCCACATTTCCAAACGTTCACTTCTTTAGTGTATGATTATATCCTTGACTGTGACCAGTGACCACACTTATTTCTTTACCGGTCTCCAATGTGTTCTTTTTTTATTTTGTGGAGTTTTTTTTAATTAATTAAAAAAAACTTTAATGCTTTTCTCTTCATTGAGTAGATAATGGCGTGTATAACACATACAAAACGTCACACAAGATTCATCCTTTGTAATTTATTTTTGCAACGTTGAAAAACATTTGTCTCTTTTTTCGTTCGATGTTGTGGTAGTACTCGTATAGGCAACTGCGTGCTGTTTTCTTTTTTCCAGGTGTGGCTCATATCATGCACACTGTTTGTTTTCCTGGCACTCATGGAGTACTTCATTGTCCTGTTTGGCATACGATATGATAAACACTGGCGTACTTCAAAAACACTTATACCTGGAATGACTTCGCCGACTATTAACTTGGCTGCTAGTGGAATGAGCTCGGAGATTCCCGTAAGAAAATTATTTAATTAGTTGAATTTTATTTTTATACCAAAAGCGGCAAGAGTTTTGAATAGACCCATGGGATAGAGCCACAGACACACTAAATACTTATTCATTCCATACAGATGACAACATTTCGTTCAGCCGGGCTGCGAAGAAATGGAATAGAGCATGCAACAAGAGGTTTTCAGTTGAATAAAGTCAATCCTGAAACACAAACAATAAGTAAAGCGAATTCCCTGAGTCCAAATGTAGCTATCGCTTCAGAACATCCAAATACGACGACGCAACCGCAAACATCTGAACAAGAAGAACCAATGCCATCACCTGAACCAAATCCAATGCGTAACCCTATGCATCGGAGAAGGTAAATTTAAGTAATACTATTGGTGTCTAAATGATGTTGTTATCAGGTATTATTTGTACTTCAATCACTTGTACAAATCACTTTAGTCTTTATAGATTCCGAAATGCCGCTGAATATGCCCTACTCTATGCTGGATCACAACGCGGTCGCTTGGATCAGATTTCGTTGGTTCTGTTCCCTCTAAGCTTTCTAGCATTTGCTGTTGTCTACTGGGTGCTGTATCTCAGTGAATCGAGAAAGAAGATATGATACGATCTAGCAATGTTGTACAGTTTGATAAAGTTATATGTAATGGAACTTCTCCGTATTGTTGACTTTTTTTAAATCATTTGTTTCTTAAGATAGAAGTAAAGTTTATTTTTTATTAAAGGATAAGTACAAATGTTGAAAAGTTGTCAAAAGGAACAACGAGTGTGGTCAATTCTTTAGAATTTTTATAAATCGTACTTAAGATTTATCAATTGACGGTCATGGTCAATTTCTTAATCAGAAAATTTATTTTAAACTCAATAAACTGTCATACGAACTTCCTATTATTTTTTGGAAGACGATATAGTAAGTGATTTTTTGACCCACTCTTATTAACAATCTGAATGTCTATCATGCTTATTTTGAAATTCTATTTCGACAGAAAATTGGTCGAATTCGAAAGGAGTGCATTTTAAGACTCGAAGAAGTGCATTTTGAGACTCGAGTCTTAAAATTCACTTCTTCGAATGCGAATAATTTTCTGTAGAAATAGAGTTTCAAAATATTATATCAAGTTAGATAAAATAGGAGGATCAGTTTTTTTTAAATTCAAACAGAATAATGTATGTATATTAATATTGCGTAAGGACATCAAAATCGTTGATTCTCACTTTTTTATCTTTTTATGAAATTTTATTAAAACTCCTACTTAAAATAAACTAGTCATTTTAAATGCTTAAATAATATTTAAAAAAAAAAACAATAGATTCTCTTGTTATGAAATGTATAGAAGAAAAACTAAATGCCAGACCAAAATCTTTATATGGATATGCTCTGTTATCGAATTTTTATTTTTAAAACACATACTTTGAAATTCTTTCATGTGCCTTCCTTCGGAACAGATTTTTAATTCATATTGATAAGAAAACCAAACTGTAAATTTTTAATGTAAAATGTACCTAAGCATTTTACTTGAACGCAACAAAGTTAAAATAAATCTATTACTAATATTAAAAGTGGTTAGCTCATTTGATGCATTATAAGATCAATTAACTCTTTATTTCTAAAAACAGAAATTGAGATATGACAATTTCAATGGGAATAGAGATTCCAAAAAGAACAGGGTGACCTTTTCCCTTGTGGTCTCAATCAACGTGTTTCAATTTTTTAAGTAAAAATATCCAGTACAAGAAATTTATTATGCAAGAAGAGAATAACTTATTTATGGAATAAATGCGCGATTTGTTAAACAATATTTACACGGTAAAATTGTTCATTCAATCAAATACATGTGTTTGCAAAAACAGAATTGTATAACATAAACATTTGATAAATTGATTCGCGGAGTTCACACTGTTATTGTAATTGGACAGACTTCGTTTGATGGATGTAGGATGGTAGGATGTAGTTTGCGTTCAGACTTATCAGACTTGCCGGTTTACATTATCCAAAATTTGTCATTCAAACCAAAGTCTGCCCAACTAATTGTACACAGTGAACTCCACGACGATATTGACATAATTGGAAGAACGCAGCGTGATGTCAATGGCGCGTTAATGAGCATTGAGACGGAAGCGAAGAAGATGGGTTTAGTGGTCAATGAGGACAAGACACAGTTCTCATCGTGACGTTGTGGGGTACACTCATGTCGAGAGCTTTTCATTATAGACCAAGAGCTGGAAGCAAATTTTTGGAGTGGAGTGATAACCAAAAATAATGCACATGTGTGTGTAGATAGACGCACCATTATATCAGATTCAACCGTCTGGCAGGTTTCTTTTTCAGCCGGGGGCGGGGGTGGGCGTTCGAAAATGGTAATTTTTCAGATTTTGAGGTCGAAGTGATAACCACATAAATGATACATCAAAAAATCAGAAAAATTCTCCTGATTACAAAAAACTCGGTCCCAGACGATTTGGTTTCAGCCTACTGCTTGCCAGACGCATTTTAACACTTTTCAAGTGCATTTTTCAGCTTAAAGCACTAATAACTTTTTTCCTATTACATTTAACCAAGAAAATGGTACGCCAAAAAATAAGAAAATTTACCCTGATTTGAGAAAAGTGTGTCTTAGACGGTTTGGTTTCAGTCTACTGCTTGCCAGACGCACTTTAACATTTTTTTAAACGGATTTGTCAACTTAAAGTACTAATAACTTTTTTCTTATCACATGTAACCAAGAAAATGGTACGCCAAAAAATCACAAAAGTTCCCCCGACTACAAAAAAGTGTGTCCAAAAGGATTTGGTTTCAGCCTTCCGTTTGCCAGACGCATTTCAACATTTTTCAAATGCATTTTTCAATTTAGCTGATAACTTTTTTCTTATCACATTTAACAAAGAAAGTGGTACGCCAAAAGATCAGAAAAATTCCCCTAATTACAAAAAACTCGGTCTCAGAAGATTTGGTTTCAGCCTTCTGCGTGCCAGATGCATTTTAACATTTTCAAGTGCATTTTCAGATGAAAGCACTAATAACTTTTTTCCTATTACATATAACCAAGAAAGTGATACGCCAAAAAAAAAGAAAAGTTACCCTGATTTCAAAAAAGTGTGTCCCCGACGATTTGGTCTCAGTCTACTGCTTGCCAGACGCTCTTTAACATTTTAGTAAAATGCATTTTTATACTTAAAGTACTGATAACTTTTTTCCTATCACATATAACCAAGAAAGTGGTATGCCAAAACATCAGAAAAGTTTCGCTGATTACAAAAAAGTCGGTCCAAGACGGTTTGGTTTTAGCCTTCTCCATGCCAGACGCATTTTAGCTTAAGCATGTTTATCAAATTCAATGAATAATTGCAAGTAGTATTTCATTTAAATGAAATTTTTGATTTTCATTCAATTTGATAAACATTCTTAAGCTAAAATGCGTCTGGCATGGAGAAGGCTAAAACCAAACCGTCTTGGACCGACTTTTTTGTAATCAGCGAAACTTTTCTGATGTTTTGGCATACCACTTTCTTGGTTATATGTGATAGGAAAAAAGTTATCAGTACTTTAAGTATAAAAATGCATTTTACTAAAATGTTAAAGAGCGTCTGGCAAGCAGTAGACTGAGACCAAATCGTCGGGGACACACTTTTTTGAAATCAGGGTAACTTTTCTTTTTTTTTGGCGTATCACTTTCTTGGTTATATGTAATAGGAAAAAAGTTATTAGTGCTTTCATCTGAAAATGCACTTGAAAATGTTAAAATGCGTCTGGCACGCAGAAGGCTGAAACCAAATCTTCTGAGACCGAGTTTTTTGTAATTAGGGGAATTTTTCTGATCTTTTGGCGTAGCACTTTCTTTGTTAAATGTGATAAGAAAAAAGTTATCAGCTAAATTGAAAAATGCATTTGAAAAATGTTGAAATGCGTCTGGCAAACGGAAGGCTGAAACCAAATCCTTTTGGACACACTTTTTTGTAGTCGGGGGAACTTTTGTGATTTTTTGGCGTACCATTTTCTTGGTTACATGTGATAAGAAAAAAGTTATTAGTACTTTAAGTTGACAAATCCGTTTAAAAAAATGTTAAAGTGCGTCTGGCAAGCAGTAGACTGAAACCAAACCGTCTAAGACACACTTTTCTCAAATCAGGGTAAATTTTCTTATTTTTTGGCGTACCATTTTCTTGGTTAAATGTAATAGGAAAAAAGTTATTAGTGCTTTAAGCTGAAAAATGCACTTGAAAAGTGTTAAAATGCGTCTGGCAAGCAGTAGGCTGAAACCAAATCGTCTGGGACCGAGTTTTTTGTAATCAGGAGAATTTTTCTGATTTTTTGATGTATCATTTATGTGGTTATCACTTCGACCTCAAAATCTGAAAAATTACCATTTTCGAACGCCCACCCCCGCCTCCGGCTGAAAAAGAAACCTGCCAGACGGTTGAATCTGATATAATGGTGCGTCTATCTACACATACATGTGCATTATTTTTGGTTATCACTCCACTCCAAAAATTTGCTTCCAGCTCTTAGACTATTAGTACTTTGTAATTATTCTTTATCTAAGCAACTATAATTATAAAAATAAACTAAACCTTAATTAAACAACAATGTCGTGTCGAATTTGCAGTAAAAAAATCAGTGGTTCGGAAGTGAAAGTGAAGTGCACCGATTGTCAAAGATTTTCTCATGCAAAATGCGTTAAATTAACAGCCAACGAAATTGACTTTCTGACAAAAAAAAAAAAAGCATGGAGGTGCCCTTCCTGCTGAAGTCAGCGTCGAGCTTCTATGTCATGTGAGTCACCTCTGCCATGTACTCAGCACTCTCCACCTTCCACCTCGTCGCCCACTATTATTGCAAATTCTGCTTCAATACAAAAATCTGGTTCATCATCAACCTTAACTACCACAGCTACTGCCACCAACACCACTACTAACACCACCTACACCACCAACACCGCCAACCCCGCCAACACCGCTAACACCGCCAACACCGCCAACACCGCCCACACCACCCACACCGCCAACACCGTAAATACAGCCAACACCGCAAACTCCGACAACCCCGCCAATACCGAGTTCATCACCACCATCAAGAAAGGACACCCAACACCGACGTCTTCGACAGAACGTCACGATAGACAGCTATAACTTTAAGGTAGTTAAGAACTTTGTCTACCTAGGCGCCGCTATTAATTCAGACAACGACACCAGGGCTGAAATCAAACGAAGCATAACTCTTGCCAATCGTTGTTTCTTCGGACTAATAAGGCAATTGAGTAGTAAAGTCCTCTCTCGAGCAACTAAAGTGTCCCTGTATAAGACACTTATCATCCCGGTTCATATATAAGGCGCAGAGGCATGGACCTTGTCAAAGCTAGACGAGAACGCTTTAGGATACTTCGAAAGAAAAATTCTTCAGGTGGTTTTTGGTCCCGTCTGCATAGATAGAGAGTGGAGAAGAAGATTTAACGACGAACTGTACGGGCTGTACAGCGACACTGACTTTGTCAAACGAGTCAAGGTCCAGCGGCTTAGATGGCTGGGTCATGTAGAGCGAATGGACACAAACGCTCCGGCCCGGAAAGCATTCGAATCCAATCCCGAGGGACGGCGCAGTAGAGGAAGACCGCGACTCAGGTGGCGCACGCAAGTATGAGAGGACCTCAATCAACTTGGCGTGCATAACTGGAGGCAGCTAGCTAGGGACCGAGCTGGCTGGAGAAGCATGTTGGTTGAGGCCCTAGTCCGTCCTGGACTGTAGCGCCACCTAAGTAAGTAAGTAAGTAAGTAAGAACTCCACTCTTGACGAAAATCAAAAGGCATTTGATGGTTGATCAATAAAACATCAGCAATCACCTTAGACGAAAAAAGGAAAGAAAACAGAAGCATGGTTCAAGTCCGCATCAGGTAACTGCTTTTCCTTCAGCCTCTTTTAAACGAACTAATATCCACCTTCTATGGATGAAAACGCACATATACACCAAGATACTCCAAAGTCTTGAGAAAGTAGGTATAGCAAAGTGTAACATAATACTTTCTTTTCAGACAAGTCTAGCAAAATGACCGGAAGATTTGACTCAATCAGCCTTATTATGAGTTTCACGTGAAATCATTCCCCTCGAAAAAGATCCCATTTCCCTTACCGTTTCGGGGGAAAAATTTTCCATGTTCGAAAAATTTCCCTATTGAAATGTGAAAACGTTGAGAGCAATTTATTTCACTTATTTTTGTGATTCGAACAAGTGAACAACAAAAGCGGAAAAATTGTAAGTCTGGAATTTTGTTCAGGTGAAACTCATAATTGCTTTTAAAATTCCGGGCGAACAAAAATGTTCCGGGCGAAAAGCTGTTCACGTGAAACTCATAATAAGGCTGAATATGATACATATAGTTTTTTTTTTTTTCAATTAATGCTTAGTAACATTACATACAAACCAATTATGGGTTGACTTGTAGACATCCTCATTAGATTTGCGCTACATGCTTAAACATAAAGGGGGAACGCCATATTGACAGGCCAAAAAAATTGGGAATTTTTGCGTCTGTATAATTTTTAAGGTTCGGGTAGAGGAATATTTAAACAGTATACATTAAAGTATACGTACACAAAATTTTATTAAATATATACAAAATTGACTAAATTACATGCATTTTGGTAATTGTCAAAAACAAAATCTCCTTCGTTGTCCCAACCATATCATCTTGATGAATTATCTCAATTTTGTTAAGTATCTACATACACAGCTATCGTTGTCCGTATACGTTTTTCAGGTTTTTTTCACAAAATGGCGGCGTTTTTCTCAATTTTAGCTATTTTTTTGGAAATGATATTAAAAAATAGTCAGCCCCATCACAGATTCCATCGTAGAAAACTTCCAGAAGGAAAGCTAAGTTACGATCTACGAAAATTTGTGTTCACAAAATCCGAATGGAATCGAAGAAAGCATTTACAATAACAACACTAAATACCGCCATGCTGGTTTTCGAAATCAGCTGTTTTATACCAAATGTGAAAGATTATTCACATTTTTCTGCAAACACAACTTCTATCGTATATTAAGACGACGATTTTATATTCGCGGATTTGGTGATTTGGTTTACGAATTTCGAGATTCGTTCCACTGCGAATGGATTATGTGATAGTTACATCGGGATATTTATACTTTTTTCAATTACGATGGAATCTGTGATAGGGCAGAGTATGTAATTATAAAAATTTTGAAAAATTTTGCTGTAGAGCTGTAGTTATCTAAATTTCAAAAAAAAAAAAATGGGTTTATTGGTCTTATTAAGAAATGTCTTAATGGGACAAGGTCGAAAGTCATTCTGAGAAAAACGCGTTTAAAGTATTTCATGATTTTTCCCGAAAAATTAGTTTCATCTTATTTTTAACTTCCCTGTTAGGAAAAGTTATTGTTTCTGTTTTATATTGATATAGTGGAGGACCGTTAGACATAAAAAAGGCAAAACCTAGGAATCCAAGGCCAGTCCATGGATTTTCATGAAATTTTCGGAAATGTGTTTTGGATGGCATATAGAAAAAAGTTAAAAAATAAGATTTCACCGCTCTCAATTTTTTAATTATTTTTAAAATTAATTATTAACTTTTAGAATTTTATTTTATTTATTTAGGGTATTTTAGATAAGGTTTTCCAAAGCATAAGGATGGATAGGTTTGGTTAAGACAAAAAAAAAGTTGTATGAGAGGGGGTCTATATCCCTCCGTGTAGGCGCGGGGGGCAATTTTATATGAAATTTACTTCATTTTTTAAAAAACAATTAAAAATCAACTAAGTCACTTACTTTCTCATACTTAAGTGTTTTTGAAAGCTATTGCTTTGTTCTTTAATAAAAAATTTAATTTGAGTTCACTTAATGAAAAGTTTTGGAGAAATCAATCCTCAAAGTCAAAATTTTGAAAAAAGAAAATATTTTTTCTTAATTAATTTTTTTTCATAATTTTGCCCCACAAAGGGCCATTTTTTCTTTTCATGTTCAATGCTTTTATTAATATTTACTCAGAGCAAAAAATCGATTATAACAATTTTTCTTGGTTTAAGAGAAATTAAAAAAAACGAAAGATACTTTTTTCCAGAAAACAAAATGTCGTTAATTTCCCGCTAATTGAACTTTTTTCTTTGAAGTGAAATATGAAATGTGTCTTAAATAGCATATAAAAAAAAGTTAAAAAAAAAAATTTGTATGATCTTAATTTTAATATAAATTATAAATAATTATTAAAATTTTAGAGTTATATTTTAATTATATTAGTTTTAAGTTAAATTTTAAAACTAAGGCCTATAAATTGGTCTCAAAGGACACCACATATACTGATTTGTGCTCTAGATGCTATTTCTGGTCAAACGTGTTGATGGATCCAAATAAATATGGTTTTTTGCCAAATAAATACTCGCGAATTTTTCTACGTGCGTTCAGTATGCAAACAAACATATATCAATAAGGGATGCATCAATTCTTATATAAAAGAAAGAACTTCACATCAGCATGCTCCTCACCTAAAAAAAACTTCCAGCCGTTAATTTAACTGATTTAAGTCTCTTTGAATGGTTGAAAATTCAAAATTTGGCAAAAAACCACATTTTTTCGGTTCCATCAACTCGTTTGAGAGGAAAAAGCATTTAGAGCACAAACAAGTATATGTGCTGTCCTTTGAGATGGAATTTCAAGTTTGTAATAGGGCTTAGTTTTAAAATTTAACTTAAAACTAATATAATTAAAATATTACTCTAAAATTTAATAATTATTTATAAATTATATTAAAATTAAGATCATACAAAATTTTTTTTTTAACTTTTTTTTATATGCTATTTAGGACACATTTCATATTTAACTTCAAGGAAAAAAGTTAAATTAGCGGGAAATTAACTACATTTTGTTTTCTGGAAAAAAGTATCTTTCGTTTTTTTTTTAATTTCTCTTAAACCAAGAAACATTTTTTGTTCGGTTTTTTGCTCTGAGTAAATATTAATAAAAGCATTGAACACGATAAGAAAAAATGGCCCTTTGTGGGGCAAAATTATGAAATAAAAAAATTTATTAAGAAAAAAATATTTTCTTTTTTCAAAATTTTGACTTTGAGTAATGATTTCTCCAAAACTTTTCATTAACTGAACTCAAATTAAAATTTTTATTAAAGAACAAAGCAATAGCTTTCAAAAACACTTAAGTATGAGAAAGTAAGTGACTTAGTTGATTTTTAATTGTTTTTTAAAAAATGAAGTAAATTTCATATAAAATTGCCCCCCGCGCCTACACGGAGGGATATAGACCCCCTCTCATACAACTTTTTTTTTTGTCTTAACCAAACCTATCCATCCTTATGCTTTGGAAAACCTTATCTAAAATACCCTAAATAAATAAAATAAAATTCTAAAAGTTAATAATTAATTTTAAAAATAATTAAAAAATTGAGAGCGGTGAAATCTTATTTTTTAACTTTTTTCTATACGCCATCCAAAACACATTTCCGAAAATTTCATGCAAATCCATGGACTGGCCCTGGATTCCTAGGTAAAAAGCTTACGGTCGTCCACTAATACTTACATCAAACGGTTTATTCCAGGACCATAATTATGATCATCAGGCAGCGGGTGCGCTACCTGACCGCTCTACTCGGGCGCACTACCTGTTTCCATGAAACTGCCTGTAACTCAGTAGATTTTTTATAACAACAACTAAGAATATAAAATTATCGAGAACATGCAGGGGCAAAAGTGGTAGTGGAAGATTCAATGAAAAGAACATGATTCTGTAAACGTAGCCAGCCGTGGCGACCATTTTGCTGTTATTATTTGCCATTATTATAAGAAACCTTTTGAATAGAATTTTTCCATTCACATTTGGGTATTTTCGCTAAAACAATTTTATCAACAGAAATAATGGGTTATATTTAGTTCCGTGGATGGAACTAAACGGCATAGAAGAAAAGGACATTTTTTGCGTTTAAAGTCTTATTACAGGAATTTATTTAAAGATCCCGCTTCGGCCTTTAAACAACAGACTTATTCTGTTCAAAATTGCATCTGGATTTTGTAAATTTTAAACGAAACCATTGAAGGACCATTCTCTCCAAATCTATCAGTTTTTATGAATGATCATCGATCAACTACTTATGTATGTCAAGTTAAACTTATGGTGCTTTCAATGTTTGTAACTGTAAAAAAATTTAAATTCACCAATAACAAGGAGAAGAAGTCGGGTCGGTTATTACTTACATTGTTTTCATCAAACCCGGCTTTTTAGGTAAAAATTCTCAAAACTGTGATGATGCATATTTCTTGCATGCAAGTTTCTTATAGCTGTAATGTTTTCCTGTAATGGTTACCAACACTTGATGTTTATAAAAGTCGCAGCACTTAGTCTGTTACAGATTACAGTAGACGTTCGAATAAATATTTCAATTTTCAGCTATAGCCATATTCACCGTTTTCGGATGAAATGTTCTTTCCACCCATTCATCGTTAAATCGCTAACGCCAGAGAAAAAAAAAATATAGCTCGCCTTATATAAATGCGTAAAACAAAATAAAATTTACAGTAAAATAAGATATGATCTTTTATTAAAAATAAAAATAATAAATCAAATTAAGTAAACAGAAGCAAAGGTGTTTTTCAATAAGATTTGATTCATTATAAAAAGAATCACTAATAAAATCAACATTAAAAACTCAAATAGTAAATATAATTTCATAAATGGCTCTTCATGTCCCTTTTCTCTTAATCACTCACTCTCTCTCTCTCTCTTCCTAGAAACTATAGAAAAGAATGTTTCAGAATAATAAAAGTTACAGTTTCTTATTTGATAAGAATATATTGTAAGATTGCGGTTTTTATTTTGGCATATAAGATGCTAATCTGTTTTTTCTTCAGTTGCATAAGGTACACAATACTTCTTGGACTCCTCTATAGCCCGATAGAGCCTTACATATGGATTTGATTCCAATCTAAACATTTCTGTTATACAAAAACACTTGGAAACTAAAGGGTGGTATATAAGGAGTTGGGTTACTACATACTTAATGACTACATACAAATAATATTATGTAAATATGTGTGTAAAAAGGAATGCAGTTAGGTAGTTTCATTTGCCATTCCAGTAACAGACTTTGCCATTCTCAAATGCTAAGTTAATTCGTGGATGTGGCAGGACTTTTCCGATTTTAATCAGTTCAACATTTTCATCTTCGAAGTACTACAATGAGAAAAGAATTGTTGTTGATTCTGCACACCAACAAAAATTTACTGATTCTTACCAAACACTGTTTGATGAATTTGAGGAACTTTTCATTCATTTCAGCGTTAACGACAGGTAGTCTTTGTAGGCTGAAAGCAATACATGGTTAAATCATTCTTTTCTAAAATTTCATTGACTCACCTTTCATCGTTGCACAAATTTCTTACGATATACTCGCAAATTCTAGTATTACAGTCGACATCAAAAAGTGGAACACCAAAATTTACATCAAGTATAGTCCACGGCTCACCGTAGTCCTCTTCCGACTGGGAATCAATCGATGACAACCGATCATTAGGTTGCATTGGTATTTCCACTGAGCCTTGTGATACTAGCTCTCTGGTAGGCTCACACTTGGCCAGCTCAGAAGCCAACAGCTCGTTGCAATCCTCAGACATAAAGACATTCGATGGCGAACCGTGTTGTGGTGTCACCGAAAAGTAGTCCTCGTCGGGGCTCTTCAAATCTGCTCGATTAGGTGGTGTTTGACGATTAAAACTCGTCACTTCTGACGAGTCTGTGGGTGATGTTAAGTTTGGAATGTTTGTTTTAACAAGCTGATTAGGAACAGGCGGCTCAGGTGTGGATTTCACTTCAACAGCACTGCCAGGTAAACTCTTTTTCTTCACTCGTGGACGTTCTAGATGCACATCAGCTTCGTAATTCTCGCAACCGATATCGGCAACTCCGGTATTAACAAATGTTATGAAACCACAAGTGTTTTCTAAGTCAAGTTGATTGCGAAGATTTCGAACAGCTTTATGATCCGACCATACAGTTTGACGTCCATCTTTCTCGTTAAAAGGGAATGCTTCGTATCGAAGATTGCCTGGCGATCGTATTCCATAGCCTTGCAGAAGGATACAACCGTTTCTCAGTTGATCGTTAAGATTTCTGAAGTTCTCCGAGTTGATAACATACGAATCGCTATGCAGAATATTGACCAGCAGTTTGCCATAGCCTAAGAAGAGGCGTGGTAAGATTTTTAATGATGTACCCTTGCAAAGAAGAAGACTTGGTGGCCCGTATCCAGAGATATGGTAATAAAATAGCTTTGACCATAGATGAGAGTTTTCGGAACTCCTATAGAACTGGCCAAAAAATGGAATGTTGAACACATGTGTTATGGAGCCGGTTAAGGGGGACGCCGATATGATAAATCTGAAAAGCATTTAAGGTTAGATTATGCTTTACGAAGAGCTTTTGTTAACAGGTGTGTAGGGTGTTCTTGAAAACGGTTAAGCTGAGAAATTATTATACATGTAAACCCGGATAATCTAGAGAACGGCTTTTTATATTTAAAAAGCAGATTGACAACCTTTAGATGCCAGGCAGTTAATTGATCAATAAAACTGATTAATACGTTTAAGGTTTAAATTATAAAGGTACTTAATACATGGTAAGAATCAAAAGATTATCTTTCACTTCGGAACGACCGGATGTGCTCTCACAACAACTTCACACTAAAACTAGAACAATGCTTTTAACACGCAAGTCTAAGGGACGAAAAAGTATAGTATAGTACAACTTTTTTTCAAACATTTTTCGCAGTCAAAAGACTTCAAAGCAGCCAAATTACTGCATAACTTTCAATAAAATCAAAAGACTTCATGGCTGCAAATAATGTAAAAGACTTTTGAAAGACTTCCAAGTTAAAAAGAATTGCATTCTTTTGACTTCAAGTCTTTTGACTGCTCTAGAGTCTAGACTATTGGTTTATTAAAGACTTCAAAATTAACTGGGAATAACTGATTAAAGTTAAGTACTAACATGAAGTCAAAATATTCAAAAGATAAGTCTTTTTCATCATTTGACTGCAATACAAAGAAGAATGCATTCTTTTACAGTAGATCACTGTTGTTAAGCTATTTAGTGGGAAAGTGGAAAAAAAAATGCCGAAAAAGAAGAAAAAGAAAACTGGCTTTGAAAGCAAACCATTTGTGCAGTTGTTCATTGTTATCTTTCTAATTTTACTCTTTTCTATTTAACCCTTTCGATCCCTTCCCGCCATTTTATCGTAAGCGACAAATAGAAAGTTTTACAGGAAGACGTTTTTTTGTTTTATCACAAGCATTCAAACGAAAAAGATCGAAAGTCTTTTCGATCTTTTCGTAAAATAGTTACAATGTAAAGCCTGAACTACATCGAAACACAAAGTGAAAAAATTAAAAAACTAAATAAAGTAAAAGCATTGAATAACTATATATAGAAGTGACACCGGAAAAAATCGCCACAAGGAGTTCTTATGTCGCTAGTGTCGTCGGAGTCGGAGCTAGTTAATTCACCAACCTTTTTGCAAATTTTGTCCCAAAGGATATTTTTTATTATTGTTTATTATTGTTTCGTTGGTTACCGATGTTGTTAAGATTAAAAATGGTTTTAAAGTAATGATAAGAACTGAGTCATTGAATAAATACAATTTGTATATAAGAAGTACATATCTTAAAACGAGTAACTCCCGATCCATAACTATTTTTACAATATTTAAATTTACAAAACACCATTTTCAACTAATTAATTATTCAAAGATTTTATTTTCAAAATTAGAGATTGTTGCCGCTTCTCAATACCATTTTCAGAAATAAATCCCTTAAGGGATATATTTTAAAATCTAAACTGCCAAATTACCCTTATTTCAATATAGTATTTGTATGAAATAAGCAAAGCAGAGACAAAAACATAAACAATAATAAATAGTGTGACTATATAGCTACCAGTAAAACGAATCAGGAAAAATTTTTAAATGGAATATTAACTACATATGTTGTCAATAGCAAATAAGTCAGAGATTTTTTTTAACAAAAAATTTTCAATTGAATTAGTATTTTCTGTTAAAATTGTATGTTTCTATTTTCCCCTTAAGGGCCCAGTTATAGCGATCAGGAAAACGAATTTTCAAATGGAATAATAATTATGTTTTCGTTGCAATTGAATAACAAATGTTATACCAATCGATTGCAAATCACTCAAAGAATTTTTTGTGCCCAAAAAAGATATAATAAAACAAATACTTTGTGTTCAATTTGTATTTTTCTATTTTCCTGTTCCAATTCCATCATGAAAATAGAAAAATACAATTTTACTGCAAAGTATTTGTTCAATTGAACATTTTTTTGACAAAAAAAAATTCTCTGGGCTGTTTACTATTGATTGGTATAACATTTCTTATTCAATTGTAACGAAAACATAGTTATTATTCCATTTGAAAAAATTTCCTGATTCGTTTTCCTGATCGCTATAACTGGCCCCTAAGTGGCCAATTATAGCGATCAGGAAAAACCATCAGAAAAAGTTGGGACAAATGGAAACATGAATGTTTTCCTTATTACCGTTTAAGCCTAGTACGCTGCTGATGCGAAACGATCGTTGATCTCCACGAGCACGACGGAATCGTGAACGAACACTCAGCGGAAAATAAAAAGTCAAGTCAAAAGTGCCAGAAGCAATAAAACAAATTAACATTTTTAACATAAAATGTGTTGACAAAACTAACTAAGAACCATATCCGGGAATGACGCTTTTGAAAACTGTGCTTGAACATTTGTGTGAGTGAACCCGGTGATATCTAGGTTAACACGTGCCGCTAAGGTAAGCCCAGGACTATAAAGTGCATTAGTTGAATACTCAACGAATAAACATTTTTTGTCAACTTTCATGTATCGGAAGAATTGACTGGTTGAAAACCAATGTTTTCAAAGACTCGTTATACCGTACGTTCTTTCGGCACCAGCAACTGGTTTTCCTAATTTCCTCATGCAATGCAAACGAAAAAAATAATTCGCTGAGAGTCTGCCAGTGGAACACATGGAAAATGGAATCCAAACAATTGGAATGATTTGTTCCATTTTGGCTGAATTTTCAATCAGCTGACACCAAAAATGAAATTGTAACAGGAAAATAGAAAAATACGATTTTAACAGAAAATATTAATTAAATTGAACATTTTTTTTGGCAAAAAAAAATTCTCTGGCTTATTAACCATCGATTGGAATAACATTATTTGGGCGAATTCCTAAACGCAGGCCTTGCTGAGCAAGTCAAATGCTAAGCAAAAATAATCACAAATAAAATTTGCAATGCAATTAAAAGTATGCATGTGTTTTTTGATAGCTGCACAAATTCACTTGCAATTGCAGGAAAAAAAGCAAGCTGCTACGTTTTGGGACATACTGCTTCGAAGGGATTTTTTTGTCGGCATTTAAGAACTGTTTGCTTAGCATATTTTGCGCAAGACTTGCGTTTAAGAATTCGGCCTTTGTTTCCTTATCGCACTACACAATGACGTGAGTGACAGTGAAACTTGATGAAAACCAAATCAGTTTTGATTTTCGTCAATTTTTCAATTAAACTTGACAGTAATGAAGAGCCTATACAAACGATCAATTTCACTTGAACAAAAGCTCCATCAAGTAATATTGTCAAGTCACATTGATCGTCAATAGGGCACTTAACAGCCCCCTGAACTAAATATCAAAGAAATTTGATTTCAACAAGACGACGCCATTTGTTATACAACGCGTTTTGCTCAACTTAATCCAATTCAAAATTCAAAATTTTTCCATATCTTGACCCAATATATTCGTCCTGAGCTTTTGTCACACCGTATGCATAACACCCTGTATAACAATTTCTGTCGGTGGTGTAATGGTTAGCATGTATGACTTGTACCTGCGTGGGATTTTCAAATCCCAGAAACGACAAGGACAAAAAAGTATCGCCTTTCGCAAGGAATTGGTAATTTCTCCGATATTAATTTCATGCCCTGAAAAGCTCTTCCTCGATGTGCCGTTCGGAATCGCGCAAAAAATTGTAGGTCCCCTCCAAATCCCCCCAAGTTATGGTTGGGAGAAATGCGCTCCCAGCGCTCTCCGCTCTATTATGCCACCATATTTATTTTTATTCATTATAAAATGATAATAGGTTTGTTCGTTGAAGCCCTGGGGTAGCCCTATGGTCCCCACAAAGCGTTTTTTGAGAAACCTAAATTCGCCCTGAATGTCAAATTGAGTGCTTTTTGAGCCATAGGTTTGCCATAGGTTTTCCCCCAACTTGCCCTAGCTTTTTGCTGTGGCGATTTGAGGGCTGTCAAATGGCATGTATTTTTATTAAAATGACAGGGATGTGTGGTGATTTGTGGTTTAGCGTTTTTCGAGGTCTGGAAAACCCAGATTTTGTTGACAACTCATGGGGTTGTCAAGAAAACCGGGGTAAAGTTCAACGAACGGACCTAATAATTTCATTCCAACAATATTTCCGTCTGTTACATTGAGTGGTACCCGTGACGTTATGGATAGCATGTTCAGAGGTTCGAGGTTCGAATTCCAGCAGAGGCAAAAATGTTTTTCCACGGGTATCGCCTTTCGCGAGGAATTGCCAATTGCCGTTATTAAATTCATTGCCATGAAAATCGCTTCCTCAATTAGCCGTTCAGAACCGGCAGAAAATTGTAGGTCCCCTCCGTTCCCTCACAAGGCATGGTTGTGAGAAATGCGCTAGGCCCAGGTGCTCCTCGCTCTGTTGCGCCACCCTATTTATTTATTTTTACATGAGTTCGTTCATTGAACTTTCCCCAAAGTTGATCCAGGTTTTCTTGACAACCCTATGAGTTGTCAAAAAAAAAACCTGGCTTTTTCTGTCCTCAAAAAGCGCTAAACGACAAATCACCACACAATCAACCCACAGCAAAAACCTATGGCGAGTTGAGGGAAAACCTAGGTCAACCCTAGGGCTCTAAAAAACACTTATTTTGACATCCAGGGTGGCTTTAGGTTTCTCAAAAAACGCTTTGTGGCGACCCCTGGGCGCCCGTAGGGCTTCAAAGAATAAACCTATTATCACTTGAAATTCTCAAGCTTTATCTAATTAAAGTCCCTGAGATTGGTTCATTTACCATAAGCCGTAGGTACAGTTGCAGTATCTCTAGTCTATTGATTTTATAATTCACAATTTAGGAGATTAAAATGTTCCCAGCTAGTTGTTAGAATAATTAACACATCACAAACATGTTTCGCCAGCTCAAGTAATATTTCAAAAGCAAAAAAAAAAAATAATAAATAAAATAAAAATATATACATATTCTAGGAATATCACACTTTTTTATAAATGAGTTACGTTAGCTATCGCACTTATAACTCTCGTTAGCAGTTTACATCTCGCATCTCACATGCAAGCCATCAAAATCTAACTCCCTCTGCACGATCAATGTTAAATAAAACAACCATCAGTAAATCGATTGTTTGCTTTGCTCTTCGATGATAACTACAGGTGACCTTGATATACAAAAAACATTTAAAAATATTTTGGCAATGTTTACCATTTATATCCATCCATTCGCTTGTAGCCACTGACCAGCAGCAACATTTAAGCTCAGCTTATAGGGCCCATACACTACTCATGCCTGCATGCGCAATCAGAAGATTGCGCAGTATTGCTTTTGCCCTACACTACTCATGCAAACTGCGCAATCTTCATTTGTATTTTGTAGCAGAGTAGACAAGTTGTATGGATGTGAAGCTAAAACTCCGCTGCTGCTCATCTGTTCATTTGAATTTTATCACTTGACTGAGCAATTTTGCCCACACACCACACATGCATGCATGCGCAAACAAGAAAATATCAGAAAATTCTGATTTTGCTCATGCCGCATGCACAACCACTCAGTCAACACCATACACCTTCAATCGGCATGCGCAATCACTTGATTGCGCATGCATGCATGTGTAGTGTATGGGCCCTCTTACTCATGAAGCCAGTAACCAGTTGGAAGTGTTTTGAGTCAATTTTATCCAATAAACAAAACCACCAATAATAATACCAGTCAAGCAAGATTTTATCGTGTGCGACGTTGCATAACCAACCAAATGCAAAGCACAAACTACCTAAAAAAAAAAGCTAAACTAAGCAGCTCTTATAAGACAACTTCATAGGAATATTTTGAATTGGATTTAACGATCGTTAAGCATTCATACACTTGCAAGCTCCCGGTTCCGTTTGTGTTTTCTTATCCGACCTAAATCTATTTATCATTAGACACCCTATAGTAAAAAATTCAATTTTCATTTCATCTCCAATTTTACTTGTTTTGTTTTGCTCTTGCCTTGCAGAAAAAAAAGTAAAAACAACCACTTCTCTCTCTGTCATTCTGCTGCTGTCATGGGGTTTTTGAAGCATAAATATGACATGTGAAACAATTTCACACAAGCGAAAAAGTGTACCACTATGAAAGTTCAGTTCGATATCTGATTTTAAGCTTATTAGTCAATGAAACAAAATTAAACGACTCACGACTTTGGAAAATAAATTAAAAGTGAAACAACTCAATAATTAATTTACTTCCTACTTAAATGTGTGTATTTGTACACACACATCAGTGAAAAAATCGATTAATCCTCTAGAATTTCTCGAAAAGGCTGTTAAATAAGAATTTTCTCTAAAAAGCCCCAGTGCTAATTCTTGATCTCATATTTTTAATAGCAAATAAAAAAAGAAATACAATTCAATTAAACATGCTTTCTATATTGCCAAGAATAGCTAGGCAAGCGGCATGTAGGTGAGTGAGTGGTTGCATTGAAAATTCAATTTCGGGCCATTTTTGTTTTTTTAATTTTTTGTTTTCAGTGTGCAATTAATTAGCAAACTCTATTCATTGTGTATTTAAGAAATACACAAAAAAAAAGAAGTAACAATCGTGACTTAATAGTCTTGTACCATCTGTTTTTTTTTTTCACAACATTTAAAGTACACACTTAATATGTTGTTGTTTGGTTTGGAATAATAATGCTGGGATACGTAACATTTATCAATCAATTTTATCTATCATATTAATAAATCTCTGGTTGTGGGAGAGAGCATTCGTGTTTGAAAAGATGGGAGAGACCTGTGTAGATATGTTAATGTATATGGCTTTGCGAATGATATTTGAATTCATCTCGCCTTACCTATTATATAAAGTTAAAATTGGCTGGACATGATGTAAGTGGGCTGGGGTGCATATAAAAACAACCAACAACTTGTTCTTAATCAAAAGAAGAAAAAAAGGTCAACGAAACTGGGTAGGACACAAAGCAAAACATTGATTTTTGTATATCATCGATTTTTACACAAACATATGTACTTCTCCATTGTGGAGACAACAATGGGTTTTAATTTTTTTCAATTCACAGACAGATGAAAAAATGGAAGGAAAATTGATGTTGAGAGCGAAATTTTCTTGTACTTCGACCTTTCTGTCAAGTGCTGAGTATAATTTTTTTTTATTTTTCATAATTTAGCTTTTCGCGTCGTAAAAGAGTTGAAAAGGACCGACTCATACTTTTTTTACTACGGGCTATTTTTTGGGTCAAAGTTTCCTTTGACCGAAGTGCCTGCTCACATTTGTACAGTAAATTTAAGCAGCGATTCTCTCTCACTCATATTTTTTTGCAGTAAAATTCGTTTGTTTGGGCCATTTTAGTTTTCAAACAATGAATTCTTTATCTTGAGGCCTAAAAGAGGACAAACAAATTTCAAATGCAAGTTTAACATTTTTTGGTTTTAGCTTTGAGTTAAGTTTAACCCAAACTGACCCGGTTTTAACTCAATGTTTTGTTTTTAAGTTAACTTTAACCCGAAATAAATTAAATATTCAAGTTACGAATTGGCGAGGGATTGGCAAGTCCTCCGTTAGTATTCATTGCCTTGAAAAGTGCTTTCTCAATTAGCCGTTCGGAACCGGCATAAAAATTGTAGGTCCCTCCATTCCCTTAGAAGGCATGGTATGTGAGAAATGCGCTAGGCCAAGGGGCTCCTCGCCTTGTTGCGCCACCCTATTTATTTTATTTATTTATTCAAGTTACTTTACTTAGGAAAAGCTAAGCAGTAGTTTTCAGTTGATTTCCCACTGAATGAATGAATTGCTTCAGTAGGTAGTTAATGTCACTTCATACTCTTATGCCCGTGACACACATCAGTGTTGACTCCAGAGGCATCAGCGATCGAGTCAAATTTCGTTGGATTACTTATGAAAGAATCTAAAATAATGGTACTACGCTGCTCGATGACGTGAGGGGTAATGCCACGATATAATCAGTTGCTATCCGATAGCATTTTCAGTATTACTCGATAACCTTTAAGCAATTCGAACATGACTACCAGTTGAAAAGTAAACAATGATCTGATGTGCTCGAAAAGTGTAAGAGCAATTCGAACATGTTTACCTCATGAAAACGTGTGCGGACGGTAATTAGGATCTAGGTATAAGTTGTATACTGTAGACTAAAAAGGAATGGTGTCGTTTTTTTATGAAGACATGGCTATAACACACACAAGTAGCTTCATAGAACAGATACCACACTAGGCTTTATTATCAATTTACAGCCTGATTGATTCCCTCATCATGGTATCTATGCTAGTGTCCATTTCTCGTAGTTATTTTGTTCTGTTTTCAATAACCGAACACTTTTCATTTACTTTTAACGAAATCTTTACCAAGAAATGTTTGCTAAAGAAAGTGCTCTTTTCATTTTTCAAAATTTAAAACACACATTGCGCAATTAAAGTGAAAAAGCAAGTAATGATTTATTGATGACGGAGCTAATCGCAAAGATTTACGTATGTAAATATCAAAATGCAGTAAACCAACATAAAGCACGTTTTAATAATTGTTTCAATGACAAGTTACTATAGAAAAAAACAAAGATGTTTTGTTGTTTTTATTTGGCACAAGTGTTACCTTTAAGTGTGGTTAACATAGAAGCTTTATGGAACTCATTGCTGTTTTGCAAACAAAAGCATCTGGTAAAGCGTTTGTGTTTAACGTCAAATTTATGTACAATTTTGCACTGTTCAAATATTTTTATTTGAAAATTTTGCACTGTTCAAACATATCTGTTTTGGCAGAATAACAAAATTGACTTGGGTTTGCAAACTGATTTTTTATGAAAATATTTAGGTCGAGTACATAGAAACGTGCATTATTTATGTACGAAGTAAGTACAGTGCATATCTGAGTTTCCTCTCAAGAAAAAATTTAAAAAAATGTTGATTCTAAGTAGCAGGGCCTATATCGCGTTTCCTGCAAAATCTTAAAACTTTTTTAAAAAACTGTAAAAAGACCACAAATTTATAAGACAGCAATAGTTGAATCGCAATATTTTGGCTATAATGCGATTGAATGCTAGTCGTTTTAAAAGTTATCATGAAGAGTTGTAAATTTATGAAAGGAATTGATAACAGTAGGATTCTAATGAACTCTCTCATTCAAAGCAAAAACAAAACTGAGCAACATTTGCGAGATTTTAGACAGCAAACAAAAAACAAAACGGCACGTCATATCTTTTGCTTTTTAAAGCGTGTCACCTGAAATTAAATTTAGAGTTCTTAAAAATGGTTTTGGCATGGCTACAATACATTCTTTTATCCCTGTAAAAGAATGCAATCTTGTGTGAATTTGGAATGCAATTTTATTTCATTCAACTAAAATATTTCACAAATAAAATATGAAACCATATGCAATCTCTATTTGGCATCAATAAGACTGTAATCCTGGATGCATTCTTGGATGGATGGACATTCTTTACATTCTTTGAGATTTCCTTCTTTTCCACATTTCTTTTTCTTCAACATTTCTAGCATTTTTTACAGTCTTTGCATTTCTTTTTTAATGACTTGCATTTTCTTGCACTCTTGTGCATTCTTTTCACTCTTGAGCATTGCATTCTTCTTCATTAATTGAGTTTCTTTAGCATTCAAAGTACTTTTTGCATTTTATTGCGTTTTTCCAGCACTTTTCAGCTTTTTTGTAAGCTCTTGTTTTGTTTAGCATTCTTTGCCACCTATGGCAATCTTTAGCATGTTATTTTTTTCCATGCATTCAAAGTACACTCTTTGCATTTTTTGCAATTTTATGCATTTCTTCCAGTCTTTTACACTACTTAAGTAGCTTGTAGACTTTAAACTCACTGCATTCCTCAGCCATTAATTTTTCAAGTCTGTAGCCTTCAGCATCTGCCAAAGACTGCAAAATATGGTCGTAGTCTGGGGAAGAGGGTCAGAAATACAAAAAAAGTCCCAGCCGAAGTGGCCGCTATTATTAGGTTTAAAAAAAATAGGGTGACACAACAAAGCGAGGAGGCCTAAACCCTAGCGCATTTCTCATAACTATATCACGTGTAAAATGAAGGGGAAATTGCTTTTCATTTTGCCGATTCTTTGCAAGAGGTGATGCCAGTAAAAATATATATTTTTGTTCTCTGTTTTGATTCGAACCTTCGTTTATCATTACGAAACGGTCGCCAATTGTTAAGTTATTCTATGAATATGTACGCCCAGAAGCGTTCGGGAGAACTTTCAAACCGTTCCACTATATTTTCTTCAAGGAACATTTGGGTATTTCACTGACACAAATACAATATGTTAAACTGAGCGAATGTACACTTAATTTGGTAAATTTGATTTTTCAAAATGAGTGCTTACCTAACTAGACCAATGGCGGAAGGGACATCCTGTTTTACTTATTACTTCATCAAAACTAAGCATATGAGTTGTGTTGAGATCAGGTTGTGAAGAAATGATGCATCTTTGCAAAAACGTTTCCTTTTTTTAAGCCATTCACAACTGTTTGAAACCCTGTATTATTTTTGTTTCATTCACAGATACAACGAACGTTGTATTAGTTCCGTCGTTCCCAATAATAACCTTCCCGATTTTGGAATTAAAAATGAACCCATCTTGGAGTATTTGAAAGGTTCACCAGAAAGGAAAGCACTAGAGGCAGCACTCATATCAACCGCAAACAAATGTGAAGACATTCCTATTGTAATCGGTGGCAAGGAAATAAGAGAAAATGAAATTCGTTATCAAGTTATGCCGCATAATCATACGCACAAGATAGCCCAATTCTACTATGCCAACTCTAAACTAATTGAAGCCGCTATCAAAGTGGCATGTGAAGCACAAACTAAGTGGGATCGTACATCACTTGCTGAACGTATTGAAATATGGAACCGAGCTGCAGACCTTATGGCTGGCAAATATCGTCAGGAATTGAATGCCGCTACGATGTTGGGACAAGCTAAGACTGTCATTCAGGCTGAGATTGATGCAGCTGCTGAATTAGTTGACTTTACTCGGTAAGTTTCACTCAATTTTGTTCATAATTCATTTAACACTCATGTATTTTGAAAATAGAATGAACGCATATTATTTAAAAGAATGTGCAAAGTATCAGCCCATAAGTGAAAATATAAAAGTAACTAGAAATTCAATGAGATTCCGTGGAATCGATGGATTTGTAGCTGCTGTTAGTCCATTCAACTTTTCGGCGATTGGTGGAAATTTGGCATATACCCCTGCTCTAATGGTAAGCCTTGTGTTTGATGTTTGACACGAAAGATTCAAACCATTTCTTTCCTATTAGGGTTGTTCTGTTCTATGGAAACCATCAGACACAGCCGTACTATCAAACTGGAAGATTTTCAATATCATGCGAGAAGCAGGTGTCCCCGATGGAGTAGTCAATTTTGTGCCTGCTGATGGGCCAGTTTTTGGTGATACTATTACCAAGTCTCCTCACTTGGCTGGCATAAATTTCACAGGATCAGTTCCGTAAGAGTTCCCCTCCACCCATCGATTGGCACTGTGCATTAATATTTTCCTTACTTTTTTTAGAACATTCAATCGCTTATGGAAGCAAGTTGGTAACAACATCGACACTTATATTAACTTCCCCAGACTTATCGGCGAATGTGGAGGCAAAAACTTCCACTTTATTCATCCATCGGCACATTTGGAAACCGTTGTATCATCTACCATACGATCAGCGTTTGAATTTTGTGGACAGAAATGCTCCGCTTGTTCAAGAATGTATGTCCCAGAGTCACTATGGCCCAAGGTAAGTAATTTCGAACGCTTTGGAAATGGCAGACGTTTTAACATTCATTTCGTTTACAGATTAAGGGTGACCTCTTGGAAAAGACCGGCCAACTGAAAATTGGAGACGTGGCAGACTTCTCTTCCTTCGGTTCAGCAGTTATTGACAAAAATGCTTTTAAACGGATTACTTCCTATATAGACTATGCTAAGAAGAACGGTGACTTGGAAATTCTGGTTGGAGGCACATATTCTGATGAAAAAGGATATTTTGTTAAGCCAACAATTGTACAAACCCAAGATCCTCACTCCAAACTCATGACAGAAGAGATCTTTGGGCCAATTCTAACAGTTTATGTGTACAAGGACAGCGAGTTGGAAGACACTATGAAGTTAGTGACTACTTCAACGCCATTTGCACTAACTGGAGCTGTTTTTGCCACAGATCAGTAAGTTTGTAGTACAATCTATAATGCAAAAAATATTCTAACGACTTTCGTATCACAAAAACAGGAGCTTCCTGGTACATGCTCTTGACAAGTTCAAGATGGCTGCTGGAAATTTCTATATCAACGACAAATCGACAGGCGCAATCGTAGGCCAACAGCCATTTGGAGGTGGTCGGATGTCTGGTAAATTAATTTATTTCAAAAATCATGAATGTGATTCCTTAAATTCAATTTATTTTTTTAGGAACAAACGACAAAGCTGGTGCCCCGCAGTATTTACTCCGATGGACCACACCCCAATCGATCAAAGAGACTTTCGTCCCACTCAAAGACATTGAATATCCATACATGAAAGAATAAATACAAATCATGAAACTATTAGACACATACATATAGATATAAATAATTATCCATAACTAGAGACAATAAACAAAATATGTTAAAATATTGTGGTTCACACGTTTGTCCGATTAGTTTTTAAATTTAATTTATCGGAAAATAAATAAGCTGTTGACTTTATTGATGTAACTTCATTTAATCAACTGTGTCCTTGTATTTAGACTCTAAACTATCATAAAACTAAGAGGATAAAAAGATTCATGAGAATCTGAAAAAAAAATCAAACCAGAAAATGTATTTTACCAGCTTTTAGAGAAAACCATACTCAATTAAGGTAAATAATAAAAGTTAAATTTGCTTATTAATCACATTTCTTCAAGTGGTACTGATTTTCGAGGAAGAGTACTGTAAATATGTCCACCTGGGTTTGCAGCAGATGTTTTTGTAGATTACACATAAAGTGGAACAGTGCCGGACAATCGAATTCGTTGGATCGGTCGTAAGTAAAAAATTACCGATACACTTTGTTCGTCGCAGGTAATTTAAGTCTGCAATGAAGGCTAGAAGACTGCATAGAAAGCTACAGCTGGACATCTCTCTATCACCGCTTCCTTGGACATATAACTACATGGACATTGGCTTAATCCGCCCTATCGATGTAACCGTCGGAGTGGAATTCTCTCCGATTTCCTACGATTCGGAGACATTTTGCTTCGTGGTAGTTCTCCGATCGGCCGATCCAACGTCCTCCGATAAGTTTTTGCTGCAGAAAGTTTTTGTATTGGAATGCAATGCGTTGTCACATTTATGAAAAAATTCTTACTATGACAACTACTTCGAAGCAAAATTGAATCTCCGAAAAAGGATGCGTTGCGGAGAAAACTCCGGTCTGACGGTTACCATAGGGCCGTTTGTAATCCTAATTTTCTGAACGCATCTTACATCAGATTGTTGATCGAACACCTTTTTCTTAATTAACCAGCACAATACCCCGGAATCCTCTAACAATTGAGAAAATACTTTATATAGCAGTCTTCCTCTTGGAGGGCTTGCCAATTCCAAGGTAGGTGATACCCGTCTGAACTGAGAACAAAATAAAGTGTCTGCTTGTTGTGCAAGTACAAGCCCCGTTAAAATTATAGAGGATGAATAAATGCCTCATTGATGTCAGATTGCAGAACTATGAATTGCGAAAACCCATGAATAACTCCTTCAAAAGTGTAATATGAAGTGACGATTTTCGGAATATAAAGACCCCACCAAAGATTTGGTATAGAAAAAATAACTATAACTCTATTGCAACACACTTACTTGTATTTCTTTTCCAGAAGTCGATCTCTTGTTTTGTGATCCAAGCTTTCCAAGCACTCCAACCGCAATAAGTCAAGTCCACCGGCAAGAACATTTCGCAAAGCAATTATTGTTGAGCGAAGAATGATCTATGAGAGAAAGAATACACATTGTTATCGTGTTGACTCTTTCATATTCAAAAGTGTGTGACTTACTGCATGGGCGAAATAACGGCTGACGTCACCTTCTCCTTCAGCATCGAGTAGCGAAACTTTTTCCAACTCAGCAAGGAATGTATCCATACTCTCGTCACACAGTTTTCCCACTTCGAACATAGTAACTGCATGATTTTTCAGTCCCGGCGACAAATTGCCCATCATTAGAAAAGCCGTAAGCGTCGAATCAAACAAAAATCCAACCCTTTTTCCACTCTTCGGACTGGGACTCTCTTTCAATGACTTCGTTGCTGCTTCACTAACATCCTCTAGCTCTGAGCTCAACTCATTTTCTGAGCTTCCTTTATCCGTTCTTTTTGCCTCTTGCATCACAGGCGAAGGAGTGGGTACATTCGGAAATGAGAAATCGCTGTTATTCTCATCTGAAACATATTCAATTGAATTGTTCTCCTTCTTCTGTTTGGGACTGTTCTCTTCAGTAATAAGACCTGTACCCTCTTCGTTGATCAACAGCGAATGATAATTTAATGGCGTAATTTGTGGGCGGTCATCAAGGTTCGTTTCACGGTTACTTTTGTCCCAGCTGGCATGATAAACTGATGTAAAATTATCATTCAGAGGGGCTTTCCTTTTGGCAAAACCAAGCCGACAAAACAGGGACACAGCTTGTTTGACAGTATCCAAGTCGATTTGCAACATGTGCGCCAATTCAGACATAGTCATATGCTCATCGGTGCTGACAAATACTTTATAGAGAAGATTCTCAAAATAATCCCCACTCACACGATTCATTACGAAGTTTCGTAAAGGTGGAATACATATGCGATCTTCTCCACTGATTGGAACATCGAGATAGATAAGACCTTTCCTAAATGTGGAGGTTCATAATTTGCTTTTGCAGTTTGTATATCGACAACCAACCAACCTGTATAGACTATGAATAACATCGTAATCACATTTTCCAGCTGTCTGGGAGCCAAAGTCAATCAAATCATCGATGAGACTTCTTTCAGCGTCGTTGACGAACTGCAATTTACAAACAAAAAAAAACTTTTAAAATAGGGAAGCTTATTTTCTAAAAGGACGACCTTACCTTTATATCACTTTCTAGAACGTATCCAACCTCGACCTTCCACCAAGGTTCAATGTTGATTTTTACAGGAAACTTGGGCAGAAAAGTCAGTGGACTTGGTTTGCTGAACAGCAACTTGGACGTATTCGTTTTGAGGTCACTAATAAGGGCCAGATACTCATTGCGACCAATACCAAGTACTCTAAGACCTTTAATTACAATTGCAACTCAGTGTGATTCACAAAACTTATTTCAAAACTTACAATCAGCAGCTGTGAAGTTTGGTAATGTATCGTAGCTCTTGTCATTTTTTACCAGAGTACTTATGACATCCAGATAGTAATTGAATGGTGTTACCCGCAATCCTTTGGTAATAATATCCGCCAAATGGTAGGGAAACAAGCATAAACAATTGACACTTTTTTGAACTAGTAGCTCGTAGTAGCGTTGTTCATTGCGAAATACTTTTCTAGCTGTTAAGTGATAACTTTGTTTTAGTAAATCAAAGTCATGGTTAAGATTTCTAACGAGTTACCTAGATTTCCACGATGGCGGAGTTGATTCTTCAAACTGTAATTGAACACATAACGTTCATAGTCCTTTTGATTGTTGTGTAGAATCTGAAGGAAAAATAAGAATGATGAACATCTTTCGGTTGAGTTAGGTTATGGAAATTCAAGCAACTACTCGTATTAAAAAAAAGAAGCACTCCGGGAGTGCCGACAGAAGTGAAAACAGAATTGAATTTTCAGTAAATATTTTAATGTACAGGGAAATCTTTTATAATATATGTAGATGTACATATAGAAGAACATCAATGAAACTTATGAGTTTTCATTCACAATTTCAGATCTTCTATTATCATCTCTACAATCATCGTATTCTAATACTGAAATAATAGGTCTACGGTAACTTAAATAGGAAACGAACAATTTTGTCTCAAATCTATTTAAATATATCGCAGACTTTATCAGTTGTCGCTTTATATTTCGTTGTACTAAGGCTGCGGTCTTTCCTCATTGTTAAATAGTATTCTTTTTTTTTTATTGAAAAAGTGGCAAATTTGTATAGCATCGGCGAAGTTGATGTTAAAATCACCACTCAAAATCATTAGGGAATCATCAAATCTCTCCCCAATTTTATCGTGAAGGTATGCAGAAACGTCTTCAGACTAAATAAATAAATTTTTATATAAAAACTGTCGTATTACACTTGAACACGTATTCGGTGAATTATAAACGCCTACTGTTATAATTTGCTGTCCATTTCCAGAGTGGCAACGACAAACACACAAATCGCCGATATCAAAAACATTAGTACTAAACATACTAGTGTACCTCGTATGAAAATCCATATGATTTGAGCAAAATATGGCAGTTGTATCAGACAACCTTTTATAGATAGCTACTCCTGCTGCTGGACGATCGTGCCTTCTGAAACTTGCAACTAAATTGAAATCTGAAATACCTTTCATATCTATATTTCTTCGTCACCCTTGTGAAATTCTGTTAAAATCATTACATTCAATTTTTTAACGATAGTGTCTACAGATCTCGTAACTGCGCTCGTAAACTTTGACAATGAAACGAAAAAAAAGGACAATGCATTAAGTTTAGAAACGAAATTAATTAATATTTGAGTAATGGTTTTCAAACTATTTTCATGCAACCATTTCAACTTCATCGATAAATCATCGCGATGAGTTGTTGATCTCTTTTAATTTATTGTAAAGTTCGAATCATCGACCAGTGCGTCTCCTACCCTGCCATGATGAAATTTCCAGCTTCACTCATCCACTTCATTGTAATGGTAGTAAAATATTTGGTGCTTTTTATTTTTTCTGCGTTGCATAAATTTTTCTCTGTCCTTTAATTCCTTTCTTTCTTCTTTGTATTTCACCGAGTCGGTAAATAATATTACTAGGTAATGTTCCCTTACATTCTTTTAAGTCATTTAGCAATATTAAATTTAAGGTCTTTCTTGGCTCAATGGCAGAGTCGTTGGCTATTGTCTCAGGTTCGAATCCCAGCCGCGGCAATAATTTTTATTTATGTTTTCACATTAAATAAATTAAAAAATGCAAGTCATGGCTGGGAATCGAACCTGAGACGCTGGGCTATGACGACTTTAAATACGAAATACGATGAGCCAAAAAATGGTGTCGGTCGCGAATTCATTGCTTTACCCCCATCGCAAAAGTGCCAAACGCGCCTAAAGAAGTTTTCACTTCAAAAAAAATAATTTCGCCAAGCCAATTGAAATTCTTTAAAACTTTATTTCCTTTTGAAATAACCAGAAGTTAAAAAGCTTCTGTGTTGGGGTTGGGATGTGTTTGAAGATATCCAAGAGTAAAATCTCATCCTCCAAAAGCCAAAGTGTCTTAAAGAGAAGAAGTGATGGTTTCGAGGCGGCTTCAGCAGATAATCTGATCAACCATCGTGAGCGATCGAAGAAAATTCCGATAGAAAGAATAATTTACTCTGCAAAGAATATTTACTCTGCTGGGAATATAGAACATTTTGCTTCAAGACTTATTGAAAACTTCTGTAACCAACCTCAGCTTAAAAGACTTGGCGATAGTGAAAAGCGCCACGAGTTTCATAGTCGAGTCTTTCAAAAAGTTTATAAAATAAATAAATAGGGTGCCGCAACTATATCCAGGGTCTAGCGAGTTTCTCACAACCATGTCTTGTGAGTGAATCGAGGGCACCAACAATTTTCTGCCGATTCCGAACGGCTAATCAAGCACTTTTCATCGCAATGAATTTACTATCGTAGGACTTTCCAATTCCTTGCGGAAGGCGATACCCATAAAAAATTTTTTTACATCTGTTGTGATTCGAACCTCCCGGTTGACATGCAGAATGAATGGAAAGGATAGTTCTACTTCTTCTGTAAGTGCCCACACTTTGTCTACAGGTGGAAAGTGGCCTCCCAAGAATAATTTTTTAAATCTGCCAATGAACAACAACAGTTAAATCCTTGTTTTTAAACAAAATTATACCATCTCTATTTCAGAAATTAAATAGCTTGATTTATTGATAGAAAATTGCAGGAGGTTAATATTGAAAGCGATAACTAATGAATTAAAGATAATGGGGACTATAATATGAGTAATTGCACTTCAGCGAAAAAAAGAGGCAACTTTGATGCCAAAATGTTAAAAAAAAAATATTTAATTGCCTATTGAAAACAATAATTATTTTTGATACAGAAAACATCTGCAAAAACTTCTACTCAACAGCTTTTAATTACTTGAAAAAAGGCGTCAAGGTTAGAGATCCATGAACTAATTATAACCAATCGTTCTTATTCCACACAGAAGAACAAGGACACAAAACTAAACAGTAATAGGATAAGCTGAGGTTTAGTAATCAACAACAACAGCAGTCGTCAGCACACATAGTTTTAAGCTGAGAAAATAGAAATTATGAAAAACCTCAATGTGCAACTCAGTATAGAATATAAAACACTTAATGTAACTTCCAAAAACGCATTTACTACACCACTGGTGGCGCACAAAAGCTATTGAAACCTCGATTACGAACGGCTAAGTTAGAAAGCGCTCTTCATACCAGTGTGTAGCTACTTTCGGAGGACTTGTCAATTCCTCGCAAAGGTGATAACCGTAAGAAATATTCTCTTTTTCTTTGATGTATCTGAGATTCGAGCAACGAACCACGTAACTGGCAGACATGTTAACCATTGCGTTACGGGCACCACTGCCGCTCATGAAAATATATTTTGTTAGTTATAGTTCTTGCAAAAGGCATCAACATTTGCTATCAGTCGAAAACAGAATGTTTTCTGATTTTCTGATGATGATTGATGACATCCGGGTATCTCCTTTCGACAAGAATTGACAATCCTTCGAGCGAGTTACTGACATTAAAAGTCTCTCTCACATAGCAAAAATTAGATTGTCTTCTCAATCCGTCACAGAAATGGGAGAAATGCATCAGAGCCTGGCTCATGCCCAACTTAAATTATTTAGTTCACACTTTATTTGAAAATATAAATGAAAAGAGTATCAAAACAAGATTACTAATATGTATGTATGCTGGCAGAACATAATATCGATATTCACCATCTCATTATCGATTTCAAGGTTACGTATGACAGTATTTATAGAGACGAGCTGTGAAGAGCCATGTCTAGTTTCGGCATCCCTGCAAAACTCGTACGACTATGCAGGATGACTTTGGAGAATTCACGCTGCTCCATCAAGGTCGGTAAAGAACTCACTGAGACCTTTGATGTCGAAAAAGGCTTTAGGCAAGGCGACAAACTGTCATGCGATTTCTTCAACATCATACTTGAACAGATTGTAAGAAACTCAAATGTCAACACCAGAGAACCAATCTTTCAAAAGTCTGTACAATTACTCGCCTATGCAGACGATGACGTAATGGGAAGAAAAAAGCGTGATATCATAGGTGCTTTTGCGAGTATTGAAACAGAAGCGGTAAAAATGAGTTTGATGGTTAATGAGGGCAAAAAGAAAGAATATGTTGTCATCAAACAAGGACACAGAACATCGACAAATTGGACAAAACTTCACAATAGACAGGCATAACTTCGCGGTAGTACAGGACTTCGTCCACCTAGGATCCGCTATAGATACGGAAAACAACATCAGTGCGGAGATCAAACGGAGAATAACTCTTGCCAACCGTTGCTTCTTTGGGTTAAGAAAGCAATTGAGAAACCCGCTCCAGAAAAACCAAGATAACCTTTATCATCCCAGTCCTGCTTTACGGCGCGGAAGTATGAACCTTATCGAAAGCGGATGAGGAAACCCTTGATCTTTTCGAAAGAAAAGTTCTCCGAATTATCTTTGGTTCCGTATGCGAAGACAATGTGTGCAGAAGAAGATACAACAACGAGCTGTATGAGCTGAACCGCGACATGGGCATAGCCAGAAGAGTACGCATCGCGAGGCTACGATGGTTGGGCCATGTAGAGCGGATGGACCCAAACGCTCCGGCTCGTCGGGTGTTCGAAAGCACATTGCAGGGAAATCGCGGAAGGGGAAGACCTCGTCTTAGGTGGCGCAATCAAGTGGATGAAGACCTCAACTGACTAAGAGTAGGCCCAGGTTCATCCCAAACTTTAATGCCCAACTAAGTAAGTAAGTAAGCTTCCAGGAGTGAAACCAATGAAAAGCGACACATACGTACAGTTGATGTTTAATCGTAAATATGTAAATTTTCTTGTTAGACAAGTAATTAGATCTTTTAAAAAATTGAGAACAAGCAGTGGACTCCTTGAAGTCCTACGGCTGTTGAAGATTAGAACCACTTGATAAAATATTTCTAATCCAAACTGCGTTTTATTTCCTTCATACACATTTTTCCAAATCTTTAAAGTGTTTGTAGAATTTCCAAGGTTGCGAATTCATTTTTATCAAAAGTTTTACGTGTTGACGTTCCAGCAACGCATAATCTTATGCTATTTTTAACCGACTAGATATAATCAAAGTACTAATAGATTGTTGTAGAGGGAAAACCCTTTTCTCAAGTAACTTAACCACTTGCAGTAATGTGAACAAACTAGTTGCCTGCTTCCAATGTAACTTCTTTTTTTATACAAATCACGATGCAACTATGTAGTTATATTTTTATAACACAAATTAGATCTGACAAAAGTATTGAGGTTTTTGCAACAATAACAAAACAAATCAGCTTCAAAACACAAACCATTTGAGTGCATATCTATGCACGCACTTAACCTCATTGGATAAGATTCAAACTGTCTCCAAAGTATATGGGCATGACATTAGTTTCGTAAGGAAAATGTTCTTTGTTTATTTTCAATAAAGACTGTTTTCTACAGACAAAAATGAAAAACATGTTGGCAATTCATTCATTGAACATGTACCTACTCTACACTAAATACAACTAAAACTTTTAACAAGTTTTCCTGATAACTGATAATATTGTGGATTCTAAAGAAATCATATACCTATTTGTGCCAGTGAACACGTGTCTATGTTCGCAGTTTTAACAAATTCAAAACGTAAAACTCGTACTCGATATTTATAAAGCAAACATAAAACATCTGTGGCTATTTACTTTAGATGTGTTCAATGGCTTTTTTTTAGATCAGAACAGCACAGCACAGCACAGAAGCAGTGAAAAACGTCAGGCAAGTTAGAACAAGCAACCTTGTCAAAATAAGCAACAACAAAAACGAAAAAAAAAATACCACCAATTTTTCTTTTTCGGATATCAATTTAATTTTGCGTATTTTCGTCACGAATAAGTAATTTTTTTTTCAGCACAAGGCTAGGTGTTATTTTCCTGATTTTTAAAAATTTTTCTGAATTTTTCACAACAAATTAAAATTACAATTCGCTAAAAAAACTACGAGCAAAAAGTCAACAGCTGCTTTTGACAGTTTTCACCAAACTTGCACTTGCTCAAAAGGAGGTGCAGAAAATGCTGTGCTAAACTGTTCTAGAACAGCTCATTGAACACAAAAAAGATCAGAAAAGAACAGAAAATTTCTCATTGAACACCAAAAGTCTGATCTTTTCTGTCTGAAACTGTTCTAGAACAGGTCATTGAACACTCTTTTTGTGTGTGTGAAATTTGCGTTAGAATCACTTTCAGCTACAATTACAATTCAGATCTAATTTGAATATGCCAAAGTTGACATTTCTATAAACAAACAACAAATAAGACGAGCGCTTTAAATTGTGGGTAAGGAAAGTAAAAGTCGTTTCCTAGGTTTACAATCAATAGGTTTCTTGAACTTGTCCAACCACGTCACAGGCGCAGGTGTTGTTATAAACAAAATATCTGTCCTCATCTTCACCACAATACCTACCCAATTCCATTGAGAACTATAGAGAAATGAAATCGTCGACGATAAGTATTAAGTTTCAGAATCAACCCCGAAGGTTAATGTAAATAAAATCTTTGCTCTGATTATTTCTTGAAGGACAAAATAATCAACTTCAAATAGAATCAAATCAAAATTGAGAACTTAAAAAATCGGGGTCCTTAGAATCAGGAACGGACACGAAAGATCACACAAAAGTTATAAACAACCCACAAAAATATTTAATAGAAAACAGACAAATTAAGTTAATAAATGATTTTGTGGAAACTTATATGGGTGTCAAAAGTGGGTGGTCTCTATTGTTGGTGTAATTTACTTTCGTGTTATCTTTTAATGGGATTTGAAGCTATTTGAGATGATAAATATTACCTGTTTAAGGTGCACTGGTAAGCTCTGCCAATTGATGTTGTTGCGAACACAGTTTTCTATTTCGGCATTTATTTTGCCACTCATTTTGATGACTGATTTGTTTCTGATAATTTTTTTAAACGAAGAATTTCTTTTTAAACGTAATTTCTACATTGTTTTGAAGAAAAAATTTTGCAAGTGCAACAAAATCCCGTGCGTGCAGGCGAAATTGAACTGAAAATATTTTGACACCTGTCTTGAGAGTATTTGACAGAGCTGGAACGATCTGGCATCCAAATGAGTGAGTTCAGATGAGGATTGCAGTAGGTGTGTTCAGTGCATACATATTTTTTAGTTGAATTCAAGCCACAGAGAAGATACAATTACCTCGTTTCCACTTAGAATTGAATCACACTTCAATTCGGATTAGTGCCAGTGTATACCTACATCGAATTGAAATAGGATTACCCGATCCGATACAGCTCTTGTAGCTGGATCGATTCAAAAGAGTGTGTTTTATACCTAGATTACTCGATTCAGTCTGTAAGTAGATACCTGCATCGAAATTGAATCATAATCCGATTCGATTACCCAATTCTAAGTGGAAACGAGGTAAATATCAACAAGATGCCAAAACACACACACATCACGCCATTACGGTATCTTCCCTCAAAGACACAAAGTAATGGGTCGATTTGTTGAAACTTCGTGCGAATAAATGCGACTGTTATCTTGTTCTCCTTCTCTGTTACACCAATTTGTAGGTATTGATTTGTGGTCGAATCGTTGAACAAAGTAATTCACTTCGGTCAATTTGTTGCTTCAACAAATCGACCAATGTGAACTTCGTTAATTTAACTTCACTTTCACTGACACAATTTTGTATTCAGCTTAATACGTGAATCACAGATATTTTTCGTGTTACAAAAGCAGCAATGTAAGCAAATGGAAGTTTCGGGGCAAGAGAAGTAATGGTTTTTCCTCTTGTTCTTTATTTCTCTATGATTAAAGCTTACAGGCCGCCTCCACCTGCAAGAATTTTCGTTATGTCGACTCGACTTGACATCAAAGACACTAATCAACGTTAGCGTGACTGGGCAAATAATGTTATGACATTTCATTTTGTACTCGAACCTCATCGATGGTGGATGCAGAATTTTGCCAACGGAATGAAAGCAAAGATAAGAATTTTTACATTGAAATTTTTTATTTTGAAATTTTCCAATCAGTCATAATTGTATTACTGTATTGCAAACTCGAAAAAAAAAAAAATGTTGAGAAAAACTTTTTTTAGGTTGTAATATGAGCTACCGATACGAACCGACACTGATGTCGTTTTCCATTGGTAATCCGGAAAAACTCTCCGATCCGGGATTCCAAAGTAACACTTTTATTTGCTTTGAAGTTTCGTTGCTTGTATTGTGAATCGGTGTGAAGCGTCGAGCGCTATTTTTTTTTTATTCACTTTTTTCATTTTTTTCATAATTTACTTAAAACGACAGGAATATGTCTTAAAATGTTTTAAGAACTCATCTCACAAAATTAATTAATTAATAATTGTTTTCAGGTCACTTTTTTTCAATTTTTAGAGGTGCCAAATCACATTTGTCAATTTTGACGTCAACAGTGTTTCGGTGTGTGAGTGCTTCTGCTTTCGCTTCCTTCTTCAAATCAAGAATCAAAATTCTCTTCTTTCGAGGAGAGGAACTGTCAGTTGATGCCAATGGAATGATTTGAGAAGCGTTCAGAAGGCTTCCGAACGACCAATGGAAAACGACATGATAAAAGACGAAAAATTATGAGAAAAAATTACATTTTCCATTAACACGCACAAAAAACTTGCATCTGTCAAATTTGATGTCAAGCTGACTCTGTCAAGATAAAATCGAAGACAGAGATATCAGAGATTGCGACATGACGTCAAATGACCCGCCTCCACGTAACATTTGATGTTAAGTCGAGCCGACATAACGAAAATTCTTGCAGGTGGAGGCGGCCTGTTAGAGAAATAAAGAACAAGACGTAAAGCTGTTACTCCTCTTGCCCCATAACTTCCGTTTGCTTAAACACGGGTCACACACGGCTGCTTGCCAGCGGCTGGCAGCCCGGTCACATACAGCTGCAGAAAACCATACAAAAATTTGTTTTTGAACATTATTTTTAATTTGTAAGCCTATTTATGATATTTGACACAAATTTCGAATGAATAATTACTAAATTGAATGTGTATCAGTATTTTTTTATTTTCAGCTGCCAGCGAGTGTGGTGAATTTCATGGTCACACAAAGCTGATCAGCGGCTGACAGTAGCAGCTACTCGACTCGCCGCTGGCAACCAGCTTTGTGTGACCCGTGTTTTACATTGTTGCTATTGAAACACGAGATATATCTCTAGTGTCCTTTTGCTTATAATGTAATTTCGACTGGGAATCCTCGCACTCAATTAAAAAAATTTGAACGTGTATTAGGTAGATGTTTTCGGGTTTGTCACTGTGAAGAACGTGTCAAATCAAAGTGAAAACTACACTTTAAAAAGTGGAAACTCAATTGCAGCCTGACACAATCTTTCATTTGAAGGCGTAAATTCAACTTCACCTCAAAGAAAAAGTTGTGGGCGATTCTGGCGAAAGTTGTAAATTCGACTCCTTGCAGTACCTGCTCTGTGGAATTTATCACAGAGTACACCCGGAGAGTCAACTGTAGTATAAGGTAGTGCAATTTTGAATACGAGCTAAATTAGATTAGACCGGAAATCGGAATGTGTTTTCGATTTTTTTGGATTTGTTTTGGTAACAGGTGAGAGCACCGGATACAGCCGTTATTTCAAATAAGACGCTATCTTTGATTACACTACAGTAAAAAGTTTGGGGGGTTTCAGGCAAAGGCGCTACGTGTAGTGCATTAAATCAATAAGTAAGTTCGCGTTTGAATTAACGTCTATATGCGGCTAAAATAGAAAGTCATTATTTCCTCTTCCTTAGTATAGTTTTCACTTTGATGCCGAAAAATTTTTCCAACAATAGTTGTGAACATACTTTTTCTACTATCTTATATCATTTAAAGTTCAAATTTGATATTCAATTTAAACACAAGCTAAAAATAAGAGCTCGGTTATTTAAATCAATGGTGACAAAAACACAATATTCAAGAGTGCCAAATAACTTATAATAATATTCCCGCTCTATTTTATGGCCTTTTTGCGAGTATCACTTTTCGCTAGAAATCTATGTATGAATCCAAGTTCTCCAACAGTACTACAGTCGCCTATACGATCGGAAGCACTTCAAAATCTTGAATCGTCTCCATTACTAATAGCAGTGGCTTAGATAAATGCGCATAGGGTTTGCGTAAATATTTACATTCTTACTTACCTTTGAAAGATTTCTCCTCAGCTTAAAATTTCTTCAAACAAATCTGGTTTGATTGATATCGTATCTACAGTTCCAAAATGACCTGCAATCATGTCGTTACTTTAATGAATAATTTCTTTGAACCACTTATCACTCATTGAAGTCATTCGTGCTCGTATGAACATATTATGTATATATATTAATTTTATTTCCAATAGTAAACACTAACTCACGACACATCCAGCCATCTAATCTTATAAAATAACTAAAGCTATGCACTAAACAGATATTAGAAACTTTTATAATCGTCTACTTATTTCAACTTAGAGACTATGTTATGACTCTTTACATTGATTTCGTTTTAAATACTGTTTTTTTACTGCTTAATCGAAATCTATTACATAATTCATTATTAAAAGCATTCACATCCTAAGTATTTGTGGAATTAAGTTTCCACAACACACATCAAACATTTTTTTCTCAGAGTATTCCACACTTTTTCAACACGAGTTTCTTTTTCGAAGATTTTTTAGCCGGCCTCAAAATAATTGTGCCATTCGATTTCGTAAATGTCGGACTTAAAGGACCTAGAAGAAAAACTTTTTAGTGAAAGATTATTGTAAATATTTCCTGAACTTACTTATCGTTGGTTGACCAATGGATAGGACTGTATTGTAGGATTGTGTCATTTGCTGATGACATTTTGTAGCCAAATATCGAAATACTGACGCTACGTTTACATCTTCTTTAACGGAGGTTCTAATCAGTCGACAGCCAAGATTTCTTGCCAACGTCTCCACTTCATCACTGCCAAAATGAATTCAAAAGATTAAATTTTAAAACCTCAAAAACAATCAGAGCTTACGCAGTGACTACAGCCTGGTCCATAAGATCAATTTTATTTTGAACAATAACTGTCGGGATTTCATTGCACTCGTTTTCGACCTGAAATGAATTCAAAGGTTTCAATAGTTTCCAGTTTCTATAAATTTTTATATGCATATAAGTTTAAGGTTAAATTTAAAGCTATAAGTAAAATCATAATTTCTGCTTTTCGAACGCTAACATCATGCGACCATCCAACATTTGGGAGAACAACTATATACAAAAATTTTCACAACGTGAACCCTAAAGTTATTGTTAACTTGGCCTGCATGGTTAAATGCGATGAGCTGCATTTGAAAATCTTCAAATTATTTTTTGTAATTTTCAACTAATCTCATTTCATTTAACCTCTTCCAACACAAACTTCGATATTTTGTGACATTTTTGATGAATTCCCTTCCACTCCTTGAAACAAAGTGACAACTACTTCATAGTTCATCCACCGATATTCTTAAAATTTTTGTAAGTTCTGCACCCCTTACGATTTCATCGTTCTGTACACATGATATTTAGATCGTAAAAGCAGACTTTTTTTAAAACGATTTAGGCTAGGCTTTGTCCGCATATCAGCTTGGAGTGAACCAAAATTCACTACACTAGCAGATACTACTAATTAAAGCATCCGAATTCAAGTGTACACGTATGCAAGTATTACACTTGTGCTTAAATTCCTTGTTTCAACACGAGTAATTAGTATTACACTTGAACCTAGTATTACAGGTGTATCTTATATCTTAAGTACAACACGATTATTAAGTAAACATTACAACGCATAGCTTATTCATCAGATGAAGAACAATCACTTATTACAGCCAGTTACAAACTAATTTTGAAATTTTGTGATATCAAATCTCACTCTATATTTTGGCAGACACATTAGGTACTGAAAATAAATATGACAATGCATTAAGGAAACCTCTTACTTTCCACTTCCTTAAACTAGCTTAAAGTCACTTGGTAGGATTTATATGATGTGATTATACACAAAGTATCTATAATCGTGACACTATGACCAGTAAGTGTTAATAAGAAAAAATGTACAGTGTGCATCATTTGTGATCCTTAAACTACTTGTTAATTTGTGTTGCTTCCTCCCTGAGAAAACAGCTATAGCAATGGTGCAAAACAGTAGTTACAGCAGCTTCATGTCAGCACCTTAATCAATCCTACAACCGCCAACATAGCACGCATGAACACATACTGCAACTGCAAGCAACCAACCAAACCAACATCAAAGGGGGGGTTTCAAATGCAAATTACCTTCATTTTCCAATCCTTTATTGCCTCGAACGATGTTCGATCTGTTGTACTGAACGTCAGCACACACGCTTGCGCACCACGGTAATAGGCTTTGGTAATAGCGTCGAATTCCTCCTGCCCGGCAGTGTCCCACAGCATTATTCTGACATCTTCACCATCAATTCTATACGTAAATGGAATTAAGCGTACGTTATTAGCCCCGCAAAGAGCACACAAAATAAAAACAAACTACAAAAGATTCTAAAGCGATGCAATGGATAAAAGATACTCACTCGATTTGTCTCTCAAGGAAATCAACACCAATTGTTTTCTTGTAGTCCTTTGTGTAGATTCCCTTACAGTAGCGTTGTATCATTGAACTCTTTCCAACGCCACCATTCCCAACAATTACTACCTGAAATCAAATCGAATCGTGGATGCTATTTAGATTGGAATTTTATTAATGATGATTTCGGTTCTGTCGTGCGAATGCGAAAGAATTTCTTACATTTCTAAATTAAAAGTATAGGTTTTGTTGGATGATTGTGAGCCAGATGGTCCCATCAAACGATTTAAAATAAGAGAACAAAAAAAGTTTGTGATAAAGGAATTTTTAAAGTTAGGATCGATCTTTGAACTTCATCACCATATTGCTACGAGAAAGAATCTTCCAAAAGGACAAAAGGTGTTGGTTTTTGTACAGAAATTGAAAATTGGCTCCAGCCTTCGAAAAAAATCCTTTCTTTTGTTTGCAAATGAATAATGTTTTAAGATTAACTTGTCACAATTTGGTTTCGACGGTAGTAAAAACACAAGATAGCGATAGCGACCAACCACATATCAAAGATTGATTTTAAAAAGCTCTAATTTACGAGCCTTTAAAGCTCATTTGGTTCTCCTAATAAAACCAAAGTTTATAAGAAATATTTCTCCTGAGTTTTGAATAGTGATAAAAAAAGGCTTTAAAAAAACCCAATTCGCCTAAGGAAAGCTTAACGTTACCTAATCTTAACACGAGATTGATGATAGCTAATCCTTAAGAATTTTCAAGTTGTCGGCCATTTGAAACAGTGAGTGGTTTCTCAGCGTTTGCGTAGGCTCATTCTACTTGAAATGCTCACAACCATATTTTCTGTCTTCAGTCTAACGGGTTTTGGTATCAAAACCTCGCAATGCAGGGCTAATTCAAAACGTATTTAATATTCCATGTGTTGTACCAAACAATAATTTGAAATTATAGTTCCAGTAATGGACGCGGCTGCGCATCAAATGGTCCAACGGCTTAGCCCAATCATACTCTTTCTTACGTTTCGGCCGGTATCTCACGAGCATGTGGTTCAACGTTGGTTATGCCAGTGACGACAAAAAATAGCAACAAAAATCACTCATTAGGTTTGTTCGTTGAAGCCCTAGCGTCGCCCTGTGGTCGCCACAAAGCGTTTTTTTGAGAAACCTAAAGTCGCTCTGAATGTCAAATTGAGTGTTTTTTGAGCTCTAGGGTTAACCTAGGTTTTCCATAAACTCGCACTAGCTTTTTGCTGTGGCGAGTTGAGTCAATGACAGGGATGTATGGTGATTTGTGGTTTATCGTTTTTTGAGGACTGCAAAACCCAGGTTTTTTGACAACTCATATGGTTGTCAAGAAAACCTGGGTAAACCCTGAGGAAAGTTCAACGAACAGACCAAATATGCCTAGTTTTGACACGAGCTTGATTATAGCCAAGCCTTAAAAATCGTCCAACTTGTCGGCCATTTCAAACAGTGGGTGGTTTCTCAGCATTTGCGTTGACTCATTCTACTTGAAATGCTCACCACCATATTCTCTGTCTTTTTTTTTATCAAAATTGAGATGGATTTCTTCTTATTTAGAAAACCGTTTTTACAGCGTTCGGTTCAGATCCACTTTATCCAGCCGCTTTCTATCTACATACGGTTTTCCCCAAGGCAGCCATTTAGGCCCTCTCCTCTTAATTCTCAGTATTAACGACATTGAAATGATCATCAAACACTCCTCTATCTCTCTCTATGCGGACGATACTAAGTTTTACCGGACCATTTCTTCTTCTGAAGACTCTTCCCACCTCCAACACGATATCGACAAATTTTCAATATGTTGATTCCAAGTGCCAATCAATAACCTTCTCATGTAAACGCATCAAATTTTCTCCCCGTCTCTATCTTCTAAACGGTCAAATCATTTCCACCATTGAGGTGATCCGGGACCTTGGGATTATTTGCGACCGTGAGCTGAATAACCTCAAGCATATCGACGATATAATCCTTAAGGCTAATTCAGCACTTGGCTTCGTGAAACGATGGTCCAAAGAATTTGCTGACCCCTACGTAACCCGATCCCTTTACATTTCATTTGTCCGTCCGCTTCTTGAATACGCTTGTCAAATCTGGTCGCCTTTCCAACAAGTGCACATAGCCAGAATTGAAAGTATTCAACGCCGTTTCCTCCGATTTGCTCTTCGAGGTCTTAATTGGACTAATCCTTTACTATTACCTCCTTATCAAGACCGAATCAAAGTCCTCAACCTCAGTACGCTGAAAGATCGAAGAGAAATACATATTTGACATTATCTTCATTCACCGAATCCTTACAGGTACCATTGACTGCCCAGCCCTCGTAACACCCGGAATCCCCGTCTCTTCTATCTTCCCACCCATCGAACCTCTTACGGCTTCAATGAACCCATCTCCCGAATGCTGAGGAATGTCAATTCTCACTCTTCTTGTTTTGACTTCAATATGAGTACTCCCTGTTTAAAACTTCGTCTCCTAAGCCGTCCAACTAGTTAGTAAGTATTAGCTATTAAGTTTCTTAGTTTGTAAGTTAATGGCTTGTATTAAGCTTAATAAGCTTAATAAAATAATTTCGGCCGGTATCTCTCAAACATGTTGTTCAACTTTGGTTGTGCCAGTGATGACAAAAAAAAACCACCCATTATTACCGCTTACGATTAAGGCTTAGAAAATCTGTCTCTGTACCTTTTCCTGAAAACATTGAAATGTTCAAAACAGGTCCCGAAAGCAAAATTTGCATTTCCTTACTAAAAGATCCCTCTATGAAATATACAACATATTTCGACACATTTCACACACCTTTGATGAGCACATCTAAGTCACTAACCATTTAAAAGTTATAGCCTTTGATTAAGAAGAAGATGCAAGTTCTCAACGAATTACTGTGTATCTATTGAAAGCTCCTACATGTAAATCGCTGAATAAGTTATAGTTTAATTTTATCGAATCATCCAATTTACATTATCTTGACAAGTTCAATAAATCTCTAAGCTTTATGAACAACATCAGCAAGTTTCTGATAAAGAAACTCTTAAGCTATGAAGCTGTAGCAAGGTTAATTCTTGTAATCATTAACCGTTTAATGCCTTTAGCATCAGCTTGCCCACTTAAATCAAAGCAAACCAACATAAACCTATAAACGGTTAATAGCTCTACGAAAAACCTTCGCATTTTCTTTATTGCCAAACCGAGTAAATGAACTTTTCTGCAGTAATGCAGAGTGCAGACCATCAAAAGCCGACACTGGAAACAACTTTTCTTCGAACGAAATAAAGTGTGGGCTAAGAACAGTCCAAAAACATCAATTAAGCTCTTCCATACGTTCTACTCACTTTTATTGCAATTTCAATATCCTCTTCTCGCATACTGCTCGTCCCACTGGCGCTGCTGCTGCAGTAACCTCTATCATAAACAGGTTGAAGTCTCATTCAAATTCTTAGATATTTTCCTCTTGTATAAAGTTATAGATAGAAGATATACGTATATGTTTGTGAGCCTGCTTTGGATGCCGGCTTATTGTTTCCGGGCAAACCTAACTTGCTGCTGAAGATAGATCTATCCTCGGTCTTAGAATGACTGGTTGATGAAGAAAAAACACAGAAATTCGCCTTTGATCCTGAAAATAGAAATTTATTTTCCAAATTAAATATGTAAATATATATTTGATTGAAAAGATAAATTTTGCAACGAGAGAGAAAGTGTAAACTAAGACCTTATAAGGCATACGCATAGAAAAATTCTCTGCAAATCTGGCAACAAGTTAATTTGATTTGCGTAGGCATGTACAGAGAAGCAAAAAATTATGGACAGTTAGACATATTATAGATACAACACTCTCATTGGAATCAAGGAAACAACATTTTTCTTGCGTGTTAGATTGCGGTGGTGCATGGGGGTACGCGATTGGGTAGAGTGTCATTAATTAGAAAGTAAGTAAGCATCACTAATGGGCACAGTGCATGACACTCAAATGCGGTGCTTTGATTAATGAGTTTGATTTTGGCGATAGCGTATACTAGGAAATATGTGCTTCTTGTTATATTTAACTGCCAAATGCATTTTGTCTGGTCCAACTTCAGATTCCGATCATACTTAAAGTACAAAACGGGAGAATAGCAGACTCAGGTATTAAGCTAAATTGCAAGACTTTCTAACGAAAATAGTAAGAAATGAAAACTGGCTGCAACCGTGAGCGTTAGTTTGTATTGATTATGGGGATACCACAGGTTAGTCACCTCGGACATCTGTTGTTATCATGTTAAATTTTGTTTGTTCAATTTGTTCAGTTCAAATTTAAATCGTCAATAGAATCACCCGACGTGTTTTGTTTTTCATCAACAAAATTATCGACCTTGTCTAAATAATACACGTATATGCTGTGTCAAATTTTAGTTTCTTCTACCAACGATCAGCAATGAATGTGGAAACAAACGGCAAAAAATAAGGTGTGCAATTGTGCAGTCCTTGTGGGCAATTACTTTTTTCTTTGCAGATATACACATGAGTGGCATGACTTACCTACCTCAATCAAAGAAAGGAAAGACAGTAAAAACATGACTTGCAATCCATGTTCTTCTGCGTTTTTGTCTTCATTATTTAGTTACTTATGAAATTATAAAAATGTGGAAAATATTATAGAATGACTAATGGCACTTTGTCAAGTTTCGTAATCAATTTTTCAATATACACAGGAGTATCAAATTATGTTGTTTTGAATGAATACAATTCATTCAATTCACCTTCAACTTTCTTTAATAAATCATTCCTTGTCGCAATATTTGTTAACCTTGCATGAGACACTCAGTGTAAGATCGACCATCTCTTTGAGTTAGTAAGTAGCCTTGTTTTATTTTCTATACCGTGTTCTGAGACTGGAGGAGAACCAAAACGGTGCATCACACACCATATCAGGTTCAGCGAACTCTCTTGCACTTGGAATGAAAGGCATGCAGTGTGCACTGCTGTCTGAATACTTCTGTGCGCTGGCTGCCAAAGCCGCGACAGGTAAATCTGCTTCCTAGATTCTAAAAGAGCATCTCTTTTATCAAACAGATGGTAGTTTGATGGTATCTTCCAGTTGGTTTGGACTTTGGAGAGTATATACCCACCTGTGGGCTATATAATTATTCGCTATAAAACAGTGTTACGTAACATTTGAAGTTGATTCTACAAAAGTGTTCTGTGAAACGACCGGCGTATACTAAAGCAATAAAGCGAATAGTATAAAGCATTTTATAGAATGGTTTGTGTGTTCAATAAAATTAAAAGAATAAAAACAGTTGAATGCCGAAAAATGCTGGGATAGTAAAGAGTAGGTTGTAAACCGATCACTTTTTGCGGCCTAGTTACTCTTGTAAAAACTTATATGACTTTTCAGCAAGACCTTTACGTTTAGAAATGGGAAGTAGCCATTTACATCTTAGCCCTTCGGTGGGCGAATGGCCCACAATCACAGATCACTTTGAAACTCGCTGGTTGTAGCTAATGGCTCCGAGGAACAGAGTTTTGTTGCGACAAAGTGGTTCAAGTTTTTAAGTAGACAATAAATAGTAATGAAAATGATTTCTGCTAAATCTGCTTTTAGATTGATGAAATCATTAATGGCTGTACTTGGATTCAAATAAAGGTTTCCTCTTTTCATTTTTTGGAAGCTATACGCATCTTGAAAGCTATGAGACGTTTGTTCCTTGAGAGTTTTGTTAGACTTTGTGAGGTGTAAAATTATTGCGAAGGACTCGCTTTTCTTAACCATCTATGGTTGCATTTACTTCTTTCTTTTTTTGAAGGTTGAGAGGTTCCAATTTTATGGCTGGGAGTGTCGTATACTTAATGCGTTGTGAAAATTAAATTCTATCGTTACCTATATAAAAATGAAGCTAGTTTTCTATCACTTTTAGCTATCGTCAATATCTTTTTGATTATTTTCATTGCAGATAAAAGTAGCAGAATATACAAAAAAATAATAAAGTTGGTTATAGGTTACCCAATATTTGACTAGCACTACTGCAGCTAACAATTGGCTATCAATTCGATTATTTAAATATGCCAATGATTGGTCAAGTCGTAAGATTGCTGAATATTTCCACTAGGATCGGTACAATCTAGTCTGTAAGGCTATGAAGTATCATTATGGAATGATGTCGTTTATCCACTATAGCTGACCCGCACGGCAGATGTATCTTGGGTCTTACGGTGGTCGAATAGAGAAAATTTAGTAAAATAATATGTTTCTAAGATCTCGTTCCCCGTGAGAACATGGCCAACGAAGCACTCTAACGGTGAAGTATTTTCCAGTATTATCTAGGTTCCCCGTTCACGTTCCGTTCCCATAGAGATATGGAGATGAAACATGAAATATAGTTTAAGTTACTGTGGATAATACTGCATTGTAATACTGTAGAAATTTCGAGATCGGTCCAGTGGTTTTTGAATTTTTGAAATCGGTTCTGTATTTTCTAAGTTTCCGGTTTTGTTCCAGTTCTTATTTCCGTTCCAGTGGAAATATGAGGATGAAATATAGCCTGTTCATTGTATATATATTCAGCCGTATTTATAATCGTATTTTAAACTCCGCGGAACTTTAAAACACGCTTAATCGTTGATTAAAACAAAAATAGTATTTATAATCATTTTTCGGTAGTGAATAAGGGCTGATTAGCTTAAACGCAGAAATGTGTGTTTTAAGCGTGTTTTAGCGAAATCTAATAAATACGGCTGATTGTATATAGTACTATTGCTTTGGCCCGTTCAGGTGACAAAGTGGGAATTGAACGTACGCCACAAAAGTTGGAATGTATCCCACAAGACTGTATTTGAAGAGGAGGAGGGGTATACGCATATGAGCAGGAATCAATAACTTAAAACATATGTATATTCTTTTCTTTCTTAAGGCCCCGACCCATAAGCACGGGTCACACAGAGCTGCTAGCGGCGAATCGAGTAGCCGCTACTGCCAGCCGCTGATCAGCTTCGTGTGACCATGAAATTCACCACACTCGCTGCCAGCCGGCGAGTAATTAGCAGCGGCTTGCAAAGTTGAACATGTTCAACTTTTGGCTGCTAGCAGCGGCTGACAAAATAAAAAAATACTGATACACATTCTATTTAGTAATTGTTCATTCGAAATTTGTGTCAAATATCATAAATATGTTAAAAAATTATAAATAATGTTCAAAAACAAATTTTTGTATGGTTTTCTGCAGCTGTGTGTGACCGGGCTGCCAGCCGCTGCCTGCTTCTGCTACTGCCAGGGCCAGCCGCTGGCAGGAAGCGGCTGGCAACCAGCCGTGTGTGACCCGTGCTATAGAATCCGTTGCGTCCGTTCGCTGCCGGATTCAACTGACATCAGTGAGTTTTACCGGACACAACGGTTTGGGGTGACCCATAGAATTCGTTGCGGTGTGAAGAGAAAACTTCAAATTGGTTTTGACTGCGCATGTCATCAGTTCTGCCGGACGCAAAAGTTAAAAGTTGGGCTACTTTTTCCGTTGCGTTCGTTGCATCCGATGCTTATGGGTCACCTCTCATAAGATTATGTGTATTTAATCGAGCTGTCAGTTGAATCCGGCAGCGAACGGACGCAACGGATTCTATAAGTCGGGGCCTTTATGCACGCAAAAAATAAACATTCCACGTCAGCCGATTCTTTATAACATGTGCTTCCCCAAGCGATACTTGCGCCTCATAACGAACAAAGAACGTGATAAAGAAGCTATTCAGTAAAATTACTATAGTGTAACGTGCGCTTAGTTCGCAAAATAAAACTCTACTTTTTATTTAATTCTACCACTTTATTCAGTATCTACTTTCGATATACACTTTATTGAACTCAACTCGACTTTTGGACTATCACTTGTAGTTACTCTTAACTTTATCACTCTATAAACAAAACTGCCCTCTGGTTGCCTCGGGCGGGCTATTTATATCGAATGACATGCCATCTAGAACTCTCCAGTAACTTCTACATTGTCTCCACATTTGCTGTCTACTCTCTGTCTGTCTGTCTCTCTATACACTCACACACACTGGCTCACAAGCAACGCCTGTCATTTATACCATTCCATTAAAGTGTTGCCAGTTGTGTTTTCGGTTGAACGTTTTTCGATTAGGAAATTGGTATAAAATGTTGGGTTCACGTTACACTGCCCCCTCCTTAAGATTGTTCGTCCCGAATAATTCCATCTGCAGCCTCGCCACTATATCGATGCAGCCTGTCACAATGAACTACTTTTAACTTGCCTCTTAGTCCTCTTTGGATGCGGTAAACCACGTCGTTAATCCTCGTGACAACAGTATAAGGACCTTCCCAGTTTTGCTGAAGTTTCGGTGACAGTCCCTTTTGACGATGAGGATTATAAAGCCACACACGTTCTCCTGCTTGGAATCCTGCCGTTGTCGCTTTTGTGTCATACCGAGTCTTCATCCGGTCGCCATACACTGTGGCCCATGTCCCTGTTCTATTAGGTCTATCTGTTAGCCTACCCACCTCTATGTTTGAATCACAGACATAACAATTTCGGAACCACTTCTCCACGTCACCTCTAACATGCAGCCAGTAAAAGCGTTTTCGCACATTCTCCAGCGTCTTGTTGACTCCCAGGTGGCTTCCTGTAGGGCTTCTATGCATCTTTTGTAAAACCTCTTTGATTTTCGATTGAGGAACAATTAGCTGCATTACAAAAGATTTACCATCAGGAGATTCCCATTTGCGCTGGAGTACGCCTTCTTGCACGCGAAGCGAGTCCCACTGTGCCCAATAAGCTTTGACAACAGAGCTTTGGTCCGAAATGTCGTTCCAGTCAGGTTTCGTGTTGTTCTCTTTCCATTTGAGAATCGGTCCGATGTCTGGATCCTTCTTTTGAGCAGACCTCAATTCTTCCTTGTTCCATCCGAATATGGGTTCCACTCTCATCCGCTGAGTCTTGGTCTCTACTTTCCGCCAGCAATTCCATTGGGGGTTTTCTACCTGATGTCCAATTCGGTATTGATAAGTCTGCGATCTTACTCTACAGCTCGCGGATTGATTTTCTTGGACTTCACAACGTCGACAAGCAGTTTCAGTTTTAATTGGTGGCAACCGGCATTGTCGCTGTAAGTGCCCCGTCTTATTACAATTCCAACATCTGGCAAGTCCGTGCCGCTGGTTCCTTTGTAGCTTAATTCCTGGGCATGATCCAGCTTCGAATATGGCTTCTCTTTGACAATGTACCATTTGAGAAGCTTGCTCAGATGCTTCCATCATTAATGCAAACTCTAGAGTTTCGGAAAGAGTTCGTGTTCTAGCAGTTCGCACAGATCTCTGAAGATGTTTGTCAGAAATGGCACGAACGAAGGACTCAACAGCCAGATGGTTGATGATTTCTTCTCCAGCATCCGGGTATGCCAGGTGAGCCAGTCTTTCGACGTCTGCTTGGAGCTGCTGTAGACTTTCACCCCTTTTCTGGACTCTGTTATTGAGTTGGACTCGGAAGACTTCTTTCAAGTGGCTATCACCAAAGCGTTTATCTATAGCTGCCACGAGAGAACTGAAATCGTAGCTCTTACCAGCTGGAACAGTTTGAAGTAATTCAGCTGCTGGTCCTCTAAGAGCAAGAGTCAGTGCTATGTATTTGTCTTCGTCATCCCAGCCATTTGCTGTCGCAGCTGCCTCGAATTGTCTCCTGTAAACTGACCAAGACGACTGTCCGTCGAATGTTGGTGGTTGTACTTCTCTTTGCTTTAGACAATCTCCACAAGTTTTCCGTAGCTCCATTTTCCGCATCTGGTCTAGTTCCTTAGCCATGTTTCCGATTCGTTTCTCCAAAGTGGCAAGCTGACTTTCGCATTGACTCTCAAGCTTGGAAAATCGTTTCTCAACACATTCAATGCGTTTTTCTAGGCCACAAACATTTTTCTCAATGTTACCCAATTTGTTTTCTAGAATGTTTTTCTGACCTTCCAAAACATTCTGTTGCGCCTCGAGTCTTTCGAGAATGTTCTGTTGTTCTTTCTTTTGTTCGTTTCGTTGTGCTTCAAGTTGTTCGAGAACATTCTGCTGTTCCTTCTTTTGCTCGTTTCGTTGTGCTTCAAGTTGTTCGAGAACATTCTGCTGTTCCTTCTTTTGTTCGTTTCGTTGTTCTAACAAAAGTTTCATCATACTAGCAAAATCTACATTTTCACTTACTTCCTCTTCTTCCACTTCTGTTTCAAAAACAAAAGTGTTCACGTCTTCCTCTTGCTGTTCCAAATAGTTACGTAAGCGCAGGACGAGCTCATTTTTCGATCCCGCTCTAGAAAGATTTCGCTTACCTAACTCACTTTTGAGCTCAATGCAAGTGAGCTCTTCTAACAACTTACCCATTTTCACTGTATATAATTATTATTTTCTTTTTACTTTTTTTTTTTTTTTTTACACTTTACTAGTCAAATAAGTTTTATTTACACTTCTGACACCAATGTAACGTGCGCTTAGTTCGCAAAATAAAACTCTACTTTTTATTTAATTCTACCACTTTATTCAGTATCTACTTTCGATATACACTTTATTGAACTCAACTCGACTTTTGGACTATCACTTGTAGTTACTCTTAACTTTATCACTCTATAAACAAAACTGCCCTCTGGTTGCCTCGGGCGGGCTATTTATATCGAATGACATGCCATCTAGAACTCTCCAGTAACTTCTACATTGTCTCCACATTTGCTGTCTACTCTCTGTCTGTCTGTCTCTCTATACACTCACACACACTGGCTCACAAGCAACGCCTGTCATTTATACCATTCCATTAAAGTGTTGCCAGTTGTGTTTTCGGTTGAACGTTTTTCGATTAGGAAATTGGTATAAAATGTTGGGTTCACGTTACAATAGTGTAGATATACAATGAATTCACCACAAAAATAAATTTGATGGTGTTTCATGTAAAGGGGGTTCAAGTTGACTCTATGAATAATCTACTCTGTGCTCTAGACCATTTTTGTTCCAAATTTAATTCGAATTCGAATCGGCTCAGTAGATTTGGAGCCTATTCAATACAAACAAACAAAAATATCTTTCTTCTTTATAATGAAGCAAAGATTCACATGAAATTTGTTTATACTACACAAACAAATAGTAATTTTTGTAGTCACAAACAACCTTTCATCCCCCATAAAAATTACAAAAATGAACACCCAAATAAAAACTTCTCAATTCCTTTCATAATAACCACACAACAGTAGTTGACAACGTATTAGATGAATAAAAATAGAAATGTTTTCTTTTACCTTCAACTGTGAACAAGAGAAAGCTGATTCATAGTAACCTTCCACCTAATACATACTTATATTATTTGCTCAATGAAATAAAAAGAAAATAAAAACTGATAAAAATAATATTACAAATTCCTTCGAGCCGGATTTGAACCAGCGACCTATGGATTTCAACTGATTTCATGAGGTAAACATGTTCGAATCGCTTTTACACTTTTCGAGCACATCAGATCATTATTTACTTCTACAGTCCACCGCTCTACCAACTGAGCTATCGAAGGCGATGCAGTTGGGCTTGCTTATTCTCCAAACAATTCGTATTCATAAACTGGAAACTTGTGGCTGACTGAAGGTATTTGTTTCTATTTATAGGGAGATACCATTGCGCTTCTTTCTATGTTTCTACTTTCGTTCGATATTGAGTATTTGTTTGATGGTAATGAAAAGATAAACAGCAAAAATATGCGCGTCGTGTCTCGTGTGACTTGTGTACATCTCATTCCACCTTGCAGCTTGTGATAGCAGTTCAAAAGTGATTGTGTCTTCGAGCGAAAGTGACGTACACATTGTCCGACACCCGGCCGGCGAAACGCGGCGGGCGGACTCCAATTTGATGACTTAACATGATTTCGATTGAGAAATGAATGGAATTACAGCATCAGCAAACATCTCACTCTGTCTAGCTGTGAGTAAGGATTTGTGGATGAATAACAATAATTGTTTAATGTATTATGTTGATGGATACTCTACAGTCTACACAGTAGGTATACGTATACCTAAACACTTTAGATTATGAAATGTCTTAACTGAGGGATAAAAGGGGGGGGGGGGGGAGTGGAGTTATTCAAAGATTGCAAGAAATAAAGATAGACAGAAATAAAAAGCTATTGGATGGATTTGATATTTGTATTTTATTAAGTCGTAATCAGGAGTGTCTCTCCAAAAAAGGTAGACTTTCTTGCTTCTTTTTTTTAAACAGAGTTGCCTACTTTCGGTACGTGGATTGTTTTTTGTTAACATTTTAGGTTTCCGTGTTAATAAGCAATATTATTGAAAATCAGCAAAATTCAAAACTAGTAAAATTATATAAAGAGTTGGGCATGAATTTGGTAACTAGCTATGGCACCGATATACAATCTATGGATAAGATTATTCTTGAGGGATTTGTTTATCAGCATTTCATACTTTGCAAAGGGTGACAATTTCCTTTACTTTCCTCCGGTTGATGCAGCAACAATCTAGTTAATTGCTTTTACATTGGTTTTGATAAATTTATTCAAGATGTATGTCATTCCTTTACAAAAACTTTTTATCATTTTACGGCTTGTGATATGCTTTTTGCTTTCCAGCCGAGGTTTCGATAGTGAGATTGCCAAGGTCTTTTTAAAGAATAACACCAAAAATAAGTGGAAACAGTCTTCAAGCCCTACGCAAGAAACTCAATAGCAAAAATTCATTTAAGGAATGTATAATGTAACGTTCACTAGGTCCGTGAAATGAAACATTCCTTTCAACTTCTTATTTGCTTTTGAATGACCCCACTTTTTAAATCGTTATACAAATTCAATTATTTTATTTGGAATTTGGTAGTCATCTTTACTTACGAGTCTCAATAAAACGCTGTACTCACTAATGCAACTTTAGACGAGTTCTATTTGGAATCTATACTCACTTAGGAAAACATCGCAAAACATTGCACATGGGAAAACAACAACTCTAAAGCGAACAACAGCCGTGTTTATTGGGAATATATTCACTTCAGCAAAACATCGCAAAACATCGCTCAACGTAAACAACGTAAGTGGACAAATGTAACTCATTTTTGCAGAAGTGAACAACGGATATGGTTGGTAAATGGAGTTTATGGAATAAAGTTGTATAAGTGAGTACAGCGTTTTATAGAGCGCCTAAGGGAAGTGAATATAAAAATTCCCAATAAAATACACGGCAACGATTAGTAAACAACGATAAGTGAACAAAAATAAGTCACTTCCAGAAGTGAGCAACAGGGATGGCTGGTAAATGGAGTTTATGGAAAACAGTTGCATTATGAATTATGAATATAAAAATTCCCAATAAAACACGGCTTTTATTCCATAAACTCCACTTACCAGCCATCGCTGTTGTTCACTTGCGGCCTCTGGTGGCACGCGAAGCAGCATACAATACCTCTGGTTGAAGCAAGTACATATATTTGCAACCCGGACGCGGATCCCAGTTACACAACTACACTCTACGTTCATGAATGTCCATGAAAAGTCACTTGCAACTTCTGGGTGTCTTTGTTTTTTTTGTTTGTTCAACAAATCGACAACATCTCCATTTGTGTCTTTTTGGTTGAGTTGATTGGACTCGGCAAATTGTTTTGTTGCTCCTGCCGACTCGTAAGAAATGTAAAATTCATGGGATTTGAGCTATGTGACACCCCCAAAGCCTACACCCCAAGCCTGACCCCTAGTAGCTATAGCACATCTGCTCTTACGTGGCAGTTTTGAGATTTAAATCGTTCGAATCGTTCTACTTCAAATTAAAACAATATAGACAAAGTTCACATCGGTCGATTTGTTGTAGCTTCGTGCGAATGAATGCGATTGTTTTCTTGTCCTCCTTCTCTGTTACATCAATTTGATGGTATTGATTTGCGGTCGATTAGTTGAACAATGTAATCACCAATGTGAACATCGTCATAAAAATGTTAAAATCCAATGCGATACCAGTTGAATAAATTTTGAAAGTAAATTTAGAAAAACTCAATAAATTCACTGCTTTTATTTGCTTAGGCAATCTGTACTTGCAGGTTAATACAGGTTGCCTTGTACCGTCAATTTCCCTGTTCATCAATACAGATAATGGATAATAATTGTGCTTCAGAGTTCAGACCAACTAATGAAACCAGTTCTTACAGTCGCGTAATCGTTTCCCTCTAACTGTCATTACATATCAGCTTGATAAATTGTCTGCCTTATAAATTCATCGCCTCCGACGCGTATTTATACAAATCAAAGACTCAGCCATGCGAAATATGCGTCGTCTTTAACGTCAAAAGATGAATATGCTTAGCGAAGACATCGCCTCCATGAGTAGGTTTATCACAAGCACGCACACACGCACGCAGAAACAAAACTTAAGATTCAGGTCAGCTTATAGTCAAACCTTTTATTCATAAATCATCCAATCCGAAGAGATAGTAACACACGCACTCCACGCATAATTGTTGCGTAGGACAGCTTTTGCGGTTTGAGTTTGGAGTCGCTGTGCGTGTACGCAGATTGTAGTTGCGGCAAGCAAGAGTCGTTTATAGATTCCTAGCGTATTTGATGACACAAATAAATAAAGACGTTGGATGTGCTTGTTTTCAAAAGAAAGTTCAAAAGACTCAAATCCCAACTCTAAATCACACGAGATAAGTATTTCGCAAATAATTGCTCAGATCATGCAACTCCTTCCTTGGCTTTTGTTCCATATGCAAATCCAGAGCACAAACAAAAGACAATCTGTCTTTATCTCAGAACGAACATGAGATTTTGTTACAATGGCCATTGGGTCTACGACAACAACGACAAATGACTACAACTCAAGCATATCCTAAAGCACCACCCGAAGCTTTGTATCTTTGAAGACTTTCAAAGATTGCAAATTCATTATGTCGCAAAGTTAATTAATTACACGCGAACGTGATATGTAGCCGATGGTATCTTACAGATCAGCCACCTCAAAATGCCAAGTTACACAAGCCTAAGTGTTGCATGCTGGCGTAGGCGTAATTACCTATGGTGCCACTTGCCAGTGAAGATGAGGCCTATCCTCATTGAAAGACGAAAGACGCCTTGTTTTAAATAATACTGTTTTGCACACTCGTATACGAGTACAAGCGACTTGATGATGGAGAGATGATGATTTAAGCAACGAAGACGACGAACATAGTTTTCTTTATAACTGTTAGAGATGGCCATCATCAACTGGTGTTGCTATAGCAAGTGCTGAAGTTTCGTTTAACATTCATCTCCATACATTGTATATGTTGCAATTCAATTGTATGATGCTAGGTGTTCCTCTTCTTTCTTCATCATTGTTCCCAGAGTTTACATTTTCCTTTGCAAGCCAATGCAAAAAGTGCTTCTGGGGACAATCATCCCGAGCTATCCGACCTACTTTGGTGGCATGGAATAAAAATGCAGCCACCTAACCTAACTAACTGAATCAGGCAGAAGAAAGATAGATCTTGAAAGCCATCATTTATTCAGTGCTTGCGTCAGTAGCTGCAGTGGAACTTGAATGCTGAAGAGCACCGGCAGATCTTCTTAATCGGTCTTGCAAGAAGATTTATATGTGAACCTCACTGAACTGAATATAATGCTTGCATTAGAATTGTGTTTTTTTTTTTCAATTTCGGTGGGAAATGTTTCCAAACACAAGGAGTTCTTAGTTCTTATCACATGAACATGAATAAATGCGTCGACCAAAATCGGCCATAAAATTTTTAATTTTAGTTTTTATTGACTTTACGACGACTTAACACTGCACATTCTTCGTATACAAGATAAAGGAACAAGAACTCTTTTAATCTTTTAACAAGACAGCTGTGTTTAAATTTATTTTCATTTTACAGCTAAAAAATACAGGCATAGATAGTCAAACAAAAATAAAGTCCAAAACGATTATAATTGCTTGACGTTAATGTTGCGAAAAGCAAATAAAATATAAACCATTTTTGCTGTTGCCTCTTTTCTAACTTTCGATTTCAATGCATTCGAACTGTAAAACATTCAAGTGAGAGTTTTTCCTCATAATTTCCACAACTTTACTAGTGTTTATGTTCGAAATGAAATTATGAAAAACTCATTTGAAAATGTGTCAACCGCACTAAAAGAAAAAGAAGCACCTGACCTACCCAGCACTAAAGGCGATTGCAGCAAGTCAAGTGTGCACAAGATGCAGTTTCGATTAATCTGTGTCCAGCTCCAGCAGAAAGTGTGAATAGCATGCATGTTTTACCATTCGTGCTAACTTAGTGAGGTGAAATCCATTGAAGGAGACTTTCGATTGTTGTAGATTGCGAATCCAACTTGCAATAGGCAAATAATTATTTGCTCATTTTTATCAATGCGTGCAAAGTACTTTATAGAAAATACCTACGCTCATCGGTTATGGTCATTGGCTTTCTACTGGACCAGATGTTTACATATGCATTAAGCAAGAAAACGTCCGTCTTATTCTCATATTGCATTGAGGTCAATAGAATGAAGTTCAATTTAAGCGTAAAAAAATTACCGGTGGGTTTATGATTGATGACATGATGAGAAGAGAATGAGAAGATAATGTATTCAAATATAATAGGGCAAATGACTCGCATGAGTATCTAATGATATTTTCTTTTTTAGCCTGATGATTTCTATAGAAAGTTGCATTTGTCCTTTGATTTTTAAAGGAATTCTACGTATGCAAAAGAAGGTAATGAAACTATTCTTAGTTTTGTACGAGGATGGCTTTAAAGCAAGAAGTTGAAGTAAGGAGATCTCTTTTCATAAAAAAAGAAAACTAATTAGTCTTCTGTTAGCGTTCCTCCAATGCTCTCTAAATACCACTTACGATTCATCAATGTCCTTGGCAATGACCTTTTGATAAGACCCAAACCTTTTACTAAAAGAGCCTGGGCAGTTCTTCATGTTCGTAAATATGAGTACTAAGTCTTTGGGATATTTTAATCACGGAGCAAATCAACATAATTTATGCAGTTTATTCATGCGGACTGGTGCGTTGTATAGGCAAAAGCAGCACCAATTTTGCGGATAGCTTTTCAAGTCCAAATATTGATACAAATCTAAAAACACTGAATCCTGTCATTAGCCAGTTGTTCTATTAGCATTATAGTTCTTTTGTTCAAAAAATAGAGCCAATTGTACGCGATACCGGTCAAACAACTTTTATTTTTGGGATCCAAACCTCGAACCCCAACGTAACAGGAAGATACACTTGTGGACACGCAATTAAGTCATTTTTATAAATGACGTCTACATATCCATATATTAAATACAAATTACAACAGAAACAAAATTTATTCAAATTCTAAATATTTACAATCACAATAATTTAAAAAAAAAAAAACGATTTAACAAAAAATCAATAATATATAAAATAAGTGTGGCCATATAATTAAGTAACCTGACAAAAAAATTAGAAAAATATGAAAAAAGCATAGTTTTTTTTAACCGCACCGTTAATATACCGTAGGATAGCCTTCTGTTTTGATACGGCGGATATTCTCCTTGGCATGGACTCCACCGAACCTTTGCATTGCTCTACGCTCATATTTTTCCACTCTTCCTGCAAAATACTCCAGAGAGTAGTCGTGCTGGTTGGTTTTTTTCAGCAACTTTTTTTTGAGACTATCCCCAAATTCTTTATAGGGTTAAAGTCCGGTGACTGCGCTGGTCACCCCAAAACAATCACTCTACGCTTTTCAACGAAACGTTTCACAACTCTTTACTTGTGTTTGAGGTCATTGTCGTGCTGAAAGATCCATCCTTGGGTAGGCGCCGAGAAGATTTGTGTCCAGTATATCCCGGTAGTCAACATCTGTCATTTTACAGTTTATTTGACACAGCGGACGGACACACCATGGCTTCTGAAACACGCCCAAACCACTATAGAATCGCCGCCATGCTTTAAGGCCTTTTTGGTGTATTTTGGGTTCAGCTCAGCATTTCTTGGACGTTTAACATACGGTTTGCCATCATTTCCATAAATGTTGGCCTTCACCTCACACAACATTTGTTGATGCAAGAAATATTTTAAATCTTCTAAAAATGCAATGACTTAATTTTATGGCCACAAGTGTACGTTAAGCTAGTCCTAGACGATGAACATGCCCGCCGAGCTTACTCGTTTGCCTTATCTCCTAGACGACGAACACATTTGCCGAACATTCATTTCATGTTGAATCCCCACAGCGTAAACGTGTGTATTCTTCTATTAAATTGTGGCTGTCTGTTGCCTTTTTAATTTATCTGCGATATGTACACGACGACGGCGACGGACGTCCACAGCAGAAATGAGGTTTGCTTCATAGTAAAAAACCGGTTTGCTCACGAGCATGGCCATACATGGCAAACAACGAAGCCAAGGAACATAACAAAGTCGACATTTTTCGCCAACAGCGAGCGGCTCTCCAACTGCTCGCGAGTCGCGAACCAACCCCTACACGATGAAAATGCGGCGAGCACGAGCATGTTCGGCGAGCATGTTCGTCGTTTAGGACTAGCTTTAACCGCGGAAACACCACGGGCCAAGCCAATGTGTCAGCCCTCTATATCCTCTGTCTCTGATGCCTGAAACAAAGTTGAAACTAGTTATATCTGTTTCAACTTGCAGAACTTGCAATGTCAAGACAATCGCGATCCGAAACCACCTAACTGAACCAAAAGGGTATCTCACTGCCTCCGCTGCCCCTTGCTGTGTTGAAACCTCGGTTAAGAAGGAGCAACTGCAAAACGAACTTACCACATAGGGTCATGTCCCCAGTTGTCGAACACTTAGTAACATGCAATAGAGTAATAGCTCACTGCAAGAGAACCTTCGATATTCTATATACGAAGTTGAATTAATTAGTTTCTCAAACTCAAACTGTACTTAATAAACTTAAACTTTTTTCTGTAACTTTAACTGTTTTTTTATAAAATAATATAAACTGGAAAACATTCCAATTCCCCAGTAATCGAACACTTGTTTCCTAAAGTTGAACATTAAGTTTCCTTGTTTCGAACACGATGTTTTGGGTTAAGGCTAAAGTTTAATTACTACATAAAACAGAAATTTTTAAAATTTTTTCTATTTTAAATTATCCAAACATTATTATTTATATTTTTTATATTTTTATAATTATTTTTGCATTTCTACTTTCTCAATTTTATTGAAACACATAAATAAGATAAGATGTGAAGAGCTGCACACAAAGTCTTTATTTGGAGCAAAAAATTGGGTGAACGCTTGATGGTTAGCTAAATAGGGAAAACCTATATTGCTTAAGCCATCTTCTTCGGCAAGAAGTTATGAGACAGCTCCGTCATAACTGAAATTGTAAACTGTTTGGACAAAGGAAACCAAAAATTATACAGAGTTTCCTTGATTCGAACACTGAAAAAAGGTGTTCGAATACTGGCCCTAAAGGTTTTGCTATTTTTATTGATAGAAAGATGTAAAAACTATTTTGTTTCTTATAACATGTAAAGCTTGAGCTTAAAAAAACTATTTTGATGAAGTTGCCTATATATTCGAACACTAGTGTTCGAACCTTTGTATATGAAATCTATAGTACTATCACTTTCCCCTTTTGCACTGTCGAACTTGAATTCGAAAGTAGTCCACAAAAGTTCGAATGTATTCCACAAGAGTGCATATATGTAAGAGCAGGAAGCATAAGTAAATAAATAATTTCATCACTATATGCTTTTCTTTCTAACCCATAAGAAATGTGCGCCTAACATCATACATTCCACCATGAGCATTCTTTTTTTCGCAAACTTCTCCGCTGGTGTTGGCGCACCCTAGTGACGAACAATGTTCACAAAAAAAGCTATCCGGTGAGAGTACTATAGATTTCATATACAAAGGTTCGAACAACAATTTAGTTTCCTTTAATCGAACAGCAGAAATCAAATAAAACTAATGACTTTTATGATAAAATGTTGACGTAGATGAACTATAACGAAAGAACCTTACAACATAAATATTAAGCTTCAATTGCCCCTTAAAATCATAGTTTCTCACGACACTCGCAACAGTCTCCTTCTTATATGGTAACGCACAATTACCCTAATATTTGAAAGCTAGTCACAAACTACTATTTTTTAAACGTTTACATTGGTTGAACTTGTGAGTTGTTTCTGAGGGTTAAAGAGTATAACACCCCTTACAATTTCGCATTAAAAGAAATTAAAAAAATGAGAAATAATGCAGTTTGAGCGATGTTTTTCATAAAGTGTACTACAGCTGGGAGTGTTCGAATTTATGCGACCTTACCCTATGTGGTAGTGAAGGGTACCTCACTGCCTCCGCTGCCCCTTACTGCGTTGATACCGCGGTTAAAAGGGAGCAACTGCAAAATGAACTTACCATATGTATTTGATAGTGCAACGTGCAACCCCATGGCTAAAAAACACTCATGTCACTTTCCATTGGACGAAAAGAACCGACATCAGTTAGATATTCAGGGCTAGTTGATGCTTTAAAAAAAACGCTTTTCTTTGACCACAGGGCAAACCCAGAGCTTCAACGAATCAACCTAATGTCATAAATAACTTCTCTAAGATTCTAAGCTTCTGAATCTTAAACTTCCTAATTTTTCTGTAGGTACTGAAATAATTGTGGCGTAGGAAACCATTGGCTTGTAATTTATCTAAAACAGCCCACATTTCCATTTTTTTAATTCAACTAGGTAGGTATATAAAGGCAATTGCCAAAAACTGTTTTTTCAAAAACGTTTTACTCTCAAACAGCATATGTACCTACTCCGTCGTATGAAATGAATGTAAAAAAAATCATTGCCGGTTGAATGGCTATACCTATACACACAAATATATGTAAATGTTTGTATGAATATTTATCGCCATTTAGACAGAAGGTATAGTTGATTCAGCTTTATTTTCCTTGTGGAACAATCAAACAACCCCAAACTTTTCATTCTATGTTCTGCTGAAAAAATCTTTGATCGCCAAACAAGTAAGTAAAGGCCCCGGCCCATAGAACGCGTTGCGCGCGTGCGGCACCGCTTCCAACTGACAGCTCGATTAAATACACACGATCTTATGAGAGGTGACCCATAAGCACCGCGCGCAACGCGCCGAACGCGCCGAGTAGCCCAACTTTCTACTTTGCCGCGGCTCTCACGCGGTGACAGAAAAGAGACATGCGCAGTCACAACCAATTTGAAGTTTTCTCTTATATGGAAAAAGTGACAATGGGTGCGTTCAAGAACCTATCGGATAGCCTATCTAGGATAGCCGTATCTTAGATACCTTTTTGAACGATCGACAACAGACAACAGATGTGAAATATTAAAATTCGACTTTTGAAAACAGGAAAACATTCAAAATATCATTGCTAGACGATTATAACTTATTTTTTTCGATTTCCCACACGTAAACAACAACAACAAGCTATCCGGATACGATTCTTGAACGCCCCCATTTTGACTAAATTTATCTGTCAAAACACCGCAACGAATTCTATGGGTCACCCCTATCAGTTGCACGCGGCAAAACCCACCGCATCAGTTGCCGCGCCACTTCTACCGCACGCAACGCGTTCTATGGGTCGGGGCCTTAAGCCATAACTACACACAAAATAAAGCATATCATTTCCTTGTTCGGCCTGTAATACATATTACATACCTATGTAGGTACTTTGAAATTTTACCTACCTATTTGGTATTTCTATAACAACAAAATTAATAAATTAATACACCACCACCAGGTACCTAAAAAGAAAAAAAATTGATAATGTTGAAAACGCATAGAATCGGCTTTCCAGGTTCCACTTCCACCGCATCAGCCCTTACCCTTATTTTATTTTAATAGATAGATACAATATACAAACAAACTCACTAATACAAAACAAAACATTTATGAAGTTTTTCAAAACCGGTCGATATATCCATATGTATGTATGTGTGTGTTGTATCTTATATATGATTTCACAGGCGACGCGAAGTGATACGGTGTTCTTTTCAGTAGAAAACAGACAAGTGAATATGAACGGTGATGAAAACAGCAGCTGTTTCATTAGTCAGCATTGCCATATTGTTGTAAATTATTAACTAAGGAAAAACGTGCAGAAGGAAATAAACGAAACAGAACGCAAATAGCTCCACCTGTTTTCTCGTGTTCGACGCATGCATCAAAAATACATTATTTATTATCTGCTCTTTTTTAAGGTCTGCTAAAAATTGCAGGTCAGGGTCCAGTTATTTGTGAGTAGTAGTAGTGCACTTTTTCGAATGTAACGCCATTCGAGAACCACCTCCGTTAGCGGTATTGTTTTGCCATTTGGAACCGGGAAAAAGTTAGATTCGCTCTCCATACCCCCACGGGAATGGTTGAGAGAAATAAACAAGACTCTGTTTTGTCCTGTTTTTTATTTTTTAATAACAAACGAAAAATTAAATAATAAATAAGCTCATTTTTGTTGTTAAAACTATTTTTCTCTTATTTTTGAGAGTGTTCTTTAGAAACATGTAGGGTTATGTACACAGGGTTTGGTTTTCTCAATGCAAAGGGGGTATGAGTTGACTCTCTGCATTACCTTCTCTTTGGTAAACACTTTATACACAATAAATAGAGTGGCGCAACAGATCGGGGAACCCCGAAGCCTATCGTTTTTCTCTCAACCAAGCCTTGTGATGGAATGGAAGGAACCTACAATTTTTTTGCCGATTTCCAAAGGTTAATCGAGAAAGCTCTTTCATGGCATAGAATCACATCATAGAAATCGCCAATTCCTCGTGGATACCAATTGAAAAATATTCTTTTTCCTTATTGTTGCTGGGTTTCGTACCCACTCATGTTATCAGCCAACCTAATTCCCTAATTTGTCATTTTTAGTATACTCTATACCTTTACCCTCTTAGTTATACTGCTGCTCTGTCTTCTGTCTTTCATATTCCTGTTTTCGATTAAAAAAAATTGATACACAGCTTTGGTTAACAAATGACATAATGTAATGACTGGTTTATTCGATTACTTTGGTACTCTCTCAGTCGTTTACTTGGGCTGAAGCTCGGCCACAAGTTTCCATTCTAATCTATTGCTGATTTTGTCTCATTTATTATTTATTTAACAAATCGGTACTAAGTATTATAAAACTTTAGGTCTTGGTCATCCAACATAATTTATATCGATCCATTATTTGGTGTTACACACACTCTCCCTTCATATATGTATACCTTTTTACAAATCAATTTTCTATATTAAAATTTTTAAACTGATTAAAACCATAACGCAAAGAAACAAATATAAAAACACAGTCTGGCAGTACCTTTCAGTGCGCAGATATCTCTACTTGGTGATGTGGTGATGGTGACTTCTGATGTGCCACCAGCCACCACCACATAAACGTGGTCGCCCGCTGACAACTGACATCGCTCTACACATTAAAGTGATTTTTTCATTTTAGTTACAATCGCTCGGTTACTTAACAGTGACGTGTTTTTGTGTTCGGTGATATTATTTTTGTTTTTCTGCCGCAACATGAACCCAGATTTCATGCTTATCTTAGTACAAAGCATTCAACAATATCCATACATTTGGGATACTCATTACCCGCAATATAATCATCGTGAATTAACAGAAAAGGCTTGGAAGGACATATCGGATTACTGTGAACAACCAGGTAAAATATTACTTCTTCTGCTGTAGGTTCTCGTACATATTTTTGTCTAACTTTGCACTTTTTATTTTTACAAGTCCATGTATGCAAAACGAAATGGAAAAATGTTCGCACCGGATTCTTTAGAAGTTTGATGAAAAACAGACGGTTTCATTTGTTCGATAGCATGCAATTTATGTTGCCGGTGTTTCTTCGGAACGAAACATTCGCTAAACAGTTTAATTTACTGAACCACTCCCAGGCTGTAAACAATGAGAGTGAAATTGTGAAAATAGAGGACAGCAGCTCGGAACCACTAAATGATGATGAACTAGAAGAGTTAGAGAATAATTCATCGGACTCTAAGGGAAATCAAAGATATTTTTCGGAATTCAGTTTTTTAAACAACAATTCAACTAAACAGGAAACGTCAACAGCTTCATTGAAACGAGACAGTGCGAGTGCGAGTATAATTTTAGATGATAACGATAGTTCCTCGTCAAGTGCGAAAAAATCGAAAACCACTGATAACAGCGTTAGTCAAATAACCAAAGAAGAACAAGCACTCATGTCATTTTTTAAAGGCATTGCACCTGATGTACTATCGCTGTCAGCACAACACCAGAGGTTCTTAAAGAGAAAAATTGTTGAGATGGTCGATGATTTGCATAGTGAAACTAGTGAAACTGTTACGAATGGATCGAAAAAATGTCAAAGTTTAAACGGAACGAATGGCATTTCAAATAATGGAACTTAAAAATGGCAGGATGACAAATTGAAGTTTTTTTTTTACTGTCTTATGAGGCTGATACAGTTTTTGTTAAAATACTTTGAAATACGTAAGGCATTCTAAAGCTAAATGTCGCTCATGAATTAGAAATTGCAAGGCTAATTACATCCCATTCCCAATATATGTACCTACCTACAAATATAAAAATATGTCATACATATTATTTTCGATAAAAACTATAATTTTATATAGTAAACCTTAGATGTATACCTATTTGTTCAAATACAATTGTTTGGTTAAAAAAAGTCTTGCACGTTGTAAACTGTTTATCTGGCGGAAGTGGAAATAGGTAAGTACATTTAAGGTACATTATTCTTTTTTGAAACTCAAAATTATCAAAGCCTAGGTATGCCTAATCCCATAAACTATTAGAACATACCTACATATCCTAAGTTATGAGTTGAAGTTGAAAGTCCGTTTTGTAAAAAAACGAGTACCTACCGGTTGAGTTTATAAAATATGTATGTAGCTATTTGTGCAGGAACATTTTCTTCAAGTAGAGAACTCAAACTAAAAAATGGCCTCCACGTATTAAACGTGGTTAGCATGTTTGTCTTCTACCTGGGAAGTTCGAGGTTCAAATCGCATCAGAAACATAATATTGCTTTTCCACAGGTAGGTAACGCCTTTCGTAAGGAATTTGCAAGTCCGCCGAGAGGAATAGGGAAAAGGCTTTCTCAATTAGTTATTCGGAATCGAAGATATGGTTAAGAATACTGCTTAAGGACCCCGGCTTTCCACTTTGTTAAGCTGTGTAGGTACATAATATAATATATAATTATATATTTAGATAATAATAATAATGTCAGTGTCAAAATAATGATTCAAAGTTAAACCCTAAGATGGCTTACCCTGTATACGTAGTCGCGCCCGTGTTATTGTGTGCGCGTATACCAGTCGGTATTAGTTAGAACAAAACTGAATTAGGATGACCTTAAATTCAGAAATATATATACATAGGATATCGACAATCAACATCCACAATAATATTACTCGTACCTTCTTATCTGCATAGCTTGAGTAAGAACTTAGTAAGTTTTTACATCATAGTTCGACAATTTGTTTTTTACAGGCTTGGATCTGAATGAGCAATGTTGGATCAAGTGAGTATACAAACGACCGTCTTTCTCGATAAGCCATTGGAAATCTGTAGCCTGTAGGTAATTTTCATTTCCTCACAAGAATGGTAGAGACAAATATAACTATTAACCGCATGAGGCATGGGATCCGAAACACCTTTTTCCAACAATTTACTCGGATCTATTGGTCGTTTTCAAAACGCAGCCCTTGTATGAATTTTATAATGCTTGAAAATTTTGCGATAACTAAATCAAAAAAGAACTTTAAAAAATAACTCTTTTTTCGGCTGACGGCATAACGCATAAGCCAATGTTTATTTGTGAAAATTGTTAACAAAGAACTATGTAACTACAAAACTATTTTTATTTATGGCCCTTATTATGAGTAGCGAATCGAACTAAGATCCTAGCGAATTCGATAATTTCGTATTATGAGTAGCGACTCGCTTAAATGAAGTTCGCTTCAAATGTCAAAAAGTTATCGACTAGAGCTATCGACCAATTATGAGTAGCGAACGTTCGATATTCTATTCGCCCAGCACGTCAAAATCGGTCGAACGAAAGTTATTGGTGATAAAGCAAGTGAAAGAAGGGTTTTGTTTTTTTGTGTTTGTTTACTGTTTCTGTTTGGATGCATTTCTGGAAAAAATGAGTGAATTAAGAAAAAAGTTCTTATATTTTTATTAACTATTAAAAACAAGATGCTTATTTCTTTCGATTCATTAAGGACAAACAGCAGTCAGTTCGCAACGCAACTGGAGGGAGACAATATACGCCACTGTCTTTGTTGCCTTTAGAATAGGCAGTTGACTAATCCACTGGCTGTATCTTTTAATAAAAGAATGAATACAGAAGTGCCATTGGAATTGCTGTCACCGCGACCCGCGACAACTACAAACATATGTAAATGCAGTGTAGTTATAAGGGTTGTTCGTTGAAGCCCTACGGTCGCCCTGGGGTCGCCACAAAGCGTTTTTAGAGAAACCTAAAGTGGCCCTGAATGTCAAATTGAGTGTTTTTGAGCCCCAGGGCTGACCACTAGGTTTTCAATCAACTCGCCCTAGCTTTTTGCTGTGGCGAGTTGAGGAGCAGAGGCAAAAATCACGGGTATCGCCTTTCGCGAGGAATTGGCAAGTCCTCCGTTAGTAAAAAAAAAAAAATGCGCTTTCTCAATTAGCCGTTCGGAACCGGCAAAAAATTTTAGGTCCCCCTTCATTCCCTCACAAGGCATGGTTGTGAGAAATGCGCTAGGCCCAGGGGCTCCTCGCTCTGTTGCGCCACCTTATTTATTTTTATTTATTTGGTCGCCAAATCCGAATTTCGGTATAGATAATTTTTATAATTTGCAGAAGTTACTCGTTCGTCTACTTTGCCATGAGCTTATACTGAATAAATTGACAATGAAAGTTTAATGATTAGTAAAAATGTTCGTCCACAAATCAAATCCAAAGTTTTCAATCTTTATTGGAAAACCTTCTGTATAGAATTTAATTATAATAAAAAAGTGCACAAAGGAAACTTTTCTATCGAACAGCATTGTTCTGATTTTCTCAAAGGGTTGTCCGTTCTTTAGATATTGCAACGCGTTTTTAAAAATGAAAGCTTTAGCACATTTCGCCATATTCATACTTGAACGTGACTCACTAAAAAATTACAATATCAAAAATGGCTACTGGTTGTTTTCTTTGTCGACTGCGGTAAAGGGTAAACAAACTATTTCAAGGTCAGTTCTGTTTTTAAAATCAAAATCCCATTGACAATTCAATAATTTGGTTTGTATCTGAAGAATTAAGAGTTAATCCTCTAACTTGAAAAGATTAAATGATTTTTGAAAACCTAACAACCAATATATAGTTAATTTATTAATCAATCATTTATACTTATTGATTTACGACCACATATTCTAAAAAGATTGAATTGATCATAAAATTGATAAACTATTCTGCGAATACCTCAAATACCATGATGAGGCGTGTAAGATTGTTAGACATTATTAAGATCATCAAATCATAAAACCATCTTATTTGTTTACGAAGACGTGCGTGCGTGTGTTACCTAATCACGTAAGATGTATTATCAAAAGTATCAATTTATTCGATTTATTAATTGAGTAGTCAGTTATAAAATATTCAATCAATTGATATGCCAACCGTTTAGATAAATTTTTGTGTGACCAACTTTAGTGTCAGTGCACCCTCTCTAACGTTGTGAAGTTGAATTCACTGACTGTCAATATTTCATTTATTTTGATTTGAATACCTACTTTACATTGATATTATGGAATTCTTGATGCTCTCACAATATTGATCGTTTTTTATTTACATAAATAGAGTTTTTAGTCATTTATGCAAATCTTAAATTATTGACAAGAATCCATTTTAAAGAGTGTGTTGTGTTTGAGGTTAATAAAAATGCTAACGAACATATAGTAGGGCGCCACACCATCGATAAAACTTTAAGTACCTATCTCCTTTTTTTGTTAAGAAATCTTCCTTCCATCAAAGCTCTCTCTCTAAACATCATCTGCAACTAATCTTTGAATACGAATCAAAATATTTCATTCCATGAATCAAAAGGCTGTACGTAAATATGTTGAATATCATAACTCTCATCGTGGACACACACTTAATCTAGTTTTTGATACATGTTCTCCCATCAAGAACCCGTTCTTTCAGGTATAGGATAAGTACGTATTTCAGTTTCAAGATGCTTGCGATTCAACAGAAAACATGTTTTACGATTAAGTCCGTTGCATAATCGTCATGTAATCGGTTGTGCAAGATCAAATTCAAGATCTTTCTTTGCGATAGACAATTATAATCGTGCACGAGAAACTCGTATGTATCGCTAATCGTATAAAAGATAAGAATGGGTTCGTTCATCAGTTGACTCAATGGGAGCCTAAAATAACAATGTACACATACATATGTGTGTATGCAGTTCAAAAATAAGTTCTAATTTCGAATGAAATAAATAAGTAAAAAAATAATAAGGTCAAGCGGATTTTTTTAAAGCTAGTGGTACCCGGCGCGCGTTGCCACACCCAAGAAAAAACAAGTGCCTATTCAATATAAAATGTGATATTGAATTTCTTTATTTTATCTCATTGCAAGATGCAAATGGATAAACATGGAAGCGATTCAAACTCAGCTCCTCTTCACTAGATGCTACATTTATTTTCGAGGGACATTACACCAAGATCGATCCGAACGAAGCCTCATATCATGTGTCCCAATTTAAATAATTTACTTCTTGTTCATTAAATCATTAAATTAATTATTGCTTTTCAGCTCAAAAATATCTGCTTAGCTTCGTATCTCAAACTTCATAAACAAAAACTATTTCCATTAAAATTCATTCTATGGGCCAACTAAAACTATCCATCTCCTAACTGGGCAAACGTTATAAGACATTAGTTTGAATTCAATGCTCATTTGCTTCATCTTACAAAACGATCTTCAAAAAACTAAATATCATTAGTCTTGATTTAATTAGTCAGAGTTTTTTGTTTGTCTGTCATAAATAAGTTACCCACTTTTATTTCCATATTCTGGCTGTGATCATTTGTCGCTCAACACAAATTTACAGACTTCGAGGAAATTAATCATAAATCTTATTGAAAAAGTTCATCACCGCCCCACTTGATAATGAATAAGTCACTCATAACAAACCGTTAATATCTACTGATCTAAATGTACGATTCAAGAATGTTCACAAAATGGGTTGGAATGATTGTGAAGAATTGAATAGTTTTTTGATTTGTATGTTTATTTCTAATACTTCTTTATTTGTTAAAGTTAAAATAACATTGTCTGATGATATCATCATCTAACAAGATCGCACCGATAAGTGTGCTTTGATTGTCTTCTTTTTTTGAATTGTATAGCTTATATATAACGATCGATTCTTAATAACGACAAATCACTTTTTTGCGAAAAAATGCCAATTTTTGAATGACAGAACTTTGTTTTGATATTCAAAAAAGGGAAGGGAAATTTATGGCTGTTGACCTCCAGACTCTTAAGTCTAATTCATCAAACAAGCATCGTCGTTAATCTTAGCAACACATTCTTTTAGTTCTGATCTAATTCATTCGATAGAAAGTTTATTGGCTGTAGAATCTTCATCAAACAGAATCTTTATCTATTCGGACATTTTTAATGTCTCCATTATTTTGTGAACTTCCTACCTGAATAAAACAAGCATTTTTTGACGTACGTTCGCTAAGAATTAATTTGAATGTTTTTATGTATGCTAGGCGGCTTTAATTGTTTCACCTCGTTGGCCTTAATGAACTCATTATGTAAGGAGCTCGAGTTTATGCGTTTTACAAAATGAATTAAATTGATTCAAATAAGATGAGTAAATTAGTTGATTAGACGTTTTAATTGGTTTCTACTTACATGGAATTCGTTTCATGAGAAAAAGGCTATGCGACGAAGAACATCTGATTTGAATTTCAGATGCACCAGATAACATCTCATTTCAAAGTAACGAAGCTTTATTTAAATTGTATTGCATGAATTAAGGTGGAAAAAGGTTGGGTATTTCAAATCACCAAGGTCAAAACTTTCTTACAAGCAAGTGGAAGGTCCATTTATCTTTGTTAATTCGAATTCTGATCTTTCTACGACTAAAAATTAAAATAGAGTAAGTGCCTGATTCTGAGTGCCTCACAATGGAACCAAATATCGCATTTGAATGGACTAAAATCCAGAGTAAAAAAACTTGACCTGTGAATTTGCAGGCTAAAACAAGTAGGCTTCTCTAAAATCGATAGTCTGCTGTTATGTAGACAACACATAACAGCAGACTATCGTGCCTGGGTGCCCTGGGAAGGCTTTGATTGGTGTCAACTTGACAGCTGCGGTGCCCAGGTTTTGCAACTTATAGTAAACGTCAGTTGTGCTTACTACCTTTTTGCCATTAATTACTAGTCGTCTACAGCAGTATGTAAATTGCCGGTGTATGCGAGAGACATAGAGACGAATAAAAATAGAAAAACACTATAATGTCCTGCGGGTAATTCTAGTTCTGGCATCTCTGCAAAACACGTATGACTATAGTCGTAGTGTAGTAAAAGTTAAGTATAAAGAACTTATCGAAATCTTTGATGTCAAAAACGGCATTCAACAAGGTGACAAACTGTCATGCGATTTTTTTATATCATACTTATCATACTTAAAAAGTTTGTTCGTAACTCAAATGCCAACTCAAGATTCATAATTTTTAAAAAGTCTATATACTACAGGTTTGTTCGTTGAAGTCCTAGGGCCGCCCTGTTGTCACCAGAAATCGTTTTTTTATAAACCTGAAGTCGCCCTGAATGTCAAAGTGAGTGTTTTTTGGACCCCTAGGGTGTTGACCTGGGTTTGGCCTTAACGCGCCATAGCTTTTGCTGGGGCGAGTTGAGGGCTGTCAAATGGCATGTAATTTTATTAAAATGACAGGGATGTTTGTGATTTTGTGGCTTAGCGTTTTTTTAGGACTGAAAACCCCTTTTTTTGACAACTCATAGGGTTGTCAAGAAAATCTGGGTCAACCCTGGGTAAAGTTCAACGATGAACCTAATAACTCGCTTACGCAGACTTAATGCGAAGAAGCGAGCGTAGTATTACAGCAGCTGTTGCGAGCATTGATAAAAAAAGAGGCAAAATACGGCTTTTGACGAGGTACCATCGAGGTAGTGCAGTAGCTCGTTTACCTAGGATCCTTATAAGACACAAATAATAACATTAGCGTAGAAATATGTCACAGAACTACTTTTGTAAAATGCTGTTTCCTTGGCTTAAGAAGGTAATTAAAAAATAAAACCCTCTCTATAGAAACCAAGGTAACCCCTAATAAGACCTTGACCATCCCAGTCAAGCGTTGGCATTATCTTAACTGGATGAGGGTTCAGTCGTTTCGAAAGAAATACACTCCGTGTCCGTGTATAATCCTTGGTCAAATAAAAAAACAATATGTGACGAAGAAGATTCAACCAACAAGCTGTATGAGCTGAACCATGACAGGCGGGCATACGCATCCCGATACTCGATTATGATAGCTGCAGTTGGGACATGGTTTTTTTGAACGCACATTGCAGAATCTAAAAGTGAAGTAGCTCGCCCGAAATAGAAATCGTTAGTTCGTTGAGGATCAAATTCACGCAGAACTGTAATGCCCACTTAAACAAGTATATAAAAATTACACGATGGGACAATGCCATTCACCAAAGATGGCACTCCGTCTCATTTGATTACGAACAGGTAGCTTTTTTAATTTAAATTCAAAAATAGAATAGTGAATAAAGGATATATTTTGTTAATTTTTCAGAAACAAAATTGAGACTGAGTTGAAAATGGTAAAGCCTAAAAACCTCACAGAAACCACTTATGTACTTATTTTTAAGTGAAACTTTTTTTAAATTTTAATGTGGAAATAAGTGAAACGAATATCAGTCACAAGGATTAAATTGGCGATAGAATGAGATAGAATATAAATTTCACATAATTTTATACTGTTGCTCTCCTCTTTGTGCGGTCCTTTGTAGCGCCCCCACCGTATTGTCTACTAAGCATTGTTCTTATGTAAGCTTCTTGTGTAGTGGATAGTGGGTATATCTATTTCTACACCGTGACACCTGGGTATATAAAAAAGATAGCAAATAGTCTGTGCTCAATGCATTCGTTTTCGCTACGCACTAAAAGACGCAGAGCAAACGTGTTGTGTTATTGAGGTGAAATTTCTTTCGCGATGAAACGAAAAAGCGACACAGAAAAACAAAAATATGGAAAAATAACATTCAGTCTGCGAGAGGATCAAATAATTGCAAGAATTTCTTATATTATTCGTCTCCTCTTTGTTCGGGAATTCATAGTCGCCTTTTCCTTTCTGAAGTTTCAATTTTGTCCTTTTTGCATTGTACACACACTTTGATATTGAACAGCAGCTTAAAACACCAGATAAATGTGTTATTTGAAGATTCGCAATAGTTTTTAGTGATGGGTGTGAAGTAAAAACAACAAACTGACTGTTCGTAATCATGCAAACGATCAGATCATACAAACGTGGTAATAGCATAGGAAAGTGATGGCAGTGGTCAAGGTCTCATAAACTTTCGTTGAAGTGTACCTAGTGAGTCATACCTTCACAATCGAAATTCTGATACAAAAAAAATTGATAGAATTTCCTTCGTCGCTTCCTTTCATGAGCCGAAAGGCTGTAATGGACCTATTGTCCGGAAGATGACTGAAGCCATCAGTTTTCTGTGAGTAAAAGTACGACATTCTAACCAGAATCATGCGAGTAACAAACTAAGCTAAAAACTATAGGTAGTTCCTTTATCATATTTGATAATGAACCACCAGTTTACTCTGAAAAGACCGAATCTTGTATTAAAATTGAAATATTTATCCTCTGCAAATGAGAGTACCTGTATATCTATATCCTTATATCTTCAAACAAAAATTATGAAAATGATGCTGAATTAAAAACTAAATCCTCCTTCCCTTTGCTGGAATATTTTTGTCAAATCTGAAAAATGTCACATTACTCCTACGCCAGAGTTCATTCACATTCAACCTCTTGCTTAGACACCAAAATGGATTTCAAATAAAATATTTTTACCAAACCTTCAGCTGTTTAACACTTCAAAGACAAAACCCACCTACCTCTATCTATAGTCATTTGCATATCACGCTTTCACAGCTTTAAAGAGTATCAACTACGAACGATGAGATAGACATAATGACATCAAATTTATTTCACTTCTTTGTATTATTTGTAAAAATGTATGATCATAAATATAAAATAATTAACTTAGAACTTAATAGCGTTTTTCATTGAAATCCGAAAGAACTACTCTCAAATGCAGAACTACTCTTTTCAATGAAACATGTTTCAACAGTTTTGTCGTAGTATTGGTGACAATTGTCAGGAATAGCATTGGGTGCATTCACTTCTGTAGTCACTATGTAGTCAAAATTCAATTAGTTTTGTGAATGCAAAATTGAACTACAAACGTATTAAATCCTTTTTTGTTTGTTATCTTTCGTATTTTTTTCCGAACAGCCCATTGTGAAACGTCGAAATGATTCTAAATTAACTTTATATCTGAAATTTTTACATTACGTGGGGTGAAAAATTTTCAACTCATTTCGCAGTTGTTTCTAATGACTTGATTACGTAGTTACTAAAGCAGTGAATGCGCCCACTTGCATCTTTTAAATTTTTTTTCACTCCATGTAGGTGATGGATGGAAAGGGATGACGGGGAAGAAAATGACAACAAACAATCAGCGAACTAACAAATTCTAAATTATTTTCATATTTCTGCACTCATATTCAATTACTTTCTTTTTTCTTTTCAATTTTAATAATCATCAAACAAATTTCATAACAATTTTTTTCCATTTGACATTTGATACAACAGATGTTTTTGCATGTGTGTGTAATTTTCAGAGTAGATCTCCCAACCGATTGGGAGTAGATCTTTGGCGTTTAGAGTTACTCCAGAACTACTCTTTTTTCCAATGAAACATCAAAAATGAAAAAAGAGTAGATCTTTTCACAAAAGGAGTAACTCTTTTCGTCAATGAAAAACGATATAAGAAAGATACAAAGATGGCCTAATGAATCGCACTCACCTGTTGTCGTTATGTGCAACTTGCAAGCCACAGGTGAATATAACTCCAATTATTCTATGCAACGTTCGAGCATGAATGCTCTCGATTCTTTCATACGAGTATCAAATAGATAGAATAACAAGAAAAAACACTTTCAGTGTATGTAAGGAGAAGGGTTTTAATTCAAACTTAAAATAATCTTTATCACTATACTTCACATTCCTTATGGAATAAAGCCAAGATATTCCTTTTTTTTTTTCTTATTTTAAAGACCACATTAGGCACACTCACGGACACAAACCACAAAACAATAGCAAAAAAAAATATTTGTTGTTTGTGTATCGAACATGGATATATATTTTATTTAATTTTCTCTTTTTTTAAGTTACATGGATAAATAATAAACTAGATGAGCGATGGCTATGACGACGCACGAAGCACGATACAATGCCTATATTCGCCTTCTTCACTGATCTCCGTAGTTCGCATAGAAATCTCAAGAGAAGTTTGCCTTCAGATTGGATATTTTCACTTTTTTTCTTAATTTTTTTTTTGTTATGCACAGAAATAAAATAGGATAAATCTATACAACACTAGGTTAAAAGTAAATATAATAAACAATTATAATCCAATGATCGACATTAAGACAGATAGACCGCGCTCTCTTTAAAGAACCGACGAAGGCAGCGTTTGAACTCAACTGAGTCTTGGTAGTTTTAGTTTTCATCTGAGAGAGTGGAGCTCCCCAGTCAACTTTGGAGGAAGAATGAAAAGTTGAAACATAACTATACTCTATCTATCTACCTATCTTTTCTTTGTAAATGAATTTTCTTACTCTGCTCAGGTGTATCTTGTACATAGGTAACCAATCTACCTGTTGTTTTGTGTATTATGTTTGAACCTCCTCTGCCGCTTTCGAGTTTCTTTTGCCATTACGTTCTTTGTGCTTGTGCATCTTTTAATAGTTGGTTGCTTGGCTGGTTGGTCGACTCCGGCTCGGTATGAGTTGATATTGTGTTGTTTTGAATGAATAGCTTGTGACAACAACAACTTGGAGTCTTCATAATGCGACCATTCTTCGCTGAAAGGCTTGTGGGAATGGAATCAGCAAAGTGTGACCATAGAGGACATGAGCATTCGTTTATGGTTGCCCGTCTTTCTATAGATGGATGTTGAGAATTTGTTATTCGAGAAGCAAACTACTTGGGGTGGCTGCTGTGATAGTAGGTAGGACATGCTCTGCTCAGACCTCATCATTTAATTATGGGGTGCTGCCGAGATCTTACATAAGTTGTTATAGATACCTCATACTTTGCCATTTGACAATTTAACAAGACATAGAACTCTTTATAAGGATATGGGAGAAAAATTTCGTGAATGTGTCAAATTTCAATTGTAATGAATTTTCTAATTGTCAAACACATTCAAAGGGAATTGAAATTCGAAACATTGTTTTACAAGCGTATAGTGGACTGCTATCTTTGTTCAAAGCACCAAAATAAAACTTACTAAATATTTCAGAGCTTCTCGAGGCATTTATCAACTAAAGGTTTTTCGAAACCAAAGCGATTTTGTAGTTGCGATATGGCAAATTCATTTGTCAAATTATAAGTTTGTTGGTTGAAGCCCTGAGTTTGCGTTTCGATACACTTATAATTGTCCAATGTCGCTGTTTCAACTACGAAATCGCTTTGATTTGGGGGAACATTAATAGGGATAGGCAAGAACAAAATCCATCACGGTCCAAAATTGTCAGACGTCTCTGAGAGAGATGTCAAATTAGTTCAACATTCACCTCTCATGTGTGCCAGGGCACAGGGACATACCAGGTAACTGTATGGCAGACGAACTAGCCATCCTACGCTCAGAATGGAACAACATAGGTGCACCTATCGCTGCAAGTTAACTCCTACTTAGACAAGACGCTTCGAGGATAACAAACACTAGATGGACTGTGAGTAACAACTGCCTTGCAACCAAAAAAGTTTGGCCGTGTGTAGACTCAAAACGCTCAAGGAGTTTGTTAGCCCTGAACCGCCTGTATCTACCATAGGTGTTCTTACGGGACACTGTCTAATAGCAAGACACGCCAAAAGACTTGGTTTGTTTTCAAATGATTTCTGCAGGTCTGCTGGAGCTGCATGGACGAAGAGGAGGAGGAAACCGTTCAACACCTTCTTTGCTCATGCCTTGCACTACTTCATAGGAGGAAAACTCATCTCGGTGAAATCTTCTTCGATGATACTAGAAATACATTAAAAGTTCCGCCTGGTTCGACTAGCAGGTGATTAACCGGCTAGTCCCGTAATAGAAGATTAATAAGTGATCAACTCGTTAATCTTATATCGGGTTTCTGAGATCAGTAGGTGATTAACTTGCTGATCTCTGTGGTATCACATTGGGCCCTTGCGGCCTAAGTGTGTCAGGCAATGAACTCATTGGCTGACAGCCACTTCTACCTAATTTAACCTAGGCAAGAACAGGACCTAGAAGACAAGGAACTGAAAAAAAATATGCCAATGTGCTCTGAAAACTAATTTCTACTTGTAGAAACAAAAACACTCACTAGATTCAGTTTATTTTCGCCAGAGGGCAGTAGTGCCTTTGTACCATTCGTTCGTTTTTTAATTATATTGGAGCCTTAAGGTCGTTAAGATGAATATGCCTTTTTCTGCTTTACATTATGAAAAGACTTGTGCCTGATTTGAGAGCACATATTAAAAAAACCAAGTGCTCACAATTACAAAGCTATCAAGATTTTGATGCAAAAAAGGCATAATTGTATGAATACATTAATATAAATTTAAATTTAGTGTAAATAAATAAATAATTCACTCTTTTGAATTACATCATTTATATTTACAAAAGTATAAGGCAGGGCCAACAGGTCGATCGTGACAAAGCAAAAAATATAAATACGTAGACCAGACACAGTCTTAAATAGTTTCAATAAAAATATTTACCATTGTGGTCACCTATTTTGAACAATTAGTTCTAGAAAAACTGTCTACTTTGCGCTTTTTACTATAAAACCTTGCTTAAAAACATATATGTACAATGTACATACGCCCGTTACTTCGAAACAAATCAGCCACAAATTGTGTTTATACTTATAATGTATGTACAATGTACATATCTTCGTCAGAGTGCCTCATGAATCATGATATCTGTTTTCTTAATGTGCCTACTAGCACAGCGCATGTTCGCATAGTTGAGGCAAGTTTTTACAAAAATTTCGAGATCTAATGGACAAAATATAAAAATTTCTTGATGAAAGGGGTGATAATTATCGGAAATTGTGTGATTTAGACTCGCAATGTGATTAGCTTTTTTGGCAGATTTTACTGGAAAACTGAGTACATTAAATCTGAATCTACAAGCCAAGAATAAAACATTAACAGAAAAAAATAGAGTGAGTTCTATTGCAGCGTTTCAATGTCAAACAGCGTCTATGATAGTTGACATGGAAAAGAAAAAATTTTAACAATTTGTTAACATCAGGGATCATATGAAAAAAACATCCTACCTACAACTTCATTTCTGAGAAATATACGACAGAAATTAATGCAAGGGTAGCAGACTTCGAAATTCACTTTGTTATCCCTTCAATAATTCCATTGATCATAGTGATATCTATAAATTGGCTCCAAAATTTGCAGATACATTTCAAATGGAGCACATGATGTTACAAAACGGAATTATTACTCTGCGCTGCGACCTTGTTGACCTTGCTTAAGAAATATTTAAGCAAGGTCATCCTCTGGTCAAGATTTCTGGGCATTGGTTTCCAACGAAAAATATTCAAATTTGAAGAAATGTGTTGAACAACTTCATTCGTGTCTAGGTTCAACATAAATTTATGTGAGTCAGCGTTTTCCTACTTAAAGCAAACAAAAAGTAAACACCGTTTTCGCAATCTCCAACTACAAACCAGATTATGCTTAACTAGTGGAAGATACTAAGAATCAATGCTCACACTAATATATTTGTAGGTAAATCAGTAGTTAAGTAGTAAGTACATACTAAGTATAATTTTCAGTTATGTTTTTTCGCTCAGTAAAATAAAAAATGCTACATGATTGTGTACCGAAACATGCTGGTTCATTTAAGATTTTTAACAGAATGTAATTGGTAGATCGCACAGGGTCTCGTTAGTGAACAAGAGATCTTGGGTCCAGTCAAGTTGGCCACACCTGGTATAAGGTATACTTCTACCGAAAAAAAAAAACATTATTTTACATTAATATGGACAGAAAAACAACACACAAATATAAAAAAAAAAAACATAAAATGTCCGTCCTGAACAATTTGAAAATTAGCACTTCGGCCTTTGTCTTACCAAGAGTGCGAATCGCAGCTTTTTGGCCTAATTAACTATTTTCTCCCTCTTATGCTCTCTTATTGTTTTATTACTAACTTTACTATAGATAAGGGTATAGGAAATTCAGTAGATACTCCAATCAACGTATCAAATAGTTTGGTGGAAAGAAAGAAATAAACAAGGAAGAGAGCTTGTTCGCAGTTTATTTTCACTTGAAAAATTAATTCGGTTGAAGAATTAAGTTGAATTAATTATATTTTGCATATTTATAGTTTTTTACAATTCGCTTCAAATCGGTTCATTGTAATTAAGTTGCTCTTCCCTTCCTTTTTTTAAGTATAATTGGTTACTTCTTTGCAAACTAATTGTCCCTTTTCTCACAGTTAACTAATTATTGGTTATCAAACAATGCTCTGCATCACTGTTAATAAAAAAAAAAAAGTTAAAAAGATTCCTCCTTTAGGTAAAAGGTTTTTGTCGTTTTCGTTTAAGATAAATTATATGATTCTAATTAAACAAGAATGCGAAGCGACTGAATCGTTGTTGGTGGTGCTCTGGATATAATTTTCTTTTCAATTATACATGAGGAAACAAAGCAAAGACGAATCTATTGTCTTCCATAAAATGCAACGACATGGTGATGAATTAAAGGAGATATGTTAATACATATTTGGCAAGACTTTTGTAAATTTGCACTTGAGAAGATTATTTTATTTTAATGAAGTTATACAAGTTGGAAGTTCCTTACTTATTCCCTTTATCTTATTACCGAAACACATCAACGGAGAGCAGTCGCTTATTTTAATGTACATATAGGCAAATGCAATTTCTCTATTAGAACTGTTACAGGGTATCTTATGAATGTAGACTGAAATGATCTTTACCAAAAATTTACATGTGATGCGCGTGGCGTAATGGGCAGCATATCTGAATGTTACGCGGCAGGTTCGTGTCTCAAATTCCAACAGAAACCTAAAAATGTTTTCCCACAGGTATCACCGCGAAGAATTCACAAGTCCTCCCTTAGTAAATTAATTGCAATGAAAAGCGCTTTCTCAATTAGCCGTTCGGAATCAGCAGAAAATTGTAGGTTTTCTTCTTTCCTTAACAAAGCATGGTTGTGAGAAATGATCTAGACCCCGGGGCTCACCGCTCTGTTGCGCCACGTGTATGTAAACAAAAACAGGACCCTTTTTGTCATTAAAAACCAAGAAAGATTCGTTTGCAGAGTGTCGCAATAGGAAACCAAAGGAGATTTTATTTTGGGCACAAACTATAAAAGCAAAACTGTATCCTTTATCTAACTTTAAAAAGATGAAGTTTTAGGGAAGGGTAATGAGGTTGATACGGAACCAATCGATATTAGAACTAACAGTTATCAGCTGAGTGGATTGGATTCATTGGAGGCATATGAAGAACAGTATAATCAGGTAGATAAAAGAAACGAATATTTTGATTATCGATAGGTTTTTTTTAGAAAGATATAGTCAATCAACATTACCTGAGAAACGCCAATGAAAGAGATTGTCGAATATTTCTCTACGATCTTTTCACGTACTCAATTTGGCTTAGTTATACGTCTTCATAAAGAGAGCATTGAAAATGTGAACATATTTGTGACCGCACTTGCCAAACGTATTTAAAGATCGGGCGATAAATGTACAGAAATCCAGTTACTTAAAGGTCGAAGAACTCCTTGGACCATCTCTTAACCAAACTTCGTGCTGAATTGGCTTTGTACATTATATCGCCGATATTTGAGATATCTGTTCTGAATACGGATTTGAAAACAAAAATCTAAAATGAATTCGTACGAATTACAAATTAGGTGTTTATACCTTATAGTAATTGGAATTTTATACATGATCAAATACTAATATAATTTATTAATAGTAATAATTTAAATAAATCATAGACCGACTTCGATTCCAATAGCAAAATAACACAGGAATTTAGAATAAAGGACAGCAAAAATTCAAAAACGGGGTACATATATGGTATCCGAACGAAAAGATGAATCAACATTCCTTTAAATCCACACAAAACAAACGCAACATAGTACTTTTGTTTGATGAATTATGTTATCGAACTTTAATTTCTTAAAATTGTTCGTAAGTTTAAGAACATTAAAGTTCCTTTAGCAATTTAAGTGAACTTCATTTTCAGCTACCAAGTTTTTGAATCTGGATTACCCATGACGAGCTTTTAAGAAACAATAACACTTAACTTTAGTTTTTTTTTCCTGAAAATTTGAAATTTATAAACGGGGATGAAAAAAAATTAATTTCTCTCGTAAGTTTATTTTTATTCAGTTGACGTCCTTAATATAAATTTTATTTAAAAAAAAAAATGTTTTCAGTGCTGTAAATTTATGCACTTCAATACATAATTTGTAAACTAAACTTTCTAAACTAGATTCAAGTCTTTTATGATACAAAAACGTTTTCTTTATTTCATATTTATTTATAATTTCATTAAGTCAAATTTTCATAGAGTCAACAATATAAGCTTTGAGTTAGATAAATAGACAACAATTATATTCGATTGATAGTTTTTCTGTAGAGGGTAAGCGTTAAATTGACATAGATTTTTAAGTTTTGTTTTCGTTTATTTTGTTTTCTATACGATTGCATTTTAATACTTTCTTTTTCGTCCTAGAGCTTATGAAGCGTTTTATCAAGCAATTTTTATTTAATTCCAGTTAAAGCATTTATTTTTAAATAATAATTTTTTTTCAATATTTTATGAAATTAGCGCATTCACTAGAAGCAGTATTCCTTTATGAATAATAATTTTATTTTCTATTCAATGTAAACGATTACTAGATGATATGATTTATATTTTAACTAATGTCTAAAATTGTATATGAGACTTTTTTGTATTTTTATCTAGAAGGAGATGCGAGCAACACACATTTTAATTTTTTACTTCAATACACTCATATATTTTGTATTTATTCGTTTCAAAAATATTAATTTTCATAGTCTTGTATTGTTCTATTTTTATATAAAATATTTGTTTGTACGTTTATCAATCACAGATTTTCAAATATAAGTTTTAAATACTAAATGTATATTTTAGTTAAATTGTTGTTTTCAATCGGTGAGCGATATAGTACTACTTGCATGATATATTTTCGGTTATTCGACAAATTGACATTATAACTTCGATGTCAAAGTGAATAAAGGGATGAGCTGCTACTCAAAAACAAATTAAATCAAACTAAAAACTTAAAAACGCAAGGTTTTTTGATAATAAAGAAAAAGTTGTGTTACCAAAGTAATGACCTCAATCAAAAGGCCCGTCAATAACAACAATTTCGGACTACGTATGCCAAAAAGGAAGCATTACAGACAGGGAATGTTGTTACGGATTTTGTCAATTTATTGTGCTAAATATCTTTTGCAAATTATTCATTTATAAAGTTGTTTTTAGGCCTTTCTATTTGGCATTCGTAGTTCAAATGTCTTACGACGACGGGGATCTGATAAGGTTCAGTATTTAAAGTTAATTGTTCCAAACATATTTTTATGATTTACTGAACGCGACAAAACTGCTTTGAATACGTGATTGGTGGCATTTTTTATATCTAAATGTATCACAACTTTTTGCTGCTTTGATGGTTTTCGAACTTCTTTTTAAAATTATTCATCATTTGTGAGAAGACATAACTCAAAACATAGAGCTTTTCAGTCATGGGTGAATTACCACTTTGTTGTTTCACATACAAACCAATTTTTTTTTACTACAATTATGAATTTTAAAATTTGGTATTAGCTAAAAACAGCGTTTTAAAGTGAATCACTCGATAAAATAAAAGAAATTCTCATTCATAAAACTAAGTCATCCTGAATACATGCTGATTACATATGTGTAGTTGGCTGTTAGTTATAGCCTATGCTCTGATTTCGTGTTCTCTTTTTTTTTTTCATTTTGACATAAAGACAAAGTGTAAATGAAAACATTCTCGGCATACATATGATCTTGCACCCAGTTAGAAGAAAAATTTTTGTCACTAAGTTAATAGCAGAAACATGGCTTAAGAATGAACGGTAGAACCTTGTTTCTGTTTATTTTGGAACAGTCTGTGTACAGGAAACCGCCGAATTTCCATAGAAACAAAGTTATTCGTTCATTTCCATACATATTCTATCAATTCCTCACTAAATTTGTCTACAACGATGAGCATATTTGGATAGGGACTAAAAAGCAACAAAAAACTTAAGATGAATGAGATGCAACAACGAACTGTACGGGCTATTTACCCTTGAGTTCCGGACCTGGACAAAAATAATCTGAAGCTTTAGCAGCTAAGATGACTTCCACAAATAAAGCATATGTTTAAGGCGTCCATCCTCTTTAAAATTTTCAATTTCGATTTCTTTTTTATGGTATTTTTAAAAGTATACTAAAATTTTTCAAAGATCCGAGCAGCTAAACTGTACTTTTAGGTGACGTTTACATAGCTACATATGTGTCTCCTTAAAATCACGATTTACTTTAAAGGCGTTTTTATCGAAATTACGTTTTTGGACAGCTCGTTGGTTAAATCCCCGAAACCAATCAACCGAACCTTACCAAAACTTTATCAGCCGTATTAATAAACGTGGAGTAGCGAAGGTGGAAATCGCTATTAATAAATGAAAATTTTTGTTAACTGACATCTACTATGTTATTCCACCGATGAGGGTGGTTTAGCGACGAAATAACCAAGAAATGTGTCAAATTACAAAACGAAAGAAATTTCTGAGTTAAAATACATGTTCCTGCAAAAAATAATGAATTTGGTGGTGAACAATTTATTGGATATCATAGGATACCTTTAGCAATGTTTAACACGCAAGCAACCAGTTTTGTCATGCATTCTCACATCAGTGGAAGATGGTTCAAAGCAAGCAAAACACGTTATTAATGAACTAAACCAAATTATGTGTTACTCTCAGTTCCAGGACGCTCGAGATCCTAGAGGTTTGCCTGCCGATCACGTTGGCTTAGTTCGAGTGGTCTGCATTGAGGGAATTGAAAGTAACATGTGATGTGGTACTCATGTTAGCAACTTATCCCAACTGCAAGCCATCAAACTGCTCCATGCAGAAAACTCCAAGGGAAAAGTTTATGTGCATTTTGTGGTGGGTAACCGGGTTGTAAAAAAGCTAGGTGAATATTACGACCGCGAATTGGCAATGAATAACACTCTCAAGTAAGGACATTCATTTGTTGTTTGTTGGTACATAGGCATCCATTTATATATTATTTTTCAGAGGAGGGCCGGCTATGCACTTGGAGCTGATTCAGAAAATACAGGCTAACTTGAAGAGTACCAACAAAAGCTTTCAGAAAGTCCTGAAAGACAACGCCGTGATGGAAGCTGAAAAACTAATCTTGTTGCCAGAGAAACCCAAATACTTCTCAATGCATAAAGACGGCATAGAGCCAGACTTCATCAATACTTTCCCTCGAAGTGCGCCTCAAGATATCTTCTACTTTCTCTCTGTGAGTGACAACAATGGCAAAGGACACGTTGTTCTTAGAGGAGATCCTTCCATAATTGAGAAGTTCGGTACCACATTCCTTGAGATACTCGATGAAAAAGGCTCCGGCAAGGGCAACAACCTGCAGGCCAAGGTGAACAACGTAAAAAAAGTCAAAGAGTGCGAGGCCAAGCTAAAAGAACACTTTGATAAAGAATAACCTAACAAATTCGCTATGAATGATAAAACTTGTTTTTATTTCACATTCATGTTTTATAAGAAAAAGTTTCCGCGCACTGCTTTTATGTACATATGTATGTACAGCGACCTAGTTTGACGATGTAAGGTCATATCAGATGAAAATACAACAAACAAAAATAAAAGAAAGTTTCATTTGCAGAGAGCCAAGTTTTACAAACCATTTTAATGAATAAAAAACAACTCATCGAAGTCTTCTGGCTTCCCTTTCGGATTCAAGGAGGCTGAGAATGTCGCCTTCACGCACGGGTCCCTTGACATTGCGAATGATTTGACGGTTTTGTTCACCGAGGAACTCTACCATAACTTGGGTACATTGTCTCTGGGAACCGGTACGACCGAGAACTTTGATAACGCGAGCCCAAACAACTGGTTTATCCATATTTTAACATTCTAAATAAATATTTCAAGTTGCTTGTCAATAAGCAGCAAAATTAAATTTCTCTAAGGGAAATCTCTGGTAAATGTCACTTTACTATTCCGGGAACAATTTATTTTTATTAATGAAAAATTTTAACCCATGGACTAACTCTTATTCTATGGTTTAGTAGGTCTGTAGAATAAGAGTGGAATAAGCGTTTTTTATTCATACGGCTGTACATCTTCGTTATGACTATAGTTATAGCATCACACGAATTTCGAAATGTTGAGTGTAACTTTTTTTCTTTTTTTTGCAAAAAACGATAAAAAAACGTGATTTTATCTGGAACTAGTTTGTCAACAGGGCACAACCATTTTTTTTTTGGAAAAGTCTTCTCCTTCTTTTGTAAAAAAACTGAGAAAAATTAATATACAACATTTTTTTGTCTTTTTTAACAGGGTATGTTTTAGGCCTTACAATTTTTATTCATGTCCAAAAATATTTATACTGGTCCAAAAAATTGGTGAAAATAGCCTTTTCTTGCCCGTCCAAAGATGGTAGACCCCTAAAAACAGTCCTTAAAATATTCGTGCCCAGACCTGAGGGGACAGCGCAGTTACAAAAAAAAATTTAACATAACGACGGAGGAATTCACTTGTGGAAAATCACTTCAACTAGCTTGATCTATTTGGAATGTTATAATCGGATTACTGTAATGGTCCGAAATTCTAACCTTTACACCAAGGATTCATTTGCTGTAGACAAAAGAAAGAACACACAGCTATATGGAATCTATAAAATATGATTCTGCTCGGGGAGTCAATGTTTGAGCGTTCGTTTGACGTTTAAATTAGAAGTTCAAGGCCAAAGAAAAAGACTTCCAACATTAAATTAAACTTCCGCAAGCTGTTTTAAAAGGAAAAGACAGACACAATACAGTGTCGAGTTGGCTGATCTGGAAATAGTACTTTTTCACCAAAACCACAAGAAAGTACAAGGATTGCTTATGACATATTGTCTAAACACAATCATCTCATCATCTAAAGTAAAGAATTGTATTTTTTTTTTATTTGGAAGGTTGTTCGTTCCTTTTGTTTTCAAGAGCATTGTGACCTCTTAGTGATCCCAACCCATCCAAATGTTGGCTGATCAACTTCGTTTTGAAATTTCTGTGCGGAAAGTTTAAGCAAACCAATCACCAACTTAACTACATTTACAATTACTTGCTATTACAGTTTTGTCGCAAAAAATATGTAATACATTGCGAAGGACACGGCAAATATTGAGTTGATTCACTGCCACACTATTGCGAAAATATCAGAAGTAAAAGCAAATTTAAGTAAAAAAAAAAGAAAGATCTACCATAAGTGTACATAAAATGAATATTAAAAATTTAATCAGAAAAAAAAACAGTTTTCGTCACTTCAGCTGGTATTAAGTTGGGCCAACAGAAGTGCAATGAAAAAAACAACAGCATATAAATATAATAAAATCACTAAAATACAATTCTAAAATAAAATTTTACAGCCAACATAACAATTCGAAACTGTATTCCATACAACACTGGTTACCTAAAAATTAATCAATTTCAAATTGCCTTACTACCTGATTTGAGCATTTCTTATTTAAGCGCTAACTTATTTTATATTTAGGATAGAAGCAATATTATTCATTTAGCTATGATATGTTGCAAAGCATTTTGCCTATTCAACAGTCAACCTTTGGAACGACCAATTTTAAACTTCATTGTTATGGTGACGTTGCAGTACATTGTTTATTTTCAGCTTGAGTGGGGAAAAATCTATTTTCTTAAAACGGGGCAAAGAGGTAAACTTTTTCGAATTGCTAAGATCATTTGTAACATTGGTCTTGCTCTTAGAGCATTTATCGATGTACTTGTTGTTTGGAGTGATCCTCGCCAAGGTAGCATATTTTTGATAGATCCTCGACGCACTGTCTGACCCTTGCATGCAATTGTTCTTTAAATCTGATTCGTTCTTCGTGTCGTCGAACTTGAAGTCAATATTTTGTAGAGCAGCAAGATTGAGAAGCCTTTGCGACTGGCTGTGATGAAGATTAGTGAGTTCATCATTGTGACGGGTTACTGTGTAAACGTTTTCGGAAATTTTTCTTGCCATAAGAGGCGATGATGACGATTTTTTAGTGGGACTTCTGTGGTTGTCACTCTCATCGACTACAGTTGTCGATCGCAAACGATGATCAATTATTTTTTGCGGTGATGATATGTAAAGATTCTCACGACGGACGACTTTAATATTGGCCAAGTGACGTAGGTGTGAATTTACATTTTTTTCTGCAATGGATGGACTGCGACGTCTCGTCTTTGCCGTATCACAACTGTTCGGATAGTATGACGGAATTTTATCATCAATGCTGATCACCGACTTTCGGGGAGTTTGATAGAAGCTTTCTTCCAGGTCGACAGAGGTCTTTTGTAAGGACGATCCAATGTTTTCGTAGAGATTAGACTTATTTAAATTTGACGAATTGGCCATGTTCTCATAAATGGCGCTCTCGTTGAGCTGCTGCACTTCTTTTTCGGCATTGTCATCTTTATCGTCATCATCATCATCATCTCTTTTTTGATCATCATTTTCCTTGTCACTATCTGAAGATTGTTCCTTGACTATAGGTGCCATCGCACAGTAACCCGAATTATCATCAATCAAAACCTGTTGGCTATTGGATTTCATATTCAAATTAGCCCCAACTAAATTCACACTCGACGTATTGCATGAAAAGTTGAAATTCGGTTGGATTTGCTCCGAGATATTCAAACTGTCAATGGAATCACATTTTTGTGCTGATTCCGACTCTACTTTAAGAATTATCCCTACTGAAGAGTCATCTAAACTGGAAATCGGTAACAACTCTGATGAAAGTGAACTAAGATCATCCAAATTAGACAAATCATCGAATACATTGATTTTCGATAGATCAGGACTGGAGAAGCTATTTCGTTTATTGGACATGGCTTTTTTGCGAGAAAGTGATGGATTTTGTTGTTTTCGACGGATATTGCTGGTCGACGTGTTTGCATAAAATTGTTCGGCGGGGTTTTCTTTGTCTGGGCTGGCACTGATAAGCTCTTCTGTAGTACTTACCTGACCTTCGCTTACACTCTCGGAACGCTTCGATCGTCCGAAGATGTTTTCTAAAACATTTTTATATTTTTTCTTCTTGGCCAATTCAGATTCGGGGTTTGTGTTGCAACGAGGAATGCATAGGTCTTGCTCAAAGGTATTAATACGTTTCCTTGGTGGAAGTGGTGGAGCTGGTTCAAGAGTTTCCTCCCTATAAAATGAAAAAAAAAACAGTTTAATCTAAGCCTGATACACGTCCACGCTACCGCAGCAGAGAAAGACAAACAAATCTTATATTTTTTTACGAGCTCCTTGAAAAAATATTTGAGTGCTGTTGAGTTAAAGAGTTTTGAACATCTTTGTTGACGCTTTGCAACTAAACAGGGTCATAAGTTAAGTGGCAAATTGCATTTGCAGTGAAATTTTGGAAAATTATTTCCATCAACAGCACAGCTAATGAGCCCGTCAAAAGCTGACAAACAAAATACACAGCTACGGATCTTCCGCCGTTATGCAACAATAGCTTGAAAATAAATAAATAGGGTGGCGCAACAAGGAAGAGCGCTATGGGAACCCACTAAACTGATGCACTCAGGCCGATTACTGGTATATAGTTCTTTAAGGGGTGCAGCCTTTGCTTTTTAATTTATATTTTTACTCAAGTAGATCATTTCTTTAGGTTAAGATGGCAATTGAGAAACAAAACCCTCTCCAGAAAAACCAAGGTAACCTTGTAAAAGACCTTAATCATCCCAGTCCTGCTTTACGGTGCGGAAGCATGCAACTTATCGAAAGCGGATGAGGAAACCCTTGGTCGTTTCGAAAGAAAAATTCTCCGAATGATCTTTGGTCCCGTATGCGAAGACAATGTGTGGAGAAGAAGATACAACAACGAGCTGTATGAGCTATACCGCGAGATGGGCATAGCCAGAAGAGTACGCATCGCGAGGCTACGATGGTTGGGCCATCTAGAGCGGATGGACCCAAACGCTCCGGCTCGTCGGGTTCTCGAAAGCACATTGCAGGGAAATCGCGGAAGGGGAAGACCTCGTCTTAGGTGGCGCAATCAAGTGGATGAAGACCTCAACCGACTTAGAGTGCACGACTGCAGAGAGCTCGCCCGAAATCGAAGTCGTTACAGAAGGATGTTGGTTGAGGCCCAGGTTCACCCCGAACTGTAATGCCCACCTAAGTAAGTAAGTAAGTAGATCATTACAAAAATGATTACAAAAATTAAGAGCGTAGTTTCTTTCAACCTTATTTACCCCCCGATGGAATTGGTATCGCAAAACTCATAAACTGACCTGACGATTTTCAGAAAAGCAAAGCAACATGCGTTATTTACCTTATTGCATTGCAATCCATTGTTGTTGTTGTTGTTGTTGTTGTTGGCTTCATTTCTTCATAGATGCCCGATGCAATTGATCCACGAGATTGTTGCAACAACTTTGCCTCGAGACCATCTGGTATCTCTTCATAAATTCCTGACATTCCAGAGACACGTCTAGACCAGTTTATGCTACATTCAAAAGATGTACCGTTAGCCAAACAGATTTGTAAAAAAGAAAATCAAAGAGCACTACCTATCGCCATCAGGAATTTTAGGCAGCGGTCCAAGAATAGCTTGTAGATTTTGTTTTCCAGCTTTGTTGTTGGAACTTCCTTCGAGACGTCCTCGGCTGGAACGCCTTGTTTCCAGGAAGACTAGAATAAAAACAAGTGTTGAATAACTTAGTTTTTCTTTTTAATGAAACGACTCACTTTGACGGTGTAGCTCGAGGTTCTTTATTGATTTCTTCATCCATTTCATGTGTCGACGACAACTAGACTCGGAGTCCACAGCAAAATATATGAAACACCTTTTGCGATTTTGCATCCAGAATATCCCATACGAGTGCTGTTTGGTTCGCGAGGAGGCCAAACTGATTGTTATACCAGGAATATTTATCGATACACTTAGGTTAGCGGCTTCGTCTTCGACGTTTCGGATAAAAGTTATGCGCAAGAAACAAGGAAGGCATTTGATTGCCTCTATTTTAACCAAACACTTCATCCATGACTGGAATTGAAACAAAAATTATTTTCAATGTACGGCAAAGAATAAGTCAAAAAAAAAATGTCTAGCTTGAACTCAAGAAAGAAGACAGACTGCGCCAAACAAAAACAAAAGCAAAATTGTTTCCGACCTGAAACTTGCCGACGCGACGACGGTCCACAAATGGTTCGACGGATGTGCCTTGAATCGGCAATTAAATTTTTCTGAATGCGTCAAACATATTTAGGTGCGTGCATGCAGTCCGTGAATGCACGTTTGCTGTTTACTCACCTTAAATTTGAGGGCTTCTGATTTCTTATCGTGAATGTCTAGCTTCACATCCATAAACATGGAAATCTCGTTGCTCTCCATTGCAAGATTGCAAGTAGTTATTGGAAATAGCGGTATGAAATTTATAACTTGTTCTATTTTTGGGGTTCGTTCTGCATGGAAGGGGAGGGCTACAGCTCGAAAAAGGGACTCAAAGTTCCATGGTTTTGTTCAATAGTATGGGAACGTATGCACACTATCGAATCCTGAACATATTGATTGGATTTAAAATCAAATAAAGTTGGGAGGACAGTCGAAAACTTGGTAAAATTATCTTCCGAATTACCACACCCGTGAAATGTTACAGCTTACAACTTGATGAAAAATCTTTTTTTTTATCGTTTTTTTGACATGCTCAGTGCAACAAATAAGAAATGTCCTCTGAAAAGGACTGAAAGGACATTTCCAACTATTTCAATCTGACGATGAAAGCCGCTCGCTAAGCGCTCATTTGGTTCATGTGTTTGGAAGGTAGTAAATTTAACAAGACATAAGCAGTCTTTTACACTTTATTTTACTTTTTGATTTTAAAATTTTAAAAGAATGATAAAGAAATTGAAAGTTGCGTACAGGGGTACAGGTAGTGGTTTCAAATCAAATATCAAATCAACTTCTTGCTCTTATTTTTCAAACTGTTGAATGCAGCACTGCCAATGCCAACAATGGGCATTTTTCTACAACATAGCAATGACAGCGGTCAGCAACACATTTGAACAAAGTTAAATTTTCTTTTGATCATAGGAGTTTTTTCTCATACATCAGTTTTAAAGCAATGATCAAGAAAAATTAAATAACATTGGTTAGAGGGGTATTCAGATAATATCTATTTTATTCTACAATCGGTTTTTTATGCGAAGCAAAACCTTTACACTAAACCGCATCTACCCAGAAGCTTTTTACAAATTTACACTCCACGACCTTTATAATAAATCCACAAAATTTTACTAACTGCATATTTATTTTCTTGCATACATTATATACATATACATTTCGCACGTAGTTTGCGACAGCTTACCGTTTGGGTCATCAGTCAAAATCTCTCAACAATTGCATACATTTATATAGTGGATTGAGATTATGCAGCTCTGAGCACTGTGGTGTTTTTTGGAAACCAATTGTGCCAAAACTGCATGGTAGCTCACATAAATTAGTCTAGTTGGTCAATTTCTTACCTTGCGGCTACACGATCAAGAGCTGAAATTTATCAAGTCACTGTGACACATTCAATATTATTCTATATTCGCATACACCTATGGAAATGATTCAATCAATAACTTGATAATGTAGGGGTCGCTTAATGGTTTAAATGTATCTCTGAATTCTTCTATTCAGCACAAAATGACATCTTTCGATAGATTTGTTATCTGTCACCCCCAGCTGTCAGGTTCAAAACGAAAATTATTTCCGAGATCCAAGTTAACAACAAACACTTTAATAATTCCGTCTGAAAATGGTACAAATTACTTACGTTTCTAGCGAACTAACTCCTCTTTTCTGTGTTATTCCACTAGTATTTGTTTTCTTATGGACCCTAATCATAGGCGACTTTAAAGTAGGCATTTTTTCAACTTTTTTTGTTAACAGGTGCAAATAATCAAGTTTCAATTTCAGAACTTTAAGGGCAGCAAAAAAGCTTGTACCGTGTATACAGCTAAGGATCCTGTTAATTGCTATCAAAATTTCAGCCAACCTAATGGAAAAGATCATAGCAACTGAGAATGGTTTTTCGCCTTTTTATTATACACATGTAACTCGCTCTTCATTTCTACAAATAAAATAAACTTGGCTGTCTGCTGATATCGGCGAAATGACTCATTCAGTTGTGGTTATTAAGCTTTTCAATAAAAAAAAATGTAAACGTTATCAGGTACAACCATTTGGAATTGTCTGTAGTAGACAACAATAATTTTGCATAAATAAATCATACGTGATATTCTATCAAAGGAAAAGAGTTTATTTCAATACAGATTACATTAAATGCTTATAAATACTATTATTTTGTAACCAAGATAACTGTTCCATGGTCTCTTGGCAAGGAGTGAAGTTTTCTCCAATTACCTGTTTCCGGATTATATTCTTCCAAAACATGTTTCACATCTTCACTATTGGCTTCAACTAAAACCATCAGACATTTCATATATGCGGCGCATTGTAGATACTGATGAAAGTTTCCTGATGGCGAGATCTCCGTCCATTCATCGCACTTGAGATCATAACGCTCAACCATTGCGCAAAGGCCACCTTCACTTCGGCCACCAACTGCATACAACAGCCCCTTGATCACACATAGTCCCACTGAAGTTCGAGCCTCTACTGGTGGTGTTAGCATAGCCCAGGTGTTCGTTTGGGGATCATAAAACTCGAAAGTGTTATGTTCAAAGTCATCAGTGCTGCCTATAACGTAAAGCAATCCGTTGCATACGGCTGCCCCTGGTTGACAACGTTTGTATTCCATAGGAGCCACTGCCTGCCATTCCTCTGGGGAATTAGGATCCCATTTCTCCACAGTGCATAGGTTACTTATTCCATTGGTACCTCCTATAACATACAATTTACCATTCAACTCAACCATACCAAATGAGAAACGCTGCTCTATCATGGGTGGCAACTCAGACCATTCTTTTGTTGTCAAATCGAAGCAATAAATTCTGCTCGTCTCCGTAAGGTTGTTCATCTTGGTGCATGCTAAATACACTTTTTCGTTGAATAGGATCCCATTTGTTAACCATCCTATCTGCGAATTTGGAGGCCATTCTTCGGAGTTCCAAGCGCACGTCAAAGGGTCGTACACTTCAGCAATCAAAGGTGTTCCAACCTCCAGGCCTCCCTTTATCAAAATCATTCCAGTTTTTTTATTTCTTGGTCTGCAAAGTTCTTCAGGAAAAAGCGTTCCCTGTTTTGTTGGAGACATGTGATACTTCAGTGCCTTCATTACAATAGACATATATTCGGGGGCTTGAAGAACATCTCCGATTTCATTCACTATAAAATTTGGCGTTAGTAATGGAAACCGCAAATAAGACAACAGCTCAATGCAATTTCTTTCACGATTCGTTTTGTCGTGTTCCACCCATGACATTATGCCACGAAAAACATCTTCTTCAGACTGCACTGTTAAGTCGTCTCTCTTTATAAGTTCGCACAATAACTCAAGGTCAAGTTTTAAAAATGTTTCATCTTCTATGAGCTCTAGGAAATGTTCAGCGGCATACATTAAAGCCGTTTCAAATAAATCCTCGTAATCGTTTTCCTTGCAATAAATAGCCGTTAGCAAACAATTAGATCTATCTAGAGATCCAGACAGAAAATCAGAGCATTCTTTTACAAGTGTTTCAAGTTTTAAATAATTTGCTGTATGCATGATTTCATTTACTGTGGTGTTATCAATTGTTATAGTTGCAGTGTAAATAAAGTTTAATATTAAATTTAATATTTCACCACTTACATCCTGTACCGTGTGTTCCTCGGTTTCATAGCTCTCCAGAAATCCTAAAAAGTATTCGCTAGCTGCTGCCAAAATTATCCGATGCGCTGCAATTTTGGTATTATCCTTGCCTGCCACCAAAACAATATCGCAGAATTTTTGTTCCTTGAAGAACAAGTGCATTTTGCAGTATGTTTCTCTTTTCGCCTCGCATTTAACGATAGAAAGTTTTTCATTTTTGTTCAGTCCAACCAAGGGCATTGTGGTTTTTATCAATTATTTGTTATTACTTGGTTTTCCAGAAAAAGAAAATTCAACAAATTAAAAAGCAAAAATTCACAGCGCAACCAAAATAAACAGTTCGTATATCCTACGGTGCGGTTTGGGTTTATATACGCTTTTCAGGATTTCAAATGTTTTCAGCTGTCTCCTTGTACCAAAGAGATGTCATAAAAGGAGAGAAAGGTTATTAGCCAATGTGCGAGTTTCGACGAGATAATCGTGTCTTTAGGTCTGTTTCCTTACTTTGTGCACAGAAATTCAGAATCTGTGATATTTTAAGGAGTGGGGCACAGAGTAGGTATATATAATTGTTCATGAAACTGTGTGGAGGCCGAAGTAGAGAGTTTTCGTTCACGAGCGTTGAACCAAATTCACGTGCAAAATGTACGGGAATCTTGCATTCATGACCTGAAGCTTTGACAGTTTATTAAAAATGAAGAAAAATTTTGTGTAGTGAGAAGTAGTGCTTTTGGTTATTCTTTTGCATAATTTTTTCGCCAAAAATTAAAAAAAATGTTTTGTTTCTTAAACGTCAAACGTTCACGTACAAGCATGAACTAAAAAAAACGTAAGGAGCTGTCAAACAAAAACTTTAAGAATATCGTTCGATGAACTCTCAATTTCTCTTTTATGTTTCTCCTTAATCGTATCGTATTTGTTGAAGTACTCTAGAAGTGGGGGAAACACATCATAAGTATGACAAAATATCGATACGCGTTTTTGAAATTTGAATTACGAAAAACCCATGAACACACTTCATGTTGTACTCGTGGAAACTAGGTCAATAACAAAAGACAAATACCTCGTTTCCACTTAGAATTGAATCACACTTCAATTCGAATTAGTGCCAGTGTATACCTAGATCGAATTGAAATAGGATTACCCGATCCGATACACCTCTTGTAGCTGGATCGATTCAAAATAGTGTGTTGTATACCTATATTACTCGATTCAGTGGGTGAGTAGATACCTGCATCGAAATCTGAATCATAATCCGATCCGATTACCCGATTCTAAGTGGAAACGAGGTAACAGCTCTTGTAGCTGGATCGATTCGAATTAGGGTGTACGTATACGTAGATTTCTCGATTCGGTGATCTAAGTAGATACCTGAATCGAAATTTGAATCATAATCCGATTCGAGTACCCGATCCTAAGTGGAAACGAGGTAAAATACCCCGTTACCTTGAGGATTGCAGAAAACGGTTACACGCGGGTAAAAAGGAATCGCTTTCGTGGATACCATAGAGCAATAAAGAACAGGAGGAAAAACCATTACTTTTCTTGCCCCGCAACTTCCATTTGCTTACATTAGCCGTGTTTTATTGGGAATTTCTATATTCACTTTACTTTTCAATTTCAATAAAACGCTTTTTTGGCTTTGTTCACTTTCAACATAAACTCCATTTACTAACCATCCCTGTTGTTCACTTCTGCAAGTGAGTTATTTATGTTCACTTACACTATTACTTTAAGAGTTGTTGTTTTTCCATGAGCTTTGTTTTGCTGAAGTAGATATAAATTCCCAATAAAACACGGCTAAGTTTCTATAGGTCTATATTTATATTCATAAGGAATCGTTTAAAAACTGCTTCATAACCTGTCAGCGATGGAACAGTCCTAATTTAATTCGATCGATAAAGTACACAAACAGTCCTTTCTGGACGAAATTTATTAAGAAAGAGACAACAGTATAATGTTAAATCGTAAAAGAAGAAATTTCTTGAATTTTGATAGAAGCCGCCTCAGATAAGTATTGGCAACGAAAACTACATAACGCGTTTAAGAATTTTAAGAAATTGTGAATTTCATTTTTGCCTTCGCCATTTTTAAAGATTGTGCCGTTCTATATAGATAGCAAAAAAATGTAATCTCTTTTGCTTTATAACTTATAAATTATTGTTAACAAGAATTTCTTTCTTATTTAGAGAAATAAACCACATTTCAACCAAATCCCAAATCCAAAGAAATTGAAGTTTATTTCGTAAAGCTACAGCCAAGAACCGACATCTTTATTTCTATTTTTGCTGGAAATCTTCGAATCTCGTTCGCCTGGACATCTTTATTCATAATTTTACATTTTTGATTGGAAATCTTTTTTCGATTGAAAATTCTTTTGCTGCGATTTGGAAAGAGTTTGCCGGGTATTAAACCAAATACCCAGAACTTCATTTTCTTTGCCGCCAGAACGCCATTTTCTTTGCCGCCAGAACTCCATTTTCCTTTGCCGTTGGAAAGAGTTTTTGAGGGTATTAAGCTTCTGGTTCTGCCGGGTACATGTCGGTTACCCAAGATCCGAGGAGAACGAGCAAAAGAAGTACCAAAGGCATTCCAGCATCGAGATTTCGAGAGTTTGTCACGTCCGACGACACAGCAACCAGCAACATGCCAATGGGAAGGTCACCACCTGTTAAGGCACCGCCTGCCAGTTCGGCCACGAATTTGCCACCGCCAGCCAGTTTAGCCACAAATTTGCCACCGCCAGCCAGTTTAGCCACAAATTTGCCACCGCCAGCCAGTTTAGCCACCATGTCTGTCGCCAATATGCCGCCGCCCACCATGTCTGTCGCCAATATGCCGCCGCCCACCACGTCTGTCGCCAATATGCCGCCGCCCACCATGTCTGTCACCAATATGCCGCCGCCCACCATGTCTGCCGCCAATTTGCCACCACCTGCCGAAACCGTAAGTACTTTTACACCTTTTAATATGGTAGAAGGCGATTCCGAATCGCGTATTAATGACTTCAGTAGGAAGATTGATGAAGTCAGAATGGAATTTACTAATCAAATTAAACAAATGCAAATATTGTTAAGCGCGACCAATAAGTCCATGCAAAACATATCCATAAGCCTGGGTAATGAGCTGGCTAGATCGCAAAACAATAACCAAGCTTCCACCTCCAATAGCATGCCATATTTTTCGTCAATTAACGATTTTCAGCCAGCCACATCATTGCCACACAGCGTTTTAAGTCAGCCAGGGTCAAGCCAACAGCGGGTGCAATTATTTAATCAACCCGCACAGCCTGTATACCAATGTACTCCAAGTATCACACCGTCACAGCCTTTAAATCCCTACAACGAATTGTACCATGGAATGATACAGCAGCGCCAGAAGCGGATATATCCCCTTCCAGTGTTTACTGGAGCGCCAGAAGAATGGCAAACATTTTATGAATCTTTCCAAAGTACAACAGTGGAATTTGGGTATAACCCATTACATAACATCATGCGATTGAGAGATGCCATCAAAGGGGAAGCAAGAGAGGTAGTCGAGGCGCTTCTGACAAATTCCAACAACGTAGATGCAATTATATCTACTCTTGGAGATATGTATGGTCGACCGGAGCAACTGATTAGAAGTCAGATTGAGAAGGTTCGAGCTGTACCACCAGTCATCGAAGGTGACCTTGCTTCTTTGGTCAATTTTGCGAACAGAATCACGAATGTGACAACCTTTTTGAAGAATGCTGAGGGTGAGCACCACATCTGCAATCCGACTTTGTTGAGCGAACTAGTTGCGAAGCTGCCTACAGCAAAGCAAATGCAATGGGCAGAGAAGTGTCTGCAGTTGCAAGGACGACCATCCATTATAGATTTCAGTCAGTGGCTGGTCAGTTTGAGGAGGTTGGCCAACATGGTTTCTGACACACTACCATCTTCTCAATCAGCTGTTAACAATAGTGCCAATCGAAGACTTCCACCACCGAATACTAATGCCGCTAGAGGTCGCCGCTTTGCCTACGTTAGTATTGCTCAACACAAATGCCTTGCTTGTGAAGGACGATGTAAGAGTCTCGGCGAATGTAATTCCTTTTCAAGGCTTTCAACTAAGGATCGTTGGTCGAAAGTAAAGAACTTAAAAATATGCTTCTGTTGTCTGAATGCTGGTCACCAAGTCAGTCAATGCCGTTCACGAAAGCAATGTGGGATTGAAGGTTGTGTATACAAACACCATCACCTGTTACATGAGGTTAGAAGAGGTTTCACGGAAAATACAAGAAGTATGAGTGACAATAGAGTCAGAGCTACTACAGATCGCCCAAATACTAATAACCAGCAAGAACATCGAAGCTGCCATGCTGAGAGCCATCACGGTAAAGACATTTTGTTTCAGATCTTACCCGTACAAATTTATGGTCCAAATAAAGTGATCAAAACCCATGCATTTGTGGATGATGGAGCCAACGTTACGATGATCGACGAAACTATCGCCCAAGAATTGGGAATAAAGGGCAAGCCGGACTCTCTAGTTTTACAGTGGCTTAATGACAAGACCGTGACCCAAAGATCCGAAGTGGTCGAGATCATGATAAGTGGGGTCGAAGAAGGTGCAGTGAAGTACAAGATGTCTAATGTATACACCTCTAAGAACATGTGTCTGCCGACACAAAGTTTTAGTCATGTTGAGATATTGCGAAACAAGAGCAATATTCACCTAGAAGGGTTGCCACTAAAAGAGTATAGTGATATTCAGCCGAAGATTATTATCAGCCTAGCCCACGCCTTTCTCACCGTGCCCTTAGAAAGTCCACGCGCACCCTTGAGTACTGGACCCATCGCTTCTAGAACTAGATTAGGATGGATGGTGTATGGACCGATCTCAACCAATGAACCCAACGACAAGACTCGTCGCCATGCCCTTCATTTAAGAAGAATTGAGAACGAGAAGGAAGACATCAACAAGGATTTAAACGAATTAATGCGAAGTTATTTTGAAGTTGAAACGCTAGGAGTGCGCACCGAAGCCAAGCCAGTAAAGTCCAGAGCAGAGGAGAGAGCCATGTTCCTACTTGAGTCGACAACCAGATATTTGAATGGACGCTATGAAATGGGACTTCTTTGGAAAGATAATTTAGCCGCATTTCCAGATAGTTACCCTCTAGCATTGAACCGCCTTAAGAATGTCGAGAAGAAGATGGCAAAGGACTCAGAATATGCCAAGGAATATATACTTAAGATGAGAGACTACCTGAAAAAGGGTTATGCGCGAAAACTGAGCGCAACCGAAGTCGAGTCCATAACACCGAGAACATTCTATCTGCCCCACTTTGGAGTAAAGAATCCAAACAAAAAGGGGGTACGTATTGTATTCGACGCAGCCGCAGAAGTACAACAATTTTCATTAAATAAGGCATTGTTAACAGGCCCAGATCTGAACCAGTCTTTGATATCGATTTTGTTCAAATTCAGGGAAGCTCGGTATGCGGTTTGTGGCGACATCAAGGAGATGTTTAGCCAAATCAGCATAGCGAAAGGAGATCAAGACAGTCAAAGGTTTTTATGGCGAGAAGATCCAGGGGAGCCAGTAGAAGTGTATGTAATGCAAAGGGTGATATTTGGAGCTACATGTTCGCCTACAATGGCCCAGTATGCAAAGAACACAAACGCATTAAAGTTTGAAAGCGAGCATCCAAGAGCTGTGAAGGGCATTGTGGAGAGACATTACGTCGACGACTATGTGGATAGCTTTCAAAACGAAGATGAAGCAATAAAAGTTTTAAGTGAAGTCATAAAGATACATCGAGCGGCTGGTTTTGACTTATGCAACATTATATCGAATTCGAAGAAACTAATGACGTCAGCGAACAGTCTAAGAGACGTCTCAGAAGCTGTGGGAGTCGACAATAAATTAGAAAGAGTCTTAGGACTACACTGGTTACCAGAGCCCGATGTGTTCATATTCAAGTTAAGCTTCAACAAGGTATCGTCTGCGGTTTTGAGCTTCCAGAGGAAGCCTACGAAAAGAGAGTCACTGAGTCTGACGATGTCCGTGTTTGATCCTTTTGGGTTCATAGCCGATTTCATGATCACACTAAAAGTCTTGATGCAATTCACTTGGAAGGCTGGTTTACAATGGGACGAACAATTATCAGATGAAATTTATTGCAAATGGAAAGTGTGCATTCAAGAACTTCCCCGGCTCGAGATGTTTCAAGTGCCCCGTTGGTATGAAGCTGACTTCAAAGATTGTAAGACGGACATCCATGTATTTGTAGATGCAAGTGAGGAAGCGATGGCAGTTGTGGCATACTGGAGGATAATACTTAAGAATGATATAAGAGTAGTTTTCATCGCAGGCAAAAGCAGTCTCGCTCCAACACGCTTCCATACAATTCCGAAGTTGGAATTACAGGCAGCCGTAATGGGAGTGCGCTTAATGGAAGCCATTGAAAAACAACATACAATTAAAGCAAATGAGCGTTGGTTTTGGAGTGATTCTCATACTGTAATACGCTGGATAAGATCTGAACACAGAAATTATAAGCAGTATGTGGCAAATCGGGTGGCAGAAATCCTGGAAGTCAGTAGGACTGAAGACTGGAGGTGGTGTCCAGGGCGTCTTAATCCTGCTGACGACGCAACAAGGGCGAAGATTCCTGTGCAATGGCAACCAGGTGGCAGGTGGGTTAAAGGACCCGCATTTTTATACGAAAGCGAAACCAAATGGCCTGATGAAACTTTGATGTGTAAAGAAGTAGACAAGAGCCCTGATGAGCTTCGAGCCAAACATGTGTTACTGGCAACACAGCAGGTAAATTTTCTAAATAGCCTTATTAATCGTTTTTCGAAGTTTCCCAGATTAAAACGGACCATCGCCTGGATCTATCGATTCCTGGGCAACCTTAAAAGAAAGAAAACGAAACAAGAGCTGGTGAAAGGAGAGCTGGTGGCAGAAGAAGAAGAAGCAGCTGAAAGAAGACTCTGTCGTTTGGTCCAGCAGGAAGCATTTCCAGACGAATACGCGGCTTTATCGCACAGCAAAATTATACCATCGTCAAGCAGCATCAAAACGTTGAACCCATGTCTAAGCCCAGACGGAATTTTATACGTGAACGGACGAATAAATAACGCCAGCTGCCTCTCCATCCAAGCCAAACAACCCATCATCTTGCCGACGACACACACTCTCACGAGTTTATTGGTGCGATTTTACCACCAAAAATTCCATCACATCAACATGTTAACAGCGATCAGCGAATCACGGAGAAAGTTCTGGATCCCATCGATCAGAAGACTGATGAATACCCAACGTATACAATGCCAGGAATGCCGTGTCCGCCGAGTCAAACCAATTCAGCCGCAAATGGGAATCTTGCCACCAGACCGTGTGACGCCTTATGTACGTGCCTTTACTTATACTGGGTTGGACTATTTCGGTCCTATCACAGTATCGATACGACGACAGAAAGAAAAGCGCTGGGTCGCGCTGTTTACCTGTTTAACTACACGTGCCATACATCTTGAGCTGGCTACAGACCTTACCAGCGACGCCTGTCTAGTGTGTATCCGGAACTTCGTCAACCGACGTGGCGTGCCAAAATTAATTCGAAGCGACAACGGGACAAATTTTGTCGGAATTCCCAAAGAACTGCAAGGAGCCCAAAGGTTCTTGGATCAAGACGTTATCAAGACCGGCCTTTCCCCGTTGGGAATTCAATGGAAATTCAACACCCCTTCGAATCCTGCTGAAGGTGGCGTCTGGGAGAGACTGGTTCAGTCGGTGAAGAAAGCTTTATATGCAATGCTCAAGGAACAATCACCTCGTCTTGAAACTCTACAAAGTTTTCTTATCGAGGCAGAAAACATCGTGAATTCCAGGCCTTTGACACATATCGCGGTAACACCTGAAGAACCTGAGCCTTTAACGCCTAACCACTTTTTACTAGGGTGTACCAAATCCACACAAACGCCAGCACCATTCGAGCCACGACTTATGTGTCTGAGGAAGCAGTGGCGGATAGCGCAAAATTTAAAAAACGGTATGTGGCACCAATGGGTCAGAGAGTATCTCCCCGAGTTAACCCGAAGGACGAAATGGTGTTTGCCCACAAAGCCCATCAGTCAAGGAAGCCTTGTGTTGGTATGTGACGTTGAAGTCCCGAGATCACAATGGAAGAGAGCGAGAGTGTTAAAACTGTACTACGGAAAGGATGGAATAGCCAGGTCAGCAGTGATAAAGACGAACTCAGGAGAATTAAGAAGACCAGTGTCAAAGTTGGCGGTACTTGATGTCCACGTACCAGAAAATGGTGAGGCTTCCCCCTCCAGGTCAGCTCACGGGGGTGGGGATGTCAGCGATGGAACAGTCCTAATTTAATTCGATCGATAAAGTACACAAACAGTCCTTTCTGGACGAAATTTATTAAGAAAGAGACAACAGTATAATGTTAAATCGTAAAAGAAGAAATTTCTTGAATTTTGATAGAAGCCGCCTCAGATAAGTATTGGCAACGAAAACTACATAACGCGTTTAAGAATTTTAAGAAATTGTGAATTTCATTTTTGCCTTCGCCATTTTTAAAGATTGTGCCGTTCTATATAGATAGCAAAAAAATGTAATCTCTTTTGCTTTATAACTTATAAATTATTGTTAACAAGAATTTCTTTCTTATTTAGAGAAATAAACCACATTTCAACCAAATCCCAAATCCAAAGAAATTGAAGTTTATTTCGTAAAGCTACAGCCAAGAACCGACATAACCCTAAAAAGTGATCTGCATGATGAAGCCCAAGTGTCATTTATTTCGTTGCCTGAAACAATTCTTAGAGAGAGATGACTAATAACACCTAGTTTGTTCCTTTGTAGTTTGCAGTCTTACATCGTTATAAATATGTACAGGGCCGCAAAGGTTAGTAGTTAGAAATTAGAATCTCTCAGAATTCTATAAGGTTTAGAAGGAGCAACGCTTCATGTTTGTGCATGATTTCACAACTTGTCTCTCATTTTAATATTTTTCACATTACATGAGCAATTTACATTATTACTCATCATTACACGCGATGCATTTATAGAACTTCTATTTCGTTATTAGTACAACTTTTACCAACTCAAGGTTATCAAAAGACAAAACAACCTCTTTTATTTATTTACATAATATTTACACTTTATTTCGAAACTAAAATTCAATTTTAAATGGGAAATACGGATGCTTTCTCATGCCCGAGAATGGAATCATTCGCTCATTTGTATCGTATTGGTCCATGATCTTCATGTCCTCATCGCTAAGCTTAAAATCAAACACTTTGAAGTTTTCTTCAATTCTGTGCTTAGTAATTGACTTTGGAATGGGTACAGTTCCGATGTCAATCAAATATCTCAAGCACACTTGAGCAGGCGTTTTATTATATTTCTTTGCCAATGCTTTAGCAGTTGCGTCATAAATAAATGCTGGCCAGCGCAGCTCTTGCTTTGGCCTGGCTAGTGGACAATATGCAGTTACAACGATTTGACGCTGCCGACAAAACTCAATAAGCTTCTTCTGATTAAAAGCCGGATGACACTCCACTTGATTGACCAGCGGTCTTATTCTGCAATTTTTCAGCACTCGATCAATTTGTTCGCTGTTAAAATTTGACAAACCAATACCACGAACCAAACCCATGTCCACTAGTTTTTCCATTTCTTTCCAAGTATCCAAATAGTCGACGTCAGAAAGGTCACCACTTCCGTGGACATTGCCATCTCCATTGTACACTTGGCCGACTGGGAAATGCATCAGGTAAAGGTCAATGTAGCCAAGATCAAGGTTGTTCAAACTCAGCCGACATGCGTGTTCCACCAACTTTGGATCATGATGAATGCCCCCCAATTTGGTGACAATAAAAACATCCTCTCGCTGCAACAATCCCTCTGCGATTTTTGATCTCACGGCTCTTCCCACTTCCACCTCATTTTCATATACAAAAGCAGTATCAATGTGGCGATATCCGCAGTCTAGGGCATCTTTTACAGCCTTTTCAGCTTCGGATTCAAAAGAGCGCCATGTACCGAAACCAAGAACAGGCATTTCTTGTCCATTGCTTAGCGAAATTTTTGGTGCGAAAATGGGTTCCATAGTATGTTTGGCTGCTGCAAGTTACAACACTGAATTACAACTGTTCTTAAATTGGTAATTATTTATTAGTTCTTAGGTTGTGAGTTGTGACTGTTGTCTTTCTTCCTAGAAATTGTTGATGACGAACAAGAAACAAGTGACTAGTTGTGGAAAACTGGAAAACCACAAAAACAAAACTTTTTACATCAACAAAACATGTGAGCTTTATTGATGATGTCATAACATAACCAACCATGACATTTTTCTCATTGGGCTAAAAGCTTTTGTGAGCCTGCTGTGTATGCGTTCCAGGTCTCTGTTTTTATATTAATTTAAAATGTTTTTTTATTATAATTTAGAGGATAGAGTATATAAAACAGTGATTCAACTCGTACCCATTTTTTATTTTGGTAGCAAATAGTGCTTATTACGGCAGGTTTAAACGAAGTTTCCTATCCACTGTGGCAAACACGAAGTTATCGGATTTTACTATTCAAACTCAACTGATATTCTCTGACAAAACAATGGCGGCTGTGGTAAACGCGGGTTTCCGGTCTAGTTTAGCTTGTAGGCAAATGATACTAAAATGCTGAAGTGGATTCTCTGGTTCTACTCTGTGGTTCTCACTTTGATTGCAAATAATTTTTATTACACCAGGGGGCCAACTATGTAACTCTATTCTACTTTTGATTCTATTCGAAAACCATTTGCGATTCTACTGTCAACTGGCACTACGTATGAAATAAGAATCGAACGATAGTAATACCAACATATTCTCACAAAATTGTTCGATTTTCGAACGAGTCTACCGTGTTTGACAGACGTAAAAAAGAAAAAAACTATTTTTGTTATCAATTTAATTTTTTAACAACAATGGACAGCGTTGCGGTTTGGTTCTTTTCTTATGAAAATCGTGAACGGAAAGAGCAAATTGAACGACGAAGAATTCGCGATAAGTCAAATATATTTGAGCTTAGTGATAAAAGGTTTGTAACAAGTGCATTGAAAAGAGTTATTTTAAAGTCTTCATTTAAGTTTTATAAAAAGTTATCAAATATCAAAAGATGCTTTTAGATATTTGCTTGAAAACATTTCGAGGCAACTAAGGATTCGAAGACAAAGTTCAATCCCAGACATTGTTAAATTATCGTCAACTTTAAAATTTTTGGCAACAGGAGGCTACCAGCGTGCCTCCGAGGTTTTTAAATATCCTTTGCACAGATCGGGGTGCTTGCCCATATAATTTACTATAATCTCAAATTGAGACAATTTGGTGTTAGGAGTTTTAGATGAATTCCTAAGTGGAGAAAAAATGGTTTTAATACAAATAAGTATATAATTTTTGATGAATTTCAATACAAAAAAAATTACTTACATTTTTGCTTTCCGTTCATGTGTATTTACTTCTTGCTCGCAAACACATTTGTATTAGAACGATAATTTCCATATTGGAACCATTTCTGTTTCTAAATTAGATTTCGGTAGTGCCAAACATCCGAAAAAGAAAATGAACTGTTCGACTTTCGAACACTAAAGCGTCCTATAGAATTGCGGAGTTAGAATTTTGCGAATTCGAACATTTTTATTGTAGAATCGAGTTACATAGTTGGCCCCCAGCTTTAAAAGAAGTTTTTTACATTCCTTAAAAAAAAGCTCATAAAAAATGGCTGCGAAGGAGTAATTGAACGAAAAAGGTGGGAAGACACCTTTTTCATTCAATACCTATCAGACAAGTATGAATTTTACATCTTGTGTCTGTTTCCTTTTTTCATCAGCACTTGCAGATTCATGTAAATCCATGTGTTCTTGTTTCTCTGTATTATCTGCTCTGTGTATCTCAACATCCACTGCACTAGCATTCGTTGGAACAAAGTTAATTCGAGATTTGTTCTTATTTCAGTGGAAGATTAAAAAAAAATTGTGATTTAAATAGGTATTTCCACCACAAAGATTTACAACAAAACAAAAATGAATTCCCAACTTACCTTCCAATTTAATTTTCCATACAGCGGCTACGATCCAATTGAAAGCAAAGCGTCAATTTTTTTTTCAAACTGACATATGTCATATATGGCCGCGAATAAATTCTCTTCACAGTGGTGTATATCTGTTTATTGTTTTGTTTTAATTTATATCTTCAGTTTTTTATAGAAGAATAATTGCATTTAATCAGTAAAAACAATGTCCAATACATTCAACTAGCTCCACAACGAAATATTTAATTGGTCTATAGAGTTTTTTAGTGAACTTGAACGCACGGAATCGCATCACAATAATTCGAAGCATCCATTCACCGCCAGAATGTCTACTAATAATGATTTCATAGACGATTTTATCGAAGAATACAAAAACCAACCATGCCTATGGAAAGCAAACTCTTCTAATTACAAAAACAGATCTAGACGCCAAGAAGCTTATATGAAATTAATTGAAGTTGCATCAAAACACGGGGAACTTTATAATATCGAAAGAACCAAGCAAAAAATTAATAATTTACGATGCGCTTTCAGACACCAATTAAAAAAATACACCGAGTGCAAGAACAATAGTAAATCCGGCAAGGAAGAACCTTACTGCCCGAAACGTAGATATTTTGAGAGTTTGATGTTCTTGATGGAAGAGGAAAAACCAGCGAACCGTATTAAACTGGCGGAAAAGCTGAAGGAGATAAAGATGACGCGAGTGATAACCCGTAAAGAGAGCCCACCGGTTTTCAAAAAAGAGCTCCTTATAAAGAAAGTCGAACCAATGGAAATTACAATAGATACTATAGAAACGTCAAATGAAGGAGGCGAACAGCAAGAAGAGGTCATCGAACTTGACCAAGAGGAAAGTGTGCAGCATCAGATAGAATCTGCTGACATGCATGAAGAGAGTCAGAACTGTACTGTTCACTCAGAAGACATATCTGTAGCGGGGGATTCGGTTAAGGAGTCTGGTGGAGTGGTTTACCACACCGATGTGCAGCACAGTGACGAGGAGGAAGAAGGCTTTAAAATTATATGGCCCGTAGGCCAGTCAAAACCCATGGAAAACATGCAAAGCAATTATATTCGAATGGCACCTCCATCACAATCGCCACCAGTGGCACCACCTGCACAGTCACACAGCTCTACTACCGGGTCTAACACTGTGAGCAATAGTGCACCAATGACAACGACAATAATTCATCATGATCTCACCAGCTCGGGGCATAACTCAGCCGCAACTCAGATTGCTTTGCCGTCTTCAATAACAATCCAACCTGTCCCAAAGCAGGGAGACACAGTGATCGTCCCTGACACCATGCAGCATGGCGCAATTCGGCGAAGAACCATCTCTATTTGTTCCAACAAATCTCAGTCGCAACTAAGTTCGACCGCAGAGAACTACGAAGCCAGCCAGGAACACCGATCGAAAAAGGTCAAAATCGATTGCACGTCGACCGATTTTGAAAAACTTCTTTCTTTAGCTTGTAGCAGAATGAACGCTCCAGATCCTGAACCCCAGGACAACTTTTCCATGTTTGGCAAAATTGTGGCACATAAAATGCGAAACATGGAACCACAGCAATCGATGTTTGCAGAGAAAATCATCTACGATGTTCTCTTCGAAGGCCAAATGAAACAACTTAAGTATCCATATCCAGTAGCGTCGCCATACAGCGTCAGCGCATCAATGCCTGTATCTCGTTCAACCATGTACCCCATTAGGCATGCCGGGAGCACTTCTCAACCTGGAACAATAGTTGCAACGAGCAGTCAACAGCCACAGACATTTGTAATTTCCTCTGTAGACTGCCATGGGGCTCCCACAGAGATCCATGCTACAAATTCCACCCACCAGACACATTATTCGCCGCAGAGCGGTCATTACACAACAACCACCATGGGTGAGGCAGACGTTGAAGAGCAATTGTAATTTATGAGCTTCCTTCCATCTCGTGTCGCTTGGAATTGCCTTCCCAAACAATTAATAGTTTTTCTAAGGGGAAACAGAATATGAAAAGAAAGTCTTCTCTGTAGATCGTATTTTATTTCTGTTTTTGTTTCAATTTTAAAAATATGTATGTATCGACTGCCGTCTGCAGACCTTGCATACCCTATATAATAAAAAAACAAATAATATTAATTTTATTATAAAAAAAAAACTAAAAAACAGTTTAGGAGCAAATAGTTGCCTAAAACAAGTTATTGTTTAGCTATAAGATGGATAAACAAAATGTAATTATTTTTTATTCAAAGACATTAAAATAAATCTCTTAAGCAGTATAGAAAAGTTTTATGTAGTATTTAAATGCGAGTCGGAAGATCTGAAATATCTCGCTCTCTCATTCTCCCTGAACTTAAAGCGATAAATTAACGGTAGCTATTTGTGGAATAAGTATTCACTTGTTCTTTTACTTATTCGACAAAAGTAAACCGCTTCTTTCTCAACATCGGGTAGCATTTGCGTAATCAATTCTGTCAATTGTTTGCCCACACTGCAAGGTTCGTTTGGTGGCTGAAAAAGGATAAAATCAAGTTGCTACATTTTGAAGATCGTTGATCGAATATTGGGTAGCCGACTGCAAAAAACAATAAAGATATCTGATAACCAATTCGTGTTTATCGTGGACAAGCCAACAACTGATGCAAACCAAAATATGAGGATAGTAATGAAAAAACATCCCGATCCCTTATATTCTCTAATGCGCATAGTGTGGTTTTTTAGGGAGCATTTAAGGAAGTAGAAAAAGATTTAATAGGAGACACCGATGCATATTGTTATTTTTGTGAGTTGTAATACAGGGGAAAACAGAGACTAACAAAGCATTCCACTTTAGGGTAGTGCGACTAAAGTATGAATTTCTATACTTTACTCTACGTCCAAAGTTGATCTCAAGGTGAAACCGATGCGTGGCGAGACGGAGACCAAGATTGAAAAACTTAAATGATCAATGGCAGTTTGTGATGACGACATCAATCATTAGGCCGACGCCGAAAAAAAAGAAGGAGAACACAAGTGGCCATTAAAATTTATAGTTTAGTAAATACGATTTTTAGTTACGACGTGTATCGAACAAGGAAAAGTTGAGCCTAAGTTTTGTATGCAGTGATGCAGATCATTAAATTCTTGAATTGCTCGCAACTTCATAGTTCCCCAAAGAATATAACATGGCGTTCAGCATTTTCAACTATAGCAAATTTATGGTAAAAAGATAAGAAGAACTTTATGGAAAAAGGTCAAGACTTAGTAAAATTAGTAAATATTTTCAAATATGAAATAATAGGTAAATACTATCGTCATTCAACTCTTCAAAAATGATAAATCCAATGAACGATCTTGGACAATCACGAAGCGTTTGTTTGCGAATTGAAGAACACCTATAATTTTTTATTGGTCAAAATTTTTTGTAAAACGAAAACCACATGAAAATTTTAATCGCGAACATTTGCTCCTGTTTGGTTTAACCATTCTGGTATTACCAAGTCCAAAGATTCTCGAACTATCGAGTTAAAAGTACAAATAAGTCTATTTTTAAATCAAAACTTTATTTATTTTTTTTTTTTTTTCATATATAATTTCAAATAAAAGTAACTCTTTCAAATATAATACATTTATTCCCTTTGTTTTTGTAATTCAATAATTTTTAAATTTATATATATTTGAATCGTTTTATTGGCTTTTATCCACAATACTGCACTTGATTTGTCGATATTTGGTATGAATAAGAAACCATTGATACCGAAACATCACTTAATTAATTACAATTACGTTCTTTTTGAATACAACAATGAAAATGTAAAACGGACTTCTCTCAAAAGCACATTTTTGTCAAACGAGTTTAATTTTTTTAAATACAAAGTTTGAAAGAGAAAAATAAGTAAAAACAACATCAATTGGTTTTGGATTATAATGTTTCTCAAATAATAGTTCGGGACAAGAAACTTGTTACAAACAATAAATTTTTGTTTAAAAAATTAACTTTTTCTGTTTTTTTCTTTAATTAACATGCCATACATTGGTGAAGGTGTTTTTTTTACAAGGATAACTATCGTTTGAAACTGTTTGTACTTTTTATAATAATAATTTGCATGTACATTAGCTAAATGAATTCTTTTTATTTCAATTTACACATATGAAATGTAGTTATATTGGTACAGTTATACATAGAACAATATTTCATTTGAATGTGTATAGTAAAAATAATTATGTATATATGTATATATATATTTTTTTAGAATTTTATCTGTAAGTAATTTATTAAATATACATAATAATAAATTGCAACAGTTCTTTTAATAACATTATATGTAGTTAAAATGAGTTTTAATAAATATGAATATCGTGTTTTGTTTTGCTGTTTTTTATTATAAACTATAATTTTTATTTAGTTAAGATAATTTATCTGGTTATATTGTTTACACACGTAAATTATTGCCAACACTAATTTTGGTAAAAGATTTACAATTAAAAGAAATTAAATTAAAGGGTAGTGCGATTAAAATAGAAATGTGTAAGGTTAGTGAGGAATATGAAAAACAAACAAAAATGTTTTATTTAAAGCAAAGAAACAAGTCATTTGTTTGGTTTAGGTATGTATGTATGATGCTTTAAAGTAGAATAAAGGACCTCCCAAACCAAAGCGCTTTTGCAGTCGCAACAGCCGCAATTGCAGCTGTCAAAATTAAGTTATGGTTTGGCTATCTCTGTAGCGAACAAGAAGGAACGATAAAACAATTGTTTAAGGTAATTTTTTCCTGGAATCAAACTGCTAAGAGCAGCTAGTTTTTGAAATAGACTTTTTATTTTTGAATTAGAATTTAGAGTTTAAGTATTTTTAATTTAACATTTTAATCGTAGTTCTTAGTAGCTGAAAACTTACGAGGACACATTTCACAAAATTTATTTTTTCCTTTCGAACACGTACCTACACGAATCCTATGGCACGAAAAAGGAAACTCTGCTCGCTTCTTGGTTTGACGTGAGTGTGAAATAACGCAAGGTAAAAGTAATAACAACATTTTTATCTTAAACGTTAAAATAGTTCCCCCACTCAAACTAATGTGACTAAAAAAAGGAGTTCGACTTTCAGGTTCAGTTGAGGTTTTTATAGTAGGTTGTGGTTCAGAATGGTAAAGCACCGTCAAGATAGAAACATTTTGTAGCATTTCGACACTTGATTTGAGAAAACGGAATGATTTACTCAGAAAAGAGTAAGTGTAAAAAAAAGTTGTTTCTCAAATTTTCTTAAATAAAATAAAAAATTTACAAAATAAAAGTTAGATTAAAAAAAAAAAGAAAAAAAATTAAAAAAGCCTAAAAAATAGCACAAAAATCAATTATTGTTTTGATTAAAAAAATTAATCGTGGTAAGTCCGTTAAGTGTCTGATTTACAATAATTGGCAGTACTTTGCAACGCCCGATGGAACACTCTTAATGAAAGAGTTCCGATTGCACTACTTTAGCGATGAAATGAACGAATATCGGATAGAGTCGAAAAGATTTTTAATGACTCGAAGGTAGAAAGACCAGCAATCCCAGAATCGACCGAAGCTAATTTCCAAAGATAAAAATGGATATTAAATGATTCTTTCATTGCAACGACTTTGTGTAGACACTGCTCATTGAAATGAAGGAGTTCAATAAATGTATTCGGATAGCTATTGTTGCTGTTTACCATATTGAAGGTACACAAGCTCATTCCTAACAAAAAGCTAACTGGTAAGGTTAGGAGGAAGTGGCTGTCAGCCAATGAGTACAATGCCTGACACATTTAGGACGCAAGGGCCCATTGTGATACCACAGAGATCAGCAAGTTAATCACCTACTGATCTCAGAAACCCGATGTTAGATTAACGAGTTAATCTTCCATTAGGGGACTTGTCGGTTAATCACCTGCTAGTTGAAACACGCGGAACTTTTAATGTATTTCGAAAGACTTTTAGGGTCTATGGTAGCTAAGTTGCTAGTATCATCAAAGAAGAATTCACAGAGATGAGTTTTCCTCCTATGAAGTAGTGCAGGGCATGAGCTAAGAAGGTGTTGAAAAAGCTAGCTGAAAATGAGCGAAAATTAATTTTTGTTTTTTTTTTATTTAATTTTTTTTTTATTTTGGCTTGCATTTATTCCCGTATCAAAATCATTTAAGTTGCAAGGAAAATCGAGAAAAAAATGAATTACAATCGTAGTGCAACGATATTTTGTAGGTAGGTATTTTTTCTCTTTTCAAAGACAAATTTTTATATTTTTAAGCTGTTTGTGATAGCAATCTGGAATTAGATACCTGATTCGTTTAAAAGGAATCCCCGATACAGGTTTCTTTGATAGCACATCCGATAGATTATTGTTAGCACCCAATGACAGTCATTCCATCGCAGTGTAGCCAAGCACTTAATTGAAAAGCCAGTAAGAGTTTTAAATCGCTACTGGCGACTCCGATGCGAGATATTTCAACTTATACGCAACTGAGCGCTCTATTACTTTGAGCAAAAACCAAATCACATACTAACTCACAAGATAAACTCAAAATTGTACACTTTGGCCAAAAGTAATAGGCAATAAATTTTATACCTATACTTGCCAGAGGTCGGTTCAGGCGTTATTGAAAATTGTTTAACGGAAGGTCCAAAACATCCGGCACAAAGCACAAACAGATGCTTAAAAATCTTTTTAAATAAGAATGGAACAAAGTTACTTCATATTCATACTGTAAGATGCAACTGGGTAAACCAGTGTCTTAAAGAATGTCAAAGTTCATTGAAACCAAAGTAGGCAACATTTAGAACTAATTTTTCTTATGAGTTATTATTTTTCTCAAATGAATTTCTTACATTTTCTGCACACTTCGTTTCTTTTCATATTACTTGTTTTTTTAACCTTGGTTAAACTTCAAGTTTGCCTCATGCTATTGGCCAAGGCTGTGTATATTTTGTATGTTGCTGTTGCCATCAATATGGAATCAAATTTGACCTGAAATCAGTGCAACTAACATGTTACATAAAGTTTAACTCCATTGTTTGCAAATATTAGGTTTATATCGAAAGTTTTTCTTCTTGTTTAAGCCGTCAACAACGTTTGTACCTATACCAAATTTTTTGCTTCGGTTTACGTTAGTCTAAAAAACCACCTTTAAATTTGACCCTGAATAAACAATTTTTTAAAGCAATATAAAGAGCAAACAAAAAACCGTAATAACTCCAATTATGCTAAGCTTTTAGTACAAATTTAGCCTTTCCATTTGAATATAATCCAATTTTACTTAAATCAATCTATTACACATTTCATATGATAAAGTTTTCTTTTCTATAGTTTCTTTTTATTTAGGAACTTACATTTTTTTTCATCTTTAAAAGAAATTTTAAGGAATCAGCAAAACTTAATATATGGTGTATTGCCTTTTTGTTCATACTTATTTTACGTTGGCACTACATCTGGGATGATACCTACTTTTACATATACTTAACAACATCACGATGGGTTTATGTTTACGAAAAATAAAAACAAAAATCGCACTCCCTTAACTCTGTCAGACAATGAAGTATAAATATTTAAACAAACTTACCCAAAAACACAATTAATAAGTCGACTTTGGAAGTCTATTTGTGGAAGAAGTTCATTTAATTTTATTTGCAACAACCTGACGAGCCTGCCATACCGTTTCCTTTACAGTTGACTACTTTGCACCTGATCCCCAATAGCGCTGATTACAGGCAAAGTTGGTCTTTGTTTAGACAAATCTATGCTGTTCCCCGAATGTAAGGAATCACTAGCATCACAGGTTGTGTCTATCGAATCGCTAGTCAATTCGCTATCATTGAAATTGCCATTAGTTAGCATGGTTTGCATTGGAACAAGTTCAGCGGTGGAAGTAGTGGCAGATGATGCGGTAATATTGCTGAGACTACTGCTGGAGTCAAAATGTTTACCAGCCTTAATGTTCGCTCCAGGACTTTTGTCAAAGTCGTGAACAGATTCTTGAGAAACTTGAATCACTGAGCTACGATTTGCGTGCTTGTCCTTGCGAATCGGCGGTTTAGGTACTTCTTTTGGTTCAACAGTGATAGAACCATTTCTAGCTAGTGCTGCTTTACTCTCTTTGTCTTTGTCTTTGTCCTTTTCCTTGTCTTTGTCCTTATCTTTGTCTTTCGACTTTTTGAAGCCTGCAATTAAGGCTTTGTGAGCTTGAGCCTTGATGCCTTCCTTGCTGGAACGTATAATAGAATTGCGGCTGTTAACCTGCTGCTGTTGATCACCTTCTTCGGTAATGCTCGTCAAAGCTGGAGGCTGATTTTGTGTTTGCGATTGCAAGAGATGCGGATCATCGCCCTGGATTGGTATATCGTCTGGAATAGGTTTTTTATTTATATTTTCAAAAAAAAAAAGAAGAAGAAATAGTTTCGAGATTATCGAAAGGAAAGTTTTCAATTTTTTGATGCTGAGAAATATTTTAACGGCGCATTGAGTGAAAACAAGCGCGCACAGAGCAACTTTGCAATATTTTTAAACGAACAAACCTTGGATTTAAAAATAAAAGCTTTGATGTAACTATTGTCTGAATTTCTTTGCAAAAAAAAAGAGAAAAAAAAAACTGGTAAAGTGTAGTTATGTTGGAAAGGAATTATATATTGTGAACTATTGAAAGATAAATACATTTGAGCACATAACTTTCTTTTCAGCATAAATCATGCCAAGGCTTTGCAAAATATTTGTTTCTTAGAATATAGGCTTTATCCATTTTTTGCTTTTCGAAAAATGCTAATAACATTTGCATAACTTTTGCTAGCAGTCTAATGAAGTTTAAACATTTTGCTCAACATGTTTTTTTTATAAACAAAAAGAAGAAAAGGAAACCAAAATTTAAAACCATTTCTCCCAGTTGGTTGCTGTTTTTAATACTTACTGCCAGATGAACTAAGTTTATCTTACCTTTCTCGATTCTGCTCTCATTTATGAATAATAATAATAATATTTGAAATAATAATATTTAAACGATTTGATTTATTTAAACTAAAAAACACTATTTGCAATATGTAATTTGTAATTATTTAAAGGACCTTAAGATCACAGTGTAGATAAGACATAAGACGGAATTTTCTCTCGAAACTAGCAGGTCTATTGTGATATTCGGTCGGTATTCGGTAATTCATATGATTATTTTATTCAATTTTGCTTCAAATTAGCCAAAGTCTTTCCGATATTTATATTTGAAATTGTCAAGAAAGCTAACTACCGTATTTATAGAGAAATTTACAGGATAAGAAATAAGCTAACAAACCTCAAAAAGACACATTTTGTATGGCATATCTGTCACAGGTTTGCTTGTCTATTCATCCTCTAAAATTTATTTAGGTATCAAAACGGCTATAAGTTTAAATTTTGTTTCAATTGCCATTGATTTGCGTTTTATCTGGCAGCAGGTATTCTAATAGTAGAATATAATTCTGCGTTTAGCAGAACATCGCTGTATATTTCGGGCGGAAGGTACTGCTATGGAGGAGACTCGGTCGTCGGTCTCTTTTTAACTGTCAGTTGATTGAACTCGTTTCTAGATATTGTGTGATGGGTTGAAAAAATCGATTTTTTTTTACTTTTTTCGGATGAAAATATACCCTTAAATTTTTAGACCGAAATTTAGAATATTTCCAAAGTTATACAGCAAGACAAGGGAGCACCCCGTAGAGTGCATAAAAGTGTGCTGACAATGCACGGGAGAAAACTGCAGAGCCCGACTTACGCAGGGCTTTTAAAAGTGCTCGAAATGGCGATTTTGAGGAAGCAGAAGGATTGCTGACTTTTTTAAGTTCTGGAAAGCACTGAGTCAAAACTATTCAATCGGTTTGGCAAAAAATTTAACTATTTACTCTACTTATACATAGCTAAATACCTAACCTTTAAAACATTTAATTTTTTATCAATAAATTAATTTTTTCAGCAAACTTTTTTTTACAGTCCACCATTTTTTTTTAAATATGTAATGTACATTTGTTTATTTATTAAAATAAAATAAAATTTAAAAAAAGGTCTACACAAAAATAATCTCTTTGTTTTTTTTTTGCGATGGCTACGGAAAGCTGTGTGCTTCCCCGAAACAGCTCAGAATTCTTTAGAGGAAAATTTGTAAATAAATTAAAGTAGAATTAAATAAAAAAAAAAGTATAATTCAAAGTACTAAAATAAACATATAAAAGTTACAAAACGATCGCATATTGTTTTCTTGTTAAAAAAAGGTCACGAAAAACGTAAAAATTTCGGCCGTCACACTACCTGGTGCAGACGATCTATTAAATAAGACACTTTCTTTGATTTCCTCAGAAAAATGTAGATGGGTATAACCCAAGGGGGTTGACAGAGTCAACTGTCAGTATAACCCACTCTGTGCTAAAGGTACTTCGTTATCTATAGACAGCTAAAATATGTCGTGCAAGTAGTGTAATGGTTATTTTTAATAAGAGAGCGGGTCAAAATTCTGCTTTTCAAAATTCTGCTTTTTTTTCATTCTGGCTGACAAAATTCTGCTTTTCAAAATTCTGGCTTTCTTAAAAGGAAAAATTCTGCTTTTATTCATATTCTTTTTTATTAGCAGAAGAATAAAAACAAAGTAGGAGAAGAACAAAAAGAAAGTAAGAGTTGGCAATTATTATCAATATTCTGCCAATTATAAAGAAAAAGATGGTGTAGAAAATGTTAAGCGCGTGCTTTATACTCTTTCTTTTTTCCTTTATCCTCTCCTCATGCTTTGTGCGCCCAATTTCTGTTTTGGCACTGATAAGCTCCTTTCGTAGGTTTCCAATTAATTTGACACCTGCGTGGCTACTGGCAAGGGCAACTTTTACTTTAAGCCGACGATTCCAAGCCTCTACATTGTTTTCCGTCCTTGGGAATGCATCTCTAGTTTTATTACAGTTTTATCATAAATTAACTGAATTATGTAATTCTTTTGAGTAGGAGAGCGACAATGAGGAAATCAAAAAACTACTTCTCTACTTTAAAATTCTTTAGATAGCAAACGTTTGCAATTACTATCAATATTCCGCGAATTATAAAGAGCGCGCGCTTTTTAACATTTTCCAAACCTTCTTTTTCTTTATAATTGGCAGAATTTTGAAAAGATGAATTTTGGAAAGCAGAATTCTTAAAGTAGAATTTTGAAAAGCGGAATTTTGAAAAAAGAATTTTGACCCCAAACCCAGTTAATAAGTCTGCCTAAAATTCAAACCCCATCAGAAACAAGACATTTTTTCCACGGGTGTCGCCTTTCGTTAGGAATAATTGGCAAAGTTGTTTCAATTTTCAAATAGTTTAATTTACAAACCAATACAAAAGAAAAACCTCTTGTTATCAAAAAGAATGCCCTTAAATCTTTAGTATCATCATCATCGTCATTTTCTCCGTCAGAGAATAAAGTAAAATACCTTGCGAGAGACGATAACCGCCAAAGTAACGATCTTTTTGGAAAAAAACGCGAAAAAAATCTTTTAATTATCTCGATTCCTACAAAGCTTATCGTTTAGAAATATACCGCCGCCTCACGCTCGATGCCTTGCGTGACTTTATGATAATTGATTTTGAAGAAAAAAATTGACAATCGCTACAACTTATTTTACAAAATATTTTTTGCAGAAAATTGTCTTAGCTAAAATTATTGCGGTTTGAGTTATTGAAAAATGTTTTAAAACACCATAAGTGGCGATCATATTGATGAGTACTTTTGACAGTCTTTTTATGAAGACCATGAGGACACCCCATACCAAATTCCTTTTGCTCAAGTTAAATGAATTTTTTTTGTATATGATGACTGGGTGTGGGTGATAGAGAGCTCTTAGAAAACTGAGCTGTCTGCAAAGGTTTATTGGATAACGACTTTAATCAGAAAATAGAAAAGTGTCTGCCTAAATAAAGATTTGCTCTGCGATAGTTTCTGATAAACGCGTTCATTGTTCTTTGTTTTGTTTTTAATTGACACCGATTCTACGAAACAATTTTTAAGAATATAGAATCCAAAAGCATATCTTTCTAATTGTAACGAAAATCACTAGTTGCAGTGAATTAAAAGTCGTTTAAACGCACATCACTTTTTTTAAGATAACAATTCAATTTTGGTAAACAAAATTAAAAATTTCTTATCATTACCATTACCTTGTAATACGTTTTAGCTGTAACTTTTATTGTTAAACTCTCTGTGCTTGAACAGAGAGGTCTTTAAATAAAAGTTAGCAACAAGCCGCTCCCAAACATTCTTTCCAGAAAAAACAAATTTAGCTTGATTACGCATGACTTATAATTTAGCAGAAAACTACAAAAAACATTATAGCAATCTATTAGAAGAGAAATGAAAAGAAAAAAGTAAAGCCCAGCTCCATAATATGACAATAAATTCATGAGAGTATATGAAATTTTGAGTGCAATTTTATATGCCATTCTACTTATTAAAAACAAATCAAATAACTTTCGAAACCAATTAATCAAAAATGTTTGGAAATCAAAAATTATTGTAATTAATTTCAATATTTACCCATCCGGTCTTAGTTTGTGCTGAGAAGTAACCCATGGAATCAATTCAATAGTTCAATGATTTGTGTTTTGTTTTGTATTTGTGTGTTTAGGTTTATAAGTTTTATAATGTAAATTATATTATTTTCGAAACTTTTCTTAACATGCGTTTAATAATAAAATCATATATGTTTAATAAAAAGAGAGTATACGTTGTAACTTGTTAATTTGTACAGCTCAAAAGGGATACGTTTGGAATTGGATTGTTAACTTTAATTGATTATTTTGATTTGATCAATTTCCCAACTGCTTTTGTGTGGAGAGTGTGTTTAATTTGTTATTATTTTAATTTGTTAAAATTATTATTATTATTTTTGTGAGTATGTCAGTGCGGGTTTAGTGTAATGTTTTAAGTTAATTTTTATTATTCGATTTGTTTGTGGTTCATGGTTTTTTATTCTTTGGGTAGCATAACAATAAATAATTTTAACAATGGGAATAAATAATACATTTCTAAACATTGGTTTTTTAATCTCTCAATCTTATAAAATATATTTTAATAATTGCTTTACACATTGTATTCATCTGCTTTTTTTTACTACTACTTGTACTACTTTTTATGATTTTTTGTTCAAATAAAATGAGTGAGGGATACACATACACAGAGTCATACATGTTCGTATTGGGAATGTCATTATTATTTTTTGTTTTATTTAAGTTCTGTATTTTCCGATTCCTGATAAGACGATAATACTAATGCACTAAAAAAATAAATGCAGTCAATTTCAAACCAAAGTCAAAGGAGAGTTATTCCACTGTACTTCGACACAATCACAAAGGAGATCGAGATTCTTAGACAATTTTAATTCGTACCAGGAAAAATAAAAAATAAATGTCCGACAAAATACTTTTCTTAAAACTAATGGATGAATGCATGTTGGTTAACTTGTTTGTCATTGGCCCCTATTTTTATATATATGTAATATAATGTAATAATTTCCAACAACTGAAGAGTTTTTATAAATCGTATGAATTTTTTTCAAGGTGTTCATTCAAAACAATTCAAATGCTTGAAGAGAAAGCATCAAAAACACTAATCGAATCCACCCATTTATAGAAATCGAGGTGACAAATTAATAATATCCAAAGTGAATGAAAAGCTTTGTGTTAGTTCTTCAAATCTGAATCATTTTTTTGAAAGTACATATTGGTATATAACTATACTCTGAGAACAAGAAAATAGACACTTAGACCTTGAGGGCAAGTTTTAAAAACATTATTCCATTCGAAGAAGCCCATTGAAAAAGTTGTTGGCACGTCCATAAATTGGCGATTGAAATTTAAAGAAGTTTTCTTGCAGCCAACCCATATTTCGGGGCGAACGTAGAAATATTTCTGAATTAACTACAACCAGCCTGAAGGTGAAAATGATTGATGTGAAAAGAGCTTTCTCGATTATTCGTTCGGAATCGGCAAAAAATTGTAGGTCTCCTCCATTCCCTCACAAGGCGTGGTTGTGAGAAATGCGCTAGGCCTCAGGACTCCTCACTCTGTTGCGCCACATATATGTAAAGTGCCTGGCACATAGCTGGCTGTGATTGGCTTTTTTGCTTCAACCGTCAATATCAATGAGGCAATTCTTGTTTGGTTATTCGAAAGAGTTTTGTTGATGGGCTTTTGACTTTATACCTTTGAAAAAAAGCTCGTAAAGATGCGTGGCAGCTGTAGTGGAATGAATTTCTTTGTTTTGATATTTTGCATTTTTTAGGTGTAAAATTCTTACTAAGGCTCTCCTAAACTAGAAAGATTTTGTAGTTGCGACAGCTACAAGTTGATCTGTAAAATTGTGTTTATTTTAGCTATTTATGAGAGTGTCACACTGCCGCAACCAGAAGAACACCAGGTTCAAGCATTTAAAGTTGTTTCGGCAACAGAAATTCTGTCAACAGCTTTTCTCGGCAGTGAACGGTGGGTTTGTATGTTCTTTTTTTCTCATTATATTTAGTTTGGTAGATTCTCTACTTTATTAGAAATTAAATTATTGAATCCGATGCGACGTGCACCATTTGCCAACTCAAAGCGTTTTATCGATTTATTTCTAGGAAACAAAAAAGATAATATCACATAAAGTATACTTTGTAGCAAAGTATTTGATGAATGTCGACCGTAAGACGCGATCTTCCAATTTGTTTTTCTTTCAGACTTCAGCTTTCCAAAAAAAAAAAAAATTAAGTCTTCAGAAAAATTAGGTCTATTTAAAATTAGGGAGAACTATCAGATTTGAATTAAACGACTTATAATCCATGAGAAATATTGTAATCAAAATTATGCTTTTGACATCTCCCCAATACCAAAGCCCCAAATCTCCCATTTGATGTGCGTCTTTTTTCTTTGCGATACACCAGAGAATTTCGCAACAAAAACTAGCTTCAACCAACAAGTGCAACACAAATTTTTGGAGTTCGAAAATAGAAAGTGTCAGTATTTGCTTGACGTAAAAATTTTATTTCATGCACAAAATAAAACGATTTCAACATTGAATTGTTGTTGTCGCCGAAGGAAGAATGAATTTATCGAATTAGTAGTAAGTTCTAAAGGAACAAGAAAACATTGAAGGCAGGACTTAAATCTCTTTGTACAGAGAAATAACTCAAGTTCAGCATTTGTGTGACACTAATAAATCGAAAACCAGGAAACTTACTGACACATTTTTTGAAGTCAGCAGAGCAAACCCCCTGCGGATTAGAAGTGTACAAGTTATTGGTATAACTGTACAACAGACAGGTTGTGATTCGCAAGTGGTATTTGTAGATTGTAGCACTGATTATGGAAAAGAAAAACAGTTCATCGTATTAATATGAAAATTTCATAGCACCGTCAGTAAAGGATGAGAAAAAATCACATTAGTAAATCTATAATCAAATATAAGAGTTGCTAACCAGTTGCTTCCGGATAAATCAAGAAAATAGCTTAACCCTTAAACCCTACCCTGGGGTCCAGCGCCATTGCAAACAAACGTTTTCTTGAATTTTTTAAAAACTAAGCAACTCGCACCAGTGCCATCCATGGAGTTCTCATATTATCGCAACAGACGTCTAATAATCAGTCATTATTAATTTTCGAGTGGTGCAGTTGAAAATATTTGAGCTTCAGGGTCCCATAGACCCCAGGGTAGTGATAGTTAAAGTTTTTGAACAGTTTGACAGTGTTTCAAGACGAGCGAAACGATGGCCATTGGCTATGTTTTATGGGATCTTAAATATTGGTTGGTGGTGTTATTCGTATGTCCTCCTCAAAATAGCGTCCAATAAAACTCAAATAAGTCGAAATTTCTTAAAAAACTTAGCCTTGGAACTCATTAAACCCCAAATGGAGGAGAGGTTTACTTGGCCAACTTTACCATCCAATCTCCAGGTCCTCATCGGAGATATTTTAAAAACGAAGCGACCTGTGGCTGAGTCAAGATCTTCAGTCACTACAAAAAATAGATGTGCCGTGTGTCCACGATACAAAGACCGCAAGACCAAAATACGATGCAGCAGTTGCCGAAATCCACTTTCCACTTTGTGGCGAGCATAGCCGCTCAGTGTGTCATAATTGTATTGATGTAAGCTTTTATAACATTTTTCATAATTAAATTCAATTCCTATCTTTTATGCCAGTAAATAAAATTTTTGATCAAATCGTTTTTTTATTTAATTTCGGCAAAAACTTTTTGGGGTCCCTAACACAACAGGGTAGCAATATTGTTTCTCCCGGGATGGGTAGGGTTTAAGGGTTAAAGTAAGAATCAAATGTTTGAAGGATTAGTTAAGAGATCAAAAATCCATTGGCATTAACATTGTGTCGGAGAAGTCCTGAGTTTGTTATGTCTTCTTTGACGAGAATCATGTGAACTCAACTAATGAGGCTCCACTGAGAGTCTAAATTCAAATAAATTTTTACCAAAACAGTGCACTAATGAATGTTATGTCAGGAAAGGGTTGCTTTAGCAATAGAGATGATTTCTTTTTGTTTTCTAATCAACAAAAAAGCGTTGAGTATAAATTGTTTCTCTAAATGTCAGTTTTTAATTTGTTAGTCTGTTATAGTCTCAGAAAAGACAGAACTTAAAACTGTTTTAGTTTTAAAAATCTCTTTGTGAAGTAATGTCTTTAGAAAGCAATCATTTCAAAGCTTTAAATAATAATTTAAAAATGTTAAAAAAAAAATATAGCGAAAAGCTCGCTTTAAGTTCAATTCCTCAGGCGCACGCCAAAAAGCAACAATTTATGTAACTTTAAGAAAATTTTTTAAATCAAACTCGTAAAAGAAATTACAATATTTAAATGCGAAATTGATCTCGACAAGAATGTGTGAGAAGAGGAAAGAATTTAACAAATAATTTTAATAATTAAAAAAACAACAACTTCACCTTATAATGTTAATACTATTGGCGCGTGTACTTATATTGTTTTTTGTTTTTTTTTTCTGATTGATATTTAATCTGTTGTGATTGTGTTTTAGGTTATTTTTTTGTTCTTTTTGGTTTAGTTTTCTAACTACTATTTATTTATGATCGTGTATCCAGATGACGTCTGTATAATATGTATACTAGCCGGTCGGCCATTTGATAGTAAAGCCTCTTTCTCATCACTAGAGTCACAAGAGTCTTCGAGTTGACTTATCAATCGAGCACCCGCACTTGATCGTAGTTCGGGTGATTGCTTGGCGGGCGATGAGGTCTTTTTGCGACGAATTGCCGCCACCATCGAAGAATTGGTGAAACTGTTTAGTATCTCTTCAGTTGACTTTGTCGATAGTGGTGGTTTTCGTATTTTTGGCGAAGCATTGGGCGATGAATTTTTAGATGACGACAGGGATTTCTTCGGCGAGTCGGGTTCTTCTTCGATACTAGATGTCTTGCTACCGGGACTATATTTCCAGCCCCAAGTCTTCCACCGTAGTGGATTTATAAGACTACTATCGCCACCACCGCTGCCGCTGACGATGCCTTTCTTTGTACCATCTCGGTTATGTTGGTTTGTCATGCTAGTGGGGTCACTGTTGCCATCTAATTGCATCATTGGGTCAAAATTGTTGTTGTCGAATGTACGATATTGATCGACATTAGGCTGATGGGGTAGACTAGCCAAAAACTCCATGTCCAAATCGTCTAACAAAATTTTTACACACGACATAATATACACATGGAGATTTTATTATGATAGAAATAAGTGTATTTTGGTTTATAATTAGTTTAATTTTCTTCAAACAAATAAAGATATGTAGGAAGTAGAAGATATAGACAAGGCTTAAAAGTAGTAGTAGGTACATTTATATTAAAAATAAAACAAATCGGAAATTAGGGTTTGTGGCTGGTTGTAGTAGTGGTGGTGGTGATGGTTGGAGGTGACAGAAGAAATAAAATTTCAATACAAACAGCTGTGAATTATAACTATGTATATATATCATACATATATATTTTTCTTTTGTTTCACAAAATCGAATTCGTATAATGGAAGGGAACGTCAGTAAATAAAAGATTTTGTTCAAATACTGAGTTATGTACACATTTTAATTACTAATACAATAGTTCTTCTCTTTCTTATGTACTATATCGTCTTCACTTAGTTATTTTGAATGGTATATGGTCGAGAATTCGTTTAGTTAAAAAGTGAAAGCAGTTAGGATATTTAATTTAACGGTTGAAAAAGGAAAATCCAAAAATAAAAAAATATTCGTGGTGTGTGCTTTTAAATGATACAAAAAAAATCAAATAAATGTAGGTAATGAATAAACATGCAGCTAATGAAAAATATATTAAAGCGTCTAAAAAAACTAGAGGGGATTTGCTTCATGCACAGACAAAAGTTTTGTACACACTAATTACACCTAATTGTCGTTGGATTACTCGTAGAGAAAAAACACCAATTTATAAACAAGAGGATAAATGATATCTTCAATGTATTTTTGTTTTTCGAAAAGCTGAGAAGAATAATTTTGTTCTGTTTTGTTTGTCTGATAGGAAACTATGGTTATAAATTTCTAGTGCTCTGAACCTAGTATTTAATAGACCAAATTAATTTATGTCGTAGAAAGTATTTTCTTTCTTTTAAAATGAAAAAGTATATGTAAATATATATAACAGTTTACTAAAGTTTAAGGTTGAGATAGAAAACAAAGCTACTAAACTCACCTGGTAATTTCTTCGTACGAAATGATGCGTTTGTTATCATTGATTTTGACACTATGGGGGCCGTGTTTGTTGCTGGAGTCATTGCTACACTAAGACCCATTGGACCATCACTGGGTTGACCTTCAGATAAAAAAAAGAGTTTTGTAGTAAAAAAGGTTGGACGTAAGTATAAAAAAATATTATTCCAAATGTAAAGCCTCCGAAGAACTTTCGAAATCCTTCTAAGTTTGAAAAGTGGAAGCCGCTCGAGTTTTGATTTTACAGTCCGATAAATAAACTTTATTATAAAGTTACATTTAATAACTTCTCTTAGCTGAAGCAACTAACTAACAAACTAACTTTGGAAAGATAAAGGATAGAACACCTATGCATATCAATTATCTATTCTTTGTTGAAAACGGAGTCATCATAACCGAAGAGCCTACATCCATGTTCGACTGTAATAACTGGCGCGGAATCACTGTTCTATCCGTTTTTTCGAAGTTAATGGCAACTATTATTCTCGAGAGGATAAAGGATCGAGTCTACCCTCAAGAGGCACCAAGCGGGGTTTCGCAGCGGTCGATCGTGTCGACCACATCAACACCTTGCGAATCATACTTGAACAATCGTCTGAGTACCAATCACCTCTGTACCTCATGTTTGTGGATTTTGAGAAGGCATTCGACAGAGTAAATCGTGAATGCATCTGGAGATCGCTAATTGCAAGAGATATCCCTGAGAAAATGTTTGCTGTTATTAAAGAGTCGTACAACAACGCAAGGTGTTTCGTTTTGCACAATGGACAGCTATCCTTGTCGAGGAGTGAGACAAGGAGATGTCCTGTCACCAATTCTGTTCTTGCTAGCAATCGACGATGTAATCCTCGCATTCAACGCACCGGGACTTCGAAAACTACTGTCAGTTTTCGTCGCTCCGATTGGTCAAAAAAGTCAGAAGTTTCAGCTGACATTTAGCTGACAGTTAGATTTTCAGATTTTTTCAGATTTTCGAACATAGATTTTCAGATGGAAAAAGCAGTCTGAAAATTCTTAAAAAAAGTTCTTGCTGTCAAAACAAGGAAAACAACGTATATGCCAATCGGACTTTACCCGGTATTCTTGGGTTAGTTTTTTGTTTTACTAGTTTGCGCTTATTTGTTGAACTGAAATTAATTATTTTTGATGTTCGGATGTTCTCTTTTGTAAATTGATATTGAAAGTGAATTTATCAGCAACAAAAATATATTTTGGAGGGCATATGATTTTAAATTTTTTTATCAAAATTGATTGAAGTGAACTTAATTTGCACACTATCTTACACAAATGCTTGGAAATCGAATTCCTTAATTCCAAAGTGGGAAAATCAGTATGTTTTCCAATTACTTGTACTACTAACTATGTAGAACCGAAAGGTGAATCACAGTACCATTTTATATCTGACACAGAGCTTAAATTGCATTCATGAACTGACAGATTGAACTTCGAAGATTCGAAACTGCGTTGAATGCGAGCAATGACTGCCACTGTGAGTACAACTGAAAGACACAGTATCCAATGGGGTATGTTTGACAAACTTAGCCACATAGATTATGCTGACGATATATGTCTCATGGCAAACAACACGGTTAATTTAAACCAAATATGTCATTCGCTGCAACTAAATGGAGATGTGGCTGGCTTAAGGATCAACGCAAATAAGACCAAAATAATGACCACGGGTAAAAGCACACAACAAGTTATTCTAAGGCAGGGAACCATAGAGAAGGTCACGCAGTTTAATTATCTGGGCAGTTTTATTGCACTTGATGGCGGAACGGACCTGGATGTTAACAATAGAATAAACAAAGCCCGTAGTGCATTTGGAATCCTTTCCCCTGTGTGAAACTCAAGCAAAATATCGCTACGCACCAAGTTTAACCTCTTCGAAACCAACGTGAAATCTGTGCTGTTATATGCTTCTGAAACATGGAAATGCTCTGCCAACATCTCGAGCAGGCTTCAGCCTTCGTCAACCGTTGTCTGCGCTACATTCTGAAGATCCGGTGGCCGCAAACCATATCAAACGTTGAACTATGGAATAAGACCGGACAGATGAAATTGTATGCAGACATCACCCAACGAAAGTGGCGTTGGATACACTGAGGAAACCTAACGACAACATAGCGAATTCGAATGGAATCCTCAGGGTGAGAGACGCGTTGGAAGACCAAAAACAACATGGAGGTCGTCTGTTTTAAAAGAAGCTCAGTCTCAAGGTATTCAATCGTGGTTACAGCTAAGACCTGTTGCGGCGAATCGAGACAGATGGAGGGATCTGGTTGCTGCCCTATGCTCCAGAAGGAGTTAAAGTGCTGCTACAGTTGCAGCCGGACATCATACATACCACATCCATGTTACAAGCACTTAACTTATTCTAACGTTCACTGAGTTTGAAAAATAGAACTTTGATTTCAACTTTTTATCTGCCTTTAATTATACCACTTTCATTCGTTATAAAATTCAATTACACAGTTTGTCTTTAGTAAATCTAACTTTTACACTATCACTTTACATTAAAAAAATAAGTCTCTGGTTGCATGAGCGGCCTATCACATTATTGAACTATGAAGAGAATACGAGAACCTTCCTGCATTTTCAAGGAGTCTGTATTCTAGCTCCTCTCCAATTATTATATGTGTATTAGGGTGTGTCTTTTTGGGCAACTTTTTTTTTTCAACGATAAAACAGGCTAAATACTTTCAGGAAGGTACAAAACGAAGCCTCTCAAAATTTGAGCTCATAATATTAACATTTAGAGGTGCCTGTTTTTAAATTTCTATTTTCCATACAAATTACATGGAAAAAAAATTAGAATTTTTTCTTATTTTTATAGCTTGACATTTGAGCATTGTAGAAATAAACTGACAAATTATTTGAAAAGGAAATTGAATGCTCTACAAAAAAGCTCAAAATATTTTTTTTCATAGAGGCAACCGTTCTGAAGATATTCAAACTCAAAGTTAGAAATGTATGAAATTATGTTTTTTATTTTATTAAATTAAAATTAATATTAAATGTTAATATTATAGGCTCAAATTTTGAGAGGCTTCGTTTTGTACCTTCCTGAAAGTATTTAGCCTGTTTTATCGTTGAAAAAAAAAGTTGCCCAAAAATGACACACCCTAATGTGTCTGGTCTTCATACTGTCTCCTCAGTTATATTTTTGTGCGCACACATGCTGACTCACAAGCAACGTCTTCCATTGGATGTACATAACAGTATAGATAGACGTTTAAGATGGTAGTGGGTACCATATTTGTCAAAAAAGACACGCCTGTTTCAGAAATTTGTCTGAATGGAAATGTGGAAAGTTTAAATATATGAGATCTAGACTAGATAATGTAATGGGTCTGGTTCAATTCAATTTTGGACAATGTAATCTTGAAAGAATTAAATCACATATTTTCATGATCTAAGGAGAGACCCAGGGTCCAGATTCTGCAACTTTTCAGACGATCATCGTTCAATAGTCTATCGTAGATTGCGTCGTTAAAAGATTGTTTCATATTATCTTGCTTTCATTGGTTGGTAAAAAGCAATTTTACTATCGTCTTTCCAAATTTTGGCAACTTTTTCAGGGTCTTAAACACGTTTTTTTCAGTGCCTAAAATTCACACGATAGTTGTCTAAAACGTTACAGAATCCACTGGAAAGGCAATATCACAATCAGACACAATCACAGAACAAAAATGATATGCAGCCCAAAACACTATTGGTACAAGCAAATGAAACTTTATCAGTACTTGTTTCGCCGCAGACACAGACAAATGCAATCCTGTCGACGCTTTTTGACGTTAACGTGGTGTATCCCACACAAGGATCACTAGTCTCGAGCAGGAAAATGGGATAGCTATGATCGCTAAACCTATTCAGACAATTTTTAAGACATAATCTTAAGATCTTGGCTATAACCACCAGCTCATCTCATAAAGAACATAATTTGACAATCTTTTTCGCAAAAAAAAATTTCAATTTCTTTTCTACTCACCTGAAGGGTTGGCTTGAAGTGAGTTTTTAATAGCACTTGTTACCAGCACCACGTCGGAATACATCTCGAAACATCCTCTGTTGTGTATATCGTCTAAAGTCTGAATAGCAATTGTTCCGAATCCATTGAACATCGCGAAGTAAATTGCGTGCACTAGCTCCACCATAAAGTTTGACGATAATGGAATCCGTGGAGGTGGTCTCGGAACGAGCACATTTGTCGGGTCCGATCCATATGATGTTCGATGGGCATGACCGGGTTTTGTGAAACCCTGATTAACAATTTGTGATGCCATTCGGCATAAATGTAGCAAAGTGTTCTTCTGTGTCAAGCTTAGCTGATGATTATAGCAGAACAAAAGTGCTGACATTACTTTCATTCGACTTTGGGCGTTGATCGATTCAATCTGTGAGAATGGGCCCCACTTGATTTCACGATTGCAATTGTCTTCCCATCGTCGAAGATCGGTAATGGGAAGACTTTTCTCCTATTTAACAAAAAAAAAAAAAATTAAAATGTTTTCTAATGTTATTTATTTAAACTTACTTCATGATAAATAGATGCTTGCGCAAGAACCGGCAAACGGAATGAGACAACTTTTGGATTGCCATCTTCAGCGGTGATTTCAGCATTGTAAATACATATCAGCAGAGTTTCCACACTACGACAGCCTTTTTTGTCGCCCATCGAGACAGAATTAAGATACACGTAAATAAGAACAGGAATAAATTGCATTGGGAATTTTCTCAGTCCATCCTCTTTAGATCGATAAAAACTTAGGAATTGGTTGCAAATACCGTGAATTAGCTAAATAAAAATTTTATGCTTTATATCTTTCTACCAATATTTGACTCAAATTACCTCTGGATACTTCAGCCTTTCATTGAATATTGTATATATTGCTTCAGCTATTTCCTGATTGTTCTCGTGCAAACTTGCAAAGGGTTGTAATTCGGATGGCTGCAGACTCTCGTATTCAGCCAACCAATCTTGAACTATTGCCTCTGCCATGATGCACTTTACAATCTAATATACACCTACTAAACCATAAACTCATTAATCATTGATAGTTTTTTCTGCAAAAGTTAAAAAAAAAATCAAGGTGACCAATACAAAATAGTGTAGAGTGAGGTAATCACTGGCATAAGCCACAATGGGAAAACTATTGTTCTGAATTTCGCATATATGCAATACGAACTTAGCGATTAAGGGGAGTTAGTGATTGTATCTACTTCGGCTTTTCACCCCGGAACCGACCTTTAGCACTTTTTAATTAAATTGAACGATATTTTACTTTAGCCTTGAATAAGGGCCTCTGTTGGTTGGCCTTTGAGCTATCAGTCTTGTATGTTCCACGTTTTTCTATTGCCTTATTTGCTATTATAGAACAGATAGTGCGTTACTATTTATAATTAATATTGCACTTTTGATATTGAAAATTCGATTGGTTATTGTTTTAATAAACTTTAGAGGCAATAATTGCATAATTTTGGAATTTAAAACGAGATCGGATACATACCATAGAAAATAAAATTAATGTTGATGTTTTGACGTAACTTCTTTGACTGGAGTGCAAAATTGATTTTGTCTAGAGTTCGAAGATTCGAGTAGCCGGATGTGTTCAATAGACTTTAAAATTTTGAAGAATTTGCAGGGCGAAGAATATGCTATGTCGTTTTGAAACATTCTTTTTTTGTCATTATATGTGCGAGATTTGAAGTCCAGTTTTCAGCTGTTCTCTAACAGAAAACAAAAACTATTCCAAAAATTCCAAATAGTAGGCATATGGGCACATCAATTTTATTTCCATGTGATAGTTTTTTAAACAAAGAAACATCTTTTTGGCTTTAAAAAAAGAATAAAAATTAAGCTGCAAATTAATACTGGAACCACATTTTGATCTGAACTATTTGGTCCTGCCCTCATCTTTATGTAATGCTGCCATGTTGATTTTACTGCTACAAAATTTATATAGTGGCTATAGACAACAGTGAGAATGAAATAAGTGTAAAGCCTTGCGCAAACTAACGCGGTGAGTGCGTGCGATGCGATTGCACTAAGTCAAATCCCTATGTAATCTTATGGACGTTTGACTTAATTCATAGGGATTTGACTTAACGCAAACGCGATGCGAACGCACTCACCGCATTGGTTTGCGCAAGGCTTTATGGCTTGCCCAAACCAATGCGGTGAGATCGTACGATGCGATTGCGATAAGTCAAATCCCTATACATTAAGTCAAACTTTTATGGACGTTTGACTTAAAGCATAGGGATTTGACTTATCGCAATCGCATCGTACGATCTCACCGCGTTGGTTTGTGCAAGGCCTTATGGTTCTCCTCAACCGAAGCATTTTTTCAGCGTTGCGGCAACTTCAGAAATACTGCTGCCATCACTTTCGTTGTTGCGACAAAATGCACAAATGTATGCCGAAGCTTATTTATTTGTTGCGTTGGTTTGTATATCGTCATATATGTCGCTGTACAACTTAATTTTGACAGCTTCAATTGCCACTGCCACTACTGCAAAAATGCTTTGGTTCTTAATACAATACATTTTGATCACTACTGTACTTTAAGCAAAAACTATTTTCTGAACGTCAAAAATATTTTCCAAACCCTTCCTCTTTTTTGACATATACTAACGTCATTATTGACAGTTGTTTTTTCACCTTCCTCAGTCGTAACAAAATTTTTTGGGATTTAACAATTTTTTGTCCAAAAATGTCGGCCCTTATCCGATTAAATAATCGTGCTATCTTGCGAAACATCATCGCTCAAACGCGCACCATCAAGACATCCCCAAAAAATCGCGAGACCGCTGCTGTATCCCCAACCCTGAACCAAGCCAAAGAAGACAGCACCACCAAAAACAAAAATTGGGTTAGCTGGGGATTTGACCACAATGATGAGGCACATGATAGAAGTAGCACCAAGTTCTCATTCTTCTGCTCCGTAACACTGTGTATTGTTTGGGGTTCATTTTTCTGGGCCTACGCACCAGACAGCAGATACCGTGATTGGGCCCAACGCGAGGGTTTTCTTGAGTTGCGTCGTCGTGAGATGGCTGGTTTGGATTTGGTTAGTCCTAATTACATTGACCCAAGTTCTATGAATCTACCATCAGACGAAGAATTGGGAAATACAGAAATTATTATTTAAAAATGTTGCCTTTATCATGTGGATGCTGCCGATTGCCGATTGTTGCTTTTTCCCCCATCAACTAGGTGATTTGTGTGTTATGTAATTGAATTATAATTTAACGAAAAAACCGAACAATACATATTGTACTGCTGGATTTGTTAATAAAAGTGCAGCTTATGGTATCAAAATGAATCCAAATGGTATTTTATTTTGCTATCGAAAGGTTTAGTTGAATGAAAGTGTAAACAATTTTCGTGGGCCATGGGATATCAGCAGTACTAAGAGCTTGTAAAATGCATATAAATGAAGTTTTGAATCGTAAACGTATGTGAGCTGTTTTCCTTGTTGGAAAAACATGTGTTACGTTACTTTATTCGATCTTGATTAATCCTTATGATGTCAATAATTTTTACAGGCAGTTAATTGCGAACTACACACAACAAAATGTAAAAAAAACTATTTTATTGGGACATTTTTCTCAGTATTATTTTTGTGGAGAATCTCTTATCTGATGTTTTTATTTTTCGCTATGTGCCCGTTTATTTTAAGATTCAAACTCACCCTTATCAAACTTACTCACATGTAAAACACGGACCACGGACTCTAATGCACTCAAGTTAACCGCTTTTTGTTAGCAGGTACACATTTGATTTGATTGTTGCCCATATTTAGGTAAATATTTGTATCTTCTTTAAAATCATTTCGTGTTGATTATTTTTGTAGGCTATTTTCTTTATTGTTTTAAATTAAACTTTTCGCGTTGAACTCTATCCAACCCTATCGAGGGATTCCTTATAAACAATTTGGGAAAACGCTACATTCAAAAATCAATCATCTGCAACACTAATTGCTTCAATGATAAATTCATTAGAATTCATAGCTCAAAATAATTACGTTAGTGTCTTTTAAAATTACGAACTAATTAAAAATTAAAATAAAACTTTTTTATGAAATACGACCGGATTTATATGGCGCTCGTTGTTCTCACTCTAATGGCGGAATGGGGCCATAGTCAACCGGCCCTACCGAGGTACCCGTCGTGTCGTAGCGGAATTCTTTCGAATTTCCATTCGGAGACATTTTGCTTAGTTTTCCGATTGGCCGATCCAACGTCCTCCGATAAGTTTTTGCTGCGGAAAGTTTTAGTTTCGGGAATGCAATGCGTTGCCGCATTTGTGAAAAATTTCTTTCGAAATTTATACTTCGAAGCAAAATTGAATCTCCGAAAAAGGATGCGTTGCGGAGAAAACTGCTCCGACGGGTACCTCGATAGGACCATACTCCATTTGATTTTCAAACTTATTGCCGTGAAATAACTTGTTACAATTGATACTAGGATGAACTAGCGTTCACGATTTTCTCACCTGCGCTGCGCCAGCCAGAGTGACCCACCGAAATATCAGTTTTGAACGGTTAAACGATCTATTAAGGATATGTATTCTGTCTTAATAATTAAAATGAAACACTAATTTGTTCCTATATTTTCGGATAGTGGAAGAGAAAAACAGAAAATTTGTGCAAGTATTTTTGGTGTCCGTGGCATTATGGCTATTATGTCTCTTTTGTGGGAGTACAACAATAAGAATTCAGAAAGTTCTCTGAGAAACTACAATGCCAATGAAAAGCATTGTTGGTGCTCCTGAACCTTTCAAACCTTCTTAGGTTAACCGCATCAGAGAAAACCCTCGACAGATATGTTAAGCTTAACAAAGTTTATTTATATTGCATCACTACGGTTTTTATTCCTTTTTGTTTTGCTGTGTTATCGGCCGTTTATATCAACTGTTTTATTTATTTTTATTTTATAGTCTATACATTAATATGATACATAATAACATTTTTATTAAATTTATTTATATTATCAATATACTTTGCGGAGATGAATCAAAGAAAAGAAATGGGTGTTCGTCAAACCAAGCTCTAGCTGTAGTGTTGGTTCTTGCAACGTTAGTTTCCGTTGCCTCACAAGTTCTGCTCGAAAATGTTTTGAAGTGATCATTGCAGAGGGTTACCATTATCTTTTTTTGTTTTTGTTTTGTTTTCGTTTAGTTTTTTATATGTATAAATACAAAATACGCTTCAACACGTTGAAAAAAAAAATTAATTCTGCATTACCCAGGATCAATTAAGCATGGCATTCACATGGCTCAGTTAGAGACGGATGGATATGCTGTTTGTTGTACATTTAAGCCTTCGAGAGCTTGTGTGGGTATCGTGGTGTTAACGGTAAGCGGTGGCATGCCTGGCAGCGAAATTGGTGTTGCCACAGATGTTTGTTGTACCTGAGGGTATGATGCGAAAGTTTGCATGTAAGGTAAACTAACGTTTGAAGAATTTGTTTGATAATTCGTTGGTGGTTGACTTGGAACAGGATAATTGTTCGGATTGTAAAACTGCGGTTGCTGAAAAGAACAATATGAAGAAGTTTTGTCCATGAGACAATCGACAGATGAGAAGTATAGAATCAAAGAGATTACCTGTTGGGATGCAATAAATTGGTTTGTAGCAGCAGCGGCCCCGGCTACTGAGTCGGTTTGCCCTGCAGTCATATTGCTAATAGATGATGGTGGGGGTAGATTCGTGAATGGAGATTGTTGATTGAAAACCGGTATTTGACTTGGTGGCGGTAAAGATGTTGGAACTAAAAAAAAAAATAAAAAAAATTCAATTTGATTAATTGCACTAAATGATTTTTGGAAAGGTATAAATAAATATTGGGTTTATTTAATGAACTTTGCCCAGGGCTGACCTAAGTTTCCTTGACAACCCCATGAGTTACTAAGAAACACGATTTAATCACACATCCTTGACATTTAAAAAAAAAATACATGCTATTCGACACCCCTCTTTGTTATCTGAACCAGCTCCCATTAAATCATATGGAAATTTTAGGACAAATTGAGAGAAAATCAAGGGCTAACAAAACACAGTTTGGTATTCAGGGCTAGTTGGCCTTGGGCCTGAACAAACACCCGTACGAGAATTGCAAATAAAAGAAATAAGATATCAAATTTCGCATTTTCGCGCTCTTTGTCTCTGTCTCAATATGCCTCTCCCTGAGATTGTTGCTCAATAAAGTTATAGGAAAACAATTCAAAATAAACTGAACAGCACAGAACCTATTTCTGCAATCAGATATCTAATAAAGTCATCGACCAATATCAAACTGATGTGGACTCCTGGACATGTTGGTATAAGTGGTAACGAGTATGCTGACTCTGCAGTTAGCTCTGGACGAAGTGCTCCTACCATCTTGTTCAACATATTTACAAAAAAAAGACCTAATAAACCACATAAATAAGCACATAGCAGCTTCTTTGAAAACAGATTAAAGTCTATACCCAAAAAATCAATCCTTGCCGACGCAACCCAAAGTACCCAACTAACTCATCAAAAAACAAAATCACCAGCTTCATAAGACTACGACTCGGACACACTTCCACAACCCTACTCTATCTACTGAATAGGAACCAGCCTCCAATATGTCAACATTGCAATTCTAATATGGACTTACAACATATCTTAGACAACTGCCCTAGACCTCAACTTATTGTAAACAGCTCAAAAACAACTCTGTTTATGAAATTCTCGAAAGCACTAACGTTAATAATGTTAATGAATGAATGAATGAAAATTAGGGTTTTGTATTGTACCTCGATCTGTTTAGATCTATTGTACCCCCTACTTCTTAAGTGGTATTCCTTACTTAAAGTACTTCATCCAGATTAGTTCCTCTGATGAAACTTAGTATCTGGGTTGCGCTTAGGAGTTTTAGCACCCTCTCCTCTACGTAGTAGGATCCTAGGTAGTTTTTCCTTTGGTGTATTAAAGCTTCGCAGTCACCTAAGAGGTGGTCAGGAGATTCTTCCTGTTCGTTGCAAAATCTGCATTGGTCGTCGCTCTCTATGCCTAGTACTTTAAGGTGTTTCTTAGTCTGCAGTGTCCGGTTAGGAACTCGGCTAGCATGCTTACATTGTTTCTATTAAGTTTTATTACGTCTTTGTAACGTTTTGTGTTAAAAGTGCCAAGTAGAAGTTTGGCTTAGCGCATCTTGGGGAGGTCATTCCAGTGTTTAGCTCTGTTGTCTTCCTCCAACTTTTTGATTTCTTTCCACAAAAAGGTTCCGGTCCAATGAGTGGTGATCCTGTCTTTGCCAGTTCGTCTGCCTGTTCATTGCCTATGATTCCTACATGTCCTGGTACCCAGTAGATTGTAACTTTGTTGTTGCAGCCCAGTTTGTTCAATTTGTCAATGCATTCGCTGACAAGATTTGAGGAGATTGTGTAGGATCTTAAGGCCTTAATTGCAGCTTGACTGTCCGTCATTATTGCAATATGTTTCTTTTTATATTTTCTGTCAATGTTTACTTCCGCGCATTTGCGTATTGCATAAACTTCTGCTTGGAATATGCTTGACATATTTCCCATGGGTACTGAAATTTTTGTTCTTGGCCCAAAAATTCCTGCTTCAGTTTATAAACCTAATTTTGTTATCTAATTAAGACATCATAGAGCCAATAGTCCTCGCAGCTAGGATCATATCATTACTCTGTGAAAACTTAATACATGTAGCCTTATGGAGGTTTGACTTAACGCAATCGAATTGCACGCACTTATCTTATCACTTAATAAACTGATTTCTCTGAGAGATTCCTACGTGGTTTGATATGAAGTGATTTAGACCTTTCAACTGGGCATGCACCATTTTCATCATGAATGGCACTACTGGCTTGTAAACAACGATGAAAGACGGTTGATAAAAATCACTTAAGATCCTCAACAGACAACAGACAACATTTATCGAGTTGAACCACGTTCATCTCGAATGGCTTGCTTACCATAGTCCGATATTTATTCCATCTGCACTGACTATGTGTGAAGTCTGTTTTGAAATTCTATTCATTTGATCGAGATCTACCATAAGTGGGTTACATCTGTCTAAACATTCCAAGTGTTGCCGTTGGGTTTCAGTCGTTCACACTCATTACAGCAGTTAACATTAAAAGGCACCCTGTTCCGTAAGTGGAACACAGACAAGAAGTAGCTACATCTTTTGACATCTTTGTAGAAGCTACATACATTCAGCAATGTTGTTACCCTAAAGATTTCATTCGTGTTATAGTTATAGTATATAAAGTGCTCATCAAATACGGCCTTTAGTCTTGTAGGGTTAAGATCATATTCACGACATTAAGGAGTTCTTATATCGTTTTCCAATCGACTAAAAGAAGCGTTCAAGGGCGTCTAGGAGCATTTTTAAGTTTCACTTACACAAAGACAATTTCTCTGAACAGAAAAAATTTTAGGTGTTACATTGGTTTTTAAAATGAGTGTTTCTCTGAGTGAAATCAATGAAAAGCGACATTACTCTTCTCTTCTATATAATTTTCGCCATTGTAAAGGTCTTCCTTTAAAATTATGCTGGTTTCCTGCCTTTCCGACTGATTCTCCGTTGCCTTAAAATGTTCGGCATTAATAAATTTTTCACTCGCATTTGCATGTGCTTTGGAGCGAAGGCATTCCTTTCATCCATAACTTGTGAGGAATGGGAGATCTACAATTTGTTGCATACGAACGACTTAATACTAAAGCACTCCTCATGCTTGTGCACCCATATACTCTCTGTGGATTGGCGAATTCCTCGCGAAAAACCATACCCGTGATAAAATAGTTAAATGTTTCTGGGATTGAAGATTCAAAATGGCCACGGGCACCATTTCCCACACATGGAAAGTTTTAGTAATTCAGGTTGGAAGGACGAAATTTCTGATTTGAAAGTTTTAAGAATCCAGTTTATGATAATTCAGGGCTAAATTTTTATCTACAGCTTTTCTTTTTAACTCAATAGGGTTAATTGAGTTAAAAAGAAAGAAAATGCACTGATTGTGGAACGTGTCTTTATCGCCTCTATCATTAGTTTCTTTTCTTATAGTCTCGATAAAGAATGAAAACAGACGCAGAAGTCTTTAAATACAATGTATATATTATGCTTGAATAGGTTGACCTTTAGCAATAAGGAATTTCAAATGACATGGACTAGTTTACCGGAAATTGGAAACATCGTTCTTCTAACACACCAATACAAAACCCGGATCTAATTTTGTATGTCTTCACTTCAGGCTGATAGAGATCTGGAAGTTGGATTCAGCGAAAGTTGCTTAATCGAGAAACCAGAAAAATAATTTATCTCTGTTGATTTGGAAATGCTATGAACAGCAGTGTAGGAAGCAATGAACACAAGTAAGGATAGTCTCAATTAGGACACGAAACATAAAACCTTAATGAACAGGCAGTAGATGTGAGGCAACATAAAAAATCAAAAATGCAGTGAAATAAAAAACCTAAAAATGAATGCTCGATACGGACTTAGTCCTATCACATAAATTAAGAGTGGTTAACCAACAGTTTTCAATTCAACGTTTAACAAGAAACTCACCAGCAATGGGATTTTGTTCATGTGGTTTTTCTGCGATCTGCTGTGGTGGAGGTGGTGGCATTTGGGGTGGAAATTGCCCCAAATTTGCATCACTTGGTTGCTGGAAAAATGCACTAGCGCTTGACCCTGGTTGATCTGCATTCAAAATTGGCGCTGATGGTGGTTGAGGGATGTGCTGCGGAACTCCAGAAACAATTGGTACTGTGCTTGTTGTATTTGGCTCTAAATTAGGTACCACTGACGCTGATGATGTCACCTGAATATTTGCCATGTTGTTCATGTCACCACCTGAAGTTGCAGTCATTTGTGGGGGACGACTAGGAGGCGGCAATGTAAATGCGTTTGTCAAAGGTGGTATATAGGGAAAACTTGGATTAACTGAAGTGGACAAAGAGCTCGGCATAGGGTCGTTAGTTTTGGCCGTTTGAAGTGCTGCATTGGTACTTATGTTGCCTTCCACAACTGGAAGTTTTAGTGCTGATTTAGTTTCATTCGAAACATCTTGAATAGGGATACGATGTAAGTAGCCAAATCCAATGCCACAACCCAGGCTTCCATCTCCACCCCATTTTGAGTTTGGTCTGAGCGAAACTTCACGACAAGCGTCATCTTCAACATTGTACACATAGATTTTCAATATTTGATTTTCGTGCGTTTCGATCATTGTAAAGAGATCATCAGTCTCATGACGAATTGCATCGGCACCAATAATGTAGTCTGTGAACGCGCGCAGACCAGCATTTTCCGCTGGCGACGAAGGATGTACCTCGAGAACATGCCAAACATTTTCGTTTGCCCCCTCAAACGAACAAAACCGGATACTTACACCAAGTAGACCTTGTCCACCCCATGAAGTGCTGGGAGTTATGGAAACATCACGAACTGTTTGTGTCTTGCTGCTGTACACCGTCATTTTTGTAACTTTGTCTACATTTAGCTTGAGAAGTTCTTTGAGGGTGTCGTTATCTTGATCCAAGCGAGTGTTACCGATTGCAACGATAAAATCAAAGAAAGCTTCTAGGCCAGCTTTTTGGCCCGGCGAGTTGTCTTGAACCTGTAATCGTTGAAAGTTGTATGAAGTTTCTTTTTCTTTGCTCACAAAAGTGAGTATATTTTTGTCTAAATTACCCTTAGTACATGGTATCCTTCGGTTCCACCTCCAGGTACTTCAATACTATGTCCGGCACCCATTTTTGATGATTTTTATAAAGTTTTATTGGGATTTGTGGTAAAACAAAAAATACGTGGCAAAGTATTAAAAAATCTAAATTGAAAATTTGCTTTGCTGACATTTGAAATGACAAAGTGACATCAAAATAGGGATGACGTTGAATACTAGCTGAACGGATTCACTTCAATGTACACTATGAATGAAATTTATCTTTAGTAAAAGCAATTTAACCAGCCCGACATCACTTAAATCTTATCACAACATTTTAGTCAAGTCCTAAGTTTTCGTTCAAAACTCAATTTGTATTGTAGTTCTAAGCAGATCAAAACATCATGTATAATGATTTCTAGACAGAATCAGTTTGCCAATTGTTTTATCTGCACCGTGGTTGAGAGTTTGGCACTCAAATAATGCTCACAATGTCAGACAATGCGCAGTCCTACCTTCAACTTACTGCGTGAACACAATGGCTGAAGAGACGCAGCCGCAAGAGATGTCAAAACATTAAATACAAGAGAATACAACAACAACGCAAAACGGAGCCGGACAAGTTAACTTGATTTTAACTCCTGTGGCTCCGGCTCCGTATGCGTATGCGTATGCATTGTGTTCACGCAGTTAGAGGGCATTTTTCTATCACAGAAGATGAAGATTTTTTTAAACCCTGATTGTTGTCATCATTGCAAGTTTCTTCACTGTTGATCATGAAATATGTATTATAATAGAAAGCATAATTATAACGAAATAAACTGCGTAATTGCAAATGATCAAGGTCATGCGGAAACCAAACAAGGCCAAAGATTGACTTCATTTTTGATCCACAACATAAAATATTTTTCTTATATTTTATTATATTTCTCTCATCTGCAATAAAAAATCTTACTTACAAAATCTGCCACCACTGTTGTTTCCTACTGTACAAAATTTCTTATCATTTCGTAAATGTACTTGTCAAAATAAAAAATGCGTGACTTTTTTCCTACACCACTACATTCAAATAACAACTAATAACATTGTCTTCCTTCTCGCTCTTCACACTTGGGAATCAAGCCAGTTGCTTCCAATTATACTCACCACACAACCAAATTAATTACTGAATCCAAACACAATACATACAACGTTCTCACCGTCACAATTTCTCATATCTTCTGTCAAAAATTTATTATGTGATTTCTTCTTCGTGTGCTTTTGATCGTCGTTTCGTCGTGCGTGTTATTTGTTACGAATTTTAATAAGTGTTTTTCTCAAAAAGTTTTCTTCTATTCAAAAGGCAAAAAGCAAAATTAAAAAAGAATTGCCTCGTGGAGTGCATTGTTTTGATTTGTGGTCGGGTGAACCAAGTCGGGATTTGGCCTGTGAGATACCACGAAAAAATTGTCTGAAGAATGGCCGAACAAAACGAAAAGTTACTCCAAGAACTATTACGTCTTAATGGTAATAATAAATGCGCCGATTGTGGAAGCAAACGTAAGTTTGATGAAATGCTAAAACTATTGGGTATGAAGGGCATTCCATCGCAAGTGCGTTAAGTTTTTAAATTTATATTTTTTTTTATTTTTTTTTCTTATTTTTCGAGCCAAGCCTTAGGGGCGGGTTCAGTAAAAGACGTTGTTTTACAGTAGATGGGTTTTTGTGTGTGTGTATGTGTGTGTGTTTGTGTGATCGCGGTTAGATGGCGGGTTGTTTTTTTTTTTTTTTGCCTGCTGTTGTTTACCCCAAAAGTTCCCTCTCCCCTATTGTCCACATGTACCATGCATTCCAGGAGATAGAAAATTCAATTTTCTTTTACAAATTCCAAGCAGGGGATGACGTGTGTCGGTTCTTGGCTGTAGCTTTACGAAATAAACTTCAATTTTCTTTGGATTTGGGATTTGGTTGAAATGTGGTTTATTTCTCTAAATAAGAAAGAAATTCTTGTTAACAATAATTTATAAGTTATAAAGCAAAAGAGATTACATTTTTTTTGCTATCTATATAGAACGGCACAATCTTTAAAAATGGCGAAGGCAAAAGTGAAATTCACAATTTCTTAAAATTCTTAAACGCGTTATGTAGTTTTCGTTGCCAATACTTATCTGAGGCGGCTTCTATCAAAATTCAAGAAATTTCTTCTTTTACGATTTAACATTATACTGTTGTCTCTTTCTTAATAAATTTCGTCCAGAAGGGACTGTTCGTGTACTTTATCGATCGAATTAAATTAGGACTGTTCCATCGCTGACATCCCCACCCCCGTGAGCTGACCTGGAGGGGGAAGCCTCACCATTTTCTGGTACGTGGACATCAAGTACCGCCAACTTTGACACTGGTCTTCTTAATTCTCCTGAGTTCGTCTTTATCACTGCTGACCTGGCTATTCCATCCTTTCCGTAGTACAGTTTTAACACTCTCGCTCTCTTCCATTGTGATCTCGGGACTTCAACGTCACATACCAACACAAGGCTTCCTTGACTGATGGGCTTTGTGGGCAAACACCATTTCGTCCTTCGGGTTAACTCGGGGAGATACTCTCTGACCCATTGGTGCCACATACCGTTTTTTAAATTTTGCGCTATCCGCCACTGCTTCCTCAGACACATAAGTCGTGGCTCGAATGGTGCTGGCGTTTGTGTGGATTTGGTACACCCTAGTAAAAAGTGGTTAGGCGTTAAAGGCTCAGGTTCTTCAGGTGTTACCGCGATATGTGTCAAAGGCCTGGAATTCACGATGTTTTCTGCCTCGATAAGAAAACTTTGTAGAGTTTCAAGACGAGGTGATTGTTCCTTGAGCATTGCATATAAAGCTTTCTTCACCGACTGAACCAGTCTCTCCCAGACGCCACCTTCAGCAGGATTCGAAGGGGTGTTGAATTTCCATTGAATTCCCAACGGGGAAAGGCCGGTCTTGATAACGTCTTGATCCAAGAACCTTTGGGCTCCTTGCAGTTCTTTGGGAATTCCGACAAAATTTGTCCCGTTGTCGCTTCGAATTAATTTTGGCACGCCACGTCGGTTGACGAAGTTCCGGATACACACTAGACAGGCGTCGCTGGTAAGGTCTGTAGCCAGCTCAAGATGTATGGCACGTGTAGTTAAACAGGTAAACAGCGCGACCCAGCGCTTTTCTTTCTGTCGTCGTATCGATACTGTGATAGGACCGAAATAGTCCAACCCAGTATAAGTAAAGGCACGTACATAAGGCGTCACACGGTCTGGTGGCAAGATTCCCATTTGCGGCTGAATTGGTTTGACTCGGCGGACACGGCATTCCTGGCATTGTATACGTTGGGTATTCATCAGTCTTCTGATCGATGGGATCCAGAACTTTCTCCGTGATTCGCTGATCGCTGTTAACATGTTGATGTGATGGAATTTTTGGTGGTAAAATCGCACCAATAAACTCGTGAGAGTGTGTGTCGTCGGTAAGATGATGGGTTGTTTGGCTTGGATGGAGAGGCAGCTGGCGTTATTTATTCGTCCGTTCACGTATAAAATTCCGTCTGGGCTTAGACATGGGTTCAACGTTTTGATGCTGCTTGACGATGGTATAATTTTGCTGTGCGATAAAGCCGCGTATTCGTCTGGAAATGCTTCCTGCTGGACCAAACGACAGAGTCTTCTTTCAGCTGCTTCTTCTTCTTCTGCCACCAGCTCTCCTTTCACCAGCTCTTGTTTCGTTTTCTTTCTTTTAAGGTTGCCCAGGAATCGATAGATCCAGGCGATGGTCCGTTTTAATCTGGGAAACTTCGAAAAACGATTAATAAGGCTATTTAGAAAATTTACCTGCTGTGTTGCCAGTAACACATGTTTGGCTCGAAGCTCATCAGGGCTCTTGTCTACTTCTTTACACATCAAAGTTTCATCAGGCCATTTGGTTTCGCTTTCGTATAAAAATGCGGGTCCTTTAACCCACCTGCCACCTGGTTGCCATTGCACAGGAATCTTCGCCCTTGTTGCGTCGTCAGCAGGATTAAGACGCCCTGGACACCACCTCCAGTCTTCAGTCCTACTGACTTCCAGGATTTCTGCCACCCGATTTGCCACATACTGCTTATAATTTCGGTGTTCAGATCTTATCCAGCGTATTACAGTATGAGAATCACTCCAAAACCAACGCTCATTTGCTTTAATTGTATGTTGTTTTTCAATGGCTTCCATTAAGCGCACTCCCATTACGGCTGCCTGTAATTCCAACTTCGGAATTGTATGGAAGCGTGTTGGAGCGAGACTGCTTTTGCCTGCGATGAAAACTACTCTTATATCATTCTTAAGTATTATCCTCCAGTATGCCACAACTGCCATCGCTTCCTCACTTGCATCTACAAATACATGGATGTCCGTCTTACAATCTTTGAAGTCAGCTTCATACCAACGGGGCACTTGAAACATCTCGAGCCGGGGAAGTTCTTGAATGCACACTTTCCATTTGCAATAAATTTCATCTGATAATTGTTCGTCCCATTGTAAACCAGCCTTCCAAGTGAATTGCATCAAGACTTTTAGTGTGATCATGAAATCGGCTATGAACCCAAAAGGATCAAACACGGACATCGTCAGACTCAGTGACTCTCTTTTCGTAGGCTTCCTCTGGAAGCTCAAAACCGCAGACGATACCTTGTTGAAGCTTAACTTGAATATGAACACATCGGGCTCTGGTAACCAGTGTAGTCCCAAGACTCTTTCTAATTTATTGTCGACTCCCACAGCTTCTGAGACGTCTCTTAGACTGTTCGCTGACGTCATTAGTTTCTTCGAATTCGATATAATGTTGCATAAGTCAAAACCAGCCGCTCGATGTATCTTTATGACTTCACTTAAAACTTTTATTGCTTCATCTTCGTTTTGAAAGCTATCCACATAGTCGTCGACGTAATGTCTCTCCACAATGCCCTTCACAGCTCTTGGATGCTCGCTTTCAAACTTTAATGCGTTTGTGTTCTTTGCATACTGGGCCATTGTAGGCGAACATGTAGCTCCAAATATCACCCTTTGCATTACATACACTTCTACTGGCTCCCCTGGATCTTCTCGCCATAAAAACCTTTGACTGTCTTGATCTCCTTTCGCTATGCTGATTTGGCTAAACATCTCCTTGATGTCGCCACAAACCGCATACCGAGCTTCCCTGAATTTGAACAAAATCGATATCAAAGACTGGTTCAGATCTGGGCCTGTTAACAATGCCTTATTTAATGAAAATTGTTGTACTTCTGCGGCTGCGTCGAATACAATACGTACCCCCTTTTTGTTTGGATTCTTTACTCCAAAGTGGGGCAGATAGAATGTTCTCGGTGTTATGGACTCGACTTCGGTTGCGCTCAGTTTTCGCGCATAACCCTTTTTCAGGTAGTCTCTCATCTTAAGTATATATTCCTTGGCATATTCTGAGTCCTTTGCCATCTTCTTCTCGACATTCTTAAGGCGGTTCAATGCTAGAGGGTAACTATCTGGAAATGCGGCTAAATTATCTTTCCAAAGAAGTCCCATTTCATAGCGTCCATTCAAACATCTGGTTGTCGACTCAAGTAGGAACATGGCTCTCTCCTCTGCTCTAGACTTTACTGGCTTGGCTTCGGTGCGCACTCCTAGCGTTTCAACTTCAAAATAACTTCGCATTAATTCGTTTAAATCCTTGTTGATGTCTTCCTTCTCGTTCTCAATTCTTCTTAAATGAAGGGCATGGCGACGAGTCTTGTCGTTAGGTTCATTGGTTGAGATCGGTCCATACACCATCCATCCTAATCTAGTTCTAGAAGCGATGGGCCCAGTACTCAAGGGTGCGCGTGGACTTTCTAAGGGCACGGTGAGAAAGGCGTGGGCTAGGCTGATAATAATCTTCGGCTGAATATCATTATACTCTTTTAGTGGCAACCCTTCTAGGTGAATATTGCTCTTGTTTCGCAATATCTCAACATGACTAAAACTTTGTGTCGGCAGACACATGTTCTTAGAGGTGTATACATTAGACATCTTGTACTTCACTGCACCTTCTTCGACCCCACTTATCATGATCTCGACCACTTCGGATCTTTGGGTCACGGTCTTGTCATTAAGCCACTGTAAAACTAGAGAGTCCGGCTTGCCCTTTATTCCCAATTCTTGGGCGATAGTTTCGTCGATCATCGTAACGTTGGCTCCATCATCCACAAATGCATGGGTTTTGATCACTTTATTTGGACCATAAATTTGTACGGGTAAGATCTGAAACAAAATGTCTTTACCGTGATGGCTCTCAGCATGGCAGCTTCGATGTTCTTGCTGGTTATTAGTATTTGGGCGATCTGTAGTAGCTCTGACTCTATTGTCACTCATACTTCTTGTATTTTCCGTGAAACCTCTTCTAACCTCATGTAACAGGTGATGGTGTTTGTATACACAACCTTCAATCCCACATTGCTTTCGTGAACGGCATTGACTGACTTGGTGACCAGCATTCAGACAACAGAAGCATATTTTTAAGTTCTTTACTTTCGACCAACGATCCTTAGTTGAAAGCCTTGAAAAGGAATTACATTCGCCGAGACTCTTACATCGTCCTTCACAAGCAAGGCATTTGTGTTGAGCAATACTAACGTAGGCAAAGCGGCGACCTCTAGCGGCATTAGTATTCGGTGGTGGAAGTCTTCGATTGGCACTATTGTTAACAGCTGATTGAGAAGATGGTAGTGTGTCAGAAACCATGTTGGCCAACCTCCTCAAACTGACCAGCCACTGACTGAAATCTATAATGGATGGTCGTCCTTGCAACTGCAGACACTTCTCTGCCCATTGCATTTGCTTTGCTGTAGGCAGCTTCGCAACTAGTTCGCTCAACAAAGTCGGATTGCAGATGTGGTGCTCACCCTCAGCATTCTTCAAAAAGGTTGTCACATTCGTGATTCTGTTCGCAAAATTGACCAAAGAAGCAAGGTCACCTTCGATGACTGGTGGTACAGCTCGAACCTTCTCAATCTGACTTCTAATCAGTTGCTCCGGTCGACCATACATATCTCCAAGAGTCGATATAATTGCATCTACGTTGTTGGAATTTGTCAGAAGCGCCTCGACTACCTCTCTTGCTTCCCCTTTGATGGCATCTCTCAATCGCATGATGTTATGTAATGGGTTATACCCAAATTCCACTGTTGTACTTTGGAAAGATTCATAAAATGTTTGCCATTCTTCTGGCGCTCCAGTAAACACTGGAAGGGGATATATCCGCTTCTGGCGCTGCTGTATCATTCCATGGTACAATTCGTTGTAGGGATTTAAAGGCTGTGACGGTGTGATACTTGGAGTACATTGGTATACAGGCTGTGCGGGTTGATTAAATAATTGCACCCGCTGTTGGCTTGACCCTGGCTGACTTAAAACGCTGTGTGGCAATGATGTGGCTGGCTGAAAATCGTTAATTGACGAAAAATATGGCATGCTATTGGAGGTGGAAGCTTGGTTATTGTTTTGCGATCTAGCCAGCTCATTACCCAGGCTTATGGATATGTTTTGCATGGACTTATTGGTCGCGCTTAACAATATTTGCATTTGTTTAATTTGATTAGTAAATTCCATTCTGACTTCATCAATTTTCCTACTGAAGTCATTAATACGCGATTCGGAATCGCCTTCTACCATATTAAAAGGTGTAAAAGTACTTACGGTTTCGGCAGGTGGTGGCAAATTGGCGGCAGACATGGTGGGCGGCGGCATGTTGGTGATAGACATGGTGGGCGGCGGCATATTGGCGACAGACATGGTGGCTAAACTGGCTGGCGGTGGCAAATTTGTGGCTAAACTGGCTGGCGGTGGCAAATTTGTGGCTAAACTGGCTGGCGGTGGCAAATTTGTGGCTAAACTGGCTGGCGGTGGCAAATTCGTGGCCGAACTGGCAGGCGGTGCCTTAACAGGTGGTGACCTTCCCATTGGCATGTTGCTGGTTGCTGTGTCGTCGGACGTGACAAACTCTCGAAATCTCGATGCTGGAATGCCTTTGGTACTTCTTTTGCTCGTTCTCCTCGGATCTTGGGTAACCGACATGTACCCGGCAGAACCAGAAGCTTAATACCCTCAAAAACTCTTTCCAACGGCAAAGGAAAATGGAGTTCTAGCGGCAAAGAAAATGGCGTTCTGGCGGCAAAGAAAATGAAGTTCTGGGTATTTGGTTTAATACCCGGCAAACTCTTTCCAAATCGCAGCAAAAGAATTTTCAATCGGGAAAAATTTTCCAATCAAAGATGTAAAGTGTGACTAAAGATGTCCAGGCAAACGAAATTCGGAGATTTCCAGCAAAAAAAATAGAAATAAAGATGTCGGTTCTTGGCTGTAGCTTTACGAAATAAACTTCAATTTTCTTTGGATTTGGGATTTGGTTGAAATGTGGTTTATTTCTCTAAATAAGAAAGAAATTCTTGTTAACAATAATTTATAAGTTATAAAGCAAAAGAGATTACATTTTTTTTGCTATCTATATAGAACGGCACAATCTTTAAAAATGGCGAAGGCAAAAGTGAAATTCACAATTTCTTAAAATTCTTAAACGCGTTATGTAGTTTTCGTTGCCAATACTTATCTGAGGCGGCTTCTATCAAAATTCAAGAAATTTCTTCTTTTACGATTTAACATTATACTGTTGTCTCTTTCTTAATAAATTTCGTCCAGAAGGGACTGTTCGTGTACTTTATCGATCGAATTAAATTAGGACTGTTCCATCGCTGACAACGTGACAATGTGACACTGTTGTACTGTACTCTGAATCATATTGGGTTGATTGGAAGGCACGAATAGTGTATTTTTTTCTATTATGCACGGTAACATTTTTACTACTACTGCGTTTGTATTCTGTTGTTTTTTTGTGTTGCCTTTTACAATTTTACAAATGTTCATTCATAAATTTCTGTAGTGGCAATGTGGCATTGGCAGAAAACTTTAATCAATCATCTGCGAGATAGAGATAGTCAAATCGGATGGTTTTTGGCAAAACAGGGAAAAACATATACGAAAAAGGCTTAACAAAATACTAGATAGAGTAGGTAGAACGACAAACTGTTAGTTGATGAAAATGGGAATAGGAAAAAAGCTTGCCGTAGTCGTAGTATGCTTTGAATACTATGTAGGTCGAGTGTGACCGCCCACGATGATTGAAGTGTGCACATTGCGCTGGATGTCGGATGATGGGAGATGAATGCAAAAAAAAAAGAAAGACAAGGGTTATTGCACTTCCAATCCTTTTGTTGTATGTTCACTATTGATTTTTCATATACATATGTACATAAATATTAGATACCGTGCTATCTATCAATTTAGACAACTGATCAGAATACGATTTGAAATTTAAACAAAACATTATTAATTCGTTATCAAGGTACCTACATTATGTAGATACAATCTGTTTTTTTTTTTTGAAAAATTAAATTTGATAGGTAGGTACATGACGATTTGACTATACTACTTAGAGGAATAAAGAATTAGCATTATGCATAAGGACTGCATACATACAGTGGTGGCCAAATTAATAAGAGTGAAATCAATTTTTTCCATTAGCTTTTCCATCAGCTCTTCATTGGCCCTACGCCCTAGTTCTAACATAAGTTCCGCCATCAGAACCAAATAAATTTATCTTGATTTCATCACTAAAAAATACATTTTGCCAATTCCTGTAAGCCCATTGTGAAAGATTTACTTTTGCAGATCATATACGCTGCTTTAGATTCTTTCAACTAAGTAACGGAACCTTCATCGCCATTCGACCAAGTAAATTTTTATCCTACAAACGTCTGTGGATCGTGCATGATCTGATATCCAATGACAGATTTGCTTTTTTACCGCTAGATGTTGCTAAGCACCTCTCTTACAATCCTTTTGTCCAGCAAAGTTGTTGTTTTTTTGGGCTTACTCTCTTTTCGGTGAATTTGTTGGTTAACCTCGCTGCTTTAGCACTATAGCAACAACACATTGAGATCGGTGAAGAACATCTTGAATAAAACTGAATGTTTTGCCTCGATCTCCTAGTTGGAGGATCAAACGGCGTTCTTCCTCAGAGCAATGCTTTCCGCGTCCTATTATTTAAAAAATTAATGAATTTTAAACACTTAAAACACAAGTCTAACGGTAAATTTAATAATTAAATTGCGATCGGAAGTGAAAAAGACCAGAAATAAGGCAATTCTACACAGCACTCTTATATTTTTGACCATTGCTAATCTGACATTTCTAAGTAAAACTAACGGTACATTACAAGTGACCATCAATAATGTTTGGTAGCACTGCAAATGTTTAACAGCCAGGTCAAAGAAAATTCGTATATGTATACAGTGGTGGCCACGCAATTAGAAACGGCACCCATATATTAATATAAGTATGCATAACTTTCTTTAAAAACATTTCTTCAGGTTGAAAAGAGGTTTAATTTGTAGCCCATGAATAAGAGTACCAATTAAATAATCAATACGATAAAAAAGCTAGACGATATCAAATACAATAAAATAAACATGTATTTAATTCAAATTTTGTGTGGCCATACAATTAGAAAGAGAACATTAAAAATGATATTTCACTAGAAATCTTCAGTTTAACATAGAGTAAGTATTAATATTTTGTAGGGAATTTATTACTTTGTATAACCGCAGACAAACTTCTTTCCATACTTTCAACCAAAGCGCGGCATCTTTATGGTGCTATACCGTCCCAGACCTCCTTAATATTTTTGAAAGCTCGTCCGAATCTTTAGACTTTTTGGACTTTAATCCTCTCTCGACGTCTGCCCATAAGTTCTAAATCGGATTCAGGCCCGGACTTTGCGCGGGTCAATCCAAAACACTGGTTTTTGTACCCGCATACCACTGCTTTACAAGTATGCAGTATGTTTTGGGTCGTTGTCCTACTGAAAAACATAGCTGATGTGTGGGAATGAAAAAGGCTCTATGACACTCTCCAGTATGCCTTTATAAACGTTTTGATCCATTCGACCGTTTATCCTTCATACCCAACACCAACCAAAACCAACACCACTCCAATAAAATGCACCCCAAACCATTATGTATGGAGTGATGAATCTAAATTCAATTTGTTTGGGTCAGACGGTAAAGTGTACGTTAAAAGTCCTCAGAAAAAAAGGCCCCAAATACAATGAAACATGGAGGAGGAGACATAATGGTTTGGGGTGCCATTTCTAATTGTGTGTCCACCACTGTTCCAATTTTTGTTCCAATTAAAAAGTTTTAAGGCATAGATTCTATTGTAAAGAAAACATAATAGTCCACTCTTATTAATTTAGCCACCACCCAGCAAAAACCTAGTGTTACCTCAGGGCGGGTCAAGGACAAACCCAAGACTAAAAAAACTAAAAATGTCAAAAAAAGCGGATGATCTGAAACTTTCTCCATAAGTGATTGCCAAAAACTCCAATTGTTTTGCGATTTCTCTCTCAATAAAACATCATACACATGAGTTTTCATATTATCTTGATTGCAATCCTCTTCAAAGAACTGAAAAAATTGAAGATTTAGGCGTTATTTTTTACTCAAAATTCCCTTTTTGCAATACTATTGCTATTGTATCAAAAGCTAACTTAGGATTTATCAAAAGGAACTCAACAGACTTTACTAACCCCTACATCCTTGTGTCTCTTTAGTAAGACCTAACCTAGAGTATTCAGACATTATCTGGAACCCTCACCAACAATCTTTTTCAGATCGAATTCAGAAAGTTCAGAATAGGTTTACGAAGCATGCATCTTACAAAATGCGATGGTTTTTTGATCCAAATTATACACTATACAAGCTTGGCAAGGTCTTCTAGGTTTGTAGTTGTAGTTTGTAAATGACGTAGAACTAGTCATTAGATAATTTTTTGTGCGAGATATTTCATGTTATCATATTCAGTGTCCTTCCTTGTTGTACTAAATTTTTATTTATGCTCCAGAGATGCCGTTGAGGAATAGACTTTTTTTTTCAATCAAGGCACAGAACTAATTATGCCATGAGTGAACCAATTTCAAGATCTATTAGACATTTCAATACAATTTGTGGTCATATTGATCTGGCATTTTCCAGATATAAATTCCGAAACTCATTTTTAAGAAATTGAAACCTTGTTATTTTTTAATTTAAAATTAATCTTTATTTTTTCTTTTATTTCATTGTAATCAGTAATCACCCATATCATAAGGCCCTATCATAATCGTCGTAGCGATTTCGGACTATGAATACCAAAATGGAAGCATTAAAGGCGCTCTTGTAGTGAATGTTTTGCCACAACAATTGTCTTAATTAATAACAAGTTATAAAAATCTGTTGCCAAGCATTCATTAAGAAGATGTTTTTAGTCATTTCTATTTGACATTGGTGGTCCGAAATGTCTACGACGGACCTTATGATAGGAGTGAATATGTAATCGTAATCTGTTGAGCTCATTGCTCGTAGGTGATAAATAAATAAATGTACAGAATATATACAAGCAATTTGCATTATGTGTGCAAGTAACTTAATAAGAGTAATTGCACTTTACTGCCTTGAAGAGCCAACTTTGTCGAATTACCTAATACCCCAGATTTTATGATCCTAGTTTTCTCGAGAAAATCTTTCTACTCCTTTCTGGAGTAGCAAAAAAAACCTTTGCTTGGTCTACAGACTAGATGACTAGATGTAGGAGATTTTGAGACAACAAAGTAGCTGAGCGGTATCTAAAATTTTAAGAGTAATACCTAATCTATTGATTTTCCTTTTTACAAAAATGTTTTACCACTTTTAAGTGCTTAAAAAATGGTATGAGTAGATACCTATGAATTTACTTGTAGAGTGAGAGGTTAGTAATATTGACTTCTACGAGTCCTTTCTTGTCGCAAGATTACAAAATTGGGCTGAATCACATCTAGACAATTAAAATTAAATGTAATATAAATTTTCTTAAGAGAAAACAAAAATAGTATCTTATGTGAATTAACGGCTACCTATTTTATTTTTTGTTTTTTAGTATAGTTTTCACTGGCAAATTATTTTTACTAATCAGCTTTGAAAGAAGTTATCTTTTTTCCTTACTGTTTTTGGGACCAACTGACAATACAATTTCTTGATGACGTTTCAGTCAAAGGCGGTTACAACCTATTAGTAAGTAAGTAGGTAATTTATTAAAGTTAATATAGGTTAAACTAAACCAATTTTCTTATGTTCCGGGGCTATATTGTTTATTGACCCTAGAAGTCACAGAAGTTCAACCTCGAAGACGACTCCAGTGAAAATATCTTACAAAACAAATATTTTCGCTTTGAAAGACTGTTTCTATTTATCAATGAAATTATTGCATTGACGTGATTAAATTCAACACATGAAGTCGTCACCAAGTGGCAATTGTTTTTCTCAATACAAACACAACTGCTATTCATATTCTTAGCAGAAAGATACCACATACAACAAAGACAGAAAGTTAAAACGAAACAAATTGTTTTGTTGTTCTGAATTTTGAAAACTTTCACACGACATTTTCCGGTATTTTCCGATGACAACGTTGAAAACGAATTAAGGTCAATTGATAATTTGTTTGGTTTTCAAATCTTTTGATTAAGAACTCGAAAGAAGAAAAATAAGCAAAAGAGGACGAATGGATGGATATATTATGTGATGTTTGATGGTATGGCTGTTGATAAGTTTTTTTTTTTTTTTTTTAAATAGACAACATTAGATGCTTTGAAGCAATCGAATGGAATGTGTTGATGTAGGCGTCGAGACAATGAGGCTTTCGGAGAGTGTAAAGTGTCACGCTAAGGGAAACAGAAAAACAAAAAATAACAAAGCTATAAAGACTTTAACGACCAAGCACCAAGGCGAACAAACAAATGACGTCAACGTACATACTTCTGTTTATCTTCTCGAATTAGTCAATAGTTGAAGAAATTGTAACTTATATTAGGCGAATAATAATTTTTTAAAGACAATCGATTTTTACAGTTGCAAATTAAAATCCCCTTAGCATGATAACTAGGTAGTAATTAGAATGTGTAAACGTTTTTATGTCAAAAATTTAAGTTAAATAAATAAGTAGTGTACAGCAGATCGTGGAGTTTTAAGGCTTAACGCAGTTCTCACAATCATTGCCTTTGTGAGAGAATGGAGGGAACCACAATCTTCTGCCGATTCCGCTTTTCACGAATTAACTATCGGAGGACTTGCCAATTTCGGTAGTAAAAACATTTTTGCTTTTGTTGGGATTCGAACCACGAACCCGGTTAAGAGGCAGACAAGCAAACAATCACGCCACGGCCGTGGCACGGTTATCAAATTGAAGTTTTCCAAATGAAAGGCTATTTTTCTGCTCGAGCTTATACCTACGCTTCGTAAAAATTTGAGCACTATGCGTTGTTCGCCACGGGTGGATCACTAGTGTGAAATAGGTAATTGTTAGTGTTGTGATCCCTTCGACATCTGATGAGAAACTAAACAATTGTTAGCGTGCATAATTAATACTTGTATTTTTTAAGTGTCTCAAAATATCAGCTGTCATAATATCTTGATATAGGCTGGATAGTGAATCATTAGGTCCGTTCGTTGAACTTTCCCCAGGGTTGACCCAGGTTTTCTTGACAACCCTATGAGTTGTGAAAAAAACCCGGGGTTTCCAGTCCTCAAAAAACGCTAAACCACAAATCACCACACATCCCTGTCATTAAAAAAAATACATGCTATTTGACAGCCCTCAACTCGCCACAGCAAAAAGCTAGGGCGAGTTTATGGAAAACCTAGGTCAACCCTAGGGCTCAAAAAACATTCAATTTGACATTCAGGGCGACTTTAGGTTTCTCAAAAAACGCTTTGTGGCGACCCCAGGGCGACCTAGGGCTTCAACGAACAAACCTATTTTTATGGATAGAGGAAGGAAGAAAGAAAGAGGAACTAAGAAAGGAATGATGATTTTGAATTTCAATTTTCCATATCAATTGGCAGCTAAAATTGCCTTATTTCGGTCTAATTGAATAGGTACTATAAAGAAAAAAATTGATAAACTGCAAACCTTTCTACGACAACAGCGTCGCCTTAAAAGCGTTATTTTATTATTTTTTGATAATATAAAAAAAGCTTCTCCCAAACCAAATAGAGTTTGTAGTTGCGACAGCGACAAATTCAGGTGTCAAATTATGTTTATATATCGATATACATATGAGAGTGACTGCACTGACGCCCAAGAATGACACCTATTTTCTATAAAAGTAGCAGATGCTGTAACTTATAGTACACGTCAACTGTGCTTACTATACCTCCAAGCGGTATCCACTGGGACCTGGGATGCTCCGTCCAGAGCTGACCTGCTAAACTAGTAAGTGCGAGTGTTGAGATAAGGGAATCCGGAACAAAGAATTGTGATCGATCAACACTATAATTGCTCTGCGAACAATGACTGACTGCACGAATCTCAGTGGTCTACGAGAGCTTTCGTGTAAATGTCCCAGCGGATGAATTCGAAGGACAGAATCAACGGTGGACTTCAGCAGCCATAAAAGCAGAAACCCCTGAAAGAGCTACTCCAACATATCTGGTTTAAAGGTCTTTTGGGGTCTTTCAATACTAGGACAGGGTATTGAAGTAGAGATGGTGGCGGACGAGCTCCTGGTGAGCCAACGGCAGCACTCACACCCCTGCAGCAGGGTACTGACTCTGGATACTCCAGCCCTTTGTGTCCGAAGGGATCCAAAAGGACCTGGCCCTCCAGGTTGGGGGTTGTGCGTAGGGTTAACTACCCAACCACGTAAAAAAGATATAGTTCCGAAACAATCAACAGCCTCGGATAACGATAATGATTTCAAAGTTGACGACCCATGCAAACGAAAAAAGGACAACGACCTCCGGATCTGCACTTGGAACGTAAGATCTCTTAACGGAGAAGGTGCAGCTGGAGAATTAGCGGACGCCCTGGACTGCTGCAAAGCAGACATAACCGCCATCCAAGAAGTGCGATGGAATGGACCGGGCATAAAGAAGATGAAAAACTGTGACATATACTATGGCGACTGCTACAGACAACAGAAAAAGCGTTTATTTGGGTGCGGATTTGTCGTTAGAGGTAGACTCAGGGATAAGGTGATTAGCCAAAATCCAGTCAATGAGCGTATAATGACCATCCGCATCAGGGCTAAATTCGCCAACATTAGCCTTATATGCGCCCACGCCCCCACAGAAGAGAAAGACGACGATTCCAAAGACTGTTTCTACGAGCTCCTCGAAGAAACATATGAGCAATGCCCTAGATACGACGTGAAAATCGTTCTTGGCGATTTCAACGCAAAACTAGGGAAGGAGGACATCTTTGGAAACACAATCGGTAAGCATAGCCTCCACGACAAAACCTCCGAAAACGGATTGAGGCTTATCGATTTTGCTGCGGGGCTAAATCTTGTTGTAAGTAGTACACGCTTCCCGCATCTCAAAATTCATAAAGGCACATGGCGGTCCCCAGATCAATTAACCGTCAACCAAATTGACCATGTTGCGATCGACGCAAGGCACTCTTCCAGTGTGCTAGATGTCCGAACTTTCCGAGGGGCCAACTTTGACTCGGACCACTACCTTGTTGTAGCCAAGGTACGAATGAGGATATCTTGTTCACGACCAGCACGAACTAACGTTGTGAAGAGATATGACGTCGGAAAGCTACAATCGCAAGAGATTGCTAATGCCTTTTCCAATCGAGTGTCCCTTCAATTATCCTTGAATCCCTTGCCGCCAGCATTAAACATCGAAGACCAGTGGCAGCAATGCCAAGAAGCCATCAGAACCGCTGCCTCTGAGGTTCTGGGTTTCACTCGGCCACCAAAACGAAACCCATGGTTCGATGAAGAATGTAGGCAGGCAAATGCAGCCAAGCAAGGAGCACGACAAATGCTTTTGCAAACACGAACGAGGGCTGCTTACGATCGGTATAACGAGATTTACAAGGAGAGAAGAAGGGAAGAACACCGACTTCTCAAAAAGAAAAAGAAGCAGCATGAGAAGCGCTCGTTTGAGGAAATAGAGAGGTGCCATGACAGGAACGAGACTCGGAAGTTTTACCAAAAGGTAAAAAGATCCTGCCAGGGTGGCAAACCCCGAACTCAAGCCTGTAAAGACCAGCAGGGAAACATAGTTATAGAGTCACAGTCGCTACTGAGGATCTGGAAAGATCATTTCTGCAGACTGCTTAACGGCGATGAGGACACAAATTCCGCTGTCAGGCAGATTGCCCCGTTCAGCTTGGACGATGATCAAGAATGCCGTCCTCCCGACCTAGAAGAAGTTAAGCTTGCTATATGCAAACTTAAATCAAATAAGACTGCAGGTGCAGATGGCCTTGATGCCGAACTTTTCAAGGCAGCTGGAGATCAGTTGGAAAGGAGCATGCACCAGCTGATCTGCAGGATATGGTCGAAAGAAAGCATGCCCGATGAATGGAACCTCAGTATCGTATGCCCGATCCTAAAGAAAGGAGACCCTCACAACTGCGCCAATTATAGAGGGATAAGCCTCCTTAACGTCGCTTATAAGATCTTGTCTGCTGTAATATGTGAACGTCTGAAACCCCACGTCAACAACTTGATAGGTCCTTATCAATGTGGTTTTAGACCGGAGAAGTCCACAATAGACCAAATTTTCACATTACGGCAGATCTTGGAAAAAACCCGAGAACATAATATCGATATTCACCACCTCTTTATCGATTTCAAGGCCGCGTATGACAGTATCTACAGAGACGAGCTGTACAGAGCCATGTCTAGTTTCGGCATCCCTGCAAAGCTCGTACGACTATGCAGGATGACTTTGGAGAATTCACGCTGCTCCGTCAAGGTCGGTAAAGAACTCACCGAGACCTTCAATGTCGAAAAAGGTTTTAGGCAAGGCGATAAACTGTCATGCGATTTCTTCATCATCATACTTGAACAGATTGTAAGAAACTCAAACGTCAACACCAGAGGAACAATTTTTCAAAAATCTGTGCAATTGCTCGCATATGCAGACGATATTGACGTAATGGGAAGAAAAAAGCGTGATGTCATAGGTGCTTTTGCGAGTATTGAAACAGAAGCGGCAAAAATGGGTTTGATGGTTAATGAGGGCAAAACAAAGTATATGCTGTCATCAAACAAGGACACAGAACATCGACGAATTGGACAAAACGTCACAATAGACAGACATAACTTCGAGGTAGTACAGGACTTCGTCTACCTAGGATCCGCTGTAGACACGGACAACAACATCAGTGCGGAGATCAAACGGAGAATAACTCTTGCCAACCGTTGCTTCTTTGGGTTAAGACGGCAATTGAGAAACAAAACCCTCTCCAGAAAAACCAAGGTAACCTTATATAAGACCTTAATCATCCCAGTCCTGCTTTACGGCGCGGAAGCATGGACCTTATCGAAAGCGGATGAGGAAACCCTTGGTCGTTTCGAAAGAAAAATTCTCCGAATGATCTTTGGTCCCGTATGCGAAGGCAATGTGTGGAGAAGAAGATACAACAACGAGCTGTATGAGCTGTACCGCAACATGGGCATAGCCAGAATAGTACGCATCGCGAGGCTACGATGGTTGGGCCATGTTGAGCGGATGGACCCAAACGCTCCGGCTCGTCGGGTGTTCGAAAGCACATTGCAGGGAAATCGCGAAAGGGAAAGACCTCATCTTATGTGGCGCAATCAAGTGGAGGATGACCTCAACCGACTTGGAGTGCGAAACTGGAGAGAGCTCGCCCGAAATAGAAGTCGTTATCTAAGGATGTTGGTTGAGGCCCAGGTTCACCTCGAACTGTAATGCCCACCTAAGTAAGTAAGTAAGCAGCGGCGAAAAAACTGTCAACAGCGTTTCTTTCGCTTTCTTTGGTTGCTTAAAACACCATAACGTATCGTCTGTAAAATTTCAGTTGGAAACAGGACAGTCTTTTCACGAGGATAGCGATCTCTTGCACCTCAAATTCAACTGTTCAAATTTTCAACAAGTTTCTTTCATTAATGTTTAATATAAATTTATATAGGGTAAACGCACTAGTAGCCGGACAGTGTTAGTACCCGGACACTTTGACCTTTTTTTGCGATTAATAGATAAATCACACAAAAAAATCCACAAACAACAACAAACATGGGTTTGTCAATGTGTCCTGTACATGCATGCAAAGTTTCAGGTACTCGGAATGCGTACTTTAAGAACTACGCGTCATTTTATTGCTTAAGGTTTGAAGGTGCGGTCTCGTTGTCGATTTAGGTAAGAAAAAAATAGTGGGAACAGTTTTTAGTAGTAAGCAATTTAACAAGTAATCGTTAATTTATTGTAATGGAAAGACATTGGTTTCGTTGGAAATATGATTAACTAAAACAATTTGCAAAAAAAAACCAAACTTAATAAAATCTTTGCCATTATTTGTGGTGTCCGGGAACTAACACCAAAATTTAATATGTTTTTCAGTACCCAGACATACTGTCCGGGTACTAACACAGTGCGATTATCATGCATAATCAGTACCCGGACAGGGGTTGTTTCTTAAAATAATTGTGTATGTATACTGAAACAAAAGCGTTCGGATACTAGATCAGTCATTTTAAGAGACTTAATCATTGAGAGATTTAATCATTTTAAGAGACAAGCCCTGTATGGATACAAAAAATGTGCGCTTGTCTTATATTTTCAGTACGCAGACATGGCTTGTCTCTTAAAATGATTGTGTCTGGGTACTAAAACAAAGGCGTCCGGGTACTAGATTTTGCTGTCCGGGTACTAACGCAAATGGAACTTTTCTGAATTGTTATTTTATTAATTTTAACAGTGATCTCTTTGCAATCGACTTAAACGCCATATTATTGAGAAATGTCTATTTTCTTACAATCAATAAAAGTTTCCGCGGTAGCATTTATGGTTACAAAATGGTTTGTAGTCAAAGTTGAGAAAAAAGTTAAGTGTCCGGGTACTAGTGCGCTTACCCTATGTTTTTTTTTTGTATATTTAAATAAATATTTTACTTATCTACTTACAGATGTGGAATGGGCTTCTTATAACGTCGGCATTTTTCTGTGCACCCGCTGTGCTGGTGTTCATCGGGCTATGGGCGCACATATTTCTAAAGTGAAACATTTAAAACTCGATAAGTGGGAAGACAGTCAACTGGAACGAATGAAAGAAGTTGGAAACCAAAGGGCTAAACTTAAATACGAATATCGAGTGCCTCCTTGTTACCGGCGTCCTTGCGAAAATGATCCACAGTAGGTTTTGTAGCTTACTTTTTTTTTAAATTTTTCTCATTGTTTTTGTATTTTCCATTTTCTAGAGTACTAATCGAACAGTGGATAAGAGCAAAGTATGAACGTCTTGAATTTTCACAGAACGGCCGACCGGGTTACATATCCGGACACATGGAAGGGTTTCTCATGAAGCGCGGCAAGGAAGACAGTCGCTATCAGCCACGCAAATTTATACTATCTGAGTCTGATGACACCCTTAAATATCACGTAAAGGAAAGCAAAGATCCCAAAGCTGTGTTAAGAATATCTGAGCTAAATGTTGCATTTGCACCACGTAAAACAGGCCATCAAAATTCATTACAATTGACATATATGAAAGATGGCTCAACAAGACACATTTACGTATATCACGATGATCCTGAGGTCATAAACAATTGGTATATGGCAGTGCGTTGTGCTAAGTTGCATCGTCTGCAAGTTGCATTTCCTAGTGCGTCAGAAACCGAACTGACGCACCTGCTAACACGAGACTTTGCAAAAGAAGGCTGGCTTCTGAAAACCGGTCCTAGACCATCAGATGGTTACAAAAGGCGATGGTTTACTTTGGATAATCGAAAACTTATGTATCACGATGATCCAATGGATGCCTATCCCAAAGGAGAAATATTTCTTGGGCACAATTTAGACGGATATAGTGTGCGAGTGGGCGTTCCGATTGGTGCTAAGGAACAAAGATATAGCTTTACATTGTTCACACCCGAGCGAACGTACAATATGTGCGCGTATAGCGATAAGGAGAGAGAGGATTGGATGAATGTGATTCAAACTGTCCTTGAGAGACAACTGACGCCGCAAGACAGTTCAAGTAAGTATCCAAGAAAATCGGTAAAACCATTTGATACTAAAAAAAAACATCAGATATTTGATATCTCGTTCACTAGGTCTAGCGAACCTACACAACACCTTTATTGCTCTTTAATTTTAACAACAATTTTTTAAAGCATAAGTAAATTATGGAGCTTTTAGATCTTATGTAAATGTTTTTACTTACACTTCCATAAAGTAATGATAAATAGAATGCAAACCTTATTAACGTAACCGCGACTCCATAGAACGTCAATTCACTAGAACAACTTTAAGTTTAGCTTACTAAAATCGCACTAAAGTGTTTGATGTGAAACTTTGTTTTGTTCTGAACTGTTCGGTAGCGTAATTTCTCTCGAAGCTTAACTCCCGTATATCAGGTAGACATAATAACCATTCACGGACACCTTCTCTTAGAAAATAGATTGTGAATTAAAAGAATTAGAACTTGTTTGATGAAAAAAATGACAAATCAGATCAACTCACAGCAAAACACTTACTTACTTACTTAGGCGGGCATTACAGTTCGGGGTGAACCTGAGCCTCAACCAACATCCTTCTATAACGACTTCGATTTCGGGCGAGCTCTCTCCAGTTTCGCACTCTAAGTCGGTTGAGGTCTTCATCCACTTGATTGCGCCACCTAAGACGAGGACGAGGTCTTCCCCTTCCGCGGTTTCCCTGCAATGTGATTTCAAAAACCCGTCGAGTCGGAGCGTTTGGGTCCATGCGCTCTACATGATACAACCATCGTAGCCTCGCAAAGCGTACTCTTCTGGCTATGCCCATATCGCGGTATAGCTCATACAGCTCGTTGTTGTATCTTCTTCTCCACACATTGTCTTCGCATACGGGACCAAAGATCATTCGGAGAATTTTTTTTTCGAAACGACCAAGGGTTTCCTCATCCGCTTTCGATAAGGTCCATGCTTCCGCGCCGTAAAGAAGGACTTGGATGATTAGGGTCTTATACAAGGTTACCTTGGTTTTTCTGGAGAGGCTTTTGTTTCTCAATTGCCTTCTTAACCCAAAGAAGCAACGGTTGGCAAGAGTTATTCTCCGTTTGATCTCCGCACTGATGTTGTTTTACGTGTCTATAGCGGATCCTAGGTAGACGAAGTCCTGTACTACCTCGAAGTTATGTCTGTCACAGCAAAACAAGAACCATAAAAAATTTAAGTCAACTTAGAGCAAAGTAAGCTTTAAAAAAATTACAAACATTTTGCGAACTTGTTTGTAAAAATATGTATATTTTTTATCTATTTAAGTAAAAATAGCTTTTACCAAAGTTTTGAAGCAAACCTAATCTACCATCTGAGGTTACAGAGAAGGTAATACAGAGAATCAACTCGTACTCCTTTGCCTGAAGACAATCAAATTAGTTCTGTGGTGAAATCAAAGTTTGAGTTTCATTCAAATCAACGGCTCTATTCGGTTGCAATTTAATTTTACTATTTTCTCTTTTAAAGTGTATGTTTGTTTGAATGAAGTTTTTTATGCTCTTACTAAATATGTTCACTTTTTCAAACTTATTTTAAATTAACTGAAATTAAAATGGCGACCTAGGGTTACAGCTGGACAAAATTAATACGACCTTTTTGAAATTGACTCTCTAGTTCTACTCGTTGATTGAAGTCCTGGGTTTGTCCTGTAGCAGTTTTTGAAAAACCTCAACTCGACCTGATTGCTTATAAACTTAGCCGACTCTACTCGAGACTCTCCCGGTGTGGGACACAATTTATAAAAAAAAATTCAATCTGAATATGTAGGAATAAAGTTTTTCTTATTTAATGTTTACAGTGTCGGCCCGATTGATACGAAAACGATGTGGGACCAATGCGATGAGCATGTTCTCTGGGAGATAAAACAAAAATCTCGACAAAAATGAAAAACAAACTTAAAACTACCATTACCACTCAATAGCAATAAATTCGCTTTTAAAGTAAATTATTTTTTATTTTATAGTAAAGATAAACAAAATACAATTTTAAATAGAAATATTAACAAAAATTACATAAAGCAACTACAACCACACAACTATTATAAATCTATATATACAAATACATATACAAATGTTTGCATATTATACAAATTGATTACAAATCGTGTTCGTTATTATATATATATATACATAAATAAAATAGTTATATGTTTACAATGTAATAAAATAATAATGATAGCGAAATATTTTATATCTGTCACACAGGGTTGTTCCGGCGGATCATATATACCATAAAAAATTGTAAAATTAATAAAATATGTAATATTAATGTATGATATTTTATGCTACACAAACACACTAAATATATATTATGTAAAATAATGTTAGTTGGTGTTCGTTTAGTTCTGTGAGCGGGTATGTCTGTTTTATGTAAATTGGCATGTAATGTGTTTTAAACCAAAACGGCTTTTCATTGTTATATAACTAATTGTTTTTTTTTTTTTGTTCCCATTTGTTTTCTATTTTTACGGTTAGTATAAATAGTTATTAAAAAGCATATCAATATCACAATAAAATGTTTCCATACAAAAACCACACTTTTTTCAAGCAAAAATAAAAAAGTAGAATGCGTCGAAATTATATCCAATCGAACGATAGAAAACCGAAACGAGCGTAAGCTTTAGAAACAAAAAATCGGAAAGGTAAATTCGATTATGTAACAGCCAATCCTTTTGATATTAAGGGAACTTTAGCCATCAAACAAAAACCATGTTGCAAAAACCGATCAATGCGAAATGCGATGGTTTAAATTAAATCGAAGTAGGTATAGGTATGTGTATTGCTTTGAGGGATCATCTTAGTGTGACCGCCCGAAAAATCACTCATTTTCGACATTTTTTTACATGATATTTTTTTTTTTTTTTGCATCTCAGAGACTTAAGCGGTACTGAACTTAGAGCAAGTTCATTTGTACACACTTATCTACGCTCTTCATCATTAATGCAAGTGTTAGTGGTTAGTAAATAACGCCAACAAAGCACAAAGAGAACGTATACGAGAAAAAAATAAATAAAAGACGTTACAATTTTTAACAAACAAAAAAAAAAATAACAAATAGAAGTACAATATTAAATATTTAGAACTAAATAAACTAGGGAAACATTATTAATCAAAAACTATAAAGAAGAACAGAAATTAAATAACATTAACAAAATATCAAATATAAGTCATGCAGGTGGCACACTGATTCTTAGTTTTAATTTTAAGGTATTTTAAATAAATAATCAAAGCAGCAACGCAGAATATAAAATGATTTTTGTTTCGGTGATTTTTTTAATTTTCTATTATTGTTGTTAATTATCAAAAATGTTTGTAAAAAAAAAAGAGTCGTAATCTGTGTCCACTTTTCCGGGCTCAATTTTGATCTGAAACAAAAATTTCAAAAAGATTATAAATCTGAAGGAAAGCTGTTATTGTCTTATGGAGGCTTTTTTTAAATTTATTTTGACAAAATTGCGGTGATTTTAACAAAAAGTAGTGAATTTGACCTTTTTTCGACATTTTTTTTATTGAGAAAAAAAAAGTTGAAAAAAAGCTTCGATAGGACGACGGACATTTTCTCAGACAAAATACAAAGTTTGCCGTTTATATGCGATGTTTTATACTAAATTGATTTTGGTGACCTTCATGCTTATTTTGACATTCTATTCGAATAAAAGTTTAATCGAAATCGAAAGAAGTGAATTTTGAAACTCGAATGATTCGAAATTTTACATGTTTAACATTCGAATCAATCGAGTCTCAAAATGCACTTCTTTCGAATTCGATTAAACTCTCATTCGAATAGAATGTCAAAATAAGCATATAAAAACAAACATTTTAAAATTGAATCTTCGAAGATGGATGCGTTGCGGAGAAAATTCCGCACTGTTTCACGGTACTCGCTGTCGTTTAAGACTGTGCTTTTGGCGGTCGTTGTTATTCTTAAATTTTCATGTATAATGTCCGTATTATGAGTAGCGGCTAGCGAATCGAACGTTCGATTGGAAACGAATGTTTTAGCGAACTCCTTTTATAGCGGTATTATAGGTTGTAGAAAACTTTTTTTGAAGACGTTTAAGGTATGTCCAGATAAGAGAATGGACGAAGTTTAGTGATAATCATCCAATAAATGAGTTTCTCTAAAACTTCCAGTCGAACGTTCGATTGGCTACCCATAAGCCATAATAGGGACCTACATAAGTTGATATCAGAAAAAAAATTTGTGGTTTTTTTCGTTCTTGTTGTTGCTTATTTTGACAAGTTTGCTTGCTTGTTCTAACAAACGTTTTTCACTGCTTCTGTGCAGTCTTAAAAAAAAAGACATTGAACACATCTATAAATTCTCGCAATTTAGGTCTGTAAGGGCCATCGATGTCCTAATTTTCGTTTTTTTGCCTAGCATTAGCATTGTAATACGGTACGTCAACATTCAGTACACGAAGATGTTACCTACTAATTTCTATATAAAAGCCAGATGATAAAACTATAAAAACAATTTTTTTCAAAGTTCTGTTTTATTAAAATATACATTTTATACATTTTTGCAATAAATTTATCTGCTTTCCATCATGGCATCTGAAATTAAAAAAATTAACTCAACGTTAGAACGAGACTAGTTATTTTAAAAGAAATTTGGGTAAGAACAAAAATCAGAGTAAACATTCTCATCAAGCATGTCTTTATGACAGGGATAACTGTTACAAAAATAATTCCTCACTTGCTGAGATGTATGCCCTATTAACAAGTATTTAAAATTGCTTTACCTGCCATTTTTTATCTCGGCGGCGCCCTGATTCCCTCCGCATGCATAGACCTTTATCGGTTGAAATTTTGAAGAACGAATTAACCTGTAATCAAATTGAAAATGTAAGTTCTTGAACATAGAATGTAATTACATTAAAGATAGAGTTAAGGAACAAATTTTCAGGGTAAACATTCTCATCAAGCTTGTCTTTATGACAGGGATAACTGTTACATAATAATAATCATCATTTATTGAATCTTCAAACATGACTTGCTTTCTACTGTAATTTATGTTTACCTGTTGGCCAATTCTGTTCTGGTACATGGAAGTTGTTTGTCGCCGCGATCATGGATCCAATGACCATCTTTCATATAGAACCGTCCTTAGCTTGGAAGAAGAAAAAAGAACTTATTAACTTTGCTAATTTAAGGAAAAGAAAAAGTAGAATTTTCAATTTCGAATTTCAGACGAAAGTAATCAACAGAGAATATTCAGTTATATGCTTGTCTACTTTAATATATCATCATTAAATACAAAAGAAAGCGACGTGTTTTTGGCAATTAAGTACCTACCTCATTTTTTATGAGCACATGGTCTTCCTTGTTGGTGTACTATTTAAAGCATCATCTGGAATTGAAGAAATTAAGAGCGGTTTAATTGAAATTCATGTTAAGTTGAGATAAACCGCGTGGTCTTAAAACTTCAGAATATAAAAACCAATCGTCACAATTTATCCGACTGGGGCGGTATCGAAAACATCACGGTAGGAAATTCAAAAAAAAATTGTGCTCATAAAAAAGTGTTCATTCAACTTACCAATTTTGGTTTGGTTGAAATGATCAACTCCTGGCTAGAAGCAAGGGTTTTATTCCGAACTCCATCTGCAACAAAAAAACAAATGGATTTTATCGTCATTTTACAGGTTTTGAACAAAATCAGAAATTATACACAAAATTCTTTTCAGATTAAATAACCAATCGACAGTATCATTCAGACTGGGGCGGTAACAGAATCATCATGTAAATTCTCAACTTTTGCTTTTCATTTAATAAAAAAAACATTAATTTGCTCACCTTAGTTTAGTCTGGATATAATTTTCGCTTACTCTTCACTTTTGAATTAATTAGAAACAAATTGCAGGAAAAGAACCTTCCCTGGAGGAAGCTGATCAAAGAATGAAAGAATAAAGAAAAAGAAAGCAGAATAGAGGAAGTCGATTTACACATTTCCACATGCTATAAAACAGGAAACGCTCTTTTGCCATTTTAGCTATGTGTGTGCTGCCAAATCAACTTTAATTACTTGCAACATGGCGTGTCAGGTATGTTTAGACAAGGAAGCTTTATGCTGGATATATGTTGGATTTATGCTGGGCTTACATGCATCTGCAACTGCGGAAGTGCAGAAAAGTAAAGCGAGACGGATGAAGATTACAAAGCACAAAAGTTAAAAAGAGAGACGAATAGGATTATGGTTGCAGATGAAAAATTATGGGTGCAGATGAACATGTTCATCTGCAACCATAATTTTTCATCTGCAACCATGACTAGAAAGTTCGTTCCCTCTCTATCAGACAAGTATGAATTTTACATCTTGTGTCTTTTTCCGATTTTCATCCGCACTTGCAGATGCATGTAAATCCACCATTACATGCATCTGCTAGAGCAGAAAAAGGAAATAGAAACAAGATGTAAAATTCACACTTGTCTAATAAGCGGTGTTTACATGGTCCAACATGGACGAAGTTCATATTGGTCGATTTGTTGCTTCAACTGTGATTACATTGTTCAACGAATCTACCACAAGTCAATACCTACAAATTGGTGTAACAGAGAAGGAGAACAAAAAACAGTTGCATTCACTCGCACGAAGTTTCAACACATCGACCAATGTGAACTTCGTCAAGGGAAGCAAACATTTTCGAGCATAATTATTTTTGTTCAGGCCGTTCAGGCACTTGAATATCGAGGAAATATATATTTTGCAGCACCCATCGCTAAAATAACAACACAGCAATATGGAAAACAATTAAAACAAAATAATTGAAAAAAAAAACATCACTCAGATTGCGGTTCCGGTGTGGAAACGACTTTTCCCTTATACCACCATATCATTTTCACAAAAGCTGAGGCACCGGAGTGAAAAACTACCACGTGAAAAGCAGACTGTGTCAGTAGGGTATTTTATGCTGCCGTGTAAAAGGGCATTGATATTTGAATGACAGTCGGACTCAAACTTTCGAGTCTCTATTTTGACACTTTGCATTTGCAAAAAGCAAATTGAAAGCTTTTCCCCAATCATCAGATGAGATTAAAATTTTCAATCATTCCAATTCCAGTTACTTGTTTTCTTGGTTCTATTTTCTGCAGTGAAAAATCTTGCAAATCATCTCACCTCAGTTGAACAAAATTGATTCACCGGCAACTACTTCAGCATTTCATTCAGAACACACATACAGAAATACAAGGTACACAAAGAAATCACATTACAGTACATGGTTTTAATCAATATATTTTTTCTTGCCTTTGTTTCTAACTATTTCCAGATTAAGGTAAAGTTGACCAACAAAATAGTTATGTTGAGATTTCTAGTGGTTTTGGCTTGCCTCCTTGTGCTGGCCAACGCCGATTCAGATTTCGTTCGCGTTAAACTGCATAAAATTCAAACGGCAAGGAATCATTTTGCCGAAGTTGGAACTGACATTAAACATTTCGGACTCCAATTTCCAAACGAAGTGTATGGTCCAACTCCTGAACCACTTGCTAACTACCTCGATGCGCAATACTATGGTGCTATCGCCATTGGAACTCCGCCACAATCCTTCAAGGTTGTATTCGACACTGGTTCATCGAACCTTTGGGTGCCCTCGAAGCAATGCCATTTTACGAACATTGCATGTTTGATGCATAACAAGTATGATGCGAAAAAATCTTCGACTTTCGTTAAGAACGGTACTGAATTCGCCATCCATTATGGTTCGGGTTCATTGTCTGGGTACTTGTCCACTGATAATGTTATCATAGGAGGAATGAACATCAAAAAACAAACTTTCGCTGAAGCACTAAGCGAACCAGGATTAGTTTTTGTTGCAGCTAAATTTGATGGAATTCTAGGCTTGGCTTACAGTTCGATCTCGGTTGATGGCGTTGAACCTCCTTTCTATAATCTTTTCAACCAAGGCTTGATACCAGCTCCAGTATTTTCGTTCTACCTTAACCGAGATCCCAATGGACCAGAAGGAGGTGAGATTATTTTTGGAGGATCCGACCCGGCTCACTACAAAGGTGACTTCACATACTTGCCTGTAAATCGCAAGGCTTATTGGCAAATTCAAATGGACTCTGGATCCGTCGGAAATGAAACTTTCTGCAAAAATGGTTGCCAAGTTATTGCCGATACCGGTACCAGTTTGATTGCTGGTCCACCTAGCGAGATCACGGTCATTAATAAAGCTCTTGGTGGTACCGCACTCCCCGGTGGACAGTACTTTGTTAGCTGTGAACTAATTCCACACTTGCCAGTGATCAAGTTTGTATTGGGTGGTAAAACTTTTGAACTCGAGGGCAAGGACTACATTCTTCGTATAGCGCAAATGGGCAAGACCATTTGCTTGTCTGGATTCATGGGAATCGATATCCCTCCACCAAATGGACCCTTATGGATTCTTGGTGACGTCTTCATTGGCAAATATTACACTGAGTTCGATATGGGTAACAACCGTGTTGGCTTCGCTGAAGCTGTCTAAAAAGAGTCATCTCTTTAATACTTGATAAATTTTGTTTTTAATGTTCCAATTGGCAAACGAAATCAGTTGTAAAGTTATCAACTGCGGTGATAGCCGCATTTTGTATTGTTTATTTTTTTTTTAAATAAAGTTTGACCTGATAAAGGTTATCTTCATTACTTTTGTCTCAGTCCCAAAATACATTTATGCATATCTCTAGGGATGCACTTCATTCCGTTTAACTCAAATCAACTGTTCAAGAAATTTCATCAACTCTAGAACCCATGTTTAATAACAAAAATGGTAATGACGCATTTCCCCAAAAGCTCAAGTCAGTTGAGAGATGGTGCCGAAAAAAGCTCAAACGTTAGGTAGCTGTTTTGCTGAATGACTCATCTTATTGTTTGTTGTGTTATGATTACTGTTGTTGTTTTTATAAATAATAATTGTTTTGCTATGGAGATTCTGTAATCCACCAGTTTAATTTGTTATCAGCAATACTTGATCTGAAGAGAAAAAAATTTTTAATTCAGTAGATATGAGTGCGAGCTCTGGCGTTCCTGCACATCCACTTCTCTGAAAGAACTCTATTACTATGTATATTTAATTATTATTTCAGCTACATTTAGCAATGGGTTCTAATTCAAATCAAAAATTTGATAACCGATAAAGAGAGAAAAATATGATTTAAAACTTAAACAAAAGCTAACGAAACAACGATTTTTTTTTTGCTTCATTTGGTCGGACCCGTCGGAGGATTATCGCGTTTTCAGAATCAGTAAATGATAGGTTGCGTCCTCTCCTTCAATATAGCAAAACCAGTATCGAATTTAAGTTTTTCCAACGGCCTTCGAAAAAAAGTTCGAGTTTAGGTGAAGTCTCCTTTTTACTCATACGTCCATAGAAATTACAGAGGATGGGCTTTGGGCATTCATTTCTCGTTTTCTTTTCTCATTTGCATTCGTTTTCTCATTTGTCGGTTGGCAAGATTAGCTAACACTAAAAATCTTTATTCAACTTTAGTGATTTTATTTATTGGCTCTATGGTATAATCCCGCCACCAAAAAACCTAACCGGAAGTCATAGCAAACGGCGCAGAAAAAGTTTCCGGCCTGCGGCTTTGTGAATTTTTGAATCTTTCCAGTTAAGTTATGATAAAAAAAATTCACTAACTCGGTGCAGTAGATTGGTATTTTTCATGGTCGCCTCCCTGACGAAAAGATGAAAACATTAATTTACTTGGGTAAAACAATATTTTCTTGACAGCCAAATTTGTTGTAACAAAATAACCTTATTTTCGGTTCTCAAAAAACGATCTTTATCACGAATCCGTTTTAGGCATAAACTACCGTTGGAATTTCCCAAGATCAATTAATGAACTACTGAAAATATGTTTAAAAAGGTGCTCCACTAAGATGAGGCCACATGTAAAATTTTAGAAAAAAAAACAAAAAAAAAAAAAAAATAGTAATACATTTAATGGTTTAGTAATATTTATTAATAACGTTTTTTTACATTAATAATGAGTATGTCCTCCATTTTTTAATATAACCTCTATTAGACGGTTTGGAATAGAATCATACAGTTTTTAAATAATCGTATGAAATTTGGGCCCGGGCACTACGAATAGCATCAGTTAAGGTGTCCTTGTCTTCAAATTATCTGCCACCTTCATAAACATGACCAAACGTTTTCAATAATGTTTAAGTCCGGTAAATTTGGCGGCCATGACAAAAGTTCCACGTCTTCTGATTGAATCCAGCTTCTGAAAACCCTGCTAGTGTGGATTGGGGTATTGTCTAGTGATGTGCCAAACCGTAAAATTTACAAACCGGGTTAACCCGAGTTGGATTTTGATTAACCCGAGTTGTAACTCGAGTTGGCTAACTCGGTTTAGAAAAATAATATTTGCGCTTTTTCCTTCAATACTATGTTTTGAAAAATAGAAACAAACAAATTTTTCAATCAAAATAAACGGATTTAGTCAAAATGCATTTATGAAAAAAAAACAAAAGCAATAAGCGTAGATACCTACTAATTACACACAGGAAAGAACCGAACCGACCTGACTCGGGATATTTTACAGAAATTTAATTCCTAACTCGAGTGGCAATATGTACCCAAAACATTCAAACCGTCTACCTATCAACAGACGACAATGGAAAAACCGAACCGCAGTCCAACTCGGTTTGACTTGACTCGGGATAAATTAATTCCTAACTCGAGTTGCAGTATGTATCCAAAACATTCAAACCGTTTACCTATTAACAGACGACAATGAAAAAACCGAACCGCAGTCGAACTCGGTTTGACTTGACTCGGGATAAATTAATTTCCCGCAACTCGAGTTAGGAATTAATTTATCCCGAGTCAAGTCAAACCGAGTTGGACTGCGGTTCGGTTTTTCCATTGTCGTCTGTTCATAGGTAGACGGTTTAAATGTTTTGGATACATACTGCAACTCGAGTTAGGAAGTAATTTTCTGTAAAATATCCCGAGTCAATTTTAACAGATGTGTGTGTTTCTGTATGCCTGCGCAAATAAATCACTTGCTTTGATGCTTTACATACTACTACCAGTCGACTATCGACTTTATATGTATAAGTGCATTGTGTTTGGCACAGACCGCAACTAAAGGAGGGTAGTTTTGATTATGTTCAAGTGAACTCGGTCTTCTTGCATTAATTTCATTTTAATTATTTGGTTGACGGTTCGGTTTTTTCTTCGGTTTGCCAACTCGGTTCGAAAAAATGTAAACCGAGTCAACTCGGTTTGGGCTCAACTCGGTTTGACTCGGTTTATGAAACCGAGTTGACACATCACTAGTATTGTCTTGTTGAAAAATCCAAGTCAGAGGTCCGTGTGACCAGCAAACATTTGTAGCTATTTTCGTTCATTGTTGTGGACAAAAACTCTAACTTCAATTCTACTATTACACCTAATGTACGACTATGATGTCTTGCCGAAATAAGCTCATCCTTTCTAATATCATCGAAATAAAAGTTGCAACCGTCAGGACCGTCAAGATTAAACCATCCGAAAAGACAACGCGTTTCCATTCACTGCTCCAATCAACATGCTGTCTTGCAAAGTCCATACGATGCTCCTTGTGTACTGGCTTCAAAACAGGTTTCTTCTTCAGTTTTCTCCTTTGAATAGTATCACTTTTTTGTATTATTCTTCGAACCGTTGTTATGCTGGCATAAAAACCCCCTTTTGGCCCTTATCATAGGCGCTGGTAGAGTGGAATTTGAGGCAAGTCGTAGAATCATCCGATTTTCTCTTGGTGTTGTGGCTTTTCCCGTGCATCCTTTTTGATTTTTGCCATAGTTTTGTGGATCTGCAAGATAATTGTTTACAACTTTCTTGCTCCTGTTAAGTCTCCTTGGTATTTCACGGCATGAGAGTCCTATTTCCTTGAAAGCATCTATTTTTGCTCTTTCTGTCGCTGTCAAAGTCTTTTCGGAACCCACGTGGGCTTCAAACTAAATAAAACGGTTATTTTTAACACTCTCTTAGATATATTATGCAAGAATTCGCACATGCGCAATCCTACACGGAAATATTCGCAATGGCCTCATCCTAGTGGAGCACCTTTTTATACCTATTTTCAGTAGTTCATTAATTGATCTTGGGAAATTCCAACGGTCGTTTCGAATTAACCCTTTAATTTTATGAATTTGTTTTGGGAAAATACGTATCTATTAACTGGTAATAAACTTTTCCGGGTACAAAACTTCCACCAGGTATAAAAAGCGAAAATCGATCGCAAAATTTGTGGCCTCATCCGAGTGGTTGGCAGTGTATTCCTGTGGCAAACGAACCATAAAAGAACAGTTTAAAACAGCGAAAGCCATTACTTCTCTTGTCCCACAATTTCCGTTTGTGTTACACTAGATCTATCTGTGCAAAACCTACTTCATTTGCAAATTTAAATTTTTTTTTAAATTTCTTCAAACCGTTTTTGCAAACACTCAACATCGCTATATCGTGATTTTGTGGCGAACCGTTTTTTGAGGATTGAAAAACCCAAGTTTTTTTTTGAAAGCTCATAGGGTTGTCAAGAAAACCTGGCTCAACCCTGGGTAAAGTTCAACGAACAAACCTAACGTCTTGTTAAGTGTTTTGCAAAATGAAAATCAAGCTATTTTTTTGACAAGAGTTGCGGAGGAAGCTTGGTGAACCCTAAATAAAGTTCCACGAACTAACGGAGCTATATTCGTTCGATGAACTTTACGGTTCTCTTATTCGTTCGTTGAACTTTAACGGCTCTCTTATAAGTTGTCAAAAAAAATGGATGTTCGGTTCTCAAAAAACGCTTAACCTCAAAATCATATTCCTATCATTTGAACAAAAATACATGCCATTTGACAGCCCTGTTCATTACCTAGACTGGCTCAAGCAAAAACCTAGGGCGAGTTGTGGGCAAACCCATGGCTCAAAAACACTCAGTTTGACATTCTGGCAGAGTTTAGGTTTTTCAAGAAACACTTTGAGGGCGTCAACGAACTAACCTATAGATACTGAAGGATTTTATGCAAAGTCAACTTGCTCTTGCCCGATGAGCGGTGATGGAGTAACTGCTCCAAACCGATTCACAACAGATTAAAATAACTACACGTTGTGAAAAATAATCCAAAACAATCACTAAATAAATAAAACAAAATCAAATTTATTGTATACCACCCGGTGTTTTTCATGCCTGTAGTTTTAAGGTTCCCATTCTCGTTCTCCTGTTTCCGTGTGAATATGGGGATTAAATGCAGTCTTTGTTAGTGCAGAATGATGTAGCACCCCAAAATTCTGAAAGAATTTTAGAAATCTGTCCAATAGTCTCTTAGTTTCCGTTCCCAATTCCGTTCTTATGAGAATATCGGAATCAAACGTTGACAGGAACCATCCCTGGACTGAACTATATTTACCCAAAGAAATTATAAAAAATCCGTTGGGCGGCTTAGAGTCTACGCCTGACAAACAAAGACTTTTATATATACATAGATAGATAGGTATAGATTGGATGTAATGTTTGTCCGGTATAGATTTAAATTAAATTAAAGCCTGGCCCGAACCAAGTTCAACGAATGACCCCAATATTCTTGGTTTAGGAGTCCTCCAAGCCAAAAAAGATGAGCTATTAAAATATTCTGGAACATCAAATATCATCAACATTGAGGCAAATTTTGGAGTATTTTGAGAGTTAAGAAATAATTCTTTGTTTTATTAAAACTTTTCCTTATTGAAAAATGTAAAATAAATCACAAATTGTACTTCATATAGCTTAGACAGCTTCAGCAAAGCCAACACGGTTGTTGCCCATATCATACTCAGAGTAGTACTTGCCAAGGAACACGTCTCCTAGAATCCAGATTGGGCCAGTTGTTGGTGGCATATCCATTCCCATGAAACCAGACAAGCACTGGCCTTGTCCAACATTGAGAATGTAGTCCTTGCCTTCTAGAGTAAATGTCTTGCCACCCATTGTGAATTTGACCACTGGCAGTTGAGGAATCATATCACAGTCTAGTGTGTACTGTCCGGTTAGCATTGGCTTAAATCCTAGAGCCTTGTTAAGAGCTGTGACCTCGCTCTTTGGGCCGACAATAAGACTGCTACCAGTATCGGCAATAGCTTCGCATCCACCTTTGCAAAACTCGAAGCTTCCAGCAGATGCAGATTCCATATGGAATTGCCAATAACCTTGCTTACTAATTGGTAAGTATGTAAAGTCACCCTTGTAGAGGTTTGGATCAGATCCTCCCAGAATGAGTTCACCGCCATCAGTTGAACTAGAATCTCTTGCCAAATAGAACGAGAACACTGGCTCTTTTACTAAACCTTGTTCGTAGAGGTTGTAGAAGGGAGGGACAACACCGTTCACAGAAATGGTATCAAAACCCAATCCAAAGATTCCATCGAATTTCGCTGCAATGAATGTAATACCAGGTTCACTAACGGCTTCAGCGAAAGTTTGTTGCTTGATTTCTAGGCCTCCGACTGTTACACTGTCAGTAGACATAAAGCCAGTTAAAGAACCAGTTCCGTATTGAATACCAAAGTTTGTTCCGTCCTTAACGTAAGTCGATGATTTTTTTGAATCATATTTGTTATGCATTTTGCAAGCAACGTTTAGAAGATTGCATTTTTTTGATGGCACCCAAAGATTTGAGGATCCGGTATCGAAGATAACGGTGAAAGGTTGAGGTGGAGTTCCAATAGTTATATCACCAAAGTATTGTGCGTCCATGTAATTGGTCAAAGGCTCACGAGCAAGAGCGCTGGCACTTCGTCCATACTTGGCCCGGTAGTATTCGATATCAGTGCCAACATCGGTCAATTGTTTCAATGCTGATGGAAGTTTCTGAACCTTTACACGGACCAAATCTGATGCATTGGCTGCTACCAGAAGGCAGGCTATTGTTATCAACACTTTAAACATATTTACCTAGTTGCTCTAAGAGTTAAATGTTACTGAAATAATGAGCCCAACCATACCGCCTTAAATAGCAGTTTTTTTTATTACCAGTAACTATAGATTGGAATCAATTCAATTAATTTTGAAATGATAACTTTATATCAATCACATTTGAAATATCTACACTTCATGCCTTGTGCCTACCATTTGATAAATTTCCGTTGATAAGCTCTTAATCGTATATTTATTATTTTTGTTTATGATTTCAGTCTTTTTAAGGGTTTTCCAATAGATTCTCAATGGTATTTGGGATTATCGTACGTTCATCTATATTATCGTAGTCTAATTGCTAATCAAAACTGGCGCAATTCCTAAAACTTTGGACACAATGACACTTGAAAACACAAGCGATCTTTGAATTCCTCACCACAATCTTTTACAAAAAAATCAATAAAAATTGAGATAGCTTTTGAAGTCGTTATAGAATGAGTTTGTGTGGAACGGAAAGATTTCTATATGATTGTTGTAACCGATTAAAAATATTCCTTAACTTTGGCACGTTTTTATCTAGGACAGTTTTGTCCCGTGGTACCTGTGGCGTGGTGGTTAGCATATTTGCTTTTTAACCCAGAGGTTCGTGGTTCGAATTCCAGCAAAGGCAAAAATGTTTGTCCACGGGTATCGCCTTTTGCGAGGAATTGGAAAGTCTTATGTTAGTATTATCATGGGAAGCGCTTTCTCAATTAGACGTTCGGAACCGGCAGAAAATTGTAGGTCCCCTTCATTTCCTCACAAGGCATGGTTATCAAAATTGGTTAAGATACTTAAGTTAAGACTAATGTAGTGGTAGTTTTAGTTTTAAAAAAACGGAGCATCAAGAATTCAGTCCTTACGAATGGCTGCCGCCATAACATCGGTCACGCTACGATCCTGAATTTATTCGGCCACTCCGACTACACCATCCCCCACTTGGTCTCAGTCTCACCGAGAACGACCTGGAAAGACGAAGAATTTTTGAGAGATGATTCAATTCATTTCTATACAGATGGTTCAAAAACCGAAAAAGGGGTAGGCTGCGGGGTGTACTCAAACCGACTTAACGTAAGTCTCTCGCTCCGCCGAAAAAGGGGTAGGCTGCGGGGTGTACTCAAACCGACTTAACGTAAGTCTCTCGCTCCGCCTTCCAAACCACTATAGCGTGTTCCAAGCGGAAGTTCTGGCGATCAAAGAATTCCTATCATGGCTAAAAGAAAACGTGATATCCTCAAAGAATATCCGGATTTTCTCAGATAGTCAAGCAGCCCTCAAATCACTCGGCGCTGTTTCTACGAACTCAGTAACCGCCCTTAACTGTCGCTTATCTCTTAAGGAGATGGCTGAACAGTTCAATATTCACCTTATTTGGGTGCCAGGGCACAGAGATATCGTTGGTAACTGCAAAGCCGATGAACTCGCCAGAGAAGGAACCGTTCTACCGATCTCAACCACCAGGTTGAATATTGGTATACCAATCGCTACATGTAAACTAATGCTAAAGCAAGAGGCAATGGATAGCACAAATCTTAGGTGGAACAATATCACCACGTGCGTGGCAACAAAACGGATATGGCCAGGACTAGATCCAAAACGCATAAGAAATTTATTATCCATTACCAGATTGCAAGTTAGCTCCGTAAACAATGTCATCACCGGACAATGTCTGACAGGAAGACACGCCATTAGACTTGGCGTTCCCTCTAATGACTTCTGCAGAAGTTGCTTAGATGAGGAGGAGGAGGAGACAATCCCACACCTCCTCTGCTCATGTACTGCACTCTTTTTTAAAAGAAAGCGGCATCTGGGGAAATATTTTCTTGATGATCCAAGCGATCTGGCGAGCACAGATCCCCTTCGCTTTATTAAAAGCTCCAAATGGTTTTGTTAAGTGAGGTACTCCTTCGCATAATTTCTATGGTATCACAATGGACCTAGTATTGGTCCATTGAATTAAACCTATTGTGCCAGTTGGTGCCGTATACTCTTGGATATGGCTTTTAACTTTTACTGAAAACCTGTGTTTGAAAAATTTTGTTAACAAGAGGGCTAAGCTTGTTAATTGTTAGTTCAAGAAAAATGGATGATCGGCAAAGAAAGAAAATAGTTAACTTTTATCTTTCCAAAATATACCCAGTTGCCTACAAATATTGAAACGTTTATTTCTAAAAAAAAATCGAACGCTTTTTGGTTGAATTTTTCTAGCCGTAAAAATGGCATTTGGGCAAAGATTTATCAAATAGTTGTTATCTGTCTTACCAGATTTTTTCTTGAAGTACAGTGCTGGATGTAAAGTTCATTCAACACTGCATCAAAATTTTTTTTTTACCTCAACCAAAATTTTTGGACATTGGACCGATATTTCAAATTCTGCACTCAACTAAGTCTTTTTCTTTCCCTGTAACGATGTCCATCTATCTAAAACTCGTCGAGCGAATGAAACACTTTTTAAGAATAACTTTGAAATCCGCATAACAATGTATCACCTTTTCTACATCAAACGTCTAGATGAGATATGTATACTTTAGTGTCCTTGATGAAGCAGAGTGCGTTCTCTTAAGTACTTACTGACTTACTTAGGTGGGCATTACAGTTCGGGGTGAACCTGGGCCTCAACCAACATCCTTCTATAACGACTTCGATTTCGGGCGAGCTCTCTCCAGTTTCGCACTCTCGGTTGATGTCTTCATCCACTTGATTGCGCCACCTAAGACGAGGTCTTCCCCTTTCGTGATTTCCCTGCAATGTGCTTTCGAAAACGCGCCGAGCCGGAGCGTTTGGGTCCATCCGCTCTACATGACCCAACGTAGCCTAGCGATGCGTACTCTTCTGGGTATGCCCATGTCGCGGTACAGCTCATACAGCTCGTTGTTGTATCTTCTTCTCCACACATTGTCTTCGCATACGGGACCAAAGATCATTCGGAGAATTTTTCTTTCGAAACGACCAAGGGTTTCCTCATCCGCTTTCGATAAGGTCCATGCTACCGCGCCCTACAGCAGGACTGGGATGATTAAGGTCTTATACAAGGTCACCTTGGTTTTTCTAGGGAGGGGTTTTGTTTCTCAATTGCCTTCTTAACCCAAAGAAGCGCAAGAGTTATTCTCCGTTTGATCTCCGCACTGATGTTGTTGTCCGTGTCTACAGCGGATCCTAGGTAGACGAAGTCCTGTACTACCTCGAAGTTATGTCTGTCTATTGTGACGTTTTGTCCAATTCGTCGATGTTCTGTGTCCTTGTTTGATGACAGCATATACTTTGTTTTGCCCTCATTAACCATCAAACCCATTTTTGCCGCTTCTGTTTCAATACTCGCAAAAGCACCTATGACATCACGCTTTTTTCTTCCCATTACGTCAATATCGTCTGCGTAGGCGAGTAATTGTACAGACTTTTGAAAGATTGTTCCTTTGGTGTTGACGTTTGAGTTTCTTACAATCTGTTTAAGTATGATGTTGAAGAAATCGCATGACAGTTTGTCGCCTTGCCTAAAACCTTTTTCGATATCAAAGGTCTCGGTGAGTTCTTTACCGACCTTGACGAGCAGCGTGAATTCTCCAAAGTCATCCTGCATAGTCGTACGAGTTTTGCAGGGATGCCGAAACTAGACATGGCTCAGTACAGCTCGTCTCTGTAGATACTGTCATACGTGGCCTTGAAATCGATAAAAAGATGGTGAATATCGATATTACGTTCTCGGGTTTTTTCCAAGATCTGCCGTAATGTGAAAATTTGGTCTATTGTGGACTTGTCTGGTCTAAAACCACATTGATGAGGACCTATCAAGTTGTTGACGTGGGGTTTCAGACGTTCACATATTACAGCAGACAAGATCTTATAAGCGACGTTAAGGAGGCTTATCTCTCTATAATTGGCGCAATTGTGAGGGTCTCCTTTCTTTAGGATCGGGCATACGATACTGAGGTCACATTCATCGGGCATGCTTTCTTCCGACCATATCATGCAGATCAGCTGGTGCATGCTCCTTTCCAACTGATCTCCAGCTGCCTTGAAAAGTTCGGCATCAAGGCCATCTGCACCTGCAGTCTTATTTGATTTAAGTTTGCATATAGCAAGCTTAACTTCTTCTAGGTCGGGAGGACGGCATTCTTGATCATCGTCCAAGCTGAACGGGGCAATCTGCCTGACAGCGGAATTTGTGTCCTCATCGCCGTTAAGCAGTCTGCAGAAATGATCTTTCCAGATCCTCAGTAGCGACTGTGACTCTACAACTATGTTTCCCTGCTGGTCTTTACATGCTTGAGTTCGGGGTTTGCCACCCTGGCAGGATCTTTTTACCTTTTGGTAAAACTTCCGAGTCTCGTTCCTGTCATGGCACCTCTCTATTTCCTCAAACGAGCGCTTCTCATGCTGTTTCTTTTTGAGAATTCGATGTTCTACCCTTCTTTTCTCCTTGCAAATCACGTTATACTGATCGTAAGCAGCCCTCGTTCGTGTTTGCATAAGCATTTGTCGTGCTCTTTGCTTGGCTGCATTTACCTGCCTGCATTCTTCATCGAACCATGGATTTCGTTTTGGTGGCCGAGTGAAACCCAGTACCTCAGAGGCAGCGGTTCTGATGGCTTCTTGGCATTGCTGCCACTGGTCTTCAATGCTTAATGCTGGCGGCATGGGATTCAAGGATAATTGAAGGGACACTCGATTGGAAAAGGCATTGGCAATCTCTTGCGATTGTAGCTTTCCGACGTCATATCTCTTCACAGCGTTAGTTCGTGCTGGTCGTGAACAAGCAAAGCAATCACTTTGGGAGGACTTGCCAGTTCCTAACTTACCGCTTTTGAAGGAGCAGAGTTCGTTCTGCGAAATTATCCTGCAAAATGGAACGAGTTTTGCAGGGATATCAAGCCAAGATATAGTTCTACATAGCTCGCATCTGTGTATACATACACTGTCAGTTGAAAACGAGAGACAATGGAACCTCTGATTCCGAAAAGCATTGCATCCACTAAAAACAAAAATTTGCTGTTCTGTTCTGTCGGATGGATGCAGACAGCCCAAACGCATTCTCCCTAAAACGCTTATTGCTGTTGCCAAGGGGCTTTACTCTTTTGCTAAGCATATTTAAACGTGTTACACTCTGCGAATCATGTGGAGAGTATGACACCCCCGCGAAGCGCTTCCTTTGTAAATGTCCTGCATTTTCTCGCATCAGATAACAGATACTCGACGCAGACATGGTAAGAGCTGGTTACCTAGCGTCCTTATCATGGCAGCGGCTTTTGGCTCTTCTACGAACATCTGGAAAGCTATAACAAAAGAAAGATGCTATTTGATAGTACAATGGATCAGAATTTGAGCATGTTCTCCATTGAATCAGCCCCATAATGTGTGGTGGTATCGACTCATAACCATAGCTTTAGTGTAGTCAGTTAACAAAAATTAAGGTAGTTTAAAATATTCGTTGTAGTTTTCTTTCAGCTGACCTACGTTTGGAAATGCTCAGACTTTGAGGAGACTTCTCTAAAGCCAGATGAAGTTTTTTGATTTTTGTTTGTTCAATAGCTCTCTTGTTTACTTAACTCTTTCGGGATGCATGATATACATGTGTACCAGCAAAAGTTCAAACATTTCAAGAATTTGATATGACAAGTCCATCTCTGCGTGGTGTTGTATTGTTGTGTATTTCGGAGGACGAATATTAGGCCACTGTACAGTACAACAAAATGTCAGAAATGGTACCTATTTATAGCAAAGCCCTCTTGACAAGCTTATTAATGATTTAATGTTTTTTATTTGTACAATTTTCAACCCCATGATTTATTCCAAAATGCAACTTGTCACCTACATAAATTGCGTCTGTAAAAGGTTAACTTTGTACGGACGACGGACGTAAAAATCAGAAATGCTAACTATTTGTATTTTATACGAAATGCTAAATGTTTATTACTTAAAAGTTAAAATCTTTGTTAATTGTGATACATGACACACTCTGTGAAAATAGGAATTTTTTTTTTAAATAATTTAGCAACATGTAGATTTTTCTTATAATTATGCAGCTTCAGCGAAACCAACACGGTTCTTACCCATGTCGAACTCGGTATAGTACTTGCCGATGAAAACATCTCCAAGAATCCACATTGGATCGCCTTCAGAATCCATACCAGAGAAGCCAGACATACAGGTAGTCTCACCATTTTGTGTATCTTTTAGAATGTAGTCCTTTGGTTCCAAAGCGAATGCTTTTCCACCCAATACAAAGTTAATGATCGGGAGTTGATCAACAGTTTCACAATCGACTACATTTTGTGCATAATATGAGTCCTGTGCACCGATTTCATTGTTGATTGCATCGATTTCATCACTGGGACCAGTAATTAGACTGGTGCCGGTATCAGCGATAGCCTGACAACCACCTTCACAGAATTGTACATTACCAATTGAGCCGGAATCCATTTCGAATTGCCAGTAACCTTGTTGTGTTACAGGCAGGTATGTGAAATCACCCTTGTAGTGTTTGGGGTCTGATCCTCCGAAAATAATCTCACCACCTTCTGGTTGGCTCTCATCTCTGTTCAAGTAGAACGAAAACACAGGTTCGGCAACCAAGCCTTGTTTGTAGAGGTTGTAGAATGGTGGGACAACACCATCTTCAGCAATGGACCTGAAGCCCAAACCAAGGATTCCATCGAATTTAGCTGCCACAAAGACCATACCAGGTTGATTGATGGCTTCTCCAAATGTTTGTTTCTTGATTTCCAAGCCTCCAATGTTGACACTGTCAGTTGAAAGGAAACCAGTCAAAGAACCAGTACCATATTGAATGGCAAATGGTGAACCGTTTGAAGTGTAAGTTGACGACTTTCTGGAGTCGTATTTGTTGTGCAACATACACGCCTGGTTGCTATGAGGGCACCGCTTCGACGGAACCCAAAGGTTCGATGATCCAGTATCGAAAATGACAGTGAACTTTTGTGGTGGAGTTCCAATGGTGATGTCGCCGTAATATTGTGAATCGTAGTAGTTTGTCAACGGTTCACGGACAAGACCATCAGCACTTCGGGACAAAGGTCTTCGGAAGTCATCTAACAAGTCCGTGCCAACATTTGCTAAATGTCTCCTTGGGGACGTATATTTATTGATCTTAATTCGGAGAAACTCGGATGCATTAGCTGCAATCAGCATGCAAGACACCAAAAATATAATTTTAAACATGATTTTCTGTGAATATAAAAAATAAAATGAGGTGGGTAGTCCTTAATACGATTTTTTTTTTGTGTAACACGTACTGTAAAACAAAATACTCGGACCGACTGTTAATGTCGGCAGTCGAAATTGCAAATTAACGTCTACCGTTATAAGTTGGTTGTTTTATACAATCGATGAAAGAAGTGAATTTTGAAATTAATTGAATCAATCAGTTTAAAAAGATTAGGCATTTTCTATGGCACTGATGCCATTTCTGGAAAAATAAGTTTAGATAAGGATTTTTTTTTTATCAAATTAGAATTGCTAACGTTAAATATTTTGATTGATGGTATTGTTTTGGTGAATTTTAACAATGACGACGATCACACCAATTCGATAAATTTTTGATTGATCATTATTTTCATGATATGACTACACTTGTAACAATTACGCATGTTTTATTTGTCAATCAAATTTCGTTAAACTGATTTGAAGATAATGTAGAAAATAAGTTTTGTATTCAAATAATGCTTCCTTTACACATAAGCTCCAATTTTGCACATTCATACCCATTTTTAAATTATGTAGTTTAACTTAGTGATAAATACAGTAAGAAAAGCATTTTGCATCGAGAAAAGCTTTTAGGATATTCTTTCAATCTTTTCTACAGTTAAACACTTTGAAAAATATGCAAAACTGTCATATTGCATTTGTTTCGAAAGAACTACGACAGATCTTGTCTTTGCTGCGTAAACTGGACGAAGCTTTAATAAGCAGAACTGTCGCGGTAAAATTTACCGCTACAAAAAGTATCCTTCGGATCCTTTCACGTATCCCTACCTCTTCTTTGTTTTTGGGTGTGGTTGCATAACTCTGGGAGAGTTAGGGGCAACCATTCCATCAACCGTTCCATCAGCCTATGGTTTACTCACCCAGCATTCTGCAAAAACATCCCACGTAGGGTGATGATGCAAAATTGGTCGAGGCTAGACCGACAAAGGGACAGGCGATCCCCAACGATGATCAAGAAGCGTGCAGACGGGCGGTCTCACGCAAGACAATGAAAATGTCCGGTGTGAACACACACGAGATGACACAACACCACCATCAATGGTAGATGATAAATGCCTACCCAACAATTTACGTCACTTTGACAAAATTAGTATGGCCTTCTGCCCAACATAAATTTACTATTTACTTTCAATCAAAATTAAATTGATATGGACATCAAGGAAGAATCATTTAGAGACGTATTTCCGATTTTGTTCTCACCTCTTTTCTCTAACGATCTCGACGAAGGTCTGCGGACAGTACCTCGAGCTTTCAAACTTAGCTTCTTCTGTTCTTTGTTCTCCGAGAAAATATCTTCTTCGTATTTAAGTTTGGGCCGGTTTGGGCTGGGGACTTTGCGTTAGTTAAATAATTTTTCGGAGTAAGTCTGTCTGAAAGGGGTTGAACTTGTCGACTCGGCTACTGGTGAACGCAAAGGACCGCGGGTAGTTGATTCGTGACATCTCACTCGCACATCCTAGCCTAATGGCGGATTGCTGCAGTAAAAGTGAGACCGAATGACACCACGCTTAAAGGTCTGACGAGGATGGCCGCATGGCCGATGTCGGATGGAGGAGAAAAACCCGCCATCTTGATGGCCTCTTGATTCTTTGTGGTGAAAGAAGAAAGATCTGGAAGAAAGCTCCCGAGAAATTATAGCTATTTTTTTTTGGACATAGCAGAATTTTCGTTTTAGCGAGAGGAGATTTAATTTACTGAGAGGCGATATTCCGGTTGGGAAATTTTGAGAAAAAGACTAAGAAGTTTACGTAGAAGATATTTCCTCACGGAGTTCAGGATAGTGGTGAACAAAAGAAGAACTAAGTATTTTGATTTTATTATTTTACTAGGTGTGCCAGCGACTTCGTCTGCAAGAATTGGCATAACTTTTTTATTTATCAACTGATTGACATAAAATAAAAACTAAATGTTAAGTGAAACTTACCATAATATACTACTGAAAACCCCATCTAGATAGGATAAGCCGTTTCTGAGACTAGCGTGCACAAACAGACACTGTTATGTTTTTATTATATGTATAGATATAGATAGATACCTGACGCATCGAAAAATCCTTCCTTTTCAAGGTTATCTCGAGCGAATCTAGAAACGCCTTATTTGAGGCAAAATTAAGATCCGCTAAGCCTTCGTTGTCTTACCGTTTGTTTTCTTTCCCGAGATTGCGGGACTCGCGACCGTTTTACATCATTCTATTTCTATTACTTCTTATTTCGGAAACTTTCCTCACGTAATTCTTCTTTGTGTTCAAACGACACACCAATCTGTTTTGCTATTTTTTTTTTTTAACTTTGAAACTTTCTAACTTTTCCTTACTTCGAGAATTGGCCCCCGGCAACCTCGAAAGAAATTATGTATCTTTCTTTTTACATTGAAAAGACTCTGGTTTTTAGTCCAGGTTTCGACCACGGTTTCCCAGACACCCTAGTAAAACAATAAAGCTATTTAAACTTCCCTTTGGCCTTTGGGAATTCAAACACATTTTTTTTCTTTTTTTAACGTCAAGGTTTGAAAATTTAATCCTTCAAAAATTTTCTGGCGCCTACGATTTTGAGGACACCCTGTCCTTTAAATTGATTATTTTACAAACTTTATTAAGAATTTATTAGCCTTCGATTAATTTAATTTCCACTCGATCAACCTATCGAACACACCCAGCTGAGCTAGTCGCGGTGATAGCATACATTTATTGCTGGGTGCGCTTGTTTTCGTTGCCAACCCTTTCCATTTATCATCTGACATTTCAATTCCTTACGCACGCCAGCCGGCTGTGCAAATATTTAGCTGCATTTACTTTTTTTTATTGTACGTGGTTTTTAAAGTTCGCTATCGATCTAAAATTAGTTTGTTTCTTTGATTATAATCTAGTAATATCCCCAAAGAAAGGTTAATATCCCAAAGAAAGAAAGAAGGGAAGTGGCGAAGGAATAAGTGCAACAGAACTAAGCTTCATTATTACTACATATGTTATGAAGATTGTATTGAACGGCTCTATCTATTCAATTTGTCACAAACTTTACTAGGTATTTGCCAAATAACTCTTTGCCAGCTCAGTCAAAGAAGTCTGAAATAGAAAGAAGAAACTGATGCGTACTGGATTTTATTTTATTGAATCGAAAGAAGAATACAGAGTAAGGGTAATGTATTTCACATTCGCTTAAGAAGTTATATTTGTACGCCCGCTGGCTCAAGGGTTAACTGATCGGCATTCATAGAAGCTCGATAACTACGATAGAATTGGTTGAGGGGAGGATTTCAGGTGGCCATCTCATGCACTATCTGTTAAACTAGCGAAACAATTTGGGGAAACAAGAAACATCACGGTGTTATTCTACTTTCATAAACGTATAAACGCTGTTTCTATCGAATCAATTTAAAGAATGAATACTGTAAAAAATAATAAAATAGTCATTTTTCATTTCATTTAAATAGTTTTATAGTAAAAAATGAGGTACTCCTGCCTTAGAATAGATGACGTACATATGTTTAGAAGATAACAACCATTTCAAAAGCGATAGAAAGTCTGATAAGAAGTTTCGAAAAATGTTTTTTCTTCAGTATAATAATTCTGAAAAAATGGTACGCATACGCCATAGTGAACCTTGACATTGTCACGTAAATACTGGTTTCTGGTTAGAAGGCAAAATCTTTCGAGCTCAATAAATAAAGACGAAGGTTTGATTTGCAGGAGTTACCAGTAAACCAATTTTGTTGGCCACCGTAATCTAAAGAGAGTTGAATTTACTGCCATGTAAACTCTCTAGAATGTTCAGAAGTTCTTGAAATTTTTTTAGAATATGCTATACATATATGCTTAAGGATAGTATTAGCAGATATTCATATAAAATGTTTTCAATATTTGTACGTTTTCAAAGAAAATGATGAGGGGTTTCAGTGTGGCTTACACTATAGTTGAAATATTACTTGCGGAGTGACTCGTGGAGAAGTTTGTTAGTAACTAAGTGTCAGGTTGACATTTGCCTGGTTCATGAATTTCTTTCAAGGACCTTTGTAGAAGGTCGATAAGAACAGCTTTGCATTTGTTTAAGACTTATGTATGAGTAAGGTGACCATACGTCCCGCTTTGGGCGGGACAGTCCCGCTTTCAGGCAGTCTGTCCCGCTGTCCCCCGCGAGGCTGAAATTGTCCCGCTTTTGCAATTTTTGTTTCTTTTGATTCGATAAAATATAGGTATAAGCAAAAACATCTTCATTCTTTTGTATATTGTTATCAACTCGGAATGCGTGCTAGCAAAATTCTCGAGGTTAAAATTTAAAAGAAATTTAAGTGGAAAAAAAAATATGTTTCAAAAATTCCTCTTTTGGCGAGGTGAAATCTGAAGTGTTGGTTGCATTTGAAGTTGTGGTCAAAGCTGACAAATCCGGCAAAATTAAAGTTGTGTAAGTAATTTTCGTGAAGTTGTGTGTGAGCAGCTTGTGGACAAATTCCGCCATGGACAGAGATTGCCATCTTTTTAATTAGTTATCGATGGATTTGTTTTAGTTCTAGTAGTGTTTTGTAACAAAACAATACTGCCTAAATGCAAGTGTTCCTTTAATATTAGTCTGCAACAGATGTATCCATTTATAAAACAAAAAAAAAGATGACACCGCAGACGTTACATGTGAAAAATGTCGTACAGATTCTACTGCTGGACATGTTGGTGCCAGTGATATAGAAAAACATTTAAAATCAGAAAAACATAGACTTGCCGATCAAACCGCTGCTTCAAAGTATAATTTTTGTAAGAAAACCGAGTCGCCGACTTCTGAGGATTTGGATTTAGCTGTAGCTGGGGGTACGTGTGCGTATCACACCGTGCTTCATAATCACAGTTTTCAAATGACTGTTCTTCTTCTTTAATTCTAGCATGTTTTGAGCAAGAATTTAGATGTGCACCTACAAAGTTTCAAGCAGTTGTGGTAAATGTGCTCTCAACCATGGCAACCGAATATTTAAAAGAGCATTTCCGTAAACCCAGTTGCAAAACTATATTAACACATGCTTCAAATCATGGCTCCATCAAATTATTCCCAGTTTTGATTCGCAATTTTTTGCCATCGGAAGGTGTGAAAGTTAAGGTTTTAGAGTTTCGGGAGCAGCCAGGCGTAACATCGGATATTACTGTACTTATTGAATTATTATTGTATTGAAGGAAGTATTGTATTTTAATGACTTAAATAAAAAAATTGTTACGTTTTGTGGAGATAACACGAGCTGCAACTAAGGGGGTAAAAATAGGGGAGGAAATAATAATGTTTAGTTGAACCAATCACTTTGCAGACAGAATATTGGGATTGGATGTGGAGCCCACATAGTCCACAACGCGATCAAAACTGCCGCTGATTGTCTTCCTGTGGATTTCGAATGCATTATAGTAAAAATTTACTCATTTCTACATCTACAGCGTTCGAGTAGAAACTTTGAAAGAGTTTTGTATTTCTACCGAGACAGAGTATCACAAGCTGCTGGGCTATAGTAAAAAATAGTGGATTACGTTAGTGCCTGCGAAAGAGTTTTCAAAATGTTTCAGCCTTTGAAAAACTATTTTCAGAGTATCGAAAAATGGCCAAATATTTTAAAGACGTTTTTCGACGATCCCAGCTCAGAATTGTGTGCACAAGCGGCGACCTTTCATAAAGTTGTTTTGAAAATCGAAGCGCCAAATGTATCGGCTATAGAGTCTGCCAAGGAAATTAATCGTCTCCGAGATAACCTAACACTAAAAGAGAATACAATTTTCCTTCCTCACATGGTCCGTATAGCCTGATGGTAAGATTACAAGAAAGAGCAGAAGAAAAACCAGCAGTAAGCCAGAACGTAAAAACTACGGCGGCTGAGTTTTATAAAACAAGCAAGGAATACTTGGACCAGTGCCCAATTTAGCACAGAACTGGAAGTGTTTGAATGGGAAAATTTAACAAAAGTGCCTAGTGGTTGATTTACTAATCACACAAGGATTTATTTGCAGAAGCCAAGATGCGAAAGTCTTTGACGGGTTTTCACTTATTTTAAACTTTGTGACCGATGAAAACATTTCTGGCTGGAATACCGAGAATTTTTCAACTGAAAATCGTTGGGTTGGTTTATTCCAGCACAATCGTGCCAATAATCTAACTTCAACAAATTTTTCTACAATTATTGAGTACGTTATGTGTCTGCCTGGAAGTAACGCACCTGTGGAAAAAGTTTTTTCTCAAATGAACAAAGGTTTGGACAAGAAGTGATAAAACACAGTTTAGTGTCTCAGTAATGAAAGCTACTTTGATTACAAAGATAAATATAAATAAACCATGTACTAAACTTCAAACTTTTCTAAAAACAAGACTCGATATTTTAAAACAAATTTGTTCAGCCGATAAATATAAAAATACAAACTAAAATCCACGCCACTACTTACTCGTATTTGCTTTGATTATTTAAAAATAATAATAATAATAAAAAAACCTTGTAAAACACTACTAACATTTTTTATTACATAATTCCGAAGATGTCCCGCTTTGACAAAAAAAATAAATGGTCACGTTATGTATGAGCCATCGAAGTTGCCATAGATTCATTATGAAGTATTGTCTCGGGGAGTTATGTGAAGTGCGCATAGGTTCACTATAAACTTACGTCTATTGGAGTTATGTCCTTGTGCGTTATGTTATGTCTTCGTGCAGTCCTACGAGTATATCAGGGACCGAATTACCGCATCAGTGATCAAGTGAGTGAGTGCCATTTTTCTTTCAAAAATCGCTTTAAATTGCATATTATAAGCCTACTGTAAATTTATTGATTTCGATTCGTTCAAAGGCTGATGAAAGAAAGTCAAATTGTGGTACTAAAGTGCATGATAACTTATGAAGTAATGCCAAACTCAAATAATTGGGTAACGTGTTACCCGATCACGTGTGCGGTGATTCCGGCCCAACTTGAATTTGTATTTATTTGAGTTTATATCTGTTAGGGTTACTTTTCTACCTAAGCAAATTATTATGAATGATCTACGGAAGTTTCCATTCTACCTCAGAAACCTTTTCAACGCCTTCTGCTTGAAATAAACAAAGTTGCTCAGTTGCCAAAAATAGCAGTGCATAGTTGTTTTTTGAAATTGACTCCAAAGATGCCTGCACCTGATTCGTTTTTGTTTATTAGCTCAAGCTAGAGTGGGTTCCTCTTATTGTCTCTCGTTCCAAAGGGTGAAAAGATCCCTCAAAAAGGATGATTTATAACAATGCGCCTAAGCATGTATTCAAATGTATTATTATTAATATGCCCGGTCAACACAATCAAGTGGAAATAAAGAACTTCAGCCGACTTGAAGTGCAAACCAGGAGACAACTCGTTTATCGACTGTTCGTTTGGGGGTATAAAGTTTTAAGTGTTAACTGCTCTTGTTTCAATTGATTAACGAACTTAAAATTACAAACTATAGGCTAATTTTTACTTTACAGTTTTGTTCTGGCTTGAGTTTTCACGCATCGATCTTGCCACCAGATAAATAGGCATACTTGAAAATTAAAACAAAACAAATAAAAAAACAAATGTATTACACAAAGAAATTTATTCTCAAAAAGTTTACGCTTCACAAAAAAAAATTTCCTTTAAGGGCTTGAGTGTGCAGAATATTTATGCATTTATTTATTTGATATGTTATCCTTTCTTAAATTTTGTTTTTAAACCCCACATACCATATTTTCCTATTAGTTCTTCATGCTTCAAAAATATTCAATTTATTTGGGTGAACGTAAAATATTTTCTGCGGATTGAAAAAACACTTTGCAAACTAAAACAAAAAAAAACTCAATATATGTAGATGACCTTTTCATAAACAACCAATTGTTCGGTTTGAATTATTTCCTAGACTGCACTCCTTTCTAGCAGCCTAATTGGCGAATTTTGATTAAATATTTGAGCGTGATTCAGCTAAATACTGATTTTAAAAAAACCTCTTATTTGAATTGCGAGATTTAAACACTTAACTCTCTAGCTTCAAGTTTAAATTACTGATTATTTACGTAAAGTCAAATTATCTCAAAGCCTAAATCTATAAAAAAAAAATTTTGCGGTCAGCAATAATTATATGTATTTTTACTTATTTACAGTCTAAATTAATAATTATTATTTATTGAGGGAATGCACTGGGTGTTTTGCATAAGATGTGTACCCAGGCTAGGTAAAGACAAGGAAAAACCCTATGGGAATGAGGTCTGTTTCTCTCCATTAAGGCGAAAGTAGGGTCATTTGATAATAAATATTTCAAGTCTTTAAATCAACTAAGTCATCTACCATTATATAGTGTTTTTTATACTTTATACTTTGTTCTTCAACAACTTCGATTTTTGTTTTTTTGAATGGTTTGAATCATATAGTCAAATTTTAAAAAAAAATTTATTTATAAAATATTGAGTTTTTTCCCAAAAATCAACAACGTAAAAAAGCAATGTTTAGCTTTCATAACGCTGTGTCTCTACTTGCTTTAAATTCAAAGCAAATTGTAACAGACACAATAAAGCTGAGCAACTACCAGATTTTGTGTTGTAGGTGGTGGTGGTAATAAAATGGTGGAAAAATATATGCATCTGCTTTAATAGCTAAATGGTGGAAAAATATATGCATCTGCTTTAATAGCTTCTGCGTCCCTGTGCTAAAAGTATGCTTTCTATCGCAAGCTACGAAGATAAAGGTGCTATAATGGTCTCCACTTGCGAAATCATAGAGGAATAAACAAGAGGGAAAACCATTACTTCTCTTGCCCCGTAACTTCCATTTGCTTACATTGTTGCCTTTATAACATGAGATCTATCCGTAATACACGTATTCCAGCTGAATATAAAGTTGTGTCAGTGAAATTACAAACACCACTTTTTTTTTTTTTTTTTTTAATTTATAGGGTGAAGGTGAAAATTACCTTTACAAGCACGTCGACCTGAAAGATCTTTTGTGCTGTTCCCTTAGGTTTAATTACACGAAGTGTATAGGTTTGTTCATTCGAAGCTGAGGTCATGTAAGAACCTAAGAATCTTCGAGGAAGAGGCGTTTCTGATATCAAGGGGACAGGGGAACCCTTTATTGAATATTTTAAGCCTGGATCTAGGTAAGGCAGGGCATTCACATAAAATGTGTTCAGCTGTTTCTATGTCTTCAAGACAGAGACGACAGGTGTCATCTTGGCTGATGCCCATGTTTTTAAGATGATACTTGAGAGAGCAGTGTCCCGTGAAGAAGTCCGTAAGTAACTTTGCGTCACGTTTGCTCATGTCAAGAATTTCTTTCATACGTTTGTGGGATAAGTCAATGAATAGTTTTGACTGACGATGGCCATTTGAGTTGTTCCAGGTGCTGATCATGTTCTGTCGTTCCCAGGTAGCTAATTCGTTTTTTAGGCTACTTATTGGGAGACCACAGTAGGGTTCAGGGCCTTTGAATTGAGACTGAGAGCCAAGTCTAGCAAGTCGGTCAGCCTCTTCGTTACCCGGAACGCCTTCATGACCAGGCACCCATGAAAGAGTTATTTTATTGTGAGTAGCTAATTGAAGTAAACAAGTCAGGCAGTTCCAAACTAGTTTGGATTCGATTTTTGTCGAGGACAGAGCCTTTAGTGCTGCCTGACTGTCAGAGCAGATTAGGATGCTTGATCTTCGGAGGTTTCTTCTAATGCATTCTCTAATACAGAATTCTATAGCCATTACCTCTGCCTGAAAGATAGTAGTTGTGTTACCAAGGGATGTAGATGATTTAAAGTTGGGACCGTAAATCCCTGCACCTTCACCGTTGTTCGTTTTTGAATCGTCAGTATACCAGATGAATTGGAAGTTATTTGTAAGAATTACAGGGTTCTTCCACGCTGAGCGGTTTGGAAAGATTACTTCGAAGGGGTGGTGTAACATTATGCGTTTAGGCATAAAGTCCGAGGAGTGTGCTGCAGGCGATTTCAGTATTGGGAGCACCTGCAGAATACTCATATGTCCTTGTAAGTTTTCCTTTCTTGAGTAGTTAGTGAGATGAAGCTTTAGTCCGCTTAGTGCAGCAGTCTTCTTTACTCTTAGATGTAGCGGAGGAAAATTTAATAAACTTTCTAACGCTAAAGTTGGGCAGGTGCGCATTGCACCTGTGATACCTACACAGGTTAGTCTTTGTAACTTTTGCAAAGATTTGCGGGCATAAACCACTTTATCTGTGGATTTTAAAGTGGTTTTGAATTCTGAAAATAAAGTGGTGTTTGTAAAGTCAGTTTGAGGACAGATGCCGTGGTGTGTATGTGGTTTGCCCTCTTGCTGTACCTCCTCTGTGATTCAAAAGCTACTGCAATAGCAGCGATAGATTTAAAGCGCCCTACAGACGATCAATGTCACTTGACAATATTACTTGAAGGAGCTTCTGTTCAAGTAAAATTGATCGTTTGTAGGTTCTTCAATGTTACTGTCAAGTAAAATTGAAACATTAACGAAAATCAAATTTGATCTGGTTTTCATCAAGTTTCACTGTCACTCGTGTCGTTGTGTAGTACGATAAGGAAACTAAAGCCTTGCGCAAACCAACGCGGTGAGTGCGTGCGATGCGATTGCGTTAAGTCAAATCTCTATGCATTAAGTCAAACTTCCATATGATTACATAAGGGTTTTTCTTTTTTAGTTCCGGAAAGATAAGTGAAACATCAAAAACGTAAGAGTATTTCTTTTTCAATTCAACAAAATCTGAACGCTCAAAATGCTTTTCTTTTTTCTTCAGAACATTACGCGAGCGCGTTTTACGTGCTCGAAATAAAATGACGGGGCATCTAGAGCAAGAGTCTGAGCGCAGCCAACTCCACATAGCTCAGTTCAGAACACGTTCACGCTGTTCGTTCTCAGTTCAGTTCACTGTTCGGAACTAAAAAAGAAAAACCTCTATAGAGATTTGACTTACCGCAATCGCATCGCACGCACTCACCGCGTTGGTTTGCGCAAGGCTTAAAAAAGGAACAAATTGTCAATTTTCATTGAACATGTGGTGGCGATTGTTCATCAATTTTACTTGACAAGAGAAAACCTCAATAATACTTGTCAAGTAACATTAATCGTCTGTAGGGTGCTTAAGGCATGTGGTATGTGGAAGTAATGAATAGAACTGTCGAATAGCGTTTTTGGAGAATCGAAAACCCAGGTTTTTTCGACAACTTTCGGGGTTTTCAAGGAAAATAGTGTGTTGAGTGCGACGAGCGAACTCATTCAACATAATAACACCGATGATGATGTTGACATTTGCACATAGCGTAACATCCAAATCATAAAAGAATGAAGAAAGTTAAAGTTTTCGAAAAAACTCTCATCAGATCAAATTCAGAGCTCAATGAACGAACCTAATAATTCGTGGGTGGAAAACCAGAAATTGGAACAAAATGTCACATATGAACTGACACGAAAGTAGAAAATAGAGTTTGCAAAATTACATCAGGAATTGAAATTAATTAATTTGAAAGAAAACATAAGTCTGTATAGTATTCTATAGTTTCTATGTATAATGCAACAGTCAATAGATTATTCAAGAAGATATACGTGGTGGTCGTAGATTTAACTACGTGTGGTCGTAGATTTAACTGGTAGACCATTTATCGAATGGCTCCAAATCCAAAAGTATAGTATAACATTAGGCAGTTTTGTTTTCATTAAATTTTTAGCTAACTCATCCCTGCCACCGATAAAGAATTCATATCAAAATAAAACCCTGATATTGTGAAATGATTGCGCACCATGCGCATCGAACACATTGTACTCCAATGCGTGTTAATGATGATGTTGACTCACTCATTTAATTGTTTTGTTTTCGAAAACGCGAAATGAAAAAAAATATTAATAACTTTATTCAGAACAAAAACATAAATCTGCACATAATACAAGGTGTATAGCTGTTCCCCTCTCTTATACATAATTTAGTAATAATACGATTGTTTCATTTGGTTAGGTCATAGGCTTCTAGCTTAGCTACTTCCTCTTCAAATGCGGTTGTGCTATATTTTCGTGTTCTTCGTCTGACTCTGTGGATTCCCTGATTTTATGATTGTGCTGGATTGGATTAGCTTGTGTATTTTTAGTTGAGTCGCAGGCTTCGTTCACATATCTGTTGAAAATTTCAGGTTTATCCGCGTAGACATGGTGGCCCGCTCCCGAGACAACTTTAATATCAACTACACTGTTGATGCGCTGCGATTTTATCAATGATCCTGATGAGCTGTCCATCCAAGAGCGTGATCCGTATATGAATGTCATGGGTATGTCCTCCCGGATATCTTTGATGCGTTTTACCATAGGGTTTTTGGCCCATCCAAAGCCTTCCATCATCGAATGGAAGGCACTCTCTCCGGTTGGGGTTTGGGCGTTGCACTGGTGAATGTATTGTGCCAATAGGCTTGTCTCGTCTTCAACAGCTGACGCAAATTTTCGCATGATATCAGGACGAGTTTTTTCGACTACCCATTGGCCTAATGGTCCAGCTGCTCTAAGAGCCCACAGTGGATTAAGTGGGGTTAATACGAACGCTACTGCACGCACCCACGTAGGTATTTCTTTTTTTCTAGTATTATTTTCGGGGCTGGGTTGTTCTGGGAATCCCCATGGATCAGCTAACACAAGATGTTGCACTCTATCCGGATAAGATAAGGTATAACTGGACGCAATAAAACCACCCATGGAGTGGCCCATAAGGATCATTTTTGGTATGTTCATTTCCCGGCGCCATTCTTCGACTGATTTCACAAATTGTTTTTCACATACGTAAGCATCATTTGAAAACTTAGGTCTAGAGCTACGACCAAATCCAAGTATATCCATAGCATAAACTGGGCGATTTTGAGAGAGTGCATCTAAATTCATCACCCAAAGAGCGATCCCAGCTCCTAGTCCATGCAACATGACCAAAGGTACTTCTTTTGATTCGGTGTTCATCTCAATAGACCATACCTGGTCTGATTCTCCGATAGTTTGGCCAATATCGACATAGAACCCGCGGTAAGGTTTTTTTAGAAATGACAGAATTCTTTTTTCTACTGCGCGTAACATTGTTGGTGAGCTTTGTGTCCAATTAAATACCCATCCCCAAATCCACGAACCAAATCCTTTATAGTGTTTCTAGTAATTTGAAGATGAAAAATAAAAATTTATATAACTTGGACCTGTATAAAGCACTGAATTTTAAAGGAAACAAAAAATAAATAGATACACGTTTATGTGAAATACTTATCAACAAACCTCTACGTCTACGTCCATAACAAGCTGACAGCTACGTTCTGTTGCTAGTGTCATTTGTGTCGTCAAAACTATTTGTACCTTGAAATAAAATTGACACCGCGTAGTCACTAGGAACTAGTTTCCTGAAAAAATAAGTAGCGTTAGCTTTAATTGAGTTAATTCTCGTGACTAAAATGTTTACCACAAACAAAGTTGTATTTGTGTCGTTTTCGGTACAAAAAAAAATTGATTAACGATGACAACACAAAACAAAAAAAGGGTTCTGTCAAATTTAACCCATCGTAGTTAGGTTTGGTTTCACCCCAAATCAACACGTTCAAGATTTGTTTGATTTGTAAATCAGTTCACATCAGTTGGTGTAGCTTACCCTGCGGCTACACGATCAACTTCCAATTTGCCAGGTAATTGGCTTTCAATAAATTTTTTTTATTACTTGATTTCAGATAGTAGGCGTGTTTTTTTTTAAGCTAGTATATAGTACAGCATTCGAGTTAAAAAAAAACGATCTGTCCACAGTATTATCAGTTCTATTTTCAGCAACAAGATGGAGCTCAACGTCAAAGCTTGTTGCTACTTTTCAAAGCTCTCTGTGAAATTCAAGATGAAACAAAATCAAATTCATACCAGGTTTGTTTCGTTAATTGTTCTATCAAATGAATAACGATACAAAGCCAGGTATGAATTTGTATTGTTTTTTCTTATTTTCCATACATCAGATTCTCTCTAACAGCTCTTTTTTACTATTTTTGGAGGCATCGTCCAGCAGTGAAGAAAGCTCTATGTCAAAGTCAGCTGTTTTGTTGAAAAAAACTTTCGGGTATGTTCGGGGAGTATGTAAAAAGATATTAAAAACCAATCTTTGATGAGATTTTCCATTGGCAAACAGAATCAATTTATTTTTGATCCAAACCTGTGGTATAGCAATTTTACACTATTGACCAGTCTTTTCGATAGGTTTAGAAAGAAAATAAGTTGATTCTATTTACAAAACCGTGAAATTGAACTATAATGGTGGATTTACATGCATCTGCAAGTTCAGATGAAAATCGGAAAAAGACACAAGATGTAAAATTCATACTTGTCTGATAGAGAGGGAACGAACTTCCTAGTTATGGTTGCAGATGAAAAATTTATGGGTGCAGATGAACATGTTCATCTGCAACCATAATTTTTCATTTGCAACCATAATCCTATTCGTCTCTCTTTTTAACTTTTGTGCTTTGTAATCTTCATCCGTCTCGCTTTACTTTTCTGCACTTCCGCAGTTGCAGATGCATGTAAACCCAGCATTAACCACCTTAATATTACCGCACAAATAAACACAGCCCAAATTAAATTAAGTTGAAACACGTAGTGCTAGTCCCAAACTTGAATTTCTATTGAAAAATGTTTAATTTTCATACATATATCTTTCCCTTTTGACTGGTGTATACTTGGCCCCACATTTTTCAAAAATCGGACTTCTTGGGGGTGGGCTGGTGAGGGCTGAGTTTTCTCCTTTTTTCTACCCCATTTTTTTAATTTTCTACCTCCTGGATAAAAAGTTATTAACAATTTAAATTTTGGCGTATACTTAGCCCCCATTTTTCAAAATTTTTCACGAAACAGGTTCATTTTGGTACCAATCGATAGGGCTGAATTTACTCCTTTTAATATCCACTACCAATTTTATGTTTTTCTGCTTAGATAAACCACAAATCCAAAAAACATAAACAATAAATTTGTGGTTATAAACTAATGGAAAAATCGAACAAACCTTTCGATTTAACGTAACGTAAACAAAACGTGGGTCCTATACAAAATGGTGACCAGGCAAATACCATTGGGCGTGTTGAGAAAACAGTTGAAATTTAATTTTGTTTTCCTTTTTGAAATGAATTTCATCATACAGTATTTATCCTCTAATTCTAAAAACTGCTTAAGCCTGAATTTAACTGTTTTTTCAGAATTATAATATTTTAAACCAGCCATATCATAAACTCTTTTGAACGCGAGTTTAAATTTACATCCGGGTTTTTCTCGGGTATCACCTTTCACGAGGAATTGGCAAATCCTCCGGAAGTAAATGCATCGAAAAGTACTTCTCAACACCAGCCGTTCGGAACCGGCAGAAAATTGCTGGTCCCCTGCAATTCTTAGTCTTAGCAACACGCTCATGGGAATGGTTGAGAGAACAATGCACTAGGCATGGCTCTCTAGAGGTGTTACGCCACCCGATTTATTTATTTTAAGTTGGATTTTAGAAGTATTACAAATACAACATCTGGCTGCGGATAGAACTTAAAGTCTATCTATCTCACCGCATTGGTTTGGGCAAGGCTAAAGTCAGATCCTGCTGCGGAAAACTACATATGATACTCGAAAATCCTATCCGCAGCAGGATTTTACTTTTCCTTTGATCCGCGGCTGATTGTATTACTTATACCGCATGTAAAATCCAATTTGGCTGCATAAAGATTTCTCAAAAAACAATGCCATTATAGTTTCATATGAAATAGTGCGATTTCCTATTTTTTCAAAAAATTAAAAAATCGTGCTAGCAGAAAGTTGGCATGGTGTGAGTATCTCTTAATGAAAATAATAAATTTTTTACAATTTCAAAGTGCCGATTTCGACTGTACAATATTTCAAGTATATATATCTGTCTGAGTCTATTCTTCCTTGTCTGGCCGGCGTTGGCAGTCCTTCACGTCCCGTCTAGGTTTGTTTGATTCTTAAATCGCAGACACATTGCGTACACTCTCAGGATTCTTATGTCTATTTTACTAATAAAAACGGAACTGATACAGTAAATTGTAAATAACTTTTGTTCTACGTGGGTTATAAATTCTGAAGTGTATACATTATGATATAAACTGTTTTCTTAGTTTACTTCTGTAACTTTAGAATTTATCACCCACGTAGAACAAAAGTTATCTACACTTTACTTTCCGACTCTTACTCTAATCGCCTAAATCGAAATGTAAATTGCAGATAACTTTTCTTCTACGTGGGTGATAAATTCTGAAGTGTATACATTATGAGAAAAACTGTTTTCTTAGTTTACTTCTGTAACTTTAGAATTTATCACCCACGTAGAAGAAAAGTTATCTACAATTTACTCCTCGACTCTCACTCTAACCACCTAAATCGAAATGTAAATTGCAGATAACTTTTCTTCTACGTGGGTGATAAGTTCTGATATGTATAAATTATGAAAAAAAACTGTCTTTTTAGTTTAATTTTGTAATATCAGAATTTACCTCCGCGTAGATAAAAAGTTATCTACAATATACTTCTTGACTCTTACTCTAATCATCTAATCCTACTCTGGATTTACTCTGTAATATTGTGATATTTGACAAATGAAACAGAACTTTCATTTACGTTATGTGACTTTTTCGCTCATGTCATCCATTTGAGTTTTGTTTTTCCATTTTCAGTGAGCGGTTGGTGCTATGCTAGCATTGAAATAATCAATGCAATTTGGGCAGAATTATTGGTGTTGAATTCAAAATGTTAGCTTGTCCAGTTTTCTTTGAGATACACAGGACATCACACAACTGAAGAAAATGTGAGTTCGCAGCGAATAAGGGTGCCGCAGCTGGATCCATAGCGGGAGGTATTGACGACGGTGTTCCCGATTTGGTGCAAAATTTCGAAGAAGTCGCCATTGGTGGAGCTGCATCAGCAACATCCGCAGCAGTGGCTACACCAGCTCCCGATGCTGAAAGTGCTGCCACCAGTTCTCCCGACACAACCGCTCCGAAGAAAATTGAAGAAATTCCAATCGCCTAAACGGAGCCCCATCAGCCTTGTGTAGTAGATTGTGGTTTTTGAAACCAGAGAAACAAAATTAACCTTTATAGAAATATAAACACAAAAAACAAGAAAAGTTATATAAAAAAAAGAGAAGATTGGAAGAGAGTTGAACACTTATCTTTGTAATCAACCTATGGAATCAGACATGCACAGGGACGGCAGAAGATATGGGGTGGGTGGGGTATAGACCCCACCTAAATTTTCTGAGCATGGGGTGCACCCCACCTTCTGGCCTTGGAAATACACCAATTTTTCTGGAAAGGTAGAACCAAACTTCAAAAAATTACTGAAATTTCCCATCCACAAATAAGGACACTGCAATTTGGTGGCAAACTACAGAGGAATATTTTTTATGGATTGTGTAGCAAAAACATTTGCCGGTGATCTGTTGGCAAGACTTCAGAAATGGGAAAAGGAATATGGAATTTTAAACGAATATCAAGCCGGTCTTAGAGATGGATATAGTACTGCAGATAATCTTTTTAATTTATTCAACATAATAAATCTAAAAATGCATGAAAAAAAAGAAAGTTTACTGCTTCTTCACTTACTTTAAGGCTGCGTTTGATCTCATTGACCGCAATGCTCTCAAGTACAAGTTAAAAAAATCTGGAATATCAGAGAAAATCTTAGAAGAAAGATCTTTATGAAGACACTGCGTCAGCGGTTTGGGATGAAGTACGCAGACGATATTGTGCTCATGGCTGATAATGCAACTGTTCTTTATGGAATGATAGACAGGATTGCTGAGTACTGCAGACGCTGGAACCTGACAATCAACCTCGAAAAATCAAAAATTGTTGTATTTAGAAAAAGAGGAGGGCAGTTTAGTGCACAGGAACAATGGAAGCTTAACAACGAACAAATAGAAGCCTTACAAAATATAAATATCTTGGTGTATGTCTGACCCTTAGTTTGAGTTTGACCGAACACTTTAAGGAGAGGACAAAGCTGGCCAGGCAAGGTTTCAATTTAACATGGTCAAATTTCATAGCCAACAAGGATGTGAGACTCTGCTCAAAGATAGAACTCTTCAACGCGGTCACCAGGGCCGTCGTAACATATGGGGCACATGTCTTGGGACACACAAAATATAAAGAAGTGGAGAAGTTACAAAGGTATTTCTTTAAAAAAGTTCTCGGCCTACCAAGAGTAACTCCAAACTACGCGCTAACGCTAGAATACCAAATGAAGCCCATTCTCGAATTTACGATGCGGTGCCACATGAACTATATAGGAAAAGTCTTCAATTGCTATAAAGAAAATAGACTACCAAAAATATTGGCTAGGAGAGTTCAAATTTATTGGTTCGAAGATTGGCAAAACTCTTCTGACCGATTTGTGTTCGCTAACCTTGAAGAAACAGCAAACAGGAACCTTTTTCATATGTTTGTTGAGAACACAACTCATAAAATTGTTACCGAAGATCGCAAGGAGGCACTTCAAAGAGCGAATATGACGAGATCACATGGGCTGTACCATCAGCTTAACTACGAAGTTGGCAGGAGCTATGTCGGCGATGGTCTAAAAGCGTCAGTAACGAGATCTATGTTCAAAGCAAGGAGAGGGCTCATAAGGCTAAATGGAATATCAGAACAACACAGCAAAATACGAACTGTTCACTCTGCAACATCAATGAAACAGAATTATATATGCTTTTTTGGGAATTAGACCAAGGGATGCGCAGAAACTGCTTCGGCACCGCTACACTCGATGAGAACACCATAGCCAGTCTATAGGATGGAGAAAGGGATTGGTTTTATCTTATAAAATATCTGGAAACAGCAATCAAATATCGACAGAATTTGATCGACGATTTTAATTATTAGAAAAAAAAAATCAAGTGCTTGTAAAAATTATTTGCGACAGATCACGACAGAAGAAGAAAGTCACTGTTGTAAATTTGTTTTAAAAATAATCAAAATTTCTTACATTGTTATTTAAACCTATCTTTTAAAATATAAAAATTAGGAAATTGGTATCAAATTTATGTATTATTATTATAGAAATGAAATTTGAATAAAACATACTACTACTACTACCACTACTACACCAATTTTCTTAGTTAAATGAGGCAAAAAAATGTTATGAAATTATGAATATTGTTAGGTATACTAATTTTTGTTGATTGACTGAGACTGACCAAGTGAATTGAATCATTTATTTATCGGTCACAGACTCAAAGTTATGAATTATTTCTTATTATTTTTTTCTCCTTAATTTGAATCATTCTTTAACAAAACTAAAATAAAACTACCATACCTTACATTATTCTATCATGCTCGCCCCACCTAAAAATATAGTGTTCTGCCGCCCCTGGACATGCACACTAAAAGTTAAGGAAATCCGTGTTCTCTACACTACTGATGTGTTGCTCTTGTAGCATTATGGTGTTCAGGCGAACAGTTTAAAGCATCCCAATAGTGATTTTCGACGACATGGTACACATGTTTTCAATTTCGCTCTATGGAGGGCTTTTAAGCTCAATGCCATATTTTTCTTACCTCTGCTCGTAAGGATTCTGGGGTGCAAAGTTTTATAAGTAATCACTATGTTACGGAGTGTGATAGATCGATCTCATGCGAAAATGGTATTTGAACCAAAAGCATACTACAAAAGGAGTTTATTGTTCAGTTTTCAAAGGTCAATTAGAAAAAGCTAATGAATGCAGCATCATGTAGATCATTAGAAAATGAATGTGACGTGTGTGGGCGTATTAAAAAAAATTGTTTCCGGGCTCGAGTTGTCGTCTCTAGTGGCTCTGACGAGAATGTGCATGGGTAACGTATAATAATAAAAATGTTGTAGATTTATACCTATAGTTTTTGTTTTTCTTTCTTTTTTTTAAATTTAGCTCAACCAAACTCTCTTGTTCTTGATGAACTTAAAAATCATTTCGATATTGAAACGATCGATGCGTTAGGGAAAGAATCAGTGCCGGGAGGGATTAAGAATATCTCAGCAGTGAATTCCGCTTGTCGTACGAGAGACTAAGGGATTAATTTCATGCAGGCAAGTTGCACCAAGTGAGCCTAGCGGCACTTGATAACATCTAGCTTTTCCAAAAGCGACCATGCAAGTTCTTGGGTTACGGGACTGGAGATTACCGGCGTAGCTACTCACTACAGGAAACAATTTTCTCTATACTTGTCGAAAGTGATATGGAATAAGTAGCAGTTTTATTCATAAAAACAAAATAAATTTAACTCACTCAAATTTGTCTTTTTTGTTAGTTTTTTATTTATTTCTAATATTAAATAAGAAAAAATATTCAACCAGTGAAAATAAAATTAACTTTATTATGGTTTCAGGGGGCTCGTTGGCTCGGTGGCATTAGGTCAACGTTTGGTTGAGGAAATTTGTTATAATTTATATGGGTACAAATTTTAACGTTAAAATTCATTGAACTTGATAAAGAAAGCAAGTTACAGATTGTGAAAATATGAAGTCCGAACTGTGAACGTCAGAGTGACCACCAATACTCAAAAAACACTTTTAAAACATGTTCCATTGAAAAGAGATATTCTGGATTTCAGAGTAAATCTTTTGAATATCGATGGAAAACGCTATTATTTCAAAAGAGTAAGTCGGTCCTGACTGTTGACAATCCGAATTTATAACTTTAAAATCAATTTTGATATCGGCATCGTCAATCAATCCCAAACGTCTTGATTGCGTTTCTCTGTTGACGCGAATTAGTTCTTCGTACTTGATGTTGCGGTTGTAACTTGCTGGCATGTGGTACCTTTAATTAGAAATGGATGCGTCATACAAGTGTTCTTATACAAATTAGAATCAAATCACCTGATCCCTTGGACGAGGAGTCGAAAGGATTCTGGATTCGAAGTTCAGAGGTTCAATTAAGTTAGGTGTAAAATAAATGATCAAAAAAGAAAAAAAAAATGTGTGAATTTATTGACAAAAATATTTCGTCCATTGTCATTTAGTCCATTTAGTATTCACTTAACTGTATAAAACAGTTAGGGTTCATTGCGGTACAGCGATATTTATTTAACTATGGTAATAGGGCGTTAATTTCGATACAGAAAAATCAAATGTAGCTTATTTTTGAGAAAACGAAACCTACAGATTTCTAAATTTACGACGTTCAAATGTTCTCTATTGGAGAGTTGTGAACCAGCACCCATGTTCTGTAACTTTCCGATAAGTTATCACATCGAGAAAACACGAAAATTGTAACGAAACCAATAAGATTTTAATTAGATTTCAATTGGTTTCGTGTCAATTTTAATCGTTTCTCGACGTGATAACTTATCGCAAAGTTACATATTGATACAGAACACAAAAGTTTCGATGGGATTCTCATTCAGAAAAGCTTGAAATTTAAATTAAATAACATGCCATGACTTACATCGTTGCATGTGCCGTTATTTTAAGAGCGTTGAAATATTACAATAATCGAATCCCAGCAACTTCCAACAACGCTTTTCCTGGGGGCCAATTAAATGACCTTAGTGGCAGATTTTTTGTTAGGTCCAACTAGGGAGATTAATAGTTGATATAATTGAGAAGCACTTTCGAATGCATTCGAAAGTATAACGGAGATACACAGTAGGTATCGTCTTTTGTGAGAAATTGAAAATTCTAATCAACAGTGCTTTTTCTTTAAATTATAATAAAAAATTTATTTAATTATAAAAAAAAGTAAAGAAAACATCTAAAATATTTCATTTGATGAGTCGTTTGTTCTGGCAATTTTGTTTGTGGTGTTGTAGAGTAGAATTCTCTTTGAATTCAAGGTGTTTGGGAAGCATTGTTCAGGTGTTGTCACTATGGGCAAATCATTTAGCTTTTCTCTAAACAAGTGTGGTAAGTTGTCATGGTGTGCGAAATGTGTGGACGTTCCACTGGACTGGGTGAAAGTTATGCCACCACCTTGTTCTGGAGGTAACACTGAGATGTACGATCCGTCATGGTATTGAATTTGGACAATTCTATGTGATAGCTGAGGAATGAAACTTAAATTGTAGGAACAAAATATCATGATTGAATGAACCTCTGCCTCAGTTGCGATACCAATTCCTGGAACATTGACTCGTTTAATAGGAACGTTTGATGGAATTGCTGCGGCATTAATGTCCTCCTCTCACTGAGGATAAGGTGCTTATGGAAAAGTTAAGAGCCCTGTTGCAATAAACGTATTGGTTATTTGAATGTGGTTATTCACACATTTACCTACATGTTGGGCTTTTGGATAAGAATATGCAAAGTTCGTGTTACACCATGAAAATTAGCTTGTCTTTTATTGTAAGTAATTTTCGGAGTCTTGCTCTTGCACAAGACTAACAAATCGATTTGCGTATATGCTCATTTTCCATTGCGTCTGATGGTAAATTTTCATAGGTGAAGATTCCATCAGCACCGATTGCCAGAGTTTCAGGTGGTTGATCGAAGATTGAAAAGCACCTGATAAAAAAATGGTAAATATGATATTAACTATCTTTAAAAATTAAAGCCATTCACTGTTCGAATGTGAAGGTTGCATTTACTTACCGTCCAGAATCATGCTGATAGATGACTATGTTCAAGCCATCTTTGGAGACCCAGCAAACTTCTGTAATGCGTTCTTCCTGTACTCGACACTTCTTTAAAAATTTCTTGATCTGTTTGGTTTCAGCTGCCTTATCAAGTTCCTTTACTAGATATGGTAGCATCCGTGATGTTTCTCCATGCATTTAGTCTTCTAAGCTTATTTTTCGGTAGCCTTCATAAAAGGAGTGGCTTAAATAATTTATTGAAAATAATTTTAAAATAATTGAAATGACCTACCCTTTTCAGTAACTCCTCTCCAGCTTTTCGCAGTTTTCCCGAACTTTTTCGTTCTCATTAGCACTTTAAAAATCCTTAAAGAAGGAGAATTCATATGGATGGAATATATTAGAAATGCAAAAACTCGGATAAGACTGTACTGAAACGATTATTGGACGTACCCATTAGACCCATTGGACGTAACCAATTGTCATCAAATTCTTCTAATCCCCATTTTGTTTTTAAGATCACGTTAAGCCGACTTTAAGTTCACGTTACGTTAAAACAGTATAGGTTTGTTTGATTTTACTCATTTATTTATAATAAAAACCTATTGCTTATGCTTTTTTGGATTTGTGGTTTATCTAAGCAGAAAAACATAAAAGTGGTAGTGGATATTAAAAGGAGTAAATTCAGCCCTATCGATTGGTACCAAAATGAACCTGTTTCGTGAAAAATTTTGAAAAATGGGGGCTAAGTATACGCCAAAATTTAAATTGTTAATAACTTTTTATCCAGGAGGTAGAAAATTAAAAAAATGGGGTAGAAAAAAGGAGAAAACTCAGCCCTCACCAGCCCACCCCCAAGAAGTCCGATTTTTAAAAAATGTGGGGCCAAGTATACACCAGTTCCCTTTTGACCATTTTTTACTGCTTTGTTTGTTTGTTTGATTTGCTTTTTTCTTGCATTGGGCTATATTTTTTAGTCAAATAATTCCATGAGAAAAGCTATTAGTTTCAGCAAAAAAGAACTAGTGCAAAATCCTGTATTATATACACCACCAGGTAAGAAACAGGACAAAAATTCAATATGAATATTGTTTTTATTTCTTTAATTTTTAATCGAGAGAAAAAATTCTTTGCAAATACCACATTTTTTTTGAACACGTCCTTTCGAAAAAGCTTTGATGAACTGAAATCATTGGTGGTGCCATCTTATTTTCAAAGCTAGAAACTATCAATCCACAGCAATGCCATCCCTGTTTTCACTGTGGAAAATTACGACAGTAAAATGATTTGTTGTTGTTCCCCAAGGGAAATTTTTACTGTACTATATACTAGCATAAAAAAAAACACGCCTAGTATAAAAAACCTTACAAAAAATTATTTTAATACAGTTTATTTTTGAAGCAGTTTTCTTTATTCAATTCATTTTCATTTTTTTAGGGTGTTTTGATGAAGCTGTTAATTTAAACGCTACTTAGCTTCTCAGCTGGTTTGAAATAGAGTTGACCTTCATTTTCGAAAAATTTGATTGCTTATGTAAAAAAATTTAATTTTATTGTAAATCGCTTGCCATTATTTTATCTCCAGCTTAGAGAGGCTTGATCAAATAGAGAAAATAAGGCTATTTTGTACCATTCCGTATTTGACATATGACTTAGATGTAAGCTTTAAAATAAATAAACAAAAAAAAACTACTACCGCCATTCTACAAAATTTGACATCTCTTTTACCAACTGGTAAGTCAAAACAGACTCCATATTTCCTTTGTTCTGCCCCTGTGTATAAATACTTCTTCTATTAAAAAGCAGTTCATAACGAGACATCTTGAAATATGAAATATATACAGGGTGATTCGCATAAGGTGTGACAAAAAGATAGGGTGTGTAGGTTGGACCTAGACAAGCAAAAAATCGTATGGGAGGGGGGGGTCCATTTTCCCCCGTTTAGGCGGGAGGGGCAATTTAAGAAAAAAGTCACTAAAATTGGAAAAAAATTATTTAAAAATAACGGTAGTACCTACAGAGTCGTACTATAGCATTTTGAAAAGCCAAAAACCTAAACATTAATTTAAATTTAAAACTAAGTTGTTCAAGTAAATAGTTTTTGAAATATTAATTTTCAAAGTCAAAATTTTGAAAAAAAAACATAATTTTTTTTCTTAAAACCACTTTTTTTCCAAATTTTGCGTTATTAAGTAGTATTTTTCTAGCTTATTTTCAATGTTCTTATTTATTTTTGATCAAAAACAAAAAACCGGATGTCAAAATAACCTGTAGTTTTTGAGAAAACCAAAAACTACAAAAACGACTTTCGTCAAATTTTTTTTTTTTAAATTTTTTTTTTCGTTATTGGACTTTTAAGTGAATTCTCAATAAAAAAAGTAAAGAGAAAATCCATCCTTTATTTCGTAAGTTCACTTAAGAATCCAATAACGAAAAAAAAAAACTTAAAAAAAAAAATTTTGACAAAAGTCGTTTTTGTAATTTTTGGTTTTCTCAAAAACTACAAGTTATTTTGACATCCGGTTTCTTGTATTTGATCAAAAATAAATAAGAGCATTGAAAATAAGCCAAAAAAATACTACTTAATAACGTAAAATTTGGAAGAAAAGTGGTTTTAAGAAAAAAAATTATGTTTTTTTTTTTAAATTTTGACTTTGAAAATTAATATTGCAAAAACTATTTACTTGAACAACTTAGTTTTAAATTTAAATTAATGTTTAGGTTTTTGGCTTTTCAAAATGCTATAGTACGACTCTGTAGGTACTACCGTTATTTTTAAATAATTTTTTTTCCAATTTTTAGTGACTTTTTTCTTAAATTGCCCCTCCCGCCTAAACGGGGGAAAATGGACCCCCCCCTCCCATACGATTTTTTGCTTGTCTAGGTCCAACCTACACACCCTATCTTTTTGTCACACCTTATGCGAATCACCCTGTATAAATATATATGTATATAAATTTAAATATACATCTTCAAATACATTTATTTAGAAGTTGATACATCGTTCTTGCCAAGAATAGAAGCCATTTTATAGAAGCAGTTGTAAGCAAATGTAGAAATCTTCGTTTTTTTATGAAAAAAGAGCATAGAAGTGATTTTCGCTGCGATGTAGCGCAACTGACTTTAAGTTCGACTGAACGCCTTTCTTTGCGCTTTCTCATCCTTTACTAAACGCACTCAAAAGCAGTGCTACCAACAACAGCCAAAGTATATAAAAATCGAGTTGCTGACTTTTCATTTGTCATTACTGTCATTTCGTTTAACAGCTTCGGTTCGATATTACTGATCGTCCGTCATCAAATATTTTCCTTTTATTTTTAATTTCCTTTCATCAAGTGTAAAATCAATAAAATAGTAAACATAAAACCGCTAGTATCGAATTCCATGGCATACGCAAATTTTATTTAATAATTCGACTTAACAGTATCGCAACAAAAATCGTGTTTAGTTTCCTCAAATAAAAAGGTTTCTCGCTCAACCAAAACGACAAGATAAAATTACACGTTTCCAGAAACTGCACCTAATCAAAGCCAATCCAACACCACATTACAATAAAACAACAAAAATCTTATCGAATTCCATCAATACATTTGTGATAAATCCTCAGTAATTAAACAGAAGTACGCAAATATGAGTTCAAATCTCCGGCAAATTCCATTGACCTGCAGCGGCCATACTAGACCAGTTGTTCACTTGGATTTTAGTGATGTCTGTGACAGTGGATATTTTCTAATATCAGCTTGTAAAGGTGAGTAAAAGAAAAAAAAACATTGATATAAAAATTCTGGCTACAATGGGATCTTCATGGTTCTCAATGCATTGTGGACTGAGTTTAATTTGCTCTTTTTTTTCACTCAAGAACAATAATAACAAATAATCATTGAGAATTGCAAAAAAAAACAACTGACTACGACGACAACTTTGAACAAGACCTTGACCCACATAAAAAAAGTGCTTGCAAATGATTTTCGCTATTCGTGAATCGTCGTGATTGGTCTTTCTGTTGCTTTCTCGTCAAAGGAGTCTATAGTCAGTCGTTCGCACTCCGCACTTGAATAAACAAAGAGTGATAAATCGTTTCATTCAGGTCGCACTATTGTTGTATACTCAAAGACTGATAAAACTATTATTGTGTGAGTTTTGTGTACGAGCGCCACGCATTCAGGAAAAGGAAGCACCTTGACACATCGATTACTCGTTGCAGGAACCTGACAAGAAACCGATATGAGAATAAAGACAATAGAGACAACGAGTTGGCGAACAGCTCAATAACCAGTTCTGAACTTGTTGAGGATATTTATGTTGTTTGGTTGCAGTTTAAATTTTGTTAAAACTTGCGATCAGCATAAGTGTTGCCTGTGTCTGGATTCAAGGTCAACATGCAATGTGCTGGTAGGAAATCGCACTATAAAAGGTTCTGGGACTCTTTTTTTTCTTGCATGGTGTGTGTTGTGTGTTTACTATGGAAGAATTCATTTGTGCCAAGGTAAAAAAAATGGTTGATCTGGACAAGTTTTTAACAACTCGCGTGAAAAGTTATGAGACTTTTAATTTTTTTTCATATTAAGTCTTTCCAATAAGCTATTTATAGTTTTCCCCAATAAAAATTAATCACCAATTTCCAATCTGGCTCAATTAAAATGATTCAATCTCTGTTCTGATGGAACCGCAACAGACTAGTGTAATATTCCAAGCTGCTATGAGGTTAAAAGAAAGAAAAAGCATACAGGAAATATCTTGAAGAACGAAAGGTTCTCAATGGCCGTCAGTACGGCTCTCGTAGCAAACGGTCCACTGGTGATTTGATGACTTATCTCACTGAAAAGTGAAAAGTGAACCCAATCTTTACATTTTTTGGAGAGAGTAAGATTATTGCGCTTGATATTTCTAAAGCATTTGATAGAGTTTGGCATCGGGCTCTTTTATCGAAAATGCGTGATTTTGTATCGATGAGTCTCTTCTTCGTTGGATTAGAAACTACCTTTCCGACCGTTCAATACAAATTCTATTGGATGGCTTCAAGTCTGATACATACATACATACATACATACATAGGATGGCGCCCCTGAGCCTTACAACGCATTTCTACAACAATGCCTTGTGAGGGAATGGAAAGACCTACAATTTTCTGCCGGCTCCGAACGGCTAATTGAGAAAGCGCTTTTTATGGCAATGAATTTACTAACGGAGGACTTGCCAATTCCTTGCGAAAGGCGATACCCGTGGAAAAACATTTTTGCCTCTGCTGGGATTCGAACCTCGAACCTCAGGGTTAGGAGGTGGACATGTTAACCATCACGCCATGGGTACCACTTCAAGTTTGATACCCAGTGGTGGTGTGCTGGTGTGCTCTAGGGCCCTGTTTTGTTTTCGACTTTCTTTCTCATTTTCATAAATGATCTTTTGTCTAAACTCAGGATCCGCTTAACTGTTTTGCTGACGACTCGACCCTCACCTGCTTTTCATATTCGTTTCCAAATTTACGTCCCTGCTCTTCGGATGTGAAACTGGAACGGTTTCGTATGATAAGCTCATTGAAATCCGACCTTGACTGTATTGTTACATGGGGTCATAAGAACCGAGTAGAATTCAATTCTTTGAAAACTCAATGCTGCCTCTAGTCATTGAAGCTTAACATTTCCCCATTGCCATTGTCCATGAATAGTACATGCATCCAAGAAATTGAAAAGCTGTCAGTACTTAGTATGTGTGTTAACGATGATCTTCGTTGGAATGACCACATATTTGAAGTCGCCAAAAACGCTGCTAAATGCTTAGGTTTCTTGAGACGATGAAGGAAGCTCTTCACCCCTATTATAATATAACTATAACAGGACTATAATTGTCCTGTTTATTTAAAAAAGCTAGAAGCTAAGAGGAGTCGAGCATTCTATTAGCAACCACTGTATCAGTGTTCTGAAAAGTCTGTTTCATGTTTAAATGGTTTGTTTTTGAATATACAAGGCATCACAGGTAATTTTACTTTAATAGAAGATATTATTGCCCAAAATAGTATTGATTTCATTTTGTTAACTGAAACCCACCTCACGGACGCTATATCTGGTTGTGAAGTGTTCATACCTGGTTATAGACGATATGATTGCTTGTCTAGTACTCGATATACTGGTGGCGTGACAATATATGTCAAGAATGAACTCAAATCATGTTATAAAGACTCTTTAGTGATCGGGAAAAAATTTGGATTTTGTCGGTAAAAATAACAATTAAAAAGGAAGTATGGAACATTATTGTACTGTACAGATCTGCAACTCTTAGTGTGATTGAATTTTTTGAGATTTTGAATGAGTGGATACCTAGTAACATTAGTGAAAACGAATACTTGTTCATAGCAGGAGATTTTAATATAGACTACCTAAATGTAAATAATTATGAGTTGAATCATGTTAATCAGTTTGAATGCCTTATCGGGCTTCAACAAATTGTGAAAGAACCAACTAGGATAACAGCCGATTCTAAAACTTTGATTGACTATGTAATGACTGACGTTACGGTAGATGTAGATGTAAAAGTGCGAAATGATTGGAAGATCTCGGATCACGAATCTTTATGGATTAAAATAAATATAAATCAGTCCATGCAATATAAACCAAATAAAATAAAATATGTCAAGTATGATAAGGAACGTTTTATTAGTGAGTTTATAAATAGTTTTTCTAGTATAACAAGCGAAGACTTAAATAATTACGCTATGAAATTTGAGAGTTCGGTAAAAAATTCATTGCTTAGGCTGACAAAAACTATAAATGTAAATGAAAAGTGCGCGGAATGGTATGGCAATGAGTTGGTTTATTTAAAATCTGAAAAAATTCGTTTATATGGTAGAGCTGTTTACACAAATGCATCGGAAGATTGGAAAAAATACAAAATCGCGAGGAATGTTTACAAAAATGAATGCTACAAATCAAAAAGAAAATATATTGAATCGAAACTTATTGAAAAAGCGGGTGATCAAAAGGGTCTGTGGAAAACAATGAAAAATCTTATTTTTAAAGACCAAAAAAGTGTACTGAATAAATTAGAAATTAACGGGATTACTTTAAATGGTGATTTAGAAGTTGCAAACGGGCTAAACAAATTTTTCGTAGAAAGTGTAATGGACATAAATAATAATATTCCACCAGTACCATATTCTGAAAATATACCGCAGTGTGAAGAAATTTTTCAATTTCAACAAATTAATGCTAGTATGCTTGAAACAATTGTTAAATCAATGAATAAAAAAAATGACGGTTATGGTTTAAATTGTAATATAATTCTTGATTGCAAAGAACACATGTTTCCTCCGCTACTAAAAATAATTAACTCGTCGCTCCAAAATGGATTGTTTCCACAAAGCTGGAAAGTTGCTGATGTTGTTCCAGTTGAAAAAGTTAAAAATGCTAAGAGTCCTGAAGAGTGGAGGCCAATCAATATGTTGCCCATATATGAGAAAATTTTAGAGGTTGTAGTCTGCTCACAGCTTACCAAATTTATTGAAGAAAAGAAACTCATATGTGCAGAGCAATCTGGCTTTCGGCAGGCACACTCTTGCGAAACCTCCATTTGTTTCGTAATTAATGAATGGAAAAAGGAAGTAGAGAGCGGAAACACTATCTTGGCTGTCTTTCTAGATCTCAAACGAGCGTTTGAAACAATAGATAGAGAAATTTTGATAAAAAAACTTTACAAATATGGTGTGCGCGGTTATGAACTTTGTTGGTTTAAGAGCTACTTGTCTGACAGAATGCAAAGAGTAAGGGTGAGGGATGCTTATTCGAATACAGAGCAGATTTCTATTGGTGTGCCACAAGGTTCGGTGCTGGGTGTTTTGCTTTTTTTATTATATATAAATGACATTGGAAATTCTTTGACTAACTCTAAAATGTGTTTATTTGCGGATGATACATTAGTTTATATAAGTGGAAATAATTTCAATGAGTGTGAGTCTGTACTTCAGCAAGATCTGGATGCAATGTATAATTGGCTGTGTATGAACAAACTTATGGTAAACATTCGAAAGACTAAGTGTATGTGTATAAATGGCCAAAATTTAAGTGCAAGCATCAAAATGAATAGTGAAGAACTGGAATGTGTTAATGAAATAAAATATCTGGGTGTAATCATTGACAATAAACTGAAATTTGACGTTCATATTGCAAAGTTGTGTTCTAAAATATCACAAAAGATTGGTTTCCTGTCGAGGATAAGAAAAAATATAACGAAAAGCTGTGCATTAACAATATATAACACAACTATACTCCCCCACTTCAACTATTGTTCGTCCATCTTATACATGTGCTCCATCCAGAACCAAACCAAGTTACAAACCCTCCAAAATCGTGCGATGAGGGTTATTTTAAGGTGTGATAGATTAATGCCAATAGTTGTTATGTTGCAATCCCTGGGGTGGCTAAATGTTGGACAACGTCTTAAATATAATGCTCTTGTTATGATTTTTAAAATTAAACTTGATCTATATCCTGCCTATTTACAGAATAATGTTCAGTACATAACAAACGATAGGTACCCTCTTAGGAATGTTGGAGACTTTCGACTTCCACTGTATAGAAGAGCAAGCACACAAAATAATCTTTTCTACAAAGGTCTTCAGCTTTTCAACACACTACCCAACGAAATTAAAAATTTAACAAATTTAAATATAATAAAATTCCGTCTAAATAACTTATTGAAAAACAATGTGATATAAATTAAATGTAAGACTAAGTAATTTAAGATTCTGATAAATTTAAATTTTATATAATCACGTCTAATTTTTTGTATTTCAAAATAGTTTTATATAAATTATATGTAATTTTTTTATTAAGAGTTTCATTGAAACTAATAAATACACTTAAAAAAAAAAAAAAAAAACCCCTTCTGATCTGGCTACAATTTATAAGGCCTTCATCCGCCCGAAACTGGAGTATAACTCCTATATATGATCATGTGCTCCGCAAACATCTTTGCGCCTACTTGATAGGGTACAGAATAGAGCATTAAAATTTATAGGTGGTAGTTCAATCATAGAATCGGAAAAGTGGGAGAGTTGTGATCGCTTCAAGATCACTACTCGTAACGCCGGAAATGAAAAAGAAGAAGTTCAATCGTAGAATCGATTGATTCTCTTGGACATCGTCGAAATGTCACCTGTCTCTCTCTTTTTTCACAAACAGTGCTCTAGCGAATTAGCCAGTTGCATTTCTCCCCTGAAACAATTTAGCTGCAACACCTGCCTTCGCTAGGAATGCCCATCAGTTTTAGCTTGAGCCCAACTTGGGGTGTACCTGTACAGTCAAGTATAGAGATTCTTATTTTAGTCGCACCACCCGTATGTATGAATGCTTTACCTAGCTATGTATTTGCATTATTCTGCAATACGATTCACAAAAGTTCAAGAGTATTTTGCATCGGTGTCCCCTATTTCCCCAAATGCTCGCACTGTGTTCTATAACATTATAAGGGTAATTAAAAAAAAAAGGCATAAGTGTTTTTCTACAGGTATCGCCTTTTCCTCCTAGTAAATTCATACCATGAACAGCGCTTCCTCGATTAGCCATTCGGAACCGGCAGATAATGTTAAGTCCCTTCATTCCCTCACTATGGCATGGTTGTGAGAAATGCGCTAGGCACTCGCTCTGTTGCGCCATATAGTTATTTTTTGAGGGCAAAAAATGATGTTAAAGACAAGAGATCTTTTACTTCTTGTTTTTGGCGTTTCGAGCATCGAAGGAGCATCGTTAGCTCGAACTTATTACAGCTCTCCTACTTATCTGCTTCACACTAGTGACCCGCTCGAGGGGTGTATAAAAAATGTTCAACCTTGGAGCTTCATTGAGGAAAAGTTTATTAGTTGAGTACAGTGTTTATCTTCCAACCAGAATGTCAAGAAGTAAATATTGTTGAATTCATATAAGAGCAGGAAGCAGAAAAGAACGTTGAAAGTGTTTTAGGACGAACGCTTATTTTGCAAATAGTTTTCGGATATGCATTTTATGCTTTTCGTTTGATTGGACAAAATTTTTCAAATTTCAAACTGTTTCACTTTGTTTCTGCTTACACCATTCATATGTTCCATCAAGCTATAGGCAATGAATTAATGATGAAACTTAATATACGCCTGATTTAGGAGTATTTAGATCTATCTTAAAGCAGCTCTGGCTCTTGTCTTGAGGGCTAAGCATCACAGTATAGCAGCCATAGCTATGGTCTCCATCTCCATTAGTAAATATTCTCACATTTCCAGATTTGACTGCAATATGGCCAATTTTATAACTTAGGTACAGCTTATCAATAGCAAAGAACTCTCATTTATCTATTTATCAAATGCTTCGACTAAAATTTATAAGGAAATCTGGTTGATGTCTTCATTATTTCGTTTGTTGCAAAACAAATGAATGTTGGAAAAAAGTAAAATTATAACCGAAAATATTCTACTCCATAAATCACCAAGTTCCAAAGTCATTACAATCAATAAAAATCGTGCTTTGAATGCTCGGTTTTCTCAATCTTAATTTTGTATTTGAAAAGTTCTCTTTTGGCTGGTTCCATTCAAACACATAGCAAGACAAAAATACAAAAAGGTATTTTTCTCCTTCTAAAATCATACTTATATTTTCTATTCCAGAAGAAGCGCTTTCTCGATTAGCCGTTCGGAACCGGCAGAAAATTGTAGGTCCCTTCCATTCCCTCACAAGGCATGGTCTTGGGAAATGCGCTAGGACCAGGGGCTCCTCGCTCTGTTGCGCCACCCTATTTATTTATTTAGTCTAATTTCACTAACATCCTTTCTTTCTGAGGTCATGAAAACGTTGATAAACCGTCGACTTTTTCAATATCCTGAATAACGAAAGTTTGTCCAATTTTGTATCAAGCTCTCGTATCGAAAAAGCGTGTTTTTGCTATCGATGAGTCTCTGTTTCGTTGGTTTATAAACTACCTTTCTGGTCGTTCAATACATGCATACAAACCTGTACAAAGGGGTAAAGTCATCATAAAGATCTCTTAGAATGCTCACCAGTTTTCTCTTGGCCCTATCTTCGGACATTAGTTAAATATAGTGATTTATATTTAGGCTGCTCATACGAATGTGAAATGTCTTACCCGACTCTGTTTATCTCCCGAATTGCAATCTACATGGATTTAAGCCAAAGTACATCAGTGTCTTAAAAGATCTTGTCTGCTGTAATATGTGCAAACCCAACGTCAACAACTTCATAGGTCCTTATCAATGTGGTTTTAGACCAGAGAAGTCCAGAATAGACTAAATTTTCACATTACGGCAGATCTTGGAATCCGAGAGTATAATATCAATTTCAATATACACCATCTTTTATTGGTATTTACAGAGGAGCTGTACAGAGCCTAGAACCATATACAATATCGGCATCCCTGCAAAACTCGTACGACTATGCAGGATGACTTTCCTGCTTTGATGATTGTCCTGCTTTACGCGCGGAAGCATGGATCTTATCGAAAGCGGATGAGGAAACCCTTGATCGTTTCGAAAGAAATAATCTCCGAATGATCTTTTGTCTCATTCTCAATCACCATCCTTTTTCAAATGCTAGTGTGGTGGCTTAATGGTTAGCATGTCTGGCTGTTCCGTGGAAGGTTTGTGTTTCGAATCCCAGAAACATCAAAGAAGTAAATAGTTTTTCATGGGTATCATCTTTTGCGAGGGTCTTGTGCAAACCCTTTCTAACGTTGCCGTTGGCATAAAATTGTAGGCCCTAGAAACGCGGTAGGTTCTGAGGTTTTTCCATAGCTTTGTTGGGCAATCTTATTTATTTATTTATTTATTTATATACAAAAAGCTTATAAAGATAAATTTACAAACTTTTTTTTAAAAGGTAGGCATTAGGGTGACGGGACCATGCAATGCCGTATTAATTAAATTATTTACAGTTAGGATGTTTCATATTGTAAAATTATATACATATGTTGTTATATTTCATTGTATTTCCCATGTATGGATGTAGACTTTTTGATATTTTTTATAGTATTAGAATCTGAGGGATCAAGAAGTTCAGGCAATTGTTTGGGCGGGTGAGAAGTTTGTTTTGATTTTGGGCATTCCATTAGGATGTGTGGAATTGTCAAGAGTACTCCGCATTCAACACATTCTTCTGGACCACTCCGGTCGAATAGATGTTTGGTGTTAAAGATAGTTTTTCCTACTCGGAATCTGAATATCGTAATGCATTCGTTTCGTGAAAGTTTTATGTTGTAGGGAATGCGAGTTCTTAAGCGATGGTGTGTACGTAGGAAGCTGGTGTTGTTTTCCCAACGTTGTGAGAGTTCCCTGTCATTTCTCTCCATCCACATACGTTGTATTAACTGGTGAAAGTTTGGGGTTTCCATTACTAGGGGAAGATTCTTTGCTTCTTTTGCTCTAAGGTCTGCTGCTTCATTCCCTTTGATACCTGTATGTCCTGGTACCCATGCCAGTACAATGTTATCATTGAGTTCTCTCCTTAGTGATTTGAGTGTTTGGCATTTATTTGTTGGACTCTTAAATTTATTTAGGATACCCAAATTGTCCGTACATATTAGGGTTTTTCCTTCCCAATTGTTGGAGAGCTGAATAGCTTTCTTAAGGCCAGCAAGCTCAGCAATATAGTTTCCCGCTATACCCGGAAGTAGTCCTTGGTGGTGTGTTATTGTCTCCCCTGAAGGCATAAGTTCAATGACCGCGTACGAAGTGGTGCTATCAGTGGCAGAACCATCTGTATATAATATTTTATTTGCCCTTGTAGTTTCCAATATATTTTTGTGAAGAGTTTGGTATAATTTTGGTAATGTAGAATTCTTACCGTATGTGCTAAGGCTAGTGTCTATTTGGAGGTTTTTACGTATCCAGGGAGGTTTATCTTTGTTCTTTGGAGAGCAATATTCACTGGGGGGAACAAATGGAAGTATAAGACCAATATTGTACAGTGCAGAAAAACTCTTACTTTTTGTACTATTATATATATTTTTTGCAGTTTGTATTCCCCAGTGAAGTGGGTGTTTGGTGTCGGTAATGGCCTTGGATCCTAAATTAATGGCTCTTTTTTCACTGGATGATTTAAATGAGGTGTATCCTGCTTCGATTCTTAGGGCATCAATTGGAGTAGCTTTTAACGCACCTGTAGCTGTACGGTAACATGAGTTAATGGCTGTGTCTATTGTTTTTGCGTTTTTACTTGAATTCCACATGTAAACAGTCAATCCATGCTGAAGCGTTCCATCAACTATTTATTTATTTTTTATTTATTTATTTTTTATTTTGCGCTGTGATTTATATGTTAAAAGGCTATTCAGAACTCTTTAATTGGCGCCCGCCCAACCTACAAAAAATTCTCTTGGCGACATAATCCGATAACTTCATGTGTTTGTTTCTTTATTGTGGCGCATTTTCGTTTCGTTGAGCTTCAAAGAAGTAGGCACCTCTTCAAAATTAAGAAAAAGATGTATGGCTTTAGTGAAAAAATAGATATTGATATATCGAAACTGGTTATATACAAATTAAATTAAAAGTAGGAAAAAGAAAAAATTTTGGTGTTTAGCTTTAAAACAAAAATATCGCTTTTAGGGTAGTTCATTGAACTAATGAACTTCCTGTCGCCAAATGAAATTTCAAATCGCATTTTTGGCAAAATATCGCCACATCTAACAGAGTATAGGACGAAGTAGAGGTTTTGATAAAAATAAAAATCATTTTCAATCATTTGCATGGACATGTCATTAGGGTTTTTAAAGTGTCACAAAGTGTCACCCGTTACACAATTCCTTAAACTACCAGTGAAGTTATGCCCACTGTGAATTCGTCTTCTTTTTCCTTGAACCACGCAATCTAAACACAAAATTGTACTGAAAAAATTGCATATAATTTGCATTTGTCTTGCAGTTCTAATTTTAAAGTTATTTCTTTGGCATAGAATTAAATTGGTGTCCATGGGGTATTTCCTTGATCAAATCCATTTGCCTCTAATTAAACACGGAGTAGGTGCTCCTCAAAGACTATTGGATTGGAAGTAATAGTTTGAAAAGCACAAGGTGTCATTACATTGCTTAGAGATAACTAATCAAGAATAATTTAACAATAAGTTTTTAATTTAATCGTTCTTTGATAGGAGTTCTACAACAAAAGAATTATCAACCTGCAATAGGAAGTAAATTTGAAAAGAATTTCACTTTAAATTCAATTGCCATACCGCCATCAATTGAATTTAAACAACAGGTGCAATATTTTAAGACAATATTCCATCAATTCCTAGAAATACCCAATGGTCAACTATTTACATTGTACTCTTATTTGTTATTCACAACGATTGGCCGCTGGTTTGTAGGAACGCGACGGTAATCCCCATATCAAGGGGCTATTCGGTGCGGTGGCGGTGTAGGCACTCACACATTTTATGGCCGCTAGCGCTCTCGTTTACCTTGATTTCCAACACATATACGTTACACAGTCTACGACACACTCTAAATATCGGCTCTAGCTGAGAGCTGATTGCTGCTGTAATTGTTATTTTCGCGTATATTCATGACTTTTTATTTATTTATTTATTTTTGTTGTTTTTTTTTTTTCAATTTCAAGCTCATTGACGACGGTGTGGGGCTATTTGTATTTTATAGCTTTGTGCGTATTCGCGCTGTGACAACAGTGCCGGCACTTCACTTGACTATACTGCTCCCATAGTCAGGGCCTGTCTAGTGAAGTCTTCCAGAAAGAACGAGATCGGAAAAATCATGACCGACGCAACGATGATGCAGAAGTGCATTTACTTGTACAGATGTGGCTAAGAGAGTTGTAATAAATAAATATGTGTACCTAGCTATTTTCAATGCGAACACAGACAATGCACAAGCAACACAACCTGCTTAATAACACCCAGTCGATTGTTGTTGCGGGCACGCAGATCGGAATCGGAATGCAATTCCTGTCAGTGTGTCGTGCAGTCTTTTTGTTCGGTTGGCTGTTTACAATGCTGTCGCTGCGCTGTGTTGCATAGCTTGGTTGCCCGATTGTGGCAGGTCGTTGGCATTGGTGCAGTTATTGAGTCAAGGTTCCTTCCGCTTAAATGCAATCATGTGCACGACTTGTTTTTTTTCTTTCTTTCTTTTTCTTTTTTGCTTCTGTCTTAAAGTCTGTCTGTTGTGCTGACGAGTTAACATTCACAGCTTCTCTCTATCTCGTTGCTGTGGTGATTTTTTTTTACATAATTTCATGAAGCTGAATTTTCTATTTGCACTTAATTACATTAATTAATACGAGATTAAGACAAAGAAAGCTTCCGCTTGACGCCTTGCGGAAGCATTGATTCTGCTGTTGCATCGAAAGGTGTGTAAATGGATTGCATTGACGTTTTTATTATATGCAACTTTGGCATTGGAATTAAAATGAAATTAATAAACTGTGCAAGTAGTGCTAAGAAATAGATGTAAACGAACATTCACTTGCTGCTTGTGATGTAGATAATTTGTGTCACGTTTGTTTTATCAGAATATGGTCAGAGATTATTTCACATCGATAGTAATAAATTATTATAATCTACAAGGATTGGTTCCGGATGTTAACAAACGATAAATTTTTTATTATGGGAAAAGAGTTTTTTGATGCTTTCCGTTAAATTGTTGTATTTTGAAGTCTTTGAAAGTTCAATATTTCCCAACTTAAGGTAAGGTTAGATGGGGGGTGAAGCCCCAAGCGGCGGCACCTCACTCGGATCTCAAGAACTGGTTGTGCTCCCCGGATATCAGAGGATGAGAAAGTAGAGGAGAAGGGTGGCAGAAGATTAGGTTATTGTGGCTGGAAGCCCCACTTAAGTTGGGGAAGAAAAAATGATTTTTTTTTTTTAATTTGGGTATTGACTCTGGGAGTCTTCGGAATATTTGTTCTCCTTTTTGTATGAATATGTTTCAATGTACTTTTTTTAAAAGAAGAAATAGTTCGCAACAAATTGGTTTGACCCAACTTGCACTTAAAGGCTTCAAAATTCCTTTCGATACCTTTCCCAGATAACAAGATTCTTTGATCCAAATATTTCGAGACGAAACAAGCTAAGTGACTGTCAGTCTCTGGCAATGTAGGGTAACCTTTGGCAAGACATGGGGTCTTTCACCGAAAAAAGTCTTCTTGAGGATTCATACGGCTAAATAAAACAAATCATGTTCGTCAGTTGTTAGGTGAAACAAGTTCTAAAGCTCAGACGCGTCGGTTCTTATGCCGCTCTGGGCAGCTACTCTTCTTTCAGCCTCCCAGTTTCATCTGGACGCCGCACCGCCCTTGAGGTTATATTTGAAATTACAACCATCTACTGCACCACTGAAAAGGGAAGGCAATTAGATCTAAGTGCTCGAGATTATAGCATAAGCCCCCACTTTTTTTCATACAAAAATTTTCTCACGTAGAAAAGTTATTGTTTCGTTCGCCAAATCAAAAGAACAATATGTCTTGGCTGTACTGCGGTCTTTAACAGAACTTCTAGTGATGTACTCGACCTACCTTAATACTTAAATATTGGGATGTATTCCCAAGACGATTCTCCGTTTAAAAAGATGCTTGAAAAGGAAACGAAAGGATTGTTACCCGATCTTTACGGATCTGGTACTGGTTCTTTTTGGAGAGCGATGACACACGACACGAAAGCTATAACAAAAGATGTTTACTATCTGACAGTTCAATGGGCCGGTATTTAGCTCTGAGTGCTCCAGTTAGTATTTTAAAAACCTCCGACAGCCGACAGAAACAAAAAAGGACTAATCGAACTACAAGGGAATCTTATTTCTCTACTCGCTGTTTACAATTGCTTCTGGCGGTGATTTTGTTATCATAATTCATAATCGATCTATGTCAAGGTTTTCCGTAATACGGGCCCACCAAGAGGTGGAATCGTAATTGGAGGAGTCACATTTCCCGAGCTTGGATATGCAGATGATAAACTTACAGGAATTCAAAAAGATGGTATTCAGGTATGATGATGGAGTACAAGTACTAGAGAGTCGTAAGGTATCATAAGTAAAACCGATGGCTCTCACGCCAAGAACTAGCTTAAAAAAAATCATGTACAAGGTAATTTTCATCATATGATCGGTAGAAAGCTTGTCCTATAAATATAGCCTCAGTACTTTTCACCGATCCTTAAAGAAGGAAGACTGGTCGCAGAAACAGTGCTCCATCAAACATTTTTTCAGTGCGTTGTATGGTGCGTGCTTGCATCCAACAAACCTTGTTATGTTTGCCTTAAGAGCTTTGGTCTTTTTCTTTTTCATATTCTTAGTTGTACCTACCTAACCCACCTCAATCTTTTGGACGGTGTTCAGAGAAGAGCCTTTAAAATGATTGGAGATACGAACATCATCGAAACTTTCACGACATTCGAACATCGTCGTAATGTTTCTTGTCTCTCCTTATTTCATCGTTTTTTTTTCAGACAGTGCTCTTATGAGATTGCCAGATGCATTCCTCCCCTTAAACAATTCAACCGTAATACTCGCGCTTCCAAGAATGCCCATGAGTTTACCCTTGAGTCCAATTTCGGACGTACTGTTAAATACAGAGATTCCTTCTTCAGCCGTACCACGCGAATGTGGAATGTATTGCCCAGCTCTATTTTTCCCTCTCATTACAATCTTCAGAAATTTAAAACTAATGTGCATCGGTATCTCCTTTTAAACTCTATCCCTTTTTCCTAACGCTCGTACTGTGTTCCTTAACATGTTAAGGGTAGTCACACCTTGAGTGCGCGCAAATTATAAAAAAAAAAATAAAAAAAATAGAGTCTTAGACTTTTTACTAAACATAGTTGTTTTCTTCTTAATTGCAGATGGCAGCCCAATGCTTAGACAAGGTGATACCGGAGATTGGATTGGTACATTTGAAGGCCATAAGGGGGCCGTTTGGGGTGTAGCACTTAACAAAAGTGCAACTCTAGCTGCATCCGGAGCCGCTGATTTTACTGGAAAAGTATGGAATGCTGTAACAGGCGGTGAAATTCATAGTTTCCAACACAAACACATTGTCAAGACGGTTGCATTCGATCAGACGTCCGAAAACATTGTCACCGGCAGTAATGAAAAACTGGTACGAGTCTTCAGCTTACAAAGTCCGACCGCTGATGCCGAACTATATACCGGGCATACAGGTGCAGTTAAAAGAGCGCTCTTCTGTCGTGATGACAAATGCATTATCAGTGCGGCTGAAGACAAAACTGTCCGCCTTTGGGATCGATTGACTGGCAATGAAGTCCAGCGCTTGAATTTCCCAAATAATCCCAATAGTTTGGAGATCTCAGCAGACAATCACATCTTGACAGTAACCCATGGATCCAGTATTAGTTTCTGGGAAGTTGACACACTTAAAAAACTTAAAGAAATCAAAATGCCCACAAATGTTGCTTCTGCCAGCTTGCATCCAGATAAACATGTCTTTGTTTGCGGTGGCGAAGATTTTAAAATGTACAAGTTCGACTACATAACAGGAAATGAAATCGGTATGTACATGTAACTCCCCCTGCGAGTGTGAATAAATAGTTAATTTTTTATTTCTTTTGAAGAATCTTTCAAAGGTCACTTTGGACCGGTGCATTCGGTAAAGTTCAGTCCTGATGGCGAATTGTATGCAAGTGGCTCCGAGGACGGTACATTGAGATTATGGCAGACGACCGTTGGCAAGACGTACGGCCTCTGGAAGTGCACAGAACCTGGCGATTTGAATAACTCTTTAAATTCACCACGTGAAGTTCATGCCAATTGAATTGGATTCCATCATTTCGCAACTCTTCAAACTCATACCAGCTGACCGGACAAGTGGCTAGAAAGAACTTCAACGTTTCCACAATACAACTACAACAAAAAATTCTTCATATTGCATTAACATAATTTTGATTGTTTATAATTGAAGCATCTCTCTCTCTCTCTCTCATTACAATTTATTTTATATATATATACAAACTTTTATTTAACTGTTTTGATGAATTTTTCAAACCAGTTATAGCTGCCACACTTCTCAATTTTAAATTGTGACTTTATTAAGAATAAAAGATACTTAAGGATTTTTTTTAAATTAAAATTCAGTTACAACGAGGAAATGTGTTACACGCACTTCCATCAGAGAAGCACGCTGGTTTCATGGTAGATTCTTCTTTAGAACTTTATCGGTCCTATCGTGTTAACCGTCGGAGCGGAATTCTCTCCGATCGGAGACATTTTGCTTCGTGGTAGTTCTCCGATCGAACAATCCGACGTTCTCCGATAAGTTTTTGATGCGGAGATTTTAGTTTTTGGAATGCAATGCATAGCTGCATTTGTGAAAAACTTCTTACGACAACTACTTCGAAGCAAAATCGAATCTCCGAAAAAAGATGCGTTGCGGAGAAAACTCCGCTCCGACGGTTACCACGATAGGGCCGATTTTTCAGGCTCAACGGGCTATTATTGGTGTTGTTAGAACGCAACGTCCAGGTTGACACTCTAAATGGGATGCCTCAAGAAAATATTCCATATTTAGGTTGTCAAAAGTGTAGCACTGAGCGTATCGCGAAAACGAAGCAAAGAAGGCGAAATACGACATGTAGGGGCTTTTTTAAAAGGATAGTAATGTCTACACCCGAGATGCCTTAAACAAATTATACAAAAAATCCATACGATTCAAAAATGGAGCAGGCTAGGATGTTCAACTGACAAGGCATAATTGTGAGAAATACCGGGAGCCCCCTTTCTGTTGCACCACTCTATTTATATATAAAGGTATGGAAGATTGATTTGCTGGCCTGCAAAACAACCCAATTGCGGCAACCCGATGCAGAAGTTGTGTTGTTCATATGGCTCGTTGAATTGGACAGGACCAGGTCAGCAGCTTAATTAATGAAAATGCTTACAATTTGTGCTAACTTTTATTTTATTACTGTGGTGTTGGCTTAAGTCGTGAAATGCGTTTTTGGATAAATTCATATAAGCTGAGTTGGCATCAAAATCTACTTGTGGGTTGAGGAGCAAAGAAGGTAGACAGATGTAAAGTTGATTTCATCACCTTTGCTAAGTTCAGGCCAGTGTTGAATGTGATTGAACCATCTGGACAGGTTTAAGTAGTTCTCTTTCTCAATAGGAGATAGTGATTTCTAAAACAGATAGGTATGAAGTTAAGCTAAATTTTAAATTACAAAAAAAAAAAGAGTAACATACAATAAGATCGCTGATGGCAACAAACACAGCCAAGTCGGCCAGAGTTATACTATAGCCAACCAAATAAGAACGTGACAAAAAGTAGTTATTAAAGTCCCTTAGCAAGTGCTGCGCAACGTGCTTGTCCTTAGATCCAGGGGCCACGTAGAGAATGGCATATTCCATCCATTGTTGGACTTGGGCTTCAACTTCCAAAGAACAAATGCTATTCTTTGCTGCTTCTGAATTGCTCTCTCTTGCCAGTGTCAGCGATGGAACAGTCCTAATTTAATTCGATCGATAAAGTACACGAACAGTCCCTTCTGGACGAAATTTATTAAGAAAGAGACAACAGTATAATGTTAAATCGTAAAAGAAGAAATTTCTTGAATTTTGATAGAAGCCGCCTCAGATAAGTATTGGCAACGAAAACTACATAACGCGTTTAAGAATTTTAAGAAATTGTGAATTTCACTTTTGCCTTCGCCATTTTTAAAGATTGTGCCGTTCTATATAGATAGCAAAAAAAATGTAATCTCTTTTGCTTTATAACTTATAAATTATTGTTAACAAGAATTTCTTTCTTATTTAGAGAAATAAACCACATTTCAACCAAATCCCAAATCCAAAGAAATTGAAGTTTATTTCGTAAAGCTACAGCCAAGAACCGACAGCTTTATTTCTATTTTTTTTGCTGGAAATCTCCGAATTTCGTTTGCCTGGACATCTTTAGTCACACTTTACATCTTTGATTGGAAAATTTTTCCCGATTGAAAATTCTTTTGCTGCGATTTGGAAAGAGTTTGCCGGGTATTAAACCAAATACCCAGAACTTCATTTTCTTTGCCGCCAGAACGCCATTTTCTTTGCCGCTAGAACTCCATTTTCCTTTGCCGTTGGAAAGAGTTTTTGAGGGTATTAAGCTTCTGGTTCTGCCGGGTACATGTCGGTTACCCAAGATCCGAGGAGAACGAGCAAAAGAAGTACCAAAGGCATTCCAGCATCGAGATTTCGAGAGTTTGTCACGTCCGACGACACAGCAACCAGCAACATGCCAATGGGAAGGTCACCACCTGTTAAGGCACCGCCTGCCAGTTCGGCCACGAATTTGCCACCGCCAGCCAGTTTAGCCACAAATTTGCCACCGCCAGCCAGTTTAGCCACAAATTTGCCACCGCCAGCCAGTTTAGCCACAAATTTGCCACCGCCAGCCAGTTTAGCCACCATGTCTGTCGCCAATATGCCGCCGCCCACCATGTCTATCACCAACATGCCGCCGCCCACCATGTCTGCCGCCAATTTGCCACCACCTGCCGAAACCGTAAGTACTTTTACACCTTTTAATATGGTAGAAGGCGATTCCGAATCGCGTATTAATGACTTCAGTAGGAAAATTGATGAAGTCAGAATGGAATTTACTAATCAAATTAAACAAATGCAAATATTGTTAAGCGCGACCAATAAGTCCATGCAAAACATATCCATAAGCCTGGGTAATGAGCTGGCTAGATCGCAAAACAATAACCAAGCTTCCACCTCCAATAGCATGCCATATTTTTCGTCAATTAACGATTTTCAGCCAGCCACATCATTGCCACACAGCGTTTTAAGTCAGCCAGGGTCAAGCCAACAGCGGGTGCAATTATTTAATCAACCCGCACAGCCTGTATACCAATGTACTCCAAGTATCACACCGTCACAGCCTTTAAATCCCTACAACGAATTGTACCATGGAATGATACAGCAGCGCCAGAAGCGGATATATCCCCTTCCAGTGTTTACTGGAGCGCCAGAAGAATGGCAAACATTTTATGAATCTTTCCAAAGTACAACAGTGGAATTTGGGTATAACCCATTACATAACATCATGCGATTGAGAGATGCCATCAAAGGGGAAGCAAGAGAGGTAGTCGAGGCGCTTCTGACAAATTCCAACAACGTAGATGCAATTATATCGACTCTTGGAGATATGTATGGTCGACCGGAGCAACTGATTAGAAGTCAGATTGAGAAGGTTCGAGCTGTACCACCAGTCATCGAAGGTGACCTTGCTTCTTTGGTCAATTTTGCGAACAGAATCACGAATGTGACAACCTTTTTGAAGAATGCTGAGGGTGAGCACCACATCTGCAATCCGACTTTGTTGAGCGAACTAGTTGCGAAGCTGCCTACAGCAAAGCAAATGCAATGGGCAGAGAAGTGTCTGCAGTTGCAAGGACGACCATCCATTATAGATTTCAGTCAGTGGCTGGTCAGTTTGAGGAGGTTGGCCAACATGGTTTCTGACACACTACCATCTTCTCAATCAGCTGTTAACAATAGTGCCAATCGAAGACTTCCACCACCGAATACTAATGCCGCTAGAGGTCGCCGCTTTGCCTACGTTAGTATTGCTCAACACAAATGCCTTGCTTGTGAAGGACGATGTAAGAGTCTCGGCGAATGTAATTCCTTTTCAAGGCTTTCAACTAAGGATCGTTGGTCGAAAGTAAAGAACTTAAAAATATGCTTCTGTTGTCTGAATGCTGGTCACCAAGTCAGTCAATGCCGTTCACGAAAGCAATGTGGGATTGAAGGTTGTGTATACAAACACCATCACCTGTTACATGAGGTTAGAAGAGGTTTCACGGAAAATACAAGAAGTATGAGTGACAATAGAGTCAGAGCTACTACAGATCGCCCAAATACTAATAACCAGCAAGAACATCGAAGCTGCCATGCTGAGAGCCATCACGGTAAAGACATTTTGTTTCAGATCTTACCCGTACAAATTTATGGTCCAAATAAAGTGATCAAAACCCATGCATTTGTGGATGATGGAGCCAACGTTACGATGATCGACGAAACTATCGCCCAAGAATTGGGAATAAAGGGCAAGCCGGACTCTCTAGTTTTACAGTGGCTTAATGACAAGACCGTGACCCAAAGATCCGAAGTGGTCGAGATCATGATAAGTGGGGTCGAAGAAGGTGCAGTGAAGTACAAGATGTCTAATGTATACACCTCTAAGAACATGTGTCTGCCGACACAAAGTTTTAGTCATGTTGAGATATTGCGAAACAAGAGCAATATTCACCTAGAAGGGTTGCCACTAAAAGAGTATAATGATATTCAGCCGAAGATTATTATCAGCCTAGCCCACGCCTTTCTCACCGTGCCCTTAGAAAGTCCACGCGCACCCTTGAGTACTGGGCCCATCGCTTCTAGAACTAGATTAGGATGGATGGTGTATGGACCGATCTCAACCAATGAACCTAACGACAAGACTCGTCGCCATGCCCTTCATTTAAGAAGAATTGAGAACGAGAAGGAAGACATCAACAAGGATTTAAACGAATTAATGCGAAGTTATTTTGAAGTTGAAACGCTAGGAGTGCGCACCGAAGCCAAGCCAGTAAAGTCTAGAGCAGAGGAGAGAGCCATGTTCCTACTTGAGTCGACAACCAGATGTTTGAATGGACGCTATGAAATGGGACTTCTTTGGAAAGATAATTTAGCCGCATTTCCAGATAGTTACCCTCTAGCATTGAACCGCCTTAAGAATGTCGAGAAGAAGATGGCAAAGGACTCAGAATATGCCAAGGAATATATACTTAAGATGAGAGACTACCTGAAAAAGGGTTATGCGCGAAAACTGAGCGCAACCGAAGTCGAGTCCATAACACCGAGAACATTCTATCTGCCCCACTTTGGAGTAAAGAATCCAAACAAAAAGGGGGTACGTATTGTATTCGACGCAGCCGCAGAAGTACAACAATTTTCATTAAATAAGGCATTGTTAACAGGCCCAGATCTGAACCAGTCTTTGATATCGATTTTGTTCAAATTCAGGGAAGCTCGGTATGCGGTTTGTGGCGACATCAAGGAGATGTTTAGCCAAATCAGCATAGCGAAAGGAGATCAAGACAGTCAAAGGTTTTTATGGCGAGAAGATCCAGGGGAGCCAGTAGAAGTGTATGTAATGCAAAGGGTGATATTTGGAGCTACATGTTCGCCTACAATGGCCCAGTATGCAAAGAACACAAACGCATTAAAGTTTGAAAGCGAGCATCCAAGAGCTGTGAAGGGCATTGTGGAGAGACATTACGTCGACGACTATGTGGATAGCTTTCAAAACGAAGATGAAGCAATAAAAGTTTTAAGTGAAGTCATAAAGATACATCGAGCGGCTGGTTTTGACTTATGCAACATTATATCGAATTCGAAGAAACTAATGACGTCAGCGAACAGTCTAAGAGACGTCTCAGAAGCTGTGGGAGTCGACAATAAATTAGAAAGAGTCTTGGGACTACACTGGTTACCAGAGCCCGATGTGTTCATATTCAAGTTAAGCTTCAACAAGGTATCGTCTGCGGTTTTGAGCTTCCAGAGGAAGCCTACGAAAAGAGAGTCACTGAGTCTGACGATGTCCGTGTTTGATCCTTTTGGGTTCATAGCCGATTTCATGATCACACTAAAAGTCTTGATGCAATTCACTTGGAAGGCTGGTTTACAATGGGACGAACAATTATCAGATGAAATTTATTGCAAATGGAAAGTGTGCATTCAAGAACTTCCCCGGCTCGAGATGTTTCAAGTGCCCCGTTGGTATGAAGCTGACTTCAAAGATTGTAAGACGGACATCCATGTATTTGTAGATGCAAGTGAGGAAGCGATGGCAGTTGTGGCATACTGGAGGATAATACTTAAGAATGATATAAGAGTAGTTTTCATCGCAGGCAAAAGCAGTCTCGCTCCAACACGCTTCCATACAATTCCGAAGTTGGAATTACAGGCAGCCGTAATGGGAGTGCGCTTAATGGAAGCCATTGAAAAACAACATACAATTAAAGCAAATGAGCGTTGGTTTTGGAGTGATTCTCATACTGTAATACGCTGGATAAGATCTGAACACCGAAATTATAAGCAGTATGTGGCAAATCGGGTGGCAGAAATCCTGGAAGTCAGTAGGACTGAAGACTGGAGGTGGTGTCCAGGGCGTCTTAATCCTGCTGACGACGCAACAAGGGCGAAGATTCCTGTGCAATGGCAACCAGGTGGCAGGTGGGTTAAAGGACCCGCATTTTTATACGAAAGCGAAACCAAATGGCCTGATGAAACTTTGATGTGTAAAGAAGTAGACAAGAGCCCTGATGAGCTTCGAGCCAAACATGTGTTACTGGCAACACAGCAGGTAAATTTTCTAAATAGCCTTATTAATCGTTTTTCGAAGTTTCCCAGATTAAAACGGACCATCGCCTGGATCTATCGATTCCTGGGCAACCTTAAAAGAAAGAAAACGAAACAAGAGCTGGTGAAAGGAGAGCTGGTGGCAGAAGAAGAAGAAGCAGCTGAAAGAAGACTCTGTCGTTTGGTCCAGCAGGAAGCATTTCCAGACGAATACGCGGCTTTATCGCACAGCAAAATTATACCATCGTCAAGCAGCATCAAAACGTTGAACCCATGTCTAAGCCCAGACGGAATTTTATACGTGAACGGACGAATAAATAACGCCAGCTGCCTCTCCATCCAAGCCAAACAACCCATCATCTTACCGACGACACACACTCTCACGAGTTTATTGGTGCGATTTTACCACCAAAAATTCCATCACATCAACATGTTAACAGCGATCAGCGAATCACGGAGAAAGTTCTGGATCCCATCGATCAGAAGACTGATGAATACCCAACGTATACAATGCCAGGAATGCCGTGTCCGCCGAGTCAAACCAATTCAGCCGCAAATGGGAATCTTGCCACCAGACCGTGTGACGCCTTATGTACGTGCCTTTACTTATACTGGGTTGGACTATTTCGGTCCTATCACAGTATCGATACGACGACAGAAAGAAAAGCGCTGGGTCGCGCTGTTTACCTGTTTAACTACACGTGCCATACATCTTGAGCTGGCTACAGACCTTACCAGCGACGCCTGTCTAGTGTGTATCCGGAACTTCGTCAACCGACGTGGCGTGCCAAAATTAATTCGAAGCGACAACGGGACAAATTTTGTCGGAATTCCCAAAGAACTGCAAGGAGCCCAAAGGTTCTTGGATCAAGACGTTATCAAGACCGGCCTTTCCCCGTTGGGAATTCAATGGAAATTCAACACCCCTTCGAATCCTGCTGAAGGTGGCGTCTGGGAGAGACTGGTTCAGTCGGTGAAGAAAGCTTTATATGCAATGCTCAAGGAACAATCACCTCGTCTTGAAACTCTACAAAGTTTTCTTATCGAGGCAGAAAACATCGTGAATTCCAGGCCTTTGACACATATCGCGGTAACACCTGAAGAACCTGAGCCTTTAACGCCTAACCACTTTTTACTAGGGTGTACCAACTCCACACAAACGCCAGCACCATTCGAGCCACGACTTATGTGTCTGAGGAAGCAGTGGCGGATAGCGCAAAATTTAAAAAACGGTATGTGGCACCAATGGGTCAGAGAGTATCTCCCCGAGTTAACCCGAAGGACGAAATGGTGTTTGCCCACAAAGCCCATCAGTCAAGGAAGCCTTGTGTTGGTATGTGACGTTGAAGTCCCGAGATCACAATGGAAGAGAGCGAGAGTGTTAAAACTGTACTACGGAAAGGATGGAATAGCCAGGTCAGCAGTGATAAAGACGAACTCAGGAGAATTAAGAAGACCAGTGTCAAAGTTGGCGGTACTTGATGTCCACGTACCAGAAAATGGTGAGGCTTCCCCCTCCAGGTCAGCTCACGGGGGTGGGGATGTCAGCGATGGAACAGTCCTAATTTAATTCGATCGATAAAGTACACGAACAGTCCCTTCTGGACGAAATTTATTAAGAAAGAGACAACAGTATAATGTTAAATCGTAAAAGAAGAAATTTCTTGAATTTTGATAGAAGCCGCCTCAGATAAGTATTGGCAACGAAAACTACATAACGCGTTTAAGAATTTTAAGAAATTGTGAATTTCACTTTTGCCTTCGCCATTTTTAAAGATTGTGCCGTTCTATATAGATAGCAAAAAAAATGTAATCTCTTTTGCTTTATAACTTATAAATTATTGTTAACAAGAATTTCTTTCTTATTTAGAGAAATAAACCACATTTCAACCAAATCCCAAATCCAAAGAAATTGAAGTTTATTTCGTAAAGCTACAGCCAAGAACCGACAGCCAGCATTAACAGAATATTTACAAAACCGGTAGCGGTTTCATCTTTATTGCTTCTGGTCACAATCTATTTAACAGAAATATAAGCTTTTAAGATTTTGCAACAATAACATGGGGCTAGAATAGAGGAACAGTCGTTTACTTTTTCGCTGTTATATGAGACTTTTCCCACTGGAACACCAAGACAATTGGCTATTTTTGTAACTGCAGCTGCGTCGCACATGATGGATTAATTTGTCCAAAGCTCTTTATTAATTCTATTTAAAATTAACCAGGCTAGAGAATAAATATGAAATTGCCACCGAACATCGACTCACTAGACAATTGAAAGTCAGACAAAAGTCTTTTCTGACAAGTTGAAAATCAATAAAGTTTCGCGTCACGTTACGTTGAAAGCATGTGCGTCGAAGTACAGTAGCGGCCGAATAACTCCGTGATAAATTATTTGTAGTTCTGTAAAAGAAAAAATGTGCAGAATAGTTTTGTTTAATGGGCAGAAAATTTGCATAAAGCTGCTGGAAAGAGAGCAGATGATTTTTCAAAAAAAAAAAAAGGAAAGGGATGCAATTAGATGACAAGTTTCGTCATTTGCTCATTTTCAGATATGGGTTTTATGTGAAAGATTACAATTCTCCCATGTAAAAGAGAAGGGACTATTTTGAGAAAGTAGAAAAGGGATTCACAGAGTAAATTCCACACAACGTATTTTCTGCGTGGATCCACGAAAGTGAATACTTTTTCCACGCGTCTAACCATAACCAAGGCCATAGTGGATTTACTTGTATCACTTTCCATTGGACGAAAAGAACCGTCAAGGAGCGTCCAGCTCAAGCCGTTCCATTGGTGCAAAAAGATCCCTTCTCATTATTCTGAGGATTGACAGCCGCTTTTCGATTTGAAGTGAGAATCGACTCAGAAGCACTAACACATGTTACTCAAATGTCAAAATGAAAAGTTTCTTTAATGAATATTTCTTAAGTAAAACTGAATAGAAACAATTTTGGGTGTTCCATTGGTTTTTAAAATGAGTGCTTCCCCGAGTAAAACCAATGGAAAGCGCCTTTACATCTGCTAGTACAAGAGGGTAGTAAAGCAAAGTGGGGCGGTTGAAAGTAATGTGCACACAAGAGAGAAAGTGAAAACCGATATACGTTTTCGAAGTTGCTATAATCAGTTCAATCAGTTATATCTTGTTAACAGCTTTGGTTTTAAATGAAATGTTTCTATCAAATCATTTTTATTTTTATTTAATTACTGCCACTTTATTGATTACTTTTGCTATTTCAATAATTTTTTAGAGATAAATGACACCAGAACAATAAAATTATGGCTGCAGATGAATTTCCTATGTACCTATAAATTTTTATCTGCAGAAAAAAGTTTTCCTTTAACTGAGGAAGTGCAGACGTCTGCATTTGGTGTCTTCCCTGTTTTTTTAGACAAGTATGAGTTTTATATTTTATGTGGTACCTGGTACCCGTGGATACAGAGGCAAAAATGTTTTTCCCGCGGGTATCGCCTTTCGCGAGGAATTGGCCGTTAGTATTCATTGCCATGAAAAGCGCTTTCTCAATTAGACGTTCGGAACCGGCAGAAAATTGTAGGTCCCTTCCATTACCATTCCCTCACAAGGCATGGTTGTGAGAAATGCGCTAGGCCCAGGGGCTCCTCGCTCTGTTGCGCCACCCTATTTATTTATTTATTTATTTTTGTGAGTTTTATATCTTGTGTCTACTTACTAGCAGGTGCATGTATAGCCAAAAAAATAGCATGTCTTCTTTTAGTTCAGCTTTGGTTAATTGAATCTATTAAATATCTAAGCGATAGGTCTATTGCAGGAATTCAAGAATTTACCCGCTTCTTTAAAAATCAAATTATCTCTCGTCGTTGTTTGCTATTGTTTACGACTCTGCTAGTGAATAAATAAAAATCGTCCCTGAAAGCAGCCAATCGCTGCAATTATGCTCCCGATTGCGGTTGTCGATTGACTAATAGATACTCGACTTTTGTCGATCGACATTCTTCGATTTGACGGTCGACAGCTTTCGTTCATAATTTTCTGGTCGAAGAATGTCGATCGAAAACGACAAAAGTCGAGTATCGATTAGTCAATCGACAACCGCAATCGGGGCCTATATGACGCATCCGATTTTTGTAGAATTTGGTGATTTCCTTGAGGTTTACAAATAAATAAAAAATAAACAGGGAGGCGGAACATAGCGGGGAGTCCTGGGGCCTAGCGCATTTCTCTCAACTACACCTTGAGACTTGTGAGATTGGAATGAGAGGGACTTACAATTTTTTGCTGATTCCTTCAACTAAATGAGATAGATTACGCTTTCTAATTCCTCTCGAAAGGAGATACCCGTGGAAAAAATCTGGTTTCCTTTTCCGTGAGTTTTGGCTAGTAAAATTTATGGTATTTTTCAATTTTCTATCTTTATCACACCATAATGTTAAACCTTTTGCATGTCAAATCTCATCATCAAAAAGGCAGTTACCATTACTCGTAATTCTCAATCCCCTATCACTTCATACACAAATAAGTTGTCAAAATAATTGGTAACGCTCATTGTTCCTTTATTTGATCTTAAACGTGTTTGTTTAAAATTAAGAATGGAATAGAAAATAAAAGATGAATGTGTTTGTATTTTATATTATTATGTATTTTTAGGAAAATTTTAGATTCCTTATTATAATTCTTATTTGCTTAATAATTTTAATTACTCAATATATTTATATATTTAATTATATATGTTTTTTTTTCTGTTTTTATCAATTACATGAGAGAATTATAGTTTTGTTCATTAAAATATAAGAATACTAATAAAAAAAATAAAGTTTAAAAAATAAAAAAAAATTAAATTAAATAAAAACGAATTCAAACAAAGAACGTGTAAAAAACTTGAGGGACTCTTCTTTCTTTTTGCTTTTTTGTTTTTCTTTTATAATAATAAAATAAAAAAATAGTTCACTATTTTAAATACATACATTTATAGTAAATAATGCATAATAATATTTCGCGTAGTATCATTATGTGTAAATAGTATTTTTTTTAGTTTAGCTATGTATATTAATTCGAAATCTTATACAATATATATTGGATTAAATATAACACTCAAAAGTACGCATTTGCTTACAAATTTACATAAATATGTCATATTCACATGTTTCTTTTTATTAACTTTATTGTTTTTTTGTTTTTCTTTTGTATTCAGAACATGATACTTGCTTGCTTTGTAGTAAGTGTATGCATTGCATTATGTGTACATATTTGCTTGTGGTTTCAATCTTTTATTAATCATTAATATAAAAAAATAATTACATATTTATAGATTTAGTTATTTTTACATTAAATGTTTATTGGATTTATTTATATGCGTTCATAGTTTGTGTTGCTTGTCAGATCTTAAGGAAATTATTAACTTATGGGGCTTTGTTTTGTCGGTCGTATTTACGTTAATTTACATTAAGTTGATATAATTCTACGATACTAAATTAAATAACGATTTCTTTTAAAAGGATGTTTTAGTTTTTTTTGTTGTTGTTTGTCTGTGTGTTTATGTCTCTAATTTAATATTATTTGATTTAAGTTAATAGCGAATAGACATTGTGATTTAATCTCTTATTTTAGAAAAATTACTGAAATATTTACACAAAAAATAAAACTAGTGCTTTTTTAATGTCATTTATACCTAAAAATTTATATTATCGTTATTATTATTAGTTTATTACTATAGTACGTACAACTAACTATGTGTCATAGCTTTAATTCTGTTTGATTTTAAATATACGTGTTTAATAAGAAATAGAAACAAAAACAGCAAATACTGTTTTCGATTTAATATTAAATATTTATAGTTCAATTCCTACAACATTTATATAAAAGAAAATGTTTTTTTTTGTTTTCTTGAATTTGAATAAAGCTCTTTCTGAGTTATAATATAATTTTTTTTTTCTTCTTTTTGCTCTTTGTGTTCTATTTTAGTTTTCTTACAAAATAGTTGTATTAATTATTATTCACAATTACAGTCAAAAAATTTAAGTTTGAAAACACCTTTGAATACACATTATATTAATTTGATTTCCCATGTGGAGTAACTTATCTGTTGTTTGCTTTTTGTGTGTTTTTAAATATTTAGTTGTTTTTGTAGTTGTTCGCATGATAAAAACCATTCATGAAGTTCATGTCGCCATTTTAAATTGGGTATGGGTTATTAATGGCGGCGCTTGTGGTGTAATTACTTCATGTATGGGTTTTTATCACTTAGCTGATCTCATTTAGTCGGTCCAGGCGGGAATGGGTTTATCACAGCTACGGCGGCAGCCTGTTGGCTAGCTAATACGGCTGCTGCAATTAAAGAAAAACGAGTATTACTACAGTTCTGTCTTAGTTGATGTAAATATTGTCATTAAAAAGTTAAAACTAAAACAAACAAATAAGAATTCAACTTATTTTCAAGTTTAAGAAATCATTTTTTAACAAAATGAGAACCACAGTTTTGTTTGCTTTCACCCGCATAGCTCCCGTTAAATCCCAGGGCGAATTCCTAAACGCAGGCCTTGCTGAGCAAGTCAAATGCTAAACAAAAAAAATCACAAATAAAATTTGCAATGCAGTTAAAAGTATGCAAGTGTTTTTTGATAGCTGCACAAATTCACTTGCAATAGCGGGAAAAAAAGCAATCTGGTACGTTTTGGGACATTCTGCTTCGAAGGGATTTTTTTGTCGGCATTTAGGAATTGTGTGCTTTGCATAATTTGTGCAAGACTTGCGTTTAGGAATTCGCCCCCATTTTACTCAGGGACAATGGAATATTTAGTTTTGAAAGAACTTTGAAAGCGGTCCAATCGTTTTTGAGTTTATGCGACACAAAAATGAAGTGTAAAGGATCGTGTAACGTGTATAGAAGATTAGCGATATTTGCCGATAAATTGAATTAAAACAATTGCAAATGTAGGTGTAGTATGGCACATATACTCCAAACATTTCTATCAACATTTTTGCTCGTTAGGTATTATGGTTTTATCAACATTTAAGATATCTATACATTTTTCAGTCATTCGCAATTAATTCGTTGTTGTTTGACAATGTCATGGTTTATTTTGTTGGAATCATGTAACCACTGCACAAATTTACGGTTCAATAGAGTGGTTCACACAATACAAATTGCTGGTCAGACTTAGTCTAATGGATGTTGTTTAGCGTTCACATGGTCAGACTTAGTATTTAACAAGTTTTTAAACTGCTTCCTCCCACTATTAACTAAAATTGTATTTTATTGTATGAAATTTTTCTTAACTCTGACAGACTTTAGTTCACTTTTCCAGATTTGTCTGTCTGACTTCAAAATTATCAAAAACCATCCAACAATTTGGACAAGAGGTCGTTCGAAGGTTTAAATTGCCCAAAACAGTCGTTCAGACCAGTCTACCTAAAGGTGCGTCCACATATTCTATTTCATTCGGTTCAAATTCGGTTCGGCTTTCGGTAAGGAGGAAGGCCGGGACGTCCACACTAAGTCGGTATTGCCTGCTTGCAATATTGTGGACCACCTTAACAAGTTGTACACACCCTTATAGAAGAAGAGCAAGCAGCATGTGGGAGAGAAGCGATAGTGAAATTTTATACACATACATACATATGTATTATATCAAATTCAACCGTCAAGTTTTTTCACTCGGAGCATGGGTGGGCGTTTAAAAGCGGCAACTTTGAGCCACATGAGTCAAAAATTCTGAAAATTCTTACGATTTTAAAAAAGTTCGTTAAAGGCGTTTTGGTTTCAGCCAAGTGCTTGCTGGACGCATTTTAATTTTAAAACAATGATAAGCTTTCTTCCTATTACAACCAAAGATTAACCAACTATTAGAACGGCCACAATCGCCGCTACGCAAATTTGGAAGAATTAATTTTGCTTTAATTTCACACCATGATCTGAACACTGGAGCTGGTGCTTGTTTACACCGTTATAAAAATGTAAAAACTGTATAAGCAATGCTCGTTTTGATGCTGAAAATGTAAATTTAGCTGGCAATTGCTGACCTTGGATGGAAATCTACAATCTTTATCTACAACTATCTACTAAGTCAACTTTTCTACAAAAAGAAATAAAAACAAAAAGAAAAGAAACATACATCACGGTTTTGTTTGGAGAACAGGGGTCAAACGATATGACTTTTGTTTTTAAACTGAAGCAATTAAAAGCTAGAGCTCACCTCCATAGGGCGCCGGATACATAGGATAGCCAAGTCCAACGTGCGTATGATGGTGTGTGTGGACATGTCTCTGCGGTGGCGGACTTCTACTGTCGGCTGGATTACCACTGCCACTACCCGGTATTCCACCAACACCGCCAGGTCCTTGCTGCTGTTTACCGAGCAGAGGATCAACCACCATCGATTTGTTGTTATCACCTTTTTGTGGCGGTCCCAGGCCACCACCACCACTCAGGCCTGGAGGCATTGAGTTTGAGGGTGGTTGTAGGTTTAATGGACCCGACGGGTTAGCCGATGAAATTCCAAGTCCCGAGTTGGGTCCAACTGAAACAGGATTATTGCCAGGCGACGGGCCCATATTAACGGGACCACCTGGTCCTCCAGAAGGTAGGCCACCACCGCCTCCTCCTGAACCACCACCACCACCACCGCCGCCCTGTTGCGACACATTGGGACTAGAAACACTGACTTTTACGTTGCCACTGGTGGGACTCTTGAGAGCACGCTCGCTAAGCTCGTGAATCTTATGCGTTGTGTAATACTGACTTGCGGCATGATGCAAGGCATCCAGAGCCTTCGTACCGGGATTACGGGAGAGATCTTCGGGAGCGTGATAGCGCGCCATCGGCAGGTGATACGGCGGCGTATTGTACGGTGTCGCCGACATCAGTACATTGCGGTACATTGGGTGGCTTGGATCGAAACCAAATGGACCCGGACTGATGTAGGATGGATGCAAGAAGTATTGAGATGTTGGTGGTGGAGGTGGACCCTGTGTTTCCATTGTTGGCTTTTGCCCCTCCTGTTTGATCTTGACTTCTTTTTCTTCCTTGGAAGAGTCTTTGATTAAATTTGTCGCCTTTTGATTTAAAGAGCTGGACGAAGAGCTCGATTTGGAACTCTTTTGACTGCTGGAATTTTGCTGTTGCTGCTGCTGCTGTTGTTGTTGCTGCTGTTGTTGTTGCTGCTGCTGCTGTTGTTGTTGCTGCTGCTGCTGTTGTTGTTGTTGCTGCTGTTGTTGTTGCTGTTGTTGCTGATGCTGCTGCTGTTGTTGAGCAGCTTGGTGCTGCGCTTGCTGTTGAGCCTGCATTTGATGCGTTTGCTGATGATGGAGCTGTTGTTGTTGCTGCGCCGACATTGGTAGGTCTTCGGGTTTCATTTGAGAACCGGGCTGTTGCTGAGACATTACAGATTGCCCTTGCTGAAGGCCTGGATTATTTCGCCGCTGCTCCGAAAATATGTAGTACCTAGAAAGAATTTAATTCAGTAAATAGGTCTCTAAAAAATGCAGTTCATCTCACCTTCTCAGCTCCTCTTCCCGTGATAAATGCTGAGAATGCTGTTGTGACAAGCCCAACTGGTGGCGCTGATACATACTTGGGTATCCACCCATTGACTGAACTGGAAGATCTTTCGGGTGCATTGGATGACTGTTGGGTTCTTGTTTGATCTCCTTAGACATTGGCTCACTTTTGATCATCTTGGATGACATCATCTGATTTAAAAATATTAGTAAACAGGAGAATCCTTAAGCAGTTTGCTCAAATAAATTACCTGTGCTGATAGTTTGGCGTTCTCGTGAGGACTTTGACTCTCCTTGATGCGATCGTCCTTCAGAGTTGGTGGCGGATTCTGCAAAGCATGGCCAAGTTTGTTTTCATCGGACACCATTGATACAGGACCATAGTTGGGTTCAACGTTGTATGGATATCCTTGCGACATGTAACTGTTTAAAAAAAAACGTTAAGAAACGTTAAACAAAAAAGAATTTGCTTGCAACTCACTTGAAAGGATAGAAATGCGTCATTGGCTTTGCTGGTGACGGATTTGGCAATGAGCCAGGTCCGACTCCTCCCCCAGGAGCATTACTAGATACTGAGTTCGGTCCGCCACTGGTCAAACCCATACCGGGCCCAACATTTTGTTGAACACTGTCTTTCATGTTCTGTTCCTGCTGCTGTTGCTGGTGTTGTTGCTGCTGCTGTTGCTGATGCTGCTGCTGTTGTTGTTGCTGCTGTTGCGAGGGCTTTGTCATCAAGTCTAGTGGAGGATCCTTATTCTTAGTATATTCGATTTGCGGAGGTTGCGGTATAACAACCGCAGGCGGCGGACCAGGAGCACCATGAGGAACCTTTGGTTGCTGATGTTCTGATGGCACCATATATTGTTGCTGTGGGTAGAATTGATACATGCCGTATCCACTTAGTGGGGGAATTGGCGGAGGTACACCTTCCTGAGGCTTTTTTATATCAACAACGTGCTTGGGAGCTTGAGATTTGTCTAGAAAAGGAATAAATATTAAAGTTGCTGAATTGTGGCAATCTAAGCCAATAAAAGACTTACCAATCATCTCTGTGTCTACAACCGGCGTAGAGTCATCAGATATGTCACTGTATGCCGGACTTTGTACATCGTCTCTCGACATAGAGTTGTCAAAGTCACCAGGGAGTGGTGATTTGCGGTTTTTCTTTTGCTTGCCAAATGGTTGCTGATTCTTGCTCAATGGAATGCCTTCAAATAAAGTTTAAAAAATTGTTGATCTACGAAAATTCTCTAAATCGTTTGCTAGTATATCTTACCTTGTTGGGATGACTGTGTAGGACCACCAGGATAAGTACCCGGCTGATGGGCTGTCTCTGGTGTACCAGGAGGTCCTGACTGCGCAGCCAAAGCAGCAGTTGGCGTTGGCCTGAGGGGACTCTGTCCTGGCAGTGTTATTGCGCTGCCTTGCGCATTGTCTGTTTGTGGCCCAAATCGTAGGACTCCCGGTTTTACTGAAATTGAAACACAAACAAATTAGTAACTATGTTTATTTTTACTAATAGATTTCGCTTACTTGGCCCAGAATGCATTTGTTGCTGAGGCGACTGCTGCTGGGGTTGTACCATCTCTCCTATCATTTGGTTTACTATCGAATGCTGTTGGTGTTGAGATAGTGCTTGTCCAGATATACCAGCAGTTATGCTTCCTCCGGGGATAGCGTGTTGTGGTGGCAATTGTGCAATTGGAGGTAGTCCTGGTAAGCCCGGTATTGGTTGATTCTGGACAGCAATTGAAGGAGCCGATGTTTGAACAGCGTTAAGGATTCCACTTCCACTTATGCTAACAGAGACCACAGGTGGTGGCACAGATGGCACACTTATTATTGGTGACGGTGCTGTTACACTGCTGCTCGGAGGTAGCGAGACAGGTGGAACAATAAGCGTTGGCGGTGGTGCCTGTGCTTGTGTGGCAGCTGGTGGCGTTGACGGAACAACTGCTACTGGCGATGGCGGCGCCACTGGCGTCGAAGGAAGAATTGCACTGTTGGGTGTTTGAGGTGCAATAACCGGCGCCGTTGGGGTTACTTCAGGAGCGTCTGTAGCTGTTGCCGATGTTGGTGTCACTCCTGAAGGTTGAGGAGTTACAGCTGGCGCTGGCGAGGGTGTTGTTGGTGGTGCAGAACGGTCTGGAGAGTCGGGCAATTGCAACGAGTCCTCATCCATGGAGCCCGAGCCATGCGCATGACTCTGGTGGTAGCGCAGCCCATTGGCATGCTTGAACTTTTTGCTGCAGTCTTGTTCCGGACACTCTAACAATACCGGAGAGATCGCGCACGGCGACGCAGTCTTACATTTCTTCGTGGAGATTTGAACATTTAATCCGGTAACCGGATTTACGAGACTCTGGGGCTGTGCACTCAATAAACCGACGCTCAGAGCAGGAGTTTGAATTCCACTGGCATTGGCCAAAATAGGAATGGTGCCATTGCTACTGGTACCGCTAGAAGCACTACCACCAACCGCACTCGCTGCTGAGTCGCCATTCACTGGGGATGGACTCTCATCTTTGGATTTGAGCTTCTCTGACCGCGGGGGCAGGAATGCCGTCGGCGAAGTCGATGGCGTATTGACTGCGTTCGTTGACGATGTCGATGATGACGACGACGTTGATGAGGATGCAGTACTATTGGTTGCGGTGTTGGTGGTTGTTGCAGAACCAGCTGTTGTGACTGTACGACCGCCACGACCCTTGGAACCGCCATTGCGAAGTTTGGAATGAACCTACGAAAATAAAAAAAGTAAGTTAGGGAGAATCTCTATCGATTCAATGATGTTACGCAAGACTCACAGAGCTTCGGGTCTCGGTAAAATTGCTAAGATCCGGAGCGAGAACGGCACTGCGTCCGCGCTTACCACGTCCTTTAGGGGTGCGGGAGTCAAGCTCTTCAGTTGGTGAATCACAGAATCTGTCAAAAAGTATGATTGGTTTATAAAAAATAAAATTGCGCTGGAAAAATTAAATCAAACCCACCTTGGAGGAGCCCAATCGTGCCTAGTGCAATCCAGCAGTGTGCCGACGTAAGTTTTGCCGCGCCAGGTAACATTTACCACAAGAACGCCACCCTCCGTTTCGTGCCAGACTATGCCTTCGAGAGTAACCGATGTCCCTGGCTCACAGGGACCCAAGCAGTCCGGCTCGGTGATCGTTCCCACCGATGTGCCCACACATATGTCAACCATGTCTTTGTTGTCACATTTGGCACGCTTTGCAGGTGGGCTTTTGGTGCCGTCATCGGTGGCAGCCACAGCAGCCGCCGAATTAGCCGGAACCGAAATTGTATGATGAAATGTGGCTGAGATCATACCGGGCGCCATTGTCGACAGTGTCTTGCCGCTGACGCTTGGATTGCCCGTGGAGTTACTGACGCAGTTTCCACTGGCATTAGTTTGTGCAGCAGAATTGCTATAGGATGACGTCCCAACTGCCACTGAGGCAGAGTTAGAAAGTTGAGAGTTGTTGCCACTCATATGAGCCGCCGTTGACATCTTCCCACCATCTTTTGGTGGTCCAGGTGCATTTGGCGACCCACTACTCGATGTCTGAGCATTTCCACCGCTGTTTGAAGAAGGCGTGAAAACCCCTGGAGGAATATTTGAATTAGATGCAGAGCCATTGTTGCTATTGGAACCATGGGAATTGGAATTACTTCCAGTGTTGTTGTTTATTCGCTGCCCCATGGAGTCAATGCCACTTGTTCTGTTGCGGATACAAGTTAAATTTGTGCATGGCCCTTGTAAGGTTCCACCCATTTCATGGCCACAATTGCAAGATGTTCCTGAGTTAGATCCAGTCCCATGCGACCCTGAAGTTGAGTTAGCTGCTGCCGATGAAGAAGACGTGTTTCCTGACCGATCGTTGGCCGAGTTATTGCTGTGAGAATTGGAAGAAGTGTTAGCATTGCTAGCACTTCCATTGCCACTGCCATGATCGGACTTGTCCCTGGAGTGTGGCGTCTTGTCTTTTGTTTTTTCGCGACGATGGCCACTGCTGCCGCGCTTTGTGCCCTGCTGTGCAGGCACCATTTGCACTGATGATGATTGATTGTTCTGATTTTGGGAGCTACTACTGCCACCACCAGAACCTCCTCCACTTCCTGTGTTGCTACTGTTTTGATTATTACCACCACTGTTACTGCTGTGCTTCTTGCCAGACGATGACGACGAGGAAGACGATGATGATGACGACGATGATGAGGAGGATGATTGCGATGTGGAATTATTGTTTGGTGAAGCGTCTTCTAAGCTTGATGCATTGCCGTTCTGTTGTTCGGCCTTTACAATTTCGTGTTTTGCCTCTGAGGTTTTTGTACCGGGTTTGGTTCGCTTGATTTTCATTTTTAATCCTTTGTCCAATGTTGCTTGATGGTCTATTGACATTTTCGTGGCTGATTTTCCAGCCCCTTGTCCACCGCTCGGCTGTGATGACATGCTGTTCGCTTGCGCTTGAAGCGGGGATTGCGATGAAACAATCGGTGGCTTGTTGCAACTACTGCTACTCGTGCCACCAAATGTATTCACTCCTGCTCCGGCAGACTGATTTACCAGATTCCCCCCTTTGGAAAATCCGGCAAAAGTCGATGTGGCTAGCGAGGAAGAGCTTGCCGGGCCGCTGCCGCCGCCGCTAAGTGACTTACTGTTGAGCTGTGCCACCAGCGATGGTTGCTGCAGCTTCAGACTTTTGTTACCACTATTCGTGGATTTCTTCTCCTTCCCCGATCCACTGATGAGGGTATTCCGCAAATGGGACAGGGTATTATTGTGTTTTCCCAACTGCGGTGGGAACACCGACGATGGGGATGACGATGACGCTGACAATGTTGCGCTGGTTGCAGATGCAATTGTTGACAATGAAGACGAACTTGAGGAAGACAATGCTGCACTCTGTGTCTTCGGTGTCGCATTTAAATTACCTGATGCCGTTGATGGTATTGTCGCCACTGGTACAACCACCGCTGATGTTAAATTGTTTGTGGAAGCAGCGGTTACGTTTTCACTACTATTACCACCACCACCCGAAGAAGAACTAGAAGTAACTGCTGCTGCGGCCGCTTCTGCGGTCGATGAAGACTTCTCAATATCTGCGTCCAAGTCGATTATTAATTCTGGTATCCCACAAACGTCCCACTCGTCTTCGTATTCAAAATTTGTGTCTTTTGACTCGCTGCTTGATGCCGATGACGATGCTCCAGAAGATGAAGTTGATGAAGTCGACGATGAGGCTGACGATGATGACGTCGATGACGACGATGACGACGATCCAGATGACGAGGACGTTGTTGACGCTGATGATTTCAAGGAAAGTGATGCAATTGATGATGTCGTCGCTCCTTGATTAGCCGATGTTATCGATCCTAATTTATTATTGCTTGTTTTGCTACACGTAGTATTCGTTATGCTATTTGCTTGTTTTACATTTGCTGTCGTCACAGCAACGACTGCTGATGATGCAGAATTTTGTAAATTGTAATTCAATTTATTATTATTGTTCAATTGTGATGAACCACTACCACTCGATTGTTTATTGCTTTCCGTTGCTAAGCTGTTAACGGCCACCTGTAATGAAGAAATTAAATTCTTTATAACTATTGCTTAATTTTTGATAAATTGTGATGCTTTTTTATAGAGCTGTTGGTAATACAAATATAGAGGAACATCGGAGCACAACAAATTTATGCCGAATCCGAACGTTAAAAAGCGGGTTATTACTCTAGGAGGACTTTCCAAAACCTCGCGAAAGGCGTTACCAATTCCGTATAATGGACAAACATGCTAACCAATAAGGCAGCAGGTACCAACCGTATGGGTGAGTTAAAAATCACTTTTCCAAGCAAAGCATCGATTCTAATTGCACACATTGTTTTCTTATAGGTTATCAATTTTTGATTATTTTAATCTCCCTGTCATACGTTCAACTGGCTTGTTTTGAACTAAACCCTACAAAATGTTGGTCACCTTTTATATTAATTAAACTTTTATATCAAAAAAAACTTCATATCAATTAAACTTTTGCCTATATCTATCTTGTATGAGATCAAAAGACCCAACTATAACAGACGAAATGGTACTGCGCGACGCCGAACGTATACCTATGAGCTACGCGAACGAGCATGTGTTTTAATATGAGGTTTGTTCGTTGAAGCCTTAGGGTCTCCTGTGGTCGCTACAAAGCGTTATTTGAAAAACCTAATCATTCATTCAGGGCGATGTCAAACTGAGTGTTTTTTTAACCCTGGGGTTGACCTGGGTTGAGAGTTGTCAAGTGGCATGTATTTTGATTCTAATGACAGGGATGTGTGGTGATTTTGTGGTTTTATCGTTTTTGGGGATTGGAAACCCCAATTTTTTTGACAACTCATAGGGTTGTCAAGGAAACCTGGGTAAAATTCAACGAACAAACCTATTGTATACCCATAAAATCAGGCTGTCCAGTTACGTACAGTTTTCGATCACTTTTTCTTTTTGGTAGGTATGTACGTGTACGTACAACATCAACATCATACTTGAACATATTGTAAGAAACTCAAACGTCAACACCAGAGGAACAATTTTTTAAAAGTCTGTACAATTACTCGCATATGCAGACGATATTGACGTAATGGGAAGAAAAAAGCGTGATGTCATATATGTGCTTTTGCGAGTATTGAAACAGAAGCGGCAAAAATGGCTTTGATGGTTAATGAGGGCAAATGTAAGTATATGCTGTCATCAAACAGGGACACAGAACATCGACGAATTGGACAAAACGTCACAATAGACAACATAATTTCGAGGTAGTACAGGACTTCGTCTACCTAGGATCCGCTGAAGACACGGACAACATCAGTGCGAAGATCAAACGAAGAATAACTCTTGCCAACCGTTGCTTCATTGGGTTAAGAAGAAAATTGAGAAACAAAACCCTCTCTAAAAAAACCAAGGTGACCTTGTATAAGGCCTTGATCATTCCAGTCCTGCTTTACGGTGCGGAAGCATGACTTTATCGAAAGCGAATGAGGAAACCCTTGGTCGTTTCGAAAGAAAAATTCTCCGAATGATATTTGGTCCCGTATGCGAAGACAATGTGTGGAGAATAAGATACAACAACGAGCTGTATGAGCTGTACCGCGACATGGGCATAGCCAGAAGAGAGAGGCTACGATGGTTGGGTCATGTAGAGCGGATGGACCCAAACGCTCCGGCTCGGCGCGTTTTCGAAAGCACATTGCAGGGAAATCACGGAAGGGGAAGACCTCGTCTTAGGTGGCGCAATCAAGTGGATGAAGACCTCAACCGACTTGGAGTGCGAAACTAGAGAGAGCTCGCCCGAAATCGGAGTCGTTATAGAAGGATGTTGGTTGAGGCCCAGGTTCACCCCGAACTGTAATGCCCACCTAAGTAAGTAAGTAAGGTATGTACGTAAATTGCGTCTAAATTGCGTCAGTTTAGTGATTTTACAAGTTATGTATGATTTTATTAAATGTACAGGGTGGGCCATCTACTGTTTTTTTAACTTATAAGTTATTTTGACTCTGAAAATGAGTCGCTCTACTCTTGAACAAATGCACTCGCTAGCGTAGCCCCAATGGTGCAGTTCTGAAAGAAGTTCTTGCAGAGTCTAAGCACCCACTACAATTGGCTGTCTCGAAGTTGCGATTTCACCCTGTTAGATTTTGTTTTGGTGGGAAACCATGAGTCACCCACCAATGCAACTACTTAAGGTAGGTCCATATTATTCAAGCAACTCGTGAGCTACAGCCTTAAAATAACAGGTTATTGGAAAATTGGAGCGAAAGATTGCGCTACTGCGAAGTCGTTCCAGGCAGCCACTTAAAAAACAATGTACTACATAATCAATGGGAATGTTTGCATCAAAAAAAAAAAGATTGTACTTATATGACTAACCCTTTGATAAAACTTGGACGCAGGAAATATTTCTGTTCATAAATGCCACTAACCTAATATGTTACGCTGGTAGGTATTCAGTAAGAACAAGAACCATATCTTTTCCGGTCTAGGCCGATAAGTAATGTTCACACGTAACTACCTCCTATCTAAGACATTTAAACAAAAAAAAAAAACATTTTTCCAAAGCGGTTATGGGCACTGTCAAAGCCTTACCAGCTTTGTAAAGAACGATCACTAAGATGCTTGCAAGCATAATTTTGCTGCTCAGTTTTGATGGCACTTGTTGTACTTATACTGTCGAATAGAATCACTATTACTTTTGTTCCGCGTGATATATGTATATTCAAAAGGTACCTAAAATTACAATTTACAAGTCATACATTACAGCATCCAGACATGCACAAAAATTATGTGATACAATAGTTATAGTGCTAAGTCACACTAGCTAACAATCAAACCTAAGCTATTGACAGGTATCATTAGATAAATGTTCCAATACTCCAATAGTAAGCATTGCAATATGTACCACCAGAAACAAACAGTGACTGCAGTTTCTTTCGTCGACTTTGAAGTCTCTGATAGAATTAGATGTGAGCATCAGACTTGATAGGCTAACTTATATGATTACAGAGATGTAAACGTTTTACCTACCTACCGACCGCTTGTTAATAGGAATTCTTTTTCCTTCGTTTTCATAAATGTTCTGTTGAGATAATCATTCCGATGGAACATAAAAACCAACTTTGTTTTATAAATTGAAAAGAAACTTTATATCTTTATAGAGCATCTCAGGCACAACTATCATTTATGTCTACTTATGTACATGACTTTTGTCTTTCCACCGAATGTAGAGCTTCCCTAATCAAAATGGATTAACAACCAATAAACTTCACTTCCAGACAAATTAATAATCAAAGATTTATGTCCAGTAAACTGCTCCGTCATTTAATTGAAGTGGTTTTACCAACAATAAAATAAAATATAACAACAAAATTATAAGTACGACGAAGTTCAATGTCAAGCATTTTTCTCCATTTATTTACTGTACATACACACATTATGCAAATACATTAGGAAATCACAATTTACCAACCTTGCTGTTTTCCATCCGAAATATTTACTTATTTGATACATTACTTTCAATTTTATAATCAAAACAGAGAAAATATAATCTTTCGTTTCATCTACACGATAAAAAATTAAAAACATGAAATGTTTCCATTCGTCCATAGTCGTAAATGTACTTTTTTTCTCTCTTCACTTTTGTTTTTCTTCCAACTCTGCTCGTTTCCTGAAACTCCGACGATGGCCAGAGTTTTCAATGAAGAAAACCCTTGTTTACACACAAATGTACTTTTATTTTAACTCATAATTTATATATTATTGAATAACAATTTGAAAAAACATAAAACAAAATAAATACACGAAAGAACTGCATCGTTTAATAATTTATTTCAATTTTCACATGGCGGCTTTTGTAAAGAAACTGTGTACATTTAACATAATATGCTATCTACCACCACACTTCACACTAACGTGAACGAGAACGTGGTAGTTTTTGGTTTTTCTTTTTCCTCTTCCAAAATGACGCATTTTTGACAGATGCGTGTTTTGGGTCGAGGTGTGTTTGGTTTGTCAATTGCTTTAACACCCAACTACTGTTCGCTTGTTCGTTCGAAGTTGGACTTTGAATAGGAATAATTGGGATGAGGATGCGTTCGGAGATATTTTTTTTTGAATTATTCAAGTTACACATTTATATCATGAATTTACTTCATATATATTTTTTTTTATAGAACGCAATTTGATGACGTATGTTTCAGCATTTGAAAAATGAAAATTACTTTGCGTTGGAAATGTGTCATACAAAACACTAGCGGTTTTTATAGACCAGCAAATAGATAGTACAGCAAAAGTTACCTTGGCGTGGAATTATAAATTTCTTCGCTGTCGTTGTTAGAGACAACAAAAGGTTTAAGATAAAAAGCTTGTAATATGAAAATGAATGTATAACAACTGTGTTAAAGGCACTAATAATGCACTAACTTTAGTGGTTTGAAAAAAAAAAACACGGCTACTAAATATTGAATTGAGAGAAATAAAAATGAGCGTTCTGATTCTTAGTGAAAAAAATCTATGACGAATTTTTTTAAATACCCTGGTCACGAAAACAAAATATTCTATGCAGTGACATAGACTTGTTTTATTTTATCTTCTATCTGGGTCTGTATGTGAAATAACTTGCACACGTAATACAAATAAATTTTTGGAGTCTTGCTATTTAACTGGATTTTGATCTTTAGGGAAAAGTTTAAATTTCGAACATCAGATCGCAACTTCGTTTAGTTGTCGTCGGGGGCTTATTTGCCGCTGTATAAATAAATTTTGACAGCTACAATAATTGCCGCTGTCTCAACTGCAAAAACCGTTTGTTTTGGCAGGTCGTTAAAGGTTTTCCCAAACCAACACAATTTTGCAGTTGGGTCTGCGGTAGAAACGCTCGGCGCTGTTGGCAGGATAAAGCCTTACGCAAACCAACGCGGTGAGGGCGTGCGATGCGATTGCGGTAAGTCAAATCTCTATGTAATATTATGGACTTTTGACTTAACGCAATCGCATCGCATGCACTCACCGCGCTGGTTTGCACAAGGCTTAACAACTACTGCATTCGTGTGGTTGTGGCCACATACTTTGTAAACATAAAAATTTGACAGTTAAATTTGTCGCTGCAGCAACGGCAAACTCTCTTTGGTTTGGGTGAGCCTTATGCTACTTCCGCACCTGAAATTAACCTGGGTTTCGTTCCAGGATGGTTTGAGTTAACCAAGTAGTGTCCACAAATGCAAAAAAGTTTTGAGTTTTTTTTCATCTTAATGCGATGTCCGCACCTGAGAGTTAAACTTGTTTAACTCAAAACAATCCCAAGCCAACATGATAACCAAGTGGTTTGCCATACAAAATGAAACCTTTTTAGTCACTGGGTTTCGTGATAACCTACTGGAAACCAAGTGCGCTGAATGCACTATTTCCAATATTCCATTGAATTTGACATCAAAGAGAGTGGAAGTGAGTGGAGAGAGAGTTAATTCTCTCATACGTCGTTGACGTTCTGCTCACACTTTATGTCTGTCTCTTTTTAACTTAAGACAAAAAGATAAACTTAAAACTTTTTTGCATATGAGGACACTATTTGGTTAATTCAAACCATCCTGGAATGAGACGCAGTTTAACTTCAGGTGCGGACATAGCATTAAGGATCTTCCAAACCTCAAAAATTTTAGTAGTGAGTTCTCACTAACACATAAAGAAACTTAGAATCTGATTTCTTGTCAACTAAACCTGTCGCTTATGGTTAATAAATAACAATTATTTATTATGCAGCAAAAAAAAATATTAATTTTTATTGTTGATTTGAGTTTCAATAGGCAAAAGAAAAAAATAACAGTTTTACCATACATAGGCAACAGTTCATCAACATTAATATAATTTAACTATAAATAATTTAAATTTAAAACTCCCTAATCAATTCCTTCGTTTCTTGATTCTTTTCTCATTGAAACATAACCCTTTATCTACAAATGTTTTCTAAGAGTGGTGACGTTGTTCATAAATCTTCAGTCCTTTAATCTATGCACAAATATGATACCGAAACTAATTACCTACCCCAAGAGTTTTGAAAAATGAAATTCGTTACTTACAATATTTCAGGTTTTACTTTTTAATACATTCAGCAACTACCAAAAGTCATAAAAAGTAACAAAACACGACACCCTTCATAAATTTCAAAAATCCCTTGGTACGCATAGCTACATACCACGAACAGATTCTTTCAGAAAGTTAACTCTGTCCCTTCTTTTCACTTTGAGTTTTACACCCCATTTGCGAATTTGGCTCTAAACCACTTTAGATTTGTACATAGTAAGTATGAAAAAAATATTTCAAAGCAGGATTGAAACTAAAAGGGGATAAGAGCAAAATAGGAAGGGTATAGCCTAAAAATTCAAGACAGGGGCAAGTGTTGACATAATAAATTTGATCATTACGCGAATGGTAATGAGTTAAGCGTTTTTGTTGTTGTGGAAAATATAGGTTTTCGCAGTTGCGATTCGCTATCCGCGGGTTGTGAAGGAAATCTGGGTCAACCCTTGGCAAAATTCGACGAAGGAAGATGCTTTGATGCCTCGATCAGTTAGTAAAATAAATTGGCAATAAGATACTTTTATGAAAAATTGCAGACGATTTGAGTAACTTTTAACAACATTTTGTTTGGATAAAGAAGGTAGGAGCAATTTTGGTGTAAGGTTTTTAGTCAACCAAACTAAGGAAACTTCGATAGCAAAAACAGTGCTCTACTTTTACCAAATGAAAACGGCATATCATTGTAGTTTAGATAAAAAAGTAAATACACATAACTATAATTTATTTTATTGATTTTTTACTCACCTTATTCGGGTGGTGGCTACTATTCGCCTCACTACGTCTCATTGACTCCATGCAGACGAAAAAGATGGGGCTGCCGCACAACGCGGGCCCACAAAACTCAACACTTCGTCGTCGTTGATTGCTAATTGCTCAGTTGTTATATCCAATTTTTTATTATTATTATTCAAGCGAAACAACAACGATATCAATTCAAAATTAACGTTATTTTTGATTGTTTTAGAATACGATGAGGACGACGACCAAAATGTTGATTTTTTGTATAGTTTAGCGAAGATATGTGTTGATGTAGCGAGGATATTGTTGTAGTTGAATCCTAAGAGGTGGCGGGAGACACAGGGCCCCGGCCCTTGGGCCAAACCGTTCATTTTAAAACTGTAATCGAAAGAAAAAGACATTAATTAGTACTGTTTGATTGCGTCCGATGAATTTACTATAATTATATTACTGTACAATTTAATAGGTTAAGTTTAAAAAAAATATTTAACACTTTAGAAAGCGTCACACACAGAGTGCACCATTAGCCTTCATGAAGACGAAAAAGGGAAAACCAGCAAAAATTGCTTTCGTTTAGTAGTCCGGAAGAACTCTCTGGATCGGGGCCTCAAATTAAACAATGAACGCATTTTCCTTTTCTAAATTGTTAACCTTTTTTTTTGACTTTAATTTGAGTGTTTTATGGCTTCTATCTTAATTTAAAACCTTAAAAAAATTTTTTTTTTACTCCAGGAAAGGAACCATCATTTTTTATCACTTAAAAACATTCACAGGTTTCCGGAAGACCAAACGACATAAAAAATAGCAGCATTGGCACATTGTCTTAAATTTTAAGTTTTGTGTTTACTGTGTTAATATTTTTTAAGCCATTGGGAGCCAATGTCGCAACTGTTTCTCAACCGTGCGAGCGCAGCTGTGGCTGACATTTGACATACTTTAAACAACATTTCATTGATTGGCTTTTAAAACAAAATAAAAATATATCTCAATATCTCACACCATCTGGGATACTTTTTACCATCTTACACATAAGCTAATTTAAAAAGCAATTAAGTTAATTTTAATGGCAAATATTAAGAACACCCTTTCTGCACCTTTTGTTTTCAATTTTATCACTAAACTTTATCAACTTCAAGCAAAAAATTATAAAAACACACAAGTACCTGTTTGAAACAATGCTAAATTCTTACAACACAATTTCGAGATCTTTATTTAGAATTGCGATCGATATTAGTTAATGAACACAGACTCTTATCTCTTGTAAATCAATAATTTTTTTTTGTTTTACAGCCAAATACTCGAAACAACTCTTCCAAAGTGTTTTCTTGTTTTATGTCTTATTGACACTGAGCAACTTCAAGTAGCTGCCACAAACATATCGTCATGTCAAGACAAAACACACCCATTAAGATAATAATTTTGTGATAAGATATTCGTTGATAAATAAATTAATAAACCTAGCACTTAAACAGAAGTCATGTTTTATTAGCAAAAAATGTAAAACAGAACATGTTTTCTATTAATATGAAGTAGTTATTTTAAGCAAGAGATTTTAATGATGTTTAGTTAACGAACGAACGTTTTTAATTATAAAAAAAAAATACAACCAAAAATGCCTCCCATAAAAGGCCGTATATTAATACACATGACATATCCATTCGTATTTTTTCTTTTGTTGTATATTTGGCGTTGAAGGCATTTAAAATTAGTTGGCTAGAAAATGTTTTGGGTATACTAAAAGTCATTCCGCGATCGGGAGATTTGGAGTCGGATTTATGACTAAATTAAGTTTAATTCGTTGGATGAGAGCATAAGTGTAGGTTTATCATATTCGTAAATTTCAAAAAAGAAAAGGTGTGGTGAATTAAATTTGAAAATGACTTGAAAGGTTTTGTATGGCGCCTTTTTATTTCTTATCACAGTTTACATACAGTCGTCAGACAGACATTGAACTGCGTTGGCTTGTGGATTAGACGAATGTCTAAAAAAAAACTCTTCAACAAAAATGAGATGTGAGAAGATTTCATGTCAAATGTCATGCCACAAAGTAGGTACACATGTCAAAATGTGTATGACATTTATGTAGAACATGCAAACGAATTATATTTTGTGCATTCGTTTTCCCTTCATTTAAATAAGATGTTCGTTACACAACTTGATATGGTGTTAATTTAAGTTTTTACTTCCGGCGAAAACGACCATCAACATGAGTATTTGTTTATTTTGACATCTTCTTCACGCGAGCCGCAACCATTCATCACTCACTCGCTAAAACCACAAATAATAAATGAACCTTGCAAAAAAAAGAAGGCACACCACGATTCAAAAATGAAAAAAACACACTCACACACAATAATGTTCTTCCTGAATATTCAAGTAAAACGGTCTTTCCGAATAAATAAATAAACACACCACCGACAGATTAAAATACAAAAACTTAAGCGATAAGATCTGTTTAATATCCATAATTAAGCTGACATCACAGAGTACCTACCCAAATGTATCGTTTTATGGGCTCGCTGACGTTGTTCGCAACGAAAAATTAATTTTATTTTCAGCCAAGTTTGACCTACTAACCATAATTTCTTTTTATATTGCTTTTCTTTTCCTTCTGCCAAACACTTACTACCCTACACCAGAGTTTCCCAAGCGAATTACAATGAACGCGGGCAAATTATGAAGATTATTAAATGTTTCGTTCATTCATAGAGGCGGGTAAAGATTTTATTCCATGAAATTTAGGAAAAAAAAAGTTCAGGATTTAGATCCCATAAAAGCGCCCATAAAAATAAATTAACGCGAGAAAAATTTACGAGTGTTGCCTACATATACACAAGATATTTTATAGTGTGAGTTTAAGCAAACGAAAAAATACTTTGTTGCATTAAAAACAGAGGTCAAGTTGGGTATTTTAAATTCGGTGCTAATGATTAGTTGTTGTTGATGTAAAATTGCTTCTTTTCTATAAAAACAGATGCAGGTGTGACCTTATTTGTTAATTTGTGGTGCCTGAATAATTTAAGAGAGGTGTTGGGAGGTTGAATTATTAGCTCGTAAAATAAAAATAATAATTACAGCATGGATATTACAAAGAAAAGTTATTCAACATACAGATTTACCCAACAAAAATTAGTTTACTCCTACGATACGAAGCTCGCGCCCGATGATAGAAAGATTCCGAAATGCGTCGCCCATTGCACTTGTACAAATAATTTGTGAAATTAAGCAAAAGTAGCTTGAACAATAAATAAAAAATTCGTTGGATGAGAGCATAAGAAAAGGTGTGGTGAATTGAATTTGAAAATGACTTGCAAGAGTAACGATTATTGCTGATGGGTTGCATGTCAACCCGAAATGCATCCAAATAAAATTCATTTTCAAAAGTAATTCGCGTATTTGTCTGATTTTTTATTTGAATTTTAACTTTGTTGCTGTGGTCAATAAAGGAACTTTTGTTTAAAAATTTTATTTCAATAAATAAAAAATCTAAAAAATTGTTTTGTTTTTTAAAAAATCAAATAGTTTTTTTTTTCATTTGCAAATAAGTTTACTCCTTCGTTTGATAGAAAATTTATTAATTTTTGTTTGATATAAACTTGAATTGCAAGAAAGCCTTTGTTTTATCCCATCTCTATTTTGAGAAATCTGAATACGCCATCGTTTTCGATTTTCAAAAGCAAGAAAACATTCCAGTCGATTAGTTCTGGTCACCAAGTGAATCCACTACATCACCAAAGGGAGCATTTCTGCTGGCTAATTGGCAGTGTTTATTTACTGTCCTTTTTTTACTTGTCCTCTGCACTTGAACTTAGCGGTAGAGTTTGATGAGCGGTTCAAGGAGATCCTAGAGGTACAAAATGCCGACTTGCTTTGAGGTACCCGCCATTATATACCTAAACAACTTCAAAGTGCAACGCATCAATGACAAGCTTTCGAAGCATGCAAAAGATACTCACGGCAAGCCACTCAATTAATTAGGTTGAAATGGTTCGTTGACCTGGAGATTGCAGGCGCCGAGTTTTGTTCAAACATCAGAATGTGAGAATTAGTTGCTCGCAATAATGACGTTTGCACCAAGGATAACAATGTTAGCTTGAGTTCCTTACCAGAAGTGATGTCGTGTAAACCGTGACTTCTGGTTGTCGAACCAAAGAAGATTCTTTTTTGGAATTTTCTTTCGAAAATGGAAAAGAACAATCTTAATTTTAAATTTTTATTTGGCTGAACCATATTCAAGCTTTGTGAAGGCGAGAATTCGTAGATAGATTCGTATTTGATTTGTAGACAACGCACATTTTTGATATTTTTGTGACCCCCTTCATGACGGTCTACAGTCTGGCACTACCCTATAGCAGCGACATCTACAAATGTATGCATAGGAAAACTAGAAGTCATAATTAGATATAATGCCATTCCAAAGTATGTCTAACTTAAGATAGCTCATTGAAAAATGTCCAACTAAGTGTCGAACAATAGGCACAAAAATTGGCTGTCTAAACTATGGCTAAAGTGACATAGTATGCAACAAACAACATTTCAGTTGAATTTATTGTAAAACACGATTGAGAGTGTAAAAATCAAAAAAAAAATAAGTAGTAATTTCATTGATTAAGTATCCAAATTTGATAATTTTTATGAAACTTGAACAAGTTATAATCATGAAGTCAAATCAGCTGTTGAGCGTTGATTTAGCTCAAGTCTACAGTCGTTGTGCTTGCATATAAAAACAAAAATAATTGTACTGAGCGCCACCATCCAGTTTTTCATTCACAATTGAAACGAGGTATGTCTATGAGTATTTGGGAGCTGATTTAAGCCTTGCGCAAACCAATGCGGTGAGTGCGTGCGATGCGATTGCGTTAAGTCAAATCCCTATGCATTAAGTCAAACGTCCATAAGATTACATAGGGATTTGACTTAACGCAATCGCATCGCACGCACTCACCGCGTTGGTTTGCGCAAGGCCTTAGACAACTGTTGTATGCGTTTATAAATACGAAGTTGCCTGAGGCTTGTCCAAGTCTTTAGATACCGTCTTGCTGGACAACTATTTAAGAGTGTTCTAAGTTAATTTTAACTATGTATATACGACTGTCGCGGTCGTACTCGTCGCGTCAGTGTGGGCACACTCATCTATTTCTATGTGAGCATAATTTGACAACAAACTTGTTGCTGCCGCAACTACAATGGTGGGAAAGACCTTGTTTTCACAGAATACGTCATAAATGTACCGGAAAACATGATTTGAGTTTTGATTATTTTTTATACGCTGGATTAATTCATCCAATTTGACCACTCTATAAAATTTGATGAATAAATGACAGATACATTTTTTAAAGCCTTCACTGATAACGGAATTTCGTTCCGTCACATTGAAATTTGAGTTATTTTGATTGAATTGAAGGTTGTCGCTGTTTAAAATACCACGAATATCTACTCTCTATCACATATGTATATAAAATCTGTCATCTGCCATTATCGTTTCTTGATGAGCAGGCTCATTAAACATAACCATAATAATCTGTCTGTCAAAATTAAATTGCATCAACCCGAAGAGTGAAGATGCCCACAAGCATAATAAGGTAAACATCCGGTGTGCCCCAATTGCTCATTTTTGAAAATTGGTATAGACATTCTCCATTCATCAAAATTCGAAGAAAAAACAAACTCAATCAATAACGCAATTAATTTGTTGTTTATGACTCTGTGGTTATGTGATATTAGGTGTGAGCAATAAAACTATAGGTAACATCGGCTTACGTGTGTAATATACACATATTTTATTAAAAACATTGAAAAAAGAATAAACTGCACCAAACCCAGCGTCCATCGCGCACGTGTTGTATATAGTCGCAACCATTATTAAACAATAAGGACAAGACAAACTGAAATAGGTATAATCTATGCACATAAGATTAAAAACAAACTTTTATGGAGATGATACAGCATCCAATGGTAATGGTTGAAGTAAATTTATTGCTTTTTGACTATTAACTTGTATGGATTGATTTGAATATTTATAATAGTACATTCAAGCGCCGTTTGCGCCGCCATCTTCACAAAAATGAATTTCCTATGCAAATTTGCTGGCAGGGATTTTGTATTAAGAACAGACGGAAAAGTTTTAACCGACTTTTAAGATTTATTAAGCTTAAAAAAGAGCCAAGAAAGAAAGGAACTTAATGAGATATGGGAACTGATTTCTAAGTGAAATTACTTTTCTATGATTTTTTATTGATTTTTTTAGGACACAAATTTTAACTCAAAACAAAGTTCGAGGGAGGTAATTAGTACCTCGAATAAGTAGTCGAAAATTTATTATATGCAAACGAATAAAATATCAGCAACTAAAGGCCCCAACCCATAGAATCCGTTGTGTCCGTTCGCTGCCGGATTCAACTGATTAAATAGCTCGATTAAATACACACGATCTTATGAGAGGTGACCCATTATCATCGGATGCAACGGGCGCAAAGGAAATAGTAGCCCAACTTTTAACTTTTTGCGTCTGTCAGAACTGATGACATAAGCTGTCAAAACCAATTTGAAGTTTCCTCTTCACACCTCAACGGATTCTATGGGTCACCCCAATCCGTTGTGTCCGGTAAAACTCACTGCTGTCAGTTGAATCCGGCAGCGAACGGACGCAACGGATTCTATGGGTCGGGGCCTTAAAAGTGAAATATGCAATTATGGTAACACCAACCCAAATTTGACGTTTAGGGCGAGTGAATTTGTGGTAGCCAGTTTTTCAAATCGAACATACAGCTGATTTTATTTAGCGATCCAATTTTGTGTTTGCAAAATTCAAGACGTATATGAAAATACATAGTAGTATCAATTCAGCCATTTGGCTAAAATATGTAACTAGGTAGTTAGTCGCTTTAATTGACTCTGACTTTTACTCAGGAGAAGAATATAAAAAACTGAAAAGTCTGTATGGATTCAAAGACATTGTGTTTCTGTACCTCCAAGTACCTAGACGAATTGAAAATCCTGGTCTTGAAAGATATTTTTATTCATCTCTTTCAAGCAGTTGGGGCCGTATATCGGTACTAACATTTTGCAAGCATTCTAAGGGAAGTCTATTTCTTGCCAAATGGCAAAACGTACCTACTGACTGACCACCAATTGTCAAATTAACAGTCAGCAGAAACAGTGTTGCCAATTTAAAAACCAAGAAGTTTTTAGACAAGCTTATTTTTAAATAAAACAACTTCAACCCATAAGCCTATACTTTGAGTCACAGAAGCATGAACGAAATGAATAGCAGCTTACTAAAACAATAACATAAATCTTCAAGTAGCTAGGTGGGGTTCATGTTCCTATAACAGAATTATAAATGGCTTTTACAAACCTCAAAACCAGAAAAACAAACCAAAAGCAAGAAATAAACAAACAAATCCACAGCTATTAACTGCATTTTACCGCGCACATGCAGCAAACCTAATCCGAGTCGCTCCGACATTTCTGATAAAATTAAAAAGATATAAAAACTTAAAAAAAAAAACAAGAATCTTTTTATAATACAGGAACGTATCTGACCAACATATAAAACAAAACAGATATCCAAAGGAACGCTTTCCGACACTGAATAAATGACTGCATCGTATAGGTAGGTATACCCAAACTCTACTGTAAGCTGTAGGGACAGAAAAAGCCAATGAATTGTACAACATATCACCAACCACACAAGGACTCCCTCGATCGGTTGTTCCTGTTCTGTCAGAATTCCACAAATAAAACAAAAAATATTTTTTTACCAATTATTTCCCTTCCTTTTCTGTGGTAGTGCTCTTGGGTTTGTTATTTTTGTGTGCGTCCTCGTCGTTGGTTGTTTGGAAGATTGGCAAAATGTATGGAGCTGGTCTACAGGTATGCTTATACGGAGTAGGTACTCCAGTACACCTTTTAAAACATGTGAACGTATGCGCGAATGTAAGCACGTTATACACCATGTAGTTGGAGTTAAAAGGATTGCTTTAAGAACGAACACAAAAAAAAAAAAATAATAAACTACGACCACTCAGAAGAATCCCTAGAGCGCGATCGTCCTCTACAAAACAACCGACAGAAGCATTCAATTGTCGTAAATTTTCCCAACAGCACTTCTGGCTACAGTGGAACCATCAGTGAGAAACCAGCGCGCAAAAGATAACTTCTTTGTAGGGCTTTAAATGTTTTCTTTTTTTTATTCTTCTTGTATTTTCTTCATTTCGAATCATCATCATCATTATTGCAATGTTCATCCATCCGGGTGCGGCGTTGTTGGTTGGCTGTGGACCTGGCGCTCTCAGTGTGCATTCTGATGCACTGAAATGGAAATTTTGCACGACCTCAAACGGCTGAATGTACACGGAATTTTTTTTTAAGTACACCGACCGACCGAAACACACACAAGGTAGTTATTGTTTTTTTTTTTTTTTTTTCTCAAAGCAATTTTTGCGCTACTGAAGGGGGGGGACAAAAATTGATGCCAATTTGTTTGAATTGTTATTTACAATACATTGTGTCATTGATTGTTTGAAAACAAGGTAAAGTGTTTTAAAAGATCCTTTGGGAGAAAGTTGGATAACAGTGCCATTTACATTCCTCTCTTACTATCTTAAATCACTTAATTGTTGTACTAATTATTAAAAAGAGTTAGCCTTAAAACATTAGTACTAACAATTAGAGTGGTACCCGTGGCGTAGTAGTTAGTGTCAGTGGGAGCTTGAAGTTATAAAGTCCCAGAAGGCAAAATTTTCTTAATTATGCTGTCATGAAAAATCCTTCCACTCAGCTGTGAGCTGTGCAAAAATGTGTAAGTCACTCCATTCCTTCAAAGAGAAATGTGCTAGCCCCCGGGGTTCCACGCGCCTTGTTGGGGCAAGAGGCATCCTATTTACTGATTTGTTTCTTTATTTGCAAACAAACATAACTTAGGGAAGCAACCCAATCATACTCAAAAAAGGGTTAGGTTCTCTTTTCCAATTACGTGGGACTGAATGATATGGAGAGGGCAACAAATTCGCTAATATCCTACATTTGCTGCAACTCTACTACACCATAATGAACATTTAAGCTGCTTGTTTTTAGTATACAGGAGTCACCAAACAGGTGTTTACAAACGCAATTTCGTGGCACCCTACTGTCAAATTATGAGATTGCAACATCTGGTCTAAACATTTTAACAACCAAATTACATAGCCCACGCTCTTCGACAGCTTATAATCAGTTTGTTTCTCTATTTTTATGAACAAATTCTACCAAACGTTTGCATACACATTAAGTGCACTATTTTTACGATTGTGGACATAGGCTCTTGTCCGTGGCGTAATGATTAGCATGTTTGTCTGTTAGGCGGGAGGTTCGTGTTTCGAATCTCAACAGAAAACGAAAAATGTTTATGCACGGGTATCGGAATCGGCAGAAAATTGTAGATCCTCTCCATTCCCTCACAAGGCATGGCTGTGAGAAATGCTCTAAGCCCCGAAGTTGCCCGCTCTGTTGCGCACCCTATGCATGCATGTATGTGTATGTATGTATAAACATAGGCTTGATAGTGTTGTTGTACTCTGCCGTACAACAGTATCCAATAATGAACATCTCCAGATAAAAGCAAGGTAAAAAAAAGCGAAAAGATGCATCAGAGTAAATAGATACCAGGTTTCAAAAAGGGAAATCGCGGAAGGGGAAGACCTCGTCTTCCCCGACTTGGAGTGCGTAACTGGAGAGCTCACCCGAAATAGAAGTCGTTATAGAAGGATGTTGGTTGAGGCCCAGGTTCACCATGAACTGTAATGCCCACCTAAGTAAGTAAGTAAGGTTTCAAGAAGACTTGAATAACTTGGTTTAGGCTATTCACAATCAATTATATAAATTACCCCATGGTATGACAGCAGGGACTTATTTTCAATGTGCTGACTTCTTTTTCAATTCACAAGAGGATCCATTTTAAAATTAGAGCCATTTAAAGGGTAAAAATAATACATACATAAAATAAGAACCAAGTAAAGTAAAATAAATCGAAAGTGCGAACAAGAACTCTGGTGAACTAGGACCTACCGCATGGAGAGGACCAATGACTTTTTACTTGTTCTCTGACGCAAGATGAAAAGGCACTGGTTACGCTAAAAAACTTGATAGTACCTCGCGAAAATTTGTACCTACCTCCCACCTCCCAATAAAAAGTCCCATGATCAGACCATTACACCACGGACACCACCATCGCATGCCTTTAAAAGATTTCAAGAAAGACTTTAGGCAGTTAATAAAGTTTAACTATCAAAACTTTAAGTAGATAAATGTATCTACAAAAGGGAACAAAAGAATTTAAGGCACTAATTTCCCAAAATCCCCCTTCCATAATTTACAACCCAAACTGTATTTATCCCACTCATTATGCCTACCTCCTACGTACCACAAAGCTCACAGCCGAGCAAGTTTACAATAATAAGTGTTTCATACCTACATATTGTATACCTACTCACACCCTGCACTCATTCATCAGTTTAACAAACAAATAAAAGTCAAACACATGCATGCATGTAACTAAATACGTATATTCCGTTTGGTTTTTTGCTACCAATGACAATCGTTAAACAAAATAGCAGTAAACTGCAGCAATTTACCATAATAATTTATTTACCATTGAGCAACAACAGCTCGTTTACAATTTCAATTGAAATGCAAATGCGATCCGAATAATTCCATTAGAGAAGCCAATTAACATGGCTTCTGGCTGTTTTTCTGCATTCATTGCCCCGCTTCTTCTTTTCTTCTCGTTTGTTCATTTTTATTATTTCGTTTTTTTTTTGTTATTATTAAGCCACAACAATGATCGTGGATTATTACTTCTTTTTTTTTGTTGAATCGTAACATAAATTATTTTCACAACGTTATGTGTGTTTGTGAGCCAGCCGTCTACTGTGATGTGGTAAAATGCGAACTCAGCTTTAATTAAATTATTATTTGCCGCATTTGGCTTTTGAACTAAGTATCTCGGAAGTTTATTTTAATTTATTTATATCTCTTTTTTATTATGATTGTTTTAAATGCGCTATCTTTGTTCATTTATTTATTTTTTGCGCTGCAATATAAATACTTGAATACACTTTTGCGGAATTCATTAAATACATTCGCACAAAATTGATGTCCAATTAACAAAGTGGATCATCAAGCTGTGTGAGTTATTATTTGTCTTCCAATGAGTGCTGCTCTCAAAGAGGCAAACAATCACTTTAAGTTTTATTGACATTGGCATTTGATTTAATTCGATTGAAGTTGGTAGAGAAGCACAGTGCTTTACGACGACAAGACAGTTATACGTTACAAAGTTGTTAGGTTTGCGATAGAAAGTAATGGCTACAAAAAAAAAAAAAAAAAAAATGAAAACGAAATGGAAGAAGAGATAGGATAAAAGCAGATCATCGTGACTTTCTTATGGCTTTAACGATGATGGTGCTGATTAAAGGAAATTGCTGTCTGTTTTTATAATCGTGATTTGATTGCTTGGTATACTGTAAGTTATCGTTTTTTATTATTCAGGATGAAGAAAACAGACCGTAGAAAGGTACCAAAGTTTGGTTTTCCTAAAAGATGTGCAAGAGAAATTAAGTTCACGAATTTTCAAGGTTTCGTGATAAGCAGTTGGTTATTCTGTTTGTATGATAACATTCCTTTTTTTTTTTTTTTAAAAGGTGATAATTGATGGTAGTAATGTGTTGGGTTTTATTTTATTGTGGATATCTTATATTTAAGACTTTGATGGAACACTTTAATTATGTCTTTATGAAACTCGTTCCAATAACATGAGAAAGTGACAGTTGACAGCTAACACTAACTGTGTACGCTTCGGCGTAAAGAAGCTTTCGAGTCAAGGAGCATATCGAAAAAACTGCTTCTCGCGATTCAGAAAATGGAATCTCTCATCCTGATTTAAAGTGATAATCCACTCAAGAAACACTGAAGTCAGCCCTATCACAGATTCCATTGTAATCGAAAAAAGTCCAAGTTTCCCGATGAAACTATCACATAATTTATTCGGAGAGTGGAACGAATTTCCAAATTCGTAGATTCGGTATCACCAAATCCAAGTGGAATGTAAAATTTTCCTTTTAATATAATAATGTGAATGATGTTGCACATTTGGCGTAAAACAGCTGATTTTGATGACCAGCATGGCGGTATTTAGTGTGGCAACTGGAAATGCTTTCTTCGATTCCATTCGGATTTTGTGATCACAAATGTTCGTAGTTCGTAACTTAGCTTTCCGTGTGGAAGTTTTCTACGATAAAATCTGTGATAGGGCTGAGTATGTCACTCAAATGTCAGAAGAAATATTTTCTTTAAAGGATAATTTATATGATCACTGTCTTTTACTCACAAGGTAATACATTAAAATAGTTACTGAAGCGACGAGACAAAAGATCCATAGTTGCTGTTTAAATTGGTTGCTGTTGTTGTTTTAATTGCTTGCCGTTTACTTGTAATAAATATGAAACCTTTTGATTGCCCCTCCGCTCTCCAAAACCTTTCTGAATATATAAATATTTTTACAAATATATTGTAATGGGGGTCTATGAAATAACTCCCATGAAATAAGTCCCACTTTTAAAAACGAAATAAGTCCCACCAAAAATTGCATAAAAAAATGAAATAACTCCCACCAAAATGAAATGATTTAAAATTTTACTTGAAATGAAATAACTCCCACTCAAAATGAAATAACTCCCCCTTTAATAATATATTTCTTAAATGAATTAAGTCCCACTTTCATAAACGAAATAAGTCCCACTTTTTCATAGTTTAATGCGATTTCAAATAAGAAGTATTTGGCTCTTCGAAAAAAACACAGATCGAATAATATGAATAATCAAAGCAGAGGAATATAAAGAAAAATCATATACAAGCAAGATGAGCCATGAGAGGACCATGAGGACAAAAAATTAGGGTTGTTCCTTTTACGAAATATTGGACATTTCGTAAAAGGGACAACCATAACTTTTTGCATAAGAAAAAATATAAATTTAGGGCTATGAAATAACTCCCACTTTACAAAACGAATTTATTCCCACTCAAAATGAAATAAGTCCCTCTTAAAATAAAAACGCGTAACGAAATAAGTCCCACCAATTGACGAAATAAGTCCCACTTTTAAAAACGAAATAACTCCCACTTTCAAAATAGCAATTTTTGGTGGGACTTATTTCGTTTTTAAAAGTGGGACTTATTTCGAGGGAGTTATTTCATAGACCCTGTAATGGGGCAGGTAAAGGGTCGAGCAAGTCCCGAAAAGTAAATATTTGTACCCTTACATAAACAGTATTTCTTTCGATAAACTCAATGCCTGTATTTTTTTTTTTAACTGAAAACAAAACTGAATCAATCGAAAACGAAAGACAGATGAAAAGGATGCAGGAAGGCTACAAATACGAGAAGACTGAAAGCAATTGAAGCTTGAGACCTATAGTTAGGATGCATTTTTAGTTAATGGAACTTAAAGTTGAATGTTCACATTGGCTATACTTTTCGATCATTCACATTCGATTACTATCTAACAATACCGATAAAAGAAGCCTCAATTTATGTGACGTTTACTATAATCTTTATAAGACATTTAAACATTTATCCATCATTGTGTTCCCGGAGTCACTGTGATTCAAGGGAGGAATAGGACTTTAAGATCATACTTGAAAAGATTATACAAAACTCAAACGTCAACACCAGAGAAATATTCTTTCAAAAATCTGCACAATTACTCGCCTACGCAGACGATATTGACGTATTAGGAAGAATTAAACGTGATGTCATAGTTGCTTTAGGGAGCATTGAAACAGAAGCTGCGAAAATGGGTTTGATGGTTAACGAGGACAAAAATAAGCATGTTCTGCCATCGAAAAAAAGACTGAAAACATAGACGAATTGGACAAAACATCTCAAACGTACATCCCTTCCAGGTGGTAAAGGACTTCGTCTACCTAGGATCCGATAGACATGGAAAACAACACAGTGCGAAGATCAAACGGAAATCACATCTACCGCTGCTTCTTTGAGCTAAGAAGGCAATTCAGAAACAAAACCTATCCAAAGAAATCCAAGGTACTCCTTTATAAGACCTTGATCATCCCAGTCCTACTTTACGGCGCGGAAGCATGAATTTTATCCAAAGCGGATGAGCAAACCCTTGGCCGTTTCGAAAGAAAAATACTCCGAATGATCTTTGGTCCCGTATGTGAAGACAATGTGTGGAGAAGAAGAATCAACGAGCTGTATGAGCTGTACCGCGTAGCTTAAAGAGTACGCATCGTGAGGCTACGACGGCTGGGACATGTAGAGCAGATGGACATCATCGGTCCGGCTCTACGGGTTTTTGAAAGCACATTGCTGGGAAATCGCGGATGGATAAGATCTGGTCTAAGGTGGCGCCATCAAGCAGAAGAAGACCTCAACAGACTTTAAGCGCAAAATAGAGCCCGAAATCTTTATCAAAAGATGTTGGTTGATGCCCATAGAATCCCCCGAACTGCAATGCCACCTAAGTTTATAATAGATATAAAAAAACAGTCTTCTTTGGTTGGTTTACTATGAATGGGGAGGAGGGGAGGCTATTCCCCATTTTCTCTGTTCATGCCCCGCTTTAACTCACAAACGTAGGATTACACCTAGGATCGTGTTTCTTTAATGATCCTAGTGATCTTACTCACATCGATGCCCTGCGTGTCTCCCGCTTCTTTGTAAGCTCAAAATGGTTCCATTAGGATCAAAATACATTAACTAGATTAAGTATACAATGTGCCCAATGGGCCTAAGAGTGTTAGCCGAGCTGACAGCCACTTTAACATAACCTAACCTGGTTGGTTACTATCAAATAATGAGAATGACTTAATAAGCTATTTAAGAAATAGAATGTTAATAAAAAACGTCATGATAAGATAAGACAATATTTGTTGCGATTTCATATCAATCGAATAGATAGTTCATCAATACCCACAGATAGCAAAAGAAGAAACCAACGGCAACGTAGGTACAACAATCACAAGCTATGAAAGTTCTCAAGATAAAACAGCGATAGGCACACCATACATGCACGCCTTCATCGTTTCGTTTTAAATTGTATACAATTTAATCCAATTCACCTATGCACAAACCATTTAAACAACTTACGGTATATCGTGTAAACAATAGGCAATCTTTTATTCGCCGTTCCTAACACTCAAAACGTTCAATTACAATTGCCACTACTGCCCTTGCTTTTTCGCCTGTGCGATGGCGGCGACCGACATCGACGTCCGAATGCGAAGACTTGTTACAACAACCGGAAGAAGAAAATAAAAACATAAAAACAGAAACGTCAACTATTTTCTCGCCTCGAGTCATGCAATGGCAATCGTGACTCTTTAGCTAGAATGTAAACGAATGCGTGTTAATTGATTTGTGCGGCCGGCAATGGAAAAATTATTATTTATGACACACGCAATGGAACATAAAAAAAAGTTACCAACAATGCCCCCTCCCGTTGCAGTTATTGCAAACTTCAATTGATATTGACAAAAAATCACGTAGCAAAAAAAAAAAAATGGGCGAAATCAACAGACCATAATTCATTCCTTAATTTGTAAGCTATAGATACTCTCTGTTGTATGCGAGGTACCACAATCCACAAAACCGAAAAAAATGTTCCTATTGCAACTGCAATAGAGAGCGCAATCGATATTTTCTATAGTGAAATGTATCACGCAATTGGGCGTATCAAAGGCAATCATCCTACAAAAGCAAATAAAAAAAAAAAACCGAAAACATCGATGCCATGCGAGTGCAGAAAAAAGGTTTAACCCACTCGATATATCTACATAATTGAGAATAATTGCTACAATCTGGCCGCAGTGTGGAATTGGTAAATTGTGATGGAGAATAGCCGAAAGGGGTGACAGTCGGGCTAATTGAAGTTTCAAAATGAATGGCAGTTGATTCGCACTTGAGTATCATGTTTTAAACAAAGTTGATGCTAAAAATTGACTTAATAGTCAATATACACTGATTGGGCGCCATTTGTTTTTTTTTTGTGATTTTAATTAGAAAAACGTTTATTAGGCAGCATTGCCACTGACAAGTGTTGAGAATATTTAACAACATTTTATCGATATTGCAAAATCAAAGAAACCAATCGACTGAGGTAAATAAAGTACTATTGAATGTTGCAAGTGTAGGTTGTTAGTAGTAGTATCTATTTTGGAATGTACTGAAAAAGGCAATTCAGGGGAATGCTGTTAAGAGTTTTAGAGCACTATCAAAGTAGGCATTCCGTAGTCATTAAAATTATGTTTTAATCGATTGATTCCAAAAATGCTTTCACAAACAGAAAACATTCAGTTGGGAGTGAATTACCTCATCGGTTATGGATCAATACGTAGCTGAATCTGACAGCATTGACTCAAAGCGACAAAAAAAACTTCAAAGAGTTACTGTTTTTGCTGATTACTAACTCATTATTAATTTATAACTTGCCTTAAGATCTATCATCCTTACATAGTGTAAAACAAAGTCGCTTTCCGCTGTCTATCTGTATGCTTAGATCTTTAAAACTACTCAACGGACTCTGGTTCGGTTTTTTTTTCCAAATAGACATAGTGATGCAAGAGAAAGGTTATAACTGGAACCTTAGAAAACACTAGACCAATTCTGTCACCGTAAGAGTGCTTCATCGTTAACAAATTGTTAATCGACCTGGAGGACGAAGGTTTCAAAACCATAGCCTATGCCGATGATGTAGAAATTGCCGTTTCAGGCAAGCACCCACAAACCCTAGCTGAGCTACTACAAACAGCACTTAACAAGCTTAACAATTGGGCTGTAGATTGTGGTCTGAACATCAATCCACACAAAATGGAATTAGTTCTCTTTACGAGGAAATACAAAATTCCGGACTTCAGACCCCCAAATATTAAAGGGGTAACTCTCCCACTGGCTAAATATCTAGGTCTCATTTTTGACAAAAAACTGAGCTGGAAAACCAATATTGAGGAAAGAGTAAATGAAGCCAACGTGGCACTCTTCTCCTGTAAAAAAGCCATTGGTGGGAAATGTGGTTTCTCCCCCCAAATTACCCATTGGCTGTTTACCTCGGTAATAAGACCGATACTCACATTACGGGGTGAAAGCACTAGACAAGATGATCAACTACAACAAGCTGGCCAAAGTTCAAAGAACGGCTAGTCTGTGTATTAGTGGCGCACTGAGGACAACCCCATCGGACGCCCTCAATGTACTACTAGATCTCACACCCCTAGATATTTTCAGCAAACAAGTCGCAGCTAGCTCAGGTGCTCGACTCAGAGCTACATCACAGTGGACCAATAATCCAATCGGCCACACTACCATTCTAACTTTAGATTCTTACCGAATCGATCCGACTACTCCCAAGTTGATGTTTGACAATAGTTTCCAAGTAACCATACCTTCAAGAGAAGCTTGGGAAAATGGCACACTTTTGGAAAATGAAGCAATACACTTTTACACCGGTGGTTCAAAAACCAGCGAAGCTGTGGGAAGTGGAATCTACTCAGAAATCTTTTCTTCCGCCTACCCGATAATTGTAGTGTGTTCCAAGTGGAAATTCTGGCGATTAAGGAGGTGCTGTCTTGGCTCAAAGAAAACGTCACATCCTCCACGGATATTCGAATCTTCTCAGACAGCCAAGCTGCCCTTAAATCTCTTGCCTCTGTCTCTGAGGAAGATGTAAAATCAGTTCAACATTCACCTTTCATGGGTGCCAGGGCACAGGGACGTACCAGGCAACTGTATGGCAGACGAACTAGCCAAAAAGGGCACAACCACTTTCCTACGCTCAGAATGGAACAATGGAACAACAAAGGTGCACCTATTGCTGCATTTAAACTCCTACTTAGGCAAGACGCTTCAGGGATAACAAACACTAGATGCACTGTGAGTAACAACTGCCTTGCAACCAAAAAAGTTTGGCCGTGTGTAGACTCAAAACGCTCGAAGAGTTTGTAAGCCCTGAACCGCCCGTATCTAGGTTCTACCATAGGTGTTCTTACGGGACACTGTCTAATAGGAAGACACGCCAAAAGACTTGGTGTGTTTTCCAATGATTTCTGCAGGAGCTGCATGGACGAAGAGGAGGAGGAAACCGTTCAATACCTTCTTTGCTCATGCCCTGCACTACTTCATAGGAGGAAAACTCATCTCGGTGAGTTCTTCTTCGATGATACTAGCGACTTAGCTTACATAGACCCTACAAGTCTTTCGAAATACATTAAAAGTTCCGCGTGGTTCGACTGGCAGGTGATCAACCGGCTAGTCCCGTAATGGAAGATTAATAAGTGATCGACTCGTTAATCTTACATCGGATTTCTGAGATCAGTATGTGATTAACTTGCTGATCTCTGTGGTATCACAATGGGCTCTTGCGGCCTAAGTGTGTCAGGCAATGTACTCATTGGCTGACAGCCACTTCCACCTAACCTAACCTAACCGGTGTTAATCCACCATTTTGAAAAACGCAATTTCCCAAATATTTAAGGCGTTAGAGGTTAGACATTCCTTCGAGAAAATTATGAAAAAGCGATAGAAAACGATAATACGTTAAAGTAAAGTATTTAAATAAACAAATAACAAAATAGAGTGGCGTAACGGTCCCGGTGCCTACCGCACTTCTCACAAGCATGCCTTGTGAGGGAATGCACGGTTCCGAACGGCTAATTGAGAAAGCGCCTTTCATTGCCATGAATGTACTAACTAGACAATTCCTCGCGAAAGGTGATACCCGTTGAAAAACGTCAAAGTATTTAGTCACGTATCAAATGCAAAATGATAATCCTTCTTACGATAGGCGTTTTAGTAAAACGACAGTGATATGACATAGCTCTAGGTGTCACAACTCACAACTCGCATTTGGATAAAATAACTTTAAAAATTATGGTAGGAACAATGTAGACAGAGAAAAGACCAAACTTAAATTTTTATCAAAACACAAATAGCCGTTTTTCGAAATTATATTGCTAATTTCGTCAATTCATCCCTTCTTTCATTCTACATCGTACAACGTATGTACATGCCATGTCCAATTCGACAGCTTAGCCAACCGTATGGAATCTTTGTCAGTGGCTTTTACGATGGAAAGGGGCTAATCTTGTCAGCGTATGTATATAAAACACAGTGGCAGTTCACAGTCATTCCAGCCTATCACAAAGGTTTCGATTTGAATTTAACTTAAAGGAATTGACACATAAGTAAAATTTCTGCCAACTTGAAATCTACTCACAACGCGAAAGCCAACATTTATGTTGTGACAAGCAAGTAATAGACTTGATGCAGTAGAAGGGGTAAGTAAGAAGTAAGAATCCGTACAGAAACTCACTTTGCTTCAAACGGGCGACAATCACAGTAGAACCTAAATGCGCAAGTTAGGTTCCAAGTCAAAGCCTTGTAACGGATCGTTGTGACATTATGAAATGTGACGTTGGGCAAACATCCAACCTGAGATCACGATTTTCAATAGAAATCACTTGATTCTGACACAATACTTCGTTTCCCACACGATACAAAAGAGATGAAATGAATTCCGCAACGTCATAAAACGTAAATAAGTACATGTATGCAACTTTCCTATTCCAATTTAAAGCTTAGCCACATTATTCGCAAAACCACAAAAGTGAAAACCAATGTAATTTTCAATTCAATTTAATTAACATATTCAACTATACCAACAAAAAGAATACCGCTATCATGTTCTAATAAATGTGCTTGAAAACCACATTATTTTAATAAAATTGCAATCACAATAAAAAACAAACAAAGGAAAACTACATTCAATTAATTCATTGGTATTGTTCAAAAACCAATATATCATTTCGTCGAAAACATAAAAATACCGTCGTACGAGCCTCGAGTGTTTTCCCTTTTTGAAGCATCAAATTTTCATCACTCAACTTGATAAAATATTATTATTATTATTACAATTTTTAGAAATTTAGAAATTCAAATCAAATGATTTAATTTATTAGTAGCATCGATGTCAACAATCAAATAATTGCGAAATGAAAAAGAGTTTTTTTTTATTAACCGTAGTTGCATTAATGAATCAGAAAAATGTTTCATTGAAAAAATAATTATATAAAATAACTATCACCGACATTTTCCTACTTGTATATAGATTAGATTTATTTTGATAATTAATTTTTGTAGTTTATTTTCCGCTATTAAATTATTATGCACAATAACGATCGATAAACCGATATTTAGAAATGTGCTGAATCACGCCATTTAAAATTGTTCGCATCATTCGATAATTATGAGGATATGGAAAGACCATTTCTCCAAGCTCTTTAACGGCGATGATGAACCCAATTCCGCTGTTAGAGAGATAGAATCATTCGATTTAGGCGACGTAGACAAACAATTCCGCCAGCCCGACCTGAACGAAGTGAAGACAGCAGTATCCAAGCTAAAGTCCAACAAAGCTGCTGGAGCTGATGGCCTCACTGCCGAATTGTATAAGGCGGCAGGCGATGACCTGGTCAGGAGTATGCACCAGCTCATTTGCAAAATATGGTCGGAAGAAAGCAGCCCAATGAATGGAACCTCAGCATTGTAGCCCCGGTCCTCAAGAAGGGAGACCCTCTGAACTGCGCCAACTACAGTCTTCTGTCTTCTTAACATCGCGTACAGGATCCTCTCTGCCGTATTGTGTGAGCGTCTAAAGCCATTCGTCAACAACCTGATAGGTCCTTATCAGTGCGGCTTTAGACCAGGAAAGTCCACCATAGACCAAATCTTCACACTACGGCAGATCTTAAAAAAAAAAACCCAAGAACTTCAAATCGATACTTACCACCATTTTATCGATTTTAAGGCCGCATATGACAGCATCTATTGAGAGGAGTTATATAGAGCCATGTCTAGTTTTGGCATCCCTACCAAACTTGACCGATTGTGTAGGATGACGATGGAGAACGCACGCTGCTCCATTAGGGTCGGAAAAGATCTCACTGATACGTTCGATGTCAAAAGAGGTTTTAGGCAAGGCGATGCACTGTCATGCGACTTCTTCAACATCGTTCTTGAAAGAATAGTGCAAAACTCCAACGTCAACACAAGCGGCACAATCTTTCAAAGATCTGTTCAACTGCTCGGATATGCCGACGATATTGACATAATTGGAAGAACGCAGCGTGATGTCAATGGCGCTTTTATGAGCATTGAGACGGAAGCGAAGAAGATGGGTGTAGTGGTAAATGAGGGCAATACCAAGTACATGCTGTCATCAAGAAAGGACACCCAACACCGAATTCTTGGACAGAACGTCACGATAGCCAGCTATAACTTTGAGATAGTTAAGGACTTTGTCTACCTAGGCGCCGCGCCGGCGCCGCTAATAATTCAGACAACGACACCAGCGCTGAAATCAAACGAAGAATAACTCTTGCCAATCGCTGTTTCTTTGGACTAAGAAGGCAATTGAGTAGTAAAGTCCTCTCTCGAGCAACTAACGTGTCCCTGATCATCCCGGTCCTTATATATGGCGCAGAGGCATGGACTTTGTCAATGGCAGACGAGAACGCTTTAGGATGCTTCGAGAGAAAAATTCTTCAGGTGATTTTTGGTCCCGTCTGCATAGATGGAGAATGGAGAAGAAGATTTAACCACGAGCTGTACGGGCTGTACAGCGACACTGACCTGGTTAAACGAGACAAGGTCCAGCGGCTTAGATGGCTGGGTCATGTAGAGCGAATGGACACCAACGCTCCGGCCCAGAAAGTCTTCGAATCCAATCCCGAGGGATGACGCTGTAGAGGAAGACCGCGACTTAGGTGGTGCACGCAAGCAGGAAAGGACCTCAACCAACTTGGCGTGCAAAATTGGAGGCAGCTAGCTAGGGACCGAGCTGGCTGGGGAAGCATGTTGGTTGAGGCCCTGGTCCGACCCGGACTGTAGCGCCACCTTATGTAAGTAAGTAATATTCTCATACAGCAAGTTTCGGTGCCCCCACATCAAGTAAGGGCAGCCATATGATATTTATAATTTGCTAGTTCAAAGATTTTTAACTAAGTCATATAAAATAAAAATAATAAGCCAAAACACATCTTATGTCTTTCAAGTTTCAATCTGGATTCATTCGAAATTGCAATATGCCATGCAGACACAACATAGTTGAAATATAATTAGGTAGGTATTATATTAAATATCGATTCAGCAAAAAAAAAAACAGAATACAAAAATCCTCATTCCACATGATCACAGATGAGCAGACCGATACGGAGCGGCGACACCAGCAGCGCCGCTTTTGCCCCATCGTGTCATCATCAACACTGCCCCATGTAAGCCATGCCATAAAAATGCATCAAAAGATGGTGATGATAGCCAAAGGCAAGTCCAACTTACCTGCATCCTACCTCCTACATACATATGTATATACTTTATACATATTCGGCAGTAATTCACAACATGTACGTGTTAGTTCGACACTAAAAATGGAGAGCATGAAAGTATCTGGAAACTGGAACTAAAGACTAAACGATAAAAGATATGTGTGTGCATATGCAACATGGTTCACCATTGTATGGACACACAATTTGCCTCCACAGCGGACGCTGATGAAGCAGCAGCATCAGCGCGTCAACTGTAGAGCTACAGCAGTAGTTTGGTGTTCCAACAGTTGTTGTTTTTAGCCTTATATCGAGTGCCTTATAAGACTCAGCAGTCAGCACAATCAGTGGTTGCTGTGCTGGTGTTTCTTTCGTTTTTTTTCTCTTTTTTTTTATGTGGCGATTACATGATTCGATTATATCAAATTTATAGATTGTTTATAGCCAATGTGATGATGATGAATCAGTGCTTTTTCAATTGAGACTGAAATATGCGGCTATAATTTGTATGGTGTGCTGTGTAAAGCAAGACACAAATGCCACCGGGGCTTTTTGTTTATGGTGCGCTGTGTAGGTACATAAACGGCATTTAATCAATTTTAACAACCATTTTGAGTACCTATACCAACGCTTCTAACAACGTGCTGATATGATCGTTCGTAGATGAACTTTCATATCAAATGATGACAAAATTGCTTTTGAAGTCGAAACATTTCTTAGCGTTTGGTAAGTTGTTCGGATAATTAATTAACAACTCGCTAATAAAAGACATGAAGGATTTATAAAATAACTAATTCAATGACACAAAGTTTTCGTTAGGAGTATATTGTTTACGACCATGTTGTTTTCAAACAAGTGTGCGTGTGCATATTTAAACGTCAATTATTGTGGAGGCAAGGAACATGCTACTTTTGTAAACACAAAACACTTAAAAAAAAGAAACTATAGTTTTTTTTATGACTTTATTCTCATCTGGTTTAATTGCCGCCATATTTGAGCGAAGTAGGCGAGCCTAATAAATCTTAATAATTGGCTATTGGCATTGAAGTTGTCGTAGTGTCTGTGTCAGTCGCTTGGTTTTGTTACATTGTGAACACAAGCAGCAATCGACTTGAAGTTTGTGCAGTAGTAGCTGAACATTTTAATTAGCGATTAGATGTGGGGTTATAAATTTTATATTAATTTGTTGATTGAGTTTTAGCATGCCGATAAATTAAGCTGATTAAATTGATTATATAAAAGAGTGAAGTAAATATGTCGTTTGTATACTCCTTAAAGCTTAAACTCATCAGGGCCTGGTTTAAACGGGGATAATTTTTCCACCGCATATCAAAATGATATTTTGCCAAAAAGATAGGCAAGACCATGTGGACTTGATGAGGAAGTTCATAAATTTTTATCTAAGTGAACATCGACAACAATACAAACAATGACCAAAACATTAAGTTTATGAAGACCAAGCACTAAACTTTATAAGTTTTTTTTTTTTTTTTTTCAAAACGACGCACTTACTCCCAAAAAAAACCATGTAGAGAACGGTTTTTATGGCTGGGGTACTCTAAGGAAGTGCTTTAGGTCCGATTTTGGACATGAGGGAGCCATCGTCAAACAGAAGCAGTTGTGGGGAACATGACTATGAGGAGAGAGGGAAAAAGCTGAACAGATTTGTTACGGTATATTATACCACAAGTTAGACCTTTATTTTTCTTCCTCTTCCCATTTACCCCTCCTTATCCTTTTGTTGTGGCTTCAAAGTGCTGGCAGAGTACAAAGCAACCCTAGTCCATCAGCTAGTGGTGTACTTCAAAGCATTTTGGAAAAGCAACCCAAATAGGTACCCCTTCATTGAGCCAGTGGAAGGCTGGAGACTCAAGCAGCAGCGTTAGTAAGATCCAGGAAGGTTCTGGAAGAAGTCCATCAAACAGCAGCAGCAGCAGGTTACTCAAAACCTACTATTTATACAAAAGGTAGAGATATGGCTACCCATCTCTAACACACTGATTAGATATCAGTCAACGTTCACTATAACGTTCACGATCATCAGAATTTGGCATTTGAAGCCTTGTCAATATAAACGGCCAAGAGCCCAACGTAATGGCTGAGTGCCCAACCTAAAGTGCTTTACCTTAGCAAGGAAATGAGAAATGACTCTTTATAGGATTATCCCCATTCCCCCAAATCTGCGCGAAGGTTCACCGAAGTAAGTTAGTAGTTTTCGCAAAAAATGACGAATCCTCTTCAACTGAATCCTAGCTTAAATAGTTTTCCTGCACGAATCCTCTTCAACTGAATCCTAGCTTAAATAGTTTTCCTGCACAGTGTAACTTGGGTCGGTTGGGCCGAGGGAATATGTTTAGAGTAATTGTTTTTCAATTTTCTACTCTGGAGTGGAATGAAATGGAACAGGTCTGGATTCGTTCATTCAGGCAAGTTGTTGCGAATCTCTAACGACCGAGAGATTCAGCAACAAAATTGTTTGGAAGAGAGCGATGGATGCGTTTCGCCTACGGCGCAGACTCCAGCGAATTTGCTGAGAGTACTGCAGATACCCCGTGACGAACCTTCACGACTCTGATAGGTCGAAGTGAGTGGAATTTGCTGAATGCGCCGATGAACAAAGAGACCGCCAAGAAGATGGCACTTCTTGGTTGACCTCTAAAAAGTGCAACACATTGATCAAAATGGCGACTTAAGTAACACAAATAAAATGGCGGCTAGTTCAAAGACAAGGCGGTGATATCATTTACGTAAGAATGTTTTAATGTACCATTTTTTATCATTCAATAGGTATGATAAAACACAAGCTTCTGGTATTTCATTGTACAGACAAATACCTACCAACTTACTTCTCAAAAGACCCCTTCACTGTCATTTATGACTTAAAAATACGTAGCTAAGCTTAACAAGTTCCGAATAAAGTTACATAAACGTCAAAGATAATAATAAGAAGTCACATCAACATTAAACCCATAACATTCGAGGTAATTGTATCCCAAATTATAAGATAACAATACAAGATATCCTTTCCACTTCACCATCGCAATTGTACTCTCCTGAAAGAACAAAATAAAAAAAGAGAACAAAAATAAATTGAAATGAAATTTCATTGTACACTAATCCCCAAGCTAAAAGATGTTTTTTTCTCTCTCTCTTCTCAAGGATTGTCTATATTCGATGTATTAAAGCCTCAACTGACTATACTCCAGTCTATTTCAAACCAAATCTTATCCCACTCGTAGTCGTTCGTAATTCCATACGAGAACTAATCGAAAATCCAGTCTCAACGATGCAAAGGATAAAAAAACGAAAAAAAAGAAACCTAAGCATACGGACGAGGAACGATCTCGCAGCAAAGTGTATTTTCCCATTCCTTCGGTATCAGTTTAATTAAAATTGATTTTCCATTTCTGATTTTCTTTTCTCCTTTTTCCTTTTCTTATGTAGGTACTTTACTCTCATTCTTCTCTGTGCGGGAAGCGTACAGTAATCCTATTTGGATATTCTTTTTAATGCCCCAAAATAAAAATATAAAATGTAGACAAAAAGGGAAATACGTGATTTTTAAGATCTTACATTTTCAAAGTATGTAGGTACCACCATCTGTTAGGAATACAGTGGGGATATTGAAGCAGGGGAAACGAGGGCTAGTGTAATAAAATATACTACACTATTCAAAACCAGGAGGATTATTTTTTTGTCCACTTCTGTGGAAGAAACACAGAACTATATAACATATTCAATTGAATATTGAATGCTGTTGTAAGAAGGTAAGAGAATGGCTTGGAACTCGACGAAGGTAAAACACAAAAACCAATTGCTGTCTGTTTTTTTATTTTTTACTGTGTAGAGTGGAGCATACCGATAGCTACACTACACAAACCTTCATCTTGACAAAAAAAAAAAACAAAAATGGAATACAAGAAAAGAAAAAAGGTAACTCTTCGCGTACGTTCGCTTCTATCCTCTGTCCAAGTGGGTTTTATCTTTATTGAACTGAAACCAACTTTAACAGAAAGTACCTTCTGTGCTAGTGGACAATGCCGACACAGACGAAGCATAATCAATAACAACCGTACATAGTTGCAACTCCAACAATAGAAGCTATCGTAACCAATTTCTTTTGCAGTCACACTGGCAGCTCAAGCAACGGCTACATTGAACGTTCAAAACTATGGGAAGGGAACTGACAATATGCCGGTCGACCACCAACTATAACGATGGCGATAACTGACGAATGTGGTACATGAAAAGTGTTTTCCGTATGGAATATGATTAGGGATCAAAAAACAATTAATCATTCAGCCTTCGTCAGGGAACATCTCTTATGGAACTGAGGTTTCCACAATTATGTTAAAGTACACAGCACTCTGTACAATAATGAGAACTTTATTCAACACATAGCGAATGACGGCAAAAAATGCGTTTTTCATTTTCGGAGTCAGTAGCGAAAAAAGAATTTCAAGTTAAGACCCCGACCCATAGAATCCGTTGCGTCCGTTCGCTGCCGTATTCAACTGACAGCTCGATTAAATACACACGATCTTATGAGAGGTGACCCATAAGCATCGGATGCAACGGACGCAACGGAAAAAGTAGCCCAACTTTTAATTTTTGCGTCCGGCAGAACTGATGACATGCGCAGTCAAAACCAATTTGAAGTTTTCTCTTCACACCGCAACGGATTCTATGGGTCACCCCAATCCGTTGTGTTCGGTAAAACTCACTGCTGTCATTTGAATCCGGCAGCGAACGGACGCAACAGATTCTATGGGTCGGGGCCTTTATTATTCATGTGCGAATTTCGTAAAATTATGAGAGTACAGGTTTGGATTCTTGGTAAAATATGGAAAGCGGAGCAAAGATAAATTTAAAAATATATAAAAAAAATAATAAGCAGCTTCAAAAATAATTAGCCCTTTTCTTTTGAAAGAATTCTCAATTGACATATGACACTGACAGTGATTCAAATTTTGACAGCAAATTTATTTATCTGTTAATATTGCATTTATAGTATGAGTAATTCAAACTCCTTGGCTGTCCATCAATTTCCGCATGTCGGTTGTCAAACAAACTCGGTAAATTTCAAAGCGAAAAACAAACATGTCAGTGCTTTTAAAAACCATAACCAATCGCGAAGAGTACAGCACCTATAAATCAATTGAGGAAGTTTTGATTTAACATTTTTACACAATAAATTAGCATGCAAATAATGCAATTAGCTGTCAATTTCAAATGATTAAAAAAAAAATCTCTTATTAATTAATGCAATGATATAATAAAGTCGTTTCTCGTTTGCATTATTGACAGAAACGACTAAGCAGTATACACGTAAGTTTCCAAATCAATGTCAATGTTATCATCTAGCATTGAATTCTTATCGAGTAAACTTAATAATTGTGACAGGTGCAAATATTCCATCACAGTTTTTGTGCCGAAAGCGATTAAATTAAATAAACAAATTACCACATTATAAAAACTTAAGAAAAAGTTGTTTGGCGGTGCTATAAAAACCCTGTTTGTTTTAAAAGTTACGAGCCTCATACGAGATTTTTCATCGTACTAGATGGTTTTAAAATTGGAGTTCCAAAAAGAGCCCGTAACGTAGCGCTGAAGACATTTTATTGGATCGAAGGGGTAAATCATTTAACAGCGCAGAAGAGTTCTGGCGTTGTCGTAAATGTAATTTGACAGTTGAATTTGTCACTGCACTTGAATTTTAGAGCTCTATAATTTGAATCATGGTATTTATCGTATTCCATTATCTATTCAAGCTAAAGATGAAATAAATACATTAAAAAAATTTAAAAAAGTTTTAATTTTATCAGCTGTTTTAAGATTTCGTAACGTTACGCTAAGAAAGTATTTACGAATTAGATTTGTTTTATTCTAAACAATATTTGTGGTTAATATTTTATCATCTATTCAAGCTAAAGTTTTTAAAAATACATAGGTAAAGAAAGTTAAGAAAAAAAGTTGTATTTCGTAACATATTAAACGATAAGTAATTTTTCGAATTAGATTTGTTTTATTCTAAACAATATTTTTAGTTATTAATTGAATAGGTCTTTCCTAAAACAACACTAAACCAACAACAGGTACCTACTTGTTATGTCATTAACAGAAAAAACCATACAAAAAAATATCGAAAATTACGTTAACATTTTGTAACGCTAGAAGCTTTGTTAAGTTAAGCAAGTAGGTGGCATTAAATTGCAAAACATCCTAAGCAGCTGCTTAATGCAAGATTAACCACACCACAAAAATAAATAAAAATTAATCAAATTCAATTACGAAAAGCCACAATTCACCATCACCGTTGTGGTCAGAGTATTGCCGCATTGAAAAAACAGCAGCGAAATGTGTAATGTATGTAGGTCTTTCATGATAAAAATTAACAACTGTTATTAATCTTAATATGAGTGCAATGGCTATTCACATTTTTAATCGTTTTGTCCATAAAACGCGCACCATTATCGATAATAATAAAAAACATTCAAAAATCCCCGAATGATCTTCAGCAGTAGTATGCCAGCTGATTTTCGATGAAGACGATAACGGTTTAGTTAATTAACTTGCAATAAGGTGGTTCCAGTTCAGTTAACGTTCACCAAATTCTTGGGGCTCTAACATAAAAAACTGTAATTATGGAAATTACATTAGAATAAGTCTTAAAGAAATAAAATTTTCAACTTTCTCGTAGTTGATTATAAATATGACTTTCACACACAAGAAATTAAAACAAATCTTGTGCTTCCGTCTTTAACTCGTACCTACACAAAGGCGTGGCTACAGGCTATTGCTTACCACACAAGGTGATTTATTTTTCTTGTTGATGAATGTGATTAGAGGTAAAAAAAAGTTTACTTTCTCAACTCACTTAATATTCTGGAATGCAAATGAAGTTAATGATTGAGTAATGTGCCAGGCTACTGTAAATTCTATCTATCTGTCAGTTGAATTAAATCTACTCCTTGATATGTCAAGTAAAGATGCGCATGGAGACAACTTTGTAAATTTACGACTTTTATGTGCATAATAACTCAGCGCACGAATGACAGAACATAAGACCGAGTGTAATAAAAATACACACAAAACGCGATGCGATAATGGTAGGTTATGTACATGCAATACGTATACGTAGCACAACGTAATCCTATATGTTTCTTAATTCATGTTAATTTAGCGTAGTTGGTTAATGTGACAGAATAAGCTATGGCAGCATTTAATTTGAATAAATTAAAACCAAAAAAAAAAAAAAAAAAAGAATATTAATATGAAATCGCCGCGTGTGGTGAACACAAATCAACAAAGGGGAGGTTTTTGCTCGGCATCTTGTGTGAAGTTTTTAACATGATGTGTGTTTAGTGAAATTTAGACACAATTAAAATATTACTCACAGACTTATTCAATCATTTCTCAACACTAAACTGCAAAAAAAAAGATAGGTAGGTATTTGCTTAAAACGATTGTCGGCACCATTATGAATTCTTAAAAAATTCCTAAACACTAAACAAATGGGTAGAAAGAAAAACCTCTTTATTATATCAATTACGACAACACCTCGCTTTATCACCCGTTGTCGTTCGTCTACATTGATTAATGAATTATTCATGTAATAAACTTTTACAACTGACATAAATATTGCCTTGGGAATTCTCGTCGCAGCCGTTGCCAAAGTCTATCGTGTCTTTGATTTGAGAAAAAAAAGACAAAATAAACAAACAAGCAACAACAACAATAGAACATGAGTCCACCAACCATCTCGTAAAGATATTTTAACGAAACAACTCGCTCGCTAGCAAATCAAATTCAATTAAGACAAAATTGAGTTTAATTGAACGCGCGAGCGTACACACCCAACCGTCATCGTTATTGCAGGCCGTGTGTTCCCTGGTCGTTAGTTGTTATTTTCACATCGTACAGTGCCTCAGCAGAGTGACATGATTGATTATTCTCGAGTTGTCATGACAGTTGTTTTTTTTTTTTATTTTAATTAAGAGCTTCCATGGACTCATAACCTCTAGAGAAGTTGTTTTTTTTTTATTCTGCTTTTCGTTATTTATAACGTAAGCTCTTGTTAATCGGTGGTCCACTGGTGCTATTAAATATCTCACCGACACTCTTCGGAAATTCGATTCCACTATACACGGTAGCAGCTACAAATCGTGTACCCAACAACACCGGTTACATACAACGCGCGCGCACACTGTGAACTTATCTGCGATTAAAGTTTTATAATAACATTGTTAGTTGATATGTGGGTTAAGTTAGGCGCTGCTGCTACTCTATCCTATATGGTGCTGCTCCGCACAGCAGGCCAATGTACAAGCGGGTTTAAAGTGTATTAGCGACTATTAAGTGGAGGCTTCGTTTCATGCGGCGTTTGCTTATAGTTTTTTTTCGAGCTTATTTGTGCTGTCTCGTACCTATAAGTTTTTGTTAAGTTATTTACGATATGGATAATTGCCTGCCGCAATAAAAAAAGGCCTGGAGCATGCTCAGGTATATTGAGGTATTCAGGAGTAGTTATTGAACGCGACTTTCGAGTCAATGGTTCTTCGACAATTACGACTGTATCAACGTATACCATGATTGGATTAGCTGGTAGTAGCTGAGAGGCAAAAGCTTGATAGATCTTAGATTTATTATTTAAAATGCTTGCTTAGACGCACCGCTCAGACAAACAATAGCCGAGTTTTATTGGGAGTCTATATTCACTTATATTCACTTAAGCAAAACATCGCAATACATCGCTCATGGAAAAACAACAACTCCTAAGTGAATAGCGTAAGTGAACAAAAATAACTTACTTACCTAAATGAACAACAGCGATGGTTGTTGAATTTCTTTTTTGGAACCCAGAGGTTGGCAGTCTTTGGGATGTGTTCGTTAATATTTCTGATTTTCGACAACAGATTCAATAAGTCTGTTTCTTTACTTTGTGCACAGAAATTCACAATCTGTCATATTTTAAGGAGTGGTTGTAAAATTCTCTGAAAGAGCGTAATTGTCTTAAAAGTAAAGAAACGCCTTGAACAAAACATTCGCAGCAACGCAACGCTTGGAAAAACGTCTGTTTGAAAGTTGTTGTATTTGTTTTGGCTGTGCACGATTTCTGTCCACAGAAATTTGCAGGATGGGGAAATTTTTTACTCTCTCGAGAGCACTCTCTTTTGTGCACTGCTACGAAAAATCGCTGTGCTGGAACGGAATTAGTCACATGAGTCACTTGCTAGCTTATGACTTAAGAGATACACAAAGAGGCAAAACCACACACACACCACGGCATCTGTCCTCAAACTTACTTCACAAACACCACTTTATTTTCAACTTTCAAAACCAGTTTGAAATCCGAAAATAAAGTGGTGTTTAGGTGGTGGTGGCAGGAGAAGCAATGGTTTTCCCTCTTGTTCTTTATTCCTCTAAGCTTTTGACTTATTTAATTCATAAGTCACTTACTAACTTATGATTTAATGAGTTTTTAATTCACAAACTCGCAACCCTGAAATATATACCTGCATCGAAATCTGAATCCTAATCCGATTCGATTACCCGATCCTAAAGATAAAAATGAAACTTTTTGAACACAGCTATTGCGAAAAAAATTAAAGTGACATTTGTTTGTTTACCTCGAAAGTAAAACGTTGAAACGCGGCAAATAAATTGAGAACCGAGAATTAAATTGAGAAAAATAGAAATGGAAAATAAAAGGTCTGCATTTATATTCTTCTGAATGCAAATTTTTAATGTTTCTTATCCTTAGAACAAGTGCCAAGGGTACCAACATTGAAAGTAAAATTGAAAGTGAACTTGCTAAGTGAATATAGTCAAAAAATCGTTTTATTGTGAAGTGAATATATGTGATATAGAAAATTCCCAATAAAACGCGGCTAGTACCTATTCCTTTGGAAATAGTAAAAAGATAACGATAGTTCAGTTTTGCTGAAGAAGATCAAACAGATCACAATAAGCCTTTGTCGGCCTTGTTCGGCGACCAGAAAAAAAAACGGTAAAACAAAATAACAATCTTTAATCAGATTAAAGTGAGGAGTAAATTGATAGCCGTAATGTCTTATCGATATCAACCGGAACCGGATCTATTAGAAATTAAAATAAATCGCTAAGCGCGTTAATGGGAAATCATTAAAGTATTCCAACCCTTTTGTAAGTCTTTCTTGTTGAGGGACCCTCTTAAGCTAACCAATTGTCGCTGCATAAATCAAGAGAAAGACTTTTAAGGTAGGTAACTTCTATTTTCTACCTACTCCTTCTTATATTAAGCTTATTAGCATAAACCGAGTTGCTGACAAATAACGTTGCCATGCCAAGTTATGGGCTAGCCACACTTACCACACAGACCACAACGAAAGAATAATAATGCTACAATTACGAAAAGAAGGATGTGCTTCACCAGGGGGTTGCTTGTAAAAAAAAACACCAACTGCAACTTGTGCAAATTGAGCATCTTCAGCACAGACCGACAATAACGACAACAACAACGATGAAGTTACAGATTTTGCTAATACATACATAGTCGAAGCAGAGAATAAAATGAAAAACTCGTTTTCTTTCTTCAACTCTCATCACAATAGCAATCACTTTCAGTCCCATGCGCCAAGGATGAAAGGTTATTTTTTTTATCATATTTTTTTCCCAACCGTAGGTAAGTAGGTACATGCTGATAGGTGGCGTTGGTTGTTGGTAGTTGCTTAGGTAGGTCGTGAAATATGAAGATGTTTTTTTTTTTGTATCACCCCCTCCTTATTCTCTTTGTCTTCGCTTTTCGTGCAACATAACTAAACTTATGCAAAACATAACAACAAGATAGCAAAAACAAAAAAACATATCAGTATATGCGCATGCATTTGCATGATGCAAAAAAGATTTCCCATAGTCTTCCGTTTTTCTTATTTTCTTTTATGTTTTTTTTTTTTTATTTTATTTTAATTTTACTTCTTTTACGTTAAAAGTGTATTCTTTTGTTGTAAGTTGCTTTTTTTTCATTTATGTTGTGTCTTGTGTGTCATGAAAATGTTTTCATAACGAAAAGCCATCAAAAGCAATTTGTTGTGTGTATTGTAAAAATGATGTAGGCATAGCCTTAAGGTATCCATAAGCACACAGCGTGTTACATGGTGTGGAAGAAAGAAATATGGCGTTTAGTGATCACTGAAGAGGTACCTATATACATATTCATAACATTAAACTCATGCAGTGAATAAATTCTTTATTTGCTGAGGCACGTTGAAGAGATTGAATGGCTTTTGCCTTGATGAGAGAAAGAGGATTTAAAGCGGTTTATGGCATTTTAATAGCTTGCCTGGTAGAAAATTTAATGGAAGGTGTTAAAGACTTAGCGGAGCAAGGTAATCGTACTTATTTAAATATTAATGGCTATAGATTCTAACAAATGAGGAAGGAGTTCATTTTAGATTAGAGAATTTCAAATATGTATGTGGCAGTTTGTAATCTTCTTTGGTTTTACAGTTCGTATTGAATTTAATTCGTTTCAATTTTGAAGTCGAACCTCACCCCTGGTCTCCACATGCTTCTTTAAATCTATCGCAGCTATTACAGCAGTCTTTGAATACCGCAAGTGGAGACCATTATAGCACCTTTATCTTCATAGCCTGCGAACCTGCGATAGATAGCATACTTTTATTGCAGAGTATCTATTGAAGCTATTAAAACAGAGGGAACTTTCATCTGCATATGTTTTTCCACCATTTTGTTATTTCGTTGTTGTGTTTGGTAAAAAAAAGTATGCTGCAATGCAGTTGCTCTGCTCTTGTGTCTGCCATATTCCTGCTTTCTGCTACGAATTTAAGGCAAGTGGAGACAGAGCGTTAAGTCCAATTGACTTTGCACTTAAACTTAAAACTTACAACTGAACCCTAATTTGCAATTCTTGCTAAGTACCTTTACCAATGAAGCTCTCAAAAAACTATTGAAATCTATCAGTTCTCTACTGACAGTGCTGCCGGTCTCTCAGCACCTGCCAAAAACTAGAGAATATTAGATTTAGATTGGAGCTATTTTACCCAAATAAGGAGTTCACACAATGCTTTGAACGACTCAAAAACATGTTTCTGGAGCTACTAAGGTTTGAGACCCAAAAAAAGATCGTAGCGTAATGTTTGTTACACGGAAGGAGGCCTAGTAGCATCCGACGACAATCATTCAATAAAAGGAAAATAGACAGATCCTAAGCCCCCAGAATTTCAAAAATTATCAAAAACCGTTTAACCGTTTAAGTTTGCGGATTGAGAGCTAAATCAATTGTCTGAATTTTACACCAACAAGCTCAGGGAAGACTGAGGGCTATCGCATTTTTCTGAATCGAACTTGTTAAAAATAATTGGGACCTAAATTCTAAGCGCCTCTAGTTGCAGTTAACTAAACGTGAAGAAAAATTATCAACTTTCACTAAAGTCTATAACCGCGAAAAAGACCAATTTCTGGTATTCGAACCTCAAACAGCTAATCTTTTCATCACGGGCACCATTCTTCTTCCTGCATCGAAATAATTACATACTAATTCTATTAAGTATTTATTTCTTCAAAGTTGATACACATTGTTAAATTCATTGATGGATCTTGCTGGTATTTTTCTTATAGATAAGAAACCGCAACATAGCGGGGAGCCCCTGAGAATAGCGCATTTCTCCGAAAATGGAGGGACCCTACAATTGTCTGCCGATTCTGAACGACTAATGGAGAAAGCTCTTTTCATGGCAATTAAATTACTATGGGAAAACTTGCCATTTCCTCGTAAAAAGAGATACACATGAAAACCCATTTTTCTGCCATGAGGCAGATATGACGATTTTTGAAACAGGCCGATTCCCAATCATCAACAAACTATAATAGAAGAGAAAGCCTTAACCTTACAACGTCGCAGCTCTAGTAAATTAAATTTATAATAGGTGAGAATGACCACGCCGACATTTGAAAAATTTGCACTTCTGCAATTGTCTCATGCTAACGCAAAGTTATCAATATTTTCTAAACTTCTTTTAAAAATAATAAAAACCGTATTGCTTAATTGCATAAGTCATTTCGTTCAACGGTTTTCGAAATTAAAATTTTGGATAAACATTACCGAATCACTGTCAAATTTCAACGTACCTAGTAAAGTTAGCTGAAAGCTGCGCAATATGACTGCCGTCAATATTGTGTCAGTTGTGTTTACCATGTACATTTCAGTATATGGCGTTATTTCAATATAAACTTGGATCAATATTCAAATTCAGATAAATCAAGACATCGCAGAATTTACTTTAAAAAGTGACTAACATCACATTCACTGCATTTGGTATGAATTTGCAGAATATTCATTTTATAACTATTGTAAGCAAAATATCCCTAAAAGTTCATAAATAACTCAAAGTTGTCCACCCTTGGCTTTGGAGTACCTACAAATCCCAGAAAACGCAAAATCTAAGTATACTCTTGAAACAGTGAAGATATTTTTTGGTAAGTGAGAAAATGATTTCGAATACGTCATAGATTAAAAAACACGCAGACATCAATCAATAGCTTCCCATTAAATTTGTATATAAACATGTGTGTTGTTTGTACAACTCTATATACCTACCCTCGTATGCACTTCTGAACTGTTTTCATCTTGATAAATTTATTTCATGTGATTCTCATTGTTTTCAGATGTGAATGAATTTTTTTTATCAATTTTATTGCCAACATGCTTTCAGATCAGGTAGTCATGAATAATTAAATATTTATATAAGCATTTAATTTTATCGCATTGCTATAAATGTTTATTTTTTATGTTATAATCTGTGTAGACATGCATTCACCATAGCGAGGTGATTGTTGGAACAGCTATGCTTTAGGCTTACCTCGACTTATTGTAATCGAATATTCAGCAATTAACATTTAATGATGTCGAAAATCGAAAATTTTTTCATCAGTGAGATACCAAAGTACCTAAGTACACGTATGTATGTTTGTAAAATAGATAAAAATTAACGGTTAAAAATAAAACTCATTTAAATTTCAATCAAGTTCATGAAACGTTGAATTGTCGAATGAATTAATTTTATATAAACTAAAAACAAAAAACGAGAATAAAAACCAACTCATCAATGTGTCAAAAGTTTTATGTTTATTTGGATTCTCATTTCTCACAGAGGCGGCAGACGGAAGAGTCGGCCGACGACACACACAGTAGAGTGGCGCATTGATATCCGATAAATAAATTTGTCAGCTCTTCTCGGATCGCGGCGCGTTGACATGTTGTGTGGAATTAATTTGATTGGCAGCATTTTTTTGTTATTGTTTCTGCACATTAATTACCTTAAATGTCAACTTTGAATGGACATGATAATTGGAAAAAGCATCCTGTTTTTGTCAATAAATTTGTGTGATGAATCACAAGAATATGAATACCTACATATTTCTTTTTTTTTGTTGGTCTGCACGCTTTTGTCAAAAACATTCAAAAAGTTAAATTATGGGTTATACTGAAATTCAAAGTCACGTTTCGAAGAATTCTGGGCACGATTAAATTATGAACTCTGTTTTTATTTATCAGGCATATCATTCTCGACGAGGGGACTCAACAAAAGAAAGAAACTCGTTTAATTTCGATATTCTCGTCATTTCATGTTTTATAGTTTTATTGAGTAGATATTCATGACGAAAGAGAAGAAAATTATTGAGTTTGTCAGAAATAAGGGGTTAAGTGAAATACATACAGCGTTATTTTTTTTACACAAACAAAAGTAGTGTCACAATTTGTCGCGTTCTAGAATGCAACGTAAACTTACATTAATGCAAAAGGGAATACCTATAAGGGGATTTTTTTCCCCAGAAAATGGCACTAAATTAGCACTGAACACCATCAACGGGTCCTGAACTGAGCGTGTCAATGTGTTCGTTCAGTGTTTTGGCCGTTGAGTCAGTTACTCGTCATTTTGAGAATAAAAAGTGCGCTCATTAAACGTAACTATAAAAAAACACCTAAATTGTGCCTTAGGGCGAATGAGAGAAATGATTTCTTTTCCTTAAAATCTTCAATGTTACGTGTAATACATAAATATAGAAAAAGGACGGGCCTGTCCGAACTCTGTTGTGGTACTATAATATTTATTTATGTGTATATCCTTTATAACTTTTGGTCAGTGAGTTACAAAAATTAAAACTAAGAAATTTACAATAATAAAAAAAAAAAAACAATGATGAAGTCAGACATTGGCTGCGACTGACAAGTACCGTCACCACCTTTCGCTCATTGCAACAATGAACTGTTCATCACTTGGAGAAAATGTGCATTATAAATTATTTGGTTTTCAAAAACATTTTAATATTAAATATCTCAAAAGCTTTTCACTATCTGCTATTTTTTATAAAATTTCAGAAAACACAAACTAAAAACTAATTTTAAAAAAGCGATGATGTGAACGTCACTTAATTCATTAGTGAAAGAATGGTAATGTAGTGCAAATATTTCATTTTGGAACACAGCCTGAATCAATCATTCTTTGAACATCACCATTTTTTAAACGATTTTAGAGATATCATTTTGAGACAAAATGCATCCTTTTTGTCTATGTTCATTATTTTAAATTTTGAAATATGATTGCCGTACTCAAAACGGGATTGAATCTAACAAACGTCCAATGTTGGGGGTTTCGCCTAGAGTCCGACCGAGCATTTGAATTTGGCGGCATTCAGCGAGACAACCGACCAAGTAAGGCAGAAAGTTCGTAACGAATCCGAAGAAGGTAAAATTTCAAGTTCACCGTAAAAATGATATCAAGGAATTTAACCTTTTTTCTATGCAATTGTTCAGGAAGAGGACAAAATGTTATCAGAGGTTACTGATGGGAAATGACCTCCCTTCAACAAAAATTAACATTCTCTGAATGTGTTTTCATTTGAAGCTAACTTTTTCATTATTTATTTGCATGTTGGAAGATTTTCTAACTAAATCATACGAGTACTTATCTGATTGAAGTATAAAGCGAAATCAAATATTTATCACAACAACCCCTATACTAGTTTAAGAAGCCTGCCATGCTGGACAAATTCATGCAGCTAGGGGGGCCAATTTGCACATGGAAAACTATGGCAAACTTGAAATTCTTAAAAGAAATTATGTATCTTTTCAAGAATTAGTTGTTTGGGTTTGATCCGAACCTGACACTTTTTTTCTTAAATTGATGATTGTCTTTTAGGTTTCAAAATATTGACTATCATATTCGACCTCAGTTTCGCACGAAAAAATTTAACCTTCTGAGGTCCGGTATATCACCTTTTAGAAAGAAATAGGTAAGTTTTCCAAAAAGAAGTTTCTCACTTAGCTACTCGCAGTCGTTATAAAATTGTAGGTACCTTCCATTTTTCACAAGTTAGAGCAGAAACTGGCGGTTGAACCCGGCCGAACTTGTTGTGCAAGGATAATTTGCATCTAATCCATGGCCGAATCAAAATGACAAAGTTAAAGATATTGCTCAACATGTAACTGAATAAATTCATGGGTGCATGCAAACGACAGTACCTACTTCAGGTGCGTCATTCATATATTGAAGATATACGGCCCTATCGAGGCAACCGTCGGAGCGGAATTCTCTCCGATCGGAGACATTTTGCTTCGTGGTAGTTCTCCGATCGGATGATCCGACGTTCTCCGATAAGATTTTGTTGCGGAGATTTTAGTTTTGGGAATGTAATGCATTGCCGCATATCTGAAAAATTTCTTACGACGCCAACTACTTCGAAACAAAATTGAATCTCCGAAAAAAGATGCGTTGCGGAGAAGGCTCCGCTCTGACGGTAGGGCCGATAAATCGACTTCTACATATGCGTAGTTAATGTACCACTTCCTTCCTTTTCCCATTGCGAAATCTGCTAATTGCATCGTTTCATCAATTTCATCAAATAACAAGAAATTCATCTTGCTACAAACCGTCACATCATCGCTTTTATGTTTATTCTCATTCAGAAATGTCTATACCCCTCATCTATACCGACATATTCTTGTCCCACAAAGCATTAGAATAAAAACATTGCAGTCGCTCATCGATATAAAAATAGAAAAAGATTTCCCATTAGGTCATTCCTTATCTGCTACATAGAAGCACATGAATGCATAAAGCATAGTTTGTGTTCATTTTTTTTTTTTCTTATAATTTTTCGTACTCGACGCGCTGTTCCTAATTTCGTCAGCATCCACCCAAGCGTTAGCTCTACTGGGTAACACAATTTTACACAGATACTTTTCGTTGAATGTGCCATAATCCAACAGTGGTGGCAGCCATAATCCATCTAACCATGAAATACGCGCTGTGTTGATACAGATACGGCCAAAACGTATACCTACATCAGCAAAAAGCAGCACTCCGCACTCGTCTAGTTTGTGTAGTCGTCGTCGTCCGTCGTCGGCAAGTTTTGTTATTTAAATGTTTTTTTTTTCAGTTGTGCTTCTCGAAATGTGCTGATTTTTTTTAGTTTATTATTTTTGCTAAACCCTCTCGCATTTTAATTTTTTTATTATGTGGTTTTCTTTTGTGTAATGAATATAATCACATTAAAGCGCAAATCAGACAAGTCTGTGGTTTCGTTTATTTTATTATTTCTTTCCATTTTCAAGTATTTTTTCTTCTTTTTTTTTTCTTGCGAAACAACGACCGAATCATCGGTGGCTGTTTTATTTATTTTTTTTTTTCATATGGTGGAGCAAAAGGGAGCATAAAAAAATAAAAAAAAGTCTCTTGGAAAGAATGATGTTCTTGCTGTGGAATGCTTCTACATACAAAACGACGACAATGAAGACGATGTTGCTGGATATGATGATGGTCGAATTTGGAATGAGATTTGGAGGTAGAGGATATATCTGGTTTAGTCAGGGCTCAGGGAAATAAATTCAACAACCAAAGCAGACACAAAATGAGAAGGCAAGAAAAAGAAAAACACAAAAAAAAAAAAAATTAGCAAAGAATGGAAACAAAATTGAAAAAAAAAGAAGTATTCTGGACGATGATGATGGTTTTATGCTGCTACCAAGCCAGTGTTGTGATCGTATCTTGCAGGTATTTATATGAAACCACTTAGTGAGAATAAAACACAAATCTTTTCAATAATAATAATAATAAAATAAAAAAGAACAAGAACCCAAGTGGGAATGAGGTTGGAAGTTATTTTATCTCATCGTTGAGATTTTTTTCGAATTAATTTCGTTTTTTATCTTCTTTTAAAGTATGGGCGTTCTGTATTTTTCAATAATAAAGCTAACAAGCGACAAGTTGTCAGCATAAATTTAGAATTAGCTGAAAACGACTCCTTTTGATATTTGTAAATGCGAGATTTATTTGAAAGCTACTGTTTAGATTAGTAATGTGCTTTTTTGAGGGCGGCGTGTTACGGTAGTCGCACCAGCCAGCGGGGGCCTAGGATTTTATTTTCGTGTTAACTAAATTTTTGAATGGGGATGCTTTATGTTGCTCCGATTGGAGCCATATTGGTGATTTTTGAATGAGATGTTTGTTTGCCCTTTGGAAAGGTTTTTTCCTTACGTTACGTAATGAAATTGTTCGCAATTTGATAAAAAGTAAAAAATATAAAGATGATGAAAAGAAATTTTAATAATGAACTTTCCTTCATTGGGGAGCGTTCATATATTACGTAACGTAATTTTTGTAGATTTTTGACCCCCTCCTCACCTTGTTATGCTATAGTGTTTATCCTTAGTATACTTTTAATTGCCATTGCGGTAATCATATAATCAGCCCTATCTTCGTAACAGATCGGAGAAACATACGATCGTAGAGAAGTTCCGATCGTAACATTTATTTTGTTTATGGTATCCATTTCGTAAAGGAAACACTGACGCATGTAGGTGACATAAAACAACCCTTCCGCGACTACTTTGCTGTCGGAGACATCGGATAGAACAGAAAACCAAGAAATCGGCATGCATCGCATGAATTCCGAATGCGTTCCCACCATTTTCACATTTAATCGCCATGCATCGCATGAATTCTAGACGCGTTGCGGTGAGTTTGACTTTTTCATCGCATTGTTTCGGTCTTTTCGGATGTATGTCCGATTAAGCAATCGGAAACGTTACCATAATACAAATATGTACATATCTTACATTTCGTACAAATCGGAATGAATTCCGTTCCGATCTGTTACGATAATAGGGCTGAATATTAAATAATTTTTTTGTAAATTTTATGCTTTACAACACAACAAAAAAAAGTTACGTAACGTGTTGTAAGAAGGAGCCTCTCCCGCCCCTGTAACGCATCGTAACATTTTACGAGACCACCCTCCCCCAAATTGCGTTACGTGATACTTGAACGCCCCCTTGGCTGTGGTGCTGAGTGCTGTCACACCCAGCGAAAGTTAAACCAGTTACTTTAAGTTGAAGTCACGTCACGTCACATGAACCGATGAAGTGTTGAATAAGTTGTGACATTACATAACGAATATCTATGATTAAACTACTTTTGCTACATTATTTGCCACTTTTTGTGTTTCTTTTTGTGCATAGCTATTCAAAACGTTACATTAACTTCAATTTGACAAAATTAGCACAATCGTATTTCGTCTTTGGCTTCGGTTGCATTACGTTACATTATTTTGGTGTTTGTTTCTTCTACAATGAAGTGAGCTTTCTAAGTGCCAAAGAGTCAATTCAGAGCCATTATCTAATTAAACATGTTGATTCACATTAGGATATAGAAGCACATTTTAAAAGTGCCTTCCATTGGGACAGAGAGAACTCCTTGGAGTTTCAGATGACGAAGTTCCCCTTAGGTCAGCCGAGAAAGGAGTGCCAATTTGAAGTTTAATATAAAAAAAAAACTATCATACTTACAGATACATTAATATAATGTTACTTGCTAGTAGACTAACCTGAAATGAAATAAAAGAAAAGAAATCGTTGTGGTAAAACTTGAAGGTGTATTTGGTATTTAAATCAAAGTAAGAAAAGAATGTATATTTGTAATTAGCTACTTTGGTTTTACGGACATTTTACTGGTTGTTTAGTTCTGTATCTCTGTCTACCATAGAACACATTTTTCACCTTTGTTCTCTTCTGCGCATCTGTCATAAACAAGGGAAAATTGCCGTTTTCGGTGAGTGAACTATTGCTCTCTCTTTGCATATTTCACCGCTGAAAGCCCCCATTTTTACTATTCAGACTTCAAACTTGAGCCTGTGTCTGTCGACAGGATAATTATCAAAATACAATGACTTTTGCAAAAACAATGACAGATTCACACTAAGATGTTTCTTTCTCTCTTTTCACTTTTGCATCGGCATTTATTTGACTTACGCCAAAGAGAATTATAAAGCTTTTGGAAAACATTTTGGGATACCCCAGATTCTACTGCACTATCTCCCAAGTTTTCCTGCAAAGGGTTAACAGATCTGATCGATAAATTTTCTGCACGGCACTTGGGGATCTTGTCGTGATAAAAAAACAGAATTATAGATGATCCTATAAGGTTAAAACCTCAAAACCTCACCTGCGACGATTTAGCCATTATGTCACAATAAACAACTAGTGGCTATATTATTATAACTCAGTTTACTTAACTAATTCCGCCCCTTAACCCATCGTTTGCCCCGTAAACAATCTCATAGAGATAGCTCATAGAAACAAACAGCTGCAACAAACAATTTCACAACCACAATGACGTAGACTGCGGTCCTCGAAAAGCTAAATGCATTTGATGGTAAAAAAAACATCTAAACAAATGCCTCCATCTCATTAGGTACGAGAAATCTCCGGGTGGAAAAGAACCATTAAAAATTAAATTAATTTCCCCAAAAGGAATGCTCATGACTTACCAACCAATTAAATACAATGAAGAAGGTAAAACCGAATACACACCCCCATCACCACAGGATAGAATTTAAAATTGTTAAACTTTCAAAGACACCCTTCTTCTCCCAGACTGAGCAAATAAAAACAGCTTAGTGCAAAAAAATTTCTTTCTTTAGCTACTTGTTTGCAATACAATTCAAAAACCCTCAACGCCAAAACATTTTCTGAGTGTGGTTTTGACTTTGATGTTTCCTTTGATTAAGTTTTCAGTTATTAAGCATTTACAGTGGGGCTCAGGAGATAGTAGAGGACTCTCTCTTCGTCGTTCTTGGTAAGTAAGACTTATTTCTGTCGACGTTACCGTCGCCGCCGCCGTTGCCGACGAGCAGTAGTCCTCTTTCGAGTCCTTATAAAACTTTATCGTAAATAAATCACACACTCCTGATGCTTATGCAGAAGGCAGCATCCGTAGAAATGCAAGGCAACAGAAATGAATAAAGAAGACGAGGTAACTCCAAGGGAATCCATTTTGCTATACCTTTTTCCTTTTTTATGTTGACTTGGGCCTGTGTACACCTAGCTCCGAAAGAGACGACAACGTGTGTAGCTATGCCAGTCAATTTAAACGAATGATGAGCAACATCTAGGAGAGTGCAAAGATACAACCATGAGGTCTGAGGAGGAGGAGGAAAGGCATAAATTTATTTGCAAATGAAAGTTACTCTTCTGTTTCCATTTGGATATGACAAACGATGGAATACATCAAGTGCCTACTCCCTGGCAGACATTTTGAACACGAAGAACGAAGTACAAGTTTCACTGTTTTTTTATTTCTTCTTTTATTTTATTTTATTTTCAGCCGACAATTTCTGCCGCCACACTACCGAATGCCACCTTGGGCGCAGCGCAGAAACAGCCTTCAAGAGGGACATCCAGAGTGCTATAATATTTAAGTAGGTATAGAAAAGTCCATCTCCAGGAGTAATAGTCTGCCGACAAGACTCCAACTTTGTTGCTTGCGTCTGTGTTTGTGCATTGCTGATGCATAGGTAAAGTATACAAGTAGCTTAAGTGGAAGTCATCCACTTTGTCCTGTTCCCTCTCACTCTCTCTCTTTATCTACCCACCTTTTGATGGTTGGTTTTGTTATTTTACAAGAACTGATGAAGATACAGTGGACTCTGCTATTCATTAATTATGCAGATCAAATGGACGGATGGACGGACGGACGGACGGACGGACGGATAGGCAAAAGGAGAAGCTGCAAATGGTATGTTTTGCTTCCACTTTAATTCACGTTCTGAATGTCAGTGGTGGCGGCGGCGCGGCGTTGGGTATCAGTATTTGGATTGATGCCTAGTGCGAAGTTGTATTGAAATGATGGGTCCTTTGCGGAGATTTCTCACAAAGAGGAAGGTGTTGCACCGTCATGGATTTTTTTTTTTGGCCGGTTATGCTGGTTTTTGAGATGAGATTTCTTATTAAATTGATTATAAATAGATATAGGGTAGGTGTACCAGTACCCGGCCAGTCACTAGTACCCGGCCACTTTCTATTAAATACGAAATAATAAGAAAATAATACATTATTTGCATGAGCAAAAACATTGTGACTATTATTCCAGGCCCATGTAATGCTTTGGTAAAGTTTGCCTGATCTGCGCTTGAAAGATTCATGGCAAAAAAATATTTAGTTTGTGAAGTTCGTTGTGAGAGCAGGAAGTGCTAGTTTTAGTTTGCGAGTGCTAGTAGAACCGATTTGCAAAATAAGTGAATTTCAGAGTTCTTTGTAAGTATACAAATCAGTTTTGTGTTTTTTTGAATAAATATTATGTTTATTGACCGTAAACTATAAACAAAATATAAATTTTTTGTTTTAAATTACTAAAAATGCAGTGGCCGGTTACTGAAACATAAATTTCTTATGATGTTCTAGTATCCGGCCAGGGTGGCCGGTTACTAGAACTTTACCTGAAGTCGAATAATTTATTTTTTTCGCGTTTAAACGTATGATAATACTTTTGCCTACCTCCACAATTCAATAAAATGTATTAAATATGTCAAGTTTTAGTATCCGGCCACCCTTTTTTGTCAAAGGTTTACTATGGCCGGGTTTTAGAACAAACCGGCCACCTTACTAATTGTGAACAAATTCATACTATTTGTTATAGAAAATGAGTCAAGAAATAGTTGAAGTAGAACCACAAGAACTTGCACGTACTGAAAGAACCGAACTTGATCTAAAGGAAATCCGGAAAAAAAATTAGGCCATAGAAAAGCCACTTCCAAGTATGAAAAAAAGAAGAAAAGGAAGCTCAAAAATCATCTGGACGCAAGAGAAAAACTAAGAAACAAGTTATTAGATGCAACAAATGCCAAGAAATTCTTATAGGCGATACTGAAGAAGACGGTTTAAGAACATAGCTTGCGATATTTGTTCCTTGTGGTATCATCTTAAATGCTAGGGTTAGGTTAGGTGGAAGTGGATGTCAGCCAATGAGTAATGCCTGCGTGCATTGCCTGACACACTTAGACCGCAACGGTCCATTGTCATACCACACCTACTAATCTCAGAAACCCGATGTAAGATTAACGAGCTCATCACCCATTAATCTTTTATTACGGGACTATCCGGTTATTCACCTGCTAGCCGAATCACGCGAAACTTTTAATGTATTTCGAAAGACCTTAAGGGTCTATTTAGAAGTGCAGGGCATGAGCAAAGAAGGTGTTGAACGGTTTCTTCCTCTTCTTCGTCCATGCAGCTTCTGCAGATATCAATGGAAAACATACCAAGTCTTTTGGCGTGTCTTCCTATTAGACAGTGTCCCGTAAGAACACATGTGGTAGACCCTAGATACATGCGGTTCAAGGCTAACAAACTCTTCGGGCGTTTTGAGTCTACACACGGCCAAACTTTTTTGGTTGCGAGGCAGTTGTTACTCTGTAGTGTTTGTTATCCTTGAAGCGTCTTGTCTAAGTAGGAGTTTACATGCAGCGATAGGTATACCTTAATTGCTCTATTCTGAGCGTAGAGAAGTGGTCGTACCCTTTTTGGCTAGTTCATCCGCCATACAGTTGCCTGGCTGTCCCTGTGGCTCGGCACCCATGAAAGGTGCAGTTAAATGTAGTTTAATAAGTTTTTTCCCTATGAAGACGCTATGAACATGAATTTTGTTTGTGATATTTACCTGGACTCAAATACATGAAAATATACCTGTTTTCTTTTATACTATAAGACATATCTTTAAACTTAAACTGTATTTTTGAAAGTGCTAGACTTAAAGTTTTGTTTCTGAAAGAAAAGTTGTTTTGTTTTACGAGTTTAATGTTCTTTTAAGTTTTTTATTTATTTTTTGATTAGCAAAGTTAGCAAAGATTCCTGAATATCGTTTTGTATGAATTTTTTGTTTGTTTTCAGGAATTGAATAATGTTTTTTTGTTTTTTTTAAATGAAGAATGTTTTGTTAATTTTTAATAATAAATTTATTTATAAATAAATTTAATTAACAAAAATGTCAGCCAAATTGTAGATGATTGAAATCTTGTACCTATTTATCGTTCATGAAACTCATGTAAAAAATAACTTTTTTTGCTTTGTTAGTTTTAATTTTATATTTATTATTTTAAGTAAGCTAGGATAAGCTTATGTGATAAAACTTAAATTTAATGAATATAAAATATTTTTTGAAAAAAGCTAGTTATTTATTGATAAAAGAGTTTAATTTCAATGATTTAGTTAAGATTTGCTACAAAAGAAAAGACCTGGCCGGATACTGGATCAAAAGTGGCCGGTAACTGAAAATTGGTGGCCGGGTACTGGTGAAAAAGCACTTTTTTACAAAAGTTGTTCCAGTTTTAAAATTATTAAGTTTACAACTTTAACATTATTTTTGTTTGATTGAAATTTTAAATAAGATTTTAAAAAAACGGACTCCAAAATCTCATATCATAAGACGAATTTGTTATAGAGCCCCAAAGTGAGAAAATGCGTTAGGTGGCCGGATACTGGTACACTTACCCTACCTACGCTCTGTGATTTTAAATTATTCCGCTCCGCCGTTCCGCAGGAAAGACGACTTTAGGAACTGGAAGCAAGTCTTTTTTTTCAATCCGAACAGAAAATGATCTTTGGTATTCTATTTATGAAAAAAAAATTTCGCGTTGAGCATTTAAACCATTTTGTGCTAAAATACTTTATTTAATTTTGAAGCGAAGTGCACTCAACCCAACGATTCATGACGCAGCGGTATTCAAAGCTAACTAAGAAATTAGTAAAATTGCCGAAAACAAGAACAAAAACAATGCCTATCAATTAAAAAACTTTTGTCACCGTTCTTAGGTAACGTTACGTTACGATTTCGGAGGAAAAGGTTTCTACATTTAGGATCTACTAAGCTTGAACATGAAGCAACTTCACTTTTAGTTTTAATTTCATTGGACAGCATTTTGTAAAAGTAATTTATTTTGTTTCTTCGATACATGTAACGTAACGCGAAGGAAACTTTAACTTTAACTGTAACCATTCTAACTGTAAGTAAACGCGAAGTCTCCCGAAAAATTAGTTGTACATATTACTTTACGTTACATTTTCATTCCATAGTTTTCCACCTGGGGCAACTTTTGTGGATTTTAAATTAGCAATAACTATTCTTGCAACAGAGGCTTACAAAGAACTAGTTATGTAGCAGAATGACTACTTTTAATTGTAGATTGACTTCAGTCTTAGGAATCAGTTTCGACCAAAACCTTTTCTTTATTTGAGGCAGCAACGCAATTAAACTACACGTTCATTTTTCCATTCGTCAATATTTTTAATACTCTTTATGTTATTTTTGAGAAAAAAGCAACGTAACGTGTACGAAAATGCTCCTGCCAGCTTTACTGCCTGAACAGAATGGCGTAGCTGTAGCTGTAGTATACCGCGCTGTCAAATCAAAAATCAGAATGCAGCTGAGGAATGTAGTAACTAGTAAAGCTCGTCCACAAAGGTGTAGCGCAAGATGTTTATTTTGCTGAGCCATTTTGCTTTGTTTTGTTTTTTTTTCTGTATGAAACGTCAAAATGTATCGCTGCAGCGCGCTCAAAATTTAAAGTTGAGTCAACTGTACTACAGATACAGCTACCGTCACAGATACGGCTACGCATTGTGTTGACTCTTATGGCATTTGCCTACTTTCGACTTTGACAGCGCGGCGTACCTACTACAGCTACAGCTACACCATTCTGTTCAGGCAGTTATTGACACACGCAACAAGAGAACGTAACGTTAAGTGGCTCCGCTTGATAGTTATTCCGTTATCTACTAGGTACATATTCATTCAAAATTTAGATTGACCATGTCTCAAACTCGTCTACTGCCGACGGTTTTCGGCTTTTCCAAAAGAGGAAATAACAAAATGTATCAAAACATAAAAAACTCCCTCTTATCTAAATGCCAATCTACTTGTTCACTTGAAACCAATCGATAAGCTCAAATATTACCTTTAATTGAGCTGTGCACACTCACTGAATAGGATTTCAAAGAACAAGTATTGCCGAAATGATACCTTACGAATTCTCACTCCAAAACTTGCAAAACCTATGCCGATGACGTTTTGTTCAATTCCGAGCAATTAACATTTTAATTAATTATTCAGCATAAGGCAAGCATTTTCGAAAGTTCTGCACAAACACACTTTGATCTAAATTCTAATAAAATAATTCTTGGCAATTCCCTACTGCTGTCTCCTCTTTTGCAACCACATACAATTCACCTCCCTTAGACTCTCCCACCCCTTAAATGATGAAATTAATTACACAGGTAGTAGACATATTTAACATGCCAGATAATAAGAGTGAACGAACCGACCGACAGACCGACCAACCAAACCAACCAACCGACAACGTGACGGTGACGTCGACACACACACTTACACCCAATTAAACTTAGTGCTGTGCCATACCTAAAGTGAATGTGTACGTACACATCATCTCGTCTCTATGGGGTAAGAATGACAAGGACTAACCTATTTCACCTCCCCAACCCAACCCAACCGAACCCAACCCCACCCATACCTAATGGTGTTTATATACAGGGTGATTCGCATAAGGTGTGACAAAAAGATAGGGTGTGTAGGTTGGACCTAGACAAGCAAAAAATCGTATGGGATGGGGGGGTCCATTTTCCCCCGTTTAGGCGGGAGGGGCAATTTAAGAAAAAAATCACTAAAAATGGGGAAAAAATTATTTTAAGAAAACGGTAATACCTACAGAGTCTTGCTATAGCATTTTGAAAAGCCAAAAACCTATACTTTCATTTAAATTTTAAAATAAGTTGTTCAAATGAATAGTTTTTGAAATATTAATTTTCAAAGTCAAAATTTTGAAAAAAAAACATAATTTTTTTTTTTTAAACCATTTTTTTTCAAAATTTTACATAATTAAGTAGTATTTTTCTGACTTACTTTCAATGCTCTTATTTATTTTTGATCAAACACAAAAAACCGGATGTCAAAATAACCTGTAGTTTTTGAGAAAACCAAAAATTACAAAAACGACTTTTTTAAATTTTTTGTTTTTTTAAAGTTTTTTTTTCGTTATTGGATTCTTAAGTGAACTTACGAAATAAAGGATGATTTTTTTCTTTACTTTTTTTATTGAGAATTCACTTAAAAATCCAATAACGAAAAAAAAACTTTAAAAAAACAAAAAATTTAAAAAAGTCGTTTTTGTAATTTTTGGTTTTCTCAAAAACTACAGGTTATTTTGACATCCGGTTTTTTGTGTTTGATCAAAAATAAATAAGAGCATTGAAAGTAAGTCAGAAAAATACTACTTAATTATGTAAAATTTTGAAAAAAAAATGGTTTAAAAAAAAAAAATTATGTTTTTTTTTCAAAATTTTGACTTTGAAAATTAATATTTCAAAAACTATTCATTTGAACAACTTATTTTAAAATTTAAATAAAAGTATAGGTTTTTGGCTTTTCAAAATGCTATAGCACGACTCTGTAGGTATTACCGTTTTCTTAAAATAATTTTTTCCCCATTTTTAGTGATTTTTTTCTTAAATTGCCCCTCCCGCCTAAACGGGGGAAAATGGACCCCCCCCTCCCATACGATTTTTTGCTTGTCTAGGTCCAACCTACACACCCTATCTTTTTGTCACACCTTATGCGAATCACCCTGTATATGCATCAGGATGGAGACGAAGTAAACTCAATTACATCAGAGCTAGATTCAAACCAGGCAGGGGTCGGTGTATAGAAAGCGTTGGCAAATATTGAGGTGAATGTGAATGACATATCTAAAACTGCTCTTCTCTACAAGCATCGATCCATTAGGTGTAGGAAATTTCATCAAAAGCAATTTTCCATCATCTATCATCAAGAGTAGGTACAGAGGAACAACAACCAACATCAGAGTGTGTGTTTGTGGCAACATGACAAATTATAAATTAACATAGCAAAATGTATACCATAGAGCATAGACCATGCACGTACCTTCCAACATACAAACATAGAGTCATAGTCATATCTAGTGCTGCTAAAAAGTTGAAGATAGAATTCTCTTTTATAAATGGCGGCATATATTCCAAACCAAGATGGTGTCATTGTCTATGGGTTTGTGCTCGTTTTAAAATGTAGAACGCTTTTGGGATTTTTTTTTGCCTACATGTATTATATTTTGGCAACGCAAAGCTGCAGGCTGAAAACTCGTGAATATTTTCGTATACTATAAAGAGGACTGTTTAAAGAGAAAGTTGTGCCAACTTGCTTCGAATGGAAAAAGCAAAACTAACATGTAATATAATAGGTGCAATAACTGGAGCATTATAAATTTGATAGAAGGAAAAAGCATCTCAATTGAGTGCACACACGTACTTATACGTATTGTGGTTGCCAAAATGACATCCTGAAAATGGCATAGCAAAAGTTCGCCCATATACCAACCAACCATGTTGACGACGGATATATTTTTGGGTAATAATATACAGAAAAGGAAGTTTAGTTTACAAAATTGTTCTTTTTAAGTAGACAGCAATATAAGTTAAGTTGACGTGGTTAGAACTTTGGGTTGAATTTGTGATGAGAAGCGAGTTAAAAAAATAAACATGCATTCTTAAATATGGAGACATGTGATTGATGAATGAAATGTAAACAGTTCACTTTGAAAGACGACAAAAAAAAAAAGAGTGAGACGAAAACATAACTTGATTATTTAGTTGTGCAGATAAGTTACGGTTTCAATAACTAATACCTGAATCACAATGCGGCTTTAGCTTCGGTTTCGACTGACGTCTATGGATTAAATCATAGCAAATCAGTACAACGTATCATAATGTCGCTTGGACATCGAATGTTAGTTGGTTTGCGTAAAAGACAACGTAACGTGACTCCCAGTCAAAGCAAAAGTTTCGGTTTGGTTTAACTTTTGTTGGCTTTGACAGTAAACAAATTTGAAAGGTAACAACAGAAAGCGGTAGCACGTAACGTGGTCGAAGCAGAATTTAATGCGTGATTGTGATTGAGGCAAGACTTCAGCTCCTTTACGTTACGTTTCATTTTTAACGCTTTACGTTTTCAACTATGTTTTGTATCGTGTCAAAAGTGATGAATCGAAGCTCCAACTTCTTGCAAACTCCTTTGTGCCTTAAACCCTATTTGCATGACTTCGCTTCCATTAAATTGGCAATGATTTTGGTTTTGATCTTCTTGATTTCACTGCTATTGGCTATCAAATCAAGCAAACGGTCTCTTACGTTATCCTTACGTTGGAGCCGCAACAAATCATTAGTTGGAATAAAGAACTATTTTTTTTTCTACATCGTAACACTGTGGGAAGTCAAAGCCAATCTCAGTTTGTGGCAATCAAGTTCAGATAGAGCAAGACCTAGACTTTGTTGAACATTGTCTAAGTCAGAAGACAGAATGTAAATAAAAAAAAACTATGTTTTGGGCGTTAGCATCACAGCACATAACATGATAAGCCCCAACTTCCGGCTTCCACAAAACTCCACCAAATCCAAAGAATGTCTTGAGGGAGGGGGTAAAATGGAGTTCCAGGGAAAGTAAACTGACGCAACGACGAAAGTTTGCCACTCACCGTTCGTTTCGTAGTTCACCATATAGCCGCAACCATGTCTTCACCATAGAAATGATCGAGTTTAGTTGCTGCAAAAGAGTTCGGTATGATAAGAAAGGTCCGAGGTAAGTCAGACCGTTCGTCACGGAGAATATTGAACCCTCGTAGCCCTCCAAGACCAAGAACTCGGCCCGTCCAGGCCCATGGCTCTTGGATTGCTACGAGGTGTGTTTTTGCATTCAACACGGAAAGCCTGCTACATAGGAGTTCAGTAGCAGCCTTAGAATGTTGAACGTTAATTTGATTTATTATCATTGCTCGTTTCGAGGCTTTATCCCGACCGGTCAGTGCCCGTGGATCAGACTGACTAGCAGTCACGGTTTCATCCACCAACGTTTCGGTTGGACCTCCAGGAGTTTTAACCATGCCGGGGCTTCGTCCTTTCCACCCAGTTTCCGTGGACAGAATTTGCAAGCCTTGCGACCTGTTCCTCCATAGTTTCATTCACCGACTTTACAGTTAGACCAATAGGAAGATTCGCAGAGCTTCCGGATACTTAATATTTAATAAATTTGTTTTTGAGCAGGCGGTCAATAAAAACAATGTTGTTATATGGTTGTTAACGACTTTTCGACAATTATGTTCTTGTTGAACATTTTAATTGACGATTGTTTTATTCATTTCCTAATAAACAGACCTGATGAAGAGCGTATCCATGCTCGAAACGTCGTTAACAACCATTTAACAGCATTGTTTTATTGACCTTGAGCCTGCTCAAAAACAAATTTATTAACATTCAAAAGGTCGCATAAAACTTTCCTGAAACCTTCTTCCTTTTGACCCCGTTCGCGTTTGCAAAAGTTGGGGTGACTTCGGTTACGGGAGACCGTCCTGAATTGTTGGGTGAGACCTCTTCCAACTTGTCCCTTTTCGCCGCCGTCACCAAAGGTTTGCAACTTAATTCAGTGCCTTTGGCCAACCTAGTGTCCTCTTAACACTGAGCCTTTGCCGCTCGCCTTCTCTGGAGCTTCTGTTGGCGCTTGGAAAGCTGTTCTCCAGAGGATGCCATCATTGGAGTGGGATCCACTTGTTCAGCTTCACTTAATCCGGTGATAGCACCGCTCTGGCAAACAGCTAAGCCCTGATGAGAATTTAGCTTTGGAGGGGTAAGACGTCCGAGCTGTCTTCTTCATCTTTCCAGCTCAAACCATGAAGAGCTTCATGGAGAGAACTGCAGGAGCCATCGGTTACGGTACCTTCGACTCGCTTGTAACCACTAGTAAAGGTGTGCGTTAGTATGTTAGATGGGGCCTCCAGAATCCGTGGCCCTGCCGTAGTGAAAACTACGAGTGGATTTTCGCTTTGACTGCCACCTGGAGAGCAAAATTCCTTTAGTTGATCTTCCATACTGTTTTATGATCAATTCTTAGTTTTCATTCATTTTCCCCATCCTTCGACCACCTTTCGGCATCGAGCTCGGTTCAAATAAACTACTTAAGGCCCCCCCACCGCGACAAGGTGACTGATCGTCGGGAAGGCCAGGCTATAGTTACATAAAGTTTCAAACTCGTTACAATATGATTACGTTACAAACAAGTGAATGAAAATTGTAATAGAAAGAATTGATTTCTAATATGGCGCAAAATATAACATCTATACTAAAACCAGAAAGGTAAGCAAAAAGGTCTTACCTAGTGTATTGAGATTCTGGATAAAGATGATTTTGAAAATAAGCTCATATAGCCTTTATGTTTGAAATACGTTACGTTATGCTAAACGTAATGCGAAAGAAGATCGGTGGAGTTATTCTGAATAACAGTGATTGATGCTACTGTTCATTGCCTTCAAACTTCAGTTTCAAAAGCTATAAGTCAAACGTTTCTGTTCAATGCGTGACGAAATGGGCAGCATTTTGGCATATTTAGGTACAATAAGTCTTGCTTTTAAATTCAATTTCTTATTTATCCAAAATCCAAAAAAAGTATAGTTTTTCGAATTAAATACGCACCATTGTTCTCTCAGTTAACATCAAATCAATTTAAACTACATTTAAATACTTCTCTGATTCGTTTTAGGATTGTAAACAAAAATTGATTGATAAATTCGTGGGATTACGTGGTCAAATGACAACATACGAGAGATCATTCGCATAAACAACAATACGCTTTCTGTGGTTCCTTTTTGGCAAATTAGTGTCACCAACCCAATCGTGTGTATATATTTATGTTCTCGGTTTTTAATTAATCGATTTTCTATTTATAGGAGTCGTTTTGTTTTGTTGTGAACATTCTGTTTTCTATTAGGCCGCCTTTCTATAGTAGGCAATGGATTTATCTAAATACCCATCGTAAATTATTTCCGAATTCTCCAAGAGTTCCATTCACAAAATAAAAAAAATAAGAAAAACAATTAAAATGCGATATTTTCTTTAGAGACCCAACTTATACTAATCTTTCATAATAAACGCTCTCCAATAAACAAAGTTCTAAGATTTTATCTCCGTTTTTATTGCCAAAGTCGTTTTTCGCAATATGTTCAACAACAAATCGCGCTCACATGAACAGAAAATAAAAAGTCGACGTTTAACGTCGTAAAAATTAATACCCACAGACGCGAGGCGTACGGTCGGTCGGGGTTCTTCAAGACGTAAAACTTATTGCTTCCTTATTGGATTTATTTTTATCTCGGGACTTTTTGTTTATAAATTAAATCCAATTTCAAGGGGGAGTACAGGGTGAGCTGCAAAAAAAGGAACTTCCAACCGAAAGTAAGCGAATGAAATTAATTTTAAATTTTCCACATTCCTCACACAATTCACCCATCTCTCTCTTGTCAAAATTTTCCACCAAAACCCAAGCACTTCATTTAGGCCATAAAATAATTGGGAGGGTTGAAAAGGATTCACAAAAATAACACATCAATGCAAAAGGGATTTATGCAAAAGCAGAACACCAGAAAAAAGAAACAAAAACAAAAACGTTCCAACAAAAATATACAATTTGGGGCTAAACCAGACTATATATGTATGCGGTGAATAGGTTTCGGTTCATATGGTAGTCGTGGAGGTGTATGATTTGAAATTCAGAATTTTCGGAAAAGCTTTTCGGTGTCGGTTGTTTTTTTGTGTTTTTGTATGCTGGGCTTGGCAAAACCTATATCTCCTCTGATGGGAGTAAAGAGCTCAGTTGGTTATCAATTGAGGGAGAGATACAAGGAAGGAAGATTATACTCTGTTGGTGGTTGGCAAATTGAACGAAGCAAACACAAAAAGTTAATTCAAATTGGTTTTTGTCACGTAAATTGTTATTCCCCATCATTCGTTCGAGAGCATAGGGCATAGGGCTTAGGGAACGTTAATCACGACATCAACCATACCTCCCCTTCGAACGATGAATGGTTGGGTGCTTTCAATTATAATTTTTCCTTTTTTTTATTTTATTCTGCTGCTCTTGTGTAAACAATTTGCCAAGTTATTTACACGTAATCATATCAAATGCGTACACAATCCAGGGATATTGTAATAAAGTCGATAAAAAAATGTGATTAGCTGCCCAACCAGTGGAAGCGTTTTCGGGACATATTTCGACAATCTGTCTCTAGAGGAAGTGGGATTGTTATTTTTTTTTTTTTTTTACTCGGTTGATGGTGTGGTGGGAAAGCAATTTAATACTGGAAATCAATTTTGATGGTGGGAATTGTTAACAACACAGATTTTGTTTACTCTGTTTGAAAAAGAGCTTGAGGATATTTCAGGAAGTCCTTAGAGATTAAACTTTTCAAATAAACTTCAATAAACAAATGAATGAATTGAGGGTAAAATAAATTGATTGTAGCAAATTGGAAGGCCACGGATGAGCTCAGGCACAATGTGAATTTCCCGTTGATAATTATATGAGATTGTGTTTTGAAATTGATCCCAGATTTTTGTACATTTTCGTTGAAAAAGTGGGTGTTGATTGTTTCACCGAGACCACTGTCTTACCATCGGTAACGAACAGAAAAATTCACATGAAAATTAGATAATTGGGGTTGTTCCTTTGCATTTGGCAATGAAATAATCATTTTACAATTCAGGCTATTCGACTGTATTGGAGGAACCCTGCAGTCCCAAAAGGAACTCCTTGGACTAATAGAGCAGAAATACCTGAAGAGGGCGCTGTAGCCGATTGATTTTTGTATCGAAATCAAAACTTTTACTAGAATGTAGGTATGTACAACATTCAAAGTTTCAAGGAAAGTAAGAGTAGGAACATGTGTCGATTAATCGGTATCGAAATTAGTAACCCAATAAGAATTTATGTAAATTAGTAAATTAATAAATTTTTATTTTAAACATAAGTACAGTAAAACATAATGTTTTTAGATAATACTTAGTAAGAGGTACAATTTTTGGGTTACTTAAGAAATCTTTGATTTCCGGTTTGTAGCTAGATTAGATTAGATTTACGGGACGGGTAGAGCTTGCTCAGCGCTGGACACTGCGGTGTCTGAATGAAACCTATTGTGCCAGCCCATGTGAGGTTTCAGGGCAGTTCTCCTGCTCCTGAATTGAAGCAGAAGTTAGCAATCTTCTGTGGGTGAATGAGTTTGAGTTCATGTAGGGGGATAATCTTATAGTCAAATATTTGCTTTCTTAGGTGGAAAAGTGCTGGACATTCTGTAATGATATGCAGAGATGCTTCTTCATTTTCGAGGCATAGTCTACAGATGGGATCCGCTACCAGCCTCATTTGATGAAGAATGAAGATGTTTCTTTAAAGAACAGTGACCGGTTAGAAGTCCTGTGCAAATTTTTAGGGTTTTCCTATTGAGGTTCAGTAGGAATTTTGATGTTTTTTCAGTATATTCTGGCAAAAAGAGTTTCGAACAGATTTGACCAGATGAGTTTCTCCAAGCTTTATTTGATTCCTCCAGTAAGATGTTCTTGGCAGTATGTTTGAAGGTGCTTTTATTTATACGCAGAAGGGTTCAGGACCGACGAATAGTTTAAATGTACCGTCTTTAGTTAAGATGTCTGCCTTCTCGTTACCATCATAGCCTTTGTGTGCTGGGATCCAGTGGAGGATTACAGTGTTTTGCCTTGCTAGTTCAGAGACTGACATGACTGTCTCTTGGACTAGTTTGGATCTTATGACAGGTGAGCTTAACGCCTGTAGTGCAGCTTGACGGTCTGAAAAAATGAATATTCATTTGTTTTTCGTGTTCGATGAACATATTATTCTTGAACATTCGCAAAGACTTCAGCTTGGAAAATGGACGAGTGATTGCCCATACTTACTGAGAAGTTCGTTCTGGGACAATCGCTGAAAATGCCGGAACCTGTACCAGTTTCCATTTTTGAGCCGTCTGTATACCAGACCATATCATGCCTTGAAGGATGAGGTTTTATGTTGTCCCAGTCTTCCCTAGGGTGGATGACAATGGAGAAGTTAGGTTTGAAGTTGTACATGGGAATAAAAGCATCCAAGCACATACTAAAGGTATTAAGTTTTTCTAGAGACTTTCCAATATCGACAGATGTCCGGTTTGTAGCTAAGTTAGGAACATAGTGGGCTCTGAAATGGTGAGATTCGACATTCGCAAGCTATATGTACTTTTTGAAAATTAAAATATGTTGAAGAAGTTAATCTTCAACAGTGACTGCTAATCGGCATTGACAGTCACTGTTGTGCTGTTTTTAGAGTTTTTTTTTTATAGGAATAGAACTTCGAATTGAAATAAAACACAAGAAATTCGTTTTAATGTCCATCAGTTTGGCTTGATCGGAAAGAAATTAATGCCATTAATGCTTAAATTTGACTTCGGGCAAGTGACCGCCGCGGCTGGCTTGAGTATACTCTATAGCGGCAATCGTTTCTTCGGTGCGCATTGTTCGACGTCTCTGCGGATGCGTATTATCACATTAAGTAAGCGTAGTGCAAAAACGTTCCATGGTTGACCGAATTAATTGCTCTGATGGACGGTTATGTCGACCATAAAATGGGCGAAGCTTGCGATAAACTTCACGAACTGAACTATTATTTTCGAAATAGATTTGCACGATTTGCAAGCGTTGTTCTTTTGTCAACCTGTTCATGAAGAAATGGCAAACTAAACTGAACATAAATAACATTAGAGCTGGCCGATTTGACCACAAGATGTCAGTTGTGTCCCTTTTAGAAAACCAACCACCCGATACAACTTTAAAATATCGTATTCAACATACATAACATAATTTTACCTCCCCAAACTCAGCAATTTCCTTGTTCTCGAACATAAATACAAAAAAAGAAAAAAATTACCTCGAGCCATTCGAAAATTTCCAATTAAATTCGAAATATTTCTGCAAATATTTGCATTAAATCGAAAATGTTAATTTATCATCATCATCATCACCATTGTGTCGTGTGTATATAGCCTGTCAAGCTTTTCATTTTCATTGCTACTGTGTGCCCCGCCTGCCACTTATAATTGAATATTTACCTCTGCATCAATCCTGTTCCCTGTTCCACTTCCAGTTCCAACAAATATACACAACCCAACTGAATTTCATGATCTCGAAAAAGCAAGTGGTGTGTTGTGGGCATGTGTTGGGTGGGCATTGCGAGTGCATTTGCTTTTGTCCACACACACCAAGCAACATGAGGCAATAGAGAAATGCAAATTTACATCCGGATGTAAAATATTTTCAATATGCAATGATGAATGGGTATTTTGAAAAATTCATCTTTAAATATGAATATCTATAAATAAAACTGCAAAAAGAATTGAAAAAAAAAAAACGAATGGATTCTCTCAATTTATTCATTGTTGTCATTTCGGAAATGTTAGCAAATAATAATTCAGAAAGCAAATGAAAAAGAATGTGCGGAAAAATGTTCAACCAAATATTTATATGGTGGGCGCACCGAATGTACATTGTACAATACTCCTGAGGATATTTAATACATATCTATAAATATATTCGTTCGATGAATTTAGTGCAGCACACAACGTAAAGTTGAATTAAATAAATCCTTTAACAATAATGAGTTATTGAACATATGCATCAATAACTTGCAAATAAAATCTGTAAGAATAATCAGACTAACTACAAGCATTTAGTAGACATTAAGACAATGGTTTAAACTTGTTTTGGGCGCCATTTATTAAGTCTGTTTGCTGTTTTTGTTTAAGAGTCTGTATCGTATATATTTTTTGAAAGTACTCATTCATTATAAATAAGAACTGAGCGGTGCAACAAAAGATTCTCCATTAGTTCCACAAAGGTAAAGGCAATACAATAATTGCAAAGTGGCGCCAAACACAGAGCAGAAAGTCGGTAAGTCAAATGTTTTACATATTTAAACAAAATCTACAAGTTTTGCATGCTCAAGAACCAGCGTAGAACATGTGCACACAATATCAATAAAAAGATAGATAAAAAATAAAAGATTTTTATTGTCTCGCGTTGGGCGCCATTTAGTCATCTAGTGTTCTTTTAAAAAAGTGTATGACATAAACATTTTTAAATGTAATAAGCTTTAATTTGTGAGCCTTTTATTGAAGATAAAGGTGAAGCTGTCAATATTCACATACGCCCCCCCCCCCCCCCCCTCCCTTCTATACCAAGTAAACAGTTTAACGTATTAATCCTGCTAAATATTACGAGAACCATTTACTTTGACAAAAAAACAGGTTTCTAAGTTCTCACTTTGGGCGCCATTTGAATGAATGAATTAATGAAAATTGGGGTTTTGTATTGTATCTCAACCTGTTTAGATCTATTGTACCCCCTACTTCTAAAGTGGTATTCCTAAATTAAAGTACTTCATCCAGGTTAGTTCCTCTGATGAAACTTAGTATCTGGGTTACGCTTAGGAGTTTTAGCTCCCTCTCCTCTACGAAGTAATATCCTAGGTACTTTTTCCTTTGGCGTATTAGAGGTTCGCAGTCACCTAAGAGGTGGTCAGGAGATTCTTCCTGTTCGTTGTAAAATCTGCATTGGTCGTCGCTCTCTATGCCTAGTACTTTAAGGTGTTTTCTTAGTTGGGCGCCATTTAAAAACTATATCAGTATTCCAACCTAATTCTGTTGACAAAAAACGCAGGTTTCTAAGTTCTCACGTTGGGCGCCATTTAAAAACTATATTAGTATTCCGTCCTCCTTATGTTGACTCCACTCTGCAAGTCAACCATCCGCCAATTCAATTCAGAGAATACGAAATTGCGTTCAACATTAGAGTTTTCATATTTTTGTACATTTTGTGCACTACATTTCGAGCACCAAACTTAAAATCAAAGACAGAATTTAGAGCAAAACATCTCACTAAAATGATAAGGTTGAATTTTGAAATGGTTCCAAAAGGAATATTCAAAAAGACAAAGAAGTTCTTGAAAACCCTTCAACATCAGTTTTTTTTTAGAATCACAATCTAGTCAGCTGTAAAATTAACTGTCCATTTGTAAAAAACTAAATTAAAATGAAGTTCGCTAAAATTCATTCCATTTGAATAAAAGCCCGAAACACAACTTCAAAGAAATGAAAACACATACCTATTAAATTAACATGAAAAAAGAAAAGAAGAAAAAAAAATATCACCCTGCACTCAAATCCAAATTGAAAATGGAAACGTATAGTCTTCGCTGTCTTCGTGTAAACTTGAATCCCAAACCAAACCAAACCGAGAGTATAATGAATTTTGTCCTCTCTTCGTCCGCATTCAAAGCACGTACCAAAAATATTTATATAATTCCATGCATTCACGTGTATACGGTGTCAACGTAAAGGATCATCAGGGGTAATGAAACTAGGGTTCAGTCCTTACTTCATGAATGTTTCTTGTTTGCTTTCCAAAATAAAAAAAGCAGAATTCTTTTTTAGTTTTATGTTTATCTTCCTTAGCTTGTTTGTATATGGTCTTTTTTTTTATATCCTTTCCGAACAAAGTCAAACGGATGGGGGATTTCATTCAAACAACATTTACATTTTGCCTCTAGGAACACGTTCCTAATGCAGGATTGATAGAATTTCTACAAAACTGAATAATAATGAAGACGAGAAGAAAACAGAAGGAAAACAAGGACATGAAAAAGAAATTTAATAAAAAAAAAAATATTAGTTCTCTGATGGAAGTTACAAATGGCTATGGACTGGACCACTGGCTTGTGCATTGGGGAATAGGACACTCATTCGTACTCTGTTTTCCCGATCGATAGATAGAGTTTCGTCAAAGCTTACAGTTAATAAAAGACAAATTTATATCCATGTTGTATGCTTTACAGAGAGGTTGTGCAACTATTTACGAAAAAGAGAAACGTACCAGGGGATGTGGATAAAGTTTTGTCTTTTTTTTATTTCTATGATTCGATTCAAAAATAAGAGGATAGGAGGATGAGAATCCCTTTTTTCGTGCTTATCTCGGTCTAAGATGATTATAACGTTTGGATAAAAGGAAATGAGATTTATTTATCTGCTGTAGGACTTGCTTGTGAGCTTAATTTTTCTATTGAACTTAGAAGTGAAGAATAAAATAAAATAAATAAATAAATAGGGTGGCGCAACAGAGCGAGGAGCCCCTAGGCCTAGCGCATTTCTCACAACCAAACCTTGTGAGGGAATGGAGGGGACCTACAATTTTGGGCCGGTTCCGAACGGCTAATTGAGAAAGCGCTTTTCATGGCAATGAATACTAACGGAGGACTTGCCAATTCCTCGCGAATTACGAATTAGAAGTGAAGAAGCGATTTGATAAATGCAAACTCTATTCTACAACATACTCTGGCTTCTAAAAGTTCTTTGTAAAATGAAAGCCATAAAGATCTCCTCCTTTTCCTCTTTTGTCGACGCTGTAAATATTGTCGACTTGAAGGATACACAGCTGATTCATACTAGTGATGATCCTGCTGAGTTCGCTGAGCTAGTAATATAGGTCCCACAGCAATTTGAAATATAAGCAATGTAAAGAGCGTCGAATTGAAGAACATTTTTGATGTAAACTCAGCCTTGATACATGAAAACTGTAATCAATGATGTCGGTTTTGAACGTTGCCCTATAAATCTAATAGTCATCGGTGCGAGAAAAGGCTGTCTGTAAAAAATACAAAGAAATACTAGTAGTCTTAAGCTTTGTATTGTCAGATTTACTGTGCAAAGTATCGTTTCATGCTGAACATGCTGAAAGAACAAAGTAAAAAACTGATTTGAAACAATTTCGGTAGGTCATTCTAGTGTTTTTCACGGCTGTGCTCTACTTTTGTCTGCTGTTAGTTCACAAAACGGTTCAAGTCCTTGACCTTGCTCTTGTTTTGAACAGTTCATCTGACAGATCATTTCATCTAATTACCACGTTTCCGGGTACTCAAAATTTGTACACTTCGAATTTGTACAGAATTTGATAGAGATGATCTTCGAGACTTCGTTAAATGAGAAATTTCCGTTCCGGTGGTTCACTATTAAAATATATTGTGTGATTAAATTGTACTGACTATAAATTTGCAGAAGTGCCCCAGGGTTCCATTTTCAGACCATTTCTCTTTCAAATCTTTATTAATGACTTCTAAACTAACTTAATCGTTTTTCTGTCTCCGATTTAACATCTTTTTTCTTCATATTTGAATCCGAGTTGCATGATAAAGTTAATTGAATTCCAATTTCGACAGCATTATTGAATGGAGGAATAGAAACCAATTAGAATTCACCGACAGACAATGAAATGGAAAATAGATTGCCCAAAAACATTCTCAAAAAAAAAAAGGAACAATTTTTTCCACCAATTTGAACAAAAATAATTTGCATTGCTTTCGAACAATGCTCGCTCAATCAAACAATCGATCCAAAACTCACCACTAAACGAATGACGAACAAAAATTCATGTGATCCAATCGAAAATAGTTTTCAAACTTGCCCCCAACCAAATTAAAATAACTTTCTCTCTTTGTAAAAGCAAATAAATAATAATTTCCCAAAACAACAATATCAAATCAGAACAAACCAATCGCTTCCATCCAACAAACACAACTTTTAATTATATTCTAATTCCGTTCATCTATCCGCCGAGTCCCTAGCGTCCCACCCCAAACGACTCAGCTCATTCCCTCTTTTCGGGCAGAGCCTTTGAAAATTCATTTGTGAAAATACCAATAAAACAAAATATTTTCGCGAGTGATAATTTCATTGCAATTAATCAAAATAAACGACACAGTGTCGTCGGTCGCAAACTCTTTTTTTTTTTGCTTTCATTCCTAAACTTTCAACAGAATGAAAAAAGAAAAATTAATTTCTGGGTTGGTTTTATTCAGAAAACACTTTTAATTTTCAAAGTAAAATGAATAGAAAATTGTATCTTCTCTTAAAAAGGCTGCTTGTCAGAGAAAAGTGCATCGGTGTGTATATCCTTGAATCATGAGCAAGACGAGGGGTTGGCATACTCTGTAGTCTACACACAACTACTCTTTATACAACCTCTATCATCAGAAGTCCATCCCCAACCCTCCTAGTATTCCCCTTTAGTGTTCGTTCGCTACAATGAATTTCATTTTAATTGGGGCAAACGCTTTGATGTTATTAATCTTCATTCAGGTCAGGATAGATGGATGGACGGACGGATGGGAAAGAAATATGATTTTATTTTTAGATACTCAATTCTTTTTTTTTCTTTTCTTTTTTTTTCATCGCACCGTTTTTTTTCTATCTTTCAGTTTGTTTGCCCTTTAGCTCTTGTTTTTTGTTCTACGTCCCACACTCCTTTCAAATAATGGACGAGAGGAGGGTAGGATGATTTTAAATTGAATTTTAAAAGCCCCCATGTTGTGAAAGTCTCTAGAGAACTCATTCAGGCCAGAGAGTATCCACAAAGTGGCATTATGGGGTTTTATTTGTTTAACGATTTTGTTTATGTTATTTTTCTCTTCGGTTCCTCTGACTGATTATTAATGCGAATCAATTCGTTAAAACTATAAAATGCAATGAATTAAACAGAGAGGTGAAATAATAAATAAATCATCATTTTAATTTGTTGTAATTATTTTTTTTTCTTCCTTTCTTTCATTTGTATATATATTTTGGTTTTATTTATTTCACATTTTTGAGGGGGGCGAATATTTTGAGCATGATCATGTGGTGGTGGTTTTATTTTGAAATTAAAATGTATCTGCAGATGCTTGATGGTTGCTGGTTTACCCACAGGCCTGTGTGTGTGTATTAAATTATTAATTTGGTGTTTTGTGTTTTATTGTATTTTTTTGTTTCGTCTTTTTTTGTTTGGCCTGTCATAGCTATTTTTAATAATGAGCGGGTGAGAGGAGAAATAAATTCCCTGGCGTGACAGCGTTCACTGAATGATTAATGCGGTTGGTTTGTGTTAGGATTGAATAGTTAATATTGTGTCAGATTGGCTGAATTAAATTTGTTTAATTAGTGTAAATTTTTTTTTTTCTATACTGGTTTCAATTATATGGCTGTTCATTAGATTCTGCCGCACAATTTAACAAAGTAGACTGTGTGAAAATGATGATGATAAGTTCATCATCATAAAATATTAGCGGAGTGGAAAATTAATGGATATTTCAACAAAAAGCTTGGATTTTAATTTTAAAACAACTTGCACTTAATTTTGATTGAGTGATGAGTTTTGTGTGTCTGTTGGTACAGGGTGTGCCTCAAAAAGTAAGGCAAAAAAATAGAGAACAGAAAGGATTAGCCGAGTCACGCTTAAGTAGTGGTGTTCAAGTTGTCAAAGTTTGGGGTGCTGTCACTTCCTCTAAACGCTAAGTTTCACATATCCCTGCTTCAAACTGACCAGAAAATTGAGAATGAGGCAAACCCAGATATGAAAATAAGAAAACAAATAAAACAGCAAACAGGCATTCTATCTACAACAAAACGTGAGTGTTATGAGATGACAGTATGTGGTGAGGTGCACTGTTTGCTACATCATTTGTTTTTATTTCGAACTGGAGCTATGAAAACAGGTGTACGTAAAGCTGTCAATCTGATGCAATAAATCATCCAATGTCACACAAAACAGACACACATTTAATAAGTAAATATCTCTAGACAAATTTATCATTGTTGCAGTCTGTACGTGAGATGTGAGCAGAGTGTCAATCTTTTAAATGTCAACCATATAAAAACGTAAATCTGGAATGAAACAAAATCCACTCACACAACGTTTGAAATTCGATTTCGAACTACACAGAGAAATAGCATTCCCAGAGCCATACAACTACCGATTCTAGAGCTTACTTTTAATTATTATTGAAAACAACAAATCTTCTTAAGAGATCTTAAGGTCTGTAATTGAAAGCAGAAGGTCCGAATTCATCAAGGGAGATCTGTCACAAGCTTAAAACCATTTTCATTAAGTAGAACTACAAAGAACTTTTGGTCAGTAACTAATGTACGGCTTACACAAAAAGGAGACCCTCACAATTGCGCCAATCATAGAGGAATAAGCCTTTTTAACATCGCATATAATATTTCGTTTGCTGCCATTTGCGAGCGTCTAAAACCCTACATCAATATTTGATAGGTCCTTATCAATGTAGTCTTAGATCAGAAAAGTCAACAATAGACCAAGAAAGAAACGGAGATCGATCATCCACCACACCATTTTGTATCGATATCAAGGCTCGCGTATGATAGTGCTTACAGAGACGAGCTGTACAGAGCCGTGTCTAGTTTCGGTATCCCTGCAAAACTCGAACGACTATGCAGGATGACTTTGGACAATTCGCTGCTCCGTTAAGGTCAGTAAGGAACTCACCGAGACCTTTGATGTTGAAAAAGGCTTTCGACAAGGCGACAAATAAAATATTGTACAAATCTCAAACGTCAACACCAGAGGAATAATCTTTCAAAAGTCTGTACAGTAAGTCGCTTGCGCAGATGATATTGACGTAATGGAATGAAGAAAGCGATTTACTGCGCAGAAGCATGGACCATATCGAAAGCAGATGAGAAAACCTTTGGCCTTTTCGAAAGAAAAATACTACGAATGATCTTTCGTCCATTATTTGAAGACAATGTTGGAAAAGAAGTTTCATCAACGAGCTGTATGAACTGTACCGCGACATTGGCATAGCTAGAAGAATACGCATCGCGAGACTACGATGGCTGGAACATGTACGGCGGATAGAGATCAGCGCTCCGACTCGACGGTTTTTTGACAGCACATTGCAGGGAAAACGCAGAAGGTAAAGATTTCGTCTTAGGTGTAGCAAGTAAGGCGGAGAAAACCTCAACTGACTAAGAGTCTAAAACTGGAAAGAGCTCGCTCGAAATCAAAGTCGTTATAGAAAGATGTTGGCTGAAGCCCAGGTTCACCCCAAACTGTAATGTCCACCTAATTTAGAAGTAAAGTACACAAGCTATGAGTAAATACAACTAGCCATGTTAAGAAAAGCAATCCGTCGATTTTTTCATGAAAAATAAATAAAGAGTAAATTTTTTCACAAAAGGAGCAACTCATTCGTCAATGAAAAACGATATAAGGTTCAGTTTTAAAATGGTGGATCATTTTGGGGCTACGATTATACTGGAGTTAACTTACCAAATTTGGCGTATCAACTCAAGTTTGATCCCAATACTAGCATGATAGTCCACTGAAAAACTGGGCCTAAGTCGTAGCCTCAAGTAACCTCGTTGTGGTTACTTATAAGCTTTATACATCCTAATCGTTCAAACGACTTCCAATAAATGGCTTTATTTTATCAAATAAGATACTGCTTATGGTCATTGCTCGAATTCTATTATTTGATGACTTAGTCATAAAAAAATGATTGAAGTGTTAAACATATTGGAGCAGCAAAAGAAAATGTATCTTGATGAACATAGTCTCCATGTTGAAAAAGGAATTTAATTGAGATTAAATCCGTTTTCTCATTTTAAAGTTACTGACTTAACGAAAACATTAATTTTTTAAATAATTTATGCTCTCTAGCTGCGAGATTTCCTAAACAATTGGAAGGTCAATTCAGTTGCGAGAGTAAGGAAAGTTCCAAAAGACTTTTTGAAACAAACTAGGATCATTTCAAAAGTAGCGAAAGTTTTTAAAAAGACCGTGCGGCGGCGTACCTTTGTGTGAACAGATTATTGGGAGAGCTGAAATCCTTACAAGATCAACATACATTTTCGAGCTCTTAAAGACTTTAAATGAAAAAGAGCAAGAATTGCATCCAAAACGAGTTATAGAAGGGTCGCCTGAAGAAAAAAAAACCGAAAAGGGGGCTGGTGAATAGGAAAGATTGCTTTCGGAATGATCATCCGAAGAAATGTAAAAAAATGTATTTACTATTGCAATTAAAATAAATTTTAATTTATCAAGGGGTTTGTGTACCAAAATGAAGCATCCAAGTCTTAAAATCATTTCATGTTTTGATTTACAATACAAAATGCCGAACTTTTGAAATATTCGCAGGTTTTCAATTATGCGTGACGTTTAAGTTGTATTCAATTACAATAAAATAATGTTTGGAAATTATTTATAAATCAACTAAACAAAAATAAATAGTGTGGGGCAACAGAGCGAGGAGCCCCGGAGCCTAGCGCATTTCTCACAACCCTTGGAAAGACATTTTTGCTTCTTTCGGGATTCGAATCACGAACCTCCTGGTTAATTGTCACGCCACGCGTACCAGAATTTGTGATTATTATTTGTGAATTGAAATAACAATATCGGCTGTTTTCTGAAATCTTATCGCTCTTACCCTTAAGTGTAAAAAAGAAAAGTAAGTTATTTTTATAGGTGCGCAGCAATCTGAAAAACTGAACTCATTTTAGGTCAGCTCAACAATGGAGATTAACACACTAAGCTTATTATTGATATGTTATGTTTTTGTGTTCAGTGATTTATTGTATTGCTGATTTGAATATAGGATTATTTAGTTGCGACAAAAATACACCAGTTTATTTCTGAATCATTTTTTCAAGTGGCAAAACATGCCCCACCTGACCAAAAAGATCAAAAGTGCTCTTACCAGTTCAATTATGAAATGAGTATAATAAAAAAAACTTTATGAAAAAGTCCCAAAATAAATCAGATCGGATTGACTTCATGTAAAACTCACTGCTTACCAAAACTGTTTCCGGCGTTGGATAAGTTTGGACAGCTTTCTAACAAAAAAAAAAAAAACATTTATATTTTGTAGCAGTTGTCGTACAAATTTCCAACTACAACGAAGTTTACCTCATTTTTTTTTTAATATTTACCATAAAATTGTGGAAAGCTCCATAGTTGAATGTCAGTGAGTTTTTCTTTTGGACCGATAATATCAAAATAGGTTACAAAAAGTTCAAACACGTTTACTAGTCGTTTAATAGATGACTGTCAGTAGTTCTTTACATAACCCATTTATTAAATTGCATCATATATTGTGAATACAAAAGGTGATTATTTTAATTACACCTTATTCTAATAATTACTGGCGCTGTCTAATGACATTCTAATTACTTAAGTGGATTTGATATAACATAAGAATCATCAACATTGTAAAGTCCGTGTTTTATAAGTCTATGCTAGGTAGGTTCTCGTTTGTAATTATTTTTAGAAGCATTAATTACAAAATGCAAATTGAGTTATTATCCTTCGTTTGGAAAATTGCTCTTTCAATTTATTAATAATGCAGATGTTTTACTTATTAGTGGTTTTATATTCATTGTTCTAATTTCTAACTGATTTGATCGTTTATTTATTTTCTTCGGTCTTTTTTAACATGTGGAATCACATTAGGCTTAGGTTCGACTTGTTCAAAATTTAGTTCTCGTGTGCGCATAAAACGTTCATTTAATATCTTTGTACAAATATAATGGGGCCCTCAAGGTTCATTCCTAGGTCCACTTTTGATATTCATCAATGATTTAGAAGAAGGTAATTTTATTACTTATGCTGTCAAACTCAAGCCGAAGGTCCTGGTGGGCTAGTGCTTACATTTATGTATAAAAAAATACAAATAAATAGGGTGGCGCAACAGAGGAGGAGCCCCATGGGCCTAGCGCATTTCTCACAACCATGCCTTGTGAGGTATATCAATGTATAAATATTTTTATATAGTAATATGTAAATAATGAAAATAAAACTTATGCTGTCAAACTAACTAACGATCTACCTTTTGCTGTAAAATATTTCTTCTTCTTAACTAGCGTCGTGCAAACTCAATTGCGTTTGAAAGGTGTGCGAGCCTTATAGAAGTTTAAATATTATTTATGATTGAAATAATTAAAAAGCCAAATTATATATTTCCAATTTTTTTTTTATAATATAACCCCATCCACATCGCGTGAATGTCTTTCGAAGCCAAATCTTCCTCTGCACCAGCATGAACCCTATTCATAACAGTTTGCGTTGTCAGTTTATGATTTAATCAGTTTTTTGTTGATTGGCATTTTGTAACTTGATTATGTAGGTATAAAGATAAAGCTTGACATAAGAAGTAATCTCTTTTACATGACTGAACACGAACTACCAATTTATGGTATATTATTCTAGACTCACTCTAGAGTGACAAAGGGTTTTAATTAAGCTAATCAACGCCCTTCGCCTTAACATTGTTTTGATAGAGATTTCAGGATTAATAAACTCTTAAATCCTTGCTATCCTGACAAACACGTGTGGTTACGTTTGGGTTTCATTTTACCATAGATGTCAGTTTAAGGGTTGAGTGGGAGTGAGTATCAATAAGTGGTAGAATGTTTTGATTGAATTCACGTTGGTTTTGTTTCAACAGAAAGGGGAAAGAGTGCTACTCTGCTACCTTGGGATACTCTCCCTTATGGATAATCACACCCTATCAACCCTTAAACTGACATCTATGGTAAAATGAAACCCAAACAAATATTACAAATCGACCACAGTTTGAACGTCTATTGCTAATGTTGTGGCAAATACCTGCTCTACTTTTTCGTTGCGATTTTTTGGTATATTTTACTTTTTGAAGAAACTTGAGGTAAGTTTGTCATGAAAAGTACCTAGGTACATAGGTACATATCTGTATCTATGAAAGCTTTCTATCCACTTTTTTTGGGTGCAACCTCATCACTGATCACTGATGCTTGGTCAATTCAAACAAGAAAATGAGCCATCTTAACTAAAAATACCTACCTACAGTAAAAAAAAAAGATAACTTAATCAGAAGTGTCAAAAAAAATTACCCAAACCCCTCATCAACGCACACCCAATCGATCAACAAGAACGGTCAAATAATGAAATCAACTCCCAGCTGTCTATCTATCTGTCTTCAGATTTCCCACAGCTACAATTTTAAATGCACGAGATGCACATTTTAATTATTGCCATATACATTTTTAATGTTCATACCTACCTACCTACCTACAGATAAAAGCCGACGACAAAGTAAATTGCATTAGCAATTGTGTGTGCGCGCCAAGAGTGGATCACAATGCAAATTGGCCTTAATTTTAAAAGAAAAATATATGTATACCTACCTATACAGGCACCTATATAAATGCATTTAGCTGTAGGCACGTCGAGCACCCGGAAAATTTCCCACCGGCCCACTCTACAAATTCGTTCCCAGATTCACGCTACCTACTTACTTGCTTGAGCTTGGTGACGGTAAAGGCAGAGCAGAACTGTTGTTGTTTTGGCAATGAATGGCTATTATTAAAAAAACAACAGTACCTTATTAACATGGGTACATGTATGCAAGGAGACTACCTATAGTAAAATGTACCACGGACAACGGGAACAGAGGCAATAGTTATATTGCACCCAGTGCCAGTGCAGGGTGTTGCAGTGCTCAACTGAGCATGTAAAATATGTTAATTTTAGTATTTAGAGGGTTTTTTTTGGATCGTTTTGTTGTGCTCTAGGAGTTTTTTGCTTTGTTCTTGTGTGTTGTACACTTTCAACTTTTTATTACATATGTATTTTGCTTTTGTAGGACAGGACAACAATAATGTAGGTATAAACGCTCATGTCGTAGGGGTATAACGACACCACGTCACATTGTTCGTTACATCTGCTTGTCGGTATCGGGTGTTATAGTACATTTGTATAGCTATACCTACAGCATAGAAATCTACATGTCTACAAATCTGAAGTGAGTGTGCGGGCTTAATTTTACTTTTAAACATTTCATTTAAGCTGCTCAATTAGTTGAAGAATTTTTTCTTTTCCCTTTTTTTTTTTTTTAATTTTATTTTGTTTTCCTCGCTCGACTTGGTGGCTTTGGGATTTGAATAATTTATGAGTGGCAAACGTTCTGTGTAAAAGTGTGTAGTACGGTTGATTGAGTTGTTGAAAAATGTGTTTTATTTTTATTTTTGTCATATGCAACGCAATGTGCTCTATTTTTTTTTTAGTCTTAAAATATGAATTGAGAAATAAATAGACGAAGTGTAAGGATTAGTTGTTCCGATTTCCTTTTGGTTGAAGTTGTATAAGTACAATCAATGGGATGGTGATCCAAAACAAAAGCTATCTGAACATTTAAGTGAAGAGATTGTTGTAAATGAAATATCTTTGAGTAGGATATCGCCACTTAACGCTGGCACTTGTGGTCGTTTCATAATTTGACGCTCCAAAATGCTTTGAGCTGGAGTCAACCCTGATCAAATATTAAATTAAATAAATAATTAGGTGGCATATCACGATTCTATGAATAAATAAATAAATAAATAGGGTGGCGCAAAAGGAGCGAGTTGCCCTGGGCCTAGCGCATTTCTCACAACCATGCCTTGTGAGGGAATGGAGGGGACCTACAATTTTCTGACGGTTCCAAACGGCTAATTGAGAAATCGTTTCTCATGGCAATGAATTTACTAACGTAGGACCTCCCAATTCCTCACGAAAGGCGATACCCGTAAAAAACATTTTTGCCTCTGCTGGGATTCAAACCTCGAATCTCTGTGTTAGCAAGTGGACATGCTAACTATCACGCCACGGGTCATATCACGATTCGCTACCCTTTAAAGTCCACTGACCTATTACTTTTCATTACATTACATGTAGGCTTTATTACTGATAGCTGGGGTTTGTAAAACAAAGCTACAAGCTTGCAGTTAGGAGCCACTTGTAACATTATGTCTATTACACTTGTTGAAGAAGAAGTTAATTTTCTGCTGTGTTATATTGTTTTTACACTTGTTATAATTCGCTTGTATTACAAGCACTTGTAGTTTTGTGTTACACGAACCAGGACTTATATTTCACTTGTTAAACTGGAAAAGTTGATTAAACTCAACATATATCAATATACCATGATCTTTCGTCAAGTTTTCCATAAGTTTCGCTTAGGGACGTAAGCTGTGCTCCCATCAAATTTTGACATCTAGATATGACTGAATGTTTTTGCTGAAGAAGAGGAAATCGGAAATTGTAACAAATCGATCCACTTTGAAGCCCACCACATATATCACTGAACTATATTCTTATTTTCGAGTTTGAAAGCGATATGAGCATTGTGATCTCGAAAAAAAGCCCTTCCTTTTGTCTGCTTCACACTAGTGATCCCCCTCCACTAGTGGGGACAGATTGAACTCGGAACTCGGACTAACCATACGGAATTGATTGTTCCCTGCCAAAGCCCAACTTCTTGCTAGTGTACAGACATTGCTTTGTGCTAAAGCCTAGTACTCACTTTCTCGTAAAGTGAACGCTTGGCAGTGGAGAGAGTGAATTTTTTACAGACTTGTGAATGCGCTGTGAACGTTTGACGTTTAAGCAACAAAATAATTTTTGTTTTTAATTTTTGTAGCAAGAAATTATCACAAACTGATACTCCTCACTGCACACATGTTTCTTTTTTTTTGGAAATAAGCTGTCAGATCTTCACGTTGTGTATTTTTTTTTTTTGGAAATAAACTGTCAGATCTTCACGTTGTGTATGCAAGATTAACGTAAATTTAGCACCAGAATGAAATTCAACGGAACTCTTCACTTTGGTTTCCACACGGCTTCACAAGCAAGTTCACGAGTGAACGAAAATGTCAAATTTCTATGGATTCACGACATGGTTTGCAAGTGAGTACTAAATTCATTGGGGCTGATATTCTTGTTTCCTGGTCAGGATCGTGTCAGAACCATGTGAGATACTACCTTTCATGGTAATATCTATTACTACTACTTTGAACATGAATCAGCTGACCCACTCGTGCTATTTCTGCAAGATAAAAATTTTCACGTGACGGCTTCAACGAAACACCCAATGGAGACTTTTTTTGTCTGCTATACTTTTTTTTATATAACTAACGCGCACATCAAGGGGTTATGACCTTATGACTACCCTTATAATGTTATAAAAACACAGTGCGAGCATTTAGGAAAATAGGAGAGGATTTAATAGGAGACACCGATGCACATTGCTTTTGAACCTTTGTGAATCGTAATGCAGGGGAAATACAGAGCCAGGTAAAGCATTACACATTCGGGTGGTGCGACTAAAATAAGAATCTCTATACATGACTGTACAGCCGAATTTGGGCTCAAGGTAAAACTGATGAACATTCCTAGCTAGGCGGGTGTTGCGGCTAAATTGTTTCAGGAGAGGAATGCAACTGGCTACTTCACTAGAGCACTAGAGCACTATTTGTGACAAAAGCGTTAAAAAAGAGAGAGACAGGTAACGTTTCGACGATGTTCAAGAGAATCAATCGATTCTACGATTGAACTATCACCTATCAATCTTGACGCTATATTTTGTACCCTATGAAGTAGGCGCAAAGATGTTTGAGGAGCACCTGACCATATATGTATGGGAGTTATACTCCAGTTTTGGGCGGATGAAGGCCTTATAAATTGTAGCCAGATCAGAAGGGGTGAAGAACTTCCTGCATAGTCTCAAGAAGCCTAAGCATTTGGCAGCGTTTTTGGCGACTTTTTGGCACTTTCGTGCACTTCCGTTCATTATGAGTTAAGCATCTACATATTCATGTGACCGAAAGATCGGAAGCGAAATTTTCGTTCAGTTTTCAAATATTAGCTTCCGCGTTTGCTTTTTTTTTATAGTAACACCTAAGGGTTGATTTTCAAAAAAGACATTTAATCTTTGGTAGCAGCCTCGCTTTGACATCGCAAACAAAGCTATTGTGTCAGATATATATTTATAGTGTGCCATTGATAGCACACTTTTATTGCTTAGCAGCTATTAAAGCTGAACTATCATATGCAACTTGCAACCTTTTAACCCAAACTCAACAACCACTATAGAGCTGCTCTACTGTCTGCTATCTGTCTCGTCCCTGCCTCTTGCAATGAATTTAAAATATTTAAGTATTGAAGCAGAGGGTTAAAATTACTTTCAGCTTACCGATGTTTGTTATTTTTAGAACATTTAACGTCAATACCTCCAGTCGAGCTTAAACTGAAAATAAAGATAAAGGGAGTCGAAACCTACCTATGTCTGCTCAGCTTGTGCAGTTTCCCCCCACACCTATAGCAACCTAAATACAATCAATATTTTTTATATTTAACCTCTAATTGATAAGACTGCGGCCTTATTTAATCGATCAATTAAAATGCCTGTCTCAAAAATATCTCCATATGCATAAGCATTTATGTTATTTGCAACCAAACTGACAAGCTAATCAGCACATCAACAATGTTCATACACAAAACAAATTTGTTTAAATTTCATGCAAATTTTTCGAGTAATAAAATCTTTAGATCTCACATTCGTGTTCAACATTCCCTCCAGTTAATTTAAAGAAGTCTTGTTAAATTAACATTTACCAGTTGAATTGCATGGATAAGAAGTTGTATAGCTGCTGTTTAGTCTAAGCAGGCGCATGAGTAACAAAAACATTTCAATCAAGATTATCTCCTGCGCGTATACAAGCGAAAATAAACTTCACTTCGACATGTGTGTGTTCAGTAAGTGAGGGGTGCAACAAAAGGAGTAAAAAAAAGGAAAAACATTTTAAATGCATTATTGCACAAGAAGAATAAAAATAAAAATATCATTTTGTAAGCAGTTGGTTGAACGCAGTGAAGCAAAAGCAGGGGTGGATTAGATCGGGTTGAATATTTCTGCATACCTAACAGGTTTTACTTCAAAGTAGTGAAACCACATTTTCTAAGTGCAGATGTGCAGATGTGCAATGTGCATGTTAAAGTCGTCACCCTACTGACATTTTTGTAAATGCCGTTGCGACTTTGACATTCGAAAATTCAATTAGCGAGATTAGGATTATTCTACCATTTAAGGGTTCCGCTTTGGGAAGACGTTTCCAGTACATTTAACTATATGAGATATGATAAGGGCTTCTACCCACGGTATGTTTTAGACAGCTCTGTCTCTGTTTTAAAATACACAGTATCGGCCCTATTTGATGATTGATTAGGCGGACGCTTGTGGCAAAAATTTCACAGGAAACCGAAATACCTACCTGCAGTTCAATGCCTTGACTAAGGCCGAAGCTGAAAAATGGTGGACGGGGAGAAGTATCTTTGTTTGCAGCGATAGCCCAGCTGTGCTTAAGGCCCTTCTCAACCCTCTAACCACTTCGAAAGTGATCCAGGAATGCAAGAGCTCTCTGAATGCGATCGGAAGATTAAATTCCTTGAGTCTCATTTGGGTTCCGGACCATCACGGCATAACTGGAAATGAGATCGCCGATGAACTCGCTAGGCAGGGATCTCAGACAGCTTTCTCAGGACCTGAACCGTCGCTAGGTCTGCCAGCGTGTTCAGTGAGAGCTTCAATCAACGATTGGATCTGTGAAGAGCACAACCGTAGATGGCATGCCTCGATTAGATGCAGACAAACCAAGCGTATGCTCCCCAACGTTAGTAAGAAGACTGCAACATTTTTGCTAGCTCGTAGCAGAAAAGACTGTAGAAAACTTATTGGCGTAGCCAGCGGGCACTTCTCTTTTGCCAAGCATTTAAACATGTTAGGCTTAAGTGATACCACACTCTGTGAATCTTGTGGAGAAGATGAGGACACCGTAGAGCACTTCCTCTGTGAATGTCCTGCTTTTCTCGCATGAGGTTACAGATACTCGGCGCAGACATGGTGAGAGCTGGTAACTTAGGCTCCTTTATATCATTGCAGCGTCTTTTGGCTTTTCTCCGAACATCTGGAAAGCTATAACAAATAGAAGGAGTGCCCCAGCTGGTATTTTAAAAACCTCCAAAGAAAAAGGCCGAAACTGAAAGCCTCGTTTTAACAAATTTTGTGTCAAACCCAAGGAAGAGCGGCTATATTTTCCTAAAAAAAATACATCTCATCACCACATTGAAGCCTCAAACAAAACGCGGTTACTCAATCAGTCATATTAATGGCAAACTGAAGTAGGCGCCTTCACCAGCAAACCGTACTAGTGCGAGATGAACTCTTTCTTCAATGTATTGTATTGTTAATTCAATTCAAAAATGTTTGCATCTAAAAAAGGTCAAATTATTTCAGTTGTTGGAAGATTTACGCATAAGCACAAGTCGCTCTCTACTCGTACGTATGTAGCTACGTGGCTGTGTCACTCTTACTAGTCATAGTCACTACGGCAGTACACATAAACAGAAGCTGTTTTGTCGAGGTTCCAATTCCAACTCTAACCACACTGCGGTGTTGTTTTTATATTGTTGCAACCGCAAAAAGCAACAAGTCAAACATCGGCTCTCGATAAAAATGATGTAATAAAAATTTGTATTATGATTACATCGTATATAGTCGCGTCAGTCGGTCGGTCGGACGTGGCGTAGCGTCGCGACCATTGTGTATACGGTTTTGTTACTATGAATTGCTTTGTGTGTTTCTATATTTTTGCAACACTGGGAATTTGATTGCTTATTCCGATGGAGAGAGATTGCGGCACACGCATTAGCGCGCGCATTTAGATTGCTGTAGGATTTTTTTTTTTTATCGAAATAATTTGCCTCAGTGCGGTTTCGCATGACTGGAAAGTATTAATTGGTGAGAGATTAGACAAATTGACATATAAGGAGAACTGTTTGAAATGTGGTAGATCTAAATGCCAGGTGCTAATTGAAATGTTGTAGGTATGACGTTCGTTATAGTTCAACAAGGCGGGTTTTTTCAAATCTTGTTTGAGTTTTTTGTTTTTTACTGAAAATGTTCGATTTGAATCTTCCGGCTAAGTGACCATTGACGAGGTTCACGTTGAATAGTAAATCGATCAAAATGACTTGGTTCGACGAATTGACCGCAAGTCAATACCGACAAATTGGTGTACCAAAGAAGGGCAACATGATATTTTCTAGCTTTATTCACTCGAAGTTTCAATAAATCCACCAATGTGAACTCCGTCAGTCGTCATTGAACAACCAACGCTTTGACGACTTTCTTAGAACCTTTGAACTTGCTTTAGGGACTTGCCGCCATTATAATCAAACTTGTTCTGTAGACAATCGACGCACTATTCATAATAGTACCTTCCATTTGCTTCGAACCATGTCGAAACATAAAAATCGCAAAATTGAAATATGTTTTTGATAAATCATGTCGATTTTGAAAGGCATCCACATCTTTTGTCAAACAAAACCGACGAATGGCTGACCCATGGTCTACATTTCTACACACACAATATATCAAAGACGGCGGAATTATCAAACAAAACAAATGTTTAGATATAAATTTCCGACTTAATAATTGATTGTTTTCTATTGCTAGACAACATAAAAAAACGCGTAGGTTGCTAGACTCATATCTCATAAGTCTATTGTACGTACCTACATAAATACGCAAACTTTCAAAATTCGAGATTATAGGGATGCTGCTTGCTTGCTGCTTAGGTTTGTTTATTTATCATTTTGGTGCCACTTCCCTGTCTTCTTTTTCTTTTTTTTTCTTTGTTCACTGGCAGCAACATTATTGCAATTTCGATTGTGAAAACAATTTGCGTGGGCGACAGATATATGAATGTTAGCCTAGCCTAGAGGTATGGGACTTTTGTGAATTTAATTTAAGTATTTTATGATTGATGAGCTTTTCATTATTGTGGTGTTGTTTATCAACAATTAAATTCAAATGAAGATAAATTGTCTTATATTTTGTGGACATAGCAAATATGTTGAAAACAGCCTCAAGCAGTAAGTGGTTTTTATTTCCATAATACTCTCAATGGGCATGTTCATCGTGTTGTGTATTTTGAATTCATTTATTTATGCATATGCCCCAGAGACTGATCATTAGTGTGAAGCAGATAAGACGGAGTGTGTGATCCCTTTGAGAACAAAATCCACATGAGAGAAGTTATACATGTTTCGATATAATAGTCCGGTCAATCTAGACATTTGAAGTTACATAAATTCGCACCAAGCTGAAAGTTGGTGAGATTGTTTAAAATATGATTCCAAATAAAACTTGAAAGTTCCCCAACTTTCCCCTGCATGGAAAAAATTTTATTCGAGGTCAAAGGTAAAAAATATGAGTTTCTCCCCATTTTTTGCAATTTTCTTCAAAACGGAAAGTTTTATCATAAAAATATGTCTAACGCAATTGTAGATTTTAAATTTATGTATAAAAAATGTTAAGGTACTTTTTTTCTTACGAGCCACTGTTTAGCAGATACAACGATTCAAAAATTTAGAAAAGTTGTGATCGTTTTAATAATATGAGTACGCCTCGTATTTGCATTTCCAAAGTTTTAATATATGGGTATTGGAAAGCTCATTTGAACTGTGTTAAAGAAATGCTTTCATATTTTCACGTTTCTGGACGTTTTCCTTATGCTAAGTCTGCACACCTTTACTTACAGGATATGCAACAATTACAAAGCTTGATAGATCCTGAAGTGTATGAAAAATTTTCAGAATCACAGTTAGACGGTCTGACAAATTAAGTTGTGGAACTTCAACGGACATGGTAGTCGAGCAATCTATGATGAAAGCTATGAAGACAGATGGAGGTATTGCTCGAGGAAAAAGTACCAAAGAGAGCGTCATAAGTAAATGGGTTTATAGGATGCATGCTATGAATACAGTTTGTGAAAAATTAGAAGATCTTGCTAATGTTAGGATGGATACAACCGAACAGCATGTTGATGTAAGTGACTCACGAGTAAAAAAAAGATGTTAAAGACATACGAAAACTCTTGGAGTGGTTCTCAATGCATAATCCTTTTCCAGAGGTTAACAAAATTGTTTCTATTGCGAGTGTATAAATTGTTATAAAGCTCGTGAAGTTGAACTTGCTTCTATGGCAAAAATGATAGGGCTGACATTCAGTAATATTAAACTAAAACGCGTTGACAAAGTTTTTCCTCGTTTAGCTATGACTAGTACCATAAAAGTTAATGAAGAAAAAGTACCTGTTGATCCGGTATTATTGTTCCAACGCATGAGTATCACTGCACCATTTCAAGATGAAATAGAAAAATATTTTGAATATGAATTAGCTCCCTACCCTTTATCGTTGTTTGATGACATCGGGATGTGTAAAACACAGAAAGCAGCTATTTATGATTGTTTTGAAAAAGTAAACATTGATATTATATATTAATACTGATGCGACAAATATCATTGACGGAGGATTCTTACTGCATCGCGTTGTGTGAGATAGCGAAATTATACTTTTTTTACACGGAATAAGTGGCTGCGATACGACATCAGCATTTTAAAGGAGGGGTAAAATAACAGTTTTCAAAATGTTTGAAAAGCAAGATATACTTCAATGTGCTGAAGTAATTAAAAACAATAGTTGTACTCGACAAGAACTTCTCACCAACGCAACGGCATTCGCTTTCTTCTTTCTATGTACGGGGCTCCTAAAAAAACTATACATGTTAAGATAAACTTCCGCCTGAGCCGGAAAAACTGCTGAACATAATTTTGCAGTCTTTGCCAATTTTTGTTATTTTGTTTTTTATTAAATAGGATCATAACGTACAGATAGAATAGAATACTTGGCAAACCAAGTTAAAAAATCGAGCTATACTTTACCTCATTGGTGGCGTTAAAACGTGCGCTTATTATAACGATTATAACTTTTCTAAATTTTTGAATCGTTATATCTGCTAAACAGTGACTCGTAAGAAAAAAAGTAACTTCACATTTTTTATAGATAAATTTATAATTTACAATTGCGTCTGACATATTTTTATGATAAAACTTACCGTTTTGCCGAAAATTGGAAAAAATCATATTTTTGACCTTTGACCTCGAATAAAATTTTTTCCATGCAGAGGAAAGTTGGGGAACTTTCAAGTTTTATTTGGAATCATATTTTAAACGATCTCACCAACTTTCAGCTTGGTGCGAATTTATGTAACTTCACTATCAATTTTTGGTTTAATTTGACCGGATTAATAAGAAGCATTTTGAACTTATAAATATCAAACATGAATTTGAACGCATCATCATAGAGCTTGATACGACATTGTTTTTAGTAACAAACAGCTGTCAGGTTCGATTGTGTTTGAAGAACGATTTCTTCCTCTGTTTTCATATAAAAAAGACTCCTTACCGCGGGTGAGGGAAGCCTAATGAAATAGAAATATATGGTGGCTTGAGAATGAAAATTGAGTTGATTTTGATCCATTTCTAACAAACAAAATTTTTGATGATATAGTCGCAATTATTTGCGCACAGGATTTCCGCGGCATGTTTAGCATGTCTCAAGATGAAAACATTTCCACGGTACCACCTTTCGATTGGAATTTGCAAGCCTAACGAATGCCATCAGCATGATTTCTCAAGCTGCCTCTCGGATATTCAGGATTTTCCTTCTTTTTGACGGGGTTAAATAGATCGCTCCTTTTAATGCAATTGATCCAGCTGAGCCGGTCATCCGTATTTTCTTCTACAAAATGGTGTTTTTGACGCGAAGGCTTTCACGGAACTTGCTACTTATATAAAGTTAAAACAATTTGTGATACAAAGAAAACTCAGCTGTTCACTTGATCTGAATTTTCAGTAAATTAAGAACAGCATTTGAGAGCTGGATAGGGCATACACAACCGCAAGCAATCCCTTCAGCTTAGGAGGAATTTTTTAGATCATAAAAGAAAGCAAAAGTTTTCCTATTCTAAACTGATGATTGATGTCGTCATCATAAATTAATTAAACTCATATAGAAATAATTTGATATGAATTCTAAATGACTAACAGACAGAAGGCAAACTGTAATAAGACAGTGATATGTAAGCTCCAGTGAGGGTTGTTAGTCCATAGTTTATACCCCATTTACTTCGGCTTAAGACATTTTTATACGTATAACACTAATACATATTAAGCTATAGACAAATTATAAGACAAAATTTTGAAAAAAATTTGCAAATTGAATTCAAATTTAATCTCCCAAACAAGTTAAATACTGGACATCCTTACCCGTAAATTAATGATTAGCATGTCTGTCTGTTATGCGGATGGTCGGTGGTTCAAATCCCAACAGAAAATACAAGTTTTCCACGAGTATCGCCCTTGAAGAGGAATTGGCAAATCCTCCGTCGGCGACCGTGAATTCGTTGCCATTAAAAGCGCTTTTTCGATCAGCCGTTCGGAATCGACATAAAATTGTAGGTACCTTTCATTCCCTTGCAGGGTATATGGTTGAGAGAAATGCGCTAGGCCCCGGGTTTCCCCGCTTTGTTGCGCCACCCTATTTATTTATTTAACATAAAAAAGACTCCTTACCTTGGGTAGGGGAGGTCTTATGAAATAAAATTACAGTGCTGACACTTATTTAGCTTGAAAAAAGTAAGAAAGAAAGAGTTCTGATCGGATTAGAGTTTGCAAAAGAAAGGGCTAACAATTCAACAAATTTAGTTTGTTATTAAATAATTTAAGTACATAACATATATCATCACGTAGTGAAAAAAAAAAACAAAGTCACAGATTTACAATAACGAAGCAAGATTTAACTAAAAAGGTTTGATTTCAATACAACAATAGATACTTCAAAATGACTTCTTCATTCAAACCCATCAGCCATCATGTATAGATAGATATGAATAGGTATCTTTTAACAGCGGGTATTCACCACCAACTTAACGTTTAGATTAGTAACACGTGTTCAACATCAGATTTTACTCAATTCATACAAATTTTCACAATCCCATCAAATTATCACTTTGTTTTTTGAACTCACGATATTCATTAAAGATTAACCCGTCAATTTCAGCCCATTAACCAAACAACAACAAATCAATTTTTCCATTTTCTCTTTCGTGTTATAGATAATAATGATAATTAGCAATATCCTGTCCATGCTATCATTCCTTAATTAATTTTACAAACCACGCACATTTTTCCAAAAGGGGAATGAAAATGGACAAAACAAAACAAATAAAAGAATGGGAAACCAGATCAACACACAGCTTAAAGCCAGCTTGGAATCAACACTCAGGTGGTGTCATTTTATAGCAATGGCTCTCATTTATCTTTACACATTCCAGAGTTCGGTCGACATCATGCGAGTATTGCATGTTCCATGGTCAATAGCCATCAGACATGCCCTCTTGTGTTCGTACATTTTTTTTGTCGTATTTTCGTTATAATGTAAAAGTAGATCCTTTTGCCATTGCATTGATAGGGTAGATTGTGTTTTATTGGTCATTATAAGCTAAGAGAATGTCAGTTGAAAATTAAAACGGAGCTGTTGATGATAAAAGTTAAAGTTTCTGGAACAATTGCGTTAACAATAAATTGACGAATGAAGTGTTTCTGTCAGCTTCGTCTATTTTCTTGTCTCATCTTTGAAGTGATACCGAATTTTGATTGCCGATGGCTTTTGAATGCCTTTATGTTTTTTCAGAAAGTCGGAGTCACATGCCACCCATTCAATAATAAATGATACAATCGCTATTTTTCGTGCCATAAGTTTCCTGAATGAATTTAAAACTTTTAGACTTTCTTTGGGGCTATGTGAAAGATAAGGTCTTTGCCAATGATCCACACTGAAACAAAGATCGAATCAAGCACATGCAGTCGTAAACGAATTGGTAAAGGACATTTTCATGAAAAAAGCATGGTTCTGCATTATCGTAGCGGTTATTTGGCTGATATGGTTTTTCACTCAGCCCTATCACAGATTCCATCGTAATAGAAAGAAGTCTAAGTTTCACATAATCCATTCGGATTGGAACGAATTTCGAAATTCGTAGATTCGGTATCACCAAATCCAAGTGGAATGTAAAATCGTCGTCTTTATATATACGAAAGAAGTTGTGTTTTGCACAAAAATGTGAATGATCATCTTGCACATTTGGCGTAAAGCAGCTGATTTCAATAACCAGCATGGCGGTATTTATTGGGCAACTGGAAATACTTTCTTCGATTCCACGATTTTGTAATCACAAATTTTCGTAGTTCGTAACTTAGCTTTCCGTGTGGAAGTTTTCTACGATGGAATCTGTGATAGGGCTGACTATAAAAGGGAAACCTTCTTCTTTGCAGCGAAAGAAGCATCTAATGATATTTTTTTCTTTTAAAATATTCGTTTTTTGGGATATCAAAATACAACCTCTCATACAAAGACGCTGAAGTTAATGGTAAGTTCACTTCTTTGACAAGCTACGTCACAGAATTGAGCTTAAGGACAAAACTATGTGCAAAGAAGGATAGGAAAATTGAATTCGCTAATGTAAAATTGAAGCGTGAATGCACTGTAATGTCTTTTGGAAACAATTTAAATTTGTTTTTGCTTGTCACAGAAGTACACATTTTGGATACTAAAATCCACATTAGGCAGCAACAGAAGTAACTATCATCCAAAAAATTAAGCAAAAAGAGCTACACACAATCCCACGAATTAACCATTCCCACCGACCACTGTTTCTACTTTATGTGTTTTTTCTTCTTCCTCTACTTGGTGATACTTAGTGTAACTTCACTTGTACGTATGCATCGGTACATCATTGTATTTTAGTGTGGTTTTGCTGTGTTGCTGCTACTTTTGGCTTTACTCTGTTCAGCTGAAATTTTCCACTTTAGGAAATTATACACATTACACCGGATCCATATAATTACCCTCATGTAGTGTATACCCTTTGGCTGTCTTTCGCTCACACTTCTACGTGTGTACTAACGCCCCCTTTCGAAGAAAAGAAGTGAATTAAATATATTGCCTCCGCGCCCTATTGCTTCGCTTTTGCTACCTTGAAGGGTGCACAGTGCACACACCTTTTGGTTGGGTGTTTTTTCTCTTCTTCTTTCCTTTCTGTTTTTGTTCTTGTTTGTGTACTGCTTGTGTTCAGCCATCATCATCATCATTAACATAACATATAGCCTTCGTATAACGTAATGGTAATGTCTTCCTTTTTCGGTTAAAGGCCGACTGGGGGAATGTCCATAAATTATTTTTTATTTTTACTTTTATGCTTTGCTCCTTTGTGGTTTGTAGAAGGTACCTATCATCATTTTGTGTGCATTGAAACGATGAAACAAGAAAATGTGTCCATCCATATAGCAAGTCCACAGGGACCAACCGGAACCTAGGCGAAAATGCAAAATGGCATGCTGCTGCTGCTTCCTTTTGGGGTGATGTCGCTGTCGCACTGTGTATAGTTGTCGTTGTTGTCGTTCTTTTGCAGGTCGCGTGGTAAGCAGCCATAAATTGCTTCGGTGGCGTCCAATGGAGTCTAAAACACAGAAGAGTGTACTGTGTTTTGTGATTTTTCTGTTTTTGTTCTTTTAGATTGGAAAAATAAACGAGGATGGTCAACATGGTAAGGTCTATGGAAATGCATTCAGCAGGGAGTCGTCATTGTATTTTTTTTATTATAATTCTTTTGTCTGTTTGTTTGCTTAGTTATTATCGCAAACAAATTAAGTGCTTAAGTTGTTGCCTTGTTAGCCATAGTGAGTAAGGGAAAATGAGTTCGAGGCAGGTTGGCAGACAGAACGTTGTGTCGTAGTATCAACAAGCAGAAGGTAGCCTAATTATATTTAATTGCTCTTGTTGAGCCAGAGGTTAGGTTAAAATTCAATTAAACTGCGTTGGGTTTCAATTGTAGCTTTCCTAAAGGGCTAACGAGGAAGCATCATGAACTTTGTTGGACGACAATACAAAAAAAGGGGGAAATTGTGTGTCATATCAAGTCTAATACCTGAGGACGGAACTGTATTGTAAGGGTTGGTCATTCAAAAGCAGCCCAATTATGGATAAGTACAGTTTAATAAGTTAATCAGTTTTTCAATGAAATAATCCACGTTTTTTTAATCTAATAAATGAAAAGATTAGTAAAGTTTTTAACAATAAAAAAAAAGTGTTTTAACTGTTAAAAACTTTACTAATCTTTTCATTTATTTAATAAGTTCTTAAAACAAAATAAATAGGGTGGCGCAACAGAGCGCGGAGCCCCGGGGCCAAGTGCATTTCCCTCGAAAATACCACGTGAGGAAATGCAAGGGACCTACAATGCGACTCCGAACGATCGAGAAAGCTCTTTTCATGGCAATCAACTTTCTAAGGACTGCCAATTACTCGGCAAATTCGCCGTGGAAAAACATTTTGGTTTCGTTATGCTTCTGGGATTCGAACCTCCAACCTCCCTTGTAACAGATATATGTACAATGTACATGCTTACAATCACGCCACGGGCACTTAAAAAGCTCTTGCCTACCCACAAAGTGTTTAATTCTCAAATTTAAAAATCTTATTAAAATATTTGAACTCACATTTACATATCCCAAAAGAAATAATACCAAGGGCTTACCTGAAAACAAAATAAAAAGAAAAAAGTTAAATTTAATTATTACAGTAAAGTTTACATTATTTTTATAGTTTAACATTTCGAGAAAAATTGCTACATTCACCCAATTTGCCTACTATCTGACATGAAAATGCTTCTCCGCCTCATCGATTTACTAATATTAACTACGCTGGAAAACCATTTTCTGACATATTCTTCAAAGATCAGTAAAATATTCCATAGTAATTTTCTACAAAGTACCAACATTTTTACAAGGTTGAGTTCTAGGACCAGCACTATTTGCTTTAAGAAAAACTTCCTGTTACTTGCAACTTAAATGGATATGAACGCGATATTTTCATAAAATTTGTCTGGTATTTAAGTTTTATGTCTAAATTTCAAATCAAGGCAATAAAAGAATTTTTACAAAACAATTTCTTACTACATATTTGACCATTTCTCTTTACGCATTTTTCTTTTGCTCCTTTACTTGTGGCCTGCACAGTGCACTTGGAAGGAAAGTACAAAATCAAAATCTACTTTGGGGTGCTCTAACTAAAAGTTAACCAGCTGCTTTATAAGAAGATAGTTAGATTAGATTTAGGGGACGGGTAGAGCTTGCTCAGCTCCGGGCACTGCGGTGTCTGAATGAAACCTATTGTGCCAGTCCATGTGATGTTTCAGGACAGTTCTCCTGTTCCTGAATTGAAGCAGAAGTTAGCAATCTTCTGTGGGTGAATGAGTTTGAGTTTATCTAGGGGGATAATCTCATAGTCAAGTATTTGCTTTCTAAGGCGGAAAAGTGCTGGACATTCTGTAATGGTGTGCAGAGATATTTCTTAATTTTCGAGGCAGTCTAGAGTCTACAGATGGAGTCCGCCACCAGCCTCATTTGATGAAAATGTTTCTTTAAAGAACAGTGACCGGTTATTAGTCCTGTGCAAATTTTTGGGTTTTTTCTATTGAGGTTCAGTAGGAATTTTAAAGTTTTTTCAGTATATTTTGGCAAAAAGAGTTTCGAACAGATTTGACCAGATGAGTTTCTCCAAGCTTTATTTGTTTCCCCCAGTAAGATGTTTTTGGCAGTACATATGATTGAAGGTGCTTTTATTTACACCGCAGAAGGGTTCAGGACCGACGACCGACAAATGATTTAGATGCGCCGTCTTCAGCTAAGATGTCTGTCTTCTCGTTACCATCATAGCCTTTGTGTGCTGTAGGGCTATTCCAGAAAGCGCGGCTGATTGCTTTTAGTGGCGGAAATGAATTTAATATAGCAAAAGCAAAACTCTTCTTTTGAAGTCGAATAGTTTTACAAACGTATAGAACAAATTTTTGAAGTAATAAATAAACAAAAATGATTCAAATTTACATCGAGTGGAGAAGAACCACTTCTGATTAGCTTTCTTTGAATTCGCTGAAACAGCTGATAACTAGCGAAAACTTGGAATTCTTATTGGAAAAACTTGGAAATATATGACATTTGCGTGGATGGGTAAGACTTCCAAATGGAAATATTGGAAGTTTAATTTCCAACCATGTTCGCTTCTCAGAATAACCTAAAACGAAGCGCTTCGCAATTGAGTTATCGCTTTCAATACGATCCGCCGCGGTTTCTGGAATAGCCCTACTGGGATCCAGTGGAGGATTACAGTGTTTTGCCTTGCTAGTTCAGAGACTAGACATGAGACATGACTGTCTTTTGGACTAGTTTGGATCTTATGACAGGTGAGCTTAACGCCTTTAGTGCAGCCTGGCTGTCTGAAAAAATGAATATTGTTTTGTTTTTCGTGTTCGATGAACATATTATTCTCGAACATTCGTTAATAGAAGACTTCAGCTTGGAAAATGGACGAGTGACTGATCAGACTTACTGAGAAACTCGTTCTGGGACAGTCGCTGAAAATGACGGAACCTGTACCAGTTTCCATTTTTTAGCCGTCCGTATACCAAACCATATCTTACCTTGACAATGGAGAAGTTGAGTTTAAAGTTGTACAATAAGAAGGTAAAGGCAGAGCGGATATTTTTTTAAAAAGTGAAGTAATGCCTTGACTGGTTTTGTTTTAAAAAAAAACCTTGTAATGAGAATCAATTTTTTTCTATTTTTTTATCAAATTTTCGGGATAAAACTTTAAAAATGGTAAACTATCTAACCAACCATCTGCTAAGTAAATCCCGAGGCAGCTTTTTTTAAAAACTCTTGTTTTGTGGGAAAAGAGAAAAGAAAAACTTGTCAGTATATACTGATTATTACCATGCCAACATTATAACACGTCGTCATTAGATGTCACTCAGAAAACGATAGACCTCGCCCAAATGTAATCTAATTTTATTTAAGACAATATATTCATAAATACTTTCACAAACGGTACGATAAGGATCCTCTTGTGTTGTGTAAGAGCCCTTAAGGGTTGTAAAACGAAACCACCCCATTAAACTAATGACAATGTTAGCGCAAGCATTAATTAGAATGATTCCGATGGTGGTAATGAAGGGACGTCAACGATGGCTACGACGACGACGCGACGCGTCGTCTGTACCCTGCCCATGTAGGTACACGATACCGATACACAAACACACATGCTTTGCTTTCTTTCATATCGCGGATGACATTTCAGTCATTTCACAGTTCAAAGACCAAAGGAACAATGAGGAAAAGATTTTTATATTTTCAAGGAATCTTCGCTGGCAAAGATGTAACTCTCCATACAAAAACATACAAAAGCTACCTTTTTAGAATTAATTTTAACAACGAACATTGAGCTTATACCTACTAGTATATGATGGAGTGTGTATTTTTGTGTAGCAGTTCTTCTTCCTTCCTCCTCCAACCACCCCCTCGCATTCCTTCAAAATGTTCATAGTTTCGAACACAATCACTTAAGCATAAACTTTACTCCTGCCTCTACATTTTGGAGGGAAGAAAAAATGTTCACAATTTTCAGTAGGAAAAGATTTAATAGCTCTAGGGCTGATCTTGGGTGTGAGAAAGGGGTTGTTGGCGGCGACGGCGCAGCGGCTTTAGATGAAATTCATTGCTTTTAACGACATTTTTTTAACATCGTTGAAGCGCGGTTTCTTTTCTTTTCCTTGTTTCCTTTTTTAAATCTTTTGACATAAAGATATGCGGGAGCATATCAATATAAAGGACACTTTGCCATAAAGAGTAAATTTGTCGTACTGTACATTCTCTTTTAAGTGCTCTTCTTTGGCTGTTTGCTTGTGCGTGTTTACTTGCTTCCTTTTTTCTTTGGTTACGATTGGTACTTGAAATGTTTTTTCCTTTCTTTTTTTTGTATAAAAGGTGTGTTTTTCCGACCACATTATAACCACGGAAGACTCCTTTGCGTCCTTTCATTGGTGTGCTTTTGTATCCACAGTTTTATATGTTTACAGAGCATTGATGAATTTTAATTAGGCGACTGTAAGGAGGTTTCACGCCCATGTGTGTGTTGCGTAGGTAGGTATATGGATATTTATAAAGGACTTTTTGAGGTACGTATCTCCTATGGTTGTAGTGTTTTTTGTTTTATAGTTTTCGAGTTTAATGTTTCTTTTATGAAACTATTTTTAGATACCGAAAAGTAAGTTTAGACAAACTTTGTCGTTTAGAAGCAAATGTGTGTAAAATACCTGATGCTTTTAATAGCAGAATGTGGGCGCTATTGTTGTTAAAGTTTATTGCATGATGAGACAAAAGGAAAAGAAAATCAACTTAGTAGCAAACTCATTACATTTTCAAATGTTTATGTGGGCTTAATTTGTCTCGAATTCTATTTTTTTTTTAGCTGTAATTTAGCTTAATGAAGTTCCTTTTACGCTTTTTTTATTTCTCTTTCGTTAAATCGGATTCCTTTTTTGTATTAGTGCGTTTTTCGAATGATAATATCTCATCGGTTGGTTCTTGTATCAGTTGGTTTTATTAATTCATTCATTTGAATTTATTTATCATTTGCACCCATTAATTTTATTTAATTTATTCATTTATCGCATTATGTAATTAATTCATAGTATCAATTCATTCGTTGTACTAATTCATTCATTGTACCAATTCATTCATTGTATCGATTCATTCATTGTACCAATTCATTCATTTTACCAATTCATTCATTGTACCAATTCATTAATTGTACCAATTCATTCATTGTACCAATTCATTCATTGTATCAATTCATTAATGGACCATTTTGCTCATTCCATCAATTCATTATTTACATCAACTCGTTTGTAACGTCAGTTAATTAAATGCAGCAACTCCTAGAATGCATCAATCAATTCATTTGTGAACCCTTTTATACATCGCCTTAATTCATTCGTTGCACTTATTCATCGCATACATCAGTTCATTAACTGCACAAACTCATTATTTCCATCGATTCATTCTCGGATCATTTGCCCTAATTATTTCATGGAATCAATTCACTAACTAGGTATATCAATAGCACCCAGTTCACTTTCTTTCATTTTTATTCCATCACTTTAGTCAATGCACTAATTCGTTCCAGAACCATTTTACTCGCTGTAGGTATCAGTTTATTTATCAAATTCACTGTAATTCGCAACAATTCATTCATTTGATGCAAATGAACTGAACTAGCTATCAGTTCATTTTTTGAATATTTTAATTTTTGCACCAATTCATTATTTGCGCATGTTCACTGACCGCTCACTTCCTTCCTGAATCACTTTTGTTCTTATTTTATATTGCATCAATCAACTTACTAAATTCATTTCTTTATTGCATCAACGGAAACGTTCATTCATGTATCTGGGACCAGTTTGGCAGTGTTGCATGACTCCATTTGTCTCGTCAGTTTATAACAAGCACAAGTTCATTTACGGAAGCTGACATCTATATAGGTATTCGTTTAGAGTTTAATTCGAATGAATGTAACTCATACTCTTGGGAAGGTAAGGACATAATTAATGAGGAAATAGTTGGATCATCTTAGCTTTCTGATCTAATCAACATTATTTCACTTAATGTCTTTCATCTTTATTGTTTCTCTCAATCAATTACCCAATTTACTTGACGTGCTCAATCTCTCGAAATAGGTACACACAATACATACCTATTCACATCAAAGCTAATTCTATTTCTTCAAATCCGATTTATCAAACACCTACTTACCTACATACTTACCCACCTACTCGTCGTCCTTCATCAAATTCAATTCCAAAAATAAAACTTTATCTCTCCCCAAAGTAAATTAAAATTAAGGAAAATCTGTCACTGCCATTTTTCCGAAGCATAAAATCTAAATAAAGTGTCTTCTTTGTTTTACAAAATATTCCACCCCACATAATAACACACTGTCAGTTCCAGATACCGCCATTTTGTGCGTTTTTCTTTTAAAGGAACTTACTCCTATACCTACCCACCTACTCCATTTTGCAAAACCCACACATAGTTCCTACTCATCTTCATTGCTGACCTTCCAATGACATCTATCTACAAAATATTTTTCGCCTGTAAATAAACCCACATTAAGCATTTATACCATTTGGTGTAGAAAGTATAATAGGTATAAAGCTTAGGGATGACACGCACACACCAAACAATTGCAACAACAAAAACAACTACTGCCAACAGCCCAGTGTAAGTATCATCTCGAAATTATAAAGAAATCCCTGCAAAACTAAAGTCATGGCTTGAATCTTGAATCTACTTTTCATTGCTGCCTCTGTCCGCCCCATGCTTTTGCACCCTGCCTTTCGATTAAACTAAATCCTGTCTCTATGTAAACTGTCAGAAACACCCTTTTACCCACAGAGCGAGTCCAAAATCCTCTTCTTTTTCACTGTCCTGTGTGTATCATCCGGATTTATATTTGAACAGCCGAGGGTTGGAAATGGAAGTAAGAAAAAGAACCACACACACACACACCCCGTTCAAATAGGAAAGTGGAAAAAACCATTTTTAAAGGAAAAATAAACTTTTTTGTTGTTGTTTTTTTGTGCTTTTATTCTCGCTATTCGCTTGGCTGTAGTCCTTTCACAAGCATCTGGAAGTTTATCTTCACCCCATTGGTATTATACGTTTATCTCTGTCCTCTGTTCTCTATTCGAATACAGATGCAAACACCAAAGTTTTCTAAGCATTTTGCCTAAGAGAAGCTGCCAACCTTTTTCTTCTGCTACCCCTTGGCCATATCCAACATAAAAAAAACAACAACAGTTGTTAATGGAAAGCTACAGTGAACAGTGAAGCGGCCAAATAGCTGCTAGAAGAAGGGAATACATTAAAATTGCTGCTCGTAGTCCTTTTAATTTTTTCCCGTTTTGTTTTTGCCTCTCCTGTCTCCTCTAGCCCTCTTTCTCTTCAGTTTGTTTATGTTGAAAAGAAAAATGGCGTCGAGGAGCGAGAGTTGTTTTCTCTTTTTTTATGTAACGTTCTTTCACTCTGTGAAAGATTTTCTAAAAGTTTTCTTCTTTCCTTTTTCTGCTGCTGCTTGTTTCTTGCTAAGGGTAAGGGATCTGGATCTGGTACAAAAGTTTGTGCAGTTGTGTAAGAAAATTTGTTACATTTTAACTACATGTCACGTTTCAAGAATTCCCTTCTATAGTTTGGTGTTAAGTTTTAGTTTTCCTGTAGGTAAGCTCTATAAGTGTGTAAGTACCTATATCTATAGTCCTGTTTTGCGAGTTTAGTTTCTGTTTCTGTTAATACATATAGGTACCTACAAGAAAAGTAAAACAGAACAGGACCTATCTGAAAGCGACATTCAAATACGAGCACTGTGGAATATTCACACAAACCCGAAGGCAATTGGGTGCATAGTAAATATGAGGGAAAATCCCCGTTGTGGAGTAGTGAGTCCTTACCCACCTGGTCTTACGAAATGCAAATAATATGGAGAGTGGGAATAAAGTTCTCTGTGTTGAGTTTAAGGAACGTGACTTTCCTCACGGATTAATTCGAATGAGAGGGTTTTCAAATTGATTTTTTTTGTTAGATGTTAGATGACAGTTGAAGTTATTGAATGATAAATTGAAAAAGTGGTTTTCTTTCTTATGAAATGGTTTGAACGAAGCATTTTAATTGTCCTCGATTATGGTGAAAAGGTTTTCGGAACGATTGAGTCACTCGTCTTAACCCTTGGTGATTTTGCCACGAAAGTGAGCCCCAGAACAAGGACAACTAGCCCCCCCCCCCCCCCCCAAAAAAAAACATTTGCGCTTGTTAATTAAACTTGAAACTCAAAGCAGAATGAAAATTGACGGAATCCTGCAGGGTTCAGTACTGGTACCCGCTTTATTTTGTTTTGCTTAAATGATAAGAGGGTTTCTTCTTCTAAGTCAGCCGTAAAAGCAGCTTTGACATGGTTGAAGATGATGACAAAATCGATGTTACACATTTTCATATACTCCTTTTGTCAAACTAAAACTGCTGTGAATAAATCTGCATTTCGATTCTCGTTTTTCGATTAGTGTCGTCTGTACGGTGTTATTCGGTTTTCATTTTCATTCTCTCACACTCGTTTTTCATTCTTCGGACAACAACGTACCGGAAAATCAAAGCTACATAGCTTGATTTGAGTTTTTAGTTCGTAAGGCAAGCACCTTACAGTTTACAATGACCAATGACATTAAACCAAGAGTCTAAAGCGCCCCACAGACGATAAATGTTACTTGACAAGTATTATTGAGGTTTTCTCTTGTCAAGTAAAATTGATGAACAATCGCCACCACACGTTCAATGAAAATTGACAATTTTTTCCTTCTGTAGTTTCCTAATCGCAGTACACAACGACACGAGTGACAGTGAAACTTGATGAAAAAGGGACCTTCTAGGAAGAAAAATAGTTTTTCTATTCTAATTTCTCATCCTTTTTTGAAAATAGAGAAAAACAAAACGTCTTGATTAAAAAACATTGAAAAACCCTACAAAAAACCAAGCATCAGTAAACCTGCCGACAGACACAATCAAATCAAATATCGAAATCAATCAATATCAATTCCCCGTAGGTATGCTTTTCTTTATTCAGCCAACGTACCTAGAAGAAAGGTGGGGGAGCACAATTCATACCAAGGTGGGGTGCACATTTCACATTGTAAATAATAAGAAAGGTGCGAACATTCAAACACTTTAAACTCAACACAATCTGGTCTCTGTCTACTATTGGCAAGTCAAACTGAGTTCGATTGCCAACAAAACAACCGATTAGCTTTAATTACCTTGAATCGATTAGTGTCTCTGAAATACAATTCATATTAGATACCTACTAACATACGTATATATGCACGAGTATATGTCTATTTGGCTAGGAGATTGTGTATACGTATATATTTATAACCAACCACAGATTGTGGTTGCTGTATTAGCAGCAGAATGTGAATAAATTTAATTTTATCACCACTCAATCAGTGGTTTTGTTTAGTCATTAAGCAAATAAATTGATTCGAGGATTATATTTGGGATTACCTTAGAGAAAAAACCTTCTCTCTCTGTCTTTCTCTCTCTATCAAAGACTTAATATCTATTTAAGGTTTTCTTCAAAATCGGATTTCTTTTCTATTATGACATCTTAAATTTTTATCCGCCTGTGTACAGTGAGTTCACATTTTTTATACGCGTAACAAAAATTCAACAACAATAGAAGTGAATGCAAAATATTTTTCGAGTTGATGATCCCAACGACAACTACGTAGTTGGATTTATTTAATTTTTTTTGTGTGTTTTTGTGGGTGCCCCTTGGCTTTGATTCTTATGGGGATTTTCTTCTTTTTTGACAAATAATGACATTATAACGATAATAAATGTGTTTTATTGATGCGTGGTTTCGAATATCGCGGTTGAAACGACTTTTGTCGGAGATTGGATCTTAGTTTTTGAAGGCTGGGAAAAGAAATGATATCTAGGCATTGGGGTATAGAGTGGATTTGCATATGCTTTTTGACAAATTTTTATATTGTGAAATGTATATGGCGTTGAGTAAAAAAAAACTAAGATGACAAGGCAATATGCTTTCATTGACTAATAATGTTTATATTGGCAACGAAATAAGTCATTTTAAAAATGGTGATAAACCTAAAAACCTTTCAAATGCTCATCGGAAGTTATCCAAATACGGTCATACTCAAGCATTTGAGAATAAACCCCAAGTTCCAAAAATTCGGTCTTATTATCTTATACACTTACGAAGGTGGAAGCCAAATTCACAAAGTAGTCAGAGATGGGGTGAAAAATGAGGATATTCTTAAAATGAAAAAAAATACAAATGATAAAAATCATAAAAGATTTTAAAAGGGAAAACCAACTTCATATGTATAACAGTACTAGTGTGAGTTGTGGATCTTGTGGAACTGCAACGTTTTAGTTGTAGTAGAACTGCAACGTTGTAGTAGAGCCGCAATGTTGTAGTAACGTTGTAGTAGAACTGCAACGTTTAGTAAAACTGTATCGTTGTAGCAGAATTGCAACGTTGTAGTAGAACTGCAACGTTGTAGTAGAGCCGCAATGTTGTAGTAACGTTGTAGTAGAACTGCAACGTTTAGTAAAACTGTATCGTTGTAGCAGAATTGCAACGTTGTAGTAGAATTACAATGTTGTAGTTGAACTGCAGCGTTGTAGTAGAACTGCAACGTCGTAGTAGAACTGCAACGTTGTAGTAGAACTGCCACGTTGAAATAGAATCGCAACGCTGTAGTAGAATACCAACGAATACCTCGTTTCCGCTCAGAATTGGATCTCAACTCAATTCGAATCAGTGCATGCTGAATCGAATCGAAACTATACAGGAAGCTTATGTACTGATCACTCGGTCCGGTGTAGTAGAAACCAGAATCGAAATTCCATTACGATTCATTCCGATTCGATTCAATTGCTCGATCCGGTGAAGATCTGCAACGTTGTAGTAGAACTCGAACGTTTTTGTGAAAGTGTGACGTGCTTATGGCACTGTTTAAGTTCAAGTGGAACTGCAACGTTCTACTGCAACTGTAATATTTTAGTAGAACTGTTCAAAAGCGAATTGAACTATCCACGAATTGAAAGGATATACACAAACAAAAGCCCACTAAAGCAAACTCTTCCCATTCAAAAGCGATTTGAACTGAATGTCCTATAGAAAACGCATTTTTTTCTATATTGTGCGAATACTTTTAATGGTATCATTCCGTTGTCAAAAAGTTTTCACAAGTTGGATTGACGATAAATTAACACATTGAGTGAGTAGGAAAAGAACTGCGTCTGGTAGTTTATTTCTGCATGGTTTTATTGAATAGAAAATGCACGAACGAAAGTATGAAAAATTATGAAGATGCACTTCATGCGAAAGTAAGTCGTTCATGAACAAATTTAACGATATGATGCCACTGAGAAGAGCTGTAACGTTTGTGTGGAGCTGTGACACTTTTGTGGAACTGTGAGGATTTGGTAGAACTGTAACGCTTTTGTGGAACTGTGACGCTTTTGTGGAATTGTGACGTTTTTGTGGAACTGTGACGCTTTTGTGGAACTGTGACGCTTTTGTGGAACTACGGCGCTTTCGTGGAATTGTAACGCTCTTGCGAAACTATGTGAGGTTATTGTGGCTTGTAATGCGTTAGGCTTACTATAACTTGTGGATTATCAAGACCTCTAAATTTATTCTTACATTCATTATAAGTAGGTAGTGGTCTTAATGTTTTTACAATTTAACTCTATCAATAACAGTGTTCTATCAAATTAATGGAGAGAAGACCGCTCATTTTCCTCTGGCTATAAACGATCTTCATTTATTTTGAACCAGCTCAATTAATATCTTCCATCAACCACTGGTGAACACAAAAGAAAAGAAAAAAAAAACAACCAACAGCCAATACAATGCCCGCATCGTCTTTGTCACGAAACCACTCGAACATAATCATGTCAAGCACTGATGAAGTGTCAAGCAAACACAAGATAATGAATAGCCCCTAAAAATAAATTGAATTCCAAGAAGAAAAAAAAAAGAATCAATAAAAGACAAAAGAAAGCTCATACTGCGCAACTTGAACACTTGTCAAAACAAAAAATCTGTCTAAAAGGGAGGTCTTGACAAAAAAAAAAAAAACCATCGAATAATTAAACTATCAATCGTGTGTGTTCATTCCTCCAGGAGTAGGTAGGTATAGACTGGACAGTGGAGAAAAAAATCAATAAAATAAAACAGCTTCGCAATGACCACTCAGCTCATATTGAAACCCCCTGCTGTTGAGGCTGTCAACCACCTATCTTCTAAGTAGCTGGAACGAAGAGCGACCATATCTAACAAACACCGCCACTCCCTAGCAGTCAATAACTTTTTGTGTTCCTTCTGTATGTGTGTGAGTATTTTCTTTTTTTGTCTTCATTCAAGTGCGGCAGTTAAACGAACAACAACCAAATAACACACTCGACATGAGTTGAAGTATCATAAAGCAGATATCAAGATACTGTATCTTTAAGCTTCAAGCCCGCATCTACATGCATACATAGCACAGATATGAATACACTTACTGGCAATTGGTAGCAGCACTTGATGAACATTTTTTCAATTTTTTTTTTGTGTGTTACTTTATAGAGTTCGTCGTGTATCTAATTCCCATCTTGACTCTCGAGAAATAATTTGTTCATGGCAATCTATTCAAAATAAAGCCCCTTGCCATTGAATGCGAATAATTAGGCACCATTGAAAAAGAATCTCACACTAAAATGTTGGTACACAATAATCTACAATTACAACAACACGTCGCGTCGGTCGCGTCAGTTGTCATCATTCAGCAACAACTAATTGGCTATCTATCATTGTCATCTTTGTGTGTCGCGCACGAGAAGTAAACTCAAAGATACAACCAATGCAGAATGTCAGATGGGATATCTTTATGCTTCGTGCATATGAAAAGAATAGCGATTTACAAGATAGATAAATACTTGTACATTATGATGATGCTGCTGTTGTTGCTGATGCTAGCTAGCGCTCCAAGCTTCAAGTGCTGATGATGATGTGTATCTCAGTAATGCAGTCGCGCGATGAGAGTCATTTAGAGTTTGGTACCTACTTCAATATTTTTTTTTCTAAACGGTGTCTCTGGTATTTGCCATTTTGGCAGGCTATTAGACGAAGTGTAAAGCTTTTGCAAATGAAGATTACCGCAGCAAAGTGTTGCGTATGTTTTGATTTATTACCTCTGTAAGAGATTAGCTGAAGTAGTAGCTGGTGATTGTTGTTTCTCGTAATAATAATAATTGTAAAATGTTTTGATAACCGTTTAGAGGGAAGGTAAGTATTTGTACTGTGAGAGGCCGTCCGGTTAAGCGACAAGGCTCTTTTTTCTTTGGTATTATTAGACAGACGTTGAAACTACATTAGAGAGGAATGATAAAAGCAGTATTAGACATTTGTAATAAGTCTGATGTTTACGTTGATTTTTATTTAATACCAGCTGAACTGCCCCCTGCCCGGTGCTGCCAAAGCTCGAGGCCTACGGTGATCTAATTGAGTAAATTTGGTAAAGTTGTTTCAAAGTTTCCATTCTAGTGGGAATATGGAGATGAAATTTAGTCTATGTTACTCAGGGGCTATAAGCACCCTAACGGTGTTCCGGTCATATTTCCTTTCCCGTTTCCGTTCCCGAGGAAATGTGGAAAAGAAACATAGCATATGCCATTTCGCAGGTACCTTTTCAATACAAACACTAAGTTTTCGTTCAGGTGGGAATGTAGGAATATTTAGCATATTAATGGTGAAAGAATTTTGAAACCAGTCAAGCGGTTTCTAAGTTCGCGGGGGAATATTGGGATGAAATATATCTGCACATAAATCTTTCTTTTGAATCACTCTATCTATATATCTAAAAAAAACCGCCTTAAAACTGTTGCGGAGTTTTAAAGACCCAAGCATACAGACAGATATGTTAGGAAGTCACTTTTTTTATCACGAACGATCAAAAACAAACTGTCACTTTCGAAGCTTCGTTCAGTGAGAAAAATTCAGAACAGAGTCAGGAAACTGTAAAAAATCAGTTGTTCTAAAAAAATAAAAATTTTCAAGCAACTGGACCAAACCAAAACGAACGTCTACCTTAAGGCCCTATGACTGTCAGTTCTCAGTTCAGTTATCAGTTCAGTGTGTCAACAGACGTCTGTTCGATGTCCAGTTGAGCTTTTATTATTTGAGGATAAAGAAAAAATCAGAAAGAAAACTGAGAACTGACCAGAAAATTGATGGGAATCACTGGTCAGTTTTCAGTTCAGTTATCAGTTCATTTTTAAGCGTTTAGACATAAGTTTAACTAAAAGCTTCTGGCACAATAGGTTTCATTCGGACACCGCAGTGCCCAGAGCTGAGCAAGCTTTACCCGTCCCCCAAATCTTAACTGAAAGCTTAACTGATACCTCAAATGAAACTGGCGTTTAACATGGCTTTTATCCTCTAAATTTGACTAATTCCATGTTATATCTGGGCAAGCCAAATGTCGCAGCTGATTTTAGGCGTGTGGTGAATTTATTTCCCAAACACTCGCTCGAAACATAAAGAGGGATGATTTGTTCTTTGCGTGAGAACATTTTTCCAAAGAAGAGAAGGGATTTTTTATTCACTTTCGACTAATGGCGGGTAAGGAAATGGACAATAAATTAGTAGAGATGTAAATCCTCTAGTCGTCACAGACGCAACTCTGCCACTATAATTGTTTCCTGAAAAGCTAGATCCGTATGTCGTTTTTTTTTCAAGTGTGCTGATTATAAGGTTGCTTTGTTGCGACAAAAACACACCTGGTATTTTTCACAAATCTGTTCTAACTGAAAAAAAGTGGGCCCACGTCAACACATTTCCTGGGAAAATGTAGCTATTTACCTATTTTTCGTTTTAGCTGAAAAGAGCAAAACGAAATTTAAGGGTTCACCGGCACCGGATATTAAATGACCATAAGTTAAGATAAGCCATTATCAGCTACTAATAAAGTTTGTTAGTAGATAAGGCAAAGAACCAGATTTTTGGAGCAAGATTAAACAACTGGGTGGGATGCTCATAAACGACTTTTTCACCCACAACTGTGGTGAGTATTCAACAAAACGATTCTATTTCAAAAAAAAATTGTTACTTCATCAAAATTCACAACCAAATAAAATGCAAAAACATAACTTTATCAAACAATTTCAGCCATTTCGTGCTTTCAAAACAAAATTATGTACCAACCAATTCACAACACAATTTATTTCTTATCATACGAGCCTCCATAAAAATCACAGTAATGTTACTGTTTGACATAATAATAATAATGATAATAAATACAAAAAAAAAAAAGAAATGATAATAAAAAATTATATTTGTATGTATATCAAGTCAAACAAAACAACAAACATATACAAACTCTGGAAATATACTTTACGACGCCATGATTTATGACTCCATCAAATCTAAGCCACAACTGCTATAATAATATTTGTGTGCTGTGTGTGATCATAAAAACGCGTACAAAATTTTTAATATCCCCTCGGGGGCAAACGGTGAGATGAAAAATGAGAAACAGTACTCGACGTCTAAATACAAAAACGAATACTTACCTACAGAAAAAAAAGAATAACAAAAGTAATCGTTTTCCTTTTGAGTGCTGTTCTCATAATTCGTGACATGATTGCAAATTACAAGCAACGAAGCGAAGCAGGTTGGCTGGTCTTGACAAGCAAATCGAACACGTTAATTAAAATTGTTAATTTACATTTCAGTTATTGATTCTACGGAACGGAACGATTGATAAGAGGAGTAAAAACGTGTTATGGCGGGGAAGTTGACACTTAAGTAGGGTGTTGGTATAAAGAGCTGACAGAAAGTGGAAGTATAAAGTATATTCATGTTTTCACGCTTGTTGAACAATGAAAAGGTGGAAATTCAATGCAGTTCACGACAAATTTAATTCACATGCACATATCGAGTCGACTTTTGAATTGAAAACCGCTGAACAGGTTTAGATCACATTTAAAGCTATAAGTGAGGTCAGGTTTTGATTAAAGGTACATACAAAAGAAGGGAAAATAAAAAATGGAGATAGAGAGACATCAACGATTACTGATAGAAATGTTAGCAGCATAGGTTTAGAGAAATACTTCCCTGTAGCTTTTATCTCTAAAGTTGGGCATGATAGTCAGTCATAAACTTGACGTAATGCGTGAGTGCACAAACTAAAAGTGATATTGGCTTCAAACATATAATATAATAACTTAAAATGAGCTTTGTGCTAAAATTTCAAAGAAAGAAGTTCGAGAACGTTTAATTTCAAATGGCGCCCAACGCGAAACTTTCAACGTTTGCGAAAACACCTCCTTGTTGTCACGATAATAAAATTTAAATTTCTGAATGACGAACGACAGCATATGAGTTTATTTTGAAATTGAATCCAAGGATGAGCTACAATAAGTCCTTATTGTACTCTATCCGTGTTTGTGTGTGATGAAAGCCTGTTTAGCAGTACTGATAATATCACTGCGTTTAATAAGCTCTCAGTAAAATTAGTTTAATAAATAGAACAGATTACTACAAGTCTTATGAGCATGAGTATAGAAAGTCTCATAGCACCTGAAATAAAGAGGGATATGTAAAGGAACTGGAACTGTCAAGAGAGAGAAGGTTCTTTTTGAAAAAGCAGCCAATGCGGGCGGAGCCTTACCTCTAGGTTAGGTTAGGTGGAAGTGGTGACACTAAGGTCGCAAGGCCCCATTGTGATATCACAGAGATAAGCAAGTTAATCACATATAACGATCTCAGAAACCCGATGTAAGATTAACAAGTTGATCACTTATAAACCTTCCATTACGGGACTAGCCGGTAAATCACCTGCTAGTCGAACCACGCGGAACTTTTAATGTATTTCGAAATACTTTTAGGGTCTGTGTAAGCTAAGTCGCTAGTATCATCGAAGAAGAATTCACCGAGATGAGTTTTCCTCCTATGAAGTAGTGCAGGGCATGAGCAAAGAAGGTGTTGAACGATTTCTTCCTCCTCCTCGTCCATGCAGCTTCTGCAGAAACCATTGGAAAACACACCAAGTCTTTTGGGGTGTCTTCCTATTAGATAGTGTCCCGTAAGAACAGCTATGGTAGAACCTAGATACAGGCGGTTCAGGGCTAACAAACTCTTCGAGCGTTTTGAGTCTACACACGGCCAAACTTTTTTGGTTGCAAGGCAGTTGTTACTCTCAGTCCATGTAGTGTTTGTTATCCTTGAAGCGTCTTTGTCTAAGTAGGAGTTTACATGTAGCGATAGGTACACCTATGTTGTTCCATTGTGGTTGTGCCCTTTTTGGCTAGTTCATCTGCCATACAGTTGCCGGATACGTCCCTGTGCCCTGGCAACCATGAAAGTTGAATGTTAAACTGATTTGACATCTCCCTCAGAGACATCTGACAATTTTGGATCCTTACCTTACTCTGATGAGAAATAAAAGTTCATGTGTTAATCAAACTTTATAATATAAGAAAACATTCATCATCCAGAACTGAGCTTAGGACAAGAGCGGTTTGATTTAATTCAAAGTTATGAATGTAATTTAATTTTATGAAACGATAGCATTCAGTTAATAAAAACCAAACAAAGAACTGCAGAATAAATTCCTAAAATTGCACACTTCGCTAAGCTCATAAAAGTCACATTTAATTTTGTATGGTGGGAAAATAAGTATACTTGTCCCTTAAACTTCAGCAATATGAAACAATACTTGATTTCGAGTGGCGCCCAACTCAGAACTATAAGGAGTTTAATGAGTATACCTACCTACTTTTGCAATGTTAAATCAAACGATTAACATGTTTTTCAGCAATATTCACAAAAGCATGTTAAATTCATCAGTTTTCTGCTTCTTACCACAATCAAGCAACGCAAAAACAGATATTTTTTCATATTCATTTACAAATATGAATGTTTCCAAAAGCCTGTATTTACCTCCGGAGCCAGTAAAATAGTTTAAATTCCAATTACACCATTACAATGCTCCATACGTTTTGCCATTTTATTTTGTACAGAAACTGCAGGCCATAGAAACAGAAATAGCACAAAATACCATTGCACACCGTGCGGACCTGGGGAGCCATCATAAATTCCCAAAGCCCAAACTATGCAAATATTTGCACAGCAAACAACAAAAACATTTTTCTCATGCCACCCTTGAAAAATTCATAAATAAGCGGCTATCAAATGGAAAGGCAATTTCCAATTCCAAAAACAAGACCCAGAAACAATTTTCCAAGTGGGCAATAAATTTCGTTTAATGACTTTTCTCAAAATCCCACCAAGCCAGAGAGCAAGGAGAGGAGAGGAGAGTAGGTAGATACTTTGACCATTATATTCTCCCCCACATTTTAAGCGAAAAACAGTATTATGCCAAGCCACAATCGGATGATGTATCTTTGTGTAGATACCTACATATTGCTCCCTCACACTTGCAAGCTCTTTGCTTTATGCATAAATAATAACTTGGATGGTCCTTCCTCGAACGTCGATATACGAGTAGTTCACAAAAGTACATATATGCGGCATAGCTCTATGCAAAGTGGCAGCAGGCCAGGGCTTCGTAATGAGACGAAACTCATAAACATTTCGCTTTTAAATATGAAGTACTATTACCACGCTAAAGCTTTATGATCAAACACAAAAGCAAAAGGGGTGTATTGTATATGTCTATTCGATAGTTTAGTGCAGCTAAAGGGTTGGCAATGAGATCTTGCTATGCTCTTGGCACTCACCCCACAGCCCATGCATAGTGCTGTATAGTCATTAATGTCTGGCGGCAGCGGCTCACATGAAGAGGGTTGTTTATTCTGTGTTAAAGGGGTTGACCCCATTTCAGAGTCATTCAATTTAATTGAATAATTCATTTGCACATGCAATCGTTGCGTTGTTGTCGACTGAACGCTATCATCAATGCAAAAATGATGATTTATACATTAGTGTATTTCATCAACTGACAGGTGTCAAGCATTCTACTACATTCACCCAGCTATTAAAACCTCGTTACATCCACCAACTTTCATATTACATAAGTATAACTGTGTATGCAAAGCTATAAATAAATTGGGCAGCTTTATTTGAATTGACATCTTAAGTTTCATCGATTGCGGTTTTTAATTAAAGTGTCATTAGGTAAATGTCAGATGGTGTAGTGGAAGTGGATGGCGCATCGCGGTGCTGCACATTTTCAATTGCCTTATCATCAAATGTATGAATTGAGTATGATTGTGTATTTTTTGTATGTAACTTTTGTGTGTCAATTGATGGAAAAATATTTATTTACTGATTTGATTAAGCGCGTATGTTTCAATTTGCTTGGCGCAAATATTTGAATTGAGTGCCAAAACAGAACGGCGTTAATGCAAAGTAAAAAAAAAAAACAATTTATTCAAACAAAAGCGAGAGTTGAATTTATATTTGATTCACCTTCTGTTGTGTGTGTGTGTTTTTCACTATAGTATAAATGAGCACTATTTGAGATTTCAAATGTAAGTACGTTTCAAGTGCCACCTTCGCATTGCTCTTACCTGAAATGAGAGAATTAATGTCACATTTTAATTAATGATGAAGACATTTAAAAAGAAAAAATTTAATTGAAAAACAACACCTTGAATGAATGTTAATAAAATTAAATGAGCGATAAAACAAGTTAATTGATGGAATAACAAATAAAATAATGAACGAACAAGTTGTTTGCACTAGAGTCCCATGTTCAGGAAAGTCAAATGTAGAGTGCAAAGTTCAGGCTATCCTCCATACTTAGTACTCTACCGTTGAAAGGGTTGACTAGTTCTCCTACAACAGAATTTTTAAACGAAATTTCTGGTATGGATTCTGGTCAAACTATTTATCATCTTTCTACTGACAATCACGCCTACACAACAAAGATTCAATTCGGCTTTTGATGGCACAATTAGCGCATTTCTTTCTCACAACCATACCCTGGAAGGCAATGGAGGGGACCTACAATTTTCAGCCGGTTCCGAACGGCTAATCGATAAACCGCTTTTCATGGCAATGAATTTACTAAAGAAGAGCTTGTCAATTCCTAGCGAAAGGCGATACCCGTGGAAAAACATTTTTGCCTCTGTTGGGATTCGAACCACGAACCTCTGGGTTAACAGGCAGACATGCTGACCATTACGCCATGGGTATCAGGGATATATTCGTAGCATATAAAATCAACAAATTTCCAGCCAAAAGACTTCATTGTATAGAGCTTTGCAATATGAAATCAGCGATGAAGAAGATGAAGGATGAATGGAATGACGAATCCATAGGTCGCTGGTTCAAATCCGGCTCGAAGGACCACTTGTTTTAATAGAAATGTACACCTTGAACTTGATAAAATCAACTGCGCTTTATTGTTATTTCTTATAATAAATATTTTGCTTGCAAAGCAATTTATTATTATTTTCTTTACACAATATTCTGTCTAATAATCAACTTCCACATAAACATTTAATTGACATCAATATGTTTTATTGATTTCTGAAAAGTTGCTTAAAAGGCAAAATATTTATTGTGTATTTCTCATAAACACAGAAACAATAAATAGGACACCTTTTTTTGGCCTTTGATTAAACTTTAAGAGCTTGGGTTGACCTAATTAAAGTACTGCACCACCAAAGAAGCTAACTTACTTACTTAGGTGGGCATTACAGTTCGGGGTGAACCTGGGCCTCAACCAACATCCTTCTATAACGACTTCGATTTCGGTCGAGCTCTCTCCAGTTTCGCACTCCAAGTCGGTTGAGGTCTTCATCCACTTGATTGCACCACCTAAGACAAGGTCTACTCCTTCCACGATTTCCCTGCAATGTGCTTTCGAACAACCGACGAGCCGGAGCATTTGGGTCCATCAGCTCTACATGACCCAACCATCGTAGCCTCGCGATGCGTACTCTTCTGGCTATGCCCATGTCGCGGTACAGCTCATACAGCTCTTTGTTGTATCTTCTTCTCCACACATTATCATCGCATACGGGATCAAAGATCATTGGGAGAATTTTTCTTTCGAAACGACCAAGGGTTTCCTCATCCGCTTTCGATAAGGTCCATGCTTCCGCGCCGTAAAGCAGGACTGGGATGATCAAGGTCTTATACACGGTTACCTTGGTTTTTCTGGAGAGGTTTTTTTTTCTCAATTGCCTTCCTAACCCAAAGAAGGAACGGTTGGCAAGAGTTATTCTCCGGTTGATCTCCGCACTGATGTTGTTGTCCGTGTCTACAGCGGATCCTAGGTACGCGAAGTCCTACTACCTCGAAGTTATGTCTGTCTATTGTGACGTTTTGTCCAATTCGTCGATGTTCATTGTCCTTGTTTGATGACAGCATATACTTCGTTTTGCCCTCACTAACCATCAAACCCATTTTTGCCGCTTCTGTTTCAATACTCGCAAAAGCACCTATTACATCACGCTTTTTTCTTCCCATTACGTCAATATCGTCTGCATAGGCGAGTAATTGTACAGACATTTAAAAGATTGTTCCTCTGAGCGCGTATAATTGTACAGACTTTTGAAAGATTGTTCCTCTGGTGTTGACGTTTGAGTTTTTTACAATCTGTTCAAGTATGATGTTGAAGAAATTGCATGACAGTTTGTCGCCTTGTCTAAAGCCTTTTTCGACATAAAAGGTCTCGGTGAGTTCTTTACCGACCTTGACGGAGCAGCGTGAATTCTCCAAAGTCATCCAGCATAGTCGTACGAGTTTTGCAGCGATGGCGAAACTAGACATGGCTCTGTACAGCTCGTCTCTGTAGATACTGTCATACGCGGCCTTGAAATCGATAAAGAGATCGATATTATGTTTTCGGGTTTTTACCAAGATCTGCCGTAATGTGAACATTTGGTCTATTGTGGACTTCTCTGGTCTAAAACCACATTGATAAGGACCTATCAAATTGTTGACGTGGGATTTCAGACGTTCACATATTACAGCAGACCAGATCTTATAAGCGACGCGACGTTAAGGAGGCTTATCCCTCTATAATTGGCGCAGTTGTGAGGGTCTCCCTTCTTTAGGATCGGGCATACGATACTGAGGTTCCATTTCCATTCATCGGGCATGCTTTCTTCCGACCATATCATGCAGATCAGCTGGCGCATGCTCCATTCCAACTGGTCTCCAGATGCCTTGAGAAGCTATGGTATTAAATTTCAGTCAGTAGCCAGATATGTCAGCAAGGTGAGAGATAGCTATTGAATGAGTAGTTCAATAGGCTCAAGCTTAAGAAAAAACGATGCTTTTAAATGGATAATAACGCTTTGACCATGAATACACTCTTTTTCAAGCCTGTTTGGGTAACCGAATTAGAAAAGGTGTAGTATGTACAAAACGCAATCAGTTTCACTGGCTACACGAGGTTCTTTTTTATTTCGTTTCCCTGTTATTATATTCTTATCAAAGAAAAAATCGATTTTGTTCCTCAATCGCAGATAACTAGCCCCCAATCAAATATTTATCTGCTTGTTTGTTAAAAGTGGGCCTTAATTAGTAGATAATTCTTAAACTTGTTGAGACTGAACTTAATTAGCACTTGATACGTGATTTCAAGTTCGTCAACAAAATCCTCCAAATGAATATGCCATTTCAAACTGATAAGACATCTTTCAATTGCAAAACAAAATCCCAATAGAAGTCAAATTCTTTAATATTAATCACCAGCCCCAGCCACACCAAATCAGCAAATCTACAATAAAAACCGATTGCAGATTAAAACAATTTAAGGGGGTCTACTTCAGATATTAGTCCGACACATTCTCAGATAACATTTGACAATAAAAAGAATATTGAGCAATCAAAAGGCAACTCATAAAAATTTAATCGGCTTTCCCTTTTTTTTTTTGTCTTCCAATAAAATCATAAAATGAAATCCGCTGCATTGAATTATTTTTAGCTTATCTAGGTATGTATATAGAGAAACAAAAATCATTTTATGGACAAATATTAGTGTTGGGACACAACCACGCCCGCCGATATCCTCTTCTACATTAAAACAAAACCTCACCCAAAGCGTAAAGAGCAAATTAAATTTTATCACTCATTTTATTTGTCACTTATAATTAAAAAAAAAAAAAAAGAATATTTGAATTTCAATCCGATTTAATTATGGGTTGAGGAAGGAAAAAAATCAACAAAAATAAACATTCCAAAATAATAATAAAAAAAAGCAATGGGCAGCACACGAATCGAATATGTTGTTAATTCGGAACGAACGAACTCGATTACCATAAAGTTGTATGAGAGGAGGGGAATCGGATACCGATGGGGACATCATTCTCTCTCTGTGCGGTTTGGTTTATTTGCTTAGTTTTTCTTTTAAAGAGAAGAATCACACATACTAATGATTTCCCAAAAGACGTGTTAATTGAATGAATAGTATTTGCATTTTAGATTAATGTGTGAATAATTGAAACACAAATAAAATGAGTAGATAAGTTTAGTGTTAGTAGCAGTTCAGGGTAGGAAATGTTTGATTTTGGGATTTAGATCTGCTTAGGTTTTTATTTGGCAAATATGCTTCAGTGAGATTTATATTTTTTAGAGTAGTTTATTGAATTCTTGGAATAGTCTGATTGGGGATAGTTTCTTGTCTAAGTCGTTTCAATTTATTGAATTGGGTGTCTTTGTTTTCTATTTGGATACGTAAATCAGGGCACTTCATTATTCCATCAGCGACTGTTCAAAGTTGATATAGCGGATAGCTCGGATAGTTAAAATACGACTTCTTTGTACGTCGGAAATCGGATTGAAAACACATAGACTAGAAATTCTCACACGCACTGCTCAAGCTACTAAGTTAAAAACTTTTCCGATGTACGTGTGAACATTTTGAGGAGATGTATGGTGAGCGTTCTGCAACACAGAGAAAATCAGGTAAAAACTTTGGGACACCCTGGACATGCGTCGGATAAGCTCTACTAAATTTGGGATCTTTAAAGTTTAGTATCTGAATTAAGGAAGACATAAGTTTAAAATATTTATGAACAGCTCGAAGAATACGGCACGCTTTACAAAGGCTTTGAAATACTTTGGATGGTGGGAAGTCGAGTATATCAATTCTTCGGAAATAGATAAGCTACAGGTACGCTTTAGACCCTACTCAATCCGCGTTGGAGGACTAACTGTACCCGTGGTGTGATGGTTAGCATATCCGCCTGTTAACCCAGAGGTTCGTGGTTCGAGTCCCAACAGAGGCAAAATGCTTTTCTACGGGTATCACCTTTCGCGAGGAATTGGCAAGTCCTCCGTCAGTAAATTCATCATCATCAGTTCAACACTAAACCGTCAGTAAATTCATTGCCTTGAAAAGCACTTTTCTTGATTAGCCTTTCGGAACCGGCAGAAAATTGGAGGTCCCTCAGTTCCCTCACAAGGCATGGTTGTGAGAAATGCGATAGGCCCTGGGGCTCTTTGCTCTGTTGCGCCACCCTTTTTTTTTTTTGGAGGACCAACTTTACTGAGAAATTCTGGTGCTTCTCTCAGGAAATACATAACAACTGTTAGTCTGCCGGGCTCTGAACTAACCAAGAGAATGACCGCAAATCACATGCCTCAGAAGTAGGTTTGAGCTAAGTAATACAGTTAATCAAGTTTAGTTATTCAGTTCAACCAACATTCTTATTTGTAACGCAATACACAAACATGAATGTGAACCATACGAAAACAGTTCAATTCAACACTAAACTGAACTGAATTTAGTGAAAATTGAACTGAGTGGAAAAGCATAACACTTTAACGTTTTATTTAACTTAACTAAATCTAAGGAACTCAGAATAGCAAGGTACTTAAGTGATGAACTTAATGAACTAGAAGAACGAACAAGTTCAGCACAGGAAATAAATTTGAGTTTTTAAATAAAGAGCTTTCTGCACTGAACTTAAAGGCCTATAGACACATCATAAGACCTTTTTGGAATAAAAGAATGCTCCCCAACGTCAATAAGAAAGGAGCATTTGGAACTCTCGTTGTCTGCAAATAGGGAAGACTGCTAGACATATTAAGGTGGCAAAAGAACACGTCTGAGTTACTAATAGATTATACGTGCTTCATTTGCGATAGCTTATCCACTTTTTGAAAAAACCAAACCTGCCTCCTGTTAAAAAAAGAAGCTTTTCATTCCCCACAAACAGATAACTTCAATCTCATACCTCAGTAAGTAAACAGAAACACATTGTTTTCTCGTTTAACCAAAAGAACATTCAATTTAATGCAAACTGTCACCCTGTGTGTAGAACGCAGCATTCTGGCTTACGTTAGCAAAAAAACAAAAACAAAAACTCAGCCCAACCAACCAGCCGACAAAGCGACGAACAAAATGAACATTAAAATCCAAAAACAAAGAAGAAAACAGCAAAAAAAAATATGAAGAAAAATAGAAAAATCCCTCAGTTGAAACCTCGGTGACAGTTCGCCATGTCGACATGCCATAAAAGCGTTGCATAAGTCGTAAAATAATGGATAGCCGCCATAGTCATTGCTATTTGCTAGACTGTGCTGCTGCTGCATGTGGTACAACAATGCATTCGATTAATTTGTGCAATTGTCAGAGACCAAAGTAAACATGAATAGAGGCACAGACAGAGGCAGAGAGAGAGAGAGAGTGGTATACACAGTTATGTTGTATCTAACGTGTGTTTCTGTTTATATTAACGTAACGTACAATCAAATACGCACGCCAGACGTCCATTGCGTCCGTCGCGTCTGTTTGCTGCTCATTGGGGCGAGTGACTCCAACGGATCGATAATTTGTCAAAGTGCCCCCGAATCAAGCCAATCACCATAATAATAGTAGCGCAACGGTGTCTGCATACATTTCGACAACGAACGGTGCGGCGCGGCGGCTTGACATATCCTGGGGGATTGGTTTTTGCCTCAATTTTGTAGATTGTATGTATGCATACGAGTAATTCAAATCAGAATGGACGTTTGAACCAGTCGCAAAAAAGAAGAGAAAAAAACAAAAGCAACGCACACACATTCAATTAATGCGGTTGCTAGTCTCTCCATATGTTCGTCACAGAGCCCATTCGAGACAAAAACTTTGAAAGTGCAGTCCAAATGCAAATGATTTTTTTTTAACGAAATGCGAAACACTGTCATCTCCCGCATGTGAATGCACTCGTTTCTACCCCACAATTTCACGTCAGTCTGTTCCAATGTTTTGTTTTGTTTTGCGATACATGTTGGATTGTTGGCATTAGAAAATACGTGTGCTGAACATGTCATAGGTACTTACTCGCTGCTGTCGGCTCTGGCTCTGGCGCTGGCTCTGGCAAACAACAACTGTAATTTCATTTCGCTAGATTGATCCGGCGGCAATTGATGTATATAGGAATTTTGTGTTTTCGCTGTTTTCCATGAATTTTACTAGAAAAGTTGCTGAAACGAATTTCTTCTCGAACGTGCGGCAATGGTAACAATTAAAATTTTGCTGTTTCAAGGACCATACAGACCAAAAATTAGAATCAAGAAGTCTTTCAAATTTTCTTCGCTTTTACACGTTCAGTGATTGATTTCATTGTGCAGGTTTTTTTTTTAATTTTATTTTCAGCTAACGGGAACAGCAGTGCTTGACACGTATGACGAGATGGTCAGAAATCCCTAGTTCCGGTCTTGCTGCCCATTCGAAAACTCAAACGCAGTTAATTGAGTTACTTATGCCTACATACGAGTATGCCTGCTCGACGTGTACCTACTTGTATAGAATTCAGTTCATAGTCCAATGGTCTGGTTTGGATGGGTACAGTCAAGTATATACGTACAGCGCAGCGTATTATGCTCTTTTCCATCCAAATCACTGATAATACAGCGACGACAGACAGTTCCTTTGGGGTGTGTGCACACTTAACAGCATTAAAATGACTTCGGATTTATCTCGACCGGTTTTTATACAAACTAGAAGCATAGCTTAGAAAAAATAGATCGGAGTTTTTTATGACCAATTAGTTGGAACAAAATAGATAATAAAGTAGTGTTTGTAGATTGGTCATGATAATTATATGTGCAACCAGCTAATTAAGTAGAAAACTAGTCTAAGCATATCTTTTAAAAGAGAGTATGGTAATGGGTATAAAATGAAACGAATGGTTAAAAGCCACCGATTTTATTACGAGTTGATGGAGCAGAACTAGAGAACTTGATACAAGTAAAATAATTTTTGTTTGTATTTGAGAAAGATTTTGGTAGTTTCTGATGACTCGAGGATTGAAAAATGAATGTATTGTATTAAATTGACTCCACCACAACTACATTGTTGCTAAGCTATGACAAGACCTTTATAACTTTTTCCCTTTTTGAAGTGTTCTTCTTCTGTTTTTTAAAAGCCCCTTCTTCGAAAGGCTTTTCTTCGACTGCCCCCAATTCTCACATTTTCTTTCACTTGTACATATTTACTACCCTTTCTTCAAAGAAAGTCTAGCTTGTTCTTCTACCTCTTTTCTTTACATACAAAGAGTGGTGCAACAGAGCAGGAAGCTCCGGCGCATTTCTCACAACCATGTCGAGCCCTTCCCGCAAAATCATGGTAAGCGACATTTGTATTTTTTTTATATACAATTCAAAACTTTACATTGTTTCGCAATTTTCTGCATTTTTAGTTTTACATTATAACAGTTTTACGACAAGTTACAGCGAAAATAAATTTTATCGTAAGCGACTGACCTCTGGTACTTTTCCTTTGAATGCTTGTGATACAAACAAACAAAAAACGTCTTCCTATAAAAATTTCTTTTAGTCGCTTACGATAAAATTGCGGGAAGGACTCGATGTGTCATGAAGGAATGGAGGGTACCTACAATTTTATGCTGAATTCGAATAGCTAATCGGGAAAGAACTTTTCATGGCAATGAATAATATCGGGCGGACTTGACAATTCCTCGCGAAAGGCGATATCCTTTGAAAAGCATTTTTGATGATTGGAATACGATTTACGAACTCCCCGCGTAACAGGCAAGAATGCAAGCCATTAGGCAACGGGCAACATTCTCTTCATCTTTACCTCTTCTTTAACTATTCCTTCTTTTAGTACCTACCTCATCATCTACAGACTCTTTTTTAATACGCCTTTTTTGTATTTTCTCCCATCTCTTTATCTAGAACATCCTCTTCTCCTACTAGCACTTTTTCCAGCACTTCTTCTTCTACCACCTCTTCTCCCACTAGATATTCCTTCTTGACAGTCGTTTTATTCAATCTAAGCTAACCTGTTCATTAACTAAATTGTTTTCTAGTTGCCCTTTTTTGTCACCTTTTCTTCTACTACTTTTTCTGTAAGAAACTCTTTTTCTATTACAACTTCATACGAGGGAGCGTTTTTATATTCGCGGAATCGGGATATAGGGTGGAAATAAAAAAACCAAATTATTTTTCCTTTTTTATATTCACCTACAGACGGATACATTTTTCTGATCTTTCAATTAGTTTATTTATACCCTCATAAAAAAATGTTTTGTCTTTACCTTCAAAATACGCCGAAACTGCCTCTTTGACTTCATCACCATTGGTAAATTTCTTACCCCGAAGCTCTTTCTTCATTTTTGGGAACAGATAATAATCACTCGGGGCCAAGTCTGGACTGTAGGGTGGTTGATCCAAAATATCGAAGCCCACTTTATGCAGGGCAGCCAACGCAATGCGGCTCTTGTGCACGGGCGCGTTATCGTGCAAAAGCAGCAAACCTCCCGTCAATTTCCCCCGACTTGTCTTTTTAATGGCTTCCTTTAATCGCTCTAATATTGAAGCGTATTATTCTCCGGTTATAAAAAACACCTTTATCGTTATAATCGATGAGTAGTATTCCTTCCGAGTCCGAAAAGACCGTTGCCATGAGTTTTCCCGCTGACTGTGACACATTAAACTTTTCGGGAGGTTCTGTGACTTTTTTGTGCCACTGCATGGAGTCTTGTTTAGACGCAGCCGCATAATGATGAACCCAAGTTTCGTCTCCAGAAACAATTCGGCTCAATACACGATCCTTGTCTTCAGTACAGAGGTCCAAAAATGCACGTGAACACTCTACGCGCTGTTGTTTTTCTCCATATTTCACTTTTAATCCCGATTATGTTGCTTGGTTGACGATAGCTCGAAAACAAATTGTCTAAGAACAATGAAACCTCGTATTTATACTAATCAACTATACTATACTATCTAACTATTTAACTATAATGAGCATAGTCACCCCCCGCGTCACATTCCGCGAATATAAAAACGCTCCCTCGCGTAGACTGCATTATTTTCAAGTGATTCTCAACTACTTATACTTCCACTCCTTCATTTCCTTCCTGATGATGAGTATTCTTTTTCTACTCCCTTTTCTTCTACTTAAATTTACTTAGGTATTTTCTTTTTGAATTCACCTTCTACTATAAGCCCTTCTGGTTCTGCGTCTTCGTCATCTACCTTTTCATTTACTACATCAACTTATGAGGTCAAATTACAGCATCAGTGATCGAGTGAGTGAGTGCTAATTTTCTTTCAAAATTCACGCCAAATTACAAAACAGTCAATTTATCGATTTCAACTCGCTCTTAAACTAATGAAAGAATGTCAAATTGTGGTGATAAGTGCTCAAACGTAAGAAGTAATGTCAAAATCACATAATTCAGTCACGTACTACTCGATCACTTGTGGTGGAATAATTCGGGCCCTGGTTTAACCCTAGCTCTTCTTTTACTTTTTTAATTTATTATTCAATTTATCTTCTTATGCCAACTTTTTTCTAGTACCTTTTCTTCTACCACCTCTGCCTTTACAACCTTTTCTTAAATCTGTTCTTACAAATTCTTACTCTACAAAATTTTTTGCTCATTCTTCGTCGACTACCTCTTTCCTTTTGGCTCTTCCACCTATTTTTCTTTTACGTTCCTTTGTCCACATTATTTCCTACTGATTCTACTTTTTCTTTCACTTTTTCTCTGTCTATTTTGTATTTTGTCCTTCTTTTTGCACTGCTTCTTAGTCTACTTTTTCTGTTTTGTTCTTCTTTTCCTCTCAGAAGTTAAAGAAATTATGAACTTAAGTGAACCACCTTTACAGAAAACAGCAGTATCTTTTGCCATACCAACGAGAAACTGCTAAGAGAATTCACAAAGCACAGTTGTCCAAGTACTCATGTACATATATTTCAAAATTAAATTTTCATTGTGACGGAAGATACAAAGCAATGTGAAGCATCGTTCAGTAATCAGTATAGGTACCTACAAACACAAGAAATAGCTGCATGTGGACATTTTCAACATACGAAGTTATGCGCCCTTTTCGTTGCCCTCAAAGCAAACATAACAGCATGACCGAATTGGTATTTCTGAACATTATGCTTAAATTGTTGGGAATTCCAATATTAGAAAAGTAATAGGAAGGAAATGATCACAATAAAACAATTAAAAAGGCCAGACCCTCCTTATCGTCGTATCCGAGTTCCAATGTATTTAATTCACAACCAGGGTGGGACCATTCCTTTGTGTTTTAATTTGAGTTCATTAAAAATTGACTAGAACCAATCAAAATTTAATCTATAAGTCAATAAAACTTTATCACCAACTTCATTCATGAATTATATTTTCTAATTAGTATGTTCTCATAAAAACCAATAAAAAATACATATTCTAGTTGCCCTGAAGGTTACCTAATCAACTGCGATAACCAAGCAACGCTCTCGTCGGTCGTAAAACAGCATGGTGATATAATTTTTTTTTTCGGTAGAAACGAAGAATTTATAAAATCAAACGTGTTTGAAGACAGGGACTATCTTGAGGTCACTCTTTGATAGTTAGGGGCTCAATTAAAGACCCAAATCAAGGAGCTGTCACGTAACGTTCTGTTGTTTTTCTGACAGCTGGAAAATGCTCTCAGTAACAAAATCAGCATGTTCCGTAAATCAAATCAAATAGTGTCTATCAGCAAACTCAATTCAATTCTCATCAATGTGGGTTTTCACAGATTATACCTTTGAAAATATCTCTACACCTAATTTCTTCAAAATCATTTTAGATCAAATAGAAGACCTCATCATCATAAAACACTGCCATAGCACTAAATGTAAATTTATATCACCACCCTAGTTGAATTATTTAACTACCCTCTGCAAGAACCATCTCGCATTTAATAGCCTACCCCCTGTCAATTGAATAAATTGATATCTCCATTAACCTTTCCTTGAGCAAAGTTTTTAATGCTAATACCTGCCTTCCGTTACGACAATGTTCGTTCATTCAATCCACCCTGCGCCTTCGCCTTCGCCTTGGCACAAAAGAGAAGACCTGCTTTATCTTTGATTTATTTCAACCAACCAACCTTTTTATGTCCGCAAAAATTTATCAGGCTTGTGTGCGTCTTTGCAATTTTAATGAGCAAATTGTTAAATTTAATGAAATTTATACAGCCGCTTCATGATAAAATACACAAAAATCCGGCATCACATAGGTATTTTCATCATAAAAAAAAAACGGGGCCATCAAAATGTCGTCACTCGTTATTTTAGGGTTATTTAATGACCATGGCCCACAAACATCAAAGACAAAAAAAACCTTTATTTTTATTTTGCAATTTTCGGAAGCAAATTTGAAAAATTAAACGACCCCATCAGTGAGTCAGTGTTGAAAATTTAAGAGTCTAGCTCCGGCAAGGTATTAAATTACGAGCAACCTTTCCATCTTTTTTAAATTAGTCATTTTATTACAAACAACCAACCCTTTTGGCATAAAAGAAAAGTTCTCTTCGGTAGATAGGTTCAAAAAAGAAACAATAATAATGGAAGCAGCAACCCTTCCCGTAAGGGTTGTTCTTTAATTCACTGTCCTTAGCCTATCTAGTCCCAGCCAAAGTGATGCCACGCCGCCGTTGCCTTTGGCTTTTTAAAGGGTGCTCAAAGGAACGTACATATTTTCCTTCACTTTTTATTGCATACCTACCTACTATCAGTACTTTTATTTAGCATTTTGTTTGTGCGGTTCTGTGGGTGAAGCAGGTCTAGAAAGAACGAAAATACGCGTTAGTGCGTGCTAAAAACATCGTAAACAGACATAGCCCAGAGGCAGCATTTTCATTGTAACACGGTATGAGAATGGAAATTGATGATGCCCATCCGTCCTGTCGTCCCTCGTTTTATGGTGAACTTCGTCGTTGAGCTTCATCTGAGCTCTTATAGATGAGGAAAAGAGTTCTTTTTTGATTAAAGACTTTTTTATGTTTCTAACAGAAGAGGCATAATTCTGTGCTTCGTCAGCCCGACCGACAAGCATAGCAATAGCAACCGACACACGAGACAAAGAAAAGAAGGTAGAAGGTATGTTTCTGCGATGGGGTGCATTGCCATGGCAGTCATTATAATCCCAGTACGGTTCGGTAAGTCTGTGTAACGATGCAGAAATAATAATTTCAGTCGGAGCTCTTTCGGTGTAATAAGCACACCATATGTCCGGCTAATGTCCCTTTTTGGTTAGTTTACTCCTCGTTTTATTTTCCCTGGGAGAAGCATCATAAATACTAAACATGTTTTACTGTTCGGATAGGTAAAGGGTGTTTTGAGGTTTATTTGTCTGTCGTTTGACTATGAAGGGGAATATGAAAAATGAGGTCGTGTGCGCAGACATATGCTACATAGCATGGCCATAAAGAGTGTAAGTTACAAGGCAGAAACGGTCCCTTTCTTTAGCGAAAAAAAGTTTTTAGCTGCACTCTCTTTTATTTTTTTTTGGTTCTCCCTATCTGTCAAAAACTTTGAAAAATCATATCTCTCTTTTAAGGATTTTTTGACTTTCGTTTAAGATATCGGAAAACTTGTCGTTATGTTTTACAAACTTTTTGTTGACAAAAAAATAGTTCAGGAAAAAGGTTTATCAATTTTCCGAATGACTTTTCAGCAACCAATATCTTTAAAGACGAAGAAAAAAATTGTTTCTATGTTCAGTTGGCATTTCTTTTACCACATGTATTTAAAAAAGAAGTCGGTAAAAGTTTCCGGTGTTGGCGGCAGCAATTTGGAAAAAGATATCTGAATCGTTTGAATCGAGAGGGCATCTAATCTAAGCCACGGATATCCGGAATAGCCTATTCAATAGGTTCTTGAACGTGCCCAATAACAATTATATCCGAAGGTGAAAAGAAAACTGTTTCTCTAATTTCTGAACTCTTCCTTTAATACGGATATTTGTAAAAAATGTGTTTCTGTTTCCGGATTCTTCCTTAACAAGTCGGAAAACTGTTTCATTGTTTTCGGAACTATCTACTGACAAAGAAAGGTTTAGAAAAGCAGTTTAGCCCTTTTGTTGAAGTCATAATACGAGGCGGCCGGTTGACGGGAGGAACCAAAACCAAATGTGCATGCAACTTAACAAGTTTAATGCGCGAACGCACCCATGTTTTGTTTCCTCCCGTTCCACTTGAAAGGCCAGCCATATCCGCCAGAAAATATCCGACATTGACATTTGCCTTTCTCATTCTATTGCCAACACGAGAGAACAGCCACCCGCCATAAGCAATTGCCACTGAGTAAGTATTTTTTTTGTAAAAGTTCAATTTCTTTAAAATAGTCGAATAAAGAAAAGCTAAATTTAAATAGAAGGGTTGTGTGTTTTTTCACAAGTTCATGAAGGAAAAAAGACTAGCGCAAAAATTTGGTCCTTCGAGTCGGATGAATTAATTGCGAAATTAAAAGTAAAACAAAAAAGGGTGTAAACAACTTCTTATCGACGGACATATTCAGAGGAGACTGTCTCTCTCTTTCTCTCTTTGTTTTCGCATTTTCGGATTATTCCATCAAAAAGTTCCATATCGTTCCGAAACACCCTGTATTTCGTTCAGTTATATATCGTCATGTCCCTTACGGAGCTTACCAATTATATTGCCCTTTGGGAAAAACAAAAACTAAAAAAAAAAAAACCAGACGGTAGCTGGTTATACGAACGTCCCCCTTGCAACCATTGTTTCCAATTTGTGCCTCGTGTCCATTGTTCGAGGGAGAGAAAAACCAGTATGACTTGGTTCGTGTACACTTTTTGTATTTCAATTCACGTTCTGTACATTACTTTAGTATGAACAACAATGTATGACGATGACACTTTCATGGAATGGTTTTATTTTCGGGGGTAATTTAGTTTCCTTTTTTTTCTCTGTTGTTTGAACCTTGTGTTTCCCCCTGAATATACATATTTTGAAAACACACACTCACTCACCAAACCTAAAAAGATGAGACGATATTATGTCTTGTGTGTGTCAGTGCAGCTGTTTGATGTCACCCCGCTTCTATGGTGAAATTCAACGGTGGTGTTGGATTAGAAACTAATATTGGGACGGTCCTCAAACACAATAGATAGGATAGACCTTTTGTGGTTATATTTTATGACCGCAAAATTTTAACGACCTAAGCCGCACCACCAACATAGGCGACAACAATAGCAACAACAACACCATGTAGCAAACATAAAACACGTAAACGATAAGCACTTAATTTATGAGCCGTCGCCCGTTGTATCCCCATGTGATGTGCTGTGCTGGTGCTTGGCTCTATGCATGTGGGTGTTTCATTTCAGGGCATAAATAAGTGTATTTTGGGTGTTAGACACGGAGGAGGTGGATTATTTAATTTTGTGATTTTTCTCTCACAGACATTATGTGTATGCGCCACTGGGATCAGAGAGTGTTGTGTTTTGAATCTCATTTCCAAACATAAGCGGTTATTATTTTTCGATTTATATGCAAAGAGGGACTAATAAAAAATTAAGTCAATTTGTGTTAACAAACTAAGCAAATGATTAAATATTTAAGTTTGGAAAAGCTACTTTCTGTTGAACCCGCAGGGGAATCATACGGATGGTGTCACATATCCTTAGTTACAAAGGTAGTAAGTAAGTCTATCAGAATACCTAGGTATTTGACATTTGATATTTGATATTTCTGATTTGATTTAATTGGCGTTGATCGTTGATCATATGACATAATCTGTGCATAAAATTCTGCACATAGGTAGCTCATGTAATCTTGAGTTAACATTCCGAAGCATTGTTTGCTTGACTTACTTTATCTTTTGTCTAAGCGATTTAGCCAAGAGTTTGAAGAAATTTTATCGATCGAAAAAGCGTATTCCTTTTAAATTGCCAAACTAACACCGTTTGGCAGAAGTATTTACATATATGTTGATCTCCGGGCTGATGTTATATCCGTGCTTGTAGCGTAGGCAACCTATTTAGACGCAATCCTGGACAACATCGAAGTTATGACGGTCTGTGCTGATGGTTCCTTGACTCGTTCATGTTTTCTGTATTTTTTAATGACAGTAACCATGGAACCCATTTTTGCAGCTTCTGCTTCAAACGTTGAAAGAGCACCCATGTTATCAAATTTTCTCCTTCCCATAAGGTCAATATCGTATACATAAGCGAGTGTTTTACAGAATTTCGAATTTCGAAAGAATATGCCTTTAGTTTGAGTTATGCACAATCTTTTCAAGGTTAAAAGACCACATTACAGTGCAGTCGCCTTTTCCAAATGCTACAAATGTTGAAGGAGTGTCGTCACGATGCCATTACGGTTCACGCAATTCGTAATACGGGCATAGCAAAAGTTCTTTATCCTGCAACGTCGATTGGTTTTTAATGGAATGTTAGTTTAGTTTTTCACTATTTCTCATTCTGGAAGTAAGATCATTTTTTACAAAGCTTAGTCACTAACCAAGCAATTTTTAAACTTGTTTTACTTTTACTATTTCCCCTCATCAGTGGTAAGGTGCTAGGCAACAAAACATACATTTGTTGTTATGCCTGACTGATACATTTGGGTAAAGAGACTTGTTTATTGTGCATTTAGTTTCGTGGTTTAATATTTTTTCTCCTATTTCCATAGCAAAAAGCTGTTAATGCAGACAGAAGTTCAAATTACGCCAACATTTATTCAAATTTGTGACGCGTTATACCGTCTTTACGAATAAATGTGATGTTGAAAAGCTGCTAACTAGCTGCACACCTACACTTAGCTATTTTTTTTTTACGTTGGAGGTTTTTAAAATACCAGCTGGAGCACTCAGACCTAAATACCAGTCCATTGTACTACCAGTTAGCAACCTTCTATTTGTTATAGCTTTCCAGATGTTCGGAGAAAAGCTAAAAGACGCTGCCATGATAAGTTACCAGCTCTCACCATGTCTGCGCCGAGTATCTATAACCTCTGGAGGCATGCCATCTTCGGTTGTGCTCTTCACAGATCCGATCGTTGATTTAAGCCCTCACTGAGGACGCTGGCAGACCAAGCGACGGTTCAGGTCCTGAGAAAGCTGTCTGAGATCCTTGCTTAGCAAGTTCATCGGCGATCTCATTTCCAGTTATGCCGTGATGTCCCGGAACCCAAATGAGAGAGAGAGAGCTCTTGCATTCCTGGATCACTTTTGAAGTGGTTAGAGGGTTGAGAAGGGCCTTAAGCACAGCTTGGCTGTCGCTACAAACTAAACTATACTATAGCTGTAATGTAACTTTGGTGAGCACCTGTCATGTCACAAAAGCATTAGTAAGGGTGAATCCTGATCTAGAAGCATCAATTTAAGGTGATTTTTGAAAGTGTCGCAAAAAAGCAATCAATATTTTTAGTAGATACTTTTTCAGGAGTTTAGGAGCTAAGAAGTTACAAATTAATAAAAAAAGGAAAAATTGGAAACTAATGAAGTAGGGAGTCTCAAACATAAGCTTGGGACTATGTCAAGATTCCAGCCCTCGGAAACAAAAAAGATTAGTAATCTAGAATATTGTAGCTATAGTCGAAGCCTATGTGCGAATAATTATGGACATGTACGAGGGAGCAGTTACAAAAGTGAGATGCCCAGCTGGAGTCACCGAAGAATTCCAAATAACAGTAGGTGTACCTCAGGGAAGTGTCTTGAGTCCACTACTCTTTATTGCTGTTCTGGATTATTTGCTCGAAGGAAAAGTAACGTACAACAGTTATTCTTTGCTGAAGATGGAGCCATCATAAGCGAGGATCCTACATCCCTGCAACGAGCACTTGACGTTTGGATTGATGTTCTGGAAGGAAATGGATACCGTATTAGCGCTAAAAAGACTGAATACCTGTGCTGTCCTTTTTCTAATCCAGACATTTATTTGAATGGAAATGTGCTTCCCAAGAGTGAAAAGTTTGAATATCTGGGATCTATGATCAATAGTGAAGCAACTTGTGATGACGACATCAACCATCGAGTAAGCAAGCGTAGGGTGGATGAAGTGGCGAGAAAACTCCGCTATCTTCTGTGATCGAAAAATGTCCCCTAAGCTGAAGGGAAGACTCTACACAGCAGTTGTCCGTCCAGCTCTGACATACGGTTCCCAATGTTGGACAATATACAAAGAAAGCAAATTGACGCCAGCCGAAATGAAGATGCTTCGGATGACAGCAGGAGTAACAAAGCTAGAATGAATTAAAAGTACTAAGATCCGTGGAAGCCTTCATGTCAAAAGTACCATCTTGGACAAAATTCAGCATGACCGGCTCAGTTGGTAATGTCATGTTCAAAGGAGAGATCCGCAGAACCCCGTCCAAAAGGCAATATCGTACAACGTTTCAACAAATTCGCGACGAAAAAGAAAAGGCAGGCCAAAACACTCCTGGTACAAGCAAATGCAAAAAACAGCAGCATTTGGTTGGCCTCAGACATGGAACAATCCAAAACCGGGAGGCTTGCCGACGCTTTCTGAGGTCAACGCGGCGTACCCCACAGGCGGATCACAAGTGTGAAGCGGAAAAGTGGGAGAGTTGTGATCGCTTCAAGATCACTACTCGTAACGCCGGAAATGAAAAAGAAGAAGATTGTAGCTATGGTCGAACTACGGAAAAGTTGAAACTAAATTTTTCTAACAATGGAGCCTCCCTAAAATAATCCTAATCGTGGCCATAGTTTTGAAAAATACAGTTTCTAGAAAAATCCTTTACAAAACTCAGCCAGTTTGGATGCGCGTCAGCAAAAATTTTGAAAAATCGTATTGCAGACATATTCTTTGAAAAATCGATTTTTTTTGTTTCTAGCCCAGAATACCTACCACCTTCATTTAAAAAAGAACTAAAAGCACAGATGCAACAGCTATACCTAGCCATATCTTAAAGTTGAACAATTTGAATCTTCATAGATACAAAACTATTCAACAATGAGAACAACTTTTCAACACTAAAAATCATTTGCCAAATGGCATTGTACTTAAAATGAACTATCTATCTCCCCCAATTTGGATCAATGCCATGATTTCTTTTCTCTCAATAAAATAAATTCAAGAAAACAAAAAAACGAACACATTATCTAGTCGGACAGAGGTCATTGTAATTTAAATTGTTTGCTTAAATCAACGCCAATAAACACATACCGATTAATCATGTGAAAATCCCACGATCGTGTTAAACAAAATGTGTCACCTGTCCAACCAATAGCACTACACCGCACTCATATAGAAAAAAAAAGTTGAATTACGTTAAACAAAACCCGCGCATTGCGCATAGCAATTTAAAATAAACAAGACCTCATTAAGATTTCCAACAACACGTGTTATAGTTTCAAAATGTCAACTAATTGCTTCATTCTAAATAAATAACTTAACCTCAAGCGTTGGAAAAAAGAAACTTAATGCGAAAAACTATGAGAGTGTAGAAAAATCGATTAGACCTGATGTTGGAGTGGAGCCGCTTACCTATCCTCTCATACGTTCACACAATGAACGTCAGAAAAAAAGACTCAACCTTAATGACACTCGGCAACAAAAGGGAAAAAAATAATGAGAAAGAGATAGAGAGAGAGGGGGCCGGAGTGGTGGTGTTTCGGCTTCGCTTCGTAGAAGTTTTCTGGTTCAACCTCTCAGAAACACCTTTTCCTACCGATTTTTGAACTAACCGCCCACGGGATGAACAAAAGGAAACTGATTCCCGTTTGGCATATTATTCGTTCACAAGTTGTCGCAACAGACAAAGTGACAGAATGACAGAATGACGATAAACTTTGTTTGGGGCACGGTACGTCAACTCGCCGTCATTATGTGGGTGTTGACACAGAGGTTTTTGTTCGCTTGTTTGTATTGCTTTTGTTTGTTTCTTTTGAATTTGTTTTCATTTTCCATTATCTTTTTTAAAAAAAAAGGCAGCAAAAAAAAAAAAAAACACGCCAACGCTATATAATATGGACAGACGGCCGTGTATACCACACACAGTGGCCGCAATGTGCACAATTTAATTCGCATGAGAACGCTGATTGTATGTGATAATCGCGCACTCCAGAGATAGCTAGTGTAGTGATAGAAGGGAGGAGACGAGCGAGTGGGCTCGTCGTCGTGACGGTTATTTTGTTGTCATGTGGCGACGCAAACGCGACTTTCAACAACAATTTCTATTTCCGGTCATTAAAAGCCAATCTCTGAGGTCAGCTACTCGATTCGTATGGAGTGCACTTTAGACTGCGGTTACACTATACTCTCATCGCAATGATAAATGGAAGGACGAACGACGCGACGGATGGTGTACACTGTTAAAGTGCCACCTCTCAATGACTGATGATTTTAAGATTGAGAATCTAAAGATGTAGCTGCAGCTTGCAAAGCCAGTCAGAGTCAGCGGGAGAACAATTGAGAATTTTACACCACGACACGACAGCATAAAAAGGGGGAAAAAAAGAAATCACAAGGGAAAAGCTACGTTAGGATGATGATTGCCACAGCTAGAAGTTCCATGTTCCATTGAAACCCATGGGAAATTAGGTAATTACCTTGGAAGGAAGAGAAACAAGACGAATGGGTGGCAGATGAACGTCTCATTTGATATCGCGTGATTTGCCAATAAGTATTATATATAAGTATCTATCTTTATAAATTGGGTTCTTTTGAAACAGCGACGAGGCGGTGCGGCGTGCGGCGACTTAGTAGGTACCTATAACTTTTTGTTCTACTATACTTTGACCTTTGGTTTGTTAATTGACGCTGATTGCTGTTTCGTTTGGAAGTCTTTCTCTTTGGCATGAGCCAGATGAAAGATTTTGAAGGGTATTGGGTAATTATTTCAATTCTATTGTTCGTGTCCAACGGTTCGTGTCTTACAGTCTTTTTGTGTGGCAAAGGTACCTACTTCTTTATTTTCTCTCTCCCAGAAGACTAATTTCGAAAGCTGAAAAAATGTTCGTGACAAACTGAAAGTAGGTAGGTAGTAGGTATACTGTATACGTTGTATTCATTTAAGGGGATGTCTAATAGCTGTGGGCCACTGGGTGGTCTGTTTGATATTAATAAGCCTTAAAATGAAAGACTTTTGACTCATTCTCAGTTAAAAGAGTCCGTGTTAGTACTCGTTACTATGAAAAGATAATAAATTGCTTTAACAAATGAAAGATAAACTACACCATTTTCTAGTGGGGTGTTGGGTTGTATCTATATATAAAGAAGCAAGTAATAAAAAAACGTAACCTCATTTATTAGGACGAAATTTTATATCAAGATTTCAATTTCATATTTAGATACGAGTCCAAGAATATAGCGCCATATGCAAATAGTGCCAGGAGCCCAAGGACCATGGGTACCTCAATTTATAGGAACACTGCGAAAAACAATGCCATGTGCAAAAGAACATAGTGTCACAAGCAAAAAACATAGTGCCCCGTTCATAAGAAAATAGTGTCACTAGCATAAGAGGCTTTACCTTTTGAGACACTATGTTTTCTTGGCCCTAGTGTTCGATCCACTGGTGAGACTTGTTGGCGTATCTCACCAAAAAGCGGAACCAATCCATAGATTGAATTTTTGAACGTAAGATTTTTGTTCTAGAATAGTTTTTGATAGAATTTGGCATCAAGCTCACGCCAAGAGCCTGTCTTTGGTTGGATTAGAAATTAGTTTTCAGACCGTTTGATACAAGTTGTACTTTTTGGTTTAAAGTCTTTTACTCACTATATAAGTAATGGTGTGCCTCAGGGCTCCGTAATGCCACCGCAACTCTTCCCTGTCTTCATAAATTATCTGTTGTCTGAAATCTCTGATCCACTTAGTTGTTTTGCGGACGACTCAACTCTCAGTTTCGCATTTTCGTTTACACCTTCACGTCTCTGCTTTTCCGATATGAAACTGGAACGGTTGCGTATGACCAAAACAAATTTTTGAATTCAGATCTTGGCTGCATGGTAACATGGATAAATATCAATCGTGAAGAATTCAATGCCTCAAAAACTCAATGCTGTCTTCTGTCGTTAAAGCTTTACCATCCCGCACTTCTTTATCCATGAATGGTACCTGCATCCAAGAAACCGAAAAACTGTCGATCTTCGTTGAAAAGACCACATACTTGAAGTCGCCAAAAATGCAACAACGGTTTCTTAAAACGATGCAAGAAAGGTCTCACCCATTTTGAGCTGGCCAAAACTTATAAAGCCTACTCATACATACGTCCCAATTCCCATATAATGCCCATATTTGGGATTTTGCTTCTCAGATATCATTGCACGTGATTTGCAGCACTCAAAAGAGAGCATACTAATTCATACGAGACAGTTCAATTATTGTAGGTTCAATTGATTCCTGGAACAACGTAGTAACGTTTCATGTCTCTTCTAAATCGCTAATTTAATAAACAGTGCTGTTAGCCCCAACTTTCGCCTCGCAAAGAATGCCGATCAGTTCTATTTTCAGTTCAATTTCCGACGTACAATTAAGTACAGAGATTCATTTTTTAGTCTCTCAACCTGGATGTGAAATGCTTTACATAACCCAATTTTCAATCAAAAACGGCATAAGAACAGAGGGCCAGAAACATTAGAGTTTAGTGCCATTAGCATAATGCCATTGGGTCATTGTCCAACGACTGTCTTAACAGGTGGTGTTTCGGCTTCCGAAACGAAATTCCGAGTCACAGTAATCAAAAGATGAGGACTTATCTGATTATATGAATGTTCACAAGCTGAATCACCGCCTCACTCAAATGTGTTGAAGGTATTGAGTGTCACCAGGAAATACAAAATTTTGAGCATTAAAACTCGAACATTCCTTGTCACAGTAAGATCTTCCATGTGTCTTACTTTCTAATGCTGTGTATGATTTCAGCCTTCCGCGAAAACATTATCATGTCGCTAACATTTTCGATATTTTTTAGACTAAGAAAATTATGTAGCTACATACGTACGCTCCCATGTTTCGATTTGACAAGGCGGCCAGTGGCGTAATGGTTAAAATATCTGACGCCACAGTCAGATGGAGTTCGAATTCGGAATGATTCAAAGTAGGTCCCTACTATTACTTGCAAGGCATGGCTGAAGCCACGAAACTCCCCACCCACTTCATTTACTTTTTAAGGGTGAAATTGAGTTCTTAAAAGTGTGCGTTTTAACGGACCGTGAGGTCTTGCTGAATCTGGCTTTAGGTCTAAGCGTCCATTGCCCTATGCTATTTTTGAACATTTTTTTTTACAACTCATAATCTTCTTCTTCCTCTTTTTCATTTCCGGCGTTACGAGAAGTGATCTTGAAGCGATCACAGCTCTCCCACTTTTCCACTTCACACTAGTGATCCGCCTGTGGGGTACGCCGTGCCGCGTTGACCTCAGAAAGCGTCGGCAAGCCTCCCGGTTTTGGATTGTTCCATGTCTGAGGCCAACCAAATGCTGCTGTTTTTTGCATTTGCTTTTACCAGGAGTGTTTTGGCCTGCCTTTTCTTTTTCGTCGCGAATTTGTTGAAACGTTGTACGACATTGCCTTTTTGACGGGGTTCTGCGGATCTCTCCTTTAAACATGACAATAATACCAACTGAGCCGGTCGTGCTGAATTTTGTCCAAGATGGTACTTTTGTAACAAATAACAATAATATTTAAAAATGGGACATCATTTTAGGGAACTGAAAACGAAATAGGCATGTGCTTTACAAGTTTGTAAAATGCTGTTATATAAAACCGACTTTAACAGGCAAGCTCTTTTTTTCAAATGCTGCTCACATCGATTGGTAAAAAGACTCATATTCACCAGTATTGCCTTTTTATTAGAGAGTTTTCTAGTTAAATCTTGGTAGGTACCTACCTCTTGTTGAGCTGATATACCTAGTAAGTTTTAGCACAGAACATTCGAGTCGATCAGACGATCAACATTAAAAAAAAAGATATGGGTAGGTACGTATATATACGTAAAAACAAAACAACTTACAGGATGTCCGGTGGTTTACGTAAAATGGCTCAGTTATATTTACCTGAAAAGAAAAACAGAAAATACATTAGCTGAGTGAATGGAACAAAGGCTAATTGATTACAAAAGAACAGTCAACGTGTCCAAATGAACCAAAACAAATTAGTTTCTATGTGTTTACCCAACCCCTTCCTCCCTCTACTTCCAGAATAATCAACACGAAAACATTAATTGAAATCCATACGAACAAACCAATGCGACGCACCAGCACGAGGGGTTAAATGTTATTTTCCAATTCAATCACCCAAACAGGCTATCCTTCATTAACCCTATCTTTGGGGATCTTCTGTTTTCATTTTCATTACCCTAATAGACAAAGTTCCGTCCATCAAAAAAAAAAAAAAAGAAGAAGGGAAAACATTCCTTCCTCGACTCGGTTTAATGAAATCCATATGACGCATCAGTTTCAACAATAACCATGTCTAATGACACTCCAAAAGGGTCAGTCGATTCTATTGTGTGGCTCAACCTATTATCCGTCAATACAATTACTTTTCCTTATTATTGATGAACATAAACTCACAATCAACGACATCGGACGGTGCATATAGAAGGTACATCTACATCGATTACAGTTGGACAACACTAATTTGTCCATTTGTAATACCTACCTTCTGCTTCTCAGGCCCTGCATCATCGGTTGAAAGCTATGTAGGTATATTCTTTGGCCAACGTTTCACTTAACGAAGTATGAAATTTTCCATTGTTGTGTGACAATAAAAAAAATAAGGAAAAAAAAGAAGAAGAAGAGAACCGACACCGGATAGAGGAACGAAGGCATTTCAATCGAAAACTGCTATTTCTGGTTTCCTTTTATTTTGTTTCCTCCTTTGGGAAAAAGGACTTACCAAACCAAATGTCGAAGACAGGCACTTTCTTCTCTTTTATTATTCCATTTCAAATATTTTTTCTTCTCCTTGTGATACTTTTTTTTTTGTGAAAACAAGGAAATTATTTTATTCTCTTTTCTTTCTCTGAAGATATAGGGTATCTTTACCAATTTTAAGGACTTCAATCTATACTAATATACAGAGAAGAATATCCTTCGTGTCCTCATTCAAATAGAGTAGCAGAAGGCCAAGCCAAGCAGAAACATCTGCTATGCAATTTATTCCTTTGTTGGTCGATAGCTGGTGATGATATGTAAGTGGGTAGGTATGTTTGTTCTTCTCGAAGAAGAAGTACCTTCTGCGTTCTGCGTGAAGAAGACTGCTTTGCACAGATAAAGTAGGTATTCAAAATGTAAAAAAAAATTATTGTTTATATTATATTTTCGGGAAGCAGCTTCTTCTTCTTCTCCTTCTTCTTTTTTTCTTTCTCTCAGATATCAGATTGTTTTGTTAGATTAAGTGAAACGAAACGAGTTCGAAGACCCGTGTTGACGTTATGCGAAGAAAAGGTATTCGTTCGTAGCGTAATGTTTTGGGTATTAAAGTAACGAGGCGTGAAGGGATTAAGACACATGGTTGATTCTTATGTTAATTCTAACTTGATACCCTACGTCTTGCATTTCTTTTATTTATGGTCTTAGTGTCTGCTTAAACTTGAAGAGAAAGACTATAGGATAAAAGAAAGGGGATTCAAGGGTGTGATGAGTTATTAGAGGTGATGATGGGATGGCGTCTTGAAAAGAATCATCGCATGGCTCATTGTTTGTGAACCAAAATGATTAATTATTGGCTCAGATGCTTGGGTTTTACAAAAGCTGCGGATTTATGTTACTTTCGTCTGAAAATCTTAGGAGAAAGGTTGATTTTTCAAGCTTCCATTTTTTTAGGGCAACTGTCAGATGCGCAATGGAAGAATATTCTAAGAACTCATCACAGTTGATTCGATTGGGTGTTTCAAAGGCTCAGAAAAATTGCAGGACAAATACCTATGATGTAAAGATTTTGATATAAAAAATAGGAATGTACCTACCTACACCTAGTTTCCATCCCGATCGTTACTCTTTTTCTGTTCCGAATTGTTTCGTTTTATTGGAGTGGGAACTTGTTAACCGTATAGGTGTGAACTTAACCGCACAGATGGAAGACAGTGAAGGTTTTTTCTGTGTCAGTAAAAAGATAAAATAGTCGATGAAAAAATAGCTGAATATCCTACACAGCACAAGAAGCATGCTGAAAGGTCTAAATTTAAAGAGATAAGTCTACAAGAAAAGCTCAAATCATTAAAAATACGCACTTTGGATAAAAGGAGGCACCACAGAATCGGGGAGGCAGTGCAAATCGCTCAATTATATATTGTGAGGAATTTGGCTTCAGGGGAAAACAATTGACCCTACACCCACTCCTGAAAATGAATTTAGCAGCACTCCACTCCAATGCCTTCTACTCATAGCAAAGGGTGGTCCACAAACAAAGAATATTCAAATTTCCAAATACGCTGGTAGGAAAAATTCCTAGGTCATTGTGAGTCATCGACAAACGCTACTGGAGCAAGAGGGGTGGATGGAACAAAGTATGGATCGTGGCTGCATGGTATTTACATGTCTAACGAACCGCAGCCAAACAACAACTCTAATCGAAGCATCTCTTACTCGAGGTCGTTGTCATCTAATCCTGCCGCCTTTAAACAGACCTAGGTGTGAGAATTAATTTAGCGAAATCAGAGTCGGTATGCTTCCGAAGGCCTGACTGAAGGAATATTGACAGTTGAGAATCCTGGAATGAAAAGTCGTAAACCAGTTTCTTGAGAAAGTTTATCCTAGGCGAAGGAGCTTTTTTTTTTTAATTTATAGGGTGAAGGTGAAAATTACCTTTACAAGCACGTCGACCTGAAAGATCTTTTGTGCTGTTCCCTTAGGTTTAATTACACGTAGTGTATAGGTTTGTTCATTCGAAGCTGAGGTCTTGTAAGAACCTAAGAATCTTCGAGGAAGAGGTGTTTCTGATATCAAGGGGACAGGGGAACCCTTTATTGAATTTTTTAAGCCTGGATCTAGCTAAGGCAGGGCATTCACATAAAATGTGTTCAGCTGTTTCTATGTCTTCAAGACAGAGACGACAGGTGTCATCTTGGCTGATGCCCATGTTTTTAAGATGATACTTGAGAGAGCAGTGTCCCGTGAAGAAGTCCGTAAGTAACTTTGCGTCACGTTTGCTCATGTCAAGAATTTCTTTCATACGTTTGTGGGATAAGTCAATGAATAGTTTTGACTGACGATGGCCATTTGAGTTGTTCCAGGTGCTGATCATGTTCTGTCGTTCCCAGGTAGCTAATTCGTTTTTAAGGCTACTTATTGGGAGACCACAGTAGGGTTCAGGGCCTTTGAATTGGGACTGAGAGCCAAGTCTAGCAAGTCGGTCAGCCTCTTCGTTACCCGGTACGCCTTCATGACCAGGCACCCATAAAAGAGTTATTTTATTGTGAGTGGCTAATTGAAGTAAACAAGTCAGGCAGTTCCAAACTAGTTTTGATTCGATTTTTGTCGAGGACAGAGCCTTTAGTGCTGCCTGACTGTCAGAGCAGATTAGGATGCTTGATCTTCGGAGGTTTCTTCTAATGTATTTCCTAATACAGAATTCTATAGCCATAACCTCTGCCTGAAAGATAGTAGTTGTGTTACCAAGGGATGTATAGATGATTTAAAGTTGGGACCGTAAACCCCTGCACCTACACCGTTGTTTGTTTTTGAACCGTCAGTATACCAGATGTATTGGAAGTTATTTGTAAGAATTACAGGGTTCTTCCATGCTGAGCGGTTTGGAAAGATTACTTCAAAGTGGTGGTGTAACATTATGCGTTTAGGCATAAAGTCCGAGGAGTGTGCTGCAGGCGATTTCAGTATTGGGAGCACCTGCAGAATACTCATATGTCCTTGTAAGTTTTCCTTTCTTGAGTAGTTAGTGAGATGAAGCTTTAGTCCGCTTAGTGCAGCAGTCTTCTTTACTCTTTGATGTAGCGGAGGAAAATTTAATAAACTTTCTAACGCTAAAGTTGGGCAGGTGCGCATTGCACCTGTGATACCTACACAGGTTAGTCTTTGTAACTTTTGCAAAGATTTGCGGGCATTAACTTGTTCTGTTTTTTGCCACCAGACCAGCGAAGCATGGGTTATGATGGGTGTGATAATAGTGAGGTAAGTCCTGTCTGTTTTCTGCTTGCCCTAAAGAACGCCGAACATGATCGTCGAAAAGCTCGTACTCGCCTTATTTTCGTCGTGTCGGGCTGTTTGGTGAAAAATCTGGATTTTTTCATTTTATTTGGATTCGATGTTCGACATGTAGCCACGGTTGACACTAACCAAAAAAACATTTTTCCAAAGCTGAGAATAAAAATGACCACACACAGCTTAAAATGGCCAAAACTATGATCAATCCCGATGAAGAAAGAAGTGAGACGAGTCAAACAAAAAATACTTGGCCCATAGTTCACCCTGTGTGGGTTACTGCAAGTCATAAACAGCAACGAAGCTGTTATTGGATTTGCTCTCTAATTTATAATGAACAAATGTGGAAATTATCAAACCATGCACTTCCTTTTTCCATTACCTTTCCAACAATATGACATTTTTATTAATACATTGCATAGAACGCAAGTAAAAGGGTTTCACACGCACTTCTTCACGTATCAATAGCTTGGCTGCAAATTTCTCCGTGAAAAAATTAACAGAAACGCTCAGTAATTGTAAGAAATAGAACTCTTACTTACTTACTCACTTAAGTGGACATTACAATTTGGGATGAATCTGGGCCTCAACCAATATCTTTCGACAAAGACTTCAGTTTTGGGCGATCTCTCTCCAGTTTTGCACTCTAAATCGGTTGAGGAGATGTCTTCTTCCACTTGATTGCTTCACCAAAGACGAGATCTTCCCAATCCACGATTTTTGCCTGCAATGTGGTTTCGAAAACCTTCCGAGAAGGAGCGTTGATGTCCACCCACTCTACATGTAGAGGACCTATCTATTAGAAGTCTAGTTTCATAAGACTTAAGGCTTTATTCAAGAAATGAAAGCCAAAAGCCATCTGCAATTTGAAACGAAACTTTCCAACTAAAGATCGAAAGTCTTGCTATACAAATCCAACTTAACTGTACCTTCTACTTTCGGTAAAGCTTGAGGTCAAAACACCTGCTGTAGGTTCGTATATTTGTAAGTTCCATTTGACCTAGAACCTACAAGACGTTTTCTACCTGTCAATCACACTCTCATCAATCAAAGTTCATTCAACCATAATAGAAAAGAAAACATAGGTAGGTAGGAAGGTACCTACCTATACCTACCTATAAAGTTACCGAAATAACCCCAAGGAAGTATCATCATTCGCCAAACCCGATTATATTCATACCTTTCAATTTTTTCAGCACACTTCTTTGTCAGAGCTCTCAGAGAACTTCAAAAAGAATGAAAAATAAAAAAAAAATTGTTTTGGCAGAAATTTCATATTAAAAACAGCACAAGCTGTTGGCAATAAAAACAACCAAGCACGCACAAAACTCGGCCATTCTGCATGAATAATTTCGACTTATCAAATACCCCACTCACATAAAAGGTTATTTTAATGTGAACGCATGCAGAGAAGGAGAGAATATAAATATTGTGTGCCATAAGATACATTACCTTTTTGCCTCATGCTAAATTACCACAAAAACCCCCTGCCACAACATTTTGTACGTAGGTACCTACAGCATTTTTTTTTTTTTTTTTTATTCTTATACATAAATGTACGGTCGAGTTGTGTTCTCTAACGTGTGTACGAGTACGAGTATCTCAATTACGCTCAATTGTTGGAATTTTATTATGACTACAAAGAATTCTCTGTCCGCCTTTTTCTCCTCTCCTCCATAGTAGAAACTTTTTGGTTTTATTCTCATTGTGGTTTCAGAAATTTTTATGGTGCGGTCGCGGCGTCGCGCACTCAGAAGTCAGAAGGGGTAGAAGACAGGAAAATGGGTATTATAACAAATTTTCCAAGTGCCTCGACAAACGTTGACTTCCAAACTATAAATTTCGTGCAAATAGACATTCAGTGGATTTTTAACACTACTCCCTGTGGCGATTTTGTGTTCTCCGGAGCAGCGGAGGACCCAATATGGAGTGAAAAGATGTTGTGAAGAGTGAAGGTAAGGTAAGGTAAGACGTGCTCGAAGGGCAAGTGTATTCGTCATAGACAGATAGGTAGTCCAGGAATGATATTGAATCGTGCCTGGATTTCTGGGCATTCTATTTACTCAAAACTTAATATTTTCTTTTAATTATAATTTATCCTACTTTTTTCTTATTTGAAAAGATGGATGGATTTGAAAACTCGAGATCCGTTTATTGAGATAGTTCTGTTTTCTGATGGAACCGAAAATGAGATGTAAGTGCCTGGAAAGAAGGAGAGCAACACAAAATAGGCGAAGGTATTTTATCCAACGATATACGAAAAACACGAACGAAGGAATTAATAAACAGAACGATGAAAACTTCTTCCCTACAAAATAAAGCCGAGGAATCAGAACCAGAAATGGCATAACGAAACGAAAGGTAGGTACCTATACCTACATATATCTTCTCCCTCTTAAGAGTACCATGATATGTTCAAAAAGGACAGCAATACTCCCAACAACAACAAAAAAGTCGAGATAAATTTACTGGGTTGTCTCCGCGCTTGTTAGAGCCAACTTAACAAAACAGGACGCAGTCGTTGAGGGCATAGAAAAGATTCAAAAGACACGCTGCACACACAGGAATCTGTGTAAATTCAACGCGGATGCAGAGTCGCGAAGGAGCAAGTTTTATACGTTTCCCCCTTAGCGTCTTCTTTAAAATAAATTCTTTTAGCTGGTTTTCCTTGATATTCTTTCTGTACAGCAGTTCCTCCTGCGTCCTGCCTGGACCGCTGCTTTATAGGTACACCATGCACAGTACACCCGTTTACACAAACATATCTATAGGTATACCTTCCTACACAAATGCACACAAACATACAATGATGGGTACGTGATCATGTTACAAAAGTTCACACTCCTTAGTTATTGCTATATAATATGGCAGGAGCCGCAAGCAGCAAGTAGAATATTTGCTTCGCGTCGCGGTTTCTTTTGTTCGTTCATTGGTTAAGTATTTTTTTTATTTTATTTTATTTTTTCAACGTTCGCTACTCACTTTAATTCTTTTTGCCTTTCGTTTGCAAGTTTTTTATTTTTTTTATTTTTAATTCGCATCGAGGTTCGGGTTTTTTTCTCTTCTTTTTTTTATGAACCTGATCTGTGAAGGGTTTTTTGTTTCGTTTGCTTTTATCTGCTTATTTATGTGTGCTACGAACAATGAGTTTCATCGAGGTTAATTTAATTTTTTTTTTCATCCTTCGCTTACAACCCTGTCAAGCTTGGGAAAAAATTGGATTGATATTAATTTTAATAAATTTGTCAGGGAAGTTTAAACGTGGTTTTTGGAAATTAATGAGAAATAAATGCAAATCAGGAGTGACACTTGTGTATCATTGTTAAAAGTTTACCGAAAAATGTCGGAAGCCTTTCTTTTGTTATTTGAATTGTAAAACTTGAGCTGCTTGTTTTGATGTGTCATTTCAGACGAAATGTTTCTTCTTATTTATGACTCCTTTGCTTACAAATAACCGAAAATGTGTAGAATAAATAGGTACAACGTGATATGGAATGTCATCTGTCGAAATAATTAGCATACATAACGTAGGTGCTTCGGTGTTTTTAATTTTATTTTAAGACCATGAAACAATGAAGCTAAAGCAGTGATTAATTAAAAAAAAGCGTCTTCGACAGATTGGTCGAAGTGGCTCCTAAAGAATACAGATATGAAGAGATGCTTCGAAGTGAAAAACAGCAGCTGTAAGTACGAAGTGATCCCAACACTATGTAAAAAGTACAAAAGCCTGTATCCATAATTTGATATTTCTCCAACGACTGATGATCCAAAACCGATCTGTTCAAGAAGTGCGAGAAAACAACATCCCTCAAATAAGGAAAAATACCATGAACAAGGAATTTTCGTTTGTCTAGATCGTTTACGATGCTCAAAGGACATCTTCTCGTGCAGTAACGCAAAATTCTGAACTTCTGACGATAGTATTATTAGGGTCTTTTGAAGTAACCATTTTCTCGGTGGCGTCCTCCGACAGCTTAACGACAACTATTAAATTTATGGAATTTACGGAAGCCATACATAGAGGCTGTTCAGAAATCCAGAAAAGGCTATGCGATTGTACTCTCTAGACTCTAGACTCTCGCCTGTAGAAGACGAAATTGTATGTTATTAGAAGTCAGCATTCCTATCGTATATCCCTGCAGCGTACACCTAATGATTGGATAGAGGTTAAATACAGAGATTCATATCTTAGCCGGTCAACCCGCAATGCTTTACCTAACTCGTTTTGAAAATAATGTGCATCATGATCCTTATTCCCGCACTGTGTTTTTTTTAACATTGTAAGGGTCTTTGCAACCCCTTGAAGGGCATGCGAGTAATTAAACAAAAATGAGGATCAGATGGTCTCGAGAGAATTCAATATTGCGACAAATCGAGCTTTCGACATTAAAATAAATAGGGTGGCTCAACAGAGCGATTAGGGGGACCTACAATTTTCTGCCGGTTCCGAACGGCTTTTTTGAGAAAGCACTTTTCACGGCAAAGAATTTACTAATGGAGGACTTGCCAATTCCTTGTGTGGAAAAACATTTTTGCCTCTGCTGGGATTCGAACTTCGAATCTCTGGATTAGCAGGTGGACATGCTAACCATCACAGCACGGGTACCACTTTCGACATTGTCCAAACAAAAAATAACGTTGATAGAAACTCATCGAAAAGGCAACCTGGAGAGGGGAAAATTTCTATCGAAGGTTTCTTCAATCAAAAATATTCGGTTACGTTTCCATTTTTAAATTGAACTGGTTCTTCTTCGTCTTCGCTTTTCCACGGTTGCGAGCATTGTGATCTCGGAGGGATCACAGCTTTTACCCTTAACTATTTGGTGTACAATATTGCTTTTTTACCGGGTTCTCTGGATCTCCCCTTTGAACATGACCAACTGAGCCGATCGAGCGCTTTTATTTTTCCAAGATTCCATGAATTTGGTTAAAAAGAATGTGGTTTGATTTCTGATTTCTTTTTGGTGTTACTTCACGTAATCTTAGGAATTAAAAACAAATTGGGGTTATTTCGTTTCATAAAATGAAGTAAGAAGCGCCTGTTGGTTAACAATGTGCTGACTCAATACAATGCAGAAAGTACTGCAACTGCAACTCGGAGGATACATCTACTTGCCTCTTAACTTTAACTGTAGATGAAGTGACATTTTCATTTGATTCTCTTTTTTCCTTCATTAAAACACAAACAAAATAGAGTCATTAGACATACAATGAAAGACAAGAGACATTTTTAGGTAATATAATACAAATAACTATCACACGGTGGAGAAGCATGGGCCTTATCTTAAACGGATGACGAAACACTTGGTCGTTTTGAAAGAAAGAACGGATGAGAACGATGCATGGAGAAAAAGATTTAACTACCAACTGTATGAGGTGTACCGTGACATGAGATGTACAACAACTCTCCGAACCGACGGGCTTTTGAAAGCACCCTGCAGGAAAGTCGCGGAAGGGGAAGATCTCGTCTTGCGCCAGCAAGTGGAAGATGACCTCAAGCAACTAAGAGTATAAAAAACTGGAGAGAAATCAAAATTGTTGCAGAAAAACGTTTGTCCACGCTTAGTTTCGTTCCGAACTGTAGAGTACAGTGAGTGTAAGTAAGTAAATACTAAATACACTTTGCAAAAAGGTGTTTTTTGACTGTCAAAGAATCACTACAAAAGAACTACAAAGAAGAAATCAGAGATAGAGTATGATGTATGACACATTCTTACAGCGCGACCCTTTTCACCGATCCGTTTAGGATTGCTTTCGGGGTTCTGCCTGTGAGGTCATACCAACCTACTAAATTAGACGAAAGAAACAAGGCTAGGATCTGGGAATGAGAAAAAGTTACCTAAAAATATAAAGAGAATGTCGAAATTGTCATCTGGTGGCCGGGCTTAGAACAGCTAGTAACCAAACTATATAATGCGACCGTTTCGTTCATTTAAAGGATTCAAGAACATTTAAATACATACGGTCATGGATGTCATCATAACAACTTATATAAAAAAAAAACGGCTTCAGACTGCCAATTATCGCAATAAGTCACCAAAGTCACTTACCAAACACACTGCAATCTAATTCAAAATCAATAATGGGAACCTGTAAGCACGACACGATTTAATTCTTTCAACACTCTTAAACTGCTTATTATTTGTCGTTTTTTCTCACCCTTTTTTAAATAGTCACCGAGACTATAATCGAACTGTTTTACAAAGCAGGTTAGTTTTTTTTAAAGCGATTACTAACCTAACAAAAAAAAAACACTATTCTACTTTTGCTGATTTCATAACCAATTCCAATCAATAACAAAAGAACAAATACACAAAAAAAAAAGTATTAAAAGTCGTTAAACACGAACCGAAACGAACGAAAGAAGAAAATTATGAGAACATAACGTGCGGTGAAGTGTAAGGCCATTCAAACGTATTAAGAAGGCTATATCTAGAGATACGAGGCATTCACGTACCTGATAATTTTCATGTCACTATTAGCCTGGCATTAGAACGCCATTAGGCAGAAGGTTCGGGTTTTTTGGGGCGGGGGTCTAAAGAAACAACATTGACACCGACACCGACACCGAAACAGCATTATAAAACGAGCTCTGCAGCAACAAAGGGAATTTCTGAATATGTAGGAGATACTTCGTCGCCATTGCCTGCCATAGAATGCCTGCCTCCATTACCTCCGCTCTACTGCTGGTTGTTGGCTTGAAACTTGAAACACCATCTTTTGTGCTGCACACACATACAAAGTCTGGAGAAATTTGATATCAGTCTTTAGTTGGTGCAATTGTCCATCAGTTCTTTGCCTTAATATGCTAAAAGCCTGGCCATGGATGTGTACTTAGAAAAGTATATCTGCACTTCATGGTATGTGTGTGTGTTTGTCTGTATCTATGAAAGCTTAACATATTCAAAGCGATAATTCGACACTCCGTCGGTTGGGTTGAGGTGGATTATTTCTCACATATGCACTCTTTCCCAGAACGATAGAACGATACGAGAACCCAAAGTGTAAGCGGGGTTAGTTTTGGGGCCAAACGAACGACTGTAGGGCGTTAGTACTAAGAAGAAGATTTTCAAGCCAAGTTGCCCATTAGTTTACTCCAACTAACCAACCAACCAAACTCCCATCCAGACAGAGCATAGTTTGGAGGTAAATTCTATCGCACTCTACCTTGTGTGTTGCATTAGGAAAACAATGCCTCGCACTGTAATGACTTTGTGCATTTGGTTAGCTAAAAGCAGCAGATAAGAATGCTTTTGCATTGCCATTGCTCCTTACCTCCAGTTAAGTCTTTACATCACACCGGGTCCTGGTTTGAGAATGATACGATGAGAGAATATAGAGGCAAATGCGGTTCATCTGGTTATGCATCAATTTGAATAAAGATGTTTGTTCACAGAGCTAAAATAAAGAGGATTTGTAGCTTTTTGTTTGTCTCTACCATGTGATGGGTTTGGTTTCCAATAAAATTTACATCAAAACCCAAAGGGATATGTTGCTGCTTGGGTAAATTATCTAACGTGGTGATGGTAAGTTGGATTATTTTCCAAGTAGAACGTGAGTCTGTGGAGATAACCAAAGCTCTGTAGCAAATTATCCAATTACGCTCCTCCACGGAGAATGGTAATTGACAGATAAATCAGCATAAGATTGTTAAACAATAACCAAGAACGTTGCATTATCGTGCTCACATAAATATTTCATCATGCCCTGATTCGTATTGATAATCCATCGCAGCATTCCGACAGACAGCAGGTTATCTATTTGGTAAAAATTGACTAGAACGCCGGCTCTAGATTGTAACCTTTAGGTACCCCATCGATTTATTTGTGGCAAACAGTTTGATGTTTGAAAATAGTTGGAAGTTTTTGAGTATTCGCACTGGTGAGAAGTTCCTTTGTCGATGATTTTCAATTTCCACTACTGCACAAAGTAAACCGTAGAATATTTTTGAGTTCGAGAGAAAAATGTGAAAATCTTAAGAGTTTGCTCTTCATATCTTTATCAGGACAAGTGTTTTCTGAATGAAGGCAATCTCGGCAAAACTATCATTAAACCTTTTTCGAACAGAGGTTCGACATTCAAATGCTTGTTTGGGAAACTATGGAGAAAAACATGTGCAGGAATCTTTTTTGATCCAAGCAGCTGTGCGAAAATATTAATTTACTTTTTTTAAAGCTTAATACGGACATCGTATGCGCAAAGATCGCAGGAAAACCGTTCGCTAAAACTGACAAAGTCACGGCACTGAAACAGGCCCATGCTCAACCCCACATTATTTGGTTTTCAAAAGAACAGTCAATCTTTTGTTTTCAAAATCATTAGCTGACCCACCCGTCGTTAACCAGGTCTAATTTATTTAAAGCGTTTTTCATATATAATTGCCAAAAAACCTAAATTTGTTGCGTTAAAATGAAAATTGCCTGAAAGTTTTAAGTTTTCCGTTCCCGTAGGAATATTGAGATGAAATATAATCTGAGTTACTGAGGGATATTGCAACATCCTAATGCTGAAAGATTTTTAAAGTCGGTCCAGGAGTTCCCTATTAGATTTCCGTCCTGTCCTTTTTTCTTCTTATTTAGAAAACTGTTTTTACAGCGTTCGGTTCAGATCCGCCTTATCCAGCCTCTTTCTAGCTACATCCGGTGATCCCCAAGGCAGCCATTTAGGCCCTCTCCTCTTCATTCTCAGTATTAACGACATTGAAATGATCATCAAACATTCCTCTAGCTCTCTCTATGTGGACGATACTAAGTTTCACCGGATCATTTCTTTTTCTGAAGACTCTTCCCACCTCCAACATGACCTCGACAATTTTTCAATATGGTGCTCCAAAAACTGCCTGGAACTAAATGTTTCCAAGTGCCAGTCAATTACCTTCTCACGTAATTGCATCAAATATCCTCCCCGTCTCTATCTTCTAAACGGTCAAACCATTTCCACCGTTGAAGTGATTCGGGACCTTGGGACCGTGAGCTGAATTTCCTCACCATATCGACGATATAATCCTTAAGGCAAATTCAGCACTTGGCTTCGTGAAACGATGGTCCAAAGAATTTGCTGACCCCTACAAATCAAACTCCTCAACCTCAATACGCTGAAAGATCGAAGAGAAATACGTCCTCTTCATTCATCGAATCTTCACAGGCACCATTGACTGTCCAGCCCTTAACGAATCCATTTTTCTAAATACTAACCCTCGTAACACCCGGAATCACCGTCTCATCTCTCTTCCCACCCATCGAACCTCTTACGGCTCCAATGAACCCATCTCCCGAATGCTGAGGAATGTCAACTCCCGCTCCTCTTGTTTTGACTTCAATATGAGTACTCCCTGCCTAAAACTTCGTCTCCTAAGCCGTCCAACTAGTTAATAGGTCTTAACTACCTATTAAGTTTCTTAGTTTGTAAGTAATAGGTTGTTTTAAGCCTAATAAATGGGGGTTTTGCCTCCACCAAAATTAAATTAAAAATTCCCGTAGAAACATGGTGATGAAACAGGAGTTAAAAAGTAGCATGTTAACTATAAAAGAATTTTTGAGATCGGCCCCAGCAGTTCTGAAGTTTCTGTTCCCGTGGTAGTATGCGGAGCAAATCCTAAAAATCTTATAGATTCATTGAAATGACAGTGGTGCTATCTGCGGAAAATAGCTCGTATCAACGAACATGCGCACAAAATGGAGACAAATGAAATTTCAATTAGAACGTGGCGCCATCATTGAGATAACTAAGTCAAACGGTCCTACAGTTAAAGTAAAAACAAATCACTCGCTTTTCATGGTAATGAATTTACTATCGGAGGACTTCCCAATTCCTCGCGAAAAGGGATACCCGTGGAAAAACATTTTTGACTCTGTTGGGATTCGAACCACGAACCTCTGGGTTAACAGTTGTCTGTAAGAAATTGATGTAACGCGAGTTTGTGAAGAGTTCACTGAAAACAAACATCAGGACACTGTATTTTTATATATATTTAGAGGTGTAACGACGCGACGCTCTCATTGTTACTTTAAAATAAGGAGCATACCACCTCGGGATTTTTAACCGAACTCTCGTTTTCACAAAAAAAGCTCAGAGAATATGGTTTATCAGTTTTGAAATTCATTTCCATAGCCCCATTCCACCATTACGATGCTTAATGAGATTATTAAAATTAATTAAAAAGAACAATGGTCCTAAAATAGACCCTTGAGGCAGCCTATCAATTATTTCCAAAAAATCACTAAACTCCTATACCTATCAACGAGCTCACAAGACAAACTTGGTGGAATACCTATTTGAGTCAGATAAAATGCCTTTCTCGAAATACTTGTTGGCTTTCAATCTGCGATAAAATTATCCATTGCCATCTTCGCCACAAAAAATCTCCTTTCGGCAATTAAAACAGCGTTAAAAGTTGTTCAAATGTCAATTACATCACTTAATTACTGCTCCGCACCTCTATTGTCACTGTGGTAGTTCGCTTTAACATATCAGACGACCCCGAAGCCTAGAGTCAGAGCTCCTCTTCTTGTTTCTATGTCATCAAAACCCACGGCGATATCAACCAACGCCAACTTTAATATAAGCACTCGTCAGACTTCAAATCCAAAATCCCACAAAATGCATCCACTTCATCCTCGACCCTCTCTGTTTTAATGTTACAAAACAATACAGCTTACAGCAACACCAAGCTGAATAAAAAAAAACAAGGAATCTCGTTAATAATTGCTTAAGAGACCCATGCTACCCTGAGTGAGAAACTCCAACAATCGTCACACAACAACAACAAACAAGTTGGAATATAACAAACAATGCTATGATTCCACAAATCGACATCGCCGCCGGCCGATCGGGGCAAAGAGCTACAACCCGATACCAACAACCATCCTCCCAGGCCAGGAGATATATTTCCACCAACATTAATGTGAACAGGGAGATGGTGTGGAAGGCATTGCTTTGCTATGTCATCCTCCTCCTTTTTGATGGCTTGGTATGGCTGGTTCAGAGAAATATCTTTGCAAGGCATGGATGAATGTTGATACTCTCCACTGCTGCTACTAAACAGGTAGATAGGTAGATACAGATACGAATACGAGTAGATAAATATTTTTCCCTTCTTTTTTTTTCTGCTACAATTTCCACACACGAACCATCGTACAAAGAGGCAAGCTAAGCGGGTAGGGAGAAAGGAGGGTCTGCCAAACACATCTCTCTGCCAGATAGAGCTGAGTAATTAAATATCATTCCACTTTAGTATTGCTTCTGTTATATAAATATTTTATCTGATTTTTCAATGTTTGTGGATGGATTTGTTCGTAAAGCAGTGTGTGGACACTATTTTTGCTCCACGAGGTTTTTTACCTTTTTTATAGCCACACACCATTGTGTAGCTATGGCTTAATGCGGCTTATGGAAGAGCAATGAAGCGTCAAATGACACAATTCGCTCATGAATGTCTCGTGTTCTTTTGTGTCATTGTTTTATTCCATTTTACTGTCACAAATTGCCGGTAGTGATAAAGCCAAGCCTGAGTATTTGCTTATCTCTGCTCGCTGCATACAATTAATACAAAAAGCGAAGGCGAATGATTATAATTAAACTAATAAATGTTGTCGATGCCAGAACGAACAATGTTGAATTGTCAGTCAGCTTACGCTTTGGTAACTTTTGGTCCCTTGCGTGAGTGTTAACTGCATTCACCATTCACACACAAAAGCGTGATGTTGAAAAAACATACTTTGTAAGTAGTACAGGAGAAGCCATACAATTCAATTTGTTTTTTTTTTCTGGTGCGTAGTTTTAGCTTGAAGCCGTTGATGGCGGCGCGGCGCACATTAAAAAGTATCTAAAAGCAGTCCCAGTCGTTTATAAGGCTTAATGGTTGGTTATTGCTCTCACACAATGTTGTTATTTGATTTTATTTGCTTTCTGACATTCCTTTTTTCACTCTCTCTGGTGGTTGAGCTGTTTATTGAGGCATGTCAAAGATTGTGTGCAATAATCGAAGTGGCAAAACTGTATGAACAATTTAAATAAGGGAGGCAAGGTGGTTGGGTTGATTGGTTGGTTTATGTTGTGTTTATCTATTACAATCTAGACAATTATTTAGACGGTGCGGATGGTTATTATTATCGTGCACTTTGCTGTGTAAATATTTGCTTCGTGCTCTGTAAACACTTTGTTGCAATCGATAAATCGAACACAATGAGGCCTTGTTTCTGGAATAAGGTGCTCACAAAGTTGAGGAAACTTATGCAGTATTTTCTGATTGGGTGACGATGAATGGATAAACAAAGATGTGGGGGAATGTGTATTTTACGGGCTTCCAGTTTAGAGGTGAGAGGTGAGAAGCGTTGTTTGTTTTAAAAGATCTTTTGTAGACTGCTTGCATTCATGAAATGACGTCAAGTGTGCATTGCATAGGTATCTACCTTGTCACAAAAGTGTAAGTCGAAGCTGTAAAATCAACTAGGTAGTTCATTACCTATGTATACAAACTTCGTCACTTCGCCAGTTACTGCATAATACCTACTTAATATTCAGATCGACCTGGATATCAAAGGTGGTTTTGATAGTAAGAACCAGCTCGTATGTGTAGTGATTGAACTTTACGGGTGAAATAATAAAAAGGGAGGCCGAAAAAAGTCAAACCATTTGTTTTTGGAGTCCTGACCCTGGAATTCATAGCGCTTCATAAGTCTATCGATTGTGTCGTCAAAAGATTGCTTCATGTACCTAGCTTCGTTTTCAACGATTGAAGGAAAGCTGCTTTACTATCGTCTTATAAATTTTGTCACTTTTTCAGATTCTTATATACATAACTACCTACGTTTTATATTTCTTACCTAAAATTTAGGCAAATTCAGTCGTCGAATCCAGGCTTTGGTTTATAGCATCTTTCTTGAGGGGTGTGTCGTTCTTTAGATATTTGATGGAATATCTAAAGTAGCCACTTACGGTCTTAGGTTTTCTACTGAAGATAAAAAAGGAGGTACTCACCGGCTGTAGAACAAACTCTTCTAGAGTAGCTTTGAAAACATCGATGTCATGCATTTCGAATAGGATAACTTCGAAGGTAGTCAAACAAAGAGCTTTCAGCTACAAAAAGTCACTTAGGGATCGGTAAGCCAAATAGGAACAATGCTGTTCAGTGAATTTTTGGAGTTTCTTTGATAATAATTTTTGGTTCTGGAACATTAAAGCAGATAAATAAATGCTCTGTGTTTTAATAATATGTTAGTTTAGATTATATGGTGGGTTGAGCATGCGCAGCTCTGGCCACTGCGCTGCGGTGTCTGAATGAAATCTATTGTGCCAAATATGTTAGGCTAAACAGGAACATACGAGGACTTCAATTGCTGCACTGATGAAGGCACAATGCCAACGTTAAAAAACCAACGTAAATTGCCATTACGAGATCAGTTCAAATGTTTTTAAACCACAGTTTTGAACAGACCCCTTTAAGACGTACTGGGAAGTACTGTCACATATCTTCGTTTTTGACCAGTCATTTTTCCTTGCATGTTAAAGTAGTTCATCGCCATCGTTACAAGTATAAAATTGCACCTTCTTTGCAGGGCCCAATGGAACGTGGCTAAAATAAGAGTTAGCAAAAAATTTCTGTTTTAAACATCTTTCTATTGGTTGACATCTCGAGATAGACTACGACGCAAGAATCGATTATAAATCGATTGTTCATCTCGATAAGGTTCATGAGTTAAGAATAATACAAAGTTATCGAGAATTTCAACTGGAAAAATAAAACTCCTAGAATCCTAAATGATAAAAAAAAATTCGTACTTTGCACAATCTTTTAAGTTGTAAAATCATTTAACAATGACTTTAATCTAAGACGGTAGCTTTTTATCAAACTTTAGAAATTTACGCTGGTGTTTATTTGAGAGGGATTGTTTTTTTCAGCGATGAACCAACCTGAATTAAATAATCGATTATATAATAGCCGATTTATAGAACATATCGAGACATTTGAATTCATTCGAATTAATGGCACGAGTATAGCGAGAACTAGAAACCAACTGTTCCGTTGGGATGGAATTTTCACAGGCAACTAAAATCCTTTTTTTTTTTGAGTACGTACGTAAATATTTGTTAGGAGGCTTTTGAAATTTGGATAGAAAATGTAAGACAGGCTTCGTTTGCTTTCACCATTATTTGTAGTTGAATCTTTAGCCTTTGCCACACCGTTTAGGCAGTTGGAAGACAGAATTCTATAAACTTAAGCAGCAACTCAAAATCTTAAGTGTGTGAGTGGTATCTATAGTGTGATGGTTAGCATGTCTTCCTGTTAACCCAGAGGATCGTGGTTCCAATCCCAGCAGAAGCAAAAATGTTTTTCCACGTGTATCGCCTTTCGCGGGGAATTGACAAGTCCTCCGTTAGCGAATTCATTGCCATTAAAAGCGGTTTATCGATTAGCCGTTTGGAACCGGTAGAAAATTGAAGGTCCACCCCATTCCCTCACAGGGCATGGTTGTGACAAATGCGCTAGGACCTGGGGCTCCTCGCTCTGTTGCGTTACTCTATGTATGCACGTGAAAGAGTTTTGATTCCTTTTCTGTAAAGTGGTCAGTATTGACGTGTGTATGACTGCCCCATCAAGTTAATTTCCATTTCCACATGAAAAGCAACAAAACTAAATTTAAGAGGAAATACTACAAAATTATACGCGATCTTTCAAATTAACCCAGTCTGGATCTCGTATTATGAAATACGAAAAGTGCAGAAAAAAAGGAAATCCAAAACAACGATGGCTTCATGTATCGATTCTAAATTAAGAGAATGGATCCATGAAAATGTCAGAACAATTACGAAACTACTGCAAAGAGCAGCCGTGAACTACACCGAGTACTGCCAAACGCAATCGTAGCTGAACGATACCGATGACGTTTTTGAAAGTATCGTTATTCGCATGGCAATACGGACCGATCCAGGATCTTTGAAACGGATCCGACTTGAGTCTATAAAAAGGATCAAACCTGAATCTTTGAAATGAATCTAGCCTGGATGAGTTCATAACATTTTTCACTTAAAAACAAAAGAAACACAAATGACAATTACCTATTTTAATGACCATAAATAGAAGTTAAGCAACACCAACATTTTCAACAAGATTATTCTGGAAACGCTGAATTTCATCAAGAGGGGCCGTAGATCATAAATTCCATTCGAAGTGTTTAGCGAGGACACTCCTCTATCTTAACAATCATGTTCAACTTATTGAAAGAAACCAAAGAGACACCAAGACTAAAAATTAACAATTTGCTGTCAAATAAGTAGCTCATTTTAGACCTCGTAATTAAAATAATAACAATCTGCCAACATTTGACTTCTCTTGCGTATTGCCCATCAAGTTGAAGTCTTTTTAATTGGCTTCATTTCCACACAAATTTCGTTTCTAAATTATGTTGTTAATCAGCCACTAGAACATGGTCAACAACCATTAAATTATTCTCTTTGGCTTTTTTTATTGCCTATCCTATTTCACTAACAAATGCGAATAAATACCTACCTACCTACCTATCAGCCTTCTCTTCTCTTCCAATAAAATCAGTTAAATCCGCTGGCGGATAAATAATATAATTTATACAAATGCTTGATTTCTATCGATTCTGACATAAAATTTATCTTTCTTTCAACAATTTTAATTATGTCACTAATTTATTTTCAAACAACAGTGCGGCCCGCAACGGTATTAAAAAAAAAATTGTTTTAGAATCAACTTATGGTTATAAATTAATTATATACAAAAAGAAATATGTCTGTTTGAAAGCAAAACAGAAAAAAAAAAAACAGAAGGCCATCAAACAAATGTACATATATTCTGGTTGGAAATGAAATTCCGAGAATTTAATCGGATTCATTCATCCACATCCACACACTATAATACCTCCCAGAGACCAAGACCGAGACCCAGCAGCCCGGCCGGCCTGGCACAACTCTGATGGCGCATCTTCTCCATCATTCACTTGCCATGAAATACAAAAAAAAGATTATGTATACCTATACGAATGCCCACTGTAAATGTTTGCTTAATGGCGAGAAGAAAATCTTCCACTTTAGCTGAGCTTGCCCCCGTCACTGTATCTTTTTTCCACGTTAGTGTCTCTATAGACATACCTACCTACCTACCTACTCGTTCAAGCGCCTACTTCAAAGAATTCACCACGACACACATGTATGTAGGATGTAGGCAATCCAGAAAAGATTCACATACACGATACTGTACTGTATAAATAACGAAGGCAAAATGAGGAGATGCCAGAATGGATTTTTTTTTATTGTGGAATAATCCCAAAGTCAATATTTGGTTAAGTAGAATGGCAAAAAAAAGAAGAAAATAATAATATGGAAGCAGAGTTCAATTGTCGGTTAGCTTCAGTCAGACTATGAGCATAAAATATTAATGTGTGCGCCACAGTCATTCACAGTGCTTTTTCAATTATCTACACGTATATGCAATGAATAAAGACACTTGGATATATTAAGCAAAAAAAAAAGTGTGGATAGAAATTGTAAGCTGGGTTTTGTCTCTGTCGAGATTTACTCTCAGAATGCGAAGTACCTACCTATCAGAGGTAAGTTGAACGAAAAAGCAGATTTTACTTGTCTTGTTTTCTGCCAAAAACTGTTGGCAAACTACGAAGGCCCACACATTGTGTTCTCGTTGACTTTTTCGAGCAAAGAAATTTCATGGCACAAGTTCGGGATCCTTAAAGCCTTAGGTAGTTCTACAAATTTTAATTAAAAAAAGGTGTCCATGAATGCACTCAAAATAGAAACCATTGAACATCAAGGAGTTAATATGGAACCTTGTGGAACTTCGCTTTTACATTTGAAGTTCTCTTCTGCGTAGTGCGTACACATGAGACTCGAAGGTTTTGTGTATGTAGTAGCTTAGCAGTGCAGAACTGCTCCCACAGTTAAAAACCACACTTTCTGTTATCAACCAAATGCGAATGATTGATCAAAAGGTGTTCATGTTGTTATTGCAAACAGAACTCCGATATTATTTAGCAGTTTTTGGAAGAATTTTGTTGTTTTGAATTTACTTTCCTTTCATACCTACCTATTTTATGAAAATATTTCAAAATGAGCTTTGATCTGATGAGCTTCAAAAAGAGATTTGGATGAGAAGCTTTTTAGATTTGTTCTAATACAGCTTATCAATTCCAACCTTCGCTTCTATGTCCCCATTGTAAAAGTCAATATTGCCTCACGGTCAACACTCTCCGAATCTATAATTTTAAGGTCCGAAATTTCAGGTTAAAAACTTTTAGATTACAAATGCACAGGGTTCATACTTCCATTTTTTTCATGTTAAATACTTTCAGAGTTGAAGTCCATACTTTCATGGCCCAACGTTTCAGTTCCGTAAATTTCAGGATCCACACTTTTAACGTCAATACTTCCAGCCCTGCGACTACAGGATCAAGAAATGGCAAGCCATCGGCCTTCACGTACAATCTATCGAATTCCGAGGTAGGCGACTTACAATTTCCAAATAAATGGACTATCAATCAGTGTGTTATTATTTATTTTTAAGATGCATTAACGGAAGAGCAATTGAATATCGCATTTTAAGCAGATCAAGGTCCGCACTATCAAAGTACACATTTGCAACATTCACGGTTTCGGGCATACCAAATATTTTCGTGGTAACTAGGAAGTTTCAGAAGACAGAAGCTCTATCTAGCGACTCTTGGTACTCGACGTTCCATTAACTGATTCTTTGACATTTTTATAAGTTTGTGTCACTTTTGATGTCCTGCTTTAGTTTCCAGCTCATGAATTCAATACCATTTTTTATAACAAATGTAAGCTTTTAGGCTTTGCCCAGTTGGTTAATGTAGGCTTTTTCAAAATATGAAAAAACAAATAATACAAATAAACGAGGTGATAAAATGGAACCTTATGGGACACCACTGGTAAGCGCTGCTTTACAGACTGAAAGAATCTTTTTCTTTAAAAAGATCAAAAGCGTTCTGATTGAAATAAGCACAACTTTTATCTGTACCACCTCCTCAACCAATAAAAATTTCCAAAGCTTAGATGAACAAAAAGCTGAGCAGGCATTTGCGGTTTCCAGTTTATTGCCAGCTCATTGTTTGCAATTTCACAACTCTTACCAATCACTCCTTGACATAAATGTAGTCATACACTTGAAACAAAACATGCTGTTATACCTACATAGCTAGGCCACCTACTTATCCCGTTCTAATTTCTATACATAGTCATTATTAAACGCTGTAATATACATTCTAATAACTTCGACGAGAAGCGAATGAAAAAATTAACTTAATTGTACACAATTAGGTGTGTAAAATTCCATAAAAACGAATTTCACCTGCCGCACAAAAAACGTTTTGTGTCACAACAATTGATGTATCTATAGCACCTGCATGTGGCTTTATAATTAATTCAGTGCTACCTATCAACCGAGTTACTAAGCCCCAACCACATCTGCTTCGGTGATGGAGACATACCTACATACATACAAACATATAATTCTATATAAATGGCTACGTCGTCATCATCAACCTCGCACACGCATGATAAACTAACTTCCCCCTGCTAATTTCATTCATTTTACGTGTTGACGCACATTACTACCCACAATCGCAGGAAGTACCCATAGATACCGTAATAATAAACAACCATACTACATCATAGATGTACCTACACTTTATGATATATACCAACTTACATATTCGTACATACATTAATGTGAACCCAACAGCACCAATTCTTTTACACACTCTCTCACACCACTCTAGGCATTTCTGTCATGAAATACCATTTTTGAACATTTAGCTCGCACAAGAGTTTTTACGCTTAATAAATCAAATGAATGACAGTCGCGGCAAAGAAGTCAGAAAATGCACACACCAACGAAAAAGAGGCACAATTATTTTCACAAGAAGCATGTTTTGTAACCGCGGAGGGTGGAATGGAAAAAAGTAAACCGTTTTGTGTCAATATTTACCTGTGCATTAACTTTGTTTCTTTTGTCAAGTAGCCCAAAGGAGTTAAGTACACACAAACAGCGTAGCAGGTAAATCAAATATGTAGAATTTTTTTTTTTAAATAAAACTCAAAAGGAAGAAGAATATTGCATCGAGGAGTGTTAAGATGTTTCATTTTATTTTGTATTCTTTCACGGGGAATTGATTAAATATTTGATATTTACACTCAGTGTGAGCACGCTTGGATGGCTGCTGATAATTATTTTGTATTTATTTTGATATCATTTATACTAAGTCAACTGGAAAGTGAAATAGACGTAGAGCTAATTTGTTTACCTGAGCATTGTTTGCTTGTTTTTTGCCTGAAAATCGAAGAAGCCAAATCGTTGTAATGTCAATGAGAGTGGGAAGAATTGGGTGGGTGACAGAAAAAGGTTTTATTAATTATTTGAATATGAAGGTAGGCGAAACAAAGCTATAGAAACCTCGGGTCTGAATGGATTTCCAGGTTCTATAATTTTTATGACAATTCCGAAAGGCACACTTCTAACCGTTTTTTATGGAACTGTGTAATTACTCTCGGAGAACTTGCCAATTCCTTGGAAAACGCATATACCCGTGAAAAACTCTTTTTCTCTTATGTTTCTGGGATTCGAACCTTGAACGTCCCACGTCACAAGCAAACTTGTCAACCTTTACACCATGGAAACCACAGGTTTTAAAAGGAACCTTAATTTTCTATTTAAAATGATATTTAGGATGCAGAAAAGTTAACGTGGCTGTCGTAGCAAAAAAAAGAAGATAAGAAGTCTAGAAACGATAAAAATCCTTGGATAGTATCAACGTTTTGACAAGATTACTGGACACTCTTAAGATACCTTCTATGAAAAAAGATATTTAAGGATTCAAGACATTTTTAAGAACCCTGGATTCTGTTAAGATCCTGCACTGTCTAGATTCTCCAACTCTGTACAGATATATTGACGCTGTTGGATCACTCGACCTTCGACGTACACAATCCACAGATTCCAAACTTCCAAGATACCTCGACACTGTTAAGATGCTTCGACACTGTCAAGATGCCTCGACACTGTCAAGATACCTCGACACTGTCAAGATACCTCGACATTGTCAAGACACCTCGACACTGTCAAGATACCTCGACACTGTCAAGATACCTCGACACTGTCAAGACACCTCGACATTGCCAAGATAACTCGACACTCTCAAGATACCTCGACACTGTCAAGATACCTCGACACTGTCAAGATACCTAGACACTATCAAGATACCTCGACACTGTCAAGATGCCTCGACACTGCCAAGATACCTCAACACTGTCTAGATGCCTCGAAACTGTCAAGATACCTCGACACTGCCAAGATACCTCGACACTGCCAAGATACCTCGACACTGTCAAGATGCCACGACATCGCCAAGATACCTCGACACTGTCAAGATACCTCGACACTGTCAAGATACCTCGACACTATCAAGATACCTCGACACTGTCAAGATGCCTTGACACTGTCAAGATGCCTCGACACTGCTCGACAGTTTCAACATACCTCGACACTGTCAAGATAGGTCGACACTGTCAAGATAGGTCGACACTGTCAGGATACCTCGACACTGTCAAGATACCTCGACACTGTCAAGACACCTCGACATTGCCAAGATAACTCGACACTCTCAAGATACCTCGACACTGTCAAGATACCTAGACACTATCAAGATACCTCGACACTGTCAAAATGCCTCGACACTGCCAAGATACCTCAACACTGTCAAGATGCCTCGACACTGTCAAGATGCCTCGACACTGTCAAGATACCTCAACACTGTCAAGATGCCTCGACACTGTCAAGATACCTCGACACTGTCTAGATGCCTCGAAACTGTCAAGATACCTCGACACTGCCAAGATACCTCGACACTGCCAAGATACCTCGACACTGTCAAGATGCCACGACATCGCCAAGATACCTCGACACTGTCAAGATACCTCGACACTGTCAAGATACCTCGACACTATCAAGATACCTCGACACTGTCAAGATGCCTTGACACTGTCAAGATGCCTCGACACTGCTCGACACTTTCAACATACCTCGACACTGTCAAGATAGGTCGACACTGTCAAGATAGGTCGACACTGTCAGGATACCTCGACACTGTCAAGATACCTCGACACTGTCAAGACACCTCGACATTGCCAAGATAACTTGACACTCTCAAGATACCTCGACACTGTCAAGATACCTAGACACTATCAAGATACCTCGACACTGTCAAGATGCCTCGACACTGCCAAGATACCTCAACACTGTCAAGATGCCTCGACACTGTCAAGATGCCTTGACACTGTCAAGATGCCTTGACATTGTCAAGACACCTCGACACTGTCAAGATACCTCGACACTGTCAAGACACCTCGACATTGCCAAGATAACTCGACACTCTCAAGATACCTCGACACTGTCAAGATACCTAGACACTATCAAGATACCTCGACACTGTCAAGATGCCTCGACACTGCCAAGATACCTCAACACTGTCAAGATGCCTCGACACTGTCAAGATGCCTTGACACTGTCAAGATGCCTTGACACTGTCAAGATGCCTTGACACTGTCAAGATGCCTTGACACTGTCAAGATGCCTTGACACTGTCAAAATGCCTCGACACTGCCAAGATACCTCGACACTGTCATGATGCCTCGACACTGTCAAGATGCCTCGACACTGTCAAGATACCTCAACACTGTCAAGATGCCTCGACACTGTCAAGATACCTCGACACTGTCTAGATGCCTCGAAACTGTCAAGATACCTCGACACTGCCAAGATACCTCGACACTGCCAAGATACCTCGACACTGTCAAGATGCCTCGACATCGCCAAGATACCTCGACACTGTCAAGATACCTTAACACTGTCAAGATGCCTCGACACTGTCAAGATACCTCGACACTGTCTAGATGCCTCGAAACTGTCAAGATACCTCGACACTGCCAAGATACCTCGACACTGCCAAGATACCTCGACACTGTCAAGATGCCTCGACATTGCCAAGATACCTCGACACTGTCAAGATACCTCGACACTATCAAGATACCTCGACACTGTCAAGATGCCTTGACACTGTCAAGATGCCTCGACACTGCTCGACACTTTCAACATACCTCGACACTGTCAAGATAGGTCGACACTGTCAGGATACCTCGACAATGTCAATGTACCTCGACACTAAAAAGAACCCACGAAATTGTACACTTACGGGAAGTGTAGACTTTGAACCTCTAAATAGAGCTGGCACATCCCAAGAAGCAAGTGGTTGTTTCAAATATGCAAATTCACTTGACTACTTTACTTCAACAAATTTATTAAATATACCTACTGGCACTTCTTCCGGATCATGCATCAGCATTCGACAGCTATGCGAAGTCTTGTTTGTTTTCTTAAGTCAGACCGGATACAAGATTTATAGCTGTTTGTTTCTTTAACGCTCATATTATATCCAAAAGCCATTTGCCGCAAACTATTCTCACAAATGTCCACAAACGAACAAAAAAAAAAAGAGTGTAAACAGCTCAGCCAATAAATTCAACTTAATGATTTATTTTGCCTAACAACGTCAGCATTAAGAGGTCTCCCTTGCTAAGATTTGCGCACACAAAGTATAGGTACCCAGAGAAAATATAACTACCCCTCTGTGTGCGCGCATACAAAATGACTTCGAAAACCAAACAATAGAATCGTCTGAATAGGTCATGAAACATTTCCTATATTTTTGCGTATAATAAAATACTACGCCGCACCCAGTAAAATTCGCTCGTAAATCACTTTAACGATAAGGCAGCACAGCGGCAGTAACAGCAACAGCAATACCAACAAGAAAAAAAGTATGATAAATTTCCTGTCCTACGTTTCTTTTCCTTCATGGTGCGTTGGAGCTATGGAGTATATCGTTTTACTGCTGCTTTCATTAATTCATTAAATCCCCTTCCAACGACCGCCGCCAACACACCAACGTGCGACGACGCCGGCAACGATGTAGACGTGGATTGTCCATTTGCGTTATTATGCATTCACTCGTGCCACACATTTCGTCGATATTTAGTCTAGAAAGGATTTCATTACACCAAAAGAAGACTCCCATCGTAGGTATCTTCTTTGTGCATCGAATGGAAGGAAGCATGATTACAAACGACAAAAAAAAAGCAAATCCAATCCAACAGACAACCAACCAGTCAAACCAGATGAATAAAAAGTATCTCAATCTTCAATAACACGGTCTGAATGACGAAGGTATAGAAACGAAATGGTTTGCAAAAAACACAAAATCAATCAATTGCCGCATGATTGACTGAGCAACTAACACAAACGCATGATTGACTGAGCAACTAACACAAAAAAAAAAACAAAATGTATCTGCAAGATATGGCTAGAGTTACCCACCACACCACCATCTTTGGACGAAGAAGTGGATCTATCCAACTGCACAAATTAAGCACCACTTTGAGTGATCGTTTATGCTCTGTTTCACGAGAGTTTGTCATCTAGATACTATACTTTGTGCACACACAGTCAGGTTGCACGCACAGCTTTTTAATTTATAGGTATCTATGCATCTTTGTGGTTTTCATTCATTTTATTTTTATTTTTTCTCCCATGCCACTTAATGAGGTTGACTGGCTGTCATTCTGCATAGCTTGTATGTTTCAACCTGGTATGCCATACAATGAACTCTGGTAACAAGTGCCAAGAGTGTATACTTTGTGGTAGGTATTCTGTAGTGTGTACCACTCGTGCGTCTGCACTGCTAAATATATTTTATTCAATCAAAAGTGCAAATTAATTACCACATTTAGCTATGCTTTTTGTGTTTATGGAAATTTTTCTCTAACAATTCTACTGCGTTTTCAGTTTTCACCGCTGCTCGTCAGATAAAAGATAAAGAAAAAAACTGCAAATGCTTTAGAGAAGTTGAAGAGAATACAAATTCGTTGTTTTTATGGCACAGTTTCTGTGTGGTTTAACAAAGTTGAAAAGAAAGATATACAATCACGCGCCTTGAGCAAACTAAACCGTACTCTGAGTGAATTCGCAGTTTCTAATAAAATGTCTCCAATCGTCTCATAAACGAACGAAGTGAAAACGAAGAGTGAGAGAAGTTGGCGGGAGGCGAGAGGAGGAGGCAAAACCTGCCAGTAATTTGACATTAATTAATCAAATATATGTGTTGGTTGCTTTTGAGTTTGGCGAGGCGCGCTTTTATATGAGTTTTTCTTTTTTTGCTTTTATTTGTCGTTGTCTTGAATGCGTATCTGCGCCAATTCGTTTGACACTGTCTTTAAGTGGTTCTAATGGATGTTGATTGAAGTTGGTTATCGGTTTGGCTGATGGTGATGTTAAATTTACTAACGTCATGTTGTCAATTATTGTTGAAATGTTTATTGAGACATATTCATGAGAGCTATGTGAGCGGCTGGTATTTTCAGATGTTTTGTTACGCAGTGATAAATTTCAACCCAGAGATGCTGCTGATAATATTTAAAACGGGAATAGAAATAGAAGCAGGTTTAGTGAGTGACTAGTTAAGCCTTCATGGAATAACTGCCTGGCATGGAATAACTGCGGCCAGTCATTCATATGAATGTGAAATGAAATTCAAATGAATGTGAAATGAATGAAATGAATGAAATGAATGAATTGAATGAAATGAATGAAATGAATGAAATGAATGAAATGAATGAAATGAATGAAATGAATGAAATGAATGAAATGAATGAAATGATTGAAATGAATGAAATGAATGAAATGAATGAAATGAATGAATTGAATGAAATGAATGAAATGTATGAAATGAATGAAATGAATGAAATGAATGAAATGAATGAAATGAATGAAATGAATGAAATGAATGAAATGAATGAAATGAATGAAATGAATGAAATGAATGAAATGAATGAAATGAATGAAATGAATGAAATGAATGAAATGAATGAAATGAATGCAGTGAATGAGATGAATATGAAAAAAATGAATAAATTGAATGAAATAAAAGAAATGAATAAATAAACAAACAAATTTGATTTCAATAAATTTTATGAATTAATCAAAGAAAGATTAAGAATGAATTAATAAAAATCCCCGAGTATCAAATTCCAAAGTAATTCTTGTGTCACAATTCGCCCGATCAACTTGCCATTTATAAACATATTATCAATCCATTTAAAAATTTATCGATTAAACAATCAATGGCGTGAACTCTGAATTTTGATTTTCTTGAATACAATTTTTTCACTCCATTACGCCCACACAAAAGCCATTTAAAATTTATAAGTCGCAGAGACTGGTTTTCCATAACACAATATTATTTATATGCATGTACACTTTGCCGTGTTTGCCTTTGGCTCGGCGCTGCGGCTGGCGTTTTGAATATTTAAAGAGATCCGCCGAATCAATTACGACTGCCTTCATTCAGGCCGCATTCATGCAAAATAAAAAATCGTGTGAAAATTTAAATTATTCCTATATATGAACATTGAAGTATGCATAAAGCGTGACGCATAATAGCAAATTACAATGTAACGCTACTCAGTGTCTCTGTTGTTTACCCTTACTTCGCACGCCTCACATTGAAATTTATGGGAAATTTATGTTGTCAACTAATTTGTAACATGCGGTGCGGCGACGTCAATATGCCTACGGTTTACCATAACAAATTCACCACAAAGCGACTGTAACCGTGTGAGCATTGTTAAAATTTAATGCCATTTCTTGTGACCACAAGCTTATGGCACCTACAATATTAGCGGTTGCTGAAATGGACAAGAAGGTTTTTAGTTAAACTTTCCCTAAACCATATTTTGTGCCTCGTTAAAAAAAGGGATGCCACATTTAACCCTGAGCTATGGCATCGGATACTTTCTAACTCGTTTTGTAAGCAACAACAAAGCAAGCAATAAAAAACCTCCAGCCATAAAAATATTTTTTGTTCGCTTTTATTTTCCTTCTTTTTATATTATTTAAAAATTTCAACTCGAAAATCTGATGTCACCCACGAGACGAAGTTTTAAATCCACACAATGGTGTTTGTCTTTTTCATTTTTTTTCTCATCCCATTTGTCATTTAAAACTAAAAAGAAATTGATGGGCGCCCTGCCTTAAAATTTGAGGAACCTAAATGTGACATAAACGTGATGTTTATTTTCAGATAAAGACTGCAGCATAACTCAATACGAAGAGATGAAAATTTTGAATGGTTTTTAAGAGATTTTTTTTTATTACCTGGAACAAGGCGGCCGGCCGCCCGGCGCGACGGGGTATTACATTAATTTTGACTCGAAAAAGAATAGACTGTCATAATTAATGCTCATAATACGTAAAAACAAATATAGAATCTGCGTGGGCCTCCACTAAAACCTTTAAAGTCAAATTTTTTAATGGACTGTAAGACTGGTTAAGTGAAATATCTTATGTTTTGATTTTAAGATTAAATTGTGTTATTTGAAAAATAGTTTCGGGTTGTATTTTTATTCGGATAGATGCAACAGCATAAAGATGATGATTTATGGGAGTTTTTTGTCGGAAGTTCGATTTTGGAACTTCTTCGTCGAACTTTACGAAAAAGGGGAGCTAAGCGTTTGTTTGAATAAATTGTATTCTTAACGTGATAGCGTTTCATAAGTTTTAAATACCTTATTTCAGCATTTCTTGTCAAAGGAAGTGAGACAAATATTAAAATTCATTTGCATTTTCAATTAGCATCAAAATCAATCAAGCGACACCCGTAACACCCACCAGTTTGTATGCAGATTCCGGTCTTTAGGTGGAAGTTTACGACTTGATTTACTAACGAAGCAGATAACGCGACATGTAAAATTGTTGTCCGCCCGACCGACAGCGGTCTATTTCACCATTCCATCAATAAGCTTTAGCGGTTTTTCTATTAAAATAGTGGGAGAGGACTGACACAATAGTAGGAGACGATGACCTGCAGCATGTCGCAAATAAATGGCTGAAATAAAAACTATGCCTCAAGTAGAATTGTTTTCAAAACCACAATATAAAAATATAACGAAGGATGCACCAAAGACATCTCATAAGACCTCAAGAAATTTCTTAGGGAATAAGTAATCACTGCGACTGAGTAGAAGACTACAGGTTGCCTCAAGTTCCTAGACTGCAACTAAAAGGTTACTCCACATCGAGATTAGAGTACCTGCACCTTAAACCAAACACCACTACCATCAGCTACCAAGGATGCTACAAAAGTTCAAATTAACATGTAAAACAGATGAGGAGACAGAACCTCACCTTGAGGTGTTCCATTGAACCCCCTTTGTGAAAAGAAAACAAAGCTTCTGCCTTTTAATATAACAACCATCTTCTACAGCTGGAAGTATTTACCTATTCACTTTCCTCGACAAGAGCTTCACTTCTGATGATAAGCACCATTCTTTTCTTTCATGATTTGTGCTTCCACTCTCTAAGAAATAGCAAGAATCAAAGCCTTGTATTTCATATCAAAACCACTCAGTTGACTCTTTTAACTTTAACTTCATTCTCAATCACTTTTTGGTTTAATGATCTGAAATACAATAAGGACTAAATGTCAAATCCTTTCACATTTCCCTCGTCTTCTATTAAACACAGAAATGAACACTACAAAGTACAAACTATCATAAAAGCAGAACCCCAATTAAGTTCAAAACAATAATCGTCGTTAGATTTTCACTGAGTCGTATTATTAGAGACGAATACACTTTTGTGGGCACTTAAGAAACTTGAGCTTAATCACATCCATTTCCACTAAATGGCGCAGTGCTCCATGTTTCTCATTTCGAATGAACATTCTCAGTTTACAAACACTATGTGCAACAGTCGGTGTTATTGTTCAGATTCCTCAAGTTTTTACGAGCCACAGCCACCCCTTGAACGGCAACACCGCCAATACCACATTTCCACTTCCACTTCCATTCCCATTTCCATATCATCACCATAATCGTTTACGTTTTCATTGTATACACTTTCAGCAACTTCTCTTAAGCTCTCAATAACAATATAATAATAACTGTTGTGTCTAGCGGCTGCCGCAGGCAATATAAAATATCATTTCAAAAACAAAATTCCAAATCAATTGAATTTCATTCTGCTAAGTTTCTTGTTTCTTTTTTTTATTTTATTTTCTATGTATGAACGATAAATCCACTCAAGACAAATCCCAACAAAAGAAAAAAAAAACAGAAAATAGAATCTAAATTGAACAGGCAATAACATAAATTGTTAAGGAGATAACGATACACAAATCCACAATAACAGCAACAAAAAACACAAAGAAGGTGCCTTTATCGATTGGGAATTATTGTATCTTGTGTTCGTCTTCGGCGTCGTTTTAGGTTCTATTTTTCTGCAGGCACCTATAGTTACTTTATGTGTCGGTTGGAGGTATAGGTATTGTATGTTTGTAAGGTACCTACGTAAGTTCTCCTAAGTTTGTAGGTATGCCTACATACATAAGAAACCGCAAGTTAAAAAGCGGAAACAAATCCATTTCAGAGTTCATGTCTATCATGTGAACTCTACTGGAACTGTGCAAAAAGCAAAACAAAAAATTCAAAAAGTTATTGGTATCTTCTTTATCTTTGAGTGGAAGTAAGAATGCAACGGCGCAGTGCTGCCATCTCACATTTTATTCCTTTGGTAAAAATGTTGGTATTGTATTTGGAACATTGAGAGAGTCACAAATAAGAACTAAAGACCTTGACTACGCTAAAAAAAAGTGGAAATAATAAAACTCAATTACAGCCTGGTATAGCTCCTAATTCAAATAAGAAGCTATCTTTGATTCCAATTCAGAAAAAGTTGAAGGAGTTTCAGGCAATGGGGGAGAGTCGATTCTCTTTATTATACCTACTCTGAGACCCTGTTGGTTTAAGGTTGTCATTTTCTTGAGAATCAACGGACCAAATGAAACGCAGCTCATCTTTCGCGCTTTTTTTCATTTTATAACTCAAAACTCAAGGTTTTAGGCAAGGCGACAAACTGTCATGCGATTTCTTCAACATCATACTTGAACAGATTGTAAGAAACTCAAACGTCAACACCAGAGGAACAATCTTTCAAAAGTCTGTACAATTACTCGCCTATGCAGACGATATTGACGTAATGGGAAGAAAAAAGTGTGATGTCATAGGTGCTTTTGCGAGTATTGAAACAGAAGCGGCAAAAATGGATTTGATGGTTAATGAGGGCAAAACGAAGTATATGTTGTCATCAAACAACGACACAGAACATCGACAAATTGGACAAAACGTCACAATAGACAGACATAACTTCGAGGTAGTACAGGACTTCGTCTACGCTGTAGGCACGGACAACCACATCAGTGCGGAGATCAAACAGAGAATAATTCTTGCCAACCGTTCCTTCTTTGGGTTAGGAAGGCAATTGAGAAAAAAAAAACCTCTCCAGAAAAACCAAGGTAACCTTGTATAAGACCCTAGTCGTCCCAGTCCTGCTTTACGGCGCGGAAGCATGGACCTTATCGAAAGCGGATGAGGAAAACCTTGGTCGTTTCGAAAGAAAAATTCTCCGAATGATCTTTGATCCCGTATGCGATATATATATATATCTTGCTAGAGATGTTTATAAACAAGAGTATGATCTACAAAAAGAAATATTCTGAAAGGGTTTATGAAAAAGGAAAATTCCACATTCCGAAACGTATCTCGGCAGAGCCATTTGTGAAAGCCTATCTAAAGATTCAGTACCAAGATGAGAAGAAAAGCTAGTCCTTATTTCGCAGACCCGCGTAAGGTTATTTGTGATGACACTTCGTCACATTGTGGTACCCGTGGCGTGATGGTTAGCATCTCCGCCTGTTAACCCAGAGGTTCGTGGTTCGAATCCCAACAGAGGAAAAAATGTTTTCCACGGGTATCGCCCATTCTCGATCGCTTTCTCGATAAGCCGTTTGGAACTGGCAGAAAATTGTAGGTCCCCTCTATTCCCTGCCAAGGAATGGTTTTAGGAAATGTGCTAGGCCCTGGAGCTCCTCGCTCTGTTTTGCCACCCTACTTATTTTATTATACATCGTCACATTTAATCAAATTTTGAGTTAGTGGTCACGATCACAATTGTTGAATCCCTTTGGTAGGTCCTCTGTAAGTCGCTCCTCCGACCCAAAATGTGTAAAATTTTAAGAAAATCGACCAAACCGTTTAGGTTTCGAGTTCATATACGGACAGACAAATTGACATGACTTGCTTTTTCGACTTCTCTATCATCGCATAATGTTGCGTTCGATTGAAAGCATAAAAGCTCACCCAAGCCAAGACTTTATTGTAGTTGAGGCAGCAACACATTTAGCTGTCAAAATATGTTGACATGGTGATATTAGAGAGTAGAAACACTGATGCGATAAGAACGACAGCGCGTTTTCATACGTTTGCAGTTGTCGCGACGCCGGCGCCGACAACAAAAATCCTGTCAACCGCGTTTCTGACTCTGTCGCGACTGCAAAATCTCTTTGCTTTGTGAGATTTATAATTAGAAGTCTCTTTCAGCAGATCACACTCTCATGAAACCTATAAGAGAATCACTTTTTGGATATATAGGTACTAAATAAATTTTGTTCTTTCCTTGAACAGCCGAGTTCACACTGTTGGACAGACTTTGGCTTGAACGACCAATGCTTGATAGTGTGAAGGTGTGAACCCTCAGACGACCGCTTGGCCAACTTTTTGGATGGTTTTAAATTTTTTTTGAAAATTAAGAAGTTGGACGGAGTGGAAGAGTACCTATGTGAAATAAAGTTGGACGACAAGCTTGATAAGTGTGAACATCCGACCATCCAACTTCCATCAAACGAAGTCTGTCCAACTAATTGTACATTGTGAACTCGGGTAAAGACATTTCCAAAAAAGAAAATTTTTATAATTCCGAAAAGTGTACCTCCTTTTGTGCTTAAAAAGAGAAGCTATGCAAAAGCTGAGCTGACAACTCTACTAATCCGAGTTTACTGTGCATCTCTTTGAAAATTACTGCAGTTCAATTCAAAATCAGCCGAGATGGGAATATGCCACCGCTGTGAAAGCCAAATCCGCATCTATTCCATAGAGCCCCCCTTGGTTCAAACAATCGCACTCGAAGATACCACTTCATTTCATTCACTTACTGATTTTGATCATTCTGTGTAGAAAAGACAGCAGCAGCAGCACACAAGACACAACACACAAGACACAAGCAGTAGCAGAGTGGAGTTGATTTCGATTCATTGCTCTCACTGCCAACAGCAATTTGTATTACACATGCGTTTGCGAACCAGAAACTGCTATATTCGTGTCTCTGTATATGTGGTGTATCTGCAATAGGATTTCCTTTCCTGTGGTGCGCGCTTTATCCCTCCTCGGGGAGAGATGAGCTAGCACTGTTCGGAGGGGAGAGGTGTGACACGAGTATAAAGTATATCCATCCAGTGGATGTGAGATGAAGGCAAGGCAAGCTCACTGAATTTCAATTGAAAATTACATGTTGTAATGTGCGCGATGATATTGAAAATGTGCGGCAAATTTATCTATCTATGTTGCTGGATGGTGGATGGTTGGGTTGATTGTGCTATGAAATTTACCCAAAAAAACCACATGGGTTGTAGTTATAGGGTTGGCTCATTGGCACATACCTACATAACTAGGTACATACATACTTTGCCTGGGTAGTTAAAGTGCCGCTGCTGTAATGATGACAAATAGTAATTAATTGAAGTGTAATTATATTTTGTTACGAGTAAAAGACACTGCCAATGATTCCATAGATAGTTAGCATTTTAACAAAAATTATAGAGATTCCTCTTCGGTGACACGAACACACGCACTTATGTATATTAACTCTGCCACGAACGCAATTTGCTTTTGTTGGATTATCGTGTGCTTTAGGGGGTTTTAGCTTGCTTATTAAGTAGCACACAAAAGGGTTAACAGCAATCGGAAATAAAGCGTGTGATTTGTTAGGGTAGATTGACATCGATATGTTTATTTTGATTGGACTTTTCATTGGTTCATTGTGGTGTGGAATTTTTGGTGTGTGTAGTGTGTGGCAATTTATGTAGATATCTAATCGAATTTTCGATAAAGTGTTGGTTACTGAATTAAAGGGCATGCTATAATTTTTGATGATATTCATATCACTTGATAGGAGTCTTAATAAAAGGTTGATAGTTTTCGGAATAAAAGTAAATGGAGGTCACAATTCACAAAGAGGAAAACCTTCGGTGCAACATTTTCTTTTCAAGTCTAATTGTTTTTTTTTTATGGAAGACAACCACTGAATATAAGAACTGATTGATTTATTGAACGCAGCCTTTGATCTGACACTTGGATAATGTAAAATGGCGGTATTTTTTTTATAGTTTCTAAATGGCGCCCGTCCAGAGATGATCAACTAAGTACGACAATTCATCAAATCGGAAGTTAACATAAATCAAGCTGAATTTCGTTTTAAAATGCCAACGGTGTGTCTTCCTAAAAGAAACAGGTCAAAAACAAAAAGAGCAAATCATTCGTATGCAACAAAAGGCTAACCAAATCAATTGGTGGAACGAAAATCAATAAACAAAAAAACTGGCAAAAAGCAATAAACTTAAATTCAATACAAATCGAACATTCATCAATCAATGGACAGCCTACCTTGTGATAGAAAAAAGAAGTAGGTACCTTGGTAGGTATAGCGTATAGGAACCTCCATATATCCACCACGAAGTTCATCAACGAAGAATTTAAAGGTACACATTCCTGCAAACAAAACGATGGACCATTATACTGAAATACTGATTGTATTGCCCTTTACATGCCGCGCCACTGGTTTAAGTAAAAAAAAAATTGAAGAAATTGAAAAAGAAATAAAACTTTATTGAAATGGGAATGGAAAGTAATAAAAGATATAATGAACACGAGAATTCAATACACAACAACAAAAAATTAAGAAGGCAAAAGCAAAATCACGATGGGTACACCCCAATAGATACAAAATGCGGCAAACGGCATAAAAAATATGTTCTTTGTTAATTGTGTTGCTTTTAATGGAGGGTGGCGGTGGCTTGGAATGAAAAAGATTGGTCATAAACGGAGAGTGAAGAGGAGTAACGTGAGAAGCCAGGAGCTCCCCCTTGGTATTTTTTGGCATCGGTGTGACCAGAGTGGGTCAAGAAAGTTATCAAGTATCGATTTAAGGTACATAGTTAGCCTAGTTTATATTGGAAAAACTATGTTTTTGCTTAAGATCAGTATAGTTAAGATATATATGTATGTATGAGACAAGCATTTTTTGAATGGGAAACTTTTTACAAAATGTATCTACACACCCAATTTTTATAGAATACCGTAAACAAATAAAAAAATGAAATTTGGCACTTTCAAAAGCAATCGCATAAAGAATGAAGCGAACTTCCAAGGCTAAGCGATTAGGATTTCATGGCAGATCGTTTTACTTGCGAAAAAAAAAATTTATGTGAAAGATCGTTTTGGTTATATTGGTTATCCAACCTCCACGTTCCACGAAGCTCCTCGTTGCTCTATGAAAGAGTACTAGTGAACAGCACTAAACTTTTCGGTGAACAATGGCTACTGTGGTGTGTCAAGTCTCAAGTGTCAAGCACTACAATAGGGTTTCTTCTTTCTTAGATATCTTGGAAAAAGTAAAAAATGAGCTCGTTTTGTAATACTATTTTAAGTCGAAATTCAGCATGGTTTTGAATAAGAATTTAGTATCTGAACTTCGTCTCTATTTTCCTAAGGGGAACTTAGTTTTCCAAATGTGGTCTATGATGAGATATTGTACAAAATGAGGTATTACTGTAAACGTGGGACTCAGGAACTAAATGAGAAAAATATCAACAGTTTTTTCAGAATATTGAATGAAAGCTTCTTACGATGAAGCCATTTTTGACAACTATTCACTGGATCTCCATCAAAAGGATGGAATCAACCTACAAATGGGATCTTAATTGGGGCACGTTGTAGTTTTTCCAGTTATGCTTTCCACAATCTTAGTAGAGGTGTTTAGTTCATTTACTCTCAAAAGTACCCTCCTACTTGCTACTAAAAACCTCAGGCAGCTGCCTCCATGAAATTGTCACTTTTAAATTATCTATAAAAGCCTTCGACGGACTCTAAATCAGGCGTTACGCCTGTAACGTTAGAGTTCGAAATTCTAAATAGTTTTTCTACGAATATTGTTTTTTACGAGTTGGCAAAGACCTCCGATACAAATAAAAAAAAGGATGAAAAGCACTCTCTCTCTCTTTTGGCAATTGGGTATCAGCAAAAATTTGTATGCCCCTTTCATTTCTCATAAGATATGCTTGATAGAAATGCCCAATGCCCTAAACTCTCCGAGCTTTGTGGTGCCACTCTACTTGGTTATTTTTTTCAACCATTTTGAAAAAAATTGGCTAGTTTCCAAATTCTTTGCTTTATGATGGAAATCAACCATTATTCTCTTTACTAGGCCAATATTGGCATTGCCACAGCATCTTAAATGGTAATTTTAAAAGCAATGGCAGTTGAATGTAGTTTTTTGTTCTTGACAAAAGATTATTTTGTTTAAATTGGTTCAAATATCCATAGAAGGCAGACCCCTCAAAAAAAAGACCCCTTAAAAAATAACCCTGCAGTAGACAGTAGAAGCAATGTGTCATATCGTTGGGAAAAAATAAGTTAAGAAACCAACAGAAAGACATAGTACATAACATTGCAAGTGGCAGAGTACCTATACAAGTTAATTTCTACCAAATACTCTACCGAGCAGGCGCAAAATCTGATTTTATAAAAACCTAAACTTCTGCTTCACATTTGGTTCATATATATAAGATATATCTTTGTGCCTGCTCGGTAGACAGTATTTGGTAGAAATCAACTTTTATAGTCTGCCAATTGCAATTTTATGCCCGCGTTGTTATGATTAGCATTTCTGCTTAGAAGAGTTTCGAAACTTAGAAAAATTTAATGTTTTTTCACTTTATGATTTTTGATGTGTTTCCCTATTTGTTGAAGAAAAATGCTGTTGAAATAGTACCACGATATATTAATTTTCTATGGCATATACATTATCACAAAAACGTCCAAATCATCGAAAGGACCACGAGTTTCCCTATAATCTGCTCCACACTAGTCGTTCGCCTGTAGAATATGCCGCTATGCAAATACCTTAACTTCTCAACGAAGTAGTTTTGAAACAGCTATCGAAGGAAGAAAAGACGCATTGTGTTACGAATTGATTCTCTATTTATCTTAGTAATCAGCTGTTATCCTTGTATTTTGCCAAAATAAACGAATAATCCTTTGGATGGAAGTTACGAAAATTTAGCAAAAACATTGGTTCGGTTAGTACTGAGCATTAATTTCGTATGCATTCTGATTTAACGTTGTTCACTCATTATAAATATTTGAACCCTCGCTATAAGTGAATAGCATATCGCATGAAAAGTGGATTTTAAATGCCAGTTAAATAAAAACTCACAAATTCGTTCTGGGTGGCTCCAGGGCCTAGCGCATTTCTCACAACCATGCATTACGAGGGAATGGAGATGCCTACAATCTTCTATCGTTTCCGAACGGAGTTTTGGTGAATAGCCTATGTTATTATTATACACAGGTGATTCAGTAGAGATATTCTTTTGACACCATAACGCTAATAGTGCCCCATAAAGAAAAGAAAAAAGTCCTTCTTTGTGGAATAGCCGAAGTTGGTTCAAGAATGTTATTGTATATCGAAGCTGTAGAGTATTATCATGAGGTAGACACTCTTCGATAATGAGCTGACGGTCCATTATATGGGGATACTATCTTTACCTAGAAAAAATTCAAACATAGTGAACAGCCTAGATGACAGATTATTTTACTTTTCTCGATAGCTCATCGACCATAGCCACACTAATTTATTTCTCGCTCTCACAATCCACTGACCGGCCACAGGACCAGAGGAGAAAAAGCTAAACCTTAAAATTTTCAAGTGAAATTAGAACCCCTGTTAGAAACAAAAGAAAAAGTGCTACTTCACGGGTACCGCTTTAAAAACTGTTTACACTAGGTCGTTCAAAACCGACAAAAGCTTTCCTTAATACTTCACAGAAATGATTGTGAGAAATGCACCATGTGCCATACCGAGCTACTTATTTATTTTATTGACTGTTTACATGCGGCAGTAGTCATTCTAATTGCTCGTCAATTGAGTGCTATAAAATCCTCCACACAGTGGTTACATTCCAAACAACACAACTCACTTGTTTAATAGATGTCAGCTGGTCACACTAATATCATGTTTTTCTCTTCTTTGGCGGGCGTACGGGTATAGAATTATTTTCCCCTCGGCAAACCATTGTCATACATGAATGTGTGCATGTATGCGTCGCAGTGTAATCGTGTTGTTTCAAATCAAATAAGAATGAGAATAGGGATTGTGTAGGTACATGTTTTTAAAAGACTAGTTGTGTTCGTAACAGGTTTGAAGATTGGAGCATTATCCGTATTGTAGTTTGTAGATGTCCTCAAGTTTGAGAATAACTGCTGCTCGGAAATGTATCTGTTCCGGAGTCAGGGCTCGACACTTAGGGGACAAAAGGGCAAACTTACTGTACTGAAGAATTAAGCTAATCACACCAATGTGACAAATTTATCCAATAAGAAGTCCCATTACTATAGCTTACATCAATTACGTTTTTTGTAGGTATAGGTATACATAGTCTAGAATATTGCTTACCTTTTTAGAGACGATAATTAATCGCAATTTATAATCCACATAAACAGAAATGGTATCCTTTGGGTCGTTTTCCTTTCCAGCAAAAAAAAAAGATTTCAAATTTATTTGTTCTTCAGAATAATTTGTCTCTTCTATCTGCTTCGCCCATAAGAATGGCTGGAGATAAGAAAAAAGATTTTTTTCAAAGGAAAAAGTTATCCACAGAATTAGGTTCCAATTAGGAAAGATCCCTTTTAATATTTAAAACGGAGGGCGCTTCGGGTAAAAGGGTTAAACGAATAGGACAAAGGGTGTGCGAAAAGTACCCTTTTCGCGTCTTTCTTCACGGGCTATATTTTTCTCGCGCGAAAAAAGAGACAAGCGATATCTCTTGTCTCTTTTGTTGTGTTGTAGTTTTTTTTTTGCTTTTTGTATTATTTAATTCGAACGATGAACCAGAGAACCAGGCAGGGGGAGAACGAGAACGGCCAGAGAGAAAGAGAGAGAACAACTCTTCGCTCTACGAATTTGATGATGATGATTTTCGATTTGTTTTTGTTGTTCCTTTTTTCGGTACGGTTTTGTGTATTATTATTCGGAAACCGAATTAATATCCCAGTGGGTCTGGTGGGTAAATTTTACTGCGCAGCCACTGGCTGGCATATTATTTCACTTCACTATGCTCGCTCCGTTGTGTTGTTGTTGCTGTTGTGTTATAAGAGATGTAAAAGCGAAAAAGGCGGTGGATGAAACGCACTCGTGAACTGAAGAGAGGACACCAAAAAGAACAAAATATACATATATATAAAATATATACATATAAACCGAGCAGCGCGGACTATACGACTACGACGACAAACAGCGTGAATTCCTTTTCAATTTTCTTCTTTTTTTTTCACCACAAAGAAAAAATTATTATTCCAACTTGAAAGCCAATAAAATTCAACACTTTTTACGGCACGGCTTTCGATGGGCGCACTTTACACACATTTGTATTTTATTTTCCTCTTTATTTTATGTAAGAACACTTGAAAATTTCCCTCGAGAAAATTGAAGAAACACACTCAAATTATACAAATTTCAATATTTTTTTTCTTTTCCCACCTCACATTTATCCATCTATGGAAAAATTGGAAAGATTTTTCTTCCACACGCACTTCCACTTGCACAAATTTAATTTTAATTGTATGAATATTTTATTTTTGCTTTCTTTCACCATTTATTTTTAATTGAATCAAATAATTTTCTTTATTCTCTTTTTGCATCCGACTATTCCCATTTAGCTATTTCAAATCCGGAGGATGAAATTGTTTAAAACTTGTTAACTGGAGTTGAAGGGAAGAATTTAAATTAATTTTTTCACAGCTCGCTCGCTGGTAGCATTTTCTGTTTGTTTTTTATTATTATTAAATTTTCACAATAATTTGCAATTTTTTATATTTTCTTTTTCGTTCGAACCGTCGAACCGGGGAACGAACGTCTACGTACAACGCGTACAGCGAACGATCAAAGTTCTCCCGTATCTATACACAAAGCGACGCGGAATTTCTATGAACGAATAAATTTCAGATACTTCTCACTGACACAGGGAGCCGCTCTGTAGAATTGTGAATTCACACTTGCACAAAAACCACACACACTCTCCGGTATGTGAGAGTGTTGGGATTTTATAATGGCGGAATTGCGAACAGTTTGAGAGATAGTCATGGGCATTTAACAGAGTTTATGTGTGTGTGAACAGGTCATTGGCGGCCATGATGGATTTTGATAGAGTATCATCTCTGTCTTTCATGAAATTTACCATCTAGTGTCGTTTCGCTTATGTTTGTTTTTTGTTTTGTTATTTGAAGAGAATTTCGAGAATGGTGAGAGGAATTTTCAGTCTCTGTCAAACTGTGTGCCGCTCTCTTTATTTAAATTTTTTAAGTAAGTAGGTATCTGGCACTGGCTCGGGTTTTGTTGTTGATTTCGTGGCCAAATTATCTAGCTACTTGTTTTTGAACTTTTATCACTCAAGAAGTAATGCAATTATATTTCAATAGATGGTAGTTCAATAAAGTTGGTCTATAAGATTAAAAACCTGATACCGTGATGTATGGCTGAGTACGCTTTACAATGGCAGTAGGAGTATGCTATAGGCATTTGGGCATGTTTCGCATGGAACATGGATGAGGTTTGTGTTTGCAAAAGAGATTGGTTCTTTTTAGCTATTCAGTTGTCCCCAAAGTGTTTTTATTACTGAGCTGGAGCTCTGAGCATGATTATCGTTTTATCTACCGGCTCGACCTTTGTTGACAAATTTGAAGAATACTGTTAGCTTAAACGTTGGGTACTTATTGCGTAAGTTGTAACTTGGAAGATGGAAGGTACACACACACACTTCTCTAAAGAAGGATTTTGATGTTATAGGTACATAGGTAGGTCTGCACTTTTATTTAAAATCCAGAAGAATTGTTTTGGGAATTGTTGCTGAAAATTTTTAAAAAAGGAGACTTTGCTTGCGCTTTGCAGAGATGAACTTCTATAAAATAAAGTAACTAACGTTGTTGACACAACCAACTAACGTTTTAATTAATCTGATCATAATTTGAGTTGGTACCTAAGTAGGTGGGTACCTACAAGGCAGCACTGCAAAACAATACTAAAGGTGTTATATTTTATTCTCCCCTTAATTGTGATCTGAGATGGATTACAGCTCTCACTTGTCTGAATCTAGCTAGTGATTGCGACTGGTTGGCCCAGGCCAACAAATTATCGACAAGCCAATCGGTTTTGAATAGCTCTGGACTCTGGTGTCCGAAAAACCCGAGTCCAACTGTTCGCCGTTGTTATCACATTTGTTCGAGTCAAGAGTTCTTTGATGTCTTTCTTTTTCTCGGGTAATGTCGTTGATGGGTAGGTACCTACTGCCTTTTTGCCTGGGTTCTCTCGATCTATTGTTTTTTGAAAACCGACTAGAAAGGTAGAAAGGTAGGTAGGTACGCAGGCGGCGCTCTTTTTATGCACGATGTCATTTTTGACCTGAAGGCTTCATCGATTAAACTTTAGGTTTGTTCGTTGAAGCCCTAGGGTCGCCCTGGGGTCGCCACAAAGCGTTTTTTGAGAAACCTAAAGTCGCCCTGAATGTCAATTTGAGTGTTTTTTGAGCCCTAGGGTTGACCTAGGTTTTCCATCAGCTCGCCCTAGCTTTTTTCTGGCGAGTTGAGGGCTGTCAAATGGCGTGTATTTTTTTTAATGACAGGGATGTGTGATGATTTGTGGTATTGCGTTTTTTTTTAGGCCTGGAAGCCCCGGATTTTTTTGACAATTTATAGGGTTGTTAAGAAAACCTGTTAGAACCCTTTTGTTATTGCTGCTGTCACCCAAAGCATCAGCTAAAGCCAACTTACTCTTATCGTTTTTGCGCATTAGACAGCATTATGAAACGTACTTTTTTTGAGAGCTGGACGGTTATTCGTACAGTGCAGGTCTTCCATTCGGTCTAGGGACATTTTCCAATCACCAGGTGATATTTACTACTGATCATAGCTCCAAGGTATTTGAATTTTTGATAATTGGGAAGCACATTTCCATCCAAATGATTGCCTGCATCAGAAATGAGACAAAACAAGTACATACTCACTCCTTTTTCTTTACTATAACGGTATACCGATATACCGATTTTCTTCCAAACTGTCTACTCATAGGTCAAGTGTTCGTTGCGGGGATATAGGATCATCGGCTAATGATGGTTCCAAAGCAAAGAATAATTGACTAGTGGAAAATTAACAAATGGGCGAATTCCTAAACGCAGGCCTTGCTGAGCAAGTCAAATGCTAAGCAAAAATAATGACAAATAAAATTTGCAATGCAATTAAAAGTATGCAAGTGTTTTTTGATAGCTGCACAAATCCACTTGCAATTGCGGGAAAAAAAGCAATCTGGTACGTTTTGGGACATTCTGCTTCGAAGGGATTTTTTTGTCGGCTTATAGGAACTGTGTGCTTTGCATAATTTGTGCAAGACTTGCGTTTAGGAATTCGCCCAATGTATGTATCTATAAAAGAGCAGAGAGCTTAAGATGCTTCCTTGTAGTTGCTTGGGATTTTTCGGCTACTCTAGCTTAATGGGTTAGGTTAGGCTAGATGGGGGTTCAGCGGTATGCAACAATACCTACCTCTGATCACATAGCGTCCATTGTGCACCCCGAAATGGAAGATTAGGGGGTAGGCTATAATGTGAAAGAGGGGTCCATTAGTTGCTACTAGATTTTTGGATAAAGGAGCCTTGCTGAATCATTTGGAATCCTAGATGAAGGATGTAGCTCATGTGGCAGGCTTAATGTGATCAACAGTTCGTCAAAAAAGTATACGGAGAGCGCTGTTTTCTTTTGAGAATGACTCTCCCTCTGTCTCCTGGTCTTGGCATCCTCTATGTGAATTGGAAGCGCTAATAAAAATTCTCGTCATGTGGGTTGTGTTGCGACCAGTGAGAATGACAATCAACAGGGACGCAGTCGAACCTTGATAAACTGAATAAATAAAAGGGATGGCCTAACAGTGCAAATAGTACCGGGGCATTTTTCTCAACCACACCTAGGGGTCGATATGTAACTGTGAAGCTGTGAAGTGATAAAAATTATTTCATTTCAGTCTTCACTGAGCTTTTTCATTTATCACTTCACAAAAAAATTTTATGTGATTCCCGAACTCATAATGATAAATCACTCTGACAGTATGTACTAAAAAGTACTAAATGGTAAATGTTGTCATTTTTGCGTCAATTTTAATTTTAATTTGTAAAAAATATTTCAAAACTTGTCAGGCATAATTATTCAGTTGGTATATAACAATAGAGGCCTTAGTGAACAAAGGTTATTTCATTACGAAAATGTCTTTTCTTATGAAGAAGCTGTTTTTTATATATGTATGTAATTATTTGCCCAGGAAGAAAATGAATATTTTGCGGCGGTCACTCCGAAATGGGCAAAATCCTTTTGAAAATACAACAGAGGAGCTCTTCATTCAACTCTATCGTTTCTATTGTAGTAATATTTATGATTCGCCCGCCTGTTTTAGTGATGTCTTTGATTTTTTCCTTCGCGGTGGTGTCGCGGCTTCGAAAACTTAATTTTGTGCGTAAAAGAAAACATTTAGTGATTTCATGTCTGCAATAATGTTTTTACTTATAAAACTTACACAAGATCTTTCCAATACTTCCTCCAATTCGGTCCCTCTTTTAAGGTTCTCCCTAAGCTGTTCAACTGAACACTTATTTCCGTCCACTCGTTTGAACGAAAATGTTAACAGTCAACAGTTATAGGTCTGCAAATGGAATTGTTTTGCATCGCAGATAAGTATAGTTTTAAATTATCTTAAATTATGTGCTTACTTGTTATTTTCCAATTCTTGTGTTTGCTTCAAGAAATCCATTAAAAACTGTTTTTGGGCTATTGAAGCCCTTTGTCCCCTTTTTTTGAATTTTCATTTTCAAATTTAAACTTCACTGACAAATTCTTTTGTGATAAATAATTTATCATGTGAAGAAATTTTGACGTTTGTTTTCATTTTTTCACAGAACGAGAATCGGATTCGCTGTGAAGCTGTGATATTTTTTATCACTTCACAGCTTCACAGTTACAGAATCGACCCCCTAGTGAGGGAATACTATTTTTTGACGAATCCAAATTCGGCTAATCGAGAAAGAGCTTTTCATGACATGAAATTGCTAAAGGAGAAAACGTTGAATCCTCGCGAAAGGCGATACTGCTTGAAAATCATTTTTTCCTTGGTATTTCGGGGAAACTCCCACGTTACAGTCAGACATGTTAACTATTAAGCCACGGACTTCACCAGACCTGCTAAGTTGGAACAAAAATACAAGTCTAGTTTTCAGTTGTAGCAGGTTATTCTAAAGATGACTGACTATCTGTCATTGAAGATTTAGGAGAAACTTTGTTCTTTTCTCGCTTAAGAGGCTTGAGTGAAGAGGTGTTGGTCTCGCTAGATTTCATTGATGACCCAATTTCGGGCTATTTATAAACCATTTCATTCCCATTTGTGCCACGTTGTGTTCACGAACCCATAATGGAGTTACGCTGTGTTAAATTTCTGAAACAGCTTATTCTACCAATTTTGATTTTTTGACTATGGATATAGTTTTTCCCGTTACGTCGGAGGTTCGAGGTTCGTATCTCGACAGAAAACAAAACACGAATATTACCTTTCGCGAGAAATTTGCAAGCCCTACTTGTTTATTTGAGTTCCTTCACGGCCTCCACAAGAAATCATTTTTCAGTCTGTCACGTAAGACCTCATTGATTTGGTAACCAAATGGTAATCAACTTGAGCTTCTCTTCAAAAACTGCTGTAACCTGTAAGCGATAAAGTGTTAGTCTGATTTATTTATTTGACGAGCATTGCATAGCATATGAATTCCATATTGGCCAAATGACCACAAAATAAAAAACTCTTGATGAACAATGTCATCATACCCAAAGACCCTGTAATGAATGCCTAAATGATAAAAAGCTTTTCTCCCTTTTGTGTGAAAGTGTCAAACAAAACATAGAGTAGGTACCTACGTGTAGGTAGATATTCACAATGTTAATTCAACCTTGACAAAGCCAATCCGATCCATCCATAACTGTGAATATGTAGGTACTTACACGGTTAAAAATCCTGGCGTTAAATTTAATATTTTTGAGGTTGCATATATGACCAGTCCAAAATCGTATTTAAATTTAATTCTTTGAATATATTTAATTTTTAAATTCAATAGAAGATATATTGGAATTCAATACTGTTTCGTATTAAAAAGCAAGTTGGTATTATTAAATAGTAACACAGATAAGTATTAGTATTTGAACCAATATATTAAAATTCATCACTTCTTGTATTGAATTTTAGGTCATTTATATTAGAACTAATTACGCTGGGTATTGAAAACAAGTATTTTTTTATTCGAATTCAATATTTTTTCACTTGTTTCAAACCCAAAGCGGGATTAAATGTAATACAAGTTTATTAAATCTTAATACAACTTAAGGTTTGATTGGATTACTTTTCAACCCACTTAGTATTGAAAACTAGTACTTATTTATTAATTTTCAATACTGTTGAAGATATGATTGTATTACTTTTGTATCCACATAGTATTAAAAAGTAATACTTATTTATTATATTTCAAAACAAAACCTTAGATCCTATGAATATCAAACTGTTAATCTTGAACTTTCAAAGTAAACAAAGAGACAATTCTTTTGTAAAAAGGTTATTTTATTGAAAAGAAGAAATCTTATAACTATGTAATGACTTAAGCTTTATTATTCATAAAAAAAAGGCTTCAATATGAAAACTTTGTTTCTTAAAACATGGTCCTTGAATGGCTTTTTAAGAATAATACTATCGAACCTTAAGAAGACTGTTTGGTTCCCACTTACTGACCGTGGGTACTCAGCTGCCGCCGTCACTAACGCCCTTCGAGAAGAGTCCTTGAGCATATTTGTTCGGAGTCCTTGACCGTTGTTCGGCTGTACTAATCCAAAATGTACGCTGCTGAGCTTGTTTTTATAAATGCTTTTAATCCCTGTAAGATTAGCAACATAAGTAAGTAAGTAAGTAAATTTAATTTTGAAAAAGCTACTTACTTCCTTGTAAAAAAGAAGACTGCTTCCAATTGCTACTCCTTGTTTTATTCAAATTTTCAGATATTTGATTAGGAGACTCTTCATCAACAGTGTCCAGAACCACAAGGAAGCAGGCACAGCCTGAATACTGCCGCACTATATCGATCTTTCAATGTGAATCTAAGACTAAAACAAAAACAAATTTTAAATTAGCACGGTTTGCACTCACCAGGAAATAATTATAAATTACTCTTAAAATTGCTGTTTATTACTTACTTGTGAAAAGGTTATCTTCATTTGACAAAAGATTCAGATGATTCATTCGTCTGGTTTTTCCTTTATTTAAAATTGATAGTATTTTCTTCCACGTTTTTCACTTTAATGTAACTAAATTGTAAATTTGGACCTCCATGTTGAACGACCGACCGACGCGACGTGTTGAAACAAACTAACTGAGTTTTCCTTTCGACAAAACTATATTCGATATTAAAATTATAATTAATACTAAAGGGCTAAGAATTAATACCAAGATATTAAATCTAATCTAAAAGGTTAAAAATCAATATCTAGGTCTTAAAGTTCAATACTGGAGGGTTAAAAACTAATAGCTGGTGGGTATTAAAATCTAATATTAATGTGTTCGAAATAAATACCTCGAGAATTTCTCACTAAATAAGTTTATTGAATTTTAATACAATAAAATATTAAATTCCAATACTTTATTTTACTATGCATACTTGAATATAATACTGAAATGTTAAAAATAAGTATTGTTGTGTATTAGAATGTACTGCTAAATAATTACTATACAGTACAGTTTCGCGTTAAATACAAAATTTAATGAATTTTAATACAATCAAGTATTAAATTTCAATACATTATTTTTTAACATTACATTATGGTCACTTTTATCCAAATCTTCTACTAAAATCAAATAACAAATTATTGGATTTTAATATTTGAAGGTTAAATTTCAATCGAAAAGTATTAAAAAGGGTATTTAAGTTGGAGATATATTGAATTTTAATACCAAATTATTTAAAAAAATGTTTAATAAGGTTGGAATATTAAAAACAAATTATTCCGGTATTGCATACGGCTGTATTACGAGGGCCGTATTAAAAAACACCCCAGGATTTTTAACCGTGTACGAATCTCAAACTCAAACAATGCTTGTCTGTCTCTCTTGTTTAGTATTATTCCCTACAGCTACTGTCCCAACTTAGTCGACAATTATGTCAATCACCATTTGGTTACATTTATTGCCAACAATCCTATGCCAACTATTCCATTTATTCCTTTGAGAGGACAACTGTTTTATTGGATTTCATATCCCCCCAGCCTACACGTTTGTCTTTGTCGTCCCGGAACCCCGATTCCCGATTGACATTCAGAGAAGAAGAACAATTCTCTCCGTTCAATCTAAAATCACACACACACACACCCATAAAAACCCAACCCTCCTCAAATATCTTTGTGTCACTTTATTAAAATCTCTTTGAGACTATTAAACTTCAAGCTGAAACGGAAGCCATTCGAAGATAAATTCCAAAAATTCTCTATTCGCCAAAGAAAATTCTTTCTTACACCCGCACCTCTCTCAGAAGCAAAAAAAAAATTGTGGTTAACAAATTTCCATATAAAATACCAGCACACACACCTAAAGGTCAAGTCAATAACGTTCATTTAATTTATATCCTCCAGGCAATAGAACCGCCCACACAAACACGCACGCACCCACACACATTGCCACATGAGCCCTCTTGTGTGTTGTGTCACAAAACGTATTTTAAACTAACAATCCTATAAAAGAGGCGAAAGTCTTCATCCTTTTTACGAATATAAAAAAAAATGACAAAAGAGAAGATCCATTCATCACGGAGCTGGATGGTAAATAAAAAATAAAAATAACGATGACAAAGGGAATCATTGCAAATCTCCTGGCAATCATTTCATTTTTTTTTTTTTTGCCTTAAAATTCAATTCAATTTCTAATAACAATGCCAGGACGCATATTTCTTCACTCAATTTCGTTATTTTATTAGCTCAATACACAGATGCAAGGCTAGCGTTTTGTGTGTATCAAGTGTTGTGTGTCTGTATAGATGGGTGTATATGTGTTCACTTATAAATACCAATAGAGATGAAATGATATTATTCCGGATACGAAACGGAATAAGGACATCATAAAATTTGCTTCTTTGAAACTCTGGATTGAATATTATGGAGTTGGTGGAGCGTCGAGGGGGTTGAATGCGGGCGCAGAGAAAAGGATATAGGGGGTCCATATACCTACATGGTGGGTGGAGGGAATATCCTTCATCTGATTTGATTTTTCTTCGTTTCTTTTGACATGTATTTTCTTACTTTCCTAGGATTCGAGCGCCTTTCTTTCAGCAGGAACACTATTACACTACCATCAGCATCAGCAGTATAGGTACGGGTCGGGTATGTGGGTAGGTTACCCAGTACCTGCTGTGCTTATTTCAGCTTTTGAAAAGTAATAGAAGAAGAAAAAACGTTTGATGTCATCCTTTTGATTAAAACCCCAAAGAAAAGTACATTTTTATTCACTACAAGGATCCCAAATCCACGTACCTGCATAGGTACGTTTTTTTTTCCTTTTTCTGGTGTAACATATCATAGAGTAGATAAAATGTCAAAATTCTCATATTGATGGGGCAAAACGGGAGAATGTGAAGAAATTTCTTTTTTTTTTGTATTTTTTTGCTTTTTGCCTCCCGTAACCTGCAATCTGTCAGAATACATGACGTAATGTTGAGAAATATAAAGGATGCTTGAGTGTAGACACTTATCGACTTTATATGAGAAGAACATTGGAGTTAGAGTATAACTCAAGCACGTGCCCAATGGGTTTGAGCTTTGTAGCTGATTTTTTTTTTGAGATGGTGCAGAGAGAAAGAGAGAGAGGGGGTTCGGATAAGTGAAGGATAACTTATGTCATGTGAAAGCAAATGTGTTTATCCAGTAAATGCGAACAGAGAAAAAAAGAAGAAGTTAATGGAAGTAGATATAGAAGCTCTTGGAATTGATGTTCCTTTGTTTTTTTTTTTTAGGTCGATTGGATATTTATAGCTTTGGGAGATTTGTCCTTGATAGCTTGAGAGCAGGCTTAAGCTGGTTATAAGGGTGCGATTTGGAGATAGCGTCATGAAGTGCTAAATGAGATTCAACCTTGAGGGGCACGTGTCAAGTTCGTTGATAGACAGGAATGTTCCTTTTGAACTGAGTGGTAAAAGGTCGATACTTGTGATTTTCTTATTGATTGGTCAAGGGATCGACATTATAGGGGGAAAAAGACTATATCTACATTTTCTGGTGTTTTTTACATGTGCTTTTATATGGCATGAGCCTCTGGATAAAATCTAATGACGAGTCTGTAGTCTGTAGGGCTACAAAAAAGGTATCTCCTTCCAAAAATCATTGCGGTGTAAATCACAAGCACCAGTGAATGATAACATGGGGTCATAACTGCAATTTCAGTACACTTTAGCTATTTTCCCCCTTTGGAGTTGAGTTCTACTTAAAAAAACTTCATTTTAAGGACTGCTTCTAATGAGTACGCATCCTTCACATTTCAAGCAATTAACTAATTAGCTTCCCCAATCCTAACACATAAGTAGATAGTCCCTACATATCTTCTAAGCACAAACCCATTCAACCACAAAATAGCACTCTCACCGGAACTCAGAATTTATCAAAAGCTAATAATGCAACCACAAATCACTTTAAAACTCGCTTATCTGCATTCTGCATATCCAAATGCGCAATGATTACATTGTGTAGAAAAACCTTTGTCCTGCACTTGAGATGTCGTTTCAAACAATTAAATGCCCACACTCCTTTATACTTATTCATACCTACATGTTCGCATCCTTAGCCGCACGTTGAGTTCACGTTTAGATAAAACTTTGTCAGTTGGTGCGGGGCAGTGTTAACATTAACCCCAAACGACTTCCATATGAAATGGTACAGAAAGTATAAAAGTTAACGCCTTTTAATAGGTTTACATGCATATATATGTAACCCAAGTAAGCTATAGGTACAAACACAAATCTACATTAAAATGAAGGATCTCAGGGAATGGTGGATCAAACAGCTTCTCTTCTATTTAGTTTGCACATTAATTGCTATTGGCCTCGACATCCAATGCCGAAGGATCGACAACTACTATAGAGATATGTATACCTTTCCATTAGTATATGTGTATATGCAAAGACAACGAATATGAATGCATCGCACATTCGACAAAACGATTTACGAAGCAATCAGCTACGTAATTATCGTCCAGCAGAAGGGAATTATGTTGAGTCTTCTTTCAAGGATTGTCGATTCGATACGTAAATGGTTTTCTTTTTCGCTCCGGGGGGGAAAGGAAGAGATTTCGTATGGGAGAATTTCACAAGTTCAGCTACTAAACAGAATTCTTTTATACTATACTTATTTTTGGACAACCAAACCAAAAACCCACAATTTCATTGTTATACAATCGATTTGAACGCTATGCGATAGATGTGTGCAGGGCATAGAGCCCACTTATTTTCTGAACCATTTTTTTTAAGGAATCATCTTTCCTGCTGGTTCCCTTTATTTTTTGCCGGTTTCAACTTTCTGACAGAGACGATCCTACTGGGGTTTGAACATCGTCTTCTTATGTAATATCACGACGCGACATTTAAGTTTAAGACCATGGACACCGCTTTTCTTGGCAGCTGATTGTCCCAAGAAAGCCGCCGGTTTTTTGGAATTATATATGTACGTGAAATCGCGGCTCTGATTGACAACTTGAAAGTTGATATCAATTATTGAAAGTTCAAGACCCATTTGGACTTATATCAAATACTTCACATTTAAAACCTAAATCTAGTTGGATGTTCAAAGTTTTAGAACAGGAATAACTGCACTTGGTTGTGTTTTCGACTTTGAGCGTTACGTGGACCATGGTGCCAGGACCGGACGGTAGGGTGTTGTTGAGATCAAATACCGGAATTCTAATTAAATTTTTTCTAACGTGGAACATGGTGTCAATATGAGACGGACAGCTCTTGTTGAGTTTAAAAACCACTAACTTAGAAAAAAAAAAATAATAATAATAAAGGGTGCAAAACAGAACAGGAAGGTTTTGAAATGCTTTTTTGATATTTGGAAACGAACGTTGAGTATCCGTATATGTATATCTTTCTATCTGTGATTGATCAAAGCGTCTCCCCAACACAAAAGTCATATTGCAGGGAATAGTGCATCGAAGATTTTGCGACGAGTTGGTGGCACTATTTTCCAAAAAAACATTCATAGTGAATTTCATATTCACCATGAAGAAAGAACCCTTTTGCACTGCCACCGTCTGTTCACCATCGCTTTTTCGCCATTTCAGCTCGGCCAAAGTCTTTGGACTCTATTTGAACAGGAAGAAACTGAATCAAAGGAAAAGGCAAAAATGTTTTTCCACGGGTATCGCCTTTCGCAAGTAATTGGCAAGCCCTCCGTTAGTAAATACATTGCCATGAAAGCACTTTCTGAATTAGCCGTTCAAAACCGACAGAAAACTGTAGCTCCCCTCCATTCCCCCACAAAGGCAGTGGTTTTGAGAAATGCGCTAGGCCCGGGGTTTCTCACACTGTTGCGCCACCCTAATTATTTTTAGTTAATTTTAATCAAATTATGTTCTTCAGATCCTGGGAAAAACAAGTTTCATGTAAAAAGGAAGCAAATGCATTCAATAAATTAAGTGTTTCTAGAATAATTGTAAATCAAAATAGAAAGCCATTGATAACAGGAAGCTTTTGCAAGGTCCACTCAAAGCAACTCGGCGGATATGTCGCCAAGACTAAGTGCTTTTTGTTTTCCTGAAGGAAATGAACAACTGTCCTTAGCTCTATAGGTACTTGATGGATGGTTTGATATCAATACCCCAATGGGATTTATATGTGTCACTCAGTTGAGGTTGAGGTTGAGGAGGCAGTTCTGCAGGCCTGATTTTGAGCCCCGTCTGTCTTTGCAAATTGTACTATTCGGGAAGGCTCTGATTGGTGTCCACTTGGCGGTGTCGGCCGGCCGGCGCTCAGATGTTGCAACTTATAGTCCTCGTTTGTGCTTACTATATGTATATACCTCCACGCGGTAACGACTGGGGACTAGGATGCTCCACCCGGAGAGCACCTGCCAAACTAGTAAGTGCGACTGTTGACAAAGGGCCAAAGAAGAAATAGATCAACATTATGAAGCCACCGAGTAATGACTGACTGACCGAACCTCAATGGTCTGCCAGAGCTTTTTGGGAAATGCCTCAGCGGATGAATTGGATGAATTTGACTCATAAAATCAACGGTGGACCTCAGCAGTCAAAAAATCAGAAACCCCTGAATGAGCCACTCCGACATATTTGGTTTAAAGGTCTTTCAGGGTCATTCAATACTAGAACAGGGTATTGAAGTAGAGATAGTGGCGGATAATCTCCTGGCGAGCCAACGGTAACTCTCATACTCCTGCAAAAGGGTACTACTTCCGGATTTTCCGGCCGTTTATGTTCAAGGATATATTAAAAGGACTTGGACCTGCAGGTTTGGGGAAACTCGGTTAACTACCCAACCACGTAAAAACAGCCAACAGCTTGGGATAACAGTTATCATTTCAACTTTGACGACCCAAGGAAACGAAACAAAGTCCTCCGGATCTGCATTTGGAACGTATGATTCCCTAACGGATTTCGTGCAACTGGAGAGCGGATGCTCTTCTGGACTAATGCCATCCAAAGAAGTGCGATGGAATGGCCCGGGCATAAAGAGTGCGAAAAACTGCGACATCAACTTTGGCGATTGCTACAGAAAACAGAAACAATTCTTATTTGAGCGCGAATTTGTGGTTAGAGGTAGACTCAGGGATAAGATTAATACTCGAAATCTCCTACTACTGCAGCATGACGAACTAGCTAATTTGATTTTTGACTATAGTCCACCTAAAAATAATAATTTTGAGAGGGTCTTGTGCGGGCCACTCACTGCTTACTTTTCTTATATAAAAACAAACAAGACAAGCAAAAAATAAGCGCTCCATTTTCCAATCCTTAAACTAAGAAACCTAAAAGTATCAGCTTCATACTAAAATCATCCCAGCCCGCTGACACCAGATAAAGGTACTGAAGTGTCACAGAGCTCGTCAAATATTAACAACTTCAAGAGCAATTTGGAGAAATACACCTTGTTGAGCCAACAAATCATGAATGCGAATAAATCTCATTTCTTCCACATGCAACAAACACACAAACATTCAATAAAAACCCAACTCACATAACCTTTCTCATCACCAGGGAGCACTCTCGTTCAGTCCTTGGTACTTCCGATTTTATCCGCTACTCCGACTTGCTCGAGAGTTAAATATCTATCAAGTGCACAAGCAGTTGTATGTTTGTATTTTATACATTATAGGTATATATATATATACGTACATACTACACAAGCTCATATGTGTTTTCAGAGCCGAGACGGAAAAGAAAATGGAATTCAATTTGGGAAACATACGTTCTGTGGGGGAGGTTTTACTTTTATGGCGCACTCTGCGGCTGCTGTTGTTATCGAAAGGACTCAATCACTGAAAGAGCTAGCGCTGATGCTGTATGCAATCCTCGTTCACTTCGCCTCGTCTTTTGCTATACCCTGCCTGCCTATACTTCTCATATCGCTTCCATTTATGCGATGGTGTCGTCTGTATGTGGCTCATGAATGTTTTAGAGTCCTCCCTAACACAGAACCCCCAGTACAAATGTACTCACATTCCGATAATACCGTCAGTTATTGCGATACTTTAAGCTGGGTCTTTCTTTATTCAAAGAAGGCTCTGGGCATACGTGCTTTGGTGTAGAATGAAACGATGATGTTCATTCTCTAGCTCTTTGCCTCTAACAAAAGCAAACGCATCCTTGTAGGTGGAAGCAAATAAAGAATCCATTTAATGCTGCTGCTATACTCGCGTCTGCTCTGCTATATTTCTCTGCTGGGCTTGTGTGTGAGGCTTTGTGTATGTGTGTGCTTAGTGGCATGTGTTACCTGAATTATGAATAGATATTCAGATATGATTGGTTTTCACCTTTTACTCGCTTGAATGTTCAAATAATATAAAGGCACACATTCTGTTTTATTTTTTTATTTTTATTATTTTTTTTTTGTTTTTTTTTTCAGGAAAGCCACTTTTCTGGAATCAGTCCCCTTGTGGTATTTTTGATCGAAATGGGGGTATGTTAGGCAATGTGCCATTTGGGAAGACATTGCTTTTCTGATAAATCGCTTTCTTGATAGATTTCGAAGAGAAAAATTTTATTTTCACATTAAGGCGATTATCTAAGGATTTTATGGCTTTGTTTAATGGCTTATTGATAGACGTCATAGAAATACAGAAAGTATTATACAGGACAAGTCGCAGTGAAGTTGGATTATGAACAAAACTTGTGTTTGTTTGTCCTTCGTCTCATAGGATTTATATTGAGAACCTGATAAGCGGGTGCCGATCCTGTAGATAGTCCCGAGTGGGTTATGTTAATTTCATGATAAGACCCATTAAGAAAAATTACAGCTGCTCAACACATACCTACACAAAGCCTTGAGTTTGTGTGACCTGGCCAATTTGAAGATAAGTTCTTAATCATGAAAGTTAAAAATCTAGGAACACATAAACGCAGCTAAATGAAATTTATGATAGGCTTTCAGGTAAAGAGACAAAAACATCTGATAAGCTACTGTAGAAAGGCATAAAAGAAGTAAAACCACTTTTTAACTCAAAAAACGAGTTGACAATCAATGAACAATTTTAGATATACCTTCTATGATTTTACATTGGTTGTGATTTAAGGTCCTTATAGAAAGAAAACTGACTGGTCTGACCCAACTTACGTTTAAAAGCGTCAACATTCCCTTTTCAAATGAAGTCAAACATCTTGGAGTAATCCTGGATAACAAACTTCTTTAGTCTAAACATGTCGAGTCTAAAACTACTAAAGCACTGTCAGTCTTCTGGCAATGTAAAGGAGCCTTTGGCAAGACATATGGGGTCTTTCACCGAAAAGGGTCCTTTGGATCTATACGGCTATGATAAGACCAATCATCTCCTATGCCAGTTGTTTGGTGGAATAAGCTCTTGCGCAAATACCTTATTGCCTCGTTTGCCAAACTTCAAAGAACAATTTGTCTTGGTGTTACTGGGGCCTTCCCCAGCACACCGGGAGCTGCTCTCGATGCACTGCTGAATCTTTCTCCCCTTGATACCTACATCATGGGATGTACTCTCAAGACCATTTCTCGTTTAAGGAGATGTGGTCTCTGGCACAATTCGCACTGGAGCTTTGAGGAGCTCGCAAGCAGCATATCTTTTGACTCACGTCTAATGAATATGCCGTTTGACACGATGATCCCAAGGCTAAAACTGCGTCAAAATTACTCAGTCAACTTTCCTTCGGTTCAGGACTGGTTCGCTCCAGAATCTGAGCCTGGAAAGAACTGTTATCGTATCTTCACAGATGGCTCCAAAACCGACGAGGGTTCTGGTGTCTTTGTGGAGAACGACGACATACGACTGCACACATCTTTGGGATCATACGCATCCGTTTTCCAAGCGGAGGCATATCCTATCCTAATGGCTTTGAGCCACGAAACGAACAATGGATGGACGGGGAGAAGTATCTTTATTTGCAGCGACAGCCAAGCTGTGCTTAAGGCCCTCCTCAGCCCTCTAACCACGTTGAAAGTGATCCAGAAATGCAAGAGCTCTCTGAATGCGATCGGAAGATTAAATTCCTTGAGTCTCATTTGGATTCCAGGCCATCACGGCATAACTGGAAATGAGATCGCCGATGACCTCGCTAGGCAGAGATCTCAGACAGCTTTCTCAGGACCTGAACCATCGCTTGGTCTGCCAGCGTCCTCAGTGAGGGCTTCAATCAACGATTGGATCTGTAAAGAGCACAACCGTAGATGGCAAGCCTCCATTGGATGCAGACAAACCAAGCGTATGCTCTCCAACGTTAGTAAGAAGACTGGAACAATTTTGCTAGCTCGTGGCAGAAAAGACTGTAGAAAGCTTATTGGCGTTGCCAGCTGGCACTTCTCTTTTGCCAAGCATTTAAACGTGTTGGGCTTAAGTGATACCACACTCTGTGAATCTTGTGGAGAAAATGAGGACACCGCAGAGCACTTCCTCTGTGAATGTCCTGCTTTTTCTCGCATGAGGTTAAAGATACTCGGCGCAGACATGGTGATAGCTGGTAACTTAGGCTCCTTATCACGGCAGCATCTTTTGGCTTTTCTCCTAACATCTGAAAAGCTATAACAAATAGAAGGTTGCTATCTGGTAGTACATGGACCGGTATTTAGGTCTGAGTGCTCCAGCTGGTATCTTAAAAAAAATTTAAGGCAAAGAGTAAAAATAAATAAGTGTATAAGGTATATAAAGCATATAAATTTAAAAGGGAGTCCCAACTTCTAGCTCATTTCTCCCGACCATACCTTTTTGATGAATGGAGGGGACCTACACATTTTTGCCGATTCGAAACAAAAGCACTTTTCATGACAGCCAAATTACTTTCGAAGGACCTGCCAATTCCTCGCATAAAGCGATACCTAACCGTGGAAGAAAAAATTGGATGTTTCTAGGATTAAAACCCCGAATTTCCGAACTTACAATAACTATGTTTTTGCTCAAATAAAGTCAAAGCTTGGAGAAAATTTCATTTCCTTTCCTCACATGTTTAAAACAGAAGAAGATGAAAGCCTATTCGAAGTAGGAACCTATTTTAAAGGAAAACTTTTGAATTCTTTATTCAATAAAATTTGTAAATATGTAGGTAGCTTTCTTATTTATTGGACAAGTTCTTATTTAAATCAGAAAACGAAAGAAATCACTGGAAACAAGACGTTCCTAAAAAAAGACTCCTTACACAGGATGAAACCGAAAAAGGTTGGTCTTTTTTTGTATCTTTTTTTTGTGGTTTGGTTTCGTTTAGTAAATGGCAGAGCTCTCATCATATTAAGGAGAAATTTCAAATGCACTATTAAAGTCCTGATTCCTTAAAAAAACACATTACGCCTCCTATTAAACGCAAACCGCAGAAATCATCCCTTCCAGAACTCCTTCGTCCTTTCCTTTGATTGATGGCTCTTCACCTTAAATAATAAAAACATCTTCATAGACAATTTCCAGAGGCTTAATGAATTACCATAACAAATTCATTTGCAGACTTACGAAACACTCTCCGCTTCAATACCTCGTTACACCAAACGGGCCTTTAAAAAAATCACACAGAAAACTGTACATAGATGAAGCCAAACGGCAGCAACAAAACATAAAAAAAAAAGAAATAAATGAAAAGAAATAGAAGGAAAAGACGATGAAGCATTCATCTCGTATTTATGGCGCACAATTCACACCATGTTCCTCCATCCTCTTGTAAAGCAACAAAAAAAAGAACTCATAATGCGCCATCTTTATCGTGGCCTGAGCCCATTATGGTGGTGCTTTTGCTTGATGGCATCACCGTCACGTACGACGACACGGCCCTCCATCCATTCAGTCGATAACTTTTCTTCCCCCTTTGGCTTTCCGCTTGCCACATTGCCTTTACCACCCATCTCTCTGGCATCTACTTTTACAAGCAAATGGCTTTATAAACGACCGACACGGTATCCCTTTGTTGTGCCTGCGCACCAATGTAACCTTTAAGGCGAAATCACTGCTGCACTGGCTTTAGCTAAAACATAAAAGCAAGAGATACAAAAGAAACAGAGTCGAATGGCGGAACCTACCAATTAACCAGTAATTTGCTTCATTAATTATCGGCAATGGTCGCTAAGAAAGAAGAAGAACAGTCCGAACTCCGAATAACGAAACAAACTAACGCAACGACGACAACGATGACGACAACTACAACTATAATGACGACGTCGACGACGAAGACGAAGACAACGACGAAGTAGTTCGCAGATGAGGACAGAGTTACGTGAATCCGGTTTTAGTACCACTCTCATCATTCCTTTGATGGGGCTTTTCTTCCCTGTGGCTCTTCCTTTAGTGTGTTTTCATTGAAATCCTGTGGTCGCAAAATGGGATGAATATTGATTTTTACTCAAGCGTTCCGTTTGCTTTACTAACCCAGGGAAGGTCTCACATAATCCGTCGGCCTTAGAGAACATTCATTTTTAATGATATTTGTCACTTGATATTCATGAAAAAACATTTGTTTCATGAGATATCGATACTTTGTATTCTCTTGTCTTGTGTCCTGAGCTTAAATCCAAAAAGACATCCTTGCTCATTCTCAAAAATGACAAATCCTACCGTGTGCTACCCACACGTTGGATGATTGCTTCCATGGGACCGGAATAAACGTCTAATGCCGATTCGACGTGAAGAAGATTAGCAATCGATTTGGAGAAACTATCAAATTGAATTGCAATTAAGTGGATATGCCACAGATGCAGGATGATGACGTTGAATGATTGATATAGTAAGTATCTGAAAGCATCAAACGTAGAGAGGGTCATATCGAATAGGTTATTGAGAGGCTTTTAGGCTCAAGGCATGGAATGTATCATCGTTGATAAATGAGTGTTAGGTGCCTTCACTGGATTAATAATTCACTTGGTTCGATACTTAGGATCCCTTTAGGGTATATTGACATAATTAAGACGTAAGTCTTATTGAGGAATCAGCAATCCACTTATGATTTGGAATTAATATTGAACGAGTGGAAATAGAAAATTTCTTTGATGTTCTTCTAGTGTGATAAATGATTGTGAATCCACTTGTTTAGGGTTTAGTTAACAAGTAAAATATTATAAGTGTAGCACATTTCAACTTTAGTCGCTCAAGAAACGAACTCAGAAGCCAAGATGTTTGTGGGTCAACAAGTGTTTTTAATTTTGTCTCACTAGCTTTGAAATTTGCGTCATTTTATTTGGATATGTGTTTTTTAAGACTCAGGATAACATATGAATTGACGAAATAGATCTTCGAGGGTTCTGGCTTCGAATAGAATAAAGAAAACTAAATCCTCTCCCACTTTTTACGACTCTAGATTTCATTTAATGGCCCAAAAAGAAGCCAAATTTATTGATGACTTCTCATTTTCGTATTCAATTGACACGTTTTGTAAGTGGGAGTGGACATAATCTAAAGGCATATGACTGCTTTGAAACCTGTAGACATTTAAAGTTAACTGCGATGACAAGTGCATTTCAGTATCAGTATCAGTTTTTCAATTCTAAGTTCTTCGTCACTGAATCAATGACATGCTACTGTCGAAATGAGCTTTAAAATTCCAAATGACGTTAATTTTTTAGTGGATTGCCACAAAACTATTTATTTGGAAATTTGAACAAACGCTTTTGCTGAGTGCGTTTTTAGAGGGTGATTTAAGATTTCGTGTGTTTAATAGATGACCTCTACAAGCACCTCTAAGGGTGGTTGAAGATAACATTCTTGTATCCAGAAAACGATGAAAAATGTAAGTCGTACCTAAGTTTTGATCTAGGTCTAGGCCTTAAACCTTTTTTTTTTCGATGATAAATTCGTTTTCAGGTGAGCTCTCTCCAGTTTTACACTACGCTGTTTCCGGTTTCGACATTCCATGATTCTAATCTGTTTTGAGCGAGTGGTCCCGATTGAATAGAAAAATTGACTTACAAATCCAAACGTTCGCTTAATAGACAGAGATTCTATAAATTTCACGGTATGTTTACCGATGCTTATATCACAGGCCCTTTTCTATTGCAATGTGTCTCTAAAGTGTTTAAGTCCTTATAAATCTACTCAGTGGCGTAGATTTCTTTTCGGGGAGGAATAATACCTAGTTCGCTAATTTTTTTTTTTTAAGTTTGAACAATTAAAAAAAAGAAATAATAAGACTTCATTGAATTCATTATGTTTGCCATAAAAAAATTTATTTTTTTAAAGTAATACATATATTACGCGCATTAATTTGAATATGAACTAGAATAAATAATGATGTTAAACGTGAAATAATATTAATTTAAAAAATAAATCATAGAATAAAATCCTTTTCATTTCTGTCCATTTTAGATAAAACACTTATACCCTCGTCTGCTGCTATAAGTATTTTGCGATGAATAGCTAGAGCAGCCAAACCGTTCAAACAATCTTGCAAATAAGTAAACATCCAGCTTATCACACTGTTATTAAAACAATACATATTTTTAAGAATCTCACTTCGTTGGTCATGCTTCTTTGTGTTTTTTTTAACTCTCTTTAAATAGGAGAAAGTTCTTTCGAGAGTTGACGTTGAAACGAGCAGTGTAGCCAATACACTGAAGAAAATATATGTGCTAGGAAAGTTTTCTTCGGGGGCTATCGAGCCCTTGCAATGAATTCTTAGAGGAAGTATTATTCCTTCGGATTAAATATCTCTTCTAAGTTTTTCATTTTTCAAAAACAGAAGATGGGTCGGCAGCCACATATGTTTGGTAAAACTCAACACTTTCTTTAAATTTTTTAGCTGCTTTGTCTTTGAATCCTTGAAAAGAACCGAAAACCCTTCTATGTACATTAGAGTGGTCCTTAGAGAAAAAAAATTTGGGACGCCCCCCAGGTTGGTTCTAAATCAGGAAAAAAAAATTCCCTAATTTTTTAAAATTTTTATTCCTAGCCCTTCCTGACCCTATTTCATTAAAAAGTTTTTGTTTTTTCGATCATCCGTTCAAAGACGGCTGCTGTTATAAAAAATTTGTTTATCGAGTTTTTGTTAATAACATGTTAATAACAAATGAAATAATAAAAAAAAAAAATTTAATTTAATGTTATATCATTTAAATTGCCATAGATATCTTTGAAAAAATAATCCATGTCAAAATGTTGCTTACTTTTGGCAGATTGAGCGAAATAAGAAATCAGCCTTTTTGTTTATTAACAATAGAGTATAAGCAAATGATCTTAATTTTATCAAACATACACATGGCTGTAGAGTGTTCAGAGACGCTTCATTTGAGCCTGATTCGAAGTCTTTCCGTTAATTAGTTCAAAAATGACAGGAAAATAGGGCCAGGAAGGGTTTGAGATAAAAATATGAAAAAATTAAGGAATTTTTTTTTAATTTTTTGGAATCGATTTAGGGGGCGTCGCACTTAATTTTCGCAAAAAAGTGAAATAAGGACCACTCTAATGTACATATGTATGTTTTCATGGTTTGTCAATTTTTCTCCAAGGTCCGTTACATAGAAATCAAGAAAAGGATTGAATACAGTAACACAAAAATATTCTTCTGTACTTTGAACCGAAGGGTTAGAACGATTCTTTTGTTGGTTTACTACCCTCTTATGTTTAACGTCAATGTCAAGTATTTCAGCTATTTTTTGTTTGTATCATCAAACACTTTCGAACCGAGTAATTTTCTGCCCGTTTAATTTTTAGTTGGTCCCTTAAATCTTTGATCCATAGCTTGGACCAAGTCAAGATTCACTCTTTGAAACTCACGACTTAATGACAATGAGGTAAACCATACTTAAATCCTTTAAGATAATCAAAAACTCGAGATCCATAGCGTTTTTTAAGTTCATTACATCACTTTCCAAAGTTCTTATTTGGTCAAGAGTCTCGAACACAAACGGAAATATCTCCTCAAAATCTTCAACTGCTTGATATTTCCATCGCCCCAGATTCAGCATTTTTAATGTCTTTTTTGTGGAGTCCTTCCGCTTATTGTTTTTTGCAGCATATATTTTCTTTTCGGCGTATTGAAATAATGGTCAACTGCTTCAATTGTGGTTAGGCAATCTCTAATGGCTGGTATTTAGCTGGAAACCGATATAGCAAGGATTCAGAGAATGTGCTGCACAATGGACGTACAGAGCATGCGAAACAAATTGTTGGTGAATATTTGCCTGAACACCATTCTATCGACCAGACATATTGCTTGCTCCGTCGTACCCTTGGCCGATCAAAAAAGTAATGTCAAGATCACAATTTCGAAGATTTTCCACTATATAGGCTTTGCAAGAGAATCACCTCGATTGTCAATACAGTAATGTTTGACAAACTGCTGTATTAGAGATTTAAAGCCAAAAGATTTTATTCATACCTGTCGTGGAAAATCGATACAAAAAAGAAATTCAAAAGATTAGGTGATTAGGCGAAATAATAATTCCTTGCAGACGAAGTTGACTGTTGAATGTACAATCCTGTGAGTACTAATAAAACTTAATTCACGTAGGAAGTAGGTACATACTAAATTTCAGAGTGTGTTTCCTTAACTTTTTTGATTCATGACTGGTTATGTTGAACAATTATCGAAACCAAAGGTGGGGGAGATATCCCTCTGAGCCCCCCTCCTATCTACGCCACTAAATCTACTGCGTTATTTGTTTCCTTTTATAAGAAATAGTGTGATTTACCTTTAAACAACACATCGAATCATTTCAATTAAAAACCGTTTTAGGGTGAAAGCATTTAATATTTTGTGTATGCTGAAATGGCGCCCAACGTGAGGTTAGTTTAACTATTCAAGAAATTTAAGTGAACGTTGAATGTCTTATACTTTCTCTTAAGCCCTAACTGAACTGTTCACTCCGTCCGTGTTATGAAATGACAACCTTTTTAACATTAACTTGGCCGAGATTAAGCTAATGTTTTTATGGTGCAAAGTGAAAGGAGGTAATTCATTGCCTAGTAACACTTTTCTTTTTAACGAAAGAATTAATAAAGAATGCCAAAAACAGGTGCAAAAAAGTTAAGAGCCCATTTTGTTCAGATTCTAGATTATTTTCAAACCAACAGCTGTTTCGAATGGACATGAAATTGAGAAATTCTCTTTCAGAAATCTCAGTCAAATAACTGAACACTCACCTCAGTCAGATTTGGTTTGTTTAAGTAAAGAACTCTCAAAGTCCTTAAAGACCTTTTTTGTAAGACTCTCTTCATATATGTTATTCTCACTTCTCATTTATCTGCGGAGTAAGGCGAACATGAATTGATTCTGAGCAATGACATCGGTTGAAACATTATTTTCGAAGAATATTAGAAGATAAACAAGCACATCGAAAGCATTCAGCATATTTTCGTAACCTTATTAACTCAGACCATGGGAATAGTGTCAAAGAATGATCAATCCCGACACGCCTTGCATGCACTCAATTGATTCGATAAAGAAATATGTTGCCCACTTAAGTTTGTTTCGATGCTCTTATGCAAAAGATAAACGCCCGAAACGGGCACGAAAAACCAAACGAGATACATCCAATTTAATCGAATCCGTTGAAATGTTAAAAACACATTTCATGTTAATTCGCGCTGCTTTTGTGTGTTTCCCCTTATCCACCGATGATCGATTGCACGGATACACTTAACGGAGAAACGGAGATGCAAGACAGATGAGCATAGATCATGTCATATGCAATGCACACTCCTCACATCAAGCACCACGCTCAAAACGGAGATGCAAGGCGAACTGTGCAACTACAATTTGTAACGTGAAATGATTAATGAACACGTTCAGGTTGGTTAATTGCAGAGCTCATGCTTTTTACATTGCCCTCCTATATAATATGATGACACTTCTGCTGCGCGCACAAAAATATGACTTCAAAAGCGGTTCAGTTGAGTTCAGGCCGCCATCGCCATCACCAGCTGAACCGGATTGGTATAATGGTAACGCCAAGCGATTGAAGATTGCACCGGTGGTGTATAGAGGTAACAATTAACTTGTTCAACATCTTCATCAGATTAATAATTTCACATTTTGGTTTGGATTGCTTTACAGCAGAAGTTGCACTTTTACTGGGAACTCGTACATGCGGTGGAGGCGACGACAACGACGAATCACGGTGCTGAAACTAAGCCAAGGATTATGTGAACGTACGGATAACAATGATTGCATGGTTGAACGCGGTGCGGCGCCGCTCCATGACAACAAGAAACAACATATAGAGAGGTCACCCTAGTTGGGGCCATCGATGAGCGTCAGATTGCAAATTGCTTTTTAATGCGTGTAATTCGATGTATGCGAGATTAAGTCCACACAATCAATACATGCGAATGGGGTGCGTTGTGCGTACCTAAGTTGGTTTTGTAATGAATGCCGAGGGCAAATCAAACAATCGGCTTTGTGTTCTCATGTTTCAGCGAGGAATGAGGCTAAGTCCGAATTTATTCAATTCCTTTAAGGGTTGGCAAAGCTATTATGCATAATCACACAAAACTGATTTAAACATCTGAGCTGAGTGGTTGGGTTTGGGCTTGTATCATATCTTTATACCTTTTAGAAGGCTTACGAGGAAGGAAAGAAGGGAGCTCATGTGTGTTTTCGATGTGAAGTTCACGTTAGAATAGACAATCTCTTTCATAAGTTAATCCTTTTCAGGTAAATCATTCACAAAAGCTTTGATTTTCCGACACAACGCTTAAGAGAAAAGAAGGATATTTAAAGCGATGAGAATCGAAAGACGACCTAGTACTGAACAGCAAAGGTGAAGTACCCATACCCATGTCATTTTGCCCATATGGGCAATTTGCAGACTCAACTCTTTGGATAAGTTTACACATACAGGGTAGCTATTTTGCCAACCTAATTTTGGCACGTTAACTAACTTAGATAGTCACTCATTCAGTTTACTCGTTCATCTCGAAATTTTTTTCTTCTTCCGTCACAAAAATGCCTCCCCATCCGGTCTGGTGGAAATTATTTAATTTAGTTACTCAGAAAAAAAAATACAACTCCCTAGTGCTAACAAGTTCCTTCACCCCTATCCTCATTAACTAAATCCATTTGTATCAAAGTGTATTCCTTTTAGTCGTCTTTCACTCAAATCTTCCCTCGATGAAGTTGAGAATCTCTATCAAATTAAGGAAAGGTCGTCTCTTCGATGGTTCAATTCAGCTGCCAATTTTTCTTCTTTTTTTTCTGTCTCCCCCTCACTCACTTATATATCCTTGTGCCATTTTGCTTATTCTTTTATTTTATCTCCGCCACAGCAAGGACAACACAAGGCAAAAGGAGACTGTGAACACAAAAAAAGATAAAAAAAAAATATCCATGAAGCCCGTTTCTGTAATTTTCCATTCAACCAATAAACTTTATCGAAGCAGGAAAGCTAATAGAACTGGAAAAGGCAAAACAAAAAAAAAAAGGTTCATTACTCTTGGCACAGGCACAGTCCTTGTTTGTGAAATTCTGGCGCACTCAATACTATACTCTGTGACTCTAAGAAGAATCCTATTCAAACGGGATAGCGGTATATGCACGAAATGATATAAAAATTCAAAGAGAAAAACAAATTTCAGCTGCAAATGGCAGTGAATTTGAAGTCAAAAAAGAAAGACAAACATGTCTGCCGCACAAAGTATTCTCAGTGGAAGGACGGGGGTGAAGTTTTGTGCTACGAAGAAACGATATGATTGAAAAAAGGGTGATTTGTTTCCCTTTCAGTTTAACGTAATGACGGGGGTTGTATAAGGATTTAGAAAAGGAAGCGTTTTAAATTGCCAAAAATTCAATGAATTCTTTTGTATAGTAAGGATAGAGTGTGAGCGTGGATTAAACTGTGAGCTTCTTTTTACCTTTGCATTGAATAAACTTATAGGTCTATGTAAGGATATTTAGATAATGTTCGATCAAGGTCTTTCTTCAATAAGAAAATTCAATACGATCGGGACGATAAGACCTTTTCTATGTGTATTAAGCCTCGGTAAGCTTACACTCTCCTCAAAGGGGAGGTGATGATTATACTTTGCTAAAGAGGCACTTTTGATATTGTTTTTGCTCTACTTGTTTTGTGGTAAAGTAGAAGAAAACTGGGGGCAACACAGCTCTTGTATAGAGAATATCGATTTTCTTTAATTTCACGCCATCACTCCAGGTCATGGTCATCATCTTTTTCTTCTTTTTCTTCAATAGCATTGAGCATTGCGCATTTAGAGATCTCAAAATGATCACAGCTCTCCCAATTACTCGAGTCCTTTTAAGCTTTTCTGCTGACCTATTCGCATTTGTGTGTTCCAGAAGTTCTTCAGGTCAGTCTTTCAGTGAAGAAATAACCTGATAGCAATCGTGTCGGAACTTCTCGTCTTTTCTTAGCTGGTGTAAGATATTCCTGTAGCAATATTTTTATGAAAAAATTGCTTGGCTGGCACTAAAATTTTATTTTGGTAGATCTCAAAGGACTTCCTACTTCCTAACGTAAAACAAATTCCGAGGCCGAGACCATTTCAAGAACTTACTAATTCATGCCATTTTTTCTGAGGACTTAAATTCCTCCCAAAATTTAATACCCGTGAAAAACAACTATCAAAATGGACGGTAAAAATTTATCTTCCAGAAAATCGAAGTCGTTCTCTTCAAAATTTCACAAGCAATAACTATATCAGTCAAAAGGGTTCCACTTAAATGTTCTGACGGAGCAAAGTATCTGGGTATTATCCTTGACAAAAAGCTGAACTGGAAATTCAATATGCAGGAAAGCATTAGGAAAGCCACCCTAGCCCTCTTTTCCTGTACAAAACCATTCGTAATAAAGGGGAATTTTCCCCCCAAATCACAAACTGGATCTTTACTGCGGTCTTAAAACCGATACTTAATAACGAAGTAGTAGTATGATGGACCGTTCTAGACAAAGTTATCTACTGCGATAGTCTCAGCAAGGTCCAGCGATCAGCCTGTATGAGCAACACCTTCAGCTACCCTTTAGAAGAATTTTTTAGAGATGATTCAATTTATTCCTATGCAAATGGTTTAAAAACCAGAGAAATGATTGTTAACGGGGTCAACTTGGACAGACTAAACATATGTCTCTCACAATCGAAACCACTGTAGCGTGTTCCAACTGGAAATTCTGGCGATCAAAGAGTTCCTATAGTGAAAAAGAAACATGATATCGTCAGTGAATATCCGTATCAGCTCACACAGCCAAGCAGGCATCAAATCACTCGGGGCTGTTTCCACGAACTCAGTAGCCACACTCAAACATCTCAAATGGAGATAGGTGAACAGTTCAATATTAACCTTTTTTGGGTGCCAGGGCACAGAGGTATTCTGGGTAGCTGAAAAGCCGATGAACTCGCCAGAAAAGAAACTGGTATATCGATCTCAATCATCAGGTTGAACATTGGTATACCAATCGCTACATGCAGACTCATGCTAAGGCAAAATGCCATGGATAAAACAAACAACAGGTATGGCCAAAATTAGATCTAAAACGCACAAGGCTGATTGCTGATTGGCTCCGTGTTCCAACAAATGACATCTGTAAAGCCTGAATCTGTAGACGGGCAGGAAGAAAAGACAGTCCCACGCCTCTTCTGATCATGCCCTCTACTCTCCCTCAAAGAAGACAGCATCTAGGAAATTCCGATCTGGTGAGCTCAGTTATCCTTCACCTCTATCGCTATATTAAGAGCTCCAAATGGTTTTGTACAAACACTTCTTCATATGGTATCACAATGGACCCAGTAGTTTTCCTGACATCCATCTAAACCTAACCTAACCTAACCTATTTACGGTCAAATGCAGAAAACTAAACCTATTCTAATCTAATTTTGAAATCAAAACGCATTCATTTACCATTGTCTATTCGACCAGAAGAGATTATACATATAGTTGTATTACCAATTTAATTATTGTTAATTCTTACTGCATTTGTACCCCTAATTACACGTGAAGTACAAGCTATACTAGTTTACACACGAACAATTACACTTGTAACCTTTTAACTAATCTATCTATTTTGCTATACTTAATGTGTTCCAACTTAATATTTGACTGCAAGCAAATGAATAAAAGAGATCCTTCTCGTAATGATTGATTGATTTTGGACAGTCCCTTGCAAAAATGGAGTACATTAAAATAAAAATTTAAGAGTGAGTGAGATTTCAATTTACATTTTGAAGATTGTGTAAAATATGAGGTAGGATTGCGTTAACAGAATAAACTGGTATCGCTAATCTGCAGCCAGCCTTGCGAGAAATTTAATTGCGAAAAGCATTCTTTTTTCCTTATTTGGCGTTTTATTATACAAATGCCCCCCTAAATTACTCCATTACTATTCAAAGGCTTAAAAAATTAAAAGTTACTCATACGCCACAGTGATTAGAAGCGAAAACTCGTAAGTACCCCTTTCTACCCTCTTTCGTGCAACACAACTTACTTACTTGTTTAACACTTTACTTCTGTAAGTAAATAAAACTCCTGACGATGTACATTTAAGACTTCTATTAGAAATTGACTTGATGAAAGCATGACAACGAATCGTCGGATTTTTTGTTTAAGGTTACTTCTTACTCCTGAAAGAACAGTACATGAGTTGATCATCTGGTGTTATTACAATCAAATTTAGCTGCTTCTTATATACTTTCTTATTGCATAGCCTGACTTGCGGCATTATTATTAATTTATCAATATATCAATTGTAAATATGGCCATTTAAGTCTTACAGTGAACGCCACAAATAAATGGTTACTAAGCCTAAGCATCAGCACTTTCATTCTCAACGAAACTCGTATTTAAATTTAATTACTAAACAAAAAATAATAAAAAAAAAAATAAAAACACAATTGTTCAGCTTAATTTCTTTTATTTATTTCCCAAACACTTCCCATTACCAATTCGCTCTTAACTTCGACTCATAACTTTTGAAGTCTCCTCATCCGATTTTTTTCTAGCTTAGCATGTTTGTTTTTGTATAGCCACATCCCTTTTGGCACGTTGATTTTGACTTTTTTTCTTGAATGTGTCGACACAGCGACAGCCGTGCATGAACGAACGAACGAACGAACGAACGACTCCCGTGGATGATGATGAAACGCTTTTTCATTTAATCGATTTTTTCATCCCCATTTTACTGGTTGTCGAGGACTACAATTTATAATTTTTTGTTCTATCCCTTGATGGTGGAAGAGTGGAATTATTCAGATCTCAGATGTGATTTTATGGAAGGGAACTGAAGTCGATAAAGAAGTGTTTTTATTGGATATAGGAAGGTACGATAGAAAATGTCCTGCACTGCACAACCAGAAGAGTCCAGGCAATGTTTTCTTTTATTTTTCTCCCCCTTTATAGTCCTTCCATCTATTGTTTTCCTTATGCGGCTAATATTACTCACAAATCTCGTTAAATACAAATTTATTTCAGAAATAAAAATAAATATGCTGCTGTAAAAGACACGAAATAGGTTCTCTGTTGAGCTACAGCATTGAAGTTTTCACTTTTTTATATATCATCGGTTATCCGTTATTTTACATCGATAACATCGATAAATTTATTCAGAGAAGTTGTACTCGAGCTTGTGTTTCGTATATACACAGTGATTTTTTGTTGTAGGTACCTACCGTTATTTCTTTTTGTCTTGTTTTTCCCCCATTGTTTGTAAAGTCCTTTTATTCTCCTTTTGTTTTATTTTCACATCGTACTCCAGAGAAGGACAGGACCGTTGCGAAATTTTATATCAATTTTCCGTTTTGATGGTAGGAAAATTTTCGTTGATATAAATCCATCACTTTGACAGTTTATTTTTCGTTTATTTATTTTATTTTCCTCTCTTTTTTATTTTTGCCTTCTTGTGTGTGTTTTGTAGTCAACTATCGTGATTTACGAGGAAGGGAAGCACCAAATATAAATTGCTGAAAAACAGTTATCTCTGAATGAGTCATCATCGATTGAATTCGAAAGTGAGGGGCGTTAAGAACCTCAATTAAAATTGAGTGTGTTTAATGGGGTATGGGTTCGGTTTGTGTGACAGACAATAACAATTCAATTTCGATTGAAGGGGGAAATTTAATACGACTACATCCGACAGCACACAATGCTTTCGAACATCCTGTGTTGTGCAATACCTCCCTAATTTTTTGTATATTTTTATTGTTTTTATTCGAAAAAAAACATGAATGATTGTAAATTGATCACGCAAATTAAGGACAACAATATTCAAATAAATTCAATTTTGCAAACAGGAAATATATGTTTGTGTTGTGTTGTGCGAAATTATTTTTATCACAATAAGGGTGGGAGTTTGTATTGCTGCCACGGTTTATTGTGCCCAAGGGCCTTAAGTGTGTTTGATCTTTTGATATTAAAGTGGTTAGTGGGGTAATTATATCGCGGAAATTATAACGATGGTTGTTTGTATTTACAGTCGTATGGGTACCTACCTTCCTTCGGGAATAGGCTCTTTGATGTAACAAATTTTTGATAACTAAGGTTGGGAGAAGTTCATAATTTATGAGTTTTTGATAAATTATGTTGCAACAAAAGGTGGGCCATGGCCTATGGCAAACAAATATCTCGAGCCCATCTACAGGGAATGCCTCTGTATCTTTCTGCTTCTTCCAATTATGAACTGCTAAATTGATAGAGCTCTCTTCAGGGCAGGGTTTTCGTTAGATTTGTCAGTTCAAACATGCCGGATATTTGATGCATATTTGGAATCGAACCCAATCTCAGACTGACACGCCAGCCACTACAACACAGGCTTATGAAAAGGTTACGTTTATCTTAGATCTCCTGATTCGGTTTCTGGCCCTCATTGGTTATCTTATGCCACTAGAGGCACGCCTTAAGATGGAGTGTTCTCCCCTCTTCTATCTTTTATTGTCAAAACGATGTTTTGATCGGCTTAGGAGAAGCTATTCACTACCAAAACTTCGCGCTACCCAATTTTAACGGACAAACATATTCCTGTTCCTTTTTGCTGAAGAGTAAAATTTGATTTTAAATAAAAAAGAGACACCATGACTTTTTGCAGCTGCATTACAGACAGTTGTGAGACTCATTTTTACCAACGGCTCCATGGCCTAGTAAACTGTCTTGAAAAGGCAAAAAGAAAAGGACTTGAAAGGAGGTTGACATCAATGACATTACTTAAAAGCCAATTAACAGCTCTGCAACGACTGTCTTGAGAGCGGTCCTTTACTCACCTTTACCTTGACATAAAATACTTCAAAAACAAGGCATTTGAGCTTTAAGTTGTACGATCATAGCAACAATCTATTTGTAGCGAATTTAATTCCAAACAGCACAGATAACAACTACATCCTCTTTACAGAGTTCTGATATGGGATTTCATCAAGGATTGGGGAGGTAGTCAAGCTCTCACAGCAAGAGTCAAACATAAATTACAATGTCGATACTTTCATAGACAGCCAGGCTGCAATCAAAGCAACTGATCCGTTGAAAATATTCTTAGGTATTTGTAATAATGAGGAGGTTCTATACATTAAAGTGACTATGTTTCGCCAGGGATCGGCAGTACTGGCCAATTGAAGAACACGTAGCAGATTTCGATGTCAAGTATAAACTGGAAAAACTATACCTTTACAGATGAACAAAAAAGAAAAACAAAACCCAATTATTAGTTAAGGCTCTCTTTAAAGATCTAGACAAAGTCTTAAAAAATATGTATAAGTCTCTATAGACTCGACCAAATGATTGCAGGAAGCTTTGATATCTTGGCAGTTGGCAACCGGTTTCACACTATAGTCATAGGTATAGAAAGCAATCCTTTTTTAAGGTTGAATGGTTGAACCCATGCAATAACGATCAATTTCCATTGCGGATTTGCAACCAACAAACTGACTTTTCTTTTAAGCACAAACTAATTTAAAACCTATCAAAGTGGTGAAATTTTTTGATCACTTTAAACAGCGGCAAAATTGCTATATACTCACAACCATTCTTTTTCATAGATTTAACGAGTTCAGAGTTTAATATTTAACCGCTCCGCAACGCCTGCGCAACCCCTGCTACTTGAACCACTTACATCGCACTCACTAACCCAGCCACACTGTTAGCCGTGACCCGTGACTCGCTCGCTATTCGTGTCACATGTTCTGTCTATGTTTTTCCGCTTTTCGGTGAGTGTTGTGTTATCTTCCTAATTAAAGACGATTTATTAAGCTCTCTTAGTAAATGCTTCGAAAAAATAATAAAAATTAAACTGGTTACCTTTACCAACTCTCGAAACATCATTCTTCCTGAACAATTTGGTTTCAGGGAATTTCATAGTACTGTGAATCAAATACATCGAATTACAGACCATGTTAAAAGACATTTCGCACTAGGACAAAGCACCGGTATGGTCATACTCGACATTGAAAAAGCATTTGATTCGGTATGGCACCATGGTCTTTTACATAAGCTCCTTACCCTAAATTTTCCAATCTACATTATTAAGATCGTCCAATCGTTTTTGTTGTCTAGAAAATATATGGTGTCTGTTAACAATTTTTTGTCTGAAACTTGTGTCTGTTCTGCAGGAGTTCCCCTGTCCTAGGCCCAATACTCTATGTTCTTTACACTCCAGAGTTCCCTCAGTTATTCAACCGTGAAAAAGCTATTTATGGTGATATCTTTGGAATCTTTTCTTCTGATTCGATCGGTTTTAATATCGAAAACAAACTGCAATCAGCTCTTAACGTACTTCAAAATTATTTCAGTAAGTGGAAAATTAAAATTAATGCTGGTTAGACCCAGGCTATCTTTTTTACTCGCAAAAGAAAAGTCTGCTTCTTACCAAGCAACAATCTGCAGATTGATGGCATCAGGGCTGAGTGGAAAAACAGCGTTAAATATTTTGGAATTAATCTGGATAGTAAACTTACGTTTGGTATACACATACAAGGAATCATTAAAAAAGTTAACTCCACGATTAAAATTTTGTATCCATTTATAAATCGAAGATCCAAACTAAGTAAGGATAACAAGATTATAATTTACAAAGCTATCTTTCAGGCGATCATGTTTTATGGGTCACCGGCGTGGGGTAATTGCGCAATAAGTCATATACGTAGGCTACAAATTTCGCAAAACAAACTATTGAAAATGATTCTTAATCTCCCATGGCATTATTCTACCGTTGAACTACACTCAATTGTGAGCATTGAATATGTTTCGGATAGAATTTTTAAACTAATAGAAAAATATAACATCTCCTGTCATTCATCTGACAATGAATTAATTTCAAGATTGTCTTCTTAAAGCAAATATACAATATATTTATTCAGTTTATTTATTTATTAATCTGTTAATTTATTTATTTGTTTATACATTTAATTGTTAATTTATCTATTTGTTTATCTAAATAGATTTGTTAATTTATTAAACTATTTATTTTTTTTATCTATCTACTTGTTTATTTATTTATTTATTTATAGATTATTTATTTACTTAAAATAAAAAAAGATTGATTTATTTTTTACTTTTATTTATTTATTTACTTATTTATTTATTGGACGAAGTTCCTTATCGCACGTTGTGAAAAAGGGCTAGACGGAAAAGTTGTCACGACACTTTTTGCTATAGTAAGCTATTGTAAGATGTGCGGCGTGGCATGTTTCTCTGTCTGTCTCTTTCTCTCTCTCTCTCTTATAGAAAGCAAGCCAGATATTTTCATTTCTATTTCGCATTGAACAGTGTGGTGTCGCGACGATTATTTTTGTTGAGTGTATACAGCTTTTTTGTAAATAATAAATACAATTTTATTACAATTCCTTCACTAATTAATCGAAAGGAACTTCGTTCCATCCGGGTATCCCTTGACACCTCTCAAGTTTTTTTTTTTGCTATTATTTATTAAAACTGTAATTTTTATACTTAACTGTTACTTAGTTTATTATTATTTATTATTTGTTACAAAATAATGTAAAAGAAATGTTGAATTTGGCATTGTTTGGCACCACCTCCTCCCTCTCAGGCTTGCATAGCCCTTGTACCTTATTAATTTATCAATACCATATTCTTGTTATTATTCACCGTTTTTTTTTTTAATGAAGGTTTTAAATTGTAGCTTTCCTTCAATATTTGTTGATACATTTTGTAGATTATAAGACTCATTATATCTTGTCAGTTGTAAGGTAGCTTTTATACCAATCACTGTAAATTGTGCAATATCTTTTAAGAAAAAAATGTATAATTTTGCTACAATAAACAATATATATATATATATATATACTTCTATGAGAGTACACGTTGACTGGAACATATATATCATACATGTAAGCACATGACACGCATGGGGTGACGTCGCATGCTTCACACGTGTCTCAATACATTTGATTTGCTTTAATGTTGCGCGTGAACGTTATATATCTTACATATCGCAAATGCCATCGCGACGGTTGGGTCAAGTTTTTGGTGTCAAATATCCGGTAGCTCTCACATGTAATAGGGTGGCACTTGACACCCAATACGCTTCACTCGACAAATTTGTTTTTTGCCGGCTGATTTCTTGCTTCAAGTGACCAATTGTTTTAGTTATGAGTGCTGCCATCTGTGTAAACGGATATAGCTACGTACGTGCAAAGGATATGAATAATTAGCTCAAGCCCGAAACTCGATAATATCCCTGAATAAAGGCCAATGGGTTTTTGATCACCATACCAAAATTCTTACGCACCCATCAACGGTACACAATTTTCATATATAAAAATTATGCAAAAGCTTCACCGGTGACCGACTAATCAATCATAGATAAAAGAATGTCAACATTTTCGGTCCTACAAGTTGTGTAATAGTTTTAGAAAACTAAACACCTTGAATTTATATTTCATCCCAGGAATAGACACAAATTAAACATAAATAATATATAAAAACTGTTATTACTTCAATCCCAATTACGAGGGATACCTTCTTTCTCCCATTCAGAGTGGAATCGTGCTATCGTTACTCATAGCTAATTTCCAAATTCAACATCTCATTCAACCCAAACTAGGTACCATATACTACCTTCCCACTTACATTCAGTATACCTACAAAGGTCCCTAACCGAAAATTCCATTCCACAATAGTTCATAAACACCGCAAAAGCCACAATCAAAATAATAGACTCTTAAGCAGCTGCGGAATTGTTTTGTTTCCCTTACAGCTTTATAACCACCACACCTAAGTACACACTTGAACCATTTATTTTAACCGAAGCGTAATTATTATTATAGAATTTATCGCCCGGCACTTAACCACAATACGGTCATTTGCAGGAATATCGATTTAATGACCAAAACACATTTCAACCCCAACATAATCCAATACCCATGCCCATGCCCCAGCTCCAACCCCTCCAACAAACTCGATGTTAACTTTATTCTCTCTTCCTGGCAAATGGATTTTTGGGCTAAATTAATCAACATTACCCTCACTTTATCCCGATTAATTAACTCGAACATAACTCGAGAAAGGACTTTTTTCTCGTAAAAATTACATTCGCTTGCTTGGGCAGCACGAAGAAATGAAATACAAAAAAAAAAAGAATAACAAAAAAAGGAAAATAAAAATAAACAGAAAGCAAAGACAAAGATTTAATGTGGCTTCAGGGCTTCTCTTCATTAAAAGTGCTTTCACGTCTTTGTTTCGCTTGGTGAATATCCTTGTCGGTGAGATGTATCACATACAAAAGAACGACAACAACAAACGGACGACGACGACGACGTAGACGTACGCGGGGATATGATCTAATATCCATTTCTTGATTAATCTTGCTGAGTCGTCAATTTATAGGTTGTTAAGGTTTTCTTTGAATTTTTACACCACATTAAGCAGACCCTGATATGAGTAAGAGTAAGAGGACAGCAACAAAGCAACTATAAACGTAGAAAAGGACCACCTCCAGATCCAGACCCAACGATAAACGAACTTCAAGGATACATAATAATGAAATCCATGGAATGAGTATCTTTATAGACATCTACTAACAAGAGGGGTACTTGTGTTCTGCAATAGACTTTGACTGGATGACAACCCCTGCCCTGTGCCTTGTTACACAGAAGAAATTGCAATGTTGGTAAGCGTAGCGCGTCAAAAACAACAACGTTCACAAAGGTTTTTGATTGTAGAGGGGGTTGTGTTTTGTTGCCAACTGTGTCGTGTTATTTGAAGGAAAATGCCCATATAACCAGCAGTTTGTGTATAGAAAAAGTTTGTGGACTTGCTTATTTAATTGGTCGTGTAAATGGACAGGAGAAAGTTTTTTATTACCTTGTAAGTAAGTGACAATAAACAGACCTACAGAGTATTGGCGTCTTTTATTAGATCGTGTCTTTTCTTTTTTTTGGAGCAGCCTACAAGATTATGCCTTTCAATCCAGCTTTTCTCCATTTGAGACTGTTTCCGAAGCAACTTTTGACGAGAAAATTAACTGGCGCCCAACTCGTACACTTTGTAAAACGTTCGGTCTTATGTTTCTTTTGTGCGCTTGTACTGCAACTAAATCAAACAATTTCTTTTGATATCCGGCTGGCAACACTGTCGTTTCATCATCATTTCTACCCGGTTGTTGTGTGTAGTGTAAAAGACATTTAACTGAGAACCCCATTTTGTTCTATTTAAAACATTTCAAGTGACACAAGCGCTAGCGGTTTTATGCAATTGCCTTTTGAAGTAGGTAAAAGGAAGCCCCTTGCGTGTATTGACCGACACCGCCAAAGGGACTATACAGCTCAGTTAGTGCGGTTTAAGGATATTGCATGCGACATGATTAAATTGATAAGCTCTCGAAGGGTGGTTTTTACTGCTCTCGTATATATATGAATGTGGAATGTGGATAATCTAACAGATTAGCTTAGCAATATTTTGCAGCGTATTGGTGGAATGTTAGATATACTAGCGAAAGGAAAAAGCAGTGGCCGATTGTTGCGGTAGCTGCTTTCGACTTCAATCCAGGTTACATGACGTCGCGTATGTAAAAGGGTAGGCAGTAAAATGTAAGCTCAGTGAAGCGTTAGGGCCATTAAGGGATTTGTGGACGCATTAGAGAGATGATGTTGTTTCAAGTTAACAGATTGATTGTGTGGTCAATGGAAAGATTAAAGTAGGATTATTATTCAAGGACAATGGATTTATTGTTTTTGTGTACAAATTAATTTTTGTATAGAATTAAACGGGAGAATGCTAAAAGTTAAATGTTAAAAGTTGCTTTACATCTAATTTTCGTAAAAAAATATATGGTAGAGTAGAGAGTTTTAGGATTCGTGAGTTTATGTGATTTGAGTAGCATCTCGTACTATACAAACTAAGATATTCATATTCTATGAATTCATCTATACGAGCTCTCTACAATCCCAATTGTCGCCGTGTATCCCACTAATAGCCACGCTTTTACACCCCGATAGATCATGTGCACTGCTACCGTTCACAATTAGAACAGAATTTACGGTAGTAGATTCACCTCCTTTTTTGAACAGCTTCTGCGCATGTACGTCATCAAAATTACTGTTTTTCGACTAATCTATACAAAGTTTAATGAGTACTACTGATATCAGTACAGGTGCTTAATTTTCACACACAAAAGACTTGAAGATTTAGATGATCTTAATTTAGTATTAGAAGAGAAAATCTTGTGGTCTTTTATTTAATATATTTCATTTAATATTTAATTTTTTTACTCTGCTGAGGAATGGAGCGTGCTCACAAATTGTTGAGGCTTTTCATGGCAGTGTTTTACTCCGTGGGAAAGTAGTTTTATGACTCTGATGGCATTCGAATCTTGAACTTCGGACGCAACAGGCAGACATGCTACCCATTACGCCACCGTTACCATAATATTTTCATTTGCTTTCCTCTCAAACTTTTCTGCGATAGAGCGATACGGGTACCATCGACCAGCATTATTGAGTTCGTTCTCCGCTTGCAAAGTGTTGTGACATAATACTAAAGTGTCTCTCTACTACAAATGGAAGCCATCATCGGAATATTTTAAGCGTCGGAAACAAGGAACACTAGTTCAAGGCCATCCAATTGTATTGCTTCAGATGCTCTGGGTTGTATTTACACTGTGAATTCATATAACAACGAATGCTATTATCTCCGATTGATGTTGGTTAAAATTTGCTGGCAAAACCACTGCGTAAACTTTTCCATCTTTCCTATTCTGCTGGGATTTTTCCGAGCAGATGGAAAACTGCATTTGTCCAGCCCGTCCCTAAAAAAGGCGAATCTTCCTCCCCTTCCAATTACCGTCCAATTGCAATAACGTCCCTTCTTTCCAAGGTCATGGAAACGTTGATAAACCGTCAACTTATGAAATATCTTGAAGAACGAAAGCTTCTAAATGACCGTCAGTACGGCTTTCGTAGCAAACGGTCCACTGGTGATTTGATGGCTTATCTCACCGAAAACTGGAGCCAATCCTTACATTGTTTTGGAGAAAGTAAAATTATTGCGCTTCATATTTCTAAAGCATTTGATAGAGTTTGGCATCAGGCTCTCTTATCGAAAATGCGAGCTTTTGGTATCGATGAGTCTCTTCTTTATTGGATTAGAAATTACCTTTCCGACAGTTCAATACAAGTTGTGTTGGATGGCTTGAAGTCTGATACCCACTTCATAAATGCTGGTGTGCCCCAGGGCTCCGTTTTGTCTCCGACTCTCTTCCTCATTTTCATAAATGATCTCTTGTCTGAAACTTCTAATCCACTTAACTGTTTTGCTGACGACTCGATCCTCAGCTTTTCATATTCGTTTCCAAATTCACGTCCCTGCTCTTCGGATGTGGAACTGGAACGGTTGCGTATGATAAGCTCAGTGAATTCTGACCCCGGCAGCATTGTTTCATGGGGTCTTATGAGTCGAGTAGAATTCAATTTATAAGGCCTTCATCCGCCCAAAACTGGAGTATAACTCCCATATCTGGTCAGGTGCTCCTCAAACATATTTGCACCTTCTTGATGATATACAAAATAGAGCGTTCAAATTTATAGGTGATAGTTCAATCGTAGAATCGATTGATTCTCTTGAACATCGTCCAAAATGTGACCTGTCTCACTCTCTTTTATCGCTTTTTTTTACAAATAGTGCTCTAGTGAAATAGCCAGTTGCATTCCTCCCCTAAAACAATTTAGCCGCAACACTCGCCTCGCTAGGAATGCTCATCAGTTCTACCTTGAGCCCAACTTCGGGCGTACAGTCAAGTATAGAGATTCTTATTTTAGTCGCACCACCCAAATGTGCAATGCTTTACTTGGCTCTGTGTCTCCTATTAAATCCTCTCCTACTTTCCTAAATGCTCGCATTGTGTTCTACATATAATAGTTAGTTAGTTAGTTAGTTACAAAACTTTATTTAAAATGCAGCTTATTTTACAATTTACAATTTACAATTTGATTACTTTAAGTTTAATATGGTTTGGCCAGTGGCCGTCTACCAGATTGACAAAAACTAACTTTAATATATTAATAATTCACTTGATTTAAAAGTCTCCCTCAAGTATGCGTTGCCTATAACTGAGTGCAGATGTGGTGTAATTATATAAACGATCCCAGCCTACTTTACCATTCAGTATGTCCAGCGTATCTTTAAATTCAATCGATGCTGCTCCAAAGTACCTCACACGGAACTCCTTCAAGATGGGACATCTGGCAATAAAATGAAATACATCTTCCCTCTCCTTCAGATTGCACAGGTCGCACAAGATCGGCAGGTCGGGTCGGTGCGGGATATAATTTAAATGAATTAGTTCACCTCTTACTCGTAATATGACGTTCAACATATTCATGTGGTAGCGATTAAGCAAATATGTGTCTTCTCGCAGATCCATATTGAGTTGACTGTAGATCGATCGGTATTGTGAGGACTACATATAATATTATAAGGGTATTCATAGCGCCTTGAAGTGCGCGGAAATTAATAAAAAAAAAATTTTTGGTGAAAATTCGTGGTTCACTATCATTTCAAAAGGTTAGAACTCTTAATGGACATCTGTAAGCGACTAAACGTAAGAAGTGTCAACAACTATTACAGTTCCTTGAGAATGAGGATAATACGCTTGAAAATTCTGTCGTATCTTCATCGATCATTGAATTTGGCCACTGTTTGCGAGTATAACTATATCGATTTGCTTGGTTTGGAGTTCGAGAGATTGGTGGTTGAAGAAGAGGTTTTTCTGGGTTCTATGGGCTATCTAAATTTGAATCACACACTTCAAATGACTGCTGAAATGTACAATGAGACATGATAGAAACAATTGTTCATTGATAGCAAATAAAATACTGTCGTATTTGAGTATGAAAGAATCCAGTCGTTCAATGCATGATGGTATTGATCACTTGTTAGGTAGAGAACAGTAGTATGGCACGGAGAAGTTAGCCGAATCAGTTCGTACACATGTAGATAAAATTCAATGAACAACAAGCGAATAATTGCGTACGATTTTTTGAAAAAGTATAAAAAAAAAACTGGTGGATTCTACTTCCTCGAAGCTCCCGGAGGACTGGAACGTTCCTGACTTCATTTTTATTTTATAAGAATCAGTTAGCAAAATAAAGTTGCCACAGCTTTATTTAGTCAGTAATTCAGTAGATGGCGAATTTAACATATTCTGAAAATCATCAAACTTGTTGCATAATGTGAAAACACTCCAATTGACAAATAAAATGAGAGTGTTTACAATATCAAAGCAGTTGTCAAACAATGAGAGGATGAAAGTCGCAGTTAAAACCTCAACTGGGCTCATTACCAAGAGTTTTCTTTCGCTTCACAACCTCAAAAGAAGAACTCATTCAAGGTGTTTTTCCAGACAATTCGAAGACCTTCATAATATCAATGTGGGTTTTTCATATTGTTCATGTTTTTCCTTCAATCCGAACCTTCAAACCGAAAAAAACAGCAACCAACCAGGATGATGTGGATAGGTATAGGTAATATAATTTTCCAAAAAATTGAAAGGAGCCGGAACAACATAAATTCCTTAAACATAAGACATGCTACAACTCAGGCAACTGGTTACAGAACCTCTTAATTTTCAATTAATGTTTAGGTTAGTCCTGTAAAAGCAACATCACATCACCTTGGTAGTAACTCCTTTTTTTCTTTATTGCTATGCCAGCTATGTAAATATGTACTTTTCGCATTTCTGTGTTCTGAGAAAAGCGGTTTCACTAAAAAACTAATTAAAAGGAGAGACTAATTGTTCTTACGAGAATTAATTTGTTGGCAATTTCTATAACCTAATAGGAAGGTATTTTTTTTATTACCTAATAAACAAGTATACAGTTAATTATTCCCCAGCTTCCGTGAACTCAAATATTAACAAGAAAAACTTTCTCTCCCTCAAGGATACTTACACAAATCCAAATAAATTACCCATCATCCATTTCAAATGTCGCAGTAGCCAAGAATTTTCGAGCCCAAAATTGTGGAAAATAATTCATTTCCTCTCGATTCCCTGCCATTTACTGACACACGTCCCATAATGACGCAAATCCACTTAAAGTAAATTTGCCACATCACGAAGGGTTCCTTCTATTCAGCCAGATCGCTAAGGTAATCAGAAAATCACAACTTCACACTTTCTACAACTCCATACTCCGCAAACAAAAATAATTTATATTTTGACCCAAGAGTTGGATGGAAAGAAGGACGAAAAAAAAAAGTAGAAACACGCTTCGCACTTCAACCTCTCGCTCCGAGCAATTGTGTCCTGAATTTACAATTCAAATGCGAACATACAAATAAAATAAAGAAAAAATAAAAAACTAGACAATAACACACATGCATATTATATATACACGTGCACACTTACACACACTACACACTCGCTACAGCTGTAGAGTAGAGAGACCCCTATTATACCAAAAATTGGAATGAAAAATAAATCCACACACCAAATCCATTTGTTGGCCCTGCAATCATTTCAACTTGATCCTTTTGCCAATCCCCGACCCAACTTGAAATTCCCTTGACAATTGATGAATCCTAGAAACTTTATTAGCATTTGTGCTCACAGCCTTGCTGGGGTGCGCTCTCCCCTTGTTCGTATTTCTCTACAATATCCGATGATCCCATTCACATACACACATACACATATACATCCTCTTTTAAGGGACAGGACGACGAAACGAGAAGAAGAATAATAAAAAGAATAGGGTGAATGGAAATTTGAAATGTTTGCATTTGTATGCCAAAACTGTAGCTGGCTCTCTAGTCAATATCCGTTAGGGGATTATCTCCCTGTTTTCGGTGACTATCCTTCCTTTTCGTTTGGGTTTATGTGTGTTTTATTAAACCTCCCTCGTATGCCTTCCACCTGCTTGTCTCATCCTCATTTTCGTAGTTTCCTTCCACACCCGCACCAAAGAGCAGCACATTGGGCTGCCATTTTTTATTTGTGCTTGTGTAGGCGTGTATTGGATTCAAGAGAAATGTTTTTAAATTTCAAATGGAAAACAAATTTTATGCAAACTCCTACAACTACTTTGTTAACATTGCTAATTATTCGGTTGTGTCACCTTCAAAAGAGGCATCGTAGGAAATAAAACGTGACTACGTCTTGTACCAAAGGACAATCACTCAATCTCGGTTCTGCAAAGGTTTTCTTACGATTGCAATTTCTATCTGACACCAGGAAAAGAATCATCAATCCCTGCCGTCACTGAGAATAGAAAACCTTTTCGTCAAGCATCTTTTTAAACTTTTCACGGAAGGTGGCACGAATAACTAAAATTCACATTAAGACACACTGAGGGATCCTTGAGAGTCTGACAAAGTATTTTTTCAATTTCTGTTAACTGTAGGAGTAAATTTTTCGTTTAAATACATAAGCCCCGCTTTCAGTTATCTATAGAACGGTTTCACTACTTTCACTCCTTTCTTTTTAATTAGAAGGCCAACGACGCATGTGCGACCACAGAGAAACTAACGACATCTTTTGTCACCCAGTACAAACTATACTTTCTTATATACTCTCAGTTTTTCGAGATCATTTGACACATTTTTGGAGCCTTAGTATCCCCGCCTTAAAATCTAGAAAATCTTCTCCCTCCGCATGCATATGTATAGACTACCTTCTACGATAAAATACTGCTGTATCTTAAATCTACAGAACGCAGTAACACTCTCATTCTTCGTTGCTTTTAGATGCTTAGGTTAAGCAACTACCTCCAACCTAAGGGTCCCTTAACATCCATGCACATTTTGAATAAGGGCAGGTTCGTTGGATGCCCGATGAACAAGGATTTATTTTTTGTTTATTTTTTACACTCCTGCCTTCGTCCTTTTTTGGATTAAATTTCGTTTTTCATTCATTTTTTTGTGTGTTTTTCATTTTTATTATTTTTTCTTTCATGGACTTTATGGTTCCACACCAACATCCAGGAACGTCAATGATTTTTATGTTCATAACGATGATTGGCATTGGCGCAGCTGCCCTATGGTTGGAGCTGTATACTCGGAGCCTGGATGATTCCTGAAGTAGTCAAATGAATTGTTACAAAAAAGGCAATCCATTCGACAGTCATTATGAAAGCAAGTGCAACCACCATCATCCCCCATCATCCCCCATCACCATCGCACATGCTATAGATTTTTATTCAATTGAAACAGACTGGCATGGCGATTGTAATGGATTTTTCGGGTTGAAAAACAAAATCGAGAAACTCCCAAAAGACTGCCATTAAACGCCAGAATAATTTAATTTCATTCCGGATACCCACGAAACGGTGGAAATTTTCTGTACACACGAGAGAATCTCTCTTCGAAAACATATGCAAAAATTAAAAATAGAAAAAAAAAGAAGCTATTGTCACTCATGGTGCAATTAAATGAAAAACTTTCCTGGAAAAATGGTTGTCTTTGTGTTGGGTAGGGTTTGAATTATGCTGTTGCCGAGAACACTTAAAACGACGAGTGTTGGTATTTTTGTGTGATTAAAAGATTGGCGAACTGTGTCTTCTCTGTGGGAGAACAACTTGATTGGTTTTTATTGTCGATTATGCTTCGAGGTTGGTGTTTTCCAATTTATGAGATAAAACAGGAATGGACGAGGGTGAGTGCCTGACCAGTGACCACCCTTGGAATATTTATTTATGTGTATTATTTTATTTGCACTAGGATATAACAACCCTTTGTCATAGGGGTAGTGAACAGATGATTAAATTTGATGTAAATTATCTCTAGGTTGCTCGATGTCAGTCGTTCCCGGCCGCTCGTCGTTGTTTAGGGCGGGCGAAACACATAGAGTCGTTTCAAAGGGATGACATGCGAAGAGGATTGCCTCTTAATTTCGATGGGTAATTAAATCGGCAGGAATTAGTTATTTTGACGGCAGCGACGCGACGCGACGGCGGGCGGGATGAGGTAATGGCGTTCAAATTATTTGAAGAGGATTTCGTATATTGAATGTGAGCTTGTCTGCACACCTACGCAGTGGATAATCATATTTCATTAATGTTGGCAGATAAAAGGACCCGAATTTATGTCCGAAATTATGCAGCAGTCAAAAGTTTTAATTACCATGTTTACATTAAAATTTAGGATTGAGTTTACAACTGTCACAAGAGAATGGTTGAACGTTGAATTGCATTTGATATAAATTTTTGATATTTGAATGTTCCATCTGAATGTCAAGCGATTTGGTCCTTAAAAAATAAAGAGAAAAAAATGCAGACTAGACAACGTTGATAAAATATTCATCACCACCGGACACAGAAAGATCAAAGCAAAATAAATTTGAATATTGAAAGTGCTTTTTAAGTTGAATGCGAAGAGGGGAAAATATTTCGGAGATATTAAAACTAAAAGTAGGTAATTATACTCTTCTTAGATAAGTGTTTATAATAAATAAGTCAGTTTGGTCGACAAACATTTGGGCCTGGGGCCCTTTCCCCAATTTTCACTTTAAATTGCTTGCAGAAGATTTAGATTTCATATCCGACGCTTAGGATACTTGTTCTTATTGGCAAAATTGTGAACATCTTTCCTTTTTCGGATCGAACATACTGAGGTCCCATTCATCGGACATGCTTTCTTTCGATAATTTCAGATCAGATCAACTGGTTCATGCACCAGCTCTGCGTCAAGGCCATCTGCATCTGCAGTTTTATTGGATCTAGGCTTTCATATAATGGCATGCTTAACTTATTCTGGGTAAGGTTAGGTTAGTTAGAATGGGCTGACGTTTGATCTTATTACCTTCACACTTAGATCAATGTAGATCCATTTTGATACCCTGGAGCATTATAACGTCCTAGAAACCTATGAGTTTATGTTTGGTCAGTTTTTAACCATTTTGTTGCCTAAGTGAAGTTTAACAGTTTGCTTTTTGAAGTGTCTGATAATTCTCCTAGTTCATTGAAAAAGTAATTGCCTAGACATTTTTTCCTAAAGTGGCAGATTGCTGGGCATTGACAAAGGAAGTGAGTGATATCCTCAGGTTCATCTTCGTCATTGCATCCTCTACATAGGTCATCGGTGGAAAGACCCATTTTCTTTTTGTGATAACCTAGTAGGTTATGTCCAGTTGTGATACTGATAAGCACTCGCAATGAAGGTCTGTTCAATGATATCAGCTTTTCAGATCCTTTCTTGTCATATTTCGGACAAAGTTTCCTGGAAGTTACACAGGAATCTAGGCATTCCCATCTTTCATTGGATTTTGGCATTATTTTGTTACCAATGATCTGCTTAATTTTCACAGAGTGGAATCCTGATTGATTTATCAATGAGAGAGGGTCAAGTGCTGATCTCCTCCTCGCTCTGTCCGCTTTTTCGTTTCCCGATATACCAATATGACCAGGAACCCAGCAGAGTCTAACGTTATGCCAAGAACCCTTAGCTCTTCGCGACAACAAGAAACAAGCTTTGATTTGACAAGAGTGGCAGAAATCACTTTTATTGCTGCTTGGCTATCAATGAAAACAGTGATATAAGCATGTGATAGCGCAATCATAGACACCTGTTTTGCAGCGTTTGTAACTGCCAAGATCTCGGTTTGGAAGACGCTGATGCTGTGATTTGGAAGTCTGAATGAACTGGCTAGGCTTAGGCTTTCTGAAAAGAAACCTGCCCCTGTTCCAACTTCCATTTTTGAACCGTCGGTATTTTCTGGGTTGGAAGCACCGCATTCTTGATCGTCACCTAAGTTGAACATGCTGCAAAAGTGATCTGTCTTCTATAGTGACTGCGATTCTACGATTATGTTCCCCTGCTTAACCGGCTTGAGTTCAAGGTTTGCCACCATCCCATGATCTGTCAACCATTTGGTTTAACCATTCCTCAAGGCATCTATCTATTTCCTTAAACGGGCGCTCTTCACAGTGCTTCTTTTTTTTGAGAACACGATGTACTTTCTTTCTTTTCTCTTACATCTTCTTGTAGTGGTCACAGGCAGCACTCTGTTCTTATTTCATCGAAATTTTTTGTGTTGTTTAGGCTACTGTTGTCTGCCTGGTGCTTGCAATCTTCATCGAATCATGAGCATCGTTTTGGAAAGCGAATACACATCAAAACCGGTTCCGATGACTCGTTTGAATAGCTACCTTTGGTCTTCAAAACTTAAAGTTAGCGGTCTAGTTGGAATAACACTCGATTGGAGAAGGCTCTGGTTATCTCTTAGCTTTCGGACATCAATTCTTTACAGCGTTCGTTCGAGTGCATTGTGAACATAATTTTTCCATTTGTTTATTTCAACAACATGGATGAGGGGCAAATGAAAGTTGGCTCCATGGAAAACTGAAAAATGCTCCGCAAGGATCAGACTGTTTTTAATATGGGTACCTAATTTTGCAAAATAACAAACCGGAAAGAAATGTTTTTTCTCGGTTTTTACGATGAGTCCTTTCTCTTGTTATTGCTACGTTTTAATAGTACAACAACCAACCGCTTGGTGACGGGCCTTGCAGTAGGTTGGACAATGCAAACAGGATGTTGCGGCCATGTTGTTTGCGGCGGGTGACAAATCAATTGTTTATAATTAGTCACCAACCCACATGCAAGCGTTGTGATCTTGACTCTCAATTTGGAGAAGAAGCAAGTGAAGACTTTCTAAAGAAATGATGAAGTTCAGTTTAATAATCAAATGGTGATGATGTGTGTTTCTAGCAGGTCACAAATTTGTGACTTGTGAAAAATGAGATTTCAAGTTTCGAAAGTTCATAAATCTCCCATAGATATTTTGTAACAAACAGTTCGACCAAAGCCAGGGAATCTAATAGAACTCGTCCTAGCTTAAACGTTGTCGAGCTGGGTGGATTGGTACCTACTAAAGGAATGCAATTTAAATAACAATATTTATGGTTGAGTAAAAGTCAACAACAATCAAGTGCAGCAGACTTTGTCTACCAAATATTCCAAAATATTCGACAATCTCTTATATTTCTCACCCCAAAAAATATTGTCATTATACCGAGCTTAAAATTCAATACAAACACTCAGCGGGTATTCAATGAAATTTCATCAGTGACTCAGCAAACAAAAGTGAATCAAAGTTCAAATACCACAACTCTATAGGATCACATTTACGCATGCATGCAAGGATGTCGTTTGTGCGACCGTGAGTTATGAATATACAGAGCTGTGGAGTGTGTATATATGGTACAATACCAATAATAATTGTACATGGAGTGTTCATGTCCGTTGATGATGTTTGTTCAATAGGTTTTCCCAAAGCGGCATCGCATAAAGCAATGAAGTCAATACGCGCGGTCGTATCCTGCCACCCTTTTCATCAATGATCGGTGTGGCGTGTTGGAAGAACGGTGTTGACTCTTCCATCACCAACAGACATGCAAATAGTTGACATGACTATAATCTCATTTTGGTTAACTCATTTGCATTCACGACTAATATCGTGTGCGGTGAATAGGGAGGCATTGCTCGTCGTTGCCGTTGCTACCACGTTTTCATGAGCCACGATTGCATTCACCTGATTAAGTCATGTAGTAGCCAAATATACATTTGAAAACACTTCACTACCAACAATGACACTATACCAGAAACAGCAGCAGCAGCAACATCAGCAACCAACCAGCCAGCCAGCCAGCCATGTCATATTCCAGTACCAGGACCTTTGAGCAGTCTGAATGCTTAATCAAACCAACAACGGTATAGGGGGAGGGAGGAGTAAGCTTATTTTTAGCTGAATAGTCACTGAATTAATGTATTTCGTTCGGTATAAGGGGGGCAAGCTAGCGAGCGGTAGCTGACGGGCGGTGGAAAAATACAACCGAATACGTCTGGGTTTGGCATCCACTGAGAGTGTATTTGTAATAACTGGGATACAATAAACTTTGAGTGATGGATGTTGAACAATTTTTGGAATCGTCCTGTGAAGATGGATGATTTTAGTCGACTGGTTTTGCATAATGATGGCGTTATGAAAAATATAATGACATTTGTGAATTGCGTAATGTATTTCGTAGAAAAGAGGGACTTAATAGGACACTAAGCTGACAATATGAGTATGAAGTATTTGATGCCAAATGGAGTGAGTGGAGAGGGTTTGGTTTGTTTTTAATGAGGTTTCGAGTAATGTGCTCCAAGCCACCAACCGATCAAGATTTGAAATTTAGTCTATGAAAGGTTGAAGTGTGAGATGTAGAAAAGCGTAATAAGATGAGTTTGGTTTTCAGTAAATGTCAACTGAACATAAACTTATTGTTGGCAATTGTGGCAGTTCACTTTCCTTCTTTCAAAAGAAACGTATGTATATGTATATGTATGTTTTTAAAAACACTTCAAAAAGTTTATATTTTTACAATGAAGAAGCCGTCCTTCGATGAGATGACTTCAGTGACTTTCGTGGCCGGGTATGATGTCCATGTCCATACACTCTACATAGCCGTCGTATGATTTTGCTTAAATCAGTGTTGATGTGCAAACTCGTACAATTGATGTTGTCAATGCTGCATCTCCTTCTCCACTTACCATCCATGACACCAAAAATTTTGGCAGAATATTGAAATCAAACCACAACTTTGGGCTTCTTAATCCTTCAACCTTTACGTCATACAGCACATCCATCCGCATCTCGTTAGCCACTGGACCTAACAAATCTAAGGTGACATCATAATGTGCTACTCCGGCAAAGACAATATCTTCGACGACTAGTAATTAAATGGTGTGTCAGAAACGGTCTCTCCGTCAATCCTCTTAAAACCGAGGTTGTACTCTTCACGAGACGTATAGAAAATTGACTGGTCTGACCCAACTTACGCTTAAAGGCGTCAACATCCCCTTTTCAAATGAAGTCAAACATCTTGGAGTGATCCTGTATAACAAGCTTCTTTGGTCTAAACATGTCGAGTCTTTAATTATTAAAGCACTGTCAGTCTTCTGGCAATGTAAAGGAGCCTTTTGTAAGACATGGGGTCTTTCACCGAAAAGGGTCCTTTGGATCTATACGGCTATGATAAGACCAATCATCTCCGTCAGTTGTTTGGTGGAATAAGCTCGCTCGTAAATACGTTATTGCCTCGTTTGCCAAACTGCAAAGAGCAGTTTGTCTTGGTATTACCGGGGCCTTCCCTAGCACACCGGGAGCTCGAGCTGCTCTCGACGCACTGCTGAGTCTTCCTCCCCTTGTTACCTACATCATGGGGTGTACTCTCAAGACCATTTCTCGTTTGAAGAGATGTGGTCTCTGGCACAATTCACACTGGAGCTTTGAGGAACTCGCAAGCAGCATATCTTTTGACTCACGTCTAATGGATATGCCGTCTGACACGATGATCCCAAGGCTCAAACTGCGTCAAAATTATTCAGTCAACTTTCCTTCGGTTCAGGACTGGTTCGCTCCAGAATCTGAGCCTGGAAAGAACTGTTATGTTAACAGATGGCTCCAAAACTGACAGGGATTCTGGTGCTGGTGTCTTTGTGGAGAACGACGACATACGACTGCACACATCTTTGGGATCATACGCATCCGTTTTCCAAGCGGAGGCATGTCCTATCCTAATGGCTTCGAGCCACGTTACGAACAATGGATGGACGGGGAGAAGTAACTTTGTTTGCAGCGACAGCCAAGCTTTGCTTAAGGCCCTTCTCAACCCTCTAACCACTTCGAAAGTGATCCAGGAATGCAAGAGCTCTCTGAATGCGGTCGGAAGATTAAATTCCTTGAGTCTCATTTAAGTTCCGAGTCATCACGGCATAACTAGAAATGAGATCGCCGATGAACTTGCTAAGGAAGGATCTCAGACAGCTTTCTCAGGACCAGAACCGTCGCTAGGTCTGCCAGCATCCTCAGTGAGGGCTTCAATCAACGATTGGATCTGTGAAGAGCACAACCGAAAATGGCATGCCTCCATTGGATGCAGACAAACCAAGTCTATGCTCCCCAACGTTAGTAAGAAGACTGCAACATTTTTTGCTAGCTCGTAGCAGAAAAGACTGTAGAAGGCTTATTGGCGTTGCCAGCGGGCACTTCTCTTTTGCCAAGCATTTAAACGTGTTAGGCTTAAGTGATACCACACTCTATGATTTTTGTGGAGAAGATGAGGACACCGCAGAGCATGTCCTGCTTTTTCTTGCATGAGGTTACAGATACTCGGCGCAGATATGGTGAGAGCTGGTAACTTATGCTCGTTATCATGGCAGCGTCTTTTGGCTTTTCTCCGAACATCTGGAAAGCTCCTATAACAAATAGAAGGTTGCTAACTGGTAGTACATACAATGGACCGGTATTTAGGTCTTAGTGCTCCAGCTGGTATTTTAAAAACCTCGAATAGAAAAAAAGTAATTAAATGAATTTTAAAAATTTCGTGTATGGTTTTGATGAGTTCTACACTTTTCGGTCAAGAACAATGTTTGAGAAAGAACTTGTTAAGAAATCGAAGTTTTCGGTGTATTCATCGTCAACCTTGAGCGAACATTGCTCTTTATAGCTCATCTACATGCAGATTCTGACACATGTATGTGGCCTTGAATCGATGAATAGGTGGTTAGATCGATTTGATAGCCTTGTAATTTTCCTAATATCCGCAGACTTTCCGGTATAAAAGACATTGTTGAGGATCTGTGAGATTGATACTAAATGACTCCGAAGAAGTCAAGATCAAGAAGACGAAGATTCTTAGCTGTAGCTGCCACAGTTGAGAGCGTATAGCTTTTTTATGTTGCGGCTGAATGAAAATGTTGGTAACATGCGATGTCTAGTATAGTATATACAAACATTTTAAGCCGTGCTTTACCACGATTCATCACTGTGGAGATAATGTCATCATTGCCGTTAAGCAGTCAGCGTCGATGATGGCTGTATTACTATGTGTGGATTGTTGTACCTTGGGAAAGTCTATAAAATTCATTGGGGTTGTTCTATAAACGCTTCGGATAGCTTTTTGTTGTTGTTTAAGTGTTAAACATTTAGTAGAGGCACAAAACCCTTATCTATTAGAAAGCTCCCTGAAGGTATCTGAGAGTTTTTTGTACACTTTCTCTTCTTTTGCTCAAAGAGCTCACATGCAGTCTGTCCGTTTTTGGAGTTGCATTTTGTATAAGTATCGTGGTTTAATACAAGCCTGTTTTTAAAGAAGGAGCACCTACCCCAGATCAATTGCCGGTCCAGATACATACTAGCAACCTGGCTAGCACCCTGCTTTTGATTTGAAATCCCCTTGGAGGCTGAGTCAAGATGAAACTGGGAGGCTGAAATAAAAGAAGTTAAAACAGTTAAGGAAGTTCTTTAAGTGGTGATCAACATATTTTTCAAGCGCAGTCCATCCTTCCTTTCATCATTTAGTAGGAAGGACTAAAAAGAACTTCACATGGCCCAATGGACACAGTCTGAGATGTTTGTCACATGGCTCCTAAAATAGGTTTTTTTGCATAAATAAATCCGATGAAACGTCGCAACGAAAAAAAGGTTAATAAGCCCAAACAAGTCCGTGCGAACCCGAGAGTAGCCTCTCATTTTTTAAACATCTAAATTGCTCTGCAATATGTTCACGTGTTTCTCTTTTTTTATTTCTTTCCCAAACACACCAAATTAGTATTATTTAAATTGATGTATTTTTAATAGGAAGACCTTGATAGAATTTCGGTACCATAAGTCAGATGTAGTCAATCACCTACTTCAGCACACGAAATCCGATATAATCTCAAGCTAAAAAGATATTCCACCCTGAAAGAGAGATACCTCTAATCTATGGCATGTCAAGAGCTTCTCAAATATCCCTGTTCCCTCTTAGAGAGTATGTTTGGATGTATATGTATAATGTACATATCTAGAACTAACGTCTGAACAACCATGACCGATTGAATTTATATCAAATTTCGTATACTTTTCTCCTTGTTGTTGTTCCTTGTTCCTTGTGCCGAAAACGAGAATTAATGTTTAACGCTTCACCGGATACAGGGCAGGCATGTGGGCGGATGGATTACGGATATGTCTATTGCACTCGTAAAACATCCGCTTTTATGGGTACATAAAGTGTTTTGTCGTCGGTCGTCCTTTCCCCCTTTTCCTCGCTGCTGTGCTATCTAATCTATCAGTCTCTCTAGTCCTTCCACCACTTTTGCCCTTCACTCCTTCGCATTCAATTCGTGTAATGTGCGATGTGGCATTTTGCACGCTGTATTTATTGTTATTGATTTTTTTTCCCAACTTATTTGCGCGCCGTAATGGGGTGAATATGTTTGGTTCATGTTGATTCTTCTTTCATTTTTGCCTCTTATTCTTATTCCATCGAACAAGGGCATTAAAGTCAGTCAGTATAAAGAGGGTTGGCTGCTTTGCTTACTCGATGATTGTGTGCATGTCAATGGATTCGTTTTATGTAAAATGGTTTTTATAGATTTAATATATCAGGTTGTTATCGAACTTATGGCGCGCGGTGGCGGGAGTAGCTGGTTGTGATGAATGACTGACTTGTGGTGAAGGAGCGTTTGAGGGGTGAAAGTAATAAAAATTCCATCAATTTGTTGATTTTGACATGCGATGTGTCGCTTGTTTAAGTGCAGGTCGTGGGAGGGTGGCAGAGGGCAGAAGAGTGCGCGCCTTCTCACTCCTTCCCCATTTACATTCGAAAATGATGAAGAGGAACAAATTGTGAAAAATTAGTTGTTTAAGGAAGCTTTCCACTCGAATTGATTACAAGCAAACATGCAACGACCAGGTGTTCCCATTTGCTACACTTGAATTTGATTGATTAACTTTTATTTTTACTTGGGTTTGTATAAATCCAGGACGATGTTTAATCTTATTGCTTACCAGGGCTCGAATTATGTTACCTACTATAGTTCAAAATCTATGTGAACTGAAACACGTGTAAGAAAGTTAAGCTATCCGGGATATGAAGTTCTCGTCCTAGTAGCACTCCTGTAGTGGTATTTCACGAGTATCACCTCTACCTCTTACGAAACATAAACAGGTCAGTAGAATGTAATGTTGTCAAGAACTTAGCTGCCGAGATCCGACAAAAGCTGAAGCGACGTCACGTCTCTGGTTTTAAGACCGGTAAACTAAATTGTACACAAGTTGTTCTCCTTTTAATGAAGTGCAGGGCTTATCATAGGTGCGTTTTGTCTCCACTCAGCAATCCTATATGATCAGCTCAGCAATGTACTCTACTACTGAGCACAAAAACAAATCATACTCAGCTAAACGACCTCAATTTTTGATTTGTTTTTTTTTTTTTATTCAAAGGTAAAACCCGCTGATTAGAAAATTGCTGATTTGCCACTAAAAAGCACCTCACGTCAATTTTTTTTTACCCCAAAAATTGGACTCTTCAATCTGTATTTTCTCTAAATTACTTACGACGCGACGGGAGGTTGCAAAACGGGGGACAACTCTACACAAACTGCTAGAAGTAGCTTACTTTAGCCCATTAAAAGCCCTTAACGACTGCTCATCTTAAAATGTGGTGGGAGAAAACTTAAAAAAAATTAAGTGGCTTATACTGACGCACTGCAACGTTTAGCGGATTCCTAACTGCTCTGTTCTAACAGCACTGTTGATATAAGTTCTATTACTAATTACTCTCTGAGGTCTTGTCAATCCCATCCGAAAGCCGATGCTCATGAAAAAAATGTTTGTAGATTCGAACTTCGTATTCCACCGAAGTTATAAGCAAACATTACGCCACGCACGGGCGCTACAATAGTCGTGCCAGTTTTTGTCTTACAAATACTATAGGTGTCGTTGAATGGTACCCGTTGCGTAGTCGTAAGCTTGTCTGCCTGTTACGCGAGAGTTTCGTGGTTTGAATCCCAATAGAAAACAGAAAATTTTTCTGACGGATATAGCCTTTCACGACGAATTGGCAAGTGCCCCGATACTTAACTCATTGCCATGAAAAGCGCTTTCTCATTTAGCCGACCGGAATCAAAAGAAAATTATGTAGGTCCACTCACTTCCTTCACAAGGCATGACTGTGAGAAATGTGCAAAGCCCTTTGGCTCCCACGTTGCACCACCATATTCATTTTATTTGTAAAGGTGTCGGTGAGGTAGACGGGAATAAGCAATTTCATCAAAAAAGGGCTTACCGAAAGCTTCTTATACCAAAGGTTCACTCTCCAACGAAGCCTTGTAGATATATGCCCTTCTCTGTAATTCAAAGTCGTGTAAGCTCTTCTTAAAGCCTTATTTAATATCAAACTTAGTGATCAAACTCATAAAAACAGATATGGATAAAAGAAAAATCTATTAGGCACCACAGTGAGCTTAACTTTGGCCTTACAAAACTAGAAACAACCAAAAGGAATGTTAAAGCTGGTGTCAAAGTCCTTGCATTGTTGTTATGGGGCACGTAAGTTTCCCCAAATGTCGATTTCAAAACAAATAAATTTTAATTCCAAAACACGTACATGCACCCACACTTATGCACATGAAAAAATTCATTTAAAATGAAATTTTAATGACATAAGCAAGTAATGTCATTCTATTCATCTAAATTAATTTGTTCCTGGAATTTAGAACAAAACCATTATCCCCTTGCTCTTTATTGCAACTCTCACAGCTATATAAGTCCAACAGCCATTGTGGGGTTTATTTAAGATTTACTCCAAAAACAAGGACTAAACCTACACACAATCCACCCCAAAAAAAGGGAGTCCTTCCGTCTCAGTCCTCAGCCACTCTTGCTCGTGCTTCTTCTATACTGAATGTCAACTCGCACATCCCAAGCCCAAATGGATGACAGCCTACACATAACAATGGCGCTTAAGCTCATTGTGGATTTATTATTCTCATAACAATCCTAGTAGTACTACATTTATACCAAAGCAAACACAATACACGCATAGACGACACAGGTAAAGTTTGGGTCCCTGTGGGAAGATATATACAGAAATTTACAGAAAACAACAGCGTTTAGATGTTCACCTTTTACAAAGTCCGCTTTATCCGTACATATACTAGATAAACGGAACTGCGTTAGAGTAAGAGGTGCTTCATAGCATACACATGGAGTGTTTCTTTTCTGCTTTTTTCTTTTTTTTTTGCAAGGACGATATAGCGAGCGGTAGGTGAATGTAGTCATCTACAAGGAGCAGCAAAAAAGGTAAAATTGTTTTTATCCACATCCTACAAAAATTCCCTTAGGATTCCGAAATACACAGAAGAAACAAAAAAAAAAAAACAAAAATTGTATTTCACTTCCACAAGGCATGTTTATCGCTATATTCCCATATAATCTCGTTTAGTGTTCACAGTGAAATGCTCTTCGGGCAGGGCCTCGCTGAGCGCTTATGTCACCAGAAGAGGAATAACAAAACGGAGAAAGTCAGTAGGGTTTGTCATTTTGCTTGAAACTCGTGCTAAAGTGGTTTGTTATTTGTAAACAGAGTTTCCACATAGCAACTGTATCCTTTTTTTTAAAGGAAGAGTTGTTTTTATGGCAAATAACTTTTCAAATGAGTATCTTGTGTTTGTGTTACTATGTATAAATGTACCTTTACTGCTTGGTTTTGGAGTCCATTTTGTTAGAGTAGTTTGAAATCATAAAAGGGATACATTCGATTTAAGAATTTCTCGTTCAAATCCTTTTTGCACTATTGAACAGCTGTAGGTTTTGTACATATGAACCCATGTTTCAAATGTGGGAGTTAAACTGCCTTAAACATTTTTGCAAAAAATTTACCAGATGCTCGTCTCACTTAAATCTAAGTAAAAGCTTACATCATGATGTCTTCTCTTTCATTAACATTCATTCACAGATTGTTTTCACTCTCCGCCTGTTGAGAAAGATATTGGATAATTATTCCAATATTTAAGACAGCATAGGGGTTGATATCTATAGCCTGCCTGTTCGAATCCTTTCAATTGGTAACTTCTTCGAGAGAATTAAACATCTTTTCGAAATGTCACAGGAATTTCCTAGCTTACTTCATAGAAATACATTGTTTTTCTGCAGAAACCTTTTAATGGTAAGGGAGTGATCTTAGACAAAAAACTGAATTGGGGTCTCAATATACAAGAAAGACACAAAAAATCTATGATAGCACTGTATTCGTGCAGCAGGATTTTTGGCAAAAAATGGGCACCAAATCCCAGAATCATCCTGTGGATGTATACTGCCATTGTCAGACCTATCCTATCTTATGGCAATTTGGTCTGGTGGAAGGTGCTGGAAAAATCCACAAATTTAAAAACCCTAACCAAAGTACAAATTAATATCAGCCTGTATTTGCGTAACTAGTGCAATGAGAACTACACCAACCGCGAGCTTGGAAGTAATCCTCAATCTCACACCTCTTGATCTCTATGTTCAAGAAGCGGCAGCAAACAGCGCACATAGACTAAATCAGTGTAATGTCTGGAAAACCAGCCAAACAAGACACGCACAGATTTTATCACGCTACGCAGATAACAATATCTGCACGGATTACATAACTCCATACCTGGACTCTAAAAAATCCTTCACAACCAGCTTCTCCAATAGACATGATTGGGAGAGTGAAACTCCTTACCTATATCATATCTTATATCTTACCTATATCATATCTCCTTACCTTACCATATCTATATCAATCTATACCGACGGCGACGGTTCAAAAATGGAAGTTGGAACACGTGCAGGTTTCTTTTCAGAAAGCCTAGACCTAGCCAGTTCATTCAGACTTCCAAATCACAGCAGCGTCTTCCAAGCTGAGATCTTGGCAGTTACAAACGCTACAAAACAGGTGTCCATGATGGCGCTATCACATATGCTGATATCACGTTTTTCATTGATAGCCAAGCAGCAATAAAAGCCACTCTTGTCAAATCAAAGCTTGTTTCTTGTTGCCGTGAAGAGCTAAGGGTTCTTGGCACACAGCATAACGTTAGACTCTGCTGGGTTCCTGGTAACAGTAGTATACCGGGAAACGAAAAAGCGGACGAACTAGCGAGGAAGGGATCAGCACTTGACCCTTCTCTCATTGATCAATCAAATAGGATTCCATCCTGTGAAATTAAAGAGATCATTGGTAACAAAATAATGCGAAAATCCAATGAAAGATGGGAATGCCTGTTTTACTTCCAGGAAACTATGGCCGAAATATGATAAGAAAGGATCTGAAAAGCTGCTATCATTGAATAGTCCTTCATTGCGAATGCTTATCAGTATCATAACTGGACACAACCTACTACGTTACCACAAAAGAGAATGGGTCTTTGCACCGATGACCTGTGAAGAGGATGCAATGACGAAGATGAACATGAGGACACCACTCACTTCTTTTGTCAATGCCCAGCAATCTGCCAATTTAGGAAAAAATTTCTAGGCAATTACTTGTTTAACGAACCAGTAAGCTCCTTACCAAGTTCACTACATAAAACCCGAGCCGAAAGTCTTCGCGTATATTACGGTAATGTTATTTGAAATTGAGAAGACAGCCATTATTGAGCCAGTTTCAAAAATTCTCGCCTTGCCAGATTGGCAAAATGCCATATTAGGTTTCATGTTTTTAAAAAAAAAAGTCGACCATGGTGTTTGTTTAATGTTCAGGATAGCAGGCCATGAAAACTTAACAGCGTGTTATTTTACTTTGCCCCCACGGAAGAACCATGCGTATATTTTACTGGGATTTTTGAAATCGATTTTAAACAAAAGGTAGATATAGATACTTCTTACATACTTCCTTTTAGTCTTTTACTTTTAGCAGTTTCATCCCTTTTGACAAAATCGCTCGTATGGTATTGCAAGAAATCGTGTGGATAGATGTTACTCATCAAAAAAGTTTCGCAGAGTAATTAAAAGAAATCATAGTCAGTGTGCCAATTCAGTTTACATTAAGTGAATTTTCCCGACCGCGACCCTACTTTTGTTGAATTTACCTCAGGTTGAGCATAAAATCAAATCACTTTGTCGAAAAGTACTTCCTTTTAAGTTTATACCCTTAGATCTCCTTAGCGGGAAGAGTTAAAGTAAGCAACTGAATACCACCTAACTACAAAAATTCCTCACAAGGCAATGGTTGTGAGAAATGCGCTAGGCAACGGGGCTCTTCGCTCTGTTGCGCCATCTTATTTATTTATATATTTACATCCACACAGTCTCAAGTATCGAAATCAATCAAAACACCAGATATGTCACAGGGACAACTAACATCGATAGATGATGGTCCTCATACCAATTACCAACTCTTCAAATAACACTGCTATCGTTACAGGTCAATCATTACAGTAGTCATAGCAAAAGCAACATGGAAGGTGTACTGTTCGTTCAAGATTATCGTTTGTCACAGTTTAAACCTATTTGCCGAGGTTCCGTATCATTGACGAAAAGAAGCTCGATGGTTCATTACGCCTAACTAATTGCATTAAAAAGAGAGCCAAACTTAGGCTTCAAAGTTCCTCAAAGCAGGGTCGGGTCTCAAGGAACTTAGCCAAATGGGGCGCTTTATGAATAGATATGTAAATAACATAGTAAGTTAGTGCAATAGAATTTTTGAACCAATTTTAATTAATTAGAACAAAGCAAGAAAAAGAAAAATGTAGAATCCATCGCTATACTCATTTGGAATATTTGATTTATGATTGATAGAGGATAGTCATATTTGCATATATGTAGTTATGTACAATACAAACAAAAATATAAATTTTGCAGAAAATTAAATATCAGACAGATAATGTCTACATACCTACCTTACCTATTCCTTTGAATTGGCTCCTTAAGTATAAGCCCTATCATAGTTTCCACGACGAATACTGCTCTGTTGTGCATCACTCACAGTCCATGTAATTATTTTCACATTCCAACAGAGAAGTCCTTTTCAAACAGACTTTATTTGATTCACTCTGTCAATGTTGACACTCGTCCTTAATGCTTCTAAAAAAAAAATCAATAGCAACAGAGCAGAGAGCAACACCCGAAAAAACACACTCATTTAAACAAAATGGCCAACTCAACTGCAATAGCATGAACATTGGCAATTTGTCAGTTCGTTTAACGAAAGAGTATCCCGCAACAGAGGCAAAAACAAAAAAAAAACAGACTTAAGTAAATAAAATTTTAAATTCGCCAGTAGTTCATTAAAAAGCCAACATTTCGTGCATATTTGCAAATCAAATGACTTTGGAGTATTTAATCTCAGCAAACTTTGAGAGGAAAAATTGTTGGACAGCAGCAGCGCCATCGTTGGCCCGTGGTCTTTTTCGTCGTCCTTATAATCAACATTTTAATTTAAATCCATTTGCAAAGACACCAAGCTTTTCAAACAAGGTGTAACTATAAGTCAGAGTGCTAGCAAGCCACTTTGCAATTTTCTACAGAAAAAAAAAAAAAAAAATTCAACTGAAAAATCCATAAAACTTTTCCGTTGTCCTTTCCTTGCATGCACTCGTTTTGAGTGAATTGGTAGAGATGTGGGTGTATCCTGGCAATCTACACAATTGTACACAAAATGTATAAATTCCAGCGTTGAAAAATAAAAGCAAATGCAAAATGGCACAAAAAAATAAATAAAAAAAAGAACCATGTGCAAACGGTCTGAATAAATCTGACATAAAATTGAAATTCAAGAGTTTTTCCATGGAAAGCAGTGTGGAGATTCCTTTTTTCACTTATTCCACATTGTATGCGTAGATGTGTGTGTGTTTGTGTGTGTGTGTTTAATAAAATCCAAAAGGCAAATAGATAGGCAGACAAGTGCCACTGAGTAGGTATGGTATAGTATGTCTGTGCGGGAGTGACTTTATGAGATATTTACCACACCAAAGTTTTAATCGCATCGCACACAGTCTGGGTACAATGACAGATAAACAGAGTATGGTTGGGAAAGTAATTTGGCTTTTTTGAATTAACATCAAGTTTTTATGATTTGCTAGACATCGTTGCACAAGTATCATCAGACAATCTAGGTACGATACCGTTTTTGTGATACTAGGTTGGATGAAAATTAGAAGAGGAAAAACTAGTGTAAATAAATATTTAATTTCATTAAAATTGCGTCAGCAATTTACGAGAAAATCGGATAAAAAACATTTGGTCCTTTTAAAGATTTTATAAATATAACGACTACCGATCACTATATTCGCTTCAAAAGTCTAAGATATCGACTTCGAAAGTCTAAGTGTAAGTAGATATTCCCATTTTAACCAGCGCAGCGTTCAAACCATGTCCAATCGAAGCTCCACTTTTGAAGAGAAGATAAAATCTAAGCTCCGACTTCTTCGAGGTTAACTATTCTTTCCCACATAGAAAATTTAAGATACGTAAATTGTGGTACCCGTGGTGTAATGGTTAGCATGTCCACCTGCTAACCCAGAGGTTCGAGGTTCGAATCCCAGCAGAGGCAAAATGCAAAAATGTTTTTCCACGGGTATCGCCTTTCGCGAGGAATTGGCAAGTCCTCCGATAATAAATTCATTGCCATGAAAAGCGCATTCTCAATTAGCCGTTCGGAACCGGCGAAAAATTGTAGGTCCCCTCCATTCCCTCACAAGGCATGGTTGTGAGAAATGCGCTAGGCCCTGGGGCTCCTCGCTCTGTTGCGCCACCCTATTTATTTATTTTTAAATTGGAACTGAAATTATAAATGGGCAAATGAAAATGCAATAAGGCGCGTAACAAAACTAGAGGAGCTTTGGAACCTAGCGCACTTCAAGGACCTACAATTTCATGCCGAATTCGAACGGGTAAATGAAATTGTGTGCATCTCATGGCAATGTCATTCTCTCGACTTGCCAGTTCCTTGTGAAATTTGACACGTTCTTAAATGGTTTTCAAACTGTTGACATAGTATCGGTATTTCATTGTCCAAACCAAAATAGTCAGCTTCGAGGCGGCCAATTGACACCGTCTTGGCTGATTGCGGCATAGGCTGTGTGGCAAATTGGCAATTCACGCCACGCTGCATGATCCAGAGGTCGTATAAGTCCATGTCACCAATCTCATTTTAAAAAAAAAATTGTTTAACTCACACTCGCGGCTGCTACAGCCACATATTAGTCTATGCGGACCGTCCAGGGGAACCTTGAGAGATGTCCACTGACATTCCTTTTTTGCAAAAAATTGAAAACGGCAAGGCGAAGGCGGCGGCGCGGCGGCTGCGCTCTACTTCATTTCTGACAAAACTTCTTTCAAAAGACACGGATGGAGTACATAGCATTAACTTTGGAAGCAAGCTCTCAACATTTCTCAACTTTGACCAAGCTCAAAGCAACTAATTTCGTTCCGTGGAGGTGAAATACTAGGTTTGTTTGTTGAAGCCCTAGGGTCGCCCTCGGGTCGCCACAAAGCATTTTTGACAAACCTAAAGTCGCCCTGAATGTCAAATTGAGTGTTTTTTGAGCCCTAGAGTTGGCATAGGTTTCCCCTCAACTCGCCCTAGGTTTTTGCTGTGGCGATTTGAGGGCTGTTAAATGGCTTGTATTTTTTTTAATGACAGAGATATGTGGTGATTTATGGTTTAGCGTATTTTGAGGACTTGGAAACCCAGGTTTTCTTGACAACTCATAGGGTTGTCAAGAAAACCTGGGTCAACCTTGGGGAAAGTTCAACGAACGGTCCTACTGACTTTCTTTTGAAAGTTCGAACGCGAACTAGCTGCCAAAACATTCTACTATCATTTAAAAGGAAACAATTAGACAAGTCACTTTCATGAAAGAAAAAGTAATGGTTATGGTTAATGTTGTTTCAAATTTACTCCGGAAATTTTGTATTTGATTGTGAGTAACTTTGCGGTAGATTGCTGGTTCAGTGACCTATTTCACCAAAACATAAGTAACCAAAAATCTGTACTTAATTTACAATTACAAATTTGCAATTTAGTTTTCGCTTGTAATCAATGCGGACAAGATTGTAGAAAAAGCTATTGTGGATGACAAGTGTTCAAAATTTCTGTTGCCTCGAGTTTTTTTTTCTCAACGCGACAGCTTTTTCGAGAGAATATTGAATGCTGAGCTGAAAACACGAATATGAGAAAAACAAAAAAGGGTACTGTAGCTGCTCTAGTTTTAAGTAGTTTTAATTAGTGTAACTAGTTTGAAGAAACACCAGTAAAAAGGCTCAAAAAACCTAAGTTTTTTTTAAATTTTATTAGTTTTAATATAAGTTATAGTTTGAAATAGATATGGTAGCACTTGGCCGAGAGGCATTAAAATTAAATTATTACCCGTCTAGGGTCAGTAAGTCAATTAACTGAACCACGTGTATCTAGGTTCTACCATAGGTGCTTTTACGGGACACTGTCTAATAGGAAGACACGCCAAAAGACTGGTGTGTTTTCTGCAGAGGCTGCATAGACGAAGAAGAGGAAGAAACCGTTCAACACTTTCTTTGCTCATGCCCTGCACTACTTCATAGGAGGAAAACTCATCTCGGTGAATTCTTCTTCGATGATACTAGCGACTTAGCTTACATAGACCCTAAAAGTCTTCCGAAATACATTAAAAGTTCCGCGTGGTTCGACTAGCGGGTGATTAACCGGCTTGTCCCATAATGGGAGAAAAATGGGTGATCCACTCGTTAGTCTTATATCGAGTTTCTGAGATCGGTTCACTGGTGATTTGATGGCTTATCTCACCGAAAAGTGGAACCAATCTTTACATTGTTTTGGAGAAAGTAAGATAATTGCGCTTGATATTTCTAAAGCATTTGATAGAGTTTGGCATCAGGCTCTTTTATCGAAAATGCGTGCTTTTGGTATCGATGAGTCTCTTCTTCGTTGGATTAGAAACTACCTTTCCGACCGTTCAATACAAGTTGTTGTATTGGATGGCTTCAAGTCTGATACCCACTTCATAAATGCTGGTGTGCCCCAGGGCTCCGTTTTGTCTCCGACTCTCTTCCTCATTTTTATCAATGATTCTCTTGTCTGAAACTTCTAACCCGCTTAACTGTTTTGCTGACGACTCGACCCTCAGTTTTTCATATTCGTTTCCAAATTCACGTCCCTGCTCTTCGGATGTGGAACTGGAACGGTTGCGTATGATAAGCTCATTGAATTCTGACCTTAACATCATTGTTACATGGGGTCATAAGAACCTAGTAGACTTTAATGCTGCCCCTTGTCGTTGAAGCTCAACATTCACCCATTGCCATTGTCCATGAATGGTACCTGCATCCAAGAAACCGAAAAGCTGTCAGTGCTTGGTATTTGTGTAAACTATGATCTTTGTTGGAATGACCACATATTCGAGGTCGCCTAAAACGCTGCTAAATGCTTAGGCTTCTTGAGACGATGCAGGAAGTTCTTCACCCCTTCTGATCTGGTTACAATTTATCTAACCTTCATCCGCCCAAAACTGGAGCATAGCTCCCATATCTGGTCAGGTGCTTCTCAAACATCTTTGCACCTGCTTTATAGGGTACAAAATAGAGTGTTAAATTTGATAGGTGATAGTTCAATCCTAGAATCGATTGATTCTCTTGAACATCGTCGAAATGTTACCTGTCTCACTCTTTTTATCGCTTTTTTCAAAAGCAGTGCTCTAGTGAAGTAGCCAGTTGCGTTCCTCCCCAGAAACAAGTAGTAGTAGTAGTAGTAGTAGTAAAAGTGTGATTTTATTTAACAAAATAATTCAAAATCATGTTTACAGATTCACAATATACAGCATTGGCTTTTGCCGTCAGCCAGACGAAAAAGAGAGTATTATTTTGAAAATATTACGATTTAATTTGTTCTATAAATATTTAATTAAAAGAAATATATATCTATCATAAACTAATATTAACAGTTAAAATAATCTCAAGTTTTTTTTTTTTTCTTTTTTTTTTTTTTTTTTTTCTGTTTTTAAAATGCTTCATTTAGGATTTGGTTGCGATATCTTAAGGCGGCTTTCACATAATTGTATAACGAATTCCACTCTTGGCCGTTTAGAGCTTCAACAGCTTCACTCAAAGTTAAGGTAGATTTTCCCCAATAGGCAAGTCTTATTTCTTTCAAAACAGGGCAGATAGCTAAGAAGTGATATGTATTTTCTGTGGTTCTGTGGTTGCATAGGGAACACTCTGTATTTCTCGCTGGGGCATATGGCTGGAAATTTAGACGAAGTAACTCTCCTCTGGTTTTAAAAATGGTAGAGATTGTGTGAATCGAATATCGATCATTGAAATAATTATTGGCACTAAGGTTATGCTGCAAAATTTTGTACATCATTCTAGACTCACTTCGTTGAGCCATCTCAGCATATTGTTCAAAGCTTGTTTCCTCGATCTTTGCCAGCAACACCTCAAAGTTCTTATTCCATTCCTCCAACCCTGTCTCCATCAATTCGACGTTGTACAGAAGTTCTAGCCGTGACCATTCAGCAAAAAATTGGGACTTTCGCTGCAGCAGGTTTCTTGCAATTATGTTGGGTAGTCGATGATTTGAGAGAGCTAGTATTTTTCTTACATAATTAAAATGCATTTTGAGTGAGAAAATGTAAAGCGGTGATACTCCAGTCTCCAGATGTAGCATATATGTTGGTGTATTTTCTGGCAATCGGAATATTTTTTTGAGAAAGTACCTTAATAATTTCTCTACTTCATCATATTGTCGAAAACCCCAAATCTGACCAGCATAGCACATAATTGCTCGCATAACCGCTTCAAAAAGTTTGTACTTAGCGCTTGGGGCAACGTTTATTTTTCCCAGCCTTTTTATAGCCTTTTTCGAGTCGATGAGCTTACCTTGTAGATGTTTTTTGAAAGAGAGTTGTGGTGTGATGACTACTCCAAGATATTTGTATTCCTTAACTATTTCGAGCGGTTCATTTTCCCAGATCCATTTTTCATCTCTTGCGTATCTGCCTGTTCCATTACGGAAAACCAGTATTTTGGATTTGTTGGTGTTAACCGTGAGGTTCCACATGCGACAATAGTCACGCAGCTTGTTGATCATCATTTGCATCGTTTGCGGTGACTCCGCTAGTATGACGATATCGTCTGCGTACATAAGTGCTTTGATGTTAACTCCCGCAAAACTAATTCCTCCAGTCAAAGCCGATGATAGGTCATCCAAAAAGAGCGAGAAGAGAAGTGGACTTAGCAAACAGCCTTGTTTAACTCCGGTATTAGTATGAAACCAAGCTGACCTCTCGCTTCCATCCCAAACTGCAGTTGCATTATTTTCATAAAGGCTTTGTATTACCGTTAGTATTTTTGTTGACATTCCAAGACAGCTTAACTTGTAAAAGAGGGCATTCCTATCGATTGAGTCGAAAGCTGCTTTGAAATCAACGAAGAATCCATATAACTTTTTCCCCTTGTCAAGGTAGGACCTGGCAATACAGGTTAATGAAAAAATATTATCAACTGTGGAATACTCTTTCCTGAAACCGGCTTGAAACTCGCTAAGTAGTTCGTTTTGTTGTACCCAGCTTGTAAGTCTGTCTAGAATGACACCATTGAATATTTTCACTACCGAATTCATAAACGATATTCCACGATAGTTGTTAGGATCGTTAACATCTCCCTTTTTGAATAGTGGTAGTATAATATTTTGACGAAAACTTTCTGGAACTTTTCCTCTATTAAAAATGCAGTTGTATGCCTCAGTTAGTTTTTCAATAAAGTTCACGGTGGCACATTTGAAAAACTCATACGGCACCCGATCCTCTCCAGGAGCTTTGTTCAAATTGCATCGGTGTATAACTTTTAAGACTTCTTGTACAGTGAAGGCACGGTCAAGTTCTTCGTTTTCTATAAAAGGTTTGGCATAGAGAATCAAATTGTTTGAATTTATTGGCTTACTGAGTAAATTTTCGAAATGTTCGGCTAAAACAGTCGTACTGATTTTTATTTCTTGAGCAAAAAAGATACCATTGAGGGAACGGGCTATTTTCCAGAACGAACGGCTGTCGTTTACTTCCGATAATTTTTGGCTTAAATAGTTCGAGTATGACTTCTGTTTTTCCTTACAAATCCTTTTGAAATCCTTGTTCGCCTCTTGGTACATTCTTTTTGAAAAGCTTGAATTTGATACCCTCAGGAGTTTCAAAAAGCCGAAAGATTTTTTTCTCGCTGCTTCACAATCTCTGTGAAACCACGGTTCTTTCCATTTTTGGTTTCTGGTAGATTGAAAGGGTTGTGCGGCCTGAGTGATACACGAGACCAGGATATCCGTGGTGAGGTTCGAGTAATGTTGGTTGCTGCAGACTGATTCCATTATGCCGTCTAGGTTTCGTTTATAGCGCTCCAGTTGAGAGTTCTTCCATTGTAATTTGGGTAGCAATTTCATCTCCGCATCATTTCTGACCGATTCTTCTTTCAGCATGCAATCGACAGTTAGTGGCATGTGATCTGAATAAATCAACTCCCCGACTTTTAAATCCTCCACACACTCCAACCATCTTCCACGCACAAGACAGTAATCTATAATCGAGCAAGAGGTTCCTCTGATGAACGTGAAATGGCCGAATCGCTACTAGTTCGTCCATTTAAAAGTGTTAGACCGATTGACTCGCACATTTCGATAAATTTTTTGCCGTTTCCGTCAATTTTTGTGTCCATTGCACATCTTGTGATGTTAAAGGGGCCGGGAATAAACTCTGGTTCTAGTTGTAGAAGCTGGGAGTTGCCTACCCTTGCGTTACAATCTCCGATTACCATTACATTTTCTTGGTTAATTTCAAGAAGAAAGTCATACAAATTGCTAAACTCCTCCATCCATTTATTGCAATTGATATATACAGGAACTATAAAAAATTTCTCATTTGCTATTTTCAGTTCGATAACAGTTCTGTCCATCTCATTTACAAAGCAGCATTTTAACATTTTGTGAAGTGATTTTTTTATGCCGAATAAGCATCCTCCACTTGCTCTTCCGTGGTTATGCGTTCTCGTTGCCGGAATCCATTTAAGTATAAATTCTGGAAAATATGTCTCATAATGTGCGGTGTCTCGTTCAATAAATGTTTCGAGTAATAAAAAAATATCGTTATCTCGAATAGTTTCAAAGAATTTTTTAAAAATCAACTTATTACCTAACCCTGATATATTATATGAAGTAATTTTAAATGAAATTTTACATAAACTAGCATTAACAAAATTTTTAGTGTAAACGTGGCTGACGGCATTATTATTAAAAATGAGTTGGCAGCACTGAACTGCTCCCCAGAAACAATTTAGCCGCAACACTCGCCTCGCTAGGAATGCTCATCAGTTCTACCTTGAGCCCAACTTCGGGCGTACAGTCAAGAGTCAAGTATAGAGTTTCTTATTTTAGTCGCACCACCCGAATGTGCAATGCTTTACGTGGCTCTGTATTTTCTCTGCATTACGATTCACAAAAGTTCAAAAGCAACGTACATCGGTTTCTCCTTTCAAATCCTCTCCTATTTTCCTAAATGCTCGCACTGTGTTTTATAACATTAAAAGGGTAGTCATAACCCCTTGATGTGCGCGTTAATTATAAAAGAAAAAAAAAAAGTAGATGATTAACTTGCTGACATCTGTGGTATCACAATGGGCCCTGGCGGCCTAAGTGCGTCAGGCAATGTACTCATTGGCTGACAGCAACTTCCACCTAACCTAAACTTTTATTATTTATAAACATTTTTGTTAGCAAAAAAATTAAATAAAAATGAATTTATTATTTATCTCTACTACAAAACTCATGAATTTAAAACTGAAACTGAAACATGAATGTGAGCAAGCAAAACACTTGCTTAATATCAACTGTTTGTCGCTTCATGCTTTCCCTTATAGCAAACACAAAGATACACCTACTATCCCTAGAAGGGTAAACATATTTTTAGTAAGCTATAGATCTGCCTGTTCACCCAGAGGTTCGTGGTTTGCGTTTCGCGAGGAATTGGCCAGTCCTCCGATAGTAAATTTATTGCCATGAATAGCGCTTTCTCGATCAGTCGATCGGCCCCGGAAGAAAATTGTCGGTCTCCTCCATTCCCTAACAAAGAATGGTTGTGAGAAATGCGATGAGCACTGGAGATCCTCGCTCTGTTGCGCCACCTTATTTCTTTATTTATTTATGTAGGAGTATATATCGGACATATATACATATACATACATTTTTATATATTTTATACATTCATTAGAATGGGAATGGCGCCATCTGTCGTTAGTCGGTAAGACCAACGCAGAAACCTTCATCGATGTTCACCCAACATATTCCTTAAGTTTCATCCTAATCGGTGAAGTAGTTTTGAAATGCATAGGGAACATACAACAGTCAACCGATTTCATATACATATACATAGGACAGAAAAGAAGATAGATAGATAGAAGGAGAATTGTATAGAGAGACAATACTTGAATCATTTTCAACTCAAATTGTAAATCTTTTCAAAATAAATCCAAAGAAACACTAGTCAAGGGAAAAATATGCAAAAACAAAAACTTACTCAAACACACAAACACACGTCAAACAAAAGGAAGAAAGTTCAACTTTTAAAGTAGGGAATGAAAACAAAAGAAAATAAAAGATTGGATGGCGCAACGGATGGATCCGTAAGTTGGTGGTACCTTCTCATATATCCTTTTCAGTTTTGAATTTTAATAAAACTAAAGTATCTCCATTAAAATCTGTTGTGAGAGGGAAAATTTTGTGGAAAATAGGTAGGTATCTACTTCTTTTGCTTCGTAAGGATCCCTGGCTTGCTCTGCTCTGTCTGCCACTTGGAAAAGTTTTCCACATCATGATATTTTTTTTTTTTTGCTCCTCCTGTTCTATTCACTCTTATGTTGTAGCACCACTCCACTACATGCTGTGGCTCTTCGATGGGGGGTACATTGTCGACGGCCGAGCCGGTCGGTGGTGGGTGCGGGGCGGTATACACCCACCCGTACGAAAAGAAGAATATAAATTCACGGAAGCTATACATATAAATTCATTATCCTTACAAAATGGAACGTAAGTGCTTTATGGTGGGAGCCAGGCTGAAGGGTGCCCGTCCAAACGAAGGATGCCAGTAAAGTACTAGTAGCCAAATCGATAATGTCAGAACAAGTGGCAATGTAAAGATAAAAGCCAGTTTTTAGGGTTTACACAAAAGCTATAGCGTCATCAGAAAGTCCTTCAAAGATAAACACACCCATAGACACATACACTACAGCTATGGTAGTAGAGTTTCTTAAGAAAAGTTATTTTACATTGAAAAGGAAGTAATTGATTCGATGGCATCAATAAATCAATTTTCTGGGAATTTTAAGATTTATCAGAATAAAAGCCATCGTTTCGTTACGCAATCAGAGAGAGAGAGAGAGAGATAGCGAAGGATGTCTTGTCACAGTTTCGTTCGGGGGACATCGTTCTGAAAAGAATATCGGATTTGCTTTTATCCTATCATTTGGGAGGAATGCTATTTTTTTCTTACTTTTCGTGGTGTTTTTTTCCTCATAGGCTTAATGTGATTTCTGTCTACTTGGAACGAAGGCGGATTTTCTTTTTAGAAAAAGTTTCAGGATCATCGCAGTTTAAAACATCCTGATTTCTGTTGCTCAAACTAAAAACATTTTCAACGGACTTGCTAAAGCAATCTCAAGTTTCTCAACTCACAGAGTGTAGAAAATTAATGCAAGTTCCTCGAGGCTCCCCAGCAGCGCAGGAAAATAAAAAACAATAGAAAAGGAGTTTATGGTGAGATTTCCCTCCAAAGGGCCAAACGAAGGAGACACAATGGACTTTCATATTGTTGCTTCACTGAATAAAGAGCTTCTTCGTCTAAGCAATTTGGAGATCTCTTCCAAAACTTGCTGCAAGGGTATTCAGAATTAGGAAAACAAAAAGGAGAGAACCGAAACGTTCCCATTCGAGTGTGGAATAATGTGTAGATACCTATTGTTTCGCAGTCAAGTTTAATGATTTTAATTTTAACTTTTGCCTTGAGAGAACTAAACTTATGTATATTTGGGAAAGTTCCTTATAACTTTTGCGGGATCAGAGTGCTTGTGTCAAATAACAGTGGGATGCGAATGATATGTGTGAGGTTTTAAAGTGGGGTTGGAACTTTGTTGAGAAAAAGTTTTTTTGAAAAGCCAATCGAAATTCTGACAGTGTGCAATTTCATGGCGAAGAGGGTTTTGATTTAGTGCCCTACAAATTTCACGGAGGATTTATTGAGTTCTGCAGCAAGGTGAACTTAGTTAACCAAACGAGTTCCTCTGTCGTTGATTCAGTAAAACTCTCAGAGAGCTACTCTTTTGACTGGATTCCAAGTGTGATCAAAAACAGAAGAATCGTTGAAGTTTTGGTAGTGAAACGATCTCTTTTCAAGATATTATTATTTTTTTTTTTTTTTTTGAGTTACACTTTATTAATTTATTTAGGGAGGCCGCTATCCATAGCATGGCTGCAGCTTCTATATTCAAGCTGTCGAATTCAAACTAAAATTAAGTTTAGTTCATGTTTTCTTAGTATGCTGCAGTTGAAACTATTAAAATGCATGAAAGTTCACATTTGCAGAAATGTTAGGTTGGTGTCAAAATATTTTCTTCTATTTTATCTGGAATATGAAACATGAATTCGGGTTGTCTATGGTCAATGGGAAGTGGGTATGATCATGTTGGAGTTGGTTGTGCAAAGTAAACACAATGGTATGTGACTGGTGAAGCTATGTCGGCAAAGAAGAATGTGTCTATTGATTGGTTAAGCGGTTTAAATGTAATGTCAGAAGCAAACAATGTTACCGCTGGGACTCAATTGAGGGAAAGGGGGCTCAGCTTAACCAGGGACATCATTAGATCAGATCCATTTTTTTAAGAACACAAATAAATGCTTTTTACTTACGTTGTAGTCAATATATGAGCGCTCAAATTTGTATTATTTTGTGTTCGGTGGCAAAATCCATTGCTGAGTTGCTGAATTTCGACGTAAGCGTACCTAACGCTGCTTTTTTCTTACCTATTCACTTTAATTTTTTAATTTGAGATACCCGTGGCGTGATGGTTAGCATGTCCACCTGCTAACCCAAAGGTTCGGGGTTCGAATCCCAGCAGATGCAAAAATGTTTTTCCACAGGTATCGTCTTTCGCGAGGAATTGGCAAGTCCTCCGTTATTAAATTCATTGCCATGAAAAGCGCTTTCTCAATTCCCTCACAAGGCATGGTTGTGAGAAATGCGCTAGGCCTTGGGGTTCCTCGCTCTGTTGCGCCACCCTATTTATTTATTTTTATTCACTTTAATTTGAAACTTGCTCGAATTTTAAGAAATCAAGTTTATCACTGCAATTCTATTACTAAACCGATAATAGCTTGGAGTTTACGTGAATTTTAAGCAGCTATTAGTTTTGTGATGAAAAAATGCAAAGCTAGAATAACATTTTTGAACAAAAGATAATTTTACTGGGACCCATTTAGTTTCAGAATGACTCAATCTCTGGGACTCATGAAAAAATAAGCCTGCGGTAACACTGCACGCCACTCCCAACTGGTGCATAATGCTCGAATTTTTTTCTTTATTTGTTTTGACTTCTATTTCGAAATTGTTTCAATAGTGATTACTCATGGTTTTAGGTGTTTTGTAAATAACACATTGTTACAGTAAGTAGATACTCATTACGAGAGGGTAGTAATGCTCTCGAGATTCACCCCTAGGAAGCAGTAAGCTGAAGCTTGTTTCTTCTAAGGAATTACTATGGCCATCAATTTGGTTAACTGAAAAATTTTATTTTTTTATTTTGGGCCCATTTACATTTATCCCAAATTCGTTAGCAAAAAGTGCGCAAGTCAATACAAAATCAACAAACTGATTTCAAAAAAAAAAGTTCCCATCCGTTTATACTGATCACTTTCGTGGTCCATGTACACATACACATCCACTGAGAGAAAATTGCGAAAGTCTAGATATCAATTCGTTTTGACAACACTTTACTTAAAGTTGTCCTTTTTTTACAAAGCAGTAGTAAAGTCGCTTAAGTTCGAACACTCCCAGTTGTCGAACAATTTTTGAAAAACATCGCTCAAACTGCATTATTTATTATTTTTTTAATTCCTTTTAATACGAAATTGTAAAGGGTGTTATACACTTTAACCCTCAGAAACAACCCACAAGTACCGTAAACCGGGGTTACTTTGCACCTTTCCCCCCCCCCCCCCCCCTTTTTTTATAAAGCCTCTAAAAAGTTTCAGAGACTTTTTAAGTTATAGTGAAAATATTTTTTTTTTGTTTAAAAGTGGAGCAAAATTGTTCAAGGGATAGGGGGCTACTTTGCTCCGTTCTGCGTTTCCCATCATTATGCTTTTGTTTGAAGTGCTGGAGTAATGATATTCATACAGTTTATGAACAATGCTCCAAACATACTTTCTGTGAAAAAAATAACAAAATCCGAAACATGCTTTTTTTTACTTTGCTCCGGCGCAAAGTTACACCCGCAGCCGCAAAGTAACCCCGGTTTACGGTACAACCAATGTAAATGTTTAAAAAATAGTTGTTTGTGACTAGCTTTCAAAGATTAGGGAAATTGTGGGTTTCCATATAAGAAGGAGACTGTTGTAAGTGTCGTGAGAAACTATGATTTTAAGGGGCAGTTGAAGCTAAATATTTATCTTGTAAGGCTTTTTCGTTATGTAATACTTGTTTTAGTTCATTTACGTTAACATTTTATCTTAAACGACATTAGTTTAATTTGATTTTTGCTGTTTGATTAAAGGAAACAAAATTATTTTTTTTCCTGTTCGAACACTAGTGTTCGAATATAACTTCATCAAAATAGTTTTTTTAAGCTCAGCAAAACATTTGGGGCCAGTATTCACACGCCTTTTTTCTGTGTTCGAATCAAGGAAACTCTGTATAGTTTTTGGTTTCCTTTGACCGAACAGTTAAAAAAAAAAGAAATATAGGTTTTCAACATTTAGCGTAACAATGTAGCGTACGCCCAACTTTGTGCTCAAAATAAAGACTTTGTGTGCAGCTCTTAAAATCTTATCTGATTAATGTGTTTCAATAAATTTGAGAAAATATAAATGTTAAAATAATTATAAAAATAATTATAAAAATATAAGAAATATAAACAAAAACAAACATTATGGATAATTTAAAATAGAAAAAACTTTAAATATTTCTTTTTTATGTAGTATTTAAACGTTAGTCTTAACCCAAAACACCGTGTTCGAAATAAGAAAACTTAATGTTCGGCTTTAGGAAACAAGTGTTCGATTACTGGGGAAATAGACTGTTTTCTAGTTTATATTATTTTATAAGAAAATAGTTAAAGCTACAGAAAAAAGTTTAAGTTTATTAAATAAAGTTTGAGTTTGAGATTCTTATTAATTTAACTTCGTATATTGAATATCGAAGGTTCTTTTGCAGTGAGCGATTACTCTATTGCATGTCACTAAATGTTCGACAACTGGGGATAAATAAATAAAAAAATAAAAAAATAAATAGGGTGGCGCAACAGAGCGAGGAGCCCCTGGGCCTAGCGCATTTCTCACAACCATGCCTTGTGAGGAAATGGAGGGGACCTAAAATTTTTCGCCGGTTCCGAACGGCTAATTGAGAATGCGCTTTTCATGGCAATGAATTTACTAACGGAGGACTTGCCAATTCCTCGCGAAAGGCGATACCCGTGGAAAAACATTTTTGCATTTTGCCTCTGCTGGGATTCGAACCTCGAACCTCTGGGTTAGCAGGTGGACATGCTAACCATTACGCCACGGGTACCACAACTGGGGATATGACCCTAAAAAAAATTTAAATTAGTCTAAGGAGACATCAGCGACATCTGTAAATTAATAGAGACTCGAAATATGATGTTAATATTCTATGTTATTATTATAGTGCCATTTTAAATAACATTTGTAAAATAGTTCATAGTTCATAGTTTATTCCATAATACAATATTTACAGTGATACATTAAGATTCAAATCTTTTAGAGCATCAAATACGACTTTCAATAAAATTCAGTTTTACAAAAGAAATATTAAGAGAAGGAAAAAAAGTTAAAAAAAAAGTAAAAAAAAAATTATAATAATAATAATATATAGATATAATGATAGCAAATGTAGTTGAAAAAGTAAATTAAAAAGGAGTTTATATCATAAAAGAAAGTAGCATTAAGAAATAGTAGTATTAGAAAGGTGCATAAATAATTTTCTCTTAAAGGCTGCATGAGAAGTAGTGCTTTGCAACTCATTAGGAATTGAGTTCCATAAACGAATTGCAGAAACATAGAAAGAGCGTTCAGCAATGCTGCACGTAAAACGAGGTAAAAGAAGTTTCAATCCTCTTTGCGATTGCAAAATGTTGAGCGGTTCAATTAAATACGTAGGGCATCTACGATGGATGACATCATGGAGCTTCAGAAGCAATCTAAAATTTAAATAGTTATCCAAACAAAGACCAAACATATCATTACGTAGATGTGAAACACTAATGTATCTAGGGATAGAATAATCATATCGGACGCAATCATTGAGAGCTACATTGAGTTTATTTCTACAGTTACAATCCAAAGATGGATAAACAGACGAGTTGTAGGTAAAGAACGGAAGAATAAGAGATTTGACAAGCTGTTTTCTTAAATTTGGTAACAGAAGATCAGAAGAAGATCGTAGACTACGCAGCCCTGAGTAAATTTTCCTAATGGAGTCAGAAATTGCTTTGCAACAGCGTAGTTTATCTTATAGCCTAAGTACGTAACATCTTTAACGAACGAAATGACTTCATTGTGCAAAATAACCGGAGGAAAGTCTTCAGGGCTTACATAGTTCTTCTCTAGCACATAACATCGCAACAGACTTAGACGGGTTAAGTGTTAATTTATTACTACTAGACCAATCAAATACACAATCTAAGTCATCATTCAATCTAGTAAAACAGTCATTAATCAAACCAATTGGGCGAAATATATAAATGGCCACATCATCTGCATATAGATGAACTTGGCAATTGGAAATAAAATCCGGAAGGTTAGATATATATAAACAATGAAAATAACAGTGGACCCAGCACTGAGCCTTGAGGAATTCCAAGATTAGTAACATGGGAATTTGAGGTTCCGATATCCGTTTTAACACATTGAACGCGATCAACCAGATAGCTACGCATGAGTTTCAGGGAGGAGTTGCAAAAATCAAAATTATTTTTTAGTTTTGAGATAAATATTGAGTGGTCAATACTGTCAAAAGCTTTAGAGAAGTCCAAGAGAACCATTACTCCAAACTTCCCCGAGTCAAGTGCAAATCGAATATCATTGGTAACCTTAATTGCTGCAAGTTCAGAGCTATGGAGATTACGAAAGCCGGATTGCCACACAGATAGCAAGCGCCTATCATTTAGATAGAACTGTATCTGGTCATGCATAATTTTTTCAAGTAATTTACTCAGAAATGAAAGGATGCTGATAGGCCTAAACTCTAATGGTGTAGAAGGGTTAGATTTTTTTGGAACTGGGATAATATATGAGTTCTTCCACTGGTTCGGAAACACTGAACTATATAAACAGAAGTTAAAAATATGAAGCAAATATTTCAAAACTAAGGGACAAACAACTTTGATAAATTTCGATGAAACATTATCAGAGCCAATAGCATTGGATTTAACAGCATTAATAGAATTTACAATCTCGGCTACTTCAATAGTGGTAAAACTAAACGAGCTTTCAGTATCCGGCATTTCAAATATTCTTTGCGGAATTGTTGAACTTGAGTGACTTGGAACTAAAGCTCTTACCATCACTTCAGGGTTGAAAGGACATTTATTTTTGTTTTTATCTTCTTTAATACCTATCAGTTTTAGGTTGTTTCAAAGCTCACGGGTGCTGAGTTGCCCAATAAAAATGATCGTTTTGAATTCCTTATTGTGGTATTAACCCTGTTACGTGAGAAAACGTACTGTCTTTTATTGTACGCGGTAGGGTTGCTCTTGAATCGTCGGTAGAAACGCTCTCTCTTTCTAACGAGTAATTTAATTTCATTTGTAAACCACGGACATTTATTCCGATTGACTTGCTTAGTTACAATTGGAACATATAAATTATATAAACTCAGAATCATGTTATTGAAAAGAGTAACTTTAGCATTAAGGTCAGGCATGATTACGATCACTAATCCCTCTCACTCACTAACCCGATAACGTGAGCCGTAATTCGGGCCCCCTGTTTGTATTTTAAGGTCGATTGCTGAGTACTGAAATAAGAACATGGAGAAGAAAGCGCAAAGAATTTTTTTATAGCAACTTTTGTTTTAGACCATCAGCAGTCCTTAATAGATCGGTGTCGGCGGCGCGGCGCGGCGACAGCGGTCGGAGGTTCGGAATTCGTTAAAGTATTCCATTCAATATTTTGTGCCTCTCTTGCCCTCTCTCTTCCAATACTTGCCATTTAAGGCTCACCCAAACCAAAGCGATTTTGAAGTTTCGGCATCGGCGAAATCAGCTGTCAAATTACATATGTTAACATAGCGATTTTTAAGAACACCCAAATAAATACGACAGAAATCCTTTCAACAACGTTTCGTAAATAATTGTTACGTCTTTCGTTTTCGTTTTTTATTTGGTGCCCGTTGTGTAGTGGTTACTAAATTCACCTGTTACGTGGGAGGTTCGAGGGACGAAGCCCATTAATAAAATTTCTCTGATAGTAAAACAATGCCATGAAGTGCAGTTCGGGTTTGGAATCGACATAAAATTTTAGGTCCTTAAAATGCATTAGGCCCCTAAATTTCAGAAAATACATATGTTGCTCCACAATATTTCTAGGTATTTCATTGGCTTTTTCTTTGAAGAAATTCTCGCAGTTTGTTTTGAAAAACGAATTTTGATAGAAAATTCGTAGAAAAAAGGGATCATATGAAGTAAACCGATGCATTCAAGCCTAAAGGTAAGCCTAAAAAACTAATGATTGATTAAGATCAGTGTAAGCATTACACTGTAGTTAACTCTGGGTTAAATCTACACTTAAAAACTAGCCCTTAAGCTCATTTGCACAAAAAAGTACCATCCATGACTTATGGTACAAATCAGCGGATAAATCATATCTGTTGCAGTAAGTAGATTTCAACTTGCAGCTATATGAGCTAAGCATAACGAAAATGGTCTTTGGATTGAATCAGGGGCCGAATAACAGCTCACGTTATCGAGTGAGTGAGTGGCTCCAGTGATAGAATGTGAGTAATCATTTTGGGATGACAGCGCATTAGATTACCTACTCCATAAAGTGAGCGGTAATAAAAAATTTACATAAATCCGTCACGAGTTACTCGATAACGTGTGCTGTAATTCGGCCCCAGATTTGCTATACCTCAGAGATATTAATCCCGCACTGAAACACTTACCATTGTGACGAAACGTCACACTTTTTACTTTCGCCGTCCCAAAGCAGAACACACATACAACGGTTATGCTGCAAACCCTAGTAAGATAAGAAAAAATTTCTGTGTGCATTTTTTTCCTTTTTATCAGTTCACATCCACTTATCACCACAGAAATGATAAGTAGATGTGAAATCACCCCCAGAAAAGGAAGAGAAATTACTAGCTAAACATTAGTTGTGGGAAAACCACTCTGATTATTTGCGAAGATTTCCTTTCCGCCGGCTTACACAGTCAATTTTCGATTTGTTTTTAATTGGCTTTATATTGAGGATGGACCCAGGAGGCACACCTCAGTACTAAGGTCCATTAAATATCAAATCCGCCACCCTATCGACTTTTTATAGTCACCGTCTCCGCTCCCGAATATTAACCATTGTATTTTGAATTAATTGGCCTTATAGTGCGTATGGACCCAGGAGGCACAGCGCATTCATAAGGTCCATTAAAAGTAGCCGACTTTATTAATTGGCCTTACATTAAGGATGGACCCAGGAGGCACACCTCAGTTCTAAGGTCCATTAACAATACCAAATCCGCCGCCATATCGACTCTAGAAGTCTACCCCGTTCCGCTCCCGAAATATTATATTTTGGTTTAATTGGCCTTATACTGAGGATGGACCCAGGAGGCACACCTCAACTCTAAGGTCCATTAAAAGTACCAAATACGCCACTCGACTTTTAAAGTCCACCCTAGTCTCCGTATTATTTAATCGGCCTTATAACGTCAGGACCCAGTGGGCATTATGTTGTAAGGTCTATTAAAACTTAACTAATCATTGCTTGTCCCTAATATAGCTCACCGTGATCCGTAACCAGACGACCACAACGCCAGGTGCTACAGCAAAAGGTTGTATCAATTCCGACCAGCGTAGCCAATTACCGATCTCGCCCCGATACCGTCGTCAACAAAGTCAGCCGAAAGCTCACCGTGACTAGACGACCAACACGCCAGGTGCTACAACCAAAGGTTGCACCAATTCCGACCAGCGTAGCTAATCATCGACCTCGCCTCGATACCGTCGTCCGCAAGGTCCACGAAAGGTGAAGATAAACCAGATGCCCTTCAGGCATACTTTCAATTTCCTTTTATGCCGACTAACGTAGAAAAACTCGGCCCTTCAGGCATACTGATTCAGTTTCTATTTTTGATCAATTAACGTAAATGAAAGAAAATGTTGTAAATTTTGAGATTATATTAACGTAAAAAACCAAACTATCTGTAAACAATATTGTAAGCTCTTCGATCTAGATTAGGATAATAAAGAAATCATTTAAGAAAACATTTGCCGTGTCGGAGTTCTCCTTTTTACACAGAAGTTGGACCGTCGCATCCCAAGTCTTTTGGCTTCCTTGGGAAAAACCCTGACCCGCTGAGTCCTACCCCAGCTGGGAAACCAAAGAAGCATCACACCATTATTTTGTTCGTATTTCGAAGTTACCTATTGTCTTTAAAATACTCTGAGGATGAGTTCTGAGTCTAGTATGTCCTGTCCATGTACATATTGACAAAGGTGAACAAATCTTTTGAGTACCCAAAACTCAATCGGCGCAAATAACCTTACTCAGCAAAGAGAACTAGGCTCACCGTTGTCATTCTTGACAACAACAAGCCTAGTTCTTTCAAAAAACAGAACGTCCCTTCCAGAATTACCAATTCTTTTTGTGAATGTCAAATGCTACTTTCACGACATTCATTAACAATTATTGTTCCAAAAAGGGTCTTTGTTTCTACTCTTTGAACCACAAAACATCCATGTCAGCACTTTTCTTTGTCTATTTACTTAATGGTTACATTTCTAAAGAAGGCAGGTAATTACAATGTAAAAAAGAACTGTCTTAACATTTAAATGAAAACTTGTAGAAAAAAAACACAATTCAATGGTTTGTCCCTCGAATCGACAACAAGACAACAAGACAAAAAAAAAAAATGAAGAATGAAAAGAATAAACTCCACTCAAATCTATGGAATAACAATTCCTTCCGTACCATTATGCACGTAAAAAATTGACTTTGACTCTTCAGACTCTTATCGTGAGCATCCTCTGTTCCCCCTCAAGTCTCTTTTGCCATTTTGGATAACACATAACGACCAGTCAAGTGAACATGCTCCGCTCTCAGTACTGCCAGTGCATAAATTCCACAATAACAAAGGTGAAGTATGCGAACGCGCCTTCCAGCAATGCGACCGACCAACAGGAATGGAAACAAAAAGAATTTTTTCCAGTTTTTTTCAGTTTTTTTTTTTTTCAATAAAACATGAGAGAATCATGAAAAAAGTAAGAAAAATAAGCATACAAAATGCACAAAACTCATCATTGGAGAAGAGCTCGTTTTTTTTGTATTATTATTTTGTTGTTGGTTTTCCGATGGTTCTATTGTATCTACGTGCTTAAGCATCCCTGCCATTCGCTTAATGTGCTCATCACCATTCACCATCATCATCATCAGCATCCGAAGCATTTCACTACATACCATGTTCCATGGAGCTATGGTGTAGAAGTAGAAGAGCATATCGTCCTCATCCTTGACAGTATAGAACCTACATTCGCCACTGTGTTTCTTTTCATTGTAAATGTGGATGTCCTCTTTTCAGGTTGGCTGCTTCTCTCTTTTTAGCTTTTATTTTATAATAATATGCAAAAGACTTTTGACCCAAACGTACTCCAGCTGGTCCTTTCTATATGAATTTAGCTTGTGACAAGCTACAGGGTAACCAAGGGGCAAAATTTTATTGCTGAAGATTCGAGGTAGTGCAAGTCCAAGTCATTAAAGTTTTAAATGCTTTCATTTTCATTATAATGTGCTGTGCTGTACAAATAAGTTGTTACAACTTGCTTTCAAATGGCAAACTAATTCGCAAAAAACAATTTGTAGAAACTTTTACGGTGGCAAGGCAAGACGATTTTTACTGTCAGTGTCGTTAAGTGCAAATGCGGGAATCCTGAGCAATATTCCATTTAATGCTAGCAGTCAAGACTGTGGACTGTAAATTGACAGCAGTATTTTACCTTTTAGCGAATAAAGATGAATAAGAAACGCCCCTAGAATTCGCATCTTTAATGAGTCAAAGTGGAAAGGGAACAAACGAGTTTGTCAATATCGTGACACATGCCACTCCGAAAACAAGTGCCGAATGTGGAAAAGCACCTTCAGCTTTTAATTCCAATGCTCAGTATTTAAGTATCACGAAGTTGTGAGTGAAATAAATTCGTCTATACGTACCGCGAATGTTTCATTTAGTGTCATCATTTAATGAAACTTGGAAATCAACTCTGACACTGGAGCATACTTTTCCTCCCAGACTCCCAATTCAATGTAATCATTCTTGAGCACTGAAATTTTGTAGACCAAGAACTTTTTTTCAACTCTAAAGGTGCAGTTTTTGATTAGTGTCACGATATATGACACGAATCTCTAGTGTCACATGTGGAAACTTTTGTGTCGTTATGAAATATGTAATAATTTTCTTTGAGGAATAACTTTGTTTTCCAAGTTAAGGAGGGTATCATCGATTGCTTCGTTCCTTGAAGTGTGATGGTATAACTATGTCACTTTAAAATGAAGACGTGTTTTTAGCAGTGCACAAAACTACAACAGATAGCAACCATGAAATTTAAGTTTATTCAAAAGCTCCCATTGGTAACTCTGTCGCGCAAGATATAATTGTTAACAAAAAGGAACATCAACCTCTGGTTTGCTATCCTCTGTCGCGTCACAGATTTATGCCCTTCGTAGAGACATATTGCGACGACTGCTACCACATGATCATGTTGAAGTCGAAGAGGAGAGGAGGCAACACACTCATACCATTGGGTCTTCAGTGGTTTAATCTCCTTGAAGATAGAAATCTTTGTCTATTATTATTCCTGCAGTGGATTTACACTCTCTGATGGTAGAACAAAAGTCCCTTATGGAATCTACATGGCAATACATTCTCTTACTGCTGTAAGGGAATTGGCTTCAGATCTTCTACAAGAGCCAAACTATACGAGTACAAGTGCCTGTAAGTTTATGAGGCCCAGGTATTGTTGGTATGCATTATGGTACGAATAGGCACTGGATATGGTCTCACTGTTAAAGGCCTCGCTTTCAGTCGTGACTTACATTGGTGTCCTACCATCCGGAGGGAATGTAAGCACACATTCTCCATCTATTGTGTATAGACGTTGGTTTTCGTAATTAGGTTTGTGCTTCCATTAACATGGCCACAATGCAAATTGCTCTATTCTGACCATAGTCCACCGTGTTGTAGGTGTCCATCGTAGTCGTCGTCGGTCGGTTGATAGTCATATACATAGTTGTTGTTAGATGTAAAGGAAATAACATTATTTTCTATGAGGGCGGCATTTACTCCTCTTAATGTGGAACGGACACATGTTTCAGCAAGTAGAAATCAATTGGTACGAGTACTCGTACTCGTATTTGGCCTCTCACTTGTTCAATGATGAAAGATTTATCTATATACGATTGTAGGCCGCCTCAAATATCAGTTATCAGTTCCATCGATTGTGTTTTGGGTACCTATAATCATGCATTTTAATTGAAATAGAAAATTTCATCTACCCGCGTGTCGTCCGTCGTCGTTGTAGCGTCGCAATGTCATGTTAGGGTCTACCCAAATTAATTATACTATATATTCGTTCATACATTGTACTTATACAATGTTTTCGATTAAAACTGGTCGTTAGGACCAGGTGCAAGTTTTTTCAAGGGATGAAAATGGAAATATGCAGATTTTCTAGTTTTGTTGTGGCTTTGAGTGTTTGTTTGAGAGGATAACATGATCGCAAATTAAATGTTACATTGGTACTGACTGCCCTTTGGTCAGAAGGATTTTAGAATTCGCTTTACATAAACTCTTTTTCAATCTGTGGGACGGAAAGCAGCTTTTAACAGGCTAGAGGTGGATTTTGTTTACAAACTCAACAATCATCACAGCCCCCTAATTTGGAAAGGTGTGCTGAGATTTAAATTAGAGAGTGCAGCTGCATGTTTATGTAAATCTTAGAATGGCTGTTAGGAAAACAAACTGACACACTTAGACCAATATTAAGTCCATTGTGATACCATAGAAATTATGCGAGGGAGTACCTTACTTAACAAAGCCATATTTGGAGCTTTTAATAAAGCGAAGGAGATGCAGGGGATCTGTGTTCGCCAGATCGCTTGGATCTTCAAGAAAATATTTTCTTAGATGTCGTTTTCTGTTAAAAGAGAGTGCAGGACATGAGCAGAGGAGGTGTGGGATTGTCTCTTCCTCCTCTTCATCTAAGCAACTTCTGCAGAAGTCATTAGAGGAAACGCCAAGTCTTATGGCGTGTCTTCTTATCAGGCAATGTCCGGTGATAACATTGATTACGGAGCTAACTTGCAATCTGGTTATGGATAACTCATGTCTTGTGCGTTTTGGATCTAGTCCTGGTCATATCTGTTTTGTTGCCACGCACGTGGTGATATTCTTTTACCTATAATTTGTTCTAGATTAGAGAGATAGATAGATTCTTTATTTTATATTAAATTACAATATTTTTGTCTTATGAATACGAACATGGCAATTTTGCCGTCTGCCGGAAAGACATTCCATAAAAAAAGATAAAAAAGTTAAAGTATAAAATAGAATTACTAACTTGTCAAAATATATTATATACATAAAAGAATTTGTATTTTAAAGAACTACGAAAATTTTGATTAATTAACAATTTTAATGAAAACTTTCAATTGAAGCGAAAAAAATAAAGTTAGAGAAACGTTTACTATGATTAAAATAAAAATGAGTTATTATTTAATTTTATTTATTTATTTATTTATTATTTAATGTACATCATGTAAAAATTACGTTGAACAGAAAAGAAACTGAAATTGAAAAGACGAGTACAATTTCTAAAATTGGCTGAAATGAGAAAGTGAGGTTCCGAGATCTTCTACAATTTGAATAATCTGCAACCCACATTATAGGCTTAGTTACAAACTTGAAGGGTGATTTAACACAATAACTGGTAGAGGAGTTTTTTTTTTTTTTTAGAAACTATTGCGATAAGTAATTTGTTCTATCCATTGCCTCTTGCTTTAGCATGAGCTTACATGTAGCGATTGGTATACCAATATTCAACTTTCTGGTTGAGATCGGTAGAACGGTTCCTTCTCTGGCGAGTTCATCGGCTTTGCAGTTACCCACGATATCTCTGTGCCCTGGCACCCAAATAAAGTGAATATTGAACTATTCAGCCATCTCCTTAAGAGATAAGCGACAGTTAAAGGCGGTTACTGAGCTCGTAGAAACAGCGCCAAGTGATTTGAGGGCTGCTTGACTATCTGAGAAAATCCGGATATTCGTTGAGGATATCAAGTTTTCTTTTAGCCATGATAGGACCTCTTTGATCGCCAGAATTTCCACTTGGAGAACGCTACAATGGTTTGGAAGGGGGAACGACAGACTTGCGTTAAGTCGGTTTGAGTACACCCCACAGCCTACCCCTTCTTCGGTTTTTGAACCATCTGTATAGAAATGAATTGAATCATCACTCAAAAATTTTTCGTCTTCCCAGCCCGTTCTCGGTGGGATTGAGACTTGGAACTTATTATCAAAAACCAATTGGGGGATGGTGTAGTCGGAGTGATAAGGGATTGGTCCGAATAAATTCAGGATTGTAGCGTGACCCATATTATTTACGGTCCATTGGGAGATAGCTCTTATACACGAATGGCTGTACTGGCGGCCATTTGTTTGCTGAAGATATCTAGTAGTGTGAGGTTAAGAAGTGTATTTAGGACAGCTGAGGGTGTTGATCTCAGTGCTCCGCTTATACACAAACAGGCTGTTCGTTGGACCTTGCTTAGATTATCGCAATAGGACCTTCTATCAAGAGCGGTCCACCATACCACTATTCCGTATGTGAGTATTAGTCTGATGACCATGGAGAGACCCCATTTATTACCAATGGCTTTTTTAAATGTATCTTTTGGTTAGTAAAAAAAAAAGAGTTTGATTTTTTAACTTCATTGTAGAGAGAGAATAAGGAGCTTGTCGGCACGTGTGCTCCAACCTAATAATTCTACTGCCAACAATACTTAATTTGGTGATGACATTAGTATGGTTTCAAACCATAAATGCAGAGATACAGGAAAAGATTTCATCGAACATTTTTCTCGGTTCGAATACCTCTATCGTTAAATAAACGTAATTTGTGTTTTCCAAGTCCAATTAACGAAAAATACTACAAACCGATCGCAGCATAAAAAGCACAATGATGTACCACTAGCAGGGTAAAAAACCCAACTGTCAGTCATGCTGATAAAAGTAATGGATACAAGTAATGGAACTGAGCAGGTCGCTTGCTAGAAATTCCGACTATAGAGTGGTCCTCCCACAGTACCTACAATTTATGAACAATATTTCTTTTATTGGCAACAAATTAAAATTATCGTGGGCCTGCTTTTTTTAAAAGAAACGCGTTACTCGGGTATAATTTTCTTAAAGCGATGTTTACACAAAATTGCAAAAAAATTACAAAAAAAATCTTATAAACTAATAACACTTTCAATATTAAGTTCATGTGTTCTTATTTACTTACTTGGGTGGGCATTACAGTTCGGGGTGAACCTGGGCCTCAACCAACATCCTTCTGTAACGACTTCGATCTCGGGTGAGCTCTCTCCAATATTGCTATTTATTTTAAGTCAGTTGAGATTTTCATCCACTTGATTGCGCCTCCTATGACGAGGTCTTCCCCTTTCGCGATTTCCCTGCAATGTGCTATCGAAAACCCGTCGAGCCGGAGCGTTTGGGTCCATCCGCCCTACATGGCCCTACATTGTAGCATCGCGATGAGTTCTGGCTATGCCCATGTCATGGTACAGCTCATACAGCTCGTTGTTGCATCTTCTTATCCACACATTGTCTTCGCATACGGGACCAAAGATCATTCGGAGAATTTTTCTTTCGAAACGACCAAAGGTTTCCTTATCCGCTTTCGATAAGGTCCATACTTCCGCGCCGTAAGGCAGGACTGGGATGATCAAGGTCTTATACAAGGTTACCTAGGTTTTTTTGGAGAGAGTTTTGTTTCTCAATTGCCTTCTTAACCCAAAGAAGCAACGGTTGGCAAGAGTTGTTCTCCGTTTGATCTCCGCACTGATGTTGTTGTCCGTGTCTACAGCGGATCCTAGGTAGACGAAGTTATGTCTGTCTATTGTGACGTATTGTCCAATTCGTCGGTGTTCTGTGTCCTTATTTGATGACAACATATACTACGGTTTGCCCTCATTAACCATCAAACCCGTTTTTGCCGCTTCTGTTTCAATACTCGCAAAAGCACCTTTGACATCACGCTTTTTTCTTCCCATTACGTCAATATCATCTGCATAGGCGAGTAATTGTACAGACTTTGAAAGATTGTTCCTCTGGTGTTGACGTTTGAGTTTCTTACAATCTGTTCAAGTATGATGTTGAAGAAATCGCATGACAGTTTGTCGCCTTATCTAAAACCTTTTTCGACATCAAAGGCAGGGTTGGAAAAAAACATGTTTTTTTTAAAAAGAACAAAACATTATGTTTTTTTTGAAAAACAAAAAAAACATGTTTTTTATTAATGTTTCATTGTTGTTTTAAATGCCTTGTTTTAAACATGTTTTAAACATGTTTTAAACAAGTTTTAATCATGTGTACATGTTACACACGTATGGAATTAATAATTAAAAATTATTTATTTTATTTTTTGTATACATATTTATGAAAACAACAGTTTGTTTTCAATTTCAACTGTGTTTATTTAAATCCCTGTTTTTCCGCCAACTCCAACAGTAGAACTAGAGGCTGGAATTTCTATAAAAATACCCCAAAGTGGTTCCTTCTTCCGCCCTGTTAACATTGATAACTTTGAACAAAATTCAAAAACACTTACTGAAATAAAAAAAAGTACGTGTGAACATTACACAAGTACAACATGAATTGAGCGATTTCGTTCGGCTTTCATTTGTATTTACCTGAACAAAAGCAAGCGGGCGGAGAATCCCCGCGTCTTATGAACATTCACCGGCGAGCCGCGGCGGTGAATCACCGCTTTACCGCTTGTCACTTTGTCAGTTAGAGGAATCCCATCTAGTAATATCGAAGTTGCCAACTCTTTGCTAAAAAACGAACCATAAAGTGAGTTTTTTAATGTCTTTTAACAAAAAGTAATATGTTTTTTTAAGTGTTTTAAACATGTTTAAAACAAATTGTTTTTAATTATGTTTTTTTGTAGTGTTTAAATCAGTGTTTAAAACAATTGTTTAAAACAAATGTTTTAAACATTGCCAACCCTGATCAAAGGTCTCAGTGAGTTCTTTACCGACCTTGACGGAGCAGCGTGAATTCTCCAGCGTCATCCTGCATAGTCGTACGAGTTTTGTAGGGATGCCGAAACTAGACATGGCTCTGTACAGCTCGTCTCTGTAAATGCTGTCATACGCGGCTTTGAAATCGATAAAAAGATGGTGAAATCGATATTATGTTCTCGGGTTTTTTCCAAGATCTGCCTAAAAGTGAAAATTTGGTCTATTGTGGACTTCTCTAGTCTAAAACCACATTGATAAGGACCTATCAAGTTTTTGACGTGGGATTTCAGACGTTCACATATTACAGCAGACAAGATCTTAAAGCGACGTTAAGGAGGCTTATCCCTCTATAATTGGCGCAATTGTGAGGGTCTCTCTTCTTTAGGATCGGGCATACGATACTGAGGTTCCATTCATCGGGCATGCTTTCTTCCGACCATATCATGCAGATCAGCTGGTGCATGCTCCTTTCCAACTGGTCTCCAGCTGCCTTGAAAAGTTCGGCATCAAGGCCATCTGCACCTGCAGTCTTATTTGATTTAAGTTCGCATATAGCAAGCTTAACTTCTTCAAGGTCGGGAGGACGGCATTCTTGATCATCGTCCAAGCTGAATGGGGCAATCTGCCTGACAGCGGAATTTGTGTCCTCATCGCCGTTAAGCAAACTGCAGAAATGATCTTTCCAGATCCTCATTAGCGACTGTGACTCTACAACTATGTTTCCCTGCTGGTCTTTACAGGCTTGAGTTGGGGGTTTGCCACCCTGGCAGGATCTTTTTACCTTTTGGTAAAACTTCCGAATCTCGTTCCTGTCATGGCGCCTCTCAATTTCCTCAAACGAGCGCTTCTCACGCAGCTTCTTTTTCTTTTTAAGAATTCAGTGTTCCTTCTGTAAATCTCGTTATACTGATCGTAAGCAGTTCATGTGTTCATACACAGAAAATTCAACTGCGCTTGTAACACGTGCGTATACGTCTTCACATGCATCTTGCTACTGGTTCAAACTACAGAACTTGTTGAGCAGACTTGGACGCAGGACGACGGATGGTCAGATGTTGTACCCGTACACATTGTCAGGCATAAGTTTTCAAAAATGAATAGCTGTTCGAACACAGAACAATGCGGTTAGTTTCCTTCAAGCTATGTAATTAACGATGTTCTCCTCCTCCTGTCGGATGTTGATAAAAATTTGCACAAGTTTAAAGTGTCCAGTTGCAAACACTAAATAATTTCAAACCGCAGGGATGCGTTTGTTACTGAATTGCAAATGAGTCCAAAAGAACAAAACAATTTTTTTTAATTTTATCGAAATCACCACACAAGTAAAACCTGTCAGAATTTAAATGATTATTATCAACAATCAAGTCCACATTGCATTTTAATTATCTTTAATCGATTCTTATTAAAATTTGACAAAGTGTTAAAACTTTCATTAACAGGATTTATAATATCAACACACATAATCTTCCAAACTACATTTTGCATTGTTCTCACTACAGCATACAGCTCACCCTTAAACCGATTTATGAAAATGCTTTCACCACACACAGACTTATAAATACAATCACACCATCCGACCTTCCTTTACTTCTCTGGAAAACAATAGATATCACCTTCACTTAAACCCAAAATAACTTAAGTTTTTAATTACAACCATAATACGAAGAGGGAATTTTATTACAGACATTGACTGTACGTCGACGTTAACCCCCACTCTTACACCCAACCCAAAACCAAACAAGAAAAAAAAAGTTAAAAGAAAAACAAAAGCATACGCACATCCTCTCAGGACTGAATTCCTTTGGCTTCATTTATTCAAAAATCCCTGAATGCCATCAAATATGCATAACAAAAGCAGTCTCTCTGCCGTAAGTTTGCGACTTAATTAAATGTAATTTCCATGTTGGGGTTCTCATTTGGGGAAAGAGATTTAAGAAGACTGGGCAAGGGGAGAAGGATGCCGGAAGGATATACAACGAATTAAATGCCACCCATAGTTGTTTTCTTCCTCCTCTCACACCAGACATCAAAAGAGCAAGCACACCCAAAAAAAAATTTCGTGAATTCGCTACAAAATACTTTCGTAAACTTTATTTTCGTACATTGTACGAAATTTCGTGAACTGTACGAATATTTCGTAGATAAAGTGTGACATAAAATACAAAATGTTACATATGATTTGTAAAATAGACGAAACAGCTTTCGTAAACTTTTTTTTGTGAATGTTTTGTCAAATGTTCAAAAATTTTCGTTCGTTCTACTAAATCTACAATTTACTGTTTTGAGAACTTACCTTTCCTATTTCTTCAACTAAAGATTTAGTCAAACTACAAATATTTTGTAAAAACACAAAATCAAAATAAAGGAAACAAAAATGTTGTTTCTACTTTCATTTGTTTCTTAAACGTGACAGCGCTTGGTAGAGAGATGAAAAAAACTGTGTGAGAAAATAAAAATTTGCGTGGTGTGTTTTTTCTTTGAACAACACTAGCATTGATATCTAGTGCTTGGTTTCAAGGTAAGTTAAGTCTTTGTTGATATATTTACAATTTTTTACTTTTTATTTCTAATTTTAAATAGGTTTTCAATGAACATTTACCATCTTTTGCTTCTAATAGTGCGACAGAAAAAAAAACAAAATCACATATCCTTGTTCATAATTGAGACAAAGCGTAAGTCATTTCTTATAAAATTGAAAAAGATTTACTAACTATCTATTTCTTTTTGAACGCTAAGGGGGTTTGCAAGCAGAGAAGAACATATGCTATTTTATAAGTTTTAAATATAAGAAAACGTGTAAAAATTACACTTAAACAATTACTTTTTCAATAAAATCACTTTAAAGTTTTTAAAACATTTCTTTTTCAAACATTATTTGTAGATAAGCATGCATTGTTGATACAAAATCAAACGTTAGTTGCTGCGCAGGATTAGCAACATGAATATAAGATTTACAAATTCTTTCGTGCATTGTACGAAAGGTTTTTTGTAACTTTAATTAAATTACAAAATATTTCGTAACTATAAGATCTTGCTTTAGTTCATTTACGAAAAGTTTTGTACTTTATACAAAAGTTTTGTAAATTTAGAAAAATATTTCGTACATTCTACGAAAATGTTCCCCTTTTTATTTGGAAAAATATACAAAAGATTCGTTATATCTACGAATGCATTTGTAATTTTCAATCAGATTGGATTCGTAAAATTACGAAATTCTATTCGTAGAATAAACGAAAGTCATTCGTGGTTTTGCACCACGAAATTTTCGTAGAATATACGAACGTTTTAGTTATATACACGAAATATTTTTTTGGGTGCAGATTTGCAGGAGCGTATTTCGTGTATTGAAGCCTAGCAGGCGCAAGGAACCCGATAGTTTTGCTCCAAAAAGAGTTGTGTTTCTATAAATTTTTTCGTGAGCCAATTCGGTCTTCTTCAGGTCTTGAAACACAAATTAGTGGTTTTATAAGAGTGATGATATGTAATGCCTTATATCAGTACAGATGGTCAATGTGCCAATATTTACCTACACCCACACTGAATTCTTTGCAATTTACAAATTCACTGGCTTTCGACGCTGTAACTCTACATATTAAAAAGAATCGATCAGGTCAATCGCCGGTGTTGTAACTTGAAAACTGCAATTAAAAAAGTGGCTATCGTAGTTCGCATTTCTCAGATTGAAAAAGAATTACTGGAGAGTAAATTAAAAAAAAGCTCAGTTTTGTTGGGTATAAAAGGAATATTTAGCATTTATTTAGAGTTTTAGCAGTCCTTACACGCGCCCTTTCAATCAAATCCAATTATAAAAGCCACCTGAAAAGATTTAATCCACCAACCCCCCATAATGGAAATCCTCATAAAAGATACAAAACGAAAATATAGCAAAAACTTAAAAAGTAAAACAAAAAAAATTATTACGGTGGGTGAAAACAAACCTCCCGTTTCACCCCATTTTTCGCGCACACATAGGATAATAATTTCAACATCAACGCCACACGCAGTGCAAAACGCAAAAGCACAACAACACGAAAGTAATTACCAAGCAGAATAAGCACCACTCTAGTAACAAATAATTATAAAATAATGAATTCTTCGTCCTGCGTTTCCTGTACTCCTTGGGTCTTGTTGGTGTTGATAAGGGCAAAAGGACAATGTTGGCATACGTAGCGTATTAAGGTACAATCACATGTACGAAAAAGAGACAGACTGACTACATAACTAGTTGATTGCATGCGTTTAAATTGTTCAATGTAGTTTCTACGTGTTTCTGCTTATACTAGGTGAATTTCCAACGTTATGTACGTAGATAGGTGAAACATTTTACTTTGCAAAAATAAATAAATAGGTGATTGACTTTAATCAAATGGGTGTGAGGGTACCCCAGAAATTATAAAATTAGAGAAAAAGAGTGAGCTTAAATTTAACCAAAGATAAAGCAGGAATAAATTTCTATGCCGACTCCTGTGAAGTCTTTTTCTTATTTCTAAGTTCTTATTTAGAAGAAGAAACTTACTTTTTACCTCTTACTTCTTACTTCTTACTTCTTACTTCTTACTTCTTACTTCTTACTTCTTACTTCTTACTTCTTACTTCTTACTTCTTACTTCTTACTTCTTACTTCTTACTTCTTACTTCTTACTTCTTACTTCTTACTTCTTACTTCTTACTTCTTACTTCTTACTTCTTACTTCTTACTTCTTACTTCTTACTTCTTACTTCTTACTTCTTACTTCTTACTTCTTACTTCTTACTTCTTACTTCTTACTTCTTACTTCTTACTTCTTACTTCTTACTTCTTACTTCTTACTTCTTACTTCTTACTTCTTACTTCTTACTTCTTACTTCTTACTTCTTACTTCTTACTTCTTACTTCTTACTTCTTACTTCTTACTTCTTACTTCTTACTTCTTACTTCTTACTTCTTACTTCTTACTTCTTACTTCTTACTTCTTACTTCTTACTTCTTACATCTTACTTCTTACTTCTTACTTCTTACTTCTTACTTCTTACTTCTTACTTCTTACTTCTTACTTCTTACTTCTTACTTCTTACTTCTTACTTCTTACTTCTTACTTCTTACTTCTTACTTCTACTTCTTACTTCTCACTTCTCACTTCTCACTTCTTACTTCTTACTTCTTATTACTTACTTCCTACTTCTTACTTTTAACTTCTTACTTCTTACTTCTTACTCGTAACCTTTTTGTTCTCACTTCTTACCTCTTACTTCGTACTTACTGTTTTGCAAAACCTTCTATTCTTTTGCGTTTCTTATGTCTGCCGGTGAAATTTCCCTCTAGGTGTAAAGAGATCTTGATGAAATTTTGGAACTTATGGCGGCACCATGACTGTCGTCAGTTATATCGTAGTCTTCGTCGGTATCTTCTTAGTCCTTTATTAATTATTCAAAATAAAGTATCATACTCAAACCCAACACAACACAGAGCATCGCATCCTTTGTGTTCCTTAAGAAATACATTTATGCGTCGCAACGTTGTTGATGTTTATAAATTTTGACATTTAAAGACTTTGTACCGCCCGCAATCCTCACCGCAATTTTCTCCTAAAGCCTCATTTATAATTTTAATCAACGTAAAAGCTCTTAAAATAAGAAGTTGAATCAAAAAGGACAAGGGCGCATGTTGTTTGGAGTGAAGAGATGGGTAAACCAAGTTAATCCCTAAAGGGAAGAAATATCTTGTGTAATAATAAATTGTGGTGTTGATTCTCTTTTCCCTTTGGTTTGATTCTTTTTCGTCCTGGATAAAGGAAAATTATTTTACTTTTCCTCCTCTTCTGTTGTGTGTATTTTTGCTAGCATAAGCAGAAGAAAATTACCACAATTGTTTTTGAAAAGGTTTAATTTTTTTATTTATTATTTCAAGAATCTCAAGAGTCTTAGCTTGATTGTTTAAATATTAATAAAAAGACATTTTGAACATGATTATAGAATCAGAATGGTTGTGGAAGTGGAGTCAATTTGGGTGGGAATTATTAATTCTGAATTTAAAAAGTAACTATTGTCAACAGAAGGGGATGGAAAACTTGGGTATGGAAGTGACCTTTTTTTGATTCAGAACAAAGATTTTAAGAATTAAGTTAATTCAACCACAACAAATGAAAAAATATTTGAGGCGATTTGTGTATTTAAGGGCCAGTTGCGCTCAATCGAATCATAAATTTAAGTTCTACATAAAGTTCTACTTTAGTATGGGGATTTTATGTAGAACTTAAGAATTCCGTCTCATACAAAAATGAAAACTTTATGTAGAACTTAAATTTATAATTCGATTGAGCAACTGGCCCTTAAGTTAGTAAAGTTCAAACCTTTCCTACTCTTGAAGGGACGAACGAGAAATGGTGATGCAGTTAGGCTGAAGAATTGATGATTGATGAACATAAATCTTCAATATAGTCTCACTTCCAGAGGTGAGAAAGACTTTACTCGTTGAATTTGTGTCTGTTTATCATGAGCTTAAAACTAACTAAAACTTAACTAAAAACACTTTAGGCTTTGACAATGTGATGTGAAACTATAAAGTGGAAATATTTAACACCTTTCCTTGCATCAGGGACAGAAAACTGTCATTGAACTTCGAAGTGGGTAACACCCTCCAAATATTTTTTCTTTAAGGATCATATCAATCCCTTTTCTTTTTCGTTTAGTTGTAGAATCTTATAAAGACATTTGTCTTTACACCAAAATACATACTCTGATTCCTGCGTACCATCATTTCGTTTCTTATTCGCAGGATGATAGATAATAGTTTTCTCTTCATCCTGAAAGTTTGAGACTTACCCGGTAGTAGCTGAACTATTTATTTAGCCTATATTCACTTAATTTTTGATTTTGTTTTGATTTTGATTTTGATTTTTGTGGGGGCAAAACCCCCATTTATTAGGCCTAATACAAGCTATTATCTTACAAACTAAGAAACTTAATAGCTAAGACTCAAACTAACTAGTTGGCGGGATTAGGAGACGAAGTTTTATGCAGGGAGTACTCATATTGAAGTCAAAACAAGAAGAGTGAGAATTGACATTCCTCATCATTTGGGAGATGGGTTCATTGGAGACGCAAGAGGTTCGATGGGTGGGAAGATAGAAGAGAAGGGGGTTCCGAGTGTTACGGGGGTTAGTATTTAGAAAGATGGATACGTTAAGGGCTGGACAGTCAATGGTATACTTTTAAAGATTCTGTGAATGAAGAGAATGTCAAATATTTCTCTTCGATCTTTCAGCGTATTGAGGTTGAGGAGTTTGATTCGGTCTTGATAGAAGGTAATATCGAACGATTACTCCAATTAAGACCTCGAAGAGCAAATCGGAGGAAATGGCGTTGTATGCTCTTAATTCTGGCAATGCGCACTTGTTGGAAAGGCGACTAGACTTGACAAGCGTATTCAAGAAGCGGACGAAAAAATGAAATGTAAAGAGATCGGGTTACGTAGGGTACTGCAAATTCTTTGGACCATCGTTTCACGAAGCCAAGTGCTGAATTTGCCTTTAAATATTATACCGTCGATATGCTGGAGAAAATTCAGCTCACGGTCGCAACTAATCCCAAGGTCACTGATCATCTCAGCGGGGGCCCGTGTCGTAATGGTTAGCATAATAGGTTCGTGGTTTAAATCTCAAACGAAACCAAAAAGTTTTCTCCACGCGTATCGCCTTTCGCGATTGCCGTGAAAAGCGCTTTCTTGAATAGCTGTTTGGAACTGGCTGAAAATTGTGAGAACACATATTTGTAAGAAATGCGCTAGGCCCTGAGGCTCCCCGAGCTCCCTTTGGGCGACCCTATTTATTTTATTTATTAAACGGAGTATTGAGACCAATAAAATGTCCCTCTGTCTATCTCTTTCTCACCGCCTTAGCGGCAAATCGAAGGGATTTAGGGTAAAGTAATTCGCAAAATACTCATTTAGTTATCTCTAGTTATATTATATGGTGGAGTGGATTGACATCAACACTCCGGCACTACTACTCTAAGCCAATATCCTTAAAACAAAAAAAATTTCTCAGGAACATACATGTGACATACCAAACCTACAAATTCTTTGAAAGGAAGCGTATAAATGGTTTCTTGATGATTGACGAAAAATTATTCAGATTACATTGTAATCATACATCTAAAATCTACGAACAAAACTAATTTCTTGTATAGCAATTCTGGCAAAAGAGTTCCATCATTCATAACACCTTCCATTAGCTACATTTTTTCCTTTTCCTTTTAATAAAGTCACTGACTGCTAAGAGATAAAACCCTTATACAGCGTTTTTCCAAATATTTTACAACAAACCGCAAGCTCTACTTTCCTGATGAACAAAAAAAATAAAACCGAAACCACCTATTCGTTCACTAACCATCAGGACGATAAGGATTTATCAAATATACACCTACACCTACACAAACTCAAAACCAAAGCATTGCACTTCACTAAGGTGTGGTCTTTCCAGAAGCACAATACCATCAACAGGAAGGTAGTTCACGTGAAGTTGAATGAATAAATAGAAAAACACAAAAAACTTTAAATCGGTCCAAGCAAACTCGCGTAGACCGACAAGGGCCTTCATCTCTGCCAGCAGAAAAACCATCCAGGTGTACAAGGAGTAATTGAAAATGTTTTCACAATGTTTTCGTCGCTGTGCAGCCTTGGCTTCACAGTGTACTTCCTCTCCTTTTTTTTTTTTTGTAATTCCTCCAGCCTCCAGTGTTGAGAATTTTCGTTAAATTCACACGAATGGACCTTATGATGAGAAAATTCTGTTTTATACGAAAAAGTCATTTTCATAGAAAACCAAGCCATGCTAGTGCAAGCGCAAGAGAACAAAAGAGTTTTTCAACTCTTAAGCACTTCAACAAGAAGCTAAGTTTAATGTAAGAGTGTTTTCAACATTTTAAGAAATATTTTTTAATGGAACCTGATTGTGTGTAGAGAGAAAATATAAACACTGCAAGGATTTTAACTTTGTCGTGACTAACAACACTTTCCACCTATTTCAAACGAAACCAATTAAGATGCATTTATGTAGTTGTTTTTGCTTTTTTAATAATTTGAGATAAATTTAATTTATATAAGCCTAAGAGTTGGCCATGCAGTTACTCTGTTTTGAAGAGTCCTTTAGAATGAATGAAGAAATTCGTACTCCTTGACAAAAAAGTTATTGTTTTGATGTTTCCACATTTTGCATTTTATGTAAACGAACTCATTGACTCTTAACCTCTGTCGAACATCTTCAGAATTTATCTGCTTACAGTGATTATTACGGGTGTCTAGCCACTTTCTAGTGTTCTTCACTTAGAAAGACTGCTATTGCATCCTGACTTTTTGTGTCACGACTTATCGCACAGGAGTTTAAAGAAAAATGGAAATGCTACCGAGTAAAACGACTATTTTTATGCTCGCAAAAGTGAAGTAGAACATTCAGCATTTGTGTGGAGTCTTTTGTTATCAATTTATTCATAAAAATGTTAATGAATAAATAGTTGAGCACCACAAACTCAGGCAGGCTGGGCTATCACATTGTTGGGGGGGGCACTGCTAAATAATCACGCTAGCTAAATCACAGCAGATGTCATTAGTGTTTTAGTTAAGAGTACGATATGGCGGGCTAGTGTAACCAAAAATAAGTGCAACCATTAGGGGTTTTTCTTTTTTAGTTCCGAACAGAAAAGTGAAACGTCAATAACGTAAGAGTATTTCTTTTTCAATTCGGCCAGAGGTCCAAGAAATCTAAAGTTTCAAGCAAAATTGCTTGACGAATTCAATTGGCTGGCTTATTCTTAAAATGGATGGTGCGTTCTGCAATTATTGCATTTTCTTCGGTTCGAAAGAAGTTGGGAAAGGAAATCACATGGCCGTTCGACCTCTGGTAACAAATCCATTTCATCGGTGGAAGGATGCTAAAGAATCCTTCCGCATTCACTAAGATCTAGAATATCATAAGGCTGCAATCGTTTCAGCAGAAAATTTCATCGCAATCAGAGAAAAAAAGACAGTTGATATAGGTTTGCAATTGAATACTGTAAAAAGAGCTGAAATTCAACGTAATCGGGAGATTTTACGTTCCATCGTCGAAACGATAATTTTTGTCGGCAGGCAAGAAATTACTTTGAGAGGACATCGCGATTCTGAAACAATATCTCTGGAGACTCCGGTCCAAAACGATGGCAATTTCAGATCTTTATTGAGATTTCGGATGAATTCTGGCTACCAAATAATAAAGCAACATTTACTTCAAGCAGCAACATCGAAAAATCGTATTTCAACTTATACTAGTCCACAGATTCAGAATGAGCTCATAGACATTTGCGGGAACATAATTCTTGAAAAAATTGTTGCAAAAGTCAACGCAAGCCAATACTGCGCTTTACTCGTAAATGGGACGACAGATATAAGAGGTGTAGAGCAATACTCGTTATGTTTTCGTTATACCGAAAAAATTGACGATGGGATTTTATTGAATGAAGATTTTTTGACGGTCGAAGATTGCACTGGTAGAGGACTTGCTTCGTCCTTGGTAAACATTTCTGAAAAACTGAACTTTCGTCTGGAGTTTTTGGTTTCGCAAGGATACGATGGTTCAGCTGCTATGAGTGGAGAATGGAATGGATGTGCAACTGCAGTAATGGAAAAGTATCCATCTGCAATTTACGTACATTGTTCTAGTCATTCTTTGAATTTAGCTGTTAGTGAAGCATGCTCTGTTCCTCTTATTAGGAATTGTCTTGGATCAATACAGCAGATAATTTCGTTTTTCAGAATTTCTGCAAAACGCGAATCTATTCTCAAGGATGCTGTTCAAACTTAAGATTGTTCAACAAAAAAAGAGCGATTAAAGAGATTATGTGAAACAAGATGGACTGAGAGACTTAATGCTGTAATCTGCTTTAAAAAAATGTTTGTTCCTATCTGTTCGAGTTTGGAAAATATTAATGAATGTGGAAACGCCGAAAGTTCTAAAAATGCTTTTAGCTACCTGCATAATTTGAAGAATGGAGCATTCATTGTGTCGATGACAACTATCCACGAAATTTTTTCTCTTACACAACCTTTAAAATCAGCAGCTGTCTCGGCAGCTGATGACTTGGCTGTTTTGTTGAAAGAAATGAGAGAAAACGTTGAATTAATTTTCAAAAAAATATTCACTGATGCTGAAAAAATTGCCGAATCTATAGGAGAAAAAATTGAAGTTTCCAGGATTGTGCATCGTCAAAAACATAGACAAAATTACCAAAGCAGCTCAGCAGAAGATTATTACCGTACATCAATATTCATACCTTTCCTGGATCACTTTATATCATCCATATCTGACAGATTTGTCAAACACAAAAAAAATTTGTCAGTAATCGAAAATACCATCCCTGAAAAATTGGTCAGGAAAGACGTTGAGAATATTGATGAAACCGTGGAAGTAATAATGAATCAATGGCCAACAGCGACTGAGGCAGCTCCTTCAACCGTAATAAATAAAGTGTTATTGTGGAGAAAAAGTTGGGTTGGGGCAGAAACTCTACCGAAGACATTTATAGATTCATTAAATCTCTGTAACGATGTACTTTTTCCAAACATTTTCAAGTTTTTGACAATAGGTGCAACATTGGCTGCGACCATTGCTAGCAGCGAGCGTAGTTTTTCCACGTTGAGGCGTCTAAAAAATTGGATAAGAAATTCTACAGGCAAAGATAGGCTGAATGGGCTTGCTCTTATGAGCATTAACAGGCACATTTACATCAAGGTGGAAGAAGTTATCGAAAGATTCGAGCAAAAACAAAGAAGAATTGATTTATAGTTTCGTGTACTTTCATATTTTCTGCACTTTATTATTGCATGTCAATAAATTGGGAAAAACCTAATCAGTACAATTGAACAAGAACGACTTTTACTTGTGTACAATTATTTACATATAACCCCCCCCCCCCCCCCCCCCGAAAAATTTCATAGCTACGCCACTGCAGCAGTTCTGTCGCTATCTGTGGCAACTGCAATATCGCTTCTGTTTGGGAGAGCCTTACCAAGAACGATTCTTTCCTTTTTGTTTGATGAAGACATCTTCGCGACAATAGACATCCTCTAACATCCTATTCCATACAACCAGTGTCTTAATCTCCCATTAAGAGTAAAAAAAACAAACACACTATCAAGGTCCATTTATTTATTCACATTCCTAAAACTATTCTCATAATTAAACTTAACTTATTTAATAATTAAAAAAATAAAAAAAATTATCTAACACCCTTCAATAGTCCATTTAAAACGATCATTGTCCCCAGCTTCAGCCGCAGATCTAACTGTGGTAAAAACTTTGTTCGATAGATGATCAGGATCGAACTCATCACCAACATACAACAATTCCTTGTATACTGAATTTTTGATTAAACAATCATCTCCATATGGTTCAATATCCCACTCACTACCAACCACCATGTCATTGGAGTCCAGCGAGGCTGCAACAATTCGACTTCTTCCATCAGCGTTTACATCGTCAGCAAACAGGTAACCTCCGTAAGGAAACTCGAAAAGCGTTGTATAGTTAAGGGGCTTTGGTATCCACCGGAGTTGAGTGCCTGGCGCCATGATTGCATACCTCCGAAGTCTAGGATGTCCGTGGGCAATGTGCAAATAATCGTGGACATACTTGTTCTTAAGACATACCCTGTCGTTGAACACCAGACTACGAATGGAAGTGGGAAGTTTTTGTTCCAAAGTGATTAGTTGAGTTGTTTTCTCGGGACTCAACAAAGTCGAGTTGGATCGAATTAGAAGCTCTCTGCAGTAATATCCCAGCTTAAGGATGTAAGGCTTTCCATTTATGTCGTTGGCTCGGGCCATTTCATTGTAAACCACATTATAGGCATCGATGAGTTGAGGCATCAGGTGAAACTTCTCCATGTTCCTCATCAGTTGATGTTTATCAGTGAGTGGATACACAGCCAGAATAACCTTAGATATTATCTTGGTGAAGAGATTTGAGTCAAGAGTAGAAATCTCATCAGCCAATTTAGGAACACTGGCGTCCCTTTCAAAAGATTCATTTATAGTGTTGTCGATCCAGAGTTTTGCCACTCCAGTCTCAAAGAGGACTTTTAAATTGTCAACCATATTAGTCGCCTTAGTGTGAGTTTCATCGTCGATTGAATTACCCAATACAACCTCATCCTGTACACCTCGAATAATCCGGACTACTTTCAAGGGTTCATCGTGACCACGACGAATGAGTTCCTCAAGAATGCTTGTGTAGACTGCCAACTTTAACTCGGCATCTCTGACGGCTGTGGCGAAGTCAACTAGAAGATCAAAGGTTTCCCCATGCTCACCATAGATTTCCTTTACAACGATAGGCACATCTGGTTTATGGTCTAAGAGATTCTGTTCTGCCAGAACGAAGCTCTTTCTTCGAATAAGATCAGCAGCTCCACTTTGAGGATTGAGGGTCTGATAGGCAGGACCTCGGTTTTCTTCATTGCGAGAGTTGATAATCTGTTCGTCGATCTGGCGAAGTTCTTCCTTTAGTTGAGGCAGTCTAACTTGGCAGTTTACATCACGTTGATCGTAAGAGCAAAAATATTTTATTAGAAGATCCACATCAGCTTGGACACGTATCCTTCTGTCCTCCAGTTTCGTTAACCAATCTGATCCCAGTCCATCAATGGATACGGAGCAAAATAGACTAACAATAGCGACTAAAAACTTAGTTTTGAATGTCATCACTCGGCCGCGAAAGAACTCAAACTGAATGCGGGACTTCATGCGAGGATCTCTATAGTAAGTAGACTCGCGGATGAACTTGGAAGAGATTGCATCACCGAATGTGATAAGACAATAATAAATAATTGAAATATGTAATACTTTCAATTTTGTTTCTAAGCGATAGTAAGCGCGCAGTCTAGTTCATCATCAACAGGAGATTAACATTGTGCATGAGGGGTTAAGAGTTAGAAGCGATGGTGCACGCTAATTGTACACAGTACACTGATTGTATGAGTTCTTGTTAAATGATTTAATGGATTCTATAAGCGTCAGCAGTCAGCACGAACATGATCGCTGAGATGTAGATGATGATGGTGAAAGCAGAGAGTAGTTCGTAGTTCGTTCTATTGGCTAAGTTTTTTGGTTTCGTAATAGGTTCTTAATAATAATGAAAATGATTTATTTGGTGGCAGTTGTGAAATGATGAAGCTTAATGAGCTCCAAATTGGGTTTTTCTGAAAAGTTACTTGTGTTAATAATTAACTTGGTGATGATAAAATATGAGTGACAGGTATGATGGATCTATTTTTAGTATCATTGTAGTTATTAGGGTTTCTGAGAGAAAGTGGGTAGGCTTAAGGAAGTATGCACTTTCTTAATAATAGAACACTTAAGAAGATATGGTGTTTCAAAAATTGATGAAACTGATTGATACGAATTCTAATTTCTCAAATCCAAAGCTATTGGAGGAAATTGGCTAATTGATGAACGAATTAAGTAACAGTAATTAATAAGCTCTTCTCTTGGGCAAAGATCAAATGAAGTTTTGATTGTGGAAGTAATCTTCTTTGTGGCAATGAAATTGCTAACGCAGGACCTGTCAGTTCTTTGCGAAAGACGATGGCCGTGGAAAAACCATTGGATGTTTCTGGGATGGACTATGAGCAACTATTGATTGGAACTAATTTCAAATGCGATTTCAAACAATGAAAACACTTTATGACTGCTTACCTTCTAAAATGCATTTACGATCATTAAGCAATTGTTAAGCTTTGCGCGAACCCAAGCGGACTGCGACTGAGATCTGTGGAATCGATTCGTGACATCTGCAGGCGATCTAAGATCTGTTCAAACTAACGTCGCGTCGTCTGTATTTTGTTTTTTACATAATCTCGTTCTTTTTGGGTAGGTTATAATAAAAACAGAGGAACTGTAACACTTTCAATTGATTTTTGAGATAAAAGCTTGTTTTTGATACTCTTTAGCATTTAAGTCGTTACTGAATAAATCAGCCTTTTTTTTAAAGGCCTAGCCTCTTTCAATGGGAGTGGTATAGAATCTCCAAAAAAAAAATCCCCGCATCGGTTAAAATCCCCAAAAATTAAAATCCAACATGATAATATCCCCACAGACATAATGCACATGGAAGAAATCCACATCTAAATAATATTTTTTGCCAAAATCCCCACGAAATCTCCAAATCCCCATTACATCAAAATTATGTGCATTTAGTTCTCAGAAAAATCTCATGAAATTATGTCATTGTGATATTAATTAATAAGTGAATAATGATCAACAGTTTCTTAAGAACAACTAAGTTCATTCGTTATAAGAAACAAAATATTGTTTTTCATTATAAAACATTAAGAATGAAGAGAAACTTTTATTTTGAATTTTTTATTTTCGTTTCATGTAACACTTTGAAAGGGACCTTATTTTGTTAGCTTTACTGTAACATATTACGTTTTTGAGTATTTTTTATTAACTTGCAAATTTTGAAAATGTATTTTCATTTCATAAACATAACAAATTTTATAAAGAATTTTATATTAACTCTTTGTATTACATTTACATCATGTCGCATGATTCACTACTTGAACATTTTTGTTTTGGGGATATTGGTTTGGGGATTTTGGGTTTGTAGATTTTCTCTTTGTGGATTTCAGAGCTGGAGATTTTAAATTGGAGATTTTGCGTTTGGGGATTTCCGTTTGAGGCTTTTGGTTTGGGGCAAACAGAATGTCCAATTTAACTTGGACGATGATCAAGAATGCCGTCGTTCCGACCTAGAAGACGTTAAACTTGCCATAAATAAATAAATAAATAGGGTGGCGCAACAGAGCGAGGAGCCCCTGGGCCTAGCAAATATCTCACAACCATGCCTTGGGAGGGAATGGAAGGGACCTACAATTTTCTGCCGGTTCCGAACGGCTAATTGAGAAAGCGCTTTTCATGGCAATGAATACTAACGGAGGACTTGCCAATTCCTCGCGAAAGGCGATACCCGTAGAAAAAACATTTTTGCCTCTGCCATATGCAAACTTAAAGCAAATAAGACTGAAGGTGCTGATCTGCTTTATCTGCAGGTCTTTATCAATGTGGTTTTAGACAAGAAAAGTCCACAATCGACCAAATTTTCACATTAAGGCAGATCCAATATAATATCGATATACACCATCTTTTTATCTATTTCAAGGATATGATAGTATTTACAGAGACACGCTGTACAGAGCGATGTCTACTTTCGGCATCCCTGCAAAACTCGTACGACTATGCAGGATGACTTTGGAGAATTCACGCTGCTCCATCAAGGTTAGTATAGAGAACTCACCGAGACATTTGATGTCGAAAAAAGCTTAAGGTTGCTTTAGGCAAGGCGATAAAATGTTATGCGATTTGCTATGTGCTTTTGCAGCAGAAGCGGCAAAAATGGGTTTGATGGTTAATGAGGGCAAAACGGAGTATATGGTGGCATCAAACAGGGGCACATAACATCGATGAATTGGACAAAAAGTTACAATAGGCAGGCATAACTTTGAGGTAGTACAGGACTTCGTCTACCTAGGATCCGCTGTAGACACGGACAACAACATCAGTGCGGAGATCAAACGGAGAATAACTCTTGCCAACCGTTGCTTCTTTGGGTTAAGAAGGTAATTGAGAAACAAACCCCTCTCCAGAAAAACCAAGATAACCCTGTATAAGACATTGATCATCCCAGCTCAGCTTTACGGTGCGGAAGCATGGAACTTATCGAGATAACGGATGAGGAAACCCTTTGTCGTTTTGAAAGAAAAATTCTCCGAATGATCTTTGTTCCCGTATGCGAAGACAATGTATGGAGAAGAAGATACAACAACGAGCTGTATGAGCTGTACCGCGACATGGTCATAGCCAGAAGAGTATGCACCGCGAGGCTACGATGGTTGAGCCATGTAGGGCGGATGGACTCAAACGCTCCGGCTCGTCGGGTTTTCGAAAGCACATTGCAGGGAAATCGCCGAAGTTGAAGACCTCGTCTTAGGTGGCGCAATCAAGTGTATGAAGACCTCAACCGAAACTGGAGAGAGCTCGCCCGAAATCAAAGTCGTTATAGAAAGATGTTGGTTGAAGCCCAGGTTCACCCCGGCCCGAACTGTAATGCCCACCTAAGTAACTAAGTATAGCTTCTATATGTATACAATGCCTCTTTGGACGGGAAAAAATACAAATACGAACATAAAATGTGTTAGTCCTGAAAAATATACAATAAATTTTTTTTATACTTATTTTATTTTATTCAGTTTTTGTTACAAAAAAGAGGGAGCAGACTGGTTCAAAAAAAGATGGTTGTGGGCTCTTAATGAAATATCTGGAAAATGGTTTTAGACTCAGCATGTAAATTGCTATAGCTCATACCTATCATACGAGTTTTATATCATTTTTAAAAATGACAAAATGGTTGCCATTTTTCACTTAGAATCTTAATATTCGTATTACATACATAGTCATAAGGAGTATGTGATTTGATTTTGGTCGGGTTCGGTTGGATAGTTGCGGAGATTTTGTCAACAAACCGTCCAAACACATCATTCCAAGAAATCGTGATAATTGGGGTTTCAGGAAGCTACGTAAACCTCACCCAAAAGTACGGTCAGACTGCTCCTTTATGAAATTTGGGTATAATACTTTAAAATATGTATGTGTACTTATAAGAAATGAAAAAAAAAACAAAAATGCCTTTTGAAAATACTAAAGAGGACCTTTTAAAAAAAATATGAAACAACTGCATTATTTTTTGATGCTAACAGCTATGGTTACAAAAATGTAAACAAATATTTGTCTGCAAAAAATAATCCTGGGCGTTTAAATTGGCCGTGATCGGGCAAAAGGGTCTGTTTCTAGCTACCAATGCAGTCTTTTAGGTTCTCTCATTTTCTTCATTCTTACAAATAACAACCTTGAAATGGTCATTAACTAGGTATTACTTCATATCTCTTTACAAGACGTCTATTCAAAGGCTGGCTCTTTTATTTCCAAAAAATTTAGACACTCTTTATAATATCTGGCATATTTTCTTCAGTTTAGTTATTCAAGTTGAGAAAAACACCACATTAATTTGTATTTTTTTTTTTTCAAAAACTTTGTAATGTTTTTTTGTTTTGTTCATAGAAACTACTAACATGTAGCCCTTGTTATGGAGGAATTGCTTTCTGTTAAGCAAGGAACACTTTTTGAAAATCATTTCTTTTATTATGTGCATTTTATCACTGAACACAAAAACAATTCAACATTGAGCTATAAGCGCTAAGTATTGATTACGTTCACTTCAAAAAACATTCAATACTGACCCAAAAGTAGTCAGTATCAATGGTCTTGTGCGTTCAGTAATAATATCAATTGCTAATAAATTATAAAATTTGCGACCAAAGCGCGCCTTTAATTGTTTTAATTACCTTTAAAGATGGTTTAAGTGATTCCATACAACAAACTTCCACTTTAAAAAAAAAACCCCCTCAAAATATTCATCCACACAATAAACACAAAAACCCTTCATACATATTGTATGTAAGGTACTCATCCCGGAAACAACTTACCTTTCCGAAAATAAACCCATAAACGACTTTTAACAAGAAAACTTTGATATTGATCTAAATGCCGCACCCACTCTCAGCTCGGTTACACCACTGATGCACTAATACAAGTACACACACACACACACACACACACACCCGTACACATACATATATCAATTTCATGAAAAGAAAATTTTAGACATGCCACGCATATCCCCCTACATTTATACATATATCTACAGTAGAAATAGAAAATAGACAAAGGAAGCTGGAGTAAGGCAAGATAAGTCAGTGGCAAAGGAGCCCATCGTGCTCCAAAAAAGAGGATAAGATGGAAAAAAATGAAAAAGGATATACATCCATACCTACCTGTCATACATATTCTCAACGATAAAATTGCCGAGTTTAAGTAAAAGATGTGGCACACAAGACTTGTTTGTTGAAAAGGATGCTTTTCCATTTTGAAGAAAGAATACTATCAAACTTTCCACGTCAACGGAGCAAAGGAAGAAAATCATAGAAAACATTTTTCTTTTTTGTAAACATTTTAAAAAATATCAAAGACAAGCCGTTCTGTTGGTTTAATGCTCACTTATGGGGTTGGTAGTGAAGTCGTCGTAATTTTGCTAAAATGGTTTCACATATTATGTTACACGTGTGATTGAATTTTCCGTGTATGAACACGTGTAGTTACTAGTTAGTAAATATTACGCGTGTGCACGTGCTTTTAGTTATAATTTTGGATAATTTTCTATGACACTGATCAAATTTACTTAAAAAAAAAAACCAACGCGTTTTGACTTTGAATGATTTGAAGAAATATTTTTGTAGGATTTTTCATAAACAAAAATTTATTCAGCTTAAGGATACACAACATGCATTTTGAATCTCTCAAGTTTTTTATTTTAATTAAAGAAATGGGTCGAAGTGAGTATGAAACTTCATATTTTGAAACGGAAAGCCTTCTTCCTGGTCAAGAGGCTGTCAAAATGTTTCCTCAAATTGTAACAGGGAGTTTTTTTTAAGGTAGCGATGATGAATGAAGTGTTTATTAGGTATGCCGGGGTGAGCTCAATAAACGAGCGAGCAGCACAGGGCACTTACATATATGTACGTTGCTGTCAGCCTTCCGATCTCGTTTGCACGACACGCTCTTGAGTCTATAAGTGAAATTCTAACCATTTTATATCCACACATCCACAGCACCAAAAGAAAGACGAAGGTTGTCACTTTGGCAGTACAATGGACCAGCAATAGGTCAGATAACAACTGAGGTTTTTGAGTATCCAAAATGCTCGTATATCTTAATACACATCTGTAATCAAGGGCTCTAGTACCTACGGTTTATAAAACAATGCATACTGGAACGTTTTTGCCTTTGATTGGTTTAATAAATGCTCGTATTCTTTACCTCTGCTGAGAACTCAAAAATTACGTGCTTTTATTGCAAGCGATAGCCAAGAAAAATCTCAATCCCAACTAATATTATAAATGTGTAAGTAACTCTGTCTGTCCGTCTATGTTACCGTCTCCCGGCCAAACTACTGAACCGATTTAAATGAAATTTGGTATACAGATATGGGCTAAGACCTGAGGAAGGGCATAGGCTATGTATATGTTATCCCACGGGAACGGGAACGGGAACGGGAACGGGAACATAAAAGTCACTATTCCACGCGAATTTTGGGCAAAGCTAGTCTCTTATATGAATATTGAATACCTTATCAGCACTGAAAAACACGAACTAGGTAATACCTATTATTTTAAACCTACTCTCAATTTAAAGAGTCAAAATTCACACTGATTTTAAGACAAAACATCGAAAACCTATAAACGAGCTTCACCATACGACCAGCATACTAGACTTTCTTTACTCTGCAACGATTTAGCGGTTCAAAGTTTTCAAATCGTTTATAATGTAAAAATTACGTAGCAGTGTTTGTACACTTACGACGAAGAATGTAAAAATCCTTCATGGCAATATGCGAGAGGGAAAGAATTAACTTAAGTAGGTGCTCGAGCTCGAACGTAGAAAAATGATAGGAAAAAAAAGTTGAAAAAATAAATAAATAAAGAAAGTGAGGAAGGATAAGAAAAATATTTCCAGTTTCAGTTTACCTTCTTCGTTAAGTTATCGAACTAAGAAGCAACGATGTGGAAGCAAAAAAATATCCTTTGGCCATTTCGTATATCGCATATTATATTCTGCTATGCTATGCTTGACTTTTTTTTCTTCCTTCCCTTGAGTTCGGTTTACTTCACCTAAGCGTAATAATATTCAAGGAAGATAAAGGGCAATGAGCGTATTATGGTGCGGAACAGAATTAAGTAAAAGAAAGTACAATATTTGTTTTTTTTTTTTTCGTTTCTTTTCGGCAAAAGGAATTCTTTTTGTTGAGAGTGAGTTCAATTTGGAATATTTTATTTGGGCTTGAATGGAGTTATGATTGGTTCTTGAATGGGTATACTTATAAGTATTATGTTAGCGAAGGGGACGTGACGTTAGGGTTATTGATTTTATAAAAGTTCATATTGAAATAGAATAATCGATCAAAAGAAAAGAATTTAATAGCCCTTCAGTAAGCTTATAAATGCTTGTAATTTACATCGCTGTAAGTAGAAATTTGAATATCAAAGGAGTTTTTTAAGTTCAAGGCAAAAAATTCAATAAAACGACTCATTGAATGTGTCTCAAATCTTTATTTGAAAAGAAGCTCAATAAAGTCAGCGAAAAGAAAAAATTGTTATATTTAAGAGAGTGGCCACATTGGATATAAGATCTTTGAGAAAAACCTAAGCACTGATTTTCAAAGACAAGGCTTGAAGCATACCTAGAGATATTTTCAAGCCACCAAACATTATTTAAATTTATATTATATATTTTAACCTTCACTTAAAAATCGTATATATTTGGCCTAATGCTTTGTTAAAAGTAAATAAATATTTTTGTTTTATTTATTCTTGTTGCAAAAATCTAGCTTAAGAAAATTAAGTTTTCGAAATATCGAAATTGACAGTTAAGCTCATAATTTCAAATTTCTTAAATGCATTCGACATTAGTCGGTACTACTACTACTTCTGTTATAGAAGAATAAGTTTGTTTATAAACTTTATTTAAGTTGTTTATCACCACCTGTTAAGTCTAGGACGCTGGTTTTTTTTAAAGGATTTTGTTATGAAATTCTTACTACAATTTTTACAATTCTCCTTCCTTATCTCTCAGCATTTACCTGCCTGTGGTGCATTAATTGCTTCAATTGCAATGACCAAGAACAAAAAACAAATCAACAACTCTGAAAGAAAAAGTTCGTGTGATGTTTAAATGTCATATGATTTAAAATAAAAGTCTTGCATATTTGAAAAATCAAATGTACATATTTTGCCTTAAATCAAAGCGAAAACAATTGCTTCAAATACGAAAAAAAATTTGTTAGCAAATCAGACCCGAAAAGTACTGAAATTTAAGTATAAGGTCTGTTTCTTTAATTTCTGGGTAAAGTTTGGGTAAATCCTCGTGGAAAAGTTTGGGCTCGAGCTTTTTAATGTTGTTTTTGTATTCTTCATCCGAAAATGAAAAGTAAAGATACACGTTTTGGGATGTTTCTGGCTGAATGACATTCATAGTAGAGATAGCAAACAAACATACAAACAATTTTGTTTGAAAAACGTGTTAAAATGAACTCAAAGCAATATTGCATTGCATATTTTACATTATTTTGAATTTTCAAACCAATAAAGAGAGATTATGCTTTTCATTTGTCATTTAATTTTAAAAATAAATTTGAATTCAATCGAAATGTTTCGATCAGCTGATTTCACAAACAGCCGATTTGACAAGCAAGAAAGTGCACGACAAATTCGAAAACTATCAAATCAAAAAAAGCGTCAAAAAATCAGAATAGTAACGTACTTGTTTAACATTCACCTCTTTTGGGTGTCAGGGCATAGAGACATTCCAGGAAACTGCAGCAAAGCCGATGAACTCGCCAGGGATGGAATCTTCATGGCAATGTCACCAAACAGAACAAGGACAAACCACAAACTCCACGACCTGCATGGCTACTAAAAAGATCTGGCCAAAGCTAGACTTAAAACGTACCAAAAGTTTGTTATCCTTAAGTGGATTGTACTTTAGCTCCGTAATTGGTATTATAACCAATCAATGTTCCATCGAACGATTTTAATGATGAACGATGAATGCGTCTGTTGTTAACATCACCTAAATCGTCGAAAAAGTATTCTCCAAGGAATGTTTCGCTTCTTTGAGAGAGGGATAGGGCATGTACAAAGAAGATGTGGAAGCTCCATGAATGAGGAAGAAGAGGAAAAGCATTCCACATATTCTTTGTACATGCCCTGTCCCTCTCTAAAAGACGCAAAATATTCTTGGGAGAGTACTTTCGACGATCCAGGTGATCTTAGAAAGATAGACATTCATTGTCTTCACCGCTTTATAGAAAGCTCAAAATGTTTTAAATAAGAGGAAATTCCTAAATTTTCTTGTGGTATCACAATGGACCTGTTATTGGTCTAAGTGCGTCAGCCGTTTTCCCGACAGCCCCCTTAACCTAACCTAACCTACCTAACGTCATTGTTTAAGTATATTTGTTTATAGGTGCATATACCGAACATGGTTAAACTACATCAAATAACATTTGAGATAGTGAGTCAACAGAACGAAATTTTGATTACTAATGTTGTTAACATAATGGAGATATGTGTGGTCTAGTGGTTGCGTGATTGACTATAGCGTGTGGAAGGACTCGAGTTTAAATCCCGGACCCAATTCGTTGCTTTTTTTCAATTTTTTGATTCAAAGCCTTTTCTATTGATTTGGCGATGTTTTTTGGCTCAGTGTAAGAAAAAAATAAATACCTACCTACATGTGGTAAACAAAGATAATTGTGGAATAAGTACATCTTTTTCTACGTCTTCATAGTTTTGTAAATTCGTTTTGTTAATCACCCTGGATCGAAACTTGTTTCGAAACTTGTTTCAATCAAAAAATGTTTTATTTTCAAATCGATTTAACTAAACACTCTCGTCTTTTGCAGATATCAATCTCCAGGATTTCTGTACTGCTTCTCAAGACTTGGTTATTAGTTGGTAAAAGGCCAGTAACATAGTTTTTAACCAGATTGATAATCAGGTTGAAATCTGTGGACAGCGCTGGACATCCAATCGTATCAGCTTTGTTTTTTATAACTATTGCTTTGCAAATTTGATGGTATTGTAACGTGCGCTTAGTTCGAAAAATAAAACTTCACTTTTTAATTTAATTCTATCACTTTTATTCAGTATATATGCTTAATTCGATCTCAACTCGACTTTGGGACTATCACTTGTATTTACTCTTAACTTTATCACTCTATAAACCAAACTGCCCTCTGGTTGCCTCGGGCGGGCTATTTATATCGAATGACATGCCATCTAGAACTCTCCAGTAACTTCTACATTGTCTCCACATTTGCTGTCTACTCTCTGTCTGTCTGTCTCTCTATACACTCACACACACTGGCTTACAAGCAACGCCTGTCATTTATACCATTCCATTAAAGTGTTGCCAGTTGTGTTTTCGGTTGAACGTTTTTCGATTAGGAAATTGGTATAAAATGTTGGGTTCACGTTACACTGCCCCCTCCTTAGGATTGTTCGTCCCGAATAATTCCATCTGCAGCCTCGCCACTATATCGATGCAGCCTGTCACAATGAACTACTTTTAACTTGCCTCTTAGTCCTCTTTGGATGCGGTAAACCACGTCGTTAATCCTCGTGACTACAGTATAAGGACCTTCCCAGTTTTGCTGAAGTTTCGGTGACAATCCCTTTTGACGATGAGGATTATAAAGCCACACACGATCTCCTGCTTGGAATCCTGACGTTGTCGCTTTTGTGTCGTACCGTGTCTTCATCCGGTCGCTGTAGGTTTTCATCCGTTCCCTTGTTCTTTTATGGATGTCAGCGAGTCTCTCCTTGAGGTCGTCCACATACTCGTTCGTGTCCTGTGGCTCCTCTGTGGGGCATCCAAATTTAAGTTCGCTGGGCAGCCGCATGGTTTTCCCGAACAGGATGTCAGATGGTGTTTGTCCCGTCGAGCTATGTACTGCACTTCTATAGGCCATCAGGAATAGCGGTACATGCCTATCCCAGTCTCTTTGGTAGTCGCCTACGACCTTGGTGAGGTGTTCTTTCAAGGTCCGGTTGAATCTTTCAACCATCCCATCAGACTGTGGATGAAGCGGTGTGGTTCTAGTCTTCTTAATGCCAAGTAGTCCGCACACTCCTTGAAAGATGTTCGACTCAAAGTTCCTCCCTTGGTCGGAATGGAGTTCCATAGGCACGCCAAACCTACTCACCCAGTTAAACACAATCTGGTCGACCACCGTTTTGGCTTCTTGATTTGGGATGGCATACGCCTCAGGCCACTTGCTAAAATAGTCCATTACAACCAGAATGTATTTGTTTCCAGCGTTGGTCTCTGGAAAAGGCCCAGCCACATCTACTGCAATCCTCTCAAAAGGCGATCCAACGTTGTACTGATGCATCTTACCTTGAATCTTCCTACCAGGTCCTTTGGTTGCAGCACACTTGTCACATGTTCGGCACCACTTCTCCACGTCATCTCTAGCATGTAACCAGTAGAACCGATGTCGCACCTTCTCCAGTGTTTTGTTTACCCCCAGGTGGCCTCCAGAAGGTCCGTCGTGCATCTCCTGAAGAACTTCACTGACTTTCGAATGCGGTACGATCAGCTGCATCACATATATGACTTACCGTCAGCGGATTCCCATCTTCGCCTGAGGACACCTTCTTGCACATATAGTGAGTCCCACTGTGCCCAATAGGCTTTGAGAACTGGACTCCTGTCAGAAATGTCTCCCCATTCCGGTTTCTCTTCATTTTCTTTCCATGCGAGAATGGGTTCGATATCTGGATCCTCCTGTTGAGCAGTCCTCACTTCCTCATTGCTCCATCCGCTTATTGGATCAGCTCTTAGTCGCTGAGCGGTAATGATTTCTTTGTCTTCTTGCCGCTTGCAATGCTTGCAGTCCACTTTGCAAGGTCTTCGTGATAATGCATCGGCGTTTGAGTGCAGCTTTCCTCTGCGGTGTTGGATCTGGTAGTCATAGGTCTGCAATCTTTCTATCCACCTTGCGACTTGACCTTCTGGATTTTTGAAGTTCAACAGCCAGCTCAGAGCACCGTGGTCTGTCCGCAGAAGGAATTTCTGTCCATAGATGTACTTATGGAAGTGCTTTGTTGCCAAGATAAGAGCTAGCAGTTCCCTTCTGGTCACGCAGTAGTTCCTTTCGGGTTTCGATAGGACCTTGCTCTAGTATGCCACCACTTTCTCTTCGCCATCATGCACTTGGGATAGTACCGCCCCGATTCCAACGTTGCTTGCATCTGCGTCGACGATGAATGTTTTGCCAGGTGTTGGATGTGCCAGCACTGGAGCGTTACAGAGGCGGTATTTGAGTTCCTGGAAAGATTTCTCACACTCACCTGACCATTTAAACTGCTTCCCCTTTTCGGTGAGCTGATGCAAACTCTTTGCAACTCGAGCGAAGTTCTTAACGAAACGTCGGTAATATGTGGCAAGTCCCAGAAAGCTTCGGAGTTGATGTTTGTCCTGTGGTGTTGGCCAATTTTTGACGGAGTCAACTTTTTCAGGATCAGTCTTTACTCCTTGGGATGAGATGATGTGTCCCAAATACTTGACTTCGGTTTTGAAAAGTGCACATTTTTCTGGATTCAGTTTAAGGTTAGCCTCTCGAAGTCTCTGAAACACGGCTTTAAGGTTCTTACAATGTTGGTCAAATGTTTTCCCGTAAACAATGACATCGTCCAAGTAGACTAGGCAAGCTTTCCACGTCAGTCCTTGAAGAACGCACTCCATCAAACGCTCGAATGTTGCCGGAGCGTTGCATAGCCCAAACGGCATAACCTTAAACTGCCAGAGCCCATTACCTGTAGAAAATGCCGTCTTTTCCCGATCATCAGGGTGGATGTCAACTTGCCAATATCCACTCTTCAAGTCCAGCGTCGAGAACCACTGGGCTCCCTCCATGGCATCCAGGGTATCACTGATTCTGGGCAGGGGATAGCTGTCCTTCTTAGTCACATCATTCAGCCTTCGGTAGTCCACACAAAAACGAGTGCTTCCATCTTTCTTTTTCACTAGCACCACTGGTGACGCCCAAGGACTTTTGGAATTTTCGATAAGACCATCCTTCTTCATTGCTGTTATCATGTCCTCAACCTCACCTTGTTTGGCCAGTGGAAGGCGTCTTGCGGGTTGACGAATCGGTCTTGCATCTCCTGTGTTGATGCGATGCTGCACCAACTGTGTCCTACCATATTGCCCCTTTTGCGATGCGAAGATATCAGTGTACTCTTGTAGGAGACTTTCAGCCATCCTTGTTTGTTGGTGATCAAGGTTGGATGAATTCAGTATTTTAGCTCTGATGGTTTCGAGCTCCTCCGGAGTTATAGTTTTTTTCGGAGCTTCGTCTGTGATCTTCGTAATTGCTGCAACCGATTCGCAACGTCCAACGACTTCTCCTTTCTTCAACTTTACATCGTACGGTCTGGTGTTTAGTAATCGTACGGGGACCATTTTGTTTTTCGGTGCTACCAGTGTTTTCCCAATGATGACGCTTTGGGAGGAACACTCTGGGTCTGGTTCCACCATGAGGTATCGAAGGCTTCCAAACTCACCCTCCAGTTTCGTCCAAACGAACACTTCAGAAGAAGGAGGCAGAATCAGATCTTCCCTGATGACAGTTCTCAGTGTCGACGTACTTTCGTTCGAATAGGTCATTGGAAGTTCCTTATTTTGGTACTTCAAAACCTGATTACCGATGTCCAAAATAACTCCGTGCTGTTTCATAAAGTCGATTCCAATGATGCACTCGTCACATATATCTGCCACCAGGAATTGATGAGTAAACACTAGGTCGGCCAGTCGGATCTTAAGACACACTTCTCCATATACTCTTGCTGCTTCTCCCGTTGCGGTTCTTAGACGGTAGCTATTGGTGTTATGAAGCCACGTCGTCTTTACCAGGTCTCGACGTACTATGGAGGCTGTGGCACCGGTGTCGATGGTAGCCACATGTTTGTTCCCGTTAATAGTAGTCTCCACAGTCAGACTTTTGTTGTCTCGTTTGGTCTGAGAGACCTGGATGGTGGTTCTGGGGCCATCGATACAAGAAACCAGCCTCTACCCCTCGAAGTTGGTTCTTACTCGTTTCCCTGATGGGAAACGGGCTGATAGGCAACGCTGGTGTTGTTGTTACCTTGCTCTGGGTTGGATCTCTTGCTTCCACAATGTTGACAACTGGCTTTGTTTGGTGGTAGTCGGCATTGACGCTGTAAGTGCCCGGTCTTGTTGCAGTTCCAACATCTTGCTAGTCCGCTCCGGTTCTTTTGTATTTCAGCTCTTTGGCACGAGCATTCTTCGACTATGGCCTCTCTAAGTCGATGTACTCCCTGAGAAGCCTGTTCTGCTGCTTCAATTGTCAATGCGAATGCTAAAGTTTCAGAAAGAGTACGTGTTCTAGCAGTTCGCACAGACCTCTGAAGATGTATATCAGCAATGGCACGAACAAAGGACTCAACAGCAAGCTGGTTGATGATTTCTTCTCCAGCATCCGGATATGCCAGGTGAACCAGTCTTTCGACGTCTGCTTGGAGCTGCTGTAGACTTTCACCCCTTTTCTGGACTCTGTTATTGAGTTGGACTCGGAAGACTTCTTTCAAGTGGCTATCTCCAAAGCGTTTATCTATAGCTGCCACGAGAGAACTGAAATCGCCATTCTTACCAGCTGGAACTGTTTGAAGTAATTCAGCTGCTGGTCCTCTAAGAGCAAGAGTCAGTGCAATGTACTTGTCTTCGTCATCCCAGCCATTTGTTGTCGCGGCTGCCTCAAATTGTCTCTTGTAGACTGGCCAAGAAGACTGTCCATCAAATGTTGGGGGTTTCATCTCCTTTTTCTTTACAAACTCCCCAGCAGACTCTCGAATTTTGATTTTCCGGATCTGGTCCAATTCCTTGGTCAGAACAGAAAACTGTTTATCACATCGGGTTTCTACGATTTCGAAACGATTCTCTACAACAGAAAGCTGTTTCTCCACACCTTCAACGCGTTCGTCTAGGGCACAAACATTTTTCTCAATATTACCCAATTTACCTTCTAGAATGTTTTTCTGACCTTCCAAAACATTCTGTTGCGCCTCGAGTCTTTCGAGAATGTTCTGTTGTTCTTTCTTTTGTTCGTTTCGTTGTGCTTCCAGTTGTTCGAGAACATTCTGCTGTTCCTTCTTTTGATCGTTTCGTTGTTCTTCCAGACGTCCGAGAATATTCTGCTGTTGCTCTTCAATCAGCTTCTTTTGTTGTACTTCGAGTCTTTCGAGAACATTCTGCTGTTCCTTCTTTTGCTCGTTTCGCTGTTCTAACAAAAGTTTCATCATGCTAGAAAAATCTACACTTTCACTTACTTCCTCTTCTTCCACTTCTATTTCAAAAACAAAAGTGTTTACGTCTTCCCCTTGCTGTTCCAAATAGTTACGCAAGCGCAGGACGAGCTCATTTTTCGATCCCGCTCTAGAAAGATTTCGCTTACCTAACTCACTTTTAAGCTCAATGCAGTTGAGCTCTTCTAACAACTTACCCATTTTCACTGTATATAATTATTATTTTTCTCTTTTACTTTTTTTTTTTTTTTACACTTTACTAATCAACTCGTTTTTTTTTTTCAAATAAGTTTTATTTACACTTCTGACACCAATGTAACGTGCGCTTAGTTCGAAAAATAAAACTTCACTTTTTAATTTAATTCTATCACTTTTATTCAGTATATATGCTTAATTCGATCTCAACTCGACTTTGGGACTATCACTTGTATTTACTCTTAACTTTATCACTCTATAAACCAAACTGCCCTCTGGTTGCCTCGGGCGGGCTATTTATATCGAATGACATGCCATCTAGAACTCTCCAGTAACTTCTACATTGTCTCCACATTTGCTGTCTACTCTCTGTCTGTCTGTCTCTCTATACACTCACACACACTGGCTTACAAGCAACGCCTGTCATTTATACCATTCCATTAAAGTGTTGCCAGTTGTGTTTTCGGTTGAACGTTTTTCGATTAGGAAATTGGTATAAAATGTTGGGTTCACGTTACAGTATGCTTCTTTTTCATGCTGCCCATATCATTGGCATTTGGTACGGTAACGAAATTATTTGATGAAATGTTTTGATATAAAGATGCTGATTTTTAGTGCCTTATAGCTATTCGATGCGGTTGGGACACCAAAGTCGTATATATGTTACAGTCATAGTGATTAAATAGCTATTATACATAATGACTGGTCATTATATACATATAATGGCCAAATTCACTAGACAAAGTAATAAATTAATCACTTTGTCTGGACATTATTCATAATAACTTGTCAAAGTTAGTCAAAGTAATAAATACGGTCTAGCCGACTTGTTACCCCTCCCTCTCTTCATCCCGCTACCGCGTTCCGTATGCAACAGCTTTCCGCATGGCGCGCTTCGCGGGGCTCATTATTTTAACCCTTTTTACCACAGGGTTAAGCTGCTCATGCTAAATATGAAAATAGCAATTAATTTCCGTATGCAACAGCTTTCCGCATTTATTTTATAATTTAATTTTTTAAATAATCTTTGTGATTAGTTAAGGCAAATTGAAATATAATTTTATAATTTTAAACGCATACCTACGAGTTTTATTACATTATCCAAGTCATCGAAGATATTATATATAATAGCTAGTTAATGTGATTAATTTTGTGTTCATTATCACTTTAACCAAACTGAGTAGATATTATGCATAATGGCTAGCCATTATACATAATATCCAGATTTATTACTTTGGCTGTAACATATATAAAAACATGCTCAAATCATGTTAAATTACTCTGACGGTAAGTCGCTGATTGTGTTCTGTGTTCTTTGAGATTTATTGATGAGATGTCTTGCCACCATATAAAACTATTTTGGTCTCCTTTGACCAATGAAAGTATTATTTCTGTGCGTTCAAATTTTTAACTGGCTAGTCGCCACATACTTCTTCGTTAGCAGAGGTACTTTTCTTACGCAGTGAACTTCTTATAGGTGTAAGCGTCTATGGAGCGTTTAAATAGTCAGGGAAGCTATGCCATGCCGGTAAAGTTAGAAATGTATGTAATTTGCGGCGCATTTTTAAAGGAATCTAATTTGATAGGCCTGACTTTCCTTTTTTATAAATATTGATATTGGCAACATCATCGGCTGACGCCTATGTTTTTCGAATTTTAGAGTCTTTTCTATGACATTCTTCATTTTTATTGGTGAGCAATCTTACAATAAAACTTTAAACTTCAGGAATAATTTTGCCTTCCATCATTATCTCTTTAATGTTGCTCCTTTTGGGACGTTTCAAAAAATTTTGCCAAGCTTTAAGGATGGTGACAGTTGCCAGTGCTGCAAAACTAAATAGTATAATAAGTTTAAGGACACCTTTTACATCATCCCATTAAATCATCCAGTTTTGTTCTAACAAGCATCAATTTGATTTCAATTCAACAGCGAAGGACCCTCTATTAAAAAATAATGTTTAACATCTTCGTATTTTTCGCTTCAACCACCATACCACCACCAATTCAAAAAGTAAAACCAAACATTCTTTGTTTCAACAGGGCAGTGTCACCTCAAGAGTCTGTATACCTAACACTTATTTTTGTTTTATTATTTCATCCAACTCGAGGCATTACTTCAAAGATATTTTCAATTCATCTCATTAAAATGGCGTGTATTCAAATTTACCACTTCAATCGCCTGAATGGCCTGTCAAGAACATTTCTGTCATGTCAAATAACACTACAAAATGTGTTCCACTCAATTCGAATTTATTTCCACACAACACACCAGAGCATCCGAATGAGATGCTCCTCTCAAGGATATTACACAAAATTACATACTCTCAAAGGGAACGGATGCGATGGTACGGGTGTTGGCGACGGCGACAGCGAGCAAAGGAACTCACTATGCATCCAAGGACCATTGAAGAAGCTGTAAAAGTACAGTATAAAACGAAGAAAATGAAAACAACTAGGTATAGAGATAAAAAAGTAAAAGCACGAAACAAAAAACAAAACAACACATTTATCCTTTTAATCCAGATGAGAGAATTTCGTTACCCCGGTACCGTCGCGTCGGTCGCATCGCCGCCGCCCGTCGCTGCTACTAGAAAACTTCACCCGTGTGATGCGGGAATCCGTGCTTAAGTTAACAGTTGCTTTCAACATTATTGCGCCATATATCACGAATATACACACAAACGTCGACACGAATGTACCAACCCGACACCAGCACCAACGATGCAAGGAATTCTCCTTGCATGGATGTCCCCCATCCCTCCGGTCTCTACTGTCGGAAAACTGGCTGGGTTTGATAGCAAGCAATGTTACACTAGGATACACTGTAGTGTAGTGTTATAACCACGGCCAACATCGTAGGAGTATTACGGGGCCTTTACTCAACTGAATGTTGTAAGACAAATTTATTACGGCATGGGTCGGTGAGAATATTTTCAAGTCCCTCTTTTCACCCCCTTCCTACATATAAGGCCAGGCAAAGAGTAAATTTATCCTTCTTTGGAAATTCACGCGAATATTAGGGAAATGGTAATATTTACATTTGCATTGTGTGAAAGGATGTTGTTGATGTTGCAGAACGAAGTAAATTCCTTACGGAAGCGGAAAAAAGAAGGATTTAACATTCAAAAGCGTAACATACATTTTTGATGCAAACTTGCTTCTTTGGGCTTTACTTTAGGTTTATTTATTCAGTTTTACGAATGTACCTCTGGTATATAAGTACTGAAGACAACTTGAAAGGGAGAGAAAGGTTCTTATTGAAACAACAAAGCTGAAAAATTTTTCAATGTCTTTTACAAACAATTTTATGACTTTTTTTTTAAAGTCAAAAGTATTACAATGTTGAGTTAAAAGTCACAAATGAAATGGCTTCTTAGCCGTCATTTATGTATATGAGAAATAGAATGATTAATCGAAAAAATAAATAAAAATGCATGCACAATGTGGGATGCACAATGTTTCTCATTATTGTTCTTTTTTAATGATTGATTACAATGGACAAGTTTTTTTCCCATGGTAAAGGTGCTTCTACCAATAATCTATCAATATATTCATAGCTTTCACAACAGTATGATGAAGAGATCTTTCTCAGTATAAATTGGTGTTGGTTTGCACTCAGATCATTCCTATTCTCTTTCCTTATTTAAACTCGCAAATATTCCACGTTGGGCGCCACTTTTTTACCTAGTTCATTTTTAAAAAGAAAATGTTTTATTACAATTTTCGCAGATATTTTCAGACGTCAAATGCATGCTCAAAAATTGTTCCACCGTAAAAACTTCATCCTTTTTAACTACAACAATAAAAACACGGAAGATCAAGAAATAATAATTATTCCAACTAACCATAACTTATGCACGGGAAGTTTCCCAATCAAAGAAGACACACTCTCATCCCATTTTCTTGCTTCACTGGCATGACAATACTCATTTGGAAAATTTAACCAAACTAAATCACTCAAGGGAATACAACCACACAACGATAAATCTTAAATCATCTTTTCTCATACCCTTTAGCATTCATATTGTATTCACACAACAAGGAGAACGCTCTATCTTCAAGCAACAAAATACGTTAGCAAAGCCATAACATTCCGTACACAACACACAAACACCACCCCACCACCCCACTTTAGTTATGCCGCATTGAGAATTTCAGGATGAAATGTGCACACGTGAACAGCATAATTAAGGATTGGTTTACATAAAACATCACAAGATAGGAATCTATTTGGGATTTGCGTAAATTTAGTCCCTTCTCTCTTCCCTTTCGCATGTTCAACTCAATTATAAAATGGAGTGTGTTTGCCGCGTGTGTGTGCTAGAATGCAGATAATGTAAGATATAGAGTGGGAAGGATTAGTAGCATTGGATTAGATTCAAGACTACGATTGAAGATGATAGGTCAAGTACAAACATCAAACCTATCTTAATCTTAGGAATCGCGTGGTATAGAGTGGAGATACCATAAAAAGTATGTTCTTTGACTTTAATCTATATATTCAACTACGACTATAGAACACTTATCTTTTGATTGGGAACTGTCATTTAATTGCATCCCCGACAAAGCTCTCCGAGTGCGTTGAGAGCAATTTTTTTCACTTATTTTTCAGTGAGGCGAACAAGTGAACAACAAAAGCGGAAAAATTGTAAGTCTGGAATTTTGTTTAGGTGAAACTCATAATAGCTTTTAAAATTCCGGGCGAAGAAAAATGTTCCGGGCGAAAAGCTGTTCACGTGAAACTCATAATAAGGCTGAAAATAGTTGTGTAGACTTATATCGTAGCCATTTCAAGCTATTGTGTTTCACCATTGTATATTTAAAAGCGTCTCCGGTTCATAAGACTGTTAAATCGCCTTTTCGACTTACTAAAGTTTATTACCCCTATTGCGATTGGCGAGTCGAACGAAAAAACGTGTGAGTGTGAGAAATCGGTATCACGGTTAACGAACTCACACCCTGTGATTCGACTAAAAAGTCAAATGATTTTCGAAGTGTGGTCTCACCCTATGCCTATTGTGGTTATCGAACGTTCGTAAAATTGAATGCCATTCGTGTTATTTTTTGTCGAACAATAACCATAACGTGAAAAGAAGTCGAACGATAAGGAGTTAACTACTTTTTGGACTAGCAGAACTCTGTAGTGCCGCCGCATTTAATTTTATTTATTATAATGGAGAAAGGACTTTACTAATCAAGATAGTTTGAGAAAATAGTTGCGAGAAAAATCATAGAAGCCTTATGGAGTTTTCCGTCGCTTCCGAAAGGAAAGTTTCTTTTTTCATACAAATTGTATAATTTTTCTTTTAAGAAATTCTTTCAAACAAAAGATCGGCTTATTAGCTCTTATTGCAATAGAATTTTTTTTTTAGAATGCCAGTAAAATCAGTTAGCTTTAGGTGCCACAATTGATATTTTAATAAAATAACTTTCGAAATAAGAACAAAGTAAAGGCTAGATTTGAATTTGTATTTAACACAAATCGTCGCGTCTGGAGTTCTATCATTTTCCAGGCGTTGAGTGAAACGCCTTTTGCAATAATACACTGATCTAGGTAGATCAGGTAGGTCATAGCTTGTCTTCAATTGCAGACACCACCTCCTTCAGCACTATGGAAACAGAGGGTTGTGACAAACCTAAATCAAAATCATTTCCAACGCTGCTCGGATAACTCCCACTCGCAAAAAATCTTAGAGCACAAGCCAATTAAACAATAGGAGGAATTGAAGAGGTGCTTGTATTTCGGAATTCTGCCTCTAATTTGCTTAGCACGAACACAAAAGCCTCCTTATTCAGTCTAAAATATGATCTGAAACTTCAAAAATTCAAAAGTTGTAAAAGAATTTCCACAAAAGACAAATAATTGTTCCTACTTACAGATGATCAGGCAGTTCCAACACGTTGGAGTTGTCTCGTATACTCCTTCGGAGTCGAAGCATTCTTATTTTTTTTTTTCTGTGAGATTCACTATCATTAAATAATAAATCTATACTACTAATCATTTCTTATTATTTATTACTTTATTTCTCACTTTCTATTTGTGGAAATTTTGTTATTTGCAAATTATAGTGATTTGACGTTTGATATTTTTTTTTACTGTACTTCTGAATTTCGAACTCGAACCTTGAAGTTCGCCAACCATAGTATGTCGAATGCTTTAGTTCGCCAATGAAAAAAACTCACATCGAACGTTTGATTCGCCAATCGTAATAGGGGTATATAAATACAATGTTACAACAAGGCTGTAAAACTGTTGTACAAACGTCTACAGATACGACTGCAGGTAAGGCTAAAAACACGAATGGGCTACAGCAGCAGATACGACAGTCGTATCTTCTTCTTCCATTTTCAGCGTTACGATTTACGAAACCGTGATCTCAAAGGGACAAAACTAGAGTTGGTGTAAATTAGAAATGACCTCAGAAAGCTAACCTGCCAGTTTAACATTCCATATATGAGCCTAGCCAAATGCAGATGTAGCTGTATCTATATTTGTTTATACCTGTAGTGTTTTGGTCTACCTTTCTATTTGTTTGGTTTTTACGATAATGTCTGAAATTTGTATGGTATTGCCTTTATGACTGGGTTCTCTACATCTATCAGTTTCGATTTTATCCAAAACGGTAGTTTTGACTTGAAGTCTCTCAAGAATCTTGGTACTTCTAATACGATCAAGCTTTATTACTCCTGCAGTCATGCGGAGTATCCTTTCCTCATCTCAGCTGCCGTCAACTTATTCTCATATTTTTTTGTAAATTGTCCAACATTGTGAACCATATGTGAGTACTGGACACACATCCGCGGTGAGGGGTCTTTCTTTCAGAAGCCTACTATGTAACTCGATTCTAGAAAAAAGTGTACCAATTACCAAAGCCCAAAATTCCTTTCCCGTAATTCTTAAGAATGAAAGACTCGACAAAACTCGAAATTTTTGTCGAAAGCAGTTGGAAGAGTTTAAAATCAATTCTACTTTCATTCTAAATGGAATTTTTAATAAGAATCAATCTGTAGTATATTCGAATGACATGGAAGTAAGTTTCGCAATTGGACCTGAGCTTACATAGCATTTTCCTATCAAGGAGGGGGAGCTTTCTCGTTACTTCATTCACCCAAAGCTTACTCGATTATTGATGTCGTCATCAAAACTTCGATGCCTCCTTTGAACATCTTACCTTCATCACTCGAACGACAATCGTATATTCAGTCGTATCACAGTTGTATCCGTAGTCGTATCGGCTGCTAAACCCACAGTTGTATTTGCAACCGTATTTTGCTATGCTATCGGCAGTACTATCCGCATTTGTTTCAATAGCTGCAATAGTTTTGGCTGCTGTATTCACAGTTGTATCAGCAGCCTCCCCTCTACTTTGGGTCCAATTCTATTAAATAATATAAGATTCGAAAACTTTGAAGCCATATACCATGCGGGAATTGTTATTCTGATATTCTTCTATCAGAATAACAATTTCCGCATGAGAGATCTAATTTTTATCAAGGTAAGTCAGCGATTGTTTTCCAAAGTACTGAAGACTTGTTGGTGATTCCTTTACAGAGAGCAATCGCAATGATCGTCCGACAAAGGCGACTATCAGCTATGCTGATGCGTTAATTACAATTTACACTTCAGTCAAAAGGCGGTACCTATGAACATCAAATCGACAGTCAACGTACTGGCAAAGGGCAAACAGTTATCTATGTTGATGTTTTCTAGTCCGGCAGTAAAAGTATTATTATTATTATTATTATTTATTATAATATAAATGAATTTACAATTATAATTTACAATTTTTTTAACAGCACTAGCTACATAGGCTTTCGGCTGGTATGTGTGGAAAAGTAGACTCTAGTGTTGGTTATAGGTGAGCCCCAAAGGGTATTCCAGCAAATTGTGTCACCAGTGAACAGGATCAGAATTTGGATGTTATTAAGGAATGTTTATTGTTTGTTCGGCGGACGTAAATGATTGGGAAGGATGTATGTATGTTGAAATAACTGTTATTTTGATGTTCATGTTGATTTCTATTGCAATATGGAGGGATCAAGATCATTCAATAGCAATTGCAGTCCATGGCAATTGTTAAAATGACCGTTCAAGTTCCATTGTAGGATTTTTAAATAAGTTTTGAATGTGTGAGGGCGCTTATTTCCAGTGCACACTGTGTTGCACTGTTTAAGGCCGTTGTTGGTGTTGTATTTGTTGGTGAAATGGATATTGTGACCCCGCTGCCCGCTGGAGGGGGCACCCGGAGCATCCGTAACGCCCGGATGCTCCGCCTGTCCCATCCTAGCAACAGCGGAGTCGTTTGTGTGGGAGTTTTTATATGGGTTAAGTGTTGTCATCATCGACCTCTATGGGGGTGATGAAATAGTTGTTATTTTTGATTAACGATTCTGTGAGATTGGATAGAGGCGGATCAAGATAAGTGTTTGGTTCCGTATTACGCGGGGGAAGATTGGTGGGAGTTTGAGTTGATAAGTGGTTATTAGGTTTACTGGGTTGGTTTGGTTGTTTTCCGTGTAATTTTGATGTATTAATTTGAATGGTTTTTTGTGGTGGGTTTGAGATTGTGGTTTGAGGTGTTTTATTTTGATGGATGTGTTGTGGGCAAGAAGGACCTTGTTCAGCGATCGAGTCTACCTCAGTTTCACATTGCGGTGGTGGGTGGTTGACTGCGGCTGAGGCTGGATTATCCGAAGGGAGGGTTTGTGTGGCTGGCGATGATCCGGCTGTGACTGCTGCGTAAGTTTGTTGAGCATTGTTTTCGGGATGTAGATCTTTATACGCTTGTTTGGCCTCTCGAATAGTACACTTTCTAATTGTTTTAATTTTTAATATTTCTTTTTCTTTCACGAAACTCTTACATGTTTTAGAAGAAGCAGGGTGGTTTTCGTAGCAGTTAGCGCAATAGGTACGCGAACATGAGTGGGGGTCGACAGGTGGCATGTTGCAATTTTCACAGGATGGAGAATTTTTACATCTTTTCGCAGTGTGTCCTAAAAGCTGGCAGTTTCTACACCGCATGGGGTTGGGGAAATATTCCACTACCTTGCAATTGTACCAACCAATGCTAACCGAGGACGGTGGCCGGAAGGAGTCGAACGTAAGGAGAATGAGACCCGTTGGAGTTTGGATACCATCGATTTTTTTAGTAAACTTGTACACTTCTGTAACGCCTTGTGGTTTCATTTCTATTTTGATTTCTTCATCAGGAACATTTGTAAGGTAGGGAGCATAAACTGTACCTTTAGAAGAGTTCAGGTTAATGTGAAGGGATACGTTGATCGGGCAAAGATTTGATAAGTGTTTTCTTGATAGGAAAATTTCAGCAATTTTTTGGGTTCTAGCGAGGATAAGCAAATTTCCGTCACGCATTTGTGTAATGGAATCGTAGCCCGTGCTAATTCCATCAATAGCTTTATTTAGTAAGAACACACTAAATAGAGAGAATGGTTTTTTGTTGTCCGCTGGAGACATCACTATAAATTTGGGGTTAGATGTTGACATGTGGGGTTGCCATGAAAGATCGGTGTCTGCGATTGTAAAGTTAGTTTTTTTTCTTTTCTTTTTATTCGAGTAATCAGCCTGCAAATCTACATCGAGATCGCGAAACCGGTTACCCGCAAGCACATGTGGCCCTGCGGCCATGGTTTCTATTTAATTATCTCTATACGATTGAATGCACTGGGTAACGGGGTGTTAAGAAAAAAAAAAAAAAAAAAAAAAAAAAAAAATTAAAGCAAAGAGCTTTGTGGCTATTGAAAAATAGCGGGAAAAGTAACCGAACGAAATACAAGCACTGAGTGAAGCAACGATGCGACCGGCTTGAAGGATAGACGGTGACTGCAGTAAAAGTAAAAACATTATATTGTTCGAAAAAAATATGTTATATTTATTTTTGTTATAATTGTTATTATTATATATTTGATTTTATTTATATTATAAACCTAACTTTTCTTTCAATCAATATATTTTACCAAAGGCTGTTGCATTTGTTTGTTTTGTTACAACTTCTAAAATATAAAAATAAATTCAAGTTCGTGTTTTAAAATTTTTACAATTCGAAAAAGATAATTCGGCTGTTTTCATATTTATATGTAGATAATTACTCACATTCGTTATACATTTATACTACACATAAGAAGATATCAATATACATATAATTTTTTCTGTCCAATTCTAAAAAAAGTAAACTTTTCAAAATTGAATTCAACTCGTCTTATCCTTTAAAAATATAAAAAAGAAATCATAAGCTCTGCATGTTGGATTGCTTCTTAACTAAGCACATTTAACAAAAATTGAAAGAATTACAACAGAAATGTATAAATGTTTACATATTTTTTGATATTTAAGCATTTTCATTGTACTTTATAGGGTCAGGTTTTGGGGTTTCCTCATAAGTTTTTTTTATTAAAGTCTATACTTTACCCCTGGGAAAAATAAAAGCACATATATGTACGTTAGCTATCAACCAATAAAACTATAACTTTTTATAACAAAAGTTTTGAAAGTTAAATGAATGACTTAAAAAAACTTTAAATGAGGATTACAGTTTGAAAATATCTAAATAAACAGTAAAGAAATGTGAAAAGTGCATAAGTACTACAGCTTAAATTAAAAAGAGAAACGCCCAATAACGCTTATCGGACCGAAGTCAAGAATAAGTCGGGTTAACTTAATGTTGGTTCCTATGCATCTTCATTCGTTTGCTTGATTTGGAGTTTAGAAAAAAAAGAAAAAAAAAATTATTAAAATATTTATTTTTAGGCAACTTTCACTTACCTGTTTAATGATAGGGGATTCAATATCATACCAGGCCCAGCGACATCGCTGGGATTGACCGTCTGGAAGCCGGATGTGCTCGATGTAGTGGTAGTAGAGGAGACGCCTGTGCGAGAGAATGAGTTTTCACGTTGGTTAATGTATTGGGGTTCTTTGAAGAGAGCGATATTTGTGTGGGCAGTTCGCAAAAAGTTTCGATGTTTGCCTTTATGACATACCTGTGTTTTCATCAGAGGTCGGCAGTGGACTAGATGGCGGTGATGGAGAATCCAATGATATTATTGATGATTCTGCAATCGAAATGTAAAATTAATAAAGTAATTAGTAAGACAATATCGAAATGTTCATGTAAAGTATGTTTGTTTTCTTTATATAGCGCGGAGTGTATAACAGCTCCTGTATCCAGCTAAATATTATCCAGCTTGATATTCTTGTTGTGTTGAAAAAAGGAACCTTAAATTGTTCAACTTTAGTTAAAAGTTTTAGGGTTTATGGAAGTATTGCACTCCCAAGCATCAACAAACCAACGCGATGCGATGTTCATCACCCAGAAGCACTCCTTTTCCCAATTTATTTTTCATTGCTTTTTGAAAACCCCATCCACACAATTTCATTCATAGCAAAGCTACCTTCTGAATTCAATGAAAAATTTCAGTACATCGTATGAATTTGTTGTAATTCTTTTATATTTGTTGTACATGGGTCATCATTCGGCCCTATCGTGGTAACCGTCGGAGCGGAGATTTCTCCGCAACGCATCAACGCAATTTTGCTTCGAAGAAGTAGTCGTCGTAAGAAAATTTTTTACAAATGCGGCAATGCATTGCATTTCCAAAACTAGAATCTCCGCAACAAAAACTTATCGGAGAACGTCGGAACTACCACGAAGCAAAATGTCTCCGATCGGAGAGAATTCCGCTCCGACGGTTACCACGATAGGGCCGATTTATTCACAATTTTTCGAGAAAAAAAATCAGCTTTAGCTTTTTATCTAAATACGATAAACATGTATGACTGTTATGTTCATGTGCTTTAAATATGCATAAAGGCAAATATCCCTGTCCCTTAGAATTGCACCAACCCAGCCTCTCTTGCTTTAAAGGTCATGGAATCGTTGATAAACCATCAACTTTCCCTAAGTTGCCCTAGGCTTTTGTTTGGGGCGAATTCAAGTAACGAACAAGTCTGTCAAATTACATTTATTTTTCTTAAAATAAGATATGTATTGATTTCGTGGTACAGCGATTTTCAGAATCGTCAATCCTAGATAAAGTTTAACGAACGAACATAATATTTCGCGTTTGGTATCAAAGGGTCTTTTCTCCCGTTGAATTAGAAATTATTACACGCAAAGCAAATGCAAGAACCTTATTAAAAAGCATAAAAGTTAAGTATGCAACTTGATTTCAACTTTTGCTAAAAGGGTTTCAATCTGAGCGCATAACAACAATCTACAACGTTTTGGAACAGTCTACCTAGCCTGTTTCTTTATGTTATGTTAGCATTGCAAGGCTGGGAGCATTCATCTAGGAATTCAGCTTTACCTTTTTAATCGGTCAATACCAGGATGGGTTGGACTCTGAATTGCTCAGGGCTCCGATGGGTCTCCAATTCTCTTTATTAAACGTTCTCTAATATAAAACTTTCAATTCTTTTAATTTTTTTTTTCAACAAGTGAATTTCTACATTTGCTTCCGAATTTCACGGCCCTGCATTTGGGATAAGGAATTGGAAAGCTTACGTATGATTATTTTATTGAATTATCTCTCGTAGCAGGTGGGAATACAAACCGTTTAGATTTTAAGGTGGTATTCTGGTTTAGAAATTTGAAAAAATCAATTTTTTTTTCTACACATTTTTGAGTTATTTTTGGAGACAAAGCCGGTTTTGAGATTACCGAGTTATTCTACTGGAATTGTTTCTTGAACTCCTAACGTGTTTCTCTCGAAACTATGTATACTTTTTTGTGGTGGTTGATATGATATTTCAGGTTTAACCTTACCGATTCCTTAAATTCCATTTTGTGAATTTTCTTCTCAGCAAAGGTTCGTTGGACAGCGATATCTTTATCAACGAAGATTTTCTTTGATTTGTGTGTTGAAATCATGTCAACCAGAGAGCACCATTTTTTTGGATCCCCCACTTCAGCGGCCTAAAACTCGACGGTTTATATTTTTAGTGTTTCATTTATTTTCCTATTTTTTTATTCTTATTCAAAAAATGCCTAAAATTTAAAACCAGAACACCCCCTGAAAACTTTCAAAACTCAATGCTCTCTTCATTGCGATTAACTATGCAGAGAAATTATCTTGCTATAGGTGAAGGGATAATCAACTTTCAAAATAACAACTCGAAAACTTCAAATTTCATATCTCCTCCTTCGGCTTTACGAATTATGGATGAAGAGTTTTCGACATTCGAATACTTTTATTGTAGAATCGAGTAACATAGTAGACCCTCTGACCTTGTGCCATAATTTCGAGCTAGAAACAACTTGCTCGTTCGAAATTTCTTATGATTAACCGTTATATGACCCACGCTCTACATCCGTATAAAGTCACAGTATGAACCACATGGTTGGTTCAGTGCTTCTTAAACTTTCTTGTTTTCGACTATTGGCCAGAGAAAAAAACGATAGGTAATAGATTGATTTTTCCAATAATGTCATTTCTTCTCTGACTTTCTATCTCTATCTATCTATCTATTTCTCTCTCTCTCTCTCTCTCTCTCTCTCTCTCTCTCTCTCTTTCTATTTCTCTCTCTATCTATCTCTATCCGCCGTATTAATAAACGCGGAATAGCCTTATTCCACGGATTAAGTTACCATTATACCATTTTACATTTAATTAAAGCTACTATTATACCATTTTCCACTTAATCCATGGAACGCAGCTATTCCGCGTTTATTAATACGGCGGTATATATCTATCTATCTCTATCTATCTATCTCTCTCTATCTATCTGTCTATCTCTCTCCGTCACGAATCACGAGCAACTTTAACCCCAAATGTAGAATTCTTTACCCGATTCTACTGTTTTTCCTCAATCTTTTATCTCCGATCGATTACGATGATCGAGCTAATTAACTAAGATTTAATTCTGCGCTTGCATCGGTGGTCCCTGTTTTAGCTTTTTCAACTTTTGTGCAGTTATGTTCGGTAAGAATAATAAAATCATATGTGCTGGCGACGATAATTTATTGAAGCCCTTGATAATAAAGTTTTTATGAAATATGAAATTTTGCATCCGGGGAATACTATGATCGAATACGTGAATCATTTAATTCCTTTATAAAATTCCATTAGTGCATGTCAAACGCGAACTACGCACTGAGCCTTGCGAGAAAACTGCACATCCAAACGTAACACCACTCAAGGAACCTTAAAATGATGCAAGTATACAACGAAGCTTGGAGTTCTAAATTCTTCGGCGAATGGCATTGCCTCATAACTTTGATGATAGTTGCGGTTTCGTTCCGTATCTCAGAAACTACTCATCCTAAGTGACTGTTTGGTAAATGATTCAAGTTTAAAGTTTTTGGATTCATTGCTAAAAAGAAGTTACTGGAAATTATCTTTCATTCTCAAATGCCAAAGTTGCTAGAGCAAAACCGCCCATCTCGACATTATCTGTCACTGTGTTTCAGGGAATTCAAATTCTTAAAATTCAAGGTTCAGCGTTTTGTTGGCCAACAATGAATAACTTTTTATAAATACTCACGCGGAATAACCCATTAGAATTTTTATCATATGAATTGCTTTGGATTGTATGTATGACTGAATGTCAGTTGAGTCGGAACTTGCTAAAAGTCAATCATTATGCATCCAAAAGGGAATCTTTGATTGATTTGTAAGTACTAAATTGTATGTGTGTAAATAAAACGCGCAACCACTTTAAATTGAATTTTATCTCACAGTTGAAATGCACATTAGATATTACAATGAAGTGTTTACATTAATTAATTTATTAATTACAAAACTAATATAAGATTTCCACTAGTGCGTATGCGTAGACAACCAGATGTGTTTAAAGAAATCGTCTTTTTCTACGCCAAGGCTCACATCGAAATAGGGTTGGTGATTTTGGATTGCTTCCATTCAACATTCGTCTTTTCAATGGAACATAGCAATTGAAATTGGGCTTGCCTATAAAATTACATTCAACTTTAGTTATACAAGAAGCCAAATAATGAATAAGTATTGAAAAATCGTGTGTGAGTAACCTAGTATCAATTGGTTAGTGAATATATGCTTATGATTCTCCCATTAAATGATCTTTCAATGAGGGTACTCTAGTTCTAGTGACTAGGCTAAATTAGCACCTAAGTGTATCGACCATATACTTCTACAGTTAGCCTCCATATGATGACATACAATTTCGTTAATACCAAAGTAATAACCTTCAAGTTTGTTTGTTATGTTACGAACAAGTAAAAATAGTAATCCAAAGATCCTAAAGCCACCCACAACAGTCAAAGAGCATTTGCCAAACCCGCTTATGAATTGAACCAAAAATAAGACAATCACCCTTATTACAATAGGCGTTTCACTTAAACACATGTAAAATGACAGAGCATTAGCCTTCTTTCTGCTTTTCATTGCCCTCACTATTAAGATTATTAGTAGCACCAAGACACCACCTATCATAATGAGAATGAATGTACACATGTACAGTGTAATCCATCCATTCATATTATACTTAAAATTATAAAAAAAAATCAGCTACATTTTCAAAACTAAAATCAAAATTATTAGATAAGCACGTGGATCGTCTCAACTATGAAATTGAACATAAAATCATTGAAACTTCGTAAAAATTAGGGCAAATCTAAAACCCCTCAGTAATTAGCGCCGGTAAAAATGCCCTTAACAGTTTTTCAGACATACTTTCCAGCGATAGTGTAATGAAACAACAGTGGCAAAACCTACAGGGAAAATGGTATCTTTCTCGAAAGTACAGAATTTCAAAGCTCCTATACTTGACTCAATAAAACTATAGCCAAAAAGAAAATAATCAAATTGTTTGTAAGTAAACATTTATAAAAAATTCAAAGTCCAAAGTGCTTTCATTTCATTGGTTCTTAAGTAAAGAAAACTTGCTCAAAACATTTCTACATTTACTATGAACATGTTTTCTGAAAATGTTGATTTTAGAAACGAGTATTATTGAAGACCAGGGTTATGGCAAAATTGTTAGCTTGGCTCATATTGATTTGGGAATATAAATGCCTCTAATGTCTGGACTATATAGTCCTGAGTTAGTAGTTGAACACTTAAAAAAAAAAACGAATCTTATTCCAGCCCAAAAGCAATTTGCATTTATTCATAAAACATAAAAAAAGTAACATTTTTATACCTTAGATATATTCCAACATAATTTTATTCACAGCATTATAAGCCTAAGAATAGCAAAAAATTAAATAAAAAAAAAATAGCGTTTCGCTTTGTTTTAACAAATAAAATTAGTTTTCTACAAATTCAGAGTTTTAAATAAATGAACATCCGTTTAGATCAGTCCTTCATCGATTAATTCTTTTATAAATTTGGGTGGGTTTCGCCACAGCTTACACCTTTGAAGCAGCTCGCGTGCTTCAGCCTTTTTAAACTTCCACCTTCTTCTTGCACTTAAGCTCATTGATTCATCTTTATCATAGTTGGACCTTATGGTGTCTACTAGTCTCCTAAGCGATACATTGGGAGGTATACGCAATTCACTTTTATCTATTTTTTTGTCATACTTTTTTTTCTTAGGCGGGTCAATCAGAATCCCATCGGTCGCTAAAATAGAAGGAGTAGGGCTTTGACTTAAAACTGTGGCGGGGGTAAGGATATTTCTATTAAATAGTTTCGGTGACGAAGAAATGACTCTTGTGTTGTTTAACCATAAGTCTTTGTCTTTCGTCTTTGAATTTTGGATGAAATGCTCTGAAAGGTGGTCTACTGTCACTTGCTCGGTATCTTCAATGAAATTTGGTTGCCCCAAATGTAAAACAGGGTCCTTGCTGACATGGCATCGATTTGAAACATTGATATTTTCGGAACTACTGTACATGTGTACATTTGGATGTGAATAGCATTGCGGAGGGGTTCGGTAAGATTCGTCCCTGTATGTTAATAATTGATGCCTTCTTGTTTGGTCTCGATTTCCAATTTTGTCTCTGCTCTTATCGTCTTTAATTTTCGAAAAAATAGCAGCACGATGTTCCTTGTGAATGATCCCACCTGGTGGTGTGGGATTTCTTCCCCTTAAAGTTGCAGCAACGCTATTGGTAGGGTCCCCATTAGCAGCTAAACCGAATCCAGAATTCCTTGTTGAAGCTGGTAGACAGGAGATATCAGCTGGAACTTCAAAGAAAGTGTTCGGACTTCTAACAGTTTGCTCATGTACTTGTGTGTCTTCAGTGATATGAGAAATTTTGCCCAAAATTTGATCGTTCACAAAATAACCCTGCTCGGCTCGAAATGTTCTTGGTCTTTTTTCCATGGAACTGCTAAGAACCTTGCCCGATGGGCTATAACCCGAGTCTGCTCTTTCTCTTCTTTTACTTGAATTGGACACAACCGCAATCGATGGACGGTTACCAGAGTCATCCTTGATTGGAGAAATGGTTCCCAAAGCTTGGTCTGGTCTATTCGAGACGCTGTACATTTGCTTGTACGCTTCCGCCAGCTTTTTTCTTAACCGCCTTTTTGCTGAAACACCTAGAACCTCGTCCATTGGGCTATAGCCCAAATCTGACATCTCTCTTCTCTCCCTTGAATTGGACACCGAGTCTGAGGTGGTAGCAGTATTAGGACTAACAGTTTGCTCATGTACTTGTGTGTCTTCAGTGATATGAGAAATTTTGTCAAAAACTTGATCGGTCAGTAAATAACCCTGCTCGTCTCGAAAGGTTCTGGGTCTTTCTTCTGTCGAACTGCTAAGAACCTTGCCCGATGGGCCATAACCCGAGTCTGCTCTTTCTCTTCTTTCACTTGAATTGGACACCACCGTAACCGATGGACGGTTACCAGAGTTGTCCTTGATTGGAGAAATGGTTCCCAAAGCTTGGTCGGGTCTATTCGAGACGCTGTCCTTTTGCTTGTTCGCTGCCGCCCACTTTCTTCTTAGCCGCCTTTTTTCGGCGCTACCACGAATCCTGCCCGATGGGCTATATGACCTATCTCTTCTCTCTTTTGAATTGGAAACCGTGTCTGCGGTGGTAGCAGTATTAGGACTAACAGTTTGCTCATGTACTTGTGTGTCTTCAGTGATATGAGAAATTTTGTCAAAAACTTGATCGGTCAGTAAATAACCCTGCTCGTCTCGAAAGGTTCTGGGTCTTTCTTCTGTCGAACTGCTAAGAACCTTGTCCGATGGGCTATAACCCGAGTCTGCTCTTTCTCTTATTTCACTTGAATTGGACACAACCGTAACCGATGGACGGTTACCAGAGTTGTCCTTGATTGGAGAAATGGTTCCCAAAGCTTGGTCGGGTCTATTCGAGACGCTGTCCTTTTGCTTGTTCGCTGCCGCCCACTTTCTTCTTAACCGCCTTTTTTCTGCGCTACCACGAATCCTGCCCGATGGGCTATATGACCTATCTCTTCTCTCTTTTGAATTGGAAACCGTGTCTGCGGTGGTAGCAGTATTAGGACTAACAGTTTGCTCATGTACTTGTGTGTTTTCAGTAATATGAGAAATTTTGCCCAAAATTTGATCGGTCAGTAAATAACCCTGCTCGGCTAGAAATGTTCTTGGTCTTTCTTTTGTCGAACTGATAAGAACCTTGTCCGATGGGCTATAACCCGAGTCTGCTCTTTCTCTTATTTCACTTGAATTGGACACAACCGAAACCGATGGACGGTTACCAGAGTTGTCCTTGATTGGAGAAATGGTTCCCAAAGCTTGGTCGGGTCTATTCGAGACGCTGTCCTTTTGCTTGTTCGCTGCCGCCCACTTTCTTCTTAACCGCCTTTTTTCGGCGCTACCACGAATCCTGCCCGATGGGCTATATGACCTATCTCTTCTCTCCCTTGAATTGGAAACCGTGTCTGCGGTGGTAGCAGTATTAGGACTAAGAGTTTGCTCATGTACTTGTGTGTCTTCAGTAATATGAGAAATTTTGCCCAAAATTTGATCGGTCAGTAAATAACCCTGCTCGTCACGAAAGGTTCTGGGTCTTTCTTCTGTCGAACTGCTAAGAACCTTGCCCGATGGGCTATAACTCGAGTCTGCTCTTTCTCTTATTTCACTTGAATTGGACACAACCGTAACCGATGGACGGTTACCAGAGTTGTCCTTGATTGGAGAAATGGTTCCCAAAGCTTGGTCGGGTCTATTCGAGACGCTGTCCTTTTGCTTGTTCGCTGCCGCCCACTTTCTTCTTAACCGCCTTTTTTCTGCGCTACCACGAATCCTGCCCGATGGGCTATAGTCCAAATATGACCTATCTCTTATCTCCCTGGAATTGGACACAACTGGAGCTGAAGACTGAAAAACCAAGTCTGATGTGGTAGCAGTATTAGTGAGTTCTTCAACAGTTGATGGAGCATTTGGTTCAGGGCTTCCAGCCCCTTTTAGTCGATTTTCTTTGGCCCACATCTTGCGTAACGTGTACTTAGTTTTAGAACTTATTTCCGAAATATCACTACCAGGACCGAGTGTTGTTTCTAAAATTTTTCTGAACGGGACAACAGGTGGAATTCCTTTACCTCTATTTGATTTAGATTCTCTTCTCATTTTGAAGCTTTCATTGGAAGTATGTTTCGAAGGTACAGATGAAGGAGTCTTTTGTATGCTGGTATCGGCAGAAAGAACTTCCCATCGTGGTAAATCAACTTGGGAGGTTGATTCACGGCCATAATAATGAACACTTATGGATTGAATTGGAACACATGTAAGCTCTTTAGAAGGATTATTTGGTGAATTTGTATTTTGCAACATCGACATGTCGCCAAGTTGAGACACTTCATCTGTTTGCTCTGTTGAGTGTTTTACCAACTGTGTATTGTTTGTAGGGATACTCGAAATAACTGACGGAATATGGCGTGTCTTTAAGTACTTTCGAATAGTGTCTGAGATGTCACACACTGAATTGATGCTTTCCTCCTCAACCAAAGACTCCTCCAATGCTGCAAAGAAGAATACAAAAATGATTGAAAGATCAAATTAGGACACTACAAGCGCTATCGGTTCTGACAACGACTCGTAATGATCTAATTGTAATGCTAAGCGGTCGAAAATATAAAACATTTGAAACGGGCTAGAAATATTAAAGTAAACTGCTAACAAAACGAAGTTTCTATTTGAGAATGAAACGTCCGCAGCTAAAGTCTACAGAGAGACGAAGCGTTAGTTTGGTTTGGAAACAAAAGATGAACGATACGTTTTCAAAACGGTTACAATCTATCAATTTCTGTTCGTTTTGTCGGTGAATCTGACCAAGGACGACTCACAACATGTAGGCAATTTACAATTTCGTAAGCAATTGGCTTTCGAGCAATTTGTTGTGTATTAATGTCTAGATGGCGGTGACAAAAAAAATGAGATGAGCAAATTTTTAATGCAAAAATCAAAAAATGCCTTAGAGATAATATAAAATAATAATCCATTAGAATTGCGTGACAATGAGTAAGTGTTCATATTTATATGTACGAAACGAAACCATTTGTTCTTTTTTTAATTTGTACAGCAATTCAGATTAAATAAAAAATGATTCCTGAAGGCACTAAGCTGCTTAAATCTCCACAAAAAAGATTAGAAAGAAATCGTTTACACCTGTTCCACTTTGAATATGCTAGCCAGTGGAAGTGACCAAACGAATATTGGAACAAATGTGTTACTAGACATGGCACAAAGCAACAGTGTCAAAGTTCTTCCGCAATACGTTACTTGGGCCCTTACTGCGGATGTCGATGCTACAAGGGTCGAAAGCTTCGATAAATTTTTCTTTTGGTATTCCGTATCTCTATCGACAAGGATTTCTGACACTGTGAACAATGTAGTAGTCATTGTGAATAAATCCTATGATTGGACATTTGAGTAAGTTTCAGTGATAGTCGAACATAGTCGAATAAGAATACGCAATACCAAATTTCGTTGGTCGACTATCGACAACCGTCGCGTCGTGCATCGATAGCAAAACGACACACGCAATAAGGGCCTTGTTTTGGAAAACAAATTTTGCCCTATTCCAAATATCAAGAATACAAGGATATTACTATAGTAAATTCAGGTTGCCGGGGATATTGGGCTGTGTTCATGGAACTCACTATTTTGAGACCTAGGGAAAACGAGCACATTTTATTTCGATCGAAAGACTTTCGTAGCTGGAATGCAATGTTGGTAGATTTATTTGAACAACATATTTTCTCTTTCTGATTCAACTAAATTTGGCGTATTTTCGGTAATTATTTTGTCAGCACAAGATTTTTTTAATATTTTTAAACTTTTAATAACATAGAATTCCAATACGCGGAAAAAAACTGATTTGCAAAAGTCAACCACTGATTTTAACAGTTTTCACCGCTCTTGATCTTTGTCAAAGGGAGGTGCAGAAAAAGCTGTGTGCTAAACTGTTCTAGAACAGCTCACTGAACAGATAAAAATCAAAAAAGAACAGAAAACAGAACACAAAAAGCTGTTCTTTTCTGACTGAAACTGTGCTAGAAAAAGCTATTGAACACACTTTTTTTCGAGTGAAGACATTTCCAAGTTTCAGTACTACCAAATATACGGCCCCTCGAAGTAATCGTCGGAGCGGAGTTTTCTCCGCAACGCATTTTTTTCGGAGATTCAATTTTGCCTCCAAGTAGTTATCGTCGTAAGAATTTTTTCACAAATGCGGCAATGCATTGCATTCCCAAAACTAAAATCTCCGCAGCAAAAACTTATCGGAGAACGTCGGATCGTCCGATCGGAGAACTACCGCGAAGCAAAATGTCTCCGATCGGAAAGAACTCCGCTCCGACGGTTAACTCGATAGGACCGATAACGATAATCGCGATAACTGGATTGATTAAAAACAGGAGCTGCCAACATTCGACTATATCAACAATCCTCGATTGTATCAAGTTACGTGCTGGCAGCCCTGTATTCAAGCATGGTAACAAATTTAAAAAAAAAATGTATGGATAAAGATCTTTGAGGGACACCACCTGATAATGGATTCTTATTGAGTTCAAAACTAATTAATAGCGAAAAAGCTTAAATTATTTAAAACGACCATAATAGTTTTCTTGGACAAAGAAAACGCGTTCAAAAGATCCTTTTTTTTATAAATACATATTACGTATAGTATACTTTTCATGTTACCAAACATGTATTAAATAAAACTGTAAGAAACCATTTCAGTAGTGTACCTCAGGACTTTGCTCTTGTGAAATAAAACAACAAATTTCGGTTTTGTTCTTAGTAAATTTCTTTTTTCTCAGTTTATTAAATTTTTTTTTATTCATTGCGCTTTCGGAAGCAAAAAAAAAAGTAAAGAAAATATTTACACAAACATAGGATTTATGCATAATTATTTCAAATTAATATTCTAATTGCTACTTAGTATAAATATTAAATTGTTTTTTTTTTGTCATATGGTTGCGGTACATATATTCTTTTATATAAAATTAATTTCACTTTTTTTTAATAATTTCCAGCTACAGAAATGATTTCTTTACAGTTCATACCAAATAAGAAAATAAAATTGTATACGAAACAATGAAGCTTATTTACAGTTTATATTTTTCATTTTTTTTATTTGTTTAATTTAATCTATTAACGAGGAACATTATGGTGTAATAAATAATTTAAGGAAAAGGAGTAACAATATTTGTGTATTTTTACTGATGAGATTTCGTTCTTGGGGGTTTGATGGAAAGAAAAATATATGATTTGTTAATAAATTGCATGAAGTTCGAACTTAGATAAAAAAAAAAGCTTTTCCGACTTCACCACCAAATTTTGGAACTCTTAAAGCTTAACTTAAACAACAATTGTTTTGTGTTATTCTTTAACACAATTGAATACATAAATATATACCTAGAATAGGATAGGAGAACATAGGATAATAAGGAAAGAAGCCTATTCTTTGAATTATTTCTCTAATTATTACTAGCTGAATCATGCTCCATGAATTGTACACCCTCTTCACATTCTTCCACTTTGTGCTCATCCACTATTGGTAGTAGTAGATGTGTATTTTAATTCAAACATTAAAGAGATAAAAACGACTCAGTTTAGTTAGTTCATATTGATACACAGGCACACAATTCACTCTAAAAATAAAGACATTCGCACGAAAAAAAATTTCAATAAATACTAAGCTTTGAATAAAAAAAAAGAATAGAACAAAAAAAAAATAGAAAAACTAAAATAAGCTATTTCGATTCAGAGTACAGACAAGATATTGTTGCATCGATGGTATGTTGGGTAAGTATTCGACGTTTCTTTGCGGATTCAAGTTCTCCAATAGTGGTTTCAATTTTATTCAGTTTTTTCATAATAACGTTAAAATTGGCTCTAGCACCTCGAAGGATTTCTGCGAGAAGAGGATTAAGATGAACGAAAATATTCAAAATCTAAAAGGCACTAATTTAACACTAATCTTCAACAGCTACCGACAAGTTTAACGAAAACAACAACGGATGTACCCAACCAATAACATGACACAAACCCTGACGATTAACACAATTCTCAATATTTAAAACGAGCGCAATTCTGAAGAGTACTCTGTTGACTACAATACTCACATCACTCAGACAAAAAAGAAAAAAAAAACAATATTTTATGGTTTATATTCTCAAAGTAGAGCAACACGATTCGTATAGCATTTGATTTTAAGAAAGAACTCCATTTATTTATTATTATTTAGTTACCGGAGCTTTACTCAATTTTTTTTGCTTAAAAATTCTCTCAATAGTTTGCAGTCGTCCGCTATGAGTGAAGGATGAAACAAAAAAAAAAGTGGAAATAAGTATCACTTTTGATGAATAACCAGAGTATACGAGTACCTACGAACATTATTACACTTGAAACAGAGTTACACGTTGACATGAGACAAAACACTCGTATCTTTTACTTCACTTTTACCACCGTAAACCAAACCAAACCATAAATCCCAAAGTATGATGCATAATATAGCCGTAGGTTTCAAGTTATCCGATAATCTCTACATATAATAAAAACGTAACAGTTTGTTTGTTTGTACACTCTAATCTCAGAAACGGCTTATTCTATCTAGATGGGGTTTTCAGTAATATATTGTGGTAAGCTTCACTTAACATTTAGTTTTTATTTCATATCAATCGGTTGATAAATAAAAAAGTTATGCCAATTCTTGCGGACGAAGTCGCTGGCACACCTAGTTATTTATATTTTTAAAGAACTGTAGCTGTGTATATTATGTATAGTAAAAACCATCAAAAAATAAAACACCGTTGCTCTAGCCAAGAGAACTTATTTCGTAGCAAGCTTTGTTTTTTGTAAAAAACAAAGTGCAACAACTGAACCATGAAAAACTCATAAATAGGGTTTTGAAGCTCTCCAGCAGCACAATTTGTCAACCACTAATCGTAGTGTAAACCCTACTTGCCATAATAAGTATAAAATGATTCGATGATTTTTAAATATTTTCCTTCTCCAAGTATGTCTCCGACCACGTGTATAGAATGGACCGCCTTGATGTTATTGTCTTTAGACTTTGTTATGTTCATAATTTCATATCGTTCGTTGCTACACAAATTCAGTAGGAAAACCACTAAATTAGCCTTGGAATAATGGACAAAGCGTTTACTAGCAACGAACGATTCAACGTCAACACAACGACGTTAAAAAGTACAAGTACATTGGTGTTAATAACATATATACATGCACACTCGTGTATTGTTGTTCATATTTTAGAAATTCGTTAAAAAAGGGAGGAATATTTTCAAAAAATACTGACGATTGCTAAGGAATCATCGAAACTTAAATTTTAAAGACTAGAACTGAGGTCCTGCTTGACATACAATACAGCTGAGCTGATACTACCCTCAATTTGGTCAATGAAAGTTTTGATGACTGCATCCTTTCATACCGAGGATTTGTAAACTTTTTTCCGTGTCCATTTGATTTCATAACCTCTGACGGCTCGTGTACACTGAATCGTGAATTATCGGCCGATATCGGATCGGAGCTGTTCGGACGACAATCTCGGACGTTCGTCTACGAACACTGCTTCCGTTCTCTGACGATAACTGACAGACATCCTGTTATTGAATTTCTTTCTTTCTATTCAATTCAAACTTCTTTCCATAGATTTTTAGTGACATCTCTATTATTATACCCCTTAGAAATTTTATTCCACAGTGGTGTGGTGTCCTACTAAAAACGAAATTTATTAACTTTTCACTATCTATTGCTTGTGAAACTGACGTACGACGTACGATAAATCCAAACAAGTTCGGATTTGTCGGTTGATCGGTTGTAGTCGGACGACATCTGACGTTGTCGGTTGGAGTGGTGTACGTGCTCTCTTTGCTTAATACATGTTTGGTTCAAGCGTTCAGAGTTCGGCCGACAACGGCCGATTATAAATCGTACAATGTCTGATTAGTGTACGCGAGCCGTGATTATTCCATTAAAGTTAAAGCAGCAGTTCAAACCCACAACAACTTTGAATATCAACAAATTGGATCTTCAGTAAAAACTAGCAGCTGATGAACTGTCAACTACAAAACTAAACGTCTGAAGAATCAGAGGCTGAAAAAGTTAGATTGTATGAAAAATTGAATATGAAGAATTGAATGCCTCTTTTGTCAACGATTTGTAGGCTGTGTGTTCCTGTAAAAGAGTTGATGGCTTAAAAAAATTGCGAAGCTAATTCAAAACTTCCCCATAACATTCGAGCTCTATCAGATTCGATAGTAGAAAGCTTCCACACGGAAAGCTAAGTTACGAACTAAGAAAATTTGTATTCACAAATTCCGAATGCAATCGAAGAAAGCATTGCCACACTAAATACCGCCATGCTGGTTTTCGAAACCAGCTGTTTTACATCAAATGTGCAAGATCATTCACACAACTTTTTTCGTATATTTAAGACGAAGAATTTACATTCCACTCGAATCTGGTGATACCAAATCTACGAATTTCGTAATTCGTTTCGCTCCGAATGGATTATGTGATAGTTACATCGGGAAACTTACACTTTTTTCGATTACGGTGGAATCTGTGATAGGGCTGATTAAAACGACGAATTTACATTCCACTCGGATTTAGTGATACCAAATCTATGAATTTCGAAATTCGTTCCACTCCAAATGGATTGCGTGATAGTTACATCGGGAAACTTGATAAGATGGAATCTGTAATAGGGCTGATTATACTGATTGCCTTGGTAAGTTTTAAATGGGCTCAGAGCTTTCAGCTCGTTTAAGCGGTAGACGACTGTTAACTGAGAACTTGAAGAGGCTGTTGGTAGTTCAATGATACAACTAAATATCAAACATTTTTTTTTAATTTTCATTGAATCTTTGTATATGAAAAATCTATAGTACTATCACTTTCCCCTTTTGCACTGTCCCCTTTTGCACTGTCGAACTTGAATTCGAAAGTAGTTTTTCGTAAACTTCTCCGCCGATGTCGGCGCACCCTATTGCCGAACAATGTTCACAAAAAAAACTATCCAGTAAGAGTACTATAGATTCTATCTACAAAGATTGAATGCCGTTTTTCGGAATAAAATAATATTGCAAAGCATGTTTGTTGATGAGTGAGCATTCTCTTCATTCCTCACACCATTGATTTCTAGATCAGACTCTGCATGGACATGCATTTAATATTTGAAAATAAAATGTGAAACTTTTAGCATAAACCTAGTGTTGAAATAATTGACAGGCAACTTTAGTTCTGCAAATCCACATAATTTTTATTACTTATATTTCACGAATATGTAATTGGTAGAATTTATTACATTGAAGAACAAAAAAAAACTTCTTAAAACAGAAAAATAAACTGAGCATTCTGTGACACATTGGTTAATGAATCAATGCAGCGATTTTTATCAATAAAACAATTTTGACCCTGCTCTTGTATGAATGAGGTGAAACCAAAATAGAAACGTGATGCTGATATTGAAAAAAATCGATAAACTGGCAACACACGTAATGCTTGTATATGAAAAATATCATTTCAACTGGCAGTACCACTATCATTTAATATATAAAAAATAGAAAGTGTTCAAAAGCTAGAATCGCAAAATGCAGATACCATCTAATCAGAAATCAACTGAAGTTTTATTTGAAACCTTTTTAACATTCGTAATCATTCAAAGCCAATGTATTCAGAACAATTCTCTTCCTTGGTGACTTGACTTTTCGTGGACTTTTTCGTGGACTTTTTCGTCCATTTTTTCTGCGACTATTTGATTTTTTATTGTTCCCTTCATCTTCAATGCTTTCCATAAACGGATCAAAATCATTTCTCAAAACCTCGTCAGCGAGTGCACGTATGTTTTCTTCTGTCTGATAATCATTTTTGGGAAACTCTGGTATCAGCAATTCAAAAACGCCAGTTACTTGGATCATAAATAGAAATGCACACATGGCTAAAAATAATCGTCCCCAATAGAACCCATCACTGTGTATCCATTTCACAATCCAAGATGCATGTTTTGTCAGAAGTTCTTGGTTACCCACCAGAATGTACTCTCCCAGAAAAGAACAGAAAGCATTTAGAACTCGCACCAATGGAATCCATAGCTGCCGAACCAAAAAATCTGTCATATAAAGTGATAAACACACATCAATTGGAAAAGTAAATAGTTTTGAGGGCTTTTTGAGACTCTTTGGCCACCAATAAGATCGTAGTCTGGCAAAAACACATAACACCGAGAAGACGAATAGGGTTGAAGCTCCATTTGGTTGAATGCTGGGTAATTTCGTAAAATTGAGGTCGATGACACTTATGCTCTTCAAATGTATGTATGTTCCGGTGGAAACAATGGCTATAGTTTCTACCAAATTTACAAAACTAGCCATTTTTTAAAAGTAAATTTGTTAGCGAAATAAATTTAAGAAAAATTTCGTGTCGAAAAATATAAAAATACATATGTACTGTGACGCAAAATTTAAAGTTTCCTTTGACTCAGATGTTGTTTTCCCTATTTATTTTTAAAATTCTCATACTCAGTGGATTGGGGTTATAAATTAAGACAGTTATGATTGGTTTATAAAGTTTATACTCGAGTTCGTAGGATTCTCAATTGTTGAACACTGCCTTTACATCTCATAATATTCACAGCAAATTTGTTCAGATTTCGTGTACCTATTTAAGTGATTTGCAAAAGTGAAGGATGTATAAGGACAAAATAAAGGAGTTTTAAATTATGTGTCTATAACGGGCATTTTCCACTTTAAACAATTCACAACGGGACACAAGAAATGCACAAAGTAAAAAGATATTCATGCTGCCTTATTGTTAACTGCTATTCTTATTTGTTGCTGGTTTAACCTATCATAACCTCACCGTTCTTTTCAATTCTAAAACAAAAGGAATTAATGCGAATAATTGTTGTTAAAAGATACTTCCGACAGGTTTCAGGATGACCAAACTGCCAAAGGCTTAGAAACTTTCACTACCTCATTATGTGCCAAGGACAATACAAAACCTTGTTGAATGCAAAAAAAATTCTATATTAAACAGTAATGAGTAGAAGTTCTATTTAGATGACGACGCGACACCCTAGTCTAGAGGTAAACAATGCCACGTGCTCTTCTTTCCCTACTTGAAGAATATGAAGAGGGCAAAACCTAATGTTAATTCCATTCTGTATTCCAATTGATAAATAATATAACTAACTAAAAAACTACACAAAAAAAAAACATACTGAACGCAAAAGAAAATTCAAGTTTAAATAAATAAAAACAACACTTAATACACATTTTTATAGGACGTACCGCCTTTGGATATGTGACTGGATTGTGCCGATGTTGACCTTTGCCCATTACTGGTAGAGACGGCAGATGAAGAAGGTGCTGTTTTAGTTGATGCTGTTGCTGTCTTTCTTTTGGCTAAGGGCATGTCATCATCCGAATCGCTGAGTGTAAGATCAACCTGTGTAGTAAAAATAAAATAAAAAAAGATTTTATTTAATACCAAAGCAGGCAAACTGTTGAACTTTTGAACTTACAGTCTCACTGCTTGTTGTGGATGTTGGTTCATTTGAAATTACTGGCGGAGGAGGCACGGCCGACGGCTTGATATCATCTGTAATTAATTCTTAAAAAGAAAAAAGAAAGCTCGATTAAGACACTGACTATTGATGCTTTATTTTAAATGGTGATTACAAAGGGACATAGTGTAGCGTACATGGAGTTTTGAGTCTTTGTATGATTGTAAGTGCATGAAGAACGAATCTGCATGAAGAACGAATCAAAATAATGCCAACTGAATAAGCACGTGACAAAATGTATAGTTAATACTTGGACAGTTCGACAGAAGTTTTGTTGGAGCGTTTTCAAGTAACGAACAGGGCTGTCAAATGGCATTTATTTTTCTTCAGATGACATGGATGTGGATTAAATTTATGAGAACCGGAAGGCCAACTTTTTTTTACAACTCATAAACCTGAATCAATCCTGGGTGAAGTTCAACGATAATCAGCCTTATCGGGAATTCCTTGGGAAATATTTTGCCCAAAAAATGTCCCTTATTCAGATTTTAGTACCTATGTAATTGGTTGGATGTTATCTTATCTATAGCAATCCCTTATATGATATAGACAGGGTTTGATCTACTGACGGTTCAAAGAATGAAGCTGCCACTGGATTTAAAATTTTTGGTCTTTACGTAAGCGGCAGAGCTTTCAATTTCGTCCGTCCAGTTTTGACAGTGTCTATTTAATACTTGGCCGCACACTTTGATCGATCGCTTATAATCCCTAAAAACAATCTCTATATGTATTCCTAAAACTACTCGGATCTTCAGTCATCCAAAATTTTCCTAAGCTCGCAAAGAAAAAGGTTTGTCTTACTTTAACGTCCAACACACAAATGAAATGAAAATAATCCGATGGGGGAGTAAACAATAACCAATTAAGATTCAATCCCAAGAACATGATACTTAAAGAACCGAAAAAAACTTGGTATAACTTCTCTACCCAAACATGCAGCTAGCAGTAGTTTGTTGGAATTTTTTTGTTACCTTGTTAATAACTGCTGATCGACCTAGAAAAACTTTAACCCTTCTACCCAAGATGAAGATGTCAAGCTGGTGTCACCAATAAATTTCACACCATTGTCACCAACAAGGAAGGAAGTCTTTGACTTGAAGAACAATACTTTCTGTTCAGTTAATAAAATGCCTGCTCATGCATTCAAGGGCTAACTATAATACACTTAGCTCAGCTTAGGCTAGTGTCAAAAACAAGACGAAAAATTTCCGAAAGTGTTCGTTAAACAAAAAGCAACCATAAAGGATTTTGGCTACTTAACATGTAAACATGCGTTGAGCTGAGTTGAGTTGATTTGATAGCACAGAAGAGATACACAAGAGGGCAAACCACACCACACAATGTAGACAATTGGAAGTTGCGGGGCAAGAGAAGTGTTGGTTTTCTCTCTTCTTCTTCTATGGTTGATACGCTTTAAGGGCCAACTATAATGCACTTTGCCGAACTTACGCCTACTTACGCGAGCGAGCCAATACACTATTTTATATGACAGTAACTATAATAGACGTTCTACTCAGTTTCGTTAAATTTCGCTCACTTTCGCGCAATTAAGCAAGAGCCATTGGATTGGCTCGAACTTACGTAAATGTCAAATTTAAAGCGTATCAACCATAGGGGAAGAAAAGAAGAGAGAAAACAAACACTTCTCTTGCTCCGCAACTGCCATTTGTCTACATTGTGTGGTGTGGTTTGCCTTTTTTTTGTGTATCTCTTCTGTGGTATCAACTGAACTCAAATCAGCTCAACGCATGTTTACATGTTAAGTAGCCAGAATCCATTATAGTTGCTCTTTGTTTAACGAACACTTTCGGAAACTTTTCGTCTGGTTTTTGACACTAGCCTAAGCTGAGCTAAGTGCATTATAGTTGGCCCTTTAGATTTGACATTTACGTAAGTTTCAAGCCAATTCAATGGCTCTTGCTTAATTGCGCGAAAGTGAGCGAAATTTAACGAAACTGTGTAGAACGTCTATTATAGTTAGTGTCATACAAAATAGTGTATTGGCTCGTTCGCGTAAGTAGGCGTAAGCGCGGCAAAGTGAATTATAGTTGGCCCTTTAGTGTATTGAGAAACTATAACAATCGGAAAATCTTACGCGCACACAGCTCTAGAAAAAGCAATTACAAACACAACTTTATTTTCGGAAAATACATTTATACATTTTTCAAATCCGTTTTCGAATGGCTAAGTGAGGATCTTCCATTAGAACTGTAATTATTCTCGTTTAAAGACGATACCCATGAAAACCTATTTACCCGAAATATTTTTGTTCCCCCAGGATTTTTAAAAGTAATCAGGAGTTTCGCCCGAATGCGTTTACACTTGGAATTAAAAAAAAAAATTAATTACGTACTGTGCAAATAAGAAATAAAATAAACTAAAAACACTCAGAATCAAAATGCTACGCATAGCCGCGCATGTCCTATTGCTTGAGGAAGACAAAGAAGAAGGGCGAATTCCTAAACGCAAGCTTTGCCAAGCAATTCTAATGCTAAGCAAAAATAATCCCAAAAAAATTTGCAATGCAATTAAAAGTATTCAGGTTTTTTTTGATAGCTGCACAAATTCACTTACAATTGCGGAAAAAAGCAATATACTACGGACTTGGGACATTCTGCTTTCAAGGGATTTTTTCGTCGGCATTTAGGAACAGATTGATTTCCATAATTTGTGCAAGACTTGCGTTTAGGAATTCGCCCGAAGTAACACTACGTCACTCTGTTCGGAGACAGTTAAGAGATCACTCCAATCCTTTGGAGTTACCTACCTGAACCTCTGTGAGAATGAAATTGCAATTTCAATGTCATTTACCTACTCCTTATTGCAACCAATTTTTAGATTTCAGCAGCTCTGTAGAACAAACAAGGCGGCTTTTACATATTTGTTGGAGGTTTTAACTACTGCATTGTCCTTGAAGACACAATCATTTGGAATTCCACCCTTTTCGCTTGCTGCGTTTTTTGCAGAGGGTGGATACCGAAAAAGTATGTTTAATGTAACGATCATCTAGTTGAGCTAGCACAGTCATCTATGAATACCGTACTTTCTGAAGTGGTAGAAATTTTGAAAGGAGAACTTTGCCCAAACTGGACTACCTGGCAAAAATTAGACGAACAACGAGAAACAAGTCAATATTTATTTTATGTTTTATTCTGGTTGCAATTTGATGTTCTTATGACCCTCTGCTACCGTTCGAAGAAGAAATCTAATTTACTGTGTATGTTTCACTATACTCGATTACCAGAAATTGCATCTGGTTGAAAAAAAAAAACAGGAATATCGTGTCTCATTTCATCAAGAATTATACCTACGTTTTCTATTTAAGAGAGAAAAAACCATTTGCATAGAATTTAAAAAAAATGCAGTTTGCAGTTTTGCACCCCTTTCAATGTTCTTTTAAATCATACACTTCACATTCAGTTCGTTTAATTTAATTCATAAGACAGCAAATTGTGATCACATCATCCTTCCTTGTCCTGGGGAGCATAATGTCCAGTGAACGTCTAGTGAGGGCATTGATGCTGACACCCATTGTAATAACAACCCCTGGTCGATGATTCATTTCATCGGTCGGAATTTTTGGACAACCCTCTTACTTTATAGAGGGTTCTTAATATTATTTAACAACATAGAGAATGAAAAGACACCCTACCTCCCTACCTAACAATAGCTGTGGATTGTTGTGGTGATTTACTTTGAGGAAGAGCACAACGATAGAGGTCTTAATACATTTTAATTTGGATTAATTTTGACTGCATATGCAGGTCGGTCATTTCATACGAAAATTATATAAAATTTTCATATAATTTAATAAAACAGACATTGAAGAATGAAGAAAGACCCCTAAGAGAAGTTGTGGTGGTGATTTTACTTTGAAGAAGGGGAACGTAATAGAAGTCTCAATATAATTTAATTTTGACTGCATATGCACGTCTTTTCTTACGAAAATTATATTTCTACTTGTGAACGATCAGTTTTCTAGACGAAATTTGTAAAGAAATTTTATTTGGAAATGACGGTTAAAATTGCATAAAAAAGAGGGCAAAGAGAAAAACCGTAAATTAAAGCTGCAGAAACAAACTAAATAAAACTATCAACTCAATTTAACATCAGACAAAATATAAAATTCCCCGGATAAGTACTTCTTTTATGTGCAATTAACCGGGAAAGTTAGTTATTCAAACCCAGTTACTTGTCTGCTGATGGAAGGACCAGCTTTAAAACCTTAAAAGCATTCATAAAGGAGGAAATATGATTGATGACATTTCAATGGCTGTGAGGTCAGTTGTGCTTCTGTGCTGATTTTGAAACAAAACAGGGAATGTTTAACTTTTATTTTGGGTAGGTTAAGTAGTTTTCCGAAAAAATGCATGCTTTTTAAATAAACGTGTTGATAAATAGAGGACGTTAAGAGGGTTGGGTACATATCCGAAAACATTTAACAGGGTAAATTTGTGAGCAATTTGAAATAAATAGTAGAAAAAGATTGCTTAAATAAACGGGTTGTGCATCAAAGCGGGGAGGTAAATAAACGGGAATTACTAGAAGAATCAATTTCATATCTAATTTCTACTTACCAATATCATCTGAGATAAGCTCAACTTTCTCTACGGGTGGCTTTGATGGTGTATCAATTAGTTGTGTTTCATTTCTAAGATTCTGTGTGCTCCATGAGCCATCTTTGTGCAACTGAATTTCAGTGTCTTCTGATCCAAGCAAGGAAGAAGCCAGGACCTCTTGGAAGTATCTAAAATATTGATAATAAACATCAACACACTTCTAGATCAATCGAAGACACGAAAAAATAAAAAAAACTCACCCATCAATAACTAAATTATCATAAATTGCCGGTTTATCACAAACAGGACAATTCCACGTTGGTTTACGTTCATTCATCTGTAGATATAGATTGGCATCGAAACACTGTAAATGCGAACAAGTCGATGCTCGACATGGTATGGACATTTTCATTTTGCCTAGCGGGCAATTCAAAGACACCTTTAGCATAGTAGTGGCAATTTCACAGTCTGCATCTTCGGTTAGTTTTTCTTTGACTGGAGAGAAAAAAAATTAATGTTAGCAAAACAAAGAAATATTTTTCCAAAATCTTATCAATACAAACTTACTTAATCCCCTAGTGTAGTCCGCAGGTTTGATACCTTTAGTCTTCATACGATGTAACAACTGTGAAGATGTGAGTTTCTTTACCAAATAGGCAGCAATGCAGTAGCCTCGTGAAAAATCGGGACACCATTGAACAATGATAGTATTTGTAACAGTGGGTGATAGTTTAACATTTGATGTAACATTGACCGGGCGAGGCGGTCTCTTTGGCTCTACATTTGGCCTGTTTGTTGGAATGGGATTCTAACAAATTCAAAATAACAAACAAGTAACAACTGATTTTGTTTAATATGACTTCACATCGACTTACAGGTAATGGGCAAAGTTTGTTGTTAACTTTGACAATCACATTTGAGGGGAAGCAATCTTCTTGTTCGCATGAAGTCTCCAAAAGGCAAAATCTCAATTGGACTTGAATGGAATGTTCCACTTTAGAGCCATTGCGAATGTCACGGTTTGTTGCTATTTCTGTGGCTTGTTGTGGCGTCAATGTGAAATAGAATGGTAGTTCTTGTATGCGTTGGTTGGTGCGTGGTAAAAGAGAAGATGGCTTGATGAGTGTTGCAAGCACATCATAAAATGCTAGTTTTTTTAAACGTACATCCGGATGAATTGGCATAGATGCAACAGTGTTATGTTGAAAGGGTACACCCATATTGCCAGCAACCCCACCAGCTCCACCTCCCACACCAACACCACCTACATTACCAACATTCACCATGGCCGAACGTACATCCGCCGTAGATTGCACCGTCGGCATTTGCATGTGTGAAAACATTCTTTTAGGATCTGGTGGTCCGTATTGATCAGTTCTAATTGTATAGTAATCAGTTCTATTGAAAGAAAAAAAACAAACAAATTAAAAAATGTTTTCATTGATGATAGCCAGACATCTAACTAATTACTATTACCGATATTAATAGTAAAAATAGTTAGTCTTGTCTACACTATAAAATTTAATGACCTGTAGATTTCACGAAGTTTATGCGAAACCAATTCAAAATTTGTCTTTAATAAATCGAGTACACGTTGTTGGAGTTCTTGTTTCCTTCCGGCAATCGAAACACTCAAAAATTGCAAAACTTTATGAAGATCGACGACTCGAAAGGTCTGGATCATATCCTGGTACTCCTGCAAAAAAACAAAAGATGAAACTTTTAAAAATAATGACTTTGACAATGCCAGAGGACTTTTTGTTATTTGTATTGTGGATGGGAACCTAAATTTAGTCTTGCTTTTCACTACGCCCAATATCTTGCCTCGCCAGCACTCATACCTTACATTTTTTATGCTTCTAAGGGTTTTTCTAGTTGACTATTAGTCTGAGACAGAGAACATACATTGTGTTTGGTTCAAGATTAGTATATGAGGATTTGCAGGCAAAACATTCATTGACTCAATGTTTATTTTTTGCCGATAGTGGCCTAAGTCATTGAATACTTTTCAGTTTTTGTAAATTACGAGACAGCTCTATTAATACTTTGAGCAATTTTCTTATCAAGCTTTGTACCCATTTTCCCTGGTAAGACAAGAATAATTTGTTTGCATATCACCCGAGGCAGCTCAAACATTTTCACACAAAACAATTTTTCTCTGGAATGAGTCAAACAATCTTCTTCTTGTACTTGTTCTTTTGCGGCATCATCATCATCGAATTTGGGATAAAGTAACCTACCTTCGCAATAAATACAAGAAAAATACACAAAATCTTTTATATTTTCATTTTATAAATAATCAATGAACACTTGATGCGTCGAATGAAATTCCGTTCGATTTCAGTAATAATACAGAGAGAATACCAAATTGTGGTACTAGATTACTCGATAATCGGCCCTATCGAGGTATTGTCGTAGTTTGGCCAGGTTCTAAAGATTAAAGCATCGATGCGAAAATTAAAGCGTATGATTATTAAAATAATAATTTTTTTTAATCACGGTATGTCGTTTGTTGCTTTGTAAATTCAGTCAGGGAGAAGCTGAATTTGCCAAGAAATGGATCTATATATAATATAGTGATCGGTACCCTACATCTCATTTTCATGTATATGAAAAATCGAAATTTATAGACAAGAGACAATTTGCTGATCCGTCCGGCGGCGGCGTAGCTCGGGTCCTACCTCGGTACCTCGACTTACTCTGCTCGCAATATTTAGATGAAATAAAAATTATGTTATGTGGCCTGATGGTTAGCATGTCCACCTGCTAACCCAGAGGTTCGAGGTTCGAATCCCAGCAGAGGCAAAATGAAAAACTTGTTTTTCCACGGGTATCGCCTTTCGCGAGGAATTGGCAAGTCCTCCGTTAGTAAACTCATTGCCATGAAAAGCGCATTCTCAATTAGCCGTTCGGAACCGGCGAAAAATTGTAGGTCCCCTCCATTCCCTCACAAGGCATGGTTGTGAGAAATGCGCTAGGCCCAGGGGCTCCACGCTCTGTTGCGCCACCCTATTTATTTTTTATTTTATAAAAATTATGTTACTGCAGTTTTTAACATTCACTTCCCGTCGAACACTCCCGTTCCCGTGAGAATATGAGGATAGATAGATAGATAGATTATTTATTTATAAATGACTAACAGTTTTTTACACATTCATATATACAAAAAGTCATATAGCATGGCATTTGCCGTCTGCCAGATTGACAATAAACATTATTTCAATTACTGTAATAAGCTTTCACAATTAACAATTATAATAATAGATAAAAAAAAATATATATATAACTTGAAAATAATAATAAGTTACTGTATGTTAACTCAAAAGTCTTCATTCATTATTCTTTCTCTATAACGTAATACAATTTTGCAATAGTCATATAGCTTGACAACATTCATCTCATTCAGCCTACTAATACCTTGAGCCTCTGTCAAAAAGTCGCTTCCGAGAATGCTTCTTCTAGTTTCTCTCAAAGTTGGACATCTTCCGACGAAATGGATTACGTCTTCTCTTTCCTCTAAGTTGCATATACTGCACTCCAGTGGTAAATCGGGTCTGTGTGGTATAAAATTCAAATTGAGTAATTCGCTCCGAAGCTTGACCATTGTAGCGATCACATCTATCTTGTTCGAGTCACAGAAGTAATTTCTCTCTCCAAGATTATGGTTCAGCCTACTGTATGTTGTCCTGAATAGTGACCCAGAAGCTTTAGCTGCATATTCTGCTCTACATTTCTCATCGACCTTTGCTATAACGTCATACAGGAGAGTTTTAATGTTTAATATATTTTGAACGTTCAAATCAAAATTTATATTGCATCCTTCCGCAAGACTTGACCATTCTCTGTACCAGCTGTTTTTGTCTTGTACCGCTTTAAGAACTACCTTCCTGACCAACCGGTGTTCAGGCATCTTGAAGACGGTCAGTAAATAGTCGGCTTGAATCTTCAGGGTTTTCACGAATAGAGGTGGCAGACCGGTTTCTAACATAAGAACGTAGTTAGGCGTATTTGTTGGCAGACGAAATATTCTTTTCACGAAGTGTGTTAACAGTTTCTCAACCGTGTGAAACTTTTTACCTCCCCGCACTTGTGAGCCGTACAACAGGATACTCTCTGCAACTGCTTCAAAAATCTTGTGCTTACTGCTGTGAGCTATGTTTACGTTCATAAAGCATTTTTTCCATGAAATATTAATAGCAGTTTTCGCTGTTTTTCGTTTAAGTGTTTCTCCATACTCAGGTTTCTTGAGAAAATTACGCCAAGGTACTTGTATTCATTTACACACTCTAAATTTTCTCCGTTAAAAGTCCATCTTTCATTTGCTGCATTCCGACCCCCACCTTTTTTAAATATCATCACCTTGGACTTCTGAGTGTTGACTATTAAATTCCACAAACGACAGTAATCATATACTCTGTTTATCATGAGTTGTAATGTATCCGCGGAGTAAGAAAACATGACTATATCATCTGCAAAAAGCAAAGCCTTAACACGCACTCCTGCATAATCAACACCACCAGGAAGGTAATCGATGAGATCATCAATGAAAAGTGAAAACAGGGTGGGACTCAATGTGCAACCCTGTCTGACTCCTGTTGTGGTTGAGAACCACTCTGAAAGTTCCGCTCCGGTCCATACTGCAGCCCGTGTCCCTGTGTATAATCTTTCGAGAACGCGTCCGAACTTCCGTGACAATCCCAGCCCATATAACTTGTAGAACAAGGCGTCTCGATTGATTGAGTCGAAAGAAAGAATATGAGGATGAAATATACAACATGTCATTTCTTAGCCCCTAGACCATCTCTGTTCCAAATATTATTCAATTTGAGCTCAGTAGTTTTGCAGCCTTTTCAATACAAACAAACAAACAAATCTTTCTTCTTCCATAATACATAGTGTAAAGATGGGAAGATGTTATGTTGTTAAAGTTTTTTTTTTCTCTTTTGGAGGTTTTTAAAATATCAGCTGGAGCACTAAGACCTAAATACCGCTCCAGATAGCAACCATCTAATTGTTATAACTTCCCAGATGTTCGTAGAAAAACCATAAGACGCTGCCATGATAAAAAGCCTAAGTTACCAATTCTCAACATGTATACGAGAAAATGCAGGACATTCAGAGAGGAAGTGCTCCGCGGTGTCATCATCTTCTCCACAGAATTCTTCACAGAGTGTGGTATCACTTAAGCCTAACACGTTTAAAAGCTTGGCAAAAGAAAAGTGCCCCGTTGCAACGCCAGTAAGTTTCCTGCATACTTTTTTGCTACAAGATAGCAAAAATATTGCCGTCTTCTTATTTACGTTGGGGAGCAAACGTTTGGTATATCTGGCATCCCATCTAAGATTGTAAGCATAACATTCGCTTCCAATCGAACATTTGATTCGCTACTCATAATAGGGACCTAAGTCGTTGATTGAAGCCCTCATTTAGGACGCAGGCAGATCAAGTGACGGTTCAGTTCCTGAAAAAGCTGTTTGAGAAACTTGCTTGGAAAGTTGATTGGCGATCTCATTTCCAGTTTTGCCTAATATGGAATTAAATCCAAACGACACACAAAGAATTTCCTCTTCCAACCGCATTCAGAGAGCTTGGATTCCTGAACCACTTTCGAAGTAGTTATAGGGTTGAGAAGGGTCCTAGGCACAGCTTGGCTGTCGCTGCAAATACATATACTTCTCTGTTCCACTGTTTGTAATGTGACTTAAAGCCATTTGAATAGCATACATACGCCTCCGCTTGGAAGACGGATTCGTATGACCCTAAAGAGACGTGCAGTCGTATGTCATCGCTCTACACAAAAGCACCAGCCCCAGATCCATCACCGGTTACGGAACCATCTGTGAAGATTCGATAACAATCCTTTCCTGGTTCACATTCTAGAGTGAACCGAAGCAAAATTGACTGTGTATTTTTGACGCAGTTTGAGCCTTGGGACCATAGTGTCAGACAGCATATCCATATTGTTAATGTAAAATAGTGAGTTCTTTTTGTTACTTAGGCTCTGTGCTAATTGCGGTAGTCCTTTTTTTGGCAATGCAAGAAGAGAGGAGCACCAATTGTCGTTATCTCTCATACCCTGGTCGTGTTTCATGTCCCAGTAAGGAAAAATACAAAATGGGTTCTTACTTTTTAGCGATATCACGTTTCATTTAAAATTTTATCTTGATATCGATCAAATGGTTGATTCCGATAATGTTTAAGATGGTGTGGTCTCGAAGCAACAATGCAATTTTTATAAAAACAGAGAGGGAATGTGTTTGTTGAAAAAAAAAGGTTGTACATGTGTATAGTTCCAGCATATACATAAGTCTAAGAACACTAAATCTCATGGCACAAATCTGAACCCAAACTTTGCAGAAAATATAATTTCGATATGACAAAGAAACATAATTTTTTATTGCTAGCTATAGAAAAAAGTTCAGAAGAATCATGGCCAAGCAGTTAACTGCATGTATTTGAATAACAATAACGACGGATTGAAGCATCATGCATCGATTTTGGTGGGTATGTGCGATGTTTGAGTGTAACCATTCAACAACTGAGACCAATTCAACAAAAGGGCAAAGACTAAGAAGAAAAAGGAGATTTGAAAAGTGTCTTATGCTCAATAATTTTGTATTTTGCAGATATTTGTACATTGGCTGTTTGCGTATCAACAACTTGGAATGGTTCTTTATACAAACAACGCCAACAACGACAAATTCATTTGCATTTTCATTATGCAAATGATAATCATTCTCATCAAGTTTAGATCCAAAAAATTAAGCACTGGAACCAAACATCAGTAGCGAACAGAGCTCTAAAAGAATGCATTGTTTTTGTTTTGCAGTCAAATGATGAAAAAGACTTATGGAGTCAAAAGACTAAAGCAGTCAAATGACTGCATTACTTTCAATGCAACCAAGGGCACGATTACGGTATCCGTGGTCCCGCTATTGTAAGCGTTCTAGGCGCTCAAATCGCATGGGAATGGTTGGAAATGATAGATAAAATCTTCAAGAATTTAATTTTGGGGAAAAAAAAATAATATAAAAAAAAATTTTCGTATGCAACAGCTTTCCGCATGGCCCGCTTCGCGGGGCTCATTATTTGAACCCTGTTTCCGCAGGGTTAAGCTGCTCATGCTAAATATGGAAATAGCAATTGTTTTCCGTAAGCAAAGCAACAGCTTTCCGCATGGAAATAATATAATATCGCGGGACCACGGATACCGTAATCTCCCCCAACCAAGACTTCATAATTGCAAAGAATGTAAAAAACTTTTAGGAGCCTCACAAGATTGCAACCAGTTAAAAAGTACTTCATTCTTTTGACTTCAAGTTTTCCGACGTTTGGTTAACTGAAAACTTTAAAATTCATTGGGACTTATTTTTGAAGGTTAAAGTACTCCGATAAGGAATGTGAATGCATCCCAAATAATCAATTAACTTTTTGCAATGAATTACCAAATGAATGCATTATTTTACAGCTCTGATAGCGACTAAGCTCAATTTCTTTTGCAATTCCTTGCTGAATGGTTTGTTATCCACTCGATTGTTTAATCATAACCGCTTAACAGCTCTTCCTGCAAAAACATGGAATGTCTTCTTTTAGATCTTTTTGTTCACAAATTTCAAAACCAAAGTAATTTTCTAGGACAAATTCAGCGGTTAATTTATATTAACAGCGCTTTAGGAAAGTGCCTACTCTGAAGCGACAAGAACGACGTTACGTTTTTATACACTTGCAGATGCCGCTACTACAGAAACCCCCTCGACAGCGTTTCTGCCGCTGCCGCAACTGGAAAATCACTTTGCTTTGGGAGAAGCTTATTACCCAAAAGAAGCTCAACAAATAAAGCCGCCGAAACAAATCTTTTTTATGCAATTTAAAATTTGTCTACTGTTTGAAATGAGCTCCAGCGCCTAGGGACGATTAATTTAAAAAAAAGAGCCCCAAGAAAAAGTTTTTTTTTACACTTTAAAATAATTTATAAAAATGTTGCTCAAAATAAAAAATCTCTCATTTAATCAGCTTGTTGGCCGTCATGACTGCTCAACTGCTGTGATTCTCAGAACCCATCACTATCCAAACCAACGTGATTGAAAAAAAAAAAGATTCTATGTGAAAACCAATGGCGACAGACATCAAAAGTGCATACAACAAATCTCTCCGCCGTCCAGAGAAAGTCAATAGAATTTTCCCTCAATGCATTGCTGTCCAAAAAAAAAGTAATTTAAGGTTAAAATGATACACACGGCCATCCATCAAAGAAATTTCGTTCAAATTTCTCTTGTCCAAAGCCGGCCTACGAAAGACAAAATAAATATTTTTCCAAGAGTAGAACTAAAAAAAAAGAAACATTTCAACGCCGATTCTCTAATTTCACAACAATTTTATGTGAACTATTCTTAAATCCCAAGACAAGATCAAAGGAGCCACATAACACACAAAAGGGAGACGACTTTTTTACAGCTGCCCCAAACCAAGGCAAGTATTTTCCATTTTTTTATATTTACCTCAACTCGCTGAGTGTTTCCATTCAGTAAATTTTTTTTTGTAAACCTTTTCACTATACTGTTTCGAGTAATTAGAAATTATATTTCCACGACAAACTAAACTTAATTTAAGGAAAAAATCACAAAAATGTATTCTCCGTCTGTCGCAAAAGTAAACCAATTTATTTTAAAAAGAACATGGCGGATGGTTTGGGGAATGGCCATGGCCAATGAGCCGCAAAAATCTTTCAGAAAATATAGGGAAATCTTTTTGGCACAGTGGTTAAGGTGGTTAAAACATCTTGTACACTTTTGCTTTCAAATAAGAGAATTTGGCGCTTTTTAGTGTTGCAATGTGCACAGACCTTTAACTTTGATACACACAGGATGGGAAAAAATTACAAAAAAATTCCCTCCTTTGCGCAGCTGAACTGAACTGACAAATGTATGACAATTGATTTGGTGGGACGCTCAGCCGTCGCAATGCCGCTCGATATTTCGGGCCGCAAAAATCTTTCAGAAAATATAGGGAAATCTTTTTGGCACAGTGGTTAAGGTGGTTAAAACATCTTGTACACTTTTGCTTTCAAATAAGAGAATTTGGCGCTTTTTAGTGTTGCAATGTGCACAGACCTTTAACTTTGATACACACAGGATGGGAAAAAATTACAAAAAAATTCCCTCCTTTGCGCAGCTGAACTGAACTGACAAATGTATGACAATTGATTTGGTGGGACGCTCAGCCGTCGCAATGCCGCTCGATATTTCGGGTTTTTCAAAATGATTAGTGATAATAGGATTAATGGTCCAATCAATACAAACCTTTAGTTTAGCAGGATCCAATACTTCTGCCACTTGACGGCCAGAAGAATGATTTACAGGACTTTGCGGTTGGGGAGCTGGACTTCTGGCAGGGGCTCTATCTATTTGACGGTCTGGGGCATGAGCAGGAACTGCAGGAGCTGAATTAGCAGCGGCACGGGATGGAGGGCTGCGTCGTCGGGTGGTGGTAGCCGTAGCATTTTCCGCCTGAGTCTGTGACCGAGTTTTACGCATTTGTGAAGAAATCAAATAATTTCAACAGGTTCAGCACCAACACGCGCACACTTTGACTTTCACTGGGACAACAAAAAAGGACACAGAGACGGAAATTAAGACTTTCAATTATAATTTCATTTAGATACGAGAAATAGATTACATTCCGTAGGCAGTTGATTCTTTTATGCAAAAAGTCCTCTGGGAAAGGAAGAAGTACTCTAAAATCCAAACAGCAGTTGTACCAACATTTAAAAAAAATGGTATTATGTTCAGGGGACTAAAATACCAGTTTTTTCTTAGGCTCAGATGACACTGTTACTGATTTTTTCTACGAAAATATTTTTATTTATTATTTGTTGAATTTTTATAGCAGAATACTACAGAAAAAATTTTTAAAGGTGGATTTATGCTGGGCTTACATGCATCTGCAACTGCGGAAGTGCAGAAAAGTAAAGCGAGACGGATCAAGATAACAAAGCACAAAGGTTAAAAAGAGAGACGAATAGGATTATGGTTGCAGATGAACATGTTCATCTGCACCCATAATTTTTCATCTGCAACCATAACTAGGAAGTTCGTTCCCTCTCTATCAGACAAGTATGAATTTTACATCTTGTGTCTTTTTCTGATTTTCGTCTGCACTTGCAGATGCATGTAAGTCCACCATTAGGCCTTGGCCAAACCAACGCGGTGAGTGCGTGCGATGCGATTGCGATAAGTCAAATCCCTATGCATTACGTCAAACGTCCATAAGATTACATAGGGATTTGACTTATCGCAATCGCATCGCACGCACTCACCGCGTTGGTTTGGGCAAGGCTTTATGCTGGGCTTACATGCATCTGCAACTGCAGAAGTGCAGAAAAGTAAAGCGAGACGGGTGAAGATTACAAAGCACAAAGGTTAAAAAGAGACGAATAGGATTATGGCTGCAGATGAAAGATTATAATTTTTCATCTGCAGCCATAACTAAGGAAGTGCAGATGGTGCGTTCCCTCTCTATCAGACAAGTATGAATTTTACATCTTGTGTCTTTTTCCGATTTTCATCTTGCATGCACTTGCAGATGAATGTAAATTCACCATAAAAAATCACTTTTATTAATTTAATTACACTTTTTATAGTAAAGTAAAGAAATTGAGTAGAACATAAATTAATTTATAGCATTACCAAAAATCGATGTGCAAGTGAAAGGAAAATATTTCTCATGACAGCTGTTTTGGGTTTATTTTTATTTACTTGAAAACATGTCGTTTAAGAAAACTGAATGGAAAAACTTGTTAGGTTTTTGGAATTTTTCAAAAGTCGCGTTTTTGTCTCGATAGGAATTGGTTATTAAGAAGAATACATGGAAGAATTTGTTAATTTCAGAAAACCACGTTTTATTACCATTGGAATATCAAAAACTCGAAAACGTTCCAAGGTCTTACAAAAGTTTTCTTTTGGTGCCCGTGACGTAACGGCTACGCTGTCTGCCTGTTACGCGGTAGGTCCTTGGTGCAAAACTCAACAGAATATCAAGAATGTTTTTCCACGGATATCACCTTCTGTAAAGAATCTGACCTCTTTTGCCTAGAAACTACCGATATAACGTTATGGGCATAACACGTATGGACAGGGACATAATAAATTCATTGCCATGACATGAAAAGTGCTTTCTCGCCGCTTGGTATCGTTGATTATTGTAGTTCCCCCTTCCAACCTTTTCAATACCGGAGTGGATCAATAAAAGTTTAAATCAAAAATTCTGTACAACGAAACGCATTCATATATTTTCAAACTCAAACATTCAGTTATCCTCCCTATATAACCTACAATATTACAGAATCAATTGTATTTTCACTCTCTATGCAAATCCTGCATATAAAACAAATTATTACTTAGCTGACGTCGTGAACTTAAATACAAAAAGTTATAACCATCTATGAAATACTATGCAAAAGGTTTTCTCTAGTAAAGTCGATGTTATACAACTACTAACGCAAACATATGCCTACCTAAAAATCCATTTCACCACAATGGACATCGAGGAAGTCATCTTCGTAATAGTTCTTCAGCTCTGTATCTGTTGGGATATCTTTCGATGTACAAGGTTTTTCTGGACTCGACTCACCACCGACATGATTGATAGCGTGCGACTTGTATTCGGGGCTATTCTCTTGACCTACTGGCGACGGTGGCGGGTTAGATACTGTAAAAAAAAAACATATTAAACAACAACTTAATGGCTGTTAAATCATAAGTCATACAAGTCGATTTGAGTTCAGCCTTAAGCTCTGAGCCTAGATAAAGTTCGGTCCGAGAAGTCAAGACTGGGAGATTCTTTTCTTTGGCACTCAGTCGTTTTTTTAGTTCTTCTACCTTGCGATGTCGCTTCATCGCCTGGACATCCTTTTGCATTTTAATTGCAGCCTTGCGCTCATCAAAGAAAATCAGTTTGTGTTCGTCGGGGGTAATGCTATCGTGGTTTTTGAGCAAAAAGAGAAATACACCTCCAGGAGTTCGACGTCTCTTGCCATTCTTTAATGAAAGACAGTCGTGTTACAACTTAAAATTAATATGAACTTTGAAGCTTTACCCACCAGTATCATCATCCCGCCATCACGCTCTATTCGCTGTGTTTCTTTGAAAATTTCAACAGCCACATCGGGGCCAATCACTTCGACAACCCTAACTGAAAAATTTAATGTAAATAACAACAAAATACTTAATATTCCTCCGGCACTCACTTAACAACTCGTCCTTTTCCTCGTAAAGTTTGTTGGCCATTTCTCTGGCAATCTCTTGAGGTGGTTTACCTTCGACCGGTTCGTCTAAATCAACAATGTATCGCGGATCATTGGAATTGTAGTCTGAACTACTTTCAGAAGGTTGGTGTGATCTCTGGCCGAGACGACTTTTAATCCCTCCAGCACGCGAACGTTTCGCTTGCTGGTGAAAGTCGTTCTCCGACTGTTCATCACTTGAAGTGGACAACCTTCGTTTAAGTGAATTCTCCCCATTAAGCCGATACTTTAACGTGTAGTCATAGCTCTCAACACTCCTATCGCAGCGAATATCATGCCTTACATCAATGCCACGCATGTTTTCTGTGAGAGTTTCTTCCTGGAGGCTAGACGCCCAGATGTCGTACTTTTTAAAACGTGCTTTCTTAACATTCGCATTATCTTCGGCCTTTACACGAAGAAGAACAGTACGCTTTGTTTTCTTCTTACGTGACTTCTTTGCAGCGTCTTTACTTTCATCTAACTTCAGACAATTATCTGAGTCTGATGAAGAGGAACTGCTGGGACCAAAGTCCGAAGCACTCTCTTCGATGGCTTCTTCCATTTTAACAGGCACATTGGAAGCAATTTGGGGAGGGACGATTTCAATTGGATTGTTAGTGGTACCCGGTCGTTGAAGTGGAGTATAGCCATCGTCACTGTCCGACAGCTGTAAAAAGACAATGTAAGTTGCTTTGACTGTTTAGTTGCGTAATATCAGAGGTGCTACTTACTTCTCCATCTTCTAAATCTTCGTCGAAGGGTTTAATGATCTCTTGGTCCATCATTTTTTTGTATAAAAATTTATCAAACAAAAACCTCAACTAGCAGAATTTGACACTTTGACGCTTTCCGAAGACAAAATCGTATTCGGAGTAAGGTTTATAGTGCTCACTGAGGTGTTTTTTTTAACAGGGTGAATATCAAATAGGAGAACAAATTTATGTAGGTTCATTTAAAAGTTTGTTTGTTTTTTTTACAGGGCTCTCCATCGGTAAATTAGGATTCTTTATTATTTTTGTCGTTCTGTTAAATGTTTTTTTTAGTCGGTGAAAGTAGTTTCCATCAAACTGGATGTTTGCGTTGGTGATAGTGCATTAAGATGCAGATCCCTTTGAAAATCGGGGTCCGCAAAACTGATCCATAAATAAAAAAAATAAATCAATTATTTTTTGCCAAAGGCAAAGAGCCGTATTACACTCAGATTTTCTGTATGCTGTTTGTTTCATATATTTTCTTTTGAACCCTCATCCCGTCAAGCTCGCATTATTACACTCAGATATTTGTCGGTTGCATGTTTTTAGACACTTCTCATACATGTTTTTGACAATTATACAATCCTCAACCCACAACTTTGCGGGTTGAGACTTTTTAAAGTATTTCTATTTCACACCGGCGTATAGTTGGCTCGACAGTTCTCGCGTGCTGGGTTCATACTCGCTTGCTGAGTTCCTATGAATTAATGTATATTAATGTATGAAAGCTTTTAATTTACTTATGGCTAGATCAAAAGTTATTAACAATTGAAATTTGGCGTATAGTTGGCTTGACGGTTTTCACAGATTGGCCTCAAATTGGTCTCAATCGATTCGGAGCGACAAGGAGAAATTAATGTATGAAAGCTTTTTTCTTAATTTTGCTTAATTAAGCCATAAATCAATAAATTGTTAATAATAGTCACGTGGCTATACTTACTTACTTACTTAGGTGGGCATTACAGTTCGGGGTGAACCTGGGCCTCAACCAACATCCTTCGATAACGACTTCTATTTCGGGCGAGCTCTCTCCAGTTTCGCACTCCAAGTCGGTTGAGGTCATCCTCCACTTGATTGCGCCACCTAAGACGAGGTCTTCCCCTTCCGCGATTTCCCTGCAATGTGCTTTCGAACACCCGACGAGCCGGAGCGTTTGGGTCCATCCGCTCAACATGGCCCAACCATCGTAGCCTCGCGATGCGTACTCTTCTGGCTATGCCCATGTCGCGGTACAGCTCATACAGCTCGTTGTTGTATCTTCTTCTCCACACATTGCCTTCGCATACGGGACCAAAGATCATTCGGAGAATTTTTCTTTCGAAACGACCAAGGGTTTCCTCATCCGCTTTCGATAAGGTCCATGCTTCCGCGCCGTACAGCAGGACTGGGATGATTAAGGTCTTATATAAGGTTACCTTGGTTTTTCTGGAGAGGGTTTTGTTTCTCAATTGCCTTCTTAACCCAAAGAAGCAACGGTTGGCAAGAGTTATTCTCCGTTTGATCTCCGCACTGATGTTGTTTTCCGTGTCTACAGCGGATCCTAGGTAGACGAAGTCCTGTACTACCTCGAAGTTATGTCTGTCTATTGTGACGTTTTGTCCAATTCGTCGATGTTCTGTGTCCTTGTTTGATGACAGCATATACTTTGTTTTGCCCTCATTAACCATCAAACCCATTTTTGCCGCTTCTGTTTCAATACTCGCAAAAGCACCTATGACATCACGCTTTTTTCTTCCCATTACGTCAATATCGTCTGCATATGCGAGCAATTGCACAGACTTTTGAAAGATTGTTCCTCTGGTGTTGACGTTTGAGTTTCTTACAATCTGTTCAAGTATGATGTTGAAGAAATCGCATGACAGTTTATCGCCTTGCCTAAAACCTTTTTCGACATTAAAGGTCTCGGTGAGTTCTTTACCGACCTTGACGGAGCAGCGTGAATTCTCCAAAGTCATCCTGCATAGTCGTACGAGTTTTGCAGGGATGCCGAAACTAGACATGGCTCTGTACAGCTCGTCTCTGTAGATACTGTCATACGCGGCCTTGAAATCGATAAAAAGATGGTGAATATCGATATTAGGCGTGTTTTTTTGCCCGCGGATATAAATTTCGCCCAAAAAAACGACTTCCCCAAACTATTAAAATATTTGGCAGCACTGCAATTTGACATAAATGAAATTTTTTTACTAAACAGCTGTTTGTACTAGACTGTAGACTACGATGGCAGTTGTGGAAAACAGCATGAAGGTGTATTCATAATTTGTACGACGATACCAACAGCCCAGATAGTAAGTGCAGGGGCTCCAATCATTGAAACTGTCCAAATAGCAAATGCGAAACTTCCCAGTTGAGGTACCAGAAGCTCAAATAGTGAATCCAGGAGTCCCAGATAAACTGACTGTTCAGACAACAAATGCTGGTATTTCAAACGTAGCAAGTACCAAGCCAACAAATAATGCATTGCGACAGATTCTACCAGTTCCAAATCAGTTGGAAAATCCTTCTGTCAATGGACAATCACCACAGACTTCATCAGGGAATCCAGAATCTGATAAGCAGTCCGCAAATACCGCATCTACTTTGACTTCAACATCGCATGTCCTAGACTGCATAGATTCTATTAAAACTACAGAATCGATGACCGTGCTAAAAGAAATCGCACCTAACCCTGCAACACCACAAGAACAAACTTAAACAGATGTGAGGGAGTAGGAAATTCACTAATGCTTTTTAGCCTTCCAGCGGACGTCTGTGTCTTTACATAAAAGCGTTTAAATACACCATTGGTCAAGTCCAAACCCCAACGATTGTTTTGACCCCAGCACGTACCTGATCGGTAAGTACTCTGTGAAACAATCTTAAGGATTCAAAGTGATAGTTTCTTGTGTTCTAAGGCCCCGACGAAGAACAGTCATGAAAGATCTCATGTCTCGAGTTTGTGATGCATGCTCCCAACAGCTACTACCATGACAAAACGACACCATTTCCACCGCCAGACTCGATGAACTACGACACCAAGCCCGGGCCCGGTGGTAACATCTGGACAAGCATGCGTGAAGTGGAGCGCAAAAACCAGAAGGAAACAGTCGATGTTTAGTTTTTCATTAAATTTATTAGTTTCTACCACAATCTTAACAAACGACTAAAAATAAACTCGACTTTTAATAGAAATCTTCCTCGGAGTCCTTGGATTTGTGTTGCTGGTTTTTGATTTGGTCTAGGTCTTGGTTGGAGTACTTGCCAGCAACTTGGGATGCAGAGGTGGCATCTTCGGGTTTATCTCGTATCCGAATGGATCGCGGAAAACGCAGTGGGATGCCCTTTTCGGGATCCACAATGCCGATTGTTGCCTTGTGAGCAGAGAGGTCTAAGCGAGAGATCAGCACATTTTATTTCCCGCACTTGAAAGGCGTCAAACCACTCGTCTGGCTCGGTGGGAGATGTCGTAGCGGTAGTATGACTTGGGCGTCTTGATCACGTGCTTTTTGAAGAACTCAGCATGCGTTTGAAGGTCTTCGTCACTGAAACCTTTAAGGGTCGTTTAGAATTTTGTTGAAATAGAGACACATGGTAATCTTACCTGTTCCAATTTTGCAAATGCTCTGGTACTCCTCGTTGTCGGCGTCGTAGCAGGCCAATAGAAAGCCTCCGTAGGTCCCAGTTCGCTTTCCTTTGCCAATTTAGCCGCCAATTACCACCACGTCCAGGGAGTCTCCAACACCGCGGAGGTAGTTCTTAAGGTTTCAGCATTTCAGGATTCAGGCATTGACAAATGAGAAAAAAAAACATCGGAATTTGTTTTTATTTGCTTTGTCAAACGGATGAATTTTGAATGAATTTTTTGACATCTATAAAAATTCATCTACACGATCTTGGTAGCACTTGCAGTTTATATTCGCTTCAGAAATAAACGTAGAAGTTTATCCGCGCTATTCGCTTATTTTGTTGTTGTATTTAACATGCAAAAATTTAAGCAAGTGTATATACGCGTGCAAAAAAACGCACCTATTGTGTTCTCGGGTTTTTTCCAAGATCTGCCGTAATGTGAAAATTTGGTCTATTGTGGACTTCTCCGGTCTAAAACCACATTGATAAGGACCTATCAAGTTGTTGACGTGGGGTTTCAGACGTTCACATATTACAGCAGACAAGGGCCCTTATTGCGAGTGTCGTTTGGCTATCGATACACGACGGTTGTCGATAGTCGAACATCGAAAATGAAATTTGGTATTGCGTATTCTTATTGTTCGATACTTTAAATTTTGAATTCGATCGTTATCGTCTGTATTTTTTCGTTCGACTATCACTTAAACTAACTCAAATGTCAAATAATTGGAATTATACACAATGGCTACTTTCATTATTCACAGTAACAGAAATCCCTGTCAATAGAGATACGCAATACCAAAAGAAAAATTTATCGAAGCTTTCGACCCTTGTCGCATCGAATGTTAGACGACACTCGCAATAAGGGCCAAGATCTTATAAGCGACGTTAAGGAGGCTTATCCCTCTATAATTGGCGCAGTTGTGAGGGTCTCCTTTCTTTAGGATCGGGCATACGATACTGAGGTTCCATTCATCGGGCATGCTTTCTTTCGACCATATCATGCAGATCAGCTGGTGCATGCTCCTTTCCAACTGATCTCCAGCTGCCTTGAAAAGTTCGGCATCAAGGCCATCTAGCACGTGGCTATAAACAAATGGAAAAATCAAACAAATATCTGCCCCGTAACGTAACGTGGTCATTACGTGCTTCGAAATTCAAAATGGCGCCTGAAAACGTTTCATGATTTTTATCGAAAGCCATTGGATACGTTCAAAAAGTGTCGCAGTACAGTTGGAAACAGTTTTCAAATTTCTTGCGTTGGTTTCCATTGGGACATAGAGTCAATTCTGAAGTTGAGAGTCCCTTCTATTTCTTTAAGAAAACTTTTGATGTAACTTTTTTAAATTATTATTTTTTCCCACAAACCAGCTGAAAGCTAGCAATTGTAATATTCAATGTCACAGAGCATAATAGAATCTACAGAAATTTGTTTCATGTGATCTTTCTGTTAAAATATTATCTTTAGATTCAGAAACAACGTATTCCAGTTTTTCTAGTTTTGAGATATTAGAAAAAAAAACTTTTGAATAAAGTTGTTTTTATTTAAAATGGACTTAGGAATACGTTGCTTTTGATTTCTGTTAAAAAAAAACTTAAAAAACGATTGAGTCGCACGAACTTGCGATTGTGTGCTAAGTACAATACCAAAATCTTAAGGCGGAGTAAAAGCTTTCAAAAATGCGCTCTTAGCCATTAGCAAGAAAGTCGGTTTTCAACAAAACGGTACTATTGGGGTACCGTTTTTACACTTTTCCAAAAAAAATTTTTGCATCATAAAATAGCTATTCATAAATAATACCTCACGTAAAATTTTATCAAAATCGTTAAAACAATTTTCGAGAAAAATAGGTATCATATAGGGTCTATGGCAGGTACCGTTATTTCAAGGCCTAGAGACATAATTCCAAAACCCTATGGAGGCTACCCAAGAGACCATAATCGCAAATTTTGAAGAAAAACGTTCCAGTGGGTATGTCCATATACGGACATACAAAACAAGCAGACAGAATTGCAGAACCTACTTTTTACAGTCTCCATCATCGTCGTCGCATTTAATTGATATCTAAAAAAAAAAAATTTCTGCACAATTGCAAAACTTGGTTTATAGTACCTATATGGTGGATTTACATGCATCTGCAAGTTCAGAAGTCCAGAAAAGTAAAGCGGGATGAATATAGGTAGGTGAAATAGCCTACTTTCTCTTTCGCACTTATTTGCGTCATTCCAAAAACGTCTGAGTGTAATAAAACACAAATAGTGTCAAAATTATAATTTCGACAGTTTGGATCAAAAACAGATGGATTCTTATTACCAATAGAAAATCACATGATTAATGAAATGTTTATCCGCTTGACAAAACAAATGTAAAAATATTACCTTTTAAACACAAAAAAGAAATAGTAATTGCATTTTAAAAATGGCAGAGACACAACAAGGGTAGGATTTTTGGCAAGCGTTTTTTTTTGGCGTAGCTTACATCCACGTGCAGAAAAAGACGCCCAATGTAATCAATTCAGTCGATTCGTTGCCTCAACGGACGATTCGTTGCCTCAACGGTCGAGTCATTGCCTCAACGGTCGATTCGTTGCCTCAACGGTCGATTCGTGGCCTCAATGGTCGATTCGTTGCCTCAAATGTCGATTCGTTGCCTCAAATGTCGATTCGTTGCCTCAACGGTCGATTCGTTGCCTCAACGGCCGATTCATTGTCTCAACGGTCGATTCGTTGCCTCAACGGACGATTCGTTGCCTCAACGGTCGAGTCATTGCCTCAACGGTCGAGTCATTGCCTCAACGGTCGAGTCATTGCCTCAACGGTCGAGTCATTGCCTCAACGGTCGATTCGTTGCCTCAACGGTTGATTCGTTGCCTCAACTGTCGATTCGTTGCCTCAACTGTCGATTCGTTGCCTCAACTGTCGATTCGTTGCCTCAATTGTCGATTCGTTGCCTCAACGGTTTGCCTCAACGGTCGATTTGTTGCCTCAACGGTCGATTGGTTGCCTCAACGGTCGATTCGTTGCCTCAACGGTAGATTCGTTGCTTCAACTGTCGATTCGTTGCCTCAACGGTAGATTCGTTGCCTCAACGGTCGATTCATTGCCTCAACGGTAGATTCGCTGCCTCAACGGTCTATTCGTTGCCTCAACTGTCGATTCGTTGCCTCAACTGTCGATTCGTTGCTTCAACGGTCGATTCGTTGCCTCAACGGTCGATTCGTTGCCTCAACGGTCGATTCGTTGCCTCAACGGTCGATTCGTTGCCTCAACGGTCGATTCGTTGCCTCAACGGTCGATTCGTTGCCTCAACGGTCGATTCGTTGCCTCAACGGTCGATTCGTTGCCTCAACGGTCGATTCGTTGCCTCAACGGTCGATTCGTTGCCTCAACGGTCGATTCGTTGCCTCAACGGTCGATTCGTTGCCTCAACGGTCGATTCGTTGCCTCAACGGTCGATTCGTTGCCTCAACGGTCGATTCGTTGCCTCAACGGTCGATTCGTTGCCTCAACGGTCGATTCGTTGCCTCAACGGTCGATTCGTTGCCTCAACGGTCGATTCGTTGCCTCAACGGTCGATTCGTTGCCTCAACGGTCGATTCGTTGCCTCAACGGTCGATTCGTTGCCTCAACGGTCGATTCGTTGCCTCAACGGTCGATTCGTTGCCTCAACTGTCGATTCGTTGCCTCACCAGATCGGCCGACATAAACTTCTTCAATGAAAACCTAACAAATCTCAGACTCTCAATTTAACCCTGTTGCATAAAATAAAAAAAACCACGAGCAACAGGGAAGAGGGAAGTCGGTATTAAACGTTGCCATTCACTGGAGTTCAAATAGGAAGTATGGTGCCAAGTAGTCGCTTTACAATCAAATGTCCGAATTGACATTACTATAGATAACAATACAAAGGTCTTCGTTGCTTTTCACCTGATGTTTATTTGAACGAGTTTCTTTAGTTCGTTTACACACTCAGTATGGAGCACGATGCCTCAAAAAAGCACCAAAGTTTACATAATTGTAGATTTTGAACTCCAAATTTAAATGTTTGGTGTTGATGTGCGTAAAAGTGCATGTAAAATACTTCATCCCAATCGTGAATATTTCTTGAAATAGCAAGTTTAATGCTAAATAAATAAATAAATTACTAAAAAAAAAAGTACTTTTTAAGATCAAAAAAGTACTGTTACTAGTCAATGGGCCAGGTTTAGATAACTTTTATGATTTTATGTACCAATCAAAATCAAATTTAAGCTACGCTCTGCTTACATTCCATTCGATATTTTTACATTGAATCATAGAAAAACTCTGCTTGTATCAATTTGCTCCTTCCTTTGTTCATTTATTTTATTCATGCATATGCCCGAAAAACATTGATTACATTTTACATTCGAAAATGGAAGAAATACCTTCACATTTACTCGGTTGGAAGGATAACTTAACAGAAACTTTTGTTCGATAAGATATCACTACAAATTCTAATTGTAAATAAAATATTAAGTAAAAAGCGAAGCAAACAAACAAGTTGCAAATCCATTGCAGTAAATTTACAGACGCAAGCAAAACCTTTTTTGGGAAATGTACACAAAACAAACTGGAAATAGTTATGATATTTTACACACTAAATACTACATAGAACTTGAAAAAAAAGACAAGCTTGGGTAAAACATTGGCTCTGTGCGGAATGACATTACAATAAATAGATACGCCTCAGTTGAGCTTTGAAGCCATTCGCTTCTCTTCTTCTTCTTTAATCCTTCTTTGGTGTTAAATTATTCAGCTTTGGCTGCAGGAATTCCTCTACGATAGCTTCAACCATTCGATCCAACCGCTGTCGAAGCACCTCATAGTCCTTTTCTTCTGGTTTGGCGCACATCTCTGCATAGTATTTAATCTTAGGTTCAGTACCACTAGTCCGAAGGGTAACCACAAGTCCATTCTCAAAGGTGAACGTTATCATTTCTGAGCTAGAGCTGACCGGCAGTTTGGCTCTGCCATCAGGTTCTGATGTGTCAACGCCATTGGTCAGGTCGCGAACGTTTTGTATTTTGAATTCCCCATTTAGAATGGACTGGGGATAGGTGGCAGTATTGCCATTATCGAAGCTGCGAATACGGGAGAATATTTTCTTGATCGTTGGTGGGTCATAGCAAAAGAGATAAGAACACTTGGTGCTATGATAGCCATACTGTTCGTAGATCTTCCTCAACTGCTCCGTTAGAGTAAGACCATCAGTAGCTTTAAGATAACAAGCCATTGTTGCGAGATGAGCAGCCGCACTCACTCCGTCTTTGTCCAATACTGTTGTTGAGACCATGAATCCGATGGCTTCTTCGAACGCGAAGAGCACCTTGTTACCAGCTTCCATCAACTCAATAGTGCGGTTGCCCATCCACTTAAAACCTGTTAGGGTCTCCTCAAACTTGAAACCTTCGATGTTGCCCATTGATCTCAAAATTTTAGAACTCACAGTGCTGGCAAGTGTGTAGCACTTGGAAAGATCCAACTCGGGGTCCAGGGCTTTGAAATTTTCTATTGCCCACCATCCAATCAGTGCTCCCAATTCGTTTCCATTGAATACTTTCCATGCTCCAGTACTTGGATCTTTTTCGGCGCAAGCCAATCGATCAGCATCAGGATCGTTGGCGAGTATTAACGTGACGCCCTCAGCTTCAGCTTTTTTGATAGACAGCTCCAGGCTGGACTTGCCCTCTTCGGGATTGGGAAACTTGACAGTTGGGAACTCCGGATCGGGATCACGTTGTTCAGCAACGGCAAGTACAGGTTTTAGTTGGGCTACTTCAAAGGCCCGTTCAATGAAAGGGAAACCAACACCGTGCATCGCTGTATATACAAATCGCACATCACTCTCTTCGTTTGATTGCAGGAACTTCGAAGGAATATTTTTAGCAAGAGCTTCATAATACAATCGGAACATATCGGCAAATGGATCCTCTAACAATGGATGTCCTTCTAATATTGATGTGTCCCAAGATGACGACAACGGTGTCAGATGCGCTTCGATGCTTTTCTGAATTCCTTTATCATGCGGAGGAATAATCTGCGGTCCATTGGCCCAGTATACTTTGTAGCCATTGTCTTCTTTAGGGTTGTGCGATGCAGTTACAACCACTCCAGCCAGACATTTTAACTGCAGCACAGTGAACGGCACAAATGGTGTAGGTACCATCTTACTGAACAGCCACACCTTGATTCCTTTGTTTATGAGCACACACGCAGATAACTCTGCAAATCGTTTACTATTATAACGCCCATCATAGCCGAACACAACGCCACGTTTGTGGTCCTCAACATTGGGAAACTCCTTCAAAATATACTCACACAATCCTTGGGCAGTTTGAATGATGACCAAGTCGTTCATAGAGTTGAAGCCTGCCCGCATTGGCCCACGTAGACCGGCTGTTCCAAACGTCAGACGATTCATTAGACGCCGGTTGAGCTCTGCCCAGTTTTTCGCTGTGACGAGCGATTGGATTTCAGTCCGGGATTTCTCGTTCTGATCCCATTCCAGCCAAAGGTTGATTTGATTCTTAAGGGACTCTTCTGGACAACTCATGGTCGATAGTGCTCTAAAATGATAATTATTTCAATTTTATGAAATGTGCAAAACACTTTTCAATCTTGATAAGAACCAGATGGCAAAAAAATCAATATGACGATGAGTGATGATAAATGTTTATTGGGGAAGAGGATAGTTTGGAAGGTCAGAGATAAGAATTGACGCAATTCATGAAGAGATACTCACTATGCCGACAAACTGTGCGTAGAAAGAAGTAGGTATTCTGAAATTATGGCCACAAATTAATTTGATGATTGTATGCGGGGTAATTGACCAAAAGAAATCGCGCAGAAAAATAATTACTGCTCACTGCACTTAAATGACGAAATGAAAATGAAAAACGATTTGTTTTTTGTTTGAAGTTTGAACATCTTTTGTTACAAACAAGTGCGAAAAGGAAATAAACAAATGCGAAAAAACTGCTGAAGAGATAAGGATAAGCATAGTTCAATAGGAGCAACAAGAAAAATAAATTCAAACAGTGTGACCAGACGACAATAAATCAAAATTGTAGTATTTTATAACTACACGTACTTTTTGGGATTGGTGTTTATAAAAATTAATGGTGGAGTAACAAGTGCAGATAAAAAAGGAAGCAGACACAAGCCGCCGTATTAATAAACGCGGAATAGCTGCGTTCCATGGATTAAGTGGAAAATGGTATAATGGTAGCTTTAATTAAATGGAAAATGGTATAATGGTAACTTAATCCATGGAATAAGGCTATTCCGCGTTTATTAATACGGCGGAAGGTGTAAAATTAATACTTGCACCTATAATTTTTCATCTGCAGCCATAATTCTATTCGTCTCTCTTTTTAACTTTTGTGCTTTATAATCTTCATCCGTCCCGCTTTACTTTTTTGCACTTCTGCAGTAGCAGATGCATGTAAATCCTGCATAAGGTAAATTTCCAGTAGACGTTCACATTGGTCGATTTATTGAAACTTCGTGGGAATAGCGAATATTTCTTGCTCTCCTTCTCTGATACACCAATTTACCGATATTCACTAAAATCAAATGAGGTGACGAAAGAGAACAAGAATTTCGTCAACCTGTGTGAACCTCGTCATGTATTGTGGTTTTCAGCAGGTCGCAACCTTGTGACTTGGACTTTTTGGCAGAATCGATATTAAGAAAATAGGTAAATCGAAGCCCGATTTGATTACAAAATAGACTTTCTTCAATTTTATTTTATGTACGCTAAAGAAGCTTGTAGGCTATATTTTCAGTTGTTCGCATCTCTTTCCATATCATTCGAATCAACACTTATACATTCAAAAGAACTTTCTTATAAGCTACTCTTGAGTGAACAAGTGGTCGAAAATTTCAAATTTTGTTTTTAGTGCGAGTCCTCTGTAATATAATTTTCCAAAAACCAAATCGGGAGTGAATTGGAGAGTTGAAGTGTCAGCTTTGACATTTCTAGTATAGCTTATCTGTCAAAAAATCACTTCAACTCTCCAAAGTCTGCTATTATACGGAGAAATTTGTTTCATGAAACTGTTCGAACACCATAAGTGCAAAAGAGAACGAAAGTTCGAAAAAGAGAGATGGACAATGAGCTACCCTGTGTCGCATGGGCTATGGTTTGGTGAAACAGCTTTGACGTTTCTCTTTTAGTGATGTGCCAAACCGTAAAATTTACAAACCGGGTTAACCCGAGTTGGATTTTGATTAACCCGAGTTGTAACTCGAGTTAGCTAACTCGGTTTACAAAAATAAATTTGCGCTTTTTCCTTCAATACTATGTTTTGAGAAATAGAAACAAAGCAAAATTTTCAATCAAAATAAACGGATTTAATCAAAATGAATTAAAAAAAAAGTCACACAAGAAAGAAATTAACGCAATGTGCAGTCCAACTCGGTTTGACTTGACTCTGGATATTTTACAGACAATTAATTCCTAACTCGAGTAGAAATATGTACCCAAAACAGTCAAACCGTCTACCTACTAACACAAGACGACAATCAAAAAAACAAAAAAAACATCTAGTTTAACAGATGTGTGTGTTCCTGTATGCCTGCGCAAGTAACTCACTTGCTTTGATGCTTTATATACTACTACCGCTCGACTATGGACTTTCATATGTATAAGTGCAGACCGCAACTAAAGGAGGGTAGTTTTGATTATGTTCAAGTGAACTCGGTCTGCTTGCATTCATTTCATTTTAATTATTTGGTTGACGGTTCGGTTTTTTCTTCGGTTTGCCAACTCGGTTTGAAAAAATGTAAACCGAGTCAACTCGGTTTGGGTTCAACTCGGTTTGACTCGGTTCATGATACCGACACATCACTATTCTCTTTGTCTTTGTTCGTGTTTTTGTTAATTCTGTTTTATTTGGTTCAAAAATAAGTAATAATACTAGTAATATGACTTCTTTGTTTTTCAATTGCCAATAGAAGAGGTTTTGAAGCAACCAGGCACTACTAGATAACTATTTTCCCCCAAAAATAAAAACAGCGAATGAAAGATAAAGAGAAATGTGAAACTAGTTTCATGAAACTGGATTCCATCGTATAATAGCACTTGCGACACGGAATGACAGAACAAAGAAGAATTCGAAGTTGTTTCATGAAACAAATTTCTCCGTATAATAGCAGACAAATCACTCGCGATTTCATTTGGGAGTGAATTTTGGAAAACGACATAACACTCCTTCGTTTGCTGACATCGATTGTAAAACGAACAAACCATTCCCCAAAAAGTACTAGATTTCATATGTCAACAAATGTCAAAAGTTTTATTATGCGATTTGTTTTCTCGACAAGTGTTCTTAAATATTTTACGCTGCTAAAAAACTAACAATTTTTATATTTTACCCATGGACCGCAATAAAATTGGGGGTCCCAGGGGGCCAAAACCCAAAATTGGAGCTCCTCACATGGGAAGTGAGCTATTTGCTCTTGGAACAAAAGGCACAACTGGTCGCGATGATAAAAACAAGGTTATGTCAGCGGTTAAAGGAGTCTCAGATCGCAAACGTGAGCCATCCACGTCTCTTGGCAATGTTACAAAGAAACCAAAGCTGAGTGGAAGTATAGGAAATGTTCCACGTCTGTCTGGTGAAGGTAGCAGTAGTTCAAGTTCAGTTCTCGAGCCATGGGAACAACTTGCTATTGAATGTGAACCAGTCGATTTAGTGGAAACTGTTTACCAAGCGCTAGATCAACAAGATTCAGACACTGTTGTAGGTGTTGTTTGTGGAGCCATTAAGTTGTTGTCATCGCAAAGGACTAAGAACGACAATGTTCTTACACTGGGGTTGCTCTATTTGGCAAAACTGCGTCCATCATTGTTTTGCAATGACATCGTCACGTCGGCGCTTATATCGATTCTCAAACGTGAGAGTCAGCATTCATTCAAAAGCCGCTCCCATCCATTGGCTCATATTGTTGCTTGCAACTTGTTAGCAAGGGGCTATCACGACAAACGTCACTGGCCCGAGATGTTCCTGAGGACATACATAGACGATGCGGCCAACGAGAGAATTTGGGCGGACAACGAGTACTGCGCCCCGTTTGTTGATAATCTTTGCTTGGCATTCAACACTCGTGTTCCACCCAAAAACATGCTCCATCCCGAAACCACTGCACCGGCACAGAGGGATGCAACGATATCAATTGATGACGACTCAAATGATAATTCGTTGCATGGGGAGTCATTGAAAGCAGGCGACTTAAATTTGGACTGCACTCTTCAAAACCGTTACGGGTCGAGCGGACATATAGTCGAAAAGTACGTAATGGATGCCATCAAGGAACAGCTGAATAAGCGCCAGCAACAAGATTGCTACACTCGCAACTTTTTAAAGTTCCTCTGCACAACATCGGGATTCGGGGAAGTGCGAACGTTGTGCATCACTCGCCTAGAACTTTGGATACACAATGGCAAGCTTATGAAACCAGCCCAAGAGCTATTGACTTACATTTGTTTCAACATAACCGGACAGACCCTAAAGGACCACGAAGTCCTAGCGACCCTAGTCAAGATGAGATTGAAAACGAAGCCACTCATCAACATCTACATGATGTGCTTGAAGGAGATGATTCAACTGCAGCCGGATATTTTGCCCATAGCGTTAAAGTACGTGGTGCAGAACGAGTTGTCTAATGCCAGGAATCCAAACAACATGGGAATGCTGGGTAAGTTTTAGACAAGCAAAGGTTTAAGGTTTCTTTTCATCTAATGTCTCTGTTCCTTTCAGCTGCAATGTTTCAGACTAAACCGGAGCAATCAGCCCGCCACTTGGCCGAGATCTACAAAGAATTTCTGATGCAGCGAGAGGATTGCCTGCGAACACTGCGCGTTTTTCTTCGAGAACTCGTACGAACGCTGCGTTACGACATTAACATCGTTGAATTCTGCAAAGCATTCCTAACAGGACGTCAAGACTTAACTCCACTTATCCAACAGTCCGAATACAAAGAGCGCATCTTCCACTCCATGGTTGATCTGACCTGTCTGTGCATGCTGCTAACGGTATCACCTCAAGTGCGTGAGGCAAATGTATCACTTCGCAATGGACGCGACATGAAATGCAGTCCAATTCTCCTCAATTTCTACTCGCAAATGTCCCAAATTCAGTTGGACGCCCTCTCGTGGATGTACGAGTCGGTGATGGTAATTTTCAAACTGCAAGGACTTGACTACAGCCAGGCGCTGCATAAAATTCTGCTTCTGGAAACCCCGGAGCAGTATTCAAAGTGCGATCAATGGCCACCAGAACCAGAGCGAGTAACTCTGCTGCGCATGGTCTCTGAGACACCTATCCACGAGGATTCTTTGCTTAGAATCATTCTCATTGGGATCACCAAGGAAATTCCGTTTACCATCCCAGACACCATTGAAGTCATTGTGTTGGCGATTAAGCGCGCTTCAGCTCTGAGGAGTATGGACTGTCCAGCTGTGCAGGCGAATAAGTTCGACATCATAGATTTCCTGTTTAGCATGGCTGAATATCACCATCCGGAGAAGATCCGACTGCCGGAGAACTATGAACCACCAAAGTTGGCCATTACTGTGCTCTATTGGAAGGCGTGGATAATTATGCTGATGATATCTGCGCATAATCCATCGACGTTTGGGGCATTTTGCTGGGGTCACTATCCGACCATGAAGATGTTGATGGAAATGTGTATCACGAACCAGTTGAATGAGAAAGCTGTTGCGATGGAGGAGCTACAGGTGAGTTTTGAGAGACCAGCTAAGCCTTATAATGTTTGTTTGTTAATTTTTTAGCTGATGACTCTGGAACGTGATCAAATCATTGAGTTTGAGACTCATCTGGCAGCTCAGACGTCTCAGACAATCATAACCGAAGAGAACGCCATCCTGATATCGCAGGTGATGCTGATGGATCCAATGGGTCCGGCCAGACGTGTTCCACCAGCAGTTCTAGAACAACTAAGACATTTGAACAAGACACTAAAGTTGGGCCATCTGCTTTGTCGAAGTCGCAAGCCCGACCTACTGCTGGACATCATTCAGAGGCAAGGAACCACACAGTCGATGCCATGGCTTTCTGATTTGGTCCAGAACAGTGAAGGAGACTTCAGTCACTTGCCAGTGCAGTGTTTGTGCGAGTTTCTGCTGTCCAATTCCACTACAATTAGTGAGGAAAACAGCCGGGATGCAGAATTGCTGAACTATCTTCGGAATTTGCTTAAAGATCCGAATGCTGACAAGAACACTGTGTGCGAGGTTTTGGATTACATCTTTCGGCGACTGGCTTCTACTGTGAAGCAGTCGAGAGTGTCGGCTCTCAATGGAATAAAAATGATACTGAAAGTATTTAGTTCATCAGAGGAAGAGGAAGACTGGCTGCTGTGTTGGCTGCCCCAGGCTCCTCACTTTATTCACGCACGGACAACAATAATCCCACAGCTCCGTGCTGCCTGTCAAATCGAAAACAACCCGGAGCTGTTGATGGTGTATATTCAGTTTATTGCGGCCCACACCCTACACGACCCGGTTACTGAGATGATCGACCATGTTTTGGACATGGCCCAGTTGATAGTCGAACGTAGTACAATGTTCCAGCATTTAGTCCCGATACCGCCAGACTCACCGCTCGCTGGAAAAGTGTCTGAAGCTCTTGATGATTGTCGCTTACAGACGCTAAATTGCCTCTTTGTTATGTTCAACAATTACATCATCAAACTGAGAGAACACCGAGAGCCAACTGAGTGGACAGATTGTGCTGAACTGATGATGGTTCACTTTGATGATGGCACTCAGCTGCCACTGCATCTGCATATTATTCATGCGTTTGTTATACTCCTGACACATTCGTCGACAACACTACCAGACTCCATTCCCATCTTGGACTATTGGTTTCCACAAGGGCGACCTATCCCGCAGGTGTATCTGGCAGAGACCAACGATCCTGTACATTTGCTTCCAGACTGGCTGAAGCTGAAGATGATTCGATGCCCTGTTGAGGTTCTGGTCGAAGCAGCATTGTGTGACCTAACACCCGATCAAATTGTTCTCTTCGTTCAAAACTTCGGAACACCCATAACATCGATGTCAAAGCTCTTGGCTTTGCTGGACCGCGCTGTGATCGAACAGTTCGATGCAGTCAAGGATGCGATTCTCAACAAGGCCTATTTAGCTCAACTAATCGAGATCCAGCAAGCACGTGGTGCAAAAAATGGACACATAACAGTGCAGGCCTTAGAGTTGCATTCACATTCTCAGACAGTCCCAGATCCTCCGAAGACTCAAATAATTACGATGGAATCTGTTAACCTCGATCAATTCCAAGTAATTGCACCGATTCCAGATAAACCTGCATCGTCCAGCTCATCAAAAAGTTCGAAAGAGGTTGAGGAAATCGTGGAGATGGTATTAAGGGCTCCCAATCTGACCAAATTGAATACATATCGTTTTCGCAAACTTATTCACCAGCTCTTGGAGCGTGACGGAGCCACACCAAAAGCTAAACGAGACATGCAAATCCATGCCTCCAATAAGGCATTGGTGCATTTAATGCGTCTGGTTGAAAGTCCACGTGGACCATGCTTTTTTCAGAATATTTTCCAGAAATCGCATGCCTGCACCTTCTTTAGGGCGTTGCTGACCTACATACCGGCCCAGTTACAGGATCACGACTTTATGCTGCATGTCATGGACAAGATTATTCACAATTTGAGTCTCCAGCCAAATTTGAACAATGCAACTCTTTTGCAAATACTTAAGGTTAGGAAGCAGTCATTCTCAAAGAAAGTCCAAGCTTTGCCCGAGCAGAAGTACACCGAGAAAGAAAATTTTCTTCAAGTTCTTCATCACGCTGGAGTCACAGAACTGGAAGTCGAGGGAAGAAAATTCGTGAACGATATGATTGACTGCAAAAAGACATCGCACTTGGTCGATGGTATCATAACAACTCTGCAGTGTCTGCCACAATCCGGTGGCTTGAACGCAAACGAATACGATAAGAGAGGCATTCTTGTGGATTGGCTGGCGGAAGTGGACGCGGAGCTTATAACTGCCGATAAGGATCTTCAAATTGGGATCATGTTTTCGAGAGACCGCAATGATTTCCGCTTTTATTTGCTCTCGCTATTGTGCCATCAGGCAAATTGGAAAACCCTCTACGAGACGGTAGAATACCTCCTGGAAAAATACCGGGACAACTTTGATTGTAGCTCGGTGTTGAATTTCATCGAGGCGTTGATAAACAATCCAAAGCTCTGGCAGGGTCGGGATAAGGCGGTTTCTAAGCACGACCAAGCAGAGATCATTCTCGAACTGAACACACAGGAAGGAAGAGTTTTCACTGAATACATGCTGCAGGAGGGTTTGAGAGAGATTGAACTCCATGGTCCTGATGCCTATGCTGAGAAACTAAGCTCGAGAATGAACCTGTTGCTTAAAGTGATTGGAGAGAAACGCTATGATTATTTACAGGCACTTATTGAATTCGTTATCGATTACCCCTGCCCAGAAAGTCTGAAGCTGAAATTCATTCAACAGATGTATTTGATGAACCCTCCGATTAAGTTCCTCCAAGAAAATGGCACGCAGGATGTTTACAACTCTAATTTGCAGGGTCTGAAAGGATGTAAGGCTGATAAGGTAACAAGCTATCTAATCACTTGCTTGGGGAATTTGCAATCGAAGAAGGACTACGAGGCGCTATCTTCAGACACTGAATTGCTGATCAGAAAACTAGCAGCATCACATCCTGCATTGTTCCTTCGCCAACTTGGAGTTCTCTCTTCGCTCCTCCATGGCAAGGCTCATATGACGTTGAGAGTACTCCGTGACGAGCATCATGTCCAGCGATTCATACAAATAATCCGTATTTTGGAACTCCTCCAGCCAATGTTATTTGACGATGCCTATAAACAGGGTCTGCAGACCGCCCTAGAGTGCTACTTTACGTTCTTCAAAAACCATAGCCGTGCCAAGGAGGCATATCATATTCTAGTAAAGCTAGTGGAGCTCCTTCAGGCCTACATAAACACAAATCCTTCAAGTGCATTAAGTTTTATAGAACAATACACAGGAATTCTTCAGGAACTCGCCGCTAAAAACAATCACTTAGCACACCTTCATCAACTTGTGCAAGGATTGTCTCTGCTGAAGCACAAAGCCTCGGGAAGCGAGTTGAAGGAAGACGAAGTAAGACAGGAGTTTGACTTGGAAGAAGCCGATACTAAACCTCAAATAGTTACCACGGATATAGAAGAACCATCTACATCTGGTACCCCACAAGCCACTCAACTGGACATTGAATCGCGTGGAGCGGCTTCCTTTGCACTTGCTGGGCCACAAAGTCGACAGATGCAGATCTCACCACATTTCATGAACCTCATAAATCTGGTGCGACATTCCAGTGCCGAAGAAACTATACTTGGACCTCTACAGGAAATAGAAAGTCTCACATCGAAAAGATACTCATTCCTTGGTGAGCTCTTTGATCGGCTTTTAGAGTTGATCTTTTCACACAGTGCACAAATTCGTTCGAATGCGTACATTCTTCTGATTCGACATTTGAAGCATCATCCTGGAAGACCAGATGTCAATCGATCTGCAGTAAATGCTTACATCCAGTGCTTGAGGGACGACAATTCGACTGTTGCAGCAACAGCTGTTGACAACCTGGTAGAAATGACTGTTTTGCTGCAGGAATACGCAAAAGAAATTTTAAGAGTTGCTTTTTCATTGGGGATCACTTCAAGATTGAATACCTGCACACAGATAAAGAAGGCGATTCAGACTCTGAAGCTGCAACACGGCTGCTAGATCATCCTAAACTGAATGTTTAAATTTTCTTCTAAGTTTTTGATTTTAATTACATATAACGAGATATTTTTAATCAAATGTAACAGGTTAGTATACAAAATAAAAACAATTAAAATTTAAATGTTTTTTGTTTTTTGAAAAATAATTCAAATCTGATTGTTTGGTGGAATAAGAAGATTCATCAATGAGAAAGGTTCAAAAGGCCCTTGAAAAAAGTTTTCAAATAAAGTTGACTGGACAGGTGAAGTGTCGAATTTCTCTAGAGTATCAGCCACTTGTTGGACACTTCAAGGGCAGGTTTACCCATAGTGTAAGTGCAAGGGTTTCACCACATCTCGCATTTCGCATCAGATACCACAATTCAACAGACAAGATATGGAAACGCTTCACTTCACCCAATAATTTTAATCATTTGCATTGCTATGTGTGCCAGTGCAGTCATATTAATTCGATTATTTCCAAAGTTGTTGTCCGAGAAGTTCAACCAAATCATACCCATTATAGCTCAGGCTTATCTTCCGGCCAAGTGCAAGTGAGTAATTAACGTGCACTGTCAAGGCCATTCGTAGATACCAACTTACTGTATTGACAACTGCCTCAAAACGAGAGAGATAATTCATTAAATAATTACTAACCAAACGTGCAATGCTCCAATCAATCATCCATCGGTCAGCTCACTGGTAACGTCCACCCGACTGATTATTGTAATTGTTGATGGCAGAGGCCCTACCGCGAATACTAAACAAGTTTAAAAATGAAGCTTTCAAACAAACAAGAAAACTGATGATGATTACTGATTACGAATGATCTGCGTTCTAAAGTTGTTAATGGCTGACGACCTTTTTTCCTAGGAAATATTCTACAGAAGGAAGTAAATATTGCTAAAACGACGAGTTTAATCATAACACTATTACTATACCTACCTCTGGAAGTACATTTGGCTAGTTTGACACTTGAAATTGAATGAATAAAATCCCCTTAGGGGCATAACCAGACGTGATCTCAATTTAGATTTAGGAGAAGATCAATACAAATGAAGATCATGGTTGCCAAGTGTTTTGAGGTAATTGAATGCAGGCATATTTTTGAAATGTTGTGGAATGTAGAAAAAGAAAAAGAATTAAACGTATCACAGAGGCAATGACTAGTATGTAGGACAAAAGCAGTAGAGTGATGATCCATTCCAGTTAGCAATATTCATTGCCCCTTCAAACAGGAATAAGAAAAGAAGAAGAAAAAATTTCACCGGATTCTTTGTTGTATCAGATGTTCTGCTTTCGGAATCGATTGATTTTTGGTGGCAGGACACTCTAAGGCAATTATCATCTGCAACTTTCTACAACTGTAGCTATCGAAGATAGTGTTTTCAACGCTGTTCACCTCTTCTAGTTTCGCTCTAAAATTGTCATGCCAGTGTATTATTGTAAGTCTAGGTCACTGCTTAGTCTTAAGAACTACTGTCTTTCTCTTTTATAGAACTATGAATGTATTTAAAGCTTTTGTTCTTGAATTTATTGTTGACTCGTTCCTCTAAGGTTGTCGCTCACTGCAAATCCACAAGTAAGTGCTGTTCCTGAAGTCTGCAAAAATTGCCGTTGTAGATATCGCAGCTCTTTATTTTGGGTTGCGATTATATGTGCCTTGCTACATCTGGATCTCGGATATATTTCCATGTGAAGTGTTTACTGAATTTCTTTCTTCTACTAAGCTTGGCATTACAGTTCGGGGTGGATCTGGGCTTCAACCAACATCCTTCTGTAACGATTTCGATTTCGGGCGAGCTCTCTCCAGTTTTGCATTCTAAGTCGGTTTCATCTTCCACTTGATTGAACCACCTAAGACGAGGTCTTCACCTTCCGCATTTTCCCAGCAATGTGCTTTCGAACACCCGACGAGCCGGAGCGTTTGGGTCCATCCGCTCTACATGGCACAACCATCGTAGCCTCGCAATGCGTACTCTTCTGGCTATGCCCATGTCGCGGTATAGCTCATACAGCTCGTTGTTGTATCTTCTTCTCCACACATTGTCTTCGCTTTCGATAAGATCCATGCTTCCGCGCCGTAAAGCAGGACTGGGATGATTAAGGTCTTATACAAGGTTACCTTGGTTTTTCTGGAGAGGGGTTTGTTTCTCAGTTGCCTTCTTAACCCAAAGAAGCAACGGTTGGCAAGAGTTATTCTCCGCACTGATGTTGTTTTCCGCGTCTACAGCTAATCCTAGGTAGACAAAGTCCTGTACTACCTCTATTGTAACGTTTTGTCCAATTCATCGATGTTTTGTGCCCCTATCGGTTTGATGACACCATATACTTCGTTTTGCCCTCATTAACCATCAAACCCAATTTTGCCACTTCTGCTTCAATACTCGCAAAAGCACATAGCAAATCGCATGATAGTTTATCGCCTTGCCTAAAGCAACCTTAATCTTTTTTCGACATCAAATGTCTCGTTGAGTTCTCTACCGACCTTGATGGAGCAGCGTGAATTCTCTAAAGTCATCCTGCAAAGTCGTACGAGTTTTGCAGGGATGCCGAAAGTAGACATTGCTCTGTACAGCTTGTCTCTGTAAATACTGTCATACGCACCCTTGAAATAGATAAAAAGATGGTGTATATCGATATTATATTGGCGGGTTTTTTCCAAGATCTGCCTTAATGTGAAAATTTGGTCGATTGTCTTGTCTAAAACCACATCGATAAAGACCTATTTCGTTCCATTCATCGGGCTTGCTTTCTTCCGACCATATCATGCAGATCAGAACCTGCAGTCTTATTTGATTTAAGTTTGCATATGGCAAGCTTAACTTCTTGTAGGTTGGAGGATGGCATTCTTGATCATCGTTCAACTTAAATGGGGTATTTTGATTGACAGCGGAATTTGTTTCTTCATCGCCGTTAAGCAGTCTGCAGTTTTAAAGGTTAGTGAACCAATAAATCAACTCTATAATCTTAAATCTTGTAGACTTAAAATAGTTCAAAAGCCTGGCAATCATAGTGCGGATCAGTGCACGTGCAATAAACGGAAACTGTATTAGCAATGTAAAAAAAGTGCACTCGAGTAAACTAGTAGAGCTCATAAATAAGTTAGTTCATATGATTAGAGGGCAATAAAATAGCATTTAGTAGTTACAGAGACTTATTCTCTGTACTAATCTCCAACCACCTTGATTTATTGATTGTTTTTGTCTATAAGTTAAAATGTGTTAGCTGTGGATAAATGACTGCCAAAGCACCATCTTCATTTAATTGATTGGACTATCGAAAACCTTTACTTTCCATAATATCTTTGTCAAAAAGCTTTGAATTCCCCAATCGAGAAGGAATACAAATTTTTCACCCGCCCGGCGTTGCTCAGGCCCTAAGTTTGTCAAATTGAAAGTTAAGCAAAGTAGCTTCAAAGTGTCTATTTGTTTCTATATTTATGTACGACAAAAGTGAGATTCAGGCAAAATGCGATAACTCAGGAACGGGTCTACCAATTTCAGTTTCTTAAAAAAAAGCAGTCTACCAGCATCCCCTAAGCTAACATAAAAATTTGGTTTCATTCGGTCGAGCCGTTCTCAAGAAGTGATGCGATCACAACCAACCGTACACTTCTTGTTATATATAAGAAAGAAGAGATCTGACGTTCAATAACGAATTTTCGAATAAATAAATAACAACCATTTGTTTTTGACCCTGATTTTATTGGGGGCTTTCTTAGAAAATTTTCAACAAGTCTCTTCTTCTAATTCTTATTCCAATTTCCGCATTTTGAACATCTGTTCAACCACTTACGTAGGGAATTCCATTTTTTATTCGATCAAAAAAAAAAAAAAGTAAACAACTCAAAATGAACTTGATCTTCTCACATAAAATCTTAGCTTAGCATTCATGTATGGTAGCCATGAAATTTATTGCATAAAATTTCCAGTTGTTAAAAAAACATTTATGTGTATGTAAAATATTCCATTCTTGTTGTTAGATAATATTCAGCGATTCTGCGTCACTTTCCGTCGCGCCTCTATTGTGATGATTTTGAATATAAGTACGAAAACAAAAGAGCTGAGCGGCGAACAAAACAATGAAATAAGCAGACATGAGACATAATAATGAGAACAATAATTGTTGTTAGAACTACTCACAGCATAAGTAATAAGCAATTGAAAGAAAAGAAAAAGAAAAAGAAAAAAGATTAGCAATTTTAATTTCGTATTTTGTTGTGTGTTCTCATTTGTTTTGGAACAATGAAGAAATGGCAATGTTCTTTGCGCTGGCACGAGCATGTATGTAGTTGTTGATTGGTGTGCAAAAAAAAAAAAAAAAATTAATAAATAAAAATAGATGTTATTTTTAAAAAGCCTTACTAGCACATACGTCTTGTTGCGAGATGAGATAATGATGGTAGAAATTAAATAAACTTATTTTAACACTGTTGCAACACAATCGAGTTTTAATTAGATCAGAAGAAATATCCGTTGTTCGTTCAAATCGTCCAATTCAAGCACATTAAGTGTAGGCCATGTTTTAGAAACCATTACCCGTTTCAAGGAACAAATATTCTTTTTCGCTGGTAGAGTTGTAAGGGGTTCCAAAGGATTTCGATGATATTTCTGCTCACAAGTCGTGAAACTCAAATAAGGAGCAATTGGGATTATCTTCACACATTATAGCGTTATAACACTCATCACACTGATAACTATTTGAATAGGGTAATTGTAGCTTACTGCTTTCGATAAAGTGATTTAAAGTGACAATCTCATCAACCTGTCATCTTAAAGCCTTCGAAGTCTTGCCAAAAGTCTACAGCGAGCGCAGCTTTTCGTCTCAGAGCCGTCTTTTAATGGACATTTAACTCAATTGGCCATTCCTTTACTATGAATTCATTCAGTTGAATCCCAACAGGTTTTATGAAGGTTCACAAAACCTCCAGCTAGTTGTTGACATCAAATTCAAAGTCACCATTTCATCAATGTCCATTTGGAACTTTGAGAAGTTCTTGAAGATGAGTTAGCTCATTTCCACACTGATGACTGAAAAACTGAAAGTAGTGGTAGATGATAGACGCGTATACTCAGACAGACTAAATCACCGTCTTTCAATCTTTCTCCTTGACTAATGCAGTAGTAATGCAGGTAGTCCAGGAATATGCACAGCAAGAACTGGAATTTTAACACCGGTTTAACTTCTCTCACTGGGTTAAATTTACCTTTGCAAACATACAATTCGTATTGCCATCGGCAGCATTTACAATGTAGAGGTTAAGTTAGGTTAGGTTAGGTTAGGTGGAAGTGGTTGTCAGCCAATGAGTAATGCCTACGTTCATTGCCTGACACACTTAGGCCGCAAGGGCCCATTGTGATACCACAGAGATTAACGAGTTGATCACCGATTAATCTTCCATTACGGGACTAGCTGGCTCATCACACGCTAGTTGAACCACGCGGAACTTTTAATGTATTTTGAAAGGCTTTTAGGGTATATCTAAGCTAAGTATCATCGAAGAAAAATTCACCGAAATGAGTTTTCCTCCTATGAAGTACTGCAGGGTATGAGCAAAGAAGGTGTTGAACGGTTTCTTCCTCCTCCTCGTCCATGCAGCTTCTGCAGAAATCATTGGAAAACACACCAAGTCTTTTGGCGTGTCTTCCAATTAGACAGTGTCCCGTAAAAACACCTATGGTAGAACCTAGATACAGAGGCGGTTCAAGGCTAAAAAACTCTTCGAGCGTTTTGATTCTACACACGGTCAAACTTTTTCGGTTGCAAGGCAGTTGTTGCTCTCAGTCCATCTAGTGTTTGTTATCCTTGAAGCGTCTTGTCTAAGTAGGAGTTTACATGTAGCGGTAGGTATACTCGTATTGTTCCATTCCTAGCGTAAGGAAGTGGTCGTATCCTTGTTTGGCTTGTTCGTCTGCCATACAGTTGCCTCGCATGTCCCTGTGCAGCGGCACCCATGAAAGGTGAATTTTGAACTGATTTGACATCTTCCTCAGAGTCATTTGACAATTTTGGATCGTGATGGATTTTGTAGAGACAGAGGAAAGACATTTAAGGGTAGCTTGGATGTCCGAAAAGATTCGAATATCCGTGGAGCACATGACGTTTTCATTGAGCCAAGACAACACCTCTTTAATCGCCAGAATTTCCACTACACTACAATGATCGGGGTAGGTGGAAGAAAAGACTGAGTTTCAGTTTTTCTGAGTAGAATTCACTTCCCACTCCTTCGCTTGAAGTAATGCTTACTTGGAAATTATTATCAAACACCAACTTGGGGGTGGTGTAGTCAGATCGATTCGGTAGGAATCTAAAGTTATCTAGAATGGTAGTGTGACCGATTTGATTATTGGTCCACTGTGCTGCGACTTGTTTGCTGAAGATAGCTAGGTGTGTGAGATCTAGTAGTAAGTTGAGTTGAGGGAGTCCGATGGGGTTGTACTCAGTGTGCAACTAATACACAGTCTAGCCGTTTTTTGAATTTGTAACAATGTTTCTAACAAAATATATGTATTACTGTGCGATATCCTGAGCTTTGGTCTCTTAGAACATTTCTTTCTCATCTTCATTAATGACCTACTGCGTTAAGCTTCTTATATTCACTCAAGTTTTTTATTGATAGCAGTAAACTAAGCTTTCCATTTTCAAAAAAAAACTTTACTCTCTGTATGTACCTTCGAAAATTCTGTGAAATGATTAAGCGTTCTTAAGAAAATACAAGAAATATACATTTCTATAACTGATCCGGCTTTAATCTGTAAGGTAAACATAAGGTAAACTCAAAGCTCTCCAATTATAGCTCCCATTTTGGGGATGTGCTCATTCTATATCTATTTGCATTTGCTCTACGTAGACTCAGGTCAGAAAGACCATTAACCAGTAGTCAGTTTTACAAAATCCATATTTTCATTCGATTTACATTCTGTAACTCTAGTTTTACTGAACATCCGATGACAAGTGAACATGTCTCACGGGAAGGCTCACTTGCCTACTATTTTTTTTACCTTGCACTAACGAAGATAAATCTCACCAACCTTTTTAATTCATAAAGTTTCTTAATTCCTTTCGAGGACCTTCTTTACCGTATTTGTCTTATAATTTTAAAATACGCAATTTAAACAAAATGTACACAACAACGACGAGAATTTTTTCAAAACTTATTTGAAAAATGTAGTCCACCTTAGTTCAACATAATCTCAACGTCAATTTTAATTTGCTTCAACGTAACACTTGCTACTAGAAAAACTATATCCCGAGAACGATAAGATATGCAACTTGTCAAAACGCAAAGATATCGTTAGGAAGTGAAACATAAAAATGTAAACTAAACTGAATGAGTGTGGCGTACTATGCTCCTAAATCTTCGTTTTATCTGTAGGCAATTCACATTTGGAACATTTACTATACATATGCAATGCATATTGCAATTCAAGTTTTGCTTTGGATTTTGTGGCGCCAACACATACATACAGTGGGATAAAATTGAACTCAATCTTCAAGACAGAGAAAAAAATACATTTTTTTTGGACTCAAAAGCATTTTAAAAATTTTAAAAGACGTGCTTCAGTCTATGCTCTATGCCGTCACTACTGAGGTCATTGCATGAGTTTGTGAATCATCACCTATTTTATAGGAAATAAAAAATATATATACATGCAAATGTTTTGGACCCAGCGAATTAATTTGTTTTTTAGCAAAACAAAAAAATATTTGTAGAATGACGTTTTTGTGATGAACAAGAAAATAAGTTGCATTTCTTGCGTAATAAAACCTAAAGTGGATCACTCTCATCAGTACCTAATCAATGCCAAAACTCTGTTTCTAAAACTTCATCCCAAGTGATTTTTAAAAATGCACCACTGTATGGTACGATGCGACCAATGCAATGCTGTCACATGGGATTATTTTGTGGATATAAATCTTTCCTATCAAACAACATTTCGCAAAACCGGAGCAAGGTAAAAAAAATGTTATTCAATGAACAAATATTGAAATACTATATTTGTGATACTTGGTAAGTCTCCTTTAATACGTAAGACGTTGCAAATGTTAAACTGCATATAGACAATGTTTCGAGCTAAATCGAAGCTTCATGGAATCGATTAAAGCAAACAAAAAGGGCAAACAGCAAACTTGTACGGGCTGCAATATAATTTGTTTTAATGATTTGCACTCAATTTATTTACACCCCAAACTAGTCAAGTTAAAATGCGAGTTGAAAGAGATAGAAAATTGCTAAGATCAAAAGCCTAAAGTGCACCTAAGGTGATTCGAATATCTATAATCGTTTGCATATCATCAGTTAGTAATTGGTTTTGAAGGCGTAGTATTTGAGGTGCACTCTAAATGGGCTCATAACAATTATTGTCTAACAAGTGCCAAGTGAGTCACATGTTTGCTAGGTGAATTTATCATCGAGTCCTTCAAGTTAAATGCGGTTTAATGATGTTTTTGAATTACAAAAATGTATAAATTTTTAATAAATCTTCTAAAATTTTTACACACCCAGTATTTTACTATCTACCTGCCTCGCAACTTCATCTAGACCCTGAGCCACTCATGAGGTTGAATGAATCAAAAAGATTTTATTTCTACACAATGTGCCACCACCCCACCACAAAAAAGGAAGGTTTCTATCCTTGTGATACAATTAAATGGTCTGAGTTTAATGCAAGCTTCGCCAAATAAAGAGACTAAACCCCACCGAAAAAGTTTAAAAACACCTTTTTACAACATAACAAAGCTCCCCAAGCAAAGTGCAATGGTTATAGCTTCAGATTATTATGCGGGAAGTCGGAGCTCGAGTCCCAATGAAGGTCTTATCAAAAGTCTCTTTCACTAATAGCGTGAATTTTTAAACAGGTATTCTGAACATGGTTATTCTGGGGGTATTCATGCATCTACCCATAATACCCCCTTAAGAAAAAGGCACTGGGCCCTGGCTCATGCCGAACTTTTGGCACCAAGTCCTTAATTAAGAATATCAAGTTTCTTCAGAGTTATGGAACGAAATGCGTCCTGCCCTGATGTAATCTTCAAGAATTGCCACATAAAGACTCTTTCAATGCAAAAACAATTCAACAACAAGTTCCATTCATACAACAGTATTTTTCACACGTTCGGCCTTGAGATTAATTTTTATTAGCAATTAAAATTTAAAATAAATACTGACTACATTGCTCATCACATCACACAATACGAGTTTGGATTGAAGCTAGATCCATAAGCAATGTCGTCTTCTGGTTTCCCTCGAGTTATAATTAAGAGGTTCACTTGACACATTAAATGTAGTTCCTTTATTAACTTACAGCTATTAGCACTTAAATGAAAAAGAAGAAAAAAGATAGAATCAAAATATGAGATGTTTTTGAACAAGGAAGGCAAAAAATTCCAGTTGTATTGTGTTTAGTTTTATGTTTCTCCAGACGAATTCCCCCTAATTGCTATTCATTGAAGCGTTTGAAAAGATTTCTTATTCTTACATTAACAAATCTTATAATAAATTATAGACGAATGTGTCTTTTTATGACTTCGCTTTTAAGGCTTCAGTGCACTAAGAGCGAATGTTTTTTTTTTTTTTTTTTTTTTTTTTTTTTTTTTTTTTTTTTTTTTAAATCAAATAAAATGTTTCAAAGAGTCTTAAGGTACAGTGAAATCAAAACATGGGATTCAACTGTTTTAAATCTTGTTTCTAGTTTCTAATTGAATCAGCTCGTTTTGTATGATTTAAATGTGAACAAAGTTACGAGTTGTTGAGAGTGAACATGTATTTGAATACATCTCCCATGTTAATCATTTCATAAGCGATCTCTGCTTGATCTTTCAAATGAAGTTCAACTCGATCTTTAGTTGAACTTAACATATGTAGGCCTGCTGCATTTAACATAAGAAACTTTTATAAGTATTGAGTTGGGATTGAGTTGTTTACTAAAATAAAATAAAATAGTCAAATTGTTTGAAAAGGCTAAATAGATCGTAGTTCATCAGTTAATTGAACTACACAGACCAGTTCATTATTTTCCAATTGAAATTGCTTACGAAATGATTGGTTTTTTAGACGTGTGGTTTTTAATCTGGCAATACTTTTTGGGATTTGGTTTTTTGACAGCTGTCACTTGATTTATATGGTCAGTTTGTTTTGCTGTTTCATCGTTAAGGAATTGGAGCCGCACGACTACTGGACACTGTGTATATTCAGTAAATTGTCTTAAAACGAACTAGCTGTTGGCGTTGATTTTTCGCATAGTTTCGAGATTTATACCTGTAAGCTACCTGCAAGATCGGGCGATTGTACACCGCTGAGGGTTTTGTAAAGGCGATTGTCTTTTTAGGTGACATATGGCCCCAAATGCTGCAAGAAGTGGTCGAAATTTGGTCTTCTTTCCAGGAATTTATTTGAGCGGCCACTGGTCCGAAACCATTTATAAAACACAATGGCAAATATTTTTATGGCAAAAGTCTTTGAAAAATTGCTACTGAAAAGACTGAGCAAAGTCATAGAAGAAAGAAATGTAATCCCAAATCATCAGTTTGGATTTAGAAATAAACATTCCACGATAGACCAAGTTCATAGAATAACGGATGCAGATGAAAAAGCATTAGAAGAAAAACAAGTATGTTCGGCTATATTTTTAGATGTTGCTCAAGCATTCGACAAGGTATGGCATGAGGGGCTAGCGTACAAACTGCAAAGGGACCTACCCAGGCGGTACTACGAAATACTAAAATCTTATATCTCAAACCGGCTCTTCAGAGTACGGTATGATCAAGAATATTCAAAGCTATGTAATATACAAGCCGGTGTTCCACAAGGAAGCGTCCTAGGACCTACCCTGTATTTGCTATATACAAGGGATATTCCAATGGATAACAACACCATTATGGCTGCTTTTGCGGATGATACCGCAATTTTGGCATCCAGTAAGTGCGTCGTCAAGGCTGCTGAGAAATTGCAAAATGCCGGCGACACCGTTAGTGATTGGACCAAAAAATGGCGTATCAAGCTCAATGAAGCTAAATCTGAACATATAAACTATACAAATAAAAAGTTAAGCTACGTTCAAATATTCATCAACAATCAAGCTGTACCTTACGCCGGTCAAAATACCTTGGGATGAATTTGGATGCAAAGCTTATAAATGGAAAGAGCATATCAAAAAGAAAAGGGAAGAGCTCAACTTGAAATATAGAAAAATGTACTGGTTAGAAATTCGGACTTATCTGTCGAAAATAAAATAATGCTTTATAAACAAGTACTTAGACCTGTTTGGACCTATGGAATCCAATTATGGGGCTGTACAAAGAAAACAAATACTGAAATCATCCAAAAGTTCCAAAACAAAGTCCTTCGTGGAATAGTAAATGCACCATGGTATATAAGAAATAGCGATTTACATCGTGACCTACAAATAGAAACTGTTACAGAAGTTGTAAGAAAACATGCTGTATCACACAATCAGCGACTGCATAGTCATATCAACTCTGAAATGGAGTCCGTATTAAATACGAGAGGCAATGTTTGGAGATTAAGAAGGACCAGGACCAAGCCACACGAGCTAATGGCCTAAAAGTCATGGGAAGCATTAAAAGTTTAAGCTTCCCTTAAAGCGATAATATTATTGAGAAAGAAAAATCTGTTGTCGATCGTTATAGATTGGTTCTGATTACGAGGAGTTCTAAGTGGGTAAGAATCCCACACTACTTGGTATCGAATACTACTAAAAGTCTTTTGAAGATTTACTCCTGACCAAAAAAAAAAAAAAAGATTCTTGGCCATAACATTAAACTATATGCGTTTTATTTCTTTTTGAAAGCTTCAAGCCTAAAAAAACACCCTTTGGCTTCTACAATCCAGTTTACTTTAGTTACATATTAAAAAAATAAAGAGCTATCGATTTATGAATATCACTGATGCAAATAAACGAAGTAGATACAGTAAATCAACACGCTTTGCGCTTAGTCACCACATACTTAAAATCACTTAACACTCAAAGTGATTTGTGGAAATTAATTTTCTGCTTAGTTTTTCTTTTTATTTTGAATTATATGTAAATGTATTGGGTGAAGAGTGCATGAGTGTTGATATGTTTGAGCACTGACACTGTACCTTGGCTTGATTATCACGGAAATTTAAACAACGAAGTCATGGCATAATGTTAATTGCTTTCCACAGAAACCGTTTTGACATGAAGTTTTACGTCGGTCGTTTGAATAAAACGGATCTGGTGATGTTTGAATTGTTTGCTAAAGTCATTTGCAAATCTGATATAAATTCAATTCGTTCAGCAAATTAGTAAAGGGTATTCACTTTTGAAAGGGGTGACGATAAATGTATTGCAATTGATTCGTAAGGTTAAAACCTAACACATATGAAAACCATTGAAGGAATCAAAATGTTGATAGGGTGTTTTTTTAGAGGTGTTTAAACTCAAAATGAAATAAAACACCACAAAATAGATTTCATCATCACAGTATTCTTCTTAAGAAAGAGGTATTTTTATTCGATTAGTGGATCAAAAGCGATTTTAGACATATGAACTTTAAAATAAAGAAGCTGTAGCTGCAGTCTTTCAACCGTATTTCACCTGAGTTTCTTACAAATAATCTTAACCAGCCGATGATCACGCTCAGTAAACAAAATGAAACAGTTTTTTTTTGTGCACAAAAGAAGTTTCGACATTGAGCTGGAGCTCCTGGCTTAGTATTTTTTTTAAGATTGCTGCAGACTGACAAAAGGGAAGATATCCGGGTACCGAAAATACACTTCCGGCTTGTTGACACATGCCGCACTGCATTGCGCATCATCTATTTCTACTTGCCGAACGTTTGATTGAAAGATTTTACTGTTTAAAATTCAAAGCAACTTTCTTTTTTCATCAGAGATGTCAACTCTGCAAATTTATTATAAGTTTTTTTATCTAATTTTTCCTTCAATATGAACAACTGTGATGTCCGTCGGACAATGGTAAGCATGTCAGCCTATTATGTGAAATTGTTTGTTCAAAAGTATGTATTGCATTTTTCTAAATCCAGATAAATGCTGGACTATGTCGATTCCAGGCAGACCAGAGAATTCGATTGCCTAAGACATAGTGGGTAATGACTGCGCATTTAAGGACCTTATGGCTATCTTATAATCTAACCTAACTTAGAATTCAACGAAGACATTAATACAATATTTGTAAAGCAAATGAACTCAGTGCTAGGTTTTATAAGCTTGTCAAAAGGTCACATTACAAAAAAATTGTCAAAAGAGTTTAATGACCTATATATTATAGCCTTTCACAATACAGTTGTGCCCACGTTTTAAGAATGTCTCTTGTCAACAGTTGAGGTTTACTCGTCTGATTTAAGATGAGGTAAGGAAACAGTAAAATTTTGGTTTATTAGAATTAATTTTATTTTTGTGTTCTTAAAATCAAACTTTACAATTCATAAATTGATAGTTTGTCAATTTAGAATTATATGTTTGTTAATAAAAACTTACAAGGCAGGTTTCTTCTTCGATTATGATTGATTCTAGACTTGACTTGTGGGGTTTTGGTCTCATTATGCGGAGGTTGCACTGGCTCGTGAAGTTCTCGTTGGAACTGCTTCATTTGCTGACTCTTGAAGAGGAAGTCTCGACTATTTATCGATGTTTAAGGGTTTATTTTGAAGAGCCTCTAAATTCACCTGCACGATAGCACTGGACATTAGATTCGCAGCGAAATAACACTGGGCACTACTAGGCTTTCACTTAACTTCTATATAGTTGACTGCTCATCAGCTACGATCGGCGGCAGATTATCTTCTCTTAGCTGTTTAATATTTCAGCCAATAGAGTTATATACAATTCGTTCTTCATTCTTATATAAAATTACATTTAGATACACATATACGTATTTTGTTGGCACAGAAGGGGACTAGCTTTTTACAATAGGTTCGTTCGTTGAACTTTCACCAGGGTTGAGCCAGGTTTTCTTGACAACCCTGTAAATTGTCAAAAAAAACCTGGGTTTTTCAGTCCTCAAAAAACGCTAAAGCACAAAACACCACACATCCCTGTCATCAAAAAAATAAAAAAAACATACATGCCATTTGACTGCCCTCAAATCGCCACAGCAAAAACCTAGAGTGAGTTGAGGGAAAACCTTTGTCAACCCTAGGGCTCAAAAAACACTCAATTTGACATTCAGGACAACTTTAGCCCTCTCTAAAAACGCTTTGTGGCGACCTCAGGGTGACCCTAGGGCTTCAACGAACAAACGTAATGTGAATTTTATTTTATAATTGATTGAAAAGTTGAACTCAATGCAAGTTGTATCTACAAATTATTCATTCACGCCTGTGTTTTCCAAACCTTTTCCTCATTGGAGTTGTTAAAATGGCAGGAATAAAATGCTTAATTTTATAAGTGTGGAATCATATGCAGAGATATCATCACAATTCCAACCATCTTTTCAATCTTTTAACAGTTCACAGCTGTTTCGTTTCCTCTCTTTAAAATATGCTTTCACAGCTATACAACAGCTCGTGGTCCCCATGGCGTGATGTATAGCATGTCTGCCTGTTACAAGAGAGGTTCAAATCCCAGAAAGATAAAAAAAATTGTTTGTGGGTTTCATTTGGTGTAGATGTTTTTTTAAAGGAGAGCGACCGGATAGTAGTTACGGTCCAAATTTTAAGAGTTTTCCTGTTGATGTTCAATGGGAAGAAACATAAAAAGTTTTAAGCAGGTTTGACCAGAGGAGTTACGCCAAGCTTTGTTAGATTCATCTAGCAAGATATTGTTGGTTGAGGGGCGATAAATGGTTTAGAGCACTGTCTTTTGCTAGGATGTCAGCAACCTCGTCCCCATCATAGCCTTTGTGTGCTGGAATCCAGTGCAGCAAATGTATGAAGATCCTCCGATAACTATATGTTTTGTACCACTTTTTTATAACTCTCAACTTCATTCATCTTTTTTGTAACCTTCTATTACATCAAACATTATTGACAGCAAGTACAATTGTACAATTTAAAAATGTTATTCAAGCTCAATGACGACTTTAACATGGTCACAATTTCTACACTTGTAATTTACAAATCTTTACATATAATTACGTTTCCCAGAAACTACATATAATTGCATAATTCAATTCTCAGCACTAGTAATCAATGTGTGAAATTATTGATAATCAGTTACTGATGGCTATTTCTGACCAATTAGCAACTGTTGCTGATGTTAACAAAATTGTTTACAAATTTCTTACTCATCACAAGATACGAAATCTAAATTGGGTTCATAAAATCATCATAAGAAGAAAACAAAGCATTTAAATTCAAAACTAACAAAGAGTTCTGATTACGAAAACTGACATTGAATTTTAAGCTAAAAAAGTATATATTCATGTTTCACTCTGTATTGTCATTGGAAAACCCCTATGATTCGATATATAAATAATAATTCGTTAAAATGTACCAGAATTTACAAACTAAGGAGTTTAATGAAGTAAATTGTCCTAAGGTCCTTCGACAGCAAGCAATTAATTGTTATTATTACATTATACAGTACTTTGTATGTTTAGTTATTCAAATTAAATTCATTAGGTCAATTGATAGTAAGTTTTAAGTCATATAGCGTTCCTGTTTTCAATGTTTATTCATGAAATTATTTTTGAAACCGGTCAGGCGCTTATTCATCTTCTTCTCTGCGAACGTATTGCATTATGTTTTTGTATAGTGAAATAAACTCGACTTTGGAATTAGAGTCTCACTTATAATGTGTTTAAGGTAAACATTATATGTATTATTGAGTCACAAGATGTATTCTAGGCAGTCTGTCTACTGTGGTTTTATGGCATTAAACTCTTCTCAACAGATTTTGTAGAGAAGGGTAATTTAGCACAAGTAATACTTTTTTAGCATTCTATTTCAAACTGACATTCTATGTTTTTTTGTTTTTGTAAAAGACAAGTATTAAACTAATAATAATTAATAATTAATACTGAGAATTCTACAGACTTCCATGTCAGTTTCTTAAAATAGTTTTATTTCTCGTAAACGGAACTAGATTTTAATTATGCGTTAAAGTTCTCTGAAATGATTTTAATTTTTCAGTGACTTACCTCACTACAAAATGCATACATTGATGTGTGTTTACACATTCAGCTCTTCATATGCTCCAAACTTACATAAAAATGTATATGCAAATGCTATCCGAATGAAAAATTGCTATTTCTCTCAAGAGTTGCAATTTCGCTGTCAGCGTAGGTCAACAGTAATGCAAATCGTTTTGTTTGTTAAGCTCTAAATATTTCCAGAATTTCCCAATCAATATAAAAAAAAGGTAAGTGCACATCTGAAAATAGTTTGCTCATCATTTAGGATCGTTCGAAACCTGAAGCAGGATGTCTTAGCCTGACAAACATTTTCAATTTCTTTGTATTAAATGATGACCTTGACTTTGAAATGTAAGATTATCAACACTGTCATTCCAATAAATCAATCATAGTCAATAAAAGCTGTCTTTGGGTACATATAATAGTCATAGTTAGCCGAAAAGATATTTTTATCACCACAGTGCGCATGCCTAACCAATTTATTTGTTTATTGATTTATTAGGAATAACCATTAAATAGCGTTAGGTAGTTCTTAACCGGACGAAAAATTGTTCTTTTTTTTAAATTTGCTGGTGCTATCAATTACTTATCTCTTTAATCATTTCCATTTGCCAGTTGCGAATACATTTAATGGAAGTCATAACTTTTGCCAGCAAAGTCTTTATGGTTGGGTGATATCAAGTGGGATACGGGGCAAACGAAAACTTAAATAATTTGCAGCAACTCGTATTTATAAGCCATGGTTATGTCTTTAGCGCCGTCATCGCGCATCGATGCAGATGACAATATTTACAGAATCATATTTTAATCTTTGGTTGCGAATGGAAAGAGGTTGTTGGTATATTATACACAGTTGAACTAAATTTATGCAAATTAATGTGTTTTGTAATCGCTGTTAAGAGCATTTTATTGCACATTTGCGAAATGCAGATGTGACCGAATTGTGATCAAGATTGAATCAAGTCTTAGTGGCACCTGGGCAAAAAAATTATGATGGTGGGGGAGAATTCGGTTATTAGGTGCATGAGAGTAATTAATGAAAGCACCTGGAAAGAAGAATAAGACCAAGTGTTAAGAAAGAATACTTTAAACCCAGATGCTGCTGGTTGAATTTAATGACATTTTCTTAAATTCGTTAAGCTGTTTGACTTTATTTTTTATACATGCTTAGTAGTTCTAAAAACTATTTGAAAAGAGAACAAAAAATCTCTGTTATGAGTTAAAGGAAAAATGGTCAAACAACATACGAATATGAACGTTCACTAGGGCGTATACGTAACTTTAAAAATTAAAAATAACTTCATATTGGGACAGTTTAATGGGAATGAGGTTCAGAAAATAACTACCGATACATAGCCTAGATTAAGGTAACCTCCTGTTAGGTGGGAGGTTCGTAGTCCAAATCTCAACAGAAACCAAAAATGTTTTTCTCCAGGTATTCGCTAGAAAAAGCCAAGTCCTCTGATATTAAAATGAAAAGCACTTTCTGGATCAGCTGTTCGTAACCGGCACACAAATTTTGGTCCTATCCATTCCCTCATAAAAAATGGTTGTGACAAGCACGCTACGCCCCGGGGCTCCCCGCTCTGTTGCGCCACTCAATTTATTTACTTAGTCTAGGGAGAAGCTTAAAGATAGCATCACAGAATCACTGGAATATCAATACCATTTTGAACAAGATCGAATTCTTTTGAATGATTTACGGTTTTAAAAATCTTCAGTTGGATAGCGTAAATGAAAATTTGACATGGGTTGTTATTGCGACAGTGAAGAATAAGTGACTAAACTTACTCGACAAGTTATTAAAAAGTTATGAGCTTTGGAGAAATATTACGGTGACAAGATTGGCGTTTCTGTTGCCGTGAAAACTTACTGCAATGCTTTCACTCACCTCACTCAATCAATCTACTCACTATTAGAGAAGCTTTTCTTCTATTGCCTATATTTTAAAAGAAATTTTGACTACTCAAGAATGTAGTGGAATCTTGAGTTCCTCTTCATGAAAATCTCTCCCTTTAAAGCCGATATTTTCTGGCCTAAGTATGTATAAGCATTTGCTTTCTCTTACGAACATTTATGCATACTCGTTTCACATTACTTAGAAAGCCGTACGTTCTCTACAATCCGCAAAGCAATGGTTGAAAAAATGCAAATCTGCTCTAAAAAGCTCAAGGGTGGACTCACGTTAGGTGATTGAATGTCACTTTTTCTTATTATCAAGTTGATAGATGTGGCACCCGTGACGTGATGGTTAGCATGTCCACATGCTAACCCAGAGGTTCTAGGTTCGAATCCCAACAGAGGCAAAAATGTTTTTTCCACGGGTATCGCCTTTCGCGAGGAATTGGCAAGTCCTCCGTTAGTATTCATTGCCATGAAAAGCGCTTTTTCGATTAGCCGTTCGGAACCGACAGAAAATTATAGGTCCCCTCCATTCCCTCACAAGGCATGGTTGTGAGAAACGCGCTAGGCCCTGGGGCTCCTCACCCTGTTGCGCCACCCTATTTATTTTTTTTATTTAAAATGACAGATGATGTTTGCCGTATGATGATCAATGTGGAATCAATTTTGTTTTCCTTTTATTTGGTACCACTTTTGTTGAAAGTCGACAACAAACTTAATTGAAACTTAGAAAAATAATAAGCTAATTATTTATTTATGCATAGGGGACAGGCTAATAAAAACCAAATAAGAACTATGACGGGGCCTTCATGATACAAAATTTTGATTTGGCCAAATCGTTTCCATAGAAAGAAAACGACGGAAAGGAGTACCATAAAATACTGTGTGAGATAATTTCGAAGTAACTTAATGAAAATGAGAAACCAACAAAGACCACACGAGAATGAAAAAGATTTGAACAAGGTGGAAACATTCTAAAAAAAAAAAAAAAACTAAAGGCGGAGTGCCATTTATGGTGAGGAGGACATCGTTAAAGATTGTGGAATGGAAGCTGCAATTGTGAGGATAAGCGGTATTCGTAGCGGTGTTGAGGAGCATCGTTAGTCACTTTTTAATTGAAATAAAGGAAAATTATTATAGTCCAGTCATTCAAGTCAAAATAAAGCAAGAATCTCGGAATTTGAGATACCCAGCTGTAAATTTGTATGAACTTCTATTTTGACACCCTAAAAGTTGTCTCAAAACCTACATACTGTAGGGTTTCAGCGTCCATTAAAAACCAAAGGTCAAAGGTCACAAAAATCCTTTATTGGCATATATCTCGTTTACTATAAGTTTTTTGCTATTTGTGTCTATTACAATATTGTAGAAGATTAAATTCTTTACAAATTTCGCCTGAACAGTTTTTTATACGTTGAGCCGTTTTCGAGATAGAGACCAGAATGTGCAAGGTTAAAGCATAATTTAAGGTCATCCGGTAGGTCCGGTCGGAAACCAGCCATATAAAAATTCTAAACTATTGTGAAAGCTCATAAAATAAGAAATTTAATAATGTCATCAATATTTATTCATCATACTTTATAATGTACTGTATATATACTCGTATACTGTATATATGTATGTATAAATTTTTTATAAGTAATGTTTTTATTACAAAATCTCATTTTTCTAGTGTTTGAATTTGAAAGAAATTTATGAATATTATTAAAACTCAAACTATATTCTTCTTCTTCTTCTTCTTCATCGTCATCTTCCGGCTGCTGTAGAGATTGCAATTCTTCTTCTTTATCATCTTCAACACCATTTGTGTATGGGTCTTCAATGATTTCGAAGTCAAATGTTTCATCTTCAATGTTGTCGCTTAGATATGGTGAAGCATTGAGACAAGCTTGCCCATTACACTGGCCACAAGCAAAAGTGCACTGCAACCCTGATTTCCTCCATTTACATCGCGAACCACAACCAACCTTGCCGTTACAGAAAATCGTAATAAGGAATTCCTATGGAGCAGGTTTTAGAAGTGTCGTAATTGGTTCAAGGAATCCGTTAAGCATTGTTCAACCCCATTCCTGGGGTTCCAAATCATACCCTAACCTAGTATGGACTTGATAACAAACACGACTAAGATGTTGATGAGCTGTTGCACTTGTTGGCGGAATATTTGATAACTGTACAGGTTTATTAAATTTGGTAGACTTAACGTACTGTGTATAACAAAAATGGTCGATATTTGCCACAGATGTAGAAGCATTATAGACTGCCAACAACGTTTGAATTTCATGTTCAAATAATTTTCAGTTTTTGGCTATCGTTGTCTTGGTAGGCGCTAAAAAAAAGTTCATTTTCGTTTTTCGTAAAATTATGCTCTAACCTTGCGCATTCTGGTCTCTATCTCGAAAACGGTTCAACGTATAAAAAAACTGTTGAAGCCAAAGTTGTAGAGAATTTAATCTTCTACAATATTGTAATAGACACAAATAGCAAAAACCCCATAGTAAACGAGATATATGCCAATAAAGGATTTTTTTGACCTTTGACCTTTGGTTTTTAATGGACGCTGACACCCTACAGTACGTAGGTTTTGAGACAACTTTTAGGGTGTCAAAATAGAAGTTCATACAAATTTACAGCTGGGTATCTCAAACTCCGAGGTGAACTTAACTTAACTTGATATAAATACGTTGTCTTGAGCAAAGAAAAGGAGCCCGACTAGAGGAGTCTGTCCTTCCGGTTCGATGAGCTGCAAGAAAAATTTTTGTCTGTTCAAGTAGCTAAACCAGGTTCACTAGACCCCCTTGACAGATCGCTCAAGGAAGTCAGTAAGCTTTATTGATTATTCTTCTTAAGCGTAAAACCTATTATGGACGAGAATCATGACCGAGTCCACCACGAAATTCAATATCTCCCCAGCTCCAGCTCCGACATCTCCCTTCTTGTAGGTACCTCCTGCCGCACGTCTGTAAGCATCTTCGAAACTCTTTGTTGAACCACCACGAGGACCAGAAACTGTTGGTCGTAAACGAGCTGTCTCAGACCTTGGTGGAAGTTTCAGTGCTGGTGGGACAATCTCTAGAAGCAAATGCAGGTATGTCCTCAGATATTCAATAGCTTCATTGGTCAAATGCCAATAATAGCCGTATTTTATTATCACGATGATCTAGACCAGATCATTGACTTACTTGTATTAAAACAACAAAGTGAGATCGTGCTTTTTGGTTGGATCTATTTTTGTGATCCAAAAATTAGTTTTTCTATTTCACACAAGAGGAGATTTTCCATTGAAAACGTTGGTATCATTTCCACTATTTCCAATAACAACGGTATTACCACATGAATATTTTCATCGGTGTGAAATGAAATATAATTTAGATAGATAGCGAGAAGGTTCATATTTGATTATTTTTTATATAATACATGAAATAATGAGAAAGAAGAAAATTGATTAGAATAAGTGCAAAAAAATGAATATTTGACAAAATGCGTGAGTATCACTATTCCCGTAAATAAAGAACAAAAAAATTTTTTAAAAATTTCATTTTAGAAGCAAGGAATTTCACACAGCTACCAACTTGAAATAAAAAAAAAAAAAAAATATGATGGTCTAAAGCTGTTAATTACTTTACTCTTCAAAAACACGACTCTATACTAGTGTGTGAATACATTTTTTTTGTAGACATTTTTCAGTCTTGAAATTAAAAATTAAAAATTTATTCCTTTGCTGAGCTCACATCTGTTGATGTTAGAAAAAATCCCTAGTCCTAATTCCTTTAACAGAAGTCTTTGCATTTTTTTTTTATTTCAGGCTTATGCGCTTTCAAGTCAAATTTGTTGAATCAACTTAAAATAAATTGAAGAAAAATATGTTATTTTCCTGAGGGGTGAGTTCTGAATATTTTTAGCAGATTTCATGACCAATTAAGTACTCATTTTCGCTCGATTAAGCATATCAATCTGCGAAGCAAAATATGAATCATTAACTCGATAATTAGACAAAATAACAAAGGTAAACAATAAATTCTCAGAATTATTTGTTTGGAAAATTTTACATTAACACAAACAGAAATCCCTTCCTTCTCAGCATTAATTTTTTTTGTATATCTCGTTCCACCATATGCATGAGTTTTATGTCACACAACACCGCATTCGAATGGTTAGGTACAAAAAAAAGACAAGCATTTCCATTAAGATGCTAAAATCCAAAGTCTGATGCCAAATGATGGCTTCATTTAACTTCTCAACCCCGCTGCAATGAATCTCAATTTAAAGAGAGTGAGAGTGACGATGACGCAGATAACAATCATTAAAACCGATTATAATGAATGGAAATATACGCTAGCGGAGAGAAAAATCAACAACAAGAAATCACACAGAAACTACCACACGTATAAATGTGTAAGCTTTGTGCTCGAAATGAAAACAAAAAAAAGCAAATCTTAAGCCGCGTACATTAAGCAGCAAACAGCGACTCACGCGTAAAAAAGGGGCTTTTCAACTGTGACTTGTTGCCGCGACTACTCTTGGAAAAGTTTTCACTATAAAAGCACACTGCCGGCAACGTCTTAACAACAGTCTGTTCATCGATACTCGAGAGTTCACTGAGCACAGATACTCAAGCAAATTTTCCACCTTCCTTTAAGTAAAAAGTGATTTTCATTTTGGTGAGTTCTGTTTATTTTTTAATTGGTTGATATCAAATTCGTTTGCGTAAACGTAACAAGAAAATCAAGTTCGTTGCTCAACTCTTTTGTTTTTTTTTTGGTTTTGTTTTGTGAAAATCGATGTTCAAGTGATTTATATTTTTTTTTTTGGTTTTGTGTGAAACTGGGTGAAGTTTTGTTTTTTTCATCATAGTGGAATATGACATAAGGAAAAATAAGTTGCGTTGATCGCTTTACGTTCAAGGAAAGAAAAAAAAAAAAACGGAGAAGCACAGCGCTGCCAAGAAACTATCATTTGTGCTCTGCTCGATTGCACATGCACACATTGATTACATGGTTGTTTCTTATTAGCAAGTTTCTTGCATTAATCATGCATCATGCAACTTATCGATTGCTAAGTTTTGTTCTACTTGAAAGGAAGTAAATGGCAGTTGTTTGATTTGAACAAGTTTAATAATTTTCTTTTCTTCAAAGTCAATAGTAATTATTAACTGGTCAAAGTATATGATTAGAAGTCTTCAATCGTGTTATTTTGAAATCTTACCGCTGATCTGTTGTTATAAAGAATGTTTTTTCTAATTTGATGATAGAACAATACAATTTGAACTTCAATAGAAAAGTGACCAGAGATAACACTGAAAGTTTTCTAATTCAATGAATATGGGGAATTCTTAAGAAAAGGAGTTTTTTTTCATGCCATTCTTCTCTGAAAATTAAATAAGGGTTTTGGTGCTTAGTTCGTCACTACTAATTCGAGTTCCTTTTCCTGTGATCCTTTGGAGCATTCTAGTTCTTCTCGAGCTGAATTTGAAGAAGTTTTATGTATTTCCTCTTCCTTCAAATAGAAATCCAATATTCGATTTTCGATTTTCGCTTTTCGTTTTCCTTAGATTCCCACTAGATTCATAAATCAGTGAGTTGAGTAAATGGGTTGTAGCAGTACATTCTGTATTTTAAAAACCTGTAGACTTTATTCGATTTTATAAAAAAAAAGTTCCATAATCATATAGATGAAGTAAACTAACGAGTCCTTTTTTCCATCTTTCCAGATCAACATGAAGGTACTCGTTGTGGTTATGCTGGCACTAGTCGTTGCCGTTGTCGCCGAAGATAAATACACAACAAAATACGACAACATTGACATTGAAGAAATCTTAAAATCAGAACGTCTTTTCAAGAATTACTTCAATTGTCTGATGGAGGGAGGTAAGTGCACCCCAGACGGTCGTGAGCTCAAGCGAGTCCTCCCTGACGCATTGAAAACTGGTTGCTCCAAGTGCAGCGAAAAACAACGTGCTGGCACAGAACGTGTTCTCAAGTTCATCATTGAAAACAAGCCCGAACAATGGAAGGCACTGCAAGCCAAATACGATCCCGATGGTGTTTACTTCAAGAAGTACGAGAAAGAAGCAAAGGAACTTGGAGTCAAGGCTTAAGTTTCTGATGCCAGTACTTCGATTAAGTGTGTGATATTCAGTAATGAAAAACCAATTTACTTCTTCCTCTATTATATTCATCTATTCGTCACAACAAAAATTAGGCTTAGAGAGACAAAAAAAAATCATTAAAAAAAAACAAAAACCCCATTGTCTGCTCTCTTAGTAATGTAGGTTTACAAAAACACAAAAAAGAACACAACCAAATCCAAAATTAGTTTAGAGGTAAAATTGAAATTGTGCAAAAATGAAAATCATGAAAAAAACATTTTGTATAATATTTGTATATAAAGAAAATCAAAAAAAAATTAAACATTGTGCTCTTTTTTATTTGATCCACTTGAAAATGTTTCATAATGGTCAACAGAAACTTTCACCTTTGCATCCTTAACTACATTTTATCTTGAAGCAAAGTTTTTTCTTTGAAATCTATATCCACCTTTGAAAAGTCAACACCGACAAATATTGTTGACAGTTCCCATTGGAGAATGGGTGTTTTTATTTGCACCTGATTGCGTTTCCGCCTGTGGCAATAAATTATTGGCACACAAGCTTTACTTGGCTTGAATGAGGCTTTTGACACCACTCAGTTTGTGTAAGTTTTCGTGTGTGCTTGGTGCCATTGAAGTTGTTTGATTGGAAGTTATGTAATGTATACCCGATTGCTTTACCTGCGATTCGACACATTTATGCTATTCGAATGCGGGTACAAAAATTCAATAATCAACACAATGACCGTGGACTTGATCTCTTCACATAAAACTGTCAATTAATAAAGGCAAAATGTTGCAATTAAATGTTGAGTTTATGATATTTACTTTTTATTTTAACAGAAAAGAGACCTGCATAATTGTATTCAGTTCACTGAAACCAAACATGATTTGAGAAACTAGGGCTTCTAGTATGATAATTCGATGGGTGTTTTTTATTTGCTTGACCTTTCCCAATGCCGGCTCCATTGACAAGGTAGATGAAATGCATTCAATGAATCCATAAATAATTTATAGTCCAACTTATTACGAGATTTGTAAGAATTCATTGTCAAATACACACTTTTCTTTACAGATTTTTAATTATTTTTTTACTCGAAGGACTCCTTGACGGTCTTTGAAACAAACTCTTTTTTGCGCCTTTTTTGTCAATTTTAAGATGTTGCTGTTGATTTCTTTTTCTCACACAGAAGGATTGGAATATAGAAGACTGTCAATATATTGTCATTACAACGTGCAACATGTCCATCAATATACGCACATTCCTCGGTTGAAAGAAAATTATAATTTTCAAATAAAATGCAGGAAAAATACGAACGCATTAGTCACAGCATTGATATTTCATCGCCCTATTACAATATAGATAGATTTAAGGGACGGGTAGAGCTTACTCAGCTCCGGGCACAGTGGTGTCTGAATGAAACCTATTGTGCCAGCCCATGTGAGGTTTCAGGACAGTTCTCCTGCTACTGAATTGAACCAGAAGTTAGCAATCTTCTGTGGGTGAATGAGTTTGAGTTTATCTAGGTAGGGGAATAATCTCACTGTCAAGTATTTGCTTTCTAAGGCGGAAAAGTGCTGGACATTCTGTAATAATGTGCAACATACTGGGGTTACTTGATTTGAAAACTTACCGAAAAATCCATGAAGTAAAAAGCCTTGTAATTTATGTTGAAAAATTGTTTGCATTAAAAGAATTACACATTTTTCAGTCTAAGACCCCGGCCACGCACACACCGGTAAAATAAAATGAAATTAAAAAATTAACCATTCTGATTTAGCCGCTCTGTCGATTCGTCATTCAGTATGTAGCTTGTAGCCGAACCTTAAGTAAGCGCAACGATCCAAAACAAGACTGTAAACAAGGTTGATATGCATCCATGCAAAATAGTGGCTCAAGGAAATAGCGTAAGTTATTGCTCAAGCAACAATTGCCGTAGTTGATATAGTTAATAATTACTGATTATTATTTTCTATCGACCGTCATCGCGATAAATTATAAATTGTTTTTCAGATGTACTCTCTTCTTGGTAGGGTTATAATAAAATATATCCAAACAGACCTAAAAGATATGTGTCTGTCGACTCAGACGCACTACGCACATACGACAAGTCTTGAAAAACGTACTTGAAATATGTACCTAAATTCTTATAAATAAATATAGCATTGGTAGCAATCAAAAACATAATTCATTTGACAGCTTAACCTTTAAAACTATGATACAAAAGATAAGAGGTACAGAGACACAATCATCTCCATATATCTCACGACCATTCTTGTGGAAAGCAGTACTTGTTACTGGGGCAGATTCTTTTCTAGAATTTTTTTGCGTGCTCTTCTTATCTGTTCAAATTACGCCCAAATAAATCATAGTTGAAGTAAAGCGTCCGCCAAAAAACTTTTTTTTTTTGAAAGTACTATAAAAGAAACTACTGAATATTTTTTCAAGTTTCTTTTTCTTTTTGAAAGTACAGTCCTTCCGGTTAGTAATGAAAAATAATTTCATTCAAATGGCTGCCTCGGTTGGCCATGCAGTGGCCTACACGATCGGTCCAATTTTTAAGCTCGGTATCGATTGTGTGCAGCTGTATTTCACCAATGGCTTCACGAATATTGTCCTTTAAAGCGTCAATTGTCTCTGGTTTGTCGGCGCCGGCGTAACACCTATCTTTTACTGCACCCCACAAATAAATAGTCCAACGGTGTCAAATCGCAGCTCCGAGTTGGCCAAACGATATCAGCTCTGCCCTATGCGGCTGATAATGCGATTTTCAAAAACAGGGCCCAAAACATTGAGGTAAGCTTCGGGTGTGTGGCACGTAGCGCCGTCCTGTTGAAACCAAATGTTGCCATCTTCAAATGCGACAATTTTGCTTGTTTACATACCCGCTAAGTCAAAATGAGCTTCATCTAAAAAGATGATTTTTTTTTAGCAAAATCATCGTCATCTTCTCTAAGTCGATCGCAGATCCTCTTAGTGAAGCGAAAACGCATTGGATGGTCAGTTGGCTTCAACTCCTGAACCAATTGGACTTTGTTTGGCGTCTTTATGTAAAATTCGTCTCAATAATGTTTCCGAAATGTTCAATTGTTGAGAGCGACGCGACGGTGAATTGAAGTTGATGGCGCCAGGTTTATGTAACTTAATAGCGCTTATGGTATGCATATCTGCCTGTTACGTAGTAGTTCGAAGTTCGAATCGCAGAAACATTCAATTGCTTTTCCGACGGTATCGCTTTTTTCGCGAGGAATTGGCAAATAATTCTAAAGTAATTACATCGAAATAAAAAGCGCTTCCCCACTAAAAAGTTTGGTATCGGTAAAAAGTAAATTTTTTTTTAAATTCTTTACGCTTCTGACTTTCTGATTGCTCAAATTTGACTTTTTGAAGTACAAATCTTTTCCGAACACTTTGGCTTAAATGTGTGAGTGTATCATTCTATGAGTTGAAGGCCCCACCGTACTGCAGGACGTTGGTCAATCATTCAAGTACTAGAAAATAAGAAACTATCCCAAATTTCATACACGCAAATCGTTTCTCAACTTTACTTATTCAGGCCGATCAAGTTGTCTTATGTTTTTGTTGTTTTAGTGAGATGAACGAAAGGCAAAAGGAATATTTTTTTTCTGTTGGAGGTTTTTAAAATACCAGCTGGAGCACTTAGACCTAAATACCGGTCCATTGTTCTACCAGCTAGCAACCTTCTATTTGTTATAGCTTTCCGCTGCCGTGATAAGGATCCTATGTTACCAGCTCTCACCATGTGTGCGCCGAGTAACTGTAACCTCATGCGAGAAAAAGCAGGACATTCATAGAGGAATTGCTCTGCGGTGTCCTCATCTTCTCCACAAGATTCACAGAGTGTGGTATCACTTAAGCCTAACACGTTTAAATGCTTGGCAAAAGAGAAGTGCCCGCTGGCAACACCAAGTTTTTTCTGCTACAAGCTAGCAAAAATGTTGCAGTCTTCTTACTAACGTTGAGGAGCATCATCATCTGTCTGCATCCAATGGAGGCAAGCCATCTACGATTTTGCTCTTCACAGATCCAATCGTTGATTGAAGCTCTCACTGAGGACGCTGGCAAACCTAGCGACGGTTCGTTTCTGAAAAAGCTGTCTGAGATCCCTGCCTAGCAAGTTCATCGGCGATCTCATTTCCAGTTATGCCGTGATGGCCCGGAACCCAAATGAGACTCAAGGAATTTAATCTTCCGATCGCATTCACAGAGCTCTTGCATTCCTGGATCACTTTCGAAGTGGTTAGAGGGTTGAGAAGGGCCTTAAGCACAGCTTAGCAATCGCTGCAAACACAGATACTTCTCCCCATCATTGCTCGTAACAATGAGCTATTTAAATAGCATACACCTCCGCTTGGAAAACGGATGCGTGCAGTTGTATGTCGTCGTTCTCCACAAAAACACCAGCACCAGAACCCTCATCGGCATTGGAGCAATCTGTAAAGATTCGATAACAGTTCTTTCCAGGCTCAGATTCTGGAGCGAACCAGTCCTGAGCCGAAGGAAAGTTGACTAAGTAATTTTGACGCAGTTTGAGCCTTGGAATCATCGTGTCGTTAAAAGGAATATACTCGTATTTTCATTTTTCGAATCACCACGATAGACGGGGATACTGAGAAAGTAAAATAGTTACTTATATCAAATTTCTTTTTGTCTTATAGCTTTTTCGTCCCTCAAACTTAAATTTTCAAGCTTAAATTTTTCGTTCTAAGCCCCCTAGAAAAGGAATCTTCCATATTAACATTTTCAATCGGCGTACTCCACACGTGGATTGCTGTTGGGAAGCAGTCAAATTAGATACCTGAGATCTCTTAGAAATCGTAACGCCGGAAAAAGAAAGAAGAAGTACCAATACTTTCCAAAAGTTTACTTTTTTTTCTTCCTGTCATACTATACTTTATATTCTTAAATACATTGAAAGCAAGTGTGCTGATCTTTTGAAAGTTGTGTTATTGGGCAGATAGCTTCTACTACTACGATATCCATAAAAAACGTATCAAATCAGAGTTTTTAAGTTTTTAATTTTGAGCATTTAGATGGATGGATCATATCATGATTCAATGCGATTCAGAGAACAGATACACTTAAAAGAAACAATTAACTAAGAATAAGAAAAATAGTGTTATTTATTCAAAGTATGTATAGGGAAATTTAAAGTATAATATTTTCAGGCTGCTATGGCTGGAGATCAATCCTCAAAAAGAAATCCAAATTTTAAAAAATTGCAATCAATACCACTCTTCCTAACTCCAATTATGGAAGAAAGAAAGAAAAAGAATGAGATCGCATATACCAAAAAACTTTCAAATTCATTAATTTTATCGACATTTTTCGTGTGTCCAATGCATGAGCCACAATCGCTATCCACGAACAATCCAAAGTGAGAACTGAGTTACGGGAGAGTTCACTGATATCTTTTGGAATGACGAAGGAAGTTCCCTTAGGAAATGTATCATTGTATGTGAGCATATCATAAAATTTTCGAGCATTAATCATGAAGGCTGTCAGTTGCAGACATCATGTTTACTGTTTATCATTTCGGGAAATAAAATTTATTTAAACCTCAAAACATTCTTTTTGATTAATGCAGTACAATTCAAATTGATTGTTTTCACTTCAATAACATTTATTGATTCATGTATCCCTATCAGGATCAGAATGAAGCGTCATTTCTGGTGAGCTTGACGCCCATCAGTTGTTCAACAAAAGCGTCGTCGTTCATACATTGATTAATTGTTTTTTTTTCTCTTGATGGACACTATGTAGACGTAAAGGTATGTGTCTTTGAATGTGGTGATATTAGCTTGTTGTAGGCTGCGTTTAAAAGTGATTCAATAATGAGTCAGTTTAAGAGCAACAAGAAGAAGCAAATTGGAGTCATAATCAAATTTGACAGGTAAGAAGCAATATGAATATTCACTACCAACCAAAACAATAATTAACCGCTTTTCTTAATCTTATTTTGAGTATACTTATCATGTGAATTGCCGACGATTGCCACAAGCGGCACCTGCTTCAATCGCGTGTGTACTCCAACTAGACAAACTCCACTTTATGAATATGAACCGAATAGAAAAACGAAAAATCAAGTTGCACTCGACTTGACCATGCAAGCCAACAGAAATTAGTCTAAAAACCTGCTCTAGTTTGGTTGAAACAAATTGTGGTAACATGTAATTCTTGTATAAGCCTCAAATAGCCGTGATCGTCTAGTGGTTAGGACCCTACGTTGTGGCCGTAGTAACCCAGGTTCGAATCCTGGTCACGGCATTGTCCCAGAAAAGGACAATAAGAGGCTCTATTTTGAATGAATTGAAAATGCTTTTTTAACTAATGACTGAGCAACACTAAAACTACATCGTATTTTAAATCTTGTTTGTCTCAAGAGTTAAATCTTACCCGATTCCATGTCAATAAATATTTAATGGCTGTAGTGTGTTTAAGTTAACAATCATTTCATTATTTCAATTTCAATAAACAAATTACAATTATTTGCATGATAAACAATCTACCTTAATAGGCTTATATAAAAGCGTATGGCTCTGTGGGGTTCAACATAAGTTCGCAAAATGTTCGGCCGGTTGCTTCTATTCGTTTTACTCCTAGTGGTTGGACGTGCTCAACTCCAGCCAACCACTGAGACTTCAGCATCAAAGGAAACCTACGATACAAAATTCGATAACATCGACATCGATGAGATCCTGAAAAGTGAACGGCTGCTCAAAAATTACGTGAATTGTTTGGCTAGAGAAGGTCCTTGCACATCTGATGGCAAAATGCTTCAAGGTATGCATGCAGCTTATGATGGATGGGTTGGAGGACAAGCGGGAGGGTTATCACAATTTAAATTAAGGTGTCAATTCACCATTTTTTGATATTAGAGATTTTACCGGACGCGGTGTCAACCGATTGCGCCAAATGTTCGGAGAAACAGAAGACCGGGTCGGACAGGGTGACACATTATTTAATCGACAACAAACCACAGGATTGGGAACGATTAGAACGCTTATACGATCCGCAAGGTGGTTATCGGAAAGCCTATTTGGCACAGAAAGCCACAGCCGGGGCAAAGGAATCAGGGAAATCAGTTTGACGGTAAGAAAAGTAATCAAAGACAGAAGTGCTTGCAAATTTGGATAATCATTTTTTGAATTATCTTTTTGTTGTGTGTGCAGGAAAGTCTTCTTTGAAAAGCTCCTTTTGGACTGGTAAGTGTGGTGGACTAGTTCAATGTTCTTAAAAGAATAATAAACGAATAATGCATTTAAGTGATGTTTTCTTTGACATAATATGAAAGAAATGAGTAGTTGAGTGAGTCATACTCACAAGGTGTACATACATGGTGATTCGTAGGTAAGTAGGTGTTCAGATTTGCCTGGCAGTGAATGAATATGACGTGATGATAAGGACTAAATTAGTTTACATCTTTTCAATATAAAAGTGATAGTCTCAAACATAACATAACATAAGTGCATCGTTGTCGTACCGACGCGACGGTCAAACTGACCCAGTTGAAGGGGACTTATGGCAAGCGATCTAGAGTCTCGACCATCACTTACCACATATTATCTCACGTGATTCAATCCTAGGACGATATTTAATGTTTGGGGTGAAAAATATCTGCGACAAAACAAAAAGGAGACAGTCAATTTTTGCAATAACACATACAAAACACATAAAACAGGATTCTTAGATCCAATGTATCAGTAAAATTTTGTTTCACAAAATAACAGATGTAAGTTTTGAAAAATCCTATTTTTTTAGTCTGGGGAATCGGTATTGCATGGACGGACCAATCAAATGTCCTAACACAAGGTATTACTATTAAATGGTGTTGTGAAGATGGAAAAACTTCTTGCGTATCCTTCTGACATTTGTGATGCGATGGTCCAAAAGGGTTACTGTTAATAATTTTTGCCTGTTTTCACTAATTGTGGGTTACGGGTTTTTTATTTTTTGCTGTCCATTGTTAATGTAGGAGTTGAATTTGTGTAAAGAGTGTCCCTACTCATTATTAGATATACTCTGGAATGAACGGCACTAAATTTTTTAAGATTTTAAAGGTGGACTGTGTTGACTGCTCATTTAGGTTCAAAAAGTCTTTCTCAAACAAGATGGTCAGCGCGAGTTGATGAAATAAGCGCCTTATATAATGATCATCAAGAAATTGAAGAAGCTTTGATCCCTATCGCTAATGATTTACGACAGGCACGAGAGACCAGACAGGAAGCTCTTAGTCTTTTGTATTTATAATTAGGCTCTAAGACAATTTTAATAACTTTGATTCATCATCCAGACAAAAAAAGCCCGGATTCCGAGTATAAGAATAGGTGTAGAACAGACTTTTTTGACGGCTATCTGAACCCTCAGTAATTTTGACTGGGAAAGAAAGGTTCCAACACTTGTTTATTTTTGTTTATTTCTTATTTGAAAAACTAATTTTTTTGTTTTTTACATTATTTATGTTTATGTTAAACATAAACATGCCTCAAAAATAATTTTTTTATAATGATTTATAATGATTGATGAAATATTGATTCAAAGTTATGTGTTTTTTCTTATAGCTTTACTACACAACATAACATACACGGGCCCTAATTTCAAAAAGTGCCCAGGGTAAAGACGGCCTTGCCTGTTAGAAGTTAACGTAAAGAACTTGGTACCAAATAACGTAGATTTCTCTTTGCTGACGATGTTGCCATCACAAGCGAGGACCATAAGTCCCTACAACGAATACTTGACAAATGAGTAGATATTTTAAGGGGGAAGGGGATAGGGTTCTCATAGCCTAAGGTAAAACTGATGTGTATTCCTATCGAGGCGGGTGTTGCGGTTAAACTGTTTCAGGGTAGAAGTTCAGCTACCTATTTCACTAGAGCACTGTCTATGACAAAAGCGATAAAAGGGAGTGAGACATTTAAAGTTCAAATGAGCCGATCGTTCCTGCAGTTGAATTATTACCTATCAGTCTTAACGCTCTGGCTTGTACGCTATCAAGAACTTGCAAAAATGTTTGAGAAGCACTTGACCTAATATGGGATTTATACTCTAGTTGTGGGTGGATGTAGGCTTAATCAACTGTAGCCAGATGAGAAGGAACGAAAAATTTTCTGTATAGTCTCAAATAACCTAAGTGCTTTGCAACATATGTGATCGTTCCAACATAGGCCATCGTTTACACACATACCATGTACTGACGACTTTTCGGTCTTTTGGTGGTCTCGTGGTGTGATGGATAGCATGTCCGCCTGTTAATCCAGAGGTTCGCCGTTCGAATCCCAACAGTGGCAAAAACGTTTTTCCACGGGTATCGCCTTTTGCGAGGAATAGGCAAGTCCTCCGTTAGTAAATTCGTTGCCATGAGAAGCGCATTCTCAATTAGCCGTTCGGAACCGGCAAAAAATTGTAGGTCCTTTCCATTCCCTTACAAAGCATGGTTCTGAGAAATGCGATAGGGTCAGGGGCCCCTCGCTCTGTTGCGCCACCCTATTTATTTTTTATTTTTTTTAAGTTTTAAAAAAGCCTTTTTCTTTTAGTCTGGGGGAATTGGTATTGCAAGGACGGACCAATCAGGTGTCTTAACACAAGCTATTACGATGTCGTCAGAGAGAGAGAGAGAGAGCTTGAATAAAACGATTTGGGTCATCGGCACGATGAACAGGAAACCTAGATGGCGACAAAAAATAATTATTTACGTTGTTCATCAAATTCATTTCATTTCAGTCAAGGTGTAGTTTTTAAAAGGTTAATGCACAGGACTAATGCTATACTGTCTGTGTTTTTGGTTGAACAGCTAAAGCCATCGATGGCTTCAAGTAATAATATCAAGGTGGCTGTTACGGTTGAGGAACTGTTTCAGGGGAGGAAATCATCTGCCCCTTTCAGTAGAGCACTCTGTCTGTGAAAAAAGCGATAAAAGGGAGTGGGTCAGGCAAAGTTTCGACGATGTTCAAATAAGTCGATCGTTCCTGCAGTTGAACAATTACCTATCAGTCTTAACGCTCTGGTTTGTACGCTATCAAGAAGGCGCAAATGTTTGAGAAGCACTTGACCAAATATGGGAGTCATTCTCTAGTTTCGGGTGGATGTAGGCTTAATAAATTGTAGCCAGATGAGAAGGAATGAAAAATTTTCTGTAGTCTCAAGTAACCTAAGCACTTTACAACATTTTTGGCGACTTTAAATATGTGATCATTCCAATAAAGGCCATCGTTTACACACATACCAAGTACTGACGATTTTTCGGTCTTTTGGATGCAGTTAAGTTATTGCCTTAGATTTGGGGCACGGGTAGAGCTTGCTCAGCTCTATGGGCACTGCGGTGTCTGAATGAAATCTATTGTGCCAGAGTAATTGCCTTACTAATCTCCTGTCATCGAACCCTAATAGCTTTAAAACCGTTTTTCTAAAATTTACTTTTCAAAGTGTTCACTGCCATTAAAAAACAACTTGATTAATTTATTTCATACATTTTCTAGATCTATATATATAAAATAGGATGTATGTATGTATGTATGTATGTCCTGGGTAAACTCCTAAACCATCCAAAGGATTTTTATGAAATTTTCAGGGTAGACATAGTTTAGTCCAGAGATGGTTCCTGTTAAGGTTTGATCTTCATATTCCCAAAGGAACGGGGTTGGGAACGCAATATTAGAGACTACTCCACAGATTTCAAAAATTCTTTCAGCAATAGAGGTGCTACATTATTTCCCTTCATCAGTAACTTACTTACATTTCATTCACATATTTTCTTGGGAACGGAAGACTCCCACAGGAACTGGGTTAGGAACGGTAACTTAGAAACTGCTGGACAGATTTCGAAAATTCTTTCAGCACTGGGATGCCAAATAATCCCTCAGTAGCTTGGCGTGTATTTCATCCCTATAATCCTACGGGAATAGAAACAGGAATGGGAACGGGAACCTTCAAGTTACTTGACCGATTTCAAAAATTCTTTCAACTCTGGGATGTTATATTATCCCTCAGTGACATAGATTTATGTTTCATTCAGATATTTCTATGGGAACAGAAGATTCCCATAGGAACGGGGTTGGGAACGGAAACTTAGAAACTGCTGGATAGATTTCAAAAATTCTTTCAACATTATTGGTGCAACATTATCCCCCTTTACCATTTGTCAGTAACTTAGGCTATATTTTTCATCCCTATAATCCCACAGTATCAAAAACAGGAACGAGAACGGGAACATTAAAGCTACAAGACCGATCTTGAAAATTCTTTATACTCTAGGATGAAACATTATCCCTCAGTGACATAGATTTATATTCATTCACATATTTCCACTGGAACGGAAGATTCCAACAGGAGTGGGTTGGAAACGGAAACATAGGAACTACTGGAATGATTTCAAAAATTCTTTCAGTAGGTATTAGGATGCCACATACTCCCATATTAAGAAAGATTATATTTAATCCCCAAATTCCCACAGAAGATTAAAATCAAAAGCGGGAACTTTGAAACTTCAGACCCGAGCAAAGCCGGGCGGCTCAGGTAGTATTAAATACCTCTCTCCCACATTTAGATTTTTTTTACATTAAGGGTGTTTCCAACCCACAAAATGACAAAATCTTGGTGGAAAATTAAAGTTTACTCCTTAAATGTCCACCAAAAGATTTTTAATTAAAGATAAAATTTTATCAGAGAACGTTGGGAGAAAGATTTTATAATAATTTCACAAAATTCTAATAGTTTTTTAATTCCCATAATTTTTGCCTAGGTCACAGTGAGCACTAATGTTTTTTTCCCAAAGATGAAAACTTCTCCCATATTTCTTGACCGAAAAATGCTCCCTCAAATAATTGCACAAAACCAATATTTCAAAAAGAAAAAAAAAACTCACAATTATCCTCATAAAACCAATGACTTTTAACTTGGCATATCTTCTGTTAGAGGATGCAGATGATGTTCTTGTAAAAGATGTTTTATTTCATTAAATTTAAACCTAATTAGACATTGCATCCCAAATTCATCATAGGTGCTCTAGTTAAACTAGCTCTTGTGAATTTGAGGAATATTTTCATATCTTTGGAAAAATGCTGGTGTTTGACTTTAGAGAATTATCACTTTTCATAAATTTGACACATAAAACAGGATTTGTTAAGGTATGTAAAAGAAAAAATAACAATCAGAGTCACCAATCCCATCACAATCCAATTCCAAATTCTTTGCTCAGCTTTTAGGTTTTAAAAAGTAACTTATAAATCAACTGAATTGAACAAATCAAAGCATAAGTGCGCCTAAATGTATTCAATGTGCAAAACTACTCACAAAAGTTCATACACAAACCATTTGAAGCTTTTGTGAGCAAAGCTTCTAAACACACATCCAGAGCTTGAAGTCGTACTTACTGTTGACCATTAGAATTGTAGCTAAAATTCAAATGAACTGCCAGTTCTTAGTTGGGTATACGTATGGGAGTAGAAAGAAAAGAAGTGAATACAAATTTGGCTTTCAAAATTTAGCTCCAAACAAAGGTATTTTCGTTAGTCATGCTATGCATATGCAAAACGCTACACTAGAAAATCAATTTAAAGTGTCGGCTGTCGGCTTATTGTCATCCCATGCAAAGGAAATACCACAATTTGTCATGACTCCACAAACTATTCAAAATTCACTTGCTGATTGATATTTCTCTGTCAACAGCCTTGAATCTCCTTATTCTATTCATTTTGCTTTTTTTTCCTTGTTGCAGGGACTCGCACTTGTCAACTTGAATAATTACAACACCCATTCGCACTCGAACAGACATCCTTTGGTTGGAGTTGAAAACCTAGCGCAGCATTCCATCGACAAAACGCAATCGAGGTTTTTGTTTGTTTACTTGTGATGAGTGGTACACCGTGTTTGAGAGCACGAATATGGTGTGTGCTGTGGAATTGTGGGCCTGTTGGCCATTGCAATATCCAGAAACTGGTCTCTTTTCTTTTTATCACGCAACGGGGACGTTCACACTGTAGACTGGTTTTAATTTCCACCGTGAAAACGATTCATATTGACAGTTCATTGTAAAGTCGACGATGAAAAGAGAAGGAAAAAAAAACTGACCATGAATCCCCGCCCCATACTTGAAGAGTTGTTCTTAGACCATTGTATTTCAGGTACGCGTTGAAAATAATTAACATTTTTAACGATTAAACGCTTAAACTATTAATGTGCATTTAGTTTTTATATTGCTGTCTTACCATCTCTGGCATAAATTGCTGTTCATCTTCGGTCTAGGAGGATTGATGGCAATGTCAAGCTAATTGTTGTGGCTGGCTGGTGATTTAAGTGACTAGTAATGAACATTTTAACATTGGCTAAGTTGGCCAATTCAATTGACATAATTAGGCTTTGATGACAGGGCGTATGATGTTGGCAGACATGTGTGTTGAGTTTAGTGGTCAAACGAGTGTGGCAAAATTTGTTTTGAATAAAGTTCCTTATTTGCGAATTTGAAATTATGCAATAAAATTGGGTTTCAAGGTCAGGTGGAACTTTGATTGTGCTGTTTCTTTTTTTTGGGCACAAAAAGTGGGTAAGTTTTGCTTTTGGGTATTCGCTTGAAGGCATAGTGGTTTTAGTTTTTTTTTTGGTCTAGCGAGTGGGTGAGGGTTAATACACTTTTCTATTTGAGTTTTTTTGCGGTTCAGTTTGACTTTTTTTGGGAGCGGTGTGTAGGTCAAACTCAAAGCCTTTTATGGACGGTTTATCAAAGTGTCTATGACCTATGATAATTCAGAAATGACAAAAATTATAGATAAATTTAGAAGTGATTCGATTTGATGATGCGGTTGCATAGTACTGTGAAATGATGCAATCAATGGTATCACAGGACCATATTCACAGGTCACAGAGAGTCATGCATTTTAAAACCGCTGTTCAATTTGATAGTGTGTGAAAAGGATACTTTTGCAAGACCTGTTTGAACACCGGATAAAAGGTTAATTTCTTGGTTTGGGATCAGGTCTTCTCTTGAACGCATTTGGAAACATGTCAAGTTGTCAAGTCATTAGGAAAATACACCGTATCATGTTTTTTTCAATCCCACAAGTAATCTTAACACAAATTCGACTGAACGAAATACGTTAAAGAAACGGGGCGGCTTCGGAGTAAGGACCCAATCGACCTTAATTTTCCAGTTCTTGTCGTTGAAGCTGAGATTGTTAAAAAATTTTTTTGGGCTTTTTGGAAAAATGTCATCCATTTACGAGCTTGGCAAATCGCAAGAATATCATTTTAAGGCCAACATCGTTGAGGGGAGTCTCTAGTGGTAGTAACAACCCTATTTACTTAATCACCAACGCCTTACTTTAGCATCTACTTCACTTTGAAACATTAGTCTTCAAAAAAGAAGCAAAATCATTAATTATCATTATCACAATCATCAAACGAAGCAAATTGTTTAACATACACTCTACAGTAAGTTCCACAGTAAATCACATAAATCGCTTCCATAATTGGTGTCAGAGCATTAAAAATGTCTTCAACTGTTTCAAAGGGTTGTTCAACTTTCATAGCTCCTCTAATGACCTTCCGAAGTCTTTCTGAGCACTAACTTTCTAACCTCAATCCAAGAGTCATCATTTCTTTTTCCGTTACTCTTAAGCAGTACACGATGTACTGCTTTTCAAATAGAAAATTTAATCAAATACGAATGAAGATGCAAATGAGTAGAGATAAAAAAGGTCTGGACCACTGAATAAGTACGAGTACAGCATAGAAGTAACACTAGCAATTACTCTCACGCCACTTTTGTTAAGCGGCTGTTTTATGAGTCTTTTTTCATTTAAGTTTGAATGGTGCGATGTCAGCTCTAAGACTAGAGCTAATTATGTATGTATGTAAGTAGTAGCCGTTTTTCATTGTGTTCTATTTTCTTCAAAACAATATACAGACGTCTGGTCACCTGTGTTTTGGTAATGTTCTAAATTGGATTTAGTTAGCTTCTCAAAAGAAAAGCAAACACGCTCTACTGAGCTCTTGATATCTTGGCAGTTTAAGACAACTTCCATGCATTCGGATATTCCCTTGTTAATAACAACTTTCTGCAGAACGCTTTAAAATTATGTATGCAATTAATTTTTATTAAGAAGTTTATGTCTGCTTATTAGTTGAGTAAGTTATCCTAACAAGACCAATTAAGAACTAAACACAACTCCTTAGTGTTATGAGTAATTAAGTAAATTTTGTTTACCCGGAAATCGCATAATAAAAAAAAAACATGAAGTCAACACAACTCTACTATTCTCCGTAATTTTTGATAATGTTATAATTTTTTATTTGGGAGACTATTACGTAATAGTTGTTTTGTGTTGTCATGCACATTCACTGATAAATTTTATATTTGGTGTTTGAACGAATTAAAGTAGTGGCGTTTATTTTTATTTTAGGAAACAATACTAATGAATACTTTTAAGGCTTTTTATTGACTTCTTTATGTGGTAGTAAAATCCTTATCAGAAGCTTTTAATTGTGCAAAATAAAGAATTTTTTTTTTTTTTATAAAACAGACTTCAGAGATTCGAGTGAACTGAACAAGATTTAAAAGAAACTTGTCTACATTTATTTTTTGGGGAAACCAAATTTAGGAGCAACACTACACTTTTTTTTTTTGCATTTTATCTTGTATGGATCAACTGCTGACTCAAACGTTTATCTTAAGTCCGCTGTCTATTGACCTGATGAAAACCACAACCTCATTTACACAAACATTCAATGTTTGGAAATATGGTAAAGTTTGGGTTTCATACTCGAATTTTAACGATATTTTCTATCACCTAGTCATGGATTGGATCTCCCATCCAGCTTGACAACCAAGCCCATCGAAAAACTAAAAATCTTGAATGTGTTTTTTTTTACCCAATCCTAGCTGACCTCCCTGGCGTTGCCTAGATCTTACTTATTGCAAGCGTTTTTCACACAAAGTTATTAATACCAAAAATTGTAAGGAACACCCTCTGGGCTAACCTGAAAGTTTCAAGTTTTCTGTTATGGTAAAAATAAATAAATGGTGTGGAGCAACAGAGCGGGGAGCCACTGGACCTAGCGCATTTCTCACAACAAAGCCGTAAGGAAATGGAAATTTTTTGCCAACTCCGAACGGCTCATCGAGAAAGCGTTTTTCATAGCAAAGAATTTATTGTTAAAGGACTTACCGATTTCTCGATACTCTAGGAAAAACATTTCTTGTTTTATATTAGGATTCAAAACCTCTAACGTAACTGGCCGACTTTAAAAATATGGGGATGAAATGTAGTCAATTTTAGGCAAAATGTAATACCCTTATGTTGATGAATTTTTTGAAATCGGTTCAGAAATATTTGAGTTTCCGTTCCCTTTGGAACGGTTTTGGCATAAAAAATACCAAACATATGTACTTATAAAATTTCATCTAAATTGGTCTAGCTATTTTGGAATAACACTGGTGACACGGGAATTTTATGTATTAAAATATGCTTACTTAGGTGGGCATTACCGCCCGGGGTGAACCAAAGCCTCAACCAACATCTTCCGACAACGACTTTGATTTCAGGTGGGCTTTCTCCAGTTTTGCATTTGATTACGCCACCTTAGACGAGGTTTTCTCATTTCACGATTTCATGTGCTTTCTCACACTTGTAGGCCCTTATGGCATGAACACCACTTTCAATGGTAAACATGGATGCTAAGAAGAGAAATAAGCTTTAGTTCGAAAATGATTTGGTAACGGCTGAAAGTTACAAGATTTTAAAACTCATTAAAAAACCCCTGGGCTGATCACAGTTGTGAAGCATGAGATAAGGTGGAGAGCTTTGATACCTTTGAGATCACGATGCTAGCAATGTCGTCGAAATATGCAGAAAAAGGAGTAGAAGGACTCATAACCCTCTTTTTTCAATCTCTCCGGATTGGGAACTCGACTCTTCCCATTACTTCTACGTCGTTAAAAATTGCGGAGAAGGAGTTTTTGAAATTTGGACATATGTTTTTTTTTGTAGTTTCGGGGTCTACTATTTACCCTCGAGATTTTATCAAAATCGGTTCTCAAAAACAACAAAAAAGGCTTTGGCCAACTAGTCTATCGATTGAACAAAATTTCTACAAAATGTAAAGGTTGCAAATACTCAAACAGAAGACAGACCGAAGATAACGTCATTGCGATACTATGTGTTTGACTAGGTGCAGTGGAATAAGGCCATAAGTGTTTTGGAAGTAAGGGCCACGGGGTTATTTCCATGATAAAATGGCAACTGAAGCCAAAAGCCATAAGCAATAAAACCCACGGGTCCATCACGGACGGGTCATTACACTGAAGCAGGTAAGTGATAGAGATGAAAATCATAAAATGTTGTAAGATAACTCATCTCTCATTAACCCTTTCAGAAGTATGGTCTCAAAGTTTTAATTAGACTTTTCTAATGCTAACCTAATCTTAAATTTGTTTTTTAGGAACAAAAGAAAGTGACTTGTAATGAGGACATAAAAAACACCAAAAATTTTCTCAGAATAAACCTTCATATTGTTACGTGCACTTAGTTCGCAAAATAAAACTTCACCTTTCAATCTATTTCTATCACTTTTATTCCGTATCTATGCTTAATTCGATCTCAACTCGACTTTTGGACTATCACTGTATTTACTCTTAACTTTATCACTCTATAAACCAAACTGCCCTCTGGTTGCCTCGGGCGGGCTATTTATATCGAATGACATGCCATCTAGAACTCTCCAGTAACTTCCACATTGTCTCCACATTTGCTGTCAAGCATCTCTACACTCACACACACTGGCTTACAAGCAACGCCTGTCATTTATACCATTCCATTATAGTGTTGCCAGTTGTGTTTTCAGTTGAACGTTTTTCGATTAGGAAATTGGTATAAAATGTTGGGTTCACGTTACAATATGAATTAAATAGAAAATCGGATGTGAAAGACTTAAACTACTAAATGGCGTTACTTTACCTTTCTAAAGAGTCAGTTAAAACAAATGAGTTAGATATGTACGTACATCGAGTAAACATCGGTAGTAAGGCCTTAAACGGTTAAACTTATATCAGAGACCTCATTTCAAGACATCGCACTCGTTCAACTCTTAGTTTTAACACTAGTAGGCATGCCATGAACTGAACCCAACCCATCCAACCACATTATGTCTCAAAAAGCAAGAAAGTTCTTCAAACAGATAGACTAATAAGTCTGCTTATCATACAATAGCTTTAATTGGCCTATTCATCACTTACAACTTAACATTGCTTTAAGTTTTTTGATATCAAAGAAATGATTGTTATTCTCATCAAATATGCGACTTTGTCTTGCATTTGAAATGTATATGTATAATTCTACACTATTAAATAATCAATGCATGCATTGAGAATCGAATACATGTTTTTTTATATCTTTCAATTCTTCATTTCAACATCGCTATTAGTTTTACTATTAATCAAACTTATATAATTTTGTATGCATTTAGAATTACTGTGAGAATACTTGATGTGGGTGCGTTCACTGCCAATGTCATTTGTTTTGTTGGGAAGTTTTACGATAGTTTCTAGAAAATGGCAAATAAAAAGAATACAAATTAATTCTGTCACCTATTTGTCACTGACCATTCGTTTAAGGCGAGCTATTACTTTTGTTTCACAAGAGGCCGCTTCAAGGCTTGAATAAAACGTTGCCCTCTGGAAGTGATCTATAAAACTCTTTGCTTTGTCCTTGTTTGCTTTGATGTGAAGGAAAAGATCAACAAGTGTAAGGAGTAAATACTTTTTAAACTTAGCTTCCTGGATTCTAACATATCTACATTCCTTTATTTTCGCACTTGTCTTAACATAAAGCTGATTTAGTCTGTTCTGCAACAACATTCCATACAAGGACTTTGTTCTTTTGGGTTGGAAATTTTAAAGCGAAAACAAAAGTGAATCTGAAGTTCAATGCTCTTATGCAAATAAAGAGTCCCACTCGTTCTGTGATACCATAACAGTTTTAGCTTCCTACAAGAAGAGAGTACAATTGGTATAAGATGAAAACGAAGAAGTCAAATTGAATGACTCATTGTCTTTCGGTATCATTTTGTTTTTCGTGAAATTTCCATTAACGCTTTTATGGGTGTGAACTATGTATATGACTACTTTAATTTAAACCACTCAAGTTGTAAAAATTAATTCGGTGCCTAGTTTTTCAAGAAATGCGATAGGTACATGGCTTATGCCGTTTAAAAAATTAATTTCGTGAAACGAGACTTGTTGTTATTTTATTGTTTCGGTTGCGTAGACATAAAAATATAATAAAAACTTAAGGTTACATTGGTCTATCTTTTCTTAGGCATCATTCTTAGGCATTTTCTTACATCGCACTTATGAAATGGAAAAAAAAACAAGAAACAAAATTATTTGGACACCTGGCCTCATAATGATAAAATTGCGTTCTTACTGGAGATGTTTTTAGTTTTGTGTTATAAATAAAAATAAAAATTTAAATAAAGATAATCCTGTTGATGACATCATACAGACTACCATAAGAATGTTGTGCTTCTTCAACATTCGCAGTTTGCACTGTAGCCCAAGTTGTTTGACAGAGTTTCTTCAAGACTCGTATATAATACTCTTTATTGGTTCTTCAGAATATGCTTAAGATTTGAGTATTGGTTTGAGCTGCTTTAAGTCGACACCAATTTCGACGTTTTCTGATTGCGCAAATGAAAATCTTTGATTCAATTAAATTTTGGGTAAAAGTAGCCTAAAAGATCAGTAAATAGGTGAGTGAAACAAGTTTGGGGAGGACTGATGCTCCCAGTTTCGCTCTTCCATAACTTTTGGGGGAGACCAACAATTTTTCCGATCCAAAACGTCTATGTGAGGGAGCGTTTTTCATGGCAGTAGAACCTTGATCAATCCGGTCCTGGTATACGAAGAAGCATATACCTTATTTGGAGTGGATGGGAAAGCTTTTGGTTGCTTATACATAAAAATACTCGAATCAAGTTTTGTTCCCGTTTACGTTAAGAATTGAATTGTTTATAATAAGAATTGTTTCCCTTTATCCTCACACTGAAATCGCAATTGCGGGCGATTTCAATGTACACAATTCAGGTTGGCTTCGACATTCTGGCCAGACAACACCCGAAGGAAAATGTGTTGAGATCTTCGCTGAGTTTAACGAACTAACTCAACTTGTTGATGAGCCCACTCGGGTTCCAGACATTGAAGGCCATGCGGCCAACACTCTTGACCTATTTCTCACTTCTCATCCCGAAAAATACAGGGTTATAGTATTATCTCCTTTAGGCAAATCGGACCATTGTGTCATATCGGTAGATTTTTCGTTTTCCGTCACGGTAAAAAAAGACAAAGTCCCTAAAAGAACTGTGTGGAAATACGAGAAAGCCAATTGGGACGGCCTGAATAATTTCTTTCGAAATTTCAATTGGTCATTGTGCTTTCTCGACGGAAACGTTGATGCTTCAGCTGATATGATATCTAACGTAATTCTCAACGGCATGAGAAATTTTGTTCCTCACAGAGCAAAAAGTATCATCCCCAAAGAGAATTCGTGGTTTGATTCAAGCTGTTAAGAGGCGATCAGGGATAGAGAAAGAAGTTTTCGAAAATTTAAAGGCAACAAAGGAATAATAAATAGGTGCGTTCATTGAACTTAACCCAGGTTTGCCCCAGGTTTCCTTGACAACGCTATGAGTTGCCAAAGCCTGGGTTTTCCAATAGTCAAAAAAAAAAAAAAAAAAACACAAAATCATCACACATCCCTCTCATTTCAACAACCATTTGACAACTCTGTTCATTACCTAAACTCGCCCCAGCAAAAACATAGGGCGAGTTGAGAGCGAACCCAGGGCTCAAAAACCTTCAGTTTGACATTCAGGACGAGTTAAAGTTTTTCAAAAATGCTTTGCGGTGACCACAGGGCGACCCCAGGGCTTCTTCTTAACTTTATCAAATTCAAATTCTACTCAATTTTCTTTTGCTATTTTGACATCAAAACCCTGGCTATGTTCGTAATCGAATTTGAAGAAGCAGAGCGTACTCCAAAGTCGAAAAATCTAATGTGTTTTTGATCCTAGCCAAAACTAGAAACGGATCTGTAGAGATAGTCTCTGAATGACAACTCTGACAGACTAGTTCCCCAAGAGCTTGGGGATTCACGTAGCTCTTGAGTTGTTTATTTTGTTGCTCGTCATCAGATCAACAATATTTTCTAATTGGTATGTCCAAATTTTTCAAATTTAAATAATAATTCAATTTTTGATCAATGAATCACTGGCTGTAGATCCTGTGGATCAGAATCATGTTAAAATATTCAATAGAAAATAAAAACCGTAAGCAAACGTCATGTGCATACCTGACGACACTTAAACAACATTACCAGTCCATTGCTTCTTTAAATTTTCTAACCTTAGTCTAAAAATATTCGAAAGTAAGCATTCTGAGCACGTTTACTAGGCTAAAAAGAAGATTAATTCATATGGAGGTGAAACGAATCAATTCTCTTGTCCTAACGCAGCTACGCTGAATGAATTATTAAGTGTGAAGTGTGTAACTTCTATGAATAGAACACCTAGAAAGCCTAGTATTATCATAAAAATCTCATTCAAAACAGCCCATGATAAATGTTTGCAGTATTTGGCGCTCGATAGAAAAAAATGCGGTGCAGGTAGGTTCCACTTTGTGAACTATCTGATGAAGTGCTTAAACTACTCAAATGTCATCAGTGTCCAAGGTTACTCAAGCCACACGCTGTTTTTAATAAGAGTAGAAATTAATTCTGAGTCAAGTTTTACGGGTATAGTAATGATGCGACTCTAGAATAGCTCTAGCACTTTATATGCTAGAAGATTGTACAGCAAGATATTTAAATAACCATTTCCTGCACCCATAGAAGTAATAAAAAGTTTTAAGGTGCACTCTTTTGTTTATAAATCATAATAAAGTGTGGACAACGGCAGCGTGGCGATGCAAACGGGTTTTGTTTCAGTCAAAATTTATTGGTCGTGTGGGCGTTTTTTCGCAATAAAGTCTCTTGTTTTAGCATTTTTATAAAAATATAAAACATCAACTCGATCATCAACAGGTTCCAATAAGTAATCCAGATAAATTTTATTTTAACTGTGCCATTCATAAATTGCTGGCGAACGTTATCGTCAAATGTGTCAAGTGGGCAGCAGTCTGAATTATTTTACTGCCCCTAAAAAATATAAAAATCTCGACTATCTACGAATCTGCAAAAAAATTAATTAATTTATGAATTTCATTGTTTTGTTGACTAATTTGACACGATACAGACTTTTGTCCGCACAGAATTAGAAAACTGAGAAAAGAAGTGGACACCAACGAAATGTCAGCGCAGACTTTTCATTAGCTCCGACTTCGCATCTTGGTCTCTTTTTAGTTGGACTGTGCCTGAATAGGAATGATTATCGGAGATATTTGCAGCATGAATGGCTAACAGACCTTTCGAATTAAGAAAAATCACAAAGGGTTGAACTATTTCTTAGTCGTAGTAGTCGCATATTATTATGGTTCTTAAAATAAAAAAAGAAAAAAAAAATACAATGGAAAAAATTAACTAAGCGCCTTGTTTGAACAAACAACTGAACGTTAACATTTTTGTTTGTTCAGTTAAAATAACTAAGAGTTTTCGTGTATCGTTTCCACTTTCTGTAAACACTTCAAAATATTCTCCTCTCATGAACAGGAAATTATAAAGTACTCGCACGTACAAAGCAATCAAAATAAATCCAACTCAAATTACTTCTCCTCTGCTGGTTTTTAATAAAACGGAAACGAAACCAAATACGAATTTAGCGCTTAAAAGCCATTAATGCTCACGGAAGTTCAAAATATAAAGAGTTAGCAAAATTGTATTTCAATAGCATGATATAAGTTCAATAGCACATAGAAATGAACAAAATCTTTGATGACAAATGTTCGAAAAATCGACATTGTAGCCAGAGGTAAAGAAAAATACTTGAGTAATCTTTTTTTTTTGAAGAGCTGGTTAATTTTTTTTTAATTTCGCCTTGAATTGAAAGCGGTCAGTAAGTTATTGATTTGTATGAGCTTGACAAAAAGCAAATAAATAAGTAAACAAGTGTATTCCCATATTATTCTTGAAAATGTTTTGAGCAAAGTCTTACCAGTAAATTATTTGAATGTCTCTTGTGCTAGCTTTAACATTGGTTGACTTTAGTGCCTGGTGTATCGGTCGTTTCTAGGAAAACAAGACAAAGAGTCAAGATTGAAAATGATTTTGAAGAAATCTGGGATTTTCTGCGCAAAGTCGCAATAAGATTCAAAATTGTTCTAATGTGACTGGAAATTTGGATAATTTTTATCGCTGTGAACTTAAAAAGTTACATATTTAAAAATCTGTCACACTTTAATCCTATCTAAGTTTTCTTTCTACGGTTTCAATCATATTATACTAAAATCGATCTCTTCATATCTTGACAATCGAAAAGGTATTTCAGTTTCTTTTGTGGCGACCTACAGGTACATATACCCCAAGGTAGCCATCTCGGACCCCTCTTTTTTCCTCTCCATTGTGTCGAGAAGATCATCCAACATTCTTCCATCTCCCTTTATTCGTGAAATTTTTCGAAGTTAGCTCCAAATTTTTACTGTGCCAAATGTCGAATGAATTGAGATTTTTTTTGAAGGAGAAGACTATCCCGATTAGGACAGTTCTGATTAGGACAGTCTTTTTCTTCGTTATATGCTTCGATTGAATTGTGATGTAATATTCCGGTTTCAAACTTAACTTTCAAGTTTGGATTTGGTTTACAAATAACCAAACTATCCCACTTCATACTTATTTTATACATATTAAGGTCGATGAACTTTATAAAAAATTAATAAAATAACATTGAGTAATATTTTTCATCAATTGCTTTGCAATGTCGTGGCCAAATCAACGAGTCTAAGATAAATGATCAGTCACAAGTTGAAAAATCATCTTAACTGTCATTCAAAAGCTTGGCATCATTTGTCTTCCGATTACTATAATTAGTAAAAATTGAACGCTGTAAGTGGTGAGATAGAAAAATATATCAAAGAAACCGAGTGATACTCTCTTTTTTTTCTCTTTCAAGCAGAATGTTTATAAAACAATTATTAGAATGCATCCAACCCATTTTTATACAGATCAGTACTGTTATATCGAAAAATATCAGCCCGACAGCTTAAAGAGAAAGGCATTATGAGCTTTTGGGTTCATCGGCTTTTGAAAAATGCCCCAACCAAGAAAGGAAGTGTTTACAGTCTGGGTCGTGTCCAGAATAATAGGACATTGTTCATTAGAAATGACTGAGTGATATTGTTTAACAAGATTGTTTTAGACAAGAAATGACCCAATGGTTTCGTTTTACACGAAACAACACGAATTGCACGACTTGTGTTTTTTCCAAAAACTATTATACGAACTTTTTTTATTACTTGAATTACTCATGTGAGATGATGTTGGCTCCATTTAGTCACGTTTTCGATGAAACAAAACACCTGACTGTCATTTGAAAAAGTTGAACTTGCTTCATTTAAAATCTTTGGATGGAGAGTTTTGAAGTTTACTGAGGGCTTAGAAAATTAAACTAGCTGCGGCTTTGAACAGAGTCTCTAAAACCACTTTGCTGAGGCTTCAAGCCAACCCACGGCTAACGTTACCACCAGAACAAAAAATTAATTAATAATAAAAATTAAGCGCGTATAAGACAAACAAATACGATATGCTACAGTATTCCTACATAACAAATTTATGACGGCGCGGCGGGCGGAGCTTAAAAAATATGTAAAATGGCCCACATTAATTTATATCTAGTTTCTAAATTATTCAGTTTATGTCCCTTATCGGTCCGTTTTTCACCCGTACTCCAAATCATCTGCTACGTTCATTGTTCGTTGTAAATCAAAATTTTAGCTTTTCTATCTCCGAAATGCAATTACGTTTTTTTTTTTTTTGTAAACTATGTAACAACACTCAAGAACTTGAGCAACGTGTGACTTTAGAGTACCTACATTTAATTGAATTGAATACATTCTCGGCATATTATATCAAGCTTCTGTCACTAGTATCGGTTTCAGTGTTACATTCACCAAATGTAAAATAAATCCACCGCGCCGGCTAGATTTTGAAACAAAAATTGCAATAACAAAGTCTCTTTTCTGTGAACATAAAATTTTTTCTCATACGAACAATGGAGCCAAAACAAAATAAAAAGAAAAATACAAACGAGAGAAATCACAGACACACGATCCACAATTCATTTATCCGTAATGTCTGATATCGTACAGTTGAGCGTTGTGGGTAAAAACGGGTGCCATGGAATGCCAAGAGCTTATAGCTCCAACGAACGTTGTTTTTCCACTGATGATGGTCACTTCCATTCACTTGACTATTCACCAACTCTACAAGTATTACCAATAAAGAGTTCTTCCAACTGTGACGAGCTATCAGTGTGATTTCACCATCGGTGGTGGTAAAATATAGTAAACGATCGTCTTGAATCGAAGTAGCTTGTGTAGACTTTCCGAGTTAGTAAAGCCCGCCGAAGAATTAAAATTGATTTTGTGTTTTGCATATTTTATTGTTTTCAATCGCTCTGTGGAAAGTGTTTTTGCTTTCATTCGATTTGGTACGAGTTTCTGTCCATAAATTAACAAATATTTTTAAAAACGAGAGTGAAATCGGTCAGTGAAATAAAAGTTGTTGGTAACGGAAAAAAAAGTTAATGAAGTTGTGAGATACCTGCCAAAATTGCTTGCCGAAGTTTGCCAATTTGACGATCGATCATAATAAACGATCGTGATTGGTTTGTCTTTTTGAAATAAAGTTGTGAAGTAATTTCAATTGAACATAGGTACGTGAAATAAAGAAAGAAAGAAAGTGGTACATTCACTTCAACTACATTGCCTGTAAGTACATGCACATTGAATTGACTGTTTTTATGATTTTTTTTACACACAGTCATACAAGTAACGTGTTCATAAGTAGTTGTGGTTGATGTGTAAGTCAATATTTTGCTTACGAATGTTGGGCGTTTGTGCAAAAGCAACTGAAAGTTTTATACGGGAAACGATAAGACTTTTATCACTTTCAGATTTCCTTTTTGATATTTCTTGAATGTGGGACTGTAGTAGCATCTACTGGGCAGTGGACCGAATAGTTGTGATTGCTTTGCATTGAGAATGGTTACAGTGCTCACTTTTTATGGAAAATTACTGGGAAAATAGTTTTTTCATAGCACTACACTTTCAGTCTGCAGTGAAGTTAAATGAAGTCTTTCTAGACTTAGATGTATGGGGAACTGCCCGAATCCCAACGTTGACTACTATTAGCAGTAAGAGCAACAGTATTTAGTCAACAATAGTTCTTTAGAAAAAGTTTCCTTTACGCTGAGAAATTTACTATTTAATGGTACGGAACCGTACGGCCCAAGGTCGAAATTCCATACCACTTTATATTTATTTCTAAATTACTACAAATTCATAATCATATTGCTAGTTTTCCACCACTTCTTGCAAAAAAATATTCACTTTAACAAAAAAAAAAAAAAAAAATTGGCATGAACTTTTTCGACAACTTAAAAGCCTATCTTCAAATGCACAAACTGGGCGTATCAAGGGAGGATTGATGCATGCATGAGAACTGTACGGAGCATTAGCTGTGTTAAAAGGCCAACTGCAAATACTATAACGCCAAATTCAAATAGTTGGCTCTGTTTCACTTTGACAAACATTTGTACTTCCAAAATATATTGACAGGAAGACCAAATCGGTCAAGGTGGAATATCGAAAATTCTGTGACCCATTCTGTCGCACAACTTCTTCAAAAGGCAATTGGCCAATTTTGGTGCCAACTTTGTGAAATTCTTATTCAATAAACCAACCGGAAATTGGCACCAATCTATGTATGGTGAACAAATAATTTTACTTATCTTTCTGTCTCGTTAAAAAAATTCTAGGTCTTACTTTGGGAATATTTAATTTTTTGAAAATTTTCACAGACATGCTAACTATTGCACCACGAATATAATAGTATCAGTTAATTTATGTAGCACATAGATCTATGCGACTGATTATACATAATGTGCATTGTTTTTAATAATCAGACCGTTTGTTCACCTTTTTTTTTTTTTTTTTTAATACATATTTGTAATTCCTTTGAACTTCGATTATCTTGTCACGAGCGAGTTATGTTTTCTTACGATATTACAGGTGGCATAGTTATTTGGAAAGTTATTTGGAATAAATTTGTTCTTTACGATGACATGCATTGATTGAGCTCGTTAACTCGCACGGAAAATAATTTTGACAATCGCTTTAACTACTGGAAAACGTTTTACATTCCATAGTAAAAAACGTTTTTTATTTGAAAGTAGGCAACTATCGACAATGATGCTGGATCAAAACAGTTTTGTTGAATTCGCTCTGTGTCAGTTAGTCAATTAGTCATTTGAAAACTGAACATCGTTGAATGAAACCTGTGTAAATTGTAAAACCCCACAAATGTTTTTTTTATTATTAGTTATCGCTTTTACGAAATTGTCACACTAGAGGCTCGTGGTTTGAATCCCAACAGAAACGAAAAACGTTTTCTCACGACTATCACCGCTCTCGAGGAATTGGCAAGACCTCCGATGGTAAATTCATTGCCATGAGAAGCACTTTTTCGATAAGCCGTTCGGAGCCCGTCCCCTCTTTTGCCTCACAAGGCATGGAAAAAATGGCCACGCAATATCAGTTCTTAAGAAAAATGTATATGAAATATTCTTTTTGTATGAAACTTTTTTAATTGAAAATTGTGAAAACTTTGAAAATTATTTTGATAAATTTGAATTGTTATGGAGCGCTGCAGTCCGAACTCAGACATATGGTAGAGCAAGTGGAGGAATGGTTTTTGGGATAAATAAACAGTTTTCGTCTCAAGCAAATTGCTGTTTTATAAGGAAAGAAGGTAGAGTCCTGGTGAAAATGGAAATTGAAGGATCAAGTATGGAAATTTGTCCAATATACTTAAACTGTTCAAACTGGCAAGTGGAATATAATGAGCTCATCGATTTTCTTCTCAATGTAGGATGCAAAAATATGCTTTTGGTTGGCGATCTGAATGCGAGAGTTGGAAGCGAACAAGTAACACCTATCTACAAAGGCGAATTCCAGTGTTTTGCCAATGTTACTAGGAAATCGAAGGATGAAACCACAGACGCTAAAGGCAAACAACTTATCGAAGCGTGCGAAACCTTTGATTTATGTTTACTAAACGGAAGAACAAAAAGTGATTGCGATGGGGAATATACATTTATAAAAGGAAATGGATGCTCAGTAATTGATTACGCACTTATAAGCGGAATATGGCACGAAATGATACAGGATATGCATGTAACATCCCAAACTTTTTCAGACCACATGCCACTGTCTATCCAAGGAACAATGAATAGTAATACCAATATGACTAAAAATTTATCTCTACTGCCAAAACTCATTTGGAAAGATAGCTGGGTAAATCAGTACCAACAACAATTAGAGGAATACGTTAGAATACTGGAATTGGACTGGAACAACGCACTCTTACACCCAAGTTTTCTGACTAGTATAATCCAATATATAGCACAATCTAAAACCAACAGAAATAAAATAGAAAAAAACAACCATGGTTTGATGAGGACTGTTACAAAGCCAGGAAAAAATCGCTTGGATCTCTTAATCTCTTTAGAGAGCTGAACACAGCAACGACGAAACAAATCTATATAGAAGCCAACTGTCGGTACAAAGCTATTTGCGATAAAAAGAAAACATTGTACTTCAATGGAATGGCATGTGAAATAGCTAATATTTCCAATAGCAAAGAGTTTTGGACTATTGCAAAAAAACTCAACGGGAACAAACACAAAGTAGGCACTCTCGTTGAAGTAAATACATTAAAAGATCATTTCCGAACAATGCTTAATCCAGAGGAACCACAATTATCATATATGTATGCAATGCCTCAAGTAACTGATGACACATTGGACGTTCCATTTAACATGCAAGAGCTTTGCGAAGTGTTGAGAAAAGCTAAACAGAACAAAGCACCAGGGGAAGATCGAATCCCTTATGAGTTCTTCAAAAATGCTCAGAATAATTTCCTTGAAAAAGTCTTAAGGTCACTTAATAATATATTCAATGAGGCGAAGGTACCAGAAGAATTCCAAAAATCGATCATTTTCCCAATATACAAGAAAGGTGACCCTAATAACGCAGCGAACTACAGAGGAATTTCGTTCATGAATACGATATCGAAAATTTTTACTGGTCTGTTGAATACTAGGCTTTCAAAATGGGTCAAAGAAAACAATAAGTTGAGCCAATTCCAAGCAGGTTTTAGGGAAGGTTTTTCTACAGACCAAATCTTCAATCTAACAAGCATCGCCCAATGCTAACTTAATCGGGGCAAAAAACTGTATGCTTTCTTTATCGACTTTCGAGCGGCTTTTGATATGATCAGCAGAAACTGTCTATTTTACAAACTGTCACAAATCGGCGTATCAACAAAGTTCGTAAATAATATAATAAGTCTCTACAGTGGTAACAAATCAGCAATATGGAATGGAGAGAGCTATCAGATTGGTTTGGAATAGACACAGGTGTAAGACAGGGATGTCTTCTAAGCCCTTTGTTATTTTCACTGTTTTTGGATGACATAGCAGACTTCCTACCGGCAGGAGTGTGTAGTGGAAGGAATCAAAGTAACAACTTTACTTTTTGCAGACGACCTGGTAGTTTTGGCAGAATCACCCAGCTCTTTACAGCTTATGATAAATAAGCTAGAAAAATACTGCAAATATAATTGTCTACAAATCAATACGACAAAGTCAAAAGTACTCGTGTTTAGAAAAGGATCAGGTCGCTTAGCAGGAAACGAAAAGTGGAAATATGGTGGGGAAGATTTGGAAGTTGTCAAATCATATAAGTACCTAGGTGTTCTGATAAATCATGATCTTTCATTCAAAAAGCACTTTAAAATGAAACTTTCCGATTCGAAAAAGGCGATAAATTCAACTTGGCGAAACTTGATGGCAAATGCAAGAGTTGGAATTCCATCGAAAATAAAAGTTTTTGAAGCGGTTATGCGGTCCGTAATGTGTTATGGGGCACAGGTTTGGGGAGGCAAATACTATGAAGATGTAGAGAAACTTCTGCGGTTCTTTCTCAAAAAACTCTATCGGCTTCCATCAACCACCCCAAATTATATGGTTCAAATTGAAAGTGGAATGTCTCCCTTATTTGTATTTTCGCTTAAACTAAACATGAGCTACATAACAAAAATCCTAAATGGGGATGATAATACTCGCCTGACCAAGGCTCTTGCCAAAAAAGCCATAAGGACGAAAACCCTTTTCTTCAAAGACTGGGAAAATATTTCAGTAAAATATAACATCCATCTCGATTTGACTGAAAACAACATCCCAGAGTGGAAAACTATATCTGAAAAAATTATCCTGGATGTAGAACAGGCAATCAAAACAGAAAATGTAATTCAAGCGGAAAGTTCAAGAACACGGGTTGTTTACCGACAACTAGAACACCAACAAGTAAACTATGCTAACACTGGACTAAGTACAGCACAAATATCAATGGTAATTAGAGCGAGAGGAGAACTTCTTAAGCTAAACTATATGCCACATCGTGAGGATATTGCATTTCGGTGCACTCTATGCAATACTGGAGAAAACGAAGATGTGATACATTTTCTTGGTGTTTGCCCAATATTGAAGGAGATAAGGCGTAGTCATTATGGAACGGACTTTATGACCATCGAAGATGTCAAACGCGTACTTAACGATAGCGAAAATTGGAATAAACTTGCCTCCTACTGCCACACTGCTCTCAAGTATAGAACAAGAATAATAGATGAAAATTTTTAAATGTTTGTAACGCTACTTTTACTATTAATTTTTTCCTTTTTGAACTGAATATTTATGAATAATAGTATTAACTTATAATAATTCTTTTTAAATTTGTTGTCATTTCTCGGCAGACGGCTAAAGCCATGCTTAAATGTACCAAATGAAAAACATGTAAATGAAAACCTATTAGTGATTAAATAAAGTACCATAATAATAAATAAAAAAAGAAAAATGTGAATGCTGCTCTAATCTTAATGACAAAATAGTTGATAGCAAAAGAATAGAACTTTCAACTCATGCTTTTCACTCCCTGTTCTCCATGGGTTACTGAAATTACGATATTAAATCAAGCAGTGTTTAATATTTTGCTAGATCCAATGCATTGGTGTTTGTAGTACCCGTGATTCAATGGCAAGAGTGTGGGACTATTGTGTGAGAGGTTTTTTTTTTTTTTTTAGTAAATTTAGATATTTTTGAGCAAAGAATTGAGAAGTTTTTCTGAAGTATGTGTTACTGACATGAAAATTTCTATCTAGCTTGACTTTCTAAGACTGGGCAAGAATTGATGGAGCCTGTGATCACAGGAACGATTGAGATAAATGCACTCGGGCCTCGATCATCCCGAATTGTTGTGCCAGAATATTTTTTGGTACGAGTACGATAACTTTGCCGACAAAAAATAATAACGGATTTTGGTAGAGGAGTTCAATACAAGCATTTTTTACTATGGGAGGGGAGGGGGGTCTATCTCCCTCCGTTTAGGTGGAAGGGGCAATTTTATAAAAATTGACTTAAAATCTAAAAAAAATATTGTAGAACAACGGGAAAAATTACAGATACAATTTATACTTACAATTTGCTTATGTGCAATAAATTTCCGTATACAACAACTTTCCGCATGGCCCGCTTCGCGGGGGCTCATTATTTTAAACCTTTTTCCGCAGGGTTAAGCTGCTCATGCTAAATATGAAAATAGCAATTATTTTTCTAACTGCAAGTTATTTGATTGAACTGAATAAAGTTTTGTTGCTATTTTCATATTTAGCATGAGCAGCTTAACCCTGCGGAAAAAGGTTTAAAATAATGAGCCCCCGCGAAGCGGGCCATGCGGAAAGTTGTTGCATACGGAAATTTATTGCACATAAGCACCTGTCTGATGAACTTTTATACTTTCACTAGTCTATTCCTTAACATTATTATAAATTCGTACGTATTTCCATAAGTTTTTGAAAATATTGCATACTTCAATAGTTTTACTATTTTTCAATTATCTCAAAAACTATAAGACATATAAAAAAGTAGTTTGCAGCGTTTGATAAAAATTTTTTTAAAGCAACTAACTACATCAAAATTTTTTTTTATTGACATTTGTCATCACGAGAAACATAATACTGAAAGTGATTTTTTCAAATTTTTTTTCCTAAATTTTGATTTTGAAGTCAGTTATTTCAAAAACTATAAATTAAAATCACTTGCAGATTTTTGGCTTCCGTAAAAAGTATAAATCGTATCTGTAATTTTCCCCGTTGTTCTACAATATTTTTTTTTAGATTTTAAGTCAATTTTTATAAAATTGCCCCTTCCGCCTAAACGGGGGGAGATAGACCCCCCCCCCTCCCATAGTAAAAAATGCTTGTATTGAACCCCTCTACCACAATCCTTTATTATTTTTTGTCGCCAAATTTATCGTACTCTCCCCTATTTTTTTATACTTTATTTAATATGGCATCGGCTGCCCGAATGTGTTCACGTAGCAAAATAATGCATCATCGTTCTTAACGATATTCCTAAGACCAAAGAGATACATCTTTTTAAATAAACTAGAAGGAATAGAGAACAGCTTTTTTTTAAAATGGATACTTTTCTTCAATCGACATCTACCGTCACCGTAGATTATGCCTTAGACCAGTGAATACCACAGTTAATGCACAAAATCTTAGTGTTTCCCATTCAATTCATTTCAACCTGTCATTCTTTGATTCCTGTTGAAAAACTCAAGTCCCAAGGTTGAGCATCTTTGGATTGAATAAAAGTTATTTTTATCGGTTCCCAAGATATACCTTTATTCGTCCGAGTGAAGATAATTTTTCCATTATTTGCTCAAAGCAACATGGTCCATGATAAATTTCATATGCAGATTCATTTCAAAATTTCAGAAGCTGCTTTTTATATCTTTCGATGTTAAATGTGTTTGTTCATTAGTTATTCTATATTATAAAATCGTTCGGGGGAGGGAAGGGGGTCTATCTCCTTCCGTCTTGTCTGGAGGCGCAGTTTTATGTACAACTGACATAATTCTTTAAATAATTCAAAAAATGATCATACTTCTTTGAAACTTATCCATATGCGGGCATAAGTTTTTAAAAAGCGTCGTTCAGGCTCTCCACAAGCTAACGTTGTTTATCATTCTATTAATATTGCCATTCTTGTATAGGGTAATCAGATCATTTCTCAATGAAAAGAGGACATCAATAGGAATCTCAACTTAACCAAAGAAAGCTTTTCTTGAAATGTTTGCTTACACAATTTTTTCAAGCTTTGTGCTAGCTGATTAATTTTTAAAAAAGATACCGGACACAAAATTAAACGTCAAAAAGAGGTGACGAGACACCCAATTCCCGAAAAATCTTGTACAACAATATTTAGAATGGTCTTAATCAAGCAATGTATGGAGCTAGTGTTTATACAAACGCATTTTCCTTGTTCTCATAATATGACATACATTTTAAAAAGAAGCTTCTTCTCGAGAGATATCAAATTTGTAGGGAAAAGTACAATTTTAAAAAGAGCGCCAATTGGCAAAAAAGGAAGAAAAAGAAAACCATCTAAAACGTTTTCAATTCCACTCTCTCTTCATCAGATATCCATTATTCTCAAGAAATCTTTTCTTTTAATTTCGTTCGATATTTAAACACATTCAATGAGTTTGTGTGCAAAAGCAAAATGTTTGGGATCATTAGTCTGATGTTTGAGGTTTAAGTGTGATATGATTACAGTGAAGAAGGAAAGATTAAAACTCAGTTGGTATGTACTCTGTGGTTACGCAGTTCACTGACATAAAAAAATGATCACTAGTCAAATGAATATGTGGTTTGAACTTAAAATTGTAACGTTCCACATATTTATATACATACTTCATACTATATACAGTCCGTAACAGTGGGATAGCCTCACGCATAAGTTTTTCATAAACTTACTGTTCTTGCATCTATTTGATCTGTGCCTATATAATATTTTGGGTTTGTTTGAAAGTTAGAATTGAGTCTGTTCATAACAAGAAAAGTTTCAAATAGTTTCCAGAAGTTAAAGAAATTATCTAAAATTATTCGTATGGATACACTAAAAAGCAATTTTTTTGTAACATTAGAATAGCATCACCTTCTTTATTGGATTTAAAATGAAAACTAGACCATTTTTTAAAGAAAAGTTTTTATTTATTTATTTCTTCTGCTTTCAAAATTATCTCAATACTTTGTACAACCCCCCTTATTTTGAATAACATCAAAAATTCGGTACTTTAGAGAATCATACAAAGATTTTAATAAATCATGGGAAATTCTTGGGCAGGCCACTTTAATGCCTTCAATGGGTTTCTCTTTATTGGTGTACTGCTTCCCACCTTCATACACTTTTCGTATCAACCAACCCCATACATTTTCCATGATGTTCAAATCTGGTGAGTAAGGTGGCCAGGAAAGTTACTCTATATTTTGACTTTGTAGCCAAGTTTAAATTATTCCAGCTGTGTGAATGGGAGCATTGTCCTGCTGAAAAATGATCCGCAGTGGTCCAAAAATATCCTGGAGCTGTGGTAGAGTCGTTTCCAGTATAGTTTTGTAATACGGTGCTGCCATTCTACAGTTTACAAAAACCAAATCGATAAGCCATAAGCCGAGTTTTATTGAGAATTTCTATATTCACTTATGTTCACTTAACTTGCGAGTATCAATGAAACGCTTTATGTGGCTATATTCACTTACCCAGTTCACTTTCACAAACTCCATTTACCAACCATCCCTGTTGTTCACTTAGGTAAGTGAGTTTTTTTTTGTTCGCTTACGCAATTCACTTAGGGGTTGTTGTTGATTCCCAATGAAACTCGGCTATAATATGATATGGCACCCCATACCATGAAGCCTCCTTCACGGCTGCGGTGACGGTCCAAAAACATTTTTTCTTTTCTTAAATCATTTAAAAAGCTCTTTTAATCTCAAATTTTCTTGTTCTTAGCTTGTCACCCAATGCATTTTTCCTTAGCAACACATCAAAGAGCACTCAAAACACATAGTTTGAGAAAAAACAATATGTGAGGCTATCCAATTGTTACGGACTGTATATACGGGACAATACATAAACCCTCCTCAATGCCAGAATTATCTATTTTCTACTCCTTGGGAAAAGAATTGAGGTGATGATCGTGGCTTGAGTGTGTTCGCCAACTACGTGGGAATATAATTCCCAGATATCTATGTACAATGTACATCTAATAGCTTTTGCATGAATATTTCCTCTCGACGAGGAAATGATCTCCCAGAGCTTGTGGTGCCCTCCTATTTTTTAAGTTATAAAAGGAATTCAAATGCTCTTCTCCACCTTAAATTCTTGACCTTTTTCCGGAAACTTCTCAAATTTAGTCTTCTATTTTTTGTTAACTGCAGCCATGTAATTTTAGAAGTACCTGACTGTCATTTACACCAAAAACTACTCCTTGACATTTGACAGTATACTTATAGTACAACCTTATGTTAATACCATCCACTCGATATTACTTATAAAAGACTTACTTTTTGGATTTTATGATTTAAGCCTTCAGGACGGAGGTATAACTCAATCCGCTTTTTTAATGCAAATGTTAAAATAACAATTAAGTAAAACTTGCTGTGGTATACAAAATTAAAATAGTGGCTTTATTTTATTGATTACTTAGAACTCCGCACCCACAGCGCAACTACGTGTCACCCTGCCCATGAATTTTATTTCAATTAATTCTTTTAATGAGCTGTTAACTGTTTGCATTTAGTTAAAGGCAGTAAAATTAGTTAAACCTTGTTATTTCTTTCTGCAGATTAAAACCACAACAAAAAAAATACAAGAAAAAATAACCAAAATAAGAAAGAATGTCTATCTAAATAGAAGTGCAGCCTACAATTTTTTGCGTCTTTTCTGATTGGCGTCAAATCTTAATTTTGGGATTATCGACGGTTTTTTTTACGCTCAACGCCATCGAAACTTGTTTGCTTGCTTATAGCTTGCTGCTTCATCAATCACTTAATTTGAAATTAGTTAGAATTCTAACCGAACAATTGTATTGCATATTAATTACTTAAAATTAATAGTTTATTGTGGTTAAATGAGACGACTAATGACGCATGCGAAATTAATTTGCAAATAAATCTCAACATCTATTCATGTTATTCAAGGTGGAAATTCGGTTGCCGGATTAAGACACTCTGGCGCGTGTTTACCAAAACACCAAAAAACTTGATCAAATCAAAATGTTCAACAAGAACAAGAAGCTTTTGGTGTTTTGTTTTAACTAAATAATATTTTGAATAAAAAACAAATTCACTTAGTTGGATATTCCCAACTCCCAGGGCTGTATAATTTTTTAACCGCAAGAAAGTTTATTTCTGCGAGCACGTGTTAGAAAGAATGTTTTTGAAATTATCATCCTAAACAGAGTTTGTGAAAGAAAAAAGATTAGATGCTCTCCTTATTTGCACTACAGCTCACTTATTTTACGTGCAAAAGACTTTTAATAGTGCTCATTTTAAAGCTTATTTCAAGCACTACAAAACATCTTCTGGTGTTAGAATGCATAAAATGCATCTGCTCGCCGCTAAATGGCATTGACAACAACGATTAAATTTCAGACAAAATAAAAAATGGCTTTTGTTTTTTATATCTAGCTTAATATTGTTCTTAGAATACTTTATAAATAACCAAATTGTTTATTGATTTACTTGCTACAATTTTGTTCTTTATAAAATTTTCGATAAAACGTATAGTTTTGGAGATATTTGCAATAAATAGATGAAAAACGTGAAAAAATTGCGAATTTTCAATTGCCAATAACTCGAAAAGTATTGGACTTAAAGAAAAACTTCATATTTGATTTTTTGCTTAAAATTAAGCCTTTTATCGATATCCGAGGTTATTTTGAAGAAAAAAAATTCACCCCCGAAAAGGGGTGGCAACCACCCCCAGGGTGGTGGCGGTGTTCAAATCATTTTCACTTTTGAAGTTAAGGGTGAGATGAGCCTAATTCCAAAATTTCATGCAAATCGGTTCACAGTAAAAAAATTCGGACCTAAAATGCTTCATTGACTGCACTATTAATACGATAATAAATTTTAAAATCATTGAAGGGTAAAAAGCTAGTGATGTCTTCTGTTCTTTTTATTTATCTCAACAACCAGTTCTTATACCAAATAATAAAAACGCATTAATGTAGTGATTTGAGCTTCTCTGTTTGATTGACAATTTTTTAAAGACGGCTTAGCTAATCAGAACTAACTGATTTTCATTGAAATCTGATAAGGTCGATCATATCGATGTCAAGTGTATTCATATTTTTTGTAAATACATTCAGAACTGTCAGATTGTTCTTTGTGACGTGTTTGATTTAGTTGACATTGCCTGTCGCATTTAAAAACTAATGGGGTCTGATTTGAAACATTGGAAAAATTAATGGGGTGTCTAGACAAATTTTTGTTTTTTGATACAAGGGCAGGCACCTTAATATACTCTGTTTGTACGAAATTTTGTTTATGGTAGGTATACTGCATTGGACAAAAAATTCAAATTGATTTCGAGCATACCCGGAAACTAATTGAATTAACATTTTTTTTTTTTTTAATTTTGACATTGGGACAATAAAAGGGTTTGTTGTCGAAGCTCTATAAACAAACTGCTCGTTAGAAGAAAGAAGATAAGCATCGAAGTTCTTTATGGGTAGCAAATGTTACATGTGGTTTTTGTTTGCCTGCAGATTCAAAAGAAGTTGGTCTGTTCCAAACCTGAAAAACACGTCTTTAAGATGTAAATACACATTATTGTGAATTTATGTGTCCATTGTGGAACGATTTTCTCTTCGCCCACTTTAATTTTGGTGGTTTTCATCTGCTTTGCTTTTTCCTTCTTTCCATGTCATGTTACAAAACCCTTTACAGTCTCTGTCTTCACCAGCTGATCAATCAATGTCAATGCAATTTACCACTGAAAACGGTGCACACGTCATTTTTCACACATTGACCAGAAAACGGGCAGCGTATAACCAACCAAACTTGCCTCTAATGTCTATGAAAAATAAAACTCGATCTACCTACCTTAATTGACGATGGATGGCAAGGTATGTACGTAATGCATGGTGTTGGCGCGGCGCGGCGGCGCTTGTGTATCAGTCGGTACGATTGTGTATTTTCTGTGAGTTTTGGTTCGAATTTTTTATTTTTTTACGGAATACTCACTCATTGCCGCGATAGGTTTTCAATTTGCATCATCATATTATCTTCAGGGTCAGACAGAAGTTTGGGGCTTAAATTCGTATGAAATGAATGTGTTGAAGAAAAAAAAAACAACTATTGAGATGTCTGAAAATTAGGTATCAGGTGGGTCATAACGCGTGTCATCAGTTGATGATGTTGAGCTGACGCTGTCTGCGGTTTAATTGACCTTAATCAAGCGGTGAATGATTTAAATAACGAGATCTTGGCTTCTTTTAGATAAATAAGAGAAATTCCAAAGAAGGGTTAGGATTTATTGGAAATCTTTGGAATAGTCTAAAATTACTGAAATATGGGACACGGGAGTGAAAGTACAGCTGCGTGGCATAGTTTAGTAATAAAAACTATGAAAGGAGTGCAGTAAGAGGAGGGACCGGTTACCGTTTAGGAAGTACTGACATAGAAAGAAGTGTTATACTTTTGGTGGAAAATGTTGTGGAATGAAAGTTAGTTGTTTTGAGGTCTAAGAGACTTTTTTGACATCAAAGTGAAAGTCTTTTGGTATTCGTTTTAAGATGATTGTATTCACTTGTATATTTTTCTTTCTTTCATCTCGCATCGATTATCACTGTCCAGAACCTTTTCAATTGACTCGTGCTTATGTTACTCGTGGCGTATTGGTTTAAAAGTCTGCTGTTATGTGGGAGTATTACCCATGGCGAAATGGTTAGCATGTCTACCTTTTACGCAGGTGGTTCTTGTTTCGAACCCCAACAGAAGGCAAAAAAAAATTTAATTCCCACTCGTATCGCTTTTTGCGATGGTAATATCATTGCCATGAAAAGCGCTTTTTCGTTTGGCCGTTCGGAAGCAGGAAATTTTAATCTTTCGCTTACATGGCATGAATATGAGAAATGCTTTAGGCCACGAGGCCTCCCGCTTTGTTGCACCATCCTATTTATTTATTTGATACGTGGGCGTACGAAGTTCGAATCTCTGAAACATCTAAATATATCTCAGGGGCCTTCCGTAGCTTGTCAACAAGATCCCAAAAGATATTACACTGCCATAAGTCTCTGGAGCTCACTAAGCCGTTCAGAATCTGGCAAAATATTTAGTGGAGGATATGGTTGAAATAAATAAACTTTTTTTTGATGAATACTACAAGAAATAATACGTTGTATAGTTTCTTACTTTAGCCATAGACTTGGGTACTCTATTTTTTCAATTCCAGTCTCTAAAAGCTTTCTGTTAGAAAAAGGAGTACATTTAAAGCGGCAGGGTGCTGCTGAAATAGTAGTTATCCGGCTGCAACTGTAGCAGAACTTTAACTCCTCCTGGAGCATAGGGCAGCAACCAGATCCCTCCATCTGTCCAACTGTCTTAGCTGTGACCACAATTGAATACCTTGAGACTGAGCTTCTTTCCACCTCCATGTTGTTTTTGGTTTTCCAACGAGTCTCTCACCCTGAGGATTCCATTCGAATAATTGTTTCGCTATGTTGTCGTTAGGTTTCCTCAGTGTATGGCCTATCCAACGCCACTTACGTTGGGTGATGTCTGCTTCCAATTTCATCTGTCCGGTCCTATTCTATTCCATAGTTCAACGTTTGATATGGTTTGCAGCCACCGGATCTTCAGAATGTAGCGCAGACAACGGTTGACGAAGGCCTGTAGCCTGCTCGAGATGTTGACAGAGCATTTCCATGTTTCAGAAGCATATAACAGCAAGTTGGTTTCGAAGAGTTTCAAATTGGTGCGTAGCCATATTTTGCTTGAGTTCCACACAGTAGAAAGGATTCCAAATGCACTACGGGCTTTGTTTATTCTATTGTTAACATCCAGGTCCGTTCCGCCATCAAGTGCAATAAAACTGCCCAGATAATTAAACTGCGTGACCTTCTCTATGGTTCCTTAGAATAACTTGTTGTGTGCTTTGGCCGGTGGTCATTATTTTGGTCTTATTTGCGTTGATCCACTTCTCCATTTAGTTGCAGCGAATGACATATTTGATTTAAATTAGCCGTGTTGTTTGACATGAGACATACATATATCGTCAGCATAATCTATGTGGCTAAGTTTGTCAAACAGACCCCATTGGATACCGTGTCTTTCAGTTGTACCCACAGTGGCAGTCATTACATCGTCGTTTGCTAGCAAGAACAGAATTGGTGACAGGACATCTTCTTGTCTCACTGCTTGGCAAACATCAAAGGAGTCGGATAGCTGTCGATTGTGCAAAACGAAACCCCTTGCGTTGTTGTACGACTCTTTAATAACAGCAACAATTTTTTCAGAGATACCTCTCGCAATAAGCGATTTACCCTGTTGAATGCCTTCTCAAAATCCACAAACATGAGGTACAGGGGTGATTGGTACTCAGACGATTGTTCAAGTATGATTCGCAAGGTGTTGATGTGGTCGACGCACGATCGACCGCTGCGAAACCCCGCTTGGTGCCTCTTGAGGGTAGACTCCATCCTGGACTTTATCCTCTCGAGAATAATAGTTGCCATTTAATTCGGAAAAACGGACAGAACAGTGATTCCGCGCCAGTTATTACAGTCTTTGAGGTTTCCTTTCTTTGGTAACTTCACAATAACTCCATCCTTCCAGTCCCTTGGGTAAGTTTCACTCTTCCAAACAGCTTGCACCAGCTTAAGCAAAATACGGGAAGCTGCTTCAGGGTCTACTTTAAGGAATTCTGCGGGAATACCGTCAAGTCCAACTGCTTTGTTTCTTTAGAAGATGGATCGCGTCTCTTATCTCTGTACTTGCTGGCTGGATGCCAGCATTTTAAAGTTTGACGCTTTGACGCCAAGTGTGGTGGCGAAATTACGACATAAGTTAGGGTCATTTAAGAAGCTAGTATTGAATCTTGGTCTCCTTGCAATACCCTCTGCGCGACCCTGAACAGGAGCTGTTCGTAAGCGAAGCACACCCAGTAGCAGGTGATGGTCGCTACCTGCGTCCGCCTTTCTTTCGTTCACAGTGACTTCTTCCATTTCTGCTGTATAACGAAGTGGTCGATTTGATTTCAAGTTCGACCATCAGTAGATTCCCAGGTGATTTTGTGGCAGGTCTTGTGCGGAAATAAAGAACCCCCAATAACAAGTTGACGAGCGTTGTAGAAGTCGACAAGAATGTCACCATTTTCGTTTCGTTGACCTAAGCCATGCTTACCCATAACGCATTCCAGACCTTCGTTATCCGAACCAATTTTGGCATTAAAGTCCCCCATGATGATAATGATGTCTCCCCTGGAACACTGTTGTGCACCGAATTAAAAAATAAAAAAATAAATAGGGTGGCGCAACAGAGCGAGGAGCCCCTGGGCCTAGCGCATTTCTCACAACCATGCCTTGTGAGGGAATGGAGGGGACCTACAATTTTTCGCCGGTTCCGAACGGCTTATTTAGAATGCGCTTTTCATGGCAATGAATTTACTAACGGAGGACTTGCCAATTCCTCGCGAAAGGCGATACCCGTGGAAAAACATTTTTGCATTTTGCCTCTGCTGGGATTCGAACCTCGAACCTCTGGGTTAGCAGGTGGACATGCTAACCATTACGCCACGGGTACCACACCGAATTCATATGAGTATAAAAAGAGGTCTTATCGTCTACTGATGCATCATTCGTTGGAGCGTAACACTGAATAATGGTAACTTTTCGAATTTTGGAGCTAAACCTCGCCGTCATAAGTCTTGCCGAAATCGATTTCCAGGATATTAGACTTTTGGTTGCTTCCTTAGTCAGCATGATGCCCACACCATTGAGTCTTGGACCTCTGTCTACCTCCTCACCCCCAGAGTACAACATTCTCGTAAGGCCCGTTTCTGCAGCTCTTCCTCTCCATTTAGTTTCACTCACTCCGAGCATGCTGATGTTATGCCGAAGCATTTCTCGTTCTACTTCAGCGAAGAGTTTCTAAAAGTAGATTAAGATATTCAAAATCTTTTCTTTAAGACACCGCTATGATTTCAGTTTGAAACCTGCGCGGTTCACATCAGTCAACTATTTTTTGGTTTAATTTCTCTGCAAGAATTCAACACGCTGCGCTGTCACAATGGGAAAAAGGAAATTGGTTTGCAAGTGGGCAGATAATATTTTAGGAGATGAATATCGTTTGCATACACTAATTTTATGTTGAGTACGTGACACGTCTCTGATACTCTTGTCATACTGTAATCCGTCTTATGATTTTATTTTTCTACGATCGAGCATACTCACTCATTTTATAAAAAAAAAATTTGTCCTACTTGCATACGTGGTACTTGTCCGCCTGTTACGTTACGAGGATCAATCCTACGTGAAACATCATATCGCTTTTCCACGAGTATTGCTTTTCAATTATTCCGAAAATATTGACAGCCATGCTATGTCTTGATATAGGAAAAAAATTTTGGGATTTTAAATGCGTCAGGCTCCAAGGTTTTCATTGCTTTTAAACGTTTATATATTTACTTACTAACCAAATTTCATATTCCTATGATGACTGCTACCCTAATTTTCTTATCCCGACAATTACTTTGACACTTGTTGATTGATGGATACTCAAATCTCAAATACAAGTCAATCGGTTTCTGGAAGTTAAAGGCTCTCTTTAAAAGTTGAAAAAGTATCAACAAAATAAATGATAAACGTCACTTTGTTCTACACTTACAACTTATCAAATAGCAGTTTAAAGCTTGCTTAAGAAATTTTTTTACCTTAAAATTATCATAGTGCCTGATAATTGCACGTCTCTGAGATAGGAAATTACAAAACAAATAGCTAACTAACCTTACTCAATAATTTGCAATTCATAATAACCCAGAGAGAAAAACTCCTCTATGAAGTGAGAAAAAAAACCTTTTTTCAATTACTCCCTGGCGAACAAGAATAACCAGGCTACTTTTGTATAAAAAGCTGCATATTTTTATTGCAGTCTAGTAGACTGGTTCCGTAGTCAGAGTTTGAATCCCAACGCTGCGCTCTTAGGTTTTATAGGACAGCTGGTACATGACAAAGGCGATAGTGCATTGATTTATGTTGTTCTCTTCAAGATAAACACACACTTTTTTTAAATTAATTTAAAAGAACACAATATATTTTTTGGCTCATAGGCAAAAACACCAAGCAGGTGTTCGCTTATTGCGCATTTTATATGATGCTCAGTTTATCTCCGATTAATTTTCTCATTCACTTGAAGATTCAACTAAGCTCTCAACTTGAGAAAAGAATGAAGACTTAGCATTGAAGCCAAGATAAATCTAACGGTATTGTGAAACGTTCGCTGGCTTAACTAGCTTTGCAGTATATTTTATATGCCGACACCTGACACCACTGGGTCTGCAACATGTTCACGTTCAATCATTTGCATCAGTGCGAAGATATTTCAGCACACATAAAATGTCAAAGGCATTAATTAAACTCAACGGCAATCGCGTGTCACTCTATACGTATGCAAACAGCATTCTATAAAGCCACCGCAGCCCGCCCCAAAATAACAAGGCCGTGACGTGGTTTTTGTTCTGAATTGAAGTCAATGACGCCCGCGTTATTCCTAGCCTCAGCAGACCGGTTGAAATTATTGAATGTAGACCGTTTGAGTTATTTTTTAAGTGATCTTGTTAGCATGTGCTTTTTTGAAAGGAACAGGTGAAAGATGTGATATTTCTCATAACTGTTGGGTGAATAAGCTGTTAGTGGAGGCGCCTTAATTACCAAATGGTGAACAACCCAATAATCCCTGGAAAAGTATGGTGTTCGCTTGATGCCAAAGCTCATTGAAGGTTGCTTGCTAAGTAAGTGTAGTGATTAGCAAGATGGCTGTTTTCCATAATTGCTGTCATTATAAAAGTTACCGTCTAAGTGGTGTGCTACTGAGCCGATGATCAATGTCAACTGTTTATTGGAAAACAATTTTATGGTTGAGATCAGTAAAAATTGAAGCGCCCCACAACCTTGTGTCTTGGTTTTGTTTCCACGAAAAAGAAAAACTTGATTTTATTTTCGTTCAAGATATTGTAATTTCTCTTGGAAATATTTATTTCTCTTATCTTTTGTTTTGGTTTTTTGATTTCTTTGTTTTGGGAACCGGCTAGTGTTGAAATTTAAATCAGTTGACTATTGATATTGATTTACAAATTTTTGATTACTTCCTCATTTTTATTGGGGTGGATTGTTGTAAATAGAGTAGGTTTTGTGATTGTTTGGTTGCAAAGAGACAAATGAATCTATGAGGAGTCTGGGTAATCAAACGATTAATATTCAAAGATCTGGGGAGTCATTGTTCGTAAACAACTTTTATAAGTTTATTTGATTCGTTCAGTGAATAAATTGTTACACACGTAAGCTTAACACTGAGTTTCGTAAGCGTTGGGATGACCACAAGAAAACAAAAAAAAAAAAAAAATTAAAAACAATGAAATTCACTGCTCTACTACAAAAACTTGTGGAGTTACCAACAAAGTTTGTTCATACGTTGATCGTAAGTTCAGCACGGCCCTCTATTTTTTGCTGAACATTTTTTATTGTCTTTATGCTCGAAACTTAGCTAACCACTTAAAACTTTGCTTTTTCTTGATCTTGAGTTTTCCGAACACAACGCAGTTTGTCTTTCTGCTAGTTTTTCATTTTCTTTTGCTTCTTAAACTTCTTCAGCTTCTTTAGCATCTTAAACTGTTAAAACTTCTTGAATTTAATCAACTTGTGCAACTTTCAGTTTCTTTAATTTCTTAGTTTCTTGAATTTCGTTAACTTCTTCAGCTTTTCAGTTTTGTAACAGTTTCAAATTCCCCTATTTCCCGAACTTTATTACTTTTTCATTTTCTTTAATTGCTTCAGCTTCTTGACCATATTCAATTTCATCATAATCCTTAGCATCTTAAATTTCTTCAACTTTTTACTCTACTTCCTCAACAGCTTTAAGGGAGGGGGTAACGTATTTAAATTTTTTTTGCTGCTTTTTTTGTAAATGAATGCCTAATATTTTAAGAACATTGTGTCAAAATTACAAGTGGATTGGAGCAAAATTGATAAAGTTACGAATATTTTTATACCTGTCAGTATAGTGTTTTCCTTGTTTTTTTTTTTTAGTGTTCAAAACATTAAAGCATTTTTCCCACAACTCACTTTTTAAAAGTCGGTGCCCCTCGTAACTTCAAAACAATTGCACCGATCCTTTTGAAAATTTGAACACTAAGTAAGTAAGTAAGTATTTTATTGACTATTATAGATACATTAATTTATATTCTTTAATGAATCTAAAAGCTATGGCACTGCCGTCAGCTCGATTGGCAAATTATTTTCATACAAAATATTTTTATATAAATTTGTAAATTAGCATAAAATGAATTTATTCGAATTCAGTTATTAACTATACTCTATAAACTTCTTTCAAAAAAAGGTATAGTTGTTTCCAGTCAAATCCGTTTAGTACTGCTATTGTTTCATTCATGGACATTGTTTTCTTTTTGAAATATGTAAGCCGTTGTCGAACAAAAATGGGACATATACTTATGATGTGAAAACAATCTTCTTTGGCTTTTAAATTGCATAGGTTACAAAACTGGTTGAAACTTTCGTTGTATGGGCGTCCATTGAGATAGGGAACTTCGTATATGGTTTTAAATATTAAAATTCATTGTGTCATTGAAATAGTTTCTTTACATTAAGTTAAATTGAAGTTGCGAATACAAAATTCTACTTTCCGAACATCGAGCCTTTTCTACGAACGCATCACGTATATGATTTTCACGTGCTTGAATTATTCGGTATAATTGCTCCGTTGGATTATTTAAGCTTGGCGGATCTAATGTCACTATTTCTCCATAAGCCTGTCCTAGATTTTTCCACTTCATCATCCACCAGTCTTCGTTTCTAATTTCATAAAGAACCATTTTTTTTTTGTAAAATTTCTGTGAGACTTTTCAATCGCATCAAACTCATCAATTCCCCATACTTGTGATGCGTAGCACAATGAACATTTTACTACGGCATTAAAAATTTTATACTTCGCAGAAAGTATAATGCGTTTGTTTGTAAATAAAGTCTTCCAAGTTAAATTTAGCAAACTTTGAGAAGTTTAAGCCTTATCAGCCAAGTATTTGGTGAAGTCCATGGTCTTGGTAAGTTTGACTCCTAGGTACCTGTACTCGTCAACTATTTCTAAAATGTCTTCATTAAAAGTCCAAATCCTCGTAGTCTGGTTGCGACTAGAATAGAGAACAACACTCACTTTGGACTTGTCCGTGTTAACAAGAAGTCCCCATTTACTGCAATAGTCAGCTAATCGGTTTATCATCAGTTGCAGGTTTTCTAATGATTCTGACAGAAGTACCAGATCATCGGCATATAACAAAACATTGACTGTTAGCCCAACAATTCTGATTCCTCCCGGTAAATGTGTAACTATGTCATTAATGAAGAGTGAATATAACAGAGCACTTAAGAGACATCCTTGTTTAACACCAGTGTTTGTTTCAAACCATTCTGAATAATGTGAGCCATCCCAGACAGTTGCTTTCGATTCTGCATACATCTTCTTTACCACTTGAACACTATGTTTGTAAATTATTTACAAAGTAGTGACGAAGAGCTTTTTCAAATTTGTTGATAATTGCTATTTTACAATAACAATATGTTAATTTACAAAAAACGTTTTTCCTTTCAAAGTGTTCCATTCGACATTACCTGAATGAATTTAGATTTTTTGATTTCCGATGATCCAGCCCCAAGTTATGAGGGGCACCGCAACTCGCCTCTTTTTCGAGGCACGATCGAATAATTGCTGCCATTGCCGTATTTTTGAATATTTCTTTGTGAAAATTTTACACAACATTTTAGAAATGTCACTTTTTATCATCTTCATCTGATGATTCGAATCCACTTGTGCATGCTAAGGCACATAATGACATAATCATTGAGAATGAACATGCACATAGTGATTCCGAAAGGAAAACAAAAGAAGGAAAAAGAATTATATTGTAACTTTGTTTATGACCCACTGAACGTATTGCACTATGGAATCATATTGCACTTGAATGGATTGAACCAGAGGTTCAGTCTATGCAAGTAAGAACTAAAGTTCACTTAAGTTCAAGTAAGTCAGAGAATTGAATAAGAATAATTGAATAACAGAAACATTGATTGAATGTAGTATATAAGAATATACATTTTGGAAATAAATTTAAGTCTAACTTTGAACGAACATTGTTTCACTTCACTCAAAATCGTGCACTTAACAGTGCTCGGAAATATAAACGACTGGAGACCTTAGAAATACTCAAAATTTGGGAACTTGACATAACAGTGTAATTGATTTTAATAAAGAAATTTGAACTGGTTTCTCACAAAAAATTCGCAAAAACATGTTTTTTTTTAACGAATTAACGTAACCCTTCCCCCTCCGCTTCTTTTTCAAATTCTTCAACTTTTTCAATTTCTTAAATTATTTTAATCCTTTGAACTTTTTTAACGTTTTATTTTTTTTTCAAATTCTACAGCTTGTTGAACTTCGGGTATCGCTTTTCGCAAGGAATTGTCAAGTCATCCGTTTGCCATGAAAAGTGGTTTCTCGATTAGCTGTTCGGAACCGGCAGAAAATTGTAGGTCCCCTCCATTGCCTCACTTGACAAGGAGGCATGGTTGCTAGAAAAGCGCTAGGCTCTGTGGCTTCTCGCTCTGTTGCGCCATCCTATTCTTTTTTTTTTAAGTTGTTCACCTTCATTTTCTTCAAATTCTTCTATTTGTAATTAGAGACTACTTTAAACTTCTCAACTTCTTCCACATCATAAATTTTTCAACCTCTTTAGCTTTTTGAACTTCGTTTGGTTCTTCAATTTTCTAATTTCATTACAAATTTTAACTTCTTCAACTATTGTAGGTTTTCCACCTTTTTCAATTGCTTCCTAGTCTTTCAACTTCTTCAAATCCACAACCGTTCAAGCCTTTGTTTGAATCATTTTACTGAATTTAAGAACAAAGACCTGCCTTTCTGGTTTTTTTTTTTTTTTAATAAATTTTTTCTCTGCTATGCGACGTGCGTCATTTGCTGAGGTGCCAATTCATATTTACATTTTAATAAATTAAATAAATCAAAGACCGTTATATCGACGCAAAGAATTGACCATAAATCAATTTAAATTCTCATATAGAGAATATCAGATTTCAATAATTTATTATGTATGCTGCCTAGAATAAACTAGCCATGACAAAATAAGTAGGCCACAATTGAACTCTATTTACCACCGAATTCCATTCCATCGGTATTTTGTTTTTGTTATCTTTTGTGTCAACATATACAGAAATCATAACAGAACGCCTTTCTTTTGTTATTATTGACTGTCTTCTTCTTTTGCGCCAAATTCAAACAGAAACAATGTTTGCATGTCTGCTTTTGGCATTCCAAGCATACAAGCGAGTCAATAACTCTTACTTCTTTTTGAACAAATCAGCAGGTCTTCGGGTGATTAATATGCAAATTGAGTCACCCTCTGGGTACACAGTTTAAACTTCGTCTCTAGCTTCCGGAGTTCAATAGTTTGAAATTATTTGGCAATATTATGTGACTTTAATATGCAAAAATCAATAGTTCACTTCATTCACGTATGTGTACTTAAAAAGACCTCCACTTTTTTGGCCATACAAACATTTTACTTATTTGTTCAGCATTCAGTAAACATGGCCAAAAAATCAGAAAACCACTCAAGCCATGGAATGCAATCACAACACACATTCGCACTTATTGTCAGATAAAAATAATAATAAAACAAACGTCAACGCTCACAGGTGGAATTTGGCTGCTTTTACACATCAGAAAACCATAACAAGGCCGCCCCAAATCTAATATTCAAACCAGTTACCGACAAGAGTCTCTCCAATTGTTTTCGATTCATATAATGGTGTTAATCGAGCTATGAAAAACGAGGAAGTTCGTCGTGTAAGGTTCTTCTATTGAGCAATAAAATGCGAAGTGACTGACACATGAACAGAAGTAAAGGACTTGAGTGGGTTGCGAACGTGATTTTCTTCTAAAAGGTGAACCGAGAACACATGTTTGATGGGTGTATACATAAGTAATCATCATTAACATGACATCACATCACCTACTCTTGGCACTTTCAAACGGATTAATGGCCATTGACATTGCCCTCTGTTGTTGGGATGGGGATGACAAGTGATTGATTTGATTTATGTAAAAAGCAGACATTGGTGGATTGATTTTGAGTGGCAAAGTGAAAAGAACAATATGAAAAGATGACCAAATATTTGGTTTGCTTTAAGATTAATTAGTTGGAATTATCGAAAATTGTCAGCTACTGAAACACATGTTGTTCTAAAAATGATTTAGGATCTTTCAGTTCTTTTTTGTTTGGGGGAAAGAACTGCTTTCGTTATTTATAGTACAGCCATCCAATTAAAGCAAATAGAAATTTACATAGCTAATCGGTTTATTATCAAAATTAAAATACTAATTTATCTTTTTGCGGTTTGGGAACACGCTTTGAACCCGTTCTGATAACAAGAAACAAAACAATGTTATGAATAAACAATAAATAATCCTTTATTGTTGGGGAATTCCAGACGGATATTCTTCTCTATGCCTGTCTATACATCGATTTTTCACAAAAAAGTGAATACGTGTATTGTGTCATGGAACTCTTTCCATGCAAAACGATTCTAATTGACTCAGTACCAATAGTGCATAAAATTTGGCAATCGCAGCTCTTGTCTTTTATATTTATCCGATTTGTGTATAGTGAAATGCCAAAATTTCAATTGACTTTTGTAATCAGGCCTTTTTTTCTATGTTGGAGGTTTTTAAAATACCACCTGGGGCACTCAGACCTAAATACCGGTCTATCGTACTACCAGATAACAACTTCTATTTGTTATAGCTTTCCAGATGTTCGGAGAAAAGCCAAAAGACGCTGCCATGATAAGGAGCCTAAGTTACAAGCTCTCACCATGTCTGCGCCGAGTATCTGTAACCTCATTCGAGAAAAAGCAGGACATTCACAGAGGAAGTGCTCTGCGGTGTCCTCATCTTCTCCACAAGATTCACACAGTGAGGTAAACACGTTTAAATGCTTGGCAAAAGAGAAGTGCCCGCTGGCAACGCCAATAAGCTTTCTACAGTCTTTTCTGCTACGAGCTATCAAAAATGTTGCAGTCTTCTTACTAACGTTAGGGAGCATACGTTTTGTTTGTCTGCATCAAATGGAGGCATGCCATCTACAGTTGTGCTCTTCACAGATCCAATCGTTGATTGGAGCCCTCACTGAGGACGATGGCAGACCAAGCAACGGTTCAGGTCCTGAGCAAGCTGTCTGAGATCCTTGCCTAGCAAGTTCATCTGTGATCTCATTTCCTGTTATGCCGTGATGGCCCGGAATTCAAATGAGACTCAAGGAATTTAATCTTCCCATCGCATTCAGAGAGCTCTTGCATTCCTGGATCACTTTCGAAGTGGTTAGAGGGTTGAGAAGGGCCTTAAGCACAGCTTGGCAATCGCTGCAAACACAGATACTTCTCCCCGTCTATCCATTGTTCGTTATGGACTCAAGGCCATTAGGATAGCATATGCCTCCGCTTGGAAAACGGATGCGTATGATCCCAAAGATGTGTGCAGTCGTATGTCGTCATTCTCCACAAAGACACCAGCACCAGAATCCCTGTCGGTTTTGGAGCCATCTGTAACGATACGATAACAGTTCCTTCCACGCTCAGATTCTGGAGTGAACCAGTCCTGAACCGAAGGAAAGTTTGAGCCTTTGGATCATCATGTCAGACGGCATATCCATCAGACGTGAGTCAAAAGATATGCTGCTTGCGAGTTCCTCAAAGCTCCAGTGCGAACTGTGCCAAAGACCACATCGTTTTAAACGAGAAATAGTCTTGAGAGTACACCCCATGATGTAGGTATCAAGGGGAAGAAGACTCAGAAGTGCGTCGAGAGTAGCTCCCGGTGTGCTGGGGAAGGCCTCCGTAACACCAAGACAAATTGTTCTTTGAAGTTTGGCAAACGAGGTAGTAATGTATTTACGCGAGAGTTTAATCCAACAATCAACTGACGCATAGGAGATGATGAGATGATTTCAAAGCCGTTTAGATCCAAAGGACCCTTTTCGGCGAAAGACCCCATGTCTTGCCAAAGGTCTTTACATTGCCAGAAGACTGACAGTGCTTTAATAGTTTTAGACTCGACATGTTTAGACCAAAAAAGTTTGTTATCCAGGATCACTCCAAGACGTTTGACTTCATTTGAAAAGGGGATGCTGACGTCTTTAAGCGTAAGTTGGGTCAGACCAGTGAATTTTCTACGTCTCGTAACCAGGCCTAGACAAAATTTGATAAGTTGTTAAGGTGAACTATGGAAACCTGGGGTCAAACGCATTTCAAGGACTTAAAATTTTATGCCGATTCCAAACGGCTAAATGAGGAAGCGCTTTTCATGGCAGTGCTATTACTCTCGGAGGAGTTGCCAATACCCCACGAAATAAGTTAACCGTGGAAAAGAAATTTATCTTTCCAATCGGGTTCGAAATTCAAATTTAACACGTCACAGACAGACACGATAATCATTACGACACGGACACGATAAGTGCGCACATGTCTAGTAAAAATGATTGTTTCCTGTCTCAAGTCAATGTTCACACCGGCTTACGCTAGTTGCTTTTCAGTATATTCATTAAGATTTCGCTGTCAGAAGCATGATTTTATCTAAGTTCTCTATTACGCCTTTCAATTAAAAGGAAATAAAATTATGCAAAAATTATGGCCAAAGCACCTGTGTCTGTTATATTGCTCACGCTGAGATCTTTTAGCGAATAATGATAGCACACCCCAAATTTATTTGCATGATACAACTCTCACAATAAGATGACATAGCAGAATCTGAGAAAAGAACAAATGGAGTAATTTAAGATTCATTAAATACCTTAAAGCTGATTTACTATGTCTTATTTCATTAATGTTTTTTATTATTTTTACAATTAAAGAACTCTGTTTGCACAGCTCCAAATTACGAAAGAAATATTATTTTTAGAAATACTAAAATGTCTCATTATGCATTATTCGTTCCATTAATTTTGAAGTTGAATAACAAGCTCATATGAATGCGTGGGAATGTTAAGATATTTATCTTGAGAATTGTTTCCCACTTATTTATGGACCTTTGTATTGTGATTTCAACAGGTAATAAACTTAAGCCAGACCATTTTGTATGCATTTGGTTTTATGTGTTGGAAAGAAGTAATTATTTCCAACTTTCGATTCATATTTTTTCCCAAATATCCTGTTGATAAAATTTTAAGATAAAGACAGAAATGAATAGAATTTAAAGTATTGCTCTTGTGGTTGTTATGTTTAGACTCAGTTTTGGAAGAAAGTCATCACTTCAGTTGAATGGTCAAATGGTAGACACGATTTTTCCCACTTCTGTCTACCAACTCCTACGTCGGGTGCCTAGTACCTCAACTGGAGATTGGGTCGCAATCCTAGTGGAAGGTTGTTGGTGGCAGCAAACGGGGGGAGAGGTGTTCCCAAAGAGAACTTCTTCTTTTATGCAGACGGCAGCAGAGGAATTCCCTAGATGTAACCAACGGTGACGTCTACAGTTCCAGTCAGGTTGAACCACTTAGTGAACACCTTATAGGGCTACTACAATATATTTGGAGCTCACTTTTTGAATGAGAAGCTTTTTGCTTTTCAATATTTGTAAGTGGATTTCATTAGCAAAAATTCTTATTGGCAATAAAGCTTTAGCCATCAGGACTCATTTCTGATTAATATTTTTAGAAAATATGACAATCAACCGGTTGACTGCTGAACAAAGACATTTTCTGCCTGAACAGAATGGTGTAGTTGTAGTAGTAGTACGCCGTACTGTCAAATCAAGAAGCAGTAGGGAGCTGAGCAGTGTAGTAAGGCTCGTCCACAATGGTGTAGCACAAGACGTCAATTTTGCTGAGCCATTTTGCTTTTTTTTGTTTGTGAAACGTCAAAATGTAGCACAGCAGTGCACTCAAAAGTTGAAGTTGAGTGAACTTGTACTACTGCTGCTACTGCCGCTACTGCTACAGCATAGTACGCTGCTGAAACGAAAAGAAAAATCCCACACAAAAAAGACAGGACGGAATCGTAAACGAAAAATTTCGCTCACCTTTTCGTCGTGCAGTACGCTGCTGCTCTGCGAAAAGGGTTTTATAGGTGGATAATTGTAGTAGATCTTTTTACTACAATTTACACACTTTTCAGTCCATCATTTATCTCCCGGGACAATAAATGCTTGCGAAATTTTGACAGTTCTATTGTTTTTTTTTGTTTTGTGTATTTACTGTGCTCTGTGCCATCCATTTGAATAGAATTTTATAAAATAGAAAATGTAAAATTTTATTTAGACAAAGTTTGAAATAAATCGATTTGTTGTGAATGTTTTAGCTACACGTCGGAGTGGAATCAATACGAGCAACCGAATTGCTATTCCAACCAAGTATGATAGTGATAGGAAGCACTGAATCTGGCCTTGCCGAATTGATTGATAACGTTTTCAAAATGTTTTTCCCCGATGAGCAGCTTCTATTAGCACAGAATGTATTTATGACCGGTGGATCCGTTCAATTGCCAGGTACACTTTCGTAGAAGGCAAATTCCAAGTTCCAATTTTAAAGAAAATCATTTCCAGGACTCTAGAGCGGATCTCTAAGGAATTACTAGTAATGAGGCTTTTCCAATCAAGTTTGGATGCCTGGTTTGGAGCAAGAGACATCGCCCGCGCACAATCTGGACAACAACAAAATCGACTATGAAGAACGAGGTGTCGAATATTTTATAGAACACCCAACCAGCAACTATTTTTTTCAGCACAACACGCATTGATTGTTGTCGAAACATCGACCGAATCATTGAAAACTGAATAAAAAGGTTTATTTACTTTTGAATTTTTTTATCTTTTATTTAAAAAATAGTTGAAAGCTTGGAAATTCACTTCTTGCTGTTCAAGATGATTCCGTTGTATTTCTGTTGTAACCACTTCATGGCGTCTTCCTTTGTCAAACGATGTTGGAATCCAACGTTGATACCTACCCAAATCGATATGCTCCTGGACACTGAAACTGAAGTTTCCTGTGGATGAGAAGTTGTCCCTCCTCAACTCGTATTCGCGGACCTTAAGGCCACGCTGCAAAATCTCTTCGGCCTTAGCGCCACGAACTGTGCAGTGAACAGTGATTTTTTCATTACGTCTGATGCCGAAAGAACGTACGGTATAACGAGTCTTTGAAAACACTGGTTGGTGACCAGTCAATTTTCCGATACCTGAATGTTGACAAAAAATGTTTATTCGTTGAGCATTCAACTAATGCACTTTATAGTCCTGAGCTTACCTAAGCGGCACGAGTCAACCTATCACCGGATTCATATACAAATATTCAAGCACAGTTTTCGAAAGTGTAGTTCCTGGATATGGTTCTTAGTTAGTTTTGTTAACACATTTTATGTCAAAAATATTAATTTGTTTTATTGCTTCTGGTGACTCTTTTGACTTGACTTTGACTGTCACTTTTTCAAAACAGCTGATTATACTCTACACAAATAATTTCCGTTGAGTGTTCGTTCACGATTTCGACGTGCTCTTGGAGATCAACGAAAAATTCCGTTTCGCATCAGCAGCGTACTATAGGCTTACTACTTAACATCGTGTACACTTTTATGGCATTTGCTTACTTTCAACTTTGACAGTTTGGCGGACTACTACTACAGCTACACCATTCTGTTCAGGCAGTTAGACTTTATACTCAAAGACTGAGTAATGTAAACTAGCGTTGGTGCTTAAACAAAAATTTCACAAAGAAGTTACACTAACTTGCTTTATGTCGCTTTCCATTGGTTCCACTTGGGGATTTTAAATACCAATAGAACACCGAACATTTTTTCTATTCAGTTTAACGTAATTGCCTTTGTGGAGTGAAACACTTTTGGCTCTTAAAAAATATTCCTTGAAGAAAATTTTCTTTTTGACATTTGAGTAACATGTATTAGTGCTTCTTGAGTTGATTCTCACTTCAAACCGAGAGGTGGCTGTCAATCCTCAGAATCATGAGAAGCGATCTTTTTGCACCAATGGCAATGGAATGGGTTGAGAATGCTCCTGGACGCTCCTCGACGGTTCTTTTCGTCCAATGGAAAGTGACATTAAATTACATTAGGTCTGTTTCTTTACTTTGTGCACAGAAATTCACAATCTGTCAAATTTTAAGGAGTGGGGGTAAAATTCTCTCAGAAATGGTCAGAAACTCTCTGAAAGAGCGTAATTGTCTCAAAAGTAAAGAAACGGTCTTTAACAAACATTCGCAGCAGCGCTTGGAAAAACGTCTGTTTGACAGTTGTTGTATTTGTTTTGGCTGTGCATGATTTCTGCAAACAGAAACTTAGGTGGCAGAAATTCGCAGGGTGGGGAATTTTTTTACTCTCTCGTGAGCACTCTCTTTTGTGCACTGCTACGAAAAATCGCTGTGCTGGAACGACATTTGACTGACTTTCACCGACTTTCGGTGCATTTCGTGTGAATTTTCAGTAAAGAAACACACCTATTATGGCTTAAATACATTCCCACGACAGCTCAGATCGAGGAATTATGACTGTAAAACCTTTTCTGTGATTTTAAAATTGTGGGTCATTATACCTGAAGCTACCCTAGAATTCATTTATGCATGCCTTACAGTCCTAAGAGCATTCGAAGCACCAAATCGCCTGCTTCATCACACTTTGAAATCAACAACATATTAAATCTGAAAAAAGCCAATTAATTTGATTGAACGAACACTTTTGGTATTTTGAGACGTCCTTGCCTGAAGCATCTAATCAATTTCTCATGAAATCTACTTCCTCTTCTAGAAATATAAAAACAATTTTCATTAAAACGGGGTGCTTAGTTTTGTAAGAAACAATAACTTGAAGATCCACATGACACTAATTTTCTAATTGAATCGCCATTTAGATTTTCTGTATTTTGTTTTCGTGGCAAGTTATGCAAATTAGCTATATGGTTTGTTGCTCCATTTATTTACTTGTTTCGAAAACTTGGTCAATCTATCTTCTGACGAAGTTAAATACTGTCAGTTAGGTACTCCATTTCTAAAGCTGAACATGAAATCAAAAGTAATTTGCAAAACAAACACGTATTATCTGTCAAATGGTAAAATATCTCTTAATTTCGATTTGTGTGGGAGGTTCCTTAGAATCGATATTCAAGCATTAATCAGTGTATTCACTATAAATTTAAATTCAAATACCAGTTAGTATGAAAGAGCGTTCACACTAATTAATTCAGAATATTTACAAAACTTTTGTAAATTTGAAAGAGTTCAAGATGAAAAATCACACTTCATTCTATCCATCAAAGTCATTCTTAAATATGTTTCACTTAAAGTGAAAAGCTTTGTTTTATCCTTCAAAAAAACAAAGGTATACTTCCTCTACAAAAGAGCTCGCTAAGCCGTTAGGAATCAGTAGAAATTTGCAGGTAATCTCAATTCATTTAATTTTTCATAGGAATGGTTGAAGGAAAGGAAAGAACACCACGTAAAATTAAAGCAATTTTATAGGTTTACTAGCTGACCCTGCCAAGCGTTGCTGTGGCTAACGTAACATAAATTGAGATTTAAGCTATCCTATATCTTTCAAGTTGGATCAAACTGCACACGGTGTTCAAATTTGATTAAAATCGGTTAAGTAGTTTAAGAGTCCATCGCGGACAAACATTGTGACACGTAATTTATATATATTAAGATAGTTAGCAGAAAATGTATGTTACCTAGCCTGGCTCTAAAACTTTGCTACAAATGCCATAGTATTGGCTTACCTTATGCTAAAAAAATCGTGTTTTAGGGGAATATTGAAAAATAGAACTCACATTATTGAAGCGTGGCATATCAATAAGCAGAAAGTTGACAGCATCTCATTGTAAAATTAAAGAAAGTTGAACTCTCTGGGGCCTGTAAATCAAGTCTACAAGTGAAGAGCCACTTGTAGGATTTTGTACAAAGAAGATAAAGCAAACTTGTAGCTTTGTGTTACAGAAACTTCTTACACTCACCTGTACTACATAAACTTGTAGTTTCGTCCCCGGTCAACAATCAACATCACCAACAGACACAAAACCTTTTGAGCTTCCACAAACAGAAAGACAGTCGTCAGACGGATTGTGTGGAGGTTGCGGCGATGAAGAAGGAACAAAGACACTCCTCAGTTTCTACGTCACCGCCTAGTACTTTATCACATACTATAAAAACTTGTTAAATAGCAATCTTAGAAAATCCCCCTTATTAGCACTGATGGTTTTGAAATTCTTAGAAATGTTGCACTTGCTTTTTATTTTAGTTTTGGGTTCAAGGTATTGGAGTCAAACTCCTTGAAGGATTATAATATATCTATGTACTAGTTAATTGATCAAAAAAACTCTCTAACCTCATGAAATAACAATTTTATTAGTTTAATAAAAAAAAAAACACACGTACCAACACAAGTATGAGTTCCAAGGAATAATGCAAACGCTCATGAAAAAACACACTCATTTTGTGTTCGAAATGTACGCTTAACTTGTCTCTATGTCATTTATAAAAGATTTTTGCTGCCAAGCGGAATACCTTCACCTACTGAAGATGCATTGAATTCGTATTCGCTTTGAATATTTTATTTCAAATTACTTCGGAGTAACTCAAATTTAATTATAATGATGTGTGTTTTCCTTCCCATATCGGTTTTAAATCATTTGGTTAAAGAATCGATTATAGTGTTCAAAAACTGAGTACCCAATCAGTTTTGTGAGAACTGGGTGAATTTTACATGCTGTTCAGTTGACTAATTGATGTTGTTTTGTCAGCCCCCCAAAAACAGAGTCACACTTAAGTTGAAAAGCTTTTTGGTATGTCTTCTTTGGGTTATGAATAATTCAAATAAAATTAATACGTTTGATGATATAAAACTTGCTATTGTTCATTATCAAGTTCGTGGAGATTATATTAAGCTTAGCAATTGACCTTCTGCAGTGGAAAACACTATGTTTAGAGAGGTGTTATCGTGTACACACAAATCATTCTAGACTCTTACAGTCCTGTTTGAATCAACTGTTTATAAGATACATCTTTTATTTTATCACTTGAAACGCCAATAATTAATTTTATTGGTTGCCACAGTTTGGTTGTAGCTGTCAATATCGATGACAAGCTCGAATGTTGGGTTAGTTTTGCGCATCAAGAAAATAAAAACGAGCATTATTTTCTTAATTTAATGACTTTCAAACTTGTTTTGGTGAGATGGAAAATTTTGAGCTTGTCTTTCGAAAACAAATGACTAAAAATCTATTTTCTGAATCCAAATTCAAACTGCGGTTTTGAATTAAAAATGTGGTTTGCGAAAAATGCATCAGATCGCTAGAGTGTGCAGATTTTGAATTTTTTATTAAATATATGTACATATTTAGAGTTTGTTTTATAATTAGTTACTAAGATATCTGAAATGAGACTAAAATAGAAATGAACAGGCAAGTAAGTTGCAATATAGTATAAGCAATGGCGTTGTATGTATTTCGCCACATTGATGTACTGAAAAGTTTTAAAATTCTATCAATGGAACCGTGGCATATTACTACTTCTGCTTATTCCGATAAAATCCGGCTTCTATAGAACAATGCCATATCAATGTGCTAGGAGACTACCATCACTGGGATAGCTGGATTTAGATTCTTAGACGGTTCTCACAATATCTTTTCTTTTTCTATTGGGCTGCATCACAAAACATCTAAAATTATTCAAAGTAAAATTGGAACAAACATGGTGAGCGACAACGCATATTTTCAATTTTGATCACCAAAGAAATATTTTGCTCCGTACAAGTGCAAATTATTATTATTAAATTGAATACATTTTTGCTGAATCTCTTAAAATGACAGGATTCCAGGAATCAAACCAACGCAACAGTCTGAACAAAAGGAGTTTGGTTGTTGCTCGTAGGTTAGGTGGAAGTGGCTGTAAGCCAATGAGTTCATTGCCTAAAACGCTAAGGCCGCAAGGGCTCATTGTGATACAACAGAGATCAGCAAGTTAATCACCTACTGATCTCTGAAACCTGGTGTAAGATTAACGAGTTGATCACCTGTTTATCTTCCATTAAGGTTAATCACCCGCTAGTTGAACCACTCGCATTTTTTAATATATTTCGAAAGACTTTTATGGTCTTTTTTGCCTCTGAGATGAATCTAAGGTAAGGTGAGCTGTGATAGGTGAAACTTTTCATTTAATTTCATGCAAAGTGGCCATCTAATACCATCAATGACTTTGCACGATTTTTCCTCGGGAAAACTTCACAAAAAAAGCTGATCTGCAATAAAAATCAAGCGAAACGGTTTTGTGTATTTTTCCACTTAAAACCATATAAAACCCAAACACTGTCGAAAAATAATTTTCGAATGAAATTTCTAGGCATTATGTTTGAAACAAATGGTAGATAACTCCGTTGAAAAAAGTCCTAGCGATTCTGTCTAAAGTGCTTCTTGAAATGGCATACTCAATGCATTTGCACTTTCGCATAATTTTTTTTTATGTTCATAAAAAAAAACCCTAACATACTTACTTAAGTGGCGTTTATAGTTAGGGATGAACCTGGGCCTCAACCAACATCGTTCGAAAACAACTTGAATGTTTGGCGGGCTCTCTCCAGTTTTTGGCTCGGTCGTTTGAGGTCTTCTTCCACTTTGTTGCGAGGTCTTCCACTTCCGCGCTTATCTTGCAATGTGCTTTCGAAAACCCATCGGGCTGGAGCGTTGATTTCCATCCGCTCTACATGTCCCAGTCATAGTAGTCTCGCGTTGCGAACTTTTTTTAACTATGTCTCATAGCAGTACAGCTTGTATAGCAGTATAGTTTGTATCTCTTCTCAATATTTTTCTTCACATATGGAACCAAAGATCATTCGGAGTATTTTTCTTTCGAAACGACCTAGGATTTTTTCATCCGTTTTAGGAAAGGCAAGACTGGGATTATCAAGGTCTTTTAATGTATATATATATAATACTAGCTGACCCGGCCACGCGTTGCTGTGGCTAGCATTTTTTTTCATATGATGTTGTTATCAAGTATTTAATTGGAATGGTAGGAGAACATCAGACCTGGGTACCACAATGCTTTTTCACATAGATGCTATTTGTAAAAAAATCATGGGGACCTTCATTACTGATTCTCTACTACCGGTAACTCTTACTAAAATGAAATTATTATTTATGAAAGAAGACGGAAACGTTAAAGCTGGTATAAAGATTTATTGGTTTGGGATTTGAAGCGGAAGGACTTTGAACATAACTGATCAAATTGAGACTTATTTATAGTCATGGCAAAAGCCAAACGAATTGGAAACTGTAACCTTCTGAAGAGTATGGTAGAATCTGACGGTATCATTGGAATACGTGGCAACAGGACCACTTTTCCTTTAAACTTTCCAGTTAAAATGATTGCTTCCAGAATATTTCCGGTTATCTTTTTAATGACCAAACGTGTACCGTTGCATAATTGAGGTGGATTTAAATTACGCAGGAGAATAATAGTTGAATCCATCTTTAATCGAAGATTATGTGGTGGCATTCCGGGTATATCTAGTGAATTTAAAAATTTACACTATCATTTTCATTAACAACAGTATCGATTGATTTAAAATACATCAGATCGCCTGGTAATAAATGTTGTATCTGGAAGTTAATTTCATCAACATCTAAATTTTTAGCTGCCAAAATAGCCCGGTAACTGAGCCAGTTATGATTCAAGTAATTACTCTGTATATCCGGAAAAATACTCTGAATCAATTCATTTTTTTCCTGAAGAACAGTGCAGAAATTGTCTGGCAGTTTAATGCATTGAGTATTTGGTTGCAGCTCTATTTCACCGTTCCCAGCATCTAATAACTGTTCGGAAGATATTTGTGCTGATGGATCATTTTGCAATCTCACGCGCATGTTTATGGACAATCGAAGAGTGTTTCTTACCAAATAATATTCAACTGCAAATGGGCGGGTTTAGTATTGATTGGTCTGAACACTGCAGATATCTTGGCAATTGGCATTATGATAGATACAAAATTAAGTTTTAAGAAGCAAATATCGACTACTATCAATAAATTTAACAAATATATAAGAATTTTATATTCCTCTTATAAATAGAAATTCTGATCTGTCCAAAACTAATAAAATATTATTGTTCAAATCAATTTTTTACACCATTCTGCTTTACGGTGCTCCTGTTTGGTATGATTGTGCGAAAACGCACAAAAAAAGCTTCAAATATCCCAAAATAAAATTTTAAAAATTATGGTTTGTTTGCGATGGCATTTTTTTACTTACCGACTTCGCTAATATCAACTTTTTAGGTACACATATAATGGATTCCACACAAAAGTTTTGTGAAAAATGTTGCTTTTCATCAAAGGTTTTGCATTATCAAGTTAAAATTTTGTTAAAATCGAATTTATCTATTTATTTATCTTTTATCTATTGAATCGCCATTAAGAAGGGATAATAATTGTTCCGGCGGAGTTAGTAGAGGTAACAGCACAACTTTTCCTGATGCGCACCACATGCCGGGTGTTTCATTCCGAAATTTCAATGCCTGACAATATTGACATACTTTATCCATTGCACCGATAGCAATTTTTGAATGCGCAGAGTAGTTAATATTTGGTGCATATTCGAAAGCAAGGCGAATAAATGATGTACGTGTTAATGAGCGGCTGATCCGCTGTCTCTGTCGTTCTTGTACTCGTGTTGCAGCTATGTTTCGTTCTCGTGCTGCTCTTATTCTTGCATTATTCTGTCGCATACGTTCGTCATGTTGTTCTTGACACTCTTGTGCACGAAGTTCTGCTATCCTGACTCTTTGAGCTCCATTTCTTGTGGTGATTTGTTCTGCCGACTGACGAGCTCTTTCAACGCGTTTGCGTCGTGTTTCTTTGCTCCTCTTGTTGTTGAGGTTAGATTTTTTGGGTGGCATTCAACAAAAAATAATAATTTAATCGTTACAAAATAAAATGAAAAACATGCTATTATAGCGCCACAGCAACGCGTGGCTAATAATACTTACATGTATATAGTTTAATTACAGTATTGAATAACGAAACACCAATTATCAAAAAGCAGGAGTAATTTCGCCTGATTATGTTCACTATATTATAAATTTAATTTGTATTTGATTTATACTTAAGTCAAGCTACACTTAGCCGGCTATACTTACTCCAAGAATAAAAAAATAAAATTCACTGTATTTCGTTTATTTTAAAATAAATTTAAATTATACTTTAGTCTCAACAACATAATATGGTTGTCGATCCTAAATTGAGATATAAGCTATCCTATCTTCCAAGTTGGATCAAACTGCACACGGTATCCAAATTTTATTAAAATCGGTTAATTAGTTTAGGAGTCCATCGCGAACAAACATTGTGACACGTAATTATGGTGGTCGATCATAAATTGAGATGCAAGCTATCCTATCTATCAAGTTGGATCAAACTGTACACTGTGTACAAATTTGATTACAATCGGTTAAGTAGTTTAGGAGTCCATCGCGGACCAACACTGTGACACGTGATTTATATATATTAAGAAGAAGATATATATATAATATATATATATTGTTTTCCGATTGCTTTTTAATCGAGAGAAGCAACGATAAGCAAGAGTTATCTTCGTTTTGATCTCCACACTGATGTTGTTATCCTGAATATCGATATTAGGTTCTCGGGTTTTTTCCAAGATCTGCCGTAATGTGAAAATTTGGTGTATTGTGGACTTCTCTGATGGTCTAAAACCACATTGATAAGGACCTATCAAGCTGTTGACGTGGGGTTAGAGACGTTCACATATTACAGCAGACAAGACCTTATAAGCGACGTTAAAGAGGCTTATCCCTCTAGAATTAGCGCGATTGCGAGGGTCTCCTTTCTTTAGGATCGGGCATACGATACTGAGGTTCCATTCATCGGGCATGCTTTCTTCCGACCATATCATGCAAATCAGCTGGTGCATGCTCCTTTCCAACTGGTCTGCAGCTGCCTTGAAAAGTTCGGCATGAAGGCCATCTGTTAGTTACTTCTAAATATAATAAAGTTTTTGTAATTGAAAAATTTTTAAACCTAATAAGTATAGCTTATATGACCATTTACCATCAAGGCCATCTGCACAAGCAGTCTAATTGGATTAAGGTTTGCATATGGTAATCTTAAATTCTTCCAGACCGGGAGAACGGCATTCCTGATCATCGTGCAAGTTGAATGCGATTTTTGCCAAAAAAAGGGATTTGTGCGTCATCGCCATTAAGCAGCTTGCAGATGCAATAGTGGGTTTTTCAGATCCTCAGTAACAACTAACTAACAATTATTTAGACGATTCCAGAGAACAGCACCTTTTCGTTAGTTAGACTTATTATTATCCTCATTGACGATGTTTTCTCTTTCATTTCTTTAATTTTTACTTTCCAAAGGGATTAGGCCTTAAATCATGACATATCAAACATATTGCCAAAATTACAACATTTCTTCTTCATTTTTAGGCTGTGTATGGTCTTTGCTAAATTGAGTATTTCCATCGACTTGCAACATATCTCACCTTGCCTAAAAATTAATGATAAACTTCTATAGGGTCATTATAACAGTTTTTCTTTTGTGTTTTACATAAATCGTGTTTCAGTTTAGAATATATCATAGCCTTTTCAAGATAAAAGTTGCTTTGCATCTTATTTTCATTTCTATGGATAACGTCAAATAACAGCATAGCTGCTAACTGAAGTCTCACTGCACTCAAAATAGATTCGCCTTTTCTTTTTCGAAAACTATTGAAAATTTAACCTTTTAGGGGACTAAACAGAAAAGAATAAACTTCTCAAAGCGTTTGTTATGCCATTGTTAGCATTCAATTAAAATTGATATGTGGGTTCGCTGCACAGTAGTATTGAAATCTATACCCCAGTTGCAACTGACACCTTTTGCATAATTTTTGTCGTTAAAATAATTGCATTCAGAAGCTTTTGCCATTAATCACATCGAAGATAGTGGTGGCACAAGTTATGGCTCAACTTAAAAATAAAATTAATACGACATCTTTTTGTAAGTAGCTGCAATCCATCAGTATGCAGTAGACGCTAATAACATTAGCTTCACCTGCAATTACAGAGATAATCACAAGGTTATACTGGCAGCGTTAATCTGGGCATTACAACTTACACGTTATATACTCTCACGATTAATCACCCTCATCAATATGCAGGAGATGCAGCAAATATTTTACAAAACTGCGTCTTTGTAAACTAGGATTTCCCCGACCTTGAGCGGTTTATTTCTTTTTTTTTCAGAAGCACTCATTTCGAGTTCTTGATATTTCCATGGAAGGAGATATCATTTATTGGGCCACGCGCCGGACGAAATGCCCGACGAGTACATATTTAAATTATAAATTCAGATTCTCACAACCGCAATTAAGCCGCAGTAGACGAAGAAGAGTAATTATCCACTATAAAATAGACCCTCAATGAGCATTCAAAATCGCTGGGCGTGACTGGCTCTGACTGACTGTGTTTTACAATAATTGCTAGCAACTCGTGGGCTTACAGTTTTCCTTATTTTAACCTTGAACTTGGTAGCTAAACATCTCTGTGGAAGCTCTATGCCACTTTGTTTAAAGTTGAATTACAACTAAACTAAGTACAATCGACATTGACACTGAAAAACAAAAAAATCAAATTAATTACGTATACGCCCGAGTGCTCTTAATAATTTTGTTCATTTTTGTTTGCAGAATTGAAATTTAATGAAAGAGGAGACAAGACGCAGAGTGAAGTTTGATACAATTGCATACAAATTAAATTTTCCCAAGCTGACTGACCGACCAATATGCAGGCGATAGCAATTGCATGTGCGGTGTTATTTGTTGTAGCGGATTACGCCAAATCACAGGGTCTTGATGATGGAAGTAGCAGTTTATACACGAAAAGGTAAGAAATAAACAGCTTGAATGCATTTATATATAAGTTCATGGGCTGATTTCGAAGTCGGAGAGATCTGGTTCAAGATCTTATTGAATGAAATCGAATGCAAATCTCTTCCTTGACTATTTGTATACACTGCTAGTCACGTAAAATATTGTTGTTTTTCACTCGCATACAGTGAAGACATGGGTATATGACAATAGTCACAAGCTCTTATATGGCTTTAGCAGAGATTTTCACTATGCGTTTTATTTAATTGCAAAAAAATATTTCAAGTCCTCAAAGTTGTTGGATAGGTCAAAAATGAGCATTTTACTCTCGCTTTCTGTTTATTGCGAATATTTTTTTCAGTGACAGAGTCTGAATTATTCGATCGTAACAAGACATTGGCGCATGTTGTGCGGATACCCGTGAAGGTTATTCGCTAACAAAAATGCCTTCACGGATCGTTTTAACAAATGGTGGTGTATCTGATGGTTTAGCAGGAATTCGTGTGTGATATAGGAATGAGTGCGCACGATTAACAGAATTCGTTGACTAAGGTTTTCTGAAACCATGCAACCATTTTTCAATATGTGGTGCACGAGCTTAAAAAGTTAAAAGATAATTAGATTGCTGTGTTGTGGCTTAAGTGTTGCAAAACTGAAATGGACCAAATACAAGCGGTAGCATTTCGATTGCAGTCTAAACACACACTGAAAAGCAATACGACATAATGGTGTGCTTTCTTAGCTTACGCCGCTGAATTTGTTATTCGAAAAATGAACTTTGAACACTTGATTTTGGCTTAAGATGTCTACATTATTTTGAGAATATTTATCTGCGGATTAACAGTCTGGGCAATGAGCAGGTGACGAGGTATCAACTCCAGTTTCGCAGGTAGAATTAATTGTTTGTCGGTGAAGGTCTGAGACAGCACATATTCCAGAATGTTTGAAATTTATGGGGTCTCACGATTAGCTTAGCAATTTCACATGCACTCAGCCTACTAATGACTCTTCTTCCAGTCTTTTCTACACTGTAAGTGAAGGAATGTTGAAAGTGTAGTCATTAAGCTGAGCGTTGAAGTGTCAAACCCTCATGTAAATGACCGGTATCGGGTATGCTAGATCCAAATTGCTTTTTTGAAGGGTATTGTCTCCAGTGAAGGATTGGCACCACCCAAATAAACTATCAGAAAAAAGTAATGAGTCTTCCTCATTTTCACAGTAATTGTTGAGAATAATGCAAAAGACCTATAGTCCAGTCATTATAGTAAGTTCACCTCGGATTTTGTGATACCCAGGTGTAAATTTGTATAAACTTCTATTTTGGTACCACAAAATTTATATCAAAACTTACATACTGTAGGGTGTCAGCGTCTATTAAAAATCAAAGGTCAAAGGTCACAAAAATCCTTTTTTCGCAAATATCTCGTTTCCTATCGTTTTTTTTTTTGCTATTTATGTCTTTTACAATATTGTAGAAGATTAAATTCTCTACAGCTTTTGGTTTAATACGTTTTTATACGTTGAACCGTTTTTGAGATAGAGGCCGGAGTGCACAATGTTAGAGCACAAATCAAGCTCATCTGCAAATCCGAAACTAGATTAAATATCCAGTAGCCTTTTCGATCCATATCTTCTGTGAAGAAATACAGAAAGGCTTAATAGTAGCGGTGATGAAAATGTTGGTTCCCGTCCGTGGCCGCCATTATTGCATTTCTTATTGATGTACATTTCGCTTTTAAATTATCAATTTTTCCTTTTTGGTTTTTCACCATAACTTCTTGTAAAAAATGAAATAATGTTTTAGGAACTTCTTGATTAATACTATCCAGCATTTTATTGGGATGTGGATAAGATTTGCTTTTAACTATTGATGAACGCATATCTTCTCTATTGACAGCTGCTACAGCTTCTACAATTCTTAGTCTTTCTGCTTCAGGGTCTAATTTTTTACTATCGTACCAAGCTCTTGATAGAATATTGGTAAGTCCACCACGAAGCCGAAGGTCTAGTTTTTGGCTATCGTGCGTCGTGGTAGGCGCTGAAAAATTTCGTTTTTCGTAGAATTATGCTCTAACCGTGAGAGCTGTGTCCTCTATCTCAAAAACGGTTCAACGTGTTAAAAAACTTTTGAGGCAAAAGTTGTAGAGAATTTAATCTTCAACAATATTGCAGTGACATAAATAGCAAAAAATCCATAGGAAACGAGATATTTGCGAAAAAAGTATTTTTTTGATCTTTGACCTTGGGTTTTCAATAGACGCTGACACCCATCAGTATATAGGTTTTGATACAACTTTTGTGGTGTCAAAATAGAAGTCTATACAAATTTACAGCTGGGTATCTCAAATTTTGAGATTCTTGCCTAATTTTGACTAAAATGACTGGACTACTAAGGCAGTTTTGCTCATATTTTATCAGGGTGTTTTACCTTCAACTATCTACCCCAAACTAGAACTCTCCGACCGCCAGGCGGCGATTAAAGCTATCTCATCTACTGTCACAAAATCCAAACCAGTAGAAAGCTGCCTCAGCAATGCACCAAAACTGCTCAGCTCAACGAACATCGTAAATTTTTTTTGGGTCCCAGGACATCGAGACATAACAGGAAATGAAATGGCGGATAAACTAGCTAAAACGGATCAGCTATCGAATCCAGTGAAACGAACAACAGAGTTCTCAAGCCACTAGAACAAGAAAAAACAGAATCCAACAAAATTTTCTTAGAACTGCCAAAGACGAGCGGGCATCTTTAGAAACATGTCGCGTTTCCAGGAATAGATATTTCCAAAAAAAAAAAACAGAATATTTGTTCCAGCTTAGCAGGCCTCGACTCTCTCTGTTGATTGGCATTCTGACGGGTCACAACCCATTGGGTACCAACATGATGAGAATGGACATTAGCAAATCCGAATTATGTAGGGGATATCAAGACAAAGAGGCAGAGGAAGGATCATTCCACTTCCGCTGTGAGTGTCCTAGCTTGTCTCATATTAAGAAAAAAGCCCTTAAATTCATCCTGAAATCGAAATGGTTCAGTGGGGGCTCCCAACTACTATTACCCAATAACAAACCCAATCCTCTGCCACTCTTCTCTTCTACTTCTATCATCCTCTGTTATCTGGGGAGGAATGAATCCTTGAGATTCGAGTGTGCCATCCAACCAAACCTAACCTAAACTTAGTCCTCCGATTGTAAAATACATTGCCATGAAGAAATTTCTGACTTCGCTGTTGTCAAAAAATAGTAGGTTCTTAAAGCTAGGGACCCGTAGTTTCCATAGCCTTGTTTCACTTCCCCTTTAATTAAAAAAAATTTACTGAGCAGAGCTGAGCGCTCTAAGAAGTTAGATGTGGTCTGAAACAAAAGTTGTTTATCTTAGGTACTGCACTTCCGCCTACCCGATCATTGTAGTGTGTTCCAAGCGGAAATTCTCGCAATGGAGGTGCTGTCTTGGCTAAAAAAAACGTCATATCTTCCACGGATATCGTATCTTCTCGGACAGCCAAGCTGCCTTTAAATATCTTTGCCTCTGTCTCTACAAAATCCATCACTGTCCAAAATTCTAAAATGTCTCTCTGGGAGATGTCAAATCAGTTCAACATTCACTTTTCATGGGTTCCAGGGAACAGGGACATACCAGGCAACTGTATGGCAGACGAACCAGCCAAAAAGAGCACGACCACTTCCCTACGCTCAGAATGGAACAAAATAGGTGTACCTATGGACGAGGAGGAGGAAGAAACCGTTCAACACCTTCTTTGCTCATGCAATGCACTACTTCATAGGAGAAAAACTCATCTCGGTAGATTCTTCTTCGATGATACTAGCGACTTAGCTTACATAGACCCTAAAAGTCTTTCGGAATACATTTAAAGTTCCGCGTGGTTCGACTAGCAGGTTATTAACCGGCTAGTCCCGTAATGGAAGATTAATAAGTGATCAACTCGTTAATCTTACATCGGGTTTCTGAGATCAGTAGGTGATTAACTTGCTGATCTCTGTGGTATCACAATGGGCCCTTGCGGCCTAAGTTTGTCAGGCAATGTACTCATTGGCTGAAAGCTACTTCCACCTAACCTAACCTAGGTACAGCACCTTGTTAAAAAGTCCCTTGCATTCCAGCTACACAGAAGGACCCGCTTTGCTAATGAGTGTAGTGCTATTAGTTTTCAATATCAGCATTTTTATTTTATGAATGCTTCTACGGTTAATCCGATCTAGGACTTTCAGATCGAGTATAATCATTCCGCAAGAAATGCCACTGAACGATTGCACAACTTACTGACTTGGTTTATATGAAAAAAGAATGTGGAAGAGATTGCATCTTATAATCATAAACTTCGAATGCATATTTGTTACAAGTAAATGTTTCCCAAATATCATAAATCATACTACATTCTTGGATCTTGCTTTCAAGCCATTGTTTTGAATTATGCCACTCCTCAAATTATTTTTCTTATCTATAATCCATTTAAAGTAGAGCTATTATGATTCTCCTTTTCCCTTTATAAGAAATAGTAAAAAAAAAAAAAAATACTCATCGTGTGGTGCGAGTCTTTTCGAAAGAAAAGAGCCATAAAAACCAAACCAAATTAATTCAACCATTAAACACCGACCGAACTTCCTCTGCAAAAATCGAATGCCAAAATCAGAAACGCTGTCTTAACACATTCGCTCCATGCGCTGAGATGGTAAAGAGTGAAGTCTGCTGTCTGATCTTGAAAGAAGATAGTATCGCACGAATGACTTTTATGACTAAACACACAAACCAACAACCCACTTCTATTGCACAAAAGTTTATTGTTTCTTACGTCCGTCGCGTCATTTTGTGAACTCGTCATTTAAATTTACGAGTTCGATCATTTATTTATTATTTTTCATTGACCTTGACCGAGTATACAGTGAAATGTCGATTACAAAATAGGCTGATCTGATCAGAGTGACCAACATTGGTCATCAAATCAAATCGAGATTCTTCTTCATATACCACTGACCAAATAACAGTTGATCGATGTGCATTAGCATAAATGTTAATTTTGGGCGGTGGCGTTTTGAAGTACATTTACCTTCTTTTTGTTTTTTTTTTCTTAAAGACATTTGATGGATATCTCTCGATGGAATCGTGACATTTGCTTTCGTTTTTCATTTTCAGATACGAGCGTTTAGACATTGATACGATTTTGGCCAGTCCGAGGTTGGTGACGAACTACGTGGAATGTTTACTCAACAAAAAGCCATGTGCTCCTGAAGGCAAAGCACTGAAGAGTGAGTATGATAATTAAAGTGTCTATTAATTTGATAACTAATGTTGTCAATATTCATTAAACGGTATTCTTTTGTTTTTATTTGTTTATTTACTGTAGATTCATTATTGAAAATTTAAGTATGAAAGACCTTTGGGTCGGAAGCCTTCCGGTAGATTTCTGTCATTTTTAACTAATTTTGGATTTATTAATTTTGAATGCCACATATAACGGTTGAAGAAACTTTGGCGCCAAACACGCGATAGGAAGTTGTTGAAAGTCTTATATGTTTTTTGTTTTCTTATCTTAGGGCGTTTAATTATCTACATTTATTTTCAATTCAACGGTATCACGCCTCTGTGAACAGGGTCACTTGGAGGAACGTTTGAAAGTTGTTTCAATTCAATTTATGACAACTGAAATTTAAAAGTGGTGTGTTAGCCTTTTTTTTCAAATGAAAGAATTGTTTCAAGATTTGGGGATCAATTTGGGTTTTGTGTAGCAAATGAAGTAACAGTAACCTTCAATCGAAGTATGTTTTTTAATCGTAGTATAAATCGTCCCTTACAGCATTTGCTTGTCTGTTATCTTAGTGTATTTTGCAGCCAATGTGATTGAGCTAGCGAGAATATTCTAGGCTTTCCATACAGCTAGATACTCAGGTCTGCCAACGTTTCTTATTCCAATTGATGTGACTGATGCAATAATAAATATAATCTTAATACAATTTACTTGATCTACAGGAGCTAATGCTGAATTTTTACCGTAAGCTCCTCTTAGTAATGAAGTATCAACTTCATCATAAAACAATCAAATTTTCTATATGACTCGTTGTAGTAAAAGTACGAACAGAAAAACGTCAATACGGCGAGGTGTAAAATTAATTACTTTAATTGCCGCGTATTATTCAAGTGCTCTATAATTAGTGGAACATCTCAGGGAATTCATTAAAAGCAATTTCGTGAAACAAGTCACAGTATTTTTTTATGAGCTTGAAGGCATCACACCTAGCAAATGATTGATGTTTACCTACTCATTTAGCTTGAAAATTATCACATCAACTTAAGATGGTTGTTTATCTAACGAGGTAGTTTTGGTGGAGCAATAAACATAAAAAAATAAAAGAGACGCCTACATCGAATGTCTTATAAAGACAAACAAATTCGTCGTTTTCCCAAATAAATAAAAGTAATTTATTTATTTAAAACGTGACCATTCTGCATGCTTCAAAAGTAAATCTGTGGAGAAACCAACTCACCAATAAACACAAATGCAACCTTAACAAAGAATTGATCCTTCATTGTTCTTTCAAAGCAGGAACTCATCGATAGATGTTGAGTAAATAGCATCAATTACTTTTCCAGTGAAACACCCACTTCAATTGGCTATTCTTTGGTGACAATAAAAGTGAATTCTAAATCCAATAATATAGACACAACATCAGACTAAGTGCGATTGGTGTTGTTTTGATTTGAGCTTAGCATGTGAATCCTCTTAGCAGGAAATCTTGAAGTGCGTATGAAAGCAAAATACGTTTCACAGAATACTTAGTAATTTTGTGGCATGCCATTGAGGTAAATCATCTAAAAGCATTTGTTGTTATGCATATATTTCCTCTGAATGCTAAAATGATATTTGAGACAGCAAAAAAAATTAAGTCAGAAAAGGAAACAAATAAAACAGCGTCTCTTTATTTTTGATTAATAGTCCCAGACAAAATATATTATAAGCTGAAGAATAAGGAATCATTGTTTTACTGACAAGAACATATAACAAATAATTCACTTTTACTCTTAATGCGTAGAAAAACATCAGTTAAAATATTAATATTTTGGTCTTTGGTTCGAACGTACAAAGCATACAAACTTGTCTTTGTGATGCAAACACTAAATAAAAACTTGGGGATTTCTGCAAACTCTGAATCATTTGCTTCAGAAATAATAAATTGTAAATGGTAAATTGAATCGCTCGTACAGTTTTCGATTCATTGGCTTGAGGGCACTTGGAGTGTCAAAAAAAAAAAAAAAACGATTTTCTAAAAAAAATATTTGTTCAAGCACAACATCTGAAGAATATCTCCTGAAATTTTCAGGTCAATGTGATGAATAGTCTCCGAGTTACGGTCGTTTAAAGTTCGTTCGTGTCAGTGCCACTTGGCGAGGTAACACAGTACTGCAATGCTTACTTACGAACTTACAACTTTTACATCAACTTGAAACTTTTAATCTCAAAACCACATTTGTATAGTCGGTGACCAAGATAACTCAAAAACAGTTCAACCGATCATCCCCAAATTTTTCGCACTTATTGTTAATACAAAAACGGAGTATTCAATTCAATTTCAATTTCAATTTATTTATTTAATAGATGGTTTGTGCATTAAGACATAATTTTTTATAGTACATGATATGAAACAGTTATAATAATTTCAAATACTTAAATCTAATAACAATATTTATCTAAATCTAAAGAGTGAGAGATAGGATAGAGGAAAGAAAGGTAGTGGGTAATGAGGGAAATAATTTAAATGTATGAGGAGGAGAAATGTTGAAAAATTACTGGGATTTGAAATATTCTTCATAGTGGAGGACCGTTAGACATGAAAAAGGCAAAACCTAGGAATCCAAGGCCAGTCCATGGATTTTCATGAAATTTTCGGAAATGTGTTTTGGATGGCGTATAGAAAAAAGTTAAAAAATAAAATTTCACCGCTCTCAATTTTTTAATTATTTTTAAAATTAATTATTAACTTTTAGAATTTTATTTTATTTATTTAGGGTATTTTAGATAAGGTTTTCCAAAGCGTAAGGATGGATAGGTTTGGTTAAGACAAAAAAAAGTTGTATGAGAGGGGGGGTCTATATCCCTCCGTGTAGGCGCGAGGGGCAATTTTATATGAAATTAACTTCATTTTTTAAAAAACTATTAAAAATCAACTAAGTCACTTTCTTTCTCATACTTTAGTGTTTTTGAAAGCTATTGCTTTGTTCTTTAATAAAAATTTTAATTTGAGTTCACTTAATGAAAAGTTTTGGAGAAATCAATCCTCAAAGTCAAAATTTTGAAAAAAGAAAACATTTTTTTCTTAATTATTTTTTTTTTTTCATAATTTTGCCCCACAAAGGGCCATTTTTTCTTTTCATGTTCAATGCTTTTATTAATATTTACTCAGAGCAAAAAACCGATTGTAACAATTTTTCTTGGTTTAAGAGAAATTAAAAAAAAAAACGAAAGATACTTTTTTCCAGAAAACAAAATGTCGTTAATTTCCCGCTAATTGAACTTTTTTCCTGTAAGTGAAATATGAAATGTGTCTTAATTAGCACATAGAAAAAAGTTAAAAAAAAAAAATTTGTATGATCTTAGTTTTAATATAAATTATAAATAATTATTAAAATTTTAGAGTTATATTTTAATTATATTAGTTTTAAGTTAAATTTTAAAACTAAGACCTATTGCAAACTTGAAAATTCATCTCAAAGGACAGCGCATATGCTAATTTGTGCTCTAAATGCTGTTTCCTCTCAAACAAGTTGATGGAACCGAAAAAATGTGGTTTTTTGCCAAATTTTGAATTTTCAACCATTCAAAGAGAATTAAATCAGTTAAATTAACGGCTCGAAGTTTTTTTTTAGGTGGGGAGCCTGCTGATGTGTAGTTCTTTCTTTTATATAAGAATTGATGCATCCCTTATTGATATATGTTTGTTTGCATACAGAACGCACGTAGAAAAATTCGCGAGTATTTATTTGGCAAAAAACCATATTTATTTGGATCCATCAACACGTTTGACCAGAAATAGCATCTAGAGCACAAATCAGTATATGTGGTGTCCTTTGAGACCAATTTATAGGTCTAAGCTTTAAAATTTAACTTAAAACTAATATAATTAAAATATAACCCTAAAATTTTAATAATTATTTATAATTTATATTAAAATTAAGATCATAAAATTTTTTTTTTTTAACTTTTTTCTATGTGCTAATTAAGACACATTTCATATTTCACTTACAGGAAAAAAGTTCAATTAGCGGGAAATTAACGACATTTTGTTTTCTGGAAAAAAGTATCTTTCGTTTTTTTTTTTAATTTCTCTTAAACCAAGAAAAATTGTTACAATCGGTTTTTTGCTCTGAGTAAATATTAATAAAAGCATTGAACATGAAAAGAAAAAATGGCCCTTTGTGGGGCAAAATTATGAAAAAAAAAAATAATTAAGAAAAAAATGTTTTCTTTTTTCAAAATTTTGACTTTGAGGATTGATTTCTCCAAAACTTTTCATTAAGTGAACTCAAATTAAAATTTTTATTAAAGAACAAAGCAATAGCTTTCAAAAACACTAAAGTATGAGAAAGAAAGTGACTTAGTTGATTTTTAATAGTTTTTTAAAAAATGAAGTTAATTTCATATAAAATTGCCCCTCGCGCCTACACGGAGGGATATAGACCCCCCCTCTCATACAACTTTTTTTTGTCTTAACCAAATCTATCCATCCTTACGCTTTGGAAAACCTTATCTAAAATACCCTAAATAAATAAAATAAAATTCTAAAAGTTAATAATTAATTTTAAAAATATTTAAAAAATTGAGAGCGGTGAAATTTTATTTTTTAACTTTTTTCTATACGCCATTCCAAATACATTTCCGAAAATTTCATGAAAATCCATGGACTGGCCTTGGATTCCTAGGTAAAAAGCTTACGGTCCTCCACTATCAATTGAGAAAACAAAGAGTTCCAAAGTCTTACAGTATAGATAAAAAATGGGCACGACTGGGTCGCACGAACTTGCGATTGTGTTCTAAATACGATATCAAAATCTTAGGGCTGAGTAAAAGATTTTGGTGTTCGCTCTTTATAATATATTTGGTGGTACAGGGTTGCCAACTATACATTAATTAGGAAAATTTTATTAAATCACGAAGAATATTGAAAAAAATTCAATTAAATATTCCAAAGGTCTCAAGCGAAAATCTAAAAACGCCATTCTTTAGCAATTTCTAATGCATATAAACGCTAAAAATTTTATCAAAATCGTTGGACCAGTTTTAAAAATAACGGTTTTTTATTTTACATTTTTTAAAAAAAAAAGTTTTGTAAAATTCAAGAATGCAAAATTTAAGATCTTAGCAAAAGTTAATTTGACAAAAAATTTGAGAAAAATCTAAGTTATGGTTTTGAAGTTATTTCAAAAAATCTAAATTTTTTTAAATTTTTTTTAAAAACTTCAAAAATTAAAATTTTTCAAATCTTGTTATGCAGTTTTTCTTAAACAATTTAAATCTTCTAAAATACAAAATTTCGTAAACATCGTGCAAGCCATTAACGAGAAAGTCGGTTTTGAAAAAAACGGTAGGTACTATGGGAGGTACCGTTTTTATACTTTTTCCAAAATTTTTATTTACATCATAAGAAAGACAATTAATTCTTCACACAAAATTTTATCAAAATCGTTGGAGCCGCTTTCGAGAAAAGTAAGTATTATCATATCGGTTGTATGGCAGGTACCGTTATTTCAAGATCTAGAGACTCAATTCTAAAAACCAATCTGTAGACTGCTCCACAGGCCCTAACTGCAAATTTTGAAGCAAATCAGTCTATTGGTTCAGGCTGTAGATCCATATACAGACAGACAGACACACAGACAGACAGACTAGAGACAGTACCAGTACCAGTACGACCCACGACAACGTTTGTGTGATTGTAACCAGACAAATTACGGTTGATTACATAACCTAGACTAGTGACTGATTTCACTGCTTTAATTTTATTATTATCAGGAAGAAGACAAAGGTCAAAATTGTTTTTTGATATGGGTAATATCTGAGATTTTGATGGATTGAGAAGAAGCCCATTAGCTTCAGACCAGGTTGTAATATGTTTTAAGTCTTCATTTATGAGAAAAACAAGTTCATTGAGGTTATTTGAAGCTTTTGCTAGATGTAGTTGGACATCGTCTGCATAAAGATGTACTGAAGTATATTTGCACACTGTTGGGAGGCCATTAATAAACATTCGGAATAGTATCGGGCCTAATATGGAGCTTTGAGGGACTCCCTGCTTTATTTATTTCAACTGTGAAAAACGTTCACCAGAATTAACCCTTTGCGATCTGCCAGAGAAAAAGCTACTGATCAATTTCAGAGTTCTCTCACTGAAACCAAAGTCATTCTTAAGCTTCCAAAACAGAATTTTGTGATTGACTTTATTAAAAGCCTTAGAAAAGTCCAGCAAACACAGCAACGAAACATGACTCCGGTCATAATCTTGTCTCAATTTTTCGTAGGGTTTTAATTTTTTCTCTTTAGATCCGATTTTACAGCAGATTAAAAGTCCGATTTTTCGGTTAAAATTCCTGCGAAGTAACGGAAAAGATGTTAACCAACGAAACCATTTCGTTTCAGTTAATTTGTGAAGGCAGAATCGCGGTCACCGGTTTTACATACTTTACATACTTAAGGTTGCGCTACAGTCCGGGTCGGACTAGGGCCTCAACCAACATGCTTCTCCAGCCAGCTCGGTCCCTAGCTAGCTGCCTCCAGTTTTGCACGCCAAGTTGGTTGAGGTCCTCTCCTACTTGCGTGCGCCACCTGAGTCGCGGTCTTCCTCTACTGCGCCGTCCCTCGGGATTGGATTCGAAGACTTTCCGGGCCGGAGCGTTGGTGTCCATTTGCTCTAAATGACCCAGCCATCTAAGTCGCTGGACCTTGACTCGTTTGACAAGGTCAGTGTCGTTGTACAGCCCGTACAATTCGTCGTTGAATCTTCTTCTCCACTCTCCATCTATGCAGACGGGACCAAAAATCACCGGAAGAATTTTTCTCTCGAAGCATCCTAAAGCGTTCTCGTCTGCTTTTGAGAGAGGACTTTACTACTCAATTGCCTTCTTAGTCCGAAGAAACAGCGATTGGCAAGAGTTATTCTTCGTTTGATTTCAGCGCTGGTGTCGTTGTCTGAATTAATAGCGGCGCCTAGGTAGACAAAGTCCTTAACTCCCTCAAAGTTATAGCTGTCTATTTTGAGGTTCTGTCCAAGACATCGTTGTTGGGTGTCCTTTCTAGATGACAGTATATACTTGGTCTTGCCCTCATTTACCACCAAACCCATCTTCTTCGCTTCCGTCTCAATGCTCATAAACGCGCCATTGACATCACGCTGCGTTCTTCCAATTATGTCAATATCGTCGGCATATCCGAGCAATTGAACGGACCTTTGAAAGATTGTGCCTCTTGTGTTGACGTAAGAGTTTTGCACTATTCTTTCAAGAACGATGTTGAAGAAGTCGAATGACAGTGCATCGCCTTGCCTAAAACCTTTTTTGACATCGAATGTATCGGTGAGATCTTTTCCGACCCTGATGGAGCAGCGTGCGTTCTCCATCGTCATCCTACACAATCGGACAAGTTTGGTAGGGATGCCAAAACTAGACATGACTCTATATAACTCCTCTCTATAGATGCTGTCATACGCGGCCTTAAAATCGATAAAAAGGTGGTGGGTATCGATTTGAAGCTTCTGGGTTTTTTCCAAGATCTGCCGTAGTGTGAAGATTTGGTCTATGGTGGACTTTCCTGGTCTAAAGCCGAACTGATAAGGACCTATCAGGTTGTTGACGAATGGCTTCAGACGCTCACACAATACGGCAGAGAGGATCTTATATGCGATGTTAAGAAGACTGATACCTCTGTAGTTGGCGCAGTTGAGAGGGTCTCCTTTCTTGAGGACCAGGGAAACAATGCTGAGGTTCCATTCATCGGGCATGCTTTCTTCCGACCATATTTTGCAAATGAGCTGCTGCATACTCCTGACCAGGTCATCGCCGGCCGATTTGAACAATTCGGCAGTGAGGCCATCAGCTCCAGAAGCTTTGTTGGACACCGATTTTACATGCCCTTACTTATTTACATGTTAGTTCAGATGTAATGAATAAAATTTGATTAGTTAAATCGAGAAAGATTGCCTGTTTAGTTTTCGGCTGAAAATATACAAAATAACGCAATAAAGGGTTTAACGTTTCTTACAAAAGTAGTTAAGTAGAGAGAATCATGCAATTTTAAATTTTGATCAACTAGAGGCCGATAACTTGACCTTAGTATTAAGGGAAATGTACTACCTGGATGATCGAAAAAAGTAGGAAAGGTAGGAAATGGATTTAAAAGAAATTGAGCATACATATTAACACATGTTTGAACAATATTTAACAATTTTTTCACAGCAAAATATAGGCCGGCCAAATATTCTCAGATAGATATAAAAAAGCAAATGTAGATCAGAATAAAGCATTTCTAAATGTTTTCAAAACCAAACAATTATATAAAGAATATAAGTGAAAAAAAATTGTTTAAAATTGTTGCTGGATCAAACCTAAACGCATATTAAAAAAAAATATTACTTACAAAAAGCTGAAAGTGCCTATTTTTTACGAGTCCCGAGCTATTGAATCTCCTAACTGGGTTTGGTTTATTTTCCCTTTTGCAAACCCAAATTACAATCGTGTGGATTAAATTTTTTTTGCAGTTATTGTTTGCTTCGTATACCCTTCAGAGGAATTTTTGTGAAAAAACAATTTGGAAAATTTTCCAAAATTCCAAGAACGGTTAAACCATAGTATCGTTCTTTTCAGAGACGACTTTAGTTAGTGGCTCATGCGATTGTAACAAAGTTTCATATTTGAAATCTTAGATAGTTTGAAATAGATGGCGTATCAACATTTTGAAAATGGTAGTTCTTAAAAATTTTTTAGGCTATAACTTTATAACAGTGACTTTATGTATTTTGTTTTTGAATTGATTTTTTTTTTTTTTCAAAATTTGATTTCAACGTTCCGAACAACCATTCGGTAGAATACCTGGAAGCAATTAATAATTTCTTAATCTTACAAAACCGGATAAATTTCCTCCCGCGTTTCTTAATTTTCGTAAAAAGTTGTTTTTTGCATTTTTTTTATATTTAATGTAATTTCATTCAATTTTCATAATTGTGCAGTTTTCAATCCTGAATCAACTAAAAATGTTCTTTAAAAAACAAAAACTTTGTATTCCCCTTGAATAAAGTTTTCAAATTGTAGAAAGTGTTTTTCTGACACATGTGGTTTTCAAGTTGATTATAAAGATAAGGGCTTGCCATTATATTTTAAAAATAATTTTGGGCAAATGGCCGCATAAATTCCATTTGGGGTCGTATGTCAGCAATAGCTAGTCTCACGGTGTTCTGAAGGAACTGTTTAAAGTCCCCTTGAATGAGAACACTGATAACGTATTAGGAGAGGGTTAAAGGTTCCACTAAACTTGAGGAATATCTCGCTAATGGTACATTTTTTCAAGGAAAGAAGTCTTACGAAACTATAGCTTTCTTCCAAAAAATATTTCATGTATTTTATATATTTTTTTTTGTAATCAAAATAATCATCCAACCCAAAGGCTGTGGATACAAGTTGTCTATTGAAAATTTACTGCTTATCGTTAAATAAATGATAACTATCACTTCACAAAATAAAAACGTGTGGTAGGTTTATAGACACAAGATTTTTATACAAAGGAAAAGGAATTATCTCCCCCTTTTAAGATGTAATCGAAGAATCAAATTGTGATTCAATTGGGAAAGAGAACGAAGTTTTACAACAACGGCAACAGCTTTTACCAAAAATTATTGTTTTTGTTTTGAGCCAAGTGTTCTTTCCTTTTATTGGTTTGTCTAGATATTTTCATCGACGATTCATAAAAAAAACTCCTTTGGTTTTTAAAAAACTATCCGTTGATACAACCTTGGTTTTTAAAAAACTATCCGTTGATACAACCAAAAGAAAAAGATAAAAAATAAACTCCGTAGCTGAATTAGTGAATATATTTCGACAGCGTTATTTTGGTGAAGAGAAATTCAAATACTGTTGAAATTGAGAAGTTTTTTTCTAGATTTCTTTTTTAATTCACCGCCACGATATATTCGTGAAAAACTTTTCAGGAGGGCTTTTGATATCTCGTAGAATTTTTAGAAGGCCACATATAAAAGAGTTTGATGATTCCAAAATTACCTTTGATAAATATTGTAAAAAAATAAAATAAAAATAGTTTTCGCTATCAAAACTTTTTTGATCCCTACCTCATTGTTTTAAAGTTCAAACAGTTTTCTTTTCCCATATTTCATTTACAAAGTTTCATAGTATAAAGAAGCTATAGTAGCACCATGGCGGGGAAAGCGATGGTGTCGCCGTCTGTCGACCCAATTAAACATACTACCTTTTCAATAGCCCTGTACACACTATACAATTAGTTGGACAGACTTCGTTTGATGGAAGTTGGATGGTCTGATGAACTTTGCGTTCACACTTATCCAACTTGTCGTCCAACTTTATGTCACATACCTATCAACTCCCTCCAACTTCTAGATTTTCAAAAATTTTTGAAAACCATCCAACAAATTGGACAAGCGGTCGTATGAAGAGTTCACACTATCATACATTGGATTGTCAAACCTAGGTTTGTCCAACTAATTGTACAGTGTGAACGGGGCTAATCGGAACAAGTTTATCGTAGAACCCTGCCAACATGCTGTCAATACGTCATATATTATTGTTTTTTGTTAGGGCAGCTTTGCTTCGTAAATGTGTTAGCAATATCAAAGAGTGATGTGCAAGTGATGTGCTTTTTGATTTTGAATGATAAAAAGTGTGTTGTTTTGCATTTGGCGTGTCATGGCATTGTTTGAAAATCATTTAAACACGTTTATTAATTGATGAAAATACCATCCACAACCATTAAAGCATCCGAAAAAATACCATCCACATGCCTAAGTGAACAACCACAGCAAAATTTTTTCAACCGATAAAACGTTAAATTGGGTCGACAGACGGCGATACCATCGCTTTCCCCGCCATGGTGCTACTATAGGTTCTTTATACTATGCAAAGTTTTGTCATTTAATCGATCCCGCAAAGGTTTCCTTCAAAGAAATATCAGAGGGATTTTCAGATTCGTAACATGTATTTAATCATTATTGGTATTTGATTATTTTCAAGGAATTCTCCCTGAAGCACTTCGAACAAAATGCAGCCGCTGTCATCCAAGTCAAAAAGAAGTCGCCCTGAAAGTGATCACAGCCTTATACTTTGACTATCCACAGTACTACAAAGCACTCAAAGAGAAATGGGATCCTACTGGAGAATATAATCGCCGCTTTGAAGAATATCTTCGTGACCAAAAATTCAATTCCATTGGAGGTGATTCGGATCAAGGTAAGTGCATAGCTCCCTAGAAGGTCCACTACTTCTTTCATTTCAATATTATAAATATTTTACTTCTTTTTTTATAAACTTCTAGGAGAACAAGCACAGGTAAATCCCCCAAAAGTCAAAAAAACTCAAAATAAACCAAAAACAACCACAACCACAACCACTACAACTCGAGCTCCATCTATTTTATCAATTCAGCCTCTGTCATTGCGACTCTTTGCAGACCCTGAAAATGGGCCGCTTCTTTTTCGCCCTCTGGCGCGCTTGTTAGGAAATTTTCCATTTTTCACACAACAACAAAGTGGTTAAATTTGTTGATATTTTTTTTCTTTCCATTTTATTTATTGACGTTATGGTGTAAAGTCTAGAACACATAAAAATTATTACTTAAGTAAGCTTTATTTGGACGTAGTTTTTAGATTTGAATAATTGCTGTAGTTATTTTGAGCTGGAATATGGAAATGCTATTTTTGTACATATTAAAGGCGCATTTTTTTTAGAGAGTACTGCTTAATAAAATACTTTAGTCATGCTTACCTTGTTTTAATTTGGACAGCTTGGTTAAAGCTAAAAAAAAGAATTTGGCTTCCCGATCGCATGTGTATAAGACTTTTCAGATTCATACTAACACTCACCCTTTCATCACCATGCATTTTATCTAATTTGTACCTGTTGTTAAATCATCACTGAAAACATAAACCAATACCATTAACAACCAACCCCCAATTGGCAAATTACCTATACTAAAAATTAAAACCTTTCCCCAACCAACACAAAATCAAACCCGAATCAAAAAGGGCTCATCGATCAGCATAAATATTACGCAGCGTCCAACACGACAGGGACAAGGTACAGATTCTAAGCCAGCCACACCGAGTCCAACATCTGCTCCGAGTTCTACAGCTGCTCCCAGTGGTGACCTTTCAGAGATTTCGAATCGTTTTGGTAGCGATGACGATAGTGGCTATGATTACGCGTCTCCAGTAAGTAACTTTATACAAAAAAATTTCTTTCTTATTAACAATTTATGTTTTAGAAGTCAACAGCCTTACCAAGCACAACAAAGGCAACTGCAGCACCACAAACACCTCAGAAACCACCAACTGCGCAACAGCCTCAAACAGTGCAGCAGCCCCAGAAGACACAGCAGCCAGCACAGCTACCAGCACCAAGACCAGTAATGACGCAATCAGATCATACATCAAATGCAATCCAAATTATTGAACGAAGACAAAGGCCTCGTATTAGGGGTGTTATATTGCCATCTATTTTTGCGCTTAAGGAACTAAAAATAAGGCACTTCCTTAGACCTATTGGGTTAGGAGTCGTTTAAAAAAAATTCATTATTCCATACCACAAGTCAAGCTGCGTAAATGTTTTTTGTGTTTAGAAAACGTGTGACCTTTGCTTCTAAATGGACTTAAGTATGTAAGCGCTGATGAATCCTTAACCAATTACCTTTGAGGCTTACAATATTATTCAGAATTTTTCTTTACTGCCATTTTTCTTTTTTAAGAAACACCAGCGTGAATGTTAAAAAAAATCAAGAACAAACACGCTTTGTACCTGAAATTTTTTTTAATTTTGTGTAGTAACATGTAGCTATGCAAGGAATACCAACACACTTGCTACTCACTCTGAGGTACTTTATGCTCAGAATCATTGATAGCATGTTGGTTTTCGCTAATTATTTATCATATTTTATTTAAAAATTGGATTTATTTGTTCATATTTTTTGTCAGAAAACTTCAACAACAAAATTGAGTTTTCTTTTGCATTATTTTTCTCTCTGCAATATTTTATATCTGCAACTCTTCTTTTGCTTTTAGCGATATAATTTCTTTTACGATTATGATTTTTTTTAAATGCTTTTTCCTTCATCATCGAAAGATTGGTTTTTTTTTTTTAGCTATCCAATAATAATTCTGTTTTCCTCTTATTTATGTAAATATATGTCTTGATTACCCTACTTTGCTTTTGCTTTTGTGTATATTTTTCTTCTATGTTTTAGAATTTAGCCTTCTTCTTTTGATTATTTTGGAATATTTAAAATCAACGTAAAGAGGGGACTTTAAGAAATGCTTTTTTATACAACTTGTGGAATACATGTATTTTGTTGGAATTAAATTAAATACAAGATTAGATTTTTTGAAAAAATAGCGCGATACTATTAACGAGATCATATAAGTTTTTTAACAATTCTCTTTGATAGTCATTTTGACGAATGCTTCTTAAGAAACTGTTTTTATTAAATTGATTTTTTTTAACCTGACTTCATTGGAAAATATTTATTTCTCTATTTTTGTTTTCCTTTATCTCATTTTTTTATTTAATGTCAAAAGAATAGTGATCGTTTTTATGATTTAGAAACATTTTAAAAAAAACTTAAAAATGTCTTTAACATCCAATATGACTTGTTTTTATGATTTGAGTGCTGGTTTGTCAATGCTGTAAAGAAGTCGTATGAAGAAAATATTTAACCAGATCCAGTTTAAAATGGAGAAACGCGACTATAATTTAAACATGTCTAGAGAAGAAGAGTAGTGCTTTCGTCAGCAGTCTCTTCTGTGGACATTAAACTGATTTTCCGTGAATTTCTGATGATTTTCTGTAAAGAAACAGACCTAATATTCAATAACAAATATGCCACCGGTGTGTAAATAAGGCTTAATGCGTGTTTTCCCCTTCCATTTTCTAAATTATGGGCCTGTAACACAAAGCTTCAAGTCTATGAGTCAAGAGCCATATGAAGAATTATGTCCTTTTCTTGTAACTTTGTGTTTCAGAAATTTTTTACACTTGTTCTATCTCTTTTGTAATACACGGATTTGTAGTTTTGTGTTATAGGCTTCCCAAAATTGGGGAAAAACTGTAATGAGAAAGTAACATTCACTATCAGCACTGGCTATCGAATGACAGTGAATGCAATTGAAAAGCGGAAGAAGTAAAGCGACAAACGTATTGTTTATAGTCTCAAGATTATTTTTTTCTAAAATCAAAAGAAAAAAAGGAAACTCTCATATTGAAATTTCAAAATATTTTTTCTTTTTTTTAGCATTGTAATGGCTTTTTAAAGTGCTTTTCTAGAAGCTTCAAAAACTCCACTCCACTCGAAAAGCTCGATTGTGTAGGTAAAAACCCTTGCAATAGTCAAAAAGAACTCATTTTCGTAAGTCAGGTTCTTTTGCAAATCTATAAATTTAAATTGCAGTAGAATCTTACATAAAAACAAATACAACATTTGCTTCACATCCAGTTTTCGCGTAATTAAGTATTCAAGATCTGAAAAATCCAGTTTTTGCTATTTTTGAGCCTATGTTTTAACATTAAAAAATGTAAGCCCATAAAACATTGCATTGCTTTTCCGATGATTTGCTAATCTGGTTTCAAAATGGCTCTACTACATCAAATAACTGAGATATCTAGCTTCAAAAGTTGTAATACACGGTCATGCAATATTTTGAAGATTACGTATGTACCGTATAGTTTCAAAAAGAAAATTTGAGTCAGCAATCACATTCTTTAAAGATCTTTGGGTGCTGAATTCGAATCCAGTCAGAGACTTACGCTACAACAGCATGTTTCCAAAAAAATAAAGCATTGATGTCTTGACTTTACCTGGATATAATCTCAAGACACTGATGTAATAGACGAATTCTGTGAATGAATTTGAATTCAACACATCCAATCCAAAACCTTCTAAAATGTGTTTTCTGACTCAAATTTCCTTTCAAGACTAACGTTACCTTAAAAAAAAAAAAAAATACATGACCGTCGACCGGCATTACGACTTTTGAATCTATATATCTCAGTTATTTGATGTAGTAGATCCATTTTGAGACCAGATTTGGATTCAGCAGATAGCAAATCATCGGAATAGCAAAAGTTTGCTTTCAGGTTAAAATTTTTTCCACATTAAAAGAAATTCTGAAAAGAAGCAAAACCTATTCTTCTGGATTTTGAAGGCTTCATATCTCGAAAGCGTGATGTGACAGAGCAATTCTGAGGCCAGATTTGAGTTTAGCGAGCCAAAAACCTTTTAAAAATATATTTTGCTTTGAAGGCATTCGAAAGCGTGATATTTTGTTGACCAGTGTAATTGTTCGTATTTAAACTTTGTACTAAAAATCGTACTACAAGTTTTTCAATTTTGCTTAAAAATTATTGCATATACATTTTCTTAGACTTATGTGAATTAAATCGAGATTTCATGGTTTACTTGTTTGTTTTTGTTGAGCTTACTATGAAATTCAGAGCTAAATAAATATAGCAAATTCAAATACATAATTAGTTGCCTCAAGGGCTCATATTGAAGCCGCACTAAGAAATATGACAGTGGCAGACAGAGTGAAAGCCATTGAATAGGAATTAAATACAAAAATCAAATTTTGCTTTGTTATACTGAAAAATATTTTTGCATATTACAAGGCGTTATGATTTTTAGTTCTCACAAAGCCTAATAGTATGTAAAGATCTTGTGATCGTTTTTACCAAATTGGATGATTTTAATTCAGAATAAATTATGGACCTAAAACATCGCTCCTCATAATCACGATTTGTTTGAACTCTTTTGAGTATCTTTTGGATACGGAACCACTACAAACAAACTAATAAGCCACTGTTAGTGTTGATTTGGTAACTCAAACAAGCAACTCGTATGTAGAAGATGACTTAAACATTTTGATGTTTTCTCCTTATTATTTCTTTTATCCAAGATAATTGGATATAAATTGTCTGAGGAGAAGTCTGTGAACTAAGTGGGAACTAGGAAAAGGTGATATCTTACTGTTTAATTACTTTTAGTTTTCCATAATTTGTGTGGAAATAAACAGAGAAAATACTCTCTTAGAAGATAAATGCGGTCTGAGTCAGACTGACCTTTAAGTTATCAGAGCCAGCAATTAGCACTGACAGATTCAGAATTCGATCAATAGAAAATTCAGAGATTTATAGTCCGAGTAAAAGTAATCAATTGAAGAAGTTTTTAAATATAAGGGTCAAAGTAATCTTAAATTTTTCTGTCTTGAACAATTTATTCATAAAGTTTTTGATATTCAAAAGAAGTTAAAAATAAACCAGTCTTCGTTTGGGTAGGTAGGTTTAACTTGGAGTTACTGACTATAAGTAAAACATAGTTTATTTTCTAAAAATCTTTCAAAAGCCATACTTAAAAAAAGCTGGACAACTTCAGCCGATTTTTTTCTAAGATCATTCCTTTATTATAGGCATTTTAACTGTATATAGCGCCATACTTCTTTTTTATGTTAAGAGTAATGTACCAATTTATTTGAAATTAGTTTCCCCCTGTAACTATGTTGAGTGTTCTTATAGCAGAAGTAGCAAAGAAATAACTTCCACAAATCTCTTAGGGCATTCTTCTAAAGTGGCCATATCCTCGCTCTTTTTCTTTAAGAATAGGCAAATATTTGGTTTCTCCTTAAAAGTCCTTTTATTCTAACCCCTTTTCAGACCCAAATTATATTTCTGATTTCTGTGAACATTTCATTAACACACTGGGAAACTATTTTCTTTTGTAAAAATTAATTGTAAAAAAGAATTTATGAATCAATAAAGTGTATAAAAGCTAAACTAAGCAATTTGTATTTAAAATTGATAAATCAATAGCACGAAAATAGTCAAATTTAATTATAAGAAGCTAGTAAAACACTAAATCAAAATCTGTATAAACTATTTAAATTATCACATTCAAGCAATTATCGCACTTAAGATACCTGGTGCTGTTTTGATCTTGTGTAAGAATAAACAAACAATTTACTTAATGTAACAATATAGTAAAGACAGTTAAGAGAATTCAACACTTAACAGATAAATCTATGATCAAAACGAACTCTTTAAACAGAATTTCGTTTGTCCTAAAAATATACTACCCCTTTTGTAAGCAAAGCTTAAGTAACTGACAATGTTTATAAAATCATAGTTAAACTTACTTAGAATTGCATTTGGTGTACAACGATCACTTCAATTCATACACTTTTCAAAATATTCGATAATTTCTAAAATTTTAGTCCAATAATGGCGGAAAGCCATCAGGATCAGGAGGTGCATCAAAGCCATCATCTGGCTCTGCGTCACACTCTGCATCTGTGCCATCACAAATATGGGCTCAAAGTAACCATCACCCACCCAGTTTGAGTACGTCAACGACTTACTATTTACCATCACAGAATCCAGTTTTGAATATAATAAATCGAATAACGATGAAATTTGCTAATACTGCGGAGTTTTTTGCTGCAATGCTGAGAGGAGTAGTGCCACTGACTCAGGTAGAGTGTAACTAGATAATTACGGAGACTTCTAACGATTTTATATTTTACTTTGAACATTCGTAGAAACTACTTCATTTGTATATTCTCAAAAATCTAATCTACACTTCATAAACTGCTTCCTTTTTTCAACTTCAATCGTATAATCCATTTACATCTAATTACTGTAGAAACAATTTTCATTTCCCAAAACTTCCTTCCATATCGAAGTAGATTCGTTATGCTTCTTTTGCATTTGCACCCATTGAGAGTTAAGGTTCCTTAAATTTTGCGTACAAGTAGTTAAGACTCATTTACTTTCCTCATTTCCTCCATTGTAAGATGAAGCATCAAAGTCGTAGATCTTCAAATGTAGATCATCTTTCCTAACTTGGACGTTTACATTCTTCTTTAGTATTTTTTACTTAGTGATTCTCAGGAAAGTAGCCAACTCAGTTTGCTATATTAACGGGTTCTACTGAAATTATGAATCTGTGGACAAATTTTGATATTTGACTTAATATCCATCATTTTCCATACATCAATCTACTCCACTATTGGTTCCTTAGTCAGCATTTTGTAGAATGCAAGAGTAGAACATTAAAACCCATTTTTTTTAGTTCTTCACCACAATCCACTCTTCTTGAACTCGTTTCAAAAGTTTTCTTTACTTCTAAGCTTCTTTTAGACACGAAAATATGTTGTCTCCAACTTAATCGCCTTTGCTATCTCAATGCACAGCAATTTATTTTTTACACCCTTAACACCCTAAACTACCTCCCTCTTCAATTGTGTAAAATAGTGTACAGTGCACAAGAGAACATCAAACTATATTCAGAAAAAACAACCCCTTTAATTACAGACCCCGCCACCCCCAATATACAAGGACGATCTACTGCGTAAATTATGTGATAGATTCAGAAAAACTATTTTGTCTCACACAAACAATGAAAACAGAAAAAACCATCATCGTTATTACTAAGTGTCTCACACATACTCGTACACTTACCAAAATTCATATCTTTATGCAAAACACAATCGAGTGAAGAAACATCTCGACATTCATTAATATCGAACGAAAGAAAGAAAATTTTTATTTTTATTTTTAAGCTCACTACAAAGTATTAAATATTTTCATAAAAATCTTTTTCTTCCGCAGCGGAGTTGAAATACTCATCAACTGTTTTAGGTTTGTTGATGGGCTCTACTAAATTTCCATTGTGACCATAAGAATAAAGTGTAAATATAAATATTTTCATGAACTTTAAAAAAAAGAGAAAAATTTAAGTTCAAATTGAGTGATATCAAATGATTTTGTATATTCCTAAAATTTTAATGTGAACGCATTGTTTGTATCTCAATAATTTTTATTGGTAAGGTTTGGCAATATTTTTTTTTAATGCAATATTATATTTAATTAATTTAAGAACACATATTTTATTTTGATTATTTTATTTAATAAATATATTTTTTTGATATACAAAAATGTTTCTAATTAAATTATTGCATCAAGGGTGAAAAAGCTGTCGTATGAGTCAGTTTGGGATGCCTGGCTGCTACAAAGATGCGTTTGCTTAGAATAAGTACATAAAATTGACATAACATTAAATTGACTTTTTTAATATTTAAAATGTGAAGTTGAGTAGGTTTGTTTATTAACGTGTTTGCTACTATTTGACGCACAAACCATTATACCCGATCTCAAAATACCATTACCCGTGGGAATCAGCTTTATTTCCGATTAAAATAGGCTATATTCTAATCTCGATTGCTCCACGCAACAAGATCTCAGAAACTCATGGACCGATTTGGAAAGTTCTTTCACTATTAGAGACGTTTTTATTCGATTTAACCTTTTATTGAAATTCGGTGATGAATATTTTGCATTTTAGTAAAAAATGTATAAAGTGTCCGCCACCTAAGGTTTTTCTTCAACTAATGCTTATTTCGTGAATGGTAACACTTAGCTTATGTCTGATTTGAAAGATAATTAGTTTTATCCTTCCGATAAACGAATATGGTTGTGTTTACGCTTGAACTACGCTGAGAACTCCAGAGGCATGATTGGGCCATTTTCTTCAATAATGAGCAAGGAGTGGCCGTTACAGTCAATTTCGATCGTTATCGGGACATATTGAAAGAATTTTTGTTCACAAAAGCCGAAGCTACACTCGATTTTTTGCGCCCTGTTTTTGAAGATCGCATTATCAGCAGTTAGCAGTAGAGCAGATGTCGTTTGGCTACCTCGGAGTTGCGATTTGATACCGTTGGACTATTATTTGTGGGGTACCGTAAAAGATAAGTGCTACGCCGACAAGCCAGGGACAATTGACGCTTTAAAGGGCAATATTCGTGAAGCCATTGGTGAAATACACTGACACAATCGATAATGAGCTTAAAAATTCAACCCATCGTGTAGGCTACTGCAGGGCCAGCCGAGGCCCTCAGCCGGAAGGGTTGTACTTTCAAATAAAAAAAGAAATTTGAGAAAATATTCAGTAGTTTTTTTTATAGGGTTAAAAAAAAAAAAAAAAAAAAATTATAATATGGCGAACCCTTTAAAATATGAAGGAGTGTTTACGATTAGAAACAGAATATACATAAAAGAAAAACAATCCTTACTCCTTTCGTTTTTTCGGCAGCTGTATATTAAAAAAATAAAATAACGATCATCACGGACTCACTGACTTTGTTGAGCTGTTAGGTAGTTATGCAATGAGCGGGTCTGTAATTTTGTAATTTTTATCTAATCTGCTTTTGCGCCACACAGTATACTACAGAACATGTTAAACGCACGCAGGTAAGATGGTAAACTACTTTCAACAGGGGTGGTAAGTACTATAAAATACTCAAAACTTTAAGCTTGAACCCTTCAAGCTTTAATTATAAGTCAAGTAGAAGGAAAACTAAGGATATAGGTTAATGGGCAAAAGCTCATCGCAAATACAAATGTATTTTAACATTTCGCCTTTCGCTTTTAATTCGTCCCTTGAATTTAAGTTTAGTTTAGTTTAGTTTATTTTGCCAAAGTAGGACAACATTAATTATAAAAAAAAGATTGCACTACATAGAAAATAAAATAAAACACATTAGTTGTATAACGTATTATATAAAAACAATTTTTTTTTCATTAATAAAACGGATTTGCTATGTAAAAGATTTGCTAAACAAAAGAAAGTCAAGAAAAGTCTTCAAACATCATTCTATTTAGGATTTTTCTCCGTAAGTTTTCTCTATTCATGTTTATATTGAACAAGTCAAAATATTTATTAAATGTTTTCGAACATCTATTGAAAAAGTCATGAGAAGCATAATTAGTCCTTGATTTGCTCTCCTTTAAAAATTTGGTATGTCTTAAAATACGAACGTTAGGATTTACAGATATTTTGGAACACAAAAATGGTGAGTTAATATTTCGATTTAAAAGATCGAACGCAAATAAAGCTTCGGACAACTCTCTACGATTTACAAGGCTGCACATGCACATATTAATAAGATTTAGTCGATGTGAATTACGAGGTAAGACAAAACTGTCGGGGTTCCATCCAAGACCTCTCAATGCGAACAACAAAAACTGCTTTTGGACAGATTCAAGTTTCTTTATATCAACAGCATACAACGGAGACCATATTACACTACACTGTTTCAGAAATCCAATTTCTCTTAATGAGGCAATGAGTGGTAGGAAATCATTGTTTGAAATATGTATGTATTCATCTGCAAAGTCTTTAAATTGTTGCCGAGCTTTGGTATTGAGAGATGGTTCAGAAAAATTCACGGTCTCGCTCAGTTATTTCATATTATCACAAAGCCCGTTGTAACAGTTTCGGGCTAAAAATACCAAAAGTAAGGCATTGTAGACGCTCTCGTAGTGAATCCTTTCCCTTAGAAATTTGTCTCTGTTTTAAATATCTTTTGCAAAATATTCATTACTTCCTATTCAACATTCGTAGTCCCACACTTTTACAATGGTTCCTGTACTAGGGGTGATTATTATCGTACGGGAAATAAGGCACAGCACCACTTCTGAATCGCTATCTCAATTTATTATAACTTAGTTAATATACAATGGTTTCAATCACCAAGAATGAGCTCATAACGCCCTTGTCTGAAACCAAAGTCCACGGCCTATACCTAATTTTATTTTATCTAGACTACATTGTGCTTCATAAATGCATATAATATGTAGGTATTAGAGTTGTAAAGACTGCAGTCTTTTTGGTACTGCAGTTGAGTCACGAATAATAATAATAATAACTTACTCTAAATTATTCAATATCTTAATACTAATGCCTTTCGGCCTCAAAATAACTTATGAATCAAAAACTAGAGCTAGTTAAAACTAAGAAAATTAAAAAAAAAAAAAAACTTAGTTTGATGTGACTAAAAAGATAACGGCAAGTTAAATGTACTACAGTTAATTAACTTTTAGTCAATTAACTGCACTGATTAACTGCACAGTGAAAAAGTTAGTACTAACTGCTGACTGCTTTTTTGCAGTTAAAGTACTTATCAAAGTTAAAAGACTAAAAAAATTAGTCTTATTCGTGACTTAACTGCAGTAGCAAAAAGACTACAGTCTTTTCAACTCTGTAATATTGTATTTGTTGTTTGTATATTTTAGAATTCCCAAACTGAAATAATTTGAACTGTTTAAACACTCTGGTGGTTAATATACAAGATAAAAATAAGGTCGGTAATGTAGTTTCATTACATTATTGTTTAAGTTGAAAACTAGAGTGCGCAAAGCAATGGCAGTTGGTTATTGGTTTCCAACTGAAAGAGAAGAAAGTGATTTGTTTCTTTTGGCATGAAGTACATGCCAAAATGTTTTTTTTTTCATAACAATCATACTTCTCCGCAAAATAAATAAATTTGTGCTTTAGATTTTTTTTTCGAAAAATGTAGGTAACGACAAATTGATGTAATATCATAAACTTAGGATGTATAACTGATGTTGGGGTACGATGGTCTTAGAGTACGCCTAACAATCTGCGAAGACCGGAGAAGGTAATATTGGTAAGATGTCATTGATTTTGAGAATAATAGAGTTAGCTAGGGTTCTCATTCAAAACTTGAATTAAATGTGATGGGATTCTCTTCTCCCACTTTAACCCACAGCGCTAAGTTAGCTTTTCTAAAGTCAAGCAATTTCAATGTGAAATAGTTCGACTTAGATTAGTTTAAGTCTTTTTCGGGCGTCTCATTTTTTGAAAAAATAATTTTTATGAAGCAGTCAATTTTTTAAATATTTTTTAAGTAGTCTTTTTAGTGTTGTTGTCAAGATTAAGTTATAGCGCGACGATACAAAAAAAAAACAGCTTTCCTATATTTCTATTGTAGCGACGTCAAAAATACGTTTCTGTCTCTGCCGCAACTGCAAAAGCGCTTTGGTTTGAGAAAAATTTTATTTTGGATATTCGTTGAACATTCATATACTACGGAGATTGATTCATTAAAAGATAGAAAACATTTATTTGATAAACAATCAAATCAAAATATCAGAAATTTTGTTTCATCATATAGTATCCTGTGAGTATAGTATTAGAATGAAAAACAGGCTTTAAGTCGATCAATTTTAATTAATCCATCAGATTTTAGTTTTGAATATCGCTGGTACGTTAAAAATCGGTTGACCCTTTCAAAGGTTATAATTCATCGTAAATGTATCTTGGGCAACACATTCAAGTTTATAGTCAAGCTGAATTTAACAGCAATATCTCACTAAAATTTTTTTGTCGGAAACTTGAATGTCAGATCTCGGAAGGAAACTAGTAAACTCTTTAAGGATTGTTAAGAAAATATAATTTTTTCCCTTTTGAAAAACATTTTTGGAACTTCATCCTCAGGCCAAAAAAAAAAAAAAATAAAAAAATTAAAGAAATTTCTTACATACGGAATCGGCCGACACTCAAATATTGGTATACATCCTTTCATCCTAATGTCATTAGTAATATGAGTTAAAGCAGTCGACATTGATATCAAATTCTAGTAAGGGGTTTTTCAACCGGGGCGCTACAAACGTAAAGCGACAGGAACAGGAAACGACGCTATATTTCTTACCGCTCTTTTGACATTTCTCTTCAATAAGGTTTGGACAACAAGGACACAAACCACACAGCAGATGTCACTATCAATTTATTGAAACGAAGGTTGGAGAACATCTTATCTCACGAAATGGTTCAGTCGCTTGGACGCCTCGGTCGAGCAATTTGACGTCGATAGACTATTGCTTGTGGGGCTACGTCAAGTCTATGGTCTATGCCAACAAGCTAGCGACGATTGATGAACTTCGTAAGAATATCGAACGTGAAATCGCAGCAGTGTCGGCCGATTTGGGCTTGAAAACCTTCGAAAATTGGGTTCAAAGTCTGGACTTCTGGAAGCGTGCTCGTGGTAGTGATGCAAAAAAATTTTTATACATAATGGCATTAAACGTACTTTTACAGAAATATAGAATTTTATTAATATTCAAAATCATTTTTGTTCAAAAAACTTTTATGGCGCTCTTATTGAAAAACCAGACACTATATTTTACGAAATTCAAATCCCTACCGTGATAATTTCGTGACAATGTACTCATAACTTCATCGAAAGTATCCCCCATTAATTAAAGCAAACACCTCCATTCGAGCTTGCGATGTTGTTTATTGCTTTAAGTACAAACATAATTAAAAGGTAGCTGGCTTCTCTTAAAGCAAGACACAGAACACCAAAGCTAATTGGATGTTCCAAGAAGAGAACAAACAAACGAACCCATGAGGCATGAAATGTATTTGGCTGATTAATGGGCAAACAGTAAATTAATCGTGAATTTTGGTTGGCCTTTGATTTGGGATGGCTGATGGCTCATTTAAATAATATTGCTATGGCCTGTGATAAAGTATTTTAAGAAGATGTTGAAACTGCGATTTTAAACGAAAAGCGTGGGAAATGCTTTAAAGCGAAAGTGCGATAGTTCTTAGATACAATTTAATCCACGTTTTAGAACAAGAAGAACTTCTTGAATCTGTAAACCGTGAAGAATCATCACATATTTAACTGCACATCACATATTTAAAAGCTGCTGTAGAAGTTGTCTTTCCAGATCTTCAATTCTATCATTATTTTTCCTTTCGTGTATTTTAGACTTGACTTCGGGTCTTGCAATCCTGGCATGATCTTTTTATCTCATGGTATAGCTTTCGAATCTCATTCCTGTCATGACATCTTTCAATTTCCTCAAACTATCGTTTGTTATGCTGCTTCTTTTTCTTTTTGATGATTCGGTGTTCCTCCCTTCTTTTCTCCTTGTAAATCTCGTCTCGGTCGAAAGCAAACTTTGTTTTCTTTTGCATCAATATTTGTCGAGCTTTTTGTTTGGCTACATTTGCATCCCAGCATTCTTCATCGAACCAAGGATTTCGTTTTGGAGCCGAGTGAAACCCAGAACCTTAGAGTGTGCGGTTCTGCGGTTCTGATGGCATGTTGGCATTACTGCCATTAGTCTTCAATGAATAATTATATCCTCATTCGTACCTTGGCTACGATAAGGTAGTGAGTGGCCTGCGTCAAAGTTGGGCCCTCATAAAGTTCGGACATCTGTCACACTGAATAAGTGTCTTTCGTCGATTGCAACATGGTCGATTTGGTTGACGGCTGATTATTCTAAAAAAATTACATTGTGCATTTCCTTTTAACAACACCTCCCCACTCATTAAAAAACATATGTTCAAAATCAAGTGCGAGGGGATAGCAAGGTCCCCTTTTGAACACTGTGCCACTCCGTAATTAAGGCAAAGTCACTGTCAGCGTCTAGAAGCAGTACCATCTGTGCCATTATTGATTTGTTGTCATAATGTCACAAGTACGGATGTCCAAAATCTAGAAACTTAGAAATGTGTTTATAAGACGGCAAAGCCATAAAAATCCTAACTAGTTCTAACTAATATTATAAATGTGAAAGTCACTCTGTCTGTCCGGATTACTATGTTACCGTCTCCTGCCCAAACTACAGAACTGATTTAAATGAAATTTTGTACAGAGATAGTCTAGAACCTGAAGAAGGACATAGGCTATACATTTTATCCCTAAATTCCCACTGGAACGATTACCAGCTCCCGCCCAAACTAACAAACCGATTTAAATGAAATTTTGTACAAAGGTTGTCCTGAACTTAAAGACGGACATAGGCTATATTTCATTCGAATATTCCCACGGGAACCGGTCCTCACTAATATTATAAGTGCAAAAGTAGCTCTGTTTGTTCACCATTCTATGTTACCATCTCCCGCTCAAACTAATGAATAGATTAGAATTAAAAGATTGTTCAGAACCTGAGGAAGGATATAGGCTATATATTTTTCCCTAAATTCCCACGGGAGCAGAAACGTATACGGGAACTTTGACACTACAGCACCGATTTCAAAAACTCCATAATCCTCTAGCAACACAAACTTTTACTCATCCCCATACTCCTTACGGGAACGGTCACCATGTTTCTACAGGAACGGGAGTCTTTACTAATATTATAAGTACGAAGTTAAATCTGTCTGTCTATTTCTTTTTGTTACCGTTAACCGCCCAAACTATAGAACCTATTTATATGAATTTTGTCTAGAACCTGAGGATTGACATCCTTACTAATATTACAAGTCCAAAACGTTTTGATTCCCCGTTTTCCTTTAATTCTCACTGATTGATCATTATAAATAAGGGTCAGACGCTTTAAGTTGCAGGTGTTCGCTTAGAAAAAAGTCCCATGGCAACTTTATGCGGAAGAATCACGTTTATCAATCCCACAAAACCTTTTTATTTCGCAAAAGATGGAAAAAATTAGAACGTCGTGTGCAAACATATACTTAACAATGGTTTACTAAAACGCATGAATGTGTCTTATTTGCAAAATAAGTAGCCTTAAAAATTAAGAATGCTGCCGAAAGTCACTATTCCACGCGGACGAAGTCGCGGGAACAGCTATAGTCATTTATAAGATCTTGACACAGTTATCCATTCCACGATGATAGTGGAATTATATGATACAACCCCGCGGCCATATGTTTAAAGACACATGGTTGGAATGTAATCTTCTTAAGGGTTTCGTGATCTAAGTCTTCTTTCATGTTAGGAAGACAAGCCACACCATAAGTCATACTGCCTTACTTATTCGTGCCGAAATCCTCTCATTTTGTGGATTTATCTGCAAAGTTGGCTAACTTTCATTTAAATTCGTCCATGTTTCCTTAACGTACCACGATAACATCTCTAACTTATTTATGTTTCTGCCTGCAAGTTTCTGTTATTCAAAGTTCAAAAGACCATTCCAAATCAGAGATTATGACGGAAGGTATATCCGTCCATCACTCATTTTATTCCGATCTTTGTTGCCTCCATAAAATTTTAATATGAATCCACAAACTACCCTCGAAACATCGATTCAATAAACCAGCTAAGTTACTCAACAACGTCTACCTCCTTATACTTCTCAAAGCTCACATAAAACACGCATACTGATCCACTTTTACGACTTTCTTGGAGCCTCAACCTGTTTCTGTTTTTGCAATTATTTTATTTTGACGCTATCCAAAAGGTTTAGAAGCTAAAATAAAAATACTTACAATCCAGTAGCTGAAAGAGCCCATTAAACATATTACGCATATCATTAATTTGCGACAACCTTTGAACTTCATCCAAACGTGATGAAACCTCTCCAACAAGCAATAACAAATTAACGAACGTAGGTTAGGCAAAGTTAATAAAAGTAATTCCTCTCAACAGCCAAGACAAGTATGCCCTTTTCATCCAAAAGATCAACTTCAACTTCTTTACGAGGCAAATAAAAATAAATTATGAGCTCATTAAGGCACTTTTGCCCTTATCTGTATCACTTTTTTCAGCACTTGATTGCTACTTTGTTCATCTAAACTTATTAACCTAATAGAAAAGAAAGGTGAGTCACCCTGGAAATTTCTGCCCATTAAAAGCAAATAAGCAAATAAACTTATAAAACGTCCGATCGAATCGAAGAATGGACAGAAATAAACACGGCAAACAAGTATCTCTCCATTTCAAAAGAAGAGGACAACCTGTCCAACTACCGTCGTAGAAACCCGTCTTCGAGTACGTAGTTGTCTGTAAATCTGGACAGTGGCAAGTAAAATTTATTCGCACCGGCATGGCATGACATTCATAGTGTATCAGAAAGCTTAAACGCGAATACAATAGTCTGTTTACTAAACAAGGCGAGTCCTCAAGGCTTGTTGGTTTGGTTGTTTTGTGTTTCTTTTTTTGGGTAGAACCCAAGACAGCTGACAACAACAACAACCACCATTTCCTACTCTAAAGACAAACAACCTTTGAGTATACAACCCACCTGAATTTGCAGGGATTTTCCCAATGGGGCTTCTACTGTAGTTGCCAATGTGGGGATGAACTTTTTCCATTTACTGATATCAGAACGGAGTAGGCTAGCCTGTGGCTATCAATGTAGTTGTTCAAAATTCATGTCCAGCAGTGGTTGTCTCAGGGGTGTTGCAATTGTTTACACTGCTCGTAAATTAATTGTGTAAATCATGATTTTGCGTCGTATTTCGCAGTGTTATGAGGAGAACAAATGGCTCCGCAGAGTCATATTACGAAATGTGTGTAAGTTGCACACTGTAAATGAGTTTGGGTAATTTGATCCAGGGCAAAGGTATGTATGTACACATGATACACATTAGTGAAGTTGTTCTCCATGGAATTACGTAGGAGTTGTCGTTGTTGTTGCTATTTATGTGTAATGGCAACTCAGAGACCATATAACTGGTGGCTATCAAATTCAAGGATTACTCGGAACTACCAACGTCTTTTCAACACAGACATCTCCACCATAGTGAAGGGTAGTTTCATGTGTGGTTAGCCGATTTGACCGTTCAGAATTTGCTGTCTTTGCCAAAAATTGATAGCCTCAAATGTTTTCTTCATCTCTTAATTGTAATTATGTGTCTCCTATCAAAGATGAGAAAGCAGATGCTATTAGATTTAATGTGAACCACACAAAAGCCAATCAGAGGAGTTATATCATATTGCTATTTTCTATAACTGGGTCGTGGTAGTAATAAACTGCTTGAAAGAAAAATGTATGAAGCAGACAGCCTCTCGAATTGCTGATACTTCCAATAAAAAAAATGAAGATTGATATCGAACACCAAAGATTCGCTTGCGTAGGGTGAAATTCTTTGAAATGTCTCACGTGTGTGTAATATTTCTGTTGTTTGGAAGAACCTTAATTGTTGGTTTTGTGTTTGAGCTTAGGCACTCGTATAAAAGATTTCTTTTCATGGTTTAATAGACTTAATCTCAAACCCCGAGGGAAAGCATATGAAAAGCATTCTAAAATGAGGAGAACATTGGCATAAGGCAAATAATGGAGACGGAAATCCCTTGCTGAAATCTTTTTTCAATTGGAAAAGGATTTGGCTCATATACCTGAGGCAATTTTGAGAGCGAATCAATAATAAAGGAAGGCGAATTATGTTTTGAGTAGGTGTTTTAGTAACACGCAGTCAATAATTTTCGTAAACCGTATGTAACACAGAAGCCTTATCAATGAAATTTGACACTCAATTTGGCTTCGAGATCTTTAGCTTATTTTGTTTGATATATTCAGAGTACCTCTTTTGATGCGGGATTAGTGGTGTAGGTTCATCTACATATATTTACTTAGTAATGAGGAAAGCTGGTACAAGAGCAGATAATTATATTAAATTTATGATAAATATGCAACACATAGTCAAGTCATCGCAGAACGTTCTGAAGTACAAAAAAGTCAAGGGGCGATATGCAATTTTCAAGTTCATTGGTTTAAAGTACATAATTGCAATTTCAGACATAAATTGTTATTAGGCTACAAGACAGTTCCGCTTAGTCAAAGAAAAGTACAATGCTATGGCTTTAACCATAAAAGGTTCGGAGTTTTTGAAAATGTGCAAGTTGTTTTTTTTTTTATTAAAACGCATAATCATCAAAATAAGTTTTCAATGCCATTGCTTTGATTGTAGTGTAATGTTTGTCTGGATGACATAAGGCTATAGAATGACGTAAAGTTGTGAAGGTTAAAATGCTGAATGGATGCAATTGAACGATTGGGGACAATATGGGGGGCAGTTGGGTTGTGTGTAGACTGTAGAGAAATGTTTGATCGGATTGCAAAGTTTTTTGATCCAAAATGAATGACCATCATCAGTTCCTTTTTTCAACATATTGCATGTTTCTCTGTAGAGCTTCGAGCTGTTGAGAAACGGGAAGAAGACCAAGGTTCTGACTGAGTTCTGTGGGATAAATATTATGTGATTATGTAAGTAATGAGTTGGTGGATTGAATTGTCTAAAGTTGGTACTAAATAAATTAAGTTGTTTGTATTCTACGCAAACATTATTTTGTTTGTTTAAATTTCAAGCTTGTGTCAGTAGCATAATAATGGTTAGAGTTTCTTCCTGTTGAGTGGAAGGTTTGAGGTCCAAGTGCCAGAAATGTCAAGAAAAAAGAAATCTTTTACCACGGCTATAGGCTTTCGCGAGGAATTGACAATTCCTCCAAGAGTAAATCCATTGCCATAAAAGGGCTTCCTCGTCGCTCGGAACTGGAAGAAATCAGTGGGACCCCTCCATTCGCTCACGATGCATGAGAAATAAGCTAGGTGACGGGGTTCCCTCTCTGTAGCGTTATATTTATTTTACATCTTAAGTTTGGAAAATTCTTCACGCGATGAAATACAACTGATGAAATCAGCCATCAATTTTGTAACAAGAAACCGACATTGCACATCCCTAATGATTTTCCTTGAACGAATCTCTTGGATATTTCTGATTCATTGAGTGGCAATTTTAAAGATAAATAAATAGGGCGGTACAACAGAAAGAGGAGCCCCAGAGCCTAGCGCATTTTCCACAATCATACCTTGTCAGGGAATGGAGGGGACCTACAATATTCTGCCAGTTACGAACGGCTAATCGAGAAAGTGCTTCTTAAGGCAATGAATTTATTAACTGAGAGCTTAGCAATTCCTCGTTAAAGGCGATACCCGTGGAAAAACATTTTTGCCTCTGTTGGGATTCCAACCACGAACCTCTGGTGGGTTAACATGAGACATGCTAAACATCATTCCACGGGTACCACTATAATTTATAGGCTATTTTAAAGATGGTTGCCTTTTGTTCAAGTTGTTTTTTGTATTTCTGGAATAGCTTGGGTTCCATCAGCTCTGACCTAAATTTCATCTGGCTCCAGATACATACTCTGCGTGCTAAGAGTTTGGCGCAATTCTTCTTCACTTGCCCTTCTTGCAGCTTCTGCATTCTTCTTTTTCTTCTGTATTATTTATGTGGCACTTAGACTAAGCCACTATTCTGCGAGTCAAACAATGCAACAATTGGAAAACATGCATATCAGGCTATAGAACCATCATGAATCATTCAGATATAGACATTCAAGCAGACTATACCCCCCTGCATATTGACTTCAATCCAGTGGCCCTAACAGTCTTTCCGACAAGAGAAAGCTTAGAGGAAAACAGGGTTATACAAGGAAATCACATTTCCGTCTTCACAGATGGTTCCAAAATAGACGAAGGGGTATGATCAGGTATGTTCTCAGACTATCCTTCCATGAAAAGATCAATAAAGCTTCCCGACTTCTGCAGTGTCTTTCAAGCAGAAGTACTCGCAGTGTGCGAAGCCGCAAAGCACCTAGCCACGAAAAACTTGATCAACAAAAATTTTGACTTCTTTATAGACAGTCAAGCGGCCATTAAAGCTATCTCATCCATTATCACCAAATCCAGACTAGTAGACAGCTGCCGCAGTAACCTAAGACTGTTCAGCGAAACAAACACAGTTATTTTAACCTGAGTTTCAGGACATCGTGACATAATCGGTAATAAAATGGCGGCTAAGCTGGCTAAAATTGGGTCAGTACTCGAATCCAGCGAAACCAACACCTCAATTCTAGAGCTACTAGAACAAGAAAAAAACAGAATCAAACAAAAATTTCTAAAACCGCCAATGACAGGCTGTCATCTTTAGAAACATGCCGAGTCTCCAGAAACCATTGGCCAGATATTTCCAAGAAAAAAACAGAATTTCTACTCCAGCTAAGCAGACCTCGACTCTCTCTGTTCATTGGCATTCTCACGGGCCACAACTCGTTGGGTACCCACATGATGAGAATGGGCATTAGCACATCCGACTTATGTAGAAGATGCCAAAACCATCGGAGAATAGTTCTTCGACGAACTGGGCGACATCTCTAATCTCCCATTGCGCAACGTCCTGAAATTTACTCAGGGCTCTAAATGGTTCAGTTGGGGTTCCCTACCCCAATTAATCACCAACCCAGCCCTCTACCTCTTCAATCCTTCCATATCCTAATCCTTTGATTTTACCGGGGAGCACAATGGAGCCTTTAGATCCGAGTAAGGTGCTGCCACTTGTGGCTTTGGATAGGAAGAAGAATAAGAATCTACCACCAAGTTTTCTTTCTGGTGGGTAGTTTTTTAACTTTGATTTTTAGAAATAAATTGACTCCCTTCATATATTTTAGTATAGTATATTTTTGTAATCTTTCACTCAAGGCGATATTAAAATTTGGCTGGTAAGTTTTAATTTCTGTCTGTTTGGTAAACTTTAAACGTCAAGACTTGCGCATAAATTGGATATCTTGGCCAGGAGGGTGCCTGGTACCATATTCCATACCTCCGTGGCAGTCCTCATAGCCCTTATCTGTCTTCCAAACATGTCCTTTTAAATTTCCGCCAGCGAACAAAAACTTTTCTTCTAGAACGCCCTTTGTGAAAATCTAGACAAATTTCATCTGCTTATGCCCAATTTGGCCAGTGGATAAATTAGCAATATTCCATACCTTCTCTTATATCACCATTTTGAGAGACATCTAACAGTTACAAGCCTGGTTCCCATAAAAGTAGCCTGGTTCTCCCATATTAGAACTTTGCTGAGGCTTTTGGCCTTACAAAGTTTGTTTCTTGGGTTCATAAGATTTTAACTCGCTGCCTTCTCATCAATTCTTCCAATTCGATACCTCAACCAGTCATACTTCCAGCGTTCAAACAAGCAACTCTTAAATTTCGAAAAATCTGTTGCATTACTTTTTTAGCCCTACGAATTGTTGCAGCCATTATCCGAGAACTTCTACTTGATCTTGGATGAGTACCATGTGTTGCAATGGTAGTGACTGGTGGATAGTCAAAGTTGCAAATATTTCCATAATAATTTAACAAGAAACAAAAAACGTGTTTTTCAACAATCTTAATCTATTCTTTCAGTTCGATCTCGATCACTACACCGCTGATCACTGGAAAAGGTCTTTTGACTTTGACGTTTAGAACCGGCAAAAAGTTGTGGTTCCCTGAAATGCCGGCAGACGCTCCCCGAACTTTGTTTTGGCTTCCTATTAACTTAACATTTACAGACTAAATTTAAGTTTACAAGCAGATCGTTATTGGCAGTGATCGTCATTTAGTAAGAAAAGGAAGAGATCAGCAAACAACGAAATGAGTAAAAGCTCAAGGCTCAACTGACTCCCATTCAAATTCCTTCCAAAAAGCATTTTTGTTTTTTTTCCATGCGATTAGATTCCTCCTCAAAATCGATAATAAACGATTAGCATATCCCAGATAATACATAACATCTCACTATTCAAATTCTACAGTCAACAACTCATCCAAAACCATCCACTAGTTGACTTGATTTGATCACCCAATACGTAATCCGCTCACCGCAAATCACAGAAACATCAGCAAATGCAAACGGGATTTAAGAGAGTGTTTTTCTGGTTTTTTGCATATATAGTATACAAAAGTCCACATACACAAAAACAATATAGAAGTCTAAAGAGTGCCGACCATCCTGACAACGCAGCTAGCCACAAGTCTTAACCAGCAGCTGTTCATAATCAGCTACGACGACGACGATGACGACGACAACAACAATAAAGCAAACTAACCACAAGCCAACAACAATGATGAAGCATTCATGTAGCCGAAGTATATATAAAGCCTCAAGAGTGCTAAGTGGCTTGTTCATTGTCCGTCTATCCACCGAACCCTCCAGTGTCGGTAGATTTATATTGGTGAAGTGCTTTAGGAAACTGATTTTGCATTGTGGATTATCTTCCAAATTACTAACGTGACCAGAATATAATTAGTGTCGCAGCTTGAACCTTACCCGTCGTCGTTTTAGCCGCATTAAAGTAAGTTCTGATTTTTTTTTTAAGTTAAACATGAATAATTTTTGGTGTCAACGATGTAAAAAGTGTTATGCTTCCGTTTGGTGCTAACGAACAACGTATCCAGAGTGAAAAATATTCGATTGTGTGAAAAATGGGCGGAATAAGTAATGTGCTGCTTTCTTATAGCCGGGTCTCATATTTGCACGTATTTTTTTTTTAAATTAATATAACGTCCATTGAACCTTTTCTAGAGTATAGTGATTATGTTGACAATGAAGAGGGACTGGTTTGAAAAGTATTTTTGAAGATAATAATAAATCAATTACTTTGTGGGTGATCTAAATCAAATTAATGTCATTTCTTAAATTGTGCCGCTTTCCAATATTCAAGGTCGCAGTTGCCTCACCAAGTCTGTGTCATCGAAACCTTTTTGGAAATTTCCCTAATAAATGTGGCTGGTTTGAGCAATTAAAAGCGAGACCAATTCATGCGATTTGTTATTTGTATATGTTTTGCATATTAATGGCTTTTCGATTATTTGAGGACCTATGCTAATTTAAGCATAACTGTTTAGCCAATAGTGACAGCGGATTTAAATTTGAAGATTGTTTTTTGGCTTGGTTTGTAGGGTTGCTTCTAAAATTATTGCGATTCGAAGTTAAAGCGAATGAGGGTGTTTTTGTTAAAAAATTTACAACATTTAGTTTGCCTTTGAAACAGAGAAAGTGCTTCAACTCAACTTCTAGGGCAATTAAATATTCATGGTTTAGTAAAGTCTACTTGCAAAGAGAGTATCTTTGTTGATTTGAAAGTTTCCAATGTTGAAAGTAATCTATCGCTCTTCAGGACAAAACGACAGGTCATCCTTGCGCTTAAATCTTTTTGATATTTGTTTTGAAATGGGCTTTAAGTCCAAGGACATTGATTTTTTTTTAAATGAAAGCCTTGTTGAGTTGATTCGTTGATTAAAATTCACTCATGAATGATCCAGGTGTCATCAAGACTAATGATTCAATGAAAGAAAAATATTCAAACCTGCTTTGTTCGTAACCTATAATCACCCTAACAGACGAGCAGACACATAGATAACACGAATGGGTTAAAGAATACACTTAGCTTTACATTGAGAACAGGCTTAGGTTTGGTACCGATCGTATGAACGTATGTATGAACGAAAATGCGTAGTTTTTGCGTTTCTTATGTGAAGATGAGAACCTAAAATACACAAGGGAAGTGTCAATTTGATCACATTGTGTGGATGTGTAAGACGATCTCATTCCAAGCCATTTTTGTCTTGTATAGAATCGTTTAACTCGAGTTATTTCAAACTAAGAAGACCCTCCCTAGTTCCTCTTTCTATTGCTTAATCTAAGATGAACTTACTTCAATCATTTGAGTTGGAAATCTCAAGGTGTGATCGTTTTGAACTCTTCAACAGGAATTTACTTGAAAAATTTGACGGAAACAAATACTTTTTTGCAACACGAGTAACGCAAAGTGTTCAAACAACTCAAAAAGTTCGTGATAAACGAACCAACACAAACGACAAGTTCCCTTTTAACCACTCAAATAGCTTTTGTAAGTTCGTGTCGGGTGCATGTAGATACGTCCTCAACAACATTTCAAAATAATTAGGGTGACAAAACAAAGCAAGGGAGCCCTGGGGCGTAATGTGTTACAGAAACTTACACCTAAGAAGGAGTTAGAAAAAGCATATTTGTCCCACAGAGGGATACTTATGAAAAAAAAAAAAAAAAAAAAAATAAACACTTCTGCATATTACATGTTAGCCACTTAGTCACAACCACCACACACAACCTTACCATCATTTGAAGTTTGACGTCTTTTCATGATTCCATGAAAAACGTATTTTATGATATTTTGCATGAAACCTAAGCTCTGCCCGCAATGTAAAACCGAGTTTTCAAATGCATATTGCAGCCCAAGGCCACAAGAAAAAGTTTTCAGCAAAACACCCAGGTCTTAAGTACAAAAAATAAGCATATTGCCAACAACTATTTTCATAACTTTTTTGTGTAACTGAATTGATATTGCAGTGCAACACCCAAAAGCCCTTACGATGGTCTGCAAACGTATCACAAACAAAAATCTATCTAAAAATAAATCTCATTTTGTGGTCTTCACTTATCTAACTTCAAAATGAATTTTTATAACAAAATTATTCATTACTTTACAACAACTGCAGCAAATTTGTTTTCTACTTCTCGTCCCCACTCATCCCTTGCTTAAGAGGTTCTACATTCATAAGGAACTTGAAATACTTAAGTTATCATCAGTCATACAGCACATAAAGAACATTAAATAACCAATTTTTTAAACAAAATTGAAGTCTACAAGAAAAACTAAGTGAAAAGGGTCTATGGGCTTCGGTATTTTTACAGCGTGAACTTCTTTGCCTTTATGACAGTCAAGAGAAAGTTCGGGATACTTGTCCCTTTTTCACAAAAGAAACTCATCGGGGAAAACCATATAAAGAAGCGATTGAATTTTGTCTACTTTTTGCTGCTACTTTCGGTTTTACTTCAAATACTTTTTAAAGGAAAACATTGCGGTGATTGCCTGTAAATGATGTAGCCTATATGCCAGAGTGCCAGTGATACGGAAACTTCACTTCACTAGGGATTCTGAGGCTATCCATTGTGCTGCCTAGGATGTGGGAAAGTATAGAAGAAAGAATCGAGCATAGAATTTAGTGAGAAACTAGGACAATGTGCCTTTCAGAACATTTTGAATGAATTTTGATTTTATGGTCGAAAAAGTACAATTTTGTGGACGCTGTTCTTGTTTTGGATTAACCTAGAAATTCACAAAGAAAGTGGGGTGAGTCCTTCTCCATCTCATCATCAAATCATACCTCACATATGTCAGATGTACTGTCACATCCTTGTCATTTGATCGCTTCATATTTGGCATCCTTTTGAACGTTAAAGTTGTCGGTGTCCATAACACTCTGCAGTACTTTGTTTGCCTCGAGCGGTGGGAATCAATATCGGATACGGCAGCATACTAAAGTATGCTCAAATTGTTTTCCTTTAAATTTCATCTAAAGATACAAGATACACGCTTCAATCAAAGTAATAAAGCAAGAGCAGTTTGTTGTACGTTGTACCCATGTTATATTGCAGAGAGCGTCGGTAGAGCATCAAAGATTGCCCAAGTTTTCTCACAACTTCTGCCGTATCTTTCCTGCTTTCTCAAGTTGTGCTCATTAAGTATACCATTCGAAGAATCTCCAATGATTCCGTGAGTAAGGAAATCTTATTTGATATTTTTAACTCAATCGGTAGATCCAATGCTTCCGATTTAATTAAATTATTCTTCCTCTGAAATGGCAGTCTTCTGTAAAGTTTAATGAATTTTAAATGTCCTACTAAACCCTTTTTCGACCCAGTGGATGTTGATGTCAGAAAATATTTGCCATTGACACTGACAATGATGGATAGCTTTTCAGCAATACAAAATTGAAGACCAGTGCCAGTGGTGGCCTGTACGAAGAACTTGTTGTAAAAAGAAACAGTCGCTTTTAAGTAAAAAAAAGAAGATATCTGGGAGGTCTTAAATTTTTTGAATCTTTTTAAGAGTTCAACTCAAAGTTGGTAATATCGTCAATGATCGATTTCTTGGACTTTAGGCAATAAGGTTAGATCAGGTCAGATGGGGATCTCAAAAATTCACTCACTCCGGATAGCAGAGGGTTAGATATTAGGGAAGGGTTGGTGATGAATAGCAGAGGGGCTTGGAATCCTCACTGAAGCATTTGAAGCAATGAATGAATTTTGGAATGCTATTCAGTGTGATGTTAGGTTCGTCGATAAAGTATTCTCCTGTGGCTTTTTTTACTAGTGTTGGCTAAGCTAGCGCTTTTACAGAGGAAGTGCAATGATCTTCGTGTTCATCCTCTGCATAAGCCGGATGTGCTAATGGTCACTCTTATTATGTGGCTATCCAATGAGATGTGACCCGTGAGAATGCAAATGAACAGAGACAGTCGAGGACTTCTCAGCTCGAGCAGGATTATGGTTTTTTTTTCTTGGATATATCTGGCCACAAGTTTCTAGGTTCCTCTAGTGAATTGAGAATTAAGGTGTTCGTTTCGTTGTATTCGAGTCCTCTCCCGATTTTGACCAGCTTGTCCGCCTTTAACCAACGAGAACAGAATATTATTTTCTGTTTAAGTAGGTTGAATTTAAATGAAACAGAAGTTTTCTATTTGTCTACTGACAGTAAAAAAGTTGATAAACAAAATGCTGTCATCCTTGCATTGCAAGAATTTTAAGGCCTGCTTTTTCTTTCGAAAATGCTTCCTATCTGTGCTTGCCAAGTGTTTCAATTCGCCAATACTCTTACATGCTAACAAAACGATTAGCCTAAACACACTCTCACAAAAACTAACCTTCTCAAGATCTTGTTCCGACAAAAACCATTAAAGTTTGAAAGCATTCAATTTGACTTTGTTGTCCATGAAATATGAAAACGCTTTGTGGCGGTCCTACGATGATTTTAAGACAATCCTAGAGCCCAACCAACTACAAACAGCTTATTATAACAAAGCTTATCATTTTGAGATTCAGTCTCCCGTTCATATCCGTTAGCAATCTTTTCACAAATTTGAGAATTGAGAACAACAGCTTCCATTTGGGACTAACCTTGTGCATAGCTGCCCTAATACTATGCCATACTCAGTACTTATGACATTTTCATCAGCGTAAATTCACCTGACGCATTGCTAAACAAACTCATTACCACTGAGCAAACATACACAAAACATTTAACATTGAAAACCACTCACGGCTATTTGGCAGTTAAAGAGACAAATACCACAGAGTGCATTTGAGTGCACCGCTAGTGTTTTCGTAAACAATTATCAAGCATCGTATTTCGTAAGCTCAATTTAAGTGCGTACACAAGCAAAATTACTACCTCGACTCAACCATCGTTATGTTCGTAAGCTCCCAGTTGCATAAGCGTAATCAACACAACAACCGAAGTTGCAAACAGGTCACTACTTCTAGAGCAAGATATTTTTATTTGGGAACTTGTTCGCAGCTGCTGCCTCACTCTCATTAAACTTATAATTACTTTTAGTCTTGGATTTAATTTTGATACAGTTTTTTTTGCCTTACTTTTCATCTTTCTGCTTCTAGTGAAGTCGGTGAAAGTTTTTTTTTGTGTTTTGCCATCGCTTTTCATTTTTATTCAGGAGAGTTGTCTCTTCTCAAAGACGAAACAGCACTAAACGTTAATGAAGACAGGCTGTCAGAGTGTGCGAGTTTTTGTTATGACAAAAACGGATTGACTAAGTTTAAAATCAGTTATGCAACTGTCATTATTTTGATTTTTTGCTTTTTTTTTTTGTTAATTTTGAAGGATTCAATTAACTTTTCAGACAGTTTGATTAGTTTATGTAAGTAGTGAAGTACTTTTGTTGTTGTTTTCTGCTGTTGTTAATAATTCGAGACAAATCTGAGTGCTTTCGAACCAGCCACTACTGTGGTCGAAGTGCTTTGTTGAAAAGCTTAAGTCTTAAGTCCTCACTGACACTAAGAGGAAATAATATCAATTTAAGTCTGGAACTACCGAACCGATCCTGAAAATTCTTTCACTTGAAGGTCTATGTGGTACCCGTGGGGTGATGGTTAGCCTGTTAGCCCAGAGGTTCATGATTCGAGTCCCAACAAAGGCAACAAAAAAAGTTTTTCCACTGGTACCGCCTTTCACGAGGAATCGGCAAGTCCTACGTTATTAAATATATTGCCATGATTCAAAGTCCTGTGGCTCCTCGCTCTGTTGCGCCTCCCTGTTTATTTATTCATTTTTGAAATGAAGCTTTAGTATCAATGAGTAAAATAATCACTAACTTCTTTCATGCAGATGAGCTGGCTTTGAAAGTGAAAGCATTTTAAGCGAAAATACATTACATTAAGTCTCAGCTCTCAGGTTTTTGTATCGATCGTAAGTTCTAAGAGCAGTGTTGAGGTTTTTTTTTTAAATACTAACTGAAACCCTCAATTACAGTACCGATCCATTACACGAACAGGTATCAATGTCCTTTTGCTATAGCTTTCGAGATCTTCGTAGAAAAACAAATACACTGTCATAAAAAAGAGCCTAAAGTTGTCAGCTTTCATGCAGCTGAGTGTCTGTAAACATTTCGAGCAGGAGGAAATGCTCTAATATAGCTTGGCTCTCTTTAGGGGATTCATAGATGGCAGTATCACTTAAGCCTAGCAACTTTAAATACTTGTGTCACTGTACTTAGTGTCACGTGATACATCCTCTCCAGTTATATTTGCTTTAACGTATAGCTTAATTGCCGCAACAGGAGAGCACACGTTTAGTCTTTCTGCGTCCATCTAACGTAGGTTAGATGTCTGCAATTATGTGGTCTGCAATTTTGTTGTTTACAGATCAAATTTTCGAGTGGAGCCCCAATTGATGACTATAAAAGCCCACGGGCTTGTTCAGGTCCTGAGACAGATGTCTGAGATCTCCTTTCCTGGCAAGTTCGTCAGCGATATCGTTTCCAGCCTTTTGACATTTTTTGAAGTGAAACTTCTTATGCGACTTTCAACAAGGTTGCGTTAAACGTTTAACACGGATTATCGATTGCATACTTTTCGGCACTGCTCGCAATTTGTTGATATAACAGTTGTGTCATAAGTTTTTCTTAAAGAAACAATATGAGTTCACTAAAAATCAATTTCTACTCCTTCCTGTTTTCATTTCCACATTAGGAAGTTTCACTCCACGCAATATTTTTTCATGTTTTTTGTTTAACTCTGGCTCATTTCTTGTTTCATGAACAATACTCATGTTTAGTATAAAATAATTACAAAATTTCATCAGCTCACCAACGAGCTTAACTCGGAAGTACCTGGTTATTTTAATATTCGTACATCTCGAATGTGAAACAGCTTAGCAATCTTTAGACGAATAAATGCTTAAAAAGAATGTTTGGCTTCTGCCAAATTTTACAATTCCTCTTAAACACTCTGCCTTCATACAAAATTTATTGCACGCGAAGGCTATGTCGAGCCAGAAGTGCCTTTATCGGTGGATGGAGTAAAATTTAAGCTCAAAAATACACTGTTTCTGAGAGCTGAGCCTTTCCTCAAGTAATCTCGGGTTATTTTGCGTAAGATTATTTGCAAAGCAAACTTAATTCAGATGAAAACCCTTTAATAAAAGAAAAAAACAGCGACACCCGAATATGAACTGTCCTGATCATCTTCTTCTGAACTCTCTCCGACTCATCCTCTGCTGGTGTTTTATTTGACATTTTATAATCCACCCCTTGAGCACGAGCTTATCCCAAACTACGTCACGATGTTTCCATTCAATCAGTTTTTATTCGATTTTACTTTAAAATTGAATTTGGGGTTTTCCGATATCGGTAGCCGAATGCAAATATTTATTTTCCAACTTTATTGTTTAATTTTGTTATTTTTTCTTTTTCTTATTTTCTAGAAATCGCAAAACCAATATGAAATTCGCACTGGGACTCTGCATTTTGGTATGTGCGTTGGCAATAACCACAGCTGCCAAAGCTGAATACACAAACAAGTTTGATAACTTCGATTTGGACATGGTATTGAACAACAAACGTATTCTAACAAATTACATCAAATGTATGATGGATAAGGGACCATGCACAGCTGAGGGTCGTGAATTGAAAAGTAAGTAAAATCAAAAAATGAAAAAAACACACACACACACAAAACACAACGCAATTGCTCACACAAAAGTATGTGGGAAATTGACGTGGTTTGCTGTTTCGCCCATCGTTTCCGAGACCATACGAGTTTCCGAGTTTGTTTAACTCTTAAATTACCTGTCAATTTCAAGTTTATTTTAATATTGGCTTCGTTTGGAACATAAAAGCTGCAATAAATCTGTGGCACGTCCTCAACAGAACGGAACAGAACTGAATTCTGAATGGAGAAAAACTCGTTGTGTTTTTCTTTGATTCATGATAGTTTCACTATGAATATTTATGAGGATTGGAAGGCAAATATTTCATCAGGTATATTGTTCAGGGACTTTTTATTTGACTGAGATAAGAAATAATGGATGAACGAAAATGAAATTAATTGGTTTCGGATACAAACCTGATTTAAATTTTATGTTTTTAAAATTTTATATTAAAAAAAGAGAATTGAATACACACGCAAAGTAAATATGTAGATATTGGGCTCGCGGCTAAAGCAAATAGTAAAACGAATGTTAAATTACAGGTTGCCATTTTTTTTTTGTAAATTTAAAGGACGGCTATTTTTGTGGGAAATGCATGGAAAAATTTGGATAAAATGGCTTTGATATGGAACAAACACGAATAGGTGTAAGAATCTTACGATGAGATTTTCTTATCAATCTTTTTTCATAAGTTGATTATTTCAAAACGATCATTCCACTGAAGTCTTAAGCTCATTTCAAACATGTTGCGATTTGTAACTTTGTTTGGCTTGTAAGCTTCATTAGAACAAATGTAGAGAACACTCTTCAGTGTTTGGAATAACAAGACAAAATATGTATATTTCAAGAACTTTAATAGGTTACTATGTAAATGATGGCTAAAGTCTAAATTACGCTATACTAATATCTGACGACCTTATGTCTCACATTCAGAAAGACGCGAGATCAAGTTTTTGTTTCCACTTTTTGCATGGCTCAAAGAAGGTTCTATAATCGACAATAGGGCTTAAGTCGCATCCATCACGGATGACGGAATTAACCGCTGAACAGCGGCTTATATTTGAATTATTTTAATTCCATCGAAGGCTTGACAATAATCAACTATCTATATAAAAAAATAAACATGAATTCGCAGTAGCCACCAAATTTATTTATTATTTTAAAAAAGACGTACATCCAAAGGCAACTTAGTTTTTCTTTAAACCTTTTTGCTAGAGCCATTGAAATGTATTGATCTATCTATCCATGTGCTAAACCATTTGCAGAGAAGACCAAATCATAATCTTAAAAACTCCGGTTGATACTATTTCTCTAATTTCATTGCCATGAAAAGCACCTTCTCGATTAGCCGTTCGGAACCGGCAGAAAATTGTAGGTCCCCCCCATTCGTTTACAAAGGCATGGTTGTGCGCTAGGGAATGGGGCTCCTTGCTCTGTTGCAACACCCTATTTAATTATTTATTTTGGTTACTATTTCTTGAGGTATCAGAAAATGAGTTCAGTGTTGTTTCTAAAACCATAAGTGAAGGAGCATACCACGAGGCGTACCCCACGAGCAGATGACTGGTGTGAAGCAATTGACTGGGAGAGCTGTGATCCTTTCGAATGATCAATCAGCTGCTGGATATAGGAAGAAGAAGAAATGTAGGAGTATACCACGTTGAAACGACGTGTTTTTCTGCATAAAGGAAGACCGCGATTATTCAAGCTTTTAATAACTGATAAAGTAAATATTGAAAACTGAGATGCGAAAATGAAATCCTGTCGTGTATTTATCTTAGTTTACAATTGGACCGAATTACTTGGTACCAATTGAGCCATGTCTTGAAGATCAAAAACAATTGTTTGTATTTGGCCTCCCGAGGGCTTCACCTTGTCGTTGGTGGAGGGAGGGGGCTTACTTTTGGCTCTTGAGTCAAACAAACTAAAAAAGCCCAAGCTGTGCTTGGCTGTCTGCTGGTTTCTGCCTTGGCTAGTGGCTGGCTGCGTACATTGTCAGGTTGCCAGGCCTCGAGTATTGGCAAAATCATCTGGAAGTAACCTTCGGGTTGCGAGGCTTCACCAGAAGTTGAGCTCTGGTACCACGGCAGATAGGCCCTCCTGGATGACGTTTGTGCGCTTGAGGTGCGGAGCGTTGTCTGGGACTATCTATGAGGTAGGCTCCCTTGTGGGAGTATCATTGTGGCTGTGGTTATCCAAATGCGGAAACAACTGGCATTTTTCATTGAATGCAAGAAGTGTAGATCGGCCTCGCTCTTTAGCAAGAGGGTGGACTTGCCTCAACAAGTTCTCTATTGCTACTGTGCAACCAGGTTGGTGGTTGACACTCAATTTAACTCCGTTATGTGAGTAGGCTCACCGTGGAATTTAAGCCTTAATTGACAGGTGTCCACGTTAAGCCAGACTTCAATTTGTTTGTAGTTGAGGTTCAAATTTCAGAGAATTAAACTTTTTTAACGCGAGTATGACTATTTGCGAGGAATGCACAAGTACTCCGATAGTAATTTTGCTGCCATTTGGAATCGGCAAAAAATTGTAGGTTTCCTTTATTTCAGATGAAATATTGGAGAGAAATTTATTAGGGGTGTGCGGCTCTCAATTTTCTTATGCCGCCTAATTCATATATTACCATTTTTTAAGGATATTTGAGTGTTCAGACTCATCACCAACCCGTTATACTGCAGGGAAGCAACCCTTTCCCCTTTTTGCGTCCGAGGAGATGGTTAAAAGGTGGTTGAAAGGACAGTTTAAGCCTCAAGGTAGCGTCTTTCTAAAGGAAAGCCGAAAGAGAGAAAGAGGCTTGGCGTTGGATTCGAGCCAATGAAACCGGCGGATACGGCCTATCGACTAAACATTCAAGCACTGCCCCAAATACTGCCCTCGTGGTACTACTTACGTCGAATAAAAGACTCATGCACATATAGAATGGCGCAACAAAGCGGGGTGGCCCGAGGCCTAGCGCATTTCTGACAACCATAGCCTTTGTGAGGAAATGGATGGGACCTTAAATTTTCTTCCGATTCCGAACGGCCAATCGAGAAAGCGCTTTGATTGGCAATGCGGGTACTATCGGAGGACTTTCCAATGCCTCATAAAGTAGTTCTTTAAAAGACCGCTTTAAATGCTTATTTAGGTCATCTCTGATTTTCAATAAAAGTACTCATGATAGCACTATATGAAGGAATATTAGACAATTTTACTGTGAACTTACTGATCTGTTTGGAACCAACAGGAGGAATTGTAAGCACTTCCTTAAACTTTATAACGCACCCATAGCCATTAACATAAGCTTTGATTTATCATTCGATATCAACTGTTGTAAAATATTAAACAATGGGTGGCACTTGGCACAACAGACCTCGAGGAGCCAAGGGCCAAGAGCGTTTCTATTAACGATCAGAGCACTCGCAGATTAAAGACTTTTATTCGGTCGACATGATAGTTTGATGGGGGTCTGAATTAATACGAAGATGTATGCATGGAATGTAGGCATCGGAAGTTAGATAAATTTGATAAGATTCACGTTTTTTACGCTTACCTTCAAATTAAACTGGGAACTTGACTGATTAATTGGTGCAGTAGCTGGGACTTTAATGAATAAAGTGGACCTACAAATTTTGAATGTTCCACACGAACATCGAGCTCTCAAGCAACAGGCAGACAAGCCACGAGTACAACTGTAATTACTAATTATCTATTCATTGTTTAATCAAGAACCAAAAACAGTGGTGAGAGTGGACTGTTTTTCAATTAAGTCAGTTGGCATACACTGACACAGGCACTGGCGTCTTGCTGTTTCAAGGTTTTTCTCTCTTTATTAATAATAAGTATTTGTCCCACCACAAGTTTGTGTGAGTGCGCGAACAAGAACCAAATCGCAACGCAGACAAGAATTATGTGTCTGTAGACCCACATCCTTCTTGCAATGATAATCAATTACCAAAGGACTGAACTTGTTTTATATTTCATTTCATCTTAAATCATGCGTTGAATTTGATAGCATGCCCCACATTAAATAATCCGCTGTTTAATAATTCAACTGGATTCATCCCCGGATCCTTAATCATTATACAAAATCAATAAAACAGCTTTTTATTTGACTCTACTATCAATCAGAGAATATTTATTAAAATCCAAATCTAGATAAAATTTTAAAATCCATTTGATATGTTGTATGCACATGCACAGTGTACATAATGCGTATTGACTTAGTGTTGAACGATTTACATTTATGATGTGTTTATTAAGTGATTGGATTTCCATTTTGTATTTAAACAAGCATATGAACGTTGTGAAGAAAGGCAGTGGAAATAGAATTAATTATTTTGGGGGCTTTTGAATCATAATGCGATTTGCTTTGTGGACATTTGTTGTGATGAAAGCACTTAACAGATTTTCATTTTTTCTGGTCTTGATTTTAAATTAATTTTGTTTTTTTTTTTTAATTTTTTTTCAGAACTCCTGCCCGATGCTCTGGCTAGTGATTGTTCCAAGTGCACTGAGGTACAAAAGAAGAACTCTGGAAAGGTTGTCGAACACTTGCGCAAGAATGTACCCAATGATTTCAATCTTTTATTGAAGAAATACGACCCCAAGGGTATTTACAGGGCAAAGCACGGTTTGTAAGAAGTAGCATTGTTTTGTATGTTTAATTTCTGGTAAATTAGAAGAAAATAAATTACATTTTTTGTAAGATCTTTAAAGTCAATGTTTTATTTATTTTATTTTATTAAAATAATTCACAAAATTAATTTACAAATTATTTTGTAAAAGGCATCGGGGTAGCCAGACCATATGATGCCGTCTTTAAATTTTTTACTGTCTTTTTTTTTAAGAGAAAAGAAAAAAGGAATGCGAAAAAGTATAAAACAAAAACGTAAACAAATCATATCTCATCGAATTTCTGGTGGGCGGATGTGTCATCTTTTATTTGTTGGATAATTCAGAAGGGTTCAACATTTCAGCAAATTTTTCGGCTATGTTGGCTTGTGGTGACGATACGTCAATCTGGCGAGATAAAGGACATTCAACAAGGATGTGCCAAATGGAGAGTGTGGTCCGACAATTCGAGCATTGGCTAGGATCTCCGGCATTATAATAATGTTGGATGTTGAAAAGAGCTTTCCCAACTCTGATTCGGAAAAGTTTTATGCCGTCTTCTCTGTTAATGGACCGGTTGTAAGGGATACGCGTGTTAGTAGGTTGATGTTTTCGTAAGAATGTTTCTGTGTTTCGCCAACTTTCAATGAGTTCCTTTTTATGGTCCAAGGTGAATGTTCTGCGTAAATGCTGGTGAAAACTGGGGTATTCTACAATAAGTGGATACTTAACAGCAGCCCTGGCAGCAAGATCTGCTGCTTCATTTCCCCTTATTCCAGAGTGACCAGGTATCCATGCGAGCATAATGTTTTTATTGGGGTATAAACATCTTCTTATAACCTCCAGAGACGGACAATTATTTGTTTCATTGACCCTTGAGTATACCTAGATTATCAGTTAAAATCAGCGATCGGTTATTGTATTTTTGGGCAACAGAAATGGCTTTGTGAATTGCTTTTAGTTCTGCAATATAGCTGCTTGCTGATTCTGGTAGTAGTGCTTGGTGAATAATAGATGTTTTGTGCATTCGGCTGCAACTGGACTACTGCGTATGAACACCAATTTTCTTCCTTATATGAGCCGTCGCGTGTAGAAGATTTTATCAGCGTGAGAGGCAGAAATCATTTCTTCGTGAAGCATTTTGAATATTTCTTCAGATGTGTTTTCTTTTTCATAATCTGCAAGTGATATATTGATGGGAAGTAAATTTCTTTTCCAAGATGGTGGGGTTTCATCTAGCAACTGCGTACTATTGGATGAGAGAGAGCTGAGATTGGGAACTAGAGATATCCTTTTTGCAAGGGCTGATATAGAGTTTTTCTTATTCTTTCTTGTCCTAATTGCCTCTTCGGATGCCTTGAAGAGAGGATGTGTTGGACCTGTGAGTGATTTGCTGATAAGATTGATTGCTCGTTTTTTTCCATAGTTTTCGAAGGATTCATAACCTCTTTCCAATCTTAGAGCTTCAATTTTTGTGGCTCTTAGAGCTCCTGAGGCTCTTCCAAAAACAATCCTTAATGGCTGAGTTGATGTTGCTAACATTTTTGTTCGCAGTCCACATAAAAATAGTTATACTATGTTGGAGAGTACCGGCAACTAGGGTTTTCGCAATTTGAAGTGCAGTTTCAACATGTGGGCCTTTTCTTTTTGAGCAAATCATTTTTAAAGCGTTGTTTCTTAGTTTTAGCTGGTTTACCAGGTTTTTTGCGTGTGTGTCCCACTTCAGATTACCACAAAAAACTACTCCCAAAATTTTTGTTTCTTTTTTAAGAGGAACTGTTGTTCCTCGTAAGAGAAGTGGGATGGGGTTGCATTTTCTTTTTCTGCAGAGGTGTAATGCTTCTATTTTGGATGAGGGAATAATCGCATTTGTTTCTTTGGCCCAATTAAACATAATTAAATCTGCTTTTTCTAGTGTATTTTTAACTTGTATAGGATCTCCGGAGGCAACAATGTAAATATTGTCAGCGTATACTCCAACAAAGTCAAGTTTCTGCACCGGCTGGGCGAGTTTTACTATGAGCGAGACAATAAATGCGTTGTATAAAACAACTGAAAGAGGGGAGCCTTGGGGTATCCCATTGTCCATTTTCATTGTTTGAGAATTATGGCCATCGACATTTACGCGAAAAGTTCTACCAACCATAAAAGACATGATCTTAGTATTTGGGTAGGAACGCCCCATTGAAGAAGCTGCTTGATAATCGGCATCATCGTAACTCTATCAAATGAATTTTCCAAATCTGATGACATGATTACGCTGTGTCTAGTTCTAGATGAGTTCTCAGCAAGTGTGTGCTCCAAAAGATGAAGCACTGTTGATACTCCTCTTTTAGGTCTGAAACCATGCTGTCTAGTTTTTTTTTTTTTTTTTTTCATCTCAGAGACTTAAGTGGCACTGAACTTAGAGCAAGCTCGTCTGTGCACACTTATCTACGCTCTTCATCATTAATGCAAGTGTTAGTGGTTAGTAAATAACGCCAACACAAGCACAAGAGAACGTATACGAGGGAAAATAAAAAAAACATTACAAAAATATAACAAAGTATAACTTAAATTAAATTAACATAAACAGAACAAACTAAAATCGTGAAAAAAAAAAACTAAACAAGGTTATAAATAAAAAATGAAATTAAACTACAGTAATAAAAAATCTACTAAACATGAATCATGCAGATGGTACACTGGTCCTTAATATTAATTTTAAACTACTTTTACTGATGTTGAAATCGGCAGTAAAAGGATTTGAGTTGAATAACCTACTCATGCGTGCTAATGGCTCATGCATTTCATAGTTAGTACGGTGGTGGGAGCGATGTATAAACTCTAAATTACGTAGTTGGTGAGTTCCTCCGCGATAGTTGAATCCTACGTGGGAGAGCAAGTCGGGAGCATGAATTATACCGGTTATTAATTGATGAAAAAATACTAAATCATTGTTGATTCTCCTCTGTGAGAGGGTTTGAAGATTTAATAAGCGAATACGATTTTCATAAGGAGGGAGATTGAAAGGATCTTCCCAAGGAAGACCTTTGAGAGCGAAGCGTATGAATCTGTGCTATATTGCTTTGATTCGTGATTTATGAATATCATAAAATGGTGACCACAACTGAGAAGCATACTCTAGATGGGGACGAACATAACAGTTGTATAAAGAGAGTGTAACATAAGGGTCATTAAATTCCTTTGCCCATCGCTTAATAAAGCCAAGCATTGAATTAGCTTTGTTAATAATGAGGTTGATGTGTTCATTAAATTCGAGGTTGGTACTAAAAAGAACACCAAGGTCAAGGAATCTAGAAACTTGAGATAAAGATTGTTGCGATATCGAATATTCTCCAATGCTAGGAGATCTTTTGCGGGAAAAGGTCATACTTTGGCACTTGGAAGTGTTTAAAATTAGTCCGTTCATTGAACACCATACAACAAAACTATCAATATCTTTTTGTAAGAAGTCGCGATCTGAAGCATTTTTGATGATTTTAAAAATCTTCATATCATCAGCAAAGATTAAAATTTCGCTATAGGAGATGCAAGAAATTACATCATTTATTGCAATAATAAAAAGCAAGGGACCAAGATGACTACCTTGTGGCACGCCAGACATAGCATTAAAAGGTTTTGACAAAACATTACGAAATTTGACTTCATAAGACCTATTTTTTAAGTAGGAACTTATCCAAGCAATAAATACTGTGGGAAATCCAAAGGCTTTTAGTTTATAAAGTATGATGTTATGAGACAGTTGGTCAAACGCCTTAGAGAAGTCAGTGTAAAAGCAATCAAGCTCATTTCCATATTCAAGGGCACTGCAACACTTATGATGAAAGGATAGGAGGTTGGTAGCAGTCGATCTTCTTTGCATAAATCCGTGCTGCTGGTGGCAGACAACATTCCTTGAAAAAAAGGAAATGCTTTCGCAAACTACTTGTTCAAATACCTTAGGTATACATGAGAGCTTTGAAATAGGTCTGTAGTTTTTTATATCGGTCTTTTCACCCTTTTTGAAAACAGGTGTGATAAAAGATTTTTTCCAAAGAGTGGGGAATATTCCAGATTTTAAAGAAAGTTTGAAAAGATGTTGAAGTGGAGAGCATAAACGTGAGGAACACTTCTTTAAAACAATTGGCGGAATCCTGTCCGGACCATAAGAAACTTCATCATTAAGAAAAGAGAGGTAGTAAGTAATTCTTTCTCTTTGAATAGGGATATTATTAAAATTCACTTGCGAGCAGTGAGTTAAATATTCAAAATATTTTTCATTGATTTCAAGATTTGTATTACAGTCTTCTTTTCCGTTAACCATCCGATGTGTCTGGCAATAATCTTCTCAAAGAATTTTGAAAGAATGGGAAGGAGGGAAATTGGACGTACGAAAACATGACAAGTACGTGATGTTTTCGGAATCGGTTATAGTTTCGCTCTTTTCAAGTCATGTGGAAATATTCCAGTCGATATAAATCTGCTTTAAAGAGAGCAAATTCTGTCTTTTAGATTGTTGTCGCACTGTTTTACCATCTTGTAAGATATTTTGTCTTCGCCTGGGCTGGTTCCTCTGGCCATCTTAAGCGTCATTTCCAGTTCAATGCGCGAAACACTTTCCGTTAGGTGTTCACAAGATCTATTACTTGTTTGAGATACAAGGTTTTGTGAATTGAAGTTTGTATTAATTTCGGTATTACTTATTTGAATGGTACTATCTGCATTGTATGCTTGCCACTTTTCAGCAAAAGTATTAGCTGTAGTTTCCGGGTCTATTTGCATTTCATCTTCTTTTAGCATGTAGGGGAACTGTCTAACTAGGTTTGAAGAGCGAACTGATCTATCTAATCCTACTCCATAAGGCTCTCATATCAAGCGACGGATTCATTGTATTAATGGAGACATCCCATGAGGCTCTTTTAGAAATAATTGACTCTCGTTTAAGCTTGGCACAAGTTTTTCTATAAGCTATACAGTTTTCTGTGTAAGGGTACCTACGCGCTTTTTTCCAAGCAGAGTTTTTTGCTCGAACCAAAGTTGCAATGTTCCTTGTAAACCAATGTTTTATTTGCCAACCAAAAAGGACAAAAAATTCTCAGGCACTTCGCCAGAAATAGTTGGTCATTTATGTCTGAATGGAATTTTCTCTCAATGGTGAGACAATTTTTGCCATTTCTGGGTCGACTTATAAAAAGGAAGTTTTGCCATAAGCCTTCTTTAAATGGAAGTATGTATAAGCCTCTGGGAATACGAAATTGTCTTCCTCTGATGTGCCCTACTCGACTATTCACATAAAATTGAATAAAACATTTTTGGAACATTTGTTCATGTGAGCTAAGTATGGATTACATTCGAGACAAATGCTCGTTGGCTTTGTGTGATCAAAAACACCACCATCGTCCTAGACACGAAATCCAATTTAGCTATTCTTTCTAAATGTTGGCTCTCGCAACTTATATACTCGAAAGGTTAAATGCTGTTCAAATTCAAGGAAAAACTTTTCCCAATGCATTTCCCTGTCACTTTAAAATTAAAACACATCCCAAGAGATGTAGTGTTAGCAAAAGAATACAACAAATTGTCAGACAAGTAAACATTTTTTCTGTCTGTTCTTAGAAGCCAGTGCTCAGTGAACAAATGAGGACGATTCATTTAAAATATTGATTCCCTTGTGTGTGTGGAATAGCCATATTTTGTACCACCCTTGGTGACATGCTTTTTGTTCAGTTTATGATGAAGAACTTAGTATGTGTTTGTCTTTGGGCTCACACATTATGTATACTCGTTTATCTTGGAACTCTCTCATGAACTTTAAAATATATCGTCCATCTATTAAAGCGAAAACGACAACACAAGTAAACGCCATCGCTACTGGAGAGAGGAGGATAACTCTGAACGATGATGTTCCTCCTCATTTCCAGGGTAAATAATTTTCCTTTTGTTTTCCTCACAGATGATTACCTTGAGGAATTTCAAAAAGTTTTTATCCTTTCGCTTTTGGCTCGATTCTCTGAAACTTTATTATATGCCTTTTTGTTGTATAATGTCGATGTATATATAAAAGTTTCCTTTTATTTTCTTGCGTCACTATAGCCACCGCGTATAGATTATACCAGTATACACCCCCCAAGGTGAAGGGAGTAGAATTTTAGGTACCGTCATTTTTGCTCGTTCTTTCGTTTGGGCAACCGAGAAAATTGAAGGATACGTACTTTAATTTAGATTTATTCGCTCTGATAATCAAAAAAGGGAAAATGGTGGGTATGTCGTGCTGCTGGTTTTTTGTTTAAATGATCGGATTTAATTAAATTCAGTTAACTGTAATCACTCTCAGTCTACTACCACCTCATTATTTTCAAAACTCTAATTGACTTTCAACCTGTGGGTCATAAGTTTTGAGACCGTGGAGAGGGATTCCCCGTTGCTGAAAGTGATAACTTCTTTAATTTTGGTTTGGTTGTAGCACAAGCTTGGTAGTATCATCCCGGAAAAGTTAGATATTAAAATTAGGAAAGATTTTTAATCCGTAAATGAACAAACAAATAAAGTTACTGGAGGAATGGTGGATAAAATGAATTTTATACTCGAAGGGATTAAAGTAACGAACGGGGTGAATGGGATTACTCTGCTGGTATCAGTATTCGGTTAAGGCGTGTAATGGTGGAGCAATTCGGGTGGGTTTATTATTGCCCCCAAAAGGGAAAAAATAATGAAAAGCAAATGCCAACAGATAGCAGATAATCGTTTAAATAAGCGTGCTCGCGTTTCAAATTATATCAGATTAACGGGATAGTATTTGTATAATGAAATTAGGATTCCGCATCGGAGGGTTGGTGTTCGATAAAATTGAAAGGCTTAGAATGTTCAATTCGGGGAATTATTGGGGTGCTTTAAAATGCTTAGTTTTGTTGTGAATAATTCAATGAAAATTTGATAATCGAAGTTTGAAAGAATTTAAGTGAATATTTTAAGGCTGTGCGGAAGGGAAACAAATTAATCTTTGATTCAAATTTAATATTTTTGGTTGCAGGAGTTTTGATGTAATGTTTTCAGTTAGCAGTTTTAGAAACGAGTATAGTTGGGTACTTTAATGTGAGGAACAGATAAACAGCAAATTGGATAACAGCTTGAAAAAATTTTACACCAAAGTCATACGGAATAGGTTGTAACAGCCAAAGCGCACAGTTTTTAGGTTTGAGTGTTGAATTACTTTTGGGGTTTCGCAGCAACGTGGGAAGAAATTGCACGGAGACTAAAAATATATAAGGAATGTTTTGTCGGCGAAGTTGATGTCGATGTCGATGTTTCTGTGCTTATGTGCTTAAGTCACTACAAATTATTGATTCTAGAAGTACGACGTAGCTGTGCTAGTTTGGTATTGCTTCTCTTCACTGATTTTAAGTGGGAGTATGTCAATGAAGACAACAAAAGCGTTTATAAGGAAGTAATAGAAGACACAGTTCTAAGAGTAGACATTTTTTTCGTGTACTTCTAAATTTTATGTGGCTACAAGGTTCATGTTGACAGTGAACTGTCATCATCTGTCGATTTTTCTGTTTTGGTCGATTTCTCAAGGCTTTTGACACAGCTTTTTACTTTTATTTGTGCCAAAAACTTATGCACAAATTCAGTTTTTCTTACTGATAGAAGTGAAGCAGTGCAAATTGGGATAACTTGTTTGGTTTGCTTGCAAATGTTACAGGTGTTCCTCAGAGTTCTATACTTCGTCCACCACTGTTTTTAATTTACGTTGAACAACCACCTTTTCTAACCGGTGATTGCCTCCAGGATCGGACGATTTAACACTAATTTTTTTTAAATTATGTGAAGTCGCTTATCTACGCAGATATGCCCAAGGCACCATGGAAGGGAATATTTGGCGCGTCCCAATCCTTTTCAACGGTTTCATTAATGACATAATAGAGGTTGCAATTAGGAGAGAAAAACATAAAAGGATTACTATTCGCTGATGACGCTGTATTTCCCCGAGTCATTGCAGCTGATGATTAATAAAATTGAAACTTACTGTACGCAGTGGATGTTAGAGGTAAACGCCCAAAAATCAAAAGTTTTAGTCTTCAAAAATGGCTCAGAACAGCCAGCACGAAGTGAGAAATGGAAAATTAAACTACAACCATTGGAAATAGTAAGAGATTTTACTTATCTAGGCATAAAGCTAACTCATAATTTAAACATGGAAAAACATATAACCAGTAAGTTAGAAAAGGCCAAAGCTGCTATCGCAGTCAACTGGAAACGTTTTTAACAACAATTGCATACCGCATTAAGCTAAATACAAAGTTTTTCAAGAAACTGCTAGAGCCGCTATGTTTTATGGTGCGCAGTGTTGGGGCTATAAAAAATACGAGTCAGTAGAACCCTTGCTGAGGTACTACGTTAAGAAAATGTTTAAACTACCTACCACAGTGCCAAATTATATACCCTCAAACTACAAATTGATTATCAGCTAAGAGTTGTAGAAATGGATGATAATCGGCTTCCAAAAAGGACTGCTGTACAAGTCATCAGAAGCAACTCAATATGGTTTGCAGAATGGCACAATCTAGCTAAGGAGTGTGGATGTGAGCTTTCTTTGGACCGTGCGAGCCTCAATTTTTGGAAGCCCCAACTTTATCAACTGGTACAGAAACTGGGTGATGCAAAAAGGCAAAACTTTATTGAACAGGCACAGAATTCCTCAGCTAGATTCATGTATGGAACATTAAACCACAACCTCTGCGAGAAAAACTACTTCAGCAGCTCAGTCGCCGAAAGTATCTACAATTTTTAAAGCTAAGAGTGAACTGCTAATCCTTAATTATCGCCCACATAGAGCTGATCTGGAACAACTATGCAGTTTGTGCAACTTAAGAGAGAGCGTGAAGATATCAGCCACTTCCTAAGAAGATGTCCTGTACTCAAAGAAATTGGAAGGGTTTATTGGAATAAATCAACTTTAGAAGACGAAGAAATAAGACTGATACTCAATGGCAGTCAATGGAAAAGGCTCTTAGGGTTTTGTAATGAAGCACTTATTTACAGAATTAATGTTATAAATGAGTTATTTTAAGTCCACTTATATTTGCTGTAAAGGCAGGCATTTTGTTTATTGTATCTCCTTTCTTTTGATTACCTAGTCCACGTAAACTAATTATTATTATCATTATTTCTATATCACTTATCTTTATTGTTGTTATAATCACTAAATGTAAATAAATGTAAATTAAGTTGTCTAAACTTGGCTCTACATTTAACGCCAACAACGAGCGAACAGGGGCGCTTGTGCGTTCTGTGCAAATCAAACCCCCATCGTCCTGGATGCATTAAATCCCATTCCTGTTGAATGTAAAGTCCATATGTTAACTCAACATTAAATGTTCGAATATTGTGATATTTGTATTTGTATAAATTGGTCATAGAAAAACAAAATACTGTTACCACTCAGACAGACTGAATTCGGCATGTCTTTATTATGAATGTAAAACCAAATTTGTAAAAAAAACTTTTTGAAAAATAAAGCATTTTAATAATAATAAAATTTAGCGCGTTGCTAACAAACGGCCCCATATATTGCAAAAAGTACTTGAATATTTTAAATCTCGACTAGAAATTATTTAAGCCAAACCACCTTTCCGGAATCATTTTTAAATGGCAAACTCTTACCTTTGTAGTTAAATTTAATTCTTTGTCATGACATTTAACTAACTTTAGCTGCCTCTTTGGCTTGCTCATTGGCAAGGCCCGAAAAAAGCCCAGACGTATCATTTTTTCGGGCAAAAATCTTGGTCCTATTAATTTTTATCTGATTGTGTCGGAAACGGTTCTATAAATTGTTGAATTAACGGGGATTATTCTCGGTGTAGCTTTCACACCACTAGGGAAACCATATATGTAATCACATTTTTTGGCAAAGTGTAGGTATGGACCTCGGCTCTCTCTGTTGTTTGGCATTCTCACGGGCCACAATTCGTTGGGTACCCACATTATGAGAATGGGCATTAGCACATCCAACTTATGTAGAGGATGCCAAGACGAAGAGGCAGAGGAAGGATCACTACACTTCCTATGTGATTGTCCTAGCTTGGCCTTCACTATGAAAAAAGACCTCTGAGAATACTTCTTCGACGAACTGGGTGACATCTCTAACCTCCAATTGAGCAACGTCTTCAGGGCTCCAAATGTTTCATTTGGGGTTCCCTTCGCCAATAAGCCAACCACCAACTCAACCCTCTACTTCTCCAATCCTCCCACCACTTCATCCTCTGTTTTTCACAATGGATCCTTGGGATCCGAGTGAGGTGCTGCCACTTGTGGCTGCACCCCCATTCAACCAAGTGCATTGTTTGCATTTATGCCTTTGCAATGCAATTTTCTACCGATTCCGAACGGCTAACCGAGAAACCGCTCTTCATGTCAATGCAGTTATTATCGGGCGACAAGCAAACGCTACGGACACTACGAGTTCACATGTCGCCACAGAAAACTCAAAATTGTAATCTCCACAAACTTTTCCATCAAAAATTAAATTGCGCCAAAAAGTTTTCCGACCTGTTGCACCCACAATTAATTTTTTGAGACCGCAGCTCTTTTACATCAAGACTATTTAGCAACTAGGAAGTCATCGTTTATGTCTCTATAGCGCTCTGTATTGACTCTGTCTCTCCCACATAAATCATTTTTCAAAAAGTAAGAATAATTCCACCTGTCCATAAAGCACACCAATTTGTCCGTTTTAGTCGATGTAAAGGAGTTTCCACAATGGCTGGAGAATTATCTACACCCTCAATGCAGCAGTTTTGCTTATTGACGGAGCCATTCACTCAAAAATAAGCTCCATCGCTCGACAAATATATTTTTTTGTTGTAAAAATCTAGGTCAACTTTTTAGATTTAAATTTAGAGCCCATTATCCATAACACGTGCAGTGCATGGATCCAGATACTTAGTGTGGATTGATTGATACGTGTCCTATTTGGTGCTGTGTTCTATAGCAACAATTGTTTCTTCTGTAAGGAATATATATGTAGTATGTACATCATCTGTTAATTTATGTTTCTATATCACAAGTGTACATTGACACAAAAAGACCGACACTGTGTCAGAAAGAATTATTCACTGATAGTAAAATTTATGTTCTGTTCAAAAAACACCTGACTGTTGCATGAGCTCAGAGAACTTTCAATTCAAGGAACAAATCGAAAATGAGGAAGAAGAAAGAACATGAGTTAGTTTGTTCTTTGCTCTGAAAGCTGTTTAATAAATGAGTTAATTTTGCAAACATAAAATGGCAATAACGGAAGATACGAGAACATAATTTTCCATTTCATAGCAACTGAAAATATCGAATTATTTATGATAAACTGACAACTCAACGTCCCTGAGGATTTAAATCAATTTCCACGCCAAAAATAGCTCTCCATACTCAAACTAATTTGTTATCTTTCCAAAATGTGCATGTGCTTGGGCATATAACTCGCATTCGTATAACTCAGTCTAATTGGGGTATAAATTTGAATCATTCGATATTGGCTTTCTATGCTTCGTCGCATCGGCGTCGGACCGTGTACAAATCAATTTCCTATCCCTGGAATAGCAGTGAGAATTTTTGCAATTCGTTTCGCTTTTCATACCCCGCATTCCCTAGACCAATTATTTTAAGTTGTTCGAGTGCAGATTGAACTCTCTGCTTACCATTTACACTTTTTGGAACCTGCATAGGTAAACAAGGATCCCATTTGGTCGTGTAGTGTTTGTGAACTGAAATTCTAGATTTTGCTCATCCGTTACAAGTAGCAATCGTTGATAATTGAATTTGGCAGTTTGCATTGCTGGCGGGAATTTTTGTTTGGAGATCCAGAAGAGTGGTCCTTGAAACGAAGGTATCTCAAAAAAACCAAAAATAGAGGTTAAGAGGAAAAACATCCACTTTTATGAGAAGATTCAGTTTGAAATTTAATTGCACATTTCGACATTCTTTTTCAATTTTTTTCAAAGGAAAAAACATAGTAGTTTTTTTGTTTTCGGGTTCAGGAGACTGTGTTCCTCCAAAGGAGTACAAGTTTTCAATGAAATTGAAGCTCTTGGCGCAAAAGTGTAAAAATGTCACCGCCTAACAACGAATTTGAAAGTGTAAGACTGTAGGGCTTATGTTTGCATAGCGATATATGAAGACACCCACACTGACGTGGCAGAAACGACATCATTTGTAGCTGTCGCGGCGACAGAAAGCCACCTACAACGCTTCTCTCGCAACTAAAAACCGCTCTAGATTAAGAATGCCTTTTACCTAAAATAGTTTTTACAAACTTAAGTTCATACACAAAACCAAGGAATAACTTCACAGTATTTAACTTATCTCAAATTGTTTTGAAGTATTTGCTTTTGTTTTGAAAAACTTGATCAACAATTATATCCGAGATTTCTCTGAATGACACTTATTCAGATTGAATGTAAAACCACTCTACAAAACAATTGCAACCACACTTCATCTTATCACAAAGCAATGGGGCTAAGTTGGACTTGAGTGGCCTTATCAATTATCTTAGACCACTTAACAAAGCAATACCATTTGCTTTATCCAACACTACCCATGTCTTGGTTGTCACTTACCACAACTTGTGTTTTAGTTTAATTTACATCTTCTAGGCCTCTTGTGTTAGTCCAAGTCTACCAAGCAATAACCAACCGCACTCAAATTGAAACCTCCTTTACTCTCTGAACAGGACAATCATGACACACAAAGTCACCAGAGAAGAATAATTAACAAACCCAGCACTTAAATTTGAACATTTCATCACCTCCCCTTTTACATGAAGGATATTAAAGGAATGAGAAAACAATTTTCTACGAGTTCTTCACACCTCTGCAGACATTTTTAATCAAAAATTCATTGCATGAAATTAAAACACCATCAGGAACAGCATAGCATTGTGCTAGACGATGACGACAACTCTAAAACCCATAAGGCACTTTAATTCTCCAAGTCATTTCAATGTCCCTTTGGTTCTCTACTCTTTCATTCACTCTCTCTGCAGTCAATATTAAGTATGGGAGTTGGGAGTTGGGAGTTGGCGTATAATATGTACAACGATGACACACTCTAACGAAGATGATGTTCTAAGGTTGGATGGAAAAAGATCCTTGGAAAAATATCTTATATCCGCTCGATGAAGCAGCGTTTTCCTTTTAACTGCTTCTCAAAAGGCAAGTGCATGACGGTATGTGTGACGGTTCTTCTCTTCATTCACAGCAACAATAAATGGTTTTCAAGTTTTATTGCTGCTTGTTCGTTTGATTTTGAGCTAAAATTGTCGAAAATCAGAAAATTAGCTTTAATTCAATAAAAGGAAAGGTCAGACTTCCATTCTCAAAGGACATTCTGCACATTTCAATGGAAACTCCCAATTGACGATATTTAAAAAAAATTTAAGTGAAAGTTTAAGCAACCTGAAGCTTTATTTTGTCCTGAAAATAATTTTCGTTGTGTAACATTTTACATCGTATAATTCGTGAAAGTGTTTTCGTTAAAAGGACGAAAGAGTTATTTTCTAACAGGAAGTCGGAAAGGGAATCGTAGCGTCAGTTGATTGAAAATCAATAAAAAAAAATCGACGTTGGTGTGTTTTCCTCATTTTTTGGTGGTAACAAACTAAAAAGTCCAACGACTATTGCCATCGTCTACATCCTGAACATAAAATTAACTTGCTGATTTTTTTTGGCATCCGATTTCAGTCAATTTGACTCATATTGGCAGTTCAATTTTAAAGCTTTTTTTCATCGAATTGTTAACAGCATGGTAGAAGTATTTGTCCTTCTTCCTGTTTCGGCAGTTTCCCAATCTATCAATACGATAAAATGGCTAGGTTGTAAACATATTGAAAAAGGTTATCGATTTCATCAGGATTAGGAGTAGTGAGCTTGGATAGCAACTTACTAGCTACCTTACAGTGACCATCTCTCCAAGCCGTTTTTTACCATACACCCTGTTAAGTTTCCATAGCAAGTCTTCCTTCCACTGCTATAATCAGGGTGTGTGTGCTTACTAAGCCCTAACCAGGCATCATGTACAAATTTATCGAAAAAAGCATCTAAAGGTTCGTCCAAGACATCTACATGTCGCAGTAAGGTTGATTCGAAGATAACGTTTACATTTCTAAAAGAAGTTTAACGAGCGATTTCCACTGCACTTGACTGCCAAAAGCAACCAAAGAAGAGCATAGACAGATATCAACACCTCCCTGATTACGAGCAAAACCTGTAAAAGCACAGGTAAGTACTACGTAAGAAGCTGCAAAGGATACACCAAAGGGAATTCAACACAACCAATGTCAGCTCCCGGACTGTTTAGGGCGAACTTTAACAAGCCAACATAATGTTCCGGAACGCGATCCAGCACTGCAACGACGTCCACTTCTGGAGACTGGAAAACATAAAACCTGGACCAGATGTTTTCAAGAAGATAAACAGGATAGTTGGCACAAAGAACGCAATACCGGAAGTCATCACAACCAACGACGGGGAAGCCAGATCAGATCAGGAAAAGGGGAAGGCATTCGCTAAACATTTCGAGGGTAACTTCGTGCCTACACCAACGGATGACCCTGAATTTCTAGACGAAATTGAGACATCCATCCAACGGACCCTGGGGCCCAACACTGATGCAGCAATATTCAGCAACAACAACTCGTCGAGTGACCCCATCAACTGCACAAACAATACCACTCCGGAAGAAATTGCAGAAATAATACACAGCTCCAAGCCCAAGAAATCAACAGGCCCAGTCGATCATTCAAATTACGTCCTGAAGAGGGTCCCACAGGCAGTGATGATCTTTCTGGCTATCATCTCAACCAACTGCACTAACAACAGCTGCTTTCCCAAGAAGTGGAAAACGGCCAAGATAGTGGCGATCTTGAAGAAAGGCGATCTAAGGCTCACTGAAAACTACAGGCCCATTTCCTTACTCAACAATCTAAGTAAACTTCTGGAGGAGCTAAAACTTTGGTGAAGTTGAAAAAGTTCTGCAGGGATAATAACAACATCCCAAACATGCAGTTCAGCTTCCTTCCGGGAAAAGCATTCAAACCTGCATCCGCTGATGAAGCTACACAATGACGGCGCTGAAGACCTTAACAGCCATCGTGTCACCGTCGCATGCTTCTTGGATGTCGAAAAAGCATTTGACAGAGTTTGGATTGAGTCACTCATCCATAACCTAAATCTTCTAATCCTTTCAGCTCCATTAATAAAAATAATTTTATCTTTTCTGTCCGACAGGAACTTTTTTTTTGGAAGCGCAAAGTCCGCCACCAAGAACATCAGAGCAGGAGTCGCTCAAGGATCAAAACTAGGACCATTCCTCTTCAACACCATGACGTCGCACCAGCCTACCCCAAGGGACTGCGAAAATCTGCTTTACGCCGATGATTCTCTGACACACAGCACACCCATATCACCAACCATTGCTGGCCGGAGACTGGAAACTCACATCTCACAAACTATATTCTTATTATAGTAAGTGAGGTATCCGGATCAACTCAGCTAAGTCAGAGCTCGTCTGCATCAGAAGGCCCGGAGTCCAAAGAGGCCGTTGTACTGCTGGTAGCTGCAGAGCCACATCAATTACTCTACCTGATGGAACCAGACTGGCTGCCCAAAGAAACGCGAAGTATCTAGGCATCAATTTCAATGAGGTGCTTAGATTCAACCCGCACTCACGCACTGTACTGAAGAAGGCCAACTTCGCTTTCCACCGACTGTACCCTTTGCTGGGGAGAAGGACAGGACTAAATCAGCCAACAAAATTACTGATGAAGAAGCAGCTGCTGAGACCTGTCATCAACTACGGAAGCCCAGTTTGGTTCACCATCTCGAAGACCGCGATGAAGGATCTCCTAATTTTCGAAAGGAAGATTCTGAGACTCTGCACCGGCCTTACTTTCAACCACCAGCGTCAGAGACATAACAGACAGCCAAGATGAAGCCCTTGGACCAATACGTCTTATCGACTTTATTGAAAATGGTTGCAAATATCAGCAACCACCCTTATCCCTCGATGACCACTGAGGACCGACACCCCGAGCCAAGATACCTAAGCGTGTTGCGCGCTTTGGACGAAGAAGTAGTGCCAGCCAACGACGAAGCCACCAGCTTCTATGCTGAAAGATAAAAATCACTTAAATTAGATACTTCAAAGCTTTTTTTTAATCTCAAATAATTTGAGACTGATAAGAACTTTTTTTCTAGTCTTTCTTTGGCTCACGTTGACACGAAACCCAGTTCACTACTGTCTGATTGACCACCACTTCAATAGCCTTTGCTTGAAAAATCGAGTGCAGGGCCACAATTACATGCTTGTTGTACTTTTCCACATTCGTGTTGTACGATTGAAAGAGATTTCCTGCATTTGACCGTTGAGTGTCTGATCTTTGCCCTTTTTGCAAGGCTTTAAACAGATCATACACTCCACTGCGTTCACATGAAAGTAACAATTCCTTCTGACTCTACCCCCATCGTTCAAAAACAAATTTATAAAAGTTATTGTTCACAGCACCAAACCAAAGTCGAAATATTCAACATCCAAAGTGTTTGAAGGAATTTGCAAAGTTTAAATCACTTAAATTATAACAAAGTAATAGTCTTTTCCATGCACAACAGACCAGAACCTTGGTCCTATAAATAGGCAGAAAGTTAATGTCTTCAGCATCCAGGAGGAGTATAGTATAGCAAAGGTAAACGCAATATTACCACAAAAATTGCCAACTAAAAGGGAATAAGTAGAAAGTAAAAGGCTCTGCTTGTTTACAGGCTAAAGGCAAATCGTTTTATGAAACATTCAGACAGCGTGCCAAGTGGAAACGATAGGTCGTCCATAATTAAAAAGGGAACAGGTGGATGAAAAGTTTAGAAAAAGTTTCCATCTTATAAAACATAGACTGGGATTTCATCTAGGAGGGCAAACTTAAAAGGAAAAGGACGTGAGAGCATCGTGCTTCGGTCCGTTTAATGTGTTTTGCTTCATATATTGCACACAATTTAAAAATAGGTTTTGCTTTTAAAGTAAAATGAGGGGGCCTTGAGTAGAATTTTAGAACCAAGTGAATGGGCAAAGTTTGTTGTGTGTTTGGTTTGAGTAAAGTAACTTTCTTTAGGTTATCTCTTTATATTGATATCAGAGTGCGGAGGGTGTGGTTTCTGTGAATAGACCAATTTATTGGCTACCTATTTCGTGATTTGGGTTTGGCGATTAATCCTTAAGATAAATGGATAAGTGAGAGTGTGTGTTGAGATTTATTTTTATTAATTGGGACAATCCACAAGAACATTTTTCTTTTCTGGTATAATTTTGAGTGAGATTTAAAAGTAGGAGATTTACTACAACATATTGATTCGATTCTAAGAACGATTTTGTTGATGAAAATTGTTACCTGTTTGTGTTTATAAATTTTCCTAGCCATTTGGTGTCAGACTTACTAACTCTATTATTGCCAAAAATGGAATGAAGTAGTTACACGTACCGGATTGAGGCTTAGGGGATTTCAGATTTAATTAGCTGAATGGATCACTCGTATTCTATTCTATATAGTTCACTCAAGTAGTCTGAATACATAAAGCTTAGAAGCTTATTGTTGTGGGTTTTGTTTAGTAAAATTGAGACAGGATGTGTTATTGTTGGTATAAAAAACACATTCTCTTGCTCTTCGTGAATGCTCCTCAAATTATTTAAATATTTAAAATGTACAGGAAAAATAAGCAGAACTTTTCTAATTCTCGGCAAATTCAGTCAAAATTACCATAAATACTCTCTTTGAACATGTTCAACCATAGAACTTATCTTTTCTTTTTTGTAGTACTACGTTTTTGCTTCATTTTACGATACTTTGAAAATAAATTATCGCTTTAAAAGTGTCTTAATGATGTTGTCATCTTTGGGGAGAGTTCATTTAATGCAAGCAGTTATTTGAATTGCATAAATCTATCTATAGATGGATGAAAATGGAGAAACGGTGCTTTTGCCTTAAGCGTACGAGCGCACGCAAAGGAAAAACTAATTTTTGTAGGAATCTCAGCCTAACACTTTACAAGTATCAAAGGGCCTTATTAACCCAAACGATGAGTCTTAAGATTTGCTGTTGTTGAGAAAACTTTCAAAACAGGAATCATTTATTTTCTATTCTTTTTTTTTTTGTGGAGAAATTTCCCCAGCTCGAGCACTATGGCCTAAATACTTCCAGATACAAAACTTTCTTTTGTTATAGCTTTCCAGATGTTGGTAGAAAAGCTAGAAGATGCTGTCACGACGACGAGTTTAGGCACTTGGAACGTCCGCGCCGTGTATCCGTACCCTAACTTCCGAGAAAATGCTAGAAATTCGCAAAGGATGTACTCCACAGTGTCATCCTCTCCAATGAGTACATAGATAGTGGAAACCCTCAGGTCTAACACACTTAAATATCTGTATAAAGAAATGACGAGTGGCAACGCCAACAAGATTTCCACGGTCTTTTCTTGTACGGGAGAGCAAAAATATTGCGGCTCTCTTATTAACATACGTTTGGTCCGCTGGGTTTCTATGTATGCACCCAAGCTTCTTCATTAGCATTCACTTTGATTCACATCAGAGTCAAAACCGGAAAAGGATTATCGTCGAATTATCACTGAAGGGTCCACGGCTTTTGGTAGGCCCTGTGTTGGTAGCATTTAATTAAGCGCAATTGAATCAGACCACATAAGCGCCTTCCAAGACACATACAGTGCAGTGACGTAGATAGAGGTGGGGGGGGGGGGGTATCAGATGGATATATTCCCCCCCATAGGGATCGAAAATTGTTCAACATAACCATCAGTCATGAACCAAAAAAAGTTAAAGAAACACACTATGAAATTTAGTATCTACTTCCTATGTGAATTAAGTCTTATTAGTACTCACAGGATTGTAGAATGCACATACATACTTTCATTCTACGGGGAAAATACAAAGTCAACTTCATCTGAAAGAAATTATTATTTCAGCAAATCACCTAATCTTTTAAATTGCTTTTTTTATACCTATCGATTTTCCAGGTATATCAGGTAGGTATGAATAAACCTTTTCTCTTAAAATCCCTAATACAGCAGTTTACCAAACATTACTGTATTAACAATCCAGATGATGCTCTTTCAAAGCTTTTAGTGGAAAATCTTTGAAATTGTGATCTGGACATTTCTTCTTTGATCGGCCAAGGGTACGACGAAGCAAACAATATGTCTTCTCGATGCAATGGTGTTCAGGCAATTATTCGCCAACAGTTTGCTTCGTATGCTCTGTACGTCCTTGTCAATCCTTGCTTTATCTCTTTCCAGCAAAATACCAGCCGTAAGAGACTGCCTTACCACAATTGAAGCAGTTGACAATTATTTCAATACACAGAAAAGAAAAGATATGTTGCAAAAAACAATAAGCGAAGGTGAAAAATAGACATTAAAAAGGCTGAATCTTACGCTATGAGTCTCGAAATATCAAGCAGTTGAAGATTTTGAGGAGCTATATCCGTTTGTGTTCGAGACTCCTGACCAAATAAATTCATTGGAAAGTGACGCAAGAAACCAAAAAAACGCTATAGATCTCGAGTTTTTGATTAGCTAAAAGGAGTATAGTATAGTTTAGTTATAGTTCTCGTTGTCATTAAGTCGTGAGCTTCAAAGAGTGAATTAAGACTTGGTCCAAGATCAAAGATTTAAGGGATCAGCTAAAAACTAAACGGGTAGAAGATGACTCATATTCGAAAGTGTTTGAAGATGCAAAGAAAAATAGCTGATAGTCCTTTGTAAATTGACGTTAAACTTGAACCGACAAAAGAATGCTTGGAACCCTTTGGTTCCAAGTACAGAAGAATATTTTCGTGTTACTGTTTTCAATCCTTTTCTCGATTTCTGTTACGAATGGCTACTTAAACCATTCTTGTTTCGATGAGTCCTAGAATAATGAAGTAGTTATTTATGTCTCTCTTTGAATTATATACTTTAGAATAAGAGACAAGGGGAGTTCTTTAGATCTTTAGTCTTGTTCTGTCCATCAGATAGGCAAGTCATGTATTCCTTTCGTTTAAACCTGAGAAAATAAATTGTGTGTTTTTTTTTATATACATTTTTCACACATAACAAAAATCGTACTGCGTTTTTTTTAATGAAATTTATATAAAATTTCTATGTAATGAACCTTGGAGAAAAATTCACAAACCGTGAAAACATACTAGAAGGGTTTTCGATTCTTTTCAAGGATTCTTCGTCTGAAATATACAGAGCAGCTAAAAAATTTAATGAAACTGTTGAGTTTTACCAAATATATTTAGCTGCCGAACCATTTTCTGTTCTTGAAGTATTAAAAACTTGGAGGAGATATTTGATCCGAAGGAATAATACTTCCTCTATAAGAATTCATTAAAAGCGCTAGATAGCTGCTTCGAAGAAGACTTTCCTAACATATATATATTATTCAGGATATTAGCTACACTGCCCATTTCAACGTGAACTTTCTCCAATTTAACGAAAGTAAAAACAACACAAGCGTGGATGAGTACGTACAAATTAGCTTGCTCTAAGCTCCGTATGACTTAGTCTATGAGATGCAAAGAAAAAAGAAAAACCCAAAGAACCAACGAAGTGAGATTCTTATAAATATGCCAACAACAGTGTTATAAGCTTTGGATGTTTACTTATTTGCAAGATCTTTTGAATGGTTTGGCTGCTTTAGATAGATAGATAGATAGATATTTATTTCTTCCATATAAAAATTACATTTTTGACAGGTTGTCGTTGCACAGTGTACAGAGATATGATAAGTTTAATTTATCTTACTACTGAAACATACAATTTTTTTCTTTGAACTGCATTTTTAGCTAATCATAGCGAAATACTTATACCAGCAGACGAGGTTATAAGTGTTTTTCCTAAAAAGGACAGAAATAAAAAGAATTTTATTCTATGATTTATTTTTATTCTGGTTCATATTCAAATTAATGAGCATAATATATTATCTTTAAGAAATATAATTTTTCATGGCATACATAATGAATTCAGTAAAGTCTTGTTATTTGTTTTTCGAATTAGATTCAAAACTCTGTCAAACGCTTAAGGGATGCCAAGCTTTACAATTAACATTTCTAAATGCGTAATGTCAAGCAAAATCAGTCGTCAAATTTATTTTCATGCCTCTGTGAGGAAAGCTATGAAAACATTGGTCTTCAGAGTAGACTCGATACTATTTAACGAAATCTCAAAGTAGATTTCAACTGCACGCCGAAAAGGTTGTTTTATGTCCTCTAATTTGAAACGTGAAGCTAAAAGGCAAAGTTATCAAAATCCAATTCACAACCTTTATAGCTTACGACTGTTTGATAGCAGTATATTTTCGCAATGTATGAGCTTTCTGCAAGTCGGATAATTCAATATCAATATTATGTTTTTTATAGCAGCCTATATCCACGAAAATTAATTTAAAGTCAAGCTCAGGGTAAAAAATTGCAAGAAAAATCATTGCAAAGTAATCTTTGCAGCAAGTAACTGGAACCACCACATCTGAGTCGATTTATGGCACGCAACTGTGCGTTCTACCTAAAACCATCACTGAGTGGTTTCTGCTATGAAGCTCCTTCGATTAAAACTATAGTATTGAAATTGTTTCAGTTGACCAATCTGATAATAACATTTAAATTCAACTGACATTTTCTTAAGGACTAGAGCAGAAACCAAAAAAAAAAAACATTTCGACACAACATTTTTCACACGGAATATGTCAAAAGTTTGTAAATTAATTATTCGATTGCAGAAAGTTAAATCACAAAAATATTATAGAAAAATTATTACCTTTTCTTTTTATGGTTTGATTTCCAGTGATACGATAGTAAAGTGCACGGTGTACACCAACCACGTCATGATTTATTTACTTTGAGTACCTACGATTTCATTTTGTTTTTGTATTTTTTCATTTCCAAAATATCCAAAACGAGCAAAAGATCAACACCATTTTGAACAATTTGCTTTGAGTTGAAGCCACGATATGATCTTGTACGTGAAGCAATGTAATGTTGAAGCAAAAGCGACAAATGCGATAAAATGTACTGATTTCGATTGGTTGAATTCATAAACATCAGAAAATTTTTTTATTTAGTTCTGAACAGAACAGAGTTTTCTTTATTGATTCAGCAACACTGAAGAGCAAAATGCAACGGAACAGAGCTTAGCCATTTTCATGGTTAACGTTCGAAGGTGACAAGAAGAATTTTGGGGGTGGTTCAAATATATCGCTACTGAAAACAGCTACATTTCTCCAAGATGGTCAAGTGTTGATTGCCTAATATTCATACTACGGTGTCTATTCCACATGTGGGCCACGTTGCATAATGTTTTGACACCTACATAAAAACACAGTAAATTGAGATTTTTATCTACCAAGTCTACAGTTGGTATGTAACGATTTTTCTTTCTCTCTGTACCTACAACAATATCCTATTCAAACTGGTGGTTCGAACTTCAAATCGCTGAATTATAAAGTTGTTTTTCTTTCAGGAGTATTGCCCCTTAGCGAAGAATAGGTTATTTCTCTGAGAGTAATTGCAGTGCCATGAGAACTCCTTTCTCACTAATCCTTTTGGAAAGGGCAAAGATTTGTAAGTTTCCTCCAATTTCAAGAAAGTATGGTTGAGAGAACTTCAGGCTTCCAAGAACTCTGTTGTATTCTTGTTATTAATTTAATAAAGTGAGCTGCTTTTGAGAAATCAGCTATATAATGACTTTTATGTGCCTTGTTCTGTTATTTTTGTACAGTTTCAATTCTGGTCTTATGTTCTATGTTCCTTAAAAAATCAGCCAGTCCGTTTACAGTGGCGGGAATAAGAAGATAAGGGTCGGTGGTGGTGAAGTAGTAGAGTGTTCAGTAGATTGGCCGGACGGGTGAGTTTGAGTCCCGCTCTGATTGGTATCCACTTTTCTTTGTGTCTCCCAGGTTCTGGAGACTGGCCTTGAGGTTATACATATGTGAAATAACAACCACCTTATTTTCATCTACTGCATCACATAAAACGAAGGCTGCTACCCTAATAGTACAATAGACCAGAAATTAGCTTTGAGTTCTCCAGATAAGCTGCAGCCTCTTCTTTTTATTCAAAAAAATTTAGAAGATTTGTAAGAATCACCGATTTTGCTTCAAAGTATTTAAGAAAGTCTGAGAATTATAACCGGAAATGTTTGAACAATTGTACACATCTTGTGAATTCAATTTCTCCCTTTAGACTTGATTTCCTCGCGAACTCCAACAGGGAGAAAGGATCCAAAAGCAGGGTTCCAAAGCCAGCCATGTAAGTCCTCTATTAACCCACTGCAAACGTAAAAAAAATTCGTAACTAGGTCACTTAAGTTTTCGTTTACTTTGAACACTTCTCAAAGCTTAGCTTTTCTCTGCAATTCAAACACATTTTACCTATCTAGCTTTGTAAGCTACATGAAGCAAATATGCATTCCTATAATTGCATCCTTTTCCAGATAAATGTCAAGATAAATACATAGTTCTTCCACTGAATATACAGTTCCGTTTAAGGTAAGATAAATACATACACACAAATGGATAAGGACACATAAACCCATCCAACATGCACGTTCCTTGCATGAATATCTTCTACCCTTAAGCTCATACCCTACCCTTTTTTAAATAAGCTTCATTTCTTTGAATGCAATTTACTTAGGATTTGTCAAATCATCCAAGTTCTCCTTTCCACACTCGCATAAACTCTTTTCTGAGTATCTTCCATATGTGCACCCAAGCAGATTCTGTCCCCTTAAGCAAGGTAATTCCTTTTCTTCTTTTAGCAACCACCATCTGCTATGTGCTCACAAAAACCACATTATTGCCATAGTCATGCTATGACATTCACAAATTGACAACATAAAAAAGAGAGGCGTTACGTAAAACGTAACGAAGCATTTAATCTACTCGTCTTCTACTTTCTTTCGGATTTTGATCATCTGGTTCCGGGACTTTAGCTATGTCTGTGACATAATTTGTTTTGATAAGCTCGAAAAATCATTAATCTTTTCGTTGCTGCGACAGGTTTCTTCTACTAAACGTGCTTGGGTGTATTATCCTCTCTGTGATGGTAGCACATCTTTAATAACGATTCGCTTAATACAATTATGCCAAAAAAGAGATTTGGATAAAAATTTAATATCGACCTAGACACAGGTTTGCTCCTATGGTTTCAGACATACACAAATTCCATAGGTACTTCCTTGGTGCGGTAGGAAAAAGCCTGTGAGTAACCGAGCAAGGGTGTAAACGAATGAAGACACTGGCGGTGATGACAATGATGATGATGGAAACGCATGTTACAAGTTTCAACGGAGCCCTTTACCTTGTCGAACAAGAAAAGCCAATTTATCACCATTATTCATCTTGGCAGTTCGAGGGGCTTATGGTTCTGTGTGAGGATGTTGTTGACGAAATTCAACAAAAACCCACACTCTTCAGTAAGTACATGCTGAATAAGTACATACCCACTCAAAATATAATATATATGTTTGAAAAAAAAAAGTTTATTTAACTTTTGTTTGAACAGTGAAACAAACCCCCCATGGGAGCAATGATATTAAGCGATGACAGTAAATTTTAAAAGAGTTCGGCAGCCGTAAAATGAATTTATCACTTTTTGCTTTTATAACTGAATAAAGAGTAAGTCGTTAAGTTGTGAAAAACGAGATAAAAAGTTCACAGGGCGCAACTTTACAATCATTTCGGGGATAGACAATGACAAGAATAATGGAAAACTAGAGTCATTCAATCGACGAGAACGTAAAAACATTTTCAATAAAATCGTGTTTTTAAAAGCATTGTTGACAGTTTTCCTTTTGTTTTCCTTTTTTTCAATCTTGCACAAAGGGTACATTAAACTTTAACGTTTTGGCTCTAAAATGCGTTGGGAGGAACCCAAGAAAATCGTTTATGCTTTTTAGAGTGTAATCAATGGACAGAGTCTTGCGATAAGAACTGGGTTAACGTGAATTGAAATAAAAGAGTCTGTGCGATTGTTTGTTGGAAGTATGAAATATAACATCATCAAAAAGACATCATGTTCATAGGAAAGAAGCCGACCCTCGCCGACAGCAGTGTCGAAAAGACGTTAATCTTTGTTTAACAATTTTGAATGATAAATCAGGAGGTTTCAAATGAGAAACTAATCACCACACATGTAATTTTTTTCTCATTTATATTTTATTATGTTTTTATGTTTTATTATGTTATGTTCTCCTGTTGAGGAGAAAAAAAGGCAATTAGCGGAAAACCTGCAACGAGTCCAAATTACTTTTTAACCAAAAGATATATTATCCTCATGAGTGTCTTCGTCCATTGTTCTTTACTTCAACCCCTTACCGACTAAGGCAAAGGAAACGGTTTGAAAAATTGGCAGCAGACAGGCAATTTTAGACTCTGGCCCAGAAATGGTTATGTGTTCGTGCTCGTGGTAAATTAAAAAAATATAGGTAGCAGAAATCATGAAGCAGAAAGTAGGGTTTTGGTTAGGTTAGATTTCATGATTGTGTTGGCTGACTGCTGTTTTTGATGAGAGGAAATGAAGAACTTTCAGGAAAATATATTGTTTCGAAGGAATCCTTTCCCAACACAAACAGATAAGTTCATCACGAAAGTACTTTTGAAGCTGAAAGGCAATACGGCAATGAAAGGATTTAATTTAAATAAAAAACGATTCGCATGATATGTACGTTCAGAATCGTTTCGTAATTGAAATTTTAAGAAGTCGTTGAAGCGGCAGTGATAGCTGTTTATTTCGATAGGTGGAAAGTAAAAGTAACAACAGTAAAAAGTATAAGATAGATAGATAGATAGATAGATAGATAATTCGATTTATTATTTCAGAATAGTATATCTTTTCACATTAATTTTTAACAAAATCGTTAGAGCGTGGCCTAGCCGTCTGCCCGATTGACATCATTTTATAATAAATTCATATGTAATGTATTATATATAATTATATTAGTTTGATAGGAAAACAAGTATAAGAATTTCTATAACTATAGTAGATTTTTTTTTTTTTTTTACTTTTTTTGTATTTAAAAGGCTTCGTTTATTATTTGATTCCGATATGACATCGCAGTTTGGTAGTAATTGTATAATTCTGTGACATTAGTTTCGCAGTTGAGCATTGTGAGTACATCTTCCTCCGATTTATAGTTGCTGTTGAGAAAAACTCTTCTAATTTCGCTTAAAATTGGGCATTTACCGATAAAATGAATGACATCCTCCCGTTCTCTTAAGTTGCATAAGCTGCAGAAGATGGGTAGATCATCTCGATGAGGAATATAGTTCAATTCAATTAACTCTCCTCGCATTTTGAAAATTGCTGAAATTAGGTCTTGTTTGTTTTCGATTTTAAAGTAGTTCTTTTCGCATAGATTATAATTAAGACGGTTGTAATTAGATCTATGTACGGAGGATGAAGCTTCGTGCATACAATCCGCTCTGTATTGTTCGTCCACCTTCAACACAAGATTTAACAGATCTTCTTTCAAATACTTTCCATTTTCTTCGAGAAATCTTAAGTTGATTTGGCAGTATCTCCCAAGTTCTTCCAACTTTGGATACCAGACGTTCTTTTTCCTTATTGCATCTAAAGCTAAAATTTTGGGTAGCCTTTCGTCTGGCATATCAAGCACCTTTAAAATGTATTCTACATGATATTTCAGGGATTTTGTGAATAGAGGTGAAAGTCCTGTCTCAATATTGATCATATAGTTGGGGCTGTTTTTGGGTAGGCGAAAGCATTTTTTAATGAAGTACCTTTGTAATTTTTCAACCGTTTCATACTTTTCTCCTCCCCACACTTGTGAAGCATACAACAATATTGATTCCGCAACCGCAACAAAAACTTTGAAAAACATTTTTTCCATGTAGCGTTAATTGCACTTTTCGCTATGACGAGTTTATTTTTAAGGTGAGGTTCCATACTTAGACTGCTAGAAATAGTAACTCCAAGATATTTATAAGTTTTTACGACTTCTATAGGCTCTCTATTGAAGTACCATTTTTCGTTCCTCGGAGTTCGACCCGACCCTTTTCGAAAAACCATCACCTTAGATTTGGACAAGTTTACCCTTAAATTCCATAGTTGGCAATATGATTGCAGGCGGTTTATCATCAATTGCAATGTTTGGGGTGAGTAAGAAAACATCACCACATCGTCAGCAAATAAAAGCGCTTTGATATTCAAGCCTGAAATTTCGATTCCACCTGGAAGGAAGTCTACAAGGTCATTTATGAACAAATTAAAGAGGCTTGGGCTAAGACTTCATCCCTGCTTAACTCCCATTTGTGTCTCGAACCATTCCGAAGTTTCTGATCCGTTCCAAATAGCTGATTGATTTCCATTGTACATGCTTTCGAGCACTTTTCCAAAATTTTCTGTCATTCCAACGTTGTAGAGTTTGTAGAATAATGCTCTACGATCCACTGTATCGAAGGCTGCTTTGAAATCGACGAAAAAAGCGTACAATTTCTTCTTTTGGTAAAAAGTATAATATTTTTGCAAAATCTACATATAATTATAGAATATTTTGAATTTGTTCTTGGAAAAAGTTGCATATAGTTTTTTCTTAGTAGCGGACATGAACGAAACAAACCGAAGGGTTTACATCTATAAAACTACAAACGATGTGCGTCTTCGTTTTATACCACTTCTTCCTGTATTCGGCTGCAATATTCAAGAAAAGGTAGATGCAGTGATGGTCATCGGCCTTTGGCTTAGAAACTCAACGTTCAAATTAAACAAATTGACGAGAAAAAGGCGAATAGAGAACCTGTGTGTTTGAGAAACAAGATTTTAGCATACAGAAAACAGTCACAAGTTAAAAAGAAAACCCTATACTGAAGATTACAGTTTTGGCCAGCGACAATTCACAAAAGCATGAGAGTAATTCGATAGCAGCTGATATGAAGATGACGCACAAAGCAGCAAAAGTAACAAAGAAGTTTTATCGTATTAGAAGTAACAAAAATTGTAGAGCGGCCGTGGTTCAGTGGTAGAGTGTTCAGTAGATAGGTCGGATGCGTGGGTTCGAGTCCCGCTCTGCTCATCTACTTTTCTTTCAGTCTCCCAGTTTCATCTAGACACCGTCCCTGAGATTATTTGTGAAATTACAAACACCTTATTTCCATCTACTGCACCACAAAAAAGTGAAGGCTGCTACCCTGGTAGTACAATAGACCGGATGTGAGGTCTGAGTGCTCCAGATTAGCATAGGTCTCCTCTTTTTATAATGTAAAAAAAAAAAAAAAAAGCTAGATTTGTGGAAGCTTTCACGTCAGCTAGAAAACTTTTTTGTGAGATGCTACTCACAAAAACTGTGTACTATCGGCTAAGATGATGTTGTCATGTTCAAAGCAGAGTTCCAGAGAGCTTCGTGGCGTCGTGAGTGATACAGCGTTCAGACTCGATCGGGAAAAAATATGAATAAAAGCAGATCAAAATACTTCTTAACCAAAGTAAAGAAAGGACATCAGCATTAGATTGGCCTCAGACATTGAGCATAACCAAAAAAAAAAAGTTCAATATGGCGCGGCGCACTGTGGTTGTGGTCCCAATTGACTGTTCTTGTTACTTAAATCCTAATTTTTGAAGGACTCCCTTTCCCGTTGGAATATGTGGATGAATTAAAGTTTGTGTTACTCTTGGATAGTGAAGCATTCTATCGGTGGAAACATTTTTGAAATCGGTGTTGTAGTTTCTAAGTTCCCGTATACATTCCCGTTCCCTTGGGAAAATAGGGATAAAAGGTATAGCCTATGTCCTTTTTCAGATTCTAGACTATCTATGTTCAAAATTGTATTTAAATCAGTTCTGTAGTTTGGACAGGAGACGGTAACATAGAAATCCGGACAGACAGAGTGACTTTCACATTTATAATATTAGTTAGAATTTGCTCTGGAGAGTAACTCTTTTTCAGCTCTTTTTTGGATCGAACATCCCTTTGAAATGAATCAACAGGATTTGATAATATAGCTAGCATATTGAAGTAATCCTAGTTTAGTCGTTTTTGTGAAAATTTTCAGTTAAGCAATTAATACTAATTTTTGTCAAGTGCTTGTGTATTACATCAATTCGGAATAGTAACTATTTTTTAAGTAATTTGAAGAAACCTAGTTACAGCAACTCTCAGAAACTATTTTTAGATTTGGCATTTCTATAAAAAAGGGCGTGGAAGTGGACTTTTGAACTATCAAAATATTGACAAAACTTAAAAAAAAAAACTCTCAGAAATATTCACTTATAGTGGAGGGCCGTAAGCTGTTTAGCTTTAAATCTAGGGCCAGTCCTTGGATTTTCATGAAATTTTCGGAAATGTGTTTTGAATGGCATATAAAAAAAGTTAAAAAAGAAAATTTCACCGCTCTCAATTTTTTAATTATTTTTAAAATTAATTACTAACTTTTAAAAATTTATTTTATTTATTGACGGTGTTTTAGATACGGTTTTCCAAAGGGTAAGAATGAATAGGTTTAGTCAAGACAAAAAAAAGTTGTATACATAATTGCAATTTTATATGAAATTTACTCCATTTTTTAAAAAAACTATTAAAAAACAACTAAGCCACTTAATTTTTCATACTTTAGTATTTTTGAAAGCTAAAGTTTCATTCAAAACACAATTCCGAAAATTTTATGAAAATCCATCGACTGGCCCTGAATTCCTAGGTTTTGCCTTTTTATGTCTAACGGTCCTCCACTATTAAGAAATTTTGTTTGTATACATATCAAAGTGAGAGCACTGGGAACACGAGATTGCAAGTTATTGCAGCTACAATTTTGCATATGATTCACAAATAGTTGAGATCAACTACCATTTTCGGTTTTCCCCAGGGCTCAGCGAGACTTTTTTGTAACTCAAACCAAGCCTAAGAAACTACTTTTTTGTTTTACTTTTATTTTTTGTTTTATTTATTAAAAATATAAGGTATTTGTTTTTTGGCAATAGAATTTTGATTTTCTTACAACATGAACATACTGAACTACATTGAGGAAAACTAAGATTGCTAGTAAAATATGTATTTCACAATTGTAAAAAGAAAACAAAGAAATTATTTAATTTTTTCATTTTAGATCAAAATTTACTATCTTTAGAAGCTTGCCGCGACTATTGCATTTTGGGACCACAGTGCGGCACAGGTCCCGACCTATAGAATCCGTTGCCTTCGCTGGCGTATTCAACTTGTGAAGGAGTCACAGCCAACGACATCTTAATTAATTGCTCTACAACTATTAACGGGTTGTCAACCTTCGACTGTGCCTCGATATCCGATCCTCTCACATTCAGTTGCATTGCATAGAAATGCATAACACTTGACTTGCTTGTGTATCCATAGAGTGCATTGTACTCGGAACAATATGATTCCTAACGGCAGGCCACTGCCAGCCGACAGAAGTAATAAGGGATCATATTGCTTTGACTGCATGCGCGCTGTTTATGTCACAGCAATAGTCTTTGGGTATGAGCATTTGTTTATGATATAGGTTATTGGCGCTCACCCAAAAGAATGTGATGATGAAGCGTTTTAATCGGATATCGAAGTGTGGTCGATTGTTCGATAACCAGAAATGGAGCTTAAAAAATTTTTATAAATAGAGAATGAATTTAAAAATAAAATGTCAATAGTGATCGTGGACTCGATCTAGAACAATCTCTGGTTTTGTTGATATAAGGCATTGAGCCGAAGGCAATTCCTTTGTTGTTTCCACTACCATCCCTCAACTTTGCAGTTAGTGCGAAGAGGTTTGAGCCTACAGCAGTGAATGCTTGGCGATTTGGTAGTTTGGAAACTAGTGAATTTTACAAACTGACCGCTCATCTCTAGTTGACTTGTCAACCAATCTCTAAATTCTCTTAATCACTTTGACTGATTTATGTCTGTCAAAACGCAGCAACGGACATATTCTAGGTACTGGACCCTCATCATAATGGAAGAGTTTCGATCCTTTTGAGTCGTGGCGCTAAAAGGAAGTAAGAACAATTTTTGGCGTCCAACGAATGAACATTTTATGCTTCCGCACTGTTCCAGGCTTCAAAGCAAGGGAAATTATCAAAAGGCAACAAAAAATATATGTAAGTCTAAAAGGCTTTTCCTTAAGTGTTGAGAACTGTAATCATTTGCAGCTCTCTGTAAGTTTAAGAACTGCTTTCAACACAAATCTAGCAAAATAAAACAAAAGCCTCCACCTCTTCACTCAAGCTAACAGCAGGCGTTAGTCACTTTACAGCTGCAACTTGAAGTTTAATACACAATTGACCAAACTGTTGTTGCATTTCTTCTATAAATTAACCTCAAAGGCTGTACTGTGTGCTGTATTTGGGAACAATCTTTCTTTTCATTTCTCAGTATAATTTTGAGAAAGTAAGCAAAGCTGCTCTCTGTATAAAAATTTAAAAGCGAAAACAATTTCGACCTTAGCGAGTCTCTCTTCCATAGTTTATTTGAGTTCTGTGAACTTAAGCTTTTGATTTAAGACAATCCACGTATGGCGTCTCCGAATTCTCTGAACTTAAAAAGGAAGCCACACATAAACACTTCGATGGAACATAATATCAAAGATTTAATAAGGACAAAGGAGAGAATTGAATAAAGAGATAAGAGGTTACAGGATTTCCACCCACTGGTTTCATTTCAACAGTAACTCCCAAGAATCATCTCAGTCCAAAGGAGCTAAAATGTTTTGAACAATTTACGTCACGCTAGTTGATATAAATTCTCCTCTTTCTTCAAAAAATAAAAACAAAAGAATGAAATAAAATATCAGTGTGTAAATATCGATGTCATATCACTTGAAGTGTAAGCTCCTTTTAAGAAGACATGGAGTAGGGGAGAGCCCTCCCATCAAATTCTTTTGAAAGCCAATTCCAAAAAATTGATTTCTTAATGATCCAGCTCACCTGAGAGCATTGCTTCCTGGAACGTCTTGTGTGTTCCGAAATAACAAAGGATCTACTGTTCCTATCATCTTCCATATCAAAATTGATCCTTAATTCAATTTCTAAAGGCTCGTGCTTCGTTCTAATTTTCAATGGAAATCAAATAAGCACACTCTGATAGTCTGATGTGATGAGTCAATTGGCACAATCTCATTTGGAAGCTTGAACACTTCACATGAATTCAAACAGAAATTACAATTTTGTGTGTATTCAAATTAAGTGTAGAAGAAGCCATTGATTTAAATGCCCCATAGATTCCATCTAATGAAAGCCTCCAAGCGAAAGTATCAGTTTGTATTATGTGTATATGTGTGTCTGTACCTGTGCGTAGTTTCGATAAAATTGGTTGTGGCTATGAGACCAAACACGATGGTTTGGGTTAACTGACGGAATTATAGGCAACTGGATAACGCAATGCCAATTATTTCTGTCACATCAAAGTTTGCCAAGCTAGGCGGTAATGGAGTTTGGTTCTACTCGCCTTACAGTGTGGACGTGTTTTGAGTGTGCTCTATCAATCGTGAAAAAAAAAATCGTTTGTACAAATATATACATACATTACAGTGTAAAAATTTTTTTGTTGGATTCGAACATTATTTTTGCAATTGTGGTTTATGATGGAGGAGGGAGACATCCCACCTCTCCAGGTGCCTAGAATACCACCTGATAAAAGACCGTTTTCGGAAAAAATAAAATTGCCATCAAGCTTGATGAGCAAAGCCGATAGGCAAAAAATTCTCGATGCCGTAAACTACGAATGGAACCATAGTGACGCCATCCCATTTGATATGGAAGGGGGAAACGAGATGGCAATAGACGCCGCAGATAAAAATGGAGTAGCAGACGCTATGAATAAGAGCGTTGGACAGCGGACGCTAAACAACTGCGTCATTATTGGAAATCGAAATATATCAGAAACTGTCGGTTCCTCTTTGGACACCGAAACAGCTTTAAAAAACATTCTCGCGAATGATATGAACAAGTTCTCGGCCGTGGTTGCCCGGAAAAGACGTCAGCTGGCGCCTACATTGCCAATAAAAAGGATGGCAAAGGACGTTTCTATTAACAACAACAATAGATTCCAGTTACTCTCTATGGAGGAGGAGGAAGATGGAACTCCCAAAAGCTCTAAGGTGAATTCTAAGGTGAATTCTAAGAAAAACATCCCCGGCGATGGAAATGGAATTGGCTCTTTGGATAATGCCAACGTTAAATCAACTGTAGTCCCGGAGCCCTGGTGCCCTCCTATTTTTACTAGGGGAATTACTAGTAAGGCGATACTCGAATTTATGAGCAAGTATAACTTCAACCTAGAACATGTAAAATTTGTTTCAAAGGGCTTTGGTAAGTTGAAAATAATTGTTAAAGAAGTAGAGCTACATAGCCTCTTTCAAAAAAATTTTAAGGAACTTAAAGTTGATTCGTTTTCGTTTCCGCCTAAACAATGTAGGAAGTTTAACGCGGTTCTGAAAGGCATCTCAGGTAATTTCTTACCCGAAGAAATTCAGAATGAACTAATTAGGCTCGATCCCTCATTGAGGGTGACCGTTAAAAGATTCGAGACCAAGTGGTCTAGAGCAAACGACATCCCGCTCGACCTGTTTCTGTGTGTCTCGGAGGATAGGGACAGCTTTTTAAAAATTAAAAAAATCAATAGTCTGCTCAGGCATAAAATCAAATGGGATGCAGTAAAAAAAACCGACACAAAACAATGCTTCCGCTGTCAGAGATTCGGCCACATCGCGGCCTATTGCACTTTCCGCACAAGATGTGTGAAGTGCCTGAAGGATCACGAGATGGGGGAATGTGACCTTGGCCCGAAGTCAGAAACCTCAATAGCCTCGTGCGTTAACTGCCAATCTGCTGGTCATCCGGCGAGTTTCCGTGGCTGCCCCAATAGGCTTGCCCTAGTGAACAAAAAAAAAGCCAATTCTTCCAATTTGGCTAACACTGGAAACAACAATATGGTTTCCGTGAACCCAGTGAATGTTTGGAACAGCACCACTCCCAAAACTTCCAACTCTTTTGCAGACGTGCTAAGAGGCAATAAGAAAGAAAAAAAATTACAAGAAGCCCCGCCTACTGGCCTGGCTAAAAATGAGGTTTCCGACTTCATCGACGAATCTAATCGTTTATTTGGCATCCCAATTTCGAGCCTTTTATCTAAAATAAGAAGTTTTTGGCCTAACTACCAAAAAATGGACGAAGCACAAAAACCAGGTGCGTACCTTTGCTTTATTGCATCTCTTTCCCCCTCCTCACCATGATCTTAGATATTATCACAGTCAACATTAACTCCTTATCTATAGAAAAGCAAATTGAAATAGACCTCCTACTTCAGGAAACTTCCCCAACAGCAATTTTTTTACAGGAAACTTGTTTCAAAAAAAATAAGAACAGATATCATTTTAACGAAACGTACGACATTATCAGCAACAATGATGGACGTGGAACTGGTGTTCTTCTACAGAATTCCATTAATTTCTCTCAATTTCACTTTAACAATAGCTTAATTTCTGCTACTATTGCATCTATCCCTATTAACACCCCACAGGCTTCTAAATCTTTAGCACTGGTATCAATTTATGTACCCTGCGATGCTGGTCCAACGCTCTCTCAGGAAATGGATAATCTTCTTGCCTCCTTGATCAGTTTTGACTACATCATAATTGGTGGAGATTTCAATTCGAGACATACCCTATGGGGTGACTCAACAGCAAACCAGAACGGCAATCGCCTTGCGCATTGGTATCAAGATACTCATTTCCTGGAGCTGGATATAGTCGCAGCTCAGGGTCCCACCCGCCCAAGCTCAGGGTCGCACATAGACTTTTTCTTAATATCTTCTAGTCTCAGTTCACAAAGCAATATTGCGTGTTTAACCTTAGATCTTATCTCAGATCATTATCCCGTTCATCTGTTCATGCAACTTCAACAAACATCATGCTTTCCTGATTCCCCCAGAACATTTTCAAGTTTTAAGAACACCAATTGGGTTAACTTCAATAGATCAATCAACTCTAATCTTTCTAGATTGGATATACCTTCAGATAGAAATCTTACTAACCCCGAAATAGACAATATTATCAGTTCTATAGCCGCAATAGTTACCGACTGCATGGATAGTCACAGTAAAAAAGTATCACTTAGGAAGAACTGGTTTAACATATCGCCCTCAACGTTAAACCTGTTTAAAACTCGCAAGTCTTGGAAACAGAAGCTGAAAAGAATTTACCATCACTTTGGAGATCGTGTTAGCCAACCTTATCTAGAGTTATCATCGCGCATAAACTGCCTTAGCAAAATCATCAAAGATAAGGTTCGTACTGAGCTAAACGAAGAATTTAGAATAAAACTAGCTAATCTCAAACCCTCATCAAATGTTTTCAAATCTATCGACCAGATAACTGGAAGAAAGAGGAACAATAGTCTCACAAATCAAGCTTTGTCATACGGCAATAGACAGTTTAACTCCCCAGAAGAAAAAATAAATGCTTTTCACTCATTTTATTCTGAATTATACGCTCCTAAAGATCCTTCAGCTGACCCAGCGACCTTGCTAGAAGTTTTAACTCTTAACCCTAGAAAGATAAACTTATTTTTTAGTACTGAAAAGATAAACATGCGCCTGCGAAGCGCACGCTCAAAAAATCGTTTTTTTTCATACAAAATTAAATAATTTTTTTTTTATTTCCTTATATTATTGTTATTTTGCTTATTAAGTATTAGTTATTAGCTAAAGGAAAAAATATATTATTATTTTTTCTAAGAAAAGTAAGATATTATATATCAATGACGAAAAGGAGCAAACAATTAGAAATCTTCGGTATTTAAGTAGTAATTATTAAATAAATTATATTATTTTCTTATGAACTGATGAATTACAATATATTCTACTTCAAATAATATCAATTAGTCAAATATAAAAAAATAATTAATTTTTATAGGCAGTTTATACATAAGCATGAAAGTTACACAGAAGATAAACATGCGCCTCTCGGGCGCAACGCATTGCCATAACTAAAAAACGGTAGTACTTATTAAATCGGAACTACCGTTTTTGGCAAGTGCTGATTGACGACTGAGTTGGTTTAAAACAACAAGCCTGTCCGAGCGTTCGTTTAGAGATAAAAGCAATATTTATATTTTGCAGGCGCCTCAAAGGCGCAGTTTATCTTTCTAGGGTTAATAGCTCCTTCTCAGTTTGGAATGAAGACTCACAACTCACCATTTTCTCCCCAGCTAATCGATCTGATTCAATCACTAATGAGCAATTTGTCTCTGTTGACTTTGTTGAGTTTATAATATCTACACTCAACAACAAAAAATCTACGGGTCCCGATAACATCCCCAATTATATAATACGTAAGACAGATGCTACTTTGGCAAAAGCTCTTACCATTATCTTTAATAACTGCCTTAATAATGCTTATTTCCCAAACTGTTGGAAAAAGGCTATTTTAATTCCTATCAAAAAATCTAATTCTTCATTCTCGATTGAAAATTTTCGTCCAATATCATTACTCTCAAACTTCGGCAAGATTCTTGAAAGAATAATCATTACTAAGCTTCAGAACATCTTTGACCTTTCCGACCCAATACAGGATCAACAATTCGGTTTCAAGCGGGGGCACTCAACTGAGCATGCCCTTATTCATTTCCAAAATAGAATCTTACAGAACTTAAGATTAAAAAAATGCACAGTAGCTTGTGCACTAGACCTAAAAAAAGCGTTTGACTCAGTATGGCACGCTGGTCTTATATACAAATTAAGTCAACTAAATCTTCCACCGAACCTTATTAAGACAATTCATAGCTTTCTTTCAAATCGCAGTCTTTCTGTTTCCTTTGGCAACATGACCTCTGAGCCTGTAGGCATACATACTGGAGTGCCCCAAGGATCTATCCTTGGACCCCTGCTGTTCAACTTATATATGCATGACTTTCCAATCCAGCACCGAGATTCTGAAGCCATTCTATATGCAGACGACACAATCTTATTCTGCTCCAATGAAAGGCCACACGAAGCACTCAATTCAATCAAATATCATCTAGAAGCAGTAATTCCGTACTATAAAAGATGGGGCATTGCTTTAAATTTAAACAAATGTGAGCTTATTTGCTTCCGCAACGCTTCAGGAAGAGGCCATCACTTAGCAGTGCGTGAGAGTCGCTACCTAAACCTCTCCATAGCTGGCAACCCTATCCCACTTAGAAATTCAATCAAATATCTCGGCATCAACCTACATGAAAGGCTGAAAATGAATCCCCAAGCAAGAAAAGCCATTAACTACGGCAAAGCCGCAGCGGCCAAACTCAAATTGCTTTTAAATTCTAAGAATGTTGAGAAAAAAACGAAGCTCTTAATATACAAAACTTTAATACGCCCAGTAATGTCTTACGGTTTCCTGACCTGGTTCACAATCACACCTAATGTAGCTTTAGAATTCCACAGATTTGAAAGATATGTGATTAGAAAATGTATAAACAAGTTACGTAGACCTTCGGGAAAATGGTATAGCAACAAAGTGGTATACCATGAAGCGAGCATTACCCCCTTGCTTGAGTATTTAGTTTCCCTCGCAAAAAAAAGAATATCCGGCCTTCAAAATCATACAAACCCTATCCTCCGAGATATATATAGAAGCAACATCAACTTCTCGGTGAATGACAGATACTACATCTCCCCGATTAGCATCCTCAATGAGGGTTCGCTTGGTGCCTTTATGGTATCGGAACATGACCACTCATTTACTTCCCCTTTCTATAAAAAACAAGTAACAGGTACCTATAGAGGCTAAGTGGCTCGCTTCTAATTGTTTTCCTTCAACTAGACTGATTATGATACCTTTACCAAAAGAAAAATATGTACATATTATAAATAAGATATAAAGTAAGAAATCTAAATCAAAACTTATGTGATTACTTGCCTTATCGAACTTTGTAACATAATTGTGATAACCTTAGAGACTAATTGCCTAATGTACAATTTGCTTAAGACCATTTTTAAACTACCTAGGTTGTGAAACGTGAATTGTTAAGTATCTAACCAATACACAAAACTGAAATCTTGTATGAGAATATGTAAAACATATAGATATCGTACTATTCAAAAAACACAAACTCTGACCAAAGAAAGGGTGGAAAAATTTAGTATAATGATATGAAAACAAAATATAAAAAAAAAAAAAGAGAAAACAACATCTAAAAACATTATATATGCTGTGTCCCAAAAGGGAACAACTATTCAACTCAGCATCGTTTTGATTGATACTGGGCCATATGCCTGTCCTCTTTGCTCACCTCTTGGTGCTTTTAATGGAGATGCCTTTAGACATATCCATCTGTTGTAAATATATCTTTCTCTATCTCTATCCTCTTGTCATTTTTTTAGGTTAAGTCAAATTAATAATTCGATACAGTCTTGTTGAGTGGACGTAACTTCCAAAAAGGAAAATTTAATGTAAAGACACCAGTCTAAAAACTTATAATAAGATTTCAATGTTCAACCAATAAATGAAAAAAAAAAAAAAAACTCCAAATGTGTAGCCTGACCAATACTAAGTCGGCAAATAGATTTTAACGTAGACTTAAATAGTTAATAGATGTGAAAACAAAAAAAAAAGTGTAAAAGAAAAACTCAATAAAGTACATACATACATACATACAAGCTAGGCGGTAATGGTCTTCGCTATCCTTATCTAAAGAACACACAAACAAAGACGGCAACAAATCAAATACACTTGCAGTAAATTGCTGTGTTGTATTGGTCAAAACCCGAGAAACGTTCAACGCTCAACCGTCAAACGTTTTGACATTTTCATGGCGTCAGGAAATGAGATTTATTGAGAATACAAACATTTTTCATCGCAAAGTTCATTGTGTGCGTAGAGAATGGAATGTTGTGTCTGACCGTTGACAGACCTTGTGCTTGTGTGCAACTTTTCAAAATGATTTTTATTTTTTTTATTTTGTGAGGGACACCACAATGTGTCTCATCCAGATGTGCAAACAAAACACAACAACGAAGAACAGGATAAGCAGTGCACATGTAATCCTTCTTCTGCCAAATCGCTTACCCTGACCCAATGAACTGGCATTTGTCTTCCTTTGAACATATGAGAAATCGCGCAATAAATTTGCAGTTAGTGTGAATTTTAGAAAATTGCATCTGACAGACAATGGTTTGTGTTAAAGGGCGTATCTTGTATGTAGTAATGTGGTAATGTCGTATTGATCGCATGTCGTTTATAGTTTACGTCTCACACAGCCACTGGAACGACTGAGTAACATAAATTCAGTGAAATGCTTGACTGTGTGCTGAAATAGTAAATTAATTTTCTTTTGAAATTCTCATCCGACTTCAAGGCTGTGGCATTTATTATAATTTTTCTTGGAAAGATATGATTTTACTTAAACTTAGTCTTTTTGGAGTCATTTTTGTCTTCTGCAATGTCCTTTGATGGAAATCTTGATGTCTTTGGAAAATAGGACAAAGAAATCTATGGCTAAAAAATGTTGGCATTGAGAGGTAAGTGGATTACGGAAGATTATGGAAATCCGAAATGGTTTTACAAAATTCAGAAATAAGGAAATTTTTAATTTAAAATGGTTTCAATAATAGAAATCACTTGTTTCTCTTGGAAAACAAAACCAATCAGCTTTGTCGTCGTTTCCATGGACTCCGTCTATAATTGATGATGACCTTCCAAGGAAACCAGCTGATTATTATTTGCCTATCACCTGATGTCAAACTATCAACTGGGTATCAAGAACTTGCTAGTGCATAGTTACCGTTGTTGAAGTGCCGAAGCAACGCATCAATAGTGAATAGGAGTGTAATGCATATCCTATCTGTTATAGTGGATTTAGTGTTGATGAACAACTTCATATCATTTCAAAAAGTCATAAAGAGATGGAGGATATAGAGACTCATTGACCCCAACTTCAAAAATAAGCGTTTCGACCAGGTACGACAGTGGGCTCATCAGTTAGATTCTGCCGTACCCTTCCAAGACGCAAACTTTTGGTATAACGATGTAACAATTTTTATTGAACAAACGGATATTTACAATTGATACTTAATTATACGTTGCTTAATTATATAATGGTAAATTTTTTGCCGTGTGGGCACAGAAGCGGCCTAACGATATACATTATCACTTTATCAGATATTTGGATTATGAATTAAATTTAAGTTAATAATTGTTATAGAATAGAATAGATTGTTAATATTTAATAACTATAGGAGTGTTCAGTTCCTGTTGTCCTTGGAGTTAGTTGCGGTTGAGGATGGGGAAGGTCGGGGGTGTAGCCAGGGTGGTGGGTTGACGCTGCCTCAGCGTAGAAGGCTATTGCCCCATCGTTGTTGTGTGTCGTCATCGCATCGATGTAACTCGGGTCCGGGTGTCAGTCTTCTTCTGCTATCCTTCTTACTAAGGGGTTCGGATGGTTGGCCAGGTTTTCCAGTAGGCATCTCCCAGATTGCACCATGTATTTGTCTATGGGGATGACCCTTGCTTCTTCATAGAGCTTTCTATTACTGACGTTTTTCCAGCGTATCCGATCGTAGCCAAGCTCTGTGCATATGCGCAGAACCTTCCTCTCGAAACAGCCAGTTTTTGCATTCTAGTCTTGGATATTGTAAGCCAGACGGGGAAGCAGTAGGTGATCACGGGTCGTATTAGCTGCTTGTACAGCAATAATTTTGTGTTTTGGCTTAGTCCACTTCTTTCGTGTATCAGCGGATAGACGCGATGGAAAGCAAAGTTAACTTTTTTGACGACTGCAGTGGCGTGCGTTTTGAAACACATCAGTTCGTTGAAGTGGACTCCTAGATACTCGACCTGCTTTTCGGCCTGAGCTGTGTACCGTCGGGAAGGTTTACTTAGATGTTCTGGCAGTTTGTGGCTGATCTCGAACGTGTCCGTCCTTGTGTGGGTCCTCTTATGCAAATTAGCTCGGATTTCGCTGAATTAATTTTGATTCCCCATTGTTTGTATAGTACTTGAAGAGCTTCTTTATGTGGTCTTCAACTCTACGATCAGCAATCACAGGTGACAGTCAGTGCGCGTAGGTCAATGAGTCGTCCACAAAGAGAAGGTTGGTGTTGTTTTCTGGGTGAGATTGGTCCGAGGTAAAAGATGCTATACAAGAAGGGACCTAGCTTCGATCCTTGAGCAAATTTTTGGTCGGATTGTATCGACACTTTTAAAATTTACAACATTGCCATGATGTGAATTTTATATCTTCCATGTCTTTATGAGTTTTTAAAATCTAGTTTCAACTCCTGAAAAAAACAAAATTTTTTTGTTATTGTTTAATATTTTTTACATTTATTTAAACTTCATGTCAGTCAATGTTTTCCATAATGAGGGAAATAGAAAAGGTACTAATCATTTGTTTTAACCAATTCCCGAGACCCTGAGTGCACAACTTTCATAATAGTAGGGGAGCCCAAGAGGGGATTTCGCGCGTTACTCGAGCGCGTCAGAAAATCATATGGGGAGAAACCTTGCACCATGTAATGTACTCCTACCATATATTAAACCTAAATGTTGGGGCGTTCGCTGAGAGCAGCCCGTCAGATTAGTAAAAAAAAGTCGATCATCGGAAATACTCGAGCGCGTCAGATTAAAAGATGGTAGGTTGATTACATCAAGAAGAGTGTATATTTCAATAATCTGACAATTTGAGCGGGGCCTTCGTAAGTAGGCGAGTCACAAAGATGTAAAAAAAAATCGATGTTTCGAAATACTCGAGCGCGATTAATTTTTTTTTTATTTTGAAGGTAATTTTATCAGGATTACAGAAAACATATAATCTGACATTTTGGTTGGGGCGATTGAGGTAAAATCGCCAGTAAAATGTATAATATATGATGGTTAATATCTCGGTTAATATTGATATTAGCAATTGGTCCAGAAGACTTTTTTTGTAGAAAACTAAATTCTCTACAAGTTTGTAATTTACAATTTTTCTGTAGCTTTTGTTATTTACGAGATAACTGCGACAAAACGTGAATTTTATGCAAAAATCTGGTTAAGTGGCCCGTACCACCTTCCCGGTATGAGTAGCAACTTTGCCAAAAAGAACATTTTTGTAGAACTTTCAATTTTGAGAAAAAAACTTCTTCGGTTAAAGCGATCCCATGAAATGCCGCTGAGTTATAGAAATTTAAAAATAAAAAATCAGAGTTTCCGTGTATTTTCAATGGAAAATCTTCACACCTCTTGATCGAGCACTTAAAAATAATATTAAGGGCTCAAACTTTCAGGATTTTTTTTAAAAGTATTTTCAACAAAATTTCGATACAAAATTTTTAAATACATAATATGTGTACATATTTTTTGATTGCATCCAGTAACAAAAAATAGAAACAACAAAGAATTGTAACTTTAAAATTGTCAGACTAAGAGTACGCCCCCATATAATTGTCAGATTATCATCCTGGAGGACGAAGACATCAAGTTGATCACTCTGTATAAAAATCTGACGCGCTCGAGTATTTCAAGGTCACGTGTTTTTTTTACATTTTTAAAAATCAGCCATGACTGATCGCCCCACTCAAATTGTCAGATTATTGAAATATACACTTTTTAGAGTACACTTAACATTCACTTTGAAAATCTGACACGCTCGAATAACTTTTTTTTTTTTTGTTTTCTTAACCTCTCCTTACGCCCATTTGCCCCCAGTAAATCGTCAGATTAATATATATCCGTTATAAGAAAGACAAAGCGCGTATACTCTATGAAAATCTGACGCGCTCGAGTATTTCAATTTAACTGTTTTTTTTTTTACATTTTTAAAAGCTCATACACGCCCATCGCCCCACTAAAATGAAAAACTGCCATACACTTTTTTTCGTTTTAGAACGTAAACTTCACAATCCAATAAGTCCCCATGACGCTTTAGTAACTGCAAATTTAGCGGCTCGGGCTCCCCTACTATAAAGTCCTCACTTGATTCTTGTTATTCAATAAAAAAAAAAATTCAATTACGCCTTTGCCGTTAAACCACAACCAAAGGACTGATCTGGAAATTTATATGTAGAGAAATAAAGCCCTTAATATACAAAAAGGTGCAGATTGTGAGGAAGATCTTCTTTTGCATGAAAACATTCGCCATTCAACCACATTTTAAAGAAATTATAGCTATGCACTACCACGATGTTATATTTTCATTGAAATGTCTAGTGTGTTAGTTTATTGCGAGAGAGGTCGGAGTTTCACTTTTCGTGTCGAACTGAAAAGTATTTCGACGGTTGTATTGTCATAAAAGTTTTTTCCTCTGCTCAGGCCAGCTAAAAGCCCATTCGTTCGTCCTTCCCGAGCTATTGCACTTGCTAGAAATGAGCCCCAGATAAGATAGCTTGACGAGCCTTGTGTAACGCATATCAAGGACTTAAAATTTTATTACGATTCCGAAATGATAAGTAATAGAGCATAGTGGCAGTGTAATCACTCTCGGAGGGCTTGCCGATTTCTCACAAACTGAGATACCTTCTCAAAAAGAATTTTATGTTTTTGATGGAATCCGAACCTCGAACTCCCATGCAACAGGCAGACATGCTAATCATAACTACGCTTTCGCGCTCATATTGATAGTAAAATTACCTAGCCCTTGAGACTCAGTGACCTAACTGTAAGATAATAGAGTAAAAAGATTTGAGGTCTCCCCATGGGAGTCTTCCCATTTTTCAGGGTGCGAATGTCAATAAAAGGGTTTTCTTACTCGAGACCTACCGAAAATCATAGACCCCTTACATTTCTAATAGAAGCTGCTGAGAAAAATGCACTCGACCATGGGCTAACTCAAAACATCGTTACCAAGTACTTATTTATTTTTTTAAGCATTTCAATTTGTGCAAAATTTTCCAAATTATAGAAAGGATATTAAATTGAAGCGAACTGCAACTACAAAAAATCAAAACATATCCAAACATTGTTAATCAACCACTTTAAATCTACAACATCATAAGCCTTTAAAAATCAAATCACGAGTGATACCCAATTTTAAGTCAAACGTAAGTAATGTACCCCCGAACCTTGGATGAGAGAATTCGATAGTAAATCTTATCACTCGATCCAATCCAACTAACCACATTTGTGTGACAAGAAGGAATTTCACAAGAAGAAGTGGTACAAGAAAGAACAGAAATTCGAATAAGAATGCTTAAGATATTTGGTAAAGGAGGTTGACAGTTTAACCCAAGTTGTTGGAATTCCATTTACTAACGAATTGAAATTTCATCGTGTTTGTCTATACCCGACATCTTTACAGCTATAAGGGTAAAAATGTGGAGCGAAAAATAAAATACAAAGTCTTTCTTTCATAGCATTCAGTTTTGCTTTTCATCATTAATTTTGCTGCAAATCTGACATTACACACTTCAATTTCTTATCTGTTGGGTCTTATTTTTTATAAAAGAATTGGCTGCAGGAGTCAATTTCAACGACTTACAAAGTGCTTAATAAGCCTGACCAGAAAATTTGATGTCTTGTCACTTTGATAAGCATCATTTTTGAGATAAAAAGAGCACTCATTATGGTGATACAAAAGACGCAGTCAAATCATCAATTATTGCAACATTTTGATTTACCTGTTTTGAAAGGTATGGAAAGCAGTCTTTATAATACTTATACAAACATGAACACAAAGAGGCATACTAACGAGACAGAAATTGCCTAGAACAAATAACAAACGACTGTATACCGACGAATCTCCATTTAGTTATTTAACAGCCCTTAATACGACTGGAAGCTCGCCTGAAATTGAATTTGTTATCAAAAGATATTTGTTGAGGCCCAGGTTGAATGTAAACTGTAATTTCATCCTATGTAGGTACGTTAATATTTTAGGCGTTTATTAGTCAAGAAGGCTCTGACTGATGTCAACACTTTACCCGGGTGTTGTACACGTCTATTGGGCTTATTATAACTCCACGCTGTTGCCACTGGATGCAGGGATCCTCCGGTGGCCAAATTAGTAAGCGCTAGTCTAGCTCTATAAAACTGGCAGGGCTAAATGAGCAGAAATTAAAAAAAATTAGCTCAAAATTTGTTGATTTTGTTGCTCCAGCCGATCCCGAGAAATCGACAAACATGCTAGCTAAAGCTAGTCGAAAGATTTAAACTGTTTTTAGTTTGAAAAATCTGTATCGTAAGAGTTTTTTTTAAATTTACTTACATTTATATGGATAAACGTAGATGTGCATTTTATTCACCAACTAGTTCCCAGAAAATATTTTCAACTTCCCGTTAAGAAAATTGAACATTTTTTTGAAAATCGGGAAGTTATTGGTTTTACCCCGTTTTTTGAAAATCGAGTTTTCATCTATGTTGACGCTATATTGACGGTTCCCGTGAGGGTGTCCTGATTCCTGAACTTAGCGGAAAGTTGCATAGATGGCCTCTAGGTTACTTCTAAGTACTAAAAAAAATGAAATCCAAACAATTACAACAAAAAAAAAAAAAAAATACGATTTCAACAACAAAATCAATTATGTTTATCCTGGGAAAATGAAGATTCAAGCAAGCCTGCACGGTTTACAAAGATACCGATCAGAAACTCACCCGATCTCCCGGTTTCTATTTTGTTGCTGACTCTCCGGAAATTGATAACTGATGCTACGATGAGCAACAAAATCAATTTGTTTGTTTATCCCCGAAAAACCAAGAGTTAAGCAAGCATAAACGGTCAAAAATTTTATTTGTATAAAAAACATGAACAATTTTTTTTTTCGACAATTGAATTTTGCACGGTCTTACAGCAACAAATTAGCATAAAAATGCAGTCTATTTTTTTTCACAATTCTTAGTCTTTTTCGCTATGTGTCATGCTATTTTTATGTGAAGCTAGCATGTTTGTCGATTTCTCGGGATCGGCTGGAGCAACAAAATCGATTTTTTAGCAACAAATTAGCAACAAATTTTGAGCAAATTTTTTTTAAATTTTTGCTCATTTAGCCCTGCCAGTTTTATAGAGCTCGCTAGTCTTGCTAGTCAAGGCAGCTGGAGACCAGTTGGAAAGGAGCACGCACCAGCTGATCTGCATGATATGGTCGGAAGAAAGCATGCCCGATGAATGGAACCTCAGTATCGTATGCCATCCTAAAGAAGGGAGACCCTCACAATTGCGCCAATTATAGAGGGATAAGCCTTCTTAACGTCGCTTATAAAATCTTGTCTGCTGAAACCCCACGTTAACAACTTGATAGGTCCTTATCAATGTGGTTTTAGACCAGAGAAGTCCACAATAGACCAAATTTTCACATTACGGCAGATCTAGGAAAAACCCGAGAACATAATATCGATATTCACCATCTCTTTATCGATTTCAAGGCCGCGTATGACAGTATCTACAGAGACGAGCTGTACAGAGCCATGTCTAGTTTCGGCATCCCTGCAAAACTCGTACGACTATGCAGGATGACTTTGGAGAATTCACGCTGCTCCGTCAAGATCGGTAAGCAACTCACCGAGACCTTTGATGTCGAAAAAGACTTTAGGCAAGGCGACGAACTGTCATGCGGTTTCTTCAACATCATACTTGAACAGATTGTACAAAACTCAAACGTCAACACCAGAGAAACAATCTTTCAAAAGTCTGTACAATTGCTCGCCTATGCAGACGATATTGACGAAATGGGAAGAAAAAACCGTGATGTCATAGGTGCTTTTGCGAGTATTGAAACAGAAGCGGCAAAAATGGGTTTGATGGTTAATGAGGGAAAACGAAGTATATGCTGTCATCAAACAAGGACACAGAACATCGACGAATTGGAAAAAAACGTCACAAAAGACAGACATAACTTCGAGGTAGTACAGGACTTCGTCTACCTAGGATACGCTGTAGACACGGATAACAACAACTTCAACAGGCAAGTACTTATGTGCAATTAATTTCCGTATACAACAACTTTCCGCATGGCCCACTTCGCGGGGGCTCATTATTTTAACCCTTTTTCCGCAGGGTTGAGCTGCTCCTGCTAAATATGAAAATAGCAATTGTTTTCGGATCAATAAAAATAAATCAAATATTTCAATAATTTAAAAAAATCAAACAATTCCTAAGAAAATCCCAAACCCAAATCACTGCAACAAAAGGAAATGTCAAAATACAGCCATGAAGTACATATCATCTGAAAGAAAATCTGTTCTGTCATTTTACAGTGAAAAAAAGTATACATGAGATTTACGATGCAAGCAGTGAGATGCCTGCCACCCCCTGCTTCGGCTCCTTATAAGCTTTGGGGGGCAAATTTTTTATATGAAAAGTTTCTTTTAAAATTAGAAAATTTTTTGATTTTAAAGAGGAAATATAGTTTTACTATTATTCAATAATCTCAAAAACTATGAGACATAGAAAAAAGTAGTAAATTTATTAAAGCAACTAACTACATCTATTATTTTTTTATTGGCATTTGCAATCGTGAGAAACATAATACTCAAAGTGATTTTAAAATTTTCTTTTTCGTAAGTGTTGACTTTGAAGTCAGTCATTTCAAAAACTATAAATTGAAACCACTTCATTTAAAACTTATTTTAAAGTGCAGATTTTTGGCTTTCATAAAAAGTATAATATTATATGTAAGTTTTCCCGTTGTTCTACAATATTTTTTTTAGATTTGTAGTCAATTTTTATAAAATTGCCCCTACCGCCTAAACGGGGGGAGTTAGACCCCCCCTCCCTCCTTAACCCCTCCACCAAAAACCGTTATTATTTCTTGTCATCAAAGTTATCGTACTCTCCTCCAATGGGATCATTTGAGGGAAGTATGAGAAATGTTTTCACTACTGAAAATTTAACTAATATTTTATTTATTTGATGAATAATCTCGTGGATGATTTCTTTTATAAAATTCATTCAATAAATCGATATAAAACTATTTTATTAAGTTCGCATACAAGCCTTAAAGCCACGGACTTGAAATTGCATAAGCATCCTATTTGGCATCAATATCCTTAAAAAAAAACTTTTCAAATTATCGCAGATTTTCCAATAGAAATTGCACAAGAATAAATTTCCAGATTTGTTTTCGTATTGTTCAAGACTTATCGAAGCAAAACATTGAAGGCAGAGGGAGTGGCAAAAAAGGAAAAGTATCACCATAATCTCAGCACTGACAATATAATCCTCTCTCAAGGACTTGATGGTGGAGATTCTGAATAGCTCTTTCCACTTTAAATTAGCCAAAGCTACATGAATTGAAGAAATAACCCTCAGTGGGGTAATTCAATAAAGTTAAACAGAGAGTAGGAGTCACACTGCAGGCTTCTTGGTTAAACGGAGAATTATTTTCATTGAAAGCAGCAAGGAGAGATCGTTATACGTAACCATAGAGTCGGGCGATAGAAGGACTTCCTGTTCATGAGAGTGTTGGAATGACTAGTATAGTTTTAGTTTTGTAGAAGTCGAACAAAAACTACTGGCATTCCACCACGTGGTGCTGTGTTATGCCACATAACCGGAATGCTAATGCAAACATCACATTCCACATCTTCTAAGTTGTTTTTCGATGTACTCGAACGTATGTGGGTACGCGTGGGTAGTAAAATATTCTCTTACACTACTCAACTATAGGCGTAAAGCATCCTTGTGAAATAATTTGTATAATGTAGTCCTCAGCGGGTTTAAATTTATATCAAGAAGGAAAAAAGAAAAACTATCCTTGCGTTCGTATCGTGCTGTTTTCACTTCATTAACTTTATGTTTGTAGCAGCTACTACGTGAAGTGTTCTTCTGTGGGTACTTACACGTTTCTTTTTCTTTTTTTTTTTTCTTGTTGCTGTGCGGTTGGTGTGCGTTCGTATAGCTCAAATAATGTCAGGAGCTTGTAGGTACATATAAAGAAGTCATTTTGTGGAGTGCTTTGAAGTTCATTGTTCCTGGAAAACATTATGTGTAAGTAAAATTATTCAACTGCCAGTATACCAAATGAAAATTCCTGAATGCACCATCAAGTGGCAAACTTGTGGGAGAAAACGGCTATGGAGTACTATTGAAAGAGAAAGTGGTAAAATGTTCTATCAAGAACTTCAGAGTGATACGAAATCTGCAAAAATTATTCGTTAATCAGCTCCATTTCCTCAATGTACACTAGCAGTAGATGAGTGCTTGGCTGCTGCAGTACTGGACTTTGTAACCTTAATGACCGCAGTAAGAAGTTTAGATTTTTTTAAGGTTACCAGTTTAATTTGAAAGCCACTCGTAAACTTAGAAAGGCGCCAACAAAAATTCTTGCCTAAGTTTCTGACTACTGTCGTGGTTGCATTTCCTTTGAATACCGAAATATGACTTACAAAGAAAGGCTTTATTACAAACAGCTAAATATGCGTTGGCAAGGGACTGGGACTTCTCTTTGAAGTTAATAAGACCAATTATTGCAAGTTAAGGAACAGTCAACTGTGGGAAAAAAGTAGTTTCTGGGCCCTTAACTTTCCTTTAAATCTTTATAATTAATGAGCTTGGTGCTATCGAGTCACTTAACCTAAGGGGTGACATAAGTTTGAAGGCAGAAAGACGGTATATTTTCAATTAATTTTTATTTTTGTCTGAACATACACATTTAACAAACAGCTTCTGAAATTTTAGCAAAAAAAAAGGTGCGTCTGCTTTGAAGCAGAACTTTTTATAGAATCATCTGGAGTGACTGAAAAAACATTTTTAAGTTAAGACCATAAACTAGAACTTGGACTTCGACTTCTTAGCATCAACAATCATCAAAAATCACATCGTGATCCCTTTGTAAACTATTTAGTGGATTGCGTCAGCTTCTATTACTTGTAAACTCTCTCAGTCATCCCAAAGCTCTTCGAAAGTATAGTATATGACTCCCTTTACTTCCACTGTAAATCAATAGTTTCTCCGTTTCAACATGGTTTCTTAAAGGGAAGGTCTACTACGACAAACCTTACTCAATTTGTCTCATTAACACTCAAGGCACTCGAACAAGGTCATGATGTAGATGTTATTACTACTGATTTCAGTAAGGCCTTTGATAAGATAAGTCATCAAATTATCTCCATCAAACTCAATGCCTTTGGTTTTCCTCCTCTCATTATCGACTGGGTCAAGTCATACCTTGACAACCGTACATATAGAGTTGCTTTCAGAAACGCAGTCTCTGATCCAATTTATGCATCTTCTGGTGTCCCCCAAGGCAGCCATCTCGGTCCACTCCTATTTGTGCTTGCCATTAATGATGTGGCTAATATCATTGCATTTTCAAACCTCTCTATATATGCCGACGACATTAAATTAAATTAAAATAATCTCGTCTTCCCAAGATTCTTCACTCCTTCAACATGACCTTGATTCTTTTGTAACCTGGTGTAGTAAAAACTTTCTGGACCTTAACGTTAGCAAATGTCAATCAATTACATTTTCCCGTAAACGCTTACCATCTTATCCACGAATCTATAATTTCAGTAATGTATCTTTACCTATTGTTTCCTCTATTTGTGATCTTGGAGTAATTTGTGATAAGGAACTTAATTTCCACTCACATATTGATCGTATTATTGCGAAAGCAAACTCTTCCCTAGGTTTCATCAAACGGTGGTCTAAAGAATTTTCTGATCCCTATGTTACCAAATCATTATTCATAGCATACGTTAGGCCTATCCTAGAATACGCCTGTCAAGTATGGTCTCCTTACCAAATCACCCAGTCCCTCAGAATTGAAGCAGTACAACGGAGATTTCTCAGATTTGCGCTGCGTAACCTACCTTGGTCCAACCCCGTCATTTTACCCCCTTATGAAGATCGATTGCTCCTAATCGACTTACATACCCTTTCTCAACGTCGCCGCGTTGCTGACATTATATTCGTCCACCAGCTTATTACTGGTACCATAGACTGTCCGGCGTTGCTTGAGTTCATCAACATCAATGTTAACTCACGTAACCTAAGATCGATCTCTTTTTTTCGCATACCTACTCATCGCACCAACTACGGTCACTTTAACCCTATTTGCAGAATGCTTCGTTTTGCGAATGCAGCACAAGACTCCTTCGATTTTTGCCTTAGTTCCTCTGCCCTTAGAACAATCTTACACAACTCCCCTCCCTAAGCCTTCAAAATAAATTTATTTCATTATTGTTAAGTTAGTTTTTTAAGTAATCTTCTTTTTTTTGTATATATGTAAATATCATGTTTATTCACTAATGCGCTTGCACTAAGCTAAATAAATAAATAAACTTCAACAAAGTCAATAGCTTTTAGGTACATAATTTACGAGTTAGCCAACATTCATACTGATATACTAAATGGTTAGCAAGTGAATATGTGTTGCGATAACAACTCAAGTGTTGGTGCACTTAATTCTCTAAGACTCCTAGAGAAGATGATACCCATGCACATGACAAGAAATAAATAAACAAATGGAGTGACGAAACAACGCAATGAAAACTTCGGCGCCCAAATCATTGAAAGGACTATACAATTTTATGAATATTTTTAACTGATACGTTGCAAAGCGTTTTCATGACAATGTGTATTACTGCGAGAGGACCTGCCCATCACCAGCAAAAGGCCATACCCGAAAAAAAAACATTTTGGCATCATGCTCACCCGTGGCGTAATCAAGTACACCTCCACTTGTTTGTAACACGAAATTGATAGCCTTGTTTTGCTAGTCAATCGATTCAGAAACAAATTAAACTGCCAACATGGTGAATTCCCTATCAAGGCACTTTACCAGTTTGTGCTTCGAATCGGGAATACCATTTCTAAGAACTAATCAGGCTTAAATCATTTCCAGACACTCGTGTAGTAGTTAATTCTACTGATCAATGCAATCTTCCTCAGCTGTCAAAGAAATTGAAACCTTTACCCACAAATGGATGGCCTACATACTGATTGGCAGGGTGATTTCCAGGAAAATCATCACATCGTCTGTTAAAAGCCGCTTACAAGAGTGCGTTTTCTCTATGCTACGAAGTGGTGGAGATGCCCTGAATCAAGTTCCAATTAACAAAAAGAAAAAGGAGAAGATTCACACTCCAGCTGCTCAACTTGAGTGTGAAAATGTCAATCCCTTTACCTTGCCGCCGTTTAGCAATTTTCAAAGCTAATTAGCATTGGCGTCTTTTACAAAATCCTATCCTAATATCCCTAAAAGTTGCACTGTGCTCGCACAGTGTATGGGTATTTATAATCCCTTGACGTGAGTGGATCTAAGGGAGCAACCAAGAAACCCAATTTATGAAAAACGTCTTTCGTTATACTTTGGCTGACAATTAGTTTAAATTTAAAGCAATGGCCTTACCATAAACTCGATTAGAAGTCAAAGACGATAACATATTAACATATTTATTTGAGAAACAACTAAATGTTAGCCCAAGAAACTTCTTGGTGTAGACACAAAACCCACCAATACAATGAATCACAGGACTATTTTGCTCTTAATCTAAGAAGAAAGAGGAAAACTGTGAGTCGAAGAACTCTATTTACCAAATATTCCCAAGCCAATGAGTTTTTTAATAAAAACTTTAATATGGTTATGAAATAAATATGAAGCATATGCTACGTTTCAGAAGGAAGCCGTCTTCTTTGGATTGTAAGCTGCATAATGAGCGGATTTTGTGAAATCTTCCATTGTATGGGATTCCATTAAAACACAGGAGTTCGCATTTTGTTTCCAATATGAGGTACATTTTCTTGTACGATAACATATCGTTCAAGTAATTTCAGTGCATGAAGTTCGTGCTCAGTTGATCCGCGGTCTTTTGTCTGCAAAAAAAAGAAAACTCCACAATGTCTTCATGTTCATTTTTCATTTTTTTTTATTGAAAAACTAATGTGGACTTCTAGGAGTTATGAATACCTTAATTATGTTTTAAAACACTGTGCGAGCATTTAGGACAATGGGAGAGTATTTGGAAGGCGACACCGATGCACATGGCATTTGAACTTTTGTGAATTGAAATTTTAGGGAAAAACAGAGTCGGATGAAGTTAATACATGTGTGTGAATGAATGCATGGATGTTGGCTTCCAGTGCGTCAATCGAAGCGGGCTTGTCCCTATAGACATTAGCCTTGACATACCCCCAAAAAAATAGTCTAATGGTGTCAAATCGCACGATCTAGGCGGCCAATTGACCGGCCCGAAACGTGAAATTAACTGTTCTGACCATAAAATGGAAGCAGCGCGCGATGAACAATTCGAACCGAGCACGAATTTTGATAGTAAAATTCAATAATTTGCAAGCGTTGTTCATTTGTAAGACGATCCATGGTTAAATTGCAAACCAAACTGAAGCTCTTTGACAGTGACACAAGGTACTAAACACACGTCAGCTATCAAAACCAGTGTTGCCAAAACCAAACCAGCTAAAAAATCACCCGTTAAATATCACAGCTTCACGACGAATTCGATTCTCGTTCTGTGAAAAAATGAAAACAAACTTCAAAATCTCTTCACATGAAAAATTATTTATCACAAACGATTTGGTTGTGAAGTGTTTTGAATTTGAAAATATAAAATGAAAATTACGGGGGCAAAAGGTTTCAACAGCTCGAAGACTGTTTTTAACTGAAATCATAGCCTAAAATTATAATAATTACGAAATATTTGATTGTAGAGTTTCAAAATTTATATTTTATGTTTTGCTAAGAATATATGGTACAACGTAATTGGTTTTTCGAATATGAAAATAAATCTCTCCAACTTATTAAACTCGGATGTGGGCTATGTACGTAAATCATAAGTAAAGTTAGGTTAATAATACTGCTAATCAGAAAATTAACCAGGATAATGCAAGTTCATTTGGAGTACATGCTTAAAAGTTTTTAAAAGAATAAGGCTGCGGATGCCCGCTTCAGTTCCTCTATCGTAATGAATAGACTCTAAGATAAAACACTTATTTGTTTTTACTGCAGGTCTTCAGAATGCTGATTTATCCAACACTGTTTTTAGTTTTTGTGAACTACAACAACTTAATATTTCTAATGCTGACGTTCGTCACGGAATATTGCTTTATACTAAAGTTGGGAGTTTTAAGTTTCCACAATTTCAATGTACATACATATGTATAAGATAAAACGGTAAGGAACGAAAGCTTATAACAGGGCACTTTCCAATGCTCCCTCCCAGTAACAAAAAATCAAAAAAAAGTCACGACGCTTTCTATTAATTTATGTTTGAATTATTTATTTCCGACATTATTTGTGAAAATTGAATTTTTCAGATTCAAAAATAGATCAGAAATGACAGATTGTATGAAGTATATACAATTTATCATTTAGAAGGTTTAGTACTCATTTTGAAAGCTGTTTATCATTTTGAGTTCAAGAATCGTTGATGGAAAGTTTATGAAATGATAAAATGAAAAATCTCTGATATTTTCTTTATCACTTCACAGCTCAGTAATGGATTAAGGCTTAGGCCCGTGAGGCCCGGGCCTAGGGTGGCACAATTTGGGAGGCGGCAAAATTTTTCAGAACTTTAAAATTTAAGAGCCGTAGAAATATACCAAACATTTATTTTTAAATTGGCGGTTTTTTTTTTTTAATTTATTGAAAACTTTCTATGGACTATTTTATAATTTATTTTTTCTTTGACTTTTCAAATTGAGGGATTCCGTTACTAATGTTTTGATGGAATCAATTATAGTCTTATTATCAAATAAGGTTATTAAAAATAAACAATGACCAAGTTTCATTGAGAATCTGTATTCACTTCAGCAAAATATCGCAAAACAACTACCAGCCTCCCTCTTGTTAACTTCTGCAAGTGACTTATTTTTGTCCACTTATCGGTTTAGAGTTTAGAGTTGTTGTTTTCCTATGTTCGATATTTGTGATTCTCAATGAAACTCGGTTAATCAAATTTATAATGTTCTTTGCGAATTACAAAATATTTTTTCCATCCTTTATCTTTAGTGAGATTATTCTTACATATATTAAGCAATTGAAATTATGTACTTATTGATTTTTAACTTATTTCCGCTTTTTCTTTGAAAGTCGAAGTCTCACCTCGATTTTCAAAAATCGAGTTCTTACCGGATTTTCACGTTTTGAGGTCCTAGGAAGCTATTCTGAGTAGTTTCAGAGGACCTAGGTAGGTAGGTTTTGTATGCGATTGAGAATGAGTTCCGTTTAGGGGGTGAGTGTGTCACACATGTTTACAGAAAACAAGAGCACTACGCGTAGCAGGTATTGCCAAGTTTGACTTTGTTTTGTTTAACGTATAGAAATAATGAGCGTTTTGTGTCTGTAAACGAGTGACAGTAATTATTTCAGTTTTAAGAGTTCCGTTAAAAAAGTAGAAGTCTCAAAGTTGGTTATTGAATTTCTTGCTATTTGTCTACGTAACGGCGAAATTGCTGAGAGATCTTTAGAATTTTTACCAAATACTGGCCATATGGCTAAAGATATTGAAGATGCTTTATTAAAATCTCTTGAAAACAATGGTTTGGACATAATGAACTGTCGTGGTCAAAGTTATGATAACGGAACAATATGTAAGGTTTATATTCAGGAGTGCAGTCAAGAATCAAAACGATTAATCCATTACCAGAATATGTTCCTTGCTCTGCCCATTATTTGTTAGATTTAGTTGGAACTTGTGCAGCTAAATCTGTAACCGAAGCAGTTGACTTTTTTTCTACTTTACAAGAACTTAATAATTTTTTCACTATATCAACACATCGTTGGAAAAGATTAAAGAGTCTCTCTCAAACTCGTTGGTCTGCTCGTCATGATGCATGTTATACGTTACACAAAGAGTGGCTTGGAATAATTAATGCACTGAACTTTATTGCTCAAAATCGTGATGAAAAACCGACTACGCGATCTGATGCTACAGGATTACAGCATCTAGAAACGGCAATTTCGGTCAAAGTCTGGAATTTTATTTTAGATCGTTTTAATGCTGCACGTAAGATGCCTAAACAATCTCATGCGGATTTATCATCTGTGGCACAAATTTATGGTTCACTGACATTATTTCTTCAAGATATGAGGGACAAACAATACTCTGAATATGAAGAAAAAGCAAAAGCACTGTCTGGAGTTCAAGTAAATTATCGTTATGATACAGGTCGCAAGAAAAACAGAAAAATTCAGGCAGATGAATCACGGGTGAATGAAACAATACCTTCATCTGGTCACGAAGATTTTCGCACCAATGTATATTAGGTACCCAATTTTAGATACCTTAAGTGTACATTTGGCTGTAAAAGTGCTTATCGAATACTATACGAAAATTTAATATTTTTTGATAATTTATCTGATATATGTTATGTACACATTATGATAAACATCTCGAAGATCGCTCTGAGTATTTTTTTAAGTATTCCCGCTACCAATTGTTCAGGAGAAAGATCTTCTTCTACTTTGAAAAGGGTTAAATCTTATTTACGCGCAAGTATGGGCCAAGCGCCAAGATAGACTTAATGCTTCAGCATTATTGTCTATTGAAGCTCAACTAATTCAAGAAATTGATTATGATGACATAGTTGATGCTCAGGTGATGTAAAAAAAATACTCATTATTTTTTGTTATGCTAGCTAGAGTTTAATAAACACTTTTTTGTATTATTTAATAATTATACTTGAATAAAAAATAGATCATTCTCTGATGCTTCGCATTATGAGTCGTGTAAAAAATAAAAGCTATATAATTTAGTAACAATTGTGATTGAAAATATATTGAATTTTGTTGATCAAAAAGGGCGGCGAATTAGACAGGGCCTAGCGCGGCAATAAGCCCTAATCCCCCACTGTCACAGCTTCACAGATCGAGAACTGACCCCCAGATATCGGAAATCGGAATTATATTCCAATTTTGGACCTATTAAGGCTTCATAAATTGTGATCAGTTAAGAAGGGGTGCAGAATTTTTTGCATTGTCTTAAGAAAACTTAAGCGTTTTGCAGCATTTTTGAAAACTTCAAACATGTGGTCATTCGAACAAATATAATCATTACTCACATACCATAAGTACTGAAATCCATTTGGTATCTTGGATGAAGGTACCGTTCATGTTCAATAATGGCAAATTATGGGAATGTAAGGATTTAACGCCAAACGAAAACATTGATTGAAACATTAAATTTAATCGGTTTTTATTACTTCACGTAGCAATGCTGTCAAAGATCAGAATCCAATTAGCTAATTATACGTGGCCATTCCAGTTCCAAATCCGAAGAACATAGACGTGGATTTGGAAACGAATGTGAGTTATTAGCAAAATAGTTAAGAGAATTAGAAGTTTTCAGACAAGAAAATCAGTTATAAGGAAGAAAACCAGCAATTATGAAGTGAGTATAGGCTTGAAGACATCCAGTAAAACTGGTATTGAAAGGTCGGAAAAGTAGTTTCTAATCCAACGAAGTGGAGAGAAGAGACTCATCGATACCATCGCCACGTGTTTTCGATAAGAAAGCTAATGCCAAGCGCTATCAAATGTCTTGAAATCAGTGATAGTAAGTTTTACAGAGTTGCGCGTAACTAATGTAGCTAATGCAATTAATCAATGTTTTTGATCTCTGTAGAAAAATATTTTAATATTTCTTTATGGAACTTAAAGAATAAATAAACAAATAAATAAATAGAGTGGCACAACAAAACGAGGAGCCCCCGGGGCCTAGCGCATTTCTCACAATCATACCTCGTGAGGAAACCTAATCGGTTATCCAAGAAAGTGCTTTTCATAACAATGAATTTACTAACGCAGGACTTGCCATTTCCTCGTGGAAAGAGCAGAACTTAAGGAATAAAAGACAACAATCTATGTTTTGAGGACTTTTACGATTAGTTTCGTGAAACTATATGAGCAACATACTCGAAATAACTTACTTATAAATAATAATAAGTTGGCAACACTTCTTTGAATATCAAACATAATAATCCTACTTTTTCTTTGAGTGAAAAATAATAATAATTTTGTAGTTGTTTTATCCCCAAGTCTTTCCCATCTTGCGTCCCGTTGGTGTAGAATCATATTTTTAGAGAGACTTGTGTCTTGGTGTTGCGACTAGCGAGACTTCAGTCATATAATCAACTTGGAACTTCAAAGTTTTGATGAACAGAACAAGAAGTCCTGCTTTGATGTACAGCGCTTAGTTCAAAGTGTTCATTGATAATTCAAAAACCTTTTTAAGTTTTTCCAGCCAATCACAAGCACTTACAGAATTCCTATAACCATATCACCAGATTTCTTAGTTGCCGTTTGTGGTCCTCATTGATGTTATTATTTCGTAAATGTCTTTCCATTAACAATCACTGATTATTATTGATTATGCTCCGCTAGGTCTGAAATCTGCGGTCGTCCTAACGCATGTTGGAAGCCTTAATTGTTTAAAAATTGTTTTTAAGCCCTTCCGTGGAATTCTTCACTTACAACGTACTTTTCTATTCTCTACACCTCTGCTGCCAAAGAAAGCGTTGGCTACGCAACAACCCCAAGTTTTATATTTTGCATTCGTTTAAGAAAACATTTTTGTAAGATAAATCCGACAAGCCCTGAGATTCTTCAGTTGAATGTTTGTTGAAACCAAGGTTTGTATTCAACTTTATTCCTAGACACATGTATTTACCAAGGATTTCTAAGCAAGCCTATTGAAGTGGTTCTTTTTGCGTTTTGGTTCTTAAGAGATCTTGAAGATATCATGACGTTTGATCTATTTACATTCATTACCAGAAATAATTTGAAGCTATATATTGAAAGGAACCTCGTGATAAGTTTAAAATGATGGTAAAATTAACTTCTCATACATAGATTGGAGTTCCAGAAATAAGGTCTCTCCCAGGGAAGACATATTACTACGTCGTTAGTAAAAAGAAGAAATAAAGAAACACTAAGATTACATCCCAGCTTGATACCAGTACCCATTGCAAATAAATAAATGAAATGAACAAATTGAGACGCCCCAAGCAGCCACCTTCGAGCTAGAATATGTTCGATATATGATCGGTAAGGATTAAGTTGAGATACCATCTTAGAAAAGTTTATAATAAGAGTCCATTGGGATTCACCAAGTCAAAGCAGCCAAATAAAGTTTAAAAACTTGCAACTGGCAAGAAACATCAGTGCCGCATCTTTAGCCAGCCCTCATTGACATTGATTCACCCCACAATGCAGAATTTATCATTTTAGTCTTACCAACAGTAATACCAAAGGTATTTTTTTTTTTTAGAACAGAGTGGTTTTCGAGATAATGAAGCGGCCAAATTAATCGACAGAAAGGTGGACTGTGAACCCAAAACTGACTGGCAGGAGCATAAATTTTCTCACCAGGTGCTGTGAGGCACGATACGAAAATTCTCACAACATTTTTGTCCTTAAAATAGTTTTTCCTGCTGTAGAATCTGAAAAGATGTAACCCACCTTTGATTGATATACACCAAGCGAGCTTTTACGAGCCCTTTTGAGCGAGACATCCTTAGATTTTTTTAACGTGTTTACGCAAGGACTTCTTGCCATACAACGAATCATGGGCAAAGCAAACTTTCAACTGTCTGTGGAAGTTGGTCCCTTGGCTTTCAGGCTACTACTACTACTACATTCCTAGCTGTTATCTTGTTATCTTTCTTACTTTGCATTTTAGAGCTGTAAATAAATTGCTGGTCCTTTAAATGCGTTAGGCACTCTTTTTTTTATTTATTTACTCACAATCTACAGCATTCATTAGCTGTATTATAAGTTGTAAATTATTCCTTGTGTTAGCCCTGAGGCAAACTTAAATTCAAACTAACATCTAACTCACCTGTTCATTCCACGATTGCTCGGGGTCACGCCTGACCTAACGACGACCGACGTACATATTCACTATTCGAAGTATGATAAAGGAAAATCGGTACATTTTAGTCAAGAGTAAGCAAAATCTGAAATTGCAAAAAAATCATCAAAAGGTCCCTTAATTTAGCCAGAAGCAGGTCGAATTTCAAATGCCAATGACCTTAATGTTATATGTGTTCTTAAATCAAATTTTTCTTCGTTTTCTGTCAAGTGATTGGTTTGATGATGCTACCTTCTAAATCCTACCAAATTTGTTATAACTTCCCTTCACAGAACTCTATTCCACTTCTATTCTTCATTTCAGAATAATTTACCCATGTATCCTTGTTATGCCAAAAAGAAACAGTAAAAAGGAAATAAATGTTAATTCTAGGTGGAATATAGTAACGCACGCAACCACACAGCAATAACCCTCAATCATAAGTTTCTTCAAGGCATCATTTGTTACAACGATCTCCTTCATCTTAAATCATTTTTCTTCGAATTATTGATTTTTATTTATGATATTCGGGGCAAGGAGCTTGATGATGCGACACATCGTTAAATTTATGGATATATGAGTGTCTGTGGATATAAAACTGCTTAGTTTTATTTTCTCGATAAATGGAAAAAGAGAGGGGATGCTCACAAATTTAAATGGCTCTTCTGTGGGGGGGGGGGGTGAAATTTGGATGTTTAAATTGCTGATGCAATATTCAACACATCAAGACTTGGGATAATGATGATAAAAGGGTTTTTGGCCCGGAACCTACGTGAATTATTTATTTTTGTTTTCGATTAGGTAGACGAGTGTTGAGGTTCGTTGTCGTAGCTACAGGGTGCTGTTTTATGTGTGAAAATTGATTTTATAAATAAAGTAATAGGGTTAAATCCCCCAAAATACCGAATATTCTAGTCACTCAGCTCCTAAAAGAATTATTTTGAATCATAGCACTTCGGCAACCCTGGACTCGCAGCAAGCCAGATGCCGTTTTGTTCTTTTTGCTTTTATAAGAGATTCTATTAGAGGCATATTTTCGCTGGATATTTATGGTAATTTTGCCATGTCGGGCAATGTTCGGGACAGAAAGGAAATTGAACGTCGTTTGTTTTTTTTTTTCTCCTGCTGCTTTGTTCCCTCTCACATTCATGATGGTGTGCTTTGGTTTGTATGGCGTTGAAGGGTTGAATTCAATTGTTGTTGGATGTAAATTTATGGAAATAGCATTTGCGGTATTCATAGGCTCGTTTTGTTTCCTCTACGACATGGAAAATTATGGCAGTTCAATTGAATGGGACACTGTGATAGATGGTCAGAACAACCTCAGTTAGGATTTTTAACAAGTCAAGTATTTGTTTTGTGGTTTAAGGTTCCTGTGGATTATGATTTGCAATATAAATTAATTTATCATGCCATTTAATCATTGGCATTGCGATGGCCATCTCGCATCCTTTGGTTTTCCCTGAGGGTAGATTTATGTTTCGCCCTTTGCTTTTCGGTGTGGAGAGGAAGGGGGAGAAGGAAAGACATGCTGGTTATAATTGCCTAAATGCATTATACTAATGTGAGAACCAAATTGCCTTGGAGTGATGCTTCAATTCAGATTTATCGACCCAAGCACTCGACTTATCTTGAACTAATCGTTTTCTTGAACAAGTGGCAGCTGCCATGTGATAGGATTGTTTTTTTTTTCAACCTTTCGGTCATCGATTGTCTTTCCGCCCACAAAAATATTAAAGGCATCTTAAATGAATCGAATTTATCTCACTTTAATCAATATAAGTGTCCAAAAACCTTGCTCCGTATAAATAAAATATCTGCCGATAATGGAAAACATTGATCCGGGAACAATCTTTATTTTATTGCTATCTTCTCTGTCACCATCTCCTGAGGATAAACCCCCTAATTTATCCAAATTTATTACTACAGGAACAACAGCCACAACTTAACAATATACCCACTCTTGGCCGTTATAAAAAATAAATCAAATGAAGCAAAGTAAAATCGAGTTGTAATCTTTAAGCTCAGGCAAAGGCCCTCGAGTAACAACGTTTTGTTATTAAAATGAGAGAGCAAACTGGTATCGTGTTGGAGATCAATATCGTATAATCGAATGGGCTTGAGCAAGTCCATAGTGCCCAAGTAGGTGGTCCTATGATATCGTATCCGTTTCCTTGAACAATGAACGACGGAACTCTTAAAGAGATTTTTTGTATGTGTGTTGGTAGCTAGTATCGTGATAAGCCAATTCGCATTTTCTGTTTTCTACTCCACAAAGGAAAAGATTCTAATTAATTACAACACAAAGACCAAGGAATGAACATCCACATCATGGGGAAAATATGAACTCAAAGTAAGTTTTTCTTTACCGTTTTTCAAAAAGTTGCTTAGGGTGAGTTATCTTCGTGTTTTCTTTCACGTTAATTTCTACTTTGTATTTTTTGATAAAAAAAAGAAAAGGAAAGTTCAAAGAAAACAGTCATAGGACCTGAGCTGAATAAAAATTAAATTAATCTTGCCAAATATTCTTCTTGTTCGTGGAAATGTTTACAATATCAAAAGAAGTTCGGGTACTTTATTCAACTTCCGGTTTCTGTTTTATTTTTTCATATAGTCTCTTCATATTTATGCTGGAAACTTTTCCCTTCAAAGCGAGGCCATAGTGAAATAAAACTGCTGACACATTCATGCAAAGTTCAACTTGTGATAACCGGGGAAGGATATATGTTTGTAAGTTTTTCAATCAATTGTTTTAGAACAAAAAGTTGGACAAACAACTTAGCTTCCGGCATAAAAAAGACACAGAGAGAGGGTAGTGAGGGTAGTGAAAATCTGTGCTATAGATCCTTGGGATTACAGGCTTTTGGATGAAATTGAGATTTATAAGCATGTGCTGCGTTATGTTGAACAAACTCAATCTGCAATAAACTAATTTGAAGTTAAATCAATTTCATGCTTTAAGTTTGCAATCTTCATTCATAGAGAAACTGACTACGGTACGGTGATGGCATCGTATCAAACGAAGCGAATACAATCGATATTTAACACGAAATCGTACAGAGTAGTTTGGGGGGAATTTTGGAAAACAAACAGAATATGAATGCGTTTTTCGAGGAAAAGAAGAGAAGAACAACATAACGTCGTAGCTCGTAGGGTTGAGCCCTACAGCTCTGAAGAGGTGATTGTTTCTACTTTTTTACAACATTCACTAAGTTTCAACGCATCTCTGCGACAATAGAACGAACAGTGAAATTCACAATATCGTTTCTGAATTATTGGGTAGAGAGGACATTATAAATGATAACGACTATACCAGCCATACAACAGGGAAGCAAATCAGCAAAATATGTAAATTTCCGGAAGTGTCAATATGTACCCACTCTGTAGGTTCGTTTAACACCGTATTTTAAGTAATTTGAGTTGGAAAAGGTGGTGTTGGCTGGTGTTGTTGCCAGAGCTCGCACGAATTGGAAGATGTTAATAGTTTTATCATTGAAATGCAAAGTTAAAATTATCTTATTTTATAATAAATTTATTCAATTCGAACGCGAATTCCAAGCCATTACTTTTTAAATTGCAGGTTCTGCGGCTGAAAAATGAAATTACGATATATGAGCTTATCATTTCAATGACAAAACTAATTACACCTAAAACTCCCACCAGTTCTGGCAATACCATGAGATTTTCAACTTAAACAACTGAAATGAGATGGTGTTAAACGAACCAGCCCTTTTTCCGTTCTCAAAATACGGTGTTAAGTGAACCTACATGACATTTTTTAGGTTCATTCCAAATTTATAACATCTCCAAGGACCTGTAACTCAAAACTACAAGCACTTTCAATACAAGTGAATATCAACAAGTATATGAAATTTTTGATGTTATTAATATTATTAAAAGCTGCGAGTTAGCTTGATCTTCTATAAGTGTAATGCACATAATCCTACATGTTGCTCTTGACTTGCAGACTCGTAGCTTTGAGCTACAGGCGCCAGGTGTAGACAACATCAACATTTCCCAGTTGTTAGGACTTTTGAGTAGGGATATGAAGTACCAAATTGATCTTCTGAACACTTAAAGAAAGAAAAGACGCAATGGTAATAACAACTGCTAAACCAGAAAACCTCACAATAGTCCTAAAAGCCATAGGCCGACTCAAATTTTTGAGTATGTTACTCTTCAAATAGTGTTTTGCGCACAGGTATGACAATGAATTTTAAGTCTAGAAACATAAAATTGTATTTCCACGTGTATCGTCTTCCGCGGGCCATTGACAAGTCCTTCGAAAGTCGAAATGAAATTGTAGCTTCTCGAAATGTGATAAGGTTCGAGGTTGTCCAAGCTGCGTTGCGCCAAAGTATTTAATTTATTGAAAAATCAGCTATACAGGCTAGCAAAGGCAAGCAAAGAGAATTATATACAACAGGGGGTAGGTTAGCTTAATGTGCAAAGGCAAGCAAAGAGATGTAGAGAATGCATGATCAGTAGGATTCAGTATATACAAAAGGGGTAGGTTAACTTTGATATGGAAAGGCGAGTAATTACGATAAGGAGGAAGGAGGATATATATTTGGACTGGCGAGTTAAGGATTCAAGTCAGTTGATATCAGGCGTCGGGAGAAGTCGATACGTGGTTAGCTACAGTGTAAGTTGGTAGCTTAGTTCGTTCTTACAATATACATGTCTACATGAAGTTGGAAACTTTTTACTGAATTTATAAATTAAAAAATCATAAGCTCAATGAGTACTTAAATTAAGTCAAAAAATATTTGCAGAGCTTTATTTGGTTACTTTTCAATACAGATAAGGACTGACAGCTTAAAGAATAACTAACGTAGGCTTTGGTAAGTAAATTTTTTCATTCTAAAATATTTACACCGTCGAATTATTTTTTTTTTCTGTTGGAGATTTTTTAAATACCAGCTGGAGCACTCAGACCTAAATACCGGTCCATTGTTCTACCACTTAGCAACCTTCTTTTTGTTATAGCTTTCCAGAAGCCAAAAGACGCTGCCATGATAAGGAGCCTAAGGTACCAGCTCTCACCATGTCTGCACCGAGTATCTGTAACCTCATGCAAGAAAAAGCAGGACGTTCACAAAGGAAGTGCTCTGCGGTGTCCTCATCTTCTCTACAAAATTCACAGAGTGTGGTATCACTTAAGCCTAACATGTTTAAATGCTTGGCAAAAGAGAAGTGCCCGCTGGCAACGCCAATAAGTTTTCTACAGTCTTTTCTGCTACGAGCTAGCAAAAATGTTGCAGTCTTCTTACTAACGTTGGGAAGCATACGCTTGGTTTGTCCGCATCCAATGGAGGCATGTCATCTATGGTTGTGCTCTTGACAGATCCAATCGTTGATTGAAGCCCTCACTGATGGCAGACCTAGCGACGGTTCAGGTCCTGAGAAAGCTGTCTGAGATCCCTGCCAAGCTAATTCATCGGCGATATCATTTCCGTGATGGCCCGGAACCCAAATGAGACTCAAGGGATTTAATCTTCGGATCGCATTCAGAGAGCTCTTGCATTCCTGGATCACTTTCGAAGTGGTTAGAGGGTTGAGAAGGGCTTTAAGCACCGTCGACAAATAGCGTTCAGTTCTCTTGTATAAACGCCCTTTTAAGCTCTTAAACTTGACACTTTGACTTCCAGGCCATTTCAACATTTCGAGTAAAGTTAGGCGTAAGTATTCTATATAAGTATATTATTGTTGTCCTATGGCCCTATTGTAGGGAAAGTTTCAGTTTATGCCGCGTCGAACGAAAAAAACCAAGCTTAGACGCGTTTTTTTGCAACTCAGCAGTTTTTTTGTTAACTCAGCAATGTACAACAAATAAATACTAAGCCCTTTTAGCTCAGTTTGATTCGCTCAGTTGATTATATGATTGGCTAGTTCCAACCAAAAAGTACCTTTTAACGTAAGTAACACGAACATTTTCAGCATCATGTTTAAAGTCCTATATACCGTCATATGAAAGTGTAAGACATGGCCTGAGCTAAAGTATTAAGCGCTGCACAAAAATGTAGGACGTAGTTTCATGTGATTTTTTAGGTGTTGCTCAAAACATGGGGCAGACGGTACGGAAATCTAGTGTTGAGTGGTGAGGAGTGGGAACAGTAACCTCACACATTTTATACTATATCATTAGAACACCTGATTGAAATCAATATTGCATAATAAGGAAGAGATATGGCTACCCACCTGTAATGTCAGCGTTTATAGTGATGTGTCAACTCGGTTCCATAAACCGAGTCAAACCGAGTTAAACCCAAACCGAGTTGACTCGGTTTACATTTTTTCGAACCGAGTTGGCAAACCGAAGAAAAAACCGAACCGTCAACCAAATAATAAAAATGAAATAAATGCAAGCAGACCGAGTTCCCTTGAACATAATCAAAACTACCCTCATTTAGTTGCGGTCTGTGCCAAACACAATGCACTTATACATATAAAGTCGATAGTCGACTGGTAGTAGTATGTAAGGCATCACAGCAATTAGTGAGTTATTTGCGCAGGCATACAGAAACACACACATCTGTTAAGCTTGACTCGGGATATTTTACAGAAAATTAATTCCTTACTCGAGTTGCAGACTTGCAGTATGTATCCATCAAAACATTCAAACCGTCTACCTATTAACAGAACAGACGACAATGAAAAAACCGAACTGCAGCAGTGATGCCAGACTTTAAGCTGACAATTTCCCACGATAATGATAAAAAATCCCCTTTTTACCCACGCTCTATGAAAGAAATACCCTTACTTTTTCCAACAGTCAAATGTATGTAAAAATACATATAAAAATACAATAAAAACAGATTTCACTTTATTCATGATAAAAAATAATGCAGTTTCAAACACAATCTCAAATATAGTAGTGTATTGACCAATTAAATTTATAATTGTTGGTGGAAAATGTATTTTCCTTCGGCTTTTTTTTTTTTTTTTTTTTTCAAGTTGTCACATACCTGTAAACCATATTTATATTTAAAAAAAAAAAAAAAAAAAAAAAAAAAAAAAAAAAAAAAAAAAAAAAAAAGCCGAAGGAAAATACATTTTCCACCAACAATTACAATCTCAAATAGAAATGTGGGAAAGAAGGGAAACTGGAATTTGCCAGGAACCTGCTTAGGGTCATTCCATGGTAACACCCGAAACGCACACTTTTCAACTCATAGTAATGTTGATCCTTTTGCTAAAATCTACAAATCTTACAATTAAGATAAAGCAACTAGAAACGTAGAAAATAAAAATAAAAATTAGATCGCTAAAGTATCAGCATAGTGCCTGTCCAGACGGGTTATTTCAATAACGTTATGCTGTTAACGCTAGGTGTCTACACGTTGTTATAATTCCTCGCACAAGTTCTCCATTTTGTGTTGGAAAGTGTATTGAAAAAAGCATAACGTTATGAGTATAACCTGTCTGGACACGCCAAGTGTACTGTTTAGGCAGATAAATCTGATTTCGTTTTGCGCATCCAGCCTCTTTCTTCCTCACCCCTTTTGCCCAGAAACGACCGATATAACGTTATTGGAATAACACTTGTGGACAGGGACATAAGGATTAACAGTTTTATGAGTCGAAAAGTGTGCGTTTCGGGTGTTAACATGGAATGACCCCTTACACAAATCCAACTTTGAGTAGTGTTATTTTGCACTAACTCAACTTTAAGTATTAAATACAAATGTCTACTACTTTAGTAAAAGCTTTCACAAAGATGGATTCCGTGTTACAAACACGACAATGTGATCAAATGGAAAATTGGCAAGAGAAGTTGAAGTTTGACAACAGTGAAACTGCTCCAAAAAGTAAAAATAAACCCATTCAGTTAGAGAATCAGAATAAATTCTATTAGAGATTTGGTTTTGTTTTTTGTCAGCGATGTATAACTATCAAATAGTTTGTAGAATGAAAATATCCCTTTTTTTGTTCAAGAAGGTAAGAAAACGCTCTTTTACCCTTTTAGCTATTTTTGAGGCACAAAATACCCACGGAATGGGTAATTACCCACGATCTGGCATCACTGAACTGCAGCCCAACTCGGTTTGACGTGACTCGGGATAAATTAATTCCCCGTATAGCTACGATGGATAGATACTGTGACTGCAACTCGAGTAAGGAATAAATTTATCCCGAGTCACCTCAAACCGAGTTGGACTACGGTTCGGTTTTTTCATTAGGCGTGTTTTTTTCACAAAGATGTTATGTACATAACATGATATCCAAAAAAAACGCTTCGTTTTTTTTATTTGTGGGTTGGTGTTCTCGTTCAGTTGTCAAACCAATAAAAGGCAACAAATGAATTTTTTTTTGCCAAATTTGCACAAAAACGCAAAAACTGTTTGTTAAAAACCTAAAGCAATTGGATAGAGTGGAAAATAAAAATGTTCCGTAACGAAATTAATGCAGGTAAACAATTTTTTTTGTCTGTTTTTTGTTAGTTTAGAAACATCAAAAAAAGGTCCGTTCACAAAGGTAGAACAAGGAATTTCTCTTGACTCTGTTTACATGCTAGAGTTGAATTTACATGAGATTGTGATTTAGATGTGAGTTGGAAAAAATATTTTGTTACTTGTTTCAAACGAATTAAACTATTAATAATGAGAAAGTACAACCGTTTTTATGGCATACTTAACAAATAGCTTTGAAAAAAATATATATATATATAAATATGCAAAAAGTGCTTTCCGTCACTAAACAGCCCCTTTTTAATAGCTATTACGTTGTTTTATGTATCTTAATATACATTTACAAATCTAACTGTTGAAATCAATGAAATTCTAAAATTCTTAAAATAAAAAATTTAATAAGTAAACTACCACAAAGCCACTGGTAGTTCCAATAGGCTATAGAAAGGTGCTTTATCTGTTATAGGGTAGGTATCGTATTATCTCCTATCATCTCCTGCTGTGCTCAAACTCAGCTAGATCATCATATGTATTTAATCAATTAAAACGAGTTTACAAGGCATCAAATAATAACGTGAATGTTAAGCATCTCTCATATTTATAGCATCACCCAAATACCAGCAGGATATGCAGATGTTAAAATACAAAAGCTAGTTGCGAACTACATGTAAATTGTGCACTTATTCAAATCCCAAGCATATACAATATACAAATATACATATGTATATTGTTATGGTAGGTGTTGAATAATTGATGTTCAAATTTGCAACAACAAGATGTCGGTCATCTTAAAAGTAAACAAAGACTAAAAAAGCAAAAAGGGTCAAAACAAAACATTAAGCATGTAATTCATTTGTTAAAAGCTCTTTCACTCATATGTCACACGAATCGATGAGTTAGAAATGCTGTCAAGGATATAATCATAAATAAAATCGATTTAATCGCTTGAGTAGGGCATTTATGGGTATCATCACTTGAGTTCTGGTGATATGCCAAATCATTTACCAATTGAAGAGACATTTGGTTCGAGTTTTATTTTTTCATAAATTTTCATCAGTGGAATTGTTTTGTGTGAATTTCTTTAGAAAGGAGTTTTCAACTTCAGCGATGTAGAAGGGGAAATTAGAAAAAACGACAATAGTGATGAACACTCCAAAATTCAATACATACATACATAGAGTGGCGCCACAAAGCAGGGAGTCTTGCGCATTTCTCACAACCGGGCCTTAGGAGGGAATGGAATGGGCCTACAATGTTCTGCCGATTCCAAACGGCTGATCGAAAAATGACTTTTCATCACAGTGAATTTACTATCGGAGGACTTGCCAATACCTATCGAAGGGCGATACCCTTGGAAAACATTTTTTTTGGTTTTTGTTGAGATTCAAACCAGGAACCTACCGAGCAACAACCAGACATGCTACCCATTCCTCCAAAAGCACCAAAAGAGTTTGTGGTGTTGTGGTATAATTTTAAGAATATCTGGCTGTTACGTAGGAGTTTCTTGTTTGAGTCTCAGATTCAAAATTTTGTTTTCCACTGCAATGAATTGTGAGGGCTTCTGAGAGTATTTACACTGCCATGAACAGTACTTCCTCGTCTTGGCCGTTCAGAGTCGACTAACATCTGTGTCGAGACTAGACCTGATTTTACATCCCGGGGAGTAAGTGAGTAGAGCTACTGCTGAAATGCTATGTGAGTAATTTGACAGCCAATCGCACTAACTCCTTCAGCTTAATCGATTTTCAATGGAAACTGGCTCACTTCACTCTCTCGCGGGAAAGTAAAATTAGCTATAACTCGGCACTGGAGATCCTTATCCATTCCTTACAACGCTTGGTTGTGAGAAATGTGCTGTTTACTCATTTTATTATGAATATGACAATCCTTTTTCCATTCCCCCGCTAGCGAGAATAAAAGCTTAAACGCAACTAAACGCCTGCACGCCATAGGCGTGAGATAAAGTTGCTGGCTTCTTTTGTTGAAAGGATTTGCTGCTACACTTCCAATCTTACCATTTGCTTGCAAATAAAGTGTCTCAAGGGGAGTACTTGATAAGAGAATTTCACCTTACTAGCCTTAAGTATCTGATGGAATTACATTATCTCCTTATTTTACTCTCAAGTCCAGTTCTTACAAACTTCTCCCTTTGTAAATATCTTCTTTGTTTCAGTCTCTTTATGAATGTTTTCCTCTTTTGAAAACTCGTTAAATGATAGGCAACATCCTTCGCCTATGCCTCGAACAACTGTTGGACATCGTTTACAACAGCAATCTCTGTCCTTTGGTGACCCAAATGCCATGGCTTTGCATATTTATTTCTTAGCCACAATCCACAATACAACCACTGCTGAAAAATGAAGAGGAAAACTTAACCGTTTTATGGTATGCTATAGAAGTCTCAACGATGCTCGAAAGTACTCTTCTGTAGTTTTCAAGAGTATTTCGAAACAAAAAGTTGATTTGAAAAGTTCACATAAAAGCCACACAAACAATAAACCCCAAAATGTTTGTTTTCTTTTCTTTTGCATATTTCCCAAGGAAATATACAAACCAGAATAAGCAGTTCTGTCTTTAACTTTAACTAATGACAACATCAAGGAAGTTATGATGGCCAAAATAATTGCTGAGTACAAAGTTTTATTTGAAGAGATATTTAATTATTTCAGTATACCACAAACCAAAAGGATGCCAAAGGATGAATGAAGTAATAATTACTCGAATGTGGTTTGAGAGACTTTCTCACAAAACCTTTTATTTTTCTCCATTTTCCTTTTGGTTGTCACTTCATCTCGAACAAAAATGTTTGGAATAAGGATACTCTTGTGTCATGGGAAATTTGATACGATAAAAATGTGGGAGAATTTAATTTCATACTACTGCTGGGTAAATGGATAGAATGGAGATTCATATGGAACCAGAATGTTTTGTCCTGAATGCAGTATTGATATTGTCTTGCTTTTGGCTGCAGGAAGGATGTGAACAACGGAAATGGAAATAACAATAAGGTGTACCAGAGATAAAACATTTTCAAATTAAACGTGCTTTGCTGGGCAGCAAGTGTTAATGTTTTTCAATTAAAATCATTTCCGAGAGGAAGGACACAAAACACCATGTGCACACCAGCAGATGACGTTCTCTTCGCAACGTAATTGATTTCTACTTTGAAAATGTTAGTTGCTGGTTTGAATTGTCGGGAGCTATGTATTTAAATGAGGAAATGACAAAGGGACAACAATGGGTAACAGAGTCGAGTTCACAAACAAGAGCTTGGCAAAGTTAAATCGGATGTAATTTGAAATTGAGTTTATTGATTAAAATAAAAACCTAATTTTTTTGTTGAAGTCAACTTACTGTCGGTACTTTTCTTTCAATAAAACAATGAAGCGGTTGTTTCAGTCACATTAATTTGTAAACAATGCTCGTAAGGATGCTAACAGCTTGGTTACGTATGAGAGAGTTTAAATTTAATGGGATTTGTTCCTTTTATTTTTATCGTAAAGAATACGAAATTTTTAGTAAGCAACAATGACTCACGAACTTTCAAACACATGATGACCAAGTTTGTTATTGGAGAACAAAACAGTAGCGGTTAAGTTTTTTATGATCAGAAGAGTTATTACGTTTACGTGGATATGTAACTGTAAGGGTTTGAATGTTTAAATGTTTACATCTTTAAAAAAATTAGCTCTACGGCCTTGAAACCTTTTAAAAGAAATTACTGAAGAAATGCTTTAATTTTTAGTTGCCTTCAAGGTGTCGGTGCCAACTATTAACAGAGAGCTTATGTTTCGTTTAAAAAAAAGTAGTGGCTTTCATTACTAAATCACTAGTTTTGTTTCAACAAAACTTAAGTCAAGGTGTGTATTGTTGAACAATAACAAGAACTTTCTCAAGAGTACTTACGATGAGTATGGAAGCGCACTTTTTTGTTCATTCAATATTTACACTGTTTTTGTTTTGCAGATTGGCGGCTCATGGATTTGGAATACTGCCAATAATGGAGCGTGAGTACTTATAAATAATAAATAGGGTGGCGCAACAGAGCGAGGAGCCCCTGGGCCTAGCGCATTTCTCACAACCATGCCTTGTGAGGGAATGGATGGGACCTACAATTTTTCGCCGGTTCCGAACGGCTAATTGAGAATGCGCTTTTCATGGCAATGAATTTACTAACGGAGGACTTGCCAATTCCTCGCGAAAGACGATACCCGTGGAAAAACATTTTTGCATTTTGCCTCTGCTGGGATTCGAACCTCGAACCTCTGGGTTAGCAGGTGGTCATGCTAACCATTGCGCCACGGGTACCGCGTGAGTACTTAGCCACTTAATTATTCAAGATTTTTTAATAACTTTTAAAAAACATTTTTCTTAGTTTGCCTTATCGATTTATTGATTCATATCGTTTTACTTAATTCCTTTACTCCTTCATTCCATCCACAGACGGGTAGTGCCCGTGGCGTAATGGTTAACATGCCTGCCTGTTACGCTCTTCGGAATGGGTAGAGAAGTGTTGGTCGCCTTTCATTTCTTCCCAAGTCATGGGTGTGAGAATTGCGCCAGGCTCCTCGGCTCCCCGTTCTATTGCATCACCCTCTTTATTTAATTATTTCACAGACGGGTATACTTTCACCATCCTTCATTTCGTGCATAGAAGAGGTCTCAAAGGTTCATTCCTGAAACTTAGATCTTGTCTAATAAGTTTTACCAAAATATTCAATAATCACACACGCTTTGTGGGTAGGGTATTGGCACCTATTTCCGAACATCCCCAGTTTTCGAACACTTTAAACGAAAATGACTATGTTTTCGTTGTTTTTGGTGTTTTAGCCTTGAAAGGACTATAATGTGTGCTCTCATATTCCCTTTTCATTATTGCCTATTCCGAACACAACTGTTCGAAAACAAGAAACTAGGTAAAAATGAGTTTCCTATTCTCGAACAGGGCCAAAACACATGGTAACTTAACTTTTTATTCTCAATTGAAATTATTTTCATCGGTTTTTCAAAACTTTCCTTGTTTTTCTTGTGCAATCACCGGTTGCTGAGATATTGATGGTTAAAGACAAACAGAACCTTTTTCATTCAAAAATCGATATCTCAATGAGAAAAGGTCGAATCGAACTTTCCAAAAAAAGCAAATTCAAGATAAGCAAACAAGCTATCCAGTTTTTATAGTGATAAAGTTGAAAAAAATTTTCCAAGTTCATCCACCAAAAAAAAGAACCAAAAAAATTTGTTCTCAGTATTTATTAGGACTGAGCGAACTACGTAGCTTGAAAAATTTTTTTTGCCATTAGATCTTAAAACAAGAAGCTTTGAGCTTCAAAATGCTTTTTTTGAAGTTCCTGTACGAGTATTTTTAAGAGAATTGCAATTTGCAACCACTCGCCAGTACAAAGAAAGTTTTGTTGTATAAACATACTTACCACTAAGGTGTTTGATTTTGAACTTTTATTCAAAATTAGTCTTGAATCCTTTGAAGTTCATGTATCGTTTGAGTTGCAACTTGCGAGTTATCAAAGTAAAGTGTATTCAAAGAAGATCATGGAACTGTTAAGACTAGTAAATTTCCTTAATAGTACACGTAAATAAAACCAATTTTTTTCATTATTGACAATATAATTAAAACATCTGTAAAACATTGGAAAAACTTAAATGTATCGTTGTTATGACCGATGTTTTAAACATCGATGTTTGTCGAGGACCATCGATATTTTCCAACATCGATGCTTTTTGTAACGATGTTGCAACCCTAATTGGAAGATGCCATGAAACCAATTTTAGACTGTGAAGATATGCGAAATGCGAGACCGTAGGTTTGGATAGAATTCTTTTTACTGATGAATGCTAATAACCTTAGGGTCAATTTTTTTTTTCAAATTTAAACATCCCAATCATTTCAGCAATTAGGGAAAGCTCTCCAAATGAAAGAACAGCCACTTCAAACACATCTAATTTAACGCTACACGCTCAAAAAAAATTTAATTACAATCCATCTTTGAGCTTTACAAAGTTTAAAAAAAGTCCAGATGCAATAAATGACAAGAAAGACATCTCAACAGAAGCAAAGGATAGAGGACATATATGTCCATATCTTCTATTAAATTGAAAAATTTTATGGCAAACAAGCAACGAATAAAAAAGTAAAAAAAAAATTTTTTATTAGCGACTGAAATTAATTTTATTTTATTTTAAGTGAAACAAAAACAACGGAAACCATTCCATTTCAAATCAAGATGTTTTAAATTTTCGATTTTATGTCAAAACGTTGTAATGACTGCTACAGGGTAGACGTATATTTTAGTCTGGCTCTCTTTGTTAAATTTCTCTGCATTAAAACGCATATAAAAGTTAATTTTCGCTGTTTTATTAGTACCGAGTGTTTCACTATCTCATTAAAATAAAAGTTCACTGCTAAAGATAAAGCGTCTTTATTATTTATTAAATAAAAATATATGACAACTAAACACTTAATTAATACAAAGTGATTTTGATTTCTCTTTTTATTAAAATGTCACATACACGTTCTGGTACCTCCCGCAAAAACGTCGAAATGAGTTCTATCGCCCCCTCCCCTACAAATACAAATACCAACACAGAATCCAAATCGATGGACCAACGTTTTAAAGAACAAAGTGATTATATAATAAAACTTCTAGCCAAGCACATAAATGAATCTGAAAAGAGAATAGTGAGCAACTTTGACAACCAAATAAGTGAACTAAAAAAATCTATTGACAACACGCAATCAAGAGTAAATGCTCTTGAATTGAAATTTGTGAGTGAATGTAAAAACATAGCCACACTACAAAATGAACTTTCAGAAGTGAAACTCAGTCTAAATCATACTAATAAAAAGTCTGAAAACGTGCAAATCGAACTCGAAGCGATTAAAAAACTTCAAAACACGCAGGAGAACCGCACAGTGGCTTGTGATGCACTTCTTTCTGGTGTACCCCACATACCCGACGAAAACTTAAAATTACTATTTAATTCGTTATGCAACTCTTTGCAAATAAGCAACCATCTATGGTCAACATATATCGTATGGCCACTCGCACTGAGTCCAAAGGCTTTTGATTTGGTTAACCATTCTATTCTTTGTGAAAAGCTCTATTGTCTTTATGGGTTTTCTATTGATGCAGTTAATCTAATTTTCTCTTATTTAACTGAACGCACACAGGCAGTTGAGTTTAAAAGGCAGCTCTCCGATTTTCTTCCAAATCCTAGTGGCGTCCCGCAAGGATCCATTTTAGGTCCGTTACTATTCTCCATATATGTAAACGAGCTTCCTACGATTGTGAAGAACTGTTCAATTCATTTATATGCTGATGATGTCCAACTATACGTAAGCTGTCCATTGGGGTTGATTGAGCACACTGCCTCTTGTATAAATGAAGATCTACTTGAAATCGCGAACTGGTCAGACAAAAATGGTTTAATACTCAACCCAACTAAATCTAAATGTATTGTAATTTCAGAAAATAAGACAGATCTTTCCTATTTCCCTCCTGTTGTGTTGAATAGTGTTTTAATTGAATATGTACAATCTGCGAAAAATTTGGGCGTAATTTTTAACCGAATTCTGACTTGGACTAACCATGTAAACTCTGTTGAACTCTTATGGTGTTCTACGCACACTTTGGACTTCGCAATATTTCACTCCACCAAAAATCCGTGCTTTACTTGTAAAAACACTTATTATACCCATAATAACCTACGGTTGTGAAATCTACTGTGACCTCGATCAAGAAAGTAAAAGAAAACTAACCGTTGCATTCAACTCTACAGTAAGATACGTTTATGGATTGAGGCGTTTTGACAGAATCTCACAATTTTCATCAAAACTTTTGGGAATGTCGTTTGAAAACCTGTTGAAATTTCAAACATTAACCTTATTTTCGGGTATACTATTATCTCATCAACCAGTTGAACTTTTTAAAGAAATACAATTTTTGAATACTAACAGATCGCGGCTTTTATTGATCCCCCGCTTTAATAATCTTACTTCCGAACGTCAGTTTTTTGTGAATTCAACACGTTTATGGAATTCCTTACCGCAATTAATTAAAAACACAGGTAGCACATTATAAATTAAAACCCAACTTAAAATTCACTTTAGCCATGTTTAGACATTCACTTTAAATATATGAAAATATTATGTACGTTCAAATAATGTAAATTTATCAAATTTAGTAGCAACTGTACAATCTAACCTTACACTATAAATAGATATTATGATATCATATCTTACAGTGTAAGCCGAACATAAAATAAATAAAATACTAAATGTCTTAGCATGAGGAAAATTCCATACAATCTCAGTGTTCGAAAAAAAGGAAACTTTTTGTTCGGCTTTAGGCAACTCGTGTTCGAAAATAGGAGAAAACATAAATTTTTCGGTTTTCCCATTTTGTAGTTATTTGATGCTAATAGTGATAAAAATTGCTAAAGGACACAAATGCATTTGAGTTTTGCTAACAAAATAAATTAACAGTATTATTTTGAGTGAAAGGCAAATATTTTTTATTGATCATCCAATCTTTGAAGTCGAGCTGAGCAAAATTAAAGAAGGAACTGTCAATGCATTAAACCATCATCCTATTTTGGATCAACAAAATGAAAATGTTGTTCATACCTGTTCTTCGCTAAAGTTGACACATTTTGAATCTTTCTTCTCCGACAGGTAATAAATACACACCTTTTTTTATCAGCGAATAACATCAAAGCGCTTCAAGGCTTAACTACATCTACATAAAGTTAAATCTGGAAAAGAAGAAATCTGGAATAGAAAAACTCTCGAAAGAGAAATCTCGATTTAATAAATTAATTTTTGAACTAATAATGGTTTCAATTCGCGGGTGAATGTTTCACTTTAGTGACTTGCTTTTAGGTTGCTCCGGTTCAGTGCAATAAGGCCCGCGGCAATAAGAGCCGTGGGTCTTAATTCATCTTTGTTTTGGAAGTATATAGACTTAAGTTCATGCTCTGATTGTAGATTATGACATTTCTAAGAGGAACACACGTTCCGTAAGAAGTATCTATGGAACTATGTATCATATAGTATGTGTTTAGTGCGGTCAGTTCGCTAGAATTACTTAAGTTCAACCACAAACCCGGTATTACCTGGAGACAAATTTTGTTCCCTTTGCTTCGCGAAAATTTTTATTTTTACACCACATATCCATACTCCCTTGGGAAAATTTTGTCCGCTTCGATTTTAGCTTCATTATTCTATCGGTGAAATAAAAGCGAATCGAAGCGAACGAAATAAATAAAAAAAAAAAAATAGTTCGTGCTTGAGTTTGAACATAAAAAATTCCCACGAATAGACCACAAAGAAAGTAGCTAAGAGCAAAGCAAACATTAAGAAAGTAGATTTAGTTATAATGTGCGCAGAAGAAAGTAGACTGAGTTTCCATCATTTTATATCACGAAGTGGGAGACTATGTGAGCTATGAATATATACATACATATACAATACATGGAAAGCTGAAATAAGTGCCCAAATTTTGGAGCTTTATTTTTCGGTACCTCAAAATTGTGTTCCTTCAAAAAAAAAAAAAAAAGAAACTAGAATATATATATTGAGCACATCCACTATCTTCATAACCCTTTCTAAAAAGGAAAACTAAATTGAAGATCCTTTGTGCATCAAAATCTTGTAAATGCTACTTCAAAATTGGCGACAAAAGTCATGGGCTTTAATTCTTTTCTTTTTTTTTTAGTGGTTCTTGTTGCCTCTTCAAAGTGGAAAAAAAGCCCATGGGTGTTATGTCCAGTTTTTGGGCAGTAAGGCTCACGGCTTTGTTGCCGCGGGGCTTATTGCACTGCACCGGTTGCTCCACGTATTATTTTTTTTTTAGATAAAGGGGTCTTCCGATAGAATAATGGAACTCATGCCATCGAAGCAGTCATATTTCCATATTCTCCCTTGAGGCATTTTCAAACCTCAAACTCTAAAGTATGCTCACTCTTCATCACCATTTCCTAAAACTGAGACTCGTTAACATTTAATTTTTTTTTTCAAATACTTACTTACTTACTTACTTAAGGTGGGGCTACAGTCCAGGTCAGATCAGAGCCTCAGCCAATATACTTCTCCAGCCAGCTTGGTCCCTAGCTAGCTGCCTCCAGTTTTGCACGCCAGTTGGTTGAGGTCTTCCCCTACTTGCGTGCGCCACCTGAGTGGCGGTCTTCTTCTACTGCGCCGTCACTCGGGATTGGATTCCAAGACTTTTCGGGCCGGAGCATTGGTGTCCTTTCGCTCTACATGACCCAGCCATCTAAGCCGCTGGACCTTGACTCGTTTGACCAGGTCAGCGTCGCTGTACAGTTCGTGGTTAAATCCTCTTCTCCACTCTCATTCTATGCAGACTGGACCAAAAATCACCCGAAGAATTTTGCTTTCGAAGCATCCTAAAGCGTTCTCATCTACTTTTGACAAGGTCCATGACTTGGTGCCATCTATAAGAACAGGGATGATAAGTGTCTTATACAGGGACACTTAAGTTGCTTGAGAGAGGACTTTACTACTCAATTGCCTTCATAGAGTTATTCTTCGTTTGATTTCAGCGCTGGTGTCGTTGTCTGAATTAATAGCTGCGCCTACGTAGACAAAGTCCTTAATTACTAAACCCAACTTCTTCGCTTCCATCTCAATGCTCATTTTATTTTTTTCAAATAAAGTGTTTGAATTGTCTTTCTTATTCCAATGAAGACCTCTAAAAACATTCACATTGTTTCAACTGATTCCTACAGTTCCGAAAAAGCCCTTCAAGTCCTCATAACTTTGGTATGGACTTAACTTCATTTCAACGCTATCATAAAACGGGTAAGCCCTCAAGACGCACATTTTCAAAGAGAAAACTGTGCTTGATTGGGAAATATCTTATCGACCAAACAAGTGTATTTTGCTCTAAGAAAACATTGTTTCTTCAAAGATACATTATACATTCATAGCCAAAAAACTAAGAGGGAAATAAATCCTATAAACATTACTCTTCATTGATAAGCAACTCCTCGTTGTCACAACATCACAAAACACACAAATGTTGTGACTTTTCCTAAAAGTTCTTTTCCTTTCCATTCCAAAGAGCAATGGCCATAGATAAAATGGGAAGAAAGTTTTTCTCTTTTTCTTTTTACTCCCACAAACTTTTCCTTCTTCACACACCAACGAGCATAAAAGTAATATAACAAGTGTCGGTAGCAACATTATCAGAGGGCAGCCGTGTCGTTAAAAACACTCATAAACTTCCACAGCCAACCCCAGCAATAGCTAAACTCCCAAAGTAATTTAATCCAAAAGATTACTCTTCTTCCAGCGTTCGTTCAAATAAATTGACATTCAACGTGCAAATCTCTGAACTTTTAATCTTTAATTTGTTTTCCAGACATCAGATCAATTTAACTACTGTCAGCTACGAGTATTTATAGCAAGGAAACCCTTAATTCAAGATATGATCATAATTTCACTCTAATTACAGCACAGTTTAGTGGGGAACGAGCAAAAAGTTACCCAACTCGACTTGACGAGTTTTTTGATTAATTGCTTTTCGCTGACCAGTGCATGGAGAACAAATTGCTCCCATTTGAGACTCACACAATTTACTAAATTTTGATGGAAGCCAGAAGGCGCTTCAATTTAATGGTGGCTGCTGTTTATAATCGCTCCAATACTTAACCCTTATAGTCGGGCAAAAAGAATAATTTTCTTTTGCTAATTAACTCACTGACGACAATGAGTCGCTAAATTACTTTTTTTCTGTTACGTATACGCCCCAGTGTATTGTGTAGTAGAGCTTCTTGATTAGGTCAGCTGTTTCTAATTAACACCGAATTATTCAATGAAATAACTATTTCTTTTTTATGGCTCTGAACCTTTTTGACACTATTACTTTCTTTTCCGTTTCATTTTTCAGGACTCCACTTCAGCCAATTTGTCACTCTGCGAATCGCTTTTTTGTAAATCTTTCCTTCAGTTTATTCGTCTTTCATAGTCATTTTGGATGGCAGTGCCATGTCGACGACGATACAATGAGAGAACATATGAAACTTGAAAGTGAGGATAAGATCTTGGTATTCGCATTTTCTTTTGTTGTTTTTGTAATACATACACACAAAGACACCCAACGAAAGGAATAACTTTTTGTTTGAAAGAAGGTGTATCCGCTTTAAGGAGTTTCTTTTTCCAACTTTCTTTCAGCAGATTCATGCTGAAAAGTTTTATTTTCCACAAGTTCTGCTTGGTGAATGATACGAATTGGATTATGAGTCTTTTAGGGTACATGGTAATGGAATGGTAAGTCGGTTTTCATTTAAACCACATCATGACGATGGTATAAATAATATTCGCATGTGAATGGGAACTCATCCAGACTTTATGTCTGTCTGTGTGGATGATGGTGTTGAAAGTTCCACCAAAGAAATAAATGATAAGCGTTTTTATCAAACTCATCAGAACATTTTGTTTTTGGCAGTAGTAGATTGAAAGAAATCTACCAAACAGGAGAAAGATGGAGTTACTTATGCGTGTGGAAGGGAGGAGCATTTGATGAAGCGATTTATATTTTCCAGAGTTGGGAAGTTTTTCTCGTGCAAGTGGGTGTGAGGAATTTTATTTCTGCTTTTACTTTTTACTTGATTGTCGCGAAGTGATGGTTGAAAATTAGCGAGCGATTTTATTTAAGATATTTAATGCAAATTGATTTTTTAGAGGAACGCACATTTTTTGAGCGACATTTTTTCTTAGAATTAATAGGAGGAGGATTATGTTTATGCAGCTTTTCTTTTATGTTAATTTATTGAGAAGGAAAATGGTAATGAAATTTAGCACTGAGCTAAGCCATAAAAAGACATCAATTTCTTAGATTCTGAAAGAGCAGTACTTTACAAAGAAAAGCAAAAGCTTTCAGAGCAGTTTTCGATTCAACTAACAGGAAGGGAGTACAAGGAATCTAGATGTCCTTGAGCATTCAAAAATTTAAGTCGCAGGCAATACAAGGAATTGTAGGACATTAAGGACGAGGCAGCTGTCAGGACTCCCCGCGGCGTTGGGATGGGCGGAGTTCGAGCTCCAGAGATGCTTCTCTTCTATACTCTGCCATTTCAAAAATATTCAAGATATCATTCCAATATTTAAGGATATCATTTTTGAGATGTTTACCTATCGAAAAAAAAAATCGAATTTTTGAAAATGAAAATCTAGCTGAGCCCCTTAAGAACCTGATAGCAAGTTCTTGATTCGGTCAGTTACCCAAGCGACTAGTTTTCAATTTTAAACGAATAACGAAAAAACTCTTTGGAAACTCTTCCTCGGCAGTGCCTAATACTGTTTAAGTTTCCAACTAGACGCAGAAATTTATTTTGTAGCAGTTGAAAAAATATCAAAATTATTCTCTTAAGAGAATTCAAAAACAAGTTTAAAGCAATCTGTTAGTAACTCAATTGAAACCTTTTCGTGACTGTTTTGTAACAAAAAAAAAATAAAATCTCAGACGAAACTAAAAGAAAGTGGTTACTGTGATAGCACATTCAATCCATTAGATTTCTATTCTTTGTCACTGTTGACTTACAACGGAGTATCTAAAGTCTTGTTTTCTTAAATTACTATACGAGCTCCTATTTTATTTCCAAATCATGCAAGAATAAAATTAATCTTGAATGATTCAGAAAAAGAAATTGTTTTTAGTTTTCCTAAACTCTTGCTCTCCCACCGACTATTGAAATTACCTTATCGTTTAAGAACTATGAAACACCTTTTACAAACGTTTTACAATCAAAATGCAACTCACCCTCACAATCGACAGTGAGTCCTTTTTAAGTTATAAAGATATAAATAAATAAATGAGTGGCGCAACAGAGCGAGGAGCCCCTGGGCTTAGCGCATTTCTCACAACCATGCCTTGTGAGGGAATGGAGGGGACCTACAATTTTCTGACGGTTCCGAACAGCTAATTGAAAAAGTGCTTTTCATGGCAATGAATTTACTAACGGAAGACTTGCCAATTCCTCGCGAAAGGTGATACCCGTGGAAAAACATTTTTGCCTCTGCTAGGATTTGAACCTCGAACCTCTGGGTTAGCAGGTGGACATGCTAAGCATCACGCCACGGGTACCACTTTTTTTTAAATTAGTCAACTATAAAAAAAATTCTAAGGGAACCCATCCTCCATATGTTTCAATAAGGAAACATCTGATCCACTCTCTATTGCCAACTTTTTCGGTTTAATGTTTCCAAACACTATTTCACCAAGAAATCTTTTGTTAGTGACGAAACTTATTTTGAGTATTTGCCAAATTTTTCGATTCGTTTTTGTCTTCCTCGCCCTATCTAACCCTATCTTTGTCGTTGCCATACTCCTAAAAAATGAGCTTGTTGCCTTTCTTTGTAAATCTTTTAAAAACCTTAACCGTATCTCTTTCTCAAAATGTATTTCATCAAATATGGTAAATCTCTTTTTTGACCCCTATTCAGAAAATAGAAATAATAATTCAATTTTGGAAATAACCGTCCGATAGCAAAACTTTCGCATAAACTCAAAATCTTCGGAAGCATTTTGAACGAAGTCTTGAGTTTTCATTTGAAAATCTCTCATTTCAACTAGACAGCAAGGCATTTTCAAAGGCAGGACAACAACTACTCCACTAATCTTCGCCTCATTCAATCTTTCTGCCTTGGAAAGTGGAAAATAAGCCGATGTTTTTTAAACAGCTTTCTATTTTAAAAGTAAAACCTTTGATAAAATTTTAAAATCTTTTTTTAAACCATCCACCCTTGGCTTTGAACCCATTTTATAAGAAATAGATTTAATCTTTTTTGGAAAACCGTCATTATAATGTTCGTTTTAGATTTTTTTTGTCAAGTCCTTCTTTATCAACCTCGGGTGTCCCCCAAGGTATCCATTTTAGTCCTCTTCTTTTCATTGTAACAATTAATGAACTCAAATTGATATTACACCATTCCTTTTTTTCACTGTATGCAGCTGCACTTCTTCACCTACCGATTCTTCTCCTTTCGAACAGAATTCCAACAGATTTTCTATCTGGTGCTCTAAAAACTAATTGCAGTTGGACCATTGCTTTCTCTTGCGATCGCTTCAAATCTCCTCTCCTTTGCTATCTTCTTCACAACCAAACCACTTATTCTTTGAGGTGGTTCGTAATCTCGGATCGTTTGCGACCAGGAACTCAATTTTATCTCTCATATTAATGATACTATACCTACTAAAAGCCAATTCAGTACTTGGCCTCATTAAGCGGTAGTCGAAGTCATCGACTAAATGTATGATGGTCGAAGTATTGACAGAACTCCGCTATCTTCTGTGATAGAACAATACTCAGTTAGCTGAGGGAAGACTCTACACAGCAGTTAATAAGACAAAGATTGACCATATAAGAAGTACCAAGATCCGTAGAAGCCTACATGTCATAAATATCATTTTGAAAAAAAAAAAAAAAATCACAACTGGCTCAGTTGGTATTTTCGTGATCAAAGAGATATCCAAAGACCCCTGTTAAAAAGGCAATATGATATACAATATTCAGACACGATCACAAGGGAAAAATAAGAAAGAGAAATGAAAACATTCCTGGTACAGACAAATGCACCACCCGAATGTGGCCCTGTTTTTCCACTAAATTACGATTCAAGAAAATTCAAAAGCAACGTGAATCGGTTTCTCCTTTCAAATCCTCTCCTGTTTTCCTAAATGCTCGCACTGTGTTCTATAACATTATAAGGGTAGTCATAACTCCTTGATGTGCGCGTTAATTACAAAAAAAAAAAAAAAAAAATGCAACAAAACCTGACTCTGGTTGGCCTCAGACATGGAAGAATTCAAAACCCGAAGGTTTCCGCCGCTTTTTGGGGTCATCACGTTGTGCCCCATGTGCGGATCACTAGTGAGAGGCAGATAAGTAGGATAACTGTGATCGAACAGTAAAAAAAAGTAGAAGAACAAGAATGTGGTTGATGTGTCCGATGCTGCCATGTATGATTTTATATTCATCTGTATTGCTGTTCACATGCGTCTCCAAAGACTGCTGGTTCGACATACTGACACTTCTTCTATTTCAACAGAAAGGTGCCTGCTTCTGTTATTTGCTCAAAAATCTGCCATTTTAAGGGCAAACAAGGGAGAAAAAGATTTGCCATTGAAAGGGTATGTCTGCAAAGGTTAGGAAAAACTACCTTCGAAATTTTTGAACGTCAAAGATGATGCATTGGTCTTTTTAATAACAAGTGCTTTTAATTTCTATATATGACATATTTTCCATTTTATCAAACATCAAATTTGACGCCAAAAATGGCAAATACCCTTTATTTGCCAAAAAACTGATCTGGTCTATCTTCAAAATCACTACCTCTTTTATTTTGGCTCTCAATACTTACATACTCTATCGTATTCCCTTTTGTGAACGTTAGCTCTAAGAACTGGTGAAGCAAATAAAATTGTCTGATCCTATTATTTGATAAAAACAAAACAACATTAAATTTACTTCCTGTCATTTTTCAACACTTTCTCCTGGAACAGCGTCACTTCTGTTTTCAAAGTAGTAAATAGAATTAAATTGGTTTTTCAATTGATGTGTTCTCTTTTTTCAAAACCTCAATTAAAAACCAACAATCATACATTACCATCGCTGTGAGTAAAATCACTTGTCCAAATAAAATTCCTCCAAAAGTTTTTTGTAATTTTTATATTTTTAAACACACATATATGTACTCGTTACATTTACATTAAACGAATGGTGTACATATCAATACAAAAAATTTGTCTACCTTTTCAAATAACAAATTGCCAGGGTTTTGCCAATTTATTTAAAGGGTTTTGTAGGTTTTACGACATAAACGTGCTGAAATGTTATCCTGGCTATGTCTCTGCCATTGAATTTATTTGCTATGGCTCACTGAAATATTGCGCAAATAAATACTCGATTCATATCTTTGTTTTGTTATGTTTTGTTATGTTTTTTTTCGTATTCAAGAACCTACATGGCTTTAATTCTTAAAATATTCATCACAATGCCTATAGCATTTTGAGGTTTCATATCCTCATTCATATTTCGTGCGTTTGATCATCCATTTTGTAGTGGAAAAATATCAACAATGAATGAAATATTATGCATTTGCTCATTTGTCAAATTAAATGTGGCTCTTAATGTAGACTATTGAATTTCAATTAACTTTAATTTTATTATTGTGATGAAAAAATCTCATCTCATCTCTATGCTGTACTTTTCCCGAATCAATTAGTTGCAGAAAACAATTTCACTCCCACTCTGGTGCTGGTGGTATACACTCACTAATTAATGAATAAAACAATCGTTATGTTAATTGAAGCAAAAAAGAAAACAATCGGGAATAATAAAAAGGAAATAAACAAAAAAAAAAAAATAAATGTATTCAGAAGCAACAAGATTCCGGTTGATAGCAAATTTGATTTTGGGTTTTCGATATATGTACATACACATACATATCATACCGACAAAAAGGAAAACGAATTACAAAAGCAAAAAAAGAAAATAAAACACAAACTCATGAACAGGATACTCATTGGCACTTTGTTCTGTGTTTTCCATACAAATGTTGATCCCTTACCAAATTCAAACCATCCCCATCATGAAACATTCGAAAACGTGTCCCAATTGAATTTTGATAGCGTATGAATGTATTTATTTTGTACAAATTTTTTGTTTTTCATACCATTGACATATGTTATGAGAAGATACACATATTTGGGATCGTTTAGGAATGTCATATTTTTAAACCACCTTCCTACCTACATATTTGTACATACTGTGATAACTTGACAACGGGAGCGTATTTAGACAGGATATAAATGAGGAATTGTTGTTAGTAGATATGTTTTTGAATTTTATATATGTATCTCATAACAGATGTTTTTACAGAGTCTGTTTACATTTGGAAAAGTTAAGCATCTGGGTTCTCAAGCTCAATGTGTGGTTGTAAAACTCCTTTGTCGTGCTGGACTTTGCTGATTTAAGCTCGACATGTAAATATGATGGCGCAACAGAGCGAGGAGAACCCAGGGCCTTGCGCATTTCTCACAACCATGCCTTCTGAGGCCTTCATAACAACTTCTGTTAAGAAGGCTAGTTAATATTTGTTAGTCAATGTTAAAAATGACTTGCCTAGAGCGTCGGTGGAAAGAAAAGGAACCGAAGCAGTTACAGCAAGGCGCGCAAGCAGCCATTAGTTGCACAGCTTCCGATTTCATTTTGTGAGGATTTCGGTACAAAAATTCTGCACCTCCTGGAAAGCGCTTTGTTTTGTGTAAAGCACACTACCTCCTTCTGCTCAATGCAGCTACATATCAAACTGTACAGTTGGATTCAAGTGCTGAATCGAGTGAAGTAAAACTTTTGCTTTTGCAAAACCGAAGTGTTTCTTCAGAACGCAATATATTTCTGTGACAGTAAGTCTGTTTCCAGGGCAAACTCCAACTCTATAAAATCCCAAAGAAATCTGTTTTCGCACACAGATTTCTGTTTTTTTTTTTTTTGCTCAAAAACACCTCAGTTTGGTGCTATTAACTTACTTTTGAGCTACACTTACAGTACTGCCACAAACTTCAAATGAAATAAAGATGGTCTGGAAAACAATTGCTAGAAGCCAATGGATTTTAGATTCCAACATTAAAAAATTTGTCCAAAAATAGCAACTTTTCAGAAAACAGAAAAGTCTGCCTCCTTTGCGTTTCTTCCATGAACTGATCCCACAATCAAAAATAAAATAGACTTAAACGATCCCAAATGCATGTATTGATTCCTTACCCTTTTCATAAAAAAAAAACAATGCAATGTGTTATATAGCGTCGTCTTGATTCCTAAAAAGATTCATATTAAACAGTGCTTGCTGACATTTATTCTTCTATTGATCCGATCGATTTGGCGTAAGTTGAAGGCTTTGGTCTGAATTAAAAAGTTTTTAGCCACTCTGAAGTTTTCTCAATGTTGCACCGAATGTGATGCTACATGATAGCGTTTGACTCTGTCGAATATATTTCTCGACAACAAAGAGTAGGTAGTGATCTTGAAGGGCTTGAAGGAGTAGTGAGATTTGTCCAAGGAACTCCTAACAGAGTTGGACAAGTTTCAAAGGGATACCGATATTGAGATTTGCATAGATGGTAACTATTAACGCGATCAATAAAATGATGGTGTATATTCATCAAAAGCTCTTTTGTCTTTTGTTAAATCTCTCTGAGTTTGAATATATGATCAATGGTTAACTTATCAAGCCTGAAACCCCAATGGAGGGGGTTTCCAACTGATAAAGGCGCTCACACAAAACGAGCAAACTGATTTCATTAACGAGTTCTTAGAAGAATCGTATATTTTGAATTGGTCCAGTATAGAGTCCTATGCAATTCAACTGAATGCTAGAGGATCGGATATCGAGGCACAGCCGAGGGTTGACAACCTGTTAATAGTTGTAGAGCATTTAATTAAGAGGTCGTTGGCTGTGACTCCTTCACATCCTAGACAAGAAGCAATATCTACTTTATACAATTTTTATTCGTCCGGCACACTTTTTTAGGTTAAATAAAGCGAATTAGTCGGTGTGAGCTCATTTCCAAGTCATCTTGAGTAGCTCTTCTAAATATCTCAGCTAGGCACTTTTTTTGTTGGGGGTTTTAAAATACCAGCTGGGGCACTCAGACCTTATTACCGGTCCATTGTACTAACAGTTAGTAACATTCTATTTGTTATAGCTTGAATGATATTCGGAGAAAAGCCAAAAGACGCTGCCATGATAAGAAGCCTAAGTTACCAGCTCTCCGTAACTGCGCCGAGTATCTGTAACCTCATGCTAGAAAAAGCAGGACATTCAAAGACGAATTGCTCTGCGGTGTCCTCATCTTCTCCACAAGATTCACAGAGTGTGGTATCACTTAAGCCTAACGCGTTTAAATGCTTGGCAACAGAGAAGTGCCCACTGACAACGCCAATAAGCTTTCTACAGTCTTTTCTGCTACGAGCTTGCAAAAATGTTGCAGTCTTCTTACAAACGTTGGGGAGCATATGTTTGGTCTGTCTGCATCCAATGGAGGCATGTCATCTACGGTTGTGCTCTTCACAGATCCAATCGTTGATTGAAGCCCTCACTGAGGACGATGGCAGACCTAACGACGGTTCAGGTCCTGAGAAAGCTGTCTGAGATCCCTGCCTAGCAAGTTCATAGGCGATCTCATTTCCAGCTATGCCGTGATAGCCCGGAACCCAAATAAGATTACTAGTTCACTTAGATAATGAACTTATGAGGGGTTTCAAACTGCAAATTTGACTTTCTGTTAGTGCGGTTGAACGTGGACGATTTGTCCATTTGTATCCAGGTCGAATGGAGCAGCTTACCTGAAAATGGCATGTTGTTTGTCTGGTCTGTTGAATTCCAGAAATGTTCTTAATCTCAAAAATGACTGTATTTTGGAGGCTTCTGCTCGGTCCGTGTACTCTTTGAGCGGTATGTTAACAGCATTTAATATTGCAAAGCCAAAAGCTTTCAAAAAACATTAGTATCGAGGCATCTTTCAATAGTCTTCCATGTTCTTCCTCAATTCATTTTACTGCACCCTCAGCAACTCTGGTTCTAGCATTAACAGGTAGACCTAATATAGTAGTGGAGTGGTAGGATATTTTTTCGATAGGCCAGATGCATGGGTTTAAATTGCGTGGTAGGTGTCTTTCTACCGTAGTCTATGAAAACCACCTCCCAGCTTCATTTGAACGCTGCTCTTGAGGTTATAAGTGAATTTTCAACCACCTTGTTTCCATTTAATGAGACACGAAAATGGAAATGTTTCTTTCCAGTCAAGACAATGGAATGGTAATTGATCTGAGTGCTCCAGCTTATTGGTTGCGTATTCCATTATTGATATGTTTTGCTGTCACCAGGCCCTAGTGGGACCTTTCAAATCTGGGACGCCTTTCTGATGAAAAATCATAACATCTTCCAATTGTCATTTGCACTAGGCGATGGTGATATTTGTTGCTGTAGCACAAAAAAGCGGAGATTGCGATCCCTCCGTAGACAGTTACAATAAAGAAAGGGTGGAAAAACAGGAATTTTCTCAGTATCGTGTATTTTGAAGCTAGTCACTCGCCAGTAAAACAATTCCAATAATAATCAGAGTGTTTGACCCAAGCAAAAGAAATAAATTTAATTTTTTCTTTTTCTTAAAATAACAACAGTTCTATAGAACTCAAACCTTTTATACTACCGAAAACCGGCCCTGTCATATTGAGGAACTCAATTGACAAAAACTCTTTCAATTGAATGAAGAAAAGTTACAAATTGAGTCGTTTACAAGTTACAAGATCGAACGCTCAAAAGAAACTACACTTGGAAAATACACCTTTCCACACAAAGCAAAAAAGAGCACACACATTGGATTCAGTTATCATTGATTTTGAATTCAAAATGTCAGAAAAAAACAACATCATACCAAATATGGAAAGAGATCTGCAAAAACCTTTCTTACCTGGAAAAACCGATGTAAATGTGATATCAGACATCGTATTACAAAATCATTTTTACATTCTCTGAAAACTCACATTCCACATACATGAAAGTCAAGCATCAATGAAAGGATACAACGGAAGCAGCATCAATGGCGTTCGTCGTAGTGTGGAGAAACGGATTTTGATGATTTCACTGATACGTAGTATATCTACTCAGGTCATATCAATTTTGTTGAATATTAGAATTTTCCTCTTAACACGCTACGCCTTTTCACATTGAAATTGAAAATTGAACAGGTGTATGTGTGTATGGGATAAGGGAGCGAGGGTTATGAAGTCTTTTTTGTGTTTTCATTTGTTATTTTTTGCTGTATATATACAAAATACTTATTTCCATCGTTCATATGCTTGGTGAAATTTTACCTTTGCCATAGTGGATTACCCTCTTAAATTGATGTTTATGTGTAAGTCGAGTGCTTAAGTGTGTTTCATATAAACGCCTACTCGTTGACAAACAATTAAAAGTAAATGAATAAAAACAGAGCTTTAATTTTTTTCTTTTTTTTAATAATTAATTTTAAAAACGAAATTTGTTGAAAGGGTTTCACATTGAAGAATGGAAGGTAATCATGAAGGCGGCGTCATTGATTTTTGAACGCTTGGCTTTTAATTTGGCTTTAAACGAAATCTTTTGTTGAAATCTCAAATTTATTTATTTTGTTTTTGTTTTGTTTTAAAATTCATCCTTTGGATGATTAAGACGATTATATGCGTATAATGATATGACGAATACTATTGTTGTTGGTGTTTATTAATTTGGCGATCATTTTGGGTGAGAGAAAAAATGCACTCCTATATGGACTAAGCTTAGACTCCTCGGTATTTTCTTATCAGCATCGCCCAGACGTCAGGGTAGCGTGTTTGAAGGAATGTTGTCAGCTTTTGAGCATTTTGGGCTTGCTGAGGTGAACAGTTTCTGCAATTGCGAAGGATCACTTCTGGAAGAGCAGCTGAAATGGAAGAAAAAGAAAAAGAAAAATTTTAGATGGTTGGCAGTACTTCAAAATAATATATGATAAAAAATAAAAATAAGCTATTTGAATAAATTAAGTCCATTTTTCATAAAATAAAATAGCTAGCTCTATTTTATAAACCCCATCCCCCTTCCCATTTGATTTTTTTCTTGTCTTGATACAGCCTATCCGTTCTGTAGCATCTAATGCAAAGCAACTATTTAAACTGTGGGTTGCAGTTGGGTCTAAAGTATGTCCTATAAGAGGTTGGAGTCATAGTGCTCATCACTTCTAAGCCTGTGCACTTTGCTTCACTTTCAAAACTCAGCACAAACTCAACCGATTTGGAAGTTTTGTGGGTCACATATTGATTAGTTGAAAACTAAGCTACATATCTCAAAGTATCTATGACAGCTGCCAAAATATTTCCGATGCATTACATCTTATGATTTGAAATTCCCTATTCTAAGTTGTGTTCGCTTTTTACCAAGTTCTTGGAAACAAATAAATATATGAAAATTTTAGGGATACTATAGCTAAGCAGTCTTTGCCAAATACCAACATCTACAGCCAGACATGTTCAATTAAAACCAAAATAACATTGAAAGTACTCTTCCAAAACGAATTAAGACATCGTGCGAATGAGTATGGTGATAAAATTTGTATTTACTTTGAATGTGACTAGAATCTGTAAGCCAGAAGTAAAGAAGAATTGATGCTGTATCCATATATTCCGCACTTTGACAGCCAGGATAGATTCATTCTTAATATAAACCATTGTCTATCTTACTACTACTGCAAAAAATGCTTTAGCCTAATCTATTTGTAGGAGGATGTTCTAAGAAGATGCTTGACTCTACCAATTCGTCCATTCTAAAACCGGAGACATGATTAACCTTTATAAATCTCCCAAGCAACACACAAGCTATTTAAGAGTTATCGAATTTGTTTGCACAGTACTTAACAAAAAAAAATACTATTCCACTTAATAACCCCTAATTTATCCCTTTAAGTGGTTTTTAAGTGGTTTTTGTTTTAGGTGTAGCGAAAAACTCTGAAGGATATCTTAAATAATTCTTAATAAGCGTTTCTCATACGGACCCTTTGCATGGCTTATTTAAAACCTATTTAAGTAGGTTTTGCTCAGAGTTCGTTGATGCATAATCCGATTCGATTACCCGATCCTAAATGGAAACGTTATAATTGCAAGATAATTATGGACACAAGGTGCATCTTAAAAGCAAAAAAAATCAAATGTATTCGAACTGCACGCTATGGCTCATTTAAGTCGATTTTAGATTATAGACTTAAGCTATATTATAAAACCTTTAAACATTTTCAATCATTCCTTCTTTCTTCTTTTCAATCATTTCATTCTTTTTAGTTTGGTGAGAATTGTGTTCCACAACAATGATAAGAAATAAAACTAAACATTTTTTTCAAATATGCAGTTCTTATTTTTTCATTTTTTTACTAAACTAATTTTTTTAAAGCCTGCTGTTTTATTTTTTATATGACATATTTCCAACGAAATAAAATCAAGCAGAAATAATTTTTTTAGGTGTACACGTAAGAAAAAAGTGTTTATTTTTGCAGAATTTCAAAAATATATCTCAAAAATGCATTTAATTGTGAATCTTCAGGAAAAATAGTTGTTTTTTGCATACTCCTGAGCTTTTATTTGTAAAACGGCACTTAAGGACACACGTCACAAGTTTTTGGCGCACGGTTTCAATTTACTTTTGTTGTCATAAAATCTTAGAAACTAATTTTTTTGGAGTCGAATTAAGGAAGGTAGAATATATGACTTCAAACTAAACCTTTTGTGGCACATAAAACCGACGTTTAAATAGCTAGAAAAATTAGTTTAATGTTTTCCTTAAATTAAAAAAATATTTATTAGTCGTTGACGAAAATTAAACACACATAGTATTTTCTCCAATCATTTTAAGTTTATTCCATTTCACAAACACTGGATTCAATTAGAATGTATGTATGAAAAAGAGAGAGAAAATTTTTTCCATTGTACCGAAATGATTGGAATTTGGAACAATTGGAAACTAGTGCCCTTAAACTGTTCTTAAGAAGAGTTTATTAATTATTCTTTGGTTCATGCAGTTGGCTCCTCCCCTTTGGTCCCGGGTCTTATCGACTACTTTACGAAGATTTAATGGGTTAAAACTCTTTTGAAATTGATTCTTTAAGTATTCTATAAGAGGCAATTGTGTATCTTGGGCTGATTTCTTAAAAAGCTTTCCTTATCTGGATGTTTGATAGAACCACAGGATTGAAATCAGTATGACCAATTGCTACTTAACACCTCTGGGTAGCCCAGTGGCGTAGCATAGGAAATCATAAATTTAAGTTCTACATAAAGTTCTACTTTAGTATGGGGAATTTATGTAGAACTTAAGAATTCCGGAACGTCTCATACAAAAATGAAAACTTTATGTAGAACATAAATTTATGATTCGATTGAGCAACTGGCCCTTATTGATGCAAATTTGTTTTTCATATTTAAAATTTAAGTTCGAGCTTTTCACAAATCAGTATCTAAATACATGTATGTTTGTGTTTTGCCTACATTGAGCTATAGAAAACAGTTGAAATGCGTTAATATTGCTCCTATTAATTAAAATCATTGACTTATCAAACATGGACTGCTAGGACCCAACTTCACGATGGTTCCACGTATTCTAAGCAATACTAGCGAGCATCATTTCAGCGGAAAACTAGTGAAATATTTTTGACACTGCTAAATAATCACGCTAGCTAAATCACAGCAGATGTCGTTAGTGTTTTAGTTAAGAGTAAGATATTGGCTAGTGTAACCAAAAATAAGCAGTCCATGTATCATAAGTTAATACAATGCTTCAATCACATTGATCTATTACGCCAGTTCCACAAAGAAAAATCTCACTGAGCGCTCAATGTCACTTTGACGGAGCGCAAACAGTTTTGTGGAACGTAATTGTCAGCTCAACTGTGTCCTTGTTTTCAAACTTTTACTCATCATCATCAGAATGTACAACGGAAATTCGCTGATGCTGAAAAAATAGCCGAGTCTATAGGAGAAAAAATTGAAGTTTCCAGGATTGTGCATCGTCAAAAACACCGACAAAATTACCAAAGCAGTTCAGCAGAAGATTATTACCGTGTATCAATGTTCATACTTTTCCTGGATCACTTCATATCATCCATATCTGACAGATTTGCGAAACACAAAAATTTTTTTTCAATAATCGGAAATACCATCCCTGAAAAAATGGTCAGGAAAGACGTTGAGAATATTGATGAAACCGTGGAAGTAATAATGAATCAATGGCCAACAGCGACTGAGGCAGCTGCTTCAACCGTAATAAATGAAGTGTTATTTTGGAGACAACGTTGGGTTGGGCCAGAAACTCAACCAAAGACATTTATAGAATCATTAAATCTTTGTAAGGATGCACTTTTCCAAACATTTTCAAGTTTTTGAAAATAGGTGCAACATTCATTGGCTGCGACCATTGCTAGCAGCGAGCGTAGTTTTTCCACGTTGAGGCGTCTAAAATATTGGATTAGGAATTCTACAGGCTAAGATAGGCTGAATGGGCTTGCTCTTAGAGCATTAACAGGCACATTGACATTAAGGTGGAAGAAGTTATCGAATGATTCGCGCAAAGCAGAGAAGAATTGATTTATAATTTCGTGTATTTTCATATGTTCTTATTTTCTGCATTTTATTATTATATATCAATAAATTGGAAAAAACCTAATCAATACAATTGAACAACAACTTTTACTTATGTATAAATATTTACATGTAACCCCCCCGAAAAAATTTTCTAGCTACGCCACTGGGGTAGCCTCTGTTGGGATTCGATCCACGAACCACTGGGTTAATAGGCAAACATGCTAAGTATAACGCCACGGATACCACAACAATTTGAGCTCTTCCAAAGTAATATACAATATTCATTCGCAATTCACACGCGCAACAATTTAACAGAAAATAAAAAATCCTTTTTCACGCGTATCACCTATCGTGAAGAGTAGTAATTTAATTGCCATGAACAGCGTTTTCTCGATTAGCCTATCTAAATCGATGAGAAACAGCTGTGAGAAATGTGCTTCGCCCACTATTCGTTATTGCTAGTAGATTTTGGAACTTCTAACATATGTTTTCTTAGTTGTTTCTAATTATGCGGCAAAGCTCCGCAAAATTTATATTCTTTCTCGTAGATTGGAAGCACATTTTTGAAGGAAAACTCCAACTGGTATACACCCTTATTTGAAAATAGTTGCTTTGAATATGTAAACGACAGTGTACAAACATATGTCCTTACAGTTTTACAAAGTTGTCACAGTATTCATAGCACACTTTGAAAAGTGTCAAGTGGGTACTGTGAAAAACGTAATTGCAATTGTAAAAAGACGAAGGCTAATAGCAACCCTTCGGTTGTATCAAATTGATTTAAACCCTGTATCCACCAGGATATATTTTCTATTTGGGATTATTGTGGGAGTTGATATACACTTATGCGAAAAAAAAATCAATAATTCCACAAATTGCCTTAGCAGACATCAGGAGGACTTTCAGACCCAGCTTCAATTTGTTTGATAATTCAAGTGTAAAAATAGGGAGCCAAATTTGCGTGAAATAGGGTCCGCCAACTTCAGCTTTATAAAGAATATTTTCATTCCAAAGTTGAAGAGATAAAAATCACTTGAGACTTCATATAGCTATGAAACTTCCACGATTCGCAAACGTCTATTTCTTTCCATTCCTTTCTATTGTTTTATTCTTAGAATAGAACACTTTGGTCCTCTTAAAAGCGCTGCTGAGTTTCTTTGTGCATATTCCCAGCATTATGACTGCTCTTAAGCCATACTTGTCAGCAAAGTACTTCAGAGTTGTTCAATCAAAATTGAATGAGTTGTACCCTTTGATAAGTTAATTGAGTAAGCAATTTGGAAAACAAACATCTATCACAACTTGCTTTCTACTCTATTTGTTGTATTCACTGCAGCTACCGTTTCGTAATTGAATATTGTGCAAATTCACTTTATTTCCGCTTCCGGTTACAACTCCAGAATGTAGATGTAAACAGTAACTGCATTTGTAAATTTTTCTTTTCCAACTCAGTTGTGAAATGAGTTATCTCTTCCTAACAAAATAGTTTCCTTCATTTTACCGAAATAAATTACCAGTCATGATGAAACTCAATGTTACACTAACCCATACAAATTGCTATGTAGATTGCATCGTAAGTTAGAACTCCAATCTGAGCCAGAAAAGGGATTTGCTTTCGTTGGTCTCTTCGCATTGCCTTCCTTCACTGTAGGTACTGCGTTGTTGGGTTGTGCGAGAATTCAAGAAATCCTAAAACGGAGAAAATGTTAATCAACAAACAATTTCCCTTTCATTTTAAAATACCTCGAACTCGCAACATCAACACAAATTTGCCAATGGCAAAACGCAATTTAACAAACAGAAGGGTGAAGGGTAGACTTCAGCTTTTATGCTAACCAATTCCCGGAAGTAAACATGTCTAGGTAATTGTGGGATTGCGTGGAGGAAAAAAAAAACAATATGCTCGTATCCTTGCGCTTTTTTTTAATGTTTAACACAAGTGCCCGGATTCAACATTTAGACAAAAAGGATATCCTTAAGCAGGATGCAGCGTTTTCGTATTGATCACAGTCGCATGGTGATGTTTTTTGTTTGTTTTGTCTAGTGAAACATCAATCAAGGTGTCGGATACCAAGAATTTTTAAAATACAAGAAACAGCTTTAAGACAGTTGAAACTTTAAAAAATCTGACAAAAGGATGAATTTCCACGAGCAAAATTTATTGTTCTCCTGCTAGAAGATAAATGCTGTGTAATTCATTCTACAAAATATTGCTTATATTTCTTATACTGAACAGTTTTTTGAGGATTGTATCCTTAAGGGAGTCCCTTTCATGTCCACCTTGTGAGTTTTGACCTTGTAATACTTTAAAGCCAAATTTACAAGCTTAAATTATTTACAGTTAAAGTTTTTCCTTTTATTAACTACTAGCATCGTTTGCCAGTGTGATCAAATGAAGACTTGTTTTTACTTAACAAACTTTCAAGTGTTAGAATAAACTTTGCAGCAAAGTTTAATGTCGTGTGGCTTAGTTTGCTCAGCCACACCTTGGCTGGCAAAGTATTTGCCCTCACTTCATGCCAATTATTTCTACGTACTCCCTCAAACAATTTCCGTATTCAGTTGAGTGTTGCAGTTGTGCACGCCATCTGAGAGTTATGCTGTCACTGATGCCCTTAACCCCACAAAGTTATATACCACTTTACCACTGCCAAGCTCTAAGGAAGGCTTTGCTCTTTTCTGATGTGTATGTGAGGTTGGTGTATTAATTATGACAAGCAACGTAAACACAAGCCCTTAGATATTGAAGGAAGTACCACAAAGCATTTAAGGCATCTACTCCTCTGTCGACAAAACTTTTTCCTACAAAGAAAAACAAAGCCAGGTAAAGTTTCAAAGTTTCAACAAACAGAACCGAGAGGCATGTCTTCTGAAATTGCATGCACACGAATAATAAATCCTACTGTTCCAGAATATAAAACGGTTTTTCATACTTCTTCTTGTTTAGATCGAAGGCCTTTTCCAACTTAAATTACATTCCTGGGTAAAGTTTTTCCATCGTCCAGTTTGTTTTTTCTCCGCATTATTTTCTCCTGCATGCTTTCACTTTCATGTCTCGTCCTTGTTCCATATTCAATTTCCGGCAGAACTTCATTTGCATTAATTGAGGTGAAATCAAATTAAAAAAAATTTCCATTGATTTTTCACTTAACGCTACCGTGTATGGTCAACGAGTGTCGCCTTTGGCTACGCTTCGGTTTGGTGCGGATATGGTTGCTGATTAAATTGATCCAGTTCAATGAAAATGGTAACTTAAAACACGACGAGCGTGGAATGTGGATGACTTAATGAACGTTTGTGGTTGAAGTGAAATTCAATAGTTAATTGCTGAAGTATTTGCGGGTGCTTTCGGTGGTTTGATAATCACTGGGATCAATTTAAAGCTAAAATGAAATTTTTGATAGTGAGAAAGCTCATGATTAGAGAGATTCCTGCAAACACTTTTAGTTGGTCGCATTTTTGGGATACAAAATATTTGAATAATTTGCTTTAAAATGAATTTTTCGCTTTGGACTTTCGTAATTATACTAAAATGAAATTACTCCTGCAGCGGTAGTAAACTTAGTTATTCAAAATCATAATCTGAGAATAAGGAAAATTAAGCACTTCAATGATATTGCCTGCAGAGAGTTATTGTCAAGCAAGAAAAATGGCATTTTGTTTGTTATTCTTTTTTAGTGTCAAGCATTTCGCCAAAAAAAACCAATGGGATCAAAATGTTGATCTGTACAAACATCATTTAGGGGATATAAGATAGTCGACTTCGAAACTTAATAAGACTATTTAATGGCCAATGTGGTATCCGTAGTGCGATGGTTAGCATGTCCGCCTATTAACCCAGAAGTTCGAGTTTCGAATCCCAACACAGGCAAAAATGTTTTTTCTATGGGTATCGCCTTTCGTGAGGAATTGGCATGTCCTCCGTTAGTAAATTCATTGCCATGAAAAGAGCTTTCTCGATTACATACTTGGAACCAGATATTCTCATGGTTGTGAGAAATGCGCTAGGCCCAGGGGCTCCTCGTTCTGTTGCGCCACCATACTTATTTTTTATTTATCTGATGACCAATGCTTGTTTTTTGTCTTGTGCAATCAGAAATTTGGTGAGCAATGTCACTTTTGAATTTTATAAAAAGAACATGGAATATAATTCTTTCATTTGGTTTGTTTTATAGCCTCTTCAAAATGACATGAGACTTATAAATAATGTTTCTCTTGTTTTATTTTGTTTTATTTTATTTTGTAATGAAATGCTGGTCTTCTTGATTTAGGGCTACATTGTACTGTTGCCTTGCAATTTCGGTCTATTTGCTTATATGGTTAGGTTAGGTTAGGTGGAAGTGGCTGTCAGCCAATGAGTAATGCCTACGTAGTACATTGCCTGACACACTAAGGCCGCAAGGGCCCATTTTGATACCACAGAGATCAGCAAGTTAATCACCTACTGATCTCAGAAGCCCGATGTAAGATTAACGATTTGATAACCCACCTATCTTCAATTACGGGACTAGTCGGTTAATCACCCGCTAGTCGAACAACGCGGAACTTTTAATGTATTTCGAAAGACTTTTAGGGTCTTTGTCTATCGAAGAAGAATTCACCGAGATGAGTTTTTCTCCTATAAAGTAGTGCAGGGCATGAGCAAAGAAGATGTTGAACGGTCTCTTCCTCTTCTTCGTCCATGCACCTTCTGCAGAAATCATTGGAAAACACACCAAGTCTTTCGGCGTGTCTCCTTATTAGACAGTGTCCTGTAAGAACACCTATGGTAGAACCTAGATACAGGCGGTTCAGGGCTAACAAACTCTTCGAGCGTTTTGAGTCCACACACGGCCAAACTTTTTGGTTGCAAGGCAGTTGTTACTCTCAGTCCATTTAGTGTTTGTTATCCTCGAAGCGTCTTGTCTAAGTAGGAGTTTACATGTAGCGATAGATACACTTATGTTGTTCCATTCTGAGCGTAGGGAAGTGGTCGTGCCCTTTTTGGCTAGTTCGTCTGCCATACAGTTGCCTGGTATGTCACTGTGCAGCGGCACCCATGAATGGTGAATGTTGAACTGATTTGACATCTCCCTCGGAAACATTTTACAATTTTGTACGTTGATGGATTTTGTAGAGACAGTGGCAAGAGATTTAAGGGTGGTTTTGCTGTTCGAGAAGATTCAAATATCCGTAGAGGATATGACGTTTTCTTTGAGCCAAGACAGCACCTCGTTAATCGCCAGAATTTCCGCTTGGAACACACTACAATGATCGGGTAGGCGGAGGAAAAGACTGAGATTCAGTTTTTCTGAGTAGATTCTACTTCCTACACCTTCGCTGGTGAGTGTATTGCTTCATTTTCCAAGAGAGTGTCTTTTTCCCAAGCTTCTCTTGAGGGTATGGTTACTTGGAAATTGTTGTCAAACACCAACTTGGGGGTGGTGTAGTCGGATCGATTCGGTAAGAATCTAAAGCTATCTAGAATGCTAGTGTGGCCGATTTGATTATTGGTCCACTGTGATGTAGCTCTGAGTCGAGTAGTTGAGCTAGCTGCGACTTATTAGCTGAAGATATCTAGGGGTGTGAGATCTAGTAGTACATTGAGGGCGTCCGATGGGGTTGTCCTCAGTGCGCCACTAATACACAGACTAGCCGTTTTTGAACTTTGGCCAGCTTGTTGTAGTTGATCATCTTGTCTAGTGCGGTCCACAAGACAATCACCCAGTATGTGAGTGTCGGTCTAACTACCGAGGTAAACAGCCAATGGGTGATTTGGGGGGAGAAACACCATTTCCCACCAAAGGCTTTTTTACAAGAGAAGAGTACCACGTTGGCTTTATTTACTCTTTTCTCAATATTGGTTTTCCAGGTCAGTTTTTTGTCAAATTTAAATATTTATCCTGATTTGACATTGTTAGAGTTACCCCGTTAATAGTTGGGGGTCTGAAGTCCGGAATTTTGTATTTCCTCGTAAAGAGAACTAATTCCGTTTTGTGGAGATTGATATTCAGACCACAATCTGCAGCCCAATTGTTTAGATTAATAAATTTGCTTATATAGGGATGGGCAATTAATGAAAGCACAAGTCCTCAAATATTTTGTTCTATTGTGCCTCCCATGGGTTTTTAATTTCATGCCATATATGCACATAAGTATAGTGGCTTTGGTAGACTCTTATTCAAAATTCTCCAAATCTCGTGAAAAAAGAACTCAGAAGTAATGTGACTTTTTTGGTTCACACTTTTCTGTTATCTAAATGAATTGAATTTTATTTAATTTTTTTCTTTTGGCCTTCGGGCGAGTTGTGCACTCAAAGTCGGTTGAGGTCTTCTTCCACTTGATTGCGCCACCTAAGACGAGTTCTTCCCCTTCCGCGATTTTCCAGCAATACTCTTTCGAAAACCCATCGAGCTGGAGTGTTGATGTCCATCTGGTCTACATGTCCCAGTCATTGTTGTCTCGCGTTGTGTATTCTTCTAGCTATGTTCATTTCGCGGTACAGCTCATATAGCTCGTTGTTGTATCTACTTCTCCAACCATTGCCTTCGCATACGAGACCAAAGATTTTTCGGAGTACTTTCTTTCGTAGCAACCAAGGGTTTCCTCATCTTTTTTCCATAAGTTTAACGATTTCGCGATAAAAGTGGGTCTGGGATGATTAAGGTCCTATTAAGAGCTATCTTGCTTTTTCTAGAGAGGTTTATGTTTCTCAATTGCCTTGCTAGCCCAAAAAAGCAGCAGTAGATGTTGTTTTCTGTGTCGGTAGCGGATTTTAGGTAGATGAAGTTCTTTGCTACCTCGAAGTTATGTCTGTCTATAGTGCCGTTTTGTCCATTTCGTCGATGTTCTCGACACTTGCTTGATAACAGCTTATACTTCGTATTGCCTTCATTAACCATCAACCAATTTTACCGTTTCTGTTCGCAGGAGCACCTATGACATCACGCTTGCTTCTTCACATTACTTCAATATCATCTGCTTAGCTGTAAAGGCTTTTGAATCACTACTCCTCTGATGTTGACGTTTTAGTTTTGTACAATCTTTTCAATCATGGTGTGAAGGAAGTCACAAGGCAGTTTGTCGCCTTGTCGAAAGCAAAAAGTTGAGAGCTTATTCATTTTTTTTTTTTTCGTAGTGTGAACTATGGGGGCTACAAAGTCCAACGATACTTTGGCAGTAGATTTTTATCGTTTGATATCGCTCTGAGCATTGAATAATCCATTGTTAACTTTTTATTGCACTTTTTGTTATTGATGTCGCCGTAATGCCTAAACAGTTGAAATTATTGCTGTAGTGGTCCGAATTGACTTGATAACCGTTTTTTAAGCCGAGGTATGAAAATCTTGGTATTTCAGATGATATATGGTTCCACCAAGACGGGTCACAACTCGCAACCTAAACAAAACAAAGTTTAGAATGTTTCCTGTTCTCGTAATGTCACGTTATGGCAACGCTATGTCAATTGGCCAGTAAGACCATGTGATTCGATACCACTATATTTTTTGTGAGATCCAGACGTTTAAAAAACCAAAATTACTCAATTTTTTTACGGGATACCGACCGCAGTGTGCGAAAAAGTGGTTAAAAATATCGTCGAAAGAATTGCAAGCTGCGACCAATAATTGAAAGGTGGTATCCGTTGTGTGATGGTTAGCATGGCTGCTGTTAACTCAGAGGTTCGTGGTTTGAATCCCAACAACCAAAAATGTTTTTCCACGGTTCTCCGATTAACTATCATTGCCTTGAAAAGCGCTTTCTCGCTAAGCCGTTCAAAACCGGCAGAAAATTGTAGGTCCCTTTCATTACCTCACAGGACATGGTCGTTGGGTTGGGGGTCCTCGCTCTGTTTTGCCACCCTATTTATTTTATTTACTTATTTGACCAATTGAAAAGCATTGCTTTCACACTTCATGGCAAAGTCCAAACTTTATAGTAAGGTGAAATTCCTATCCAAAATACATTGCTCTATTTTTTATCAAACGGTTTTATTAGTACATAATAAGAATTCAAATTCCAAGATGGCTACTACTCAAAAATGGCGGATTAAATATCTTTTACTGCACTTCCTCGGTATGGGTATTCAATGCATAAAACATATCAAATTGTACATTTGTTTTTTTTTTACTTCTTTTTTAGTTCAATCTAACGAGCAAAATTTTCAATTTAAACCCCATCAAAGTTGAAACATTTTTTAGTTCCTGCATGCGAAGATTTTGTTAAATTATTCACTACTAACTACTTCAACTGAAGTTTATTTAAGTTGGACGTCTTCCCATCCGGAGCAAGAGTGGAAAATTTACTCCATACATCCATCTTACTTATATATGTCTGCAACAGACACACCACTATAAACGTTCAATGGCTAATCCATTCTTCTTCTTTTTTTGAAAACTGATCATCAATATCCGGCCACTAAGGAGCCTCATGTGTGAGGGACATAGTGATATGCGTTTCTTCATGATATGAACTTTATTTTTTAAGAGTCACTCATGACAGTGATGTTTGCGGAAAGTTTTTACGCTGCTGTAGTAACTTTCTAACAACATGTCCTAGGGAAATTGTGATGAAGTAATGTAAATTCATGGAGCACTTTCTCGTTGGAGTTGAAGGAGTACGATGTTGTTCGGATTCGGAGCTTTACTTAAGATGTAGAAAGGATACTCTTGCTCAAAATGTAGTTTTGAAAGCTATACTTTAAAGTTGGTCCTTGCATTTCTTTCATCCTTGACTGCAGGTAACCAAAGCACTGGGATTCAAAAAAAAAAAGTTTGTTTTTCATTGATTGCCTAGAAACAAAAACCTAGGACAATTTTCAATATCATGGTTTTTCTCTGTACTGCAACGCTCTATAAGCAAAACCATTAAAAGCTGCCTACTCATGAGGTATCACACAGTAAGAGTGTCTTTAAAATTTCAGGGATATTTTTCTAAGGCCAAAAATATTCTTTGTACATTAGACACAGAGACACGTGTAATGAACTTAAATGCCTTAGCAACCTTGTGGCACTTGAAAATGCAATACGAACTCAACTGTGTCATAGCTACTTGCCGCATTTATCTTCGTAGTTTTATCACCTTCCCAGCACAACTCACAAGTAGTACTTTCTTTTTAATGGTGTCATGCTACTTTAGAACGTTTGGAAAAGGGTGACTGTGTTACACAACTTTCAACATAAACGAGAAACGAAGCGTTAATTCTTAAAGCTTTTTTTGAATTCCATTTTACACTCTTGTCCTTCCACCTCAACCGACTCTTATTAGAGAAGATGCGAGTTCTCAAAAGATTATCCTCTTGCAGTATCAACTGTGTAACTGAATTCTTTTGAAATACTTTGTGACTACTTGCAGCTTTCAACAATTCTTCAAGCAAATAATATATCTTTAAAATGAGAACGAGTCTTATGTGTGTGTGTGTTTGTATACGTGTGCTACACAGTAGGTAGCTTTATAAGGATTCTTTTTTTTTTCAAGAAAAACTTGTTTTTATTTGTCGCATGAGCGTATCAGAGTGATTTCAAGTTGAACACTGAATTTGTTCTCTTTTCTTTTTTAAAGTAAAAAAAACCGAACATCTGAAGCCGCAGAGCAGAGAAAGAAAAATTATTTCTTCAAGAATACCCAAACCATTTGTTGTTTGATGTAAAATCAAACTTAGAATAATTTTAAGCTGCAAATTCAATTCAAGGTGAAATGCTGAGCTTCTGCAAGTATTCCCCTGAATTATGTTTTCTTTTTTCATCTGGTTTTCTTTTCCTATATTTAAAAAAGTTTTAATTTTTGGACGTCAAAGCAGCTTTATAAAAAGGACAAACTCCCCCAATAACAGAAAATTTCATATTTTAAATTTTGATGAATTTAAACATTGAATAAAATGTTTTCGTCCTTGCTTCACTCCCGTAGCGTTGCGTCGCTCATTGAACAGGATGTGAGATAGAAATTAAATTGAGTTTCAAGGTTCGACGGATATGCATGGTCTTCATTAATTTAATGTGACACTTTTTCGGTGGAAAAAATTATCTCAATACACATCTTGATTCAAATTAATACTAAATTTCTTGGAAAATCCTTATTTTCAGTGGATGCTTCGATAAATTGATTTTTCTCTTTATTTAGAAGTAATTTTTAAATCAAATCAAATACACAGATTGAGTGTGAGGATTGATGGTTCCATCCTCACATTGCATTTGGAGTGAAGAGATTTTCACAGGATATTCTCTCGAGTAATTGAAATTAGTCAAATGATGGCAGGGAAATCGTTTCAAGGAAATCAATGTTGTGAAATGTGTGTAGAGATTACGATACAGAAAAGCAACATCATAAGGCAATGGTGTGTAATTCAGAAGAAGTGAGTTTGATGTTAAGATTTATGTTGTGTAAGACTGATTTTGGAAGATTAATTCAATAAAATTTGTAACTAGGAAAAGAAGAGCAATTTTCTAAAAAAGGTAGGTATAGTCAATGTTAGAAAAAGTATAGTGAATAAAATTGAAGCATTATTTAAAAATGTGCTGTTGAATGGAAAATATGAAAGCGATGTCTGATATACGTGGGGGATGATCCTGGACTTTATATTCAATTCATTATAGATATTAATTTTCGTATGATTTGCAAACTTTCATCAGAGGAGAGAAACGCTAATTTACACCATCCTCCACGACCATTCAGTTATAAATTATTTAAGAACGTTGTTAAGGTGATAAAATGCCCATTATTGCCTTGTGGGAAGTGAATTTTACCAGTTAATGTAGATTTAACTTTTAAAAGCGCATTTACCATAGCAGTTTCAAAATTTCAAACGGAAACTGTTTGGGACACATTTGAAAAGATATAAATAGAAAAAAAATTGAATTTTTCTAAGTAAAAATAAAGAAAATAAAGAAGTGGCCTAAGAGTTGATAGGTCGACATTATAGCCAACCGAGTATCCATCGTTATAGGCCACAATGTGTTAAGTGTTTGTGAATGTGGATTATTTCCATTACACGTTTTATAAAGTTTCTACCGAATGAGTGAGATCACTTGCAATTCTGCGAGCCACACATCGCAAGAATGCCAAAGCCCTTCGTCAAGACACTTCCTCGTCCTTTATTTTCCAATATATCATGTTCCTTTCCTTCTGCCTTTCCATTTCTATTCCTCCATTTGCTTCTTCGTTTCCTTTTACAGTATAATCTTCTTTTTTTAATAAAATAAAGAGGGCGTAGTGCATTTTCACAGCCGTGCCTTGGGAAGGAATGGGGGGGATCCGCAATTTTCATTCGATTCCGAATGACTAATCGTGAAAGCACAGGCAGACATGCTAAGTATTACGCCACGGCACCTTCCTTTTCGCCCCTCTATTCTTTTTCCGGCTTAATTAACCTTCCCACTTTGAATTTCTCCATCTATTGTTATGACTCTTTCACTTTCTCCATTTCACTCAATACTTTCTTGTTCTCCTTCTTCTTCCAATACTACCGTGCTACAAATGGCACAACAAAGCTCTGGAAGCCACAGGGTCAATAGCATATCTCTCAATCATACTACAGTGAGGAACGAAGTGGACCTGATCAGACCCTTGGATGTTTCGGATATAGTATAGTAATCGAATGGTTACAAGTAACGGTTAGGGAGTTAGATTGTTGTTGTGGATCTCGTTTCGTTGTTAAATCCAAAAGGTAAAACTTTGAACTAGAGCCTTGAATACTCGAAGCCTGAGTACCGGCCGGGAAGCACTATAGTGGGATCAAACTACTTCTGCAGATTGTTTAAAGGTATTGATTACAAAAGCCCAACTTTCTCATTGAGTTCACTCTTCTAATTCTTAATCCACTTTTCTACTGCATCAACCTTATAGATGTCTGCTTAAGAATCATTGTTGCTGGATTTTCAGTTGTGGTTTTTGTGTCTCTATACAAGTTTGCAATTAGATTTGGGGAGGAAAGGAAAAGAAAGGATAACGTGTGGAGGTTGAAAGTATTCAGGCAAAAAAGTTTAGAACTACATATGTTTTTGAACTCGGTACTAAAATTTCATAGGTTAGTATACCAACTGTCAACAAAGTTATCGCAAAACAACAGACATTCAATCCCCCACACTGATGGTAAAAAAGGTTTTTACAGAAGATTGAATTGGAAACCATGAGCAATGCTCCATCAATCCTGCAAATGTATGTATTCATAACCAATAAATCATAGATATCCTTGTCTTTATCCTTATCTTTATCATTATCCTTACTTAGCATAAAACAAAGTCACTTTCGCTGTCTGTTCGCTTAGATCTTTGAAACTACAGAACGGATTTGATGCGGTTTGTTTTTAACAGATAGAAGGATCCATGAGGAAGGTTTTTATGTATGTATATCTTATTCCCATATTCGCATGGGAACGGGAACGGGAAAGTAAAAAGAGAACTTTGTGCTTATATTAAAAAGACTCCAAAGAAACCAGGCCAATTTGAATTGAGAACAAAAATGGTCTAGAGGCTGAGAGGCAAGGAACTTGGAAAGTACTGGACCGATTCCAAAAATTCTGTCACCGTTAGAATGCCCCATTGCCCTATATATTCCCATATTCCAATTGGAATGAAAACTTGCAAACTACTTTACTTAATTTACTCAATTCGATCATTGTACTGCCCGAGCAACGCCAACAATTTAGTAAAGGGTCATTCCACGGTAACACCCGAAACGAACACTTTTCGACTCATAAAATTGTTAATCCTTTTGCTAAAATCTACAAATCTTGCAATTGAGATAAAGCAACTTAAAACGTAAAAAATAAAAAAATAATTAAAATGCTAAAATAAGACTTAGTAATAGTAGTAGTATTTCACTATTATTAGTTACAAGAAAAAAATGAGCTTCAGTTACATAAATGCATAAGAATTATATAGTAAGCTTTCAAAAGATAACATTAAATTAATAGAAGCTAGAAGTGTTGTTCACTCAAAATCAAAAACAATGAAAAGTAGTTTTAGGTACATTCTTTAGTTAGAAACTAGTAGCGAATGCACCGGATTAGAGTTTATAAGAAATTCAAAATATATTCCAAGAGAGTTTAAGTATGTGGGGCTAAATTTAGAATACTCACGTCATTAAAATTATATACAACCAATCTAAGAATGTTGTTAGCTTGATCAAAATCAAAATTAAACAGCCATTTTTTGATTTCTCGGTTAAATGAAAAAGAATTTTGGATATTTCGAATATTTGAAGGTAACTTGTTAAAAAGCCTAGGTATTACTGAAGTGAAAAAGTCTAGAAACTTGTGAGTATTGTTATTAAGAATAATAGCCAGACGTCTTTCATTACTACGAAGGCTGTAAATTGATGAGCCCTGATTCAACAGATTATCACTCCTAGAAAAAAATACTAACAAGACTTTGTAAAAGTATGTTTTCTATTTTCAAGATATGAACCAAACCACTTAAGTATGAAATCCCTGAAACCAACCTTAATTAAGTTTAGTAGTAGAATACTATGATTAACAGTATCGAAAGCCTTCGTTACATCAACGAACAGAGAAACAGTAAATTTCATTGCTTGTATAAAAATCTTATGCTCTTATGTAGATGCAGCGCCGGTATAATGGTTTATTAGTTAAGGGCATTAGCGGCTAAACCTTGCTCAAAATGAGTTGAGAGTAAGAGAGCTTACCAAATGGGTGTCTACTTTAGTACTTAACTATACTTCACTTGATCCTATGAGCGCCTTGCAGATAAAAAGTGAAAAGGAATTAGGTTTCGCCATACGGACGACGAATTAAATACTTGACTTCTCTTCACTTAGCCCCATACACGAGAGTCTGACGACTTGCTACTTCCGTCTTTAAAGTTGAGGGAAAAGAACACGATCGGTTAAACCTTGCGCCGAAGAAGTTAAAATAAAGAGAGCATTACATACGGATGTCTACTTTAGTAGTTGACTACACTTCACAGAATTCTATGAGCGTCTGACTTACAACTCTGCTATAACCCTAGTTGAGCTCGACGGCGTTGAGCGGATAAACCTTGCGCATAAGAAATTAAATTAAAAAAAGTTTGCTAAATGAGCGTTTATGGAGAACACATGTTCCTCAACTACTCAATCGCCTATATGACAAACTGCTATACCTACCCCACAATTTGAAATTTCTGTCAGAAGTAAGGTTAAAATCGACAAAAATCAAAGAGGAAAAAAATTGTTTATATTTTTTATCGCTGTTTTCTCATTCTTATATTTTGAATGTGCTTTGTTGCGAAGAAGTGGTCGGTCCTGATAACCGGGACACCCAAAGGAAAGTGATAATTCGAATTCTGTAAGGACTTCGTGGCGATACAACTAACTGCTTTTTAATGATTCTTCCTATCTCAAAATAAAAACAAACACCAAAATCAATATTCCCTCCCTATAATCAACTATAATCACTTAAAACGTTACTGCTCAATTTATGTAACGGAAGTCCCTTCCATTGAAGACAAAATTCCACAAAAAAAGGCCTAACAAAGTCTATTGTTGTCATTAAATGTAGCCGGAAGCAAAACAAATTATTTCCGATAATATTGCTTCCAATTGAGGCCTTTGGCAAAGACCGTCACGTTATTGGGACAAGCGTCCTGCAAACCCTCTTCTATTAGCTAAATTGAATTAATTATTCAATGAAATGAACGATAGGCATTAATAAAGACCATTTCAATTCCATAGCTTTAGATGTTTATAATGAGGAGGATTTGAGGGTGGTAATAATTCGGTTTAAGCTTCAATTCTGCTCGCCGCACAAGGCACAACCCCGTGAGTTCCGGGAACACTTTGAGCATGCAATTTCCTTTCTTAGTCAAAAATCAAAGGAAAAACCCCGTGACAGTTTCATTTCCACCATCTATCCCATTATAAGATAAAGCTCCAAATCTGTTTTTGCCAAATGCTTTTCCATATCTAAATGCACTTCCAAAACTTTTCCCAACCGTTGATTTCCGATAGCCCACTCTAAGCCTCGTCGACATCGACGCAGACGTTTCCATTTCCTGTAGCAAATGCCACGTTCATGCACAAAAACAAAAATTCATAGCCAAGCAAAATCTAAATGCTCTGTTGCATGGTTGGGACGTGAAACACAGCAAACATGTTGCCAGACGACTATGACAATAGAGTTATGCAAATGCCAGCACATCACACTCATATTTTTGAACCCAACCGCGCCAAATATAAAAAATAAAACTTTTGAAAAATTCACCACCCTCAAAGATAAAACCTTACAACCTAAGGCTAAGCAGTAAAGGCGCCTTGTGATGTCGTTGTGATGGTAACGTACTAGTCCTACGAATAATGCATGAACTAGAAACGTGGTACTTAGCTGCATATTATCAAAAATGCATGAATATTTTATAGCAGATATTACGAGCACACCACCCCGTTTGTCACCTTACCATCGCACTGGCACTGGATGAAAAAAATAAGGTCAAAAATAAAAACAAGACAAAAAACTGCAATATTAAAAGTGGATGGAAAATGATATGAACGGGAAACTATGGTTTATATTAGCATTCATCATTTAGCTAAAAGCTAGCTGTGTTGGTGAGAATTACCATGAATGTGGTCTGGCTTAACGGTGCAGAGGGAATTCCGGTAGCTTATTTGAAATTTATGGAAAATATTTCATTTTGAATGCGACGTATGGTTATGAATAAAATTATAATCCAGCAAACAGAATGGATATTAAATGTGATCTCTTAGATGATAACTATCTATCCCAACTATTTCCAAATTATGGCTTTATATGTTTTTTGTAAAAACAAAATATGAGTTACATTTGGTATGATTTATTTGCCAATAAAATAAATTAATGGTAGGCATGGGTTCGTTTCTATCAACCTGAGAGAGAAAACACTTCACTTGAGAGCAGAGGACTTTCCAGTTTGTTGCGAGGGATGACACCTTTAAAATAGAATTTGCGTTCATTTCGGGGTTTGAGTCACGACTTCTCACGTAACAGTAGTACGACGTGACGACGGTCCAAATCCAACTATTACACCACATCAGGTATACCCCGATTTAATAAAAGGTATTTGAAATTTTCGCCCATGACTTACCCAAGCTCAGCTTCAAATTTGCAAAGTATCTGGCATGACAATAATTGAAACAAAGTAAAGGAATAAAAACAGAATAGGCCTTAATAGAGCATGGTTGCATGGTACATGGTACATGCGCTTCCGAGAATTACCCATGTTCAGTAATTGCAGTACTTGCAAAACTCTCTTTGATGGGGTTTTTTGACCACCATTGTGCGGTAGCATTTGAATTTGAAAGGCTTTGCATGGAGATGAAAATGCTTTTGCAGTGGCCGACGGCAATGTCCGTCATCATATCGCATTCTGGATCATCATCTCATTCCATTGCATATGGACTCATTGCGGTAGAACTTCATACAAAAGCTAAGCATTCCTCTGTGGTCTTCTAATTGAAGGTAAAAATAGATTTTGAATGCAAAATGCATCAAACAGGAAAGAGATATGTGAGTTAAAGGCTGGTTGATGCTGTTTTGCCAACTTGTTGAGCATTTTGTCACATACCTGGAAGCCTCTACCTGAATTTACACTCCCTGATCCAACGTCCATTAGAACGATGGATTGAGAGCTCGAACTCACTTTTCGTTTATCGAAAGTGACTTGAAAGGACCTGAAAGACATTTCTGATTTTGATTTTAAATAAAATTGGTAAAGTATTCAAGAGTTTCCGGAACAAATTTTGTCTCATTTTGCAAAAGGTATGAACATGAAAGATATGAAATACTTGATATTGACAGACTTCTTATTTATATCGGAACATCTGTTTACACCTTACACGTACGAAAGTGTGTATTGTGTGTACACTTGATTCTTGACATTTGTAAACACTAGTTTCTCGTTGCCGTTGGAATATGATGAAGAAGTAAAGTCTATGTTATGGATAATATCACATCCTAATGTCAATACAATTGTTGATGTCGATGAAGTAAAAGCTTCGTTCTCGTTCCTGTTTGAATGGATGGATGAAATGCAGCTTATGCTATCGAAGGACAATGTTTAGCATCCCAATATTGGAAGAATTGTGAAATCAATCCAATAGTTTTTAGTCTCCCATTTTTGTTTCCGTTCACATACGAATGTGGGGATGAGAAATAGTTATGAACCTTTTCACAGAGCCACTAAATTTAGGTATATATTTATTCGAAATCGGTCAAGTCACTACGGAATAGTCTAAACACTTCACTGTGACAAGAGAATATTGTAAATTAAGATAAGATTGGGCAATTGGGCTAGCTAAAAATTGAAGAGAAAAAGCTGAAAAATCGTCTTGCGCGTTTCTCATTGTAAGAGTCGGACGGAAATATAATTTAGTTAGCAAAATAAGATCATATGAGAAGCTTGATGAAGCTCATTACCAGCGTTGCCATAATGTGCCCGAACGGGCCATTTGGCCCTCTGTTTTCAATTTTGGCCCTTGGCCCGGGGCCAATAAGAAATGGCCCGCATATCGTATTTTTTTGTATTCCTCAAACAAAATAGGTATTGTATGAAGCACACCCATATCATTTTATCCCTAAAAGTTGCATTGTGCTTCCTTCATAAACATTTTAAATCACTGAATTCGTTCATTCTTATTGCCAACGTCATGACATTTAAAGAGTGTTCAATGAGCTGTTCTAGAACAGTTTCAGACAGGTAAGATCAGGCTTTTGGTATTCAATGAGAAATTTTCTGTTCTTTTCTGATCTTTTTTGTGTTTAATGAGCTGTTCTAGAACAGTTTAGCAAAGCGTTTTCTGCACCTCCTTTTGAGCAAGATCAAGTTCGGTGAAAACTGTCAAAAGCAGCTGTTCTTTTTGCTCGTAGTTTTTTAAGCGCAATGTAATTTTGATTTGTTGCGAGAAGTTCAAAAATATAAAAAAAAAAAAATCAGGAAAATAACACCTAACCTTGTGCTGAAAATAAAATTACTTGTTTGTGACGAAAATACACTAAATAAAGTTGATATCAGAAAAAGAAAACTTTGGTAGTTTTTTTTTCATTTTTTTTGTTGCTTTTTTTGACAAGTTTGCTTGTTCTAAGTTTCTTGACGTTTTTTCTAAAAAAAAAAAGCCATTGAACACATCTTTAATAAATATTTATGTTGCCCTCTATACTTTTCTATTTTTTTTTTTTTACTTTTCTCTGTAGTGTAGTGGTAGTGGCCCGCATTTTTTGGAAATGGCCCTCAAAAAGGCCCTCAGTTTACTTTTCTTCGCGGCATCGCTGCTCATTACGTTCAATATACCTAAGAATAGAAATGGAAACTTAAGAGAGTTATAAAAAAGCTTTTCAAGAGAAAATATTATGTTTATTATTTCTCATGCCATTTTCAGTATACTTTACCGAAGAGCGGATCACCAGTGTAGAGCGGATAACAGGGAGAGCTGTGATCCCTTCGAGATCACGGTGATGCTCGTTGCGCTATACCGCGCCACACCGTTAAAGAAGAATAAAATGTAAAATTTAAAAGTTATAGCTTTTCACTCTTTAACTTTTATCTTCCCGAAAACAGCTGAGCTGTAATAGTTGAATTCTAAGTAAAATACTGTTACGGCCGATGAAATATCTAGGCTGTCAGTTAAGAAATAAAACAAAGAGATTGAATTAGAAGGGATTGAGCATTCAAAATGACCCACCGCCTTGAGCAAAAAGAGGATATTAGACCAGTTTTCCCCTTGAATAAGATGGATAAGTTCCAATATTAGGATGTATAGTGGAAGTAGACATGGCCGAAGGTAAACAAATTTACAATCACAAAATTAGCAAAGCTTCAAAGAAAATGAGTTTATAAAGATTTTGCTTTAAACAGGAAGAAAAATTTTCTTTTCAGAAACAGCAAGAATAAATAAATGTAATGATTAGGGTAACTCAAGACGGTGGAAAGCCCCGGGCCAAGTGCATTTCTCTCAACCATAGCATATTATAATTTATAATCTTGGGGAATGGAAGGGACCTGCAATGTTTTTCTGAATCCGAACTCCTAACCCAGAAAGCGCTTTTCATGGCACGAAATTACTATCGGAGAAACTGTCAGTACCTTGCGAAAAATGATAACCGTAAACAAAAAATTCTTCTTTTTTTCCTTTTGTTGTGATTTGATCCTCGAACCTCTTACGTAAAAGGCAGCAAAAGAAGGTAAAAATTTCAAAATTTTAATAAACTGTCAAGGTGTTTTTGTGTCGGCGTTAAATGTGAAATTTTTATATGAAGTTTTTACTTCATATAATTGCAATGTATGAAATTTAAGTAGACTGTTATTAAAAGTAGCTTTCAGTGTGGGAAGTTACTAGGAAAGAGTAGTAAAAGTCGACATTGCCTATTTTATTCGATGAAAAATTTCAAATTGATTTAAGACTTCCAAGTTTATACCTAAGTGGTGTGCAATCAGACCAGTGAAAGTAGTCTTCCAAAAGCCGGAAATGTATGCTCCGGTTTTTATTTCTACTTTCAAAAGGCAATCAGACCTTTGCCCTATATTGCCATTCGAAAGTGTCATTTAGAAGAACCAGAAGTATGATGCACATTACTGATTTTTCCTTCTACAGAATGAAATCACTTAGTGCAGTGCAGTGCAATAAGCTCCACGACACTAAGACCCTTGTTGCAAATAAGTTTTTATATCACATGCACCCTGCAATATTTTCTTTATGTCATCGTACAAGTTCAGTGTTATTCCAATTGGTTACATAAGCGACTAGTTATCAAGCACTATGTTCACTAGCACATGGTGAGAAAAGACATTTTTCTTTATGGATTGTGGACAGTGTTGGCAATCAGCCTTTATTATTTCATTTAGATTTTACAGAAAGGAATTAATTATTACAAAAAAAGCAACAGTGGCTGCTCTAGTTTTAAGTTAATTTAATTAGTAATTTTAAGAAAAACCTAAAAAGAAATTATGATCAAAGAAGCTAAGTTTTTTACAATTTTCTTAGTTTTTAATATTAGCTATAGTTACAAATAGATATTGTATCATTATAATTATTGAGTAATTTAGAGTACCCGCCTAGGGTCAGTAAGTTAACTGAGGTATTTATTATGTAAGCTAGTTTAAACATTTTAGTTAGCAAGTAAGTAGACATTAGTGATAAAAAATAAAAATTTAAAACTGAACTAAAAGAATTAATTATTTTACTAGTAATAAAAAGTACAATAGAAAGTTCGAAAAGCATTGAGGTCTGTTGAAATTTCTTGTTGATCATTTGAGATTTAGATGCATCTGTTTAAGAACTCTAGTCTCATCCTGAGTACTCCTGACTCTTTTATTTTTTCAGCAATTGAAGTTAGTTTGATTGAGACTTACGAGTACTTATGTACTTATTTACAAGAGTATTGTTTGATACACATTAAAAATAACGGGGTTTTCAAATTGGCAAATAGAGCAATTGATCCAAGTCTTTCAAAATGGTAATTTGGACACAATCGTAGATCAGTTTTGCAGATCCCTACCTCTTAATTCATCAACACTAACACGAATCATTTGTCAGTTGGATGGGCACTACTTTCACCGACAGGAAAAAAAACACTTACACAATAACAAAAAGAAATTTTCTCGTTTTCTTGTTCCATTGGAAACGAAAAAAATAGCAGTTCTTTTAATGAAATCCTTATTTACCAACTGAAAGCCTCATAAATTATTCATAGCAAAAAGGCATTTTAAGCCACAAAAAGGCACTTAGCTCCTTGGCTTTTTCTAACACTTCCGTGTTCAACTAACCTCATTGGGTCCGTCCTACATTCCCAATCGAAGTAAATACAATTTTCGGGCGTTATAGCTAACTGGGTTAACTGCACCAAACAGCAGGTGTAGTGTAATAAGGACCGCAGCTTTAAGATCAATCAATATTACGTTCTACAATGAAGAAAATAACTTTTACAATGGTTATAACAAAATTCCACATTTAGGATTACAAAATGAAAAAGAAATGAGCGTGTTTGAGATTGTGACATTATTCAAAAATTCAAAAATTTGGTCGCATGCTCAAGACTTAGTGCATTTCTTTAATCAGTAACAGCTTCAAATTGAGATCACTTATAATTTTCAATCAGTTTCCAACAACTTGGTCTTGTTCTCGGAAAACTTGCCAATCTTGTACGTTTAAAAAATACTTTATTTGATCGAATTTCTTATCTCTCATAAAATAATGTATTTGTTACTTAAATCGACGTCTAGGATGTCATTTTTCGAGGGTTTTAATCAAAAAGGATAAAATTCTGTCATCCGAAATGACCCAATTTATTATTTAACCTTAGTGTTAGTAAGCCCGTGGCGTGATGGTGAACATATCTGCTGTTAACCCAAAGGTTCGTGGTTTGAATCCCAAAAGATGCAAAATTGTTTTTTTCCACCACTGGTATCACCTTTCGCGAAGCATTGGCGTTTCCGTTTGTGAATTCATTGCCTTGAAAACCGTTTTCGCAATCGGAATTGGCAGACAATTGTAGATCCATTTCATTCCCTTACAAGGTTGTGAGAAATGCGTTATGCTGTGTTTCCTCGCTCTGTTGCGCAACCCTATTAATCAATTTTTAGGCACTGGCTTTTTCCAATTTAAATTAGAACGATTCAAACAAAAATTATAGCGTTTGCAAGTTTTCTTATTCGATCGCACACGAAAAGGCAAGCGTCTTAAAAACTTATTTTATTTAATTAATTTAAATATTAAAATAACGTGGTTTTATTAATCGTTATAGCTTTTTATGTGCGAGTTTGGGATTAACTTTCCAGACGGATGTACAGCAACCAAAATAGAAAAATGTTGACCCGTTTCTGCATGAACTTATTCCAGCCATTTATCTAAAGCTACAGCCCAAAATATTGCTCGGAATATCACCAAACTTTGAACATACATAACATCATTATAGCATCATTAGTAATTACACGGATTACAAACTTCGATTCAAATACCACGGATACCAAATGATAGCACATAGACTTGCAATTGCTTCATCAAAACACGTGGAACTCGATCAAGAGATTGGAGAGTTTCAGGGATTGTGTTTTTTTTTTAGTCAAATAATAATAAGAGTTTCTGAGTTTCTCAAAACATAGCACCATCTAAGCACACGTGTTGATATATATTGTTTGTAGGTGGGATAACAACTTACAAGCTCTTTTCGAGATGTTGTAAAGTACTTAAAAAATGCAAAGTGGTACGTGTACTCGATGTGATAAGTCGCTCGAATGCTAATCGACCTCTCGAACAAACAATCAAATGTTAAGTATAAATAAAATCGATCATATAAATGACAAAAAATGCTTTACCTTATGTCTATAAACTTAAACACACTTTCCTTAGAATTGCCTTGAACTATAACTTGGTAAATTCGTAAAGTTTGTGATATTTAAATTAAATTAATTGAAACCATGGCGTAATGATTCACATAATGACATACCGCATGCAAAGAACTACTGCTCTTCAACTACCAGCCATTTTCTCACAAAGGACCTGTACACTTTGTACCAATGATTTACCAAATATGCGAAGCGTAATACCTTGCTCCAGAAGCAAAACAAAAATATTGTTCAGAAACAGTTCCGCGTAATAAATCCAAACAAAAAGTCTCGCCTACATTTTCCTCAAAAGCTCCATAGAAAATTTATCACAGAAGTCTGGTTTACATAGGTACTCCATCACAGGAGGCAGTAAATTCTTTCAGCTTTTCTATTAAACGAATTTCCTAAATTATTTCCGAAGGGCTTTTAATTAGTAGTTTATTCGCTTTGCCTTTATGGAACGCCTCAAGAAAATGTGATGGAGGCTAAATAATCCATTAAGTCCAATCCTACTGGCCTGGAATGACGAATGGGCTTTAGATTTTGATTACTGAAATATACGTCTCTCTGAGATGCTTCGTTATTCTACGCATATTTTAAACAGAATCTTATCTATTCGATACTAGGTAAGTATAATCAACTTAAGATGCTCACTCATAATTTCCATTCATAAAAAAAATATGGACTTGAGTTTTATTTAAGAGCTCTACCGTTCGAAGGTAAATGGGAAAATGTATCTTATGCGAAAACAAGAATATTTAAATGAAGGAAATAACTATTTGCAAACGAATCAAGGCTTTTGTATGAATAGAGTTATGGGAGTGCTTTTACTTGCGTTCTTTGGAAAAATGAAATTTTTGAAGTTTTGGTACTTGGATTCCTGTTTTTGCTTGCGATTATAGACTATAAGGCAAGTCTTGCAATCGTGCAGAAGAAAAATTTTGAGATAACAATCAAATATGACATTACGATGATAGAGAATACGAAAAAAGTGGGTCCTACAATTCTGTCTGTCTGTCTGTGTGTCTGTGTGTGTGTCTGTCTGTCTGTCTGTATATGGATCTACAGCCTGAACTAATAGACCGATTTTCTTCAAAATTTGCAGTTAGGGTCTGTGGAGCAGTCTACAGAGGGGTTTTTGGAATTGAGTCTCTAGGTCTTGAAATAACGGTACCTGCCATGCAACCGATATGATAATACTTATTTTTCTCGAAAACGGCTCCAACGATTTCGATAAAATTTTGTGTGAGGGATTAATTTTGGATTTTCTTTCTTATGATGTAATTGGAAAATTGATTTTGGAAAAGCCTAAAAACGGTACCTCCCATAGTACCATTTTTTTCAAAACCGACTTTCTCGATCTTGGCTTACACGATCTTGACGAAACTTTAGATTTAAAAAGTCGTAAACTGTTACAGAAAGACTGCATATCAATATTAAAAAAAATTTAGTTGTGGAAATTTTTAAAAATATTTTTAAAAAAATTTGATATTTTGAAATAACTTCAAAACTATAACTTTGATTTTTTTTTTTAATTTTTTGTCAAAACAACTCTTATTAAGATCTAAAACTTTGCATACTCGACTTTTAAAAAACAGTTTTAAAAAAAAAGTGAAAAATAAAAAACCGTTTTTTGGAAAACTGCTCCAACGACTTTGATTAAATTTTCATCATTCATATGTATAAGCTATTGCAAAAGAATGGCGTTTTTAGATTTTTGCTTGAAACCTTTGGAATATTTAATTTAGTTTTTTCATTATTTTACGTGATTTAATTCAATTTTCATAATTAATGTGTAGCTGGCAGCCCTGTACCACAGAATATATTATAAAGAGCTAATACCAAAACCTTTAACTCAGCCTTTAGATTTTGATATCGTACTTAGAACACAATCGCAAGTTCGTGCGACCCAGTCGTGCCCTTTTTTTTATAGGGTATGTATTTAGCGAATTTGTGTTTTCGAGATTCTCAAGAATTTTATGCTTAAAAAGGCATCGCCTGTCATCAAATCCCTTTCATGGCTCCTCAAGAGCTGAAGTGCCCGTGGCATGTTTGCCTGTTATGTGGGAGTTTTCTAAGAATCGACATGAAGTTGTTAGATCCAGAAATGCGTTAGGCCCAATGGTCTCCACAACAACGTCACATACTTCATTTAATCGTCTGACTTCAACTTTGGAATCAACCTATCTTCTGAAATAGTAAGTGGAGAATGGTTTTAGATGAAGAATGAGAGAAGACGTGGAAGGAGGATGTCTAAACTGGCAGTGGGCTGTTAAAAATGATACCCAGTGACAGCACAAGAAATGGTCACCAGAAGTTGATGAAACTCTCAGATGGCTTTCTAAACTTAGATCCAAAGAGATTGTTTTTTTTTCACGTCGAAAAGATTTCTGAAAACACTATAAAAGTGTGATCCAGAAAAAAAACTTAATGTCTTCGAATTAGTAAAGAATATTCATAATTAAATGAAAGTTTCGTCTCCTTCTTATTCAAACAACTTCCAAAAAAAGGGGTTTGATTTTTGTCTAGACCTCTTGTTGAATCTATTTTCTCCAAAATGTGTCCCTTAATGGTAACTATCTTACTTTAACCGAGACAAAACCCACTTGGGACAGATTTACTATTACATTATTCGTATTCGAGCAATCGTCCCTTCGCCACGTTAGCCACGTCATCGATTCATTCCTGCCGAATGACTGTGCTTCTCAAAAGCCCAATTCTTAACTGATATTCAATAATAACTTTCACAAGTTGTGCAAACACTGTTAAGAGTTAAACAAACTGTAAATCATCCAAAATTGAATATTTTATGTATACGACATAATCAGCTTTGGTCTTATGTGCTAATGTATTTCTTTTACGAAAATTCTGTCAAACAACTTAAGTGGTATACAAAAGGACAATAGAAGCAAGCAATGGCCTATACCATTTCCACAAAAGTAACAAAAGTCCTTCGCCAACGCACAAGTGTAGAGTATATCAATCGGATCGTATATGCCTGTCCGATTCGCCCACCTCCCAAAACCAAGAACACTGGAACTCATTAAAGGGGATACCAATCGGATATAAGTGAAATATTTTACGTACTTTTATTACCTCTTATCGAAGTATAAATGTTGATCTTTATTGAATGAGTTTGTAGGTATATTTGTGTTTTGTGTAGCTATGAAATAAGTTTTTATTCCCCAGTTTTCTTTTTCGTTTTACTTACCTTTCAATTGTCTGCCAAGTTGATCACAGGGACTTTTCTCAAGGACACACATTATCTGCCGACTGACAATCACCTGGTTATTTAATAGTCTTGTTATATTCTTATCATCGGAACGAATTGCGGCTGCCGATGACATTATCAAAAGAATAGACATAGTACCAGCCCAAACCATAATCGACGGCATCTTAATGGACATTTTATTTCAAAAGCTTGTTGTGGTTAAGAGGTCCTTTATATCTGTTATGTTATATGTTAACAGCAATTCACAATCACTCAGGTTAGAATTTCCCAGTCCAGATTTGATTGGATGTTTCTTTGACTATTTTATTTATTTATTTTTCTCTCTGTCAAAAGGAAGCAATTAGGAGTGTTTCAAATTTCAGTCGACAAGGATTATGTAAACACCAATTAAGAAACAATCACAAGTAGCACTTTCAGACTTTGGTTTGTTTTATTTTGCAAGAGTGTGATGATTTAGATGAAGAAACTCGTAAAAGTTGGAATAAAGCCGAACAGAGTTTTCAAAGGACACAACATATACGTTCAACTGTCGGAGTTCAACTAAACTAACCAAAACAATGTTTGTGTTTGGCTAAAGACGAAATGGTTTTGCAGATTTTTCGGAGAGGAAATGCATCAACTTTAGCGAATGCGCACTGATTACATCGGAATTGGATGCGGAGGAAGGAGGCTAACAAAGATGTACTTTGCAGACGTAATTTCTCTCATTGTCAGTAAGATATTTATATTGGTCTGGTTATTATCCTTATTGCCACAATCATCCTTCATTATCATCGTTGGCTTATTTTTTTTTCTACTTTGAATATTATGTTTCATCTTTGCCGGGTTGAGGTCCTACGCAGTGAGATTTATAGCTTTTTGCTCTAATAAATTTAAACAACTCTGCCACTTTGTTTCATTAGGAGTGCTATTAGAGTACAATGCAAACAGCTTCTTATTGGTTCGGTTTAATGAGCACTTATAATATTTAAAAATGAAAAAAGTAATCAATGTTGATTGCTTGGCTTCTAAAACAAATCAAGGATGGTTTTGGGAATTATGAGTAAGACTGCGTAATTAAAAATTTTGTTCTTGTGTTTGAATTTTTCTGTTTTTCCGTTTTTGTCTGTTCAGCTAGTGTGTTGGTATATGCAATTATTATGTTTTGAATGTGAGTGGTTTTTGTTTGAAAGCAATTTATTAGAATGAGAAATGAAATGAAATCATACAACATTTTAAATGACAAAAAGTAAAAATGTTTTCATTCAAATGGTTTTTCTTAAGATTTAGGTGATTGAAAAAGAGCTAGGAACCAAATAGGTCTGAATATGCGAAGATGATAAGCCGTTTGTTTAGAAGAAACTTTAAAATATATCCTGGATTGAGCTCGTTACGTAGAGTCGCAAGTCTACAATCTTATGCCGATTCCAAACGGCTAATTTAAAATGCGTACTTCATTATTCTCGGAGGGCTGAGCAATTCCTCGCTGTAGCTGATACTCGTGAAAACATGTTTCTCTTTGTTTGATGTTTCTAGAATTCGACCTCGAACATCTCATGCAACAGACGGATATGCTAACCATTACGCCACTGACTGGCACCATGTTTTCTCTAACACTTTAGGTAAAGTGTGCATCGCCAACGGATGTATGTAGGTTACCTACGAGTTACCTTAATAGTTTGCTTCCTTTCTCAACTCCTAGAAGTGGTTATAGAGAGGATTGATTTTCTAGTGAACAATACGTTTTATATCTACGCTGATGTTGCTTTCTGTGTATTTCGCGGAGCCAAGGTAGACAAAGTTTTGTATGACTTCGCAGCTCAGACTGATTCTTTGCTTTATCAACTTCATTGATGTTAAAATGAACGCATTTATTTGTTTTTTTAATGTATATAGCGAGCCTTTCCCGCAAAATTATCGTAAGCGACATTTTAATCAAAATGGTTTTTCTTATGCTTTTCAAAAGTTTACATTGTTTCGCAGTTTTCTGCATTTTTAGTTTTACATTATAACTGTTTTACGACAAGTTTCAGCGAAAATAAATTTTATCGTACAAAGAAAACGTCTTCCTATAGAACTTCCTTTTTGTCGCTTACGATAAATTTGTTTTTGTCGCTTACGATAAATTTGCGGGAAGGGCTCGATATATTTTATGCTTTACCCTTATCTATTTTTGCAGCTTCTGTTTCAATCTTCGCATATTCCATATCAATGCCGCCAGCGGATGTGAATTGATGTTGAGTAAAAAGATTAGAGCTCTGGCGCTGATGTTTGACTACTGCACAATCCTTTTGGCTATGAAGTTCAGAGTGCTTTCTAACGACATCCAATGAATGAGTTATGAATAGATACAAAACTAGACGTAGCCTCTGCACAGCTGAAGGAACTGCCGTACGTAGACTTGAAACCGATAGGAAAATGGTGAGTGTCAAAAGCAAATGGCACTGATTTTTTAGATTTGGAAATCCTATCGATCTAAGAAATACTATCATGGCTCAGAGAAAACGTTTATCTTCTTCAAATATCCTCATCTTCAATCATTCGGCAATATATGTAGCTATGAACTCTGTGATCGCCCACAGCTGTCGATCGCTTGTCAATGTCGCTTATTACCAACAACACAGTTTAACACTCACCTTCTATGGGTGCCACGGAAAAGAGACATTTTGGATAGCTGCAAGGCCGCTGAATTGATCTGAAAAAAAAAACTTTCATGCCAATGTCACGCAACAAGGACGAACATTGGCATGCCTATCACCATGTGCAAACATATTCTCAAGCAAGATGTGACAAACACTAAAAGGAAAAAATGCCTGGCAACCGAAAAATTTGGCCAAACCTGGATCTGAATCGTACAATAAGTTTACTATCCCTAAGCAGAATGCACCTTAATTCCGCAATTGGTGTTATTATCGGACACTGTCCCATAGATAGCAATGCCTTAAGGCTCAATGTTTCATCAAATGAAATGCGGAGGTTGCATGCCCTTATAGACAGCTCACAAGAGTATAATTAGTGAGGCAGTTAGTGAAATTCTCATGTGGTGTTACATTTCACTGACCATTGGTCTAAGTGTGTCGGTCGTTCTCTCGACGTTTTAGGCCAGACAGGATTTTGAATGCGAAGATAAGAGGACTAATTCCTTGATATTTTGCGCAACTGTGAAGGTCTCCATTTTATGGGTATGTTTTTCCCTACTTTGTGTCCCTCCAACTGCCTTGAAAAACTCGTTAGTAAATCGAATATTTAAACCAAAACCCCCATTTATTCGGTTTAATACAAGCTAATTCTCAATCTAACTTAAAAGCTAAGAAACTAATAGCTAACGCTAATGAGGAGGCTAATTTAAAAGATGGAGTTTTAGGCAGGTTTAGGTGCTGAGGTTGAAGTCAAAACTGTTAAAACTCGAGGGAGAATTAAGGGAAAGAAAGACCTCTCAAAGCAAATCGAAGAAAACGGCGCTGAAAATTTTCAATTTTAGAAATGTGATCTTGTTGGAAAGGGGACCAGACTTAAGATTGGGTTACGTAAGGATCGGAGAATTCCTTTGACCACCGCTTAATGAAACACTCGGCTAGTTTCTCGAGCACAAATGGAGGTGATTTTTTGAAGGCGTGAAAAACAAACTATAGCTTCAAATATTCTGTAATCTTAGGAGTTTATTATACGTATATTCATTCAGGAAATTTCGAGTTAAAATATTGAAATCCAAGAGAGATATGGACCATGTCTTGAACTCCTTGAAATTAAAAGACGGATAAAGAAAATAAAAAAATGGTGTTAAAGTATACCCTTTTTCCCATAAAGCCATCTATAATTGGAGTGAAAAATTGTAAATTAAAATGATAAAATAGCCGCAATTTAAAAAAAGAGGTCCGAAAAGTTGTAGATGGCTGCATGTAAAAACATATTGTGGAACATTAAGGACGAGGCAGCTGTCGGGAGTCCCCGGCTTTGTGATGGGTGGAGTTCGAGCGCTCTGCCATTTCAAAAATATCCAAGATGTCATTCCAATATTTTAGGACATAATTTTTGAGATGTTTACCTATCGAAAAATGAAAAATGAGATGTTTACCTATCGAAAAATGAAAAAAAAAATCGATTTTTTGAAAATGGGAAACTAGCCGAACCCTTTAAGTCTAATATCAACAATATGTGAGATGATATGAAGTCCCTTGTCGCAAATGACGAATCTTATCAACTGGTGAAATTTGTGATGGAGATAGCAGCGGTGAGGAGATTTGATGCGCTTACGAGAGAAGGTAATAAATTGACACTTGGAAATTCCAAGCAGTTTTTAGAGCACCAGACAGATAAGTTGTCGAGATGGGAAGTAAAATCGACTTCTTTCCATTTTTCCAGAAAGGGTGAATAAGACGAATTCAACAAGATTAGTGGTTATTGATCTGCCTTTAAAAAGAACTACGTTGTCGAGTGGAAATGAGAAGATTTCGAAGATTTTGGGTATATACGAAAGTTTTGCTATCAGGCGGTAACTTTCAACATCGCCTTTTTTTTGGATAGGGGTTATAAAAGAGGGTTTCCATATTTCAGGAAATACTCGATAGTGCGGCAAAGAAATGGACCATCCGAGAATTTTGACAAAAATTCAAAATGAGCAACGCCATTGACAAAAGCAATCAGAGATACAAACATCTTCTTATAGACTAACGAAATAAGTATGCGAGAGAATAATATACATACAGGCAAAAAACAATATAAATATATCAACGTGTTATATATGTACATTCTATAATCAACTTAAAAAATGCAGTAATAGCATGCGTTTAAGATTTAGTCTACTATTATGAAATATGATATCAATAACATTGGAAATGCTATTCGTTTCTCTTACACAGCGAGATATAGGCTCATTACGTGCAGAATTAACCCTGTGCTGCCTGTACGGTACATAAAGATTAAGTAAGGACAAGAGAAAGAGACACTTATATCATATGATAATATGATGCAACAAAATATTGAAGGTAAACATTACAAAAAAAACTTTACGTCTGTTTTCAAAAGACTGAGTTTGAGTTACGATAAGTTGACATCTTGTAGAATAGAGTGGCATTTCGATCTTCCAATTTAGTTTCCATACTTCATACTTCGTAAATTTTATTTGTACACGTTCAATTCTAAGGAAATGAATGATGTAACATAGGGATTCCAAATTACAGTGCAGTATACTAAAATGGATCTAACATAAGCAGAATAAAGTGATTTAAGCGTGTATGTATCTTTAAAATTCGTTGAATTGCGTTTGACAAATCCCAGCATTGAATTAGCTTTAGCAACAATATACTCAATATGTCTAACAAAGTTTAATTTAGAATCAAAGATTACACCAAGATCTTTTTTTTTCAGATACTCTTTCAAGAGCATGGCTAGTAATTTTGTACTAAAAGAAAATTTGGTGATGACAAACGGAAAAACGAAAAACATTGACACTTTGAAACGTTCAAAAACAATTGATTTAACATACACAAACCAGTAAGTTTATGAAGTTTTTCTTGTAAAGAAAGGCAATCATCAATCGACTTTATACAGCGATAGAATTTTAAATCATCTGCAAAAAGCAGACTAAACGAATTTGTAAAAATATCGTTTATAAACAAAAGAAAAAGCCACGAAGCCATGCTGAGAAAGAGATATAACTTCTTTGACCAAAAAAGCCAATTTTTCATAAACTATCTTTTCAAAAACTTTTGGAATTGTTTCCTGTTTGGTTCCTGTTTGGAACCAGCTTTGTGAATAGGACAGACAAAAGATTTCTTCCACTGGGAGAAGAATTCACCATTCGAAAGAGATTTGTTAAATATACAAATATACAATATATAAGGAAGAGACTCTGAAAGCACTGCAGCACACTTTTTAAGAATAATTGGTTGTATTCCATCAGGCCCTAGCTCATTATCACAAGCAGTTTTCAACTTCAAAAATATTAATATCAATATGCCCAATATGTACAAGGTTTGTAGAAAATTCAGGTCTTACATAATTTAATTTAAAATATGGAGTTTTAGGCAAGAAGTGCTGAGGTTGAAGTCAAAACCGTTAAAACTCGAATTAACATTACTCAGCATTCGGGAGATATGTTCATTTGAGCCACATGACGTTCCATAAGATGGTAGGTAAAAGATTAATGTTAAGTAAGATAGAGTGGTAAAGGTAAAGGCTTGTGCAGTCGACGATTCCAGAAAAGACACGTTAAATGAAGAGAATATCGAATATTTCTCTCCGATCTTTTAGCGTGTTCATGCTGAGAAGCTTGGTGTTATCTAGGTAAGGAGGGAGAATTAAGGGAAAAAAAACCTCTCAAAGCAAAGCGAAGAAAACGGCGCTGAATATTTTCAATTTTAGAAATGTGATCTTGTTGGACAGGGGGCCAGACTTGAGATCGGGTTACGTAAGGATCAGAGAATTCCTTTGACCACCGTTTAATAAAACCAAATGCTGAATTGACTATTATTATTATATCATCAATATGTGAGATGAAATTAAGTCCCTGGTCGCAAATGACCCCGAGATCACGAATCTTATCAACTGGTGAAAGGGTTTGGGTGTGGACTGTGGAGGAGATAGCAGTGGAGAGGAGATTTGATGCGCTTACGAGAGAAGGCAATAGATTGACACTTGGAAATGTTTAATTCCAAGCAGTTTTTAGAGCACCAGATAGATAAGTTGTCGAGATGGGAAATAAAATCGACTTCTTTTCCTTTTTCCAAGGCAGAAAGCAGGTGAATGAGACGAGTTCAACAAGATTAGTGGTTGTTGATCTGCCTTTAAAAAAAACCATGTTGTTGAGTGGAAATGAGAAGATTTCGGAGATTTTAAGCACATACGAAAATTTTGCTATCGGGCGGTAATTTTCAACATCGTATTTTTTGCCTTTTTTGTGGATGGTTATAAAAGAGGTTTTCCATATTTGAGGAAATACTCCTTGGGAAAGGGATAAGGTGAAGATTTTTGAAAGGGGTGTATAGAAAGCGAAGACGAACACTTCTTTGGGAGTATGGCATATGATCAGCACCAGGTATGAAATCATCATTAAGTTCATTAAGCTTTTTCTCAATAAGAGACGGTTCGATAGTGTGGCGAAGAAATGGACCAACCGAGAATTTTGGCAAATACTCAAAATAAGCATCGTCATTGATAAAAGCAATCGAGAGCTTTCACGTTAAGCCAAACTTCTTCCAAGTCGGAAATACGGCATTCTTATTGAACGTTCACTTTGGATTTCCAAATGACAGCAGTGGCGGATTTAGCTATAGGCTGAGTAGGCTGCAGCCTAGGGCGGCAACTCCAGAGGGGGCGGCAAATATTTTGAAAATAAGAATTTTTTTCTCGAACAAAAAAAATTTTCAATAGAAATGTTACTTTTTTATTTTATTATGTCAACTTATTTTTATTTTTTTATTTTACAATCTTATGTTATTGACGTTCATGGTCGAGTTTCATATGACTGTGGTGATTATAAATATGTAAAAAAAATTTTGGGGCGGCTTTTTTTCACAGCCTAGGGGCGCTATTAGTCTAAATCCGCCACTGAATGACAGAGTATTTAATAAATATGGAATATCTCTTTGGTGGGAAAAAAGTACTCACATGGTCTTAAAACCCAGTACTCATAGACGCTTAATGTTTTTAACTCCATTCTCCTTTCTTTTGTTTTCCTCTGACCTTCTTCTTTTGTTCTACTTTTTTCCATCTACTGAAGGTGCATATAGTTAAGATATTTTTTTTTCTGTTGGAGGTTTTTTAAAATACCAGCTGGAGCACTCAGACCTAAATACCGGTCCATTGTACTACCAGATCGCAACCTTCTATTTGTTATAGCTTTCCAGATGTTCGGAGAAAAGCCAAAAGACGCTGCAATGATAAGGAGCCTAAGTTACCAGATCTCACCAGTATCTGTAATTTCATGCGAGAAAAAGCAGGACATTCACAGAGGAAGTGCTCTGCGGTGTCCTTCTCCTTGCCCTCTCTACAAGATTCACAACGTGTGTTATCACTTAAGCCGAACAATTTTAAATGCTTGGCAAAAGAGAAGTGCCCGCTGGCAACGCCAATAAGTATTCAACAGTCTTTTCTGCTACGAGGTAGCAAAAATGTTGCAAATTTCTTACTAACGTTAGGGAGCATACGTTTGGTCTGTCTGCATCCAATGAAGGCAGGCCATCTACGGTTGTGCTCTTCACAGATCCAATCATAGTTAAGATATAGCCCTTCTGTCTCTCTGCAGAGATGTACATGTACATATACCATAGATAAACACAGGTTTTCGATATTGACTGTTCTTTTTTTATGATACTAGCTTGTTCCGTCCAACAAGGGTAACAAGAGCTCAAATTATCAACAAGGAGCTGTGAGGACCATGTGAACTGATTTGAGGTTTTTACAATACTAAGCGGTGTCGATCGAGATTAAGATGATCGTTTCATCATTAGGCGGCATACAACGTGATTTGTCCAAAAATAGCTCAATAATCAAGTTAGGTTGACAATTTGACGCACGTTCGTCAAGCAAACTGAGATCTGCCACATAGGATGGCAACTTAGGAGGAAGGGGCCATGTGCACCAGAAATTCTTAACTGAGTTAAAATTATTCTCCATCGTTCTGATGTCAACTTTTACTTTCAAAAGCGTTTGGATTAAGGGGAGGACGGGCACTGCGGGGTCTGAATGAAACCTCTTGTGCCAGTTCAAATGTGTTTAGAAAATTAAGTCATTCGGATAAAGCTTTATATATATATCTGTCTTTCTCTTCATCAAAGGACAATTCCAACGAACAATCAGGCCACTGATTAAAATAGAAATAGCATCTGACGAGATGTATTCCGATGTATATAAAAACTCATACGAGTGTGCACTAGCTTGGCTTGTTTACAAATTAGGTCAAAGCACAAAAGGATTAAATCCACTGCCCACTTGTCGCACTCTGTTGCACAAAATCTCTTTGAGACAAATAAAGCAAAAACACATCTCAGTGCACTACAACAAGCTAAATCCGTCACGAAATTAAGAGGATTCAAGACTTCTTTAGCGCTTCATTAAATTCTCACTGAATTCAATTATGTAAGAAACTATGTAAGAACGAACATTGCAGAAATGAGGAAAACACTCCTGTACTGCAAAGGATAACTTCTGCGAGAGGAAAAAAAATACAAAATGAAATAAGACTACCAATCCGATTACGAGAATTTAATTTCCATAGCTAAAAGTAAGTACCTTTCCACACCGTTAACCCTCAGAAAATACATGAATGGAATAAGCAGCAATGGTGACTTTTCTCTGTCCTCTGGACAGGAGCACTTTATCAAAACACAAAACCAACGAAAGATGAGTTTTCTTTCATTTTTTTTTTTTTTAAGTTAAACAAAACAAAATTAATAGAACCGTGGTAGTAGCTGTAGAACATGGTGCATTCTACCATGTTCATCTACAATGCGAACAGCTCAAGTGCAATGTACACGGAAGAGCTTTATCATTGTTTAAGCAGCTTGTGCAAGTGCAAGAGCCCGCTGGCAAATGCGTTTACACAGGGGTTGTAGGTCGATGCTGCATAGACCCTTAACTTGGTATGTGCGAACAAATGCATGATACTCGTACGTAGAGAAAGTTCGTAAATATTTGTTTTTATTTTGTTGCTGGAATTCGTTCTGTCAGGATAGGTGTCAAAACATTTGTTTTTAAATTTTTATTTGCTTGACTTTATTTGGAAGTTGTCGAGGATATTGTTTTCGAATGCAGGAAGATTATTTTATTTGGTTGAATGGATTTAGTTGGTACGATTTCCGTTTTAATCGTTAAGCTTGACATAAAGTTGGCGCTTAAACGTACAGGTTGTATAGAAGTGTGTATTTCAAAAATGCTGACGCAGAACGGGGTTAAAAATACTAAGTTCTTAGAGCAGTGCAAGAGGCTTGTATATATGAGTCCTTGAAGCCTTACACAACTTTTATGTTGGCCCTTATCAAATTTTTTTATACTCTCTAGAGCACTGGTTCCCAACCCATGGGTCGCGACCCAAAATTGGGTCGCCAATCCATTTTCGGTGGGTTGCGAGCACAAACTGACATTCTGAAAAAAATCTTATAATTTGAAAAAAAGTATACATATGTATATGTATATATATTTTGCTATAAATAAATTGTGTGTATTTCATAAAAGAGCAAACACATTTGTCTCATATAATATACAGACAAACAGTTGCAACACAACAAAGAAGTGTGTTCCTTGTTTCAAATATAATAATTTTAACATCGCTAATAAAACATTAACAGCCGTATTTATAATCGCATAATAAACTCCGCAAAACTTTAAAACACGCTTATTCATTGAACGGGTATCGCCTTTCACGAGGAATTCGCAAGTCCTCCGTTAGTGAATTCGTTGCCATGAAAAGCGCTTTCTCAATTAGCCATTCGGAACCGGCAGAAAATTGAAGGTCCCCTCCATTCCCTCGCAAGGCTCATGGTTGTGAAAAATGTGCTAAGCCCAGGGACTCTTCGCTCTGTTGCGCCACCCTATTTATTTATTTATTATTCATTAAAATCCTATTTATAATCACTTTTCGTCAGTGAATAAGGGCTGAATTGCTTAAACGCCGATATGCGTGTCTTGAGCGTGTTTTAGCGCATAAATGTCATTTGATTCTGAGTATTGAGTTGTCATTCAGTGCTTTACTTACAACTTTGAGAATTTGAATAATAACTAAAACAGAAATGTACTCAAATTACATTAACTTTATACATAAAGTAAGCTTTTCTTCTGTTTTTGTAATTGACTAATGACTAGGTATTTATTTTATTAGCAACAATGACAAAAAGAAAATATTGTGAAGATTATTTAAAATTCGGTTCCACTTCATTGATCTCGAATTGCATCGAAAAGTCTGAATGTGGTCCTTGTAGTAAGTCTTTTGTTTTATTCACATGTGCGGTGGTTGTCCGATAAATCGTTTCCTCGAACTAAGAAAAGAAATTCAAATGTTTTTAGACGTGCGAAAAAAACGAATTTTCAGATATAGTGAAAAATTATGACTGGGTGATTAAGGTTGCATATTTGGCAGATATATTCAAAGAATTCAACTAATTGAACCTTAAATTACAAGGACATGATATCACTATATGTAATTCAATTTAAAGATCAATTGCAGTGTTTTGTTGAAACACTTGAAAACTGGAGTAAAAGGGTAGGTGAGCACTGAGCATAACATAGCAATGTTTCACAAACTCAGCGAGACCCTGGAAGCCAAAAATGAAAATGCTAAGGAAGAATTAGAAAACCTTATCATCAATCACCTGACTAATTTACAACAGGAGATTGCTACATACTTCCACGATTTGAATAATGTTCACCTCACACCAATCCAAGATCCTTTCTCTAGAAATCTAATTATTTCTGAAATTCCGGATACTCTCCAAGATGAATTTATTGAATCAAGAAATAATTATTTTTCTAAAGATAATTCCGAAACATCGTCATTGATTGACTTTTGGTGCAGTGTGAGAGAAGTTAACCCAAAAAACTTTAAAACTGTTAACGCCATTCGTTTCTACATATCTTTCCCAAGCTCAATTTTCTCAGTTTGTAAATATTAAAACCAAACCAAAAAATCAATTGGATGTTAAACACGATATGAGACTGGCCCTGACAACAACACTCCCTAGAATTGATGAATTGGTATCTAAATGTTAATATCAAGTTTCTCACTACGAAACTAATTACAAATATAATTATTTTTTTATTTGTTATTAATTTCCAAATACGCTAAATGTGTACATATTATATACACAATTGTGTAAATATATTGCATGTATGTATGTATGAAAAATTCTCTTTTCAATTAAATAAATTTGGCACTTTATATTTTATTTTATTTTGGTTTGTTGTGAACTTATTGTCATTGCGAACTTTGAAATTAGATTTCTAGAATATTCTTAAGTATGTACCTAATATGTATACGGAAAGGTTTGTAATTGAAAATTTATTCAAATACATTGGGTTGCAAAGTTTTCCAAAACTCCAATTTTGGTCGCTAGTTATTATTCTTTATTCTTTATTGTCTACGATTTATAATCTACAGACTTAACAATACAAAAAGTACAATATTATATACAACGGCTTAGAAGGTTGGGAACCACTGCTCTAGAGTATAGTAGAGTGCTTCATAAGATGGAGTAGAGCACGTTGATTCGCTTGGGGTGTCGTTGGGTATACCTTTATCGAGGAGCCAGCACATAAAGGACGGAGCAACGCCGACGAGAATGGGGCTACTATCGGCACCCATAATCAAACTTCCAGTCCTTAATACTCAATTAATAGCTCGTTATCAAGGAAATCATCCATCCCTTGAATTTTCCGGACATCATCAACTGAGTAAATGAAATCAGTTTTTCAACTCAAACACAGGACCCCAATTACCACTTCACCACTCAAAAGCACAGCACCATTGCCTTGAAGAAGTATCTTTTGATGGCATTTATCTTTTCAACTCAGCCATCTCTGTAAATTTTGGGAAACTCGTTAATAAATTACGCCTTTTTCATACTTACCTATGTCACTGCCATGCCAACTCCATTAGTCAGTATCCCTTCCTCTTAAATCTATTCCTGGGAGCGTTATTCCCAAACTCAATATTGAAATTGAAGACCGACAGAATTAATGGCGACCCCAAAGTTCTTCCTGCATATTCAGCATAAATGATGAAAGAATGTCATTCACCTTCTCGTAGCAAACCCAATCGAAGTCTGTACTTTGAACCATAGGACTCCGACATATTTCAGAAAATATGTTTATGCCTTCAAAATTTGAAAATGTGAGTTCCTTTTCCAAATAGGTACTCCCTTTGTGTGTGAATTGAAAATGTAGGAGCAATAATACCTCTGGGCGCCCCAAAGCTTTATTAAATATTTTAATTTTTAAGCAACAGAACGGTCCATTTGGGATTTTACTTATCATCCTCCATCCTTCATTGAGCTTAAATAATTGCTTTCGTTATCGTAGTTGGCACAGGATGGAGCAGGTGTAAAGGTAAACAATTCCAAATCCGACTACAACTCAAGCAAGGATGACCGTTCATAATCATTTTTTTTTTTCCAGAAGGACACAATGAGAACAAATGTTTTACAGTGTGGGAAATTAATTAAAAAAGATTCCATTCATTTACTCCCCGCGGCAGTGTGTGATGGAAACGAAAGAATTCTGCAGAATCCAATGAATTTCGTCCTTTCACACATGAATATCTGTTACTGCAGCAACGACGTTCGTTTTTTTCCATTCCATAAAATTCAAAAAACAAGACCCCCATTGCGTAAGGAATCTCTTAAATTCAAATTAATGTATGTGTCCTTACAAATGAAAAAGGATACAAGGGGGGTAATTAATTTTTAATTCGAGATACATTGCGTGCTATTTAAAGTTGGCTTCAATTCGCAAAAGCTAAAAGTTTTGTTTCCATTTTCTGTTGGTTTTAATGAGATATCCGGCCTGCAAGGACAAAAGTATAGTATTTTTCCTGCTGGGTATTTGTCTTCCTTTTTCAGAAGGCCCAGACGGATTAAGTTGGGATTACTTCTGACATATGAGCAAGGCATTGGGCTGTGTCGTCTAGAGGGAGAACATTGTTGTTTGAAGGCTTAAAGCTAAGGCTAAGGAATTGAATCAAATGGAAGGAATATAACTCAATTTGTCTTTGAAAGGATTAAGGAAAGGATATTATGATGAGGAACTTTTGTTTGATGGCATGTGTGCCGTAATAATATGGTTGAGCAAAATGAGTATATATTAAATGCAATGGAGAACAAGGTCAGTAGGGACTGTCGTTTTGCTTAGGGTGTCATAAGAACTCACCACACCACCAGTTCTGGTGTTATTGATTGCTTGTCTGTCCCACACTTTTTGCTCTCTGAATACTAATGTCCTCATTAGACAATGAGAGGAAGAATGTTTTGTGAATTCATATCGAAGCACTGTGGGTCATGGTCCGTCACTTGTTTGTTATCAAAAACTTTAAGCCCAACAAGGACGGACGTGGGTTGGTGTTCTTCCTACGTCCTCCCTTATAATGATTAGAATTTGCATATGGGACATTAATAAGACAGTCACGTAAAAGGAAAGGAAGAGAAGAGAATTCCAACCGGATCTGGTGATATGTTATATTTCTGTGCTCAACTGTTGCTTTGGGAAGATAGTTTAGAAAGGCAAAATGCTTATGTGACTCCACGGGCTGACAGATTTTTTGTGTGCATTCCGTCTAAGAAATAGAAGATAAATAGATTTTTACCAACTGAACATTTTTTATAATTTCTTCAGATGCACAGTTCGGAAGCAATGCTTCCATCTTCGTCTAACGCACATCGAATCGCTGCTGTAATTTAAAAAATTTCATCCCTTACTGCGACGCACTTGTGACTTATGACTTACCTGTTTGTGTGACGAAGCTGGCGAAAATTAAAAGTGGTGGGTGGCTGTTGATCATCTGTCGTAGATGTGTCTACGTGCGATCTTATTACAGAATTTTTGTTCACTTGGCGTACAACTAGTGATGGGGAAAAAAAAATACGGAAAACTTTTAGTTGTTGTTTGCGTGTTCAACACTTAGCAGAGACTCAAACCAATTTCTACCAAGCTAAAACGCTATCTGAAAGTATCCGAGAATTTTGGTATACGTTTTTATTTATGTGATCAACAGACAATCAAACTTAGTTTTATATCTTTTCATGTTGTTTTTACTTAGGATTATAGGTATTGTAATGTACACCCAACATTTAATACTAATTTCCTAATCGAAAACGTTCAACCGAAAACACAAGCGGCAGCACTATAATGTACATCTAATAAGAGGCGTTGCTTGAAAGTCAGTGTGTGTGAGTGTAGAAATATACCAGGAGGGGAAATGCTTTACAGCAAAATACTGGAAGAGTCTACAATGTTGAAATTACTGAAAAGCTCTAGATGTAATGTTATTCTATATAAATAGGCCGCTGATGCAACCAGAAGTCAGTTTTGATTATTATATAGTGATAATGCTAAGATTGAGTTTTTGTTTACAAGTGATAGTGCAAAGATTGAGTTGAGATCAAATAAAGTATATATCGAATAAAAGTATATCGAATTAAAGAAAAGAAAGGAAAAGTTTTATTACTGCGAACTAAGCGCACGTTACAGTATTATAAGGAAATTTTTGCAATCGTGCAGAAAAAAAAATTGAGATTACAATTAAATATGACATTACGATGATAGAGAATACGAAAAAAGTGGATCCTAATACAATTCTGTCTGTCTGTCTGTCAGTCTGTCTGTATATGGATCTACAGTCTAAACCACTGGACCGGTTTTTTTTTAAATTTTGTATTTAGTGTCTGTGGAGGAGCTTACAGAGGGGCGTTTTTGGAATTGAGTCTCTAGCTTTTAAAATAACGGTAGGTACCTGCCAGACAACCTATATGATAATACTTATTTTTCTCGAAAACGGCTCCAACTATTTCCATAAAATTTTGTGCGAAAGATTAATTTTAGGTTCTCTTTTTTTAAAACGGAAAAGTTTTTTTTGGGAAAAGTCTGAAAACGGTCCATCCCATAGTACCGTTTTTTGAAAACCGACTTTCTCGTTGATGGCTGGCACGATATTGAAAAAAAATTGTACATATTTTGAAAGTCCGCAATTCGGACTTTCGCTGTCGCAGAGAACTCCTAAATCTCGGATAAGCTGCACACGGTTTATGGAAATGTTCTGAAGATAATAGGATCTGGAGGGAGGTTTATTACTTTTACGAGAAAAAGTTATTGCTTCGCATTTGGCAATGTTTAACTCAAGAAAGTTTTTAGAACACCAAAAGACGAATGAATCGAGGTCATTTTGAAGCTGGAGAGAGTCTCGATCGAAGGTGATGACTTTGAAAATTTTAGCGTCTTCCGCGTAAAGTGAGATAGAAGAATATTGGATGATCTGTTCGACATCACTAATGGCAACAATGAAAAAAAGGGGTCCGAGATGGCTGCCTTGGGGCACACCGGAGGTTGCCACGAAAGGAACTGAAAGAGTAGAACGGAAACGAACTCTATATTGGCGGTTATCCAAATATGAAGATATCCATTTGAGTAGGATAGGGCTGAATCCGAGGAAGGAAAGTTTAAAGAGGATTAAAGTGTGAGAGATTTTGTCGAAAGCTTTGCTGAAATCTGTGGTAATGACGTCTACTTCGTTTCCTTTTTCCATCGCAGAACGAGAGAAGGAAACAAACTCAACTAGATTAGTGGTTGTAGACCTTCCCTTACAGAAACCATGCTGCTTGGAAGATATCATCGATTTGCACTGGAAAGAAAGTATTTCATACAGAATGCTTTCGAAAAGCTTAGGGATGTGAGAGAGTTTGGCTATGGGTCTATAGTTAGAAATTAGGTTTTTGGGGCCTTTTTTATGGGTAGGTGAAATAACAGATATTTTCCATAAGTCCGGTTGAAAAGGTTAGTGATAGGAAGGGCTAAACTCGATCAACATTTTTTAAGCAAAATAGCAGGAATGCCATCTGGACCTGGATTATACTCGTCTTTGAGTTTGAGGAGACCATTAAGAACAGTTGACTGATTAAAGCTTAGATTAGAAGGCCCAGTAGAGAAATGGCGAAGATATGAAAAGTAAGTCTGGTCTAGATCTGGGGTTTTTTGGGCAAAAGACAGTTTAAAGTAACTAGCAAAAAAATTTGCTATTGTTGTTGGTTCGTTGGAAGATTGGCTTTCGTAGTGAAGAGAAGGAGGGAAACCATTATTTTTCTTTTTATAATTGATAAACTTATAAAACGATTTTGGCTCCGAGATTAGATTAGCTTGGGTGGTGGATGTAAAGTCATTATAAAGAGCTTCATTGAGGTTGGAAAATTTATAAAACACTCCAATGTAATCAGAGTAATCAAAAACTGAACGGGAGCGTAGAAATTTATTTCAGAGCTTATTTCTCTTGTTTCGTAGCTCACGTAGTCTATGATTGTACCAGGGAGGGGATGTTGAGTAGGACTTATCACGCTAAAGGGGAACATAAAGTTGCATATTTTATCGTCCAATTGCACTAACAGCCCTTCTTTCCAAGGTCATGGATACGTTGATAAACCGTCAACTTAAGAACAATCTTGTAGAACGAAAGTTTCTTAATGACCGTCAGTACGGCTTTTGTAGCAAACTGTCCACTGGTGATTTGATGGCTTATCTCACTATCTAGTAGAACCAATCTTTACATTGTTTTGGAGAAGGGTAGATTATTGCACTTCATATTTCTAAAGCATTTGATAGAGTTTGGTATCAAGCTCTTTTATCGAAAATGCGTTCTTTTGGTATCGATGAGTCTCTTCTTTGTTGGATTAGAAATTACCTTTCCGACCGTTTAATACAAGTTGTATTGGATGGCTTCAAGTCTGCTACCCACTTCATATAATGCTGGTGTGCCCCAGGGCTCCATTTTGTATCCGACTCTCTTCCTCAAATTTCATAAATGAACTCTTGTCTGAAATTTCTAATCCACTTAACTGTTTTGGTGACGACTCGACCTTTATTTGTTTCCAAATTCACGTCCCTGTTCTTCGGATGTGGAACTGGATCGGTTGCGTATGATAAACTCATTGAATTCTGACCTTGACAGCATTGTTAAATGGGGTCATAAAAACCAAGTAGAGTTCAATGCTTCGAAAACTCAATGCTGTCTCTTGTCGTTGAAGCTTAACATTCCCCCATTGCCATTATCCATGAATGGTACCTGTATCGAAGAAACCGAAAAGTAGTCAGTACTTGGTATGTTTGTAAACGATGTTCTTCGTTGGAATGACCACATATTTGAAGTCGCCAAAAACGCTGCTACATGCTTAGGCTTCTTGAGACGATGCAGGAAGTTCTTCACCTCTTCTGATCTGGCTACAATTTATAAAACCTTCACCCAAACCTTCACCCAAAACTGGAGTATAACTCCCATATCTGGTCAGGTGCTCCTCAAACATCTTTGCGCCTACTTGATAGGATACAAAATACAGCGTTGAAATTGATAGCTCAGTTGTAGAATGGATTGATTCTCTTGAACATCGTCGAAACGTTGCCTGTCTCACTCTCTTTTATCGCTTTTTTCACAAGCAGTGCTCTAGTGAAATAGCCAGTTGCATTCCTCCCCTGAAACAATTTAGCCGCAACACCCGCCTCGCTAGGAATGCTTATCAGTTTTACCTTGAGCCTTACTTCGGGCGTTAAGGCAACTATAGAGATTCATATTTTAGTCGCACCACCCGAATGTGGAGTGTGTTTTACCTGGCTCTGTATTTCCCCTGCATTACGATTCACAAAAGTTCAAAAGCAATGTGCATCGATGTCTCCTTTCAAATCCTCTCCTATTTTGCTAAATACTCGCACTGTGTTCTACAACATTATAAGGGTATAGTCATAATCCCTTGATGTGCGCGTTAATTATAAAAAAAAATGTTAATATTGTAACGTGCGCTTAGTTCGCAAAAATAAAACTCTACCTTTCAATTTAATTCTACCACTTTATTCAGTATCTACTTTCGATATACACTTTATTCGAACTCAACTCGACTTTTGGACTATCACTTGTATTTACTCTTAGCTTTATCACTCTATAAGCAAAACTGCCCTCTGGTTGCCTCGGGCGGCCTATTTATATCGAATGACATGCCATCTAGAACTCTCCAGTTACTTCTACATGTTCTCCACATTTGCTGTCAAGCATCTCTACACTCACACACACTGGCTTACAAGCAACGCCTGTCATTTATACCATTCCATTATAGTGCTGCCAGTTGTGTTTTCGGTTGAACGTTTTTCGATTAGGAAATTGGTATAAAATGTTGGGTTCACGTTACAATATGTTAAAATTTTTAATTTTAGAAATTCTCATAATTTTTTTTTTAAATTTTGATTTTTTTTAAATATTTTCAAAACTGTTACTTTAAATTTTCTCAAATTTTTGTCAAGATAATTTCTAGCAAGATCTTAAACTTTGCATACTTGACTTTTGAAAAACTAGTTTTTAAAAAAATTGAAAATCGTTTTATCCAAAAACTGGTCGAACGATTTTGATTAAACTTTAAGCGTTTATATGTACATATATATTAGTAACTGCAAAATAATGGCGTTTTTAGATTCTTGCTCTGGAAGCCTTTGGAATGGTAAACTTAATTTTTTTTTTTCACTGTTTTCCGTAATTTAACTAAATTTTTAGAATTAAAGTCTATTTGGCATACCTGTTCCACCGAAAACATTATGAAGAGCGGATACTGAAATCTTTTACTTAGCCTTAAGATTTTGATATCGTATTTAGCACACAACAAGCAAGTTCGTGCGACAGAATCGTGCCCATTTTTTATATGTTTTTATGATTGAAATTCAAAATGTAAACAGCTCCTCCTACATAGAAGCCGACAAAAAATATCAAACTTCTTTCGATTTTTCTTGCTACAAATAACCTTTATACGGAAATGGAGGTAAATTAGAGAAAAAAACTAAAACCAATTTTCAATCAGCGATCAAGTGAATAATGTACTTGTACCAAAAATTGTTGGACAAATAAATTCAACAAAGAAGTAAAACCCCGGAGCGTAATTCCGAACGGCTAATTAAGAAAGAGATTTTCATGGTACGGGGAAATTGTCAATTCCTCTCGTAGGGCCGATATAAAAACATATTTTTCCTGGATATCGAAATTCGAAACTCGAATCTCTTGCTTAACAGTGAATTCACCCCTCCCACAGGCAGTTACTTATGGAAAATTTAGTTTTGTAGTACGGTTCTTCGGGCACGACAGTCAAGAAGTCTCTCTCTGAAAGGACCTCTTTTATTCTGATTCTGAGTTCCATCGGTTAGCTAGTTTCGATTAGTCATACGTTTATGACGAGTAGGGTTGCTCAAAAAACATCGATACATCGAAAACATCGATGTTTACTATTTGATGTATCGAATAAATCCGATGTTTCGCACCCTTTCGATGTTTACCGATGCATCGATGTTTTTTTATTCGATGCATCGAATGAAGCAAGCATTGAAAAGACTCACTCAAAGTGCCAAATCTAAAGTTAAATTTATTTCATATCAGTGGGATGGTGTATTTCATTCGATTGAATAAAGCAAGCATCGTACAATACACACTCACTAACAGTTACAGTACCTAACCAAATCGATTTCAGTGTTCTGTTTCTGTTTAATTCATGTCAGAAAACTGCATGAATGCAATCACTTGCGTTTTGGAATCATCCCCCGAAAAACAAGCCCTACACATTCTCACACTCACAATGATGAAACAAGTGTGATGCTTGTAGAAAAGTACACAACCCTTGTGAATACGAGCCTTCGCATTGCTTGTGCCCATGAATGACGAATGAATGGACCATGCAAGCTCAAACAGGTACACCATTCGCTTGTATTCGAAAAAAAGCGAATGCTCACGAATGATGAGGGAACGAATATTTTTTCATGTTCATAGATAGGTTTGAATACACATTTTGTGACCTGACTTGGGCGTTATTTATATTTTTTGAATTTTTTTCGTTGCCTTAGACACTATTCGCAAAAGCTCATACGCATACACATATTGTCATTGCCTGCCATTGTTTTAGTTAAGTGAATGAGAGTGAGAATCTGGTCTTGTTGACTAAAAGAGAGTGCACTGTGTGAATTGCTTCAGATATATATGAATGGTGTCTAAATGGTGTGTAAGGCAATGAATAAGTGAATGCATTCACAAAACGAGACATTCACTGCAGCTTCCTGATTCATGTCATACATAATATGCTCTCTTCTCCTTTACTTCATATATCCAGAGACAGACTACAAGATGTGCAGCTGCAAACGCGACGAGTACGCTTTGCTCAAAAAACATCGATACATCGAAAACATCGATGTTTTTATGCGATGCATCGACAAACATCGATGTAAGGTTACGATGTATCACATCGAATAAAACATCGATGTTTTTTTTTCATGAGCATCCCTAATGACGAGCCACAAACCAAGTTATTTACTTATAGCAGAACTTGAATAAGCAGGAAGCATGGTAAACTTAGTACATCATTACAAAAAAAAGAGTAAAATTGCTTGTTTCTAAAATATGTTTTGATAGACTGGTTATCCGCAATATACAAACGACGTAGTTTACATTGGTCGATTTGTTGAAACTTCGTGCGAATTAATGCGACTGTTTTCCTCTCTTCCTTCTCTGTCACACCAATTTGTCGGTATCGACTTGCGGTCGATTTGTTGCTTCAAACAAATGTGAACATATTCAATGAAAACAGAGTCTCATTTTCTTCAATATCCTTATAATGCTATGCAATTCATATATAAACTGCCGCAGTAGCGAAATTGGTAAACACAGAAGCACTGTGGTTTATAAACGAGGTCTACTTTTCTAAGCTAGTCGAACGTTAGACTTAACGCAAAATGTTTTGAACATTCAAATTTCTGTTTTGAAAATAACCGCCGCAATCTACCTTACCACCAATGTGTTTGCCTCGCACATAGATGGCGCAACAATGACATCAGCTGATTTTGTGCAGACCAACTGTCATCATTGAACTCACAGGTGTCAAATTTGAAGGCCAAGAAAATTCCTTGGCATTTAGCAATTTAGAATTTAATAATAAAAATAAGTTTCTCGCAACTCTCGGCCGGGATTTATTTTAACTTCACATTAAATTAAGTACAAAAATCAATTTTTCAAAATCGAATAACATCAACCATGAAAGCTCGTACAGTAATCGTTTTGAAAGCGGAATCGGATTCCACTGATACCTACGCTAGTTTGCTACAGGAAAACAATTTCAATGCAGTTTTTGTGCCAACTCTTGGCTTTGGCTTCAAGAAACTCGATGAATTACGACAGAAATTAATAAATGCCGAAGAGTATGCTGGTATTATCTTTACATCCCCTCGTTGCATAGACGCAGTTCGAGAGGCTTTGCAAGCTAGAGAAATGCCGAAAGAATGGCATCTATTGCATAATTTCGCTGTCGGCGAGGTCACGCATAACTTAGCTATGAATAAATTAGATCAGTTGTTTACTCGCGGCAAAGAGACTGGCAATGCAAGTAGTTTGGCTGATTTTATTATTGAAACCTTCGATGGAGACAAGGAGAAACCATTTTTGCTGCCTTGTGGTAATCTTCGTACTGATGTCCTACTATCTAAGCTAGCCGTCGATGGATTTCTTGTGGATGCTATTGAAGTGTACGAAACTATATGCCACCCAGAACTGGGAACTACTCTCGACAAAGCTTTGAAAGAAGAAAACGTTGAGTTTATGGCGTTTTTTAGTCCATCTGGTGTAAACTGCACCTATGACCACTTTTTAAAAAACAATTTAAGCTTCGAAGGTAAGAAGTTGATTGCCATCGGTCCAAGTACCCGGAAGTGCATGGAAGAGAAAGGCATGAAAGTGTTTCGCACTGCCGAACGGCCCTCTGTTGAATATCTCATCAAGGTTCTGATAAACCCAGCCGACTGCAGACCAAAGCTGGAAGATTAAATAAGCTGGTTGTACGTTATGGTAATCAAATCGAATCTTCTCATCCACCGTGACCTTTGTTAAGACGTGTGTGTGTTTCCGCAATCGGTAAACAAAAATAAAAGAAACGATGTTTTCCTAAACAAGACTGACCACACTTTGGGGGTTAACATAATTGCCTACGCACTAAATTTATTTTAAAAAGTTACATATTTAGTTATACCTATGAAAAACAATACAATAACATTTATCACATAATTATCCTTATTTATTTGGTTCTCCTGTGTGTTTTCCCACCATTTGCTTATACAGGCGCATCCGGTTGAGATTGCTCCGAGCGGCTAGTTCTGCAAAGAAATAAAATTTAAATGGTTTGTTTTGTTATTTATTATTGTTGTTGCTTTATAATTGATTGCGCTTAGTTTTAAAACTTGTTTGCTTTATAAAAGCTTTATTTGTTTATTTAAATGATACAAGACACTCTTTTTGTTGGAATAAATTAAACTTTTTTTTATAATTTTAATAAAAGTGTGTTTTAATTTTATTTTTCAATGGAATGGTAGATGCATCTGCTTTTTTTAACTATGCTTCTGTAGTAATTTTGGCTCATGTTTTTCAAGTACATGTTTTCAGTCCTGTAGAAGGTTGTTTGCTTTTATTGGGTGCTTTACAAGAAGATAATTCTAGCAATTGGTGTTTCAAAAATTCTATGCAGAAATGGTGAACACTTCATGTTATTTTGTAAGACGAGTACGAGTCTTACTTTACTATTGAATCTTTGAGCCTTCCGAAAGCTAGGGTGGCGTACGATTGACCCCATCGCAACGTTGCGATAATAAAAAACGTTACTTCATGGATTGGTGCACATAATTGAGATCTGGCGGGACATAAAATGTGAACCCGTCCAACAGATCGCAAATACCGGCAGCTCTAGTTTTTGAAAGGCTTTATTGGGTAATTGTCTTTGTTATTCTGATTTTGAAAAGTTTACATAAAATATTCTCTCAAAGCAGCTGAAGCTATAATTTTTCGTTTGAATTTGAAATGTAGTTTAAATATGTCATAAGGCTTTCTCTAAGTCATGAACTTTTTCTTTAAGCCCTGACAACGAAGGTTAGGTCAATGAGTACATTGCCTGACACACTTAGGCCGCAAGGGCCCATTGTGATACCACAGTGATCAGCAAGTTAATCACCTACTGATCTCAGAAACTCGATGAAGGATTAACGAGTTGATCACTTATTAATCTTCCATTACGGGACTAGCCGGTTAATCATCTGCTAGTCGGACCACGCGGAACTTTTAATGTATTTCGAAAGACTTTTATTGTCTATGTAAGCTAATTCGCTAGTATCATCGAAGAAGAATTCACCGTGATGAGTTTTCCTCCTATGAAGTAGTGCAGGGCATGAGCAAAGAAGGTGTTGAACGGTTTCCTCCTCCTCCTCGTCCATGCAGCTTCTGCAGAAATCATTGGAAAACACACCAAGTCTTTTGGCGTGTCTTCCTATTAGACAGTGTCCCGTAAGAACACCTATGGTAGAACCTAGATACAGGCGTTTCAGGGCTAACAAACTCCTTGAGCGTTTTGAGTCTACACACGGCCTCAGTCCATCTAGTGTTTGTTATCCTCGAAGAGTCTTGTCTAAGTATGAGTTTACTTTTTAGCGATAGGTGCACATATGTTGTTCCATTCTGAGCGTAGGAAAGTGTTCGTTCCCTTTCTGGCTAGTTCGTCTGCCATACAGTTGCCTGGTATGTCCCTGTGCCCTGGCACCCATGAAAGGTGAATGTTGAACTGATTTAACATCTCCCTCAGAGACATCTGACAATTTTGGACCGTGATAGATTTTGTGGAGACAGAGGCAAGAGATTTAAGGGCAGCTTGGCTGTCCGAAAAAATTCGAATATCCGTGGAGGATATGACGTTTTCTTTGAGCCAAGACAGCATGTTCTTAATCGCCAGAATTTCCGCTTTAAACACACTACAATGAGCGGGTAGGCGGAAGAAAAGAATGAGATTTAGTTTTTCTGAGTAGATTCCGCTTCCCACACCTTCGCTGGTCTTTGAATCATCGGTGTAAAAGTGTATCGTGCTTCATTTTCCAAAAGAGTGCCATTTTCCAAAGCTTCTCTTGAAGCAAGGTATGGTTACTTGGAAATTTTTGTCAAACACCAACTTGGGGGTGGTTAAGTTATCTAGAATTGTAGTGTGGCTGATTTGATTATTGGTCCTGACAACGAAAAAAATAGCTTGTTTCTTATCTGGACTTTAACTGACATGTAGAGGTGGTAGCCGCTAGTGTAAAAAGGTCTAAACTAACTCTGCACCTATATTTAATGGTGAAACATTTGCGATAACTTTTATGCTATTTTGGTTTGTTGATAATGCAAAGACGATGATCAGAAGCTTAGCCTTCAACCTTTTTAAGCACATATACTTTAGTTTTCTTATCAATTTTCCACAAAATACTTTGGTGGAATGAGAAGTAACCTTTGATAGACTTGCAGAATGTTTTGAGTTGTTTTTTAAGACTTGCATATAACCGATAATGTTTGTTGTTAAGATAAACTAATCTTATAAATAATTTTTTTTTTTTTTTAAATTAGTCCAATAGGCGAGTAGTTTTATCTAGAACCGTAACAATTTTATGATTGACAACGATTAGTGGGTTTCTCCTGAGTTGGGGGCGTGTTACTTTTAAAGCTAGACCAGTGAAGAATTCTTTCGTTCCACTTGAAAACTCCATGATAACCTTTATTTTTGGTTCTTATAAAACTCTATACTACAAAAGCACACCACATATTTTCATTTGAAGAGAAATACATGCCATTCAAAATTCCTGTGTTATATAAACTCGTCTCAATAGAAGCCTAGTGCAACTTTAGGGCGAGTTGAAGGCTAAGAAACGGTCAAACATTCAAAAAGTGTTTTGGTTTTCAAAGAAAAAAGTTTTGACAGCCAATGGTCAACTCCGGGGCTTGAACAAAAAAACCTAATTTTTTTCCTAATACGATAAAACCCCTATTAGACAAATTTTACATTCGTCAAAGAAGTAATAAAGGTGAGTTTACAACCTAACATAAAATTTGTATAATGACCTTGTTCCGGACGATTGGGAGGTATAGAATAGGTTGTATATTCTGTACCTCCTTATGAGGGAAGAACAGATTTGTGGAAAGTCACAAAGTCAATTGTTGACAATTACTTTAAATATTTTTGTGTATATTGTATTGTATTTTGATTGAAAATGGAATCAGTTGAACCAGATAGATAGATAGATAGATTTAGGAGACGGGTAGAGCTTGCTCAGCTCTGGGCACTGCGGTGTCTCAATGAAACCACATGTGAGGTTTCAGGGCAGTTCTCCTGCTCCTGAATTGAACCAGAAGTTAGCAATCTTCTGTGGGTGAATGAGTTTGAGTTTATCTAAGGGGTAATCTCATAGTCAAGTATTTGCTTTCTAAGGCGGAAAAGTGCTGGACATTCTGTAATAATGTGCAGAGATGTTTCTTCATTTTCGAGGCATAGTCTACAGATATGGTCCGCTACCAGCCTCATTTGGTGAAGATGTTTCTTTAAAGAACAGTGACCGGTTAGTAGTCCTGTGAGGTCCAGTAAGAACTTTGATGTTTTTTTAGTATATTCTGGCAAAAAGAGTTTTGAACAGATTTGGGTTAATCCGAGCTTTATTTGATTCCTCCAGTAGGATGTTCTAGGCAGTATGTTTGAAGGTGCTTTTATTTACACCGCAGAAGGGTTCAGGTCCGACGAATGGTTTAGATGCGCCGTCTTTAGCTAAGATGTCTGCCTTCTCGTTAACATCATAGCCTTTGTGTGCTGGGATCCAGTGGAGGATTACAGTGTTTTTCCTTGCTAGTTCAGAGAGTGACATGACTGTCTCTTGGACTAGTTTGGATCTTATGACAGGTGAGCTTAACGCCTTTAGTGCAGCTCGGCTGTCTGAAAAATGATTGAATGAATTTTGTTTTTCGTCTTCGATGAATATATTATTCTCGAAAATTCGTTAATGGCAAAGACTTCAGCTTGGAAAATGGACGAGTGACTGCCCAGATTTACTGAGAAAAAAATGTTCGTTCTGGGACAGTCGCTGAAAATGCCGGAACCTGTACCAGTTTCCATTGAGCCGTCCGTATACTAGACCATATCTTGCCTTGACAGATGAGGCTTTGTGTTCTCCCAGTCTTTCCTAGGGGGGGATGACAATGGAAAAGTTGAGTTTGAAGATGTACATGGGAATAATAGCATCCGAGCACATACTAAAGGTATTAAGTTTTTCTAGACTTTCCATTATCGACCTGATGTCCTTTCGGGTATGGAAGTGATTTTATGTGTCCTTGAACCAGTTGAACCAACTTCAGATATAAAATTATTGTTGACTCTAATGTTTGAAATTATGATTTTTTACTTTAATAGATACCAAATATCTTGTTTCCACTGTAAGATTACATTCCAAACAGCGAAGTTATGTGAAAATCAAGATCAACAGAAATCTCTCGAGCCTATCCATCGATTTGTTACAGCTGTGCGCCATCGTCGTGCGGTTGCAATTTTTACACGATTGATTTCTAGGCCTTTTAAAAACCTTTTACATTGCGAACTGAACCCTCTGTGTTTGAAATTCCATTTTTTTTTTTTTTAATTTAAATAAACTACCAAGCAACTATCCAAATGGTGAACCTCAAACTGAAGTAGAAACTTTGTTTTGTTTACAAAATTTACGTGGAAAGCACTCCCTAAAGAGAGGAACGTAAGGTTACAATGTTCAACCTTTTTATCTTCTTTACTTATCCCATTAAAACAAAGTGAGCATATTATGTAGGTCATGATCTGTGCCATTTTCGCAGTGCAGATTAACTTTACAGCTGATTCAATTTAAAGTGATTGACAGTGAATATTATTTCACTTTAAGCACATGTCAAGCATTTTGCTTCTGTTTGTTTGTTGTTTGTTTTTTATCATTCATTGGCATCGCCTAGATATTGATAACAACAAGGGAAATCGCCAAAAATAATTACAAACAAATCTGATCGCTTGGAAGTGAGTATTTATGATTTTTATGAATGTGAACACATTTTTAGTATTTGGTATGAACGTTTCCAACTGAGGGGAAAAAACTGAAAACAATTATTAGTGATTGAAACTACGGATATACAGCCGTAAGACTAGATAGGGGGGTTCGTTTTACTATTGGTGGCAGCTCGAGACATAGCTGCAGTTGCTTTAAATTTTTAGTCTCAAATCTTTACGAACCAAATTATCCATATTAAAGGTTCTTTCCAAAAGACTGTAAAGTGTAGCTGTGAAAGGAGGCAAAACTTGGTAACAATACTCTCAGCTGTAAACCTATCTTTGTGGACAGGGATAAGGAGTAAATGAAAGTGTATAGCTAGATAAAATTCAAAGGGTTATCTATCGTAGGTTTTTGTTTGCATGTATATAGAGCGTTTCAGATAAAACCAGAAAGAAAGCAGCTCACAGGAGATCAAGAATCATGGAATATATGAGACAAGTTAGAGCAGAGTCAGCTTGGTGTCAAAATTCAGCTATTTAAAAAAAACAAAAGCAGACATACTAAACTCTATTTTATCATTTTCTGTGGGGGGTATGTGATGTCTACACCGATGATATGCCAGAGAGACGGTTGGCGACTTGAAAACAACCCCGAATGCTGAATAGAATTATCGAAAATTTGACTGCACCTAAACCTAAAGATAGGTAGATAGTTTTTATTTCGGTATAAATTACAAACATTGTTATCACACATTATATTAAACGGCAAAGAATTATCTTTCAAATAAAGTCAATTAATTCAATTTATGGCCTTTACACAATGCCACAAACAAAACTCAATTTTGCATTCCATAGAGCAGAGGATATCTGAAATCGAAGATCATAATCTGTGATCCCCAACAGAAGCCATATCAGATACCAATAAACTCTATATCTTGGGTACCTAGTTATGGTTCAATAAATCTTCGGTTAATTACACTCGCACAAAATGCTTTGTTTGATGTCCGGACAAAATAATAAATAATATTAACATACATTTATTAAAAAGCTCGATAGTCTCAATTTGTTATTAGTTTTTTGCAATAAGCATTATAACCGCAGTATGGATTTTACCACGTTAGTCACGGCCTATCAAAATTGTTATTTTGGAACGTGAGCTCGAGTACCAATTGAGTTAATCTCATTATCATTTAATCAAAAAGATTAAGCGTGACAGAAAAGGGTTTACTGTATTTGGATTCCTCGATTTCGAAAACGTCGCTGCACAAAATAACTTCGTGGTTGTTTCATGTGACATTTTGATTTGATTTGTTGATTGGGCTTATTTATCGTTTTATTATCTGACACTTTTCTGCTTGCACAAAAGCTTCAGGGTAATTTATCTGACAGAAAATCTTTATCTGCATAGACTAATAACCCTAGACGTTTACTCCTAAGTACAGCTACGGGTTCACTGGGTACATTAAGACGTTTCAAAGAAACAAAAGCAATTACATGCTAAATAGCAAAAGCATTTCTTCCATTGAAACTCGTGACCATGTCGAAGCTTATGAAAATCGTTCAATCAATCAGTGGTTAGCTTATTTACATGCAAAAGACTTGTAATTGACGTTGTTTAAAATTCCAACTAAAACGATCAACAGAATATTTACATGACACTTACATATTACTTGATATGCCTTCACCGTCTCTGGATTCCTCATTGATAGCTGCAAATATTCAAATGAAATTTACACAAAATCAATTCAATTTGTTTGATAAAATTCACTTACTGTCGTAGGTATTTGGACGAACGTGTCCATTTGCTCCACTTGCGTTCTGATAACCTGGATACATCTCTGGAATGATCTGATCTGGAGATGGGTACATTGTTATGTCATCGGTAGAACCCTTGGGAATCTCTTCTTTGGGTTTTATCGCAACAGTATCGTCTTCCACCCACCGGTCTCGGAAAGCTGGCGATCGGAAAACTCCCACCAAAACCAGAAACAACAATACACAACAACCAACAGCAACGCCAACCCATGTTAGTACTTGTGATCTAGTATCTGGAAGCTCGTACTCTGAAATCCCATTTTTCTGAAGTGCTTCCCGACCAAATTTGGCCCACATTAGTTCCAATTGAATGTTACTCAAACCTGCTGGTTCCCGCGGTGTTAGATCCTCAAAAAAAGGATCAACAACTGTCGGTGTGAGAATGGTATCATTGTAGAGTGTAACAGCGAATTCCACTTCTATGCAATTCTCTGCATTAGGCCAGTTTTCAAAGCACTCTGCTACCCGAGTCAGAGTGACATTTTGAGGAGTGGCCTTTTCTAAACTCAGTTTCTCAGCCTCAATGAAAGAATTCGCGGAGCTAGCGAAGATTTGCTTGAGCTTACTCCAAGTTTTTTCTGTTTGTTCGTTCTTGGAAATTACTAAAAGTTTACTTGCTGTCTGCATCTGTTCGTAAGGAAGTGTGTAGTCAGGTGGCTGTGTACTTGGTGAGCGAACTTCACCATACGGTAAATAGCTGATTGAGAATCCTTTATAAACATGGCCTTGGAATGACCGAGATTGGAAAACAAGGTCTACTCTGGTGAACCCTAAGGAACGAATACTCAAAGGTTCTTTCAGTTTTCCTGTCAGAATTATGGGACGACTCTCACTGCCATCTGTGTTGAGCGGTATGAGGGAAATGTAATCGGAGGTAGGATCAATATCCAGATCATTGACAATGATATCCATGCCATTGCTGTTTGTTACGGCTAAACTGAAATGAAAGACAAAAGGTAGGTATACTTAACTTGGTTTTAATTGTTAAGAATAAACATTTGCATAACAATGTGTCCTTTTGACACTAAATCTTTGTTTTTTTTTTGCATTTAAAGGGACTAAACACCTCTTTTTTGGTCCATATGTTTGGCTTTTAAAACCTAAATATGTATTGCTTGACGTGCATATTACATACATATATGAATACATATACATTTGTTTATGTGTAGATGGATTATCTTCTGAAATTAAACAAACCTTAAAAAATACACTATATTTACCGAATCTGTTATGTAAATATGTATGACAATAGTCTGGTTAGATAACCGTTTTAAAAGCCAAGTATTCTGTTTTTTTATAAGACATAAGCTCTCAAAATAAAGAAGCACAAAACGTGTGTTTAAATAACCTTACTTATTTCTCGACAGTTCTAAGACTACTTGACAGTTTAAAAATTATGATATTTAACCACTCGATTCGCTAATGGCAGTGAACATCAAATGCTCATCGGGATTAGCAAGAAGTGATTTGTTATGTTCAGCGATAAGTGAAAAGACAATAGGCAGTTACTGAATATCTTTTGGGCAAATTAAAACGGGCGCATTAAGTTACTGAAAACATCCATAATTGTGTATACTCCTATACTCAAAAGATTACAGTTCTGGTGAATTATTCGAGTTTATGTTCAATTGAGCCTTTTGACGCAGAGCATGACTTTATACACAATTTTTGAAGGTGACGGATGGGCTTCGGCCTTAAAAGCGCGTATACGTATTGGGTAAAAAAAATTCTTTACATTGCATTTTAGTAAAGAGCTCTTATCTTCAATTAATAAGAAATCACACTCACATTATCGATTTATGTTCTACAAGAGAGCAAATAAGTTGTGTTTGCCTTGTCGAACAGATAATGCAGTTCTATTATTCAGTATCTGATAAGAAATGCAATTGTATTTTTAGGCATTGAAACTATTTCAATGGCAGTAGGCTCTCTACACACATTTTGAATATCTATAAACCTACATTCTCGTTACGTTTTAATATGGGGCCCCACGGCGTATACTTAACCAAAATAAAATTTAAATACAAATTAAAATGGTAAATCAGTTTAATTCGAATTGAGGTTATTAATTTTGTCTCTGGACAAATTAAAATATAAATATAGGCAGTAATCGAACAGCTGCTAACCAATCAAGGACGTAAGCACTGATTATGGCAAAGTCAAGCGAACCAAAATCGCAAACCGCCACCGCTCTCCGTCAATGAAAAAGATTCCATCGAAGTGAAGATGTTTGACATTTAGCGTCCAATGAACTTGTTACATAAATTAAAAATTGTCACAGTGCCTTTAATTAAATCAATCGCAACTGGTTTCTTTTTGGGAAGAAATGTTTTGAAGAAAGCATGGCATCAGTTTATGTTAATTTCTGTTGTGATTTTAAGAAATGGTTACTGGAATTTTTGGGTTTTAATTAACCTGCTTTATGGTCAACGTTTTCTGCATTGGAAGAATTAAATTGTGTGTAGCTATTTATAGTTTTTTTTATCATTTAAATCAGATAACTGAAAGCTTTCGTTATATGACAATAAATTCAAATGAAATTGGATATTTGTTTCCTTAATCGGTATGCGTTCCTCAATCATTTGTGATATTGAATAACTGTTTTAGAGTTGTAATAGGTACACCCACGATGGGTTTTGAATAAGTTCAACTTAGCAAATGACTTCGTCTTATGCTGTTTAGCAGCAGTTCATATCTGATGTTGGTGTATCAATGAGCACAATCGACAAGATTATCGCCCCAAATGTTGTTTTATTGCCCAGGAGCGGCGCGGCGTAGCTTCGGTCCTATGGGAATCGAATTGAGTTAAGTAGTTCCCAAATTTCCGTTCAAGTACGAAAATGGGTGTGAAACATAGTCTTTGTTACTGTACTGGGACGTGTTGTTACTCAGGGACCATAAAGAACAGAATTTTTGACATCGGTCCAGTATTTTCAAAGTTCCCGGTTACGTTACCGTTCCCGTCTAGTTCCCTTAGGAATATGGAGATGAAGCATAGTCTTTGTTACTCGGGGATAACACCGTATTGTAATGGTGAAAAAAAAATCGAAATCGGTCTAGTGGTTTTTGAATCCCCGTTGTCTTTCCTGTTTGAATATGGGGATGAAATAATATAGTCTAGGGTACTCAGGAACAATGTAGCAATCTTTTGTTGAAAGAATTTTTGAAATCAATCCAGTATTTTCTAGGGTCCCGGCTATAACCTATAACCTTTGTCTTTTCTCAGTCTCTAAACCATTTTCGTTTCAATTTTCATTCCAATCGTCTCAGTAGCTTTGCAGCCTATTCAATAGAAGCAAACAAACTAAAAATGTAAATTACCCGCAGTTTTAAACTAAACTTTAAACCCTGAAGACTTTCAAACGATTGAAAGCAAAAATCAACTTTTTCAGTAAAAAAGTCAACTTGTGACTGCAAATATTTTTTAATGAAAAGGATGTAAGAAAGCAAAGTTGCCGGATTTGCGACTAGGTCAATTATAAGCGATATTGATTAGAATTTTGTTGTAAACGACGATGACACAGTCAATACCACCCAACACAGATGCGTTTTTGTGGCTCTTCATCAGTTCTATAGTCAGCACATATGAATAAATAAAAGCTCTACTCATTTATCTTCCAAGCAAATAACTGTAGTGACAGGATTATCTGAGTGGGACTTGCGTGAAGCACAAATTTCCTATTACTATCTCCAGTAATTCATGGTGCAGTGCAATCAGCTCCCCGCGGCAATAAAACCCGTGGGTCTTTTTGCCCAAAAAATTTTAATAACTTTTACGGGCTTTGTTTCAACTTTGAAGAAGCAAAGACGCAAGAACCATCAAAGATAAGATGGCTTTTGTTTCCATTTATAAAATTCTGATGATTAATTTTTCTTCTTAGAAAGGATTTAGAAGAATGCGCTAAATGCATGTATTCTAATTTCTTTTACTTTGAGGTAATGAGGAACAAAGCTCCAAAATTTGTGTACTTATTTTAGCTTTCCATGGATATGAATTCAAAGCTCACGCTATCTCCTTCGTGATGACGGAAACTCAGTCTACTTTCTTCTGTGCACATAATAACTAGATCTACGTTCTTAATTTTTGTGTTGCTCTTAGCTAATCTATCCTGGGCAGAGCGTGAATTTTTTATATTCCACCACAAACCCGTACTACCTAGAGTCGAGTTTCGTTCGCTTCGCTTCTTATTTTACTCCACACATCCATACTCCCTTGGAATAGTTTTTCCGCTTGGCTTTTAGCTTTATTATTCCGTGAATAAAAGGAAAGCGAACAAAATTTTCCTCCGGGTTATACGGGTTTGTGGTGTAACATAAGAAATTCGAACTCGCCGCGCTACATAACACTCAGTATGATACATATTTTCGTAGGTATTTCTTATGGAAGTTTATTTATTTATTTATTTATTCAATAAACGATTTCCTCTCTTTGGTATGTCATAATCCACAGTCAATGGACTTATGTCTAGTGGAGTTATGTCCCTGTGACAGTTTGTATACATTAAAAATAAGTTAAAGTGTGAACGATGAGGCTTCTTTCCATGACGAAAGGGTATTTGAGTTTACAGAAAAAGGAACTGAGGTCAGCGGCTCTTACTGCCATTCCATTATGGAAATAACCCCCGTGGGCCTTAAAATTTCAAAACAACCTCAACCTCACATACAGCTTTAACATCTATTCACTATTCAAACTCATTATCCTTCAGTACTTAAGTGAAAGATATTCTTTCAAAAAATCTAACTTATATAGGACTGAGTTTAAAAAATAAAACTTAATTTGATTTATGGGTTTCTTTCATCGGATATAGGTAATTGAGATAAGATCTTTTTTATTGTTTTAAAGAATTATATATAAGTTTATTTCTTTAAGTTTTTGCTTTCTCTGCTTAAATGACTTTAATCGGCTATAACCTATTTGTGTATTCCGACAAAGAGAATGAAATATGGTTATTAGGTGTCCATAGTCCAGCGGATGCATTGCATGCCATATTAATTTATCGCTGGTATTTACTAGCTGATTGCAATTTTTATCTGAGACCCCACCTAATTTTTATCTGATGATATAATAAATTCCATTTGAACTTTTGAAAAATAACTTTCTATTTACGAGTAACATTAAAATGAAAGTTTGATTACTATGACTTTCTTGATGTTCGATTTGATTCTGATTAGATGTTGTCTTAGTTCATGTAAATCCAGTTTTTAAAAAATTAACTCGTATATGTTGCAAAATTAAATATTGAAGTAAATGAATTCAAAGAGTCTGGGGAGTTAGCAAATTTCAGATACCTATACAATTTTCTGCCTATTATGAAGTAAGATTACTCTAATTACCCTGGTAGAAGACTTGCAAAATTTCTCGTAAAGAGAGATACCCGTGAAATCAATCGAACCACCGCGTAGCAGTGCAAACTTACTAACTACTTGAAGCATGAGTGAATGTTGGTTTACAAGAATTCACCTTGTCTTTATTTTCTAACTGCTGGGCCGACCACACCCTGAGCGACAAAGCAACAAACTCAAACCGGAATTGAAACGTAGATTGACGTGGCTCTTTTGCTCAGCTTACTATTTTTATTTTGTTCTTGTTTTTTAGCTCAAAAGCCGATTCCGAACGGCTAATCGAGAAAGCGCTTTTCCCACTTACTATCGGAGGACTTCCCAATTCCAACAACAAACATTTTTGGCTTCGGTTGGGATTCGAACCATAAACCGTTAACAGGCAAGCATGCTAACCATCAAGGCTGTCCTTACCCTTTTGGGGGCCTTGGGCACTTTTTGAAAATGGGGCCCCTGTATGATTCTATAAAAATTTTATGTTGTGTAGTAAAGGAATACAGAAAAAAACACATACCTTTGAATTCATATTTCATCAATCATTATAAATCATTATAAAAGTAAATAATTATTGCAGCATGTTTATGTTCTAACATAAACGTTAACGTAAACATAAATAATGTAAAAATAAAAACAAAATAATAAACTTTTTATATAAGAATTCAAAAATAAACAAAATTTAAATAACAGAAAATTTAATTCAGAAATAGTTTAAGGAACAAAATCTTGATATGCAAAAAGATGGAAAGAGGAATGTTTATGGAAGGAATCTTTTTCTTGATTAAAGATTAACAAAATCATTAAATATATCTACAAAATCGATACCTCTGATGTTGCTTTTGATTGACATCAGCGACAAACTTGTTAATTTTTCTTGAACCATTGTAGTTCTGAGTTCGTTTTAATTCATTTTAACTTAGAGAAGGAACGTTCACCACTGCAGTTGGTCACCATCATAATAAAGAAAATTTTAAGTGCAATTTCAACACTAGTTCTAGAATATTGTCAGTTTTTTCATTTTCGTTTCGAATAGTTTTCCAGTATTCTTTTCAATTCAGGCATTCAGCATGTAGTTCATCTCCGTTTACATCTTCAGTGTATAATTTAGCAAATGATTTGCAGTTTTCTTTTAATTCTTTCTTAAGTCTTTCTTCTGAGTACAGGTTTTTTAATCGAAAAAAAAGTCAAAACTTTGGCCAATATTTGTATATGAACCTAGTCGCTGTTTCAAATCAACGCTAAGAGTGTCAAAGATGGGAAGAAAGGTTTCAATTTCGATCCTTTTTTTCAGTCAAAATTAATGACGGTTCAGAGCCAGTTAAAAAAGTGTTTCTTTGTCTGGCGCTTACTTCATAAGCTCACGCTGACCATCTTGTTTGAGAAAGACTTTTTACAACTTTTTTTGAACCTAAGTGAGCAGTCGACACACTCCATCTTTGAAATCTTAAAAAATTTAGTGCCGTTCATTCCAGAGTATATCTAATAATGAGTAGGGACACTTTCTACACAAATGCGACGCAAAAAATAATAAAACTCACAAATAGTGAAAACAGGCAAAAATTATTAATAGTAAACCTTTCGGACCATCGCATCGCAAATAACAGAATACACAAGAAGTTTTCCCATCTTCACAACACCATTTAACCTCGATTGTAGGATACACGCACGTAGTGATGTTTTTTCTGATTGGATTTCAAAAGTGCCTTGAAAAGAACACAAGGGAGTGTATTTCTTTGTCCTGATCATTACTTGAGGGACCTCTTTTTTTTTTTTTTTTTTGAATTTGAATATAATTTCGGAGGGAATGTGATTTAAAATGTTCAACAAAGATTGTTGTTAAATGTATCCAAATATATTTTTTTCTTGAAAATAGAGCAAAAGAGGTTGAGTGTTGTTTCAGCAATTTGGGGGCCCCTGGTGATTGCGGGGCTCTGGACCTGGGCCCAGTGTTAAAGAGGGGTTTGCTAACCATCAATCCACGGGCACCAAAAACCGATGCATAAGATGCGAAAAAAACTCATATGTTCCGCCAAGACAAGAAAAGATTTGTGGGTATCTATCTCTCCCCGTTAGGTGGAAGAGTCATTTTTGTAAAAAATTGATTTTATTCTCTAAAAGAGTCATTTAAAATCACTTACTCCCACGTACTATAAAGATTTTGGAAACTAATATATTGTTTATCTAAAAAAGTAAAAATAATAAAAGAATTTATTATTTCCGGGGAATTGTAATGATTTTTAAATCAAATATGAAATGTTCAAGTGACTTCACCTATAGAAATATAAAGTTTAGAGTTTGTTTGCACTGTAAACTTTATATATGTATCGACAAACATCGACCAAATATTGCGCCTTAGAAAGGTTACAACAACATCTAACTGATGAGCTCATTGTTTTACCCGGGCGAAACGTATAGTGAAGGTCACTTGAACTTTTCATTTTTGATTTATATATTGTTTATTAATTAAAATTGTAGTTAAAGTTAATTTAAAGAATAGTTTTTGGGTAACAAAGTCTTATTAAAGTCAACATTTTTGCAGAAAAATAATGTTTTTTTTTTTGTGTTCCTATTAGTTCCTGAGTCCAACATAGAAAACCGAACATAAAAATATTTCTTAGTTTTTGAGTAATTAAAAAAAGAAAGTGCACTCTTTCTACAAATTTTTTGTGTTGGCTCAACCTATCCTTCCTGAGCTTTCGTTACATCTTATGCAAAGCACCCTTAATATGTTTACGTGTTGCATTTGTTATCCTAATATTTTGTGTGACTTCTAGATTCAAAAATAAAAAAAGGATAATTACACGATTATTTAAGGAGTACAACACGCTTTGATTGGCCACAGCCTTGCGCATTTCTCTGAATTATTCCCGTGACATGTAAAGGGAGGGTCTCTCAATTTACTGTGTGTTGCAATGGTTATGTTATGAAGAACTTTTCTTGGTAGTATTGTTTTGCACAGAGTGGTCAAATCCTTGCGAGGAACAATTACCGAAAAGTGAACTATGTGATTACTTGGACTTAAGTCCCAATATTCCAATTAATAGTCCTACCGACACTCTAATCACTACATAACAGCGGTACTGTCACTCTTCTTATGAAAAGGCGTAATTTTGTATTTCTAGAAATAAATTTATTCGGAAAATTTTGAATTCTACAGAAATTATAGGCTTTTGAGTAGTTCGTAGCTTAGGAGCTCTTTAAAGTTTTGATAAAATTTCAAATCAACTAAGTGTAAGTACCATGTTCGAATTGATTTTACTCGTCGAGAACTAAAATTTCGATCTCACAAAAATCTGAAGCGTTTTGACTAATATCGATATTCGAATATTCGAGGCTGGAACAACATTATGTATGTTAGAATGTGTACTAATACCAGCGTTACAGTTTGGTTTCACTTGCTCTGCACAATTTCATTGAATAAAGTTTACTCACATAGTGTTCGAGTGTTTACAGAGTTCTAAGTGCAGCTCTTAGTAGAACAATTTCCCTTGTTTCATTTATCTATTTATGACTAACTTACAACTTACTGAGTATTTCTATGAAAATCAATTTCTAAAATGGTTGCAATTAGTGTGACTTAAACCAAATGATTCACTATGCAAGTTCAAAAAGACATCCTTGATTGAATAAAGTTTTCATTGCAGCGAAGCCTCATATGTTCTATTTACAGTTTACTACTAGACGTGCTTTTCCTTTCTTTAAGATCCTTTGACTAATACAAAAAATAAGAAAAGCCTCTTTATTTAAACACTGCCCTTTCAGCTACTTTAATTCGTGCTATCTTATTATGTATGAAAACTGAAAAAATAAACTCTGAATTTTGGCTTAAAAACCGACTATTGACTAGAAATTAGAAGTCCATGTAGCAATGTACTCATTTCTTGTCACCAAACAGACCTTAATGCTGCCATTTGCATCAAATTATCGGAATATTTAAAAAAAAAAAGAACTAAGCTAAGTTATTCATGCGCTTAACAGCTTATGTCAGCTTATGTCAGGTTCAGCAATTTGCGATCGTCTCTGTCTACTTCAATTGAAAAATCTAAACGATCTAAAATTTTGCCAATTTTGCTTTCATGTCACTTTCGACACGCGTCAACATTCCCATTCAAATTTGTTTTTATTCAGTTTTTGCTTAAGCTTTCAGTTGTAACATTTTAACCTTTTGACTCTCACATAAAACGAATTTACTGCCTCTGGCTTTCAAATACCATTTGCTTAATAGCTTTTATAGTTTGTGTTTGACTGTGTTGCATGCCACGCATTAACTTAGCTAACCCTATCAAACCTATTTGGGTAGAGAGGTAATAACACGTAAATGAGTTCAGATTATAAGTTTTTACTGCCGAGAGTTAAATAGTCGACTTTTGAGTTTTGACCACTGCTTTTACAACGAGAATTTATTCAGGGGCTGCTTGATAATCCGATTATATCTCAATAACTTAGACTATTATGCAAAAAAAATACGTTCTACCTACGCAAGAACAAAGAAAAGCTTACATCGGTCGAAATGGATTTAACTGAAGTTAATTTGACCCACAACCTCTTGCACATACTTTATTTTATTTTCAAATTCACATTCTACTGTAGAATTGAAAGATATACGAAATTCCAAACAACTTACCGTTGCTTCACTGTTTTCGGAACAGGATATGGCAGTGGATAGTTCTGCGATGTCACATTTTGTATTAAAGAACTGGCTACAACCACATCATCATTACTTCTCGCCACATTCAATAAGCCAATCGATGGTTGCGTTCGCAAATATTTGTCGAGTGCACTCAATTGTGGACGTTGTATATCACCGTTGGCAATTACACTCACGGTATTCGCCGTTAAATTAGTTAAACAACTACCAAGCCGCACTACAAGAAAAAAACTGATGAGAAACATTTATTTATTAATCAAAAAACTTGTCATCCAACCACTTAAGATGAAAACAGCACACACCACTCCAAAGTACATTTTTCTGCACTCTATTTTTATTTTACCGAGAATCAAAATCAAATAAACGATCGCGAAAATAAATTAACACAACTTAGCAAAAGCCTTGTATGGAGGCGCTAAATTTTTAATCTAACACACTTTAAGCCAATCTCCTTTTTGGAATGAATTAGAAAGGGTAAACGATTAGTATTCCGTTTGTGCTGGTTTATATCGCGCCAGCGTGTATCTTATCAATGGTTATTGGTTGAGAGGAACAATTGGACGCTACTACGGTTAGGTACTAACTTTACCGTCAACTGGAGGTACTCCTGTCACATTGAGAATATCTCAGTGCGTGTTGCCAATACACCAGACGATTGTACCTAGTTTGAAATAACAGTTGTTTTTTGATTGAATGATAAGATAAACCATTTGTTGTTGTTTTTTTTTCAACAATTTTGAGAAAGTAACTACTTGATTTGATCGTCTCTCGATTGGAACACTACACAAAACACAAAACATTCAACACCCGCAAAGTCTGTTTCAATCTCAACAGCTTTTGATTACATTTTTTTTTCTTTGTGAGTTGTGGCGAATTGATTTATACTATGGATTGGGGATAGGGAGCCTCGTCGTTAAATGAGCAAATATTCACAAGCAGAAAATATTTTTCCATTTGGTTGGTAATAATTTAAGTTTATTTATCGTTTTGTTTTCGTTTAATTATAACGAACGCCGTCGTCAGTGTCGACCGACTGGGGGGATTGATATGGAGACACTGAAAGTTGTGGTAAAAATGTTTAAGAGTTAACTGCGAAAAAGATGTTATGAGTTTGACTTAATGGCTTTTGCCAACAAGCCATGAGCGGGCGTTTGGATTTATTGTGATGCTCGGGTACCCATCAGGTAAGTGTTTTGAGTTTTTTTTTTATTTTGAAAATAAATTAACTGTTGTTCCAAAAAGTTTAACAAATCAACCAGATATGTGCTTTAAAGAAACATGTACGCGTGTATGATATGCCACTTCCTATTACACTTAGCTATAGACATTTGAAATTTAACCTTTTTCGTGTGAAATTGAAATGATTAGAGGTGTAGGTGCGAAGTTAATTATAGAACATGTTTGATTTTTGGATTTTTTTGGGTAGAACCATCTACAATCTCTACAACCATCAAACTCAGAAAACAACTCAAGCACTTGGCGGCCCATTTAGCGACCAGTTAAGGGCAATGACCCATAAACGTTTTTTCATCTTCATTGTGAAACTAAATTTAGCACAAATAACGGTGAGCACTGTCAATACAGCAACTTTCTTTGCCAAGAATAAATAAATAATTATGCAAAAGTACTTTGTTTTTTTTTTTTCAAATTTTTCAGCTCATATTATCTTTAGTGTTTTTAGAAGCTATAAATCAAAACTGATTCTATCTAGCTTTTGTGAGACATCCTTCTACAAGAAACTAAATAGAACCAGAGAAAATTAATCTGCGATTTATGACAGTGGGCTGAAACAGAAAAATGTGATTGCATCGAAGCCCACACAAATGAACCAAATTTTAATGATAAAGAGACAAGATCATTGGAACGAAGAGTAGCAGAATCGAAGTCTTCATGTTACTTATGTCAATCGTAGGAAAACTTGTAACTTCAAATAAAAAAAAATTCACGATTAGTGCAGAAATCTTATGAACTCCGAAGGCTTACAACTAAAGATATATCTTTAGTTGACATTATATCTCTCAATATAATGTCGCAGATCAACTTTCGCCAAATTGTTATCGTGTCGTGAGAAACCTCTTATGCCTTCGATCTTTCAATATTTTTCGTACTTAATTCAGCCGTTGTTGTATGCATTAGAATGATTAAGAACCAATTATATCGCTGATGCTTCCACCCACTCTTCTACAGAATAAAAACAAAATTAACACGACCCAAATCCTGACTGAGGAAGTTTTTTATACTTTCATGTAGTTTGCCCTTCTGAAACTGATTGGAACAGTGGCAAAATATCGTGAAACTTCCATTTAAAAATCAGATCAGATGGGAAATAGAGCTTTGCTTGAATGCGGGGGACATGTTCTCATAGAAATTAAATAAATATGTACATTTGTACATCTAATGCATTTCAATATCCAAATTTTATAAGTTTTTTTGAAAGCTGAATTACTGGTGATTTGAAAGCTGAATTTTGGCATGCAAACTACTCAATAAGGACCTAAGCACCACAATATTGTAAATAAATATATTTTGTAAGATGTATTAAATGGGGAAGAGGAACTCTCTCTCTCTGGGTATAGGAGGTATAAGGAAATAGTTGCATTTGACTGAATGAAAAAGTGAATTTAAAAGATTTACGAAAGCGGTGAAACGCTGATGAAAGGGGAAAGAAAACATAGCAAAATGACTACAAAAGTCACAAAAACCTTAACCATCGACACCAGCGTTTTGTTGACATCAGACATGGAATAATCCAAAAACGACAGGTTGTCGATGTGTTCTGACTTCTAAGTTCAAGTCGCTGACCCTCCTGTCCTCTCTTTATACTTCTAATAAATAGAGGGCAGGAGGGTCAGCTGTGATCCGTTCGACAAAGAAAGAGCACAATAGTATTAAAGAATCCGTTTTCACACTGTCAACAAACCATCAACGTTCACTGTGTCAACTTAAGAAATTGACGGACACAATGACTCAAGTACGTCAATGTTGTCGCAATATGCGTTGACGCCTTTTTTTTGTCAAACTGATTTTTGACGATTCATACTCTCTCTTATTTATCGCTATTTTCATGGACAGTGTTTTAGTGAAGTTGCCAGTTGCATTCCTCCCCTTAAACAATTTAGCCGCAATACCCGCCTCGCCTGTGGTACCCGTGGCGTGCTGGATAGCATGTCCACCTGCTTCGAGGCTCGAATCCCAGCAGAGGGGAATATGTTTTTCCACGGGTGTCCCCTTTCGCGAGGAATTGGCAAGTCCTCCGTTAGTAAATTCATTGCCATAAAAAGCGCTTTCTCAATAAGCCGTTCGAAGCCGGCAGAAAATTGTAGGTCCCCTCCATTCCCTCACAAGGCATGGTTGTGAGAAATGCGCTAGGCCCAGGGACTCCTAGCTCTGTTGCGCCACCCTATTTATTTTTATTTTTTTACCCGCCTCGCAAGGAATGTACATCAGTTCTCCCTTCAGCCCAACTTCGGTGTACAGTTAAGTACAGAGACTCATATTTTAGCCGTTCAACCCGGATGTGGAATGCTTTACCGAACTCAATTTTCCCCACGCATTACAATGTACAGAAATTTAAGAATAATTTGCATCTGTATCTCTTCTTATCCTTTCCTTATTTCCTAACACCTGCACTGTGTTTTCTAACATTATAAGGATAGTCATAAGTCACAATCCCTTGAAGTGCATGTAAATTATATATAAAAAAAAGTGCGCCTACCTATTGAATGTTTGTACGTTTTATAAAAAAAAATTCGTTTAGTAACGTTTTGTGTCAACAAGGATGTCATTGTTCTTGTCAACGCATTGACAACTCTATTTGGTGACGAGATCATTCGACGTAAGGCCAGTAACGGCTATGACGTGACTTGAACGCGACTGTTTGCATACTGTACAGACCGTCTAATTGTAGCTTATGAATCGTAATTCATCCAGACTATTCATTTTTCGATTTTTGAAAACTTAAAAGGATTTTAGCATATAAAACGTAAATTAGACTTGGTTCACAATGCAGCGTCATAGTGAGACGTCATAAACTTGTTTCCAATAAGCCAAAGAAGGCGGTTGAATCTTCTGATTGAAGTGAACTTATGTTGTGTAAACGTACTACTAAGTACTACTCAATATGCAAGTAGTATAATATTATTTTGCTGCCCGGCTTTGTACGTTACGCTCTCGTTTCACGTTTTCGTTGCATTGCGGGAAGAGCTTTCTTTAGTTCAAATACATATGTCGTTTTTAATGCATTGATGTTTTAGCAAGATATTTTGGCCAAAAAAATGTTGAGCGTTTACGTCTTTTTATTCTATTCTAGACCTTAACTGCCGATTATCTCTCAGAGAGATGTCAGAGCAGTTTAACATTCACCTATGCTGATGGGTGCCGGGGCATAGAGACGTTCCAAGAAACTGCAAAGCAGATGAATTCCCCAGAAACGGAACACTCCTGCCCTTCTTATTGTCTTATTGGAAGACATGCCGCAAGGAGAAAACTTTTTCCCAACTTCTCTGTTCATGCCCAGCTTTAGCTCAAAAACGAAGGATACACCAAGGTTCGTATTTCTTTGATGACCCTAGTGATCTTACTCACATCGACGCTCTGTGTCTCCACCGCTTCATTTTGTAAGCTCGAAATGGTTCCATTAGGATGAGGATACATTAGATCCATTGTGGTATCACAATGGCCCAACGGGCCTAAGTGTGTTAGCCGAGCTGACAGCCACTTTACCCTAACCGTACCTAACCTCTTTTTCTTAGACCGTGCAAATAGCTACAAGCATTGTGGTACACTCCAAAGCTATATGTTTTTTTTTCGATAACGATGAAGGCTTAAATTTTGAAAGAAATCTTTACAACATCCTTGCTTTCGGATGAACTATCAATCGACAGACCTGCAAAAAATTTAACACTCCAAAGTTTTCACAAGTTATGGACCCAGTATGTATGGGCGTCTCACTGTCTCGTTTCTGGTTCCCTCCCACAACAACCGAACTTCTAATTCATAATTAAACCGAAACAATTATCGACATTTCACATCATATTATGTCCAATTTGATTTTGAATTGTATAATTGCTGAACTTTGAAATCGAAAACATTCAAACCAATTACAGCCAATTAATGTCGTTATAATTTCGATTTTGGTCTTAAGCATGTCACATTACTGTCCCATTAAGATAAACAACACAGTGAATTGAAATTTAGTATCACTCATCATTTCATTTCGATCACTTGTATTGTCAGTGAGTCATACTAAAGGAATGTCAGTCAAAATAGAAACCTTGCCACTGTATTCTACAACAGCAAAAATATTGAAGTTCTTTGCTTATCTTGTTGATGAGCATTGGAGATGTTACATATTTCTTTTCGTTACCATAGTTTTCAATATTTTGGAAATAATCTACGTAGCCACTTCGGAAAATGAACTGGCACAGTTGGTTATAAATTTATTTATGGTAGTCCTTTGGCTCTCGACGAATATGCGAGCATTCTTTTTGGTAATTCATCGAAAGGATATGAATATTTTCTTGACAGACATTTATTCTACGTACATGGACCTTTTGGTATTTTCCAAAAAAATATTTACTTCTATTACAAAGTGACAAAATTTCTTGTAATGTAGAACAATGGAGATGGAAACACGAAAATGCTGTTGCAGGAATGCACAAAATCGGCGAGAAGCTTTGCCAATTTTAACCTTCTACTTGGATTTTTTACTTGCATGGGTATGTTTGTCAGTTCCGGCATGGGAACGCGGAGAGGTGTGTATAGTTTTTCTTTTATATTCGATACATTTTTTAAAAACATCGGTCTCACATTAAATCTCGATGTTTAAATCAAGATAAGATCCAAAATGTTTATTTCACGGGTCCTGAGTCAGAATTGGCCAGTCCCTCGAAATAAGAACTGACACAAAAAGTTCTTTTCTTCGCTGTTGTTTGGAACCCACAAACAAATTTTAGAAACCCTCAATTACTCATTGGAGTGGTTGAGAGAAGGGTACTTCAGGCCCTGGCTTGCTCGAAACTGTTATCCCCATAGAAATCTTTTTGCTTTTTACCTACTCACTTGTCGATTGCAGCTCTCATCTACGACATGTATCTACCATTTTACAACGACAAAAAGCTGGAAACTCCATGTTTTGAAATCCTTTTTGCATCACAATTTGTACTGATTCCTGTTGGTTGCTGCATGTTTGTGCCGTTTTTGGGCTTGATTGTTGCACTTATCATGTTCAACATATTCCTATGCAAGGTATTGCAGCAAGAGTTTAGAAATCTCGTAGAAGGCTTGCCACTGATCGTGGTGAAAAAGAGAATCGTTAGGTGCATACGATTTCACAGCAAAATTATTGGGTAAGATTCTATTCGTAATCTTAGCTTGTGAGCTATAAAAATATGCACACACACACTTTTTGGTTTTTTTTTCCAGCTTCGTGGCGAGTATTAACAGTTTGACGACTTACGTTTTTGCTGTGGAATATGTATTCTTTGGAGCTCTGATGTGCGTTTTATTATTTTTACTTGTTATTGTAAGCATTGTTTGGCCTATGGCTTCTTGTATTTTTTGAAATAAATATAAATCCTTTTTTGTAGGTCAAAACTGTATCTGAACAACTCATCATGGGTGCATATATATCAATGATCTTCGTCCAACTTTCCGTTACTTATTTCTTCGCAAATAGATTGTATTTCGAGGTATGTAGAATGTAGGTACTTTAAAAGAAATTTCAAAACAATAGGCAGCTTATCCATGCACTTTATATTAAAGCTCTCTCTGGCAGCTATTTTTGTATTGCACAATAATTTACGAAAGACTTTTTTAAAAACACATCAGTTATTGATTTAGTAACATATTACCAGATAACTGATCCAGTAACGGTCACTGAAATGACTCTCGGTAATAGTCTAAGAGCTGGAAGCAAATTTTTGGAGTGGAGTGATAACCGAAAATAATGCACATGTATGTGTAGATAGACGCACCATTATATCAGAATCAACCGTCTGGCAGGTTTCTTTTTCAGCCGGGGGCGGGGGTGGGCGTTCGAAAATGGTAATTTTTCAGATTTTGAGGTTGAAGTGATAACCACATAAATGATACATCAAAAAATCAGAAAAATTCTCCTGATTACAAAAAACTCGGTCCCAGACGATTTGGTTTCAGCCTACTGCTTGCCAGACGCATTTTAACACTTTTCAAGTGCATTTTTCAGCTTAAAGCACTAATAACTTTTTTCCTATTACATTTAACCAAGAAAATGGTACGCCAAAAAACAAGAAAATTTACCCTGATTTGAAAAAAGTGTGTCTTAGACGGTTTGGTTTCAGTCTACTGCTTGCCAGACGCACTTTAACATTTTTATAAACGGATTTTTCAACTTAAAGTACTAATAACTTTTTTCTTATCACATGTAACCAAGAAAATGGTACGCCAAAAAATCACAAAAGTTCCCCTGACAACAAAAAAGTGTGTCCAAAAGGATTTGGTTTCAGCCTTCCGTTTGCCAGACGCATTTCAACATTTTTCAAATGCATTTTTCAATTTAGCTGATAACTTTTTTCTTATCACATTTAACAAAAAAAAGTGGTACGCCAAAAGATCAGAAAAATTCCCCTAATTACAAAAAACTTGGTCTCAGAAGATTTGGATTCAGCCTTCTGCGTGCCAGACGCATTTTAACATTTTCAAGTGCATTTTCAGATGAAAGCACTAATAACTTTTTTCCTATTACATGTAACCAAGAAAGTGGTACGCCAAAAAATAAGAAAAGTTACCCTGATTTCAAAAAAGTGTGTCCCAGACGATTTGGTTTCAGTCTACTGCTTGCCAGACGCTCTTTAACATTTTAGTAAAATGCATTTTTATACTTAAAGTACTGATAACTTTTTTCCTATCACATATAACCAAGAAAGTGGTATGCCAAAACATCAGAAAAGTTTCGCTGATTACAAAAAAGTTGGTCCAAGACGGTTTGGTTTTAGCCTTCTCCATGCCAGACGCATTTTAGCTAAAGCATGTTTATCAAATTGAATGAAAATCAAAAATTTCATTTAAATGAAATACTACAAGCAATTATTCATTCAATTTGATAAACATGCTTAAGCTAAAATGCGTCTGGCATGGAGAAGGCTAAAACCAAACCGTCTTGGACCAACTTTTTTGTAATCAGCGAAACTTTTCTGATGTTTTGGCATACCACTTTCTTGGTTATATGTGATAGGAAAAAAGTTATCAGTACTTTAAGTATAAAAATGCATTTTACTAAAATGTTAAAGAGCGTCTGGCAAGCAGTAGACTGAAACCAAATCGTCTGGGACACACTTTTTTGAAATCAGGGTAACTTTTCTTATTTTTTGGCGTACCACTTTCTTGGTTACATGTAATAGGAAAAAAGTTATTAGTGCTTTCATCTGAAAATGCACTTGAAAATGTTAAAATGCGTCTGGCACGCAGAAGGCTGAATCCAAATCTTCTGAGACCAAGTTTTTTGTAATTAGGGGAATTTTTCTGATCTTTTGGCGTACCACTTTTTTTTGTTAAATGTGATAAGAAAAAAGTTATCAGCTAAATTGAAAAATGCATTTGAAAAATGTTGAAATGCGTCTGGCAAACGGAAGGCTGAAACCAAATCCTTTTGGACACACTTTTTTGTTGTCAGGGGAACTTTTGTGATTTTTTGGCGTACCATTTTCTTGGTTACATGTGATAAGAAAAAAGTTATTAGTACTTTAAGTTGAAAAATCCGTTTATAAAAATGTTAAAGTGCGTCTGGCAAGCAGTAGACTGAAACCAAACCGTCTAAGACACACTTTTTTCAAATCAGGGTAAATTTTCTTGTTTTTTGGCGTACCATTTTCTTGGTTAAATGTAATAGGAAAAAAGTTATTAGTGCTTTAAGCTGAAAAATGCACTTGAAAAGTGTTAAAATGCGTCTGGCAAGCAGTAGGCTGAAACCAAATCGTCTGGGACCGAGTTTTTTGTAATCAGGAGAATTTTTCTGATTTTTTGATGTATCATTTATGTGGTTATCACTTCAACCTCAAAATCTGAAAAATTACCATTTTCGAACGCCCACCCCCGCCCCCGGCTGAAAAAGAAACCTGCCAGACGGTTGATTCTGATATAATAGTGCGTCTATCTACACATACATGTGCATTATTTTCGGTTATCACTCCACTCCAAAAATTTGCTTCCAGCTCTTGGTCTATAATGTTTCAAAAAGTGTTTGAAAATAGTTTCGGATTTCATTTTTATTTCAGAGTCTTGCAGTTGCCGACGCAGCCTATGATACTAGCTGGTACGAATATAATGGTAAAATCCGATTAACTCTAATGCTGATCATTCAACGAGCTCAAAAGCCAATTTGTGTAAGTATATTTAAGGACCTTAAAAAAAAAATAATCAGAAATACTCTTTTTTAACAGCTGAAAATGGGAAACTTTCGTCCAATGACACTTGAAGTGCTCACGCAATTGCTAAATTTTACTTACTCATATTTTACAATTTTGAGAAAAATGATGGAATAAAAAAAAATACATAAATTCAATAATTAGCTCAGCACTGAAAAAAATAAATACAAATCAATTCCAAGCACAGAAAAGTTAGCAATTTAGCTAAGCAAAATTATGAAAATAAAGCATTTTTTGGGTTGTAGATTTCAATCGGCATTGTAAAAACATTTTTGCGAGTAATCATCAATAATTTACTACACCATCTCTGGGCTGCGGATGAGGAAACCCTTGGTCTTTTCGAAAGAAAAATTCTCCAAATGATCTTTGGTCCCGTATGCGAAGACAATGTGTGGAGAAGAAGATACAACAACGAGCTGTATGAGCTGTACCGCGACATGGGCATAGCCAGAAGTGTACGCATCGCGAGGCTACGATGGTTGGGCCATGTAATTTTTAATTTTTTTTTTTTAATTTGGGGGGGGGGGGGGGCAAAACCCCATTTATTAGGCTTAATACAAGCTATTGACTCACAAACTAAGAAACTTAATAGCTAAGACTTACTAATTAGTTGGAGGGCTTAAGAGACGAAGTCTTAGGCTGGGAGTTCTCATATTGAAGTCAAAACAAGAGGGGTGGGAGTTGACATTCCTCAGCATTCGGGAGATGGGTTCATTGGAGCCGTAAGAGGCACGATGGGTGGGAAGATAGAAGAGTCCCCGTCCCGGGTGTTTAGAAAAATGGATTCGGTAAGGGCTGAACAGTCAACCTGTGAAGATTCGGTGAATGAAGAGAACGTCAAATATTTCTCTTCGATCTTTCAGCGTATTCAGGTTGAGGAGTTTGATTCGGTCTTGCTAAGGAGGTAATATCAGGGGATTACTCCAATTAAGACCTTGAGCGTTGTATGCTCTCAATTCTGGCAATGTGCACTTGTTGGAAAGGCGACCAGACTTGACAAGCGTATTCAAGAAGCGGATGGACAAATGAAGTGTAAAGGGATCGGGTTACGTATGGGTCAGCAAATTCTTTGGACTATCGTTTCACGAAGCCAAGTGCAGATATTGCCTTAAGGATTATATCGTCGATATGCTTGAAGAAGTTCAGCTCACGGTCGCAAATAATCCCAAGGTCCCGGATCACCTCAACGGTGGAAATGATTTGACCGTTTAGAAGATATAGACGGGGAGGAGATTTGATGCATTTACATGAGAAACATTTAGCTCAAGGCAGTTTTTGGAGCACCATATTGAAAAACTGTCGAGATCATATTGGAGGTGGGAAGAGTCTTCAGAAGAAATAATGTAGAGCGGATGGACCCAAACGCTCCGGCTCGTCGGGTGTTCGAAGGCACATTGCAGGGAAATCGCGGAAAGGGAAGATCTCGTCTTGGGTGGCGCAGTCAAGTGGAAGAAGACCTCAACCGACTTAGAGTGCAAAATTAGAGACTGCTCGCCCGGAATCGAAGTCGTTATAGAAGGATGTTGATTGAGGCCCAGGTTCACCTCGAACTGTAATGCCCACCTTAGTAAGTAAGTATCTCTGGGCTGAGAAAAAAATAGAGCTATGACGCTTTCGAGGTGGCTGTGGCGTAATGGCTGCCTGTTACGTTGGGCTTGAGGTTCGGATCCCAAAAACAACCAAGAATAAAGAAAATATTTTTCGCGGGTATCACCTTTTTCTTCGCAATTTCTTCGGTAGTGATTTCCATGTCATGAAAAGACTCATCTATTCCCTCGCAAGATAAGGTTGAGAGATACAAGTTACGCCCAGGGGATCCCTACTCTGTTGCGCCATCCTATTTATTTATTTCTGAATTTCGGAGAGAAATAGAAGAGGAAACTTCGTTTCGATATCGAATATTATTTAGCAAAAACGAACTAGTAACAAATCTGCTGAAAAAGAGTTTCAATCTACATTCAGCAGCTAATATTAGACAGTAAGATAGATAATTAGATTACTGAGTCATGGAAATGCTGAGCTACCAATAAAACCCGTCACTTTATGCTTCAGGTGAATGTTCAATGCGTTGGAACTGATCGTATATTTTTTTCAAATTTTAAATGCAACGGCCACGAAACTTTAGGTGTTTTGGCCTTTGTGTATGAAACAGCGTATATTGCTTCAGCTCGGTTGTGGTTAAACAAGTTATTTAGATAGATTCTAATGCGATGAATATCAGGTTTGCGCAAATCGACTCACAGATTAACTTCTTACTGGTTTTTGATAACTTACTGCTCGTGCTGGATTAACCAGTGACTGCATCTTCGGTTGCACTAAAATATTAATAAGTTTTGATGAATTTATCAATATTTCTTTGGTTTTCAGTTTGAAAAATTTTAAGTAATCTCTTTGAAGGTAATCAGCAAAGGAACAAATTTCTGCTGTTTTTTTTTTTTTTTTAAATAAACGTACAAAAATATGAACACAGCCTATTATCAACATGTCTCTGGTTTTTGGTTTGAAAGAATTCTCTGACCGCTGTGGCTATCAAAACGTAGCTTATCTACTGGTAGTAGGTCTGTTCGTTGAACTTTCCCCAGGTTTGACCCAGGTTTTCTTGAAAACCCCATGAGTTGTCAAAAAACTTGGGTTTTCCAGTCCTCCAAAAATGCTAAACCACAAATCACCACACATCCCTGTCATTTAAATAAAAATACAATACAGCCCTCAAATCACCACAGCAAAAAGCTAGGGCGAGTTGGGGGAAGCCTATGGCTAACCTATGGCTCAAAAAACACTCAATTTGACATTCAGGGCGAATTTAGGTTTCTCAAAAAATGCTTTGTGGTGACCCTAGGGCAACCCCAGGGCTTCAACGAACCAACCTTATATGAACTTCGGGATTGAGTTATTTAAGCTGGTTTCTTTAAAATTATTTTTTATTTTCATTGTTAAAAAAAATTAAAAAATAAAAGCCAGCGACTGGAAGTGAAATTCTTAATCCTTTTCCTGTATTTTTCTATGTTTATTTATGTGATCTGGCAAAGAGATAAATTCTTGCTCTGCAGAAAACTTTATCCCGCTTGCCCTAGCAGGTGGAGTAATCGAACAGATTTGGAATGAAATTTCGATTTAAGCCTTGCGCAAACCAATGTGGCGAGTGCGTGCGATAAGTCAAATCCCTATGTAATCTTATGGACGTTTGACTTAATGTATAGGGATTTGACTTATCGCAATCGCATCGCACGCACTCACCGCATTGGTTTGCGCAAGGCTTTAGGCTTCTACATTCCACTACAACGGATCGGATGATTTATGCTTTCCGTCGTACTTATAAAGATATTTTAGAGAACGAGTAAGTCTACACACCTTTGAGTTACATTTTATATGACTTCTGTTACTTAGAGGTGTGTTAGTCTATTCATCCTCTAAAATTTCTTTTAAAAAAATATTGCAGTTTTGTATGGTTACTGTTTGATCTAAATTGCATAGCAGAGACAGATTGGTTAATCCTTCGAATCGATCTAAGTTCATACTGAAACAAGATCGATTTGAAGTGAGATGTAATCCTCAGTAAAAACATTTTATTACAAAAAAAAAGCAGTGTTAATTTTCTCATAGAGCTGCTGAGGACTGGAACTCAAATAGCAGGCAAAAAATGACAAAAAAAAAGCAATTTCTCTTGTCTCTTCTATTAGAAATTGGACAAACAAAAAAGCTCTGTGTCCTTTATTAGTCCAATTGGAAATCCACATTCATTATCGATTTTTTTAGAACTATAAATGGTCAAGAGCAAGAAAAAAGAACCTCCCATTCAGTGTTGATGAAATTCTTTAATTTCAATTCATTTTGTTTCTACGCGGAATCACGAATATTTTTGATTTATTTAAAGTTTTAAAAGCAAACAAATTCAATTTACAAAAACTTCTATGTTCGAAATAATTTGCACTCTACCTTAAGTTCGAAAATTCTAACGAGTCTCGCCTTATGCCATACCGCGTGAGCTGTCATTCGTATATATTTTTGCCAGCTGCCTTCCTCATTGGCTGTCAACCCCGTTCAATAATATTTTCATTTTTTCGTGTGTTTTGATTTTTCGTTTATTTGGTAAACAAGTGCCGCGGTAATTATCCTAAATACAGGAAAATGTCGAACGCTGTGCAAGATTATGTTTACCTATACGAGTAAGTAAAATTTTATCCCCACCGCAACAAATCGATCGCCGATCTCCAAAAAAAATATTCTATATACCCACCACAATACATACAATCTTCTGAAAAAAAAACTAAAGAAAAAAAAACACCACACAAAATTCCAGATTGCTGATGAACAAAAACATTGAGCAGCAGCCATTCGAAGTGATTTCAGCGGTAGTTCAGCAACGCTTTAATCACGGGAACTACTTAAGCGGTAAGTCCGGTCTAGTTGTATTGTTAATTTTTTTGTATGCTTATCGGTGTGTGTATTTCATACAACTTTTTTTTGTTGTTTTTTTGTTCCTTCCATTGTGAATTGTGAAACAGTGGGCACCCTTCTCACCCTGCTGATCCGCCATGGCGACCTACCGGGCATTTTGCAGCGCATCAGTGCGTTCTATATAATATATGATCTCTTTCATTCGGACGGGCAGGAGGAAAGCCCGTTTTCGGAATTCCTGCTGGCCCAGCTGCACAACAAGGACATGAGTGCCGGACGGCAAATTGAGAGAAACTTCATTGTTCACCTGCTGGCCAACGGAACTTCGGATGTAAGTTGCAATTGGACTTTGAGTCTGATTAGATTCGAGTATACAACTTGAAAATGTATTTACAGCTTGGCAAACAAACTCCAGGACATATCCTTAAGTCGGAACTCTTTCCCACCACCTTAGACCTGTCATTCTTCAAATCGCAGTCATGTGACCGACAGCGAGAAATTCCAGCTGCTGCACGTTCGGGTGTGATGAACTGTGCAGCAGCTGGTATCCCAAATCCTGGACAGGAGTCCACGGTTCGTGAGATGATGGAGGGTCTGACGTTAACTGACGTCAGTCCCCTGAACAACACACTAATGCCGCAAATGTATTCTGTTGCCCCACCACTGATGAACTTTGAGGACGAACTGGTGTGGTTCGACCTGACTGTACCTTCGTATCACAAGCCAATGTTTGATTCTACAAATGATATTGGAGCTCAGGCCAAGCGGCTGATTGAACGTGCCCTAACGCAGGCTCTCAGTCTTCCCGACCAGCAATTATTGCTGGATGAATTGAAAAGGGATCCGAATTTAGTTTACCAAATTGGATTGACCCCAGCTAAGGTGAGTTACTTGCTTAACCTTTCGATTGTTTATCTGTTTTGCCTGGACAAATCCATAACCATAAAATACCCCAGGCCACAAGGGTTGGTACACACAAACAAGTCCAATTGATTTTTTTTATTTATTGTTATTTGTAGAGTAGATTGGTGGTACTCTTGTTTCTTGTAGTATACCTAGGGGATTGACAAGAATGTTGAATGGTTCTGACGTTTGCAAACACGTGGTTATTTGCTTCCATCGATTTTTAACACAAAAATCATTTCACTTCCTTTTACACATTTTGGGCATCTAATTTTCATATTATTTAGCTTGGAGGTTAATAATAGCAAATAGCAAACGGCGCGCGCATTTGTGAATTAATCACCATCACCGCCTTACCGGCTTTTGAATATTCTTTCGCTCATTCAGCGGAGATTGTTTAAATAATGAATTCACTTGGAGTGACATCATCAAAAGAGGAACAAAGCAATTACTCGATGGCTTATTATTTTTATGTTTTTGTTATTGTTTTTGTTTTGTTCTTATTGGGTTGAGTTTCGATGGAAAATTGTGTTCCAACTTTAGATTTTGTTGTGGAAAAAATAAAACCTTTTCTTTATCTGCAAGGCGCAAGTCAACCATCTTGACGAGTGGATATTCGTATTGGATATTCATTCCGCAAACAAAATTAAAGTAAACAGTAAACACTGAATGAGTTGAGAAGAGTTGTTTTCGTTTTGTGTTGTGACGTGAGAGCGGCGCAATGGAAAAGCCCTTGATTGGTTTGTAAATAATAATCAACTGTTAAGTTGTGGTCGAACAGGTTAATGAATAAACCACGAGTAGTAGTATTGGTGGAGTTAAAGCTGTGATTGATTAAACGCAAGTATTGGTTGTTGGGTGGGAAAAAAATGTAGGTAGACAAAAGAAGGTTGTTGCGTTATTTATGTCCAGAGATGGGTGAAATTATTTTAAAATGTTTGTTTACCATTTTAAAGTTTGAACGAGTGTTTTCTATAGGAAAAGCTTGAGTTTTCTCACCAAAGTAAAGGAAAAGAAATTAAATGAAAGAATTTGGAATGTAGGTAATTGTTTTGGGCTCGTTTACATAGAACCACCATGTAGGAAAATGTTTGAAGGGTCTTTGGTAAGGATAAGCTATAAAGTTGGAATGTTTTTCCATGAGTATAGCCTTTCGCTTCACAACTCACAAGGCATGGTTTTCAGAAATGCGCTAGGCCCTAGGGCTCCTCGCTCTGTTACGCCACCCTATTTATTTATTTTATTTATTTATAAAGTGGGAATGCTTAACTGTTCACTAAAGTCTCGCTAAAGGCATCGTGCCGTTCAGAATGTAGGCAATTAGGGGGAAGAATTAAGAGTTGTCACAAGTTCTGAATGAATTTCAGGATGCTTGTTACCTAAATGGTCGTGATAACACCGTGCTTCCTGTTTTTATGTTTTTCTAGTCTTCATTCATCCTTTCCTTACATAGGAGGGAGCTGCAAGACGGATACATTTTTCAGATCTGTCAATTAATTTATTTATTCCCTCATAAAAAAATGTTTTGTCTTTACCTTCAAAATACGCCGAAACTGCCTCTTTGACTTCATCATCACTGGTAAATTTCTTACCACGAAGCTCTTTTTTCATTTTTGGGAACAGATAATAATCACTAGGGGCCAGGTCTAGACTGTAGGGTGGGTGATCCAAAATATCGAAGCTCACTTTATGCAGGTCAGCCAAAATGCGGCTCTTGTGCACGGGCGCGTTGCCGTGCAAAAGCAGCACACCTTTCGTCAATTTCGCCCGTCTTTTTTTAAAGTCTTCTTTTAATCTCTCTAATATTGAAGCGTAGTATTCTCCGGTTATAGAAACACCTTTATCTTTATAATCGATTAATAATATTCCTTCCGAGTCCCAAAAGACTGTTGCCATGAGTTTTCCCGCTGACTGTGACACCTTAAACTTTTTGGGAGGTGCTGTGCCTTTTTTGTGCCACTGCATGGAGTCTTGTTTAGACTCAGGCTCATAATGATGAACCAACTCTCGTCTCCAGTAACAATTCGACTCAATACACGATCCTTGTCTTCGTTGCAGAGGTCCAAAAATGTACGTGAACACACTACGCGCTGTTGTTTTTCTCCATATATCACTTTGTACTCCCGATTATGTTCTTGGTTGACGATAGCTCGATGACAAATTGTCTAAGAACAATGAAACCTCGTATTTATTTTAATTATGAGTAGCTGAACTCGTTACGACTATAATGAGCATAATCACACCCCTCTAACCCCCTCATTCCGCGAATATAAAAACGCTCCCTCGTAGTTTAAAACAAAGTCGATTTCGCTGTTTCGATCTTTAAAACTTCACATCGGATTTTGATGCGGTTTCTTTTAGTAGATAAATTGATTCAAGAGAAAGGTTTTTGTGTAGATTTCATCCTCACTTTCTTACGGGAACGCAAACGGGAACGTAAACGAGAACTTAGTTTTTGTATTGAAAAAAATGCTCCAAAGCTACTGAGCCAATTTGAATGTAGTTTGGAACAGTAATGGTATAGAAGCTGGGAAATGTTTCAGGCTACCTTTCCTTTCCATATTCTCTCGGGCACAGAAACGCCAACATAACCTTTAACTTTGAAAATACTAAACCGATTACAAAATTTCTTTCATCGTTAGAGTGCTTCATTGCCCTTGAGTAACAAAGACTACTTCATTCTCATTTTCCCACTGGGACGATACTTATAAACTGTTTTAGTTAATTTACTCAATTCGATCACCGTAAGGCAGGATCTAGAACGAGCGGCTGAAATTAGACTTTCTCTTCATCTTCATCTTGACATCCTATCTTAGTCGCATGTACCGATTCCCATTGTCCTCATAGGCAGTCTTGTTTAATTGTAGGCAAGAACCCACAATTGTTGAACCTTTGGGGCTTTCTCAATTTCTAATATATATTTAGTTTTTTTCTTTTTAGATTTCTCTTAACTCCTACCGATTTCGGTTCTTGTGAGTTTTATTTGCTGTAGTTGCATAAGTCTCAGTTGCAGCGGTTCAAGTACCATTGTTGGCATTTTATGCAGAATATCGTTTGTTGTATATCAGAGTGTTATGGAAGGCATCGTATGCTGATTATATTTGTTGGGTTGATTAGTCTATCTTCGTATGCTGCAACAAAGTATGTTTTGATGATTATGATGATTATGGTAACGGCTTTTAAGGCTGTCTGGTTGTCTATGAAGAAATGAACGTTCACAAGTTTTCGAATTGAAAGCAACTGCAAAATCTAAAAGTTCTATTGATCTATTTTAGAGGATTAAAGCGGCGCTTCACCCTATCTCTTTGCCGTTTCACAACCATTCGTAAGACTTACTTACTTACTTAGGTGGGCATTACAGTTCGGGGTGAACCTGGGCCTCAACCAACATCCTTCGATAACGACTTCTATTTCGGGCGAGCTCTCTCCAGTTTCGCACTCCAAGTCGGTTGAGGTCATCCTCCACTTGATTGCGCCACCTAAGACGAGGTCTTCCCCTTCCGCGATTTCCCTGCAATGTGCTTTCGAACACCCGACGAGCCGGAGCGTTTGGGTCCATCCGCTCAACATGGCCCAACCATCGTAGCCTCGCGATGCGTACTCTTCTGGCTATGCCCATGTCGCGGTACAGCTCATACAGCTCGTTGTTGTATCTTCTTCTCCACACATTGCCTTCGCATACGGGACCAAAGATCATTCGGAGAATTTTTCTTTCGAAACGACCAAGGGTTTCCTCATCCGCTTTCGATAAGGTCCATGCTTCCGCGCCGTACAGCAGGACTGGGATGATTAAGGTCTTATATAAGGTTACCTTGGTTTTTCTGGAGAGGGTTTTGTTTCTCAATTGCCTTCTTAACCCAAAGAAGCAACGGTTGGCAAGAGTTATTCTCCGTTTGATCTCCGCACTGATATTGTTTTTCGTGTCTACAGCGGATCCTAGGTAGACGAAGTCCTGTACTACCTCGAAGTTATGTCTGTCTATTGTGACGTTTTGTCCAATTCGTCGATGTTCTGTGTCCTTGTTTGATGACAGCATATACTTTGTTTTGCCCTCATTAACCATCAAACCCATTTTTGCCGCTTCTGTTTCAATACTCGCAAAAGCACCTATGACATCACGCTTTTTTCTTCCCATTACGTCAATATCGTCTGCATATGCGAGCAATTGCACAGACTTTAGAAAGATTGTTCCTCTGGAGTTGACGTTTGAGTTTCTTACAATCTGTTCAAGTATGATGTTGAAGAAATCGTATGACAGTTTATCGCCTTGCCTAAAACCTTTCGTAAGAACTGAGAGGTTTATTTTTGAAATCCGATTTTTTTTTAGCATTTCTTGCTTTGGTGTCTCTTACCTTACTGGGTTGAATATCGAAGGAGTAATAAACTTCGACTGTTTGTGTTAGTGAATTTCGGTATGGTTTTATGACTGCGATCGAGGTGTGCTTATACAACGACTACCTCTGAAGGTATAAAATACCAAAGTGCAGCACTAAGATACTTGGAGGTAATAGACATTTAGTCCGTTGAAGAGACAGCTTTGGCGAGTTGTGCTTGGCCGTAAGACAATTAGTGTTTAATGTTTGTTGTCGTTTACCTTCGAGCAAATTGTTTATACGAAGTGATACATGTACCAATGTTGTGTTTGCTAAAGAACATAACCTGAAGAATTTAGGTGAATAAAATAAAATGCGCACGCTTTAACAGAGACTTTCGTGGAATCGAAGTGGCGAAAAACAAACGAAGAATAGTGGATTTTCTTCTTCGTCCTATTACGAGCGTTATAATATCTTAAGCTTTCCGACTTAACTGCTTCAAACCAGTGGATTGCTCGCGTTGACACTGGAAAAAGTTGATAAGCCTCCCGGTTTTCCATTCCATTTCTGAGGCGAAGCAAATCCAGATGTCATTGCGTTTATCTGAAGCAAGAGTGTTTTGATCTTCTGTTCTTTTTGTTTCTTCCTTGCCTGAACGTAGTTTTGTATTGCCTTTTTGACGGGGTTCTCCGGATCTGTTGCATCTGTTGATATATTTATTTCCTCACTAACCACGTGGAATTGATGTTTTATAATTGTTTCTCCAAGCATGAGTTCTAGATCTGTTATACCTTTCGAAAATATTGGTATTTTGAACGGGAAGGCTTCTCTGTAATACGATTAAGCTTTCTTTTTTCCTGCTGTCATACGGATAATCTTCATCTCAGCTACCCTCAACTTCCTCTCATACTTTTAAACATTTTGAACAGTGTGTGAGGTAGACCTACCACATATGGGTAATGCGACTAAAACATGAATCTCACATGTGTTCACATACTGAGATTTGGAATTTTTCGATAATTTCAATTGGACATATTTCTTTTATCACTGCTCCTTTGAAGATCATACGCACAGTCTTCTGGTATTTTTCCTTGTCGACTTATGCGACATGGTGCCTGTGGCTTAATATCTGTTACGTTGAAGGTTCGTGGTTAGAATACAAACACAAAACAAGATATTTGGATTAGGTTCCCTCCATTCCCTCACAAGGCATGGTTAAGCCCCGGGTCTCCCCATTCTGTTGCACCACCTTACTTTTTTTTAATCAAATTAAGCGACAGTTTACTATTCCGGCAAACGCCTTGTTTTATGTGTAACACTAATGTCGGCCATGGTCGTCGTGGAACTTCATGATACCGTTTCGAAGTTTTCATCAGCCCGATGCACTATGAAGATGGTTCGATTATATAAAGTTATTCAATGTCGCTCCATCAATGCATTGTCCGCCGGCTCCAAACTTTAAATACTTGGCGACCGTATTCCGTCCGCTTTAAGAGAGGTTTAACATTATTGAGGGGTAGGCCAAAGATTTCTTCGCATAATTTTCTTTAGAAATGGTCAAAAAGTGCTTCATCCGCTTTGGATATGCACCGCAAAGAAGTGTGTCTTGTTGTCGAAATTCTTTTTCGGCATCAAATTCTCGGCAATTGCCGACCTTTGCGTATTGCCGTATTCTTCTTCTTATTCCTTTGCGACCCCAACGAGTGTCGTGATCTCGAAGGAGTCACAACTGTCCCACTTTTAATTCTTCAGATTAGCAATCCTTCATATTTGAACGACAAAACTCGAATGTAATGTAATATTAGAGTCTCTTGATATATCAGATGATCAGCACAACGTAAAATTAGATTCAGGCCGATTTTAAGTTATTTAAGCCAAGGCGTATGGGAAAATGTTCCTTTTTGCGTCATACAAAAGAATCAGTTTGGTTAATAAGAATCAACATGGCACATTACAAAGTGCGATAATCGTCAAAGGCTCAAAAGCGATGATAACGAAGCCATTTCATTTGTGTATTAAGGGCCAGTTTGTTCAAGCTTGATTATTCCTAATCAAAGATTAAGAAGAATCCTTAATAACCAAATTGCTTATTTAACCCGCTCTGAACAAACCGACCCTAAGTGAGAAATTGTTTGACAAAAATTTGAACAACAGCTGTCTTTGAAATAAAATTGAACATAATCGGACCCGTTTTCTGAACTATGCGAAAATGGTTGGGATCCGGATAAAGCCGTTCGCCTCTGTTACCAAAAGACACTTGGCTTATTAGCTGAATTGTAAGGTGAGATTGCAATAAGAATATCAAAGTCGTAGGGCTAGTAGTAATCCAGGGTCTAGACTCTAAAGTGTCGACTTTTGAACGAGTTAATGTGAACGTCCTTTTGATGGGAGTATTACTTTCGAAGGACTAATACACTCCTCCCACGATTGTCTATAAACTAAGATACATAACAATTTAGAATCTGCTGATTCCTAATCTATTCAAATTGAAATGGATGACGAAGGACATCCAAACAAGATCATGCTAATTGAAAGCGGTTTTTATGGGTAGAATCTTCCCAACACACAAGGTTATGGTCTACCTGGATCAGCTCGAACTTACTCAGTTGCTTGCGTGAAAGAAAAGCTGAGATGTTGGGCAGCAGTGTGGGCAATCTCATATGTTGCTAAATAACCACAATCTGGATTCGCTGGATTCGTCTCTTCACAAAACCGATTTGGTTTGGAAGAAGCCTTCAGTTGGTTGTGGCTTGTTATCGAGCTTTTAGTTCAATATCCAAATTATAGAATAGAATGCGAATGATGGCGATGATGTGACCAATTGTATCACTAAAAAAGAAATGCCCATGGCTGTATTTTGTTGATTTTTTTTTTTTTTTTTTTTGAGACAACATCACTACAACCTCTCCCCTGTATTTGTTGCAACTGAAAGTAGCCTTCGTTCTAAAAAGCTGCACTGAAGGAATCATTTCATAAAAACTAGTCGACTTTTTTCGTTGTTAACTCTTTCAAAACCTGATATCGAAATGACCCCAACACAGAATTTAGTTACAGATTTATGATAATTCATTTACTTGTCTGATTTCGAAAATGTTTATTTGTTTTGATTGCAGCTACCCCAATTGGTTGAAAATAATCCCATCATTTCCATCGAAATCCTTCTGAAACTAATGGACTCCATGCAAATCACTGAGTATCTTAATGTTCTTGTCAATATGGAGATTACCTTGCACTCAATGGAGGTCGTGAATAGGTAAGTTTCCTTTTGTTTCACCTATTCCAAACGAAATGTGCTAACAAATTCGTTTTGCCACAGACTAACAACCTCAGTTGATCTACCAACCGAATTCGTCCATCTCTACATAAGCAATTGCATCTCAACTTGTGAGACAGTTAAAGATAAGTATATGCAGACAAGATTGGTCCGCCTGGTGTGCGTTTTTCTCCAGAGCTTGATACGCAACAAGATAATCAACGTTAAGGTAAGTTGACACAGTAACCCACCCAATTGACCAAATTTCATTTACGAAAATCTTCACTTTGTTCTTTACAGGATCTCTTCATTGAGGTACAAGCCTTTTGCGTCGGTTTCAGTAACACCAAAGAAGCCGTCGGCTTATATCGTCTGCTCAAGCATTTGGAAATGGACGAGGGACAAAACAATGCAAATCCAAAAAATTGAAGGCCCAACAAAAACAAACAATTATTAAAATGCATAATGCTACTCTTTTAAAATTTTATTAAAATATAACTAATGCATAATGTGAATTCCTTTTCTTAAGCAAAACAAGTAAACATTACAAAAAAAAAGGACAAAATGAATTGGCTCTCATATAATGAAGACTTGATAAAAGTTACAAAAGAACAAAAGTAAACACATTTTGTTTTCCTTGGAATAAAGTATTTAAAATAAAATAGTCTCTCGCTGTCTTATAAAATAAAAACTACAAACTGTTGTTCGCCATTGCTCTGGTTGTGGTTGGTGTTGTGAGTTGCGTTGGGTTTTGGGAGTTTTACGTGTCTTACGTGAGTGTTTCGCCCTGGGTAACGCAGGCTTCTAGGTAATCAATGCGCCGTTCCAGAGTGGTAAGCTTTTCGTTGAGCACAGCCAATCGGGAACGACAAGACATGTCTGGAAAGAGTTTAATTGATGCGGGTGTTGGGATTGCTGTTTGTTTATTACTCACCAAAGGAATTCAGGAAGTCAGTGATTCGCTTTATGCTGGCAGTTATTACTTCGATGTATTCACGATTGGCCCAATCCTGGTGGATTTGCTTTTGAATAGCTTCTCGATGGACACCACTCATGATTGTTCAATTGGAAAAAAGGTTTATAGTTTTAATTGTTCTTACAACAGAAAATTGTCAATAAAATATCAAAACACCGAAAATATGGGAATGGCTAAATTTTGACAGCTACTGACGTTTGCAATCTATTCGAGGCTCTATGAGGGTACAAAAAAAAATACGACGAGTATCTGTTGTAGAAAGGTGACCAGGGGTCTGATTTCGCAAGAGTAAAATTTAAATGTGCATTTTCTTATTACGAATTCACAAGAGCGAAAGTTTTTGTTAAACTAAAACAGCCTTATTTATAAACCCATAATAGGGAGTGAATAGCGCTATGTTCCTCTTATAATATCTCTGAGCAGGAAAACCTTATTTATAAAACTTTTTGAACGTAACATAGAGGTTTGCGCAAGGCTTAACGCTGTGTCTCCATTTGCTTTGAATTCATAGCAGAAAGCAGGAATATGATAGACACAAGAAAACAAAGCAATTGCCACGATTTGTGTTGTGGGCACTTTGTAGCATACTTTTTTTAACAACAACGAAGTATCAAAATGGTGGAAAAACATATGCAAACGACAGTTCCCTCTGCTTTAATAGCTGCGATAAATACCCTGTGATAAAAGTATGCTATCTATCGTAGGCTATGAAAATAAAGCCGCTATAATTCCACTTGCGATATTCAAAGGCTGCTATAATTGCTGCGATAGATTTAAAGCATGTGGAGACCAGGCATATGATTCTCTATGAAAGCACCGTTCGCTGAAAATGTGAATCTCATTTTCTGCAAACAGGGAAATATTTAAAAAGAAATTCGATTCTTTTTAACAGTTTCAAAATGAGACCTCATAAATAGAAATGATTAATGCTGGGTTTACATGCATCTGCAACTGCGGAAGTGCAGAAAAGTAAAGCGAGACGGATGAAGATTACAAAGCACAAAGGTTAAAAAGAGAGACGAATAGGATTATGGTTGCATGATGAACATGTTCATCTGCAACCATAATTTTTCATCTGCAACCATAACTAGGAAGTTCGTTCCCTTTCTATCAGACAAGTATGAATTTTACATCTTGTGTCTTTTTTCGATTTTCATCTGCACTTGCAGATGCATGTAAATCCACCATAATGAAATAGCAGAATTTACAAATTTTATTTAAGTCCACTCTGTGAACACTCCCAAAGATATTCCCAGCACGATTCTCGAACACATATGTCAAATTTCTTGATGTCAAAATAAAAAAAACTGGGCTGCTGATTTTCCACCTTACCTTTTTCTATCATCGGCCTCTGTATTTTCAATAAAAGCAATGTCGATCGCAAGTAATTTACGTAACATCATCCTTCGAAAACCACTGTGCATTGATTCTCATAGAATCCTGATAAATCTTTCACTCAAAAGTAGTACAAATGCCACCCTTCAGTATGGTAAGTTCTTAGGTTATTATGCATGCCATAAGAACATTAGTTTTGAACTGAAATGGTTTTGGTTTCATCTTACAGATAGAGATCCCAGTAGCGACTTCCTCAATCCCTCAATACAGAGTCTACTAAAATCCTTGACAAGGGTGCGTTTGGATAAAGTCTTCCGCAAACGTTCGGTTCCCGATAACACTACTGAATACAAGTACGTATGACTCTTGAGTGCAAACAAAGTTCCCAACCCTATAATGAGATTTATTCCTAGGTTTCTTACCACCGAACAGTTGGAAAATGAATTTAAAAAAATCGTTGCCGACGCCGAAAGTAACTTGCAGATGCCTCCTGTTGTTATGGTCAAAGAAGAGAAGCAAAGAATTATCACCCACGATCCTGCGTTGAAAAACTTTTCTGATTCAAAATTTGTCATAACCGACATCACTTTCGATGTAAAAGATTCGCATCGGAAAGTCGTTGTTCGTCAAATCGATGGAACCCTAGAATATGCCCCTTTGGAAGTCGCCAAGCGTGTTCTTCAAACATATTTCCCCCTGCAAGGCCGCCGAATTCGTAAACCAAGAATGTTTGAGGAGCAAAATCTCCAACGCTGCCTGGACGAATTCAAATATGAATTTATTCTGGATCGATTGTGCATCCAATACGAGCCTTATGAAAAAGAATTTCATGATATCTCGGCCAAAGTCTATGCGCACATCAATGAACACAAGAAGTTCGATGATCTGCGTTCCACACGCCATTTTGGGCCGATGTCGTTCTTCTTGGCATGGCATAAGCAAATCGATGATCTGTTGTACGATATCATCAAGCGAGATTTTCTACGAAATGGAGTTGAACTTATAATGGTCCTTTACAAGATCCACAAGATTCCATTTGACGAATCTATCATCCAGAAATTGGAATCCATCCCAAAGACCTCGGATATGCTGGGTGAGTTGCGAAAGTCTTATCAAAAGGCTTCGGATGATATTCATGAGGAGATCAAGACAGCCATTGGCAAATCACGAGATGACTTCGAAGCCGATGACGTTTGTTTGGGAGTGATCGAAAGCTATGTGAAGCAACATGCACTTAAGAAAGTACAGCTGGAGCTAGCCATTCAGACTTTCAAAGAAGACAATGATGAGAAGAAGAAGCTATACGAAGGTCTGCGGAAAGCACACGGTGTTAGCAATAATTAGAAAGTAGTAGGAATTCGATGATTGTAATGTTGTTGTTTTCAAAATAAAATCAAAGTAAAGAAACAGTTTAACAAGTTTCCAATAAAACTCCTATTCATTTTTTGGTAAAAAATTGGCCACGCACTGAGCTACAAAGTGGAAATATTAGTACAAAATTGAAAGCTGTATGTAAATGTGTCTTAACTCGATTCTTGATAAAAGTATGCGAATGTTTGAGATTTCTCTTCTGGAATTCTCGGAAGTTTCTGTCGAAAGTAGGTAGTTGGAAGAATTGGATATGGATATGCCGTCATGATCCCAAGGCTCAAAATTCGTCAAAAATACACAGTCAACTTACCTTCGGTTCAGGACTGGTTCACTCTAGAATCTGAGCCACGAAAGGATTGTTATCGAATTCTCACAGATGTTTCCTCTGATCTGATGCTGGTGCCTTTGTAGAGAACGATGACATACGACTGTACGCCTCTTTAGGCTCATACGCATCTGCCTTCCAAGTGGAGGCGTATGCTATCCAAATGGCTCTAAGCTACGTTACAAACAATGACTGGATGGGGAGAAGTATCTATGTTTGCAGCGACAGCCTGGCTGTGCTTAAGGCCCTTCTCAAACCTCTTACTATTTCGAAATTGATCCAGGAATGCAAGAGCTCTCTGAATGCGGTCGGATGACTAAATTCTCTGAGTATCGTTTGGATTCCAGTTCATCACCGCATAACTGGAAATGAAATCGCCGATGAACTTGCGAGGCAAGGATTTTAGACAGCTTTTACAGGGCCTGAAATTACGCTAATTCTGCCAGGGTCCTTAGTGAGGGCTTGAATCAACGATTGGATCTGTCAAGAGCACAACCGTAGATGGCATGCCTCCATTTTGGATGCAGACAGACCAAACGTATGCTCCCCAACATTAACGAGAAGACTGCAACATTTTTGACATCCCGCAGCAGAAAAGACTACAAAGCTTATTGGCGTTGCAAAGGGCACTTCTCTTTTGCCCCACACTTAAACATGTTAGCCTTAAGTGATACCACACTTTGTCAATCTTGTGGAGATAATGACACCGCGAATCACTTCCGCTGTAAATTTCCTGGTTTTTCTCGCACGAGATTACAGATACTCGGTGCAGTCATGTTGAGAGCTGGCTACTTAGCCTCTTTATCATGGCAGCGTATTTTGGCCTTTCTACGAGCATCTGGAAAGCTTACACAAAAAGAAGGTTGCTATGTGGTAGTACTATGGGCCGGTATTTAGATCTGAGTGCTCCAGCTGGTATTTCAAAAACCTCCAACAGAAAAACTAAGTTGGTAGAATTCAAATTCGATTCTACTTCTATCCTTATTGGCGTTTAAAAGTAGAATCAAAAATAACTTTTGAATGATTCGAAAGTAGATTATAGTTGGGCCCCAGTTATTGTTTGAGAAGCATTTCTAGCGAAGAATCATCTTCGTTTTCTAGTTACAGTGCTTTTTACCTTTTATTTCTCAAAATATAGGATTTTTTTTGAAAATCTTCTTGTCGTGTTGTATGAGGGCCTCGTCGCCGTCGCGTCGGTCGCTTCCGTTGAATCCTTATAAGACAAAAGCACGTAGAAATTGATATATTTGGGATACCACGGTTAGCTTTCAACATATTTAGTCCTGTAAGGAGAGGAAAATTCTCCGATCGTATACTATTTGGAGGTTTTTGCTTCCAGGTATTCTTCCGAACTACCAAGTACCAACTGAAGTGAAGCATTGAAATGCGATCAAGTGCTTTGTTTGTGACATTTCTGACAGCTAAATGCACTGCTTTTTCTGATTTCGTTCGACTTTGCGGAGAACTCTCCGTACCAAAGGGATGTCTCGCTAGGGCCGAGCATTTAATTTTCCAAATGTTGTTTTTCTTTTTTTGATGTTCTTGATGAGATCTTCGTCGATTAAAAGGAAAAAATGATAGTTTTGAACTGTTGTGCTTCGTTTCCGAGATACCACGGGAATTGCATTTCATTTGTCAGCAAACGGCTTTTATTTGAAGTTCTTGTCTGTCGACGGTTGGTATGACTTCATTTTGTTTCTCTCAGTAAAAAACTGTGGTCCATTATGCCCCACAATGTCTTCGTACTGTCTCCACAAAAACAAGTAAATTGTAATGTTTTTATTGTTTTGATTTTATTAGTTTATGTAAATTTTGCTTATCTAACAATACATTTATAAAAAACAACGACCGGTCTCCTCAAGCATGCAAAATGTTATTTTCTTTTTCATAAATATTTTGATTATCGTTATTGTTACTTTTGTTTTGCTTATCTATTTTTGTAAAATGTAAATTTGACTTAGCTATTAGTTTACAAAATATGAACGATGGGTTGGGTTAAGCTTCATGAATACTGTTAGTAGTTTTTTGTTTTTTATTATTTGTTCAAGTACACATGTATTCATGTTTTTTTTTTTTTTTGATTAGACTTCGTTTGTCGATAACATTAAATTTAATAGTCATTCGCATATTCAAGCAATACAAAATCTTTTTCATTTAAAACATTTTATAGTATACCTATTAGTGTTACAAAACGCAATGCTATTTTAAGATAAGGCTTCGTTGATTTATTTTATTAGTTTTAAAACAACACGTTATGTTTTTTAAGGAATTCAAATGGAGGGTATTAAATTACGCATTCATGTAAATCATTATTATTTATATTACTTTAAATGACTTATTATATATACGAGTGTAGTATTCTTTACGGTTTAGTTTAAAAACGTCAGTTTCATTTATTTGAACATCAAGTTTAGAGTTTAGTAGTTTTTTGTTTTTTGTATAGTAACAATAGTTTACGATTAAGATTAGTTTTTTTAAGGAAATAGTTAAAGTTGAGATATGCGTTACATTGCAACATTACTTTTTGAAAATAACATCTCATTGCAAGTTATTCATTTAAAACAAACTCTATTTAAATTCAAATCACAAAATAGCAAATCGCATTCAAAAAATTTCTCTAGGGCGCACATAATTTAAAAAAAAAAAACGAACTTGAACAGCTTTGTAAGAAAAATGATGAGAACTCGACAATGAGCTGAATAAGTAGCTTCTTGAATAAAACGGTTAACTTGTCTAGATCGGATTGAGGCAAACTGAAAATAGTTCACTCAATTTTGTCCATTATTAGACACTTTCATTGATTTCATCATCACAATTTCAACCAGGCAGACGGCATAAGGCCAAGCTTTTAGGCTGAAATTGTTAATTATGTATTCGAGCCTTACGAAACAATAAGTCTAAATCTAAACCTTATCTAATCATCAAGATTCCGTTCTGATCTTTTCGGAATCACAATACTCACACCGCCATGAACGAAAAAAAGAAATTAAACATATGTAAATTTAGGTCAGTATTATGAGTAGCTAATCGAAGGTTCGACTGGAAGCGAATGTTTTAGAGAAACCCATTTATTGGATTATTATCATTAAACTTCGTCCTTTCTCTTATCTGAAATACCTTAAACGTCAAAAAAAAAGTTTTCTACAAAAGTTTTTGTTTCTACAACCTATAATACCGCTATGAAAGAAGCTCGCAAAAACATTCGCTTCCAAACGAACGTTCAATTCGCTACTCATAATAGGGACCTTAGAGTGTTCAGAAATTTTCAATACAAAAAAACGACTAACAATAATGAATGTCTACATTTAGAAAACCGAAGCCGCCGTAGCTATCGTAATGGGACGGAGAGCAGATAAAACGTTAAAAAAATCATCACCCCTATCTCAGGCCCGTCTTTACAAATTGTTGAAAATTGAATCACATTTTATGTTTCACTGTTGTTTTAGTGAAATAAACGATGGATCAGGTGAATAATGGCACTTAGATCAGATCAGGCAAAACTTTTGCTAATATTTTTCTATAAATTCTCTGCAGCAACCTTCTGTTGCCGCATAATTCAAGAGCATGGACCTTAAGAAAGTTGTATGGGATATGAGACCCGTCCAATATGTTTTGGAAAGATTTATTTTTCAGAATGTTTTAGTTCTTTATTTATAAACATGGAACATCAAGCTATACAGCGACACCGACATAAATAAAAGATCATGTACTGCAGATGGAAACCAAATACTTGGTACAAGGAAAGTCGCATGGATGGAAGACTAGGGTATGGCATTACCTTAAGAGTAATATTAATGATGAAACTCTTTAAGCCAGTGGTAGCCACCCTCGTTCCTATAATCATTTTACCTAAAACACAAGAAAACGATCATTATGATGGTGGTGAAATGGACTTGCACTGCAATAAAAACAGGTTTTTCTTTTAACCGTTCGAAATCGATGAAAAAATGGGTTTTCTGATATGCGGTAGACCACGACCCACGAGCCTCTTCAAACCCTGTTATGTTTCCTTATTTATTCGGCCCTATCGAGGTAGCCCTCGGAGCGGAATTCTCTCTGATTTCCTACGATTCGGAGACATTTTGCTTCGTGGTAGTTCCCCGATCCAACGTCCTCCGATAAGTTTTTGCTGCGGAAAGTTTTAGTTTTGGAAATGCAATGCGTTGCTGCATTTGTGAAAAATTTCTTACGACGACAACTACTTCGAAGCAAAATAGAATCTCTGAGAAATGATGCGTTGCGGAGAAAACTCCGCTCCGACGGTAAGTTCGATTAGGGCCGATTAATATATTTTAATAAAAAACGATAGTCTTATTCAACCTCATTAGATTTATGCCTTTCACTTAAATGCCTGGAAAATGAGCGCAAGCGGCAACTGTTTGTGTTTAATAAACATTGACGTGCAACCTTTTCTCTGAACATCATTGTTCTTATCATTTCGAAAGTAGTTTACTTTAACGATAATTGAAGCATATATAGAGTTCAATATATTTATTTGAGTGACCAATTAAACATAAAAGAAAGCAAATAAAGCAACAGACTCGAACGTCATCCCTCTTATGTAAAACCTCATTTCATGAGTTTGTCATATGCGTTAGGAAACTATTGACCTATGAAATTCGCCATTTGAATCTATGAACCTCAGGCTAACGCAACAATTTTCGCATTCAAAGAAGCGTTTAAAAGCGGTAAAACTTCTTGAAACCATGAATCAGAAAATTTGGGTGGATAAGTTATTAAAAACAACTGAAATCTTCACACATATTTAACATAAAAACATAAGTATTTAAGGTTTCTAAAAGCTTTCACTTCGTTGGCCTTTGAGGGCGCTATTATCATTTGATTTCAAAAGAAACACAGATCTTTTATTTAATTGCTTGACACTAGATATTTAGCTGTGGGCCGCAGCTTCCACAACTTTCTTTAAAAGGTATGTACATATATGCAAAGAAAAAGCAAGCTACTTTCTGTCTACCAGTTTAAATAAATAATATTATTGGACTCGGTAACAGACTAAGGGCCGGTCTGTTCAAGTGTGGTTAAATCTGTGGTTTGGTTACCAGAGATTTTGCTTAACCCGTGGTTTGGATCTATGGTTAAGGAATTGCGTCTTTTCACTATTTTTTCGGCCTTGGTTAACAAACCGTAGGTTATCGAGAAATTCCAATATTTTTCCAGTCTATCTGTCAAATTAATCACTAACCCCAATCAATGGTTATCTTTTTTGGTGACATGTGTTTATTGTCGTGCGTTCATAGTGAGTTATTTTATAATTATTCATGTTTTTTTTCTATGTTATTCATAATTTTTGTTATTTTTGAAGAAAATGTCACAATCAGAGCAACGATCTGCGAATTTCTCCAAAAGTGAAGAAGAAAAACTTGTAGCTTTGGTGTTAGAAAAACAGAATATTTTCGAAAACAAGAAAACTGACCAATAATTCCTCGTCATCACTAGCGCCACTACCATCAGAACTCCACAAATCCCAAACACAATTTCCACGTGAACTAAATTTGTAAATGAAACAGTATTTTATAAAAAAGAACTATAACAAGAATAATATTGGAGATAAATATAATGAATAATTAAAAACAAACGCACTCCATCACACTGAATTGTTGTATAGCCAAATGATGAGTCAAAAATAATGCGTGAAGACAGATTAACCAAACGTGAAAAGACGAAATTCCAGTAAATCGATAGTTAAATAGCGTTAACCGACCAAAATCGACTGGTTAACAATTTCTCTGGTTAAAAGACGCATTCTATGGTAACCACTGGAAATAACCACGGGTTAAAACTAACCAAACTTGAACAGACCGGCCCTAAGCCATAGTCATTAAAATAATGGCTGCTAATTGAAACCCTTCGTAAACGTGTACAAAAAATATCCTTTTCACCAATCCAACGATCTGATAACTTTAAACATCTTTCAAACTCTTAAGATTACATAAAAATAAACACCAACAGAAGATAAATGAGCAGTACTTTTTTTTTTATTAATGACACAAAATGAAACAAAATAAAATTATAAAAATTAAAAATAGAATAAAACTATATTAAAAATGAAAAAGAATTGTTTACAAAATTCTTAAATAAAAACTAAAATAAAACAAAACCATAAGCAGTGTAAGGGTTTTTGGGGGTTCAAGGATAAGGAAGGGGGAAGAAGGTATGAAAAGAAATAAAGTAACAAATGATTTATAAAATAAAAAAAAATTTAATTAATCTCTTTTTTCTTGCGAATACAATGATTTACTTGTTCATACTTTTAAATCTTTTCACATTATTAATTTAATAAATTTTACAACATAGATAATAATTTAAAATTATAGAACACTATTCAACTGCAACTTAAAAATTAAGTTGTAATAGCTTGCTTTTTACAATTATTAAATTTATTTAACAAATCACTCAGTTGATAGTTGTTCTATGCATAAAAAGAGCATAAAAACTAATATAAGCATGAAGTAAAAGTTATTAAAATTAAGCCTAATTCGTTGGCTCTTCTCGCTTTTTTTTTGTGTGTGTGTTATCAATTAAAAAAAAAATACTATAATTAATAAAAAATCAACAGTTTGGTACTTAATGCATGTTAATTTGGCGTAGTATATAGGTTAATAATTGTTTCAGCTTTCATTCTAGGTATATAGTGGTTTGTTTTTTAATATTACAATAGTATGTGACTGCCGGGGGCATTTCCTTTTTCATTTACTTATCAACTCTGTTTTTGTTTTCATGTGTGAAACATGTTTTCTTCTCTAAAAGAACGAAAATCGTAGAAAATAAAATATTTTGTATATAAAAAAAAAACATTAAAATGTGTTTGCTGTTTAAATATATATAAAACAATTAATTTTTGTTATGATTTTCATATATATATAAAAAAATAATAATAATAATCATAGATATAGGTGGTAGGAGGCTGGTTTGGGGTTGATTTACACATCGTCAGGTGCTAGATTTGTGTGACTATCATTGGCACTTTTGTCGTTTTCCTTGCTCGATGTTGAGTTGTCGTGCGCCGTCGTTTTTGTATCGCTATTGTTGGCAGACGAAGCACCTGACTTGTTGGATGGAGCCGCATCCGCTACGTCTTCTTCTTGCGCTTTGAACGCCGCTTCTAGAGCACGAATTCTATTCTCATGCTTTACGATAATTGCTTTGAGTTTACGAATCTCGTCCGTTATGTCACGAAGGTCCTTTTCCTGTCCAAACAAATTTAAAATCAAATAATCTTTAAATTAGGTTCTAAATAAGTTACTTACACTGATTCCGCTAACAGGTCCACTTTCGTTGTTATTTGATGCATTCGAATTGCCAATCGATAAATCAAGACCCTTAGAGGCACCACCACCGCCACCACCACTGCCGCCGCCGCCACCACCTCCAGACTTTGAACTTTTGTTGAGGATATTAGCCTTTTTCGTCACCGATAGCGATTTGGTCCCTGACTTGTAGCCTCCCTGCACAATAGATACACGATCCTATTTTAGACTTTTTAGTAAATCTGTTCTTTTGGGCTTAAACATGGACACACACACGACGTGCGGTTAATAACTGCTTTCAGAGAACAGCACAAGCAGGAAATTTGTTGGATATATATATTTGCACCCTTAGCAAGTCCAAATGTTTTCAAAAAGATTTCAAACATTTGGACTTTAATTTTTAGAATGTTAATTTTTGGAGACTCATTGGTTTGCAAATAAAAATACGTTCATGGATTACATGCAACTGGCAATTGGTTTTTAGTTGGCGGATTGGAATTTGTTAAACAAGAAAAAAAAAAGAACTAACGCCACATTTCCCAAAGCTTAATCTTGAATACATCGTCTGCAAATTTCTTCACCGTGAAATGTAAAATTTAAATAGGCCGCAGTATTTCACTCAATGCGCTCTTCAGCTTGGAATAGAAAAAACTGGACAGTAGATTGTGTTAAATGCCAACATTCTTATCTTGGCACGAGAAGCTGGCTTCAAGTAGTTATTGAGCCTGTTGTTTTAGCTATGTATACTTCTTTGAACCAAGCTGGTTGACTTTTTAAACATAATATAAAACTTTTAGCAATACTGACCAATGACCATCACTTAGTTTGGCTCTTTGGTGAAGCAAAGCTTAAAAATCCGGCAACGTACCTAGGCCAAAGCTAAAACAACAAAATTATAACAAAAATGAGAACACAAACAGTTTTCAATGTTGTTCTTATTTCGCTGTTCTTCCGCTCTATTGCTCAGTACGTGGCAGGATCGTGATTCAGTTTATTTGAAGACGGTAATTTTTCTGCGGAAATGCACAACTAGAAATTCATGTGCAGCACGATATGTATTCAAATTAAAGTTCATACATCCCCCTGGAGACATTTATTCCGATACTCACTTTAAGAGATATGCAAACTGGATCAGCATCTTGTCCGGCAACCCATTCTTCAGCAGTTAACGCAGCATCATCTGACAACGTATCCGGATACAAGTCCTCTTGGAACAAATCCGATTTTCTTGGAACAGTCATCGATATGACTTGGCACAGTCCATTGTTGTTGAGACGATAGAATTTTGATATTTCGCAGGTTGTTACATCACATCCACGTTTTGGCATCATACCAATACCACGTTGAGGATCTGGCGTTTGAAACGTATTTATATAATGTACAAATGGTGGCTCTGGTGTGATCTACAAACACAAAAGCATTAATCTCATAAAAAACTCTATTTGCTTATTTCGCCTTACTTCAAAATACCGTATGACCGAATCACCTTTACCACACAGGTAAATTAAATTCGTATCAGGATCATACAAAGGAAACATAACACCGTTAGACGTATCCAGCTCAACCATCACTATAGGTTCGCTTAATGCATCCGGAGCTCTCAATGAGTATTGACGTTCTGATGATCGATTGAAACCGGTAGTGAAAATAAGGCCATGTCGCAGGAAGAGAGCACGTGTCGCTTTTGAACCTTCATGGCAGAGTGCTTCACTTTCCATTTCACCTGTCCGTGGATCATATATGCGGATTTTTTTATCCTTACATGTGGTAACCAATTTGGAACCATCCCAGTTGAAACAGGCACTATAAACAATATCCGGATGACTATCGATGTGTACGAGTATATCACCAGTGCCGACATTCCAGATGACAACCTTGAAAATGAACACATTATAAAGCATTATTCATATACCAATAAAGTTTTTCGAGTTACTTACTTGATTATCAGAACCGGCTGTAAGGAGTATATTTAACGCGGATGGATGCCATAGCACAAGGCCGACTCTTCTTTGATGAAAGACAAGATCGACGACTGGGTCTGTGAGTGTCCTTGATAGACCACCATCGGGTATTTGCCAAACTTTAACAACACAATCCTCTGAACCTGATGCAATGACATTGTCATTGTGTGGGCACCATGCAATATCTAAAACTGGACCTTTGTGACCACCAACTAATGGATGATCTGCTGCGATGCGACCAACCTAGAAAGAAGAAGAGAAATAACATTTAAATGCTGAATTTCAATGCAATTGGTGAAGAAAGAAAGTCTAGTCTCTAAAGTTTTTCAGTGATGTGAGCATTGTATATAAATAACCATTTATCACTTTTGAACGCATTACTAATAATTAAAATTTATTTTTCAGTTTTTACTTATTCTTTTCTATATAGCGATATGTGTACAAAATTCTGGCAACAAAACCACGACACTCTGTTAAACCCATTTCTGTTATGAAACCTCGTAGCTCGAAATACTTGATGTGAATGAACGGAAAATCTCAATTGAATTTTCAGTTTTTCTTCCAACTTCAAGTGTGGTACTTCAAAATCAAATTTTGTGTAAATAATTGGTGAAATCTAATAGGGAAGCTTCAATTCATAGGACACTAAATAAAAGGGTACATTTTTCTATATTCAAGGTAGATAATTTTCATTCCTTATCGTCACTATCGGCAAATTGCTTGTCGGTTAAAAGAAGCAGATGATCGAATTTTGAAAATAAAAAATATTCCTTGATTAAACCTTTCAAGAAGATTTACATATTTGTTAGCTGAACCCCTGGGTTTGTCCTGTGGTCGACGATGCAAAGCGTTTTTTGGAGAAAAAAAAAAAAAAAAACACCCAAACTTGAGCTCTGGGTTTGCCTTGAACCAGCCCTAAAAAGCAATAGATTTTTGATGGGGCGAGTTCAGGTAGCGAATAGTGCTGAACAATAGCGAAACGATGGCATATATTTTTCTTCAAATGAGAGCCGAAGACCGACTATTTTTTTCGAGAACTTATTGGGTTGTCAAGCAGACTATAGGGTTAAACCTGGTTTAACAAAAAACCTAAAAGGTATTCCTGTTCCAAAGTAGAACACATATAGAAACAACCAATATCGATTGCTTTTTGAAGAATGACTGCAGTTCGGTAGCACAGTGATTTACTGTGCAAGAAACCTTTTCAAAATCTTATCTATATATGTATGTCTTAAGCTTAGCTGCAAAGTCTTGCAGATGAAATTATTCTTCCATTTAGAATGTCAAGCTTAAAATTTTATGACTAATTAATCTCCAAAATTAGCTTAAACTGTAAGAACGAAACATTAAACAGGAATTCGAAAGTTGAAATCATAAAAAAATGAATTTATGTATATAATTTTGAACATGTCGGTTAACGGTTCTTTAAGAACATTAAATGAACAACGATGGGAATAGAAAAAAGCCTTGACGGTCTCATATTGCGTGGGTAAATGTTAAAGAGAAAATATAAAAAAGAAGGAAACAATCAGAGAGGAGAAGAGAAGAAACCGATGTTTGAAAATGATATCAAACATATTTCAATAACCTTTAAAGGGATTTTCATGTAACAGGGATAACAATTCTGAGCCCAGAGCCCCAGACTGGAGTTCAGTAAGACAAAACCTTAGACAAATGTATTAAGAAAAAATGGGCTTTTGTTTCTATTACAGAATTGTAGCGTATTAGAGGCCTACAAAATAAGGTGAAAGAAAGTAGAAGTTTTCAATGAAAGGTCTCCAAAGAATCTGTTAAAGCGGTTTAATACAGAGTCAATACTAGCGATGCACACCTACAGAGAAAATGAGGATAGAAGGAAGTATAAATAAATAAACAAATAAGGTGGCACAACAGAGCGAGGAGCCCTAGGGCATAGCACATTTCTTACAACCATACCTTGTGAGTGAATGGAGGGGACCTACAATTTTCTTCCGGTTCCGAACGGCTAATCGAGAAAGTGCTTTTCATGGCAATGAATTTATTAAAGGAGGACTTGCCAATTCCTCGTGGAAAAAACATTTTTTCATGTGTTGGGATCCGAACCACGAACCTCTGAGTTAACAGGCGGACATGCTAACCATTACGCCACGGGTATATCGGAAAGTATAAAGGTGTTTAATTACACAAGGGTGTTCTAATTCCTGCGACGACCTCTTGTAATATTTTGATACGGCTTCGTCAATTTGAGGTTAGAATCTAGGCAAGGTATAAATAAAACTTATATCAATACCCCGTACGTTGTGATACCACAATCAAAAGGAGTCCTTATCAACAAGACAATTTAGAGCCTGTGATGAAGCCGTATGCATTGATTTATCCGCGATCATCAAAACGCTTTTATTGTCGAAGAAGAAATCTCCTTTATGGTTTCCCTTCAAAGAAAAGAGCAGGACATGAACAGAAGAGGGGTGGGACTGGGATTGTCTCCTATTCCTCCCCATCTAAACAGCTTCTGCAGAAGTGATTCAATAGAACGACAAGTCTTGTCGTTGTCTGCTTATGAAACGATTTTCGGTTTTCACACCGATTATGAAGCTTATATGCAATCTGTACAGAGGTAACAAATATCTTGTGCGTTTTAGCTATACCTTTGGTCAGATTCTATTTTTTTACGCTAGACTAGAAGTAGTTGGTAGCATTTTTCCATCAACTATAACAACTATTTGCTTTATCCATGGCGTCTTGTTTTAACATGGTTATTTTGAATTAAGAGTGGATCCCGATTTGAGAAGATCACCTTTCAACAGATTTGATTCGTCAGCATAAAAAGGGAGAGAGCAAATGATTGAGTTATCTAATCCGCGTTGTGTATGGCAAGAATAAAAAATAGGGGTTCAAGATGGCTACCTTGAGTAACTCCAGAGGTAGCCAATAAATGAATTGAAACAGAAGAACGAAAACGAACTGTATTTTAATGGCCGTTGTTTAGATATGAGGAAATTCGTTTAAAAATAGAATAAGGGAAGTTTTTGTAATTGACAAAGAAAAAAGATAATACTTAAGAAAATAAATGCTTTGTGATTACCCAAAGCTTTTTATTGTAATTCAATATGACTTCAAGAAAATAAATTGAGATTGAACCTTCAGTTAACTCATAGTTTATGGAAGACCGAAGCATAAACACAAAACACTTACAAAACAATAAATTGTCAAAATTTGTTCCCAAACAGACTCTTAAATCATTCAAAACTTAGTTCAATTGCTAAAGAAAACACACAAAACTTTCTCTTTCCACATTCGAAAATAGCTCAGAATATTAAAAATTTTCCATTGCCTAACATGACCTTTCGGAATTGAAATCATTGTGCACACGTCCACGTTTAAATATTAATTACATCTCATAAATCGTGCTAAAATTTACAAAAATAATTACTATTACTCTTGCTTCCCACACACCAACTCATACAACCTGATTTCTAAATTAAAAATACCGCTAATGCAATGTCCTCTCTCGGGTGCAACACACTTCGCCGAATCGAAAGTGCAATATAAAAGCGAATCCACAAAAACTATCCAAATTAAGAACAAGATTTCAAGCAAAAAACTGGAGCAAGGATCGTCTGTGAAATTTGCGACACTTTGGCTGCGAAGAAATCATGTTCCTCTAACGAACAAAAAACAAAAACAAAAACCTTTCGGCAATGTACAAAACAAGTGTAAACACAAACAAAACATTTGAAAATGTCCTAAAATGGGATTCAAAATATAAAATCGCTTCTGTTGTGGCATCACATCGAGCGCTGCGCCGCGGCGTGTGGTTGCTGCGCGCTCGTTTAAAATCGGTGAGTAATTTTCTAATTTTAAAACTGATTTAACTATAAGTAAGTGTGTGAAAACGGGAAATCGTTCAATATAGAGGACCACACCGACACAAATTGTCTTAAGACAGAGAGAGTCAGGAGTAGCCATTCTAACTAAAACAGACTGCTCTATCGGCGCGGCCGACCTATTTTTAAAATTTCCATAATTTAGTTTGTTTGATTTTTGCTGTTGTTTTTATTTTTGTTGCGATTGAAATAGATTTTCACATTGGCTAGTATCCAATTGTTGAGGTAACGTTTTTCACACAAAGCGGATGTGTAAGGGTTCTTGGCTAATTTTGAATGTTTTTAAACACTTAATTTTGTAGCTCATTTTTGATTGATTAAGCGTAGTATGGATTGAATGAAAGGAGGAATAATTCGCAAAAACTAAATTGCACCGGATAAAGGTTTTTTTTTTAAATCTAAAAGTTTTAATCCAATGAAAGGAATGATGTTTAGTTTATTTATGTAATAAATTATTCAAACTTCTGGAAACAATAATAGAATTGTCGTTTTTAATAAAAAATATTAATTAGCTTTTCTTTATTTTTGGTATTTCTTGAAAGTGTGTGAATTAAGATATAAATAATTTTACACCGAAAAGTTGCTTAGCTAATTCAGAAAGAAGAGTTATGTAAGAGCTATAATGGAAAAACTGTTTGTGATAGTGATTCCATTTGAAAGAGTAATATGCACTTTATCAGTAAGGTTTGGACTCTGTATGTTGAAGCAACATTTTATGACTTTTAAATTTCATGGAAAATTTGTTTATGCAACGTAGATAAAATAACTTGCGAGGAGTCAGATAAGAACACAGCATTGGTAAAGCATAGACATGAACTTAAGGGCGATACAAATTTGTTCTTATCACCTTCCGATTAAATAAAGTGAGTAAAGAAGATTTTAATATTTATACTACCAAACAACATATTTTGTTAAAGCATGCCACGCCCAAGGTTAGTAAAATGCAATAGTTAAAGCTGTAGTTAAAGTTGTCTTCTAAACAATATCTAACCGTTGCTGTTAACATTGAAGTTGGAAAGATAACAAGAGAAATTCTCTTTAAACAACAAATCGTTTGCTGAAATGATATTGAAAGTAAGCAAATATCACAAGAAGGACGGTCGGTAAGTTTAGAAGCAGTCTAGAATAGGCAGAATTTAAAATCGTCTCAACAATCAATTGAGTTTCGACGAAGCTTCTACCCTGGATATAAACAGACACTTTGAAAGAAAATTTTATAAATAATGGGCTTCTTGATACTTGGTAGGCCTGGGTAGTCGTAGCTCGATTATTGCGAAACATCATTTTTCGACGAAAATCTTGCTTCATCTTATTTTCTAAACGATTACGTTGTGAGTATCAATTCTTTACTTAACGCAGCTCGTTAATCATTGAAGAAATGGTAGGCGGCGACTCGACGGTGTTTGAGTTACGTAAGTAACGAACACTTTCAATATTATTGCTTTAACGATTATCGTTTTACAGATTATTTTTTTTTTTACCCGTGAAAAAGCTAATGGGTCACAAATCCGAACTGATTGGTTCTGTGACCCATCAGCTTTTTCACGGGTATCGCCTTTCAAAAGGAATTCGCAGTTTCTCCGATAGTAATTTTATGCCATGAAAAGCATTCTTAATTAGCCGTTCGCAGTCGGCAAAAAATTGTAGGTCCCTTCCATTTCCTCATGGTTAAGTGAAATGTTCCAGGCCCCAGGGCTCCCCGTTTTGTGGCGCTACTACGTATATATATTGTATAGTCTTCCTAGACTTGGCTATGAAATTAAATAACGCAACGAAGTATTGCTTTTGTTAGATTTTGTATATTTGCTGTTAAAATGGAGTTGCACAACAAAATTCCAGTATGAACGATCAAATGGTGACGGAATACTCCATTTTCAACGCATATAGGGCTCCGAATTGCGTCGACCATCGACGTGCGTCGTTAGGTGATGAATAAACGACATTTATTGAAAGTCGATTTGCTTTAGAACTGCAAATGTTAATGGACCTGGTTTGTTTTAACGCTAAATCTTTGTCACTACAAGAAGAATCTGACTCAAAAATTTGTCAAAACGCACCTCTGTTAACACACCTTTCGAATAAGTGTGTTCCCAACTTCAAGCAAAGAGTACGGAATGCCTGTGGCGGGGTAACTCGATGAACTTTCTGAGCTGACTACAGATGCAAATCAAATTCATCATGTGCTCTAAAAAAAAAATAAGGGGACACAAATCATAGAAACGCAGGAATTCGGAGGAATGAAAATGTTCGCATTGAAACGAAACGTTTCCCAAATTTAACACACCCTTATCAAAAACCCCATCGTTACAGTCTCGGACTATGAATATCAAAAAGAAAGGACCAAAACAATTTTCGTAATGAAAAAATCAATGGTAAAAAAAATTTTATGGCAAAACATTCACTCACTTCAAGGGCTTGAAAAATGCTTCCTCTTTGGTATTAGTAGTCCGAAATTGTTACGACGGCGACGAGCCTTGGGTATGGGTATGGGTTGTAATGATCATTGGAATGACGAACTTCCTTTAGTAGATATACTTTCTTACTACAGCTTCAATTACTTTCATCAAATTATCTGACATCACACCCAAACAAATTCATCAGGCGGTTAAAAATTGTCAAAAAAGACAATGCAATTGAACGAGGCCAAACACTCTGAATGATTTTTGGGGCGAGAAAATGAGAAACGATTTAAATAGCTCACGATTCACTACTCCGAAGTTGTAAATACGATAACCCCTGAAACAATTTACCGTAACACCCGCCTCGCTAGGAATGCTCATCAGCACAACTTCGGGCGTACAGTCAAGTATAGAGATTCGTATTTCAGTCGCACCACTTGAATGTGGAATGCTTTACCTGGTTCTGTATTTTCCCTGAATTACGATTCACAAAGATTCAAAAGCAACGTGCATCGCTGTCTCCTACTAAATCCTCTCCTATTTTCCTAAATGCTCGCACTGTGTTCTATAACATTATAAGGGTCGTCATAACCCCTTGATGTATGCGTTAATTATAAAAAAAACCTTTGAAAAGTAACTGAATATCTCTAGGATTTAGGCCTCAAACTCCCACGACATACATGACAACCGTTAAGCCACGAGCAGCACATTTTTCACAGATTTCACTGCCATTTTTTTGATATCTATGTACGTAATTTTTATTTTTGAAAGATTCTTGACCCATAAATGTATTTTGAAATTTATATGATGCGGCGGAAAAGATCATCTAAATCACACGGCGTTAACATTCACAAATATTTGACAACGGAGAATATGAGAGAAGTTCAACAGCATCTGAGAGCAAGATGATTCATTGAAATGCTAAGATCCGTGGCAGCTTTCATTAAAATAAGTGGAAGGCTTTATGTCATTGGTGAAAAAGATAATTCACTAGTTCTGTACAAAGGAGAGATACTCAAAGCCTCGACCGAAAAGGCAATAATATTCAAGGTTCAAGGTAGACCTAACAATACTTCGTCGAAAAAAAGCAAGGTCGTGCCACACTGCAGATATATACTTACTAGGTAGTACCTTTGCGCGGCAGACACCTTGACGTGGTGCGGAGGCTTAAGTTTTTCAATGACTCACCTGCTCAACCGATCTAGTTAAAAGCTGGGTAGGATGAGCAATTGAGGAGTTAAACGAACTAAGAGCTGCCAACCCCCTAAGCCAGGGTGTAATGCGATCCGTGCCCATTGGTTGGTTTGCAGTCAGGGGTTATACCGACTGTAGTATAACGGAACCTTCGTGACACCAGGTCGAATCACGAAGTAACTTAGACCTTACTGTGTTATGCGGAGCTCTGACACAGCTGACCTATTTTCTCTAGCTACTCAAGAGCAAAAATTTCAGTACCTATGGGAAGAATGTCAAGCATATTCCAAGCAGAAGTCTATGCAATAGGCAAATGCGCGGAAGTAAACATTGACAGGAAATATAATAACAAACATATTGCAATAATGACGGACAGTCAAGCTGCAATTAAGGCCCTACGATCCTACACAATCTCCCCAAAACTTGTCAGCGAATGCATTGACGAATTGAACAAACTGGGCAGTAATAACAAGGTTACAATCTACTGGGTACCAGGACATGTAGGAATCATAGGCTATGAACAGGCAGACGAACTGGCAAAGACAGGAGCCGGATCACCACTCACTGGACCGGAACCTTTTTGTGGAATAACAGAAAGCCACATTAAGAATGAAATCAAAAAGTTGGAGGAAGACAACAAAGCTAAACACTGGAATGACCTCCCCAAGATGCGCCAAGCCAAACTTCTACTTGGCACTTTCAACAAAAAACGTTACAAAGACGTAATAAAACTGAATAGAAACAATGTAAGAATGCTAGCCGGGTTTTTAACCGGACACTGCAGGCTAAGAAAACATCTAAAAGTACTAGGCATAGAGAGCGACGACCAATGCAGATTTTGCAACGAACAGGAAGAATCTCCTGATCACCTCCTAGGTGACTGCGAAGCTCTAATACACCAAAGAAAGAAGTACCTAGGATCCTACTATGTAGAGGAGAGGGAGCTAAAACTCCTAAGCGTAACCCAGATACTAAGTTTCATCAAAGGAACTAGTCTGGATGAAATACTTTAAGGAATATCACTTAAGAAGTAGGGGGTACAATAGATCTAAACAGGTCGAGGTACAATACAAAACCCCAATTTTCATTCATTCATTCATACTAGGTCGTTTAATCCTGAGGCTAACGTTGCGAGTTTCAAAGTGTCTATTAAGACAAATCGGGTATAGTTGCATGCTTTTCTAGTTTTAAACAACTGCTGAAGCGTTCACAAGATAACAAATATTTAGTTAGTGGTTGTTTTGAGTTATAAACCATAAAGGAATAAGTTCAAGATGTGAGGCAGATACACCAGCAAATCAAATTAGAAAAAAGTATTGATATAATCGAAAGTTGTAAATAGATGGTACCCTGATTTCGCATCAAGATTTAAGTTCGTACGACATAAAAATGCAGTAATTCTTGTTTGCGTGTCAGTCGAAAGTTATTCCCATCAAGAAAAACACCAGGAAAAGTTGTCATTAACGGAAAATAAATGTTTGCTTATGAACGCTTATACCAAACAGCCAAAAGGCGGTCTTAACCATTCAGCTTTCAACCTGCTATCTACATATGCAATCGATACGAAAATTAGAGATTTTGGATTCGAAAGATTTGTTCCATTTTGTCTAAAACTACATCAGTTGTGAACAAAAATTGAGATGGCTTTTGAGAAATTAAATAAAAACATTTTTAAAACAAAATACTTCTCAATCAAAGATTTTCTTTCCAAAATAAAATTCATTGAGATGAGTACTAGTCTATTTGAGCATTTGTCCTAATTCGTTTTAGTGACCATATAGCCCTCTCCTTGTCGATGAGGAAGAAGAAATGTCTTTTTGGATATCAAAAAATATTTTTTTTAATAAAAAAAAAGTAGAATTTCTATTGTTTCAAATTTTATTAAACACACGCATTCTTCACCGTTCGATTTAGTGAATGAAACCAAAAAGAAGAAGAAGAAAATACCATAGTCATGCCCGAAAATAACACATACTCGTAGGTACCTTCTGTTGTGACGGTTGCCAAAACAAAAGACAAAAACGTGTTGCCATTTCGATACAGAGACAATAAATAATTAAATATTCCTTGTGCGGTGCGCGAAATGACAGCATTTTTTTTTTCATTTTTCTTTTTTTCATACGAATTTTTGTGCATTCCTCTCGACTCATCTGCAGTCAAATAAATTATGACTCATTTCGTGCTCATTATTTTCTGCTAACAACATAATCTCAATCGAGACAGGAAATCAATCCTAAAAGAATTCACACACAAAAAAAAACAACAACAACTTACCTTATTGTGTGGCAAGACAATAAAAGCTCCGCCGCCGGCTGACTCGACAATGATTGCCAAAAATTTCGGATTTACAGCACAGAATGTTGAGTCCCAACTGCTTTTTGATACTCGAATATTATCGTAGCATTGCTCACGTTTCAGTGCCTGACCATAGACGTGACGAAATTTCGAACTTCGTACAACACGAAATGACATTTTCGATTCGATTCCGTCTTCTGCTCTTGAACTGTGAAAAGAAACAAAAACAAATAAAATAAATTCATTTACTGATAGTGAGACATCATTATATGTCATCAAGGGCGGCAACCGTCAGACGCGACCGACGCGACGCGACAACGTCGACGTCTATCCTATTTAATCGCACGTCATATTTTCTGAAAATTCTGTGTGAATCATTTATAAATAAGGAGGATAAAACACTCGACGCGCGATGTACAATGTACTTGCCATTGCCAGACCTCATTTCACTCATTCTGGACACACAAAGCCGGCAGCGGCAGCCCGGCAGTAGTTAAAGCTTCTTAAGCAGAATCATACACAACTGTTCGTTCATGATTACTGCCATGAGGTCGTTGGTGTCGACCGGATAGATTGATTGACAACATAAATCGTAATTTTTAGCTGTTTCTTTGGTTCTCGCGTTAATGGGACAGTATCTGGTGCAACAGCGTAGTGCCATGGAAAATGCATTTGGTGACACAATTCCAGGTTCCAGCCCTTAGTATGTTTTTTTATTGGAAATCGTTTTTGAATTCGAAATTGGAGCAGTGCAATTGAGTCTGCTCTGCTAGTGTCTTTTGCTAGCCTAGAGTTGATGTTCTTATTTTGTGTGTTGAACGTGAGTGGATTACCTACCTACAATTTCAACGCGTGTGTGTTTTGCATTTTGAATTTAGCTAGACTTTCTTTTGTAATGATATTCTGTCCAGGGTGGAAGATGTAGTTTATGAACTTTTTGTGCGACGTTTATTAAGCAGTGTACTCATGTGTTCCTTTTCATTTACGTTTATTGTCACAGTGAGATTGGATTGCATGCAATTCAACCTTTGACTTAATATACGATTGAGCTCGATTTCTCTTTGTAACCTTAAACCTCGTATGTATGTAAATAACAACCCAAATAAATGTTTAAATTTAGTTACCCACAAAGTGCGGAAGGTGACAGTTTATTAGAAAACATACAATGCAACTATTTAGGTTGCGATAAAGAAACTGAGTTGAAGAGGTCATTTTATCGGGGACAAAATGTATCGGTCTGCCGACTTTTAGGGTTCCGTAAGGAGGCCCTTGAAAGATCACCTTGTCCGTCTGTCTTTCAGAAAGGTTTTTAAACAAAGGTAACTCATACTTGTGATACTCGAAAAGTACTTATAGTGGTTAGAGAATTGAAGTATCAGTCAAAGGAAAACTCACAATGATTTTTCACCGATACCTATCGTCTTTCGCGAAGGATTGATAAACCTTTAGAGTTAAAGATAGTAATGCCAAGAAAAGTGCTTTCTCACTTAGCAATTAAGGACAGGCACAAAATTGAATTGCGTTTCTCACAAGAATTGCAATAGGCTCTAACACATGCGGCCGTTTAATTATTAATTTTTAGGTAAGTACTTAATGTTTGAAAACTATAATAGGGCGAGACTAGGAAATAACCGCTGCATGCAAAGTTTGGTAACTTAAAACAAACGAAAATCAGCTGTGGCATCAAAAGGATACAATTTTATGTAAATATGCTTGACAGTTAAAGTTTATTCTATTTGAGACTTTTAATGCAAAACAATTATTATTTTATATATACATCGTCTTCTATATTTTCTACGTACCTCTAAAAATCTATAACAAAAGAAAGTTTCTATATTCGGCAGCAAAGCGGACAGGTATTTGGATCTAAGTGCTCAAGTTAGTTCCTATTTATAAAACTTCTGAAAGCCCTTTCGAATCAGCAACATTAGAAGTAAAATTTTAACCAAAATTCATTAATATTCTCTCTGACATGACTTTTGCAAACAAAACCTCATATTTTCAAAAAATTTATTCATATCCTTTAAACTTTTTTTGAGACTATGGAAAAGAAAAAATTCTAATTAGAATATACTCATATCAGCCACGCTAGAAAAACACACGTAGGCCCTTAATCTCCAAGTTCAAGTAGGGGCAAACGTTACAGAGCTAAGATATGGTAAGCCATCAGCCTACATTTACAATATGTCAAATTCCTGTTCGTGTTTCGGCTGTGACGTAGGCGAATTACAATTTGCCAGGCTTTCAATCGACATGTCATTATATATTTTCAATATTATATACCAGTTGGGTTTCAATTTCGAAAAGTTTGGTTGTGTATGTAAAAAAGTTTAAGTTTATCGCAAATGGCTTACCATATCTTGATCGTGTAGCCCCGGGGTAAGAAAAACATACGTACAAAATGTCAAGTCTCTAGCTCAATAAAACATTTTGACAGCGGTGAAAGATTGCTAAACAGTATGCTACGCTTTAAATGAAATCACAAACTCAAGGGTGTACAATAGATCTTCGAATACCCAGCATAACACATATTTTATGGCTTCAGCACTTAAAAGTAAGCACGATTGTTATTGTAGCATGAACTTGTAGTGCTCATAGTTACGAATATAGGTCTGTTAATACAAGCTTGTTTGTCGTAAGATATTCGGCCCTATCGAGGTAACCGTCGGAGTGAAATTCTCTCCGATCGGAGACATTTTGCTTCGTGGTAGTTCTCCGATCCGACGTTCTCCGATAAGTTTTTGTTGCGGAGATTTTAGTTTTGGGAATGCAATGCATTGCCGCATTTGTGAAAAAAATTTTACGCGACAACTACTTCGAAGCAAAACTGAATCTCGGGATAAAGATGCGTTGCGGAAAAAACTCCGCTCCGACGCGCCGACGGTTACCTCGATAGGGCCAAGTTTAATGACTGCGAAAATAGCGTCTAAACAGAGGTTGGTGGTAGAAGAATTTTTTTGTAAAATGAAAAACATGCTAACACGTTTCTTGTTTTCCTTTTAGATTAGATTTAAAAAAATTCACAAGAAGCAGAATAGTGAAAGTTGAATTCTATTTTAAATGACTTTGGAACCAATCGGTGTGGCAGAAAATCATACCAGAACTTTTCCTAAGTATATCCATTGTATCATTCACCATTAAGAAACGTAGATCCGAAAAATTATAGGTCTGTATCTTTACTCACACGCGTATCTTTACTTTTATTTGACGTAAAAGTGGCAGAGCTTTTGCTTTTTTGTCACTTCCCCTCCAGTAAGAATTCACCCGAACAATTTGCTCGTGCACTTTCTTGCTTGTCAAATCGGCTGTTGGTGAAATCAGCTGATCGAAACTTTTCGATTATATTTGAAATTAAATGAAAAATGGAAAGCATAATCTCTTTTTGTTGGTTTGAAAATTCAAAATAATGTTAAATATGCAATGCAATATTTCTTTGAGCTCATTTTAACACGTTTCTGAAACCAAATTGTTTGTATGTTTTTTTACATCTCTACGGAGAGTACATGATAAATGTCATTCAGCAAGAAACATCCCAAAAGGTGTATCTTTACTTTTCATTTTCGGATGGAGATTACAAAAACAACATTAAAAAGCTCGAGCCTAAACATTTTCCCGGGCTTTTTCCCAAACTTTACACGAAAAGTCCTGACCAGATTTTTTCTTGATGGTCCTGAACAAGCCTTTTGTTTACTTTCAAATCTGATAAAAGTAGACATCTATTCGGTTATAAAAAACAGTGTGGATAAATATTTCTTAATTTTTGCAAAAACAAAAAGCAAATGTGCTTCTAAGTGAGAACGTGTTCATTTTTTTCACAACATTTTAGTTTCCAATCCGTCGAATTTCGACAGTTCGGATATTTTGTTTGATGAAACTAAAGAACCGGGAACATGTGAACATTTCCCATAGTTAAGACTTAGAAGTTGAGATTTTGTAACAACTCGATTAATTCACCAACAAAAATCTTTTTCTTCCATCTCAATGAAAGAATAGGAATATTCAGCAAAACCAAAAACCGGGCTAGTTGGATAATGTAGATGCAAAAAAGTGTCTATCACCTATTTTGTAACAAAGAATCACAACATAGAAACAAAGAGTGTCATCAAGCTGACTAACTGAGCAAAGCGTGTTAATTAATTTTCAGAGCCGAATTGCGAAGGCAGCTCATTTGTGATTTGGCACTCGAAGATCTTTGTTTTGTCTTCAGCTTCATTTCAGAATTTATTGATCGCGAATGTCCATAAACGACGATTGAAGATCCTAAGATCTGTAAATACTTTCTATAATCTCTTACCAAGGCTGCCAATAAGAGCAATTAATTGAAAGCACCGGCAGAATAAACAATGTTGTCAAATCACATAACCTACGTCTAAACTTAGCTTTATCCCGCTTTCTATTCTGCTACGATTAATGTCTCGAAGGGAATAAATCTCTTCGCTCATTCACTTCGCCGAAACTAGTAAAATCAAAATCGACATCTGGGTTAGCAAAATATGTTGGTTAAGGCCCCCAAGTTCACTTAAAACAAAATTATTTACAAAGACTTTAAACATGCGCCTTGTTATTTCATTGCAATGACTTCAGTTACAGGTTCTTACTTCGAACTGTAATCTGATTCAACACGTCAACTCCAATTATTATTCATTAGAAACATTCTCTCTCCCTCTGTTCATGAATCATGATTCGTGTTTAAAGAACTAGACTTAACGGCCTTGTTCAAGGGACTCGTAAAAATTATCACGAACAGCCTCATTATTAATTTGTTATCTTCGACATTTATATAAACTGACTAACTACTCCTACAACAAAAAAATATGCTCTTCGATAAGCGCAATCAAAGTTAACACCTTCATACCTAGTAACCCAATGTTATCAGTGTTCCAGAGTTGATAAAATTGATTTGCTATAATTAAATATGAAAGGTGAGCAAAAAAAAAAAAAAAAAATTACTCCATTGACCAATGCACACCCATTCTTGCGTCGTCTTTGTCTATATGACCTCATGCTATTCATTTATTAATTAAAATCATTAATAAAACGAAATGAAAACAATCATTCATGTCATGTAAACTAAAGGCACTAAAAAACAACAGAAATGTGATATCACTTTTGCTTTTTGCTTTTTTTTCACTGTGTTTTCACAAATTTCTATTAATACTTCTTACAAAACTAACTGCTTAACATGCGATTAGCTTGCATGTAAGGTTTAAAATTATAAAGGAATGTGGGCAGCTTTCTTTCGAAATTTGTTTATACATACGAGTATGCGAGAATTGAAATATTGTTTGTTCAATAATATATTTTTCAAAAATGTTTACACTAAAAATATTTCACTTTGCTGCTTATTTCTCAAGAATAAAATATCGCAAATGGTATTGCTCGAACTTTGATTAGGAAGGTAGATATGTGAATATGTAGGTATTCAAAGAGACTAAAATTGATTAACATGAGAGTCATTCGTTGAATACAACTACCACACCTTTTACGTGGCTCCTTGAGTAGTTAGTACAAATTTATGCTTTTCTTTATAAATTTTGAACGACGAGTCAGAAACACAAACCCTCTTAAAGCTTTCTTAGATCAAACAACAACAAATTCTAAAAGGCCAAGTTAAGAAGCAAAGTTCTCTTAGCGAAATGAAAAAAAAGAATTGTTTGGTCTGCCTTCAAACGAAGTGGTTTTTGACTACAATCAAAACATTGGAGTAAAATCTGCCAAGGTGGCAGTTAGAGACTGATATTACTTCTCATTAAAAAGTGAAACCACTGCTCTACAAAATATAAAAAGATTGTTCGGTTATATGTACATACATGAATCTTAGCAGTTTAAAGAGTATAGGATTTACCTTTTTTGAAAGTTTCCAATTTCTCGAATAACACATTTTATATCGAATATAAAGTGTACTTTATTACGTCAGGGTGCCGCAGATATAAATGTTTTTATTGAAAACTTTTGTAGTTCAAAACATCTGGTTTCTTTTTGTCACAAAATACCAGAAATATAAAGACTCTGTTAGCATTGTACATGGCATTGAACTCTGCTCGGCACAGCATTGTTATTTGGTCGAGAAAACCCAAGTATACTGCCAAGAGTTTTTAAAAACTGCACTTGAAAGACTACCAGAGAAAATGCAGCGAATGGGAATAAAATTATTGCTGACCTTCCCTTCCTTAGTTATTACCACAAAGTTCCATGTCTTTCCAATTTGTGTTGCTTGTAAAGTCGAACTAAAGCGTGTTTTTTTATAGACGTGTGAATTAAGCTTTCTTATAAAGATAAGGGTTATAGAAATTATTTCGGGTAAAAGGCCACCGCGGTTGGCTCGAATAAATTCCAGTTTTCCCCAATCCCAATTTTCGATAACTTTTTGCACCATTTGAGGCCAATAACACACCGAATATTTCCTTCCAAGGCGTCAATCGTCTCGGGCTTATCTGAGTAGACAAGCATCTTCACTAAACCTAACAAAAAATAGTCCAGCGGTTTTAGATCGACGATCTTGAAAGTAACTCACAGGCTTAAACTCAAAATTATGTAAAAAGGGGCATCAATAGCGATTTCTATTCGAGACAATTAACCGAACATATGGAGTGCCCAGTGAGGAAACCCACACGACTAAAAAAAACACCCTTTGCTTCACCCACAATAAACGTCCAGCTATAAGATTGAGCCCATGAGTACCAAATCAGAAGTAAAGTTAACTATGAAAATTGTTTTTAAGCCGCACAACACAAATGTATAGTACCCCACCAAACGACATGTTTTTTCTTTCTATATCCATTCAAAATGTGTAGAATTAAAGATGGCATAGAAACTGAAAGGACATGGATCCTAACGTGGCACTGACTCTCCAGCCAGATTATTTGATTCAGGTGAAAAAAATGAAACGCTAAGAGTCAAAGACACATTTTAAGATGAACAAATAAGTGACCGAAGTTCAAGTGTGTCGGCTTGTAGTTAACGATTCTGTTGTTCATGGAACAATTTAGCATATTATGCTTGAAATGAAGAAAGACAATAGAGCTAAGGAACTTTTATTTTTTTGCTAGCCAGACGTCAATTGTTGGGGATATTCAGTCAAAGATCAAGGTGGCTACTTTAATATGGTTCAAGAACCACATTTCTTTAGACAAATAAATAAATAGGGTGTCGCAACAAAGCGAGGAACCCTTGGGCCTAACGCTTTTCTCACAACCATGCCTTGTGAGGGAATGGAGAGGACCTACAATTTTCTGCCGGTTGCGAACGGCTAATAGAGAAATAAGAAAAGCGCTTTTTATGGCAATGAATTTTGCTAACGGAGGACTTGCCAATTCCTAACGAAAGGCGTTACCCGTGGAAAAAAAACATTTTTGGCTCTGTAGACAGCTTTCGTGCAAAAACCAAAAAACGAAAGTGCTTATGGAAATGTCACTTCAACTTCGATGAATCAACTTCCTTTTATCATGAATCCCTTCGCCAAACAAGTTTTTATTCAAAGCCTCTGAATATTCAGTTCCAGTTGCCATTTGATTCGCACTTTGATTTTTCTGTTCGAGTCGATGCATTCGACTTGAGTCTAACTCTAACATTCTCAAGCTAATTACGTTAATTAACAACGTCAACCTTGAAAAGCCAATGTGAACCGACCATAGCAAAACAAGACTTTTGCCCGTCATCGTCGTCGTCGTCGTTGCCACCCCCTAACCTAAACGATTGAATGAAAACAACAAAAAGTAACAACAACTTAGCTACGATTTGTTGCTATTTGCCGCCAAGCGAAACGTTTTGTATGACTGTGTTTCTTCATATCAGCAAAGTATCTAAACAAATGCATTTCAGTTGAAGTCACAGTTTTTTTTGTTTTGATTTTTACTAATCCTTACAAATTGCATTCTAAACGCGCCTAGTTCATAATTTGACATGTGTCACGTTTATTGAACGCACCCAAAACATTAACGACCCGAAAATATGATAAGATGTCAAATGCAACAATTTAGCAAGCGGAATATAACAAAAGCTAAATGTGAAGTTTTGTTGATTTTTTTTTTTTAATTTTTTGCGGTCTGACGAATCTTTTTTGATTTTGTGAGCAACAGGTGCCGACGCGACGCAGTGGGGCACACACATCATTGATGCCTATATACCGCATCTCTCTGAGCATTTGACAGCAGCTCTTCACTTATTGTCTTGTCAGTCCCATTTCCGAATGATGATCGACAGATGTTTATTGAATAAACAGAAACAGCAAAACAGAAGAAGCGACAATGTGTGGCTTCAATTGAAAAAGGTTACGCATTGTGTGGCGCGAATGAGATGGGATATGGGGGAATGTTATTGTTACCTAACGTCACTAGCAATAGCGACTAAACAATCTTATCAGGGCCAGAAGCGAGTGCAATGAATCATTTCTTTTATTGCTTTTCTTTTGACTAGTATACCTATGGGCTATGGTAGTTAGGTGGGTATGCACTGTACTCGGTACGTTAAGGTAGTTTTTTGCAATAACTACACAATTGAAATGAAAATGAACACTGCATGTTTTTGGTGATAATTTTTGAATTCTGAATTATAAAAAAAAGCGAAGTTCATGGAAGTTTAGTTAAGATAAGATATGTCTATTGATCAGATTCCGAAAAACTAGTTGAGAAAGCTCTATTTAGAGCAGTTTTTGATCGGTGACTTACCAATTCTTCACAATGAAGCCACAATGAAGCCACGGGCATTATGTATAGATATGTATCTAAATCAATCAAAATATGATCAATCAACCCATAGATCATGTGTATATAGATTGATTCTCAATCCAAGCTAATGTTAAAGTATAACTTTTTCGAAGAAACTTACAAAGCCGGTTTGTATAATTACACGGACTTTGAAAAAGTAGTTTTAAGGACACCGCCTTTAAAGTTCAACGCTCGCAGCGTTTGAGTTTGAGGACAGAAGATTAGTAAGATTAATAATTTTAAGTATTTTGTTAGATCGGGTTAACATTTTACGGCCAGGTTCTTGAAAGGGTTGCTTGATGAGGGTTTAATGGGGGTGCTTAACACGACAAAAAATCCGTCTTTCGAAAGTGAAAACTCGAAATCCCCCATTTAACCCTTTGAACCTCAAAAAATACGAGCCAGAGTAAATTAGTAAAAACGCTCATAACATTTTATGACTGATATTTTCCAAATAATTTTCAAATCTATCAAACTAGACATTCTTGGAGGCTGGCAACAATGAGGTCAATTCGCCTACGCTTCGAAAAGTTAACTAAACTTTACTGATCGGAGCTGACGTCCATTATTGGGATTGTATGTGTTCACTCGGTCTGTTATAGGTTATTCGGGACTTAGGGAGGCAAACAGGAGTTAATTTTTATTTTGATGTTTTGAACATTAACATGGCTCCCAGATTTCCATCGAAAGATTCTGTTCCAAGTTTGTTAATTCTCCAATTGTTAGTGATTAAAAGCTTTTTATTGGTCTCCCAATCAAATAAAACAATAGGGGGGCACATCCAAGCTCGGAAAACCTCGGAGTCAAATGAATTTTAGAGAACTACCGTGTTTTCCGATTCCGATTCAAGTAAGTAAAAGTTTTCAAGGCAGTTCTATTACTCTCGGGCAATACATGTCCGTGCAAAAACATTTAAATATTCTTAATTAAGTGTTGAGCCTATGACTACTACATGGTAAGCATATCAGCTTACATAATACGACACGCACCATCTTATTTCGCTTAGGTAAGGTTAGGTAGAATGGGCCGACGGTTGATCTTATTACCGTCACACTTAGATCAATGTAGATCCATAATGATACCCTGGAGTATTGTAACATCCTAGAAACCTATGAGTTTATGTTTGGTCAGTTTCTAACCATTTTGTAACCTTAATGAAGTTTAACACACGGTTAAAAATCCTGGCGTTAAATTTAATATTTTTAGGGTTGCATATATGACCAGTCCAAAATCGTATTTAAATGTAATACTTTGAAAATATTTAATTTTCAAATTCAATAGGAGACATATTGGAATTCAATACTGTTTTATATTAAAAAACAAGTTCGTATTATTTAATAGTAACACAGATAAGTATTAGTATTTGAACCAAAATATTAAAATTCATTACTTCTTGTATTGATTTTAAGGTAATTTATATTAGAACTAATTACGCTGGGTATTGAAAACATGTTATTATTTATTCGAATTCAATATTTTCTTACTTGTTTTAAGCCCAAAGTGGGTTTAAATGTAATACAAGTTTATTAAATCTTAATACTACTTAAGGTTTGATTGGATTACTTTTTAAACCACTTGGTATTGAAAACTAGTACTTATTTATTAAATTTCAATACTATTGAAGATTTGATAAAATTACTTTTGAATCCACATAGTATTAAAAAGTAATACCTATTTATTGAATTTCAAAACGAAACCTTAGATCCTGTGAATATCAAACTGTTAATCTTGAACTTTCAAAGTAAACAAAGAAACAATTCTTTTATAAAAAGGTATTTTATTGAAAAGGAGAACAAAGAAATCTTATAACAATGTAATGGCTTAAGCTTTTGAACACAATATTATTCACAAAAAAGACTTCAATATGAAAACTTTGTTACATAAAACATAATGCTCGAATGGATTTTAAGCATAATAAATACTATTGAACTTTTAAAAAAAAACTGTTTGGTTCCCACTTACTGACCGTAGGTACTCAGTTCAGGCAGTCACTAACACCCTTCGAGAAGAGTCCTTGAGCTTATTTGTTCGGCTGTACTCATCTAAAATGTACGCTGCTGAGCTTGTTCTTATAAATGCTTTTAATCCCTGTAGCATTAGGAAAATTTTATATATATATATAATTACAGTAAACTTAATATTGAAAAAACTACTTACTTCTTTGTATAAAAGAAGACTGCTTCCAATTGCTGCTCCTTGTTTTTTTTTTTTCAAAGACTCTTCATCAACATTGTCAAGAACCACAAGGAAGCTCTTTTAAAGTGAATCTGTTCACTAGTTCTTCGTTTTCTATGACTAAAACAAAAACAAATTTTAAATTAGCACGGCTTGCACTCACCAGGAAATATATATATTATAACTTAAACTTGCTGTTTATTACTTACTTGTAAGAAGAATATCTTCATTTTAAAAGCCAAAAGATTCAGATGATTTTTAGTTTTTTCAAAAGTGATAGTATTTTTTTCCACGTTTTTCACTTTAATGTCACCAAATTGTCCATTTTGAACTCCATGTTGAACGACCGACGCCACGTGTTAAAACAAACTAACGGAGTTTTCTTTCGACAAATCTATATTCGCTATTAAAATGTAATACTGAAGTCTGAAGGGCTAAGAATTCATACCAAGATATTAAAATCTAAGACTAAAGGGTTAAAAATCAATACCTGGGTCTTAAAATCTAATACTGGAGGGCTAAAATTTAATACCTGGTGGGTATTAAAATCTAACATTAATGTGTTCAAAATAAATACCTAAAGAGAGTTGTAATACAATCAAATATTAAATTCCAATACAGTTTCTACTTGAATGCAATACTGAAATATTAAAAATAAATATTGTTGTGTATTAGAATTTACTGTTCCATATGTGAAATACAGTACAGTTTCGCGTTAAATACAAAATTTAATTACAATCAAATATTAAATTTCAATACATTATTTTTGAACATTATATTATGGTCACTTTTATCCAAATCTTCTACTAAAATCAAATAATAAATTATTGGATTTTAATATTTGAAGGTTAAATTTCAGTGGAAAAGTACTAAAAAGGGCATTTTAGTGGGAGATGTATTGAATTCTAATACCAAATTATTTAAAAAAATGTTTAATAAAGTTGGAATATTAAAAACAAATTATTCCTGTATTGCATACGGCTGTAATACGAGGGCCGTATTAAAAAACACCCCAGGATTTTTAACCGTGCAGGCTACTTTTCGAAGTGTCTGATAATTCTTCTAGTTCATTAAAAAAGTAATTGCCTAGAAATTTTTCCTGTTGCAGATTGCTGGGCATTGACAAAGGAAGTGAATGGTATCCTCATGTTCATCTTCGTCATTGCATCCTCTGAATGCATTGAAAACCAGCTTAAACTTAGGCAAAATTTTACTATCTTTCTTCCTTTTTAAAATAATTGCTCAAATCAATCTCGAAAATACCACACCTCAATTTAAAAGACTCGCTTAATGTTATTCTAGGTTTATTTCAAACACCGGCGACGAGATTTTGTAAAATCGTTTCCACTTGAACACCTTCCAACCACAACTTACACTTTCGTCCCTTAGACCAACAAGCTCAATAATTACTTGCGTAAATGTCAAGAGTGTGATGTGTTTATTATTACCAGCAGTAGGTATAAAATGACATCGAATTCAACAACTTTACCACAAAAATGCACTCGTCATATACAAAAGTTCACTGTTCAACAGACCGCGAATTGCGCCACTAAACCAATAGTACCAATGTGGCAAGTGTGCCCGTCTGTTTATTTCTCTTCTCACAGGTAAACCAGCGACAGTCAGCAGCACACTAAATTAATCTGCTAATCATTTGCATCGATTGTTGTGGCTTTAGGCAGAAAAAAAAGTATGTCAGTTTAAATGTCACTTTAAAAGTCTCTATTCGTGGTATTTTCATTGTAACGTTTTGTATCATTGCAAACATTTCTGATTCAGTTTATTCAAGGAAAAGAAGAAGAATAAAAAAGAGTAAATAAAGGAAAATAACACTTGCATGCCCTTTAATTGAATCGAATTAGTCGTTCGTAAGCGAATACAATAAAATCATCTACAAAGAGCACTTAAATATACTTGTCGCTCCTGGCCAAGTTCACACGACAACTCAACACCACAACCATAACTTCATACCATCGACCACCGCACCAGCTGGTAGTTTACAACAATGATGTCGTTGTTATTGTTGTAGTTGGTGTAGAATAAATCCAATGTTGTCGTTAATTCGATGTCGCGCCTCAACAAGTCAAAAGTGTGAGTGTGCGATTGTGTTTGCATCATTATAAGTACAGTAATTACTATGGATAAGTTCGTTAAACTTTTAATTAACTTCTGGTTTAGGCAGCACAAAGGCTTCTGACTTAACTTCAGTTAAGTTAAAGGTCGAAGGTTGAGCTGATTGGATAGACGGACTTTAAATGGGCGTCAGTCTTAGATGAGTAACTTTGCATTGTGAAAGCATTTTGACTGTATTCAAAGAAATGTTTAGAGTATGGTATGTATAAGTTCCACCAAACTGAAAATTGTTGGTTAGTTACACAAATAAAATTCAATTTATATCCAGACATCACAAGTCACAACGTAGCGTCCTTATGAGAACACATCAGGACTTTAGTATTGGTAAGAAAGGTCGGATCTGCTGGATTTTGACTTTTGACGTTTGAAAAAAGTCGAGCTACTAAGAAACAGTGAAATGTTACAGATGGAGAGATACACAAAACTTTATAAGACACCATGATCATCCCAATCCTGCTATACGGAGCGGAAGCATGGACCTTATCTAAAAGCGGATGAGGGAACACTTGGTCGTTTCGAAAGAAAAATACTCCGAAAGAGCGGAAAAGAAGATACAACAACGAGCTGTATATGGGCATAGCTAGTAGTGTACGTATTGGGAAACTACGATGGTATGGCAGGGACATATGTATGTAGAGAGGGTGGATATCAACGCTCTGGCGAAACTGCTGATCCAGTACTGGCTGACTTATTGAATTCAGAAAAGCTAACTAACTGCTCTTGTTAGCGAAGCTGTTAGTGCGTATCCAAAGACTTTTATGGCCTTCTCAGAACCCCTTGATCAAGATGAAATGGAAAATGCTCCAGTTGGAATACCAAAAGGTCAGAGAGTTAAACAAGCCGGCGATCAGTAGTTTAGTAGGTAATGGTCCAATTTACGATAAACTCCTAAACAATTTGAACAGATCCAGTTCTTGGACCAATTGCAGACTTTAGGAAAGAGTACTTGGCAAGTCCACAGTTTCAACATCAAGTTAATTCTTTTGTTGAGACTTTCAATCCACCCAATGTACAATATTGTACTCGAGTCAAAAGTAAGCACGATGCCTTCAATTCTCCGTTGCCTCTGAATAACCCAATCCAGACTAAGCTAGGTGCTTTGATGAAGTAAGACACTCCAATGAGGAAGGTTAAATTTTGTGGAGTGAATGTAATCTATGATTTGGGACTACCAATTGAAGCTGAATATGAAAAAGATCAAGTATTTGCGAAAGTTCTTAATTCAGAGCAATTGAAGAATGCCTTCCAGATGAATCCGAGTCATTGTTGATGAGCCAGAACTTAGCGATAATACGAAAGAGAAACTGAAGGAGCTTGGGTTGAATACGAGCACTTTGTAAAGTGGTATCGTCAATGGACCTTATTATGATAAATTATTTGAAGCTCTCAAAGACAAGGGTGTAGAATTTGCTTACTGCAAAATCTTAGCCCCAATCGAAGGACTCCGGCAGGAATTTTTTAATAAACAAACCTTTCCAAGAAGAAGTTGCGAAATTCGTTGAACACATGCCAACTACATCAAACATTGCGGTAGCTGAAGATCCCTTTTCTGGTTATTTGTCTGAATCGCGAAGCGGTGATTCTGGATTTGGTTCGAAGCCTTCAACAAATTGAATTGAAGTTGCAAATTATGCAACTCATCCGAACTTGGCTTCTGGATGACCATGATCAATCTTGAATGCAAATTCTGGTAGATTTGCTTCTATTCCAGGAATCGAAGAAATGAACATGTACCCAGACGTACAACCAAGCGCTATTCTTCCCTCTCTTGAGAAATCGTCCGATAATCTTCATGTCGGACCACCACACTCTAGTTCTTCACTCGTTCTGGTACCAATTCTTTCCTGCTGCGATTGTCAAAATTCCATAATGAGCGGTGAAGTGGCCGTTAAGGCTGAACGAGCTGGCAAAGAAATCGCATGGCATCCGGAATGTTTCAAGTGTCACCAGTGTCGTGGGTTTGGTGGCTGATTTAGTTTACTTTTCCATGGTGGCAACGTGTACTGTGGACGCGATCTCGCTATTATTCTTAAAATACCTCGTTGCAAAGCCTACGATGAACTTATCTTTAAAGAGTATACTGCTGCCGAAGGAGCTACATTCCATATAAAGCATTTCTGTTGCTACCAATGTGACACCCCACTAGCAGAGCAACAATATGTCCCAGATGAGAAGACCAACATGCCGTTGTGTCTAAAGTGCTATGACGACAATTTGGCGGAAGCATGTCAATATTGCCGAAAGCCAATAGGACCTTCGGAGATCAGGGAGTGGCTTGGGATGCTGTGCACTGGCATGGGCCGTGTTTTAATTGTGCAGGTGTTGGTTGTGCCAAATCACTTATTGGTGGCAGATTTTGTGTGAAGAAAAATATACAATTTTGCAGTCCTGCTTGCGATAGAAGCGTTGTGAATTGAAAATAAATTTTTTTTTTTTTTTAAATAATCCTCTTTGTGATTTTCTTTTACATTTTACTAAAGAAGAAACTAAAATAATTTTCAGTATACATTTTCAGTATTTTTACATTTGTATTAATAAAGGTGCAAACTAGAAGGCGTCTTTTGCCCGACTGCAGCTAAATAGTTCTGTCTTAAGAAACGGGTATTCGACACCACATTGCAAGAAATGCAGAAAAAGAAGATCTCGACTTAGATAGCGCAATCAAGTTTAAAAACAACTCATCCAATTTTGGGTGAAAAACTGGAGAGGGCTCGTTCGAAACCGAAATTGTTATCGAAATATGATTAACATTTTTCGATCGGATAGTTTGTTTTGGCCTTGATCGCAGTCTTTAAGCAATCTTGATCCGAAACAGGTCCTCAACTCATTTTTATAAGGGTAGTTTAAATTTTTTTTGTGTTAAATAGTGATTTAAGGGTTTACTATCTCAAAAACACTAGCTGAATGAGAAGTCCTGGTTTGAAAATAGGCCTCGCAGCAAAAAAACCCCCTTTAGGAAAATATACAATCCATTTCTGCCCAAAAGTCACAAGTCTACAACTTTGTCCTGCTAAGAACCACATCCCAATTTGAGAATTGAGTAGAAAATTGTGACTTCACGGGAACTTTGTGGCTTGTGAGGCATCATTCTTATGCCGAGCAGAGTCGGCCTGAATTCGGCATCGAAAGCATTTAAATTTGCCCTCCTTATTTTGATACTTTTTGGCAGAAGATGTGCATTCCAGTTATCGTAAGATATCTAAAAGAGTTTTCTTCTCTATTCCCCACAAAACTCACTAAAAAAAAAACTTGATTCACTTAGTACAAGACCAATTCCCAATTATTCATCCTTCGAATCTTGCCTTTTATAATTTGCCATTTTCGGCGGATTGAGTCTTTCTTGTGGCAAACGCTGAAAGTTCTAACACATTCAATTTTGGCTGCCCGACTCCTATAGAAATTATTACAAACATCCAATAATATGTTGAACGTCGGAATTGCAAGAATTGTTTACAATGATAACCAAAACCCGACATTCACGACAAATTTTAAATAAATTATATTTCGAAATACAGATTCTTTAAACAATAATGTAACCAATCATTATTCAAGCGAGCATCTTGAATCATATCCTAAGAAAATAGAATAGAAAATAACAAAACTAAGTTGTTGGTTATTTTGAATTATTTTGTCCGAATAGCCATAACTAATAAAGGTCATGACCAAGACCGAACCATGAAAAATATTAATCAAAGAGTTATGCAAAGTTATCAAAAAAAAAAAAAAAACATATTTCATTGCCAGACTGTTGTGCGAACCATATCTGGAAAGTAACCGTCGAGTCGGTCGGCTATGAAGAGTGACTACAATGGCAATTTCATGGCTTGTGTGCTTACGCCAAGTTCGTATTACGAATGTATAATTCACAAATGCGAATTGTGCATTCTTCCAAACACCATAAACATATTAGCCATAACAACACAAAAAAAAAGAAAACTTTCAATTACTCGGTCTTATTTGGATGAGGAATGTTTTGTTCGTCATCAGAGTGAAGAACGAAGCTGGCTTTTGCCAAAAGTGGATACTCATTTATTGAAATCGAAAATATTCAACCAACATTTTGTCTGGACAAAAACGGAAGTCGATAAGTCACAACTGATTTACTGGGGTTAGTATGTAAAGTTAGGCGATACCCGATAACAGAGCAGACTTGGATTTTGAGACCGATGCAGGCGCCAAAAATGGTTTTATCTCGATTTCTGTGACTGTTCTTGCATTCGGGATGCATTTGCCGGTCGGTTAATGTTTTGACTTAAGACACATGATAGGTAGGTGTCAAGCATTTTGGAAACCCTATCATGATTCATGAGTTTAGATATAAAAAAAAACCAGAGTTGTGCGACTTGAAACCTGATTCTTCCCACCTCAATAGTCACAACGTTGTGACCTGGGAGCTATTCCACGTATCTTATATCAAATACATAAAACAAGTAGATTTTTAATGAACTTCTTGATTCGTATGTTTTCAATTGAAGTTCAGAGTGTACACCCGATTTCAGGAAGTAAAAATTTGCCAGTTTATTCAAACTCGCAGATTTCTCAGCTTCTGAGACAAACACATGAAACTTATTCATATAGAGTATTATATGTACCAGCAATCGAATTTATAACAAGTTCGTTGCTTGAACTTTACCCAGGTTTTCTTGACAACTCCATCACTTGTCCAAAAACTTCAATTCGTCATTTGAAGAAAAACGATGTCACGTTTTCACATCTCTCTCTGTTTATTACCTGAGCTCCCAAAAACTTAAAGAAAGTTAAACTCAAACCAGCGGCTCAAAAACCCTACGTTTGAAATTCAGGGTAACGCTCGCAGGGTAACCTCAAACCCAAGGTATGAGCGAACGGATGTATTCCCATTCCAAAGTATGTCTAACTTCAGACAGCTCTTAGAACACTGTCCAACTCCAAATGTTCGTGAAGCTTTACCCAAGATTGGCCCAGGTTTTCTTGACAAGCTCATGAGTTTCCAAAACAAAAAAATGGGTTTTTGGTTCATCATCATTCATCAAACGTCTGTGTCATTTGAAGAAAAACAAATGCCATTACTTCGGGACAAGTTGATGGCATATAGCAAGCCCAGGTCTCATAAAAAGCACCCAATTTAGCATTCAGTGCGAGTTGAGGTTTTTCAAAAAAACAAAACTAGGGCTTCAACGAACAAACCTATTTATAAACTATTTATCGTTGTTTAAGTAGTGTCTAACTTTTAACACTGAAATAGGTAGTCTGAGCCTTGGCTAAGTGCTAAGTTATGCAGCAAACAACAATTTTGTTGAATATTGCGATTGGGAGTTTCAAGATTGAAGAAATTAAATAGTTATCGGTGAGAATTGTTTACAAATATCGATCAACTTATGAAACGTTTGAAAAATAGTAACCATAAAGTCTGTATTTGGTTGGGTTCAAACATGGGACAATCCAAAACCAGGAGGTCTGCTGACGCAGAAAAGTGAGAAAGCTGTGTTCTCTTCGATATTACGATTGCCGTAAGGTCGCCCCCCCCCCCCCCCAAAGCTTCACTTGTCGTTGGTAGGGGGCTTACGTTTGGCTCTTGAGTCAAACAAACTAAGAAAGCCCAAGGTGTGCGTGGCTGGCTGCTGGTTTCTGCCTAGACTAGTGGCTGGCTGCGTAAATTGAGGTTGCCAGCCCTGGGGTACTCATCTGGAAGTAACCTTCGGGTTGCGAGACTTCACCAGAAGTTGAGCTCTGTTCCCACGGGAGATAGGCCCTCCTGGACAACGTTCTGCGCTTGAGGTGCGGGGCGTTGTCTTGGACTATCTATGAGGTAGGCCCCCTTTGTGGGAGTATCGTGGTGGCTGATGCGGAAACGATTGGCATTCTGCATTGAATGCAAGAGGTGTAGATCGACCTCGCTCTTTAGCAAGGGGGTGGACTTGCCTCAACAAGTTCTCTATTGCTACTGGGCAACCAGGGTGCGGTGTTATGTGAGTAGGCTCGCTGTGAAATTAAGCCTTAATTGGCAGGTGTTCACGTTAAACAAGACTTCATCTGTCGTAAGGTCGAGCCGTAAAGAAAGAAGATATTAAAAGAAACCGCACCTGAGGATCCTGGTTCGATTTTTGGTTCATTGATAAATAATAAAACAAACATACATACCCATACATTATACCCATAACGTATGGGTATAACCATGTGGCATGTACGGATCGCAAGGCTATATAAAGCGGATGGTTGGGCCATATAAAGCGGATGGACCCAAACGCTCCGGGTCGAGAGGTTTTCGAAAGCACATTACAGGGAATCGCGGAAGCGGAAGACCTCCGTTTAAGGTGGCGCAATCAAGTGGAAGAAAACCATAACTGACTTAGAGTGCAGTACTGGAAAGAGTCGAAATCGAAATTGTTGGCGTAAGATATTGGAAGAGGCTCATGTTAACAGAAAACTGTAATCCCCACCTAAGTAAGTAAGTGTAAGGGTGTAAGCATTATATGTAAAACATAATGCAGATACCTATGTACTTTATCAATTTAGATTTGGACTACTGATTGACGATTAAGAGGCGGCAAGGTTGGATAAGGTTGGCTGGGCTGTAAGGAAAATATTTAACTCACTTAAATTAACGGTAGGTACATATTATGGAACCAAATTGGATTGCGAAAGAGAACCTACTTCACTAAATAAAGTTTTAATAGAGGTTTACAGACAATGAAAGTCTATGTTCGTCTATCCCAATCGAACCCCGGGCCGCATATTTTCTTTTTACACTCACAGCTTTATGAATAGGTTTGTTCGTTGAAGCCCTGAGTTTGTCGAGTGGTCGGCATCAGTTTTTTAAAAAACCTCAACTAGCCCGTAGTTTTTCTTGGAGCGAGTACAGGTAACGAATATGACTCAAATGGAATGTATTTTTCCTCAAATGAAAGGGTTGTATTTTTGCATTTTTGAGGACCCAAAACCAAAATTTATAGTGTTATCAAGTAAACCTGGGTCAACTATAAGTTCAACGATCGAACCTAATTAATGCCTGCCCTAGAAATTTTAAGCAAAATTATAACCTGATTCCCATTTACTGCGCCACAAAAAAGACAAGAAATTTTGTATAATGGACCAGGAATTATTCTGTGTTACCTACCCGTGGAGTGATGATGCATGTCCGCCTGTTAGCCCAGAGGTTCGTGGTTCGAATCCCAACAGAGGCAAAAATGTTTTACCACGGGGATCGTCTTTCGCGAGGAATTATCGATTAGCCGTTCGCATGGTTGTGAGAAATTATTTAATTATCCTAAGTGTTCTAGTTTGGTATTAGTTTCTGCTTTTTGGAAAAGAGCAGATTTTAGCAGAAGGTGTTCTCCTTCTCTTCGTCTTTGCATTTTTTGCAGAAAAAACTTATAAGTTTTAGAAAGTAGTTTTCAAGTCCAGTTGCTAAATTACTAAAAGAGTTTTGCTTCTATCTTGATTTAGCATAAGCATACACGTAGCAATGAGAATAACAATGTTCACATTTCTTGGTACAATTGGTCCTATTCCCACTTCCATTTCTGATGACTTTGTCTACCTTTAAACTTTGGAAAATACCTTTGCGTATAGGTATCCAAAACGTCTACGTTAAACTATTTTTTAATTAGAGACGATCAGCTGTTCCATTGTTTGTGGAAACCGTGCCGAGTCATTTGATGGCTGATTGGCAATCTATGTAGATGCGAATTTTTGATGTGATCATCACCAACATCTCTGCTTGAGATTTGCGACACTCTGCAATGGCCAGAGATACGGAATGAGCGACCACAATTTAGTCTGACTGAGGGGTATTGGTTAGTACTTCTGGCCTGTTACGTGAGAGTTCAAGGTACGAATTATAGCAACATTTAATTACGTCTTTCACGGATACAGTCTTTCGCGATGAGTTGGCAAGTGTTCTGAAAGTAACCTAATTGAACAGATACACACCTGCCGTATTCAACTTGCTGATGAAAGCTGGACCTCCACAACTCCCGGAATTTGTTATGTGTATCTCCAAGTCCTTGCAACAGAAAAAATAACAAGATAAAAAAGGCCTACAACGGGGTTAAAGTGGGTTTGTTCGTTTTATTGCAAGAGCAACTTACAGTTCATTTCGCATCAAAAGAATCAATGACAAACTTAATGAGTCTTTTATCTAAATGCGTATTTTAAGTATAAGCGTTTAGCAAATAGGTACATTTAAGTCGGTCAATCATAGTGCAACTTAACTAAGAGAACCACTTTGCACATAAACTCTGCTATCTGGCAGTGGCTATTGGTCTTTTTTCCCTAATTAGGCATTCAAATAAATTAAAGCGACGTAGGTGTCTATCAGAGGTTACCAACTTATAATCCAGAAACTTTATTTGGTGTTAGATTTTCAATTCGAAAAATTCAAATACCCCTTTGCTGGTGTTTCACAGATCACAGCTGCTAAAATTGTGTGTTTGCTGTTTGGTTTCACTACAAGAAAAACACATAAAATATCGGCAACCCAAATCCGCCCACGTTTGAATTTATTTTCGTAAGAAAGTAGAGGAATAATTCACAGATACACCAACAAATAAAATAAAATAAAAATTTAAATAAAAAAAAAGAAGAAAAAACCGATGAAGATAAAAAGAATATCGAAAGATGTGTTTATTTATAACCATATCCACCAAATCCAATCTACTGTGTGGATGGATGTGTCCCTGTTCCACGCACATAACCTCACAATTCCTCAATTCAGCGGCAAAACTTCTCCTCGAAAAGCCGGGGAATTCTGTTCTGCACTGAATAAATCCTGCACCACGCATAAAATTTTAGTAATCCTCCCCTTTTCAATAAATCCACCTGAGGAGGTCGATCCTGTTCTAGGATCAGATTTGAATCCATTTCTCCAAATAACCACAAAAAAAAGGAGAGAAAAAAAAACGATAATCCACCAAACTACACAACCAACGATCGCCAGGAAATTTTTTATTCCCTTTTTTGGGTGTTGGACTCATATAACACACACGTCACTTTTATACATCTGGTAGCTCACTCATCCTACACACTTAAATAAGTGCGAGCGAGTCAGACGTGATTTTTCATCGGATTTCTACTGACACAACACACAAACACACACGCGTATTGCAGAAAGAAGGAGGCGAAGAGGGGCGGCGGCAATCCAAGAATTTTATTTGCTTCGGCTTTTATTTTCTTTATTTTCAAATTTTATATCAAATCTTTACTTTAAAGTCGTTTTTAGCACAGAATTTTCAGGGAACATTACGATTGATTTATTTTATTTCATATCCATGCTAATTTCACTCACATTTATTTAAAGAAAGAGTAAATTTAAAACTCAGGAAAAACGGGGTAATTTGCACACAGAGCAAGTGAAAAAAAATCGAGCGAGTTTCACTTCACACAGTAAAAGACGAGAGAGAAATTTCACGTATTTGGGTCGAAAAAATCCAAAATATTTGTGATTTGTCAACGGAAATTAGTAAAGAATTAAGGAAGAAGAAAAATTAAGTAAATTTCTTTATTAACAAAATTCAACACAAGAAGAATGCCGACGACCAAACCCCGTGTACAACGCAGCGCATGAAAAGAAAACTCAACCGTTCCGAAACGCGGGGAAAAAACCATAGTATAAAGAACCTATAGTAGCATCATGGCGGGGAAAGCGATGGTATCGCCGTCTGTCGACCCAATTTAGCGTTTTATCGGTTCTGCAAATTTTGCTGTGGTTGTTCACTTGGGCATGTGGATGGTATTTTTTCGGATGCTTTAATGGTTGTGGATGGTATTTTCATCAATTAATAAATGTGCTTAAATGATTTTCAAACAATGTCATGACACACCAAATGCAAAACAACAAACTTTTTATCATTAAGAATCAAAAAGCAAGTCACTCGCATATCACTCTTTTATATTTGCTAACACATTTACGAAGCAAAGCTGCCCTAACAAAAAACAATAATATATGACGTATTGACAGCATTTTGGCATGGTTCTACGATAAATTTGTTCCGATTGAGAAGGTAGGTACGCTAAATTGGGTCGACAGACGGCGACACCATCGCTTTCCCCGCCATGATGCTACTATAGGTTCTTTATACTATGGAAAAAACTTTTGACAGCGGCAGAAATCAGTTCTGTCGAACAGACTGATTTCGCCTTCGCAGTCATCGCGGCTGCTTAATTTCACGCATACACTTGCAAGTGAGGCAGAAGCGAATTGAAAATAATTTTGTTTTGTTTTTGCATAGTATAAAGAACCTATAGTAGCATCATGGCGGGGAAAGCGATGGTGTCGCCGTCTGTCGACCCAATTTAGCGTACCTACCTTCTCAATCGGAACAAATTTATCGTAGAACCATGCCAAAATGCTGTCAATACGTCATATATTATTGTTTTTTGTTAGGGCAGCTTTGCTTCGTAAATGTGTTAGCAAATATAAAAGAGTGATATGCGAGTGACTTGCTTTTTGATTCTTAATGATAAAAAGTTTGTTGTTTTGCATTTGGTGTGTCATGACATTGTTTGAAAATCATTTAAGCACATTTATTAATTGATGAAAATACCATCCACAACCATTAAAGCATCCGAAAAAATACCATCCACATGCCCAAGTGAACAACCACAGCAAAATTTGCAGAACCGATAAAACGCTAAATTGGGTCGACAGACGGCGATACCATCGCTTTCCCCGCCATGATGCTACTATAGGTTCTTTATACTATGTGTTTTTGTTACGAGATGGGGAAATGGGTGGTGGATGGTTCGTTTTCGTTGTATATAAATTTATATGCAATGTAGAAGTGGAAAAGACAACGAAGTTTAAGTGAGTGAAACAATTGAGATATGAAAATTAACGCTGTTTTGTTGTTGTTTCGGCTTTCGGGAGGTGTTCGGGCGAATTCAAATGTCATCTTGGAAATGAAATACTGGTCGTTTCATTTCATGATGGTTTTGTTTTTTCGCTACTCGCTGCTAGTTGGCCAAATCAAAGGTGGTTCTTAGATTGTGCACTAGATGTAGCTGCTGGTTTTCATTTTTTTATTTGAAGTTTCAGCAATCATACGACGCGACGGTTTCAACGGAATTCCAACAAATGAATTTTGAATTTTTAGTTCGCAAAATAAAACTTCACTTTCAATTTATTTCTATCACTTTTATTTAGTATCTATACTTAATTCGATCTCAACTCGACTTTTGCACTATCACTTGTATACAACAATTTACTCTTAAGTCTGCTATTATACGGTGAAGTTTGTTTCATGAAACAACATCGAATTCTTCTTTGTTCTGTCATTCCGTGTCGCAAGTGTTATTATACGATGAAGTCCAGTTTCATGAAACTAGTTTCACATTTCTCTTTATCTTTCATTCGCTGTTTTTATTTTTGGGGGAAAATAGTTATCTAGTAGTGCCTGGTTGCTTCAAAACCTCTTCTATTGGCAATTGAAAAACAAAGAAGTCATTATTATTAGTATTATTACTTATTTTTGAACCAAATGAAACAGAATAAACAAAAACACGAACAAAGACAAAGAGAATAGTGATGTGTCGGTATCATAAAACGAGTCAAACCGAGTTGAACCCAAACCGAGTTGACTCGGTTTACATTTTTCCAAACCGAGTTGGCAAACCGAAGAAAAAACCGAACCGTCAACCAAATAATTAAAATGAAATGAATGCAAGCAGACCGAGTTAACTTGAACATAATCAAAACTACCCTCCTTTAGTTGCGGTCTGTGCCAAACACAATGCACTTATACATATAAAGTCCATAGTCAACCGGTAGTAGTATATAAAGCATCAAAGCAAGTGAGTTACTTGCGCAGGCATACAGAAACACAGACATCTGTTAAACTAGATGTTTTTTTATTTTTTTGATTGTCGTCTGTTAATAGGTAGAAGGTTTGAATGTTTTGGGCACAGAGCAGATAATACAGAGTGCCAACTCGTACCCCCCTTGCCTGAAACACCCTCAAAAAATTTTTCAACACGATTTCAAAATGGCGACCGAATTCTTAATTAAAAATGGAGTCGTGGTGAAGTTCCAAACTTCAATAAATGAAAAAAAAGAAGATGACATTTATCTATGACAGTTGCAAAATATTGCAAAATTTTGTAGTTTTATTTCTTGTAAGTATTTATAACTAAACTATTTCTAAATAAATTATTATTTGTAATGCACCTCTTTCATCTCTTTTTATGGTATGCCTCAGTATGTTGCTCCGGAGGTTCTTCTTACTAAAAGAAAAGGGGGCATGTACAAAAAAGTAGGTGTTTGGACCCTGGGAGTTGTTCTTTTCACATGGTTAGTTGTTAATTATAATATACTCAATGCCTCTTTAATAAGAAAAAATAATTCCAGCTTGAGTGGAACTCTTCCACTGCATGAAGACTATGGCTCATCATCAATCGATCAAATCAAAAAAGGAAAGCTTAAGTTCAATTATCTTGCCTGAAAAACTGTTGCAACGAGCTAAATAACTCATAACTGACATGCTGACAACAGTTGATTCCAAAAATATACCATCAATTGACTATGTTCTCAGTCATCGTTGGCTGCGAGATCAGTCTGTTATTAAAAAGCAGAAGGCCTAATGAAGGTCGATCCAGTTGGCGATGTGTCGAACTAGGGGAATTTTTCGGAACCACACCAAAAGCGCTCAAAGCGATAAGAACTTATCGCTGGTGATTTTGGAAGCCTTTCGGTGCATCCTCATAATTAAAAACTAAACTGGTACAAACAAGAATACCAGCAGTAGACAATGGAAACCCAATTCGAGTGCCATGTAAAAACAAACAGAAAACTGTCTGCTGCCTTTTTAGCAAAATGGATAATATAATTGTTTGTATACTAAACGAATGTGGTTTTAAGTTAAAGTTTTGTAGACATAAAATGTTTTTTTTCTGTTACCTATTTGTTTACCAATAACCATGAAGTATCTGAAACCTTCACTCATCTTAACTGTTTTGCTTACGCCTCAATCCTCGGCTTTTAATTTATGTATTCGTTTCCAAGTTCACGTTCCTACTCTTCGGATGTGCAACTGGAACGGTTAATTATGGCCAGCTCAGTGAATTCTGAACTTGACATAATTTTTCCAAAGTGTCGTCAAGTTGTTAACACAAAAAAATGTATGTTAATCATCTTGACTGTTTTGCTAACAACTCAACCATCGGCTTCTCATATTCGTTTCCAGGTTCACGTCCCTGCATTTTGGATTCAACTGGAACGGTTGATTATGGCCAGCTCAGTGAATTCTGTACTTGAAAGAATTCTTACATCGGGTAAGGGTAATATAATCCGAACAGAACTCAATGCTTCGAAAATCTAATAGCCGAGTTCACTCTCTACAATTAGATGGACAGACTTCGTTTGATGGATACTGGATGGTCGGATGTAGCTTACGCTCAGACTTACCAGGCTTATCGTCCAACATTATTACATATATTCTTCCGCTCCATCCAACTTTAAAATTTTCAAAACCATCCAACAAGTTGGACAAGCGGTCGTCTGAGGGTTCACATTATTCAGCATTAGTAGTTCAATCCAAAGTCTGTCCAACAGTGTGAACTGCTCTGTTGTTGTCGAAATATTTTATATAAATCATTCCAAAAATAGATTCAATCACATAATTTAAATGAAAATTGTGGAAAGACGCTTAAAAGTATTTATTGTTGTATTTTTTGACTTTTTTATGTAAATCTTAAATATATAAGGAAAAAAAAAAAGTAAATGCAGCGAAGGCAGTGGTTTTGAATGCATAGGTGGAAAATTGTCAGCAAATTTCCTCGCAGTCTTAGATTCCCTTGTCCTACTTGTAGTCGCTCTGTTTATGAAAATTGATTTGTTTTATCCTTGGGTATCATTTGGCGTTTGTTTTGTCTTTTTCGCTAGACGCTTTGCTTCTTGTCTCCAAATACTCTTTTCGTTTGCTAGTACGTTCCCCTGAAAGAATCGAATTAATATTCAACTCAATTTCGATCTGAAATAATAGTAGTCAAAGTGTAATACAACTTTCAAACACGATCGTGACGAATCAAAACGAAAAGCAGACCAAACACCAAAACATTGCTGGTTTATATAAATGAATTACATATGTAATTCTTTTTATTAAACTTTTTCTTTTCAATCCAGTTAATTTTACACACGCAGTATTAGGCAGCTCAAAAAGATGTGAAGACTGAGACTTATACCTCGGTTTCGTCCTCCGGTACCATACATCGGATTTCCTTGCAATTTCATTTCTTAAAAGAACGCTGCGGATTCCATTTGAAATTTATTTTATTAGATTTATGCGAGTTCTAATTTCTTATTCCTTTTCTTAGATGAAGAATGCCACTTGAATAAAGTCAAATGAAGCCATTTGACAGGAGGTATAGGATAAGGTAAAGTGGTGTTGCGGATCGACATTGCAGTTCATCCGCCGGATTCAATAATTGTGTTCAATGCGGATGCGGATGCTTGGCGGATCGGATGAGATCCGCGGGAATAGACTATTGCGGATTCCATAATCGACATGATTCTCTTCCCGGTGTTTCTGCACACACATACACTCACTCACAAACGACGTCTTGCATTATACCATTCCATTAAAGTGTTGCCAGTTGTGTTTTCGGTTGAACGTTTTCGATTAGGAGATTGGTATAAATGTTCCAATACTCTTTTGGGTGTCTAGCAAATAAACTATGTGTTGGCTTCCGTCATTCTAACGACAATGGTCACCAAAAAGTAAAAGAAAGAAAAGGAAAGATGAATTTCAGAAGCAAGGTTTCTAAACAACTTTTTTATTACTTAGAAATAAATTACTATAGAAATAAACTTGATGAAGCCTAGCAGAATTGCCAAAGCAGAGCTTGATGTATGAACTTCTCTTTCCACTCTTCAGAAAAATAGATATGGACTCAGCCATTAGACGAAACTCCTGATAAATATCCCGCTTACGTTTAGTTCATCAAATCTTCTACAATAATGAAAAAGATTAGACTTCGAGAGTTTTTCACAGTCCGTTATTGTAACGTACTCAACCATTGACAAATCTACCAGACAAGGACTGCTAGTGAAATGGAATTTCGAAACCAAATCTGTAGCTGCCAAAAATTATGTAAATTTAAATTTAAATTGAAATGCTGATGGAGTTCTGTTTCCCTCCCTATCGATAAAGTTATTTCCATACTCTGACCAGTGACTACTACTCGTGCGGTAATGGTTAGCATGTCCCAAACTGACCATTTAACTTTTATAAAATCAAATTTTTATAATTTGACAAGCTATAGCTTCGGTACGGACTGAAATATATCTCTCAATCATGGTTGCCTACAAAATAGTCATTCTAATAAATGAGTGGAGATAAATGAGTAACATTTGTAAGGTTTCGCATGTTTGAGTATTTTACACACATATACGAGTATAAGCATATGGGTTTGAAGTCTGAAAATAAAGTGGTGTTGGTATAGTCAGTTTGTGGACGGATGCAGTTGTGTGTGTGAGGCTTACCCTCTTGTTCATCTATGTTTTATACTAAAGGGTCTGCCAAATAAATTTTTTTGTGAAAACAATTTTGAATATTTTTTCAAATTTCTTTTTTATTTGAAAGTGTACTATATTTCCGGTTAATAATGGAAATTATTTTCATTCAAATGGCTGCATCGGCTGACCATGCAGTAGCCTACACGATCGGTCCAATTTTTAAGCACATTATCGATTGTGTGCAGCTGTATTTCACCAAAGGCTTCACGAATATTGTCCTTTAAAGTGTCAATTGTCTCTGGCTTGTCGGCGTAACACTTATCTTTTACGGCACCCTTCAAATAATAGTCCTACGGAGTCAAATCCCAGCCAAACGACATCAGCTCTACGGCTGATAATGCTATCTTCAAAAACGGCCGCAAAGCAACGAGTGTAGCTTCGGCTGTGTGGCCAAATGACATCAACTCTACGGCTGATAATGTTATCTTCAAAAACGGGCGCAAAGCAATGAGTGTAGCTTCGGCTGTGTGGCATGTAGCGCCGTTCTGTTGAAACCAAATGTTGCCAATATCCTCCACTTCAATTTTTGTTACCAAAAATTCGTACAACATGGCCCGATAACGATCGCCGTTGAGTGTAACGGCCACTTCTTGCTTATTTTCGAAGAAAAAAGGCCCAATTATGCCTCTGGTTCGAAATCCGCACCAAAATCGGGTGTACGCACAGTTTCTTTCACTTTTTTCACAAGATAACGAACATACGGAGATGACCGTACATCTCTTCTTCCAAAATCCGTACGCAATTTTCGCACAAATTCTGCAACATTACCATGATTTTCAAAGTAATGCCGCAATATTTTCCAGCGTTGTTCAAGCTTATACACAACCATATTCGTTCAGCAGAAGAATAAAACTGATTATCTGTCCAATCAGACATGAGTTTAGTGTTACCACATTCACGAAAAAAGCACTAGTTGAAAAAAAAAACGTTAGATGTCCTCCCCTTAGAAAAAAGAGGATAGCTGGCAGTGCTACCGCATGTTTCTTTTTGTATGTGTCCACGCCGCAGAAAAATTAAAAGTTTTGAAAATAAATGAGTCTTACAAAAATATATCTAGTGGAGGGCCGTAAGCTTTATACCTAGGAATCCAGGGCCATGCCATGGATATTCATGAAATTTTCGGAAATGTGTTTTGAAAATTTCACCGCTTTCAATTTTTTTATTATTTTTAAAATTAATTATTAACTTTTAGAATTTTAATTTATTTATTTAGGGTGTTTTAGATACCCAAAGGGTAATAATGGATAGGTTTGGTCAAGACAAAAAAAGTTGTATATGAGGGGGTCTATATCCCTACGTGTAGGCGAGAGGGGCAGTTTTATATGAAATTTACTCCATTTTATAAAAATCTATTAAAAATCAACTAAGTCACTTACTTTCTCATACTTAAGTGGTTTTGAAAGCTATTGCTCTGTTATTTAATAAAAAATTTTCATTTGAGCTCACTTAAAGAAAAATTTTGGAGAGATCGAGCCTCAAAGTCAAAATTTTGAAAAAAAGAAAATATTTTTTCTTAATAAATTTTTTTTTTTAAATTTTGACCCTCAAAGGGCCATGTTTTCTTTTCATGATCAATGCTTTTATTAATATTTACTCAGAGCAAGAAACCGAACTAAAAAATTTGTCTTGGTTTAAGAGAAATTAAAAAAAAGGTACTTTTTCCAGAATTATGGTATACACATTAGTCTGTACACCAGTTGACCTAAACGACCAAACTCTTCTGCGTTTTTTAAATCGTTTTTCTCAGATTTGTCATTTATTTGGTGTCCGTTTGCACGATAACTCAAAATCTTTTGGACCAATCGCTTTAAAAATTTGCACAGTACTTCTTCACATAATTCACCAGGCGCTAAATACCGGTCGCCAGCGAGTGTGGTGAACTTCTTGATCACAAAAAACTTATTGTAACGTGCGCTTAGTTCGCAAAAATAAAACTTCACCTTTTAATTTAATTCTACCACTTTATTCAGTATCTACTTTTTATATACACTTTATTTGAACTCAACTCAATTACGTTTATTCAATATTCACACTATCACTTTCTAAATAAAACTGACTTCTGGTTGCGTCAGCTCCCTCTTTATATAGAAGCGTGAAACATCGAGAGATTTCTAGTAGTTTTTCTATGAACCATGATGTCTAGACAAGTTCCCCTCCCGGTATTTTTCTGCACACACACACACTCACTCACAAACAACGTCTGACATTATAGCACTCCATTATAGCGTTGCCAGCACTTGTGTTTTTCGATTTTACGTTTTTCAATTTGGAAATCAGCATGAAATGTTGGGTGTACATTACACTGCCCCCTCCCTAAGATTGTTCTTCACGAATAATTCCATTTGCAGCCTCCCCACTATATCGATGCAGCCGGTCACAATGCACTACTTTTAACTTGCCTCTTAGTCCTCTTTGGATGCGGTAGACCACATCGTTAATCCTCGTGACAACAGTATAAGGACCTTCCCAGTTCTGCTGAAGTTTCGGTGACAATCCCTTTTGACGATGAGGATTATAAAGCCACACACGATCTCCTGCTTGGAATCCTGCCGTTGTCGCTTTTGTGTCGTACCGTGTCTTCATCCGGTCGCCATACACTGTGGCCCTTGTCCCTGTTCTATTAAATCTATCTGTAAGCCTACCCACCGCTATGTTTGAATCACAGACATAACAATTTCGGAACCACTTCTACACGTCACCTCTAACATGCAGCCAGTAAAAGCGTTTTCGCACGTTCTCCAGCGTCTTGTTGACTCCCAGGTGGCTTCCTGTAGGGCTTCTATGCATCTTTTGTAAAACCTCCTTGATTTTTGATTGAGGAACAATAAGCTGCATTACAAAAGATTTACCGTCAGGAGATTCCCATTTGCGCTGGAGTACGCCTTCTTGCACGCGAGGCGAATCCCACTGTGCCCAATAGGCTTTGACAACAGGGCTTTGGTCAGAAATGTCGTTCCAGTCAGGTTTCGTGTTGTTCTCTTTCCATTTGAGAATCGGTCCGATGTCTGGATCCTTCTTTTGAGCAGACCTCAGTTCTTCCTTGTTCCATCCGAATATGGGTTCCATTCTCATCCGCTGAGTCTTGGTCTATACTACTACTTGGTCTACTTTCCGCCATCAATTCCATTGAAGGTTTTCTACCTGATGTCCAATTCGGTATTGATAAGTCTGCGGTCTTACTCTACAGCTCGCGGATTGATTTTCTTGGACTTTACAACGTCGACAAGCAGTTTCAGTTTTAATTGGTGGCAACCGGCATTGTTGATGTAAGTGCCCCGTCTTATTACAATTCCAACATCTGGCAAGTCCGTTTCGCTGGTTCCTTTGTAGCTTAACTCCTGGGCATGATCCAGCCTCGAATATGGCTTCTCTTTGACAATGTACCATTTGAGAAGCTTGCTCAGATGCTTCCATCATTAATGCAAACTCTAGAGTTTCAGAAAGAGTTCGTGTTCTAGCAGTTCGCACAGATCTCTGAAGATGTTTGTCAGAAATGGCACGAACGAAGGGCTCAACAGCAAGCTAGTTGATGATTTCTTTTCCAGCATCCGGGTATGCCAGGTGAACCAGTATTTCGACGTCTGCTTGGAGATTCTGTAGACTTTCACCCCTTTTCTGGACTCTGTTATTGAGTTGGACTGGGAAGACTTCTTTCAAGTGGCCATCACCAAAGCGTTTATCTATAGCTGCCACGAGAGAACTGAAATCGTTGCTCTTACCAGCTGGAACAGTTTGAAGTAATTCCGCTGCTGGTCCTCTAAGAGCAAGAGTCAGTGCTATGTATTTGTCTTCGTCATCTTAGCCATTTGCTGTCGCAGCTGCCTCAAGCTTGAAAAATCGTTTTTCAACACATTCAATGCGTTTTTCTAGGCCACAGACATTTTTCTCAATGCTGCTCAATTTGCTTTCTAGAATGTTTTTCTGACCTTCCAAAACATTCTGTTGGGCCTCAAGTCTTTCGAGAATATTCTGTTGTTCTTTCTTTTGTTCATTTCGTCGTGCTTCCAGTTGTTCAAGAACATTCTGCTGTTCCTTCTTTTGTTCGCTTCGTTGTGCTTCAAGTTGTTCCAGAACCTTCTGCTGTTCCGTCTTTTGTTCTAATAAAAGCTTCATTATACTAGAAAAATCTACATTTTCACTTACTTCCTCTGTTTCAAAAACAAAAGTGTTTGCGTCTTCCCCATTGCTGTTCCAAATAGTTACGCAAGCGCAGGACGAGTACACATTTCGATCCCGCTCTAGAAAGATTTCGCTTACCTAACTCACTTTTAAGCTCAATGCAGTTGAGCTCTTCTAACAACTTACCCATTTTCACTGTATATTGTTTTTATTTTTTTTTTTACTTTTTTTTACACTTTACTAGTCAATTCGTTTTTTTTTTAGGGTAACCTTTCCTGCCTGTAGATCTTGAATGCAATTATAGTATGAATTCCATCTTGTTGGACATTGAGAAGTAGGGGACCTTCCAGTTGATTCTAGACCATATATTTCACAGGCTTTAGGGTTAAGGAGACCTCGAAAATAAATTCCAAACTGCTCGACATTTTCCCGTATATATTTTTGTATGAATTAGTTTTGGATCTAGCTTTATCCATCCATGTCTTTTGAAGCTATTAAATGTAATGTGTGTGTGGCACACCTTTCATGATTAGGCAATTGCAACTCTTCAAATTCTTTAAATGACTTCGGAAATTGTCTAAGGGTTAACACATTATCATCATATCCATCGTCAATATTATCATGCATTACATCAATATTTTGGATAAGAGTTCTTTCACTTACTTCTGTATCTGAATCTTTTCCATATATTCTAGAACCTTTTGACCATATTTGATCCATTGTTTGTAATAGTCTTTTTCTTTCGCGCAAAGTTTTCTTTTCTGGCTCGCTCGGGCCGCAATGTTAGCATTATTGTTCTAGTATCTAGTTGACAACGACAACACTACGATCACGATCAGTGCGTTCGTAAACAAGGTAATCTTGGATTTAAGAATGAAAAACAGGAAAAGTGAATTAAAAATGTAACTAAACTATTTTGTATTTTATAAATACTAAATATTTCTATAAAGTATTTCAAATAAAATACAAAATACATTTAGAAAAAAAGTATTTCAAATATAAAATAAAAACAGGTATTTTGCATTTTGTATTTGCATGTACATATAATTGCAATGTATGTATTTGAAATAATTCACATCTCAGCTAAAAACTACCTCCTAATGAGGTCTTATTAACCACTTTGCGTCGAACGACTTCAAAAACATTTGGTATATAAGTCTTAATCCATCTTTATTACAATGCAACGTATATTTAACCAGACTTAATGAGACAGGTAAACGAACAATTTAATCTTAGCAAAAGGAACAAGAACTTGCACATTGCTTTTCGTGAATCAACGGAAATATTTTAATTCAAATTAATCAATTGTCTTACTCGTGTTGTCACTTCAATCGAATTCCGTCGAAATTTAGTAAGTGACAATTTTTAGAAAAATCTGAACTAGTCATAAAAAATGTCTTTCCCAAGATAATGCGCATCAAATTTGAACACTATTTTTTATTTTATTGTATTTTACTATCATTCGACCATGCACACCTTCAGTACCTAGTCTCATTGCTTCTTCGCAGAGTCGTGATAATCAAAATTCAAAGAAAGGAATCCCCCGAAAAGATTTCACAAACAGCGAGCATCATAACGATGAGATGAGTCTAATGACTTTCAACAGATCAATTAGTATGAATTTAGAGAGACTTTGAGTTGATGAGTACGAACTTCAAGAATCAAATTAATGAATTACAGATCAAATAATGATGTGTGTACTGTGCTGACTAACTTCAACACACTTCTTCTGAGTTCAAGTGCACATTTTGGAATTCAAACCCAATGACCGAAATCATTTCAAGTTTTTGCAATTAAACAGGTTTTTGTTGAAAAACGAAACGAATTTAAAGCAATGATTTAAAGTATTTAATAAGTCGTTAATTAAATACAAATGCTGTCTGCCTCGATTAAATAATAACCAACTGTACCTTTTAGCCAAAACAAATGTGCAAAACTGATCTTAACGGTTTGTTATTGGCAGTGTAAGTTATATTCTTTATGAAAAATAAAACGCCCCTAATTATCAAAACACTAGTAGCACAATACTTACGCGACTTGTATGTTTGTTTGTTTGTTCACAATACAATTTATTTTTATTTCAACGTAAAACTTTTCAGAGCAGAACTATTAACAAATAGAAAATGAAAAATTTGTGTGCGCAAGTTTGGATCTCGTTTTGATGAAATCTCACCATCCTCAGTATACCTTAGAAAATGAATTTGTGTTGAAATGAATAGCATTTTCTTTCATATACATGTCTAGTAGACCAATTACTTTTACCGTTTGTTGAAGAACACATAAGGAAACTAATTGACTTCTGCCAACTTTGGGGCATCATCATTTACTCAGTCAAATTCAAGTGAATCTACATCAGAAGATTTCTAAAAGAAAACAAAGACGTTCTCAATTCCATCAATGATCACAACATACACGTAAACCTCCCTCACGGTCCGCTTCTAACACAAAAATACTTACTTACTTATACTTAAGGTGGCGCTACAGTCCGGGTCAGACCAGGGCCTCAACCAACATGCTTCTCCAGCCAGCTCGGTCCCTAGCTAGCTGCCTGCAGTTTTGCCAAGTTGGTTAAGGTCCTCTCCTATACTTGCGTGCGCCACCTTAGTCGCGGTCTTCCTCTACTGCGCCGTTCCTTGGGATCGGATTCGAAGACTTTCCGGTCCGGAGCGTTGCGTTGGTGTCCATTCGCTCTACATGACTCAGCCATCTATGCATGCTGCTGGACCTTAACTCGTTTGGCCAGGTCAGTGTTGCTGTACAGCCCGTATACAGTTTGTCGTTAAATCTTCTTCTCAATTCTGCAACTATGCAGACGGGACCAAAAATCACCCGAAGAATTTTTCTTTCGAAGCATCCAAAAGCGTTTTCATCCACCTTTGACAAGGTCCATGCCTCTGCGCCATTGTCATTGACATCACGCTGCCAATATCGTCGGCATATCCGAGTAATTGGACTTATCTTTTGAAAGATTGTGTTGACGTGGGAGTTTTGCACTATTCTTTCAAAAACGATGTTGAAGAAGTCGCATGACAGTGCATCGCCTTGCCTAAAACCTTTTTTGACATCGAATGTATTGGTAAGATCTTTTCCGACCCTGATGGAGCAGCGTGCGTTCTCCATCGTCATTCTACACAATCGGTCAAGTTTGGTAGGGATGCCAAAACTAGACATGGCTCTATATAACTCCTCTCTATAGATGCTGTCATACGTGACCTGAAAATCGATAAAAAGGTGGTAGGTATCGATTTGAAGTTCCTGGGTTTTTTCCAAGATCTGCCGTAGGGTGAAGATTTGTTCTATGGTGGAACACGAAAATAGAAATGTCAATAATTTAGCATTCAGCTGCTGATTTTAGGATATCCACAAATTATACCCACTGAAAGGCAAATGTGGGTATGAACCACAAAATATAACCATCAGAACTAGATCTCCAGGACTCGACGCAACTAAGATTATTCGAGAGAAATATACTTCTCATCTGCACAGGTCTTTAGAGAATCTACTAAAAAGCAAACATCATCTTTAAAGACAAACACATGCGGTGAAATTGGCAACAAGACTTCTGAAAACCTAAGGAATCATCGATGGCGATAACAGCATTGTGAGTACTGATCTTGCAGTGATCACTTGTTTTCTTGACACTATTGATTCGTCTGTGAGGTATGCCATGATGGGCTCAGAAATTTTGTTGATTTAATTTGTTCCACATCTGAGGTCACAAATTTGATGTCGTTGCATTTTTCAATTTCAGGGATCATTTGCTTACCTTTATCATCTTTTTTGCGATCGTGTCAGATGAAATATGATGTTGCCTTTTTGACTGTGCTGGGATTCGAACCTCCAACCCCTTTTTAACCGTCTAAGCCATTACTTCAAGTTACCTTGATTAAGTTTGACTGGAGCTCGGAGATGGTAACCGTGAGCAACATGGATATCTTTTTTAAATTATATACGTTACCACACCTGGCCGAGCACCTTAGTCCTTCTGGAGTTTTTAGCCGTATCACTAACTTCTTTGACGTTGATATTGCGTATTTCCATTAAATTGTGTTCAGCTATCATAAAATGCTTTCGGCATTACTTCGATCGTTCATAATCATAGTAGGTCCTTGAGCATATTCAATGAACTATGCTAAAAGAAGCTTTTAAACGTTTCTTTTTCAGTGAACACCTTTTACGAAGATCGTTTTGTCTTATCTTGACTATGTCAGTTTCCATCATCAGCTGGGGCAGGAACTTCTTCCAGATTTTATAGCAGTTTCTGTATCCTCTTTTACTCTTGCTTTATTGCTTAAGGGTCACTTTGATAAAGCTTTGAAAGCAATTTTCTTCTTACTTATAACACTCTTAGGTTCATAATTCCACCACCAGGTTTCATTGGTTTGATAGCAGTACTGTCGTTTTTAAATCCCTAGCAGTGTTTTGGGCCTATTTAAAACTACCTAGGCATTGTTTAGCCTCAACGAAGAATGACATTCATAAAGAACAAGGATTTTCATTATGATGACACGAGACTTCAACTTCAGGTTCTCATCATGCTCTCTTCAAAATCCTTTTACAACCTTGAAAGAGCTGTTTGAATTTTCTTTTTCCAAACCTCAACAACATTGATCGTTCGCAGCATTACTTACACCACACTAACTAAATATATTTCATTTCTAGGTTCCATTGCAAGCGCTTTCCATTTTCGTTTGTATTCATATCACAACGGTGATATTGTTCTTTGATCCTCATTCCTCACTCCCATAGACAAATCGAAAGATGAAGGTCAAACACGTTTCCAAGAGCAAACACCTTCTAAATCAATCTGGCATATTTTACTCTGCATTTCTCATTAACGTGAATGACTGATTCCTTCTACGTTGCTCAGCCTGACTTACATGATGACGATTCGTTTGGTCATCGGTGCTGTGTAGGTACGCGTTTACTTAAGAACTTTTTTTGTTTTGCGTGATCGTTATCCATAGTCTCTGTGCATCACTTGGAGCCACTGAGTGAGTATAAAAGGTCCATGGGCTCGTCTACTAAGATCAGTTTGCATCGAGAAGTTAATTCATTATCATTGGTTTTAACAAGATCATCAGAACTGATCGTTGAACAATATCTTACTTCTGACACTAGTGCTAATTACGAATAACAAAATCAGCCATGTTCAAGGTGTGTTGGTGTTTGTTTGAGTGCAAAGTCATGGTCAAAACGTGCTAATCAAATGTTTTTTCCCCTAAAATATTTATATTGCAGTTTCTTGCCCTTGTTGTGATCCTCGCAGTGGTTGTGAATGGATATCCTGCAGCTGAAGAGGCTAAAGTAAGTGAATAACCTTATTTCGACTGATTAGTTTGTAAAATAATTTTCAACAGCCTGCAGGTGGAGATGCTGTTCTGCCACCAAAACCCCAGGATGCAGATCAAGAAGGCGCTGACGGAAATGACTTGAGTGGCTCTGAAACCTTTGGTTTTGGATTTTATCCAGGATATAGCCGTTCATTTGGATATGGAGGATACGGAGGAGGCTGGGGTTATAGTGGCGGATATGGAGGCTATGGTGGATATGGACGTGGATGGGGACATGGTGGATATGGATATGGATATCCTAGACGGTATATTATTGGTAGGGACTAAGTGGATTGCGAAAGAAAGAAAAAGACTAAATAAAATGTAAAAATGCCATTAGTACCAAATTTATGAATATTGTCTTATTTTAATTTGTTTTCGTTTTGTCTATCATTCAAATGCTTTTGGTTTTAAGTTAATTGATCAGATTACGCCGATCAAAGTATCTTCTTTTACTTTATTTATTTTAAAAACCACACATGACAGTCAGAGCAAACTGTAGGAAAGTAAAAGAATTAACACACAAAAATAACATTAACCATGCAAATAAAACTTTGAGGGTATTTTTGGATCGAAATACTTTAAAACTAAGCCAAAATAAATCGGGTCAATACACTTTCACAGCACTTTATATGTGGAGTCATACTCAAAGTGTTGTTAACAGTTCTCTGTTCTTGATGCTAAGAATTATTTTGAACTTGAAAATTGCTTTCAAGGTAAGATTGGGGTAGATCGATGTCCCGAATCTACGTAAATAAGCACATGACATCATAAGGCGGCTCTTGGAAAATATGGTTAAAGGTAGCTCGCATTCATAATTTAAGAATATGGGCTTTTGAGATGAATACACCTCAAGAAATATGTAGATCAAATTTCAATCATTTTAGCAAAAAGTTAATACGTTCTTAAAAATAGAAAAAAATGTTAACAAACAAGACAATTATGTTCTTATATTATTACACAAGGCTGCTACCTTAAATATGATACTGCTTCAACGAGGAAAGGAGGGTACTCACAGGGTTAAATTAAATATTTCAATGCTACATTAAAATTTAATATAGAAGATTACTGTATGAAAGTTTCATGTAAAGAAATATCAGAAAATACGTCAATGGCTGCAAATATTGTAAAGCGAATCGAAAAAAGTAGAACTATACGTTGTCTTTAATAACTAGATACTGGATTATTTGAAATCACAAAATCAAAGTTTTTTAGTTTTTTTTAAATTTTATTTAAAGGTTAGATAATCGTTTCCTCCAGGAAACGCTGCTAAGGTTTTTCAAATTTGCTCTTTTCGGGACCACTTTGAATGGAAAAACTCGCGAAACTGGCTCTGTTGCGAGAGTCCTTAAAGATCTCAATATAAATAAATACGCTATTCCGGTATTCCAGCCATAATTTTGAAGGTGTTCTTCTACGCTGACAAAACCACTTCGTAAGCTTTTTTATCTATCCCATTTTTCTGGGCTCTTCCCGAGCAGATGGAAAACTGCATTTATCCAGCCCGTCTCTAACCAAGGCGAAAAACAAAAGCTTCTAAATGAACGTCAGTATATGGCTTTCGGAGGAACTAGGACTAGAAACTACCTTAACAGCATTTTGACACGGGGTAGCAAAACCGGGTAGAAGTCAATGCTTCGAAAACTCAATGCTGTCTCTTGTCGTTAAGGCTTTACATTCCTCAAATGGCTTAATCCCTGAATGGTACCTGCATCTAAGCAACCGAAAAGCTGACAGTACTTGGTATGTGTGTAAACGATGGTCTTCGTTGGAATGTCGCAAAAACCGCTGCTAAATGCTTAGGCTTCTTTGAGACGGTTCAGGCAGTTCTTCCCCCTTTCTGATCTGGCTACTATTTGCACATCCCATACATCTGCCGAAAACTAGAGTGCAATTCTCATATCTGGTCAGTTGCTCCTCAAACATCTTTGCACCTACATACTTGATATGATGATGGGTAGTGGTTCAATCGTACCGATCGACTGATTCTCTTTAACATCGTCGAAACATTACTTGCCTCACTAATTCCTAATGCGTTTTTTTACAAACAGTGCTCTAGCGAAACAGCCAGTTGTATTCTTGTATTCCTCCCCTGAAACAATTTAGCCGCAACACCCGCCTCGCTAGGAATACTCATCAGTTTTACCTCGAGCCCAACTTCGGACGTACCATCAAATCAAGAAGTTCATAAAGGGTTTTCCAATAAGAGTGATATGATTTCTTTTTTGAAAAAAACACACTTTTTGTTAAAGAAATTCAAATATTTTTTATTCAATGTGCAGTTCAATCAATACATTTAAGTTTTTAATAAAATTTCATTCAAATGACCACCATGACTTCTTCTGCAGCAACATATTCGATGAACCCAATTTTCGAGGACTTTTCCCACTAAATCAAGTTGTATATCATGAATGGCACGTTTAGTATTGACTTGTAAAGCTGGAAGAGAATCTTGTTTATATTGAATGACCAATGACTTCAAATAACCCTACAAGAAATAGTCTAATGGTGTTAAATTGCGACTCCTTGGAGGCCATTCAATAGCACCATTTCTTGAAATAATCGAATCTATAAATTTTTCTCGCAATAATTCAATTGTTGCATTTGCTGTGTGTTGTCAAAATCAATTTCTTCCAATTTCGCCAATAAAAAGTTGGTTATCATCGATCTATACCTCCATTGACAGTAATGGTGTTACCAACTTCATTTTGAAAGAAGTACGGATGATTCCACCAGCCCAAAAACCAAACTGTCAATTTAGTTGAATGTTATGGTTTTTCATGACTATATTGTGGATTTTCATCGCCAGTTTTGTTTTTTTAAGGCACTAGTCAAATAAAAGTAAGCCTCTTCGGAAAATATGATTTTCTTAAAAAAATCGTTAACGACTTCAAGTTGCTCCAAGGCAAAATCAGAAAGCTTACGACGTTAACCGTGGTCCAATGGTGAAATTGTAAACACTTCTGAATGCAATAAAAAACAAATGACAGATCATGACATACTACAAATGGTCGAAACGCCGCGCCAGTCCAAAATCATATCATACCTATTGGAAAACCCTTTATTTTAGTCGTAATACCCGAATGGGAAATGCTCTACAAAATCAGTTTTTCCCTTTAATTACAATTCACAAAAAGTTCATCGACCCTCTCCTATTTACCTAAATATTCGCACTGTGTTCTAATGCATTATAAGGAAAATCAGAACAACTTGATGTGCGCGTTAATAATATAATAAAAAAATTTAAAGTAAGTAAAAAAATATTAACAAATTTGAAAAAAAAAACACTCTCCAGCGTTACCCCGATAATGCTGTACAGAAATAGTGATCGGTGTTGTTTTGAAGTGACGAGTGACACCGACTCTGAAAAAAAGAAAAAAAAAAAAACCGAAGAGTACTCGGTACTCGACTCAGCTACTCGACTCAGAGCAACATCACAGTGAACCAATGATCAATTCGGCCACATTACCATTCTAGATAACTTTAGATTCTTACCGAATCGATCCGACTACACCGCCCCCAAGTTGGTGTGACTCAAAACTTTCGAAGAGTTTGTTAGTCCTGAACCGCCTGTATCTAGGTTCTACCATAAGTGCTCTTACGGGACACTGTCCAATGATTTTTGCAGAAGCTGCATGGAAGAGGAGGAGGAAGAATGAAGAAACCGTTCAACACCTTCTTTGCTCATGCCCTGCACTACTTCATAGGAGGAAAACTCATCTCGGTGAATTCTTCTTCGATGATACTAGCGACTTAGCTTACATAGACCCTAAAAGTCTTTCGAAATACATTAAATGTTCCGCGTGGTTTGACTAGCAGCTGATTAACCGGCTAGTCCCGTAATGGAAGATTAATAAGTGATCAACTCGTTAATCTTACATCGGGTTTCTGAGATCAGTAGGTGATTGACTTGCTGATCTCTGTGGTATCACAAATCACAATGGGCCCTTGCGGCCTAAGTTGTCAGGCAATGTACTCATTGGCTGACAGCCACTTCCACCTTACCTAACCTAACAACCATCAGTTTTTCCAATATATGTATGTCGATCTGCCATCGAACGTAGTAACACACGCCGCGCAAAGTGTCCGAAAAATTCTCCAGTGCCACTTCCCACTACCCAATCAATTAATCTAAATAAAAATAAAAGCAAAAAAAAAAAATTGTCCAACCAAAAATTTAAATCAGCAATAAAATTATAATCCTTCCAGCCGCGCCGCGAAAAGAAAAAGCTGTGCAATTTCATTCAGTGCTGTGAAAGTGATTAACAAAGATAAAAAAAAAAAAAAACCACATCAACAATAGCCCATGTACACAATATTCAATAGCCCCAATAACACAAAGTGCGTTACCTTACATCGTCTCCTTCCCCACATCACTCTCACAGTCCCAGTGACTGCACACATTTTTTGATAATCTCTTATCTGATCTGGGCAGTGTGTGCAGTCAATGAGACTGTGGGTTTGTTAGGCGGATAGTCAATCAACGGTGTTGATCCCGTTGGTGAACTAAAATCAAGTTGCTAGCTGGGCATAACACCGCTAGTAATTTGATTTAGTTTTCTAATAGGATACACACTTGTTGATTCGACTTAGTTAGCGTCTACGTTTGATATTTTGTTTTGTGTGTTTTTGTGAATTGTAATGTCGGGTAGATTTCGGGTCGATTTTAGCAACATTCGGGGGCTAAGATCGAATTTCTTTGCTGTGTACGCTCACACTGCAAAATGCAGGCCAGCTGTTTTGGCACTGAGTGAAACACAGGTGGGTGTTGATTCTGATCCCACAGAGTTCAACCTGCCTGGATATAGCTTAGTGCCATTATTCTTTTCTTCTCATGGCCTCGCCGTTTATATTCGGAATGATATTGCTTACCAGATTCTACCACAATACGGCCTCTGTTCTAATACGAACTTTAATTTCATGTGGTTAAAATTCACTATCCGTAAGCATATCATTCATTATTGTTTTATCTATAGAAGCCCCAATTTAGATAGCAACTCAACCTCTAACGAGTTTGATGCGCTATCTGACTCCATAATAAGAATTATTTCCCTGTATCCTCACACTGAAATCGCAATTGCGGGCGATTTCAATGTACACAATTCTGATTGGCTTCGACATTCTGGCCAGACAACACCCGAAGGAAAATGTGTTGAGATCTTCGCCGAGTTTAACGAACTAACTCAACTTGTTGATAAGCCCACTCGGGTTCCAGATATTGAAGGCCATGCGGCCAACACTCTTGACCTATTTCTAACTTCTCATCCCGAAAAATATAGGGTTATAGTATCATCTCCTTTAGGCAAATCGGACCATTGTGTCATATCGGTAGATTTTTCTACTTCCGTCACGGTAAAAAAAGATAAAGTCCCTAAAAGAACTGTGTGGCAATATGAGAAAGCCAATTGGGACGGCCTGAATAATTTCTTTCGAAATTTTAATTGGTCTTTGTGCTTTCTCGACGGAAACGTTGACGCATCAGCTGATATGATATCTAACGTAATTCTTAACGGCATGAGAAATTTTGTTCCTCACAGAACAAAAAGTATCATCCCCAAAGAGAATTCGTGGTTTGATTCAAGCTGTAAAGAGGCGATTAGGGATAGAGAAAGCAATTTTCGAAAATTTAAAGGCAACCCTACAGTAGAAAATCGAAATTTGTTCAAACGGGCCAGAAATATCTGTAATGCTCAAATACAAAAGGCTAAGTTTTTACATGACCAAAAAGTAAGACAAAAAATACTATTGTGTCCAAAAGGAAGTAAAAACTTTTGGTCTTTTGTTAAGAACATTAAGAACTCGACCACGTCATCGGTCCCAACGCTCGTCTTCAATGACTCACCGTATGTCAGCTCCATCGACAAAGCCAATTTGCTGGCAGCTCAATTTGCTGCCAACTCGACACTTCCACATAGCATATTGGCTCCACCTGAGCTTGAGTCTGTAGATTCTGTGATGAAGCAGATATTTTTTCGAACTCGCTCGGTTGCGAGAGTCCTCAAAGATCTCAACATACATAAATCCGCTGGTCCAGATGGTATCCCCGCCGTTATTCTGAAGAGGTGTTCTTCTACGCTGGCAAAACCACTGCGTAAACTTTTCCATCTTTCCTATTCTGCTGGGATTTTTCCGAGCAGATGGAAAACTGCATTTGTCCAGCCGGTCCCTAAAAAAGGCGAATCTTCCTCCCCTTCCAATTACCGTCCAATTGCACTTACGTCCCTTCTTTCCAAGGTCATGGAAACGTTGATAAACCGTCAACTTATGAAATATCTTGAAGAACGAAAGCTTCTTAATGACCGTCAGTACGGCTTTCGTAGCAAACGGTCCACTGGTGATTTGATGGCATATCTCACCGAAAAGTGGAACCAATCTTTACATTGTTTTGGAGAAAGTAAGATTATTGCGCTTGATATTTCTAAAGCATTTGATAGAGTTTGGCATCAGGCTCTTTTATCGAAAATGCGTGCTTTTGGTATCGATGAGTCTCTTCTTCGTTGGATTAGAAATTACCTTTCCGACCGTTCAATACAAGTTGTATTGGATGGCTTCAAGTCTGATACCCATTTCATAAATGCTGGTGTGCCCCAGGGCTCCGTTTTGTCTCCGACTCTCTTCCTCATTTTCATTAATGATCTCTTGTCTGAAACTTCTAATCCGCTTAACTGTTTTGCTGACGACTCGACCCTCAGCTTTTCATATTCGTTTCCAAATTCACGTCCCTGCTCTTCGGATGTGGAACTGGAACGGCTGCGTATGATAAGCTCATTGAATTCTGACCTTGACAGCATTGTTACATGGGGTAAAAAAAACCGAGTTGAATTCAATGCTTCGAAAACTCAATGCTGTCTCTTGTCGTTGAAGCTTAACATTCCCCCATTACCATTATCCATGAATGGTACCTGCATCGAAGAAACCGAAAAGCTGTCAGTACTTGGTATGTGTGTAAACGATGATCTTCGTTGGAATGACCACATATTTGAAGTCGCCAAAAACGCTGCTAAATGCTTAGGCTTCTTGAGACGATGCAGGAAATTCTTCACCCCTTCTGATCTGGCTACAATTTATAAGGCCTTCATCCGCCCAAAACTGGAGTATAACTCCCATATCTGGTCAGGTGCTTCTCAAACATCTTTGCACCTCCTTGATAGGGTACAAAATAGAGCGTTAAAATTGATAGGTGATAGTTCAATCGTAGAATCGATTGATTCTCTTGAACATCGTCGAAACGTTGCCTGTCTCACTCTCTTTTATCGCTTTTTTCACAAGCAGTGCTCTAGTGAAGTAGCCAGTTGCATTCCTCCCCTGAAACAATTTAGCCGCAACACCCGCCTCGCTAGGAATGTTCATCAGTTTTACCTTGAGCCCAACTTCGGACGTACAGTCAAGTATAGAGATTCGTATTTCAGTCGCACCACCCGAATGTGGAATGCTTTACCTGTTTCTGTATTTCCCCTTCATTACGATTCACAAAAATTCAAAAGCAACGTGCATCGATGTCTCCTTTTAAATCCTCTCCTGTTTTCCTAAATACTCGCACTGTGTTCTACAACATTATAAGGGTAGTCATAACCCCTTGATGTGCGCGTTTATTATAAAAAAAAAAAAAAAATATGTATGTATACATATTTCTAAGAACAATTGTTATAAAATTAAAACTTCCCATAAGAATTGTTTACTAAATAATATTGAAAAAATGTGTGGTATAAAATCGCCAAACTGAAAATGTTTTTTTCCCACAACCATTTCTTGTGAAAGAATGGAGGGGGCCTACATTATCAACCCTATTACAGATGACAACCCAACTGAAAATTGGGTTGTGTGCCCGTGTTATAGATATGAGAAGACAACCCAATTTTAGTTGAGTTGACATCCATAATAGGGGTATATATATTAATGGCATCAGAACCATCGGTTTAGTACCAACGTTGGTAATTGGTATCACTTAACAACGACGAAGATAAATACTTTCTCTGCAAATTGTTCCTTGGATATATATTTGCTGAGACGGTCGAACATACTCTCATTAAATACGTAGCTACCTACAATCTTTTTCTTATGAATAAATTTTCCATTGCACTAAGAAGACAAACATTCAAATGTAAGGCAATTATTGTTAAGAAAAATTCACAATGAATACCAAAAACATTATTTTCATTATTAAAATGCGAAATAAACTTCAAGCGCAATTCTGTTTAGTTGGTTTGAACTTTTCTTTCCTTTCTTTTCATGGAAATGTTATCAATGTCTTTTACTTTTGAAATTTGTTTCTTCTCTCTTTTGTGCGTGATCTTGTTTTCTTTTTTTGTTAATTGAACAAAATTGAATTTAGACTAACGGTTTTTATCGCCTTCGATAGCTCAGTTGGTAGAGCGGTGGACTGTAGAAGAGAAAATATTCACAAGCGGACATCCATAGGTCGCTGGTTCAAATCCGGCTCGAAGGATTGAGACAAGTTTTTTTTTGTGTCTCACATATAAATACTTAAGGCCTCAAAATAATTGTTTACCCAATTAGATGCATTTTCTTTGTTTTCGAAGCAATTTTTTTGTTTCTGCGATCAAAAAAGATTGCAATGAACGATGGTGAGGTGTGGAGAACGCAAAATTAATTATCATGTTTGTAGCCTTTTGGCTAAAAAGTCATTAGGGTTTTGTCTTTTATGCGTTTAAGTGAAAACGAGGGCGAGGGACTTTCCACAGCAAGAGATCCAAGAGAAGAGATAGGTATCTAATTTTTTAGTTGAGAATACCCGCTAAAGGTCAAGAAGTTGATTAAGTTATTATAAGTATATGTTAGTTTTATAAATTTTTGTTGACATGTAGGAGTAAACTGTAAAAAATAACTCCTCATTTCAAACCATATTGATTAGGCTCAAGTACTCCGTACGTTTGAATACTGCCAAATGAAAAGTATTTCAGCCTACCGCCCTCTACGTTCGAGAATTAAGTTTACCTCAAATATACAAGTTCCTTGAATTAAGAACCAATGGTTTCAGCCAAGTTAAGACTTTTCGACTCTGGTGAAAAAAAAAAAATTTGATCGAACAGTTACATCAATAGACAATAGGTGTGTTTTTTTAACTCTTGAAACCAATGAAATTCTAAAAATCAAAAATTTTCTGCAACTTAATTGCGGAGTGTAAGAGTGGGCATACGATTTTATTCAGTTACACATTTGTGAACAGACCCTTTGCCACCCATTTTGCTTTTGTTCGAGATACATGAAAGTTTCTAGACGCACCAACATTGAAAAATTAAA